>JAAXNY010000004.1:0-4980730 GCA_013420905.1 Collybia mongolica
TTTCCACACACGACGACCTCAACAACGATCCACTTGGTGTTGCGGGGCCTGCTCCCAATACCATCTTCTCTCTTCGTTCTACAGTAGAGTTGCGGGGTTTGCTCCTGACACTACTCCTTCCTCCTCGACGCCTCACCTGTGCTTGCGGCCCTCTGAACTCGGTCATACTCGCGTAACTTTTCAAGGGTTACCTAGAGCTCTTCCCTTGGACTGCCCTGAGGATTCTCGGTCGTTCATAGAAAAGGTTTCGGGTCAGTTGGAGCTCCGTACGTCCGTGACGATTATCCTATCGTGCATAGCTAACAGTCTCCCTCAGGTTTCCATTTATTTTTGCTTGGCTTCCCTTCGTACATCTCTTGCATGCGCATACGGCTTCGATAAATACACTTGAACAAATGTCTAGCCTAACGACTTCTCCAGATACATCTGGTCACCTTACCAGTGAGTGTCCTGCTTGCGTTCCTAAATCCCCGTCAGTTTTGTCTATGATATGCTTCCTAGTTATTGGAGTATCATACGAATTCCATTCTTAAGCTCCACGGCCGTTTCCTCAACTCTACGTAAGTTTTTTTACTTTCCTTCTTATGGATATCTGATTATTTCTTCTAGTTGGTCTCGAAATGCTCCATATGTTCCTGAAGCATGAATAACCAAGAGTCTCGAATGAGGTATACTGCAATCCGCCGCTAGTCTAATTTTGCCTTCTGAAACATGGATCCAGGTGGTTAATGCGCCTCCTTAAACGTCATATTTGTCTGGTGGGTTTTTGGGGGGCTTGAGTTTTCTCTGGCTGCATTACGTTATAGTGTAACTGATATTTTTCATGTAACTCTTCGGACTAATATACAGTATTATTACGATCTCTTTTCTGTATAAAAAGGTGAGGGGTGAAAGGATATTCGTCATTCACTCGTAGTATTGTGGACCTCCAGACTTGCCCCTCCGACCTCCACACCGCTCACCTCATTTTGCTCAAAATATGCCTAGCCATATGTTCACGGCACACTCACCCAGCTGAACGTCATGCACGACGGCGCGCCCTGGGATACCCTCGCTGGCAGCGTAATACTGATGTGAAGCATGGGCTGTTTCCGGATGACGATTCCCTCCTTCCCGAGGGTTGGACACGAGAAACCGATCTCGCTGTTGCCACGGTAATTATTCTCTTGTGAGTCCTACGGCCGGTATTCGATGTGCTAAGCTCCTTCGTAGGACCAGCCCTAGGGCACTCAGGAAGAACACCAGGTTATCGGCAGAGCGCTCCGACAACCCCAACCCCAACCCCAGGAAGAGACCGTCGTTACCTGCACCCTCTTTGCGGCTGATACACCAGACATGGTTTGTCTTCTCTAGTACATGAGAAGAAATCCTCGATGGACGCTTTTCTCGATAAAGAAAAGGGCAAAGGTGTGTCATATCACTCGACTCCTCTTGTTCGATTTTGACAAGTCGTTCAGAGATGTATGGCCTGCTCTCGGGAAAGTCTTAAGTGGATCCTGAGGATGTTCTGGCAAGCCGATTTGGCCGCCGCCGCAGTAATATGATATCAATTCCATTGTTACGAGTTTACTAGTCTACCCATGTACTCAAACACAACTATGGCTTTTTGTTTCGCAACCTGTTCTATCTCAGGCCAGATTTCTGGAGTTTAGGGTCATGCCAGGTAGCGCGCGGTCATAGGTATCATCAAACGGGATCGAGCATTCTATTAAAGTGAGTCAGTACAAGCTAGAGACACAGGGAGGTTCGACGAACCTCGCACGTATGTACGCGGTCAATCAAGCCGTTTACGACGGTGATCAGGTATTTGGACATCTGAGTTATCTGGACATCTGAGTTGAAGGAATGCAGGCGCAGGAGAAACCGCCGTACGCGGCCTCCATTCGAAATGGGGAAGTGAAACGCAGGAGGAAACTCCGTACGTTGCGCATTGGCTGGAGTGGGATCGCGGAGTGGGTAGTTTCTATTCCAGGAGGGAGCCAAGGCCTTGTAAATTGGATTCTTTGATATTTGGGATGTGGGAGGCGACGAGTTGAGCCTTGCCAGTGTAGACTGAGAGAGTGCCGGTGGGGAGCAGACCCGTTACACGAGAAAGGTGAGGTTTCGAGGAACCTCGGGTTATACAGGCCTCCACGAGTGGAACCGGGTCAGTACTGAGATGGCGATGATCTCACAGGCAGAGCACTGACCGTATAACATGGTTGGCCCTCAAATCGGTGAGTACGCTACGTCGTCAAGTTGCTTTTCGGCGAAGATCAGATGCCAGCCATGTGTAAACGCTCGGGGAAGTCGAGGTTCGACGAACCTTGCTGCTAAGAACAATGATTCGTATGTTTGAGGCTAAGGACTACAAGCGCAGGAGAAATACCCGCGCGCTGCGCCTGCTCGAATAAAGAAGAGAAACGCAGGAGGAAACTCCGTACGTTGGGATAGCGCTGGAGTGAGATTGGGGACTGAGGGGGTTTTCCATTCTAAAAGAGGGAGCCCTGCGCTCGACGGCTTAACATTCCAAGCCTTAGATACTGGTTTCTTTGAATATTTGGGATGTGGAGATGGCGAATCGAACCCTGCGCAGTAGATTCTAAGAGTACCGGCGGGGATCAGATGCCGTAGAAACGAGAAAGGCGAGGTTCGAGGAACCTCGGGTATACAGGACTCTACGAGAGAATTGCATCAGTACTGAGGTGGCGATGATTTCACGGACGGAGGTACTGACCGTACAACTTTGTTTGGCCCTCAAATCGGGTGAGAGTACGCTACGCCGTCAAGTGGTATTTTTAGGCGGAGGTCAGATGTCAGCCATGGAGGGCGGAAACATGATGTTCGACGAACCTCGCGTATACGCGCCCAAAGAAACGATGTTAGGATTGGTCCGAGGATGCGTTGGTGAGGTTGAGGTTGAGGATCAACGAACCTCGTTGTGCATTCAGGTCAAACGAGTACTTCGGCACTCAAGCCGTTTTCGCGGTGGTCAGGCGGTTGTTGCGTCGTAGGTGCGCGGGAGGGATTGTAATATATATCTACGCGAAAGAATTGGTCAAAGTGAGCGGGAAGACGCTCTTTTGACTAACTTGTCCATCGAGGTACTTTCCTTTTGACAGTCACGTTGAGGTTTTGAGTAGGCGCAGGAGTTTTGTGGGCTAGATTGGTCCCGATGCACGAGAACGGCGAGGTTCGACGAACCCGGGTAGTCGAGAATGTTCGGTTTAGGATGAGGAATCGGTGCGAGAAGAGATACGGGGCGCAGGAGCAGACTCCGTACGCTGTAGTAATCCGAGGGGTGTAGACAGACGCAGGAGCAGACCCCTTACGTTGTGCAGTGGTGGGGAGCGAAACAGGTGCGGACAAGTGGACGAGTCCGATAACCGAACGGATGGATCGCCGGTGTTCCAACTCGGTGATCTCGGTGATAATTATCACCTGACTTTAGATTTTTGGCGCGCATCGTCACTTCTTCCTTTCCACCCCCATCCCCACCACCTTCACCACACCCAACGGCTTCATCAACGATCCACTTGGTGTTGCGGGGGCCTGCTCCCAATACCACCTTCTTTCATCGTCTATAGTAGAGTTACGGGGTTTGGCTCCTGACACCTACTCCTTCTTTCTCGACGCCTCACCTGTGCTTGCGGCCCTCTGAACGCGTGTCGTACTTGCGTTATCTTTTAAAAGAGTTAACCTAGGCGTCGCCTTCCGTTGGACTGTCCCTGGGCAGTTGGAGCTCCGTGCGTCCCGCCGACAAGGGTCCTGTGCCTGCATCGCTAACAGTCTCTGTCAGGTTCGCATTCCTTGACTGCGTCTTCCTCCCGGTGGTCAGCGTCCCTCTTGCCGCTCCAACTTCCCTCATTGGGTCTCGCAGAGCGCTTACTTTGCAATTGCTACTCCCAGTCATGTCTGTAAGTTCGTCTTAATTCTTCTCGTACCGTGTCTAAGCTATATTGGTCTCGAGCCACCTACAGCAACCTTTTAATGATAATCCACAAGGTTTTAGGAATCGTTCTAATGCGCGAAACCCCACATCCGTTCCCGCCCCACGTGCTATCTGCTTACATCCCCTCACCAGTCTCATGATAGCCATTCGGTCACCATCGCTGTAAAACAAAAATAAATTGTCATTCCCATTTAGAAACTCTAGTAAACAATATTACAACTTCGTCTCGATAAAGCAGATATATGGCGTTTGTATCTTTCGAGAGTCATCGCACCCCTGTCAACATCGTGGCTAGTGATGCCTAGCAGATGAGTTGACAATAACGAGATTCCAGTTTATGAATTCCGAAGCATGCAGCGCACAGCACTGACGAACAGGAACCCTCGTGGCAGATGGTGTGCATGCGATATATCAAATATTCCGCGGAGAGATATACTGCGGGTATTGGGGATGTCATATCTCACACGAAGATTTGGCGGCTTGATCTAAAAGAAGCCCATTTCTTCAGCATGTAGCTCACTTGAAGATATCTGATTGTTAAGGCGACTACTCCGTCTTTTTTAACCCTAACCACCAGATTACAGTGAGTCCCTAACTTTTCGAATAGCTTCTTGTTTCATTGCGCACACGACGCAGTACTGCTAACAACTTATAAGTCACATTCAAGCGCTCTTATAACTGTAGTCAACTCACTCTCTTGAAACTACCACCACACTTCCATGCCCATCATCTCGCGCGGTATAACAGGGGTTTCGTCTCTCCGTCTGGACCTCCCGCCGGCGTTCCTAGGGGTTTTTTTTCTCGGGAAAGGCCTTACACAAGGTACGCTTCTCTTCATATCGAGCAGGGCGTAACTCATGGGGGTCCCTTGAGATTCCTTATGGAGTCTCGGTCGCCGAGCAGGCCTGCCAGCATCGCATTGGTTCAGCGTTTCTTCGAGGATGAGGCGTCGGTAAGTGTTTATTTCTTCGCTTCTTGCTTCGGCCTTATAGTAATAGGATCCTCACTGGCGCGAGGACACTATGTGCCCGGTGAGTTGACTTGATTTTTCCTACCCCTCCTCGTCTAAGTCCTTCAAGATCTGTCCTCGAGGATCCAGCCTCTCGCGACCACATCTCCTGACTTGTACGTGCCGTCGCTTATGGTACTGCCAGGTAAGTCGATTCCCCGGTCGCAGACAGCTAACTTATGCAACTTAAAAACAGAAATGCGTCTTCAACCTGCCGCCATGGGGCGGAACGACGATAGAATGTCCTGTAAGTCTTCATTCTGATTGTTTTTGGTAGTCTAATTTCGGGGTAGGGCCCTATTGCGCCCGTCCCGCTCTTGCTGTTCATTTTGGTTGGCTGGCCGATTGAGCCGCCATTGTCCTATTCTATGTAATTACTCTACCTACCTTCCATTTGTATATAATCTTGTAGTCTAGTATTCTTGATAGTGTTTCTTGGCGACTATAGATACTTCTAATATTAATTGCATCGCTCTAATACCTGCATCTTTATTCAGTTCGACATTGGTTCTTCATCAACCAACCAGAATAATCACAAGAACAAGAATGAGTACTGCTCCCTCTGTGCGATAAAAGGGTGAGTCTTATGAGCATTGTCGAACTGAAGTCCTGCAATTTGCAGTTACCAAATGAGCAGAACGCGAGGTTCCACGAACCTCGCTTTCATCCTGGTGTTATCGCATGGGAGGTATGCATATTGCGCAAAGCTCGACGAGTCTCATCTCCGGTCATTGAATAAGGTCCGCAAATGGCCTGAGGCACGACCGAACCAACATAACTGAACCAGCCACCCCTAGTCGCAGCACATCAGGTGAGTAATGTGAGGCTCGACGAACCTCGCCTATCTCACGCGAGGTATTGAGTTAGTGTAAAAACTCCCGGTCCTACTGGCGAGGATATCCCATGTACGAACAGCTGATCAAAGATTGCACCCGGGTTCAAATAATGTGAGTAGGTTATCAAACGGGATTGGCCACTCGTTATCGAGTTCCAGGTTGGCCATTCTCGAGGCTCATCAAACCTCATTCCACCCTTCGGTGATCTTGCTATTATTCTAGTTAGTTATCTCATCATTACTTAGGGCTATCGGTGTACTCGAGTTCTTCTGACCTCAGATAGAATTGTCAAGGTGGTGTCTATCACCTAGAATTGCATTCCACAAAGTAAGTTGATTTCGAGGATCACCGAGCTCTGCCCGCGCCACACTTTGTCGTCTAATTAGTTTCTTAGTTGTTACTGCTGTATTCTTCATGGCTTCGCATTGGACCGTCAGACGGTCAGTTCTAACCAACCAACCAAACCAAACACATCATCCCCGGTTTTCTCGCGTTCGAAGCGAGGCTCATAGAGTCTCGTCTCATAGTCTCTCTCATCACCCGCAAACACCAGTGAACAAAATGTGAGGTTCGTGGAACCTCGCATCTATTGGAGCATTTGGAAGTGTTGTTACTCGGAAACGCGAGGTTCGACGAACCTCACACACCAGAATTGTTATCAAGAAATTGCATTTGGTGGGCTCTGATTGATGGTCATAGTAGTAATAAAATAGAGCGAGCCGAGGCTTACAATGCCAACTTCTTAGACTCTTCATTTTTATCCTCATCAGCCTATTGAGGCATTTGGGAACATGGACTCAAGGATGTGAGGTTCGTCGAACCTCATGTGCTAGTATGTTTGTTCAAGAGAGTAGGCATGATAGACTCAGAAGTAAATGTGAGGTTCGACGAACCTCACACACCAGAATTGTTGTTGTTATCAAGAAAATTCATTTGGTGGGCTCTGATTGATGGTCAATAGTAGTGATAAAATAGAGCGAGCTGAGGCTTGCAATGCCAAACCTCTTAGACTCTTCACTTTTATCCTCATCAGCCTATTGTGGCATTAGGGAACATGGACTCAAGGATGCGAGGTTCGTCGAACCTCATGTGCTAGTATGTTTATTCAGAAAGTAGACATGATAGACTCAGAAGTACAATGGTAGTAGTAGTAAATTTGAATGAACTGTACCTATGATGGAAAGGAATTCCATCTGTCTCTCAATCCTACTCCCAATCCCTGCTCATCTCTGCTCATCCCTGCTCCCAATCCCTGCCCATCCCTACTCCCAATCCCTGCCCATCCCTGCTCATCCCTGCTCCCAATCCCTGCCCATCCCTGCCCATCCCTGCTCCCAATCCCTGCCCATCCCTGCTCATCCCTGCTCCCAATCCCTGCTCATCCCTGCTCATCCCTGCTCCCAATCCCCGCCCATCCCTGCTCATCCCTGCTCCCAATCCCTGCCCATCCCTACTCCCAATCCCTGCTCATCCCTGTAATTTAAATCCCTGTTCAATCCCTGTCCAATAAAAAATAGCCCCATAACCAACGCATGGTCTCTGTTCGCGATACAGTCGAAAAGTGGCGTTCCCACCAAGCCGCTGGCACTACTCCTGCAACGTTCGCGTCTAAGGCGCCCGAAATCCAATTCTCCAAGGATTTCGTTGAGTCATTCGAAGCTGACGAAGCCAAGAAACGACTTCTTGATGCTCACAAAAAGTATCAGGCTGAGATCTTCAAGGACGCTCTCGTCGCCAAAGAAGTCGAGCTCACAACGCTGCAAACCTCCCTCGAGCCTAAGCAACTCTACAACCGACTCATCGTCCCCGTCACCGACACCAGCAAGGTCGAGATGGCGCGCAGGAAGCGACCTATCCTCGAGGACGGTGATGAAGAAGGAGAGGTTAAGATCACAGGTTGGGTACCGGACCCTGCGTCCAAATCTAACTACCTTTTAGTCGCCCGTGATCTCCCTATCATCGGACTCCGCGTCGTCTCCCTCGTGGAGGCGGCCCACCTTGCCGTCACTAAGAAGAAAGAGGCTAAGAAGGATCTCCGAGACAAGATGGATGTCGACGACGGTGATGATGCCGTCAAGCAGAAGGACTTAAGTAAGTTAGTCCAGAAGGCCGTCGACCAAGCCATCAAGAAGAGGACTCCCGCGCCCAAGGTACGTCACCGCGGTCGCTCACACTCTCATGTTCTGACTTCTTCCCCTCAAGGATCTCCGATTCAAGAAGGGAGCCGCCAAGAAGTCGTCCTCCTCTACCGCCCCCAAGAAGACCGCCTCCAAGAAGAAGGCTCCTCAACCGCGCCAAGCCGCAAAGCTCGCCGCGATGAAGAAGAATGGCAAAGGTCTCAAGGGGAAAGGGAAGGCTGGGAAGCCTGGCCCTCGGGGAGCCAAGAAGTCGTCGTCCAAGTAGGCGACGACACTACTGTATTTGATCTACCGCCGCCGAATCCATCATTCCGGTACGAGAATCCTTACACTTGGCCTGACTGGTTGCTAACCATTCCATACCCACTTGCGCGCTCGTATATATTGTTAAATACACCCATATTTGTAATTGATGCCAATAGATATAAGAACGTTATCCATCGCGCGCCTGGTGTGAATCTCCCGAAAAACATCGAGTATGACTTATCTGTCGGAATGAATTATATGTTTAAGTCAGAAAGAAACTCTAAATTAATTCTAGACGCTTGGAAAGATTTCTCGCGTCGCCTGAGATGGCGCCTATATTTTGCCTTCTCCAACCCAGAATCTAACTCTCTCTATGACCCAGACTATGAACTTAACCGCCCCCCCTCAGGAAAAGTTCCTCTGTTACCAGACTATATCGAGCTAGGGATCCGTCGTGGTCAGTACTTTGTGGAAAACACAATCGCTAAAATACCCGCGGAAGAAGCTGCGCCGTCAACGCCCCGGCCTAACACTACCCGAATTCGAAGGTGGCTGTTAGATAACAACTATGTCCTAACACCCACCGATAAAAATCTTGGCATTTCGGTGTCTAGGCGTGACTGGCTAATAGAGAAATGTAAGGAGCTCCTTGATGATGAAACTAATTATAAGATGTTACATCCTCTCATCGCCGCCACCTACATTAAGAAAACAATCGAACAAATGGACGAGCTTGCCCAAAAGGCTATGCTCTTAAGCGACGAACCCTGTGACCAGCTATTGGATTGGTTCCGTCAATTCATACCTGATGCTGGAGAAACGTATGATCTCGCAAACTTGCCATGTTTCTATGGTATCCCTAAAATACATAAACAGCCTGTTAAAATGCGACCTATAATACCCTGTCACTCGGCGGTCATGAATCCAGCCGCTAAATTTGTTTCGAAAAAACTCAAACCGCTCATCAAAGCGGCGCCATCCATTATACATGGTACCAAAGACCTGGCGATCAAATTGAGTAAGGTTACTATTTCAAATCGGAAGAAATTCTTTATCGTCACGGGCGACATTGTTGCCTACTATCCTAATATACCAATTCAACGTTGTATAGATATTGTTACCGACATGTATCTTGAATATATCACCGGACTGGATCCTGACTACATCAATTTCATGCACCTTGACGAGCACGTACTGCGTGGCCTTCAGGCATTCATACTTGCACTAGAAGTTGGGAATCGTAACCTTATATTTCGCTTTCAAAAATATATATACCTTCAATTACATGGACTCGCAATGGGAGTAGCGGATTCCCCGGATCTCGCGAACCTCTACGGGGTCTTTTTTGAAAGGAAATGCAACATTTTGAACGACCCGAGAATACCTTTCTACGGTCGATACATAGATGATTGTTTAGCAATTGTGTATGCTGCCTCTGCTGATGAGGCCCTTCGCATTGTTAAAACACTTGAAATCGAATCTTGCGAAATAGAGTGGTCCGCAGTCTGATAGACAAGCGCCGTTCCTAGATATGATGTTATACATTGATATGCAGAACCGTTTGCAACACATGCCCTATCGGAAAAGTGGATCGCATCAGGAAAGAATTCCATGGATCTCTCACCACCCTCTAGATGTAAAAAGAGGAACTTACGTGGGCGAGATGTCCCGTTTAGCCACCCTGAGTAGTACATTTCAGAACTACCGGAACGCTATAGACTCGCTTCGTGCACTCTATATACAGCGTGGCTATCCAGTGAAATTAGTATTACAGTGGACTTCGGTCAATATGGCAGAACGATGGCAGAAACGTCTATCAGAGTCTAAGGGTTCTGGAGAGCTAGACAGTGTTCTGGTGCTTAAGTCTGAATTCAATACTGCTTGGAATTACTTCTCTGCTCGAGAATTGGGTAACACAATTACGGATTTCTGGTCGTTATGGCTAAACCATAACCAGACAGCTACGGAGGGGAATCGCTTACCCCCCATAGAGTTCCCACAATTATCTGGATCTTTGGGCAAGTTGGCCGATGGAGTCCCGGAGGCGTACACCGTGCGTCTTCAGGTCACTAACGGTACGACGACCTCAATACCAGATATACGGAAACTAGATATCTTAAAGCGCCGATGGATTGTCAGCCGCAAACGCACTCTCAATTCTTCGACCTTCGTAAATCTTTGGAAAAAGATTGTTATCGAACACTTAGACAAGGATGCAGCACGAAAGGCTGTACCCAATGAGCCCGTGGGTAACCCCCAGAATACGGTAGTAAGAACTATAAACCCCACTCCTAACATTGTGAACAGGGAACGGATCGAAACCATTCACACGCGCGAGCGTGCGGACTCAGAGTTGGACCCCTTCGTCCTTGCTTGGAACCAAGGTTTTAGGCTCGGAGTGAACGCGGACCCTACTGGAGTAACTCTCTAATCTGCGCCTTTGGTATCCCCAGAGGTGATGGCCTAGGAAACCGGTCGCAATGCAGCTCCTGTTGCACTTTATGGTCTGTGCTCAGCGAAAAGTGAAATAACTTTTGATGATCTTGTGGGCTAAGGCCCCACACCTGTCGCGGCTCACCCCGCGCAGTTGATCTCCTTTACGGAACGATTACCTCTTGATCTTTGGTATAAGTCTATCTATCTGAGGCGTAGCATGCTGGTGGATTCCGGCTGGTTACGAAAAGTAATAGCGCCCAAGTTGATTGAGGTTGGGGATTGGGTTCCCCCTGTAAAATTGAACCTCGTTTAAAGATCTATTTCGTCTTAAGGGACGTCGCCTAGTAGCAACTCCCCGCTTGAATCACTCTAAGTGTCAATTCTCGTAAGAACTCCTTGAAAAACTGTCTATTCCCCCAGTTTTTCCACTCACTACATACGTTTACCAGAAGCTCTGTTTAAAATCTGGGACATGTCGGTTTTAGATGGCCGTTGGAACATCCTAACCCTAACGTACGTAGCTTCGACTTAACCGTCGAAACGACCAGCTAACGGTCTTTTATTTTAACGAATAATAGCCTAACCCTAACCGCTAACCTTTAACCTTAAAGGCTAAGTAGCCGGGCCGATGGGGCCCGGCGCCTAAGTATAGCGCGGCTAAAAGAAGATAAGATCCAGGCACGAGATCCATCTTCTTTATTGATCCGCGTCGGTGAATAGCTAACCGAAATTGATCCGCGTATCGGATAAATACTAAGGTAGGGCGGGCCAACATGGACCGCGTTCCATGCGCGTCGAGCGCGCATGCCAGCGCACACCCCCTCACATGGCGCAACATGTGTCTGAGGGGTTTACGCTGTGGTCGCTCGGAAAAACCGCGCGCGCGCCGTAACGGTGCGGCGGCGCGAGCGGAGAAACTGATTAAACATTAACAAACAGGCCTGATGAGTACTTATACGAAACAGGTCGGGTGGGGGATTCCCCCAACCCTGTTGCTTGTTTGTAACGCAACTCATCGTACCAAAGTCACTCGCAACCTCGCTTCGCTCGGTTGCTCGTTCCACCCTAACCCTAACCCGGTCCGAAATGACCGCGACGTGTGAAAGGTTGCTAATCACTATAGCTAACCGGAGTAATCCGCTCGGCTTTGTTCCCACAGGTTGTCAAGGTCGTTAATAGACGGTCGTCGATTGGTGCCCAACACACTGCCTTCGGGCAGAGTTAGTAAGCCCGCCTCGGCGATGTCGTGTTCTATTCCGATCTGCCAGACGCTATGGAAGCGACTGCGCATCTGTCAAGCGCGCAAATGGCCATTGGCCGCCTCTGACAGGTAGATGACTAAGTATCCCGACTTTCGCCTAACTTCGGAAGAAAGTGAAAGTCCGCAGCAACACGTATACCGAAAAAAACCCGATCTGATGAGTCTATAAAGACGAAAGGATCCGACCGGTGGATTTCCAACCATCGATTCTTATCGGGACCCCTTCCGCCTACTCAACTAGTCCTCCAACCCAAACGCTTCGCGTTTGTGTTGTCGTCCACCCTAACCTAAATTTCTGGTACTGGTCGAAGTAGAGTCCGATGAGGTTTGCGGTTTCTCGTGTCCAGCCCTCGGGAAGGAGGGAATCGTCATCCGGAAACAGCCCATGCTTCACACCAGTGATTCGCTGCCAGCAAGGGTATCCCCAGGGCGCGCCATCGTGCATGACGTACAGCTGGGTGAGTGCGCTGTGAACCATATGGCTAGGCATGTTTCGAGCTAAGTGGGTGAGCGATGTCGAGGTTTGGAAAGGCAAGTAGGGAGGTGCAAATACTACGAGAAGGCGAATGACGAATATCCTTTCACCCTCACTCTTTTATAGAGAAAAGAAAATTGCAATAATACTGTGTATAGTGAAAAGAGTCTACACGAAAAATACCAGTTACACTATCAGAATGCAGCCAAGAGAAAACTCAAGCCTCAAAGAAACTCCAACGGACAAATGTGACGTTCAAGGAGGTGGTGTTAACACCTGGACCCACGTTTCAGAAGGCAAAATGAGAGTAGCGGCGGATGCAGTATACCTCATTCGAGACTCTTGGTTATTCATTCTTCATGGACATATGGAAGATTTCGAGACCAACTAACTAGAAGGAAATAATCAGATATCCATAAGAAGGAAAGCAAAAGAAACTTACGTAGAGTTGAGGAAACGGCCCGTGGAGCTTAAGAATAGAATTCATATGTTTACTCCAATAACTAGGAAGCATATCATAAGACAAAACTGACGGGGATTTAGGAACGCAAGCAGGACACTCACTGGTAAGGTGACCAGATGTATCTGGAGAAGTCGTTAGGCTAGACATTTGCTCAAGTGCATTTATCGAAGCCGTATGCGCATGCAAAAGATGTATGGCGGCATCAAGCAAGTCACCAAGGTCACAGACGCAGGAGAGCTCCCCGTACGTTGTTAAACCAAACCAGACTCAGGAGTAACCCCCGTAAGTCGATCTAAGGCAAGTGGCTACGGTTTTTGCGAAAGTGGAGCAGCTCAGACGCAATGAAGACGGTAAGAATGGAGAGAGGAATTTTTTTTGTTAATTGTTTGTTGACCGTATTATTCTTTATTTGTTTGGATAGCTGGTGCACGTTTCAAACTCCACACTTCTCCAACGTCGCGTCCTTCGCACTGGGGACTCTTAGTGGAGACTGAGGCTGCACCTGCGTACGGGGTTTGCTCCTACGCGGGATACTGCAACATGTGGGGTTTGCTCCTGTGTATGCATTTGGGATGTCATTCTCGTTGATGACAATCGTCCCTCCCAAGCACGCATTTTCTTGGCCAGTAAGTCAGTACCTCATCTTGCGGAGATTCACTTCTAATTTTGTAGTAAATTAAACCCCTTTTCTGTGTTAGATTTGACGCGCTCCATTACAACAGACCTCCGCGCGAGGTTCGACGAACCACGGATTATCATTGGACCGTTCCCTTCCAGACTCCTCTGTCAATTCCATATCAGGGTCCCCGATGTCTCATTACCGTCCGCAGTCCCGTATCAAGGGTTGTTGTACAGACAAACCGGGATGCTATGCTCAATTATCCCGTTTCCGCGATAGTCTCAACCTACTCCATCCGGGATAGCAGACTTCTGTACGAAGTTTGACAAACTCCAAAAAATCGGTAAGCCACTCTATTCCTTTCTGATACCTTTATCCCAGAAACACCCAGGTCTTATCACATTCATTTTTCTGCAAACAGGGTTGCTGCACGGACGCACCACAGTGCGATTTTTTCTCCATTTCTTCCTGGTCTCGACCCGCTCTACCCATGACATCGGACTTCCGCATGAGGTTCAATGAAACACGCCACATTGTAAGTCGCACCTTGCTTGGAATACCCCTCAGTTGATCTTAGAGTCTCGCAGATATCAATTGATCCGCCCGTAGTCCAATAATGAGCGATTTTGCGCCAGAGATACTCCCCAGTCCCCTTAATTAGAAATAAGCATTCTAATAGTATAAATATGTCCTAATATATGTGAATATGGCTATACCTAAACCTCACCCTTACACTTATCGTATACACAATGCCCATGCATCACGGCAATTATCCCCTTCAATATACGTCTCTCCGCCGCTTCTGCCAGACATCGAAAGAACTTCTCGGAACCAACCATCGAGACTTCGTGAAGTTCACCCTTGAAGGTGTGCATGAGAATAGGCAACACGTCGTTGATCTCTCACTTAATGTGATGGAATTTGACGAACCTTTTGATGCAATGAGAGACTTTGACTCTCTCCTAGGGCTTTCAGATCGAATTATGGTGCATGATGCTATCACCGTGTTTCCGGTTGCAAAGCAGGAGAAGACGTTATCGACCGATATACACCTTGTATATGAATTTGAGAGTAGTAAAGTGAGTGTTTTACATGTAGTAGTTTGGCGTGCTAACCGTAATTCTCAGGGATTGTTCCGTGCTCCCGTGCATAAAATCCCCAATGCATGCTTGGCAACTTGGAACACGCACAATGTAATATATGTACTCCTTCCCGAGCTTTACGCAAAAGATCGAAGCTCGTACCTAACGCAAGAGGAATACCGAATTCTCTATGAGGATGGGTTACGCCCTGCAATTGAGAATTTGTCACCGGAGACAGTGGCGGAATGGCCTGCAAAGTATGCGGATGAAATGTTTAGGGCTCGCAGGCGCAACGGACAGTTAGCGTTCACGAGTAAGATGCTCGCCCAGTGGCATGTTCGTTACCTGGGGGATCGTATCCGTGCTGCGCTCACACATAAGGGAAGCACCTGGGCTACGGGACTGATATTTCTACACCAAATCCGTGGTGTAAAGCATTCGACACTTCACCGCACCGAAATAGCAGCCGCCGAGGAGGCTTTCGAACATTTCCTTCAACAAAACCGCCTCTCCTACAACTCGATTAGCAGGCATGGCACCTGGTATGTGGACGTCGGTGTCGAGCTGGGCTCACCGCGGGGTAATTGCCTAGCCTGGCGAACCGATTCGCACTGTGACATGGTACAGGAGTCGTGTGAGGTGACCGAGCGAGAAGCAAGAAGTATCACGCGTTTAGGAAGTTCAAAGTATGCGCGAGACATAGTGTCCCATCTTCCTGCTGTCTCGGGATGCCGGATCACCACTGGGAGGGCGCATGGCCCTCATGACATTCCTTACCTACAGCTATACACTACCGACAAGGCCCTCACCTATCACCCGGATCGAAGAAGTTTCGGAAAATCCATAACCGCTGAGGAACTCCTTAAGGACAAGGGTACAACGTATATTGAAAGCCTCTGTACTTTGTACAACAACGCCATCAGAACGAGCGAGGGCCATGCCCGAATCGAACTCAGGGTGTCGATTTTTTCTGCAACAAAGGTGCTCGTTAATCTCGATGAACGTTTACTACGAACATGCCTCGTCTCAATTGACCGGTCTATTTGGTGGTAAGTACTGTAATTGGGTGATAATATAATCTATTACTTATTCTTAATAGGACACTTCGCAGCTGCAGAGCCTTAGCGCTCAAATTTCTTGTTGAGTGGCAGATGCAAGGTGTCCCAGCATTTCGAGCGAACCCGTCCGCCCTAGTTCTCACAGCGGCAGCCGCGTGGCTACTAAATAGCCTACACTCTGCGCCCGATAAGGGACAGTCATCGCGGGAACTAATGGCCGCGGTATTACCGCACGTTGACCGTGTTGGCGCAGATCACAACATCCTTGCATACGGTACACCATTAGACGACGAAGACTACGAATCGGAAGCCTCCACGGACTCCGGCTCGGACAACGATCGTGTACCGCGTGAAAGATCCCGACGCGATGCAACCACGTTACCAGCCTTTCCTTACGGGATCATCTTCCTTTCAAATCTTCGCATTGGAGAAGAGTACCCTGTTCCGCGTTTGACGAAAGACCCACGCCATACGCTGAGCGATCGTGCATTTCGCTATTTCTTCAACTCCACCCCTGAGGAACTGTCGGAAATGCTCCTTCAGGCTGGGGTAGTTCTGCGCAAGCACCCCAATCGAGTGGCGAACCGGACGCGGATAACCCCATCGTACTATAATTGGGGTCAGAACCCAGATCGAAACATATTCGACCTGGCGGGAAAAGGCGCGAGCCTTCCAGTTCGCCCTCGAGACTTGGGCTCGGACAACGAGCAGGAGGAAAGCGCGGGAACTAGCCATGATTCGGATGGCGATGATAACACCAACATCGACAAATTCATCACTAAATTGTGGTACCAATTCCTTATCGACATCATGGAAGTCGGCCCAAACAAGAGAAGGGCTCACATGCCTGCATATATAAAGCTCAATCAGGTTGAACGCAAGATGGTTAACGAGGAGACGTACCGCAATAGGAATCTAGAAGAACTTTTCACTGAGTTTCAATGGCGACTGGCGGACGACAAAGCGTGGAAGGTTAATTTCGACAAGCTCTTCCCCGTGAAGGGCCATACTCGAGCAGGAGCGATCCAGAACTACCGGAGAGCGAAGTATTACCCCAGATGGGAGGACTTTAAGGCGAGGGCGAACCATCAATCTTACACCATGGTCCGCAAGGAGCTTTGGAAGCGCTTTCGTAAACTCTACTGGATGCCCAAGGCCGAAGAAGACCGGATCTGGTGGACGAAATACGATTCTCAGATGCAGCACTCCAAGGGCGACCATGTCAATACACCCGCCCCGCGCATTCTAGTTTACAGCCCCTGGCCTGCACTGTAGGTACTTCTTGTATTCGTATTAGCATCCGCTTTTTCTACGCATTAATATGTTTTAAATATACTATGACACCTCGTTTTGCTCGATTGCAAGATCTGCAATAAGACGAACCGGCACAAAGTACAATGATAATAGCATGGTACAGGACGAATCGAAGGAATACATTCGCAGGAGGAATCCCGGTACGCTGCCTCTGCTCGAAAATAAAGGGAGAAAAGCAGGAGGAAACTCCGTACGTTGGGTATCGGCTGGAGTGGGATTGGGGACTGAAAGGTTCCTATTCCAAAGGGGAGTGAGCCCTCGACGGCTCAATGTTCCAAGTCTGATGTACTGGTTGATATACGTGGCTTTTCGGCGGGGGTCAGATGTCAGCCATGGAGGGGCGGAAACATGTTGTTCGACGAACCTCGCGTATACGTGCCTAAAGAAACGAGTTAGCATTGGTCCGAGGATGCGTTGATGGGGCTGAGGATCAACGAGCCTCGTTGTGCCTTCAGGTCAAATGAGTACGTCGGGACTCAAGCCGTTTTCGCGGGTGGTCAGGCGGTTGTTGCGTCGTAGGTGCACGGTTGGGATTGTATATAGAACCTAAGTGATAGAGTGGGTCAGCATGAGCGAGACGATGCTCAGTTAATGAACCTTGTCATACGGTGTGAGTATGTCTCTCTTTACAGGCGAAGTTGAGTTTTTGAGTAGGCGCAGGAGTTTGTGTGGGCTGGAGTGGGCCCCGATGCACGAGAACGGCGAGGTTCGACGAACCTCGGGTGTCGAGTTTGGATGGAGGAATCGGGCGACAAGAGATACAGGCGCAGGAGCAGACCCCGTACGCTGTAGTAATCCGAGGGGTGTAAGACAGACGCAGGAGCAGACCCCGTACGTTGTGTAGTGGTGGGAGCGGAACAGGTTGCGGAACAAGTGACGAGTCCGATAATTGAACCGATAGACCGCCGGTGTTCCAGACTCGGTGATCTCGGCGATAAGTTGTCACCTGACTGTTGAATTGTTCTTTGGGCGCGTTTTCGTCACTTCTTCCTTTCCACCCCATCCCCACCGACCTTTCACCACACCACGACGACCTCAACAACGATCCACTTGGTGTTGCGGGGCCTGCTCCCAATACCATCTTCTCTCTTCGTTCTACAGTAGAGTTGCGGGGTTTGCTCCTGACACTACTCCTTCCTCCTCGACGCCTCACCTGTGCTTGCGGCCCTCTGAACTCGGTCATACTCGCGTAACTTTTCAAGGGTTACCTAGCGCTCTTCCCTTGGACTGCCCCTGAGGATTCTCGGTCATTCATAGAAAAGGTTTCGGGTCAGTTGGAGCTCCGTACGTCCGTGACGATTATCCTGTCATGCATAGCTAACAGTCTCCCTCAGGTTTCCATTTATTTTTGCTTGGCTTCCCTTCGTCGTGCTCGCCAGTCGATTCGTAGCACCGGCTTCGTTACACTCAGCAAGTATCTAGTTCATATTGCGGCCCTTTGTACAATAAATCAACAATACGTTACAATATGAACGATCGGAACTTCGAGTGACACCGACTGCCATAAGTTCACTTGCCACGCCATGTAACACAATTAATTGGGGCTCATAGTCTCGCCATATAGTCGTAGCCTCCCTATTCATACTTCGTCGCCTTCCCCACGCAACCCTAAAGGTGATCCAAACGCGACATGTTGGTTGGTTCCGAGATATACACGGCGTATTATAAGACGGCGGGAAGATGAGACACTAGGTCTCGCACATACTTTGCACTGTTCAAACGCGTGATATTTCTGGCTTCCCGCTCAGTCAACTATGTCACAGTGCGAATCGTTTCCCCAGGCTAGGCTATTACCCCATGGAGAGCCCAGCCCGACATCGAGGTCCACATACTAGGTGCCGTGCCTGCTAGTTGAGTCGTAGTAGAGGCGGTTTTGTTGAAAGGTAGCGAACATGCCACTGGGTAAGCATCTTACTTGTGAACGCTGATTGTCTGTTGCGCCTGCGAGCCCTAAACATCAGACCGTTCCCTTCCAGACTCCGTCAATTACATCCCAGGGTCCCCGATGTCTCATTACCGTCCCCAGTCCCGTACCAAGGGTCGTTGTACAGATGTACCGTCGTCGGAGACAGTGGCGGAATGGCCTGCGAAGTATGGGGATGAAATGATAATCCGTGGTTCGTCGAACCTCGCGCGGAGGTCTGCTGTAATAGAGCGCGACAAAACTAACACGGAAACGGAGCTTTAACAGACATAGTAACATTCTGCTCGAATCATTGTACTTGCCATCAACGAGCGCATGGCCCTGAGGTCCATAATGAGTCTCACGAAGGAGGCCGGTGTGGAGACGATTCGGCGGGCGGTCTGTAAATCCGTGCCATTTACTACAGAATTAGAAGGGGCGTTTCGGCAAGATGAGGTACTGACTTACTGGCCAAGATAATGCATGCTTGGGAGGGACGACTGTCATCAACGAGAATGACATCCCAAATGCATACACAGGAGCAAACCCCACATGTTGCACTATCCTGCGTAGGAGCAAACCCCGTACGCAGATGCGGGCCAGTTTACCACTAAGAGTCCTAGTGCGAAGGATGCAATATTGGAGAAGTGTGGAGTTCGAAACGCCGCACCGGCTATCCAAACAAACAAGAATCATACGATCAACAAATAATTGACAAAAAAAATTCCTCTCCCCATTCTTACCGTCTTCATTGCGTCCGAGCTGCTCCACTTTCGCAAAAACTGTAGCCACTTGCCTTAGATCGACTTACGGGGGTTACTCCTGAGTCTGGTTTGGTTTAACAACGTACGGGGAGCTCTCCTGCGTCTGTGACCTTGGTGACTTGCTTGATGCCGCCATACATCTCTTGCATGCGCATACGGCTTCGATAAATACACTTGAACAAATGTCTAGCCTAACGACTTCTCCAGATACATCTGGTCACCTTACCAGTGAGTGTCCTGCTTGCGTTCCTAAATCCCCGTCAGTTTTGTCTTATGATATGCTTCCTAGTTATTGGAGTATCATACGAATTCCATTCTTAAGCTCCACGGGCCGTTTCCTCAACTCTACGTAAGTTTCTTTTGCTTTCCTTCTTATGGATATCTGATTATTTCCTTCTAGTTAGTTGGTCTCGAAATCTTCCATATGTTCCTGAAGCATAAACAACCAAGAGTCTCGAATGAGGTATACTGCATCCGCTGCTAATCTAATTTTGCCTTCTGAAACATGGATCCAGGTGTTAATGCCGCCTCCTCAAACGTCATATTTGTCTGGTGGAGTTTTTTGGGGGGCTTGAGTTTTCTCTTGGCTACATTCCGTTATAGTGTAACTGATATTTTTCATGTAAACTCTTTCGGACTATATACAGTATTATTACGATCTCTTTTCTGTATAAAAAGGTGAGGGGTGAAAGGATATTCGTCATTCACCTCGTAGTATTTGGACCTCCAGACTTGCCCCTCCGACCTCCACACCGCTCACTCACTTTGCTCAAAATATGCCTAGCCATATAGTTCACGGCACACTCACCCAGCTGAACGTCATGCACGACGGCGCGCCCTGGGGATACCCTCGCTGGCAGCGTAATACTGGTGA
Organism: Collybia mongolica; assembly: GCA_013420905.1. NCBI lineage: Eukaryota > Fungi > Basidiomycota > Agaricomycetes > Agaricales > Clitocybaceae > Collybia > Collybia mongolica. The sequence goes on from JAAXNY010000004.1 coordinate 20,410, forward strand.
GAAGCATGGGCTGTTTCCGGATGACGATTCCCTCCTTCCCGAGGGTTGGACACGAGAAACCGATCTCGCTGTTGCCACGGTAATTATTTTTCTTGTGAATTCTGCGGCCGGTATTTGATGTGCTAAGCTCCTTCGTAGGACCAACCCTGGGGTGCTCAGGAAGAACACCAGGTTATCGGCAGAGCGCTCCGACAACCCCAGGAAGAGACTGTCGTTACCTATACCTTCTTGGTGACGGATACAGCAGACATGGTTTTGTCTTCTCTAGTGCGTGAGAAGAAATCCTCGATGGACGCTTTCCTCGATAAAAGAAAGGGCAAAGGTGCGTCGTATCACTCGACTCCTCTTGTTCGATTATGACAAGTCGTTCAGAGATGTATGGCCTGCTCTCGGGAAAGTCTTAAGTGGATCCTGAGGATGTTCCGGCAAGCCGTTTTGGCTGCCACCGCAGTAATATGATATCAATTCCATTGTTACGAGTTTACTAGTCTACCCATGTACTCAAACACAACTATGACTTTTTGTTTCGCAACCTGTTCTATCTCAGGCCAGATTTCTGGAGTTTAGGGTCATGCCAGGTAGCGCGCGGTCATAGATATCATCAAACGGGATCGAGCATTCTATTAAAGTGAGTCAGTACAAGCTAGAGACACAGGGAGGTTCGACGAACCTCGCACGTATGTACGCGGTCAATCAAGCTGTTGTTTACGACGGTGATCAGGTATTTGGACATCTGAGTTGGAGGAAGGAAGGCGCAGGAGAAACCGCCGTACGCGGCCTCCATTCAAAGTGGAGAAAAAAACGCAGGAGGAAACTCCGTACGTTGCGCATTGGCTGGAGTGGGATTGCGGAGTGGGTAGTTTTTTATTCCAGGAGGGAGCCAAGGCCTTGTAAATTGGATTCTTTGAATATTTGGGATGTGGAAGGGGACGAGTTGATCCTTGCGCAGTAGACTTGAGAGAGTGCCGGTGGGGATCAGACCCCGTTACACGAGAAAGGCGAGGTTCGAGGAACCTCGGGTATACAGGACTTCACGAGGGGAACCGGGTCAGTACTGAGATGGCAATGATCTCGCAGGCAGAGGCACTGACCGTATAACTTGGTTTTGGCCTCAAATCGATGAGCACGCTACGTCGTCAAGCGGCTTTTCGGCGAAGATCAGATGCCGGCCCTGTGTAAACGCTCGGGAAAGTTGAGGTTCGACGAACCTTGCCTGCTAGAAACAATGATTCGTATGTTTGAGGCGAAGGACTATAAGCGCAGGAGAAATCCCCGTGCGCTGCGTCTGCTCGAATAAAGAAGAGAAACGTAGGAGGAAATTCCGTACGTTGGGTATCGGCTGGGGTGGGATTGTGAGTGGGGAGGTTCCTGTTCCAGAAGGGAGTGAGCGTCGCGACCCGACGGCTTGATGTTCCAAGCCTTATATACTGGTTTCTTTGAATATTTGGGATGTGGAAGATGGCAGGTTGATCCCTGCACAGTAGACTCCTAAGAGTGCCGGCGGGGATCAGACGCGATGAAAACGAGAAAGGCGAGGTTCGAGGAACCTCGGGTATACAGGATTCTACGAGAGAATTGCATTAGTACTGAGGTGGCGATTATTTCACGGACAGAGACACTGACCGTACAACTTCGTTTGGCCCTGAAATCGGTTGAGAGTACGCTTCGTCAAGTGGCTTTTCGGCGGGGGTCAAATGTCAGCTATGGAGGGGCGGAAACATGATGTTCGACGAACCTCGCGTATACGCGCCTAAAGAAACGAGTTAGCATTGGTCCGAGGATGCGTTGGTGGGGTTGAGGTTGAGGATCAACGAACCTCGTTGTGCCTTCAGGTCAAACGTGTACGTCGGCACTCAAGCCGTTTTCGCGGGTGGTCAGGCGGTTGTTGCGTCGTAGGTGCGCGGGAGGGATTGTATATAAAATCTACACGAAAGAATTGGTCAAAGTGAGCAGGAAGACACTCTTTTGACGAACTTTGTCCATCTGAGGTAAGTTCCTTTTGACAGGCCACGTTGAAGTTTTGAGTAGGCGCAGGAGTTTGCGTGGGCTAGAGTGGGCCCCGATGCACGAGAACGGCGAGGTTCGACGAACCTCGGGTGTCGAGTTTGGATGGAGGAATCGGGCGACAAGAGATACAGGCGCAGGAGCAGACCCCGTACGCTGTAGTAATCCGAGGGGTGTAAGACAGACGCAGGAGCAGACCCCGTACGTTGTGTAGTGGTGGGAGCGGAACAGGTTGCGGAACAAGTGACGAGTCCGATAATTGAACCGATAGACCGCCGGTGTTCCAGACTCGGTGATCTCGGCGATAAGTTGTCACCTGACTGTTGAATTGTTCTTTGGGCGCGTTCTCGTCACTTCTTCCCTTCCACCCTCATCCCCACCAACCTTTCACCACACCACAACGGCTTCATCAACGATCCACCTGGTGTTGCGGGGCCTGCTCCCAATACCACCTTCTCTCATCGTTCTATAGTAGAGTTACGGGGTTTGCTCCTGACACTACTCCTTCTTTCTCGACGCCTCACCTGTGCTTGCGGCCCTCTGAACTCGGTCATACTCGCGTAACTTTTCGAGAGTCACCTAGCGTCCTTCTGTTGGACTGTCTCTGGGGTCAGTCGAAGCTCCGTGCGTCCGCGACGATGGTCCTCTCGTGCATCGCTAACGGTCTCCGTCAGGTTTCCATTCCTTGGCTGCTCTTCGTCCCGGTGGTCAGCGTCCCCCTGCCGCTCTAACTTCTCTCATTGTGCTTCGCAGAGCGCTTTACTTTGTAATTGTAACTTCCACGTCTGTCCGTAAGTCGTCTCATTCTTCTCGTAGCGTGTACAAGCTAAATTGTTCTCAGCCGATCTACTACACCATTTGACGATAATCCGCAAGATTCAAGGATCGCTCTTAATTCCAAAAACCCACATCCGTTCCCGCCCCACATACTATCTACTTACTTCCCCTCCCCAGTTTCGTGATAGCCATTCGGTCACCATCGCTGCAAAATAAAAATAAATTGTCGTTCCCATTTAGAAACTCGTGAACATAATTAGAACTTCATCTCTATAACATAGATATGGTGTTGTGTCTTTTCGAAAGTCATCGCACCCCTGTCAACATCGTGGCTAGTGATGCCCAGGAGATGAGTTGACGATTACGGGATTTCAGTTTATGAAGTCCGAAGAACGCCGCGCACAGCACTGACGAACAGGAACCCTCGTGGCAGGTGGTGTGGATATTGTGAGCCGGAAGTAAGGGATAGCAGTGAGAAGTCGGCAGCGGAATGCCAGTACGCGACGTTCGGAAACTTTGTGCACGGAAGCCATAAAGGGAGGGATTGAGGGTGTTTCTGTCCCGGGGGAGAGGGTTACTCGATGCGATGTGTAAAAGATTCCGCGGAGAGATATACTGCAGGTATTGGGGATGTCATATCTCACACGAAGGTTTGGCGGCTTAATCTAAAAGAAGGCATTTTTCCTCAGCATATAGCTCACTTGAAGATCTCTATTTGCTAAGGTGACTACTCCGTCTTTCTTAACCCTAACCACCATATTACAGTGAGTCCCTAACTTTCGAATAGCTTCTGTTTTTTTTTTCGCACACGACGCAACCTCTGCTAACAAACTTTATACTTCACTTCAAGCGGTCTTATAATTCAATCAACCTCACTCTCTTGTCCCACCACCACCACTTCCATGCCTATCATCTCGCGCGGTATAACGTGGGTTTCGTCTCTCCGTCTTGCCCTCCCGCCGGCGTTCCTTGGTGTTTTTTCTCGGGAAAGGATTCACAAGGTACGTTTCTCTTCATATCGAGCATCGCGTAACTCATTCCCTTTGAGATTCTTATGGAGTCCGTTCGCCGAGCAGGTCTTCCGGCATCGCGGTTGGTCGAGCGTTTCTTCGAGGATGAGGCGTCGGTAAGTTTTGTTTCTTCGCTTCTTGCTTCGGCCTTATAGTACATAGGATCCTCACTGGCGCGAGGACACTATGTGCCCGGTGAGTTGACTTGATTTGCCCACCCCCTCCTCGTCTAAGTCCTTCAAGATCTGTCTCGAAGATCCAGCCCCTCGCGAACCGCATCTCCTCACTTGTACGTGCCGTCGCTTATGGTACTGCCAGGTAAGTCGAATCCCCTTCGCAGACAGCTAACTTACACAACTTAAATACAGAAATGCGTCTTCAACCTGCCGACCATGGGTGAGAACGATGATAGAATGGCCTGTAAGTCTTTCATTCTGATCGTTTTAGTAGTCTAATTTCGGGGTAGGCCCTATTTGCGCCTGTCCCGCTCTTGCTATTCATTTTGGTTGGCTGGCCGATTGAGCCGCCGTTGTTCTATTCAATGTAATTACTCTACCTACCTTCCATTTGTATATAATCTTGTAGTCTAGTATTTTTTGATAGTGTTTCTTGGCGATTAATAGATACTTCTAATATTTAATTGCATCACACTAATACCTGCATCTTTGTTCAGTTCGACCTTGGCTCTTCGTCAACCAGAATAATCAAAAGAACAAGACTGAATACTGCTCCCGGCTGTGCGATAAAAAGGTGAGTCTTATGAGCATTGTCGAACTGAAGTCCTGCAATTTACAGTTACAAAATGAGCAGAACGCGAGGTTCCACGAACCTCGCTTTCATCCTTGGTGTTATCGCACGGGAGGTATGCATATTGTGCGAGGCTCGACAAGTCTCATCTTCGGTCATTGAATAAGGCCCACAAATGTCCCGAGGCACGACCGAACCAACATAACCAAACCAGCCACCCCTAGTCGCAGCAGCATCAGGTGAGTAAATGTGAGGCTCGACGAACCTCGCCTATCTCACGCGAGGTATTGAGTTAGTGTAAAAATTCCCGGTCCTACTGGCGAGGATATCCCATGTACGAACAGCTGATCAAAGATTGCGCCCGGGTTCAAATAATGTGAGTAGGTTGAGTAGGTTATCAAACGGGATTGGCCACTCGTTATCGAGTTCCAGGTGTGCCATTCTCGAGGCTCATCAAAACTCATTCCACCCTTCGGTGATCTTGCTATTATTCTAGTTAGTTATCTCATCATTACTTAGGGCTATTGGTGTACTCGAGTTCTTCTGACCTCAGATAGAATTGTCAAGGTGGTGTCTATCACCTAGAATTGCATTCCACAAAGTTGATTTCGAGGATCACTGAGCTCTGCCCGCGCCACACTTTGTCGTCTAATTAGTTTCTTAGTTGTTACTGCTGTATTCTTCATGGCTTCGCATTGGACCGTCAGACGGTCAGTTCTAACCAAACCAACCAACCAAACCAAACACATCATCCCCGGTTTTCTCGCGTTCGAAGCGAGGCTCATAGAGTCTCGTCTCATAGTCTCTCTCATCACCCAGCAAACACCAGTGAACAAAATGTGAGGTTCGTGGAACCTCGCATCTATTGGAGCATTTGGAAGTGTTGTTACTCGGAAACGCGAGGTTCGACGAACCTCACACACCAGAATTGTTATCAAGAAATTGCATTTGGTGGGCTCTGATTGATGATCAATAGTAGTAATAAAATAGAGCGAGCCGAGGCTTACAATGCCAAACTTCTTAGACTCTTCATTTTTATCCTCATCAGCCTATTGAGGCATTTGGGAACATGGACTCAAGGATGTGAGGTTCGTCGAACCTCATGTGCTAGTATGTTTGTTCAAGAGAGTAGGCATGATAGACTCAGAAGTAAATGTGAGGTTCGACGAACCTCACACACCAGAATTGTTGTTGTTATCAAGAAAATTCATTTGGTGGGCTCTGATTGATGGTCAATAGTAGTGATAAAATAGAGCGAGCTGAGGCTTGCAATGCCAAATCTCTTAGACTCTTCACTTTTATCCTCATCAGCCTATTGTGGCATTAGGGAACATGGACTCAAGGATGCGAGGTTCGTCGAACCTCATGTGCTAGTATGTTTATTCAAGAAAGTAGACATGATAGACTCAGAAGTACAATGGTAGTAGTAGTAAAGTTGAATGAACTGTACCTATGATGGAAAGGAATTCCATCTGTCTCTCAATCCTACTCCCAATCCCTGCTCATCTCTGCTCATCCCTGCTCCCAATCCCTGCTCATCCCTGCTCATCCCTGCTCCCAATCCCTGCCCATCCCTACTCCCAATCCCTGCTCATCCCTGCTCATCCCTGCTCCCAATCCCTGCCCATCCCTACTCCCAATCCCTGCTCATCCCTGCTCATCCCTGCTCCCAATCCCTGCCCATCCCTACTCCCAATCCCTGCCCATCCCTGCTCATCCCTGCTCCCAATCCCTGCTCATCTCTGCTCATCCCTGCTCCCAATCCCTGCCCATCCCTACTCCCAATCCCTGCCCATCCCTGCTCATCCCTGCTCCCAATCCCTGCTCATCTCTGCTCATCCCTGCTCCCAATCCCTGCCCATCCCTACTCCCAATCCCTGCTCATCCCTGTAATTTAAATCCCTGTTCAATCCCTGTCCAATAAAAAATAGCCCCATAACCCTAACGCCTAAGTATAGCGCGGCTATAAGTAGATAAGATCAAGGCACAAGATCCATCTTCTTTAATGATCCGCGTTGGTGTATAGCTAACCGAGATTGATCCGTGTATCGGATAAATACTAAGGTAGGGCGGGCCAACATGGACCGCATCCCATGCGCGTCGAGTGCGCATGATAGCGCACACCCCCTCACATGGCGTAACATGTGCTCTGAGGGGTATACGCTATGGTCGCTTGGAAAAACCGCGCGCGCGCTGTTACGGTGCGGCGGCGCGAGCAGAGAATCTGATTAACATTAACAAACAGGCCTGATGAGTATATATACGAAACAGGCCTGATGAGTATATATACGAAACAGGTCGGGTGGGGGATTCCCCCAACCCTGTTGCTTGTTTGTAACGCAACTCATCGTACCTAAGTCACTCGCAACCTCGCTTCGCTCGGTTGCTCGTTCAACCCTAACTTTTGTTTGGAATCTGATCTTAGATAAGATCTTCAACTTGGTTGAATCAAGTTTCAATTATATGAGATTTTTAAAACTTTTTTTCATTTATGACTTGTAGATTTTTTTGTAATTTTTTCGGTCTGCAGCACTGCAGCACTGGACCCTGACTGCAGCACTGGACCCTTAATGCAGCACTGCAGCACTCTGCAGCACTCCTACCTGTAATCTATGCAGCACTGCAGCACTGGACCCTTAATGCAGCACTAGACCCTTACTGCAGCACTGCAGCACTCTGCAGCACTCCTACCTGTAATCTATGCAGCACTAGACCCTTACTGCAGCACTGCAGCACTCTGCAGCATTTCTACTCTTAGAGGTGCAGCACTGGACCCTGAGTGCTGCAGCATCAGGCTTTGGCTGCAGCACTGCAGCACTGGACCCTTTGTGCAGCACTCTGCAGCACTGCAGCACTGGACCCTTAGTGCAGCACTCTGCAGCACTGGGGAGTGGACCCTTAATGCTGCAGAGGACCCTTAATGCAGCACTGCAGCACTCTGGGTGGACCCTTAATGCTGCAGAGGACCCTTGATGCAGCACTGCAGCACTGCAGCATTGGACCCTGAGTGCTGCACTGCAGCACTGCAGCACTGGAAACTCACGTGAGTTTCTTTGGATCAGATTATTAGGTTAAGACAGATAGACAGTGTAATTGAACTCACTTTAGGACTCTTGGTGGCATTGCCATTGTCACCAGCACTTTCTTCTTCTTCTACTGCTTTTCTCTTCTGAGTTTGGCCTTGGCCTTGGTTTGAACCATAAGATAAAAGTTTTAAATGTTCCAAATAGTTAGAACTAACCTTTGTGAGTTCAGCCTACAAAGCCTAAGTTTTAAAAGACAGATATATTTAAAACTTGAAATAGTACTCACAGCTTTGGCTGCCTTGGCCTTGGCACTTTTTTCCTACAAAATTTTTATTGGTAAGTTTTAAAATCCTTGGAAAGTTAAAACTTTTTGACTTTTTCCTACAAGTCCAACTTGGATAAGTTTTAATTTTCCAGTGGAACTCACCTCTTAGCCTAGCGGAACTCATGCCTTAGGGTGGAACTTTTACTTTGACTGGTGGAACTCTGGCGGAACTCATCTCTTAGGCTGGCAGAACTCTGGGCGGAACTACCAGCGGAACTGCAGCACTGGCAGAACTCATCTCTTTGGGCTGGCGGAACTCTGGCGGAACTCATACCTGGCAGGCGGAACTCCAGCGGAACTCACCTCTTAGCCTAGCGGAACTCATGCCTTAGGGTAGAACTTGTACTTTGACTGGCGGAATTCTGGCGGAACTCATACCTGGTGGTGGACCTCCAGTGGAAATCATCTGGCTGGCGGAACTCTGGCGGAACTCATCTCTTAGGCTGGCAGAACTCTGGGTGGAACTACCAGTGGAACTGCAGCACTGGCGGAACTCATCTCTTTGGCTGGCGGAACTCTGGCGGAACTCATATTTGGCAGGCGGAACTCTGGCGGAACTTGCCTCTTAGGCTGGGGCGGAACTCCAGCGGAACTGCAGCACTGGCGGAACTCATCTCTTTGGCTGGCGGAACTCTGGCGGAACTGCAGCACTGGCGGAACTCATCTCTTTGGCTGGCGGAACTCTGGCGGAACTCATATTTGGCAGGCAGAACTCTGGCGGAACTCATATTTTGGCAGGCGGAACTCTGGCGGAACTTGCCTCTTAGGCTGGGGCGGAACTCCAGCGGAACTGCAGCACTTGGATGTTCACGTGAACATCCTTGGATCAGATTATTAGAGTTAGTAAGCCCGCTTCGGCGATGTCGTGTTCTATTCCGATCTGCCAGATGCTATGGAAGTGACTGCGCATCTGTCATGTGTGCAAATGGCCATTGGCCGCCTCTGACAGGTAGACGACTAAGTATCCCGACTTTAGCCTAACTTCGGAACAAAGCTAAAGTCCGCAGCAACCCGTATACACCCTAAAAACCAATCTGAAGAGTCTTAAAAGACGAAAGGATCCGACCGGTGGTCTCCTCCATTGATCCTTATCGGTACCCCTTATCGCCCACTCAACTAGTCCTCCAACCCAAACGCTTCGCGTTTGTGTTGTCGTCCTCCCTAACCCTAAAGCCAATGCAGCCTTAACCAAATCAACCGAGATAAATCGAAGAGTTGTACAAGGTGAGCAACTGTTCATTCATCTCACTCACTCGAGAGGACCTACAAACGACTTTCCGCGACACTTCTAATCTGTCGGTAGCAGCCATCCAGCCATCCGTTAGTAGTTCCCTATTTCACATGTTATCAAATAGGCCCGAATCCAAATTGTATGTATCTCACCAATCGGCACTCGCAACCCAGCCTTATCCCAAGCCCAGGTTCTCTTGTTTGATTGACATTGGTGCACCTCAACGCACATCATGCATCGAAAAGGGAATATATATGTCGCGAGATGCACTAGGTGTCGTAGATGTGAATAGGAATGTCCTAAGGTGCAGAGCAGGTTGAAGCGTACTCTGACTGTGGTGACATATAACGAGAAAAAGAAAAACACAATAAACGGAAGAATAACGGGGAAACCAGCAGCTGCCACGCCGCTCGTCCCCAGATTAAACGTATGCAGACCGTGGATCATCTAAGAGCGAAGCATGGTCCAACATACGCACAAAGCACGAAGAACCTCACACGCATTCCATCGACCGTCGCCAAGCCCAGTCCACATCCCTGAAGGCTTCCTTCCATATCTCCAAAGCTCGCCTTAAAGTAGTGAATCGAGCTTAGATAACACCTCCAAGACGCCCGCGATCAGCTCAAACCCAAAGTCGTCCTGGCTCCGCATCTCCTTCCTCACGCCCTCCAGCAGCCCCGTGACTAACGCCCGCCCCTCCTGACTGGCCCTCTGTCCCCCGCTCGCAATCGACGCCTGCCGCTTCCGTCTCTTCCGGGCCTCCATCTCCGCCCCAGCCGCACCCCCGCTCCCGAAACCACCCGCCATGTCCCCTGTGCCCGCACCGAACGGCCAAATCGCAAACTCCCCGAGGATGTCGTCCGCCCGCTGGAACGCTGCCTCGCGCTCTTCATACTCGAGTCGGCCAAACGCGTTGTCGAGGACGCTGGCTGAGTATGCAGCGCATGCAAGGCATACCGCTCGCAGGACGCGGCACTGCGTTCCCTCCACGTCGAGTGCACTGGGTGGGATGGCGGAGGTAGTGGAGGTAAGGATGGATACGACGCGAGTGACGATCGACTCTTTCACGCGAGCATCGGCCACGGGGTGGGTGGCCATGTCGAAGAGCAAGAAGTTACGCTTCTCGGTGCGGAGGACGCCCTTGTCGACGAGTCCTTTTGCGAGCCGTTCACGAACTTGTTTGAGTTGGTACCCGATTTTCATGACGTTCCAGGTTTCTCCTGGGAGATGACGTTAGTGGACATTGAGTAGAAGATGATACTCTAAGGAGAGGGGATGTTCGGAGAGTAAGATGATGGGGGCAGAAGCGAACCAAATGAGGTGTCATCAACGGAATATACGAACAAGTATTAGCTATCTGGGACTTGGGTACAGATGTAGCAGGATCTGAAGGCAAGCGAAATGCCATGGACGAAACAGAAGTGTAGGGATCGAGGATTGAGAAACGGAGAGAAACGACCGAACAAACGAGAAAGTAAAAGGCTCACCACTCAATAAGTCCACCCAGCTATTAATGCTTAGCCTATCATGCTCCTGCGACTTGATCATCTTCAGCGCCTCGTCGAGTATTGTCTCCCCGGTCTGTCGGTCGTCGATGACCTCGATAATTCGCTCCGTGATGAGCTGATATGCCCGATTTGAGTCTTTGACGAGGGCGATCCGGCGACGGAGGGCCAGCTCGATAAGTATACACCCACGCAGGGCGTAGGAGATATTGTCGTTCCAGAATGATAGGTACCCCTTGACAAAAATACATCAGCATCCAGAATACTATTCACAAAAAGTCAAGCAATGTAAAATGTTCTTGTTTTCCAATCCGCAGTAGTGCCGGCCGTTCCAGACGTAAACATGCTGACGACGTCGTAAATCAGACGGCCACCTTCGCCCCATGATCACGGCGCAGGCGCAGACCCAGCTTCAGACGCCTCGAACTGGTCCAAACACAGGGTATTGCCCAGATAGTCGCAGCTCCAAATCCTGATGCCCAAGGAAAGCTACACTCACTTGTTTGTCCTTGAGCCCCAGCAGTAGGACCTCCTCCATGAGCGTCAACCGTGGAACCTTCCCACCCAGTTTATCCTCCTCATCGGCGTCTCGATCCATGTCCCGTGGGTCAAATGCGATCTTCCTTCCACCCTCTAGGGCAGACCCCGCGTGCGACGCCATGCCTTTTGATGAAGAATCGTGCTCGCTGGGCCGTCGGCTGCTGCGGTTGGTGTCGCCGTCATCATCCATACTGGTCCGAGAAGAAGATGGACCTGCGGCGCGCCGTCGGGAAAGGCCAGCAGAGGACATTTTTAGCGGTTAGGTCTGAGATTTGAACCTGAAAAGACGGTGAAGGACCGAGGAGGAGGAAGGGTTAGGAACGAAATCTGGTGATGATGGCGAGAACGACGAAATGGCTGCGCTTGGCGTTACGGCAGCAGCCGAGATTAAATCCCACGCCTATCACGGCTCTCTGTTCCAATGCAAGTGACGGCCTTCATTTCCTCTCATCCTCATCATAACGCCCACCCCGACCTACACAAAAAACGTTCGGGAATATCTGCTGGTATAAGGCTCATATACGCTGTCCCAAACTCCCCAGTTCTTTCTCATCTGGGGGCCATGTTCGACTTTAATCGCTTCGTCTTAAGCATCTGGGAGCGTTTATACCAGTACTCCTAACATTGGCGACACCTAACGAAGGCTTACTGAAAGGCAACGCTGATCTCTAGTATTCTTGTCGAACCTTAGCAGGTCTATCAGAAATAACGCAATCGTATCTCCACCGCTTGACCATAGGTTCAGCATCGTCTTATAGGTGTCGGGCTCTGGGGAACACATCTACCGTTTATTCGTCTTCATCGGTGGGACACAAGGCTTACCTCACACACCAGAAACCCATTCCACTTGCAGTCCACTGCCTCTCAATATTTCCTGACGATGTAACGCGAGGTTTCTTATCGAAATGCTTAGGGAATGGTATCCATATGAATTTGCTTCCCCCGATCTCATTTATTGCGTAAGTTCCGTTGCATACAAAACCCCATTGTCACTTGAACTCAACCACATGCGCCTTTTGAAAACACGACGAGCTCCCATCTCTATACCGCACGAGATGCTCACACCCGAGGATTTTAACGATACCGGATCTACTTCTGGTCTGATCTTCGAGGTGCCGCAACCTCATAGGATCAGTCCGGACGAATGGTTTGCAGCCTCTGGCAGAGCAATGCATAATTTCCAGATACGTGCCCTTCCCCAGCAAGCCGGAACTGGGATCCAAAATCTCCGTGCACGTTCTGAGTTCGCGGAGTTAGGTCAAGTCAAACCCATTCCTAAATTGTGGAACTTCTCTGCGTATTCGGCGAGAAAATCCTGCCGCAGACTCTGCTGTCGTATCAAGCCCTGTTGTTCTCGTACTCGAGCCAGCGAACTCATACGGGAATAGGACGCTACCTATAGGCTCTCACCTCAACGTGTCTGCACGTCTTAGTAAAACATAACCCTACGACGTTCGCCGCACCACGGTCTAATGCCGGACTTGGAGTAGACAATTCCGTTCCTTTTTTATTCCTTCTTATATTACCCGTTCCTTCCATCGAGTACAGCTAGGCCATCAACTCGCAAGTTCGAGGCTCTTTTATGTTTACCCAAGTAACATTGACTTTCGCTCTCCTACTGGCACTCGAAATATCAATGTCGACCGCGCTGACGACGATCTCCTCACCACGATCCTTGAGAAGATGTTGGCCCGTCACTTGACGGAAGGTATAATCGACCTCGACGTCGTATGCGACGGCGTCCCCACATAATATTCCAATGATAAAGTCCCAATACTACCACGTTTCCGGCCCACATATTTCATATCTCAAGTTCTCACCCCGTCCTCGTGTCTACTCGTCGTCGGTTTATATGGAACCTTCTGGCCCGATACTGCACTCTGCTACCCCAGAACAATGCGCGTCACCATGAGACCGCCACCCCAATTGAACTCTCCTGGCTGATTCTTAGGTAAGTTGAACAGCGGACCTACTTGTCAGAAAATCAAACTACCAAGCTATGCGACTGAGAAGCATGATATCACTCAACGTTCACGTACCTCAAGGATCTCAAGTCTGGCGAAATCTTTCCGCTCGAACAATAACCAAGGTGAGTGCTTTGATCGCCATTTCGAAGTGCTGTTCCTTCGATTACTGACTACTTGTATCGTCCTTCCAGCCGGTTTGAGATCGTGACTGAGGACTATTAATAAGTTAGCAAAGAGCGGCGAACGTAGACTGGAAATGAAAACGGCAGGACGAAATTTAAATTCTCGTAGTGCGTAACCAGAGGTGTGGGAGGCAGAAATGATAGTCAGAACCGGTATTCATCGAATTTATATCGCTTGACTCAGATCTCTTACTTCTCTGTTTTAGAATAAATTATAATACTACAAGGCTTTGACCCAGGCAATTGGAATGCATGGGTGTCGCCCCTTTGCCCTTGGCGACCTTCGTCAATATAGGGGAAGGTTTGAATACGGATCGCTGCCGGAAATTGTATCCTCTTACAGACTGTTGCTCGTCGCTGCGATTGGCATTTTATACAAGGCGGGACTTCGAGCTATTATCTATGTTGATTTGAGGCTGTGGCAAAGGTAAGCGTATACATAACAAATTATAATTAGGCACCCATGTAATGAATCCGTTATACATTAGGTCCAGAAAGCTGGCGTCACTAATCACTGTCGGCAGTACCCACCTGGTCTACGAATGACAGGAAATTTATATAAAGTTGCGTGGAGTCGGTAGAGCATGGGACCAGCTTTGCATTACTTCAGCCGTTTATCCCAAAACGTGATAAAGGGTTTGTCAACTCCGTGAACCTCCATGGCATATGTTATTTCTCAAAGGATTATATTTCACTTTTCAAGGCCAGCTCACATGCATACAATCTGCGGTTAGGAACAAACCACAAATATCGAACAATTCGCTCTCTGAAGGCGCTCAAAATGAGCCCCTTGAAAACTCCGAAAAGGATATCGCCTATTGTGACTAGGGTGTCAAGGCCACCATTGACCAGCGTCAGCATTTCTCTGCGTAGATGACCACGCCTTCGCAGGATCGCTTGTGATATTTCCTATCCCTGGGTGTCGATCGTCTTTTTCTTATCTTGTATAGGTAGAGACGGTATCCCTGTGGTCCTACCACAATAACCAGAAGATAGTATGCTGTGGACCATCATTCTGACCTGTTCTTGTTGAGGACACATCACGTTTAGGATGGTGGGACCGTGGGCGAACAGAAATGTCTCGATACCCCCTCCGGAAAAGACAAGCGCTGTTGTCTGGGAAATTATCTGTTCCCTGCTTCGGGAAGTGCTTTCGCGCCATAATTGTCCGGTCGCACTGTCTGGTCGACAGCACAATTGTTCCGATTTGCCTACGGGCTCGTCGCATTCAAGCACGGCTCCCGGCATTCATAGATCGAAAAATCGGCACGCTTCAGCCTTCCTTGTTGCACAAGCCACATTGGGATCGCTTCCACGTTTAGAATCTTTCAGGTTGGCTTGTTCCGTCCAACAGGGTTATCTCCACTATTTACAACTTTATCTCTTCATCCCGCCCCAACTATCCGTATAATGCCACTTTCCCTTGATTTCGACAGAGAGTCTTTCGTAGGGCCCTTGGTTTACCTTCATGGTACGACTTTCAAGGTTCGAGGAACTCACGGAATCTAGAGTGGTCGGGGGCACCCACGTCCCTTATCGCTCGATCTGGATATACGCTCGAGGCCTTATTACATAGTCAACGCACCCGACCCCTCCGCCGACATCAACCCTGCCCACGAATTCCTGCCTCTCGTACATGTATTTCCGCGCGCCAGGTCTTTTGACGTCTCAAAAGCATTCCGTATTCTACACGTCTTTCATCCAAAATCCCACATCGAGCGCCTAGGTCGTTGCGCCAGATGAAACGGTTTCCTTCCTGAAACAATCTATGGAACTATCGACCGTGCAACCCAACGTTTCAAAGTCTTTGTGCACTGGTTTTACATCCTGATTTCGAGGTAGCATGGACCGTGGTATTTAAGTTCTACCATGACGACGATACGATGGGTAAAGGCGATTACTCCGTATGCAATGAACCGTTGCTAGGCCTCTCCGCTGGAGGCTTAGAGAGTTTCTTTGACCTTCTTAATGACAGAGAATTCCTCAAACGAGAATAGATAGCGTCATAAACCAACCGTTATCCAGTTCAAAAGTAAGACAGCAAGCTATTTAGCCACGACTTATGTTACAAGAACGCTGGCTAATTTTCGACAAATGGACCTATTAGCTACGTCCATGAGGTATTTAATGAAGTTGGAACCATCCCGTTAAGCATGAGTAAAAGGAAATTTAGAAAGAAAGAATAAGGCGTGTAGTGGGGAACGAGGAGCACGACAGGATCCGAACACAACTCAGCGAGTGCAGGGCCAGGTCAATAGCTGTGTGCAAGGATGACGAAAAACAGTCGACCGCAGCTAAAACGCGCTCCTCACAACAACGCACATGGACCAAAAAAAGCAAATCAATAAAAAAAAGCGGAGCCAGTAAGTACTAAAGTGTATAGTGTATGTGAACGACAAAGACCAGAATGTAAAAAAAAAACAAAAAATTGTCACATCACGGATTAGCAAATTTATAAGAAAAGAGAAGAAAGGAGAGGACGGTGGTGCGTGAGTGTTATAATTGTATTCTGTTGCGGCTATATTTTGTTCGTGGCGACAACGTGCAGTGGGATTGTTGCATGAGGGACGGGGGTGCGCAGAGCGCTCGACGCAGAGATGGTGAGAGACCATGACGTCGGGGAGGTTGGAGTACATGGGGAGAGGATACGGGATGGGTATGAAGAAATAAGAACAGAATAAAGAAGACAAGAATCGGGACAGGCGGGAGAGAAAGAGAGCGAGAGATGAGCGTGAGTGGATATATAAATGCAAGAGATATAAAGACATTAGTTCGCGTCTGAGCCGGCATGGGTATCAGGATCCGGGCCTGTCGAGCGGGCAGGCGTGTATGCACACGCCGCTTACAGCAACCCGCACTCCCGCAGATGCAGTTGCAGGAGGATATCCTGGATCGCGCTGAGCACGACTATGCAGGAATAGGCGTCAGTGGCGACGACGACGACGGGGAAATGGGATAGGCTTACACTTGATCTGTTGAGTATCCGTCGCACACGTATAATGTGCGTAAATTTGCTTCGTGGCTGCGCTCTGGTTAAGAGAGACGAACCTGGATACAAAAGAGGTTAGTACATATCAAGGGATATGCTGAGACGAAAAAGGAAAGGCGAATATAATTAGCATAACCGGGTCAGGTCACATCAACTCCACCATGGCACCAATCCTTGTTTCCATAGCTCCTCATCTCCCAATCGAACAACCAACAGGGCCTTACCACCTCGACAACGGGCTAACACCTACTGTCGCCTGGGACCTAGATGACAGTGACGAGGGACAGCCCCATCGCAAATAACGCGCTCCGGACATGGCTCGGAACGGCTCAGGCTCCAGCTCGGCACCGGGTAATGTATACACGGCCACCTGAAACGAAACCTTCTGGGACGAAATCATCGACAACACAGTGCCATAAAGTGCGATCGGCAGGAACCACAAAAGGAAACAGCCAAAGAACGAGGCGAAGAAAGAAAAAAAAAAGAAAAAGAAAAAAAATGCAGAACTTTGAAACTCACCGGTGCAGAAGATACTCGCAGGCAGCATCGTAATTGTCGCCTCCGTTGAAGTCGGGGAAATAGTCACCCAGCGGCGAACGCGGGAGCTTTTCAGCGAAGAGATCAATTTTGTTCAAAAACAGGATCTGCGGGCGGGGATGGGTAGATCAGCAAAATTGAAGTGGGTCAAGATAAGCATCAACTCACGATTGACGTCTTGACAAACCACCTCGAATTACAGATCGAGTCAAACAGCGTCAGCGCCTCTTGCATACGATTCTACACGGGGGTCCCAACGTGAGTCCAGCGATCGTGCGCATGATTGGAGCAAGAAAGGGTGACGTACCACACTCTCGTCCTCATACAACATCTGGTCATACTCGCTCAAACTGACAAGGAACACCAGCGCCGTCACGTTCTCGAAACAATGAATCCACTTCTTCCGTTCACTCCTCTGCCCACCCACGTCAAACAGCTTGTACGTCAGCTCACCGACTTTAAACGTCGTCTCGGTGATACCAGTCGTCTTCACCCGCGAGCGCAAAATATCCTGGTCCGTGGGTAGGTACCCGGGCGCAGCCATGCGGTCTATCGAGCCGAAGTAGTAGATGGCGCTGTCGTTGAGCTGGAACTCGCGCGAACGGCGCACCGCCTCCTTGATGCCCGGATCCCGCCACAGGGAGCGAATGGCGTCGGTAACATCCCGCGGGAGGACATCGGCCTCGATTTGCGGGGGGAGAGAGAGGATGGTGGCGCGGCGTGCGTCGTTTTGCGGGGAGAGGGAGATGTCGAGCTGGGGTAGCGCTTCTAGGATGGCGCTACGGGGATATATTAGAGTTTGTTAGCACATCAGTCATGATAGAGATGCACCGCATGGACTGGATCGTATTTGAGAAGATGATTTCTTTATAAGAATCACGTTCACTGTCGTTGTAGCCGCCGTGATGGATCAGCTTCATCTGTTTCAACACCGTCGACTACACACAAAAATGAAATTAACTCGAAGGATAATGGAGAGTATATGCTTGCAACACACCTTGCCAGACTCTCCAGCACCAAGTAGCAACATCTTAATCTCGTTCTTGGCCATCATGCGGTCGCGCTTGAGCTGTGTCTCAATCTCGTCGTTGCCTGAAAAGCAGCAGAGGCTATGTCAGTGCCAGTGCCAGCGAAAGGGGTTCTGCAACCGCCAAGGTATCAGACTTACGAGCTTTCGCCTCATCGTCAACACCAGTCGACTGTACACAACCCATTGCTGTCGTTCGTGAGTTAGGAGGTAAGGAGCGTTGTGGGTGTCGTCTTTTGGCTGTTCTTTGTTCTTCGTCTGCTCTACAAGTGTGATACCAGTGCCGTCCTCAACAAAGAGCGACAGACGAGGAGGGAGCAGGGGATTAAGAACAGCGAGGAGAAGGGGGAGATGGTTGGGGAGCGATTCGACGGGAGGGGGGTAAACGAGAGAAAGTCTGACAAACCTTCCAAATGCCGTGGTTACGGATCTGTCACGCCGTCACCCCCATCCCGAACCGGAAAAAAAAATTACAAGGTTGGATCGCTTATGTCAGCGAGCCGTTGTGAGCCGAGCCCCTTGGCAGTTTGCCGTACCTCCGATACTCGGATTTCGCTTTTAGGATACTAATAGAACCACAAGTTTGAACAGCAACGATGATGAATAACAAGTTTCCCTTTGCTCCTACCAACGCTCTAAAACCAGCTTTCAAGCTTACTCATCTTTTCGAGGGTCTGGATAGTATGGTTCATGGATCTGCACCCGGTCATGTTAAGAAAAGAAAGTGAGAAATGATGCTCCTAAATGTCCGGCTCAATGCCAAGTCCGGACTGTACCTGATGACTGCCTCCATTTCCCAGTCGCTGTACGTTCCTCGCAGAAAACGGCCAGGCCCACACTGTCGACAAAAGTCTGTTGAGTCATCACGTTGGTACTGGGAACGGGTCTCATCGCTTCAACTGTCATAGCTCACGCGCCGCTTCCACCCAAGAGATGCTCACCCAACCTTCCAAGCACAAAGCCTCGGCATTTCACATCGTGCGTCGGTTCATTATAATTTTAGTGCCCGACTGAACCCCAACTAGACACCGCACCGCTAATCGTGATACCCCATCATCCATCAACTCGGGGATCATCAAATATCACACCTGCCACCTCATGTCATACTGTCCACTCTAATCAGCCTCTCAATCCAGCACTTGAATGTCTGCGGCCCCGAATTCCAGGTCACAGAGCCAATCGCACGACCTGTTTGCCCTGGAACGTGCCCCGAGCTCTCGGACGTTCGAACTTTGGGCCTTCAGGCTCGAGGGACCTTTCGAGTCCTCGCAACCCTACAGAACTTCCCTGTCTACCGTTCATGTATCAGGGCGCTCGCGAATCCCCGAATTAATGACAGAACGACTACGTGTGGCCTCGTACTGTCATAACAACTGACCACCCACCAAAAACCCCCTGTAAGCGTCCCCCTGTCCACCGTTCACGTTCAATGTATGTAATCGCTCGCCAATCCTCGAATTAACAACGGAACGACTACGTGGAGCCTCATACCACCATAATAATTCCATTTCTTGCCCCTCTAACATCCATTAAACACCCCTCCAGGCGTCCCGCACTTCAGCTTTTTGTCCCGTCGAAGCCCACACCGCACGAGCCGAACAACAAATACAACGTTCCAACAAAAAGAACCCCGCACAACCTGATAAAATTTCGCTTCATTCCGATTATAGCCTCCTGATTTGCTGGAACGAACAGATTGGCCAATACGAAGGCCGAAATCCATCACATCTTCGAAGAAATTTGATTCATCTCATCCGCGACAGAGTTCTTATGGGCGCTTCCTACATACACTTCGGGCGTTCGACTACCTCCCGAAGAAGAACCAAAGAAAGGGGTCTTCGTGTTCTTAGATGCCGTCACTCGGTAGTTTCGAGCCCGGGGTGTGGTTCGTCCTCCGGAACGCGCCTGTTCGTGGTTAGCGATTAACACTCAACGATCCATGATTCTCGTTTTGTTGCTAGTGGGGGGCTCAGTCAATGGTATTTTTGAGCACAGCTCGTGAATTAAGAGGGCCCCCCTACTACAGGAAATTCTGGTATGATTAGGCACCGCCTATCGGCACGAACGAACCACTGGAGTATCTTCGAACGCCTGGACGTTTCTTCTACTTGCTAGATCATCGCATGGGTTATACCAAGCGCCCACGGCTTCATTTCGTACTAAAATTCCCCTATGCCCATGAGCGCCTCTGAAACCCCATTACTAGACAGATTCGGACTAGTCGAAAGCTGAACGTCCACGAGCGTTCAATTCCAAGCGCCGAACGAGGATAGGTCGCTGACCGCCGGTATCTTCCCTTTCTCGACTGTTTCCCCACATCCCCCGCTGGTGACCCCCTCTTTTCATAATGGGTGTGGAGGATTCCGGGGGACGGACTGTCGTTAACCCTGGACGCAAGCTAATCTGCCGTAACGTCATTGTATGAACGTTCTGCAGGGTCCTGCTATCGCCTGACCGAACAAACGAAGAATCAAAATGAAGCTACGCATCCTGAGCTTTACGCCTATCTGCTATAAACGACCCTATGGTATACTATTCCTAAAAGGTCTACACGCCGGGTACGACTCTCATGTCTTCCTTTGACGACGATCCCCAAGTCAATCTTCAAGATGGGGATTTCAATTATAGGTTTGGTTTACAAGGTCGACAAGTCGAAAAATCGCAATTTCATTCTTATCGTCGCCAACCGATTCAAATGGACTTGGACCGTGATATAGTCAAATACATGAATAGCAGGACATACCGCCCACACCGAGGAATGTGTTCTTCATTGCAAGCACCGAGCCTCGGCGCCGAAATCGACATATCAAACTCTTTGCTCAACATCTCCGAGTACAGCCGGTAACCGTACACACTAGAATTCATTTTCATAATCCAAGGGTAAGTGTCCGAAGGGTGGCGTATCAGTCGCACCCCCCAGACCTTGCAACATTTCAGCGTTCCACTCAGGTCGACTTTCGAATACCGGCTTCAGGTCGGCGAAGGATTCAACGAATGATCTCCATACTGCTTCTACCTCTGCGTCATTGGAGGGATCTATTTTTAAGGCGTCTATTGAACAGCCGGTCATGAAACCTCTCATTCCTGAAAAGAGAGTTAAAGTCTCGCAAATAACAAACAAATGGGCGCTGACTCGATGAGCTCGTCCGCGGATGTACGGTTCGCTGTATCATTCCCTTCCCTGCACTTAACCAAATGCCCTCCAGGATGGATTTGTAACTCTCTATTGTCGTCGCTTCTGCCGGATACCAACATGCCATTTTCTCAAATTCGTTGGCTTTCTCCTGTGCCAGCCTGATATCTTCTATGCGCGGAGGTCGGCCATAGTTGATGAGGCCTTGAGAACAACAAATTTTAGCAAGAATCAATTCAATCGAGCAAGGCGTACTGTCGATCGCATCACTTGCACTTTTACGGTACTGAGGTATTTCGGTTTCGTTGACTCGATCCCAGGCCTCGTAGGATCGTTTCCACCATATTTCCACTATACTTTTGATGTAATCATACGTCTCGTCCCTACAAAACGTCAGGTCCACTCCCTCGTAAGTCACCCCGGGTCCAAAGATGTCTATCCCGATAATGGTGGTATATGCCAAGACATCCGGGATGTCACGCATCATGCGGACAACACCCGTCATGTACATCAATTGCACTGGATGAACCCCAGCGAACGTGTAAAGCTTCGTGATTGCACTGTGCAGGCGGTGTTTAATTTTGGCGCGGAACCAACGTCTCCAGACTTTCCTTCCAACCTCCTCCGCACCACCTTTTTGATCGATGAACCGAAGCTTCTTCGCCTCAGGTTGCACCCGCAACCTGTGGACGAACCTTAGGAAGGCCCGCATCCGGGACAGTGTCAAACCTAATGGGACACGCGTAGACCTCGGCGAACTTTCAGCTGGCAAAGACTCATCATAGACAAAGGGAGGTTTGACAGTTATTCCAATTCTTGCAAGGCGGTCTGGGTGGTCCCAAGTACGGGTTGAGTTGATGGGGCATTTTTTTTCGAGCAAGAAAAGGATGACAGATGAGTATCTCGCTTCCATGTTCGAGGCTTCTGTGATAGTGCGCTTTAAGTCGGATAAGTAAGGAGTGTTGCTAGAGCAAAGTAGCAAGGAGCGCAGCGTTTTCTCAGGTGGTTCTTAGCGGTGACAATGCATAGACAATTTCGGGGGACTCGCAAATCAGTGTTGTTTTGATAAGGCAGCTGTGTGTAAAGGGCATGGGTCCGCCCCGTTTGTTTCGGTCACCGTCCGTTACCCACGTAATAACGTTGATACTTAGTAAGCTAATAGTCAAGATGGTCGTTAAAATTTCGACACTTCCTCCTACAAGAGACGTTGTCTGTGTAAGAGCTCGAGCACGTATGGTCATTTTGTTGAACGTACAGCATCAGGTCATGGTTCCACAATTGAGCAAGGTCAAGACGGGCAGGAAAAAAAGTTAGCACAGCCACGACTTCATATAAAAGGCCCTGACAAACACGTGCCGCTTTCTTTCGCTTGTGGATTTTCACCACGTATTCGTTACCACATTCCAACGACATTACAACCATGGAAGGTTTTCGATCATGTTGCAATGCATGCCTTCCAAGCATCAAAGGGGAGACTCGTTGTCTCTCTGCAGATGTTATCTATTCTCGTTCAATTCTCGTGTATTGTATCATTGAAAACTCGATAGGAAGCCTATTTAACTATCTCAACAACTTCTCAAGTGTACGGTAAGTAACATTTGAGTTT
The DNA here is from genome assembly GCA_013420905.1 of Collybia mongolica. Taxonomy (NCBI): domain Eukaryota; kingdom Fungi; phylum Basidiomycota; class Agaricomycetes; order Agaricales; family Clitocybaceae; genus Collybia; species Collybia mongolica. Next base: position 43,016 of record JAAXNY010000004.1, read on the forward strand.
TGTAATCTAATAACCTTCTCAACAATGAAGGCTGAACAGTATATTGGTCCGAACCTACTGATGAGCCTGTAGTTCGTCGGGTCAATAAGGGACAGTTACGGTAATATCTCGAAAGTGCAAAAATGCGAGTTCGACTATGAACATGATGATCGCAACAAGGTGGAATCAGACTTTATTTTTTTAAAACGAGGAATTCATTCCGCACAAGGCCACGCTGCCCGGCACTCACGGGCAGAACGCGTAGAAAATCACGTAGTGGAGTGGTAGGGTATTAACGGAAGAATGGCTTAAAAGCTTGGGTTTTTTTCTCAGGACATGGTAAAACTACACATACGTGGAGGTCTATACCTTCCCTTATCCTTTTCTCATCGTCTAGAAAATTAATCCCAGGTATAGGTCCGAAACATAGGACGATGTTTTAGTCATCATGTATCATCATCACCGACGCTAAACTGGGCATGGGGCTCCTCTATCTCAGGTGCTCATGCCTCATGGTTCCATCCCGCCGTCGCCTTTGACTCACACGTAACTCCCAAAACCTGATCGAAATCGTACTCAATCGAAAAAATTAGAGCTGGGCCCTTCGTGTAACACGCCAAATATATAAGTACATATTTCTCTGTTTGTTGCAAATCATCCCTGAAGTCCAGACGCCAAGATCTTGTTTGGGTTCATGCTTTCCTCGTAACGGATCAAGGGATCGACGCCGCCAAGTCTAATACTCTACTAAATTCCTAAACATAAAGGTTTACTAGTCACTGTCTATCCGTGCGGTTAATCCAGTTCTCCAGGTGGTCTTTCCCAAGTTAAAGTATGTGTTACCGACTTCTGACGATAGGACACAAGTTCAGCGAGCTGGCGCACCCACCTTCATTCATTTATTCCCTTTATGCTGGATGGATGCCTAACCCGACCGTATGGAGTAAACTTGGCCGGCGTCTGAAATGAAATGATATCCGAACACTGAGCATAGAGATCAACATGCAAACTGTCAGTCGGCATTTGTCAACCCGAATCAGCTCGACTTGATTCAAACCGCATACATTAATGCTGAGCAAGCCTTGATTTCGTATGACGAGGAATCGATCACAAAACCGGAGGCCGCGACAAATCCATCACGCATCTTATTTCTTTCTAGCCATTGGATTTGCGAGATCTTTCGACGTAGTCCCCTCATCGAAAACCGGGGTGGATATACTTCACACCAATGGCTACAATATCCTGCAATACATGGTAGGTCCTCTGACTGTTAGCGACTTCTCGAAAATGGTTCACTTTTATTCAGTCGATGGCCGCGTGTATGCGCAGAACCCATTTAAGTGTATTTTCCGGAAGATTTGGTCACGCCTATTTTCCATCAAGAGTCGGCAGTCAAATCTGGAGTGATAACACAGCGATCGGTCAAGATATCGAAAAGCCACTTATGCTTTCATACGTTGGACGTGACATTGACGTATGATCGATAACTCGGGTTCCAAAATAGCGGATTAAGAGCTATTTTCAGAGAACGTGTCATCGAACACTGCCTTGGGTGGCTCATAAAATTAAAATGTGATGGTGAGTGCGGTTGGACGTGCATCAAGATACTTTGGGACATAACGTATTATACTACTGTGTCACAGGATAATTTCCTTCCGAAAACTTACGTTATCGCTTTCTAGTCGTCGGGACACCAGGCCAGCGCACGGTTAATTTTGTAGGATCTCCGCCGTAGAATATCGGTGGAACCTATGGTAAGGAATATGGGAACGTCCATCCCAACTCAGAGTTTGCGTATCTGCGCCGACATTCCTTTTTTCCTCGTGTCCTTGATATTGCTTGGTAATAAAGAGGGCGAATGCTATTTATATTCGCAGGCATTTTACCCGTGCAGCTCAAACCACCATCCCTATGTTTTCAACCAACAAAGCGATGCGTATGAAATATGAAATATTGTCAAAGATAATAGGTAAACACAATACTCGCCGTACGCAATCAAACTAATAATACTTCCCTAAGTGGTACATCGTTGAACCAATCCGAGCCTCTGAAATCCCAAATATTCAAAGTTGCCACTCTCCGATATTGGTCGAGTTCCCCATCCTCACGCAAGGCAAGAATACCCCTCATCCAAGCTTCTTCACGATACCCAATTTCACCGACATCTCCCCATGACTTTCCCGAGCGCAGCACAATCACATAAAAATCCATCGGCTTATCCTGTGTTGTGCCCTCGACACAATCAAATTCTATACCAATTCGCTTCTCCTCCTCCATGCCATCCGTTGTGGCCCGGGTATTCGAAAAGGAACGGGACTGGAGACAGTGTCCAATTGGTGGAAACCAGTCTCCATAGACGTCGCCTAGATCTTCTAATATTCTCTTTCTCTCCGTGAATTTGCATCCGTTCCGTCGATCATCAGTGGTAATGTTTTAGCCCTTATAGTTAGCTCCGCGTCTGATACTTCACCAAGAGGATGTATCTTGTTCTTTGGCGGTACCTTGGAGGTCAATATTTCTGCTTCGTAGTCTGTAGAAGACTCTTCCCACATATGTTTACTGTACCACATTATAGATCCATCGACCGACGCCCATGACCATGTCGGCGCACGATACTCGGCTGGGCGAGAACCGGGGCCAAACACGCTCCAGAGGAGGTCATCTATGAGCGTTCTCCGCCATAGCCCCGCAATATAATCATCGTTCAACTTGGATTGGAATAATTCGGCAATACCGGCCAGTGCCACCAATTTATCCGCTGGGACCGTGACCTTACACCTGGTGTAGCTGGAAACAATGTCCCCCCAATAGTTACGGAGTTCGTCCAAATTGACGATACTACCATTGGTATCACACTTTGAAAATAGGATGTGATCATCCATCGGGTGCGCGACTTTGCCTTCAGACTGTAAGTTTCCTTTTGTTAAATTCTCCGAGAAACTGCGACACTTGTATTCAACATAGGGGAGCTGGAAGATGAGCCTTCTTGGGGAGAGAGTGCTCTCTTGTAGGCACCAACCGCGCTCATCAAGCGGTGCGTATGTTGGAGTACCTTGGGACTTGAATCCTCTGCGGGGATTCGGATAGACAACGCAGTACTTTAGCCACATGCGTCCTGGAGACGCCGATTCGTCGGTGGTGTAAAATGGGAGTGCTATCGGAACGCGTTCATCAAGGAGGAACCCCGCATCCGCCCTGAAGGCGGATACGATTGAAAGCGTAAGGTAGGCGTCGAGATAGATCCGGCCCATATCCGCCAACTCTTTTGCCTTATCTTCATCAGAGTCTTGGACTATGCACAGCGCGTCCACCCAGAGATACCGTACTCCGAGTTTGTGTGTCGCAAGAATGGCGTCCATAATGGTTTGAGGAAGGGTGGGAAAGCCTTCGCGTAGGTAGCCATTTAAGTTTTCTGTGGTCGTTTTCTGACGTTGTTCCCCACCCCAAACATAGCTTAATGCGCAGTAATGGGCTATAGTTTGTCGGTGAGTCTCCACAAGACGTGGCTTGGATGGGTTGGAGCAGTCTATGACGCGGGTGGGGAGATAAGTCTCTCCAACTTTGTGACAGTGCTCATGGTTCCCACAGGTTCCGATGGAAGCTAGTGCCCGTTCCCAGTCGACATAGGATTGTTCCTGTCGGATATGGTTCCCTACGCCAATTTGTGGGGCTGCTTTGTCACCTAAAGGGAAACCACAATTCGTTTTTGGTTCGTATGGTTTGAATTATGAGTCACGGTAGAGGTTAACTCACCTATATCTGCGTAAACTGAAAAAAAGCCCCCCTCGTGTCCGTTCAGAAATATCTTGAGAGTGTTGGTTACCTCCATCCAGTCCAATTGCGGTTGAACAGTGATCTGATATCTAACCTCAACGTTTTCCTCATCATCCTGGGGGAAAAGTGGCGTGGGTAATCCATTTTTTGCCCACATGACTAGGCTGCACCAGTCACATCCGACGTCTGCTATGTTGCGCCACTTCGTCGTATATAGGTACCCCGTATCAGCGCTGTGAAAATCCAATATCGCTTTGCGGAATGAATCTTGGGAGAATGGTCCTGCCTGACATTCTAAGCAGAGGGATGATAGTTGAGTATCCCTGTCGCCCTGAACGAGTGCCTGATTCCCGCTATCCTGCGTTTCCTTGCAAAATAAAGCGGAAAGGTAGCGTGAGAAAAAGAAAAGCGAAAAGCATGATATTTGTGGGTCTACTTCTGTTCGGGGGACAGGGTCAGAGGTTCTATTCCTGCCTTGGACCATTCCAAAGATTCGAGTAGAGAACGATGAAGTGGTCATGTTGGGCTTGAGCTGGAGAGAGGTAGGCGGAGACGAAGACGTTGGGTGCGATTCTGGGCGTAGGGTGTACACGTGGTGTGTTGCTCCTGGATGCAGAGCCGGATAATGGTTAATACACGTGTAGCTGAAGACGAGGTACCATCCAGGGTGGTTTCCGGACGAAAAGATCAATGGCGCGTCAAAACGCGCAAATGAGCCAACATCCGAATGAAAGGAAAGACACCGATGAAACGGAAATGATAGGAAGAGCTGTGAACATTGATCCTCAAAACAATCATGCGCTTCTCCAAGCACGCGAAGAACTCCAGTGTTCTCCAATATAAAAACACTTCCAGTAATCCTAGCATGATCTAAGAAATACAGAGTGTGGTACGAACATCATTCTATTGCTCATGATTAACCGTCGGCGTTGCTGGGGCAGCTCCGGGGTGGATAAATAAGAGGTGAGGAGGGCTGAGTGATCCCAGAGGGGGCATGGTAGACTCGCATGCACATACACTATAGTTAATTAGTAGCACGTTGCAATTTTACCTAAGGGTTCCAAGAAACGTGACTCTCAGGGTAGAGTTCGTATGGTAGAAGCATCCGGGAGTAGATTACGGCGACTTAAAAATATCATATTCACACATCCAGTTTTTCGAGAACTCAGCAGCATACTGGCTCTCGGGAGGGTATAACACGAGAGGTCCGTACATGAGTGAGGTGCAACCGTGGTTGATGTGCAAGAAGGCGAGCCATCAGTGAGGGTACTAGAAAAACAAACCAGAAAACGCCAAGCGAAACCATAGCCAACTTCCAAGATCAGGAGAAAGAGCCGAACGAAAATCGGGATTCTTGAAACGCCGATGTCCACTGACGCTACCATCTACATGCATTATCGCCAATAGTTCATAGGTAGTGACTTGACGGCCCGGCTCGGCTTTTGGGGGCTTAGGCTTTAGAAAATACAAGCCTGAGCCGTGACGACGGCTTCAGGCCGGCTCAGGCCCGGCTCAGGCTTAAGCCGCGGCTTCGCAGTGGATAGAGCGTTGAATTTCGGTACAATGACCTACTTCTCATTTTCATATATATCCCCATCATCACCAAGTAGCCCATCCCAGGTAAACTCTTCCCCAACGTCGTTATTGCCCTCGTTTTCACCAGCTAGCTCAAGGTCCATATCCTCAAGCTCCTCTTCCTCTTCAGTAGCTGCTATGATGTCCTGGAAGATGAGGTCGTTATGATACATACACTTCAGACACTGCAAAGCTTCTACGATATCACCCTTTAGCCAATTACGACGTTTACTGATTGTAAGGCCAGCCGACGAGAATGCGCGTTCACTTGAGACAGAAGATGCCATAATCGCAAGATAATCACGAGCCAGTGAACTCGCAACTGGGTAACGAGGTGCATTTAACTAAAAACAATATATTAGCACGCAATGATTTAGGGACTGGGATCCGCAAGTACGCACTCCCCACCACACCACAACAGTCATACCAGGAGGGATTACATTGTTAGTATTCATGTACCAAAAGTCCAATTTGAATTGTAACAATCGCCAGTGAAAAAGCCGCGGCTTAGGCCACGGCTCCAGGCTTTGAAAACTCCAAGCCTGAGCCGTGAGCCCTTCAGAGCCTGCTGCACGGCTCAGGGCGGCTCGGCTTCTGCAGGCTCGGCCCCGGCCGGCTTGCGGCTTTGAGCCGAGCCGTGCACATCACTATTCATAGGTGAAATCAAATATCAAATTCCTGATATTGATACGCCCTCGTTCGGTATATCTACATCTTACAATAATCACTTCAAGCATCACCGCATATACGTTCCAGGTAGAACAATGTGACCACGGCGGCATCGATTAACGCCGAATTGCCAGTCCCCCCTTCCCTCGAGCGCTCAGAATGGTTCACTATTCATAGGGGAAGCTCCGCACGATACATGGTGGACCAACTCGCGTCAACATTAAAACCTCCCTGCTGGCGTATCTCTATTGTATAGAGATGTCTACAAGATTTCGTTAAGTCCTGGATCAGGCTACGAATGTCCCTTACAAGGCGACGCGCTGGAGGAGAACCAATGCAAAAGGGTTTCAAGAGTTGCACTCGTTCTCTTGTTATATCTACATTGTTGATATTTTTAGGCAGGAAAATATAATCAATGCACTTCGTACGAGTTTTCTGGGTTGCGATCCTAGCCTCACTCGCCTGTTAAAAGCCAGAACTTGTGCTTACATTCTCGACACTATTTGCGGACCTGGATTCTGGAGATGTGTTATCAGAACTTGAATCATTCCATTGATGTTTCAAGCGAGATAGGTCCGCGTCGTCTACTAAAGTAAAGCCCTCTACGATTTTAAGCTTGTGTCTTGATACCAACAATATAAATAGGTTATTGTGAACATTAACCAGCCCTCTATCGTGCTCACCGACTTTAGTGTTCGGTTTTCGAGATCGCTTGATTCTCTGTCGCTGATTTGGGGGTATCTTTGCTTGGCGTTACTGTGCCTTGACGAGTTTGTGTGTCAAACCCACGTCGGATTATTGGGCGGTCTTGTATGTCATGATTTCTTTGCAGCTAATGGGGTATCCAATAGGGAATTTAATTGTTTAGCAAAGTATGAGAACCAAAAATCGTGATAAGAGGTATAGTTAAAAACGCGAAACGTGAAAACTCTTATAGTGAATTCAAACACGTATGTATTCAACCGTCCTTGTCATCGCCGTCGTAAGAAAGGTCATCTCCATCCCTGTTCTTGATAGTAATATTCATTCCCTCCAAGCGGAGTTGATCTACCAATAACCACGCGTCCTTGCTGAATCTATGTCGGTAATTCTTGCCACATATAAGAACGGCATTTGTGATAGCGGTCCGTTTGGACGTATGGCCTGCCAGCCAACGGGTATCCAGTAAAGTGGTAACATCACCCAAAAAATAGGCTGCGCACGACAATGTATCGAGTTTCGGGACGAGGTGATACGACATCATTTGTGCTATTACTGTGTGCGGGATATAGTTTTCGAGTAGTGAGAGCTGACGGAGCTCTGGGCTTCCTTCGAGGAGGGTGTGGATATTGTATGCTGATATAAATTCTGCTGATAAACGCTGAAGCGAGCGGCGTGAACGGTGGAGAAAAGAAGATATGTCTGCGTCACGCCACTGTGCGTCTCTACGCGATTTTATCTCGAGATCCTTCAATGCTGGAAAATTCAGACGTGTAAGAAATGTGCCATACATTCCGGGATGTTCAGCCACTATCTTGAGTGACTCCAACTTTCTCAATAAAACGAGCCCTTCATTATCGACGAGCCGCGTCACGTAGTCGGTGTCTCTGGTGAGGCTAAAGCGGCAGGATAGGAGGTTAATACATTGTCGAAGTACTTGGTAGCCGTTTCGCAGTGACAAAACAACTCCCACCAGAGTAAGTTCTGTGAGTTGTGCCCAAGGTAAAGGGAAAAGACACGGATCAAACATATCTTTCTGGGCCGTCAGCGTGAAACGCTGCAGGAGGTTAGCTTGTCGAAACATAGAGACGCCTTGGTACCGGGTATCTGGAAAGTCTAAGAATTCCGGCGTTGAGAAAGCGAGGGACACGGATTTGAGACCGTCAAAGGAAAGGTGACGGCTCCATAATAAAGGCGTTAATGATTCAGTATGACTGATGGAAATATGCTTGAATTGCTTCGCATCATTAAACAGGAGTTCCAGTAGGAGGACTCGTAACTCCTCCCAGCAGGGGGTTTCTGGAGCTGATACCTGCAATGAGATCCGCGAGTTTCTTGCCCACGAGAAGCACTTGATGGCCAGTTCTACCAAGGGAATATATTCGTTTTCCGGAAGAGGCGTAAAATCCAGATGAATATCTCTCCACAGCGCAGCTGTATCCAGCGCAACCGCCCTCCATCTCGAACATGTATGACGGATATTCCATGGGGCATTGGTGCGCCTCGCAGGTAGGATCACGGGACCGTCCATGCTGAGGAGGAATATTTCGGTGAGAAGTTCCGGGGGAAGCGTCTTGTGGGGAGCTGCGGCGAACCGGTATCGCGTGAGTTGCACAAGCTTTGACGTGTGTTGCGAGAGTAGGCCCTCGTAAATCAATCGAGTATGCTGGATCTTTTCTTCGAGGCTGACCAAGTCCTGCTCGGCAAAGAGTATGAGGTCGGTGAGTCCGGCTTGCGTGGATACTGGAATAATCTCATTGGAGATGCGTATACTTCCTGGGTCCATGGTATCCCTCGATGACGCCTGTTGGATATTGTTGTGGTGTCAGGGGGATGACTTCTTGAAGGATGCTTTTCGAATAGAGGGGCGATCTGAAGGGGGTAACCTTATATGAAAGAAAAGATGAGCTGTCAGCCAAGTCAGCCATAATGTAAAAGTCCCAGCCCGTACAGCGCGTCTAAATTCCACTTGATCGGCCGTAACGATGCTAGTCAGATATTGAATTCTTGGAGAACGAGGTCAAACTGATAAAGCGTGTGGGATGAGGGCACCTCTCATGAAATTCCACGGAGCCGGTGACGTGGGTTCTGTTCAAACAAATCAACCGGTAATGACAGAACATTGACAATAAAATACTAACAAGGAAGCGTATTGGGTGTCTATTGTTTGCACTAAGTTTCAATGAGGTCCATGGGTAGATACAATCGTCGAGAGAAACTCAAACGGGTCGTTGTGGAACATGTTCAGCGACGACTCCACCTTAGGAACTAGCCATGAACGCCAGAAAGAAGACTCACTATGAAAATATTGTAAGCGGGGACAATTGGCAGAGAAGGACAGTTTAAAGTGTAAGGCCACATGTTTCAAGTTGGTGACAGAACGAAGGGTTCAAAGTGCCGACAAGCGGCCCGGTATCTACCGAAGTAAACAGAGAACCAAAATGAGTGGCTGTACTGAGCATGTTCGAACCAAAAACCAACCAAAAACTCGCCAACTCTCACTCATCTAGGTTTATGACTGGCCTATACCTTTGAGTAAACAAATATCATCTTGGTCATGCTATAGAGGTAAGCGTCCGTCTAAACTAATGTGTAATCTTCGCCCTGCCTTATGCAGGGATGTTTATGCTTCAAGATAATGAGTCAAATACGGAGAATCCAGGCCTATAAAATCCTTACATGTCTTTCCCGATACCGTTGATATAACCTTTTGAGGAGCGGTTATAAGGGAGGTTTGATATATACATCGTGCTATATTTCTGAAAGATTTTTCGGGCAAACACCTTCAATATGTGTCAGTACCTACGCACGACACGACGCTGAGGCGGTACCCTTCTCAAACACGTACTTGGTCCCTCCCCAGAGTTGAGTGCAATCCTTTACCATTACTGGGCTATCTGCGTATTCCTTCCAATCCTTTCGTACCAGTGTGTCACACTAAAGATCCACGACAGCCTCAACCTTCCTACCCACATACATCCCTCGGGTAAAGTCGTCCCCGGTCTGAGATCGTCCGTCACAGCATTTCTCGCTGAAAATTTTGTAGGTAAGAGCGACGAACGCGTACCACGACCTTGGAACTTGAAGGTGGGTAAGAGAGTAAAAAGGCCTCTTCGTCGGCATTGGCGATGGCTGTCTTCTGGATTTTGTGGATATCGTACGGGCCAGCCCTTTCGCAGATGAACGAGAAGCTTGTCGCGTCAGAAATTCGAGGGAAAACAGTGGGTAATGACTCGAACATATTGACACGTGATGTCATGATTTGTCAATTTTGAATCGCTGGTACCTCCCTTCCCGCGTTATTCACTCCGCGAACTGGACACCTACCATTGCATGGGAAGGAGTTTAACACCCATTTCTTGTGTTATCAGTACTCGATACTTACGCGTTGACCACGCTGCGCATACAGCAAATATTTCGCGTACAGGCAACGTACAGGAGTCCCTGCACTGGAAAACCTCAGTTTTACCGGCACTTGATCACTGTTCCTCCTCAAAATATATCAGTTACGCAAAACTAGAGGCATGCAGGTGAGAAACAGAAGATTATCCTTAACCCTAAATCCTATTTTTGCCATTGAGCGCATAGTAGCCGTGATGGCCGGATTCGCTCCAGAGTTCACCCCTCCCCCGACCATGTGGTTGAGAGAAAATGTCATGGGTTCTCCTAGGGCAGATTTTCTCGCCGATCGCGGACAATTTCCTCGACCTTTGATGCAATTTGCTTCAGAGATGCTGTCAGACTAACATGTGTGTGTATATCAGGGGAAACTCGATCAAGCAGGGCGCTTATTTCACGATTCAAGAATAGTATATAATGTCTACCCGAAAGCAATTAGATTCCCATCACTCGCACAGAAGCACCAAGCGGACAGCGATGTTGCTATTGCACTTCCTATTGGTTGCACTCGTCTCCACTTTGGCCTACACAATTGATTTGAAGGATAGTCTCACTGCTGCGGGGATTACTGCAACCTTTCCTGGAGACCCAAAATATGCCTCGGCTAGTACCCCGTGTATGTCACCTCACAAAATATAATAATTACCATGATTCACTTAATCCTGTATGATCCAGTCAATCTGCGTTTTGAGTTCAAACCTGCAGTTGTAACATACCCCACAACTCCAAAGGATATTTCCGAAATACTCAGAATTAGCTCTGCATTAAACATGAAGGTGGCCGCACGGAGCGGAGGCGTGGGTGGTGTATCTATTCTAAAACTAGTCACACGTCTCACTGATTTTTCTACAGCACAGCTACATTGCGAATGGATTAGGGGGGAAGGATAGTGTCATCGTGTTGGATATGCAAAGTTTCAATAAGATTACCATCAATTCTTCAAAAGGGACCGCTACCATTGAGAGTGGAAATCGCCTCGGAGATATTGCCCTTGCCCTATCGAAGGGTGGAAGGGCTTTTCCTCATGGTAATTGTGCCTACGTTGGGATTGGTGGTCATGCAGGTGGAGAGCCTCCCATCTTCACGCAATATCTGTAGATCATGAACTTTGAACACAGCTTTTGGCGGTGTCGGGTTTACTTCCCGCATGTGGGGGCTCACTCTTGATACCATCTTGGCCGTGAATATGGTCTTTGCCAACGGTACAATAATCACAGCTAATGATCAGGAGTATTCGGATTTATTCTGGGTAAGCCGCCGATCTCCATGGTAGACAAAACCGCTTCAACCTTAAACAGGGCATGCGAGGTTCGGGTGGGTCGTTCGGAATTACCACATCCATTGAAGTAAAGACGTTCCCGGAACCTCCCTTTGCCACAGTGTTTGAGTATGTATGGACTCTCGATGTTGGAGGTATTGCAAAGGGGATCAACGCCCTCGAAACATACGCAAAAACTAACATCCCGCCCGAAATCAATGTCTGGATGGCGTTATTGCGAGGGCCCAGAAAGGGAACTGTCATATTTCATATTGAAGGAATCTGGTACGGACACAAAAGCAAGCTTAACGCGACCATTGCGCCATTCCTACACAACATGCCGAAGGGGCCCGACGTGAAGTTTACACCTGGAACATACCTTAACAACCTTGAGTATGTGGGAGGCGGGCCGCTTGATACACACGCCCAACCAGAAGTGCACGACACATTCTACGCGAAGTCGCTTATGACTCCAGAGAGTTCACCCATGTCATTAAAGGCACGCACGGCCTTTGCGCATTATCTGGCAAATGAGGGCTTCGAGACAAAAATAGTATGTCCTGTCCTTTCCCTTGTTTGTAAAGAACTGGAAAGCCGATGCATTGGGAATTAGGATTGGTCTGTCGGGTTTGAAATGTGGGGGGGAAAGAATTCTGCTATCAATGCTGTGCCATTAGACACGACTGCCTTTGCCCACAGAAGTTCAATGTTTACAATTCAATTCTACGCGTCTTCCCCGGGAAAACTGCCACCTTATCCAGATTATGGTCTCACATTCTTGGATAGTGAGTTTACCGCCACCTGATAACGACTGGACCTGATTAACTTTCGCCCACAGGCTTGGTAGATAGTATCACCTCAAATAGTCCTGCGGATTGGGATTATGGGTGAGCATTTCCGCAGCGGCCACCATAAAACTTGTTCACACCTGGTAATTCTAGTGCATATCCAAACTACGTCGATGATAGGTTATCAGACTGTAAGTCAACGACTTGGCTTCTCGCTAAATATATATCTCACTCCTCATTTCTTCAGGGCAAACTCGTTATTATGGCACCCATTATCCACGTTTGCAAGCTCTAAAACGCAAGTACGATCCTACGGACATGTTCGCCTTCCCTACCACTGTTGAGGAGTGATTTGGAGCATAGCTCTATTTATATGCGTAAACAAATAAATGTAGTGAGTTTCTATTTTGTACGGTCATGGCGCACTTTGCATATGTTAGTGTGCTCAAATTAATTCTGTAGTTACAGAATAAGCAAGGCTTCACATGGATCCGCACCAAGCACCAAGACTGGTCGTCTGCAGCAAAAATAATTATAGTTTTATAGTTCAGACGCTGACATGAGTTTTATATATGTTGAGGTCTTGATTATAATCTCTGGACGGTTTCTAGGCGTCCGGAAATGGGACCCGCCATGGTATCGCAGAGTCAGAGCTAAAGCTTTGACGGGTGAGCTCAAACGTCTGATAAACGCTTGTATATCGGTTCAGAAGCCCCGCCTTGAGGGACGATATTGTGGGTCAAGGTATGTCAACCCGCGCGCTCGGCAGCCTCTGGCGTGGGTGGACATCCACTCGAGATATTGAGATGAGCTGTGTTTAATCTTGACAGAGATGTGTCTGCCGAGTGAACAACACTGAACCTACTCGCCGACTCACAGGCACCCAAAATTCTCCTCCTCAAGAAACGCATGGGAGTATTTTCGCCTACCACGCAAATCTCTGGCCATCGATATTAGTGAACGCGCCGCTACCCTTCTCATGTGTAGCCTTCTCGACAACGTAGATCACAGGTTAAGCAGCTTCTTCCGCTAGGATTGAAAAGCTGTCTTGATATGTGGCCAGTACACCAGTCTCATCCATCACCCGATTTGACATGGCTATGTTTAGTCCATGGCCACTTGCCACATAAAGAGAATTGTTTCCCATAGGATTACTCACACATGTCCGTGTGACAACGCATAATATGCCGAAGCTTACGCTCGTGCATATTCCTCCCACATACCCAATTGAACATTTGAAATTTTATCTACGGACATAAGTACTATTAATAATGCGCTATGAAGCGGAACCAACACCAAATTGTCAGTGATACTGGTGCTTGTTGAACTGAAATCCATCCGGGCCGAGATGATACGCATCTGTGAATGGTTCGGTCAGAGCGATGCTCTCCTTCAAAGGTGATACTCAGGTTGTTCCACAGGCAACAAAGCCCCAATGCAAAGCTCCTCCAACTGGAGCACGTTTGTGCCGCCGACCATAAAGCGTCGAAATTTACGGACGGTATGACAACGGATTCGGGACAAAGGTCTAGGAATACCTCATTGAGGATGTCCGTCGGCATTTTGGAGATCAGCGCCAGCGAGTTAGCCATGAGACGTCCGTATCTGACATGCGAATTCTTGCAGTGAAGTCAAAGAGAGCCGAATATAGCGACCCACCTGAATGTCTTCTGCACTCTCAGACTTTACAATGTTTGTAACCAGTACGGAGCAAAGGAGACAAGTAGTAATATGGGCGATACAGATTGGGCTCCGTAGAGTCGGTAGTCTGAGGGGTTTCATTTGCCTGTGAAACATATATATCCTACTTGATATGACGTACTATAATCGTACCACTTCCCCCTTGGGTGGGCGGGTGGGTCGATGAATTTGATCCTCCGGATGGTTTAATGCAAGGCGGCCGAACCGTTGTACGCGATCAGGCAAACACCCAACCAGGCAGGTAATGCACGCATAATGATTGAAACTAACTGTGCAACTATGCTTGTTGGCTCAAAGTCGAAGTTACACGTTACCCATTGACAGATACCGTATATATAATAGTATCAGGACCATAGAGTAACTTTCTTATAGGCGGTTCAACTACCATGGTACACATGAAAAAACATCCCTGATCGTCGATAATTAAGGAAACCCAGTGATATCCGGCCCACAGTCTGGTGCATCCTGAATGGTGTAACGGATACTTCCATGTCCAAATTCCTCAAAGCCTTGAGTTCGACTCCTAATCGACGTGCTCGGTAGAGTATCCCAACCTTTTTCTTACCCTCATGAGGAACACAAGGTCTTCAATCTGGAACCCGCGAGGTAGCGGAGTGCTCTGGCACGCATATAGGCACCGGTAGAGCGATGGCTTATACCAACAAACGCGGAAGAATCGATAACTGTGTATGCAAGTATAAGCGCATCCCACATGTGCTGCCCAGGCTACATAAACATCACTATCTTTTCCCTTCCAGCTCTACTTGTATTACTCCAAATCGGTCGTTTTTCTTCTAAGCGGGGCGTTTCAATAAACTCAAACTGTGAAGAAACCGATACCCGCCACGATACCTGAAAAGAGTCGGGGGACTCAACTTTTGAAGGAGCAAGCTTGAACGCCTGACAAGTATTTGTGTGTGTTTTCAGAATTGTCCGCCGTGAGCGAGGAGATCGTGATTCACATTATGTCGACCTGCGCGAGTTGTGGTCTTGGGCATGGATGGATATCCACTCGTCAACTTCAAGAAAGCACTAAAGCCATCGAATTAGGGCATATTGGAAGGGATAAGTTCCCCATTACTTGTCTATGCGGAATACGAAGGAGTAAGAGAAACGCGCCTTGGAAAAAGTATAACAATCGAGTGTTGTTGTAGGACATCTAGAGCGACTGGCAAAATAAGGCTTATCTTTTAAACATATCAGTCATGATAAATAAAGTGAGGTACATCGTGTGGAGACGAAGAAACTTACCGGATGGGGCTTAAACCCCCGTCTACACTGGATGTCTTCGAGTAAGAGGGTTAGGACATTGACCGCATGTTCGAACATACATGAAGGGCCATAGCTCTATGCGCTACTATCTCTCGAGCCTGTCGGGCGTATTTTTGTTTGACGCAACAGTGAACTATCGCAACTTACTGCGAGAAATGGAAACCACCATCATACCACAGAACGAACCGTACATTCTATCATTCTCACCGCTTGCACATAGTTTACATGCTCAACTGTGCCTCACCTTATCTTATTCGACATGCAACTCGTCACCCCTTCCAATCGAAGATAACTTGCGAGCAGGGGTGCTAGAGAACTCAGCCTGGGCGAAGATGCCGATGAATATCGTTGTGAACCTTATATAGCGAGTTTGGGGGGACAAAGCACTCTTTCTGTGGCATGAACCTGGTGGAGGAGTGTGTGGAGCTTCAAACTTATTAACAGACGGTGCATGTATGCCGAGGTGATTGCGAGGAACTGCATAGCAAAAGAAGTGGTACGGCATTAGGGATCTGAGAGCGAAAAAAGGAACGTCCGAGTCCCGAACCGAGGCGGAGCTTGAACGTTTTATTGTTAGCCATATTCCGATTTTCCCCGTTGAGCATCTTTGACTGCTTGTTTCTTGTCGGCGGTCAAGTTCATCCCTTGCTTCAGTACCTCAATATCACTATGTTGAATAACTCTCTCGGCATGACATAAGTTTACCAAATGATGAACAAAGCGTCAACAACGAAACGCTTGAGGTTGATTGTGGCACGCGGTGAGTTGAACACCGAAATTTACAGGGTTTCTAGCCACGGGAAACCTCGAGTTTCAACGGCGTGACAGGTACACGTCCTTCCCCTTTTCATTCCTACAATGAGCCCAAGAACTGGGAGTTCATATTTAGTGGTGCGTATCAGTTCTCCATTTGGCAAATCGTGGTATGAATGGCGCGTCGAGTCTTTTTGTATGGTTTACATGAAGATCCTCCCTCCTAGGTTTAAGATGAGATTACTCAGGATCACAAAGCTCAAACCCCATCAGTCACTCATCCTCATTCTATCTTCTGTCTTCCGCTTATCACTTTTTACAGATTCAGCGGTTACCGAACACTCTATCTTACTTCGTAGTGCATATTTGTGCGCACGCGCATACCCTCAGTAGAAACCCAGCCCCGGAGGCTCCAACTCCTAATGGGCCACATCCCGCCAATAAAGCTCCCTCGCTAATCCCCCCCCCCGATGAATGTTCCCCACATAATGTGGGGAATGTGGGCCACATTCCTCCCTGCACTCCACTACGCAGTCTACCACTGTCGTCTCGCATACCTCACCTCCTGCTAGTCCTGACATGTGTTTTCCCTAACGAGGTTGTACCCCACCTACCAGGCCAAGTCGGATGTCCGGATCACGTTCTGCGCTTTCATGGACGCGCCCCTTCTATCACAGTATTAACACTTCCATTTTTTCTATTTACTACCCGCCGGGGAAAACTACCTCCTATCACGACTCACACATGATCCAGAGCTCACGACCCACGAGTACGAGCCACCAGACCTATATATTTGACGAGAAGCGCAACTTCTGCACTACGACTGCCTCAAGCGTCTTCGCGAAACCCGAGGTGCCGGTAACGACGATGCTAACCAGTCACGAAGGAAGCGAGAGCACGACGCACTGGAAGGATCATTCGATATGGTTCATAGGGTGAAGCATACAGTAGAGGACCTTCATCAGAGACAGAGTTGACTAAAGTACATCGCTCTCACTGATCCCCTACATTGTCAAAACTCACGACATCCATTCCGCAGTCCCAAGGTCGGCTCACCTACACCGTTGGGTCTCGGGAGAGAATCACCGGCAGTCAATATACAGTTTGGAATTCCACTCGTGGAAGGTGCGTACACTTCCATGCTTGCGACATTTACTATAAGATTTTCAACCAGACGCGAGTATAAGTGCGGGTCGTGCACAATAATAAACCCGGCAGTCGAGGTCACATCTTTTCACTCCCAAACCTTCGGCAAAACGGATCCTGCTAGCCTGCCAGTGTCCGTATAAAAGAGACTCCGTCTTCCGCATTCTTCATGGATAAACGGCACTTTGATCATGAACTTGTTGAGCGGGGTTGATGGGACGTGTAAAGTGAGGGACAGGGATTGACAGTGTGATATATTGATGGGCTAAACTCGTCAGTTAGTTTTTTGTGCGGGTCCATATTATTCATTCACCTCTCGAAGCAGTATCGAGGTGATGAACGGCATCATGATTTCACCCTGGGCGTGTGCCAGTAAGCTGTCTCCGTAATTGTAAGACGCAGCCAGCCAGTCGGAACATGTATGATGCATTGCGATTGACATTATGCTCCGTACCCTTTGTGGAGCTTGATACTGCCTTGGAGATGCTCGAATCTTTGCGGATGGTCCTAAGTGCCAGATCCATAAAATTTGATGAAGAGTTTGGGGGAAGGCGCTCTAGACACTTGTTGCCGGGACGTGCGAGGCACAGGTGCAAGATATCAACCCCCTCAACCCACCTTAATGGCCTCTCCGCTGCCACCTCTCACATACCCAACATTTGTAGGAATCAGACTACGGAACTGACGAGCGACTATTGACACTATGCCTGCATAAGCCTGGTGGGTCCGAACGGTACAAGGAACGGGACTCTGACTGGTATGTGCCGACAGTCTCAGTATAGAGTATCACCTCAAGCAGAATATTGAAGTGGGAGTCCCGGCAATTATTGTTAAAACAGTGATCCAAAAATACACCGCTCAAACATACTTCCACCGCATATTTAGACCACATTGATGGTAAGCTCTCAGATCTGTATATCAAAAGACATTGGCTCCTTCTGAAATTCAAAAGTAACTATCTCACTCGTCATTTTTCTAGGACAAAGACATTATTACGGCGCCCATTATGAACGCATGTCGGACAGAAGTCCCCGAACTTGATGATATACTCTTGATGTCAGTCTACATCACATCACCTGTCTGATGCGATGCGTAGTAGATTCTTATACTAAGAAGCCAACCATCTGAGTTATAAACGTCTTGTAACCGTCATCTTCTCTTTTAAAACCGCGTGATGTTCGCATACTCGGAAATTGCAGAATTGCACAGCGATTTTATTGTAAAAATGCATAACCCAACACCCCCGACGCGTCATCTCCGTTTTCATCCGGTTATCTCAGACCGCGCAACGCAGCACACTCGTGATGGTGAACATAAAGTGCTGTTGCTTTGGCGTTGTCCGACGTGGGCGCCTTAACCTATACACACCTAACGTCAGGCCGAATGATGCAGCGGTCCGTTCTGGCTTTTACAAAGAGATTCAGCTTGGAAGTCCCTCCACGGCCAAATGTCGGTGTTACAGTTGCTTAATCACTCTTCCCTTATCAGGATACCCCATTCCTATGTACTGAACAGCACCGACAATTCAGGTGAGAAGCACCACCTCTACATCCTGTTTTTCCATTGAGCGCGCAGCTTAGCTGTGATCGAGCAGGGCGCTCATTCCGCAATTCAAGAAGAGTACATAAGGCCTACGCGAAAACAATTCCTTCCCACCACTCCCACAGAAACATCAAGCGGACGGCCATGTTGTTCTTACGCCTTCTGTTGCCTGCACTGGCTTCCACTTTGGTCTCTGCGGAAAACTTGAAGGACAGTCTCGCGGCTGCAGTGATTACTGCGATCTTTCCTGGAGACCCGAAATATGCCGCTGCTAGGACTCAGTGTATGTCGCCTGCCTTAGATATTGCCATATCTCATTTAAATCCCGTATGATCCAGTCAACCTGCGCTTTGAGTTCAAACCCACTGTTGTTACATATCCCACAACTCCGAAGGATATTTCTTCGACATGAAAATTGTGTGTGCAATCGTTGTTTTTTTTTATTTGGACGAAAATCAAGGCGCCTCTATGTTTCGACAAGCCAACCTCCTGCAAAGTTACACGCTGACTGCCCAGAAAGATATGTTTGATTCGCGTCTTTTCCCTTTCCCTTGGGCCCAACTTACAGAACTCAACCTGGTGGGGGTTATTTTATTATTGCGAAACGGCCACCAAGTATTTCGACAATGTATTAACCTCCTATCATGCCGCTTCAGCCTCACCAGAGACGCCGACTACGTGAGATAATGAAGGGCTCGTTTTATTGAGAAAGTTGGAGTCACTCAAGATAGTGATGAACATCCCGGAATCGCCTATCCAATCTCCATGGACAATACAGCGGCACAGCTCTTTCTTTCCTGAATTACCCTCGGGCCCAGTCTACATCGCAGGGCTCTGGTGATCCTCCCACTTCTGTCACTTATCATTCATAGTTTCCCGCGAACTCTTCCCCCCTGCATCTTAGAAATCTGTACCATGTATTTCTTCCTTGTTTCTTTCTGCCTTGGTTGCTGACCCTTTCGTTGTTTCGTATCTGGACGTTTCTCCGTAACTCTTTATACAGGTCTTTATTTCACTTTTATGCTTTACACTGTCCCACACATCCGTAGGCCCTATGCATGGAAAACGTTCCGCTTGGACATAGACTGTACATACATGCAAATGTTCCGTGGCGCATGGGTAACCGTTGAAATTGCGTGTGTTTATTCTTGTTACTACACCCAACCATCTTCTCCACCCGGTGCTCGTAAACTCAATATACATGTGAAACAGTGGATCTATTGCCTTGAAGGAGTCAGATGCTAACAGGGAACTTCAAACAGGGGGTGTGCAATAGTGTTAGCTCGGGCTCAACCGCTCAGGTGTAAGCTATATATTTACTTGGTTTCTGATGTAGAGAAAGGTTTCACAGGTAACTGTGGAGTGATTTGTTTCGTAGTAATACCGCGTCCATCCTAGGGGATACGAACCATTGGTTGTGTTTGCGTTGGACAAGGCGCATAGAAGCTGGAACGGGAATTGACTAGTGAGACACTCTCTTACCAGAACGATGCCGATGGATAACAGCTCTCGAACTGTAGATGGAAGTGTCCAGGGATGAGTGTGTGGCGAGAGGTGCGGGCAGAGCAGCTACAAGTTCACGGAGGACGTATATCAGACCCTGAAACACAAGGCTGCCGACACTAGACTTGGTGTAAGCTCCCAAGTCCCGATGGATGTTTTGGGGAAGTTGCGACATATTTGGTGAGTGAGGTGAGCTATGGGCTGTCTAGTTGATAGAGGCGCGTCCGTATAGGCAACGAAGTCGCCACATGGTGGCGGAGTTACTCGCAAATGACATGCGACGATGGCGGCCTGTGGGTGTGTGCGGCGTGTCGGGCCTGGGGGATTGACGGGAAGTCCAGCATGATGATTTCTTGCACTGGATGCCTATGGGCGCAGACCGCAGATGCCTTCCATCAATCGCATCTCCGATGATGTGGGATTTCTATACATTTCTCCGTTTTCATGACCAGAATGGACCACTCCCACGATTTGCGCGGTTCGAATGAGCAGCTCGATGCTGCATCAGGAGCAATGTGGCTTTGGTATGTCATTGTGAAATCAGCTTTGCTTCACAGCAAATACTGACGAACCCTGGACCCCATAACTCCAGTTCTGATTCAACTCTAGTCTCATTACAATTTCCAACAACCTTTATAAGATAAACATTGTTGCATCAGTTTGCGAGACTGTATAGCAGCTATTCTTAATATTTGATAATGTGAAGCAGTATGTGGACCCGGGGTCAGCTCCACTACATCGATATGTTGGGGAAACCAAATCTTTACTTTGACCAGCATGTTTGGGCCTTTGACAAGACAACTAACCCTTGAACTGCCTTGATAATGATGATGATGTACCATTTCCACATGAATCTTCCAACAATGATCATTGAGGTGAGGTATGAGGTATGCATGCCATCTCTCTTAGCCTTCTGGGAACGTCTGAGCCTTAGAGTAGCAGCTATAAATAGACAATAGCCTGATCTAACTTTACAATATCACTTGGTATGGAGGGATGAATGATGGAAGACCAAGCGCTTAGCGGCTATGTGACTAACATATGATCATATTCTATATGCTGATTGTGATAAAACGCACTTCGGGCCCCCCTTATGACAAATATCTACATCTGACATCAATTTGATACTGTTTGTGCAAAGCGATTTTGAGGAATGCAACCACATCCGATCATTAGGAAATTATGAAATGAATATACCATAGTCCATCGTGAGAATTGACATCATTCTTCGCATATAAAGCCCTCAGAAATGTAATTGCAAACTTGTGCTTTTACAATCGGAGACAGATTCCTGCTATACAATGCCACCCACAAGCCAGGAAATTGCTGATGCAATCCTACTAGTCCACTTGGGAGAATCACTTATACTCTCACTTGTACAGACTTTGGCATTGACCCTGATATATGGTATGTCTACCAGCCCTATCTTTCCAATCATTCATCACATTAATGTGAACAATTTCACATCTATGCAGGCCTATTTGTACTCCTATATTCCCAGGCAGTCTTGACATATCTGTATGTAATCCCATTGCAATTTAGTTTAAAGGCAACAAAATGACATTTTTATCAGCAAAAAAAAGGACCCAACACAGCCTCAATTTTACATGTTTCTAATGAGTGGTATCACTTTCATACTTGCTACAGCCCAAGAAGCTAGCATAATTGCAGGACTTGGAATCCACATTCATTCAGCTTTCATTAGATATCAAAACTTACCTCTGGTAGAGAGACTTTCATTGATAGGCAAACTGTTAGTGGAGACCAACTTGTTAGTCATCTGGGTGCCTCTTATTCAGGTGAGTTCCCATCCCAAGCAATCTAAGTAATTCAAATAGTAATCAAAATGGCTAGTTTATCATCAGTGATGGTGTTGTTATCTGGAGAGCATTCACTTTGATGCAACAGAGGAAATGGTTAATAGCCTTACCGTTGCTCTTGTTGCTTGGCACAGCAGGCATGTCACTATCTATTTTGCCACCAATAACCTCACAATACTCAAATTCATAACCATAAGCTTCTCTCTTTGTAGATGTGATACTCCGAACAATAACTACTAGGGGTCCAGGACAGGGAACACTTGAACAACTGAATAGAAACCTTGCTGTATCTGGAGTTTGCCTATCTCTTGCAACAAATGTTGTAGCTACTGCAATGTTTGGTTTTGTATTTTGGTAGGCCTCACCTTCTTCCAATCACCTCATGACCTTACATGCTGTAGGAATCACAGAAAAGATATGATAACAGGACTAAGGAGATATCGACCAACTCAAGTTGTGCAGATTTTGGCTATTCTTGTAGAATCTGGAGTTGTATTTTGTCTAGCCCAAGTATGATATTTACATATCTGGTTGGTTTACTTGCTGATGGTGTTGTAGACTGTGTATTTTATTGTTGGACTCCTTCCTAGTGAAGGATTGACAGCAAGCAGTTATATCCAACAAATCATTCAGCCTTTGTTTTTCGGGATTTCAGTAAGTACAAATTGTCTATGTGGATTAGTGTCTGAGATAGATCCACATATTACAGGCAATCTATCCAACAGCTGTTGTTGCTCTTGTAAACAGTGGCCATACTGCGGGTGAGATGTACACAATGGACGGTTCACTTGGAATATCCAGAGATGGTGCAGATCCTGGTGTAACAACTGGCATCCAGTTTGCTGTACCCAACCCTGCTACCAGTGTGGTAATAGTTCCTCAACAGGCCGAGGAGGGAGATCGTTGAGGGAGTGCTAGTATACTCGCATCTAAGCTGCCTCTGTGGTGATAATGATTGATCATAATAAACATCATAATTATCTCATGATTCATGGTTTATACACTCATCAAGCCTGGATCCAAATCTTAATCACACTGCGGCAGTGCCAGCCTTTTTTGCAGTCGAAAGGCTCGTGTAAGGAGATAGAAAGGTGAATTGCCATAGCAAATACCCTTTGTTGCCTCGTTTTCACCAAGCTTTCTTGAGGGGAAGATGATGCCACCGTAGTGTCAGGGAATCATGGGCTCAAAACGCCGGCGTCCATCAATACCACTAACTCCGCTCACTATTGCACCATACCCAATCAGAATGGGCGTCACGTCCTTACCATTGATCCGCCCTGTTTCTGTGCTGTGCACGCCTTAATATAACCTCTATATTTCATCCTGACGGCCAGCGTGCCCGCATTCCGACGTTGCGCCTACATTGACTGATAGCGATCTAATCTCCATCTCCTTGGGTACGCTGCCAGGAACCTGTAGAAGAGCACCACATGGTTCGTGGCGGCCTGCGCCTCTCTCCAGGGGTTACATCTTTTCCGTAGATCACGAAGGGGTACACAGCATGCAAGGTATATTTATATCGGCATTACGCAGACTGTCTACTCCGTTCGAAGGCCTTCCGACTACCCCGAGTCCAAGGGGTCATTCTGGCTAGGATCACCAGCAATGCTACATCAATCTCCGGGGATCTCTGTCCGGCACGCGAACAAATGGGCTCAGGACCAGGCACTGGCGTCAAGATCAGGGTGATGTCGAAGGTTTATATCAATGCCTAATCTCCACAGCAATAACTCCTATCGTAAACAAACAAACTTGATGCGCGCTTTAGGATGGGAGCGTCCAGCAATAAATAGATTATTTTTGACATCTGCACCCGAGTATACAGAGTAAGTACGCTACACCTATATACCGAAACCACTCATTAGAACGTCCGTTCCATTCACTACGCATAGAGCCCGAATCTCTCCCAGACAGTAGCGGGGAAAGAAAACGTATCCCTGGGGTCATATTTGTCCTTCAAGACCTGCAAGCGCGGGTAATGCACGCCGTAATAGTGTTTTTGCCCTAGCGAATTGCGGGTGAGAAACGCAGTTAAGGGCCAATGGGAGTCGACTTACTTCCACAAGCCCATGCATTGTAAAAATACAACAATCTATCAGCAAAATAATTCGGGCAGGGCACGGTCAACTTGGAATGCCCACCCATAATCCCAATATGCAGGACTGTTGGAGATGATGCTATTTACGACGTCTCCAAGTTCACACGAGTAAGATGTCTAATTCTTATAGCTTCTTAAGTCAACTCTTTCCAAGAATGCGCGTAGGTTTCAAATGCGCTGGTCCTCTTGGTCTTGACTTCGATTGAGGTGACAATTCCGAACGCCTTTGCGGCCAACTTGAAGGACGGTCTCACTGCTGAGGGGATTATTGTAGTGTTCCCTGGGGACCAAAAGTATGTTTCTGCTAGTACCCCATATACATCTCGTTTCATAACATCATGGTTCCCTTACTGATACCTCCTGTATGACGTAGTTAACTTGGGCTGTGACTTCAAACCTGCTGTCGTTACATACAAGACAACCCCTCAGGATGTCTCTGAAATTCTCAAGCTCTGGAGAGGATTTGGGGGAGGTGTGTGATGGCGGGAACGACGTAATGGAGGGAGATGAGAGAGGGGTTGTAGGTTTGATCGCAGGTGCTCCAAGGGCCTTTTTACACTCAAATGCGTCCAGTCAAGCAGATATTGGCTGAGAAACGGCGGTCAGTCAGAATGTGGTGTAAACGTGGAAAAACGGGAGCATACAATGATTATTGCAATGTTACCCCGCCATGCAGTACCGGGGTGCTCTTCAGTGTCCTGGGGGCTTGAGCTGAGACAGCGCACACTATATCTGGAAATGACAGGAAGTCACTAAATCGCTTTCACCAACAGCGAGTAAGCAACCTTACCATGGGCATAGATTGATCAACAGTACGTCGGTTACAGTTGTGGGGAATTATTCTTGTACAGGAACTCAACTTAATCCTACACCTCATGTCATATTTGTTCATAAAGTCGGTTAAGAGGCCCAGATGTCGTCAGACACAAGGTTCGGAAAGCCGCATGCCGCGAATTGCGCCAGGACCTCAAAGCGGAGGAGATTTCAATAAAAAACCTGTAATCCAGACATAGAGATAAAGAAAATACTCAAGAAGCCTCCCATTAAAATTCGGAGAGTCCGAGAAACCATGTAGGTGGATATGACATGAACATATTAGTGGAAATTTCAAGAAGATTACACAGGTGTTCTTACTTTACAATAACTTGGCTAAACCTCCTTCAGATCCTCTTGGTATCTTCGTCGACTTCGCGGGTATGAGCGGTTCTTATTCCTCAGGTCGACGATATCTCTAGTTTTTCCCACCAAGACCGGATCTACAGCCAGTTTTTATCCTTCGTAGGTAACTTGAACGTACTGTGGGCTTATATTTTTCGCTTCAGATGGCTTCTTCTGTGAACAAGTACGCTTCCTCTCCTATTTTATTCACTGATCTCACATGAATGGCTAGATATACATACCAATACTGAGATATAACACTTCAAATTCGCATCTACGAGGATGTTGGAAAGCCTTTGAAGTCACGCACACGCCAGCACATAATAAACCAACTTTTGTGAGTGGTAAGTGGCGGACAGCGAGGTACTGAGGGATTCGAATCCTTTCAATATTCGAGGTCATGTTCCGCGTGTATACTTACCGGCAGGAGAATACCAGATATCTGCCTTATACACTCCGAAACATTCACCTATAAATCTTGAAAACCCGTGAAAGCTTCTTTGAATATTTTGGGCGCACCGTGATACATCTCTCAATAATAACCTTCAGTTTTCCCCCCCACCCACGAACATCACAAGAGGCCAAGTTTCACTTAGGTCGCTGATACCTGCATGTACACAGGGATTTCAAACGCCGATGCCCACGCCGCCGCCATCTACGTCCACTATTGGGTCTCATTCAACACCAGACGTGGGCGCCAGAGGCACTTAACGACCCACCCGAAATTCACGGGACGTCGCTACACGATCTGCGGCAGCCCAGGCATACCAAAGCTCGCGTATTTTACAGAACGTACACTGAGATACTCACCGTGCGCCAAAAAATCGCAAACAACTCTATTTATAAAAGGAAATTTCTAGCCCGAATCAGGTGGGACACGTATACGTAGACTGATAAACACTAATAAAAATATTACCCTACTTTTCGAGGGTCCCTGCCCAATACGCGAACGACGGGCTCAGGTATTGGTACGTGTACCTCTTTACCTTTAATAAAATCCAACAGACAGTGATTAAGACTACGATGCTGAAAATTCTCATGTACTAGAATCAGGAAAATAATCCGAAAATTAGATATATAAGGAATTACTATCGGTACCCAAGTATACAGAGTACGTTACTTTACAGCTATATACAAAACTACTCGTGGGGATGTCTGTAGACAACAAGCTCCGAACCTGTCCGTTGACTATCCATAAGGATGCGGCCACGCTGCGAATCATTCCTCGATAGTGGTAGGGAAGGCGAATACATTCTTGGGATCGTATTTGTCCTTCAAAGCTCGCAAGCGCGGGTAATGAGCGCCATAATAACGAGTTTGCCCTAGAAGAATGATGGGTGAGATAGGCAATTTGAGATGAGCCATCCCACATACAATCCGGAAGTCTATTGTCGATGTAGTTTGGATATGCTCTAGAAATACACACTCAAACCAAGTAGTTTGGATAATTGGTGTGAAAACACTCACCCGTAATCCCAATTCGCCGGACTATTCGACGTGATGCTCTCTACTAATTCTTTAATCACACATCAGTCAAAGGTTCAGTCCAAGACATCCGGGGGTAGTGAACTCACTATCCAAGAACGTGAGTCCATCGTCTGGGAAAGGCGGCTGTTTATTGAAGGAAGATGCGTAGAATTGAATCGTAAGTGTCGAGCTTCTGTGAGCAAAAGCAGTCGCGTTTAACGGCACGGCGTTGACGGCAGAATTTTTTCCACCCCAGAGTTCAATTTCGGCGTACCAATCCTGATACCCAGCGTGTTGTTTTTCAGGACATTTTAAACAAAAGAAACACAAAAAATGCGGCACGTACCGTTGTTGAATCGAAGCCCTCGTATGCCATATAATGCGCAAAGGCTGAGCGCGCCTTAATTGACATGGGAGAATCTTCGGGAGTCATGATCGACTTCGCATAAAACGTGTTAGGTTCCTCTGGTTGGGCGTGCGTGTCGAGCGGTCCAAACGCCATATATTTAATGCTATCGATATATGTTCCGGTTGTGATGTTCATGTCGGGTCCCTTCGGCATGTTGCTCAGGAATGGCATAATCTTCGCGTTAAATTCGTTTGCAGGCCCGAACCACACACCTGAGAAATGGAATAGACCAGTTCCCTTTCTGGGTCCACGGTAGACATTGATCTGGACATCAATTTCGGAGGGGATATTGGTTTGCGCGTATCTTTCGAGGGCACCGATCCCCTTTGCCACTCCATGAACATCGAGAATCCACTGGTACTCAAAAACTGTGGCGGAGGGTGGTTCTGGGAATGTCTTGACCTCTATTGAGGTGGTGATTCCGAACGACCCCCCTGAGCCTCGCATGCCCTGTTCATGCAAGAGTTGAAGCGGTTCTGCCTGCCATGGAGGGAGATCAAGAGCTTACCCAGAATAGATCCGAGTGCTCCTGATCGTTAGCCGTGATTATGGTGCCGTTGGCAAGAACCATATTCACGGCAGAAATAGTATCGAGGGTGAGGCCCCACATACGTGAAGCAAATCCGAAGCCACCATAAGCTGTGTCCAAAACTTTGTGAGCAGCCAATTTTACGACACAATTGGAATATCTTTACATGCATGACCACCGATCCCAATATAAGCACAGGTGCCATGGGGGAGACCCCTTCCAGCTTGAGATAAAGTGAGTGCAATGTCCCCGAGGCGATTTCCACTCTCGATTATAGCAGTCCCTTTCGAAGAATTGATTGTAATTTTATTGAAGTTTTGCATATCCAACACGATGACGTCATCCCCTCCTCCAAGGCCATTCGCAATGTAGCTGTGCTAATTAACCACATGTTAACTGCGCAAAATTTCCTAGAATGAATGTGTGACTTACTCCTCCACTCCGTGCGGCTGCCTTCATATTCAACGAATAGCTAATTTTCAGGATTTCAGAAACATCCTCTGGGGTTGTGGGGTATGTAACGACAGCAGGTTTGAAACTAAAACGCAAATTGACTGGTATTCATTTGTTAGTGGAGCATGGCGATATGGTAGGCCTGGTGACATACACGGAGTGCTAGCAGCATTATACTTCGGCTCTCCAGGAAAGACTGCAGTAATCCCCGCGGCGATGAGATTGTCCTTCAAAGTCGCCGCATAAGCTAAAGTGGAGGCGAGCGCGACCAACAAAAAGTAAAATAACAACATCACTGTTCGCCTGATACGTTTGTGGGAGTCATGGGAGCCGGATTGCTTTTGGGCGTGCGTATATATACAATCAATAAAGTGAACTCCTTGCCCAAATGGGTTCCCCTTGATATAAACCATTGATAAGTTTCTTACGGCAATGTGGGGCGTGTAACGTCAGGGATCGAGATATATGCCCATATCTGTATGAGAACGTCCATGTCACTCTAGTTTGCGCACACGGTTGGGGGAGAGGTGGGGTTTTTCGCAGGGGTGAACTCGCCAATCACGAATTCACGGGTAATTCCGCGCTGCGTCGAAGAATAGCATTTAGGATTTACGATTAAGCGTGGCATACTTGTCCTTGCCTGGGCTGGTTCAGCTGCGGGAGCTTTGAAACGACCCTCAACTGTAATCAAGCAATGTTCAGAAATCTCTGATTCGAAGTCATTCAGTGAGATTCAACTACTTGAGACTACGGCCTGATTTCATGTTTTCCTAACCACAGTCTGAAACACGCAGATCAGACACTTTGGAACAACAAAATTGTAAGCTCATGCTGATATAGCATCCTCACCAAAGTCTGTGTTCGCTGCATTGCACATTTCGAAGTAATTTTGGCGAGATGGACGAAAAAAGAAATGACCGTTCAGAATCAGGCACAAGATTTGTTTATGTGTATATATGTACAATCTAAACGCCCGCAAACACCCGAATGCCACGGTTTTGACAGGAAAGTCGAACCGTGACATCAAATCATAGGAAATTGACTGAAGAACACACTTTCTGACAGGACGTTACTTACTCAAGTAGTCAATATTGTTCAGAGGGACTACAACTCGTGTTGAGCAGGCTGGGACCAACGGTACGCCCAAGGTATGCCCTAAATGTTACAATGCAAACGCGATCAAGGAGTAGTAGGCTCATTCCTGAACACTCAGGAAGCCCCCGAAGAGTGTAGTTAGGATCGCAATACAAAGAAAGCTTCTGTTAGTGTCTGAATTGGTTCAACATACTGTAGTTACGCTTATCACTCCTCAACAGCAGTGGGGAAGTTAAACATGTCCGTGGGATCATACTTGCGTTTCAGAGCTTGCAAACGCGGATAATGGGCGCCGTAGTAACGGAATTGCCCTAAGGGACAAAGGAGTGAGATAAGCATCCCACGGAGAGGTCAAGTCGTTCGACGTACAATCTGGTAGCCGATCATCGAGGTAGTTTGGATATGCACTAGAATTATTAGATGTCAGCCAGTATTTTGAATAATTGTTTCGGAAATGCTCACCCATAATCCCAATCCGCGGGACTGTTTGAGGTAATACTATTTACTAAGCCTGTACACACACATCAATCCACGGGTCCAGTCAGTACCGAATAGGAAGTAGACTTACCGTCCCCAAACGTGAGTCCAGAATCTGGATAGGGTGGCAGTCTGTCTGGGGAAGACAAATAAAATTGAATTGTAAACATTGAGCTTCTGTGAGCGAAGGCGGTTGCATCTGCTGGCACAGCATTGAGAGCGGAGTTCGTTCCCCCATACATTTCAACCTCAATGACCCAAGCCTAATTACATTGCAGTGGCTTTCAGGTTTCCGTCCAAACAATAAAAAAACCGATTGCACATACAATTTTCGTGTCGAAGCCCTCGTTCGCCAGATAGTGCGCAAAGGCCGTGCGTGCCTTGAGCGACATGGGCGAACTCTCTGGAGTCATGATCGATTTGGTATAAAATGTATCATGCGGTTCTGGTTGCGCATGAGTATCAAGGGGTCCGCCTCCCACATACGCAAGGCCGTTGAGGTATGTTCCAGGTGTGATCTTCACGTCGGGTCCCGCCGGCATATTGCTTAAAAAGGGCGCAATGGTCGCATTAAGCTTGCTTTCATCCCCATACCAGACGCCTGCGATGTGGTAAATCACAGTTCCCCTTTTGGGACCGGGCAAAAGCACGATCCAGACATCGATCTCCGGGGGGATATCGGTGTGCCCGTACGTTTCAAGGGCGTCGATCCCCTTTGCAATGCCGTCAACATCGAGAGTCCACACATACTCAAATACTGTGGCAGAGGGAGGTTCTGGGAACGTCTTGACTTCGATTGATGTTGTAATTCCGAATGACCCGCCTGAACCTCGCATGCCCTGTCCATTCGTCGATTAAAATATTTTGGGCGCTGCAGAGATTGGATAGTTACCCAGAATAAGTCCGAGTACATCCGCTCGTTGGCTGTGATTATTTTGCCGTTCGGAAGAACCATATCCACGGACAAGATGGTATCGAGGGTGAGACCCCACATGCGGGAAGTAAAGCCGAAGCCACCATATGCTGCGTTGAAAGCTCATAAGCCGTAAAATTCTCGAAAAGATGGGAGACTCTTCACCTGCGTGGCCACCAATCCCAACATACGCACAATTACCATGAGGTATAGCCCTTCCGGCTTTCGACAAACCAAGGGCGATGTCCCCAAGACGATTTCCACTCTCGATGATAGCTGTTCCTTTCGAAGAATTGACGGTAATGTTGTTGAAATTTTGTAAATCCACCACAACCACACCATCCTTCCCGCCGGAGCCATTCGCAATGTAGCTGTGCTGTCGAAAAGCCCTGTGAAACACGTGATTTATCTCAAAATGGAAGCATTACTCACACCTCCGCTCCTTGCGGATACCTTCATATTCAATGCCGAACTAATTCGGAGTATTTTAGAAATATCCTTTGGAGTTGTGGGCAATGTGACGACAGCGGGTTTGAAGTCAAAACGCAGGTTGACTGGATCATACAGGATTTAAGTGAGTTATGGTATTATCTAAGGCGGACGACATACACTGAGTGCTAGCAGCGACATATCCCGGGTCTCCAGGAAAGATCGCAGTAATCCCTGCAGCTGTGAGACTGTCTTTCAAGTTTGTCGCAGAGACCAAAGTGGAGGCCAGTGCAGGCAACAGAAGGCGTAAGAGCAACATGGCCGTCCGCTTGATGTTTCTGTGGGAGTGGTGGGAAGGAATCTCTTTCGTGTAGGCCTTATGTACTATTCTTGAATTGCTAAATGAGCGCCCTGCGCGATCACGTTCGGCTTGATATCCACAGTGTGTTATGGCGACACTCTAGCATACAGCATCAGAGATCAAGGAACATGTCCACAATCAGCGAGAAAACCCGCCCCGGACACACCCCATGGTATTCTTTCTTAACCACATGGTCGAGGGAGGGATGAAATTTGGAGCAGTTCCGGCGATCACGGCTAAGCCGCGCGCTCAAAGGAGAAACGGGATGTAGAGTTAATGATAATATTCTGTTCCTTGCCTGAATGTCGGTGCCGTTCAGTATATAGGACCAGGGTATCTTGAAAAGCGAAGAGTGATTGAGTAACCGTAACACTGACGTTTGGCCGTGGAGGGACTTCCAAACTGAATCCCGTTTGTAAAACCCAGAGCGGACCGTTGCGCCATTCGGCCCGATGTGAGGCGCGTATGGATCTGAGTTAAAGCACCCAAATCAGACAACGCCGAAGTATCAGCACTTTATGCCCAGCGTCGCGAGTGTGCTGGGTTGCACATTCTTAGATAACCGGAAGAAAACGGAGATGAAGCGTCGGGCACGTTGGGTTATGGATGTTTACGATAAAGCTCGCTGTGCAATCCCACAACTTCCGAGTATGTGAAGACCACGCGGTTTGAAAAGATAAGATGATGGTTATAAGACGTTGATAACTCACATGGTTGGCTTCTTAGTATGAGAATTTGCTGCGCATTGCATCAGACAGGTGATGTAGACCAACATGAGGAGTGCATCACTAATTTTGGGGATTTCTGTCCGGCATGCGGTCATAATGAGCGCCCTAATAATGTCTTTGTCCCAGAAAATTGACGAGTGAGATAAGTATTTTTGAATTTAAACAGGAGTCTATGTAGTTTGACATACGATCTGAGAACTTACCATCAATGTGGCTTAAATATGCGCTTGAAGTATGTTTGAGCCATGCATTTTTGGATCACTGTTTTAAAAATAATCTCCCGGAATCCCATTTTGATGGCCTGCTTGAGGTGGGAGTCCATACTGAAACTGTCGGCACATACCAGTCGGAGTCCCGCTCCTAACAAACGGGGTAGTGAACGGACTGTTCAAGAGCGTGAGTTCATGATCCATTCGGGCCCATAAAGTCTATGCAGGCATAGTGTCAATAATCGCTCGTCAGTTTCGTAGTCTGATTTCTCTAAACGTTGGGTTTGCGAGAGGTGGCGGTGGAGATGCCATTATGATGGAGTTAGGCATTGGTATTTCGCACCTGTGTATCTGCATGTCCAGGAAACAAGCGTCTGGAGCGCCACGAGCGTAAGAACCTCCAAGCTTTTCATTCAATTAACTCCCGCTCAACAAGTTCACGTTCAGAGTGCCGTTTATCCATGAAGAATGCGGAAGACGGAGTCTGTTTTATGTGGACATGGCAGGCTAGCAGGTTCCGCTTTGCCGAAGGTTTGGGAGCGGAAAGGTGTGAGCTCGACCGCCGGGTTCATCATTGCGCACGACCCTTACCTGTACTCACGACTGGTTGAGAATCTTATGGTAATTTTCACAAGCATAGGAGTGTACGCACCTTCCACGAGTGGAATCCCAGACTGTGTATTGACTGCCAGTGGTTCTTTCCCAAGGCTCAACGGCGTAGGTGAGGAGACCCTGGGACTGCGGAATGGATGTCGTGAGTTTTGACAATGTAGGCATCACTGAGAGGGATGTACTTTAGTCTACTTTGTCTTTGATGAAGGTCCTCGACTTTATGCTTCACCCCATAAACCATATCGCATGATCCTTCCAGTGGGCCATGCCCTCGTTTCCTTCGCGACTCGTCGTTACCGGCACCCGGGTTTCGCGATGACGCTCGAGACCGTCGTAGTGTAGAAATCACGCTTGTTGTCGAATTTATAGGTCTGGTGGCTCGTACTCGTGGGCCGTGAGCTCTGGATCATGTGTGAGTCGTGATAGGAGGTAGTTTTCCCTGGCCCGTAGTAAATAGAATAAAATGGAAGTGTTGAATGCTGTGGTAAAAGGGCCGCGTTATGTACGCAATTCCGGCATCTAGGTGGGGTACACCCTCGTTAGGAAGAATGAATGTCAGGACTAGCCAGGAGGTGAGGTACGTGAGGTACGCGAGACGACAGTGGTAGACTGCGTAGAGGAGTGCAGGGAGGGATGTCGGGAACATTCATCGTGAGAGATTAACGGGGAAGCTTTATTGATGGAATTTATCGCATTAGAAACTTCCAGTACTGGCTTTCTTCTGAGGATTCGCGCGTGAGCAATGAACTAGGCGCTACGAACTAAGATAAAGCGTTCGGTGGCCGTTGAATTTGTAGGAGGTGATACGCGGAATTGATTCGTACCACTGAGTATGATCTCCTGGTTCTTGAGCTCACATTGAGAGCAAACAACAATAACAGAGCACGGACCTGTCACGCCTTTGAAATTTGAGGTTGCCCGTGCCTTCGAGGCCTTGAAAATTCGGATGTTCAACTCAGCACACGCCGCAATCTGTCTCGTTGTTGTGCTGCGTTGCATTAATCTAATATAGTGACGTTATATGTGAGGTTTTTCTAAGATGTATGAAGCGACATTGGGATACTGAAGCAAGGGATGAACCTGACCGCCGACAAGAAACAAGCAGCCAAAGTTGAACGACGCTCAACGGGGAAAATCGGAACAAGGCTAAAAATAAAACTTTCAAGCTCCGCCTCGGTTCGGGACTCGGAAGTTCATTTTTTTCGCTTTCTTGTTGTCGAGTCTCGACAAACTGGATACACTTGTGCAATCTCAGTCATCTCTAACTGCATGCTCAAATTTTGGCTCTGTGACCCACGTCTCCTGTCAATCTCTCAAATCCCTATGCTGTGCCCTTCCTTTCGCTATGCAGTTCCTCGCAATCACCTCCGCACAAGGGGGCACCAGGATTCGAACCCGGAACCCGGGGTAGGGGGGGGTGGGTCAAATTCAGCTTAAAAATATTTTCTAAAAATACTTCGAAATCTATTTTTAATGCATAGCAACAACGTCGGGACACATCTCAGAGTTGGGACAGACAACGAGCTTCGTTCAAAGCACTAGATAGTAGAGAAAAAATGTATTTCGTTCACATTTCCTACCAATTACAAAGGAAAACCCGTCGAATGGTGAAAGGAAAGGTGTGAGTCTTGGATTCAATGAATTAACTTAAACGAGTTCACTCACCAAGGCAGACAAAGGCAAAGGAGAAACTCAAGTTCAATGATTCTACGACAGTGGTTTGCCCATCCTGTGGTGAAGATGTGCGCATTGGAATGGCTGGACCTGCTGACCTTGCACAACATGAAGGAAAGGGGCCATGTCATGTCCATTGCATGTTCGAGGGCTGTGAAACTTCATGGGTATGTTGTTAACATTAATATTTGTGAAAACCACGCGAGCCATCTGCGAAAATGTGCATGAGTGGCATAGGATGTATTTGAGCTGTGTAACAGACATGCTGCACAATGT
Source organism: Collybia mongolica (assembly GCA_013420905.1). NCBI lineage: Eukaryota > Fungi > Basidiomycota > Agaricomycetes > Agaricales > Clitocybaceae > Collybia > Collybia mongolica. The sequence goes on from JAAXNY010000004.1 coordinate 77,785, forward strand.
AGGCATGCTTGCCTGGATGGCAGATATAAAATATTACCTATGTTTTTCTTAGAATAGCCTTTTTGGGCCAGACATAACCGTTTTAGGCAGCACTGAGGGGGGGGGTTGGCAAGACCTTAGAGAAAAAAATCGACCCCATGTTGTTTTTCAAATCTTGGTGCCCCCTTGCCTCCGCATACATGCACCATCTATTAATGAGTTCCAAGCTCCGTACACTCCTCCTCCGTGTTCATGCTGCAAAAAGAGTGCCTTATCCCTACAAGACCCACCTCATAAAGTTCACAGTGATATTCATCGGCATCTTCGCCCAGACCAAGTCTCTAGCCCGCTCTCACAAATCAGGTGACAGGGCATCACATGCCGAGTCATTACCCACTCTCTAACACAACAAGCTTTGCATTCGTCTGTGACTGGGCTGGCGCTTTGCACTCCATATGGGCTAGGCACAAACTACCTCCTTTACCCCAACTCTAAATCAACCTGTACAATATCCCCAAAACACGGACGACAGCCATCGCCAATGCTGATGAAGAGGCCTTATTACTCCCTTACCCACCTTCAAGTTCCAAGGTGGTACACGTTTGCTGCTTTTACCTATGGAGCATTCAGCAAGAAATGTTGTGATGGACAATCTTGGACTGGGCCACTTTATCCGAGGGATGTATGTGGGTTGAGTGACACACTGGTAAGAAAGGAGTGGAAGGAATATGCAGGTAGCTCAGTAATGATCAAAGACCACACTCAGTTCCGGGCAGAGAAGAAGTACGTGTTCGAGATGGGTTCGTCTCAGTGCCATGTTGTGCTACTAACACATATTTATGGCGTTCACCTGAACGGACTTTCAGAAATGTAGCGTGCTGTATGTATTAAACCTCCCTTATAACTGCTCCTCAATAACAACAGTATTGGGGAAGACATGCAAGGATTTTATAGACCTGGATTCCCCGTATTTGACTCATATTATCTTGAAGCATAAACATCATGACACACCCTTGCTGCGCCGGGCAGGGCAAGGATTACCACTCATACCTGCAGAGCCGGCGAAGATGCCAAGAGGATCTGAAGCAAGTTTGCCAAGTATTGTAAAGTAAGAATACCTAGTATAATCTTGAATTGCCCACTAATATCATCATGTCATATTCACACACACGGTTTCTCGGACTTTCCGAATTATAATGTGAGGCTTCTCGAGCATTTGCCTTATCTCTATGCTGGGATTACAGGTTTGTTACTGCCTTGGTTTTGAAGTTCCAGCACAATATGTGGCACATGGCTTTCCCAACTTTGTGTCTGACAACATCTGGGCCGCTTAACCGACTTAATGAAACAAATATGACATGAGTTGTAGGATCAAGTGGTGTTTCTGTACAAGAACAATACACGAAGTTACTTTCAATTTACTATATGCATGAGAGATTAGCTACACTGTGAAACTGTGAATAGATGAAATTCAACCCTGTGTTTCATCCTCTTAAATAATAGAAATAATACATTAAAAATATGAAATTCATTCACTTAACAATCCTAAAATGTAATGAATTTCATCTTGAAGATGTTTGAAAACACACCCCTTGTGGGGGGAAAAATGGATGGAAAACCCCCCCTTAAGGTATAATTTAGTGGATGAATTTCATGTGAAATTTGTCCGTATTCATACCCCCTGATTCTCGAGGCTATGGGATGAATTTCATTTCACCATAGGTGGAAAAAACAACCATTGTGGGAGGTAATTCCTATCAATATGGGATTAATCTACTACCTTGATGGGTGAGAATAGCAATGTTTTTTGGGGTAACATTACTGCAAATTTCAGGCTATGGGATGAATTTCATACCATGATAGGTGAAAATAATAGCCTTTGTAGGGATGGATTTCATACCATCGCAGGTGAGAATAATAGCCTTTGTGGGGATTAATTCCATGCCATTTACGTCACTTAAATTTGAATTCATTATTTCTTCCTTGTTATCAATAAACACACTTTGTTCATTTTGTACAGTTAAGGTTTAACATCCTTTTTTTTTTTTTTTTTTTTTTGGTCATATAATAATATTAAGTGCATGTGGGTTTGACCCAGCTACATGCGGGCATAGACACCTATTACCACTAAGTAATCTGTAATGAGCCATCAGGGTGGAGCTGTACACTAAGTTGCTCTCCAGGTCATATTACTGGTCTAGACTGAGGATACCTGCAGTCCAACGGTATTGTACTGTACCATGTCTGAACCTCCCAATGCCTTAAAGGTTTGCCTTCGCTTGTTGGGGCATGGTCCCCTCCCTTCACATTGGTACCCCGTTCCACTCCCCCCCTGGTATTTTCAGGGCACCCTGGAAACCCATTACTCCCCCCCAGTGTCGAAGATAAATGTCCAAACTAAATGAACGACCCATACCTCAAACCTGCTCCCCCTCTCCTGAATCCCCCCTATTACTTTCCCCCCTGTTCCACACCGCTCTCCCAAAGCGATGACTCCCCTCAAAATGAGGCCGCCAAATCCCACCATTGGTTGATAAACTGGCATTCTCCCCAAGAGGTGTGCTCTGTGCAGGGACAGTAGCTGATTGGGGGCCAGACCCCTTCCTCCTTTTGTATTTGGGTGTAGTGGTTAAGCGAGTACAAATAAATCATCGAGAATGTTGGCGGTGACGCTCCCTAAGGATCTGCGCAAAGCAGAGTACTAGAGTTGTGGTGTCCTCATGTGGCCTGGTAGTTGATGAGGTGGATGTGAATGGATTAGTGAAGCCCCCAGTACAGGCAAGATGAGATGACCCTGCAGATAGTCAGGATCAGCTCTGATAAGTTAAAAATTTGGATATGGTATAAAAGGATGGTGGCCCAGGCCAAAAGAGTGGTCTGATGAAAGGTGATGTCGATTAGGGATGAGGTGTTAGGTAGTTTAGGGATGACCTAGTGCAGGAGGGACGAATTCCCACGGTCGGATGGTGGTGGTAAAAGATCAAGAAGCGTTGAAGGTTTAACATCCATAAGATCTAAGGTATTGTAATTTGAATGCTCTATCAACTAGTATACCTCTGATTCATATCCCTCATTCCAAAGTTCCTGATCACCAGCATTACCAACCAGACTGCAAACGCAACACTGTGATTTGTTAGAATCATGTATTGAGGTTAGTAATGAGAAAACTTACCCAAATGGCCCCATATAAATCCTTGTCATCCTGAAGCTGTACCTGGAGACAGAACCCATTTCCAGTGATGCCACACAGTGGGTATGGAATAGGACTCCCTACTTTTTCTTTAGCATGAGCAACTTTACATAAGGTGGTGAGTTTGGCTGGTCAGATTAGCATGATAAAGATAAAAGAAAGTTAAGTAATGGATGGAAGTTGTTGGTCTTCGTGCACTGCCAGACTGCTCATTGTCTTTGTTGACCTTGTTGTAATGAAGTGATCTGTAAAATGGGTCAATGTTAATGTGCTTTGGATTAGATTGGGTTGACAGACATACTGAGACCCCCTCATTGTCCACCTGCACTTTGAGGTCAACGAAGTGGTGTACCATGTTGAGGACATTGTCAGGCATGGTTTTATCCTGCATACTAATGATGTCCTTCAGTTTCCTGTAGGATCATTATTAGCATTTATTAATATTCTTAATGAAGCCTTATAGTTTGTATTGGAATTCAAATGACTACTACAAGTATTACAATAGTAATTGTAATCTAACATTATACTAATTGTAATCTATTGATGAAGAGTGCTTACTACGAGGGGGAGGATGGGAGGCAGCAATGGGCAATGGTGGTGGTACAAGAGCAAGAAGGAAAGCATGTGAAAGCGGCTGCCAATGCATAATATAGCTCGGAATGTTCAGCCGTCGGGCATCTCAGTCAACAAAGCCATGTGATCGAATCTGAGGACACTGACAAATATTTTTATTTATTTATTCAAATTGTATACTATTCATTATTAATAGGAGGCTGAAAAATGTGCACTCACCAGGTTCGAACAGTTGCAGGGAGGATCATTATGTAATACTAATACCTTTGGCATGGATAACCGCTGGGCAAGACTGGCATTCTTAGTGAGGGGACAAGTAGTCCCAAGTCTACAAATGTGGTCACATGGTTACAAAGCATGTGACCAGGTCACATTACCATTGCCACACCCTTGTTGATGATCTTCAACCACATCAGCAACACCCACCAAACCACCCAATGTCAACATGCAAATGCCGAAACCAAACACATGGCCCCCCAAGCACCAGAAGCCCCCCAAGACACACGAAAGGCAAATGACAGCACACAAAACGGCAATGAGGGCGCGCACACCTAGGGGAGTGGGGTGAAGGGTGGACAAGGACATGGAATGAGGGGATGACAAGGAAAGGGCACCCCGAGGGGCAGAGGGAGGTGAGTTGTCACAAAATTCTACTCACACACACACTCACTACGCAGCACAACCCCCCCAGGAAAGCCTCAGGAATCCGAGACGTGCGATGGACACAGAGGACAGACGCCGAAGGACACAGGTGAGGGACACAGACGCAGGCTACTGACAACGTACATGGACATTGACATGGATGCAGATGCCGCCACAGACACGCATGCAGATGCAGGCGCAGACGCCAATGATGGACGACGACGCAGACACCAACACCAACACCAATGATGGATGACAATGCAGACACCGACACTGACACCAATGATGGATGACAATGCAGACACTGACACTGACACCGACATCGACATTGACACCAACATTGACACGGATGCAGACATCGACACGGACGCAGACACCACCACAAACATGCATGCAGATGCAGGCGCAGATGCCAATGCAGACACCAAAGACAGACCCCAATGCACTTGCTCTCATACCACAACTATCACCCACTGCTACTTCTGCCCGGCCTCCTGGCCCCTTTTCCAGCCTCCTCATAAATTTGGTAAGTAGATGTCATTTTCTAGTATGTAGTAGTTCTATACAAATGTAGTCAGTACATTATAAGTACTCAATATTGAATACAATTTAGACTCAAGTACATAGTATGGACCAATAGTACTAGTCATATATATATATATATATCAATTAACACAGTCATTTCATACTACATATAACACTTCATTCTAATCTAACCAAAATGTCAATTTCTCCTTTTCTAAATGATTCATCTAAGGCAGTAAAGTCATCCCATAAACCCACTATTTGTGGGATGAAATACCTTCTATGCTGAACTTAAATCATCCCACATATTCCACCTTTTATGGGATGAAAGTTCACTCTCTAATAGATTAAAATGATCTAATAAAACCCACCCATTATAGGATGAAATTCCCCTCTTTTTCACTGGATTAAAATTGTCCCATAAAATTCACCTCTAATGGGATGAAAGTTCACACCACTAAGGGATGAAAATTTCTGAAATTATCAGAGCAGAAATTCATTTTCTCAAGGGATGAAATATCTGGGATGAAGTTTCATCCCAATTTCATACCCTTTAGATTCATCCACTAAACTTAAGAAATGCTGCTTTCATCCATTAAGTGGGGGAAAAACCTCCCCCACCAGGTGCACAGTGCTAGATGTGTACTAATGATGCATGTTAATGAATACCTCAACACTCCAAATACTCCTAATAGAATCAGACACTAATCCCTTAGGGGATGTTGGTTTGTGCATATGTTCTGAGGGTTTCTACCCCCTTTGCCACCCCATTGATTTCAAGAGTTCACATGTATTCAAATGCCGTGACGAAGGGAGGTTTTTGTATGGCTTTGACTCTGATAGAGGCGGCGATTCCAAGCAACCCCCCTCCTGAGCCTCGCATGCCCTGTTGGCTTGAAGTCAGAAGGGCTAGGTGTGTTGTAGAGACCGAGAGTGTGAGCATGTATCTCAAGTGTCCCACCTGCCAAATACTCATGGCTGTTGAGGTACATTTCATATGTAAGTTTCCCCCATGAGAATTACTCCATAACCCATCGCATTTCTTTGAGGAGCAACCGGCACTCCTCTTGCCAACAATAGGCTCTTGTGTGTGATTCGCACCACTCAATACAAAGTGCTAGATGAGAATACTCAGAATCCCATATAATTTGTACCATCACACTTCCGATGCAAGTGCACTAGCACTCCCTCTACAGTCTCCCTCCTTAACTTCTTGAGAAACAGTTATCACACTGGTAGCAGGGTTGGGTACAGCAAACTGGATGCCAGTTGTTACATCAGGATCTGCACCAGCTCTGGATATCCTGAGTGAGCTGTCCATTGTGTACATCTCACCCACAGTGTGGCAACTGTTCACAAGAGCAACAACAGCAGTTGGATAGATTGCCTGTAATACGTGGATCTATCTCAGACACTAATTGACATAGATGATTTGTACTTACTGAAAGCCCAAAAAAAAAAGGTTGAATGGTTTGTTGGACATAACTGCTTGCTGTCAAACTTCCACTAGGAAGGAAACCAATGATTACAAACACAGTCTACAGCACGATTAGCCAGTAAATCTACCAGAGATGCAAATATCATACCTGGACTACACAATATAGAACTCCAGATTCTACAAGAACACTCAAGATTTGCACAGCCTGAGTTGGTTGATGCCTCCTTAGTCCTGTAACCATATCTTTTCCGTGGTTCCTACAGCATGTGAGGTCACAAGATGATTGGAAGGAGGTGAGGCTTACCAAAATACAAAACCAAACATTGCTGTAGCTACAACATTTGTTGCAAGAGATAGGAAATTTCCAGAGAGAGAAAGGTTGCTATTTAGTTGTGTAAATAGTAGCTGTAGTGGATCCCTAGCAGTTACTATGGTTCGGAGTATGAGATCTGCAAAGAGAGAGGCTTATCATTGATTTTGAGCATTGTGAGGTTGTTGGTGGCAAAAATAGATAGTGACATGCCTGCTGTGCCAAGCAGCAAGAGCAAAGGTAAGGCCATTAACCACTTCCTCTGTTGCATTAAAGCAAATGCTCTCCAGATAATAACACCATCACTGGTAATAAACTAGCCATTTTGATTACTATTTGAATTACTTAGATTGCTTGGGATGGGAACTCACCTGAATACTGGGTATCCAATAGATTAACAAGTTGGTGTCTACTAGCAGTTTGTCCACCAATGGAGATCTCTCTATCAGAGGTAAGTCTTGATATCTAATGAAAAAAGAATGAATGAGGATTCCCAATCCTACAATGAAGCCAGCTTCTAGGGCTGTAGCCAGCATGAAAGTGATGCCACTCATTAGAGACATGTAAACTTGAGGCCGGGTTGGGTTCTTTTTTTTGCTGATAAGAATGTCATCTTTGCTGCCCCCAGGGCCAAACCATAACAGGACCACATACTAATAGGTCAGGACTGCCTGGGAATACAGGAGCACAAATAAGCCTACATAGATATAAAATTATTCACATTAATGTGATGAATGATTGGAAGGATAGGGCTGGTAGACATACCATAAATCAGGGTAAATGTCAAAGTCTGTGTGAGTGCTGATATAAGCAATTCTCATATGGAACAATAAAATTGCATCAGGAATGTCCTGGCTTGTGGATGGCATTGTACACCAGAAATCTGGCTCCAAGTGTAAATAGCACAAGTTTGGGATGACACTTCTCAGGGGAATTTGGACTCACACCGGAAAGTGACATCACATCTTGTCACATGTGACATTCTGTTAATGTCACATGACTCCATATGTTGCGTCGCATCTGTAGAATTAGTCCCTCCATCAATATCAAATACCCATACCATACAGCCCAAACAGATCTGATCAGAATGCAAGTGTCCCCTGACCCCAAAGATGTTACTTTTCTCAAAAAATGTGCTGCACGAGTTCCCCCGGTCCTACACAAAGTCCCAGCAGTGGATGGAATCCTCAAGAAACTGAAAGTATCCCCAGATGTCAGGGTGATCATGCAGGCACATATTGCTGCAATTGGCTTAGACTACAGAAGGTTTGGATGGGCACAGAATGAGCAAGGTAAATAACCTTTTAAATGTTGCAACTTTCAATTGCTTTGTAGAGATCAAATTAAACAATATCACCCCCATAGACCAAGCATTTGCACTTTTGACGGAACTCAATATGCATATTCCTCCCAACTTCAAGAGAGACACACATTCAAAGCTCACCATTATCATGAGTGACAAGAATCTGGTGAACGCTACTGACAAATCTGCCATGTATATGCACCACCGTCGCGTCTATCAATGTCAATGCGGAGTTAATAACCACGAAGGCCATCAGGGCGGAAAGGCCAGGGAAATTGGTTGGGAGAATATTGGCTGTGGATTTTGGGTGCGATTGACTTCAACCCATAATGAACAAGAGGGTTCTGGTGTGTCATGTGGGCATTCACCAATATATTCGCTAACAAAATTGTTAGTCCCAGTATTACTGACTATCGATGGGATTTTTGGAGACTTTACCCATTCGGTGGAGTGCCTTGACTTGTCCATCATGTCCCGTAATCCTCGGATTCTGCTTCACCCTGAACTTCGTGAGTATACACTAGCCCTCCTTTGGGATTGAGTTCCACTGCCACAGTTAAGGCAGCATTGTTGAGATTGGGCTCAGAAACGATGGGGGTTAGCCTCTGGAGATTCAGCCTATCATTTCACCCTCAATGATTCCGAAACGACATCCCTTTACTGGACAATAGCCCACGAGATTGGAATTCCCCAGCGAAGTACCGCCAAAAATAACCTTGATGTCTGGTTCAGGGCCAACAATCCCAACCCTCCTGATCCCTGGCTTGCAGCTTCCTGCTTTTTGTACATTCCATATATCCCCGGCGAGACTGAACAGTTCAGCATTATCATTTGTACCCCTCAACAGCAGGAAATGGCTTGGAAATACAGTCATTACAAACACATATTCATGGACCTCACTTTCAGAGTCTGTTCTGGATGCGCTCTTTTGGCAATTCTGATGGCAATTGATGAGCAGAATAAAGGAATTCTGATTGCACAGCTTATGTTTACTGCCAAGAAAGGGATGAAGGCTGTGCATGCTGATTATGACAAGGAGCTTCTCAAGGAACAGCTTGGGCTCTGGAAAGCAAAAATGGGCAAGAACACAGCTGGTGAACAATTTGAGCCCTGCGTTGCACATACCAACAATGACACGCGCAAACAATATGGTCTTCAAGAACACTGGAAAAACATTCTGCTCTTACTCTGTATGTTTCATATCTGGCAGTGTTGGCGAAACGGACTCAACAAACATCTTGGTATGATTCCGAAAGGTGATGCTCAGCTACACATACAACGCCACCTGGCAAAGTTTCTGATGCATTTACTCAAGGAGATCAGTGACTACAAGGCTGCACTTGAGGCCTACAATCAAGAACTCATGTATTTCAAAGATCTTGAATCCTCAAAGGACCCTGTCAAGAAGAAACAAGGAAAAGGTGGCCTGGCTTTCCTCACATATCTGCAGTTGTATCTCAAAGTCTGTGATTTCTGGTGCTCTTGGTCGATTGCTGGTGCCATGGAAACAGCAGAACAGATGGGAGTCTCACTCTCATCAGTCCCTCGTACTACCAATCATCTGGAATCCTTCAATGGACGCCTCAAGGGGAGATATTTTGCACCTTACCTACACTTGGGACAGTTGCCACAAATTGACTATTGGATTCACACACTGATTACCCAAGCCCTACCAACATTCTTCGATGAATGGGCTGCAAAACGTGAGCAGAAGAAGTATTATGAATTCATGCAGCAAGCACCACCAGTAACTGAGCGATCTGAGGTATGTGCTTACCTATAAAAATTTTAGATGACTCAAAACTTCCTATTCCAGCCTGCAAATCCCCTCAATGTTGCTAATGCCACCAAAAGGTAGGCTGCCAAGGTTTTTTCACGCCCGAAATCAAAGGACTACTGAGCAACAAAGCAAATGGAGGATGAATACAACAAGGCAGTACAAACCCTTGAGAACTCGATGATAATGTCGGCAGAGGATTCAGATAACAAGAGTGACAATGAAGGTGAACAGAGTGTTGAGGATATGGAAGGCTACGGTATGCACCTTCAGATTTTGGATAACAGAGAGTGAAGTTTTGCAGCCAATATCAACATGGTGTTACTTTTGGTCCACTTCAAGAGCATGGATGTTGAGCCACCACACTCTGACCAAGACTATCCAATGACGGCTGACATGGCCCATGTGGATGTGTCGTATAGCTTTGCTGATATGGCCCTCGACAACAGCGCAATCCTCGCAGACCTGTCCAATGTTGATCTCGAAGCCCCGTATTGTGCACAGCCACCAAACGACATGGCTTCTTTTCTTCTGCCAAGCCTGCCTTGAAGCAATTCCAATGGACAGGCAATGGCTATGCTCGATCTTCTATGAGCAGAAGATCTATTTGTGGATGCACTCAAAGCGGCACTTGATGCTGGAATCTCACGCGCCGACTTGGAACCACACCTCAGCCATTCTGCCCATGAGCGACTATTTCAACAAATTCCTCACCCGCTTTCCTCTCATGCACCTGCGCAGGACATTCCGCCTCCTTTACTCTCAATACAACGTGCGTGCCAGCCCTCCATATCAGAGCAACCCATCCAACTTCCACATGTCCTACCTCAAAAGGAGCCTTGTGTCCTCCCTGGTTTTGATTTGCAGCGAAAAAGTAAGAGGCACCCTTCTCATGGTCTTAGATAATACATATGTGTAGCCGTTTTGTGAATTATATTATTACCTTGAACTGAATGAGCAACAAGGAGTTTTTACAGCGCTGGAGGCAAGACAATGGGGGTTTGGGGTTTCCCCAAGGAGCCGCAGGCAAAGGGGGTTTGGGGGGAACCCCCAAGCGTTGCAGCTGCTGCTGCAATGATGAATGAAAAAAATTATTATATCTACGTTATATCTAAGTATACAACATTATCATTCCCTTTCCCTCGCTTTCCTTCTCTGCATTGACTCCTGGGCATGTTCTCCTCCACAACCGTGACCTTGAGAGTCACTGTGGTATGTCACGTGTGACGTCACTTTCCAGTGTGGGTTGAAACACCCTTCTCAGGGCTTTATATGTGAAGAATAATCCCTTTGCTCGTGATGGGACATGGTATATTTAGCTCTTAATATCCTGATCATTGGATGTGGTTGCATTCCTCAAAATCTTGTTACCCAGGCAGTATCAAATTGATGTCAGATCTAGATATTTGTTGTAGTGGGGGGACCCAAACTACATTTCATCACAATCAGCATATAGAATATGATCATATACATTTGCTGCACGGCTGCTAAGTGCTTGGTCTTCAATCATTCATGAACTGGAGTTTTGGAGTCAAAGGTGGGGTCCTATGGGATAGTGGAAATCAAACATCTGGAAAGATTACAGGTGAGGCACACAGATGGTGAATAAGCAATCGGCCAGTGGGTTTTTCTTTTACCTTCCGTATCTTTCCTTCCTGTCCAAACAGCTGCGAGCAGTTCCAGGCGTATACACACATCTCTGTATCCCATCTCCCACACCGGAAATAAGACCCTAGCATAGCTCCCATGATGAACTAAAAGATTTTGTACAGGAGCTAGCAGGTTTTTCAGTATTTTCCATGAAGCGGGTTGATTTCACAACGGAATCCTGAAACTGCATTGCTTCTGATGCAACATTGAGCTCTAAATTTGAACAGTGTAATTCTTGGGAGCAGTCCATTCTTGTCATGACAACAGAGATATATATAGAAATCCCACATAATCGGAGACGCAATTGGCGGAGGTCTTTACACTAAGCCACAACACATGGACTAGCACGGACAGACAGCTTGCAGAGTCCATGCGGCCAGTCAATTACTAATCAGATTAGTAATATAAATTTTATCTACACAAATTATATATATATACTATTTGTTATTAATAACATAACATAACGGCGGTGAAAAACTTGCATCCGACTAGGTTCAAACACATACAGGCACAAACATTACATAATATGTTTGGCATTCATAACCATTGGGCAAGGCAGGCATTTCTAGCTACAGAATCACTGGCCTCAAGTCAATGGACTTAGGTCACATGATTACAAGGCACGTGCAATGGTCACATTACCATTGCCACGTCTTTGTTGGTTCTTTTCAACCACATCAACAACACCTGGCAAAACTGCCAATGCCAACGCATCGAATGCCAACCAACATCAACATGACAATGCACAAGACGGTGTGGGGAGAAGGATAGAAACGGATGCGGAACGAGGGGACAATAAGGAAAGGGTGCCCTGAGGGGCAGAACCAGGTGAGTTGTACACCGCCGCTCACCCACATGCTCACCACGCAGCGCGTCCCCCCCCCCCACTTCAGGAACTTGAAACGAAGGATACGGCCACCAACAGCAACAGGAGGAAGGTGGCAATGACAACGACAACAATGAAGACAGCAACAGCAACAGCAGCAACAGTACTGACAAGGCCTGCAGCAACAACAGCAACAGCAGCAGCAGCAGTGGCACTAACAACGGCGCAACAACAACAACAACAACTACAACAAAGACAACCACCACCACCACGAGGATGACAACAACTAAGGACAACGAGGATGACAATGACAATGATGACTAAGGACAATGGGGACAACGACAAGACAAGCGGCCAGTGCCGCCGCCGCTGAAACCCAGGCCGCTGATGACGTCGCAGGGGCCAACGAGGACGATGGGGGGCTGGGGGCCCCCGCCCCCACCTATATTAAATTATATTATCATATATGTATTATACTTAGTAATAATATATGTTTTATTCTATTAATTATATAGATTGTTAGTAAGTAAAAGAGTAAGTAAGTGCTTCATAATAAAAGAAAGTAAGTGAGTCTGTGCAGAGTCCATGTGGACTTTGTGCTGTCCGTGCAGAGTCCGTGTGGAGTCTGTGCGGAGTCTGCGCAGAGTCTGCAAGGACATGTGGGGGAGTGTAAAGTGCAGGATATGGTGGGTGTCAATGAGATTATTTTGGATGGTTCTGAGGGGTATTCTTATCTCCTTCTACTCACACACTTGTTGGCATGATACTGGTCAGTCATGCCATTATCCTAGTAGTATAAGAGCATTGAAGGGGAAAAAACTGGAAACTCCCCTTATTCCATCTCATGTCTTCTGACCTTCCACCAGTTCCCAGTGATATCACCTCTACAGTGCTGAGGATGCTAACTTGACACATACAAGTTCTGATTTGTGAAGTGGATTTTGTTCCTTCACTTTCGCTTGAAACAGACATGTACAAGTTACTCACCTCCCTCGATTACTCTAAGCCTCATGGGATAAGACATCTGTAGCAGTTGCGGAGGATGCTAGCTTGACACATTTTTGAAAATGCTGAAAAATCAGGTATTTTTGAGTGTGTTTCATTTGACCCTTCTATGTAATACTTCAGATGTGAGTGCCTGGTCATAGCCGTGAGATGAGATGATTACGAGCCGCACCTTTGAGGAAGATATTTAGTACTCATTTGTTCATAGCTGTACTTTACACTCCCCCACATGTCCTTGCGGACTCCGCACGGACTCCGTACGGACTCCGCAAGGACAGCACAAAGTCCACACGGACTCTGCATGGACTCCGCGCAGACTCTGTGTGGACTCCACAGAGTCTGCACGGACTCACTTACTTTCTTTTATTATGAAGCACTTACTTACTCTTTTACTTACTAACAATCTATATAATTAATAGAATATAACATATATTATTACTAAGTATAATACATATATGATAAAATAATTTAATATAGGCGGGGGCGGGGGCCCCTGCCCCCCCATTGTCCTTGTCGGCCCCCACGACGTCGTCAGCAGCCTGGGTTTCAGCGGCGGCGGCACTGGCCGCTTGTCTTGTCGTTGTCCCCATTGTCCTTAGTCGTCATTGTCCTCGTTGTCCTCGTTGTCCTTAGTCGTTGTCATCCTTGTGGTGGTGGTGGTCATCTTTGTTGTAGTTGTGGTCATTGTCATCGTGCCATTGTTAGTGCCACCGCTGCCACTGCTGTTGCCGTCATTGCCGCAGGCCTTGTCGGCACTGTTGCTGCTGTTGCTGTTGCTGTCTTCGTCGTTGTCGTTGTTGTTGCCGCCTTCCTCCTGTTGCTGTTGGCGGCCGTATCCTTCATTTCAAGTTCCTGAAAGTGGGGAGGGGGGGACGCGCTGCGTGGTGAGTGTGTGGGTGAGTGGCGGTGTACGACTCACCTGGTTCTGCCCCTCGGGGCGCCCTTTCCTTGTCGTCCCCTTGTTCCGCGTCCGTTTCTATCCTTCTCCCCACATCATCTTGTGCGTCGTCATGTTGATGTTGGTTGGCGTTCAATGTGTTGGCGTTGGCGGCGTGGGTGCATTGGCGTTGGTGTCGGTGTTGGCGGTTTTGGCGGGCGTTGTTGATGTGGTTGAAAAGAACCAACAAAGACGTGGCAATGGTAATGTGACCATTGCACGTGCCTTGTAATCATGTGACCTAAGTCCGTTCACTTGAGGCCAGTGATTCTGTAGCTAGAAATGCCTGCCTTGCCCAACGGTTATGAACGCCAAACATATTACGTAATGTTTGTGCCTGTATGTGTTCGAACCTAGTCGGATGCAAGTTTTTCACCGCCGTTATGTTATGTTATTAATAACAAATAGTATATATAATTTGTGTAAATAAAATTTATATTACTAAGTCGATTAGTAATCGACTGGCCGTGCGGACTCTGCGAGCTGTCCATAAAGAAGGCAATGCATACTGTCTTGGACTCAAAGCCTTCATTTGCAAGGTAACTCGCAAAAGCTGTGTGTGCCTTGAGTGACATGGGTGAGCTCTCAGGGGTCATGAGCAACTTTGCATAGAATGTATCATGACCATCTGGCTTTGTGTGTGTGTCCAGAGGCTCTCCCGCCAAGTACCTAACGCTATTGATGTACGTTCCAGGCATCAGAGTCACCTTGGGCCCCTTTGGCATGTTGTTTAGGAATGGCACAATAGTCACGCTGAATTTGTCTTGAGGTCCATACCAGCCACCAGTAACGTGGAACACAACAGTTCCCTTACTGGGCCTGCGGAAGAGGTTGATCTCTCCCCTGATTTCGGAAGGAATGTTGGTTTGTGCGTATTTTTTGAAGGCATTAATTCCTTTGGCCGCAGCATCAATGTCAGGGGTCCATTTGTATTCATATATTGTGGCGGAGGGAGGTTCTGGGAATGTCTTGACTTTGATTGAGGTGGTGATTCCAAAAGACCCGCCCGAGCCTCACATGCCCTGTTTGTTTGAACGTTAAATGGGTACGTGGCAAGAGAGCCAAGAACTTACCCAGAACAAGTCAGAGTTCTCATGGGCATTAACTGTGGTAATTGTGCCGTTTGCCAGAACCATATTGACAGTGGCGATGGTGTCAAGAGTGAGACCCCACATACGGGAGGTGAATCCGAAGCCACCATAAGCTACGTTCAAATTGCATAGTCACAGAGGGTACTGGGAGATGGGAATATCCTTACATGCATGACTGCCAATCCCAACATAAGCGCAGACACCATGAGGTAGAGCCCTTCCAGCTTTTGACAAAGTGAGAGCAATGTCACCGAGACGATTTCCACTCTCGATGACAGCGGTCTCTTTCGAAGAATTAACGGTCACCTTGTTGAAATCTTGCATATCCAACACAACGACGCTGTCCCCTCCTCCAAGGCCGTTTGCAATGTAGCTGTGCTGTTGGACAAAACATTGAATTCACTAAAGTTTCTGTGATAGACTCATCACTTATGCCTCCACCACGCGCCGCTGCCTTCATGTTAAGTTCTTGGCTAAGTTTGAGAATTTCAGAGACGTCCTTTGGGGTTTTAGGAAATGTAACGACAGCGGGTTTAAAGTCGAAACGCAAATTGACTATATCATACAGGATTCATTAGTTAGTGGGTCAAAGCGATATAACGGGCGACATACATGGAGTGCTAGCGGTGACATACTTAGGGTCTCCAGGAAATACTGCAGTAATCCCCACAGCAGCGAGACCGTCCTTCAGGTTGGCCGCAAGGGCTAACATTGAAGTGAGCGCAAGAAGGAGAGAACGAAAGAGCAACATTGTTGCTTGGTTGATGGTCCTGTGGAAGTGGTGACTTGAAGGGTGTCTGAACAGAGGTTTATATACTAGCCTCGAATGGCAAAATAAGGGCCGATCTGCCAAGCGCGCCTGGATATGGACAGCTGTTAGTAAGACGACCTGTGAAACGCATAACACTGGGCTTGAGGAGCACCATCACTTTCGGCACAATAGCCCGCTGATAGGGCCCAAAATTGTTTGCACTTATAAAGTCGACAAGTAAGGCTATTAGTATCATTTCTAATAACCAAGTAAATGGTAATAAAGGATTAGAGTCGAGCTCCAAGATGGCTAATCAGAGTGAACTAGTCTAATGGATAATACACTATCAGTACAGAGGACTATGAGTACGGTCTATTATTAGTCCTATTCACCATGCCCGGTTACAACCTCGGTGTCTTAGTTCATAAGTAACCGTTGTAGTATGATATCATTAGTCCGGTGAAAGGGGGCTCCTGGGCTATAAGTGCGCTGATGCTATGAAATGTAATCTCTCTCACACACACACCAAACCTAACAATCAACACACGAACAGTAGGAATCGCCTGTTTTGAGTTCGGGTTCAAGTGCTTAGAAGCACTAAGCTTTGAATAGTACTAGCCAAAGCCCTTTCCAATGATCTCTCGACGGGTTCGATTTAGACAAAAGCTTCAACACAGGTTCAAAAACCTGCTAGGTATATTTATAATATCTCTCGATCCAATAGACTGAGTACCAAGTGTACGTTCAATTATTAGTGATCCCAAGCGGATCTATAAGTCCAAGCGACTTATCAAACAATACAGTGCCAAGTGCACTAAGGCCAAGTGCCTAGTAATTCCAACGGACAATACAGTACTAAGTTCCAAGTGAACTAAGTTTCTTTAATTCTGTGGTTCTCCAATCAATTCCAATCAAGACACGTTGAAGCAATCTGATCCTTAATTCGGGCACGCAATAGTGTTTTAACAAATGTGATTTGTATACTCTATAGTCGCGCGAAGTGGGGGCAAGATTCCTTGCCTTAGCGCTACTCATCTACAGTCTATTTATAATGTACAAACTAAATATCATATGGAATTGTAAATTTTACACGGAACCGCGCTCCCGCGCGCCAAGAATCTGTATTCAATACTGACGCGTCTACTACAACTTGGCGCGCGCGCCATGCGTGCCAATTATGTCGTTTACTGGTTACTTATCAAATATTGAAAGAGCTGGCTAAACTCTTATCAAGTCCCGACCGCGCGCTCTGTTATTTAAAACAGCGCGGCACTGTCGTTTACTCCTCCTGATTGTCCTGGTTGCTATTCACGGTGTCCCGTCACTTCCGGTAGTTAACACCAAGTACCCCTGACTAGGATCGGGTTGTGCAAGTCCCGAATTTACAATTACTTCTCCTATTAATGATGATCCCCGGACTAATGATATCATACTACAACGGTTACTTATGAACTAAGACACCGAGGTTGTAACCGGGCATGGTGAATAGGACTAATAATAGACCGTACTCATAGTCCTCTGTACTGATAGTGTATTATCCATTAGACTAGTTCACTCTGATTAGCCGTCTCGGAGCTCGACTCTAATCCTTTATTACTGCTTACTTGGTTATTAGAAATGACACTAATAGCCTTACTTGTTGACTTTATAAGTGCAAACAATTTCGGGCCCTATCATCTCCCCCATACCACAAATGTAGACTGTCCTCAGTCTCTCTTTGCCGGCAGGTTGGTCCAATACTTCGGGTCTGCACGCGTCTAATCTTTCAGTACAATGTTACAACGGTTCCGCTTTTAGACAGGTAGGCGCGCGATGTTGGGATCGAGCCCAGAGGTTTACTTCCCATCAGGATCGTGACAGTTATATACGTCTCCTGAGAGAGTACTTGACATTTGGACATCGCTTTACAGATATTTCAGTCATCTGGACATTTTTCTCGTTATGTTTCTGACACTTCAGCAAGAGATCGGTACTCCTGTTTGTTCTTTAGAGCTTCGCAATGCAGGGTTGTGCGTTTTAAAAAGCTCGCGTCCTTGCTAAGTTTTAGACAATTTGGACTTTATAGCCCATTTCTAAATCTCTTTGCTATCTGCATCGCTCAAACGCTCCAACCTTTTCAAACAGAAATGTCTTCCACTTCTACTTCCGCCATGGCTCGTGCTCTGCGCTCGCCTTCCGCGCTGTCTCTCTCGCTCTCTGCCGCGATTCTACCGACTGAGGGCCGTTCCCCCACTATGGTCTATGTGGACCAGCCGGTCCCCTCATTTTCCGACCTCCTTGAAGATGCCGAGGGCGATGTCTTTGTCGCCATGGAGCAAGGGTGGATTATTATGGCCGAGGAACTCGCGCCCCGTATGGACCATCAGGGCCCCCTTGACCTCGACGAGTTGATTGACTTCGTCGATCACTGCTCCATGCTCATCGTACGCCCATCTTTTACTTATTAAAACCTTTTACTTATTTACTGGTCTCAGGATGCCATCACTGGCGTGGTCCGTGGCGCGCGTTTTTCGCTGCCATATCCGGCTATTCTCCTCCTGCGCGCGCTTCACCTTCAAGTGATGCGCATCCCAGTCGACGCGCGCGAGGCTTCGTGGTCTTCCTGGCGCACGGTCATATCGACTGACCTGGGCCACAATTCCATTCTTCTGGTAAGTGACTTGTTTACTTCTTTACTCTGCCTGCCCTTGTCAAGCGGACTACCTTTTACTTTAGGGCCAGGCTCCCACTGTGGAGCAAGTCCTGGACCAGGTGGGGTCGCGCTTCGAGCGCGACAATGGTGAAAGTATCTTTCAGGATACTTTCCTTGTCCCTCCTCGCATGGTTGGCACACCGCGCCGTTACCATCAGTACCGGGACAGTTGGTCCGCCGCGCCCTTGCCGGCGCGCTCCCCGGTCTTGGTACCCGCGGTTCGTTTATTACTGCTTTTTATTACTTTTCTTCGGTAGTTGACTTATTTTAATAGCCCCTCAAGCGGAAGCGTACAGCTGGGTCCAAGGGCAAAGGCCGTGCAGTTCCCCAGGTATATCCTTTACTTTACGAGTTTCACATTATTGCTGACTTGATTTCAAAATTCTAGTCCGACATGTCGCGCGCCCAGGGGACTGGCAGTGCTTCCGCGCCGCGTCCCTCGGAAGCAGGCCCGGTATGTCTCTTTTCTCTCTTGAAGTCATTTACTTTTACTCATCTTTATCTCCTTAGTCCTCTGGGCAGCCGCTGGTGAAGGTTGAAGTCCCTGAACTTCGGCTCTTCGATGATGAGATCGCCCGCCAGTTGGCTCAAGAGGGGTTCGCGGAGTTGTTGCCTCCCGCGGCCCCTTCTCCTCGTCGGTCGCGTAAGACCACTCGCTCTAGGGATAGGGCACAGGCGACACGCCGCAAGCACGCGCTGGTTCCCAACCGGGAGCTGACGCTGCTACAGTCCCCCATTACCTCCCTGCTGGCTGACCTTGCGCCGCGGCGCTCTTCCGTATGTTTATTACTACTTTATTTCTTGTTACTGATCATTTTTACTAGGTGGGCTATCCTTGCACGATGTGCGCCACCCGCGGCGACATTGAGTGCACCTTCAACGGTTGGGGTAAACCGTGCGTGGAATGCGCCACCGCCAAGAAGGGGAAGTGCAGCTTCAGCCTCACTCCCCAGAAGCGCGCTAGGCTCCGTGAGGATCTGGGGCCCATGCTTGGTGCGGGCATTTCTAGTAAGCCATCTTCTTTCCGTCTTTTTGTTTACTACTGATTTTACTTATTCTACTAGCGGTTGCTGAAGCCTATGCTCAGCTCAGCGACGCGGACACCCTTGCCGCGGAGGTCATTCAGGCCGCTAACCGCGCGCTTGAAATGCGCGACTCCTTGTTGGCGCGCATAGTTGGCACCATTGGTAGGTTGTACGAGGAGGAAGGCCTGGAGGGCCTTCAAAACCTCTTGCTGACTACGCCAGCCACGGAGAGCGCCCTCCTCTTCTACGCGGACTTCCAGAATCTCCCTTGGCCGCCCTTGGAAGAAGAAGTAGAGGTTGATGACAGTTCTTCGTCGTCAAGATCTTCTGCGTCCGTTCCTGACAGCGAGGAGGAGTAGCCGCGCCGCGCCCCCCCCCCTACGTTTTATATATATATCTGTGTTTCCCTGGGCCCTAGTGCCCTTTTTTTTTTTTACTTACATATTCCCCCGCCTTTCGTTGGGCTTCAATTCTTTAATTGAAGTCCAACACATATCTTGTATACAGTCCCCTGGACTTTAAACAATACAATTGGTTTTTGCCGTTGTTCTATTGTCTTCATAAGAAAGCTTCCGCCCTTGCCCCGGCTACTTAAGTTATAAATAGTACGGTTTAATTCTGGTGCAATTCTCTCGATCATTAAAAACCGTGGCGCGATCACTGACTTTTTATAGACAATCTATTTCAATCCTTGTAACCTTGGTAGGTTTTTCCAATTCGATTTTGCTTATACCCATCTCCCCCTCAACACTGATAACAACTGTCCCAGTTGTCATGCGGACACTGCCGCGCTCCACATGAATTTTTACGGAGCTCCTTTTTTTTTTAATTGGGCCCAGCATTTCAATTAGGCACGCGTCTCGGACCTGTTCAGTTGAAATGTATAGATTTTTCTGGGGATAGAACGCGCGCAACGAATGAGAGACTGGGTAGCACTTCTCTAGTCGTAGAGGTATAAAAAGGGCACTGGCTGTGCTTTTTGTCCCAAGACATCGCCCAACTCTATTATACTCTCTTTACAACGTTCTGGTTCGAAGAATCAATTTCCTCTGCATCATTATGACTAGCCCCCCCAACTATCAAGACATCGAGAACTTCAAGATGGTCCAAGCTCAGTGGCACACCTTTCAAGCTCGTTTATCGATGGACACCCTTGTTGAACAAAGGGTCAGCGTCCGGAAGTTAGGCGAAACCGCGGTACACTTTTTACCAATTAACTTATATACGCCGTTATCGTAACAACTTTTACAATTTACAGCTACTCCTGACTGAGTCCAAAATGGTTTTGACGGAGCGGTCCTGGCAGAATGTTATCTTTGGCGTCCGTAAAGCATTCCAGGGACTACAACATGTATACCCCGAGTTACTTCAAGAGCCCGTCTACCGTAACATTGTGACTCTTACTGCCGCTATTCACCGTCACCGTGAAAAGGTCCGCACCGAGCACCTGTCTCAAACCGCGGTGCGCGCTTTTTACCTTATCTTGCACTGTACTGTTCTTAAACCATGGTTTTCTGGTACTAGGTCCCTGCTACTGGTGGTGATGTGGATAGTCCCGCTATTCCAGGCGAGGTCATTGCTGGCGGTGAATATGACGGTGACATTGAAATGTCTGGTACTGACTCGGTATGTTTCTTTTTAGCTACCGCGCTGTCAGTGCGCGACATACTCAATGGCGTCTCTTCTTTACTCAAGAATATGGTCATTGATTCCGGCGCTACGGCTAGTGCTACTGTCTCTGGGCCAGTGACTAGTCGTCTCCTTAGTGAAGGACCAATCACCCGTAGTCGCAAGGAGAAGGAGAACATTAAGGTTCCCCGTGTCAAAAGGACTAAGGCTGAAAAGGCTGCCATCAAGGTACCCATTCTTGTTTTTGCTCTGTCTATTACTTTGTTTCTCATTCCTACAGGACGGTAAGCGTTCTGAGCTCAACCGCGGCAGCACTCTTCGTCCCAAAAAGCGTACGAGGCAGGACACCCCGGATGAAGATCCAAAGGCATCTGCTGAGGGTACATTTTCTAATAATAGATGGTTCTATTTTTCTACTGACTGTGTATCAGATACTCGTGTCTTTATTGACTTCCGTCCCTCCAAGGAGCACGATGTAGTCTTAGCGCGGGCGCGCTTGATTGCTGATGCGGGCGATCCCTTGTCACACACCAAGCAAGCCCTCGGTAGGATGCTTTTAAACTACCGCGCTGAGTTGGAGGAGATCAGTCATACAGTGTCCTTCTTATTGAAGCGTCGTGACGCCACTATGGACGAGGTTACTCGCCTCAACGGTCTAATGAACGAGGCCGCTCTGGAGGGAGGCTCTGACGAGGCTGCCACTGCAAGCGCTACCGAAGTCCATGACCAGGATGACAATGATAAAGAGGAGGTAGCTCCGGCTGATGTGCCCTTGCCCGAGGTTGAAGACGACTTCATATCTGCTTGAGGGTAGTCCAATTAACTTCCTCCTTAGTTATGGTGTCCCTCCCCACGCTCCTTTGTATTACTGTCTTTACTCGGTTTAACACTGTCCTTACTACTTAGCTTCGTTGCTTACACTGTCTTTACTGCTTCTGTTTTCATACTGATTTATCACTTATGCAACTTCCGGTGTGACATAGTAGTTTGTGGTAGTGCCGGCGCTATCCCCTCTTCAGTGTTTTCACTAGAGCTTGACTCTGAATCGGACTGATCCAATTGGACTCTGTCAAAGGTATAGTCACGCTCCTTATAAACTTGTCTATTAGCGGGATCTTTCGATTCCACTAAAGCATTTAATGTTTCGCTAGAGATGTCTATTAGATCTTGCAGATTATCCGGCAGTTCAATTGTACTCCTAGCAAAATAGGGAATAACCCTAAACGCCCCCACTTTATGTTGCCACACCGATCCATCCATTTCACAAACAATATAGGCTCCCCCGCGGTTTCGTCTCAGGACTATCATTGGTCCCAGGTACCGTGGCTTCAGCTTTTTATCGAGCGAACTTTCGACCTCGGTATTTCTAACTAGTACTAAACTTCCTGGTTTGAAATCATAGTCTCTGATGGTCGCGCTGTGATCCTTCTCATACTGTAATAGTCTCCTTCGTTTTTCTATATTGATACGTTTCCTCATATCGGCCACATGCTGGACGTGCTTAGCTAGAGCCTGCGCTCTAAACCCAATGAGTTCCTCTGTAGTCAATATTTTTCCTGGTAACTTTACTAACCAAGTGGCTTCAATGATATCTAACGGTAAGGTTGGGTGCGCGCCCGTAATCATAAAATAGGGGGAGCAACCCGTCCCTCTCCGTATAGTAATCCTGTCAGCCCACATTACATGGTGGAAGAAGTAGTACCACTTCTTTACATCACCACCTGTAGCTTTGAAGACAGCTTGACGCACATCCCAATGTGCGCGCTCGGCGATCCCATTTCCTTTGGAATTGTATGGTGATATACTTATTCCTGTAATACCATACTTGGATTCCAGCCACGCTTTGGCTGCGACAAAGGCAGGACCATTATCCGTTACAATTTCCGTTAGAGAACCCCATCTACAAATTACTTCTTCGAACAGCCACCTTCCCAAGGTCTTGCCGTCCTCAGATTTGAGGGGCGCGCCTTCCATCCATGAAGACAGCGCACATCTTCCTTGGACAATGTATTTATAACCGTTAGACGATGGGCTCATATACATGGTGTCCGCATGCAATACTTGGAATATAGACGGTGTGTGGGTTATAACAGGAGGGATTCTCAACAAAGTTAAAAGCCTTGTCTGACAGATGTGACATGACTTCACATACCATGATACATCGCGTTCCATTTCTGGCCACCAAAATCTTTTATCTATTAAAGATTTTGTTGCATAGAAACCCCTATGTCCAACAGAATCGTGAGACGCCTTCATCATATATGTTCGGTGATTTTTATCAACAACAAGCTGGTGCGCGCTATCGATATTTTTCCTATACATCCTGCCTTCTGGATCCAAAAAGAAATTAGACGCCTGCCTTGCAAACTTTAGGTAGGCGCGATCTGTCATTCCTTTTGGTCTCTTTTGTGGTCTTTTTAACCATTCTTTTATTAAAGGTAGGTTTTTATCCTGTTCCTGTGCCGTAGGTGTCCGTTTAGACTCATCATATACTTCCCTTACATTAGGGTCGTATTTAAACTTTTCATTGGGTATGACAGTAGTATTTACAAGTTGCTTTAGATAAGCTTCTCTTTGAATACCGAACCGTCCTAAACCTAAGTGCTGTTTTACTTCTCCGATAAATGCTGCTTCACCAGCCCAGGCATTGTTTACTTCCACTTCAAAATCAGAGATTTCCTTTGCAAGTTGGAATAGATATCCGCCGCGCGTGTCGATCTCCTCTTTAAAGTCTGACAGTTCCAAAGGGTCATCCAATCCTTCCGTTGGGTTGATAAACCTTAAAGGACCTGAGGGTTCGTCGTAACCATCATCTGGGTCCGGGTAGACAGGATCCCCTAGCTGCGCGTCGCGTCTTGACAGACCGTCTGGGCCAAAGCCTTTACCAGCTTTATGAACCAAAGTAAAGTGGAACATAAGTATCCTATCGATCCACCTATTTACCGTTGCATTAGGTCCTAAACTTGGGTTTGATAACATCCCCTTAATGTACTTTGCATCCGTTTCCACTACCAAATTTCGTACTCCAATAAACCAATAATAACATGCCATTAGAACTCTCATTAATCCGAATAGCTCTCGTTTGGGTTGTGAGAAGCGCGCTTCGCGCTCATTCAGAGTTATCAAGTCAAATCTAGCATAGTGCTTTCTTCCAGGTATATCAGGGTCTTCCTGGTAGATATAGTAGCCTACGGCTTTCCATGACGTATCTACTGACAGTACTACTGGCGTATTCCAGGTGTAATTAATTGGACGGAGCGCGGGGCTATTTTTAAGTGCGTCTAATAATAGCTGCTGCGCTTCTTCTTGCTCAGGCCCCCATATCCAAGGTTCACTACTCCTAGTTAACTTTTGAATTGGTTGACCTATACGGGCGAAGTCTTTAATGAAATTCCTGCATACACCAATAGTTCCCATGTAAGCGCGTACTTCACTGACATCTTTGCATGGTCCCCATCTTTCAACTACACCGATTCTATCTGTAGTAGGTTTCCGTCCTTCATATGTACATCTATGTCCTACCACTAGAATTTCACTTGCGCATAACATAGACTTATATCCTGAAAATGTTCCTCCAGAATACTTCATTCTCTGTACGACGCGATTTACATTTTGCATATGTTCCCAGAAGAAGCGCCTAACACCTGGAGCACCAGGTAGCTCTTCTTCTGTTCCGTCCGGTAGTTCGTAACGCGTTGCTGGACCGCGCACGGGTACATCATCAATATAGGGTATTGTGACATGTGGTACCTCATCCTGTAGGATGTACGTGACATCGTCATGAAATATTGGAACAGAATTCGTCCATCCCATAGGGAGTGTTACTAATCTCAGCGCGCCAAATGGTGTTTGGAACGTGGTTAGATCGCGCGAGGTTTCTGCTAAAGGCCTCTCATCGTATCCTACATATAGATCCATCATTCCGCCACAAGCGCGCCCTGCGAAGTGTTCTGCTAGTTCTTCGGTAGCGGGTGGTAGACCCGAGTGCGCTATTGTGACTGCATTCAGTGGTTCTAGACTATGTACAATTCTAAGCTTCTTTCCTGGGCCTTTCTTTAATACGGTAAACCATCTAGACCTGTATGATGAATTGGATCTCTCATAGACTCCTGCATCAATTTTTGTCTTGATGATTTTACAAACATCTTCATAGATTCCTGGTGGGATTCTAATGTTCCTCTCTGTCCACGGCGTATGTGGGACTACTGGTATTTCGACGGGAGGAAAATATTCCTTCTTAAAACTACCGCGCTCACTATCATTCCAAGCAAAACCATCATTATGTTTGCACATAAAGTCGTGGATTATATCCATCTCTTTAGGTTTTAAGAAGCTTTCTTCTTCGTGTACTCTTTGGAATTCCGCGCGCCTTTCCTCAGTGTACCTCCCAGTTGGTTTAAACGGAGGTGGGTTAGGCGTTAGAACTGGTAGGGCTGCTAAAGGGTCGCCCTTTATATCTCTGATAATTCTAAATTTATCAGGCAGGTCCGCCAGTGTTGGTTTTGTTTTCAAATGTACTGGTTTATACTTCTTTCCTACTAGCTGATCCATGGTCTCAATATTACACTTTTCACTTGTTGCCGTTCCAAGACCGCGCTCGTTTGTGCCAATTTGCCACTGCTTTAATTTACTTAAAGCTTTATTGATCATGGGCTGTTCTTGAGCGTATGTCAGCGGTCTAGTGGGTGTGCTTGCTGGGTCCCTACTGTTCTGCTCGTAGTTTATTACTGGTCCATCGCGCTCATCTACGGAAGCCAAGTACGTGGCTAGTAATTCGCGTTCAGGTACTGTACTATTCATGTTTACATCACTTCTAGACAAAAAGACATCTCTAAGTTCTTTGTGACCAAAATTCCGCTTATCAGTAGGGTGTCTATAACCCGTTATAATAAAGTTCCCGTCCTCATCTTCAGCAATTTCTACGGCTAGCTCTCCTTGATCACTTTGGATTAATTCATCGAAGGCCGAAAATCCTGCTCCGGTTGTCTTTTCAACAGCTTAGGCGGTGATCCCTTTGCATGGGTAGGAATAGTACACCTTCGTCCCGTGTTAGGGTCCGTGATAGTGACTACTTGTCCCCCGTCCCGAGCATTTTTGATCTGACTTTCCGTGAGCGTATCAAACGGTCTCCCGAGCAATACTTTGTATGCGGGTGAATTTATAATATGTACTTGGAGGTAGATGGCCATGTCATTAAACAAGAAAGGGACATTGCGCGCTAATCCCGCTGTTTTCTCCACTTGTTTATTAGCACTCTGCATGTGTATGACAACGTCCGGATCCCATGAAATATCCAAGTCTAAAGCCGTTTGTTTAGCCATTGATACTATTTGGGATCCCCCATCTAATAAAGATTCCTCCGTTCCTACCCCATTTATTACTGGATATACTGCGCGCAAAGAGGCCGATTCTTTTGCTACATACAACTGTTTGGGCTCTTCCCCGGCTGGTAAAGATTCTAAATACTGTAGGACTGGGTCCCCA
Organism: Collybia mongolica; assembly: GCA_013420905.1. Classification (NCBI taxonomy): domain Eukaryota; kingdom Fungi; phylum Basidiomycota; class Agaricomycetes; order Agaricales; family Clitocybaceae; genus Collybia; species Collybia mongolica. Next base: position 104,612 of record JAAXNY010000004.1, read on the forward strand.
CATATTATAGATCCCTTAGGTATTCCGCCGCGGTCATACTCTGAGATGAAGAAAGACTGGAATGGGATTGACTCTACTGGTAGCGCGTCATGCCGTAAGTAGTTATCATCAAGTTCCCAGTCCCCTCCAAAGGGTAAGACGTCTTCCTCATCTATTCCGTTTATTTGCAAGTTAGCGTCCCTTTGGGTAAGGGACTTACGTCTGGCAGTTACAATATTCTTTATTCCATCTCTAATGGTTTTTGACGAGCCCATTAACTCTCCCATGGTCAATGTGATAGGGTTGTCTAACACTTTAGCAATTATATCGCCACCTTTTAATTTTACTTCTATCGGGGACTTAGTTTCATAAGTCGGACCGCGCTTAGTGTTAAAATTAGGTAGCGGATCAACTGGTTCAGGGTTGCGTTCCGTTCTCCGGGGTATGTAGGGTACCACGGGCACATCGATGTAGGGTAATTCTTTTCGTACTGGGGACTTTACTGATGGTTCAACAAATTTTACTTTCTTTTTACTAGGAGACGGCGCTACCAACTCCTCTTCACTACTATCCTGACTACTCTCTGAATTGTTACTTTCTTGACGACTATTTCTATTTTTACTTCGGTCCTCTGGCTGTCTCTTGGAACGCGACCTAGTCGTAGGTCTAGCGTGTTCCTTAGCCTCCTTCATCGGACCTAATTGAAACCCGACTCTTTAACCTTGTTTTGGTTATTGAGTTCTGCTACCTGCCCTAATAAAGTACTCATTTGTGCTTGTAAGGCTACTATGTCAGGGTTCGGCGCGCTCTTTGCCGTAGGATTATAGTTATTATTTATATATTCCTGTTTCTGCATCTGAGGTGCTACTGGCAGCGCGGTTTGCGCGCTCTGTTGTCCTAACATTTGTTGCGCTTGAAATTGTGCCATTTGTGCCATTATGGCTTTCAAGGTTCCAATGTCGTTACTATTGTCTACTGCATTATGTGACTGCATAACGGACAATACTCCTGGAGCGGGTCCTTCTGTGACATCTCCGTAATAAAGGGCCACTACCTTCTTTGAATGGAAGTGTTCCACTTTATCTTTCAATGATACCGTTTCTGGTTCTCTTGGAATATATGATCCGTCTGGTAAGCATACTCCTCCATTTGCATTGGTTTTTATTTTCCCTTCCTCAAAATGTTTCTGTTTCTCGGGACAGGCCATTATGAAGTGTCCGGGTGTAAAACAGTAGTGACATTTATACGCATTTGGTCTTTGCGGTTGTCCTTCTTTAGGCTTTCCGTACTGATTCTGATACTGATGCTGCTGGGGTGCGCTATTCGTGGCATGGTTCTGAACAGTTGCTTGTTGAAGCGCTTTCATTACATCCTCGAATCCACTCCTCGTATTCTTCTCATTTACTTGGAGACGGTCTAACAAATTAACTATTTGTTGTTTTATTTCATCCATCTCTACTTTGATTTTGGGCGCTGCTGTTGCTGTTACGGACGTTATAAACGATCTATTTGTGTCTGGAATATTCATGTTGGCTACACCTTCAGAAATGCTGATTGCAGTTGCTATAACTTCCTCCAGATCGTACTGATCCCCTTTTCGTCGCGCGAGCGCGGCGGCTTCGGCAATAGTATTAGGATCTGCTCGGTTGTTTGTAGCAACGGCTTGTCCTGCCTGTGTAGCATTAGACTGATTATTCCCTAGCAGGGTTAGCCTTCCTTGTACTTGGGATCTGAAGACTTCGTCTAGACATCCCAAGAACTTGGTAACTAATTCACGGTTAGAGATAATAGGTGGCCTAACTCCCAAGAGTTTAATAGATTCTGCTTTGAATTCACGCTTCAGCTTTTTCAGCGCGGCCTCATCGGTTACTCCAATACGTGGGTTGGCGCGACACACTGCCTCTAACTTGGCTACTGATCCTTCTACTTGATCGAGTGCTTCCAGATAACTAGAGATCAACTCTGTCTTGAAATCCGTCCAAGTGCCTGTCTTATAGTGGTCTAATGCCCTCCACTCATTCTCTGATTGTAGGTCTGCGTATTTTCCCAACATTAACTTCTTTTCTTCATCATTTGTAATGTTACACTCCTTCCATAGGACCTCCATTCGCTCCAGAAACCGGATTAAACCCGTGGGCTCTTTTCCTTTGAATACTGGTGCATCACGGACGCCTGGTTGGGGCATATATTTACGAGGGGGTTCAGTCATGATTACTGAACGGTTCTGAGTAGCTAACGAGTTCGGGTTTGCTACTGGGTTTACTACGGACAATCTTCCGCGCGCTACTGGTCTACTAGTAGTCGATATGTTTCCTAAGGGCTCTGGAGTTCTAAATACTTGCCTTGGTCCTGAAGATCCAAAGGCTGGTTGTGAAGATCCTCGTGTGCGCGCTCGCCTAGGAGGTGGTAACGACTCTGTTGCTCCAGCGTTTTGCGAATTTTTAGTCTTCCGCGTTTTTGTAGCTACTTGTCTTGCAAGTGGCTGATTAGTTAGTCTGTTTGACGAGCTGGCTTGTGGGCGCGGCTCTTGAGACAGATTGACTAAACTTTCTCCGCTCTACTTCAATTTGTAGACGACGTTACTCGTCTTGGTATAATATTTTTCAAAGAAAGATGCTCTCTTTAGACTATTCAAAACTCTGAACCCTCGCGGTGGGCTCCAGATGAAAGGGGGCTCCTGGGCTATAAGTGCGCTGATGCTATGAAATGTAATCTCTCTCACACACACACCAAACCTAACAATCAACACACGAACAGTAGGAATCGCCTGTTTTGAGTTCGGGTTCAAGTGCTTAGAAGCACTAAGCTTTGAATAGTACTAGCCAAAGCCCTTTCCAATGATCTCTCGACGGGTTCGATTTAGACAAAAGCTTCAACACAGGTTCAAAAACCTGCTAGGTATATTTATAATATCTCTCGATCCAATAGACTGAGTACCAAGTGTACGTTCAATTATTAGTGATCCCAAGCGGATCTATAAGTCCAAGCGACTTATCAAACAATACAGTGCCAAGTGCACTAAGGCCAAGTGCCTAGTAATTCCAACGGACAATACAGTACTAAGTTCCAAGTGAACTAAGTTTCTTTAATTCTGTGGTTCTCCAATCAATTCCAATCAAGACACGTTGAAGCAATCTGATCCTTAATTCGGGCACGCAATAGTGTTTTAACAAATGTGATTTGTATACTCTATAGTCGCGCGAAGTGGGGGCAAGATTCCTTGCCTTAGCGCTACTCATCTACAGTCTATTTATAATGTACAAACTAAATATCATATGGAATTGTAAATTTTACACGGAACCGCGCTCCCGCGCGCCAAGAATCTGTATTCAATACTGACGCGTCTACTACAACTTGGCGCGCGCGCCATGCGTGCCAATTATGTCGTTTACTGGTTACTTATCAAATATTGAAAGAGCTGGCTAAACTCTTATCAAGTCCCGACCGCGCGCTCTGTTATTTAAAACAGCGCGGCACTGTCGTTTACTCCTCCTGATTGTCCTGGTTGCTATTCACGGTGTCCCGTCACTTCCGGTAGTTAACACCAAGTACCCCTGACTAGGATCGGGTTGTGCAAGTCCCGAATTTACAATTACTTCTCCTATTAATGATGATCCCCGGACTAATGATATCATACTACAACGGTTACTTATGAACTAAGACACCGAGGTTGTAACCGGGCATGGTGAATAGGACTAATAATAGACCGTACTCATAGTCCTCTGTACTGATAGTGTATTATCCATTAGACTAGTTCACTCTGATTAGCCGTCTCGGAGCCCGACTCTAATCCTTTATTACTGCTTACTTGGTTATTAGAAATGACACTAATAGCCTTACTTGTTGACTTTATAAGTGCAAACAATTTCGGGCCCTATCACCGGGGATCATCATTAATAGGAGAAGTAATTGTAAATTCGGGACTTGCACAACCCAATCCTAGTCAGGGGTACTTGGTGTTAACTACCGGAAGCGACGGGACCCCGTGAATAGCAACCGGGACAATCAGGAGGAGTAAATGACAGTGCCGCGCTGTTTTAAATAACAAAGCGCGCGGTCGTGACTTGATAAGAGTTTAGCCAGCTCTTTCAATATTTGATAAGTAACCAGTAAACGGCATAATTGGCACACATGGCACGCGCGCCAAGTTGTAGAGGACGCATCAGCATTGAATACAGATCCTTGGTGCGCGGGAGCGCGGTTCCGTGTAAAATTTACAATTCCGTATGATATTTAGTTTGTACACTATAAATAGACTGTAGATGAGTAGCGCTAAAGCAAGGAATCTTGCCCCCACTTCGCGCGACTATAGAGTGTACAAATCACATTTGTTAAAACACTATTGCGTGCCTGAATTAAGGATCAGATTGCTTCAACGTGTCTTGATTGGAATTGATTGAAGAACTACAGAATTAAAGAAACTTAGTTCACTTGGAACTTAGTACCATATTGTCTGTTGGAATTACTAGGCACTTGGCCTTAGTGCACTTGGCACTGTATTGTTTGATAAGTCACTTGGACTTGTAGATCCGCTTGGGATCATTAATAATTGAACGTACACTTGGTACTCAGTCTATTGGATCGAGAGATATTATAAATATACCTAGCAGGTTTTTAAACCTGTGTTGAAGCTTTTGTCTAAAACAAACCCGTTGAGAGATCATTGGAAAGGGCTTTGGCTAGTACTATTCAAAGCTTAGTGCTTCTAAGCACTTGAACCCGAACTCAAAACAGGCGATTCCTACTGTTCGTGTGTTGATTGTTAGGTTTGGTGTGTGTGTGTAAGGGATTACATTTCATAGCATCAGCGCACTTATAGCCCAGGAGCCCCCTTTCACCGCTCCAAAAAACCACTGTTGGGCCCCTTAGTCGGGGAGGGGGGAGGTGTATATTACCCAGAGTGAATCCGGCAATTGCGGCTAAAAACCATGCTGGCTGGAGCAGCATTAAGCACATCATCAGTGAGACCATGGGCATGACTTGAACATTGTTCGGCTTGTGACAATGAAGTTTTGTCAGCTTAGGAATCTCTTAACTTTGAAATTTACCTCATGAAACGCACCCAGAAATTCCCGCCCTGTGGCCCAATGCATCCTGCTTAAGTCAGGAAATATTGAGTCAGAAAGCTTGAATCAATGGTATTTCAAGCTCACCATACACAAGTACGGCCAATTTCCAAAAATATTTTGTTTGAGTGTTTGAGGTAATTTTAGCAGGGCCATTGGCATTGGGATATTGGGCTGTACTGTTTATAGGTATGGCTCGGGTAAATGTCCAGATGGCTTGAATTCAACTCCTATGTTTGCCACTTGTATGGCCTGGTATTCCCAATTACATCTGGAAGATATCTCTATGAGTTGAATTATTTCTCGAGCTGTATTACAGTCCTCATTAGCCTAGTCTATTACATACCTATCAATCATAGTAAAATGATGGCTTTAGTTGGCATTCCCGTAGCATGTACTTGCCGTAATCTCATGCGGCCTTCCTGTGTAACCAGTCCTCCTTGTAGTTTCCGCTATGCTTGGAGCTATATCCTGTGTGTATTGGTGGGAATGTTAAGTGGAAAACCTCCTATTTTGGACATATCACCAAGTATTCTAAGGTGGATATAGAAGCCTTTGAATTGCCGCACATACCTAAAATACCTGAATCTAGGCATTTGGAAGTCATGTGGAGTCGGGTGGTTTGATGTGCTGGTTATGGTGATGTTACACCATTTGGCTTACCTGGGATATGTGTATATCCTCCATAATATAACGTACCATATTTCCCAATGGTCCTACTAATGTAAGGCCCTGGTGCGTGATCCATCACCCAAAGAGGTTAGTGCTCGATTCAAAAGTAAAAAAGAGTGCGGTAGGTCAGGCCACGCATACATAGTGATTAACTGTGCGATGATACTGGTCTACTCAAAGTTGGGGTTGAGGTAGTGCTACGCGTTGCTGGACACCACATGTATGCTGGTATCAGGACTAGAAGGAAGTCGAATCAAAAGCAGTATGTAGTGTAGATAGAGGTGAAACCGTGTCTGTGAAGAGAGACCTGGGTTCTGTCTTGGCCAACGCTTTGCCCAGGTCATCAACAACTACGTTCACATTGGTTTGCGGCAGAGGAAAGAAGAGCGATGCATAAAGCCATGGTTGACCTCCCGCCCACCCAAAAAACCTACACCACAAACTCTCACCTGATTATCCACCGGGTTGCGCTTGTAAACCAAGAGCAAGCATGGATGATGCAGCCTATTTACTGAGCATGCAAGCAGCACCAAAGATTTACTTGTGAGCAGACCTCGAATACGAGATGCATTACAAAACTCCACAGGACAGCAATATTGATACGACCAGATGACCAGACAACCAGACATGGAGGAAAATGAGAACAAGGTCTGATGACCCAATTCCTAGATGGCTGTTCTTCTATCCCTAGCCTCATCAGGCCGGTAGTGACCATTCAGCGACCAAAAAAAGGCCAAAGTCTGGGTATAGACCCTAATACACCAGGAAATGCATCGGCATTCCGTATGGACCAATTGAACAATATCTTCATGAAACAGACTCAGGACAGACTTCCTGGATCACGTAAACGATACACCCTCTGCGCATCTCCCTAGCATAATCCCAGACCATGGATTCATCTCCTGATTTAGATTATCAATGGCATGTCCGAGACTATTTCTTACCCTAATGAAGAACACGAAACCTTTGATTTGGAACCCTTGGAAAGTTGACTGTACTGGCACACACAAAAGCACTGGTCATTGAGGGACAACCTAAACACAAACACAGCCAAATGGATAGGTGGATATGGAGGAAGACCAAGAGTCGTAGAAGTCGGTTGTTTCTCATGTAGTGGGGTGCAACGATAAAGATAAGCTGAGAATACTATTCCAACTTCAAAGTGAGAAATGGACACCACTGACGTACCACAGCGAAACATGTGTTCAACCACTCTCTTCCCTTCCGCACACCCAATGATGCTTCATGCCGTCTTTATGCTTTTTCCATGTAACTCTTCAATCCACCCTTCCTGGCCAGGGGTGAGGTTGAGGGGATGGAGCACTTTTTCCGTGGCAATGAGTGTGTGAGGTTTGGAACTCATCAAGATATGATGCATGTATGCAGGCACAAAGGCCAAAGGCACTGCAACAAACTGCATAAAGAAAGACCGAAAGGGGGGGCCTGGCATCGTGTATTTGAGAGATTGGCTGGGGCTGGTATCGTGGAATCTGCCGCATGCTCAAATAGACATGGGTGTTCATTTGTGACAAAGATCTGCAGTTTCTATGAGCTAATATCTGGTGTATGTTCATTGCTATTCCACCTTATAGTGAGGAAAGGACACCATCTGGGCACAACAGAATGAAACGTACACTTTGTCACTCTCTTCCCTTGAACATCATTCCCCATGCACTTGGCCACACTGTACCCCCAACCAACTACTCATTCCACCTTTCCCAGTTGAAGATAGTTCGCGAGAACCCTGATGGGTATTGTTATGAGAGCCAAGTAGAGAGCTTGAATTTAGATGGAGCAGCCTGGGTCCAACAGAGGAGCGTGCAAAATTGGAAAGTTACTAGTCATCACCAGACAGTGTATGTATGGCACGAATGCTGAGGGGATTTTGACGAACCACATAGTCAAAAAGAAGGACTCAGCATTAAAAAGTTGTGAGGTCGACGGGATGTGGGAGTCATAGAGCCCAACAAGAGTATCTGTGAGATTCTGTGTCCAGTCCATAGAGACTCAACAACTATGCGAAAAAAAAGAAAAAAAACCATCCGACTCCCAAACTGAAGAAGAGCCCAATTGTTTTTTTTTTTAGCTAAATTCCAGTTTTCCCCATCCAGCCTCGTTCCACTCTGGCTGCTTTTTTTCTTGTCAGCGGTCAGATCCATCCCTTGCTTCAGAATCTCTGTCTCTCCACCTTGAATGATTCCCCGGTCATAACATTGATTTATGTGACCAATTTCATGAAACGTGAAATGCCCGCTAAATCGATTATGGCGCACGCTATTGTAATATTGAACACCCAACTTCTCAGGGATTTCAAACCATGCACAACCTAAACATTTTAACCATGACTTCAATGGCAACTCAAATACCCCCACGTTTGACTCCCAGCTGAGGTATGGTCATCCAGTATCGGAATGTTCCCTTTAATGACAAACCATGAGCTCAAACACCAGGAGCTCATAATCAGTTGTACACACTTATCTTCTATTCATCCAAGCATAAAAATGAATGGTGCATCAAATCCTCTTACCTCTAGTCCGTCACCCATAACTACACAGCTCAGGGACTTCAGCCAACATCAAGGTGTATTTCGCCAATTAGGGTTCCCCGTTAACCTCTCCATGTACTTTCCCGACACTCCTTCCTACACTCGGTGGATAATAAATCTTTACTCCGAGCTTCATACAAGTGGTACGTGCCCCTTCTATCACTCCATCCACCACTTCAGCCCGGGGGATAATTACCTCCAATCATGACTTACCAGATCCAATTATACTCAACAGACTCGCTCCACTTCGCCACACCAAACCATCGTTCATGATACACATCCAAGGCCACAACCATGAGCAATACCTACATATTCAACCACAAGTGTGACTTCTACACCACTACCACTTCGAGTGTCAACACATCCGAGGAACACAGATTCTCTAGAGTCTTTGTGAGGCCCGGGGTGCCCATAATGATGACGCTGACGAGTGTCAAAGATAACAAGGGGATTATACACTGGAAAGACCATGCAATAGAGGTCGATGGGAAGGAACTAATGGCAGTCGAAGTGCAGTTCAGGATCCCAGTCATGGAAAGTGTGTACACTTTTCTGCGTGTGAGATGTATCATTAGATTAACCAGACACAATGCCAGGTGTGGGCTGTGCAAGGCAACAAATCGGCACCAATCAACCACAGTCAAACCCACACCCTACCACTCCAAGATTTTTGGCAAAGCAGACCCTGCTAGCCTGCGGGTGTCCATCACAGACGCAGAATCTGTATTCCTCGTCCTCCTCCTCATGTACTTGCACCGGACGGAGCTTCCTCGACCTTCATGGACAAGTGGCGTTTGGAACCTGAGCTGGTTGAGTGGGAGCTGAAGGGACGGGACACATAGAGTGGGAGGACGGTGTGTTGGATTCATAGCATAGCTTTTAGTCAGTAATCTTTATATTTGAATCCATGTAACCCATCCACCTTTCTCCATTCGCCTCCGACAATGTGAGACACTGCCCGTCATTGCTCCGAGATGTGGGATATACTGAGTTGACACCCCCAAGTCGGCACCCCCAACTTCCAGGCCTTCATGAGGCGCCTACCTTGATCCCAAATAGACCCCACTTTCTTCCGCTGGGTAACCCTTTTTCTCCATGCCTCATAATATATGGCGGCCCCAGCCAAGCTCACCAGTGATGATCCAAGGTGTGCATATCCTTTGCACGTCCTTCCCCTGTTTGACCCCTGCAGCATTAGGCAGCGGGTTGTCCAGATGACCACTTGTGAGCATTGTGGCCTCGCTCCTCTTGAGAGTTGAGAGTTTAAACTGCACAAATGGCGGCAGGTATGGAGGGGGGGGAAGGCATTATGCACAATGCGCTTATGTCTCTGTACAGCCAGACAACCTAGTGCCTGGAGCCCTACGAGTTAACGACCCCCTTTCCCCTTTGCACTTTCACAACCGGATATTAATGTTCGTACTAATGATGCAATAAATTCATTGAGGAGCTCTACTGGTCGCTGATTTGGCCAGTGCTCAATGGTCATTGATCCTGGTGCTTATTAGCATGGAATCCATCCAGGCCGAGATGATAATATGTATTCCCAATGGCACTATCTGTCGTATTGGAAACCAAAGTCTTGTGCGGCGATTCAAGGTCGATATCAGAGCCCTGGACACGGGCTAAGGGTTCTGTAGAGAGCCCTTCAGCCGCGGCTTTCCAAAGGACTAAACGATTGTTGAATGTGACCAGAAGCGTATTTGGGTACCTGGTAAGGATTGACTGAGATGCAGGAAAAGATATATATGAGGAGTCCGAGCTTACAGCTTGCCCATTATCAATGTCCTTTACATTTCTTTCAGCCCAAACAAGCTGGAAAATTCCTACAGGTTACTCATGTGCAAATGTAGAACTCATTTCCCTGTTGTGACCTGAGTGAATGATAGCAATATATTGAAGACGTGGGCTCATACGTACAGGAAAACACGCGTATAAGATGTAAGACAACAAGGCCATACTTCCTGAAATGTTTATCAGATCATTTTTTGATATTTGATGTGTTTCGAGATGTACCTGTCAGTGTATTTGTCTCCACAATCAGTCTGACAAGCCGATTAAGGACTTTATTAGCATGTTGATAATCCTGCTTCTTGGACTTGTGGAACTGTGTAAATATCATTAGTCCCTATGCTAGCGACTTTTACAGAAATTGAAATACAATATACAACATCGATCCTGCTATCAATATATCAGAGATGGTATCTCCAAGAAGCCATACCTGTCAATATATCAGAGGTTAGTCGCGCTGTTCTATCGTATCTTTTGAGGAGATTTTTCACACATGGAATGAGAAGGGGAACAACAAATCTTCGTGAAATCGGCTGAAATGACTTATTTCATACCCCTAAGGGCAGTTGAATCAGATATAGCACACCAAATGTGGTGCACATACCTGAACGGCTGCTCCAAAGGCTCCGGCAGTCCAGACCATAGATGTCTTTGTAATGAAATTCAGTATAAGGCCAGTAGCACGTAATTGGGATGTTTAGAATGCTCACCAGAACTATCAGAGCGCTAAGCCACCAGTAATCCTTTTGCAAAACCCAGATACGATATGCAAAGAAGCATTGGACAATGGCTGCAATAATTCCACATAGAAACGGCGTATCCCAAGGTGAAAAGTCCAGATGATTCAGGTTGCCATATCCAGCAGGAAACCTGTATGTTTTGATAGTCATATACCATAGGACCCGAACTGCCCCAGAATTGTATGAACCAATAGCATAAATCAGCCATCAAAAGGGCGGTTTGTGCTACTTCAAACAAGTACGTTCCGCGAGGCTCTTATATGCATAGCATAAGGCAACCGAAACACGGAGTATGATCATATCATGGAGAATAATCAATATTGTGGTATGGCAACAGAGACAAACAAGTGCGTGGGTAGAAAAATATAAGAATTCCTTACAGAACAATCAAAAACAATGGAAAGGTATCATTAGCAGTAGTTGATGATGCCTGTCATTCCTGGGGGCTGTGTTAATTAGCTGTTTAAGGGAGAGAAATCGCACAAGCACAGTCACTGTTCACAACTCAGCCTCAATGAGGCCTAAGTACAGGTCATATTGGCCCAGGATGACAATAATGGTTTTAAGAAAAAGCTAATGTACATAATCAAACGAATAGATCCCTCGCCCTGGAGTTTGAGGAAGAAAGATTGATCCTGCCTCCCCAAGGGACTGATCTGCTTGACCATTCCCAAATGCAATCGATATTCTCACATGGGTCCTTGATATTACTTTCTGAGTTTTGCCTTGATCTTGCTGGATTGATGAAATTACAAATGGTTGATTTATAAATACATCGATAAGCTAGTGCCAAATTACCCATGACTTACTATGTGCTGATGGTGAATTGAGGCCAGGACAAATCTGATGGCAAGACTTGAACATACTTCTTTCTATCATGTCACCTTCCCGTCTGCTTCCTGTCAATGTTGTTCTACTCCATAATATCTATCAAATGCACAGGTCGTAAGTCTCTGCATCCCACTAAACCTTAGTCATTAGCATTTTGCTCATTCTTAACTCCGCTTGTGTCATAACCAAACCATGTATTATCCACCTCACATCATGGCATTGAAATGGCATGCGAGCAGATATTTTCCCACCCACATTCTCACCAAAGGTCGGGTACTATACTGAGGTGTACGTGTTTGCATGTATGCCCCCCCATATATGTTCATGTTCTCAAGAGCTCTTTATAGCATGTGCTGCCCAACCCAGGCATAGCCAACAGAGGCGAGGCATGGTGTTTCCTGAGATATCAGAGGAGAACGTAGACGTAAACATTAGAATGAGCTCACAAAGGTGTAGTGACTTCGATATCTGTGGTGTGCGGAATGACGGGCGCCATGAGCAAGAGGAATGAAAATATGGAGAGCCATCAGATGCGGTGAGATGTGTATAACTATGATTGCCTCGAGTATGATCATTTTACATCACCTGTGCACGAATATATAAGTAATGGCGACTTTGTTCAGCCTAAAGCGCATACCAATGGTATGGTCATGTACTCTTGAATGAGAAGAATATATCAACTCTCTCACACTCCACATTGCGTTGAGTCCTCCACGGTCATTCCCTCTGCGTTCAGTACCATGAAGCAGGGTGTATTTGCCAGGGAAGATACCAGTATAGAATAAGCTGACAGACAAGTGGCTGATGAAACAATGCAAGTGCCAAGGAGTGCGAGGGTATTAATGTCAGGGTGTGCCTCCCCCCATGCGCTGGAGTTGTAGCCAAAGATATGCTAGAGACACATGTGCGCTGCGTGAAGCGCAATCTAGCCTGATGCATCGCACAGTCAGACTTTTGGATCATTGCAGAGGTGAGGGTGCCGTAGGGCTATTGTGCCCGACAATGTCCGGAAATACATCCCCTGTATTACAAGGTTGCATGAAGGGGTTGTGGGTGTTCCTCCTAGGACAATCCCTGACGGTGGGGTGTGCCATTGGTTTTCTCACTTGGTTGCCTTGCTGTCCTAGTAGATATGTCTGACCAGCAAGTCTACTTCTGCTTGCACTTGCATCTGCGGATGAGGAACGGGAGTTTCATAAAGTTTCATGACGTAGGAGACTGGATGGTGCGCCATCCTTACTGAGGGACATTGTCTTTTACAGTGACTGGAAAATTGTCCACAACCCTCTTGGAGTTGTCCACTTGCACGCCTCACAACTAGGTCTCTGGAATTTGACAGCAATAGCCCTGCGCCTGACTATGTAGTCAACCGTTGTCATCTCATACACATCAAATGTTGGCTAGCCTCAGTACTTCACACTCCCCCACATCCTGCAGAGGATTCCGATCGGAATCCAGAGGAATGCAGGAGGATTTTGAGAAAGTTTTAAAACAGAAAATTCCTTTGAGGAATTCCACAATATTCTGCTTGGATTCTGCTTGGAACACAGAATTCCAATCAGAATCATCGGAATTCCGCAGAATTTTGAGGAATTTCTTACAAAGTGTGGAAGAAGAAAATTCTCAAAGGAATTCCGCAACATTCCACTCGGACTCTGATCAGAATTCATAAGTTTTAAGTCAAAACAGTCAATAAAGTCAATAGTATATCTAACATTTTGGACTCCAACCAAAAGTCATGCACCTCACTTACAGATCAGACACATCACACATCCACCATCACTATCACACTCAAACACAACCTCAAAGTGATCTTAATTAAAAGTAAGAACAGAGTATGATATCAAGTAGTGCCCCAAAAAAAAAAACATTGCTAAAAAAAACATCTCAACCTACACTGACCATATGCAAGCAAGATGCACACCCTGAAAAGAGAATGGTCAGTTGAAAGGGCAGAGTGTATGCTTTCAGAAACACCCAGGCTCGGGATGTGTCGTTGAGCAGTCATCTTGCAGTTAATTAAATCAGTTGGTTACAGTTAGTGGCAGGTAAGAGCAGGTACTCACCATATGCAACGGCGAAGTGCATCGGGAAAGAGGTGTGGTCAATCAAAAGAGAACATGAACGCTCTCAGGAACACCCTCCCTTGGCGCATACGGTTCGACGGTTGTCATGCAATAAAAAAAACAAATTTATAGGGCCAGGATGAAGAGAAGGCACTCACCATATGAAACAAAGGCACAAACCGTGACAAGCGTGCGGTCATTCAATAGAGGAATAGGAGCGCATCCAGGAACACCAAGCGTTATGCCATACAGATCAGCGGTTGTCTTGCAATAAAAAATTTGAGTTTATGGGGCAGGGTGATGAGGAGGCACTAACTTGGCATATGACAAAATCAATTGTTCATTGTGCGCATGGGACATCAAGAAATAGAGAGTTCAGCGCACTCAGGAGCCCTAGGCGTTTTTCTAAACGGCCCAGAACTCGGCACACAATGAGCAAAATGATTGGTGAGGAGATGAAGTGAGGACTTACTCACCTAGGGCCGCTCCCGGGACACCGCTCATCCCACACGCTTAACGTCCGGCTCAGGGAGACATAGGATGATGAGGAACATTAGTCATACCTGTAAAGAACATGGCATTGGTATATCAGTTAACAAGATGAAGGTAGGGGTAGATGACGAGGAGGTACATACATTGTATGGGGTACAAGCCATCGTTTCTCGAATGGCTGGTATGGCCATGTAGACACTAGGCGGGATGTTCAGGAACCGTCGGCGCTTTGCTGAACGGTGCAGGAACGATAATGGGGTGCTCAAAATGACAAGTTATGGGATAATGGCCAAGAACGCACCTAGGCAGATGCACAGGGAACCATATGACAAAAAGGACATATTTCCAGGTAGAGGTCGTCAATGGCATTTAGGAAATGGCCTGGTTGTGGTAAACGGATGTGTGCTTGCTGTGGAAAGTGCGATTTAGTAAAAAAAGGGACAAAGTTGAAGTGTGACTCACCGAACGAGTGCGCGAGGTGGTTGATCTTTAAACAAATCTTTTTCCACACCTGTCCTGGCATAATGCATCGATAATTAGTCACTAGCGCGTGATACAAACAAGGTCTGGGGTGGTTACAGTATATTAGTGCATGCATATGGGGTTGGTAACATTTATGACTTGCAACAATATCGGTGATGTCAATGGGTAATCAGCCACATTGAAGACAATTCGTACGTCGAGTTAATACTGAAACAGCTTTGTTAGTTGAGATCAGAGTGACGCTGGATACAGAAAAAAAATGACATCAAACAGGTATGCACCCTGCCTTCGGCTTGGCGGCGCTTGCCTTGACGGTGGTGGTGGCTTTCGTGTGCTTGCGGGCTTCGTTGTCCTTGTTGGTCACTTAGGTGGCATGCTTGCGACCACAGGTGGAAGGCGGGGGCATCACGCGGACGTGGCTGCTCCTTGTCATCGGGCGTTCAGCAGCTCTGCAGGTTTTTGCTGGGTTGCTGGGTGCTGGGTTGCTGGGCCTCGGTGTGGTTGAGGTTGATGATGTGCCCATTGTTGATCGATGAGGTGGCCGATAAGTCACGTGACCACAACGCGTCTATTATGTCCCTACAACGCTCCAGAATTCCTGTGGGCTCTGTCAGAATTTCAGTGTTCCGAAGCCGGAATTCCTGTGGAATTTCATTCTGCTCGGAATCCAAGCAGAATCTGTTCGGAATTTTTGTCAATTTTTACAGCCATTTTCTATAACCTCTGCAGCCGAAATTCCGACAGGAATCCGCTGGAAGATGTGGGGGAGTGTAAAGACCTCGCTAGCCTTGGCATTCAGTTCCCCGACCGAGGGTGTACCCCACCTGCTACGCCATGGCGGATGCCCGCATCCCATTCTGCGCTTTCATACAAATTCAACACTCCAAACTATTCTATTTACTACCGGCTGGGGAGAACCACCTCCTATCAACGTCCGTAAAGAGGGGCGTGGGCCCGGCCAGGGCCAACACTTTACTCCATGACATCAACCCCTGCCCTTGCTTTGGCTTGATGCAGAGGAAAGAGGCATTTACGAATATGGTTAATCACGCATGCATCGGAGGGCTCACATCAGAAATCCTCACCTGCACGTCTGCCGGATCGCGTTTATAAAAGTCAAGAACAAGTACGGAAGATGCTGGTTTCTTTCATGAACATGCGCCCCACAATAATTGACTTGAGAAAATATAGGGAGTACCAGATATGATACATTCCACAAAGCTGTCTTATGTAGGTCCATCTCCCGGTACTGTGCCATCTCGGTGATGCAGCGGAAACGCCTTGTGTACATTTTACTGAGATATTTTGAGAATCCGCGAGAGAACCTTGGATTTGACTTCAGACACCGGTACGGGTAAAAGCGCTGGTATTTCGGGATGTCCTATACACGCGAATGCGGAAGAATGGAAGGGTAGGTATGTGGGGATAGACGTATCTACCCACATGCCGTCCAAGCTATCTAGATCCCATTTTCATTTCCGTTTCCGCTCTATTACTTCTTGTGATACTCACCTCACATCTTTCTGCATGAGCCTTCGCGTTCTAATGGTGTGTGTACGCAGGCACAAACGCTGAGGGGATTGCGACGAATCACATGTACAAAAGAGAAAATCCAGCATTAGGAGTTTGAGAGTATTTGGGAGTCACTGCCTAACGCAAGGACGGAAGAGCAGTTACAAGATTCTGGTTCCTGTTCGTCGAGGCTCAACAACAATGAAACCGAAAAAACAACGCATCCGACTCCCGAACCGAAGCGCACCTTGACCTGCCACATTTCCGGTTTTCCCCGTCAGCATCATTCCACTCTGGCTTCTTGTTTCTTGTCGCCGGTTAGATCCACCCTTTACTGAGTCATCTCCATATTACAACATTGAGAGATTCCTCCAGCATGAAGTCAGTTCATGTGATAAAATATAGTACAATGCGAACGCAAAGAGTGTATCATATCAGATCGATTGTGGTGCGTGGTAGTTTCAACCGTGTCTATGTTTTTCAACCATGGTTTTAACGAACAACCGGGTCGTCAATAGCCTGTCATATTCTGCGTTCCACCGTTCCTTTCTACGCTCCATTTCATCTTAACTATCGTCACGTAGCAGTTTTTTCCCTTCTGCGTCCGGCAATGACTAACCGGATCTAATTATATAAACAGGCTCACAGCACGGTTGCTTCACTCCCCTACACCCACTGCATCTCACGATTCGTAATCTAGGACCCCAACCATGAGCTACATCTACATATTCAACAACAAGCATAACTTCTACACCACGACCGCTGCAGGCGTCAGCACATCTGAGGAATACAGGTTCTCCAGCGTCTTTGCGAAACCCGGGGTGCCCTTAACGACCACAGCGACGAGTCCTGCGGGAAACGAGGGCGCGATACACTGGAAGGACCATGCGATAGAGATTGATGGGGTGAAGCATACTGTCGAGGACCTTCAGCAGAGACAGGGTAGGCTAGAGTACGTCGTTCTCCCACTTGCTCACCGCGTCGCCAAAACTCGCTCACTA
The DNA here is from genome assembly GCA_013420905.1 of Collybia mongolica. Classification (NCBI taxonomy): domain Eukaryota; kingdom Fungi; phylum Basidiomycota; class Agaricomycetes; order Agaricales; family Clitocybaceae; genus Collybia; species Collybia mongolica. The sequence goes on from JAAXNY010000004.1 coordinate 121,790, forward strand.
CGTTCACCACAGATCTCCACACTCCCGCCGCTGGGTCCTGGGAAAGAACCAATGGCAGTCGAAATACAGTTCAGGATCCCAGTCGTGGAAGGTGCGTACACTTCTCCGCATGTCAAATGTATAACCAGACGCAACGCCAGGTGTGGGCTGTGCAAGACGACAAAACAGTATCCACCCCCGCAGTCGAGCTCACACCCTACCGCTCCAGAACTTTGGGCAAAGCGGACCCCGCTAGCCTGCGGGTGTCCGTCACAGACGCAGAATCTGTGTTCCTCATCCTCCTTCTCGTGTACTCGCACCGGACAGAGCTTCCTCGACCTTCGTGGACAGGCGGCGTTTTGAACCTGAGCTGGTTGAGTGGGGGCTGAAGGGACGGGGCGTCTAGAGTGGGAGGACGGTGCGTTGGAATCATAGTGTAGTGTTTAGTCAGTAAGCTTTCTATTCGAACCATGTAACCCATACGCCTTTCAGATCATTCGTCTCCGGCAATGTGAGACGCCGCTTGTCATTGCTCCGAGATGCGGGATATACTGAGTTGACACCCCAAGTCAACACCCCCAACTTCCAGACTTTCGTGAGGCGCCTACCTCGATCCCAAACGCGATATGGCAATTCGTAGTTGTCTGGCTAATAGACCGGCCCCAGCCAAGCTCACCAGCGATTATCTAAGGTGTGCATATTCTTCGCACGTCCTTCCCCTGTTTGACCCCCGCAGCATTAGGCAGCAGGGTTGTCCCGATAACCACTTGCGAGCATTATGGCTTCGCTGCTCTTGATTGTTGAGTGTTGAATACGCACAAGTGGCGGCAGGGATGGAGGGAGAGGAAGGCGTTACGCATAATGCGTCTGTGTCTCTACACAGCCAGGCAATTCAGTGCCTGGAGGACTATGTATACGAGCTGAGAATCCCTTTGCACCCCACCCAACGCCATGGGCCGGTCTACTCTTGCTGTGCTTATTGCCGGATTCACATGTTCCCCAGATCGAACTTCCATACACAGGTCGGTACTACTCTCGGATACTTGTGGAAAAACCAGACCCTTACCATGTCTGATCAAACCCCGGAGTTTTGTGGGCGGGGGCTGGTAGATATACATGTACGTCAAAAAACTGAAATAATTTCAAAGGTATTACACAGCCGGGGGGAAGATAAGACATATCTATCAACTGGGTGCATAACTGGACGAAATGGGTAAGCGCTCTCCCAATTTCGTTTAAAATATATCGACTGAACGTGATTTTTAGATGAGGACTGAAGAGGAATTCTGGCGAACCACAAGCAAACTATTTTCCACCTCACCCGTTTCACATCGCCCATGGTTTAAGGCGTGCGTGTCAACCAAAACTCTGATTACCCACTCCATATCTACGGATCATGCTCCAGTAAATCTTATTGCATTGGACACAGGAACGGGTTAAATAAGCAAATTTACAACCAGATTTTCTATGTTTGTACTACTGATACAATAGATTTATCGAGGAGCTCTGACTGGTAACATATTTAATAGAGCGAAACCAGTACTCAATAGTCAGTGATTCTGGTGCTTGTTAGTATGGAATCCATCCGGGCTGAGATGATAATATGTATGCCCAATGACACTATCTGACATATTGGATACCAGAACCTTGCGTGGGGATTCGAGGTCGATATCAGGACCCCCGACACGGGCTGCGGATTCTGTAGAGATTCCTTCGGCCACGGCTTTCCGAAGTACTAAACGATTGTTGAATGTGACCAGGAGCGTATTCGAGTACCTGATAAGGATCAACTGAGATGCAGGAAAAGATATATATGAGGAGTCCGAGCTTACAGCTTGCCCATTATTAACGTCCTTGACATTGCATTCAGCGCATACAAGCTGGATTGTTCCTAATGGGTTACTCACGTGCAAATGTAGAACCCATTTCCCTGTTGTGACCCGAGTGAATGATAGCAATATATTGAAGACGTGGGCTCATACGTACAGGAAAACACGCGTATAAGATGTAAGACAACAAGGCCATACTTCCTGAAATGTTTATCAGATCATTTTTCGATATTTGATGTGTTTCGAGATGTACCTGTCAGTGTATTTGTCTCCACAATCAGTCTGACAAGCCGATTAAGGACTTTATTAGCATGTTGATAATCCTGCTTCTTGGACTTGTGGAACTGTGTAAATATCATTAGTCCCTATGCTAGCGACTTTTACAGAAATTGAAATACAATATACAACATCGATCCTGCTATCAATATATCAGAGATGGTATCTCCAAGAAGCCATACCTGTCAATATATCAGAGGTTAGTCGCGCTGTTCTATCGTATCTTTTGAGGAGATTTTTCACACATGGAATGAGATGGAGAACGACTGATCTTCGTGAAATCGGCTGAAATGGCTTGTTACATACCCCTAAGGGTAGCTAAGTCAAGTCCAACAGACCAAATATGGTGCGCTTACTCGAACGGCGGCTCCAAAGGCTCCGGCGGTCTGGACCATAGATGTCTATGCAATGAAATTCAGTGTAAGACCGGTAGCGTGTAGTTAGGTCGTTTTAGAATACTCACCAAGGCTATCAGAGCACTAAGCCACCAGTAATTCCTTTTCAAAACCCAAATACGATATGCAAAGAAGCATTGGACGACGGCTGCAATGATTCCACATAGAAAAGGCGTATCCCAAGGTGCAAAGTATACATAATCCAGATGATTCATGTTGCCATATCCAGCAGCAAACCTGTACCGTTTCCATAGTCATATACCATCAAATCTGAGCTGTCCCAGAAATATACGAACCAATAACATAAATCAGCCGTCGAAAGGGCAGTTTGCGCTACTTCAAGCAAGTACGTTCCGTATACTGTGTGAAATTGGGATCAACTCATGAGTATAGTATAGATGACGCTCGACATTTTGGTCTCACTTACCTAGGAACTTTACGGACACCTTGTCCTCGGGGAAGTTGAGGTGATAGATATCTAAGAGGACCTGATAAATAATGTCCTACAGAGAATCATGTCATAAACACACGTACAGACTTGGACAGTTAGGACGCCATAAAGACCCCAGTTGGACAGAGTGCCAACGATCTATGTTGTTCATGGGCTATTGTTGTAAGAAATTGTCCGGGAGACTGACCTGAGGCACAGTACTACGTCCTTGTGAGCCAAACGAAAAGCTGGGTAGACACCAAACTTACGTAGCGGTGATATTGCCAGGAATTGCCGGAGGTTCAGAAGACATGAGACTGGATAAGCATCATTTCGAGTTTTGCCTTTCGAGGCTCTTATATGCATAGCATAAGGCGACCGAAACATAGAGTACGATCATATCATGGAGAATAATCAATATCGTGGTACGGCAACGAAGGCCAACAAGTGCGTGGGTAGAAAACGATAAAAATACTTACAGAACAATCGAAAGTGATGGAAATATATTATTAGCAGTAGTTGATGACGCCCATCATGCCTTGGGGCTGTGTGTATTCGCGGTATAAGGAAGAGAATTCGCACAAGCACAGTCACTGTTCACAACTCCGCCTCAATGAGGCTTAGGTGCGGGTCATATTGGCCCAGGACGACAATAATAACTTTGAAAAAAAGCTATTATCATCATGCCGAGGCGGATCCTGTCTAGATTGTTCACAGCAGTTCACAAACAGCTTTTTGCATTGATATGCGATCTTTTGAGCTATTCAAGGCATACCAAAGTCTCAGAAGATGTACAAGGTAGATGGACGTCACAGACACGATAAACGTCAAGGGCTCAGAACTGACAACTCCGACAAAGAGACGAAAATCGAGGTGCAATTAAAAGGGCAGGAACACCTTGAAGAGCTAAGTCAAAGAAAATCGACAATCTAGGTACGCCTTAGAGCGCCCGCCTTGGGCGCACCTAAGCAGCTGATGAACATCATTAAACGAACAGATTCCTCGCCGGTATATCAATCATAACACATAAATCATCTCATTAGCTTTCGTTTCGGGTATTAGATCTAGGACTTCTGATTGAGACTGAGGATGGCGGTGCGCCACATATAGTATGTCTGGACCACACTCTAGATGATCCTGAAGTCCCGCGATTTGGTGACCAGGGCTTGTGGATATTTGCCCGAAGTTGTCATCTCGTACACATCGAACATCGGCTGGCCTTGACATTCAGTTCCCCGAACGAGGGTGGACCCCACTTGCTAGGCCAAGGCGGATGCCCGCATCCCATTCTGCGCTTCTATACAAATGGACGGGCCCTTTCTATCACATAATTCCACACTTCCAAACTATTCTGTTTACTACCGGCAGGGGAGAACCACTTCCTATCAATGCATGTAAGGAGGGGCCTGGGCCCTGTCAAGACCGCGCTCTGCTCCACGTTATAAACCCGTACATTTCCTTTGGCCAGATGCGGAGGAAAGAAGAGCGTACATCAAACATGGTTAGCTACGGACGCAACAGAGGGCCCACGTCATAAGCATCGCCTGCACGTCACCGGGTCGCGTTTATAAAACCCAAGAGTAAGCATGGATGATGCAGCTAGCTTTCGGTAACAGACGCCGCAGAAAAATGGACTTGAGAAAACGTTTGGAATATCAGATTTAATACGTTCTACAAAGCTGTCTTATGTAGGTCCATTCCGGGTCTTTCGCCATCTTGGTGATGCAGCGGATACGCCTTGTGTTCTTTTTCCTATAATATGTGAGCATCCGCGAGAGAACCTTGAATTTGACTCCAAACACCGGTACGGGCAAAAGCGCTGATATCGTGGGATGACCTATACAATTGAATGCAGAAGAATAGAAGGGTTATCTTGTGATACTCGCCACATATCTTTCTGCATGAGCCCGCGCGTTCTAATGGTGTGTACGTAGGCACAAACGCTGAGGGGATTGCCACGAATCACGATATCAAAAGAAAGGACTCATCATTAGGAGTTAGAGAGTATGTGGGAGTCACAGTGCTCAACGCAAGGGCGCAAGAGGAGCTATGAGATTCTGCCCCCACTTCGTCGAGCTTCAATAAGAAGAAACCGAAAAAACAACGCATCCGACTCCCGAACCGAAGCGGAGCTTGACCTGCCACATTTCCGATTTTCCCCGTCTAGCATCATTCCACTCTGGCTGCTTGTTTCTTGTCAGCGGTCAGATCCATCCTTTACTGATTCATCTCCATATTACAATTTTGAGAGATTCCTCCACCATGAGGTCAGTTCATGTGACAAGACATCATACAATGCGAACGCAAAGAGTGTATTATATCAGATCGATTGTGGTGCGTGGTAGTTTCAACCGTGTCTATGTTTTTCAACCATGATTTTAACGAACAATCGGGTCGTCAATAGCCTGTCATATTCTACGTTCCACCATTCCTTTCTACGCTCCATTCCATCATTATCTATCGTCACGTAGCAGTTCTTCCCCTTCTGCGTCCGACAATGATTAACCGGATCTAATTATATAAACAGGCTCACAACACGGTTGCTCCACCCCCCCACACCCACCGCATATCATGATTCGCAATCTAGGATCCCAACCATGAGCCAGATCTACATATTCAACAACAAGCATAACTTCTACACCACGACCGCTGCGGGCGTCAACACATCTGAGGAATACAGATTCTCCAAGGTCTTCACGGAACCCGGGGTGCCCTTAACGACGACATTGACGGGTTCTGCAGGAAACGAGGCCATAATACACCGGAAGGATCATGCGTTAGAGGCTGATGAAGTGAAGCATTAGCGTCGAGGATCCAGCAGAGACAGAGTAGACTGAAGTACATCGCTCTCGCTAATACAGACGCAGAATCCGTGTTCCTCATTCTCCTCCTCATATGCTCGCACCTCATCGAGCTTCCTCGATTTTTGCGGATAGGCGGCATTTTGAACTTGAGTCGGTTGAGTGGGAGCCGATGGAATGTCTAAAGTGGGGGGACGGTGCGTTGGATTAATTTTTAGTCAGCAAGTTTTTATTCAAATCCGTGAAACCTATCCACCTTTCGGACCATTCGACTCTGCCGCACACAATCGCTCCAAGATGCAGCATACACTTGATCGGCACCTCTAACTCCCAGGCCTTTGTAAGGCGCCTCCCTTGTTCCTAAAAGCTATGTTGCAATCCACAGTATTCTTGATAATCACTCCCCAGTTGCTTAATCCTCCTCTTCCACATCTCCTAACGTCTGAGGGCGCCGGCTGAGCCTACCACATCCTCCGACAACCCCTAGGTTCTGACCTGGTTACCCTTACCGTATTTGCGGATTTTTTCTTCACAGGTCCTTCCCCGTTAGATCCTCTCCGCCTTAGTCGGGGGGTCATGCCGGTAACCACTTGCGAGCATTGTGGCTTCGCTCCTCTTGAGCATTGAGTACGCGGAATTGGCAGTGGGGAAGGTATTTACACATCGTGCGTCCGTTTTGTGTTTCTGCACAGCTAGGCGAATAAGTGCCTGGAGCATTACGAGCGTAAAAACTGCCAACGATTTTACCCAATCATAGGTTGGATACAGATGATACCTCATGCGCCCATGGGTACTGTCCTGGGATACTTTACATGCCGTTCATCCTGCGCTGTGGAAAAAATATAATCTCAACTACAACCATGCGCAGCTACGCTATCTGGTAATCCAGTAACGGTACGCACGGGTTCTGGGTTCAAACCACCAGTTTGGGAATTGGACAATCAAGTGTGATCTTTTTCCTGGGTCCTTGAAGTGCACGCACAGCAAGTACTTCTAGTCGACCCATATATCTCATGGTCATTTAAAACAAACACAACATCAACCCCCCATACTACCCACCATCGGAGGGAACTGGTAGGCGTACGCTCGCGAGCACTCACACATACGGTTGTGAATTTGACATAAAACCGTAAACTAAACTCTTTTCACGACATAGGATAGGAAAAATAGTGTGTACATGTACGGAAGACGGATCCCGTCCTCAATTATTGATGAAGAAAACAGGGACAAGGATGTGATGTGGAAATTGGAGTTAGATTGAACGTGAACTATTAGGAATTATTAGCGATAATTTCAGGGATAGTTTGGGACCGTACAAATACTCGTAAGGCTATCCTCCACCGGAACAGATGGCTCAAACTTTTTGTTTCAAAGAAAACGCATCGGTGTATTTGCGCCTACCACGCCAATCTCTGGCCATCGATATTGACGAACTCCCCGCTATCCTTCTCGCGCGTAGCGTTCTCGACAACGCCTATCAGAAGTGGAGCAGCCTCGTTCGCTGGGATTGATAAGGAGTCTTGATACGTGGCTAGCAAGCCCGTCTCATCCATCACCCGATTTGACGCGGCTATGTTTAGCCCATGAACACTTGCCACAAAAAGGGTATCGTTTTTCACAGGACTACTCACACATGCCCGTGTGTACAAATCCGGGTGCGAGAGGGAAACAGACTTTGAGAAAGTAGTATACCCTAACCGTGAGAGCAAGCACAAACACTCACTGAGCCAGTCATTTTCGAAATGTATCTTCCGGGCGATGTAGTTCAAGGCCACCTTGCTTGCACCATAGCACGTGTATGCCAGTGGAAGGGAAATAAAATCCGTCAAGCTTGCAGCAGCCGAGGACATGGGAATGAACCGTGGGGAAGAGGTACTTGCTTTAAGAAGTGGGTACATAGCCTGAAAGAGGACAAGTATCCCGGTGGTGTTCACCTGAGTGTGAAGCGTATGAAAAGGTCTAGAGAACTTGGGACACGATTTCGCTCACTTCTAGATGATCCCGTAGTTCCTTGACTGGGGTCTGTGCTACTGTCCCCATGTATGCCGAAATGCCTTACAGTAGCTCAGGAAAAGACAAGGTGCAAAAGTATAACTTGGGGCAGAACTTACCTGCACATGAGATAACTGCATCAAGGTAGCCGTGCTTCGTCTCGATTTCCTTCGCCAGCGCTTTATTGACTTCCTCATCAGCTGAGACGTACTTTACAATCGTAATTTTCCCAGCATATTTTGCAGAGAGGTCCTTCAAATCACTTGCCGTAGAAAGGTCATGTACTCCAGCAAAGATAGAAATGTCGGGGTGGTTAGTAGCTAGCTCATTGACAAGGGAAAATCCTGCCAATTAGTGAGGAAAGGGTCTCGAACGACAAGCGAGGTCGACTGTATACCAATTCCACCCCTAGCCCCAGTGATGAGGTATACTTTCGGGCCCATGTGAAAGATTGTAAATTGTGCGAAGGTCTTAGTGCTTACTTCGTGATGGGGGCGGTTTTTATGACTGAAATCCTGAGAAGATCAACAGGACGGGCTGCCGGGTGATTGGGCCTTTCCTGTTCTAAGAATAACGCCTATCCATCTTACCATATACATGGCTTGGCTAGAAATGGTGTTTAGTTATAATAGCGTGCAATAATTCAAAATATACCACTTGGCAGAGAATTCCACAGGAAAATTGTGTGTATATCATTACTGGGATCCCGGGTCAGGTAGGCACATACGGTAACTACGTCCTGAATATTATGAACTGTATGCCCTCAATCATGTGTCCAGTGTATGGCATAAATGCTGTACAATAGTTCAAAAATACACTACTTTCCAGAGAATTTTAAGGTTTCCGACACAACTTTGAAGGAATATTGACAAAATTGAGCAGGCTTAGTGTATTTTCTTAGTAATTAGTACACCTCGTACCAACCCTGCCAGAAAAACAACGCATTTAGCGCCGCAGTAAATATACATCACACAATTCCCTTACCTTCAAGGCAGTCACTAATCACAGCGAATAAGAGTATTAAATATCCCAACTTTACTCCTGCATTCCGTGGGTGGGCCAAATCCAAGGCTCCTCAGAATACACAAATCATAAACCGCGATGCATCAGATTCAAAGCAACATGGTCATGTGGCGAGAGCCAACGGGCGCACGACACGTCTCTTGTTGCTTAGACTCACATCCCAGCAGCCTGTGTCCTGTGGTACCATTTCCCGAGCCCTAACGTTTATAATTTTGCATTTTTCATACCCAGCTCCTCTGTTAACATTTCAGGGAATACACACACATAAAAAAGTACATCCCCACAGACCGTGGCGCACGCTGTGGTGTTTGTCAAGCTACATTACAAAAAGGCACGTGCGTACGATTGTTATCTTGATGATGCATGGCGCACTCTGCTTAAAAATAGCCCAAATTCAAATGTAAGCCTAGGCCGCACAGCGCTCGTAATACAAGAGGCAGAGGTCCACATCAGAATTGCAATCACAATCGCAATTGAAAACTAGCAGAGACTTTGCCTCTAATGATGATCATGTCCATTTCGCCAGAAGTCCTCAGGCACATCTTCATATTCCTTATCCCGATGGAGACACTCACAGCCCCCACGCAACTTCGGGACACCCTCCAGAATTTACCATATACGCACTCTTGCTCGCATGTCGTGATCATTATCAATGACGCATCACGCTTTTGTCCTCGGACCAAGAGCATGGCCATCCAGAACGCCAACCCAAATTTAAATCCGGAGATAGAAGCGTCAACGTGCCGCACGTGCTCCACGTCAACTATGTGTGGAAGCGTTCCCATGTCAGTTGTGTACTTAACTGTAGTAGTTGTTCTCACGTTAACAGAGGTCTTTACACTAAGCCACATAACCCGTGCGGACTCCGTGCGGACTCCGCGCGGACACACGGACTCCGCACGGAGTCCGCACGGACTCATTTGGCAGGACCGTCAGCCAGACAAGAATCCGTGTCCGCACCGAGTCCGCATCAATCCACGTAATTTTACGCGGACACGCGGACTAGCACGGACGGACAGCTCGCAGAGTCCGCGCGGCCAGTCGATTACTAATCGGATTAGTAATATAAATTTTATTTACACAAATTATATATACTATTTGTTATTAATAACATAACATAACGGCGGTGAAAAACTTGCATCCGACTAGGTTCGAACGCGTAAAGGCACGAACATTACGTCATATGTTTGGCGTTCATAACCGTTGGGCAAGGCGGGCATATCTAGCTACAGAATCACTGGCCTCAAGTCAACGGACTTAGGTCACATGATTACGAGGCACGTGCAATGGTCACATTACCGTTGCCACGTCTTCGTTGGTTCTTTTCAACCACATCAACGACGCCCGCCAAAACCGCCAACGCCGACACCAACGCCAACGCACCCACGCCGCCAATGCCAACGCATCGAACGCCAACCGACATCAACATGACGACGCACAAGACGGTGTGGGGAGAAGGATAGAAACGGACGCGGAACGAGGGGACGACGAGGAAAGGGCGCCCCGAGGGGCAGAACCAGGTGAGTCGTACACCGCCGCTCACCCACACGCTCACCACGCAGCGCGTCCCCCCCTCCCCACTTCAGGAACTCGAAACGAAGGATACGGCCGCCAACAGCAACAGGAGGAAGGCGGCAACGACAACGACAACGACGAAGACAGCAACAGCAACAGCAGCAACAGTGCCGACGAGGCCTGCGGCAACGACGGCAACAGCAGCGGCAGCGGCGGCACTAACAACGGCGCGACGACGACGACGACAACTACAACAAAGACGACCACCACCACCACGAGGATGACGACGACTAAGGACAACGAGGACGACGACGACAACGACGACTAAGGACAACGGGGACAACGACAAGACAAGCGGCCAGTGCCGCCGCCGCTGAAACCCAGGCCGCTGACGACGTCGCGGGGGCCGACGAGGACGACGGGGGGGCGGGGGCCCCCGCCCCCGCCTATATTAAATTATTTTATCATATATGTATTATACTTAGTAATAATATATGTTTTATTCTATTAATTATATAGATTGTTAGTAAGTAAAAGAGTAAGTAAGTGCTTCATAATAAAAGAAAGTAAGTGAGTCTGCGCGGACTCTGTGGAGTCCACACGGAGTCCGCGCGGAGTCCGTGCAGAGTCCGTGTGGACTTTGTGCTGTCCTTGCGGAGTCCGTACGGAGTCCGTGCGGAGTCCGCACGGACTTTTGCAGTCCGCGCGGAGTCCGCAAGGACATGTGGGGGAGTGTAAAGTACAGCGTTAACAGCATATAAAATCATTTTATGCCCCTCGTATTTGTCAACCACTGCTATCCGTCCAAATTTGTGATTCATTTCCCAGGAATGAGAGCACTGATCCCGCGTCCTGCCGTTTAACCATCCAAGTCTAGTCTACAAATTCAAACTCCTATTGGGTATCGGGGCTGTACCCTGATCGATAAATGCCCCTGGTTTTGATCCGGAGGCTGATGCTGGTGCTGGTGCCGTTCTTGCCGTCGATGCTTGGTTCTTGGTTATAACGCAGGCATTGGGTCGTTACACAAATTGTGCTATGGTCTGACCAGCTGTGTAGCTGGATATTGGGGCTAACCCAGATGTACAGACTCTGAAGAGCTACTGTGCGCCAAGGCGAGCACATACATGTGCACGACGCCCTCATAAGGCATACCATGAATACATGAACATTAAAAACCTCTTTTGAGGGTGCAACTCGTAAGTGTTTAAGTTCATGGCTACGACAAGTCACTCATACCTGAAAGCATTACACCAAAATGCCCCATTCGAACGGACTCAATAATTCCAGATATTCATCAACACTCCGTAATACAAACGCAGGCAGCCCACACCAAATAGTAAACATAGGTCAAGGATAATACCTTGAACTGTATAGAGAGTTCCAACCAGAGACGTGACCGCAGTCGCCCACGCCCGTGAAATAAACGCAGAAATTTGAGCCATGATCGCTCAGTCTCGTAGGACCCCAGATGTTCCACAAGAGGTAGGATCAAGAAAATTTAAATGCGTGTTGCTCTCACTGTGCGAGTCTCTTGAATATGATTGTTCGTCCAATGAGTTCAGGTACAACGCGTGCAAGCTTTGTCTGCACTCCCCGATCTTGCAAGGAACGCACCACGGCCAGCTGCTCCTCACCACCACCGTAGTACACAACTTCGGTGGCGACATCCACAATTTTTGGCGGAGATTCCAGCATATTCGAAAATGCATCAAGTTCATCCGCCATCACAGAGCACACTATAGATCGCCATTTTTGGCACGTTCCCTGCCTTTATATTTGTTCAATCGTTTCGAGTGATACCATCCACCGAACGTAGAGCTCTTCAAGGGATATGGTCTGCTCCAACACTCTTTCCCATTGTACAAAGAAGGCGCTTATAAATAACCGGGTGAGCCTACTATAACTCAAGCCAATATTTCTACTCCAGCGTTGTATGTCAGGGATGGGATGTATAGGCAGATTAGGAGACTGAACCAGCCGGGTTGGTCTCATGATGTATACTTGGATGTTATGCCTTCCACGCAGTATGGGTGTCTTATCCCATGGACCTAGAGGGGCGTTTGCGATTGAGAGAGGTGAGTCACCACCGCGATGCAAACATTCCGTTGCGAAGTGGTTTGTGCTTTCTTCGTTCCTGCTTGAGACAGACATGTACATACTACTCCGCAAGCGATGAAGTCCGAGCGCATAAGCACGCCACGAAGAGCCCGTCTGTGCCACATTCCAGATTGTATTGAACTCCTCGGACGGAACGACCAAAATTCCAGAGATAAGGAGTATGAATATCTCCCCGAGTATCTCTGGTGGCGTGTTGCAAGCGGGTGCCATCTGCATCCTCTTTGTATGTATCCTCAATGCCTGCGAACGCCTTAAGTATTGCAGCTTTGTTCGAGCGAGGTTGTAGATGCATGTCAAAAGAAGACCTGCGGGTTGGACATAGTACGTAGCAGTGCTATCTGATGAAATTGGAGGATTGGGGGTAAGGCCCTCCCACATTAATCGTTCTTTATGGACCTATGACCCATGTATTGATGAAGTGTTGAGGAAGTAGAGTTAAGGATAGTCCGATGGCAATGATTCAGTGCACATTTCTCCCTTGGGCAAGATTTTCGTATCTATGGCCTACATTTATCGTCAATATATTCGGGCGCCGGAAATCCCTGCCCACTCGTTAATATCAAAATCTACATGATGTGCCAAAGCATATGCTTGCACATATGTCTCCCCCGTACTCATTTGAATATTTTGAAAGTGATGGACAGACATTAGTACTACGGATAATATCTGATATTATGAAGTGGAACCAACACCATGTGGTCAGTGATCCTGGTGTTTGTTAACCTGGAATCCGTCCGGGCTGAGATGGTACATATTTCCGATCACACTGTCTGAAGTACTGGATACCAGGGTCTTGTGGGAAGATTCAATGTATACATCAGAACCCTGGGCACGGACTCTTGGATCCATTGGAGTTTCCTCGGCTGCGACTTTCTGAAGGACTAGCCGATTGTTGAATGTGACCAGAAGCGTATTTGAATATCTAATTGGATCGACTGAGATGCAGAAAAAGTGATATATGGTGAAAACGAACTTACAGCTTGCCCATCATCACAGTTCTTGAGATTTTATACAGCTCAACCAAGCACGGAAACTGCTATGAATAACTCACGTGCAAATGAAGAACTCATGTTTCTGTTGTAGTCATAGTAAATGATACTAATAATTGAACAGTTACGTCGACACGTACACGAAACCCCGCGTACAAGACAAAAGACAACAAGGCCATACTTGCTAAAATATCTATCAGATCATTATTTCAATTTATGGTGCGACTTGAGATTTACCTGTGAGCGTATTTGTCTCCACAATTAATCTAACAAGCCGGGTGAGGATTTTGTTAGCGTGTTGATAATCCTGCTTCTTGGACTTGTGGAACTGCGCAAATATCATTAGTGTTTATGCTGGCAGCTTCTAACGAAGATTGAAACACAATATACAGCATTGATCCTGCTATTAAGATGTCGGATACGGTGTCTCCGAGAAGCCATACCTATAAATACATAAGAGTTTTTATTGCCGCTTCATATTTCGAGGAAATTATTCGTACATGAAAAGAGGCAGTGAGCACCGAATCATCGTGAAATCGGCTGAAATTGCGTAGCAGATGTCCCTAAGGGAAATTGAGTTAAATATAACTCACAGACTGTGATGCACTTACCTGAACAGCAGCTATAAAGGCTCCAGCGGTCTGAACCAAGGATGACTATGTGATGGGGTTGAGCGTGAGAGGGGGGCATATTAAGCGACTGCATCACTTCAGAGTGCGCACCAGAGCGATCAGAACACTAAGCCACCAGTAGTTCTTCTTTAGAATCCAAATACGGTATGCAAAGAAGCATTGCACAACTGCTGCGATGATCCCACATAGAAATGGCGTATCCCAAGGCGCGATGTATACGTAGTCGAGGTGATTCATGTTGCCATACCCCGAAGCAAACCTATGCCGTTTTCATTATACTATTACATGGAATCTGAAAAGTTCAGAAGGTATGCGAACCAATAGTACAAATCTGCCGTCGAGAGGGCGGTTTGAGCCACTTCCAACAAGTATGTTCCGTATACTATTTAAAAGTGGGGTCATTTCATGAGTACCATATGGATGATGCCCCACGTTGAATCTTTACTTACCTAGGCATTTTGCGGATACCTTATCCTCAGGGAAGTTGAGGTAATAAATGTCTACCAGGACCTGATCAATAATGTTTCTCAAAGAATTGAATCATGAACACACGTACAGACTTGGACCGTTAGGACACCATAAAGACACCAGTTGAACAGAGTGCCAATGATCTATGTCGTTCATAGGCTACTATTGTGAGGCATTGTCCGGGAAACTGACCTGAGGCGCAGTACTAAGAACCTGTGAGCCAGACGCGAGACTGCGCAGACGTATACACTTACGTCGCGGTGATATCGCTGGGAATCGTTGGAAGCTCAGAAGCCATGAGAGGGGATAAGCATAATTCGGGTTTGGCCCTTTGGGGCTCTTATACATAATGACTGAAACATGGGGTACGATCAAATCATGAAAACTAACCAATATTATGGCACGGCAACGACGGCAAACAAGTGCCTGGCTATAAAATGGTGGGAATATCTTACAAAAAAAACCAAAGCTATGGAAAGATAAAAATAGCAATAATTGATGGACACCCGCCATACCTTCGGCTATGTGCATGTAAGCGTCATAGCAGTATGGGGAAGAGAAATCACACAAGCACAGTCACTGTTCACAACTCAGTCTCAACGAGACCATCGTACGAGCCACGCTGGTCCAAGGGTAACCATAAAAACTTTGAGGAAAACTAAAATCGTTATTGTGAAGTAGGCCCCATCTAAGGGTGCTCAATGTCAGACGATTTTCAGCAACCGGGAAATGGACTATTGTAATTATGTGTGACCTGTCAAACTATCGGAGGTGGCACGGGGCCTTGGAGAGAAAGATGCACAAGGTGGACTCGTGAGGATGTAGAGGGTCGGAACCAACCCGTTTGCCATAGGGACAAGGATCGAGATGCAACTGGAGGCACAGAAATACCTTGTCAAAAATCGAAAAACGTAGCATGTCCGCTTTGAGCGCATCTATGCAGCTCATGTACATAATCAAAAGAATAATCTTTTACCGGTACATAAAATGTAACATGTAACACGTCAAATTGACATTGCATTAATCTTTGGTCTGGAGATTTGATCTAGGTCTTCGTATTTAAGTTATTAGGAGACGTCGGCTAATCAGGCGACGGTGGAATACCACAGGTGTTCAATATTTAATCATTCCTGGACACACATACCCTTTCCAGACATAACATTCCCACCGGAACTTGCATCACCCTGGTGCGCGTCCACATGAAACTGCAGTGATGTCCTTAAGAATAGGCATTAATCTTGGCGTCATGATTGCATTTAATGCCCTCTTACTGGAAGGAAACGATGTTTGGCGCAAAGGGCACTGTTCAGGGATTGGTTCGCACCAGCAGCCAGAACTTTGCACTCCCCCACATGTTCCAGGAGGAATCCTAGGAATCCTGGTGAACCTGGGAGGAATGCCAGGATTCCAGGTGGACTTCCTCATAGGAATCCCAGGAGTGAACCAGGACTCCAAGGAATGAACCAGGAATACCAGGAATCCATCTGGAGTCCCAGGAGGAAGCCAGGGGCAAAATACAAATGACATAGAATAAATACTGTATATTGATAATAATTACAACATTATACTAATCTAATATGGGCGGGGGCCCCCGCCGCCCCCGCCGTCCCCGTCGCCCTCGTCGCCATCGTTTTCCACCAGGTTGTGCAGGATGGGCCCCCGCGGCGTCGTCAGTGGCCTGGGTAGCGGTGGCGGCGGCACTGGCATGATCCAGCGCCGGCCGTTTTTCTTGCTGTCGTCCCCGTCGTTCTTAGTCGTCGTCTTCGTCGTCCTTGTGGTGGTGGTCGTCGTCTTTGTCCCCGTCCTAGTCGTCATCTTTGTCTCGTTTTCGTTGTAGTCGTCCGCTTCTCCGTCGTCGTTGCTGCCGCTGCTGTTGCCGTCGTTGCCGCTGGCCTCGTCGTCGCTGTTGTCGCTGCTATCTTCGTTGTCGTTGTCGTTGTCGTTGTTGTTGCCTTCCTCGGGTATCGTCTTGATATCCGAGCGTCGCAGACGCCCGGTTGTCGTTCGGGTGACTTCGCCCTGCACGGGCAGGGTGGGTGTGGTGGCCAATCGCGCACGAGGTGGGGGCGCGATGCTGGCGGTTCCTGCGTCGAGCGCACGTTCGGTCCTGGGATGAGGAATTAGTAACGGATGCGATTTAAAAAAAAATGGAACGCACGCGGTTAGGTGCGCTGGGGCACCTTGGGCGTTGGCGGCCGCGTCCTCCTCGTTTCGGGTTCCTGACGTTTTCCTGGAGGGGGGGACGATCTGTGTGGTGAGCGCGTAAGGAAACAATGTTCTCTGACTGACTGACCTCCGCCCCTCGGGGCGCCCTTTCCGCGCCGTCCCCTCGTTCCGCGTCCTTATCCACCGTTTCCCCCACTTCCCTCGGCCTCGTTGTTTGCCGTTTGTGCGTCTCTGGGCGCTTCGGGTGCTTGAGGGGCTTTGGCTTTTGTTTTGGTTTTCTTGGCTGCAGCAGCGGTTTCGTTGGCGCTCGACAATGCGCGCTTGCGAGATTTTGATGGAGGAGGCGACGAGCGGCGTAAGCCGCTGCGCGTGGTGAGTCCCATAGAACGTGTCGTTGCTGGCATACCGGCGTTGGGCGTTGGTTCGTTGGTCGGCGTTGGGCGATGTTGGGTGCGTTGGCGGTCGTTGATGTGGTTGAAGATAATCAACGAAGACGTGGCAACGGTAATGTGATCGTGGCACGTGCTTATAGTCATGTGACTTGAACGTGTAGACTTGAGGCCGTGTATCTTTTAGCTATGAATGCCAGTCTTGCCTAACGGTTATGAATGTCAAAAATATTATGTAATGCTCCTGCCTGTGCACGTTCGAATCTCGTTGGGTGCAAATTTTTCAGCACCGTTATATTATAATTTGAGTCAATAAAAATTACATTAATAATCTGATTAGAAATAATATTAGTCAGCATCTGGCCGTGCGGACTCTAAGGTAGACGACTTTCATAATCGACCAACATCACGTGGCGTTACTTGCCTGTGACAACCTCAATCAAATTAGGAAGGTTTCTGTCGGGGAACGTGGAACAACGACAAGAAAGAGGAAATTGCAAAATGTACGCCCAACATATTGTTGTAATAGTTGTGTAATATATGTGTTTAAATTTTTATGAAGTTTGAGTAAAAGCTGACCGAGAAATAAAACCTACAAACTCTGGCGGCTATCTGATCACTGATTGCTACCCGATCAGATAAAAGATGTTCCCTTGGGATGTCGCATGTCGTTTCAAAGTTGTCTGAATAGAATTGTGATGTGAAATGGGTTTAATGTGGCACTAAACAATCCCTTTCTTTCCCAACTCCTCCATTATGTTCATGGGAACCACCCGATGTCCCCTGTAAACTCTTGCTGCCCAGGCTGCTTGTCTCCCATTTAGTCCATGCATGTACAAATTCATAAATCTATGGGAACGGTTGGCAAACTTACGCATCAATTTCAAAGGGACAGACTCTAAAGCAGCAAGCATATTTTTCTCCAGCACATCTTCACGCGACGATTCGGGGTTGAGATGGTAAATCCGTTTTGAGTATCCCCAGCACTGCTCGATAAAGTTCAATTCGCAGTGGAACTTTGGCAAGAAGACCAGCTTGAAGTCGCGTGCCTTGCAGATGCTTTCCAGGATAGTCTCAATGTTGACAAAGTCGGGTTCATTGTAGAGAATTCGGCAGCAACAACAATTGATTGCAGGAGGTACGCACTTGAAATTTTTGCATTCAGCGCGAACCTTGGACATGTCACCATAGCCCCGTTCCTCCAAAATCATCGCCATCCCCTTAAATACTCCGGCGCGCTCGTGCCCATCTGGGAAATACAGTGGCTGTGCTGTTCCATCTCTGAACAACGCATCACCCATCCGAATCTTGGTTTTCTTGGGGGTGCCGTCTGGCTTGTGAACTATCTTGCCAGTAAGTGGATCTCGAAGTGATACCTCAATTCCCCAGTTGTGACCAACTTTTGGGGTATTTTTAAGCATTTTTCGGGCTGATAATGCATTCTCCTCTCACTTGAGGTGAGTTGATGCGTTGTCATAGATCAGGACATGGTCATACTCCAGATAGAATTCTGTGAGGATGTCCATAGCTTCTTGGACCTGTGCTTGGATGTCCTCATTGGTAAAATAACCATCCCGATTTTTTCCTGGCTTCAGAATTTGTCGAGCCGACCTGGTTCCATCAGGAGATCGAAGCCAACCAAAGTCTGCAGAAACATAGTCCGCCACCATCATTGACACGCCTTCCCCTTTTGCATATGGCTTGGCTGGTGCATCTTTATGGATCCAGACCTTGCGTCGCTGATCATGAGCATAAAAAATAGATTCGTCATGGAACCATGCAATGATGCGACGCCCAGGTGGCCTCGGTCCTAGTTCTGGTAAGTTGTCTTTGTCCCAGTTGAACATAAGGTGTTCAATATTCCACCACTGTGGCAAGAAGACCTGCTCCCAGTAGAAGACCACATCCTCGTGCTCATGTCCATCAGCATATTGGCCTTTTTTCGGCGTTCCATATCGGTACCCAAGTGCCTTTAAGTAACGTTGGGCCGTCTGTATGGTAATCTTCCGACTGATTCCATGCCACAACCTAACATTGTCTGAGTTGACGAAATCACAAAGCTTTTTGCCTGAGATCTCGTTGCCAATGGATAGAAGGTAAATGCCGATTTCGTTTGTAAGATCTTCATTTACAAGCATTGTCTCATTCCAATCCCCATAGGGGTTTAAAGGGAGCATGGTGCAGTCCTTTATATACTGCCTCGTGAGTTTCCGCAGTTGCCGTGCACAATGCAGACCTCTTGACAGTGATACTGCAGCCTGACATGACGATGCAGCCCAGCTATCATAGGTGCGGGACTGTTTATTCACGTAGAAGTTTAGCATCGTCTGCATGCCTTCTAACCATGTGCGAATGAATATGTTGAGCTTTGGATCAACATGTCCTGGGCCCTTTTTTCGAGGTGGGTGGAGAATCTTCCTGATGTCCCCTAGTGCTGCTTTAGCCTGTAGCTGTGTTGGAGCCTCACGTTCTTTCCCTGGTTGCGCTGTGGCCTCAATGCTCGGGGGTGGAGGATTGTGTGCAAGTTCCGCAGCCCCCCTGCTCAGGTCTTCTGGTGTACGATCTATTGACACCTCGACTTGGTCTCTATCACCAGTGCTGTGTGGGACTTCCTCTGTGTTTGGCTGTTTATGAGAGCTGGATGAGTGGTTCACTGCCCTCAGGGATGGGAAGTCCTTGTACAATTCCTCCATGAAGTCCTGTGGTGTGTCGGCTTCATCATCACTGTCATCATTGTCATCATCATCCTCTCCGCATTCACTGTCTGAATCCTCGACGAGCCCTGGAACCTCATGATCATCCTTCAAGTCCTCAGGATCTGGCTCAGTGCCTACATTCCAGTAGAACTCATGGAATTGAAATCCCATTGGACCATTTTGTGCTCGGAGAGTTCCTTTTGGAACCTGGATTCAGAATTTGCTTTGCATGTTGTCGCCAGATGATTTGCCTATATTTTCGTTCTTTCCTCTTGTGTTTTCATGTAATGGTATATTCTAGGAGATCTATGGTAGGTTTATGCAAAGACAAGTTAAGATTTTCCAGCTTACCTCCTTGTTTTTTTGGGCAGAGCCTTTTTTGGGGCCATCAAGTTTCTGCCTCTTGTTGGGATGTTCGCCACCATTTCTGTTGAAGTTTTCTAGTCAATTGATTGTAGATCTCTTTTTCTGCCCCATTGGTTTGTTGCAAACAGGAAGCAGCGAGGTAGAATTGCTGAGGCGCGACGCGCTTGACGTGCCTAATTGGTTTCTCGTATTTTTTCTATTTCGGGATGAAATCATTACATTTTCTTGAAATGAGCATAGCACCACATGTCTCTCGTATTTATGAATAAAATGTTGGATGTCAATTTGCCCGAAAAGAGCTCATTGTGTGCAAAACGAGCTTTTTCCCTAAATTCTCAAAAAGTTACTTCTTTTAGAAGCTGTCACACCGAGCACGTGATGTTAGTCAATTATGAAAGTCGTCTACCTTACCAGCTGTCCGGCCGTGCTTGTGGAATCATGCTTGAGTCCTGCATTCCTTATAAGGTCCACCTGGAATCCTGGTAAATTCAGTGATTCCACGCGGATTCCTGGCAGAATTTACATTGATTCCTGGCAACCAGGAATCATGAAAATGGCTGGTGTTTGGCTGAGACATGACTCCAGGTGGATTCCTCCTGGATTGACCAGGAATCCCAGGATTCCACCCAGATTCCGCATGGAATATGTGGGGGACCGTAAAGTGCTCCCAGCAGCAGGAAGGGGATTGGAGTTTGAACCACGCATAAGTCCTCAGAAGGCCAATATTTAAACGGGCACACGCTAATACTGTAATCGTCACACTAAAATCGTAATAATCAGGGTGTTGGAGTGAAGATGGAAACACTGGCTCCCTTCATATCTTGTTTCTTGTGGATAAAATGGGCATTGTGCAGCACTGCCCTCGCACAACCAAATAAATCTCTTCCTCAACAGTTGGAAGTGATGCGATCACAGTTATGCCGGCACTAATCGCACCAAATCACTAAATCTACTTGCCTCCTCAAAATCGTATATTCGGATTTTTCCACCTTTGCACCTTTGCTGAGGATTGCATCATTCGAACAGAACATAATACAAGTTTTCCTTGTCTATTTATTGGAACCAAAACTATATCCAGGCCACGATCATTACTCCCACAATAATTTAGTTTGACCATCAATAAGCGAGGGAACCGATCCATTGAAGATAAGGTCGGAGCTCTACTTGTACCCCTCACTTACGTATGATGTGTACCTTTTCCAGCTCTTCGTCATTGCCACAGTCATACATAACATTGACAGAGATATCCACAATAATCGGCTGAGATTCCACTAGTTTTATTAATGGATTGAGTGTCTGAGTTGTCACTGAGCATTCTGATAATCATAATACAGGGCATGTGCATTGAGTTGATGTGGTCCATCATGCTGCTCGACATTGACTTTTGAATGCGAAGTTCTTCGAGCAACAATTACTATCCTGTATATAGTGTCTCCTCTCGAGTTCCACCGGGTGTGCATCTCGAACGTTTACACAAAACACTCCAGCCATCATTGCCCTAGAATTCGGCCACGTTAGCCTCCATATGGGCAAAATTTGGGAACATAAGTGATAAGAACAGGAATGGACATCTGAAATCAACATTGAAGTATTGGATTCCGACAGAATAAAATGTGGCATGAACTCATTGCTCCCCTTGGCAGAGAAGAGCGCGATTAAAAGAAGTGAGTTGCCACTCAGGCGCAGACATTCATTTGCAAGGCATGTTGTGATTTCTTCGTTGTTTCTCAATAGAGGTATGCCTATATTACTCCACAGACGTTAGAGTACGAGGACAATTGCGCACCGCGTACAAGGTGAGTACTTCAAGATCCACGGGGTGCAGAACGGTGGGCAGGGTGAGAGGGTGGATTCTGGAGAGGCGGCAGGTGTGATGCCGCCGATGCGCACTTGGGTATTATGAGGATTGGGTCAAGTATACCCAATCTGTGTAGCTTGTGCGCGAATATATAGGTAACTGCAGCTTGGGCATACCTAGAACATATCCTGATGGATGTGATAATGCATGCCCGAGTGAGGAGCACCAAACCTGTCATGCTCCTACTCGCTCCCACTATGTGATTACGTGTTGGGTCCTAATGCCATTATCCATTTTTTTTGCTGAAAAGAATCATCAACAACCGTTTGGATCCACGATCAAAAGCAAGGCTCTACATACGTACTAAAGATTCACCATTTATATCCCTTCCGAAAAACCTCTGGACGTCGCCTTGTGATATCCCCAACTTCCAAGCTCGTTCAGAAAAAGCCCTTGGGGTTGGTGCGGTAAGGAGTAGATACAACACAGCTTAGAGATGGTTGAGAGCACCGATTCAGAGATCATTTACCTGCTACTGTATATATTTAGATTGTGCAATACCTAGCACCGTCTAATCATTGAGTAGGAACACTCAGATCGTCAAAATAAGTCTGGGGTGTATGTGTGGCCGTATGACAGATCGTGAAGGACTGAATTCCATTTAAATTGTTCAATCGGTACCGGAGTCCCTATGACGACCTCCGAATGCAAGAGATTGGGAAGCACAAGTGGCAAGAGAAGAATTGAACATCTGTAATAAGGATTGAAGTATTGTATTCAGATGCAATGAGGAACAAGGAAATGCGGTGTGAATGTGTCGCATGAGTCCGCACGGGTAATCGTGATTGAGATAGGGGAGTTTCCACTTCAACGCAGACACGCACTTGCGAGATGAATTGTTGCTTTGAGAAGGATATATTCCATAGAGTTACTCCATAGATGGTGGAGTTCAAGAGCAGCAGCACGCCCTGCGGGCATGTCTGTGAGGCCCTCCATATTGGTTCGAAAACTCCTGGGATCAGATGACCAGCATTATCAGGAAGAGGAGTGTGAATATCTCCCCGAGGATCTCAGGGGGCACCTTATCGATGGCTGCTGTATTCATCAGCCCTATGCGCTTCTAAAGCTAGGAAGTGTGGCACAGGTGGGAATATTTCATAGGTTTAGCGCCCATGATTGTAAAAAAGATGCTCTATACGGCGGTTCTGCTATTTCAAATTTAGTAACGGGAGTGTGGAAGTCAAGGGGGCACTTACAAGCTGAAAGTCATATCTATAGTATATTCATACCCATGAAACATAAGGTTGGGAGAAATCTGACGACCACACTGAGTTTCTGCATTCCGACCATTGCTATCACGTTTCATTGCATCTATGATGCCCGGATATTCACCAAGAGTTAACGCTACAGGATGTGCGAATCTCATTTATAAAAACAGCTGAGTTTAGAGTTCCGTAACACCGCCCATAAATGCAGAAGAAAGAGCATTTACCTTAATTGCGCGCGCATCGAAGGTGGTCCTTTGGGAGACATCTAGTCTGAAGCAGTTTGCTGTGGTGTGGAGCATTGTCATAGGAGAGTATGTGCCTTGGGCGTTCGGCGTTGTGGGACAGAAGTACATCGGTCATATGACCCTTAGGCAAAAGTACAGAGCTTGGATCAATTACATGAATAGGGTGGGCTTGGCTTGTTGGTCTCATATACTATTGAGTGTCTCTCACAAGCCCAGCCTCACATTTATGTTGCTATTTTTCGTTGGTCCTCAAGACCCGGATGGAGCCTCCGAAATACGGAACATTATATCAAGTCCTCTGGGATCACTTCCTCCGTGTTGAGTACCGCTAAGCAGTGCGTACTGAAGCCAACTGAGAGACGGGTGATATAACAACACAAATGCCGAAGGAGCGCGCGGATATTAAGATCAGGGTGTGCCTCCCTTCAAGGGCTGATGTTGGATGCTGAGGATGATCCATAGGTCAGGGCGTCGCAGGGCTATCGCGCATGAGGAGTGCATGTATCGCCTTGTGTGTCAACATTGCGTGATGTGATTGGGGATGGGCAGGATCTTGTGCTTCGTGGAAATGGTGCGCACTTGCCAGCGGGTATCGATGGTAGCGGTACTGCTGGACCTTGCTAAGGTCACCGCGTATCCCGAGGGTAAGGGCTCCGCTGCGATTAAATACTCATAAGGCTTGCGGGTTGTGCCAGACAGGTG
The DNA here is from genome assembly GCA_013420905.1 of Collybia mongolica. Taxonomy (NCBI): domain Eukaryota; kingdom Fungi; phylum Basidiomycota; class Agaricomycetes; order Agaricales; family Clitocybaceae; genus Collybia; species Collybia mongolica. Next base: position 145,870 of record JAAXNY010000004.1, read on the forward strand.
ACTGCTTTGTCCGGTGAAAGGGGGCTCCTGGGCTATAAGTGCGCTGATGCTATGAAATGTAATCTCTCTCACACACACACCAAACCTAACAATCAACACACGAACAGTAGGAATCGCCTGTTTTGAGTTCGGGTTCAAGTGCTTAGAAGCACTAAGCTTTGAATAGTACTAGCCAAAGCCCTTTCCAATGATCTCTCGACGGGTTCGATTTAGACAAAAGCTTCAACACAGGTTCAAAAACCTGCTAGGTATATTTATAATATCTCTCGATCCAATAGACTGAGTACCAAGTGTACGTTCAATTATTAGTGATCCCAAGTGGATCTATAAGTCCAAGCGACTTATCAAACAATACAGTGCCAAGTGCACTAAGGCCAAGTGCCTAGTAATTCCAACGGACAATACGGTACTAAGTTCCAAGTGAACTAAGTTTCTTTAATTCTGTGGTTCTCCAATCAATTCCAATCAAGACACGTTGAAGCAATCTGATCCTTAATTCGGGCACGCAATAGTGTTTTAACAAATGTGATTTGTATACTCTATAGTCGCGCGAAGTGGGGGCAAGATTCCTTACCTTAGCGCTACTCATCTACAGTCTATTTATAATGTACAAACTAAATATCATACGGAATTGTAAATTTTACACGGAACCGCGCTCCCGCGCGCCAAGGATCTGTATTCAATACCGACGCGTCTACTACAGCTTGGCGCGCGCGCCACGCGTGCCAATTATGTCGTTTACTGGTTACTTATCAAATATTGAAAGAGCGGGCTAAACTCTTATCAAGTCCCGACCGCGCGCTTTGTTATTTAAAACAGCGCGGCACTGTCGTTTACTCCCCCTGATTGTCCCTGTTGTTATTCACGGTGTCCCGTCGCTTCCGGTAGTTAACACCAAGTACCCCTGACTAGGATCGGGTTGTGCAAGTCCCGAATTTACAATTACTTCTCCTATTAATGATGATCCCCGGACTAATGATATCATACTACAACGGTTACTTATGAACTAAGACACCGAGGTTGTAACCGGGCATGGTGAATAGGACTAATAATAGACCGTACTCATAGTCCTCTGTACTGATAGTGTATTATCCATTAGACTAGTTCACTCTGATTAGCCGTCTTGGAGCTCGACTCTAATCCTTTATTACTGCTTACTTGGTTATTAGAAATGACACTAATAGCCTTACTTGTCGACTTTATAAGTGCAAACAATTTCGGGCCCTATCATCTCCCCCATACCACAAATGTAGACTGTCCTCAGTCTCTCTTTGCCGGCATGTTGGTCCAATACTTCGGGTCTGCACGCGTCTAATCTTTCAGTACAATGTTACAACGGTTCCGCTTTTAGACAGGTAGGCGCGCGATGTTGGGATCGAGCCCAGAGGTTTTACTTCCCATCAGGATTGTGACAGCTATATACGTCTCCTGAGAGAGTACTTGACATTCGGACATCGCTTTACAGATATTTCAGTCATCTGGACATTTTTCTCGTTATGTTTCTGACACTTCAGCAAGAGATCGGTACTCCTGTTTGTCTTTCAGAGCTTCGCAATGCAGGGTTGTGCGTTTTAAAAAGCTCGCGTCCTTGCTAAGTTTTAGACAATTTGGACTTTATAGCCCATTTCTAAATCTCTTTGCTATCTGCATTGCTCAAACGCTCCAACTCTTTTCAAACAGAAATGTCTTCCACTTCCACTTCCACCATGGCTTGTGCTCTGCGCTCGCCTTCCGCGCTGTCCCTCTCGCTTTCTGCCGCGATTCTGCCGACTGAGGGCCGTTCCCCCACCATGGTCTATGTGGACCAGCCGATCCCTTCCTTCTCGGACCTCCTCGAAGATGCCGAGGGCGACGTCTTCGTTGCTATGGAGCAAGGGTGGATTATCATGGCCGAGGAGCTCGCGCCCCGTATGGACCACCAAGGTCCCCTTGACCTTGATGACTTGATCGACTTTGTCGATCACTGCTCCATGCTCATCGTACGCCCATCTTTTACTTGTTAACTCCTTTTACTTATTTACTGGTCTCAGGATGCCATCACTGGCGTGGTCCGTGGCGCGCGTTTCTCGCTGCCATATCCGGCTATCCTCCTCCTGCGCGCGCTTCACCTTCAAGTGATGCGCATCCCTGTCGACGCGCGCGAGGCTTCGTGGTCTTCCTGGCGCACGGTCATATCGACTGACCTGGGCCACAATTCCATTCTTCTGGTAAGTGACTTGTTTACTTCTTTACTCTGCCTGCCCTTGTCAAGCTGACTACCTTTTACTTTAGGGCCAGGCTCCCACTGTGGAGCAAGTCCTGGACCAGGTGGGGTCGCGCTTCGAGCGCGACAACGGTGAAAGTATCTTTCAGGATACTTTCCTCGTCCCTCCTCGCATGGTGGGCGCACCGCGCCGTTACCATCAGTACCGGGACAATTGGTCCGCCGCGCCCTTGCCGGCGCGCTCCCCGGTCTTGGTACCTGCGGTTCGTTTATCACTGCTTTTTATTACTTTCCTTCGGTGGTTGACTTATTTTAATAGCCCCTCAAGCGGAAGCGTAATGCTGGGTCCAAGGGAAAAGGCCGTGCGGTTCCCCAGGTATATCCTTTACTTTACGAGTTTCACATTATTGCTGACTTGATTTCAAAATTCTAGTCCGACATGTCGCGCGCCCAGGGGACTGGCAGTGCTTCCGCGCTGCGTCCCTCGGAAGCAGGCCCAGTATGTCTCTTTCTGAAGTCATTTACGTTTACTCATCTTTATCTCCTTAGTCCTCTGGGCAGCCGCCGGTGAAGGTTGAAGTCCCTGAGCTTCGGCTCTTCGATGATGAGATCGCACGCCAGTTGGCTCAAGAGGGGTTCGCGGAGTTGTTGCCTCCCGCGGCCCCTTCTCCTCGTCGGTCGCGTAAGACCACCCGTTCTAGGGATAGGGCTCAGGCGACATGCCGCAAGCACGCGCTGGTTCCCAACCGGGAGCTGACGCCGCTACAGTCCCCTATTACCTCCCTGCTGGCTGACCTTGCGCCGCGGCGCTCTTCCGTATGTTTATTACTACTTTATTTCTTGTTACTGATCATTTTTTTTTTACTAGGTGGACTATCCTTGCACGATGTGTGCCACCCGTGGTGACATTGAGTGCACCTTCAACGGTTGGGGTAAACCGTGCGTGGAATGCGCCACCGCCAAGAAGGGGAAGTGCAGCTTCAGCCTCACTCCCCAGAAGCGCGCTAGGCTTCGTGAGGATCTGGGGCCAATGCTTGGTGCGGGCATTTCTAGTAAGCCATTTTCTTTCTGTCTTTTTGTTTACTAATGATTTTACTTATTCTACTAGCGGTTGCTGAAGCCTATGCTCAGCTAGGCGACGCGGACTCTCTTGCCGCGGAGGTCATTCAGGCCGCTAATCGCGCGCTTGAAATGCGCAACTCCTTGTTGGCGCGCATAGTTGGCACCATCGGTAAGTTGTACGAGGAGGAAGGCCTGGAGGGCCTTCAAAACCTCTTGCTGACTACGCCAGCCACGGAGAGCGCTCTCCTCTTCTACGCGGATTTCCAGAACCTCCCTTGGCCGCCCTTGGAGGAAGAAGCAGAGGTTGATGACGGTTCTTCGTCGTCAAGTTCCTCTTCGTCCGTGCCTGACAGCGAGGAGGAGTAGCCGCGCCGCGCCCCCCCCCCTATATTTTTTTTTTATCTACTTGTGTTTTCCCGGGCCCCTGTGCCCTTACATATTACTTATTCCCCCGCCTTTCGTTGGGCTTCAATTTTATTAATTGAAGTCCAACACATGTTTCTACATACAGTCCCCTGGACTATAAACAATACAATTGGTTTACCCGTTGTTCTATTGTCTTCATAAGAAAGCTTCCGCCCTTGCACCGGCTACTTAAGTTATAAATAGTACAGTTTAATTCTGGTGCAATTCTCTCGATCATTAAGACCGTGGTGCAATCACTGACTTTTTATAGACAATCTATTTCAATCCTTGTAACCTTGGTAGGTTTTTCCAAATCGATTTTGCTTATACCCATCTCCCCCTCAACACTGACAACAACTGTCCCAGTTGTCATGCGGACACTGCCGCGCTCCACATGAATTTTTACGGAGCTCCTTTTTCAATTGGGCCCAGCATTTCAATTAGGCACGCGTCTCGGACCTGTTCAGTTGAAATGTATAGATTTTTCTGGGGGTAGAGCGCGCGCAATGAATGAGAGACTGGGTAGCGCTTCTCTAGTCCTAGAGGTATAAAAAGGGGATTGGCTGTGCTTTCTGTCCAAAGACATCGCCCGACTCTATTATACTCTCTTTACATCGTTCTGTATCGAAGAACCAATTTCCTCTGCATCATTATGACTAGCCTCCCCAACTATCAAGACATCGAGAACTTCAAGATGGTCCAAGCTCTGTGGAACACCTTTCAAGCTCGTTTATCGATGGACACCCTTGTTGAACAAAGGGTCAGCGTCCGGAAGTTAGGTGAAACCGCGGTACACTTTTTACCAATTTAACTTTTATACGCCGTTATCGTAACCAACTTTTACAATTTACAGCTACTCCTGACTGAGTCCAAAATGGTTTTGACGGAGCGGTCCTGGCAGAATGTTATCTTTGGCGTCCGTAAAGCATTCCAGGGACTACAACATGTATACCCCGAGTTACTTCAAGAGCCCGTCTACCGCAACATTGTGACTCTTACTGCCGCTATTCACCGTCACCGTGAAAAGCTCCGCACTGAGCACCTGTCTCAAACCGCGGTGCGTGCTTTTTACCTCATCTTGTACTGTACTGTTCTTTTTAAACCATGGTTTTCTGGTACTAGGTCCCTGCTACTGGTGGTGAAGCGGATGGTACCACTATTCCAGGCGAGGTCATTGCTGGCGGTGAATATGACGGTGACATTGAAATGTCTGGTACTGACTCGGTATGTTTCTTTTTAGCTACCGCGCTGTCAGTGCGCGACATACTCAATGGTGTCTCTTCTTTACTCAAGAATATGGTCATTGATTCCGGCGCTACGGCTAGTGCTGCTGTCTCTGGATCAGTGACTAGTCGTCTCCTTAGTGAAGGACCAATCACCCGTAGCCGCAAGGAGAAGGAGAACATTAAGGTTCCCCGTGTCAAAAGGACTAAGGCTGAAAAGGCTGCCATCAAGGTACCCATTCTTGTTTTTGCTCTGTCTATTACTTTGTTTCTTATTCCTACAGGACGGTAAGCGTTCCGAGCTCAATCGCGGCAGCACTCTTCGTCCCAAAAAGCGTACAAGGCAGGACACCCCGGATGAAGATCCAAAGGCATCTGCTGAGGGTACGTTTTCTAATAATAGATGGTTCTAAATTTATACCGACTGTGCATCAGATACTCGTGTCTTTATTGACTTCCGTCCCTCCAAGGAGCACGATGTAGTCTTAGCGCGGGCGCGCTTGATTGCAGACGCGGGCGATCCCATGTCGCACACCAAGCAAGCCCTCGGTAGGATGCTCTTAAACTACCGCGCTGAGTTGGAGGAGATCAGTCATACAGTGTCCTTCTTATTGAAGCGTCGTGATGCCACTATGGACGAGGTTACTCGCCTCAACGGTCTAATGAACGAGGCCGCTCTGGAGGGAGGCTCTGACGAGGCTGCCACTGCGAGCGCTACCGAAGTCCATGACCAGGATGACAATGATAAGGAGGAGGTAGCTCCGGCTGACTTGCCCTTGCCCGAGGTTGAAGACGACTTCATATCTGCTTGAGGACAGTCCAATTAACTTCCTCCTGAGTTATGGTGTCCCTCCCCACGCTCCTTTGTATTACTGTCTTTACTCGGCTTAACGCTGTCCTTACTACTTCGCTTAGTTGCTTATACTGTCTTTACTGCTTCTGTTTCCATACTGATTTATCACCTATGCAACTTCCGGTGTGACATAGTAGTTTGTGGTAGCGCTGGCGCTATCCCCTCCTCAGTGTTCTCACTAGAGCTTGACTCTGAATTGGACTGATCCAATTGGACTCTGTCAAACGTATAGTCACGCTCCTTGTAAACTTGCCTATTAGCGGGATCTTTCGATTCCACTAAAGCATTTAGTGTTTCGCTAGAGATGTCTATTAGATCTTGCAGATTATCCGGCAGTTCAATTGTACTCCTAGCAAAATAGGGAATAACCCTAAACGCCCCCACTTTATGTTGCCACACCGATCCATCCATTTCGCAAACAATATAGGCTCCCCCGCGGTTTCGTCTAAGGACTATCATTGGTCCCAGGTACTGTGGCTTCAGCTTTTTATCGAGCGAACTTTCGACCTCGGTATTTCTAACTAGTACTAAACTTCCTGGTTTGAAATCATAGTCTCTGATGGTCGCGCTGTGATCCTTCTCATACTGTAATAGTCTCCTTCGTTTTTCTATATTGATACATTTCCTCATATCGGCCACATGCTGGACGTGCTTAGCTAGAGCCTGCGCTCTAAATCCAATGAGTTCCTCTGTAGTCAATATTTTTCCTGGTAACTTTACTAACCAAGTGGCTTCGATAATATCTAATGGTAAGGTTGGGTGCGCGCCCGTAATCATAAAATAGGGGGAGCAACCCGTCCCTTTCCGTATAGTAATTGTGTCAGCCCACATTACATGGTGGAAGAAGTAGTACCACTTCTTTACATCACCACCTGTAGCTTTGAAGACAGCTTGACGCACATCCCAATGTGCGCGCTCGGCGATCCCATTTCCTTTGGAATTGTATGGTGATATACTTATTCCTGTAATACCATACTTGGATTCCAGCCACGCTTTGGCTGCGACAAAGGCAGGACCATTATCCGTTACAATTTCCGTTAGGGAACCCCATCTACAAATTACTTCTTCAAACAGCCACCTTCCCAAGGTCTTGCCATCCTCAGATTTGAGGGGCGCGCTGACAAGCCTAGCTCGGCGCTAGGCATGTTATTCCTCGTTCAATCGTATTTCGCGCTCACAAGTATACCCATTTCCTACTCTCATTCGCGCGCATCTACACACGGCTTACTTCGCGCGCAATCCCTCATTCTCAATCTTACTTCGCGACTCTCATACACGCTTATTTCGCAAACTTCTCTCTTACTTCGGGATCTTCGGGCTTGACCTACTTCGCGCGCTTTAACTCTGTTCCGTCTCGGGGACCCCGGGAACGCCACTCCACAAGTCGGTCGCGGAAGTCCTTTCCGTCTCAACGACCCTGCTCCGTTTCCGATCAAGGATTGACATCCCGGCGTTCAGTTAATTAGTGATCTCCGTTCTAGGCACGCTCGCCTTATCTCTTAGGTATTCCTTAGTTCGCCGTCGCGCGAGTTTATCTTAATTTAGTAGTTTGTATCTCGACTCACCTTTCTCCTACTTGAAAATTTTACCTTACATCTCCATTTAGATTCCATGTAGTTAGTATAAAAACCTCTGTACTTTACTACTAGAGAATCAGGACACTTTCCCCTCCTCTCTACATCTAAACTTCGCTCTCAAACGCTTCTGTGCATACTCAACAAGTTCACAACTGCTCCGACTTATTGACACGAAGTTCGCGCACGCCTGTATACGTTTCGTTCGTGAACTACAGGGCAGCACCTTAATCGTTGTCGTCTTAAGCTCGCGACTTTGTGCGCGGAGAATCTCGAACCTCTAAGTCCGCATTTCAGTTGCGCGTTGCGCACTTTGCGTCTTTTAGTGTCGAAGTCTCACAACTCGTTTGGTTTGTTAGTCACTAAGCGTACCTCTTACTTCGCGCGTGTTACGCACTCCCCTTGGTAATTCTCCGTACTCCGAACTGTGCACTGATATCTTCTCCCTCCTTTTGATACAGAAAACACCCCTCACTTTCTAGGAGAGGACCTGCGAGATAAGAACGCGCACTTAGTTCTCACATCTCGCACAGACTCGTAACTGTCAATTTGGAGCCCACCGCGAGGGTTTTCTAATCATTTCAGGCGAGGAATCAGTCACACCAACTCGGAATCTACGAGAAGAAATCCACAGGGTTGTATCCGATCCAGTTATCTCTCAGCAACGTCGCGAATCGCGAACATCACAAACTCACCCACACTCTGTAGTTCGTTCGCGCGATTGAACCCTTTATTCGCAACTTGAGTTTTCCATTCCTTCTTTACACACCCTGACGACTCCTGATCCCTCGCAAGACTCAGACTGGTCTACAGACAAGACAGTCACGCCGATTGAATCACCTCCAAACCTCAACATCTCCGACTTCTCAACTCCCTCATCCATATCTCCGTTTTCGACCTCTCCATTTATCACTCCCTCATTCACTCCAGCCATGTCTATTCCATTCGGAAAGTCCAACGCCGACGTACCGAAGCAGGAACCTGAAGGATTGTATTTGGGTGGCGGCTATCTCTCATCTCTGCACATTCCGGAAGCAACAGCGGCGTACTTCTCGGGAAGCGTTCCGACCACAGTTGAGGCACAGATTCCACTTCCCCAATCCCCGCGATCACCCAGTCCTCCGCTACCGCAAACTGGCCCTGCAGCCGCGAACAGTGCCACCGCTCCACAACCAGCCACGTTCAATGTGTTCCGACAACCCGCACTTGCACAACAAGCGGCTCCACGCGTTCAGGTCCCCGCAGTAACTCAGCACGTGGCAGGATACCCAGCCTATATGCCCACGCGAACTAGCTCCACCGCTCCGCAGTTTGATGGGCAGGCACACTCTCTCAAACGGTTCTTTCAGGACTTCGAGCATCTTGCGCAACTCGTCGGACTGAGCAACCAACAGAAGAAGGAAGACATTCTCCGCTACATCGACGTTCCGACCGCACTGCTCTGGCAGAAGGAACCAGAGTACGCGGACACTTCCAAAACCTTTGACGATTTTAAAACCGCGATCGCCAAACTCTATCCAGGATCTTCAATCGAGGATGCCTACCGTTTCACAGACCTCGACGAGCTCATTGCCAACACTCAAGCTCAGGGGATCCGATCTACAGGAAGTTATGGTGCGTATTATCGCACATTCAAGGGAATTGTCGATCAACTCGCCAGCAAAGACCGCATTGGGAAGCGGGAGATTCAAGACAAGTTCCTCAGGGGTTTACCTTCGGACATTGCGGCGAAAACAATATTCCGTTTACAGATTCGTTTCCCCAACCAGCACGTCGACGAGGCTTTTCCCCTGGCCGAATTATATAGAGCCGGACTTGGCGCAGTTGATGGAACTTCGGCGATCGATGCAGGAAATCCCTTCTCTCTTGCGGCGGCATTTATGCCCGCAAATCCGTTCAACGCTTCGGGCGCTGCGGGTCAGCAATTCCAACAACCCAACCCTGCGCCTCAACCAGTTCAGGTCCCATTCAACAACCCTTATCTTGCGCACATCGTTCCTCCCGCAAACACTAGACCGCCCGCTGCAATCTATCAACAGCCAGCTGCTCAAACGTATCAAGCACCCCCTGCTCAGGTCGCACAAGCACCTGCTCCAGCCCCAGCCCCCGCGCCAGCTGCGCCCGAAGCCTATCAGCTGTTACCTCGTGCGCCAGGCATCGTCGCGTCTGACTTGAATACGTTCGCAACCACCATTGCCACCACCATGAGAAACGAGTTCGCGACATCTATCCGAAACGAACTCTTGCCGTTCCTTCAACAACAACAGCAACAACAACGAGGTGGCAATTACAACTACAATGCGCAACAAGGCCGATTCACCTGCAACTTCTGTGGACAAGACGGACACGGCATTCGCAACTGCAACACGGTTCAGCGCTACATCAATGAGAACCGACTACGTCGCTGAAAGGGGGCTCCTGGGCTATAAGTGCGCTGATGCTATGAAATGTAATCCCTTACACACACACACCAAACTTAACAATCAACACACGAACAGTAGGAATCGCCTGTTTTGAGTTCGGGTTCAAGTGCTTAGAAGCACTAAGCTTTGAATAGTACTAGCCAAAGCCCTTTCCAATGATCTCTCGACGGGTTCGATTTAGACAAAAGCTTCAACACAGGTTCAAAAACCTGCTAGGTATATTTATAATATCTCTCGATCCAATAGACTGAGTACCAAGTGTACGTTCAATTATTAGTGATCCCAAGCGGATCTATAAGTCCAAGCGACTTATCAAACAATACAGTGCCAAGTGCACTAAGGCCAAGTGCCTAGTAATTCCAACGGACAATACGGTACTAAGTTCCAAGTGAACTAAGTTTCTTTAATTCTGTGGTTCTCCAATCAATTCCAATCAAGACACGTTGAAGCAATCTGATCCTTAATTCGGGCACGCAATAGTGTTTTAACAAATGTGATTTGTATACTCTATAGTCGCGCGAAGTGGGGGCAAGATTCCTTGCCTTAGCGCTACTCATCTACAGTCTATTTATAATGTACAAACTAAATATCATATGGAATTGTAAATTTTACACGGAACCGCGCTCCCGCGCGCCAAGAATCTGTATTCAATACTGACGCGTCTACTACAACTTGGCGCGCGCGCCATGCGTGCCAATTATGTCGTTTACTGGTTACTTATCAAATATTGAAAGAGCTGGCTAAACTCTTATCAAGTCCCGACCGCGCGCTCTGTTATTTAAAACAGCGCGGCACTGTCGTTTACTCCTCCTGATTGTCCTGGTTGCTATTCACGGTGTCCCGTCACTTCCGGTAGTTAACACCAAGTACCCCTGACTAGGATCGGGTTGTGCAAGTCCCGAATTTACAATTACTTCTCCTATTAATGATGATCCCCGGACTAATGATATCATACTACAATGGTTACTTATGAACTAAGACACCGAGGTTGTAACTGGGCATGGTGAATAGGACTAATAATAGACCGTACTCATAGTCCTCTGTACTGATAGTGTATTATCCATTAGACTAGTTCACTCTGATTAGCCGTCTCGGAGCTCGACTCTAATCCTTTATTACTGCTTACTTGGTTATTAGAAATGACACTAATAGCCTTACTTGTTGACTTTATAAGTGCAAACAATTTCGGGCCCTATCATCTCCCCCATACCACAAATGTAGACTGTCCTCAGTCTCTCTTTGCCGGCAGGTTGGTCCAATACTTCGGGTCTGCACGCGTCTAATCTTTCAGTACAATGTTACAACGGTTCCGCTTTTAGACAGGTAGGCGCGCGATGTTGGGATCGAGCCCAGAGGTTTACTTCCCATCAGGATCGTGACAGCTATATACGTCTCCTGAGAGAGTACTTGACATTCGGACATCGCTTTACAGATATTTCAGTCATCTGGACATTTTTCTCGTTATGTTTCTGACACTTCAGCAAGAGATCGGTACTCCTGTTTGTTCTTTAGAGCTTCGCAATGCAGGGTTGTGCGTTTTAAAAAGCTCGCGTCCTTGCTAAGTTTTAGACAATTTGGACTTTATAGCCCATTTCTAAATCTCTTTGCTATCTGCATCGCTCAAACGCCCCGACTCTTTTCAAACAGAAATGTCTTCCACTTCCACTTCCGCCATGGCTCGTGCTCTGCGCTCGCCTTCCGCGCTGTCTCTCCCGCTCTCTGCCGCGATTCTGCCGACTGAGGGCCGTTCCCCCACCATGGTCTATGTGGACCAGCCGATCCCTTCCTTCCCTGACCTCCTCGAAGATGCCGAGGGCGACGTCTTCGTCGCTATGGAGCAAGGGTGGATTATCATGGCCGAGGAGCTCGCGCCCCGTATGGACCATCAGGGTCCGCTTGACCTTGACGACTTGATCGACTTTGTCGATCACTGCTCCATGCTCATCGTACGCCCATCTTTTACTTGTTAATTCCTTTTACTTATTTACTGGTCTCAGGATGCCATCACTGGCGTGGTCCGTGGCGCGCGTTTCTCGCTGCCATATCCGGCTATCCTCCTCCTGCGCGCGCTTCACCTTCAAGTGATGCGCATCCCAGTTGACGCGCGCGATGCTTCGTGGTCGTCCTGGCGTACGGTCATATCGACTGACCTGGGCGCCAACTCCATTCTTCTGGTAAATAACTTGTTTACTTCTTTACTCTGCCTCCCTTTGTCAAGCTGACTACCTTTTTCTTTTAGGGCCAGGCTCCCACAGTGGAGCAAGTCCTTGACCAGGTGGGGTCGCGCTTCGAGCGCGACAATGGTGATAGTATCTTTCGGGATACTTTCCTCGTCCCGCCTCGCATGGTTGGCGCGCCGCGCCGTTACCATCAGTACCAGGACAATTGGTCCGCCGCGCTCCCCGGTCTTGGTACCCGCGGTTCGTTTATTACTGCTTTTTATTACTTTTCTTCGGTAGTTGACTTATTTTAATAGCCCCTCAAGCGGAAGCGTAATGCTGGGTCCAAGGGAAAAGGCCGTGCGGTTCCCCAGGTATATCCTTTACTTTACGAGTTTCACATTATTGCTGACTTGATTTCACAATTCTAGTCTGACATGTCGCGCGCCCAGGGGACTGGCAGTGCTTCCGCGCTGCGTCCCTCGGAAGCAGGCCCGGTATGTCTCTTTCTGAAGTCATTTACGTTCACTCATCTTTATCTCCTTAGTCCTCTGGGCAGCCGCCGGTGAAGGTTGAAGTCCCTGAGCTTCAGCTCTTCGATGATGAGGTCGCACGCCAGTTGGCTCAAGAGGGGTTCGCGGAGTTGTTGCCTCCCGCGGCCCCTTCTCCTCGTCAGTCGCGTAAGACCACCCGCTCTAGGGATAGGGCTCAGGCGACACACCGTAAGCACGCGCTGGTTCCCAACCGGGAGCTGACGCCGCTCCAGTCCCCTATTACCTCCCTGCTGGCTGACCTTGCGCCGCGGCGCTCTTCCGTATGTTTATTACTACTTTATTTCTTGTTACTGATCATTTTTACTAGGTGGGCTATCCTTGCACGACGTGCGCCACCCGCGGCGACATTGAGTGCACCTTCAACGGTTGGGGTAAACCGTGCGTGGAATGCGCCACCGCCAAGAAGGGGAAGTGCAGCTTCAGCCTCACTCCCCAGAAGCGCGCTAGGCTCCGTGAGGATCTGGGGCCCATGCTTGGTGCGGGCATTTCTAGTAAGCCATCTTCTTTCCGTCTTTTTGTTTACTACTGATTTTACTTATTCTACTAGCGGTTGCTGAAGCCTATGCTCAGCTCAGCGACGCGGACACCCTTGCCGCGGAGGTCATTCAGGCCGCTAACCGCGCGCTTGAAATGCGCGACTCCTTGTTGGTGCGCATAGTTGGCACCATTGGTAGGTTGTACGAGGAGGAAGGCCTGGAGGGCCTTCAAAACCTCTTGCTGACTACGCCAGCCACGGAGAGCGCCCTCCTCTTCTACGCGGACTTCCAGAATCTCCCTTGGCCGCCCTTGGAAGAAGAAGTAGAGGTTGATGACAGTTCTTCGTCGTCAAGATCTTCTGCGTCCGTGCCTGACAGCGAGGAGGAGTAGCCGCGCCGCGCCCCCCCCCACCTACGTTTTTTTTTTTTTTCTATATGTGTTTTCCCGGGCCCCTGGCCCTTTTATTACTGCTACCTAAGTTCCCCCGCCTTTCGTTGGGCTTCAATTCTTTAATTGAAGTCCAACACATGTCTTATATACAGTCCCTCGGACTATAAACAATGCTATTGATTTGGCTGTGGTTCTATTGTCTTCATAAGAAAGCTTCCGCCCTTGCCCCGGCTACTTAAGTTATAAATAGTACGGTTTAATTCTGGTGCAATTCTCTCGATCATTAAAAACCGTGGCGCGATCACTGACTTTTTATAGACAATCTATTTCAATCCTTGTAACCTTGGTAGGTTTTTCCAATTCGATTTTGCTTATACCCATCTCCCCCTCAACACTGATAACAACTGTCCCAGTTGTCATGCGGACACTGCCGCGCTCCACATGAATTTTTACGGAGCTCCTTTTTTTTTTTAATTGGGCCCAGCATTTCAATTAGGCACGCGTCTCGGACCTGTTCAGTTGAAATGTATAGATTTTTCTGGGGATAGAACGCGCGCAACGAATGAGAGACTGGGTAGCACTTCTCTAGTCGTAGAGGTATAAAAAGGGCACTGGCTGTGCTTTTTGTCCCAAGACATCGCCCGACTCTATTATACTCTCTTTACAACGTTCTGGTTCGAAGAATCAATTTCCTCTGCATCATTATGACTAGCCCCCCCAACTATCAAGACATCGAGAACTTCAAGATGGTCCAAGCTCAGTGGCACACCTTTCAAGCTCGTTTATCGATGGACACCCTTGTTGAACAAAGGGTCAGCGTCCGGAAGTTAGGCGAAACCGCGGTACACTTTTTACCAATTAACTTATATACGCCGTTATCGTAACAACTTTTACAATTTACAGCTACTCCTGACTGAGTCCAAAATGGTTTTGACGGAGCGGTCCTGGCAGAATGTTATCTTTGGCGTCCGTAAAGCATTCCAGGGACTACAACATGTATACCCCGAGTTACTTCAAGAGCCCGTCTACCGCAACATTGTGACTCTTACTGCCGCTATTCACCGTCACCGTGAAAAGGTCCGCACCGAGCACCTGTCTCAAACCGCGGTGCGTGCTTTTTACCTTATCTTGCACTGTACTGTTCTTAAACCATGGTTTTCTGGTACTAGGTCCCTGCTACTGGTGGTGATGCGGATAGTCCCGCTATTCCAGGCGAGGTCATTGCTGGCGGTGAATATGACGGTGACATTGAAATGTCTGGTACTGACTCGGTATGTTTCTTTTTAGCTACCGCGCTGTCAGTGCGCGACATACTCAATGGCGTCTCTTCTTTACTCAAGAATATGGTCATTGATTCCGGCGCTACGGCTAGCGCTACTGTCTCTGGACCAGTGACTAGTCGTCTCCTTAGTGAAGGACCAATCACCCGTAGTCGCAAGGAGAAGGAGAACATTAAGGTTCCCCGTGTCAAAAGGACTAAGGCTGAAAAGGCTGCCATCAAGGTACCCATTCTTGTTTTTGCTCTGTCTATTACTTTGTTTCTCATTCCTACAGGACGGTAAGCGTTCCGAGCTCAACCGCGGCAGTACTCTTCGTCCCAAAAAGCGTACGAGGCAGGACACCCCGGATGAAGATCCAAAGGCATCTGCTGAGGGTACGTTTTCTAATAATAGATGGTTCTAATTTTATACTGACTGTGTATCAGATACTCGTGTCTTTATTGACTTCCGTCCCTCCAAGGAGCACGATGTAGTCTTAGCGCGGGCGCGCTTGATTGCTGACGCGGGCGATCCCTTGTCACACACCAAGCAAGCCCTCGGTAGGATGCTTTTAAACTACCGCGCTGAGTTGGAGGAGATCAGTCATACAGTGTCCTTCTTATTGAAGCGTCGTGACGCCACTATGGACGAGGTTACTCGCCTCAACGGTCTAATGAACGAGGCCGCTCTGGAGGGAGGCTCTGACGAGGCTGCCACTGCGAGCGCTACCGAAGTCCATGACCAGGATGACAATGATAAAGAGGAGGTAGCTCCGGCTGACGTGCCCTTGCCCGAGGTTGAAGACGACTTCATATCTGCTTGAGGGTAGTCCAATTAACTTCCTCCTTAGTTATGGTGTCCCTCCCCACGCTCCTTTGTATTACTGTCTTTACTCGGTTTAACACTGTCCTTACTACTTAGCTTCGTTGCTTACACTGTCTTTACTGCTTCTGTTTTCATACTGATTTATCACTTATGCAACTTCCGGTGTGACATAGTAGTTTGTGGTAGCGCCGGCGCTATCCCCTCTTCAGTGTTTTCACTAGAGCTTGACTCTGAATCGGACTGATCCAATTGGACTCTGTCAAAGGTATAGTCACGCTCCTTATAAACTTGTCTATTAGCGGGATCTTTTGATTCCACTAAAGCATTTAATGTTTCGCTAGAGATGTCTATTAGATCTTGCAGATTATCCGGCAGTTCAATTGTACTCCTAGCAAAATAGGGAATAACCCTAAACGCCCCCACTTTATGTTGCCACACCGATCCATCCATTTCACAAACAATATAGGCTCCCCCGCGGTTTCGTCTCAGGACTATCATTGGTCCCAGGTACCGTGGCTTCAGCTTTTTATCGAGCGAACTTTCGACCTCGGTATTTCTAACTAGTACTAAACTTCCTGGTTTGAAATCATAGTCTCTGATGGTCGCGCTGTGATCCTTCTCATACTGTAATAGTCTCCTTCGTTTTTCTATATTGATACGTTTCCTCATATCGGCCACATGCTGGACGTGCTTAGCTAGAGCCTGCGCTCTAAACCCAATGAGTTCCTCTGTAGTCAATATTTTTCCTGGTAACTTTACTAACCAAGTGGCTTCAATGATATCTAACGGTAAGGTTGGGTGCGCGCCCGTAATCATAAAATAGGGGGAGCAACCCGTCCCTCTCCGTATAGTAATCCTGTCAGCCCACATTACATGGTGGAAGAAGTAGTACCACTTCTTTACATCACCACCTGTAGCTTTGAAGACAGCTTGACGCACATCCCAATGTGCGCGCTCGGCGATCCCATTTCCTTTGGAATTGTATGGTGATATACTTATTCCTGTAATACCATACTTGGATTCCAGCCACGCTTTGGCTGCGACAAAGGCAGGACCATTATCCGTTACAATTTCCGTTAGAGAACCCCATCTACAAATTACTTCTTCGAACAGCCACCTTCCCAAGGTCTTGCCATCCTCAGATTTGAGGGGCGCGCCTTCCATCCATGAAGACAGCGCACATCTTCCTTGGACAATGTATTTATAGCCATTAGACGATGGGCTCATATACATGGTGTCCGCATGCAATACTTGGAATATAGACGGCGTGTGGGTTATGACAGGAGGGATTCTCAACAAAGTTAAGAGCCTTGTCTGACAGATGTGACATGACTTCACATACCATGATACATCGCGTTCCATTTCTGGCCACCAAAATCTTTTATCTATTAAGGATTTTGTTGCATAGAAACCCCTATGTCCAACAGAATCGTGAGACGCCTTCATCATATATGTTCGGTGATTTTTATCAACAACAAGCTGGTGCGCGCTATCGATATTTTTCCTATACATCCTGCCTTCTGGATCCAAAAAGAAATTAGACGCCTGCCTTGCAAACTTTAGGTAGGCACGATCTGTCATTCCTTTTGGTCTCTTTTGTGGTCTTTTTAACCATTCTTTTATTAAAGGTAGGTTTTTATCCTGTTCCAGTGCCGTAGGTGTTCGTTTAGACTCATCATATACTTCCCTTACATTAGGGTCATATTTAAACTTTTCATCAGGTATGACAGTAGTATTTACAAGTTGCTTTAGATAAGCTTCTCTTTGAATACCGAACCGTCCTAAACCTAAGTGCTGTTTTACTTCTCCAATAAATGCCGCTTCACCAGCCCAGGCATTGTTTACTTCCACTTCAAAATCAGAGATTTCCTTTGCAAGTTGGAATAAATATCCGCCGCGCGTATCGATCTCCTCTTTAAAGTCTGACAGTTCCAAAGGGTCATCCAATCCTTCCATTGGGTTGATAAACCTTAAAGGACCTGAGGGTTCGTCGTAACCATCGTCTGGGTCCGGGTAGACAGGATCCTCTAGCCGCGCGTCGCGTCTTGACAGACCGTCTGGGCCAAAGCCTTTACCAGCTTTATGAACCAAAGTAAAGTGGAACATAAGTATCCTATCAATCCACCTATTTACCGTTGCATTAGGTCCTAAACTTGGGTTTGATAACATCCCCTTAATGTACTTTGCATCCGTTTCCACTACCAAATTTCGTACTCCAATAAACCAATAATAACATGCCATTAGAACTCTCATTAATCCGAATAGCTCTCGTTTGGGTTGTGAGAAGCGCGCTTCGCGCTCATTCAGAGTTATCGAGTCAAATCTAGCATAGTGCTTTCTTCCAGGTATATCAGGGTCTTCCTGGTAGATATAGTAGCCTACGGCTTTCCATGACGTATCTACTGACAGTACTACTGGCGTATTCCAGGTGTAATTAATTGGACGGAGCGCGGGGCTATTTTTAAGTGCGTCTAATAATAGCTGCTGCGCTTCTTCTTGCTCAGGCCCCCATATCCAAGGTTCACTACTCCTAGTTAACTTTTGAATTGGTTGACCTATACGGGCGAAGTCTTTAATGAAATTCCTGCATACACCAATAGTTCCCATGTAAGCGCGTACTTCACTGACATCTTTGCATGGTCCCCATCTTTCAACTACACCGATTCTATCTGTAGTAGGTTTTCGTCCTTCATAGGTACATCTATGTCCTACCACTAGAATTTCACTTGCGCATAACATAGACTTATATCCTGAAAATGTTCCTCCAGAATACTTCATTCTCTGTACGACGCGATTTACATTTTGCATATGTTCCCAGAAGAAGCGCCTAACACCTGGAGCACCAGGTAGCTCTTCTTCTGTTCCGTCCGGTAGTTCGTAGTGCGTTGCTGGACCGCGCACGGGTACATCATCAATATAGGGTATTGTGACATGTGGTACCTCATCCTGTAGGATGTACGTGACATCGTCATGAAATATTGGAACAGAATTCGTCCATCCCATAGGGAGTGTTACTAATCTCAGCGCGCCAAATGGTGTTTGGAACGTGGTTAGATCGCGCGAGGTTTCTGCTAAAGGCCTCTCATCGTATCCTACATATAGATCCATCATTCCGCCACAAGCGCGCCCTGCGAAGTGTTCTGCTAGTTCTTCGGTAGCGGGTGGTAGACCCGAGTGCGCTATTGTGACTGCATTCAGTGGTTCTAGACTATGTACAATTCTAAGCTTCTTTCCTGGGCCTTTCTTTAATACGGTAAACCATCTAGACCTGTATGATGAATTGGATCTCTCATAGACTCCTGCATCAATTTTTGTCTTGATGATTTTACAAACATCTTCATAGATTCCTGGTGGGATTCTAATGTTCCTCTCTGTCCACGGCGTATGTGGGACTACTGGTATTTCGACGGGAGGAAAATATTCCTTCTTAAAACTACCGCGCTCACTATCATTCCAAGCAAAACCATCATTATGTTTGCACATAAAGTCGTGGATTATATCCATCTCTTTAGGTTTTAAGAAGCTTTCTTCTTCGTGTACTCTTTGGAATTCCGCGCGCCTTTCCTCAGTGTACCTCCCAGTTGGTTTAAACGGAGGTGGGTTAGGCGTTAGAACTGGTAGGGCTGCTAAAGGGTCGCCCTTTATATCTCTGATAATTCTAAATTTATCAGGCAGGTCCGCCAGTGTTGGTTTTGTTTTCAAATGTACTGGTTTATACTTCTTTCCTACTAGCTGATCCATGGTCTCAATATTACACTTTTCACTTGTTGCCGTTCCAAGACCGCGCTCGTTTGTGCCAATTTGCCACTGCTTTAATTTACTTAAAGCTTTATTGATCATGGGCTGTTCTTGAGCGTATGTCAGCGGTCTAGTGGGTGTGCTTGCTGGGTCCCTACTGTTCTGCTCGTAGTTTATTACTGGTCCATCGCGCTCATCTACGGAAGCCAAGTACGTGGCTAGTAATTCGCGTTCAGGTACTGTACTATTCATGTTTACATCACTTCTAGACAAAAAGACATCTCTAAGTTCTTTGTGACCAAAATTCCGCTTATCAGTAGGGTGTCTATAACCCGTTATAATAAAGTTCCCGTCCTCATCTTCAGCAATTTCTACGGCTAGCTCTCCTTGATCACTTTGGATTAATTCATCGAAGGCCGAAAATCCTGCTCCGGTTGTCTTTTCAACAGCTTAGGCGGTGATCCCTTTGCATGGGTAGGAATAGTACACCTTCGTCCCGTGTTAGGGTCCGTGATAGTGACTACTTGTCCCCCGTCCCGAGCATTTTTGATCTGACTTTCCGTGAGCGTATCAAACGGTCTCCCGAGCAATACTTTGTATGCGGGTGAATTTATAATATGTACTTGGAGGTAGATGGCCATGTCATTAAACAAGAAAGGGACATTGCGCGCTAATCCCGCTGTTTTCTCCACTTGTTTATTAGCACTCTGCATGTGTATGACAACGTCCGGATCCCATGAAATATCCAAGTCTAAAGCCGTTTGTTTAGCCATTGATACTATTTGGGATCCCCCATCTAATAAAGATTCCTCCGTTCCTACCCCATTTATTACTGGATATACTGCGCGCAAAGAGGCCGATTCTTTTGCTACATACAACTGTTTGGGCTCTTCCCCGGCTGGTAAAGATTCTAAATACTGTAGGACTGGGTCCCCGCATATTATAGATCCCTTAGGTATTCCGCCGCAGTCATACTCTGAGATGAAGAAAGACTGGAATGGGATTGACTCTACTGGTAGCGCGTCATGCCGTAAGTAGTTATCATCAAGTTCCCAGTCCCCTCCAAAGGGTAAGACGTCTTCCTCATCTATTCCGTTTATTTGCAAGTTAGCGTCCCTTTGGGTAAGGGACTTACGTCTGGCAGTTACAATATTCTTTATTCCATCTCTAATGGTTTTTGACGAGCCCATTAACTCTCCCGTGGTCAATGTGATAGGGTTGTCTAACACTTTAGCAATTATATCACCACCTTTTAATTTTACTTCTATCGGGGACTTAGTTTCATAAGTCGGACCGCGCTTAGTGTTAAAATTAGGTAGCGGATCAACTGGTTCAGGGTTGCGTTCCGTTCTCCGGGGTATGTAGGGTACCACGGGCACATCGATGTAGGGTAATTCTTTTCGTACTGGAGACTTTACTGATGGTTCAGCAAATTTTACTTTCCTTTTACTAGGAGACGGCGCTACCAGCTCCTCTCCGCTACTATCCTGACTACTCTCTGAATCGTTACTTTCTTGACGACTATTTCTATTTTTACTTCGGTCCTCTGGCTGTCTCTTGGAACGCGACCTAGTCGTAGGTCTAGCGTGTTCCTTAGCCTCCTTCATCGGACCTAATTGAAACCCGACTCTTTAACCTTGTTTTGGTTATTGAGTTCTGCTACCTGCCCTAATAAAGTACTCATTTGTGCTTGTAAGGCTACTATGTCAGGGTTCGGCGCGCTCTTTGCCGTAGGATTATAGTTATTATTTATATATTCCTGTTTCTGCATCTGAGGCGCTACTGGCAGCGCGGTTTGCGCGCTCTGTTGTCCTAACATTTGTTGCGCTTGAAATTGTGCCATTTGTGCCATTATGGCTTTCAAGGTTCCAATGTCATTACTATTGTCTACTGCATTATGTGACTGCATAACGGACAATACTCCTGGAGCGGGTCCTTCTGTGACATCTCCGTAATAAAGGGCCGCTACCTTCTTTGAATGGAAGTGTTCCACTTTATCTTTCAATGATACCGTTTCTGGTTCTCTTGGAATATATGATCCGTCTGGTAAGCATACTCCTCCATTTGCGTTGGTTTTTATTTTCCCTTCCTCAAAATGTTTCTGTTTCTCGGGACAGGCCATTATGAAGTGTCCGGGTGTAAAACAGTAGTGACATTTATACGCATTTGGTCTTTGCGGTTGTCCTTCTTTAGGCTTTCCGTACTGATTCTGATACTGATGCTGCTGGGGTGCGCTATTCGTGGCATGGTTCTGAACAGTTGCTTGTTGAAGCGCTTTCATTACATCCTCGAATCCACTCCTCGTATTCTTCTCATTTACTTGGAGACGGTCTAACAAATTAACTATTTGTTGTTTTATTTCATCCATCTCTACTTTGATTTTGGGCGCTGCTGTTGCTGTTACGGACGTTATAAACGATCTATTTGTGTCTGGAATATTCATGTTGGCTACACCTTCAGAAATGCTGATTGCAGTTGCTATAACTTCCTCCAGATCGTACTGATCCCCTTTTCGTCGCGCGAGCGCGGCGGCTTCGGCAATAGTATTAGGATCTGCTCGGTTGTTTGTAGCAACGGCTTGTCCTGCCTGTGTAGCATTAGACTGATTATTCCCTAGCAGGGTTAGCCTTCCTTGTACTTGGGATCTGAAGACTTCGTCTAGACATCCCAAGAACTTGGTAACTAATTCTCGGTTAGAGATAATTGGTGGCCTAACTCCCAAGAGTTTAATAGATTCTGCTTTGAATTCACGCTTCAGCTTTTTCAGCGCGGCCTCATCGGTTACTCCAATACGTGGGTTGGCGCGACACACTGCCTCTAACTTGGCTACTGATCCTTCTACTTGATCGAGTGCTTCCGGATAACTAGAGATCAACTCTGTCTTGAAATCCGTCCAAGTGCCTGTCTTATAGTGGTCTAATGCCCTCCACTCATTCTCTGATTGTAGGTCTGCGTATTTTCCCAACATTAACTTCTTTTCTTCATCATTTGTAATGTTACACTCCTTCCATAGGACTTCCATTCGCTCCAGAAATCGGATTAAACCCGTGGGCTCTTTTCCTTTGAATACTGGTGCATCACGGACGCCTGGTTGGGGCATATATTTACGAGGGGGTTCAGTCATGATTACTGAATGGTTCTGAGTAGCTAACGAGTTCGGGTTTGCTACTGGGTTTACTACGGACGATCTTCCGCGCGCTACTGGTCTACTAGTAGTCGATATGTTTCCTAAGGGCTCTGGGGTTCTAAATACTTGCCTTGGTCCTGAAGATCCAAAGGCTGGTTGTGAAGATCCTCGTGTGCGCGCTCGCCTAGGAGGTGGTAACGACTCTGTTGCTCCAGCGTTTTGCGAATTTTTAGTCTTCCGCGTTTTTGTAGCTACTTGTCTTGCAAGTGGCTGATTAGTTAGTCTGTTTGACGAGCTGGCTTGTGGGCGCGGCTCTTGAGACAGATTGACTAAACTTTCTCCGCTCTACTTCAATTTGTAGACGACGTTACTCGTCTTGGTATAATATTTTTCAAAGAAAGATGCTCTCTTTAGACTATTCAAAACTCTGAACCCTCGCGGTGGGCTCCAGATGAAAGGGGGCTCCTGGGCTATAAGTGCGCTGATGCTATGAAATGTAATCCCTTACACACACACACCAAACTTAACAATCAACACACGAACAGTAGGAATCGCCTGTTTTGAGTTCGGGTTCAAGTGCTTAGAAGCACTAAGCTTTGAATAGTACTAGCCAAAGCCCTTTCCAATGATCTCTCGACGGGTTCGATTTAGACAAAAGCTTCAACACAGGTTCAAAAACCTGCTAGGTATATTTATAATATCTCTCGATCCAATAGACTGAGTACCAAGTGTACGTTCAATTATTAGTGATCCCAAGCGGATCTATAAGTCCAAGCGACTTATCAAACAATACAGTGCCAAGTGCACTAAGGCCAAGTGCCTAGTAATTCCAACGGACAATACGGTACTAAGTTCCAAGTGAACTAAGTTTCTTTAATTCTGTGGTTCTCCAATCAATTCCAATCAAGACACGTTGAAGCAATCTGATCCTTAATTCGGGCACGCAATAGTGTTTTAACAAATGTGATTTGTATACTCTATAGTCGCGCGAAGTGGGGGCAAGATTCCTTGCCTTAGCGCTACTCATCTACAGTCTATTTATAATGTACAAACTAAATATCATATGGAATTGTAAATTTTACACGGAACCGCGCTCCCGCGCGCCAAGAATCTGTATTCAATACTGACGCGTCTACTACAACTTGGCGCGCGCGCCATGCGTGCCAATTATGTCGTTTACTGGTTACTTATCAAATATTGAAAGAGCTGGCTAAACTCTTATCAAGTCCCGACCGCGCGCTCTGTTATTTAAAACAGCGCGGCACTGTCGTTTACTCCTCCTGATTGTCCTGGTTGCTATTCACGGTGTCCCGTCACTTCCGGTAGTTAACACCAAGTACCCCTGACTAGGATCGGGTTGTGCAAGTCCCGAATTTACAATTACTTCTCCTATTAATGATGATCCCCGGACTAATGATATCATACTACAACGGTTACTTATGAACTAAGACACCGAGGTTGTAACCGGGCATGGTGAATAGGACTAATAATAGACCGTACTCATAGTCCTCTGTACTGATAGTGTATTATCCATTAGACTAGTTCACTCTGATTAGCCGTCTCGGAGCTCGACTCTAATCCTTTATTACTGCTTACTTGGTTATTAGAAATGACACTAATAGCCTTACTTGTTGACTTTATAAGTGCAAACAATTTCGGGCCCTATCATCGCGAAAACAATCGAATCGTTATGAACGATGGATCGCCCCTTCCGCGCAGCAACCCTGGAGAAACTCTACTTCAGTGCGTCGATCGCTTTTTCCAGGAAAACAACCCCGTTCCCCAACGCACTGCTGCGATGTTGGAGATCGTGTCTCCCGAAGTAGACTCGACTACAGTTGCGCAGGTCAACATGAACGAATTAGTAGATGATGATGAAGCTCTGAGGGAAGATCAGGCGGAAATCGCAGCAGCTGAGGCCTACGTTTTGGAACTCAAGCGCAAGTCGCGAGTCAAGTTCGATGGCGTTCAGATCCCTCAGAACAAGGCAAAAGCACGCGATTCACCTGCAGTTGCATCCGACGCGACACAATCCAGTAATTCCAGCTCATCCACCACTCAACCATCCCCCATATCGTCGACACAACCTACCAAAGCTGTTTATCCACCTGGTGTTCAAGTAACTAAAGATGATCCGCAACCAAAGGAAGAAGTCAATTATCGCTACGCGGCTCCGATCGCATCCTGGATGCTCAAGTCACAGTTACTGCGCGCGAGATACTTGCGTCGTCCCCCGAAGTTCGGAAGCAAATGAAAGAGGCAACTACCACGCGAAAGGTTCCTCCTTACATTAAGACTGCCCCAGCCTACGTTACTACCGACACCCGCCAAGTCTTTCAGCAATCACTTGCTGCGCACCAGGTTAACGAACTCCTCGTCGTTGCGAAGGAATCCTGCGCACTTCGCGCCATCAGTCCTCTCGTCGAGGGACTCCATGAGATTGAAGCTATCTTAGATCCGGGATCAGAGGTCGTCGTCATGTCAGAAGCTGTCTGGTTGACACTCAATCGCGCGCTCAACCCCGACGTCCGCATCTCCTTACAAGCCGCGAACTGCACCAAGGATCTCTCCAAGGGTCTGGTTGAGAACTTAGAACTCGAGATCGGCGGAATCAAGTTCTACTTGCAAGTGCACGTCATTCACGAACCAGCCTACGACATTCTTTTAGGTCGCCCCTTCGATGTACTCACTGCCTCGCAGGTCAAGAATTCGACTAATGGCGATCAAGTCATCACCCTTTATGATCCCAACTCGGAGAAAGCCACCACTGTCCCAACTTTCAAACGAGGCAAGCCGCGATTCAAGATTCCTCCTCCTACTCCAGAACAACACGAATTACCAATGGCGGCGATCGGAAATTTTTGAATATCGAGGATTTGAGTGACCCAGACACTCAAGGAGAGATCCCATTCGTAGTTTCCGCGTATAAGCTTTCTCACACCACTCAATTATCCTCCATTCCTTCTATTTACGATACCCATTCTATTCCAGGCTACGCTGTTTCAATCCGCTCCGCTACTCTTACAGATTCCACTCGTTCCACTTCTTACTCCGAAGTCGCAAACCCCGCGATCTATACCCAATTTGCTAAGTCGTTAACCCCTACTCCTGACTCAACTACATATACACTCCCCAGTAATAGTGCACCAAAATCCGATTTAGTTTCAAACTACTCCTCGTCCGATTCCTCTCAAGTTCCATCATCAGTTTCCGCGAAGCACGAGCGAACCGAGTTCGCTAAGTTCAAGTCAGTTTATCAGTCCGTGCCTGCATCGAGTCAGGTATCCGTGCCTGCATCGCGCCAGGTAGTCTCCGAAGTTATCGTGCCTGCATTGAGTCAGGTAGTCATGCCTGCATCGCGCCGGGTAGTCGTGCCTGCATTGAGTCAGGTAGTCGTGCCCGCATCGCGCCGGGTAGTCGTGCCTGCATTATGCCAGGTAGAGTCTCAAGTATCAAAGTCTGTTGCAAACCAGACCTTTCCCGAACGCCTCGCACTAGCTGTCAAGAGGAAGTACAAGCCAGTTGCGAAGAAAGTCAAAGCAGTTCCCGCAACCTTACCAGAGGATTTCCGCATCGTCCGAAACATTCAAGGCGATCCACTTGCATCCACTCCCATCCTTTCCCCAATCACATCCGACTTCACTCCAACGGGTCGTTACAACGAAGATGGCTACAACATTATTGAGAAGAACCACCCTCCCGGATTTCTTATTTCGGAAGAGCGCCGATTCATGCACAACTTTATGATGATCAACAACGATGGGTTCGCATGGAACGAGTCGCAGAAGGGTTCATTTCGCAAGGACTTCTTCCCTCCTGTCCGAATGGCCATTACCGAACACGTACCTTGGGCGCTCAAAAACATCCCCATTCCGCCAGGCATCTACAACGACGTTCTCGACATTGTGCGCGAAAAGATTGCAGCTGGTGTATATGAACAGTCGAACTCGTCTTACCGCTCAAAATGGTTTACCGTACTTCGCAAAGGCGGAGGCAAGTTACGAATCGTACACGACCTCCAACCACTCAACGCAGTTACAATTCGCGATTCGGGAATGCCGCCGTACACTGAACAGCTCGCTGAGTCGTGCGGAGCTCGTGCATGTTACGGACTTCTAGATTTATTTGTTGGATATGATGAACGCGCACTAGCAGTTGAGTCTCGCGATCTCACAACATTCCAAACCCCTCTAGGAACGTTCCGACTCACCTCAGTACCAATGGGATGGGCTAACTCGGTCCCCATCTTCCACGGCGATGTAACGCATGTTCTACAAGACGAAATCCCAGACATCACAATCCCATTCATCAATGATGCGCCAATCAAAGGTCCACCCACGCGTTACGAACTTCCAGATGGATTGTACGAAACTCATCCAGATAACCCAGGCATTCGTCGATTCGTTTGGGAGCACTTCCAAAATCTCAATCGAGTCGTCCAGCGCATTCGCTATGTCCATTGTACCTGGTCAGGTCCCAAGGCCTTTCTTTGCGTTCCCGAAACCCTTATTGTCGGACACCGGTGTACGTATGAAGGAAGACAAGCAGTAGAAAGTAAAGTTGCCAAGATTCGCGATTGGGGTCCTTGTACCAACCTCTCAGATGTCCGAGCCTTTCTAGGCACCGCTGGCCTCATGCGCATTTTCATTAAGGACTTCGCAACCATAGCTCGACCCCTCACTTGTCTCACACGCAAGGACACCGAATTTGTCTTTGGACCCGAAGAAAGGGCATCCCAGGAAGCCCTCAAGCATGCAATCATTCATTCCCCCGCAGTTCGTACTCTCGACTACACCAGCGAGCGACCCGTCTACCTCTCAGTGGACACTTCTTACATCGCGATTGGCTATGTTCTTGCGCAGCAGCGTCCCGACTCACAAACACAACGATACCCTAGTAGATTTGGGTCCATTCTCCTCAACGAACGCGAAGCAAAGTATTCACAACCGAAGCTCAAGCTATATGGCTTATTCCGCGCACTACGTGCCACGCGACTTTATATCATAGGAGTGAAGCATCTCATTGTCGAAGTTGACGCGAAATACATCAAAGGCATGCTCAACAACCCAGATATCCAACCGAACGCCACTATCAACTGATGGATCGCAGGTATTCTCTTGTTCGATTTCAAGCTCGTCCATGTTCCAGGAGTCACACACGGACCTGATGGACTTTCCCGCCGAATTGCGCAACCCGAGGATCCTCCTCCGGAAGATGATGACTTTGAAGATTGGATCGACCGCGCGTATGGATTCATGCATCTCATCAACAGAGTCCCAGTCACGCACAACGCAAAAACCTACGTTTCGCTCATTACACTCAAGACATCTGACAGCAATGCTTTCCGTTTCACTCGCACCCCATCCTCCTCTTTCGCAGATTATCGATCCACCTTCACCGACACCATAGAAACATTTCCCGACTTTACCCCTCCACCACCTCCTCCAGCAGACGAAGTAGCTATTCCGCGAAGTAAAGAACAGGACGACTCCGACTTGAGACTTAACACCATTGTCACCTTCCTCCAAGGTACCCAGCGACCCTCCGGCATGAATGATCAAGACTTCAAGAGACTAATTCGATATGCGCAACTATTCTTCTTCAAGGGTAAAGTATTATGGCGTAAGGACATTCATGGTTTTCATAAAGTAGTCATTCCCCCAATTCGTCGCTTGGCACTGATAATCCAAGCGCACGACTTTGTGGGGCATCGCGGTATTTATCCGACAAAAGCTCACCTTATTGAGCGTTTCTGGTGGCCCCATCTCCGAGCGAACGTCAAGTGGTTTGTGGATTCTTGCCACATCTGCCAAACCCGACAGACGCGAAAGATCAATATTCCGCCCGTAGTCGCGATGCCTGCTCCGCTGTTTCGCAAGGTATACATCGACACAATGATGATGCCTAGTGCGGGAGGGTTCCGCTACGTCGTACATGCTCGTTGTTCTCTTTCTTCTTATCCCGAAGCTCGCATGCTCCGCGCAGAAAATCATGAAACTTTAGCTGACTTTATTTTTCAAGATATTATTTGTAGGTGGGGTGCCCTCTCTGAAATAGTCACGGACAATGGGGGACCCTTCGTCAAGGCTGCGTCCGAACTTGCAAACCGACACAAAATTCGACATATCACTATTTCGGGATACAATGCGCAAGCCAATGGTCCAGTAGAGCGCAAGCACTGGGACCTGCGACAAGTCCTCTACAAGATCGCAGATGGAGTTGAGAAGAAGTGGTTCCGAGGATTTTACTCTGCACTTTGGGCGGAGCGCATTACCCCAACGCGCACTCTAGGCTACAGTCCTTACTTCGCGGCGCACGGTATTCATCCCATTTTACCTTTCGACATTGATGAGGCAACATACCTTCTCCCTCCTCCTGATTCCATCCTCAGTCCGGAAGATCTCATCGTTCGTCGTGCTCGTCAACTTCAGCGTCGCCAATCTGATCTGGAAGACCTCCGTCAACGCGTGTTCAAAGCTCGCCAACAACATATGCATCGATTCTCAGCACAACACCCGACCAAGATCAAAGATTTTAACTTCGCGCGCGGTGCACTTGTCCTGATGCGCAACACGCAGATCGAGAAATCCCTCAATCGCAAAATGAGACCTCGATACTTGGGACCTTATATCGTCGTGTCCCGCAACCGTGGAGGAGCTTACATCTTGGCGGAGTTAGATGGAACAATCCTGGCGTCACCGGTAGGAGCCTTCCGCGTCATTCCTTACTACGCGTGCACTTCGCTTCCTTTGGCTGGCATACTTGACAAAATCGACATATCTCGTGCGGAACTGCAGCGCAGAGAAGATTCAGACGAAGCTGATGAAGAATACAATGGAGCTGATTTCCCCGACTTCACCGATGACGATAACCATGATTAGTTATTTATTTCTCTTTCCCATTCTCTCCCATTCTCCCCTTTTAATTCGCCTCTTTACTTCGCAAATTTCTATGGACTCTCTCATTCCCCACCCCTACTCAGTTTACATCGTCTCTCATCAATTGCGCACTTACTAGATTCTATTTCCTTTCCCTCATGCCTTCTTCCTGGGGACAGTCAGTATTCAGTCTAGGGGAGGAGGCCCCCCCCCCTTTTGTGCCTTATTCATTTCATTTTCTTTTCACTCTACCTTACTTCGCGATCTTTCTTTACTAATTCACACAAGGCAAGAACGAAAATCTGCGCATTGCTATTGCGCGCGACTCAAGATATACACAACGAGATGTAAAAACAAAAAATCTTCCAAACCCCCTTCTACTTCTTCGCAGCGGCGTCCAACTCGGCCTTTTGGGATCGGAGAGTCGCAATCATGGCAAGGTGGACGTCCACCAACGTCTCGAGACGCTGGATCTCGTCCCCCAGGTGCTTGGCCTGCATTCCTGCAACTCCGCGTGCGTTTGAGATGTCCAAGGTAGGGGCCTTGGCCTGCGAGTTCGATTGAGATGCCCCAGTTGCTACCTTTCCACCTCTCTTGTAAACCTTTCCAGCGGCGGACATCACAGGTAGTTTGACGTCAGTACTGGTGCGCGCCCGGCGCGGCGGATTTGGACTTCGACGAACAGGGGGTTCTTCTTTGACCACGGGCGTAGTTTTCTTCGTAGGAGGGATGACGATTGTCGGGGAGATCTCCTCGATGTCGTCCGACCTTTCTTCTTCGTCTGACCCCGCTGCATCCTCATCCTCGTCGTCATCTTCGTCAACTTCCTTCGTCTTCCCCTTCACAACTTCTACTTCCACATCCTCATCATCCACATAGAAACCTTCCAAGGTATCGAATCCGTCTCCATCCTTGGCGTCCGGGAATCGCGGCGCAAATTTCTGAGCTCTCGCAACACAGGGCTTGCGTTTGAAGGCGCACCCATGGCATCTGTTCTCCCCCTTCGCCCCGACGCAGACCTTTAGGTTGGACCCGCGACATCCCTCGCAACGATGTTTGTAGACCTGGGAGATGGACGTTCAACACGAATCGACAGACAAAACAAAAGAATGAACCACGTCGGACAACTGCGTGGCTTCTCCCAAGTACGCAGTGTACGCCTTAGTGACCCCGCGACCCCTCCTCCGCTTCACTTCTCGCGCCGCTTCATCCCCTTTTGCCGCAGTTTTCCGTTTCTTCCCCGCCACCTTTGTTACAGGTTTGGAGTTCTCGGGCGATGTGTCTCGCGGAGCCACAGCAGAGGAGGACTCTGCTCGAGTCGTTTTTGGCCTTGCAGTAAGAACTATGCCATCAAACAACACACCTTTTTTCTTGAAAACCGGACAAGGTTTGGGCCTTGTCGGGGTTTCCGCCGGTTCTTCATCATCTTCGTCACTCTCCACCACCGCTTTGCTCTTGACCCTGGTACTACCTTTCTTCCCTGCGACCTTCGGCGTCGCACTCACTCCTACGTCGTCCTGCTCTGCCACCACTTTCGGGGCTGTTTGCTCTGGTCCTCGAGTTGTTGAATCGCGCCGTTCTGAGGGACCAGGTGAAGGCACTACAAGGGGCGCCCCCATCTCGCGCTCGGGGGTCGTGTTCCAGTCCAACCAATCCCGGTAAGCATCAGCGATCGTCGCCCACCCAGGCTGGATGTTCCTCCGAATGAATTGGTCGAGGCGTTCGACAAAACCTTTCGTAGGCTCCTCGAATTCGTGTTTGGTACGGTGCAAACGGTCGATTTCACCCTACATTCGAAAAACACGGCAGTTAGTTAGGAAAACGAGCTTTGAGCCGTTGAAGGAAGACTACGGCGGAGAAGAAGTTCACAAAAACACGATTTCACTCACCTGGGCGCGTGCGAAACGCCTCGCGAATTTCAGACCATCCTCAGCACTCAAAACAGCGGGGAGGGCGTCGATCCGGGCCAACTGGGGCTTCAGGGTTTCGTCAAGGTAACCCAACGTTGTCGGGAGGTCAGGAACGGGAGTACTAGAAGTTGAGGAAGACATTTTATTGATAAGATTAGATCACGGAGGGGCGGGCGTTGACTCGGTGTTTGGAAGTGGAGTGGGAATGAGAGAGAAAAGAACGGGTGAGAAATTGCCATGTTGACTTTCAGGAACCAACCAACACATGACCGTGACGTGTCTCCCCTTTTGGGCCTTGACCACGCGTCAACGATCGACACTTCTCCCGCAACACGGAGCGTCCGCCGGATCAAATCTATTTTTGTTGCCTTCATCAGAATCCTCTAAGTCCAACTTCGATCATTCGCTTACCTTCGCATGTTCCTTACTTCGCGAGCATCTCTGCTTACTTCGCCATGACCCCCTGCCAGCATCCCCTACTTCGCACACGCAATTGCAAGACTGAAATACAGGAATCCCATTGTAGTCGTCGCCTTTGCACCCTTCAAAATCTCCGAGCTCCGATTCACATTTTGCCACACCGTTACCTCATGAATTTCACCCAAAAACGTTTTCACCGACATCCGATTGACTGTGGACAGTCAATATTACAGTCCAGGGGAGGTGACAAGCCTAGCTCGGCGCTAGGCATGTTATTCCTCGTTCAATCGTATTTCGCGCTCACAAGTATACCCATTTCCTACTCTCATTCGCGCGCATCTACACACGGCTTACTTCACGCGCAATCCCTCATTCTCAATCTTACTTCGCGACTCTCATACACGCTTATTTCGCAAACTTCTCTCTTACTTCGGGATCTTCGGGCTTGACCTACTTCGCGCGCTTTAACTCTGTTCCGTCTCGGGGACCCCGGGAACGCCACTCCACAAGTCGGTCGCGGAAGTCCTTTCCGTCTCAACGACCCTGCTCCGTTTCCGATCAAGGATTGACATCCCGGCGTTCAGTTAATTAGTGATCTCCGTTCTAGGCACGCTCGCCTTATCTCTTAGGTATTCCTTAGTTCGCCGTCGCGCGAGTTTATCTTAATTTAGTAGTTTGTATCTCGACTCACCTTTCTCCTACTTGAAAATTTTACCTTACATCTCCATTTAGATTCCATGTAGTTAGTATAAAAACCTCTGTACTTTACTACTAGAGAATCAGGACACTTTCCCCTCCTCTCTACATCTAAACTTCGCTCTCAAACGCTTCTGTGCATACTCAACAAGTTCACAACTGCTCCGACTTATTGACACGAAGTTCGCGCACGCCTGTATACGTTTCGTTCGCGAACTACAGGGCAGCACCTTAATCGTTGTCGTCTTAAGCTCGCGACTTTGTGCGCGGAGAATCTCGAACCTCTAAGTCCGCATTTCAGTTGCGCGTTGCGCACTTTGCGTCTTTTAGTGTTGAAGTCTCACAACTCGTTTGGTTTGTTAGTCACTAAGCGTACCTCTTACTTCGCGCGTGTTACGCACTCCCCTTGGTAATTCTCCGTACTCCGAACTGTGCACTGATATCTTCTCCCTCCTTTTGATACAGAAAACACCCCTCACTTTCTAGGAGAGGACCTGCGAGATAAGAACGCGCACTTAGTTCTCACATCTCGCACGGACTCGTAACTGTCAGCGCCTTCCATCCACGAAGACAGCGCACATCTTCCTTGGACAATGTATTTATAACCGTTAGACGATGGGCTCATATACATGGTGTCTGCATGCAATACTTGGAATATAGACGGCGTGTGGGTTATGACAGGAGGGATTCTCAACAAAGTTAAGAGCCTTGTCTGACAGATGTGACATGACTTCACATACCATGATACATCGCGTTCCATTTCTGGCCACCAAAATCTTTTATCTATTAAGGATTTTGTTGCATAGAAACCCCTATGTCCAACAGAATCGTGAGACGCCTTCATCATATATGTCCGGTGATTTTTATCAACAACAAGCTGGTGCGCGCTATCGATATTTTTCCTATACATCCTGCCTTCTGGATCCAAAAAGAAATTAGACGCCTGCCTTGCAAACTTTAGGTAGGCGCGATCCGTCATTCCTTTTGGTCTCTTTTGTGGTCTTTTTAACCATTCTTTTATTAAAGGTAGGTTTTTATCCTGTTCCTGCGCCGTAGGTGTTCGTTTAGACTCGTCATATACTTCCCTTACATTAGGGTCATATTTAAACTTTTCATCGGGTATGACAGTAGTATTTACAAGTTGCTTTAGATAAGCTTCTCTTTGAATACCGAACCGTCCTAAACCTAAGTGCTGTTTTACTTCTCCAATAAATGCTGCTTCACCAGCCCAGGCATTGTTTACTTCAACTTCAAAATCAGAGATTTCCTTCGCAAGTTGGAATAAATATCCGCCGCGCGTGTCGATCTCCTCTTTAAAATCTGACAGCTCCAAAGGGTCATCCAATCCTTCCGTTGGGTTGATAAACCTTAAAGGACCTGAGGGTTCGTCGTAACCATCGTCTGGGTCCGGGTAGACAGGATCCCCTAGCCGCGCGTCTCGTCTTGACAGACCATCTGGGCCAAAGCCTTTACCAGCTTTATGAACCAGAGTAAAGTGGAACATAAGTATCCTATCAATCCACCTATTTACCGTTGCATTAGGTCCTAGACTTGGGTTTGATAACATCCCCTTAATGTACTTTGCATCCGTTTCCACTACCAAATTTCGTACTCCAATAAACCAATAATAACATGCCATTAGAACTCTCATCAATCCGAATAGCTCTCGTTTGGGTTGTGAGAAGCGCGCTTCGCGCTCATTCAGAGTTATCGAGTCAAATCTAGCATAGTGCTTTCTTCCAGGTATATCAGGGTCTTCCTGATAGATATAGTAGCCTACGGCTTTCCATGACGTATCTACTGACAATACCACTGGCGTATTCCAGGTGTAATTAATTGGACGGAGCGCGGGGCTATTTTTAAGTGCGTCTAACAATAGCTGCTGCGCTTCTTCTTGCTCAGGCCCCCATATCCAAGGTTCACTACTTCTAGTTAACTTTTGAATTGGTTGGCCTATACGGGCGAAGTCTTTAATGAAATTCCTGCATACACCAATAGTTCCCATGTAAGCGCGTACTTCACTGACATCTTTGCATGGTCCCCATCTTTCAACTACACCGATTCTATCAGTAGTAGGTTTTCGTCCTTCATAGGTACATCTATGTCCTACCACTAGAATTTCACTTGCGCATAACATAGACTTATATCCTGAAAATGTTCCTCCAGAATACTTCATTCTCTGTACGACGCGATTTACATTTTGCATATGTTCCCAGAAGAAGCGCCTAACACCTGGAGCACCAGGTAGCTCTTCTTCTGTTCCGTCCGGCAGTTCGTAGCGCGTTGCTGGACCGCGCACGGGTACATCATCAATGTAGGGTATTGTGACATGTGGTACCTCATCCTGTAGGATGTATGTGACATCATCATGAAATATTGGAACTGAATTCGTCCATCCCATAGGAAGTGTTACTAGTCTCAGCGCGCCAAACGGTGTTTGGAACGTGGTTAGATCACGCGAGGTTTCTGCTAAAGGCCTCTCATCGTATCCTACATATAGATCCATCATTCCGCCACAAGCGCGCCCTGCGAAGTGTTCTGCTAGTTCTTCGGTAGCGGGTGGTAAGCCCGAGTGCGCTATTGTGACTGCATTCAGCGGTTCTAGACTATGTACAATTCTAAGCTTCTTTCCTGGGCCTTTCTTTAATACGGTAAACCATCTAGACCTATATGATGAATTGGATCTCTCATAGACTCCTGCATCAATTTTAGTTTTGATGATTTTACAAACATCTTCATAGATCCCTGGTGGGATTCTAATGTTCCTTTCTGTCCACGGCGTATGTGGGACTACTGGTATCTCTACGGGAGGAAAATATTCCTTCTTAAAGCTACCGCGCTCACTATCATTCCAGGCAAAACCATCATTATGTTTGCACATAAAGTCGTGGATTATATCCATCTCTTTAGGTTTTAAGAAGCTCTCTTCTTCGTGTACCCTTTGGAATTCCGCGCGCCTTTCCTCAGTATACCTTCCAGTTGGTTTAAACAGAGGTGGGTTAGGCGTTAGAACTGGTAGGGCCGCTAAAGGGTCACCCTTTATATCTCTGATAATTCTAAATTTATCAGGCAGGTCCGCCAGTGTTGGTTTTGTTTTCAAATGTACTGGTTTATACTTCTTTCCTACTAACTGATCCATGGGCTCAATATTACACTTTTCACTTGTTGCCATTCCAAGACCGCGCTCGTTGGTGCCAATTTGCCACTGCTTTAATTTACTTAAAGCTTTATCGATCATGGGCTGTTCTTGAGCGTATGTCATAGGTCTAGTGGGTGTACTTGCTGGGTCACTGCTGTTCTGCTCGTAGTTTATTACTGGTCCATCGCGCTCATCTACGGAAGCCAAGTACGTGGCTAGTAATTCGCGTTCAGGTACTGTACTATTCATGTTCACATCACTTCTAGACAAAAAGACATCTCTAAGTTCTTTGTGACCAAAATTCCGTTTATCAGTAGGGTGTCTATAACCCGTTATAATAAAGTTTCCGTTCTCATCTTCAGCAATTTCTACGGCTAGCTCTCCTTGATCACTTTGGATTAATTCATCGAAGGCCGAAAATCCTGCTCCGGTTGTCTTTTCAACAGCTTAGGCGGTGATCCCTTTGCATGGGTAGGGATAGTACACCTTCGTCCCGTGTTAGGGTCCGTGATAGTGACTACTTGTCCCCCGTCCCGAGCATTTTTGATCTGACTTTCCATGAGTGTATCAAATGGTCTCCCGAGCAATACTTTGTATGCGGGTGAATTTATGATATGTACTTGGAGGTAGATGGCCATGTCATTAAACAAGAAAGGAACATTGCGCGCTAATCCCGCTGTTTTCTCAACTTGTTTATTAGCACTCTGCATGTGTATGACAACGTCCGGATCCCATGAAATATCTAAGTCTAAAGCCGTTTGTTTAGCCATTGATACTATTTGGGATCCCCCATCTAATAAAGATTCCTCCGTTCCTGCCCCATTTATTACTGGATATACTGCGCACAAAGAGGCCGATTCTTTTGCTACATACAACTGTTTGGGCTCTTCCCCAGCTGGTAAAGATTCTAAATACTGTAGGACTGGGTCTCCGCATATTATAGATCCCTTAGGTATTCCGCCGCGGTCATACTCCGAGATGAAGAAAGACTGGAATGGGATTGACTCTACTGGTAGCGCGTCATGCCGTAAGTAGTTATCATCAAGTTCCCAGTCCCCTCCAAAGGGTAAGACGTCTTCCTCATCTATTCCGTTTATTTGCAAGTTAGCGTCCCTTTGGGTGAGGGACTTACGTCTGGCAGTTACAATATTCTTTATCCCATCTCTAATGGTTTTTGACGAGCCCATTAACTCTCCCGTGGTCAATGTGATAGGGTTGTCTAACACTTTAGCAATTATATCGCCACCTTTTAATTTTACTTCTATCGGGGACTTAGTTTCATAAGTCGGACCGCGCTTAGTGTTAAAATTAGGTAGCGGATCAACTGGTTCAGGGTTGCGTTCCGTTCTCCGGGGTATGTAGGGTACCACGGGCACATCGATGTAGGGTAATTCTTTTCGTACTGGAGACTTTACTGATGGTTCAACAAATTTTACTTTCTTTTTCCTAGGAGACGGCGCTACCAACTCCTCCTCGCTACTATCCCGACTACTCTCCGAATCGTTACTTTCTTGATGACTATTTCTGTTTTTATTTCGGTCCTCTGGCTGTCTCTTGGAACGCGACCTAGTCGTAGGTCTAGCGTGTTCCTTAGCCTCCTTCATCGGACCTAATTGAAACCCGACTCTTTAACCTTGTTTTGGTTATTGAGTTCTGCTACCTGCCCTAATAAAGTACTCATTTGTGCTTGTAAGGCTACTATGTCAGGATTCGGCGCACTCTTTGCCGTAGGATTATAGTTATTATTTATATATTCCTGTTTCTGCATCTGAGGCGGTACTGGCAACGCAGTTTGCGCGCCCTGTTGTCCTAACATTTGTTGCGCTTGAAATTGTGCCATTTGTGCCATTATGGCTTTCAAGGTTCCAATGTCATTACTATTGTCTACTGCATTATGTGACTGCATAACGGACAATACTCCTGGAGCGGGTCCTTCCGTGACATCTCCGTAATAAAGGGCCGCTACCTTCTCTGCAGTTGCTGTTACGGATGTTATAAACGATCTATTTGTGTTTGGAATATTCATGTTGGCTACACCTTCAGAAATGCTGATTGCAGTTGCTATAACTTCCTCCAGATCGTACTGATCCCCTTTTCGTCGCGCGAGCGCGGCGGCTTCGGCAATAGTATTAGGATCTGCTCGGTTGTTTGTAGCAATGGCTTGTCCTGCCTGTGTAGCATTAGACTGATTATTCCCTAGCAGGGTTAGCCTTCCTTGTACTTGGGATCTGAAGACTTCGTCTAGACACCCCAAGAACTTGGTAACTAATTCTCGGTTAGAGATAATAGGTGGCCTAACTCCCAAGAGTTTAATAGATTCTGCTTTGAATTCACGCTTCAGCTTTTTCAGCGCGGCCTCATCGGTTACTCCAATACGTGGGTTGGCGCGACACACTGCTTCTAACTTGGCCACTGATCCTTCTACTTGATCAAGTGCTTCCGGATAACTAGAGATCAACTCTGTCTTGAAATCCGTCCAAGTGCCTGTCTTATAGTGGTCTAATGCCCTCCACTCATTCTCTGATTGTAGGTCTGCGTATTTTCCTAACATTAACTTCTTTTCTTCATCATTTGTAATGTTACACTCCTTCCATAGGACCTCCATTCGCTCCAGAAACCGGATTAAACCCGTGGGCTCTTTTCCTTTGAATACTGGTGCATCACGGATGCCTGGTTGGGGCATATATT
The DNA here is from genome assembly GCA_013420905.1 of Collybia mongolica. Classification (NCBI taxonomy): domain Eukaryota; kingdom Fungi; phylum Basidiomycota; class Agaricomycetes; order Agaricales; family Clitocybaceae; genus Collybia; species Collybia mongolica. The sequence goes on from JAAXNY010000004.1 coordinate 183,873, forward strand.
TACGAGGGGGTTCAGTCATGATTACTGAACGGTTCTGAGTAGCTAACGAGTTCGGGTTTACTACTGGGTTTACTACGGACAATCTTCCGCGCTGACAGTTACGAGTCCGTGCGAGATGTGAGAACTAAGTGCGCGTTCTTATCTCGCAGGTCCTCTCCTAGAAAGTGAGGGGTGTTTTCTGTATCAAAAGGAGGGAGAAGATATCAGTGCACAGTTCGGAGTACGGAGAATTACCAAGGGGAGTGCGTAACACGCGCGAAGTAAGAGGTACGCTTAGTGACTAACAAACCAAACGAGTTGTGAGACTTCGACACTAAAAGACGCAAAGTGCGCAACGCGCAACTGAAATGCGGACTTAGAGGTTCGGGATTCTCCGCGCACAAAGTCGCGAGCTTAAGACGACAACGATTAAGGTGCTGCCCTGTAGTTCGCGAACGAAACGTATACAGGCGTGCGCGAACTTCGTGTCAATAAGTCGGAGCAGTTGTGAACTTGTTGAGTATGCACAGAAGCGTTTGAGAGCGAAGTTTAGATGTAGAGAGGAGGGGAAAGTGTCCTGATTCTCTAGTAGTAAAGTACAGAGGTTTTTATACTAACTACATGGAATCTAAATGGAGATGTAAGGTAAAATTTTCAAGTAGGAGAAAGGTGAGTCGAGATACAAACTACTAAATTAAGATAAACTCGCGCGACGGCGAACTAAGGAATACCTAAGAGATAAGGCGAGCGTGCCTAGAACGGAGATCACTAATTAACTGAACGCCGGGATGTCAATCCTTGATCGGAAACGGAGCAGGGTCGTTGAGACGGAAAGGACTTCCGCGACCGACTTGTGGAGTGGCGTTCCCGGGGTCCCCGAGACGGAACAGAGTTAAAGCGCGCGAAGTAGGTCAAGCCCGAAGATCCCGAAGTAAGAGAGAAGTTTGCGAAATAAGCGTGTATGAGAGTCGCGAAGTAAGATTGAGAATGAGGGATTGCGCGTGAAGTAAGCCGTGTGTAGATGCGCGCGAATGAGAGTAGGAAATGGGTATACTTGTGAGCGCGAAATACGATTGAACGAGGAATAACATGCCTAGCGCCGAGCTAGGCTTGTCACCTCCCCTGGACTGTAATATTGACTGTCCACAGTCAATCGGATGTCGGTGAAAACGTTTTTGGGTGAAATTCATGAGGTAACGGTGTGGCAAAATGTGAATCGGAGCTCGGAGATTTTGAAGGGTGCAAAGGCGACGACTACAATGGGATTCCTGTATTTCAGTCTTGCAATTGCGTGTGCGAAGTAGGGGATGCTGGCAGGGGGTCATGGCGAAGTAAGCAGAGATGCTCGCGAAGTAAGGAACATGCGAAGGTAAGCGAATGATCGAAGTTGGACTTAGAGGATTCTGATGAAGGCAACAAAAATAGATTTGATCCGGCGGACGCTCCGTGTTGCGGGAGAAGTGTCGATCGTTGACGCGTGGTCAAGGCCCAAAAGGGGAGACACGTCACGGTCATGTGTTGGTTGGTTCCTGAAAGTCAACATGGCAATTTCTCACCCGTTCTTTTCTCTCTCATTCCCACTCCACTTCCAAACACCGAGTCAACGCCCGCCCCTCCGTGATCTAATCTTATCAATAAAATGTCTTCCTCAACTTCTAGTACTCCCGTTCCTGACCTCCCGACAACGTTGGGTTACCTTGACGAAACCCTGAAGCCCCAGTTGGCCCGGATCGACGCCCTCCCCGCTGTTTTGAGTGCTGAGGATGGTCTGAAATTCGCGAGGCGTTTCGCACGCGCCCAGGTGAGTGAAATCGTGTTTTTGTGAACTTCTTCTCCGCCGTAGTCTTCCTTCAACGGCTCAAAGCTCGTTTTCCTAACTAACTGCCGTGTTTTTCGAATGTAGGGTGAAATCGACCGTTTGCACCGTACCAAACACGAATTCGAGGAGCCTACGAAAGGTTTTGTCGAACGCCTCGACCAATTCATTCGGAGGAACATCCAGCCTGGGTGGGCGACGATCGCTGATGCTTACCGGGATTGGTTGGACTGGAACACGACCCCCGAGCGCGAGATGGGGGCGCCCCTTGTAGTGCCTTCACCTGGTCCCTCAGAACGGCGCGATTCAACAACTCGAGGACCAGAGCAAACAGCCCCGAAAGTGGTGGCAGAGCAGGACGACGTAGGAGTGAGTGCGACGCCGAAGGTCGCAGGGAAGAAAGGTAGTACCAGGGTCAAGAGCAAAGCGGTGGTGGAGAGTGACGAAGATGATGAAGAACCGGCGGAAACCCCGACAAGGCCCAAACCTTGTCCGGTTTTCAAGAAAAAAGGTGTGTTGTTTGATGGCATAGTTCTTACTGCAAGGCCAAAAACGACTCGAGCAGAGTCCTCCTCTGCTGTGGCTCCGCGAGACACATCGCCCGAGAACTCCAAACCTGTAACAAAGGTGGCGGGGAAGAAACGGAAAACTGCGGCAAAAGGGGATGAAGCGGCGCGAGAAGTGAAGCGGAGGAGGGGTCGCGGGGTCACTAAGGCGTACACTGCGTACTTGGGAGAAGCCACGCAGTTGTCCGACGTGGTTCATTCTTTTGTTTTGTCTGTCGATTCGTGTTGAACGTCCATCTCCCAGGTCTACAAACATCGTTGCGAGGGATGTCGCGGGTCCAACCTAAAGGTCTGCGTCGGGGCGAAGGGGGAGAACAGATGCCATGGGTGCGCCTTCAAACGCAAGCCCTGTGTTGCGAGAGCTCAGAAATTTGCGCCGCGATTCCCGGACGCCAAGGATGGAGACGGATTCGATACCTTGGAAGGTTTCTATGTGGATGATGAGGATGTGGAAGTAGAAGTTGTGAAGGGGAAGACGAAGGAAGTTGACGAAGATGACGACGAGGATGAGGATGCAGCGGGGTCAGACGAAGAAGAAAGGTCGGACGACATCGAGGAGATCTCCCCGACAATCGTCATCCCTCCTACGAAGAAAACTACGCCCGTGGTCAAAGAAGAACCCCCTGTTCGTCGAAGTCCAAATCCGCCGCGCCGGGCGCGCACCAGTACTGACGTCAAACTACCTGTGATGTCCGCCGCTGGAAAGGTTTACAAGAGAGGTGGAAAGGTAGCAACTGGGGCATCTCAATCGAACTCGCAGGCCAAGGCCCCTACCTTGGACATCTCAAACGCACGCGGAGTTGCAGGAATGCAGGCCAAGCACCTGGGGGACGAGATCCAGCGTCTCGAGACGTTGGTGGACGTCCACCTTGCCATGATTGCGACTCTCCGATCCCAAAAGGCCGAGTTGGACGCCGCTGCGAAGAAGTAGAAGGGGGTTTGGAAGATTTTTTGTTTTTACATCTCGTTGTGTATATCTTGAGTCGCGCGCAATAGCAATGCGCAGATTTTCGTTCTTGCCTTGTGTGAATTAGTAAAGAAAGATCGCGAAGTAAGGTAGAGTGAAAAGAAAATGAAATGAATAAGGCACAAAAGGGGGGGGGGCCTCCTCCCCTAGACTGAATACTGACTGTCCCCAGGAAGAAGGCATGAGGGAAAGGAAATAGAATCTAGTAAGTGCGCAATTGATGAGAGACGATGTAAACTGAGTAGGGGTGGGGAATGAGAGAGTCCATAGAAATTTGCGAAGTAAAGAGGCGAATTAAAAGGGGAGAATGGGAGAGAATGGGAAAGAGAAATAAATAACTAATCATGGTTATCGTCATCGGTGAAGTCGGGGAAATCAGCTCCATTGTATTCTTCATCAGCTTCGTCTGAATCTTCTCTGCGCTGCAGTTCCGCACGAGATATGTCGATTTTGTCAAGTATGCCAGCCAAAGGAAGCGAAGTGCACGCGTAGTAAGGAATGACGCGGAAGGCTCCTACCGGTGACGCCAGGATTGTTCCATCTAACTCCGCCAAGATGTAAGCTCCTCCACGGTTGCGGGACACGACGATATAAGGTCCCAAGTATCGAGGTCTCATTTTGCGATTGAGGGATTTCTCGATCTGCGTGTTGCGCATCAGGACAAGTGCACCGCGCGCGAAGTTAAAATCTTTGATCTTGGTCGGGTGTTGTGCTGAGAATCGATGCATATGTTGTTGGCGAGCTTTGAACACGCGTTGACGGAGGTCTTCCAGATCAGATTGGCGACGCTGAAGTTGACGAGCACGACGAACGATGAGATCTTCCGGACTGAGGATGGAATCAGGAGGAGGGAGAAGGTATGTTGCCTCATCAATGTCGAAAGGTAAAATGGGATGAATACCGTGCGCCGCGAAGTAAGGACTGTAGCCTAGAGTGCGCGTTGGGGTAATGCGCTCCGCCCAAAGTGCAGAGTAAAATCCTCGGAACCACTTCTTCTCAACTCCATCTGCGATCTTGTAGAGGACTTGTCGCAGGTCCCAGTGCTTGCGCTCTACTGGACCATTGGCTTGCGCATTGTATCCCGAAATAGTGATATGTCGAATTTTGTGTCGGTTTGCAAGTTCGGACGCAGCCTTGACGAAGGGTCCCCCATTGTCCGTGACTATTTCAGAGAGGGCACCCCACCTACAAATAATATCTTGAAAAATAAAGTCAGCTAAAGTTTCATGATTTTCTGCGCGGAGCATGCGAGCTTCGGGATAAGAAGAAAGAGAACAACGAGCATGTACGACGTAGCGGAACCCTCCCGCACTAGGCATCATCATTGTGTCGATGTATACCTTGCGAAACAGCGGAGCAGGCATCGCGACTACGGGCGGAATATTGATCTTTCGCGTCTGTCGGGTTTGGCAGATGTGGCAAGAATCCACAAACCACTTGACGTTCGCTCGGAGATGGGGCCACCAGAAACGCTCAATAAGGTGAGCTTTTGTCGGATAAATACCGCGATGCCCCACAAAGTCGTGCGCTTGGATTATCAGTGCCAAGCGACGAATTGGGGGAATGACTACTTTATGAAAACCATGAATGTCCTTACGCCATAATACTTTACCCTTGAAGAAGAATAGTTGCGCATATCGAATTAGTCTCTTGAAGTCTTGATCATTCATGCCGGAGGGTCGCTGGGTACCTTGGAGGAAGGTGACAATGGTGTTAAGTCTCAAGTCGGAGTCGTCCTGTTCTTTACTTCGCGGAATAGCTACTTCGTCTGCTGGAGGAGGTGGTGGAGGGGTAAAGTCGGGAAATGTTTCTATGGTGTCGGTGAAGGTGGATCGATAATCTGCGAAAGAGGAGGATGGGGTGCGAGTGAAACGGAAAGCATTGCTGTCAGATGTCTTGAGTGTAATGAGCGAAACGTAGGTTTTTGCGTTGTGCGTGACTGGGACTCTGTTGATGAGATGCATGAATCCATACGCGCGGTCGATCCAATCTTCAAAGTCATCATCTTCCGGAGGAGGATCCTCGGGTTGCGCAATTCGGCGGGAAAGTCCATCAGGTCCGTGTGTGACTCCTGGAACATGGACGAGCTTGAAATCGAACAAGAGAATACCTGCGATCCATCAGTTGATAGTGGCGTTCGGTTGGATATCTGGGTTGTTGAGCATGCCTTTGATGTATTTCGCGTCAACTTCGACAATGAGATGCTTCACTCCTATGATATAAAGTCGCGTGGCACGTAGTGCGCGGAATAAGCCATATAGCTTGAGCTTCGGTTGTGAATACTTTGCTTCGCGTTCGTTGAGGAGAATGGACCCAAATCTACTAGGGTATCGTTGTGTTTGTGAGTCGGGACGCTGCTGCGCAAGAACATAGCCAATCGCGATGTAAGAAGTGTCCACTGAGAGGTAGACGGGTCGCTCGCTGGTGTAGTCGAGAGTACGAACTGCGGGGGAATGAATGATTGCATGCTTGAGGGCTTCCTGGGATGCCCTTTCTTCGGGTCCAAAGACAAATTCGGTGTCCTTGCGTGTGAGACAAGTGAGGGGTCGAGCTATGGTTGCGAAGTCCTTAATGAAAATGCGCATGAGGCCAGCGGTGCCTAGAAAGGCTCGGACATCTGAGAGGTTGGTACAAGGACCCCAATCGCGAATCTTGGCAACTTTACTTTCTACTGCTTGTCTTCCTTCATACGTACACCGGTGTCCGACAATAAGGGTTTCGGGAACGCAAAGAAAGGCCTTGGGACCTGACCAGGTACAATGGACATAGCGAATGCGCTGGACGACTCGATTGAGATTTTGGAAGTGCTCCCAAACGAATCGACGAATGCCTGGGTTATCTGGATGAGTTTCGTACAATCCATCTGGAAGTTCGTAACGCGTGGGTGGACCTTTGATTGGCGCATCATTGATGAATGGGATTGTGATGTCTGGGATTTCGTCTTGTAGAACATGCGTTACATCGCCGTGGAAGATGGGGACCGAGTTAGCCCATCCCATTGGTACTGAGGTGAGTCGGAACGTTCCTAGAGGGGTTTGGAATGTTGTGAGATCGCGAGACTCAACTGCTAGTGCGCGTTCATCATATCCAACAAATAAATCTAGAAGTCCGTAACATGCACGAGCTCCGCACGACTCAGCGAGCTGTTCAGTGTACGGCGGCATTCCCGAATCGCGAATTGTAACTGCGTTGAGTGGTTGGAGGTCGTGTACGATTCGTAACTTGCCTCCGCCTTTGCGAAGTACGGTAAACCATTTTGAGCGGTAAGACGAGTTCGACTGTTCATATACACCAGCTGCAATCTTTTCGCGCACAATGTCGAGAACGTCGTTGTAGATGCCTGGCGGAATGGGGATGTTTTTGAGCGCCCAAGGTACGTGTTCGGTAATGGCCATTCGGACAGGAGGGAAGAAGTCCTTGCGAAATGAACCCTTCTGCGACTCGTTCCATGCGAACCCATCGTTGTTGATCATCATAAAGTTGTGCATGAATCGGCGCTCTTCCGAAATAAGAAATCCGGGAGGGTGGTTCTTCTCAATAATGTTGTAGCCATCTTCGTTGTAACGACCCGTTGGAGTGAAGTCGGATGTGATTGGGGAAAGGATGGGAGTGGATGCAAGTGGATCGCCTTGAATGTTTCGGACGATGCGGAAATCCTCTGGTAAGGTTGCGGGAACTGCTTTGACTTTCTTCGCAACTGGCTTGTACTTCCTCTTGACAGCTAGTGCGAGGCGTTCGGGAAAGGTCTGGTTTGCAACAGACTTTGATACTTGAGACTCTACCTGGCATAATGCAGGCACGACTACCCGGCGCGATGCGGGCACGACTACCTGACTCAATGCAGGCACGACTACCCGGCGCGATGCAGGCATGACTACCTGACTCAATGCAGGCACGATAACTTCGGAGACTACCTGGCGCGATGCAGGCACGGATACCTGACTCGATGCAGGCACGGACTGATAAACTGACTTGAACTTAGCGAACTCGGTTCGCTCGTGCTTCGCGGAAACTGATGATGGAACTTGAGAGGAATCGGACGAGGAGTAGTTTGAAACTAAATCGGATTTTGGTGCACTATTACTGGGGAGTGTATATGTAGTTGAGTCAGGAGTAGGGGTTAACGACTTAGCAAATTGGGTATAGATCGCGGGGTTTGCGACTTCGGAGTAAGAAGTGGAACGAGTGGAATCTGTAAGAGTAGCGGAGCGGATTGAAACAGCGTAGCCTGGAATAGAATGGGTATCGTAAATAGAAGGAATGGAGGATAATTGAGTGGTGTGAGAAAGCTTATACGCGGAAACTACGAATGGGATCTCTCCTTGAGTGTCTGGGTCACTCAAATCCTCGATATTCAAAAATTTCCGATCGCCGCCATTGGTAATTCGTGTTGTTCTGGAGTAGGAGGAGGAATCTTGAATCGCGGCTTGCCTCGTTTGAAAGTTGGGACAGTGGTGGCTTTCTCCGAGTTGGGATCATAAAGGGTGATGACTTGATCGCCATTAGTCGAATTCTTGACCTGCGAGGCAGTGAGTACATCGAAGGGGCGACCTAAAAGAATGTCGTAGGCTGGTTCGCGAATGACGTGCACTTGCAAGTAGAACTTGATTCCGCCGATCTCGAGTTCTAAGTTCTCAACCAGACCCTTGGAGAGATCCTTGGTGCAGTTCGCGGCTTGTAAGGAGATGCGGACGTCGGGGTTGAGCGCGCGATTGAGTGTCAACCAGACAGCTTCTGACATGACGACGACCTCTGATCCCGGATCTAAGATAGCTTCAATCTCATGGAGTCCCTCGACGAGAGGACTGATGGCGCGAAGTGCGCAGGATTCCTTCGCAACGACGAGGAGTTCGTTAACCTGGTGCGCAGCAAGTGATTGCTGAAAGACTTGGCGGGTGTCGGTAGTAACGTAGGCTGGGGCAGTCTTAATGTAAGGAGGAACCTTTCGCGTGGTAGTTGCCTCTTTCATTTGCTTCCGAACTTCGGGGGACGACGCAAGTATCTCGCGCGCAGTAACTGTGACTTGAGCATCCAGGATGCGATCGGAGCCGCGTAGCGATAATTGACTTCTTCCTTTGGTTGCGGATCATCTTTAGTTACTTGAACACCAGGTGGATAAACAGCTTTGGTAGGTTGTGTCGACGATATGGGGGATGGTTGAGTGGTGGATGAGCTGGAATTACTGGATTGTGTCGCGTCGGATGCAACTGCAGGTGAATCGCGTGCTTTTGCCTTGTTCTGAGGGATCTGAACGCCATCGAACTTGACTCGCGACTTGCGCTTGAGTTCCAAAACGTAGGCCTCAGCTGCTGCGATTTCCGCCTGATCTTCCCTCAGAGCTTCATCATCATCTACTAATTCGTTCATGTTGACCTGCGCAACTGTAGTCGAGTCTACTTCGGGAGACACGATCTCCAACATCGCAGCAGTGCGTTGGGGAACGGGGTTGTTTTCCTGGAAAAAGCGATCGACGCACTGAAGTAGAGTTTCTCCAGGGTTGCTGCGCGGAAGGGGCGATCCATCGTTCATAACGATTCGATTGTTTTCGCGACGTAGTCGGTTCTCATTGATGTAGCGCTGAACCGTGTTGCAGTTGCGAATGCCGTGTCCGTCTTGTCCACAGAAGTTGCAGGTGAATCGGCCTTGTTGCGCATTGTAGTTGTAATTGCCACCTCGTTGTTGTTGCTGTTGTTGTTGAAGGAACGGCAAGAGTTCGTTTCGGATAGATGTCGCGAACTCGTTTCTCATGGTGGTGGCAATGGTGGTTGCGAACGTATTCAAGTCAGACGCGACGATGCCTGGCGCACGAGGTAACAGCTGATAGGCTTCGGGCGCAGCTGGCGCGGGGGCTGGGGCTGGAGCAGGTGCTTGTGCGACCTGAGCAGGGGGTGCTTGATACGTTTGAGCAGCTGGCTGTTGATAGATTGCAGCGGGCGGTCTAGCGTTTGCGGGAGGAACGATGTGCGCAAGATAAGGGTTGTTGAATGGGACCTGAACTGGTTGAGGCGCAGGGTTGGGTTGTTGGAATTGCTGACCCGCAGCGCCCGAAGCGTTGAACGGATTTGCGGGCATAAATGCCGCCGCAAGAGAGAAGGGATTTCCTGCATCGATCGCCGAAGTTCCATCAACTGCGCCAAGTCCGGCTCTATATAATTCGGCCAGGGGAAAAGCCTCGTTGACGTGCTGGTTGGGGAAACGAATCTGTAAACGGAATATTGTTTTCGCCGCAATGTCCGAAGGTAAACCCCTGAGGAACTTGTCTTGAATCTCCCGCTTCCCAATGCGGTCTTTGCTGGCGAGTTGATCGACAATTCCCTTGAATGTGCGATAATACGCACCATAACTTCCTGTAGATCGGATCCCCTGAGCTTGAGTGTTGGCAATGAGCTCGTCGAGGTCTGTGAAACGGTAGGCATCCTCGATTGAAGATCCTGGATAGAGTTTGGCGATCGCGGTTTTAAAATCGTCAAAGGTTTTGGAAGTGTCCGCGTACTCTGGTTCCTTCTGCCAGAGCAGTGCGGTTGGAACGTCGATGTAGCGGAGAATGTCTTCCTTCTTCTGTTGGTTGCTCAGTCCGACGAGTTGCGCAAGATGCTCGAAGTCCTGAAAGAACCGTTTGAGAGAGTGTGCCTGCCCATCAAACTGCGGAGCGGTGGAGCTAGTTCGCGTGGGCATATAGGCTGGGTATCCTGCCACGTGCTGAGTTACTGCGGGGACCTGAACGCGTGGAGCCGCTTGTTGTGCAAGTGCGGGTTGTCGGAACACATTGAACGTGGCTGGTTGTGGAGCGGTGGCACTGTTCGCGGCTGCAGGGCCAGTTTGCGGTAGCGGAGGACTGGGTGATCGCGGGGATTGGGGAAGTGGAATCTGTGCCTCAACTGTGGTCGGAACGCTTCCCGAGAAGTACGCCGCTGTTGCTTCCGGAATGTGCAGAGATGAGAGATAGCCGCCACCCAAATACAATCCTTCAGGTTCCTGCTTCGGTACGTCGGCGTTGGACTTTCCGAATGGAATAGACATGGCTGGAGTGAATGAGGGAGTGATAAATGGAGAGGTCGAAAACGGAGATATGGATGAGGGAGTTGAGAAGTCGGAGATGTTGAGGTTTGGAGGTGATTCAATCGGCGTGACTGTCTTGTCTGTAGACCAGTCTGAGTCTTGCGAGGGATCAGGAGTCGTCAGGGTGTGTAAAGAAGGAATGGAAAACTCAAGTTGCGAATAAAGGGTTCAATCGCGCGAACGAACTACAGAGTGTGGGTGAGTTTGTGATGTTCGCGATTCGCGACGTTGCTGAGAGATAACTGGATCGGATACAACCCTGTGGATTTCTTCTCGTAGATTCCGAGTTGGTGTGACTGATTCCTCGCCTGAAATGATTAGAAAACCCTCGCGGTGGGCTCCAAATTGACAGTTACGAGTCTGTGCGAGATGTGAGAACTAAGTGCGCGTTCTTATCTCGCAGGTCCTCTCCTAGAAAGTGAGGGGTGTTTTCTGTATCAAAAGGAGGGAGAAGATATCAGTGCACAGTTCGGAGTACGGAGAATTACCAAGGGGAGTGCGTAACACGCGCGAAGTAAGAGGTACGCTTAGTGACTAACAAACCAAACGAGTTGTGAGACTTCGACACTAAAAGACGCAAAGTGCGCAACGCGCAACTGAAATGCGGACTTAGAGGTTCGAGATTCTCCGCGCACAAAGTCGCGAGCTTAAGACGACAACGATTAAGGTGCTGCCCTGTAGTTCACGAACGAAACGTATACAGGCGTGCGCGAACTTCGTGTCAATAAGTCGGAGCAGTTGTGAACTTGTTGAGTATGCACAGAAGCGTTTGAGAGCGAAGTTTAGATGTAGAGAGGAGGGGAAAGTGTCCTGATTCTCTAGTAGTAAAGTACAGAGGTTTTTATACTAACTACATGGAATCTAAATGGAGATGTAAGGTAAAATTTTCAAGTAGGAGAAAGGTGAGTTGAGATACAAACTACTAAATTAAGATAAACTCGCGCGACGGCGAACTAAGGAATACCTAAGAGATAAGGCGAGCGTGCCTAGAACGGAGATCACTAATTAACTGAACGCCGGGATGTCAATCCTTGATCGGAAACGGAGCAGGGTCGTTGAGACGGAAAGGACTTCCGCGACCGACTTGTGGAGTGGCGTTCCCGGGGTCCCCGAGACGGAACAGAGTTAAAGCGCGCGAAGTAGGTCAAGCCCGAAGATCCCGAAGTAAGAGAGAAGTTTGCGAAATAAGCGTGTATGAGAGTCGCGAAGTAAGATTGAGAATGAGGGATTGCGCGCGAAGTAAGCCGTGTGTAGATGCGTGCGAATGAGAGTAGGAAATGGGTATACTTGTGAGCGCGAAATACGATTGAACGAGGAATAACATGCCTAGCGCCGAGCTAGGCTTGTCAGCGCGCTACTGGTTTACTAGTAGTCGATATGTTTCCTAAGGGCTCTGGAGTTCTAAATACTTGCCTTGGTCCTGAAGATCCAAAGGCTGGTTGTGAAGATCCTCGTGTGCGCGCTCGCCTAGGAGGTGGTAACAACTCTGTTACTCCAGCGTTTTGCGAATTTTTAGTCTGCCGCGTTTTTGTAGCTACTTGTCTTGCAAGTGGCTGATTAGTTAGTCTGTTTGACGAGCTGGCTTGTGGGCGTGGCTCTTGAGACAGATTGACTAAACTTTCTCCGCTCTACTTCAATTTGTAGACGACGTTACTCGTCTTGGTATAATATTTTTCAAAGAAAGATGCTCTCTTTAGACTATTCAAAAACTCTGAACCCTCGCGGTGGGCTCCAGATGAAAGGGGGCTCCTGGGCTATAAGTGCGCTGATGCTATGAAATGTAATCTCTCTCACACACACACCAAACCTAACAATCAACACACGAACAGTAGGAATCGCCTGTTTTGAGTTCGGGTTCAAGTGCTTAGAAGCACTAAGCTTTGAATAGTACTAGCCAAAGCCCTTTCCAATGATCTCTCGACGGGTTCGATTTAGACAAAAGCTTCAACACAGGTTCAAAAACCTGCTAGGTATATTTATAATATCTCTCGATCCAATAGACTGAGTACCAAGTGTACGTTCAATTATTAGTGATCCCAAGCGGATCTATAAGTCCAAGCGACTTATCAAACAATACAGTGCCAAGTGCACTAAGGCCAAGTGCCTAGTAATTCCAACGGACAATACGGTACTAAGTTCCAAGTGAACTAAGTTTCTTTAATTCTGTGGTTCTCCAATCAATTCCAATCAAGACACGTTGAAGCAATCTGATCCTTAATTCGGGCACGCAATAGTGTTTTAACAAATGTGATTTGTATACTCTATAGTCGCGCGAAGTGGGGGCAAGATTCCTTGCTTTAGCGCTACTCATCTACAGTCTATTTATAGTGTACAAACTAAATATCATACGGAATTGTAAATTTTACACGGAACCGCACTCCCACGTGCCAAGGATCTGTATTCAATGCTGATATGTCCTCTACAACTTGGCGCACACGCCATGCGTGCCAATTATGCCGTTTACTGGTTACTTATCAAATATTGAAAGAGCTGGCTAAACTCTTATCAAGTCCCGACCGCGCGCTTTGTTATTTAAAACAGCGCGGCACTGTCATTTACTCCTCCTGATTGTCCCGGTTGCTATTCACGGGGTCCCGTCGCTTCCGGTAGTTAACACCAAGTACCCCTGACTAGGATCGGGTTGTGCAAGTCCCGAATTTACAATTACTTCTCCTATTAATGATGATCCCTGGACTAATGATATCATACTACAACGGTTACTTATGAACTAAGACACCAAGGTTGTAACCGGGCATGGTGAATAGGACTAATAATAGACCGTACTCATAGTCCTCTGTACTGATAGTGTATTATCCATTAGACTAGTTCACTCTGATTAGCTGTCTTGGAGCTCGACTCTAATCCTTTATTACCGTTTACTTGGTTATTAGAAATGATACTAATAGCCTTACTTGTCGACTTTATAAGTGCAAACAATTTCGGGCCCTATCAACGGGGCTGCTCAAACGACCAGATGTGGACCTGCAGGATGCGATATGTAGGTCAATGAAGATAAGGTCTGGAGATACTTATGTGAGCAGGTCTTTCACCCTACATTCCTTGCTTAACTCTAACGACCTTCCCTCCGCAAAGTGTGAAGTGTGAGGCGCATTAGTATATGTTGTGTGTGGATGAATCTTGGATCAGGGGGGCACGCGGAGCAATGCATGAGAGACTGAAGAGTCTCTATTGCGTATGTTGAGGGCACAAGGAGGGATCAAGGTGTTGGCATTGAGTTTTGCATCCTAAATACTCTGATTATAAACCTCAACTGTGCCTTCTCATGCTGTTCTCCGCTGTTCTCTGCATCGTGTAGCTTTCTATGTCACTCGCATTTATTCATTTGATTGCTTTGCTTTACCAGCAGATACGCCTGTCTAGCAAGTTTGCCTCAGCTTACCCTGGTGCGTAGGGAGCATCAATTTCATAGCTTTCCATGGTGTAGGAGTCTGTAAATAGTGCGCCATCCCCGCTGCGAGAGGCCTTCTCATATAATGGCTGACAAACGTGCCACACACGACTTTCTCGGAGTTGTCTAATTCGGCTCCTCACATCCAGATCTCTGAAATATGAGAGCAACAATTGGTATTAATCGAGGTGGAAAAACAGACATGGAACTTGCTAGATTTTGAGTAAGGAATCTGAAAGTTTAAAATCCATAAAGTAAGTTCAAGTTCATATTCCCAGAGAAGGGACCTTGTCGGAATCATAGCCGTCATTGTCATGGCTTGGAGGGCTTGTACCCTCAAGACCTTTGCCTTGATCTATACCATGCTCTTCCACCACAATCCGGATGCCCTGCTTCTAGAGTGAACAAACCCTCTCCTGTTGCCCATCTGTGAATTTAAAGTGCTGACACCGAACCATAACATCTGCAATGCGCTTGGCCGAGCTGACAAGTTCAGATCCTCCTGCGCGTGATTCGAGCATGCCCAGGAACCCATCCATGAGCCAGAATGATACACTACACTCAATCAAGCGCAGAGATGGCCAGAAATGCCCCTTGGATACACATTCTATCACCGTGAGCGGCAACTCATCGTCAATCCTAAGCTCCGCAAGTACCGGCATCTGTTCCACCAGTGAGTAGTTGTATGGAAGCGCTTTCATATAGAGGGATTCGAGATTTGGAAATGCCATGTAGGGGGGCTTGTTCTGGGCATTAATGGAGAGGCGACGGATTGTGGAGTGTGGCATGAGAAATAATATGCCACTGAGAGCATACGGCACGTTTTCCGTGATGTTGAAGAAGAGGGGAGCGTCCTGGCCGCGCAGGAGACATTGTTTAGTAAAGTACAGCATAGCTCGGTCAGAGCAATGCTCTCCTTGAAAGATGATGCTCAAATTGTTCCATAGGCGACAAAGTCCCACCGCAAAGTTCCTCCACCTGGAGCACGTTTGTGCCGCCAACCATAGAGCATTGAAATTCACGGACGGTATGACAATGGTTTCTGGGCAAAGGTATAGAAATACCTTGCCCAGGATCTCTGTTGGCATTTTGGCAATCGGCGCCATCAAATTAGTTCTGAGATGTCTGTGTCTGACATGCGAATTCCTCCAGTGAAATCAAAGAGAGGCAAGTATAGCAACGCACCAGAATGTCTTGTGCTCTCTCAGGTTTTACAATGCTTGTAACCGGTCCAGACCTCTTTTGGCTCACACAAGGTATAGTTGTGCTGAATGAGGGAAAGAGTGAAGGGGAAATACAGTAGTATGGGCGATGCACAAAGGGTTTGATGCTCACAGCAAGAACATGTGCTAAGAGGTGATCATGTGCATTGAAATGACATGTACAGCCTCCAAGGGACGCCGTGGTGGGCGTCCCCCATTGCCTGGATGCTAAAAATAAATGTCACAAGGTAATGAAGGGAGATGAATAATGCCTTTTAATTCTGTCCAGGATCCGTTCATTGGCAGAAATATGTGTAATTTAAATCCGAAGGACACACAGTAAAGTATCCTATTGTGCTCTCTGGGGTTATAGGTGTGAACAGACGGATGGAATTATGGGGTGTTCGTGTGTGTGTTTTGGGTGCATAAAGTGTGGAGAGGCTGCTGAGGCCATAGTGAAATGAGAGTTAATGGCAAGAAATAAACTCCTCTCCCTCTGCTCCGCTCCCTCAAATCTCTCAAGCTCCCTATCCTTTGACTATCTGAGTCAACCCTTGTCCTAACCCTTAAGCCCAGCATGGTCAACAAACAATCGGAGGTTAGTTATCTTCTCGCATTGTGGTGTGACCTCTGCGGTCGGCTGCTAAAATAAAGCAATGGCTTTGACAGTCTTGTGGGGGCCTTGCCATGCACAGCATGTCCGAATTCCAACAATAGTTGCACTATTTCTGAAGCTGAGCTATGTTCCTCACTGTCTATTAGTATCGCATAGCCATGAATTGCGGTAAGAAAGGTAGACTTAGTCGACATTGCTGTAGGATAGATTTTCGTAATCTTGGACTTCCTTGATGGTTTCCACTATGCTTGGATTGGTGCACTGTGCGCACTAGTGGGAAAGGTATGCGGAGAACCTCCTATGTGGATTATATCCTCAATTATTCTGGGGTGTGCGAGACGTTTCTAATTGCTGCGCGTATCTATTTCCAGACTTTCGAGAGACGTGTGGAGTCGGTGATCTGGGGGTTGGTTGCGTTTGCGTTGGACAGTGATTTATTGTGGAATGTATATACATCCTATATGACATAAAGTACTAGATTGGCCAATAATCGTGCTAATGCCCCCCTTAGGCACACAAGCAGATGACTCCGATCCCCCAGGTGGCTTAATGCAAGGCGGCCCGACCGTTGTGCGCGATCCGACAGCCACCCAACAAAGTTAATGCCAGGTTAGGAACACAACAGAGGGCAGTGCCGCCCACTGACAGACACCGTACGACACCCAGTAAAATCCGGCTCAGATCCTCGGGCAACTTGAATGGTCTCAAGGATACATCCCTCATGCATCTTCCTGAAATAATCCGAGAATCCGGTTCAACTCCCAATTGAGGCGCTTGATAGCATATACGATGCTTTCCTTACCTCATGAGGAACACTGAACCTTTGATTTGAAACACGCGAGATAGCTGAGCGCACAGAGACACACCAAAGGACTGGTAGAGCAGCGACTCATACGCATAAACACATACAGTGGCTCAAAAAACTGCCCCAATGTTTGTACATTTTTGAAAGATCAATATGGTATGAAGTGCTGACATAAGCAGGGGACCTGGGGTAATTATGTAAGATACTATGACATCGTGGCTTTCCAATGGACCCTGGATCATGTGATTTGGATCAATATCCATTAAGCTATAAGCCAAACAAAATGGTTACTTATTGGGGCAGTTTTTTGACCCTTATCTTATTTTCCATTATTCTGGCATTTATGATCCAATGCAAGAACATTATGGACTGTGGGAAGAATAAACAATGTCATGTGACTTTATTTGTATCAATTTGACATGTTGGAATTGGTTCAATCATCTTCTTGACCTCTTACCACCATCATGAAAGCCATTTCTACTGCTCAGCACAATACTGTTGTTTCTCTCCTCAATGAGGGCTATTCTCAGCGTCAAATCAAGGAGAAAACTGGTCTAGGGAAGGGTACCATCAGTAGGATCAGCAAAGATGTGGATGGAAACAAAGAAAACAACCTTGGTGGCCGCCCCTCCAAGCTGTCTGTTCGTGACAAACAGTCAATTATTCGTCAAATCAAGTCAGGGAAGCTTGATAATGCAGTTCAGGCTACCCAATTCATCAATGGCATCATCCCCAATCCTGTCACACCCCAGACAGTCAGAAATGCACTCAAGGAAAATCAATTTTATGCTGCTACAAAGAGGAAAGCTCCTCTTCTCAAACGAGCCCATCGCATCCGGCGTCTCCAGTTTGCAAAATATCATGAAAGCTGGACTGTGGAGGACTGGAAAAGGGTTCTATGGACAGATGAGACCAAAATCAATAGGATTGGGTCAGATGGAAAGGTTTATGTCTGGAAACAAAGGGGAGAACCACCATCTGATAGAACAACATCACCTACTGTCAAACATGGAGGAGGAGGAAACCTCATGGTATGGGGTTGTATGGGGTGGAATGGAGTGGGAAAGCTCATAGAGGTGCAGGGGAACATGGACAAGGTTCAATACTGTGAAATTTTGGAGAGTGGAGTTCAGGAAAGTTTTGAGAAGTTGGAAATGGTGGATGGCGAGCGCTACTTTCAGCAAGATAACGACCCCAAACACACATCTGGACTGGCCACACAGTGGTTTGAAGACAACAACATTCAAGTCCTTGGCTGGCCTGCCCAATCCCCTGACATGAATCCAATAGAACACCTTTGGGAACATCTCAAGCGCCGTCTTAAAGAATATCCGACACCACCCAAAGGAGTACATGAGTTGTGGGATAGATTGGCTGAAGAGTGGGGTGAAATTCCACCAGAGGTATGCCAAAACCTGATAGAAAGTATGCCCAGGCGGATACAAGCAGTTATAAAGGCAAAAGGTGGTCATACAAAGTATTAGATAGAAAATTAATAGAGGGTCAAAAAACTGCCCCAATGAGTAATCATTTTGTTTGGCCTATAGCTTAATGGGTTTTGATCCAAATCACATGATCCAGGGTCCATTGGAAAGCCACGATGTCATAGTATCTTACATAATTACCCCAGGTCCCCTGCTTATGTCAGCACTTCATACCATATTGATCTTTCAAAAATGTACAAACATTGGGGCAGTTTTTTGAGCCACTGTATAAGTAGACAAGTGTGTATGATGCTGCTCACGCAAACTAGATCCCGCTTTCGTTTCCGTTCCCACTCTATCTCATATTCCACAGCCAGTTATATCTAAGGAAGGTGATGTGCTCCGGGGTTTGCGGGGAAAAACTGAGACTCGCAAAAATTGGTTGACTTTGATGTTGGTGGGGTGTACCGATAAATTTAAGCCATAAAGCCTTTACTGGGAAGAACTTGATGTCCGCCAGCACCTCTGAGAGGGTCTGGACTCAATCTTAAAACAATGATCCTAAACATTCAATAAGCACTTGTATGGAATGCCTACTAAGAGTGATGGTCTTGACAACCAACTTGAGTCCCGGATGGACATCCGGTCGCAAACTTTGAAAGAGCAGTAACGTGGGCGAATTCCGGCGCGTTGTGTTGGAGCAGATAGACGCCCAGTTACCTGTATCCAGATCACAAAGGGGTGGGGGAAGCACTCCTTGGAAAGAGTACCAGTGGCCGGGAGTAGTCGAGTATTTCTGCGGTGCATGGATGCAGATGGAGCTCTAAGGCTCATCACTTATATGCACTGTCAGCCATGACATTTATTGTGTGCACTAACTCTCTTCGAGTCCTAGCATCGCAACATTAACCACATGTTCAAAACGCATGGGGTTCATTCATAATGGGAAGTCATAGCTTATGTGCCGAATTTCCCTGAATTTATCTGGGTGGAGTTCATTGCGTGCAACGATAAACTATTCCACATTATAGTGAGGGACAGACACCATCGGGGCACCACAAAGTGAAAAACACGCTCAATCAATCATTCTCCTCTCTTCCACGCTCTCGGCCATGCCAAATCCCAACTTCATACACTCTCAAATCAGCTCTTTATGTGGCATTGACAGCTTGAAATGTCGACAGGATCTGGGAGTAGGATAGTATGGGCTAATGCAAGGGCCTGAGCTTGCACTTGGAGATGGATGAGATCGTCCGGCTAGCCAGTCAAATCATAGTGGGGACCCAACAAAAGAAAAGCGAAAAAAGATACACATCCGACTGTTACTTTTAGCCATATTCCGATTTCCCCATCCAGCATTTTCCGTCTCTTGTCAGTGGTAGGATCCATGCCCTGGTCCAGTGCCCCCATACCAATGGCTGGGCTGAGCCCCCTAGCAGAGCAATTTGGGCAACAAACCCCATGCAATGACACCAAAAGCAAACTCAGCTTCACCCCAACAGACCTTGGGATTAGCTCCATGCTAGAATTATGGCGTGGCAATGGCGACGGTGAGGTGGACCCTGAGCCCGTTTATCCAAAAAAGAAGAACCTTAGGTAGAGACAATCTGTAACATTGACAGTATATCGTACGTTTGATTTCATTATGCAATGGCATCAGTAAGATGTCAAATTTCTTGTTCGCTTTTCAGCACTTTCCGGCACTTTTCGGCTTGACAACAAGTCTGCAAGTTTCCTCTGAAAGTTTTTCCTATGTGTGGCATCACAATACAGCTCCAATACCCAAACTAGGTTTGTAGTTGGTCTTCAGGAATGTATTGAGTATGAAGTTCACCTGTAAGTTGATCCTACATATCAAAAGTCGGCCCATAGTTCCGAATTACGTTGTCACCATCTGTGATGGCAACAGCGATGGTATGTAAACACAGTGCATGTTCTGTGCTCGGAAACATGTAGGTGAAGGCTGTGGGGATATCCTGAGACCAGTCAACATGTTGTTAAGCACACTACTGGAGAAGCAATAAATTTCAAACAAATTTGCGTTGAGAACTTGTCAAAATTCAGACATAGCTTTTCAGCTGTTTGTTTGCACACTTTTCGGACTTGTACAAGCTTGTACAAGCATGTACAAGCACAAAAAGAAATTTGTATAAACACTGATGTGCTAAATTTGTGTGGCAGATGACTATCGTGATGTATTTACCAGTAATTCATTAGTACTATTGAGCAGGGTGATTGCAGACGATACTTCAGGCTGGAGGTGACTTGAGAGGGCCTAGTGCTTGGTGTAACCAATCACAACCAGTAGTGATAGCAAATACAAAAATATGTCTCAGTGCCAACTGAGCCAGGACCGAAAGTTGCTATGAGTGACCGGCTCCAACGCAGGTTGACGGCCGTTGAAGGGAACTTAAGAGAGACTTGACTAGCGAAACCGAATTGGACTATCTTTGGGGCCGATTGCAGGCTAAAGTGGTTAGGGCCAGACACTATAATGAGTTACAATCAGTCGTCATAGTGTTTCCAAAAGATTATATTATTGCCCACTGAACCGGGACTGAAAGTTGTTATGCATCAAGTAGGCGGGAACGATCAGTCTTAAAGCAGGTTGAAGGTGACTCGAGGAGGCCTTGTCTAACCGGATCAAAGTTATCTATTTTTGGAACTAGGTACGGGCTGGAATGGTCGGGGACAGGGATTATGATCAATCGCAAGCGGTTGTCGTATTGCGTGTGTCTGGTTGCATGCGAAAAGATTTGCCCATTTTTTCGTCGACTTCCCTGTTTCCCGATGTGCATGTGCACTATAGACAGGATATCCACTCGCATATGCGGAGGCTTCAAGCTCCAAGGGCATCCATACACCAGTCATCGAGGAGGAAAAATTCACGCTCCCTGTCCCCAGAATCCTGGTTATCGTCCCGGGAGTTCAGGACCATCTGGAGCGTGGTGCGGACATGCTCTACCTGGCGCCCTACCATCCTCTGATTCTATCATTTGAGGAGTAAATTGAACATCTGCCTCGCAGGGAATGTCTACGTCGCAGGGGTAACTCACATCATGTTCACTTCTCCGCGCAAGCGGGGCAATGAGTTCAGACTACAGCCTTGGTCTCTGATCATGACGCTTTATTAGCTGTGCATGGGCGATGCTACACGATACCCATTGGCCCCAAGAAACGAAGTATGAAGGATGACTGTTCCCATCTTCAAGCCTATGTCATTGACATTATAATTTTAGCATCGGTGTTTACACCTAATGGATATGAATGCTGGCCTTCTCAGAACTTCCACGTGGTTTAAATTCCAATCCTCTTCCCACAGCGGGTGTAAATCAATTTCTGGATAGTGACTTGGTGCTGAACATAGTTTCCTTCGAGTAAGAGCGCGTTAATCTCGGTCACAACGCCAGACGTCTATTTATCTCGAGGCTATCACTGCGGTATCATGTGGGCACGTACCAGGATGATACATATATCTGGTGGGAATAATGTGTCTAGAAGGGGGACCCGTGTCCGGAAATGCGCCTTTCGGGCCTTGTTCATTATGAATTCATGTGTGGAGTGCATTACATGATGGTTTCATTCGTTATTTTGGTTTGTTCGACAGCAACTTGACAATTCAATTGTAGGTATCTTGACACCCCCAGACTGTGACACAGTCAACCCCCCCCCATCAAATTTATCTGTCTCGTTCAGAAACAAATGTAAATAGGTCTGTGATCTCGGAGAGGGATGGTTGTGATTGTGAGAGGGTAGGGCGTGGCCTTAGATGGAGACCGTGTGCATGTGCACAGCCTCCATTGGTATACGCATGTTATGGGTGCACGTGATCCCAGAGCATCAGCATGTGTAGGGGTAGTATGGCGTATACCACCTAGAGTTATGATGCACTATTGATGAGACGTTGTTTGAGAAAGTCCTCGTATAGTCCGTACGAAAAGCGTCTATACCTTCAGTTGCTTATATCCATTTTCATTTTCCACTCATGAGCGCGAACCGATATTGAGTATTGAACGCTTCTTTAGAATTACACCAATATTAACAGGCATCTCTAGGGCCCTTGATCCGAAGATGTAGACCGGATCTCCGACCCGACGATTAACTAATGCGACGTCAAGTGGACGCTTTATGATTTATGCAACGGTGAGGGATCTGTTCTTTTGATCATGTACATCAGCTGCTTAGACGCGCTAAGGCGGACACGCTACAGTTTGGTTTTCTCGGTGCTTCCAGTCGTATCCCGATTTCTGTCTCTTTGGCAAACGGGCTGGTTCCGAACCTCTACGCCCCTGCGCCCGCCTTGTACATATATGCGACTGGTACCGAGGTCTCGTCAAAACCGCTGTGTGAACAGTAACATAATTCGTGAGATTTGTCTTCCGCAAACCGCTATGACCCTTACATGTACACATCGCAAGGTATGGCGGGTGTCCATCAGTTATATGTAGTGGCAAGTATTATCTTACCATTATTTTGGATTGTTCTGAGGGATATTCTTATCTCTTTTTATTCGCACACTTGTTGGCACGATACTGGTCAGACCTTATGCTTTGATCACACTCCATGTTGCATTATTCTAGGAGTATAAGAGCCTCGAAGGGGCCGAACTGGAAACTCCCCTTATTCCATCTCATGTCTTCCGACCTTCCACCGATTCCTAGTGATATCGCCTCTACGTAAGTGCATACATCTGCACAGATTGGCATTTGGCTCACAGGGCTGTAGTACTGCGCCTCAGGTCAGTCTCTCGAACAATGCCTCAAAATAGTAGCCCATGAACCGCATAGATCATTGGCACTCTGTTCAACTGGTGCCTTTATGGTGTATTATCTGTCCAAGTCTGTACGTGTGTTGGTGACTCTATTCTCTGAGAAATATTATTTATCAGGTCCTGGTAGATATTTATCACCTCAACTTCCCCGAGGATAAGGTGTCCACAAAATGCCTAGGTACGTAAAGATCCACAATTAGAGCATCATCTACGTTTTACTCATGAAATGAGCCCACTTTTCCGCAGTATACGGAACGTACTTGTTAGAAGTGGTGCAAACTGCCCTCTCAACGGCAGACCTGTACTATTGGTTCGTGTATTTCTGGAACCACCCAAATTTATGCCTTAGTATAATTAAAAATGGCACAGGTTTGCTTCAGGATATGGCAACATGAACCATCTCGACTTTGATTATTTCGGACCTTGGGATACACCCTTTCTATGTGGGGTCATAGCAGCTGTTGTGCAATGCTTCTTCGCATATCGTATCTGGATTCTGAAAAGGAACTACTGGTGGCTTAGTGTTCTGATTGTTCTGGTGGGTACTCTGAAGCGACGCAGGCACTTAACATGCTGCTCTTCTCATGCTCAATCCCATTACATAGACGTCCTTAGTTCAGACTGGCGGAGCCTTTGGAGCTGCTATACAGGTAGGCGCAGAATATTTGATGAGTTATATTTGACTCAATTGCCGTTAGGGGTACATAGTACGAAATTTCAGCCGATTTCACAAGGATTCGGTGCTCCCTGCCTCTTTTTATGTATGAATAATTTTCTCGAATAATGGAACGGCGCAGCTAACCTCTTACATATGTACAGATATGGCTTCTTGGAGACGCCGTTTCAGATATTATAATAGCAGGATCAATGCTGTATCTTGTATTGTAATTTCTATTAGGAACTACCAGCATAAACACTAATGATATTTGCGCAGTTCCACAAATCCAAGAAGCAGGACTATCAATATGCCAACAAAATCCTTACTCGGCTCGTCAGACTAATTGTGGAGACAAATACACTAACAGGTAAGTCTCAAGACACGTCAATAATCAAAAAGCGGTCTAATAAATATTTTAGCAAGCATGGCCTTGTTGTCCTTTATCTTATACGCCGGATTTCCTGTACGTATTAGCTAATCTGTTTGACGATTTGCTATCATTTACTATCGCTACAACAGGGAAGTCAGTTTTTTATTTGCACGTGAGTAATACATAGGAAAAACGTGCTTGGTCGAGCTGAATAAAATCACAAGAACATTGGTAATGGGCAAGCTGTAAGTTCGTTCCCCCATATCTCTCTATTCCTGTATCTCAGTCACTCCAAATTAGGTATTCAAATACGCTTCTGGTCACATTCAACAATCGATTAGTTCTTCGGAAAGTCGCAGCTGAGGAATCCCCTACAGATCCAAGGGCGCGTGTCCGGGGTTCTGATGTTTACACTGAATCTTCGAACAAGACGACTCTGGTATCCAATGCTTCAGAAAGTGTGGTCGGAAATACGTATCATCTCAGCCCGGATGGATTCCAGGTCAACGAGCACCGGTATTATTGAGCAATTAGTTTTGGTTCTGTGATCGGTATTACTACTTTTCATCCATCCCTTCGGACTATGTCGTTCCCTTGCCGTTCAAAGTTTTTGACGGAGTATTTATACAAATATCTAAGACAATTTTATGATTGTATTGGCCTTTGTATTCAGGAAAACGCTTTTCGACGCGTACATAGTGCCAACCTATCACTCTCAGGTGGGAGGTGTGCCCTGACATGCGAATGCGGGTGAAGGTATAGGCGGGGTGCTTGCGAGCGCACGATCATATGTGTTTCTTTATATTGACGAGCAAGAGTGGGCAGGGACTGTCCATTCGTTCTATGCGCATGCAAGGGTAATAGACGGATCATTGATGCGAAAAAAGTGCCTGAAGGAGGAAGGCGTATTGAACAATTACCATTCCTCCAAACTTCTTCGACGCTTCATCAATAGATGGGTCCAGGCCCGAATACTTGTTGGCAGTTCCATCAACCCAGAACGGAAAAAAGAAGGAAGTAATAATGACACCCTGTGAGAGGACCAACTGTATATAGGTGGCGGGGCCTGCCAAGACGACCTGTCGTTTCGAGGAAGGCCTCAATCTTTGTTACCCCCGAACCTCCAATATCGCGCCGGCCAAACCAGCATTACTACATACCACTTTCAACCTATAGATAATTTTTTTAGTTTATATGCACTGCTAACTTCGCTAGAGCAAAACTGCCGTATCTAGGAGGGACAGTTCGCTACGACGAGCACTGTGCTCAAGGCGTTTGCAGGTAATACGCCAGTCACTTCAGCTCAGAGGACATACAGGGAGGATACAGAACGCACCCGCTTGCAGAATGTCGCCAAAGATCCTCGGGGAGATGTTCAAACTCCTTATCCTCAGAACATTGGTCATGCCGACCCAGGAGTTCAGCGCGGTCTGGAGTGTGGGGTACACGTGTTCTACATGGCAAGCCGCCGCTTTCGCTGTCTATGGAGTCACCACTGCGAATCGAACCTTGATTGGTGAAGTGCATTTTGTTATTCGCTATCGCTTGAAAAAGACATGTACAAGTGACTCACCTCGCTCGATTGTGATTGCCCCTCCAAGCCTCATGGGATAAGACATCCGTAGCAGTTGCGGAGGATGCTAGCTTGACGCATTCTTGAAAATGCTGAAACATCCGGTATTGTTGACTGTGTTTCATTTGACCCTTCTATGTGATACTTCAGATGTGAGTGCCTGGTCCTAGCCGTGAGAAGAGATGGTTGTGAGCCGCACCATTGAGGAAGATATTTAGTACTCATTTGTTCATAGGCCTGATGATGGCGTCGCGGATACGAATGTATTCGTCCTGACGCACAATAGCTCTCCAGGGCCCCCCGTACATCCAGTCTCAATATCCAGCCGGTGACCCAATCCCTCCGTTGTTACGTCAACTTAAGCGTCGTCAGCAAGAACTGCACCTGCATCTGGACCGCCCCACCCTCCATCTACTTCCGCATCAAGATCACGGACACGGGTGGGGCATGGGTCGGGGCATGGCTGAGCTCGTTTAGGAGTGTGGATGCGAAAATACGGCAGGATCCATGCGCAACACTGTTTCGAACAGGCAGCAACGGCTGAGAACACATATCATGATGTTAACGTGGGAACAACTACCACAACTGAAGGTCTAACTGATATGAAATTGCTTCCTTATCCAGTCGACGTCGAACGTACACGGTACGTTGATCTTTCCTTGATCTTTGAATTTGGATTTGAATTCGCGTTCTCGATGATCGTGGTCTCCGTCCGAGGGTGGAAGCATGATGCGTCGCCAATAACGGTCATGATGTGCGTAGATTTGCGTTTATGGTAATACACTGAAGAGTGGGTCAAGGTTGCATGAGGGGAGCATGAGACTTTCCGTCAAGATAAGGAATATGGGGGATGTGCACGAGGATTTAGGACTGAATGGATGTCATTGTCATGCGAGGCAAGGTCTCTGCTGAGTTTCAGTTTGGATTACGATCGTAATCTTGATGTGGACCTATGCGTCTGTTGATATAAGCGCTGGGTGGACTCGGCTTGTACGTTGGGTTGTTACAGAGCAGTAAGTGCGTCGTGCATCGTAGAAATAGTGATCGTATGTGCGTTCCTGTTTGTAATGGAAATTGGCATAAATCATAATACGCACCACGGTCTGTGATGTGCTTTCCCATGAACACGGGTTCCCTGTTAAGTTGACATAGGAGATACTTTAGTCGCGACATCAAGCCTTGATAGTAGGTTCGAAAGCGTTTGACCTGGGTGTGCTTGATTTAATCCTGCCCCGCCACTATCGCAATTTGTATCGATTGCGCCTTTCGTTGCCTTTCGTTGTACAGCCATAATCAGGTCGACGAATGGACGAAGTTACGCCTCCTGGGTACTAACCATGTAAAAGTATAATTGCTGGGACCCAGAAAACGGGACCACAGGGATGTGAGTTTGCAACAACAAGCGTGTCGTACACCCATTGGTTTTCACCACGTGATTATACGAACCCGTGATCATGTTGTTTTGACGCATCGGAATCAAGGGGGCACCGGGATTCGAACGCGGAACCCGGGGTAGGGGGGGGTGGGTCAAACTCAGCTTAAAAATATTTTCTTAAAATACTTCGAAATCTATTTTTAATGCATAGCAACAACGTCGGGACACATCTCAGAGTCGGGACAGACAACGAGCTTCGTTCGAAGCACTAGATAGTAGAGAAAAAATGTATTTCGTTCACATTTCCTACCAATTACGAAGGAAAAACCCGTTGAATGGTGAAAGGAAAGGTATGAGTCTTGGATTCAATGAATTAACTTAAACGAGTTCACTCACCAAGGCAGACGAAGGCAAAGGAGAGACTCAAGTTCAATGATTCTACGACGGTGGTTTGCCCATCCTGTGGTGAAGATGTGCGTGTTGGAACGGCTGGACCTGCTGGCCTTGCACAACATGAAGGAAAGGGGCCATGTTGTAAAGCTCAAGCCAAGAAAAACCAGCAAAAAAAGACCAGAACACTGTTCGACATTGGTTTAAAGAAGGCTAGAGATGTCCCGGCTAGCGTTGTTAACATTAATATTTGTTCTGTCGATACTCATCTGCTCTTTGGTCTCCGAATTCAAGTTCCATTTAGAATGTTTAAACTTTGAATGTGCACCTAGAGGCTGGCGTTGTGAGAACCATGCGAGCCATCCGCGAAAACGCGCACGAGTGGCATAGGATGTATTTGAGCTGTGTAACAGACATGCTGCACAATGTAGGCACGCTTGCCTGGACGGCAGATATAAAATATTACCTATGTTTTTCTTAGAATAGCCTTTTTGGGCCAGACATAACCATTTTAGGCAGCACTGAGGGGGGGGGGGGGGGTTGGCAAGACCTTAAAGAAAAAAATCGACCCGCCCATATTAAAATATGTATTTACTATTAATGTATCATGTTCACTATCAATATATGATATTATCCTATCAATGTATGTAGAACATTAGTAAATAAAATAGTAAGTAAACTCTTATATGTAAGTAAGTAATTTATAATAGTAGAAGAAAGTAAGTGAGTCTGCACAGACTCTGTGGAGTCCATGCAGAGTCTGTGCAGAGTCCACAAGGACATGTGGGGGACTGTAAAATACAAGAAAATTATCCTATACATCTCCTTTTATTGGATGAAAATCATCCTATATATCCCCTTGTATGGGATGAAATTCACTGCTTTTATTAGATGAAATTCATTCCATTAATAGATGGTATTTTAACAGTACAATTTCACCCTCTTAAAGGAATATGTGGGATGAAATTTCATCCTATTTTCATACCCCTTAATTTCATCCACTAAACTTAGGAAAAACCCTTTCATCCATTAAGTGGGGGAAAAACCACCCCCACCAGGTGCACAGTGAGTGTGGTAACAGTTCCTCAACAAGTTGAGGAGGGAGATCATTGAAGAAGCGCTAGTATACTTGCATCTGAGCTGCCCCTGTGGTGGTAATGGTTGATCACAATGAGCATCATAATTTTGGCATGATTCATAGTTTATGTGCTGTGTATGAGGAGTGTGGGTGTATTGTGTGGGAGGGTATAAATATTGAGGTTTTGGAGCCTCCAGTTGGATGGGTGGAAACCTGTTAGGTGATAGAATTCCATAATCAGGTCAGATGAGCATATGGGGATTATGTATATGAGAGTTCTGTACTACGTTGATTTGCGGGTCAGGGTACTGAAAGCATGATTTTTGTGTAGTCTTAAAATAAACACTTTCTAGGCTCTATATTTCATCCTTACGGCCATCATGCCCGCATTTCAACGCCACTTAACTGATAGCCAATCTTCGATCTAATCTCCATATCTTTGGGTACACAGCCAGGAGCCTGTGGAAGGGCACCAAACGGCTCATGGCGACCTACGCCTCTCTCGAGGGTTATGCCTTTTCCGTAGATCACGGAAGGGTACAGTTCCGCAATCAAGGCATTTATATCGGCATTGCACAGACTCTACTCCGTTCGAAAACCTTCCAATTACCCCGAGTCCAGGGGGTCATTCTGGCTGGACTCACCAGCAACGCTACATCAATCTCCGGGGATCTCTGTCCGGCACGCGAACAAATGGGCTTAGAACCAGGCACTGGCGTCAAGATCAGGGTGATGTCGAAAGTTTGTGTCAACGCCTAATCTCCACAGCAATAAACTCCTACCGTAAGTGAACAAACTTGATGCGTGCTTTAGGATGGGAACATCTAGCAAGAAATAGATTATTTTCAACATCTGCACCCAAGTATACAAAGTAAATACGCTACACCTATATACTGAAACCACTCAATAAAACGTCCGTTCCGTTCATTACGCATAGAACCTGAATCACTCCTGGACAGCAGTGGGGAAAGCAAACATGTCCCTGGGGTCATATTTGTCCTTCAAGGCCTGCAAGCGCGGGTAATGCGCGCCGTAATAGCGTTTTTGCCCTAGCGAATTGAGGGTGAGAAACACAGTTCAAGAGCCAATGGAAGTCTACGTACAGTCCGCAAGCCTATCATCGATATAGTTCGCATATGCACTGTAAAAGCACAACATTTTATTAGAAAAATAATGTGGGTGGAGCACAGTCAACTTGGAATGCTCACCCGTAATCCCAGTTTGCGGGACTGTTAGAGATGATGCTATTTACGAGATCTAAAAGTTCACATGAGTAGGATGTCTAATTCTTATAGCATATCAGGTCAACTCACTATCCAAGAACGTGAAGCCGTATTGTGGGTAGGGCGGCTGTTGGCCAGGGGAGGATGCGTAGAATTGGATGGTGAATGTTGAGCTTCTGTGAGCGAATGCGGTCGCGTCTGCGGGTACAGCGTTGATGGCGGAGTTCTTTCCTCCGTAGAGTTCGACCTGGACGAACCATTCCTAAATCATAATGTATTAGCCTCCAAGGCCCCCCACAGACCACAGAAAGAGCGGTGTGTACCGTTTTCGAATCGAAGCCCTCATTCGCCAGATACCGCGCAAAGGCCGTGCGCGCTTTGAGCGACATGGGCGAGTTCTGGGGAGTCATGAGCGACTTCGCATAGAACGTATCATGACCGTCTGGTTTCGCGTGTGTGTTCAGCGGCTCCCCGGCCAGATACTCAACGCTATTAATATACGTCCCCGGCGTGAGCGTCACCTTTGGTCCCTTTGGCATCATTCTCAAGAACGGCGCAATAGTCGCGTTGAGCTTTCCCGCAGCGCCGTACCACCCTCCCGTAACGTGAAACACGACTGTCCCCTTTCTCGGCCCCCGGAAGAGGTTGATCTCGCCGTCGATCTCGGGAGGAATATTCGTTTGTGCATATGTTTCGAACGCGCCGATCCCCTTTGCTGCAGCGTCGACGTCGAGGGTCCATTCGTATTCGAAGATGGTGGCGGAGGGGGGTGCAGGGAAGGTCTTGACTTCGATCGAAGTGACGGTTCCAAAAGACCCACCGGAGCCTCGCATGCCCTGTTGGGGTCAAGGTTATGTGATGAATCATGCGTGCTGTGAAGGGTGGAAGCGTACCCAGAATAGGTCAGAGTTCTGCTGGTCGTTAGCTGTGATTATGGTGCCGTTGGCCAAAACCATGTTTACAGTGGAGATGGTATCCAGTGTGAGGCCCCACATGCGTGAAGTAAACCCGAAACCGCCGTAAGCTGAAATGCGAAGATTGTAAGTTGCAGGGAGTTCTGTATGACGAGAATGTGCACTCACATGCATGTCCGCCGATGCCGACGTAGGCGCAGGTACCGTGCGGTATGGCCCTTCCGGCTTTCGACAGTGCGAGAGCGATGTCTCCCAGACGATTTCCACTCTCGATGATAGCGGTGCCTTTTGAGGAATTGGCCGTCACTTTGTTGAAATTTTGCATGTCCAACACAATGATGCCGTCCTTCCCTCCTAGACCATTCGCGATATAGCTATGCTATTAGACAGGGTATTAGATGCATGAATGACTGTAGAACAAACAGGTACTTACGCCCCCACCGCGCGCGACGGCTTTCATATTATTCGAGTAACTGAGCTTGAGAATTTCAGAGACATCCAGAGGGGTCGTCGGGTATGTAACGACAGCGGGTTTGAAGTCAAAGCGCAAGTTAACTGCATCATACAGGAGGTATCAGTAAGGGAACCATGATGTTATGAAACGAGACGTACATGGGGTGCTAGCAGCAACATATTTAGGGTCCCCGGGGAACACTGCAGTAATCCCTGCAGCAGTGAGACCGTCTCTCAAGTTGGCCGCAAAGGCGAAAGTAGAGGCGAGAATAAGAAGCAAAGAATGGAAGAATAACATCTCCGTCCGCTTAATGATACTGCGGGAGTGATGGGAGCTGGACTGCGTTTGAACAGGCGTTTATATACTAACTTTGAGCAGTGAAATGAACGGTGATCCGCCCTACTCGGTTAAGCTCGCCTGGATATGAACATAGGAGAATTGGTAAGTATCTTACGGCACCTCTGAAACGTATAATGTCCGCGCTTGAAGATTATGTTTTTATTCAGCACTGCGGCCCGCGCGTATAGAAATTCCATGACGCAATTGTCGGGCCTCTTCGTCGGGGGAAGTGGACGAAATGCAGAAGCTCCGGCGATCACGGCAATATTTTGCGCTAAATGGAGGAAACGGCATCGTCGATGGGGTTCTAAGCCCTAGCCTAAAAGACATTCGGTTCACCCGGCTACAGCTCTTTGGAAGATGCTGCGACAGCGACACACGGGAGTTGTAGTTTAGGGGTTACCCAGGTTGAATTCTTCACTATTCAAGGCGTGCCTAAGACTCCCCTAATTCTAAAAAGGTGACTCACATACCGTGAAACAACGATGTTTAAGCTCACCACATGGATGTTCAGCCACCTCGCTAAAACACTACAATTTTAGGGTTTCAAGATAAGTTTAGAAATGCGGATGGAAAAAAATGGCCGTCAGGGAATATGGCCAGGCACGGGGTTGTCTGTAAATGTATACAATGTGCTGCAATCGTATATGCCGTACTGCCGCTGTAAGCATCCAAAGGCCACACTATCGGACGTGCCCTATAGCAGTAATGTTCACTCGAGCTCTCCGCTCGAGCTCCTCGGAAAGATTGTCCTGTTCCTCATCCCCGGCGGAACACTTACCATCCTCTTAGGCGATTTCGACACGCACTTTGGGGAAACATATGCGCGCGCTAGTTCGATTTGGGTGGTGATAGGAGGTGTAATCTCGTCGTACCCCGTTAATATAACAATACACACTCTGACACAAATATATACAAACACAACAAACCTGGTTCGACTACCAGATGGGGTAGTTATAGTATAGGCCCTCTGAAGTACATTTTCTTTCTCGCGCCCGAGCAGTTTTTACTGGAAACACAAACTCGAGTCTAAGAAACAGGTACGCATTTTTTAAGGTGTCCTTTCTGTCCTCTCAATATTTGCTCCATAACTTAATGGAGGATACAACTGTTACACCAAAGAGATGCATAAAGTCAGAACGTGTGTAGTACGCTGAGATTCCCGGTGAGTCTGCAGGTTGTGGTGGGCACGGGCAGTCGATCCTATTGTACGACCTTGGTCAGGAGTTTGCGTCCCCGTGAAATGACTCTTCATGAAAAAAAGATAGCAAGCCACGCGTTTTTTCGCCCTTTAAAAGTCCAGGACGGCAGTAATGTAGCCTGAATCCTCCTGGAAGCGCCAAAAAATGAGCGATTGCAGCGCGCGCTTTGCCATATCTAAAAATTGAACCTAGGACGCTCCGAGTGATCCTCTCGAGTCTTGTCAGGCCGGAGCATGGGCTGCTAGGCTAACGTACCATAAAAATACATGAAGAAAATTTCGTGATCTCCCCGGAAAATATAGCTGGGGTGATATGATATGTGGGACTAAGATAGGTCTAAGCTTGTTTTGAGTCGAATGTAATTGGAGGCTTGCGGGGTAGATAGAGGGATGTATTGAAAACAAACAGGGCTCAAAGAAAAAGATATCAGCCATATTTAACGCGTTTAATTGATTCCTTAGATGAATTCTGATGATGGGACGGGAAGGGTTAAAGGGGTGCGGCCCGCATCAACCCGTATTTACATAAGAACACGTGTTCGGCTAATAAGACTCAGAATGACCGAAAAGTCCGTGGTTAATCACGACGAACACCACGCCCTTCTTGTTATTTGATCTTTTCTCATCTTATGATCTCCTCCGAGTCATGCTCACTATGAATTCAGAACAAGATAGTAAGCATCCTCCCTCAATCAGCTTTTGAGGGTCTCGCCTCTGATCTCAGTCGACGCTTTCACGGCACTGTAAACTTTTCCATGATCCGTATAAAAGGGTCTCATTTCACACAGGGATTACCAAACATCAGCACCCAAACTGGTATATCCGCTTTAAAGCGACCGAATTTATATCGTCAAAACCTGTTGATCAACACCAATTTCCTGGCAGCAGCTCCGCGTCAGTTGTCTATCACCTCCGCAGTCGGTTATGACATTCTCGTTCCGTACTCTAGGATGGGAATCTCAAGTCAATAGAGAGTATTGTGGTACTCTTTCGTGTTCAGGCTGCTGGAGTCACTACGGATCGTTTTTGGTGAGGAAGGCTGGACGTTCGTATTGCAGAGGTCCATCTCGATAGGTACACCTTCGACCCGATTGCAATAGGTTCTGCTGTGAGTCTTGTTAGAACAAAGTCGGATTCGGCGGAACTAGGCAAAAAAACTTACCTTGCGGTGATTCCCGTGATCCTATGCCCCAAGTGGCAAGTCGTCAATCACATCATTACGTGGTTGAGCTTCCTTCAGAGCTACGATGTTAGTACCGGTATCATAACAGATGTCCTAGGACACATATACGAAACCAACCCACTAGCTATCCCACTCGCGAAACAGACTCCACAAAATTCAGGCGACTTAGTTTGGTGTATACGTATAGTAAGTTTTTAATACCTCTACCTGCTGCGCAATTATATGTGTCCGGATGACATCATGGTCTCATACGAAGGTTCAGATGATTGAAACAAGGGCTCAGTCTGAATAACCGAAGTCCACAGTCGAAACCCAATAGCCAACAAGTGGGTCATAGCACACATTAAACTTTGTTCGATCAATGATATTTAATCTGGTGGTAGATAGAAGCTTTATTTTTAACTTTCCTTCCTTCGTATTCCATCTACATCGCTTTTTCCAATGGATCGGTTTCTTGGGATAACGGTAGAACTTTGTCTCAACCGAACCTTCTGTGTACTCTGACCGCTCACGTAAATTAAACAGCTATGGTATAAACAGTGATCAAGCGGTATTCCCCGCATCAAATACACATCTCATCCTATTACGCCGTTGACAGAATAGAATCGAAGAAAGACTGAACTTGATTATAACGACATGTGAGTGTGCACACCTTTATTGCATTCACTGCAATATGTTGGTTATCCTCGTCGCAGAAACTTCTTTCGTAGAAAAATAACTGTCGAAGTATTCTATCCTTCCTGATATCGACATGTTCAGGTTCTGGTACTTGCAGGGTGCTGTGGTGTCTCGTTGAGTAGATGGCTATCGCTCAAACGCCCATACCACCCT
The DNA here is from genome assembly GCA_013420905.1 of Collybia mongolica. NCBI lineage: Eukaryota > Fungi > Basidiomycota > Agaricomycetes > Agaricales > Clitocybaceae > Collybia > Collybia mongolica. The sequence continues at coordinate 218,076 of JAAXNY010000004.1, forward strand.
TTGACTCTGCTCACGAAATTTCAGTAAATTGATGGTGGAAACAAAATAGAAGTTATTTTCTCTTACATAAAACTCTAGCTCATACACCCAAGTTGGACAATTGCGGAAAGGGCCAGGGGAGAACGAGGGCTGACTTCCAGTCGAGCCTTGGCAACCACCAGGGGAACACATCAGGAGCCGTGATCGCATTGTCGATATCACCGATAGAAATCCATAATTCAATATCGCACGGGAGTAATGCTAAACGTTCCTGGCCACTACTACGTCGTACGTTGACTGCCCAATGCATATATATCCAAAAGTTACATATTAAATTTCATTCGAGCATGCTAACGAGTCTACGTAGGAAAGGCAACCTTAGAACAATAATGACACGCATACATTCGTGCGTGCCCATCTGTATACGTGAACACAGAGTGCTTCCTTTAGCTCAAGCTCCCGTTTCACTCCCTCATTCTCATTAATACGTGTATCAACCCATCGAGTAACTCGCCAAGCACACCGTGTGGCTCAGACTCGCATAACATGATTGTCATGCCGCCTTGTGCCTAAGTATATATCCACTTCTCTTAGCGCGTCATCTAGTTCGAACCCCCAAATGCAATCTCGAGTAACCTGTTCCCTCGCTTTCCCAGTGTTGCTTTGTGCTAGTACGTCAACACACGCTGGGCTCGCCCCATGAGACCAGCGCTTTTTTTGGCATATTCGGACTTCGAATACTGCGCTCACCACATCCTCACATGACATAAGACAGGTCTCCCACCTTTGGACAGCTTTGTCCGGACTTCTGGCTGCGTAGTTTCCAATACGTAGGTGGCTTGAGTCGTAACCTGAGATCGTGCATCAATTCATTTCCATTGACAAGTGCCCCATGGTTTTCACGTGAACTCCCTCACACCTATAATTATTATCTACACGAATGACGAAAGCCGCCCCGGTTGAATCCTCACATACGACATGTTGTTGCCTGCGGAAGACTTATTACTTCTGACACTCCCTCAGAGATGACAGATTCCTTGTAAGGCCCCTGCGCGCCTACTTGGATGTACGACCTGCTGTAGCCTGTGTTGTTCCATATGTACGTCCTGGTCGAATTATTGAAAACAAAGGAGCGAACTAGAATGTCGAAGTGAAGGTACAGGTAGAATACCAGCCACCAGTACCCATACGAGATGAGAGCATCGAAGAGGATCATTAATTTCCTGTGGTGAGTTCCTACCGCTAAAAACCGGTTGGTCAATGGTTGCCGACGGTGGTAACCAAGGAAACTCCTCTTTGTTATCCGTCACAATTTGCTGGGACTCCTTTTCATTGCATCTACACCAGTTCTATATGTAATTAATAATACACTACTTTTGGGATGCTGTGGTTGCGGCCCCCGAGCAGCCTTTGTTTGGAATCACGAGACGGCATTAACAGGGTTCGACCTCGAAGATTCTGACAAGTGTGGGAGGGCATGCGCGTCTCTGTTTTATCGGTCAGTCCGACCACTCTGATGCTTCCTTAGCCTCCTCAAAAGCACTGGAAAAATACGTTCGGACTGAGGATGTACGGAGAGTCCTGAAACCCCTCGTCCTACCAACTCGCGGCCCACACTTACTCTCATTCTGACTCTAAGATTGGGGGGGAACAACTGTCAACTGCCAAATGGTCGAAATATCAAAGAACAGTGCTTTTTCCCATGGCGATGCAGAGACCTTACATCAATCGCTAGCTGACTACTCCTCGGACGTTTCTTCCCTTGCTATGCTCAATGAAAGGATCTCTCTTCTAACCCTACCACACTTGTCTATTCCTTCACAAACCCCTCCGAACAAGACTCTTCTACCCACTCGTACACCCGAAACACCACAGACGCCGGCGTCGCTTGGCTCGCCTGTGACCAGGGTCGTTGACCTTACTCAATGTATCACAACGAAGGCCGAATCTCCGATAACGACTGGTGGATTCTCTGATATATACCAAGGTTATTGGGTGAGGGAATGCGATGGAACAGGCAGGGCGGAGAAGAAGGAAACAGTTAAGGTATCAATAGCCTCGGCTTCCAAAGTATGTCTCTGACGTGATATGCAGGTAGCGATCAAACTGCTTCGAATCCTGGCCGTCAAAGATCAGGATGGTTGGAAAGCTCGACGAGTACGATATTGGATCCTTCTTGGATTTGACGCAGATGCTAATCGTACGGATGTACCAACAGAGACTGAATCGCGAAGTATACGTCTGGCACCGTTTGGAACATCCCAATATCGTCAAGCTATTCGGTACATCCTACCACATGGCCGGGAGACCATCAATGGTTATGAAATGGTATGACAATGGTTGCGCCGCGGAATATCTCAAGGGTCGAGGTTTAGAAGTGGACCGTATGTCTCTAGTGAGTTATCGTATTCTCTTCGTCACGTAGTACTTGAGATGGTTACCTATGTAGGTTCACGATGTTGCTCAAGGCTTGAATCACCTCCATACATTAACTCCACCAATTGTACATGGAGATTTGAAAGGCGTAAGCTTCTTAATTAGGGTCCAACGGCGATTGGTGAAACTATACCCCTAGAACAACGTGCTAATAACAGACGATGGACGAGCCGTTCTGAGTGACTTTGGGCTCTCACAAGTTATAGAGGACCTAGTAGGCCCCACAGGATTTACACCTTCAAGTCCGGAAGTGGGACCTCTTCGATGGCAGGCTCCAGAGTTTGTCGACGACGAGAACTGTCAATTGGGACTCCAAACAGATGTTTGGAGCTTCGGGTGTACTGCATACGAAGTGAGAAACCCCCCCACACACTCCCCTGGATCACGACAGCTCAAGGCTCTCTTTCTAGCTCATCACTGGTAATATACCATACTACTATCGCACGCGGGATGCGTTAATAATGAGGGACATGAATGACGGGATCAAGCCTCCAGGCCCGGCAGGAATGGCCCTGTACACACAGGATAAGAGGGTCACTGACCTATTGTACGACGCCTGCTGGTCGTTTTCTCCATCCGATAGGCTTCAAATGTCGGAGATCGTGCTGCAGGTCAGGCAAATTTGCACCAATACTAACAACATCACATAATACATATAAGACTCCTACAAAGCACAGAGGAGTCTTGAAGCATCCATATCCCCACATCCATTGAATAGTGGTCATCAAGCACCTTCATTACTCATGCTTTCCAAGCTATCCTGCTACACTATTTTTCGTTCGATAATTACATTTCAAGCTTACCAGGGGACCACACATGGAATGCGATATATACTGTAACAATTTAATACATCCGAATTCCATCAGGATACACATCTGCTCTCATTTACAGTCTCGTGCCAATTATGGCTCTTCTTCCGTCAGAGACATCGGCGGAAACAAAAATAACCTAGTCAGCTGTAAGGATCTAATAATCCGATCTATCCCCATATCTCCACAGGAACCTACTACAAGGTTCGTGATACACTGGTTTAGACTGAGGACAAAAACTTTTTCTTTACCTGTACCCTGCCCTACACACCCCATGAGGTTGGAGTCACCGAACGTTTTAAAAAACGGTAGGCATTATAATAGTCCATCTTAGCGTTATCAAGGCCGATATTGTATGAAAGGCACGCTCGTGAGTTGATAATCACTGGAGTTAAATACCACTAACGCCATATGTCTATTGTCGTAATGTGGCGCAAGGTCGCCTCCAGAGTTGAAGTCGCGGCTTTCGATGCTTCCCGCGTTCAAACACATCTCGGATACCTCCAGGAGCATACCCTTAGGTCGCCGGAAACTTCTGGGAGGAATCTATTAGCGGGATGGATACAAAGCCCCCAAAAATACGCTTTGGCTTTGGAGCCGGATAATGGGCGTTTATTCTCTCGATTATTAATACCTCAAGTCCGCAGTAGTGCAGACTCTGTAATGGCGAGGTATAAGCGAGATTCACATTCGGACGATCTGGTGACCATCTTAGAATCTGGAATCTCTATTGTCCGTGAGAGGACACAAATGACAAACTCGCCACATTGTGAATGTATATATCGAACCTCAAGTCATTATTCATAATTCCTGCACTGCCCTGTAGGATGTATGACCCGTTAACAAGCTGGAGATTCGAGTCCCTGGGAAGCGGAGGACACAACTGGTGGGAGGGGATTAGATACACTTAATTTCTTCGAGATTGTAGTGATGCTATAGGCCCGTGACACTGATGACTCATGAGTGCCACCAAAATCGCCACAGGTTGGGACGGTTTGTTTCATAAGTGATGGCACGAGGTTGAGGGCAGATTTGAGTATCGCCTGGTATATACATCGTCAGATACCTTGACCCTTGAGTATCAGTATTCGAAGTTAGCGTCAAATGACGGGTAACGTCTTCTGTTGAACTGTACAAGAAGTTGCAGTGAGGAATTAATTCACTAGGACGGCTCTTACCTCTCTGTCAGTATGCCGATGAAAGAGACGAAGGAAACAAACTTGCTCAAAGCGCGTAATCATAAGGGTAAACCTGAAGCAAGAATGGCATACCGTATTTCATACGCTATCGACATTTTACTTGCATAGAATTCTCGCCCGCATTATATAAGTACTTTCAGCAATTGGCCATTCAGGTCTCAAGAGATCTTACCAAGATCAGATCCTAGAGCCTTTTCGATATTGCTACGCCGCAATGGGAGTTGAACCCTTAAACTTTCCATACGGAGTGAGTAGTACTGAGATGTCGTGTGCGAGTTGAGCGAAAGGCTTGGTATCACGTGTATAAAAAATTCAGAGCCAGACTGGAAGTCCCCGAAACACAAAACGCCTGCAAAACACGTTCGGATCATCCACGCGCCCAAGGGTCCGAGTCGCCAACCGCAATTTGAAGTACAGATACGACAGCATGAGCGATATGAAGATTGGTATGTGTCAGAGTCCACATCATTTCGGGTGCTGATTTCAATTTTGCATACAGCCTGCTTTGTCGTGATAATCGCATTCGTCGGACATCGCTAGAATTTGCGTGGGCTCTCCCATATCGACACCACAACCGAACACAGACCCTACCTCACATGCACACACCTTATAGTGTGTTGGGCCGCTCCGCTGCTAATTATGGATAGCTATCGGGGTAAGCATCCCCCATTTACATATTTTTTTTTCACCTTCCGCACCCTAGCCTTCATGTACGAATTTCTACCACTCCACTTTGTGGGTCTTCGTTGACCCACTTCTGGAGGCGTGATGCTCACGGTCCGTCATATCCGGGACTTTTTGATGCAGAAGTTTGCCCCGCTTTTGACAAAAACCCTGAAGATTACAAGCATGCCATATCGACCCTTGTCCCAAGCTTCTTATGGTGATATTAGCATTATCCTTTTGAACAGCTAATTGAGGAACCCAGGAAACATATCCTGACCCAATCCTTCGCAGGCCCAATGTCGAAAGTGATAATGCCTAAAACAGACAGCGTTTTAGATAGCCTTCCGTAACGAACAGTCCCGTCTCAATCTCCAGCCTGGATTGTGAATACAGAACTATATTGATAACACCTTCGCGGGAAGCAGCTCCATCTTACGCAGTCAAAACATCCGACGGCTACAGATTCGTTTATGTACTCGGCTATCTCGATCGATGTATTGGTCTTTTTGGTTCGGTACATGCCTAACTAGACGTAATCCAGACCGCATTTTCCGTGGAGTCCGAGCCTCAAATAACATATTTGAGGGCTCATGTGGGGAAGCGTTCAGGGAAGGTTGGTATCCAAATCAGGTCCGATCATTCTCAGGGCCAACTGCACATAGCGATACTGTGCGGGACTTAGTACCGAAGTTGGATGTAAGTGAAGCGAGACGAGTACCGGACATGGTGGGCACCGGCGTAGGCTGCGCATTTATTTCTCATTACTCAAAAATTTATCACGGTCCGCGTGGGGAAGCGCGGTTACTGAAGTGAGAGAACAATGGGTCCATCGATAAAAAACGTGGAAATTCGGGGCCCGCGACGCGTGTATTTCGACGGGGACAATGGCTGGCATTAAACCTACCAACACGTGTGTATATATAGCCTTACAGCTTTTCAGGCGACATAAGGTTTTTCCCGAGACCCAGCCTTCTCATCACTCCCCTTACTGGCCCCTGCCAAAATGTCGAGGATATTTTCACCATCTGATATGCCAGACACTTGTGACGGGTCTGAGTCTCCAGCAGAACTGTCTTCTCCATCCTCTTCTGAATCAGAAATACGTGAACCTGAAGGCAGCCACTCAAGTACCAACGAGGGTAAAGGAAAGCGGAGGAAATATGTCAGCGACCCACTTGAACGAAAGCGAATTCTCGAGGACGATGTCTGGACTACCAACGTCACACCGACGAGCGTCGACTGTATTGGCTGCGGAAAAACCATAGCCCTCGACGGGAGAAGGGAATACTACCTTGGCCTATGGGAAAAGCACCGTGATAAGTGTGCAGACATTCGACGAAAAAAAGGCCAGGAGCCATTGCGACGGGTAACTATACCACGATCCCAACGACTTTACACATATTAACTATGCCGCCGCCCCATCGTAGAAGCCCAGGAAAAGCTCCACCAAGCGCGACGCCGACGTCAGCTTCTTAAACACCTTCAACATGCCACAGCAGAAGCAGGCCGACATGCCTAAGCCCGACAATTCTGAGAGCAGCACGGCATCCACTTCGTCGGGCCACCGAGCCCAGAGTGCCCAATCTCGAGCCAGCTCAGCCGATTATCTAGCAGAGTCAAAGCACAGCAGTGAACAACCCCACCATCTGTCGGTTTCGCGATCGATGGAATTCTTTCGCGCTGGTAGCCCCGAGCAGCCCGGAAATGAAGGGTACTGGCAGGAGACGCCGTTCGCACCTCGTAAGCGTAATCAATTACAGTACTGAAGGATAAATCACTGAGTTAGCATTCAGCCGCTTCAAACGACTCATCTCAGGGACGAGGGGTGTATCGCTTTTCCACACGCTGGGAGCTTGCCAATGGTTTTGGTGAATATAGAGCGGGATTCACTGACGCCCCAGAGGAGCAAGCAGGAGGGTCCAATATGCGTATCTAGTAGCATTAGATTTGAACAAGGGCCTGTTGGACGACGAGGACACAGATGTCGTAAAATATATTACTTTCGTGGAGGAATTTATTCTACATGCATACATAACCACCATGACGGACGCGCCGAGCGTAAATTTAGGGAAATGTATGGAAGCGAGACTGTACTGTTTTTAGCTCGCAGGGTCCAACACCCTGCACCTCACAAGCGGTTATTATTGTCATCCAACGGCTTCATCGCTTCCGGCGCGGAGTAAATGAGGCTGGCTAAGGGTTGCCCTGATCGTCATTTTGTTACGGCGCCACCAGGCGCCTCAACTTCGATCATGACATTCACCAAACGAGGTAGAAACAAATTTTCCTGCCTCATCCCTAGGAACATGCGCATAAAGCCGACACTCAGGGCTCAGCGTTCGAATTAGCGACAGGGTATTGCGCTGGTACTATTATTAGGTCACAATGTCAGATACCTCATCGCCAAGGCCATCCCTGCTCTATTCCTGGTGCACGGCCGGCAACGGGGAATCACCTGTCGAAACCAAAACCCCACCGTCCTGGAACAACATGGCCCTGCGGAAGTGGAATTGGCGCTTGTGGAACATCGACTGCGATCTCATCCTCGTCAACTTCCGGATGATCCTGCTTATATTCTTCGAGGGGACGCTCTGCAGCCGCTTTGACCTGGTACCCCAGTGAGATGATTTGTAATCCACCAGGCCAGCAGCACAAACCTCTTGAGTGTAGAGCCGACCGACATAGTCCTAGCCACTGCACAAGGATTGCCCTTGTAACGGAAAAAAATATGAATCACTCTGGAAGATGTGTGTGAGGGCAAAGAACGAACCTGGTTGAAGTGATAATATCCTTCTGAAGTAGGCAAGAGTTTTCGATAGATGTAGCAGGATTTTGCCCCACACGAACATGTCATCATGTCGCACTAGAGGAAACACAATATTAGTATCAAATCATGGTGTCGAAAGTCAAATACGAACTCCATAATCTCCCACAAATACTAGATAATGAACTGGTATCAGAGGCAGCGAATATTAAAAAAAGGGAGTAGTCATACGCTTTTGGCACTTGGGGAAATTTCGCATGAGTTCACGGGCTAAAGATAATATCGTTAGACCCAAAAAAAATGTGAGAAGAATAAACGTACTCATAGCCTCCTCTATGGTGTGTCGTCCTTCCAAAATTTTATCCTCCTCTTCGACTGCTATGTACGAAGGGTCGGTCATTTTCGTGACTTCGCATCGTAGTGAGATGGGATGAACCATTACACGTCCTCGGGAGATAACCCTGACAAAGCGAAGAATTCTGAGTTCTAGTCGCTCGAGGAAAATCGATAAATGGACCTACAAGCTTCTTACATGTCCTACGGCTCACAGCCCCACAAATATCTTTGTTCCCGCACTGAAGAAGCCGCTGCTCCGTAGTACGGACTTTCATCACGCACCCCCCAATCGCAAAATGGACACCCCTCCCAGCCACCCAAGCCCGCTTTCTCTACCTCGCGTCTCAGTTTCAGACGCTCCCAGAGGGACATTTGCTTCTCTGAAAGGACTCGCGACGGTTCCGAAGAAGGAATCGGCAAAGTACACCCAGACCGGCGTACGCACTTGATATCCGAGTCGTGTGACCCCGAAAGGTTAGATGCGTAGCACTCCATACACTTTCTACAGAACAGATGCGCGTCGGGGCACTGTATCATTTTTCCCTGGTTACTAATCAGCAGGAAGCACACATAGACGAAGAAAATCAGTATCCTTACGAACGCATAAGTAGCGAAACAACAGCCGCATTCGATTCCGTTGCCAGCATCTTCGTATTCCTCGTCATTGAGGGCCTCGGCAAGTTCGAAGTCCTTCATGGTTTTTTCCAATATCCACGCTCGCTCCTTTTCAAACTTGGCGTCGAACATCTCTGCGTGGGCCTCACGGACGATAGGGGTTCTTCCTCCGGGTGTACGGGAGGATAGATTTTTGTCCCTTCTTCCCTGAAGCGCGTTTCTCCTGCTCGAACCGCAGTTCTTGTTCAGCGAGAACGATATAAGTGGGCGCGTAAAGCCGCTGTTTGGAAGTGAAAACGCATCGTACATGTTCTCGAGGAACATACGGGAACTCCTTCCGAAGTTGTATCTATAGAAAGAGAAATTCAAGTCGGGGACATCAAAAAAATAAACGGATACACACTAAAGAGACGCGTGGATAATACACGCCACCCGATATTTCTCGCGACGCGTTTCCATAGTCGATATAAGGATTTTGGGAAGGTCCGGCCTGGGCGTTTTGCTCGACACTCGCTCCTTTACGATTTGTAGCCTTGGACGTTGGCTTTGGGGTAAGTTGGGTCGTCGAGCAAGGCGTCAATGATACCCTGTACAATATTGGCTATGCCACCAGCTGTCGTAGACTTCCGGATCAGTGTGTTCAGATGGTCTAGGCCGGCGTCGGGTACAATTTCAAGAACACGTGCCATCGTACGTGAGATTGGTTCTTCAGATGGGGAAGCCACACAAGGCGGTGTTGGGAGATCGTTAACGTCGCATATGACAGGAATCTTTTTGGATGACTCCACTTCAGTGGTAGTACCCTGAAGTGCACCGGAGAATTCGTCATAGGAGTCATCGGGGGGTTTAATAAGGGCGTTTTCCTCTCAGAAGGAGGGGGAAGAGGTGATAGACTACTATCATATAAGTCAGCTTCTTAATCAAAAATGAAAAGAGAATAATTTCCCTGAGGTTTTCTTTCCGCTGGCGTTGTTGGCGCGCCGCTCAATCGTGAAAGCGGGTATCGAATGGACTGGAGAGCTTTGTGGTATCACCGCAACATCATCTTCATTGTCCGCTTCACTGTCCGTAAGCTCAATGACTATAGTGCTTTGAGAAATAGACCCTTTCTTGGGCCGTTTACGCGAAGGCGTTCGAGGAACAAGAGGACGTCTTCCCTTGAATTCCCAGTCCCGAGTCTTCGGGCCAGACGGCATGAAGATGACCTCTTCCATGAGGCAAAGAAAAACTCCAGCTCGGGCCCGGGCTCGCTGAGAAACAACAAAGGATGTATGCGAGTCAAGTTAAGCGACCGTCTTGTGGAGACCGGTCCAAGCACAGCATATCCGAGTTCGATCTGAAGCCCGATAAGGGTGAGTCGCATGAGCAAGGGCAAATAACAAACCAAAAAAACTCGGCAAATAAAATGATCGGATGCGATCACGGAAATAGTCGCAACGATAGAGCGAAGAAATCCCAAAATATTGGCTCAGGTGATTTGGCAAAACCTCCTTCTCATTATTTCAAACTCGGAACGTTGAGCGGACGCGACAACCAACACGTGCGCGTAGACGCGCAATCACGTTTCCATGGCCAGCCTGTGGCCCCTCGGCGTTGTCCGGCTTGACCAAAAAAATAAAACACGTGACCCCTACCCGACTTGAACGGATGACTTTGTGGAAGCCGAAAACTGGAATCACACACTCTACCACTGAGCTAAGGGGTCATGTGAAAAGCGTTAATTTTTTTGTCGGTGAACAAGCCCCTGGTACTGTTCAACATTCAAATCTCCCCTACAAACATCGGCCACAGTCATACATCAAGGTATTGTAATTTATGTTTATCCACGGTCTATCACGGTAGCCGTTGCTGGGGAATTCGACGAGACAACCCTTATTTCACGTATGACGTCTGTAGCCTGAGGGAATCAAATGGGGCGCTAAATGAGCGCACATATCAACAGAGATAAAACTACCTTTCAAGTCTCAAACGCATCTCTTTCATTACCAACTCACTGCTCTATGACTGACAGGGAAGCCGTGGATTTCCACTTACTCGGAGCTACAGTGCAGAGGTTGGTATTTGAATAGTGGGTTTTGATGATACGTCATTTGAAGTGGATATTTTAGCTTAGGCGTCGATTTTTCGGGAATCTTTTTCCAAGACGGTTGATGAAGGAGCCCGGAATGAATGCAATGAAAGAGCCGATTGGTCTAGAAGGATATCAGAGTCGAGATCTTCAAGAATAATGGGGAAGTTTTATCCTATGATGGACAAGGTGGAAGAAGATCAATGATGATAACAAGGGTGTCATGGTCGCAACGCGTTATAACCAACAACAATGATGAACCTGCTCGTTTATTTTTTTGTTAGCCAAACATGTTGTTTGACGCAGTTCCGGCTGCGCATGGACCGTGACTGTTCAACCTTCCCAGCATCATCCCAATCATTGGGAGTCAACAGATGGAATGGAAGGCTGAACATGGGAGGGTTCTTTGAACGTCTCCCATCCTTTGAGTTCGTATAAGTACTCGCCCAATGGGGTTCATCCATTTGGGCGATTTTGGCGCTTGATAGGTGTCCTCTTTCTGGGGCTATGTATACTCAGATGGTCTTCGTGAAGCCTGGAAAGAAAACAATCTATTTGGAATAATATCACATCTATTTATAAAGACCCACCACTAGCATTTGAATGAAACCAAAGGTTCCCTCATATACATCATCATCATGATATGGAGTCATTTAGCTCTACCTGGGGATATTCGTTCTGATGCTGTATATAAAGCTAAACTTTGAGTCAGAGTCTTCAGCTCCCGCCATCATCCAACATACCCTCTAGTTCTACATCGTCTATCTGAATTGCTTTAAACACATTGGAAGAATATGGCTTCCACCTCTAGGTTCAACCATGACCCAAACTATCCGTATGTCAATGCTTTCGATTAATGGTGTAAAAGAATGTGGTGAACTCTACCTTTAGTCAGGTCTTCAATGTAAAGTGCTGCTATAGTGTCATGGCATTTCTCGTCCCCTCCTGCTAATGAGCTCATACAGAGCCTCAATCTTGTTGCCATGACCATCCTCCTCTTTGATCATCTTTTGACATTTGGAGACGAGGTATTGGATTGTTCCTCTGACAACTAACTAATAAATCCTCCTCCCCAGGTGAAATATATTTGGCAACAAAAGATATCATTTTGTGCATTTTTTTCGCCAGTCTGAACCGCCAACCCCATCTAATTCTTCAAACAGTCAGTTTTTTGTTCCTCACTAATCGCTATTATGCACTTGTTACCATGGTTTGCTACGTTGTGGGTGCAATCCTGCCTTACAACGTTCAGGAGCATATACAACCAAAGGTACGCAATCATGAGCTATAGTTATTGCCACAAGATATCTAAAGTCATATATAGTTGTAGGTACCCCATATTGTGGTCATCAAGTTTATTAATGGGTGTTTAAACTCGTGCTTTGCACCAGCCAAAGTGGAGTGGTATTTACTTTACAAACCGCACCAACAATTATTGTTGCCGAAGCTATGCTAGTCCTAAGGTGCGAATACCAAAGCCTTCTCGCAAGTCTCAGTTTTCATCTCTGCTGTGTATCCTAGGGTATATACTGTGTATCAGTGTAACAAGTTAATTCTTGCATGCCTCACCTTTGCCTGGATGGCACATGTGTCCCTACTGAGTTACCTTCTAGCCAGTAAGTCCATTTATTCTCTTTCATTTAAGTACTCATAGACTATCAGGTACTGATGTCAGTTGTGTGCTAGTTCACGTTTTTCAGTCATTAGATGTGATGAGAATTAGGTCGGTCCTTCCCACTGATGAAATGTAATGCCTTAACTCGCTAATGCTAACTGTAGTTATGCATTCAATTCATTACTGGGCCTTGGATTCTTTCTCCCTCCAGTGCTATTTGACAGTGTGATTGCAAGCCTTTTGACATTTGGCTTGTATCAAAGGTCAAAACCCTTTATTTCTAAAGCTTCGCAACCTTCTCTGGTCAATCTCATAATCCGGGATGGGTTACTTTATTTCTTTGCAGTTTTTGGGTCCAATATCGCATGGCCCATCATTGGATTTATCTTCCACTACAAACTCAAGGTGGGCCCTGTATAAATGTAATCCTGACACAGCTAATTTCGTGTGCGAAAGTCTGACTCTCTAGGAATTGCGCCAGCGTACATGTAAATTCCTTTTGAAGTGATGCAATTCATAGCTCTCTGACTTGTAAAAATCAAACATAACAGAATGTCCTCATCGTGCGTCGATCGTCTTAATCTGTAACCATGATGTTATGACTTACTTCTAACTGTCCTAGCATCACCACTACAATGATTGGACGGCTGACGCTAAGCCTGCGAAAATACGGAGCTGGCAATAGCGATGAGCTTACTGCCAACTCCTCAAGCTTGCGATTCAATCAGCCTGAAGATCCACCAAGCTGCGTCATCAGTGCAGAATATTTGACACCCTAAGTAAATCAGATCATATATAGTTTATTTGTTTTTCCCAAAAATCATAATGACGTACCGCATTCCAGTTGGCTCACTTTTAAAGAATATACGTATCGTATATGGACCGTGGCTACCCCCTTTGTGGTGAGGTGAGTTGGTGTTTCAACGTGATACATAGGAATCCGATGGAAAGGGGACACCCGTATGCGAAAAGTGACCCAGAGGCCTCCTAAGCACTGAGGTAGCCGTCTTACGCACGCTTCAGGGGTGGGTGAGCCGCCGGTGAAAGGCCCGCTACCTCTAGATGGCAAAATAGCCTGGTCTCCACTGGACATGGCGATGCTAGCTAACTCATTAACCGTTCTCCTAGTTTAATCTCCAACCACGCTTCCACAATATTATATTCATTCTGCAATGGTATGTATGCTAATACCCATGCTCTTGTGCTTTTCTCATAGGTCATGGTACACTATTTTCCATCTAATATCAAAGAAATACACATCTCCTGTCCGTGTTAACCGCACATTTAAACATGTATCAAATATATATATGCGGTTTATTCCCCCTCACGAACGCCAGTAGAGGCGTTCACCGTTGAGTTATGTGAAAGAAAACGTAGGCTCATGGAGCCAAATGTAAGTTCGTCGCCCCCCTCGCCTTGAAACGCTTTTATGTTAAGCGCCAACCGTCCAATCATTGTAGTAGTGGTACTAACATGGGGACAGAAGTGAGTTTAGTTATCATACCTACACAACAGGAAGGATGATTAACGCACGCTGAAGATAATCTGTTGCACATGGGATCCTTCTATCAGCTCAGTGATGTTGTCAAATCAATGAAGAAGCCTACATGTACGTTGGCCCGAACCCCAGAGACTTATGCTGTTCAGAACATGTGAAACTACGTTTAAAAGGGCAGTGGCACAAGCTTGCCTCTGAGCTATAGAGAAGAAATCCAGTAACCATCCACACGATGTTAAACCCAAAAGCGCCAAAAAAATAGAACAAGCCATCCCGGATGATGAGATTGACTAGTGGCATTTCCGACATGAGGTGCTTGAACCGCTTATATAGCCCAATCGTCAAAAACCCCGCTATTATCGCGTCGAATAGCATTGCAGGAAGAAAATATGATAGCCCGAGGCGTAGGTTAAGTGTCCTATTATTGGTTTGGGTCCGTACACCGGAAGATATTTTGCTGGTGGGAATTACTATGAAAGCCGAGACCGAAACATGGGCCGGAAAAGGCACGATTTGATTGTATCAATAGTATGTGGTTATCTGTGAAGGGAGTTCCTTGATTTAACTCATGGGCGCATCATTCTTGTTCCAAGGTGAGTACTCGCTCTACTGGTAGTATCTGAAACGGATGTCTTTTCCCTGAAAAACGGAGTGACTTTCTTCAACACAAGTTCTGGAGCAAAGGTGCGATTCAGGGGGGGCGGGCCATCTCGCAGGAATCGTTGTTCTGAGGGATTGGGCGATAATTGGTTATAGATAGATATACTGCGGACCGACTCAGAAAAGTCGCTTTCCTGTATAAGGCTTCGCAGAGATGACTGGAATCTATCAGAAGATGCAGTAAGATGAATTTCTCAAACAGAAGAATGACGGCGGGAATGTTTGATTGAGCACGATATCATCTCACCCAAGTGGGCATTTACTACTTATAGTTGGCAACATTATGGCTGGGCCGATAACTGAAGACTCGAAGCCATCGGGAGCTCTATTTCGGGGGGCCAGAGAGATGGGGGAACCTCGCTTATAGATGTAGGTATCCAGATATCCGAGTTCATATACATCGGTGGTTCCGTGGCACACGCGTCTGGGACCCGATAGCGCCATCACGCCCCGCGCCTACAGTTATCAAGTCCATCATCGAGTCGGCGGCGGGCGCTGAGTAACGAATTAGATCTAGGAAGCAATTTACCATATGAATCAAGGACTCAGAAACTTCAAAGGTCAGACGAAAATGTAAGTTCAGCGTTCACCTTGTGACGTTTGCGAAGGAGCAACGAAGGAGTTGGGCTTGAAGAAGAAATCTAGCGCCCATGTCATGTGATTGGTTGAACACGAGATGACATTCACACGGTCATGCTGCGCTGATCTTACTCTCGCGCCGCCTCAACTCCAGACATTTTACGATCGCCACTCACTACCCCCTGCTCCGACATCGAACACTTGATTAAAGCTATATTTTTGGGTTTGATCCGGCTTTTGAGGCCAATTTGAGGCTTTCGGGTTCTCGGAGATTGTCGAGGTAACTGAACCAATGCCATGGGCGCTCTTTTGGCGAATCAAATCCTCGGGTATAGCTGAAAATTCATAAATATTGAAAAAAAAAGGGCATATGTTGGGGGAATTGTAGACGGAAAAGCACGCACTTTGCAGGGGGAAAGCATCTAGCCATAGAATCTGGCGTCGAATGGTGGAGGAAATAACATTGAACCGGTACTCACATTCCAGGCGATCCTCAACAATGTCATATTTCGCTCATATGTGATACATATACGTACCCCGCCTATTACAGGTGACGACATCATCAAGGCCATCAGCAAAAACGATCAACAGTTATCAAGAAATCATGTATTTTATGCTGTTCCGCCAAGACTAGTAGACATACTATGAAGCGGGTTTGACCAAGCAAAACGCATGCTCATGGAGTTAAGTGAGTAGTCTTCATCCTTCCCCATTTGATATGCTTTTAGACTGAGAGTCAACCGTCCAATCATGGTAGTGGTGGTCCTACGCCAGTGGAACGTGAAGTTAAGGCATCCATCAATGTTAGCGGAAAAGAAATTGACGCACGCAGCGGATAGTCTGTTAGGGATCAGTTTACATATGTTAGTGCTCTACAGAATATATAGATGCGAAAAGGCTTACGTGTACATCGGCGCAAATCCTAGAGATGGTGCCTTCCCAGGTATAAATTTAGTTTTGCTTTGGAGGTTATACAAAGCTCACCCTTGAGTCGTAGAGGCGAAAGCCGATAATCAGCCACACGATGTTGGTCCCAAAAACGGCGAAGAAATAGAGCAAGCCATCACGCATAATATGGTTGACTAGTGTCATTTCGGAGACGAGGCGCTTGAATCTTCTGTATAATCCGATAGTCAAGAAACCCGCTACCATTCCGTCAAATATGATGGCAGGAATAAAGAATGATAGGCCCAAGCGCACGTTGAGCGCATAACTTGGGTTAAGATTAGGAAAATGTGACATAAGAATTTGGAGTAGAAAAGACCTGATGTTCATCAATTCATCCAAACGAACTTTATGTGCTTTTAAATCGTATATCAGCGTTGAATACCACGTGGGCCGTTAGGGTGGATTTACCAGCCAAAATGGAAGACGCGATGCCAATGTGTGTCAACCAGACCAATATGAGAAGCGCAAGGATCCATTTGTTTCGCTGGTAGACAGCATACACCCTATATATTAGTAAATATTCAGTTTAGGTAAATTAACGGCCCTTTGAATGCTCTAACCTTAATATTAATATAGCTTCGGCAATGATGACCGTCGGATAAGTTTGTACAACAGCGATCTGCCCAGGTTGGCTGACGACAATGTAGGTAAAGACCCGCATTGGTGATTGAGTAGCGAAACACATACAACTAATCATGAGTTAATAAATCTCGCTAAATTTCCTCACTTGTGGTTACATACCTTGGGGTATAGACTCTCCTGAACGCTGAACGGGAGGAACGTTCCAACAACATAACAAATCATGGCGATAGAACCAAGATAGCGGTTGATGAGAAATAACACATTGACTAATATCATTATGCTCAGTTTTCCTTTGTAGAAAGCTCAGAAACTCACAAGGCGTCATCTTCCTGTTCCAAATATATTTTACCTAGTACACGAGAATCTCATTAGCACGCCACGGGAAAGAACTGTTAGATAATTACCTCATCGCCAAACGTTAAGAAATGGTCGTACAAAAGAGCGGTCAAGGCTATGACATTGAGGTACTGCAAGTGATGATCAGAAGAGCCGGAGAATGATAACGGAAGCTCTCCACATTTATGATCTCGCTGCGGGTGGCAGGTTCAAAGAGTATGTATTGATGTAGTCAAATTCAACGTACTGATATTGCTCAGCACTAGCAAAAATGGCGGGATCTAGCGTCGCCGACATATGCTGATGACAATGTCGAAGGACAGGGCTATCCGAGGGTCAAATGAGAGTTGAGGGGTTCAGGGCCATGGTTTATATATATAAGCTTCCCATTTTGGTCGATCTGGAATCGTTCTGATCCAGTTGCTGGTATACCGCCGGGCAACGAGAGCCCCGTTGAAATGTGACGAAACATCAACGAAAATAAACACCGCCTATGTCATTCGTGTGACCACTATTGCTTAATTTGGTTCAGAAACTGGATGTGGCAGCGCTTGAAAAAGATAAATCATTAGTTGCACGTGGACTTGGTGATGGGGAGTCACAGGTGGATATAATACTACCTGACGGGAAGAATTTTGTTCCAGGTTCCGCGGAGGTGGTCTGGGCTGCGAAGTAACCTGTCAATTGTCGGATGATAGGCAAACAAACTATATATAATTCGGCCGATATGGAAAGTCAATTATCCATACTGCCTCAGCATCGACCCCGAGAGAGGATTTTTTTTCCGCCCTGCATGCAATCCGCATCGCCTTGACCAGCCTGCCCGATTACCCGTGAATCAGGCCTGCACTGGTCATGCGCCTAAATTGAAGCCGTGCGATACCCTACGTGTGAACTAGGTGCGAGGGAAGTCTACTTGGAGCTACGCCTCGGTCACGCTTCGGCGTTCGAGTTTTATATACGAGAGGAACACTTCATGATCAGGAAGATAACTGACAGATCAAGTATAGCTGTGCGCACAGATACACTTCCCTAGCGTCGGGCCCCGCGACGGAATTTCGTCTGGGATTATTCTATTGGGAAGCCCTGTTTCAGAAATTCCTGAGAGTTCTCCAGAAGTTGCGTATACAGAAACCCCTTCCCAGTGGTGCATTTCGGCCCCCGTCGCCGGACTTGTACCCACACACAAGGACTATGGTCATACGAGGATGTGTGAAGACTTCAAGAGCGGCGTCCTGAGACAAAACTGTGCACCCAATCATATATAACAAACTCCAGGACGACCGATCCCAGGGCCAACGCCGATAGTGGTGAGAAGGCTGGCCTGTGATTTCCTTCGACTATGCGTAGAGCGCAGAATTGGCGTCCCCGTATATCTACAATGCACTGTCGCCGGTCTGCAAGGCGCAGTCATCGGAGTCGGTCATGACGGAGCCGAGGGATGCTTTGCTGGGGAGTCTGGAGCGTGTTTCTCGTTTGTCCAAGGGGTGCTACATAGCGAAAGGCACATCGCGCGACGAAGAGTATTGGGAGGCCCCATAGAGTCGGCAATGACTTGAGGGACCTTGTCGTGCGACATGTTGGCGCACAGGATGACTTCGGTCAGCAACGGACTACTGAAAACCCCTGAAACAGGATAGAATATTCCGTGCCTCTGGACCATCAGGGCGAAGCATTCCGTCCATCATGGAAGCATTAGGCTTTCGGACTCATCAAAATCTGTAGAACACGGACAGTGGTAGACGGACTTTTTGTTGGTGATTGATGGAGTTAGTGTTGGGCTCCGAGTTGCCAGAGCACGTGTCAATGTCACGTGTGTGGTTTATCAGATATGGGCGTCTTCTCCACGGTCAGAGTGCCCATGAATTATCAACACATCGCCGAGAAATCATGCTAACTTGAATTATTTTTCTGATCACTAGGTCCCTGCCCCCAATCCAGGACGAAAGCTCGTTCATCAAAGGCTTGTTTTGATATGGCTAATCTCAGACGCTTCAGTGGTTCTGGAATCCGAAGCCTGTGGGTCCATGAATTGTGGTGCTGGGATGACGGACGGTTGGTTATGACACATACATTGGGTCAACATCTAAGAGAGTATGGGTGGCTATGGCGAGCTCTAAGAGCGGTGATTCATTGAGACTGCCATCCACGAGAGTGCGCTTCACCGCTTCTTTCCCAACGTGATATATTTATTACACCGTTATGAATGGAACTTAAACTATTAATAGGATCGTCCTCATCACTTCTATGTATGTCCTGGACGGTACACGCCCGTACACACCAGAGTGATACTATTTGAGACGACCGGGCTTTTTTCAACGCCAAATTCATTCCTTTCAACTCTCGTGCACATCAGCGCTCTTCCATACACACGGGGAGTCCCTCATCTGGCCCTACGCGGTGTAACAGAACTGCCTTTACCACGACGAACCCGAAACTCCAATACTAAGCGACTTAGCCTACACGCATTCCAGACATTCCCCACACCCTGTACATAGAAAGACATCGTTAACATCACTATACCAACTGTTCTCGCGAACACCTTCCACCTGCCCTTTGATATTGGACTTGGGTTACTCCCACCTTCTGCCCCGCACTGAGAAATCTGAAGTGATTGGCGGTTGTTCATTGATGCCATCCAATATATATATCCACGAGATTCTAGATCATCATTTTTGGACGGCTAGGGATATCTTGTGACGTATAGTTGGGGCGGTACGAAGGAATACGGACGACTCCCTCGGCCTTCGGTAGGGCCAATTGACCTGATATTAATAGATCGCATGATTCGCATCCGCGTACCTTGTTTGCCCTTCGTCCAAAAATCATGCAATGTAAGAATGGCCCCACTGATTGATCTGCGTATCTTGGTAGATTCCACCTCGTCCTTGGATCTAAGGAGGTTCGGGTATATCATCTCATATTGACGCTCAGCACCTCAAAGCTTGAAAATTTGAACACCGATTTTCTATCCTCCACTCCCGATAATGTATCTTAAAAATGAGATCGTTTCAGAACCGCCTCCCTTGCAGGCTTGAACGTGGCTCCTGTGAGGAGCATTAGCGCCCTATCAAACCTAATGGCATTACCCCTCTTCCGACCTGCAACTCTCTGGCCGCTAATGATGCAACGGCGTTACACCCATAAGTATTCGTGAGTTACTGTGGCCATTGCCTTTCCTCCCTCGTCGATAATCGGCCACCACCATCATCCTCATGAACAGTGACCCGTCTAGTCATACCAGCTAACGCATTATGTTTATCTTATAAGCCTATATTCCGCGCTCCCCTACGGCATCAACAAAGCAATGCGATATTCACGCGTGTGGGACGTGTTACCCTAATAATGGACGTTCACAGGCGCTTGCCCTCCATATAAAAAAGTATTTAAATCTTTAATTACTGAAAGAAAACGAGGGAAATCTTCGTTGTCATTTGTGACCAACGAGGATCACTATCTTGTTGTAAAAGCCCTCCTTATACCAATGTATATAGGTGTAAGGCCAATTCAAGGCGCGTATCTTGAATAGTTTGAAAGTGATTCGCGTGCTTCATTATCCTTCACGAACATCAATAGAAGTGCTCGTTGACGGGTGAGATCGAAGAAATCGTAGGGTCATGGCCCCAAACGTAATCTCATCATCCCCATTTGTGTGATATGCTCGCAGACTGAGCGTCAACCGTCCAATCATTGTGGTGGTGATGCTACCATAGGATTTAAGTTAAGCGATACCAAACACTGCGGGAAAGATAATCAACGCACGCAGATGATAGTCTGTTATGAAAGAGAAGTTTCCCAGATTAGAGTAAATTCACACAGATCAGCTCTGAGGAGGCCTACATGTACATTGGCCCGAACCCCATAGACCCAGACTTCCGAGGAATAAATTTAGTTGTTTCCTCGAGATTGATCATACGATGCTCACCTCTGACTTGTACAGAAGAAATCCAACAATGAACCAGATGATATTGAATCCAAAAACAGCAAGAAAATAGAGTAAGCCATCCCGGATAATGAGACTGATCAGTGACATGTCCGAGATGAAACATCGAAGTTTTGTATATAACCCAACTGTCAGAAAACCCGCTACCACGCTGTCAAATATGACGGGGGGAAGAAAGAAAGATAGGCCCATGCGCAGGTTGAGTGCATAGCTTGAGTTGAGGTCAGTAGAGTTACTATACTTTCAGATCAAAACAAACCTCATGCTCATCAAATCTACCAGGCGGACTTCATGTGCTTCAAGAACATATGTTAAAATTATAGATGCCACGTTGGGCGGTCAGAGAACAGACTTACCAACGACGATGGAACAAGCTACGCCAATATGTACCATCCAGACAAAAGTGAGAAGTGCAAGGACCCATTTGCTATGTCCATAGACAACATACACCCTTCGATATATTAGATCTGAGTACTTAGATCGAATTCCCAACCTTTGGATCCTCTCACCTTAGGATTAATATGGCTTCGGCGATGAGTACTGTAGGGGTGGTTTGCACAATAGAGATTACTCCGGGTTGGCTTGCGAAAGTGTAAGTCAAGGTCCACGTTGGCATTGGAGTAATCGGATCACGTACAACTAGATATCAATTTAGTTCGGATGTGGTAGCTCCTCGTTCATAGTCACATACCTTGTGGAATATACGCTCTTGAACACTGTAAGGGAGGAACACACCGACAACATAACAAACCATGGCAATTGATGCAAGGTAACGATTGATAAGAAACAGCACACTGACTATTAGCAAACATTATGTCGCTGGTCAGTGATGGCATGTGGAGAGAGCGGAAACGTGATTACATGGCGTTAATTTCTTATTCCACATATATGTCACCTAGTAAATGAGTTTGCAATAAGTTTGGCGCACGAAAGTGGCAATTACCTCATCCTCAAATGTCAAAAGGTGGTCGAACAACAGAATGGTCAAAGCAATGACATTGAGAGTCTGTGAACGATTGTTAGCGCGAGAGTTGGAGAAGAGCGGTGGTAGTTTTCCACATTTATGACCTGGCTGCAGGGAGCAAGGGTGGGGTAAGAAGGGTAAACTTCTATCTTGACAAAGAGAAGGATTTGACATACTGATAATGTTCCATACCATCGAAATGGGCGCCTATATCTGGCTTCATCGACACAATTTGATGGTAACTCCCATGGATGAGTCTTATTGTGGGGACGTCTGGCATTCAGCAAAAGTTACAAAGCTCAGTCTTATAAAACCCTCAATCTTACGGCTTTGATTCGACCTACGGACATAGAAAATGCATGACTAGTGGGATCCCCATCAGAGACCTGTGTCAGATACGTCGATGTGGGAGTTCATAGCAAGGCTTAATTGGGCATTTTCCCTGTAGGACATTGTTTGATTTGGTTCCTTGTTATGGGCGCTGTGAGCCACAACAATGCATCATTGAATACTTAATGATGATATGTCATAAAAAGATGAAATGCGGCCCGTACAGAAAACTCGTTTCCAGGCTTTGTGGAGACGCGGTGAGGTGGGTCTGTGAAGTATCGGAGTGATCGCACGAATAAAGGAGTATACTAAGTAATTTTCCATATCACCGTTGTGGCACTGATATCGAAAAAGAGTAAGCTTTGCCGCCCGGCATACGGCCCGCTTCATCATAGCAAGCCTAATGCGACGTCGGATGATCACGCGAAACTCCGTTTGTCGTCTCGAGAGGGCGGGGAGCTACGTGACTTGAGACTGCGCCGCATCGACATCTAGAAGCTCAGGATGAAAAGCCTCGATGGACTTCTGATGAACCTCTGCGACCTGTTCAATCCAAGGAGCGGGAGCCGAACATGCTTGGATGAAAAGAAGCGCTCCTCCGATACGGAGCTCCTTTATGCATCTGTCCCTGTGAAACAAAAAATCCCATCTCCAGATCAGTTAAACTGTCATGTCTGTGAGATGCGCCTCCCTCTCGCGATTAATAGGCGTGATGGATTGTTTACCTATGAATCTAGCTATATCTAGGTTGGCACCTATTAGCGAATTTGCGGTATGGCTAACTTTGAGACACTTTATGTTATCTGTTGGATCGCACGGCATAGAAATTTCTCCCTGCAGGGTAGTGGATAAAGGAGTTGAGTATGAGCTTCAAGCTGATACAAAGTCGGGGAGGAAGAATTAAGCGCCCGTATCTCGTGAACAGTTCAACTTCATTGCGACGCGTTTTGCAGCATTCGCACGGTCAAGCTTTTCTTCCTCTAACCTTGGATGCTGTCTTCCTCTCCACCTCTATATTCGATTTTGAAAATCTCAACACCTCTTCGGAGACCGATAGCTGCATGAGACAGGTTATCATGTCACATGCGGAGCTTGGGGTCGGATGAGATGAATAAAGGGGGTGGTTGAAGGTAGCGCCTCTGTTAGATGATACTTCGGGGAAAGATTCCTGGGCATTCGGGAACCATGGTAAGTAGCTGCGATCCATGCTACCCTTGGCTGCGGATCATCGAGTACGCCGTCACAGGATTTTTCCTCGGAAGTTCAGCTTTTTTTTTTCAGCCCCATCACACCCCCTCTTAAAGGAGTTGAAGCCACTAAGCGAACAATCGCGATTACTAATCTATGGCGGGCCGGTGCGATTATACTTTTAAAATATATTCAGTCGGGCGTTTCGTCACGCCGTCGCACGTAATGGGATCTATCACTAGTCATCCCCTTATTCTCATTTGTACATTACCCTTGTACACTTTCGCGCACTGGCTGTCTAACATAGGCAAAAGTTCTATCTACTCGTCCAACCCCGTAGTGTGCAGTGATCGCCCGTTCAAACCCCCACCTTCAGCCCGCGATCGTCAACCCTCAGGGCGGAGTGCCTGGCCTTGATGACCTGATGCCAAACGATCTTTCCTCGTACACAACGAGGAGTCAGTAAAGAGATTTATCCATTTCTCCCCAGGTCTCTTGTATTTCCGAACCAGTGTGGAGGTACAGACCGCAACATCGTGGTCATCAGAAGTAATAAATGAAAGAGCCATGCATTTATTCCCCTTCATGAATGCCAACAGTTCTATTCGCCATCGAGTTCGACTGGGCAAACCGTAGACTCATGGAGCTGAATGTAAGTTCGTCGTCATTAGCCTGATACGCTTTTAGACTGAGTGTTAATCGTCCAATCATCGTGGTGGTGGTACTATCAAGGGTAGGATCAACCAATATACATGCTTGCGGTGAAAGCAACGCACGCTGAGGACAATCTGTTATTTATGAAATTCCATGTATTAGTATGGCATAGTTTGTACAGCTTGAAATGGACGTACGTGTACATTGGAGCAAAACCTAGAGACTTAGACTTTTCGGGAACAATTTGAGTCGCGTTCCAAATATAATCAATGCCAAGCTCACCTCTGGGTTGCAGAGGATGAACCCAATAACCATCGATGTTAGATCCCAAAACGGCGAAGAAATAGAGTAAACCATCCCGTATAATGAGGTTGGCCAGTGGCATATCCGCGATGAAGCTCCTCAGTCTTTTGTATAATCCAATCGTCAGGAAACCTGCCACAAGACTGTCGAATACTATAGCAGGAACAAAGAATGATAGTCCCAAGCGCAGGTTGAATTTGTAACTCAGGTTAGGATCAGTATGGTGCCAAATAGAATTTGAGAGCGGACAACACCTGATCGCTATCAAATTCGCTACACGGAGTACATGATCTTCCACCACCATAAGCTAAGGTTAGTTACCACATTAGGGGGTTAAGATGTAAGCTCACTAGTGAGGACAGAACACGCGATACAAATATGTGCTAGCCAGACCAAAGTGAGCAGCGCAAGGACAAATTTGTTATGTTCATAAACAGTATAGACCCTACGATTCAATTCATGAGGAAGTGCGAGCCCGAGAATTCAACGTGACGGCCTAAAATCCTCCCACCTTAATATTAATATCGCTTCAGCTATCATGACTGTCGGAATGGTTTGCACTACGGAGATCACCCCAGGTTGGCTGTTTAAAGTGCAGGTTAAGGCCCTCATTGACGGTTGGGTAGACGAAATGCATACAACTAAGATTACTTAAGTATACTTGCATTAAAGATCGTCACCTTACGGCCACATACCTTATGGTAGATATGCTCTTGAACATTGTAGGGGAGGAATTCACCGACGACGTAAAAACCCATGGTAATTGACGCGAAATAGCGGTTGGTAAGAAACAAGATATTGACTAAATTATTTGGTCGGTCTGCGACGATTTGTAGAAAGTCTGTAACTCACAGGGCTTCAGCTTCTTACTCCAGATATACTTCACCTGGGCGCACGAGCAGAATATTAATATGTCGTAAGGAAGAAGTGTTTTTTTTACCTCGTCTGCAAATGTCAAAAGGTGGTCGAACAATAAAATAGTCAAAGCTATAATGTTGAGGGTCTATTTGCAGCCTTAGCAGGGATCCGGAGGAGAATAATGGTAATTATTCACATTCAACGCCTGGCTATAGGCGGCAAGAGTAGGTTCAGGGAAAGTCTATTTCTATCTCAGCAATGCGATGGCCTTGACATACTGATATTGTTGGGCGCCATCGAGGTTGACGTTTATGCCCGGCGTCGTCGTCATGCGTCGACAGTGATTCAACGGATAGTTGCTAATGAGGAACGTTGGTCAAGGAAATTAGGAGACCAGAGTTCTGGTTTTTATACAACTCACATCTTGTATCTTTGGTAGCGCTTATTGCACCATCTCCTTATGAAGGGTGTAATTAGGTTTATGAGTGCACCAGTATGGGCAAGGCAGCACGGAAACGCTCTGATTCACATAACACCCATTCAGTGTAGGGTGTCGTAAATTGTTATCATACGACCCACCTCAAAGAATTTGTTCCGGGCTTCGCGGGCATGACCTGAGCGCAGGCAAGGACACAGTGAGGTAATCTGTCAGGTATCAAAAATGATTGCGTGAATGCATAACGACGGTTTGGATGATATACAGAATCACATACTCACACTACCTGGACCATCCTCTAAGGTAGGAATGGCGTATTCAGTATAGACGACCACTTCCAAAGCGAACAAAATCACATTTTAGCCAGCCCCGAGCGGAGAATTTAGAACAGCCCTTGTGATCATGGGTGCTTATCGTCTCGAACGGTCAAAGCTGCGGTGCCGAGTTCTCCGGTTAGCCCTAGACGATGGGTTCGGTCCGTTCCCAACCGTGATAATGGATCCGGTTGACATCGGTTTGCTACTATTAGGTATTAGGCCGCAGTAGAAGGAGAGTCGTGCAGTGATTGGTTTAGGCCGGAGGAAGGTCGGAGACAAGTTGGGGAGCTCGGAAAGCAACCATGCATGTCACGTGGTAAGCCCCCACGCTTGAACGTTTCCGTAGAGTTCCAGTCAACATTTTTGTGTCCTTCAAACTCCAGGGGCCGATTTCTTGCTACCTTCATCTTATCTTAATCAAATTCAAGTTCATTTCTGGTCAGAATATCAGCGCTTAAAACACCAGTCACCCTTCGTGCGCATATCACACCCCGGTCCAGAACCCAATAGACGAATTGAAGACTAGTTGAGAGTGCTGAGATTGGGCTGATTTGGGGAGGATAGTGGGTGGTTCCTGGAGTAACGTCTCCGGTACATGTAGACAGGATATCATGGGCTCTGGCTCTGGAAGGGATGCACATACTGACCATTTTATGTGGGGGTGCGGGCCAAGTGCGGGCGACGAGGAGATACACAACAGCGGCTCATCCGGGAGTATGTGGTGTAAGTATATCATATTTTTTGCATATGAAGGTTTAACGTTCAGGTCCTACGACAGCATATCGCAAGGCGCTAGAGATTCCGCCCGCCACGGTATATCTCGGTGTCCCCCATGAGCGCCTAAAGAAACTAGACCAACAGACGCGTCTCTGGCGCGGATATTTGAAGTCACCACCTCACCGGCTACGAACTTCCTACATTGTGTATACCTCATGAGAGCCCTCACCGGTGTTTGTATCGAAAATGTCGATGAACCGACTCCACAGCTTGTCCAGGACATTTCCTGATCCTTGCAACTGCCTAACGCTACGCCGACGCTCATGTTCATAAGACATCTCTTTGCCTTCCCTTCCTTCATGCGCCACGCTCGATTGTCTGGGAAGCCAAAACCTAAGGCCTAATTAAGGCATGGGCCACACAATGCTCGCGCATATCCCTTGAAAGTAGCGAGTGGTTCCTGCCGCCTTGTTCATGGGCTCAGGAAACAGCTCCTCACCTTCATCAATTCTGCTATGGCGTTGACGTATACATGATAACACAATAATGATGAAGATATCACTCGTGTTATACACATCGCGACATGTGTCTCAGTGCACAGGCAGGAATATTGTAATCGCGAGAGCTTGAGAATTTTGTCCCTAAATGTTTAATTAGGGGAAGAATTCATGAGCGTCTCGATAACAGCGCGGGGGATGGCTTCCCAAAAAACCGGAGAGATCGAAGTACTTAGACCTGACAATGGGAATTCATGCGGGCGGCGTCTCTACCACGATTCTGGATCTTCGTGTTTGCTTTATTGGTGTGCTTGTGTTGTATGTACATTCTGGGGGGGTGATGGCTGATAATTTGACCTACATACCTTGACAAACCGTAAATTGTCGCCTGATAAGGTTGTATGTAACGGTACATATTACTCATAGATATGGGGTGCATTCTTTGCCCCACATGCAAATGCAAACCCCCAATTACAACAGGCACCCCAACCCCCGGTTTCTTTTCAACTGATCGCAGGATGCCGCCAATAGTTCGTATGTCTTAAGCGCAACTTACTTCGTGCGTGAAATAAGTAGTAGAGAATGCATTGAAGGGTAAGGTGATGTCATACTTACTGTAACTCCGATCGCTTTCGGTCTTTATTTTCCCAAGAGATTTATTCTTAACCAACAGATCCTGACCGGCGGAAGCATGGTGGACCGATATTCAAGCTGGGTCCGTATTTTCGATGCCATTTTTGACTTCATCAGAATCGCAGGTATTCGAAACGCTGTAGCGTATAATACTTTTCCGGAGCAGGGGATCTATGAATAATGAGGCCACATATATCAGTTTGGTAAGACAATATACCATGAGTATGGTACCATTGAAGAAAAATTCGAAGGGGTTGTGCACAAGGCAAAGTGAGAAATGATTGAATACATGATTATGTCCGTCTCATTCAACGTATCCTGAAAACACCACCTACTCGCGCAAGTTAGAAGCCCTTGAGGTTCATATCGACAAAATATAGTCTGCAAAAATTCCTGCCCAAACAAGAGCACCGAATTTAAACCCGTTGCGACGGAACTGAGAAAACGCAAGGAAACGTCAGTGCGAGAATTTAAATGTTGACCTGAAACCCTCACCGTTTGCCAACAACTCTTGGGCGAGTCAAGGTCAACAGTAGCCATCTCACCCAGGAGGTACGAAGCGCCACCCCCAACACTAACGACATGGTAGATGATTCCCATGTCATTCATGATGCCAGCAATAGATAGCGATACAATCAAACTCGCTGCGAAGGCGGTCAGGATTGCCTTGATGTATGAACCAAAAAGGAGTGCAGTTGATTTAACGCCGGCTTTGACATCGTCACGCTTGTCTTGACAGGCGTAGATAGTATCTAATAGCCATCAACAACCATGTCTGTCGCACGAGGATCCCGATGACATACCATACCACATTGTCCATGCCCAAGATCCGGCGAATAGAGTCCAAGTGGAGTTTGAAAGGCCCTTCCCAAAGGCCAGCCATGCCATCGGTACACCCACATTCATGGCGAGCCCTGGAGCAATATGTAAACGGATGGGAGTGTGTAGCAAGGCGGCCACTGACCAAGCCAGGCCTGGGGACAGTACGTGATTCTCTTCATCATAGGGTAGAATCCCCCAAGCACAATCATCACTATTATACCGAAGCGGAAGCTGCGACAAAGTTTAATCTCGAAGGGGATTCGGTACTTTTGGAATAGACATACGCAATTGTATTCAGGCTCCACATCATGCGGAATAAGATCGCAATGTGGAAGGACAGAAATAGGAGGGCGCTGGGAACAGAAATTGAACCGGAAGCAATGGGGCGGTTTTTCGTTCGTTCTGGTACTCAAGTTAGTAAGAGTAGCCCTAACTGGTATATACATACCGACTTGTCGATCGAACTCACGGTCCAATATGTCATTCCAGATACATCCACCGCCTGCGTTCAGTATTAAGATTGGGGAGATATCAAGATCGCATTCCGTGGGCACTTACTTAAAGCAAACAGTCAGAATCTCCGGGTTCTAAGATAACGAGATAAGGATTCACCTATGCAATAGCGAAGAGGCTATGAATCCGAGAACGAGAGCAGAGAAAAAAGACGGTAAATCGAGTTTAAAAGCACGAGCTACCATAGTTAATGACCAGGCTAGCATAAAATGTCAGTTGGGTCCCTCAAGTAACTTGGAGTGTGCCTACCGTAAGGCCAGAAGAAGACCATAGTCCCAGCAAATTTATTGACGCGTGTCAACTGAATCTACCAGGTAACATAAGTGAAGGAACCGATAGGCAAGGCATTAACTTTTTGTACCCATGGTTTCAATGTAGTGGCGAGCGACCCAAGGCTGGAAAAGCTAGAGGAGTGTTGGGTAGACATGGACCTGTAGAGTCTTGTCTCCGTCTGGATTAACTCCAGCCCTTTATACTTTCCAATTCTGAGGTAGATTCTAGATCCTCCGTAGTCTGCTGTCCCCAAGAGAGGAGTAGACTAGATAAACATCAGCGAAACCTCGCAAGTAAATATTATGAAATACTGATCTTAGCCTCGGCTTCCTTATTTTCGATAACGTAACCAGCCGGCTACATATGCATCTCAATAATATGAACATCCACATGTTCGAGTATTGAGTGGGTCCTGTCCCGGCAATGCGGCGAGTTATATGTAGATGTGCCATACACTGCCGCTTGCCAATATGCGAGTCAGGTGGTACGCATCTTACATTAGCGTGAGTATCAAATAGCTTCGAGCGCCTTCCCTAGACCAGTATAAGCTTTCTTTTCAGCATCCATGTGAGCGCATATTCCACATTATTCAACAAAAATCACCTTTCTCTGAAAGGCTGAACAGGATGTAGCTGCTCTAGTTGAGCCGCATTGTTGGATGTGACGGATACGAAATGTATGTCGCGGCCCCGGTTTACATTACCGGACAGCACCCAAAAATAGCTAGTGGATATTTAAGTTTATCATGGGCGGCTGAGTGGTCGAGGCACATGTAGCTGAACTACATATTTATTAGTTATAATTGCACTAACAGTCTTATGCCACGGTTGCATACCTTAAAGTGTAAACGCCCTGGCAGAATGACCCATGATCGTCGTATTTCACCTAAACAAGGGGGAGGGATCATCAATGGCCATAACAACGAAGTATCAATCATCTCATAGGTATGGTCGATGACAGTTGAGCATAAAGATCAGCTTCTAGTGTCGACTCTAGCTTTGATGTGGCTCCCAGCTTGATCGATGGCTCTTTGATTTGGTCCGTGGACGGGACAACGACATCCATGTCAGGTGTATACTCTGCACATACCCTGTTGCGATGCATATTATTGAAAACGATAGGTCGGGCATCAAGTAGCGCAATAAATGGGAAATCCCTATTGATAGGGTGTAACCATAGTCAGCTTCTGTTTGGATTTTTCATACTTTGTGCACTTCCATCGTGTTTCCATTCCTCAATGCAACCTCAGTCCCATTGTTAGGTAATATTATTCCTGGTTTTATGCCTTTTTGGACAAGTCTCCCGTTAACTCGTTGATGTAACTTACCATTGATATGGCCTGCCGTGGATGACAAGTTACCCGTTGAATACCTATAAGAATCAACCTTGCCAAGCGAGCCTTCTCGGGATTGTGACACAAGGGCGGTCGGATATATGGGGTAGCAATCGGGTCAAATGTAAGTGGTGCGCAACGGCGAGGAACGGTCGATGGGGCGGTCGGGGATCGGTGCGATTGTAATACTGTCCGCTTGGATGAATAGCTTTCAAAACTAATCGCACATTTCTAAGTTAAAACGTGTGAGGCTATCTGTCACAGCATGAGAATAAAAATGTACGGTCCGGGTGATCTCCAAATCGAGTTCCAAATTACCCCAGGATTACAATTCCTGCACAGCGTCTGTCGTATGGCCCACATCATCATAGCCAGCTTACTCCTACAATCACGCTGGTTATAAAGGGGATAAAATGAAGACATCAATAGTTCTAGGCCTGGTTGAGTGGCTACCTACTCCTATTATCGAATAGCACTGTTAGGAAGCCGGTCCGCATCGTTATAGAAAGGGCGGTAAATATGCCTTCCTTGTGTCCCAGGGGTTTACACAGTGGGCTGCAGTCCCATAGCAATAATACTCATACGAGGTACGCCCACCCTCCCCCTCCAACTCGTGAAACCCCAAGGTCTGCGAACATATCACTTGGGTACCCGCTTGAAGATCTCTTCCAAGTTTCAGCATATAGTTTTGGTACAACGCAATAGAGTGTAAATTACCCCCTCGCCTCCAAGTGCCAGCCGAGCGGTCTACACAAGAAATCCAAGTTGAAATGGGAAGATGGCGGATTATACAAGCGCCCATGCCACGTGAGGCGGTTCAGAACTGGCGAACGTTCCAAGGTTCACACGGTCAGCCTTCTCGAAACTCAGTATTAATAGATTTAGCTCCCACTCATCAGTATGCTTTGCGACGCCCTACGTTCTCGTAGACTGACGTACAGGGGACTTAGTATTAGCAAGTAATAACGTGTATATGCCCACTGCACCTGAACGCTCGAATTTTGCTGTAACCACGGAAGGTCGTTCATGTACGCTGTTACCGCGATTACTGCAGGCTCGTTTCCTCGTGCGTAGTGATGGTTCAATAAGGGATATCGAGCCCAACGAAGGTTCCTTGGGTTCTGCACGGGGATTTGCAAGTATCAGGTGTAGTCACACTTCTACACTTTCGGTCTTTTCTTATGTCTCCCGTAAAAGGTGCTCCCAACACGCTCCCTTCTCCGATATCCCGCCTACTATACGGTTGCAAAAAACAAGCACAAGGTTTAATGTAAAATCGTTTCTAGAATGGTCCATAATTCATGCTTCCCTAAGAGCACTGACGGCGTCACTGGTCCCAACTTTAGACCGAACGAATCGCAGGCTCAGCGAGTTAAGCGTAAGTTCGCTATTGCCATCGGCCCCATATTCTCTCAGGTTGAGCGTTAATCGTCCAACCATTGTGGTGGTGATGCTAAGGGAACACAGAGAAGTAAGTTATAATAGGATCGGAGGTGATTCAACCAACTCACGATGAGGATATTCTGTTACAGATAGTACCGATCGAATCAGAAAGACACGATGTACGCATTTCTAGGCGTACTCACATATACATAGGGGCGAACCCCAAAGAGTTAGACTTCCCAATAAAATTCAGTTATATATCGAACTGTATTTATACAGGACTTGCCTTCGATTTGAGGGAGAAGAGAAGCCCTATAATCAGCCATACCATATTTGATCCGAAAACCGCGAAAAAATATAATAACCCATCCCAAATAATAAGATTGACAAGCGGCATTTCGGAGAGATACGGCTTTGATCTCTGGTATAAACCAAACGTCAAGAAGCCTGCAATCACGCTATCGAATAACACCGGACGAAGAAAGAATACTAGTCCCAATCGTATGTTGAACGCGTAGCTGAGATTCGAATCAGAAGAGTATAGAATTGGGCTTCATGAATGGGAAGAACCTCATTCTCATCAAGTCTACGGAATGAAATGTATGTGCTAACATATCAATACATATTAATATCTGACACAATTCGGGTGGACAGTTACAAGCCAACTTACTGATAACGACGTAAAGCCCCAAGCCGACATGGACCATCCAGAGGGAAGTAAGAAATGCGAGAATGAACTTGTTACGTTGATAGACAGCATATACCCTACATGGATAAGGTGAGGGCTGAGTGATTGAGGCGAGATATTGGAATATTTCACCTTAGAATTAGGATGGCTTCAGCAATGACGACCGTAGGCCCAGCTAGTACCCCAAATACCAGTCCAGGTTGACTGGTAAAAGGCACAAATTTAGATATTTATTGGTGCATTGGCTGCCACAGACCTGAGCACTCACAACTAAATATAAGGTGAGACTATTTTCAGTAATAACCATCACTGGCGATAGCAAACCTTGGGATAAATCTGCTCTTGAACATTGTAGGGCAAGATCACACCCACAACGTAACAAATCATAGCAATGGGCGCAAAATAACGGTTCATAAGAAATAGGGCACTGACTATCAAAAAATTGGATGAGGTTGTTAGCATCTTTCGAGAAGCTTGGAAAACTCACAAGGTGTTGTCTTGCATTTCCAAATGTACTTCACCTATCATTGAATTGAGCTATGAGCTAGCTACGAGGAAAGTAGACAATTACCTCATCCCCGAATGTCAAAAGGTGGTCGAAGAGAAGGATGGTCAGGGCTATGAGATCAAGGCTCTGCAAGCGGGCCGCATCAACAGCAGATACAAGAAAAGGATGTGTCACTGCTTCACAATTAAGACTTGGCTAAAGTAAGAAGGAAGTTGCATTATTATTACCTCTAACAAGATGGGGTTCGACGTACGGATAGTGTTGATCGTTGTTGAAGTACGCATCGGGAGCCCACACCACCAACATATATCCAACACGGTTCAGATACTCGACGATGAGGGGGTGTCAGGTAAAGATTAGGCAGCTGTTGCTACTGACTCTGAATTTTGTATTATATATAGGATGATACGCACAGCCAGAATAATATTATTGTATATCATGATCGTTGCCTCCCGCCAGAGTTCGGAGCCTTTTCTTGTTCGAAAAGATGATCTGGAGGTTCCATCAGCAGAGGATTTGGAGGAGAGCGGCAGTTGCCGCATGAGGTAGGCAGCGCCTATATCCGGTATCGTAGACATATGTTGCGATGAGCGGTTTTCTTAGGGGGCGTCGGAAGGCGTTAGTGAGTTCGTAGTCGGGTCGCTTTTGGAGACCTTGGTCTGATTAGTAGTGTTTCAATTGCCCTGAGTGTATGTGGCGGACGCGTGATCATGGCTCCATCGGAAGTCGTGGCCGAAGCGTTTACATCATGGATTCGATGGTGTTTTCTCTCCGTGAGTGTAGCTTGATTCAGATTATGGGCTGCGCTATTATGGGCACGGCAGCGCGAAATTATTGGTTCCTTAATAGTTTAATGATGAGATCTTGTTAATAGCCTCAAGGACCTTGTTACCAGGCTTTGCGAAGATGATCAGAATGCACAGGAAAGCCCAATCAGTTGATCTGTCTAATAGTGTCGTCAACATCGAGCTGAAACCCCCAATGCATTAAATACGCTACTTAAAGTATACACAGGGGTTTTGACATGGAGTCCTCAACGGATCTAGATCCCCTGCTTTGCCTGGTTTATACGTGAGCAGACCATATCACTGCACTGGTGGTAGTTTAAGAGTCAGTGAACCCGGATTGTGGTGTGGTTGAATGGTTAACTACTCTGAACCCTGGTTATTGAATAAAAGCTGCAGGGACTAGGTCAGCGTAGTCACAGAACTGAGATAAAAGTGGCAGTATACCTTTCTGGTACTCAGGGAGCATCCGAATGAGACTCCACAGCAGATTCAGCGCACAGCTGGGTGACATTCGTCCTTCGCAACCCGGTCTGTGCATCCTCACAACCCTCGAACAGATCTGGCAGACTTAAAGGTCCCTCCGTGTGTGCAATCGCGCGTGGTATTAGTATACCACAAACGAGACCATGTACGAGTAGTTATACATGTAAAGTGGGCTTTCTGATATCTGAAGGCTAAGTGAAAGGGACGTACCCAAAATGGTTTGAACATCGGCCCGAGGGAGAGGCACGTGATGCGTGACATGTGACACCTTCCACAACAACTGTCGATCTGCAGTTCCTTCGTCACCATATCATTACACCTCAATTCATTCGACTTTTCCGTAAAAGTCTAATGGCTCTTCATACACACACACGAAATATTACGTCCCCATGTCGAATAAAGGATGGCTTTTCAACATGGTACCTTTTTCGGGCGTGCGGGTTGTATGCCATCGGTTCACCTTCGACATGACTCGGCGTCTACATGAAAATGTCCAGGGTATCCTCGATTAACTCAAATTTTGATTTGCGACTTCAAGCTTGAAAGCTTGACTCTAAGTCACTCTGGCCCAATTCCATGGTGAACTCTTTTTCGAATTAGATGGTGCCAGACGCTTTGCTCTCGGCCCTTTCAAGCGTCCGCAGCTTCGTGTACACATGGGAAGTTCCCCACCCAAGTTTAACCCTGTGCTGGAGTCCAGATTCTTTTTCTGTCCTTAGATGAATGTTTACGCCTATGAGTAATATCTATAACATTTGTTGCGATTCTTATCTCATGTCATGCCATAGGGTTCCCGAAAACGAAAGCCCCGGCCTATTGTTATATGTGCGGACGTGAGTGTGATGATGTGCGCGTCTTAGAGCACTTTCACTGTTTCAAAAAATTTCAATCACATTTGTTCTGGCTCTTTCATTGGTTGAGAGTTGTAGAGTAGCCAAACATAACAATGGAATGCATCAATGATTAAAATACGGTGTCGTGCATCACTTCTCTCTTCTCGGCACTGAGGTAGTCCCTTTTTCGTCATTTTTCCATCCAGTGTACATCCGTTAGATTCAGGTCGTTGTTTTGGGAAGCGTCATGGTCAAGGTGAGTCATTGGATATTCTCATGGAATGAACTACGTGCCCTGTATGGTGTATCCCCATTGTATCATAGTTTGAGGCTATCCTCGCATATTATGGGGTTTGGTGGTTCTGGATGGAACTTGTACGATGCCATTCCCGACTGCGATTATTTTTGTGTTGATTTTTGGGTACTACATTCTGGTAATGCAATGGTACATACAATGTGGTCAAATCGCAGCACTCCACGGCACCGTGAGCTTGGTGAGAATTTTTTTCCCTCACCGTCACCTTTATATCTTGACTAGAGTAAACGGTTGTACACTACATACATATAGTGATTGTGGTGTCAACGAGATGACGTGGTAGCAGTCTGCCCTTGGTGTAGGGTAGTGATGTTCCGGCCCAGCTTGGCCTGAAAGCTGGGGCTTCGGCCTGGCTTATTAGGACAAGGGCCTGCCAGATACTCAAGCCAGGCCGTCGAGGACGGCTTAGGCTTGGCTCGGTCTTGAGAAGGCTCAGGCCGGGGCTTATTGCACATGCTTCTTGGTGATGTCGTCCTCAGGTTCAAGTTGTTGGGCAAGGGCAAAGGCATCATGATGAGATGCAACCTCCCTGACTTTACCATTCAAGGGATCAATGACACATGCAGATGGAACTGCTTGGTGTTTAGGTTGTGCACTAACACTGTCTGACATCATGCCTGTGGATCTGCCATAAGTAACAATGCCTTGAACAAACTATTTTAAATACTTGTGGCTGGTCAAACTGTATAGTTGTTCATCAGGTATAATTGGCATAGTTTTTTCTGGTAAGCCACGGTCTGAGCCTCCGGCTTGCACTTTGCTGGAGTGCAAGCCAAGCTTTCAGCCTTCACTGAGCCGTCTCAAAGCCTGGCCTGGCTTGGCCCAAGAGAGCTCGGCCCTGACAGCTCAACAGCTTTGAGCCGGGCCCAGCACATCACTAGTGTATTGACATCATACTTAAAGGTGGTCACTTACAGTATCCACATATATCAATGAAGGGGGGAGGTAACCACGGTTAACACTGATGAAATCCATTCTTCCTCATCAATCAATAGTTCATCTTGTCCAACAGTTGGGAAGCAATTGAATCCTGCATCCCAATCCCTTTCAACTATCCATGCCACACTGCCACTCATGGTTAAATTACACCACCCTGCCTTCCCCTCCCTTTTTCATCACA
Source organism: Collybia mongolica (assembly GCA_013420905.1). Taxonomy (NCBI): domain Eukaryota; kingdom Fungi; phylum Basidiomycota; class Agaricomycetes; order Agaricales; family Clitocybaceae; genus Collybia; species Collybia mongolica. The sequence continues at coordinate 255,066 of JAAXNY010000004.1, forward strand.
CACCTCTTGCAATCTTTTGTGAAACTGAAACACATCAGCTGAACTTGACCTCATTATTCTTGCAATGAGTTGCGTACTTTTAGAATTTTACTGTGATACCTGGGAAGTACCCGACCAATCTTGGAACAATGCAGATGATATTGGGTGTGGGCATTTACAACTATAAAACAAGCAATCTCTCTAGGCTTCCTAGGATAAATTCAGACAGAGATACTATTACATAATTTACAATTAAATAGAAGGAGGTCTTTACACTAAGCCACATAACCCATACAGACTCATTTAGCAGGACACTCAGCCAAGTGACAATCCACGTCCATGCCGAGTCCACATCAATCCACGTAATTTTATGCAGACACATGGACAAGCACGGACAGACAGCTCACAGAGTCTGTGTGGCTAGTCTATTACTAATTAGATTACTAATATAATTTTTATTTACACAAATTATATGTACTATTTGTTATTAATAACATACCATAACAGCACTGAAAAACTTGCATCCAACTAGGTTCAAATGCATACAGGCATGAACATTATGTAATATGTTTGGCATTCATAACCATTGGGCAAGATGGGCATTCCTATCACAGGCTACACTGGCCTCAAGTCAACAGACTTAGGTCACATAACTATGAAGCATGTGCAATGGTCACATTACCATTGCCACATCTTCATTGGTTCTCTTCAACCACATCAATGACACCTGCCAAACTGCCAACACCAACACCAACGCACCAAACTCCAACTGACACCAACATGATGATGCACAAGATGGTGTGGGGTGAAGGATAGAAACGGATGCAGAACAAGGGGACAATGGGGAAAGGGCACCTTGAGGAGCAAAGGGAGGGGAGTCCCACATGCTGCTCATCTACACGCTCACCATGCAACATGTCCCCTCCCGCTTCAGGAACCCGAGACAAGAAGGACATGGCTGCCAACGCCCAGGGTGCCCCAGCGCACCTGGAAGACAACAACAACAACAACAACAACAACAATGACAACAACAACAACCACAACCACAACCACAAAGAGAGCAGCAGCAGCAGCAACTGTGACAACAAGGCCTGCGGCCATGACAGCAACAGCAGCAGCAGCTGCCATACCAACAATGGTGCGACAACAACAACAAGAACAAGGACAAAGCTGATGACCACCACCATGAGGACAATGAAGACAACAACAACTAAGAACAATGGGGACAACAGCAAGAAAAACAGCCTGTGCTGGACCATGCCAGTGCCGCTGCCACCGCTACCCAGGCTGCTGATGATGCTGTGGGGGCACATCCTGCACCACCTGGTGCCAAAAACAATGACAACAATGGCAATGAGGACATCGGGGGCAGCGGGGGCCCCCACCCATACTAGATTAAGTATTGACAATCATGTAGTCTTCATTATTAATATATCATTTTTATTATCAATCTTATTAGCAAGTATTATAATAGTAAAAGAAAGTGAGTGAGTCCACATGGACTGTGTGGAGTCCATGCAGTCCATGCAGAGTCCACAAAGATATGTGGCTCAGTGTAAAGTACAGAATAGAAGCACTATCAATCAGATCTCAGACTTGGTATCGCATTGTGCTAATACTCTACATTTGGACAGTAGATCATGATTGTAATACAAAGCATGTTTTTCCAGCTGGACATTCAGGAGATTATATAGAGCTGAATTCTGAGCTCAGAGCAACAGTTGTCCCTCATCTAACATATTCATATTGTTCACTTTTCTGAATTGCATTAAATGGACTAGTCAATAACAATTGACCAATGTCTAAGTCAGCATTTGTTGTCTTATCTGATCTCATTATCTTGCTTTGTTCCTTCCTCCTTTATGCCTTGTGTATATAGTCTCTCAGCCATTTCTTTTTTCCAAATCCTGCCTTCTTTCCCCATCACTCATAGAGCTCATTAGTCTTATAGACTCAAGTTTCTTTTCTTCTCCCACCCCTTGTATCCACTTACTCCTCATCTTTCATTTCTTTACATATGTCTGTTGTTTGCACTGTACTCATGTAGCTATATTTGCCTGTGCCAGCTTGAGTGCAGCCTCCCATTGCAGAGTCTGTGAAAGAGCTTGGGTGACTAAATATTATATCTGCCTGCAAATTCATTTCAGTGCACAATTGCATCTCATCCCCTTCACTGCATGAGAGTCAGACATAGAATCATTGATCACATCATGTCACAAGTCACAAGTATTACACTCAGACACTCTGTTCATTGGTGACAAAGAATACAATTTCAAATCTTTACCTTCAGTCAGGTTCTAAATGTGAAGCACTACCATAACCCACCTTGCCTGCCTCACTGATAACAACTTTCAGAGCCTCAACCTTGTAGCCATGACCATCCTTCTCTTTGAAACTTATTCTTGTATTTCTCACTTCTGTTCTCTTGGTGCAACTTGGTCTGGGTGGTTATGTTCTTTGTGGTAAGTCCATTTTTAAAGATTTCCAGTGGTTATTAGAAAACAATATGTATAGGGTTTGGCTCAGTTGCTGTATCTGATGAGAAGGAGGTTCTTCCTATGCATGAGCCTCAGTATTATGCCCTACTTGACCCAAGTGACTAGTGATGTGCAGGCCTGGCCTCAGGCCTTGAGGCCCTCAAAACCAGGCCCTACAAAGCCCCCTATAAGGCTTGGCTTGGTGAGGGCCTGGGGCCTAGCCTGAGTTTCTAAAAACCTAAGCCAGCCCTCCAAGGCCCTAGCTTGTAGTCTAAAAATAAATTTGTAGAGAGGTGTGATTTTGAAGATTTTGGGTGAGATTTTATGACTTGAGGTAGAGGGCCATTACTGGCAGATATGAGTCCTTATGTTGTTTTTCATTGACTTTTCTTTATATTTCTAGAATGAGATTGTTGCAATAGAACTAGCTATCCAGAATCTCTTCAACTTTATATTACTTTTTGTTGTTGATAAGTTTGGTTCTAGAACACTTGTCAGGTACTATCCTAGAATTAGGTTGCAGGCTACAGGGAGTAGCTTGACAATATGGAAGGCTTGATGGATGCGCAACATGAAGATGTAATATAACCAAACATTTGTTATGAAAATTATATTCCCACCTTATCTCCAACTTTTTGATCTTATCTTATCTCTTATCTAGTGGGATCAGCTATTAATTCATCTATCCCCAGTAGTTACAATTCTCCCATCATTTCCATCATTCCATTTCATTTGATTAATGCTGTATACTGCCCTGGTTATGTTTGGTTTACCTCTCTCCATATTTGTTCTACTCTGGTCCCCCTTAGGTAGTTGTATATATACTGCACCTCTAGCTACTTGTTCTATAGTCTTGATCTTGTCTATTCTCTGCAATACAGACAGGTCTTCTCAACTCTCTACCTCTTGTGTTATCTCTACTCTTCCACTCTCTGACATTCTGCAGTGACCGTTATTATTGCATCATTGACAGAAGATCAAGACTCCCTTCTACACTCACTGCTGCTATGCTGTGTAACCACCCAGTTTCACACCAAACCCACACTGACCAAACCAGACCATCTTCTTTCCTTCATGTACATCTACTAAAAAGACACTGATTGTGCCTGACCTTGAGAAACATTAAGTCTGTCTCAAGTAGCAATCACAAAGGGTGCTAAATCACCATTGTTGCCTGGTTGGACAGAGAAGACAGGAGCAGTTCTCTTGCAAGAGGTGTGCATAGGGCTCAACTGGGGAAAATCCAGACAGAGTACCCAGGAGCCTCATTATCTACTCTTTTCCAATCTATTAGATCTATATCATGCCTTCACAATTCAACCCTACTCTCCTATCCACATCCAGTGATCCATCCATGGAATCCCTTGACCCTTCCTCTCAACCAACTATTTGCAGCACAAGCCCAAATTCAGGAGCTTGAACAGCAGTATCACCAGGAAGCTGCCCAGGCAACTGAGGAAATCAAACCATCCCTCTGCCCCCTGTCACAAAAGTTATTCTTTTGACAAATATTTGTCTAGAATAGCTTATTGTCCAGATGTTGTTGGAGCTTACGTTAGTTGGACTAGTCTGGTTGTTCAGGGTATATAGCTTCTACTGTTGAGGTTATCTACTTCCCTAAAATAAAAGGTATACTTATTGAATGTCAGTATCTTCCAAGAACTATATGCTAGCTCCTGAATATAAAATAAGCTGAAGTCTACCAAAGACCTCTAATGTACCTTGAGTTGAACTTTTTACTTGAATATTGGAAGCCTACTTAAGACTTCTAACTTGACTTGACTTGAATTATAATATTTGTTGGCTGTAGACTTCTAGCTCCAGAAATTCTTGGGATGGTTACTTTTTAGGGGAGCAAATTGGCCTCCTTATATACCTTTTTTTCTGTGCTGAGTCATCAATTCCTAATGGAATCTACTTTACTGGTTTGTAATCTACATTTCTATTTAAGGAAAGATATTTTGGCTCATTTGTTATCAATATGAGTCAGAGGAGTCATTGATTGAGTCAGCAGTGTCATTATGAGTCAGAGGAGTCATCGTGAGTCAGGTTTAGTTGTTGATTGAGTCAGATGAGTCATGTATTTGAGTCTCTATGTAATATCCCATGGCTGGTGACTAATCCTGAGTTTATCTTTTAATGTGATTTATGGGTTATGGATTATTTTATTTTATGGGATATTAGGTTTGAGTTATCTTCCTTTTTGACATGTGGTTGTTGGTTTATGGATTTATTTAGGAGTTGTGGGGTATAATGGCATCTGTAGAATGTGTCTTATCCATTGCTGATTTCATGGAGCTATTACCCAAATACTTTTGGGGTGTGACACCCCATAAAGGGATTAAAGTTGCTCACCCTGATCCACATGATGGGGCTTGTGCCAAATTCCCTATCTTCATGTGCCAGCTCAACCTTTACTTCCAGGCAAACCCTGTTGATTATGGACTTGATGACAACTGCATTACCTTAGCCCTGTCTTACATGAAGGATGGTACAGCTGGCTCATGGGCTGACAATATGATCAGAGAGTCTGAGGACAGATATGCCCATACCTGGAAGACATTTGTACAGGCCCTTACACAGCAGTTTGCTGATCCCAATGAAGGAGATACAGCTCATACTAAACTCAAGGAACTCTGACAAGGACATTCTATTGCAGATGAATATGTTGTATCCTTTGAGATATATGAATATGAAAGTGGCTGTGATGAGGTAGCCCTTATGGAATGATTTGAGGAAGGACTCTCACCAGCCTTGGCTGATGCAATTTGCAGACTGCCTTAGGCCCCAGTTACTATTGCTGATTGGAAGTTTTGGGCTCAGAAGTTAGATAGGCAATGGAGGAAGAGAGAAGGACATAAAAGACAACTTGCTGGCCACAGCAAACCAGCAAACCATCCTCCTCCATCCAGATCTGCACCTTCTACAAACAATTTTAGAGCCACACCTAAACCTGCAGAAGGCCAGTATGTCCCAATGGATATTGACTAATCTCATAGTAGGAACTTTGGAGAGCATAAATCATTGATATGTTGGAAATGTCAAAAGCCTGGTCACTGTGCAGTTGATTGTAATGAAAGAATCAATGTCATGGAAATGTCCTATGAGGAGATTAGAAAGGTTGTAACAGAATCAGAAGAGAAGAAGGATTTTTAGAAAGAACATTGGTGAAAGATGCATCCTGAATGTTCTCAAATAGTTTTTCAGTACTTTCTAGTATGATTGAAGAGCCTCAGAATATATCTAGTGAAAAACAACCCAATACTACATCACATACTCCTCAGGATCATCCTAGGACTCAGAGAAAATGCAAACACAAGAAAGGAACTGTGGAGTTTACCCTTGAAAGGATTCTCACACTACCTAATCTGGATGCAAAGGTTAAAGTGTTAAATTCTTGGGTACACCAAGGCCATAAACAGGAGGCATCTGCAGAAACCATCAGACAACTCATATCACTCCCTTCTCTTAATGAAATGAGACAACCAAGGCAATATATTTGTAATCTCAAACCATCTAATTCCCTGGTTCTATCAATAGCTCTTCAAACAGTGGATATCCATGATCTTAGATTGAGCATCAATTGACTGACCATTGTGCCAGTAATGCTAAGGCAGCAAGAGAGATCAGTTAAAATACTATCACAAGTAATTCAATTAACTTACAATGAGAACCTTCTGAAAATGCCATTGATAGTGCCCAAAATTGTTCGCACTTGTAAAGTCAACAAGTAAGGCTATTAGTATCATTTCTAATAACCAAGTAAACAGTAATAGAGGATTAGAGTCAAGCTCCGAGATGGCTAATCAGAGTGAACTAGTCTAATGATTTTTACACTATCAGTACAGAGGACTATGAGTACAGCCTATTTTTAGTCCTATTCACCATGCCTGGTTACAACCTTGGTATCTTAAACCATAAGTAACCATTGTAGTATGATATTATTAGTCTGGGGATCATCATTAATGGGAGAAGTAATTGTAAATTTGGGACTTGCATGACCTGAGGCCAGAGTCTAATCAGGGGCACTTGGTGTTAACTACTGGAAAGATGGGACACCATAAATAACAACTGGAATGATCAGGAGAAGTAAAAGACAGTGCCACACTATTTCAAAATAACCAAGCACGCTGCCAAGTGTTGATAAGAGTTTAGCCAGCTCTCTTGATATTGGCCAAGTAATAAGTAATGACATAATTGGCATGTATGGCATGTGTGCCAAGTTGTAGAGGACAAGTCAGCATTAAAACACAAGCCCTTGGTGCAGAAAGGCCTTGTTCTGCATAAAATTATGATTCCTTATAATATTAAGTTTGTACACTATAAATAGACCATAGATAGGTACTGCAGAGGTAAGTTCCGCCAGGCTAAGAGGTTAGTTCCACTGGAATTCTGCCAGGCTAAGAGATGGGTTCCACTGGAGTTCCACCAGAGTTCCACCTACCAGATATGAGTTCTGCTGCAGTTTTGCCAGCCTTAGAGATGAGTTTTACTGGAGTTCTGCCAGAGTTCTGCCAGTCCAGGAGGTGAGTTCCATCAAACCAACAGAGGAATTGATTAGTTATTGTTATGTTCATATATAGAGATAGTCCTATTATATTAGTACTAGAATTTATATATTCTAAAATATATATATAGCTGTGTCAACTGTACAGAGCAGAATCCCACCCTTTAAAATAGTAACAATCTACTATCTGATAAGATTATTAATAGATCTGTGGTGTAACAGTTTTTATTATATTTTGACAGACATATAATAATAATAAAAAGTTTTTCTATATTTAGTTTGACAGATCTCTGATGGGAAATTTTTTAAATTAAAGTTTGACAGATCTGTGATGGAAAATTTTGGCAGGTTTGTGATGGGAAAATTGGTTATAAACCCAGAACTTTTCAGAAACAAATGCCTCCTGCCCCAAATTTTAAAACTCAAGCCACTACTACCTTTTAAATTTCCCAACCCAAATCCTACTTACCAAAATGTCAGGACTTGCACAAATCATCAACCAGGCTGCCCAAAACAATGAGAAGAGTATGGGTCAGGAAGCTTTAAGAAAATCTGTAAGTTCCAAGTTTTAACTTCCAGTGAAAATTAAAACTTATTCAAGTTGGACTTGTAGGAAAAAGTCAAAAAGTTTTAACTTTCCAAGGATTTTAAAACTTACAAAAATATTTTGTAGGAAAAAAGTGTCAAGGCCAAGGCAGCCAAAGCTGTGAGTACTACTCCAAGTTTTAAATATATCTGTCTTTTAAAACTTAGGCTTTATAGGCTGAACTCACAAAGGTTAGTTCTAACTATTTGAAACATTAAAACTTAAATCTTATGGTTCCAATCAAGGCCAAGGCCAAAACTCAGAAGAGAAAAGCAGCAGAAGAAGAAGAAAGTGCTGGTAACAATAGAAATGCCACCAAGAGTCCTAAAGTGAGTTAAATTACACTTTCTATCTGTCTTGACCTAATTTATGCCTGTAGAACAAAAGGTTAACCAAGAAGAGGTTTATTTACAAGTCCAAATCTACCATCTCAGATTCTGTGAGTTGTTTCTTGGTCAATTTGAGATCTGTAAGTTTATATGCATCTAGGATAATAAGAGGCCCTCTATTCCAGTCAAGCTTCCAAGTGAAGCTACTCAGGCCAGTCCTTTATATAAGACCTTGGGATTTACAACTCTAAATTAATCTCTTATACACAGAAGAGAGCAGATAGAGCAGCAGCAAATCTTGCTGGAGGGACTGTCAAACCCAACCCTTCAAAGAGGTCTAAGAATGCAACCAGGAATACTGCTAGGCAGGACTTGGTAAATCTAACCCTGAGTTCCTCTGAAACTACTCTAATATATATTTATAGGATGCTATGGTAGTAGATGAAGCAGTAGCTGCTCCTGCTCCACCTGCCAGCAAAGGCAAATCAAGGGGGGTGCCTATGAGTGTCCCAGATGTTGATATGGATGAGAATAGGTCTGATTCAGAGATTGAGGCTAGCCTGGTGCAAGAAGCCATGGCTAGGAGTAGGAAAGAGTCTCACAGAAACAGAGTAAGTATTGGGTTATTTTACCTATACAAGTTATCTAGTCTTACAACATACAAAAGGCTGGGCCTTCTCATGAGGCTAGAAGACCTCCATCTCCTTCAATGGAACCTACTCCAGTCCAACCTGTTCAAAAGGACTTGACAAAAATAAGTGAGGCAGAAGCAACAGAATACCTAAAAAAAGAGTTGGCTACTTTTCTAAAGGGTCATGCCATTGGAACCTTTGGAAATCTCACAGGCTTTAGTACAAGCCCTATTCTAAAGCTAAAGCCTACCAACCTTAGATCAGGTGCAGACAAAGATCTCAAAAAACTCTGGGAGCAGGCTGGACAAGGATCCAACCTCAGGCATTTGGATCCAGAAAATACCATGACTGTAACAGTCAACATAACCTATCTGGACAACTCCTGCCTTACCAGGGACCCAGCCTCTAACAGCTTTAAAGATGTGAGATGGTTAGCCTTTCCTGCTGGCCAAAAAGGTATCTATGTGTTGGAAAATGGGAACCATAGATACCTGCTTATCCAAAAATATCTGGTAAATGCCCAATTGGAAAGGTTGAAGAAGTGGGAGGAGAAGATTGCAATAGCCAGTCAGAGAAATGTTGCAGAAGGTGTAGAAGGCCTGAGAAAGGACATCCTGGAAGCCAAGGAACAAGGAAGGGAGCAAAGCAAATGGCTTGTCAAGATTTACAATCAAGGTAACTCTAAAAGTTTTAAAAATATTACACTTTTAACACTTATGCTGTTTAGAAAAAATCAGGAAGCATCCACATGCTGAGAAGCTCAAGAACATATTGGCTGCCAATCAGAAGCAGCTTATGAAGGAGGACACTGCAGAAGACACATTCTACATGCTAATGAACTCTCTTAACAATTATACTGGACATAAGACAGCTCTGGCCATTCCTAAATACCTGGCAAAGTCTACCAAGCCTGTGGACCCCAAAAATGATCTGTTTTTCAAAAACCATGATCTAATTCTGGACTTGGCCAGTCTATTCCAGTACCCTCACCTGCTGGCTTCTAGAATGGTCAAAGTTAGACCCATGGTCAAACTTAGAGATGGAGGAGATCTTGTAAGCTAAGATTGGTTATGTGATACTATAACTAATATTGCATTTTAGATATTGAAGTGTTTATTGCCTGCACTGTGTCTCACCCTCCATGTTTGCGTGATTGAACCTACCCTGGAACCTTTCCAAAAAGGTAGAAAGATGCCCCAGGAGAACTTAAATTATTTTCTGGGGGGTGGTGGGAGAATTGACTCCATGATTCTGAATAGTGCTTTCTTTGAGATGGCTGAAAAAGCCTTTTTGGACAACTTGGTGCCAGTTTGGAAGCATTGGGGAAGCAATACTGATCAGGATATGGTTGCTTTCCAATCCAACTGGTTGGATTATGTGAAGGATATCCAACTAGGCTTGGGTAAATGGATCTTGGCCAGCAAAGCCTTAGCTCCAGGTAAATCAGCACTTCACAAACTACTGGATGCAATGCCTGCCAAGATACAATGGATCTTACAGGGACAGGTTATAAACTGGATGGAGCCTTTCCTGCCTCAGATTACTACAGTCAGGGAAACCAAGGCTAATCCTACTGCCAAAAGAATTACAATCCATCAAGCCTTGATAAATTGGCTTACCAGACATTTTCCCAAGCTGGACAAGCACCAAATAGACAAGATAATAAATAAAGTAAGCTTCCAAAAGTCTTATCAAGCATCTAACCCTTACTTACTTGTTGTCTAGATCCTCCAAGTCATTCTAAATGGGAGAACAATGGAAATACAACAGCTTGGATTTGACCTCTCAATTCAAACTAAGCTTAAAGTCAAAGCAGACTTCAAGCCCAACAATAAAACCAAGCAGACAGCAGAATATAGTCACCCACTCTATCACCCTACTCTCAAGCTGATCTCCTCCTGGAAAGCTTTGGAAAAGAAACACTTGCAAAACTCCCTGGCCAATAAAGAAGATCAACTGCCCAGGAGGTCCAGGCCAGAGCATACTTGTCCAGATTTCCAGCATGTACTGGAACTTGAAGGTGGTACTCTAGTGCAGCACACTTGGGTGGGGTAAAGGGCCATTACTGGCAGATACAAGTCCTTATGTTTTTTTTACCTTTTCTGTATATTTCTGGAACCAGGTTGTTGCAATAGAACTAGCTATCCAGAATCTCTTCAACTTTATATTACTTTTTGTTGTTGATAAGTTTGGTTCTGGAACACTTGTCAGGCCATATCCTAGAATTAGGTTGCAGGGTACAGGGAGTAACATGGAAGGCCTGATGGATGCACAACATGAAGATATAATATAACCATACATTTGAGCTTGCCAAATACTTGTTGCACTTCTGTAAGGGGTCATGTTGCCAAGAGGCTCAGGCAGGGAGCAGTATACACAGTATGAACAACCATGTAGGGAAAGGTTGAGCATAGAGCACTAGAGGCTTGATCACAAGTAGAGAACCCAATCCAAGTCTATTACAAAGATACCCTTTCATAGAGCAGAAGGGGCACCTTATATACAGTACATTATAGCTACATCTGAAATAACAACAGAATCTGATATTAGTAACTCTACTGATGCAACAATCCATCTGTGATATGTCAGTCCAGAGTAAACTACTATTTATCAAGGGGTTAAGGCAATGCATGTCAGGATGATAGATGTAACAGCAAGGCTATGCAAGCTGCACAATAGTGATTCTGATGGCTAGATGCAGATAAACAAGTGATTCCCTTACAACTTCACCCATATCCATGGTGTATGATATATCAACTGCAAATGAATTGCCAATAGAAGTTGGTGTTTATAGATCCTATTGTTATATTTATAATCATGTGACTTCTTGTCTCACATGCTCAATGCCACATCACCAAGCCACCTGTACTAGACTTAGCTATACTGTTGCTAATACAACTGTTGTGGTCATTCTGGCACTTCATCTAGACACTTCTGGAACTTCTCTCCTCTTGGGTTTTTCTTATTCTAACACCTATACAAATATCCAACAACAAAAGGCAACCATATATATCTAGGAACTTCCCTTAAAACAAGTCAGCTGGTAAAGTAGGGACTCAGACTCTCAGAGATGGACTGTGTTAAAAATCAACAAACTTGAAAATGTAGATCCATATTTATATATTCCAAATACACAACCAACTCAGTAACCTCTCTGGGGACTTTACACTGAGCTACATGAGCCACACAGACTACACAGACAAATGCAGATGTCTGCAGACTAAGCTCAGACCCTGTTTGGCAGGGAGCCCTGCTTAATTAGCAGTCTGCATCTGAGCCAAGTCAAAGCTAAATCCATAAATCCACACTGTTACTTGGATGCTCAGACCCAGCTTGGAACAACTCCTCATGGAGTAAATGCAGACTGTCAAGATTGCTTATTTAATGCACAAAAATGCAATATTTTGGAGAGTTAAATACAAGGCCTCAAGGTTACATGACATGTGCATAAAGCATGGAGATTAACCATTTGGCAATATGAACTTGTCAGTCCAAGCTGCTTATTACTATATAAAGACCCCCTGCTGCCCACTCTTGGCCATTACTGGCAATGGCTGAGTATTGTTGATGGGTGCCACATCACCTATCAGCCTTGTTGTCAACCACCATCACTACATCCCCAGCTGCCCCTCACATCACCTCCCTGCCTTATGGTTCTGCACAATACTGCCAAATACAATGCCAAGTCCCACTGCCATGGATACCACCAACCTCTCTCATACCCACCCCTCTCAGTAATAATAACAACTGCCAAATCACAACAATAAGAGCTGCAATAAGAACCACAGAGGCACCTGCCACATCACCAGTGACTGCCTGCCCACATCTGCTAGTGAACAGCTAGCATAATGGACATGGGTGGTGCAGTGGTGTATTCTATATAGTAGAACCATCACCTGGTGAGTGGGTGTGCATCCCTGGATGTGCTGTATAGTGCCAACCACCCCTGTGCCCAAACCAGGTGTATGTAAGGTGAGTGCATATATGCCCCACATCTAGTTGCTCAGATATACCTTGCTCTATCACCTATATGCTGCTGTATACCTTGAGACTACCTTGGTGTAATTCTATCTACCTTGTGATATGTTCTTATCCCTTGCACAAATATTGGTTTACTTCTTACTGACACTTTACCCCTGTACTATTTGCACAGCTCTAGTGGGCTTATATAGACTTCTGGTAACCCTGCAGTATTTATCCAATTATCTATATATAGATTGGGCTGCCCAATTACAGATAGCACCTTTGCAATAAACTAGGCCCAGATCTCTTGCAATAAAGCTGTAAGGGCAACCCTATGTTGCACCATGCTAACTCCAAGTTGGCCAATCTGTGATTTAGCAGAGGAATCCAAAGTTATATTCATGAAGTCAAGTAACAGGCTATCTACTTACCTAGCAGAGGAATCCAAAGAGAATACTCTGAGGATCCTCTGCCAGGGGTCTCTATCCTATGTACCTATTCTAAACAATAGCCATGGAGCCCCATTGTTGCCATGTGGCTCAGGGTTGTAGTATACACTACAGTGGCTCAAAAAACTGCCCCAATGTTTGTACATTTTTGAAAGATCAATATGGTATGAAGTGCTGACATAAGCAGGGGACCTGGGGTAATTATGTAAGATACTATGACATCGTGGCTTTCCAATGGACCCTGGATCATGTGATTTGGATCAAAACCCATTAAGCTATAGGCCAAACAAAATGATTACTCATTGGGGCAGTTTTTTGACCCTCTATTAATTTTCTATCTAATACTTTGTATGACCACCTTTTGCCTTTATAACTGCTTGTATCCGCCTGGGCATACTTTCTATCAGGTTTTGGCATACCTCTGGTGGAATTTCACCCCACTCTTCAGCCAATCTATCCCACAACTCATGTACTCCTTTGGGTGGTGTCGGATATTCTTTAAGACGGCGCTTGAGATGTTCCCAAAGGTGTTCTATTGGATTCATGTCAGGGGATTGGGCAGGCCAGCCAAGGACTTGAATGTTGTTGTCTTCAAACCACTGTGTGGCCAGTCCAGATGTGTGTTTGGGGTCGTTATCTTGCTGAAAGTAGCGCTCGCCATCCACCATTTCCAACTTCTCAAAACTTTCCTGAACTCCACTCTCCAAAATTTCACAGTATTGAACCTTGTCCATGTTCCCCTGCACCTCTATGAGCTTTCCCACTCCATTCCACCCCATACAACCCCATACCATGAGGTTTCCTCCTCCTCCATGTTTGACAGTAGGTGATGTTGTTCTATCAGATGGTGGTTCTCCCCTTTGTTTCCAGACATAAACCTTTCCATCTGACCCAATCCTATTGATTTTGGTCTCATCTGTCCATAGAACCCTTTTCCAGTCCTCCACAGTCCAGCTTTCATGATATTTTGCAAACTGGAGACGCCGGATGCGATGGGCTCGTTTGAGAAGAGGAGCTTTCCTCTTTGTAGCAGCATAAAATTGATTTTCCTTGAGTGCATTTCTGACTGTCTGGGGTGTGACAGGATTGGGGATGATGCCATTGATGAATTGGGTAGCCTGAACTGCATTATCAAGCTTCCCTGACTTGATTTGACGAATAATTGACTGTTTGTCACGAACAGACAGCTTGGAGGGGCGGCCACCAAGGTTGTTTTCTTTGTTTCCATCCACATCTTTGCTGATCCTACTGATGGTACCCTTCCCTAGACCAGTTTTCTCCTTGATTTGACGCTGAGAATAGCCCTCATTGAGGAGAGAAACAACAGTATTGTGCTGAGCAGTAGAAATGGCTTTCATGATGGTGGTAAGAGGTCAAGAAGATGATTGAACCAATTCCAACATGTCAAATTGATACAAATAAAGTCACATGACATTGTTTATTCTTCCCACAGTCCATAATGTTCTTGCATTGGATCATAAATGCCAGAATAATGGAAAATAAGATAAGGGTCAAAAAACTGCCCCAATAAGTAACCATTTTGTTTGGCTTATAGCTTAATGGATATTGATCCAAATCACATGATCCAGGGTCCATTGGAAAGCCACGATGTCATAGTATCTTACATAATTACCCCAGGTCCCCTGCTTATGTCAGCACTTCATACCATATTGATCTTTCAAAAATGTACAAACATTGGGGCAGTTTTTTGAGCCACTGTATCTACAAGCAAACCAATGTGTTCCAATGGGAAGCCAATGTACTCCAACTGGAATCCGATGTGCAAGCACAAGTGCTGATGTGCAAACACAAGTACTGAGCATAAGCACTGACATGCAAGTGCAAGTGCTGATGCTGATGCATGATGTCAATGTCTGATCATAATGCCAATGCCAATGTCTGATGTGTGAAGTTGGAGCCATGTGTGCAGAATTGGGCATTCCCTTTACAAAAGCCCACTTAGTCCTCTGTTCCCCCCTTCCCTGTGTGGCTGAACCCTGCTGCTCATATCAATCACCCCTTCTAACACTCAGTGTGATGCAGCCCTTCACTGTGAAACTGAGAATAGATGAAATTCAACCCTGTGTTTCATCCTCTTAAATAATAGAAATAATACATTAAAAATATGAAATTCATTCACTTAACAATCCTAAAATGTAATGAATTTCATCTTGAAGATGTTTGAAAACACACCCCCTGTGGGGGGAAAAATGGATGGAAAACCCCCCCTTAAGGTATAATTTAGTGGATGAATTTCATGCGAAATTTGTCCATATTCATACCCCCTGATTCTCGAGGCTATGGGATGAATTTCATTTCACCATAGGTGGAAAAAACAACCATTGTGGGAGGTAATTCCTATCAATATGGGATTAATCTACTACCTTGATGGGTGAGAATAGCAATGTTTTTTGGGGTCATGTATTGAGGTTAGTAATGAGAAAACTTACCCAAATTGCCCTATATAAATCCTTGTCATCCTGAAGCTGCATCTGGAGACAGAACCCATTTCCAGCAATGCCACACAGTGGGCATGGAATAGGACTCCCTACTTTTTCTTTAGCATGAGCAACTTTACATAAGGTGGTGAGTTTGGCTGGTCAGATTAGCATGATAAAGATCAAAGAAAGTTAAGTAATGGATGGAAGTTGTTGGTCTTCATGCACTGCCAGACTGCTCATTGTCTTTGTTGACCTTGTTGTAATGAAGTGATCTGTAAAATGGGTCAATGTTAATGTGCTTTGGATTAGATTGGGTTGACAGACATACTGAGACCCCCTCATTGTCCACCTGCACTTTGAGGTCAACAAAGTGGTGTACCATGTTGAGGACATTGTCAGGCATGGTTTTACCCTGCATACTAATGATGTCCTTTGGTTTCCTGTAGGATCATTATTAGTATTTATTAATATTCTTAACGAAGCCTTATAGTTTGTATTGGAATTCAAATGACTACTACAAGTATTACAATAGTAATTGTAATCTAACATTATACTAATTGTAATCTATCAATGAAGAGTGCTTACTACGAGGGGGAGGATGGGAGGCAGTGATGGGCAATGGTGGTGGTACAAGAGCAAGAAGGAAAGCATGTGAAAGTGGCTGCCAATGCATAATATAGCTCAGAATGTTCAGCCGTCAGGCATCTTGGTCAACAAAGCCATGTGATCAAATCTGAGGATGCTGACAAATATTTCTATTTATTTATTCAAATCGTATACTATTCATTATTAATAGGAGGCTGAAAAATGTGCACCCACCAGGTTCAAATGGTCGCAGGGAGGATCATTATGTAATACTAATACCTTTGGCATGGATAACCACTGGGCAAGACTGGCATTCCCAGCTGAGAGATAAATGGCCTCAAGTCAACAAAAACAGATCACATGATATTGAGGCATGTGCTGCGGTCACATTCCCATTGCCATGCCTTTGTTGATTACTTTCAACTACATCAATGATGTCCACCAAACTGCCAACGCACCCAACACCAACCAATGCCCAACACACTATGCCAGCAAATATGTGCTCTACTGGCTCCACCACGTGCAGTGGCTTATGCTGCTCATTGCCTCCTCCCTCCAAATCTCACAAGCACACATTGTCAAGTGCTAAACAATAATATTACTGCAGCCAAGAAGACAAAAACAAAACCCAAGGCCCCCAAAGCACCCAGAGACACACAAACAACAAACAACAAGGCCAAGGGAGGTGGGGGGAATGGTGGAAAAGGACATGGCCTGAGGGGACGGCAGGGAAAGGGTGCCCTGATGGGCAGAGGGAGGTGAGTCCCAGAACATTGCTCACCTATGCATTCACCACGCAGCGCTTCCCCCCCAGGAAAACCTCAGGAACCCAAAACAAGGAGGACATGGCTGCCAACACTCAGGGGCCCCAGCAGTGTGCATGTTTTTTTTTTATCACTCCTGTTGCTAATGGCCCATCCCAGGACCAAGCGTGCGCTCGATGCAGGAACCACCAGCATTGCACCCCCACCTTGTGCATGATCAGCCACCATGCCCACCCTGCCAGTGCAGGGCAAAGTCACTTGAACAACAACTGGGCATCTGTGACACTTGGATATCAAGACAATACCTGAGGAAGATGATGACAACGATGAAGATAGCAGCAGCAGCAGCAGCAACAGCAATGACAAGGCCTGCAGCAACAACGGCAGCAGCAGTGGCACCAACAATGGCACAATGACAACAACTACAACAAGGACAAGACAACCACCACCACCACAAGGATGACGACAATGACAAAGGACAATGACAACAACGGGGACAACAACAAGAAAAGTGGCCAGTGCCACCACCACTGAAACCCAGGCCACTGACAACGCCATGGGGGCCAACAAGGACAATGGGGGCAGCAGGGGCCCCCACCCATATTAAATTATGTATTTACTATTAATGTATCATGTTCACTATCAATATATAATATTATCCTATCAATGTATGTAGAACATTAGTAAATAAAATAGTAAGTAAACTCTTATATTTAAGTAAGTAATTTACAGCAGGCAACAAAACTGTTTCAATGTTTTCACATTCTGTAAAGATGCATCCATATGTCAGAAAATAAAAATTGGAAAAATATGAAAAGATTACAGAAGTTGCATTGATGTCATATAATGCTGCTTACATAATGTCTTTGCACCACTTCCATTTTTGGTAGCAAAATCACAGGATACATACAAAGCCATCATTGAAACAGTTTTGTTGCCCATCATTAAAAAGTAAGAAAGTGGTAGAACTAGTATTTGGTATATCCTCCTTTGGCCCTCAACACTGCAGCAATACATCTAGGCATGCTCTCAATCAATCCTTGATAGACAGACTTATCTATTGCTTCCCACTCCTTCTCCACTTGCTCCCAAAGCTCATGCTGGCTGTGTGGAGGATTTTCATATTCATTGAGCTTCATTTTGAGGTGATGCCAAAGATGTTCAATAGGATTCATGTCAGGTGACTGTGCAGGCCACTTCATAACATTGAAACCATTGTCCTTGAACCAGTTTTGGGCCTTCTTGCTTGTGTGTTTGGGGTTATTGTCCTGCTGGAAGATGATATTGGCAGGGGTTTTCCCATAGTGATGAAGGGAATCTTGAAGCTCATCCTCCATGATGGATACATAGAGGTCTGCATCCATCTTTCCCTCAATCCTGGTTGCATATCCAACCCCATGCCACCCCATGCAGCCCCATACCATCACATTACCACCTCCAAACTTCAGTGTCCCCTCTACAATCCTATCACTCAACTGCTCCCCTACCTCTTTCCAGATCCATTTCCTTCCATCTGACCCCAGACGGTTAATTTTGGTTTCATCAGATCATATAACCCTTTTCCAGTCCTCCAGAGTCCACTCCTTGTGCCTTTCTGCAAAGTCCAACCAATCCCTCCTATGACAGGTTTTGAGAAGAGGCCATTTTCATTTTACTGCAGGCTGTAAACCATGCTTTTTCAAGTTGCAACAAATAGTTTGGGAGGAAATGGATTGGTTGGTGACATCTTGAAGAGCTTTGGTGACTTGGACTGCATTATCAGCCTTGCCCATGCAAATGATGTGCTTTGCATAGCTAATATTGGCAGAAGTGAGCTTGGAAGGATGGCCCCCAAAGGACTTTGGGAGCTCAGAACAATACTGAGAGTGGATCCTAGAGATAGTAGCAATGGAGAAGCCAGTGATCTTGTGGATCTGGTGGCCAGAAGTGCCTGCATCAAGCAGTGTGATGAGATGAGAGCGCTGAGCAGGGGTAAGAGATCGCATAGTGTGTTTGGGGGCATTAGAGCACTTGAACACTCTGTATTTATACTAAAACATGAGCAAGTCACATGACTTTTTTTAATACATTAAACAATAAACAAAGTCATGTGACTACAGTTAAGATCTCAGCACTTTCTTATTTTTTTACAATGGGCAACAAAACTGTTTCAATGATGGCTTTGTATGTATCCTGTGATTTTGCTACCAAAAATGGAAGTGGTGCAAAGACATTATGTAAGCAGCATTATATGACATCAATGCAGCTTCTGTAATTTTTTCATATTTTTCCAATTTTTATTTTCTGACATACAGTAGGTCAAAAAACTGTCCCAATGTTTGGTCATTTTATAATGATTTACTTATAACAGAGTACTGGGGATTAATATCATTCTGAGAAAAATATATATGATACTACACCATATTAGCTTTGAAATGAGCCCTTACTTTCCTTATTTGAATAAAAACTCATTTCATAACAAATTGAACAAAATAATTACTCATTGGGACAGTTTTTTGACCTATGCTTAATTTTGGCAAGATCTTTACTGCAGCAAGCTTTAACATCATGTGATGTATTGTGGGAACAATAAACAAAGTCATGTGACCATGTTGATATAAATTCAACATGTTTCCATCATTACAATCATTCTTTCCTTCCCCCATCATCCCATGAGACCTACATCTTCTACCCAACGCCTTTCTGTGATCTCCCTTCTTCAAGAAGGCTATACCTTGCATCAGATCCAGTCCAAAACCACTCTGGGAAAGTCTACCATTGGGAGAATCAAGAAGGAACTGGATATGGACAAGGAAAACCACAGGGGGGGACATCCTTCTAAGCTCTCTCCTGGTGACAAATGGTCAATTATTTGACAAATTACCACTGGAAGGCTTGATAATGCTGTAGAGGCCACCCATTTCATCAACCAAACTCTTCCCAACCCTGTCACACCCCAAACAGTCAGGAATGCACTCAAAAAGAATGACTTTTGTAGTGTTGTCAAGAGAAAACGTCCTCTTCTCAAAAAGGCTCATTGACTGCAACGTCTTCAATGGGCAAGATACCATGAAAACTGGACAGTGGAGGATTGGAAAAGGATCTTATGGTCAGATGAGGTCAAAATCAACAGGATTGGGTCAGATGGAAGAACTTATACTTGGAAGAAGAAGGGAGAACCACTTTCTGACAGAACCACCACTCCTCCTGTCAAACATGGAGGAGGAAATAATCTTATGGTGTGGGGCTGTATGGGGTGGAATGGAGTAGGAGTGCTTACAGAGGTCCAGGGGATTATGAATGCAGACCAATACTGCCAGATTTTGGATGGGGGAGTAGTGGAAAGCTTTGAAAAGCTGGAGATGCCAGAGGGAGAGAGGATGTTTCAGCAGGACAATGACCCCAAACATGCATCCAACAAGGCAACCAAGTGGTTTGAAGACAACAACATTGATGTTATGGTCTGGCCAGCACAATCCCCTGACATCAACCCCATTGAACATCTCTGGGTAGTGTTGAAGAAGGCACTTAAGAAATACCCACCAGCCCCCAAAGGAGTACATGAGTTGTGGGATAGGGTGGTAGTGGAATGGAATGGAATTCCACCAGAAACATGCCAGACACTTATAGAAAGCATGCCTAGAAGGGTTCAAGCAGTTATTAAGGCAAAAGGTGGTCATACCAAGTATTAATTGTGTAAATAGAGACTTTGGAGATGTAGGTCAAAAAACTGTCCCAATGAGTAATTATTTTGTTCAATTTGTTATGAAATGAGTTTTTATTCAAATAAGGAAAGTAAGGGCTCATTTTAAAGCTAATATGGTGTGGTATCATATATATTTTTCTCAGAATGATATTAATCTCCAGTACTCTGTTATAAGTAAATCATTATAAAATGACCAAACATTGGGACAGTTTTTTGACCTACTGTATGGATGCATCTTTACAGAATGTGAAAACATTGAAACGGTTTTGTTGCCTACCTGTATATTGTTATATCCCCATCTCACATCAAATTTAGTAAAGTATTTGGCTCCCTAAAGTTTGTTTGTGAGTTCAGATATAAGAGGTAGGGGGTAACAATTCTTAATGGTCATCTCATTTAGACATCTGTAGTCCTAGACTAGGCATAATTTCCAATCCTTCTTCTTGACAAAGAAGAAAGGTGAAGCCATTGGTGATTTTGAAGGTCATATTCTACCTGTCCTGACATTTTCATCCAGAAATGCATCCAACTCCTTTTCTTCAGTAAGGGATAATGGGTAGACCTTACACCCTTTCATTTCCACATCAGGTACCAGTTCAATTGCATGGTCCCAAGGTCATTTTGGGGGTAACTCATCAAATTAAGCCTTTTCAAACACCCTTTTGTATTTGAGGTATTTAGGGGGGATCATCTCTTCTATTGGCTTGTCACCCTTGTCCTTCAGGGCCTCTTCCACTAATCTTTGCAAAATGTTGGATGTAGCTCGAATGTATTGCATGGAAATGTAATTTGCATTTACAGAGATGAGCTTGTCTCCCTCCTCAATATTCATTCCAGCAATGTTACAGATTATCTGAATGTAATCTCCATGATCTTCTTCATCCATGAGGTTTGGTAGATTACCATGCATGTTACATCCTGGAGGGCATCTATCCAAGAGGACCTTCCCTGATTTCCAGTCTACATTTGGGTTATGCTTCTTTAACCATGAATAGCCAATAATGATGTCATGACTACCAAGTGATGTAACAGCAAACAAGGTATGTTCCACATGGTCCCCAATACTTAGTTGAAGATCAACCAGGTCTGTAATTGAACCATCCCAGTTTGTAGTTCCATCAATATTATACACTGGAATTGGGTGTGGCAGTGGAGAGGTATTTGTATTATTCTTTTCAGTGAAACTTCAATCAATAAAGAGTCCAGTGGCTCCACAATCCAATAAAGCTTTAACAACTGGAGCCAATAGAGACAAAAAACTAATGGCCAACTCAATGAGCTTTCATTTTGCTCAGTCCGAAGTTGCAGCAAGTAATTCCGCCGGTATCCATGGGGAAGTATGAATTATTTGGTGTGGGGAATAACTCACGCCCCTGAAGGCACTCCACATGAGCCACCAGTCCCTTTGGCCTTATATTTGGCCTCGTAAAGGGTGGAGAAAGGTGCATGGGGAGAAAGGCGAGAGGGAGGCACGAAAGGCAGAGATGGACAATGTAACCACGAGTTGTCGTTGGTGATGAGGTATTTCTGAGTAGAACATAAAGCTCATCGACGTTTATGGTCTAGTGATCAGGGTGAGGTCGACGCCAAAGGTTGGGCAGACTAGGACGTTCTTGGCAAAAATAATTTTTAGCTTGTTCATTTCGTCAATTTCCACAACATGAGCCCAACCCTGTAGATGATGGAAGCAAAGATAACCGCAATTCTCCCGAAGTGGTGTGGGGTGCAAGGAAGGCTTCATGGGTGCAAGGTGATCTTGTTTGCTGCAGGTGTCCGACACCAGGTCGATGTTTTAACGGTGTTTTTCAACATGTCTTCCCCCATGAAACGTAAACTCCACTCTCACATCCTTTTAAGCCCAGTCAATCCTTCACACAAGATCATAATGTAAGACAAGAACCAACATAATAAACGCTGTGCAAGATATAATGTATACGATATCTCTACAGCATCACCGGAATAACTCCTAACCCACTTCCCGAATCTGACGAGACGAGTTTAGTGTTATACAATATCTAAGCACATATTGGGTTGTAAGCCCGTGCAAGGAACAGAACGAATATCTAGATGTTACTTGACACATGTGGCGGTCCTTCTTGACCAGGCCGAACTTTTTTTCGTAATTTAAATGCGTGACTAGTCCACTGAGACGGCAGAGGATGGTTCGCGATGAAAATACGTGTCAAGGGGACCCTATTGGACCAGTGCAAAACGCTATCATTGTTCCACCATGAAGAAGGGTTCCTATGTCCCGGTTGACGAGATTAGGCCATAGATTGATGCGTGGCAAGAGAACTTGGATGTGGAACGCAGGCAGCCGGGAGAAGCGGGAGATATGGGTCAACTGAATGAGACGAATCTGAACAGTAATTTACGGATAGACAGGAACGAAGACAGAGATTGGACTCGTAGCAGCAGCGCATGGGCGGCTCGAAGGGCGTATCCTTCATCAAAGGACCCTGGCACTACTATGAAAAAAATCCGGAGAAAATCAACATATTAGCTATGTTTTCCACTCAAGATTGCAGGCTCCTGGGAGATAGGAAGCGATATTAGTAAGGGAAAGCAACTGAGTAACTCAAAACACACCGATCGTGACCGAACACAATCACTAACCATCCACGCGAACACCGCTCAACGAGTCCAGACCTGTCGACCCCAAGCCTTTACAGTCTCGACATATTGGATTGACTCCCATTTTCCTTTTCCTCATGACAGCGAGAAGGTACTTTTGGTAGCTGCTTGACGGAGGCAGCCTGCTTGATCAGTACCCGGCGCCGAAGGACAAGTGGCCGAGGGCGGGACAAGACACGAACTGGATACCCCCCAGTGCCAGTAAACGACGGCTGGACTAAGGGAAATGGGGGGTACTCAACCAACGGTAGGCAATCAATTGGAGTGCCGGAATCGACAGAAACGTCAGGAATATCCTGGCCTATGGTACGAGATGATAAAGGAGCCTTGAAAGTCTCTGCTTCTTCAACCGCCTTGTCGCCGTCTTCTCCTCCAAATCTGGCGTGTTCTTGCCAGGAATCCGGTGGTAGTTCAGGCGGCGGGTCGACCCAGTTAGCCGGCCTTGGCGTCGGTCCCTGGACCAAGACGACCTTCACATCCCCGTGCAGACTCCATGACTTTCCTAGCTTGGTGATAGGCCCCGAGCGCGGAACCAACCGCACAATTGCTGGAGGCGCCTGGTAAAGTCCCATGAGATGCATTCCTCCTTCGAGGTGCTCAAGGTCCCACCCATCGAGCATGGGCGACGGGGGCTCCTTGAACCGGCTTTGTTCAGAGGGGTCGTACGATAACCCGTGCCAGGAATTGTCTTCCATGGGATCACGCCAGGTGCACACGTTCTCTGGGGTGGCCCACGTTCGTTCGCCAAACGATGATGGGCTTGTGGTAATCTGGACTTCAGGGGCAGTATTCGTTGTAGGCTTTCCTTCGCGACGGCGGCTTGTGCGTGGTGGCTGATGGGCAGGATGGGGTTGCTGTGGAAGGTCAAGAAGATCCCAGCCCACGACACGAGGCGACAAAGGGACCTCGAGAACTTCCGCTTCAACCGCCTTGACGCCATCTTCTCCTTCAAATCTGGCATGTTCTCTCTAGGTATCTAGTGGCAGTTCGGGCGCGGGGTCAACCTAGTTGGCTGGCCTTGGCATCGGTCCCTGGACCAAGACGACCTCCACGTCCCCATGCAGGCTCCGCGACTTTCCTAACTCGGTGACAGGCCCTGAGCGCGGGACCAACCGCACGACTGCCGGAGGCGCCTGGTAAAGCCCCATGAAATGCATTCCTCCTGCGAGGTGCTCGAGGTCCCACCCATCGAGCCTGGGCGATGGGGGCTCCTTGAACCGGCTGTGTTCGGAGAGATCGTACGATAACCCGTGCCAGGAATCGTCGTCCACTGGAACACGCCAGGGATATGCGTGCTCTGGGGTGACCCATGTTCGTTTGCCGAACGATGATGGGCTTGCGGCGGGCTGGACTCCGGTGGCGGCGTTTCTCGTGAGGTTCTTCCCGTGGCGACGCCTTGGGTGTGGTGGCCGATGGGCAGGGTATGGTCGGTACCTTGAGGATGACTGGGTTTTTCGGGGCACACGGACGCTAGAAACGGCATCCAAAAGTGGGGCGGGTTGAGTGTCCTGTCCTGTGTCAGTCGCCGGTGGAGCGACGAAGTCTACATCAACCCCCATAGACTAAATAGCTACTAGGAGAGCTTTGGCAGCTAAACGTGCACATGGCGACAACCTGGAGCGCGGTAGCGGATGGTGGATGAATCTAGCCTGTGCGAGGAATGGGAACCAGTATACTTGGGGCTGGTCCCGAGGTGCTATCGTTGGTGGCGGAGCAAAGCCATCCAGACGCCGCGAGACGGCACGGCGAAGGCGGCTGTGAACAATGGTCCACTGGTGTATTCTGCTGTGTTCATGTTGTCGGGCGAGAGCTCCGATTGGGACCGCGAAGGAAGACGGCTTTGGGCACGAGCGGGAAGCGGGAGGTGATGCAACCCGAAGACGGAGTATAGCCTTCGAGAATGCTTGTATTGGGCGGAGGCGAAGCCGTTTGGAGTAGAATCCGATACCCATATTCTTGGCGGGGTATTTATTCTTGAGCTTTTGGTTGAAATAAGTTGCGATTGTTATGGTCTAAGATTAAGATTGAATTGAGGAGGCTGACATTCTCGAAGTGAAGTTATTCAATCACCCCGACCAGCAGTCCAAATCCCAATCTAGCAACATGATAGCCTTGAAGCGTCCGAACTTCGAGGACATGGCATCGAAATGATCACTAAATTATAATCGAAGCTGGCAGTTGTCTTTCCCTGCTCGATCCTCCTGCACAACCCAACCCACCATCATCGTACATCCTTCACAACTCACCAGCACCCTGTCAAGTCCAAGATGATGGTCATAAGTAACCAAACTACGTGCCTCGTATGTGTTCCAGTGTCCAGTACGACTTTCTGTACGCCCCACGACAATGGCCATCAGCAACCTTGAAGTTTATGCCTTGGACGAGTGTCACGACATCATGTTGATTGTATGAGGTTGACTATGGGCGTCTATTATACGAATTATACTATTGTGTTTTGGTACCGTCCCGGAAATGAGGTTTAATGGAAACTGTGTAGGAGCTGAAGCGATATACACCGTTTGAGAAAGAGATGTTGGACCGTGTCACTACAAAATGTTGGAACAGAATGCAAATCCTAAACCATCACGTGCATATCAGAAGCGCGCACATGATCTGAACGCGCACTACCAAACGCGTGGGCAATAGGTTCGAAATTGCTTACTAATCAAATAATTCAACACCATTATCATCTTTATTCCGACAATTATAGAAATATATAGAAAATTCCAGTTACATATGTAAAGTAGCTCAAGCGAAACAACAATTTTTACTACAGGGTCTAACCACTCCCAAGACTCACTGCGCTCATGTAACCCCCAACGGATACACATTCAAAGTTTCAATCCGAATTTATTGTGTGGATGCCAGAAGAGAAACAATCTATAGATAAGATTTTGCCATCAGGCAAAGGTGCCAATCATGGTAAATCATTGGGCTACAGTGTTTGGATCATGTAGCCCGATGAAGAGGAAAGGTGGAAAGGTGATCACAGCTTTAGCCATTGTTCGTATGGTACCCATTCCTAGTCGAGGTTCAACCATCGGCTCTGAAGTTGAGCGACTTTCTGGCGATAAGACATAGGACGGTCGTCTTCGACAGCTAGAAAGCCCGGGGCCATCCGGATAATTCGCACTTTTTCGAGCCCGCTGTAGGCCCTTGCATGTTTGAGTCCTCCCACCGCCTCGAAAGAGCCATATAATTAGTGCAGCAGTTAGAGAGGTGGTGGTTAGAAGTTAGACCCTTGACGTCTGACCGTTGGAGATTCTGGAGTAGGCTTGTATCTAAGATGTAATGTGAAAGTTGAATTGAACGTGTTGTAGTTGATTTGATAAAGATAGAATAAAGGTACACACTCTAAGAATGGGAGAAGCAAATTTTGTGAGGGCCAGTGAACGAGGTAGAATCGTCTGCGGGAAAACGGTGTGCAGCTTCACAAGCTCTGTGGAAATAAAACTTGTTAAACCGGAATCTTCGAGGTTTCTATGTGGAGATGACATGGAGACGGGAGCGCAAAATATCCAAAAAGCGGGCGCGCGTCAGCCCTATGCTTACACGAGATGGGCAGTCTGACCCTTGAATGAATGTGCGCAAATTCATCGTCTATAAGCTCCTGGCTCACTGCTCCGTGGGTGCACGATGCAGTCATGCCTGTGTGAGCCTAATTATGTTGTTAGTGTGCTTATTTCTTCGAGATATTTATCTAACTTAGTCCATAGACGAGGTGTCGAAAGTGCGACCACACGCCAAAAGAGCAGACTTCCCCTTACATCGAAAAAAGTATCTCTGAAAGTATATCTGGTGGGGGACACACCGCGGGTGGGGCAAAACGGAGTCGAAGAGTCCTCCGGGAACATAAATTCCAAGCGTTAGGCAATAGTTTGAATCTTGGTGTTGGCTCTGTTAAACGTTTTGAGAAAGACGCATTCAGCGATGTGAACTATGCGTGATTCTACAGGGGGATAATTTCTTTGATGGTTTCGCTTGAAAGAGGATTGGGGCCACAAAGGTGATAGTATTGGTATTGCTTGGTGGTGGGTGAGTAGGAGAGGGAGATCCGGATATACAAAAGTTTGTCGCGTCCATTCACGTGACAGGGTTGTCTGGCCGCGTGACGACTAACGCGTCTTGTTGATTTTCCAACTCTCGCTCTCACCACCGCACACAACAACCAAGTTACCACTAATCTCATTAATATACTACTCCTTCGCCTCGGCTGCTCCGAGGTGTAAAACCATAAAACACTTACTTCCGCCAATTCTTAGAAGAAAATGCGCCGCAACACTAAGGCTAGCTTGAAGCGCCTTCCACTGGTGGACATTACCTCGCTTGCTTAGTCAACAGCAAGCTTGTTTCTTGATATTCCGGAGCAGAGAAACGCTACTCTGATGAAGCCTTTCGTCAGCCCATCTTCTCAAGCGATCGTCTCGGTACCGGGAGACCATGAACCATGAACCATGAAAACCAAGTCTCAGATGACAAAAACAACACGCTCAACCAGACTGGAGCTCTATACAACCTATCGGCAAACCTGCATTAAACAAACGGGAAACTGAAACCTCCCCAGTAAACGATTTAAACATCCAGTTCTCTACCTGTGTTGCCCGAATTCTCGAAGTTATACCGAACGTCGCCCCCGAGTTTTGAGAGGAGCCTGGATACCCCAAAGCCGAACGAAGTCAAGGAAAGAGCAAAAGCGAAGATTTTGATGACACCGAACAAGCGGGGCCCTCCAAACGGGCGAAATTTGAATACGTCCACACCTCTCGGCGAGGTGCAAAACATTTCGACCTCGCTGTAGTGTGGCCCATTCAGTTTCGACGGAGGCCCAATTGCTGATTCGCCTTGTACGATCTAGACATAGCTACAGACAGACTTCCCATATACTCCCCAAGCGTATCTTCGCCAAACCTTTGCTTCGCGAGGTAAACTCTACGCGCAACCTACCAATTCCTCGTACAACAAGAACGAGAATACGAAGACCAAAAGTACTCAATTCAGGAGGCCAAAGCCTGACTGCCGTACGCACGACGCACGATCCATACCGCCGCAAGAAGCGGAGGTGCCAGAATAAGCGGGACGCCCAGTTAAAGAAGGAGCTAGCGTGGATCCATGAACAGAACCGAGGCGACAGTAACGGTGATGATGGTTCTGAAGGAATCGAATACGGTTGTTGATTTTCCACGCAGCTCTTCGTAAAGTACCTTCACGATAATTCGTTCCGCTGCCAGTGACTGATCATAACAATAGTACAGGATGATCCAATGTCAGGAAACCCGCCTCTTTGTAAGAAATGCATGCTCTCGTATGCCTCGACCCTTCTCGGCTCGCACGACTCCAACGTACGGTACGTGCACGAATTGGGGTGAACGGCGGCGATGCCGGCTTCGGAGTTGGCGCGCTTCCTCCTTGCCACAGTTATGGTGCTGTGGGGGCGTTTGAGACAGAAGCAGGATCTAGAAGCGGCGGGCTTAGAAGGGTGGGAGGAGTGTCCGTTTTGCGAGTGGGGCTACGTCATGGAGGTGAGTGTACTCGAGGACCGCCTGTTGAGGTGCGGAGACGAGGACGTTTGCGGTATTATGAATTGTAGGATTTGCAAACGAGTGATGTCTTCTCATTCCGGCTCAAGTTGGGAGCCCGATATTCGAGCGTAGGATCATTTGCCAAAAAGTTACAAATGTTACTCAATAAGACGCATAGAAGTAGAAGATGATGAATAATTGGGTGGCCGGCATACCACTAAAGTTTCTTACTAACGCCCATTTCAGCGCGCGCCCTTATGCGTAATCGCCCACGGTGTCATAAAGGTAAGCAAGCTTAACCACATCACTTCCACACGCTCATTCAAGAGTTTGTACTTTGATTCTAGCATTCATTAAAGATTTGGGGGTGCGTTTACATCCTTCATCATCACTTCTCTCTTATGGTCAACAATAACTTCGCAGTGCAATATGATGGTGTGTGCCTGCGGCGCCATCTCTTGCTACGTCTGTTGTAAGCTCATCTTGGGATACGGGCGCTTCAGCAACTATTACACGGATGTCAGTCGCCCTATGCAATTCCTCACCATTCGGTATGTTGACCTTCCAAAATAGATGTTAAAGGCTTGCTTCCTTGACTCCTCGGAAGAATCCTAAGTCGCTGAGGCAAACTTATTCTATGACTCTAGCATTAGGATTCTAATTTACATGCTCCAAACGCCATTCTATAAAGTGAACATAGCCGGCTACCGTGCCCTCGAGGAGCACAAGCTCGCTCACCCCGATTTCCACGAAGAAGTGTACAAATTGCACTTCCCCAGCAGCCCCACGAGGGAGAGGCAATTTTGCTGGACCACCTAGAAACGTTTTTATGGCGACATACGTGGGTATGGGAGGGTTGCATGCTACTGCGGAGGAGGCGCGTGTGGTTGTGCAATGGTATATAGACGACATAGACAGAGCGGTGAGGGGAGGGGGAGAGGTGTGGCAGGTGTGGGAGAGGTGGGAAAAGGAGGCAAAGGGAGAGAACCACCCGCGGCAGTCGGTCCCATTGTACAGTACACACAAATATCCTACCAATTTCATTCTTTTATTCTTCAGCACATCCTCTAATCCCTTGTGAACCATATCTCCGCTGAATCCTTCCCACTCCCTCCTGGATCCCGTGCGTCTGGACCTTCCTTCCCCCAAATTCCCCCTTTGAAAGCCAGTCCCTCTTCCCCCTCCCCGTCCGCCCCAACCCACTCGACCTCGAACCGCTCATCAAGTCCAATCAGTACGTCCCCGCCCTCTCCGTATCCCTCCGTTTTGCGTGCGTCCACATTACTCCACACCACTGTCACGTTGAACAAGTTCCCGTTGAAGTGTGTCAGCCGCAGGTGCGTCGCGAACGTGCGTTTCCAGGGGATGATGTACGTCGCTACGCCTAGCTCGGACGTGCTGAGAATCTTCTGCGCCGCGGGGTGTGCAATCACAGCTTTACAAGCTGTTGAGACGGGAGGTGTGGCGAGGCAGGGCGTGAGTGTGCCGTAGGCCGGGTGGCTGAACGACCGCCCTTCCAATTTCCGGAACGCGGCTGACGGAGGAACAGGTGGAGTGGGAGGCGCTGTGACTTTGCGTTTCTCGTCCCAATAATCGTTGTATTCTTTGGTATACCTGCTGCGAGTGTTAGGGGGAGAGCAGGGCACGGAAAGCGCAAACCAGGTCGCACCTCGCGTTCCAGTCGATCTTGTGCAGCCCAAGGATCTCCTCTGCAATCCGCCATTTCACCGCCTCGAGGATTATGCCTCCGTTCGCGTCGTTCGAGAACACGATGATTCCAAGGTTGTCATTCGGGAACCGTGCCACCTGTGACTTGAATCCCGGGTTGTTGCCCCCATGCTCAATGATCTCATGCCCCTGGTACGTATACCTCCACTGTCCGCATCCATACACTTTAGGGCTCTGATATTTGGATTAGGAATATGTAGAGATGAGAATGTGGAAGCGGGCGGCCTACCAGCTCCGGGTAAGATGCTTTCCCCTCTGAGACCGTTAGTCCGCGTGCAACATGGGCTAGAATATGTTCCGGGACGATCGTCGCGTTCGTCTCTGGATGCCGACCATCATTCAGGAGCATCGCCATCCACTTCGCCTAGACAATATAATACGTTAGCTGAGCAACATTCGGACATGTACCGTTTGCACTCACCATATCCCGTGTCGAGGTAAGCACTCCCCCCGCTCCCGCCCACACTTTTTCCTCGCCAGGACGTTGGAAATACGGAACCGTCGCTTCAAGCATTCCGTTTTCACCTGTGTACATATCCCGCATTGTCCACTGGAACCCATGTGCCAACTGCCCGCGCGCCTCGGCTTCGGCAACGGAAAACGTCGATCCCGACATATTGAGCCGGTCAAACAGGTGCTGCGCGATGTACGACTCATATGTCTGGTTGAGGAACACCTGCGGTAGGTGCGAGAGCGCCTCATACATCATATTATTGTACTGGAATGTTTCGCGGAACTCGGCCGATGGGCGGAGGTGGCGAAGGTTGGATATCTGGAGACGTAACAAGAGTTGGTATCAGTGGATCAATGGATCAGGATGTCCGGTCCGTAAGCACGTACCATTTCCGCCACGCCTCCATCCAGGCTGGCGCCAGCAAAATCGTGGCGTGGCATCCCGGTTCTGTGGGATAACATGTCCTGGAAGCTGACACCACGATCCATGTCCTCATCCATTAGTTTCCATCCCGGTAACACGCTCTTTGCCTTTGTCGTCCATTCCAATTTCTCCCCTCTTTCCTCCGCTAGAGATCCGTTACTAATCAGGAGGCCGACAGACAGCGACAAGAAAAGTTTGCTATTGGAAGCAACAGCGAAAAGTGTATCTGGAGTAACGGGCGTCCCATCTTCTCGTGCCTTTCCATATGACCTGAATTCTTGGCGCCACCCGCCTGAGACTGCTACATCTCGACATACGACAGCCACCGCGAGCCCTGAGGAATTCCACTTCGTGATTAATGTGTTGACAAATTTGTCGACTTTGGGCGGGATTAGGACGGTAGACGCTAAGTTGTTGGCTATGAGGGGTATTTGGGATGCTAAGCATCCCCCAAGTTGAAGGATGACGAGCACATAAACATGAGTGAAAAGCATATCAACGTCACATTGAACGTGTGAGTCCTTTTATTTGATGGATGTTTTGTGGGAAAATTCTGTGCTAACCTGCTTTACGATAAATTATGACTTTTAAGCTGCTGAGTGCAAAAGTCTTGTGAAGCAGAACTTAACACTGCATAATTCCAAATTTGACCTCAGAGACTTTATTTCTTCGCAACTTTTATACAACACGAGCAGACAGGGATTCTACCAGCGTCTAAAATTATTTTAGTACCAATAGGCGCCCATTTATCGGAACTGATCAAGGGGTCAGAAAGTTACCTAATGCATCCTAAATTCATCTGAGCGCTGAAACTTCAAGTTGAACCTCTCCTTCTATTTGCAAAAGTGTCATGGAACTAGACTTTGACCCGTATACACTGAATTCTCTATAAAAGGGCTCGATGTAGGCGCCTAAATCACCTCGCTTCATTCCCCCATACACGTCACGTTTTGCTTGAGTGCGATTCATCAAACTCGTCACCAAGGCACCATGTCTAACCTCCGACAACGTACTACCGGAAACAGCCCACCCAAAAAGGCCTCAGAAAAATTCCCTGTGCGACCTACCAAGGGTATATCGTTTTTAAGCAGGTCTAAACTGTTCATTGGCGTGGTTGCGGTTGTCTCAGGGATAGCTTTTGTTTTTAAACGTGACAGCGGCGACCTACCAACGTCTTACGCGCTTTGTTCGCGGACTGGGAAGGGGGTTTACACAGTTGACGCCAAAAACACGCACCAGCAGTGCCTAGTAGTCCACGAGGAACGTATCGTTAATACAGGAGATTTGGGTATTTTATTTTGGGATCCTTCGCGGGTTACAGCTTACTCTATTGTCAGGCGACGTCCAACAGCGATGGAAACTAGAACGCGATAACATCAAGCTCTCTATTCGTTATATTGATAGTGGGTCGATTGTGGTTCCAGGAATGAGCGGTTCGTCATCTTCGTCTTTGGCCAACGGTCAGCTCAGTTTACTTTTCAGATTCTCATTGTCATATTCTCGAATATGGAGCAAGCAAACTCATCGACCTAGAGAGCGGGAGGTCTGTCCAAGGTTGAATTATCCTATTGCTCTCCATTTCGCGTTTTGATTTCATTCACAGAAACGGTTGGCCACGTGGCGGATTACATCCTCGCTAACCCAGATATTCGGAATAATATGTCCAAGGTCATAGAAGGCTGGGGTTTCGACCATACAGCATGGGATTCTGGGGCCCTTCCTCTCGCCGTAAGTACTTCTCATAACCTTTTCAGTCAACGAACGTAATTGCCGCTCCTTAGGTGGACCTTGATGCTCACCCCATCACTCGTGGTAGACCCATCATTTTACAAGGAAAGGACGGCCATACCATCTGGGTATCTCCCTTAACCCTAGAAGCAAATGGCCCATATCCTTCCGAGGTAGATGGTGGCATGATCATTCGTGACTCCACCGGGAACCCAACTGGTCGGATTTCTTTCATTCCCCGCTCGTTATTTTTTTAACCTCGTATTTGTGTCAGGAGTATTCATGGACAGCGCCATGGACCTCATCACCCGACCTGTTTTGTCGGCCGAGGACCTTGAGAAACGCTTTTCCGTGACTGTGAAGGAAGCACTCTCTAAGGGTCTCGTTTCTCTTCATGACGCAGGCTTCAACCCTGTCTCACTCGATTTCTTCAAAAAGTAAGGTTCTTTAACATTACCCTATTACTAGTCGTTAATACGTCTTCAACAGAAGATCGGAAACTGATGGCTTGCCCGTGAGTATCGGCCGATAAATTGAGTTTCCTATTAACCCTCCATTAGCTTCGGATAT
Source organism: Collybia mongolica (assembly GCA_013420905.1). Taxonomy (NCBI): domain Eukaryota; kingdom Fungi; phylum Basidiomycota; class Agaricomycetes; order Agaricales; family Clitocybaceae; genus Collybia; species Collybia mongolica. The sequence goes on from JAAXNY010000004.1 coordinate 288,519, forward strand.
ACGGCATGTCCTATTTTGACGAGAACGGAGTTTACTGGGGAGATAAGAAGAGGCCCTTGGTCGGTGCTGGCAATGACAGGCTTAGCGCTCGCAGTGTGAAGATATTCGCCGACGGTACGTGCGTATGAATCTCGGGCTGCTTTGACACAACCACACCAATGATAATTTCACGCTAGGGGCTCTAAGAAGTGGCGGTGCAGCGGTAAGAACCTTGTATGTCTATGGGAGACCCTGTATTTGATGGTTCTTTAGCTCTATGAACCTTATGCCGACAACCCTTCCACTAGAGGCCTCATGCGTATTACACCTGAACTTCTGAACGAAGTCGTCCCTCAATTCTTGCGAGACGGCTGGCAAGTTGTACATATATCCCGCCGATGCACGGACCACGCAACTCAATTCCATCATTCAGAACGTCCATGCTATAGGTGACCGCGCTAATGGTATCGTATTGGACGCATATGAGGTCGCGTCGAAGAAATTCGGAGTAGACGTGGCGTCAAAACGCCCTCGCATAGAACACGTACAAATCATGACGAAAAATGACATTAAGCGTCTTGCGAGACTCGGAGGTGAGACCCTTTTTTGCCTAGCCAATAAAACTGAGGTTGACAACTAGTTGACAATCATTCCTCGGCTCCCTAGTCATCGCTAGCGTCCAACCCTCACATGTGTAAGGACGAATAGCTTTTCTTAGTCCCAGATCCTCACTTGTATTCAGGATTGATGATATGTGGTACGCAGAGACAAGGCTTGTAAGTTTGATCGCACCTTTCATTTTTGAGTAATGCTGAATGTTAGGCCAGGGTCCCGAGCGCGTCAAAAATTTCTACGCGTTCCGTGACATTTTAAACAGCGGCGCGAGAATTGCTTTAGGCACAGACTTCCCTGTTGAGCCTGTTGATCCTCTTTACAGCTTTTTTGCTGCTATCACCAGGGCATCCGTTGATGGAACATCGCCTCATGGCCCCGACGGATGGTTCGATTTTGGCCTTCCCACCCAACTAGTTTGCCTGACATCCTGAGTTCTAGGTTCCCGGACCAGCGCCTTACCCGCCAAGAAGCCCTCCGAGGTATCTACAACAACGCCATTCGATGTGTTATTATTGACATACGCGAGATATTAGGTGTCACTATCGACCCCGCATACGCCTCGTTCACAGAGGACTTCCTTGGTTCCATCGAACCCGGCAAGCGCGCGGATTTTATCGTGTTGAGTCAGGATATCATGAAAGTCCCCATAGAGAAGATCATGCATACAAAAGTTTCAGCTACGGTTATTGACGGGAAGTCCGTATATGGGAAATTATGAATCTGAGTTCCTTCTCGGTCCGGTATAATCGGATTTTGCCTGAACAACGCGAGCACTGATGTTGATAGATATCGTATGTTTCTTGGCGTACAATTATTTCTAGTGTATCAGCCGCGCCCCCTGTTTTACAAACTCCATAAAGCGATGTGGCGTTCAGCTTGTTATGCCTTAGGGACTAAGAAACTCTGTCGAATCGTTACAAGATCATCCTCCCTCATCCCCAGTTTCTCTTTGATGTAATTCTCCGCACTTCCATATTTTTCTCGAATGGCTCTTAGAACAGCTACCATATTTTGCTCTCTGGTAAGTAACGTCCGAATGTCAGTGGGGACACGATATTAAGTCCATAACCAAACGGGAGAATTGCTTACTTGCAACTTCCCATTTTCATAAACCCATCCCAATTATCACGCAATATAGGCTGTTGTTGATAGCGAACTATCAGCATAGGGATGAATGGCTGAAGCCCGAGAGACGTCAGCCCATAATCTTTGGCAATATCTTGATCGCTGACGCCGAGGACCTATGTACGACCTTAGAAACGCGTGCCAAAATGACTGGGGGTCCTGAGGGACGACAGACCATCAGAAATATAGCTGAGAACAATCCCGTACGATCTTTGCCGCCTGAAAGACGACCCAAAGTCAGGTTAAGGCTCCAACCGTTCTATCTATATAACCGTTTTAAACGGTTTATTCCGTATACGTTTACGTTTATGTATAGCTGATGGCAGCCAAAGTTGAGTATACAGTAGTTAAACAGTATATAGATGGTTACACAGTTTTTCGATAGACATAATAGAAGTTTTGACTGACTGTGGCTGAGAGTTTAAACCAAGAACTGTACATTTTTACCATTCCTGGATTTTTCAACATCAACACTGATAGTCCTAGCTTGGAGCGTCAAAAACATCATGGCACAACAGGCCCGAGAGACCCGAGACAAGCCCGACTCCACAAATATCATCCCCGAAAACGAGAAGCGAAAGCGGCACGCCACGGACCGAGCTCAGGGCCTTGACTCCTATTTTCGGACGGTTGAAGCCACGACTAAACCCCGTCGCCAAACTCAAGGTTAGCGTGTAGATTTCGAGAAAAGTTCCATCATGCCAGTGATTGAAATCCTAACCTTAATTGGCAGAACTGCGCCCCAATCTTAAGGTTGTGATCCCGAAAGACTCGTCCAAGCCAGATGGGGATGCAGTTGAAAACGGCGCCTTACTCTCCGCTGCTGAGCTCCATGCGCGCAGTCACTTTGTCAATTCACCCTCTGATGTAGTCCCTCTCACGGCCACTAAGCCTGAAGATGACGACGAGGACGATACACAGGACGAAACATATCAGCCACCCAAGCGTAACAATGAGTTGGATAAGGAGGCCCCTGAATTTTTGTACACAAGCGATGGGGACGAGGTGGTAAGTGAGACTGAGCATGGCCGAGAAGTGGTAAGCAGACCCCGAAAAGATCCACTTCAGGTTCATCTAATGGTTTGTTAGCGAGCTAGAATGGAAGAAAAAAGAAAATGCAAGGCCAACAGGCAACTTCAGGGGCGACCAGTCAAAAAGGGAGTGCTCGCAAACAGGGACAGATCCACAAACCAGCAGAAAAGGCCTAGTGACGGTAACTATCTTGACATCGATTCTGGTGATGAGTCAGATGGAGAAAGTGCTTTGCGGGCAGTAGAAGAACGGGAGGGGCCAAAGGCGGCACGTCATGGTCCAGGTAATGCGAGCATGCAACACTTTCACGAACCGACAGCTACCACGGATAGGTCGGGGACCAAGCGCTGGTCATTTCGGTGCCGCTCCTGCCCATGGTGCGTCAAAATCAATAGATGAAAGGATGAAACTTATCGAGTTGAAATTTACAGTATTCGTAGCTTCCCAAGGACTGTTGATGGGCAAGACATTACCTTCGATATGGAACCTAAGCTGCCGAAGATACAGAACCTTGCTGGGCACGTAACGGAATGTAAGGGGGCGAAAGAGAACGTGGAGAGTGAGGGACCAACAAGCAAAGAACAGATCACCCTAAAACGTAGCACCGAGATGATGGAAGCATTTTTGAAGGAGGGAGAGTTGAATCCGGCAATCATTACCACCTATCGAGGGTTCCTATGTATTTTCGCAGCATGGATACTGGATGAGAGTCTTCCATGGACTACTGGAGAAGGGCCAACGCTCCAAATGTTATTCAAATATCTGAAGATCACATACCAACTGCCCTCCGATACTACAGTCCGTAACCAGCTTGCTCGTATCTTTGAGGAACTACATGGGAAAGTTGTCTGTGAATTTGCGGTGAGAAATCCTTTGAACGTTGTTTATGCCCACCTAATACACACCAAGGCCGTCAAATCCAAAATCGCTTATGTGACCAACACATGGACGACACCACAGATGGTATACACCTTTGCGTGTACCGTCGGATCTTTCATCAATGATGAGTGGGAAATCATTGAACGCATGATCGATTTTAAGCCTCTAGAGGATAAGGAACATGAAGGTTTGTATGCCGGCAAGGTTTTCGCTGATGGAGCCAGCGAGATCGGCAGTCTTCACAAGATAAGTTTCACCTGTGACCTGAATGCCACGTCACAATCGGCTGACATCCACTGCACTGCATCAGCGTCTCAACTGATAATGCCTCAGTTAACAACGTGATTATCAGAACAGTGGCTCGGATTCTGTTAGCAAAATACGGGATACCTCAATCACCAAATCTACATGTTCGGTGCATTTGCCACGTTGTCAACCTCGTCGTCCAGGCCATACTTGCGGCACTTGGGGAGGCAGACGACCCCGACGATGTTGATTACTTCGCGCTCAATAAGGAACAGCCATTGCATCTCGATATCGATACTGATCCCGACCAGATTGAAATGGACAATGAAGATTTCCTGGACAAGTCTGATGGTGATGCCGGAACTGAGAACATCTCGCTAGAGGATGAAGAAAAGTCAAAGGCGATGGCAAGCCCTCTATCAAAGGTATTATAATTGTCGTCATTTACCTGTGCCATCTAATGTTCCCTCTTGTGACCAGCTGCGATGCATAACTAATAAGATTGTTTCTACACCTCAACGACGGAAGAAGTTTTGACATTGCGCAATGATGAAATACTACAGGAATGGCGCGGAGCACCAGGATAGGCGTGTAGCCTTGGCAGTCGTTAGGGATGTTTGCACACGTTGGAATTACACTCATGCGATGATTCGGCGAGCGGAACTTCTGAAAGAGGTGAGCATTTAGTTGTTCAACTGGTTTATCCTCTAACATCAATGGCAGGCTATCGACGATTGGGTCTTCAAGACACCGGGTTTGCGCGCACTACTGCTGACAGATGAGGACTGGGAAACTTTGGGGGAAATTGCGGACGTCCTGGAGGTATGAGCTGCAATCCCCTCTTCATGACCACCTAATCCTAATCTAGCTTTGCAGCCGTTCACAGAAGTAACTCTACGAATGTCATGCAGCACCACGCCTACAATTCCCTTCGTCTTGCCCCTGTATCACAAAATGGAAAAGCACCTCAACGAGGTTGTGACGTCCTTCCGCCATTCGTTCAAGGTACAGCATGCAGCTGAGATGGGCCTTGAAAAACTCAGAAAATATTCCACTCCTGCGAAGCTACATCACTCATATATCCTTGGGACTGGTGAGTTCACCTCCTCCTTTGTTGTTCTGCATGGATATTCATCTGTTCAGTTCTACACCCCTGTCTCCGTAGCCATTGGTTTGCTGCAACTGCAGAACAAGGCAATTCAAAAGCTCAACAAGAAGCCATTAGCGCAGCAGAGGCCGTCTTCAAATACGTCGCCGAGACCTATCTCAAATCAACCGCAGCTGACCCAACTCTCGCATCTGCACCTAAAGTAGCTGCGCTGCCACCCATACTGAGAACATCATCCTTCCTGGCAAGTGCGTGCCACTTCCAGCAGCCGACCACCGCTACAGCAGCAATTCCTGTCCCACTTCGTACTCCACAAGAGGAGCTTGCGGATGAGTTGGGAAGGTACCTCACGTTCGAATCTGCCCCAATTGAGAGACAAGATGGAGAGGACATCAGTAATGACCTGGAGCCATCTGCTGAAGATGTCCTGCTAAACCCACTTTTATGGTGGAAAGTGAGTATCACTCTTGGAAAGGTTATCCAGGTCTGACACCATACTACTAGAAACATGCTGCCGAATTCCCAACAATTGCAAAAATGGCTTGAGATTATCTCGCCATTCCTGCAACTAGTGTCTCCATTGAACGCGTTTTCTCCAAGTCCCGACATATTTGCAGCAATCTCCGAAGCTCCTTGAAGGAAAATACTCTCTCTATGGCCCTCCTCACGAAGGCATGGATACGTAGCGGCCTTTTTGATATGATGCCCCCAAAAGAACTCAAGTTACGACATGGTGAACTTCCGGCTCAGGTCCAGGAGGCTTCGAAATAAATTTTCTAGGAACAACCGTGTAGCTACTGTATATTTTATACATATATAGCTAGTTAAACGGTTAAAACAACCGTATCCGTTTAATTTACCTTTCGGGAGTAAACATATACTAAACGGTTGGAGCCTTAAGTCAGGTCCCTTGTTCTTGGTCTGAAACGAGGTGCGTACTGGTACAGTGTACAAGACAAGGCTCATTGGGTTTATCCCTAAGGTGGTTGAATATCGCTCTGAACGCTGGGCTGGCCTGGTCCAGGGTCTCTAAGTACGTTTCAATTGTTGTCTAGAAGAGTAAACATTAAAATCCAAGCTTATGGTAACAATGTTAGACTTCAAACCCCAATTTCGTCCACTTTGAATCTTTTCAGACTAAACGCCATAGGTATTAGTTCCATGTTATTGTAAATACTAACCCTTGGAAGTCCTCACAGTTTCTCAACGTTAGCAGGGTCAAAGGCTTCCTGTAAGGGCAACTCCGGCGGAGTGCGCGCGAACTTAGTAGAGAGGGCCGACGCTGGTGGAGGGGATCCTAAGAGATGTATTCACTTGTACGACATATGTGCTACTCACCTGGTGGAGGGGATCCTAAGAGAATTCTCTGAGGAGCCTCCATCAGGGGGGGTGTGCTATATACCTAGTACTACATTAAATACACGTTCCCGGTGCGGTACGACGACACGCGTTGGGTTAGCGAAGGTCACGTGACCGTGCCCTTGATAGTCCGAACAAGTGCGAAGTCCGGCGGCGAACTGCGCGCGAAGTAGAGAGTGGGGGTGCGTGTGGGCGTAGGTAATGAACGTGCGATGTAGTGAATGTAATGGAGTGAGCGCGAAGTAAGCAGATCGGCGAAGTAAGGCGGAAATGGAGTTCCCCTTACATTACCCCCCTTCTAGGTTCGCGTGTCTTCACGCCGGCGTTGGAACGGGATCTGTGCGAATTGGACGCGTTGTACGAGTCGCGGTGCTCCGGGGTTGCGTCTGTAGAATTCGGCGACCAACTCGTCCGCATTCACCTTGTCGGCGGGTTCCCAGGTGTTCTGTTCGTAGCTGTAGCCCTTCCAGGCGACCAGGTACTGCAGCTTGTTCCTGTAAATCCGGCTGTCCATGATCTCCTGAACCTCATAATGTACCTCGCCGTCTATGAGAGTGGGTTCAGGGATTTCGGTGACCGTTCTACCGGGTATTGGGTCGTGCGGCGCGGGTAGGAGTTTGACAACATGGAAGACCGGGTGGATGCGCGATAGCGCCGGCGGAAGTTTGAGGCGGTAGGCGTGCGATCCAACCTTGGCTTCGATGGGGTAGGGCCCGATGTAGCGGTGAGCCAGTTTCTGCGACGGTCGAGTGATACGAATGTCGCGCGAATCCAAATACATCCGGTCTCCAACCTGGTAGTCGGGTGTTGGGTTTCGGCGGCGATTGTAGTACATCGCCATCTCGTCCTTGGCTTTGGCTAATGCGGCGCGGGCTTCCTCGAGGGTGTCCTTCATTCGGTCGCGGAATTCGTTCGCGGTTTCCAGCCGGGATGGTGCGGTCTGTGGTTCGAAGCCCATGCGTGGATGTCGACCGGTGTCCAGGAAGAACGGCGAGTGCTGTGTCGAGGAGTGGACGTGGTTATTGTACTGGAATTCGGCGAGCGGTAAAAGGTCGACCCAGTTGTCCTGTCGCTCGCTGATGAATAACCGGAGATACTGTTCCAGTTCCTGGTTCACTCGCTCGGTCTGTCCGTCTGTCTGTGGGTGGTACGCCGTAGACGCTGTGAGTTTAATATCAAGCATGCGATATAACTCCCTTGTGAATTCCGCCACGAACTGTACCCCTCGGTCGGAGACCATAGCCTTCGGTAAGCCGTGCAACTTCCACACATGCTGGAGGTAAAGCCTCACCGATCCAAGCGCGGTAATTGTCGTTGTGGTTGGGATGAAGTGCGCGCGTTTACCCACCGTGTCCACCACTACCATGATCGCATCATGCCCTTGCGACTCGGGGAGTTCCACGATGAAATCCACACTTGCGACGTCCCAGCGACCTTCCGGAATCGGCAGCGGTTTAAGTTCGCCGCTTGGAAGTTGACGCTGAGCCTTTGTTCGGAGACAGAGGTCGCATGTCTTGCAGTATTCGCCGATGTAGCGCGACATTTGAGGCCACCAGTAATTGCGCGATACGAGTTCCAACGTCTTCCATCTTCCGGCGTGTCCCGCAATTCGCGAATCGTGATGTTGCGCAACTATACGTCTGCGAAGGTCAGCGTGTTTTGGGACGTAGATGCGATCGCGGAAATACAGCAACTCCTGCGCTTCCCTCCACTCTGCGCTCCGAACCGATTTTCCTGCGGACTTCTTCAACTCCTGCGCTGCCTTCACCACCGCTTCCTCCTGATGTCCCTCGCGATTGCCTCTCCGAATATCCCGCAGAATGTCCCTTTCCTCTCCTTCCACGACCATTCCTTCCAGCGCGCGGATTGTGAACAACTCCGGTTTGAGGAGGACTAGATCGCGGTTATCCTCGTTTCCATCGCTGTGGTCCGCTCGGCGAGATAGCGCGTCTGGCTTACCCATACTTCGTCCGGGCTTGTGGTGCAGCGAGAAGTTGAATCGGGAGAGGTACAGTGACCACCTGGCCTGTCTCCGATTTAGCTTCTGGGACGTCCGGAAGTACTCTAGATTTTTGTGGTCTGTCCAGATCTCGAAGTCGTGTCGCGCGCCTTCAAGGAAGTGTCGCCATTCTTCGAGTGCGCGAATGATGGCGAGCATTTCCTTGTCGTGTATCTCGTAATTCCGCTCGACCGCGTTGAGGCTCTTTGACGAAAACGCGATCGGGTGCCACTTGTCGTCCTCCGGGCTGAGTTGCGAAAGTACTGCGCCGGTCGCGAAATCCGAACTATCTGCCTCCACCCTAAACGGCCGGTTGTCGTCTGCGAACATCAGTACCGGTTTAGACGACACCGCTTCCTTCAACCCTTCGAATGCCTCCTGCTCCGACTCACCCCACTTCCAAGGCACGTCTTTACCGGTGAGATCAAACAATGGCCGCGCAATATGGGAGAAGTCGCGAATGAACCGCCGATAGAAGTTCGTGAAGCCCAAGAAGGACTGCACTTGCTTCTTGTTCGTGGGTGTTGGCCATTCCGCTACTCCGGCAACCTTGACCGGGTCCATCTCCGCCTGCCCCTCCGAGATAATGAGCCCCAGATACTCGATTTGGGTCTTCTCGAATTCGCATTTGTCCAGTCGCAGGTACAGTTTATGTTCGCGGAGTCGCTGGAGAACTAACCTCGTAATTCGGCGGTGTTCGGCGAGTGTCTTTGTGTAGATTAGAATATCATCGATGTAGACACATACCACTCCTTCCATGATGAGATCGTGGAATATCTCGTTCATCATGGTTTGGAACGTTGCCGGCGAGTTAGTGAGACCAAAGAACATTACCAGGGGCTCAAACATTCCGCGGTTTGTGCGAAATGCGGCCTTCCACTCATCACCTTCCTTAATTCGGACGTTGTTGTATCCCCAGCGAACGTCGAATTTGGAGAAGTATTTCGCTCCCCGAAGATTGTTGACGAGGTCGGAGATGAGTGGGAGTGGGTATTTGTTCTTGATCGTCAGCGAATTGAGAACGCGGTAGTCCTGTACCGGGCGTAGCGAACCGTCCTTCTTCTTGATAAAGAAGAACGGCGAAGCCATTGGCGATTTGGAGGGGCGGATCCGACCAGAGGCGAGGTTCTCCTCGAGGAACTTGTCCAACTCTGCTTGTTCGGCGACTGAGAGCGGGTAGACCTTGCAGGATTTCCCTTCTGCGTCGCGGACGAGTTCGATCACGTGGTCCCACGGTCGGCGATCTGGGAGAGCGTCGAAGGACGTCTTGGAGAACACATCCTCAAATTCGTGGACGTGCGCCGGTGCTAGATCAAAGAACGTCTTGGGTTGCGCATTACGATCAAAGGAGTCTGCGATCTGCTGGGACGCGTTCTTCCGGGCTTCTGTTTGGATCTTTTCCGCTAGTCGCTGCGAGATGGTTTGGGTTGTCCGAATCTCTTCCGGTGCCTTCTGAAACTGTCCTGGTTCGCCGATGTTGACCACGAAGATACGGTCGCCCTCTTCGATGCAATCTTCAAGGGCGATATCTCCTTCATGCTCAGAGTCGGGAACCTCTCCAATTTCTGTTTCTGGTTCGGGCATGGGTCCTGCGCGACAGGCGTTGATGCGGGCCTCCAATTTACGCTTCTCCGCCTTTTCCGATTTAACCTCGTTCGCGCAGGTCCGACATTTGTCGGGACAGCGACTCATCTTCACCTCGTTGGTCTGCCAGTTGATCTCCGGGTTGTGCTCCTGCAACCAAGTGTAGCCCAGTATGAGATCCTGCTTCCCTAGGCTGGTGACTGCGAAGTGGGTGCGTTCTGAGTGACCGTTGTACCGGAGGATGAGGTCTACGATCTCCGAAATAGACCCGTTCTCGTTCGGAGTGCCGTCGACGTTGAACACCGGAATAGTGCGAACTAGCTTGCGCGAGGTCAACCTGTTCCTCCGCACGAATTCAGAATCGATGAAAAGGCCCGTTGCTCCCGAGTCTACCAAGCTGTTCGTCGCGAATGTCTCGCCTGTGTCGGTCGTCTGAAGTTCAATCTTGAGCTTCAGCGAGCGAGTGCTGGGGGTGGCGGCGACTACGAATCGCTTGGGTAGAGCTCGTTCCCATCGGGGGAGTCTCTGGCGCGGCGGTTTAGGGACGGGGATGGTATCTTGTACGGCTTCTGTAGTAGTTTCGGGTGTTTGGGAAATTTCAATTGTGTTCTCAACTTCTAAACACGCGAACCTATTTACAGATGACAGCGAGGGCGTACTGTTCACTCGCTGTCCGCTACAAAACCCTCTTCTTCCGCCGGCGGTTCGACTCGTGCGTCTATCATCGCGAAGATGTGCTGCGCGAACTCATGCTGCTCCTCCATTGACATGAACCGCGTGTCGTAGCGGAGGGGGCAGTCCTTCCGGAAATGGCCCGGCTGCTTACATCGGTGGCAGGTCTCGATGTTCATTCGAGCCCTCCGCATCGCGTCTACATCCATCGGAACTGGTGGAGGGAGAGCAGGGGGCGGCGGAGGTGGTGGTGGCGCCATCCGTTGCAGCGTCGGGGCTGAGAAGTGCGGAGGTGCGCAAGCCGCCGGTTTAGTGCTCAGGAAGGCCTCGTTGGTGAGGCGGTTTTCATCGCACTTCATCGCCGCTACATACCACTGTTCCGGCTGATCGTCCGCTGGTCGTCCCACTGCCATCGTCGCGATCTGCGACTGAATCTCCCCGCTCAGTCCTGTTACAAATTCCTCTATTCTTTCGTCACATCATTTCTTTTCTCTCTTCTTTACTATCAGACGCTCACTTGACCTTATCTTTGACATCCATATATGCATTCTCTTTCTCATGGTTACTAAGCTTTCTTATTCATCCTCTTAGATAGCTTACTAACTCTTATCTATAACGAATAGCGTAAACGACGCTTATCGGATTACTACGTATATATACAGGTAGTTTAGCTTAGCTAGTTCTTTAGCTTGACCTAGCTGAATTCACCTTATTCATCTATTCTCTTGACGCGAACTCGATCCTATCCGCCTTATGAAGGGGGTAGTGCATCTCTGATCTGATAAACTCGATAACTTGACTTTAGCCCTATTGAGGGAGTCAATAGACGTTAGACTTACAGAAGTCAACGGTCTAAGAACGAACGAACGACTCAGCATATTGATCTAGAGGATAAGGCCTAAACAGCCGTAACAAAAGGTCAAGCTGATCAGAACCGTCAACCTATAAAGGTTCAGACGCAACGGCACCACGATACGGATTGAAACCTGCGAGCAGCAGTGAAAGTAGCAGAAGCAGCAGCAGACAAAGCGCAATCAGCAGCGAAGACTTCCAAGACGCGGAAGAACAACCAAGACTTGTAATAGTCACACAAACAGAAACGCCCACCACGCCGAGACAACCAAAAACAGAAAGTTCCAAAGGAAAGGAACCAGAGAAACCGAAACCCGAACCACCGAATTCCCCGATACCACCAGACTCAGACGTAGAAATGGCAGACGAGCGAAGACCCACCGAAATTAAACTTAGCTCACCAAACATCTTCGATGGAAATCGAAGAATGACAAAGGACTTCGTCCTTGATTGCAAAATGTATTTGCAGGCAAACGACAGAATCTACGATACAGATTGGAAAAAGATCCTCTATGTACTTTCGTACATGAAGGGAGGAACAGCAGGACCATGGAAAAAGTCCTGGTATGGAGAAAACAGCGATCACCCAGGAACTTTCACAACATTTATGACAACAATTGAAGAAGCGTTCTCTACTCCAGATGAGGCAGGAGACGCTAGACAAACCTTGAAGACACTGCGCATGTCAGGAAACATGACTGCAGACGACTACATTGCTGAATTTAAATCAGCCGCATCAGAAAGCAAGATTACAGAAAGTGAAGCACTTGTCGAATACTTCATGGAAGGAATACCTCCTTCTTTGATGCAGAAAATCTTAACAATGGACAACCCACCGACCACCATCAAAGGTTGGTATGAAAAGGCGTCCATATTTGACACTCAGTACAGACGTGCAAAATCAATTGTAGCACGCATCAAAGGAAACACCGGAAAAACGACGGGAGGAAACACCGGAAAGAAATATAATTTCCAACGAAATAATAATCCCAAATATGTTCCGAATAACAGTCGAGATCCAAACGCGATGGACATCGATCGATTAACCATCCAAGAAAGGGATGAGCATATGAAACGAGGACTATGCTTCGAATGTCACAAATTTGGACATCGAGCATCAGACCACAAAGCAGGAGGATCAATTCCTCAAACACAAAGGAAAGAAGAACAGAAGATACCGATGAAAGGCAAAGATGCCTATATGAAAATCCGAGCACTCATGGCAGAGCTAGACGAAGAAGAGAAAGAAGTAGCCCTAAAGAATATGGAAGATGAGGGTTTTTAAAGCGGCAGACCGAATCGACGTCAGTACCTGCCGAAATCTTTTCAGTAACACTATCACCTGTAATACTAGGAGAAATGAATCGACAATCGTTATCTATTCCAATTACGGTGATTGAAGAACAGAAAAACGTCGAAACCCAAGCAATCGGATTAATCGATTGTGGAGCTGGAGGAATTTTCATTGACAAAGCATTTGTCGAAGAAAACGGGATAAAGACAACCCCATTAAGGAAATCATATTCGGTTAGAAACGTAGACGGCACAAAGAACCAATCAGGAAACATCACTGATTGTGTATGGACCAAAATCCGAATCGGAGACGAAGAAATCCGAATCCGATTACTCGTCAGCGGACTAGGAAAAGAAAATATCATTTTAGGATTACCATGGTTAAAACGGCACAACCCCAAGATTGATTGGGAGAAAGGAACACTCGACTTTGGATCAAGCATCAAGAAAGGAGTCCTTTCGGAAGCAATCCGAAGAAACCTGGAAATCCGACAAATGAAATTAACACGGCAATACCCCAAGGCAACGGCAATAGAAATAAAGGAAGAATACCCGGAAGAAATCCCAAGGAATCAACCCCTTGAAGATTGGCAGCCGATTCTTTTAGAAATCAATGAAGAAGATGATGAACCTGAAATCAATCTACTTAGGACATACATCGACTCAGAAGATGATGAAGAAGAATCCATTTGGATACAGGCGAAAACATCAATATCACAGGAACTAGAACATAAAGCAGAAATCGAAGACCAGAAACCAAAGAAGACGTTACCAGAATTCTATCGAGAATACGCGTCATTATTTGACAAAACAAATTCGGAAAGGATGCCAACACGACGATCATGGGACCATGCGATAGATCTTAAACATGATTTTATCCCAAAAGATTGTAAAATCTACCCCATCAGCCCAGCGGAACAAGGAAAACTAGACGAGTTTATTGATGAAAACATGCGAAAAGGATACATTCGACCGTCGAAATCCCCACAAGCATCACCTTTCTTCTTCGTATCAAAGAAAGACTCGACAAAACTTCGGCCAACCCAAGATTATAGAAGACTAAACGAAGGAACTATCAAGAACGCATACCCTTTGCCACTTGTAGGGGAGCTTCTCGATAAACTTAAAGGGGCAAAATACTTCACAAAGTTGGATTTACGATGGGGATATAATAACGTCCGGATCAAAGAAGGCGACGAATGGAAAGCGGCATTTAAAACGAACAGGGGATTATTCGAACCCCTTGTTATGTTTTTCGGTCTATGCAATTCGCCGGCAACATTCCAAAACATGATGAATGATATCTACGCAATTGAGATCGACGAAGGATGGATTCTGATCTATATGGACGACATCCTTATTTCCTCCGACAACATCGATGATTTGCGAAGAAAAACCCTTAAAGTCTTGGACAAATTGAAGGAAAACGATTTGTATCTGAATCTGGACAAATGCGTATTCGAAGCCACGGAACTTGAATATCTCGGACTAGTCATCAGAGAAAACGAGATAGGTATGGAACCGACTAAATTGGCAGGAATTGCAGATTGGCCAGCACCAACAACAGTAAAACAAGTCCGATCATTCCTTGGATTCGCAAACTTTTATCGAAAATTCATTGGACATTACGCCGAACTCAGCAGACCATTAACGAATTTGACAAGAAAAGACGTCGAATGGAAATGGACACAAGAATGTCAAGAAGCATTCGATGGTCTAAAACAGAAATTCTTGAAGTCACCAGTCCTTATGATGCCAGATAAGAAGAAACCATTCCACATCGAATCAGATGCTTCGAAATGGGCCACAGGCGCGGTATTAAGACAACAAAACGATAACGGAGAATGGCACCCATGTGGATATATTTCACATTCATTCACAGAAACCGAACGAAATTACGAGATCTATGATAGAGAACTATTAGGCATCATTCGAGCCTTGAAGACATGGAGACATTACCTCGAAGGATCACAATTCCCAACAGTAATTCTATCCGATCACAAAAACTTAACGTATTTCCGAACGGCACAAAAATTAAACCGACGACAGGCAGGATGGAGCCTTTTCCTATCACAATTCGATCTTAAACTCGTGCATACACCCGGAACACGGATGATACAATCTGATGCCTTATCAAGAAGATCAGATTACGTCAATACAGAAGACACAGATAATGAAGATCGGATTTTATTGCCAGATGATATCTTCATCAAAATGATTGATATAGGATTACAAGAAGATCTGAAGAAATCAGTTGAAGAAGATGATTTGTTCGCAAAATCAATCGAAGCATTAAAAGAAACAGGGACGCCACCGATTAAATCAAACTTATCGGATTGGAAATTTGAAGACGGACTTCTGTTTTTCAAGAACAGATGTTATGTAGGACCGGATGCAAAATTACGGAAAGAAATAGTGCGAAGATATCACGACACGAAACCAGGAGGACATCCAGGCCAATATAAGACACAGGAATTGATCAGTCGAGAATACTGGTGGCCAGGTATGGGAGTGTTTATAAAAAATTATGTTGACGGTTGCGCCACATGTCAACAAATGAAAGTCAACACACATCCAACAAAACCCGGATTGATACCGATCGCAACAAATGGAGAACCGAGACCATTTTCATTTGTCACAGCCGATTTCATCACAGACCTTCCAGAAAACGATGGGAAAGATAGCCTCATGGTCGTGGTAGATCATGGCCTTACGAAGGGGGTAATTTCTATCCCTTGCACTAAAACGATCGATGCTTTAGGAACGGCGAATCTTTATCTGGAACACGTTTACAAAAGATTCGGATTACCTGACACTTTTCTATCGGATCGAGGCCCTCAATTTGCAGCAAAAGTTTTCAAAGAACTAGGAAAACTCCTTGGAATCAAACTCGTAATGAGCACAGCATATCATCCACAAACAGATGGAGAAACGGAGAGATTAAACCAAGAGCTCGAAATCTACTTCCGCATGTTCTGTCAGAACAACCCGGCAATATGGAAAGAACTTAACTCAATCGCAGAATTCGCGCATAATCAAAAAAATCATTCCACTACAAAGAAATCTCCATTCTTCTTGATGATGGGATACGAACCCCAAGCGATTCCATCAGCATTCCAGAAGACGAATGTTCCGAGTGTAGAACAACGAATGATTGAGCTTAACAAAGCCCGAGAAGAAGCTATGGCCGCACACGATTTAGCGAGAAGAAAAGTCGCAGAAAGGACAACACGAGGTTTCACTCCGTTCAAACAAGGAGAATATGTTTGGTTAGAAGGAACAAATCTTCGAATTCCTTACCCATCGAAGAAATTAGCACCAAAAAGAGAAGGACCCTTCAAAATCCGAGAAGTCCTCGGACCAGTGACATACAGACTAGAACTTCCATCACAATGGAAGATTCATCCTGTGTTTCATGCATCACTCCTCACACCATACAAAGAAACCGACACCCACGGACCAAACTTCTTAGAACCACCACCGGATCTTGTGAATCAAGAAGAAGAATACGAAGTGGAAGGGATTATTAATCACCGACAACGAGGCCGAGGCTTCCAATACCTCGTGAAATGGAAAGATTACTCATCCGCGCACAACACCTGGGAACCTGAAAGTCATTTAAAAAGGGCTCAAACCATCCTTCAATCTTACCAGAAGCTACATCGCCTCTAAACAGACTATCATCTCTCATCGCTCTCAACGAATTTCAAAGCTCATACAAACAATGTCTTCCCCCATCACCAACAACATTTACATCGCCACCGCCACCCCTCTTAACACTCCTACCGACACTCCTGTTGTCAACATTGGATCCCAAGAACGTCTCGAAATCGCCACAAGAATCATACGCAGTCAAAAGTTCTTATCATGGTTCATGAACGAAGAACACCGTGAAAGAATGATCCAAGCGTTTGATCAACCACCGTATAACCGACTCATTGAATTAGTTGGGAAATATTTAGAGATTAGGGATATATTGTACACTCAAACTGCGGATATCAACCGAGCACTAGATCAAGTCACTGACGAGCTGACGAACACACAAGAATTCCGAATTCTAGAAGACTTAATCCCATTACTTCAAGACGGAATTCGATTACCTACGTCCACGCCGTCGACACCTACGGAATCGACTACAGATATTTCGACAAGTGACAAAGAAACACAAACATCCCCTCCGATAACACCAACACCTTCAGTGCCCAACTCTCCTATTTACGAACCCGCACCATTACCAATCCCGCCTTTTCGCGAACCATCCCCTCCATCCTCGCAACATTCCACCCCTGATCCAAACGACATGGTTCAAAACAAGGAAGTATTTAAACATCTAGAAGGACGAAAAGGTACAAAATCGGTCATAAAGAAGAAGAAAACCCTCAAACCAATCAAATACACGATGAACGCCCTTAATCACGTTGGAAGTCGAGAGAAACCAATCGACCTCACACAAGTGGAACGCGCAATCATTTACAAAAACGTGTTATGCTCCAGATGCCTTAACTTCGGACACTCATCAATACACTGCGAAAAACAATATTGTCCAATATGTTACAAACCAGCCCCGGGACATCGACGAGACCAATGTCCCGAAAGACCAGTAACTAGGACGGCAGGGTATCATCGAAGTTGGCGACGGGTTGGAGATGAATATGAGGATGTAGATGATGGAATTGACGATCCCTTTGACTTCCCAGAAGCCATTGCCAACATGTCGGGAGAGCCAATTGACTTCTAAAGCTGGGACGCTTTAGAGATAGAAGAGGGGTAATGTTACAAATTCCTCTATTCTTTCGTCACATCATTTCTTTTCTCTCTTCTTTACTATCAGACGCTCACTTGACCTTATCTTTGACATCCATATATGCATTCTCTTTCTCATGGTTACTAAGCTTTCTTATTCATCCTCTTAGATAGCTTACTAACTCTTATCTATAACGAATAGCGTAAACGACGCTTATCGGATTACTACGTATATATACAGGTAGTTTAGCTTAGCTAGTTCTTTAGCTTGACCTAGCTGAATTCACCTTATTCATCTATTCTCTTGACGCGAACTCGATCCTATCCGCCTTATGAAGGGGGTAGTGCATCTCTGATCTGATAAACTCGATAACTTGACTTTAGCCCTATTGAGGGAGTCAATAGACGTTAGACTTACAGAAGTCAACGGTCTAAGAACGAACGAACGACTCAGCATATTGATCTAGAGGATAAGGCCTAAACAGCCGTAACAAGTCCCTTCCGGTACTTCACCACAATCGTCAACCCCTCCTTGTATCCCGACTTGTCGATGAGATCCCTGAACTCATCCGTGTAGTCGTCCACCGATCGCGATCCTTGGTGGTAGCTGCTCGTTTCCAACCTCGTAATCGCCCGCTGCGCTTCGCTCTGCACGAAGAAGTTGACCGCGAAGTCGGCGCGGAATAGGGCCCATGTCGCGTACTTCGGGTTCCCGGTAGCGGTCTGGTATCGCATGGCCCGGTCCGCAAACAGATACGCTCGGCCTTTCTTCATGAAGGTGTACGCCCACTGTACCTGCGTCACTTCATCCGCGAACTGGTGTGGTACAAGATTTATATACAGTTCGCATGCGTTAATGAACGCACGCCCTCGTTCGCGCGATCCGTCGAAGTCATCGGGAAGCGATGGCCGGAGTGCCGAAGGTCGTCCCGAATTAACGTGGGTCGCGGGGGGAGGTGTTGATACATTATTTACAGGGGCGCTGGGTGCAGGGGTATTGACCGGGGGTGGGGGAGCCGCGGTTTGGAGCGCGATCAGCGCGTTGATGCTGTCGGTGAGCTTCTTAAGCTGCTCGGCTTGTTCCTCCGCCTTCCTATTGAGATCTCCTACGTCTCGTTCGACGTTATCCATCCTTGTTTCGGCGTCCATCGGCCGGAGTAGGAGTTCCACTTCTAGTTCGGAGGAGGGTGGAGAGGGCGATTCTCGCGCGGTCTTGACGGATTCTGTATCGGAGCTGACAGTTTCTGCCGATCGGAATTTGGCAATGGCTGCGGTGAGGTCGCGGTCTCTGCTGGTGAGAGAATTCTACTGTAAGGGCAACTCCGGCGGAGTGCGCGCGAACTTAGTAGAGCGGGCCGACGCTGGTGGAGGGGATCCTAAGAGATGTATTCACTTGTACGACATATGTGCTACTCACCTGGTGGAGGGGATCCTAAGAGAATTCTCTGAGGAGCCTCCATCAGGGGGGGTGTGCTATATACCTAGTACTACATTAAATACACGTTCCCGGTGCGGTACGACGACACGCGTTGGGTTAGCGAAGGTCACGTGACCGTGCCCTTGATAGTCCGAACAAGTGCGAAGTCTGGCGGCGAACTGCGCGCGAAGTAGAGAGTGGGGGTGCGTGTGGGCGTAGGTAATGAACGTGCAATGTAGTGAATGTAATGGAGTGAGCGCGAAGTAAGCAGATCGGCGAAGTAAGGCGGAAATGGAGTTCCCCTTACACTTCCTTGTTTTTATAGACTGGCAAGTTGATGATTTCAACGCCTTCGATGGTTGGAGAGATGGTTTTGAACTGACTGATTTCCTGCCGAACGGAGGTCGAATACTTTAGAAATCCCGAGGGCGCGGAGCTGCTCTTTACCGGCTTCAGTGATGCGAGAGGGCTCGCCAGAACGGAATATGCTCATGGGCTTGACAACCCATTGAGAGTCGGACGTCTCGTACCTGCCAACGTTACGGATATTGACGACACCTTCGACCACTACAAAAGGGGGAGAGGAGAGAATTACTCGGATATCAGGTGTGCTCGACATGAAGGTATTTGGATAAAATGGGCACAAAACTATTTACACGGGGGGCGTATTTATTTAGCTGTTGGGCGGCTAGTATATGACTCACGAGTCACTATGATTCCTATCATTTTGATGTTGGTTCCAAACCGCAGCTGCCCATCATTGGGTTCATTCTATATATTGCTAGTGTTGAGTAGTTCTGGGTTCACGAATGATGTTCGGCCATGAGGCGATTATGTTCGATTTTAGACTGTCGTGTACTACCAATATCCTAGAGATAAATAGTTTCCCACTGTGACCTTTCGTGCTGAATGGAAGCATGTCTCAATACTAAGCAAGAAGAAGAATGAAGTCGTACAGGAGCTTACACATCGAAGATGACTGCTGAGCCCCAGTGAGAAATGTGCTGACATGGACCAATGTCCATCGATGTTATGCGACTACCCCAAACAACATCACATAACATCGGATACCACCAACTACTGGCACGGTTTCTGACGCGAACTGATGCTAACCAATGGTTTCACACTGCATCATATCACACCACATTGCATCTGAAAATTCCGTTGTATTCTGATGTCTACTGATGATCCTACTACCCCACCTCCTCCTCGCTCTACTACATTACATATTTCAATAAAACACAATGTTGCCTTGAAGTTCTCCGCAATGTTTGTTGGCCTGTAGAGTTTGCGAACATAACAGTGGCAACTGGTAGTCGTGTCATTGAAGAGAACCGACGTACCCTGGGTCAGAGACTGCTAACACGCTCTTTTGCTAACACACTCTTTGTAATACTGAACAACTATCAGTGGAATGATTCGACCATAGTAACACGACGCGCACCTGTAGCTGAGCTTTATCTTGCTGCAGTGCATCCCAAAACTCTTCAAATTGAACTTTTGATCCGCTGGGGTTCATTTGTCTCCAATCGCGCGCAGCTTCCCATCTAAGCGATACCAAATATAAGAAAGCGGAAAGTGTCGATAGGAATACTCACTTCGGCAATGATATGTCAGGAATCTTCCATGAAGCCTTCCTCGGCTTTCGACTTGTTGCTGAAGCCATCGTTGCGCCACTTTCGGGGGGTTTTGCTTTAACTGGATCGGCACTTG
This sequence comes from Collybia mongolica, assembly GCA_013420905.1. NCBI lineage: Eukaryota > Fungi > Basidiomycota > Agaricomycetes > Agaricales > Clitocybaceae > Collybia > Collybia mongolica. The sequence goes on from JAAXNY010000004.1 coordinate 309,135, forward strand.
CATTTGGAGGCAGGGTGTGAGAGGAAGGTGAGACTTCTGTTTGCTTAGACACACTGTAAACGAACCACATGTGATGAAGTCAGGATGAGAAATGAAGGACACGTACAGATTAATGGCTTCCAGGAGGCGCCCGATTTTCCCATCGAGCATGCCGGCATCAAGATTTCGATCACGGACCAGGTGTTTGAGAAATTGAACTAATCCGATAAGACCATACTTACCGCGTGTGACGAGTGGAAGCACTTCAGGGATCGCCTGTGGAATCAATGCATTCAGCTGCGGATCCCATGTTTCCCAAATCTCTGGGTCAGGCATGCCGACAGTGAGCGTAGCGGGATCACAACTATAGCCTGCAAGAGTATGTGTCTTCTTAGCAATAGGGATGGACTTGGGGAGATGTTCGACTCGAGTGCGAAGTGTTACCAAGGCAGAAGAGCTGGTAGAAAGGGTTGATTGTGGATCGGCAGAGGTTGCTGAGAAATTTGGAGGTGGGCTAGCGCTGGTATCTGGGATTGTCAAAGAGCTTGAAGAGTTCGTATCAGCAGAGGTAGAGGTTGTAGAAGAACCGGGAGTTGGGTTCGTGCTGGCGGGTGAGGTCGTTGAAGGACTTGATGATAGGGATGTGTCCGTGGAGGTCGTCGCTGGTCCAGCTTAAGCAGAAGCAAGGTCTCAAGTTAGTCATGCATAAAGTACATGAAAAATTGGATACGCACTGCCCAAATCACACTCCTTGCTCAAAACATCAAGATCAAGTGAAAATCCCTCCCTAAACTCGTGCACTGCATGAATCTCAAACCACAGAGATGTTGATGTGACATACAAAGGATTTTTTGAAGTCTGAAGAGTGAATGAGGACATAAAACAACGAAACAAGTGCAGATAACTCACCTTTGATGAAAGGATTGCATTCCTCAACGGCTAGGTAGAGGAGGGTGGGGTAGAAGTGAGCAAAAGTTACTAGCAATAACGTTTCGATGGACCTTTTTCCCCTTATCCTTCTTGGCAAGCTTTGACTTCTTCTTCAGGCGAGGATCTTCTGACTCATCCTCCGCGGCTCCATGATCGTGCTCCATATTGTTCGAGGGTCGTTTCAAAACGGGGCTGTCGTCTGAACGGCAATGATCTCGATCAGGTTCCTCCTTCAGCCGCAAGCAGAATGTTGCCTTCCAATTATGATAGTTCTTCTTCCAGATCGCTTCGCATTTCCAATGCGCAGAACAAAGCCGCAAAAAGAAAAACTTTTCTTCAATATCGTTTTGAAATTGGTTACGAAGTGTTGCACCAGCGGATGACCAGTTCTGGGGAACGCGAGCAGCATCAATGTTCTCATTCCACCAACCACGTACCTCCGAGTACAGTGCTTCCTTCTCCGATAAACTTATCAGCTCCCCCTCCTCGTTTTCCAGGAATGCAAAGATCTTGTCCTTGCCCTTCATTCGCAGGTCCGCGTTCTTGTCGTTGTCAGGTTCTGAAGATGAGTCATTGCCACTATTGGAGGTAGCTGCAACTTTGATCGCAGCATATTGGGTCTTGCTGCGGGGCTGTCGGTCCCAATATTTGACGTTTGGGTAATCCTCCCTTTTCAAGGGCTTAGGGGGAGTGTTGGGCTTCGGTTGAGTAGATATAGCAGCTGTCATGCATGGTTGAGCACCAGAAGTGATCGACGGGGCCAAGTTTAGTGCAGTGATGAGTTGAGTTCTGTGTGCCAAGCATCATGTATGCGTGAAAAAAATGAGGAAGAAACTCTGGAACTCACTGTAAATTGTCAATACGGGTTCTTAGTGCAACATTCTCCTTTTCCAGGTTCAAATACGATGGGTTCCTTCCAACCCGAAGGTCGTTCTCTGAAAGCGCATAGATAAAAGCAAGTTTTTCTGAAGTTGTCGATTGATTTCTTGCCTGTAGTCATCATGCATGAGGAAAATAAGTAAAGGCTTGCATATAATGAAGTCAAAATCTCACTAAAAAGTTAGCATCTGCAAAATCTTGCGGCGAAAGTTGCGGTAAAGGAATGTTTGAATTCCATCGTGATGAGTGAGATTGCTGAAGAGGATTATGACACCAGTTATGGGGCACATTGGTAGTGAAATTGGAAGCGCTCGATCCATCAGGAGCATTGGAGGCCATCGTCGAGCTTGTCGAGCGTCGTGGTTATGATTCAAGTTGGCATAAGTCACATGTTCGGACTTGTCACAGAAAACAATGATCATATCGACTCATCATCTGTATCACTACACAGTTCATTCCCACCTACATGCATGTCTTCAAGCACATAATACTCTGAAATATCTGAGCGTCTTCCTGTACAAGTGAATGGAATCATTGCCACAACTTCATGAATCCATTTGACATCCACAATCCTAACCCCGTCATCGCTGAGATGTGTGCACACTTTCATTGTGGAGTATGTATCTTCAAGAATTCGGGGATCTGGTGGTGAGTACATCTTTACTGCAGCTAGAGTGTATCGGAGAGTCTTATTCTCCACAAAGAAATAATATAGGACCTCTGCGTAACGTGTGACACCGTCGAGGACCAACTGTATCAATAACCCTTAGACACATATCAACACCAAGAAAGTATAACCATACCTTTATGTTCCTTGCTATCCGAACCTTTTCTGATGAACGTTTCTTTTCTTGCCACAAGGATCGTGCAATCTGTCCATTTGGAAGAAGAACGTGAGCAAAGCGGTGGACGAGAAGTGATTCGGTCGATATCATTCGCCAGCCATGGGTCTCTGCAAAGGTGTCAAATGCACTTGCAACGAGAGGCTCAATGTCACAGAGTTCTCGAGGCCCGAGAAGCGCATAGCCATTCCCAAGATCGCAAGAGCCACGAGGGAGGCTTGGGGGACAAGGGAGAAGCTCTGGGACAGCTGAATAGAGTGCGTTGATTTGTGCTCGTTTGATGATCCTTTGGCTTAAGTTAGCATAGGGATCTGAATGGAGCCGTATTTCCTCACCAAGGTTGCCGATGGTACGCTCCATAGTCCATTGTGAGATTTCAGTCAGAGAACCAACCCGAAAATGCTCCGGAACAGTGTGGGTCAGTGCGTGGATGCAAGGGCGCACAAAATGTAGCCGAGATAGTTCACCACAGTAGTATAGAAGCTCAAATTGATATACAAACTCGAGCAGTGCCTTGTGAGCCATGAGAAGTTCGTCTTTGGACTTGTGCCGCTTGTGGATAATACGAGTTGCGAAAACAAGTTTACAGAAGTGTCGATGATAAGGTTGGGGAAGGATGCCATAGAGGAGTGCAGGGCAAAGTCCATAGATGTAGATCATGTACTCGATAGCCTTGTATCCGCTAGAGATTTTTTCTGCAGGATTTCGAGGAACTCGCGTCCCCAGACAGACAGGGATATATCGACCTGCTGCAGCCACCGCAGCACCATGCTGTTTCCAGATGTTGGCGTCGTGAAGAACTGCGAATGGCCAAGAAGTTGGATGGTCCTCTTTTGCGTGATCAATTGTCCCTTGCCACAGAGCAACAAGTAGCTGAGTCAAATTGAGACCAAAAAGATGCATTGTATCAGCAGGAAAGCATTTTGGTACCGGAAAGGATTTTGGAAGGGCTGAGACGATAGATGGCTTGCGAATACCAGTTTCGTGGCGGCAGCATTCGAATTGGCAACTAGAAGGAGATGTGAGCACATACTGAAGCTTTTTGTTGTAATCATCAGCTGACGGCGTGGTGATGGAGGTGATGGAGATAGATGGATGACTGGCACCAATGGGTACCTTGTTACCAAGTGGTCGCAACATTGCTGGATAATAGGTCCCAACGCCTGGTTTATGTCGGCCCGGCATATCGCAAAGCAACCTACAACCATTCCTGCCATGATGACCGACTGATCCACTAAGTTCTGTCATTCCAACGGTGTCAGCGGTCCCATAAATAAACCAGGGATATGATGAAAAGTTTGTATTTGTCGCGGAATCCCAGATGGGCAGTCCCAGTGTCTGACAGGCTGATAGATGCACGAAAGTTGGAAAAAGAAACGAATCATAGTTTTTTGGAGCGTTCGGACCACCGATGGTGAAAAGTGGTATAACTTTGTCCTTCTGATGTCAAATCTCAGGAGCGTAATCACCGAGGAGGGCAATGCCAAACCACGTATCTGATCCTTTGTCATGATAGAGTTGCACGCCATCCATTGAGAGCACCAGAATCATGTTGTTTTCCAGAATCTTTCCGGACTCCACATGATCAAGATATTCGGATCCACAGCAGAGGTCGTCATAGTCTAGAATCTCATCAGGAGAATCTCGCTGAGCCAGTGCACATGCAGTGCATCGAAGGCGATCTCGTAACTTTGCAACTGATTCCGGGTGTCGCCAGAGAGCCTGCAATTGCGGTCCAAGAGGGAGAGTCACAAATTGTCAACGTGGGAGCCCTTTATCGGAGAATCGGGCCTCTCTACAGTATGGGCATTTGCGGAGGCGATCATGGGTGCCAGTGTACGCAAGACAGGAGTTTATACACATATCAAAATATAGCGGAATTATCCCGGTTATGGATTGAAGGCGGCTTCAAACTTGGTCAAACGAGAGTATGTTGCCAGAAGGATAGCGTCATTCTATGCTGCGCCTGATGGTCTCGTAGGTCGCCTCAGAAGCACGCGAAGATAGGGCCAAGTAGATCTCGAGCGACAGCTGGAAATCGGGGTCGTCCAAAGTCCATGTCTCTTCTGGTGGGTTGCGGAACACCTCATATTTGTTTTCAGTCCATTGGGTTTGCTTGTGCTCGAACACATATTCTTGAATTTGCTCGATGGTGTCCTGACATTGCCGGAGCTCCACTAGCATGATCCGAGGCTGAGGTTGGCGAGTGTGAGTCTGTTCGTCACAATCCAGATTAAACAGGTCCGGTTCCGCCACCGTTTCCTGGTCTCCAAGTTCATTCTCATCCAGTGCTTGAGCTTCAAATGGCCCAGCTGTTTGGGTAGAGTGAAATTCAGGATTCCCAAGAGAAATCTGGGGTTCCAAGTCATTGGTCTCGTGGCGTTCGGTTGCGTCTTTGGATATTTTTGGTGATGGAGGCCCGAAGTTCGTATCCTGCATCTGGTGAATGGAACAGTGTGACTTCACCGACATGATTATGGACACTACGAGTACCTGAAAGTGCTTTTGGGGTTGTTTTCTTGCTGTTTGAATGCATCCCTCCATCACATTGGCTTCTTCTGCTGTCATTTTTTCCTCCATCGCACGCTGAGGTGCGTGTCGTTGCCAAGTTCGCAAAGGGACAGCTTTCCCTTCTGGAGGGGCCTGGCAATATCATTGGCATGTGCACAATACAATTTTCTGGGTTGTTGGCATCGAGAGTGAAGGGAGGTCATCATTTTCATTCAACGATTGAACGAATGCACGTTCAAGAACTTGAATGACGTCACGAACAAAGTGAAAATTTATTTGCTACGTCGATATCGAAGAACGTCGGAGGACATCAGTTTTTCATCAGCCAATCAGCTGACATCAGCACACGTCAATCACTGTCAGCTCATTCCTCGTTGGGGCTGAGCGCCTGCCATTGAGTATAACCATCTGCGCAGTTAGCAATCTTGACAAATGTGTTTTCGATGAAATTGTCGAGGATGCGTGAGTGGAGAACATTGACTTAGTACTCATTCCCATGCGAAAAGGTTGTAACCGTGTGGCCAACCTCCATACCATTAGAGATAGTCAGTGGGCCGGCATCAGAAGCTTATTTTTCAACGTAATGACCCCATCTAAAGTGCAAATCCAGATGAACCTGTAGGCATCGGGGAAATGAAGCTCCGCTGGTCAGCTTTTCCCGATTTTTGACCAGCGACAGGTCAAAAAGTTAAATCTCTGAAAATAAACTAAATAAATTCAAGGTAGAGCTAACCCTGCCAAACATCCCTATTGACCTAACTTTTGCTTTTTGAAAAAAGGGTTTCCAGTTGCTTGAACCTGCTTAGGCCTGCACAGGTCAAAAAAGTAAATGTGTAAAATGCTGATGGGGTATAAGATTAGTATGACCAGGGCAGGGGGGGAAAGACTTGCCTTGTTGTGCAAATGCAGGTGTATAAGGCAGTGATACCAACTGTGCTTCAGCTTGTACTTTGAATGAAGTGCTGCTTGCACTGGTGGAAGTTTCTGATGCTGAAGAAATTACTTTCCCAAGTTGTACAACTGCCTACAATACCTACTCTACTGTTTATATCTACCTGGATAATAACTTGAGCCAGAACAACACCCCAACCTAATGCACAGCAACAAGGATATTGGAGAGCTTGTGGACTTGTCCATCAAGTTCATGGTGGATTTGGGCTTAGAGTTGAACCTCATTTCTAATAAGTTTTACCTGTATACCAGCATTGGTTCATGCTGGTCCATTAAGGGAATCAATGGCAGGGCTATACCCTTATCAGCTTCAATGCTTTCTTTATGGGCCATCACACTACAGCCATAGTGTGCAATGCCTCAGTCCCCAAAATGGCAAACCTGGTTTAGAGGGGATCTCTTCCAGGACTGGGCTGCATGTGACCTCTCCACATCAGATAATGCCTAACTGTGAACCATCACATGAGGCATCACTTCCCTTAAAGAGCTTGGAGATATAAAAGATGTGGATTCTATACACATCTTCTCCAACTCTACTAATGTGCTGCAGGCCCTTGTAGACCTGTCACACCATTCTGAGCAGCAAAGTATTGCTGCTGCATGTTCCTCTCCCCTTCATTGGAAACAAACCAAGCAAGGACTCTTATTCTACATCAGGTTCCCAAGGCCTCAGCCCTTGACAACCACCTTGCTGCCCACAAAACTGCCACCTCCATCAAGGTGGAGACTGGGGTGTGCTGGAAATGTGGCTCAATCAAGTGCAACTTGACACTACTAATTGCATGACAAAGGAGTGGACTTCACTGTTTAAAACTATGGCCATCACATAGGTAAGCTACAGTGTAGCATTTCATATGGTCTAGTATGTGCATATAGTGTAGTATATGGTATGGTCTGCTGGACCTACATATAATTGCTACCAAATATATACCAATATATGTAGTCTTCCTATACAGCTCTACCAGACCATGCACAGCCAACAACCAAGAATGTAGTCTAGCATGGCTACAGGGTTCAGCACAAAGTACTCATGGCCTATTTCAGCTATGGCCTTGGCATGAATTGAATCTTGCATGTAAATAATATGGCCATTGATGCCAATACTCAAATAAAAACCTATGTATATGTGAATATGTCTGATTGATTATTTAAGGACATGACCATTGGCCTTAGAATAGCATTGGTGCCTCCATTTGAGTTGGGCTTGGCACAGCCTGGCCAACCTTGGATTAAGTCAGTGGGGGGGGGGAAGACCTTGACTCCCCTGGACCCTTACATCAAGGATCTTGTAGGATCCTCTGTGGGACACATCTCAATTAGAAAAATAAGTTTGGCTAAGTTTGGCTAAGTTTGGTAGGTCAATTGCACCACACTGAGCAATGTTCTTCTTATTTCACCCCATCTATATACATCAACTGTATCAGACCATCATGTCAGACTCTCAGAACCTGGTATTACTGTTCCCCCTGCTTCTGTTATATTTAATGTCTCAGGGACTGATGTTGAGCTCCCAATCTACATCAATACTGTAGATACATCTGGAAAAGAACTTGTGTGTTGTGGCCTCTGCCACACACCTGTAACTTTGGGAATAGGCCCAAAAAGGAGCTTGGGATGGGTCACCCTCCATAGGAATTCAATTGATGTCTCAAACTGCAAAGGATTCAAGGACAATCTGGTCAACTTAAGGTCTTATCCAGCAAGTCATTTTTCAATTGGAGAAGATATAGATACTGAGTGAGTTGTATACAGGTGCTTCTATACCTTCAGATTTACACAGATGGAGGGTTTCAAGCAGTCTAAATACACCAGGTCCTTCAAGTCTGTCTGTTTCAGGTAACACTACACCTTCAGTGAACATTCAAGGATCACTTTGGAGGTACCTATAGGACCTCAACCTCCATCTTCTGACCAAGGTTCATCTGATGATAATGGACCAGGCATTGAGGGGGTGATGGTGTATCCCATTGGCCTTGTAGCTACAGTTGAGCCAGAGGGCTCTAGTGCTCCTATCACTAGGTCTGGTAAAATATTCATTTTATTAGGCAGCAACTAGATACACAACCAATAGCAGGTCAAGTTAGTACCTGTTGCAGTAAGAGGCAAGAGTAAGATTTGTTTTGAAATGTGTTCAACTTAGCTGAATTTAGCTGAACTGATTTTCCCAATTGAAACATATCCCATGGAGGACTCTACAAGGCCCTTGATGTAAGGGTCCAAGGGAGTCAAAGTCTTGGATTCTTCATGGCATAAGTAGTAATATTCAGGCAAAAAGAAATATTTAAGGGCTTATGGTCATTATTATAATCCATATGCAGGCTTAATTACTTACTGTAGTGTATGAGTTGTATATTAGATGTGGACTGTGTGGTACAACTTGAAAGCTTGAATTGTTGGGAGAGACAGGTGAATTCTGGTTATCAATCATATCTATATAGGCTGATGACTATGTCAGTGCCCACTTCATGTGCCAAAATGGCATCTGTCAACAACCCATCCTTATGTACTCCCTGAATATTGTGCAATGGCCTCTAAATGCTTGCCCCTATGATTCCCATCTTGACTTGTGCATTTATTACATAATGGCAAACCACATCTGTATTATGTACAGCAGTATATAAAAGTTTGAACAAAAAAAAAAAACAAAAAAAATGTACTCCCTGAATTATCTTCAACCAGGGGAGTTCCACTGGGAAATTCCAAACCCTCACTTCTGTCAAGTTTTGCCCACCATTATATTCAGGGCCCTTTCCTTGTTGGGCAGGTGCCATCAGTCCCACCTGATAAGAGATAATCTCCCTTGTCAACTTCCTTCACCAACTTCTTGTCCAACCACATATCACCAAAGTAGAAGAAATGGCACTTGGAGTTGGTGAGAGGAATTCCACAGATTGGCGAGATCAGTATGGTTGGCCACAGAGTGATGCAATTGATGCAGTGGACACAGGTGGTTATTATGAACTTCGTAGGAAATGCACAGGCTCAGGAATTTTGGAAGGGTCTACCTCACCAAGACAACCTTCACCTAGTATATGCCTGCATTACTTAGTCAGAATACAATACATCAAATTCAAACATATATCTAAATACTTGTACTAATTATCTATAAAATAGTATTGAGTGATTGGCAATGTGGGACTGCCCAATGAGGCAAGGACCCTGAGTGTAAATGATGAACAAAAACTTGAGAGAAGTGAAGGTGTCAGAATCTTCTGGTGGGACTCCCCTGTCTTCAACATCATGATCAGTTCTCTTGTGTCCCCATGGTGTCTATGTCTCATATGTAAGTTATTTGAAGCAATGGTAATCCTACTGCTAAGTTTACAATCCTTACCCTCCTGATGCTCTAACCATCCCCCAGATGTTTTTCATGAACTGTCTCAGAGCTTGATAAATGAATCCAGAACGTTAAGGTAACCTCATTGGAGCCCACATTTGAACTTTTACAAACATCCACGCCCCATGACTCTGGTGCTGAGAGACTGATTGGTCTCTAGAGTGTGTGTAGGTAGACAAGGACAAGCCCAGGGTGAGCTAAATTTCTTCATTTCCAAGCATTTCTCCTTTTGCCAACAGCTTCTTGTGTAACCAGGTTGTTCCACCCCACATCAAATACACAACTGCTATTGGCCCAACAAACAAAGGAATAGTTTTGGTCACTGTTCTAACACAGATGTGTTTGACTAGGCTCAGGGGAGGATTGACTATAGGGCTGTATTGTGGCATTTCGCGATTGGGGTTTCTTCCTTCTTCCATCTGTTCTCAATCATCAAAATACAGAATACAAGATACCACATTGTAAACAAGTGCACACTGAAGTGATCGAAGTATCACATGCATGAATATCACTTTTTCATATGCAAAGTGTACATAGATACCTGAGGGTTCACAGATGGTTTGAATTCAACTTTGGTCAAATGATTGCATAAGACCAATGCTGATTCTGTAGAACAAAATGCAGTTTCTTTACAGTGGGGAGGAGCAATGATTACCTACTCCACATTCATAATACAAGTAAACAAATGACAAATTTGGAGAGATTTTGTGACCCACCTGATATTTCATGCTTTTGGGAGCACATGCTCATGAAATAAAACATGTTAAGCTAGTGGAAATTGAAGGACAGCATATGTGATGAGTTCCTGTCTTGTTTTGAGCTCTATAGAGCACTGCATCAATAGGGGTTTTCACCCCTGCATTGGCATGCGCGTTCACACTGATTTCAAACTTGATTTTGATCTCGCATTCCTAATCACAAAAACACGGATTTCATATCTACTTTGAACTCAAGGATTCTGTTTTCGTTTGATTTCATCTGGCTTATCCAGCAGGACAACTGAGTTTGAAAAAGACCCAGTTATAGATTTGGCAACTGCTTGTCAGCGTCGTCATGCTTCATGGCCAAGTGTAAAGCCAGCGTTACATCCATCTCCTCTGAGCCTGAGACAATTGAAGTCCTCTGTGCTAAACTTGCTAAAGCTGAAGGGAAGAAAGCCGGCAAGAAGTCAAAACCTCATGCAACTAAGCCCAGTGGGAAGAGAGTGAAGCTGGTGGTGGACGACAGCAGGTCTGATGAAGAGAACATTGACCCAGCTGGAGCAAAACGGACAATCCTTGTGAAGTGTGTCTCTCTTCATTCATTACCATTTCCCCATGACAACCATTTGCAGTTGGTCAGACAAGTCACTCTATTACTTAACAGACAGCCTTCTATCACTGATCAAGGACTCTGAGACATGGCATCAAGCTTTTGGTTTCATCAAAGTGTCTTCTGATACAAACACCGGCCAAGGAAAGAAGACTCACGAGCATTACATGGACCTTGCAACAAAACTCTTCCACAATGTTGAGTCTCCAGATGAATGGCGTGACATGGCTATCAAAGAGTTGGGAACAGTGGTGAAGAACTGTGTCACCAAGTGAGTCTCTAGAATCCATTTGCAACAAACAGAACCTATAACATTTCATAGTATCAAGAAGGCTTTTTGCAAACATCGTGAGACCTTGAAGGAGACTGGTCACAGTCTCATTGCCAACAATGATGAAGCAAGTATTCACCCCGATTCAGAGATTGCCAATGCATGGGGTATGTTGCTATTCAATAATGTCACAGTCTTCATACACTCTTACATGCTCTGCAGATAAAATCAAGAGTTCATTTCCGTGGTATAAAAGGATCAACGAGCTGATGGGGACCAGCCCAGCCATCGACAAATCCGCGCTCGCCCATAGCACCTCACCATTAGACCTCACGGTGCTTGGAGATCATGCTTCATATGGTCCAGACAGTGATTTGGATGTAAGTTATTATTTTCCAATTCACTGTGGTTGCCTAATTATATCTGGCCACAATTCAGGATGAGAATGATGTCAGAAAACTTCCTGTCTCGCATGGGGCATCACCAAAATGGGATATTGAAGACAACATCATTCTAACCTCTAAGGCTATGACTAATTGCTCTTCGATGGGTATTTGCAGGTTACTAGACCTGTTCTGAAATACAGGATGTTGACGCAATGCTTCAACAAGCTGATCAAAGCAGCCAGGGGTCACCCAAAGATATGCGCGGAAGATCCCTGGTTCAGAATACTTCCATTCGTGGAGGACCAGGGGAAGCTGTTCCCCAGACTTCTCGATAACCCTTCTCTCTTCATTGTACCATCTTGCATGTATTCCAGCAAGAGCCTCAAGAAGTGCATGGCTCAGGGGCGAGTCATCATCAAACAAGTCATCGTCTGAGTCATCTCCATCCCCATCGAGCCCATTCATGTCAAGTTCCAAGTCTGAATTGTTGTCTGAGTCAAGGTCAGCCTCTGCCTTGGCAATGAGCTGAACAAGGAAGCCTCGAAGCAATGCATCTGTAGCCAGTTGTCTCTCTGTCCTGCGGGGCATCTAGGGCAAAGGGCAGCACTACTTTTCAATCTTGATCTGTGATAATCTATTTCAATGCCCACTGGGCTGAACTTCATGCGAACTCAAGATCACGTGGGGGTGTCAAAACAAACCCTGATTTTGACTGATTTTGGGGGGAAAAAGGGACAAAATCAAAATCGAACTCAGCCCTGAAATCAGCCTGAACACGCTGAGGAATGCAGGTCTGCATTCCCCTAATGAGAATTTAATTATTTTCCATGGGGGTATAGTTTTGAGCTGAGTTTTAAATAACATGTTTCCGTATTCGGCTCACTGCTGATTAGATTTGGTATGTAATTTAGTGACTTGACACATCTCAGCTATCTAAATTTCAGGCCACAGGCGAGGTAGCAGACAACAGTGCGCCATTGCTGACATCTTCCTTGGTCACAATACGGCTTACCTTCCTTGATCAATCCTACATGAATTTTCAGGGGCAAGAGGGTCTTTGTGGCGGATTTTTTGATTTTTTTGTTATCTCCTTCACAGGCCCAAAAAAAATGTAATTTTGATGAATCTTGAAAAATATGAGAGAATCAAAAAAATCCGCCAGAAAGACCCTCTCCGGGCAGATATTTTGAACAACTTTTACTATTAGACCAATCCATTATCTTCAGTTTCTGAGCCATCAGCAATGTGGGTCATCAAATGGCACTTTTCCAAGCCGGACAAATAACTATAAACAAAGCGAAAATAACCGGTAATTGCCCCTCCCCATTTACAGGACCCCTTAGCTCAGTGGTAGAGTGTGTGATTCCAGTGATGGGCTTCCACAAAGTCATCCGTTCAAGTCGGGTAGGGGTCATATATTTTGTTCTACTTGTAGCATGATCACTCTTTTTTCCGTTATACATAACGTTTGTTAACTCAATTCGAGGCTGACATCTAGTTATAGAAAATTCTTAATACGAGTTTGGGAGTCCCGTTCAACTTGGGGACAAATCTGAAGGCGGCAAGGTGCAAGCACGATATGGATCTTGCCACCTGTCGACCCCTTTGCCTATCAACTCCTACAATTTACGCCCACTTGCGGTGAAGCCTTGGAACTGTTGCGCCCTGCATTCGTGGTAGCGTACACAGATTTATGCACGTGATAATTCAAGCATGAATATTGCTGCCGCCAGGTGCTTGCATCGTCGACTTACATGAAACACCTTGATACTCGTCTTCTCGTGGCCTCTAGCCTTACGATTGCAAGGACCATATAACTCCCTGATTCGATGTAGGTCGCTATAATCATCAAGGTGCACTCTTCAAACACTCATGTATGTTGAATGTCGCATCCAAAGTCTGATTGTATCAGATTACTCAGATACTTCGAGGTACAATCCACAATAGGAACGCGTCCAATCTAAAGCGGGTTTGTGGGCGTTGGAGGTGCTTTTTCGTGAAGATAACCGTGCTCTAGCTGCTTCTTCAGGCTTCTTCACGTGTTCAAAACCCACGAGAGTGTGTCCGCTCCGTCGAGCTGTGGCTAAGGTGGACGCGGTAATACTCTTCGACATTCTGTGAGCGAGAGCCAAATTTTCCACACGTCACCTGTGAAGGTACTGTACTATTTCGATCTTAGCTTCGTCATATGGATTTGACCTTGTGAAGGGAAGCTTTTTTTGGGTGATGGTCACGCAAAATTTTGCAGAAGGAAGTTATTTTTTGATATTCTGTATATAGAGTGGTCGAGAACAATGGTCGACGAGGAGGGTGAAGGTCTAATATTATTTATGTGGGTTATGGGAATCTAGGCTATCCTTCAACCAATCACGGCACGAGGGTTTGACTAGGAATTGCCCCGAAATACCATTGACGTTTTCAAGACGTTTTCTCAAACATTTTATACCCATTTGTCAGAACGTGGTCAGTCAAACGACAATATGATGGCCGTGGCGTGCTGGATGGCTTAAAGGCGGCCTTAGACGCTCGCTGCCATGTATGGTTCAATAATGTTACCGACAACATAGGCGACATACTGGGCCCTTCTGTCATGACCCCTTAGCTCAGTGGTAGAGTGTGTGATTCCAGAAATGGGCTTCCACAAAGTCATCCGTTCAAGTCGGGTAGGGGTCAAATCTTTTTGCTGCTTTGCCATTGCTTCACTCCCTGGACACTGTTCTTTCAGAGCATTGTCTACATATCCGTTTGCGAGGCGATGTAGGCCTTTTGAGTCCTCAAAATCCCAGGGACTCAATCCCCGGACTGCGTAGCTTAATTATTGATCCATACCGATCACCGTGCAATTGGCAATATTTACTTCGAGATGTTTACTCTCAGGGCGACTTCCATTCTGTGATTGTGCTTTGAACGATCGAGAAGGACCTCGACAGCGATGAGAAGGTGACGCTTCGAGATGTGAATTACGGCATAAGTACATGTGGATGATATTTTATCAGGAAGGCACCTCAATTGATACCCAGACCCTGGCAGGTACATACTGTTTTCACGCCTTGATACCAGTTGATGGTCCCATTCACATTCAAGAAGGGGAGACACACCTGGTTTGTATGGAGTTCCGTCGGCGGGGATGATTGAGCATGGCCAGAACCATATATGATATTCGGGTGACTACCCAATGCTGGCCTCGTCTGCACAGCAGTTCTTGGCCCTAATACGACGCAAGTTTCCAGTGATGTGGGTGGAGTGTGATAGCTTGTATGTAATGTCCCAGAGAGATAAGGATAATGCAGAAGACACCGTCGTATCTAAGGGGCAAGATCCCAGAATTAATAGCTACATGGAGGTATATATAAGATGCCTGATGATTCTAGAGCAGTGCAGGTGCGAGGTATATGTTAGCGTGTGTGGTGTGCCGTGAAAGGAAGGATCGTAAGAAGTAAGCAAACCAAGATGCGCGCGATTGCTGCCAGCGCTATGAAGGCGGGAAAAAAAATAAAAAATGAACGTTGCTTCGTGGGGTTGAAGATGAGGATCAATCATCCCAGCTCAGAGTGATGGCGCCCATGTCCTGAATCCGAAAATCAATATCAGATACAGGAGATAAGGACAATTGGGGAAATGAGCAAGGACTGGGAGACGCATTGGGGTGATCCTGAAGAAAAAGTTTGCGTTGACGTGATGGGAAAGAAAAGAAGATGAACGCACTCCGTGTAGAGTGGCTACTGGAGCAACTTCGTCGCCACTTAAAGGTAGTACCTCACCTAACCGGGCTCGAGCGCCTTGGGGTTCCGTACCGACCACTGGTTGCAGATTAGCGTTGAGGTCCCTGTCTTTCTCCTTGGGTTCCGATTGTGAAGTTTCTCCCGCTTTCAGCCGTGTCCGGCCTCGTCGTCCAGCGGCCGCTGCGCCACAGCCCCGTATGAGACGAACGTTTAGTATTGGCCTCGGTGAGGCAAACTCTTCAACGTCAATCTGACCGTCAACGAAGCGGATCGCACGTCCCCGGCGGGATGAAATGGATGAAAGCGACCCTGACCGTGATGCTTGCCGAGACGGAGACTGCTCTTCAGAGAATGCGGAGACGGTTTGGATACCCGACCGTTTTGGTGGTTGGTAGGTCTGCGATGATTGGCTTTCACGGGTGGTCGAGGCAGATCGAGACGATGATGGGTCCTGCGCTAACTGGGTTCGGTTGTAGAGATTGAATGGGAGCTGCGATGTTACATTGACCATTTTTCTGTGGAAAATATGAAGTCGTATGTAGCGTGACGCCGCGTGTTGGCGGGAGGGTACTCGTGCCTGCACCACTCACCCTTCTTTGTCCCGGACTATCGAACCCAGCCGTTGCTGGAGTTTTCTCTGGTCAATCGCCACCACATCATATGCGTTCTCTCTAAGGAGATCCATCACCCCAGGTAAGTAAAACCCAGAGTGGATTACGGGAGCAAAACTCACAAGGACGGCTCCGTCGTCGCGGGGATAAGCCGCGACCGGTCGTCTGCAATATCCTTATCACGGATTGAGCACTCAATGAAACTGGGTAATCACTGTTGCTTACTGATTCATGGGAGCGTCTGCCCAGGCAGCAGGAAAACACCTGCACGAAGAGCGAGACCATGGGCCAGTTCTCGGCGTCAAAGGAAAAGGCGATTTCAAGGAAATAGTTTGATGGGGCAGTCCGTGCGTTAATTAAGCAACGCACGTGATAGCTATGCACTTATCTAAATTGATGTGGAAAGTAATAGAAAGCCCTGAATTGTGATTAAGGATGTCCAGCCACTCCCGTCGTAAATTGCGTCGTAAATTCGATGGAGGTTCCATGGCAACTTCCTTTAGGTTCGTGCCCGATCTTTTGGGCCTCTTAGCCTATGTTGTATTATAAGCACTCGCCTAGTCTGCCGCGATTCACTTGGCGTGTCGCGCTCAGGCATTCAATCACGTGCAGTGGATAAACCAACCAAAAAGGGATTATTTCCAAGTTTTTGTTTTCTGTTGCTTTCGTTGTAATGGCTTGTGTCTGCTCACAACTAGTTTTTCTATCTACTTTCCACAAAAACGGCGTTTCACGATGCTCTATGAGATGGAATATTCTAATTTCTATACATTGGTAAGGCGGGTCTTTAGCTTCAATGTGCTCAGGGTTAAAATTTTTTTTTTCAGTCTTCTGCATAGAACATCCTTATTCTTGGGATGTACGCGGTCACCATGGCGGAGCTTCATTCTAAAAACCAAAAGCTCCACAGTTCTACTCTCAAAAGGTGGATGGTACGTTGTGATTAGTCTGTTATTCTGTGAATGAAAGAACAGACATAATTTCATGCCAGGATGAATCATGTCACGAACTTTCGAAGAGACTGGGGTTAGAAGTGAAGTGCTGCATGGGAGCACATATGAACCAGGATGGGGCTATCGACCCAATGAAGCGTCCATGATTTGGCGAGGTGCTAGAGATACAACAAGTTCTAGTAAGCCTAATCGATTCGTCCTAATGTACATAAATTCATATTTCGTTAAGCAGTCATAAAAACGCCTTGAAGCCTTCCAAACAACTCAGCATAACTCCACGATTCTCCACCGAGACCATTCCTTCGTCCCATAGGAGATTATGTCTGTTCACAGGAGGCACGAGTCGTTGGACAATCGTAGCCCTCATGGGGCGTTGTGCACTTTGCACAGACTCTACAAGCCCGGCTGTAATCTCGAACTTGTACAGCACGGGGGTGGCACCCGTCATAACGACTGCGGGGATGACTTTCGTGTCGACAGGGGGCAACCGCGCCGCCCGGAGCGCACGATTGTAGGACTGGAACACGGCAATAGCCTGGGCGAAGAGCTGGGGCTCGGGATCCCCGCTCTTGGGATCATGCACCCGTCTGTCTGCTTTAATTATCATGAGGGTAGTTTGGTTGATGGGATCCCAGAGGCAGACGTCCGCGATGACGTGCAGGCTGCGGCCGCATGTATAAAGGGGCAAGTCCATGTTGCGGCGGACGAGGCGGTTGGGCAGCTGGCTGAAGCCGAGGATGCGGAGGAGATGGGCGGCGAAGTCGGACATGGTGCAATCTGTATCTGGGGAGCCCTGCATGGCGGCGTACATGTAGGCGAAGAAGAGCTGGTCGTTTTTCGTGAGGAATTCTTGGTTGGCGACGACGTCAGAGGTGGTGAGGAGCTCTGGGGAGACGGAGGGGTGGGGGAGCTTATTCGTCCCGAAGAATGTGGCGGCGTTGGTATCAACAACCTTGACCCTGTAGGCATGGAGGTCTTCAGCCGTCCATGAAGAGCCTAATTTCGCAAGTCGGGTATCGTAATCCATGATAGGGGTGAGAGGAGTTTTTTTGCAAGGTACCTTTTCTCCAACTGACATGTTATTTAACAGAGTAAAAGGGGCTGGTCTGAGACTGAAGAAACCTCGTGTTAGCTGGTTTGAATCATGTTTAAGGTTGAAAGAGGATTGAAGGATGAGCGGTGGCTGTGCCTTCGGAACTCCGTCATCGGAAAAGGGGGTTTGGTCGCACAGAGAAAGCATTCTTATCACGCTGTTTGTGCCAATCCCACCATCTCCATGTTGGAGGCGTTTTGCAACTCCAACTTTGACATTGCGGAACTCTGGGGCAGGTGGATTAACCAATAGCAAGGTCTGAATACATCATGTTGCAATGAATACATCATGTTGCAAATTCATTCATCCACAAACTATCTCTATTCAGCCAGTTCTGACTCCAGAGCACATATACCGATGATGCGCTTACACGCCCGGAATACCACCACACGATATTTTCAGATCCACATTAAATTTAAAGATCTCCACTCAAGGCTATATTACTGTTATCGGCACTGCATAGGACTCTTTTTAGATATATGGATGAGGCCCTTTTGAGCTACTTACATCCTTATCAAATGTGAGTTACTCCGTCACGTTGAAAATCGTAATGACCTTAAACGCGAATCCAAAGAATTACCCCTAAATAAGACGTCACGTTATGATTTCATACTTGCCTCGGCGGCAGTTCTCGAATTACAACACAACCCGAATAATAATAATGCGCGGAGCAACTGTCAACGTAATTACTGTTTGGCAAGCCCTCCATTGGGTAACATTCGAATGATGGGCGTGCATGCCGGCAGGACTTGAGCGCTGGCAACTACCTCGTCCACCACCGGTTTTTTTCCCCTCGAAATTCCCGATTCTCTGCTAGTCTATGGCGCCTGACAATGCGAAACCGGAAGAAGATCCCGCCGAACGACGGGCATGGATGGTCCAGTTCTGGTTGGAGGAACTTCAGTTGTGGGACGAGCTTGTGAGGGACGGCAAGGTCATGAAGCGAGTAGAGAGCATGGAGCAGCCTGGAAGCATAGACGCGTCCAAAATTCCGAAAATCGGTGAAGACACCGACGATGTTAATCACAGTGGAATTGAGCACAATGCAAGTGAGGATCACGACAGAGACGACGACAGTCACGACAAAGAACAAGAGGCTGAAGTTGAAGGTTCAGGAGAGGAAGGAGAGGAAGAGGAAGAAATCAGGTGCGCCAAATCCGAGTTTACCGATCGGCTTCACTAATATAAGCTATAAGGCCGGTCTCCGCTATGGACTTATATCAAGCAGGTCACGTCGAGGAGGCATATCACCAAATGTGTTTCCTCACGTCTTCATTCGTGATAGGAGAGGATGTTCCCTTGAGTCTCACGGCAGGTGTTCGAGACGAGACCTACATGGCCATGACCACTTTGGAACAAGCACACCTGTTGTGGTGCTATCACGGACTCGCCAAGTGCGAGCGCACGATGGGTAACCTGCAAGAGGTAAGAGAAGCGACATACGGTGACCAATTTTTCAAACTCATATTTCGTTGCAGGCGTTGATGTGGATAGAGGAAGCCCGAGCTGTTGTGCTGAACGCTCGCTTCACATTGAAAAAGCCTCTTCGTGGTGAAATCCATCTTATTTCCATCCTCTCTCTTCGACGTTGACAAGTCATTGCAATAGACTGGGAGCCATACAACCCCGAACTGCACGAATTCACCAGGGAGAACCTTAAGATTCAATCCTTGGCTGCCAATATCTTCTTCCAACTGGGCAACACTGGTTGCACCCTGCAGAGGCTCTGGAGCGTCAAAACCAGCGTCTTTGATCTCACGACGCATCAAAAGATCCCAGTAGACGTTTTCGCCATAAACTTTCCAAAACTCATCAAAATGATCAAACTGCGACATCCCGACCCCAAGCGCCATGTTGGGTTGGACGCAAAATTTCCGGAATTGTGTGTGTCGGGGTCGTGGCAGAAACTCAGGATCCGCAATGCAGGGGGACCCTCGAAAAGATTGGAGAATTCGCAAGCTTTATCTGGGATGGTGCGTTGGCGATCAGATGATGATATATACCTTGGTAATCTGACAGTTCGTCATTTGTAAAGGCCACCTCTACATCGCTGGTGGGCGATCCCAAAACACTCACGGTCCCATCCATCGTCAATCTGGACACCCGCGAATCGTGGGTCTCCCTTCCAAAATATCCTGTCAGTGTCGCGGCGACAGGAGAGTTTCTTGGGTGGCACATGGTTCTTGACTCTACACGCGCAAGAGCATACCTGTTCACGGGTCGTCCCACGCTGGACTTCTTTGACCTCAAGGCTAATCGGTGGGACTGCATGCCCACGAGGTTCAAACCGACCAATCCGGATGATCAAGCTGCGGGCATTGAAGACTGGCCGTACCCGAAGAACGAATTGAGGTACTCTACACAGCAGCTGGTAGACGGGAAGTTATATGTCTTTGGCGGCACGCATGGGATGTTGGGCGACGGCTGTAATTTGTTTATGGTCTTAGATCTTGGTACTAAGCAATGGTCAAGGCTCAGTGGTACCGTCTTTCCGGGTCCAAAGCGATTATTCATGCCCGGGGCATAGGCAATCTGCTTCGAGCTGGGTAGATAAGGACGGAGAACGCATATTTCTTCTGTTTGGAGAGTGCGATCGCATGGCTTCGCCCACATCCACAAAACGTGTACTAGTTTTGGGGTACGCCTATGATGATCTTTGGAGTTGGAATATAAGAACCGGAAAGTGGTTCCGGGAAAAAATGGGTGGGAACCCGCCGTGCGCTAGAACGGAGGCTACATGTATATACGTAAGCCTCTGTTGGCATCGCCATGTTGATTCTGTGTTGATCCGTTCCCCAGCATCCGGGTCTCCAAAAGGCCATTGTTTTCGGAGGATACAACGCCAACGCTCCGACCGATTATGTTGTGGACAATAACGTTAATCGTTTGGCGTTCTCATACTACGCCGATACCTTTGTTTATGGTGGCCCAACTTCTGGAGAAACGCCCACTTCTGAGGAATCCTCAAAACAATTTTTAACAGGTCCTCGATGGCAGCAAGTCATCAGTCATGGGTTCCCAAGTTACCGATCTATGGCACAACTAAACGTCGACCCAGCCACCGGGAAGATTTACCTTTACGGCGGAAAGATCACCAACGAGTATATATCGTCGCGGAGGGTGTCCCACGCTTTCGGGGACCTCTGGCAGCTGCAGCTCACCCCGTCAAGGGCGCATCCTGAGGAGGCCAAGCCTGATGGCGGGCGGCAAATGGAGCCTGAGCTAGTGCGGCGTTGCTTCGCATGTGGATCTGTTGGTTCTTGGAAGAAATGCGGTGGTTAGTAATGAGTTTATCTCCCGTCTCGGGATTAACTAACGACCCGCAACGCACATTAGGCTCGTGCGGAGGTCAGGCATACTTTTGCGATTCTGACTGCCTGAAAGAAGGCTGGAAAGAGCACAAACGCATGCACAAATGCAAGCCTAATAATACATCTTCAAACTTGCCAGGATCCTAAGTCTTGCTCTAACCATTTTTCTGCCAAACGAAAAGTTGCATTGTAGAATAAAGCGAGTTTCATTATCGG
This sequence comes from Collybia mongolica, assembly GCA_013420905.1. Taxonomy (NCBI): domain Eukaryota; kingdom Fungi; phylum Basidiomycota; class Agaricomycetes; order Agaricales; family Clitocybaceae; genus Collybia; species Collybia mongolica. The sequence continues at coordinate 330,438 of JAAXNY010000004.1, forward strand.
GATCACGAAGGTAGAAGGTATATGCTGGGGAGATTATGGCAACGATCCTTAAAAAAAATGGAAGGGTGTACAACGTAGATTGTACAACAGAGGATACAGGAATGGGAATATGAATGACAAATGAAAGCGAATTGGCGGTTAAACGGAGTCCATATGAAAGTAGGCTAGCTGGTGGCGCATATGAAAAGTGTGTCCTATAAGGACGGAAGAGTATAGTTCGCAGGGACCGGCAGGTCGAGGCCAACTACGCCACACGCTTCAGTCAGACGTTGGCGTAGATCATCAGATTGGCGCTGGAGAACTGTGTGCCAATGTTATGATGTATAGCAGAATGGGGTTAAGCCTGACTTACTCGCACATGGCCATAAAGCATTCATGACCTCAACCGGCAACAAAATTGACTTGGCGAGAATCAAGGCATTCTTGAGTGTACGATCCTGGTTCCACAACATCAAACATCTAACATCCCTTCGTCAGTGCCAGTACCAGCGCCAAGGGTGGGGAAGAGTGGACTGACATGGAAAGTTGATTGGCGAACCATGTGACTTGGAAGGGACGGCGTGTAAGCTGATGGCCTTGAACACTCCCTAAATGGTTTACGGCCGATTTCACGGCTTGGATAACGCGATCTTGGTACCACACTAGCAAAAAAACAAAAAAGGGTAAGATGATCGGCAGAACGGAGACAGCCATGTGATTACGCACGCCACTCCTCAGCGTGTTTCCGTTTAAAGGTAGGGGATTCTCTGGGCAAGCCTTGTAAGCTGAAGGTCAACCGTAAGGTGTTGGTTGAAGGACGCACACACTCGAGGAAGGGACCAACCTGCGCAACGCTTGAGTAATCGTAATTTGGGTGCTGTTGAAAATTTTCTTAGCGTCGAGGCCCTGAACTAAACGAGAGGAGCTACTCACTTGTATATGTATTCCCGACACATGTAGATAAGGGCAGTATCCAGATTACAATCATGTATCCTCAAGGAATCCTGCAAGGCTTGAGTCTCCGGCCACGCATCGAAGATCAGCTCAGTCTTCTCCTCGTTGCTGAGCGTAGAATGCAACAAACGATTGCAGAACGTCCAGAGCAACATGCTGCGGCAGTACAGACCCCATACAGACTCCTTGGGCGACGGAGAGTGTGCCGCCCGGTAACTGGGCGACATGCGGTCCAAGACTTCACCCGGGAAGAGGAGCGCATACTATGACAACAGATCAGTACCTTGAAAAAAAAAACACAGGATCGATTATTTTTTTTTGACTGACGTTGCCAGAATTGCTCAGGAAGAACTCCGGGGGGTCGATGTCAAACGCCGCGCATTGAGAGACATAGTTGCAAATGAGATTGAGCGAGCTCCAGCAGAGTCGGCGACACTCCTCGTCGCGAATCTGGCTGTCGGTCCATGAGGAGTCCCAAGGCAGGATATACGACCAGGAGGTGAAGGGGTTCGGGGGTTGTGCGGCGTCGGCAGGGATGCAGGTGCACGTCCTATTCGGAGAATCAGAGATGCTGGCATCGATGTGGACCATAGGGACGCAGCCCGCAGGGAAGATGGAGACCTCTCGGTCATTGGCGTCGATCGTCGTCAAGCCGAGGCTCCGAACAATTTGATCGAGAAGCAGGAGCGAGTTCTTGAGTCGCTCGGGGTTATACTGGGGGTGGGCAGACGACTCAAATAGGGCAAGTATCTATGTCAAGCTCAGTAAAAAGAAGTCGTGGGTGCCCAGGGTGGGCGATGACGAGAGCTTACCAGGGCAGCCTCAGCGAGTGAAGCGTCGATCCATTCGGAAGCCCATGCTTTCTCTAAAGCGAGCTGCGCAGAGTTTCTTAACCACATCGCTCGATCGCGCCCTTGAGTCTTGAATTCAAACTCGCTCGACTTCATCAAGGTCGACATGGCAAGCCCGGCGTAGATGAATGCGGGTTGGATTCGGAGTCGTTCCTCGTCATCCCAAAGGCGCTTGAGGAAAAAGTCAAGATTGAGGAAGGAAAGCCAGTAACCCGTATCTCGAAACCTTGTGAGAGAAAAGAAAGAGAAAAGAATAATCAGTGCGAAATTAGGTAAACGGCGTTGAACCTGTCATACAGGTATGTAAGTTGATTATCGATTTCCTTTAGTCTATAACATGATTCGATTAGCACGGCTGAGTCAAAAATCAATTAAATATAACTTACGAATACGATCTCGTAAAGCTGTCCCACCACGACCTTTGTTCCGATTCAACAGTCGGGGACAAAGAAATGGTGAACTTGTCGTGCGTTGTGTCCGGCGAACGCAGGATATTGACGTCGATCTGCCGAGGATATGACGATTTGATGTACGACGCTTGGTCATAGCCATAAGGGTGGTGCCGGCGAGATGTCGGCGACTGCTCGTGCTAGTTTCGAAGATTAGGCAAAGAGACTTGCGGCACTCGACGGGGACCCCGCGTACCTTCATGGCGGATAAACCGTCCGTGATGATCCTTAGTTCCGTCGGCGATGACGCCAAGTCGGTGGCCTGGCCCTGCGGGTGGACATCGTGCGGGCGAGAGGTGGGTGGCGAGCGCTTCTCGTTCGACATGTTCTCTTTGATGGTGGACGGCGCAGTTTCTCGTGGGTCAGAGGAGCGGTCGCCAGAGGTTCGTTTGCGTTTCGCGGGAGGGGGTGCGGATCCGTCTGCAGGCCGCTTTTTACATGATCGCTGACGAGTGCCGGGGCGCTTATCGGGACCCCTTCGTTTTGGAACTGCATCGTACTCGCATAGGTTGGATCGCCGGGCGCAATTGGTACATATGGGTCTCGTAGAGTCGCAACGGATTTTTCGACCACGGCTATGGAAAGAACAAGCAGGGTGACGAAGCCCGAAATCCGTTAGTATTCCGTTATAAGGCTTAATGAAAGAACATAATGAAGGAGGAACACACCATTGGCGACAGGCTATGACAACCGTAGATATCTCCTTTCGCGGCTTCGAACTGCTCGCCACATTATTGCTCGTAGAAGGTTCTCTGTAGTCGGATGGGGGCATGGCGGGAGGCCTACGGTCGCCATCCATCGGTATTCCCGGTGGAATCCCAGAGTATCGGGACTGGGAGGGGTCATGAGACGGTCCACCAGGCAACCGTCGCTCGGAGGAGGAGTTATACCTGTAATCTACGGGACCACTGCCATGGACGGGAGGAGGGAGACGGGAGTTCGCCACTGACTGAACAGGGAAGTCGTGTCCAAGGTGGTTACGACTTGGAAAATGGGAAGAGAACGTGACGTGTTGGGCGGCTGGGCTCGGGAGCTCTAGTGTGGTTTCGAGGAGCGGAGCCTGTTGCACGTTTATAGGCGTAGTAGCGTATTCGAAATGGGGCGCGAGGATGACCGCGGCACGTTGGATGTCAAGCTGATCATGTTGATACCGGACTTAATTGACGAAGGTGAGAATAAGGCGAATAGTTGAAATGGCTGCGATAGCAACAACTCACAACTACTGTCACCGTGCCCGTGCGGTGGGGGATAAACAGCTCCGAAAACTGGTGAATGTAAACCTGAACCCTCCTCGCTGGATTGCAGACCCTCTTCGGCGGGCATTGGTTTGTAGAATGGGGAATAGACGTTGCTGTCTGTGCTGGCGACCATAACAAGACGAGAGATGGCAAAAGAAAAGAGACGGGTCGAGGAGACCTGTGTATAGCAGGCAGCTAATGCCACGCGAGTTTGAGTGTAAGAAGGGGTAAGTTCTCGTGCCCACGGGTAGATCGCGACTCCAGTGAGAATAACCTTATGCAACGATGGCTTGATTCGAAGATCAGAAGATCACATATGTATGGATCTGTGTATTTCCTCCCCTGCGCAACAAGTTTTTTTTTTTTCTCTTAGCTCGTGGTGGTTTGGGTTGGGTACAAATTTGATTGTCTATCCCTGAACCCGATAAAGGCTCGATTAGAGGTGGCTAATAGCACATGTCCTGCAAAGTCCAACACCACAGACCGGTTTGCCGGGAATATGTCGGGGATGAAGCAAAGGAAGACAAAAACATAGGATACTCGTGAATACACGATTTATTACGGATAAGGGTCTGATGCTATCCTTATTTGGAGTCCCTTACCCATGCGGAACGGAACCCGACACAACGGAACGTACCTGGTCGCCAACCACGTGACTCACTCCCCCCGCCTTGCCAACCTTTTCTCATTAAAAATAATATATATATATATTTCAAAATCCTCCAATTTCCGACCCGGACTCACCTCTTCCTAGACACTCACGACCCTCCACTAAATATCATATCATACCACCCTTGCTCTCCATTTCCCGATATGAAGCAGATTTAGCGTCGTTTCATCGGCAAACCCACGCCGTTCCCACAACCCAATCTCACCTGGCAACTTCAGTTAAGGTTGTGCGACTAGAACCCTATCTGGGGGGCTTCCCTCGGACCCACCGTTCCCACCCGACCAAACCACGCATGACCTCTCCTCTTGATTGTTTAGCCCAGGTTTGCCCGTCTACCGCCCATTGGGAATACTTCGCAATTCCAGTTTCCCGTCGCTCTTATTTCGGACTGTAACAAAGCAAACAACTGTTCTCAAGCGTTCGCAGTCCTTTTTGTCGTCAACGGTTGACCCTTTGCTTATTTCAGCATCTTGGGCTTGGGAGCTACGGCCCGCCGGACCACCAACCCTTTAATGGCTGATGGCGAGACCCATGTCCGCTTAGGTATATTCGGGATTCAGCGCTATCGATGTCATCTCCAGCTCGCCCTTGATGGCCACACAAAAGAGCATCACGCAATCAGATAGCTTTCGGAGATTGCGAAGGCTTACTCCAACGCTATTTTGTTGGGTGACGCAGATTTGCATGTCCCCTGTCAAATACCCAACAGTTCGGCGATAGATAGCACATCACCTCTAAATATAACATGTCACCTCATTGTCAAATTCCAGAAAGCGATGCGGCGTGGGCGAGTTCTGAGAACTCCGCCCATACGCATACGTATGCACAAGCAAGAGACGGAAATAAATCATTCACAAGGGGGAATGTTTTCCCCTTTGAACAACGCTTCGATCATGTCAAAAACCATCGGAAGTCTGGACATACATCTAAGGTTTCAACTAGCTAAACATGTCCTGGGGTCGGTCAGGTCAGGTCCGTAATTGGCGGTACCGATCTCAGAACACAATCCGTTACAAGCGAGCTCTCGAAGGCGAACCCCTCAGTGAGTCAGAAGACCTCTCCGCACTCCCAGTACCTGAGCCCCAAAGCACCACGGCGGCCGTGCAGAGGCTATCGCCTGATTAAGTACCACGACATGGCGAACGGCCCTCTCTTCGCGTCCAGATTCTAGCATATATGTGTAGGCAGGGCAATCAACGCCATATGACATGGCAGTAGGCCTCATTCTCAGATAAAGATGACCTGGTCCAACCTGGCCCTGAGTTGCTGAATGAATTGTTGAGATGCTGGGATTCGAAACGGCTGACTGGCGAGCTGTCGGCGCCTGCACTCTTCAAAGCGCCTGTTCTGGGCTTCTTTCAGATCTAGAGCGAATATCTCTGGTTGGGGGTCAATCAGCAATTCGCGTGCCTTGCTGAGAAAAGTTCATAATTCCGTTAGACCCAGTTTTAATGGTGATGATTGTTCCACCAATTTGAAAAGGTTCTGTCGAGAGGTGCCCGTTAAATTGTAATGGAATGTGGTATTCATCTCCACAATTTGGGATTAAATGAGCCTGTCAGACGTAGAGGCGCTTGGTGCTATTCATTCAGCATGAACGATTTTCGAGGATGTCAATACAGTCTAAGGACTGGGAGTACGTCACCAGGCTTCTGCCCGTCGCCGAAAACAAATCTCCTAGGTGTTCCTGGGCGTCCCGTTTGCGTAACTCCTGAAACATGTTCTTGGTTCCAAGACAGACGCCGCAAGCATATTTGTTGAACGCTTAAATTAGTCGTGTGAAGCCCTCCCGTTATTGAGAAGAAAAAAAAGGTGTGGTCAACGCCAGGCAGTACTCCCATGGATTTGAGTGGGGGGGGGGGAGGCAGGTGAGTTGAGATGCCAATTTAATTAAACTACCCTGGAGAATGGGGGGAGATGAGAGGGGATGGGGGTGAGTGCATGGCAAGGATAAACGGTGTTGGGAGGCGTAACGGTAGCATCTCAATGGGCCAGGGTCAATCTAGAAGTCAGGGGTGCAGGTGAGATCCGATTCCGCGTCACAGCTCGAAGAGATAACGTTCGTCATCGGACAGACAGCTGGTGAGAGCGAGATCGCATGTGACAATTCAGTCGCCAGAGCGGATCACCAAACCTGGGCCATAGCCCATGTCATCCATGACATTCTATACTTTCTTCTTTTTGAATAAGAAGCTTGCGACATATACCGTGAAGTGCATAACTATAGATCGATGTATCCTCAATGGAAGAGAAGACGTAGACGGGGGTACGCGGCTAAGTGTATGGATCTACGTCCACCCTTACTCCTTGCGAGAAGAAAAAAAAAAAAGATCGGAGGGCACAAAAAGCCATCCCTGTCGATACCTGGGGCGACTCACGGCCGCCCTTCGCTGCATTCTAGTTTCTGGATTTCCCGACACTCAGGGCGATCTCTGCTGCTAATCACTTTTGGTCGGAGCAGGGCGGAACGCATGCATCCTCTCTGCATTCTTTCGAGTAGCCGGTTGACCTCGCCTGACCCAATTTCTGCCACAACGCGCAGTCCTGGGCCCTGGCTGCATGAAGCTGCTCGAGAAACATGTGTAAATGTGGAAATCCGCTGTGTATTTGTCGCTTTTCGTGATCTTCTGAGATGCGGTGTCAAAGTGGGGCGACATGAGGCTGTGGCAAGGCGTTTGGGCGATCTTGGCGCTTACGGCCCTCTCCCCTCCCCCCCCTTTCAGGGAAAATCAAACTCCGGTTTGTCGGTGTTTGGCAAGATCATCACTAATGCCGCCGATAGAATTCCCTCGTCCAACGAACTTCCAACCATGCCTGCGACAAAATGCATTTTGGTTCGCTCAGTGTTCTAATTATGTGTGGCGCCTTCTCTGTGAACCAATGCAAACGCTGGAATTGAGGTTCTTCCCATATCAAGGCCATCTCGCACACCAAGTTTACCGTGCAGTGGAGACCGGAGCCGTGGCGACAGCATTGGCCGGGCAAGGTTTGGCCCCAGGGAGGAACGCGACACTCACGATTGATAGTTGTCCACATTGCAACGTGTCTGTGATATAGTGCGAACGCACCCTGAGTTTTTACCCCACGGGCAACCACCGTGCAAGCATCTTCGCCTTTCTCAATCAGGAAAAAACCTTCTGACAGGCATTTTCCCCACGGAACGAGGGTGATATTGATGCTTCTCGTTTGGACTATTCGGCTTTCTAACCAGTCGCCAGAACAGAATCTGCTCAGAGAGAGTGGAGGGGAGGGGGTCCCTATTTCTGCATGTGCCCACGGAACGTCACGACCCCCACGTTTCTGACACGCCTCTACGAAGTTTTCCAGACGACCGCCTCTTCGAACAGTGCGAAATCACGGACTCCAGAATGTTAGTCACAGACTTCGAAGTTCCAGTGTGGGGGTGAGTTGCGAATGCACTCCCGTGCTACTTAGTCTCAAAATACTCACTGACATACGGTTACCCCACAGATGTCACACAAGTGGCTTAGTTCCTGGAAACTCAAATCTCCATTTTTCGATCTCCGGCCACTCGGAGGGCCATCGTCCAACTGATTTCGACTTGTCGAATTTATCGCACTATTTTTTCCGTTTCCAGAAGTGATTGCGTATGTTCTCCCAACAGACTGGGCATGGAGGCGAGTGTTGCGCTCCCAGGCTGGTACGAACGCTGCTGGGAAATAACTCCACTGTATGTATACTCGAGAAGATATGGTCAGATTAATGAGGCTTAATTCATAACGGCGAGATGCCCGCTGTTGCGCTAATCTCGTCGTCTCACAGTGCTTGTGGGCGCGACTGTGGCGTTCGCTAATCGATTATTGTCTATGCAATCTAATCATTTTCGTCTGCTTCCGCCCAAGTGTTTGCGTCCTAGCATTGCGGTGGATCCCCAACCCGCCCGTTATGACATACTCCATTCTGACCATTTCTATTCGCAAACGCGCGGCCGCACAGAACTTCCACACCGACAATCTCACATGACATCAGACTTCATCGTGCGGCCCCCAAGAACGATTTGACGCGGGTGCTCGCATATCACAATATTTGCCGGCACCTTCGATCTCGGTCAGACTGGTCAAACAAGCTCTCCGCGATCTAGCAGTTCTAGATTGCGTAGCTCGTAACTGCCATGGTATAGCTTGCATTTCTCAATGAATTTAGATCGGAGCCACCAAGGCTTAGGAACCACCACGACTGCTATAAAACACGGACTCGCGAGAGTGTTTCGCTACATAGCCATGAACGCTCTTACCACCTCTACCACCTCTGCTCTCCAAGCACGCGCCAAGAGTGGAGTTTCGCTTTTCGACGCTTCCAGACGCCTTCCGAGTCATGCACCCGATTTCTTCTCCAACGACTACCTTTCTCTATCTTCATTTCCTCAGATGCGTCGGGAACTCCTTGAAAAGCTCGACGAGTCGCCCCATCTCTTCGGCTCACAAGGCAGTCGAGCCTTGAACGGCACGACAGACAACCACATCGGCCTCGAGAAATACTTTCGCGAGCTATACGAAGCGCCCGCCGCGATGATCTTCAATTCGGGGTATATTGCCAATTTATCCTTCCTTGGGGGCGTCCCCCAGCCGGGCGACGTCTACGTCCACGACGAGCTCGTCCATGCTTCGTGCCACGACGGCATGCAGATGTCCCGAGCGCGAAACGCCATGTTCTCGTTCACCCACAACTCCCCGTCCTCATTCGAATCATGCATCCTCCGCGTCCTCGAGGACTTTCCCCAGATCAGCGCCGGGAAGTCGACGATGTTCATCGTCCTCGAGTCCACGTATAGCATGGACGGCGACTTTTGCCCCCTCCAGGAGTTTGTCGCTTTGGTGGAGAAACATGTGCCCCCGTCCGCGGCACACATCATCGTCGACGAGGCCCACTCACTTGGCCTGTGTGGCCCGCGGGGAATGGGGCTGGTGAAGCACCTGGGTCTGGAGAACCGCGTGCATACGGTCATCCATCCCCTCACCAAGGCCCCGAACTTCATCGGAGGTGAGAGGATCTAATGGTTCTTGTTCGACATGACACTCACTAACTGACTTTTTGATGGGCTCTAGCTTTCATCTTGACATCCCCCGCAATATATCAATACATCGCGAACTACTCGAGACCATTCCTCTTTTCTACGTCCCTTCCCCACATCGACCTTATCACGATCAAGCATTGCTTTAACACTGTCGTCGGGCCCCTCGGCGCTCAGGTAAGAACCGCCTCTCCGACCTTCACCATTGTTCGTGTGTCTAAAACGACTGTATCCTAGCAACGCCAACTTCTGCACCTCAAGACGCATCTCTTCCACAGGTTGATCCTCAAGGCGTTCGTCGGGATCCCCCGCACGATCCTGACGCTCCCAGACCGATCAGGGGTGGATCAAGCCACAGGCCTAATCTCGCCGATCTTCCCCATCCTCACCTCCCGCCCTGTTTCGTTACAGCACTTCCTCAACGCCAGGGGGTACACCGCGCAGTCCTTCACGTTCCCCGTTGTGCCGCGCGGCCAGGACAGGATACGAGTCGTGATCCACGCCAACAACACTGAGGATGAGATTCGGACATTCGTTGCTTTCATACGTGTATGGGGACTGCAGCAGCTGGATTCGGGGCTGTGTATGGAAGCGAAACTATAACACGGGCCATCTAAGATGAAGTGAAATATTTGTATCATGACATGTATAAGTGCTATGTACCTTGGACCCTTTGGACAATGATCTTGGTGTTTGTAATAATTGCTGTGCTTTCGGTGACTACCTCGTGGTTATCGCCAGGGACAGGCACGGTTTTATACCTGCCTCAGTGTCGCCTTGTCAAGTGCCTTCAATCCTCAGCGGAAAGCAGTGTCAAAATAACCATATATCTGTCCTTCGGATTATCTTAAAAAGAGTCACTGCGCGGGAACCAACAAATGCCATACTGGAACTTCAGATCAGATAAATCGAAACACAAAAATCCCCACAGCTCCCAGAATATTTCCTCCGGCAATACCAACATGACTCCTTTACGAGAGCAGAACATGACATATGGCAGCACAGCAAATAAAATCCGGCAATCCATGCTCGCCACAGCAATGGTAGACGCGCTTGGTGGTCCCTCAGAGTTCCAAATACGGTTTTCCTTCCCCCTCGTCACGACGATGAAACCAAACAGGAACTTCAACCTTCCGCCCGGGGTGTGGACAGACGACACCTCCATGATGCTCTGCCTCGCCCGCTCACTTGCGCGATACACACCATGTCCAAGCTATGATGGGCTCCCGCCACGCGTAGCTTGGAATTTTGACGAAAAAGATCAGCTCAAGGCATATCTGGGCTGGTACGAGAGTGGAACGCTGTCCGCCATCGGCCGATGTTTCGATGTCGGTAACACAATAATATGTGCACTCAATATTTACGCAGACCACACTGCGGAGGGAGCAAGTGCGAGTAGGGTAGAGGCTGCTCTTGATGAGATCCGAGGTGAACTTGATGGAGAGGAGTATAGCGGGAATGGGAGTCTGATGCGCGTCCTCCCCGTCGGATTGGTATACTGGCACGATGAGGCGGCAGCACGATCGTTCGCAAGGCGTAGCAGCGCTACTACACATCCCAATGGCATGTGTATGGAAGCATGCGAAGTGTGGACGGGTATGATTACAAGAATCATGCAAAATTTGGAGAACGCTACACAGTACACGAAACTCGATTTGGTAGAGTATCTCGCAAGTTTCCACTACACCAACGCAACTCTCCGAAGAGCGCTTGCTCTGCCTACAGGTACTCCACCGGTGCCCCCGAAAACGGAGGAGCGGGAATCTCACTATCAGAGATATCACCCCATCCTCCAGCTTATCGCCCAAACCCAGGCATCTCCACCGGCTTCCAATACCGGCTTCTCAAAGAATCTTCCCTCTGAAAAAGAGCTCCGCTCGTCAGGATACGTCCTGCATACCATGGTCGCGGCGCTCTATTGCTTCTTGGCTACAGAGTCCTTTGAGGAGGGGGCCATCATGGCAGTAAACTTGGGCAACGATGCTGATACGGTCGGAGCCATTTATGCTGGGCTTGCAGGGTGCTGGTATTCAGGAGAGGAAGAAGATACAGCAGCGTCGGGCGCGTTCTGGACGCCCAGGGTGAAGAAATGGAGGGATGAGCTTGTGAAGAGGGAGTTGGTGGAAGAGGTGGCGGATGAGATTGTCAGGTTGGACGGGAGGTTGTAGCGTGCTGGGAAGCTGTGACACTAGCGCCGTGTATATCTAGTGATATGTGTCAATTAACATAAACTGGCCATACAACATAACGAGACACCTACATCTGAACAAGGCCCCGGCGGCTGTGTATGGCTGTCAAGCTCTTGATAGTGAGCTGATTCTCCTGAAAGTTGTTGTGAGCACCGAGGAAACGGGAACATAGAGCGAGCGATAGAATAGAAGCATAAGTTCAGTATAACTAGGATTAATAAAAAAACACATTGCGCAACGTTCCATAGAACGGCGTTCGTTCATTATTAGACAGAAGTTCTCATCATAATGATAATTGAAAGAAGAGGCCATAACACTGACCTCTGCTTGAATTGACCTCTTCTATACATTAATCATTCACTGTGAATGATTTAGGTTGTTGTAATGAATTCGCGAAGCCCTAAAAAAGAATACGATTCTGGTCAGTAAGCTGAATTTCTAAAAACCAATATTCGACAAACCATGTTTATACCAATCATTCGGACAGCTCTTGACCAAAATCATCCTACGAGGCAGCTTCTAGAACGATTTAGGCATCATAGGACGGGAAAAGCGTGGTCGATGAAAAGTCTGTCGTTCTTTGGTCGTGCTTGAGAATCAAGGATCTACAAATACTAGCCAACAACTATAACTACATGTCACATGTCACATGCTCCGTAGCCGTTCAAATCATATTTTCTAATTTATACCCCTTTTGATTAGGAACTCTTTCTGGTCTGGAACAAGAACATCGCTTCAGAAAATTTCTTGTTATGCCGATTCCGAGTTTCGAAAATCTAGGTATTAGCAAGCAAATCACAGACCATGATCGGTCCGGCAAACCAGTTTCTGCCAGGCGGCTGTTCAAGTTCCTTCATCAGATTCCAGTCCTCTCAAGCTCAATCCTTACCACGCTGTTCCATGTCATGGAAATATCAGATTGCGTCTACCTGCGATGTTCGGCATAATACCATGCGGTAGCGTCTTCATTCAAGATAATCGTTGATAGGAGCATGCTGCAGCTGATTGTACGATCGATGAAAGGCCCACCGGAATTTTTTTGTAGACCGCACTGGGGCGCGGGTCTCGAACAATGAACATCTTTGGGCTATCATACTCACGGATATATGTCATCGATGGTAGACATTCATGCCGTGGCATCAAAATCCCCGTTGAAGACTTGGAATGCCGGCAAACGCCCAGAGAACCATCGATGGCTGGAACTGATTATCACTCGTCCCTCTGTATCGAAACGACCTCTCGGTACTTTTCGATCGTTAGCGGACCCAGACCCCCGTCCGAATTGTGGCGTGCAAGTCTCAAAAATACACTCTCCTCAGCTTCGTCCGATAGGTTTTACCCGCATCCCCGTTTACTTCAGCCCCATTTTGGAGGAGCCAACCTCACGGTTTAATGGTCTTTCTAGGACCTTTGTGGTCATTTTCTTACATGAAACAGAAGAGGAAATCATGGCTGCGCATCCGACAACTTGGTTTACTCTAACAGCGAGTCCCACGTTTCTCCAAGGCTATGACAGTACCCATATTTCTCCGTGTGTCAGCACCAGATACACCATCGGAATCGTTCGCTGCTTCTGGTCGGAGCGCTCACCCAAGAGTCTGAAATGTTTAGGATCAAGACGTCCATCGCGTTCTGGATTGGATGAGGTATGATCTCGTGGTGGTATATTATCTTATCTCTGAAACCTTACATCCGTAAGGTAGACAAATAATTCGGGTGGAACTTGCACGCTAATAGCATCCCGGTGGATCCCTCCCCGGTCATGGCCGTTATATTGAAGGATTGTGTCAAACTCTCTGACTCCAAATTTTAATTGCTTCTTTGCTAGTGCACCCAAGCATAATCCAAACCTGGCAGAGGATTAACAATTCGGGGATAGACGGAATAAAATTTCGTGTACCAGGTATACATCTACATTATACATGGAAACATATCCGTAAGGTAATGGAATCTACCTTACCCGACTCTCGATGCCGGTAGGGTAGGAAAATACACCCCTTGGATCATACTTTTCCTTCAATGCTTGCAAGCGCGAGTAATGAGCACCATAATAGCGTGCTTGCCCTATGAGAACGTCGAATGAGATTGGTGCACGAGTTTGAAACCATCGTCAATTCACGTACAATCTACGAGTCTATCATCGACGTAGTTCGGGTAAGCACTTGGAGAAAATGAATAAATAAGCTAACTCAAGATAGACTAAAATGCTCACCCGTAATCCCAGTTAAGCGGGCTATTGGCGGTGATGCTGTTCACTAGATCTAGAGAGGTGCATCAGCAGAGATCCAACATCAATTATATAAACATTAAACACAAACGTACTATCCATAAATGTGAAGCCATGATCCGGATAAGGTGGCATCATGTCTTTCGTAGAGGAGTAAAATTGTATCGTAAACATTGAGCTTCTGTGAGCGAAGGCAGTCGCGTCCAATTTTATGGAATTGATGGCCGAATCCTTGCCCCCGTAAAAGTCCATTTCGATGAACCAGTCCTGAAGTATAGAGCATCAGGTCCATGCACTGCATAGATAAATATACGAATTCGCACTAAATCGGTCGTAAAGGCTTCATGAGCTAGAAAATATGCGAAGGCAGTGCGCGCCTCAGGCGACATTGGGGAAGCTTCAGGAGTCATAAGCGACTTGGCGTAGAAAGTATTGGTATGGTCCGGGATTGTATGAGTATCCAACGAACCACCTGCCAGGAAGGTGACACTTTCGGAGTAATTCCCAGGTGTAATCGTCGTTTTGGGTCTTTCCGGCATTTTCTCTAAGAGAGGAGCTACTGTGACATTGAGCCGTTCTGCGAGGCCATACCAGCCACCCAAGATGCGGAAACCGATAGTTCCCTGTGTAGGCCCACGGAATAGGCTGATCTCTCCGCCTACCTCAGGAGGAATATCGCTTTCTAGATAGGTCTGGACAACGTCGAGGGCCTTTGCCATACCGTCGACATCCAAAATCCATTCATATTGGAAGATGACGCCAGACGGAGGTTCGGGGAATGTCTTGACTTCAATGGAGGTGACAATTCCGAAAGAGCTTGCCGCTCCTCGTGCAGCCTGTTTGGGGTTGGGAAGTTCTGGTTGTTGTAGAAGATTAGAACTCACCCAGAATAGGTCTGAATTCCTCTCGTTGTTTGCTGTGACCATCGTGCCATTGGCCAGAATCATGTCTACGCTAATGACAGTGTCGAGCGTGAGGCCCCACATCCGGGAAGTAAACCCAAACCCGCCATAAGCTGCATTCGGACGTGAGCGGCTAACACAATAATTAAAATATGTATGACCATACATGCATGACCTCCAATGCCAACATAGGGGCAAGTACCGTGAGGTAAACCCCTTCCGTATTTAGATAACGACAAAGCGATATCCCCGAGACGGTTTCCACTCTCAATAACCGCCGTGTTTTTCAAGGGATTGACAGTGACCCTATTGAATTTTTGCATATCCAGGACGATGGTGCCGTTCTTTCCTCCAAGACCATTCGCGATGTAACTGTGCTGTTTGACTCCCTGTTAATTGAGACCCCAAAAAATAAGAGCGTTACTTACACCTCCGCTGCGTGCGACCGCCGTCCAATTTAGTGCATAAGTGAGTCTGAGTATTTCAGATACATCTTCGGGATTGTTCGGAAAAGCGACGACAGCGGGTTGGTAAGTGTAGCGTATATTGACTATAGCGTGTGAAGGTTACTTGCTGTAAAAGCCTGCGAAAAAGTCAGCGACGTACATGGGGTGCTAACAGCAACATAATTTGGATCACCAGGAAACACTGCTGCGATTCCTGCGTCCCTAAAGTTACCCTTCAGGTTTGCAGCAAAGGCTAACGTGAAAGCTAGCACGAAAGGCCAACAACAATAAAGGCGCAACATCGCCGTACTTGATAGAAGTGATGTGAGTTGGAACTTGATTACATTAGACGTTTATAAATATCGGCCTCAAAGGGTGAAGAAATTGTTGATCTACTGAGCGCGGTTTCTTGTGCCTATATACAATCGTTGACGATGGTCCCCAATGGTCACTTACGAGTCACGGTAAATTCGAACCCGGCGAAAACCCGAAAACGTGAATGAAATTTCGCGTGTCGTGTATACATGTACCTTGTACATAGGACAGCATCTGTAAGGTAGTGGGACTACCTTGCTCGGTTCTCAATGCCAGTAGGGAAGGAAAATACACCCCTGGGGTCGTATTTATCCTTCAATGCTTGCAAGCGTGGATAATGAGCACCATAATAGCGAGATTGCCCTGTGGGAATATCGAATGAGTTTGGTATAAGTGAGACTACTGTTAATTCACGTACAATCTACGAGCCTATCATCGACGTAGTTCGGATATGCACTTGAAGACAGTTTATAAATCAATTAACTCAAGACCAACTGCAATGCTCACCCGTAATCCCAATTGGCTGGACTATTGGCGGTGATGCTGCTCACTAGACCTGTTAACGTACATTAGCACGGAGATTCAACCTTAGGCGTGCAGATATACAACATACTGTCCATAAACGCAAATCCATGATCTGGATAAGGTGGTACTGAGCCTTTAGCAGCGGAGTAGAATTGCATCGTAAACATTGAGCCTCTGTGCGCGAAGGAAGTCGCATCCGGTTTGACAGCATTGATGGCCGAATTGCTGCCTCCATAGATTTCCATTTGAATGAACCATTGCTAATGGACAAGATGTTAGTCTACAAACACTGTGTAGACGAGACATATGGATCCGTACTATATCCGTGGTAAAGGCATCATTAGCCAGAAAATGTGCGAAGGCGGTGCGCGTCTCGAGCGACATTGGAGAGGCTTCCGGAGTCATCAGCGACTTAGCATAGAAAGCGTCGTGAACGTCCGGCGCAGTATGAGTATTTAAAGATCCGCCCGCCAGGAACACGACACTTTCGGAATAATTCCCAGGTGTAATCGTCGTTGAGTGCCCCTCTGGCATGTTCTCCAACAGAGGAGCCACCGTGGCATTGAGCTGGTCTGCAGGGCCATACCAGCCACCCGAGATATGAAAAACGATAGTTCCCTGTGTAGGCCCACGGAATAGGTTGATTTCGCCACCTACTTCAGGTGGAATACCGCTTTCTAGGTAGTTCTGGACGACATCGAGGGCCTTTGCCATACCGTCGACATCCAAAATCCATTCATATTGGAAGATGATGCCAGACGGAGGTTCGGGGAATGTCTTGACTTCAATAGAGGTGACAATCCCGAAAGAGCTTGCCGCTCCTCGTGCAGCCTGTTTGAAGGTTGAGTGGTTCCGGTGTTCTTGCATAAGATTAGAACTTACCCAGAATATATCTGAATTCCTCTCGTTGTTTGCGGTGACCATCGTGCCATTGGCCAGAACCATGTCAACGCTAATGACAGTGTCGAGCGTGAGGCCCCACATCCGGGAAGTAAAACCGAAACCGCCGTAAGCTGCATTCAAGGCGAGTAAGTGATCGACACAATACCAAAAATGTGTATATCCGTACATGCATGGCCTCCAATGCCGACATAGGGACAGGTACCATGGGGTAAACCCCTTCCGTATTTAGATAACGCCAAAGCGATATCCCCGAGACGATTTCCACTCTCGATCACTGCTGTGTTTTTCGAAGGGTTGACAGTGATCCTATTGAGGTTCTGCATATCCAACACGATGACACCATCCTTTCCTCCAAGACCGTTAGCGATGTAGCTGTGCTGTTTAACCGGGTTGGAGAAAAACAATAAAAACAAGAGTCTTGCTTACACCTCCGCTGCGTGCGACAGCTGTCCAATTTAGTGAATGACTGAGTTTGAGTATTTCAGAGACATCCTTGGGGGTGTTTGGGAAGGCAACGACGGCAGGTTGGTAAGTATAACGTAGATTGACTGTGGCGTGTGGAGGTCCTTTGGTATAAAACACAACAATACAATAGGTGACGTACATGGGGTGCTAACAGCAACATAAGTTGGATCGCCAGGAAACACTGCTGTGATTCCTGCGTTCATAAGACTCCCCTTCAGATTGGCAGCAAAGGCCAGCACAGAGGCCAGTGCCAAAAGCCAACAGCAATAAAGGCGCAACATCGCCGCACTTGACACGGGGGTGGTCACGGTATGAGCTAGAACTTGATTGAAGTAGACACTTATATATACTAGCCCTGAAGGGTGCGAGGATTGCCGATCCGCTAGGCGCGGTTTTTCGCGCCCAAATAAAACCGATTGTAGGCCTTCGATTACCCCCACCTTTAAAGCATGCATATAACGCCTTCTCGTGCTTGACAACTTGACATCATCTTGGTCAGGAGGGGTGGGCAGAGTGTAAAGGATGGCAGTCGGCAATCACGGCTAGATGGAGAAATGAAACGAAACCCCTTTAGTGCTATAACTTTAAGACACTAGTACACTGGTCTGATACCGTCTGAGTGATGTTGACTTTGTTGAGACAGAAGGAAGGCCGTAGTCGCTGCAGGTGGGTGTGGCGATGAAAAACTATAGCAGTGGTGATGGTGAAGACGCCAGAGTACCAGCTACCCAGTCTTTCCGATGACGGTCAAAAAGTGACTGAACCTACGTCTGAGAATGCCGCTCTGACTCCGAGTCTTTAGAGTAAGTTCCTATGGTCCCACATGGCAAGTTCGTGCCCAGACATAGTTGGAACCAGCTGGCGCACGAAAATAGAACATAGATTGTAGCGATTTTGGACCGGCTGGTATGAAGACAGTTGGCGCGAGAATTCGAGATCGTTTGGTGAGAAAGATCAATGTCCGTTGTTGGATGTCGCGTTCAGGACAGTACTCAGGCCAAAGTCGGCTCAGGTACGCGGTTATTTGTAGATGTGTATAAGTTGATCAACTATGGCTGATGAGTGTCCTCATGACCACTTACAAAGTGCGACGAGGCGCTAGCACTTGGTTATGGGTATTCTATTACCGCGAACACCTTTGGCAGTCGTTCACGGAATCCCACCCAACTCAATTTTGCGATCTAAACGTCAAGTTTTAGCTAATTTTGCCATAGAAAGTAAAATTTTCGAATCTTGTTTCAAACAACCTTGATGTCTTCCTGACAGGCTTCCTTTATCGCCGGAGCCGTAGTAAGCGGTGTGGGGTAGTGAGAATATAATTATGGACCAGCTCCTATTCCGATGAGTGTCTCCAAGGGAATGAGTTTTAAGCAACGGGGGCCCTTGAGCTCTGCCTAGAATTCGAGATTTGGATGAGTACGACACGTTAGAATATAAGTTAGAGCGAGTGTTGAATTGTGATATTTTAACATAAGTTTAAAATGGTATGTACAGTATAGTTGGCATTATCTACGTCTCCCCTCGTCGAACGCTCATCGCACGTACTTGAAAACATTACTTCGGATCATAGATCGTAGGCAGCTATGTGTCTCATGATCATTAATGAGGCGAGCATCTCTGCGAGATTGCAGGTTTTAGCGGGAATCACTGTTTTTCATACGGAATGACGTACCGGGGGCCAGATGACCATACTGCTGTTCAACGGTAAGCATGCATCCTGAGGAACCCACATATTCCGGTTCTCCGGGTGTTTTAAGGTTGTAGTACGCGATCAATTCACCA
Source organism: Collybia mongolica (assembly GCA_013420905.1). NCBI lineage: Eukaryota > Fungi > Basidiomycota > Agaricomycetes > Agaricales > Clitocybaceae > Collybia > Collybia mongolica. Next base: position 349,365 of record JAAXNY010000004.1, read on the forward strand.
CCCGCGTCTGTGCACTTTGGGTGACAGTTAGCAGGCTTTGTTTATATTTAGAAGGAAAAGAACCTACGGTCCATTCTTGATCGTCCTGTACACGCCAACCCCATTGGTATTCCTGATTGTCGGAAGCGATAAATTTTCGAACCTTGGTACTGGAGTTGTGTGTAAGCATTCAATTCACCAGTGTATTCGTGACTACAACGTGCCTGCCTAGGGGAGATATCCTCGTCAAATATTTCTCCATCTCCATGGAGGAGTCTACACCGAAAAAGATTGTGCCGAGCTTGTTGTTTGGGCCGAATTCGAGAGCCAACAGCGGGCTCGACGCCCCGTACCCGTTCGTTGTGTTGTAAATCACATATGCCGTATGAGTGACATCTCGCGCTGTGCATCGGTAACTGAGGCGCATCCGATCGTTCAGATCGACAAACTCAGAGCCGCTTAGTCTCCCGCTTTTGTCCTCGAGGAAGTACGCCATGGGGAAGTTCGTCATTGGATATGACAGCGTGAAGAAACTCTGGTCGGATGGACCTTGAAAATCTGGTGTGGGGGTTGGGTGTTAATCGAAGGGATGAGTCTGTACGACAGACAGGAAAGCCCATTTTTAACGATTTCGACACTTCATGAATTGCCAAACGGAGAAAGACAATGACGAAAGCAATGAAAACTATAAATCGGCGATCCGGCTTCGTAGTTTGACATACGTATCGGATGCACGTTCAGTATGACCGTCTGAAACGTTTGCAACACGATGAATCCAGAGTATTTGGGTATTTTGTGAATTTCAAGATTCGGAAAGATGCGTCGGCACTCTGCGGCATGTTCTTGGTGCGCAATCAGTCCTGATGGGACGTGGCGGGGAGACGAAACCACTCCTCGTGGCATCGGGGAGGATGCCAAGCATCTTTATCCTCACTCTGAACATCGTCACCAGGGCACCGGTGTATAGAATAATCGTTGAATTTCGATGAGCGCTTCGCCAAGCACCATTGGCATGTGGACGACAGGAAACTCGGGGTTTAGTTTTACCGAAAAGATAGGCCAAGTTGCGTATCTCTCATGAACGAGCAAACTCCGATGGATAAGAACAGATGTCTACGGATAGGAAAAGTCACAGAAATTCCCCGAATGAAAAGCCTGAGTTTACTAAGTTGAAACGTGTGCTTATACGACCATATCTCACGTTACGGCCGCAATAATACTGATTATCATAATGACGCAGCGAGGCACACTTTCGGAGGCCTTTTTCATCGGCAGCCAGTTGCGGATCTTGAAGGTGTATTTTGGGCGGAATTGTGGGTCCTCGAATTCAGCCGTCTTCGATCATTGCGCCCGACGTCCAAGTTGAAACTCGAAGGAATAAAACATGGCAAGAATGCCACCTCTGGCAGAGACATCTCTTCTAGAGTAGCATTCATATCGATGATGAGACGGTAATGACTTATAGCAAGGACTGGATAACCTGATATAGCAAGCGACGGTGGAGAAGGACATAACCCTAGCGAATACTCTGCCCTTTCCATATTGACCGTCCAAGTGCCATTGGGCAGGGACCACGGAATATAATGCTTTTTCCTCCACAAAGGTTATCCATGATCTTCCAGGAGAAAGGCAGGCGTTCATTGGTGGCCAAAGGTCACCTGGCACGGCTAGATTTGATTATACACTAACCTGAAGAGATATCCTCGATGTTTAGTCGCGAGCCGACATGTGGCGTGTTCACTCAGTGTTGAACGGGTAACCACCCTTCTAGATTAAGCCATGGCCTAACGTTATTGCTGGCAAGGCTCCTTTTTGCCATGCGGTCGATGTGCAGAATGGAGAAATAATATTAGAGGTCAAGAGGATGACCGAAAGTCCTTGTAGTGAGGAGAGTTCGGTTATGTAACGTAACAAATTTAAGTTTACTAGGACGTAAAGTGGATTTAAAGTCCGCCTAAAAATGAACCACCTCATCCCGCCGCCGCAGTCCCGCGCAACGGAGCCTAACTCCTGAAGCTAGAGGTCTTCTGAGTCTTGTAAGTCACGGCTTATATTTCAGTCATTTCCGATGTTTCGCTGCTGTGCGCACGCCTGAATTTTGAAAATCTGGATTTCATGAGAATCTGAATAAAAAACAGCAGTACTGTTTTCAATTTGAAGCCACGCATTTCAAATCGCGTTTTTCACTCCACCTACCGCGCAACCTGCCCGCAACATCCTGTTCCTCGAAAATCCGTCAAGGTGGTTCAATACTTCCGAAAGATGACTTGCAACGCGTTGTTCGCGGGAGCCACCGACAGAATACTTCATCTCCCAAACAACTCCTTTGGGAATAGCGTAGGAGGCAAGTTTTTCTAAATTTATTATAAGTTTGATGATATTTACACCGTTCAGTACGTATTAGGCATTCTATCACGTCTCCATGGCGCGTGCCACACCCTCCTGAACGGGGTTTTTGTAAATCAGGAATCAGGTTATACGGCGGACATAATTCTATTTCACGAACACGCCGAATACTGTAATGTTGAGTGCGTAGAAGACACTTGCTTTGTGGTAAGGGTTGATCATGGTCTTTACCGGTTCAATCTCGAGTTATTACCATCGGCCCCCTTGGAGCCACGCACTTGACAAGCTTGACATCCGTGCTGCAACGAGCGAACCGGTAATCATCTAAATGACCTTTATTCAGTCGGTTCTGATATTTCTCAGGTGTGCTTGCGCATCTCCACGGTCCCGCGTCTGCGCTTGCCGAGTATATTCCTCGTTCCCAAGATTGAACTACTTTCTGACTCGAATCTGGTGGATATTTCTTGTAAGGATAGGCTTTCATCCCGCCAACTTGCCAAATTACGATCAGGGCCCCTGCATCAAGTAGTTCAAACCCAACGAGGAGAACCGCCCCCTGCTGGAAGGACTTCTGGGCTGGGTTGACTTTGTCAAATCTGTTCGCGGACCGAATTGGGAAAACTTAGCCCAATCACCGCAGGATCTCCCATTCTGTTCGGACCCCACCAAGCCCTTTATACACTCATGACTACAGTACGCTTACTATTTTTCTTGCTTGGTTCTGGCCGTACATCGTGGTTTTTTTTTTGCTCATCCTTTAGCCATTCTGAGACTCGTGTTGTTTTGGAAACGACTACTTATATTGGTCTCCTTAATCTCGGTTAAATTCGTGTCTTTCCCTGACTGATTTGTATTTATTCTTCATTGTATCTCTCTACCTTAAGCTGGTTCAGGTGGCTGGGAAGCACCGTTTGTCGAGTGTATGATTCAGGAGGTGACATAGAGGTCGTAGACTCGTTATAGGGCAAAAGGGATTGTTGTTTGGGATACCATCACAGTCTCCGATCGGGGTTGACTCAAGCGTCGATCACTTCTCCCGCTCTACTATCCTCTTTATCCCTCTTCCAGCGATATCACACCTCGGCGAGGTACCTCGACCCTTGACACTCCAAGCACGCGTGTCAGCCGATCATGAAAACTTTTACAACGATTTTTTGCGGGTATCCAGAGACGCACATCTGCTGGCACCATCGTCAAGTAGAATATCTACGTACCCTAATTCTTTCCACCCCAACAGCACATCCATCAATGGACGACGACAACATCCCAACCCCTCTGTATAACCGCCCTAGCCCCATACCCCTCTCGTTCTCCCTCGTTATGCTGAGCGCAAGTAAATGTGACTATCACTCGGCAAGAAACTTCTTTTTTAACGACATTAACTTGGCTCGCTGTGTTGCACCCATCCAACGTTTGTGATTGATTTGGCTGTTTGCTGATGGTCTCTGATTTTCCCTCCAGACAGCTGCCTGTTCGCTGCCTAGTCGCAACCTCCTGTTAGGGATTGCCATTGTGTGGGCACGGGTGCAGATATCAGCGCTGTTTATGGGTTAATCATGCAATCCGTGCGTCCTCCTTCCGTATCTGTCGTCCAAGGAAGTATTCCTTACATCAACAGGGCGTGGTATGACCTTCCCATTCGAGACGACTTCTGTGATACGCCGTTCGCGAAAAGGAAAAGGCTAGTGGCGTCTGGCTCTGTCAACACCCGCAAACTCAAATACCAGGTTTCCCTTTCCCTATCACAGACGTCCCTATTTGTCTGGGAGAAATCCGGGAGTTTATCGCCTCGTTGGTCTTGTGGGACTCGCCCAGCACTCATTCCCGTCCTATCAAGACGATCAACCCACGCTGCAATCGCCTCATCTCCCATCTTTATTTCCGTTGGCTGAATGATGTGCCGCTCTTGGACCATGGGTTCGCCTGGTGTTTGCCAGAGGTGAGGGCCGTCTTTACCAGGAAAGGTCTCATTGGGGAGGCGATCGTTCGCCACTCATCTGCAAGAGCGGTCAGCCCTAAGAAGTCTCAGCTATTATCCATACCTTTTATCTCTCCACATAATCTTCTCCACTTGAGATCGATCATCAATCTTGAAACGCTCGCCAGCCCTTGAGATCCTTTCCTGAGGCGGCCTATTCAGCTCCACTTCGTTGATCTATACTCCAGCAGCCGTAATTGCTCCTTCAAAAATGATATGGGGTTCCTTTTCTGAGGTATTCTCACACCCAGCTTTCGTCTCGCCAGTCATCCTTATACTCGTGGTGTGTCACCTCCCAGCACTCCTAGGAATCAATCATTTCCGGTCGTGCAGGAATTCTCCTATCATTTACCCTCTCGCATCAATCATGCACGAGTCTCCTGATTATAGAGTAAAACTGGGTTGCGCATCGGCGTGGATCCCCTCTCGACACGGCCATGCGTCCAAGGTGTTTCTTTTTCAATTTCGGCGGTGAGAGAATAACAATAATCTTCCTAGCCGGACCAAAAATATGTTCCAGGGGGAAGACCTGGCATTACGGAAACCTGGCATCTATTTTCATTACTTCTTCAGTCACATCACTTGCCTCACCTTAGGTTTTCGTAACGTCGAGTGCGATTCTTTTCCCGAGCCACGAGCCATGTCAGAAAATGCTGTCAAACATTTTCGACGGGGATTTTTGATCTCCGGAACTGCGCGTCTATCTCCTAGGTCCGGAGAGCAACGCGTTCGGCGTTGCAGCTTGAAATGCCTTTCTGTGTCCCCAGTGTAGCCTCTCGTTTGCCTTGAGCCCTCCTGTCGCAGGTCCTCGAAGCTATCGTTTATCTCGTTCCGGGGATGCATCCCAAGGCGATTTTAAATCTCCGGAACTTGGGATGGGTCGTGAGAGAAGAGCGGCGTGGGGCCGCGTGTTTTGTCTGAGGTGCGTTGATTGAAATATCTGATGTTTGAAGCAAGAGAATTGATTATTATCCCGTTTCAGGACGAGGCGAAAGCGGAACTCATGTCTGCCGTTGTGCCTATGATACCATAAAATCTGTATCCATACCGTTTCGAAAGGGTCCCAGTGTGGTGGAAGGGATCTGGGAGGGGATCTAGGATTATTATCCCGTTTCAAGACGAAGCGAAACCGGAAATTGTGTCGGCCACAGTGGTCATAGTGCCGTGGACTCTACAACAGTTTGAAAGGGTCCAGGAGTGGTGGAAGGAATGCAGAAGAGGATCCGGGGAGTGTTTCGAGTCATACCTCCTGTCACGACTTGCCCATCGGGTAAGGAGATGCCGAAGCCATGCCTAGCGGTTTTCGACATGTCGAATGTCAAGATGCGTACGGTTATCATACGCCATCGCTATTCATGATCAACATCACCATTCAATGCTGTGGACTCTACATCAATTTGAAAGAGTCCTGGAGTGATGCAAGGAATGCGGAAGAAGATCCGGAGAGTGCTTCGAGTATTATTTCTTGCAACGACGCGCTTCCCGGGCCCGGGGATACCGAAGCCATGCCAGTGGTCGTCGACACGTCGAAGGAAGAGGCCAAGCCGGAACTCATGTTGGCCGCTGCGTCTATAGTACCATGGACGTATCTATTCCGGTTCGAGGGCCCCAGCGTGATGGAAGGGATATGGAAGGGAAACTGGGATTATTGTTGTGGTTCAGAACGAGGCGAAGCCAAAATTTTGCCAACCGCAGCGGTCATAGTCCTTTGGAATCTACAGCAGTTCGAAAGGGTTCCGGAGTGCAGAAGAAGATCCGGGATGTATTTCGAGTCATACTTCCTGCCATCGGATCTGGAGATGCCGAAACTGTGTCCAGAGATCGTCGGATGTACGTGTATGTACAGTCGGTCATACACCATCGATATCCATCGTCAACATCACGAAGACGATCCGGGAGTGTTTCGAATGTCCGTGCACGTATGGTCATACACCATCACTATTCATGATCGACATCACGATTTAGTGCTGTGAACACTACAGCAGTTCGAGAGGGTCCATTAGTGGTTGAAGGATGCAGAAGATCCGGGAGTGTTTTTGGGTCCCACCTCGCGACTTGTCCATCAAGCCTGGAGATGTGGAGGTTGTCAACATGTCAAATGTCCATGTGCGTATGGTCACCGCGCGCCGACGGTATTCATGATCGCCATCAACATTTACACAGAGATTTGGACTCTACAGCACTTTGAATGAGTCCCGGAGTGATGGAAGGAATGCGGAAGACGATCCGGAGAATGTTTTGAGTCCTACCTGGCGACTTGTCCATCAGGCCTGGAGATGCCGAAGCAGCGCAGAGGTTGTAAACATATCGAACGTCCACGTGCCTACGGTCACCGCACACCATCAACATTTATATAGAGCTGTGGACTCTACAGCATTTTGAATGAATCCCGGAGTGGACTCCGAAGCCATACCAGCAGTTGTCGATACGTCGAATGTCCATGGCGAGGTGACCATGTCGTACGCTTACGGGTTTCATATACCATTGCATTTCATGCCCAACTCCATCGTTACATCGGCCGAGCGCCCCGCCAACCCACGGCCCTCTCGCGCATCACCAAACGTGGCCGGGGTGAACAACAAAACCAAAGATTCCAAGGAGCACGAAGCCAGTAGCTACTGAAGAGCATCGAGGCCACCTAGGAGGCAAATAGGCGAAACGAAAATGACGTAGACCAACGCAAACACCCACAGAACCGAAAACCCGACACGTTGAACAGTACATGACACACACAACGACATCCAGTCACAAGAACACAAATATGAAAAAGAATAAGCGCTACGCTATTTGTGAGGAGCAGGGCACGGTTCTGTTGTTTTAGCGCTGGCTGGCGGCTGCTGACCTATCTTCGGTCTGGCCGTCCGAGTCAGGTACGGGGAGCGCGTGGGGGTGTCGCGGGGTTGGGTGGTGGGGGCCGTGGTCGGGTCAGCAGTTCGGTTTTTTTTTGGGGGGTTGGTGGTGGTGGTGGGTATTGTGGATGGGTGGTGTGCAGTATATTGTGGTTAGTGGTATTTTTGCGTGAGGTCGTTTAATTGCTTGTAAGCTGTTCGAACCTGGCTCATGAAAGAGAGCGCCTATGATGTGGCTGTGCACCTCATGGGCCCTGAGATGTTTTCGTGTGTGACTCTCGTCTTACCCAACTTGAAGTTGGATGTTGTCTACGTTATGGTCTGTCGTCGAGCACTCTGCTTGGCTTCTGAATTCCGGGCATCTTTCAACCGTGCCTTGTTGTTCCACTCGACCTATTTGACGGAGTAATACACTTGATGCCGTTGTCAAATTTGACACTTTCTGGGTCTCTGGATTGAAGGGGGGCCGAAGTTCTTCCGGGTTCATTTAGATGCCATAACCGAAAAATAGGGTACTATTGGGTATGCAGGGCTGGAGAGACGGGTTGATAATGGTATGCTGTTCGTTTACCCTCTCTTGAACGACCTGACGAGCACCAGTGTAGGGAGAAGCAAAACTAAAGAATCAATCGTGAACGTCTGAACATCCCAGCAATTCATTCCCAGCTCTCTTATTATTGGGCACATCAACTCCCGCCTCGCGCCTTCTTTTGCCAACTTCTCCAGTTCGGAACACGCCACCTGACGCTGAGACCCGGGCTGCCCCAAGATCACAGGGCCCCGCATAAAGCGGGTTGCTTGCGGTGCGGGGTGGTGTTGGGTTCGCGTCGCGACCACAGGTGCCGAGTTCCTATTGAGATTGCTGGCATCCCTCCCGGTAGCTGGCTTCTTTGATATTCAAGAACGACAGAACTGATATGTATCTTGACAGGTCCTCGCGTGGCGGGAATATGGTCCGTACGTCTTTAGGTTCTTCAGTGGATTCTTGGCGACCGACCTTGTGGAATGGGTGGTCACATTGAGGGGGGCGTATACTTCTCTGAACTATGAACCGAGCATGGGATTGGCATAAAAGGCGGTGGGGGTGGGTGGTATTGTCTCAAGTTCTACGAACTCAAAACACTCTAGCTACATTTCACAAACATGAAGGTGTGTAGTTTGTTTCGCTCCTAGAATTGGTGGGGTGGCTAACGAGTTGTCCTAGTTCATCTCTGCCCTGTCCGTTCTCGCGATGGTGACCTATGCCAGTGCTGCCACCGCACTGACCCAGGCGCAAGCTGAGGCCAGACTGATTCCCAACGGGATCACGGCTTCGTCGACGGGCGGCTGCACCACCAAGTACGCGACCTCTCTATAACTTTGCTCGTATCCACGCTGACCCCGAAGCCCAACAGGTCCATCCCAACGTGCACCTCCTACTCCGGCATCCTCGACTCCACCGTCAACGGTGTCATCACCCTGAAGAAATCCGCTGGCGTCAGCTCGCTCGTCATCACCGGCGGTACCGAGGTGGGACATGCCAGCGGCACGTACTCGCACGCCAACGGATACAAGGTCGATGTGCGCCACTCGTCCGGCCTGGACAGCTACATCAAGAACACATTCGCGAGGATTGCCAACCGTGGCGATGGGTACCCCCAGTGGAAAGCTGCCAGCGGAAACATTTACTGCGTCAGTCGGGTTCTATTCTAGTATTGCTTGGTGTACTGATTGGCCGCCTCTTTTAGGACGAGGGAACTCATTGGGACATCACATACTACACATGTGGCTGTTAGACGGCGTCTATTATACCAACTCTTGTACTTCACGTGACTGTCAACAAAGAGATTTTCGGATTTTTTCATACGTGTTCATTTCGCGCTTCCATATCTTTTGAGGGCTTCCATTCAACGCGACATTAGCCGTCCCTGTTCCCATGTCAAATTAATGGAGGTCCTTTGTTTTGTTAGAGAGTTTCTAGGCGCATGTTGAGAGGCGCACGGGCCCTCGTGGGGAATGGAGAGCGTGACTGGGAATAAGCGAATCATAATGTGACCTAGGTTGTGTGTGGGTGTGACTGAACCAGCAACTCCCATAACGACTTTGCATTCCAATTTCTCCATTCAACTTTTTCTTTTTGCGCGACCCCCCTGGAAATGAGCAAAAAAGGTGTAAAGGCCGTCCCAAAACCCGTCTCCTCCTACGAAACCCGCGATGTCGTCCTAGGAAAAGTACGCGGTTTCCCCCCCTGGCCAGGCATGGTGAGCGGTCGCGTACTTTCAGCGCACCAGATCCCCTTTCTCTCTCCCCCCTCTAACAACCCAAACCCACCGCGCACAGGTCGTAGATCCCGATTCCGTGCCAGAAACAGTCGCAAAGGAGCGGCCAGGCTCGAAAAAAGCCAATTTTTACTGCGTGCAGTTCTTCCCGACCGGCGACTAGTGAGTGGCGTCCCCCCCCCCCCCCTCCCCCCTCATATGCGGGCGGGGAAAAAAAAAAACATGTTAGCTCACGGAGCGGCGGTGCAGTGCGTGGCTCGTGGCCAAGGACATGTCGAAGCTGCAGACGCACGAGATCCAGTCGTACATCAGCGAGCCCTTCAAGAAATCGGGCGAGCTCCTGCAGGGTTACCGCATTGCGCTGGACCCCACGCAGTGGGAGGAGGAGCGCGCGATGGCGACGCACGAGGCCTTTGAGGAGGAGGCCAACGCGGAGGTCGACCAGCTCGAGAGCGACACCGAGGGTGCGAAGAAGCAGGCCAACAAGGTGGTGACGAAGAAGCGGAAGAGGGAGTCGGATGCGGCGTCCCTGCCCCCCGCGACAAAGGCGAAGAAGGCCCCGAAGGCGAAGAAGGACTCTGCGGAGCCGAAAGCGAAGAAGCCGCCGACGAAGGGGAGAAAGAACGGCGCCAGCAAGTCGAAGACGATGGTGGAGTCGGAGGATGAGGGCGAGGATGAGGCGGAGGCGGATGCAGAGGAGGACGGCGATGCGGGGCCTAGCAAGAAGACGTCACCTCCGCCGCCCAAAAAAGCGAAACGAGAAAAGGAGGAGGACGGCGAGGATTGTGAGGCGTCGTCGTCTGCTTTTCTCCTATTCCGCATTGACTCCTTTGTTTTTCCCTTGCTCGTCAGCCAAACTTGCAGAAGACCCCGAAGCACTCAAGGTCCGCGAATGGCGGCACAAACTCCAAAAAGCATTCCTAGGGAAAGGCATTCCGAAAGAAGAGGTGCGTCGTTTGTATTTTTCGCTTTCGTTTCCAGCCCTCCTGAGATGTTTTTTTTGGTCGCAGGACACACCGAGCCTCGACGCCCTCTTCACAACCGTAGAAACATACGACAAAATCAGCGTCCAGTACCTCCAATTTTCCAAGATCGGCAAGGTCATGCGGCATATTGCTGTACTGACAGATGACAAGGTCCCCCGAGACGCGGATTACAGGTTCAGAGAACGGGCAAAGGCTCTCGTTGATAGGTGGCACCAGGTCCTGAACGCCAACAAGCCCAACGGGTCAGATGCGGGGGGTGGGACTGCAAACGGGACCGCATCGGCGAACGGCAACGTCTCCAAGCCTGAGGAAAGCAAGGAGAAGGAGGAGAAGGTCACGGAAGGGACTGCGAATATTGATCTCAACGGTGACGGGACCACAGAACAAACAGACGGTGCGCATTGAGTGGTTTTTTGTCGCAGAATTTTGGGATATCGGGTTTCTGATTGACTTTGGTATAGCTCCTATGGCACCTCCGGCGGATGCTGACGCCGAGGCAGAGGTGGAGGTGGAGGGTGAGGGCGAGGGCGACACGTCGGTGCTGGCGGACGTCACGATGTCGGAAGCGGGCGCATGAGGGGGTGCATACACGCTGCGTATTATGTTAAACGACCCTTCTTGTGCTCCCCTGGGGCTGTAATATCTCTTTTTTGCTCTTTCTCGACCAACGTTCCGCCAGGATTTCTCTCCCGTCCTCTGCTTTACTTACGTCTTTTTTTTTTTTTTTTTTTTTTCTTGGCACTATGTTTTGTTATTAATGAAGAATCACCGCTTTCCATTAGAATTGTCTTCGTTGTTTCGTTTAGTTCAGGTTGGGGAATGGACGGCGCTGCGTTCGTTGTGTTGTCGAGTTTTTTGTGTACATATCGCGCATGGAGGTGGGCTGGTTGTGGTGTTTGTGATGTGATATTTTGCAACTTTTTGATAGGCTACAGTATATAGGCCTAAGTGCTACTTGTGTGACTATGCTTATGCTCATGCGATCGTTGAATAACGAGATCCAGATGGAGACAATAGAATATGATTCATATGTTTTTTATTTTTATTTAAAATATGCCACACTTGACAAGCCCAAATCCGAAGCATGGAAGAATGCCGGGAATTAGTGGTTCCCTCCATCAACCGTGCCACCATGACAGGTCCTGACTGACACGAAGCCACTACAGACCACAGCCAGCCATTGCAGTACTGAGCACTGAGCACTGAGCACTGAACACTGATATTCGATATTCGAGCGAACCCAGGACCGAGCGAGCTCTGTTCCCCCCAACATGGAAAGCACAAAGGACGGCGCTGCACTGGCACTGGCAGGGGAGAGGGACGTGGGGCCCGGGAGCCTGGCTTGGGTGCCGATCACGGAGAATCTGCAGGAGGCTGGGATGGGTGCGTCTGTGGTCGTTTTTTTTTTGGTTGTGGTTGTGCTGCACGATGGCTGATGATAGTATGTGTGTTGGTTTTTTTTTTTTTTTTTCAGGTAGTACTGAGGCGACGATGGTTCGCGAGTGGCGGTTTGCGGTGCAGAAGGCGTTTTTGGGGAGAGGCCGGGCTAGGTTGCATGATACTGTGAGTGCCCATCCCCGCTCATCCTGCTCCCACCCCGTCACACCCCCCCGTCCGTACCCAAAACGAAACCCGGATCCACGGCTGACCGCAGAACGCCGCCTTTTCATCGGTGTTTATTCATTTTATTTATCTCTTTGGCAGGACATGGCGGCGTTCGACGCGCTCTTCGCGGAGATTGAAGCGTACGAGATGTCGGTGCTGCACCTCGAGTACTCGAAGATCGGCAAGGTGATGCGGTATGTCGGTGCGCTGCCCGATGGGGCGGTACCGCGGGACGCGGTGTTTGGGTTCAGGGGGCGCGCGATGGGGATGGCGGAGAGGTGGAGGAGGGTGCTGGATCGGGCGAGGAGGGTGAGGGAGGTGGAGGTGGAGGAGGATTATGTGGCGGGGCGCGGGGCGGTGGGGCGGGGAAAGGACGGGTGGGAAGGTAGCGGGGGGGTGATGCCGGGATCGTTGGGGGGATCTGGTGGCGCGGCTGTGGGGTGTGCGGATTCGAATGAAGCGCCGACGTCTGTTTTGGATTGGGTGCAGTCGCAGATCCGTGAGGGGCAGTCGGGCGAGCCGCTGAGGGTTGACTATGGTCGTGGTATGGTTTTTTTTTTTTGGAAAGGGCTGTGGCGGTTTGGGCTGATAAGGCTTTTTTTTTTTTTTTTTCCTTAGGTGTTGGTGACCTGGTGGTTACTATGCCTGTCGGTGTGGACGAAGAGCTCTCAGTGTTGACGGTCCGTGAGTGGCGGGACACGCTCGAAAGAGGGTTCCTTTCCAAAGGTCGCGCATCGGGCGAGGTACTCTATCCCTTCCCCCTCTCTAGTGCGCGATCCCACTAACTCTAATCCCCATCTACCTCAGGAGATGCCCGCCCTCCACTCCCTCCTCACCACGATCGAAGCCCACCAGCGCGCCGGAAAGCTGCGCCTCTCGCACATCACATCGTCCGGGATCGGGAAAGCGGTGAACCACATCGCGCTTCTCCCGGGGGGCGGTGTGCCGAGGGATGGGGAGTTCGGGTTTAGGGAGCGTGCGCGCGTTCTGGTGGGGCTGTGGCGGGGGATGCTGGATCGGGCGGGGCTGGATGGGGGGAGGGAGATGCCTGTGGATGATGAGAGTGGTGGTTTGTTGCGGCAGGGTGAGGGGGGACTGCGGTATGGTGATTATGGAGAGAGGACGGGGGGTACGTTGTTATTAAGTATAGAGTGTTTGGCCTCGGGTCTAACTCGTATCTCAACTTTTTATAGAGGATGTGAATGCATTTACAGGGCTCGGTGAAGAGGATAACACTAAGAACTCAGGACTACTATCTCAGAACGGAGGGCTAAACCCTACAACCCCCGAAGAGAACGCGACTGAACCATACATCGCCGAACTTATCAACGCCCTACATATCGATCCCGGTGCCGAACCATCCACTCAGCCACTCCAAGAACAAGATCAAGAGTTTCCTCATGAAGACTGGAAGCTCGTCGAGCCGGAGCCAGAAACTCCCCGCCGGTACGAAAATAGTATGTGGTCCATCCGAGCTCGTCACTGCGGACACTTGTATTGACGCCTTTTTTTGGACTTGTAGGAAAGCCCCTGCCGGATTTGGATGATGAAGGTGGGGTGGATGAGGATTGGGAGATCGTACAGCCTTGAGTGTATGGTTTGGTTGCGAAAAGGAATTTATTATCGGTCTTGTTTATCGGAGCCTTCGTTGTTTAATTTCATGTCTGTTTTATGTGGTGTTCGGATTGGGTTTCTTGCGCTGTTGGGATTGGGGGGCGCGTTGGTAGTGGTTGATGCCGCGAGTGCTGCTCTAAGTGGGTGCGTGAGAGGGTTGGGGGCATGTTGTGGCTTGGGAGGTGTTTTGCTGAGCCGTGCTCTCATCCGTGGACCGTCCGGCGTCATGAGCACCTGCCATTGGGTTCTTGTTTAGTTTGATGAGGTTCATTACTTTTATTGTGGGCTCGACAACAGGGATGAATTTTTTTTTTCGTGTCTATGGGCCACTTTCGCGCGCTTTGTGAACTGGTTTTTGTGTTTGGCCGTCATCGCGTCCGCGACCATAGCAAGAACATTTACATGGTATAAATCGCGTCGATACTCATTCTGTGGTACTCGAATTTACCTGGACTGGTATAACGACACACGTCACCTGAGTTGGTGTGAGTCCGGTTTTCCTTTATGACTACCATGACGACGTCGCTGGACGACGCCGATACCCAAAGGCGGGTGCTCCGGGGGTGAATTGCGAGCAGTTGAAGTTTCTTTGTAGGTTGGGTGTCACTTACGAAGGATGTTGAGAAGGCTGGATTGGGTACGTGTTCAGGAAACATCTGGCTCGAATCTCATACTAAGTACATGCATATCATCAGGAAACCGTGCAGAGATAATGGTCCGTGAATTGTACTCCAAAATCTAGTACAGGATTGGGTATCACTGATTCCATGACACGGTGAGTCCACAGTTCTGATGATTGCGTAACTGGGTGGATATATTTGACCACCAACCATTCAGAACACTATACGTCGGTTCTCTCTGCTCTCTGTCAACTTCTCCACAATCAGCGCGGCGAGTCAGCAGTAGTACCATTCCAAGGGAGGGCGAGTCTAGGTTTTGGGAGCGGGTGTGTCGCCAGGGCTCAGAGGATGCACAGAGGTCTAAAGAAAAGGCAGTTGCAACGGCTTGGGTATCCTCTCTGGTTTTTCTAGGCGGGATGAAGAAAGGTTCAGGATGTCGAACATGGCGACACAGCATACCAAAGCTGCATGCTGCACCACTAAATCTTGTCAATGACCTCGCTTGAGCCAATCTACCCCATTGAGCCGACACAGACGACCCCGAAGATTTTGCAGTTCTCGAACAGCGATGTAGGCTCGACATTGCGTATCTCATTGGGCGCCAACCATTACAGGATCGGGCACATATTTTGTTCGGGCCTTCCTTTTTCGTGGTGTTGGCTCGGTTTCTCAGTTCAAGGATATCCCTAAACTCGACTCGTAGTCGTCTTAGTCGGGGGTTTCGACCATACTGGGTGGTTGATTCCAATCTTCCAGATCGTAAACTGACCAGAGCGCACATGAGTGAAGTCCATCGGCCCTTCGAGGCCAAGTATTCAAACCCAGGCTTGAAGCGTTTAACTTTATCTTCTGTCGTTACTTGACCCAGAATCCGTGGATACCTGAAGGAACCTCATCGCTGTCACCTGTAAATTGAGGCGCGACGTTACTCAGATACTGGAAAGCTTGCCGTTGAGGCCTTCGGCGCTGTCGGTGTTGCTACCGGGAAGTCTATTGATTTAAATATGTTCTCAGAAAAATAGCTAGGGTGCGTATAATCTGCTGGGCGTTGCATGATGAGTTCGGTTCTAATTGAATCTGATTATAGGGTGGCCATCAGCGTTCTTTTCTGCCGAGACTAAGATCGACAGTGATGATGTCCGATATGGCTCAGCCTGCAAATGATGTTTATCAAGCCCCCGGAGGGCTGTTGAGTTGTATCTGTGGCCTTATGCTTACAGTCCGTCTAGTTGATGTTATCAAATTAGGATTTGCTGTGCTATGTCATAAACTGCAAAGCTTGTCGCACATTCGACATACGTTACAATCAATGTCGACTATCTGACAAGAAGGACGAAAAGGCCTATCGTCTGATTCATCGCTTGTCAAGTGTCGGCCCTTCGTGAGTCTAGAATTCCTTTTTTAACATGAAACGCTTACATGGACATTTTGAGGTGTTAGCTACGACACTGCATTGAGATATTGTAGTTTGGGATATACGGTTTTGGTCCAAACACTCTTCACCGATGATTACTACATGCGATTCTGTCATTGGTATCAAAGGGAGACTCAATTCTTGAATGTGTGCCATTGTTTGTCCGGTGGACTCGTCGATCACTGTTTCTATTCCAGTAAGTTTTTCCCAAGCATGCGGAGTCTGTCGATGGATCGTCGCGAGGGTATTCGACTTATTTAGCAGACGTCCAAGCTCCACTCGTCACCAACAGACGGCATATAAAAGGTTGTATGCGAGCATGGATATCTCTATCCTTGACAAGCAAAACTTGAGCAAAACTTCCTATGGTTCGTTTTCTTCATATCATGACGCCTGAGACAATGGCTTACTCTTTTTCACAGTATATCATTTCTGCACTTCCTTTGTTATCTTTGCTAGCCAGCTATGTGAGTGCTAGTGGTACGCCACTTACACAAGCACAAGCGGAAGCTCGACTCAAGCCGAACGGTATCACCGCGTCCTCAACTGGAGGATGTACCAATAAGTGAGAATCCCGGTCCATATCAGAAGCGTGTCTAATGCCAAGTTACTGTGTTGTATAGGGCCACCTCGACCTGCACGTCCTACGAGGGCATTCTCTCTGGAACCGTCGATGGGGTTATCGCACTGAAGAGCGCATCTGGCTCGAGTTCGTTGGTCATCACCGGTGGCACGGAGGTCGGGCACGCGGGCGGACAGTTCTCGCACGGCAATGGCTTCAAGGTGGATGTCCACCACGCTACGACTTTAGACAAATACATCAAGAATACGTTCACCCACATTGCGAATCGGGGGGATGGGTTCCCCCAGTGGCGGGCTGCTAGCGGGGATACCTATTGCGTGAGTGGTGTTGTGGTGTTGAACCGTTTTTTGGGCTAATCGAGGTTTCTCCCCCACTCCAGGACGAGGGAACACACTGGGATATCACATTTGTATAAGTTCATGTATATTTCTTGAGATTTGGGGAAGATAGCCCGTCATGTGTCCTGGGGACACCTCTCATGTGCATGACGCAGACGCGTTCCATCGATCGTTCCAGTATAATAGCGGACCAGGTATTCGTTCCCAGGGAAATTTTCATTACCTTATCTACCATTTTTACTGTCGTCGCAACCTCAGTCGATTCCCACTTTTTGTGGAAACTGAGTATGCTATTTTCTATTCTACATTATACTTTTACTTTACATTACCTTTAGTTATCTACTTACAATAAATAATGCAACAATATAATTGATTCCCACTTCCCGTGGAGACTGAGCTATCTTACTTACACCGAGTTTCAACCAGTTGCATTAGATGTTGGCATATCTTGGACATACGCATTTGAGTTTCGAATAAAATATCTCACCTTAGCAAGCAATAACAATAATAATCTTTTATGCAACTTTTGACCGTCGGCACCACCCGAAACTTGTCTTGAAACTACCAGAAGCTCGAACGCTTTGACATTTCATTGATTCGACACCCAAAACTTCCTTCAAAACTTTCTGGGCCCATATCACCGTCAACCATGGGTTTAACGAAAGCCGCACATGTCTTTAACAGTACTCAACTTCTCTTGAACTCCATACAGGATTTGTCGAACGTGATCTCGCCCCAAAGCTCACTATATCTGCCCTTAGACATCTGGCCAGTAATCGCTGAATACGTCTCTCCGTAAAACACCTCCAAAATCTCGCTGACTTGCCATGCAATATGTGAACTTGTACAGCCTTTCGTTTTCCGGCAGGTTAACTTTCATCTTTTCTGCACCAAGGAGGATAGAATTGGCGAGGATCTGGGTCGGACGTTGGAGAAACTGGCCTTTCCAAAGGCGCGACTTTTGGCGTATCGAGTACAAGATATATCTATATGCTCCCGAAGAAGGCGTTGGGACGCCTTTTTAAACCAAACCACATTTATAGCCATCCTGGAGTCTATCATCGTTCTCCCGTTTGCAACGACTCTTCATGTCAACAACACATCGGCGCTTTCTGCCTTGCATTGAATTCCCCATGATCGGCATGGCGAGTCAACGCTGAGCCCCGCGACGGCACCACCTCCAATGAGGACGGACGAACGAATTGAGCTTTGGGGAAGATGCGGTGGTTTGGTGGACCGTAGAAGATGAGATGAGAATGTATGAGTTTAGGGGTATATTCGCTGGAAAGGCGGCACCTGTCACTAACTGCTGCCGAAAAAAAATTGGCGGCTGCAACGGCTTAAATTTCCTCTCTGGATTTCCAGATGGCACTCAAGATGTCAAACATGGCGACGCGATCCCATGCTATGGTTCTTGAATGGCGACACAACTCGAAATGGGGTTTCTCACCTGGCACCCACCATTATGGGATCGGGCATATGTTCTGTTCGGGCCTTCCTTTTTCGTGGTTCGTTTTCTCTGTTCAAGGACGTCCTTAAAGTCGACTCGCAGTTCTTCTTGGTTGGGGGTTTCGACTATATCGGACGTTTCATTTCAATCCTTCGGATCATAAACAACCCCGAGGGCACATTAATGAAGGCCATTGATCCTTCGAGGCCAAGTACCCGAACTCAGGCTCGAGGCGTTTAACTTTTATCTTCTGTCATTACTTGACCCAGAATCCGTGTTTACATGAAGGAACCTTATCACTGTCACCTGTAAGTTGAGGCGCGACGCTACTCAGATACTCGAAAGCTTGCCGTCGAGACTCGAGGCCTTCCGGTGCTATTGGTGTTGCTAACTAAAAGTCTATATATTTTTTAATAAATATTTTTTCATAAAAATGGCTAGTGCGCGCATAATCCGCCGGACGTTGCACGATGAGTTCAATTCTAATTCAATCTATTCTTAGATAATGTTTGGTGACTCTCGACCTCCTTTCTGCTGAGACTAAGAATGTCATTTCCGAGTTCTTTTAATAGAATGAGGTCATTCCTTTTTGCAGTGGGCCAAAATTTTCGATTCTTTGCAAAAATCGGTAACAGTTCACGTGACCTTGTGATCTAACTGTTCCCGTCCGTTTTTATCTATACTTTTCAACTTGATTCTTTGCTTTCAGTTCCATAATGTTATTCTGTACAAGTTGTTGGTATGAACTCACTATTTTTCTGTGCGAAGTTGTTTCAAATGATAATAAAACGAGATTATTTATATATAAAGACATGATTCTACAGCTTTATCGGTACTCGGCTGCTTGCACCCGAGAGTGACAGAGCTTAATCAAGCCTCCATTCTCTGTAGCACACCCTTCTCATCTATCTTTTGATAATATTATCAAGCCTCTACCCAAAGATCACCTGCTTCTTTGTAATGAAACAGTCCAAGGCTGGGTTGGTGGTCTGTTGAGAATGCATTCAAGTGGTCTTGATCATGAGAATTCTCCCTGTTGGTCTGAGATTTTTGCTTACCACAAAGTATGTCATTGTCTTCTGTAAGAAAAGAACCTTCTTGGCTATAGCCTCGAGGATGTCATTCAGGTCAATAAGCATTCGCTTGGTTGTATGCTTTTTTTATTACAGTTTACAATCAAAGACTTGGACCAGCCATGCACAGCACCGGCTATAATACTTAACGATAATTCTGGTATGGCTCAGTACGAAATAATGTTCATTGAGTCCTCGGAGCTTCGACGTGGTGCATTGTACCTGCAGCCTTTTGCCTGCATTCCCATCTATGTTAATATTATCAGATCGGGTTTTGCTGTGCTATGTCAACATGCAGAGCTTGTTGCGCATTTGACGTGTGTTACAATCAATATCGACCATCTGACAAAGACGAAAAAGCCTATCACCTGAATCGTCTCTAGTCAAGTGCCAGCCCTTCGTGAGTCTAAAATTCCTTATTTTACATGAAACGCTCACATGGTCATTTTGAGGTGTGTTAGCTACGACATGGTGTTGAGATATCATGGTTCGAAATATGTGGTTCCGGCCCAAATATCCCTCACCGATGATTACTGCACGCGATTCTGTCATTGGTGTGTAAGGAGACTCAATTTCGAATGTGTGCTGTTGTTTGCCCTGTGGGCCTGTCGATCACTGTCTCTATTCCAGCAAGTTCTTTTTCCCAAGGATTCGAAGTCTGTCGATTGATTGTCATGAGGGTTTTCGACTTCTTCAGCAGGTGTTCATGCACCACTCGTCACCAACAGACGGTATATAAAAGGTTGTTATATGAACATGGATAAACTTATCCCTGACAGAGATTCTTCCCATGGTTAGTTTTTTTTCGTACCATAACGCTTGTGACCATGGCT
This sequence comes from Collybia mongolica, assembly GCA_013420905.1. Classification (NCBI taxonomy): domain Eukaryota; kingdom Fungi; phylum Basidiomycota; class Agaricomycetes; order Agaricales; family Clitocybaceae; genus Collybia; species Collybia mongolica. Next base: position 369,291 of record JAAXNY010000004.1, read on the forward strand.
TACTCTTTTTCACAGTATATCATTTCTGCACTTCCTTTGTTATCTTTGCTAGCAGGCTACGTCAGTGCCAGTGGTACGCCACTTACACAAGCGCAGGCTGAAGCTCGACTCATACCGAACGGTATCACTGCGTCCTCAACTGGAGGATGTACCGATAGGTGAGAATCCCGATCCATATCAGAAGCGTGTCTAACACTAAGTTACTGTGTTGTATAGGACCATCTCGACCTGCACGTCCTACGAGGGCATTCTCTCTGGAACCGTCGATGGGGTCATCACACTGAAGAGCGCATCTGGCTCGAGTTCGTTGGTCATCACCGGTGGCACGGAGGTCGGGCATGCGAGCGGACAGTTCTCGCACGCCAATGGCTTCAAGGTTGATGTCCGCCACGCTACGGTGGTGGACAACTACATCAAGAATACCTTCACCCGCATTGCGAATCGGGCGGATGGATTTCCGCAATGGGAGGCTGCTAGCGGGAATATCTATTGTGTGAGTGGTATTGTGGTATTGCACCATTTCTTGAACTCATAGAGATTTTCTGCTTTTCCAGGATGAGGGGACGCATTGGGATATCACATACTTCTGAATTCATGTATATTTCTTGAGACTTAACCAATTACATTGGATGATGGTATGCATTGGGCATATGTGTTTTGAGTTTCGAATTATTTCGGGTGGATACCACTCACCTTAGCAAGCAAAAAAGAAATATTTTTTAAACAACTTTTGACCGCCGGCACCATCCGAAACTTGACTTGAACTTACCCAACTATCACAACTTCGAAAGCGTTGACGTTTCATTTATTCAACGCCTAAGCTCCCTTCAAAACACTCTGGGCCCATACACTGTCAACTATGGTATTAACGAAAGCCGTACGTATTTTCAATAGCGCTTCCAGACTCAACTCCTCTTAACTCCTTACAGGATCTGTCGGACGTAGTCACACCCCAAAGCTCACTATCTTTACCTTTAGACATCTGGCCATTAATCGCTGAATACGTCTCTCCATACAACGCCTCCAAAATCTCGCTGACTTGCCACGCAATATGCGAACTCGTACAGCCCTTCGTTTTCCGACGAGTTATCTTTCACCCTTTCTGCACCGAGGCGAATAAAATAGACGATGACCTGGGTCGGACGTTGGAAAAATTAGCCTTTATAAAGGCACCATGTTTTGCGCATCGAGTACAAGATATATCTATATGCCCCCGAAGAAGGCGTCCGGACTCCTTTTTACACCAAACCACGCTTATAGCCATCCTGGAGTCTCTATCATCGTTCTCCCGTTTGCAACGACTCTTCATGAAGAATATCCAGCTACCGCTTAATGAAGAAGATCAGACCTGGCCTCCGCTCCCTCCGCTCCAGGTGCTATCCCTGGAAGGATGTACTGGTCACAGGGACCTTATTTGCAGTGCCGGCGTAAATGTTCAAACTCTTATATGCGACCGGAATTCACAACAACCCTCTAACTACCTCGAGTCTTTCCTGCCTCTCGTGCATGTCAAGTCCTTACGGTCTCTCGTCGTTGAAACGTGCGCTTCCTTGAATCTGCCTACGTTGTTGGTCATTATGGATAGCCCGTTCCGACGATTGGTGGAACTAGACGCTTGCGAATCTATTGTCTTCAGTGCGGACTTGATTTCTGCCTTTTCACTATTACAAAATCTCACAACCCTGCGTCTACGCCACCCTCCTCAGGATTACCCAGCCCCCTTAGGCATGTCCCCTCTCCCGCAGTCTTGCCTTCCATCTCTCACATCATATGAGGGCCCATATACGTTAGCCCCTGCGGTTTCACGCGGACGTTCAGTGCACAGATACATGTTATGGCCAGCAGCAGGGAACTCGCTGTATTATGGCCATGGCAATCTGTGTCAGGCCCTCGGTAACCTTAACCCAGAAACATCAATCCTTGAAGTTGGGTCTATCGTACCTATAAACGAGGCGTTCCTATCCGTGATTCTTCAAAGATTTTCACAGCTAAGACGCCTCTCTGTTAATGCTCATCCATCATTTGCACCGCCGACGATTGATATGCCTAGCTTGATATCAGACATGGATCGGACGGGACTTCCGCATACTTTGGAGCATCTATCTTTGGGTGTATACTGGGATCCCTTGGATACGCAGGATGTACTTGTGGATATGGTCAATGCGTTCACCACTACCTGCCGCAAGGCACAGACCGTTGAGCTTTGGTACAATCCTTATGAGGGAAGAAATTGTTTTGTATGGAAACGACCGGAGAAGTCCTCAGTTAATGAACCCATTACACCTATACCTCATGATCTGTTCTCCGTATTTCGCGAAGATCATTGCGACTTTCGGAAAAAGACAGGCGAGTTCCCAGAATTTTGATAGCCGTCCAAGTCTGCGAGTATAATTCTAGTATATTGATACACCATAATCTTAATAGTAGAACCTATCACATAGACTTTCCTTCATGTTGTCTCAGCCAGCTATGACTGTCATGAACTTTGCTTGTTTCCGTGAAATTGACTGGTCAATATCAACATGCAGTGGCGCGTGGGGATGGGTCTAACGATTATCTGTCAAATAAGATCTCCCTCCACACTCTGTTGGGGCGTCTGTGACTGCTGCCGGACTGCGAACTGGGGGCTCGAGAGGCGCAGCACACGTCATGGAGACAAAACTGATAGCCAATAAAAAGATGCTTTGAATCTGCGAGTTCATTAATATGGTAGAATAGGGATTTTGTTAAAGTGTGGTACCTTCATTGTCGCGGAACATATGTGGACGATACAAAACGGCTTTGTATCTCCCTTTTAATACGCTGGTTACTCTCAACCCAACGGAGACAGAGTGGCCTTGCCCAACTGACGTCTGTCATGCATCGAAGAGAGGTATACGTCGTCCCATGAAGCCAAAAGGCTCGAACAAGCCTCAAAGGGGATAGGGCGTCAGGGGCGAGACACATTTACGTGGTGGTGGGGAAAATGGCAGTGTGAAGAGGCTAAGAGGACAAGAACTGAGGTTGGGCGGTCATCTCAGTCCCAGGAATGCTCGACAAGGATCATAACCTGAGTGTTACCTGAAAAGTCGGCATAAGTTTTGACCAACGAGCCCAGAAACCTAACAATATATGAGTTCTTACTTTATAAATCTTGATGCGTAAGCGATTGAGGACGACCCTCAGCTGGCTTTACGTTTTGTTGTGACCCGGGCATCTACGCGTGTCGCTTCACGTTGGGTTTTGGTGCACGCTATCCGTCAGGGTTGGTCAAAATGCGGGGAAGGGGAGTCGAGATTGCATTTCGGCAGACTTTTTCTCCTTCATTTCCTCTATGCAGGAATATTGATCAGGGAAACCTGCTTTATAAATATGTATGAAGCCCAAACGAAGTTGATTGGGTTTTTTGGTGACCGGTGTCTTCGGGGATTGAAGTCCAATCGTTATAAACAATATTTCCTTGGGCTGCACCTCAGAGCTGGATCGCGAGTTGAGAGGGACTACAGGCAATTCCGACGGTGGTTTGGTCGAAGAATTCTTCTGGATGTGCCGTAGTATTTATTTTGCCATGGTGGTTTGTGTGCAAATCTTTCGATCGCAAGTCGCTGCACAGCTTTTTGTTGGTACAATTACGTAATATTTTTAATGGCTGTGTTACGCAATCTGAGCAGTCGAACTTGGGGTCACGAGCAACTGCGCTCTTGTTTTTGCACTCTCATCTGCTGCTGGTTGGCTACCACAATGACCACCGTTTCGCCGTTTGCACGAAGCTCCGCGTTCGAAGATGTTATTGTTTCAGGACGTGAGCAAACCGTAAGGCACCGTCTCCCGCTTTTCACACTTCCCTTGTGCCATCAACACGGATAGGATCATTACAGATCGAGGAAATGTACAGTGTACCCGAAAGTTTTCTTGAGATTGAAGTGAGGAACCCACAGACACATGGTGAGTGAGGCTTTAGCTTGTACATGTGATCCTAGTTGGTCCAGGGCCACTTGTATTGACGGTTTTTCCGTATCACAGGATTTGGACGGAAGATGTATACGGATTATGAAATCGTGTGCAAGGTACTTTGTTCATCATATCCGACGTTTCCCCAGTGCGCCGACGACGCCGACACCTTCACTTAGACGAACATCCCAGCGTTCAAGCTACGGCATTCCCTAGTTCGTCGACGTTATTCAGATTTTGAAGCGTTCAGGGACATACTCGAGCATGAGTCTACTCGAGTCAATATTCCGCCCTTACCAGGCAAGGTTTTTACGAACCGCTTCTCCGACGAGGTGATTGAGAGCAGGAGGGAAGGGCTGGAACGGTTCTTGAGCATTGTAGCTGGGCATCCCTTGCTTCAGGTGTGCTTCTCCCGCGATACTTCCTGTGTGAAGCTGACATGGGACCTATCAGACTGGGAGCAAGGTACTTTGTGCGTTTTTACAGGATCCTGCTTGGGACAAGGTCCAGTGGGTCTGACGGAAGGACGGCGTGTATGATACATTGATGTGACATGTCTATGGTACTTGTTTCCGTGTTGCTTCCCAGTCTTCGTCTTTTTTTACTTTCTTTTCTGTTGCTATCGTCACTTATTCTTGTATGATTCGAACATGTATATGGAGAACTCCTTTATGTCATGTATGCAGATATCACCTCACGACGTTGTTCCTTTACCCCGGTCTTGTCGTCGCCGACGGCGGGTAATTTGTTATGATGCTGTTAAATGGATGGGTCCTTGGTATTAGTGTACAGATTTGTCCCACACTCATGAGATGGCGACGTTTGATCGGTGCTGTGGAGCTTCTTCATTCGTACCTACTTACTCTTCAGTTCACCTACCCCCTACCGAGACTACTAACAACTAGCTCAACAATTCGAAAGATGATAACTGAAACCAAGGAAGACGTGTTTGTGAGTTCAACTCTGTTCCTCGCCATAATACGGTCTCATAAAAATATCGAAAACACTGGCAGGTCAGGCTTATACAAGATCGAGATGCTTTCCAGGCCATCGTCGACAAAGCTGTTGCATGCGACAGTGGCCACCCTCACTTCGCCCAATATCAAGGATCTGTTGGCGTACTCTACCGGGCTCGCTTCCGGAAATTCGGGGATGTAAGGGATCTCAAGCAGGCGATAATATTCAAGAAAATAGCCATTGCTACCACGCCGGACAAACACCCATACCTCGCGAACCTTTACCAAAGTTTAACCTTGACATACCGGTCCGCTTATGTTCGAATTGAAGGTGTTAATTTCCTTGATTTAGCCATTCAATACGGCACGAATGCCATTGAGATGATGACCATCCTCAGCCACAACGACCTCGCTATATGTCATGATATCTTAGCTGACTCATATATGCAGCGGCTGCACCTTCTTCGTGAGATGGATGACTTGTCTTTAGCTCTAGATCACATGGAGAAAGCTATCGAAGTCACGGCGCCAGATGGTTTTTTATTGACTGCGCGTTACCAAAGCCTTTCAGCGGCATACCATACCCGCTTCATTCTGCTTAACAGCAATCACGATCTACAACAAGCCATTTACTACAGGAAGAAGGCTCAACGACCCACATTCCAGAATCAAGACCACGTACTTCTACAACCCATGGTACATCATTATGTGCAACCAGATAACAGATTCCTAGCTCCAGTTCCCCAAGTCAACCACACTTTGGCAAATTCATCTGGACATCCTCTTCAATCTGGGCACTTGGGAGTAGCCTGGACTTTACAGACTAGGCCTTCTAGTAATGCATGCAGTCTACAGAATAACTCTGGGCACTGGGTGAACGTTGTGGGTATACCCTCTTTCCAGCAGGTTCTTGGAACTCCGTTTTTCAACCAAACCACACTGTCATTTCACAATGCCAGCATTGTTCAAGGTGCACCAGATTCTGGCAGCTCTCTTGCAGTATCAATACACAGCCCTACTAGCTTATCTTCTAGCACATATCAAAGGTTCAGTTATCCAAAGGGTGTGAAAGCTGCCAAGGTTGCAGATCTTATTGTTTTGTGTAATATGGAACAAACACTGCTCTTGGTTCATTGGAGTCAGGCACCTCCTGACAGGTCCAGGGAGTTTTTCTTGGCTTTGGAATTGCCTAGCTCTGGTGTACACACTGAGCCTGGTTCAGAGAACTCAAGGCTCCGATCTGGTGTATTTGAACCTTCCATGCTGCAGTTGGAAGCTTTTGGCTGGGTTGCAAACTCAAGAAAGCCCTCTGCCATTAAACAGGCTAGCCAAGTTACAAAACCTCAGGATTGTTCCTTCATACCCATACATGAACACAACCACAAAATGCTTGCACAACTGTATTCTCCTCTGCAATGCCTAAACTTGGCTGGCACACATACTGGAGAGCTCTTCGTGTGGAAAGCAAATTCAGTGCAGACAAACCATCATTTATGGAGATATAGGAACTTTGGAGCTCCTCTCACGAGCCACACAACTCTGTCTGGGGCTCATTGTTTGCATTTTGACCTGGCCTCTCTCAAATGTAGAGGGACAGTGGCTTTTCAACACCTCTTTCAACCTCTCAGGGTAAACAAATCTACTGGAATTCCTGGAAAATTATACCCTGTGAATTGGCCCCAACCTATGTCACATTGTTCTCAAGAACAATATCATTCATTGCTCAAGAACCCACCTACCAGGGCCTTTATTACAGCTGCATTTTTCCCACCCCATGTATTAAAACAGTGTATCTGGCTGCCACTGGGTACAGCACAGGATTTCAAGTTTCATAATCAGACAGCTTGCCAGGCCCTGCATCATACAGTTTTGGCTATGGACAGTGGAAAACTGAACAGTAGATTGCTCCCAGTTGGCATTGTCCCTTTTGGTTCCTCTCTTGCACCTTACAAATTTTGGGATGCTGCAGAAATTGGTATTTAACAGACTACTGGAATGGGCAGCTTTCCTCTGGAAGTTTGCCATGGAGGGCAGATTTTGACAGGCAGGCACATATCCAATCTCTTAAAATGCCCTTCTATCCCTGCTGTAGCAGGTTCAGTTGCTACTAAGCATATCACAAGTGTTTTATAACTATCACACATCTTGGTATATTTTATTAGACTGAAACCTGAGTATAGTATTTGAATACAACAAAGCTGCAAGCAGCTCTAGCACAACTGTATTTACATATGGAAGCCAATATTGACCCACCAGGGTCATGCAAACATACATACATAGAATGTCAGTAAGACTAGCTTGAAGGGGGCAGGGGGGAGCCACATTAGTAGGGTTATGCCAAGATATACTTGCACATGACTAGTATGCAATAAGGCAATAAAGGGATCTACTGTATGTGGCTAGGGTGGAGTGTACTAATGCTCCCCTTATACTGTCTGTGGCAAGGGAGCTTTCATGTAAGATAGTCACACCATGTGATGTCCACCAGAATACACCTCAATAATTTCACCAGTGTGTTGATGCTGCAAAGCTTGCTACTTTTCAGATATCACTATTATCACTTGGCTTCCACATTCCAGATAATCACATGCTTTGGTGCCTTATCTGCTGTTGGAAGGTGTTAATCACCCTCAGTAAAAAGCCAAAGTCAATCTGCAGTAGGTCGCGGTCAGTGGAAGGTTGGTCTTGGGCCAGGTTCTACTTGGGGCAGACTATGGACGTACTAATATGCATTTTTGGAACATTTGACGGACTGGATCTATGTGCAAACAGTTGTTCAATGGTACCACTTAGTCGGGCAATGGCATGGCAAAGTGTTTCAATAGTCAGGTGGCAGTCAGTCATTGGGCATCAGTAGTCATGACTTTAGTCTGTCCTTAGTCAGTAGTCAGTCAGTCATGGGTCATTAATATGTCAGGTGTAGTCAGGCTCTAGTCAGCTGGTGGGCATCCCAAATCTTGTATTAACAATGAGAAAATACAAGTTATTCTACAGTGGCTCAAAAAACTGCCCCAATGTTTGTACATTTTTGAAAGATCAATATGGTATGAAGTGCTGACATAAGCAGGGGACCTGGGGTAATTATGTAAGATACTATGACATCGTGGCTTTCCAATGGACCCTGGATCATGTGATTTGGATCAAAACCCATTAAGCTATAGGCCAAACAAAATGATTACTCATTGGGGCAGTTTTTTGACCCTCTATTAATTTTCTATCTAATACTTTGTATGACCACCTTTTGCCTTTATAACTGCTTGTATCCGCCTGGGCATACTTTCTATCAGGTTTTGGCATACCTCTGGTGGAATTTCACCCCACTCTTCAGCCAATCTATCCCACAACTCATGTACTCCTTTGGGTGGTGTCGGATATTCTTTAAGACGGCGCTTGAGATGTTCCCAAAGGTGTTCTATTGGATTCATGTCAGGGGATTGGGCAGGCCAGCCAAGGACTTGAATGTTGTTGTCTTCAAACCACTGTGTGGCCAGTCCAGATATGTGTTTGGGGTCATTATCTTGCTGAAAGTAGCGCTCGCCATCCACCATTTCCAACTTCTCAAAACTTTCCTGAACTCCACTCTCCAAAATTTCACAGTATTGAACCTTGTCCATGTTCCCCTGCACCTCTATGAGCTTTCCCACTCCATTCCACCCCATACAACCCCATACCATGAGGTTTCCTCCTCCTCCATGTTTGACAGTAGGTGATGTTGTTCTATCAGATGGTGGTTCTCCCCTTTGTTTCCAGACATAAACCTTTCCATCTGACCCAATCCTATTGATTTTGGTCTCATCTGTCCATAGAACCCTTTTCCAGTCCTCCACAGTCCAGCTTTCATGATATTTTGCAAACTGGAGACGCCGGATGCGATGGGCTTGTTTGAGAAGAGGAGCTTTCCTCTTTGTAGCAGCATAAAATTGATTTTCCTTGAGTGCATTTCTGACTGTCTGGGGTGTGACAGGATTGGGGATGATGCCATTGATGAATTGGGTAGCCTGAACTGCATTATCAAGCTTCCCTGACTTGATTTGACGAATAATTGACTGTTTGTCACGAACAGACAGCTTGGAGGGGCGGCCACCAAGGTTGTTTTCTTTGTTTCCATCCACATCTTTGCTGATCCTACTGATGGTACCCTTCCCTAGACCAGTTTTCTCCTTGATTTGACGCTGAGAATAGCCCTCATTGAGGAGAGAAACAACAGTATTGTGCTGAGCAGTAGAAATGGCTTTCATGATGGTGGTAAGAGGTCAAGAAGATGATTGAACCAATTCCAACATGTCAAATTGATACAAATAAAGTCACATGACATTGTTTATTCTTCCCACAGTCCATAATGTTCTTGCATTGGATCATAAATGCCAGAATAATGGAAAATAAGATAAGGGTCAAAAAACTGCCCCAATAAGTAACCATTTTGTTTGGCTTATAGCTTAATGGATATTGATCCAAATCACATGATCCAGGGTCCATTGGAAAGCCACGATGTCATAGTATCTTACATAATTACCCCAGGTCCCCTGCTTATGTCAGCACTTCATACCATATTGATCTTTCAAAAATGTACAAACATTGGGGCAGTTTTTTGAGCCACTGTAGCTACATCCGAGAAACAAGAAAAGGTACTCTAAGTGGCTACCTTCCCTTTGCAACTGGTCTGCCTTCTCTTGTGCTGAAGCAGGCAAAATGTCAGTGCAATACTGAGCATGATATAACAGAACACTTACTTGAGCAATGAGTTGTTCAAATTCTTCTTGATTTGGCAGAACCTTTGATTCATGTATTGCATATATCAAGTCTGGAGTCACAAAATTATCAGAAACAGAATTTAGTTGAGTGACACTGCTCACCTTGTTTGTTTTGCTTTGTGGGCATGGCAATGTTATTTGCCAGTATCCACTTCTTCAGTTCTTCTTTATGTAGATCCTGATAGAGTATGAATGGGCAGGAGTGGGGAGAGGCTCAATGACTTACTTGGACCAAGTTTTTGGTTGCAGGTATTTCCAGTTGAGTTGCTGCTGAACTCACCAATTGTTGGGCATTAACATTTAGTGGACAATCTTCCAATGGTTGAGCCAGTGGCAAAGACCCAGATGTGGATAAGACGCTAGCTGCACCCTGCAACATAGCCATGCCAGGTGGGTTGGCCTGCTCCAATGTTGTCTATTGACTTTTTTTGAGGCTCAAGAACAAAGGAGGTAAGAGTATGAGGCTCACTGTTTTTAGCATCTCCCATATCAGCTCCACAAGGTTTTGGAGGTAGCTGTCAGAGAGAAATCCCCCAGTTGCAATGATGTTATTTGTAAAACAGAGGTGTCAAGCAATCTGACAAGTTTTCATTGCTGCGGCAAGCAAGCAATATGCAGTTGAAACATTACCTATGTTCACCATGAACGGATAATGGTGCTTAATGTTAGTCCACCTGCTGTGAATTGAATATGTCCCCAACCCAGGTTAGTATCATCTTTGTCAATACCAGGTGCTGTAGGGTCTGCTGACTCAATCTGTGTGAGTAACGCAAGTGTTGAATCGCATGGTTGCCCATTGAAAGCTGAAGATTTCAATATCTTCTGAAGTAGTTCCAGGCAGGCAGGTAAGTGGGGTATTTTTGTGAACTCTTGAGTGGATGCATCTAAGTCATGGTTGTGAGTGGGAGTAATGTTGGTAATCTGGGAGAGAGACTCAGCACACCTTTGAGACCATTATCTAAAGGTCCCAGTAAGTTCTTGGCCCGAAGAAATATTTGAAAAAAACACACATGTTGCATCGATTTTGATCATACTTAAAACCAAAGGTTCTGGAAGGGGTTGAACAAATGAGCTGGCTTTGTTTGAATGCATGGAGTCTTGTAGCAGGGCTGGAGTAACTATTGCAGTCTGAGGGCAATTTCCATGTCCAAGTGCGAGTGCCCTTGTGGCAATCTCATCAAATGCTTCAAGGAAAATGTGGGTCAGATAATATGATTAAGCACGTTGAAATCAAACTCACAGAGTGCAACATTTTCTTTTGCTTCGCCTTTAGGGTTGGGCATGGGGGAGACTTTAGTAGCAGCAGGCTCCACCACTTCAAACAACGTGCTTGGCTCCAGATTGGCATGAAAAGGTGGGTCATCTGATGGTGGTTCCCTCCCAGTGTCATCATTGCCATTGCACTTGCCATCAGAAACTTGGTGCTTGCTATGTCTAGGCTTCTGCTTTTTCTGCTTATTGTTAGTAATACTTAGTGTGCCAGAATTTTGTCACTTTCTCTTCAAGGAGGAAGCATTGTTAATGGGAACCTTACCCTCAGCAACCTCAATGCCTGGCTTACGAGCATGCAGCATCTCAGAAAGTAGCTGATCAGCCTTCCAGTGGGAGGCACAAAGAGCGAGAGGTGGGTGTTTGGTCTCAATCCTGCTGATCACACTGCGCCATTGGGATGGAAAGTGCCTCTCAAGGTAAGATTTTCTTGGTGCTTGTGCTGGTGCCTTTGCATGGACCAGCAAAACCAGTTCGTTAACATATAGAGTTGTGGACTTCAGGATAGATTCATAATACTCATCTGAGATCATGTCCCCATGCTCATCATGGATTGCCTTCTTCATTGGTGGACATGATGGGTTGGCATCTGATGGGCAGGCATCAGTGTCTTGCCAGCAGTCATGTTTGAACCACAGGATCTCGAATGGGTACTCCTTTGGGCATTCTCTCAACTGGGTGGCATCCAATACTGGTGGCATGGCAAAGCCAAATGCAGTATTTGGACGAGATGGTTGCTGGGAGATGGAGTCACTTGGGCTGACACTAAGAGATGTGCACCTTGCCACCCCACTTAAATATGATGAGTGTAAACAAAGTAAGGTCATAGGATACAGACTCACTATGGCCCAGTATCCCCATTGCGTTTCAAAGATGCAATTTCTACCCTCAACCCCTCAATCTCCAACCGTAAGCCCTGATTTTCTTCATACATTTTCGCAGACATTGCACTAGTTGACTGAAGTGTATCATAGAGTTTCTTAACCTCAGGTATGCACATGAAAGTGGCCATATTGGATGGTCCAGTGTAATTGGTGTAGGCAGGCTTCAATGCAAAGGAGAAAGGTGCAGACAAATCATTGTTCATTGCCTGAAATGGGGTTGAGCTGTTTGATGTGAAATCCTGGAAATTGGTCCAAGATGCCCCAGCACTGTGATTCGAGAGGTCCATTAGTTGAAATTCAGATTCTGCAGGAAATTGAGACAAGAGGTTGTGTCAAGAACTTGTGTAGTGGAAATCATACAGTGGAAAAGACAAGTGCTGTGCTGTCAAGCAAAATCATGTGCATTGGAATCCGATCTTAGCAGCCATTGCATCAATCAATTGATTAAGTGTGTTGATGCTCTGGCTCTAACTCCTACCTACTCATCATGAATACATCCCATGTAACCTGTTTCTGCTCAAAATGCCATGGGAGAAGGCTTGTCCAATGACGGACAGCAATCTCCCATCGTGATGCTGATCAGAGCACAGTGGAGAACTTAACTCAATGGTCTGTAGCCCCAGATCTTGTCCAACACTTGCAGAGCTATATTCAGAGAACCCATGCATCAATAAATGGCCTCCCAGGTTTGAGAGCCACATTACATTGATATCCTTATTGATAATGTGTGGTCTTAGATACTCATGGACCACCCCAGCCTACTTTACACAGCAATCAACATGATCTGCACACAAATCCAAGCAGAGGGATTTCTGAAAACCAAACTCAAGAAAACTATCTAGATAATTCCCAGACTTCTGAAGGATATCAGCAAGAACCCTTTGAAGAAATCCAGTCTGCCTATGATGACCCAGACTCAGACTGCTCTTCCATTAGCAAAGAGTGACTGGATTTAGAGTATGACTCTGAGATAAACCTGGACAATGATCAGGATGATATGGCAGTAGATAGAGCAGATTTGGATTCTCATTCCATATCTATTTCAAACCATTTATCTGCAGCAACCACTCCTAACTATGCAATTCTAGATGACCATGTTATGGAGGATATTGCTTCAGTTGAAGAGTCTAATTTGGATTATACTACTCCTGCTCTGGAAGCTCTCAAAAAGGATTTACTCAATGGCTATAAACTTCCTGCTGAACCACCTTCAAGTCCATTTTCAATAAAAAGGCTTGATCCTCATGAAGAGCTCAGTTTACAGCACTACATAGCCTGGCAAAAATCAAATGGCACTGTCAAAGCATATGAACTTCATGCTAGAGTCTTGGAAAAAGCAACTTCAATCCCCATACTTTCACTCTACAAGGTTGAACGCCTGGCTGAGGCACTGACTGATCTTCAACCACAAAAAGTTGATATGTGTATCAAAAGCTGCATTGCTTATACTGGAAAATATGCACATCTTGAAGCCTGTCCATACATATCTAGTGCAACCAAAACACCTTGTAATATGCCTTGCTTCAAACCCCATCACTGCTCAGGTCATAGAATCCCTGTTGCACAATTTACTGCCCTCCCAATCAAACCAACTATCCAGGCACTCTATGCAAATGAAGCTACTTCTGCCCTTATGAGGGATTGGGACCAGTGTCTCAAGGAGGTCCTTCACTTACTTGCAACTGCAGCAGGTGCTGTACCTGCTAAAAGGAAATATTTTGATTTTGGAAACTCACAAGTCCATGTTGATATTCACCACAATGCTACAGGCCTTTTCAAAGAAGGGTGAGACACTGCATTTGCATTATCTACTGATGGTGCACAGCTCACAATGAAGAAACACTCCAACACATGGCTCCTTATATTAATCCTGCTAAATTTACCTGCCCATATTTGTTACATAGTTGAACACATCATCATCAACTTTGCAACACCTGGCCCTAACTCCCCTGGAGATATTGAGTCCTTTGCATGGATCCTGTTTGAAGAGATGGCAAGAGGCTCAGAAGGGATATGGATCTGGGATGCAATTGATTCATCCTACTTTGTGCTTCATGGTGCAATTGTCTATGGTAATGGTGATATGCTTGGATCTGCTAAAATCAGTGGCATGGGAGGACACTCTGCTGTTTATGGTGATCGGTTCACTGAAATTCAAGCTGCTAAATCAAGTGAAACCAGGGGTGCAAAGGCCCAATATTACCCCATGTTAATACAAGACAAATACAATACTACTTGGCCACAATACTCATATGATGACCTTCCAATGCGGAGCCACAAAAAATATTTTGAGACCCTCAACTTGATTGAGAAGGCCCAGAATGAAAATCAGCAGAAGGTTATCTCAAGATCTACTGGAATTGTCAGGCTCCCCCTCTGTGCATCAAGCCCTGCATTTTTTCATCCCACATTTTTTCCATTGGACCCATTCCATTTGATCTATGAAAACTCAACAGCCTTTCTTTGGGATCTCATAACAATTGAAACTAAGCCCCATGAAATAACTCATATACCAGCTAAAAAGGCAGAAACACTTGGGATCTGGATAACCAAAGCTATGTCAACACTTCCACCTGCTTTCTGTGGGCCAATTTGCAATATTCATCTGAAGCGCCAAAGCCAGTATAAAGTCTATGAATGGATGGGTCTTCTGCATTTCTACCTTGTGCCAATGTTTCTTGAGCTTCAGATAAATTTGACAGTCTTGGAGAATTTCTCACAATTTGTGCATGCAATGGAGTTTGCCATGACTATCAAGGAGAGGACTGAAGAGGATTTATTTGAGCTACGCACATTGATTGTCAAGTTCTTAACTGGATTTGAAAGGCTTTATATTGGAGATAACCCTAGCCTGAACTCAAGAGCATGCCTATGCTTGTTTCAACTTATCCATATTCCTGTGCACATTCAATGGAATGGGTCTATTCACCTTGGATCACAAGCCACAGTTGAGTGCAGCATTGGTGAAATGGGACACAGGATTCGATCAAAGAAGTCTCTTTTAGTGCTCTCACAAATTTGATAGTCAGACAGGAGAAAGCAAAGCTCCTCTGTCTCTATTACCCATCTCTTGTCTTAAATGATAGAATGGGGTCAAATTCTCAGGAAAAACAGGTGTTTCAAAAAATTCCACTTTGCCAGAGTGAGTGTAAAGAGGGCTCTGATTCTCAATTCTCAGCCTTTGATCATCTGGTTGCATTGCTTGCCCATTGTTTTGCATATCTTGGCAATGAAGGAATGGTGGAATATAACAAAATCAAGAGGTGGGGCAAATACTGTTTACCCAACCACAGAGTTCTCCAAAGTGAAATCAGCTATAAATTTGCTGGAGAACCTTCCAGGAGATACTGTTGGTTCTCTGTGAGTGGACTCTGTCCATATAATTTTAACCCAAAGCTCATTTTATGTCTTGAAAAGGCAGTTGATCCAATACCAAGAAAACAGGTATTTGGTGAGGCCCTTGCTTTCTACAAGGTCCTCTCAGATGAGACATCAGAACTGTACATTGTGTACCAAGAACTAATGAATGTTGAGACAGTTCTGGGTACAATCCGTGGACACTAATGGTCAGACAATGTTTATGTCATGCAGACAGCTGATATTGTTGACATTGTTGGTATTTGGGATGAGACATCCCATATCTACATCCTACAGAAGCATCCAGCTTTGGATCTATTAACATCAGAGGAGTGTGGGAGAGATGAAGATGGGTTAGATGATGGAATAGTTTGAGAGTTGCAGCTTCCCAGTAGCATGTATTGATTGTGATGTCATGACTTAGTGACAATCAAGTACAAAAATATAATTTACCCTTGGCAACTGACTCACAACTGACTAATATTCTACAGACCGACTACCAACAGACCCTACCCAGACCAACAGCCGACCGGCCTTTTTACTGAGAATCACCAGTGGCACACAGACGCCTCGGTTTCCATTTTGCGCCTTAACGAAAGTATTCGAATACCCAACAGGACACGCCGCCGCCTCCAATCTGCATTCAAAATATTGTGAATGGAGCCACCCAGAAAGCGCGCACGGCGTGAGGTCATGGATTCTGAGGTCCAGAAAGTCCGCGATCTGGACGAGTTCCAAATGACGGATATGCCTGATGCTGAAGTGTTTTACATGTCTGACTTCATTAGTAAAGAGGTGGCATCCGATTGGTATACTGGACTGCTTGGCCTTGAAAGCTGTACGCGATGTCTATTCTTTGGTATTTTGTACCGACATCTTGACTTTTCATGTCCGACAACGCAGGGTATAGGCCGATGCTTAAGGTGTATGGAAAGGAAGTAACACAGTCTAGGAAGATAGCTGGTAATGTTTTTGAACTCAGGAGCATGGCGTGATGAACTGAGACTGATCCTCGTAGCATATGCGACGGAACCCAAACTCACGCTGAAGTACAGCGGTCAATTAGTTAACATGTACTACGAATACCCACCCCTTCTGCGCCAAATACAGGACGAGGTCGAGAAGAAACTCGGCGTGAAATTCAACCACGTTATGCTGAATCTCTACGAAGACGGTCAGATTTACATTGGCAACCATAGAGATAATATAGAAAATCGGTGACAATTCGCTCCCCTATTGTGCTGTCTTGCTGAAGGTCTTAACACGGATTTTCAGAGTTATTGCATCTGTATCGTTAGGTGCCCCTCGGACGTTCATTATGACTCATGACAACGCGAAACCTGTCAAGACAAACGCCCAGAAAGCGCGCGCGGCGAGGAAGAAACCCGCTGAGACAGTGCCTGATACTGACGACGCACCTCTGGATCCACTCCCTATTCCAAAGAAGCGATGGACCTTAGAGAGTGGGTCCTTGGTTGTGATGCAGGGCGATACACAAAAATACTGGAAACATGAGATCCCGAAGTTCTTCATTTTTCTTCCGATCATTGGGTTGGTGCTAACGCTGATAAACGCTAGGGAACCAAAGGTCAAAGAAGGCCGAATTAGCTTGACATTTCGACAGCTTGTGTTTTAATGGGTCGCTTGTAGGCCTTCAATATTGGGGATCTGTCTTAGGAGTGCATAAATATGTACATCTTAACCTGTAGTAGAATTTACTTAGGTATAACAGAATACATCCGACGCAGAATAATAGCATAAGATATCCAAATGGAAAATAAAAGTCCTCCGCCTATAATTGCCACACCTACAGACCCATCACAGCCAATACTCCACCGAGAGACATAGCAGCGAGGATGCCATTGGCCGCCCCAAAGCTCACTGCGGAATTGTCTTTGATTGAGCTCTGGGTTGGACTCGGGTTCGGGTTAGATGGTGAAGCTCCGCCATCTGCCTTGCCCCCGGACGACGCAGCGGCCGAGCTTTGACTAGGAGGAGGCTCGACGGTGATTACGGATGGGATCGTGGGGAATTTGACCGAGCCCGGGGCAGCTGTGGTGTCGGCGGGAGCAGCGGTGACGGTAAGAGCGGGAAGGGATGAGACTTTGCAAGAATTGGAGAATTCTAGAGGGTGTGCGCGTTAGTTGGTGTGGTTGTGAGAAAGTGGGCTACGGACTATCGAGGACGCCTTGGCCGAGGTCGATGTTCTCCTTTGAGGGCGCGAGCTCGACGATACACTCTATACAGCCTTCTAGTAGCTTGGCATTGCCCTCTGAGCATAGGCAGGCGGTCGAGATGCAGATCTGTTTCGAAAGGGTATGACCGAGTGACTTTTTTGAAATGGAGATAGATACGCACGTTTAGTTGGTTGAGGATACCTGTCCCGCAGGTGCTTTCGCACTGAGCACGAAAGTGGTTAGATAAAGGAGGAACAGTTGACACAGGTACTAACCCCTGCCGGGGTTGGGAAAGGACCGCGGTTTTGACGAGGAAGTAGGGCGTCAGGTGAGTCCCGCGAAAAGAGGGGCGCGGTGGCAACGGCGGCCGTGACTTTGGAAACAAGAGATTAGTGGTGGCCACCAAAAGATTAGATAGAAATTACCTTGCGAAACAAAAAAGAATGACGTTAACCCAGATATAAGCAGCATTATCTAACAAAACGATGGTGGGGCTTGACGCGTCGATGTACACGTCGATATTTACATGTAGAGATGATCTATTGAGCCGAAGCCCGGCCTGGGACGGGATTGGATTTTGGCTTAGGGTCTGCCAAGGAGATGTGACACGATCGACATGAGAATCTCTGGAAACCCATTTAAACGATCGAATACATCTTGGTAGGACTTTGCGAATGAATGGGACGTGGTGGGACGCTGTATGTGGCTAGCCCGAGTATAGGCTGAGGAACCGAGGCTACAGATGGTCGTGTCTCGATTATATGCAACCGTTGGAGGCTGAGGTCGTCTGAAAATAGGTAATGTTAGGGGAGACACATTCCTAAATGACACTGTAGTCCTGACATCGACAACTGCGTGGAGACTATGTCAACGATCGATTTGTAGATTCTTCAACACTATGTGATGGAAGACAACGAGATTCATAGATGCGTCTGTCTCTTCAACCTGGTATGGGACAAGAGTCCGGTGTATTCCCTGGATAAGTGAAGGATAACATTGATGAATATGTAGCTATAGAGGGATTGGTCAAGATGAGGTCAAAAAGGACGAGGACAAGGACGCCACGCGATTATCATTTTTCAGTCTATATTAAAGTACTACGGCCGTGTGAATTTGATTGTGACTAATCCTGACTAAGCGCTGACTAAGTCTGACAAAGCAAAGAAAAGTTGTCTTTTAAGTAGAGTGCTGACTAAGGATGACAAAGCAGGAAAATTGTTGAAGTCACATGCCATGTCACCTGCTTAAGTCACCTGCTTAAGTCACCCTTAATTACCACAATAAATTCTAACATTACATATCTTGCTTTAAAAACTAATACATTATATATTTAAAAAAAAATCTATCCAGGTAACATGCTAAGACACATACTAATCACCTGATCTGCAACACCACATCACATGACCTCCAAAGCGGACTAAGTCAACAAATAACAAACAATACCTATTAACCTTAAGCTGCCTCATAAATTTCAGATGCTCAAACTGGAAAAAAAAAAGTATTTAAATGGTGCCACTACCCATAAAATTACAAATTAAAGTAGAACATGGAAAGCATGCAGATAAAAATGGAAATGAGTTTATCTGAGCAATTTGGTTGTTAATCCATAAATTAACATAAAATGTTCTAACACTACAAAGCCTGCTTTAAAATCTGATACATTCTATTTTGAAAAAATTACTCTCTGTCTAACCCTATCTTTAGAACAATAGGAATCCAGTGCAAATGAGTAAGGGAAATAGTAATACATGGTTGAGAGAAATATTATAGGTAGAAGAAACATTGATTCCAAGGATTTTGAACAGAGCTGATCCCTATCAAATTAGAGCAATAACAACTAACTTTTCACATAATAATTTGCAAATGTGATAGGAATTGACTACACAATATTGGACAGCATTGTTGCCTTTGATGCAGTCAACTGGCTATTCCAAAATATTAGAGAAGATGATAGAGCCTTTGGTAGGCTAATTATAGTATTTGATGGTGCAGACTGTGGGTGCCTGTCTTATGCACTCCCCACTGTGGGGATGAACTTCAAATACTCAAACTAAAGAAAAATCTGTACTTATATGGTGTTACTAATGATAAAATGAGACTTTCCAAATGGCAAATTGAAATTGGCCATGGGAAGCTTACAGATGGCAATGGAAATGTCACCTTACCTAGCCACTTTTATGATGCTGAGAATACTGTGGAGTCTCTAACTGACACATTATATCCTGACATTGGAAACCCTGTTCTAAAACCTGATACATTTTACCCTGAGAGAGCTATTCTTTCTGCCAGAAATGGTGATGTTGACTCTCTCAATAAAAAAGTACTGGATATGTTTCCTGGAGATGGCAAGATGTACCACAGTGCAGATTGTATTGTATATGAAGGAATTGATGGAGCTGAAGCAATATACCCTGTTGAATATCTGAATGTTATCAATGTATCAGGGCTACCTCTATCTATGTAAGCTAACTTAAAAAGTGGGGTGCCATGTAATGATATTGCACAATTTGAACACAGTTGATAGTCTTTACAATGGGTCAAGGGAAATAATAACATGGACAAGCAACCATATTGTAGAAGTATAGTTAATTGGGAGGCAAAATGATAGGCATAAAGAAATTATCTCAAGATTCCAAATGATGCCATCTAATAGCCTGATAGCTTTTAAATTGGCATGGTCACAACTGCTTTTATAGCTGGGATTCTGTATGACAATTAACCAATATCAAGGGCACTGATTACACCAAGTTGGACTTGACTTTAGATCTCCTGTAGTTATACATGGGCAGTTTTATATTGTGATTTCACAGGTAATATTGGTACATGGAATCAAAGCTATGATACCAAATACTGTAGACAATAGGGTCACTTTAACAGTAAAGATGTTCCTTTGGAGTAGAAGTATTATATGGATTATGATTTGAATAGGGAAAAAAGCCTACATCCAAAATATTGAAATTGAACATAGAGTAAAGTATTGAGACTAAGATGGGAGTCTGGGGGCAGAGCCCCCAGCAAGCTGAAGGTTACGTGGTAGAGCCATGGGTGAGTGTAGCAGTGCCGTGGCATAGCCACGGGCCATAAGCTTGTTTTATCCTTAAAGTTTAACTATTAATATTATATAATTAGATTTTGGGTTAGCAACTCTCTGAATCGTTCCTGGGTTATCGCAGCTCGGAATTCGGGTCTTTCCTCGTTCTATATCATGTTTCTCCATTTTTGCGATTGACTATCCTCTGGTGCTTTGGTATTTTCTCACTGAATGTTTTTATCTTTTCCTGGATCTGACAATGAGTCTATATAGATTAGAAATCGTGTTAACTCGCGAAGCATACGGGAAACTCATATAAGCTCCGAACGTTAACTTCATAGAGGAAGGCTGTAGTGAAGGTCAGAACCTTTGGGGCCACACTGCATTTGACTGAGGTTATATTTACAGAAGTTACGCACCTTTGATATCATATTGATCACGCCACGAAAGTTATCCGAATCGTTGAAGATTTGAGCCCCTGGTCGAGCATTATAGATGGCGAGCTCAGGCGAATCACAACCCACCCGAGGGTCTCTGCATCGCCTCGTTCAAACGATGAGCGGGCAGCAAACGACGGCCAATGCCCAGCCCGCAAGCCCGATCCTCTCTGCGCAAGTTATACCACCTTCTATTTCCGAGGAGTTGTCAACGTCGGACTCGAGCAACGCTAGTCCAGCTACGGAGTCCCATGGGCCAAAGGAGAGGGCGCTATTAGTGGACTTCGTGGAGCGTTTCAAGAATCTGAACCTTGGGGGGAAGTTCAAAAAGCCTAGAAATGATCATGAGGAACCGGATGTGGTCGTTTCGAGTGGCATTGACCCATCACCCAGTATCGCCACCAACTCCAGCCCTCCCGCAGCAAGCACAGACGAAACCACTCCCGACGTTCCACCAAGAGATTCGGCAACTCCACCTGGCGACCCCGCCGAACCAACGTACCTAGCGCGGAAGATCCAAGCATTGATCGATGCTCTACCCCTGCCTTCCTCACCGACTTCACCTACCACACCTCCCGCACCTAAACGCCCGCCCAAACGTGATGCTTCGGGTCGCCCCGTCCCTCCGCCCAATGCGACCCCCATCAAGGACTCCAAGTTTATTGCCATGCTGTCGAGTGCGACAATCATGAACGGCTCTTCATCCTCGAGCCGCCCCAGTGTATGGAGTATTCTTGAAAGCTTAGGCGCTCCAAAGCACAGTTCCGGACCCGTTGAACCACCAGGCGACAGAGATCAGGACGTAGGACCGGAACCCCCAGATCCTGGAGACGGTGAATCTGTATTCTCGGACGGATCGAGTCTCATGATGTACTCTCCACTCCTTCCGACAAACTCTTCGCTCGTTGAGCTAGCGGATACAGAGCTGCTGCCCGATAGTGAGCCCAGCACCAGTCCACAACCAGAAGAGGCAGATACGGCAACGGGATTTGCGGCATGGATGGGCATGTGGCCTTTATCTGTATTCAGCACTGCGGTTGGTGGCGTGGAGAAGCAGGAAGAGACTGTGCCTCGTCCAAGTGCGAGTCCGCCCTTCACGCCATCTTCACCGAATAGAAGGGCACACTACTCCGCTCTACCAGATATCGCGGTGCCAGAATCCGGTGCTAGCGGAACGACTGACAACAATGGAATACCAGCGCGGTTCCAAACTCAAGGCCAGCGCGTGTGGGTCCCCTCAACGACGAAGCTCTCCTTGCAGGCGATGTGGTGGGGTTACCGATTGTGTGTCATATCTCTATTACCTCGCCTGTAATCCTCAAAAGTTACTTTCACAGGTACCTTCCTCCTCCGGTGCTCGACATCCTCAGTGATAAGCAGCTTGAGGCTACGAAACGTGCAGCGATGATCACCGCTGCCCTGACGTGGTTCTTCAGCCACCTCCCCATCTCGTCGCTGCCACCAGCTGTGCGGCCCGCATTGTTGCTCCTACAGACTTTAGTGCCGTACGTGGGTTACATTGGCACTTTCATTTCATGGAGCTGGAGCACGGTCAAGAGCTATGACATGGGTTGGTTATGTTTTCGAAATATAAGTATACTTTTGCTAATAGATATTTTGTTCAATAGGATTTGGCGTCATACTCACGGCAACATGGCTACTCCCTGTCGCGCTCATACCGGGTACTTGGGAAGAACACGATTTCCCGCCTGCTTCTCCTGTCCCCGCGGAACCGCCGAACTTACCTCCATCGAGCCCTGCTCCTACTCCTACTCCCGTCCCAGCTCCCTCCCCGACTTCAGCACCACCAGCACCAGCACCACCCCCATTACAAACAACACCGCCCGTCCAGCCTCCAACTCCAGCGCCTCCAGCTCAACCTACACCCCCACCCCAAACACCATGCCCCCCACCGACATCGTCACCGCCCCCAACGCCCCTCTCTCCACTTCCTTCAAATACACCACTCCCCCCAGCTCCGAGCCCACCAACTATCCCTCTGCCACCGACATCTACGCCTTCCACCCCGCCCGCACCGACTCCACGAACCATCCCGCTCCCTGATATGGTACCTGTTTCGCCGGTGGTTGGTGCTCTGTGGAAAGGGAAGGAGAAGGAGCGGGAAAGGGAACGAAGGCATGGTGAGAGAAAGGAGAAGGATCGTCTCGGGAAGGCGAAGGCTAAGGCCATGGGTGTGTTTACAGGATTGAGGGGCGATGGTGAGGCGAGGTGAGGGTTTGAAGTTGACATCTGCTTGGGACTTTTATCTTTATTCGGGATCCTGGTTCTTCAAGGCATAATGTCTGTTTATTTATCTCTCATTTGCTCGTTCGGCATGCGTTTCCGCAATACCTTATCTATATTATGACTGGACTAATTTCTCGCAATGACTTACCCTTCTACTTCCATTCACGATTTCATTTACGATATATTTATGACATGTTATGATCTTTGATGACTACGATCTGTATCGCTTACTTGGCTGGCTGGCGTCAATCAGATTTCCCGTGTATCCATTCATGTTTTCCCGCATGTTTATCGGATTTTTCTTCGAGGTTGTGGTTGTTTGGTGGGGGACGATACTCCTCTGAGTCAGGGCTTTTGGTGAACCAACAATCCATAGCGCACGCATACGCCCAATCCCCTCTCCTAACCCTCTCTTGTACAATAATCTCTATGCATATTATAAACCCCGTATTATGCCTAATAATCGCGCCATATGGCACAATGTCATGGGATTTGTGGCACAGTTCCGAAACTACTAAGACCTGACATATCGGACGGCTCCTAACTCCTGACGTTCTATATAACGGACATAATGCAAGTACAACTTTCATTTGAAGACTTAAAACTCATTGTTTCATCACAGTATAGTTCTTGAATGGCCAACGAATCCGCAAACTTCTCTAGTATACCCATTCTCGACTACTCGCTCATTAGCGACTCCACGACCAAGCCAACATTCATTTCTCAACTCCAGCATGCTCTGATAAACGTCGGATTTCTCTATCTTTCCAATGCGCCCGTAGACACCGCAGTCATCGATGACCTAGTGGTTTACATTCCACGACTATTCGCCTTGCCACAAGATGCGAAAGACAAGATCCGAATGGCGAATTCTGAGCATTTCTTGGGCTATTCGAGGCTAGGAGCGGAGCTGACGAAGGGTGCAGTGGACCAGCGTGAACAGTTCGATATTGCGACGCCCCATGTATCGAGATGGAAGAAGCAGGGTGATCCGGATTATCTCAGACTATGGGGCCCATCTCAGGTGCGTTTTCTGTATCGTCTAGCGTTAGTTTTACTGAGAATGGCATGACACTATAGTGGCCTGAAGAATCACTCATCCCAGGATTTCGCGCCACCATGGAACAGTACCTCGCCCAAGTACAGGAGCTGAGCTATAAGTTCAGTTCTCTCTTGGCTGAGGCACTTGGCCTTCCCCCGGACGCACTGGCGGGCTTCTATGACACCGCCGAGAATATGCAACATAGGGGAAAGATTGTACAGTATCCAGTTGTGGAAGATGGAGGTCAGGGTGTTGGTCCACACTATGATGCCGGTTTCTTGACATTCGTGAGTACTTTTGAAGCGTTGCTCGCCTTCCGTTGACAGGGATTCTTCTTAGTTACTACAAGCATCACCCCACAAAGGGCTCCAAGTTCAAAATCTCGCTGGAGAGTGGATCGATGCACCCCCGATTCCTGGTACTTTCGTTGTTAATATTGGGAAAGGTGTGTGAAAACGATTTGGCTATCAATGTCTGTACTGACCGTGATGAAGCCCTTGAATTCGCGACACAGGGCCTAGCTCGTGCTACGTCCCATCGCGTCCTCTCTCCCCGCGCTACACCGGGCCAACCCACGACCCCCCGATACTCAGTGCCTTTCTTCCAGAATATCAGTCTCGACGTGAGACTGATGGACATGGTCTTGGAGTGTATGTACATATCCTCAACCGAGTTTCTAGCTCTGATCCCGCTTTCGACGCGCAGTTCCACCCGAGATTCTGAAACTTAGGGACGGACGAGGCCGTGTCAGTACTACGGATTGTGAGTATATTATCTATCCGGTTCTGCCTTGCTATTCACTTCTGACTTTACAACTTAGCCGTAAACTTCACGGAGTTCGACCGTGAACCTTCGGGAAAGGTTAATCTCATCGGAAGGGTCAAGTACGAGTTGTCCGTGCCTCACTTCCTTTTTATGTTATTAACGATGATGCATTACAGGAGTCATCCTGACGTAGCAGAACGACATTACCCAGATCTATTCAAGCAGTTCTTCCCAGATGGGTTACCGGCAATCGGGAGTGCATACTGATTAGTGGACACTTATTTTCCTGGAGTAATGGAGGAGAGAAGAATCTTTGAAAAGGAAACTCATACTTGTAACTGCATATATAAATGCTGCGTATATTGACGTGTAAATTGATCTTGTGAGTTTCAAAGGTGTGGTGGCACTGGGACTGGACAGGGCTACCCTCGAACGAGGGGGGGGGGTGCCAAAACTGTCTATCCGTTTCTTCAATTGACCAGCGCTTTTCTCCACCCTTTCCATCCTTCGGACTGTCTACAAGTAATGCTGAAGATTGACGACTGACATCCTTGGCTGATTGAATTCTGTCAGTTTGGTGATAATTGCCAGTATATGAGATATCTTGCATTCTAACCTGATGTACAATATCTCCCGGACTTTTGGGTTGGGTGATCATCAGGTGACACTCCCCCCTCATTTGAGGGATGTGAGGGCTAAAGCACAATGAGGGGCAATGAGGGGGGCCCCAGAATAGGGAGACCCACAAGGTGTGTCATTGGCACAAACTACCCCATTCCTCACTTGCCAGGCCAGTGAATGGTTGGCTTATAAGTCAGGTTTGGACCTAAGGCTAACATTGAGATATTTGACTGACTAGGTCTAGTCGTTCAATTGCCCCATGTAATCAAGCCCTAGTCAGTCAATACACATTGGTCATTATTTAAATTATTAGTCATCCACCAGTCAATTCTGGATCAGTGGGCTGTAGGAATCTAGACATGAAGTGAGTCTCAGATGTGCGCACGAGAGCGAAGGCAACAGCTAATATATTTACCTAGACATGAAGTGAGTCTAGGATTGAGTCAAGTAAGTAATGAGAACCATAAGTAATGTAAAGGGGAATATTCACCTCAGATGTGCGCGCAAGAGCAAAGGCAACAGCTGAGGTGAGAGGATGAAAACTAACGGGTATTTCTGTGAGAAGGAATAGGGGTTGTAGGGAGATAACGGGACTAGCAGGGACTATGCGGAATGAGGGTAAAGGTTGTACAGTACGAATATGAAAATAGAAAAGGTAATGCGCACATGGTATGACCTTGCGCACGGCTTGGCGTTTGGGTGTTGGCACCCTTGCCAATCCAACATGGGCAGTGGTTATTCTATTGTGCTATTACTTGTACCCTCACACATCAAAAGTGGCCCCTGGCTAAACAAAGTACAGCATAGCTGCTGCCTCACAACCAGATTGGTATGTGCCCTTACTGTGCATGCCCTGATTGGGTTGTACCAATGCAGGTTCTTTCCTCAAGAACCTGTTTCTGTTTCATGCCCCTGTGTGCTTGTCAAGACTGTGTAACATGTTTATAAGGAATGCAGCCAATTCACACATGCCTCCCACCCAACCTACTGGCTGGTAGTATTCCTCTCAGACAAACCAGAGGCATTAGCCTTTGAGGTTTACTAGAACCCCAGAATGAGCCAGGGGCAGTACACTGCATGGGGCAAGAAGAGTTGGAAGTGCCCATATACCCCCTTGCCCCATTGGGATAATTATTGGAAGGGTACAACCATCTTAAGTAGACCACTGCAAGCATGGCATGTCTGAGTTCAAATCCAAGGGGAGGTGACCAACATATTGGAATTTTCAATGTACATATACTGCAGACACTCACTGTGCACCCAGAATGGGGGGTTTTCAACCATTTAACTGTGGAAACCCTAATTTCTTACTTTAAATTAGTGGATTAAGGCCAGATGAATTTTTGATGAAATTTCATATCTTACTTATCAGCCATCCAGGGGGTGAATTTCATTTATAATATATGTTGACATATCTAAGAATTTAATCTCACAAAAGAATGAAATATGTGGGATGTTTTTGATCCAGTAGAAGGATATGAACTTCATCCAAAAGATAAGGTGTTTCTGTGTGTGATTTTCTGGAATTTAAGGACCAAAATGGGAGTTTGATTTTCCCAACCCTAAGGGATAATCTCGGCATAGACCTCCCCAGGAATATTGGATTGTAAGGCCATCCAAGCCTGTTCTGGATGATAGTGATAGTGATATTGAGGCTAATTTCACATGTGGTGAAATGGATGAGGATAGATTTGAATTTGTCCACTTTGCTGGTGCTGCCATTGGTTCTGAGCCAGATCCCCAGAACTGGCACCTTGCCATGAAGTCTAAGAATGCTGTCAAATGGAAGAAGACTGTTGATGAAGAGATAGAGTTGTTGGCACAGAATGACACTTGGGTCATCATTGATCTGCCTGAAGATAGGAAGGCAATTGGCTCAGGATGGGTATTCAAGGTCAAGCACAATTCAGATGGCTCAATTGAATGCTACAAGGCAAGTCTGGTTGCAAAGGGATGTGCTCAACATACTGGCATTGACTATAATGAAGTCTTTGCACCTACCTTTTGCCCAGCTGCTCTGAGATTGATTCTAGCTATTGCTGAAATTGAAGACATGGAACTGCACTCTGTGGACATCACCTCTGCTTTCCCCAATGGGGATCTTGAAGAAGACATCTATATGTGTCCTCCTCCAGGTTATGTGGTTGGAAACAAGGTTTTGAAGCTCAAGAAATTGCTCAATGGACTTAAACAGGCTGCCAGGCAGTGGAACAAGAAGCTACATGGTGTTCTTGATAGCATGGGATTCACCAGACTTGAATCTGACCACTCCACTTACTTGTATGTAAAGGGAGAAGTCAAGATCATTGTCCCCATCTACATTGATGATATTGCTCTGGCTTCAAAATCCAATGCAGATTGACAGAACAGTCAAGGAGCTGTCCAAACACTTCAAACTTTGTGACCTTAGGCCCACTCAGTTCCTATTAGGTGTGGAAATCATCAGAGATCATCCAAATTTCACCATTGCCCTCTCCCAGAGACAGTACATTGTGGACATGCTGGAAAAGTACAACATGACAGACTGTAACCCAATCAGCACTCCCATGACCCCAGGACTTGTTCTATCCCAGTCAATGTGCCCACAGACAGATGCAGAAAGGGAGGAAATGTGAAATGTCCCATATCTCAGTCTTGTTGGATCACTTCAATACCTTCTCAGTATGACTAGAGGTGATCTAGCTGCAGGTGTAGCCAAGCTAGCAAGGTATAACTCTAATCTGGGTCCTAAGCATTGGGCTGCTGCAAAGCATATGCTCAGATATTACAAGGCCACCATGGACTACAAGTTGACCTACCAGGCAAATGGTGAATCACTGGAGTTCAAGACATACTGTGATGCCTCTCATGCAGACTGTGTGGACACTGGGTGCTCTACTGGTGGATATGTTACAATTTTGGGGGGAGGAGCAATGGGCTGGAGCAGCAAACTGCAACCAATTGTCACACTGTCCACCACTGAAGCAGAGTATGTTGCTTCTGTGGAGGCAGGCAAGGAGATCCTCTGGATGCAAAGACTTATGCAAGAACTTGGGTATCCTATCCAAAACTCTCCCATTTTGATGATTGACAATATGTCTTCATTAAATGTGACCAGGAATCCAGAATACAGTGGCTCAAAAAACTGCCCCAATGTTTGTACATTTTTGAAAGATCAATATGGTATGAAGTGCTGACATAAGCAGGGGACCTGGGGTAATTATGTAAGATACTATGACATCGTGGCTTTCCAATGGACCCTGGATCATGTGATTTGGATCAAAACCCATTAAGCTATAGGCCAAACAAAATGATTACTCATTGGGGCAGTTTTTTGACCCTCTATTAATTTTCTATCTAATACTTTGTATGACCACCTTTTGCCTTTATAACTGCTTGTATCCGCCTGGGCATACTTTCTATCAGGTTTTGGCATACCTCTGGTGGAATTTCACCCCACTCTTCAGCCAATCTATCCCACAACTCATGTACTCCTTTGGGTGGTGTCGGATATTCTTTAAGACGGCGCTTGAGATGTTCCCAAAGGTGTTCTATTGGATTCATGTCAGGGGATTGGGCAGGCCAGCCAAGGACTTGAATGTTGTTGTCTTCAAACCACTGTGTGGCCAGTCCAGATGTGTGTTTGGGGTCGTTATCTTGCTGAAAGTAGCGCTCGCCATCCACCATTTCCAACTTCTCAAAACTTTCCTGAACTCCACTCTCCAAAATTTCACAGTATTGAACCTTGTCCATGTTCCCCTGCACCTCTATGAGCTTTCCCACTCCATTCCACCCCATACAACCCCATACCATGAGGTTTCCTCCTCCTCCATGTTTGACAGTAGGTGATGTTGTTCTATCAGATGGTGGTTCTCCCCTTTGTTTCCAGACATAAACCTTTCCATCTGACCCAATCCTATTGATTTTGGTCTCATCTGTCCATAGAACCCTTTTCCAGTCCTCCACAGTCCAGCTTTCATGATATTTTGCAAACTGGAGACGCCGGATGCGATGGGCTCGTTTGAGAAGAGGAGCTTTCCTCTTTGTAGCAGCATAAAATTGATTTTCCTTGAGTGCATTTCTGACTGTCTGGGGTGTGACAGGATTGGGGATGATGCCATTGATGAATTGGGTAACCTGAACTGCATTATCAAGCTTCCCTGACTTGATTTGACGAATAATTGACTGTTTGTCATGAACAGACAGCTTGGAGGGGCGGCCACCAAGGTTGTTTTCTTTGTTTCCATCCACATCTTTGCTGATCCTACTGATGGTACCCTTCCCTAGACCAGTTTTCTCCTTGATTTGACGCTGAGAATAGCCCTCATTGAGGAGAGAAACAACAGTATTGTGCTGAGCAGTAGAAATGGCTTTCATGATGGTGGTAAGAGGTCAAGAAGATGATTGAACCAATTCCAACATGTCAAATTGATACAAATAAAGTCACATGACATTGTTTATTCTTCCCACAGTCCATAATGTTCTTGCATTGGATCATAAATGCCAGAATAATGGAAAATAAGATAAGGGTCAAAAAACTGCCCCAATAAGTAACCATTTTGTTTGGCTTATAGCTTAATGGATATTGATCCAAATCACATGATCCAGGGTCCATTGGAAAGCCACGATGTCATAGTATCTTACATAATTACCCCAGGTCCCCTGCTTATGTCAGCACTTCATACCATATTGATCTTTCAAAAATGTACAAACATTGGGGCAGTTTTTTGAGCCACTGTACCATAGAAGAATGAAACTTTTTGACACCAGATTCTTCTGGTTAAGGGAAAAAGTGAAAAGTGGATTTATTTCTACTTATTACATTCCTTGAACAGCTCAAGTGGCAGACATTCTTACCAAGGCTGTTACACTCCCCAAGGTTCAATACTACAGGGAGATGGTGGGTATTAAACCCTGAATGATTTTGTTTTCTGACTACTCTATTTGATTATGGTAACTCTTATTGAGATGCACCAGGTCAGGGGGGTATGTTAGAATCGACCTGTATATATAGCTTAGCTTGGTATTGTTTTGCTTCTTTCATTGTTCTATTGTTCCTACAGGTATATAGGTGTGGAGTAGCTTGTCCTGGAGTCCCCAGTTCCGTAGTTAGGACTCCAGCTCTAGGCTTTCACCTTTAACACAATGTACCATATATAGTTGGTGCTCACCCTTTGGGGCCTGCACCTTTGCAACACCTTAGGTCTGGGTCATCTTTGTGTGACTAAGCTGCCTGCATCCTGAGTGCCCCCTTCCCTATATGGTTGATCTCGCCATGCACATCATCCTCCATAAGATAGCACTTGTAACAATGCTGCCCCTTACAGTCCCCTGTGATGGACAGCTGGGTGTAAGAGGAACACTTGTTCATTCCAAATCTAGTTACCTCAGACTGGCCTTGCCTTGTCATATCTACACATCATATGCCACCACATACCTTGAGTATTCCTTGGCATGATCCTATTCCCCTCATGACCCCCTCTTACCCCCTTTAGCAGTTACTAAGTTTACTTGAGGTAGAGGGCCATTACTGGCAGATACGAGTCCTTATGTTTTTTTTTGATTAACTTTTCTTTATATTTCTAGGACTAAGTTGTTGCAATAGAACTAGCTATCCAGAATTGATTCAACTTTATATTACTTTTTGTCATTGATAAGTTTGATTCTGGAACACTTGCCAGGCATTGTCCTAGAATTAGATTGTAGGGTACAGGGAGTAGCTTGACATCATGGAAGGCCTGATGGATACTTAACATGAAGATGTAATATGACCACACATTTGAGCTTGCCAAATACTTGTTGCACTTTTGTAAGGGGTCATGTTGCTAAGAGGCTCAGACAGGGAGCAATATACACAGTATGAACAACCATGCAGGGAAGGGATGAGCATAGAGCACTAGAGGCTTGACTATGAGTAGAGAACCCAGCCCAAGTCTATTGCAAAGGTGCCCTTCCATGGAGAGGAAGGGGAACCTTATATACAGTACATTGTGCCTATGTCTCAAATAACAACAGAATCTGATATCAGTAACTCTACTGATGCAACAATCCATCTGTGATATGTCAGTCCAGAGTAAACTACTATCTGTCAAGGGGTTAAAGCAGTGTGTGTCAGAATAATAGATACTGTATA
Source organism: Collybia mongolica (assembly GCA_013420905.1). Classification (NCBI taxonomy): domain Eukaryota; kingdom Fungi; phylum Basidiomycota; class Agaricomycetes; order Agaricales; family Clitocybaceae; genus Collybia; species Collybia mongolica. The sequence goes on from JAAXNY010000004.1 coordinate 400,870, forward strand.
ACAGTGAGGCTATGCAAGCTGTGCAATAGTGATTCTGATGGCTAGATGTGGACAAACAAGTGATCCCCTTACAACTTCACCCATATCCATGGTGTATGCCAATAGAAGTTGGTGTTTATAGATCCTATACAAATATCCACTAATAAAAGATAACAATATATATCTAGGCATTTTCCTCAAAAACAAGCCAGCTGGTAAAGTGGGGACTCAGATTCTCAGAGATGGACTGTGTGAAAAAATTAACAAACTTGAAAATGTAGATTTATATTTGTATATTCCAAATATACAACCAACTCAGTAGCTTCTCTGGGGACTTTACACTGAGCCACATGAGCCACACAGACCACACAAACAAATGCAGGTGTCTGCAGACTGACTCAGACCCTATTTGGCAGGGAGCCCTGCTTGTCAAATTGACAGTCTGCATCTGAGCCAAGCCAAAGCTAAGTCCATAAATCCATGCTGTTACTTGGATGCTCAGACCCAGCTTGGAACAACTCCCCATGAAGTCCATGCAGACTGTCCAGATTGCTTACTTAATTATAGTTACCATTGCTTATTTAATGCACAAAAATGCAATATTTTGGAGAGTCAAATACAAGGCCTCAAGGTTACATGTCATGTGCATAAAGCATGCAGATTAACCATTTGGTAATATGAGCTTGTCAGTCCAAGGTGCTTGTTTTTATAATGGCTAGTGTTTAAAGGTCATGTTAAGTGACCACCAAAAGACTGTGACTGTGACTGGACCAGACCACTTGTAACCATGACCATGGTTGGTGGTCATGCCAAAATGTAGGTGGTCATGGTCCTTGGTTAAACAAAATCTAGAAATTTCTTGAACCACCATTAACTAGTTATAACTGGTTATGACTGGTTAAAGTTTGTTGAACTTGGAAAAAAAATTGGCAAGTACTTTTACTTTTACAATGATCAGCAGACACAATAAATATATATCCAAACAAGTTTTCACTTCAGCACAAGAACATCTCATCTATGTGACACTCACATACAACAATCTCGGCATAATTATAGCTCACATGTTGTCATCCCATGTAGTATCTATTCTCCAGATAGCTTCAATGATACTTCAGATTATCTGTTTACATTGTATCAATTCTCCAGATACACTTCAGATTATCCATTTACTCCCACCATATAGGATGTCATTTACTTAGAAAACCTACTTAAGCTGGATGAAAATGGAGACAACCTATATCTTGTTCCTCCCTACCATGGCAAAGGGCAAATCACAAGCCCAGCTTTCACAACCTCCTCCTTCATGATCCTCTAACTGTCTTAAATGTATATGTGGTGAAAGCATCAGCAGTGCCAAACAGGAAGCCAGCAATGATGATCCAGATGATGACCCTGACAAGGACAACATTGAAGAGCCTGTTTCATTGAGGCACAAGTGCCACACACAGTCATCAACCAAGGGTAAGGCCACCACCACAGGCAAGAAGAAATCAGCTTCTGTGAAGGCTCCACCAAGGAAGATGGCTAACACCAAATGACTCATTATGAAGAGGAAGAGGGTAGCATCTCCCACAGAAGACTGTGATGACACCAATCCAAGGGCTGCAGATGACAATGATGAGGAGCAGGTTTCAAATGGTGGCGCAGGCAAGGATGATGAGATCAATGATCAGGTAGTTGAAGACAAGGGAGATGCCAGTGGCACTGAAGATGGTGAGGCCACTGCTGAACAGGCTGTGGTGGATGAGGACAAAGACAAGGCAAGGGTCAGTTCCTGATTGAATATCATGATTCGATGGCTTACCTTCAGCAGTACAAGGACAGGTTAATTGATGGCCACCAAATCATCATGCCAAAACACTGCATGTGTAAGAAGGACCTAGCAAGAGATGTCAATCTTATGTTTTCGGACCAGCACTTGGTGAACTTCACTTACCAGAATGGAAAGACAGAGTCCGTAAAGGGGTGCTGGTGCAAGACATGCCTGTGAGTGTCTGGAAAGTATAGCAAAAATAGTTACTTACTGTTCTCCAGTACAAACAAAGAATTCATCATAAAAAACGGCAAATGCAGGGTGTTCATCACAGGCTACAACTCCACATTTGTTATCATTCCTGCACATTCCATTGGGAACTTTACAAGTGTGCGATGCTTGATAATGCCACTGTGAACATGACATCCTGTCAAACTGTGGAGGTTGTCCACAAGGCCTGCAAGCTTCCTACATGGTCTGCCAAAGAAAGCCAGCTTCCATGAGTACAATTCCAGTCTAGCTATTCATCAAAATTGCACTCACCTAATTGCTAGATGTCTCAGCCATGTCATCAACCTTGGCAACATCAGTTTCATTGGCCACATCACCAAACTTGCCACCATCGAGAACGCAAACACCATCTGGGAATTTGATCCCAGCCTTCCTGAGAGCAGGGTCTTGAATGGCTCACTTGATGTGATTGCAGCAGTGCAGACTCTAGCAATCAAGGTCCATGTTCAACTATTCTCACTCTCAAGTCACTCTCTTGCTCACTGTTCTCATAGATCCAGGTGTTGCCCCAGCAAATCAAGCACTTCCAGTACCTCCAGAAGACCAATTGTGGCATTCAAAAACCACTCAAGATCCCCCTCCCTTCAAATGTGTGATGGGGAACAGTGTATAGCACACTTGATAGGATGATAATCCTTCAGGAGGTACATTTCAATGACAACATCAAATGTTTAATGTTTGATATTGCTCAGGGTATTATCAGCCACTGAACCTCTTCACTAACACCACCAACCATAAGTTCAGACCTATCACCACCTTGCAAACAGGTGGGCAGGTTTTGAAGAAGATCCCCTGGCCTGCATTCAAGTTGGGTGAGGAGGATTGGAAGCAGGTTCAAGGTGTGTGCAAATTTCTTCAGGTAGTTATTCAATTCTTATTTTGTTTGTATTTGACTACATAATGGTACCATCAAGGATACACACACCATCCAGCAAGCATTTTTGTCTGAGAAACAACCCACTCTCTGGCATGTTATCCCCCAAATTGAGCAACTCTTAATGAAATGGGAGGAAAAGTGTGATGACCCACACTTTGCATATCTTAAGGACACTCTTCAAGATGGGATTGAAAAGCTCAACAAGTATTATAGGGCATTTGATAGGACACCAGTTGTCCCTCTTTCTCTTCATGAGTTCTATATTCATTTCTGTACTTTGCTAATCTATCCCCTTTTCCCATAGTTTTGCACCCCTACTACAAACTTGACTACATTGCTCATGCCTGGGGTGGTCCAGCTGAACAAGAAGAAGCAATCCTTGCTGGCAACTTTGATGCTAAAGACTGGCAGGATGAGGCAATGAAAGCGCTTGAAAAAGCGGTAAGTCTTTTATTATATTATATTCTATCTAGCTAATGGTTCATTGCCTATAGCTCAAGAAGTACTTCAAACCAACAACACCCATGGCAGGTCCATCTACTGCCACTGCTGGCCCAGCTTGTTGACCTGAGCACAGCAATTTTGATGCCTACTGTCAAGAGCTTCTCACTCAACAACCTGAGGAAGGGGGTGAAGGGTGGAGGTCCAAAATGAGGAGTTACCTGAAATCCCATCTGAGGGATGTCTCCCCAGACATGGACATCATTAAGTGGTGGGCAGTATGTGTCAATATCATTCTCTCCCCTCCTCTCCATTTATTAAAACTAATCTACAGAAGAATCATAATAAGTATCCAACCCTCACACAGATCACCCTCGACATCCTCACTGTTCCTGCCTTGTCTATCCCTTGCAAATGACTGTTTTTGGCTGGAAAACTCATTGCAACTAATTGCCGCTCTTGTCTTGGTTCTGATCACTTCAAATAAATTCAAATCATGAAATCAGCATGGAAGGACAACATCTTTGACCTTGCAGCATGGAATGCAGGACAGGTTGAGGAGATTGATATGACTGAATTTGAACAACTTTTCATGGAGGATGCTGCTGTGGCTACTTGGGATGAAATTATGAAAGATCATGCCTTTGAATTGGATTGATATGTCTCCATGTATTTCATTTTCATCTTTACTTTGTACTTTTACTTTGTATAAAATGAATTCTTCATTTGCATGCCCTTTGCACTGAGCCCCTACATGCATTTTGGGCATGTGATAATAGTGACATGTCCTTTACCCAGCTGTCATTGTCCTCAATGCCACTCATCCAAATATGAGGATTCCCAAGCAGCTGTGGCCAGGTATGTCCCCTTCCCTCCTCAGTTGTCCTAGTACTGACAATATGGCATTGAATCATCAATAGTACGGGGAGCACAGGTATGCCTGCACCCTCAGTTGGTAGTTGGTCCTAGATAGTGAATTGTGCACTGGAGGCCCTCAGTGAGAGTGATTGGAAAAAAGCCTGCTAAATGTCAAGACCTTGTCCAATAAATAAATTAAAAGAGGAATGGTTAAGAGGATAGTGACACAGGCCAGTAGAATTGCCTGATGAAGGGCAACTCAATTAGAGATGGGGAGTTGCCTAGGGTAAGAGGGACAAGTTCCTACAGTCAGATAGCAGTGGTAAAAGATTAAGAAGTGTCATATTTAATGATTTATAAGTCCTTGTGGAGTCTGCATGGAGTCTATGCAGAGCAGTAAGTAGATTGTAATAAAGATAGAAAGTAAGTAATTTATACAGAGTCTGCATGGAGTCTGTACAAAGTCTACAAGGACACATGGCCTAGTGTAAAGTACAGTTAGAATGTGCAAACATGGCCCCACATTTTCCAAATTTGTTTATTTTCTCCTACAGCCTTTTTTTTGAGTGTCTGTAATCCATATCTCATAAGTGAACTTGTTTTTGAGGAGGATTACCCAGTTACATATTGTTATCTATTGTTATTGGATGTTTGGACATGATTTATAAACAAGTATCTGGCTTTTTAATTAATTATGTTATAATATTCCCTTTTCATTTGATAAATTTGAAGAAATTACTAAAAACAGCAATCATGGATTATAATAAAGGCTGGCCAGACGGAAATACATAATATACAAATTCTTGGTCATGGACATATAATTGCATAAGCAGGAAACTCTGTACCAAGCCTATTCCCAACCCTAAGTTGCATTAAAGAATGAGTATCTACCACACAAAGTGTTGGCCCACTCCATCCAAGCACCTATATAGACAGGGCTGTCCAACTGTAGATGGCACCTTTTCTCTCTCCTTTGGATGATTGGTGTGACACAGCCTCTTACACATATAGCATATCTTGTGAACTTGAGAGTTATTTCCCACAACATAATGTTATATGTTCTCAGGGATACCTTGTGCATATAAATAACAGTTGTAATATTGATAATTCCCTTTTCTGGCACAACACCATAACTTCAATATAATGCCAATATCCTTTTGAGCCACTCCCACTGATATGTGGGCACTGAGATATGTTGAAAATTCCATTATCAGTGATCATTTGTAGACCATTCTCACTAGAAGGTTATATCATGAACCATACTGCTATTGGTTGCTGGGGTGCTGAAGTTACTTAGGGAAGTTGCAATATGATTGGATTAAGACATTTGTATGCTTTGTCAATGCAGTTTCATTATCCTTTTGTTGAACTTGAGTTTGAATCTGAAGTCAGTATTAAATTCTTGCTGCTGGTATTTATAAGACTAAGCAAAACATGTATAAGTTTTTATATGGGGAAAAAGGCAGGATCAGGCCTGAAATGCCTGACAATAGCTATAATGTACATTCAGTCCTACATATAAGCCCAGCTGGTACACAAAATTGATAATGGTACCATTATCCTTATAGCTTTATAGGGCCTAAATGGCCAGACATGTTAAGATACAGTAGGCAACAAAACCGTTTCAATGTTTTCACATTCTGTAAAGAGGCATCCATATGTCAGAAAATAAAAATTGGAAAAATATGAAAAAATTACAGAACCTGCATTGATGTCATATAATGCTGCTTACATAATGTCTTTGCACCACTTCCATTTTTGGTAGCAAAATCACATGATACATACAAAGCCATCATTGAAATGGTTTTGTTGCCCATCATTAAAAAGTAAGAAAGTGGTAAAACTAGTACTTGGTATATCCTCCTTTGGCCCTCAACACTGCAGCAATATGTCTAGGCATGCTCTCAATCAATCCTTGACAGACAGACTTATCTATTGCTTCCCACTCCTTCTCCACTCACTCCCAAAGCTCATGCTGGCTGTGTGGAGGATTTTCATATTCATTGAGCTTCATTTTGAGGTGATGCCAAAGATGTTCAATAGGATTCATGTCAGGTGACTGTGCAGGCCACTTCATAACATTGAAACCATTGTCCTTGAACCAGTTTTGGGCCTTCTTGCTTGTGTGTTTGGGGTCATTGTCCTGCTGGAAGATGATATCGGCAGGGGTTTTCCCATAGTGATGAAGGGAATCTTGAAGCTCATCCTCCATGATGGATACATAGAGGTCTGCATCCATCTTTCCCTCAATCCTGGTTGCATATCCAACCCCATCCCACCCCATGCAGCCCCATACCATCACATTACCACCTCCAAACTTCAGTGTCCCCTCTACAATCCTATCACTCAACTGCTCCCCTACCTCTTTCCAGATCCATTTCCTTCCATCTGACCCCAGACGGTTAATTTTGGTTTCATCAGACCATATAACCCTTTTCCAGTCCTCCAGAGTCCACTCCTTGTGCCTTTCTGCAAAGTCCAACTGATCCCTCCTATGACGGTGAAAGGGGGCTCCTGGGCTATAAGTGTGCTGATGCTATGAAATGTAATCCCTTACACACACACACCAAACCTAACAATCAACACACGAACAGTAGGAATCGCCTGTTTTGAGTTCGGGTTCAAGTGCTTAGAAGCACTAAGCTTTGAATAGTACTAGCCAAAGCCCTTTCCAATGATCTCCCAACAGGTTTGATTTAGACAAAAGCTTCAACACAGGTTTAAAAACCTGCTAGGTATATTTATAATATCTCTCGATCCAATAGACTGAGTACCAAGTGTACGTTCAATTATTAATGATCCCAAGTGGATCTATAAGTCCAAGTGACTTATCAAACAATACAGTGCCAAGTGCACTAAGGCCAAGTGCCTAGTAATTCCAACGGACAATACGGTACTAAGTTCCAAGTGAACTAAGTTTCTTTAATTCTGTGGTTCTTCAATCAATTCCAATCAAGACACGTTGAAGCAATCTGATCCTTAATTTGGGCACGCAATAGTGTTTTAACAAATGTGATTTGTATACTCTATAGTAGCGCGAAGTGGGGGCAAGATTCCTTGCCTTAGCGCTACTCATCTACAGTCTATTTATAGTGTACAAACTAAATATCATACAGAATTGTAAATTTTACATGGAACCATGCTCCCGCGCACCAAGGATCTGTATTCAATGCTGATGCATCCTCTACAACTTGGCGTGCGTGCCATGCGTGCCAATTATGCCGTTTACTGGTTACTTATCAAATATTGAAAGTCTATGTGGACCAGCCGATCCCTTCATTTTCCGACCTCCTTGAAGATGCCGAGGGTGATGTCTTTGTCGCCATGGAGCAAGGGTGGATTATTATGGCCGAGGAGCTCGCGCCCTGTATGGACCATCAGGGCCCCCTTGACCTTGACGACTTGATTGACTTCGTCGATCACTGCTCCATGCTCATCGTACGCCCATCTTTTACTTATTAAAACCTTTCACTAATTTAACTTATTTACTGGTCTCAGGATGCCATCACTGGCGTGGTCCGTGGTGCGCGTTTTTCGCTGCCATATCCGGCTATTCTCCTCCTGCGCGCGCTTCACCTTCAAGTGATGCGCATCCCAGTTGACGCGCGCGAGGCTTCGTGGTCTTCCTGGCATATGGTCATATTGACTGACCTGGACAACAATTCCATTCTTCTGGTAAATGACTTGTTTACTTCTTTACTCTGCCTGCCCTTGTCAAGCTGACTACCTTTTACTTTAGGGCCAGGCTCCCACTGTGGAGCAAGTCCTGGACCAGGTGGGGTCACGCTTCGAGCGCGACAATGGTGAAAGTATCTTTCAGGATACTTTCCTCGTCCCCCCTCGCATGGTTGGCGCACCGCGCTGTTACCATCAGTACTGGGACAGTTGGTCTGCCGCGCCCTTGCCGGCGCACTCCCCGGTCTTGGTACCAGCGGTTCGTCTATCACTGCTTTTTATTACTTTTCTTCTGTGGTTGACTTATTTCAATAGCCCCTCAAGCGGAAGCGTAACGCAGGGTCCAAGGGCAAAGGCTGCGCGGTTCCCCAGGTATATACCATCCTTTACTTCACAGGTTTCACATTATTCCTGACTTGATTTCAAAATTCTAGTCTGACATGTCGCGCGCCCAGGGGGCTGGCAGTGATGCCGCGCTGCGTCCCTCGGAAGCAGGTCCCGTATGTCTCTTTTCTCTTTTGAACTCATTTACTTTTACTCATTTTTATCTCCTTAGTCCTCTGGGCAGCCGCCGGTTAAGGTTGAGGTCCCCAAGCTTCGGCTCTTTAATGAAGAGATGGCGCGCCAGTTGGCTCAAGAGGGATTTGCGGAGTTGTTACTGTACCTCCCGCGGCCCCTTCTCCTCGTTGGTCACGTAAGACCACTCGTTCTAGGGATAGGGTTCAGGCGACACGCCGCAAGCATGCGCTGGTTCCCAACCGGGAGCTGACGCCGCTACAATCCCCTATTACCTCCCTGCTGGCTGACCTTGCGCCTCGGCGCTCTACCGTATGTTTATTACTCTTTTATTTCTTGTTACTGATCATTCTTACTAGGTGTGCTATCCTTGCACGATGTGCGCCACCCGCGGCGACATCAAGTGCTCCTTCAACGGTTGGGGTAAACCGTGTGTTGAATGCGCCACCACCAAGAAGGGGAAGTGCAGCTTCAGTCTCACTCCCCAGAAGCGCGCTAGGCTTCATGAGGATCTGGGGCCTATGCTTGGTGTGGGCATTTCTAGTAAGCCATTTTCTTTCTGTCTTTTTGTTTACTAATGATATTACTTATTCTACTAGCGGTTGCTGAAGCCTATGCTCAGCTAGGCAACGCGGACACTCTTGCCGCGGAGGTCATTCAGGCCGCTAACTGTGCGCTTGAAATGCGCAACTCCTTGTTGGTGCGCATAGTTGGCACCATTGGTAGGTTGTACAAGGAGGAAGGCCTGGAGGGCCTTCAAAACCTCTTGCTGACTACGCCAGCCACGGAGAGCGCTCTCCTCTTCTACGCGGATTTCCAGAATCTCCCTTGGCCGCCCTTGGAGGAAGAAGCAGAGGTTGATGACGGTTCTTTGTCGTCAAGTTCCTCTTCATCCGTGCCTGACAGCGAGGAGGAGTAGCCGCGCCGTGCCCCCCCCACCTACGTTTTTATCTATATGTGTTTTCCCGGGCCCCTGGCCCTTTTATTACTGCTACCTAAGTTCCCCCGCCTTTCGTTGGGCTTCAATTTTATTAATTGAAGTCCAACACTTGTCTTACATACAGTCCCTCGGACTATAAACAATACAATTGGTTTGACCGTTGTTCTATTGTCTTCATAAGAAAGCTTCCGCCCTTGCCCCGGCTACTTAAGTTATAAATAGTACGGTTTAATTCTGGTGCAATTCTCCCAATCATTAAGACCGTGGTGCGATCACTGACTTTTTATAGACAATCTATTTCAATCCTTGTAACCTTGGTAGGTTTTTTCAAATCGGTTTTGCTTATACCCATCTCCCCCTCAACACTGACAACAACTGTCCCAGTTGTCATGTGGACACTGCCGCGCTCCACATAAATTTTTACGGAGCTCCTTTTTCAATTGGGCCCAGCATTTCAATTAGGCACGCGTCTCGGACCTGTTCAGTTGAAATGTATAGATTTTTCTGGGGGTAGAACGCGCGCAACGAATGAGAGACTGGGTAGCGCTTCTCTAGTCATAGAGGTATAAAAAGGGCACTGGCTGTGCTGTTTGTCCCAAGACATCGCCCGACTCTATTATACTCTCTTTACAACGTTCTGGTTCGAAGAACCAATTTCCTCTGCATCATTATGACTAGCCCCCCCAACTATCAAGACATCGAGAACTTCAAGATGGTCCAAGCTCAGTGGCACACCTTTCAAGCTCGTCTATTGATGGACACCCTTGTTGAACAAAGGGTCAGCGTCCGGAAGTTGGGCGAAACCGCGGTACACTTTTTACCAATTAAACTTTTAAAACGCCGTTTTTGTAACCAACTTTTACAATTTACAGCTACTCCTGACTGAGTCCAAATTGGTTTTGATGGAGCGGTCCTGGCAGAATGTTATCTTTGGCGTCCGTAAGGCATTCCAGGGACTACAACATGTATACCCCGAGTTACTTCAAGAGCCCGTTTACCGTAACATTGTGACTCTTACTGCCGCTATTCACCGTCACCGTGAAAAGGTCCGCACTGAGCACCTGTCTCAAACCGCGGTGCGTGCTTTTTACCTCATCTTGTACTGTACTGTTCTTTAAACCATGGTTTTCTGGTACTAGGTCCCTGCTACTGGTGGTGAAGCGGATGGTACCACTATTCCAGGCGAGGTCATTGCTGGCGGTGAATATGACGGTGACATTGAAATGTCTGGTACTGACTCGGTATGTTTCTTTTTAGCTACCGCGCTGTCAGTGCGCGACATACTCAATGGCGTCTCTTCTTTACTCAAGAATATGGTCATTGATTCCGGCGCTACGGCTAGTGCTGCTGTCTCTGGACCAGTGACTAGTCGTCTCCTTAGTGAAGGACCAATCACCCATAGTCGCAAGGAGAAGGAGAACATTAAGGTTCCCTGTGTCAAAAGGACTAAGGCTGAAAAGGCTGCCATCAAGGTACCCATTCTTGTTTTTGCTCTGTCTATTACTTTGTTTCTTATTCCTACAGGACGGTAAGCGTTCCGAGCTCAATCGCGGCAGCACTCTTCGTCCCAAAAAGCGTACGAGGCAGGACACCCCGGATGAAGATCCAAAGGCATCTGCTGAGGGTACGTTTTCTAATAATAGATGGTTCTAATTTTATACCGACTGTGCATCAGATACTCGTGTCTTTATTGACTTCCGTCCCTCCAAGGAGCACAATGTAGTCTTAGCGCGGGTGCGCTTGATTGAAGACGCGGGCGATCCCATGTCGCACACCAAGCAGGCCCTCGGTAGGATGCTTTTAAACTACCGCGCTGAGTTGGAGGAGATCAGTCATACAGTGTCCTTCTTATTGAAGCGTCGTGATGCCACTATGGACGAGGTTACTCGCCTCAACGGTCTAATGAACGAGGCCGCTCTGGAGGGAGGCTCTGATGAGGCTGCCACTGCGAGCGCTACGGAAGTCCATGACCAGGATAACAATGATAAAGAGGAGGTAGCTCCGGCTGACGTGCCCTTGCCCGAGGTTGAAGACGACTTCATATCTGCTTGAGGGCAGTCCAATTAACTTCCTCCTTAGTTATGGTGTCCCTCCCCATGCTCCTTTGTATTACTGTCTTTACTCGGCTTAACACTGTCCTTACTACTTAGCTTCGTTACTTATACTGTCTTTACTGCTCCTGCTTCCATACTGATTTATTACCTATGCAACTTCCAGTGTGACATAGTAGTTTGTGGTAGCACTGGCGCTATCCCTTCCTCAGTGTTCTCACTAGAGCTTGACTCTGAATTGGACTGATCCAATTGGACTCTGTCAAAAGTATAGTCATGCTCCTTGTAAACTTGCCTATTAGCGGGATCTTTCGATTCCACTAAAGCATTTAGTGTCTCGCTAGAGATGTCTATTAGATCTTGCAGATTATCCGGCAGTTCAATTGTACTCCTAGCAAAATAGGGAATAACCCTAAACGCCCCCACTTTATGTTGCCACACTGATCCATCCATTTCGCAAACAATATAGGCTCCCCCGCGGTTTCGTCTCAGGACTATCATTGGTCCCAGGTACCGTGGCTTCAGCTTTTTATCAAGCGAACTTTCAACCTCGGTATTTCTAACTAGTACTAAACTTCCTGGTTTGAAATCATAGTCTCTGATGGTTGCGCTGTGGTCCTTCTCATACTGTAATAGTCTCCTTCGTTTTTCTATATTGATACGTTTCCTCATATCGGCCACATGCTGGACGTGCTTAGCTAGAGCGTGCGCTCTAAACCCAATGAGTTCCTCTGTAGTCAATATTTTTCCTGGTAACTTTACTAACCAAGTGGCTTCAATAATATCTAACGGTAAGGTTGGGTGCGCGCCCGTAATCATAAAATAGGGGGAGCAACCTGTCCCTTTCCGTATAGTAATTCTGTCAGCCCACATTACATGGTGGAAGAAGTAGTACCACTTCTTTACATCACCACCTGTAGCTTTGAAGACAGCTTGACGCACATCCCAATGTGCACGCTCGGCGATCCCATTTCCTTTGGAATTGTATGGTGATATACTTATTCCTGTAATACCATACTTGGATTCCAGCCACGCTTTGGCTGCGACAAAGGCAGGACCATTATCCGTTACAATTTCCGTTAGGGAACCCCATCTACAAATTACTTCTTTGAACAGCCACCTTCCCAAGGTCTTGCCATCCTCAGATTTGAGGGGCGCGCCTTCCATCCACGAAGACAGCGCACATCTTCCTTGGACAATGTATTTATAACCGTTAGACGATGGGCTCATATACATGGTGTCCGCATGCAATACTTGGAATATAGACGGCGTGTGGGTTATGACAGGAGGGATTCTCAACAAAGTTAAGAGCCTTGTCTGACAGATGTGACATGACTTCACATACCATGATACATCGCGTTCCATTTCTGGCCACCAAAATCTTTTATCTATTAAGGATTTTGTTGCATAGAAACCCCTATGTCCAACAGAATCGTGAGATGCCTTCATCATATATGTTCAGTGATTTTTATCAACAACAAGCTGGTGCGTGCTATCGATATTTTTCCTATACATCCTGCCTTCTGGATCCAAAAAGAAATTAGACGCCTGCCTTGCAAACTTTAGGTAGGCGCGATCTGTCATTCCTTTTGGTCTCTTTTGTGGTCTTTTTAACCATTCTTTTATTAAAAGGTAGGTTTTTATCCTGTTCCTGCGCCGTAGGTGTTTGTTTAGACTCGTCATATACTTCCCTTACATTAGGGTCATATTTAAACTTTTTATCGGGTATGACAGTAGTATTTACCAGTTGCTTTAGATAAGCTTCTCTTTGAATACCGAACCGTCCTAAACCTAAGTGCTGTTTTACTTCTCCAATAAATGCTGCTTCACCAGCCCAGGCATTGTTTACTTCAACTTCAAAATCAGAGATTTCCTTCGCAAGTTGGAATAAATATCCGCCGCGCGTGTCGATTTCCTCTTTAAAATCTGACAGCTCCAAAGGGTCATCCAATCCTTCCGTTGGGTTGATAAACCTTAAAGGACCTGAGGGTTCGTCGTAACCATTGTCTGGGTCTGGGTAGACAGGATCCCCTGGCCGCGCGTCTCGTCTTGACAGACCATCTGGGCCAAAGCCTTTACCAGCTTTATGAACCAAAGTAAAGTGGGACATAAGTATCCTATCAATCCACCTATTTACCGTTGCATTAGGTCCTAGACTTGGGTTTGATAACATCCCCTTAATGTACTTTGCATCCGTCTCCACTACCAAATTTCGTACTCCAATAAACCAATAATAACATGCCATTAGAACTCTCATTAATCCGAATAGCTCTCGTTTGGGTTGTGAGAAGCGCGCTTCGCGCTCATTCAGAGTTATCGAGTCAAATCTAGCATAGTGCTTTCTTCCAGGTATATCAGGGTCTTCCTGATAGATATAGTAGCCTACGGCTTTCCATGACGTATCTACTGACAATACCACTGGCGTATTCCAGGTGTAATTAATTGGACGGAGCGCGGGGCTATTTTTAAGTGCGTCTAACAATAGCTGCTGCGCTTCTTCTTGCTCAGGCCCCCATATCCAAGGTTCACTACTTCTAGTTAACTTTTGAATTGGTTGGCCTATACGGGCGAAGTCTTTAATGAAATTCCTGCATACACCAATAGTTCCCATGTAAGCGCGTACTTCACTGACATCTTTGCATGGTCCCCATCTTTCAACTACACCGATTCTATCTGTAGTAGGTTTTCGTCCTTCATAGGTACATCTATGTCCTACCACTAGAATTTCACTTGCGCATAACATAGACTTATATCCTGAAAACGTTCCTCCAGAATACTTCATTCTCTGTACGACGCGATTTACATTTTGCATATGTTCCCAGAAGAAGCGCCTAACACCTGGAGCACCAGGTAGCTCTTCTTCTGTTCCGTCCAGCAGTTTGTAGCGCGTTGCTGGACCGCGCACGGGTACATCATCAATGTAGGGTATTGTGACATGTGGTACCTCATCCTGTAGGATGTATGTGACATCATCATGAAATATTGGAACCGAATTCGTCCATCCCATAGGGAGTGTTACTAGTCTCAGCGCGCCAAACAGTGTTTGGAATGTGGTTAGATCGCGCGAGGTTTCTGCTAAAGGCCTCTCATCGTATCCTACATATAGATCCATCATTCCGCCACAAGCGCGCCCTGTGAAGTGTTCTGCTAGTTCTTCGGTAGCGGGTGGTAAACCCAAGTGTGCTATTGTGACTGCGTTCAGCGGTTCTAGACTATGTACAATTCTAAGCTTCTTTCCTGGGCCTTTCTTTAATACGGTAAACCATCTAGACCTATATGATGAATTGGATCTCTCATAGACTCCTGCATCAATTTTAGTTTTGATGATTTTACAAACATCTTCATAGATCCCTGGTGGGATTCTAATGTTCCTCTCTGTCCACAGCGTATGTGGGACTACTGGTATCTCGACGGGAGGAAAATATTCCTTCTTAAAGCTACCGCGCTCACTATCATTCCAAGCAAAACCATCATTATGTTTGCACATAAAGTTGTGGATTATATCCATCTCTTTAGGTTTTAAGAAGCTCTCTTCTTCGTGTACTCTTTGGAATTCCGCGCGCCTTTCCTCAGTATACCTTCCAGTTGGTTTAAACGGAGGTGGGTTAGGCGTTAGAACTGGTAGGGCCGCTAAAGGGTCACCCTTTATATCTCTGATAATTCTAAATTTATCAGGCAGGTCCGCCAGTGTTGGTTTTGTTTTCAAATGTACTGGTTTATACTTCTTTCCTAGTAGCTGATCCATGGGCTCAATATTACACTTTTCACTTGTTGCCGTTCCAAGACCGCGCTTGTTGGTGCCAATTTGCCACTGCTTTAATTTACTTAAAGCTTTATCGATCATGGGCTGTTCTTGAGCGTATGTCATAGGTCTAGTGGGTGTACTTGCTGGGTCGCTGCTGTTCTGCTCGTAGTTTATTACTGGTCCATCGCGCTCATCTACGGAAGCCAAGTACGTGGCTAGTAATTCGCGTTCAGGTACTGTACTATTCATGTTCACATCACTTCTAGACAAAAAGACATCTCTAAGTTCTTTGTGACCAAAATTCCGCTTATCAGTAGGGTGTCTATAACCCGTTATAATAAAGTTTCCGTTCTCATCTTCAGCAATTTCTACGGCTAGCTCTCCTTGATCACTTTGGATTAATTCATCGAAGGCCGAAAATCCTGCTCCGGTTGTCTTTTCAACAGCTTAGGCAGTGATCCCTTTGCATGGGTAGGGATAGTACACCTTCGTCCCGTGTTAGGGTCCGTGATAGTGACTACTTGTCCCCCATCCTGAGCATTTTTGATCTGACTTTCCGTGAGTGTATCAAACGGTCTCCTGAGCAATACTTTGTATGTGGGTGAATTTATGATATGTACTTGGAGGTAGATGGCCATGTCATTAAACAAGAAAGGGACATTGCGCGCTAATCCCGCTGTTTTCTCAACTTGTTTATTAGCACTCTGCATGTGTATGACAACGTCTGGATCCCATGAAATATCCAAGTCTAAAGCCGTTTGTTTAGCCATTGATACTATTTGGGATCCCCCATCTAATAAAGATTCCTCCATTCCTACCCCATTTATTACTGGATATACTGCGCGCAAAGAGGCCGATTCTTTGGCTACATACAACTGTTTGGGCTCTTCCCCAGCTGGTAAAGATTCTAAATACTGTAGGACTGGGTCTCCGCATATTATAGATCCCTTAGGTATTCCGCCGCAGTCATACTCCGAGATGAAGAAAGACTGGAATGGGATTGACTCTACTGGTAGCGCGTCATGCTGTAAGTAGTTATCATCAAGTTCCCAGTCCCCTCCAAAGGGTAAGACGTCTTCCTCATCTATTCCGTTTATTTGCAAGTTAGCATCCCTTTGGGTGAGGGACTTACGTCTGGCAGTTACAATATTCTTTATCCCATCTCTAATGGTTTTTGATGAGCCCATTAACTCTCCCGTGGTCAATGTGATAGGGTTGTCTAACACTTTAGCAATTATATCGCCACCTTTTAATTTTACTTCTATCGGGGACTTAGTTTCATAAGTCGGACCGCGCTTAGTGTTAAAATTAGGTAGCGGATCAACTGGTTCAGGGTTGCGTTCCGTTCTCCGGGGTATGTAGGGTACCACGGGCACATCGATGTAGGGTAATTCTTTTCGTACTGGAGACTTTACTGATGGTTCAACAAACTTTACTTTCTTTTTCCTCGGAGACGGCGCTACCGGCGCTACCAACTCCTCTTCGCTACTATCCCGACTACCCTCCGAATCGTTACTTTCTTGACGACTATTTCCATTTTTACTTCGGTCCTCTGGCTGTCTCTTGGAACGCGACCTACAGTGGCTCAAAAAACTGCCCCAATGTTTGTACATTTTTGAAAGATCAATATGGTATGAAGTGCTGACATAAGCAGGGGACCTGGGGTAATTATGTAAGATACTATGACATCGTGGCTTTCCAATGGACCCTGGATCATGTGATTTGGATCAAAACCCATTAAGCTATAGGCCAAACAAAATGATTACTCATTGGGGCAGTTTTTTGACCCTCTATTAATTTTCTATCTAATACTTTGTATGACCACCTTTTGCCTTTATAACTGCTTGTATCCGCCTGGGCATACTTTCTATCAGGTTTTGGCATACCTCTGGTGGAATTTCACCCCACTCTTCAGCCAATCTATCCCACAACTCATGTACTCCTTTGGGTGGTGTCGGATATTCTTTAAGACGGCGCTTGAGATGTTCCCAAAGGTGTTCTATTGGATTCATGTCAGGGGATTGGGCAGGCCAGCCAAGGACTTGAATGTTGTTGTCTTCAAACCACTGTGTGGCCAGTCCAGATGTGTGTTTGGGGTCGTTATCTTGCTGAAAGTAGCGCTCGCCATCCACCATTTCCAACTTCTCAAAACTTTCCTGAACTCCACTCTCCAAAATTTCACAGTATTGAACCTTGTCCATGTTCCCCTGCACCTCTATGAGCTTTCCCACTCCATTCCACCCCATACAACCCCATACCATGAGGTTTCCTCCTCCTCCATGTTTGACAGTAGGTGATGTTGTTCTATCAGATGGTGGTTCTCCCCTTTGTTTCCAGACATAAACCTTTCCATCTGACCCAATCCTATTGATTTTGGTCTCATCTGTCCATAGAACCCTTTTCCAGTCCTCCACAGTCCAGCTTTCATGATATTTTGCAAACTGGAGACGCCGGATGCGATGGGCTCGTTTGAGAAGAGGAGCTTTCCTCTTTGTAGCAGCATAAAATTGATTTTCCTTGAGTGCATTTCTGACTGTCTGGGGTGTGACAGGATTGGGGATGATGCCATTGATGAATTGGGTAGCCTGAACTGCATTATCAAGCTTCCCTGACTTGATTTGACGAATAATTGACTGTTTGTCATGAACAGACAGCTTGGAGGGGCGGCCACCAAGGTTGTTTTCTTTGTTTCCATCCACATCTTTGCTGATCCTACTGATGGTACCCTTCCCTAGACCAGTTTTCTCCTTGATTTGACGCTGAGAATAGCCCTCATTGAGGAGAGAAACAACAGTATTGTGCTGAGCAGTAGAAATGGCTTTCATGATGGTGGTAAGAGGTCAAGAAGATGATTGAACCAATTCCAACATGTCAAATTGATACAAATAAAGTCACATGACATTGTTTATTCTTCCCACAGTCCATAATGTTCTTGCATTGGATCATAAATGCCAGAATAATGGAAAATAAGATAAGGGTCAAAAAACTGCCCCAATAAGTAACCATTTTGTTTGGCTTATAGCTTAATGGATATTGATCCAAATCACATGATCCAGGGTCCATTGGAAAGCCACGATGTCATAGTATCTTACATAATTACCCCAGGTCCCCTGCTTATGTCAGCACTTCATACCATATTGATCTTTCAAAAATGTACAAACATTGGGGCAGTTTTTTGAGCCACTGTAGTCATAGGTCTAGCGTGTTCCTTAGCCTCCTTCATCGGACCTAATTGAAACCCGACTCTTTAACCTTGTTTTGGTTATTGAGTTCTGCTACCTGCCCTAATAAAGTACTCATTTGTGCTTGTAAGGCTACTATGTCAGGATTCGGCACGCTCTTTGCCGTAGGATTATAGTTATTATTTATATATTCCTGTTTCTGCATCTGAGGCGGTACTGGCAACGCAGTTTGCGCACTCTGTTGTCCTAACATTTGTTGCGCTTGAAATTGTGCCATTTGTGCCATTATGGCTTTCAAGGTTCCAATGTCGTTACTATTGTCTACTGCATTATGTGACTGCATAACGGACAATACTCCGGGAGCGGGTCCTTCCGTGACATCTCCGTAATAAAGGGCCGCTACCTTCTTTGAATGGAAGTGTTCCACTTTATCTTTCAATGATACCGTTTCTGGTTCTCTTGGGATATATGATCTGTCTGGTAAGCATACTCCTCCATTTGCGTTGGTTTTTATTTTCCCTTCCTCAAAATGTTTCTGTTTCTCGGGACAGGCCATTATGAAGTGTCCGGGTGTAAAACAGTAGTGACATTTATACGCATTTGGTCTTTGCGGTTGTCCTTCTTTAGGCTTTCCGTACTGATTCTGATACTGATGCTGCTGGGGTGCGCTATTCGTGGCATGGTTCTGAACAGTTGCTTGTTGAAGCGCTTTCATTACATCCTCGAATCCACTCCTCGTATTCTTCTCATTTACTTGGAGACGGTCTAACAAATTAACTATTTGTTGTTTTATTTCATCCATCTCTACTTTGATTTTGGGCGCTGCTGTTGCTGTTACGGACATTATAAACGATCTATTCGTGTCTGGAATATTCATGGTGGCTACACCTTCAGAAATGCTGATTGCAGTTGCTATAACTTCCTCCAGATCGTACTGATCCCCTTTTCGTTGCGCAAGCGCGGCGGCTTTGGCAATAGTATTAGGATCTGCTCGGTTGTTTGTAGCAACGGCTTGTCCTGCCTGTGTAGCATTAGACTGATTATTCCCTAGCAGGGTTAGCCTTCCTTGTACTTGGGATCTGAAGACTTCGTCTAGACATCCCAAGAACTTGGTAACTAATTCTCGGTTAGAGATAATAGGTGGCCTAACTCCCAAGAGTTTAATAGATTCTGCTTTGAATTCACGCTTCAGCTTTTTCAGCGCGGCCTCATCGGTTACTCCAATACGTGGGTTGGCGCGACACACTGCTTCTAACTTGGCTACTGATCCTTCTACTTGATCGAGTGCTTCCGGATAACTAGAGATCAACTCTGTCTTGAAATCCGTCCAAGTGCCTGTCTTATAGTGGTCTAATGCCCTCCACTCATTCTCTGATTGTAGGTCTGCATATTTTCCTAACATTAACTTCTTTTCTTCATCATTTGTAATGTTACACTCCTTCCATAGGACCTCCATTCACTCCAGAAACCGGATTAAACCCGTGGGCTCTTTTCCTTTGAATACTGGTGCATCACGGATGCCTGGTTGGGGCATATATTTACGAGGGGGTTCAGTCATGATTACTGAACGGTTCTGAGTAGCTAATGAGTTCGGGTTTGCTACTGGGTTTACTACGGACGATCTTCCGCGCGCTACTGGTCTACTAGTAGTCGATATGTTTCCTAAGGGCTCTGGGGTTCTAAATACTTGCCTTGGTCCTGAAGATCCAAAGGCTGGTTGTGAAGATCCTCGTGTGCGCGCTCGCCTAGGAGGTGGTAATGACTCTGTTACTCCAGCGTTTTGCGAATTTTTAGTCTGCCGCGTTTTTGTACCTACTTGTCTTGCAAGTGGCTGATTAGTTAGTCTGTTTGACGAGCTGGCTTGTGGGCGCGGCTCTTGAGACAGATTGACTAAACTTTCTCCACTCTACTTCAATTTGTAGACGACGTTACTTGTCTTGGTATAATATTTTTCAAAGAAAGATGCTCTCTTTAGACTATTCAAAACTCTGAACCCTCGCGGTGGGCTCCAGATGAAAGGGGGCTCCTGGGCTATAAGTGTGCTGATGCTATGAAATGTAATCCCTTACACACACACACCAAACCTAACAATCAACACACGAACAGTAGGAATCGCCTGTTTTGAGTTCGGGTTCAAGTGCTTAGAAGCACTAAGCTTTGAATAGTACTAGCCAAAGCCCTTTCCAATGATCTCCCAACAGGTTTGATTTAGACAAAAGCTTCAACACAGGTTTAAAAACCTGCTAGGTATATTTATAATATCTCTCGATCCAATAGACTGAGTACCAAGTGTACGTTCAATTATTAATGATCCCAAGCGGATCTATAAGTCCAAGTGACTTATCAAACAATACAGTGCCAAGTGCACTAAGGCCAAGTGCCTAGTAATTCCAATGGACAATACGGTACTAAGTTCCAAGTGAACTAAGTTTCTTTAATTCTGTAGTTCTTCAATCAATTCCAATCAAGACACGTTGAAGCAATCTGATCCTTAATTTGGGCACACAATAGTGTTTTAACAAATGTGATTTGTATACTCTATAGTAGCGCGAAGTGGGGGCAAGATTCCTTGCCTTAGCGCTACTCATCTACAGTCTATTTATAGTGTACAAACTAAATATCATACGGAATTGTAAATTTTACACGGAACCGCGCTCCCGCGTGCCAAGGATCTGTATTCAATGCTGATGCGTCCTCTACAACTTGGCGCGCGCGCCATGCATGCCAATTATGCCGTTTACTGGTTACTTATCAAATATTGAAAGAGCTGGCTAAACTCTTATCAAGTCACAACTGCGCGCTTTGTTATTTAAAACAGCGCAGCACTGTCATTTACTCCTCCTGATTGTCCCGGTCGCTATTCACGGGGTCCCGTCGCTTCCGGTAGTTAACACCAAGTACCCCTGACAAGGATCGGGTTGTGCAAGTCCCAAATTTACAATTACTTCTCCTATTAATGATGATCCCCGGACTAATGATATCATACTACAACGGTTACTTATGAACTAAGACACCGAGGTTGTAACCGGGCATGGTGAATAGGACTAATAATAGACCGTACTCATAGTCCTCTGTACTGATAGTGTATTATCCATTAGACTAGTTCACTCTGATTAGCCGTCTTGGAGCTCGACTCTAATCCTTTATTACCGTTTACTTGGTTATTAGAAATGATACTAATAGCCTTACTTGTCGACTTTATAAGTGCAAACAATTTCGGGCCCTATCAACAGGTTTTGAGAAGAGGCCGTTTTTGTTTTACTGCAGGCTGTAAACCATGCTTTTTCAAGTTGCGATGAATAGTTTGGGAGGAAATGGATTGGTTGGTGACATCTTGAAGAGCTTTGGTGACTTGGACTGCATTATCAGCCTTGCCCATGCAAATGATGTGCTTTGCATAGCTAATATTGGCAGAAGTGAGCTTGGAAGGACGGCCACCAAAGGACTTTGGGAGCTCAGAACAATACTGAGAGTGGATCCTAGAGATAGTAGCAATGGAGAAGCCAGTGATCTTGTGGATCTGGTGGCCAGAAGTGCCTGCATCAAGCAGTGTGATGACATGAGAGCACTGAGCAGGGGTAAGAGATCACATAGTGTGTTTGGGGGCATTAGAGCACTTGAACACTCTGTATTTATACTAAAACATGAGCAAGTCACATGACTTTGTTTAATATATTAAATAATAAACAAAGTCATGTGACTACAGTTAAGATCTCAGCACTTTCTTATTTTTTTACAATGGGCAAAAAAACTGTTTCAATAATAACTTTGTATGTATCCTGTGATTTTGCTACCAAAAATGGAAGTGGTGCAAAGACATTATGTAAGCAACATTATATGACATCAATGCAGCTTCTGTAATTTTTTCATATTTTTCCAATTTTTATTTTCTGACATATGGATGCCTCTTTACAGAATGTGAAAACATTGAAACAGTTTTGTTGCCTACTGTATATCTGATAAGATTTTTCTGACAATCAGACTTCTTACTTTAAGCTTAGGACCTACCTCATCAGTTATTCCAGAAAATTTAAGGCATTTTCTTATTCCCTTCAAGCACTAACTTACTGTAACCCATCAGATTTTAAAGTTAGAGTATAGATTGACATTCAATCAAAACCTTCAAATTGAAAATAGAAAAGTATCATATACATTGGGTAATATACAGCTGAGACTCTGTAAAAAATTCACTCTTCTCTGAAACTCCACCCCAGGTTTATTCATGTGATTTGGGATCTGTGTTGTAGTATTGTTTTTGATGAGACATTTTTAACTTTTTTCAAATGCCTGCCATCATATGCATTCCACACACACACACTGTTATCATGTGCAGCAGTCAAAATGTAATGGCCATCAGTTGAAAATGTAATATATGAAATCAAGGCTGTATGAATATGTTGTGGTCCCCAGAGTTGTGCTCCAGTGGAAGTATTCCACACATTCAATGCCCCTTCAGTTGAACCAGTTGCAATGTGTTGTGCATCAATTGAAAGTGCAAGAACTGAGTTGTTTGGACCAATTACAACCTCAGGTCTTCCTGCCACTAATGTTCCTGAGATAGCATTCCAGAAACGGATTGTTCCATTTGATAATCCACATGCAATAAAAGTACCATCTTGGGAATATGCAAGAGAAACCACTTTATGATGTGTTTTGATTTTCTGAAGAGCTTTTGCTTCTGATTCCACACTCCATATATGTACTGTTCCATCTTCAGCTCCACAAGCAATGAATTTATTATCAGGTGAAAACACAATAGCTGTGACTGGTTGGAGGGATCCCCCATAGTTTCTCTTTTTCCTTGATCCTGCACCAGATAATTTCCAAGTACAGATGACATAGTTTTGCCAAGCTGAGGCAGTAATCAATCCATCTGATGATACTGCTTGCAGTGCAAGTGATATATTTGGGGCTCTCTCCAAATAATTAATACTGTTGGTCCACCTAGCTATTTGTCCTCTTCTAGGGATGCTCCAGATACATACTTTGTTATCCCAAGCACTAGAAAGAAGATTGTCATCATCTATGAAAACAACTGTGGATATAAACTCTGAGTGCCCCAACATTTTGCCAGTGACTGGAGCTCCAGTTTTTACATTCCAGACTGCAATGCTGTGGTCATAAGATCCTGTGACTATCTTGCTTTCATCTGGAGAAAAGTTTACATCTATTATGCCACCAGTATGTCCTGTTGTTATTGATGCTTGCAACCCTGTCTGAATATTCAAGATTTTTATGCTAGCATCTTGTAAGACTGTTAGAAGCAGTTTATCACTTGGAGAAAAAAGTATGGTCATGATGCCATTTCCATGTGCAACAAGTTTCTGCATCAGGCTACTTCCTTTAATGTCCCAGATACAGATAGTTGAATCATCTGATGCTGATGCTATATATTCCCCATTGAATGAGAAGGCAATATGCTCAATAGTTTTACTATGTCTGTGGTAAGGTATTCCACTCAAGTATTTCACTGTAACAAGATCATAGATATGGATGATTCCATCTTCTCTTCCTTCTGCACCCATCCTTCCATCTGGAGAAGATGCAGCTACTAATGGAGGACTTTCAACTACTTTTGGATTAGTAATATCTGGAACATTTGCATGTTGTCCTGGTACATGCTCCACTTCAGATAATTCAGTGAGGAGTTGTTTGAAAAGTTTGTAGTTGTCTTTGCTAAGATTGTTATTCTTCTTTCTCAAGCTTGATTTGAGCCTCCGGATTAAAGACTTCCAGACTTTATGCATCACAGAAGATAGGGTATCTGATTCCAAAAGAAAGCCTATCTTTGAAGCCGCATCAACTTGTAGAAAATGCTTTACTAAGTCATTGTCCTGGGTGTGAATGGCATATTCCAAAATGTTGTGAAGAATATAGACACTGGTTTCTTGATGTTCAGAGAATGACACTTCCTGAAGAAAGTTTAGGACTCTTTTTATAACTGAAGTAGCAGATGGTTGATTTCTCAAAACAGGTGATGTTAACAAATCCTGTAGACAGAAAAATAAACTCCAGTTTGCTTCATTTGGTAGTTTTGCCTGTTTGATCCATGATATAAGGAAATCTGCATGTCTATCCATCTGTGAGATGCTGTCCCACTGATAGTCTGCTAGTGCTACAATTTTGCTGATAGTACTATGTGAAAATCTGACTGGCAAGTTAATCAAAATCATTTCTGCTTCAGTCAATTGTGGCTTCTGGAACATGGCTTTGAATATTCCCCATGATGCAATGGCAATAATTTTCTCCTGTGCCACTTGGTCACCCTGGATTATTGCTACTTGATTGTCAATAACCCTCCTGAATGTAGCTGGCACTAAAGATAGATCCTCATTCTTGATTTTTAGACTGAGGTATTTCAGTCTATCTTCTCCTGGTTGAGAAATTAACAAATTTATGCAACACATCAATTCATTCAAGGCTGCTTGTTGCATTATATGCTTCTCCCAAAAACTCAATAAGAGTAGCAATGTGCTCTGAGTAAACTCTGTATTTGCCCCTGAAGTTGTATCCAGAGAAAACAGGACTTGTTTCAAGGCAGAAAAGATCCATCTCATAATCTCTTTATGTGTGTGAAGGTTTTGAACATGAAACCCTTCAATAATTTTGTACAAATCATAAAATGGATCAGGATCCTCTATATTTGTTAATTTCAGAGGTTTGTCTAATAAAGGCAGTGTTTGGTGTTTCACATGCTTTTGATAAAACAAGACTTCTATACAAACAATGGCAGCAAAGACTTCCAAATTCCATCCCTGAGATTCCAAGATTAGGAAGTTTGAGTTACACTCTTGTTGTAGCAACCTCCAGACCAAGATCCAGTCACCAAGCAGCCATGAATGAATTGGAGGGGACTGCATGTATTCCAGAGACACAGCTGGAGGAGGAAAATCACTAAAATATTTGGGATGCTCCCAGACCCAGAGAAGTGAAAGCATGCAGGGCAGAGCATCTTCAACAGTGCTAGTAGTCCTTAATAGATGATCACCATTGAAAGCTATATATTTCCCAAAGAACTGTTCACGAGGTGGTAATGGAACATATATTGTTTTGGTGAGCTCTGAGATGATATTGTAGCTCAAAAGGTTGTCAATCAAGCTTGGTGAATGCTCCAAATATCTGATGTGCTCCAAGGAACTCTTAATCCTATCCTTGGATTGGGAGGTTTGTGCAAGCCAAAGAATACTATCCTCACTCAATTTGGCACTATTTTCTTGAAGGGCTGCTCCAAGTGCACCATAATTATACTTGGCAAGAGGTCTGGTTTGCAAAAAATTTACTCCAGGACTTGTAGGTGAATGTTGGTCATAGCTAAGTGGCAATTTACCCCCCTGCTTCAATTTGTAGTGATATACAGCATAACTGGCCATGGACATACTCCAGTGCTTTACAACTTTAGCCTGGATAATAGTAAACATCAAGATTCTTTCCAGCAACATTGATGCAGAGCTCTCATATGGACAATCCTTGTATAAAAGAGGCAACACCAGAGATATCCCATTCAGGATCAAAAGACAGGCAACCAATCCTGTAACAATATTGGCTATAATTGAGTTTATTTGATGCAGCATAACAGCAAGCCCCAGAGCAAACAGTAAAAGAGATATGTGCAGCAGCAGTGGGAGAGTTGAGATAATAGTTGGCACATGCCACTGTTTTAGAGAGTTGTACCTCTGCTGTCTTCTCTTAGTATATTCATAGTCAGATCCACTCCATAGTTTCAGTGAGTAGAACTGAAGCCACTGTTTGACCAAGATAATAGTCACAGCAGTTCCCAGACTGCAGAGCAAGCTAGCAAACCACAAGCCATTCACCCATAAAAAGCCAAGAGAGGGTGAAAATTGTACTGCTGGAACAGGTAAAGATGCAGGAGTTGATGACAAGTTTCCCTGAAGTGAGATATTGATATTCCTCAGCAGTTGAATGGTGAGGTCCTGAGGATCAGGCTGAAGAAGCTTATAAACCTCAATGATAAATGCAGTCAGTATGGCAGAGAATAGAGCAGCCTTGTAAAACAATTAGCTTTCATACACACATACATGTTTTAAAAAACACTACTAACAAATACAAGGTGATTATCCATTGTTGTATTCCAGTTCAAAAGTTGTTCTTGATCTTGAGTTTCTGCTTCCTGAACATAATGGCTCCATAGTGGTGAGTTAGCAGGCATATGAAACTCATTGTTGGAAACAGAAATGTTCTTGGAAAATTCTATAGAAATTTGGTTAGAATTTAGCATCCATAAATCATGAATAATTGAAACCTGGCTGGAAATTGTGTTGAGAGGATCTGTGAGCTTGGGCAGCATTCAGTACAGGATGAAACATAGTGTCAAGCTGTGATTGTAAAGTCTTGATCTCTGGCCCCACTTTGGGTATATGGGGGGCAGGTCCTAGGGAACTACTATAAAAGCCAACTTCATGATTATATCTGAATATACCTGAAAGTGGTTTCACTGAAGATGTATCTGGGTCCTATCATATTGCTGAGTTAACTGACTGCAGAGAGATGCTAGACAACTTACTGGATTAAACGGATTGAGAGCCCTAATAGCATCTGAAATGGTCTCTCTGAGAGCAATGTCTGCTTCCTATAAACTGGTGAATAGCTGCTCAGGTAATAGATTCATAGATCATATATTCTTACCAAGACACTCTCTGGGGCATCTTCATCTGCTATGGAATTGGGAACCTGAAGAAATAGATAAGACTCCAGTCGAGCAGAAAAAAGACACCACATACTGCCCACATATGATAATTAGAGACTTCCAATGCGCGCTCCCCCCGCATGGTATTGTTTGTTTCAAAAAGAGGATCCCTAGAAGAATCTCCTAACTAATTGATGTGACCATGCACGGAGAACAAAGAGGGTGAAAGGGTCAGCGAAACATGCTTATAGAAAAGGAGGCTAGATACCATTTCAGTCGCCACTGCACCTTCTATCTCCTCTGATACCACATCTCGACCATGGCTGTCCTCCCCGAAGTTTCCAAAAATCGGCTGAGATTTAGGGCCCTGAGTCCAATTAGGCGAGTCGTGCATTGGACCCGACTTTGTAAACATACTGGTACAGTCTGGTCACCATATAATTCAGACAATGACTGAGGTGTGCTGGATCGTTGAACATCTCCTGGCTCCATGACCTATCGTAAAGGATCAGTAGCACAGATTAGGGACCATCTTTGAGTATGGAACAGAGGACACTTACACCTTCCCAGAAAGGGCGCTCTTCATCAGGCGGCGGCGGCGGCGGCGTAGACGACATGCTAAAAGATATATCTGCGAACGATGGGAAAACTGGGGAACGAGAGCGTGGGCAAGAATGAAGCGGTTAATGCGCCTCGTGGTTTCTGCCAGCTGTCAGTTAGTCCCGTGCTCACTTTTGGCGCCATAGCGTTCAGCGTCTATAATTCGTGCTGTAGTTCGCACACTGTGTGTTCCGATCAAAAATGAAAACAGCTACGCCGATACTATACACTCCTCGATAGCAATGCAAAAATGCCAGATTCGAAATCAAAATCAGTTTAAATGGGCACATTCTCTAAGACTAGGTTATCCCATCACCCCAGGATGGGCCGAGTTGATCACTTTCTGCTTAAGGCCCCCAGTGCTCGCAGGGGTATTCCAAACCGTTGTGAACGAAGGAGGGAGCAACAAATATCACAGATAAGAATGATGTAGACTAGAGTAGTCGAGCAACAAAGAATCTGAACATAATGAGGGCGTGCGAGAGCCACTAAGCAAGGCTTGAAAAACGAGCATTACCACATCGAACACGGAAAGGTAATAAAAATCCTGCTCATTTTCACCGAACGAGCGCAAAAAGTACATGGGTCTGGAATTAAGAATGCCGGAAACGTTTAGCCAGAGTTGTGAAATACATTTGCGCCTTGTATGGAGTGTGACCTGGAGTGAAGAGTGAAAATGCCTGATTGAGCCACGGATTGTTGCTCTTAGGTCAGATAATCAATTTTACAGAAACGGCATACGTACTGACAAAAGTTGGTCACAGGCGCCCCAATCATTGTATACTTATTACGCGACGTTCTGACCATCCATCAAACCGTCCAAACCCGTGACGAACAGGAACCCAAGGTGTATATCCTGAACGGCCGTAAGTAATGTAAATTAGCAGAGAATATGGAGGTTTAAGAATGTGCGCCTCATCGTAAACAATAATACACTTCTCGGGGAGATTCGGATCCGCTGCCACTGGTGGTGACTATAAAACGCCCGGAGTCGCGACACTGCAACTTAACAATAATAGATACACCAGCCGTGTCCGAACGCGGACCCGATAAAGCGCGCTTCTTTACTGCGGAAAACCTAGGGCTTGAGGTCAAAGTAAAACGGGACTCCAACTCAAATACACATCCGAGATGATCCCCCTCTCGTATACCGTACTCAGCCATCTGCGTATGTGGGCACTAGTGGAAGCACCCGATGAGCTCGACGGGGCGTTATGTGTAAATGCCGAGCCTACGAATCAGGTAATTCCTAACTCAAACCTCAGCTACAGATGATTACTAGAGAACAAAATCTTACCATATTTTAAATATCTCAGAACGTTGTGATTGCGACCCGACCAGTCGTTCGGACCTATCTGCAAGGTACTAGGGAAGTCGACATTACTCTGAAAGTGCCACGCTGTTAACACAGGTTCCATTCGTTGTATATAGTCGTGTGAGTAGCAGTGCCAATTCAAGGTCGATTTGGTTTTTTTTTTTCGGCTCGCCGGCTCCACAATAAGGCCCTTCACGGATTCATCCTCCTTTCCATGCCTTGCTAGTGAGCCGTCCGGTCCGTATATCTGGGCTCGCGGTTGACGAAAGTATAACACACGAATGAGAGCGTAAACACAAGTCTTGATATTATTGGCTGAAACGCATGTGGGAAAGCGATGCTCTTCGCGTGAGCCCGGATTCCTGGTCTGGTGAGAATGAGTTTGAATTATATTATAGTAAACAGGTTGGAGATAACAGTGCAGCTGTGTCGTACCGCAATATCATTCTCCGCTGCCGCAACCTTAGGTCCTTGTTTATATACAGCTCCTTGCCCATTGGGGACCGCACCGGTCGGAAGCGGACATCGTTTGGTGACTTTGGGGAGATGCAGACAAAACGATACAGTTGTCCAAAAGCCGAGAGATCTGAATACCCCAGCCCAATCTGGAGAAGTTGTTAGCCATTTTACAAACAGGCCCAAGCTCGAGAGAATGTACTTACATGAACCTCACGGTTCTACAAGGAAAGAAGTTATCATAACCGATCGTTATTGAGTCGGGTGTGGTACTCTTTGTAGAGGTATATGTTTTGCGCTCAACCGCTCCAGGCTGGGCGCGACGAAGATAAAATATACACATGTTCCGCTTACAATTAATAGCCCGAGCGGATATGATATCTTTGTTTCGATGTTGAAGACGTTGGGTAGGACCAGCAAGTTGAACAAATGTTCAGGACTCATCTCATGTCTCAACAACCCAAATCAACGAAGCATTCGTCTCAAAGGACAAATGGTAGGTGCAAGACATCCTGCTAAACAACGACGAAGAATGTGTCCACATAATTATGAGAGATAGGATAAACACCAACCCACAACGCCAAAGCCCCTTTATGCCCCATTTTTGAATTTGAAGCACCAGAATCTAAGACGAAGTGTGAATTGGTGAGTAAAGTCTTGCGTGGCGCCGTGTGTCCAAGGCACAGGCCTTTAGCTCAGGGTGGAAGGTCAATTTTCCGAGGATATGTGTGTCGCGTGACCACGTGGCAGATTGTGATCGGAAAACCATCAAAGCATGTTAACCACGCATCGACGCTCACTTTTCTTCCACATTGTTACTATCATTGTGAAAATGGAGATTTATTCACCAGCAGGCCCCCTACCATCCATACCAGACAACCTAACAGTTCCCCAATTTATATTTGACTATGAACATCCCTCCCGGCCCATTCGAGGTGCTAACATTCCATGGCTTATCGAAGACGCGACTGGGAGGAAAATTGGGGAACATGAGGTTGGTATTAATGGAACGACATGCAAATCAAACTCACCTTACCTTGTTTACGCAGCTTCGTAGACGTACAAATGGCCTTGCCATGGCTCTCAGATCCGATTTCCATATAGGTGAGGTCTAGTTTTGACACCGCGATTTAATAAGTGCTAAACTTTGACAGGGGAGGATAATGTTGGTACGTATCTTCAAACCCCATGGCCTGGAAAACTTAGATTCAACTTTCTGTGCGCCCACAAAGTGCTAATTTTTAGCCGGAACCATGTTGGTGGGTTTAATGAGTATAATATGTTGATGTTGTCTCTAAATCCGGGGTCTCCGCATTTTTAGACTATCCTGTGGCAATCTGGGCAGTCCACCGGCTTGGAGGAATAGTTTCGTGCGCATGCAGCTAATCATCTTTCTAAATATATCTGACGGATACTCGACATACAGTGGGGCCAACCCTGATTTTTCGAGCGACGAACTTCTGTACCAACTTAAAGCGACAAAAGCCTCGGTTCTCATCGTACACCCCGATGCACTAGGGACCGCCCTTGTGGCTGCTCGTGCTGTTGGCATATCACCGGATCGCGTAATTATCTTTGATGTAGCGTCCACAAGTATAGTCTCAAGTAAACATCGCACTGTGGGAGGATTAATCAATGAAGGCATGTCAAGCCCGGGACCCATATTCGTTGAAAAGACACTGGAACCTGGGGAGGCGCGAACTAAACTCGCGTTCTTCAATTTCTCCTCCGGAACTACCGGAAAGCCTAAGGTTGAGATTTTTGTCTTTCTATCAGCAGTGAGACCTTGAAGTGCTTTGTACTAGGCCGTGGCAATACCTCACTATTCTCTCATTGCCAACATCATCCAACTTGCAGCCCACAACAAGGTAAACGAAGACTACTGTGATTACAAGGATCAGCGATATAGATCGGGAGATATTGCGATTGGCGGTAAGATATTTTATCTTATTTGCATGGACCTATTGCCAGATAACAATATGGATGTCAGTCCTACCTCTCTACCGTACGTCTCAAGCGTGTGAGCGCCTCTTGACCGCCTTCTAACTCAATTTTTATAGACATATACGGTCTGGTGGTCAATGTAGGCTCCCTCGTTACAACATGAAGCTCAAGCTTACCCCGTCGTATCTTAGCTTCATTTTTCGTTATTCTGCGGGGTACTCTTTTAATGCCAAATGACTGCACCGAACCCTGACAGTACTCTATCACAGATGTCCGTGGTTGTCATCCCAAAGTTCAACTTCATCGAGATGCTGAACAGCATCGTACGCCACCGCATATCACACCTCCTGTAAGACCTCGTAACAATTGTTGACATATTGGTTGGCTAAATACAAACCGACCAGACTTGTTCCCCCACAGGTTATTCTGCTTTGCAAAGTACGCATCTCAACTTATCTCGGGTATTTCTATTCTCATATGGACCCAGCACCCTGCTGTAAAAAAATACGACCTTCATCGGTATATTCGATTCTTGATGTGTGGTGCTGCTCCCTTGTCCTTCGAGCTCAACCGGCAACTCTTCGAACTTTTCCCTGACGCCCATGTCGGACAATCGTATGGTATATATATAATGCTACCATGAATTATCCGTATTCAACACACTCCAGGGATGACCGAGACTTGCACAGTGACAAATATGTGGCCCATCGCTCGAAAGCGCGGGACACCTGGGAGTATGTATCGTCCGCTGTCTCCTACTTCGCCTTGGACTGATGTATTTTTTCCGTTGAGGTGGTGGTCAACTTGTTCCCGGAACAGTTGCCAGAGTTGTTAAAACTGACGGCTCGTTGGCTGGGTATGATGAGGCGGGGGAATTAGTGATCAAGACCCCGTCGGTAGCGTTAGGATACGCTAACAACACGGAAGCGTGCGTTGGATTTGAGTTTGATTAACGCCGATATGCTCATTTGTCACAGCACTAAGGAAACATTTATGGACGGGTACGTTGCAGTTCGTTCTTCCGGGGTAGTCTAACACGCAGTGTTGTAGATGGGTCAAAACTGGAGACGAGGTAAAAATTGACAAGAATGGGGAAATTTGGATTTTGGACCGGTTGAAGGTGATTTCCGTTGCACGTATTCATACGCATAAAGTTCTTATGTGACACGACACCCGCTCAGGAAATCATGAAGGTGAGTTGCAGGTATCGCATAATGCTGACATGGCTGACATTTTGTGCAAACATAGGTCAGAGGATTCCAGGTCGCGCCCGCGGAACTCGAAGGGTGTATTTTGGACCACGACGATGTCTCCTCAGTGTGTGTCGTTGGAGTTCTGGATGATTACAGTGCGTTACATCCTCCGTTTTCCCCTCACCTGTCACCTATACAAACAATGTGTTTTGTAGGTGGCGAGGTACCTATGGCGTTCGTGGTCCTCACTTCCGATGCTGCCAGACGAGTCGAACAAGATCCCCACATGGCCGAGCAAATCAAAGGATCAATCGTGAAGGTAAGCCCTAGTAGTTCTGTGTGATATTGTGCCGTATTGATTGAGTATGTAGCATGTCGCCGATAATAAAGTCGCATACAAGCACCTCGTCGGCGGTGTAGAGTTCGTTGATGCGATCCCGATTTCACCAAGTGGGAAGCTGCTTCGTCGAATTCTTCGTGACCAAGCGAGGGAGCTAAGGAGCAGAAAATCGAAGTTGTAACCAGATATCCATTCTTTTTTTTTTAAAGTGATCGGGAGTATCAAGAAAGCTGGGTAAGGGCTGGTCCTCTCAATGAAAAACTTGATGGGATAGGAAATTCGACAGTCATAATTATTATCCACCTCCTAGTAATGACCAGGGGCATAGCGTTGAGAGGAGCCTCGCGTATGTTTGTGAAGGGTGGCCTGATGGATCCGTGGAGTTTCGGTGAGAGTAAAGATGGTAAGAAGTTTCAACTTACAACGTTCGCAGAACCACAATTTCGACGGGAATCTGACCTGCAAGTTCTGAAAAAACGGTTAGGAGTACGTTAGGAAGTCACAGATGGAGAAACGAACATCAGCGCACTATAAACACACATCCAATTCCCGACCTCCCTGAATTATAACCACTCAGATTCGCAAAGAGATTTGACCAAACAAGTAGCAGAAGGCCTGTCCACTTCCATCGCGGTAATTTTCCGCCCCACGTCCAAGATAGGCTCGGAATTTGGCTTATGAAGAACGGGAAAAATGGATGTGTGGAATTGGGATACGTTGAGACCATTGTGGGTGTAAGGGTACAAAATTTGGAGGGGCCTTTCACGGGATGAAGTCCCTACTAGCTATAGGTTCAAACAAGAATCATGAGAGATGCATCAGTTAGAATCAAAGAGTTTGATACCTAATGACCGAAACTGTCAGCAACGCAGAAGAGCTTTGGTGCCATTTTGAGATTCTACAAACGCAGAATAGCCAGTAGAGAAAATGGTTAAGTGGCGACGGTTTCCATCGCCGTCACGGTCATTGACAACAGTGAGCCAGTTTGCACATCGTGGGAAACCATGATCAAGAACTTGCAGCGCATATCGTCCTCTTTGACATTCCACTACTCTCTATTTACATATGAAGATACACATATCATGCTCGTAAAATCTTTTCAAGATCGACCTTGGTAATCAATCAAATCGACACAGAGCCTAGGATCGACTATATGAGAAACTGCTATTCGCGCCCAATCCGTTTACACCCAACGAACGTATTGGTTGCACACTCGGAGCGGCCAACACGATTCTGCATCCTCATATTTGTGAAGTAAGACATCTAGAATAGGTCTTTTTTTCAAAATCATAGACCGCCCATTGCGCAGATCGGGCATG
This sequence comes from Collybia mongolica, assembly GCA_013420905.1. Lineage (NCBI taxonomy): Eukaryota > Fungi > Basidiomycota > Agaricomycetes > Agaricales > Clitocybaceae > Collybia > Collybia mongolica. The sequence goes on from JAAXNY010000004.1 coordinate 434,992, forward strand.
GGGCACTCGGGTTGCGCTGCGGCGCGCTCTCAAGGAACCGGCTTCTTATCGCCTACGCGCTTAGGTTAGTCACGAATATACGACACAACTATCGAGGCAAGTCTTTCTTATTGATCAACAAAACTCAGAGCCACGGCTGACATATTTCACACGATTTAGACTCGGAGCCAGGAAAGGGCTGCGTTGAGCCGGTAGACAACAATTACCATGTGCCTGAGTGGCCGTCGCTTGAGCTTTTCCGTGAGCGTTACGACATGTCAATCGTTTAACAACGAACGGCGCTTCATGCTTCCAAATCAACATCATAGTGATTGACACTGACGTTCAAAAGATTCGTGAGTTAGGAACAACTGTCATAGATTGACTGCTTATATCATGATCCCAGACTGAACATATCACCAAGTTTCACCGCCGGTCAAGAAGCTACTGCGTAACCAAATCAAACGCACTATAGAAATGAAGAATAATTGTTAATACATCACAGTAATTTCATCCGGAACCGACAGTCACACAACGCCCCGATTGTCTCGGATTCAACACTTGTGATGGCAACTGTTTAGGCTTTGGCCCCAGGTACTTAGGTGAAGACAACAGTGCATGGTCAAAATGCTACCGTACCAATGTTACTCCTCGCGGGTAAGCCGGGATTTCGCACAAAAGTATGAATTTCCGGGGGTTTCTCAAGTCATCATTTCCAGTTCCCAGAAAACTCGAAATGGGAAGTGGTTGCAATGAAAGTTATGCATATATCAAACTCCATGGATACCATTCGGCGGCAAGCATCAAAGCCCCATTTACCAGGTTGCTGTTCTGTGGTGTTACAGGTACCTGAGGTGTAGCCCACTCCGCGTGTTGTACATAGTCCACTTCTAGAGAAACGACCTGCATATCAAGCATGACGTTATGTATATCGTAACTGAGTGATCTCCCGCTTAGATTCTCCGCTAGCCCCGGGTGCAACTGGTTTAAAGAGGCTTTAGCAGTATTTTTGTTTTCTCTCCCCTGCGTCCTCGAGCATGACAAATATATCGTCTGTTATCGATGGCTCTTTAACTGGTACGTCCAGAATTCACTTTCATGAAAATCTACTTCAACTACTTACCGAACAACAAAGGCTACCTTATTTCACTTGCGTAAATCAGGAAATGAACTATCAAATCCTCGGATTTTAACATTGTGGTCAGGTTACTGGGGATCACCATCGTTCAAAGCTGGGCTTACATTCACAATAATTACGACAAATGGCCGCTTCGAATCTTCGTGAGTCTTAATAGTATCTTCCATCGCTTTTTCCACACGTCTAAAGGTCAACCACTCCAGGTTACTGTACTTATGTGAGTTTCCTGGCTTGTCTAAAGTAAATCACAATGCCTGATTTTCAAAAGATTGTTAGATCTCACGGAGACCTTTTGCGCGACTAAGGTTTTATATCACTTCTTAGTAAGTTTAGATCCCCTTTTAGCAAAAGTTCTTTCCATTAAACGCCTTATAGGTATATCATTTCGGTGAAGTTGACGTTCTCGAGAATCCCGCCGAGTACGTCGCGGTACCTATACTAATTTGAGCGTAATCTCAACCTTGCAAAGTATCATATCTATCGACTTTGTTATAACCAGCACCATATTCTTCATGTAGGTTGTTTTCAACCGCTCCCCATTCTAGATCTCATTTCTGAGTCGGCTTCGCAGCTCCCACATGTTTTTTGCACACCGGCTTTGGAAGCGTAAGTGGTCATCTTCAACAAGTTCTAGGGTGATTGGAATTGCATTCAATTAGTTGGAAAACGTTTGTGGCTTCCAGCCATAATTGTACGCTATCTATATTCGCCGCGTGCAAAAGCTCATGATTATGCTAGAGTTTTACAAGTACGGCTACTTTAGGTATGTGCGTATATCTTAAAGAAGAGATAGATAATACTCATCTCAGGATTTTGAGCCCTTTGTGCAGGTAAGCCCTAAGACCATGTCGCCGGTCATTCCTCACATGCATTTACGACTCGTAGTTTCTGTTTCTCCCCAGTTATCGCGTTTGGTATCTAGCGAGTATCGTCGGCGTCACACCATGGTACGCTAGAGCTCCTGCCTATTATTCACACATTTTTGAGAGGCTCGTTTCAGATCGAGTTGGCGACATTTCATGCACTCGCTGTGCTGACAGACATTTTGATCACCATAGGCCTATCATGGTCCCTCTCGAAGACTCGCACGAGTTTCAAAATGTACGTTGTCTATATTTTGCTTCTTTTGTTCCCTTATTTTTATGTTTTGTAGTAACCAAATGGTGCTTCAGCGATTCCTCGATTTCATTGTTACTCGTGGCATCCTGATCACTCTCGTACAAATTGGGCATATTATCATGTATGTTCACGACCCGAAAAGCATGTTGTTTTGGTGAGTGTCCTATTTTACGCCGTCTGGTTGCATGGTATTCTGAAGCAAGCGGTGTAGGTCCACTTTTCATCTCATCTTGACTAAGCTTTACGTCCTTACAACGTGTAAGTTCAGCGTGTCTCTCCCTTGACCACGCTTCGTACTCAACAATCACTATTCTCAGTGGTCACGTAAGCGTCCATGACGAAATCTCTCCTAAGTATCCTAGTAAACGCAGAAGATAGATTAAACTCACGCACACCGAGGCGTGACACGGTTCAGAATGCAGTCGCCACTGGGACTCATATTTCCTTTGTACGCCCGACCATATCCATGTCGGGTTATGAAGATAGCGGAGCAGGCAGGTAAGCTCTTTGTCGAAGAACATGGGTGATGTGAGATGGAGACTCATCTTTACGTGTTCATATTCCCCAGGAACTCTGAGTCTCGGACGTCCAAGGCCCCCGTTGACTCACTGGTACTTCGTGACAAAAGTTTGGACTTTGTTGTTAATATTAACAAATCACGTCAATCACTGGGTACACCATCATCTACATCGGTACCTCGCGTACATGATCGTAAGTTCTATCTTGGATTGTAGTTGTCGACGAATACTTAGCTTCTATGGTCAGTGTTGTAAATACCTGACCCCGGTACTGTACTATTTACGAGCATCATAGTTATCTCCGAATTAAAGCGAAAGTGGATAATCCAGATGGCATCACTCTCCACTTCACCCGTCCCCGCATCAGTATATACAACGCAATCTATTTATGTTATTCGCAGAACTCCATTTTTGGAAGCCTGAAGTATCCTTGTCTGACAAGTCTTGATCCCTCTAGGTGCTTCCTCTGCATCATGACGACAGGAAACTTTGATTACAGAAATGGTTCGACGCGCCATACGGAAAACTGCGAGTCTGAGGCGTATACCCACTGGAACTTGGATATAATGGGAATCACACCGGTTGACCTAGGAGGAATCTGTCTTGGCGAAATATCGAGTTGGGGCACGGAATGCTATTCCAATTCACAATCGGTAAAGGCAACAATCCAGATTAGATTACTACGCCGAAAAGGATCCGAGTTTGCATTGACATTATAATGCTTGAGATAAGAGAATCGTTCGTGGGGGAGGGCGCTGAGTAGGATAATGTCTATTCAGAATTTCCGCTGCGCTTGTCGTGGCGCGAATGCCTACTGGAAAGACGCGTTGTTGGTATATGTTTGGCTTATGGAGATTGGCTATTTCCCCCCACCTTAAACCCAACTTTCATGCGCGCGCCCTACAACGAATTCACGAAGATTTACTACCGATCAACTCTCAAACCTCAACGTTTAACGTTCAACTTCCAGCCTTGATTGAGCTTGCATGGTCAACATTTACAAAAAACATGCTCATCGAACTCAGGGGAATTTCTGCGGATAAACTCTATCCCGGAAAACACTCGTATAGCACTCGCCGGAGCCTGCTTCAATTTGGGAAATGAAATGTTTGAGCACCGGAAACCGCGACCAGAGGAGCTTTGATGATGGAAGTGGCGTACTATCGGCCAGCGTTGACGCTCGCACCAGGGTGAGTGCTGTAATTGATTGTCAGCGGCGGGCATCATTGTTGTCTTTCTGACATGCTACCCCAGGTTCTTACCCTAGGACAGGAATCGACTTACCTGGCGACTCGCTCGCGTCCAAAGGAGGATGGCGTCAGATCGCCCTATGACACCTCGACGTGTAGTGGATTAAACTGGCAGCTGTGTATTTGAGTCTTCAGCTGGCCAAATTTAATCACTTCTACATAAGGGTGTGACTATTTGGCTCTTAACTCTGCCTTCCTCTCCAACCCCTTACTCATGGCTAACGTGTCCTCCCTTGTCGATGGTACCGTGTTCGGCGCGTGCAATTGGTGGATCTTATAGAGCTGTCATAGTGACTGAGTGACTAAAAACAGGCTACATCATTTCGTTGGTGTAAGTCATCTTCAATCAAATTTCACCTGGATGACGAAGCCGACGCTCAGGTTGATTGGGATTACGCTCGTGCAAGGCTGGGATTATGCCCACAACAATCACGATAAATGGCCCCTTCGAACCTTCGTATGTTATGATAGAATTAGTACCATGCTCTACGGGCCCGCTGATTAACTGTTAATGTTTAGGTCACTGTACTCATGTAAGTAAAATTACTCCTAAAAGTTAGGCCCATCCGATGTCAGCATCTACAGTTTATTGGATATTGCGGAGGCGTTCTGTGCCTCCAACCTTTTACATCATTATCTGGTAAGGCTCGGTACCAATGAGAAACCTGAACCTCACACCTATATAGGTATCACATTTTGGCGAAATCGACGTCCTTAAGTCTCCTATAAAGTGCGTTAGCCAACATTTTGTGTGATGATCTCTTTTCAACCACGCAAAGGATGATATCTATAGATTTTGCCGTTACTCTTGTCATAATCTTCATGTAAGTCTTATTCCATCTCCTTGAGTAATACTTACTTTTTTTTACAGAGTTCATATCTTCTTTGCGCGTCGGCTGTGGATGGGTATGCGAAAATGTTATGTTTATGTGAAATTGATCTTCAATATTTATTAGTCGGGAAAAACTGGTGGTTCCCAGTTATAATTGTATGCATTCTATTATCGCCACATACAGGACCTCATTGTTGCATCAGACTCTTACAAGCATAGCAATGCTAGGTGTGTACCATATCATTAACTCCATGACTCGTGTAATCCTCATCTCGAAAATGAGCCCTTGGCATTGGTGAGCTCCACGCTAATCGTGTTACTCAACAGCTCACGCCTTTTAGGTGCTATTTCCATGCAGATATCAGCGCAAGCTCTGGGTGACTTCTATAGGCGTCCCGTTATGGTACGATCATATCTTTTTCTCATCACTTGTAATTTTTAAAGTTTGTCCCAGATCGAGTTGACTGTGTTTCATGGACTCGGTGTGGTGACCGACATTCTAATCACCATAGGCTTATCCTGGACGCTTTCAAGGTCCCACACCGGTTTCAAAGCGTGCGTTGACCAAATACTATCCTCGTTCAATCTGATGCATCTATTCCACAGTACTCAGATGATCCTACAACGACTTCTCATGTTTACAGTGACACGCGGTATCTTGGTCTGTCTGGTACAAGTTGGACATATCGCGATGTATGTTTATGACCCAAAGAATATGCTGTTCTGGTTAGCAATACTTCAAATTATCTCGTCACGCAACCGTGAAACTCAGAGATACGGCAGGGCCTCTCTCCATCTCATCTTAACCAAACTCTATGTTCTAACGACGTGTAAGTTCTACATCCCATTTCAGCCTCCTGTAGGACTCATAGATATTTACAGTGGTCACGTAAGTACCCACGACGACGACGTCAGGGAATACCCAATGATTGAGCTTTAGGTTAAATTCTCGTAAAACATTCCGTGACACAATGCAGAGCGTAGTAACGGACGACCCCACCTTCACACCTTCAGCCCCGTCGCTGTTTGGTCATGGTAATACGGCACCTAGGTGAGAGTTTACAAATAGATATTACTTTGAAAAATGCGTCATGTATTACAGGAGCCTTGAGGATCAAAAAGATCGGAAACCTCCCACCATACGCAACATGCTATTTTCTCCTGCCGACATGGAATTCTCGATAGATGTCAACCTGGCGAGTCACAACACCACGCCTGGTCAGGGGTCTAAATGCTGATCACAGCATCATCCTATTCCCCTCCGATGGTGATAAGATAGCGTTCAGTAGAGAATATGGTAAGAGCTCTCGTATCGTACGGAGAAGCTCCAAGACTTCTTTGTATCATAAACCATAACAATGATGCGAAAAAACCCTATTACACTTTTGCTAGGAGCCCTCCGAGCTCGGGTCAGACAGGGCGAGTCGGCAACTTTCTGGTCACCACCCACCCATTGGGACCCACGCTTGACAGCATTTGCCTAACCGCCGCACCCAAAAATACGAAGCGTCGGTTATGTTCAAGTCGGGTCCGATGAGGCATAAACAGTCGGATGTCGTTGAACGACGGTGGCTGCCTGCATCAAACATTACATATGATAAAATAAGCCGCCTACATGTTTGATTTGTATCAACACGCGTCAAGAGGACTCGTTCATCCTCAATTGCAGCTGCCCCACCAGACTACCGACTGCTACCGATTCATATAGTCACACGCCAAGGTGAAAAGAACCCCCACCGACATGCGAGGCACCGGGCAAAGGATGAAATGTTTATGTCCGAGGTCGCCGCGCTCCATGAGTCAATCGTGAATATTGATTGGCCTCCCATCTCAATGCCATACACTTGTTCTCCTATCTTTATTATGAGGAAACATAGAGAAATACATTTTATTGTATGGATTTCATCACAAACTGGCTTGAACAAGGACTCGGAAAAAATGAGGCGAATTGAAACTCCGAATTCTCTTGAACCTCTTCTATCGACTTCCATTGAGGCTTCGAAGTTCGCCGTGTTGAGGAGCTCAAGGTCTGGAAATCGTCTAACAGTATGAAACTCACCATAGCCTTGAAAACCCTAGATTGGCCCAAGTTTGAACAATATACCATGACTTTTTACAAAACAAATTTTTGAACTGATGTTAGTGAGTAAGGAACGTCGAGCGATAATATCACCATCTCGTTGTGATTTCGGAGTGATCGCAAGTTCTTGCCCCTGAACAGGAAACGGAAGCATGGCCACTATGCATATGGTTCACTTTCATATTGCTTTTATAGTGAGAGGAACACGGGTGTCAAGGATGACACTTGCATCTATTATGACCCTCATACATCCCGAGCTGACAAAGGTGTCTTCGGCCGGATTTAATTGCTTTTAACGACGTCGTGGTACCTGTGGTATCTTGGCTCGTTCCCACTTCCCCAATTCCTCAACTATGACAGATATATCCTCTATTGTGAATGGATCCGTAATCGGTGCGCATACATTCGGTATTGAACATGAAAACAACCCAGATATTGACGCAGGCGGAAGACAGGTTACATCATCTCATTGGTGTAAGTCATACAACCGAACTAAAGCCCAGGGTACAAATATTATGCGCAGCTTGCTCGGGATCTCCATCGTCCAGAGTTGGATTTACGCACATAACAACCACGACAGGTGGCCGCTTAGAACCTTTGTATGTCCCACTTGCTATTTTGCAAACACAACATGCAGCTTATTCCGTTTAGGTTACACTACTCGTGTAATGTTCAATCCATGGGGGCTAGGACTATGCTAAATTCGGTTAACCTAGATTATTGGATATCACAGAAACATTCTGCGCAACGTACATTGTGCATTATTATCTGGTAAGGCTGAACCTCCATTTAATAAAAGGCCTGCACATCAACCCTCTCCAGATATCTAATTTTGGGGAAGTTGAGGCTTTGGAGACTCCTATCGAGTACGCTGTGCCCCTGAATCTGAAGCGATAATTTGACTTCACTTGGGTGTAGTATAACATCGGTGGATTTCGCCATCACTAGTATCATGTTCTTCATGTGCGTTTTATTTCGACATCTTCTTGTATCACTACCGATTCTTTACAGGGTCCATCTCTTCTTTGCGCGTCGCCTTTGGATACGTACGTGTAATTCTCCGCCACCCTTCAGATTTTGACCAAGTGATTTGGGTAGTCGGGCAGAGTTGGTGGCTCCCAGCTGTAATTGTGCGTGTCCCGCCGTCACCATGTACCAAAATTCATCATTTTTACCTTAGACTGTTACAAGCACGGCCATGTTAGGTGTGTAGAATCAATCTCTTGTTGGTTTATTGTACTGACAGCAGGAACCTGAGCTCTTGGAGCTAGTAAGTATTGAACTTCTATCGATTACGTGCTACATCAATTTACAGTTTATAGGTGCTGTTTCCTCTCAGCTATTAGGTGGTTTAACATTTGATGACGATTCTCAACGTCGAATCATGGTTTGTGTCTTTCCTTAGTGTTCATTGGGCGACAGCAATACTAATTGGCTCGCCTTAGATAGAGTCGGCCTTATGCCATGCGCTTGGTGTTATGACAGATATTTTGGTCACTCTAGGACTATCTTGGACGCTCTCAATGACTCATACGGATCTCAAAAAGTCTGTCAGCTCTATTTTTTTTTGTTCCAAGTTAATCTTTTTGTTACGCAGTACCCAATTGGTGATCCACCGAATTCTCTACTTCACGGTAACCCGTGGCATCCTAGTTTGCCTCGTTCAAGTTGGACATGTTGCGATGTATATTCTTGATCCCGAGAACATACTGTTTTGGTTAGTAGACTTTCTCCCCTATACCCTCCGGCATCCCTAATTCAGTGGTATAACAGGGTTTCCCTTTATCTTATCTTGACGAAACTTTATGTTGTCACCACACGTAAGCTTTTCGTAGTTTGGAAGGCCAGCCCCTAACTTGATACTGCTTGCATCAGTGGTCACGTAAGCATTCGTCCTTGAAATGCCTCGGGGAACACAGTGATCAGAAGGACTTTTAGGTTAAACTCACGCCGATCATTAACTGCAACGCTAGAAAACGCGGTCATAAACACGGACGATTTTCATCTTTCCTTTGCACATTCAACATCATCGCGCGCCAATAACATTGATGGAGCAACAAGAATGTGAGAGTACAGATAGATCACTTTGTAATTTTGAGAGGCTGATCCTTTTGCCGCTCAGAGACCATGACAAGCAGACCGTAATCACACCTGGTCGAGGATTTGATGACTGAAAATCACATGGGTCTGCTCCTTATTAGCAATAGAGGTCGGTGGGCCTCTCCATGTTCTCTCCATGTGATTCAGAGAGGTTTAATGTCAGCGTTAGATGCATTGAGGGGACAGTATTGGGAGGTTCGCGTCAAATCGGGGCACTTATTCTCATAAGGAGATATCAACATCTGAATCCGGAGTTACAAAAGACGAAGGTAGCACAATTTACTCCAGGCTACGAATTCCGAAACGGGGGAAACCGTCGACGACACGCTCAATGTTGCCCATTGTCCACAAGCGAACTATGCTGAATTCTCCTAGTGAATGTAGAACGAATTGAAATGAATCTGTACACGATTAATAGAATTTATTTAATGTGAGTTCATCTATCATCTCCCTCTTGCATCTTTCGGCGAGACGCAAGCGGCAAACCTGTGTTGGCGACGCGTTGTTTACGCAACAAACAAGAACAACAATACCGACTTCATCCGGCCCCTCACGGTTGGGGCCCATGCTCAAGCTTTTCCCCTCTCGCTACCATAAACACAGCATTGCGGCAACTTTCCAACTGAGCAAGACGAAAATCAAGTACCAGATGACTTGTGTCCGTGCAACACCGACTGACTGACCCTTAGCAGGCTTGGACTCCCTTTCGGAATCGGATATTAGCGGCTATGAGACCTTGATCAGACTCAGCGCTGACTCCCTTGGACCTTGGTCCCCCCTACCTTGGTCCAAAGACTTTGGACCTGAAGGTACGCAAATTGACGCGTCACCTGAATGTCCCAACCGTCTCAGTGGAGTGTGTACATCAATAAAAACAAGCACCCCCAAAACCCAACATAACCAAGGCTTTCTATTAATTCGGGGTTAAGAAGGTCTAGAAGACGGAAGTCCTTCTCGCTTCGACGAGATCGCTCCGATAATCCATTGGATATCGATCACGCGACCCGTCCGAACATTAATTTGCGCTGGCCCTAAGAATTCAATGTCATTCATTGTTAAGTTGACAGGTTCATTTGGTTTAATCCGAGCTAAAGCATTAGTGATATGTATAGTTAGTCTTATTTCTCTTTCACCTCCAGGACAGGGATTCGCGATTCGACGACACCACTGGGGTCGACGAAAAGCGATCTTCTATTCGCCGATGAGGGTGAGGGAAATAAATGTCTTCGGGGGTCTCCGGCCTTTTACTTGTTTCTACCTGCGCAGAATCCTTGGCCCTAATCAGGGATAGTCATTCATAGATGGCATCTAGTTATAGTATATCTGAGTGATGACGAAGATGGACAAGATGGAGCTAGCGATGAGATAGCTATCCTTGTGATTGATCAGAAGAATTTGTGAAAAAGCGCAAGACCCTAATTCTTTTTGAATGTTCATACCATCGTCTTTTCTCATGCTATAGTACAGAAAGACTCGGGGATCGACCAATGTGGGACTCGACCAGATGGCGGCGAGCTATGCGATCCATCGATATCGATACCTACATATTAGCTACACGTATCTAGTTCCTAGATGAGTCAAGTCTAAGTCTAACACGATCGATGAACAAGTCGACACCCTAGAGATCATTTCTGATGATGATCCTGAAAGTGTTGCTCGCGATGGTTGTTTTAAAGATTAGGCTCAAACAGGTTTTACTTTTTCATCCTCAAGACTAAAGACTCTGACCGACGTTTTGTATGATCTGAAGTATCGTGCTGAACATCAGCGAAGATGCTGAAGCAGAGCATTTACGACCATTATTAAATTCCTACAAGTGTAAGTAACGTTTGTTTTATGACCAATACAGAAACGCCAGGAACCCCTAATCTACGTATAGTGAGAATAAGAAGGATGAACGACGGAGCGTGGATAATGCATGTTTTGAGGATCATTTCAGGTACGATAAGATATGATAAAAAAATAGTACTAGTGGGAGTTGGATGTGCTGTCGGAGAGGGCCAACCGTGGACAAGGGGGAGAGTGACGACAGGCAGCCGGACCTTGGACACGCGCTGGATGCATGGTTTGATGACATACTTCGCACCATGTGCTCGCTGCGTTGATGCGGGCCTGTTCCATAGATCCGAAGATTCCGGAGGATGGTTGAAGCATGAGCGAGAAAGGAGGAAGCGGAGCTGACGAAGTGGAGAGTAGAAGCTCTACACTCAACTCGAACGGCAAAAATCGCTCAACTCAACTCAACTCGTCTTATCAATCTCCAATAGTCTCACTATCCAGCCCCCTTTATCCTAACATCTCGAAACCCAATAGTAGCACTTGTTACTCCCAAATTCCCAATTCCTCACGAACACCTCTCGAAAAGGTCTTCCATCTGAGTTTCAGAACCAAGGATCAACACATCAAGTAGTCGTAAAAAGAGGAAAACGTCGCGCACAATGTAACAGTGACTCTGGCCCCCCTTTGTCCAAGTTCCAAAATCCCTCACTCCTAAGCCTTCCGTTTCTGATCAAGTCCCGATTTCGAAACTATCCGGCATGCATCGTCATAGTGAAGAAGTCCCTTCATGGCGCAGTTCTCAAGGTTCCGACTGATTCCCAAGACACCGCGCAGTCCTCAATGCCCGACCGGGGACAACGGTACGTATACTGATACACGCGAACACATGCGATTTGGGCATTGTTATCTGCGGATCTAGTATGAAATTCATAGACTAGTGGAGTGCGCTTGGATCGGTTGAACCCGCTGCTGTCGCTATAGCCAATGCCAAATGCACGCAATACTTCGTAAAACTCAACAGGTAATGGCGGAGTAAACTTCGCCCGCGCGAAATGATCGTAAATCCTGGTCAAGCAAGCCCTTTTTTTTTTTTTTTCGTTGTTGTTCGTAAGCCCTGACTAGGCGAGGTGTCGTTCCAGAGCCAGCCTGGTTACGATGTGCATACGAGATGGGGCCACCTGCGCGTCTATTTTGTGGGTATGCGATTAAAGTGTATAAAGATTGTGTCATCCGGGTTAGACGGGACGATCAAACGTAAGGGAGATGCATTTCGAGCGGCCTAGTCATGGGGCGTGAGCCGTGGGCAACAGAAACTTTGCGATCGGTTGGATGGCGACTTTGGTGATGGACGATGCATCAGGGTAGGAATACGCGTGTAGACCAGAGTTGGGAACGTGTGCGGGGATAAGGACTAAAAAAAAAAAACCCCCCATTAGCCATTAAAGTCTGTAAAGTAAGATAAAACGTACCTTCAGTACTAGGAATGATCAAATGGGGGACGCGGAAGGCGCAAGGAGGAAAAAAGGACAGCAAGAGGGGGCAGAGAGAAGTGATGGAATAGGAGAACTGGAAACTTTGAATGTCATGGGAGGTCGTGTGAATATTATATTGTACAAAAGGATAAGAAGAATGTGCAGCGTCGACGGCAAAGTGTCTTGTATATGAGTGTAAGGCAGGAGGATGTCATGTATACGTGGAACCAAACTCGACAAAGGAAGGAAGGGAAAAAAAAAAAATATACAGGGCCGCAATAGCCAATGAAGAAGAACAGTCACAACAAGACTGCATAAAACCAAATTAAAAAAGAGTGCATAAGTCAAACCAAAAAACCCAAAGCGCACAACCACACCTTTAAGCCACCTCTCCATTAGCCCTACCGCCCCACCACCCAGCTAATACGCCAAGTCCAAACCCTCTCCGTCCCCTAACCTCTCCCTCAGTCTCGCACACCGGGGTATCCGGCGGCTCCCCAAGGCCCTCCACACTCGCAAACGACACATAGCCTTCAGTACCCCTCAGCCGTTCACTCGCCTTGCGTGCATTAAACGGACGGCGCGGCTTCATCTTCGTCGGCGAGTCCAGCTGTCCCACTTCCCCATGCTCCCCAGCAGCATCACTCTCCGATCCCGCATCTGTATCCGTGCCGGTCCCAGCCCCAACATCATCCACACCACCGTCCTCTTCGCTACCCTCCGCGGACGTACTCCGTCCACGCCCCTTCGGCCGACCCATACCAAGCCCAGTCTGCAGTCTGAACGGCCCCGGCGAGCTCTCGGGAATACGCGCCCGCACAGGCGGCGTCGGTGGGGGCGTCAACACGCCCCCGCTCTTCTGCTCCCCGCTCTCTGCCCCACTATGAGCTTCCTTGCTCTCAGTCCCTGATTCCGCCTTGAGCTCAGCATTCCTAGCGACATCCGTTCCCTTCGCCGCGGTCCTGGGCGTCCGCGGAGTCGTTGAACCCGCCCCCATTTTTGGCGTGCGAGGTGGCGCCAGCACGGGCGTTCTCGGCGTGCGGGGGGTCGTCGGACCTGCCGCCGTCGTCGCGATCTCCCGCCGCGGGGTTGTAGGGAGGTGCAGTGGCATCTGCGCAGGCGAGCGTGGCGTCCTGCTCTGGCCCCGGATACTATCTTGCTGCTGTTGTTGTTGTTGCATCTGGCCCCGGGCGGGCGTGCGGGGTGTCACCGGCTGGGATTTATACACTGCAGGTTGCGGGATGCGGCTCTGGAACGGAGACGTGGTGCTTCTGTTCCTATTTGGCGTGGTGTTGGAGGATGAGGTATGGTTAGGCGTCTGGTTTTTTTGGCTCTCGCTGCTTCCCCTCGCACGATGGAGGGTGGGGGAGGCATTGCGGGCGAAGCTGGGGGAGGTCTGACGCTGTGGCCTTGGCTGAGCAATGGAGGCGGACGAAGAGGATAATGAATGCTTATTCGCATGCTGCTCTTGCGACAGCTGCGACGGCTGAGAAAGTGGAGAATTTGGTGAATGCGACCCTGACCCTGACGACGAAGCGGATGTGGGTGGCGTAGAGATCTGTGAGATGCAAGACATCGTTTGTTAGTTTGGGTGACTTCGAGTTGTGAGAAACGAGGGAAAAAAAGTTCAAGATTTGATGTTTATATAAGAAAGTAGTTCCGGGAACTGTGCCATAGGCCCAGTTCATGATGGAACGTGGACGCAGGCAGTCAGTAGCCAGCCAAAGCACATCTTTGATGTGATGGAAAAAAAGGATTCACGGGGCACCGCCCCTGATCACAAGCGCCCATAAAATAGAAATGACAAATGACAGTCTCGAACAAATGGAAAACCCTGTATCCGGACCGAACAAAAAAGAAACTCTCCCAAACAAAAGCGGGCACAAGAATTTTTAAAAAAAAGCCTGCGGGCGCAGAGGAAATGAAGCACCCCGAAACCAAATCACATCGACTACCCTAAAACCAGAGGGCACCCAAAGAAGCCAAAAAAAATAAATAATGCAAAACGGAGGCAATAAACCTCAAGAAAGGACAAAACGAACACCCACCATATCTCTCTCCCGTTCTCTCCACGGCCATCCGCCAGTTTCATCACGAACCTCATTGCTTCCACACCTTTCCCTCCTCCCCAGCTTTGCCTCGTTCTCCCTCCGCATCTTGCCGTTATCAGGACCCGACACTGTTGCACCGCCATTACCATACAATACCCTCTCCAGCCGTGCTCGCAAGGCCTTCTCGTGCGGCGTCATCGGAAGCGGAATCCCAGGTGTTGTTTGCGTCACATGAACCTGGTTCGAAGCGGACGGAGTGGTGGGCAACGTCGAGTGGATGTTAGCCGGAAGTGACTGGCGTTTCTGCGACCGCTGTGTCTGGCCTTGCGTCGGTGTCTGTGAGTGCATCCGCGACGGCGAAGGCGAGTGCGGGCGGGTGGCGCTCTGGTACAACGCGGGTGATCTGGGGCGGTACGGTGGTGACGATGCTTTGGGGGCCTGCTGTTGCCGGGGATACGGAGATGGAGACGTGGATGTAGACGTCGAGCCTTGGCGCAGTGGCGTGTGGCGGGTGTGCGGCGAGGGCGAGGGCGACTCGGCCCGCGAGAAGTCGCCACGTCGTGGGTTTGGTGACGAGCCTACCCTACGCGGGTCAGTCGAGATGTTTCTCCGGACATCAGGCGTCGAGTACCCCCTGTGCGGGCGGACCTCGGACGGCGGCAGTGTGGGTTCAGTGCGTCTTGAAAACGCGGAGTATGGCAGGAAGGACGGCGCGGGCGAGGGGTACATCATCTCTGCGTCGCCGCCGTAGAATAGTTTCGGTGAGTGCGGGGTTGAGAGCGAGTGCGAGTGCGAGTGCGATTGCTGGTGCTGGTGCGTGGTGTACGAGTGCTGGGAGTGCGGGTACAGCGAGGAGGAGGCGATGGATGAAGAGGAGGGTGAGGAAGAAAGAGGCTGTTCATATCCCTGCTGGCGGACCTCGCCATCGTGCCCCCGATCACGGAGCTCCGAAGCACGCCCAACACGCTTCTGATCACTGCGCCGCTCTCCATATCCATTACCTTCCGCTCCATAACCATAAGCATAACCCGTCTTCGTTGATACATCAGCACCCGTGGCTGTCCGTGACGCCACGGGGACGTGCGAGTGTCTCCTCCTGTGTGTCGGCCTCGTCAATGGGGGGGATGGGAGGCCCAGCAACATCAGCGTAGGTTCGTGCGCTGCCATGGGTGTCGCTGACTGGGAGAGCGCGAGGTCGTCCTTGATCAAGGCCTCGCGCAATAGGCGTTCGGAGCGAGACTCCTTGTGCGGCGATGCAGGAAGCGAGGTCTGCAGTTGCTGCGACTCAAATGTAAGAGTAGGAAGGGGCGAATGTAGGGGCGATGACATGGGTGACAGTGCCAGCGGCGACAGCAATCGCTCGAGCAAAGGACGAGGCGGCTTTCGTGGAGTAGTCAATGGATGGGATTGAATCGATGGAAGACTGTGAAGCGAGTGCACGCTCTGCAGGGACTGTGAATGACGGTGACGGGAGGAGGCAGGGGAAGGTGTGGATGGCAAAGTGTGAGCGGATGATATTTTAGATCTGGAATTGAATTGAGGGGACCGGGAATTCCGTGGGGGTGACATGGCTTATTAGTTATTAGTTTATTACGGTTTCTGTAATTCCGCGCGGCGTGTGTGATTGTCGAATGATCACTTGAACCAAACGTGGACTGCTATGGTCCGCTGATCCACTTCCCTTGGTTCTGGGGCGGATTCCTGGATCGAGGAACGATCCGTAATGTTAGAATTCCGTGCGTTACGAATAGCATCCCGTTTACTCACACACTGTGGGGTACCGCCTGTGTAATGACCACGCGCTGGACACGAGGCCAACTGTCAGGAATTCCGGCACGTAGCCGTGCCTAAGGTGGGTGGTCTGACCAGGGCTTGACCTTTGCTGGATAGCAGTCTATAAAGTAGTGGTGGTGGTGATAGTTCGAGAAGAAAAAGTATGTACCCCTGGTTATTCATAATATTCACACGTGAGGTACGCCCTTTTCTTTTCCTCCACGGACCACAACGCCACCATAATGGCAAATATTTCAAACTAATACATCAACTAATACATTAGTATTACCCTCAACAAATTTATGATCTTGTCTAGTCTGGGTTTCACATTTTCCTTTAGTACGGAAGAAAAGTAAGCAGAATAGCCCCTCATCATCCAACGAATATGAAACTGATTATGACCCAACTGAGGGACGAGTCCCAGGATCTGGTTCGCTGTCCAAACCAACGGAAAGATGCGTGCAGACGTCCATCGTCCACACGATATTTTTTGTCCTGGGAACAGGATCCGGAATGCCTATAGGCGGGCGGTATTTTCACATCCATCCAACGGCTTATTGAGCCCCTCTTCAATGTTTCTGACCCTTGTCTTACCTTCACCTTATGTTTTTTTCACCCCCTCTCTTTTCACCGTGACCACTGCGGAAACAACCAGAATATTTGGGGTCCTCCCCGAAATGGCTATCGCCGATCGCGATCGAAACCCCGCCCTAACCCCTTCAGGTTGTCGAAAAGGAGATGTCAGTCGACTGCCACGACAGTCCACAACACTCCGGATTTAACTATTTTTCGTGAAAAGGGGATATGCGCACGATACTTGAGTCCAGAGGGGAGCCCAGGGGAAGCTCCCACTTGTTATCCGACCCGCCGGTGTTCAATCTAAACAGGACCGGACCACCCCCAGATTCAAGGATCTAGCCTATTTTTTTACCTAACGGAAACTGTTGTAAATCTTTGCAATTACGAGGAACTCAAGTGACGACAAGAACGACGAAGGACGGGGGTAATACGTTGGTTTTTTTTTACGGCAAGCACGAGGGACGACGAGTTCTCATTACCCACGACGACGGAGGTTAAGACGATATCTGCATGTCGTCATCTATGACCAGAGTTGGTTTTCTGGCGCGCCATCGATGACATCTTTCATTTCTTCTCTGGGTTCTCCAATGCTACGGGCGGGCTCCCACTCCATGCGCAATCGACGGTCCAGGGTTCGCATAATTCACGCGACACTTCCAATGGGGTTGTCACCTTGAAGGCCTTTTTCGAAATTTCATAATTTCATATTCTAGTCAAACACATATATCCTCAAAGCCTGGTTGTTCTCGAGAGGCTCCACGGAGTATCAAACCCACCTAGGCTCCAAGATCCAGTGCCAAAGCAGCGGTATGCACGGTGACTCGTCTAATTGGCAATATCAAAATCTAAACAAAGACTCCAGGCGAATCAAGGCCTGAAACCCCTGAGTCATTATGGGCAGGGGCAGGACCCACTGGGCCGGGGTCTATGTAGAGAGTAACCTAATCTGTTACTTCATCAGCCCAACCGATGATCTTACCAATGATAAGTGTTTGGAAAGCAGTACCTTCAGCAACCGACTCATTCAGGTCAGCGTTCACCAATCAGAATCGAGACGAAAAACGTGATGGTACGGTCATCTCTTCAACCTTGCGCTTCTTCCCAACCTACGAGCCACCAAGATCAGAGAGACGCAATTGAAAGGCCAGCAACGGGTGATATGAAACTATACACCCCCTCACCCGACGAGACTAACAAAGGTAGTCTCCGATTTCGACAAGGCGCCCGCATATAAATACAGACCCCCCATCGTAAGGATCAACGAGAGCTAAACTTTCAAAAAATCAGAATTCCCCGTCTCAGTATTAGACCAACTTTAGGGCTCACAAGTAAAACGACGCATCCCATGTCGGGCTATTGGCCTTTAGCAAAAGCGATGTTTGCCTGGCTTGATCGTCGTTGACACAGAACCGCCTTAACAACAAGATCCCTTCAGTGGCCGGCTCTAACATCTTCCAAGTACTTTGTCTCTCGCATATCCGCTTATACATCGACTCTCACAATCCGCCAGCACGATGGTCACTTCCCAAAAACAATCTGTGTCGCGTAATATTCTCTACATACCCACGAGCTGGACTTGAAACGCGAAAAAGGCAATACTAGCTCAAGTTTCTGATTCTTGGCCTTTTTGCACTGTGTCGACGCCGTTTGGGTTATAGTCGTCACGGTTTTGGTTGAAGGGGGGCTGCCGGTCGGATCCGATGGGGCACGTGTTAATCACGTTCCCTTTTTTTCGCAAGGGGCGTGACTCGGATGTGCCACTTGTCAGGCTGGGCGCGACTTACTGAACAGGACTTCTGACACACAGGATCTACACGAGTAAGTCCTTGAGCCTGAAGCTGAACGGTATATAAAGACAACCCCGAGCCCCCCAAGAAGAAATACTGCAGATCACCCATAATTTTTATCATCTCTACATAATACCACCTCAGACCTATATGACGGCGGGGATCATAGGGATGACCTCGAGGCTTTGAGAAGGACAAGCCCCAACATCAACATCTATACGACAAGTGTCATCAAGTTTTTTTGGCACATCATTCGGGCAACATTTTTTCCGCAACCTTTACATATGTGCGGCAGACTAGCTCACAATAGTCTCCATTCCAAACAAATTACATATCGTCATAGGATCGCCCAAACGATCCTACACTCTGGGCTTCACTTTCCAACACCACGAAGCTAACGCCCAACTGTCACGGATTGACGCTTAAACCTAGCCCGGCATGGTCGCTATCCCTGGAAAACTTGGATGCCACACCGTACAGGAAGCCTCCTCAAGGACAGACCCATCGCCGATGCCCGAAGATCTGCTTGTCACGAGCACATCTAGAAACGACACAACTTTGTTTTACAACATGGCAAGCTTGTCCATTCTTACTACAAGGCTCCCGGATCCACGGAACTGACAACTATGAAAGAATTTCGGATATGAATTCCTTAAATACTGGGGCTTTGGGGGGTGAGTGTTCTGGAATCGCAGTAGAGCTAGGGAAAGACAGGTGCCAGGGATCATCCCCAGTAAGAAACGCATGTATTAGTTAACATTTTCGGCAAATATTTCATATTAAATTTATTATCTCACATTTATAGACATTATATGTCACCGTCAACTTATCATTTTGACGTCTTTCAATGCTTGAAGATGCTCAATCGATGCAAAGAATGTTTTCACAATCGTCAATCTCGCGTCAATCCTTCCACTTCAGATTCGTGTTTCCTCTTCACCCTTGTTTTGCTTTCTTTGTCCAGGTGTGTGTGTGAAGTCCCTCGTCACTCTCACTCCCAACTACCATATTCTCCCCATTGGCCCCCTCCCCACCTATATCTATTCCACCTTCCACCCCACAATGAATCAACAACCATCCAGAGATGTGACACGCTGTCCTTGCTCTCAGGACGCTAAAGCCTTCTCACACACGAAATCCCGATTCGCCCAATATATGTCAGACGGGCTTGAGACAGATGGACATGGCACGCGACGCAAGGCATGCCATTTTTATACGCTTCTTGTAAAACCATTAACAGTGGTATATCTTATAGCTCTATAGGATACATTAACATGTGGATTGGTGCGTACGACTCCATTTCCAAGGCATCTCACGCAATAAATAGATAACCATTCGACATAGGTCTTGATCCAACGCGTCCATGCTATAAAAAAACGACACAAAGTAACAAAAATTGGTCATGAAGGATTCCTCACAATATGGGTCAGGGTGGAAGCATCAACGAGTGGAAATAGGAGCAACGACACACTGGTATCATTGTGAGTGCTTCATGTGCTAGAAATACGATCGGTATCTCAATGCCGTGTCATATATGCCGGCAACAGCGTCTATTCCTTCGTCGTCCCTGGCACCTTCGCCGGTTCGACCGGAGGGGCGAGGGGGCGAGAAACACGGCAGAACGAAGTTCAGCATCGCTAGACACGGCGACTGATTATGGTGAAGAAGAGGTATTTGAGAATTGAGATGCGTTGACCATAACCAGGTACGTTTTGAGTCAAGCGTTCTCAAATAATATATGTCTTGATGTATCACTGCACAAGGAGTATGAAGAAGGCCGTTGGGGGGCCTGAGGGAAGGCTGGTGATAGCAGCAGCCTCGGGTTCGGCGCATGTTGTGAAGAGAAAGTAACAATGTTCACACCCCGAATGCTACTCTTAGATACCAACAGCACAGTAGTGCGCATGTGAGAAGGCTCGAACGACAGATAGGAGACCACGCCGTAAGCCCATTGGTCTGTCCATGCATTCCTCCCTGCCCACTATATTAATACTATACGGAGTGCCAGAAGTTTTTACAACACGTTCAGCCGGCTTCAACCTACACACAACGTAACCTAAAACCATGTGTAGTGCGTCGCTCGAGGGGCACGTAGTCCGGCAGGGTCAATATCGGCGCATGGGGGCATGGGGAGCATTGTATTGAGACATCGAAGGCAAGCAGATGGTGTAAGGAGAGGGGGGGCGGGAGTACAGTTTTGAATGCGGGACTGAGGGACGAATCGTGTAACACGTAGCAATGTCTGTAAATAGGGCATAATATAACATGATCTATTCTCTTATATTAGTTGTATAGAAATTCTAGATAATACCAGAGAATAGCTATATAGCTATTTTTTTGCTGTTCAGGCATTATCTCGCATTTGTTTTGAGATAATGCGAGATAAATGGAGAAAATGTTAGATAATACATGTGTTTCTTACTAGGGATCATCGATCATCATCGAAACGGTCGTACTGGACTATGAGGAGAAACATCGCGTTTGGCTGTAGCTGCAAGCAAATACTTGTCTATCTATTAGGCACAGTCTCTCGCGGATGGTCGATGTATACGATCTGGTGTTGTCACGGATGATGACGGATGGGAATAATTTCCTTTTTTTTTTTACGTACATACTCCTCGGGGGGGGGGGGGGGGGGGGAAATGCAAAACAGTTCTGTGCACCACTTCATATTACGCGCCAACGCTGATCGTCTTCAAGTACTCAATACGATGAGGATTGACGTCGGTCTCTGAACCTCTGTTGTGGGGTACCCATTTCGGCTCATCCTTCAATGATATTAGATGTGTCCAATATGAAATCGACAATTTGAACTTACCTTGAACAGACGAAGAGCCTTGATGTTGTCTTTCTCATCAAGTGTGAAGCGGTGGTAGATGCCAGCGGGGATCACCAACAAGTCACCTGGTTCGACTGCGAGGCGGATCCATGCATCGGTGGGCGTCTCTGTTGAGGGAGAAGTTAATTGCAGGCGCCGATCATTCTGTCCTAACACCAACCCCGAACATCGAAGAAACCACTTCCTGAGAGGATGTAACGGATCTCTTCATCTTCGTGCATATGTCTGTGAAACCCCAAGTTAGGATCACGAGAGCCTTGGTAGAAGAAAAACAAAATGGCCTACTCCTGGAAGAAACCCCTGATTTTCTCTTCGTAGACCTACTCTCAGTTAGCCAAAATGCGTAGTTCACCTTCAAATGCGACGAACATCACCCATTCCTTCCTTTGACACATTGATTGTGTCGCGGTTCTTGTGGCCCCTTTCTTTGGCAATAGCATCGACTTTCTCTTCGTGTCCTAGGACAGGGATCGTCCAGTGCTTGACATTGAGTGATGCCAAAGTCTCTGGGGACACAAGACGCGATGGATCATAATCGTGGGGCAATCGCTGATCACCGTCAAGGTTATCGTAGTAGTATGCTCGCATAGTGGTGGAGGTTGAGAGAACTGAGAAGGGAATGCCAAATTCGAGGTTTTTTATATTGTCAATGCCGTAGACGGCAGGCTATTAATATTATGAAGCGTACACATATGGTGACTTTGATCTGATATCCGTGTAGCACCCACAACGTTTCTTCTCCGTCTCCCTAGTACTATTCCAACAGCCAACGCTCCTGATTCGTAAAATCCCGGCCAGTGATGTGGTTGAATGATCGTTGATGGAGTTTTGGCAACTTGGACACAGCCAAAAGAGCCATCGTTCGATCTGAGGTTTGATTCGCTACCCGGGCAAGTGGTGTTGAGTGATCATCGATTGAAAATGCATCAGCCTTCGCAACTCGAAAAATTGTCACCGTCGAAACAAGGGCAGGGCCAGGTGCCTGTCCCAAAATACAAAAGTTTCACACGACCCACACGATCAACACGCCTCCAATCGCTGCGGCTGTCGTCAACAGGCAAACACGCGAATAAATCTTCTGGCTCCATAACAGCGAGAAACCTCAAACGACATATGATATATGATGATCGGCGTCGGTACAGCCAGCCCGCGCAGAGATACGTGCTGATTATCACAACTGAACGTTGGAATATTGGAGTCCAGGACTCAGGAATGGTGAAGTCGAACATCGCGAGAAGTCTCCTATAAAATTTCATCATCTTCTGGTTTACGAAATATTTGACCTGGATTCGATTCAAATACTAGGGTTTGGGCTGAACTTTCGCAGGTGAAGGTAGATAATCATGAAGTGATCAAGTCAGTCTCGCCCAGGACTGACATGACGAGCCCGGGGACATCGTGATGGAAGTTATCTATTCCGCTACTTCTGTGACGATGCAAAGCACCTAGGCATCTTTGATCTAACGGTGTGTCTGGTGAATGATATCTTTTCGAAGTACAATAACGTAAATCAGTCACAAAACTTTGTTTCTCAACATGCCAGGCAGACACCTGCTTTCTTGTTCGTATAAGGCACTAGATACGTTCGACAGAGGGAGGAAAAAATATCCAAGAACGAGCGTATAGAGGTGAGATTTTAAACATCCATGTCCGTCTTTACTGCGTGAAAGAATATTGATGTTGATATACTTTTTCTGATTCAGGACTAACGAAAAATCTCTCCTCGAGAAGGCCGTCCTTCATTATCAATAGTTTGAAGGTTTTAAGTCCTTCAATTGACAGGTCCCGCCACATCGTCTGGGGGTTGACCAACGGATGCGCACTCGAGGTATCCGAAATGAATACCCTTCTTATATGGTGCTTTTCCATTCTTTTGTCTGGCTGGGTTTGAGATGGTTGAAGTCGATACCAACTATTTTCACAATGCGAGCATTTATTTCGCCATTTTTACTTTACTTCGGGCATTTTCAGAATGTCTCCGAGGATACGCGGATGTCATAGGATAAGCGAGGGTCTCTACTGACATCCAGACTCGGGTGTATACACAAACATCGTGGTAAAAAGCGCTCTAGGTCAGAAAGGATCGTCAGGTGTTGATTAATTCGAAGCGCCACACCATGCTGACCATACCTGTTACTAGCAATATTAATGTACAGCCCGACTCGGGAACGTTTCAGTGTGTCCCTGGGCTGGAATGCACATATCCAAGCCAAGCCTAAATGTCTTCACCGTTCGCCGTTATCAATAGAGGCAGAGTGCGCTTCCGGTGTTCAAAAACTGCACGAAAAACTGACGCCACCCAGTCAGGTCCTGAGCGCGATCTGTTGGCACCCTCATCAACGGACCAACATCGAAACATCGGCCTTATGAACACATGTTTGTGGTGTCCATCACTTAACTATATCATAAAAGATGATGTTTATTGAAGTAGATTCCACGCACTCGGATTATAAAGTAAAGATGCCAAGTTCTCATCTGCACATCCTCAGAAATGGCTGCCTCTACCATTCCGCTCGATAAGGCATACCTCACAGCTATTTGGCTGGAGACAGTATTCTATGGTATACCTTCAAACACTTTGCACGAATGACGGTCTAAACTTATACCAGGGATTAATATCCTCCTATTTTTCTCCTACCTCTTCATTGCGAGGTATAAGCAGAAATCGCCGCATGTCAATAAGATCATTTTATTCACCGCCATTGCCATGTTCTGCTTCTCTACAATTCATGTGTCGATGGGCTTCGCCCGCCTCATTGATGGATTTATATACCTGCGGGACAAACCTGGAGGACCTGCTGCCTTTTTCTCGGATGTCTCCATCCCAGCTAATGTGGCAAAGGTTATCATTCATACTGTAAACTCCATCCTTGGAGATGGTATTGTCGTAAGTTTCGCCCCTTTTTAACCTGGAACCTTCTGACATGAATGTGAACAGGTTTGGCGTTGTTATCATGTTTGGGCACGAAGTTGGTGGATCTGTATCGTTCCTATTCTCCTGATCATTGCATCCGCAGGTAAATATTTCAACTCTGGGTCCAAGCGACGCCACTAATGACGGCAGTGTGCGGCTTCGGCCAGGGTGTTATTTTTGCTCAGGCAAAAACGACTCATAGTGCCTTTGTTTCCACTCTGGCACGGTGGAACGGATCACTTTTCGTCCTCTCATTGACAACAAACGTTGTCGTGACTACTTTGATTGCCGCACGTATCTGGTAGGACCTTTCAAACACGCCAAGGCATCATGCCAGCTTACATGGACTGGCAGGTACCTTGCTAGGGAAAGCGGCTCAAGCTTCGCAAGTTCTTCGTTCAAGTACCGCAGGGTTCTGACACTCATCGTCGAATCCGGCGCTATTTACTCCTCGGCATTGGTTATCGAAATTACATTATATTTCCTCAACTCGAACGCATTTTACATCGTCTACGATCCCATTGCCCAGTTGACCGTGAGTCTCATCCTCATACACTCACATTAAATGATCCAATACTCAATGCCAATTAGGCCATCGTCCCAACAATGATTATTGTAATGACAAGTTTGGGCCTGACTTCCAGCGAGCTTTCTGAGCAAGAAGGTACTACCCGCACCTTGACTTTCCAGGCAGCCTCAAATCCAACGGCATCCACCTTGACTTCTCGTTACAACCCAGCGGCTTCTGATAATGACGTGTTCATCGACCTGGGTGCCAGCAACAAGCTACGCTCGAGGGACCATAGCAAAGAGTGAGCGGCACAGTAGCTTATTTATACATGCTAGAGTCTATGTTATATCATATATTTATTAGTGCATACTTATTGGGGAGTAGGATCGTTTTATACAGGGTTAATGCTCACGCCGTCTTCGATCTTGGAATACCTTGAGTTACGTTGTAAACCTGCGTCAGGGGTATAATCATGGTACATTGTGCGTCGACGTCAAGGTCCAATCCACCCTATACAAATAGGTACATAGTCTGATATGATTGATGCAGCCCTCCTCACCTCCTTCCCTTCACCAAAATCAAGGCTTTATGCACACATGGACGCTATCATCCAAGGTCTGTAGAGAGACAATAGTGTAATCGCCGTCAAACTTTCTGATCAGGTGCAACGTCATGGTTTTTCTGCCCGCTATTTGTTGAAAGGTCTATTGTGCTGCTTCTGCCTGGGTATTTGCGATTCTCAATACCTTTAAAACTGTGTGCAAGTGAGTCAGCTAAGCCTGTGTTTTAATTCAGTCTGAGCACCCACGTTATTGGTTCGTTAGAATTATCAGCCCGTGACTGTACGAAAGAAAGACGGAATTCATCCGTGTTAACGCTCCGAAGCGTTTCGCTTAACGATCCACGCGAATTTAACCTGTCAGATTGCTGTTAACTGGGCGTCGTCAGAAGATTACCGTTGTGATTGCTTACGTGACCACTAGGTATCGTAGTTATTGAGCAAGTTGGAAGGTAAAGCAATGAGTAGTACTTACATGTTGTAAGAACGTAAAGCTTAGTCAAAATGAGATAGAGAGTGACCCTATTAAACCATTGAGTTCAGCACGGCGCACAAGAATAGGATTTGAAAAGGCCACTTACCAAAACAATATTTTCTCTGGGTGAACGACATACATCGCAACATGCCCGACCTGGACTGTAGAAACCAACATGCCACGGGTGACCGTGAAGTAAAGGATTCGCTGAAGCACCAGCTGAGTACTATGAAGAAGAGCAATCAACAAAGATGTCAGAAAGTAAAAATATAATAGAGCTACTTCTTGAAGTCTGTCTGCGTCGTTGCGAGTGTCCGATACAGACCTACAGTGACTAGAACATCCGTTACGACACCAAACCCATGGCATATGGATGATTCGATCTATATTTAAACGATTTATAACTGTCAAGTCAGAAGCTAACAAAGGAGAAAATCGCACCAGGATGCGGCGTTGGTGGAAATCGTCAATCTTATGGCCCTCTGATAACTGGGCAGAAATGGCGCCTATAAACCATGGATTGATATAGGATGTGGTTAATGAGGTTTGGGACTTACTGGCAGCAGCAGCTTGAATTTCCAATGGTGAGTAAAATGCAGGGCTAACAAGCACCGATCCTAAGCGTACCTAGCATGGCTGTACTTGTAAAAAGCTGAAATAATCACGATCAACCTTTTCCTACGAGGGTTGTGGTGGTCGGTCACGTACAATCACACAGGGAAGCCACAAGCTTTTTCCGACTAAATAATTACCGTTAAATCAAAAAATTCACGGTGGAGGGATTTACTTACGCATCCAAAGCCGACGGGCAAAGAATAGATGCACCCTGAGAATATGAGAGCCAGTATAGGGAGTAATTAGGGTACATCACTTACAAGAAATACATAACGCTTGTAATGGCAAATTCCGCAGATACTACCCTGAATTTGGTTGAGATCAAGTTACGAATATTTTAGTTGGTTCAGCGTACGTGGCGGGAGACCCGAGAGCATCAATATCACCAAAACGAGTTACCTATATGAACCTAGCATTAACGTCTTCTCTGAATTTGGATAGTTTAGACTTACCAAGTAATAGTGTATGATATAGGTGGCGCAGTACGTTTCTGATAGATCTAATAATCTGGATGAAATGAGGCCGAGGAGTTTAGCTCGTATAAGGAAAAATGCATACACAATGGTGATAACCTGCAAAACGTTGGTAAGGCATTGCAGATAATAGAGTTCATAAACAGTACGCACAAATGCTCGCAGAGGCCATTTATCACGATTGGTGTGAAAATAAGTCCAGGTCTGAACGAGGGAAATCCCCAGCAACCTGAATACGCGGGTAAGAATTTTAATCTCAGGCTGCGGCTCCGCTTCATATGGCTTACACCATTGCAATGACATAGCCTATTTTTCATCAATATTTGTGGTCGTTCCGTTCAAGATTGAACGCCCGCACTCACCTATAACAGACCCATTGACAATGGAGGACACGTCAGGCATACTTGAGGGGTTGGGGGAAGAGCAAAACGAGTGAAGGATAACAACGGCATTATATCTTTAAAAGCAATTCAATCCGGGGTGGCCGGAGACCCCTCGGCGCACTGTCAGTTCAGACCGCGATAGATCTAAATGTCACATTTGACATCCGCGTTCCTCTCCGAAAATAGAGTATATACAGGCGCCTGAAATGGTTACTTGTTCAAGTGTGCTGAATCTATCCACCTCGTTATAGATACCCTTCCATGAGGGGCAAGGACAGTAACAACGTCGTATAGAATAAGAGTTCGAGAATAACTGGAAAGATGCGTACTGAGATCCTGGTTGAGCCTAATTTTTTAGACACCTTAGGCCCACTTGAATGAAAGAAGCCTTGAAGTAGAGGCATGACCCCGTCGTGATCAAAGGTACCTGAGGCCATGATAAGTACATACTACAAACTTTGATATCTATAAATGGCCGAGATATTCCACTCACCTCGTCAAGCGCCAGTATTACCAGAGTTTCCAACCATCAAATGATAAATGATCGGTGTGCTCAGCCAACGATACGAATGGTTACAAATTCCCGCTGAGTGAGCGCTCAACTTCAAAGCTTGGGGGGCCAAGCCTTGCCAACGACCTCGTGGGAAGACGCTCAAGACTCGTCGTGTAAAAACAGTTTCCCTATTTAGCCTGCCCAGAGCTAAGAAGAGAACCATTCAGATGTGACCCACCGGAAGTTATTTCGGGCCGATCGTTCCATACGGTAATATGTTGCCAGAACTGCAACAGTACTTCATACATAGGACCATTCATGCTCATTCAAAGTCTATGAAAAAAAGGACGCGTCGTGCTTGTTTATCATGGTGCTGTATCTTCTTGATTTGACGGTAGAATTAGCCCCAGTTCCCAGCCCATCAGGCACTTTCTATTACGGATGGACCTGAGCAATCGTCAGGTGGCACTACAAGCAAATTTCGGGATCCTAGCATCGTGCTCGCAAAGACTTATTTTTTTCCGTGAGAGTAAAAGTCGCGAAATATCAATGGCGATCACTACTCAGGAACACAACATATTCAGATTATAATCAGGACCAAACCTAGAGGTGACCAACAAACCATCTATACATGTACGGCATGCATTTGCAGGGGGCTTGGGTTGGCGGTGCTGACAAATTCTTCGGACTCCGTAATAGTATACGGCTGAGTTTTGCCATGGATACGCGCTGAGCTGTTGCCGAATCATGATGGACGCCGATGAAGGGCCATGTTGGGTATCCTCGTCCACCTCGTTTCAAGTCTGATCTAGTTAGATGCAAAGCTTATGGTATGGTTTAAACGCTTTGTTGGTCTCATAGAGCTGAGGAAAAGTTGCGCGTATTCCCATGAGTGTCGCGGCTTGATGGCGATAGAGAAGATACGGTGAACCACAATGTTCGGTCACGTGCACATAGCCCCGAGTAGTGTTACTTCCGAATTACTTCCAAATTGAGGTTGAACTTGAGTCTCATCTTCACAATTAGTTGTTAGAATAACGGGGTTGCGTTATCGTAAGTAGGATGTAAGTACTTGTGGATGATGAAGCTGAAGTTTTTGTTTAAAAGGCGCTTATCTGGGGAGATCATCACACGGTGTCTAAGCACTTGAAACTCGACGCAAACTCGAAGATGTATTGAAAAAACGCTACCTTCTGCTCCCGTACCATTCACCAAGCCCGTGTCGCATGGTTACCGCAAGGGTTTCTGCAGCGCGGTTCCTGAAGATGACATGAGATTAGAGAGTCGGAATAAGGAAAGGCTGATTTTCCCGTCGATCATGATCAGAAAGCAATCATGCTGGGATCCTGAGTTCCAAGTCACCGAAATGAAGACGTCAATGTTCAAAATGGGTTTGACTTTTCGTGGGCAACGCATTCTAAATATTAACGGTTCTCTCGTTATACCTGTAAGTATACCTAAATCGCTCATTTTCCATCAGCAAAGTAATAACAAAGTAATACAAATGTGTGTCATATCTTTACGGAAGTGATAGTTATTGTATCGCGGCCCAGAGAGCCCCGATTACTATGGACAATAATAGATTTTTCTTCAGGGGCTGTGCCGCGCCCCCGTGAGAGGCTTTGGATGGGAGCAAGCCGGGCTTCGGTTTTTATTTTGTGTTCCGGACGAACAGATAAAATTTGTAGAAGGGAAGCCTGACTGTCCTGATTTGAGGGGTATCTGTATAGGGTTCGCTTCCGCAGCAGTAACTAGTGGTTGAAGGCCAATTGTATCTATAGTTGAGGTTATTAGTACACTTTGCGGGAAACCAGTCATTTGCGGTCTCGAGAAGTTTCACGTTTACGATTTGACGGTTCTGACAAGTACGTTAAATGTTCACCCAGAGTTCCAATCACATTTTGCTCATTCCATCAGCATTGTTCTGACATGTAGTATAAACAGTTCAAGTCACAAATTGATATCCACGGCTTTAGGAACCTCTGCGCGGACGCTTGGGGCAGATCCATCTGGTTCGTTTTGGGTTCAATGCTCTTAGGGTGGGGTCGGCGGTAAGGCGTGTGATCGATAGGATTGTCCGGAACATGATGAACCGGTGAGCTTTAGTGTATACTTCCATGGACTGTTCCTAATGTTGCTTATCATGACCAGTAAGATATGGGGGGGAACATGGGGCATAATATGGGGTGTTGCCAGCGCCACTGTTATGAGCGGAGAGCACTGGCACGGATATGAAGAATTTTGTGAGGCCGAAATTTTAGGGTCTGTAATTATTACAACAGGTGTTTAATACACCTACGCTAAGGGGAGGGGGGGGGCGTGTGACGGTTGTGAGACGCATCGCGGTGACGGGACTTGACGGAGTTGTAAGACGCATTGTTGGTACTTGTTTGGCAAGTTATTATGGCCGCAGCACCTCGGGGTTTTTTCTCTGTCCTGGGTTTCCTCCACTGAATCTACCCCGACGATTTACAATATACACTCTCCAACAAAACTGCGAGAAGAAATTCCACCCTGGCTTTGATCGTCCTGGCTAAACATGATGGACTTTCTAGTTGCCAAATCTTAGGCTCATCACAACCTTCGGCATTCATATTCATGTCCTCAATGCCCACCTACTTGGCATGCTTTCGAACATCACGTTTTGGACGAAGTTTAGGCAAGAAATAGTGTGGAGAGTCGCTGAAGGGTGCTGTGCCGAGATAAGTTGGTGTGGGTAACCACACCAACGGTGTCATTGGGGCATTAGGGATGTAACAACTTGGTGGGAACAGCCTTAGGAAGTGGGGTGACCCCCGAACGCTATCCGAGCGGCTTGTGCTGCCAAGTGCGTTTCTTACGTTTGATCGTTGTCTTTATGGTGGGATTCAAACTGGGCCCGGCACCACAGGTTTATCGTGTATATGTTTCTTCATCATACGGAGGCTTTATTCACATAGAAGCCCGATGGCGTAACGGCCAACCTGGCCTGGATCATTATACTATGTCCGAAATCAGAGGATCCTGTTCGACTCAAGCTCAGACAGGCTCAGACTCAGGTGGCTGGCGAGTTTTGATTTTCGCCCTTCATACCGGTCTCGAATCCAGCCCTTACGATACGGTGTCCCTCGGAACGCCACGTGAGCCGAGTTTCAAAAACTTGTGCACTCACTATACCATAAGCTTGCTCTGCAGTATGTTTGGAAACTCCACATGAACATTACAGGTGCCTACAACAGCTGGATCCGAGACTGCTTCGTGCGTGTGTGCGATGGGCTGGCCACTATGTTTTAAGTACGTAAACGCAAGTCTTTTCAAACTGCTCATCTCACTTGGGCAGCTTCATCGTTATCCCAAGCCCATCATCTCCATTTGTGGTAACAATCAACCTAAACTGTCTGTGATGCGGTTTTGTGTAACTCCTATCAATCAAAGAGCCTACGGCCGCCATTCTGGCACCCGCTCCACCTTGTCAGAAGGTCGCCATCATCCTTTCCACCCAAAAGGTTTATTATAATCACGTTACATGCATCGATCCATTCTGGATGGAGAAGAAGTAACGGAAACGGAGTTAAGAGTCTCTAAGTTCGCCTTATTTTTTTTTTTCCACTTGAAGTCACTGTTCCGGTCGTACGTGATGGGGTTTTTCGGCGGAGATCAGTGTTACTCTGAGCGGTTCTGTCATGATTCCAAACTCCACGACGAATTTCCAAATCTACATCGTTTCTATTCGTATCTCGTTGTTTATCCCCTTTCTCGCCTCGTTTATCATCCTTTCGAGGGAAAGCGGTGGGCTCAGGTTAAAGTAAACCTATCATGCGTGTGCGTCCTACCATCCGCTGTAATGAGGCATTTTTGGAGTTGGGACCTAGTGGGTCTGGGTTTGGTAAATTCATCCTGTTCGGCGTATACCCTCACGGGTCCCAGCATCACCACTTACATGATTTTTCTACCAGGTTTCCCGCCTATGTAATAGTAAGTCATTAATCTTGAGATGGAGCTACTAGTACTTTGGGTCGCGTTTCGGTTGCATGGTACGTACATACCAATGTTTTTCTTACACAGCGTTATTAACGGGAGTCACTGTATCAAGAAATGTTAAATTTAGCACATGGTGCATCATTTAATCTCGTTGTGGCGCATCACAGTGGTTGAGGGGCTCTTAATCGATGAAATGGCGCGAACTACGAACGTTACTATTGGGGTTGGAGCGCACCAGAGTAACGCGCTCCACTATTGTCGGGAAAGGTGTGATTGAAGGAGTAGGTAGACCTTTGTGGTTAAAAATAAGGTTTCAGTTTGGTGTGTAGTCCAAGTTACCTTGATACCGCATATTCTGCAGCTTAAACAATGAACGAAATTTACATTCCTTGAGGCCCCACGACGCCTGTGGAGTCGGTTTACGGGTTTCTCGGGAGGTATAGCTTGGTGCGATGAACGAAACACTCTGAAAAACACGAAGAGAAAATTTTCTGTTCCCGGTGGTCAAGGCTGCTCGACAACAGCTCCAACGATGCGGTACCTACCCCAAATTCCCTTAATATGTGGAACGCTAGGTTCATATGAAGCGAAAAGGCACGGCACGACGTCATGCCTTCGCCGAGCATCCACCTATCGCGCAGAACTCTTTGTCAAGGGCGATTACCTGAATCGAAAATTCCAGGTATAAAAGGCCCCCTCCTATGGCGAACAAAACCACAGAACTACTAGTCCTTCAACGAACACCAAGCAACCACCCAAACACTTAAACGCCATGCATTTCTCTTCTTTTGCTATCTTCACTGCACTTGCGGTCACTCCTGCTCTTGCCTCCGTGGGCGTCCACTGTGGTACCACTGAAGACGCGACTCTCTCTGACTGCAAGAGTTTGCTCACCCCCGGCACCTGGAACGGGGCCTGGGCTGGCTCGGGCAATGTTTGCCAGCGAGTCTCCAATTTCCTTTCTATTTTACCCAGCTAATATTCTCCCCTCTAGCTACGGCCTTGGAAATGTGGCCCATAACGTCGGATGCCTTGGAGGCGGGAACTGTACGTTAGAACTACCGCTTGATCTCGCTCCGCACTAACTGACAATATGACATATGTAGGCTGCGTCTATGTTGCAGGCGTTGACCCCAACGCCCTTGGCAAGGAACAAGCACGTAAGGAGGCGGAGGGCTTGCTCGGGTGCGCTGACACCGGCAGGAACTTGGTTAATGCCTTGCAAACCTTTTCGGACGGACATGGCGTGTGCATCAGCAACGGACATGGTACGTCCTACGATTGTGGTCCAAAACCTATTTTTCTAACTCGAAATCAACAGGCTGCGGCGATTGCTTCGATGGTGAGGACATGTTTATTGTATCTAAGTCTGAGCTAGGCTCAAATCTTTTACAGATTCAGACTTCTCTACCTGAGGCTAAGCAAATTCTTGGTGCCTCACTTAAATAATCTTCACCCAGTAGCTACCCATGTAATGTCCCAGCCTATGAAGTTAACGAACCATTATTTGCCTTGAGTATACTTTAACAAATTTTGCTGTGTGCTCTTCTCAGTGGTGAACAAGTCCAATGGTTGAGTTTCGGACTTAGAGGTATTGTGTTGTGTAATAATTATTCCCTTGTTCATTGGTGCACAAAACAGGCAATTACGTCCGTTTCATACATCAAAATGCTATAATTATAGTATACAGTGTGATACATGCAAGACTGTAAATTAGAGTAGAATCTGATATATAAAATTGCTATGCTTAACTGTAGGGTTCCAAATCGGCGAAATATGTTTATCCCATTAATATGTTGTATAATATGTTTTCTTCTGTATTTTTTGTTCCAAAAACATTTACCAAATTTGATAAAACACCATTTATGCATTGATGTGTTATTTTACATGTTTTTCTCCGTGTTTTTGTTCCAGAAATATAATCACCATTATTGATGGGGTGGCAGTGCATCAACAATAGTCAACAATGCTGGATGGGTGCCCAACACCGTAATTTGGATTGTGCTCACCACAGGGCGCACATCCATATATGGGAAAAACATATTTAAGGTCCAATAATATTATTCTACCTACATTGGCTGTTTCCCTGCCCCTCGGGGGACGAGAATGGGATGGATTGGTGAGAAGAGCTTTGGATGTCATTCTCAAAATGGATATGATGTCAACAATATTTTTGGAACAAGCACATCAGTCAGTGCTGCACATCATTCCCACCCTGCTGCCCACCTTCAGAAGCATTGCTCAGCCCCCTTATGCTCACTGTTTCTCACAGTGAGCTCAATGTTTTCACTATTCCTGTGTCTTTCTTCCTGATTTTTTTGTGTATCATAATACTTCATATACTTGCATATATTTTATCCAATGAAATCCACCTCAGCCATTCTAGGAAAGAATATGGACATAGATTTGTATTTTGACAAATCTGGAGCTCTCCACATTTAAAGTGGATACTTTAGCCATAGGTATTGCTGTAGATAGTTACTAGTATAGTAATCTAGTGATATTGGATGGATCATGTGTGTCTGTTATTATAAAACAAATGTGGGGAGAAGAATCAATATAATATTGTTGAGGGTGTCATGACATAGAATGAGTATATATATGTGCAATAGACTCCAAGTGTCACTTACATGAAGTTGGCAACATCAGCAAAGTTCCCGCACAAATGCTGAACGAGCTCGCGCCAATGTGAAGCGTTCCACCACCCACGGCTCCTCTCGGAAAGAAGTTGTGGTTTTCTGTTCTCCGCTGGTATACTGGGATGACGCTCCTGTTATACCAATGATCAACAGTACTCTTGGTTCTAATCGCCGAACCATCTGCGCCGTCATGGAAACACGGAACCATCTTGGGGGTTTGTCCCTCATCATGGACTCTGTGCCTTCCGAAGACGATCTCCAGGTCCTCTACCAGTTCTTCGACGCCAAGGCGAAGGAGGCTCGAGGGGCTGATACAGAGACATGGGTTGAGGTCGGGTCCTCCAAGACCTTCCTCCGCATCCCCAACTTTCCCTTCTTTGGTATGACTGTCACATATGATGAAACCGGGAAGCCCATTCCCATCACTCCATTGGAGGTCAAGACTATCCTTGAAACCTGCAAATGGAAAGGTGCAATCCATCTGTACCAAGGGGCGCTCCCCCGCGTGGTCAGAAACTCCAAAATGTCAGACTCATGCACTGTGTTCTTCGACATTTATGATTCTCGTGGAGGCACCCACCTCCGCAGCCTTCAGAACAAGAGCTTCATGCTCGGGTCCCAGTCTCTGACCATCCTGCCTGCTGACAAGCAAATAGGGGTCCCTATCTGCACAAAGTGCTGGAGGTTTGGCCACTGCAAGGAGGTCTGTCCCTTCAGAGCTCAACTGTGCTCCTATTGCGGCAGACCTCATGACGCCCACAATCACCGCGACCTAGCGGCATGCTGCAAGGCCGCCCCCAAGGCCTCCCCACCGAGACTTGCAACACCGGCAGGTCATAAGTGCCCCCACGCCTCCCGATGCGTCAACTGTGGCCTTGCCCATGAGTCTGACGATGTAAGGGCAACTCCGGCGGAGTGCGCGCGAACTTAGTAGAGCGGGCCGACGCTGGTGGAGGGGATCCTAAGTTGATGTATTCACTTGTACGACATATGTACTACTCACCTGGTGGAGGGGATCCTAAGAGAATTCTCTGAGGAGCCTCCATCAGGGGGGGTGTGCTATATACCTAGTGCTACATTAAATACACGTTCCCGGTGCGGTACGACGACACGCGGTGGGCTAGCAAAGGTCACGTGACCGTGCCCTTGATAGTCCGAACAAGTGCGAAGTCCGGCGGCGAACTGCGCGCGAAGTAGAGAGTGGGGGTGCGTGTGGGCGTAGGTAATGAACGTGCGATGTAGTGAATGTAATTGACTGAGTCGCGAATCGGCGAAGTAGAAGTCGGCGGAGTGAGATTCGGCGAAGTAAGGCTAGATCGGCGAA
This sequence comes from Collybia mongolica, assembly GCA_013420905.1. Taxonomy (NCBI): domain Eukaryota; kingdom Fungi; phylum Basidiomycota; class Agaricomycetes; order Agaricales; family Clitocybaceae; genus Collybia; species Collybia mongolica. The sequence continues at coordinate 470,634 of JAAXNY010000004.1, forward strand.
GTAAGGCGGAAATGGAGTTCCCCTTACATTACCCCCCTTCTAGGTTCGCGTGTCTTCACGCCGGCGTTGGAACGGGATCTGTGCAAATTGGACGCGTTGTACGAGTCGCGGTGCTCCGGGGTTGCGTCTGTAGAATTCGGCGACCAACTCGTCCGCATTCACCTTGTCGGCGGGTTCCCAGGTGTTCTGTTCGTAGCTGTAGCCCTTCCAGGCGACCAGGTACTGCAGCTTGTTCCTGTAAATCCGGCTGTCCATGATCTCCTGAACCTCATAATGTACCTCGCCGTCTATGAGAGTGGGTTCAGGGACTTCGGTGACCGTTCTACCGGGTATTGGGTCGTGCGGCGCGGGTAGGAGTTTGACAACATGGAAGACCGGGTGGATGCGCGATAGCGCCGGCGGAAGTTTGAGGCGGTAGGCGTGCGATCCAACCTTGGCTTCGATGGGGTAGGGCCCGATGTAGCGGTGAGCCAGTTTCTGCGACGGTCGAGTGATACGAATGTCGCGCGAATCCAAATACATCCGGTCTCCAACCTTGTAGTCGGGTGTTGGGTTTCGGCGGCAATTGTAGTACATCGCCATCTCGTCCTTGGCTTTGGCTAATGCGGCGCGGGCTTCCTCGAGGGTGTCCTTCATTCGGTCGCGGAATTCGTTCGCGGTTTCCAGCCGGGATGGTGCGGTCTGTGGTTCGAAGCCCATGCGTGGATGTCGACCGGTGTCCAGGAAGAACGGCGAGTGCTGTGTTGAGGAGTGGACGTGGTTATTGTACTGGAATTCGGCGAGCGGTAAAAGGTCGACCCAGTTGTCCTGTCGCTCGCTGACGAATAACCGGAGATACTGCTCCAGTTCCTGGTTCACTCGCTCGGTCTGTCCGTCTGTCTGTGGGTGGTACGCCGTAGACGCTGTGAGTTTAATATCAAGCATGCGATATAACTCCCTTGTGAATTCCGCCACGAACTGTACCCCTCGGTCGGAGACCATAGCCTTCGGTAAGCCGTGCAACTTCCACACATGCTGGAGGTAAAGCCTCGCCGATCCAAGCGCGGTAACTGTCGTCGTGGTTGGGATGAAGTGCGCGCGTTTACCCACCGTGTCCACCACTACCATGATCGCATCATGCCCTTGCGACTCGGGGAGTTCCACGATGAAATCCACGCTTGCGACGTCCCAGCGACCTTCCGGAATCGGCAGCGGTTTAAGTTCGCCGCTTGGAAGTTGACGCTGAGCCTTCGTTCGGAGACAGAGGTCGCATGTCTTGCAGTATTCGCCGATGTAGCGCGACATTTGAGGCCACCAGTAATTGCGCGATACGAGTTCCAACGTCTTCCATCTTCCGGCGTGTCCCGCAATTCGCAAATCGTGATGTTGCGCAACTATACGTCTGCGAAGGTCAGCGTGTTTTGGGACGTAGATGCGATCGCGGAAATACAGCAACTCCTGCGCTTCCCTCCACTCTGCGCTCCGAACCGATTTTCCTGCGGACTTCTTCAACTCCTGCGCTGCCTTCACCACCGCTTCCTCCTGATGTCCCTCGCGATTGCCTCTCCGAATATCCCGCAGAATGTCCCTTTCCTCTCCTTCCACGACCATTCCTTCCAGCGCGCGGATTGTGAACAACTCCGGTTTGAGGAGGACTAGATCGCGGTTATCCTCGCTTCCATCGCTGTGGTCCGCTCGGCGAGATAGCGCGTCTGGCTTACCCATACTTCGTCCGGGCTTGTGGTGCAGCGAGAAGTTGAATCGGGAGAGGTACAGTGACCACCTGGCCTGTCTCCGATTTAGCTTCTGGGACGTCCGGAAGTACTCTAGATTTTTGTGGTCTGTCCAGATCTCGAAGTCGTGTCGCGCGCCTTCAAGGAAGTGTCGCCATTCTTCGAGTGCGCGAATGATGGCGAGCATTTCCTTGTCGTGTATCTCGTAATTCCGCTCGACTGCGTTGAGGCTCTTTGACGAAAACGCGATAGGGTGCCACTTGTCGTCCTCCGGGTTGAGTTGCGAAAGTACTGCGCCGGTCGCGAAATCCGAACTATCTGCCTCCACCCTAAACGGCCGGTTGTCGTCTGTGAACATCAGTACCGGTTTAGACGACACCGCTTCCTTCAACCCTTCGAATGCCTCCTGCTCCGACTCACCCCACTTCCAAGGCACGTCTTTACCGGTGAGATCAAACAATGGCCGCGCAATATGGGAGAAGTCGCGAATGAACCGCCGATAGAAGTTCGTGAAGCCCAAGAAGGACTGCACTTGCTTCTTGTTCGTGGGCGTTGGCCATTCCGCTACTCCGGCAACCTTGACCGGGTCCATCTCCGCCTGCCCCTCCGAGATAATGAGCCCCAGATACTCGATTCGGGTCTTCTCGAATTCGCATTTGTCCAGTCGCAGGTACAGTTTATGTTCACGGAGTCGCTGGAGAACTAACCTCGTAATTCGGCGGTGTTCGGCGAGTGTCTTTGTGTAGATTAGAATATCATCGATGTAGACACATACCACTCCTTCCATGATGAGATCGTGGAATATCTCGTTCATCATGGTTTGGAACGTTGCCGGCGAGTTAGTGAGACCAAAGAACATTACCAGGGGCTCAAACATTCCGCGGTTTGTGCGAAATGCGGCCTTCCACTCATCACCTTCCTTAATTCGGACGTTGTTGTATCCCCAGCGAACGTCGAATTTGGAGAAGTATTTCGCTCCCCGAAGATTGTTGACGAGGTCGGAGATGAGTGGGAGTGGGTATTTGTTCTTGATCGTCAGCGAATTGAGAACGCGGTAGTCCTGTACCGGGCGTAGCGAACCGTCCTTCTTCTTGATAAAGAAGAACGGCGAAGCCATTGGCGATTTAGAGGGGCGGATCCGACCAGAGGCGAGGTTCTCCTCGAGGAACTTGTCCAACTCCGCTTGTTCGGCGACTGAGAGCGGGTAGACCTTGCAGGATTTCCCTTCTGCGTCGCGGACGAGTTCGATCGCGTGGTCCCACGGTCGGCGATCTGGGAGAGCGTCGAAGGACGTCTTGGAGAACACCTCCTCAAATTCGTGGACGTGCGCCGGTGCTAGATCGAAAAACGTCTTGGGTTGCGCATTACGATCAAAGGAGTCTGCGATCTGCTGGGACGCGTTCTTCCGGGCTTCCGTTTGGATCTTTTCCGCTAGTCGCTGCGAGATGGTTTGGGTTGTCCGAATCTCTTCCGGTGCCTTCTGAAACTGTCCTGGTTCGCCGATGTTGACCACGAAGATACGGTCGCCCTCTTCGATGCAATCTTCAAGGGCGATATCTCCTTCGTGCTCGGAGTCGGGAACCTCTCCAATTTCTGTTTCTGGTTCGGGCATGGGTCCTGCGCGACAGGCGTTGATGCGGGCCTCCAATTTACGCTTCTCCGCCTTTTCCGATTTAACCTCGTTCGCGCAGGTCCGACATTTGTCGGGACAGCGACTCATCTTCACCTCGTTGGTCTGCCAGTTGATCTCCGGGTTGTGCTCCTGCAACCAAGTGTAGCCCAGTATGAGATCCTGTTTCCCTAGGCTGGTGACCGCGAAGTGGGTGCGTTCTGAGTGACCGTTGTACCGGAGGATGAGGTCTACGATCTCCGAAATAGACCCGTTCTCGTTCGGAGTGCCGTCGACGTTGAACACCGGAATAGTGCGAACTAGCTTGCGCGAGGTCAACCTGTTCCTCCGCACGAATTCAGAATCGATGAAAAGGCCCGTTGCTCCCGAGTCTACCAAGCTGTTCGTCGCGAATGTCTCGCCTGTGTCGGTCGTCTGAAGTTCAATCTTGAGCTTCAGTGAGCGAGTGCTGGGGGTGGCGGCGACTACGAATCGCTTGGGTAGAGCTCGTTCCCATCGGGGGAGTCTCTGGCGCGGCGGTTTAGGGACGGGGATGGTATCTTGTACGGCTTCTGTAGTAGTTTCGGGTGTTTGGGAAATTTCAATTGTGTTCTCAACTTCTAAACACGCGAACCTATTTACAGATGACAGCGAGGGCGTACTGTTCACTCGCTGTCCGCTACAAAACCCTCTTCTTCCGCCGGCGGTTCGACTTGTGCGTCTATCATCGCGAAGATGTGCTGCGCGAACTCATGCTGCTCCTCCATTGACATGAACCGCGTGTCGTAGCGGAGGGGGCAGTCCTTCCGGAAATGGCCCGGCTGCTTACATCGGTGGCAGGTCTCGATGTTCGTTCGAGCCCTCCGCATCGCGTCTACATCCATCGGAACCGGTGGAGGGAGAGCAGGGGGCGGCGGAGGTGGTGGTGGCGCCATCCGTTGCAGCGTCGGGGCTGAGAAGTGCGGCGGTGCGCGAAACGCCGAGGTAGTGCGTGCGGGAGGTGCGCGAGCCGCCGGTTTAGTGCTCAGGAAGGCCTCGTTGGTGAGGCGGTTTTCATCGCACTTCATCGCCGCTACATACCACTGTTCCGGCTGATCGTCCGCTGGTCGTCCCACTGCCATCGTCGCGATCTGCGACTGAATCTCCCCGCTCAGTCCCTTCCGGTACTTCACCACAATCGTCAACCCCTCCTTGTATCCCGACTTGTCGATGAGATCCCTGAACTCATCCGTGTAGTCGTCCACCGATCGCGATCCTTGGTGGTAGCTGCTCGTTTCCAACCTCGTAATCGCCCGCTGCGCTTCGCTCTGCACGAAGAAGTTGACCGCGAAGTCAGCGCGGAATAGGGCCCATGTCGCGTACTTCGGGTTCCCGGTAGCGGTCTGGTATCGCATGGCCCGGTCCGCGAACAGATACGCTCGGCCTTTCTTCATGAAGGTGTACGCCCACCGTACCTGCGTCACTTCATCCGCGAACTGGTGTGGTACAAGATTTATATACAGTTCGCATGCGTTAATGAACGCACGCCCTCGTTCGCGCGATCCGTCGAAGTCATCGGGAAGCGATGGCCGGAGTGCCGAAGGTCGTCCCGAATTAACGTGGGTCGCGGGGGGAGGTGTTGATACATTATTTACAGGGGCGCTGGGTGCAGGGGTATTGACCGGGGGTGGGGGAGCCGCGGTTTGGAGCGCGATCAGCGCGTTGATGCTGTCGGTGAGCTTCTTAAGCTGCTCGGCTTGTTCCTCCGCCTTCCTATTGAGATCTCCTACGTCTCGTTCGACGTTATCCATCCTTGTTTCGGCGTCCATCGGTCGGAGTAGGAGTTCCACTTCTAGTTCGGAGGAGGGTGGAGAGGGCGATTCTCGCGCGGTCTTGACGGATTCTGTATCGGAGCTGACAGTTTCTGCCGATCGGAATTTGGCAATGGCTGCGGTGAGGTCGCGGTCTCTGCTGGTGAGAGAATTCTACTGTAAGGGCAACTCCGGCGGAGTGCGCGCGAACTTAGTAGAGCGGGCCGACGCTGGTGGAGGGGATCCTAAGTTGATGTATTCACTTGTACGACATATGTACTACTCACCTGGTGGAGGGGATCCTAAGAGAATTCTCTGAGGAGCCTCCATCAGGGGGGGTGTGCTATATACCTAGTGCTACATTAAATACACGTTCCCGGTGCGGTACGACGACACGCGGTGGGCTAGCGAAGGTCACGTGACCGTGCCCTTGATAGTCCGAACAAGTGCGAAGTCCGGCGGCGAACTGCGCGCGAAGTAGAGAGTGGGGGTGCGTGTGGGCGTAGGTAATGAACGTGCGATGTAGTGAATGTAATTGACTGAGTCGCGAATCGGCGAAGTAGAAGTCGGCGGAGTGAGATTCGGCGAAGTAAGGCTAGATCGGCGAAGTAAGGCGGAAATGGAGTTCCCCTTACAGACGACAGGAAGTGTTCCTTTTGGAAACACCGCTATGACACCAAGTGGCTAGTGGCCAAGTACACTGCCCAGAAGGTAGGTGACGAGCTCTTACGCTTCGCACCATCTGCTAATACCCCCTTCCCCACCATTACAGGAGACAGGCTCCAAGGATGCAGGGAGGGTACTCGAGTGTTTCGACAAAAAGTTACTTGATTAATGTCTAGTACAACTTGTAATGTAAATACGCTCAGAACCTACTGCCAAAATGTTGGGCGCAAACGACACTGGACAGTTGACCTGTTAGAATGCCGCAAGGACGTCACTGACATTCTCTTCCTGCAGGAGCCACCATGGGCCACTGTACGGTATACAGCCTCCTTGACCGAAAAAGATGGGGTCCCCATCAGGGGACCCCCCGTCCACCTGGACTGGATTCCCATGTTCCCCAAAGGGTTCGACGCTGCTGAAGATCAGCCGCGCATCATGGCCTATGTCAACCAAGCTATCCGCTCAGTGAAACCTAAGCTCTGATCAGATGTTGTTAACCACCGCGACATCATGCTCATCACTGTTTGAGGGCACCTTGGCCCAGTGCATTTGATGAATGTCTACTCAGATGAGAATGGATCAGCAGTCCGATTCCTCGAAGACCACCTGGATGAGTTCCCCAATGTTAGCTATATGGGGGGTGATTTTAATTGCCCCTCAGCACATTGGGATGCTACCCTCAATCATGAGCACCCCATGGCCAACAGACTCATGGAGTGCGCGGCCGCCCTCAGCCTTGAGCGGATTGCCCCCCCCTCGGGGTGGGTCATGCATCAGCCGTATAATTCGGCCCTGCGCGGCTCGGTCCTTGACCTTGTGTTTGTCCTGGCATTCCAGGGCTACACAGCCGACCTGACAATAGGTGATAAGGGTGAACCTGATCACTTTCCTCTACTCCTAGACATCCCCCTTAGGGTCGAGTTCCCCGAAGGGAAGATGTCAATCAAAATTGACTCCAAAGAAGAGACCGCTTTCCTCGCGGAAGTGTGTTCACTTCTCAGGCTCATCCAAATCCCTGACATCTCATCAGCGGAACAAACTCAACTAGTTGCTCAGGCAATAGCTAAGGGCTTTGAAACGGTGTGGTCCCATCACGCTAAGACTAACCGGGCTTGCGCCCGGTCTAAGTCTTGGTGGGACTCGGACTGCGCCCAGACGAGGTCTGAGGCCATGAGCTCTGATCTCCCAGAGGACTGGAAGGCCTTCAAGGCCGCCACACATAGAGCGAAACAAAAGCACTTCAACGAACGCATCAACGAAATTGCTAATACTAACCTCAGACCATGGGATCTCATGGACTGGGTAGGCCCATGCAAGACACCCCCGGTCGAGGCTATCTCGTACCAAGGCATGCCATGCAGCACCACAGAGTCGCTATGGAACGCATTGCACTCCACCTTCAACTCAGCTATTGATAGGCCAATTGACCTTGACAAGCTGGGCAACGCTTGGACCTCACCCACAACGCGGGTGTGGGTCCCCTACTCTGCTGCCGAGATGTCGGATGCCCTTTCAGGCACCTCGAATCGATCCGCCCCTGGGCCGGATCACATCTCATGGCGTCACCTTAAACGGATCATCCAAGATGACCTGTGCAGCAAACTACTCTTGTGGCTTGCAAACGCTTGCCTCTCATCAGGCCATTGGCCTGCTGAGTTTAAAGCATCCATTACGGTGGTCATACCCAAGCCGGGTAAACCATCATATGACACTCCCAAGTCGTTTCGCCCAATAGTTCTATTGAACACACTGGGCAAACTTCTAGAGAAAATGTTGTCCACCAGGATGCAGTTTGAAGCTGCTCAACATGGTGTACTTCACCCCAATCAGTTCGGAGGAGTCCGTCAGAACTCCACCGAGGATGCTGGCTGCTTCCTCACACACATTGTCTGCTCAGGATGGCATGCCAAACTCAAGACGAGCGTCGTTGCTTTCGACCTAGCTCAGTTCTTCCCATCCATAAACCATGAGGTTCTCCTACACATCCTCGAGAGACAGAGATTCGTGCCAGAAGTGGTTGCGTTCTTCAGGTCATACCTCGTTGATCATCATACTAGATACACGTGGGACAACGAATTGTCCCCACTCTTCCCATCCAGCGTGGGTCTGGGACAGGGCTCCGCCATGTCCCCCATCCTCTCTGCCCTATGCCTCGCACCCCTCCTCAAGGAATTCGAATGGAGGGTCCACATAGCTTCACTAATTTCCTATGTGGACAATGGCACCATCATAGTGCAGTCGGACACATTTGAACAGAACCTCGTTAAGCTCAAAGGGGCCTACAAAGTCGTATTCGAGCTCACCCAGGCTATGGGTCTGGTTCTTGAACACAGCAAGTCAGAAGGATTCCACTTCTCTCAAAAACATGGCGATATCAACCCTGACATCGACCTTGGCTATGCCCCTTATACTGGGGACACCCCCCTCCGCCCTGGCACCATTTGGCGCTACCTTGGATTCTTCTTTGACCGTCCCCTCACATTCAGAGAGCACGTCAAAAGATACACGAACAAAGCCCTCACCTCTGTAAAGGCTATGCTCTCCCTTGGCAACTTGGTGTGCGGACTTAGGCCCAAGCACAAACAAATGCTATACCAAGCCTGTGTTCTTCCCATCGCTACATATGGGAGCAGGCTTTGGATGTATGAAGGGGCCCGCATGGCAGGCCCTCTCAATAACCTCTGGAAGATGCAAAGACGAGCGTGCCTTTGGATCACTGGCGCCTTCAAGATATCCCCAAATGGGGCTGGCAAGACCCTCGCAGGCATACCCCCTATCCACCTCCATGTCAGAAAGCTGGTGGAAAGGAGTCATGTCCGCTCCCGTGCGCTCCAGGCTTCACACGCCTTTCGACACCTCATCGATGGGAACCACAAATTCTCTGTCGAGACCCTCAATGCCCGCAACCCAAGCCATAGGCTCGGTAAACTAGTATCACCCATCGTAGAGGCCTGGTTTAACCTTGGCCTCTCTTCCCTGGATCTGGACCCTGTCCACCCACTCAACCAACCAGGCATGCGCCCCAAGGACCTGTTCCCTGGTCGCATTGTCTACAACATCGTCACCCCCCCACCTAAGGGCAGTGATCACTGCGAGGAATTCATGAAAGACCGCACCACATTGCTGAAGAGCGCTGTCGATGAGGCCTCTCATTCCCCATGGAGCATCTGCATTATCACTGATGCATCCACCCCCCCTCCTCCCATGCAATCAGTCGCGGTGTACCGCATCTGGCATGATGGAGACTTATATGAGGACTGGTTTGCTACCGGCCTATCTACGTCTGATGATGCCGAGCTGCGAGCGATTGTGGAAGGCGCCCAACAGGCAGCTGACATTGGACTAGAGGACATCCATGATGTCCATATCTTCTCCAACTCCATCAACGCCCTCAGGTGTTCCCTCGATGCGTCGCACCACTCAGGTCAAGCATCAGCCCTCAAAGTGTGCGATGTGCTGCTGCCTTGGCTGCAGCTCCGTGCCATCCACAAGATTCACCTCCACCATATTACAAGTGGTGTGGAGATTGAAGACCACCAACTGGCACACATCAGTGCCGTCTCAACTCATGTTGAGGCAGGTGGAGTGCCAGTTATATCTGCTGACTTTGCACGACGCGAAGCAGTTACACGCATGCTTGACGGCTGGAAGTCTCTCTTCCAGTCCAAGAAGTACATTGGCTCCAATTTCCTGACGCTCTATGCGAAAAAGGACACCCTGCTCACTCCAACCCATGTAAACAACGGGCTGTGGATGCACAAGACTGGTCACAGCCATGCTCTGACTGCCTGCTTGGTGCGATGCATCACCGGACATGCTCCAATTGGGGTGTTCCAATCACAATTCTTCAAGGAAGAATCTGCCTCCTGTAGGTGCAGTGCTCCCTTGGAAACCGTACAACACATCCTATTTGACTGTCCACGACACGGATGGGAAGACAAGCCCAGCCGCCAGCTGCGCCATGCATGGCTGGTTGAATTCCTCTTGGAGAACGAAAGCGCTTTCGCGTTCGATGTTCCTTAGTCCTAAACAGGCTAGGGGTGGTACTCAGTGTTCTAAGTGACGGCTATAGGGTGCTCCCTGCCCGAACATGCGAACCTGGATAATCAGTGGACTTGAAGCCACCACCTGCTGCGGAGCGCCGCAGCAGGGGGCCCACCCCCTGGCGTAGATTGGCCCTTCCGGCCTGTGTATAATGAGCTCTGGCTCCATTTGCTAGTCTGACCCCGGTCGGGCAAGCACCCTAGCCCTGCAGCGCTTTGTCTCCTGCCCCCCCTCTCCCCCTTTCCCAATTACTACTTGTAGTGACCAGCACATGTATTATGTACAGTTGGTATATAAAATGTTGATCCAAAAAAAAAAAAAACATCAGCAAAGTTGAACATGGTATGAATGAAGACAAAACACACTTGGGAAGTACTTCCCCTGACCTGGTGGCAACATTCTGAAGCTAGAATGTATCTTGATTATCTGCAATGGTGATGCCAAACAGAGCCTTATCAGTGAATGGAGCATGCCATTGATAACAACATACTCACCTATTGAGTCACCCTTGCAACAATGAACATAAATAGATATAACATCCAGATGGTGGTGGTTTGAAAGAGAAATGGAAAGAGAAATCAGAACAAACACAGTGGACTTTTGAATATGCTACAAATGGAAGTTGCTGCAAGGCAAACAAGAAGGGCCTTGACAGTGCAATATGTTAGCACATAAGTGCCAATTTCAAGTGCCTCTATGGCAAAACAGTTGAGCATGTCTTGCATTTGACTAAGCAATTGTAGCGCAATGGATCAATTCTTGAAGAGGACAATTTTTAAAATAAAATGGCTGAGGGACAAATAAGTACAAAAATTGCCAAATAGTCAAGATGCCAAGATGCAGCCTCATTTAATGTCCATTTGTTTACTACCAATCTTACCTTAAGCTCAAAACAATTGCAACAGCCATACATATCTGAGAGGGTCACTGGCCAAAACTCATTTTCAAATCATCAACTACATTGATTATTGCACATACAGCATCTTTCTCAGCCCCATAAAATCAAAGAGAGATTGTGCTGGACCATCATGATGGTGTCTTCCTGCAGGATTCCTCAGGCTCTCAGTGATGCCCATATTTCTTCAGGTGACAATGCTGGGCCTGTGTGATTTAGTGCTGCCGAGTTTCTCAAGGTTTGTCAAGGTCTCAGATTCTGGGCCACTGGACACTTGGACTGTTGAAGGACCAATGTGGGTCTTTGTAGCTTTTAGGTCCTCAGGGATCCTAATGAGAGTGAACAAACAAAACAATAAGCACCTCTTGCGTCATTCCTTTTCTTGATGCGAAATCTAACCTGCTAAGCTCCATGTCATTATCGTCATGTAAGGGGGCCGGTCGCGCAAAGGAAAGGCGATAGCTATCCGTGACTACACTCTGTAGTGTGTCGCGCAACGTTATTCTTGAATTTAACCTGTAGTGTGATTATTGAATATTATAAAAAGCATCACGTCGCCAGAACTTACGTTACCACTAACAACAATTATCAGTATAAATAAAATAAAATTTAACGAGCAAGGGGCTTACATGTGGTGAGAACATATAATTTAGTCAAAACGAGGTGTAAAGAAGCCCTATTACACATCACAGTTCAGCATGCTGCACAATGGGAAGGTTTGAAGAGACGACCAACCAAAAGAATAAATCATTGGGATGATAAACGTACATCGCGATATGCCCCAATTGAACGAGGGTGACCAAAATTCCACGGGTCACTGTAAATACAAGCAGTTGGTGAAGCACCATCTGAGTACTATAAATTCTAACTGTTGATGAATGTCACATAAACTGAAATGGTTGGCGCACCTCTTAAAACCCGTGCGAGCCTTTGAGAGCATCCAAGATAAACCCACAGTGATGAGGATATCTGTAAATACACCAAGAGCGTGAAATAGGGAGGACTGAATCTTAATCAAATACGTCAAACACGTAAGAAATTTCACATAAATATAAGTGATCAGGGCTGTACCAGGATATGGCATTGGTAATATTGAGTAAACTTTAGACGTCCTTCGATTTGAAAATACACAGCACCTATAGTGAAACATCAGAACATCTACCATGTAGTAATTAGAGCATGGGCACTCACTACCTCCAACAGCTGGAGCTCTAGAAGTGAGAACAATGTGAGGTTAAACAAAGACACATACACGCACCTAACATAGCTGTGCTTGTGCAAAAGTGAGACCCAACCAAAAGAATGATTGAAGTAAAACTCACCAGAAGAACGTCAGACTAGTGATGGAGAAATCCACAGATATCATACTAAACGTAGTTGAGACGAGATTGACAAGTTAGGACCAGGTAAATGGTATACATATTTGGAATCTTAAGAGTTTCTTTTTCACCGAAATGAGATATCTGTGAGAGTCAATATGAGAGTGCACAGGTCTTTCAGTGAATTACAGTCAGAGTTTACCAGATAATTATGTATGTTGTATGTAGCGCAGGCAGTCTGTGCAAGATCTAGCAGTCTGGACAAATCAGGACCGAAAATACACCTGATCCGTGCAAGTAAGATACCTACACAAGTATGGTAACCTGCAGCAGAATGTATCAGTAAAGTGCTTCGGACCAGCCAAATGCATTTGATGTGCGTACGAATGTTTGAAGCGGCCACGTATCCCGATTGCTATGGAAGTATGTCCAACTTTGAACGAGAATGATCCCAAGCAGCCTGAGCATAGCATTCGTCAAAGTCCCTCAAAACAATTCTATGTCTTCAAGACTTACACCAAAGAGACAAAATAGCCTATCGGTTCGTCGTCTTGTGTTAATAATAATTTATGTAGACTGTATGCTTGGACGTACCGAATGCAGAGCCATCAAAGGTAGACGATATATCGGCCATACTCGAGGGTTTGGGTGGGGACGAAGAGAATCGAGCGTCGCTATCAGACTTAAGGACAACTGAGTCCGAAGTGGTCGGAGACCCTGCGCTGTCAGCTCGGAATGTGTTGAGGCTGGTGCTTCTCTTTTGGAATCGTACAGCGCTCATTATACAGTATGCGCCATATATTTAGCCAAACCTAGGTTTGTAGCCTTAAATGCCCCACCCACGTTTAGGTATCAACATCATTCATTATTACGTATTTCACGTCGCCTAAAGACCCTTCCACTGCAGATTTGAGTATTGTAAATTGAGGACTACCGCAAAATCTCACCAAAAAGTTCCTCAACAAGAACTATGATACAAAAGTGACACTTGTCTTCAAGAAGTAGAAACCTCGCCTCCAGCCAATTTCATTAGGAAGCTATGTTATCCACCTATTCGGCTCAGAATCCGGTCCCATTGAGTCACGAAACCCGATGTAGCAGTGGTGAGTGGTGATCGATAACCTTTCATTTCCTAAAATCTCCCCAGTCGGTTCAGTACTTTTTCAACACCCACTTCTTCCTTTCCTCCCCTCAACCCGTATATCATGGAGAGTATACTGTTCTAGTCTAGAATAATTCCGGGCAATCCTTCGAGCAGCAAGGCAGACTAGATGTATGCGTTGAGATGATCCTTATCACTGCTGTCAATAGCTTGAACGCTACCTGATCAAACCATCTTAGGGTCCGCATGACGAAGAGACACTAGATAGCCATTCAATGATCACATGGACCAGTCGGATGAGGGCTACTGATCTAGACGCTGTAGCCGAGAAGGTTGGATCAACGTGAAGGTGTCATACTGAAATCCTGTCTCTGGACTCCACCCGTCCTTGCCCCTTCTGTATACCTGCATGAAATCTTGAATAGAGTCGTAAGTTGTGGTCGTCGCTGTCAAACAAGAAACGAGACAAGTCAGTTAAAAGCTATGTTTTAAAGCTCACCACGTACCGGAACAGTTATCTGTAGTACCTGACCAACCACAACTGAGCATATGCGAGATCGGTATCCAGTGGACCATGATTCATGATAAAAAGAATGCGAGATATAGCACAAGGTCTGAAAGTAGCTGAGGCGTGACATGCCAAATAGACAACAATAAAGCGTCCTACACCTTGGCACCGCGCGTCTCGCCACCAAGTGCACCACCAGATGCCTTCCTGTGCTCTTCATCAAAAGTTGATAGACAAAGAGTCAGTCCTAAAATATTCACGATATTATAGCAATCTGCTCATACTGGAGAAAAGCATCATCTAATTGAGTACAAATCAGACAAGAGGTGTGGACCGTGTGGCCCTTGGGGTTTCTCGAACTCGTACACGGAACCGAAGCATATAATGCAAACAGCGCAAACTCTCCGGGAAACTTACAATTTTCCATCATCCACAGCAAAGATTACCTCTAAAGGGAAGGCATTATGCCTAGAGAAACATTCTCAACCGTAACATGAAACCATCTTGGAGCTCATCCAGAACAGGTAATTATTTGTCTCCACATCTTAGTTTTTCCGTGTGTATCAAAGTTCATCGCCTCCTAATGATGGTTGATACGAGTTCCATATCAGCCTAACATCTGTCGAGGAATCCGAATCATTTTTGCGAATCAGAACAAGGGCCTGGCCTGTTTTTTTTGATCTCCTGGCGCACCGGAATATAGAAGTACAATGATCAGCTTCTGATCACATATAATATCTCATTGCCCGCAATTTACCTTGTTACCTCAACATCAGCATTGGTACTTATGTCGACGGGCCGGGTACTGAAAAGAAAAGCGGAGGCTGTTTGAATTTACTATCTCTGGTTCGTTACGTAGCGAACCGCGTGAATATCAGGCTTGATATAGTCAACGTCAATACTAGAAGGACAGGTGATACAACATACCTTCTATGAGACTCGAGGGTATCAATGCCCCCAAAATGAGATATCTTGGGCAGATGTTTCGAGCTGAAATCATTCATTGAATAGATTTTCGCATAACCAAGTAGAGGTGTACAAGCTGGGTGGTGCAGATCGTTTCCGCAAGATCTAGAATTCTGAATATGCGGTATCGAAAATGCTCCCTTCCTGCTGGGTTCAGATACCTACACAAGTGCCGTAATCTGGGTTAAAATAACTGTTGAGGCGCGGGATAAGGGCCTCTTAATAAACGTACAAAAGTCCGAAGTATCCGTCCGTCATCATTGTTATGGACGTAAGCCCATACTTGAACGATTATGCTCTCCAAGTAGACTGAGTAACATGTTCGACTTTGTCCTTACGTAAATCGACGGTTCATTACTTACACCAGAGTGACAACATCGCCTGTTGAATCAATTCTATGTCAGTAACAAAGGACACTGTCTATAAGGCTAGAATCTGAGCGTACCAAGGAAAAGCCAGACGATGACAGAGGAGACATCTACCGTTACAGGAGTTGGAGAAAAGGGCGGTAATTGAGTGTCGCCACCATTCCTTCAAAGACGATCGTAACCACCCCGGAGAGCCGGCTTACGTGACTTTGGCAGTGCACCCAGACGTCCTCGGTATAGTAGGCTGATACCATCCCATTATTTCATAATCATAATCATTGCTTCTTCCAAACACATGAGCGTCATCTTGACCGCAAGGGTCCCCGGCCACGAGGGCCCGCGTCAACTCCACGTAAGCTCCACCCGTAACGGATCGTTTAACACCTCGGCCCGCCCCCTTTCAAACGAGGTGCGGTGGTGCTCGTACAAGACCCCCCCGTTTTCGCCATCAACTTCTCTGCGGGGGGCACGCAGTAAGAGTTGGTGGCAGAAGTTGGTCCAGCATATGGGATCCAAGAACGACTATGAATAGACGTCGTTTCTTATCCGAACCTCCGATGGGGTTATCGATGAATGCTGATCGACACCGTCTTGCGAGGTTCCTGTAAGACTTTAATCGGTGCTAGTTTTTACCATGATTTAAAGAAGAATTATGTTCCGGACACACCATCAAGTTTTGCTGGTACAGCCACCACACAGGCCCGAGACCGAAGACACGAAAGGGCAATGTGACGGTTCAAGTGAACGAATCAGAAAAGACATTGTGTATTCTCGGATTGTCATTAGTGTAAATATCCAAGCCTGCGCATAGACTTGTCCATACCAACAGATTTCACGTTCTCGATGTGTGGCGCCATGCGATCTAGCTGCCTTCAGACCAATTTCCACGGAAAACGACATACTATGGCTGAAAAGTAGCGTTGCATGATGCCATGGAGGGTCAGCACACAATGCGGAAAAAAGCAAGTAAATAGCCAATAGTCCGGGGTCATTCATGATCGTGCACCCAAAGCCTAAATGGGATCATAAAGAGAGTAAAATCCAAGTCCCAAACTGTCCATAATGATTACGCACCATCAATATCGCATGGTGTTTCTAGCAGGTTTGCTGTATCAACCTGTAATGTAACCACGTTCGTCTTTCCGCCAATCACTCCAAGGCAATCTTGCCTACAGCCCAGCCGCCGTCATTATCGGAGTTGCCGATCCGGGGTCGGCAGTTATCTTTGTCGCTTCGGAATACCCGGGGGAGTTTTTTGAGTAAGATTTAGAGTTGTCACCCTCCACCTGGGAGAACTATTGTTTCGACCGCTAAACCTAGTCATTTCAATATTATTACCAACGTCGTTGTGTCTTCCGATATTACGTGGTCCATATATTAGAATTGCTATTTGACATTCGTTCTATATCTGCCCAATATCTACCGAGGAGTTTGGGTCATGAGAGCCTATTAGCTGAGAGTGAGCAGGTGCCTGAGCCGTTTTGGTCTCCTTGGAGCACCTAGACGAAATGGGGAGTAGAATGATAATGGTCAGTCTCTGCGTAAGGTTTTCCCTTAACTGAAGCTTACCTTGCTCCCTCGAGGTCGTTGTTAGTGTGTGCGAGAGTAGAATGCTCAGAGGCAATATGGAAGCTGTCCAGATTTACATCCTCGAGTTTATCACGTAGAGAGCTGCGTGAATTTAAGCTATATATTTGCAGTGAACGGGTAGGTTTCTAGGTGTTTCCGGTGTAATCACTTACGTGACCACTGATAGAAGGAGTGGTAAGTATAAATCACAGGGCAAGGGATAGAAGAACATACATGTTGTGAGAACGTATAGTTTCCCCAAGGCGAGATGAAGAGAGATCCTGGTACATAAATGAGTTCAATACGGGTTACAGTAAGAAAGATTAGAGGGTTCCACCAACCAAAATAGCATGTTTTTCGAATCTAGAACATACATAATGACATGTCCAACTTGTACAAGGCAGACCACAATTCCACGGGTGACTGCGAATACTAGAAGTTGTTGAATTACCATTCGAGTACTGTGCAATCTGTGATTAAAGAGCATCGATATACATATATATATATCACGTACGCTTTAAAACTGGCGTGGGCTGTTGAGAGCGTCCAAGATAAGCCTATGGTGATCATGATATCTGTCACGACAGCAAGTGCATGGAGTGTCGACAGCTCAATCTAGAATAGCGCTCAAAGTCGTTTCATAATAATAGTGCACCAAGTCGTACCATGATATATTGCCGCTCGTAGTCACCGAAAATTAGGTGCTTTATGTTCTGCTCGAGAATGACACCTAGGAACATTGAGTCGTGTAAATATAGCTCAGTGAGCCCCCAGTACTCACTAATGCCGAGAGCTTGTTCTGGGGTTAGGGTAACAGGGTGCGTAACTGGAGAGACTTCACGCACCAAGCATAGTTGTACTTGTAAAAGTCTAACAAGGGCGTGAGCAAGTGTATGACTGGTGATCACGGCATACATACAATTAACACCGGAAGGTACCAGCTTCTTCTGACTGTTGAAATGGAGGTCAAACCAACTTGAGCATGGCAAAAGTTTTCTACATACGCTTCCACAGACGCCGCGCGAAGAATAGATGAACACTGTAAAAGTGTGAGAAGATGCCAAGTTTGGCTGGAACATATCTTACAGGAAGTATGTAACGTTAGTAATCGTAAAATCTACAGATATCAGCCTTCGTATTGTCAATACGGAGTCTAAACGACAGGTGATACAGCGTACCTGGTATGAGATTTGAGGACATCAATGTCTCCAAAATGAGATATCTGATAAAAATATGTTAGGTAAAAATCATGCACTGAAGGAACGTCTCTCTGACTAAATAATGGTGTATAAGTTGTGTGGTACAGATAGTTTCTGCAAAGTCTAATAGGCTGAACTCATTGGCATCAATTACGCGCCCGCTTTACATGAGCCAATCACCTACAAAAGGCCAGTGACCTAAAGGACATCAATTTCGGGTTAGAACTTTTCGTCAGGGACACATACATAAGCCCGAAGCCCCCATCCGTCGTTATTTTTGTGAACGTAGATCCACACTTGAACAACTACTACCCCCAACAGACTGCGCAACATATTTGAGCCCTTGTTCCGCGATGGGCGGTTAATTACTTACAATAGAGTAACTATATAACCTGTCGAATTGCCTTGACGTCAGTAACAGGGACCACCATAGATGAGGACAGACATAGGTCTCACCAAAGAAAAGCCCATCAATGACAGAGGATACGTCGGCCATTTTGGGGGAGAAAGGATGACGATTAAGCGTCGCCACCAGACCTTTTAAAATGATCGCAGGACCCTGCGCCAGTGTCATACATAATCCATAGATCTCGATAAGATGTTTGACATCTACAGAGCCATCAGCGGCGGGATAGCCGCGGTGGCAGTGGACCCAGAGTTGCGAACACGTATAGTCAGGTGGAATGGAGCCAGATTACGTTGAGTATTGCTGGATGGGTATGTTCCAAGTTTGAGTGCCACTGCTAGACTGAGCCGTCGGGTTCAAAGGAAATCGATGTTATCGGCTTCATTTGTAACCCGATGGAGTCATTCATATAAGAGTCGTGTTCGGTCCATGTTGCCGGTCTATGAAAGTGCCGAAGGCTCGTGTCTTCCACAATGAGAAAATTGTCCGAGTCCCATGAAAATTGTGGTACGAAGTAGTAAAACGTTGCCACACAAGCTCAGGCCCCGGGGTATAACTATCAGAGGGAAAAACATGATCTTTCAAGTGGGGAATTAGGAAAGAGGCCAAGCGTTCACTAGCCAAAGTAACGTCAACACTTGACTCGGACTATCTCGCATATTTACGTGTACACAACGCGTGCCCTAGTGTCATGTGACGCATCCATGTTGTTTCCGTCCCAAACTCCCGAGTGACACGCAAGCAAGATACATATAAGTTCAGGCCGGATAAACAGAAGAAAATTTATGACTTCTACCTATGCTTCCACATGCCATGTGTTGCGAGAACACTGCGATTCTAGGATCATCGAAAATAGATGCGCACAAACATTTCTAGTGAGATTGGTTTGTCCGACTCCATGGGACGCGGTAAGTCGGAGTGACGCTGCTCAAGCCCATCCTTCCACTGTTCGTTTTTCAAGAGAATATACTCAAACCTAATCGCCACAGAGGCTCGGAGTCAGAATGGTTCAGCATGTTCCCATGATTGTGCCCGAACCACAACATTGATGTAATAGAACGCATCATTCCCCTGAAGATGGTTGGGATCCGTTCAGTGTCGGGGTGGATCTTTCGGGGCTTCCAGTATGGTCAAAATGGGATTGAATGGCCATCTCCGTCGTCTTGCAACGCTGGCAGTGTCTGAAAGATAGGACCAAAATCATCAACCTCCAGCTGGGCAACATATTGAGGCCTCAAACCTCACCTGGCCGCTACAGCATCATCAGCATGCGAACAAGCTGAAGGAGCAAATGAAATATGGAAGTCGCCCAAATCTACTTCCTGGAGTTTAGCACGCAACGATCCACGTGAATTCAACCTAAAACTGCGCAGTCACTGGTACGTCCTCAAAGTAATTTCGTTCGAAATGCTTACGTGACCACTAAGCGTCACATTCAAGATTTACTTCAAAATGAACAAGGAAAAGCACGCACAAGTTGAAAGAACATAGAGTTTCGTTAAGACGAGGTGAAGGGGAATCCTGATAGATTAAATTTAGTGTAACCATGAAAGGGAAAAAATGTGAGCGCTAACCAAAACAGCATGTTCCTCGGATCCAGGACGTACATCAAGATGTGTCCAAATTGTACCAGACAGACCAAGACGCCTCGAGTAACCGTGAAAGCAAGGAGCCGTCGAAGTACCATTCGGGTGCTATGAAGTATATGGTGAACTAATGCACGACGATAAGGACTAGTCGTTATACCTTTTGAAACCAGACTGAGTCGTGGAAAGCGACCAAGATAAGCCCGCGGTGATCAAGAAGTCTGTCATCACGGATAGGGCGTGAAATATCGTCAACTCAATCTGGAAAAAAAGGTTTAATAATTTCTTGAGATAAGGAGGCATGTGATTGCACCATAATACGATGTTGTCTGAAATCAACAAACTCTAGACGGCCTAGAATCTGCTCAGATATAGCACCTGTAAAAGTTTTATTGACGTGCGTGTAATCAGCAAGCTTGGTACTCACTAGCGCCCATGGCTAAAATTCCTTGCGTCAGCAAAATGAAAGCGGAGCAAAGAATGAACATATACCCAGCATAGCCGTGCTTGTAATAACCTAATGTAGTAATGAACACTCGTATAAAAGTAAAAAAAAAAAGGGGGCGCATACAACAACAGCCGGAAGATACCAGCTTCGCCCCACTATTGCAATATTAATCATCTTGACACAAGAAAAATAAAAAAGTGTGACGTACGCTTCCAAAGTCGATTTGCAAAGAACAAATGCACACTTTAAAAATGGGATTAGTGTCTTGTATCATTGAGGCCAACGTACGTGAAGAACGTGATGTTTGTAATAGCGAAATCTATGGTTATCATACTTGATCTGATAAGGCCAGGTTATGATAGTAGTCATAGTAAAACGTACTAGGTAGGCGATTTCAGAGCACTATCATCTCCAAAATGAGATATCTATGGCCATTTATTACGGAATTCGTTTATTAAATGAACATATATGATCTTACCAGATAATGATGTACAAGCTGAGTGGTACAAGCGGTCTCCGCAAAATCCAGTAGTCTGGATAGACGAAAATTAACAACGTCTCTATTCAGCTTCAGTCGGAAACCCACATAAGTCCAGACACCTATTAAAACAATTAATTATTTGAGCCGTTGCAGAGTAGAATTTAGCTGAATACGTACAAAGGCTCGAAGCGTCCATGCGTCATGATTGTTATGGACATAAATCCAATATTGAACTATGATGATCCCAAGGAGGCTGGGTCTTGTTCTAGTATGCTATCTGGATACATCAACCGATAACTTACACCAGTGTGAAGATGTAGCCTGTCAAACCAGACCTCCACATTAGAACCCTGTCGCTCTTCAGGAGACCAGGAATTTGGACACACCAAAAAAGAGACCATCAACGACAGACGAGACGTTAGCCATTCAGGGAGTCGTAAAAGGTGAGTGGTGATTAAAGAGTTAGTATCATATCTTTCAAAACAATGAAATCCGGGGAGGTCGGATTTGCTGTGTCAGCTCCGGATCTGCCCACATTGTCGTAACTGTGATACCCGGAATCATTGAGTTATATGAATAGTGTGCACCACTAATCACGGAGCATCAAGTTCTTTGAAACGATGATACGGCCCATGCATGCATCTGGTGAGCACATAAACATTGCGGGAAATGTGCTGCAGCGATGCGGATGCCCCTCCATGACATAGGATCATAGATAGCTTCGTTCACGGTTCAATAGTTACACGATTGCTTAAAACCGTCCCAAAAGCGATTGAGGCGCTAGGGAGGAAAGCTTACAACCATCTGCCTCCGCCCGAATAACATCTTCTTCGTTCGAAATTTACCTGGCTGCTTCAACATCACTAGCAGCATGCGAACGAGCCGAGGAAAGATATGAAGTATGAAAGTCGTCCAAATCTACTTCCTGGAACTTATTTCGTGACAATACACGTGAATTTAACTTAAAACTGCAGTCGGTAGCTGTTCCTCAAGGCAATTTCGTTAAATATGCTGTTTTGATAGTGGTAAAATTAACAAGAAGTCAACAAAAAACTCCGACATACGTTTCCAAAGGCGGTACGCGAAAAATAGATGCACACTTCAAAATTAGGTTGAAGCTTTGTGTCATTGAGACAAACCCACGTAAAGATAATAGTTGTAATGCAGAAACCTATATATATCAGCCTTGATCTGTTGAGGTTGGATTACAGTAGTAGGACAAGTCGCACTAGTCTGAGATTACTGATCATCGAGTATGGGTTTCCTTGAGACCTAATTCTGCAATGCAGCTTGAAGGTTTATCAATATCACGGTGAAGGGAACAACGCCCAGATTTATTCTATCCGAGTTGGAGCAAGCATTTGCCACGTGGGAAGATCGTATTTTCGTCACATACACAACGCGTCGCCTATTCTGGAAGTTTTGAAATTTGTCAAAACGATTATGTAACCCGATGTAACC
The DNA here is from genome assembly GCA_013420905.1 of Collybia mongolica. Taxonomy (NCBI): domain Eukaryota; kingdom Fungi; phylum Basidiomycota; class Agaricomycetes; order Agaricales; family Clitocybaceae; genus Collybia; species Collybia mongolica. The sequence continues at coordinate 492,763 of JAAXNY010000004.1, forward strand.
TTTCTGCCATTGGATTTGAGAGTTTTGGCAAATTTCGTGACAGCAAGTGGTTCGTGGCCTATACTACAAGAATAGAGCCTTTGCGCGTGGAACCTTCCCAATAAACCCGTGTGGTAAGCATTGCTTTGTGCATCATGTATATTTCACTTTGTATTGATGCAGAGAAGTCGAGAGGACGAGAGGGTCGAACAGGTGCAGAGAACCGACCTAAACTAATGCCACGAAGCATGGAAGAAATAACACCCTGAACCTTTTTCCGACGACCCGCAACCACAAGTCGAGAGGCTGACTGCAACTTCAACCTTGGCCTCCGACTTACTTCATCCGACTACAGCCTTCCTGGACACACTACGGCGCCATAACTGTGCAAGTAAATCCTGAGTCGTAAATCTGAGCCTTCTAAGTATCATAGACCTGGTACACAAGCTTCAGGTATCTAATTAAAGATAAAAATGATCTTTCTCGGGCCTTCCGGTTTGATGTCGATCAGTGTGCCAATCTGCCCCTGCAAATAGTTTCTATGTAATAGCTTCTTTCATATATCCCCTCGAATTTCAACCCCCCGCTCGATACTTGTCGACGCTGCCAAGTTATGTTTGCCTGGTGCCATCGCACTGGAAGTCATTTCACTTGTTTTCACTTTTTCCAGGTGTCTGCATGGCGGGAGAAGTGAAAAATTCAGCCTTTTTCCGCGTTAGTCGCATAATTGGCCTTGAGTATTACCTGATGTCCTCAACATTATTATCGTCATTCCGAGGAGCTGAACTTGGGAAGGGAAGATGAAAATTGTCCAAGTTCGCTTCTTGGAGTTTGTCACGTAGCGATGCCCGCGAATTCAATCTGTACTTCTGTGTTACCTGCCGACCGTGATACCCCGGAGTAACCGCTTACGTGACCACTAATAATTATGAATTGTAACAATAACACGTCTGAAAGAACGTACGTACAAGTTGTCAGAACGTACAACTTGGTTAAGACATAGTGGAGAGAAGCCCTAGGACACCGTTAGTCCGATAAATTGTGCAACAATAGGAACGTGCAAAGCTATTCACCAAAATAAAATATTACTTGAATCCATGAAATACATCATGATGTGCGCGACCTGGACAATTGAGATCAAAATTCCACGAGTGACCATGAAAACAAGAATCCGCCGAAGCACCAGTCGAGTGCTAAAAAAAGGCAGTTACGAAGCATAGCACAGAGCAGAGGCAATAACATACTTTTTGAAACTTGCACGATCCGTTGAGAGCGTCCAAGTCAAGCCTATTGTAATTATAACGTCTATCGCTATGGAAATTGCATGAAATATGCCCAGTTCAGTCTGAAGCGAGGTTTTAAAATTTGATAATGACGAGGGGTGCAATCTCACCAATATAAGATGCTCGTTATGGTCATTGTATATTAGGTGTCCCAACGTCTGCGAAGAAGTAACGCCTTTACACTGTAAGTGATACGAGCCATAATTGTTGAGAAGATGACGCTCACTGGCACCAAAGGCTCAAGTTTCGGTTATAAGTATAATACAGGGTTAAGGTGAGGATATCACACACACCCAGCATAGCAATACTCGCGAAAGTCTGGGGTAGCAGTGAACTCTTGCATACAACGAACATACACCACCTACAATTATGGCTGAGAGCCACCAACTTTGCCTGACTATCGTAAAAGTGGTTAGTCCGGGCAGAAGGGCAGAACGGTTCCACTTACGTTTCCAAAGCCGATATGCAAATAACAAATGAACCCTATAAAGATCAGTATTACAATGGCTGGTGGTCAGAGAAAGGCTCACAAAAAAAATATAATGCTCGTGATGGTGGATTCTATAAACATGACTCTTTACTTGGTTGAGACCAGGTCACCACACAAGAATATTGTACGACATGCCATACCTTGTGGGAGTCACAAGGGCATTGAGGTCGCCAAAATGAGATATCTATAGAGGTCCCATGTTAGATATTGGGTTGAATTAGCATTTAGTCATACTAAATAGTGGTGTATAACTTGGGTTGTACAGGCGGTCTCCGCAAGATCCAAAAAACTAGATAAAACACAGTATATAACGAGCGTGTACGCACGAATGGATACCTACAGAAGTACAGCAACCTGGATCAATTCGACTGTCAGACTCTGCGTAGTAAGTGTCCTGCATGATACCTACGAAGGTTCGAAGCGGCCATTTGTCATGCTGGTTGTGGGCGTAATTCCAGGCTTCAACAATGGTGAATCCAAGAAATCTGAGATTGACGACTTGACCAAAGTTCATAATGAGTTCTGCCGGATGCTTACATTAAGGAGAAGACATAACCTGTGCCAAAGGACGATTTAGTCGCCCTCTACAGAATGAGATACATGGACGCACCGAAGAAAATGGCGTCGACTTTAGAGGATATATCAGCCATGCTTCAGAAATGGAAAAGAAATCGACATCACTTTTAAACAATCATTGTATCCTGGGCGCTCGGGAGTGCGGTACCAGCTCAAGTTGTACTTGGTCCATGATGCAGGGCATCAACAGAACAACTGGGAGTCACGGAATGCTGTGTTCAAATACACTTAGTACAACGGGTAGGAAGGTAGACTACATCCCCTCGGTGGTAATTAGAAAGTATTATCTCTACAACCGGCCACCCGGGCTGACTCTGACCCCAGAGGCGAAGTCCCCAGCCCAGAACTGACTCTGACCTGCTTCCTCCCAACTAAGATAGCCTGTGAAAACAGGATCATATCTCCTCGGGCTGGCCTAGAGAATGATGGTGTTGAAACTATGAGTTTTGATATACCTTGACGCCGGCTTCTTGTCGTCCTGTATCTATTTTCCGAATCTCGGAGCGCTCTTGATTTTTTGCGGCCTGCGAAACCCACGGACGGACGCTTCCGCGAGCACTGCGAAGATTTTGCGGGTGAAGAATCATGCCCACATGGTCAAATAAGGAATTCCTCATTTCGCATATAGCCTGGATTCAAGGATCCTAAGTCCTACTCCTACTCCGCTGGTTGAGATTCCCGAACAATTTTGTTACTGCCATAATGGATCAGTTTCGTGTTTGGCGAAGTGAAGAGTACTTAAACAGGCCCATACCGGCCTGACTGGGTAGTCGCAAACTTAAAGCAGATGCTTCAAACCACTATTCGGTGTAGTCTCCCGTAAGCAAACCGAACAAAGGAAGATGGTCGCTCCTTCATATGTATTCGATGAGATTCTAGTTCGAGTTGAAGCTTTGAAGTTGCGAGTTGGGCTCAAGCACGGACAAACAACGCGTGGGCAAAACGTGACTCATCGACTCAACTCATGCCAACCACTCCCGATCTTCGAATCTCCAAGGACATCGCACCAAAGATGAAATCTCTCCGACTTATAAAATACGCCTTTCTCATGACGTACCTTGAACTGGAGCTTCTGTTTTACAACACCGAAATATTAGAAAGTTGGCTGGCCCATGGCCAAACCCCGACAAATCTTAATAGTCTTGTGACGTCCCCTATACTCACGATTCTTTGTCGTACAATGGCGCCGAGCGGAGCACGGGCGTAAGAAAATTTAGACGAAACCGTGTCAGCAAAACATAGTGACGGGGTTGCCGGCCCACACCTCCCACATATGAAGACCAATAATGGTAGTGGGATGCACGCCAAATCCTTCTCTTGGGAGTCTTCCCTGAGAACTGTGATCGGGCCGCCAATTAACTGAAGAACATTATCCGCATCTTTACCAAACAAAAATAGAGTGCAGATGATTTCCCAGGCCTATCGTGCCACTTAGCCCGCAGCTGCTTCTGAACCTCACACCACCGTGTTACTCGTCGGAGTATCCTTCACGTCACTTGGCGTGCGACATGATCCTTTCGACGTCCCGAGCTAGCGGTCAGAACCCATTCAACTCAGATCCTATATATGACTTCCCTCCTGCGAGGGAACGGCACTTTTCTTTTTCCTAAAACCTCAGCAATGGCCGTGGAAGAAACAGAACATCTCACTCCAGAGCAGCGAGCTCATTTCTTGGAACACGGCTGGGTCAAAGTTCCCAATGCCGTACCCAAGGAGCACATTGAACTCTACACAAAGGACATATGGATTCGGCTTGGATACGACAAGGATGATCCATCCACTTGGGAGGAAGAGAGGTTTAGGATGCCTCGTCAACGCGAGATGCCATGGGCTCAGTTTGCTCCTAAGGGATACGGTGCTATATGTACGTAAACACTTTCAAACCCCATGTCGAATGATTTAACCCTTTGTACAGGTGAGATCGTGGGTGGGGCGGACAGACTTGATCCAAAGATTTTCGATAAGGCGGGCGATAGCCTGATCACTAACTTCGGAAAGGAAGAATGGCGAAATGTAGTTTTGTTCTGTTAAAAGCGCATGGAATCACGCTAATTATCAAACCCAGCAAACCGTTCACCCTAAAGACCTCGGGAACTGGCATGTGTAAGCTCATCCTGTGGTCGTCTTTGTTCTTTCGCAACGTAATAATCTCCGCATCTAGTGACGGGAATTGGTTTACTCACTTCCTCGACTCTTCTGAACAATCAGTCCTTTGCGTCATTCTCTTCAACGACGTTGCACCCCGCGGAGGCGGCACATTTATTTGCGAAGACGGCCTCGGCCACATAATTAGATGGTAAGGAAGAACAGAAATCTGAGATTGCGTCATCTTATTGCGAAATGCGCCCCAGGTTATATGACCGACCTCAAGGGGCGAACCAAAAAATGATCGATCCCGACGGCACGAGCGCGTTCGACGCCATCCAGCATTGTGAGAAATTCATCGAGGTAAAATTCAGAGCTTTGTAGCTTCCCATAACTTATATGTCGAATCCAGTGCACTGGACAAGCGGGTGATATGTTTATTTGCCACGGTTTCATGGTAATATTCCATATTCCTTTCGCTAATTTCACTAAGTTGACGATTGACTTCTCCCAGCCCCATTCGGCGTCAAAGAACCACCTCCGTATACCAAGGTCTGTCTTTTCCTAAAATTCTTCCATAGCTCGACTTGCCGACGTACAACGTACAGGTTCATCACGAGTCCTAAATTCGTACTTGAGCACCCATTTAACTTGAATCGCGAGGATCCCTCAGATTACGTGCGTCGTTGATCATCTTGAAGTACTTTTCATCGTTAACTTAATTTAAATTCCAGAGTCTCGTTGAGAAGAAGACGCTGGGTGTACTCGGCGTACCCTCGCTCCCAGATTGGAAGATCACAGGCGATCGTGCTCGCTTCGTAGCACCCAATAACGGAAAGAAAGATTCTCGATTGCCGCTCGAATTGGAACGCCTTAAGGCCCACGCTGCGAAAACTGGGGGTGTTGTCGAGAGTATTCATGTTAATGGAATTGCGGAGTACAATGGCTTCAAGGGATAAAATCACTCTCATAACGTTAATCATGCCATTATGCAGTATTTATCGCCCCAAATTTCAATATCCAAATCTTACAACTGCGTCAATATTATTATCCGTTTAGGCTTGCCACTTTGCTTGAATGACAAGGTCCTTTCTCGGCTTTACCCATAACTCGGATCAAAATTTGTCGGCGACATGCCCAAACCCACCACGACTTTACCACGACCACATTCAAACGATGTGAACAGTTGAGATTCTTGTGTGTTGTCTAAGGCGACGGGGTAGCATGTGCTGGTTACTTGTTAGACTTTGAGTAAGTACGGACAAATGGACTTTGAGTAATTGACGAACTACACAGGGCCAGAGGCCACTACGTTTCATCGCTTCTCAACAAACTTTGCATCTCCTGACAACCCTAAGTCTATCATTTCGTCATTCTCCTCAGGTTTGTCCTTTTTTTTTTTACCTTCAAAGAAGTTTCTTTTTGACTTTCTGAACGCTCCATTCACTGGGGCGGTGCGAGGCTTCGACTTCTTTGAATCTTATTCTCCAATTTCATCTTGCTCCTTAAGTTGTAAGACTCAGGCAAAAGCGATTTGATAGCATGTAACGTTTATCCTGCAAAGTAAACGGACAGATGTTCACACTACCCAAAATGCTTCCCCGTCCCCACGGAAACTCCTCAAATCCCAGCTGTATGGATCGTCATCGTATTATTCTTCCCACCAATGACCATGCCTTCGGCCTTCCTTGGACATCCGTGCACCGGGGTGGTAGATCATTCTCAAGAGATCCCCTTCACACTTGCCCCACTTGAGTCGCAGACCCCACGGTGTACATGAGAATATGTTTGGCAATGTTCAGGTGTGGGGGGGTCAATCATGTTTAAAGGTGCGTACTGGGAGTTCTTTCCCGCAATCAGAGCTTACTAACCAATGAAGTGAATGAGATTATCCTCGCAATGGGCTAACTCCAACACTCCGGGCAAATTAGGGTGTAATAAACCCCACTACCAACATGGTATCTCTCCTTCATACGTCCACCCACCTTTCGGGGAACCACGCCAATGGGTGGGTATCCTTCGCCAGGAATGTTACTTGGCGTGCGACGTATTGACCTTCGTCTTGTACGCGTGATGAGGGTCAATTCTTATCCGTATATATAGGCCCTAGTGCTTGTTTCGAACTTATAGAATTCCTTCACGCACGCTTCTTTGACAATGGCTATAGAAAACACACCAACTCTCACTCCAGAACAGCGCACGCACTTCTTGGAACACGGCTGGGTCAAGGTCCCACAAGCCATCCCCAAGGAACATATCGACCTTTACACAAAGGACTTATGGGTCCGTCTTGGATATGACAAAAATGACCCATCGACTTGGGAGGAGGAGACGTTCAGGATGCCTCGCCATCGCGAGATGCCCTGGTCCCAGTTCGCTCCCAAGGGCTACGCTGCGATATGTAAGTGTACACTCTAAAATATTGGATTGCGTAAATAAATTTGCAAATTAGGTGAGGTCGTCGGTGGTGAAGACCGACTGGATGCGACATTATTCAGCAAAGCGGGTGACAATCTGATCGCGAACTTCGGGAAGGAGGAGTATCGAGATGTAATTGTTTAACTACGCGCCTATACCAGGAACACGACTAATGACAAGCATTACTAGAAAACCGTTCATCCCAGGGACCTTGGAGTTTGGCATGTGTGAGTCTCCTTCCTGTACGTCCCGACTATCAACAAATAATATCATGTACCAGCGATGGCAACTGGTTTACCCATTTCCTTGACTCGTCGGAACAACCCGTGCTGTGCATTCTTCTATTCAACGACATTGTTCACCGCGGGGGTGGCACGTATCTTTGTGAGGACGGTCTCACCCGAATTATTCAATGGTAAAATTCGCTCAGCTGTTGGCATGGAATTGTGCTAATGAGCGTCCGTTAACAGGTTACATGAAAGGCCGCAGGGCGTGGACCGGAAGCTGGTTGACCCTGACGGCAGCAGTGTTTTTGATGAACTGAATACTTGGGAGAAATTTGTCGAGGTAATGCTGGACAACTCGTGGCACCTCACAGATACATTAACATTATGATATAGTGCACGGGTAATGCGGGCGACATGTATATCTGCCACGGATTCATGGTAACCTCTCTTCCCTCAGGTTTAGTTTAACTTTTTGATTGTCTGGCTCTTGTCTGGCTCTTTTAGCCACATTCGGTGTCAAAGAACCACCTACGTATTCCAAGGTCGGCACGTTCTTGCCTATGCGTTCCTATCTACTCAACCTACATCCTTCAGGTTTATAACGAGTCCCAAACTGGTGCTCAAGGAACCTTTCAATCTCAATCGTGAGGATCCCAAGGACTACGTGCGTAGCGTCGTTGCATAAAACATTCATTCCTCTGACTCAACCATTTTATCTTCCAGAGCCTTGCTGAGAAGAAGATCCTCCACGATCTCGGTGTTTCCTCCCTTCCAGACTGGAAGATTATCGGCGAACGTACTCATTTCGTAGCAGCCAATATTAAGACAAGAGATGCCCGGGTGCCACTAGAGGTGGGGCGTCTCAAGGCTCACGCTGCGAAGACCGGTAGTGTCGCCGAAAGTATTCATATTAATGGGGTCGTGGCGCCTGAAGCGTTTGGCTTCAAGGCATAATGCCCCTATATTCGTGATTATGACTCGCTACAGTATTCCGTTCTCTTGGCCTCCTCGTCTGTACTCATAAGAGTATATTTTAGTTGTGAACAAACGTGCTATTGAAATAAGGGCTCATTGAATGCTTTCTCGTTCCCTGGTCGCAATAAGTACTCCGAATAACTATAGAATCTTGTACACATTTAGAAGTGCGTGGACCACTAGAACTACTGATTCGTGGGAATAGCAGAAGCATGCGGGACCGCTAAAGGTAATCCTGGATTGTCGGGTTTCAAGCTCTTTTCTAAATATCGAGCAATATTAAAGATGTGATTGGCTTTTGGGTACCGCTACCGTTTAAATATGCATCGATTCTTCATCAAAGGCCAACATCGGATTCACTTGTCCCATCTCATTCGATCTTTTGTGAGTGAGTGTCATCATGGTTGGGCACGACGGCGCGTCGGGGAATTTATGGATCGTGACCCCTAATATAGTTCACGTGATTAAATATAACCACGTGACTCACTTTCAGTCTGGGTTTTTTCCGGCTCTCCGCACTGGTTCCCCAACATTAGCCGACAGAAGTCGTTGAGTGCCGCCGTCAGTACGTCTTCGAACAGCACTGCAGGCCATATACGAGCTCACTTCGAAATGTTCAGATAATATGCATGGCATGCGCCGAAACAATCTTCACCCACGGTTCTGAACCATCTACAACGACCTGCAACGTTCGAAAATCCCAATGGTCTGCCTTTCAAACAACTCACTGTCATTATTCGAGATGGATAGGTTTCCACCAGAGCTTATATCTTTGATCGTGGATAATATCCCATCGATCCAAGCCCTCAGGTCCTCTGCGCTTGTGGGCCGCGCCTGGAGCGCGCCATCCCAGAAATGGTTATTCCGCACCATCGAGTTGTACACTTATTCCCAATGCATTCGCTTCTATTCGTTACTCGTGGAATCTCCACACATAATCCCCTACATCCGCGACTTCACGATTATTGCGGACTCATTTGTTGACGCGGAAGCACTCTTAGGAGACCGGGAAACCCTTCCTGGGATTTTCCAGCGCTTCTTGCGCTTGGAACGATTGAGGATACGGTTGGGTTGGGAGTCGCAGTGGAACACCTTATCTGAGGATTTGCGGGCTTCTATCACTTCGACGCTTAGGCTTCCTTCGCTCACTACATTGTTTCTACGACATATCTATTTCGACCCCAAAGCTGTTGAACTCCATGAACTGCTTCGGCATGCCCCCCAGCTGAAATGCCTTTATCTCTATGGGCCATACGGTATGGTTCTCGAACCAACTGATTTCGGAGACGGTCAAGGGTACACGAAGGTCACACAGCGTATTGCACTCGAGGGGCTTGCGATTGGGTTTTGCGAGCGTAACACCGGGCTCAAGAATTGGATGTTCTCTCCACTCTGTAGACTCGACTTGTCGGGTTTAAAATTTCTGCATATCCTCACTCAAACGAAGGGCGAAGATATCTCCAGATTGTTTGCAATGGTCGGGCCGTCACTCGAAGAATTGATAATCGAACCGCATGAACGTAGGACCGTCTCTTACGATTTTTACCATAATCTCACTGTCCGACCCAAGTTTACTCCAGGAATGGTCTCGATCTGTCCTTTAAACCCAATCTGCGATTCATAGAATTTCACTTTGTCGAAGAACAGGTGGTCGAACATGGCGTGTGTCCGCCAGAATGGTTCCACACGTCCCTCTCAAGTATTCCAGCATCTAACAGTCTCGAGGAAGTTTCTCTGGACATCCTCCTCTATTATCCCGGTGACGATCCTACTAAAGAGACAGTATTAGGGTGGGATTACAGCCCTTGGTCAAGGCTTGTCACGACTCTCACTTCTTTGAAATTTCGCCGATTGAGAACGGTAAGGGTGGACGTAACGTTTTTCATATACGCCCACAGGGGGGTTTATGATGCTTTGGTGCTCCGCGCGCTTGAGCCGTTGGGCGCAAGGTTGGTCTTCGGGGAAGGTGTAAATAATTAGGGCCTAATTTCCGTAATCAACTATCCGTTCGTAACGTGAGGGTTTTTTAAGATTCTGATTCCATGCTTGGCCGACTGCCGTCATTTTGACTTCGGCTGACAGTCAAATTTCCACACAAAAGGTGATATGCTTGCAACGTTAGTAGTTTGGAGTGACGGGGGCCCACATTCGCAACAAAAGGCGAGGACGAAATGAGATTTGGATCCTTTCGAACACCTTACGTTCCCCATTACGGTGAAGGGGTAAGTGGTTTACTGTGGGGTGTCTTGCCACGTCAGCCGTCGCATGAATACGCCCTCTTCACGCGCATGTTTCTCGCTTTTGCACACGTGGTCCTAGAATCCATACTTCCGCTGCATGCTGAAACCTGCTGAGACCATTGTGCGTCGTGATTAGGTCAGAATAGCTCACCGGGAATCATGCCATTTTTACATCTTATACATAAGTGAATCGTGAACCCACCGGTTTCGATGATAGCCTGGGGTATGGTGCAGTTATTGGTGCCGGGTAAGAGCGCCGTTATACATCCGGGCTGCTCGGGATGGTTAACGAAGGACCGGTGACTCAACCTTGTTTTTCTAAGTGAAAGCCACCACCGACTGAGCCCCGGGTATGACTCTGCAAATGGTTTTCAGTTGTTTCCCCATCTGACCGGGTCGAGAAAATCTCTATGAAGACCTTCCTCAAGAGACAGTCATGAGGCGGGAATACAGCCATTGTTTGCTGCTAGCCGCGATTCTAAATTCTAGGGTATAATTTACAAAGGGAACGATCGGGTCAGTCACAGGTTTCATCACAAGAACATTGAGAAATCCGTATGATAATTTAGTACTCTAAGCACTATCGTTGGGATCAAAAAATGGTTTCGGCGAAGGTGCCATGTATGTTAATCGGGCTTTCGCCTTTATTATTCACCGTTCAATTCTCTTCCAGTGATTCGCGCTCAAGACAACGGGGCTGTTCTACATTGTCGTACTCAAAATAAAAAATGTCATTCGTAACATCGCCTCGACTCACAAGGCCTCCTAGAATAGCTGAAATCTCCTTGCTATTGGTTACTGACTCGACATGATTTCCTGTCAGTCGTGGAACATGGTGGAAGGAACTCAAAAGCGGTGAAGCGGTGTAGGAGCGGCGTCGCGACCGCCAGCGGAGTTTGAAATGTCAGACCCGTAGCGCCACGCTGCCATTCTGCCCTTTACCTCATACCTCATACACTCACCTTAGTACCAACCTGTACGTCTCAGGGATATAAATCATCTAAAAACTCTCCTTAACCGTATATCACCCCAGTCAACAGATTCACGAATGAAACTTTTTCTGCTATCGGCCTTAGTGGCTGGTGCTGCACTTGGTAAGCCGCATTTCTTTCATAATCTCCTAATTATCAACTGAAAGTATTCGTTATAGTCCAAGTTGGTGCCAGTCCGCTTAGGGTCGTTGTCGTAACCAACAACCAAGATAATGCGCCCAAGCTGCGATTCGGTCACGCCGCAGCACATCATACCAACAATGGACCGGTCGCCATGCTCGTCAGGCCTCAAGGTAGCGCCGATGGTAAAATGAGGGGTCCATGTCGTGGTGCGCGTCTCCGTCAGAAGGCCGTCGAATTGTCCAACGCCTTTCGGCAGGCCCTGGGTTTCGGTCCAAGCAAGCAGCCCAAGGTTGACCATGGTGACGGGATGGTTCACATCCTACCCTTCATCGGAACACCCCCCAGCTTTATCGAATCAACCACCGTACCCGTCCATCACAACGGAAACATTGTTTACATGCCTCACCCCCACCCTCATCGTCGACCTGGTCAATCTCATCGCCTCGACCGTACTCCGTTCATGAAACGTCTCCATTACGCCTTGATGTCCTTGGGACCTTGGGAGGGAAGAGCAGTCGCATTCGTTCTCGGTACGTCGACCTCTTGATTACTTTTGAACTAAATTCTGAATCTCTTATCCGTTAGGATGTGGGATTGGTGTCCTTCTCAGGATGCTCTGGGTCCTCTCTGTTGTCTCTTATCGCATGATCAAAGGAACAAAGGAGGACGAGAACAAATACACTGAAATCATCGTTGTCGAGGACTTCGGTGATGACGCCGAGGAGCTCTTCGTCGCACCCCCCAACTACACCTACCCCGATGAGAAGGCTGACAAGCCCGTAGTCCAGGCCACCGAGGTCACCAAGTAGATGGTCCAAATGGATCCATCATTGTGCCATTCATTTCAATCCATAGTTCCCTTCCCCATATGATATCTATTACACAGCACCGATGTGTTCCAATTGTGTTTCTTGATGAATTACGGACTGTGTCGTGTTTCAGATGTATCTACCTAAATAAACTGCTGTTGTCTGTCCGTGTCGTTCCTTGCTCGTCACCATCGTCAGTTTTCGTACAGTTTGTGCCCTTAAGATCACATGGTATCTTGATGAGGTGGATCAATCAACGAACCAGAACTCAGGTGCATGATCACATCGATCACAGGTGCCGGTGATGAACATTTGAATCATAAATCAATGCGCCCAAAATACTGATTACTGCATGTCCTTTTGAATGTAAGATAGCCTTACGAAGGGTAGAGGCTAAACAGTCTCCTATTCGTGCAGTTCTGCATAAAACAGCTGATATTCAACCAGTTGCGGTAACGTCCTGTATCGATTTACTGTTGCAAGAAGATATATCCGATATTGATCACTTGTTCGCCCCCAAACCAAGTTTTGTGTTTTTGATAACTGCAGTGAGAGGAGCGTCAAGGCCGCCTGTGACTCCAATGCGATCACCCTCCGACCAGCCCATCAACGCCAGCATCTTGAATCCAATATTCGACTGCCCAATCTTTGGGGCCGCCTAGAAACAAGATTGAGATTATCAGTATACTTTCAACCCGAGGGTCACGGACTGACCTTTCCAACCTCATCTCCATCTCGATGTCTAGGTACAACGGGTCTCCCTTGGCCACGATCCCTGCCCCCGCCAGAACCCGCAAACTCGCCTCCCCAAGCTCCGTTCCGCCGCACGATCTTCGCGATCTTCTGCTCGTTGATCCCATACCCACTCCTCGTCGTTTTAATGAGCGTCGTATACCTCATATCGCCCTTCCCTTTGCTCTGGCTCTGCAAGTTGAACGCGAGCGCCATCTCGTGGATGTTCTTCCTCGTCGCCTTGTTCGTCGGCGGTAGCGACATCGTTGACGGCCCTCCAACGTTCGCGATAAAGCGCCGGATCTGCTGCACAAGGGTCACCATATCGATAACGCGGTTTGGGAGCACGGTGATCGTAGGGTCTAGTCTCGCGGCCGCGAGCATCGCCTTGCGCCCTTTCTTGCCGCCTTTTTTTGTTGAAAGTGGGTCTAAGGCGGCTTCTAGACGTGCTAACTCTCGGGCTCGTTTGAACTCGGCCTTTTTCTCCCGGTCCTTCTGCCACTGCTCTTGCAGCTCCGGTGGAAGATCCTTGTACTTGTCTTTGTTTTTCCCTAATGAGGAGCTTAGTGAAGTAAGAAATTTGGGGTAAGATTGATACGCACTTGCGGGAGTGAACCCATCAATATCCGCAAACGTGCCATCCTGGACAGCGCGGAATAGTTTGTTCTTCTCTTTACGATCTCGTCCAGTCAAGATAGCTTCGTTCTCATCAATGAGCATCTGGCCATGATATGCTTGTTCAAAAGATGCGCAACAGACAACAGGACCACGTACCTCGATATGAGCAATGAAATCTTCATCTTGTTCCGCCCAGGTAAGATTGCTCATGAACGCATCATCGTCGTCCCCATCCTCAGAGTCGTCATCGTCAGACGAGACATGCCTGGCATCTCTCGGCCGTTTGCCCCGTGTACGGTTGCGGATGCGCTCTAATCTTGCCTGGAAGCCCGTTCGGGGGCTGTGGCCCTCATCGTCGGAATCATCTTCGTCGCTCCCATCGTCATCGCTGAAATCCGCGATATCTCCGAACTCTGCAATCATCATGCTCTCTTCTGCGTTGACCACCACATCGGCCTCCTCGTCTCCGGTGGTCTCGCCTTCTTCATCATCACCGCTACTTCCAACGTCCCGAGTATCTTCATCCCCCGCCCTCATCCTTTCCGCATCGGCAATATCGTCCATCGTGAGGAATCGGCTACCATCTTGACTCATACCTGTAGCGAAGCTCTTCATAGCGTCCATATCCATCACGAGATCGGGGTCTAGCTCCATCCCCTCAGCTAGTCCGGTAGCCTCATTTTCCTCACGTTCCCCATCCTCATCTCCCCAATCAACATCTGAATCATCGCGTCTCCTCTCTTCCCATCTCGGATCCCGCTTGAGACTCCCGCCGTGCAGCTGCGCCTCTGACATGATGGCCCCAAATGATCCGAACATGGCCTGCCTTTCCACCCGCTTGCGAATGGCGCGCGCCTCCCGTTGCCGCTGCTTGAGCTGTGCCTTCGATTTTGCACGGGCCGTGAATACCGGTATCTGGCGAGGCTGTTTCTTCGGTGCAGGGGAGTTGGAGAAGGAGAATGAAATGGACTCGAATGCGGGTGCAGAGGGGACAGGGATCGAGGGAGATGGAAGGTTCAGTTTGGATGTAGACGCGCTGGGCTTGGTGGGTTGCGGTGCACTGGGCCCTGGGGAAGAAGGGGTAGGAGGATGTGAGGTGCCCGTAAGAATTGAGGTGAATGGTAAAGAGGCAACGTCCGTGTAATGGTTGGGTGGGGCAGGCGTCAACCGTCCTGAACGAGGATGAGGGGCGACATAGACGATCACCTCTTCACCTTCCTCAAGGTCGATGTCAGGAGCTGCTGATAAATGTGGAGAATCAACGTGAGCGGGTTCAGTATCAATGTAAAACCCGGACTCCTGTAGTGGTGGGGGGAGATGCTCCTCAGCAGGTAAATCTTTAGTATGATTGGTAGAAACTGGAGTCGGTTCTGAGGCATTTGAGGTGTGCTGTTCGTTTTGGGTCGATGTCACTACAACGTCGGTATCTATCACTGAAGTAACGTCGTTCAACTGGGTAATTTCTTGATCAACGACCGCAGTTATTGTAGTCTGTTCCTCTACAACAGTTCCGGGTGGTATCGTGGCAAGCGACGTTCGGGTGTCATCTACCCCCATAGCAGGGTCCGAAGATACTGGTGTGGGAGTAGTGTCGATGTAAAACCCAGTAAACTTTTCTTCTACAACGGCCATATCAGCCTTTGTAGTTGAGTTCGGACGGGAAGGCACATCGAGAAGCTTCGATATATCGTTGAAGTCAATCTCCTCCAGTTCGTCTTCGTGATCATCTTCGGATGCAGACGAAAACAGGGGAGGCATGTTGCCCTCGCTGAAAACACGAGAGACTCGATCGGCAGTCGGAACATGACTTTTCTTAGTTTCACCTATGAGGGTCCATTCAGTTCCCATCAATGAGGTCAGAGTAGCAACGATATACTCACCAACTTCTTCCACGACCGCTCGTAATATTTCTTCTTCCTCTTGAAATAGTGCCTTGGTATACGTCGATGGCACGAATATAACTGGGCGTAGAAAAGGTCTCTCTTGGTAAAGTAGACCTGACAGAGGCGCATCAGGTCGTAGTTTTGATCCACCGCGCCCCCGCCCGCGTCCTGTGGGTGACTGGTAATCGCTGACACCGCCTCGTCCCCGGCCACGTGGTGAATTGTAACCTCCAGTCGGAGTATTCGCTCCAGAGTTGGGCAAAGAAAATTTGCCTCTCTGGCCTGCCCCTCGACCGCGAGGCGAAGCAGTTCCGCGGTTAGTTACTAAGGGTTCAGTGTGACGGAATCAGCAGCCCATCCTACAACCGCCCATCCACCATATTGAACGATACGCACTCTCGAAGGGCGTATACATCTGCTCCATCTCTTCGAGGGTATGATATCCACCTCTGCCCCCACCACGGCCTCGTCCCCGTCCACGATGAGCGCCCCGCCCTCTTCCAGGTGAACCTCCGCCTCCACCACCACCTCTTGGTCCGCCACGAAAGCCTCTGCCACGCTGATTCCCAGCAGGCATCGAATAGCAAAAAACCGTCCAAAGTAATGAGCTAATTAGTTATTGGAAAACGTTGAAAAGTGTAATCGCAAGCGTCCATTGATTGTCGATATTGTCATCTTAGTCATGGCGGCTCCGGCGAAAAATTCAAAGATTCTTTTCCATGACAGGATAGAAGCTATAAGCAACTGAATAGGTGATATGAAATTTGATGTCTTTCTATCCTCCGTGCTGATTTTCAGGATGTATAGTCGTTTGAATGAAGAGCAAATGTGTTGCTGTAGTGGACTTAGCAGCCGTTTAGCGGATTAAAAAAAACTTGAATAACGTATTTATTCCAATCCTCATTGCCAAACAATCTCGACAACGTGGCGGACGGTGACCAGCATTGAAGCTTCCATCATAAATGGGAAGTGACGAGCAGGTTTGACGATGAGCTATTCGACCGAACAGTACCTTCACGACGAAATAAACCTAAAGCGGCTGGTCCGAAGGCTGGAAAAGTCTGCATCCGAGCAGGAGTGGCAAGGACCGGCGGACGAGTATGTATGGATTAAAGCACAAGGAACTCTGCAGGTAAATGTCCTTTATGAACTTCCTCAGAACACGCTCAAACATTTGCAATAGAAAATCAAACACGCACGGAAGTTGTTGAAGAATGTCGACTTGTACGACGATGACCCGACACCGTAAGTCTATGTGCTATGTTCGTCTTCGTCCAAACCCCTCACCATAGCATAGACAGAAGACCCAGCAACGCGATGAGATTCGGAAGAGCATAGACCGCACGGAGGTGTTCATGAAGGAAGTGGAGCAGGTACGGGTTCCCGAATTCAATATCTACTAAAGTAAACTCATCCTACGACGTCAGCGAACAAGGCCAAAACCCGTTCGACCTGAACCACTTCTACCCCACATACCTATACCACCGCTTCCTTCAGTGGAATCGGAGGTGATGCCTAGCAAGAGTGATTCAACCCTTCCAGAAGGAATACCAATGAGTCTCCCTACGGACGACCTGCTTCTGCCCGCAGACACGCCGGCCTATTCACCCCCCTCAAGCCTCTCCTTCCCCACACCCACGACTCTTATTCCATCCAATCTACCCCACACCTCCACCGCCACAGCCTCCGCCAGTGGCGCGGCGCCCCGGTTCCTCCAGAACTCCACCGCACTGCAACAGGAGCTCTCAGACCAACTCGCGCAGATGGCGACGCAGCTCAAGCGCAACGCGCTGCACTTCTCCGAGTCGCTCGCAAAGGACCAAGCGGTGGTCGAGGATGCGCAGCAGAAGCTGGAGGGGAACTTTGATATCATGCATAAGGAGCGCATCAGGCTACGGGACCACAGAGGGAAGAGCACGTCGACGACATGCCTAGTGATGCTCATTGTCATGACTGTTGTATTGCTGTTCATGCTGATGGTGTCTATCATTCGGTTTACATGATTCCTTTTATTCATTGTGTTGGACATTGTTCTTATGTTCTATGTAAGGGTATATTAACCACAGCAAGTGCGACATTGGGGTATATTCCATCACCTGGATGAGTTGTTGTGGGTCATAAGCGCCAGATTTGGAAGCTCGCGTCGTGTGGAAAGCCTGCCGAGGTCCTAACATTCTAATCCACCGTGGAAATTAGCCGAGTGCAGATTGCACTTCCTTGACAGCTTTTTCTGAGATCCCGACGCTCCACGGCGAGCGGAACACTTGTTTCCCTGCTGTCGTCCTATCGAGTGTGTACTTGATGTGATGTATTTATGTCTTCGTGGGTTTTCTCAGGAGTCCTCAATATCTCCATGAAGGGTGAGCAGTTCACCTTTGTTGCATAACTTGATGATGCACTCAACTTTCTGCCCTGAATCGAACGCTCGCACGGATCTATTCTAGGCTTGTGGAAGCGCCATATCAACGATATAAAAGCACACAGATAGTTATCAGCCGTGAGGCTATTATCTAACCTTACCAAATTGTGCTCGCTCCGTCAATTGGTATGTCCCCTCGACCGTTGCACATCCGCCCCCCCTTTCGTGCCGAACATGTCGGATCCCTTCTCCGACCTGCAGCCCTCTATGAGAAGCGCCTTCTCTTCGATGCAAAAAAATGCTCCGCGGAAGATTTGAAAGCGGTCGAAGACGAGGCGATAAAAGCTGTCGTCGAAATTCAGCGGGCTGCCGGCATCAACACGATTACAGACGGGGAGCTACGAAGGTATATGTCACATTCGGGTACCACTATCCCCGCCATACTAAACATTTTAGAGCTATTTTTTTTCAAGGCGTATTCAATAATCTAGAAGGGATGAAGGGGTTGAATAGTGAGTCAAATTCCTATATTCATCTACCATTATCTCATTTGCACCAGGACCTATCGAAACTTGCAAGGTATACGGGAAATGTAGTACTCGTTCATTGATGTACCACTTATCATTGCTAGCGATATGTTCCCCACATTACGCCACACTATGAAGCCGGAACAAAAGAGATAGCAACTTTCTTTTGCGACGTAGGTTGAGTCTGCACTTTGGAGTCGTAAATAGACTCATTAGTGACGTTGATAGGGTAAAATCAAGCGCACAAAGCCTTTTTACGTTGAAGACTTTAAGTACCTGAAGAGCCTCGTAGCGCCTGAGGTGAGTCAACAGCCATAAACACTGAAAGTCGACGTTCCCTCATTCCCCCCCTATTTAGGATGTGAAAAATATCAAGGTTACGATGTCTGCACCAAACTGGATCCACCAGCGTCACCTATCGAAAGAGACTTATGATCTGTCTGTCTACAAGAATGACGGTACGAACATTTCTGCTAAAAATTTTATTCATTTCGTTTGCTCATCCATTTTACAGACGAGTTTTTCGATGATCTTGGGGTGGCATATCGTGCTGAAATTGCAGAGCTATATGAGAACGGATGTCGTGAGTGCCCTAATCCTTGTGATCACGACTGAATTTTGTCTAATATAATAGACAGGCCATATACAGATCGACAACCCGAGTTTCTGCTTTTTCTGCAGCGAAAGGATGTTAACTGGAATGAAAGCCGATGGACTGGATCCCGAGGCATTATTCGATACATATATCCGTGCTATGAACCTTTGTACGCAAGGGAGACCAGGTGATCTGACATTTAGTGTACATATGTGTCGCGGAAACAATAGGGTAATTAACTTTATCTCGGGTGTACTCCGTCTAATTGTCAAACAGGGACAGCATGTTGCTGAAGGGAGTTATGCTCGCGTTGCTGCCAAGCTATTCAACACGCTTGACGTGGATACCTTCTACGTAAGATTCATAAGATCTTGCGAAAGTCCCACTAATATCAGCGATGCCAGCTCGAATACGACACTGAGCGCGCTGGCGACTTTGCGCCCTTGGTCCATCTTCCTCTGAACAAGTCAGCCGTTCTCGGCCTTGTTACAACGAAGAAACCACAGGTGTGTATAAGCATAACCGCTACTGATAAATAAAGATGCCAACTTTATCACGTCGCAGCTGGAATCGATTGATGAGCTCGAAGTTCGCGTCAACGAGGCAGTGGATGCCATATGCAAAGGCGATAAAGGGCGTTCAAGAGAACAAGCTTTGAACCAGTAGGTATACCCGTTTGGCACGGGGGGGTATGTATTCACTTTCTGCCCAGATTGTGCATTAGCACACAGTGTGGCTTCGCATCCGCATGGCAAGGTAATCCCATTACCGAGGATGCAAGTCATTCAAACGCCTTTTTCTTTAATGATGAACTTATGGGTATCATATAGGACCAGCGCAAAAAGTTGGAGCTTCTAGTGGCAGCTGCGAAACGCATATGGAATGAATAAGTAAGGACCTATGTCCCCCATATTCTTTCGAATTTCGTATATATGTTTAGAGAGTAACTACGAGTAATGTAAGTTGATGCGTCAGGTAATCTATGTATATCATAGAGATTAAAATTGAAGTACTTAAAACTCATCGGTACATGTAAAGATCGGACAACTGCAGGCATACGGAGTCTTGTCACCGTCGAATTCGAGTTGCGTTCCAAGGCGGGGGACGGAGCGTCGGGGATGTCGAAGGAGAAACTCGGGGTTGGCGGAGGCCAAGTTTTGGCGCTGGTCAGGTGATGATGTCAATCAATAATCCATGCGCGTGCGCACTTGTCGTCTTTATCTTCTCTGTGCTGATTTCCAGGATGTATGATATGGTGGTCTCAAACGAAGAGCAAACATGTTGGTGCACTGGATTTGGCAGCCATTGAATGGATAAAAAAAAATAAACAGCATGTATCTTCCAAGCCCCAGTACCAATACTCCCATGAACGCTTTGGCCACCAACCCGTTGCCGCCACCACGCCCACTCTTCTCTAACCCAAACCTCCACACTCCACCATAAACAACCGGGTTCGACGATGACTCTCCTACCAAACAACACTGTCCCGACGAAATAAACTCGAAGCGGCAGAGGCTGGAATATCCGCCATCTGAGCAGGGGTTGCAAGGGCTGCCGGACGAGTAAAAAGGGACTATAGTACAAAGTACTCTGCAGAATGGGCCAACATCTTGCGTGAATGACGACCAGAAGCCGGAGGATTTTGATATCATGCAGAGGGAGCGTATCAGGCTACGGGTCCATAGAGGGAAGAGTATATCGACGACACGCCTAATAATGTTGATCATCATAGCTGTTATATTGCCGTTATTCGGTTTACATGATTCCATTTATTTACTATGTTAGAAATTGTGCTTATATTCTATGTAAGGGGTATCTTAAACGCAACAAATGCGACATTGGGGGTATATCCTATCGCCTGGATGAGCCATGGTAGCTCATAAACGCCAGAATTGGAAGCTCGCGTCATGTGGAAAGCACGCCGAGGTCGTAGCATCTCTAATCCAATCGAGGCTCAGAAGCGATAGTGGTGGACTCGTCGCCCGGCCGGAAATGCATAGTGGGCAGCTCATGCTCGGTTGTCGCATCCGGGTTCATGGTGAATTCCCTGATATTCATGGTCATTCTTGCTGCCTAATTACCGGGAAAATGGGCGGCGTTGATTATATGAAATGAAATGACACAAGGACTGAACGGGGCACGTACCGCGATGCAGGCGACAACACTACTGGGCCTGCGGTGGTCATAACCGCCCGATCAATTTACCTGTCCAAATATAGCACCAAAAGGTACTCACTCGATCAGGAGTGCGCCGATGAAGCCCTGGCCATATTTGGCAATGAAAAGGTTGCCCACAAGAAGGACTAAGGATGGGGATTAGCTGAGTCAAAAGAATTGTAAACATGTCAACTTACAGAATATTATTGAGAAATAGACCGACGAATCTCGGGCCAGAATACGCAGGCTAGTGGAGAACCCAATATTTCTATCGTCGGCATCGGGACTGCAGCGAGAGGGACGTACGGAGCATTCACTTTACCGTACTCGAGGGTTTTGTAAATGGTAAGGAAAACAATAATACCTTGACAGTTAACCGTGAGCCGCCAGTAAAACCCCCAGAATTCAGGGAATAACGCACATTCAAATATCACAGGAGGGATCCTGGGTCAAATTCAGCATGACACAAGACATCAGACCTTCCATATTTGAACTACATACCAAGTGGCATAAAAGTACGCGGGCGCCGAGAACAAACACCCGGTGAATAACTGGCTATTGGTCACAGCTGTCAAAGTTATAAATCCATGTGCCCAAGGCGCATATAGACTGACTCACCAGTTGTACGAGCAATGACTGAAACAGCAAGCGTAACCCATGCTATCATCTCGCCTACCGTGTACCCTATCAGAATGTGCCTCGGGAGATGCTAGGAGATGACGGGCTCACATGCGAACAAACCGATGAGGAACCGTGTCATTGGCTTGATACAGTATGTCAGGTCCAAATGTATTCGTGTCAATGGGGCATATATGTACCTTGCTGTGCGCGTCTGAAACGTTGGATATATGAGTGTACAATGAATTAATATTAAAGGCAACCCACAAATGGCAAGTACTCGGAGTATGAGCATGACCTCTACAGTTCCGATCGAGAGAATGGTTGGTCTAGGCGGGGCGATCAGACGAGCTCCACGAAAGATGTATAAAAGCTTACATAGCAGTCCACTTTGCTATGAAGTCACATCTAAAAGCAACGTTAGAATAATTTCCCATGAAATTGTGCTCCGCTTACATCTAGACAAAAATTGAGCATCGATATCATTTTTAGCGAGCTGAACTAACCAGTCCTTCTAAAAACACATTAGGGGCTGCGGTGGATTATTAATAGCCTTTATGGGCGCGCTTATGAGGATAGTTAGTCAAGAACATACTGAGTCCATTAAAGCTACAACAAATATTGAGCGTTTTTTTCCCAAGCAAGTAGACCACGACGTACAAGAGCATTGGAGGGATAAGATATCGGTTGATGAGGAACAAGACTTTGGGCATCCGCCATGGTAACCTGACGACGACCGCCCGTCATGTCGGCTGTTGCAGGGTTGATTACAAGTCGTGCTCACGTCCATATTCGAGACACCTATGATAACTTTAGTCTGGGGGCACTCCAAGTTGACTACAAAGGCTCTAAGTCAGCGCACCTCGAGGTCAAAAGTAAGGACATGGTCGTAAAGAAGAAGCATCTGACATGGAAACAAATATCAAACACCAGCATCGAAATAAGAGAAACAGCCACGACTCACCAAGAATGCGACTGACAACGGAAAAATTAGGGTCAACATTCGTCTGTGGTTCTGGTGGTAGACTCGGCTCACTGTTGGTGTAACGCACACCTGCATAATCTTCCAACAGAGCTAAAACTAGCTCTGCCGGGGCGGCGTCCATGGTATGCAGTGAAGAAAATACTTGCAAATGGCTGATAGGGTGGTCTAGGGCATCATATACGTAGGAATTTCACACTAGGTTTATTATTGCGCGGCGCTCAGGATCGGGCGTTCCTGGTTCGCTCCGTTAGTCGGAGTCGGATCCGAACACGCTGTGTTAGCCTGATGGGTTTTGATCAGTACATAAGCAAGTCGCGACAAATGAGTCGGAAATTTGCAATTGCGACCTCCGCTTGACCTTGGCTTCACTTGACGTCGACCTCATCCATCCTCCGAGGGTCATAAGATAATATGGGCGCTGGGACGACTGAATCCCCGCTTTAATGGTTGTGAATAACTATGGAAACCAGCAGATGTCGATATCTTCGCCGGCCCTTATTTTTGGAGCGCATGTGAATCTGCCCATCCGACTGTTTGACTAGAATGAGATGGAAACCCACACGCCCTCGTTGTTCTATGGTGATTGAGGGCGGGTTTTCGAGCTATTGAATAGGCCTACATAAGGCCCGTCTGGTTTCAACTCACCATCATGATATCTTCTTGTAATTGTATTGGAGATCAGTATTAAGCCAGTATGGGGTATGAGATTGATGTCTTTGTATGCACTTTGAGGTATCTTTCATCGAATCCAGATGTCCAAGGACGGCAGGAGTCACAAGTACCTTGCTCAGATGTCCGATGTTGGATCAATAGATGTAGCATGTTGGTCGGAGGAGTTATACCGGCAAATTGATTGATCACCGAAGGATAACTTTGGCCATGGTAGAACGTTGAACATTGAGGGAGGTGGAATATTCCGATGTGCTGTTGAATCCGTACCAGTTTCGTCAGGGCCTACCTCTCTTTGAGTGTAGTTTAACTCGGCCGCCTTGTTTTTCTCTATCGCGCATAACAACATCTCTTCAAGTAGACAAGAGTCACCGAAGACAGCAATATCGTGCAGAGATATCGACGCACTAAATCAAACATGAATCTCGCGGACGTCGTTTTGAGTTTTTCCTATAAAAAAATTTGCGCTCTGAATGCTGAAAATGTTCTGTTGATATCTGTATTTGATGTGGGGAGACGACGCCCATTATGTCACGCGCCGCGAGAATGTGGGCCGGCTTGTGTTTGCTTGGATTATGAGAAGCACGACAGACACTGAACCGAAAGAGACTTGGCTAACAAACCAAAAGTTTTGATTTGAGATAGCGTGCTGGCTGCTACAATGTTACTATACCGAGCGAGCTAAAGTCAAGAACACTGGAAGCTTCCTTCTGGATGTCACAGCTCGTCTCTTCCAGGCCTGTTCAGCCACCTGTTCCTCTGACTATCCGAAGCAGTGTCTTCGCTAATTACCTATACAATAGGAAGTTTCAGCTACTTTCCAGCCTGGTATCAACTGGTGCATGCTTACATAGAGATGGTTAAACCCGAAAGGCGTATAGCCAGGAAGGTCACTGAACGATGCTGTTAGCACTGCCATCGCAAAAGAGAGAACGCAAAGTTACCGAATGTTAGCCGCATTTTGCGTTGGGTCTGGGTCATAGATAGCAGGTTAAGAAATTGGCGTGAAAAGACCAGTATCAAGGACATACGTTGATTGATCCATGCTACAAAGTCGCTTCGGCGCATCATTGTCGAGTGCTGCAAACACACATAAGGACGTTGTAAAACACAAAGAGCATTTAGGGTCTGCGTACCGCGTGTGCAACAACACGAGTTCTTCCATTACTTGGAGGCTGTCTGGTTACACCGCGGACACGTGGAGAAAAGGTAATGGCACCCCGGTTGACATCAGCATATCGTGCTGCACCTTGGTCTTGTGCGGGGTCGTATCTGATCATTGCCGCATTGTTCAACACACCATTGGGCTGATTGATTACCGAGGAACCTGAATGATACTAGGTTAGCGTGCTTATTTTAAACCGTGAACTATGCCTTACGATCCATGGTGTGTAAAACCTGTAAGTTTGATATAAATATATGGTACGTTCCACGTACAAAGGCAACGCCATAAACTCACAAACAAGAAGACGTTGTGATCTGGGTCATCATCAGCAAGGTCTGGGTCGAGATCGAGAGCAAAGTATACTCCTATCAAAATTTGTAGCCATTAGTAATTATAATGTGTCTCAGATCGAACAAATAAGATCACCAGCACGACCATGAGCGTCAGTCGCCTCGGTGGTAACAACCTGTTGAATGCCAATACGTCGCGGCGTCCTTCTCAAAGTTTATTAATCCATTCATTAACAAACGCCAAAACACCATTTACCCTTGCGACCCATCTTCATTCAATCCACTAATTGTGACACGTATCAGTAATATCGGCAGAATTGACTGTCTTGGGCACACACTCGTCCATAATGCATTCGACTAGAAAAGTTCATATATCAGTCGCTCATGCATAATCAAAGTTGCTGCATAAACTTTACCTTCAGCGTCGGCCTGACCAGTTTGTGCCCTCCGCCGAATAATAGCCTATCAATGATATTAATTAATAAGATATACATACCGCAGGATTTTACTAACCCCAGTCCACCAAGCTAGAAGTAATATAAGTTACTACAAAGAATCCACTACGACAGATAACACGTACGTTGAATAACATCACTGCCTATGCCTGTGGATAGTTAGCCACCAAGGTAAAGGTTCAGCATCAGATAAAACCGTACCTCGGGTCCACACATATCGCCAATTAACACCCGCCAACTGCGCAGAGAGAAGGAACGCTGCCTCAAGGCCATATGCTATTAGAGCGGACACGTCAATATGATGGCTTTATCGGGAATGTCGGATACTTGCGTCCTGAATTTCCAGTCTGATACCACTGTCCAATTTGTGTGTTAGAGTTAAGCCCGACTTGCACACCCTATGCACAACAAAGTCAACTAGGAACCACGTGTTCGGAGATAAGTCTCAACTGGGTGGGTAGGGAAGTAGGACCTCGACGACGTATCCGCCCTGCGACCATCCCACCTGTTCATGTCATTAAAGCGGCTGCTTGGACCGACGTCGTGATTCGACTCACGTGGGAATATTGGGATCGCTATCGCTTTGTCCAGCAGGTTGGATAACGGCTTGATTAGCTATTAACAAGTCACGAACAGCTTGCGGCCACTGCTCCTGCATGTAGTTTCCGTTATTGGAGCCCACGACAGTGTCTAGGGCACAGTGGGTAAGTGGATAGTGTCGTCTTTGCTAGAACACATACTCAGGTAGTGTTCGACCGGATTGGACGCGATAGGGGCACTCCCAAACCTGAAAATAGCAGAGATTAAAACCGGGGGGTCAAGAGACCAACGAGTGCTTACATCATGTTTCTAAGAAAGACGAAAATTTATCAATACTTCTGTGATACAAGTTACACGTTACATTGATGAACATACCGCACAAGATTCGTCAGTCTACAATATCTCACGTAAGACATGGAGTATATCAATCACAAGAAGGTACATACCTAGCATTGACTTCCTGGGGGGACCAACTGGGCGCTGCTGCAGTATACAGATTGGGAAAGCCCTCTTGGCGGAGGCGCATTCGAGAGTCTCCAATCTGGCGCTGTAAAGCTGGGGCGCCACAACGGTTCGTTAGGAAAGTATCTTTTAAATTCTAATCTTTCCTTACATGGGTAACGAATGACAGTCCTTTCACGCATGATCCAGTTCTGGGCATATAAGAATGTCAAGAAAGCAAGCCATCTGTTAAACTGCGACATTCGTCAGTAATGGTCACTGCATAAAGGGGCAGATAAAAGCTTACATTGCCATCGTGTCCATCAAACGCATACGCTTTGCCTTCGCTTTACAATTGCGCCAAAGGGTCAATGAAAGCGGGAGTCACATTTAGGTATCACCTACTTGACGCGTTTGTTCAGGACCTTGGCGAGCGCAGAAGTCTCAGAAGAATCAGGCTCCCCGAACTCGGCCCAGAAATCCCCTGATTTCTCTGTCGTATCGCCGCATTGCTCACCTGGTTTCCTTCCGTCTTTTAGGAAACTTGTGACATCTACCAGAGTCAAAGCTTCAGCAAATGGGATTGCTTGATTTGAGTTCTAAGACTACCTTTGACTTGACCTAAAATGGCGTTTAATAGTTGTAGTGGGGTCGGATCAGGTAAGCTTTAACTAATACGTACGTTGACTGAATATTTCGCCTTGTTTCAAGATACAGTTTCTCTGATACGCATTATTAGGACCAACAAAGAACAATACTCGTTTGCAGCCCACCTGATTCTTGTCACCGTCAGCTGGGTAAATAACAAAGGCGACACAGTCGGTATTATCTTCGCAAGCGCTTCGACATTGACTTTGCAGAGGAAGAGGAAAGTGGTCGGCAAAACAACCTGTAAATATACACTATAAAAGACATTACCTAGGCTGGGTTACTGTTTGGGTGGAGATATCGGCCTCTGAGGTTTCCACTTCGATATCGTTGAGTTGTTCCCATCTGCAGATGTAAACGGACAACTGAGTAAGAATTTAGTTGTTGGTTCTGGGAGACTCACTTGAATATACTACATGGACACCTCTAGTCGTAGTGCTTGGGGTCAATAATCATATGCCCTCAGTATAGGAATGCCCATACCGCGTAATTGATCTATCCAGGACTATCAGTTTAGAACGCAAATCATAAATATAGAAGCCTAACGTTGTAGCAAACACTTTGGCACCCAAGGCCTAAGAAGCCACAGCCTATATTCCCTTGGTTTAATCGATGGACTGGATAGAAATTATCATATCGTACCGCGGCTCCCATATCGGAAGTGGTCCTAAGGTGTATGTTCGGGAGATAGCTTCAGACAATAAATACTTCACATACCTTGCACGAGTTACTATAGACGCGAACGCCACCACCCGGGCACCTATGGGATTTACCAGACAAGATAGCACCGCAACTGCCCCCTGCGCAACGAGGATTAAATTCGGACCTCAAAACAGAAATCGGACCTACAGTAGAGATACCTGCAAGAAACATGTTAGGAAGAGGGGCTATAGCAGAGAAAGACATACATTGCACAATCAGGGGGGTCACCGCTCTCCCAGATCTTAACGTCCATCCTATAAAGGTGTCAGTACAAGTTATTTGGACATAAAGCATCTTACCATCGAGAGTCGTTGATATCTGATCCTGCAAAGTGGGAGACGAGGGCAGCAAGCCCAAGTGCAGCTGATGAACGTAGTTAGGGGACGTTAACTACAGTTGACTCGGACATACTGTATTCAAGAATTGCGAACGCAATAAGGCCATAAAAGAGCCATGCTAGGAAGAAGAGCCGTTTTTCGTGCTCGGGGTGGTATAGGTTAACGGAAGAATCGGGGTGCTGAACGTACATAACGGCGTTGCCTTTCGAAGCGGCGGTGATATTGGAAATGCATTCGCAAATGGACGAGCAGGGGTTGCTTAAGATGCATGTTTCGACAAGATTGCGATGCCCGGCATTGCACATCCCCTCAGCAGCAGAAAAGTACGCTATCATTGCATTTTAGGTTCGAGTCAAGTGTTGCACAGACTATAAATATACTTACATCCGCACTGTAGTACTTGGTGAGTGGGGCACGCTAGGGGGTATGAACCATCAATAAGTAGTTCTGAATGCCTTGAAACAGCAACATACATTCAGCTTTGGCTCGCAGGGCGGTACAGTGGAGTGGTTTGGTTTCGGGAGTCGAAGAGCGTTTCGAGAACGCGGAATGTTCATTCATTGAAATGAACCCATCACCTGAGATAAAATAGCATGAGATATGAATTGACACCCTGGTAATCCCCATACCATCTTCATCCATTGATTGGAAAATCTCATGAGCCGTAGGCAAGTGAAACGCAGTTAACGCGGACTCCAGGCGTTCCGTCGAGTTCCAATTGAAAAGTAATGTCTTCAAGAACTCTCCATAGCTAATCTCGCCATCACCATCCTTGTCAGAGATGTTGTGAAGCCGGGGAACCAGTAAATGGCGTTTCGAGTTGTCTGTGATCTCGTCAATCTTTAAAGGATCAGACGAGGCACCCCCAGAGGTGCGTTTGTGGGTTTGAGTTGGTGCTGGCGCGTCCAAGGGTATTTCACGGTTGAATTGTCCCGCAAGTTGCTGTGAACGAGCGCGATGAGCGCGTTGCGTAGCGAATTGGTCAAGTTCTCCGCCACGAGCGACGTGGAGGAGACCCAACACGCCAAAAGCAGAAAAAAGACGCATCTCTGCAGAGGTCTGTAGCTACAGTTGAAGATATGCCAGTGCAGAGCGGCCATGTATAAATGAAGATCAAGTCCACATGCAATCAAAAGATCCATTTGGCTAAGTGACCAGTGGAGAAACAAAAAGTCCAACCGCGGAGTCGTTAGCGAGCAACGGAAAGATCGGGCTTCTCGGTAGCCGACGCCCCTGGGGACCCCGGATACCGTTTGATGCGATTTGCACGTTGTTGATTTCGTTCTTCGAACCCTGACATCGGCTGCAACTCCGAACGGCCATGAGTTTCAGGATTCCATTTATCGTCGCCCTTTCGTTCCATATGGTTGAAGCGAAGTCAAATACTTTCTGAATCCTCGTATCACCCGATAGGACACCATGAAAGGTCCTTTCGTTCATATCCTGTGTGCGCTCGCCATTGGACGCGTCGTCGTCGCGCAACTTCCTGGCATTTGCGGGTCTCAAGCTAAAGGCGCGTTATGCCCTGACAAGCAAGTAGGTACACTTCTTTGTCATGCTCTGTGCCCTTGTCTAAGTGCGATTTGAATATACAAGTGTTGTAGCCAGTTCGGATTCTGTGGGACAACCAAGGAGTTTTGTTTGACTAGCCTTCGATGCCAAAGTCGATGTGTACGTTTCTCAACCCTATAAAGCTAAATTCTAGGCTGATATTGCCCAGATCAATGATGGTCCCCGTATGTGATCCAATTGTGACAATCAATGCCATTTTCTGACGATGGATGTCGCAGCACCCAAGAAACCTGGAGATATACCTGACATTGACGAGTCAAAACTGTTTATACCGCCTGCTGGTACCTTTACTTCCAAGTAAATATGATCGGTGTCATGAAGAAAATTTAACTAAAACCCCACACAGGAAACTGGTCGGCTACTTTTCCAATTGGGTGAGTCCTCCAACGTCTTTTGGGATTGCTCGGTAATTCGTTGAACATCTCGTAAAGGCTCAATATCGTGGTTTTGACCCATCTACCCCCGCCTGCACTGATGGAGAATTCGCTTTTGTATGCCTTCAAATTCACCAAATACTTGGACATATTCTTACCAGTCCCCTTCAAAGTTACCTGAAAATATCAACCCTCATCTCTACACTCACATCAATTATGGTATGTCTCCTACCTCTACATCCGAAACGCCTATGCTGACACAAAATGTATATAGCATTCGTTTTCATGGCTGAGAGTAGGTTATCATTCGCACCTATTTGCCTCGTTTTCACTGACGTCATCGGAAGATAATTCTGTCGTCCCTCACGAGTACGTATTTCCAAAAGGCGCCTTCACATCAGCTCTCAGATATTCCCAAGGCACAACGACGAAGAGCTTTCACTTCGCATGAACAAGTGGATCCATCGTATTAACCCAAGCTGCACGACAGCCGTTTCCGTCGGAGGATGGAGCATGAACGATGGCCGTAGGTTTCCCGCCACATACCACGAATATTACTCAACCCACATTCCAGCGAGCAAATTCACTGGAGGTGTGGATTACACGCCCTTCTTCTCCAAAATGGCAGAAACAGCAGCTTCACGGGCGACATTCATACAGTCCGCCATCAAGTTTGCCCGACGACTCGAGTTTGATGGTATTGATATCGTACGCCCGAGCTACTACCACAACATCATGTTGTTCACCCCTTGCACAGGATTGGGAATTCATCGGCGATCCTACGCGTGGCGGAAAGGCAGCGGATAGAGATAACTTCAGTGCTCTCGTGAGGGAGATGCGCGCTGCTATGCAGGCTGAGGCTGCCTCATCCGGGAAGAATGAACTTTTGATCACAATGGCGGCACCTGCGGGACCCGACGATTTCAAGAACATCGACGCCCTAACTATTTCTGGCTATGTCGACTGGATCAAGTATGTTTTCTCAATATTTTCTGCGGACTTTAGCTAATGAGACGTGCAATAGCATCATGACCTACGAGTACGTGCTTCGTTTATGAGCTTCTTATTCTACTAATTTTTTTTTCCATTTCAACATAGTTTCTACGGTGCGTATCGTATATGCGCTTCATACAATGGTGAACTTACATGGAACTTCAGGAAACTGGGAAAACACCGTTGAAAACCACGCACCAATTGCTGATACGAGCATTCCCGGATGGTTTGTCCCCTCTTCATCATCTACGGCTCCTCTAGGTTCTACATAAGCATTTGCAGGTCCTTTACTTCTGCTATTGACCAATACCTTAATGCCGGTGTACCCCCTGCTAAACTCATGGCCGGTAAATAGCTCGTTCATTACGCTTGACTCCAAGAATCATTACTAATTGACATAACGTATAGGTTTGCCACTTTACGGCCGTGTATGGACACTCTCGGACCTCTCGAACACTTCTCCCGGTGCGCCTGGCACTGCGGGTACCGCAGGCCGTTGTACGGCAGAGGTATGCTTATGAATCCAAAACAGTCGCGTGCTGTTGCTAATTTGTAGCTATGACAGCATGGGTACATGTCCTACTTTGAGATCAAGGAAGTCGAAGATGCACAAGAAGGCAAAGGGGTTACTTTCGAGCCTCAAGATGGATGTAAGTTGTTTGCATACGCAGTTGAGTGTTAGAGAATGAACTAATACCGGTATGTCTCTAGACTACATGGTAAGTTGTCCCATTACCATTTATTAAACCCTGGACGACCCTTTTTTTCAGGTTTTTGATAACCAATGGGTTGGGTATGACGATGATGTAATATTCTCCCTTCTTTGTTCGATAACTGGCTTTCTGACCAAACTGCTTTCCCTTTTCCCAATTCGAAGTTGTGAGTTCTTTTATCCTTGTTCTCGGATTTACCTTACAGCTCCCTCGGTAGCTCATTCTCCGCCAAAGTCGGAATAATCAACGATCGCGGGCTTGGAGGAGCGATGGTATGTGTCAACCTGCTCCCCTGGTTACATAAACTGACTATTCCCACCAGCTCTGGGCCGTCGACCTTGATACCTCAGATGCAGCTTTGACTCGCAAGCTGCTGGATATGTATCGCGCTTGTCCCAAGGTAAATTTTACCCTTCAACAAAATTACGGCATGTCATTGAGCGTTCTTTGGTTCATCAGGATATGGACTGGCCGACTACATCCACTGATGAGGATGCAGTTATTGACTGCCCTGCTGACTCCGACAAGCCTGGAAATACTCAACAACGCCATTGTAACGCCGATGGAACTTGGGGGACTGTGGACGCTAAAAGTTGCTCGTCCTTCATTGTGCACTCCCTGGCTGCTGAGCAATGTATCGGCTAAATTTAGAAACTTGTACTTTGTCGAAATTTCGTAGCCGAATATTACATCTGCCGTTCACCATGGTATCAGTGGAAAATCCCTGTTTCCGGTTCTTGCGCAGTTCCAGTCTTGAAAATTTTCTATTCGTCGTGGTAATCCAACATGTGAACTGATCCCGAAATGGGACTCTATTACTCGCATTTCATTATACAGCATCAGGACGATCCCCGCACTGTTTCCGCTGTATATGGGCGCATGTGATCGTCGCCGTGTAGGTTGTTCCGATTCTGGCGCGTAGTTTTTCTATTACTCAGTGATACCTGTGATAACCCTAGATACATAAAACCTAAAGCTACCTTGGCTTGCGATGAAGATGAAACGGCCTTGTGGGATTTCTGCAGCCTTTACGGAATGCATTGGCCCTGGGGTGGAATATGTGTCAAAGCGCACATGGTCCACTGTCCTTCTACGGTACGAGATCGCCGGTCGGTGGGCGCTAGAAAAATTGAGGAGTTTCTATAATCCGAATCATGGAATTATTTTCTCCCTATGTTTGTTCGTGCAACCAATGATAGTACTTATGACGCCTTGGGAAGTAAATATTTCTAATCACCCTTGCCTAACGGTTTGGTTAAACCGTTATTAAATACTCGGAGCCGAAACGCGTAAGCTCTAAGCCAAGGTCTTCGAAGAAGTCTTTTCGTTCACGCGGTATGCGGTATCTAAGCGGTCAATTATCCTACGACGGAGGAGGAACGGCGTTTCGCTTTCTCCTAGGAGCGTATTACTATTATTAAACCCACTTCCGGGGTCCTAGTTGCTAGCATCGTGGCCATCTGATCACGGATCATAAACGTTTTTTGGGCGGGGACAAAGCTTCTCACGGCCTTTCCTCCGAAGAACTTATACCATCTGTCGAGTACGTGCTTTTTGTGAGTTTACCCTTGGGATTGACGACGCGCCATCTAAAATGCGGCTTGTCCCTCTTTTCAAGTATCTTGCTCCTATTATTTTCGTTTCCAGTGAGTTCTCCACCCACCTTCGATATGTGTGCGCAGGGTTGACGATGGTATCATAGGCGTCAAGGCGGCCTGCACGAAGACCTACACCGTGGGTTTTTCCCTGCTCTTTGGAAAGCCGCTCTTAATATCCATACAGGTCGTTAGCGGAGATACATGCACCCTCATCCCTCAAAAGGCCTCCATATCATCTTACCAACTTACAAAGCTTAACCCAAACCTCAACTGTGGGGCACTTTTTGTCGGTCAATCATTATGCGTCAAGGATTCCACGTATGACTGTCAAGTGAGTTTGCTTCTCTTGCAGTACGGGCACCTCGTTGATTGTCGTCCCTCAGCCTGTATACCTCGTAAAGAGTGGAGACACGTTCGTAAACCCTCTGTTACCTGTATTTTAAGCCCATGTTCGATCGCGGCAATTCAGCTGTTCCGGGATCGCCGATGCAAATCATATCACCACCAGTCAACTCATCACCAACAACCCGAATGTTGGCGCGACTTGCAATACTCTTCAGCCAGGCCAGATGCTCTGCGTCGCTGCACCATGTTGGTTCTCGCTATGCCACTCTCATATACCGTGCTAAATGTTGTCCTACCAGCAACCACAACCACACCAACAACTCCAACGCGTAAGCTCAGACCATAATAAATGACTCCGGTCGATGGTTTATTGATAGATGCCATCTAGCCACAGCATGTAAGACCACCTACACCGTCAAGAGTGGGGACAAGTGAGTTGGGCAGAATCATGCACTGTAAATTGTCTGATGCGCTTTGCGTAGTTGCGACTTGATTGCTAGCTCCAATCACATCTCAAACTATCAGTTGACCTCCTTGAACCCTACGTGCGCACTTCAACGCAGTCCTAGCGATCTACTCCATCTGATCATTCGTGTACAGAATGAGCTGTCCTGCGCTTCAAGTCGGCCAAGTACTCTGTTTAGTTTCTGAAAGCTACAACTGTCAGGTAATAATTGGCGAACCCCACTTCTTCTACTTCTTCGGCTTATACGACATCCAGCCAGTCTATACTGTCAAGTCCGGCGATGGTTGTATCCCGATCGCGGATGCGAACGGAATTACACTTGACCAGCTTTTCGCTGATAACCCTAACCTTGGGGGTGCATGTAACATATATCCTGGTCAAAGTCTTTGCGTAGCGCCGCCGACCCCTACAACTACTGATCCTCCTACCCGTGAGTTAACAAATACCACATGTATCGCTTATTCACAGTTCCCCCCCCCTTAGCTACCTCCACGGAGTGCACACGGAAGACAACCGTGCAAAACGGCGACACTTGTGATACCATCTCTGAGCGCGCGGGGATTTCACGCTATTGGCTTGGCCAGGTACACGATCCCTTTCATTGCTTGCCCTTAAGATGGTTATATCGTTGGCCTATAGCTCAATCCCACCATCAACACGGACTGCTCCAACCTGATTGGCGGTGCTGCACTCTGCGTTGATAGTGCGATCAACACCTGCGGAGCTGTTTATGCTGTAAAAGGCACGGAGGGCGCCTGCGTTGGTATTGCCAACACCTTGGGCATGCCTCTCGCGACACTGCTTAGTCTTAACCCAAATGTGGACGCACAATGCACAAATATATATGTCGGGGTTCGTAGAGGATTCATATTCCCCAAGTCAAACCAAACCCGCGTCTGACCACAGGGAATTGCAGGAAGTACTCTGTACGGCAAAGAAGGTGCCAGGAAATCCAAGCACCGCATGTTCTCGAAGATACACTGTATGTTTGTT
The DNA here is from genome assembly GCA_013420905.1 of Collybia mongolica. Taxonomy (NCBI): domain Eukaryota; kingdom Fungi; phylum Basidiomycota; class Agaricomycetes; order Agaricales; family Clitocybaceae; genus Collybia; species Collybia mongolica. The sequence continues at coordinate 527,736 of JAAXNY010000004.1, forward strand.
CGGCCCTCTCAGAGTTATGGGAGCTTACCAATCTATATTAGTTAGTGTCGGGTGACACTTGTACTGGTAAGATTCTTACTTTTGGTCTTTTTCGACAGTATCCGCAACTAAATCGTGCTCCCAGTCACGGCTGGCAAGAACTCGCTTACCAACGCGCAGTTGTTGGCTCTCAACCCAGGGCTCTCATGTAATGCCATGATTCCCGACACTGAGATCTGCGCTTTCAGCCCAGCTACCAGCATCTGCCCCACGCTCATCCAGACCAACTTGGATGACTCGTGTTGTAAGTCCTGCTTCTTGTAGTGTCGCTGGTTGCTAAGATGTTTTATTGTTTGTAGTTTCCTTGGCTCAGAACGTGAGCATGTCACTCGAGGAATGGCAATCGATCAATCCCGGTCTCAACTGCGATCCGTGAGTCGAGTCACTACTCTATTATTTTCCTTTCCTTTACCGAAGATGTCCTGATCTTTCAAACAGACTCGCGCTGAACTACCTCGTGTGCTCCGCTCACGGAAATGCAACGCTCCCAGAAGAGCCCTCCGGTAGCAACCCCACTGCCTTGCCACTGTGTGGGGCTTATGATAAGAAGCAATATTGCTGCACAAAATTCAGCGTGTCGGCGGACCTTTTCTCTTCCCCTCTTTGCCAACGTGCCAACGTGAGTCGAATCATCCAAGTGCACTGCACGCACCCCATTGACGGCTATTCTCTATAGGGCTGCCAGGTAAGAATGCCAGACGAGGATTCCAGATTCATCTAGGTAACGATTTCGACTAGGCCAACTGCATCGGCGATCCTGGCGTAGTCAAACCCACAGCATCCGCCACGCCCACATTCACGCTAACGCCCACGAGTTACCCCACCCCTCCCCCCGAGCCAAACACCTGCGGTAACTGCACGGCCTCACAATGCTGTACCGCCCTCGTGAGTGACTCCGTACCACACCCTCATAGAACAGGATTAATATTATCTGCAAGGGTTTCTGCGAGAGCGCCTTGTCGTCATGGTACTGCCGTACGTTAGAGCACCTTGAGAAAAAAAAAAAAAAACTGATAGTAGCCGCTTATCTCGCGTATCTCAGAATCCGCGAACGGCTGCACCAAGAACTGCGACCAGGGGCTTCCCTCGGGCTGGGTCGACCTGCCGCAGCAGCCTCTCGCGAATTATACCTTCCCGCCGGGGAATTATAGCGACTTTGGCGGGAATCCGTGTGGGGTGTGTAATAGCACCTCGGCAGCCATCGTGTATGTGTACCAGTGCTGGGTCTGTGTGTTCGCGCCCGGCACTTACACTTTCGTATAGTTCGCCCTCGGGAAATTATTGTTGTACCCAGGGCGTGCAGTGCCTCCCCGAGGTAGGCCTCTTGTCCTGTAGCTTGTTCTGCACCTACTGAAATCACACCTAATCAACTCATTAGGCGTTCGAAGACTGTCGAAGTGAGTAACCTCTCGGCTTGGTATATCTACGGAATCTGACTGGCGGCTTGGCCGTAGTCACCAACGGATGCCTTTTCAACTGCTTCGACACGTTCACGGACGATCCGGACGAGTGTGAACGTACGGGCCAGTGTGTATATACGACGACCAGGATCGCGCAGCCGTGGCAGTCGGGCTCGCCTTTCGATCCCGTGCTTGACCCGTGATGCTAGTGTTGAGGAAAGTGGATTAGTTAATTAGCCTGGGTTGTATCACGTATACCGTCAATCCCGCCTAGGGAGTACTTGCCCCCCGTTAAATTTACGAAAACGCGTGGAGTCAATTTCACGGCCTTTTTTGTTAGTTTGAGCTTTTTACACTACGTGTGCACAGTATCAACACCGTCGTCTGTCCGTGTGTTCCATTCCAAGGACTTCACCTGGTCCTTCAACCAAGAAGTGCCATCGGTATCGAGAGCTAGTCCCTTCCCGCTAACGACCAAGTCCTCAATAGCCCCCTTCTTTGCCTTGTTTCTTGCCTCCACCATCTTCTTCAGAGCGCCCACAGTGAAATTCGGGCAATCCACAACCGCGAGTTTGACCAGATTCGGTGCACCCGAATAGGTGCTGACCGCGCCCAGCATGTCGAGGAACGCGTCGTCGAAGCCGTCACAGCGAACCAAGGTCAACGCACGCCCGTACCAATTCTTGAGGTGTCCCGAGAGGTTGTCAGACAGCGCTATATCCTCCAACCGCAAGGTAGCTGTCTCGGGCAGGCGGCCCATCCCGTTCAGCGAGCATCGAGCTACATGCAGCTCTGGTGAGTGGAGCGTCAGCGAGATCAGGAGCTCATGCACGAAGGAGCGGTTGAGGTCCTCCAAGACAAGCGCTTTGCTCAAGTTGAGGTCCACTGAGAACTCCTCTGAGAAGGCGTTGATCAGCTCGGCGTCGCGAAGGCGAAGGAAATCGAGGTGCATGGATTCGCCAGCGAGGATCTCTAGGAAGTCGTATAGCTGTATGAGCTGGCCCCCGCCTGATCTTGGTGATAGATGCACGATCGAGAGTGATTTGATCGCAGGGAACTGCGCTGGCCAGTCATGCGTGTGCGTCATGGTCGTAAAGTTGCGGCCATCGATGACGAGCTTGTGGAGTACGGGGTATGTAGCAGAATGCGACCCGAAGGGGGGATAATGAAAGCTGCTGTCCTTGATCATGCATTCGAGTTTCAACTCTACGAGGTTCGGGAGCTCGCCGGCAAAGTCGCGCCCGAGTTGGGGTAGTGCTGAGCTATGGGTAGTGTAGAACGAGATACTGCGGCAACGGGGGAAATGAGGGCTAAGGAGCGCCACGAGCGGCAAGAGGTGCAATCGCTCCTCTTTTGCTGTGGGTTCGCGGGTGTCTGGGTGTTGGGTGACGAGGATGTCGAGGGGCAGATTTTGACTTCGGTCTAGAGAGGTTTGGATAACCGATAACGAATTCGGCCCCGGCGTCGAGGTGCTGTCGATAGCGAGCACGAGTATTGTCCAGAATTCCGGAATGGCCGTGATGATCGAATGCCAGCGGGGGGATACGTGAGCGAGGGCAAGTGGGAAACGAGACGATTCAGAGATGAATTCGGGGCGGAGGAACCAGAGTTTATCGTATGGATCGTCCGTTGGAGGTTCGTGGAATTGGGCCGCCGAGGCATCTTGTACGAAGTGGAAGATTTTGGTTAGTAATTCGTTTGGGAGATCTTCTACAGAAGCGCCGAGTCGGCCTGAGGGGTTCTGATTGAACGCATTTAAAAGGTGGTCTGCTTGGACTGATAGTTGAGGCGTACCATCCGAGTTGGCTTGAGTTCAGGACCTGCTGCAGATAACTTCGTTCCAGTCGATGATTATAGTCGTTGGAGGCGTACTATGACTAAACACGGATATTGGGCGAGATTTGGTTCGCAATAATACCACCAGCGTGATAACTTGAAAGGCATGGTGAAATGGCCGAGTGGTCTAAGGCGCCAGAATTAGGCAATTGCTTATCTGGTCTCTTCGGAGGCGGGAGTTCGAACCTCCCTTTCATCATTCGTAAGGGATGGGTATCTTTTTTTTCCGATTCTTAGCCATTCTTACCAAATCTCAGTTGGAGATTGGTGAGTGCCGACTTTGGCCTTTTACAGCAGCTCGAATGGAAGCCTGATACTCTGCTGACATGATTTGTGTGAACAGCCGTCCCCTATCCACAAAGTAATCCAAGGTTTAAGCGAACTTCCATCTCAGTCTTGAGAAAGTGTGGTTATAAGACGCCCGAACGTCGAAAGCTTCCACTATTGCCCCCCAAGCGAAGCTCACCATGCACCTGCACTAGCACGGGTATAACCTCCCTCTTATCACTTTCATGTTCTGGTTCCCCTTCGTAGTAGTGCCTAGCGCTTATGGGGCGATGTATGATCTCTCCCGACTGCAGTGGACGTTGAGGAACCAGAATGGGACGATCCAGATCCCGGCTGCGGGGCCGCCGTCTCAAGCTCATTTGGATCTCCTCGCTGCGGGCGTCTTTGCTGAACCTCTTCTCGGGATTAATGGTGAGTGGGCTAACTTCTTACCACCGTTTGGGGTTGGGGTTTAAGGTTCTTTAGACTTCACACAGCGCTGGGTCGTCGAGGAGAACTGGACGTACACTGCTGACATATCGCCCTTTGTTCGAACCTTGGGTCCAGCAACACGCCAGACCGCTCTCCTGGTTTTTTTATGGTATAGACACGGTAGCGAACATTGTGAGGGAGTTCCCGCGGGACCACGTTTCTGCGCGTTTGGTGCTGAATGCCGATTATCAGAGCGTTGGTGGTCACCCGGTGGCATGGGTCAACAACGAATTCCGACAATATGTTTTTGACGTTACGGCCCTGATCGCGTTGCCGTCTGCGAACGGCGAAGACAACAACAACCTCACCGTCTCGTTTGAGTCGGTATGGTGCTACGGATTAAACGTATCAGCCGGGCCTGATACCGAAGACTTCCCTGGTGGCTCTTGGGTAAGTACTAAGACACGCGGTTTTTACTGCTGAGGACGGGCGAACCCAAATTTTTTTGCTTTTATGTTCAAAAGTTCGAATATCCAATCGCGTATCGCTGGGTCCCGAAAACGGCGTCCGACTTTGGCTGGGATTGGGTAATGTCGCGTTGAAAATCCGAGTATCTTATTGGACTTATTAATAACAACCCATGACTCGTCGCAGGGCCCAGCATTTGTTCCGAGCGGGATACATAAACGAGCTTACTTCGTTACTCTGTCCTCAGAGAAGGTACCCACCGTCCCACCATCAAGCCTCGACAGTCCGGAGAACAACCGCATCCTTGGTACGCACCCCACCACAGACAGCCCCACCACAGTCGATGTAGTCTTCATCGAAGAACTCTCCATCGACATCTACAAAATCAGTCAGTCATTCTCCGTCCCCCCCAACCAAACCGCAGACTGGGCAGTCAACGTCACCCTAGCCCTGCGTTCATGCCAGCACCTCCCGCCCGGGCTCCTCACGCTATCATTTCCCGAGCTCAGCACGACCTCCGCGGACCCTTCCCCATCCCGGACATCCCAGCATCTACAAGCCGCCCATTTTGGATCAGCGCCTTGTGGGCTATACCGGATACCCTCCCCCAGCGGTGGTACCTCACACAACCTCGGGACGCCGAAGCTCTATAATCTTTCTGTTAGCTTGGATATACTCGTACCGGGGCCGGGGGGTGCGTCCCTGCGGATGAATATCGTGGAATTTACGACGACGACGGGATTCCGCACCATCGAGCTCGTCCAAGCGCCTTATTCGAGCGACGACGTGGAAGGGCGCGGTATCACGCCGTGGGATCAGTGGCATTTCGAGGTGAACGGTAAGGCGTTTTACAGCATGGGGTCGAACGCTGGTGCCGTTCGACCCCTTCTATGCCCGGGTCACGACGGACAAGGTGCGGTGGGTGCTGGAGAGCGCTGCCCGCAGCGGGCAGAACATGGTCTGCATTGCCAGTTTTTTTTCCTTGGTCGCGACGAACGTGCGGTTGTTCACGGGGGGTTTTTTTTTTTTCGAACTAGGTGCGCGTCTGGGGAGGTGGGGCGTTACCAGCCGTCGGCGTCAAACGAAGCGGGGGGGGGGGGGGGGGGGGGGGGTACGATTTCTACGCCATCTGCGACGAGCTCGGGATCCTCGCGTGGTCCGAGCTGATATTCTCGGACACGATGTACGGTACTAACGACTTTATGCTGGGGGCGAGAACGTGCGGAGGGTCGGGACGGCGTTATTTGGACGGGGTGCGTTCGGCTGTCATGTGTGCGTGTGTTGATAGCGAACTTTGCAGTTCGTGGCGCTCCTTCAGGACTTTCTCCATGGTATCGTGGTGTCGGATCTGTAATTACATTTTTTTGACCCTTTCCTTGAGAATACGTATCAGCTTAATGGTTTATCTACCTCTAGGTCGCTTACACCGATTGCTCGACCACGAAGGGGGTCCTGAGCGTCGACCCGTATGTACTGAGATTCAACAATAGTACCCCCGGCGAAATATACGGGAACGCTGGTGTGTACATTGTACACACCCAAAATGTGTATACCACGCTTACAACATCTTATCCAGAACGGTTCAATTACGACGCCAGCCACGCCTTCGACTACTCCACCTACCCCCCAGAGCCGCTTCGTGAACGAATTCGGGTGGGGGGGTCCATCAACACTCTCACATGCCATATTTAGCTAAAATACGAATTACGGCACCGTTAGATTCCATTCCATGCCGTCCTTCTATAGCTGGGAGGAAGTCCTGACCTCCCCCGACGACTTTTCCTTCAACTCGACCGTCGTGATGTCCAGGGACCACCACCCCCCCCGCCGGCAACCTCACCTTCCCCAACCCGAACGCCCCCGAGGGCCAGGTGCAGATGACGACGGCCGTCGAGACATGGCTCCCCGCGCCCCCTCCATCCCCACCCCACGCGAACCACACCTTCGCACAATGGTGCTGGAGCACGCAGGTCGTCCAGGCCATGACCGTCGTCTCGCAAATCGCGTGGTACAGGCGCGGGGAGCGCAACCTCGGCGCGCTGGTGTGGCAGCTGAACGACGTGTGGTAGGGCGTGAGTTGGTCCGGGAATCGAGTATTCCGGGCGGTGGAAGGTTATGCAGTATGCATCGGCGGGGGCGTTCTCGCCTGTCCTGGTCTACCCGTTTTGGACGGCTGTGGGTGAGATGTTGGAGGTGGTCGTCGTGTCGGATAAATGGGAGGAGGTAAGGGGCTGCGTGACGCTGACGTGGTATGATTGGTTTGGCGCGCCGTTGGTGACGGGGGGGGGTATGGTTTTGCGGTGTCGTCCTTGAATGGCTCGCTGGTGGTGGGGTCTGTGGGGTTGGGTGCGATTTTGCCCGCTGGGAAGGGTGTGGATGAGGTTTGGCTTTTGTTGAGTGCGACTGCTGAGCTTGGGGATGGTAGGACCGTGACCAGCGAGCAATATGTAAGAGGTCAACTCTTTCTTCGGACTGACATGCTCATGTGACGCTGTTTTCAAGTTTACACCGACGTCGTTGGCTGGGGCAGCCCTTGTCGACCCGGAGATGGTGCTGACCACGACCCCCGATCTTACGTTCACGCTGTCGGCGCGGGGGGGCGTGGCGCCTTGGACGTGGATCGACCATCCGGCGGGTACGGTTGGTGTGTTTTTGGATAATTCCAGTGGTGTCGCGATGAATGGGTTTTATCTGGTGCCGTGGTTTGACCGTACTCGTAGGTTGCATTAGCAGAGCGTTGGTCCTAACACTTGTGAATTGGCGGTTTTTGCAGTGACGTTCTTGCCCAACCACGCGCTGTCCTGGACTAAACCCGACCCGGGTGATTTCGTGGTGAGGAGCTTGTGGGATAATAGGTATGAATAGGTCGTGAGGATGATCCTGGGGACGGTTTGGTCAGTCGTTCGCTTTCTCAACAGCGGCATGGTTTTTGTATTCAGCCTTCTTCTGGTGCAAAGTCCATCTGCAGGATCTTCCTGATACCGTCCGGTACCTCATACACTCTCTCGTCCGGCATCACACCCGCCTGTACGAGCTGCTCGAGGGTCTTGCCAGGCTCCTCGTCGATCAGTTTCTTCAACGCTCTCGCCTTGTCCGTCACGTCTTCGATACTCATAATCCACTCCTCTGCCCATCGTGTACTCGTTTCTTTTGATATACCTATCTGAATGCTTCTGTACGGTAACACCCCCAGGGAGGGTGAGCGCTCGGGGTCCCACTGTACGCGCACGGGCTTGCTTCTCTCGTGTTCGGACAACACCTCCCTGTGCGCGCGTGAGTGTGATAGACTCGCAGCGGAGAGAAGCCCGAGAAAGTGCTCGTGCTTCATCTTCAGAGCGAGGATGTGTGCTTGCCTGACGTCCTTGAACGAGTATCCCGACCGATACCTAAATAGTTGCATAAGATAAGTGTTGAGCACGCCGCCTTTTTGGGACGTTTGGATGAGAAGAAGGAAAGAGGCGCGTTACATCATCCAGCACCAACTCGGTTTGACCCAGGTCATCCTCCCCCGTTTGAACTGGGGCGAAGCGGAGAGCTTTTGCTCGTTTACTGCGGGGATGGCTATGGCAGCGGAGTAGGCTTGGTAGAGAGTGATAGTTTTGTCGTCGTATTGGGCGCGTATTTGCCTGTAGGAGATGACGGGCTGTTTAGTAGGGTCTGCAGTAGCCATGGCCCGGAATGAGTGGGTGCCAGGGAAACAGCTTAGAGAGCAACAGTTTCTCACGGGGCCTTGTCTTCAACTTTGATGATCATGCCGCTCTTATACAACTCATTTCCTCAATCTCACCTCCCACAGCGCCTCACATTGAAAAAGCAGCAGTAACAGCAGCCATGGCCCCCAATCTCATCCTCGTCACCGGCGCCACAGGCAAGCAAGGCCGCGCCCTCGTATCCGCCCTGCGCCCCCAAGGCAACCCTATCGAAGAAGGTGGCTTCCACATCCTTGCAATGACACGCAAGCCCACCTCGCCCGGCGCGAAGCAGCTCGCCCATGAGCCACACGTCACGGTGGTGCAAGGCGACCTCGACGACCCAACATCCACAAAGAAGGTCTTCGAGGACGCCAAGGCAAAAGGCGGGGTATGGGGCGTGTTCTGCGTCCTCGCGTTCCCAGGGCTCGGCGCGAACGCAGACGGCGAGGAACAACAGGGCAAGGTATGTGTGTGTGTGTGTCTCTCATCGACTCCAGGCAGGGCTGACGTGCCCCCACCTTTGCGTTTTCCGGCAGACACTGGCGGATCTCGCGTTGGAGTATGGTGTCTCCGCGTTCGTCTTTTCCTCTGTGGAGCGCGGGGCCGAGAGCCACGACGACGAGCTGGTGCTGGACCGGCGCGCGAAGGTCCGGATTGAGCGGCATGTGCGGGGGCTGGGCGATAGGGGGCTTCCGTGGACGTGCGTGGATTCCTATTCTCTTTACATCCAGTGGCGAGTCACTAAGTGGAGGACAGGATACTCCGCCCGGGGTTCTTCATGGAGAACTTTGAGGGGACCATCGGGTCTATCGCCGCGGCTGTGCTCAAGTCCGCCTTGAAGCCCACGACCACTGTACAGCTCATTGTGCGTACCAGCGACGAACCTCCGTTCTCAACCGCGTGCTGATGGGATTCCATAAACAGGCAGTGAACGATATCGGCCGCGTAGCAGCGGGGGTATTCAAGGTACTCACAGAAACCGACGCAACTGGGGAACTAACGAACGGACTCCCCTTAGGACCCCGAAGAATTCAAGTCCCAAATCCTCGTCGTCGTCGGGGACATCCTAACCGCACCAGAACAGCACGCAGCGTACAAAGCCGCCACCGGCACCCCCATGCCCTCCATGCCCTCCTTCCTCGCACGCATTCTCGTCACGATCAACGGGCACACCCAGGGACTGTACGAGACCCCCCTCTTATTATTGCATCAAAAACTTTGTACTAATTAGGAACACTCTGGGGCAGGATCTCGGACCTGGAACGGGTCCACCGACTCCGCACCGACCCCAACAACACCGAACACGCTGCCCAGATGGCCGCAGCGCGGAAGGCATGCCCCGAGATGACGAGCTTTGGTGAATGGGCTGTGCAGAGTCGGCGTCACGGGAAGGACGGCGGGGAGGAGAAGAAGAATTGGAACCAAGTTTCTATTGCACGTTTGGTGATGGGAAAACAATAAAACAATAAATTCACTAGTACCCCGACTTTCACCTCTTTAACCTAGATTCTTTCTACCCGTTGCGATGCTTACTACGATTGTTAATTTGATAGGAAATACACTTTTTGTTACTTTGTACACTGCGAGGCAATTCATCAGAACGACTGTGAGGAACAAACAAACATGATCGGCGGTACCTTTTTTTTTTCCTAATTGCACCACTGCCGCGCACTCTGGAACAGCCTGAACCACGGCCCAGTGCCCTTCCACGAATCCGCAAACCCAGGGGGGTACCAGCTATTGCTCTCTAGCGTGACGACCCGCTCCGGGTGCGGCATCAGCGCCAACACCCTCCCATCCGGCGTCTGCACGCCCGTCAACCCGCCAGGGCTCCCATTCGGGTTCAGCGGGTACACCTCCGTCGGCTCCCCCCGCGCATCCACATACCTCACCGCCATCAGCCCCTGTGCCCCAAACCGCCGCTCATGCTCCGCCCCCCCGCCAAACGCCACACGGCCCTCCCCATGCGCGACCACAACGGGCAGCTTCGACCCCGCCATGTCCCGCAGAAACACCGACGCGCGCGTCGCCGCGCTCTCCACCACCTCCACCATCGCCACGCGCGCCTCGAAGCGTTCCGCCCTATTCGGCTTGAAATCCGGCCAGTCGCGCGCCCCAGGCACGATCTCGCGCAGGTGGCTCAGGAATTGGCACCCATTGCACACCGCCAGCGCGAACGTCGTCTCGCGCTCGAAAAATGCTACAAACTCGGCGCGCGCGCGCGCGTTGAGGAGGATCGAGTGCGCCCAGCCTTTCCCCGCGCCGAGCACGTCGCCGTAGGAGAACCCGCCGCACGCGGCCATGCCCTGGAACGCGCTCAGCTGCACCGCGCCGGACATGATCTCGGACATGTGCACGTCCACCGCGTCGAAGCCCGCCGCCGCGAACGCCCACGCCATCTCGACCTGCCCGTTCACGCCCTGCTCGCGCAGGATCGCCACCTTGGGCCGGCGGAACAGGTCCCGCGCGGGCGAATACGAGAACGTGAGGTCGTAGAACAGGCCTGTATTCGACGCGTCCTTGATGAGCGCGAACTCCTCCTTGGCGCACGCGGGGTCGTCGCGCAGGAGCTGCATCTGGAACGACGTCTCCGCCCAGATAGCCTGCAGTTCCGCGCGGCCCATGGAGAAAATCGGCCCGGGCCCATGCACGATCGTGATATCCTGATCCTCCACCGCGTCGTTCACCGTCCCGATCACACGCACGCCGTCCTCCGGGAACCCCGCGTTCGCAAAGATCGCGAGCAGCTGCCCGAGCTGCGACTGGCGCACCTGCATCACCGCGCCGAGCTCCTCGTTGAACAGCGTCGCGATCGGGCTCTGCGACGAGTGCAGGTAGTTGAACGACAGCTCCGCGCCAACGCGCCCCGCGAAGCACATCTCCGCCACCGTCGTGAACATCCCGCCGTCCGAGCGGTCGTGGTACGCGAGCACGAGCCCCGGGTGGCTCCGCTTCGCCACCTGGCACCCGTGCAGGAACGCGCGGAGCACAGCGGGGCTCTCGACGTCCGGCGCCTCCGCGCCGACTTCCTTGAACACCTGCGCGAGCGCGGATCCGCCGAGCCGCTTCTTCCCGCCCGCGAGGTCGAAGAACACCAACGACGTCGGCTCGTTCACGTCCGTGCGCAGCTGCGGCGTCCACGTTGCGCCCACATCCTCCACGCGCGAGAACGCGGTCACGATCAGCGAGAGCGGCGCGCTCACTTCCTTCTCCTCCCCGCCCGCCTTCTCCGTCCACTTCATCGACATCGACATCGAGTCCTTGCCCACGGGGATCCCCACGCCGAGCGCGGGGCAGAGCTCCATGCCGACGGCCTGGACGGCCTCGTACAGCGCCGCGCCCTCGCCCGCCTTCCCCGCGGCGCACATCCAGTTCGCGCTGAGCTTGACGCGGCCGAGGTCCCCGATCGCCGCGGCGGTGAGGTTGAGCAGCGACTCGGCGATGGCCATGCGCGCTGACGCTGCGGGGTTGAGGAGAGCGACTGGGGTCCGCTCGCCCATCGCCATCGCCTCGCCGCACACGACATCGAACCCGTACGAGGAGCGCGTGACGGCGACGTCCGCGACGGGCACCTGCCAGGGCCCCACCATCTGGTCGCGCGTGACGAGCCCCGTGATGGACCTATCGCCAATGGTGATCAGGAACGCCTTGGACCCAACAGACGGCAGACGCAGGACCCGATGTACAGCAGCCGAAAACGCCTCGGCCGTGCCCGCCGCCGTGTTGGGCAGGTACTTTGACAACGTGACGTCGAACGGAATAGGGGCTATCCGGCGGGTCGTGTCCGCGCGCGCCATCTTGGGCGGCTTCCCGAACAGCGTCGACATCTTGAGCCGGATCACGTCCTGCTTGAACAGCCGGTCCGTCACCACCAGGTCCTCCGCCGCCGTCGCGACGCCCACCACGGAGAACGGGCACCGCTCCCGCCGCGCGATCTCCTCGAACACCTGTATTTTATCCGAAGAGACGGCGAGCACGTAGCGTTCCTGGCTCTCGTTACACCAGATCTCCATCGGCGACATCGACGCGTCCGCCACCAGCACGTCCCTAATCTCAAACGTCGCGCCCAAATCCGAGTCATGCACGAGCTCCGGCAGCGCATTCGACAGGCCCCCCGCGCCGACATCATGAATACTCTCAATCGGGCTCTCCGCATCCAGACCCACACACGCATTGATCACCTGCTGGCACCTCCTCTGCATCTCCGCATTATCCCGCTGCACCGACGCAAAGTCCAGCTCCGCCGAGCCCGCGCCCGACGCCTGGCTCGACGCCGCCCCGCCCCCGAGCCCAATCAGCAAGCCCGGCCCACCCAATACCACAATCTTCGCGCCCGCGTTGATCTTGGATTTATGCGCAAACTGCGGGCGCACGTTCCCGTACCCGCCCGCGATCATGATCGGCTTATGGTACCCCCTCACCTCCCGCTCCGTCCCATCGCCCGTAACAGCCACGCTCTCCGAGAACGTGCGGAAGTACCCCGTAAGGGCCGGCCGGCCGAACTCGTTGTTGAAGGCGGACGCGCCGAGCGGGCCCTCGACCATGATGTCCAGCGCGGACGCGATGTGGGCGGGCCGCCCGAAATCCGTCTCCCACGGCTGCTCGTACCCCGGGATGAGCAGGTTGGACACGGTGAAGCCCGCGAGGCCCGCCTTGGGGTGCGACCCCCGCCCCACGGCGCCCTCGTCGCGGATCTCCCCGCCGGACCCGGTAGAGGCCCCCGGGTAGGGCGATACCGCTGTCGGGTGGTTGTGCGTCTCTACCTTTATGAGAATCGGCATATCCTCCTCCTTCGCCTGATACAGATACTTCACGCCCGGATTCGGCCCCTCCTCCGCGCCCTGCGCCACCACGCCAAAGCGCGGCGCCCTGCTCCCCGCCAGCACCGCCGCGTTATCCGAATACGCCGAGATCGTGCCCGTCCCATTGAGCTTCTCAGTATTGCGGATCATCTGGAAGAGTGACATATCGCACGGCACGCCGTCGATCGTCCACGCGGCGTTGAAGATCTTGTGGCGGCAGTGCTCCGAGTTGACCTGCGCGAACATGAACAGCTCCGCGTCGGTCGGGCTGCGGTCGATCGGCGCGGGCCCTGCGACGTACGCGTCCACGAGGTACGCGATCTCGTCCGCCGCGAGCGCGAGGCCTAATTCAGTGTTCGCCGCTGCGAGCTGCGCGTGCGCGTCCCCCCGTGCACGCGCGAGGTCGACGGTGCGCAGCGGGCGCGGGGCGCCGTGCGCGAAGATGACGCCCTCGTTTGGGGGCGTGAGTTGGGCGGTCTGCGTCATGCGGTCGTGCAGGAGGTGCGCGATCTTGCCGAGTGCGGTGCTGTCGAGGGTGGTGGTGGTGGTGGTGGTGGTGGTGGTGGTGAGGACAAACGCGGCGCCGCGCTCGAGGCGCTCGATGTGCGTGGCGAGGTTACATAGCGCGGCGATGTCGGTGGCTTTGCTGGACCAGGGGGATACGGACCCCGGGCGGGGGAGGACGAAGACGGTGGTGGCGGCGTTGGTGCTGGTGCTGGTGTGGGTGTGGGCTTTGGCTTGGTTGATGTGTGCTGTGGTGTGCGGGTGCGTGATGTCGTCGCCGTACGCGAGGAGCCTGGTGAGGGCGCGGCCTGCTGCAGACGAAGTATCGGCGAGCTCTGCCTCTGCGTCGTTGGTCGTGCCCTTGACGAGGTGGATCCATACTGCGTCTACGGATATGATTTGTGGAATAATGCTCTGGACGGCCTTGAGCAGCGCCTCGCGCTTGGGCGCTGAGATCGAAGACGATCCTGGTAAGATAAGCATTACCGCTAATCCGCCCCCCCCTCAAAAATCAGATCCACAGCAGAAATGGGAAGAATTTCAACGCACTTGAGTGTTTTTGTTTTCGTTTTCGAGCTGCAACGCTCTCGCTGAAAGTAAAAAAGTAAAGAGAAAGTCACGAATTTAAGCCCGTCCCTTGTCAATGAAATCAAAAAACAACCCGGAGTATCAATCAAAAAAGGACCCGGGTTTCTCAAAAAAAATTTCACTCGGAGGATCCGGCGGGTCACGCGTCACGTGTTGCTAACGCGTCGCGTGGACGTTGAAAAAAAAAATGAAATCCTTGCCTTGTACCACCACACCCTGCGATATCCGGAGGAGCCCCTGTGCGAGGCTCGTGCAGGTGTACGCCCAGACGCTAAGCTCCAGGATCAGCAAGGACTTGGAAAAACGGCAGAGTTTGACAGGTTAACGCGCTCTGACACGACCCGTGCTAAACTAGAACGCTGGGTACTCCGGGGTAGGTACGACACTATATGTAGGTGAGTGATGCACGATGTTTAACTTGGGGCTGCTCTGGCCACTCTGGATTAGGCGTCAGCCAACCCCTCCCCGCTGTTGGCTTGTTGTTCAACATTTTATCCCTTGCCCTTTGCCCTTTGCCCATGAACGTGAACCCGCGTGTGATGGGTGGTGCTGAGTACGACGGTCAAACGATCCAATGTGAGCGCAGAGTGCAGTACTGAGCACTGGCACATGCTGATCCTCTCGCTCGTACATACGTGCCCGGAATCGTAGTACACACTCGACCTCGCCCTCTCCCTCCCTCGCCTTCGACGCCAGGCACACAGGAGATTCACAACCACAGACCAGGGTTCTGGCAGGTTTCCCCCCCAAAAGTGACACCGAAACCCCGGGTACTCCATATGGTACCTGGGGTTTCATGTCTCGCCAAGGACAAGGCGCGATGTAATCTAATCTAATCCAATCTAACCGGCAGGATCTTATCGTCATCGATGATGTCATGCATGAGATGGGATTTTAGACGCGCGAGGCCTCGATGCGGTTATTAGTAACCGCATTTCAACGCAGGAACAGGGAGGTTTGGTTCGTTTAGTTTAGTATCAATCAATCAGCACGACGTGGCTCACTCCCACAAGTGGGTGGGATATACCCTGTTCGACGGGAATGAGGGCTTCTAACCCAACGGCGCTCGCACAACTGTAGGGCAGCAACCAAGCCCGCTCCAACACCACAACCCGTTGGGCAGCGTTTTTTATCTAGTTCCTCGCATAGAACTGGTCACGTTCTCGATTGTTGGGGCGAGGATAGCCTCACTCTACGTAGAACAGGTCAACCATATTGTGCGCGCCTTTTGATGAGATCTTCTGCGTGCGCAGTTTGGGTAATGATAGTGTAGTTCAATGCCTGTGTGCAGTATTTATGATTTTTGACGCCATCAACAGGATTTTGGTCATAGGACTCGGAATATATATATATATATATTTTTTTCGAAAATCGGAGTATTCAACAGCCTGTACACCGGACGTGCCCCCAACTTCAACTTTTGAAATACGATCGGACGAAGCCCTACCTAGCACTGTCGGGGCACGTGGTGATTAGCTGTGAGGGTTGTCTTTACGGGCGAACTTGAAGGCTGCATTTTGATAATTGGCTGTGGCATTACTAATTAACAAGATCACCAAACGGGTTTGAAGATATACTTAGCCACTTCAGAACGAGGCCTCAATGAAGGTCGGTGTTTCCTTCATGACCTCGATCATCGCGGAAATAGTGTTCTGATTTAGCGACGGTCAAAGTAGACGATCCAGCGGTGATTCGGGTTTTTCCAATTGAACTTCGATTCAGTCACGATTCATGCGGTTAGATCGACGGTGAATCGTTCTCAGCTTTGACCGCTATGTTTCTGGAGGCAATTTAAATGGACGTTTTAGATGTACTCTTCAATTGATGTCTTTGTAGCTGAGGCCTCTTTCTTCCCAGTGGGGTTTCGGGTTGCTGCGGCCTTCTTCATTGGGATCACCACAGGAGATATCTCCCATTTAAAAGAAGGATCATTTTGTTTTTCTTTAGTTGAACGAGAGGTAATGCACGTGGTTTTACGTGAGGAGGCCATGCTGGTTGTTGAGAGGATCAAAAAACATCAGTCTATTTAATAATAAAAATTATTTTAATCAAGTTGTTATTTTCTATGCTATATCATGTTAAGACCTTGGGTACGTAGGTAAAAGTGTACGAGATGGCGATTCATGAGATTCCCACGATTGAACGACGATTCAAGACACGACGATTCAATCTCGAATCGCAACTTAAATCGTCGTTGGATCGCCTACTCTGACCGTTACTATTGATATAATAGGGTCGTTTTGAAGATCTATGGATGTAGGTGGGCGTGCGGGTCGGAACATTGTCCATGTCCGAATAGAACACGGGTCCTACAAGGTGTGAGAGATCTGACTACAGTTAACCCATAGGGATAAGATTCGGTACTTCGTAACACTGTTGTGCCGAAAGGTGCGAGCTCCCCAGAACTCTACTAGGTGCCAGATCAGTCTTTTCATCAATATTTTTTAAGATTGATTAATATATATATAGAAACATCGTGGCAGCGGCATTGTTTGCCCCTCAAAGAAACGTGGCAAAAACAAAGTAGAAAAGGGTAGTTGCTATGCCAATGCACCTTTCTATTTTCTGACACGAGCCTTTAGACTACACAAAAAAAGGCTGGCACCGCCACGGTGAAAACCGTTCATACCAGTGTAAAACTCAAGTGAAACTGATTTAGGACGATTTAGGCTCATATGGGATTCCATGATGGACTACTGCTTACGATCACCATCAAAGTTTTTGTAGATAAATACCTCTTCCTGAACCACCTAATCATTGTTTCCCTGAATCTGCGTCCAGCTCGATGTCACCCAATCAAACATCATTGCTCTCTGAATCTACGAAATTAACCGAAATTGGAGAATACTTTTTAGCCGTGCTTGTGATGACAATCTCGTTCACACTCTTCTACGGTATAACTAATTATCTGCTCTTCAACAAAAAAAATTCATCTATACAAACCTTTGAACTTAGGGCTATTCATCCTCCTCTTTTCCCAAATCACCACTACATTTATGTGCGTCATCGTTCTATGTATTGAAATTAGATTACATGGTACTGACCGCCATAATAGTCAGAAAGGATTTGCGACACGAAGTCAAAGGTTGATGTTCCTTACAAGTGCTATTACCTTTCTATTCGCAACTGCTTTAGAGGGTGCTGTGATAGCACGGATTGTGGTGTTTGTACGCAGTATATTCTTCAGACATCAAGACATACCAGTGGCTGGCAAGCTGCAAGTATTATACGATGATATGCGCCCATTCGATCTCATCTGTATGTGGATTAATTCGGTCCATGTGCGTGTCTGCAACGCCCAGTAAACATGGAAAGATGGCAAGCTGACCTTTTTATACTGTATCTAGGTTATCATTAGTTATGGTATTGTTGTCTGGAGAGCATTCGTTCTCTTACAATACAGACAATGCCAGTGGTGGATAGTTCTGCCATTCCTTTTGTTGCTTGCGTCAGCCGGTTTGTGGCCATTTCCTTCCGCAATATTAATGTCCTCAAGTATTCGGTCCAAAGCCATGTATCTGGAACCCCTAATACACGTTGGAAAGGATTCTCAGGCGAAGATTTCAAACAATATCTTTGTAGTTGCCATTGGCCTATCTCTTGGAGCTAATATTTTATCCACTTCGTTTATTGGTTACATATACTGGTAAGCCATTACTAGGATAATCATTCAATACTCTAACTATCCCAGGCTTCACAGAAAGGATATGGCAACCTGGTTCTCTGGTGAAAGACAACGGCAAACACAAGGAGAGTGGGTCCTTGCTATACTTCTAGAATCAGGGATTGTGTTTTGTCTATTTCAAGTAATTTTCTCCAGCATTACTCTATGAAGCCTGGTTCACATATTTCTCACCCCAGATCGTTCTCTTTGTGCTCGAGTTTTTCTCGGGCAATAAGCCGGGAGATCTCTATGCAGAAAAAGTATTCAAAACCATGTACTTCGGATTTGTGGTAAGTGCCCACCTTTTATTATACTTGTTTCTCCTTACTCATAGCATGCCATGCACAGGCTATTTACCCATCAGCCGTAATTGTACTGGTGAACAGCCATCGCACATTCGACCAAGTCTACTTCATGGAGACTTCACTGCTGCAGAATACCCCTGGTGGGGGTGCGATTGAGTCAGGAATAGTACGGAGCATGTCGTTTGCATCAGCTCCTTCAGTTACTGGAATTAAATCACCAGCTAGAGGGACCAAGAAACAAGTAAATCTCCCAAGAACCTCGAGGGGCGAGGCGTACACAAGCAACGAAAGTTCTTGCAGTGAATCGCTGAATGGTTAAGCACTTGGGTTTCCTAATAAATGCAGTACTTCACACTCCCCCACATCCTGCAGAGGATTCCGATCGGAATCTGGAATTCCGACAGGAATCTGATCGGAATCCAGAGGAATGCAGGAAGATTTTGAAAAAGTTTTAAAACAGAAAATTCCTTTGAGGAATTCTGCAATATTCCACTCGGATTCCGCTCAGAACACAGAATTCTGATTGAAATCATCGGAATTCCACAGAATTTTGAGGAATTTCTTACAAAGTGTGGAAGAAGAAAATTCTCAAAGGAATTCCACAACATTCTGCTCGGATTCTGATCAGAATCATAAGCTTTAAGTCAAAACAGTCAATAAAGTCAACAGTATATCTAACATTTTGAAGTACTAAATTACTCTCTTTCAGCCTGTCTTTTTAAAATCTGTTGAGTATGATAAAAAAGCACTCTATAATTAATAGGATAAAACATGTATTATTACTAAATATAATACATATATGATAAGATAAATTTAATATAGGCGGGGCCCCCGCCCCCGCCCCCCCGTCGTCCTCGTCGGCCCCCGCGACATCGTCAGCGGCCTGCGCTTCAGCGGCGACGGCACTGGCCGCTCTACTTGCCGCTGTCCCCGTCCCCGCAGCCGCCGCCGCCGTCCTCGTGGTGGTGGTGGTCGTCTTTGTTGTAGTTGTTGTTGTTGTTGTCGCGCCGTTGTTGGTGCCGCCGCTGCCGCTGCTGTTGCCGTCGTTGCCGCAGGCCTCGTCGGCACTGTTGCTGCTGTTGCTGTTGCTGTCTTCGTCGTTGTCGTTGTCATTGTCGTTGCCGCCTTCCTCACTATTGCTGTTGGCGGCCGTATCGTTTGTCTTGAGTTCCTGAAGTGGGGGGGAGGGGGACGTGCTGCATGGTGAGCGTGTGGGTGAGCGGCGGTGTATGACTCACCTGGTTCTGCCCCTCGGGGTGCCCTTTCCTCGTCGTCCCCTCGTTCCGCGTCCGTTTCTATCCTTCTCCCCACACCGTCTTGTGCGTCATCATGTTGACGTCGGTTGGCGTTCGATGCGTTGGCGTTGGCGGCGTGGGTGCGTTGGTGTTGGTGTCGGCATTGGCGGTTTGGTGGACGTCGTTGATGTGGTTGAAAAGAACCAACGAAGACGTGGCAACGGTAATGTGACCGTTGCACGTGCCTTATAATCATGTGACCCAAGTCTGTTGACTTGAGGCCAGTGAGCCGGCAGCTAGAAATGTCCGCCTTGCCCAACGGTTATGAACGCCAAACATATTACGTAATTTTCGTGCCTGTACACGTTCGAACCTAGTCGGATGCAAATTTTTCACCGCCGTTATGTGATGTTATTAATAACAAATAGTATATATAATTTGTGTAAATAAAATTTATATTACTAATTTGATTAGTAATCAAACACGTGACCACAACGCGTCGTCACAACGCTCCGGCATTCCATCCAGGAATTCCGATAGAATTCCTGTGGACTCTGTCAGAATTTCAGTATTCTGAAGCCGGAATTCCTGTGGAATTTCATTCCGCTCGGATTCCGAGCGGAATCCGTTCGGAATTTTTATCTATTTTTACAGCCATTTTCTATTACTTCTGCAGCCAAAATTCCGACAGGAATCCGCTCGGATTCCTGTCAGAATTGAGGATTCCGCTCGGAATCCGCTGGAAGATGTGGGGGAGTGTAAAGACCTCAATAAATGTATTGTTTTGCAGAAGTTTCCACACTTACATCTGGCAACAGACACTACCCAATGGATACTTCCATACTTTTAAGAAAAGGTGCAGATACATTGAATTATTGCGATCCGGAAACGAGCAAGGTCTGCTGTTTCTAGGTTGTATTGCCAGGTACCTTGAGTAAATATGTACATGGGGAGCTGTAAGACTCATCAGAATATCATAGGGGTCCATTCCATTGGTAAAAATAGATTATGAACCATCCATCCGTGGCGGCTGACTGCCGAGGAATCCATATTTCCCATTAGGGAGAACATGGAAGCTGGCAATCCTGTGTCTCTCAACTAGGGTCCTGACTTTAGTGGGGAGTGAAAGGTGAAAGAGAAACGTCAATATTGGGGAGATTTTTGCGACCCTGTACCTCCCTCCCAACGTCATGTCTGCGAAGTGACTCACACTGGAAGGTACCTTTTTTAGCTTCTCTATGGATAGTTGTCAAACCTCTGTAAACATTTATTCTCAATTATCGGTCGCGTGGCGGAAAAACATACCATGCTTGCCCATATGGCTGTTCATCTGACATTCCCAGATAGTGGATGGGTAAGGGAAGGAGTGGATGTAAATGGCTCGGACCCAGGAGTGGGACAGTGGAGTTGAGGTATTGTCTCTGGGTGGGCGCCATTTCGCATTCTCTCTTGGCATGGTAACGGTCATCAAATATCACCTGGACGAGAAGTCAAGTGAGTTCGGAGTGCTTAAACCAGCCGGATAGTTTTACTGAACCCATAATAATAAAATAAAATTGAGAGGGCCGTTCTCTGCTGGTATATTTGGAGGGAATTTGATTGAACGAGCTCTCGTTCCCTGATCGCTGTGTCCTTGGCCACTCTCAGCTCCTCCCTGGAGCACGCCCCCGTGCCAAAGTGAAGGCGGCCTTGTAGCAGTGTTGGGTGAAGGGGTGAAGGCCTTCAGATCGGTTGCCCTTCAGAAGGGCTTAAGCGAACCCTTCAAATGGTAGGAATTTTGTGAAGGGCTTCACATACCACGTGACTTTTATATACCCGTGATGTTCGGTAGAGCTGTAAATGGAAAAAAATTCCCAACGACGCATACCCTGGTCCCGTAGATGGTACCTCAATGACAGCCCCTTTGGGATCACTTCCATCGCGGTGAGAAGCAAAATGGAACACATTTCATACATACTGTAAAGGCTGTGTAATTCATTATCAGCTCCTGCAAGACAATTCTGATGAAGAACTTGATGCGGCATCCCAATTCAAGGCAAACCAAAAGAAGTTCCAGGAAGGTAAGTAACCAGCTTGTGAGAACATAATACAGGCATGACTGATCCTGGAAATAAAGCCTGTACAGCTGCTGGAAGTATACGAGGCGAGAAAACAGCATTTATTGCTCACATTCTGGGGAGCCGTGGTATTGAGTCATGTGCCCATGCTTCGGATGCAGCAAAGGCGGAAGCGGCAAGACAAAGATCAGGAATAGCCAACACAATTATAGAAGCTGGCCCTTCAACTCAGAAACGGCCCCAGTCAGACTCAGTACCACATCCAACACAGAAGAAATTGAAGCAGGCACCATTAAAGACTTTCCGTGGTGTCGATATGCCTTTCAGCAAAGAAGAGACAGGCGCAGTCCAAGCACAGGTTCTTCAAGCTGTTGTCTCAGCTAATCTGTCTTTCAGGGCAATGGAGAACCCTGAGATGCTCAAGCTCTTCGGCATGCTTTGAACTGCTGCTCCCAAAATAATACCATTGAGAAAGGTGATTGGTGGTTGGTTACTTGATGAAGCTGCTTCTGTTGTTAATGCTAGCATGCATAAGACCCTTCATGGAAGGGAGGTTGGAGTTGTGTATGTTTCTGCTGCATTTTGAGATAGCTTGATCACTAAACATGTTCTGTAGAGCTGATGGATGGAGATCATTGACAAAAGATGCAGTTGACAGTGTTTGTGTCAATGTCGATTTCACAGTGAGTACTTCCGAAAAGTGTGGAAAGTACCCACTGAGCCACTCACCTTTTATTTTAGTCACACACACTTGAACTAA
Source organism: Collybia mongolica (assembly GCA_013420905.1). Lineage (NCBI taxonomy): Eukaryota > Fungi > Basidiomycota > Agaricomycetes > Agaricales > Clitocybaceae > Collybia > Collybia mongolica. The sequence goes on from JAAXNY010000004.1 coordinate 549,785, forward strand.
TACTTTCAACTGTGAAAGATAAAACCGGCCCTGGACAATGTCTACAATTCAAAGACATCATTGATCGTATTGAGAAGAAGTATGGATGTACTGTCATCTACCTCTCAACTGATGTGGATGGAGGTAGTAACAAGGGTCACAAGCTGCTTGGGAAGAAACAGCCATATCTAATTGTTCCATCATGTTGGGCTCACCAGGTACTGCACCTTCTCTCTCATACATCTTTTGTAGGTGTCCTGAACTCTGAAATTAGTTCCAGTTACTTCTGGGTGATTATTTTGTTGTTTCGCCCTATGCTGTTGAGGTTGGGGCATCTGCAACAGTATTGATTGGGTGGATCAACAACCATGGAAAGGTTCATGTGATTTTTGACAAAGCACAGTGCCAAATCAGCAAGGACAGAAATGGGGGGCATGTTCAAGTTCTGTCCTATCTTGTGGCAAACATGACTCGATGGATAACACACTTTATTGCCTTTGCTCGCCTCAGCTCGCTTAAAGGACCATTACAGCTTGTGGTGATTATGCATCGTGAAGCTATTATTGCAGCACAAGTTGGAGCTGCAAAGTACACAGAGAAGGCTCAGCTAATGGAACAAGCAGTTAAATGCTGTGATTTAATTGGAAGTCATGAGTTCTGGGTAGGTTTGGAGACTGTCATTGGGGATATTGAGCCGATCTGTTATGGGACAAACATCAACCAAAGTGATTCCACACGAGCCGACCAGGTTTTACTCACATTAGCAGGGATGTTTCTACGTTTCGATGACCACCCTGAGCCTGAAATTGCAACTGGTATGGTTGAACGGCTTGAGAAACAATGGAAGGCCTGCGATCAGCCTTTATTTATATTGGCACTGATTCTGAACCCATACAAGGGGCTGTCACGCTTTGGGTCTCATGCAAACCTCAATTATTTCAAATGTAACAATCTCCTCCTTTCAGTATGTTCTCTTTTGCCTGGCTTCCAGCAGTTAATAAAATTTAACTAGCTGTACCGGCATATGAAAGCCCATCCTTCAAACGGTGACACAGCTGAGATGAAAGGTGCAAAAGAACAAATGGTTTCCAAGGCATTCATGCAATACCTTTCTGGAGCACGGCCATTTGCTGATTGGGAAGCTGAACATGAAGTCTTTGCAGGATTTATGGTATGTATCTCTATGCAAACATAATAGCACCAGTATTTTAATCATGTTGTTTACCAGGGAAAAGATCCCATAGCTGTTTGGAAGGCTTTTGAGGGATCAGCTGATGTGCAGGAGCTGGCATCATTTGCAATCACACTCCTTACAATTGTAGTGAACCAAGCAGGCTGTGAACAGCTGTTCTCAGACTTAAAGATCAAGCAGACCCAGTGGCAATATCGTCTAGGATTGAAGAAACTCGAGAAGATGACCATGGTATTGTCATTTCTACTGAACATGTGTAATATATACTTATAATTTTGACTCAGATTAGGACTAATATTGCTACAGAACATAAAAAACTCGGTCTCCTTGAAAAGCGTGGCAAGCGAAAGAACCATCATTCAGTTGCAGCTCTCTTGGATGTCCCACAGTATAGTGATCTCCTAGAAGACCTTAATGATGAGGATGATACTGAAAGGGGTCAAGGGTTGGTTACAACTGAGGCAGGATGGAGGACTGAGATGGCAAAATGGGTTGGTGGTCAATGAGATACTGATAATGTGTCTGATGCAGGTTCTGAACCTGATGATGATCTCCCTGTTGTGCCAACCCCTCGTATCCCAGCTCTGTGTGGTACAAAATGGGCCCCCTGCACCCTTCGGACACTGTTTGAAGGTGAGGTCATTGCACCAAGGTTGAAGGCAGTACTGGATACAGAATTTATGATTGAGGCAGCATATATGGAGGCTCTTGCAGACCAGGAAGAGGATGAATATCCTGATGATGGTGCACTAGAAGGTTCAGGTGATGACTATGAGTAGAATATTATATAAATCTTGTTGTATCTCATCCAAATTATGTTCGATAATGTTGAAACTCAGACAGTTGAGATCAGAAAGGAAAAATGGAGGTTTTTCGATATTAAGGCCTTCAATGTGAAGGGCAACCAGGGCTTCAACCTTCATAAAGCCTTCAGATCACTCGAGATCGATGTGAAGGCCTTCAGGGCCAACACTGCTTGTAGAGCACTCCAGAACAGAGGAAGGAGCCGACGTGCAGTGGGCATGTGGACATGTGGGTTTGGTGGTGGGCTGAGGCAGGTAAAGCAGTGGGCACAGTTCGAGGGGAGGGTGGCGGGTTGTGTAGCCATGGCAAGAAGCCAGACCTGGTTTATGAAGTCTCCACCTTTGTAATATATGGAGCGGCCCATAATAAGAATCGTGAGGGTTTATGGAATTGAGAACAATCAAACAAAATAGTTTATCCGAAGACAGTTGCATTTTTGGTTTGGAGTTTGGTCTTTACTGGAGGGGAACACTTTTGGATGTGGCGACAGATCTGAGCCTGGTTGCATAAACCACATGACTTTGTAGTGTATGTGTATACCTGGACCATCCATCTTGTGAGGACCGATTGCGAGCATGGTACATCTGGGTTTGGACCAGAGGGTGCCTAAATTTTTTGGTAAGTTGAAATCCGTCAACAAGCACTAACATATTTACAGTGAATGCTATGAGCTAATGCTTTTTTGGTGACTCCTTGGGCCCACGATCAAGCTAGGGGGAAAGTAGAGGTAAATTGTCTGTTGGGAATCATGAGCAGAATTGTGAATGACAAGAAATGAGGCTGACAAGCCTCGGCAACCCGGAACCAGCCACAGAAATACCCGCAACACTTGAGCAAAAATGTTTGGTCTCATTCTCAATCCTTTGACGCTGGAACACTCTAGCCATGGACAATTGACAAATAACTCTCAGGTCTAATAATTCTATTCATGATAGCTTGCGTGAAGACAATGTTAGTTGTGATTGAATGCCGTACCAAAAAAAAGGTGACTACTTGATGGTGTTTCTCATGCATGTTCATCAGTGTTTATACAAATTTCTTTTTGTGCTTGTACAAGTCCAAAAAGTGTGCAAACAAACAGCTGAAAAGCTATGTCTGAATTTTGACAAGTTCTCAATGCAAATTTGTTCGAAATTTATTGCTTCTCCAGTAGTGTGCTTAACAACATGTTGACTGGTCTCAGGATATCCCCACAGCCTTCACCTACATGTTTCCAAGCACAGAACATGCACTGTGTTTACAACATAGGAAAAACTTTCAGAGGAAACTTGCAGACTTGTCTTCAAGCTGAAAAGTGCCGGAAAGTGCCGAAAAGCGAACAAGAAATTTGTCATCTTACTGATGCAAGGATTAACGACACGGAATCAAAGGTTGATGTTCCTAGCAAGTGTTGTTACCTTCCTGTCCACGACTGCTTTGGAGGGTGCTGTGATAGCGAGGATCGTCGTTTCTGTACACATTATATTTTTCAGATATCAAGACATGCTGGTGGCTAGCAAGCTGCAACTTTTATATGACAATACACGCTCATTCGACCTCATCTGTATGTGGGCAAATTCAGTCGAGGTGCGTGTCTGCGACATACGGTAGTCGTGGATAGATGGCAAGCTGACCTTTTTATACTGTATCTAGGTTATCATTAGTGATGGTATTGTTGTCTGGAGGGCATTTGTTCTCTTATGACATAGGGAATACTAGTGATGTTCCGGCCCGGCTTGGCCTGAAAGCCAGGGCTTCGGCCTGGCTTATTAGGACAAGGGCCTGCCAGATACTCAAGCCAGGCCGTCGAGGACGGCTTAGGCTTGGCTCGGTCTTGGGACGGCTCAGGCCAGGGCTTATTGCACAAAAATAATACTCTAGTCAAACTCTGCAATAACGACATCAGGAATAAAGGAACATCTACTAAATGAAGGAGAGACCGCTTACTGCAAGGAGATCCAAGAAAGACTCCACTTGTCCCCATTCCTCCTCTGACAGTTGAAGGTCATTGAGTTTCTGTTGCTTGGTGCAGTCTGTCTCAGCCGAGACCAATGCCGCAATGAACTGGTCAACAATTTGATGTACCATATAGTTGAAATGATATAATTTTGAAATGGCTTGGGGGAACATTACCTTCTTCAGAGAAACAGCATGTTCAAGCATTACATACGTGGAAGACCACCGAACAGGCATGTTTTAGGCTAACCCTAAGCCGCGGCCTGAGCCTCCGGCTTGGGCTTTGCTGGAGTGCAAGCTGAGCTTTCAGCCTTCACTGAGCTGTCTTAAAGCCCGGCCTGGCTTGGCCCAAGAGAGCTCGGCCCTGACGGCTCGACGGCTTTGAGCCGGGCCCGGCACATCACTAGGGAATACCAGCGGTGGATAGTTCTGCCGTTCGTTTTGTTGCTTGCATCAGCCGGTATGTGGCCATTTCCTTCTACAATATCAATATCCTCAGGTTTTCGGTCCAAAGCCATGTATCTAGAACCTTTGATAAGCGTTGGAAGAGATTCTCGAGCAAAGGTTTCAGACAGAATTGTCATAATTGCCATTGGTCTATCTCTTGGAGCCAACGTTGTATCCACCTCATTTATTGGACATATATACTGGTAAGCCATTACCAGTATGACTATGCAATGTTCTGACTATACCAGGCTTCATAGAAAAGATATGGCCACATGGTTCCGGGGCGAAAGGAAACGACAAACACAAGGAGAGCGGGTCCTTGCTATACTTGTGGAATCAGGGATTGTATTGTGTCTATTCCAGGTAATCTGCTCCGGTGTTCTTACATAAGGAGCCTAACAAATTTTCTTACCCCAGATCGTTTTCTTTGTGCTCGAGTTCTTCCCGGGCAATAACCCGGGGGTTCTCTATGCAGAAAAAGTATTCAAAACCATGTACTTCGGATTTGTGGTAAGGGCCCACCTTTTCTTATATTTGTTTCTCCTTACTCATAGCATGCCGTACACAGGCTATTTACCCAACAGCCGTAATTGTACTGGTGAACAGCCATCGCACATTCGACCAAGTCTACTTCATGGAGACTTCACTGCCGCAGAACACCTCTGGTGGGGGTGCGATTGAGTCAGGAATACTACCGAGCATGTCGTTTGCGTCAGCTCCTTCAGTTACTAGAGGACCAAGAAACAAATGAACCTCCCAAGAACCTCGAGGGGCGTAGCGTGCACGAGCAGCGAACGTCCTTGCAGCATATCGCTGAACGGTTAAGCATTTGGGGGCCCTAATAGATGAGTTGTTTCGCAGAAGTTTCCGCGCTTACATCTGGCGACTGACGCTACCCAATGGATACTTCCATACTTTTGAGAAAAGGTGCAGATACGTTGAATTAATGGCGATCCGAATAAGATCTGCTGTTTCTATGTCGTACTGCCAGATGCATTGGGTAAACTTAGGGGCTGTAAGGTCCATCGGAAAATCATAAGGAACCATTCCATTGGAATGGGTTGTCCATCTACGGCGGAATTGCCTGACTGTCGAGGATTCCGAGTTTCGTTAGAAAGAACATGGAAGCTGGTGATCCGTCGTCTCTCGACTGGTGCCTTGACTTTAGTTCCAGGAAGTGAGAGGTGAAAGAGAAACATCGATATTAGGGAGCTTTTTGCGGCTCTGTATTTCCCTCCGAACGTTATTTCTGCGAACTAACTCGCAGTTGCTGGAGGGTTTCATGGTTTCTCCATGAATAGATAAACATGTACGGAAGGCTTTCGGCCGTATGACGGAGAAACGTGTGGTCCGCGTTAGTTAAAAACCATAGTACAGATTCGTTTTAACGTTAAGACATATACTGTTTGTTCACGCACGTGGCTTTTATTTTCGGCAGACCGATTAAAAGCACCTCTGGTCAAATCAATGGAGAGATTATTTATAATTCATCTTCTATCAACAGTTATCAGCCGCCGTTCACTATTCCGTACTATTCTTACCTGAAGTATTTTGGCGAAGTTTCAGACCATTCTCGCTTTAGGTAGAGTTACGCCAATGAGGGTATCCAGATGCTACAAGTCCCAGATGTGAACCCGCAGCTCAGGGAGGGACACTTTTAGATATTTGACGCCAACTTTGATCCCAGCAATTTCCAGAGAGCCGTGTCCATATTCGAAACCCTAAGTAAGGACATTCATTCGCACTACAGTGCATGCACAACTGAGGGTCCAATGAGGTTCCAGGATTAAGCAGTCCAATCATGGGAATTGAGTGGTGTTGATATTGTTGTAGGTGCAATTAACCAACGTAGTACAAGGAAATGAATACAACTGCATTAGCATAAGAGAAAAAATAAAACGAAAAGCACTATACGTAGCCCAAAACACGCCCTCGATAATATCTTCACACATCCCCTCAGCGCACAGCCAGATACAGTCCCTCTATCGCCACATTCGCCTGCCACGCCCCCAGCCTCCTCACCGCCCTCAGCGCCGCCGGCGCCGGGAGCACGAAAACCATCGCCGGGAGCACGAGAACGACTAGTGAGAGGGAGAACACGAGCGTGATGCTCGGCTTGATGACAAGGAAGTAGAACAGCGCTTGGTAGGACGTTGGATCCGTGAACTACACGTACACAAGATCAGAACTCAGTCGCTCATCACGCACAAGCCCTAGGAAGGACTGGGCAGGGAGGGATGTGACGTACCATTGCATATGCGTTTTTATAGAACGAGCGCTCGTGGACGTGGCCTCCGGCGGATGCAGCACCGGCCTCGACCTCCTCGCCGGTCGCCTCGCGCGTGCGGGTGAATATGGGTCGTGGGGGGTATGGTGCAGGATAGGCCAGGGGGGAGTGAAAGCGTGTTTGGAGGGCAAGCTGGATACAGGGGCAATGGTAGAGGAGAAGATCAGGGGGAAGAGAACAGGGATGTAATAGACTACAACGCACCTCGCCACGGGCAAAGGCCCTCGCTCCGAGAAGGTTGAAGAAGCACAAGATCGCGCCCAGGGGGAGGGCCATGAGCAGCGTCGTCCCAGCCTACGCACACAGAGCGCCCATTGAACAGCAGGCCCACAACAAAACAGCACAACGCACCACCGTAAACACGAACAGGTATATCCACGCCGCCAACGCATACGGGAAGTTGAGGACTGCGAGGTGAAACAGCGACCTGTAGTAGACCTTCTGCCTCATTGGTTGGAAGTACCGCGCCGACACTGCCCTCGAAAATACCCCCCCAGCCCCGCGGCCGTGCCTCGAACTCGAAGTGGGCACCCCATAATGGTCGTGGTCGTCCGGGCCCTGTACCTCCGGTGACAGCAACAGCCGCCCCTCAAAGTGGTCATACAGATCGCTCTCCTCCTCCGTCCGGAACAGGGAAAGCACCGTCTGCGCCAGCGACGGCGCCACAGACAAACTGCTCGTGTGCGAATGCGATCGTGGTCTCCCAACGAGCCGGCGGGCCGTGCTTCGTGGAGTTGGCGGGAGGAATGGTGATGCCTCATTCGTGCCATCCTCGTCATGGCCGTAGCCGTGGTCGTCTGAGAACGGCACAGGCATCAGCAGGAGTTGGGGCGAGGCGTGTGCATCGTCCGAATACGAATGCGAGTCCGTTGATGAGAGCTGTCCGTGCCCATGCTGCGGTGTTTGGATAACCTGGGCGTGGTGTCCGTGCTGGCGTCGGGCTGAGCGTCGAGCACGCCTGGAGGGGGAGGGGTATGGCGGCGGTGGGTCGCTTGTGGCTGGTGGCGCTGCAAGAGGTGCAGAGTTTGTGCCGTCGTCGTCGAGGATCATGGTAAGATGGAAATGTGGAAAGGAGCCGAACGGCGAACTTAGGCTCTTGGCTTTATGTAAACCCTTGTGAAAATTGAATTTTGCGACTGCGCAGTATTAGTCGTGCAGCATCGATGATGTCCACAAGCCAGGTAATGATTAATGATGGATGATTGGCTTTGCAATGAAGAAATACATAAGTACAGAGTCGACTGTAGAGGGGGTTCGTGGGTCTAATTTGCACAATCGGTGCCTGTGGCACTGGAACCCGAGTTTTATACTACTTAAATTAAGGCTTGGAGGATCCAACTTTAAACGTCCAATTCAACTTCTTCAAGCTTAAGGAGAAACGCCGGAGAAACAAGGGCAAGAATTTGAACATGATATGGAGCAAGAGCCAAATAAACCGAATTGAAAATGGGAATGCCAGAAAATTTCATCGATAGAAAAAATGTCGACGGCACAAAACCATGGAGAAAGTGAGAGCACGCAGAACCCGAACCACGGTGGTCAAGCGCTCTCAACAATAAAAGCAAAAGAGCAAAAAATCTCGTCTATAATCAGACTTAACAGCATAACAATCCGTAAACCCAAGCCCTGAGATAAAAACCAAGTTCCAACCATCCCTCGACCACCGACCACCCTCAGCTCCCGAATTGACCATCGACCGCCCACGAAGCCCTCACTTAAACACTACAAAACCAACAAGGTATAAGCTCTCAGAAGCAATTCTCAAATACTATACTCACGACTCGGGATGTTCTCCATCTTGACTGCTGCGGTTTGTTTCAAGGTAACATACTTCAGGCAGAGGTACCCAGGACCATATAAATTCAACACAGACTGGAACAGCTGCTCGAGTTTCCCGACATCGTCTTTCCCAGCAGTGAGCGTCTTCAACGGCACTAACGCGAGCCTCGCTGTGCCGCTGGGATCTTGAAGTCAACCACGACCGCCTTAGGAAGGTACGCTTTGAGGAATAACACAGCTGCTTTTGCATCACCGGTGGGAGGCGAGGTGACTGTGGCCTGGACAAGGTACTGTGGCAGGGGTATTGCCGACTTCCCGACTGAGGAAGACAGGTACTTGTCAAGGAGTCCACGGACGATGTTGCCGTCTTCCGCAAAGGGGAGATCCTCGAACATGTTGGAAAGCGGGTGGTAGATCTTATATGGTGCATATTGCAACCCCTAGTCCATTGTGGCGTCCTCGTAGACCCAGGGCTCCACTCGTAAAATCAGCTTGCCCGAGCTAGGCATATTCTTCGGTCCATTGGAAGCTATTTCTCTCTTAAGAACCTGTACAAAGCAACAACATAAACAATGCATTCATTTAAAAGAAAGGCTAGAACTGACGAAATTCCCTGCCAGACAACATTATATACATTGTTCACCTTCTTGGCGATACAGAGTGAGTAACCCGAGCTTTTCAGCGTGGTCAGCTCTGTGGTGTCGAGGTCGACTTGGAGCGTATAGGTTGTGGTAGTTGTTGCCATTGGGTAAGTAGTAGAGCTGTAGTGTCTGAGAGGAGTGTTCAACTTGGAGTGAATGTCAAGGGAGAGTATGGAGAATTCATCTACTTACCGGGTTGCTTATACACAAAGAACTAGCCTGTAGAACATATATTCAAGCAGATCAGTTTAGGACTTGGAATATTTCTTGGATAGGGTGTTTCTCTCGACATTCGTGTATCGGCGGCATATTGGAACCTGTAACATCGGAGGGGAAAGGAACGAGGATATTGACATGGGAGCCAGGAACAACTGGGAAGCAGCACTGTATGCAGAAGATTAACCAAACAGTAACTTCCTATTGTGTCTCGCCATTCACGCTCCAGGAGAATCGGCGGCACACTCAAGCCGGAAGTGTCGGAAAAAAAGGTGGTGGAGACGGTTTTGCACTTGAAAGCCAGGAACCATTGCGAAGCCACTCCATAGGCAAGAGGTAGGGACTTGAGGTGAGTACCCTCGGACCGGACTTCCGCAGTGATATGTTTGGACATTGGTGGCATCTTGAGTGTTACTGATGTACACCAAGTTTAGCACCCTGGCGATCGTTCAGTTCCGTGAACGGTGCCTTGAGGATAGCAGGCCGCAATAGACACGTTCTCTCGTCGAGACCCTGAGTGCGGCAAGTACGATTGCGAGCCTGTGATATGAAAGGCACTGTCCTGTCTGACCGGGACATGACAAGGGTCCCGATGATCATCTCTTCGCATGTTGTATTCACTTCGTAGGAGTGTTTGAACGACTCTTGGCACGGATGGGAAGACGCGAGGGTGGCCATTTTTTGCGAGAAATTAAATTTTTGCATTGCCCTCGAATTATCATTAAAACGGCAAGTTCAACAAAAAATAATTTCATACCAATCATCTCAACGGCATTTTTTTGTTGCGGGATCATATTATGAAAGGACATTTTGAGCGTACCAAACCCAAGAGATTTCCATTCTTTTCGGGTGAGGTGATCCCCAAGTGATCGTCCGCGTTAATTCCAGCCAGGTAAATTTAACTGCGGTCATTGTGCGGATTGGCCTGGCATACGGATCAGCTTAATTGAAAGGCTCCGCAAGGGATGTGGGGAGTAGGAAATTTAGTATCCACTGAATGTCCGCATGTCATCCGGGCCCTGCTCTTTGGTTCCCGAAATAAACGGTGAAGTGGATGAGAGAACATGTGCGTCGTGCCCGAGCCTGTCGAGGGCTGCTGGTCCGGCGTCGCAAGGTGTTGGCACACGAAGTCGGATCAGAACCTTTTTCCACAAATTCTAGTCGTGTAAATGTTAAAGTACATTCACTGGTAAGAATTACCATTCCCAAGCCACATATGAGGAGAACCCATCACAACTGTGCCCTCAATCTGACCCCACGGTCGTCATTCGGACCCTGTACCCTGGAGAAAGCAGGAGCCTCTCCTCAAAATGGTCAAGCAAATGATCTTCCTCTGCTCAAAGCACGGATATGACTGTCCGGTGCACCAGCGATAGGACCCGCAGATACAGCGTTTGTTCATGAAAAGCATTATTATCTCTGGTTAAGTCGGTACGCCGTGCTTTAAGAAGTCGGCAGGAGAAATGGTGGAGTTTTGTTTACGTCTATGTTGCCATGACTGTCTGGCACTCGCATCAACAGTTTCTGAGGCGATACACGCGTTTCATTTGAGTGTGAATTCGTCGAAGAGAATTAGGTTGTGTTGGATAATGTGGTAGGCATGGCATTATTAACGCCGTCGGCAGCTTCACTGAGGATCATGCTAGGGTGCAAGCGGGCGTTGGTGGTCGCTCTCATATGAGGTTACCGCGATATCCTGTCTTTCCAGGTCACAGCAAGGGCCCTGCTGATTGTGTCCGAATGCTCCGAAGTTCATCCCATCTGGCAACTTCCGAGGTGGATGAAGACAACGCACAATTGTTTGCAAGTAACGTCCTTTGCACCAACTTGGAGCCTGATCAAAATTGGAGGATACACATCGCCCGAGCCCGTCGAAGGTATTCCAATCCGCAATGCATTGACAAAGGGAGTTGGGTCGGAAAGCTTTCCACGAATTCCAGCTTGACCTCAAGCTGCGAAAGTGTCAAGAAGAGTTGTCCGGCCCAAAGCATCCAAGTCCCAGAAAACATGGACCCTTCGCGACAGCTTTTCAAAGTCGACACCCCTCCACGGTGAACGTCAAACCTTGTACCCCTCGCGGTGGCATTAGCCCCTCCTCAATATGGTCTTATAATTTCTTCCCTCCATCCAAAACAGCGATCCGGATAGGGATAAGACCATCCGCACCAGCAACGGCGCTGCGAATATGTTGCTCATGTGCGAATGGGATCATGGTCTACCAAGACAAGCCATGCTTTGAAAATTATGCAGAAAGTGCGATGCTTTTCCATTTGCGTGTACGTTGTCATGCTCGTCTGAGAACATCATGGGCATCCAAATTGACGAGAAAGAGTGAGGATCACGTGATCATCATTACACAGCCGCTCGCGGACGGCCTCCTTGGGGAAACACCATATCCTGAATTACCATCAACTTCAATGGTCCCAACCTCCGCGATATCTTGCATATAAATACAACGCAACAAGTGGGACCCTTGAGTTTAATTTTAGATAGAGGCCTTGCAGTCGCCAATGTAATTACGGAGGAGTCGTTAGGAAGGCAAGTCAGCACTTCTGCCTAAAGCTACTAACTCAGAACTTTTGTTTAGAAAGAAACTGAGTGTTATATATTTATAATTAATTCAGACCATCACTTCAATTTGGTAACATCAAACGTCCATTAAACTCGTTTTCATGGTGAGTATGCAACTCCTCACCCTAATCTCGTCTTTGACCGGTCTGTTCCGGGTGTCTCCACCAGTCCCATGTAGTCGTCGTTGGCTGGCTCATGCGAGACCAGATACCGCACGTGTCCCTTGTTATCCACAACGTTGGCCCTTTCCTGGGAACCCATGATTTGCAAAGGCAGGTTGCCTTCCGCTTTACTGGGCGATGGTTTTTCGCGATACGTTCCGTTCGCCATACGGGTGATAATCAGATTGGAAACAATACCAGCCACACCTATTTCCTGTGGTAATTCACGATGCGAGGTTCAGATTACGAAAGGATTCGCATATAAAAAAGATACGTACTGTACCCGTGGCAATATGTACTGCGTTATGGTCCACGGCATAGGTCACAAACGTTATGAAGGAGACCATGGTATATAAAAGGCCGGACCCGATGACGACGTGCATGACACGCCCCAATGTGTTGTTGTTACGGTCAGATACGAGGTCAATTGAACTTTGTGAATACCCCTGGGAATTCCGCCACAATCGCCACGCAAGGAGTGCTGGTCCACAGTTAGTATGATATACCTTGCGTCAATACAGCAATAAATACCGGTTGTCGTGACATTCAACACCACTGACAAAGCCCAAAACGCCACCCCAAACGGGCGCATTCTGTGTGCGCTCAAGGGAGCATGAATGTGAAATTGACTCAAGTGAAAGATTACGACGATTGCACAGGCTATGCGCCCCAACCATAACAGAACCGGGAGGGCAATCACTGGCGAAAAGCGAAAGCAGACAATCCAACAGCGATATATCTAATGATATAGATTAGGATCGAGAAACGAAAAGGCGACGCCAAGCTTGGCATTACCAGTATTGCGTCCACTATGACAGTTTGCAGCAGGAGTAAGCTTGACTGCATGTGACAGGTTAGGGTGAAAAGACTAAAAACCGAGGTTTACTCACCTTCACAATGACTGGCCAATACGAGGGGTCCGTAAAGCTCTTCATAACAGCTCCAGGCGGTGCAAGAACTAAACCTTCCCAAATTACGGTGAAACTCAGAGCAGTGGTCATTACCGTATTGAAGAATACGAGGAATACGACAATGGTCATGATAAGGCTGACATCCTTCACTTTCCTGCATCGTAATCCAGTTGAAAATAGGGGCACTAGAGTTTCTGAAAAGGTGATGAGGTAAATCCCCAGCACGACGGTTTCGACGTAGAATGAGGCTACCCTAGCCTCAACTATCGAGAACGAGGCCATTATGGCAAGGGCTAGGCGAGGAGGCGCCGCCGAAAGTGGGTGCGATGCTGGGGTATGTTGACTGCGCTACGGCCGCGTGAGCGTTGTTTGGACAGGGGGGAGCTTCTCATTCCTGTCAGGAGGCTATATATCAATCTGTAGGGGAAGTGAGCCATTTTTACACTAGCTGATGAGTGTTGATGAGTATAAACTAATCAAACCACATCTCCCTGTGTCCGTGTTGAATGATTACGACTTATAGAGGAGGCCCGGAAGGTCGAATAGGAAGTATCTCCACAGCGATGGATGGTGCGTGATCTGTCATTGTCGAGTGCACGAAATTTGAAATGTTTCCCGGCGTGTGTCTGATCATACGGGACTTGGTTAATCTGATGGATATTTTTGGCGCTGATGCTCGCTGGATCCGAAAGCCAAGCAATTAGCCAATAATTCCTTAAAGTAAAGTGTACTCATGCGGCATGAGCGCTTGAACCAAAAAAGATTTCGAATTGCCTTGACATAAACTCCGCGGTGGGTACATCATGGCATTTCCCAGCCTAGTACTTAGGGAAAAATTTTCACCGCAAGGTATCGCCATCACATTTGGTAAGTCAATTGATGATATATTCCTACGAAATGCATGATTTTTTAATTAGTTTCCATTCCCCAGTTTCGAACACCTGATAAGTACTTTCGGTTCAGCCACCCCCCGTGGGTGCTTTTTAACTTCAAAATACCTCTAACCAACTCTAAACACATGTGCATAATCATTCCCCAGTCTTACTAATATCCTTGGAAGGGTATTCATCGTTACACAAGGAGTACCTGCAACGTCCGCGGACTCCGCCTCCCGCTGGAGCAAGCAAATAATACCAAACAAGGATAGCATGACCGCTTGACTTGGTGTCAACTATAATGATTGTTTCAACATCAGCTATTCTGAGAGCAATACATAGCGTCGATATCCTGAGGATGATATCAGTCCTTGATTCATTTGGTGATTTCAAACCAAATCTTACTGCATAGATGACTGCTGGCGTGACAGATTTGATACTGGATTTTGAGGCTGTGCGGCGTCTATAGACCAGCTGTGGCAGAGTGTGAATAAGAAGGCATTACAGTTCAGCGTAAGTTCGGGGTATTTTCGTCTGATCCATGCTGTCCATTTCAATTTGTGGGTAAATGAGTCCATTACAGGCCTATAATTCAACGCATTGCACCTCGTTACATGACTGTGAGTGTCATCTAACTCGGGAGAACTTTGTTACGCTGCAATTCAGTTGACGCATATTTAATCCGCCAATGAAACAAATAATAATATCCCTGATAACCTACAGAAATCAATCATCAGTGCTACCTGCTGATGATGTCCGGTTCTAAGCACCCACAGATAAGACACGATACTCCTCTGCGAAACCAACGGTAGGGGCCCTTTCCGCGCACCCCCAGCGCATTGTATCCAGTGCAAAGGCCCCACAACATTAACCATCTACAGCAATCATGCCGCCTGAACCTGGGTTCTCAATCGTCAAAGCCAGATTTGTCGCTTTCTTCGTCGAAAACATCGTTTTAGGCTTCTATCTTGTTACATTCTACCACACTATGGTCACCCTCTTATCAACTAGCTCGAGAAGGAAGGATTTCCATGAAGTTAATTATCCAATGTTCTCTGTGTCAATTAGGGGTGAGCACCGTCCCGTATACGGTGTACGGCCGTATACTCACGGTGGCAGACGGTTACGGGTATGCCCGTTCCCGTACCCGTATAGTCCTTTCACAAGAGCTGAACGGCACGGTACGGGTGCAGATACGGCCGTAAACGGGATCGTTACGGGATGAAAACAACCATTTTCATAGTTTATAAGAAATTCTACTCTAGAGCGATTACACTACGCTGGCGCATGCGACGAAGGCGGTGCTTGAGGACCATAAGGGCTCGAATAGTGTCTGGCCGAAGGCTGGCACGGCGAAGTGAGATGGTGTCCCTGCCGCTTGAAAAAAGACGTTCGACTGCGACAGCAGACCCTAAAAGCACCATAAATAGATAAACAATAATGGAGAGGAACACCACAAACCTGGAATACAAAGCACATCACAAGCAAGACGGTAGAGATTAGGCCAATCCTCCCGTTGGCTCCTCCACCACCGAAGCGGATCACATTTCCTGAAATCCTTGCGCTTGATCTTGAAATATTCCTCCAGTTCGTCAATATTGTCGGGTACAATGGATTCGTAGCGTGACATAAAGTCTGCTGGGCCAGAAGACTTCGAGCGACTGCTATTGATGTCATCAGAGGGCACATGTGAAACTGCATAGTTTTCGTCATAGTATTTTCGAAGCAGTGCCTTGGACTTCTCCAGATCGGCGAGAAGAGTAGGATCATCAGCAAAGTCGAGCTTCAAGCCTTCATAGGTGATCCTCGGGTCAAGGACTACCAATGTATCAATCAGTTAAGGCATAATGGAAACAAGATGAACATACGTGCAGCCCAGATGTAAAACGGGGACTGGTCGAACCTGTAATAGTACTCGCTCAGCTTTTGGTGAGCAGCTAGAAGTCCCTCTCGGATGCAAGGATCAATGTTAGTGGGTAAGTCGCGAATGGATTCACGAAGATGTTCCTGTAGACCGCGAAAGATGGCATGTGTATGTGATAGCATGGGCTGTTGCGTAGCAGACATCTGGGTCGTGGCATCTCGGAACCTCTCGAGCCATGTAGCTACAAGCCTAATCGACGACCACTCATCTTCTGTGAGTTCGAGATCACGGAGGTCACGATTTGCGCGGAGGGCCACAAAGGTATTGATCTCAGCCTCGTATTGCAATGCTCGACCTATGGGTAATGAATTTGATAAGTTCCAGTTCCACAAAACAATCAAAGAAACCTTACGCATCATTTGATGGGTGGAAGACCAACGCGTCGAAACATCAAGGATGAGCATAAGTGCAGGAGGGTAGCATGGGGCATCAGGATTCCTCTTGCGAAGCTCATCAGACACTAGGTCTAACCAGCGAGCCTTCCGCTGTGGACTCGAACGAACAGCGCGGACAATTTTTCGAAGCTAAGAGGACTATTAGGCAAGGCTTAAAGGGCTAACACCACTAAAAAGAACCACTTTCCTTATCTACTGCTGGAAAAATAAAATCGGTAGGGGCCTGTGGGCCATCAGGAGAGAATTCATCTTCGTCGTCACCTTCCTGGGTTGCTGCATCGTTGTCTGCTTCCTCACTAAGTGGTGCACTGACAGAGTCCTGGTAATTGTCACCAGGCGAGTTGGTTTTCTTATCGTTACGAGAACGTTTTGCACCGATAGCTTCGAGTAGCTTGGAAACCATCAGTGAAGGGTTAAGGACAACATAATTTGGTTCATACCTTGAGCGCTGCAAGGTGAATGGTATGCGGCATGCAACGAAGCCGTGCCCAGACTGCGTTGATAACGATCTGCATCTTCTTGGCCAATGAAACAATTGCATCGACAAATGTGTCCATGTTCGACGCATTGTCCGTTACAAAGGCAATTGTCTACTGCAAGTTGAGCATATTATCGGCATTGAGAACAAATACAATTCACCTTTCCTTGGATACCGAACATACAAAGTGTGTCCCAGACTGCCTCTGCGATGTTTTCGCCTGTGTGCTGGCCAAGCAGTTCACGAAAATCAATCAGACATTCCTCTGTTGACAGTTGAGTGAAAATAATAATAACAAGAACTTGCGACAGACCAAGTTCACCAGTATCTGGATTTACGTAGTGTGTAATGATGCCGAGGAAACCATAGTTGTTGCCTGATGTCCAGCCATCGAGCGAAACAGCCACCTTGCCATCAATTTTCTACTTACAAGTCAGAATGTTGAATCACGATGTGTGGTTGACATTACGACGTACTGCAAACAAATCCTTCATTTCTTGGATACCTTCGGCATTCATTTTCATCACGCGCCGCTTGACTGTGAAACGGCTGGGGATCTTGAGTGATGACGCAGATCGATTTACATAGTTGAGGAGGTCAGCAAGTTCTGGTTTCTCCACCTCTTCAAACGGTTGGTCGGAGGCGACAATCCACTTTGTCAACAACTCTTCAAATTTTTCCTGGCTCCAGGGTTCCTAAATATCAGTGATAAGAGAGCGCGATCAATGGAAAATAAATAAACACTTACTGCTGCTTTCTCCTGTTGCCGTACAAATGCATTCTTGAGTGACTGCTGATGAGCGTCGTGACGTTGCGTGAACTCGGCGAGTTTCGCAGACGAGAGCTCAATCTCGCCGGTTGCAATTCCTTTCTCCTCGGGTGAGAGTGGTGCATGCGGACGGCGATCCTTGAGATAAGAATAAAATTTGAACATGTCAGGCGAGCAACTTCTGAGATTCCCAATAAGACCTGAAAGGAAAACCCAACTGTGTGTAAGTCGAAAATAGTGACTGATGAAGAATTGACCTTACCATTGAGATTGTTCCTCATCCTCTTCGTAACCCTCAAAACCTTCCTACCACCATGAAGGCACTGGTAAAACTTGTCACCTTCGTCGGCTTTAACGCCATGAGGAGCAGCCTGGAGGGTATTATAAAAGTAGTAGATCGGATTCGACGTCTATAGTCAATTTCATTAGTACTAGAAACATATTTGACAACCGAAACCCACCTGTTTCGTTTCCTTTGAGCTTTCGTCCATGAAGCTGCTAGCAGGGGTGATGGCGGGGGTGGTTGCTTGAGAGGGCTGAGAGTCGTCAACAGTGCTCTTATCAGATCGCTTCCGCTTCCCAGCATGGGCTCGCCTCATATTATTCGGCACTGTCTTTGAGGGAAGCATATCGGCGAGCTGCAACCATCATTAGAAGGATGGAAACGAAAGAATTACTAATTGTCAGTCATGTCAGTCACGTACCTCCTCATTAGATATGCCACCCTCACTGTCGGATGCATCGCTTGCCTGCAAAGACCCATCAACTTCGTCGGTTTCGTATTCGTCGTCATCTTCGAGATCCGACAAGCCATCATCCGCAACTTTGATATGCTTGGTAACCCTCTTTGAACGTCGTTTGGGTTGGCGGTGTTTCTTCTCGAGATCGCCCCACTCATCGAGGCGCTCAGCGGCAAGGATATCCTGTAGTCCTGAATTCTTGTTTCGCTTAGGTCTACCTTGGGCAACTGGCGGGCGTGCCGTCAATACTTGCAAGATGCAGAGTAAGGCAACACATACCTTCATCGTTGTCGATGCCAGCATCTCCTTCCACAGAGGGAAGAGGGATAGGATCGTTATCGCCAGGGGAGTTGAACCACTGGATATCGTTGGCGTCTTTGAGTTGGCCATGCTCGTCGACCGCGCAATTCTCAGCATCGGAGTGAGAAGGCATACTGATGGCCCAATGATAAAGGCAAGAAGTGGGGGCAGGGTGACGTTCTCGTTGGCAAAAATGCGCCCATTAAATAGGTTGTGCGCATCCCTTCCTAACTAGGAGATTTCATCTTGATGCGCACACATGCTGCTCCAGATTGGCCAGCTCGCTGAACGACACCCGAGTGACCCGAGAGCTCTGCAGATAAACAAACCAAAGCACGTGTGATGGCATTATGCAATTCAATGACGCAATGAACGCGTCATAAATTCCAATTCTACACAGCCGTACACATGCCGTATACGGCCGTCAGTTGACGGTATGATACGGGGGGTAACCGTGCCGTCACCCGTGCCGTCAAGTCGCACCTGTGGGGCTAGACGGCACGGTGACGGTAACCGTCTTACGGGTGCCCGTATAGCCGTATATACGGACACGGTGCTCAGCCCTAGTGTCAATTGTCATGTGCATCAATGCGACGATGGGTAGTGCGCTGGACTTCCTCTTGATTTGGAGAGCTTTCGCTCACCCCCCTCAGGGTGGGGCAGCTGCGAGTTTCAGCGAACTGTCATACTGGGGGACTGTTGTGAAAGTACGGGTCTTATCATCTTGAAAGCTTCACTATTCTGACAGACATAATGGTAGTCAGTCTTTCTTCTTTTCCAGACAACCGTTGGGGACGCAATGCTGGTAATACCGTGTTAACATATGCTCTCTGCTTTCCTTACGTTAATGACCATCCTCAGATCTATCGTTGTTGGGTTGTATATACCCGTTCTTGGCTAGTGGTCACGTTTTCAATTTTGATGTGGATAGGTGGAACGGTTTGTGCGGTCTTCCTTGTTTATTATGAGAGCACCATCAAGGAGCATGCTCTCGTGAGCGCAAGCGTCCTTCGTCCATTTGGGGTTGCGTTTTGGGTTACAACGGTGGCTTTGAATGTCATCACCACTTGTACGTTCGTCCTGCTTCAAAAACAACCACGGCTTGTTCATCCCAGAATAGCACTCCTAGTCTGGCCTTTGTGGAAAGTAGCCCGGAATCGCGACCAGTTTGTATTCCAAACCACAGGTGGCCCCCCTCCCAACACAATCAAGCAGGTTATGCAAGTCATGATTGAATCCGGGCTATTATATACCGTGAC
Organism: Collybia mongolica; assembly: GCA_013420905.1. Classification (NCBI taxonomy): domain Eukaryota; kingdom Fungi; phylum Basidiomycota; class Agaricomycetes; order Agaricales; family Clitocybaceae; genus Collybia; species Collybia mongolica. The sequence goes on from JAAXNY010000004.1 coordinate 569,448, forward strand.
GGCCTTCATGACATTTGCGACTTATACGTCTGGGAGCAACTCGTTATATGTTATATCGGGTGCTGTATGTCTTCCTTTTTCAACACATCCTTGTGTCTTAAGCCTCTAATATCTCAATTCAGGAGGTTGGCATAGCTGGAATTGCTTTCAACCTTATCATAATCCGTACCGCAAAGGTATCGCGTGCCGTCTCTTCAACCGCCCGAGGTAGCAGTCTGTCTCGACGCATCGTAGCACGCAATATTGGAAATTCTACTTTTGAGAATAAAGGACCGATGCAGATTCTGGTCTCGCAGGACACAGTAAACGATGTATTTTCCAAGCACACTTCTTCCAGCCACCAAACGGACCAGTCAAAGACAAAGGTGGAAGATCCATATCAAACCGTTGACAACCTGGAAGTGCCGTGATAGTATTGCGAGAAATGCTGCAGTATATGTTAGATTAGGCTCATATCGCAGATAGGTTATTTATGTAGTGAATGCAGGTACTGTTCAAATTTGGAAGGCTAGTGTATGTTGCTACTAGAAATGAGAGTCAGGCCTCTAGGTTAAACGGACTCCTGCTAAGTAATATCGACACACATACCTTTGTGTCTATCACTGACAACGATCTCCATATCACAATTGGTGAGGATATGATGTTGAGAGAAACTACCTCTATCGAATCAGCGGTCTACACTCTGATGAGGACGACGTTACCAGTCTTCTACATAACCACACGTTGAACAGATGATCTTTCCATACTTCTGGCCCATCTGAATCCAAGAGTCAGGGCCTTGGACAAAAACCCATCGAGACCTGTGAGCGTCTTCTTGCAACTGATTATCCGTTAGTACAACGATCATGCTTGCATGTTCCTGCATACATATTGATACACGGCGTCTTCGGTCGCGGAATTCACACTCAAACGTGACATGTTCTGTCGATTTTTCACGCTTCCGAAGTGGAGATTTGGTTCATCCCAGTACGTAAACTACATGCGAACAAAGGTACGGCGTGAGTGTGTAAGGTCGTGTTCCTTTCAAAGATAAGAAGAAGGTCCTACATACGTAATAATTGTACCTGACCGCGCGTGAGTGTCGTCATCCCAGCACATCTTCTAATTGGTGATTGTTGGGCTACTTTGTGTCCGGCCTCACGCATATGGGTCTGTGCTTTGGTCTTGCTGAATGCGACACGAGCGGGGTACTTTGTCGAAAGACTAATTTTACGACAATGGTAGTGACGTCGGATTACAGGTCTAAAGAAAGCGATTGGATTCCTGGAAAACCTGGGCTTTAGCAGACAACATAGGAAAGAATAAAATTTCCCGACCTGCGAGTGTACACCCTCCACGCCTATGAGAAAACCTCTCTGCAGATAAGAACAATCCGCGAGACTCTCGGACGAGAAGCTTTCTCATGATATAAGGTAAACCAATGAGAGCTGGGAGACTGCAATATACTTTATATTTTTGGTCCTCGACACATCAGATCTCCTTGATATCATGTGGACATTTATACGTACATGCGTTCTCGACCTTTCTCGTATGATTCATTTCCTCGCTGTGGACATGTTGCTGCGCCTACCGGCAGTATTAACAGTGGTACAATGTCGCGTTGTCGAATACCAGTAGCCTAACCTTGAACGGGACGTCAGAAGAGGTCGGAAGAAATGGTTGTCCGCTTGTCATGCCGATAATTCGCACTCCGCTAAAGAATTGAATTAGCGATCGACTTTATAGATAGCCTGGCATGCGTGTACGTCGCCTTCCTCGCCGGGAGAATGACAGTTCATGTTACAAGATTTCGATGGGATAATGTATCAACCATTCTCAGGCGTGCCTTCTGATCACGCAAAAAGCACGACCACCATCAGGTAGGTATGCTCACTTATATATAAGAAAGTTTTTTTCAACTGCACCTTTCCAGTCACCCGTCATATGGATGTGCAACTGACAACTGAAAAAGAGAAAGTCTCTCAAGAGGACTCATCTTCAAACGGGGGCCCAGATTCTGATATTTCAGAGCACGTTCATGGAAGGCCTATTTCCAAGGCGACATTGATGAAGATGGATGTGCGTCTGTTGCCATTTATTTCAGTCATTTATCTATTGTATCTTCTCGTGAGTGCTTCCTTTCCCAGAATCAGAACAATGATCCTACTAGGCTCAACATCAGGATCGCTCAAATGTCGGAAATGCTCGAATCGCGGGACTACAGAAGGACACACATCTGACAAATGCACAAGTAAATCTTTAGGCTACTCCCCGTTGTTTTTGATCTAATGTCCTTCAAGTTTAGCATAGCCTTGACAATAACCTTAATGTAAGCTAGTCTGTGTTCGGGACGATATCGTATCCAATTCGTTTATTGTTAAGTCCATACATCCTGATCGAAATTCCAACAAATCTTCTTTTGAAAGTATTTCAACGCCACTTTCAACCTCATTTTTCAATACTAATATTTTGTTTTCATTCCAGACTGTTGGAGCAGACCGTCTGATTCCATCTTTGTTAGTACTCTGGGGGATCGTCACAACCTTACAAGGTTTGTTTATGGTTCTGAACCCGGCATTCAAGTTTTGATTGTCGACTGGAAAATATTAGGCCTGGTTCGCAATTTCCACGACCTGTTAGCATGTCGTTTTTTCTTAGGTCTCTTTGAAGGTGAGATCGGGTTCGCGCGTGAAGTAATGTAGACCAATTTCCTAACACAGGTGGGATCTTCCCTGCGATTATCCTATACTTGTCATCATTCTACCCTCGGCAACGACTCCAGCTTCGGTGCGGGTTCTCTTCAGAATCATGAAATGTGTAGGTGACTACCAACTAACGCCCCTACTGTCATAGCGTCGCAATATTCTTCTCTGCTGCGTCCTTATCGGGTGCATTTGGTGGACTCCTCGCTTTCGGTATCATAAACATGGACGGGATTGGTGGAAAAGCTGGTTGGGCGTGGATCTTTATTCTGGAGGGGTTGTTCTCCGTCGTCTTTGGCTTTGTCTCCTTATACTTCCTTCCACGGTCGGTTGAGCGCGCGTCTTTCCTCACGCCTAAGGAGAAGGAAGACATCCTGGCACAGCTCACGCACGAGGGCACTGTGAATGATAAAGGCGACAACTTTAGTTGGGCACAAGTCGGCCAAGCATTTCTTCTTCCTCAAGTCTGGTTTGTCGCTACAATCTTTTTGTTTGCGGGAATTGTGCTTGGGTCACTTTCATAGTGAGCATCAACGTCTAATCAGTGCACTTGCCCGTCTTACTGATCATTTGCGAAGTTTTACTCCATCTATCCTGGTAGCCTTGGGTTACTCTGCCTCCAGAGCCCAACTTATGAGCGTACCCCCGTTCGCCGCTTCATTTGTCGGTCAGTTCTCGTCCCGCCAATTCAAATTTTATCTAACCCCTCGAAGTGACCGTGGGTGTATCTCTCCTCTCGGACAAATACGGCCTTCGCGCTCCATCAGCAATATTTTCGTCCATTCTGTGCATCATCGGATTTTCCATGTACCTCGGTAAGTTCCCGACCTTTCTAGGTTGAGTTAGAGCCAGTCCTAACTATGTGTTAGGCTCTTTGGATCCTCGGGTTCAGTACGGCAGTCTTTTCTTCTCCCTCTCTGGAATCTATTGCTCAGGTCCTTCACTCGCCACATGGATTTCCAATAATGCTGCTCCCCAAACGCGTCGTGCGACAGCCATTGCTATCGGCTTCATCATGACAAACGTTGGTGCCATCATCGCTTTGTGGCTCTTCAGTACATGGTCGAAGCCGCCGCGCTACACCACCGGCACTATCGTGTTGCTTGTTTCGGCGTGCATGATGGCTGTCCTTTCCCTCGGCAACTTTTTATACTTGCGGGCCCAGAATCAAAAGAAAGCCCGCGTTCGACAACTCGGAGGTACCCAGGAGAACGAGGCCTCGGACATTGGAGATCGCAGTGCTTGGTTTATTTATACCCTGTGATCTAAAAAGAAAAATGGGCGTGTATAGGTGTTTTAAACAGTAGCTTACATGCAATATTGCTGGGTCAACTGATGGTTTGTAATTGGGATTTTTTTCTGGTCTAGCAAGGCATATTGTTGTTCCGCTCCGGTGTGTGCGGAGAACATGACTACCCAAAAGCGACTTCTGGGCACGATAACGTGATAGTTACGATACACGTTCATGATGCAAGAATATAGTCTTGATAAATTCTTGATCATAGGCCGCGGAGCTAACAACTCTTATATGTCATCGGGACCCGCCCGCCCGATTTGTTCTTTAACTGATGGAGGAGAGAAACTCGTACTTTGTGATAGAAGAAATTTTTCGTGATTGAACGACGAAATGAGCCCCTCCATACCCTGGGTTTGCTACGCCATGACGCTTATATTAATGAATTATCTTATGTCTGTGGATAAGGGTTGTGTGATTATAGAATCGGATATTAAATATGGAGAGGGGCAATTGTCGGTTATTTTTTGCTTTGTTTATAGTTATTTGTCCGGCCTGGAAAAGCGCAATTTGATGACCCACATCGTTGGTGGCTCAGAAACTGAAGATAATGGATTGGTCTAATAGTAAAAGTTGTTCAAAATATCTGCCCGGAGAGGGCCTTTGTGGCGGATTTTCTGATTCCCTCATATTTTTCAAGATTCATCAAAATTACATATGTTTTTTTGGGCCTGTGAAGGAGATAACAAGAAAAATCGAAAAATCCGCCACAAAGGCCCTCTTGCCCCTGAAAATTCATGTAAAGTTGATCAAGGAAGTTAAGCCATATTGTGGCCAAGGAAGATGTCAGTAATGGTGAGTCCATACTCAATCCCTCCAATTCAATCCCATCATAGGAAGCCATAGCCACTTCCCCTTCATATAAGATGACAGCCAGCTTCCACTCCTCCATAGTTCTATGGGCACCTTTGACACCATCTGCGGTCAATTGCCTGTTCAGATTATATTCTACTCTAACCCTAACACTGAGCCTTTTCTTTAAGTGCTGATTTAATGTATGTGACTTGAGGTAGAGGGCCATTACTGGCAGATATGAGTCCTTATGTTTTTTTTTTTGATTAACTTTTCTTTATATTTCTAGAACCAGGTTGTTGCAATAGAACTAGCTATCCAGAATCTCTTCAACTTTATATTACTTTTTTTTGTTGATAAGTTTGGTTCTGGAACACTTGTCAGGCATTGTCCTAGAATTAGATTGTAGGGTACAGGGAGTAGCTTGACATCATGGAAGGCCTGATGGATACACAACATGAAGATGTAATATGACCACACATTTGAGCTTGCCAAATACTTGTTGCACTTCTGTAAGGGGTCATGTTGCCAAGAGGCTCAGACAGGGAGCAGTATACACAGTATGAATAACCATGCAGGGAAGGGATGAGAATAGAGCACTAGAGGCTTGACTATGAGTAGAGAACACAGCCCAAGTCTATTGCAAAGGTGCCCTTCCATGAAGAGGAAGGGACACCTTATATACAGTACATTGTACCTATGTCTCAAATAACAACAGAATCTGATATCAGTAACTCTACTGATGTAACAATACATCTGTGATATGTTAGTCCAGAGTAAACTACTATCTGTCGAGGGGTTAAAGCAGTGTGTGTCAGAATAATAGATATAACAGTGAGGCTATGCAAGCTGTGCAATAGTGATTCTGATGGCTAGATGTGGACAAACAAGTGATCCCCTTACAACTTCACCCATATCCATGGTTATGCCAATAGAAGTTGGTGTTTATAGATCCTATACAAATATCCACCAATAAAAGGTAACAATATATATCTAGGCATTTTCCTTAAAAACAAGTCAGCTGGTAAAGTGGGGACTCAGACTCTCAGAGATGGACTATGTGAAAAAATTAACAAACTTGGAAATGTAGATCCATATTTGTATATTCCAAATATACAACCAACTCAGTAGCTTCTCTGGGGACTTTATGCTGAGCTATATGGGCCACACAGACCACACAGACAAATGCAGGTGTCTACAGTCTGAGCTCAGACCCTGTTTGGCAGGGAGCCCTGCTTAATTGGCAGTCTGCATCTGAGTCAAGTCAAAGCTAAGTCCATAGATTGACGCTGTTACTTGGATGCTCAGACCCAGTTTGGAACAACTCCTCATGAAGTCCATGCAGACTGTCCAGATTGCTTACTTAATCATAGTTACCATTGCTTATTTGATGCACAAAAATGCAATATTTTGGAGAGTCAAATACAAGGCCTCAAGGTTACATGTCATGTGCATAAAGCATGCAGATTAACCATTTGGTAAGTCCAAGGTGCTTGTTTTTATAATGACCCCTGCTGCCTACTCTTGGCCATTACTGGCAATGGCTGAATATTGTTGATAGGTACTACATCACCTGTCAGCCTTGTTGTCAACCTCCACCAATACATTCCCAGCTGCCCCACCCATCACCTCCCTGCCATATGATTGTGCACAATACTGCCAAGTACAATGCCAGGTCCCACTGCCATGGATACCACCACCCTCTCTCATACCCACCCCTCTCAGTGAAAATAACAACTGCAAAATCACAACAATAAGAGCTGCAGCAAGAACTACAGAGGCACCTGCCACATTACCAGTGACTGCCTGCCCACATCTGCTAGTGAACAGCTAGCATGGTGGACATGGATGGTGCAGTGGTGTATTCCATATGGTAGAACCATCACCTGGTGGCTGGGTGTGCACCCCTGGATGTGCTGTCTAGACCAAGTAGTGCCAATCACCCCTGTGCCCAAACCAGATGTGTGTAAGGTGAGTGCATATGTGCCTCACATCTAGTTGCTCAGATATACCTTGTTCTATTGTATATGCATCTATATGCTGCTGTATACCTTGAGACTACCTTGGTGTGATTCTATCTACCTTGTGATATGTTCTTATTCCTTTTACAAATATTAGTTTACTTCTTACTAATACTTTACCCCTGTACTATTTGCACAGCTCTAGTAGGCTGATATAGACTTCTGGTACACCCACAGTATTTATCCAATGTACCTATTTATAGATTGGACTACCCAATTGTGAAACTTAAACTAATTGTTTAAATTTTAAGTCAATTAATAAACAAAGAATATACCAAATAGTTAAATTACTAAGGAAGTAATATTGATCCAAATGCCTACAGTGGCTCAAAAAACTGCCCCAATGTTTGTACATTTTTGAAAGATCAATATGGTATGAAGTGCTGACATAAGCAGGGGACCTGGGGTAATTATGTAAGATACTATGACATCGTGGCTTTCCAATGGACCCTGGATCATGTGATTTGGATCAAAACCCATTAAGCTATAGGCCAAACAAAATGATTACTCATTGGGGCAGTTTTTTGACCCTCTATTAATTTTCTATCTAATACTTTGTATGACCACCTTTTGCCTTTATAACTGCTTGTATCCGCCTGGGCATACTTTCTATCAGGTTTTGGCATACCTCTGGTGGAATTTCACCCCACTCTTCAGCCAATCTATCCCACAACTCATGTACTCCTTTGGGTGGTGTCAGATATTCTTTAAGACGGCGCTTGAGATGTTCCCAAAGGTGTTCTATTGGATTCATGTCAGGGGATTGGGCAGGCCAGCCAAGGACTTGAATGTTGTTGTCTTCAAACCACTGTGTGGCCAGTCCAGATGTGTGTTTGGGGTCGTTATCTTGCTGAAAGTAGCGCTCGCCATCCACCATTTCCAACTTCTCAAAACTTTCCTGAACTCCACTCTCCAAAATTTCACAGTATTGAACCTTGTCCATGTTTCCCTGCACCTCTATGAGCTTTCCCACTCCATTCCACCCCATACAACCCCATACCATGAGGTTTCCTCCTCCTCCATGTTTGACAGTAGGTGATGTTGTTCTATCAGATGGTGGTTCTCCCCTTTGTTTCCAGACATAAACCTTTCCATCTGACCCAATCCTATTGATTTTGGTCTCATCTGTCCATAGAACCCTTTTCCAGTCCTCCACAGTCCAGCTTTCATGATATTTTGCAAACTGGAGACACCGGATGCGATGGGCTCGTTTGAGAAGAGGAGCTTTCCTCTTTGTAGCAGCATAAAATTGATTTTCCTTGAGTGCATTTCTGACTGTCTGGGGTGTGACAGGATTGGGGATGATGCCATTGATGAATTGGGTAGCCTGAACTGCATTATCAAGCTTCCCTGACTTGATTTGATGAATAATTGACTGTTTGTCACGAACAGACAGCTTGGAGGGGCGGCCACCAAGGTTGTTTTCTTTGTTTCCATCCACATCTTTGCTGATCCTACTGATGGTACCCTTCCCTAGACCAGTTTTCTCCTTGATTTGACGCTGAGAATAGCCCTCATTGAGGAGAGAAACAACAGTATTGTGCTGAGCAGTAGAAATGGCTTTCATGATGGTGGTAAGAGGTCAAGAAGATGATTGAACCAATTCCAACATGTCAAATTGATACAAATAAAGTCACATGACATTGTTTATTCTTCCCACAGTCCATAATGTTCTTGCATTGGATCATAAATGCCAGAATAATGGAAAATAAGATAAGGGTCAAAAAACTGCCCCAATAAGTAACCATTTTGTTTGGCTTATAGCTTAATGGATATTGATCCAAATCACATGATCCAGGGTCCATTGGAAAGCCACGATGTCATAGTATCTTACATAATTACCCCAGGTCCCCTGCTTATGTCAGCACTTCATACCATATTGATCTTTCAAAAATGTACAAACATTGGGGCAGTTTTTTGAGCCACTGTATTTGGGTGGAGTGGGCCAACACACTGTGTGGCTCCATTCCACATTCAGGAAGTTGTAAATGAGTAGAAACAATGTAGATGATAGTTTATAGAGGTCATGTGACCATGGGAAAATGTTACCAAGTAAACAAGCAATACCTGTGCACAAAACCCAATGCCATAGCTTGCCTGGTTATGGAGAAAACACAAAAACCATCAGAACTAACTTTTCTCAGGATCATGGACACTAATAAGCTTTCAGATTGTTGTCATGTATTTGGTATACTTATATGGTGGAATAGATCATGTGACATGTGCCAATAAATAGAGAAATCAATCTAATTTGTATTTCAGGTAAATATAGTAGTAGTTGTTGATTATTCCAATGTTTAGTGTAATTTCCCACAAGGGTCATGTTTGGTAAGGGTCATTGTTGTTATAAGGTGTTTGTTCACCCCTGACATAACACACAGACCTTCAAAACTAGCTGAATCTGGACATTTCTAAAATTTCGCTCAAAATGGACTGTGGGAAAAATATGCTCAACAAGGAAATTGTAGAGCCATGTTTGTACATTCCAAACATATAAAAACAAAGTTAATAGCTTTACTAGTTATGGAGAAAAACACAAAATAAATTTTGAAACACAACACTCTGAAATATTAGATATGCATTATTTTGATGGCATCATCAAAGGCATTATGTAAGCATCCCAAATACATGCAAATTATGTCACAACACTTTGTATTTGTGGAGAAATGGTGTAAAAAGCTATAAGAGAAGAAAAATCCCATTATGGAAATATTTTCCTGTGGTGTTGAAATATGAATCAATGAATGAATCAATCAATCAACTTTTTGCCCGAAAACTGGGTTGATAAAGAACTCGTAATCAATCAATCAATCAATCAATCAAATTTTTGCCCGAAACCTGGGTTGATAAAGAACTCGTAATAATAGAAACAAGTTCCCATAGTATTGAAATGTATACCAACCATTCAACATTTAACATTTTATTTCTAGCCTTGCATCCTGGGTTAATCAAAAACTTATCAGATATGCTAAAAATAGAAATATCATCATCAAAGACAAAGTTCAAACAAATGTACATATGTCTGTTAAGTGTTTTTTGTTGTATTATCACATACTATATTTAACCATACTTATATAGCTAGCCATTGTCAAGATATTGAGCATCATAGATTCCAGGAGCATCCACATTGACTTGTTTGGCTATGCTTATGGCCAAGTAATATATAAATGTGATATTAAAATAGATATAATAAGAGATTATAATCAAATCTGGAAAGGCAAACAAATATAAATATACATTTCCTGGTGTACCCCCTCCATAGGTCTAGGGGTAGTAGCAATTTCAATTGTTTCTGTTAGCCTTGTATTTGCTGAGATATGCATCATCTATATTGTGGGAATTTCATTAATATTGTTTGTTTGGCCAGATGTTGGCAAAGTAATATACAGATGATATTCATTTGTAATATGTAGTAAAAAGGTTGTTGTTGATAATGAGATTTGGAAGGGTACAAACAACTACAAACACATATAAATAAACACATCATGTATTCCTTTACAATGTCTAGTAGTAGCATGTCCATCAGCTTTGTATTTGCTGAGATAAGTATCATCTATATTGTGGGAATTTCTTTGATATTATTGTTTGTTTGGCCAGATGTGATGAAGTGATATACAGACAGTATTCATTTGTAATATGTAGCAAGAAAATTGTTGTTGATGAGGTTTATAAAAATAAAAACAAATACAAACTCTTACAAACATATACATGAGGTACTACTTCACCATATCTAACACTAGCAATTTAAATTATATCCATAGGCCTTGTTGTTGAGATATGCAATGATTTATATTGTGGGAACTTTGATGGTATTGTTTGTTTGGCTAGCTGTGGCAAAGTCATATACAAACTTGATATTCATTTGTAACATGCTTGTAGTGAGAGAGCTGCTTTTGATCATGATGTTTGAAGGTGAACAAACAAATACAAATGCATACAAATATACCAATTGGGTAGCCCTTCACCATATCTAGTGATAGCAATTTAAATTGTATCCATAGGTCTTGTCATTGTTGAGATATTCAATGTTTTGTAGTGTGGGAAAAGTTTGGCCCAAAGCGGAAGAAGCCTCTTGTAATCGTGCTTACGTTTGTCAACTACGCTGTTAGCTCTAACAGCGTAGTTGACAAACGTAAGCATGATTATGCAGTGGACAGTTATTAATTAATTCTTGAGATATCCCAACATAAGACCAATTAACTCGAAATTATGGTATTGAATGCAGCTTATGTTAGCAGTTGCCTTTTTTGCTCGAAATCCGCGCGTCGGCTAATATTGATTCCCACAGTTAGAAAAATATTTCCACGACTACAAAGTGTTACTGATGTACTTCAAAATGTTTACTGATCATGTTCTAATGAATTCTCGGAACACTTCAAAATTACTAACCGTGGGAAAAACAACACTGGATCTTGTTGGGTACGCTGAATTTTCCCCACAAACCCAGGATGATGAACGAGTTACTTATGTAAACATAAGGACTCGTAATCAATCACTGAAGGGCTGGAGGCAAAGATTGATGAGCTGGCAGGGATGTTGGACCAAAGAGCTACCACCACACAATATCAAGTAAAGAATATGGTGGCCAACATCAGACAGCTAGCAGAGAAACCCTCCAACCTTACTCAGTTGTACAGAGATGCTGTTTTAGCTATGACAATGGGCATTCCACCTGCTCTGAAGATTGACCCAAGAATCAAAGCAAAGGAGGGTATACAAGCTAGGTAATTCATATTTGCTCTGGGGGATTGACTCAAGGAGTTCCATCAGATGTCCCCTGAACAGATTAGAAAAAAGCTTAACTCAGCAATGGATTGTAATCACAAGGTATGTTCAGCCATTTGTTTGTGCAATAGTGATATGCTGGTGGAGACAGATGAATAAAGGAGCAGAGTGGTTGAGAGAAGAGGGAAATGAATGGAGCTTCAAGGCCACCATTGGAATCAATGGAGGCTTCAAGCCACACTTGCATGAAGTGATAGCCTACTTCATACCAATAGGATTCAACCCAGACTCACCATCTCATATGGAAGAATTCTACAAAGGTAATGGTCTAAGAAAGGAACACATCACAAGGATGTGTTGGGCAAAACCCCCCAGGAGATGATGCCCAGGACAGTCAATGGTGCATCTGCTTATTTCATTCATGGACCAGGACAAGGCCAATGAGGTGATCAACCACCAGCTGAGAATCTGCAACAAGAGAATTTTGGTGGCACAAAACAGGAGGGAACCAATCCAATGCCTCAGATGTCAGGGTTGGAATCATATAGCAATGGAATGCATCAGGTCAACCAACATATGTGGCACATGTGGAGGTGAACACAGGACATCCAACTGTGAGGAGCAGTTGGGCATATTGGGTAAGGTATGGTGCATGTCATGCAGCAATGCAGGACATGCCAGCTGGGACAGAAACTGCCCTACTTTCACCAGGAAACATGCAGCATTCAACAAACACAACCCAGACAACTTGCTACCATACTTCCCATCAAAAGAGGCTTGGACATGGGAGGTGACACCCCAGGCAGTAGTTCAACCCATAGAGGCTAGATGGGAGGAGCTAGGAAAAACCTATCCAAGGGGCCCACAAACATTAATCCAGAGTCAACTGTGTTTCAGTAAGACCCACTGCAACCCCATCACCTCCAAGCCATCAGGAAGGGCTCCATGGGACAGGTGTTCTCCCTCAGCAACAACAGGACCCATCTCAGAACAGATGGCAGCAGTTCAAAATGTCTGACCAAATCCAAGTTTGGAACCTCCCTCACCCTCTCTCCCTCCCCCCTCCTCCACCCACATCAGGGATCAATACACCCCACTCTCATTCCCCCCTCCCCATCAAGCCAACCTTCCCTTACATCCCCCACAACTCAAATTAACACTCACATGGTGCGGGTAAACAGTAGTGCAAGCCAGACCTACCCAGAAGTTGACCTATGACAGAAACACAGCCCTCAGAAGAGAAGTGATTATGGATATACCAGATTAACTTAGGGAAGTCCATTGTTGTGTATCATGAGTTGGTCAACAGAAAGCTGAGTAGAGACTTTGACATCATTCTGATCCAGGAACCATACATTTCCCCCTTCATGCACTCACCAGTGTCTACAGGATTCCATCTGGTGTTCCCAGCCTCCCACAGAGATAAGGACACAGGGGTGACAAGATTGGTAATATGGGTCAGCAAGTTGCTCAACACCTCCTCTTGGAAGGAGATCTTACTTGAAGGTAATAACAATGTGACCATTATACAAATCTTCAAAAATGGAGTAAGACTAACTATTTTTAACATATACAATGATGGGAGACACTCAAGAACTCTGAGTACACTAGATGATTTCCTGCACCAGAACCATTCAGCAATTTGCCAGGGCATCAACAATCATCCTGTGGTGCTGTAAGGGCAACTCCGGCGGAGTGCGTGCGAACTTAGTAGAGCGGGCCGACGCTGGTGGAGGGGATCCTAAGTTGATGTATTCACTTGTACGACATATGTACTACTCACCTGGTGGAGGGGATCCTAAGAGAATTCTCTGAGGAGCCTCCATCAGGGGGGGTGTGCTATATACCTAGTACTACATTAAATACACGTTCCCGGTGCGGTACGACGACACGTGTTGGGCTAGCGAAGGTCACGTGACCGTGCCCTTGATAGTCCGAACAAGTGCGAAGTTCGGCGGCGAACTGCGCGCGAAGTAGAGAGTGGGGGTGCGTGTGGGCGTAGGTAATGAACGTGCGATGTAGTGAATGTAATTGAGTGAGCGCGAAGTAAGCAGAGAAATTGTATCGTAAGTCGGCGGGATGACTGAGTCGCGAATCGGCGAAGTAGAAGTCGGCGGAGTGAGATTCGGCGAAGTAAGGCTAGATCGGCGAAGTAAGGTGGAAATGGAGTTCCCCTTACATTACCCCCCTTCTAGGTTCGCATGTCTTCACGCCGGCGTTGGAACGGGATCTGTGCGAATTGGACGCGTTGTACGAGTCGCGGTGCTCTGGGGTTGCGTCTGTAGAATTCGGCGACCAACTCGTCCGCATTCACCTTGTCGGCAGGTTCCCAGGTGTTCTGTTCGTAGCTGTAGCCCTTCCAGGCAATCAGGTACTGCAGCTTGTTCCTGTAAATCCAGCTGTCCATGATCTCCTGAACCTCATAATGTACCTCGCCGTCTATGAGAGTGGGTTCAGGGACTTTGGTGACCGTTCTACCGGGTATTGGGTCGTGCGGCGCGGGTAGGAGTTTGACAACATGGAAGACCGGGTGGATGCGCGATAGCGCCGGCGGAAGTTTGAGGCGGTAGGCGTGCGATCCAACCTTGGCTTCGATGGGGTAGGGCCCGATGTAGCGGTGAGCCAGTTTCTGTGACGGTCGAGTGATACAAATGTCGTGCGAATCCAAATACATCCGGTCTCCAACCTGGTAGTCGGGTGTTGGGTTTCGGCGGCGATTGTAGTACATCGCCATCTCGTCCTTGGCTTTGGCTAATGCGGCGCGGGCTTCCTCGAGGGTGTCCTTCATTCGGTCGCGGAATTCGTTCACGGTTTCCAGCCGGGATGGTGCAGTCTGTGGTTCGAAGCCCATGTGTGGATGTCGACCGGTGTCCAGGAAGAACGGCGAGTGCTGTGTCGAGGAGTGGACGTGGTTATTGTACTGGAATTCGGCGAGCGGTAAAAGGTCGACCCAGTTGTCCTGTCACTCGCTGACGAATAACCGGAGATACTGCTCCAGTTCCTGGTTCACTCGCTTGGTCTGTCCGTCTGTCTGTGGGTGGTACGCCGTAGACGCTGTGAGTTTAATATCAAGCATGCGATATAACTCCCTTGTGAATTCCGCCACGAACTGTACCCCTCGGTCGGAGACCATAGCCTTCGGTAAGCCGTGCAACTTCCACACATGCTGGAGGTAAAGCCTCGCCGATCCAAGCGCGGTAATTGTCGTTGTGGTTGGGATGAAGTGCGCGCGTTTACCCACTGTGTCCACCACTACCATGATCGCATCATGCCCTTGCGACTCGGGGAGTTCCACGATGAAATCCACGCTTGCGACGTCCCAGCGACCTTCCGGAATCGGCAGCGGTTTAAGTTCGCCGCTTGGAAGTTGACGCTGAGCCTTCGTTCGGAGACAGAGGTCGCATGTCTTGCAGTATTCGCCGATGTAGCGCAACATTTGAGGCCACCAGTAATTGCGCAATACGAGTTCCAACGTCTTCCATCTTCCAGCGTGTCCCGCAATTCGCGAATCGTGATGTTGCGCAACTATACGTCTGCGAAGGTCAGCGTGTTTTGGGACGTAGATGCGATCGCGGAAATACAGCAACTCCTGCGCTTCCCTCCACTCTGCGCTCCGAACCGATTTTCCTGCGCTGCCTTCACCACCGCTTCCTCCTGATGTCCCTCGCGATTGCCTCTCCGAATATCCCGCAGAATGTCCCTTTCCTCTCCTTCCACAACCATTCCTTCCAGCGCGCGGATTGTGAACAACTCCGGTTTGAGGAGGACTAGATCGCAGTTATCCTCGCTTCCATCGCTGTGGTCCGCTCGGCGAGATAGCGTGTCTGGCTTACCCATACTTCGTCCGGGCTTGTGGTGCAGCGAGAAGTTGAATCAGGAGAGGTACAGTGACCACCTGGCCTGTCCCCGATTTAGCTTCTGGGACGTCCGGAAGTACTCTAGATTTTTGTGGTCTGTCCAGATCTCGAAGTCGTGTCGCGCGCCTTCAAGGAAGTGTCGCCATTCTTCGAGTGCGCGAATGATGGCGAGCATTTCCTTGTCGTGTATCTCGTAATTCCGCTCGACCGCGTTGAGGCTCTTTGACGAAAACGCGATCGGGTGCCACTTGTCGTCCTCCGGGCTGAGTTGCGAAAGTACTGCGCCGGTCGCGAAATCCGAACTATCTGCCTCCACCCTAAACGGCCGGTTGTCGTCTGCGAACATCAGTACCGGTTTAGACAACACCGCTTCCTTCAACCCTTCGAATGCCTCCTGCTCCGACTCACCCCACTTCCAAGGCATGTCTTTACCGGTGAGATCAAACAATGGCCGCGCAATATGGGAGAAGTCGCGAATGAACCGCCGATAGAAGTTCGTGAAGCCCAAGAAGGACTGCACTTGCTTCTTGTTCGTGGGCGTTGGCCATTCCGCTACTCCGGCAACCTTGACCGGGTCCATCTCCGCCTGCCCCTCCAAGATAATGAGCCCCAGATACTCGATTCGGGTCTTCTCGAATTCGCATTTGTCCAGTCGCAGGTACAGTTTATGTTCGCAGAGTCACTGGAGAACTAACCTCGTAATTCGGCGGTGTTCGGCAAGTGTCTTTGTGTAGATTAGAATATCATCGATGTAGACACATACCACTCCTTCCATGATGAGATCGTGGAATATCTCGTTCATCATGGTTTGGAACGTTGCCGGCGAGTTAGTGAGACCAAAGAACATTACCAGGGGCTCAAACATTCCGCGGTTTGTGCGAAATGCAGCCTTCCACTCATCACCTTCCTTAATTCGGACGTTGTTGTATCCCCAGCGAATGTCGAATTTGGAGAAGTATTTCGCTCCCCGAAGATTGTTGACAAGGTCGGAGATGAGTGGGAGTGGGTATTTGTTCTTGATCGTCAGTGAATTGAGAACGCGGTAGTCCTGTACCGGGTGTAGCGAACCGTCCTTCTTCTTGATAAAGAAGAACGGCGAAGCCATTGGCGATTTGGAGGGGCGGATCCGACCAGAGGCAAGGTTCTCCTCGAGGAACTTGTCCAACTCCGCTTGTTCGGCGACTGAGAGCAGGTAGACCTTGCAGGATTTCCCTTCTGCGTCGCAGACGAGTTCGATTGCGTGGTCCCATGGTCGGCAATCTGGGAGAGCATCGAAGGATGTCTTGGAGAACACATCCTCAAATTCGTGGACGTGCGCCGGTGCTAGATTGAAAAACGTCTTGGGTTGCGCATTACGATCAAAGGAGTCTGCGATCTGCTGGGACGTGTTCTTCCAGGCTTCCGTTTGGATCTTTTCCGCTAGTCGCTGCGAGATGGTTTGGGTTGTCCGAATCTCTTCCGGTGCCTTCTGAAACTGTCCTGGTTCGCCGATGTTGACCACGAAGATACGGTCGCCCTCTTCGATGCAATCTTCAAGGGCGATATCTCCTTCGTGCTCAGAGTCGGGAACCTCTCCAATTTCTGTTTCTGGTTCGGGCATGGGTCCTGCGCGACAGGCGTTGATGCGGGCCTCCAATTTACGCTTCTCCGCCTTTTCCGATTTAACCTTGTTCGCGCAGGTCCGACATTTGTCGGGACAGCGACTCATCTTCACCTCGTTGGTCTGCCAGTTGATCTCCGGGTTGTGCTCCTGCAACCAAGTGTAGCCCAGTATGAGATCCTGCTTCCCTAGGCTGGTGACCGCGAAGTGGGTGCGTTCTGAGTGACCGTTGTACCGGAGGATGAGGTCTACGATCTCCGAAATAGACCCGTTCTCGTTCGGAGTGCCGTCGACGTTGAACACCGGAATAGTGCGAACTAGCTTGCGCGAGGTCAACCTGTTCCTCCGCACGAATTCAGAATCGATGAAAAGGCCCGTTGCTCCCAAGTCTACCAAGCTGTTCGTCGCGAATGTCTCGCCTGTGTCGGTCGTCTGAAGTTCAATCTTGAGCTTCAGCGAGTGAGTGCTGGGGGTGGCGGCGACTACGAATCGCTTGGGTAGAGCTCGTTCCCATCGGGGGAGTCTCTGGCGCGGCGGTTTAGGGACGGGGATGGTATCTTGTACGGCTTCTGTAGTAGTTTCGGGTGTTTGGGAAATTTCAATTGTATTCTCAACTTCTAAACACGCGAACCCATTTACAGATGACAGCGAGGGCATACTGTTCACTCGCTGTCCGCTACAAAACCCTCTTGAGTGGTTGCGAACGTTTCCCCTTCTTCCACCAGCGGTCCGACTTGTGCGTCTATCATCGCGAAGATGTGCTGCGCGAACTCATGCTGCTCCTCCATTGACATGAACCGCGTGTCGTAGCGGAGGGGGCAGTCCTTCCGGAAATGGCCCGGCTGCTTACATCGGTGGCAGGTCTCGATGTTCGTTCGAGCCCTCCGCATCGCGTCTACATCCATCGGAACCGGTGGAGGGAGAGCAGGGGGCGGCGGAGGTGGTGGTGGCGCCATCCGTTGCAGCGTTGGGGCTGAGAAGTGCGGCGGTGCGCGAAACGCCGAGGTAGTGCGTGCGGGAGGTGCGCGAGCCGCCGGTTTAGTGCTCAGGAAGGCCTCGTTGGTGAGGCGGTTTTCATCGCACTTCATCGCCGCTACATACCACTGTTCCGGCTGATCGTCCGCTGGTTGTCCCACTGCCATCGTCGCGATCTGCGACTGAATCTCCCCGCTCAGTCCCTTCCGGTACTTCACCACAATCGTCAACCCCTCCTTGTATCCCGACTTGTCGATGAGATCCCTGAACTCATCCGTGTAGTCGTCCACCGATCGCGATCCTTGGTGGTAGCTGCTCGTTTCCAACCTCGTAATCGCCCGCTGCGCTTCGCTCTGCACGAAGAAGTTGACCGCGAAGTCGGCGCGGAATAGGGCCCATGTCGCGTACTTCGGGTTCCCGGTAGCGGTCTGGTATCGCATGGCCCGGTCCGCAAACAGATACGCTCGGCCTTTCTTCATGAAGGTGTACACCCACCGTACCTGCGTCACTTCATCCACGAACTGGTGTGGTACAAGATTTATATACAGTTCGCATGCGTTAATGAACGCACGCCCTCGTTCACGCGATCCGTCGAAGTCATCGGGAAGCGATGGCCGGAGTGCCGAAGGTCATCCTGAATTAACGTGGGTCGCGGGGGGAGGTGTTGATACATTATTTACAGGGGCGCTGGGTGCAGGGGTATTGACTGGGGGTGGGGGAGCCGCGGTTTGGAGCGCGATCAGCGCGTTGATGCTGTCGGTGAGCTTCTTAAGCTGCTCGGCTTGTTCCTCCACCTTCCTATTGAGATCTCCTACGTCTCGTTCGATGTTATCAATCCTCGTTTCAGCGTCCATCGGCCGGAGTAGGAGTTCCACTTCTAGTTCGGAGGAGGGTGGAGAGGGCGATTCTCGCGCGGTCTTGACGGATTCTGTATCGGAGCTGACAGTTTCTGCCGATCGGAATTTGGCAATGGCTGCGGTGAGGTCGCGGTCTCTGCTGGTGAGAGAATTCTACTGTAAGGGCAACTCCGGCGGAGTGCGCGCGAACTTAGTAGAGCGGGCCGACGCTGGTGGAGGGGATCCTAAGTTGATGTATTCACTTGTACGACATATGTACTACTCACCTGGTGGAGGGGATCCTAAGAGAATTCTCTGAGGAGCCTCCATCAGGGGGGGTGTGCTATATACCTAGTACTACATTAAATACACATTCCCGGTGCGGTACGACGACACGCGTTGGGCTAGCGAAGGTCACGTGACCGTGCCCTTGATAGTCCGAACAAGTGTGAAGTCTGGCGGCGAACTGCGCGCGAAGTAGAGAGTGGGGGTGCGTGTGGGCGTAGGTAATGAACGTGTGATGTAGTGAATGTAATTGAGTGAGCGCGAAGTAAGCAGAGAAATTGTATCGTAAGTCGGCGGGATGACTGAGTCGCGAATCGGCGAAGTAAGGCGGAAATGGAGTTCCCCTTACAAGTATCCAGATGCATGCCCTACTTCCTTGAGAGGAAAGGGACAGAAAATGCCATTGAATTGCAGGAAGTCTGGGAAGAAGAAGGAGGTTCTAACAAAGCCCATCAATCAGGCGGCCACAGATATGGCAGCCATACATCCGGCAGCCACCGTATCCAATCCAGCGGCCATACATCCAGCAGCTACTGTACCCAATCCGGCAGCCATGGTGGGCGAGAGTTATTTCTTCCATGAAGGAATCCCTATCAATGGTCCAAATGATGGAGAACCCCTGTACTTTATATCCAACACAACCCCCCCCATATCCTGGCACTACAGCTCCTGTAATTCAGCTTGTGGCTGTGGGTCCGGCCAATCAGGTATCTACACCTGAGGCATTGCCAGAGAACATTCCAATTGACCCTATGTTACTTGAAGCACAAGGAGGCATGGGGTCTCAGCTATCTCCTTTGGCCAGTCAGCCTCAGCCAACCTTCCTGGAACCACAGGCACAGTCAGTCAGTCAGCCTCCTTCGGCCAATGTATCCAGGGCCAACCCGCCTTGGCCACCCTTACCAGAACCACCATCACAGTCAGTCAGTCGGCCTTTGCCGGCATCAATTCTAGTCAATATACCTGAGGTGGATAAGTGTCCCACCCATCAGCCTCATGTGATGCCTTCCAAGAAGAAATCATTGCCACGGAGGGTGATTAATTCGGATGCACTAGCCATTCAAGAGGCAATGAAATATACATCTCTGCCCAGGAGGCAAAGGCAAAAGAAAACAAGAGTAGACTGATAGATTAAATTAGCGCCAATATGTAGTACATAACAAGATGTGGCTATCTACAGATGATAATTCTAAACACATGCAAGATTGTTTGTACTCTGAGCCCAAGAAAAATCTCATCCTTGTCTTTGCTTTTTGCTTGATGATGACTCCCCACTGCTGTTCCTCCGAGGCCGCTTGTTAGGTTGGGGTGATGGCTGAATCCGGCTTGCCTCAGCTGGTAGAGGGCTGATACTTCTGGCACGGATGCGAGGAGAATGCCTTGGGGATGTTGGCAAGGGATCCATGGGTGGGGGAAGAAGCAATTGTGGGCCAGATTGTACTTCCTGTGATGTGGCTGGCGTTGTGGGGATGAGCTGCACAATGGGATAGGGTGGTGCCGCAGAGTCAGTTGGCATCATGTCTTCATCCAAGGGGGCCGTTATTTCTCCAGTGGCCGTGGCCGGATTGGTGTGGCTGGACGGATTGGGGGCCGTTATTTCTTCAGTGGCCGCAAGTTCTCCAGTGGCTGTGGCTGGATTGGGGGCCATTAACTCTCTAGTGGCCGGATTGTGGTGGCTGGACAGATTGCTGAGGCCAGACGGATTGCCAAGGCTGGACGGATTGGGGTGGCCAGATGGATTGGTCTGAGGGGTTGGGGCCAGACTGATGGGGTGGGGCGGATTGGTAGGGGTGACCAGATTGGTTGGAGTATTTGCACGGGTGGGCAAGTTGAGGTGGCTGGATGGATTGGTGGGGGTGGCCGGATTGGCCAGAGTGTTTGGACGAGTGGGGGTGGCCGGATTAATATTGCCAGGGCTAGTTGGACCCATGGCCAGGAATGGATTTATGGCAGGGGATGGTTCAGGGGACATGGTGGCAGAGTGGACATTACTGGGCAGGCTGGGGGTAGTTGGATCAGCTGCACTGGGCAAATTGGGGTGGCTGGCCGTTCTGACCAGGGCAGGCAGATCAGACGAGGTGGTGACATTGCTGACAGGGGGCAGATTGGGTATGGGTATTGACAGTGGGAGGTTGTTGTATCTGTCTTCTGCCCATCGCGCCCTGACCTTTTGTGTTGCGAGATGTTTGTACCATTCATTGTCATCATTATACTCTCCAGCAAATTGCATATATGCACTCATCCACTTGTTTGTTGGGACTGGGTTGTGAACATCCCACACAATAATTGGCCGCCTGATATCATGATATTTGCTGGGTTCAGCTGGAATGCCTTCCACAGGGAGGCCTAGATATTCAGCAATATCACAGTACAGACTCGTCAGGCTTTGGACATGGGCTGTCAACAAGTCAAGTTGTGCAACGGCATCACCAAGGATGCTAGGTACATCTCCTAAGCCTGGTTGGTTGTCCGTGCCTTCAAAAAGTGAGCCGACTTGTGTTGTTACGGCCCTTAGTCATGTTGTGGCCTCAGCAAGTGACATGTCGGCCGGTTGGTTCTGAGTACGGCGGCTTGGGAAGGATTGGCCTGTGGCCAGCAGCCATTCTGTGGCCGGCGGCCCTTTTGAGGCCAGCAGCCGTGCTGGGCCTGCAATCCAAGATGTCAATCCAATCTTTAATGTTCAAGGAATGAGAAGACTTATGTTTTTCTGCTCGACGAGCCCTCCGCCACCTGTCTGTGGAATTGCCGTCGGCCTCTTGTTTCGGAGAAGGTGTGCCAGGTCTTGCTGGGACCCGTTTGGCCGTCCTTACCCGCTTGGGGGCTGGTTCCGTTTGCTCACCCTCAGTACCCCCTTCTGAATCCCCTGTTTGTGCTGTTTGTTTTGGGTGTCTGCCACCCCTACTCCCACTGTGCATGCACTTTGACTTAGACTCATAACATGCCACACATGCACCACTGTGGACCCTTTTCTCGCATCGAATGTTTCGCCGGGAACAAACCATACACGGCTCAGCATAGTCCTGACCCGTTCGCTGGGCAAAGCGCCGAGGCTGGGGCTTTGCGGGATGTCGTCTCTTGCTGGGCTGGGGCACGCTTTCTTCAATATCCATGAAATTTTCTTGCTCATCTTCCTCATCACTGTCTCCAGCAGGTGGATCTTCATATTCACTTGATGACTCCTCAGAAAGCTCCTTGAATGAGCAGGTGGGTGGGCGATCAACATCCATGCTGATATCACCACTCAAGTGACTAGGAGGGATGGTCCTTGCTGGGGGGGGAGAATGGCGTTGACGTGACGGGCCAGCACTCACATCTTCGTGGCGCAGATCACAGGGAGTTACTGGCCGCTGGGCAATAAGTGGCCGTCGGCCACCCAATCCAATGGGCCATTTGGCTGCCAAGGTTGGGGTGGCCACACTATTGGACTTACTTTCCCCAAGACGTCTGGCAGGCCGTTTGGTTTTGGTTTGACCGGCACCCGGTTGCTGTTGGCCGCTCAATCCAATGGGCTGTTTGGCTGCTGAGGGCCGGGCGGCCACGCTATTGGACTGGCCTTCTGCAACCAATCCAACAGGCCGTTCGGGCATGAAGTGCCGAACGGCCTCCAATTCTCCTTGGATTCGGCCTTCCTCCACATTCTTTCCGACCTCAACGGTGGACTTTCCCGGCTTGATGCCCATACCAGTGGCCTCGGTTTGGTCCCTGCCTTCACTATCCTTTTCTGTAACAGCAGCGTTTGTTTGGATTTTCAATTTCACAGATAATACTGTATAACTCACCTTGTTCATGACCTTCAGCCCATTTCTTTAATATATTTGGTAGCCGAGATGCAAGGATCGGAAGTGGCTCTTTCTTGACAGCTGCATGAATGTATGTCAGAATGAAGAGATCTCCATATTCTGCCACTGATTCATTCAGGATGGCCTTCACGGCTTTGACCTCGCGCCATATTCCCTTGTGCACGTTCTCGTACGTTCCAGCCTTGATTGCAGAGTGGATCTTCTTATTGAGTGCATTGATTGTTGATTTTTTTGATGCGGCTTGCATATTGATATCGGGTTGAGGCGGAGCGGCTGTGATTGTAGCGGCAGTGGGGTGTGGGGTCAGGAATAGATCAACATGATCGGAAAAAAAAATTCAACATTATGTAATGAAACCATGTGACATATCACGTGCATTACATTGGCCGTTCTTGACACAGATGGCCGATAGCCACCATCTGATTGAGATTACTTCCTCCCAATCCATGATGCAGGTGCCCTCAGGATATACAACTATTGTCAATTCAGATGGGAATCCAATAGTTATACCAACCTACATGGTTGATGGGAAATCTATCATTATCCCAAAATATCTGCTACCTGCCACAGAGCATGCCCTGGCAGTGCAGAGAATCCAACATGATCTGGATTTAGATTCATCCAACAGAGGAGTAGGTTGCCTTCCACCATTTCACTTCCTCCATCTTGCTCATTCTTCTCCATGGCAATTTAGCCATTCAATCTGTCTGGTGTGTATGGCAACATGATAGCAGAAGGGACCGTGATGGTACCTGCAGATCCGGTAACCCTTTTTATTCACAATGGAGGTTTTATCTTATCCAAAGCAGAGCCTGACAGACCACGAAATGTTATCTCTACATGCCAAAGTCACAGCCATACAAGAATGGTTCGGCATCAGCTATAAAGATGCTTCGCACCGCCTTTATATGGCTGAGGTAGAAAAGTTGAAAGCACAAGGTGTTACTTATAAGGCTCTCACTGCAATCCGGAATGACATTGTCCAGGTTACTGCCTACAGTAGTTTGGCAGGTGGGGAGGTTTCTCATGATCAAGCCCCTCCTAATTAATGTATAGCAATATTTGTAATAACATCTATGAATATGCCATGTGTCTGTGCACCATGTGCCATGTATCAGTTGGCCGTGTATCCGTTGGCCATCTGTCTGTTGGCCGTCTGTCCGTTGGCCGTGTATCCGTTGGCTGTCGGTCTGTGTGCCATCTGTCCATTGGCTGTCTGGCTAGGAATATGTATAACATTTATGGGTATATACACCGTCCGTGCCTATGTCCGTTGGCCCTGTGCTGTGTGCTGTGTGCCGTGTGCCATGTGCCGTCTGTCTGTATGTCTGTTGGCCATGTGCCATGTGTCCGTTAGCTGTGTGTCCGTTGGCCGTGTCCCATATGTCCATTGGCCGTCTGTCCGTTGCCATATGTCCGTTGGCTGTGTTCCGTCTGCCCATTGGCTGTGTCCTGTATCCATTAGCTGTGTGTTGAGTCCCTTTGACTATAACAACCCGAGGTCATACCAGGGATATATGCCATGCCATAACCCATAGCTGACTGCTTGACTCATTTGGCTGTGCATGGTCTGCACGTCCGGTGGATTTGTATGGTACAACTACATGTAGTTGTACATATTTGGCAGCGGTTAAAAGAAGCTCTAGCAGGCCGTATGGTACACTACATTGTATACGCCCGCTAGACCGTATGGTACGCTACATTGTAGCTTACCTACCTGGACCTTGGACGATGAGTGACGGGAATCATTTTCAATGGAAAGTTTGACATGCACGTATATTTCCACCAGTCAAGGCATTACGGCCAGGAAACTCTCGGTCGGGACCGAAAGTTAAAGTGAGAGAATCTACTTATTATCAGAGGGGGCGTAGCGCAAGGCACAAGGGTTTCTATAGCATTTGGTAGAACAAGAGAGATAATGCAAAACCAGAAAGCGAGAAGTGAAAGGACGAATCAAAGATTAATCTGCAACCTTATGCCAGCCAGTGACGTTCCGGGGCGTGCATAAACGTTAGCGCGCCAGCTTGAGCCGCATGTCTGAGCTGCATTGCCTGCGGAGGAAATGCATTGGTACAATGCATATATTCAAGTATAAGAAGCATTTACCGCCACATTTCATGTTGCAATCGCCAGCACTAGCCGGTCGTGCTTCTCCCGTAGCGTGCAGCTTCGAGTCACACATGCATTCGTTGCCGTACTCCGTTGCGGCGATGGTGTGTCCTTGGGAAGAACATATAGCGACACATCGTTCCGTCGTCATTCCAGCCTCAGACGTCATAGAGGAGCGAAGGATCCGTTCGGGCGTGTCGATAAAACACCCAGCACTGGACCATCCGGACTACGTATCAAGTAATTAGTAATTCAGTAACGAATAGCAGGCCAGATGGGGTGATTTACTGGAGGTGGCGGCGTGTTACTAGTGGAGCCTTTGCCGTATACAGACAGCGCCCAACTCCCTCCGCAAGTCTTTGATGAGTCTCCAGCACAGGGCGTGTTGCAGCTATCAGAAGCAATCAGTGCCCCGGTTGCACCGTTGTTCGTGAGCGAATTTCCACAAAAGCCTGGAAAGAAGTCAGACCTAGACCTCGAGCAAGCTGTCCACGAGCACTCACACTGTAGCCTATTGTCAATCACGGGACATAACGTTAAACACGACTGTTTCCAGAACATATATATCAACGCAACTCACCCGTACTCGACTCCTGAAAATTGATAGCCAGTGCAGAGTGATTGGCAGATCTGGGGAGTCATATCCTGCTGGGAGAAACTTGGTCCTGTGAGCGCGCGTCGGGATCCGAATGTCCCTTCTGCCACACAGCCATAGTAAGAGTACGCGGACCCGGTCGAAGTTGGTACTGTTGTGGAAGTAGGTGTCGCACTTGTCAATGGAGGCGTTGTGGGTGGTTTGACGCCACTCGCGGAGTACAAGGAAATTCGATTACCGCCTCCGCAAGTATCACTAGCTGTGTATAGGTCGCAGATTAGCGGGAAAGTGTTCGACATATCCAATAGGATCGTACCATTTCCAGAACACGGCATATCACATTCATTAGCCGTAACCGGGTTGATACCAGCCGTTATCTTATTGGAACACCAGCATTCAACGCTATACTCGGTTCCTCCGAACGAATACCCCGCAGAGGCGCACATGTTCAGGCAGGCCGCAACTGATTGGCCAGAGATCGAGTTCTGAATGCCGTCGTCCAGAGTGCGGGGAGAATAATCCGGGTAGCACCCGAGATAGGACCAAACGACGCCAGAGATGGAGGTTGTTGTGGGAGCTGGGGGAGTACTTGACGTCGAGGTGGTAGTGGATGCTGTCGTGCTAACGGGGGCTGACGATGACGATGTCGCTGTGGTCGTGGTTGGAGATGAAGAAACACCTTCTGTAAAGTAAGAGGCATAAGAATATCATCCTGGCGAAGACTGCCGGGTGAAGACGTACTTGCAGAGCCAACATATGCATTATAGTTATCTATGTGCTAATAAGAAGAAGAATAGGAGTGGCTTCCGTGGTTGGACTCACATAAAAGAGGATTGGTAACGAACATGTAATCTGACGGCGTCCGGTTGATAACTGTTGCGCCGTTCTTGACCATGGTCACGGTGATCTTCCCGGGAGCGAGAGGGATCTTGAGCTTGGTGACACCAGCCGCGACGTTGTCGAATGTTTGCGAAGAACTGCCACAAGAGAGTATAACAGTGCTCGGTGATGTCGAGAATACTACCGCCCAAAGGACGTCCTGCGGACGCCAAAATATGTCAGTTCGGTGGCAACAAAAACCGGAGGCTAGATTACCGGTGACCAGTCGAACCCTGTTGGGCGAGACAGCCCATCCGAGCTTGCTGTGGCCGTGGCGGGATGGGTACGCGCCCAATAATATATCACATCTTGCTGCTCAGAAGTCAGCGGTGTGTCGATGCCAGAAGCAGAAAAAACGACCCACAGTGATAGCGGGATATGTCCCGGTTTTGAAGGCCGTAATATAATACTGTGACATATCGTACCAGGCCGTGTGAGGGATGTTATTGACCCATGTTGTCTTATCTGGCTGCGCTCCCTTAATCGGGCCGAAGCTAAGGAATTGTTATGGTTTAGACATGAGTATATATGATACCCTAGCAACAGAAAACGCACTAATGAGACTCCCCGTAATCATTCCTGTAACACCGACGGCGGTGGGTGTGGGTAGTGCAGTTTCAGACCCGAATTACTCACCAACTAATCATCTCGACGAAAGTTATAGTATTCCGCATGGCCATGAGTTGTTCCCAGCGTGAAATGATCAGCCAGTCGTCGCCTCGCTGATACCAATTCTTGTAATCATAATGCGTACTGGAAATCTCAGAGGTAAGATGGTTTAACGAAGGCGAACAAACGAGGTACGCACTACATCCAGCTGCTTACAGTAGCTCCATACCGTGACCCAAGCTGGCTTATATCTGGCGCGCATATAATAGGTATCATCGTATACCGATAAAAACAGGCCACTCACAGTAATCATCATCCCCAGTCTGGTGATCCAGAATGTTAAGAACACTGGAGACTTACGAGGTTAAAATCTCACATTTTTGTCGTTATTCCCTTGTGGCCAAGCACAACCCCAGCTGAACGGAGAAGGAAATTAGGCACTTCCTCGACGATAAAAGGCTCGCACAAACTCACCAGTACCAAGAGTCTAAGCTCGTCCAGCTATCAAACTGGCCCTCAATCCCTTCAATAAAGGGCATGAGATAACCATTTGTTTGCGCCTTCAAACTAGCCCATCCAGAATTTCCCAAACAACGCCCTGCGAAGCTCGAGATCATGGGCTTGCCATCGATGTGGAACTGATTGGGATGAGACGCAAACTGATTAACTCGATTAACTATGTCGTTCACGTCGCAACCCATGGCGGTGAAATCGAACGAGATGAAGAGTTTAAAGTTGGTGCCTAGATCCGCAGCGGCGGCGTAGGCGGAGGCAATCTGGGTACGTTGCCAGGAGTCCCCACCCATGTTTAAGGCAAGAGCGTCACTATGATTGAGTTTTAAAGAGGCAATTTAGTTATGTTTTTATCGATACCCACACGCCTTTCGCCTGGATCTGTCGAATATCATCAGCCCAGTCTGTCTGGGTATATGGATAACTATCTCATAAACGTGTCAGGAAGGCTGCATCGGTAGAGTGGGAAGAATAATCTTACGTGTCTACGGAAAATAAGTTCTCGAGCTGTTCGGCGCCCACCAAAGAGTACTAAATAAAAGACTTACTTCCAACAATCTTTCGCAAAGTCAGTTTTCTGATTCACTGTAAGAACCGGGTTACATACGTGATGCATAAATACATATTTCGTCTCGCCTCGCTTCACCATCCCTGAAGCGCCATGACTCTGATCAATTGTAACGTTGTTATTTGTAGATGACAAGCGCCGGTGTTTATAGAGGGCTTTGTCGAGAGAACGATGCGATTTACGCCCAAGGGCATTCGGTAGAAGGAAAAACCCGACTATAGCGAAGATGAGGCTGGTACGCATACTTCCAGGGATCGTCTCGCTGGCCCAGATTTGAGTAAAATGAATGTGTGCGTCCGGGATTTGGACAAAGAGAGGGAGGGTCCGAGGAATACAGTCTGGATCAGCGAAGTTTCAGGGGCAACGTACAAGCGTATATGATAATGCGAGTCAACAAGGAATGTGCCCCTTATGAATGTTGAATTAAGCCACTGACGCCAGAACAATTATAAGCGCGCGCGTTGTCCAGCTTGGAACACAAGTGATAGACGTCGGACGGCGAGCGCCAGGAGCGTTGAAAGTTCAAGTTACAGAGCGCATTCTCTTGCTTCCTAAGTAAATAAATATTAATAACCACGTAAAGCTTGGTCAATGATAAGGCCCACTTACTAGGTATATAAGAAACGCACTCTGCGATTGGAATTTTAATTTACATAGATAGTAATTTCGGCATTCCAGCTCCGATAGACATCGGCTGCACGTCGGTGGGCGGAACGACACGATCAGCGCTGATACGACGAACCTACCACTTCTAGACGTCAAATTAGTTTAGGTTGTTATAGATACGGACATCCATAAGCAGCGAGCGCGTCAACGAAGAGGTCGAAGAGCCCCGTCGTTGGACGGGTAGCCTTGAGAATACCCCAACCCATTAGAGACACTTCCAAGACAACCTTTATCGCATTGAGAACTATTCCACGATTGATTCTTAGTCATAGGGTGCAGGTGCCATATGAAATATAGAACGAGATCCAGTACATCTTTCAGACAGAGCATCATTGTTGAACATTTTTGCAATAAGAGCGCCAACATTCCCTGTCAGAGGCATCAACGTATGGCCTGAAGTAGCTTGGAGTAGATATAGTCACATTCTGACACTTGAAAATACAGCCACACCCACCGGAGGCTCGATGGTAACACCTGAATAATGTGCTATCCTCCTTGACGACAGTCCGTAACCACAGCCCTTCCTTAGACATCCTGCCAATGTCCTGCCAATCAAAGCTCTATTCAGCGCAGGGGATCCAGACTTTTCAATTGAGAATCAACGACCTGTCTCAATAGGAAATGGTGTCGTAGTCGGAACACGTCTCGCGTCGTTTCTTGGTGATAAGCAGCTGCCGCAAGTCCTACCAAGTTCAAAACTCACCCAACGGTCAGCCATCATATTCAGTTCGGCAAGTGAAAACGCTGGAACAATCCAAGAAAAACCTGTTCTCCTACATGTGGTGCCAAAGTACAGTTTAAAGTACGGTTTATATTCTGTTCTGCGATCGGGGATCAAGCGAGTTGGACGTTGCCGTGATTGCCACATCGGAGCACAAATACTTCGCAATCGGCCTTTTCACGGCTTAGCCGGCACACCCTCGGAAGTCATTCATGCTGTAGCTTGGTCCGGTAGGAGCTGTCGACGAACAATAACATCGAACGAGATCTCTACGTCACATGAGATCAGGCTATATTCAAAGGCAATCATTAAACGACTCGGAGCAGTCAGGCGATCGGTAGCCTCCGTCACTGACACTGGTGGGTGTGGGCGAATTGAAGAATCACATCATGGCTACTTTACCTTAAGTTGTGCAGTGTACTGTATTCCTGGGATTACGGGCACGTTTGATATTCTAAGTCGACGTTATGGCAGTGAACGCCAACCTGTACCCAATCTTACCTAGCCTATGACAGAAGTGATACACATGGAGCGACTGAACGACTGTTACTGGAGTTAGAGTTTAGAAATATAGAAACAAAAAATACTGGGTCCCAGTTGCACCACGTCGCGCTGGATTCGTAACAACCTGGAAAAAGCTATGGACCGAGACAATTGTAATACTATTGCTATGAAATGTTTCATGGGCAGGTGTTTCCATTGCAACAATATTTCTTTTCGCCCGTAGTGCAGCAAACCCCATCGCCACACTTATCTGTAGCACACTCTATAGTGCCATTACCGCAAGATCCTCTACAGACCGGAGCGGTGCCGCTCCAATGACAGTCGACGGTCACCTGGGTAAGGCTTCTAGCTAGGGTATCGTCGGAGGGGGCTGTCGCCGCAGAGGCGAGTGTAATGGCCATAAGGGTAGCGACAACGGAAAAAAGCTTCATCTTGTTTAAGCTGCAAATCTCCACTCAGCATTTCTCAAGCGGACTGTTGGGGCGATCCTCGGCTTACCAGATGATGAACTTTGTAATGGGGTGGAAGGGGGTTGTGGTTTTGTTTATGTGTGGGCACCGCCGAACAAAGCGGTGAACAAATCAGTCAAGGATGTTTGAAGACGATTTGGAGTAGCAGACGTAGGATTCGCGCGGGAATCTTGCTGAAGCTAAGGCTTGAAACAAGCCCTTTTACATACTTGCTGAACAGTCGGCGAATACTAGCCACCGGCACCACTGCTGGCGAGCATATGCCTGTCTGCAAAAATAACGTCATTGATACAACGAGTGAATGTGGGTTCGGGCAATCAGTAATTCCTGATCTGCATAAATCAGCAAGCTGCTTACGGTTGATAAAAAAAAGTTGTGCGAATCTGGGGTTCCATTTCCGCATCAGCAGGAATCGGAGCCTTACGCGCCGTATTGACGACGACCCTTAAAAACGGTGTAGCGTGCCCGTTCCCAGAGCCATACAGCCCGAAAAGAGCAGAGAGCAGTTTACAGGGTTTCCATTGCATGGATATGTTTTTATTTACAAGTTGAGCAAACTCTGACTGTTGCAAAAAGTCACGCGACGGCCGTATTCTGAATATGAAGGTTTCGCGTTCTCCTCACCTTCTCACCAAGAGTCATTAGTCACCTGCCGTAATAGGCGGCTTCTTCGCCGTATATCCCAGAAGCTTGACCGGACTCGTTACGACACTACGGATCTTCAAGTCCAACTTTCATCCGAATTTTGGGGAAGCTGAACGTTTTTTTAAGCTGAAAGTTATGGGGTTGAGAGGGCAATAACGAGTCTCATATGCGGTTCCTCCCGGAAGAATATCATTACCACGGCTGA
Source organism: Collybia mongolica (assembly GCA_013420905.1). Lineage (NCBI taxonomy): Eukaryota > Fungi > Basidiomycota > Agaricomycetes > Agaricales > Clitocybaceae > Collybia > Collybia mongolica. The sequence goes on from JAAXNY010000004.1 coordinate 600,798, forward strand.
ACAAAAGGTTCACCCTTTGAATCAAAATCGAACGCCAAAAACCCAGCCCCGAAGGTCCGCAGGGATAGTGACTTTTCCGTCCTTGACGGGTGCGCCAACGCTTGCGGCAGACTGGTATAAGAAATCACGAACGTGGGTTCTGTAGGCTGCCTCGAAAGTGATAGCGACAGTGGCACTTGGAGTGATCTTAGCGGGGAAAGTACCAACGAGAACCGCTTTGACTGCCAGGGTGGGTTGGCAAATGGAACAGGTGACGAAAGCGGTAGCGAACAAATTAATCCCATTCAAGCTAAGAGGAGCCTGGGAGGACGCGTTTGTCGGTTCCTGGGTTGGGTATCGAAGGCAAGATGTTTGTGTCCAATAAAGGACTGAGCCAGGAAGGGAAAAGGTCGTGGCTTAACGCAAGAAACCCATCGTGAACATGATATAATACACATACACGGACAATCTCAAAAGTTTGGCTATCAAAAGAAAAGGACTTGAGGTCGGCGTAGAGGCTACAAATGGAGATATTATTATGTGGGGTTGGGGTAGAGCATGTGAACTAACTATTTGTAAGGGTGATCGAACGTCTGGCATGATCGGCATCTCAGTGCCAAATTCTGCGGAAGGTAGGGGGCAAGTGGATAATTTGCGCCGCACCATCCGGATATCCCGTATATGATCAGATCGGAACACCTACATCCCATAATGGTGTTCCCTCGACCCCGATTGAAAATGTAGTATAACTTCCTTCTCTGAGCGCACTTTGGCCCAGTATGTCATCTAATACAAAGGCGTACAAGACGACCTCCTATGACACGGCAATAACTCAGCCTTGATAGAGACTATCGGATGGAATGTTCACCTTAAGTCGGTATCTGCCTGTGCAATTCTATGGCTTAACGCGACGGAGAACCCGGATAGCATCATATGAATTCATCTGCAAAAGTTACAGGAGGGGCTCGGTAGATGTGACCAGTGGAAATCTCAGGCAAGATATTAGGGTCAATTCGGCGCCAAAAAATTGGGTAAAAGTAGAAGCGTCATTCTGGTCTGATATTTCCCGGGGGTCGCTTTTAAGAGAACGTTCGTTCTTCCGATGATCCTGGAAGGAAATTCGTTTGACTTTAGAACCACAATTCAGGAGGTTGCCAGTGAGAGTCGGGATTCGGAAACTGCTGGCATTGTTTGGTGACCCGCCCGGCACTACCCGTCTGCTCTTGGAACGCTACTCCCAATTCGGAGAGTCAACTAGATTCAACTTTTGCCATGCAAGTCTCTAATTATATCCAAATCTCTAGTGTGGAGCCATACACATACCTCTTCTATGAAAACGGCACAAAAATATTCCTCGCCATCGTAAATCACCCTGACGGGGAGCATTCGCTCGCTCACCAGCAGGCTCAAAAGCCTAAATCACAGTTAATAATGTCTTCAAACTTTCAATTCATACAACTGCTCTCGTCGCAAAGGTGCAGCTCCCGTCCATGGCCAGAAGTCTCAAGAGCATCAACCTCATGTCCTTCTATCGATCGTGACCATTGTCACGCGACGCACGGAGAAACTCGATAAATACTATCTTAAATATCATGAGGGTTGGTTATTAGGGAGAACGCCTACCATGCGGTCAAAACCCGTGTTCATGGAAAACTGGTGAGTTTTCATCATATTCGTTGTTCCATCCCCACGCAGTTACAAAATTAGTTCAGAACTCGAGTGATTTGCGAGGGGCATGGGGCATCTTCATCAAACAGTGCCCATCAGGAGGAGACACATCGATTCCCATTCCCGACGATAAGTTACTTACCAACTGGACACTTCTCTCATCCTGCGGTAAATGGGGCACCGAACCCCAGCCATGTGCTCACCTGGGGGTCATTGTTGGTTATCCGCTACCATGTGCTTCGGTGCACCTGCCCAGGCAGTGGTATGTCTTCGTCCTTGTTACTTGGTCAAACCTGCCCCGGTTAATAAATCCATGTTTAACAATTTACCTTCCTTGTGTACGCTTTGATGTGAAACATCGAAATCCGGTCACAAGACGGTCGTTTAAAGCCCATCGTTGTGGTATATAAACACTCTTTTGATGTCTCCGCATTGGAGAGATTACCCTTGTCACCTCCCGGAAAGAAATTGATATCGAAGCTAGAGGCGCAGTCAAAAATGCATCTCAGCCTATCCTTCCTCCTCACCGTGATCAGCATTTTCTCGTTGCCTTTTGTGTCTGCGGGCGACTCTGACCGGTTTGCTGATAGTGCCCTCAATAGTAATGCCACCACCTATCAGAGCAATGCGACATCAGAGCTACACAAGCGGGCTAGCACGAAATATGTGTTTATGCATCATGTATGTCGGTCTTTTATCGCTAGTGAGCGACAAGTACTGACGGAACTTACTCGCATAGATTGTTGGCAGTGAGTTTCTCATTTAAATTGTGCTGTGTCACACACTTCTGACTTGCCCTCCCAGACACGTACGTTTGGCCATCCCAATAATCATAACGGCTTTTTTGTTCAACAATAATGCAGATTCCCCTACACACAAGCTGACTGGACGGATGATATCCGGCAGATTCAGGCGAAGGGCGTGTAAGTAGATATCTTTCAATTAAAAGCCTCTCAGATACTCACGAAAATGTCCTTACAGAGACGCATTGGCTCTCAACATGGGTGGAGACTCTTGGCAGCGCGATCGTATCGCCTCCGCATATGCTGCTGCAGCTGCATTGGGGACAAACTTCAAGCTTTTCATCTCATTCGATTTCAGTGCTATGGGATGTGACGTGAATGATTTGGTTGGCCGAGTCAACCAGTTCTCTTCCCACCCTAATCAATTCAAGATAGACGGTAAACCTTTCGTCTCGAGTTTCTTTGGTAGCTGTTTGGGGAATTCTGGATGGGCCAGCCTTAAGGCGCAGACTAATGCTTACCTCATGCCTTTCATTGAGGGGATTGAAGGCCAGTTTGGTAGCTGGACGAGCTTGGACTCTTGGTATTGGTAGGTCGTCTTCTAGACTTTATTACAATCTCAAATGTTTATTCTCTCGTTCTAGTTGGGGCTGCGCTTGGCCTCAAGGAAATATCGACAAGACTGTAGGCCAATTTAAATTCGAGAGGTCTAGACCTAAACGTTGACAATGTATCTCGCCTGTTAGACTGATGACGATAATTTCTGTGAGTAACCCTTCCCTCGCGGATGTAATTTTCTAAATATTCCTATCAAAAAAGATATGAGCCAACTTGGAACACGATACGCAACGACGGTCAGCACATGGATGTTGTGCGTGGCCCCAGTATCAGAGCTATAACCGTATCTCACTCTCCCATGATCTTAGTACCCATTATAGCTTCAAGAACTGGTACCAACGAGGCGACAACTGGCTCGTGATCACGCGCTGGGAACAGCTCATGGCCATGCGGGATAAATTGACATTTGTTGAGATGGTAAGCTGGTAAGCAGATCGGTCCGAATGCCGAGACCTGGTGATCAATTCAGCTCACGTTGCAGGAACGATTATGGAGAGTCACACTAGTGCGTCACCCTTGTTTTGCGACACTTCCGCTGTGCCATCGTGGCTGACGCGTGATAATCTTATAGCCTCGGGCCCGTGAAGGGAGCACAACCCGCTGGGACAACATGGACAAGTAACATGCCACATACCGCCTGGTATGATATGTCCCAGTATTATATCACAGCTTTTAAGACGGGTTCTTTTCCTGCCATCAAAGTAGGTTGGTTTTATATTATTATTCAATTCACTTTACTGACCTCGTGTCTTCGGAGTAGCAAGATGTCATCTATTATTGGGCACGCACCCATCCCGCAACAGCAACAGCATCTGCTGACCCTCTTCCCCGCCCAAGTGGCTTCGACTGGTCGTCTGTAAGTCACTTCAGCAGCCTTTCAGGACTCCTCTGACATTCCTACCCTTAGGATACACTTTGGGCCGTCGTGTTCTCGACATCAACAAGCACTGTCACACTCAAGTGTGGTAGCTCCTCTCAAACATTCAACAACGTCGCGTCCGGGGTCACCAAGCTCAAGATTCCCCTCTCCCCCGGAAAGATTACTGTGACCATGGTTAAGAATGGTGCCACAGTCATCAACCAAACGCCTTCTGATTATGCCTTCATTACCAACCCCACTATCTGTGAGTGCTAATCAGAAGGCTCTACAAAACCAGTTTGAACTGTTTCCTAGATAATGAAAACGTCTACGTCGGTGCTGCAAGTGCGTAAACACGTCAAAAATGTTGTGGTGATTGACTTATTGCCTCGATTTTCAGAGGCTTAGCCTACCGCTCACGTTCAGTTTTGACCTGATTTGTTTTCTTCCCGAAATTGAAATGCTTCTCGCCATTTTCTGCGGTAATTGTGGGATCTTTACGTCTCACCTCTGTTTTTTATGGTGGGCCACGTGAGGCAACTGTTTCGTGTCACGCCAAATAACTAAAGCGCGTGATATGGCATCATCACTACCATCATTGCTAATTGAAATTCATGATACTCCACATCTTATCTCAATCAGCTTTTGACTACAGAACTTCATCATGTCTCGTACCACAGAAACTGCAGGTTTCAAGGCAAGTTTTCTCATGCGCCTTTGTCTCATGGTTACAACAGAACACTGTATATAGTTCAACCACACTATGATCCGCATCAAGGATCCTAAAGCGTCTCTAGCCTTCTATCAGGATGTAAGTTCTCATGGTTTCATCAAGGCAGCCCCCACTAACACTACCTTTAGATTCTGGGCATGGAACTTCTTTCTGGTATCATAGATGTTTCCTGAGGCCGAAGGACACCGTCTGATTAACCAATCTACCGTCCAGAAAAGAAATTAGATAACTTCACGCTCTACTTCCTCGCATATAACCATGCCGGACGCGAACTGACAGCGCAGGAGAAAGAGAAATCTCCCTTCTCCCGCGAAGGTAAAGTCACCGAACTCTCTTCAAAACGTGACTAACATCAATGGCCAACAGGTGTTCTAGAGCTCACGCACAACCACGGTACAGAATCAGATCCTAACTTCAAGGGCTACGCAAGTGGAAACGCAGATCCCGGCAAGGGATTCGGCCATATCGCAATCACCGTCGACGATGTCGAAAAGGCGTGCGAGAGATTTGAGCATCTTGGGATCGCCTTCAAGAAAAGGCCTAGTGATGGGAAGATGAACAATATCGCGTTCATTCTTGACCCTGATGGGTAGGCCAATTTTGTGTTAACTCTTACCTAGACTGATTTCTGACTTTTCTCTCGTCATCACAGATACTGGATTGAAGTTGTCCCTAGCACTCTCAATTTGTAGGGCACAAGAATTCACTTATAAAGTTTGTACCGCCACCAGGCCGGTTGTAAACAGTGCACACGGGAGCCTATCTGTCATATTTCCTTCTTTGAGGGTTCTGCGTCAAACCGACCAATCAGCGAGCGGCCAAGGTGATGTTTGTGATACACGCAAGGTCGACCCCATGATCGTGATGTTATGTCATCTTCTGAAAGACCAAAGATTGATCTCTCACATTCTGATAAGGTATAGATTGAACGTCAAACTTCACCCACGCTGTTCTTATTCGCTCCAGCCTATCGAGATCACGTCAGATGTTTGTTTTACCTCCTCGACCAGCAAGCTCCGCTTTAGTTATGATTGGTTGTCATCGAACCGCCCTGCTCACTTTCTCTGGTGGCAATGGACGTGAACTCGGGTGGGATATTATCGAATCAGAATTCTACGCGCCAAAATAATCCAAGTTTGGTTTTGGAGGACATCTAGTCTCTTCTAGATGTGCCTTCTACATCCGTATACTGGGTGAATGGGACTTAGCCTTACGGTGCATCGCTCTCCCCAGTCACGCGGGTCTAATCCATGGGAAGCGGGTTTATTTCACAGATTGGAAACACTCAGACCAAGATACGTGAATGAAACTTGATTCTTAGATACCGGCTATTAGGGACGTACAAAGTTAAACGCAGATTCGCAGACGCAGACGCTTTCCCGCATATGCACCGTTATGTAAAATGAAAGTTTATACTCCGCTCTGTCACGCTGTAGAGTCAGGAATCAGCATTCAAAGTCAGTATCCCTTTAATCTCTACTTGCAAGGATATCACCCGAGCCTACCTTACTATGATGATCACACGAAATATTTTTTTGTCATTCTATGAGAACCTGAGCACCTAAAAAGACTTTATAGATTATAAACAAGTATGACAATGATTTGTAGGAATAAATTCAGCGCGGATTTGAACTTGTATTCGGAGCCTTTGAATAGATTCTGGGGTGAAGAATCTCGTCCATTCGAAGGTGATGAGTATTAATTGGCATGTCCCAGAGTCAAGTTGGGAACAAATTTCGTGTATAAAGAGTTAAATGTATACGTAAGGACCGTGTAGAATAACCGCGACGGCGGTGGGGGTGTCGCTGGGTAAACTCTTGATGTGCTCGCGGCTCGCTATCCTGATAGTCACACTGTGTCACAAAACGGACTTCGAAATATCCTTACATAATGCGGTGCATATGCGGGAAAGCGTCTGCGTCTGCGAATCTGCGTTCAACTTTGTACGACCCTATTGACTGTCCTAAATCACGGAACGGTTCTCACCTCCAGAACCGCCGTATTTTCATCAGGTCATTCGAGGCTAGATGGTCACAATTGCCTCCGTTTTTCAGACGCAACCTTTTTATTTTCCACCCAATTCCTACTTCGGCCACGCTTATTATTCTGCCTACTTGAAAGGAAATCTTGTGTACTCGACCTCTGAGATTCTGGCCTCGTTCTAACCGCGTGTTTCCCGAATGATCCATTCCAAACATAAAACACTTGGGTTGTGCGAGTCGGAATTGTCTAAATGGAGGCGCGCACCCGATAAACCCGGCTTGAACATTGCGAGGCCTGCGATCGCCGCTCAAACAATCTTTTAATCGCTATCTTGCGATACCATAATACAGTGCCTCTTATTTCTGGAAGACAACTGATGATCAAGCGCTGAGCGGTGACTCTCGCAGTCTGAGACGCCACAACATGTGATATCATCAGAGGGCTCCGTGCCTGGAAGCTGCTCAAATTGGTCGAGGATGATTGGTTCGGATGTACGGATGTATCGGTATGTTACGCCTCAATTTCTCGCTGTGTTCGACTTTCTCCGCCTTGGGTTTATTCAACTTCCTCAAAAGCCTTTCAGCACTTCCTGACATTCCCGGCCTTAGGTCTGGGCTCTTGAACGACATGGTCTGGGGGTGGCGCATAACTAACATCACCTGCTTTTAGGCGCTTAGCTCCGTCCCCTTCACTTCATGGCACATGCCGACCTGAGCCGATTGGCGGTTTGGAGAGCTATGGTGAAGGTTAAGGTTGCGCCGGGTTGTTTTAAGGGAAGTGGGAGTCTCGACTCACCACGACTACCCTGGTTTCGCGACTAAGTGTAGCTCGAATACCCTGTGCAGCCAGTGATTGCGGAGCAAATGTGGCCATCTGACACGATGTCACCATGGAGTCGGTGATTTTATGCATGAACTAGTTGGCCGGTTGATAGTGATGCGAACGGACAGGAACTCCGTTAATTCGAGGAAAAATGGGCTCAGGGTCTAGACCCCGTCAGTCGATTTCATCGGTGCCCCCTACAATACTTAAGGACAAAGTCACAAAATGGGACATCGATAAACCCCACGACCAATCAAGACCTGCTACGCTATAGGATAATGGCCTTTGAATTACCGTTGGAGCTGGAACGTGAAATTTTCGTGTGGGCCGCGAGAGAGAGCCCGACCATAGCACGCGAGCTCGTATTTGTAGCACATCGCGTGAAAACATGGTATTATTAGGCCTGTTCGTCTTTCACGATATCATAACTGACTAGCGTGAACTACCTAGGGTTGATCCTATCCTTTACGAGTCGGTCACTCTCTACGACCGGAGTAATGCAGTTCAATTTCTATCGACCGCTGAAGCCAAGCCATCACATACCTCATATGTGAAAAGGCTGTGTATACACTGCAACGTGGGATACTGGCAAGCGCGCCGTGTGCTAGCATTGTGCCCGACACTCGATAACGTTTCTTGTTGGATATCCGAACCACGCCTCCGCCCTTTTTTAGCGAACCAGCGGCTTGGTGGGCTATCATTCATGCTATCTGGGCTCCCATACGACACAGAGGATAGTTCACCCGACTTCACGAACGCTTTCTACAGCCGGGTGACCCACCTCCACTTCACAGACCGTTGGGTCTCGTGGGTCACTTGGACCGGATTTCATGTTCTTCCGAAGCTCACCCACATCGCCTTTCTTTACGACATCACTTCTATATCTGACGATAATAAAGTTGCCAACGCCATCTTCGATATCTTATCGACATGTCCATCTCTTATACGTTGCGCTCTGATATATACACATAGTTTATCCTCGACATTCAATACTATCGAAGACCCTCGGTTTGTTACCATTCATATTCCACAAGCAGCATTTGGAAGAGGGGAAGACCTTCTGCGCAGAAAGACAGACATCTGGGGAAGGGCAGCGGAAGCGAGTCGCAGACGCTCAGGAGCGAGTGCGATTCAGCAGGCTTCTTAGATCAAAATGACTGTAGACTTATTATGGTTTGTCATTCTTTGTAATTGAATATAATATTGATCGTTTTTTAGACTCATGACTTATACCTTTGTCAAGTTCTGGGAACCTGTCTCGTTCATCTCCACGCCCTTGTGGCGCGACATGCTTCTTTTAGCGCCCTGCTTTTCGTGCTAATTTGCCGGTCAGGCCCGGCCTTAGGAAATACCGTTGTCAAACAATACTTGTAGAACCAAGAAGCGTGAAGAAAATGCATACAAATCAAAGTCAAATCATAGAGAGAAATTTCTGTCCTAGCCAACGTCGTATCTATTATTATCTCTGGGCTCATCACATGATGCTTTTCAAAATGCACCGTTTCTATTTATAGCTTCACGAAGGCGAATGATCATGCGACGCGATTCTATAAAAGCAAAACAACTTCGCCATACTTTTCAAGATGTTCAGAACCCACGGCCACTATCTTGCGCTGCTGGCGACTTCATCGGTCGTCTCTGCAGCATTATTTGATCTTTCTCAGCTCCAATGGACTCTAAAAAATCAAAACGGATCCATCCAAATTCCTGCGTCTGGACCACCCTCTCAGGCTCATCTGGATCTCCTTGCCGCAGGCATCATAACCGAGCCCCTGCTCGGTATCAATGGTAAATTGACCTTTGCATGATTCCACGGTCAGGTCTGATTTTGCATTCTTGATGGGCAGATTTTTCGGAACGCTGGGTCGTCGAGGAAAACTGGACATATACGGCAGATCTAACCCCTTTCACGAATTCGTTGAAGCCGAAGAATTCTCAATCGACACTGCTGATTTTCTACGGTATCGACACCATAGCAAACATCGTACGGCTTATCGCTTAGCCTGACGTCTACATTCTCATTTCTTTCAGACTCTCAGAGGTCACCCAATCGCTTGGGTTAATAACCAATTCCAGCAATACACGTTTGACGTTTCGAATATAATTGACTCAACAGGAACAAAGGATAACAATTTGACTGTCGCTTTTGAGTCGGCCTGGTTTTACGGATTGAATGTTACGGCTAGACCTGATGCCGAATTCTTCCCTGGTGGGTCTGGGGTAAGAACTAGCGACAATGTCAGCATCCATTTGCGACTTATTTAAAGCTCTACCTGAAACTTACGATGACGCAGTACGAATATCCCGGAGTCCGTCAGTGGATTCGCAAGGTTGCATCAGATTTTGGCTGGGACTGGGTAAGATTTCGATGGGGTTCGCATCTTATTCCGCGCCTTGACGAACATGACTTAGGGCCCAGCATTCGTTCCAAGCGGGATCTATAAACCAGCCTACCTGGTGACCTTATCCACCTCTCAAAGCAATGAAAGCAGTCATACCAGCACTCCTCCCATATCTCCCAGTGATCCCTCTGGAAATAATTCTGTGACTGGGTCACTCTTCGTCGATGAACTCTCCGTTGATATCTATAAACTTGGGCAATCCTTTGCTCTTTCACCTAACCAAACTGCAGACTGGGTTGTGAATGTCACGCTTGCTCTGAGGTCGGCTGCCCCCCACCCGGCCTCAGCTCTTACGCTGTCCTTCCCCGAATTGAATCTCACCTCCAAGCCTTTCCAAATTCCAAAAATTCCAACTGCGACAAATGGTTCATTTTGGATAAATGCCACCTGGACGATACCCGACGCCATCCCACAGAGATGGTACCCCCATAACCTCGGGACACCAAAACTTTACAACCTCACGGTAAATCTCAGTCGGCCTGGGGCTGGGGGAGGGTTTGCGGCAGGGAACCTGTTGAGCTTCACAACAACGACAGGATTCAGAACGATCGAGCTCATCCAATCACCGTATACCCAGGAGGATGTCGATCAGCGTGGGATTACACCGGGCGACAATTGGCATTTTGAGATCAATGGAAAGGCATTTTACAGCTTAGGAACGAACATCATTCCGTTCGACCCCTTCTATGCGCGAACGACAACAGATCAGGTCAGGTGGGTCCTTGAAAGTGCGATCAAAAGCGGGCAGAACATGGTTGGTCGATCGCAATGTCGGGGCCTAGAGCATCTGATAAGTATGTTTTCTTGACAGCTTCGAATCTGGGGTGGTGGCACATATCAGCCGTCCGATTCATCGGTCGCCGGTGGCGTATATGATTTCTATTCTATATGCGATGAGCTGGGAATACTTGCCTGGTCGGAACTCATTTTTTCCGATTCTCTATATCCCATCAACGATTTTCTACTTGAATCCATTGAGCCGGAAGTGCGCCAGAATGTTAGGCGAGTAAATCGGCACCCGAGCAACGTACAATGGGCTGGCGGCAACGAAATCGAAGGGATAGTAACTGCGGCCAATCATAGTTTGGCGAACGGCACGCATTATCTCAATGAAGTTAGTTGTTTTATTCTGTTAGACCTGGCCCACCTGATCAAGGTGCTTGTTCAGTACGTGACGCTATTCCAAGACTTCCTACATGGCATCGTGGTATCCGAGACAAGATCTGTGGGTGCCGTCAGTTCCGAATCCTCGGACTATGGCTTAATGGGACTGTTACTACCTCTAGGTGCCATATACGGACTGTTCGACAACGAAGGGCGTATTGAGCCTGGACCCTTATGTTTTGAGGTTCGATAACAGCACCGCCGGAGATATTTATGGAAATGGCGGTGAGGAACGCCATCTCCCCGTGGACCAGAAGACTCACACTTGTTAAAAGAACGATATAACTATGACGCCAGTCAAGCGTTTAATTATAGCACGTTCCCGGTGTCAAGGTACGTTTAACATCATCGAAAAAAATGAAAAAGTGAGCTTAAGTCCCGTAAGGTTCATGAACGAATTCGGGTACGTGATTTCACGAATGATTCCCAAGGAAGTAAAGCTGATTTGTCGTCCTGTCAGGTTCCATTCGATGCCATCGTTCTATAGCTGGGAGGAAGTGCTTACCTCAGCCGAAGACTTTTCATTCAACTCAACGGTCGTGATGTCAAGGGATCACCACCCCCCTGCAGGGAGTCTGACATTCCCGAATCAAAATGCGCCCCAAGGGCAGTTTCAGATGACGGCAGCTGTCGAGATGTGGCTTCCAACACCGTCAACGGCGGATACAAACCAGACGTTTGCCCAATGGTGTTGGAGTACCCAGATATTCCAAACAATGGCTATGGTATCCCAGGTGGCTTGGTACCGTCATGGTGCTGGCCAGGGCGAGAACAATCTAGGCGCGCTGGTCTGGCAATTGAACGATATCTGGCAAGGCGTAAGTTGGTCCAGTATAGAGTATTCCGGCCGATGGAAGGTGCTTCATTACGGGCTGACGGGGGTATTTTCGCCTGTCACCATCTACCCGTTCTGGACCACAGAAAATGAGACGTTCCAGGCGCTCGTCATTTCCGATAGATGGGAAGAAGTTCAGGGTTCAGCTCAGTTGACCTGGTATGACTGGCTTGGCGCCCCGCTGAACACGACCACCCATAACTTCACCGTTCCGACGTTGAATAACTCTTTGGTCTTCGGGGCTACCGGGCTGGATTCTATCTTGCCACCTGGAAAGAACGCATCCGATGTGTGGCTGCTCCTTAACTTGACGGCAGAAATCAACGATCGTACAATAACCAATGAACAATATGTGAGTACACACTTTGACCTACTTGGGTTATGTTACTGAAAATGACCGCTATAGTTCACGCCTGTCTCGCTGGCGGAGGCCACTCTTGTTGATCCGCAAATTGAAGTAACTCGAACTGAAGACTTGACTTTCACACTTTCGGCGAAAGGCGGGGTCGCGCCATGGACGTGGATAGATCATCCCGCGGGAACAATTGGGATATTTGTTGATAATACGACAGGCCTTCCATACAATGGGTTTTATCTCGTCCCAGGTGTGGACAAAACATGTGTGTCACCGAAATTTCATCGGGTTCGAGGATTACTGATTATATTCCAGTGAAATTTATGTTGAATCCGCCACTCTCCCGAATTGCTGCACCAGACCCTGAACAATTTGTCGTCAGATCTCTGTGGAATAACACCCATCTCTGATAAAAACCAAACTTTTCAGTAGTTAAAACCGCAAAACCAAATCTATATCGTCAATTTGAAAAACTCTGGTGTTGGAATTTGAAACGAGGGTGTACAGCCACATGATTTTTTGTCTATCGTGCTCTTACCAAATTAACGCACGGACCATACAAAAAAACTATATAAGCTTGTATTCGACATTTTTGATTCCTTAGAACATACTCATCAGGATCTATTTTATAGAAACTGACCGAGTCTCGCATTTTTACAAATGCCGCATCCTTCATATCCACTCGATGACATCTGCGCTAACTCGTTATACCGAGAACATGATCTTGCGTAAGCAAGGTCTCGAGGACGTTTGGCTCGATTATCTCGTATACTTGCAAAAGTTGCTTGGTTGTGTTGCCAGCGAGTCTAGCGTTTGTCTGATGGATTTTTTCTTCTGATATGATGCTCAGTAAAAACGAAAGTCGGGTAATATCATGCGTTAGTCACGTAGAGTCGTCACAAAGTCTAGTCATAGTCACCTCCCTGTAAATTCGGTCTCCAATGAACCGAATTTCTCGCTCAAACGATGTGAGTCGGCGCTCGGCTCTGCCAGTGGATCCACGTGGATCTTTTGTCGCCTTGCGTTGCTGCGAGTTACTCAATCCGAGTGCCTCCGTTTCCAAAGCTGCACCCACAGCCGCTAGCTCTCGACATCTGCAAGTAGGAATAGGTAAGTCTTCTCCCTCTCAGATCCCTTGATCCCCCTCTTTTCTTGAAGTCAGATGCCACTTAAACGGACAGAATCAGTGTTTTTTGATGAAAACCAAGGACCCACGGCCTATTCTAACTCTCCGACGAAGGCCGACCACCCTGCGAGGACAAAAGATGGTAGACCGTGTGGGTGCGCTATGTCCCCTGCCCCCGCAACTCCTTCGCTCGCTCCATGCACCTCGAAGGCCGTTCGCCTGCTTGCGGATTCCCGTTCTGACGCTTCCACCTGCGAAGGGCAATCCGATCGAACGAGAATCATCCTAGGCTTGATCTCAAGCCAGCAACCTCCTCCATCCCATTCACTCATTCCTCAATCCGCTACTCTTCCACCAACCATCACTGTGCCACCACCTGCCATTGGAAAACCAATAATCAAGAACCCCTTCCTTGTCCTCGGCACACCATTGCCCCGCCGATCCTCGCTACTTGGCCCTGTCCGTCGGAATCTTCAAAGCCAACCTGCATTTCCCTTGTCAATTCCTCAAACAAGACTTTACAAAAAAGTCCTTCGGCAAGCAAATTTCAGAGCCCTTAGGAAGCATGCACATCAGTCAAAAAGGCCGGCTGAGGATTAGTTAAATTGGGGTGTTGGGTGGACATTTATATTGCTTGCATCTTGCATGTTTATTGACATAGAAATGATACTATATTTATGTAGCTACTATAGTTTTACAACCATGGTACTGCCGATTCTGAGCACTATTCAATATCTGAATTATCATTTGATCCAACCTTCTCATCACTGTCCAAGGTGTCTGTCTCTGCTGCTGTTAACATTGCCAACCCTGGGTGTTTCCTAAGTGCCCAAACCTTTGCTCCTGCTCTCTCTGCCTGCCAAATTCCAACATTATCAACAAGTTGTGCAGCTGGCAGCACAGTGAGACTGGAAGACCATATTCCTCGCCAAGCTCCCAAGACATCTTCCATTTTAGTCAACAATTGACAAACTACCATCACTTGCTTGGGCGCCTTAAGCAACTCATAAAATGCAAGTGCTTCTCCAACTACTGAGTTTTGGGATCCATCCATCTGAGGAATAGACGCCTACACAGTATCCATTCAGCATCTGTGATTTTATGCTTGTGACATTAATTACCTCAAACCATCGAGAATATCTGCGACTGTCTCCATGGGCAGACTTTGAATCGCTCAGACAACTGTGAATCAAGGTCTTTGAATTTACATGAAACTTTCCCCACCTCCTGATACCCGATTTCACAGTGTCCAGATCAAATTCAAAATCTGCAAACTTGGCAATAGCCTCTAAGTGTCCTAGAAGAGGCTCCCCTTCCTTCAGCTCTCTCTTGGTGATATTGATTTTTTTTACAAGGGTGTTGTTGTTTCCTGAATGCCCAGAACCTTCCTTTTTGATATACAATTCGGGATAACGGAGAAGGAGAATCTTCAACTGCTCTCGCTCCTTTATCTGATTGCTAAGATTTGCGAAAACAGCTTTCTTTGATCGGATTCGACTGCTCATTTCCCCAATACTCCTCTCCACAGTAGCTTGAGACCCAACCCTGATTGATCCATTCCAGGCAATATGTGCTGGCACATGAATTAACTGGAATATGCAGAGCCTGGCCCTTGAGATGTTGTTTGGGTCAGAACCCACATACAGCTTTTCGAAGGTTGTAAGAAAATCAACGATGATCTTGTGCAGCTGCTCCAGGTCACCTCGTGATCTTGCTTTGAGTGTCATTGCAAATTCGATTGCCTGTGCAAAAAGGGAGAAGTTTTGCAGCACCATGGAATTGATTCCAATTTCAACCCCAATTGGTATAATATACCAGTGCAACAGTCCCATCCATTCATAGACTTTATACTGGCTGTGCCGTTTCAAAAATGGATCTCGGATTGATCCACAAAAAGATGGTGGAAGTGTGGACATAGCTTTTGCAACCAAATCTCCTAGTTGCATCAGCTTATCTTGAGGAATATAGAAGGAATCGCCAGGTTTGCTTTGAGCCCATGTATCCCAAAGGAAGGCCATGCAGTTTTCATAGAACAAATGAAAGGGATCAAGTGGAAAGAAAGTAGGATGGATGAAAGCTGGACTTGCAGCACAGAGAGGCAACCGTGATATGCCAGTCATTTTTGTAATGAGGGTGACTTCTTTCTTGGTTTTGGCACTTGATATCCTTTCTATCGTATGCCAGTAGTCAGCTGAGGTTCGCATAGGCAAATTGTTGAGGTCGTAAGTGGGTCGAGTGGGATTGTATTCCTTGTTCTGATTGTCTGGTGGGGATATTGGATAGTACTGTGCCTTTGCTCCCTTCTGGAGGCTAGAGCGAGCTCCCTTCACCAGACTAAAACGATCTCCAAAAATTGCAGAGTGTCCAGCCATTCCATTAAGCTTGGCAGATCCCAGCATATCTCCCAACACCATGCAAAGGCTGCCATGTAACACAAAGTATGAGGAATCAACTGCATCCCATGTCCATATCCCTTCGCTAGCCATTGCAAGTTCCTCAAAAACAGAGCGTAAAAATGATTCAATTTCTCCAGGAGAATGTGGACCAGGTGTTGCTAATGGAATTAATGTTTGTAAACCTTTATATCGCAGCTCGCCTGGTAAATTGAGAATGATGAACAGAACCAGCCAAGTATTTGATACTTTCTTCATGGTGAGTTGGGCCCCATCAGTTGAAAGAGCAAAAGCGGTGTCACGTGGGTCCTGAAAGAGATTGAGCTTTTGGTGATGCACCATATGCATTTGTGAATCTCCAAAATCTGAATATGTTTGTTTTGCAGTGCCAAAAAGATGCAATGCTTGCTTCAAATGACTGTCTCAGTGTCGCAGGAGTGTGGCCATCTCAGCATTTGCATACATGGCCTGAATGGTGGGCACGATAGGCAGAACCATGAGTTGAGCATAGGGTTTTTTATTGCCAGATGGGCTACGTTGTGGCTTGTACCGTGGCCGTCCACATGTAATCCCTCCTTTGTGAACAAAAGGACAGGAATCCAGATCCTTGTAGGGCCCAGTGTATGCAATACAACTGGCTCGGCACATGTCAATGAAGACAGGTGAAAGCTTGGTCAGATGCTCCACAAGCTTTCTGACCAAGTATAGGCTTAAAATTGATATCCCAGATGCTTTTTCCAAAACCGCGCCATGCATTGCATACCCCTGAACAGTTCCTCGGCTTTTGCTCCAAGCAATAAAATGCTCAAGACTAGTCCTTTCCTCGATAGTCAAGGGCTCTGCACCCTCGGAGCCCACTGGTGGCACTTGTGGAAGTTTATAGTCTCTCAGAAGTTCTTTCTGGAGCCTCTGAACAGCATCTGGAAGTTGATTGAGAACCCTCATCTCATCTCCTCCAGTCTCCACTTCCATCACATCATTATCAGAGTCTTCAACAGAAGAGAGATCGCTGGGTGTTGCAGAAATAAACCTCTCTTGCAAATCTTCTGACTCAGAAGACTCAGAAGCAGAGGTACCAGAAGTATTGACTGACTGATCTAAAAAGTCAAATGAGGAGGTTAAAGAACATTGAGCATTGAATTAGTCTGTGGAGGTAAACCAAATTTACCCTCCAAAGATAAAATATTACTCTCCTGAAACTCGATACCTGCCAGGGGAGAATTATCAACTGCAGGACATACATGTTAATTGCATAAAGCGAAGGTTGGCTTAGACACACCAAATGGGTACCCATTGTCTTCATTGCTGGTCCTATAGTCGCCACAGATATTCTGATCAATACCCAGATCCTGACTTTCAGTACTGTCAAGATTGCTATTCTCATCATCACCATCGTCACCGCTATCTGAATCGTCTCCACTAGTATCCATTTTATCTGAAGCACAGTTAAATTTGCCATCAAAACAGTATGTCACATACCCATATCCTCTCTCTCACCAGCAGAACCACTATCTGAGTCATCTCCACTGGTATTCATTTCATCTGAGGTTGCTGAAGCATCAGTACCAGCTGGAATGCCATAAGCATGTCATAGTATATGGAAGATCTATATAGATACCAGAGACATCCAATTTCTGCAATGCCTCAGAAGTCTTCGAAATACATTGCTGCAGGTGCCGCATATAGTCAGGTGCATGGTTACTTGATTTTAATTGATCTTTATCGCGGTTGAAATGTAGAAGTACAGTCCGCAACTTGCGAATTCGGGAAGGGAAACACTGTGAGCAATGGCAATACATGGTGTTTAATGGCAAGATAGTTTCATTCGAGATAACGCAATACTAGATAGCGACAATCGATAACGAGCACCCAAGTTGAAGTTCCCATCACGTGAATCAAGTTCGCACTTCTATTATTTTCAATTCTCTACCACAAACTTGAAAATGAACTCATTCACCTATGGGACACCATCTTTGGACCCACTTTACCAACCTACAACATCGATGTCCCTCTCACTGCCTTCCATGACATCTCCCTATGACATCAAGGAACTCGCACTAGCGGAGGTCTTGAGAAACCCGCACGTTCAAAAGTTGTATCAACAGCTTCAAGAGGCAACGAGCCAGATGTTCCAGGATTCGGATTTGAAAAAACAACTCTGGAACGAGAACAAGTCGCTTACTTCTGAGCTTCAGTCTGCTCGAGAAGAAATCCAATTGCTTAAGGCCGCCCCAAACTTAAGGACTCCAGTCTCCATGTTGTCCAGTTTTATTTTTATTTTTCTCAAAACAATGAAATTTGACAATGTAATTTGTTTATTTAGGCAAGGCGACTCTTTCTTTGGTTCCCGTGGGACATCAGTGGCACCAAGCGATTCTATTTCGCAACAAATTTCGAGCACTTCATCTCCACCCGTTCGATCAGCTACACGACCTCCTCAGTATCCAGAGGAAGTGCTCTGGACCCTAGAAGACTGTCGGAAGGATCCACTGGTTGGTGTGACCATTTCCAACCCATCGCGGCCATCAATGGACAAGTGTATTTGCCATCCTAATGGTAGCATGGCATCAATGGGAGAATGGAACAATATCAAGGCATGTGCCCGAATGATACGACATGAACTGCGACAACTACCATTTCCTCACGATCCTCGATTGAAGGGCAAAGAGGATGCTAAAAGGTCGAAAACATTTTATCGGACATACCACCCAGTAGCTTGGACGGAAGCAATCCAGAAGCTTGAAAAAATGCAGCCGCTAGTCGCACTCTGTGCACCTCATTGGAAGGCTGAACAAATATTAGGTAATTCTCTACTGGCTGCACTTGATAACAGCATCAACGACACCAGCGACGAACTACCTGCCAAACCTGCAAGTCCACACAAGAAGTCAGAAAAGAAGAAGAAAAGGGATAAGTTGAAGACAAAGGGGAAGGAGAAGAAGGATGAGGACGAGGTTGAGAACGGGAACGGGAAGGCGAAAGGAAAGGGGAAGGAAAAGCAGATGCAGAAGGACAAGGAGGACTACAGCAATGCAAACACAGATGCGATGAGCATCTTCGCTTCACCAAGTACGTACCACCCACATGGTGAAGTGTGACTTCACTGACCCCTCTTTGCTAGCAAATCACGGAGATCCTTGCGAAGATCACAACCCTTTACCATCATCAAGCGTCAAGGGTCGAAAACAAGCAGAGCCTTTTTCTCCCCACAAAGCCCCTCAGACAAAGAAAACGCGCGTGGACGTGAGCAATGGGGGTGCTTCAAATCAAGACGATGGCATGGATTGCACTTCGGTAAATTTTGGCAGCAAACCATCAACTACAGGTCGGATTGGCGCTTTGTCGTTCATCAATGTCGACATGTCTTGTGCGTATATTTTTTTGAACAACTCCGGAATTTTTTTTGATTTACACGTGCCATAAAAGATCATTCCCTCAAAGGTAACAGTCAATTTCCTACTAATAGCTTTTCTGATATTCCAATCCTCCTCCAGATTATTTCTTGCATGAGTTTCCCTCAATCCCACATGCTACTGACCTCCTGGCTGCGATGGAGCAGGATCCGAACTTTCGCAGAGGGCCAACACCAACCGCCACGACGGACTTTCTTTCCCGGATCGAGACGGCCGATCCATATGCCCCCGATCTCTCCGAAGACGATAATGGTAGCTGTTGGGGCCATTATCAGTTCACAAGTGGAGGTATGACTTTGACATCTGTTCTTCAGTCCTGGGATTCTGTTGGGACGACGGACATGGCACGTCAACTGATCGCGGCAACCATCAAAACTTGCAAAGTGGCGCGGCACATATGTTTCGATCAAGGTATCAAAACCAGCAGTTATCTGAGCGATGCATACCTGCAAAACCTCATTGAAGTACTCTGGAATTTGTGGAACAAGGCAAAGGGATTGGCAGTATGTTTTAAATCTATCTTTGTTTCAATGAATTGTTATTGATTTCATCTAGACAGTCCAAGCAAGACCATCGGCACCCTCAACAAACCTGCAAGCCCGTCCGGTGACACCGCCACCCATCCCTTCATCATCCCATGTGTCGCCATCGCCGCCACCGCCACCTTCTTCCCCAGCTCCTTTGCTGGCGACCGTCCAGACTGTAGAGATGACTTCCATTGCGAACTCTTCATCAAACACAAACTCTTTGCCGACACCTTCGATGTTAGGTACCACAGATGGCCCTGGCATGACAACCCCGCCCGTTCCTTCGCAGTCGACTTCAGCACCGGCGCCGGCCAATATCACAACTGACTTGAAGGCTAGTCTCTCAGTACGTGCTTGGCCCTCACTTTATCGGACTTTCACTGATCAATCGATCTTACGTTGCCATCAGCTACTTACAAAGGAGGAACTGAAGCAATGGATGATAGCCTCGAACCTCACGACAGCTTCGACCAAGAAAATGCGGACCAAGGATGGTAAGTGGATTTGATAAAGTATACCATGAAGTCTTGTAGCTGACTGCATCCTAGATCTGTTGACAGCAATCCTCAATGCTCCAGCACACCAACGACCTTCTCCCGAGTATATCGCGAACATCCTCGAACAGGTAAGTGAATTCTTTTTCAAGCGAGTGCTTTTTTACTTATGATTTTTGCAGCGCAAGGCTAAGAGAAGTGCACAGAAGGTAGCAGGGAAGTCGAAGGCCGGTGGTATTTGAGTAGCGCAGCGGTATTGAATAACCCTCCCCCCCCCTGTTTTGATATTTGCGCCCAATGATTAATATTTATTCAACCTGACCCCAGCTTGACCTGAGCCTGACCTGAGTCCGACCTGAGCCTGACTATATTCTAGTCGAGTGACTATAAGACGACTGGAGCAGGACCAGCCCAGCAGGACTGAATAAGACTACCACAAGACTAGAGGTGGACTGGTAATACGACTATTACAAGACTGTACTCGACTTTTGACAAATTTTTTTTCTTTTGGATTTTCAGGCAACCTGACCTGACAGGACTTTTTGATGACTTTCGCAGTCAGGCGATCGTCACTAAACACGGATTTTAGTCGTGCTTTTAAGGGACCTGACAAGACTCGACTAGGAACGACTTCAATCAGACCTTTACCTGACTAATCCTTTTTACTGAGTATGATGTTTGTTTATTCCCGTTACTGTTAATATTTGCCACTTGAATACACCGGTGGACATAGATCCTACTACTGACTTTAAGACTGATCAAGTTTTTTGCATTGCTCACAATCAATATATGCGTATCCCTACCTACTACCAGAAAAAGATTTTTGGAGGTCCTCGACCACACAGCACAAAGTCGTAAATTATACATGTGGGAAAATACCAGAAGATCTCACATTTCTTCCCAAATTATCTGACATTTCGGCTCAAGTTCTCCAGTTGGAAGATGTTCCGAAAATTACTCATTTTTTGTTCATTTTTCTATCATTTCTCTTCACATCAGACTGACATTTTACTGGTACATTTTTGGAACCATTGTATTTTGTACTGCAGCACCTTTCTCCTGACTAACATAACTCACCAGACAACTGGATGCCGAAAACCCCACGCCACAACCGGTCACTTTCTCATTTTGACGATTTCAAGCCAAGTAGAGCGAGTAATGCCTCCAAGTTTTTTTAACCTCTTTGGACAGTATGCAGCTAGCACAATGCTCCATTAGAAATATCTTAAATATCTTCCTACTTTGAGACAATCAATGTTGTTAAATTGTGATCACCATCTGGGCCTGTGAGCCATACATCTACTTTTTGGTGCCATAGCTGTTCTTTTCTATTTAAGAGTGCTGTATGATAGTTTCTGAACCCCATAGGTATATAACCATGATAACTTAGACAGTCAGTACACCCTCCATTGAACAGTTATTTTATATGCAAGCTAAGGCAGATTTGTGCCTGTCTGAAGTTGTTGTTCTCTTATACAGCTCAATTAGGTCATCTCATAACAGCCAAAAGCATACAACCCAATGGGCCTAATGTGTTATATACAGGTGCTACAAACAATGTTGGGTCAATAGGATATTCAAAAAAAAGGGGTAACTGGTTGACCAGTGACTAAAGCTAAAAAAAAATGCACTCAGAAACCCTGTGCGAAAAATTATATTCTGAATGATATATTGAATTTCCTTCAGTAGGACAACTTATGAGACCCCAACAAGAATATTAGCTTATGTTTTGCATGTGTAAAGCCAAAAATAGTCAAAAAATGACTGGTTGTCCAGTGACTTATGTTAGTGCTCTCAATTACAACAAGCAATAGGGTGAATATGGTTAGATTCATTACTATACAATAATCAATTATAATCAGTGTTGTAGTTAAGTTCTAAGGGTTAACCGATTTTAAGGCCTAAATACATTCTAAGACTAAGGGTTAGTATCAGCCGACAACGTCACTAAGCCTTAATTAAGCCTTAAGATGGATGAGTCAAAATAGATGACTGGACAACCACTAGCATGAGCTTTGGGTTATAGATGAGTAGACGGAAAAATACTAGTAACAAATTTTGTACAACACATTCCTTGACCCCCCAGTGATGCCACCTACAAAAGGGATTCTCTGGAACTACTTCCTAGCTGGTGAAAAACAAAATGGATCACACCTCCGAGCACATTGTCGCAGTTGTATTGAAAGCAAACGTCCTCCTGGAGAAGTTGTAGAACTTGACGAGGATGGAAACCCTATGATATCATCAGAATCATGGGTCATTGCAGGTCAGGATCACTCACACTCTATCTTTGGGGAGTTTGGATTGTAATTTCCATGTAACAGCATGTAAAGCAGATGTTGGTGGCATACTTGGGGTCAAAGATTCGATGATTGCACATATTCTGGGTAAAAATGGCAATAACCCATGCCCAAATGCATCTGAGGAAGCACGGAAGACAGCAAGAGTGGAGAAAAAGGGGAAGAAGAAGCGAGAGAGAGAGGGGGGCAGTGACAGTGAGAACAATGGAGAGAAGAAACAAGTGAAGAGGAGACTACTCACCAATGTTGAGGCAACCCTGAAGCAGTCTCGGCTCAAGGTCTTCCGAGGGATCCAAGTCCCATTCACCAAAGAGCAATTGGCCATTGTCCAAGAGCAGTTCCTTCGCGCGACCATTTCTGCCAACCTCCCCTTTACAGTTGAGGCGCACGCATCAACACCAAGCATACACTCAGGAGGCACAGCTGATGGAGCTGTTGGCAGATGAAGAGGCGGATGAAAACAGGATCCCAGATGATGGGGAATTGAAAGGGTCAGGCGACGACTTTGATGGGTAACGAGAAATGGCTGTTTTCACTCAGAGCGTTAATAACCCCTTAGCTACAAGGCTTAATTAAGACATGTTCCTAAGAGCTAAGGTTTAAGAAAAATTTCAGGCGTTAATAACCCCTGAGAATACAACACTGATTATAATTATGCTATGCCTAGTTATGAAACAAAAACCTGCCTGGGCCAGCCATGTGTGCACATGCACCAGCACCCACATCTCCATGTCTGTCTATTGTATGCCACAACACATTGCACTGCCTATACACCCACCCACAGATTCACTACACAGTTTTTTCATTAGTGTACATACAGCATGAGATGATATGGGGCACTTTTTTACTTACCCCACAACCTTAAATTGAAGGTGGGAATGTGTCTTGCACAACCCATGGAAATCCTGGTCAAACAAAGTCAGTATATGTGCATGGATAATAATAATATAATGCCTCACTGGATTTGGCTATCAGTCATGGTAGTGCATCAGGAAGCAGCTGGGAGGAAAATGACCTACTGTTGCAGAAAAAATGTGCCACAAAAGAATACTCATGCATATATGCAAAATGTTTTGGGTATTGGGAACAGACAGTACTGGTTTGTGTAGCATAAGCTGAATGCTGAACAGTGGATGTACACACCACAATCAGCAAATCTGCTTTGAGATGGCAGTGGTTTTCTCACCTTGTGATGACCTGGTGCTTCATTTATCCTTTCCTATCTTTGGAAGTACTCTGTTTGAGTTTATCTGGGTCCCAGATTAGGATGAGTTCTCGAATGCTGTGGGATTCAGAATGGATCAGGATCAACTTGGAAAAAAAGCATGTTGGAGAGCAATGGTGGTGCAAGATTCACCTTTGCACCTCAGCATCAAATCCATTTGATATGGGAGAGGCAAGACAGAGGAGGGGTTTCAGAGGGGGAAGACATGGTGGGGGAAGGAAAAGTGATGGTGGTGGTAAGTGGAAGAGAGCAGGGCAATGACAGTGAACACAGTTAACAAAGAAATTCATGAAGTCCAGTGTCACAATATCATTGATGTCATAGAAATAGTGTGCTGTCAGATTCTCAGAGGTTTCACTGAAAGGAGAATGTACACTGGAGAAATGAGAGAATAATCACAGATAATTTCTTGATAATTTCTCATTTTCCCAGAATAGCCTTGTGGAAAATTTTTTGGTTTTGTGCTGTGCAAGGAGCTAGCAATTACCATGGTTAATCACAACATCGATAAGTTGATCATAAAATCCGCTACAGAAGTGTCTCTGCATCGCCTGACTGTAACAAGTACCGCTTTACCATGATCTAGGGCCGTATTGTAAGTGACCTTGGGGTGGTTTTCGTTATGAAATAATGCCTGTCTGAGGCCTGAATTAGGTATCCCCTGCCTGATCTCAGAATCAACTCCCCCATCTTTCCTTGGTCGCACCAGCAAAGAAAACTCATCCCCCAAGTCAGTGCTGCCGAATGTCAATACCCCTGTGGCCTGTAGGCTTTGACGGTCCATGTACAAGAGGAAGCAACCAAGGTGCTGGACCCAATGCTCTTCGAAAGCGTTTTGGAGGTTCTCACCACTGACCATATACCCATGTTTCGGGGGGGGAGGTACAACCAAACACCCCAGCTTCCCATCTGGCCTTTTTAAAAGGGGCACAGGTTTCCTTTGGCCCGACAACTTCTTGATTTCGACCTCTGCATGCAATCTAAACTCGTCACCCGAAGTCGAAGTGAAGTCGGAGGCCCCCGAAGATATAGTCACCAACCACCCGTCGGGGAGAACCGCGGAAGCCCGATCCAAAAACTGCAGTTCATCTCGTTCCTTTTTTCCTTCTAAGCCAGCCCACACATCGCAATAGACGGATTCTGACCCCCATCTACCAACAATCACCGAGAATTGGCTACGGTCACTCGGGTGTTCGAATCCTAGAATACCTTCCTGATCTCCAGTGTACTTCCACTCGTTCTCAGACACTTCCTGCCAACTATTATCTGGTTGCGATTCGGTTTTCTGGAGGTCCCCAAACTCGATAGGTACCTTGACTTTCAATAGGATTTCGCGTGGTATTTTAGGGACGCCATTTTTCGCCAAGAAAAAATCATCCTTGATATAGATCGACTCGGAAGGAACTAGGTGGAGGCTTTGGCGCATCCATTCTTTAAAGACTCCCGACTCTAGCCTCACTCCAGATCGCAAGTTCGCGGTCCGTGTACGGGTGTATGTGAGGGCCGCCTTTTGGGGGCGGATGAGCTTTCCATGAGGGTTGAAGCACGAAAGCTCGAGTGCAATTGGCTCTGGGTCTCCCGCGAAACGACAATTCAAGAGTACGAGTATCACCCGCTCAAAGAGAGTTTGAGACTGTACTATGGTGGGTAAATCGATACGAAGCCCTTTGTTGGTTATGAAGTAGGGCTTGCTATCTTCAGAGGAATCAAGGACCCTTTCAATATTGTCCGAGTTACGGAATTCACTGGGAGAGCGCGCTAAAATCCCTCGCTCGCTGTCGTCCAGCGAAGTCCAGGCGAATATGGAGTGATCATCAGATTGCTTTATGATCTCGTGCTGCAGTCGAATAAAAGCTTTTCCCCTTTCTCCATATAGCAGCGGCATAGTGACACTAAACAGCCCCATCAAACTGTATGCCACGTCCTCCTCTCTTGTTGTTCTGCGGTCGGCTGCCCAAGACATCCTTACCGCAACAGGCACACTGTTCAAGCGGTTCAAGCTCCCATCCATAATTATCCCCACGTCGATGCCAGTTATAGTGGATATTGTGTGTCGAAGGGTAGCCTTCGTGCCAATGTTAATCCAATCTGCACCATAGAAAGCCACCCTCCGAGGCGTGATGAGTTCCTGCAGGGTCCAACCTCTGCTGAACCACAGGCTTGTCGCAAAAAAGGAACAAAGGTTTTCGTGATCGTCCTCGCTCGGAACGTCAGATAAATAGGCGTAGCAAATGCGGGAATTCTTGTACCACATGTACATCGAGTTGATTGCTTCAGACACTTCCGCGCTGCTGTCCTTGTTGATGCAGCAAGTGTCAATCCAGATGTACCTCAAACCATCTTTTATGGCCGTATTGCAAGCGCCGGTAATCTTCATGAAGCCCTGCATTTTTTTGGCCTTGTCGAGATCAGCAATATCTCGGAATGTAACCTCTTCCTTCTCCCATACATGAGACAATATGGCGTAAGCGGGTATATCGCTTTGGAATTCTGCCAATTCTTTAGTGGTAGTATTCAACAGGCGCATTTTTAGTGAGGAAAAAATGAGGGCCCCGCGAGGATCTACTCCAAAGTTAATAGTTGAGGGTGCTAGGAATGCAAACACTTGAAGGACCCACGAGCACTTGACGAAGTAGATGATCGTTGTCGCGCGAAAATCAGGAACCATCGATGTTACGATGCAATGCTAATCTGATCGCGCACTGCGGCATACACCGGGCTCAAATAGAGGCTGCAACCCATTTCTACTAAACTACACAAGAGTCCAGGAAATGCACCAAATAGAATTAAACGAATCGACGTCGCGAAACTTTTCTGAGTCCTGACGGCGTTGGTGTCTTGAAATAGATGGCACTTTCTTGTGAAGATGAGAGCGGCAGGGGCTGCGGGGAGATTGTGTTATGAAGGGCGTTCTGGGATACGCGCATCGAATTTAGTCAAAGGCCCAGGATTTTCCCTTGTTCAGGTTCGCGTTCCGTAGGCAAGCTGGAACCATGCGCATGAAGTTGTATGGCGCCCCCAAATACTCACCTCAAGCCGGGAGCGAAGGAGGCTTTGTGAATGGAATAACGATTCTAGAGTAACAAAGGAATCTAAGTAAACGTATTATAGACCTAATCATCCGAGCCAGAAACTGAAAACTCCAAGAGGTTTTTTTTCGAGAGCACCTGCAAGTGAGGGTAAATTTCACGTGTGTGAAAACTGACTGCTTTGAACTTTCCTTTACACACCATCTGATCTGCTAACTCCCAAAAGTCAGGCCCTCCCTGCCGAATGTCCTGCCAATACTCTTTTGCTGATTTAGGATAGTGATAACTTGGAAGAAGAGCGATACGCAAATCGCACAATCCACTTTTTTCCAGCGTCACCGCGAAATGTGGATCGGATGATACAATAACCAAGGTCTTGAGAAACTTGCATTCGGAGAGGAGTTGGGAGAAGACGTCGGACATATGAAGATGATGTGGTATAAACAGATCACCAAAGGCGAGATGAGTGAGTGCTGGGAGTGCATGCAACCATGTCCAATCAACTGTAATAAGATAATGTGGGGGATTGACGATGTCGAGGTGTGAGAGGTTGGCGAACACGTCAAGAGAAATGTTGTGTCGCATTAAAGACGTTGTATTCGTCGTTTCTATTCGGCACAGAGTTTCCAGCTTAGATGATAGCCGTTTCAACGGCTGCCTACGTTTAAGGAGCATTAAACAGTCGGAATTGGGGCCTGGGTCGACCCAACAAGCGATATTGGTTACGCCAGTGCATATAGACAATATTTTTTGAGCTTGATGGAATTGGATCGCGCTGGTGAGGTATATGTTCTTAACGTTCTGCGCGAAGAACTCGGCTGGCCTAGACTTGAGCGTTCTCAAAAACATAGCAGTGCTGGCAGCAGGGTAGCCCGAGAGAACCACAGTATCATAGATGATTGGTTCAGTCCTGTTTAAACGTTTTTTTTTGGTATAATGAACAAATCCACAACGACATACCATGCTTGGAAACGCTTCCCAACCAAAGCCAACTTGACTGCACATGTGCGGTGAGCTCGGGCAGCCCATTCAACGATCTCCCGTTCAAGCTCCATGGGAAGCTCCGTGGTTCGAGTCTCGCTGGCGGGCCTGGTTTGCAGCATTATCGTACTCCGATCAAGTTTGAAGATGATGACAGGAGGAAAAGGTGGACAATCGACTCGGATCTAATAGTCACGCCAGTGGAAACGTGTTAGGCTATGCATGTCGGGTCATCTGCCAGACCCCCCCCACCCCCGCAATTGTCGACCCGACTGGTTTAAACGCTTCTCAGCGAACCCCAAGTTCGAAGGTGCTGCTGTGTTATGTATAAGATCTAGTCGCAGTAAATTCATGTGGTGATGGGAGCTCAAAAAGCCTAAAACAAACCTTGAAAGCCTACATAATAATCCTCAAAATCTAACATTAATCAACAAACGCAGCGACCCACACAATTGCAAGTCGGAGCGGTAAAAGGAGAATGCTATAGTTCTAGCCATACCGTACATGTCCATCAAGTAAGTCTGTAAGTATCGCGTTGGTCGTAAATAAGGAAAGAGTAAACCATTACAGTATGATGGCAAAATATTGCGGCCTTCTGGACCAACTTTACGAAAGCAGGAACAGCAGGGTTCTCAACAACAAGCAAAGGATTTAGCAAAAAATCTACGACCTGTAGCGAACATGGGCAACATTAGGGGGTTGCGTCGGGTAGCTACCGTCCGAATATAGGCTAGTTGATGACTCTGTCGCGGCTTGTGAGTTTGGGTAGCCAGTGGCACGCACAGCTCCTGGGAATAAATTTACGGGATCGGAGGGCAAGGGGGCGATATTTTCTGACGATAGGTTGCGCGTGTGACTGTAAGGGGAAGGATGGAATACACCGAGGTTATTCGATGTTGCATCGTCTGCGGAGTGACCGCGGCGATGAGGGATGGGGGCGGGGCTACGGGGCAACTGTGACGATGGGCCCGCAATTCCATGATGATGGGAGGGAGCAGGTCTTGACACTTCTTCTTTGATGGAAAGTTCTCTGTAGTCAAAAGGAGGGGATGCACCTCTTTGGTAAATCTCATCATGCCAATGAAGAGGACTTCGCCTAGCCGCAGAGTCAGATAGCTGGCGTTGATGAGCTTGAGCACTATAATGCACATTCGAGAAAGCATTCTCATGGTAGAGACTTTCTTTCGACGAGGGAGATGTCAAATTCTGTCGTGCACCTACTGGCTTACGTGTAGGATGGTGTTTTCGTTGTTGCAAGGGGTCATCTTCTTCGGCGGACAATTGTCGTCGAGGTTGTGTGTAATGAAGGTTATTTTGGAGAGGACCCGGCGACCGGGGCGGAGAGATGGACATTGGAGGCTGAGAGATCGGTGGAACATGAGTGTCCATCAATTGGGAGGTAGAAGCCGCAGGTTGTTGGGAACGGTTTTCGCTACGAGATTTTTGTAGTTGAGGCGGGACACGTGGGGGTACCACAGGTGGAGATGGCGCAGGTTGCCTCGGTGCGGGTGGTATGGGCTAAAAATATATACGTGGTTGAGGGGCGAAGACGA
The DNA here is from genome assembly GCA_013420905.1 of Collybia mongolica. Classification (NCBI taxonomy): domain Eukaryota; kingdom Fungi; phylum Basidiomycota; class Agaricomycetes; order Agaricales; family Clitocybaceae; genus Collybia; species Collybia mongolica. The sequence goes on from JAAXNY010000004.1 coordinate 630,000, forward strand.
TTGGAATATTGATCACGTACCGCCCTCGGCTTGTCAACAAAGTGTTTTTTTAGGACAGGGGAATTATGGGATGAGACTGTTGGAGTCGGAGGTTGGACATGAACGTGATGGGACGTTGAAGTTTCTGATCCAACACCAATATTTGAGGTGCGGAAAGAATTATTTTCCCTCCTGGACATGGGAGATATCAGGGAAGTATCTTCCCCCTCGTCACTCACTTCCTCAATTATCTCGTGTGCTCGACTGCTTCCACCAGGGTGATTTTCCATCGAAATCATAAGGGTGGACGCTCTGTGACCGCCCTCAGTTGAGTCTCTTGAAAGCCCCTGCAGCGTACTATGGTCAACAGAATCCACGCGGTGCCCTCTTGGAGGGGGGACGAGCTGCACAGGAATTGGACGATCTTTCCAACGAAACCGGGGAGGGAATTGTAGTGGGTTTTTCCACCGAGCTTTACCCCGAGGGAGTACTGGGGGCGATGAACCTAGATCACGATCTGTATGAGACAAGGGCCCACGAGATGGAACGGAATAGGAACCTATATCGACCGGGTCCATTGCAACAGGCTCGTCGGTTTCTGCCGGTGGGTCAATGTACCATGTATCGTCGACTTTAACCTCGCGAACTTTATAGGGTATTTGGAAAAAATACCGCAGTCTCGTTATAAATGGTTCCTTCTCCGCAGGTTTAGAACGGAATAAAAGAACTATGACCCCCACAATAACGAGTGTTGCCACACTGGAAATAAATGGGGCTGTTATCTGAATGGTAGACCAATTCTGAGTCGCGAGATTGTTGCGAGTCGAGATGTTGTTACGAAGAACTTGTAGATTTACTAAAGTAAGGCTAAAAAATAAAAACAAAAATAAAAACTCACCCGTCTGAACATAGTAGGGGTTAAATTTACCATTGTCCGGCACCCTCATGAACGCCCATATCGGAAAGTCCAGCCCATTCGCATATCCATCTGTGACATTCTGCGAAGCATCCTTACATCCCAACCCCCATGCACTAAAAGAAGGAAGGTCCCCGTCGTCTCGCATGATTTTGCACGCACTCCAGATGTTGAAAAAAACGTTATTGCTGAAATTCTTCAGTCGTCGACTAAGGCCAGTTTGAAAAGGTCAACTCACCAAGAACACTCAGTTGGAGCTACAGTCGAATTGGTGACCCTTGCACCCCCTTCACCTTATAAGATCGTTTGTCAGCTGCCAGGAGAGTAGGCTCCATGGAGTGAGCAACAAACATGGCAATCTCATCTCCAGCGCTAAGTCACAGGGTGACCTCTGCTGGTTACCATACAACTAAAAAAACGACTTAGAGCGTTGCAAGGCATAATATTGATAGATAACTCACCATTCCGAAGGTATCATCGTCGCCCCGCCTCTGCAATGTTGGTTAGAAATCTGCTTCCGTTGAAATGATTTGACCTTGCGTGAGAGAAACTAACTTCAGGCTTGGCACCGGCAGGCACCGCGAAGACACATAACGATACAGCCAGTGAAATGGCGAGCGTGTGGGGTCGAAACATTACATCAAGTGGCAGAGGAAAAGAGAAGTATGGTGGCCGAAGCGCGCTGGTTCCACCCTGTACACGAGAGATGTGTGGAAGAGATACAGCTTGGGCGTCAATTTGACGGACACGGAGATTTGATATATTACTGCATCTCCGGCTCACCATCACGCCGTCCATCTCTCCCATGACCTGCCTCGCTTCTCAATGTCCATTCCTGTCTCGTGATAGCTTTTGCAGTCTACTCTACAGATTGAATAACTGGACTCACCTCACCAGTGCGTCTCTTGCCTCGGTTGGATTTAGTGCTCGTCGTTCCCCCGGATGATATTGTGGATTCGTCGTTCAATGCAGTCCTACATAAATGGTTAGATACTCCGAAGTTCTGGCCGCCTTGGTCTGATCCAGGAGAATTTCGACCACGCGGTCGAGTTGCAGTCAGTGGCAGATCTTGACAGCATCGGCAAGTATTGTCTCCATCTTACATACCCTCAAATTCCCCCCCCCCCGCAACAGCATTCCGATCCAGCAACTTCACATATTAGCTGTGCCAAAGCTCATAAATAGTGCTGTGATTTCCGGTCACAAAGTTTTACTAATGCTTAATCCTCGGTCAAGCCAGTATCTCGATACCCCTTTTGGGAGCTTTCGCAGACAAGGACCCCGATGTAAAAATAGTCAACCGCTGAGATATTCATTAGCTCCGGTAGTGCTGTGCCGTCTCAGGGTTCCTGAAAACTAATGTGATCGATCGAGATTTTTCAAGGCTTGAAGATTATGGCAGTTACAGATAGTGCTCACTACGGAGCCACATTTATGAATTACTTACTACCTCTTTATTTGTCCATGAACCAGTCACGAACGGGACATTGTACCATACATATGGGCTAGAATGATTCTCAACAGCACAAACGGCTCGCAGAAGGCGAGATATTCTCAGGGGAGCTCCAAAGAAGGGGAGACCTGGGATTTGAGGTACCTTCAATCGATTTTTTCCTCACTTGCTTTCTCACTCAAATCATGATCTTGCTGCTTTGCAACGACGACATGCTCGACAGCTTTCTCTGCTATCTTCGCGACCGTCTCATCACCGTCAAACAATCTATCGTAATGTTAACCGTCTGTCTCAAACGTCCGAGGGCTGCACTCACGCGGCGGTTTCTTCTAAAGTGCGCTGAAAGACAAAATGGTTAGTTCTGATTGAGACGAGGCTTAGAGAGATCATGGCGGACATTCTTGGTCTCTACGACGAAGAACCACAGAAATATCGTTTCGAAGACCAGCCAGAACACGTAGACAAGCTACTCGAAGGTCAGATAGTAATGCGAAAGTAATATACATAACTCACATAATACTTCCATCCCAGTCTGGTCATCATTGATACGTCAGACACGTGTGATAGTAAAAGTCGACTACTTACTTTTCAAGCGCAATTGGGTTGACGTATCTACAAACAAAATTGAGAATTAAGCGAGCAGTGGAGTAGATCTACTGACTGATTAAAAATCAATGATAAAGAAATCGCAAAGTTAAATATGACGAAGCCTTTGGCACGCAACGCATAAGGCAATATCTCAACGGTGTATCTTGCATGTCAGAAGTATTAGTTTTCGACCCGTTTATCAAAACAATGGTCGGCATACGAAACAATCAAGGGACTGAAGGCAATCTGGATGAAAAATCAGGAGACGGATAGGCACGAGTGATAGATGTATCGCACATCATCTACGGATCGGGTGAGTATTTGTGAGCACTAATGCAGGACAATTATACTCACAAAAGCCGTAAAATAGGACTTTTGACATAAGGCTGGTCAGTAGAGGTTTCCCCAGCGCAAAATTAGACGCTGTACTTACAGATCATTGCGATAACCGTATGTGCAGCTGCCTCATTATGGTGTTGTGCATAAAGAGAGAAGCAGATAGTCTGCAATGTCCAGAACACGACCATACCTACGTCATCAAAAATATGTCAGTCAAATTAACGGATTTTGTTCGACGTTTGCGCTCACCGACGGCGGAAATCATGAACAAGCGCCGGCGCCCAACTCTATCACACAAAAGACCAGCGATTATAGCAACAAAAAAATTGAAGATGTTAAGCAGGCCATTCTGATGGGGATATTGAGTGCCCAGTATGTCCGAATAACAAGAAGGCGCTTACAATGAGTAATTGCGTAGTCGGATTCGTGACTGATGAAAGCGAGTTGGACGTGCCTTTTCATAAATCGAGGAACAAACTCACTTCCGATGGCATCAAAGACCTTGTTAAGATCTGGATGACTATGATAAGTGGGGCCTCAGCGCTCATGCGGGGACTTACAGTACGATCTAAAACACAACAATTAACTGAAATGCACTAGTACCATGTTGAGAATCCTAAAATAGAACGTACACGAGCCCGTTCCCTGACCATTGCGAAAAGAAGGCGAGGGCGATAATGATACGCATCCGTCTTCTGTTTCCCGGAGTCTTGTAAAAGCTTGTCCACCCGACGTTGGACGCCACATCGCGATCAAAGGCGATAGCGGCCTTAATTTCCTCAAATTCATATTCTACCAGGGGATCTTGCCTAGATTGTTGGGATGGTTAGTGGCCTAGGGTAATCACCGGCGGATCCAAAAATAGAAATATCCTGACTCATTGCCGTTTGCATGATAATATGCCAAAGTTTTGAGAGCCTGTGCTTCCCTTTAACATAGAATGATATTCAGGAGCTATTATCGTAAGATAACATTGGACACACCTTCCTTTGCTCACCAGCCATCGAGGAGACTCTGGCACGAACCAGATAAGGAGGACTTGGATGACGGACGGAAGGCCTTGAAGAGCGGAGGGAACTCTCCATGCCCAGCTACTCGGGATATGGAATGTCCCATATGTCTAATAATAAAAAAGAATGATAAGTCAACAACTAGCCGAATAAGATTACATTCGACTCACAGTCCAAGCAGCTCTTAGGAAGATTTGTCCTTAATAGGGTACAGGCAGAGAGGTATCAATAGAACTCACATGATACTTCCTAAATACCACAGAGAGTTGTACAGGGACGTTAACTGCGCCCGCTGAGAGGGGAAGGCAATCTCGGTCACGAGTAAAGGGGCGGCGGACGCAGCGAAGGTTAAGCCAAAGCCGATCAGGAATCTGCGTTCAGGTAAGCTTTGACGGATGTACGAAGTGCCGGGGTAGACGTACCGAGCACCAATAAACATACCGACTGTGTTCGATGCCGTTTGTAAGATGGTTCCGACTATCATGATAGTTGCGCCGAAGAGCACCGAAGCACGTCGTCCAAAACCGTCCGTCACGTATGGCGAAAAAGGATAGGCAGCGAGGGATCCAATGTTCTACAGATGACATCACATGAGTATGACAGAGTGGGGGCACTGCGTTTGGTTTACCTGGATGGCGTTGAGAAGCCCGAGCTGAAAGGTTGCGGTTGGCTACTACCCTATGTGATACAAAATCACGACGCACCCTGCCGCCAGTTGGGGTGTCGAATGCATCATTCCATTGATCCAAAGACTGCAAACCATCTAGGAATAGAGTCTTGAAGGGGCTCATTATGAGAAAGTTCAGGATTGACTAACTCATCATACTTCCTGAGATTCAGGTGGAGTGTTAGTGACTCCAGGGGCCCGAGGAATAACAGATTTTAAATACCATCGAAACCATTAGTCGAGGAAGTGATCAACCTGTGATAAGTTAAATGTAGAGTTGGACGAAGAGAGATATTTCTTGCAAGAGAGCAATCCAAATATTCAACAGGATGATTCCTATGAATTATTGAAGTCAAGTCTCAAAAAGGGTGTGGTACGTACTTCGGTTTTTCCACCACGGCCTGGTGCGATCGATGAATTGAGTATATCCAGCATCATGGGTGACAATAGCGGGTCCGCCTCCCATCGTAAATGAGATGAAGGTGGAAAGACGGGGGACTTGGAGACGTCTTAAATAAGAGGTGGTGTGTACTTAATGCCAAAAGGAAAGCCTGATGAAGTACAATGTTCGGGAGAGTGACTGTGCTAATTTCAGGTTTCACCGAAGAAAAACCTACGCCAGTGATCCAAAGTGCGGCGGGAGAGAGTATATGTGGTATCAAGCATCTGTAAATGCGGTGGTATGCTCAGAAGGGGAACAAGCAGAAAAAGGCCGAGATAAAAATAGCGTTCATGAATGTTTGGGAGAAAAAATGCCCATGATGATGGTGGTGAATTTGCTAAAAAGAGTTCCAAAGACGCAGTCGCTCCGTTCTTCAGATCCGATATTCTGCCTTGCTTTTCATTTGGAACTTCTTCCTGCCGTCAGGCTGCGGGCCTGATATATTTTCGAAGCTACGACAGACGCATTAAGATGCAGCAATTTCGTTCGTGGCTTGAAGAACTCATAGAGTGAAGGTTGATGCGGATGTTGTGGTTTCAGGTTTACCGTGGCCAGCTTTGGAATTGACAATGAAAAGTTGGAAAAAGGTACGCGGATTTCACGTGAACACAGGGCGGGCGCTTGAATGGCGCTTTAATATTGACGTCACCATCTCCCGTCTTTCCACAACTTTCCAAGTCCCAACAGTGGCACCCAACTCATCTTCCTTTTCACAACACCGTGTTATCAGACCATTTTTTTTATCATACACCATAGAACCATACCCTCGACATCTTGTTGGTCACGCTAAGGTTCTTGCACGCAATAAGCCCTCTTGTAGTGAATACCAGATCTAGGAAAGGTGCGCACACATATACAATCACACTTTGGGAAATGGGATGGGCCTACTTAAATTCTCATTAGCTGGTGCCCATGTTTTTACGAAAAATCAATTCGACTGCACAACTACTATTAACTTGGGACCTGTTCGCCTCGCCTAGATCTCGCCAGCTGACTATATGCGCCTCCGGGTCATTAATATGAACTTATGTGGGGCCAGCATTTACTCGGGCACACGAGCACCTACAACTAGATCATGGACTATTGCAGTTCGATAAGTGGCTCCACACATAGTTGATCAGGGTGAGCAGATGTATATGCTTTTTGTTTAAATTTCATGCATGTCATGACTCATCGCTTATAAGCATTAAGCACGGCAAACATATGAAAGAGCGCAAGGCTGCTTCTGGACCAGAGCAACCGCAAATTGGATGATGGGTACCGTGTCGCCGATTCGGCAATACTGACACTGCATCAGGACCACATGTTGCGGATAAAGACTTCTTATCGATCTTGCCGGATTGAAGTGGTTTCGTTATTCTGCAGAGTGGGAGCGCTCGAAACGGGGCTTCTCCAACTCGACTGATCACTGTATCGAGGGTTCCGACGTTCCTCCGGCCTCGATTGGATGGGGTCCCCCGATTCCAATTTCATGTCTTCTGGAAGTTGGAAATTGGAGCCGCCTCGATTCATCTCGGAGGCACTGGGTACAACAGAATATTATTACACGAAATGGGGAACTGCTATCCGAAGTTTCCCTCGTGCGTATAGCTACGATAGGCCAGGTCATGAAGTTCGTAACGGTTCATCCATGGGAAGGTCTTGGTCATGAGCGATCTCGAGGCTCTCTTGTCCTCGTCATCTGGGCAGCGGTTTTCGCAAAAGTTGCGACCCTCGTTTTATCTGATTCGCTCGGATCTTCGGTGACAGGGTCCGGGAGCATCCCGCGTTATCGTCCCATCTCCTACATCCGATACTGGACATCCTTGGAAGATTCCAGCATATCTCACGCTACTTCCAATTCGTTCGACTTTGGCTTTGCAGGGGAAATTCTTCATCACCTGCTCAACCCCAGGCTTCTAGTTCTTACCACATAATATCCTACAACATGCGTCATAGGTGTGCCCTTCCTGAACAGGCAAGAGAGCAGCATGTCTTCTGCATGCTGCGGTCGCATTCCTGGGCGTGCCGCGTAATGCTCAAGTCATTGTTGACGTGCTGCGAAGGCTATTGTGTTGTCTGTGCACACGAGCATTCATTATCATACTTGGAGCACCACGCCTGTCATTCGAGGTCGTTTATGATCTACGGTTGACCTGCCCAGAGTATAAGGCTTTTATTAGGGATCTTTCGGGGCACTCCGGATCGATGGGCCGTGTGGGATCCCGGGGGCTCTGGGGAGATTTCTGCAATGTTTTCACAGCCTCTGGGCTTTTGATATGTCCAAAAACTCTCTCCTCTTGCCAACAGCCAGAGGCCGGCATTGGGGATCCTGATCAAGTTGTTCCATACTCGCAAATTAACGATAAAAGCTCGTAGAGCGCTGGAATGCTCCAGGAGACTCGAGTGTTCAAGCCGGGTGGATTTAAACCCAAGAGACTGCAGGGGCAATTCTGGGGTGATCGGAGGACGATCGGATGTTTCTGGTAATCATGCCGTCCGTAAAAGGCAAATAGATCAAACGGACGGCACGTTGCCGAGGAACAGCTGATGACAGAATAGAAAAACTTCTTCAGTTTTGAACGCCGCGCAGTCACTATTTGCCTCGTGGCCGATACCAAGGCTCAGGCTTTCCCGCAGGTGGAATCTGTGAAGACTTTACTTTTGCTCCGCGACCTCCATGGCGCCACCACCTCCCCCTCCCATCTGCTTCCCCTTCATTGGAGGCTCGAAGACTGGACGTCGTCTCTCGTGGTCGAGCTCGGGCCAAGCACACGACCAGCTAAATAGGCATCCCTCCTACTCTCCCACTTCAACCCTGACTAGTATGGCAGACAATCTTACATTCGTCTCTGACTCCGAGAAGTACGATGAGGTTCCGTCCACGCTCCCCGAGATTCAAAAGGACGGCCATGGTCGTTCAAAGATGGTCCGTTCAAACACAATGACGGGGACGAAGAAGTCTACCACGTCGTCAAAGTGGGGTTACGGATGGGGAATTGGGAAGAAGCTGAAAGAGAAAGAGATGGATATGGCAAGGGACATGGATGAGAAACCAGGTTCTATGACATCGCAAACGAACCTCCCGCTCTATATGGGGCCTCAAAGAAGTAATTCGAAGTCTACGCAAGCGAGCAGGTCCACACAACGGACGCAAGACACCCAAAGAACACAAGACACCCATAGGACACAGGACACTCACAGGACTCAGTCAACGTCCAGGACTCAGGACACCCGCCGGACCCAGGACACCCAGCGGAGCAAGTCGACAAACCACACCCGGTCAACCCAGCGCAGTGGTTCAACCCAGGCGCCACTACCTCGGCGGCCCCAGATATATCCCAATGATTCCATGAGCACCTTGGTTGGCTCTGCGCTTGAGCGCAAGGAGAATGAGGTGGATTCAATTAGGGGTGGGGATACGACGGATAAGCTGGAGGACCTCCGGAGACATATGGCTACGCACGATCTGGACTACTAGTGAGTAACTTACGCCATATTATGCACACGGAATTAACCTCTCTCCTTTAGTATTGTGCCAAGTGAAGATGCGCACGGATCTGAGTACGTTTCGGAGAGTGACAAACGGCGAGAGTATATCTCTGGGTGAGTAACTACTGCGATTACCCCGCCTGGGCCAATTTAATGTTGCCACAGGTTTACTGGTTCAGCTGGCCAGGCCATAGTCACCGTGTCATCAGCATATCTATTCACAGATTCCCGGTACTGGCTACAAGCAAAAGAACAACTGGATATAAACTGGACTCTGATTAGGGCTGGGGCTGTTGGGCAGCCGAAAGATTGGATAGAATGGCTTGTCGTGAGTAACCTCGTTGCCATTTTATCGTCTCCTGATCACTGATGCTTACTCTTTATCTCAGGAGCGCACGAAAGGAGACAAGATTGGTATTGACGCGCGGATGATCTCCCATGAGAAGGCGACCCTCATCAACAGCAAGATTCTATCGCTCGACTCGAAGCTCATCTATCCTCCCCAGAACCTCGTTGATCTCGTTTGGAAGGACAAGCCTGCGAAATCCAAAGCCCCGATCTACATTCAGCCGTACGAGTTTACAGGTACGCCACACTCGCATTCGTGCTTTGATTGTTGTTCATGTTGTGGAAGGCATGGAGGCGACGGAAAAAATCAGGAAGCTGCGGGAATGGATCCATCAGCAACCGGCATCCATTCCGACCTATTCAAAGGCTGCACCGAAACTTTCCGATATGCAAGTGGGAGTTCTCATTACTGCTTTACCGAGTATCGGTAAGTTACTTTTCTGACACGTCCTGAATAGGGCTTATAGTATATCTCGCAGCGTACCTCCTGAACCTTCGTGGCTCGGACATACCCCACAATCCCCTCTTCCACGCTTACCTCTTCGTCGGCTTAGAGAGCGCAGTCATATTTATAGATTCTTCTAAGGTTACCGACGAAACTCTTGATTATATTAAATCTATTGGCGTGGAACGCCAGGATTATCTGGAATTTTGGACATTTTTGAGGAGGAGGAGCTGGGGTGAGGGCAAGGTTGGTATCCATTCATTTTTTTTATTTAGTTTGTATTCTTATAACTACGTTCAACAGCTCCTTATCACACCGCAAACGTCGTATGCCATTTCTCTGATGCTTACGCACTATCGATACACGGTTGCGCCTGCTTTCGTCGAGACGATGTTGTCGGTGAAGAATAAGAGAGAAATCGATGGACTGAGGAGGGCGTATTTACGGGATGGAGCTTCATTTGTGCGCCCTTTTTGGCTCCACTATGTCTGTATGAATTGACGTGCGCCTTTCAGGTGCGATTCCTAGCTTGGCTGGAGACGAAGCTGTCAGAAGGTTACGACATCACCGAGTACGAAGCTGCTTCGCGCTTAACCGAATTCCGGCGACACAACAAGCACTTTATGGGACTTGCGTACAAGTCCATCTCTGCGACTGGTCCCAACGCCGCCCTCCCACACTACACACCCAAGAAGTCCACCGCTCACATGATTGAGCGGGATACGCCATATCTCAAGTGAGTCGGCCGCTATATCACCATCCACTTCTTCTCTAACCCTTGTTCAAGCGACTCCGGTGGGCAATACAGGGATGGGACGTGTGACACCACGAGGACAGTCCATTTCGGCCGACCGTCTACCGACCAATGCGAGGCATTCACACGGGTTCTGCAGGGCCATGTACGTGCATCATTCTGCTGACCTGGCTATCTCAATTAACTTTCCTTCAGATTGCTATCGATAGTGCAATCTTCCCTGAGGGCACGTCTGGGCATCAGCTTGACGTCCTCGCGCGCAAAGCTTTGTGGAAAGATGGCCTAAACTACATGGTGGGTTCGCTACTGCATAGTATTCATTACAGATTTTGAACGCCTACGTCATTTTGCAGCATGGCACAGGGCATGGTTTTGGGTCTTTTTTGACTGTCCATGAAGGCCCCCAGAGCTTCTCGAGCAGCATTCCCTTGGTACAGGGCCACGTTATCACCAACGAGCCTGGCTTCTGTAAGTCACGCTCCTCATTACCGCGGCACGCCCACTGATCAAGTTGCCATGCAGATAACGAGGGGAAGTGGGGCATGCGGATTGAGTCTGCACTTGCGGTGCGGCGTGTTGAGGTGAGCCCTCGTTCTTATCTTGGGTTGGATCTGCCAGCTGACCGGTAGGGTTAACAGACGAAAGGCGGTTTTAATGGCAATACCTGGCTCGGGTTCGAGCGTCTTACATGCGTCCCGATACAAACCCGGATGGTAAAGGAGAGCATGCTCACGAAGGAGGAGAAACACTGGCTCAAGGTCAGTCGCACCTTACCTTTGCCCACGTTTCCGGATCAGTAAACAATTAATCCCGGTGTTTTAGGAGCACAACCAGCGATGTCTCGAGAAACTTACCCCACTGCTCAAAGACGACAAGCGCGCCATGAAATGGCTAAAACGAGAAGCCGAGCGGGGAATTGGGCTTGCTTCTGGGCCCGGTGGCATGGCCATTGACTGGGATTAGATGGACCCGGACTGTTTCATTACTTTCTTCCTTGCGATACCTCGACTGATACGGAACCTCCCTATATATATATTAAGACTCTTACCCATAACAACCAGCGGAAGGTGTCGACAGGACACCGCTCCATCTCCTCCCCCTTGTACCATATACGATGCCGATAGAGATCGTTGTTGGATCTCGCTATCCCTGATTTATTGTGGCTACCCCACTGATGGAATGCCATCTTCGTTTCCCACCCATGCTCCTTTTTTACGTAGTTGTAGTTCAGATTGTGTATGTGTGCTGTCCGTCCGTCTTGAAGATGGATGTGGAAATGACATCGATTGTATACAACCCGGAAGTACATGGATAGATGAGACAACGACAAGACACATGTATAAAGAGAAAGATAAGATGCCTGCTCATCGTCTTTGTGTTTTCCCGCCTTTTCTTTTTCCAGCGAAAAGATGCTTCGGCTGAAGGTCGTGGAGTGCGAATGAGCAAGTGGAGTCCGTAACCGACAAAAAATGACACCCACCATTTTTGTTTTGATGACGCGGTCGCCCTCGCCCGCCTTCGCCAGCATATTACGTGGCCGTTGTCCGAGGTTACGTAGCTTGACTGCGCGGTTCGCTTGCTGTAATTCCCATTAGCCCAGTAAAACATGGCGAAACCACCCTGCTGCCGGGGTCGGACGAAAACACGCACCCCTTCGTCCCGCATACCCGCCAACCTGCGATCCGATTTCGGTGCCCGTCTGTCCATCACGGCAACGACACCAGAGTTCGTCTTGACGCGTTTCTTCGGGGCTTCCTCGCCGTCAACGTCCATCCACTCCTCGGCAGCATCACTATCATCCTCCTCGTCGTCCATATCGACGTCCTCGTCTCTCTTCCGTTTCGCCCCCCCTTGCAACTTCGCCAGCATCTCCGCCCGTTCCTGGATCCGGCTCGGGTCCAACCCTGCCTTCGTCATCTCCGTCGTCAGCTCCGACAGCGTCCGCAGCCCAGCCGTCCGCGGGAGCCGCGCCTGGTTTTTCTTGGACTTCTTGATGCTCTGCGATTTAATTTTGTGTGAGAGGGCGACGGTGGCGTCTTGGGCCTCACGCTCGTCATCGGAGTCGAACTGCGGCTCGTGTCAGGAGGGATAACGGGTGATGGATGGCGGCAGATAGGACGTACCATATCCGACTCGCTGTCGTAGAACCCTTCCGCCTGCAGCTTCTCCTCTTCCCGCTCTAGTGCATCCAGCTTCTCTGCAATATCAGGGTCGATGAAGTCCGCGATATTCTTGCCATCCATGATCTCTGGGATGATATCCTGCTTCCATTCAGGGTTCGCCAGGAGGTAGTCCTCTGTGCCACAATGTGAGTAATAGATCCAGACCAAAAACAGCCTGATGAACAAACTGACGTCGCATGTTGATATTGAACACCCCAGCCCCGCCCTCCTCCAACTCAACATCGCGCTGCAGCCTTCGCCTATCCGGATCGTTCTTGTCGTACTTCTTCCGCTCCTTCACCGTTTCAGGGATGAATGGCGCCCGCACCACGTCGTCCCGCGCCTTGGGCTGCGCCACGTGAATCCGGTTAATCACCGAGTTGATCTTGCTCCCCTTGAGCTTTGTGTCCACCCTGTGCGCAAGCAGTGCATCACAGGCTTTGTTCTTCACGTCCATCACTCCCTCCTCGGAGTAGCACGACACCTGCACGCACTGCACATCCTCCGTGTCGATGATTTCTTGCACGAGCGCCCGTGAGTCTGGGTGCAGGTCTTCGAGTCGCATCACGTCGATTTTGTTGATGACTAGCAGCGTAGGCTTGCCGCTGAAGAGGGGTTTGATGGAGTGGAATAGCTTGCACTGCAGCCACGCCCTCAGCTAGTGATCAGGAGACGAAGAAAACAACGAGAACGCACCTGTGCTTCTACTGAATACCCACACTGCTCGCTGAGATCCATAAAATACAATATACAACTTTTCAGATGCGCGAGCGCAGTAATACTCTGCATCTCGATCGTGTTCATGTCTTCCAGCGGGTGGTCCAGAATACCGGGGGTATCGATAACCTGCCATCGAAGGTATTTGTAGTCCAGATGGCCCACGAAGAGAGACTTGGTCGTGAATGCATAGGGTTGCACATCCACGTCCGCACGAGTAACTTTGTTGATGAACGATGACTTGCCGACGTTCGGGTACCCGCAGATCAGGAGTGTGCGGGTGTTGGGGTCGATTGCGGGGAGACGGGAGATATGTTGTCGGACTTGCTCTAGGTATGCGAGGGGGTCTTTTTGCCGGCGCATTATCGTCGCCATTCTATATTAAAATATTAGCGATAGGTCTCAGAGTAATTTCATTGTATGAGATGTTGCCTTCTCTTTCATCTAGCAAATCCATGGCACATTCATTGGCCTTTTATAGCCGATAAGTGTGCCAGAAAGGCATCGCATGAAACGTAACGGTGACATCCGCATTGAATTTGCAAGCTGGAAAGATGCAGGTTTCTTGTATAAGCGACACTTACCGGCCTAGTGCAGCTTTTTTAAGCTGTTTACAACGATACAGGCTGTCTCCGAATTTGAGAAGGCGAACGTAATCTTTGGCAACGTGGTCGATTAGATGGCGCGCGGTACGCAGCTGGCCCAAGGCGAGCTTGTAGTGGTTTTTGTCGTAAAGTACGTTCATGAGAGAAGATAAGAATGGGTGAAGATCCTGAATTGCAACAAAATCAGATGCCTTTGGACATAGTAAACCCATGATATTCACGCACATCGAGCATCGGGAATTCGGTCAAGATAGCACCCAGCTTCTCCTCAAATGTATCCTGCGTAAACTTGACCTTGCGCATGTAAAAATTCCTTATCCGGCTAATTTTGAAGTTCTTGTGAATAACCTAAATCCCAAATCGTTGAATGTGTGTGTCAAGCTGCAGAAAGCGTTCGATGCAGCGTACAGTCGGTGTTTTTCGCTGGGTCTTCGAGAGTACGATGTCCAGGAAATCGGCCGCTGTTGGGACCGGCGCAATGGCCTTGAGCCCGCTCGTCGACATGATAAAATCCGATTTCTGGAGTTGACGAGGATGTAGAGGATTTGAGCCGACCTCAATCGGTATCTGGTGAAATCGGTAGCTTGTCGACAACGAGCTAGAGATTTTTTTTTGCCAGGGTTCCCACAATTATCGAACACGTGCAAGCGCCTGACCTCGGATCTGAGAGCCGGACATCCGGCGTTGACGATACCACAAACTCATGAGTGACATTGACCTCCAAAACGGGAAAACTGCAGTCTGAGACAGCAGGATTGCAGAGCTCGAAAAAAACAAATAGAAGAACTCCCTTGGTTAGTGTGCTTCGCACAAATAACATTTTTATGGCTGTTTCTGTAGCACTAGAGCCTTTAAAACACTAGGTACAAGGTACAGTAGTATTAAGTCTTGATGAAGGTTTGGAGATGTTGAAAACCTTTAGGTATATGTGAGTAGGCATATGACACGGATCAATTTATATGCAGTGGGATGCGAAGACCATGTACTGGTTTAAGGTGAAAGAAATTAAAATAAGATAGATAATAGGCACCACGCCCCATACACGATCAAGAAATCGTGAAACTATATCACAATCAATCTCATTATCACAGGAAGATCAGAACAGATGACTCACGTATGCCCTCCAATTCAGACGCCTAGGCCTCGCCACATCAACTCTAATTATCGTGTGCAACAACTCATTCCAACTGAAGAAATCAACCGACACAGGACCTTTATCGCGACCATCAAAGGTGACCGAAAGGGCTGTATACAACGAGTGATATCGTGGAATACGAAAGTCTTGATAAATGAGCTGGAGAACCTCCTTCATTTTGGGAATGTTAGATATGTTTCGGAACACAGCAATGTAGGAAAATTCACGGACCTGATAGGTAAGGCGCATCAAACGCGCGCGTCCGTATGCCTTCTTCGTCGATCCGTAGGTGACTATAACCTGGGGGGGGATAGCCCTCGTGGTGTGTGTCGTTGGGTTTTCAGGAGCCATCTCGAGTACC
This sequence comes from Collybia mongolica, assembly GCA_013420905.1. Classification (NCBI taxonomy): domain Eukaryota; kingdom Fungi; phylum Basidiomycota; class Agaricomycetes; order Agaricales; family Clitocybaceae; genus Collybia; species Collybia mongolica. The sequence continues at coordinate 645,392 of JAAXNY010000004.1, forward strand.
GTGCCAGAAGAGTTGGTGTGCGTTCGTAGTCACTAGACTGGTTTGGGGGTGGCCTGCGGTCCCTCGAGCTTTATATTTCGTCTCGGTGGCACAGGTTCCTGACTTTGAGACCGATATACACAAAGAGGCCCCCAGAAATCGTATTTCCTTGGTGATGACGGGGTTTCGTCGCATCGTGGAACATAGCAAGGAATACAAAGGCGCTTTATGGCTCGGGGCTTGGAGACCTATATGTAGGCTTGGCGTCCGCGACGATGCGCGCAAAACAATGGCGTTTTTAGGCTGTTTGGGAATCGCGAGGGCCAGTATCAACTTGACAAGGATAGCCAATGGGTCCCCAAGGTTTTGAAGATGATTCTCAAAAAATTTGACCAGAGGATTTATCTTTATATTCTCCACTGATATTCTTCCTATTTTGAGATTTTCGTCTAGCTGGTGAGTGATCGATGTGATCAGGTGGACCCGCTGCAAAAGCGGAAAGATCTAGAGCAAATGGGGCACCGCCGAGAACCACGGAAAACGCCGTCCAACGTGTAATTCGATGTATCCTGAATCCTCTATAAGGTCTGTTGTTAATGGCAAGAGAGTGTAATAAATGAGGCCTAAAAAGTAGGGCTACTGTTGAAAGCTTAGTTGTGCAAGTTGGAGTATGGCCGCATAGCCTGTTTGGGTTATTAGGAGGGAAAGCGGCACTTCGTGTACTATTATTTTGCCGGGTGGGCCGTGGCAAAAATATCCATCTTGAACATGACTTGTCTCACGAATCCACGACCACATGGCGATACGACTCCATGATGTACGAAGGCCTGAACAGCAGAGGACGTTCGTAAGGGATCCGGAAATGTCGACTTTCTCTGGGAAAATCTGGGAAAAGATGCCCGGGTTCGCGGGGTACAACCTATATGGAACATTCCCCGTGCCAGTGCCGGGGACTAAGGTGGTCTAAACGTTTACCTTGAACGCTCGGGGATGTCTATCTTCTCATTACGGCCCGTTTCAAGGGTGCATGCCCTCTATGTCCATTGTGCCGTCTAACTTCTCCCCGTGGTTTTTAAAATAAGATGCTCGCCATCATGCTCACTCTTGTTCGCTTCTTTGGAGCTTCGCCTACATCACCCAGTACGATAGCTCTGCCGATTCCAGCTAGAGGCAGCCTCTAACGTCAATATAATGTCAACCCACAAGCCATCATTAGATGACGACGCGAAGCACCGTTCTTTTGTTAGCTCTCCAGGGCTTGACTCTGCTGGCCATGCGAAGATCGAGGAAGTGTACAATGCAGACTTCCAGCAGGCAGTTGCGAACACCAAATTGAATCCGAGGAGTAAGACCAGTATTCAGGTGCGAATATATTGTTCCATGATGTGGTTTCGCTTGTCGACGGTAAGCACGCGTAACAGCTGTATTTCATTGTCATGGTTGGGTTTCTGAACGCTGTGTCGTCTGGGTTCGATGGAAGCTTAATGGGTGGGATTAACGCTATGCCACAGTACCTCGATTTCGTGGGTTCACAGCTTGAATAATCTCTTCGTCACATTGCTCATTCTTTGATCCAGTTCCACTACAAATCGACAGGAGCGTCAACTGTACGCCCACTTCACTTTGTCACTTCAACAAAATATTCAATCTACTTCTAGGGTATCGTATTCATGATCTAGTATGTCTCTTCTCGCACCTCAGCGCCGCATATTCACCGTTCCCAGCGTGGTAGGGAATTGCGTCGGATCATGTTTCGCGGGCCCAGCATCGGACAAAGTGAGTAGCCGGTTCATCTCCATCTCGACTATTCATCCACTCGGCACCCCAGTACGGCCGCAGAGGCGGCATGTTCATCGGAGGCCTCTTCATTCTCGTCGGGTCTGCCATAATTACCGCCGCCCAGAACGTCGGTACCTTCCTCGGTGGACGCGTACGTGGCCCGCTTCTCCGCCTTTGTCCTTCTCAACCTCACCCAACCCCCCGTAGTTCCTGCTCGGCTTTGGGATTGCCATCTCTACCACCGCTGCTCCAACCTGGGTGACCGAGCTCGTCCCACCGCAGTGGCGTGGTCGGCTCGGTGGCCTCTACAACTCGTGCTTCTTCATCGGGTCTATGCCCGCAACAGGCGCCATGGTCGGGACGGTCAAGATACAATCGACCTGGGCGTGGCGGCTCCCGCTCCTTCTACAAGTCATTCCACCCTCGATCGTCATGGCTACGGTGTGGTTCTGCCCGGAGAGCCCGCGCTGGTTGGTGAGTAGGGGCCGGCATGAGGAGGCGAGGGCGATACTAGTGAAGTACCATAGCAATGATGGAAAGACGAATGCGGTGGTAGAGCTGCAGCTGAGAGAGTTTGCAGAGAGCATTGAAAAGAAGAAGATGGAGCCGTTTTGGGATTATAGCATGTTGATGAAGAACCGGAATGCGCGTGCGTGTCTTGTTCCTCGTACTCTTTCCGTGCTTTTCGTTTGTTTGACGGACGTGGGTTATCAATGTAGGGTGGCGAATGTTGTGTTTGACTCTCATGTGTGTACGTACTCCACTCTTATCCACCCCATCCGTCTTATCCCACCACTCCGTCAGGTGAATGGCCAGCTAGCAGGAAACGGACTGATCACGTACTTCATGCCCGTCATGTTCCAAAATGCTGGTGTTTCTTCCGCCCAGAGGCAACTCGTGTAGTGTGTTGTTTTCCTCCCCCTCTCCCTTTAATCATCCCTCACAAACCCCCAGTAACTTTGCGAACTCGATTCTCTCCGCATTTGGCGCTTTTTCTGGGGCATCCCTCACAGACCGCATCGGCCGCCGGCGAAGGCTCTACATCGGGGCACTCGTACTTGCTATTCTGCTTGCAATGGTCGCAGCGTTGTCCTCAGAATGTCCGTTTCCCGATTTTGGTATCACGTGGCTATGTTCTAACATCCCATCGGTCAGTCGGCAAGAAAGGTAACACGAACGTGACGGGCGCAAACGCCTCGATCGCGATGATATTTTTGTTCGGGATCGCGTATAGCTTCACGTACACGCCCTTGCAGGCGTTGTACTGTGCCGAGTGCGTCACATTCTGTTTTGTGATTGAAATGGATGTCGGGTTGACGATGGGCCTCGTAATAGGGTTATGAGGCAAGACATGCGCGCGAAGGGAATGGCGGTGCATATCCTCATCTCGAATTGTGCTGGGTACGTTTTCTTCTACCTAATTTTCGGTTACAGGGTTTGAAAGGTCCGACGCGGGAATAATTAGGTTCATCAATACGTTTGCGAACAGCGTCGGGCTCGGGAAACTTGGGTGGAAATATTACTTTGTGTGAGTAACCCTACACCCTTTATCAGCCCTTTGTTATAACCCGCTGCGTCCTCCAGATTTGTAGGATGGAACCTATGTGCCTCGGTTCTATGGTTCCTTTTTTGCGTCGAGACGGTTCGTTTCCTCTTTCTCTTGCTCTCAATATGTTAGTCTGATGCTTATGCACCCTAGCGCGGCCGCACCCTCGAGGAGCTGGAAGAAGTTTTCAACGCGCCGTGGCCCGCACGCGCTAGTGCGAAGAAGGTCCGGATCGCGCTCAAAGGGGATGGGGTTGTCAAGGTAGTCGACGACGAGGGGCAATGACCAGTGAGCAACGCTAGCCTCGAATGGAAGTTGTATTGTATGTATTGTATTCAATGATTTCTTGGACAATTGAGTAGGAATTGGATATTGCACGGAAAGGAAAGGAAACTCTACAAACCATGCTCGAAAAAAAAATCATGGAAAATACATCAATACACGCCGGGTCTGCGCATCCTTATGAGTAGGTGCGAACCCAAACCCGTTCGGGGAGGGCCGCAAAGGCAGTTGACAAGTCTCAATCCTTCCTGGTGACACTAAATTTATGATCCGCTTTACTTACATCGAAACATAGAGAACACGATCGGCCAACGATTCGTCAATGCATTCCCTTTGCATCACAATCACTTTTCTCCCTTTGCCTATATCCACTTCATAGGCCGCGGTTTCAAAGATGCCATGGTATTCAGGTGGTTGGGGGGGCCTGGATACATCATTCTCAATGCTTGACTCGACATCTTTTCCGGGCTCGTGCCTCAGCATTAGATAAAACCTTTCTCCCGAGACGTTGCATATGAACGGCAACATATCCGTCACGGTCTCCGACACCCAACGTTTCTTATACCAAAATAAAGGACTCACAATGCTCAGCCCACACTGCGTTGGGGGAGCTTTCTCGAAGGCTGTCCACATCCACCACAAATACATGTTGCCGGGTTAGTGGGACGACCAAGCATGCTTCCACACCAGGGGGTTGCTTCAGGAGTGGTAGTTGTTGCTGTGATCCCCTCATAACTTCAACTCTTCCACATACATTTGATTGACCACCGAAAGACAAAGAAACGGCGACCGACCATCCGTCGGTGAGCTCTGCGAAGGCCCTGTCTACGAGCACAAAGTGGTTTATCCTCGAGCGAGTCTTGACAGCAGCTTCATAAGCCAAAAGAATCTCCGCTTGGGAATGATTTCCAGGTTCGAGACCCGTTATAATATCGCACCACAAGACACCTGGCCTGTAGACAATAAAAAAGGCGCCAAAGTGCTCGCGTTTGCTGGGGTCATAGAATACGAGTAATTCTGCAGCTTCATGCTGGGGGGCGAAAAATTCTGACTTCAGATACCGATATCGGCCGTCCATCTTGTACAAGTGGCCCATTATTGACCCAGAATCCCAGATTTTGGGCTTTCCGTAGTCAAGGGGCACACTGGTTTTGATTTGGAGACTGCAGCGGTGGATATCCCGACTATCTGCCTGACAATCATCCGCAATATACAGCGAAGACAACCGGTCAGGCCCCTTAAGTTTCGTTTCCGGTAATGGGATGAATTCTGATCGAACGTAGCGCTGCTGGCGGTTGGACCACACGAGGATGATGCGTATGGGATCAGGCTGTCCAAAAAAAGGCAATTCAAGGATGCTAAAATCATGTATTCCGACGCTCCTTTCGTGAACTACCACGGTTGGCAATTCAATATATAACCCTTGGTTCGTCATTGAATAGGGAGTGGGTGTTTTTGAAGCAAAACCCCCGAATCGGTTGCCCCCTGTGGACACCTGAGGGATCCTTTCGACATTTTGCGAGTAAAAAAAATCCCTAGGGGAACGTGCTAACATTCCTCGACACGTGTCCTTGATTTGCCTAAAGGGCAATCCGATTAAACCCCTAGATCTGTACCCCACAGTCCATGCGAATATTGAATGGTCATCAGATTTTTTTATTATCTCGTGCTGAAGTCGGATGAACGCCTTTTGCCCCTCGCCGTACAGCAGCGGCATATTGACATCGAATATTCCCATCAGGCCGTATGCCGCATCTTCTCGTGTTGTGTTTCTTTTGGCCACCCAGGACATTCTGACTGCAATTGGCACCCTGTGCAATCCGGAATATCCAACAATGACACCGGTTTCAATTCCTGTGACCGCGGATATCACATTTTGTAAGGTAGCTTTGGTGCCAATATCCGCCCAATTACTTCCACGAAAGATGACTCTCGGTGGCGCGATAAGCTCCTGCAGCGTCTAGCCCTTGGTGAACCAGAGGCTCAGTGAAAATGGGGAATGGGGATTCTCATGGTCTCCACAGCTCGGAACATCCCATAAATATGCATAGCAGATGTGTGCGTTTCGATACCATGCATACATTGAATTGATGGCTTCCGAGAGCTCAGCGCTGCTCTCCTTGTTAATGCAGCAAGTATCGAACCAAATGTACTCAAGGTGATCTCCCTTGGCTGTGTCGCAGGCGCCAACTATCTTTTCCCAACCCTTCATCAGCCTGGCCTTGTCGAGATTGGTGATGTCCTGAAATGTAACTTCCTCCCTCTGCCATACATGGGATAGTATCGCGTAGCGTGGTACGTTACTTTGAAATTCTGACAATGTATGCGTGCTGGTGTTCAAGAGGCGCATGGCTGATGAATTCTGCCGCGAGAATCGGGGTGTTCAGCAGATGGTTTGATAGGGTGGTTGAGTCTTGCACAAGATCTGATCCATAACCGTAGTGAGTATGTATAATTCGGAACTGTTCAAAGAACTCACCAGGACTACTACACAAAAGTTGACATTGCAAGAAGTTGGCACTAGGTGGTACGATTGCGATTGCGATAGTAGACTCAGGCTGGATTTGTGTACACCATACCGGTTGAAATAAGCTGTCAGGGTGTTATAGGGCTATGACAAGGCTATGATGTCGCCTGTACCCTGTGCTAGTATTGCCTGCATGCACAGCATTCATAGAGTCTGACTTTTGAGATTGCATGTGGTGTCGCAAACGAACATGAATTGTTTGGATTCTGTTTGGTTTTGTCCTTAGATTTCAAACCTGAACACCAAATTAGACTCCATTTTGTCGTTCTCTCGCTGATTCTTGAGACAACCCAGGTTAATTTCACGTTACCGCGCTAGGCAACCCCCGGCTCAGAATAGCTAAGAATATCTGATATCTATACTACAAAACTATGAATGTCCAAGCCACTTAGGCTTCCATGACTTACTGATGACAGAAGACCAGGTCACCCTGCATGAGGACATTTATCATGTTGTACCGGTATGTATCAGGGGCGTCGCAAACGGGCGCGTTTCAGGCGAGTCAAGGAGCCCGGACAAGTTTGTGCTTTCATTGGTACGACATTGAACATCTCGGAGTTCGTTAAGATGGTCGACGCGAATCCAAATAAATTTCTAGTGACGCTATAAATTATAATGACAATCTGTCTTATACCGACACGTGGGTCACGAATCAATCAAGGACCAAAACCAATGCGCCACTGCTAGGAGACAGAAGAATGAACGCAACAGGTTACAGGACTGTTTGGTTCTATACTAGTATGCATGCAACAGACGTGGTCTCTTCAGCATGTTCCCCACTTCTCCGAAGACACGGCCAACACTGTATTGAAATCAACGTCCAGCAATCGACACGTGCGGCGACGCAGGCATAAGATCGAATCCCGCAGTGAGTACCCACTATCGTACTCCCTCATTCTTGGCCCCTGGTACGTTCCAGTGCTCTTTCTCTATCATCTCGTCACGATACCGCGTATAGCGCCGCGGACCTGCACCTTGGGTTCTGATGTCCTGCTATGACCACATGACCGCCCACCAGTTTTATATGCGCATTCTTCCTGCATGCCCCCCCTCCCCCCCCACAGCCGAATTGTGGGCTTCGTGTACAATCTATTGATTATGCTACTACCACTTTCCACCAACTGTATTAACGTTTACGTGCCTATCCAACTAATAAACAACTTCTTCAGATACAATTCATATTTTGCCCTGTCCAGTTAGTATGATTGGCCGATGCGGATTGAAATTTATCTTAGCCCCCAAAGATAGCTGATACGACCACCCATTCCCGTAAGACTACAACGACCATTCATCTTACATTGACACGTAGATAATCCAATCAGCTGGAGACTGGGCAACGCATGTCCTTTGGGTGACGAACGCCGTTTTCCCTTGACCTATGTCTGCTTCATAACTCCTGCCTCCATAGTATTTACGTAGAGGCATGTGCTGAGAGAGCCCAGAGGCATTCTTCTCAATGCTTGTACGAAGTGTTCCTCTGAACACTTTTAGCAGTAAGTAAAACCTCTCTTCTGAGGTACTGCTTTTGAATGGTAACTGTAACACCTCCTTCCCACCAAGCCCCTCATGCCTTCCATACAAGATGAAGGAGTCACGGTGTTGAACCCATTTCGCATCAGGGGTGTTTTGTCGAAGATTGTTGACGTCCACCATAAATCCGTGTTGGTGTATCAGTGGGACGACTAAGCATGCTTTCATATCAGGAGGTTGTATAGGGAAGGGCACAGGGCGCTGCGGCTGCTTCTTTGGTGCCCTTTTTATTTCAACCTCTCCAAAAAACCGGAACTGAGCACTAGACGCCAAGGAAACAGCGAGCAACCACCCATCGGTGAGTTCTGCAGAAGCCCTGTCTGGAAATTTACCCGCTAAACGAGCTTTAGCCCTAGCAGCAGCTGCGTAGGCAGTAAGAATCTCCTCGTGAGATTGACTCACAGGTTTAATATTTGTTAAAACGTCACACCAGACGACACCTGGCTTCCAGACGCCGAAGATGACACCAAAGTGCTCACGTTTGTCGGGGTGGTTAAATACGAGCAAGTCTGCGTCCCCTAGTTCCGAGGTGAAAAAGGACTTTGAAGGCGAGGGCTGGCCAGTATGTAGAGGTTCAAACCCTGTACACCATATCATGGGTTTCCCATAATCAGGGGACACATTGGTTTTGATTTTGAGGAAGGTAGGGTCAGTATCTACATGGCTGCCCGCCTGATAGTTATCCGCTATATACAGTGAAGACACTTGGTCAGGCCTCCCAGGATTTTCTCCTGGTGACTGGATATCCCCCAATCGGACGTAGCGTTGCAGGTCGTCGGACCATCCAAGAATAATGCGTACCGGGTCAGTCTCTCCCGCGAAGCGACAATTCAAGAATGCAGAGAGGGTGTGATCTGTTTTGGAATTCATTGCAATGGGTAATTCAATATGCAGCCCTTGGTTGGTTATTGAGTAAGGTGTGGGTGTCTTTTTGGAAGGACCCCTGGATCGGCTGTCACTCAGGGGTACCTGAGGGATCCTTTCGACATTGTGCGAGTGAAGGAATTCCCTGGGGGAACGTGCCAATATTCCTCGACGCGTGTCACTGGTTAAGAGGACCAGAGCCTCTTTCAATAAATCATCAAACTCGGGCTCCAAAGACCATACGAATATTGAATGATCATTGGAGGTTTTTATTATCTCGTGTTGTAGTCGGATGAATGCCTTTTTACCCTCCCCGTACAACAGAGGCATGTTGACATCAAATATTCCCATCAGGCTGTACGCGGTGTCTTCTTCTCGCGTCGTGTTTCTACAGGCTGCCCAGGACATCCTCACTGCAATCGGCACGTCGTTTAGCGCCGACCCGCCGACAATGATTTGGGTATCGATTCCCGTTACAGTAGATATCACGTCTTGCAGGGTGGCTTTTGTACCAAGATCCACCCAATCACACCCATAGAAAATGACCCTTGATGGAGCAATGAGCTCCTGTAGTGTCCAGCCCCTCGTGAACCACACACTCATCGCAAATAAGGAATGGGGATTCTCGTGGTCTCCATAGCTCGGAACGTCCCATAAGTAGGCGTAGCAGATACGCGCGTTTTGGTACCAGGCATACATTGAGTTGACGGCCTCCGAGAGCTCGGCGCTGCTCTCCTTGTTGATACAACATGTATCGATCCATATATACTCGAAACCAGCTTTTTTGGCTGTATCACAAGCACCGACTATTTTATACCAGCCTTTCAAAAGCTTGGCTTTTTTGAGATTAGCAATATCCTGGAATGTGACTTCCTCCCGTTGCCATACATGGGATAGTATGGCATAAGGAGGTATGCTGCCTTGGAAATATGTCAAAGTGTATGTGCTGGTGCTCAAGAGGCGCATCGCTAGTCACGAAGATTGGAATCTATAGTTGTGTTTAGATCGCGTGGTTGGGCTACAGGTCGTATATCGAACAAAGTTTGATTCAGAGTTGCGGTGAGTATGAAAAGTTTGAAGATGTTCGAAGGGCCTACCTAGATTCGACACTGGAGGTTACCGCTGATTATCGAAAGATTACAAAAAAGGCCCGGAAGCTCCCACACACTTTCGGAACAAACTTACGGATTTACATAAGATCCAGAAATAATGGTTTTATCGGTAACCCCCGATCGAATACAAATGACCAGTGGCGTTCCGTTCAGCGGGAAGCGGGTTTGTAGCCTATGTCGAAAGAAGGGCAATCCCAACAAACTCGAGTATACACAAACTCGACCGAGATTTATGCATTTGCTTCTGGGTTACCATATGGCCCTGCCTCGAGAGATGTTCGAGCGAGGTTTGTTTTGAATACTCTGCATTTTGCAAACGAGCCCGCGTGGACTCAAAGACTGAGGCTTGAAAAGGGTTGGTTTACGGGATAGCTGTTGTTTTATGTGGGGTAATTGTTGCAGAGAGTGAATGGAAACTCGGATCTGCGAATGGAAACAGATGATAATGAGAAAAGATATGCATGGTTACAAGTTGTCTAAGTCGGTGAATTATACCGGCGCCCGTTGACTCATGTCATTTATGATCACGTGAGGTTCGGACTTTTCATACTGAATTTCATGTGCACCATTAAAGCTTTATGGTCTACTCCTGATGACTCTCTGAAATTTTCGGAAAAGTCTTTGTGAATACGCCTTTATTCTCACGTCGGCAGCGATATCAACATGACAACTTACCGCCAGCTCTAAATGTCACATTTAAGGATGTTCGTATACCCATACGACCCACCAGTAGCGCCATCTGATACTTGGAAAAATAAGTCTCGCCTAATGTCGACTCCAAAGCATCATCAAATATTTTGCATCCGAATCGCCATCGCTCATCTACACAGATCTGTAGCAGCACGCGTGCATACCCATGTCAGACAGGAATGCCGCCCACTCGCACCATCGTGGTGCGCCAATAGAGAGCTGAAGGCTAGAGTTGGGCAACGGGCCGTATCTGTAGCGCAGACCGCGCTCCGGTTTTCGGTTCAAGTTCGGGCCCCCCTTCTAACTTCTAACTCTCGAGGTGTTTCTTCTCCGTGAATACGCAATCATATGATGGACCTAACGACACTTCTTTGCGGCCCGAAGGCTTCGTTCGAAGTCACGGAAGGTCGCGTGGCCGGGGAAATGGGGTCGGCCTACGTCTATAAAACGCACCGAGAAAAGCGACGGATTACTCAACGTATCTTCCTTCTATACAGCACAGGGATTAGTCTCCAGATTCTTTAAAAATGAAAATTTCATCGGTACTGTTTTCTCTCGCATCCCTTGCATGCACGGTTCTGGCCGCCCCAACGCTCTACCTGGTACGGTGTAGTCATCTATCTCTTATTACTCAAGTTTCACTACTGAAACACTTCCTACTCAAAGGTAGGCGACTCCACCATGGCAGATTGGGCTGATAGCGCCGGACAAGAAGGGTTAGTACACTCGCGTTCCAGAGTGTTACTTCCCTTTCTCATATGATATAATGTCACAAGCTGGGGTGCACCTGCAATCGTCCAGAGGTACTTTGACATCACCGGTGCGTTCCAAATCGTCTTTATCAGTTTAATCCTCAAAAATCCCTCAGTTGTCGACAAAGCCGTTAGCGGGCGAAGCGCACGGAGCTACCGGCGCGAAGGTAAATGGGCTGCGGTGCTCAATCTGCTCAAGGCCGGCGATTGTAGGGCTTTATCCGTTTTTTGGGTGACCTGCAGTCTGACAATGATATGTAGTTGTCGTTGTGGAGTTCGGGCACAATGACGGAGGGTCACCGAGGTGAGTTTCTTAGGATTCTTGTTAAATGGGTGTTAATAACAACACGGTTTCAGTACATCCGACCGCGCCTCAGTTGTGTGAGTAGCATGATTTGTATTCATTGAAAAATTTTTACAAACTGGTCATTTGAAATTCAATAGTGGCGAAGGGTGAACCGAGTCGTGTTTGTCGGCATAGATCCGCGCTTATTTCAGTTGTAACAGCACCAATACGGAAACTGTCACTTTGGCAGATGGCACCGTCGAGGTAGTACAGACCTGGACCACATACATGAAATGGTATATCGATGTAAGTATCTTTATCCTTTCGGTTGTTTTCTATCTCGATACTAACGACCCCGCGCCTGGCAAACAGGAAGCTAAGGCAAGAGGTGCCACCATTATTGTCAGCTCTCAGACGTAAGTCTCTCAAACGAAATATTAGCTCAACAGTTGATCTCACTTTGAACCCAACACGCAGACGTACGTCCCATTTCAGCGAAACGATCTTTTTGGCCGATCTTCTCCCTCAGCCAACAACCCTTATGAAAACTCGGACACGATTATTTTCTCTCCACCCAGAGTCCGTTCTTCTGGGTCGATCGAGTTCTGGGAACTAATCTAACCCTGCACAGTTCGTCAACTATGCCAAGAACGTAGCCACAGCTAAAGGTGTCCCCTACGTCGACCACTTCTACTCAACCTACCTTTTCTATCAAAAGCTGGGCAAGAGCGTCGTGGACAGCTACTTCAACATTGGTACGTTAGCCGCCAGGCCCGTTTCCGCAATCTGAACTGAGCTAACGAGTCCGGTACGCAGACCACACTCACACAACCCCCAAAGGCGCCGACTCCGTTGCCTGGGCTTTCTTGTCGGGCTTGCAGTGTCCTTCGGCCCTTGGTTCTCTCAAGAGCTACATCAGCGCCACCGGCTCTGGTGCAGGGCCGCGCTGTGCGTAGGGCGGAACGCTAGGGTTTTATTCGAGATTCGAGATAAAACTTGACTGTTGACATTGAACGAAAAAAAATTAAACCACCGTTCTTCTCGTCCGATGCTACCTAAAATAGGTACCGTGGCCCATTGAATGGAACATGGTTGGGTTAGTCCCAAAAACACCCTTGAAAGACGGGGAATGGTCGGCTGTTCGAAAAACGTCAGAAACTTGTCGCACTGATACTACGGTCGCTGAATCAATCAACTTGTTGCTACGCAGGGTCGTGGCGTGGTCACAAGTAGGAAGGGAGCATCATCATGCATCATTGTTCGACCAAATGGCAAAGATCTATATGGGATTGCTTTTTGTGCGGCCTAAGTACTTATTCAAGTCGATAGATTATTATCTAATCCTCATTAATTAATCATAATAATAATATATGGATTCAAAATATTATAAATGGATTCCGGCTCAATTGCAAACCTACTGAGCGCCTGATCCCAATTTATCAGAACAGTGAGCCCATATCATTGCAAGGACTCTGCTCTGACATTTTTCCGGGAAGCGAGGTATTCCGGTTTCTCATTGCAATGTTGGAAGCACGGTGGGGTTTGATATAAAACTCGGCGCAGGTAAGCCTGGCTTGTGAAATTTTACGGCAACGGTCATCCTTATTCAGACGAACAGGATAGTCGAATATGGGCCTCAAATACCTTTACGACTCTGAGTAGATCTGCTCCTCAGTTGCGGAGTGACATCCGGGCCTTCAGCACTAGTCTTCCTATTCTGGAGTGGCAGTGTTGAATTTCGGCTACTGAACAATTGTGGCCTCATGACCAGTTCTGATCCCCCATTGATACTTCATTTCCCTAAAGACAAGGAAAAGGGCCGTCAAGATGGCTGATCGATATCGATCAATCATGTATCGATATCGTTTTGCCTGATTACTTTTGCAGACCTTGAGGTCATTTACCTGACTGGACGACAGCTGCGCGGCCGTGCGCGCCTTCTGAAGGGCTGCACGCAACCTGCCACCTTGCACGACTTCATTTCTTGGAAGCCCTTCGCACATCCGCTTTCAATATCCCCTCCCCCCCCTCTTTTCTTTTCCGACTACCCCACACGCCAATGACAGCAGAGACTCCGCACCTGCCACAAGAGCTTGTCGACCACATCATCGACCACCTTTATGACGACCCACTCACGCTGAGCAACTGCTCCCTCACTTCCAGAGCATGGCTGCCCACCAGCCGCCTCCATATTTTCGCAAAGATCGTATTCAAGGCCTCGCCACTCCACACGGTCCCACCCAACGAGCTCTGCAAACGGCTCTACCGCCTCCTCACCGCCTCGCCCGACATCGTCTCCAACATCCGGGAGCTCGAGATCGGCGAAGGCTCCCCAACCGGGGGCACAGCCTCTCCGGGATGTTCGACGACGTGGGTCGCTACGGAGCGGACGCTGCCTCCACTACTAAAGACGCTCACGAACCTCCAACGCCTGGAGTTCGGCTCGCGCACGACGCTGCACTGGGGCCTTCTCCCGCTCCCCCTGCAGAGCGCAATATTCTACGTGTTCGGCTTGCCGTCGCTCACATACATCCGGCTGAAGTCGTGGTCGTTCCCCACGTTCTCGGACCTCACGGAGCTGCTGTCGTTCTGTCAGGATCTGAAGGGGCTCGCGCTGTCGGACACGCGGGTGTGCGGTGACGGGGATGCGGATGCGGACGGGGAGGTGGACCACAGCGGGCGGGAGCTGGAGCTGGACATGGACGTGGAGGGCACGCGTCGGTGCCGGCTCGACTTCTTGACGATCGACCACGTCGATTTTGGATACCTCGGCTATTGGCTTCTGAGTGCACGGTCGACTGTTGAAATTAAAAGCCTCCGTGAGCTGCGGGTGGCGCACTTCTATGACGTTACTGCCGTGGAACGGCTTCTTATGGCGACAGGGAGCTCCCTGGAGCATTTTCACCTCAAGCCTGGCCCTTGGGACGGTAGGTATTCGTTTCTATTTACATCTCGTCCATTACTCTTAGCCACTCACTCACTCGCTCTCAGTACACTCGTTTAATCTGGGGCGTAACTCAGGGCTGCGCACGATCCGGCTCACATTCGAGGACCCACTACGGGCGATCAGCTGGGTGAAGACACTGCTGTCAACGATCTCGCCGTCGAACTTGCTCGAGTGCATCGGGATCGAGTTCTTCACGGACATCAAGAAGCTGGAGGGGTGGGCCGAGCTGGATGCACTCCTCGTACGGCCGGAGCTCGGCGCCCTGCGCACCGTCGACATTGGGCTCTTCGCGTCACCGACAAATGCCGAGTTTGCTAGGGTACGCGGGGAGCTACGGGGGTTGGGGGCGCGTGGTGTGTTGAGGCTGTATCAATTGGGAATCAAGAGCCAGCGCTCGAACGGGCAGCTGACACCACGGATTAGTCGCTATGAATACAGTTCGTAGTAGGAGTGGACACGACGGGACAGGGGCGGTATGTGTGTGTATGTGTGTGGCGGGTATACAGTACAGTATTATGGGTCTAGTAACATGCGGACCTGGCTATGCCAGGCCGATCTGAGCAATATGCTGCCGTATTATGACTTCTCCCACTGGATACGTGATGATCAGTTGACTCTGGTGATACGCTGCACTGCATGAATGTCACTCACCGTTAGATATTATGCTTTGTGTAGCTCGGATGTCCTGAATATCAGAAAAGATGCGATCGAAACGTGCACCGGGAGCTTTGGAGATTATAGCCAACTTACCAGCATTGATGTGAAATGCTGCACGGGGCAAGGAATGAGGCGAGGGCCCTAGCATGCGGGAGTTCTGGACAGGGTGACTTACGACATAGAGTGATCGTTTCGAGATGTCCTTTCGCCGGTGGACCTGCAGGAAGTGTGACCGGAAGTATTCTGATACATTCTCGTATGTATCTGGACGATCGCCGTAGCTCGTGATGCTAATTCAGACAAAAGATCAACGTCAGAACGAGATGAGACTAGATAGGAGCCGGTACGGTGCAGAGGAGCCCGCGCTGGGACGTACTATTTCCGAACTCTGATCCCGGTTGCAAGTTTCTTCTTCAGCAGATCAGCCTGGTGACGTCAACGCAGATTAGGCGGTGTTGGCTTGCGGACATTGACATAGGAAAAATTAACCTTGTTCAGCATCAGAACAAGATGGGCATCTTTTAGGAGTTTGTTTGAGCAGATGGCGGTAAAGAGCTGCAAGGAATCGTCGATCCGATTGGTCTTGGGGTCTTCTTCGAGATACTGGAAGAATAGATGAGTATGAGAATCTTGACGCGACAAAGTGAGAAAATGGAGTCACACCTGATCGAAGGCGCTGATAGGAGCTGAGATTGTAAGAACATGGCGTGAGTAATCCGAGGACATGTACGGTCTGCCCATCGGTACGTACCTAAAAATATAATCGCTGTTGCTGTGGCGATGCAGATAGGCAAGGTAGACGGTGAGCCGGAGATCCGGGACGGAGGGGCATTCGAAGATTACACTCACCATCATCAAAGTACGGCACCCAGGCATGCCTCTGCGGCAATATTCAGGTTTAGTGTCATCACGTTAGTGGGATATCAGGAAAGGGGTATACCTGGCCGCGCTGTGCAGATGTCGAGATATCAGTGATGTGGAGGCTTGGAGAACTTGATATATGCGCACCGCTCCTCCAACGTCGTACAGCTTCCAATCATAAGTCAAACCTCCCATGTTGATAGGAAAGGTGTGTTCCATGATCCCCAGGGTTTGGAGCCGAACATTGAGAATGTCGGCTGAAAGTTTCATCAGATATGATGAAAAGGAGTAGGGAACAGTCACACACTATTCGTAGGGATGTAATCAGGTTCTGCTATTCGCTTGAGGTTCTCGAGGAAACTGATAGGCGTTGCAGTGATGAGAGGAATAAATAACAATGAGGGGACGATTACTCACAATGACGCAGATTCGTCGAGCCGTATCTTCCTTAGCTGTATGAAGCGTTTTACTACACGATGGTCCCATAGCGCTTCAACAGCAGTAAATGTTGATGCCAACGCTTTTGCAGCCAGTAGAATAACCTCTGGGGCATGCTTTTTCTCCGTAGATCGGATATCCGACACGGGCCAGGTAGGCATGACCAGAGCTTGCCACCCCGCACGCACGTACGCCCCCGTACGCCCACCAGACACCGAAACGCCGCCACTCAGCTCAGAGGCCAGCGTGTCCTCGATCGCGATCAGGGGCAGGAGCTGGACCCGCAGTTCCGCAATTTCACTTTGGACTTCCAACGAGGAGTCTGCCGGATCGAAAGTGCCATTCGTCGGAACCTCGGTGATGCCAGACGGGTCGTCTTTCGACTGGAAGGCGAACTCGTAGTCGAGCTCGCTGAGGATCATGCGCACGGCCTTGATGACGTTGAAGTAGACCACGGGCCGCCAGGAGGGTCGTTCTCCGTCGAGGGTGGGTGAGGCGTAATAGAGCTGGAACTGCTTCTGGAGGGTAGATTTGCCAGATTCTGCTTGACCTAGCAGCATCACTGCAGCAATGATACGAGGCGCGTTAGGGGGCATGAGGGCGATTGTGTTAACGTGATTGACGTGCCTTTGACCTCTCTCTTTCGTGCTTCCCTACGCTTCGCAGACTCTTTCTGTCGATAATGCTGAGTTATTTGTGCGTTCACAGACGTCAACCCCATGGGCTTACCCTCAGCTCCTCGTCAATCATGTTGCTGATTCTCTGTGCCCTCTCATCGTAGAACGCACTGCTGGTAGGGACATCGGCTTCCTCGTTGTTCGCCATGGGTGGTGGGGGACAAACGTTCCGAATTCAACGACCTCGGGTGTATATAGATGAAGTAGATAAATTAATGGCTGATGACGGTTGTCAAATGTGGGAGCAAGGGTCGTGTGTGAATCTGCGGGATTGTCGATCGTTGGTTCTCTCTCGAGTGCTTCTAACAAAAAGTTAAGAACCTCCGTGGAAACAGCAGCTTGGGAAGATTGATTGTAAACGGCTGTGAGTAGCATTGTATTCATAGAAGGATGGACAGGCACAGCCATACCCGAACTACGGCAGACAGCGAATCCCCAGTTTTGAGTGAAGAGATCATTGGTTGGTGGGACGTTTACTTCAATTATTATCTTTGCATGATAGGATCAATCAGGAATAAGTTGCCTTTTACAGTTCATCAGGGCACCCCCACTTTTCTTCCTCGACCCTATTCCTGGACGGAAAACATGCTCGCCAAACGGCAAACCAATACACACTAGAAATTCTGATCAAATAGTCGAATATACAAAATTAAGGAGGCCTTGGGCGCAGATGTGGGTGGCGTCTAGATCTAGACCGCTGTGCAAGATGGAGGTTCACGCACACGGTGTGGCACCGTACGTCAAACCTCTTCATCACCGTGTGTCGGCGTGTTCCCTCGCCCAGCCGGACCCATCACCCTCACCGAACACGTGTCATTTGCAAACCCGCTTCTCAAAGCTCCGCCCGATGTTACAGCCAATGATTCCTATCAATAATAATTCACAAAATCTGTTCTGCCAGTGATAAATGATATCGCTCTACCTGATTTACCGGGCACCAGAAATGAATCTGCCTTGACGACGCGAGAATGGATACACGAAAGCACCTTTGCCGTGAGGCTTCCCCTATTCTTATCAGTTCTTATCTCGAAAGCGCCAGCCAAGGCCTTTTATCTGTCGCTCCGAGGTGTTTTTACACAATGGGGAACATCGTCTCTCGCAACACATAACGTGGAAAGGCTTTACAATTGTGTACGGAGTGGACCACGGGTGCCGTTTTTCCCAATGTTTACCACCAAACTCTTCACAACTGACAATGGGCGATGTGACATCTAAGCCACGACGCCTCTCGATATTGAAAGAACTCCCCGTCATCTCAGCCACCCCCTCGCTTGCTTTGTCCACCATATACGCCATAAAACGCGGTCGAGAATCATGAACGAGTAAACTCCAACACCATCCCACTCCACAACCATAATACAACATCCATTATCCTGATCCTGCAATGCTAAAACGCGCCCAAAGCACATTCATCATGCCGTCAGGCGCCCAGCGCACCTTCGGAGTGCAGGAACTCGCCGACATGCCGCCTGGGACCCCCGTACCGCCACACGTCATCCTGTCCTACGGCACGCAAAGGAAAGTCTACGGCCGCGAGCGCCTGATGGGTCTCAACTACGAGGTTCGATTCTCCCTTTCACCCACTGATGCTAACGCTAAAACGCATCTTGCGTGATAGGAGGTCGTGCAGCTCTTCGACAATGACTTCAACGTCCCCAAGCGCAAGTCCGCGAAAGACGCGCTGTCCGTGACGTTCTACCGCCCCCGGGGGATGAGCGGCGGGTACGACACGACGCTGATGTCGATCGATCACTATAGCTGGACGGAGCTGCTCCTCAACGTGATTAGGATCGATATCGCGAAACCGGAGCTCCCGGTGTGGCCCCAATATGTGAGTCGCGGCGCGCTTTGTTTGTTTGCCCCGGGCAGGACTGATACCCGCTTAGGTCGGTTATACCCTCGGAGGTCTAACGGCACTCGTTTTCGTGTGGTGGTGCATCCTCGTATATGTACTGCCACCCCCTCAGTACCCATATGGAGGAGCGTATCATTACTAGTACATCGTGCTTCGATGGAGATTTTATCAAGGCTTTTTCTTTCTGTATTGTCCAACACCATCAGCGCCCTGTGTTTACTGTAGCTGTACCCTTTTTTTTCCGTATCTAATCAACATCTTTCGTATGCATGTCTCGACACCGTTCGACAGATCGCCAGATTGCTGAGCACCGCAGATGCCTGATATACAGCTCGCTTCTCCGGGTACTGATCTGGAAATTTGCCAGCTGTGTCGGGCGCATAACTGATTTGATGGAACGGGATGCCCCCGTACTCTAAGGGCCGTTGCCGTTTCGGCCTCTTTTTTGAAGGCCCCACGAGTTACTTAAGACTCGATCCGAATATATTCTTCTCGCATTCGTGCTTGTTAACAACTGATGGACCACCCACTCACGCAGTCACCCCGTTGCACCCTCCACCTGTCAATGTAATCAGATTCAAACGGTGGCTCGCTTCGATTTTAATCATATCATTGAAATATATGACGCGTCATGCCACTGCTATCCGACATGGCTCGGGCGCAATAATGATATAGATTCAAGCATCCAATGAGCGAGGCGGCATTGACTCGCCGTACATAGCACTTACTGTTGGCTCACATGATGCTTGACTTGAAGCGCAGCACTGCCGATATCGAGATCAGGTTGATGTCATGTGCTCTCAAGATTGTAAACGTGAATGTTGACTCGGACGATGCGCGTGTTGAACATGGTCCGAGTAGAAGATCATAGCGTATTGTGAAGATTAAGCTCGGATTTCTGGCTTCTAGACATTTCTTGGAAATGAGATGCCAACGATGAATTTGCCACATGAACCAGGGGATATCGATAGCATCTTGTTGAGCCTGAGCAGCGAGCCATCCAATAAATTAAATTATTATTAACATACCTTTCCCATAACTTGTTTTTCTTTCAAACCAGTGCTCTACCAGTCACGGTATTATATCCTGACTTTTCATTTCGTCGCAAACGATACGGTTTGATACTTACATTTTTCAATCTTAGAAGTCCCAGTATTAAACCAAAGCAGGTCTTACTCATCGCTCAGTCAACACTTTCCACGATTTGCGTCTCGCAAATCATTACGGTACCCAGTACACCGAACGTATGAAAAATCCATAATATTCTATTACTACCGAGTTTCTTCAAGTTCCTTGCCGATTCCCTCCGCCGTGAAATCGGAAGCGGACCTCTTGCTCTCGAGAAACAATCCCGTGCCAAAACAACCATGCGCACTGCCTCGCCAATAGCTTGACCTTGTAACCTCATGGTAGCCCCACCTCAAAGATTTGCTGTGTGACAAAAACCTCCTCATTTTTCAATATCTTTGTACACTAGAAGCAATGCAGGTACCTCTCCAGGCACGTGATGACAGCGCCGCATTCCCTTTGTGCACCATTGTCATATTTAGTCACTAACAAAAAGCATAAAGGTTTACAGGAATTTGAAGAATCTCCAGCGCTCTGGTAGCTCACATATTCTACATAAGACCCTACATTCTCCCCTCACGTTCCTTCAATGACGCTTCAACGTAAATACAGTACTTTCACTGGCGTTCTGCCAAGACAATTTGGCAACGCAGCAAAACGCCCCGGACCCGCAAAGACAGCCATCCCCGGACACCACATTGACCTTTGGGAACCGTCGAAGAGATCGCTTCAGAAATTTAAAGATGTCCTTTTTTCCCTTTGCCACTTGATCAAGACTAACGTTCAGGAACTCATCTCATTATTCTGTCTCGATTTTGATATCCGTCCCCGGAAGAGGGGTTTTCCGTCACATTTTATCGCAGAGAGAACCAAGGGGACATCAGCGCGGCCAACGTCGCTGTCGACCCGTCGACCTGGTACGAGATGTCGAATAATGTCACCAGGATCGACGTTGGCAAGCCCGGCACCGCGATACCAGTTATACCTGCGGCGCCTGCCATAGCAGTTCCTGCGGATCCGTTTTGGTACAAACATGTGAGTATTATATCATTTATATTATGCGACGACTTCGTTGGACCTAACTCCGACTCTAGGCGAGTGCCTTCTTACCCAAGTTTTGTGAGATGGCGCTTAATGCAGCAATGAAACAAATATTCGCGGCTGTAAAGTCATAAAACGCGCGGACCAGGAGGCTCGCAGATATTCATTTATATCTTATGGCTATAGTAAGAATAAATAGGAAATAGATTATGGATTCCCGGTATGAAGTGGGGTGGCTGATAAAGTCGTAAATCACTGTTTGTTGGCCGCAGAGCTGAGGTTTCTCAGCGTCCAACATCGCTGACCCCGGCTTGAGCCGATGGGATCGCACTGATATCCATAATCGACACGCCGTTCTCCGCGCTCTGTGTGGTCGATGTGATAGAAGGTGGGTTGAATTTAATACCTGTGGTAACTGTATGATTTGTGAGCCAATCGCGATAAGCTTCAGCGTGGATATCGATGAGGAGACGGTTGGCCAATATGCAGGACAAGGCAAAGGCCAATGCGGTGCCAGTTTGGTTGAGAGTGGTCTATTACGTGGGTTAGGTAGACAATATGGGTTTAGATTGTACTTACAAGATGACGAGCATAGAATATCAGGTTGACCAGGTATATCCAGAAAATTCTTTCAGCCGAGGTCAGGTTCGTTGCTTATACGAAATAAATGGTGAGCAACTTACATGAGGAAATATTTTATGGAGTCCTTCGTGAGCTGTTGCATGAGACTTCCAGGACTTGTAATAGGCATGGGGCGGTGCAACCATGCTTTCCAGAGTGCGAGGAGGAGGAGCACACCCTCGATTACGAGGATTGAAAGCCAGTAGTAGACATACCAGTGCGGGCCTTTAAATACCCTTTTGGCATCGGTACAGATATGTAGCCCGGGCGTAGGTTCAGTTATACCTTGTGGAGTGTGATTCTAGGATCAGGCGGTGCCACGTTGAACTTCTTACCCAGTGACACGGAATCACGGTAGACAAAGATGACAATCATGCCAGTACATTCTCCAGTAATTAGCACTAGCTGCGAGGGGTAAACAATGTTCGTGAATGGCGGACGATTGCACTTACGAAGAAATATAAAATCCATCGGGGTTTTCCATACATGGCGTAGAGACGAAGCTCGAGTATAACTGAATTATTTCGGACGGCATGTATGAGTACCTGCTCCCGAGAAGCCAAAGATTAGTACGAACTATGGGTTGTGAGCACATGTACCGATCCTGTCGTTTGCCAATGGAAAAACCAGGAACCTTTTAAAACGTGTAAATAGCCAGCTATATAATTCAGTAATAGAGACACGTACATCTAGTATTGCCACAATAAGAAGTTGTCTCGAGTTAGCAACTGAGGTCCTTTAGACTGGTGGTACCTACAACTATTATCACACAGAAAGGAAAGTATGAGTCAAGATCAAACTTCGAATGCACAGATCCTTACCTGTAAGGAGGGATTTGGTATCAAGAACACTTATTTTGGTTCGTTGGTAAGTTAATTCGATCCTTGAGCGCACCGGTAATACTTACTAACTGTAGTTGACCTTCTCAAGCAATTAAGTGACGTCAAAAAAGGGGACGAAGGTGCTTACACGTTGAATAGAAGGCTATAGTATCTGCTCTAAACAGATTTTAATGAGGTTAGAGAAGTATTACATAGAGATATCAAGTTCTCACCCATAGAAAAAGACATTTTGAAAGAGTCCATCGGGATTTCTGTAATGGTTCTGGATTAATGACCGGAGTTCTTTCAACACCGTAAACTAACCCAAAAGAGTTCGACCTAAATCGCTTAATCGTCAGCAAGACGCTCGGAGGGAAGGATCAAAGGAACAAGCACCTCGGAGCTGAAATGGAGGACTATGGTGATTGGCGATCAGAAAATGACCTTTTCGCGGCTAAAAAAACCTACAGTATTCGAAAGCTGTAATGGTAGCGCACGCCGCTTGACATGATATGTTAGTATCGGAACTGAGATAAACGACCGGTAATCCATTGACATACCATAGGCATCACGTTCAGCGGTGGCCTGTGAGAACAGGGGGAAATTGAGTACCATTGTTGTGGCTCAGGAAGTCAGCGTGTTGTAGACAAGTGTGGAATACTTATACCAGACTCCTGCCTGATATCCTTGGTTATCGGCATATGCATAAGGGAATTCGAGGCATTCTAAGTTTGGCTTACGAGGATTTAATCAGTGAAAGGTTACGTTTGGCAGAACGCCTTCGACGTCACGTTTCGAGGGAAAGTCGGTTTTTCTTGGAAGAGATGCCATGATTGACCTGAGAAATCTTGCCTAATAAAAACCTTAACACTGTTGTGTGGTCTGGGGGGGCGAACAAGGGTTTGCCACACGCCCTTCACAGGGCATGTTTGCCTAAAGCTAGTGATTTATATGACCTATAGAGTAGTATAATGTGACAGTGGGCCAGGGTCTGCATCCGGGTCAAGAGTCAGGCTTGGTACAAGGATTTCGGAGCTGAAACTGGCTGAGTTGGGGCATAACGACCCTTTCACCAAATTCAAAGCTTGATGATCACATTTTGTAGAATTCACTTGGATCAGCATGTAACATCTAATCCAGTGACCGTGCAACACATGATAACAGAAGAATTCATTTGCTTGGAGTCTGGAACGGCTATTTTTCTCTCAGCCGACGTCAAGGGATCTTAGCGGCGCATAGAATCAATTAGTTCTTGATAATCAGCTCCAAGATTAGACTAAAATCAAGGAGTGGGCACCTCGAAGTGGTAGTAATCGGGATTCCCAGTACAGGAACATACACTTACAGGGTGGGCGCGGGTAGCACTTGAATGAATTCGAATAGCTAGCCTTTCAGAAGGCCTATACACACAATACTTATACATATACGTTGTTGATTGAACTTCTTTCCTGCTTCCAGATATCAAACGTCAAATCTAAAATCATCATCGAAGTCGAGGTCTCCTCGGATAACGATGACATCTTGCGCAACGACAGGCTTCCTTGTACTCAATTTGTACATTGCCGCTGAAGTCGTGGGGCGTCGCATGGGCAGAGTACTATTATTGTTTGCCGTAGTTCGCACCCGAGTTGAAGTGGAGGTTGCGGGGCGCGGTGGAATGCTTGTGATGGGCGGTTTGTTGCGTAATGTGGTGGTGATGGTTGCCGGTTTCATGGTGGATGGGCCAAGCCTTGAACCGAAAGTACGAAGAGCAGCGGCAGGTTTTAAAGTGGATGTGGCTCCTGCTGTTGTGATATTCGCGGTGGTGTTGGCTCTTTTTAGCATTGTTGGCTGTAAAGTACTAGTGGTGGACGAGGTGGCTGTTCCAGGACGCGGTATACGGCTTGCGGTTGCTCGGGAGATAGTGGTAGTTGAACGGACAGACGGCGCGCGCGTTATGGCTATAGGTTTGGAAGGCGGGACCGGCCTTGAGAGTCCCCGGTTACCCTTAGCTAAAGTCCCTAGTTGGGCCTGGATGTTCGGAGCAACCCTCACGCCTAATTTAGCTTGATAAAAAGGGTCATCTTCATCTGAAAAAAACGATCAGAGACGTTGATGAAACGCTGGCGAGAGTTTCTGACCAGGTCCAAGCTCCGGCAGATCAAACATGTCCCAAGGAAGCAATTCAATCTGGTCCACAGGGAAGTCCAGTTCTGGGATAGGTTCGTCGTCATAGCGAGGTAAGTGTGCAAGTTTAAAAAGGGTTTTTCCCACTTCTGTATAATCTGGGAGCTCGAAGTCGAAGGGTGGCTCATAAGGCAGATCTAATGAAAGTGTGAAGCAAGAGATTTTGAAAGCGATCAAAGCACGTACCGAGATTGTTAGGTGCCATATACTCTATTTCATCATAATCTTTTTCAATAACCGTTTTTTCGGCCTGGACTTCGGGTGTGGTGATGTTCAGATCGCTAACATCCCAGTGATTGCCATTATTGGCTGGTGTCTCAAAGTTCTTGCCAGAACTCCTTGGAGTGCGCGCGTGTTTCCTCGTAGAACTGGGACGTAGCAAGGTGCTGGGTGTTTTATCGAATTGTAAGAGTGCACCCGGTTCCAGGAAAGACAAACCAGCGAGCTTAGAACCTTGTGGCAGGGGCGTCTGAAACTGTTGCCCGCCACTACGGTTCGGAAAGGGTGTCTTGTCAACTAGCGGTCGCGTATTGGGACGTGTAGTCGCGAAGGTTGGCTTCAATGGTAGTTGTGCGGTCGACCCATCTTTAAAGAGTTTCTGAGGGTCTGTGGTCTATTCATTGAGAGCTCACACAACTAGGAGCTAATTGACTTACGAAGGGTAGTGGGCTGGCATGGTGTCCTGCCAGCTGCCTCTTTCCCCTTCCCTTGCACTGTCATCGGTCCACGGATAGCATTTTCACCACGTCCCTTCATACGGCCTGGCGTTTTGGAGGGTTGAAGCTGTATGTCAGCTGGCCTAGAGCTCAGCATTTTGCTTTACTCCCCCGAATAGCGAAGTAGTATAAGACGGAACGCCGAATGACAGTATTTACGACACGGTCGTTGGTGGAGAAACGAACAATGGATTTGTTGAGTCACGTTCCTTTGTTCTCTGATCATGTGCCCGCGTGTTGCAAATTTTTATTTTAAAAATAACTTTTAATCTGTTTTCTGGTTATCGTAATCCCTGCGCGCCTTCTACCAATCGCCCCCAGGATACGGGCGAAGATTCCTGCGGTATACACGAAATTCTCATCTGACACGACTCCACGACTTATACGCTTAACCTTGCCCACGGGTATAAGTAGTTATATTCGAGTATTATAGCAGGCCAATTTCAGACCCAAATGTCCGGAGGCGCCGAGGTTGACTGGTGATTTTCTTAACGGCTGATTTAGGAGACTAAGGCTACTCGCTATTTCTATATGTCTGATGCAGTATGTAGTCATGAAGCTGGCAATTTGGGCATATTATCTGACCACCACCCCACCACGACTCTGACTCCACCGACCTCTTCTCTCCATGTCACTACGGCCACAAAAATCCTCCAATGGTATCATAAGTCTTTGTGATTCCAGAAATACGTCTTCTAGAACTCCGAACGTTACCCCAAAGATGCTTGGATAGAACCTCAAGTCCTGGGCTCGGGCTAGTATAAATTCGCCACTTCCTCAACGACAAACATCACATTTCTTACAAGTGGAGTACAAAGATCGCAAAAAAAATTCTAACCACCTGACGTCTCCGGGGAGCAAATCCTTCATGAGTATAAGCACCTTCTAGATGGCAGTGGTATTGGGCCCACTGGGGGTCAAGAAGTCATGTCCCTCCAGCTTAACTTGCGCCTCTCATCAGCTCAATCCCAAATACCTATATCTAACAGGCGCACACAGCCCACTCCACACTTTTTGACTGGGCGGGGTGGGGGCCAGCGTATTGCGACAGTAGCAGCATGTGTGCAAAGTACCGGTGAAAGAAGTCGTTGACATGCTTGATGATGTTGATCTCAATTCGAAAACAGAGGCAACAAACCCAGTGGTCCAGCGATGGGTGTCGCAAGGGCCCTGGACAGTATTCTGGGCTCCTTGTTGAACAGCGTAAGGCGTGGCCACATGATTCATAAACGTGCAGCTAACCTGGAGAGTCATCGAGATGTTGAGGGGCATCTAAAGCTTGAATTTTCCTTGAATTTTCCACTGCAACTCTTACGCGGAGAGAAGCAATACGTACGCGAACAAGGATACCGTGTTTAAGGTGGTCTCACGAACGATCGACGGTTCGATAGTTCGGCAGGGCCACGGGAACGAAACGAAATATTGCAGCGACCGTTAAGCGAAGTATTGACCGCTTGTTACATTCAATCCAGCTGCTCATGCAGTGCCCCTCATTAACTTCAGTCTCGAGGCTCTACCTTCTTTATGGGCGCGCCTTGTTCACTTTCCCCCTTTCCACGTCTACTACTTGCGCAGGATGGCCCCTTCAGGGAGACACTCGATAAAAACGGTCTTTATGTTGGATTACCGTTGTAGGCCGGATGGGACGGAAATGAATACGGGAGAGATTGTAGGGACGACCCTGTTGGTCGGTGACTAAACAAAAACGGTGGACTGTTGGGTCAAGTCGAGAATGTACCTTGTGCGTAGGAGATGGTTACATCAGTGTTCATGAAATTCGGGCACACAAACGGCCTCTTGGAAGTATGGGTGTGGTTGCAACTGAGAGCGATTATCGCTAAAGATTGATTGGGACGGCAGTCCAAATTGCAAAAATCAAGCTGCTTACGACATGAACCTGGCGTCGTGCTCGGGTTTTCAAGGATGCTCTCGACGCTAACGGCTGTGTAGGGCTTGTCCTTGCTTATTGGTGGGACTCTTCGTTTGGCCCTTGGGCAAGAAATTCGATGGGGATAGAGTAAAGGGAGCCCCATAATGAACACAAAATTGGAGACTAACTCAGCGAATAAAGGTAGCCTTTGGGATGAAGTATAACCTCACGCCCCTGGCTAGCTGCAAAGAGGTTTATAGCATCTTGATAATGCGCTGCCCCAGGAGAAACGAAATGCGGCGCATCTCATTAGGGAGTGACTGCTATCGGCAGCTTCCCCAACTTTCCTCCAGCTTTAATCGGCAGTCCCCAACGCGAGTCCTGACTTTCCCCTCTGTATCCACCGTGAAAGATAGCAGCCCAAAAAATCAGTGGGCATACGGGATCACAAGCAATGCGGCGAGACGAAACCCTAAACAGCGGGCTCGGATGACTCAGGGTGGAAATATGTTCCAGGCTCAGCTATGGAGAGGCTTCCATACTCCACAAATCGATGGAAATGGAGCGGTGGATTTTCGCTAAGCTTGGTCGTGGGGCCCATTCCCTTGTCATCTTCGTGGTTGGTTAAAGTGTTGACGCCTCGCCTTCTCAGAGCCGGCCGTGAACTACGCCTTCCCTGACCCGGCATTCTCCTGACACTTGCGAAAGTCTGCTGAGATGACCTGTCCAACTATTGAGTAGTTATGGATTACTTTGTCTTACATCTACGCACCGCGGCCTTGAGGCTGAGTTCTAAACACTCGTCACGCACGGAGTGCGAAAATACACGGTGGGAGCAATTCGCTGCGCCTTGTGAAAATATTTGATCTGTACAAGGGCTGGTTCCATTTATTGACGCGTACAGTTGACGGGCGCGCGCTGAGGGGCTGTTAAGGAGGTGATCCTGCCTTACGACATCTACCCACCCAGGATATATTAAACCTCTCTTTCAAGTGACTGGTGAAATAGAAGATTTGCTATAGCATGGAATCTGAACCTCGAGGTTATGATATATCACTAATGACGCATCATATGACTATGGTTCCTGTGCAGCGTGGTGGGAATTTGAGAGTCATGGGTGGGCGCGGTTTGGCCGCTAACGAGTGGTCAGTGAAGAGAATGTTGAACAAAAGCGGCTAGTCTCCGTGATGGTGCCTCCTACATATTCCACAACTTCTTTTGAAAATAAAGGCACCGAAGGAACACCGTAGAGGACGTCATTTCAATTATCGATAGTGAAATTCATTTTCTGGAGATGTCGCGGGGCTTGCATCTTGCCCAGTATAGTAGCGTGATGGCCGTCCTCCTTGGGAGCTCCTCCCCAAACCAGATCCGAACGGCTTTCATATGAGTAGTGTTTGCCGCCCGGAGGTTTCCAAGGCTTTCTGACACTCTTATTTGGTTATATGACAGATCAACACCTGTATATCGTGATCCCAATCTCCCGAGAAAATGAGTTTGTGATTAAAATTTAATCGAGGCCCATTATGTTCGGGACTGCCCAGTCTTAAAGGAAGTATCGTCTGACGCAATCGGAACCAGCTGGACACCCGTCTTCTGGTCTGTGAAGGAGCTAAATCCAGGCTTCAGACTCCGAAATTCAAAGGAGCGCGATTTGGATGTCAAATTAATAATGGGCCTCACAAGGCCAATACCGACGTGGACGGGTAGTATCATTGAAGAAAGGCTGGAAGAGTGCTTGTTGCAGCATGTCTTTGTTGGGTGTGGATGTCGCTACCTTCACGGACGCGCCGAGGTGCCAAGGTTAGCTCGCTGATGAACACGGATCCCTCCGAGTATCCATTTAAGGGAAAATCACCAGTATAGGTGGGTGTTTGTCGTTTTTGTTAAATTCATTCGCCGTCGTCATCGGATGTGCCATAGAGACACGACATTATGCTGCGGTTATGTAGCCTTGAGGATACGTGATGGACGCAGTCGCGACGTTGGTGGCGTGCGGCTACCATCATATTTCGCCTTCCGTCCCAATGGTGGTGAGGGTGGAGCGCAACTCCTCGAGATTTTTTTCTGGGTGTGAGAGTACTCCCGCGATGTCATAGACAGGACGAGGGTCGCCTCAACGTCCATCTCGTGAGTTTCAATTAATTCGCAGGCCGGCGGCCCCTTCGAGGGCGGTAACGCGTTCTAGGCTCTTAGACTTGTTGGTGACTTGATAAATCCGAGATCCGTTAGTCGTGTCGACATGGTATTCGGATTGAGAATTTTGACTGTGGCGTGTGCAGAGAGGCATCGAGGCGACGATCTCGCAAAGTACATCGCACTTAGCATGCTCGGTGGGTTATTCGGTCATCGAGTCCTACGTTGGAAGGGCAATTAAGGATACTTTCAGGTTCGTCAACGCGATGTAAGGCTTGTTCGCCACGTGTCATTAGTCGGAGAAATACCCTAAGTATGTCCCTTGAATGGTCCTCACGAAAGAATGTTGAAAAGGTTGAGGGAGGTATGGCGGCCGGGACGGGCGCCGAATTTGTCACCAATTTGTTGTGGATATGGAAAGAACTATACGTGTGGATAGCATCCATCAAGTTGATAAAGGCTATGTATGACTCGAATCTATCCTCCACAGCTCTAGTGGCTGATGGTCTGTCAGCCAGAACAGTGATGTGACACCTGCCGTCTTGGGGTCTATTCATTTTTTATCCACAGTCGACAGAACCTGGTCGATTCGAAGACCGGATTTTACTTAGTGGCGTGGTTGTAGTTGGTGGGAAAACTACCTACCGTCAAAGTGGGTTGACATGCTGGCATTGACTTTTCCTCCATCATTGCCCACATGAGTATTTGGCATGAAAAATGTACTTATCAGTTCCTGACTTGGGGTATCGATATAGTTCGCAAAAAGATACAGATGAAGATGATTGTGATGAGAAAAAAGAGAGTTCGGAGTACGGCCTCCTCAAGGCATTCCAATCTGGATGATCGCAAGGAAGAGTGGCTAAATTTAAAGGGACCATCCACGTCCATAACTGTCAAATCAACCTGATTTTGACATCGGGGGGACCATTCTCCGCGTCTGCGGCGGTCCTACGGTTTGGAATGGCCACTGGTGGGCACCTCGCATCGAATCTTTATGAATTAATCAGTGAGATACGGTGAGTGAGATGCGACTCGGAGGGCCCTTAATCCCCATAAGGTGTGCATTGTCCAATTTGCTGGCGCTGTCAGCGCAACGAGCATCGAAAAAAAACATTAAAGCGCCGCCAGTTGAGTGAATCTGACCATGTTAGGCTAGACTGGGAGAAGAAATGGATTAAAAACAT
This sequence comes from Collybia mongolica, assembly GCA_013420905.1. Lineage (NCBI taxonomy): Eukaryota > Fungi > Basidiomycota > Agaricomycetes > Agaricales > Clitocybaceae > Collybia > Collybia mongolica. The sequence goes on from JAAXNY010000004.1 coordinate 675,797, forward strand.
GCAGTTTAGAGAATAGTCGAGGTACTGCAGCATTAATAGACATGGGTGAAAGTGATAGAAGTGATGTTCAAAGGGAGCGAGCTGCAAAACGATCGGAATGGACGGAAGAAAACAAGGATTTGGGCCGGGGATCAATCAGAATACCGCAGCCCTCATGCGGAATTTGAGTGTTGTAATACGTTGTCGAGCTTTCACTCTCATCTCCTTTGCTTTTGGGCTGGTCCACCACTGCAAGTAGCCCTGTCAAACAGGGCACTTAGGCTATACAACCAGCTAACATGGCTAGGAGAGCGTCCACTGCAACCGAGGTCAGCGTTGCCCTCAACGGCGTCATTGACAACAATGGAGCAGCTTTGTATACTCCAGATATCTTGGGGCAGTCCACCGACAACCCAGATATTGCGCCATGGCTTGATATACCGGTACGTGGCCCGTTTATTGTATTCTGCTTTGTTTGGGGGGAATGCACTGTGATCGGCGAGTGGACCGTTCGGAAGCGGTATTCCTGATCGTATGTGTTTCTCCTCCAACGCTTTTGCTTTTGCTATGATACGCTTCATACGGGGAACGGTAAACTGACTGGAATTATTAGCCTACACCTCCACCAAAACCAACGCGTGGCTTTGGATTGATCCCAAAACACTCTTTCTCGACATTTACGACAATGGGCAGTGGGAGTAGCAGTCGCCAGGGAAGTTCGAGAGACATCCGATACCCACGCAAATCCGACTCGCACAGTACGCTTAGCATCCCAGATGAAAAGAGGAGGTCGGCAGATGACGACTCTGCAAGAACGCGCGTGGATAGTATTGCATCGTCGAGTACGAATGAGCTCAAGAAGATGAAATCTACAAATTTTTTCCGGAAGGTTATGCCGCAGCGTTCAAGAAGCAGGATACGCCTAGATTCTGTTGAAACAGACCATCCTTCACTTCGCGCGCCGCCTCTTCCAGACACAAACCCCTTCACTCCTGGTTCGGTACCTTCCCTGGCCTCGTTGCCTTCCGTCCAAAGTGTGCTGAAGAAGGAAAAAAAGGAGAAAAAGAAGAAAAACTCAGCATCTCCATCTCAGCCCCCTCCTGACCCCAAAAACAACGAGGACGAAATTACGCTTGATACGAACCTGGACAGTATGGACGGTATTATAGACCTTTCACGTCAATCCCTGGGCGGTTCCGTTTCAAACCATCCCAGCTCTCCGAGTAGTGGTGTCATTTCTAGCCACAGCCATTTTTCGGACCAGAGCTCACAGTACAGCAACCATCACCCCCTTGTTGATTTCAATAACCCCTTCGAATCCACTCCGACTCTTGTTAACCACAAGGCAGTCATAATTCAGAAACGTATATCTCCTACGACGAAACTGCCCGCTAGCAATGGTCATTTAGTCCAGTTGAGCAGGAGGCCTCTGCCAAGTACTCCTCTGTTAGTGGCGGAACCGGGGAGCCCCAGTTGGACACCGCCAGAGAGTTGGGCCGTTGAGAAGGATGGAGAAGAAGCTGAGGAAGATGGGGGCTCATCAAGTTCGGACGAGAGCGTCGCTGGATGTGCTCCTGGGCGGCGTATGAGTGCATCTCCTCTTGACACCTTTCCAAATGGTGTGATACCCAATCTTCCCTCCTCCAATGGATTGCATCTTCATCACAGCACGAGGACACGGAAACGACAAAAGAATGGCGGATCAGGAAAGCCTCGACCACCAGATACCCACGTCCGGATTTATCGCGCCAACAATACATACCATATCGTGATAGTAGCAGCGAAGGTCAACGTCGCCAACCTGACTGGCGAGCTGAACGAGAAGCTTCTCCCAGGGGAGAGCGAGACACATCGGCTTTATCTCAAGGAACGAGGACGAGGTATGTTCCTTGTCCCGCTACCTCCACCCTCTAGCGCCTAATTCTTGATTCAGAACGAATGCTGGCACAGACTGAACGTCCAGCTGTCATTGTGAGGCGCCGGTTAGACCAGGCTGGTTATGATTCAGTCGATGGCCAGGAGCTTCTTGCAGACAACATGTCTTTTCTACTCAAATTTGTGTATAAGAGTCAACTTTTGGGTCCTGCAGTATGTTACTCTCATACCATACGACTGTCTGCTCATTTTCCTGCTACAGGAGGAGGAATTAATGTTCGAGAACTTCGAACATGTTGATCTCACTGGGCGTAGTCTTCGTACCATCCCTGTCGTGCTGCACCAGCATGCAGACTCCATTATCTCTCTCAAACTTTCCCGCAATCCCATGATCGAGATCCCCCTCGATTTCATCCAAGCTTGCACAACCTTACGAGAATTGCGTCTTTCAAACATGGCGATGAAGAAGGTGCCGCAAAGTGTGCGCCACTCGAACACCCTCAACCGCTTAGACCTTTCTTCCAATCGAATCAGTGACCTTGACGAGGCATACCTCGATCAAATTTCAGGTCTCACTGCCCTCTTTGTGCAGAACAACAGGATCGAGAAGCTCCCATGGTATTTCCCTCGCTTTCCAGCCCTCGTCACCCTCAACATCTCGAATAATAAATTCCACACCCTTCCCACCGTCATCTGCTCAATAGAGTCTCTGCGCGACCTTGATGTGTCTTTCAACATGATCTCCGAGCTCCCCGAAGAGCTGGGAAAGCTCAAGGGCTTGGTACGGTTGATAATAGTTGGTAACCAGGTGACGAAGTTTCCTAATGAATGTTGTGGGCTAGTTAGCCTGCGCGAGATTGACTGCCGACGGAATCTCATCTGTGATCTTAACGTTGTCAGTAATCTTCCACAGCTGGAAAGCCTCAGTGCCGATCACAATGCCGTCCATGCCCTGGACTTGTCATTGGGGCCCTGCCTTACGACACTCGATGCATCTCATAACGAAATTACTCGGTTGTCCCTGATTCCCGGGCCCGTCGGCAACAGTCCGTACGCCCTGACATCGCTGGACATCTCATATGCCAAACTTTCATCTCTCAATGACCTTGCTCTGGGTCGGTTGACCTCACTCCGACATCTGCGTTTGGATCACAACACTTTTCGTGTCATTCCAAAATCTCTGGGCGACCTCACATATCTTCAGACGCTTTCATGCTCGGATAACAAGCTTGACAGCATCCCATCGAGCATCGGTCGCCTACAAAGATTGGAGGTCCTCGATGCGCATAACAACAGTTTGACAGAGCTTCCTCAAACGTTGTGGAACTGTGCTTCGTTGACCAAAATCAATGTGACGTCGAATTTCCTCGGAATATGGCACGATCCGCCGCCTATGCCCTTCGTCGAACCAAACAACCGTGATGCTTTGGCGCCGCACGCTATTCACTTGGGACGAAAAACGTCGACAACGTCCGTGGGTTCAGACCGTGTCCTTCCACCTCTCGTACATTCCCTCGAGAAGCTTTATTTGGGCGAGAACAGGCTGACGGATGACGTTTTACATCCACTAATGATTCTCAAAGAACTTCGAGTTCTCAATCTCTCGTTCAACGAGATCCAGGATATGCCATCAAATTTCTTCAAGGATCTGACACTCCTCGAGGAGCTCTATCTGAGTGGAAATAAACTGGCAAGCATCCCCACCGAGCATCTCTCAAGGCTCACGAAACTATCCATCCTTTACCTGAATGGGAATAGGCTCCAGACCCTTCCTCAAGAGCTTGGCAAAGTGATGGGCCTAATGGTGTTGGACGTAGGAAGCAATTTGTTGAAGTACAATATCAACAATTGGGAGTTTGACTGGAACTGGTAAGCCACTGATACCATCACGAGAGTGAGCGAAACTTATGGTTTTCCAATTTAGGAACTTCAACAAAAACTTGAAATATCTCAACCTGTCGGGGAACAACAGACTCCAGATCAGAAGCGAGCCTGCTCGGACAGAAGGAGGGCACCCACGGCCAAGCTTTTCTGATCCCAAACATTCCCTCTCAGGCTTCACCGAACTCACCCAGCTTCGCGTCTTGGGGCTAATGGATGTTACAATCGCAGCACCAACGATGAACATTCCCGATGAGAGCGATGATCGTCGTGTTCGAACTTCCGGCTCGATGGTCAGCGGGATGGCCTATGGAATCGCGGATGCTCTCGGCAAGAATGAGTATCTTAATATGTTGGATCTCGTTCAAGAAGGACGAGGCCGTAGAGACGAAGCTATTTTTGGGATGTTCGGACGTGCCCAGCCCCCCAAGGCGCTGCCACCCGGTGCCAGCCCCAACCGTCTTGCTAGATTCCTTCGCGATCATTTCGTGGGCGTCCTCGATGATCAACTGTCCAAGCTCTCGCCCTCGGCACCACACCTGGGTGGCATACCCGATGCACTTCGCAGGACATTTCTCAAGCTAAATCAGGACTTGCACGACTCGTTATTTTTGTCGCCCCGCAAGATGTCCACGGTTAGCGCATCTGGAGGTAACCATATACCTGCCGATCCTGCTACCCTCCGTAGTGGAGCTTCTGGCATCGTCCTCTACTTTGTTCGGAAGACATTGTACGTTGCCAACGTTGGAAATGCTCTCGCAGTTGTCTCCCGGCAAGGCATCGCGCAACCAGTTTCACGAAAGCATCATCCATATGATCGGGCAGAAACGGCGAGGATCCGTGCTGCAGAAGGATGGGTATCACCCCCTGGATTGGTCAATGACGAAGTGGATATTTCCCGGGCATTCGGATTCTACCACCTACTTCCAATCATCAACGCTCGCCCTGACGTGACCACCTATAATCTAACTCCCCAGGACGAGTTCGTCATCGTCGCTAATCGAGGGCTATGGGATTACGTTTCATACCAGACTGCGGTGGATATTGCTCGGGCCGAGCGAGCTGATCCCATGATTGCTGCCCAAAAGCTGCGAGACTTCGCCATTAGCTATGGTGCGCAGGGAAGCACTATGATTATGGTTATTGGGGTGGCTGAAATTCCTGAGATCGGCGTGCCCAAAAAGAGGAACCAGATTCTTGACAGGATAATATCCCGACTTGAAGGAGAGGTTCCTGCTCCGGTTGGCCACATCGCACTCGTCTTCAGCGACATCCGCAACTCTACCCACCTATGGGAAGTCAACCCCGGTATGGCAACAGCGCATCGCCTTCATAACACTCTTCTTCGCCGGCAGCTGCGATTTTGTGGAGGATACGAGGTCAAAACTGAAGGGGACTCTTTTATGTGTTCTTTCCCCACTGCTCTTGCAGCCGTTTGGTGGTGTGTGACAGTTCAGCATCAACTTCTGCATGAGCCGTGGCCTCTCGAAATCTTGGAGTGCGAAGACGGGAAACCCATATACGATCCTCAAAATCGACTCATCGCTCGCGGCTTGAGTGTACGCATGGGTATACATTGTGGTTCCCCAAGTCCAGAGCCTGACCCCATCACACATCGCATGGATTACTTTGGACCCATGGTGAATCGCTCAGCTCGAGTCTGTGGTAGCGCTGCTGGTGGCCAAATTATGTGCAGTGCCGAAATTATTCGGGAGATTAACGCTTCGGTTTTCAAATCCGAGCCCGAAACAGAGTATTCTAAGTCTCAGCCCCCACAAGCCATCGAGGCCATCCGTGAGATGGGGGTTGTTGTGGTTCCTGTCGGTGATGTCAAGCTGAAAGGACTGGAAGTGCCGGAACACTTGTCGCTACTATACCCAACTAACTTGGTCGGACGCCAGCAGTTAGAAGGAGGGGTCTCTGGACCACCAGCTTCCGGATCGCGCGTGCCATTCAGCGTGACACAGATGCGCGACTTGGGGGTGCTTTGTCTGCGTCTAGAAACCCTTACGTCAGAACGGATATTCCGGCCACTTCCAGAGCGGAAAGGGAGCACACATAATTTTAGTATTGAAAACTTGCCCGCCCAGTCTCCAAAGGATCTTCGTGGTGATCCCTATGTCCTACTTCCATTGATGAACGAACAGTCTACGGATGCCGACCTCATGATGCTGTTAGACTCCCTATCGGTGCGGATCGGCAACGCTGCTTCGACATTGGAGAGGATGTATTCTCCACAATCCTCAGGCTCCCTATCCCAGGCGAAGGTTCAGTCTATATTATCGCAGGACGAAGATATCGACGAACGGACGTTGCAGCATGTCCTGTCCCTGTTGCGGGGCATTTAACTGCCTTCCTTATTATTTGCTTTCATTGCATTCATTGTACCTAGATTAATCTGTGTATGTTGGTTTCGTTTTCATCAGCTGTGTATTCCATACATCCACTGTATCGTCTTGTACCATAAATACCTCATTAAGGATTCGCATTATTTATTCACTTTTCTTTTTTTTTTTCTATTTTCAAACTCGTTTTTTTGGCTGTCTTGATGTCCGACTTCGCACGCTGAGCTAGACGCTGTCCAGTAAGGTAAGTATAATATACGTGTCATGATCCCAACAACAGTGTCCAAGCAATCTACGATTACAAGTGATCTGCGACGACTAAAAAGCGTGGCGATACAAGGTCCAGTAACTGCGTCGTATAAAATCAACGGCAGTACTACAATCCTGACCATGAGAAGAAAGATACAAGAGAAATGGTAGCACCTTTCCAGGGTCCTGCTAATCCACGCCCGCCTAGAATCTATTCTGCACCCTGGGTTGTACGAGTCTTATTCCGCCGGGGCTGTCTGCGTGGGATGAACTCGTATTATCATCATCGTCGTCATCGCCACCACTCCTACGCCACAGACTCACGCTCTCCTCTCTATCGTCGTCCCCTGCGCCCTTAGGATACCTCTTCGACGACCGTTCCTGCTCCTTGTGTCCCTTTATGCCCCTCGCCTGCGTGAGGTCGTCGTCGTCCCACGTTTCACTTCGCCCAGAATCCGTCACAGACGGGAACGAGAGAAGCGTGCCCGTACTGGGCGACTTGTCGAATATATCCCGCGCTTGCATCCGTCCAGGAAGCCCGGACCTTGCGAACCGATGATCAGTAGGCGGTGCGCTGCGCGTTTCACCGTCATTTGCGAAACGTGATGGGGGGATATCAAGAGTCTGCTGAGGACCATTACTGCTCCCGCTGTCCCTGTTACTACTGCTGGCTTCGCCAAGGTTCGATGATACGTCGTGGAGTCCTAGTAAATCTGAGGTGTTTTGTGAGTGTATGGGCAGACCATCCGAGAACCGTGTGGGCACCGCAGGCAGAGGTGGGTACCCACTCGCAGCAGGAGACCCTACGGCCATCCTATGCTCCGTTTTCCGGTCATCGCCAGTGCCGGGTCGGTCGTACTGATGTACAACATCCTGGCTATCGAACTTGATCGTCGGTCGCTTGCCCACCATGGGCGATCCATGGATCGACGAGCCTGTATCACGGCGTGGAACTGGGGCGTCGTAAAGCTGGTGCCTCGTGACACCATCTTGGAGTGGGGAGGAGTGCATGCGTGGACTGGACGTGGGCCCGGGCTGCCATCCTGGGAGAGTAGATTCCCTGTCGTAAGGCGCGCCTGCCCCGACGGGACGGATGCGGTAGTCTGGCCTGCCGCTGCTTTGGCTCATACGCCTGGCACTGCGTGCCCGTATGATGCTGCCGACGGTCCCGAAGGATCCGCGGAGGGCATCCATGCCGGGGTCTTCGATGCCTATGGCGCCCTTTTCCTCGAAAGTTTCGGTGTTCGAGCGCGCGGCTTGGAGGAGGATAGTGGACCTGCGGTCGAGCTTGGATAGTTGGACGGGGTCGACTTTGGACATTTGGAGGATGGTGATGCCGAGGCAGATGACGAAGAAACCCATTACAATCGTTAATATTTGTGGCACACTGGCTTTGAGGCCTTTGAAGAGAACCTGCGAGACGTAATAAAGATGTATCAAAGGATCGCGGGTAGCATAGTCGTGGTGGCTTACTATTGTCGTAACCATCGTGAAGAACGTGACTAGACAAGGGAGCAGTGTAAAACCCCTGACCAACCAAGAATTGGGGAAGATGACTCACAGATAACATAATATGTTGGTGTAACTGAAAGGATGTCAGCGACGGTTCAATTTTATAGAATGAACACAATTTACCCATTGCTAAAGAAAGTGAGGTAAATCAATTTAGCATGTGAAAAAGGTTGTAAAAGCAGGAAATAATTACCAGTATTGTATAGCGCCAGCGCCATGTTGAGATAATACACCTCCGTCACTGGAACATAATCAGATGATACGGAACTCAAGAATGTCATACAACGTACCCAATGTGACGATCACAAAGATTATCAAGAAGTACATGAACCAGTAGTTGAACTGCATCACCCAAAATCAGTGCTATAAAAAGAGCTTGAAACCAAAACACTCACTTGATTATCACCCAAAGCTGATTGTACAATAGCAGCCCCAAGGCCCGTCGTGACGCTGACACTGATTCCACCAATCATACTGCAAACGAAAATGTACCACAGCATACTCTTCTTCCCATACCTGTCCACCACACGATCAGCCAAAGTCGACGAGTAATAGTGACCACGTACTTCGGGGCGAAAAATATGATGATGACAAGCGACGCAACAATGAGCACTGAACCATAGGCGAGGAATCCGGGTGCCAGAAATAGCTTTTCAAACTCGCGGATCTGACCGACCGTCTCCGAGTGGGGTCCATTGAGGGCAATAATAACTGATCCAATCTAACCGAGGACTTTGGTTGATGCGGCGCGGCGATGAAGAAAAACACCTTACAATACATAGCCCACATCCCAGCCAGCCGAAAAACGTGAGCTTTTCGTTAAGGAAGAATGATGAAAGGATGGCGCAGACGACGACAGAAAGGGCACCGAGGGGTGTCTTGTTCGATGATGGGATTAGGTGCGGACGACGTGTGGTAGGAATTAGGGGTGCTTACGACCACAATGGCTTCAACGAATGCGTACGCTGGAGGTGAAAGGGTGAGACCACATGGCGCGATTACATTAGCGAATTTACGCACCTGCGAAATTACATATCTCCCCGAGAATCATCACTACCAACGCACATTGAGCACAATACTTGAAAGAGAGTTAGATAACACACTGCTCATTCCTGTCCACCATAATGGCTTAATTCATTCCCTGTGAGCCATGGTTCCACGCTGTGCCCGAAAATGACATACTGATTTCAGGTAGCCCACACCTTCCCCTGCTGGTCCACCGGCCTGCGAGCGAAGGAGACCTTTCTTCTTGAATACAAAACTCGATCCGATGAGCAGCCCACTTGCGATCGCAAGTATAATTCCAACAACCTGTCCCAAAAAGGCCAATGTCAGCAGCCACAGACTCCACACAAATCCCGCTCACTTTGAGGTTTTTGCTAGCTTGTAAGGTCTTGGTCGCCGACGAAGACGACGCCGCTGCCGCTGTCGTTGTTATTGAGGCCGCTACAGACGATATAGACGACATGAACGTCGTCGGGTGGATTGTGGTTGTCGTTACGGAGCCAGTACTGCATTAAGCGGCATAGTGTTACAGCCGGGAAGGCCCATAAAGGGAAAATCCTCGGCGATGATCCTCCGGTTCTATTTTTATCCAACTAGTATTTGTTCACAGGGCCAGTGGGCACCGGCAGGACAAAAAATCATCCTGTCACCAAAACGGCCGGCCTCAAATCAAACAGCACAGCATATATATTCGACTCTCATCACCCACGATATTCTTGGCAAATGATTCAATACACCTGTGGAGTCAAACCACGCGCTGACGGGCTGGTCCGATGTCACTGAGCTATTGAAAATGGAAAGGTCTGCTCAAGTGCTTCATATATCGAACACCATTTATTTCCACCAGGTAGAAGCATGCAGAATCTGTATCACCGCCACAAAACTCAAGGCGGGTTGGTGGTGATCCTCGACTATGTGGTAATCAAAGCAGTTGCAGTGTGGTGGGAGAATTGCCAAAGAGGCAGGGGATTGATTCCGCTCGTCGCAAACGCGAGTGGCGGTTCATATGAACTTCCAAGGTCCATTCGCCGAATCTGTTGAGTCTGTATGAGCGACGATACAGCATCGTCCCACTTATTTGAGTGGTCTTCTCTGATGGGCGCGGCTCGATCGACACATTTGCAAGACGACCGTACTACACAAAACTCTCGTGAGTCCTTTGGGCGCCTTTAGGCAGTTTGGCAGCCGATAAGTCGCGTGTTACAATTTGGACCGGGACTCGTTCAACTCGGAAGTCGGCGGCGCTGACCGTTGGTGGTGCAAGCCGGATTGAACGATGAAAAACCTGAACCATCAAATTTGATATTGAAAAGTCGGACGAGGATATTTGGATATTGGCATTCCCGCTGCTCCGTTTGTTCACTCCATTCACCACCAGAAATCTGAAAGTTAAACTTCTCAACAATACGAGAGCACCAAAAGGCGGACCAGAAGAAAGGACACACAAGGGAATGAATTTTCAACCGTTGGCAATGTTGAAAAGTAGCAAAATTGGAATCGATAAATGTTTGATGTATTTTATTCGTAAACTAGGAAGTGAGTGTATGAGATCGTATCGTCGGTGTTTGTGGTGGAGAAAAGAATGTCAGGTCGTCGACGAGAAGCTTTCATGTCACATGATCGATCATAATGAATGGCGACCGCGTCGTAATTTGTGAATGCTTACTTAGCTACCTCCAACGGACATTTCGTGAACGCCAAGCTCGCTGCCCGTAGGTAGGCGCTCCCAATGATATCTCATGGACGGCAAACTTCAGTACTCGCTGAACATTTTTCTAAAGAGGGTTTTCCGTCGTTTCCGCTCGCTGAGGGACACCCGCTGGATGACGGAACATCCGATACATTTCACGCCATCGTGCCCCGGATACTATACCAGTACCTTGTTATTGTGGGGGGCGTGTATCCGGGCGTTCTACCCGCATTTCTGAACAAACTCTGGGACAACCTAGGGAAATGTTTCGGAGGAGTGTTACTTCAAAACCGTATGTAGCTCCGAGACCTCACGCTTACCTATAATATGGGTGACCCGCAACGCTCTAGTCCATGCTCTGGAAACAACAGAACCTGACATCCCGGAGGAGTCATTGGACGAACTTAAGTATCCAACGATGCACTACAACTCTACTCAAATTCTTTTTTATGGTGTTGATTTCATCAACATCGAACATAACTTCACTCCTCTTGTTGACCAAGCTCGCGACATTCTTACCTATCTAATCGCTCCATGTACGCCACCCATAGCAGTAGCTGATATCTTGATAGTCTTCAACCCTGACGGGGAACATTCTGAACCTGGCTTGGATTCCTCCATCTCGCAAGTGACAACGCAAACCACTCAGGCGATAATTGCCCTCTTGCAGGAACCAAAACGACGACAAGTGGCTCTAAAGGCTCTGGTATGCTTCCCTTGCTCGGCATTCTTGTCATGTCTCATAATTATATAGTGCCTTAGACGCGATGGCGACAACTGTGTAATCACAAAGATTTCCTTCTCGCTAACAAGGCCGAAGAACCTTCAACGGGCATTCGTTTCACCATCTTTCGTTCACCCACTCGGAATCAATGCACCTGGTCGAGCTTGCGCGGAACCGATTCTGTGCCATATCATTCCGCGTGTCGTCATAGTATGTATATTTTGCCTTGAATTGTTATCAGTCCCAACATCATTCTAGAAAAGTGACAATCGGGCATCCTTCATAGCAAACATCGCAATGTTTGCAGGTGCTGCCCTTGCGGAGAAGGTTAGCTCGGTGGTTGATACTATCGGGAACGCCTTCGACGCCGTGCAAAGTGCCCACCAGTCATTTGATACTTTCCAGTGGTCGATCTACTATCAAGCACAAGATCGATCGATACTTATGTCTTCTCTGATCATCGTCATTGACCCCATTTCCATAATACCGATACCTTCCATTGGTCGAATTAGATGCACCTGGAATGCCATAGTTGCGAGCGCATGGACGACTCGACTTCGGAAAAGGGACAGCGCGACCAGAGGATGGTCTCGGGGCTGGTCCAGACCGGAGTTGGTTAACCTACAATATGCAATGGTATCGCTTGCAAGGTTATCCGGTGCAGCTCAGTTCCTTGGATATCTGTATGACAAGCAGTTCATTGTTGACGGTGTTCCTGCCGAACTGCCCGAACAATGGTTTTCTCGTGCCCTTGATATGAAGCTAACATGGCTGGCGATCAAGAAGTAGTATGTGAAACGTTTCTAGTTTATAACTGTCACTGCGGCGGCGACATCGTTTTCCCCTCAAGAAAACGTGGTGAAAACGAGGCAGAAAAGGGTAGTCGCTATGGCAATGCACCTTTCTATTTCCTTACACAAGCCTTTTGACTGCAAAAAAAGGCTGGCACCGCCGCAGTGTGCTCCAAGCCCGCGCTCAACAAGATACGCCGAATCTCATCAGTAGGTAGCGGAAGGGTTGGAAACAACTCCTAGCTTATTCATAGTTTCCTAGTACAGATGGGTGCCCATTGTCACAGTCGTAACAACGGTCATCGTGTGATGAACACATGCAATGTGAATGTTGTGCTTGTGGGTAACGTGGGTGACGCCATAGCTTTTCCATAGCCTCATGACACGGCTTATTTACGAATAGATAAGTTCTTATGTACTTCATATGTAAGTTTGGGCACTCGACGCAGTGGGAGGCACAACCTGATGCTCAGTTGTGATAGAGAACCTGGTGAGTGTTGACTCTATCTCATAACAATGACTTCTGTACAGAATTCTGATTGTTACTTTGGGCCTCCCCGTTCTAACTTATACTCACCGCAATTTTGGATCAGATTTTGTGCAGTATTGCACCCCGGCAAAATCAATGTGACTTCCTCGTTTTGCCGCACATAGGATAATATAGCGTATGGCGGTATGCCACTTTGGAAACTTTTCAACGTATGCATGCTAATACTCAAGAGGCACATTTCTAGAGAATTCTGTCGTGATAATCAGATTACCTAAATAATGGTCATCTTGGGTCCAGGATATCGCCAACCTCGACAAAGCCAAACTTATGAAAGGCTGGAAAAAGATAGCTAGTGACTGCAATACGGCCAAAATCGATGGCTTCCGGTAGAGTTGGATTGATACTTACTGCACTAACAAGGAGAGTGAGCGCCGAGCTCTCAAAAGCCACTAACTCGATGTATGATGGTACTGAAACGCGTACATCTGTTATGCCTATCTTTGGGATATTCCGAGCGGTGGAGACATGAGGATCCTCATTCCCCATTTTCATTGAGCGACTGGTTCACCACGGGTTGACACTGCAGGAGCTCATCATGCCACTGAGAGTCGTTTGTGGCAATGGCTGGACATATATCGGCACCAAAGTCACCTTGCAAGAGGCGATACCCGCTATCACACAAATTGACATCAAAGTAATTGTCGGAGGGTTGACACTAGACGACGTGCCGATTGCAATGAAAATCTCCTGGGCAGCCAAAAGAAAGACGATGCGAAAAGAAAATGCTACGTATAACCTGATGATATATTCGGTGTCAATGTGGCGCTGTTATATCCAATGACACAGAATGCCAGTCACCTTTGGCACACAGATTGCAATCCATGTATGACGTCTTTCCACAAACCACAAAGATAAAGATGGGCGGGGAAATTTCATGTCTATCTCCGGGTATCGAATGTATTATGGATGGGTGTGTTTCACCGGTTGGTCGGTGGTGATGTTCATGGCGGAATGGCAAAATATAGGCGCGCGTCTGTGTGTGGAGCTCAGCATAAAATTGGGATAGAACAATTACTAGGACGAGATGGTGGAGAAAAACTGGATGAAAGATATAAAATTAAACAGGAGTTCACGGCTCGATGCAGAAAATGTGCGCCAAGAGCCGATGGGTCATTACATATTTAAAATGGGATAGCGGGACCTAGTCGCAGGTCCAAAGATGTGGAGCTAAACAAATAATATTGCGAAGAACAAGGACCGGGACGAGCGAGCAAGGGGGCGAGAACGAGGAGAGGGACGATAATGAGGACCAATTGTAGGCTCTGACCTTACGTTGTCCATATGTGTCGATTGTTGGGCACTGATGCTGATCAATAGTGAGTTTAACTGGAGAAAAGCAACGAGAAGCGTGCTGAATATGCCAACCTACTCAGTTCCGTGTGCGCTGGTGTGGGGTCCGACAACTCCATTGTGCCCAGTATTCCGCCTTTTTTAGATGCTGTGTATATGCATATCGAGACCGGGAGCTTGATTGACGTTGAGCATGTGTCCGGAAGTTGGGAAGGGACCATTTCTCCAATCCCGTCTCTATGTACTCACTTCCTACGGCCGCATACCCTCTCCTCCCTCATGACCTAGAGCGGTCAGTTTACGAAGAGTCAATAAAGTCTGGATGGACATCGGCCAGTTGGTAAGTCCCATTTTGATGCTGGCTCGGAACGCGTAAGATGTACTAAAAATGGTCTTTTTGTGAGGTTTATGTGCATGATCTACTGGAGAGCACTTCTTCATAATGACAAGAAATTGCTAAAGGGTAGACGATCGAGGTGGGACAAACTCGAGTCAAGTTGGCACTTCTGTAAAAAATAGACGGAGAACTGACATGGAACCACAAATCTCGTTTGCATCGGCAAAATGAATCTTTCCGACAACCTCTTCTCATACAGCTGCAGGCCATAATGCCGATCGTGTCGATGTCAATTATCCTTTAAATTTCATCTTGCAAGTTTTAAGGATATATACATAGCATATATATGTGCCGACATCGTGGATTGCTACATAAATTGCTAAGTTTCCTTTTCGAGCTCCCACTAGTAATATCGAGATTCGATGGCCTTCAATCAGGAAATTCAGTGACATTCAACTTGCCGCAAGTATGTCGAAAGTAACATCAGAGAGATACCGGTCGTTGTCTCCATCTTTTGAATGGTCTGCAAGCGGTCCATTTCGTTCAGATTTTATGGCTAGAACCGTAGTACCCTCTGACGACAACACTCCTTCATCCCCCACCATCTTACCCAAGACTCGTTATCATCCATACAAAGAAGCTTCAAGCCATCACCCACATGCCATCACCACGCACGCTCGCCCAACTCGCCACGATAACCTCGACCCTCAAATACTGCACACGAAGGTTTCAGACAATTTCGTCTCCACGAGTCGCCGCCCGAGAAACCTGCCGCATCCTTTAGTACCCGTGACTCTTTGTAATCGATCAAATTCTTGTTAATCTTTTTGAACTGAGAATCTGGTCGTCTACGACTCGTACACAGCACATGCTTATACAAAGAAAGTGGCCCTCAGTCTGGATCTGGAAATAGCCCGAGCTGAGCTTCGCTCCATGCGAGCTGGAGAAGCCATGATTCAAGCAAATATTCAGTTTCATGTGAGGTTTCGTTCGGAAGATCCAATTACCTTGAGACGTGAGGCGGAGGCCTTCGCTGCAGGGGCTCTGGAAAAGGAGAGACGGATAAAAGAAATCTTGGAGAGGATGTGATGAGGTTGCATGATAAGGGTCTCTAAATTGGAAAGAGGGGCTTCAGAGAGGAGAGGGTTTTGGGCGAGCACATTGAAATTCTGCAGCTGGATTAAATACTTAAGGGCAGCTGTATTGTGCCTTGAGCTAACGGGTGAGAGTTCGAATTCATTGCGTCTGCTGCGAAATCCCTTCTTCGGACGCCCCTCACGCTCTGCCAGCCAGAACCGCTTCGTAAAGTCCGGTCAATACACAACACAATCACAGCCCCGTCCGAAATGCGTGTTTCTACTGCCACATCAGTCCGTTCTTTCTCCACGGTCCAACGTCAATATGGCGACTCCACAAGACACCGCCCACCTCTATCCCGACATTTGTGTCGAAGATTTTTTCACATCTGCACATGCTACGGACCCATTCGAACCATGCTACACCATTTCAATCCTCCCAGCCTTTCGCATATCCCACTTCCAAATGTTCGGGCTCTTTTACCGCTCATCGGCCTGGGTCTGGTGAATACATGAACTGAAAATATTTATCCATATAGGCAATATGTAGGGAGTGACGATGTCACAATCTCGACATTTATTTAGTTCAAGCTCCAGCCAGCGCTTAGTAAATGCGCCGCACGATCCGAGTAGCTCAATGGTGATGAAGCCCGAACTATCTTACAACGACAACCCTCGTAAGTTTCGCAAATATTCAACCCGTTTGTAATGATCGCGATTCCGAATCAGAAGTTATTTTTGTTCTAGGTTGCTTTGAGTTTTTTTGTGTATGATATACAGTTTAATTATCCTATTCTTGCTCTCGATATTAGCATATAACCCCGTCACCACGAAGCCTCCCATCGAGTTCTAAACAACGCATCTCCTCGACACGAAAAAGCAGGAGCGGAAGGAATTCCAAAACGACATACGTCAACTACCCATACTATCGCACGTCTGAGAGGCGGGCGGGTCACCTTCTTGCAGGGCTACGCCAAGATTGGCAGCGCCTGCCATATCGCCACCAAGGACGGGTCCAAGTACGTCTATATCGACACCTGCTGCATCAACAGAGATTAGCACTGAGCTCTCCGAGGCCGTCAAGTCGATGTATGCGCGGTACAAGGAACCACCCATGTGCTACGCTTGATTATATGACGTTCCGAGCGAGATCCGTTTTCATGATTTTCAATGAGCCGGTGATTCACCTGAGGATGGACGTTGCAGGGTCTCATCCCACCCCGACGGGTATTGTGTGGATTCGGTTGATATTGGGACAAAGGCTACCCCCGGATAATGACCAGGATCATCCTCGTCCGTACTCCATAACAAACAAAGGGTTGCAAATTGAGTTACCTCTCGTTGCGGTTAATCTAATTACGGACCACAAAGGAGCCTCCTCCAGGCAATCTCGGTCTTTCGAACCCGAACCAAGTTTTAAAAAACGAGACGAGATCAAAGTGTTATATGGCCAATGAAGGTTAGACGCAAATATGGCGTGGTTTCCGAATCGGTCCGGGCCTCGCCAATGGTACTTGCAGAACTTAGTTCTTAGATGAAGCTTCCTTAGATTTTGCCCATGGGTGGTCGGCCGTGATACATGTTGGGTCTCCCAATGTCGTTTCGAGTCGGGATGAGGTGCTCTCATCCAATGCAATGCACAAATAAAAAAAACTTTAAGGCCGACGAACCCCCTGGAGCCATTAAAACTCCAAGGAGAAACGGAGTACTACATCGTCCGATGTCCAGGATAAGCTCCTGCACCAACAACTCTGTTGGTGGGTTCTGTTTTTTGGTGGGGCCCGATCATTACAGCCGCGATGAAGCGTTCCCCAATCGAGAAAATTTAGACTGGGGAACATGCGAAAGTGCTGTATACCCGACGTTGCAGGGAAACATGGATCCTAATGTGTTAGCCTGAGGAGGCCTATGACGCTACTTCGCCAGTCCATGGGAAACTGGTATCTGTGACTACCAGACAGTGCGGGGGATATATCAAGAGTCAATTACATTGTCAGTTTATGGATGTGAACGCTTCCAGAAATACTAGTGGGACTGCTTGAGTTGAAAATTGGCGAGGCGCCCTGAAGCGGCGGTCGGCCATGAAGGGCGACTAGCGTACAAGATATAAAAATGCCGAGTTGGAACAGATGTGAGAGAGGTAGCATCAAACACTGTATATAATTCAAGTGAAGGTACCGGCGTGATAGAAACAACATTAGCTGCGTTAAATACTTGGTAGAGATGGAGTCCAAAGGTGGCGCTATGGCCTACCCAAACAGCTACGCAAGGATAAACCAACGCGGCTTCTTCTTGAATCCTTCGGCAACCATGATATCTGTGAGCTGTTGCAGAGTCTCGTCTTGAGGGATAAACTGGTCATTTCGCCTGGTCGATGCTACGAGTGCAAGAATAAGATAGTATTCCCCTGCATCGAATCCTATTTGGATGGAGGCCTTGTCAGGCCATATGTTGTCGCAAAGTCTAGTAATGTGGTCGACGACCTTGTATCTTTGGGTACCTTCCGCAATCTTAAGCTCGCTGCCAGTAAGATTAGGAGGGATAGGATGGATCCTTTCACCACATCGTGCCAGGCCACGGCTGTGGAGGGGAAAGCCATAGGCGAGGGACCCAGGGATGCGGCTTGCCTGACGGTAGGAAATCTCTATGCTTCTAATTCGTCAGATAAGACAAAGACAAAGCTTGAATTTCGTACCCATTGTCGACAAAAAATGGCGTGTACATTATCCATACATAACTAGACCTACATATATCCGAACATCAACATACACGTGATGTTTTTGGACTCACCCTTTCCGAATCCTTGGCCAGTCCTTATTAATTCCTTATTCCAGCGTAATAATTGGACAAAGGTAAGTATTTCAGAACAAAAAGAAACAGACCACTTTGGCCGCTTTGATCTTGCGCTATTATCAATCTCCTAGATTTCTCCATAACTGCGGATTGTCGCATCTGCGTCTGGAGATAGTATACTGAGTCAAGCTGCAGGGTTTATTGTTTGAATAGCTCTTCTACAAATTACTCGGGTTCCAACTGATTGTGCTGCATAACTCTGTGCCCATAGCACGATTGGTTACAGCGGAGGATGGCTAGCGAATACTGAGCTGGAACGAGTATAAACAAGATATAGGTGTTCACTTATGTGCAGCTCAGATGATGGTATAGATGTGATAGAAACAATGTTTGCTACATTATTAGTTAACAAAGGCGGGGGTCTGCAGGTGGCACTGTAGCGTACCCAACCAGCTATGCGAGGATAAACCAACGCGGCTTCTCCTTGAATCCTTCGGCAACCATGATATCCATTAATTGCTGCAGCATCTCACCTTGAGGGATAATTTGATCATTTCGCCTGGTCGACGCTACAAGCCCGAGAAGAAGGTGGTATTCCCCTGTGGCATCCAAACCTATTTCGATTCCTGGCCTGTCAGGCCATATGCCGTTACAAAAAAGAGCAGTAATGTGGTTGAAGACTTGATCTATTTGGGCACTTTTTGCATTCTTAAGCTCGTCGCCGGTGAGATTAAAAGGGATAGGATGAATCCTGTTGCCACATCGTGCCATGCTACGGCTGTGGAGGGGAAAGGCATAGACGAAGGACCCATGGATGCGGCTTGCCTGACGGTAGGTGATTTCTATGTTTTTAGATTGATTAGAGGGCGTCTAGATAAAGAGAGAGGCCTGTTGTCCATACCCATTATGACTGATAAGAACTTGCGTACGTACAACGCGTCAATCAAATATGCCGATATGTATGAAGTGAAAACACTATACATACACGTGACTTGTCGGGCTTCAGGGAATTGAGTCTTGATTGTTCCTGGCACTAATTCACCTTCAAACTTCAAGTCGAAAACATGGACAGCCCTTGAAAACAATAAAAGAGATTGCCCAGTTCCCCGCATCCTATGTTGTCTGAAACGACTTTGAGACAGGAAAAACCGCCACGCCTTGATCCTGCTACATCAACCACGACCGCGATGGCACAATCTGACACTCAGCCCTCTAGGGTGGGCCAATTTCCTACCACGGATCCACAGGATTCTTTAGTAACAGAAGCTGTCCCCTACTCCGACGTAGAAAACATTAAAATATTCTGAGGATGACTTCCCTGCTGGCAATTTAGTCAAGTCGCTTGCAATGATCGCGTTTATGGATGGTTTTGTTCATCGTGCTGACTCGGTCTTCAAAGGTTGTGGATGGATGGATGCTATTGGGGCTGAAAAAGCGATCGCTGATGGATCCTAACTTGAAGATCTGATAAGAGGCTGTTGTGAGAAGGGAACCCTGGAGGCTCTGCGTAGAAAAGGTGGTGTATAGGACAAGCTTTCACTGGGTTGCCGAAGTGCACCAATCTATAGTCAAAAGTTCCACCCCAGGTCATGGAGCTTGATTTTAAAGATGTAAGTGCAGGTAAATACACCTGGATGACAATCTTGGCTTCATCGCTAATAACCTTTCAACAGTGCGCGGAGGTCAGACTTATGTCATTTGATTCTTAGCATGGTGGTATTTACCTTTATTATTCTAGTTGTGAAGAAAGCCTGGGAGGTCAACTATGAGGGCAATTCCGGTAGCCTTTTAGTCGAAGCGCTTCACACTAGAACAGCAAAAGAACCCTAAAGGAATATAGCAATTTCGTCCCTATTGTCCAAAGCTCCGGAATGGGAAAATCCAGGACTGTTGATGAGGCTGCAAAAGTAATTTTTACCCTTCCGTTTAACCTAAGGTCTGACAATGACACCACTGGTAGGTCCCTTCTAAACCCGTCATTCTGTGTCGTGTTGTCAGCTGAACCTCCAAAACGTATCCACCACCACATCAAGAAATCCGCGATTTATTCAACGTTGCAGATATCAAGGGATTTTCGAAAGACCAGCTTGAGTATCGATACCTTCACTTCTTCAAGCAACTATTTGACATGGTCAACACTGAAATTTCAAAAGTTAGGATTTGCGAGGCGTACAGTAAACTTGCCTCAACTTGGCAAAGCAAGTTTAGTGAAGCAGTACAAATGAATTATACCGCAAAGCGGTGAAGGTGAATGCCCTGACGATTATTTATAAACTCTCTTGACCTTCTACAAGAAAGTGATAAACGAGCTGAATGCTAAGCCTTTCATTGAGGGCGCTTTGGACGATAGCAGAATAGTAGGTAGGTTGTATTGGCTGTCTGTCTGATAGCATGGTCTAATGTAAATGTTAGTAAAAATATCGGCTCAAAGGCTTGTTGCTGCTATCGACGCAAAGTCTGCATCAAGCGGATCTGATCAAACAGGAGGAAGAGGTCAACATAAGCCCTCAGTCAAGATGATGCTCTATTTCGATGAGTCGCATGAACTTGTGGACAAGTTCACAAAGGCAGATAAGGATAATGAGGCACAATCACCGTATCAGGTCTTGTGCAAGTTTTTGAACAGCGTCATGCAAGAAGATATTTTCGTGGATCATTTGCCCATCAATCCACCAATCCAAATCTAAGTCGTTACTCCCCTCATCAAGACCGTTTCTGGTCACATCGGGGCCACCCGGCGGGGCCCGTCCGAGGCGACGACTTGCAGGCTCCATTCGTCGAGCAACCTTTTGATATTTTTGCTGCTGTGGAGGAATGAAAGATCGATCTCACTAACGTGCCACAATTAAAACATATGGTAAAATTTGGCCGACCTCTAGATCTGTACGTCATCTTATTTCACATAAAAATACCTTTGATTCATCATGGCCTAGGGTCAACATGATGTGTGAGGTAGGTTATACTGATATAACCGCGTTCGCAGTACAAAAGCTATATGGGCATCCAACAGAAGAAAATCAGAACGATCGGCTTGCGGCACTCTCTATTAGACTGTTGTTCGAATTCGAGCCCCTGCGCGAATTGGCAAAGGACAAAGAAGTTGAACTTGCTGCAGGTCACATGCGTGTTGCTTATTCTTTTCCGCAACATCGCCTTTACATTCATTTTGGCGCCCCCTCGGAACCCTTGTTGGCTGAAGCGTCGGCACGTATCATGGCGGGGAGTGACCTTTTGACCTTGCTGCAAGGATTTCTACAACATGGTCTCATATCCAAGGGCGAACGGAGAGAACTGGTTGGTCGGCTTATCCTTACATTTGCTCATGACACGGCCATCAAAGCGGGCCAAAAGCGGCTCTTCAGTGCGCCAATTGGCGGTATTGGATTCTTGGGGGCCCTTATTGGCAAAAATTACATCAATTCCATCAAAAAATCGAAGCCCACAAACGTTGTTGATGGCCAAACTCTCGAGGAAGCCTTTGCCAATGCACAACTCAACTTCACTCACTCCGTCAAAGGAGGAGACTCAAGCATGGTATCAGACGAAATTGCTTGGATGGCACTTGCGCGTTGTATGGCCTTCGCTTGTGCGAACGGTCAGCGGACAATTGACCTGTACATTCCAGTACTTCTGTGGGAAGAGAAGCTCAGTCAGTGGGCAGTCTCCGGAATCTTCATTCAGTTCAAGAATCGTACTTCACAAGAGCGAGTCATAATTGATGCCGCGAAGCTTGGTTTTTTCACACATGCGGACCCCGCCGGAGAAAGGGCAGAGCGATACAACGCCGGACCATACATCACCATTGTTATGAACATGGGGGTTCGACTAAAAATATCGGTGCAGCCCGAGGAGGTAAAGTCGCGGACACCACCTACGTCAACAACTCAGACAAGCCTGGCGGATTTCAAAACAACTCCGTCCCGAGTGACCACTGAAGCGGGCCCGACCTGAGCACAGCCGAAGGGAGGGGGTGGTGCGACAAATATTCAACCCCGATATGCTATCAATATTACTGGCTGTTCATCTAATGTATACGGCGTCCTTCCCTCGGATTCGAAGAAGGTGTTGGAGGGTATGCTTTCTGTACACCCTATCCTCCACGAGCCCCCACGAACCGAACAAAGCTATCTCAATGCTGTATGTCGCTTAAAACCGTTCTGGTTCAAGGGCAAGGGTTCCTTTCACTGGGCCACTGGTATGAACAAAGGTGAAGTAGTCAGTGAAGACGGGCAGGGGATGATGATGTTGACGAGTCTGATGCTGATATGATGGTTGATTAGTGTTTTGTGATCGACGTGAATGTCTGCGTGTCTCCCTCAAAACGACATATATGTATCATAGCGTTTCACCAATCAAGTAGCAAGCGAAGGGCAGTTAATAAAGAGAATTTGAGACTCATACTCAAGTACCAAGGTTTAGTTTCACAGGCTTGTCTTCTGACAAGCCCACGCCCGGATCCCACTTAATCAACAAGGGACATATGGGGGGTGAACGTTGAACTATACCACATTGTCGACCCCCATAAAGCTGATAATTTGGGATACATGGTCTAGGCATCATGGTAAAGTTACCAGGTCCAAATGCCACCGACTCAATTTTTTGCTTTGAGGGCAATTGACCAGTCATGATTTTGCAACTCAAACTCTAGCATATGTAAAGTACAACAAGGCCGACAATTCAAAAAATACAATACAGATAGGTAGATAAGGTGGAGATGTAAATACAATAAAGGCAGCCGAAACAATAAGATCAACGCTATTCTTCTGCCAGTAGATCGTTCACTTCGCCCGCTTCCTCTTCCGAATCGCTATCCATGATCGAGTCAAAGGGTATCTCAGTCGTGTTGTCTTCGTCAGGTAAATCATCAATGAGATCTGTGTCGGCCTTTGCCTCCTCTTTGATTTTCCTGGAGGGATCAAATTCAATTCTAGCTCATCCTTTAATTAGCCGAGGTAACACACCGAGGCTTGGCACGCCACTTCCGAGGGCCAGGCGTGAGTTCTTCGTCACTATCAGAGCTAATCTCGATGACTTGTGGAACAGCCTTCTTAGTAGCGCTATCGGATAAATACATGAATATACGGCCATGTGAGATTGCAATACACTTACGCTGATCTCCGGGGCAATGTCCTGGTAGGGGCTGATGGTACAGGGGTTGTGCCGTATTCTGTTTCGTCATCGTCCGACTCTTCATCCGAGTTTGAAAATCGACGTTTCCTGTTTAAGCACGGCACATTTAAGGTTGCCCGGAACCACGAAGGGGTATGATATACTTACTTGTGTTTTGTTGGCTTGCGTCGAGAATCCACAGACGTCGAAGCTTCGCGATCACCTTCAGTGCTGGTACTGATAATACTCTCCGATCTCCTGTAGTACAGGTTATGCGTAAGGGCCCAGGTCCTGAGCGAACGGAACTGCAATGAACAGGCACCTTTTCCTCCCCTTTTTCTTTACATCGATGTCTATGACTTCGTCGTCGTCGTCAGGTATAATCTCGTCCAAGAATTCAAACAGCTTTTGCAACTGTTCCAGCTTCCTATATTCTTCTTCATCGAAGCCCTCTAGCTGTTTCTCAAACTTCTTGCAAACGGCCGTCTCGAACTTCGTAAACGCGTTTCTTGTAGCGGAGTCACGAAGAGGGCGACGCTATTCGGGGGACATATGAGAGTGAGAACAGAGGAAAGGCCGCAAGAAAAGTACCAAGCGCAAATTATGCATAAGGAGTTTTAGTTCCTTGATTTTGTCGTCATCAACTGTGTCGGGGATGTGAAGTTTACTGAGAAGTTGACAAAATACTTTTTTATCGTCCTCTACACCAAAAGCGGTGAACATCGTAATACAACTCGGAAAAAAAAAGATTAAGAACATACTGTCATAGTCATTCTTTTTGAGCAAAACTCTGAATATATCTCCTGCCATGTCGAGGTGGATAAATTCGTCGGCCTGGCTTTTCTCATCGACGTTCTTTCGGGAACCACTATGTTGAGCTGGCTGTAAGCATTAACATTTAATACGCATACCGGCACTTACGATGCATTCGAGAGTTTTAGAGGATCAGTCCAATCAACAAACAGTGCTCCGATTTGGGCAGCGCTAACCATTTCTTGATCCTCCTCGAGATCATTGCGTACCTCTTTGAGTTGTCCATACATATCAATGAATATCTACCCGGCCTTTGAGAAAAGTAGCGGAGCGACTTGACAACGACAAACATACCTCCCGCATTATCCGCTGGTTTCGGGGGGAAGAGTAACAGTACACCGGGAAGAAGAATGTCAAACATTGTCGCAACTCTTGGTTGTCAGTCGTGTATGGAGAAAGGTATGCCATGATAAGATTTTTCAGAGCCTGCATGTCAAGATTGGAAGAGAATTCAGGTGATACAAGATATCGTGACATACTTTCACATCAGTAATCATGCCCGAGAGCACTAGTTTGGAGATGCCCACACAAAGGAGTGCTTGGACCTTTCCTGATTCTTCGGAACCGATGAGACCAACCAGATATTCCATTATTTTTTCCGCCTGTGTAACGGGGTTAGTGATAAGGAACGAGGCGATAGCAGTGAACACACGTTGTCGCCGCCGTCACTTCGAAGGAAGTCATGCTCATGCACCATAAGCATATCGAATATGGCCTGAAGTATGATCAACTTCAGGACTTCGGGTGAGCTTGTGACTTGTCCGAGGAATAACTGCATAGACTGGAGCGCGAGTCTCTGTGTGGTAGAAATGTTATTAGTTCAGACTTGCATACATAATACATAGGCACAGACCCTGGCAATTAGACAACAAAGGCCCAAGCTGATGATTCCTTTCTCCCTAAAAGGAAGCTCCTTCCGCTTAACAGCAGGGACGATGAGTTCCCGCAAGACGCCATCCAGCGTCGAATTCTCTTCAAGAGTCTAAAAGAATACAAGTTAGGGCTTTCCACCGAACTAGAACCGGACAACCTACCCCATTAACCCGCTCCAGCATCCCAATGCACAAGGTTAGGCACCTCATATCGATTTGATCGGCGCGAGCCTTCTCTTCTGGCGTCTTCTCCTGGGCTGGCTTGTTGAACAGTTGGCTTCGAGAGGGCCTCACAGTTGCTGGGGTGTCGCCAACATTTGTTTCTGCATCGGCATCTTTCTATAGAAGCCGCGTAAGAGTAGAAAAAGGACTGACAGGACGGCTTACATTCGGGTCTTCCTCATCTTCCTCTTCATCCGCAAAATCCCGGAGGTCGTGGATGATTTCAACGACGACACGGATGAGGTCTCGCTCACTATTGGAAAGCTGCCTTAGTACGTCCAAGCACTTTGAGAGGAGACTCTCAGGTAATTCTTCCTGTGAAAGCATGTCTCCTGCCGAGCGATAAGTCGATAACACTCTGATAAAAACCTGAAATACGCACGAACGAGCTGGAACATCTTCCTCCTGCCAATTTCATCAGAATAATCCAAATTAACGGCCATTTGTAGCATCTCCCCGATAATAAATTCTTTATCTATCCGAGCATCTTCCATCTTGTTCTTTTCTTCGTCGCTCAGATTACGAATGATTCGCTCTTCCTCTTCTGTATGCATGTCTTCCATGAGCTGATTATAAGACTCTTGAAGACGGAATGCCAGGGCAGTCACGACGGGAAGGGCGGCCTCTAAGCACACATCATTTTTTGTGGCTTTGCCATGGTCGACGAAAACCCGGGCAAGGAAGGCAGTCTCAGGGGTAAGGCTTGTCCAATACTTGTCTAAGTATCATTGAGAACGGGTTCTACACAACGGGTAGCGAGGAAAACACACCACCAAATTCCAAGTTGTCAAATATCTCTGGTCGTGTGACAAAAATGCTGGTCAAGGCCTCTGCTGCGACGGTGGTTTCTTGTAAATCAAACAGGTGCAGTAGGTTAACCACGCCGCTCTCCATTGTATCGTCTTCTTGCTTCGTTTCGTCCATCCATACTCCAAGAAGTGCAGCAGCGGCAGCCCGCACTCCAGGCTCACGATCCCCGAGCCCGTTTTTCACGATTAACTCGCGCTGTGCAATACTCAGACTCCTGGGGTGGGTAGGTCCCATCGACCCACGCAGCAAAACATTTTCCACAAGAACGTTGGCGTACACCAGCTTTCGCAGTGAAGTGTCTGTGTCCCGCGAGCGCGCGAGGATGTGCGGGAGTGTCGTAGGCGTGACAGGGATGTTGAGCAACACGGCACGACGAACCTCACTGTGACATCATAAAAAATGAGCTGAAGTTGAGAAGAGGCGGCTTACGCAGATTGGTCGTGAGCGAGGATGTCGATAAGGACATCCGAAACCGATTGTTCACCATCCTCGACTTCTGTCGGTTCTTCTGAACCAGCGAGCTTCGACAGGGCAATCACGGCTTGCACGCGAACCGGGGTTTCTTTGTCGTTTACTCGCTCAAGAAGTGTCGACCGAAGCTCTTTGTAGATTTCCTCACTGTACTGTTTTAGGAAGTGAGAGACAAAGCTAGACCGCCGAACTCACTCAATTTCTCCCAAGTGAGATACCATCTCAGCAACGATCTGCACCACTCGATATCGAACAGATTTATCTTTGGCAACAAAACCCTTTAGAAGATGTTTGAGAAGACGCGCGGTGAACCGTGATGCTGTGGTGTCGTCGTCGTCTTCAGTTTGCTCCCCATCCGTATTCCTCTCCTCCGCCGCTGCAAAGCGTGATTAAATAGGAGTCAGAGAATAAGTAACCACATACCTTTCTCATGCACGAACTTAATGTAGCCGCTGATGAACTTGACTATTCGATCTGCTGGTGCTGTCCCTTTCTTCACTGGCAACGCGAGCATGAGCATGCTCAGAATGGCCTCTTCAAAAATACGCTCTCCAATCAGCCGGACCTCCCTCCCCCTTCTGATAGACTCCGTGTATTGCGCCGCTTCGGTTTGGACTTTGTAGAGCGCGACCAAGTTCTTTTGGTGATTCGCCGTTGACGCTTGGGCCTGGTCTAGGATTCGTGGAATAACTGCCGTCACTTTTTCTCTCACAGAAGCTGAGTCCGCATTCAGCGTTCTGGCTGGCATCGTGAAGGGTAACGAATGCAATAAGATTTAGAGGCTGGTTGCGTTTGGAACACGCCTATCCAAACTAATCACGCGGCGGGATCGCGGAAGTCACGTGCACCTTGTCGTGTTACTCTCACGGCCATTGAAGGCTCCATTTGGGAAACGCGTTGGATTGGGTGGCAGCTGGGCAAGTTAGTCACATGTTAGGGTGCAGATGTAGGTCGAGATCGAAAGGAAACATTCCCTGTTAACAGCTTATCATGCTCCCATGTTGACCGTCTTGACACCCTTTCGTGGTGGGGTCAGAACTGAAAGACAGCATCACAGTGTAAAGAGGACTCCGAAACGCATTGGGTAGCATGTGTTGTCGATCTCCATCACGTCCTTGACACATTATTTTCAGGGAGGAAGTGGGGGAACACTAGTACCTCTATGAGTGTTGCATCAAAAAAATTCCTTGTGTGCACTCCTTATCTTGGCACTGTATTTCTTGCTGCATTTATTTCTTGACATACCACGTAGCTTGAACATTTTTATTCTTGTTGAACTATGTTATAATATAGTCATGTGATGTAATCCCAATTTCCACAAATGCGAGCGATATGACTGCATAATCATAACCTCCCATTGGGATTGAACAACAGAAGTGGCAATTACCCCCCAAGACTGGACACCTACTTGATTATGATCCCTTTGCAGCCAATTGTTGCAATAATCGATCATGATTTGTGTTACAAACTACACTACTTGGTAAACAGATAAATATGATATACAGAGCAGCAGTTACAGACTGAAATACTTGAAGGCCATGGCCACGATTAAATAGGATGCGCCAGGATAACATTTGTTAAGAATCCTGTTGCTTCTTGCCGAAATGTGCCTTGGGTAAAGATCTGAGGGATCAAACCATTGACAAAGGTGAGCAATTTCAGTGACGAAGTTGTGTACTTGGGCCACTGAAGCCATGCTTGTTGTTAGGATCAAGCTTAGTTGTGAACCGAATGAGGTAATCAGCCACTCCTCCCCCTCTGTAGAAGTTTAAGAGATTGGAGAGGCAAGCCTGCAGAAACAAGAAATTGAGTACTTGAACTGGCCTGTAAACAAAATCTACTTGCCAATCCAAGAATTGGCAATGCTTTGAGACATTTGCTCACTTGGTGAAAATTTAAGTCTTAGTAGAATGTGTGCCAAAGGGGTTGAACTTAAAGAAAGAGCAGGTATTCTGTTTACCAGAATGGTGCTCGAGGAAGAACTGTTGAGGGGCTTGGAACACTAAATCTTCCTGGAAAGAAGTGATCTGTTTGAACTGAGGGGTAAGGGCATTGAAGATGCCCATGCCATAAGGAGAACCTTGTGGAATATCTTGGGGATATAGATAAACCAACTTGTTGACCTCCACATCAGATATGCCGAGCAAGAATGTATCCTTGATGTACAGTAGGTCAAAAAACTGTCCCAATGTTTGGTCATTTTATAATGATTTACTTATAACAGAGTACTGGGGATTAACATCATTCTGAGAAAAATATATATGATACTACACCATATTAGCTTTGAAATGAGCCCTTACTTTCCTTATTTGAATAAAAACTCATTTCATAACAAATTGAACAAAATAATTACTCATTGGGACAGTTCTTTGACCTATGCTTAATTTTGGCAAGATCTTTACTGCAACAAGCTTTAACATCATGTGATGTATTGTGGGAACAATAAACAAAGTCATGTGACCATGTTGATATAAATTCAACATGTTTCCATCATTACAATCATTCTTTCCTTCCCCCATCATCCCATGAGACCTACATCTTCTACCCAACACCTTTCTGTGATCTCCCTTCTTCAAGAAGGCTATACCTTGCATCAGATCCAGTCCAAAACCACTCTGGGAAAGTCTACCATTGGGAGAATCAAGAAGGAACTGGATATGGACAAGGAAAACCACAGGGGGGGATGTCCTTCTAAGCTCTCTCCTGGTGACAAACAGTCAATTATTTGACAAATCACCACTGGAAGGCTTGATAATGCTGTAGAGGCCACCCATTTCATCAACCAAACTCTTCCCAACCCTGTCACACCCCAAACAGTCAGGAATGCACTCAAAAAGAATGACTTTTGTAGTGTTGTCAAGAGAAAATGTCCTCTTCTCAAAAAGGCTCATTGACTGCAATGTCTTCAATGGACAAGATACCATGAAAACTGGACAGTGGAGGATTGGAAAAGGATCTTATGGTCAGATGAGGTCAAAATCAACAGGATTGGGTCAGATGGAAGGACTTATACTTGGAAGAAGAAGGGAGAACCACTTTCTGACAGAACCACCACTCCTACTGTCAAACATGGAGGAGGAAATAATCTTATGGTGTGGGGTTGTATGGGGTGGAATGGAGTAGGAGTGCTTACAGAGGTCCAGGGGATTATGAATGCAGACCAATACTGCCAGATTTTGGATGGGGGAGTAGTGGAAAGCTTTGAAAAGCTGGAGATGCCAGAGGGAGAGAGGATGTTTCAGCAGGACAATGACCCCAAACATGCATCCAACAAGGCAACCAAGTGGTTTGAAGACAACAACATTGATGTTATGGTCTGGCCAGCACAATTCCCTGACATCAACCCCATTGAACATCTCTGGGTGGTGTTGAAGAAGGCACTTAAGAAATACCCAACAGCCCCCAAAGGAGTACATGAGTTGTGGGATAGGGTGGTAGTGGAATAGAATGGAATTCCACCAGAAACATGCCAGACACTTATAGAAAGCATGCCTAGAAGGGTTCAAGCAGTTATTAAGGCAAAAGGTGGTCATACCAAGTATTAATTGTGTAAATAGAGACTTTGGAGATGTAGGTCAAAAAACTGTCCCAATGAGTAATTATTTTGTTCAATTTGTTATGAAATGAGTTTTTATTCAAATAAGGAAAGTAAGGGCTCATTTCAAAGCTAATATGGTGTAGTATCATATATATTTTTCTCAGAATGATATTAATACCCAGTTCTCTGTTATAAGTAAATCATTATAAAATGACCAAACATTGGGACAGTTTTTTGACCTACTGTATGTCTTCAACTCAGTTTCTGCCCTATACTCAAATGTCAATAGCAATAAATGTGGTATTAACAAAACCAAACATATGTGATGTTCAAGGTTGAAAGAGAGAAATTTGTTCTCTCACCATTACAGTCACCTAATCAAAGGTGAGAAACAGGGAAGTGAGGGAGTAAAGTTACTGAACCTGTGATGAAAGGGATATTAGCCACCTTCCCTTGTTGCACCAATTTCTGTGGATTGTCCGAAAGGAAGGCTCCATCAGTACAGGGCAACCAGGCTAAAATTAAGGACTAGAGTATATAATGAAGTGAGTAATTAGAGCTGTGTAGCCTTGATGGTTATTCGAACCTGGTAGGTGAAGAATCCAGGGGATTGGTTGGTTGCAGCCTTCAGCTTTGCATAGGGGACTGTTCCCAGACAAGCTAGCATGTCGGAAGCTCCAGAGTGTCCAGTTTGAGAAACAAGAGCATCATAGTATTGTTGGCCTTTCGTGATGTCTCCAACAAGGATTGGCAATCCGAACTGCATAAAACCAGCACAAGAAAGTCCCCAATATTACCCTCATTAGCCAACATATGAAGTGAGACCAAGATTGCGCCTGCAGATTGACCCCAGCTGAGAAGGAATGATGTGAGTTTTTAAAAAAACAGACAAATTGATGAAGTCCCAGTACATTGTGACTTTTGTGGGGTCTCCACCAAATGGTAATCCAAGGTTGCCAATCCCAGCTTCCTTAACTTCTTTACCACCAAGGAAACTGAAGCCTAGGTCAACAATGATGAGAGGAGTAACCCAGCTGATTTTAAAGCATACCCATAACCCTGTTTATCAAACTTATCATAGTATATTTGGTGTTGAATGTTGTAGAAAGGCTACCTGTAATTCATGCTCACGTAGATGACAGGAGACCCAATGGCAATTGAGCAATAAATTCCAATGGAATTGTCCAGTCAAAGTTGCCTCGGAGGAGGCAGAATTGATCTGGCCTGATAAACGCCGCGATATCTTGGTTTCCTTGGGTACAGGAGTGTCCACAGCTCAAGAGTTGCCTTCAACAAGCAACATGTTCCAGGTCTTTAAAAATGTAATCATTGCCACTACCAGCTCGAAGAAGATCTGGGATAAATTTTGAAACAATCAGGAATCGAATGGAGAAACTCTTACTGACCAGGGCATTTTTAGAGTTAATCCTTCATGGGGTAATATTGACTTTGGCTTGGATGACACCAAACAGCTCAACAAAATAGAAGGGCTCACTGAAAGATGGCTTTCAACTGCCCAAGCCCAGACTGAACTTACATCCATCAGAGATCAACTCATTGCATCCCTTTTCTTCTTCACTATAACATCATCAATTCGTGGGGGTGTATTGACAGGGGAAATACGCTGTCACCTTGCAGTCGATGAACCATCTTGCCAGTGCCTAGTAGACCGGATGTTAGATGTACCCAACCTAAACCTCTTCACAGTCGAGTTCATTGACAAAAATCGGCCTTTGGTACCCATAAACATGGCGAATCTTAGAAATATTTGGGATGGGAAAGAGCTGTGGATTCTGGTGGCACTCAAGGACATCCCAGACACCGGAGGGATTGCGGTGTGGATCACCATGTGTGGTATAGCAGACATGAGTAATATAGAGACTGATGGGCTGAGACCCTATCCCATCAGTGGGTCTTTGTACATCATTCGAGAAGAAATCCCCAGGAATCACACCAATCTGTTTCCCATTGAGTTGCTCAACATCAGTACAAAGTAAACCTGGCTGGACATTATTCACTGTGGAGGTTGGTTGAAATATGCTGTACTTTACAGTCCCCCACATGTCCTTGTGGACTGCAAAAGTCCATGCAGACTCCGCAAGGACAGCACAAAGTCCACATGGACTCTGCACAGACTCCGCGCAGACTCCATGTGGACTCCACAGAGTCTGCGCAGACTCACTTACTTTCTTCTATTATAAAGTACTTACTTACTCTTTTACTTACTGACAATCTACATAATTGATAGGATAAAAACATATATTATTACTGAGTATAATACATGGATGATAAATATAATTTAATATAGGCAGGGGCCCTCGCCCCCGCCCCCCTGTTGTCCTCGTCGGCCCCTGCGACGTTGTCAGCGGCCTGGGTTTCAGCGGCAACAGCACTGGCCACTTTTCTTGTTGTTGTCCCCATTCTTGTCGTCCTCATGGTGGTGGTGGTAGTCTTCGTTGTAGTTGTCATTGTTGTCGTGCCATTGTTGGTGCCGCTGCTGTTGCTGTCTTTGTCATTGTCATTGTCGTTGTCATTATTTTTGTTGTTGTTGTTGTTGTTGTTGTCTTCCAGGTGCACCGGGGCACCCTGGGCGTTAGCAGCCATGTCATTCTTGTCTTGGGTTCCTGAAGCGGGAGGGGACATGCTGTGCGGTGAGCACGTAGGTGAGTGGCAGTGTGGGACTCACCCCGCTTTGCCCCTTGGGGCACCCTTTCCTTGTCATCGCCTCGTTCCACATCTGGTTCTACCCTTCGCCCCACATTGTCTTGTGCGTCATTATGGTGCCGTTGATTGGCATTTGGTGTGTTGGCGGTGTGGGTGCGTTGGTGTTGGTGTTGGTGTTGGCGGTTTTGGTTGATGTGGTTGAAGAAAACCAACGAAGACGTGGCAACGGTAATGTGACCATTGCACGTGCTTCGTAATCATGTGATTTAAGCCTGTACACTTGAGGCCAATTTAGCCTGGGGCTTGAAATGCCCGTCTTGCCCAACAGTTATGAATGCCAAATATATTACGTAATGTTCTTGTCTACACGTTTGAACCCAGTTGGATGCAAGTTTTTCAGCACCGTTATGTTATGTTATTAATAACAAATAGTATACATAATTTGAGTAAATAAAAATTATATTAATAATCTGATTAGTAATAGACTGGCCGCGCGGACTTTGCGAGCTGTCCATCTGTGCTAGTCCATGTGTCCGCGTAAAATTACACAGATTGATGCAGACTCGGCGCGGACACAGATTGTTGTCTGGCTGACAGTCCCACAAAATGAGTCCATGTGTCTGCACGGAGTCCACACAGGTTATGTGGCTTAGTGTAAAGACCTCGAAATACGGTGCCTTTCATTTCCTTTGTTTTCCACATACCCTGTCCCAAAACCCCTTCCCTTTTTGCCCATTCTATATAATATGACACCTGCGGAACGTAGAATTGTCCAGTGCCAAATCGGCAGTCACAATTCTTATCATGGTTACAGGTGTTTTGGAAAAGCTTGTCCCACATGTGTTTGAGCAATTTTTAAATAAAAAAAGGCAAAAAATCAAAAAATTTGAACCAGGGCCATTCATGACGTATGGGACTCTAGGACCATGCTATTTCATTGTATAATTGCTGATGTGAAGCAGTTTGTGCTCCAGCTTGTTGATGAAGGGTGGCAGATTGACAATGTTGTAGCTTTGGTGTCTCGGTAAAAAGCATTCAACACTGGGAAGAAAATTACACTTCATATGACAGCATTATTCCACCAGATCTTGGACTTAGAGAGAGGTATAATGAAGATATGGATTAGACTACAATAACAAGAGTACATGAGTACTATTTATACTAAGTGTGAGTATTGTGTAAGTAGTTCCTACTAGAGGGTACAACAATGGTCCTACATCAGTGTTTATACAAATTTCTTTTCATGCTTGTACAAGTCCGAAAAGTGTGCAAACAAACAGCTGAAAAGCTATGTCTGAATTTCGACAAGTTCTCAACACAAATTTGTTCAAAATTTATTGCTTCTCCAGTAGTGTGCTTAACAACATGTTGACTGGTCTCAGGATATCCCCACAGCCTTCACCTACATGTTTCCGAGCACAGAACATGCGCTGTGTTTACATACCATCACTGTCACCATCACAGATGGTGACAATGTAATTCAGAACTATGGGCCGACTTTTGATATGTAGGATCAACTTACAGGTGAACTTCATACTCAATACATTCCTGAAGACCAACTACAAACCTAGTTTGGGTATTGGAGCTGTATTGTGATGCCACACATAGGAAAAACTTTCAGAGGAAACTTGCAGACTTGTCGTCAGGCCGAAAAGTGCCGGAAAGTGCCGAAAAGCGAACAAGAAATTTGTCATCTTACTGATGGCCTAGGATATGGTCAATGCTAAAAGAAAGAGTATAAGAGGTGATTATAACAAAAGGGAACAAGCATGACTGGTACATGCGAAGGTATCAGCGCCAGCAGGACAAGTATGGGTCCAACAAGATTGAGGAGAGTGCTATAGCATCTTGCCATGGATGGAATCCAGCAATGGTCCACAATGAGCGGATGGTGGAAGGGTTGCTCATCGCCTGAGCTATCTGAGTCTGGGGGGTTGTCAGATTTGTGCTTGGTTGCTGTCCTCACACCTTATTATAAATATATTTAAAGATATATATAAGCAATTCTTGATTTGACAACTCTTGATACTGCTCTTGCCATTTTGTTCCCTTAGCAGGTGTGCAAATCTTGATTTTGGCTTAAGTGTCGAGCTTCTTCTGCAGACTTCTCAGTTATGTACAACTTTGCCGAGAATCATACACACTTACCCTTAGAATTTGGACCTGTCTCGCTTTCTTCCTCTACCTCTTGCTCCTCTATGATCGACCTGACCCCGGGGTTGGCGCCTTTGTCGCTGAGTTGTTCGATATTGCTCGAGTGGGTCTTTGCCTGCAAAACTGGCAGATCATCAAATTCTCCATCTTTTTTGGCTGGATCTTTGGATGATGGGAAGCCCAACTCATTATCCAACTCATAGTCAGACATATAGAGTGTTTAAAGAGTGTAGAGAAGCGTAGGGTCTGTGTTAAGGAAGCATAGGTGTTTTTCTATTTTTTCTATTTATTTTATTTAAAAATCGCTCAAACCAAGCTTTTCCGAAACACCTGTATAATTATGCTCGGGATGCGAAGCGTTAATTCCGTAACCAAAGACTCTGTTATCGATATGATTTCAGCTTTCGTGGGCTCCTGGCTTTTCGCCCATAGATAAAAAACAAACCACCTGTGGGTAATTACTCCGCATTGAACTACATTGTAGTCTCTAATCACCGCAAATCCTGCGACTCCTTTCGTCCTGTCAGACCAGAAATCCAGAAATACGAATTTTGAAGCAGATTATGAAAGACCTCCAAAGTAACATATCCATTTATGCGATACTATCCCTTTGAATTGCTACAAACGAAGGGCAGCCCAACAAGGTTTACAGTGCAGTTATTGGTCAAGGGGAATTACTATTTGTAAAGACCAAGTGATGTAAGGATACGTCGGTTACTGATTTTATGGTCAAACTATCGGTATGAAGAGAGCTATTACTCGAAGGTTTGGGCACTGGAGTTTGTATTAGACATTATAGTCGTTGGACTCGGAGTGGCGTTCATAGAAGTACGTAACTTACAAGACTTAGAATACCGGGAGGAGTGGTGTATGCGTATCGTCAAATTTATGAACGAGCCATTAGTAGAGTGGGCGTGAAACCGTAAAGCGTTGGATCAGGACATGGGTTATATTCCCAATTCGCGTGTGCTATGGACGTGATGAGTGAGCGAGTAATTAATCCGTGACTACGAAAACAACCATCGTCCTCGAGCTCCAGGGGGGAAACCACTATTTGTGGGCGTGCAATGGGTAGGACAAGGATTTATGCCAGCCTCCGCACTACAACCAGGGTAGGTTCGGTATGTGTGAGGAAATCTCAAGGCAAACTGGGGAAAGTTATCGTTTAGACGAACTAACCTCCTCATGCTTCCCTCTCCCTCCACTTTGCCCTCTCAAATCGTGCCTACATCTCACACGAGCTCTGATCAAAGACGAACATTTTGGGAGTGGACTAGACAACTTAAATGTAAATCTCAAAGAGTTTGAGAAACAAGAAACTCACTCACGGCGTCCAGTCGTTCTTTGGTCGCCAGCAGAGCTGGCTACAAGCCCTGACCGTCAGTCATTGATTAACCGATATGTCAAGCAACAGGAGGATTGAGGATAGCCTTGGGGGAGATCACGGTGCAGATCCAGTTATTCACCCATACCCACGTCAGTCATTGAGGGGAGATGGAGAGCTGAGGTGGCAGTGCAGGCCAAGTCAAAAAACATCCCTGAAGTTCCAAGTTTATTACGTCTTGCAAGTTGCATGGCCCCTAACAACCACTGCCAATCCTCAAGGTCCCAAGACTCAAACTCACGAAATCAGCTGTTCAAAATATTCAACCACATTTTATGTCTTTCTCGAATCAATAGCGTGAACTTCTACTCCTGGATCAGTGCTTTACTTAATTAGGTGCTAAGTATGTTGACCATTGCTGCAACATACCAGAAGCATACGCAGTATTGGCTCGAGAGTACTTGATAGGTATATGCGAGCCGCGACAGTTACTTTGTAAGTACTTGTTTCACTGTCACATCCAGCCTCGTGTGGGCCTCATGCCATTTAATTCAAAATCCGGGAACGTGATTTCCGGTTAATATTTCCTTCTCGATACTAAACGCTACCTAAACATCGAAAGTTCCAAGCCTCTGACTCGGACAATCGTGACCTCCATCTAGCTCTCGTAAGTCCTACAGTCCTATGGGCATACTCGAATTAATCGCGCCCACTTCAATATACTAGATTAGAAGTCATCTCAGTTGTAAGCCATTTCCAATATCCTACCTGGAAAAATAATATATCGTCTCGTCTGGGTGTGTTCCATAGGTACCATATTCCACGCACCACTGCCGACCATGCGCCTATTGGATACTACAGCGATGAGGTTAATAGAAATCGAAGGCGATATACCGCCCTATGCCATCTTATCTCACGTATGGGAAAAAGAAGAGGTTGAATTCAAAGTAGACTGTCCGCGGTCCGGGCCAGGACCTCTCGGACCTGGGCTGGCCCCGGGCTGACCCCGAGGGCCAGGGGCCAGGGTCAGCATCTGAGCGGACCGGCCCTTTTGAGGAGGGCCAGGGCCAGCACTCAGCTGGCCCTGGCCCTCGGGTCGGACCTGGGTCGGACCGGGCTGACCCCCCATATTTCGGTGTGAGGAGGAAAGTTTTGACGAGATGTTTGGACGCGAGTCGAAGTCGAGCACTTTAATAAACGAATTACTTATCAGATTAATATTAATATTAAGTAATACTAGACGGGTGGGAATTTTTTTCGAGGGCATCCCACCGCAGCTTCATCGATTATCACTGCCGTTAATCGTCTTTTTGCTTTCATAATGCCTCCCCGACGTGAGCACGACAAACCGGACCCGCGATTAATTGTACAAGGCAGCCGGCCAAAGAAGCAGGCAAAACGGGCAGAGATCGGTGATTACCCGGAAACAATCACTCAGCACCAAAATGCAAGAACCAGGGTGAACGGTACGTGATTCGCAATGTCTGGCATACGAATTGATGTTGAATACAGTGGCTCAAAAAACTGCCCCAATGTTTGTACATTTTTGAAAGATCAATATGGTATGAAGTGCTGACATAAGCAGGGGACCTGGGGTAATTATGTAAGATACTATGACATCGTGGCTTTCCAATGGACCCTGGATCATGTGATTTGGATCAAAACCCATTAAGCTATAGGCCAAACAAAATGATTACTCATTGGGGCAGTTTTTTGACCCTCTATTAATTTTCTATCTAATACTTTGTATGACCACCTTTTGCCTTTATAACTGCTTGTATCCGCCTGGGCATACTTTCTATCAGGTTTTGGCATACCTCTGGTGGAATTTCACCCCACTCTTCAGCCAATCTATCCCACAACTCATGTACTCCTTTGGGTGGTGTCGGATATTCTTTAAGATGGCGCTTGAGATGTTCCCAAAGGTGTTCTATTGGATTCATGTCAGGGGATTGGGCAGGCCAGCCAAGGACTTGAATGTTGTTGTCTTCAAACCACTGTGTGGCCAGTCCAGATGTGTGTTTGGGGTCGTTATCTTGCTGAAAGTAGCGCTCGCCATCCACCATTTCCAACTTCTCAAAACTTTCCTGAACTCCACTCTCCAAAATTTCACAGTATTGAACCTTGTCCATGTTCCCCTGCACCTCTATGAGCTTTCCCACTCCATTCCACCCCATACAACCCCATACCATGAGGTTTCCTCCTCCTCCATGTTTGACAGTAGGTGATGTTGTTCTATCAGATGGTGGTTCTCCCCTTTGTTTCCAGACATAAACCTTTCCATCTGACCCAATCCTATTGATTTTGGTCTCATCTGTCCATAGAACCCTTTTCCAGTCCTCCACAGTCCAGCTTTCATGATATTTTGCAAACTGGAGACGCCGGATGCGATGGGCTCGTTTGAGAAGAGGAGCTTTCCTCTTTGTAGCAGCATAAAATTGATTTTCCTTGAGTGCATTTCTGACTGTCTGGGGTGTGACAGGATTGGGGATGATGCCATTGATGAATTGGGTAGCCTGAA
Organism: Collybia mongolica; assembly: GCA_013420905.1. NCBI lineage: Eukaryota > Fungi > Basidiomycota > Agaricomycetes > Agaricales > Clitocybaceae > Collybia > Collybia mongolica. Next base: position 714,392 of record JAAXNY010000004.1, read on the forward strand.
CTGCATTATCAAGCTTCCCTGACTTGATTTGACGAATAATTGACTGTTTGTCACGAACAGACAGCTTGGAGGGGCAGCCACCAAGGTTGTTTTCTTTGTTTCCATCCACATCTTTGCTGATCCTACTGATGGTACCCTTCCCTAGACCAGTTTTCTCCTTGATTTGACGCTGAGAATAGCCCTCATTGAGGAGAGAAACAACAGTATTGTGCTGAGCAGTAGAAATGGCTTTCATGATGGTGGTAAGAGGTCAAGAAGATGATTGAACCAATTCCAACATGTCAAATTGATACAAATAAAGTCACATGACATTGTTTATTCTTCCCACAGTCCATAATGTTCTTGCATTGGATCATAAATGCCAGAATAATGGAAAATAAGATAAGGGTCAAAAAACTGCCCCAATAAGTAACCATTTTGTTTGGCTTATAGCTTAATGGATATTGATCCAAATCACATGATCCAGGGTCCATTGGAAAGCCACGATGTCATAGTATCTTACATAATTACCCCAGGTCCCCTGCTTATGTCAGCACCTCATACCATATTGATCTTTCAAAAATGTACAAACATTGGGGCAGTTTTTTGAGCCACTGTAGTGATTTTGAGTTAATCTCTGTAAGTGATGTCTACAAAATAATTCTGCTTGTTTGACATCCACTATAGGCAATTCCATCAAAGATATCTGGTATATATGATGGATGGACTACAAAGCGGCGCCGGCCATATTCTTCTTTCAGTATCTCATATATTTTCTCACCACCAAACGATGATACTTCATGGACATTGAAATCGAAGCTCTTGGATTTTAGTCATACAAAAGGCCGACATACTGGTGAAGCAATTGGAAAAGACCTTGTACGTGTCATTGAGAAGTTTGGTTTTGCAGACAAAGTATGTGAATGACTCACTGATCACCATCATACTAAATACTTTCTGATAGCTGGGCTGGATGATTGGTGATAATGTTACTGTTAATGATGTTGCAATTGGTGTCCTCTGTAAAACTTTGGACCCAACTCAGCAGGTGTTGATTCCTCATGAGGTTCGGGGTCGGTAGGTCTTTTTTTTTTGGTCAACTACCCATATCTGCATATTGTTTATCAACATTACAGATGCATCAACCATACAGTACACCTCATGGCTACACACTTTGTTACTGCTTTGGGGATTCCTGCACTACTCAAAGCAAAGCAACAAGTTCATGCTTCCAACACTACAGATAGTGGTGATGATGACAGTGATGATGAGGACCATTTTGATATTGATATTTATATGGACATTGATGCTGATGATGATGAGGCAGAGGCTCTTACCATCGTTGACTATGATGCAGGAGATGTTGTAGGCAAGCTGATGGCATTCATCAATCAGGTCCGACTCTCAAGTGAAGGTACACGGGATTATTTAAAGATGTGTTGCATCCGAAATGGGTGCAAGCCTCTTGAGCTGAAGCTTTGGGTTCGAACCCGGTGGGGAAGTTTAAGTGATTGTTTCCGAGTAACAATTGACCTACAAGATGTGTGTATCATGAATTACTCTGATTCTCTGACTGGCTAATCCCTTTTGACAAGGCAATTGATGAATTTTGCATGCTTGCTGACAACACAAGAACCCTTCCCAAATTACGGAAAGGGAACAGCTGGCTGAACTATAAGCTCACCACAGAAGAGTGGGCCATTGTAGCACTTGCCTATAATTGTCTGAAGGTAAGTTTGATTCAATATTCAACTACTATGATATATATTAATTTGTATTACATCAGATTCCAGCCTCAATCCACAGTGCTTTATCTGCTGAGAAAGTACCAACTGCTACAAAGATTTATCCCCATCTTGAACATCTTCAGAGTGAATGGGAGGATTTGCGTGATGATCCAGAGTATGAGTTAGTTCACCATGCCCTTGATGCAGGCCTCAAGAACATGAGCAAATGGTACCGCTCAACTGAAAAGACTACAATTTACTTTGTCACTCATGGTAAGTCTGATGCATATGATAATCAAAAATCATAACTAACCAACCATAGTCATTGATCCAACATTAAAGATGGAATATGTCAAGGCTGCATGGGATGAGAAGTCAGTAGAGAAGGGACTGAAGCAGTTAAAAAAAGTGGTAAGCTTCTTGTCATTATAGCCTATCTTGAAGTATTGAGATAATCATCTCTCCATAGTTCCTTGGATATAAATTGAAGTATGATATGGCTAGAAACAAAACTTCTGATGCTGTGGTGGCAATCAAAAAAAAGAGTGTTCAAGGTCAGATTCTTTACTCTATCCATCAATCTTGTTGACACTATATTAGATGTCTCTGCTACTGAAAAATGGATTGCAAGCAAGATCCAACAGAAGTCAAAGTCTGTTGCAAGTGACAGTAATGATCCATATGCTGAACTTCTCAGATATCTTGCTGCTCCCATCCTCCAGTCAGCTGATTGTCCTAATCCAGTCACTTGGTGGGGGGTAAGTCTTATTATATATTTCATACATTATACATTTACTTATCACTTACCTCATCTAGGTACAGAACTCTGAATATCCCATCATGAGACTCATTGCTCGTGATTACCTCCCTATTCCTGCATCTTCATGTTTGGCTGAGCGATCATTTTCAATGTCTGCTCGGACTGATGATGCTCGTCGTGGTGGGATGGACCCTGACAAGTTTGGGGCCTTGCAACGTTTGAGAGATGCATACCAGGATGGCTCACTTGTGCCAGAAGAGGACATTTTAAAGGAATTCATTGGGGATTTCTCTCTAGCCTCTTTTGAAGAGTAGGTCATGTAGATATAAGCCAATTGCATATATATCTGGCCTCTGGAATGAAATTTTGCATTTTCTTACAAGTGGCCCTGTCCGACCCGGGGCCGACCCTGGACCGGCCCGGCCCGGCCTTGGCCCTCTTTGGGGGGGCCAGGGCCAGGGCCAGCAAAAAGAGGTCGGACCTGGCCCGGACCGGACCCTGGACAGTCTAATTCAAAGACATCATGGACCCTTCTTATCAGGCCCAAAGGATGTACGGCTATAAGAAGATACTTTTTGCGTGTAAAACAGCCAAACAGGATGGTTTGAAGTACATCTGGATCGATACATGCTGTATCGACAAGCAGAGCAGTACCGAACTCTCTGAAGCAATCAACTCAATGTACTTGTGGTACAAGAACGCGCGCGTCTGCTACGCATACCTGTCTGACGTCCCAAGAAAAGGAAATCACAACGATCCCGGGTCCTTATTCGCCAATAGCCGCTGGTTTACTCGGGGGTGGACGTTGCAGGAACTAATCGCACCTGCAACAGTTATTTTCTATGCCGTAGATTGGGTGCATATCGGTACCAAAGTCTCGCTACAGGAGACAATATCTATCACAACTGGAATTAGGACCGAAGTTATTGTAGGAGATATGGGTTTGGACAAAGTGTCAATTGCAGCACGGATGTCCTGGGCAGCCAACAGGCATACAACACGAGTCGAGGATAGGACATATAGTTTGATGGGCTTATTTGGAATCAACATGTCACCTTTATATGGAGAGGGAGAACGGGCATTCATTCGACTCCAGCATGAGATAATAAAGAAGTCCACCGACCATTCAATATTTGCCTGGACTGCACCTGGAGCTATCGACAAGTATCGAGGGATATTGGCGCGCTCTCCGGAGGAATTTTACAATTCACGTGAAGTTGAGATGGGTGGCCGCACTATCCGGAAGTCTTACTTCATGACAAACCAAGGGCTGCAAATCGAGTTACCCGTGAAAGAAATTGTTGAGGATGGGAAACATATAACCTTGGCTGCTCTAGATTGCCATCTCTCCGGAAAGAGTGAGGCTATAGTGATCACCCTCATGCGCACCGACTTCCTCCAGTCTAGCGAGTACGTCCGATCGGAGACATCATCGACGCGGCGGACGATCGATAGGTTAGACCTCGCACCAAGGTCCTTACTGTACATTGTAGACGACTACTCTTCAGACCAGGGCCGCAACCAAGAAACCCGGATCCATGCCCAACCAGAAACTAAAGCGTCCCGGGGGTATGTCAATACGACATCCACCCGTTTCGGCCCTGCGCCTGCTCTGGGGCGACCTGATATGTGTTTGGGCTGCTTCGTAACGCCCCCTGCGGACAGACATGGGTTCACCATTGAAACCAGAATCTACCGAAAAGGTACCTCCAATGCAGAGTGGATTCAACACGAGGGCTCCTTTGTCTTTTACAGGGAACACGGTAGCAGGGCTATAGGGGTAATGGTACTCACAAACGACGACCCAAGCACCAAACAGCTTTTCTTATTTATCGAACCTGAAGAATCATTTGTATGGTCCGCGATTTGGGCGAATCCTTGGCACATCGAACAAGTCCTGTCAACTAATAAACCGCACATCAAAAGGAATCCCTATGATATGGCCGTGGGTCAAGGAAAAAAGGTCTATGTGAATGTGTCGCACAACAGGAAAACTACCATGGCTGATCACACTATTCTTCTCTCCATACGACAAATGAATTCGTGATATTGGGCAAAAAGAGGAGCAAAATCAAGGCTTGTCAAAGAATCAATTGGAGAATTTAGAGGTAATATTGGAATATACATGCATGTACCTACAGACATAATCATGAGTCAACTTCAGAGGAGGGAAATACGATAACATACCTACACCCCTGGTGGCTTGAAAACTCAAACATGATAAAGCTTATTATCCTCCCAAATTCCCTTCCCTTTACAATTCACCATTCAAACTAATTACCACATAGCCAAACAACGGGAGATGCTGCGGATATCTGGGAGTGACCGACGAAAGGAAATGGTGGACATACATGTTTACGTGAGAAGAGCATTCGAGATGTTTATTGTCCCGCTGGAACTCTCTGGAAAATGCAGAACCGCTCTCTTGATAAGGCTCCTGCGAGTCTCGCTAACAGACGGTTAGTCACAATCTCTTTTGTCTCGCGTTTAAAGTTCAACTCCCGAAGGAAGAGTCGAGATCAAGAGGTCGCAAAGATATCCCTCCGTGCAACGGCCCATTGGAATGGTGGGGTATACGGTTTTTACGCCTTCCCCCAGTATATGGATTCAATGCGGTTGATGTAGGATTGTGCCAACTGAAGCCTTCCTCACGCCCCTTCCTAAAATTAGATGGCTCTGTGTAGGTTTTTATGATGTAGAGCTGGTATTTTCCAGCAAAGAGGATGGGGCAATACCTGAGAACATTATGGATGAAGCCGATCAACTAGAACAGAGCTCGGACCGGAACGTAGAGTGCAAACCCATATTGTCAAGCAACATCTGTGTTTGTGACGTACAGACGACGCAAGGACAGTTCCACACCGCTGGCCAATCATTATTATGATGTCGATGTGAGGTGAATTGTAATCTTATTGCCATTTGCCATGCCCACATAATTCACAAGTGGGGCTGATTGTGTGCCGGTGATAACCAGAGAGCAGCGAGATCCCACAACTCATTGTCGTTAGCGTCCTGAGGTCGAGCATTACGGGAATTTTTTGTGACAGCATAAGGTCGCAAAGTTGTTCTCCACCAGTGGCAGGATGGAAAACCTTGCAGTGGTGCGTGAGCTAGGGAGGTCTGAAAATTCAGCTCCTATTCGAATATGTGGGTCCGGCTAGGGCCATGCCGGCCTCCCGTTGGCCATAAGTCCCAAACTCATAGTCGTAGGTTTAGGCAAAGCGCCAGGATATTGGAGACAGGCTCGAGGTTCATAAGAGGGGGACAAGGTGGCGGTGCAGGTCGGATCAACAACCAATACTTAAGCCGCGTCAACAGAGTTCCGGGTCCGAGTTTCCTTTCGCTTCAAGCAGCAACCTCCCACATGAACGTCGCCCATGCCTGCTGCATGAGGATGCAAATTTGCAGCGTGGGTATAGCCGGGAGCCCTACCGAAACTCCACAGCCGCTTCGAACCGCACAAAGAATCGGCACTATTATAGTACTCGACCCTTGCAAAAATAATTGTTTGGCTTGTCGGTTTTCCGGGAAGCCTGACCCAATTGCTATCATGCTCGTGTGGTCCTATGACTTGCAGCGCTATGTACGACTAGCAGCCATGGGGCTTGATAGGACCACGACAAATCGTATCGGAAAGGTTTCTTTGTATCGCGGATGATTACCACCCAGAATATGACACCATCAAAGATACTGGGGTCAACCTCACACTAAAGTCTATGTTCACCTCGAATACGGGAACCTTCTGATCACACCTAGCGCTGGCGTACAACAGGATTCACAGAATCAATAGTGGTTTACCTCCGATCTCCTCGGCTATGCAGACTCTCTGATCTTTGATGAACCTGACAAACAAGAGACATTTGCCGTCGTAGTTGGCCTGCGAAAGCCAGGAATGGTGTGGTACGATACTCTCAAGGGCGACCAACTGCTTAAACATGGTATCCGTGAGAAGACATTCGAGATATATATTGCACTCCCACTGGAACTCTCCGGGAAACGTAAAATCCCTCTCTTGATAAAGCCTCCATGAGTCTCGCTGACGGGCGGTCAATCACCGCTTCTTTGGCTTCTCGATCCAAGTCCGATTTCGAAGGAAGGGTCGATATTAAGAGGTCGCAAAGATACCCTTCTGTGGAACGGCCCTCCGGAGCGATGGGGTACATGGTTATCCCACCCCCCCCCGCAATGTGGATTTGCGGCTGATACAGGTCATTGCTAGTGGACACCGTCTCGTTCTCCTATGAACTAGGTTGAACACTCTGGTTCCTTCATATTGTATCTCACCGATATAGGGGTACTAGTGTTGCCATTTAGAAATAGTAGAAAGGTTTTACTTCGTACTGATAGGCGGGAACAGCACAGACGTAGTTTGTTCCAGTGTGGAGAACGGCGCACCACCCAAAAGCATAGGCCCTGTAGAATTGGATTGGCTAACATCCAGAATCCAGGCTGGGACCTATAGTGCAACCCTGGGTCAAGGGAGATCAGTGTTTGTGGTGCAGAGACGGTACAAGGACAGTAAGACATCACTAGTTGATCATATCATAACAATATCCATGTGAGGCAAGTTGTAATCCCAGCATCGAATGAAAAGTCTACTCGATTTGTAGTTTTAAGGTGTTGCTAACGGTGTGGTGATCAACTTAGGAAGCCGTGGTCGAATCAATTGACTCACACCGACAGTCAGGATGGTATTATCTTTGGCTAATTCTGGCGAAAAAGCGTCGGCATCGAGGTACGATGCACGAACATAATAAAAGGCACAAGGAACGTCATGGTTTGAGAGAGAAACCCGCGAAATAGTAAACAGTGGCCCGCTCACGCTTGATTATTATTATCCTAAAGTATGTTGTGGCATCAAGGATAAGGTCACCTGTACATGCCACCTGTCAATGGACTGGCACCCGTGCGCAAGGTGCCACAATCAAATTGACGTCACACACTCATTGATATTCATGATATACACGAAGTTCCAACCCTTCAGGCTTCTCCAACAACGACACCTTACACGTAAATTTCCCGCGGATACTCCGGACGTTTCTGTCACGCTTATGGTGGACACTAAGACAGAAGCCGACTCACTTGTAAGTGGGCTCTTAGCTTCCTAACGGTTTATAACTTGCTCGTCTTTCCAGTTTTATCTTTGACTCCTAATCCACGCAACCCGTTCCACCACTATTCAGGGGACAATGCGTCTTTTAGATACCACCACAAAGGAATTGTCAGAATTTCAGAGCCACATACCGGTATACGCCATACTATCTCACGTATGGGAGAATGAGGAAGTCACGTTCCCCGATATTGCTAATCTCGACAAGGCGAAGAAAATGCAGGGCTTCGCAAAGATAGTCGGTGCGTGCAACACGGCTATACGAGATGGCATCAAGTACATTTGGATAGATACATGCTGCATCAACAAGGAGAGCAGCGCTGAGCTCTCCGAAGCGATCAACTCGATGTACACTTGGTACCAGAATGCACGGATTTGCTATGCATATCTATCCGATGTCCCAAGCGAGGGAGAACATGAAGATCCTTATTCCTTATTCGCAATGAGCCGGTGGTTTACCAGAGGCTGGACGCTCCAGGAACTCATTGCACCTTTAAGAGTCGTGTTTTACGGGCAGGATTGGGTTGATATCGGCACTAAAGCCACTTTGCAGAAGACCATTTCTGCCGTAACAGGAATTGGCGCCATCGCCATCGTAGGGGGCGTGTACTCCAACTCGTTCATTTTGGATGACGTTCCCGTCGCAGTGAGGATGTCATGGGCAGCCAATAGAACTACAACGCGAGAAGAGGACATTGCGTACAGTTTGATGGGGCTGTTTGGGGTTAATATGCCGCTGCTCTACGGAGAGGGGAGGAACGCATTCATTCGTCTCCAACATGAAATTATAAAGAAGTCTACCGACCATTCCATATTCGCCTGGACTACAGATGACAATGCACAACGAGGCATGCTGGCTCGTTCTCCCAGCGAATTCCACAAATCAGGTGGAATTGAAAGTATTCCCGCTTCTAAAAGAGAAGACAAGCCCGCGCCTTACTCCGTAACCAACAAAGGAATTTACATAGAGCTACTCATGAAGGTTGTTTCTCGGGAATTTGAGCGCCAGACTTTAGTTCTATTGAACTGCCGCTTTTCTACTACCAGCGGGAAGTCGGAGCCCATCGCAATCGCGCTTTCACGAACAGATTCAAATATATCCAGCGAATATGTCCGGAATAACACCATGAAGTTACAGTCCTGGATCGAGCCTGAGTGGGAGATCGAAATTCCCACTAAAATGACTGCACTGTATTTTGCAGACGACTATTCTATGGACGCCCGTGATTCATCAGGACAGGCGACGATCCTGTTGAAACTCAAAGTACCCACTGAATATGGGAAGCTTCAGCATGTAGAATCAGAACCGGACGACTGCTGGAAGCAAATAGCGGAGACTGAGTGGGAGTACGCTGAACGAGATATGCAGGATTCCGACTCGGGGGCGGTCTTGATATTCGGAAGTCGCTGTTATAGTTGGGTCCAGGGAACCGGAGCCGATGGTATGGTGCGATATTCTTGCTGATCTTAAGGACGAAGATGCGTATGATATTTACGACTCTTACATCGATGATTCAGAGGCATCTCGTCATGGGAGGAAAAAGCGTTTTTTGGATAGATGCTTCGCAGACCTTGCTGGGGGGTGGTCAGCTACTGTTTCATCGGGGACCTCAGATGTCGTTTCGGTGACAGGAGAGAAGTACCTTTTGAACGCAGAACTCGAGTTGAAGAGGTCACATAAACAAAAGCCGGAGATGACTGTGCAGTCGTTGGAGCGACCCGACAACAGTTTTGGGTATATCATTGTTCCCCCCACACCCCAATATGGCTTTTTGGTCGACATCAACAACCTCCGGACAAACTCTACTCGCGCGAGTTGGGTCGAGCGCCTCGGTTCTTTTGTGTTGTACACGGATGGTTCGAGTGCGGAGATATTGCCGTTCATAAATAACAGGTCGAACGAAGAATTTTGCTTTTTGGTGGGAACGGATCCTGACGACTACGAACAAATCTATTCCAAAATCGAGAAGAATAGACCCGAAGATCCCACAGAAGTGGTGGAGGCCAAAGGTACTGCCAAGAAGGTCTATAGTACAACTCTTGATCGAGGGAGACTAGTTTTCGTGACAATCAGACGATGCAAGGATGAGTCTGTGGCTGACTTTATTATCAACCTGTCGGTGGGGGGTAATGTGATCCCAGCGTCATCGGAACACACAGGTGAAGTTGTGTCAAAGGCGAAGAAGCGATTATCCTTCGGGTTGTGCTTCTAGAGATAGTAGATTTGGATTGATGTATGGTGTATGTGTTAATTAGTGAGTATATGTATTTTCTCGTGAGGTGAGGAGCTTATTAACCGTGAGGCGCTGAATCAGCAAGCCGAGACATGAACTCTATTTTGGGAATCCGGTCTGTTCGTTATAAGGCAGAGCAGTCGGATGGGCAAATGGGAAATTCACAGTCATGAAAGCAATCGTCATCTCCCACTTTGGACACTCAGTTGACAACCTCGTCTTCCGAGATATCGACGCGCCGGAACCGACACTAGGCCATGTCGTAATCCGCGTCAAAGCCTTCGGGATCAACCATGCAGAGATGCACATGCGCAAGGGCGAGTGGGCAGAATCCATGTCCGTCTCCGGCATCGAGTGCGTCGGGATTGTGTACGCGTGTTCGGGTGGAGAATTTGCCGTTGGTACGAAAGTAGCCGCGCTCATGGGGGGCATGGGACGAACGATCAACGGGTCGTACGCGGAGTTCACTAATCCGCCAGTGGGGAACGTGTGTGCGATCGAGAGTGATTTGCCGTGGGAGCAGCTGGCAGCGCTGCCGGAGACGTATGCGACCGCTTGGACGTGCCTGTTCAGGAATTTGGAGGTGAAGGCTGGGCAGCTTGTCGTAGTGAGGGGGGCGACGTCGAGTTTTGGGCAGGCTGCAGTGAACTTGGCGGTCAACGCTGGAGCAAAGGTGATCGCGACGACAAGGAACAAGGCGAGGTTTGAGGGGCTTAAGAAGCTAGGGGCATTTCGCGTTGAGTTGGAAGGACCTGATCTTTCGGAGCGGTTGGCTGAGAGGGGGACGGTCAATGCTGTGTTGAATCTCGTGGGGAATAGCGTGTTCTTGGATTCAATGAAGATTCCGCGACGGGGTGGGCGGCAATGTATTGCGGGATTCCTGGGTGGGCTCGCCTCCATCCCAGACTTCAATCCATTAGCCCAGCTGCCCAGTGGTGTTCATTTCAGTTTCTTTGGGAGCTTTCACTTCGGTACTCCCCAATTCCCGCTGTCCGATGTACCCCTACAGAGTATTGCTCGTGATGTCGCAGACGGAAAATTTGAAGCGAAGCCTGCTCGGGTCTTCGTCTTCAAGGATATTCGTGAGGCCCATAGGGTGATGGAGGCTAACGAGGCGAACGGAAAACTTGTTGTAGTGGTCGATTAAAAAATCGGAGATGACTTGAGTGGATCAAGACTGTCTATCTATAAAACTTGAAATCAAAATATTTAGCAGTCACTCAGTAGTATCTGAGCCTGACTAACCGTTCAAATCGTCGCTCGAACGGCTGAATGAGGATGTCCGGGGGTTTAATATCGTCCTCTGAGTCGTGCTCGAACCGCGCTCGAAGTTAACGTCGGGCCAACCTGTGAAGGCCTAGCCATAGCGTTCAGAACCTGAACACTGTGTAGTGGATGGTCGAGAATTAAGCTCCAAGGCATAATATGCACATTGTGGCTGAAGTCGAAGTTGTAAGCGAGGAGTTTATCCTTGGCTTCAGACCACCACCACAAGTTTTAACCGACAGTCACGTTAATCTCCAAACGACCATGGTTCACTAGATTCGTGTCGGACACGGTATATATCTTGCTATCAAGCATCATTTGTGACACCAAATCTATCAATATCACTGGTGCAACGCGCGAATTATCATGGTTCAATCCGAAAAACGCCTCCTCTGGCACCCACGACAAGACAACAAATTTGTAGTTGGTGGAGGGTCTCAAATAACATTATACGAATGGGCTCCAGACTACCCTGAGATAAGACAGATCACGTCGCAGCATGATTTGCAGCACATGAAGGTATGTGAGTAATTCAGTCGCAAGTCCCCAGATAGCGTCTCACAGAAAATTTGCACTTTAGTGTTTCGCATGGTCTCCAGATCCAGGGTTTGAAGACCTCGTCGCGGTGGGACACAGTACGGGAAAGATTGACCTTCTTCGGTTGGCGTCCTCGAAACATGGCAATCGAAGCAATACACTTTCCACTGGCCCAGTGGTCACCCTGCCAATGCGAAACTCGCGTTCCTGCAACTCCCTCGCATTCTGTACTGCGGACCCCAACTACCTCGCATCAGGCCTGGATAAAATTCGTGGTGACCACAGCCTGGTTGTTTGGGATATCAGCACTGCGACACCCATACTCTCCCTTTCCCCGGGTCAATCCCAATCCAATGATACGGAACGCCACCCACCTCCAGCGCGACGCGCGCACGCATCCATCCCTCGTGCAGAGACAGGACCCCGTACAGATAACCGCATCCTTCAACAACATGCGCAGACCGAGACGGTGACGTCAGTGTGCTTCCTCCCCCAGTCGACAACGCTCCTACTTGCCGGTATATCGCATCGTTGGCTTCGCCTCTTTGACATCCGCAGCGCGGTCCCTTCGACCACGAATGCAGCTTCCAAAATCCAGGGCCTCGCCACAGACCCGTTCGACCCTCACCGAATCGCTTCGTTCGGCGACGGCTTGATCTCATTGTGGGATTCACGCAAGCTTTCTCAGCCAGTGATGTCATTCACTGAAAGAGAAGCGACTGCGGATGGCGCGTTTCTACGTCCAGGTGCTGGGTATACGGGAATTGAATTTTCGGCGACGCGGCGAGGGACACTAGCAGCACTGGAAAGGGATTCCTCATATGTGCGGTTCTGGGATGTGATGTCTGCGAAAGCTCATATATTTGATGATGGGGCGATGGATGGACGTGGGTCGAGGGAATTAGGTCGGGTGTCGAGGAGGTCTTGGGCAAATCTTCCCTGGCCTTCTGCCGGTGTGCACCACCACACGCAACATTCGCCCAAGGAACCAGACCTACAGCCCTCTTTGGTGCTGACCGATACCAGGAGAAGTAAGTGGCACTTAAACGTCATACACCTTTACTCACATCCCTCTAGCTAAGCGATTCTCTCGGGCTCTGGCTTCCTTCGCCCTCGTCCCGAGTCCTTATCGTCATCCTCTAACATCCAATGTCATGGTCGTCAACAAGGAGGGTGATCTGGAGCTATACGCCCTGCACGACACTCCCAAACAGGCTATCTGGAGTGCTCGGGGTGACCTTGCCATATCCGTCGGACAAACGTGTCGTGTCTTGGAAGGGTTCCCAGACACAAATATAGATGCAGACCAATGGGATGCACAGAATGCGTCTCAATACGCTTACAGTGGCGACCCTCGCTCTTCTCATTCTCGCTCACAAGATAGGTCTGAGTCTGCGATGCGGGGCAGGCCGAAGCCGACTAAGGATAACGGACCTGTGGTACCTGCACCCCCGACGGCCTTTCCTCCATTCTTCGGACGTGGCGATGACGAAGGATTTCCAGCGCTCACCTCTCCTGTTCCAACGACGGGTCCCACCAATCTCGCAGCCACACGTCCGAAGGAAGGCAGGGACTTTAGCCCAGCCAATTCCAAAAACTACGACCCTACGCAGCGGACAAATAATGTTGGAGATGTGAAGGATGATGCGACGGCGAGTGGCAGGAGGCGAAAGGAAGGGAGCGATGACCAGCCAAGTCGTAGTATTACCAGGGGGCGGCGTTTGCCAAGGGGTGTGAACCATGTCATGGAGGATGATATTTCTATGATCATGAAAAGACGAGCGTTGAGGGGCTATGGTTTAAGTAAAGTGAGTAACGAAATCTCTCATCCTTAACTAGTGACGAGACCTTGACCCGCAGCCGCAAAGCAATATACTCATCACCCAGGATGACCATAAGCCAAATCATGGAGCATCACAAACGCTCTCGGACTTATGGGCGTGGATCTCACGTATGCTTATCCCGTTTACCTTGTTTCCGCAAATTGAAATGTTTGCTACACACAGACTCGCACGAATTTTTCACCGTCCCATCGTCGGTCCTGCATGGTTATGATTTTGCATATCAAGGACTCCTCGGTATCTGGGAAGGCTTCCAGCCCCTACCAAATCCCAACCTTCAGCCTGAACTAGGTCCACCAAACCCTCATCTCGACTCCCCTTCATACCTTCATGAAAGGCGCTCCTCTCGTCACAACCACCCTCCCACCGACGATGCGTATGGAAATTTCCAAGCAGCGCTATCAACACTGGCTGCTCACCGGCCCGGTGACCGCTCATGGAAACCCTCTGTCTCTACCACAAAAGTAGTGCAGCGGCAGATAGCACTCCAGCTCTGTGGCTGGAGTCTAAAGGACGAGGAGTTAAACAATGCCATCAAAAGGTTTTATTTTATTTTTCATCAGATCCTGAGTTTTCGCTGACCTAAGTGGTTCGGTAGATGGGAAAAAGATGGAGAGATTTCAAGGGCGGCCTGCTGGCTTATTTTCACTAAGCAGTACACAAAAGCCATCGATCTCTTGATGCGAAGTAATGGTTCGTTGTCAGCTATATGTTTCTAGCATCAACCATTGAATCTATTGCCTACCTTAGATGAAATCCATCGAATGATGTCTGGCACCGTTGCCGCACTTGTCCCGCATTCCTCCAGTTCGAAAAGTCCCGAGCTCCGGGACCATTGTGAACGACTCATCGTCAGGCTTCACGATCCCTACTTCCGGGTTCTACTCACTCACCTCGCCCTCAATGACTGGCTGGAGATTTTGGAAGAGGAAACTATGCCATTTCGCGAACGTCTCGCCATTGCGTTCCAGTTCCTCGACGACAAGACTGTATTGTCGTACCTCCGCCGGTGCATGGACCGCGCGCTCTCCAGGGGCGATGTTGATGGGGTCATGATTACCGGACTTTCGAGCAAGGCTGGGCTGGATATTCTCCAGGGATACCTTGACAGAACTGGGGACGTCCAGAGCGTTGCAATCCTCGGGTCGTATGTGTGCCCTCCCGGCCGGAAAAACCCACGCCTTGGAGCGGGTGGTGAGGCGAAAGTTGAGCGATGGGTGGAGAGCTATCGAGATTTATTGGATGGGTTCAAGATGTTCCACTGCCGAGTTGGATTCGATATTGAACGAGGGCAAGTCACGCTGAGCGAGAGTAGCGTTGGCGCTGGGAGTGGTGATTGGGTGCCAAGGCAGATCCTGATTAGGTGCAACTATTGCAATAAGCCAGTCAGCGCCGATCCGTCGGTTGATACCAATGGGATACAACAAAAGGCGAAGGTGAACTTCACGCTGTTTTCGTTTCTTCGTACTTCTGACCACGTCGCCCTTTCCACCAGCCCACAACATGTCCGCACTGTAATCGTGCATTGCCAAGATGTTCGATATGCCTGATGACCCTCGAAATTGTCCAAGATGGAGCTCGGGAGCTTGATCTTTTGCACTCCCAGACCCAGTATAAAGGTATCTTGGCCCGATATCCATAAGGCATTGTCTTACTCAAAATTTTCTGTGTAGATACGATTGACGAGGCTATTATTATGTGTCAGACATGCCGTCATGGGGGGCACGCATCGCATATTCTTGATTGGTTCTACGGGGAGGACGGAGCCCGTTCACATGGGGTCTGCGCGGTTGCGGATTGTGACTGCAGGTGTGCTGAGGAAATGTGAGAGGATGTTTAAAGGGCACGACTAGTACCCACTGTGTTATTGTATACTGATGGGTCAGGATCAAACGAGTTCAATTTTAGCGAGTGGGTTATAAGTTCTTCGCCAGTCAAAAGTTCTCCCAGCCTCAAAATTTTGCTTCTACACAACACCAATCCCTATCACACATACACTCCGCATTGACAGGCTCATGAAACCTGGCGTATGACGTGGCGCAAGCCCCGACTATAGTTGCATAGCCATACATCTCTCTGGCTTTGTCATGGTCAGTGATATCAACTTCAAAGAGAACTTCCTCTGCTTCCCACGCATGATATTACTGCGTATTTAGGTATGTCCAATTCCATGGTAGAGTCGTATGTAATTAAAACGAGAAAGGCCAATTCAATGTTCATATTGAACATAAAAACAACTCAGGAGCACTGGGGGGACTCACAAAGACTTTGGATTGCGGAAGGTACTAGGTAGACACTCAAGACTTGGAGTCAATAGATGGTATCACGATGAAATGGCTATTGAATCACGCGGCTCGATTGGACTTCAGACAGAACGGATGGTGAGACCGCGGTGTCGGGGCAGTCCCTGTTGCGCATACCCAATCATGCAGGCCGGCGAGGGCAACGGTATATCAATGGTTCAATTCATTCAATAGCCTTTCGTCCACGTTCCGTAATGCGAAGTAACTTCCCGACAGTTGTCACCGTAAACTCACCAGCAAATATTCCCGGGCACATCTCCCAACCGGACCAATCTTCTCCACCACTCCGAGTTAGTGTCTTCCTCCCAATCATTATTCCTTGTTGAACGTGAACCACAGGATTCTACTGTCTTTATTACTGGTGCCCTAGTGATCGCCGATCCTGTCAACGAAATGGCTGAGGACTCAGTGAAGAGACACTGGGATTTGCGAAGGCAATGTGTGCTACTATTGAGGCGGAACAACACTTAATTCGTAGCCAAAATGAGGAGAAAGAGTTTTTCATGATGCCCCTGCGTCGAAAGGCTGACGATATAGTAGGTAAATATCAAGAGACACGGAGGCAGCTTCGGGAAGTTCGAAAAGCTTTTCTTTCCATAGAGGTCACGGACATCCATGATGCAACCAATTTAGGCGCAACGAAGTCTTCAGCGATGACAAGAACGCATATCACTATGTAGGGGATGGAGAGCGTGGACACCGAAAACAAGTACCACTAGGTTGGTTCATTTCCCGCTCTATATTTCGCAAAACAATGTCTAAAACCTCCCTTCAGTTTTCTATGCACAGGCGCACGAGCCAAGACATACCCCCTCCGTGCCCCTGGCGACGTATTTTTCAGGCTTCCTAACGCTCCCAATATGCCCCTTACCGCTGCTGCGATTGGCTAATAGAACTAGCCTCCCGGTCAATCTTGACATCATTCACGGCGCCACTATGTTTGTGTGAGACATGTTATTCCAGCATCATTTAGAAAGTCGACTTACACAATTTGGACAGGAGTGTTTGTTGGATTGGAATCACCCACAAGTTCATATCAGTCACCCTTGCAGCATTCCGACGTCTTAATTTATGGCTACAAGACGAAAGGAGTTGTGAGATACCAACGCACCCACATTGACATACACTGTTCGCCATCCAGGTGGATTCTGCGCTGCAGATCTACTGCTTGCGGGCATTGGGAGCGTCTGAGAACAAATGTGATCCCTGGTAACTTCCGTATTCGAAAATACTCAAAAAAAAACAATCCCGCCACCAGAATATCTAGATATTGATATTCACACATCACCGAGCGTCTTTCTTTTATCGTAGGCCTGCATCTAAAGTGTACATATTGAGAAGTGATTTGATCAATACTCTAGGTACCGGTTGGACCATCAGCAAAGTCACCTGTACATGACATCTGGCGCCTATGCAGAAGATTGACGTCACACACTCCATGGAATTCATGATATTCGCAAGCTCCAACTCTTCTCCAACGACGATACTCTTTACTTCAAAGGTTCCCTTGAGTTCCGTCACGTTTATACCGTAGTGCTAGGACCCAAAGCCAATGTAAGTAGTTTCCCGATCTTCCATCACTTTATAACTTACTTAATAGTCCATCTAAGCTCCTTTCAAAACACACAACTCTTTTGAACAACAATGCGCCTTTTAAATACCACCACGAGGAGATTGTCAGAATTTTTTGGTGACATACCGACCTATGCCATACTATCTCACACATGGGGGAAGGAGGAGGTCACATTTCAAGATATCGCTGACCCCGACAAGGCGAGGAAGATGCAAGGCTTCGCAAAGATAGTCGGTGCATGCAATACAACCCTACAAGATGGCATCAGGTACATTTGGATAGATACATGCTGCATCAACAAGGAGAGTAGTGCCGAGCTCTCCGAAGCGATCAACTCAATGTATATTTGGTACAAGAACGCGCGGATCTGCTACGCATATCTAAGTGATGTGCCGAGCAAAGGAGATCATGAAGATCCTTATTCCTTATTTGCGATGAGCCGGTAGTTTACCAGAGGTTGGACGCTCCAGGAGCTCATCGCACCTTCGAGAATTGTGTTTTACGGGCAGGATTGGGTTGATATCGGCACCAAGGCCACCTTGCAGAAGACCATATCTGCTATAACAGGGATTAGCACCACGGTCATCGTAGGAGGGGGGCACTCAATGTTGTTCAAGTTGGACGACATCCCAGTCGCTGTCAGGATGTCCTGGGCAGCCAACAGAACTACAACGCGAGACGAAGACATCGCGTATAGTTTGATGGGACTGTTTGGGGTCAACATGCCGCTGCTCTATGGAGAGGGGAGGAACGCATTCATTCGTCTCCAGCATGAGATTATAAAGAAGTCTACCGATCACTCCATATTCGCCTGGACTGCAGATGACAATACACAACGAGGTATTCTGGCCCGTTCTCCGAGAGAATTTAGAAAATCAAGCGGAATCGAAAGGATCTTTGGTTATGAAAAGGATGACCAGCACACGCCCTTCTCCATAACCAACAAAGGGCTTTACATAGAGCTACCTGTGGTTATTGTTTCTCGAGGTCAGGACCACCAAACGTTAGCCATGTTGAACTGCCGTTTCTCTGATGGTGGGAAGTCGGAGCCCATTGCAATCTCGCTTTTCCGAACAGAAGCAAGAATATCTAGCGAGTACGTCCGGCTCAGTACCACAGAGTTGCAGTCCGGCATCGGGGCAGGATGGGAGGTCGAAAGTCCTGTTCAAAGGTCTTCAATATATATTGCAGACGACTATTCTGTGGACGCCCATGATTCCGAAAGACAGCTTAGGATCTTGGTGAAACTCAAAGTGCCTGTCAAATATGGAAAGCTCCAGCATTTAGAGTCTGAACCAAGCAAATGCTGGGAGAAAATAGCGGAGAATGAGTGGAAGTACGCCAGAAAATCCACCCAGGATTTTGGCCAAGGAGCAGTCCTGTTGTTTGACAACCTAAAGAGAATGGATCGATTTGCCGTTGTAATTGGATCCAGGGAGCTTGGGGATATGGTGTGGTGTGATATTGTACCTGATCTCATATCCATGGATGAAGACACATACAGCATCTTCGAATCGTATGGCGGTGAACACGGATCTCGCTGGGAAAGAAAGAAACGCTTTTTGGACAGGTTCTCCGTGTATCTTAATGATGGGTGGTCGGTCACTATTTCTTTGGGGACATCTAATATTGTTTCTGTCACGGGAGAGGAGTACTTTTTGGGTGCAGAAATTGAAATAAAGAAGTCGGCAGAGCAAAGCATTCCTGCGCGACCATTAAGGCGACCTGATGGCAGGATTGGGTACCTTGTTATCTCACCGATACCCCAATATGGGTTCATGATTGATACCAACAACCTCCAGACGGGCTCTTCTGACACAAGCTGGGCCGAGCATCTTGGCTCCTTCATCCTGTACACGAACGGTTCATACACGGAAGTAGTACCGTTCAAAAACAACAGCTCGAACGAAGAATTTTGTTTGTTGGTGAGACCTTATCTTGACGGAGGTGAACAACTCTATTCCAGAATCGAGAAGGAAAGGCCTGAAGATGCGAATAAAGTCCTGGAAAATAAAGGTATATCCAAGGATGTTTACAGTGTGGCCCTCGACCACGAAAGATTGTTGTTCGTGACGATCCGGCGATGCAAGGACAAGAATGTGGCTGACTTTATTGTGAACCTGTCGATGGCATGATGTCCCAGAGTCATTAGCGCACCTGGTTGAAAATACAAAGAGACAGCAATTTTGGGAGCGATAGTAATCTTGGACTGTGTATTGTTCACTAAAGTGCTTAGTCACGCGATGTATTTGAGGCACAGTTTTCTTCATTCAGTTGGGAGGCTTGTTAAGCGCGATGCGCTGAATCACTGGCAGCAAACCGGTATATTTTATTTTGAGAATTCTACCGAGTCGTCAGTTGTAAAGCCGAGTAGTTGGATGGGGGTGGACGGTCGATAGGTTGGATGCGAAGTTTACCAATCCACCAGTGGAATATGGGATTTCAGTGTACTGCAACGAGGACGAAATATATGCCGGTCCGTTTGTACATTTATTGTTTCCGAAACTTATGAATTTAGGTGAGCGATTTATTTATTCGCTTAGGTTTGCTGGCGAAAATTTCGTGGCACTGCCACACATTGATATCAGGTGACTTAGAGCTAACTGTAAAATTGTTGGCAAGGTCACATACAGGGAAGCAACTTCTTAGCTTTACATACTAAGTCAGGCTTCAAACTGTGTCCAAGTCACCTCAAAGGTGGCCCTTGGATATCCAAAGTGTTCAATAATAACACTTCCACTGCCAGATTAGTGCATGCTGTCACAGGTCATGCACCCATTGGAGCATACAGGGAATGGTTCTTTCCCCAGGAGAACAATGCCCCCTGTGACTGCGGTGCCCCTGTGGAAACCATGGATCACATCATAAGGGAATGTCCCCATATGAAGAGGGAGTCCAGACCCAGGGTCTGTCTGAGCCTTTGGTGGCTCATTTGGTTCCTCTCAACCAACCCAGAGGCCTTTGCATTTAAGGTCCCATAGGTCTGCAGCCTATAGCCAGGTGCAGTACCAGTCCTTCTCCTTGAGTCCCTAATGGGGGGGGGGGGGGGGGTGTGTGCCTTCTCCAAGGATGAACTAGGGCTAAGTTGAGGGTGGTCATGACTGCTCTCTGGGAGGTGGTGCACCACCACCCTGAACCAACCACCTGGCATCCCCCCCCTCATGAGGGACATGCAAACCAAGCACCTACAACTCCCTACAGCAGCTCCTCTGGAGCACACTACCTCACCACAGTGTGATGGCTTCTAATAATTGCCCCTATGTCCTCCCATGCCTATGCATTTCTTATGTAATAACAAACTGCAACTGTATTATGTATGGCGGTATATAAAAGCTTGAACCAAAAAAAAAAAAGTCACATACAGGGCTCCACCATATGGCCATGCTACTGAATGTGCATCATTACAACCACCCTCAGAGGATCACCACTGTCATTATGTACATAGTAATCAAATGGATGTATTGTACAAAAAGTTTTTAATGTCTAGCAACTAAGTGAGAACCTACCATGCAGAACCTATCTGCAATTCTACAGGCCTAACTGATGGTTGGGGTTAAGGCTCATTTCAGTGGTATGTCTGAATATGGCCCTTGATACCCCAGTGCATGAGGTTGGAATGAGGTCCTGAACCCAAAGGAACTGCACAAGCTACAACCACCATTCTAAATCACTTCAATACTGATGTCAGAGGACCTGACTTACTGAAATGCCATAATACACTCCAAACAACAATCTCATCAAGGCTGCCTGTCTGCAGATGTGGATAGTATTGTAATGCCACAGAAGGTGTGTATTCAATGCCTTTGACACAGCCCCATTTCTTCATATAGTTTGTGAGGTCCCTACTAACACAATACTCTATGTTTATATAAATATATCATTTCATATGCTGTATGAGTTAAGTTAGAGTGACATGAGTCTCAGAATAATAGAGAGCCCACAAACTACAATAATGAAGCCTTGTGATGTGCCTGCATGAGCAGGTGTGCTGCACTTACTGCTCCTACAATAGAAAGTAAGTTTGGGAACAGGAGGGGCATCAAGATGACATTTGTGGTCATGTTTCTGCTCCTTGCCTTGCTCCTCCCCATCATAGTTCCTATCATGCTCCTGATCACTGCTCTGACTCCTGCTGTGCCTGTGCTCCCTGATCCAGTCCCTGTTGTGCTCCCAATCTCTTGAGCCACCCCATGAGTATGAGCAGCTGCATGAGTGCTTGTGTTACAGCTGTTTAGGTCTTATCCACCAAGTCAGTCTGGTTTGTCATTTGTTCATTCTAAGACCATTGACTCTGTAAGTCCAACATCTGCTGACTGTCAGCAATGCAACAATAACAGTCACTGCAGGATATCAGAGAATATAAGAGGAGAGAGGGCACAAGAGGTAGGGAGTTGAGGAGACCTGTCTGTATTGCAGAGAATAGACGAGATCAAGACTACAGAACAAGTAGCTAGAGGTGCAGTATATATACAACTACCTAAGGGGGACCAGAGTAGAATAAATATGGAGAGGTAAACCAAACATAACCAGGGTAGTGTACAGCATCAATCAAATGATGAAATGGAATAATGGGAATGAGGGGAGAATTGTAACTACTGGGGATGGATGAATTAACAACCAATCCCCCTAGATAAGAGATAAGATAAGATCAAAAAGACGGAGATAAGATGGGAATATAATTTTCATGACACCAACTCCCTCTTTAGGGCTAAGTCAGATTGTTCATTCAATGATACACTACTCCCTTTGTAAGGCAAGTAGGATTGAGTTTGCATTGAGGAGTCAAGAGTAGGTGAATGAGGTTGATATAGCTAGGTCAAGCTAAGGAAGCTAACTACACTAGAATGTCCCTATATATATGTATAAGTCCAATAAGCATAGATAATTGGGATCAGTGCTATTGGTCATACATATAGATAAGAGGGATGAGTAAGCATGAGATAAATGAGACTAATGGAGAATTGTCTGAGTAATGTGAACCAATATTAGTAATTGTGAGTAAGCAACAGTGAGTAAGAAGAAAAAGATAGATAGGGTGCATGATAAGGGAATTTGTAACAGCATGCAATTTGGGGGGTCTATGTGGATTGTGAGGAGTTGGGAGTGGTAAGGAATGACTGATTGGGTGGATAATGCACCATACACCAGGAATGAGGGACAAGGAAAAGCCAAAAAAGCAAGAACACAATGAGACTGAAATTTTGCTGTCAAACTCAGATGGTGTGATCTAAGCTGAAAATGGTTAAGTTACTAAGGTTAAGTTACTAAGTGAATAAATAAATCACTCACTTGAATAAATAAGTTTTGGAAATAATAAATGTACAAATGGACCATCATAGAAATAGAGAGAGGATTGAAATGTGAATTCAGCTGGAATTTGGTTTGAGTTCTGCCAGTATATGACAGTCCATTTGTACATTTATTATTTCCAAAACTTATTCATTCAGGTGAGTGATTTATTCATTTGCTTAGTTACTTAACTATTTTTGGCTCAGATCACACCATCTGAGTTCTGAGTTTGAATAATTTCAAAGGAGGTCATACCTACACTGACAACAGTGACTAAAATAAGCAATGCTATCACTGATCAAACTTTGCAAATTCTTACAAGATTGTTGGGTTATGTACTTGACATCCACTTGAGAGAATCCTTGATTTCTTGCATCAAACACAAGCTCATCAATATCACAGCTTCAATAACCTACAATTTCTATGTTTTAAAGTAAGGGGAAGGTGGATGCCAGTGTGCAATTCCATTTTCACTGGGTTTTGCAAAAATCATAACACTTGGGTCACACCAAGATTTCAACCTCAGTTGCAGTAACTGCTCAACTTTTGATGGCAACATGTCAAACCACTTGACAGGAAGGGTGTTGATGGGGCAGAGTTAAAGTCCAGCCAGGAAACCATGCCCATTTATCACACCCAAATTTCAATGTGCTCATGTCCAACCATATCAATCAAGACAGTCCCAGAGAAATTTATTGTAGCTTTATATGTTACAAGACATGTTAGACTTCAGAGGTTTAAGAGAGCAATATATGTTCACAGCCTTGGGAGGATTATGAAGTGAAAGAATGCAGGATTTTGGTATATATCTGAACATTGACAATTTCACAAGCTGGATATGAATGAAAAGAATATGGACTATGATACAGGAGGCATAAGCACACTCAATCTGTAGGCAATCAGTCTCCAATGTAAGTTGTTGTGTATATCAAGGCTGATTTGCAAAACTAGGTGAGTTTGTAAAACTCAATCAGTAATAGTACATGCCTTATTTGCTGAAATTGAGCCCATCATCTCAGGCAATGCCTTGTAAGGGGAGTGCATATGCACCCCACATCTTGTCACTCAGATACACCTCACTTAATTATGCTCATCATATGCTGCTGTATGCCTCAAGGCATCTCAGCATAATCCTATCTACCCTGTGACATCCTCCTTACCCCCTTTTGCATTTAGTAGTTTACTCCTTACTGACATGTTACATGTGTATCATTTGCACAGCCCTAGCAGGCTGGTATAAGTTTACAACATATTTCCATAGTTATTCCCACTATACCTATATAGATGGGGCTGTCTGATTGTAGACAGCACCTTTGCAATAAACTAGGCCCAGATCTCCCTTTGTGACAAAGCCCACTTAGTCCTCTGGTGCCCCTTTCCCTGTGCAGCTGAGTTTACCATTCATATCACTCTCCCCTTGGGACACTCAGTGTGATGTGGCCCCTTACATGCCTGTTACATTTTCTCCCCCCAAAAAAAATAATTGAGGCAGGGCGATCTGTCTGTAAGAACCAGATCTATATTAAGTGGTATAGCCAGTGCTGTGCATGGCTGATCCAAGTTCTATAATAGTCAATTTAACTATAAACTGTGGTAAAAACATGCAATCAAGCATGGACATAGAGACAATTATGTGCAATGGAAGAGTTGTGGGCCTGAGAGCAAAATGAAGGTACTGTACTTGCTCTAATGGGCAATGTTGGTCATATGCCTCAAGAATTCAAAGTAGGTTCCCTGCCAAATTTCTTCTTCAAGCTTCAACATTGACCTGTAGAGTGTTGCAGTAGCAAGTGTACAACCAAATACCAGCCCATGGCAGCTTGAATGTTGAGCCTTACACTCAGTTAAATCAATGTATGTCCCCAGCTTGTCCCATGCTATTCACCAATGCTACAAGTAGAACTCAGAACAAGACTGTTGAATCAATGGGGCTGAGGCCCCTCATTATATAGATATGGCCATTAATGCACTCAATTTGTCTTCCACAAAGGTGAGCTTGTCCTATTTCTCAATTCTCTGCATTAAAAATTTAACCTTTCATTCCTTACTATTTTGTCCCAGGTGAAAGCAGTGAGCCAATTGCTATTATGAAGCTGCATGAAGAGTTCCTCAAGCCTCTCATGGCAGACTTCTTGTTTATCCAGGTCCATCATGAGATTCCAAGTCCCATGATTATGTTAACTCTCCTTATAGCATGGGGATCTTTATTCAATGCTGCCTAAACATGCTGTCTAGTCCCAAAAGTAGCATGATAGGTGAGACTAGATTTATTGAGTACTTCAGTGAAAGATAATGAGTGACTCCATGTAATTTTGTGACAGTGCAAGGGAGCAGCAGCCCAAGTGTAGGAAAGTGTGATTCATGTGGATAGTGTGCAGGCTAACTTTGTCTGATAGGATCCTTGGGTGAAGGCTCTAAGCCAAGGAGGTTCAAGAAGGAGGCAGAGGCCTGCACAATGATATGACACAACACCATATGAGGGTACCCTACTTGAGGGTGTTCAGTTGATGATCTTTAATAAGCCTGGAGAGAGAGAGTGGGGGATACTAGGTGGCCCTGTGTGATTTTTCTGGGATACAAAAGCTCTGTTAGGACCTAGGACAGGTTGCTGAGGGTCAGGAATTGCAAGATTTATACTTTAATGATGATGGACAAGGTATGGGGGGAGTATCTATTACTCACAATTCATTTGCAGCATGTGCATCAATATACACCCCTAACATGAAACTTGGACACTACTAACCAGAATCCTACCAAGTCAACTACTACCATGAATCAGATGAATCAAAATCATCAAGCCATGAGGATGGAGAGTTGACTATCCTGGGGGGGAAATGGAGAAAGCATAGGTATCTCCATAATAGTCTGCTCATTGTGCCCAACAACAAGCAGAACTTCATCAAAATATAGGGCTTGGCAGTACACAGCCCACCCAAGTGGTGTTTTTAAATGACCATTGGCTGATCAGACACAAGTGAAATATGAACCAAGTTGATGAAATTGAACCATGTAGCTCTTGTCTACAGTAGTCAAGAGCCAGCCCAAAGTAGTCAAAAACCATTCATTTCCTCACAAATGGCCAAATCCACATTAAAAGTTGACAAAATCATGAGTTTGAATTACCATTTTTGTTGACACTTGTATGACTTTTCATTGGCATTGTTGTTACTGCTGACTTTACACTGACTAAGCATGACTTTATTTTTACTGAGGAGGACAGGTATCATACTCATCACAGCTTGTGCTGCAGTGAAAGAGGCACAGAGGTGGCTGTACAAGTCAGATTAAAAAGCACCCCCCCTTGCCAGGCTCCTAGAACCAACCCCTTGAAGTGTTCAACCAAAGATAAACCAAGGTTTGTCCATGTTTGCATTGTAGCAAACATGTTTTGTGAACACTCTAGAGAGGCTGGCATTTTAACAATTTGGTAATCTTGGACTTGAGCTCTGAACTCTAGTTTAGGTCTTAAACAACTGTTTCCACATCAGTATAACTCCACATACCAAACAATAGAAAACATAATATTTGCCATTGCCACATCACAACAAGTGACAATCCCTGTTAGGGAAATTGGTGATGTGATCTCAATGATGATAGATTGCACAAACCTTTATCATATCAATATCACAATCCTCATCATGACACCAAACCTCAACAGGATTTCAGAAGCAATTGCCCAGTTTGGAATATCTACCTCAGATATCATATTCCTGTTGTTCAAAAATATGAATCATGATGCTGTTCTTGACCTGAGGGGGAATGCTGGCCAGATTCTTGATTGCCTTGAAAGTTGTCCATTCACAAAAAAAGTGGCAATAGATTGGGCACAAAAAAAGTGGCAATAGATTGGGCAGAGAAGACAATGACTACCTTTTACACCTCTGAAATTAAAACTCTCTTGAAGAAAGAGAGTGGATTTCATTTCTGTCCAGAGGAGCAATAGAACAACAGCTACAAGAATTTGATATACATGATGTATCAGAGGTGATGTGTTCAGGGGCACCATAGATAAGGAGACTGTTGGATTATCACTTGTTGTGACATGGCAATGGCAATATGTTTTCTATTGTTTGGTATATGGAGAATATATTGATGTGGAAACAGTTGTCCAAGACCTAAACTAGGTTTAGAGCTCATGTCCAAGATTACCAAATTGTTAAAATGCCAGCCTCTCTAGAGTGTTCACAAAACATGTTTGCCACAATGCAAAGATGGACAAACCTTGGTTTGTCTTCAGTTGAACACTTTGAGAGGTTGGTTGTAGGAGCCTGCCCCCTTGCCCCCTATGACACCCAAAAAAGGAAGGTGAGCTGACTAAGCATCCCATGCCCCTCAACTGGTTATTGCAAGTCATTGCAAATCAGTAATCACTATGGGTTGCCCACTAATGCTGATTTTTGGCTCTCTCCCCCATAATGCTACAAAATAGAAAAAGGATTTATGAAGTTACTAGCATTCTGTGTTCTATTCATAGAATGAGGTCATTCCTTTTTGCAGTGGGCCAGAATTTTCAATTCTTCACAAAAATCAGTAACAATTCATGTGACTTTTTGATCTAAATGTTATTGACTGTCTTTATCTATACAATTTTCCTTGATACTTTCTTTTTTGATTAATGTCATTCTGCATTGCTAGTTGGTGTGTACATCATTTTATTCCATATGATGTTGTTCCAAATTGACAACAAAATAACTTTCATTTGTTCATCACATGATCAATTTCAACTTACAACAAAGCCAGAGATGTTGGATTGGCAAGCCTATACACAGCACAAATGAGAAAAAGATCCTGTTTTTCAGAATACACAATATTTCCACATCAATCTACATGTATGTTTGAATTATTTTGAAATATAGGCACCTTTGGACCACATTTCCTCTCCAAAAAGACCTTACAATTGCTCCAGATCAATGGTATATGATATTTTGATGAAAGACTGCTAGAGAAGTCAGGAGCTTGGTCTTCAATAAAAAAGTTTTGATTGTGTATAAGTGTATCTGCCTTTCTATTAAGGGTGGAGGAGTGATAATAACTAAGGAAAGGGCTTAGAGGTTTAGAGTGAATATCTTTCACTGATAAAGTCCTGTTCTTGGTGCATATTTTGGGGTACATGTACCACTTCTTGGCAGTCAGTAGATTATTGAACAAGACCTTTATAAGGGGACCTGCTTTCAAGGAGGAAGCATTATTAATGAATGGCAGCAACTTGTCTGATCCTGTCTGAAATAGTCACCACTATTGCTGGATGAATAAACCCTGGTGTCTGTAACATTCTAATATCTTAGATGACTATTCATTCCATAATAATCCATCCAGTAAAAACTACCTAAGCTTGTGAAGAAGTAAGACATTGGTAAGATGCATTGCTTGAGTATCCAAAAACATCTCATGTTGAAGTCATGCGACCTTTTCTCAAGACACGATTGGATCAAAGTAAATTGTTTACTTGTTCACATGCATTAACCTCTGTGCAGCCACAACCATGCCCAGACACTCATAGACACAACAATCCACTGATTCAAGGATGTTTGATGGCTAGAAAAGAAAGGGGGTGACTTTAGTAAGAGACCCACCAGGTACATCCCCTAGCCATATCACCTCCCTACTCCCCACTTACTATTTCATTCTTGTTATTATGCAGGTCAATGTTGACACCATATGCAGTCAGCAGCTGAACAACCTGCCCCTTCTCACACACAGATTTCACTTATCACCTTACAACCAACATGCCTTCCCATCATCTGCTACATTGCCACTCACCATGTCTGTGACATCCAAAGTCAACCAAGACCTAGCTACTGCAATTTGCACACAAAACACTGCTTGTCCTCAAGTGCAGCAAGTCACCTTATTTAGAGGTCTGATGCTAAGGTTGACTCAAATGGATGGTATCAAGATCACTCGCCCCTAGACCATAGGCAATAGGTATCCACTATTAGTATTAGCAGTGTCTAGTTTTTTGTCATTTGAAGGGATTTACCAGCTAACACACACACCTCCATTGTATTCCAATGTGGCCACTCAATAGGAAGAGGCTGACCTGCCAAGGTCTTAGCTCATGCCAAAGGTAAGTATAGAAGCTCCCTACTCTCTATTGGTGGCTGTGTTGCCATTACCATAGTCTTATATGTAGTCCATAATTAATTCCATGTCATATTTTATTGTGATAAGGCCTCAGAATACCAGGCAATGAGCTTGTTGTTGAGCAAAGTGAGGACAGTCAGATCAATCATTGCCCAGCTGGCTGGAGCAGTCTCCGAAATGGCCTAGGCTCAGTGGAGACCAAACTTTGACAAGCAAACTTTGAACCAAACATTGGAATTTTGAATCATACATGTGTAGCTCTCATCTACCATACTATCAGTGGCCCATCATTGCCTATGGGCAAGGTAATGCTTATTTTCATTTTGGCCACTTCCACTGCTCCGTTTGCCTCAAAAAAAACCATAGCTTGCTGCATGTTATTTAAATAAGATCTTCAACTCAGAACAATGAATAAACATCCTGTGATTCATGGGGAGGCTCAAGAAGGTGATTTAAATCAAGTGCATTGTCTTTTCATGGTCAGGCCTACAACTAGGGGAGAGCTCACAGGAAATCAGTTGGATACAAAACTTTCTATGTATCAATAACTCCTATTCTAGATATTTTACAATATAAGGGTACAGAGTGCAAGATACCATGGCAGGCTCCAGTTTTGTTGTTCAGAGGTGAAAGTGACAAGGACCCTTGTGTTCATTGTGACATTTTCAGATCCCACTATAGCTCAGCAGTTGACACCGCATGTTTTGGGGTATGAAATACGCTTGATTTTTGATGTGGCAACAGTGACAAAAATAAGCAGTACATGTCTCATTTGCTGAAATCCAGCACCTCGTGTTGGTCAACACCCGCCACATTTTCTCCCCCAAAAAACAATATTTGAGGCAGGGCAATATGTCTGTAAGAACCAGTTCTATATACTAGTAATGTTATGAATCCTCATTTTCTATTTCGTAGCGTTACAGGGGAGGGAGTCAAAAATTGGCATTAGTGGGCCATCCATAGTACTCAACCATTACATTTGGGTGATGTTAAAACTCGTGACTAAAGTTTGACTTTATTTTTTACTGAGTGTCCTCATTGTGGATATGGGTAATTTACCCCATGTCCAGAATGCAGCATCATATTTGTTTTCAATACTCTCCGTGCCGGACTTCAAGATATCAATCAATTAACGAAGGATTGTGTCTGGGCGTGGGTTGTG
Source organism: Collybia mongolica (assembly GCA_013420905.1). Taxonomy (NCBI): domain Eukaryota; kingdom Fungi; phylum Basidiomycota; class Agaricomycetes; order Agaricales; family Clitocybaceae; genus Collybia; species Collybia mongolica. The sequence goes on from JAAXNY010000004.1 coordinate 744,257, forward strand.
TATAGGGCTGCACGCTGTATCCGTATTTACGGCGATACGGTAGCCGTATTACGGTGGCCGTATCCGTCCCGTCGTCACCCAAGCGCGCCTCTTTGACGGTACGGTGTACGGTACGGGTATCCGCCGTCCGACCCGTCAACTGACGGCCGTTGACGGCTCGATACGGGTATACGGTCCACGTGACTTTGAAAATGCGCCTCGTCGATGCATTTGCGCAACAGACTGGCATGATGATGCATTTACCTCCTCAGATGACAGACGAAGGGTTGTATTACCAACCCCTCTACTTTGTGTGCTGGGATTGCGCTCTGAATCACGCCTTCTTCCCATTGGCAATGGATGCTCGAAGGGTTATCACGGAGCGACGTATCGGGGTGGAGGGATATAAAATATAACACTAGGGTTAGTTTACGGCCTGTAAACTTTTGATGAGAACAACACACTTCCTACTAAATCAAAAATTCAGTGCAGAGGTATGTGTTCTGATTCGCATACCTGGTGAGATCATCAATAACAGCCGTACTCTTGCATAATACAGATATTCCGCTGTCAACAAAAGTCCTTTGAGGCAAGAAGCGCAAACACAACACAACGAGACAGCATACATCCAGTAATCATAAATTTATTGTAAGATCTATTAGCCGTATGCCCGTATTAGCCCGTCAACGGCCGTATTGGCACCCGTACCGTGCCGTCAGGCTTGCCGCTGAAGGGTGTAAGTACGGTTACGGTTACGGCGAACTATACGGCCGTATACCGTATACGGTACGGTGTGCAGCCCTAGTTGTGTAGCCAATTCTGTCACGACTGAACATTGTGAGTTCTTTCCGTAAGCCTCAACACCATGGACATGACATCTTCAATTTCTGCAGTTTTACCTTCCCTGAATCTTAGGTTCTGGGTATAGACGTGGTCCCCAAAATCGAGAAGGCATCCGTTGAAGACAAGGCATCACAAGGTCAGTTCTCTCCCCTCTACCCATCATTCATGGTAGATCTTGCAACAAGAATTAGGAACGTAGCTGACGCTGGCTCCCATGTGTGTTTCGCGGTTTACAACCGGCCAACACGATGGGGCTGCCATCCATCAAATATCCTTTCGTTAATGTCACATCATTCCTCACTGTACGAATGACACTCACTTCATCGTCAGTGTCAGCTACTTCCACATGACGCCAATCCTCATCTAGCACATAGTTTTCTATGACGGGCTCGCGAGGTCCACATACGACCTATAAATCATCCTACCTGTTCAATCAAACCAATAAAGGTAACGTTATTGACTGAAGGCGCTCCACGTTATTGCCATTATACAAGAGAACTATTCTTACATCTTTTTTCGATAGAGGCCATTGTCGCAAGTCGTGTCCACACGCACGCGGCCCCCTATGTAGAGTACACATTGTAAACATTAACAAATTTCACTCCGAAATTGATCATCTTTTGTCGAGTTCTCAACCAGCTCTAGTATCTGAGCCTCCCAGTAACAAAATCATATTATGGTTTTGCTTACATCGATAGGTTAATAATATTAACAGGCACGGCTCCATCATAGTATTGCCTGGCTGTCACGAACACCACTTTTCCTTGACTCAAAACGACGCTATAAGGGTACTCGGACTTTTCTTCCGAGTAGCCCTTTATGAGATCTGTTGGCCTCTTCTCTTCTATTGTAGAGTTAACTGCACCATGACGGGGTTTAACCAATAAAAAAAACTCTTCTCTGGAAGTGGTGTCTCTGAATGTTAATATCCCAGGTTCGTCATTTTCCGTGTACAAGATGACGAAGCCAAGATGCTTGACCCAAGATGTAAGAACACACTCTTGGGGGGTGTTGATATCAGCCACGAATCCATGTTCGGGTGCAGGTGGAATAACCAGAAAAACATCCTTGCACAAGGGGGGCTCAGGAAGGCCTGCAGGCTGTTGGTATTTTTGTGGCGTCGCCTCGATGTGAATTTCCAACTTGTATTTGCAAGTACTATACACTGACCGACCGAAGTGAGTCTTGGTAGAAACAGTGACCAACCATCCATATGTGAGATTCCTGGAGGCCCTGTCCAAGAATCGGTTCTTCTTCCTCCACTGAATACCACCATCAATGGAAGAGGTGCAATAGGCATTTAAAGCGTTCCATTCATCACTATCCCCAGGTTCAGTGGCTGACAGGATATTGCACCAGATCGTTTCCGGTTTCCGGATGCCACTAATGACAGCAAATTTTCCGAATTCATCATGACCTTCAAACATCAAAACAGCCTCAGGATTATCGGAAAAACTTGTGAAGAAACTCTGCTGCTGCACATATTGCTGCATATGTTGCGGTATATGTGGCGTTACATTATCACAACCAATGGGATTTATTTGGATAGATGAACAGTTGATGGGTAGATTGACTTGAATTTCGAGATATTCGCCAGAGACGGGTTCCCGATCATTTGGTGTGGAGTAATTTTCTGCAATATAGATAGAAGACAGGTTGGCAGGAGAGCCTGCACTGGCCGATGTCTGTTCCAATGTCATGGTATCTGATCGGATGTATGTGCCGGATTGCAGGAAGTATGGTTGTGGTTGCGAGAGAGTGATCACGATAGGTTCAGACTTTCCAGCGAAACGGCAATTCAGGAAAGCTAGAATCTCTTGTTCCCCACCTTGAGATTTTATTGCGATCGGCAACTCGATGTGTAGCCCACGATTGGTGATGGCGTAAGGAAGCGTTTCGATATTGCCGGCATGAGTTGTTTGGTCAACATTTGAAGTTGGATCAGTAATGCTTTCAATGTTGCCCGAGTCGCGGAATTCGCTTGGGGAGCGTGCCAATATTCCTCTATACTTCTCTGGGTGGAATATAGAGACATAATCCGCCTTCCAGGCAAATATAGAGTGATCCGTGGATTTCTTGATAATCTCGTATTGGAGTCGAATGAATGCCTTTTTACCCTCTCCGTAAAGGAGTGGCATATTGACGTCGAATATCCCCATCAAGCTATACGCAATGTCTTCTTCTCGCGTTGTCTTTCTCTTAGCCGCCCAGGACATCCTTACTGCAACCGGTACGTCGTTCAGAAAAGTGTCCCCCACGATGACCTCCGGGCTAATTCCTGTCACAGAAGAGACCATGTCCTGCAGAGAGGCTTTGGTACCGATATCAACCCAATCTTTCGCATAGAAGATGACTGTTGGCGGCGCAATGAGTTCTTGTAACGTCCAACCTCTGGTGAACCAGTGGCTCAACGCGAATAAAGAATGAGGATCGTCAGGATCCCCTTCGCTCACAACATCATATAGATAGGCATAGCAGATCCGTGCGTTCTTGTACCAAGCGTACATCGAGTTGATGGCTTCTGAGAGCTCGGCGCTGCTATCCTTGTTGATGCAACAAGTGTCGATCCAGATGTACTTGAGACCATCCTGTCTGGCCGTGTTACAAGCGCTGGTGATCTTTGCATAGCCGTGCATCTTCCTGGCCTTATTAGGGTCAGCGAGATCTTGGAATAAGACCTCTTCCATCTCCCATACATGAGATAATATCGCATAGTCGGGAACGTTGCTTCGGAAATACGTCAAAGTTATGTTATTTGTATCCAAGAGGTGCATGATCGGCCAAGTAAAGTGGTACGCGTCGCAAGAGGTGAAGCCTATGTCAAGTAGTTAGGTGGCACGATAAAGCGATATACTAAGGAATGAAAGGTTAAGGCAGTACCTACAAACGAGGAGATTTTTGCTCCGGTATCGCAATCACTGAGAATGACTTAAAGGACTTTAAGGAAGACTGTCGTTGCGAGGATTGGTGCTGTCACGATGAAATATCAATCAGATGACGCAGACGGTGATTGATCATTTGGGAGTCAAATGACATGAGCTTGTAGCGTCAAGACACAGTGTACTTAACAAATTTCCTGTTAGACAGCCCCTAAAATGTTGTCCATAGTGCCGACCCATTCAACTTATGCTCCTATACCATATAGCCCTCCAGAGCGGAACTTGACACCATCCTTCGAGAAACACCTCGTAGGGGTGCACTGGCACGAAACATATCGGATTCTTGGCTCCTGGTCGAACCCACTCGGAGCCTGCGCCTGGTGCAATGATAAGAGGTCAAGGTTGGAGGGAGGAGAGGAATATAGTACAGCTTACATGTTGGGAGTCGGAGAAAATGGATCTCAACCGTCGTCACGCGATTGCAACTTTTTTCGTTCCGACTTGCACCGCCACCTCTCTTTCCTCCCCAATGGACGCCGAGTACGGATATGGATGAACCATAGGCAATCATTGTGTCCTGACCATGGGCCTAAACTCAAAAGTCGTCTTAAATCCATGGATGTTTAAAACTGAGAAGTAATCAACCGTCCATTAACAGTCAATACTTGTGGCCAACGGAGGGAATAATCGAGCATTGTAAGTTCTTCTTGTGGACTCTTACCTCCGAGTCGTCGGTATAGTCTCTGTTACTGACACTTCGTTTTACTTAGACCACTCTCCAAAAAGTCGCGGCTCCGGCCTCACCACATTATCTTCGATACATACACTTTGACTAGCCCCAGGCTGAGATAGCAAAAACATGGACAGAGCTCGCGAGGGTTCGCGACAAATGAAGAAATGGGTGGTCGGTATTTCATTCCTAAAAATCAGGCTCTGAACCCGGAAGCAGATTTGGCATCCGACTCACTTGACTCAAAGGAATTCCGTAATATCATTTCAATCGAACGTGTTGTCATTTGGATTATCCATTGAAACGCTTTCGAGGGTAACTCTCCTACGTGGGTACTGCCATCACTGTGTTGGCACCCCGTTCCTGCAACTCGGACTGGGGATATCAAAGATTGACGTAGGGTACTACAATAAAATCCGGGCACTCCACAGCCATGGTCGGTTGTCGTGACACGCCAGGATCCGCCCTACATACACCACATTGATGAGTAACAGGTGTACCTAGAGACTGGGGGGATATACCTCAAAAACTATTCTGAGATCGCAAGGTGCGTCAAATACGTACACTGGTTGTGAAGTCTCGATTGACCTAACATTTTCGTCAATAGATGCCATTAATGATCCCGAGACGCTAAAACATACCCTCATTACGTTGTACTGAGCTCTGGTTTCTGTCGCTCCTAAAGGGTGGCTAGGGGTTTGGAACGACCGCCCATGTCCCGCGTCTCTGTGTTTCGCAAAATGTGATTTTTGTTGTAGCAGACCGCCAGTAACATTACCGATATAACCTGGTTCTTATAACCGGTTGTCGTGGCTGGAATGAATTGATCTAGTTTTTTAGAACTATTGCGGTGACAGGTAGGAGCTTGACAAAATGATGAGCAATGGGAAAATATACTGACAAGGTTTTCATCGTAGTCGTATTCCAGTTTGCCAAGTGCCAATGTGTTGGTATAAAATTAGCGAGTCACCCGGGAAACGAATTATACGACGTACCTAGACTGAGTTTCAAGTCGGTGGGATGGAGGCTTTCGTCAATACTGGGCCTTATCATCTGGTGAAGGAGGAAGCTTCTCCCGGTGCAAAATTTCACCCGTGAGCTCTTTTGATTGAATTGCGAGCAAAATTCTGCTTAAAATAAGTTGAATGAGATGCGAAGGAAGAAGCGTTCGCTCTCACCGTTTACAAAAGGCCGTCATGGTCGCAGGAAAATGTCCTTGTGTAATTTAACAGAAATTCGAGGCAGAACATTGGCGTCGTCGTTTCTTCGCATAGGGGTTGAAGAATAGGCCTTTCTGAAGCGGCGCTCACCACCTTGGCACATCTAGCATGCCAATTGTACATCCTGCTAGACGGTTCTCTGAGACGTGATGACTCGATCCCCAATCACCTTGGGTGTGACGCAATGGAGAAGCGACCCTCGGTGCCACAACTATCTTTGGGCAACCATTACTTTTTAGTGAGTGGCTCTACTTTGCGCGAGTGTGCCGTCCCTTCAGAGCCTCATTCACATTGAGCAGGACGTGTTGTCATAGGACACACGGTAGCAGTTTTATGCATAACTTGGCCAACTGTTTGCGCCCGACGCGCATACGGGGTCACGTTACTTTGGCCAAAGCGCTATTTAGTCCATTCACGCTTCATTCCCCACCTTGAACCATACCCACATCCTTACTATCCATTTACCAAACATATTCCACTACCCTGCATTCTTATCTTCACCCAGTATATATCTTGTCCATCTACACATCTACCATCCCATTCTACTTCATTCGCATTCTTGTTCCTATCCTCATCCTCATCCCCATCTCCCAACAATCTCAATCCCGATCATGAACCAAGGTTCTTATAGCGGCCACTCCGGTAGTGACCAGTGGAACAATTCGTTGCCTTCAGCTGGGACATTTCTCTGGCCAGACGACTGGACCGTGGCCATGCCGAGCGAAGACTTCATCATCTCCGCGTCGTCGACGGTTCCCCAGCCGACCTCAGCCAACATCCCAGCACCTCAAGGCCTTACAACTAGCCTCGCCGCACATTCCACCGGCACTGAAGAACCAAAGGCAATACGCACGCAGCTTAAGGAGAGGGTCGACGGTGCTAATTTACAAATTAGTCCAACGCGAGAGAGCTTCTCAGAAATACAGAACACCATTCCCTCAGTCGCTGTACCAGCTCCACCCGCTCCACCCGACCAGGTTGTGGATGATGGTGGTGCCACCGCCAACGACGAGAACGCGCCCGCCGGCCCTGGTGCATCTGTGCCACTCCCCACATTAGTCTATGAAAACGCGCCAACTGTTGGTGGTGCCACCCAGCCCACCCAAAACTTACAGCCAAATGCGACGGCCCTGCTCAACAGGCTATTGGACGCAAATGTCCAAGAGGTGCCACAGCCTGAGGCGCTTCGGCAATTTTCTGGCACACCCCCTCCAACCTTTAGTAATGACGATCTAGAAGCGATACTGAATTTCTGTCTCGCGAACACTAACGACATACTGGCCCAGGACACAGCTATCCCAGCCGCCCAAGAAACTCTCTACGATTCCGCGCCTTGCTTCACGGAATCGATCTCCAGGAAGCGCAAGCTGGATGAGATTGTTGAGGGCAATAATATGGAGTCCCACGGGGCTTTCGAGTTCTCGATTACTGCAGAGCCCTCGGAGGTGGGGGAACTCTCCGAATGTGTAGGGTTTGCTGGGGGTTCGGAATTTCCCGAGGAGGTAGTGTCCTTTGGGGATGGAGAGCCTTCTGGAGACACAGGGGTTTCTGGGTCCCTAGGGTCCCCGTTGAAAGCTGAGTCCCTTGGGAGAGTAGGACCCTCTGAGGTGGTTGGATCCTCCGGGACAGAGTCCTTTAGGAGTGCAGAACCCATTGAAGCGGCCGGGTCCTCAGGCAACGCAGAGGGTGTATGTGCAGAACCTTCCGACGTGGTCGAGCACCCTGAGGTGGTCGAGCCCTCCGGGGACGCAGGGGCGTCTAAGGGTGCAGGAAACATGAGGGATTGGTACTGTGATTATTGTGAACTTGGGTGAGTACAATCTCCTTGATGCCAATGTGTTCATCCCGCTAATGGATTCCCCATTCGCAGCTTCACCAAGAAGAACAGTAGTTCACATTACAGGACCGCCAGATGTCGAGACAACCAGTTGAAATACGCCTTCATCCATGGCGCCGTCCCTAAATGGTACGCTACTAAGCTATGCGGTTACCACAGGAGCAAAGCTCGGCCCTTTAAAAGACCAGCCGGCGAGGAAAAGGAATGCGACGAGTGCGGCGAGGCATGTGAAGAGCGCAGAAAAATCTGGGAAAGCTACGTCGAGACATACCCCAAAAAGAAAGTTAGTAAGATCCTCGAGGAGCTTGCTGAACACCACGCGCCCTTGGCGAAAGTCGAGACCCTAGACTTTAGCAAATATAGCTCCGGTCTTGATCTCGTTGCTCACATGCTCCCTCCCATGGAACCTACCTCCATGCCGGGCCCACGTCCCAAGAAAGCCCGTCGCATCGCAAGAAAGCCCACGGCTGTTGACCCCCCAATGGGCACGCCGCAACTGCCACAGGGTCCCCCAGCCCCGAGGGCTCCTGCGCAACAGGTATGGTACGCTCCGTACACCCACGCTATGCCCGTTCCGTATGCCTCAGCTGCCGCAACAGGCATGAGCGCTTATGGGGTACCGCCAGGGACTCCGTACCCTGTCGACCCCCGGTCGTATGTGCTCGCAAACGCTTCGACCTGTTTCGGCTACCCCTGCTCTCCTGGAGTTCAGTCACAGAACCAGGGTTCACGGGGCCCCGGTTCTATTGAGGGCCCTAGCTCCCACACGTGGCCTGCCGTTCCCCCTACGAATGCGACACCGTACGGCATCCCCGGACACTATCTGCAACACCCGCAACAGCCTGTTGTATATACTGTGCCCATGGGCCAGACCAACCATTATTTCCACCCCATTCCCGCTACTCCCACCATGGGAAATGCTTACTACGGCGCGCACAATTATAATGCCACTGCGCCGATGATGGCCGTCCCGATCTTCCCTGCTAGGGGCCCCGCCATGGAAAATATCTACTACCATGCTGCCGCTGCGCCAATGGAACGAACCCGCCTTCCCGCCGCTGATAACGACTCAACCGCGGCCCAGTAGAGGCACCCACGAACCAAGACATGATGGAGCCGGTGGTTTGTAGAATATACCACTCTACATCACCAGCACATCCTTCACTCTTTTTGTTTCTCATTATACAATATACATTATAAAATGTAGAACCGAAACCACTCATTATCAGGTCCCTGTAGCGTTAATTATCTTCATCATGTAGTCTTGCTCCATGTTGTTTATGTAGTCATGTAGTTACCACGTGTTATGCCTCAATAAAAATAGTTGTATTATGGATACCGAACTTGAATTTGGGGACCAAGTTCGGTTTCTAGCCTCTAACCCACTCCGAAATATCGTGGTGCTCCATATTAATTCTTAAATTTCTCGTATATCCTACGAACCAAAGTAATGATCGCCTTTCCATGGTAAATTCTTCCTTAGTCGTGAAAAGGAACGCGTTGCCTTGCTTTCGGCCATCGAGTTATTATGGAGGTGAGCAACGTTCTAATAGTTAAACTCTGTGATTCTGAAAACTGGTACTAGAAGTCAGCGTGGTATTCGCAGGGTGTCAGGACGGGGGATGCAATCGCGAGTCATGCATATGTCCGGCGCGACTGGGATACGAATCAAGGCCACTACTCCGTCTTGAGCCCAGTCGAACGGTTCATCCTCCGAGCAGTCGCCAAAGCAGCGCGCAGCAGATAAAAGAACGAGAATAGAATCGTGAACATCGTCCCAAACTCCACGAACCCAAGGTCCGCGGGGTTTCCCGTTGGGACGCGCACGGTGTCGAACGGGTGGGTACCGTTGTGCGATATGGCAGTGACTGAGGTGGTTTCTGGGTTAAAGAGCGAGAGAACTTCGGCTGGGAGGTTGATTGGTTCTGGCGGGAGTTGGTTCAAGGATGCTGAGGATGCGTTATAAGAGTTGTTTGACTTTCGTGTATGAAGAGGCTCACTGTTAATAGGACATGCAAGGAACCCCTTCGGTCATTTCATCTCCACCGAATGATGTCCTGAAGCCTCCGCCGGGTCCCCATAACGCAGATGTAACAATACTTTGACCTCAACCTCTTTCGCACCCTCTGGAACGTCAATATCCAGGAATACCGACGAGCCCCCCTCATCTACCGCAGTGACAGGAAGCTCCGGATTCGAGGTGCCCCAGTGTTTGAATGTGTAGAACTCTTCATGGTGCGCGAGCTCATATGGGTCGACAAAGATGAGCGGTTGGAGCGAGAACTGGAGATAGATAGTGCAGAGTGGGTTGTGTTCGGGCAGGGATATTGTTGTTGTGGAAATTGGATGGAATCCATCTTTCGGAGAAATAGAGGAAACGAGAGTCGCCATCGCAGGTGGTGGGAGTGAGGGCTGAATTTAGATGACAGCTGTCCTGTGGCTGTGTTGATTTTTCAGTTTACATTACTTCCAACCAGCACGCGAATCATTCGACCACCACCTTGCATCTTGTTTCAATGTAGTATTTAAGGTCAAGAAGGTTCCCTGAGTTTAACGTATCTGAATTAACCGTCTTCAAGGCTCATCGTGGCCTGTCTACATTTGCACACGTTCCCTTGTCATGGGATCTGGGCTCTGTCACACTCAGGGCTGTCAAAATTTTCCATCTGTCCTATCCTATATCCCTATATATTTCCTATTCTGTCTATATTAAAGTACTACGGCCGTGTGAATTTGATTGTGACTAATCCTGACTAAGCGCTGACTAAGTCTGACAAAGCAAAGAAAAGTTGTCTTTTAAGTAGAGTGCTGACTAAGGATGACAAAGCAGGAAAATTGTTGAAGTCACATGCCATGTCACCTGCTCAAGTCACCTGCTTAAGTCACCCTTAATTACCACAATAAATTCTAACATTACATATCTTGCTTTAAAAACTAATACATTATATATTTAAAAAAAAATCTATCCAGGTAACATGCTAAGACACATACTAATCACCTGATCTGCAACACCACATCACATGACCTCCAAAGCGGACTAAGTCAACAAATAACAAACAATACCTATTAACCTTAAGCTGCCTCATAAATTTCAGATGCTCAAACTGGAAAAAAAAAAGTATTTAAATGGTGCCACTACCCATAAAATTACAAATCAAAGTAGAACATGGAAAGCATGCAGATAAAAATGGAAATGAGTTTATCTGAGCAATTTGGTTGTTAATCCATAAATTAACATAAAATGTTCTAACACTACAAAGCCTGCTTTAAAATCTGATACATTCTATTTTGAAAAAATTACTCTCTGTCTAACCCTATCTTTAGAACAATAGGAATCCAGTGCAAATGAGTAAGGGAAATAGTAATACATGGTTGAGAGAAATATTATAGGTAGAAGAAACATTGATTCCAAGGATTTTGAATAGAGCTGATCCCTATCAAATTAGAGCAATAACAACTAACTTTTCACATAATAATTTGCAAATATGATAGGAATTGACTACACAATATTGGACAGCATTGTTGCCTTTGATGCAGTCAACTGGCTATTCCAAAATATTAGAGGAGATGATAGAGCCTTTGGTAGGCTAATTATAGTATTTGATGGTGCAGACTGTGGGTGCCTGTCTTATGCACTCCCCACTGTGGGGATGAACTTCAAATACTCAAACTAAAGAAAAATCTGTACTTATATGGTGTTACTAATGATAAAATGAGACTTTCCAAATGGCAAATTGAAATTGGCCATGGGAAGCTTACAGATGGCAATGGAAATGTCACCTTACCTAGCCACTTTTATGATGCTGAGAATACTGTGGAGTCTCTAACTGACACATTATATCCTGACATTGGAAACCCTGTTCTAAAACCTGATACATTTTACCCTGAGAGAGCTATTCTTTCTGCCAGAAATGGTGATGTTGACTCTCTCAATAAAAAAGTACTGGATATGTTTCCTGGAGATGGCAAGATGTACCACAGTGCAGATTGTATTGCATATGAAGGAATTGATGGAGCTGAAGCAATATACCCTGTTGAATATCTGAATGTTATCAATGTATCAGGGCTACCTCTATCTATGTAAGCTAACTTAAAAAGTGGGGTGCCATGTAATGATATTGCACAATTTGAACACAGTTGATAGTCTTTACAATGGGTCAAGGGAAATAATAACATGGACAAGCAACCATATTGTAGAAGTATAGTTAATTGGGAGGCAAAATGATAGGCATAAAGAAATTATCTCAAGATTCCAAATGATGCCATCTAATAGCCTGATAGCTTTTAAATTGGCATGGTCACAACTGCTTTTATAGCTGGGATTCTGTATGACAATTAACCAATATCAAGGGCACTGATTACACCAAGTTGGACTTGACTTTAGATCTCCTGTAGTTATACATGGGCAGTTTTATATTGTGATTTCACAGGTAATATTGGTACATGGAATCAAAGCTATGATACCAAATACTGTAGACAATAGGGTCACTTTAACAGTAAAGATGTTCCTTTGGAGTAGAAGTATTATATGGATTATGATTTGAATAGGGAAAAAAGCCTACATCCAAAATATTGAAATTGAACATAGAATAAAGTATTGAGACTAAGTTGGGAGTCTGGGGGCAGAGCCCCCAGCAAGCTGAAGGTTACGTGGTAGAGCCATGGGTGAGTGTAGCAGTGCCGTGGCGTAGCCACGGGCCATAAGCTTGTATGATAAATATTCCAGGTTGAATGGGGGGTCTGGGGGCAGAGCCCCCAGCAACCTGGAAGATCTGTGATGAACCATGGCCCAGTGCCACAGTGCCGTGGCATAGCCATGGGCCATAAGCTTGTCTATAACATATGGGAGAGTCAACATGGGAATTGTGAGGCTGAATCAGCATCAGGTAAGCATGACTAAGATTTGTAATATATTTATGTAATCAACCTGGGCCCTCCATGGGCCTCACACATCACATGTCAACTGCACATGACCATCTAAAATCATGTGATCCTGTCAAAACATTGGTCAATCCCATCTTTCTTTCCCACTTCTTATCTTCAATTAATACATAGCTATCCAAGGGGGCACCGGGATCAAAATGCTGGACTGGTACCCAGTTAGTTAGTCCAGCCACAAGCCGCAAAAAAAAAATGGACCCCTCTGGGACATGGCTTAAAAACATCAACTTGGGGCTATTAGAACCTGAATAGGGTACACAAGACAAGTGAAAATGAATCTATGACTTAGTATAGCTCTGCAAGATACAGAAATTCAAGAGAAATGACTGATTTGTATATTTTATGAGTGATCAAGCACAGTGATGGCCAGTCACACAATCCAGCATCTTTGACTTGTGACCAATAGCATAAAATCAGTCTGTAATCTAATCAAGACCATGACACCAAGTAACAGCAGTCTGGTGAGTCTCAAAAGTTGCAGATGTGCAGGTATACTCACATTGAAGAACCAATTCAGCCAGTCATCCCACCTGTTCTTGACACAGAGGGTTATGCTGTTTGTCCTGACTGCAGCACCTGTGTAAACTGTGGCACTATCAGGCTGGCAAACCTCAAAAAGCACCATTGCGGAACCAAAACCTGCAGGGATGCACATGCCAAACAAGACAAAGAAGCTAAAAAGAAGAAAAATGGGTCAATACTTTCCTTCTTGAAACAAAGAGTGGCCACAGTACCATTGACTGTCAGCAGTTCTGTGCCTGTCCATAGTCATAAGCTGCCCCAAATGCAAGCAGAGGACACTGTTTCTACCACATCTTCCAATCCTCATTGTGAAGAAGCTTCCCAAATGTCTTGACCTATTTTGGAGCCAATTAGGGACAACTTCATCAGCAAATTGCAGAGGCTTGTCACGAACTTACCACAGAGCATCCCTGAAGCATCAGAATTTGACAAGCTTGTGGCTTTTGGAGGTGACCTGAGGGGCTTTGACGACCCTACTGTCAGCACTGCCAATTTATGGGAAACAGATCTGAATGAGGTCTTAAAGGCGACATTAGGCTGGGGAAAAGAAGAGGATATGGGCAAAATCATATGTCATGGATAATGGGGGCTGGATGGTTTGGTGAATTTCGTGGCATATTTCATTGAAGAGCGTGGTGTAAGTGAAGGGTTATTCAAGGGGAAGTTGGACTACCTCATCGAAGAGCTTGAGAAAAGGTAAGTAAGTTTGAATACTATAAGATGGCTGCCTGACCGAAATGTGCAAGAATTCCTTCCCCAACAGGAGGTAGTGTCAATGCTGCTGGGGCACCAGCTTGTGCTGGAACAGGATCCGATGTGGCCATAAGCACTAAATGGGTGCCAATTATCCTCGAATCCGAAGATTTCATCCCATCCTTTGACAACTTGCCACCAATGGATGCCATTACAAGTGTATGCAAGGACAAAATTGGAATCATTGATGTGGACTCATTTGAGTACAAGGACACTGTGAAAACACTGAAGGCATCAGCACTGACTTGTGTGGAATTTGTCCTAAACTTTCCAGATGGAAAATTGCCACATACCACATATCCATTTGCCCTCCATGTCATCTTTCCTTGGGACTACTCAATGAAAAACAGCATAATGAAGTTGTTTGCCCAAAGTTGCTGCAGGATATCTGAAGGAGTTAGTGATGGCACTCATGAAAACACCGGATTTGCATACATTGGCTTCAGCGGCCTCCAAGAGATGCTCCATTGCAAAAATTGACTGATTAAGTTTTATCACCTGCATGGGTTGAATCAGGCAAGAAAACTTCTTGTTAAGACAACTGCACTCTCTGATCAAAAGCAAGTCTTGATGGCAATTGCAAGTGGGAATGTTAGCTGCATTGACCGCTTGCTCAGCATTGGCCTTCATCAAAAGAAGGGGGCTTGAGGGTTGTTGGCTTTGTATATTGCAGCTGCTGAAGGTCACTACTGCCCAAAGAGTTTCACTGAAGAGGAGGACTTGAAATCCATGCTCATGTGGAGGCTGGGAGGAAACTGGGTGGCAGAGATAAACCATTGCGCCAACAAAGGCCAGAGTGTTACTTACTTGCGGACTCGCTCAACTGTCCCACCACTCATCCCATCGCACAAACAACCTTTTTTTTTTTTTTTTTGGTCAACATTTTATATACCAACTGTACCTAATACATGCGCTGGTCACTACAAGTAGTAATTGGAGGAATGGGGGAGGGGGGGCAGAAGACAAAGCGCCGCAGAGCTAGGATGCTCGCCCAACCGGAGTTGAACTAGTGAATGGAGCCGGAGCTCATTGTACACAGGCCAGAAGGGCCAATCTATGCCAGGGGGTAGGCCCCCCACAGTGGGTGGTGGCTTCAAGTCCACTGATTATCCAGGTTTGCATGTTCAGGCAGGGAGCACCCTATAGCCATCACTTAGAACACTGAGTACCGCCCCTAGCCTGTTTAGGACTAGGGAACATTGAACGCAAAAGCACTCTCATTCTCCAAGAGGAAGTCAACCAGCCACGCATAGCGCAGCTGACGGCTGGACTTGTCTTCCCGTCCATGTTGTGGACAGTCATATAGGATGTGTTGTATGGTTTCCAGGGGAGCACCGCACCTACAGGAGACAGATTCCTCTTTGAAGAATCGGGATTGGAATGCCCCAATTGGAGCATGTCTGGTGATGCATTGCACCATGTGGGCAGTCAAAGCATGGCTGTGACCAGTCTTGCGCATCCATGGCCCATTATTTACATGGGTCAGAATAAGCGGGGTGTCCTTTTTTGCATAGAGCATCAAGAAATTGGAGCATCACACAAATAACCAACAGTTGCTCAAGTTTGGGCTAATGTTGAGGCGACCTTCAATGGCTTGATGGATGTGATTCATGGCCAAAACCATGCGAAGTTTGTCCATGCAGTGCTGATGTTTGATGAGCTTGCCACAGAGAAGAGGATCAGGTGGGATCCAAAGACCAACTACTTCCTTGGGTTATGCAGGGAGCATGCAGACCAAACATCAATGGAGTTCATCAATGAGGATGACATGGAAGAGCTGTTTCAAAACATCAATGATGGGAGAGTTCATTACACAGGAGAGGTGAGAGAATTTGCTTCCGTGGAAGCAATTTCCACTTTTGGAAGGTGCCCTGATCTATTATTAGGCAACTGTCAGCGCTCTTGGGGTTCTCTGCAAAGACAATCATATATATCCTGGCTGTCCTGTCCTTGTATCTGGTGATTGCAAGCAAGAAACTGGAGAGGAATATGCAGAGATGATAAAGACAGTTTTCGAAGGTGTCAATTCATTGCAAGCACAGACAAAACTCCGAATAACCTCAATTGCATCTGATGGTGAAACTCGGCATGGATCCTCATTCATTCTCCTTACCTTAAAAAATGAACTACCCCATAATTCGCCAATTTATTCCTTACTCAAGCCCCTCAAATACCTCAATCTCTATGTGGGTGATGATGACCTGACATGTGACAAAGACTGGAAACATGTCTTCAAACGCTGGCGTAATCTGCTTCTGAGACAATGCGGTGTCGTGGTTGATGGCCTTCATATCACCCCCAACATCATTCAGCATCAACTTAAGTCAGAAGGACTTTCAGCAGAGCATATCCACTCTTTATTCAATCCAGAGGATCAGCAAGACATCAAAATGGCTTTTGATATGCTCAAGGATATTTGGAATCTTCCTCACTCTTCCACAAATTCTTGCCAAGGCTTCCTGGAGGCACGGGAGGCACTATGGATCCTTGGAAAGCTCTTATTCCACATGGTATTTCCATATCTTTGTGTTGACCTTTCTCTTTCTGAACAGGTCAAGCATCTGAGCACCGCAGCCCATCTCACTCTCATCCTTTATAGACTGGGCAGCAAGGAATTTATTCCCACCAATCTCTATATTGACCTCATGATTATGATCAAAAACGCAATCTTCTGCATTGCAAAGGCAAAGGTTGATGATCCTGATGGAGGATTTTGGCTGATACTCCTGGGAACCGATCAACTCGAAGAGCTTTTTGGGATACTTAGGACAATGGTTGGCAATGATGCCAACCTGGATATCTTGCAGCTCATGTCTCGCCTGGCTGGAACAACTGAGGTTTCCAATGTCCTTGCTAAATATCCTCAATGGGATTGTGCTCCTTGTCACCTCAAACTACCAGCACTGTCACGTGAATCCAAAGAGATTCCAGATAGTGCAGACCATATCAAACCTGGATCTTGGAGAGGGAATGTCAAACTTAAAGACATTTCTCTCCTAACAGCCTGGAATTATGGCCAACATATGATCGAGCAGGAGAGCAATGGACTGAAAAACACTCTGGTCAAACTTGATGAATTAACAGGAATTGACATCCTCTCTCCTTTTGGTACTCTCCTTGTCAATGTTCCACTTGCAAATGATGACATCAACGAGAGCCTCAAAGTCATGACAGTTGGGCCAACAATCAGGATTGCAGGGCCAGATGCCAATGAGACAGAAATGTGCATTGACATTGAAGATGAACTTGCAGCTAGCCTTACTTCCTCAAATACAATAAGTGAAGCTGGCCAAAAAGTATTTGATTCCAAAGTGGTGGTAAGGGGTGCCACAAAGAACAAAGCACGGGCCTTAAAGGATTTCAGCAAGTTTTGCAAACATGTTGGGTCAATGGATTGTTTGTAGTGCGTGCAATCTGTTTCAAGATACGTCAACACCAAAAAAGTATCCAATTCTAACCCAAACTACACACCCAAACCAGATGTTGATGACTTGCAGAAAATCATCATGTGTGACCCAATCACAAGCCTCATCCACATCAAGAACAACTTCTGGCTTTGCATTGGTGAGGTAAATGGCCTGTGAATCAATGGACAGCTGGTTGACTTTGTCAGTTTGGAAATGCTTATGGAAGATACAGTTAAGGTGTCCTACCAGATGCTAGGTTTGCGACCAGCAATGCTAGCAGATGACCCAGAGGGGAGGAATGACTGGAGGACATACACAATGGATGAGCACTCGTTTACTGTACCTGGTCGCCTGATTCAACCTATCAACCCTACAACCTCAAAAATTGCACTCACCATGCCATTCTATCTGTTACAGAGCACTGTCTTGGTAGCATTAATGGCTAGTCTCTTTCAAAGTCTCACCATATCCAATCTCAAGAGTGTGCCAATGATTGCACTATCCAGGGAGTATCCCTACCATGAAGCTTCTGGTAAGCAAACATTCCATTTTCCAGCAATTTAAAAGTGCTTACCATTGATTTTTTGGATCCCACAGGGAGTGCTTGTTTTATTTGCAAGAGCAACCACAATTTAGGAAATATTGGAACAATGACAACCTCCGACTGCCCACGATGTTCACTGACTGTTACCCTCAATCTCACTCAAGGCCAATGTGTACTTGAGCACGTTGGCTTGCATATTCTTCATGACCCTGGTGTTATTCGAGCCATTGAACCACTTTGCAGATTGTGCTTGTGTCCCTCACAAATGTGCCAGTTCTATCTTGCCAAAGGAAAGGGGGCAAAGGGAAAGCCTAGAATCAAATAAAAGGTGTCAAAAGGTTGTCTTATAAAGATGAATTATTCTTACAGCAAAGTGGCACAATCGACCACTACTTCACCATGCTCCAATGTGCCAATTCACTGTCCTGTCTGCCCAAAGACTGACCCAGCAATCTGGAAGTACTTTATGAAGGTTCATTTTGATGAAAAACACCAGTTGTTTCCGCTTACCAAGTACTCACACCTCTGGGAGCTGTCAAATTTTGAAAAATCTGAAATAAGTAGGATTTGGGGCAAATGAGGGAAGTTGACAGCAAAACGCACCAAAAAGTCTTAGCTTCCTCCGCTGGTTGTATCGGAAAACCACTGTGCACAGATTCCTAATGAGTAAGTTTGATTTTCATTCCATTTCTCTTGCATATGGAACCAACACACCTTTTCTAGTGTCAATGTGAATGAACATGCCAACAGTGCAGAATTGCACTCAGGAGAAGTTAACAGGAATATCAAGGCAGCTGAAGATTCAGATGATGAAAATTCAGACGAGGGATTGGATGAAGAGGAGGAACCAAACAAAGAGCTGGAGGATAAGAGTGATGATGACGATGAACCTTACAAGGAGCAAAATGAAGAATTTGATGAAACAATTGACCTGGCAGGTATTCACTGTGAAACTGAGAATAGATGAAATTCAACCCTGTGTTTCATCCTCTTAAATAAGAGAAATAATACATTAAAAATATGAAATTCATTCAATTAACAATCCTAAAATGTAATGAATTTCATCTCAAAGATGTTTGAAAACACACCCCCTGTAGGGGGAAAAATGGAGGGAAAACCCCCCTTTAAGGTATAATTTGATGGATGAATTTCATGCAAAATTTGTCCATATTCATACCCCTCATAATTCACCCTCATGGGATGAATTTCTTACTATCAAGGGTGCTATACTAACCTTTCAAAAAGGATGAATTTCATACTAATAAGGGGTGAGAATAACACCCTTGCAAGTCTTACATGGGGGATGAATTTTGTACTATTAAGGGCAGAAATAACACCCTTGTGAGTCTTACATGAGGGATGAATTTCATACTATTAAGGGCAAAAATACTGGCATTTTATGAGAGATGAAAATCATATGTTCGAATTCATCCCATTTTCCTCACTTAAATTCATCCTCTTTTTCATCATTTTACTGGATTGTTTTCGGATGAAAGTAGTACTAACTTTTCATCCATTGAAAGGTTGAAATGCACTCATTTTTATTTGGATATTTCATCCTCTTATAGATGTTCAAATTTGTGTGATTCAACATTTAACAATATTCTAATGATTAGTAGGCTTCTGATTCATTCCCTTCCTCATCCTCCTGGTCCTCACCCTCCTGGTCCTCACCCTTCTGGTCCCCATCCTCTTCCCCCTCATCACTACTATCTACTTCATCCTCATCATGCTCATTTAAGTCAATGTCGACATCCATTTCCTCCTCATCATCAGCATTACTGCCCCCTACTGTATTTCCAGTCTCATTTGTATACCCACATTTACGAGCATAGGCGCGTTTGTTCTTCAAATGTGACTTGATAAATTCTTGAGTGGCCCAGCCATTATGGAATTTTTTGAGGTATGTATGCCGACTTTCGGCCTGAAATAAATTATTTAAATGAGTAACAAAGCAGCAAAGAAAAGACTTACCACGCGGATGATTTGACTAATGACTACTGTAGGTTGCCTGTGCCAAACAACCGAGTAGTTAAGGCCTGCGTTACCAACTAAACTACGAACGCAGCGCTATTACTTGTAAAAAAAAAGATTGGAGCAAAGGGTTTTAAGAAGTAAAACTTACACGAATGGCCTTGTATAAATCGGAATCATCTTGGAGTTGCATTTCAGCCTGGAGATTGAATCCGTTCCCTGCAACGCCGTGCGGTGGGCGTGGTATGACATTCTTCTGCTGTTCTTTAGCATGGGCAGCTTTGTGAAGAGCTACGAGTTCAGCTAGTCACGTTAGTATGGTATAGGAAGTATGCAAAAAAAAAAGTAATACCTTTCATTTTCTTCATTTTTGCTTCCATTGCCATTGCCTCTGATGTATTTATCCGTGTACCTGGTGAAACAAAATGTAATAATAGGTAACATGTTTCCATTTGAAAATCACAGTATCCACCTTTAACTCTCTGGGATGAGCCCGAAGACAATGCCACCTTGCGAGATTGCTTTGCTTTTTGAAATGCAGTAGACTTAGCCATAGTTTTATGGAAAAGGGTGCGTTGGAGAAAGAGCTGGTGGCAAAGGTGAAGAAAGGCGAGACTGAGCGAATGAGGAGATGCTGGGAGACACAGAGAAAGAGGGTTCTTTTAAATTTGAGGTGGAGCAGGTTCTGTCCTCAAGGACAACAGAACCGAGCTCAAATTAATTCGCACAGGGGATGAAAAAGAAAAAAAAATGGGTTCCAGGCTTTGGGGTGGGCAAAGGGATTTCTATAATCTGACTAGCTTTGGATTCCGGATCTATAACTGTACTTGGGTAGAACTGTTGGGGTTTGGGGCATGAGCACAAAATAAAACATATAAAGGACCTTGGAACTCGAAAAAATAATCACAATGTGATGGCCACTGGCCTCACACCCAACCCTCCAGACACTTCCCCTACCCACTGTGTGCTGCAGAATGATGATGTTTCTGGTTACGTTGTGGAAAGCACAACGGAATCTGAGACTGAATCAGACTGTGGACCATTTGATTGTGCTTTCTTTGGTCCTTGCTCACCGGAGAATCAACTTGGTCTATTGGAAAATAGAAACTGGTTTACGGAGCTTTGCAAGTCCGAATCTTCAAGCCATGGATCCAGTGTACCCAAGGATAACAGTAAGCAATAATCTAACTCCACATGATGCTGAAGGAAAAACTCTTACCTAGGTGATATTGAGACAGAGGCAGACATAGTCCCTGAAGAGTGTAAGGTGAATATCAGCACTATCAACCCATTGGAGGGGAAGGTATGTGAATCGACTCACATAACCAGTTTCCGACAGTATCTTATTAATTGACAACAAAGTTTATTATTCAGATCTGTGTTGAAGGTGGCAACTTAATCAATCCGGTATTCAATTTTAACTTCCAGGAACAAGTAAAGAGCAAAAAACGGAGACATAAATCGAGTAGAAGGGACGATGAGCAGGGAAAACGGCAAAAATTATGATGTGTATATACATGTGATGCAGTAGAGTCCCAAAAGGTATATGCAAAATTGAAAGTAATGCCTGTTAATTATTTTGCGCGAGTTTTACAAGCATCCTTTTGAAGAGCAGTCATTGTTCCCTCATTTTGTGCCTTTTCTTCTTTGGTTTCATAGCCAATGCAGAGTACATCAGGGCTTAGTTCCAAATGATCCCCTGAAAGTGTTTTGTGGCCTCCCTCAGTCTGGTTGATGATGGTGTAAGGGGGCTCCTGGGCTATAAGTGCGCTGATGCTATGAAATGTAATCCCTTACACACACACACCAAACTTAACAATCAACACACGAACAGTAGGAATCGCCTGTTTTGAGTTCGGGTTCAAGTGCTTAGAAGCACTAAGCTTTGAATAGTACTAGCCAAAGCCCTTTTCAATGATCTCCCAACGGGTTTGATTCAGACAAAAGCTTCAACACAGGTTTATAAACCTGCTAGGTATATTTATAATATTTCTCGATCCAATAGACTGGGTACCAAGTGTACGTTCAATTATTAATGATCCCAAACGGATCTGTAAGTCCAAGCGACTTATCAAACAATACAGTGCCAAGTGCACTAAGGCCAAGTGCCTAGTAATTCCAACGGACAATACGATACTAAGTTCCAAGTGAACTAAGTCTCTTTAATTCTGTAGTTCTTCAATCAATTCCAATCAAGACACGTTGAAGCAATCTGATCCTTAATTCGGGCACGCAATAGTGTTTTTAACAAATGTGATTTGTATACTCTATAGTAGCGCGAAGTGGGGGCAAGATTCCTTGCCTTAGCGCTACTCATCTACAGTCTATTTATAATGTACAAACTAAATATCATATGGAATTGTAAATTTTACACGGAACCGCGCTCCCGCGTGCCAAGAATCTGTATTCAATACTGACGCGTCTACTACAACTTGGCGCGCGCGCCATGCGTGCCAATTATGTCGTTTACTGGTTACTTATCAAATATTGAAAGAGCTGGCTAAACTCTTATCAAGTCCCGACCGCGCGCTCTGTTATTTAAAACAGCGCGGCACTGTTGTTTACTCCTCCTGATTGTCCTGGTTGCTATTCACGGTGTCCCGTCACTTCCGGTAGTTAACACCAAGTACCCCTGACTAGGATCGGGTTGTGCAAGTCCCGAATTTACAATTACTTCTCCTATTAATGATGATCCCCGGACTAATGATATCATACTACAACGGTTACTTATGAACTAAGACACCGAGGTTGTAACCGGGCATGGTGAATAGGACTAATAATAGACCGTACTCATAGTCCTCTGTACTGATAGTGTATTATCCATTAGACTAGTTCACTCTGATTAGCCGTCTCGGAGCTCGACTCTAATCCTTTATTACTGCTTACTTGGTTATTAGAAATGACACTAATAGCCTTACTTGTTGACTTTATAAGTGCAAACAATTTCGGGCCCTATCAACGGCCAATATCATAATTGGCTGGCCATTCTTGTAACGATGGTGAATTCGGCGGACATATTGGCCCAAGTGGTCACCTTCAACTACGACCAACAATCTGTTATCACGTGTAGGATTGGGACGTTTTGGTGTGAGGTCTCCTGGAGGCAAGGATCCTGATGTCTTGTAGTGGTTGAACCGGACTGATAATGCTCCCTCTATCCGCACTACGGAGACCACCATTTCTTTACCTTGATATTGCCCACCTGTAACCAACACCTTTAATTTAATATCAATAAGCCGTGGATCTAATAATGGGTGAGCAGGTCCCTGCTGTTGTGATATAGTTGGTGGAGAGGAGGCTTGAGAGGAGGATCCTACATCAGGCGTTTGAGATGAGGGGTTCCAGGCCGGCGTCAAGTGGTGAAAGTCAGGCATGGGCATGCTACCCCCCACTGCTGCAGTAGTGGCAGCCGTGGCAGGTTCCTGGGGAGGGGGGAATTTGGCAACATGGCCTGGGAGGGGGACAAATAATTTGTTCTTGGGTGGGGCGAATTCGTTTAATCTGAGGCGAGACCTTGGGGGAGAAATTAGCTCATAATGGATATGAAGAAGAATATAATATTTACGAAGATTCTACAACATCATTGTAGTCCAGAACTTTGCCACTGAATGGATGTGCAGGATTCAAGTGAATAAATTGAACAGTTACTTGGAGTCCACTGAGTGTAGTTTTTGAGAGTTGAACATCTTTGATTACTGCATGAGAACCCTTCATTGCATGTCCTGTTTTGATGACCAAAACCTCAAGCCCTATCCAGGGAACTTCCTCATGTCTAATTGGGACAGTTGGTACGTTACTCAATGTTGGTGGTTGACTGTGGAGTATTATCGGAGGGTCAACTACTTTCACCCAGTTCCTATGGACTTCAAGTGGCTGTTTAAAAGTAAATTACAACGTGACTGGCATAATATCTTAAGTTTTTACCTTGAGGGAGTTTGGACTGATGTAACTCTGCGGTCCTTGTGTTTCAAGACGTTCGACAATGTAGACATATTCCTCCGTCACCTCAACTACCCATCCCTTTTCCCCTTGGAGAGCCCCACTGATTACTTCTGCGAAAT
Organism: Collybia mongolica; assembly: GCA_013420905.1. NCBI lineage: Eukaryota > Fungi > Basidiomycota > Agaricomycetes > Agaricales > Clitocybaceae > Collybia > Collybia mongolica. Next base: position 767,947 of record JAAXNY010000004.1, read on the forward strand.
GGCCATGAGCAATGTACTTCCACATATTGGACCACAGGACCATGTGTAAACCCTCCCCCATTTCTAGTTCCACCTCTGCTGAATCAATACCAACGGACTGGATGATACCCCTCTTAGAGGATTCCTTTATGACCACCTGTTCGCCTTCAAAAAATTGCCATTCTGAAGGGCATGGGAATCGCGCGCTTTTGATTTCAGGGTGAGGACAGCATAGAAACAAGTCCATCATCTTGCTTTGTAAGGAAACGGGGACACACGATACCAAACCAAAGCCATAAGTTCTGCGTTCAAGGAAAAATTCAAATTTGTGACCGAAAGCAGCAAAATGGCCCATAGTTTTGCTGTTGACGATAGTGACTCTGGGGTGAGTTTTGATGATTTGGTCCCGTTTTTCATCGTCAAACAAACCCGGCTCAGAGCAGAGGGTACCTTGTTTCCTTTTCTTGGAGGAATCTCCGTCTTGAAGGGGAGGGAGGCGAGGTAACAGCAGGACTTCCAGTTTTCCCCAATTCTCTACTGAGGAAACATATCCTACATCCCCTTTGTAGAGCCCCCTACAAATCGTGACCCAACCTCCAGCAGAAGGGGTCTCTTCAGAATGCCTTAAATTCAACAGAGACACCCATTCCCCCAGCTTCACCCCCATAATACCATCCCGATGATAGGGCCCGAAATTGTTTGCACTTATAAAGTCGACAAGTAAGGCTATTAGTGTCATTTCTAATAACCAAGTAAGCGGTAATAAAGGATTAGAGTCGAGCTCCAAGACGGCTAATCAGAGTGAACTAGTCTAATGGATAATACACTATCAGTACAGAGGACTATGAGTACGGTCTATTATTAGTCCTATTCACCATGCCCGGTTACAACCTCGGTGTCTTAGTTCATAAGTAACCGTTGTAGTATGATATCATTAGTCCGGGGATCATCATTAATAGGAGAAGTAATTGTAAATTTGGGACTTGCACAACCCGATCCTAGTCAGGGGTACTTGGTGTTAACTACCGGAAGCGACGGGACACCGTGAATAACAACAGGGACAATCAGGGGGAGTAAACGACAGTGCCGCGCTGTTTTAAATAACAAAGCGCGCGGTCGGGACTTGATAAGAGTTTAGCCCGCTCTTTCAATATTTGATAAGTAACCAGTAAATGACATAATTGGCACGCGTGGCGCGCGCGCCAAGCTGTAGTAGACGCGTCGGTATTGAATACAGATCCTTGACGCGCGGGAGCGCGGTTCCGTGTAAAATTTACAATTCTGTATGATATTTAGTTTGTACATTATAAATAGACTGTAGATGAGTAGCGCTAAGGTAAGGAATCTTGCCCCCACTTTGCGCGACTATAGAGTATACAAATCACATTTGTTAAAACACTATTGCGTGCCCGAATTAAGGATCAGATTGCTTCAACGTGTCTTGATTGGAATTGATTGGAGAACCACAGAATTAAAGAAACTTAGTTCACTTGGAACTTAGTACCGTATTGTCCGTTGGAATTACTAGGCACTTGGCCTTAGTGCACTTGGCACTGTATTGTTTGATAAGTCGCTTGGACTTATAGATCCGCTTGGGATCACTAATAATTGAACGTACACTTGGTACTCAGTCTATTGGATCGAGAGATTTTATAAATATACCTAGCAGGTTTTTGAACCTGTGTTGAAGCTTTTGTCTAAATCGAACCCATCGAGAGATCATTGGAAAGGGCTTTGGCTAGTACTATTCAAAGCTTAGTGCTTCTAAGCACTTGAACCCGAACTCAAAACAGGCGATTCCTACTGTTCGTGTGTTGATTGTTAGGTTTGGTGTGTGTGTGTGTGAAGGATTACATTACATAGCATCAGTGCACTTATAGCCCAGGAGCCCCCTTTCATCTGGAGCCCACCGCGAGGGTTCAGAGTTTTTGAATAGTCTAAAGAGAGCGTCTTTCTTTGAAAAATATTATACCAAGACGAGTAACGTCGTCTACAAATTGAAGTAGAGCGGAGAAAGTTTAGTCAATCTGTCTCAAGAGCCACGCCCACAAGCCAGCTCGTCAAACAGACTAACTAATCAGCCACTTGCAAGACAAGTAGCTACAAAAACGCGGCAGACTAAAAATTCGCAAAACGCTGGAGTAACAGAGTCGTTACCACCTCCTAGGCGAGCGCGCACACGAGGATCTTCACAACCAGCCTTTGGATCTTCAGGACCAAGGCAAGTATTTAGAACTCCAGAGCCCTTAGGAAACATATCGACTACTAGTAAACCAGTAGCGCGCGGAAGATCGTCCGTAGTAAACCCAGTAGCAAACCCGAACTCGTTAGCTACTCAGAACCGTTCAGTAATCATGACTGAACCCCCTCGTAAATATATGCCCCAACCAGGCGTCCGTGATGCACCAGTATTCAAAGGAAAAGAGCCCACGGGTTTAATCCGGTTTCTGGAGCGAATGGAGGTCCTATGGAAGGAGTGTAACATTACAAATGATGAAGAAAAGAAGTTAATGTTAGGAAAATAGGCAGACCTACAATCAGAGAATGAGTGGAGGGCATTAGACCACTATAAGACAGGCACTTGGACGGATTTCAAGACAGAGTTGATCTCTAGTTATCCGGAAGCACTCGATCAAGTAGAAGGATCAGTAGCCAAGTTAGAAGCAGTGTGTCACGCCAACCCACATATTGGAGTAACCGATGAGGCCGTGCTGAAAAAGCTGAAGCGTGAATTCAAAGCAGAATCTATTAAACTCTTGGGAGTTAGGCCACCTATTATCTCTAACCGAGAATTAGTTACCAAGTTCTTGGGATGTCTAGACGAAGTCTTCAGATCCCAAGTACAAGGAAGGCTAACCCTGCTAGGGAATAATCAGTCTAATGCTACACAGGCAGGACAAGCCGTTGCTACAAACAACCGAGCAGATCCTAATACTATTGCCGAAGCCGCCGCGCTCGCGTGACGAAAAGGGGATCAGTACGATCTGGAGGAAGTTATAGCAACTGCAATCAGCATTTCTGAAGGCATAGCCAACATGAATATTCCAGACACAAATAGATCGTTTATAACGTCCGTAACAGCAACAGCAGCGCCCAAAATCAAAGTAGAGATGGATGAAATAAAACAACAAATAGTTAATTTGTTAGACCGTCTCCAAGTAAATGAGAAGAATACGAGGAGTGGATTCGAGGATGTAATGAAAGCGCTTCAACAAGCAACTGTTCAGAACCATGCCACGAATAGCGCACCCCAGCAGCATCAGTATCAGAATCAGTACGGAAAGCCTAAAGAAGGACAACCGCAAAGACCAAATGCGTATAAATGTCACTACTGTTTTACACCCGGACACTTCATAATGGCCTGTCCCGAGAAACAGAAACATTTTGAGGAAGGGAAAATAAAAACCAACGCAAATGGAGGAGTATGCTTACCAGACGGATCATATATTCCAAGAGAACCAGAAACGGTATCATTGAAAGATAAAGTGGAACACTTCCATTCAAAGAAGGTAGCGGCCCTTTATTACGGAGATGTCACGGAAGGACCCGCTCCAGGAGTATTGTCCGTTATGCAGTCACATAATGCAGTAGACAATAGTAATGACATTGGAACCTTGAAAGCCATAATGGCACAAATGGCACAATTTCAAGCGCAACAAATGTTAGGACAACAGGGCGCGCAAACTGCGTTGCCAGTACCGCCTCAGATGCAGAAACAGGAATATATAAATAATAACTATAATCCTACGGCAAAGAGCGCGCCGAATCCTGACATAGTAGCCTTACAAGCACAAATGAGTACTTTATTAGGGCAGGTAGCAGAACTCAATAACCAAAACAAGGTTAAAGAGTCGGGTTTCAATTAGGTCCGATGAAGGAGGCTAAGGAACACGCTAGACCTACGACTAGGTCGCGTTCCAAGAGACAGCCAGAGGACCGAAATAAAAACAGAAATAGTCGTCAAGAAAGTAACGATTCGGAGAGTAGTCGGGATAGTAGCGAAGAGGAGTTGGTAGTGCCGTCTCCTAGGAAAAAGAAAGTAAAATTTGTTGAACCATCAGTAAAGTCTCCAGTACGAAAAGAATTACCCTACATCGATGTGCCCGTGGTACCCTACATACCCCGGAGAACGGAACGCAACCCTGAACCAGTTGATCCGCTACCTAATTTTAACACTAAGCGCGGTCCGACTTATGAAACTAAGTCCCCGATAGAAGTAAAATTAAAAGGTGGCGATATAATTGCTAAAGTGTTAGACAACCCTATCACATTGACCACGGGAGAGTTAATGGGCTCGTCAAAAACCATTAGAGATGGGATAAAGAATATTGTAACTGCCAGACGTAAGTCCCTCACCCAAAGGGACGCTAACTTGCAAATAAACGGAATAGATGAGGAAGACGTCTTACCCTTTGGAGGGGACTGGGAACTTGATGATAACTACTTACGGCATGACGCGCTACCAGTAGAGTCAATCCCATTCCAGTCTTTCTTCATCTCGGAGTATGACCGCGGCGGAATACCTAAGGGATCTATAATATGCGGGGACCCAGTCCTACAGTATTTAGAATCTTTACCAGCTGGGGAAGAGCCCAAACAGTTGTATGTAGCAAAAGAATCGGCCTCTTTGCGCGCAGTATATCCAGTAATAAATGGGGCAGGAACGGAGGAATCTTTATTAGATGGGGGATCCCAAATAGTATCAATGGCTAAACAAACGGCTTTAGACTTAGATATTTCATGGGATCCGGACGTTGTCATACACATGCAGAGTGCTAATAAACAAGTTGAGAGAACAGCAGGATTAGCGCGCAATGTTCCTTTCTTGTTTAATGACATGGCCATCTACCTCCAAGTACATATCATAAATTCACCCGCATACAAAGTATTGCTCGGGAGACCATTTGATACACTCACGGAAAGTCAGATCAAAAATGCTCGGGACGGGGGACAAGTAGTCACTATCACGGACCCTAACACGGGACGAAGGTGTACTATCCCTACCCATGCAAAGGGATCACCGCCTAAGCTGTTGAAAAGACAACCGGAGCAGGATTTTCGGCCTTCGATGAATTAATCCAAAGTGATCAAGGAGAGCTAGCCGTAGAAATTGCTGAAGATGAGAACGGAAACTTTATTATAACGGGTTATAGACACCCTACTGATAAACGGAATTTTGGTCACAAAGAACTTAGAGATGTCTTTTTGTCTAGAAGTGATGTGAACATGAATAGTACAGTACCTGAACGCGAATTACTAGCCACGTACTTGGCTTCCGTAGATGAGCGCGATGGACCAGTGATAAACTACGAGCAGAACAGCAGCGACCCAGCAAGTACACCCACTAGACCTATGACATACGCTCAAAAACAGCCCATGACCGATAAAGCTTTAAGTAAATTAAAGCAGTGGCAAATTGGCACCAACGAGCGCAGTCTTGGAACTGCAACAAGTGAAAAGTGTAATATTGAGCCCATGGATCAGCTAGTAGGAAAGAAGTATAAACCAGTACATTTGAAAACAAAACCAACACTGGCGGACCTGCCTGATAAATTTAGAATTATCAGAGATATAAAGGGTGACCCTTTAGCGGCCCTACCCGTTCTAACGCCTAACCCACCTCCGTTTAAACCAACTGGAAGGTATACTGAGGAAAGGCGCGCGGAATTCCAAAGGGTACACGAAGAAGAGAGCTTCTTAAAACCTAAAGAGATGGATATAATTCACGACTTTATGTGCAAACATAATGATGGTTTTGCCTGGAATGATAGTGAGCGTGGTAGCTTTAAGAAGGAATATTTTCCTCCCGTCAAGATACCAGTAGTCCCACATACGCCGTGGACAGAAAGGAACATTAGAATCCCACCAGGGATCTATGAAGATGTTTGTAAAATCATCAAAACTAAAATTGATGCAGGAGTCTATGAGAGATCCAATTCATCATATAGGTCTAGATGGTTTACCGTATTAAAGAAAGGCCCAGGAAAGAAGCTTAGAATTGTACATAGTCTAGAACCGCTGAATGCAGTCACAATAGCGCACTCGGGCTTACCACCCGCTACCGAAGAACTAGCAGAACACTTCGCAGGGCGCGCTTGTGGCGGAATGATGGATCTATATGTAGGATACGATGAGAGGCCTTTAGCAGAAACCTCGCGCAATCTAACCACGTTCCAAACACTGTTTGGCACGCTGAGACTAGTAACACTTCCTATGGGATGGACGAATTCAGTTCCAATATTTCATGATGATGTCACATACATCCTACAGGATGAGGTACCACATGTCACAATACCCTACATTGATGATGTACCCGTGCGCGGTCCAGCAACGCGCTACGAACTGCCGGACGGAACAGAAGAAGAGCTACCTGGTGCTCCAGGTGTTAGGCGCTTCTTCTGGGAACATATGCAAAATGTAAATCGCGTCGTACAGAGAATGAAGTATTCTGGAGGAACATTTTCAGGATATAAGTCTATGTTATGCGCAAGTGAAATTCTAGTGGTAGGACATAGATGTACCTATGAAGGACGAAAACCTACTACAGATAGAATCGGTGTAGTTGAAAGATGGGGACCATGCAAAGATGTCAGTGAAGTACGCGCTTACATGGGAACTATTGGTGTATGCAGGAATTTCATTAAAGACTTCGCCCGTATAGGCCAACCAATTCAAAAGTTAACTAGAAGTAGTGAACCTTGGATATGGGGGCCTGAGCAAGAAGAAGCGCAGCAGCTATTGTTAGACGCACTTAAAAATAGCCCCGCGCTCCGTCCAATTAATTACACCTGGAATACGCCAGTGGTATTGTCAGTAGATACGTCATGGAAAGCCGTAGGCTACTATATCTATCAGGAAGACCCTGATATACCTGGAAGAAAGCACTATGCTAGATTTGACTCGATAACTCTGAATGAGCGCGAAGCGCGCTTCTCACAACCCAAACGAGAGCTATTCGGATTGATGAGAGTTCTAATGGCATGTTATTATTGGTTTATTGGAGTACGAAATTTGGTAGTGGAAACGGATGCAAAGTACATTAAGGGGATGTTATCAAACCCAAGTCTAGGACCTAATGCAACGGTAAATAGGTGGATTGATAGGATACTTATGTTCCACTTTACTCTGGTTCATAAAGCTGGTAAAGGCTTTGGCCCAGATGGTCTGTCAAGACGAGACGCGCGGCTAGGGGATCCTGTCTACCCGGACCCAGACGACGGTTACGACGAACCCTCAGGTCCTTTAAAGTTTATCAACCCAACGGAAGGGTTAGATGACCCTTTGGAGCTGTCAGATTTTAAAGAGGAGATCGACACGCGCGGCGGATATTTATTCCAACTTGCGAAGGAAATCTCTGATTTTGAAGTTGAAGTAAACAATGCCTGGGCTGGTGAAGCAGCATTTATTGGAGAAGTAAAACAGCACTTAGGTTTAGGATGGTTCGGTATTCAAAGAGAAGCTTATCTAAAGCAACTTGTAAATACTACTGTCATACCCGATGAAAAGTTTAAATATGACCCTAATGTAAGGGAAGTATATGACGAGTCTAAACGAACACCTACGGCGCAGGAACAGGATAAAAACCTACCTTTAATAAAAGAATGGTTAAAAAGACCACAAAAGAGACCAAAAGGAATGACGGATCGCGCCTACCTAAAGTTTGCAAGGCAGGCGTCTAATTTCTTTTTGGATCCAGAAGGCAGGATGTATAGGAAAAATATCGATAGCGCGCACCAGCTTGTTGTTGATAAAAATCACCGGACATATATGATGAGGGCGTCTCACGATTCTGTTGGACATAGGGGTTTCTATGCAACAAAATCCTTAATAGATAAAAGATTTTGGTGGCCAGAAATGGAACGCGATGTATCATGATATGTGAAGTCATGTCACATCTGTCAGACAAGGCTCTTACTGTAACTTTGTTGAGAATCCCTCCTGTCATAACCCACACGCCGTCTATATTCCAAGTATTGCATGCGGACACCATGTATATGAGCCCATCGTCTAATGGTTATAAATACATTGTCCAAGGAAGATGTGCGCTGTCTTCGTGGATGGAAGGCGCGCCCCTCAAATCTGAGGATGGCAAGACCTTGGGAAGGTGGCTGTTCGAAGAAGTAATTTGTAGATGGGGTTCCCTAACGGAAATTGTAACAGATAATGGTCCTGCCTTTGTCGCAGCCAAAGCGTGGCTGGAATCCAAGTATGGTATTACAGGAATAAGTATATCACCATACAATTCCAAAGGAAATGGGATCACCGAGCGCGCACATTGGGATGTGCGTCAAGCTGTCTTCAAAGCTACAGGTGGTGATGTAAAGAAGTGGTACTACTTCTTCCACCATGTAATGTGGGCTGACAGAATTACTATACGGAAAGGGACGGGTTGCTCCCCCTATTTTATGATTACGGGCGCGCACCCAACCTTACCGTTAGATATTATTGAAGCCACTTGGTTAGTAAAGTTACCAGGAAAAATATTGACTACAGAGGAACTCATTGGGTTTAGAGCGCAGGCTCTAGCTAAGCACGTCCAGCATGTGGCCGATATGAGGAAACATACAGTGGCTCAAAAAACTGCCCCAATGTTTGTACATTTTTGAAAGATCAATATGGTATGAAGTGCTGACATAAGCAGGGGACCTGGGGTAATTATGTAAGATACTATGACATCGTGGCTTTCCAATGGACCCTGGATCATGTGATTTGGATCAATATCCATTAAGCTATAAGCCAAACAAAATGGTTACTTATTGGGGCAGTTTTTTGACCCTTATCTTATTTTCCATTATTCTGGCATTTATGATCCAATGCAAGAACATTATGGACTGTGGGAAGAATAAACAATGTCATGTGACTTTATTTGTATCAATTTGACATGTTGGAATTGGTTCAATCATCTTCTTGACCTCTTACCACCATCATGAAAGCCATTTCTACTGCTCAGCACAATACTGTTGTTTCTCTCCTCAATGAGGGCTATTCTCAGTGTCAAATCAAGGAGAAAACTGGTCTAGGGAAGGGTACCATCAGTAGGATCAGCAAAGATGTGGATGGAAACAAAGAAAACAACCTTGGTGGCCGCCCCTCCAAGCTGTCTGTTCGTGACAAACAGTCAATTATTCGTCAAATCAAGTCAGGGAAGCTTGATAATGCAGTTCAGGCTACCCAATTCATCAATGGCATCATCCCCAATCCTGTCACACCCCAGACAGTCAGAAATGCACTCAAGGAAAATCAATTTTATGCTGCTACAAAGAGGAAAGCTCCTCTTCTCAAACGAGCCCATCGCATCCGGCGTCTCCAGTTTGCAAAATATCATGAAAGCTGGACTGTGGAGGACTGGAAAAGGGTTCTATGGACAGATGAGACCAAAATCAATAGGATTGGGTCAGATGGAAAGGTTTATGTCTGGAAACAAAGGGGAGAACCACCATCTGATAGAACAACATCACCTACTGTCAAACATGGAGGAGGAGGAAACCTCATGGTATGGGGTTGTATGGGGTGGAATGGAGTGGGAAAGCTCATAGAGGTGCAGGGGAACATGGACAAGGTTCAATACTGTGAAATTTTGGAGAGTGGAGTTCAGGAAAGTTTTGAGAAGTTGGAAATGGTGGATGGCGAGCGCTACTTTCAGCAAGATAACGACCCCAAACACACATCTGGACTGGCCACACAGTGGTTTGAAGACAACAACATTCAAGTCCTTGGCTGGCCTGCCCAATCCCCTGACATGAATCCAATAGAACACCTTTGGGAACATCTCAAGCGCCGTCTTAAAGAATATCCGACACCACCCAAAGGAGTACATGAGTTGTGGGATAGATTGGCTGAAGAGTGGGGTGAAATTCCACCAGAGGTATGCCAAAACCTGATAGAAAGTATGCCCAGGCGGATACAAGCAGTTATAAAGGCAAAAGGTGGTCATACAAAGTATTAGATAGAAAATTAATAGAGGGTCAAAAAACTGCCCCAATGAGTAATCATTTTGTTTGGCCTATAGCTTAATGGGTTTTGATCCAAATCACATGATCCAGGGTCCATTGGAAAGCCACGATGTCATAGTATCTTACATAATTACCCCAGGTCCCCTGCTTATGTCAGCACTTCATACCATATTGATCTTTCAAAAATGTACAAACATTGGGGCAGTTTTTTGAGCCACTGTAAGAGCCTTGTCTGACAGATGTGACATGACTTCACATATCATGATACATCGCGTGAAAATGGCTTACTAGAAATGCCCGCACCAAGCATCGGCCCCAGATCCTCACGAAGCCTAGCGCGCTTCTGGGGAGTGAGACTGAAGCTGCACTTCCCCTTCTTGGCGGTGGCGCATTCAACGCACGGTTTACCCCAACTGTTGAAGGAGCACTTGATGTTGCCGCGGGTGGCGCACATCGTGCAAGGATAGCCCACCTAGTAAGGATGATCAGTAACAAGAAATAAAAGAGTAATGAACATACGGTAGAGCGCCGAGGCGCAAGGTCAGCCAGCAGGGAGGTAATAGGGGATTGTAGCGGCGTCAGCTCCCGGTTGGGAACCAGCGCGTGCTTGCGGCATGTCGCCTGAACCCTATCCCTAGAACGAGTGGTCTTACGTGACCGGCGAGGAGAAGGGGCCGCGGGAGGTAACAACTCCGCAAACCCCTCTTGAGCCAACTGGCGCGCGATCTCTTCATCAAAGAGCTGGAGCTCGGGGACCTCAACCTTTACCGGCGGCTGCCCAGAGGACTAAGGAGATAAAAATGAGTAAAAGTAAATGAGTTCAAAAGAGAAAAGAGACATACCGGACCTGCTTCCGAGGGACGCAGCGCGGCATCACTGCCAGCCCCCTGGGCACGCGACATGTTGGACTAGAATTTTGAAAGCAAGTCAGGAATAATGTGAAACCCGTAAAGTAAAGGATAGTATATACCTGGGGAACCGCGCGGCCTTTGCCCTTGGACCCTTCGTTACGCTTCCGCTTGAGGGGCTATTGAAATAAGTCAACCACAGAAGAAAAGTAATAAAAAGCAGTATTAGACGAACCGCTGGTACCAAGACCGGGGAGTGCGCCGGCAAGGGCGCGGCGGACCAACTGTCCCAGTACTGATGGTAACGGCGCGGTGCGCCAACCATGCGAGGAGGGACGAGGAAAGTATCCTGAAAGATACTTTCACCGTTGTCGCGCTTGAAGCGCGACCCCACCTGGTCCAGGACTTGCTCCACAGTGGGAGCCTGGCCCTAAAGTAAAAGGTAGTCAGCTTGACAAGGGCAGGCAGAGTAAAAAAGTAAACAAGTCACTTACCAGAAGAATGGAATTGTGGCCCAGGTCAGTCGATATGACCGTCCGCCAGGAAGACCACGAAGCCTCGCGCGCGTCGACTGGGATGCGCATCACTTGAAGGTGAAGCGCGCGCAGGAGGAGAATAGCCGGATATGGCAGCGAAAAACGCGCGCCACAGACCACGCCAGTGATGGCATCCTGAGACCAGTAAATAAGTAAAAGGTTTTAATAAGTAAAAGATGGGTGTACGATGAGCATGGAGCAGTGATCGACGAAGTCAATCAACTCGTCGAGGTCAAGGGGGCCCTGATGGTCCATACAGGGTGCGAGCTCCTCGGCCATAATAATCCACCCTTGCTCCATGGCGACGAAGACATCGCCCTCGGCATCTTCAAGGAGGTCGGAAAATGAGGGGACCGGCTGGTCCACATAGACCATAGTGGGGGAACGGCCCTCAGTCGGTAAAATCGCGGCGGAGAGCGAGAGGGACAGCGCGGAAGGCGAGCGCAGGGCACAAGCCATGGCGGAAGTGGAAGTAGAAGACATTTGGGTTAGAGAAGTTGGAGTGTTTGAGCGATGCGAATAGCAAAGAAATTTAGAAATGGGCTATAAAGTCCAAATTGTCTAAAACTTAGCAAGGGCGCGAGCTTTTAAAACGCACAACCCTGCATTGCGAAGTTCTAAAAGACAAGCAGGAGTACCAATCTCTTGCTGAAGTGTCAGAAACATAACGAGAGAAAGGTTCAGATGACTGAAATATCTGTAAAGCAATGTCCGAATGTCAAGTATTCTCTCAGGAGACGTATATAACTGTCATGATCCTGATGGGAAGTAAACCTCTGGGCTCGATCCCAACCTCGCGCGCCTACCTGTCTAAAAGCGGAACCATTGTAACCTTGTACTGAAAGATTAGACGCGTGCAGACCCGAAGTATTGGACCAACATGCCGGCAAAGAGAGACTGAGGACAGTCTACATTTGTGGTATGGGGGAGATGATAGGGCCCGAAATTGTTTGCACTTGTAAAGTCGACAAGTAAGGCTATTAGTATCATTTCTAATAACCAAGTAAACAGTAATAAAGGATTAGAGTCGAGCTCCAAGACGGCTAATCAGAGTGAACTAGTCTAATGGATAATACACTATCAGTACAGAGGACTATGAGTACGGTCTATTATTAGTCCTATTCACCATGCCCGGTTACAACCTCGGTGTCTTAGTTCATAAGTAACCGTTGTAGTATGATATCATTAGTCCGGGGATCATCATTAATAGGAGAAGTAATTATAAATTCGGGACTTGCACAACCCGATCCTAGTCAGGGGTACTTGGTGTTAACTACCGGAAGCGGCGGGACCCCGTGAATAGCAACTGGGACAATCAGGAGGAGTAAATGACAGTGCCGTGCTGTTTTAAATAACGGAGCGCGCGGTCGCGACTTGATAAGAGTTTAGCCAGCTCTTTCAATATTTGATAAGTAACCAGTAAACGGCATAATTGGCACACATGGCGCGCGCGCCAAGTTGGAGAGGACGCATCAGCATTGAATACAGATCCTTGGCGCGCGGGAGCGCGGTTCCGTGTAAAATTTACAATTCCGTATGATATTTAGTTTGTACACTATAAATAGACTGTAGATAAGTAGCGCTAAGGCAAGGAATCTTGCCCCCACTTCGCGCGACTATAGAGTATACAAATCACATTTGTTAAAACACTATTGCGTGTCCGAATTAAGGATCAGATTGCTTCAACGTGTCTTGATTGGAATTGATTGGAGAACCACAGAATTAAAGAAACTTAGTTCACTTGGAACTTAGTACCGTATTGTCCGTTGGAATTACTAGGCACTTGGCCTAAGTGCACTTGGCACTGTATTGTTTGATAAGTCGCTTGGACTTATAGATCCGCTTGGGATCGCTAATAATTGAACGTACACTTGGTACTCAGTCTATTGGATCGAGAGATTTTATAAATATACCTAGCAGGTTTTTGAACCTGTGTTGAAGCTTTTGTCTAAATCGAACCCGTTGAGAGATCATTGGAAAGGGCTTTGGCTAGTACTATTCAAAGCTTAGTGCTTCTAAGCACTTGAACCCGAACTCAAAACAGGCGATTCCTACTGTTCGTGTGTTGATTGTTAGGTTTGGTGTGTGTGTGTGTGAAGGATTACATTACATAGCATCAGCGCACTTATAGCCCAGGAGCCCCCTTTCAACGTGACCAGAAACATCATCATTCTGCAGCACACAGTGGGTAGGGGAAGTGTCTGGAGGGTTGGGTGTGAGGCCAGTGGCCATCACATTGTGATTATTTTTTCGAGTTCCAAGGTCCTTTATATGTTTTATTTTGTGCTCATGCCCCAAACCCCAACAGTTCTACCCAAGTACAGTTATAGATCCGGAATCCAAAGCTAGTCAGATTATAGAAATCCCTTTGCCCACCCCAAAGCCTGGAACCCATTTTTTTTTCTTTTTCATCCCCTGTGCGAATTAATTTGAGCTCGGTTCTGTTGTCCTTGAGGACAGAACCTGCTCCACCTCAAATTTAAAAGAACCCTCTTTCTCTGTGTCTCCCAGCATCTCCTCATTCGCTCAGTCTCGCCTTTCTTCACCTTTGCCACCAGCTCTTTCTCCAACGCACCCTTTTCCATAAAACTATGGCTAAGTCTACTGCATTTCAAAAAGCAAAGCAATCTCGCAAGGTGGCATTGTCTTCGGGCTCATCCCAGAGAGTTAAAGGTGGATACTGTGATTTTCAAATGGAAACATGTTACCTATTATTACATTTTGTTTCACCAGGTACACGGATAAATACATCAGAGGCAATGGCAATGGAAGCAAAAATGAAGAAAATGAAAGGTATTACTTTTTTTTTTGCATACTTCCTATACCATACTAACGTGACTAGCTGAACTCGTAGCTCTTCACAAAGCTGCCCATGCTAAAGAACAGCAGAAGAATGTCATACCACGCCCACCGCACGGCGTTGCAGGGAACGGATTCAATCTCCAGGCTGAAATGCAACTCCAAGATGATTCCGATTTATACAAGGCCATTCGTGTAAGTTTTACTTCTTAAAACCCTTTGCTCCAATCTTTTTTTTTACAAGTAATAGCGCTGCGTTCGTAGTTTAGTTGGTAACGCAGGCCTTAACTACTCGGTTGTTTGGCACAGGCAACCTACAGTAGTCATTAGTCAAATCATCCGCGTGGTAAGTCTTTTCTTTGCTGCTTTGTTACTCATTTAAATAATTTATTTCAGGCCGAAAGTCGGCATACATACCTCAAAAAATTCCATAATGGCTGGGCCACTCAAGAATTTATCAAGTCACATTTGAAGAACAAACGCGCCTATGCTCGTAAATGTGGGTATACAAATGAGACTGGAAATACAGTAGGGGGCAGTAATGCTGATGATGAGGAGGAAATGGATGTCGACATTGACTTAAATGAGCATGATGAGGATGAAGTAGATAGTAGTGATGAGGGGGAAGAGGATGGGGACCAGAAGGGTGAGGACCAGGAGGGTGAGGACCAGGAGGATGAGGAAGGGAATGAATCAGAAGCCTACTAATCATTAGAATATTGTTAAATGTTGAATCACACAAATTTGAACATCTATAAGAGGATGAAATATCCAAATAAAAATGAGTGCATTTCAACCTTTCAATGGATGAAAAGTTAGTACTACTTTCATCCGAAAACAATCCAGTAAAATGATGAAAAAGAGGATGAATTTAAGTGAGGAAAATGGGATGAATTCGAACATATGATTTTCATCTCTCATAAAATGCCAGTATTTTTGCCCTTAATAGTATGAAATTCATCCCTCATGTAAGACTCACAAGGGTGTTATTTCTGCCCTTAATAGTACAAAATTCATCCCCCATGTAAGACTTGCAAGGGTGTTATTCTCACCCCTTATTAGTATGAAATTCATCCTTTTTGAAAGGTTAGTATAGCACCCTTGATAGTAAGAAATTCATCCCATGAGGGTGAATTATGAGGGGTATGAATATGGACAAATTTTGCATGAAATTCATCCATCAAATTATACCTTAAAGGGGGGTTTTCCCTCCATTTTTCCCCCTACAGGGGGTGTGTTTTCAAACATCTTTGAGATGAAATTCATTACATTTTAGGATTGTTAATTGAATGAATTTCATATTTTTAATGTATTATTTCTCTTATTTAAGAGGATGAAACACAGGGTTGAATTTCATCTATTCTCAGTTTCACAGTGAATGTTAGGACTAAGAAAAACCAACAGTTTCGAGTTAAGATTCTATCTACTACAAACAATAAACTAGATACTAAAGACCATGAGGATAATGCATGTAACTACGGACTGCGGACTACGTGTACACTACTGCGGTGGAATATCATAGAACATCATAGAATAACTACGTAGATAAAAGATTAGATAAAATTGACTCATGACATGAGCCTGACTAACCGTTCAAATCGTCGCTCGAACGGCTGAATGAGGATGTCCGGGGGTTTAATATCGTCCTCTGAGTCGTGCTCGAACCGCGCTCGAAGTTAACGTCGGGCTAACCTGTGAAGGCCTAGCCATAGCGTTCAGAACCTGAACACTGTGTAGTGGATGGTCGAGAATTAAGCTCCAAGGCATAATATGCACATTGTGGCTGAAGTCGAAGTTGTAAGCGAGGAGTTTATCCTTGGCTTCAGACCACCACCACAAGTTTTAACCGACAGTCACGTTAATCTCCAAACGACCATGGTTCACTAGATTCGTGTCGGACACGGTATATATCTTGCTATCAAGCATCAGTTGTGACGCCAAATCTATCAATATCACTGGTGCAACGCGCAAAATTATCATGGTTCAATCCGAAAAACGCCTCCTCTGGCATCCACGACAAGACAACAAATTTGTAGTTGGTGGAGGGTCTCAAATAATATTATACGAATGGGCTCCAGACTACCCTGAGATAAGACAGATCACGTCGCAGCATGATTTGCAGCACATGAAGGTATGTGAGTAATTCAGTCGCAAGTCCCCAGATAGCGTCTCACAGAAAATTTGCACTTTAGTGTTTCGCATGGTCTCCAGATCCAGGGTTTGAAGACCTCGTCGCGGTGGGACACAGCACGGGAAAGATTGACCTTCTTCGGTTGGCGTCCTCGAAACATGGCAATCGAAGCAATACACTTTCCACTGGCCCAGTGGTCACCCTGCCAATGCGAAACTCGCGTTCCTGCAACTCCCTCGCATTCTGTACTGCGGACCCCAACTACCTCGCATCAGGCCTGGATAAAATTCGTGGTGACCACAGCCTGGTTGTTTGGGATATCAGCACTGCGACACCCATACTCTCCCTTTCCCCGGGTCAATCCCAATCCAATGATACAGAACGCCATCCGCCTCCAGCGCGGCGCGCGCACCCATCCATCCCTCGTGCAGAGACAGGACCCCGTACAGATAACCGCATCCTTCAACAACATGCGCAGACCGAGACGGTGACGTCAGTGTGCTTCCTCCCCCAGTCGACAACGCTCCTACTTGCCGGTATATCGCATCGTTGGCTTCGCCTCTTTGACATCCGCAGCGCGGTCCCTTCGACCACGAATGCAGCTTCCAAAATCCAGGGCCTCGCCACAGACCCGTTCGACCCTCACCGAATCGCTTCGTTCGGCGACGGCTTGATCTCATTGTGGGATTCACGCAAGCTTTCTCAGCCAGTGATGTCATTCACTGAAAGAGAAGCGACTGCGGATGGCGCGTTTCTACGTCCCAGGTGCTGGGTATACGGGAATTGAATTTTCGGCGACGCGGCGAGGGACACTAGCAGCACTGGAAAGGGATTCCTCATATGTGCGGTTGTGGGATGTGATGTCCGCGAAAGCTCATATATTTGACGATGGGGCGATGGATGGACGTGGGTCGAGGGAACTAGGTCGGGTGTCGAGGAGGTCTTGGGCAAATCTTCCCTGGCCTTCTGCCGGTGTGCACCACCACACGCAACATTCGCCCAAGGAACCAGACCTACAGCCCTCTTTGGTGCTGACCGATACCAGGAGAAGTAAGTGGCACTTAAACGTCATACACCTTTACTCACATCCCTCTAGCTAAGCGATTCTCTCGGGCTCTGGCTTCCTTCGCCCTCGTCCCGAGTCCTTATCGTCATCCTCTAACATCCAATGTCATGGTCGTCAACAAGGAGGGTGATCTGGAGCTATACGCCCTGCACGACACTCCCAAACAGGCTATCTGGAGTGCTCGGGGTGACCTTGCCATATCCGTCGGACAAACGTGTCGTGTCTTGGAAGGGTTCCCAGACACAAATATAGATGCAGACCAATTGGATGCACAGAATGCGTCTCAATACGCTTACAGTGGCGACCCTCGCTCTTCTCATTCTCGCTCACAAGATAGGTCTGAGTCTGCGATGCGGGGCAGGCCGAAGCCGACTAAGGATAACGGACCTGTGGTACCTGCACCCCCGACGGCCTTTCCTCCATTCTTCGGACGTGGCGATGACGAAGGATTTCCAGCGCTAACCTCTCCTGTTCCAACGACGGGTCCCACCAATCTCGCAGCCACACGTCCGAAGGAAGGCAGGGACTTTAGCCCAGCCAATTCCAAAAACTACGACCCTACGCAGCGGACAAATAATGTTGGAGATGTGAAGGATGATGCGACGGCGAGTGGCAGGAGGCGAAAGGAAGGGAGCGATGACCAGCCAAGTCGTAGTATTACCAGGGGGCGGCGTTTGCCAAGGGGTGTGAACCATGTCATGGAGGATGATATTTCTATGATCATGAAAAGACGAGTGTTGAGGGGCTATGGTTTAAGTAAAGTGAGTAACGAAATCTCTCATCTTTAACTAGTGACGAGAACTTGACCCGCAGCCGCAAAGCAATATACTCATCACCCAGGATGACCATAAGCCAAATCATGGAGCATCACAAACGCTCTCGGACTTATGGGCGTGGATCTCACGTATGCTTATCCCGTTTACCTTGTTTCCGCAAATTGAAATGTTTGCTACACACAGACTCGCACGAATTTTTCACCGTCCCATCGTCGGTCCTGCATGGTTATGATTTTGCATATCAAGGACTCCTCGGTATCTGGGAAGGCTTCCAGCCCCTACCAAATCCCAACCTTCAGCCTGAACTAGGTCCACCAAACCCTCATCTCGACCCCCCTTCATACCTTCATGAAAGGTGCTCCTCTCGTCACAACCACCCTCCCACTGACGATGCGTATGGAAATTTCCAAGCAGCGCTATCAACACTGGCTGCTCACCGGCCCGGTGACCGCTCATGGAAACCCTCTGTCTCTACCACAAAAGTAGTGCAGCGGCAGATAGCACTCCAGCTCTGTGGCTGGAGTCTAAAGGACGAGGAGTTAAACAATGCCATCAAAAGGTTTTATTTTATTTTTCATCAGATCCTGAGTTTTCGCTGACCTAAGTGGTTCGGTAGATGGGAAAAAGATGGAGAGATTTCAAGGGCGGCCTGCTGGCTTATCTTCACTAAGCAGTACACAAAAGCCATCGATCTCTTGATGCGAAGTAATGGTTCGGTTGTCAGCTATATGTTTCTAGCATCAACCATTGAATCTATTGCCTACCTTAGATGAAATCCATCGAATGATGTCTGGCACCGTTGCCGCACTTGTCCCGCATTCCTCCAGTTCGAAAAGTCCCGAGCTCCGGGACCATTGTGAACGACTCATCGTCAGGCTTCACGACCCCTACTTCCGGGTTCTACTCACTCACCTCGCCCTCAATGACTGGCTGGAGATTTTGGAAGAGGAAACTATGCCATTTCGCGAACGTCTCGCCATTGCGTTCCAGTTCCTCGACGACAAGACTGTATTGTCGTACCTCCGCCGGTGCATGGACCGCGCGCTCTCCAGGGGCGATGTTGATGGGGTCATGATTACCGGACTTTCGAGCAAGGCTGGGCTGGATATTCTCCAGGGATACCTTGACAGAACTGGGGACGTCCAGAGCGTTGCAATCCTCGGGTCGTATGTGTGCCCTCCCGGCCGGAAAAACCCACGCCTTGGAGCGGGTGGTGAGGCGAAAGTTGAGCGATGGGTGGAGAGCTATCGAGATTTATTGGATGGGTTCAAGATGTTCCACTGCCGAGTTGGATTCGATATTGAACGAGGGCAAGTCACGTTGAGCGAGAGTAGCGTTGGCGCTGGGAGTGGTGATTGGGTGCCAAGGCAGATCCTGATTAGGTGCTACTATTGCAATAAGCCAGTCAGCGCCGATCCGTCGGTTGATACCAATGGGATACAACAAAAGGCGAAGGTGAACTTCACGCTGTTTT
Source organism: Collybia mongolica (assembly GCA_013420905.1). Classification (NCBI taxonomy): domain Eukaryota; kingdom Fungi; phylum Basidiomycota; class Agaricomycetes; order Agaricales; family Clitocybaceae; genus Collybia; species Collybia mongolica. Next base: position 787,509 of record JAAXNY010000004.1, read on the forward strand.
CGTTTCTTCGTACTTCTGACCACGTCGCCCTTTCCACCAGCCCACAATATGTCCGCACTGTAATCGTGCATTGCCAAGATGTTCGATATGCCTGATGACCCTCGAGATTGTCCAAGGTGGAGCTCGGGAGCTTGATCTTTTGCACTCCCAGACCCAGTATAGAGGTATCTTGGCCCGATATCCATAAGGCATTGTCTTACTCAAAATTTTCTGTGTAGATACGATTGACGAGGCTATTATTATGTGTCAGACATGCCGTCATGGGGGGCACGCATCGCATATTCTTGATTGGTTCTACGGGGAGGACGGAGCCCGTTCACATGGGGTCTGCGCGGTTGCGGATTGTGACTGCAGGTGTGCTGAGGAAATGTGAGAGGATGTTTAAAGGGCACGACTAGTACCCACTGTGTTATTGTATACTGATGGGTCAGGATCAAACGAGTTCAATTTCAGCGAGTGGGTTATAAGTTCTTCGCCAGTCAAAAGTTCTCCCAGCCTCAAAATTTTGCTTCTACACAACACCAATCCCTATCACACATACACTCCGCATTGACAGGCTCATGAAACCTGGCGTATGACGTGGCGCAAGCCCCGACTATAGTTGCATAGCCATACATCTCTCTGGCTTTGTCATGGTCAGTGATATCAACTTCAAAGAGAACTTCCTCTGCTTCCCACGCATGATATTACTGCGTATTTAGGTATGTCCAATTCCATGGTAGAGTCGTATGTAATTAAAACGAGAAAGGCCAGTTCAATGTTCATATTGAACATAAAAACAACTCAGGAGCACTGGGGGACTCACAAAGACTTTGGATTGCGGAAGGTACTAGGTAGACACTCAAGACTTGGAGTCAATAGATAGTATCACGATGAAATGGCTATTGAATCACGCGGCTCGATTGGACTTCAGACAGAACGGATGGTGAGACCGCGGTGTCGGGGCAGTCCCTGTTGCGCATACCCAATCATGCAGGCCGGCGAGGGCAACGGTATATCAATGGTTCAATTCATTCAATAGCCTTTCGTCCACGTTCCGTAATGCGAAGTAACTTCCCGACAGTTGTCACCGTAAACTCATCAGCAAATATTCCCGGGCACATCTCCCAACCGGACCAATCTTCTCCACCACTCCGAGTTAGTGTCTTCCTCCCAATCATTATTCCTTGTTGAACGTGAACCACAGGATTCTACTGTCTTTATTACTGGTGCCCTAGTGATCGCCGATCCTGTCAACGAAATGGCTGAGGACTCAGTGAAGAGACACTCGGATTTGCGAAGGCAATGTGTGCTACTATTGAGGCGGAACAACACTTAATTCGTAGCCAAAATGAGGAGAAAGAGTTTTTCATGATGCCCCTGCATCGAAAGGCTGACGATATAGTAGGTAAATATCAAGAGACACGGAGGCAGCTTCGGGAAGTTTGAAAAGCTTTTCTTTCCATAGAGGTCACGGACATCCATGATGCAACCAATTTAGGCGCAACGAAGTCTTCAGCGATGACAAGAACGCATATCACTATGTAGGGGATGGAGAGCTTGGACACCGAAAACAAGTACCACTAGGTTGGTTCATTTCCCGCTCTATATTTCGCAAAACAATGTCTAAAACCTCCCTTCAGTTTTCTATGCACAGGCGCACGAGCCAAGACATACCCCCTCCGTGCCCCTGGCGACGTATTTTTCAGGCTTCCTAACGCTCCCAATATGCCCCTTACCGCTGCTGCGATTGGCTAATAGAACTAGCCTCCCGGTCAATCTTGACATCATTCACGGCGCCACTATGTTTGTGTGAGACGTGTTATTCCAGCATCATTTAGAAAGTCGACTTACACAATTTGGACAGGAGTGTTTGTTGGATTGGAATCACCCACAAGTTCATATCAGTCACCCTTGCAGCATTGCGACGTCTTAATTTATGGCTACAAGACGAAAGGAGTTGTGAGATACCAACGCATCCACATTGACATACACTGTTCGCCATCCAGGTGGATTCTGCGCTACAGATCTACTGCTTGCGGGCATTGGGAGCGTCTGAGAACAAATGTGATCCCTGGTAACTTCCGTATTCGAAAATACTCAAAAAAAAAACAATCCCGCCACCAGAATATCTAGATATTGATATTCACACATCACCGAGCGTCTTTCTTTTATCGTAGGCCTGCATCTAAAGTGTACATATTGAGAAGTGATTTGATCAATACTCTAGGTACCGGTTGGACCATCAGCAAAGTCACCTGTACATGACATCTGGCGCCTATGCAGAAGATTGACGTCACACACTCCATGGAATTCATGATATTCGCAAGCTCCAACTCTTCTCCAACGACGATACTCTTTACTTCAAAGGTTCCCTTGAGTTCCGTCACGTTTATACCGTAGTGCTAGGACCCAAAGCCAATGTAAGTAGTTTCCCGATCTTCCATCACTTTATAACTTACTTAATAGTCCATCTAAGCTCCTTTCAAAACACACAACTCTTTTGAACAACAATGCGCCTTTTAGATACAACCACGAGGAGATTGTCAGAATTTTTTGGTGACATACCGACCTATGCCATACTATCTCACACATGGGGGAGGAGGAGGTCACATTTCAAGATATCGCTGACCCCGACAAGGCGAGGAAGATGCAAGGCTTCGCAAAGATAGTCGGTGTATGCAATACAACCCTACAAGATGGCATCAGGTACATTTGGATAGATACATGCTGCATCAATAAGGAGAGTAGTGCCGAGCTCTCCGAAGCGATCAACTCAATGTATATTTGGTACAAGAACGCGCGGATCTGCTACGCATATCTAAGTGATGTGCCGAGCAAAGGAGATCATGAAGATCCTTATTCCTTATTTGCGATGAGCCGGTAGTTTACCAGAGGTTGGACGCTCCAGGAGCTCATCGCACCTTCGAGAATTGTGTTTTACGGGCAGGATTGGGTTGATATCGGCACCAAGGCCACCTTGCAGAAGACCATATCTGCTATAACAGGGATTAGCACCACGGTCATCGTAGGAGGGGGGCACTCAATGTCGTTCAAGTTGGACGACATCCCAGTCGCTGTCAGGATGTCCTGGGCAGCCAACAGAACTACAACGCGAGACGAAGACATCGCGTATAGTTTGATGGGACTGTTTGGGGTCAACATGCCGCTGCTCTATGGAGAGGGGAGGAACGCATTCATTCGTCTCCAGCATGAGATTATAAAGAAGTCTACCGATCACTCCATATTCGCCTGGACTGCAGATGACAATACACAACGAGGTATTCTGGCCCGTTCTCCGAGAGAATTTAGAAAACCAAGCGGAATCGAAAGGATCTTTGGTTATGAAAAGGATGACCAGCACACGCCCTTCTCCATAACCAACAAAGGGCTTTACATAGAGCTACCTGTGGTTATTGTTTCTCGAGGTCAGGACCACCAAACGTTAGCCATGTTGAACTGCCGTTTCTCTGATGGTGGGAAGTCGGAGCCCATTGCAATCTCGCTTTTCCGAACAGAAGCAAGAATATCTAGCGAGTACGTCCGGCTCAGTACCACAGAGTTGCAGTCCGGCATCGGGGCAGGATGGGAGGTCGAAAGTCCTGTTCAAAGGTCTTCAATATATATTGCAGACGACTATTCTGTGGACGCCCATGATTCCGAAAGACAGCTTAGGATCTTGGTGAAACTCAAAGTGCCTGTCAAATATGGAAAGCTCCAGCATTTAGAGTCTGAACCAAGCAAATGCTGGGAGAAAATAGCGGAGAATGAGTGGAAGTACGCCAGAAAATCCACCCAGGATTTTGGCCAAGGAGCAGTCCTGTTGTTTGACAACCTAAAGAGAATGGATCGATTTGCCGTTGTAATTGGATCCAGGGAGCTTGGGGATATGGTGTGGTGTGATATTGTACCTGATCTCATATCCATGGATGAAGACACATACAGCATCTTCGAATCGTATGGCGGTGAACACGGATCTCGCTGGGAAAGAAAGAAACGCTTTTGGACAGGTTCTCCGTGTATCTTAATGATGGGTGGTCGGTCACTATTTCTTTGGGGACATCTAATATTGTTTCTGTCACGGGAGAGGAGTACTTTTTGGGTGCAGAAATTGAAATAAAGAAGTCGGCAGAGCAAAGCATTCCTGCGCGACCATTAAGGCGACCTGATGGCAGGATTAGGTACCTTGTTATCCCACCGATACCCCAATATGGGTTCATGATTGATACCAACAACCTCCAGACGGGCTCTTCTGACACAAGCTGGGCCGAGCATCTTGGCTCCTTCATCCTGTACACGAACGGTTCATACACGGAAGTAGTACCGTTAAAAAACAACAGCTCGAACGAAGAATTTTGTTTGTTGGTGGGACCTTATCTTGACGGAGGTGAACAACTCTATTCCAGAATCGAGAAGGAAAGGCCTGAAGATGCGAATAAAGTCCTGGAAAATAAAGGTATATCCAAGGATGTTTACAGTGTGGCCCTCGACCACGAAAGATTGTTGTTCGTGACGATCCGGCGATGCAAGGACAAGACTGTGGCTGACTTTATTGTGAACCTGTCGATGGCATGATGTCCCAGAGTCATTAGCGCACCTGGTTGAAAATACAAAGAGACAGCAATTTTGGGAGCGATAGTAATCTTGGACTGTGTATTGTTCACTAAAGTGCTTAGTCACGCGATGTATTTGAGGCACAGTTTTCTTCATTCAGTTGGGAGGCTTGTTAAGCGCGATGCGCTGAATCACTGGCAGCAAACCGGTATATTTTGTTTTGAGAATTCTACCGAGTCGTCAGTTGTAAAGCCGAGTAGTTGGATGGGGGTGGACGGTCGATAGGTTGGATGCGAAGTTTACCAATCCACCAGTGGAATATGGGATTTCAGTGTACTGCAACGAGGACGAAATATATGCCGGTCCGTTTGTACATTTATTGTTTCCGAAACTTATGAATTTAGGTGAGCGATTTATTTATTCGCTTAGGTTTGCTGGCGAAAATTTCGTGGCACTGCCACACATTGATATCAGGTGACTTAGAGCTAACTGTAAAATTGTTGGCAAGGTCACATACAGGGAAGCAACTTCTTAGCTTTACATACTAAGTCAGGCTTCAAACTGTGTCCAAGTCACCTCAAAGGTGGCCCTTGGATATCCAAAGTGTTCAATAATAACACTTCCACTGCCAGATTAGTGCATGCTGTCACAGGTCATGCACCCATTGGAGCATACAGGGAATGGTTCTTTCCCCAGGAGAACAATGCCCCCTGTGACTGCGGTGCCCCCGTGGAAACCATGGATCACATCATAAGGGAATGTCCCCATATGAAGAGGGAGTCCAGACCCAGGGTCTGTCTGAGCCTTTGGTGGCTCATTTGGTTCCTCTCAACCAACCCAGAGGCCTTTACATTTAAGGTCCCATAGGTCTGCAGCCTATAGCCAGGTGCAGTACCAGTCCTTCTCCTTGAGTCCCTAATGGGGGGGGGGGGGGGGGTGTGTGCCTTCTCCAAGGATGAACTAGGGCTAAGTTGAGGGTGGTCATGACTGCTCTCTGGGAGGTGGTGCACCACCACCCTGAACCAACCACCTGGCATCCCCCCCCTCATGAGGGACATGCAAACCAAGCACCTACAACTCCCTACAACAGCTCCTCTGGAGCACACCACAGTGTGATGGCTTCTAATAATTGCCCCTATGTCCTCCCATGCCTATGCATTTCTTATGTAATAACAAACTGCAACTGTATTATGTATGGCGGTATATAAAAGCTTGAACCAAAAAAAAAAAAGTCACATACAGGGCTCCACCATATGGCCATGCTACTGAATGTGCATCATTACAACCACCCTCAGAGGATCACCACTGTCATTATGTACATAGTAATCAAATGGATGTATTGTACAAAAAGTTTTTAATGTCTAGCAACTAAGTGAGAACCTACCATGCAGAACCTATCTGCAATTCTACAGGCCTAACTGATGGTTGGGGTTAAGGCTCATTTCAGTGGTATGTCTGAATATGGCCCTTGATACCCCAGTGCATGAGGTTGGAATGAGGTCCTGAACCCAAAGGAACTGTACAAGCTACAACCACCATTCTAAATCACTTCAATACTGATGTCAGAGGACCTGACTTACTGAAATGCCATAATACACTCCAAACAACAATCTCATCAAGGCTGCCTGTCTGCAGATGTGGATAGTATTGTAATGCCACAGAAGGTGTGTATTCAATGCCTTTGACACAGCCCCATTTCTTCATATAGTTTGTGAGGTCCCTACTAACACAATACTCTATGTTTATATAAATATGTCATTTCATATGCTGTATGAGTTAAGTTAGAGTGACACGAGTCTCAGAATAATAGAGAGCCCACAAACTACAAAAATGAAGCCTTGTGATGTGCCTGCATGAGCAGGTGTGCTGCACTTACTGCTCCTACAATAGAAAGTAAGTTTGGGAACAGGAGGGGCATCAAGATGACATTTGTGGTCATGTTTCTGCTCCTTGCCTTGCTCCTCCCCATCATAGTTCCTATCATGCTCCTGATCACTGCTCTGACTCCTGCTGTGCCTGTGCTCCCTGATCCAGTCCCTGTTGTGCTCCCAATCTCTTGAGCCACCCCATGAGTATGAGCAGCTGTATGAGTGCTTGTGTTACAGCTGTTTAGGTCTTATCCACCAAGTCAGTCTGGTTTGTCATTTGTTCATTCTAAGACCATTGACTCTGTAAGTCCAACATCTGCTGACTGTCAGCGATGCAACAATAACAGTCACTGCAGGATATCAGAGAATATAAGAGGAGAGAGGGCACAAGAGGTAGGGAGTTGAGGAGACCTGTCTGTATTGCAGAGAATAGATGAGATCAAGACTACAGAACAAGTAGCTAGAGGTGCAGTATATATACAACTACCTAAGGGGGACCAGAGTAGAATAAATATGGAGAGGTAAACCAAACATAACCAGGGTAGTGTACAGCATCAATCAAATGATGAAATGGAATAATGGGAATGAGGGGAGAATTGTAACTACTGGGGATGGATGAATTAACAACCAATCCCCCTAGATAAGAGATAAGATAAGATCAAAAAGACGGAGATAAGATGGGAATATAATTTTCATGACACTGACTCCCTCTTTAGGGCTAAGTCTGATTGTTCATTCAATGATACACTACTCCCTTTGTAAGGCAAGTAGGATTGAGTTCGCATTGAGGAGTCAAGAGTAGGTGAATGAGGTTGATATAGCTAGGTCAAGCTAAGGAAGCTAACTACACTAGAATGTCCCTATATATATGTATAAGTCCAATAAGCATAGATAAGAGGGATGAGTAAGCATGAGATAAATGAGACTAATGGAGAATTGTCTGAGTAATGTGAACCAATATTAGTAATTGTGAGTAAGCAACAGTGAGTAAGAAGAAAAAGATAGATAGGATGCATGATAAGGGAATTTGTAACAGCATGCAATTTGGGGGGTCTATGTGGATTGTGAGGAGTTGGGAGTGGTAAGGAATGACTGATTGGGTGGATAATGCACCATACACCAGGAATGAGGGACAAGGAAAAGCCAAAAAAGCAAGAACACAATGAGACTGAAATTTTGCTGTCAAACTTAGATGGTGTGATCTAAGCTGAAAATGGTTAAGTCACTAAGGTTAAGTTACTAAGTGAATGAATAAATCACTCACTTGAATAAATAAGTTTTGGAAATAATAAATGTACAAATGGACCATCATAGAAATAGAGAGAGGATTGAAATGTGAATTCAGCTGGAATTTGGTTTGAGTTCTGCCAGTATATGACAGTCCATTTGTACATTCATTATTTCCAAAACTTATTCATTCAGGTGAGTGATTTATTCATTTGCTTAGTTACTTAACTATTTTTGGCTCAGATCACACCATCTGAGTTCTGAGTTTGAATAATTTCAAAGGAGGTCATACCTACACTGACAACAGTGACTAAAATAAGCAATGCTATCACTGATCAAACTTTGCAAATTCTTACAAGATTGTTGGGTTATGTACTTGACATCCACTTGAGAGAATCCTTGATTTCTTGCATCAAACACAAGCTCAATATCACAGCTTTAATAACCTACAATTTCTACGTTTTAAAGTAAGGGGAAGGTGGATGCCAGTGTGCAATTCCATTTTCACTGGGTTTTGCAAAAATCATAACACTTGGGTTACACCAAGATTTCAACCTCAGTTGCAGCAACTGCTCAACTTTTGATGGCAACATGTCAAACCACTTGACAGGAAGGGTGTTGATGGGGCAGAGTTAAAGTCCAGCCAGGAAACCATGCCTATTTATCACACCCAAATTTCAATGTGCTCATGTCCAACCATATCAATCAAGACAGTCCCAGAGAAATTTATTGTAGCTTTATATGTTACAAGACATGTTAGACTTCAGAGGTTTAAGAGAGCAATATATGTTCACAGCCTTGGGAGGATTATGAAGTGAAAGAATGCAGGATTTTGGTATATATCTGAACATTGACAATTTCACAAGCTGGATATGAATGAAAAGAATATGGACTATGATACAGGAGGCATACAGTGGCTCAAAAAACTGCCCCAATGTTTGTACATTTTTGAAAGATCAATATGGTATGAAGTGCTGACATAAGCAGGGGACCTGGGGTAATTATGTAAGATACTATGACATCGTGGCTTTCCAATGGACCCTGGATCATGTGATTTGGATCAAAACCCATTAAGCTATAGGCCAAACAAAATGATTACTCATTGGGGCAGTTTTTTGACCCTCTATTAATTTTCTATCTAATACTTTGTATGACCACCTTTTGCCTTTATAACTGCTTGTATCCGCCTGGGCATACTTTCTATCAGGTTTTGGCATACCTCTGGTGGAATTTCACCCCACTCTTCAGCCAATCTATCCCACAACTCATGTACTCCTTTGGGTGGTGTCGGATATTCTTTAAGACGGCGCTTGAGATGTTCCCAAAGGTGTTCTATTGGATTCATGTCAGGGGATTGGGCAGGCCAGCCAAGGACTTGAATGTTGTTGTCTTCAAACCACTGTGTGGCCAGTCCAGATGTGTGTTTGGGGTCGTTATCTTGCTGAAAGTAGCGCTCGCCATCCACCATTTCCAACTTCTCAAAACTTTCCTGAACTCCACTCTCCAAAATTTCACAGTATTGAACCTTGTCCATGTTCCCCTGCACCTCTATGAGCTTTCCCACTCCATTCCACCCCATACAACCCCATACCATGAGGTTTCCTCCTCCTCCATGTTTGACAGTAGGTGATGTTGTTCTATCAGATGGTGGTTCTCCCCTTTGTTTCCAGACATAAACCTTTCCATCTGACCCAATCCTATTGATTTTGGTCTCATCTGTCCATAGAACCCTTTTCCAGTCCTCCACAGTCCAGCTTTCATGATATTTTGCAAACTGGAGACGCCGGATGCGATGGGCTCGTTTGAGAAGAGGAGCTTTCCTCTTTGTAGCAGCATAAAATTGATTTTCCTTGAGTGCATTTCTGACTGTCTGGGGTGTGACAGGATTGGGGATGATGCCATTGATGAATTGGGTAGCCTGAACTGCATTATCAAGCTTCCCTGACTTGATTTGACGAATAATTGACTGTTTGTCACGAACAGACAGCTTGGAGGGGCGGCCACCAAGGTTGTTTTCTTTGTTTCCATCCACATCTTTGCTGATCCTACTGATGGTACCCTTCCCTAGACCAGTTTTCTCCTTGATTTGACACTGAGAATAGCCCTCATTGAGGAGAGAAACAACAGTATTGTGCTGAGCAGTAGAAATGGCTTTCATGATGGTGGTAAGAGGTCAAGAAGATGATTGAACCAATTCCAACATGTCAAATTGATACAAATAAAGTCACATGACATTGTTTATTCTTCCCACAGTCCATAATGTTCTTGCATTGGATCATAAATGCCAGAATAATGGAAAATAAGATAAGGGTCAAAAAACTGCCCCAATAAGTAACCATTTTGTTTGGCTTATAGCTTAATGGATATTGATCCAAATCACATGATCCAGGGTCCATTGGAAAGCCACGATGTCATAGTATCTTACATAATTACCCCAGGTCCCCTGCTTATGTCAGCACTTCATACCATATTGATCTTTCAAAAATGTACAAACATTGGGGCAGTTTTTTGAGCCACTGTAAGCACACTCAATCTGTAGGCAATCAGTCTCCAATGTAAGTTGTTGTGTATATCAAGGCTGATTTGCAAAACTAGGTGAGTTTGTAAAACTCAATCAGTAATAGTACATGCCTTATTTGCTGAAATTGAGCCCATCATCTCAGGCAATGCCTTGTAAGGGGAGTGCATATGCACCCCACATCTTGTCACTCAGATACACCTCACTTAATTATGCTCATCATATGCTGCTGTATGCCTCAAGGCATCTCAGCATAATCCTATCTACCCTGTGACATCCTCCTTACCCCCTTTTGCATTTAGTAGTTTACTCCTTACTGACATGTTACATGTGTATCATTTGCACAGCCCTAGCAGGCTGGTATAAGTTTACAACATATTTCCATAGTTATTCCCACTATACCTATATAGATGGGGCTGTCTGATTGTAGACAGCACCTTTGCAATAAACTAGGCCCAGATCTCCCTTTGTGACAAAGCCCACTTAGTCCTCTGGTGCCCCTTTCCCTGTGCAGCTGAGTTTACCATTCATATCACTCTCCCCTTGGGACACTCAGTGTGATGTGGCCCCTTACATGCCTGTTACATTTTCTCCCCCCCAAAAAAATAATTGAGGCAGGGCGATCTGTCTGTAAGAACCAGATCTATATTAAGTGGTATAGCCAGTGCTGTGCATGGCTGATCCAAGTTCTATAATAGTCAATTTAACTATAAACTGTGGTAAAAACATGCAATCAAGCATGGACATAGAGACAATTATGTGCAATGGAAGAGTTGTGGGCCTGAGAGCAAAATGAAGGTACTGTACTTGCTCTAATGGGCAATGTTGGTCATATGCCTCAAGAATTCAAAGTAGGTTCCCTGCCAAATTTCTTCTTCAAGCTTCAACATTGACCTGTAGAGTGTTGCAGTAGCAAGTGTACAACCAAATACCAGCCCATGGCAGCTTGAATATTGAGCCTTACACTCAGTTAAATCAATGTATGTCCCCAGCTTGTCCCATGCTATTCACCAATGCTACAAGTAGAACTCAGAACAAGACTGTTGAATCAATGGGGCTGAGGCCCCTCATTATATAGATATGGCCATTAATGCACTCAATTTGTCTTCCACAAAGGTGAGCTTGTCCTATTTCTCAATTCTCTGCATTAAAAATTTAACCTTTCATTCCTTACTATTTTGTCCCAGGTGAAAGCAGTGAGCTAATTGCTATTATGAAGCTGCATGAAGAGTTCCTCAAGCCTCTCATGGCAGACTTCTTGTTTATCCAGGTCCATCATGAGATTCCAAGTCCCATGATTATGTTAACTCTCCTTATAGCATGGGGATCTTCATTCAATGCTGCCTAAACATGCTGTCCAGTCCCAAAAGCAGCATGATAGGTGAGACTAGATTTATTGAGTACTTCAGTGAAAGATAATGAGTGACTCCATGTAATTTTGTGACAGTGCAAGGGAGCAGCAGCCCAAGTGTAGGAAAGTGTGATTCATGTGGATAGTGTGCAGGCTAACTTTGTCTGATAGGACCCTTGGGTGAAGGCTCTGAGCCAAGGAGGTTCAAGAAGGAGGCAGAGGCCTGCACAATGATATGACACAACACCATATGAGGGTACCCTACTTGAGGGTGTTCAGTTGATGATCTTTAATAAGCCTGGAGAGAGAGAGTGGGGGATACTAGGTGGCCCTGTGTGATGTTTCTGGGATACAAAAGCTCTGTTAGGACCTAGGACAGGTTGCTGGGGGTCAGGAATTGCAAGATTTATACTTTAATGATGATGGACAAGGTATGGGGGGAGTATCTATTACTCACAATTCATTTGCAGCATGTGCATCAATATACACCCCTAACATGAAACTTGGACACTACTAACCAGAATCCTACCAAGTCAATTACTACCATGAATCAGATGAATCAAAATCATCAAGCCATGAGGATGGAGAGTTGACTATCCTGGGGAGGAAATGGAGAAAGCATAGGTATCTCCATAATAGTCTGCTCATTGTGCCCAACAACAAGCAGAACTTCATCAAAATATAGGGCTTGGCAGTACACAGCCCACCCAAGTGGTGTTTTTAAATGACCATTGGCTGATCAGACACAAGTGAAATATGAACCAAGTTGATGAAATTGAACCATGTAGCTCTTGTCTACAGTAGTCAAGAGCCAGCCCAAAGTAGTCAAAAACCATTCATTTCCTCACAAATGGCCAAATCCACATTAAAAGTTGACAAAATCATGAGTTTGAATTACCATTTTTGTTGACACTTGTATGACTTTTCATTGGCATTGTTGTTACTGCTGACTTTACACTGACTAAGCATGACTTTATTTTTACTGAGGAGGACAGGTATCATACTCATCACAGCTTGTGCTGCAGTGAAAGAGGCACAGAGGTGGCTGTACAAGTCAGATTAAAAAACAACCCCCCTTGCCAGGCTCCTAGAACCAACCCCTTGAAGTGTTCAACCAAAGATAAACCAAGGTTTGTCCATGTTTGCATTGTAGCAAACATGTTTTGTGAACACTCTAGAGAGGCTGGCATTTTAACAATTGGTAATCTTGGACTTGAGCTCTGAACTCTAGTTTAGGTCTTAAACAACTGTTTCCACATCAGTATAACTCCACATACCAAACAATAGAAAACATAATATTTGCCATTGCCACATCACAACAAGTGACAATCCTTGTCAGGGAAATTGGTGATGTGATCTCAATGATGATAGATTGCACAAACCTTTATCATATCAATATCACAATCCTCATCATGACACCAAACCTCAACAGGATTTCAGAAGCAATTGCCCAGTTTGGAATATCTACCTCAGATATCATATTCCTGTTGTTCAAAAATATGAATCATGATGCTGTTCTTGACCTGAGGGGGAATGCTGGCCAGATTCTTGATTGCCTTGAAAGTTGTCCATTCACAAAAAAAGTGGCAATAGATTGGGCAGAGAAGACAATGACTACCTTTTACACCTCTGAAATTAAAACTCTCTTGAAGAAAGAGAGTGGATTTCATTTCTGTCCAGAGGAGCAATAGAACAACAGCTACAAGAATTTGATATACATGATGTATCAGAGGTGATGTGTTCAGGGGCACCATAGATAAGGAGACTGTTGGATTATCACTTGTTGTGACATGGCAATGGCAATATGTTTTCTATTGTTTGGTATATGGAGAATATATTGATGTGGAAACAGTTGTCCAAGACCTAAACTAGGTTTAGAGCTCATGTCCAAGATTACCAAACTGTTAAAATGCCAGCCTCTCTAGAGTGTTCACAAAACATGTTTGCCACAATGCAAAGATGGACAAACCTTGGTTTGTCTTCAGTTGAACACTTTGAGAGGTTGGTTCTAGGAGCCTGCCCCCTTGCCCCCTATGACGCCCAAAAAAGGAAGGTGAGCTGACTAAGCATCCCATGCCCCTCAACTGGTTATTGCAAGTCATTGCAAATCAGTAATCACTATGGGTTGCCCACTAATGCTGATTTTTGGCTCTCTCCCCCATAATGCTACAAAATAGAAAAAGGATTTATAAAGTTACTAGCATTCTGTGTTCTATTCATAGAATGAGGTCATTCCTTTTTGCAGTGGGCCAGAATTTTCAATTCTTCACAAAAATCAGTAACAATTCATGTGACTTTTTGATCTAAATGTTATTGACTGTCTTTATCTATACAATTTTCCTTAATACTTTCTTTTTTGATTGATGTCATTCTGCATTGCTAGTTGGTATGTACATCATTTTATTCCATATGATGTTGTTCCAAATTGACAACAAAATAACTTTCATTTGTTCATCACATGATCAATTTCAACTTACAACAAAGCCAGAGATGTTGGATTGGCAAGCCTATACACAGCACAAATGAGAAAAAGATCCTGTTTTTCAGAATACACAATATTTCCACATCAATCTACATGTATGTTTGAATTATTTTGAAATATAGGCACCTTTGGACCACATTTCCTCTCCAAAAAGACCTTACAATTGCTCCAGATCAATGGTATATGATATCTTGATGAAAGACTGCTAAAGAGGTCAGGAGCTTGGTCTTCAATAAGAAGTTTTGATTGTGTATAAGTGTATCTGCCTTTCTATTAAGGGTGGAGGAGTGATAATAACTAAGGAAAGGGCTTAGAGGTTTAGAGTGAATATCTTTCACTGATAAAGTCCTGTTCTTGGTGCATATTTTGGGGTGCATGTACCACTTCTTGGCAGTCAGTAGATTATTGAACAAGACCTTTATAAGGGGACCTGCTTTCGAGGAGGAAGCATTATTAATGAATGGCAGCAACTTGTCTGATCCTGTCTGAAATAGTCACCACTATTGCTGGATGAATAAACCCTGGTGTCTTGTAACATTCTAATATCTTAGATGACTATTCATTCCATAATAATCCATCCAGTAAAAACTACCTAAGCTTGTGAAGAAGTAAGACATTGGTAAGATGCATTGCTTGAGTATCCAAAAAACATCTCATGTTGAAGTCATGCGACCTTTTCTCAAGACACGATTGGATCAAAGTAAATTGTTTACTTGTTCACATGCATTAACCTCTGTGCAGCCACAACCATGCCCAGACACTCATAGACACAACAATCCACTGATTCAAGGATGTTTGATGGCTAGAAAAGAAAGGGGGTGACTTTAGTAAGAGACCCACCAGGTACATCCCCTAGCCATATCACCTCCCCACTCCCCACTTACTATTTCATTCTTGTTATTATGCAGGTCAATGTTGACACCATACGCAGTCAGCAGCTGAACAACCTGCCCCTTCTCACACACAGATTTCACTTATTACCTTACAACCAACATGCCTTCCCATCATCTGCTACATTGCCACTCACCATGTCTGTGACATCCAAAGTCAACCAAGACCTAGCTACTGCAATTTGCACACAAAACACTGCTTGTCCTCAAGTGCAGCAAGTCACCTTATTTAGAGGTCTGATGCTAAGGTTGACTCAAATGGATGGTATCAAGATCACTTGCCCCTGGACCATAGGCAATAGGTATTCACTATTAGTATTAGCAGTGTCTAGTTTTTTGTCATTTGAAGGGATTTACCAGCTAACACACACACCTCCACTGTATTCCAATGTGGCCACTCAATAGGAAGAGGCTGACCTGCCAAGGTCTTAGCTCATGCCAAAGGTAAGTATAGAAGCTCCCTACTCTCTATTGGTGGCTGTGTTGCCATTACCATAGTCTTATATGTAGTCCATAATTAATTCCATGTCATATTTTATTGTGATAAGGCCTCAGAATACCAGGCAATGAGCTTGTTGTTGAGCAAAGTGAGGACAGTCAGATCAATCATTGCCCAGCTGGCCGGAGCAGTCTCCGAAATGGCCTAGGCTCAGTGGAGACCAAACTTTGACAAGCAAACTTTGAACCAAACATTGGAATTTTGAATCATACACATGTAGCTCTCATCTACCATACTATCAGTGGCCCATCATTGCCTATGGGCAAGGTAATGCTTATTTTCATTTTGGCCACTTCCACTGCTCCGTTTGCCTCAAAAAAAACCATAGCTTGCTGCATGTTATTTAAATAAGATCTTCAACTCAGAACAATGAATAAACATCCTGTGATTCATGGGGAGGCTCAAGAAGGTGATTTCAATCAAGTGCATTGTCTTTTCATGGTCAGGCCTACAACTAGGGGAGAGCTCACAGGAAATCAGTTGGATACAAAACTTTCTATGTATCAATAACTCCTATTCTAGATATTTTACAATATAAGGGTACAGAGTGCGAGATACCATGGCAGGCTCCAGTTTTGTTGTTCAGAGGTGAAAGTGACAAGGACCCTTGTGTTCATTGTGACATTTTCAGATCCCACTATAGCTCAGCAGTTGACACTGCATGTTTTGGGGTATGAAATACGCTTGATTTTTGATGTGGCAACAGTGACAAAAATAAGCAGTACATGTCTCATTTGCTGAAATCAAGCACCTCGTGTTGGTCAACACCCGCCACATTTTCTCCCCCAAAAAACAATATTTGAGGCAGGGCAATATGTCTGTAAG
Organism: Collybia mongolica; assembly: GCA_013420905.1. NCBI lineage: Eukaryota > Fungi > Basidiomycota > Agaricomycetes > Agaricales > Clitocybaceae > Collybia > Collybia mongolica. Next base: position 803,702 of record JAAXNY010000004.1, read on the forward strand.
AACCAGTTCTATATACTAGTAATGTTATGAATCCTCATTTTCTATTTCGTAGCGTTACGGGGGAGGGAGTCAAAAATTGGCATTAGTGGGCCATCCATAGTACTTGACCATTACATTTGGGTGATGTTAAAACTCGCAACTAAAGTTTGACTTTATTTTTTACTGAGTGTCCTCATTGTGGATATGGGTAATTTACCCCATGTCCAGAATGCGGCATCATATTTGTTTTCAATACTCTCCGTGCCGGACTTCAAGATATCAATCAATTAACGAAGGATTGTGTCTGGGCGTGGGTTGTGTATAGGGCTGCACGCCGTATCCGTATTTACGGCGATACGGTAGCCGTATTACGGTGGCCGTATCCGTCCCATCGTCACCCAAGCGCGCCTCTTTGACGGTACGGTGTACGGTACGGGTATCCGCCGTCCGACCCGTCAACTGACGGCCGTTGACGGCTCGATACGGGTATACGGTCCACGTGACTTTGAAAATGCGCCTCGTCGATGCATTTGCACAACAGACTGGCATGATGATGCATTTACCTCCTCAGATGACAGACGAAGGGTTGTATTACCAACCCCTCTACTTTGTGTGCTGGGATTGCGCTCTGAATCACGCCTTCTTCCCATTGGCAATGGATGCTCGAAGGGTTATCACGGAGCGACGTATCGGGGTGGAGGGATATAAAATATAACACTAGGGTTAGTTTACGGCCTGTAAACTTTTGATGAGAACAACACACTTCCTACTAAATCAAAAATTCAGTGCAGAGGTATGTGTTCTGATTCGCATACCTGGTGAGATCATCAATAACAGCCGTACTCTTGCATAATACAGATATTCCGCTGTCAACAAAAGTCCTTTGAGGCAAGAAGCGCAAACACAACACAACGAGACAGCATACATCCAGTAATCATAAATTTATTGTAAGATCTATTAGCCGTATGCCCGTATTAGCCCGTCAACGGCCGTATTGGCACCCGTACCGTGCCGTCAGGCTTGCCGCTGAAGGGTGTACGGTTACGGTTACGGCGAACTATACGGCCGTATACCGTATACGGTACGGTGTGCAGCCCTAGTTGTGTAGCCAATTCTGTCACGACTGAACATTGTGAGTTCTTTCCGTAAGCCTCAACACCATGGACATGACATCTTCAATTTCTGCAGGCTTACCTTCCCTGAATCTTAGGTTCTGGGTATAGACGTGGTCCCCAAAATCGAGAAGGCATCCGTTGAAGACAAGGCATCACAAGGTCAGTTCTCTCCCCTCTACCCATCATTCATGGTAGATCTTGCAACAAGAATTAGAAACGTAGCTGACGCTGGCTCCCATGTGTGTTTCGCGGTTTACAACCGGCCAACACGACGGGGCTGCCATCCATCAAATATCCTTCCGTTAATGTCACATCATTCCTCACTGTACGAATGACACTCACTTCATCGTCAGTGTCAGCTACTTCCACATGACGCCAATCCTCATCTAGCACATAGTTTTCTATGACGGGCTTGCGAGGTCCACTACGACCTATAAATCATCCTACCTGTTCAATCAAACCAATAAAGGTAACGTTATTGACTGAAGGCGCTCCACGTTATTGCCATTATACAAGAGAACTATTCTTACATCTTTTTTCGATAGAGGCCATTGTCGCAAGTCGTGTCCACACGCACGCGGCCCCCTATGTAGAGTACACATTGTAAACATTAACAAATTTCACTCCGAAATTGATCATCTTTTGTCGAGTTCTCAACCAGCTCTAGTATCTGAGCCTCCCAGTAACAAAATCATATTATGGTTTTGCTTACATCGATAGGTTAATAATATTAACAGGCACGGCTCCATCATAGTATTGCCTGGCTGTCAGAAACACCACTTTTCCTTGACTCAAAACGACGCTATAAGGGTACTCGGACTTTTCTTCCGAGTAGCCCTTTATGAGATCTGTTGGCCTCTTCTCTTCTATTGTAGAGTTAACTGCACCATGACGGGGTTTAACCAATAAAAAAAACTCTTCTCCGGAAGTGGTGTCTCTGAATGTTAATATCCCAGGTTCGTCATTTTCCGTGTACAAGATGACGAAGCCAAGATGCTTGACCCAAGATGTAAGAACACACTCTTGGGGGGTGTTGATATCAGCCACGAATCCATGTTCGGGTGCAGGTGGAATAACCAGAAAAGCATCCTTGCACAAGGGGGGCTCAGGAAGGCCTGCAGGCTGTTGGTATTTTTGTGGCGTCGCCTCGATGTGAATTTCCAACTTGTATTTGCCAGTACTATACACTGACCGACCGAAGTGAGTCTTGGTAGAAACAGTGACCAACCATCCATATGTGAGATTCCTGTAGGCCCTGTCCAAGAATCGGTTCTTCTTCCTCCACTGAATACCACCATCAATGGAAGAGGTGCAATAGGCATTTAAAGCGTTCCATTCATCACTATCCCCAGGTTCAGTGGCTGACAGGATATTGCACCAGATCGTTTCCGGTTTCCGGATGCCACTAATGACAGCAAATTTTCCGAATTCATCATGACCTTCAAACATCAAAACAGCCTCAGGATTATCGGAAAAACTTGTGAAGAAACTCTGCTGCTGCACATATTGCTGCATATGTTGCGGTATATGTGGCGTTACATTATCACAACCAATGGGATTTATTTGGATAGATGAACAGTTGATGGGTAGATTGACTTGAATTTCGAGATATTCGCCAGAGACGGGTTCCCGATCATTTGGTGTGGAGTAATTTTCTGCAATATAGATAGAAGACAGGTTGGCAGGAGGGCCTGCACTGGCCGATGTCTGTTCCAATGTCATGGTATCTGATCGGATGTATGTGCCGGATTGCAGGAAGTATGGTTGTGGTTGCGAGAGAGTGATCACGATAGGTTCAGACTTTCCAGCGAAACGGCAATTCAGGAAAGCTAGAATCTCTTGTTCCCCACTTTGAGATTTTATTGCGATCGGCAACTCGATGTGTAGCCCACGATTGGTGATGGCGTAAGGAAGCGTTTCGATATTGCCGGCATGAGTTGTTTGGTCAACATTTGAAGTTGGACCAGTAATGCTTTCAATGTTGCCCGAGTCGCGGAATTCGCTTGGGGAGCGTGCCAATATTCCTCTATACTTCTCTGGGTGGAATATAGAGACATAATCCGCCTTCCAGGCAAATATAGAGTGATCCGTGGATTTCTTGATAATCTCGTATTGGAGTCGAATGAATGCCTTTTTACCCTCTCCGTAAAGGAGTGGCATATTGACGTCGAATATCCCCATCAAGCTATACGCAATGTCTTCTTCTCGCGTTGTCTTTCTCTTAGCCGCCCAGGACATCCTTACTGCAACCGGTACGTCGTTCAGAAAAGTGTCCCCCACGATGACCTCCGGGCTAATTCCTGTCACAGAAGAGACATGTCCTGCAGAGAGGCTTTGGTACCGATATCAACCCAATCTTTCGCATAGAAGATGACTGTTGGCGGCGCAATGAGTTCTTGTAACGTCCAACCTCTGGTGAACCAGTGGCTCAACGCGAATAAAGAATGAGGATCGTCAGGATCCCCTTCGCTCACAACATCATATAGATAGGCATAGCAGATCCGTGCGTTCTTGTACCAAGCGTACATCGAGTTGATGGCTTCTGAGAGCTCGGCGCTGCTATCCTTGTTGATGCAACAAGTGTCGATCCAGATGTACTTGAGACCATCCTGTCTGGCCGTGTTACAAGCGCTGGTGATCTTTGCATAGCCGTGCATCTTCCTGGCCTTATTAGGGTCAGCGAGATCTTGGAATAAGACCTCTTCCATCTCCCATACATGAGATAATATCGCATAGTCGGGAACGTTGCTTCGGAAATACGTCAAAGTTATGTTATTTGTATCCAAGAGGTGCATGATCGGCCAAGTAAAGTGGTACGCGTCGCAAGAGGTGAAGCCTATGTCAAGTAGTTAGGTGGCACGATAAAGCGATATACTAAGGAATGAAAGGTTAAGGCAGTACCTACAAACGAGGAGATTTTTGCTCCGGTATCGCAATCACTGAGAATGACTTAAAGGACTTTAAGGAAGACTGTCGTTGCGAGGATTGGTGCTGTCACGATGAAATATCAATCAGATGACGCAGACGGTGATTGATCATACGGGAGTCAAATGACATGAGCTTGTAGCGTCAAGACACAGTGTACTTAACAAATTTCCTGTTAGACAGCCCCTAAAATGTTGTCCATAGTGCCGACCCATTCAACTTATGCTCCTATACCATATAGCCCTCCAGAGCGGAACTTGACACCATCCTTCGAGAAACACCTCGTAGGGGTGCACTGGCACGAAACATATCGGATTCTTGGCTCCTGGTCGAACCCACTCGGAGCCTGCGCCTGGTGCAATGATAAGAGGTCAAGGTTGGAGGGAGGAGAGGAATATAGTACAGCTTACATGTTGGAAGTCGGAGAAAATGGATCTCAACCGTCGTCACGCGATTGCAACTTTTTTCGTTCCGACTTGCACCGCCACCTCTCTTTCCTCCCCAATGGACGCCGAGTACGGATATGGATGAACCATAGGCAATCATTGTGTCCTGACCATGGGCCTAAACTTAAAAGTCGTCTTAAATCCATGGATGTTTAAAACTGAGAAGTAATCAACCGTCCATTAACAGTCAATACTTGTGGCCAACGGAGGGAATAATCGAGCATTGTAAGTTCTTCTTGTGGACTCTTACCTCCGAGTCGTCGGTATAGTCTCTGTTACTGACACTTCGTTTTACTTAGACCACTCTCCAAAAAGTCGCGGCTCCGGCCTCACCACATTATCTTCGATACATACACTTTGACTAGCCCCAGGCTGAGATAGCAAAAACATGGACAGAGCTCGCGAGGGTTCGCGACAAATGAAGAAATGGGTGGTCGGTATTTCATTCCTAAAAATCAGGCTCTGAACCCGGAAGCAGATTTGGCATCCGACTCACTTGACTCAAAGGAATTCCGTAATATCATTTCAATCGAACGTGTTGTCATTTGGATTATCCATTGAAACGCTTTCGAGGGTAACTCTCCTACGTGGGTACTGCCATCACTGTGTTGGCACCCCGTTCCTGCAACTCGGACTGGGGATATCAAAGATTGACGTAGGGTACTACAATAAAATCCGGGCACTCCACAGCCATGGTCGGTTGTCGTGACACGCCAGGATCCGCCCTACATACACCACATTGATGAGTAACAGGTGTACCTAGAGACTGGGGGGATATACCTCAAAAACTATTCTGAGATCGCAAGGTGCGTCAAATACGTACACTGGTTGTGAAGTCTCGATTGACCTAACATTTTCGTCAATAGATGCCATTAATGATCCCGAGACGCTAAAACATACCCTCATTACGTTGTACTGAGCTCTGGTTTCTGTCGCTCCTAAAGGGTGGCTAGGGGTTTGGAACGACCGCCCATGTCCCGCGTCTCTGTGTTTCGCAAATGTGATTTTTGTTGTAGCAGACCGCTAGTAACATTACCGATATAACCTGGTTCTTATAACCGGTTGTCGTGGCTGGAATAAATTGATCTAGTTTTTTAGAACTATTGCGGTGACAGGTAGGAGCTTGACAAAATGATGAGCAATGGGAAAATATACTGACAAGGTTTTCATCGTAGTCGTATTCCAGTTTGCCAAGTGCCAATGTGTTGGTATAAAATTAGTGAGTCACCCGGGAAACGAATTATACGACGTACCTAGACTGAGTTTCAAGTCGGTGGGATGGAGGCTTTCGTCAATACTGGGCCTTATCATCTGGTGAAGGAGGAAGCTTCTCCCGGTGCAAAATTTCACCCGTGAGCTCTTTTGATTGAATTGCGAGCAAAATTCTGCTTAAAATAAGTTGAATGAGATGCGAAGGAAGAAGCGTTCGCTCTCACCGTTTACAAAAGGCCGTCATGGTCGCAGGAAAATGTCCTTGTGTAATTTAACAGAAATTCGAGGCAGAACATTGGCGTCGTCGTTTCTTCGCATAGGGGTTGAAGAATAGGCCTTTCTGAAGCGGCGCTCACCACCTTGGCACATCTAGCATGCCAATTGTACATCCTGCTAGACGGTTCTCTGAGACGTGATGACTCGATCCCCAATCACCTTGGGTGTGACGCAATGGAGAAGCGACCCTCGGTGCCACAACTATCTTTGGGCAACCATTACTTTTTAGTGAGTGGCTCTACTTTGCGCGAGTGTGCCGTCCCTTCAGAGCCTCATTCACATTGAGCAGGACGTGTTGTCATAGGACACACGGTAGCAGTTTTATGCATAACTTGGCCAACTGTTTGCGCCCGACGCGCATACGGGGTCACGTTACTTTGGCCAAAGCGCTATTTAGTCCATTCACGCTTCATTCCCCACCTTGAACCATACCCACATCCTTACTATCCATTTACCAAACATATTCCACTACCCTGCATTCTTATCTTCACCCAGTATATCTTGTCCATCTACACATCTACCATCCCATTCTACTTCATTCGCATTCTTGTTCCTATCCTCATCCTCATCCCCATCTCCCAACAATCTCAATCCCGATCATGAACCAAGGTTCTTATAGCGGCCACTCCGGTAGTGACCAGTGGAACAATTCGTTGCCTTCAGCTGGGACATTTCTCTGGCCAGACGACTGGACCGTGGCCATGCCGAGCGAAGACTTCATCATCTCCGCGTCGTCGACGGTTCCCCAGCCGACCTCAGCCAACATCCCAGCACCTCAAGGCCTTACAACTGGCCTCGCCGCACATTCCACCAGCACTGAAGAACCAAAGGCAATACGCACGCAGCTTAAGGAGAGGGTCGACGGTGCTAATTTACAAATTAGTCCAACGCGAGAGAGCTTCTCAGAAATACAGAACACCATTCCCTCAGTCGCTGTACCAGCTCCACCCGCTCCACCCGACCAGGTTGTGGATGATGGTGGTGCCACCGCCAACGACGAGAACGCGCCCGCCGGCCCTGGTGCATCTGTGCCACTCCCCACATTAGTCTATGAAAACGCGCCAATTGTTGGTGGTGCCACCCAGCCCACCCAAAACTTCCAGCCAAATGCGACGGCCCTGCTCAACAGGCTATTGGACGCAAATGTCCAAGAGGTGCCACAGCCTGAGGCGCTTCGGCAATTTTCTGGCACACCCCTCCCAACCTTTAGTAATGACGATCTAGAAGCGATACTGAATTCCTGTCTCGCGAACACTAACGACATACTGGCCCAGGACACAGCTATCCCAGCCGCCCAAGAAACTCCCTACGATTCCGCGCCTTGCTTCACGGAATCGATCTCCAGGAAGCGCAAGCTGGATGAGATTGTTGAGGGCAATAATATGGAGTCCCACGGGGCTTTCGAGTTCTCGATTACTGCAGAGCCCTCGGAGGTGGGGGAACTCTCCGAATGTGTAGGGTTTGCTGGGGGTTCGGAATTTCCCGAGGAGGTAGTGTCCTTTAGGGATGGAGAGCCTTCTGGAGACACAGGGGTTTCTGGGTCCCTAGGGTCCCCGTTGAAAGCTGAGTCCCTTGGGAGAGTAGGACCCTCTGAGGTGGTTGGATCCTCCGGGACAGAGTCCTTTAGGAGTGCAGAACCCATTGAAGCGGCCGGGTCCTCAGGCAACGCAGAGGGTGTATGTACAGAACCTTCCGACGTGGTCGAGCACCCTGAGGTGGTCGAGCCCTCCGGGGACGCAGGGGCGTCTAAGGGTGCAGGAAACATGAGGGATTGGTACTGTAATTATTGTGAACTTGGGTGAGTACAATCTCCTTGATGCCAATGTGTTCATCCGGCTAATGGATTCCCCATTCGCAGCTTCACCAAGAAGAACAGTAGTTCACATTACAGGACCGCCAGATGTCGAGACAACCAGTTGAAATACGCCTTCATCCATGGCGCCGTCCCTAAATGGCACGCTACTAAGCTATGCGGTTACCACGGGAGCAAAGCTCGGCCCTTTAAAAGACCAGCCGGCGAGGAAAAGGAATGCGACGAGTGCGGCGAGGCATGTGAAGAGCGCAGAAAAATCTGGGAAAGCTACGTCGAGACATACCCCAAAAAGAAAGTTAGTAAGATCCTCGAGGAGCTTGCTGAACACCACGCGCCCTTGGCGAAAGTCGAGACCCTAGACTTTAGCAAATATGGCTCCGGTCTTGATCTCGTTGCTCACATGCTCCCTCCCATGGAACCTACCTCCATGCCCGGCCCACGTCCCAAGAAAGCCCGTCGCATCGCAAGGAAGCCCACGGCTGTTGACCCCCCAATGGGCACGCCGCAACTGCCACAGGGTCCCCCAGCCCCGAGGGCTCCTGCGCAACAGGTATGGTACGCTCCGTACACCCACGCTATGCCCGTTCCGTATGCCTCAGCTGCCGCAACAGGCATGAGCGCTTATGGGGTACCGCCAGGGACTCCGTACCCTGTCGACCCCCGGTCGTATGTGCTCGCAAACGCTTCGACCTGTTTCGGCTACTCCTGCTCTCCTGGAGTTCAGTCACAGAACCAGGGTTCACGCGGCCCCGGTTCTGTTGAGGGCCCTAGCTCCCACACGTGGCCTGCCGTTCCCCCTACGAATGCGACACCGTACGGCATCCCCGGACACTATCTGCAACACCCGCAACAGCCTGTTGTATATACTATGCCCATGGGCCAGATCAACCATTATTTCCACCCCATTCCCGCTACTCCCACCATGGGAAATGCTTACTACGGCGCGCACAATTATAATGCCACTGCGCCGATGATGGCCGTCCCGATCTTCCCTGCTAGGGGCCCCGCCATGGAAAATATCTACTACCATGCTGCCGCTGCGCCAATGATGAACGAACCCGCCTTCCCGCCGCTGATAACGACTCAACCGCGGCCCAGTAGAGGCACCCACGAACCAAGACATGATGGAGCCGGTGGTTTGTAGAATATACCACTCTACATCACCAGCACATCCTCCACTCTTTTTGTTTCTCATTATACAATATACATTATAAAATGTAGAACCGAAACCACTCATTATCAGGTCCCTGTAGCGTTAATTATCTTCATGTAGTCTTGCTCCATGTTGTTTATGTAGTCATGTAGTTACCACGTGTTATGCCTCAATAAAAATAGTTGTATTATGGATACCGAACTTGAATTTGGGGACCAAGTTCGGTTTCTAGCCTCTAACCCACTCCGAAATATCGTGGTGCTCCATATTAATTCTTAAATTTCTCGTATATCCTACGAACCAAAGTAATGATCGCCTTTCCATGGTAAATTCTTCCTTAGTCGTGAAAAGGAACGCGTTGCCTTGCTTTCGGCCATCGAGTTATTATGGAGGTGAGCAACGTTCTAATAGTTAAACTCTGTGATTCTGAAAGCTGGTACTAGAAGTCAGCGTCGTATTCGCAGGGTGTCAGGACGGGGGATGCAATCGCGAGTCATGCATATGTCCGGCGCGACTGGGATACGAATCAAGGCCACTACTCCGCCTTGAGCCCAGTCGAACGGTTCATCCTCCGAGCAGTCGCCAAAGCGGCGCGCAGCAGATAAAAGAACGAGAATAGAATCGTGAACATCGTCCCAAACTCCACGAACCCAAGGTCCGCGGGGTTTCCCGTTGGAACGCGCACGGTGTCGAATGGGTGGGTACCGTTGTGCGATATGGCAGTGACTGAAGTGATTTCTGGGTTAAAGAGCGAAAGGACTTCGGCTGGGAGGTTGATTGGTTCTGGCGGGAGTTGGTTCAAGGATGCTAAGGATGCGTTATAAGAGTTGTTTGACTTTCGTGTATGAAGAGGCTCACTGTTAATGGGACATGCAAGGAACCCCTTCGGCCATTTCATCTCCACCGAATGATGTCCTGACGCCTCCGCCGGGTCCCCATAACGCAGATGTAACGGCACTTTGACCTCGACCTTTTTCGCACCCTCTGGAACGTCAATATCCAGGAATACCGACGAGCCCCCCTCATCTACCGCAGTGACAGGAAGCTCCAGATTCGAGGTGCCCCAGTGTTTGAATGTGTAGAACTCGTCATGGTGCGCGAGCTCATATGGGTCGACGAAGATGAGCGGTTGGAGCGAGAAATGGAGATGGATAGTGCAGAGTGGGTTGTGTTCGGGCAGGGATATTGTTGTTGTGGAAATTGGATGGAATCCATCTTTCGGAGAGATAGAGGAAACGAGAGTCGCCATCGCAGGTGGTGGGAGTGAGGGCTGAATTTAGATGACAGCTGTCCTGTGGCTGTGTTGATTTTCCTGTTTACATTACTTCCAACCAGCACGCGAATCATTCGACCACCACCTTGCATCTTGTTTCAATGTAATATTTAAGGTCAAGAAGGTTCCCTGAATTTAACGTATCTGAATTAACCGCCTTCAAGGCTCATCGTGGCCTGTCTACATTTGCACACGTTCCCTTGTCATGGGATCTGGGCTCTGTCGCACTCAGGGCTGTCAAAATTTTCCATACCCTCGATCCCCAGGCGGAAAGGGATATCATAGAAGTTCACTCTCTGGGCTTTTTTATATATCCTGGACTTTGGCCGAGAAATTCTACTTCATGCCATTCTAGCCGTCAACAGTCATACAGGCATTGGGGCGTCTCCTCTGGAAAATTTGAGGAAAAAAGGCTATATGATGAGGTTCCATCTTCTGTAAATTTGATGCCCTGACAATTGGTATGGTGTTTGAGATAATTCCAGGACAATTGCACGCTCAAAGCCAATCAGATATCAATATTTTATACTGATAATGGTATGTAGTCGCTATTGTCGAAAACCCATGGGGGGCACTGTATTTACTAGATTGTCCGCCCTAGAGTGTTAACATCTTTCGTTTTTGAAAGTCCAAATTCTGATGTTCATATCGCCCCAGACGACCGGCAAAAACGGCCCGCCATGACATGTTACCTCTCAAGAATCCATGATCTCCCCTAGGAATACTGTCCACGACTGACGGCCTGGAAATGCCGGAAACATACAAAATCTGCGACTGCGGACCTGCTTGTGCCTTATACCTTCTGCCCTGATATCTTCAAAACATAAGTAATGGTCCAGCCGTGGGTCAATACTCCGGATGCCCGATCAGCGATGTACTTCCCTTCCATGGCGACGATACCTCCGGCGTCGGAAAATCTTAGTTGACGGCTTTGATACGCCGTACCCCGCCTTACCTCGACCAGCCAGAACGATACAAACGTTTGTTGAGTAGCTTGTTTTCGGCTCATGTGGACCACCAGATAGCGGATCATACGGCCACGGCGTCATTGATGCCGGTGGGGCTGAGAATTGTGATCTGAGTTTACATAGAGAAATGATGTGGTTGTGGGTCCTGCGACAGCTCGGAAATCGAATTGATACCAGTTGTCGAGTATACTTGAAATCTTTCTCATTCAAAATTTTAATGCGACACGGTGTATGTAGGAAAGATCAATGCAAACTCTCAAGCATAAAGAGGGCCTCCATAATGAGAGTTATTAGCAAGAACAGTCGAATGCCAACTGATCACGGGTTGTAGAAGTATTGTGCATATCACCATCGGTAAAGATGTGTTAGCATCGTAGTGCAACCCCATGATATTTTTCATCTTCGATGTTTCTATCGGTGTAAAAACACAAATCATCTCAGCTCGAAATGTGAATAAATAGTTTACCGTCCGATAGGATTCCCCAACGTCGGAGAAGGATGCGAACATTGATCTGCACTAGCGACTCGCATGTGGCGGATGCCGTTGGTGCCGCCGGAAATGAAGTGTCCTTGGCGGATTGCGCGTGTTACAAACTTGGGCTCCACAAAGCTGTTGAGATATTTTTGAAAAGATTCATATTTTCAAATGAAGAGGGGCTCGAATATACCTATGCGATTCATAGACATCCGCTGCTGCGGCGAGGATTGAATATAGTTGTGTGGGACGGGAAACAGAGGATCTGTGAAAAAAATACAAAGATGATGTTGATTGAAACTCCGCTGTTACTTGGCGGAGAGAAATGGGTGAGACTGACAACAGCGCAGACGCTCGCTCATCATCTCTCCTGGTTTTTGCCATCCCCCTCTTCCCCTCCACTGTCCTCTTCCCTCCGCCATCGTTGGACTCGCTGCTCATATACAGCGAGTTCCTAGCTTCTGCCTTCGTCTCTGGCGTCGTATTCGCTCGTTACCGTGTTCCCTATAGTCCTCGCAGATGCTATACTTGACATCTGATGATTTTCCGATATGTAAGTCTTTCAACGACACTCTATACGTGAATCCGTTTTAACGAGAGCGTTCAGTCGTCCCATTTGGCGTAATTGGGTGAGTTTGGGTATGATTAGGGGGCAGAGAGCCGTTGTTGACTTGCCTGGTGGTTTCCACCCAGCTTCTACCGATACTTATGGTTTCTAATCCGTCTCGTGGCGTCCTGGACATACCGCCCCGTGCCCCTGCCTGAAAACCCGACATACATCGCCTCCGAGGATGTAACAATCATTGTGCCCACCATAGATGCCGGTGAAGAGTTCAAGGAAGCCGCCAACAGCTGGCTCGTCGGCAAGCCCAAAGAGATTCTCATTATTACAGAAGAAAAAATGCTCGGCCCTCTCCAAGAGCTCGCCAATGCCGTCGACCCGGAGCGAATCCGCGTCCTGACGGTCCCTTTTGCAAACAAGCGCCTTCAGATGAGCCATGGCATCAAGAACACCACCACTGACATCATCGTCTTTGCAGATGACGATGCTATCTGGCCGCCGACCATGTTGCCATACATGCTCGCCTGCTTCGAGGACCAGAAGGTGGGCGGCGTGGGCACGAGTCAACGTGTCCAGCCCGTGGGTGACCGCATGACGGTTTGGGAAGTGTTGGCCGCATTCCGGCTGACTATTCGTAACATCGAGATTTCCTCCTCTACCCACATCGACGGTGGTCTGCCATGTCTCTCAGGACGTACGGCTGCGTACCGTACCGTAATTCTGAAAGACCCTGAATTCCTTCACGGTTTCACACACGACTACTGGCTGGGGAAGTATCAACTCAACTCCGGTGATGACAAGTTCTTGACGCGGTGGATGGTTAGTCATGGATGGAGCACGTATGTGCAGGTTTGCAAGGAGGCCGAGCTGCTTAGTACAATGAAGCCCAACTGGAGATTCTTGAAGCAGGTGCTGAGGTGGACACGAAACACTTGGCGTTCGGATTTGAGGAGTCTGTTCATGGAGAGGCATATTTGGACAAGTCACCCTTATGTGGCTTACACGATGGTGAGCCTTTTAAGAGTCTCCTATTATCAACCTGAGCTGACTTTGTCTCCCTTCCCCACCCGTGACTCTAGGTGGATAAACTGTTCAACCCCCTCACATTGCTCGTGGGGCCCTGCCTTGTCTCATATCTCATGTACAAGAGTACAATTCCCGTCCTGGAAGGCGGATATCATCTGCCATGGTGGTACGTCATCCGTATGCCCGAAGTTCGCTCAGCAGATCTACTAATGCACCGTCCACAGGAACATTCTCCTGTCTTACTTTGTCTGGCTTTCAGCTACTAGAACAGCCAAACTTCTTCCTCATCTCTGGTACCGCCCGCAGGACATCATTTACGTACCAGCGTTCATTCTGTTCGGCTACTATTTCGCCATCATGAAAATCTACGCCCTTTTCACATTACACGAGGTATGTGTCAATTACGATGTCTCTAGCTGCGGCAAAGCCGTCATTAATAACGGCCCTGCTTTGCTCAACAGACTGGTTGGGGAACTCGTGCCGGTATCGGCGATGCTTCAGCTGCCACTGCCGCGGCGGAAGCCGACAGCAGACGCATGGAAAATGAGAAAGCAAACAACCCGTACCGCCAGCCACCACCACCGTCGTCGTACGGTGTGCCCGGTAATGAGCCCTTGTCGCCCTTCCGGGATCAATCGCCGTCGCCCTTTAGAGATTCGCCCACACCGACGACAGCGACGCCCATGTACTCGGCGCGCACCCCGCAGAGCGCTGGGGTGCGGCAGAGAGGAAATCACGAGGAATTGGTGGAGATGCAGGTTGGATATGCGAGATGAGCGGTGTGTGCTGGGGTGGAGCTGGTGGGTACGTTGGGGTGTTATGAGGAGTTCAGTTGTCGAAATAGATTGGCCGCTTCCTCTCCTTATCTTGGTTGTCCACCGCGCCCTCCGTACCAGGACGCCCCTCGCGCGCGCTTGCTTTGTTTGGTGCCTTTGTCCGATTATCTTATTTCACTTGTCATGACGCATCATATCATACATATACCCCGCACCACCACCCGCACCTCACGCTGTCCTGTCCCGCCGCCTGCCCATGCTGGCTGGTGGCATTTCTATCTCAATGCATTGACTCTCCCCTAGTATTGGCATCTGCACAGACTCAATGAACTCAAGTTTTATCTGGACTCGCCTCGTAATATCTTTGGTCTTTTTTCTTCCAGTGTTTATATACCTTTTCTCCTCTTCCTAACCCTTACGCCCCCTCCCCTCCCCCTCCCTTGCACCCCACCTCCGCCCATTCTTTCGATTCCGGTATACTGCCTTTTCACTCTTTTGTTTTCGTCATATCGGAATTCACTTTTCTCTTACTTTAACGTTTTGACAATTTCCCTAAAAACCAGTACACGCCCCCTGCCCCTGCCCCCCTCTATCCTACTAGTATTGATCACGAAGTAATGCTAGCCTGGCGCTGTTCCCTCCCATTGTCCCTCTGTACTCCTGCCATTCGTGCTGCTCGTTTTCTATTGTCTTGATGAGGGTTCTGGAAGGGATGACCTGGATTGGGCAGCTTGTGTTATATAAATAACTCGGAATGCAATTATATAGAGCCCCTTTTATCGGTTTCTCTCTTTCCTTGGGGATGGCGAGAGCATCAGTGGATATGGGACTTGGAAACCTTGGGATGATGGATACATGTAGATGTGGGGCCCGGGCCTTGGGTTGTAGATGGTGTTCGTGTCCGTGTCCCTGTTGACATGGGTACTAGAGTTCTCAGCTCAGAATAGAATGTTGATGATGTCTTTCAGTCGTCACGTAGTGAGTTGTGATCTGTTGTGATTAGGGTGTTTCACGGTAAGCTTTTTTTCACCTCTTCCACACATTTTTTTGGCTCAACTTTGCTTCAACTTTTATGAGAGAAAGTAACTTGTTTGTCCCCTGTTGCATCGGGGAGGAAAGAAAAAAGTTGAAAAAGTTGGAAATAAGATAAGTTGGAGAAAGAGTCGAGCATCGACCCACGATTTTTTCACTTTGTATTTAGTTGAGTCCAACTTTCCGTCCAATCCTTGTTTCAACTTTATCCGAAGTTGGAGGAAAAGTTGAACCGAAAAAAGCTGAAAATAAGCTTACTGTAAATACTCTATTGATTCCATTGAAGGAGATGAGAGGACCAGCTCATATATAACCCAAAGGAATGAAATACCGACCGGCACCGAAAATCCGGAATATCTATATGGTTGTAATATTCGTTGATATGAAGGGAGTTGATGTTTGATGCGACTCGATCTCAGTGTTACATGCCTGGAAGTGGCTTGGAAGTTCTAGGTGATGCTCCATCTCTTACGATTGTTGACTCCTTGGGCGTCGTTCCGGGGTGAAGCTCGTAGCGCTGTAGCGCCCGGGAGTTTAGTCTAAGACCCACCCTGTCTTGAGGTTCAGGGGAACTTTTCAATTGGACATAACGCTTTCAGGAAACCTATCTATCAGGAAAATCGTGGCCCCCGTGCGCACGTCTATCGCACGAGTTCTGAATAAATATACAAATATACAGTATAACTGGCTCTAAGCTGGCAGTGTAATTTTGCACACCGCGCACACCGTTTTCTTGTCCGCACTGTAAGCATAGAGTAGAGTTAGTTGTTTGGAATACAGCCAAGAGTTTCAGGGCGTACAGAAGCGCAAGTAACCCTATCGGGAAGCAGATCTGAACCAAATTAGACAGGAATAGATTGTTCGTCATTATACGGAACGTACTATTGCTGTAATAATTCCCGTAGACCCATAGACTGTGTCCCATTGGTGTTGGCCATTTGCACAATTTGCATATACTGCTCCCATGAATGTCGTTTCTTTCAAGAATTCAAGAAGGGACGTACACTGGTCACGGTACAGCTCGGCATTCTGAGCCAGAGTCAGAGGGGGTATATACTGTGCTTGTTGGATTGTTGCGGGATTCTGCATCGTCGTGGGGTTTGGTTGCATCGTGGGTGGATAATGCTGCATGGTTGGCTGTGGCGGTGAGTGTAGCTGCGTTGGGTTCGTCATGGGCTGGGTTGGTTGAGGTGGGTAGGTTAATTGCTGCGTCGTTCCGGTTCCCTGGGGTTGTAACGTTGGGTTTGCCGTGACAGACGGGTGCTGCTGCAGGCCGATGGCAGTCTGAGTGCTTTGGTAGCTCGGTGGGGAAGACAAACGCTTCGAGTCGGGATGGCTAGAGATTGTACTTGACATTGTAGTGAGTAAAGAGAATTCTGGGCGTATAAGGGCCAAGTCACGGGCCAGAGTACAATTACTCCAGGGCGTTGATAGGAATTGCGCCGCCTGTAACTTGAAACGGTCATTGCAATTATGTGGATAAAAACGTGTTATCGTTCCCATTTTATTGATTAAGGGATTAATATTTTGAGTGTTGAGCGGAGTATGCATTTTGGATAAATATACAGTTTAAATGGCCTTCAAGCTGGCATTGTAGCTTGGCACCTCGAGCACACATTTTTCTTGTCTACACTGTAAGTATAGAGTTAGTTGTTTGGGATGCAGCCAAGAGTTTCAGGCCGTACAGAAGCGCAATTAACCCTATGGGGAAGCAGAGCTGAATGGGATTAGACAGGAATGGGCGGCGCGTGATTATATGAGCGTACTATTGCTGTGATTATTCCCACAGGCCCGTAGACTGTGTTCCATTGGTGTTGGCAGTTTGCATATACTACAGATCATAAATATGAGTTTTCTTGTAATAATCCAAGAAGGGACGTACATTGGGGAGCCGGAGGTAGTATATACTGTGGCTGTTGCATTATTACGGGATTCTGCATCATCATGAGGTTCGGCTGCATTGTGGGTGGATAGTACTGCATGGTTGGTTGTGGCGGTGAATATAGTTGCGTTGGGTTTACCACGGACTGGACTGGCTGAGGTGGGTAGACTATTTGCTGCGTCGTTCCAGTTACCTGGGGTTGTAACATTGGGTTTGCCATGACAGACGGGTACTGCTGTACGTATATAGTAGGCTGACGGCTTTGGTAGCTCGGTAGGGGCTGCATAGTAAACGCTGGAGAAGACGGATCCTTCGAGTCGGGGTAGCCAGAGATGGTACTTGACATTGTAGGAGTAAAAAGTAAAGAGAATGCTGGGCGTACAAAGGTCAGATCAGGAACCACAGGGGCGTGATAGAAATCGTGCCCGTCTATAACTCGAATAGGTTGTTGGAATCATGTGTGATTTGGATGATGACAGGCGAGTTTTGAACATGTTGCTGCACAGTCATCATGTGCCCTGGTTTATTGTCCCTAACTTGAAACCATAGTGTAGTTGAGGGACGCCCCGTGTAGTCGACGTCTGTGTGAGAAACTGAATGTCACCGCGTCAGTATTTGATTCCCACCTATGCCGCCACACGCTTCAGGAGCGGGGTGAATATGGCGAGTCGCGAGGCCTTGAAGTCCAAAACGTTTCCAATATCATGTTATTATTACAAAATGGCTGGTGAAATAAAGACGTTTTCCGAGAGAACGTCAACGCAGCTTGCCCAGGAAATTTCTTAATCCCCTTTCTCACAGAGCATGAATCCATTTGGCATTGCCTTGTAGCAAGGATTGAGTACGAGAAATGACCCAAATTATGAATTGTCTAGCTGTTGAAAAAAGCAGGACTTGAGTTTAATCGACTGAAGTGGCGGTCGCCGAGGCTCAAGAATGAGTTGCAGTGTTTAACCCCGGTCAGTCTGTGATCCCGTGTGGCCGAGTAAAGATCCGGTTTCGCGGTCCCGGCAAACCCTTTGACATGGGTCGCTCGCTTCACTTCACCCTCTCCAAGATGCAGCGGGACGGCAGGACCAGCAAGACTTTATGGGAGAAGGACGGATTTCGCTGTTTAATCAATAATTCGTCCCTCTCCGGCTCGCTGTTCGGCTCCAACGCAATTCAATCTTAACACAGGCAAACACCACGTATTCCAAAGCTTGTCGCCCGAAAAAATGTTTTTGTGTCTCCATAAACTCAGTTCGTTACAACTCCTGCCGCAGGCCCAACCCCTAGGCTGGCACCCATTTTAAGATGGTTCTCTCAATTGCAGGCATGCACCCACGCTCGCTGTCTGTAAAAATCCTATGCCTAGGAACTGCTCTCACATTTCTGCTCTTCTTTTATCTATACACGACCGGGGGACGGACTTCGTTTTCGCCTGAAAGCCTTAGGGGACCGAGTTGGCAACCAGGGACGTGCTCGCCTAGGGCCTACGCCAACGGCAGGTGGAGGCCACACGAACGCAGCAATGCGGAGCGCATGATACACAAAAATCAGGCGTTGGTCTTCTCTGGCTTCGACGGCTGTGCGAGTTCGCGTGAATTCGACTGGCATCTCGCGTCGGACAACGAGGAGCAGTGGGACAGGTTCCCTGGTGCCCAGTCATGGCTGTGGGACGTTGGGAAAGCCGACAGATGTGAGAATCTGGAAGAGTTCAACAAGGAGAGGGTGGTACGCGACTTGGTCGAGCAGGGTGGATGGTTGCTGTTAGGTGACTCGATCACTGAAGGACACTTCTTCTCCCTGTCGTGCATGCTCTACCCCCATGTAGTTGCCACCCCTACTTACACCCCTAATTCCTACTTCGACCGTGCGTGGCCACAGAACCTCCATCTTAACCCCAATTCGTCGCTCCTACGCCCGTCCACGTCCACTCATAGGCAGCTCAAGCTGCCACCTGGCTTCAATATCTCAAGCACGGCTCTGGCTACCTTCCGCCGCATTGATCTTCTTTATACACAAGAGGAACTCGTCGATCTCCACAACACCATACACCCGAATCCTCCAACCAACTTTTCGCTTTTTTCCGAAGAGACTGCATGGTCGATTAGCCCGTCTGTGTACATGCCAATGTTTCTTGAGGGAGGGTACAGCACCATGGTCGTTAGCACTGCTGGGCACTGGACGACAACGCTCTTTGGTGCGTACGGAGAAAAAGCCACCGTAAAACTCGAAAATGCGCGCCAAGGCCTCGACGGTGTGATCGACTTTTTCGGACACGCGATGCGGAAGTGGGCCGATGGAGTGCAACGTGCATTGCAAGACGCCGAAAGGGCCGAGGGCGGGAAGCGCAAACGCCAGGTATTGGTCCGTGCTTACCTGCCTGGCCACGAGGACTGTCACAAGGTACGAGCGCCATGGGAAGAGATTCAGCCCTTTGTGTGGTCGTGGTACAACTGGGGGCGGATCTGGGAGTTTAACGACGTTTTTGAGGTTCGGGGTTTCATTCCTTCTTTCTTTTTTATTTGTTCTAATTCTTATTGCAGAAAATACTAACAGGCCCGGCTGGAAGGTATCCTAACATCCATTACCTTGCTATTGACCGACCAGGGAGGCTACGACCCGATGCTGTATGTTATCCGAGTCTTTTGTTACGCCTGTTCTGATGATGTATCTAGCATGCGACGGGCGACTGTCTCCATATCATGTCCGGCGCGGGCGTCCTAGAAGGATGGTCCCATTACATATGGCATTATGTTACGAAGGAAGTGGGTCGTTCCTGACAAACAGTAATATAATGAGGGAGCAGATACCCAAGATCTATAGACTGAAGGATAATCTCGTACATAATCATCGCATTCATTAATACTATATTCACCTGTTTCGTGGTCAGGTCTGGATGTGCCATCTTTTTCACCGAAAACTATAGTTGGACGAGGTGACCGCTTTTATGAAAATGAGTATTTTATTGAGGCAATTTAATAACATTGACTATATATCGGTCGAACTATCGCAGTCCGTCCAGAGTCAAATGTTGACCATCGGCCATTGGCGCCAAAAAGGACCGCATGCAGTCTTGTTTCCGCCAACTGGGCACATCCGCGTTCCAGTCCACATATAGCGAGTTATGGACAAAAGTTGGATGCAGTACAATCCCAATCTTGCCTTGATAATTATCTGGAAAAATTGACTGCGTTTATGTACATTTCATCAGGCACCGAAGCCAGGTGAGAGTCTGCAGATGGGGCGTTCGTGACAATTAAGTAACAGCTAGAGTGAGGGGTGGAAAATATGGCCATCGTAATCTTCGGGTAAAGCGCCCGGAACGTAATTTCGTAGTACAAATGTTCTCAGCACCAGTATGATGACGTTCGACTTCATCGCTTTCAGAGCAGATGCAGAACGGATATGGAAGGATAGAGGCGAAGCGGTTGCATGGTGGGGGATTCTTGGGTGGATGGTAAGTTTGGCTCAATGAGAACTCAAAGACTGGATGTTAATTTGAAGGGTCTGACATTTTGGATTAGTTGACGATTTAGTGCATGCATAACGGAACGTATCTCTCAAACCACCTTGAATTATATCCAATTAAGTTGAACGGATTGGGGCACCGCGCATCAGAAGCAAGAAAAAATCTTGTCGTAGACGCAAGGAAAGAGCCAATTCATGGTAAAAGTTCGGTACTCTAGAGACGGTGTGAGGTTGGGGCGAAAACAAATGCAGTGTATACGTACATGTCACATGAAATGTTTTTGTTTGGCTCGCAGCACAAACTCGAAGTGGCAGTCATAATGCATGATCACCAACCCTCCCCTTCAAGTTCATCGTCACTTCCTCATTTGAAGCTTGAACATGGCTCAAGAGACCAATATGATCTGGAAGAATCGCATAGACGATTCTCCTCGACCTTTTGATCTGGTCAATATAAACCTACAGCAAATGGGGTGTATCCCGCTCGACAGATTTCTCTCATCGAAATCAGATGCCGAATTCGAGGACGTCCACGAATTTGAGACTAAACTGATAATTGCACAAACACCGCAGCCTTCAGCCCCTGCCTATCAACCATCCAATGCAGGTGATGCACGTTCGGTAGAGCCCCAAAGTTCTGCCATCAAGATGCAGAATGTCGCGCGCTTGTATCAGGCATGTCAGACGGCGTTTGGAAGCCCCGAGGCTCTAAACTTCGAATTTATTCAAGAGAATGGTTCTCAATGTATGTTCATCATTTGTTTTTTGGGTCAAGGACAAGAGCGTAATGTCATTTTTTTTTTCACTGATAGCTAAACAATGTATACTGACTATCACGCGTCCGAATGGCTCTGTGAGAGCGTATAAGACGGAACCGGTTTTCACACGCAAAACGGATGCCAAAGCGCACGCTGCGAACATTGCGGTGGAGATGGGAGCGTTGGAATTTATTATTGCCGGAGACTCAGACGCGTTGAAGCAGAAGAAGGGGCTGCTTCTTTCTCCGCTAGATGCTGCCGATCCAGAACCGCATGAGAAGGCAGAAATGGTCGCAGAACCGTCGGTGGATGATGGGCCCGTAAGGGTTATTGAGAGCTGTTGCGTGCAGTGGAGAGCTGGTGCTGTCAAACCGTTATGGGTAGAATATCAGGAATCTCAAACTGGGAAAGGTGCGTCTTCAGTTCTCTCAAGGACTAGCCCAGAATTCATATACCCTCAGGTTTTGGCGCGGCCTTGCGAATACAGCTAGCACCTCATTCTTCTCGCGTTTATTCAACCGATACTGTATTCCCGAGTATCCTCGACGCTAAAATCGGTTGTGCCAATATAGCTCTACAAGAGGGCGTCCTTGACTATATCAAGTACGGAAATGGGCAAATCGAGCCAGCCGCATCGACCGTTTTAGCTGATGACCGGATACCAGACCCCTTCGCTAACCCACCTTCAGTTCTTTCACTGCAAGCGTTTTATGAAACACTCCCTCAGCCCTTCCCCGAGCCAGTGGCAGATAAAACTGCCTCGGAGATCAACGCACCTGCATGGTTGAACACGCTGCTTCAGTCAGCCAGGGGAGCGAGGCTTAAACCCAAGTTCATTTGGACAATGAGTGTTACTCATGGTTGTGAGTCAATGACATTTGCTTCCGCTTTCTTAACCCTTATACCTAATTTCCTGTTTAGTGCACGGCTGTGTCCTTCGCCTCGAACGACCAGATGCACAATGCAAATCTTATTTTGTGGATCCTCGGTTCCAAAGGCGCGCCGATGCAAAAGCTGCCGTTTGCCTACTGGCGATGTCGCAAGGCATAGGGGAGTATATCAGACATGTAGGATCAGAAGTGGAAAATAAGATTTCGGAAAATGCAAAAAAACTGGCAAACCAGGCAATATACCCTGGCATTATCGCAGAATGCCACAAGATTCGGCCAAACAGACATCCGGAGTATACCTTCACCCCAGACGGAGATGGTAGGTTCGCACACCATAGAGCTCGCGGTATTACTAATACATCTTTTAGCCTTTGGCTGTACTCTGACAGTTGATTTGTCGTCGTTGCCCGAAAAGCCTGACCTGAGATCATATACCGTCAAGCCCGAATATCGTAATAAAGTGGACGCAAAAATAGCAGTTGCAGTTTTGGCTGCGGAACAAGGTATATTCGAGCTTCTTCGGTTTCGAGGTGCACCACCGCCTCCTGGCTATGTCACTTTCTGGGAATCTCATGACCGTAACTCGGTTTCTAAGAAACGGAAAGAACCTGACACCAGAGACGGTGGTGATCCTGAGAGTCAGAAGACGAAGAAGCCGAAATTGGAGCCAGCGGACAGCCACCATGACTTCGCGAGTGGCAGCAAGGGGGCCGGGAAACAACCGCTCGCATCTGGGTCTAGCGGTCTTGTCTCTCTTGGTGTTCCTGCACAGAAAGCAGGACGCTCAGGGGGCCAACGCCTGCATGGGCACAGAAGCGTGGGTCATTCTGGCGCTCCACCTCATCCTTCTCATTTTAGCATGGCGCCTTCGTCGTTTCCGCATCCAGGCTATCCACCTGGGCCTAGCGTACAACCGAGCCTTCAATCGAGCCTTGGTGTGATCCACAGTATGCACCACACGTACCAGTATCCCCCACAGCATGTCTACGGTGCATCACAGCACCCTCTGGGCGCAAACCACTATATGGGCGCAACCCCCTACTCTCAAATGGTACCGCCGAACTCTTCTTTTTATCCGGGTTATGTCCAGGCGTATGGCACGATCCCTCCCACAACGCCTTATAATCCTTACCCACACCAATACAGTCAATATCAATTCGTTCCCCCTCGCCCTAGTGCGCAACCGCGCAGCAACCATCCTGCTACGCCGGGTCCTTCTCTACCGGGATTACCCGTGAGATGCGACCACCCAGATCAGGCCAAATCCATCGACACGTCGCTAGATTATGGGAATAGTAGTGATGGAGCTACATCTGGTACGCAAGGTCCATCTCAGAAAAAACCAAAAAAACCAAAAGTAAAAGTAAAACGGGAGAAAGGTCTGTTAATTCCCTAAAGTACCTTTGGCTGAGCCAACCTTTCATTATTAGTCGAATCGGCTGTAACGAGCGAACGTCTATCCGCTCCCGCCACTGATGCTGAAACATTGTCCTCCCGAGGCCGGTCGCTAACAGTCGAAAGTGGACAAACACCTGTCAAATCATACTTTGACTCACTCAAAGGCAATACAAGAACTGTCATTCGATGCTTGATGTACTGATGACCCGCATAGAATTCTGTGTCCAGGAGAAGAAACCACACCCACATTTTTACAGGGAGGCTATCTTTAAGGATACCGGGACACGATACAAGGTATGGATAGAAATGGGGTCTGAGCGGCTCGAACTCCAGAACACATTCGAAACCATAAACGATGGAAGGGAGAGGCTTGCGAGGCAAGTTCTCAATCGCCTACGTCATGCCAAAAAAAACCCAGTTGTGTGACCCGCTGCTGCCGTTGTTTTTTTTTTTGTTATTAGACCTGCTTTCATAATGCACTTTATACCAGCTCCAACAATATTATACCACACGCTCATTATATGCTATAACTGCGTTGCGGCTCGTCGCATCTGTATCTCATGTGTTGCGATCGCATGGAACATTACCGCGTGATCGTGACCACATACAACAGTTTATGCAGAGGCATCTTTGAATCGTTCTAGTTTTAAGGCAGGAGAAGAAGACGGCCTGAACAAGTGGGGCGGGGGAAAATGATGGGGGATTGTGCAAATACAGTTTATGATAAGTATGATCTATGCTATCGCACTCTAGGTGTCTATGTGCTGACGCAGGTACATCTGATATCGTGAATTAGGTAAAAAGGTAGGAGTACTAATATAAGCTCTATGTGCTCTAGGATGCACCATACTCGAGCAAGACAACGAAGAGCGAATAATGGATCCTGTGTGCGGTAAGGAATCAGGATTCGTGGGATAACAGGAGTTTGTTTAGTCAACGTACAAAACTGGCCTCAATACACCCATGGAATGAGCGAGTATGGAACTTTCTGTGCCCATCGGGCCCAAGCTTCCCCAAAGTTCTTCTTCAACGCCACATCCTCCAAGGACATACGCCTTAAAAGTCCAACAAGAGTTACTATCTCCATTGCGGCCAAGGAGCCGAGCACCACCCGACCACCAGTCGTATCCAACACCCCCGACTCTCGCACCCACGATCCACAAGAACCATACAAGCAGAAAAAACCCACATATACGGCTGAGATCCCAGTGTAGCTCGGGTGGCGCACCACTCCGTACGGCCCTGTAGTGATAAGTTCATGGCCCTTTTGAATGGTGAGTTCGAAGGTGAAGAAGCGATGCATCGCGCGATAGCAGCATTTCCGTAGGAGGGCACCGCCTATAATCAAGAGTGTTCCTATTGCTGATAGTGACGTGAGACGGAGGTCTTGCGGGTTGTTGAGTGGTAAGAGTGTAGAAAGAGCGATTTTCGACAGTGGCCATGATGGAGAGTTGTACGCGACGATGGCTGCCACTTCAGCTGCCCCGACAGCGTACATCATCATCTAAATCGTTGGCGTCACTCTTTTGTGTCTTAAGGTAACGTTGAGACATACTTTGCGAGGCTTGATAACGGATGTTGTCAGAGATATGTACCATTCCCAGAAAGTAACGATGGGCAATTGCTCCCCCTCGGTGGCGGTACTTGGGGGCGTGAAACTACGGTGAAGGCCAACAGACGCGAGCAAGATACAGAAAGGTTTGATTAAGGACATAATGAATTAGTGATAGATTGTTGAAGTGGTGATGTCTTTTTATGTTGTGTCGCGAAGTACGGGACATGGCCAAATATTAGAGGTCACCGCAACAGTCCGTTTGGTTAGGGACTGTCTATAACCGAGGTACGTCAACGCCTAAGAATTTTCGGTTAGAGTTTGCCGTGAGTTGCAATGTAGAGCTCACCCCGCGACAATGATTGTCAGATCTTGCTTCTCCTTGTGTGCAGTGACTGCTGATTGGGCAAGATCGTCCACGCGTTAGTCATTCGGCAGGATGGACTGAAGCTATTCGGCCAGAGGCTAGCATATCCAGAAATCATTAGAGCATAAGCCCCTGTCAGCATTTCTCATTATACGCCAATATAGCCTCGTCGATAAGCAGGGCATCCCCTGGACCATGTTCGCATTGAATTGTTTGGAATCTCAATAATATGTAGCCATTTCACTGCTCCTATCTAAGATTTCTGCATTCCGAAACTGGATGTGACAGTTCAAAGAGGGACGTAATTCTTGCTAGCGTTGGAAAAATTTTGCCAAGAGCTCAGTCTTGGAACATATGTTTCATACTATCGCCGCATCGTATTTCGGATCCAGATCGTACACATCGGCCAAAGCATCGCATCCTAATTGCCGTCGAGCTCTTCCAAATTGAATTCTACACTGCCAAATAGTTCGGGGAGTTGTAACTTGTCGCCGTAGGTGGTTCTTGTGAGTGAATTCATGGGCGAAGGACCGTGCTTTCATTGAACCAACTGGAATTGCCACGTTGATGCGCGCGCCCACACGAGTTATACAGTTGCGGACAACTAAAGCCAACAAATTAATTATCTCGGGAACCAGATTTTTTGGCAGAAATCTGATAACGAATCTGAAATCAGACGGGGAAAAGGAGCTCAAAAATGGTCTTTTTGTATTATTCCCATGGCTTTTTGGCCGCGCCAAAATTTCGAGCAAGATTTTTCAAAAGTTAGGGTCTACAAATGGCTAAATCTCGGTACCTAGGACTCGGCCAACCCAGCAACCGGGGTTGCCGGGTTCATCAAAACATCGATGGCCATCATGACCGTCTGGTTGATGGCACGGTGCTGCTTGTGCTTGCGCACCGCCCACGCAGCAGCGGCACCAGTCAGACCCTTAGGGTAAGCACTCATAAACCGCCACGATCGGTTTATGAAACGCTGGATCACCTCTTTCGGGCATTCTTCAAGGAAACGCTGGGCTGCCTCCTTCGCATCCTTGAAAGTTTTCTTCTCGACCTCGCGATAACGGTATTTACACCATCCCCAGTACTAGTAGCCAAAAAACATGTCAGTACATATGATGGTGGTTAGAATAACAATTCCATACCATCTCGATAGGATTAAGTTCGCAATGGAATTTTGGAAGAAAGATGCACTCATGCCCTCTGGAGTGAATGTAAGTTTCGAGCATGGAAGGCTGATTCTTGAAATCATCTTGTTGACTGAGGAGACGGGCCATACAACAATCTGTGTTTTCAATGGGGCATACTGGTGAACATTTTGCACGTAATTTTGAGACATTGAAACCGCGTTCTTGAAGTACACGTTGCATTCCCTTTGGCTGACCATTTTCGAGGGTCATCTTTTGGGTCTTGCCGCGGTGCTCTGGGTGAGTTATTTTGGAGTTTTGTGAGATTGCGACGCTTTTTGGGGGGGCGGCCTCTGGGTTTGGGTGGCATAGTAGGAATTATTTTGCGGCGGGAGGAAAAGATTATCTTATTTTTTTTGGTGGCGTCAGATAGTACTCATCAAGATCTATTCAAAAATGATTTTATTGGATTTTTTTCGAGTTTT
This sequence comes from Collybia mongolica, assembly GCA_013420905.1. Classification (NCBI taxonomy): domain Eukaryota; kingdom Fungi; phylum Basidiomycota; class Agaricomycetes; order Agaricales; family Clitocybaceae; genus Collybia; species Collybia mongolica. The sequence goes on from JAAXNY010000004.1 coordinate 830,648, forward strand.
TTCGGACCGCGCCAAAATTTTGGACCCCTTTTCTAAAAAATCTTCACTTTTGGGGAATTGGCTCATACCAATCGTTAGAGCAGGTCAATTCCTGGCTATTCCGATGGTTTCCGGACTATTTATCGGCCTCTTGGGGTGTCAATAAATCAGTCAATAAATTTGTTGGCTTTGTTTGTCCGCAACTGTAGAGCTTTAAACCCTTCCGAAAATGGTTAGCATTCTAATAAGGGTGCATTGCATCCGATGTGTGGCAAATATCAATTGTAAACAGCTGCTTGGCTCCCAAGGAAGGGCCCCGTTTTGCCTTTCCATCTCCAGCAGTTCACATCTCCTTGGGTTCATGTGTTCAGATTTTTCCACTGTGTAATGTGGCTTTGAACTCCTACATGCCAGTGAACGCACCCTGTGAGGATAATCAGGAGTACATAGAACCAGGAAAAATGATGCTTCAAGGTGGACCATCCGTGCAGGGGGTAGACACAACCGTGAGAAGGATATATATAGGGTTGCACACCGTACCGTATACGGTGTACGGCCGTATAGTTTACGGGTCTGAGGCGACAGGTTTGCCGTAACCGTAACGGTACACCCTTCAGCGGCAAGGCTGATGGCACGGTATGGGTGCCAATACGGCCGTTGACGGGCTAATACGGGCATACGGCTAATAGACCTTACAATAAATTTATGAGTATTGGATGTACATTTTTTTGTTGTGTTGTGTTTGCACTTCTTGCCTCAAAGGACTTTTTTTGACAGCAGAATATCTGTAATATGCAAGAGTACAGCTGTTATTGATGATCTCACCAGGTATGCAAATCAGGACACATACCTCTGCGCTGAAATTTTGATTTAGTAGGAAGTGTGCTGTTCTCATCAAAAGTTTACAGGCTGTAAACTAACCTTAGTGTTGTATTTTATGTATATCCCTCCACCCTGATATGTTGCTCCATGATAACCCTTCAAGCATCCATTGCCAATGGGAAGAAGGCATGATCCAGAGTGAAATCCCAGCACACAAAGTAGAGGGGTTGGTGGTACAACCCTTTGTCTGTCATCTAAGGAGGTATATGCATCATCATGCCAGTCTGTTGCACAAATGCATTGATGAGGCACATTTTCAAAGTCATGTGGACCATATACCCATATCAAGTCATCAATCAGTTGATGGGTTGGATGGCAGATACCTGTACCATACACCATACCATCAAAGAGGTGCACTTGGGTGGTGATGGAACAGATATGGCCACCATAATACAGCTACTGTATTGCTGTAAATATGGATATGGCATGCAGCCCTAGATATATATATATATTGCCTAACCTTTTCAAGAAAAATTTGAGGACAAATGCAACTTAGTCAACATTTGAGCATTTGTCAAGATCAAATCAAAGGACAGGGCTCTGGTAGCAGATGTATGTACAGTGGTGAATCAGGGTAGTCTATCAATGACCCATGGAAATAGCACCAATATGGCTATTGGGTTAGGGTTCAGGAAGAAACTCTGAGGTTAGTAACTAACAGGTTACTAACATGGCAGTTTTGGAGGCAGTTATTCACAGATGTTAAAAATTGTTAAATGCCAGTTGGCTCTTTCTCTTCATCTTCCTGCATTATATCTAGCCCTTTTACTTTCTTCTGAGTAATATTAACCTCTCCTGAATCCTCTGAGAATGTGTTAACAAGATGTAAGGGGAGCACATATGTGCTCCACATCTAGTCACTTGGATATAAGTATCTTGCTTTATCATATACTTACTCATACATATGCTGCTGTATGCCTTGAGACTATCTTGGCATAACTCTATCTACCTTGTGACATGTCCCTTACCCCCTTTTGCAGCTATTAGTTTACTCCTTACTGATGCTTTACCTCCATGTCATTTGCATTGCCCTAGCAGGCTGATATAGACTTCTGACATATTTCCACAGTATTCCTTGATGTACCTATATAGATGGGGCCATCTGATTGTGAATGGCACCTTTACAATAACCTTGGCCTGGATCCCCTTTTTGCAACAAAGCCCAATTAGTCCCTTGGTGCCCCCTTCCCTGTGTGGCTGAGTATTGCCATTCATATTGCTCTCCCTCTTGGACACTCAGTGCAACACAGCCCCTTACACAAGAATTGGAGATGTAAGATTAATCAAGTGAGGAATTTAGAGCTTGTGAGACCATGCAGGAGGCAGAAAGCCATGATGATGATGTTAGGACATAGTATTAGAGCAATGTGAGGAAATTGTGATTTTCATAACTTTTTAATTATTTTTCAGAGGCCATGTGAAAAATCAAAATCAAAATCACCCAAAGTTGCCCAAAATCTGTCCAGATGAAGTGAGTAAAAAAGTGTGATTATGCCATTACTATGTATTTCAAGCAGTCTGGGGTAGCAGTGTATGAGGAGATGGTTAGTGATCAATCATCAATAGTAGTTAATAGGTGTGAGACTGCTTTTTAATTTGGTTATTAACCATATTTAACATACACTGCTTGGTGAAGATGTGTAAGGGCAACTCTATGTCATGCCATACTAACCCAAGGTCAGCCAATGCATGATCTAGCAGATGAAATCCAAAGAGAATACTCTGAGGATCCTCTGCCAGGTATATCTATCCTATATACCTAGTCTAAACAATAGCAGGGAGTTCCCATTGTTGCCATGTGGCTCAGGGTTGTACTGTATATTATCTACAAGTAAGCCATGTGTTCTCCAATGGTGTGTGCAGGCAGCATGTGCATTGCAATAACAGGGCAAGTGAGGTGCTGATGATGAGTATGCCAATAGTAGGAAGTGTGAGGGTGTCTGTGGCTGAGTGTGTGATGAGTGGGCCAGTGCCAGAAGGTGCAATAGTGCATGTGGAATGGGTGTGCCCCTTACAGATGTCAGCCAGCATACCTTTGGTATAACAAAATCGTAAGTTTATTTCTTTTCTTTTGTGTGTTTGCAAACGAAACAGTGTTGGATATCAATGTGTTTTGTACAGGTATGTGCAATGGGGTTGTGGGTAAGTACAATACAGCCTTGGTTATCTGCATGGATGGTTGTAGCTTTGGTTTGGGGGTAGCCAATGTCTTCAAGAAGGACTCAAAGCCAAATGGCCTCTTTGGTGGCATTAGAAGCTGCCATCTTTTCTGTTGTCTACTTACATTATAAAACAAGAGAAAATTATTATTATTATTTCTCCTGCCTCCCCACCCAGATTTCTCAAGCTGCAGCCTAAGCCTGAGCTGGGCCCAAGCCAGCCAGGATCCCAGCCTGCAGCTCAGGCTTCAATAGTACCATTGTCAAGCCTATAGTCATGGACAAGCAAAGCCCTCTAAAAAGTCTCATACATTTACCAGGACCCAACCCCTCATGTAAGAGTCCCTGCATAAACACCATTTTTAGCACCTAATGAGTTGGTTTATATGAGCCAATTCCACAGAATTTGAGTTTCAAAAAATAGAGCCCTGGATACCTGGGCAGGCCCCAAAATAACCCTAAAATTATGAAAAATAGCAGAATCAACTCCTTTTCTTGATCCAAATGTGATTCCAAAATAATATTTGCAATTTAATGAGTGGTTTTCCCCCAAAGAGTTCCCAAAAAAAAGTCCAAATAATCCAACTGCTGAGCATCATGGTAAGGTTCAGAAAATAACAACAGATGACTGCAAGCAGAAGGGCCTATAGCAAACCCTGGAAGAGCACAGCTTTGATGTGAAGGATCTGAGAGCTAAGTGCACACCTGTCTGTCCATTTGACAACAAAAACTGTTGCATAGTTTGGCTTCTCAGTCAACAAAGTGACTTTGTAAATCAGGTCTTTATGCTGGAAACACTCATTAAGGAAGTTGGGCACAAATCTATCTTCTTGCCTAAGTTTCATTGTGAGCTTAATCCAATTGAAATGGTGGGTTTCTGTATTATCATTGATTTCATTTGTAACTAAAATGATCTCTAGTTCTGGGGATGGGTGGAATACCAGTATAGGCAGGTACCCAAACAGACTTTTGATGATATAAAACAGGCAGCTGTTGCTGAACTTGATTCATGCCTAGCCAATGTCATCTGAAGGCTCATTAATCAAGCATGGCATTTCATGAGCGCATACCAAATTGGATTGACAAGACAAGCAGCAGTGTAGGCAACAAGAGAATAAAAGGGTCATCAATTAGTCTTAGAGCACCTTGATGCACCTTGATGCCATCACATCCTGAGGTGGGTCCTGGGCCCAAAAATGTCAAATACTTTGGTCAAAAAACTTGGCCAGCCTGATTTACCATGGGAAAAACTTTGAAGATGCTTTTTTTGATGTATTTTAACATCCTGAGTTTGAATCTGAAGTCAGAATTTTAGTAGAAATCCTCATTTTGGAGATTTCAAATTAGAAGGCTTTGCCTGTCTGTGACTGTAAGCCTACCAAAAACAGGCCTAAGCTGCAGCTTGCAGGCCAAGCTGGACCAGCTCATCACTATAAATTAAAATCAAACTACCTTCATAAACAGCCCACATGTATACATATACCTATACAACTTGCTGTAGTTATTGCCCCTTTTATTCCTTTTTCTTGTTTTTCTTGAATTACAAGCAGGTTATCACAGCACAAAACTGTAAATTTCACACAAAGACAATCTTCGGTTAATCTCACATCTTCCACCATTATTCTAACATTTCTCATCTTTAACTTTCTCTTCCTGAACAATGTTAGAAAAATGTTTGTAATAGTTATGTCATTGTTTCAACACACAAGTTCAGAAGGCAGCACATGATTGCAACCTCTACTCATACCTCTTCCACTGGCCACCATCATCCCCCCTTCCTCCCCAGCCCTTGTGCAACAATCCTCCATCCCTCACCTTCCACAACCCTTCTGCAATGCTCTGCATTGGTGAGCTTCCATCATTGTTTGCTTGTGCTAATGCCACCCCAACAGTCCCTTTAGTTTCAAATTTCCATTTTTGTTATTTTTTGGATACAATGCTCAAATAAGAAACCTGCAAGGCCATGAAAGAAAAAACCCAAGAAGTACCTCTGTTCCCCTCATCAATCTGACACATATACTGACTTTTGGGCTCCTTTATAGGTTTGAGGGAGGCACATGGTGTTGCCCTTGCCCAGTCTGTATGGTAGGTCTAATTCTTGATGCATGCACAACCATTACAAGAACCTCTCTAACAATCTCATTAGTAACATGCTTGTATGTCTATTTGCAAAAGAATATGGAGTAACAATGAAGGATACCAGTTCACAATGTGGCATGCACAGAGGCTGGTGCAGAAACAAGTTAGAGGCAGTGCATTGCAGATAGCATACTCATACAGGTTTCTGTACATGTATATATATATCAGTCAATATATACCTGCATGCAAATGATTCTAATTGATTATGAAAATTTATTCAAGAGTGAAATGTGAGCAGGCAGCACAGAACAAAGCCCTGATTTCAAGTCAGAATTTTACAAATATATGGTCAAATGTTTGGAAAATGAGAAGTAAAATGCTGAGGGACCTGCAGGAGGGGCCGAATGTGGATATGCTGTTCGGGGCGGAGCTGCGGAGCGATGGGAGCAGGGAGCCCAGCACAGATGCGTTGGCGAGACGACGTACCGGTACGTGTGGCGCCAACCACCTTCTCAGGGACCTTCCCCGATCGGGATCTTGCTGTTTCCGCTTTTGGATAGAACCCATCACAGGTTGTGGAAGGTGCGCCCTCAAGGCCTTATGATGGTCCCAACAATGGGCCTTGAGGTTCTGAGAAGTCGAAGTCCTGTCTCAGGTGGTGTATACAGCCTTGAAGAATTTTTTTGCTTTTCGTGATAAATAAAGTGAGAAACCGTCTCTTCCAAGGCTTCATCGTTGCACTCGCTTCCCATTTTCAATACTGAAGAAAATCAACAGCAACAATCTAGGACTCTCTCGAAATATACATATCTGAATCTAAATGGTCCGGGATCAATGCACGCCCCACTAAACATGACTCATCAAAACGGCATCAATCTGAGCTCCCTCATACTCAACGGGTCTTTAATTGAACAAGCACCAAACTCAACATATTACTCATCTTCTATGAGTCTTGTTGAATCAGGCCACCAAATTCTATGCACAAAGACAATCAAGGCGTGGCGTCGTGTCTATCAAAGATGCTGTAGACCAGATTGTCTAACTCTCGCACGCCGCAAACGCTACTGAACAGCGACGGTGGACGTTGACAGTTTAGACACGTATCTTGTCGTTGCCACGCGTGTTCTTAACTTAGGTATTAAAATGGTGAAGCTCTTTAATAACCAGAACAACATATCACTCCCAAAACACAACACACCGCCCCTCCCCATCTACTCCAAAATCCTGGCATTATGTCGACCATAATACATCGTTTCATAAATCGATTCCGCGAAAACACCTACTACACTATCACCATTTTAGGCCTCGATTACACTGGAAAAACGACGATGTTGTACTTGCTGAAACAGAACAAATTGATCCAAACCATCCCTACAACTGGCTTCAATATTGAGACTGTAGAGGTGCCACTGCGCGGAGGGCGGCAGTTGAGGTTCACTGGGTGGGATGTCGGATCCGGATGTTCTAGTCCCAATGTGCTGTCTTTGATGATAGGCTCGTACACCACTGCAGCGAACGCCTTGATTTGGATGGTTGACAGTACTCACCCCGAGAAACTGAAGGAGTGTGTGGAATATTTCGACTATATTGTCAAAAAATATGAATCCAAGCGGGTCGAGGTGGGATACACAGGAAATAGCTTTCCGATCTTGATGTGTGTTCTTTTCTCAATTCTTTCGCACTTGATGTCTACTTACCCTTCAAATCGTAGTCTTGCCAACAAGCAGGACCTCCCTGGAGCCCAACACATCGATCTCATTCGCAAAGCCTTTGCAATGACATTACGAGGACGTAATGCTTGCATATTCAAGTCGGCTTTGACTCAGCCAGACACAGGCCTCCCTGACGCATTTGAGTGGCTCTCCATGGCACTTGAATTAGAATCGGCGGGAAAACCTCCACAGCATCCAAAACACGATCCGGTGGCAGATTTGCGCTCTACTGACACACTTTCTGAGAAGCTGGAGTCGTGGTTGGGCCGTACTGAAACAGATTCCACCCCGCAAGAATTCTTAAATCAATTTAATTCCATCAGCCTCCCTGCTTGGGATCATTATACGCACATACGCATCGCCTTTCTCATTTTAATAACATATGGGCGACAGAAAGGTAAGGACACCATGCAATGCTTTCCATCTATCCAAACATACCATCATTTCTCACAGGGAAAGACATGATCTTTGCCGGCATAGAAAAATACATCACAGAGAGTTCGCAGACTCGGGGACGCACATTTCATATCACCATGACATACTTCTGGATCCAGATCGTACACCTTGGCATCCAGAGCACGGTGTCCCCAACGTCGCTGGAGTCCTCCAAAAAATCGGAAGCAATGTCCGCATCGCCCGATGATTTTGCAAATTTCCTGCTACATAATCCATACGTTGCAGACGGGAATTTGTGGGCGGATTACTACTCTAAGGGTGTGATGATGAGTCCAGCTGCCAAGACAGGAATGGTGTTGCCCGACAAGAAGCCCCTCCCAAACCTCATGGTTCGAGACGCTATCTAGAGATGTGTCATGGGGAAACACAGGATCCCGGAGAGACTAGGATATCTAAGAGTTTATCACTGTAAATTTTATTAGTGCTCATTTTGTAGCCAGACCTGTAAGCCTTGGAAACGCTACTGGTACCCTGACCTCGAACTTCTTCAATAGCTCAAGTTTGAGTATATTATTGCGTGGGGAGGATGAAGATGAGTTTTGCCAGCCGTTCCCTTGTCCGACATTCTTGTGGGATAGCAAAGCTTGAGGGTCGAAGTGGTACTATGTCGGGAATTACCCGATTTGGCTTAAAATCTCGTTGGTTCATTTAACCCCGATTGATGATTAAGTACGGCAATTATGCCATGCTGATTCTGTGCAAGTTCGTGAATTTCGGACCATTAATATTTTGGCAGTCCAAGATAAGGATTCCATCGCGTTAAATCTGGATGCGCACCTTCTTTTCTTCTATCAAACCCAGGGATCCCTTTGAATCTAATACATTTCTTTTGGCCGCAGAAAACTGGTACCTTAACCTCAATCAGTCTTCTTTCCCTGGTACCCCATCCTCACCTCGAGCTTGATGTCACCTTGACCAGTATACCTCGGGTTGAGGCTTGCGAATATGTATTCTAACATTGTGGTGAGTACCCTCCTTTTGCCATATTATCTTCTCCACTTATCCAACTGCGAAACCCTTATGTAGACGGGATCCATGCTGTCGAACACAAGCATGCTGGAACAGGCGACTCATCCGTCATGTACATTGGCGCTGCACTTCTGACCAGACAGAACACTCAGTACTTGGTTAAACAGAAGTCGTTATTTATTGAGGGCTTTCCTCCTCCTGGTTTTTCCGGTGGTGTTTGCGAGAGTGGGTTCATTGGGCACGCAAATGAACATTCTCCCACTACAGATGCGGCTAAAGCTGGAATGGGTTACAGAAAATTCATTGCTGATACTAGTGCCACTAAGGGTGATAAGTTGGTTATCCAGCACGCCATTGAGATTCTTGGCTTTGCTTAGTCCAATATCATGGAGCTTTGTAGATTTAGATCTTGTATAAATTGAAAATCATCTTTGTTGCAAGGAGTGTTTATGTTCACAAACAATATCTGGAGAAATAAAAGTATAGGTTAGGATTCAGAATTACGACGATGTTGTCACCTCACACCAATTTCGAGTATTTCCAAATATGGTTGGTGTGGTTGGAGTGTGCTAACAGTTTTCAGGTGAAAATCACAATGTCGCTATTTTAAATCGATACGAACGGGTGATGATAATTTTGGAAATCGAGTCTCGGGGCTTATAAGTTCGATGGGTTCACGTGTAGAAAGTACGGTCCGTTCGGACCGCGATTTATGCTCAAAGCAAGTTTGTCCCATTCTCCATCCAGCTTCCCAAGGTCCTGACTTCCTCTCTTTGCGAATGCCATCATGTCGATTTCATCCGACGACAAAACCATGGGCGGGCGAGTGGCTCTGGTAGGGACGGGGAGCCGTGCTGCGATGTTTATACGAGGTATCGTCGTGCGTCCAACGAGCAGCGTCGTCGCCCTCTGCGAGCCCAATAGTATCCGAGCTGCATATTATAATGAGCTTCTAGAATCGCTAGGAGTACCGAGGGTGCCAGTGTACAAGCCGGCCAATTTCAAGAAGATGATAAAGGATGAGAATGTGGAAATTCTCGTGGTAACTTGTGTCGATGCGTTGCATGATTTGTACATAGTTCCTGCCCTGGAAGCGGGAGGTGAGTGTTGGGAAAAAATGTTCAGATTTATCCATATTAACTTGGAAGCGCGCAGTCCGTGTCCTGACTGAAAAGCCAATGACAACTGATGTTGAAAAATGCCGCCGGATCCTTGAGACTGTGCAGAGGACTGGTCAACATCTCACTGTAACGTTTAACTATCGGTGAGCTACTCGTTATGTCGCTGTGAATCGGGGCCCATGGTCATATAGGTATAACCCAGTCCACGAGCTTGTTAAGAGGACCATATTAGAAGGCAAGATCGGCGAAGGCGAGTCATGGAAATCATTGAGATTGTCCACGAATTGAAAATGCGGGGCGTAAAGTCCTTTCTGTTCACTTCGAATGGCTCCTTGATACGGTCCATGGCGCTGACTACTTTCGACGGTGGCACCGACAGAAAAGCAATTCGGGAGGATTGATGGTCCACAAATCGGGCCATCATTTCGACCTCGTCAACTGGTGGATCGATGCTGAGCCAGAAACCGTCGCCGGGTTTGGAAAGCTCGCCTTCTATGGCGAAGAAGCAGGGAAAAAGCACGGATGGGCAAAGGATTATGAGAGAGCAAGGGGGAGTGAGGAGGCGAGAAAAGATCCTTTCGCGATAAACTTGGAGGCCGACCCAACTCTAAAGCGGATCTATGCTGATGCAGAGGAAGAGGACGGGTACCACCGAGACCAGAACGTAAGATTGAATATGATGAAACCCTTTAGATCTCTCTAACAACACAACAGGTTTTTGCTCCTGGAATAGGAATTGAAGACGATATGAGTGTGATGGTTCGATATAATACTGGTGCAACGCTGACTTACCACTTGGTGAGAAAGATTTGCTCCATATTGCTGACTTGCTCTAAGTATTTCAGACTGCATATTCTCCCTGGGAAGGTTACCGGGTTATGTTCAATGGTTCGCTAGGACGTCTAGAGCTGGAAGTCGTGGAATCACAATATCGTCTGCCTTCGAACGATGGGGGAATGGACGGCCTGATTCATGGAAATCAATCCCTCCCTAACGCTGGTGGTGCGACCGTTACGCTTCATCGGTTGTGGCAAAAGCCAGAAAAACTGCCTGTGAAGGTTGACCATGCTGCTCATGGAGGTGGTGATACAAGAATGTTAAGTGTGTTGTTTGGGCCAGTACCTGGGGAAGTCGCAGACACTGGTGACGCATCGAAGCGGGGTGCAAATGAGAGGGACGGTGCCATGGCATTAGCAGTGGGGTTGCTCGCCAACGAGAGTTTCAGAACTGGCAAGTTCGTTGACTTCAAGAGCTTGAATCTTCCGTTGTAGATACACGCCTGGAACCTTTTGTTGATATGGTGTTGCATGTCCAGTGAACATCGAGCCCCTCCTCGTTTTATTTGTCGGAATATGCTCAAATCGCATGGGCTTGCACATGCATTTCGACCTCGTAACGAGAAAGAAGACATCTGCCAAGGCTTTTGCTAAACAGGTGCAAAGAATAATTTCGCGTGCTCCAGCCTCACATCGCCGACCACGCTTGTAGTAATCAACACGATCCTCAGGTAACTGGCCATGAAAAGGCTTCAAGAATCCTCACCCTCGTCGGGAGGTATTCCTAAGCTCAAGAAGCCTAAGACTGACGACTCTCCAACGACACCCGTGAGGGAAGATGGAGGCTGGACCAAGGTCGAGAAGCGGAAACAGAAAAAAGCCAAGAAAGTGGGGATCAAGCTAGATGTGTGTGTTCTCTCCTGGGAGCTCCAAGTGTCGAGGATCGCGGTGAATTAAAAAGACTCACTACTTTGCTTTTAGGCGATGCAACCCCGGTTCATGTATAATAATGCAGAAATCGTCAAGAGAAACCATGCCGTTGGGATTGAAGTATGCTTCAAGCGACTTTCAAATTGCAGCTGAAGCTCATCATTCTATTCCAGGATATCCGAGATCTGGCTGTTCACATAATTGCAGATGCACCTCCGCCTAACTGGCTTCGCCTTGATGTGAGTTCGCATTTTGCCAGAGGGTGTCAGCACTAACATCGAAAGTGTCTACAGAATACCCAGCTAATCCAGAAAGTGGTTGCTCTATTGATACCAGGATTGACGCCGGAACTTTTATCGCTCCCTCCCTTCCCTACGTCGGCAACGTCAAACCCCAACCTTCCACTTTCAATCCCGCTTCTCCCAAGGACGCCTGATGCTGGCCCTAAACCGAACATGCCATTCATCGCTGCTACTTTTAGCCATGCATGCCCTACCCGGGCGCCGGGAGATTTGACTCGCATGCACAGTGTATTGAGCGCGTTTTTCCATGGGCCGGTCAGTGGTGAGGAGAAGAAGAAGCGAATGGAAAAAATGCTCGCCTGTACGTTTTCTTCCCGCGAATTCATGTATTTGAACTCGCTTACCTGAAACTGCACAGCAGAAAACATCCGGAACAAGGACCCAGCACAATACCTTTTAACACTCGAGCAGATGATCGAGAATGAATATCCAATCACGTCCTATATTGCTGATGTGTTTGAGAAACCTGAAGGATGGGTAGAGACGCCGGAACCTCCAAAACAGCCGTTGCTTGAAGCACCATCAGACACAAAAGACCGTCCACAACAGCGCATTTATGCGATCGATTGCGAGATGGTATGTCCGTGTTTTCGAATTATCCCTTATAATAACCCCAGTCCAAAGTGCATGACAGAAGATGGTAAAGAGCTTACGAGGGTGTGTATGGTTGACTTCCATTCTGGAAACGTTTTGTACGATCAACTCGTGAAACCATCCAAACCCATAGTTGACTACCTTACACGGTATGTTTTTATCAAGGCATTCGCGGTCGTCCCTGATGCTTTTCTCCTCAGGTGGTCAGGTATCACAGCTGCAGCTCTCGGCCCCGTGACAACCACCCTTGCGCAAGTCCAAGCGCAAGTCCTCAAATTATTATCTCCCCCAGCACCAAATCCATTCTCAACTTCCTCCACACCAGCACCTCCGCCGCCTCCAACCCCAATCTTGCTCGGCCACTCACTTGAATCGGACCTGAAAGCCCTCAAAATCTGCCACCCACTCTGTATTGATACAGCCCTAATGTATCATCACCCCCGCGGACGACCGCTCAAACCTGGCCTTGCATGGCTGACCAAAAAGTGGTGCGGTCGCGAGATTCAGACAGCCGGAGAAGGGGGACACGACCCCGAGGAGGATGCAAGAGCCTGTCTCGACTTGCTCAAGAAAAAACTTGCCGGTGGACCTGGATTCGGCGAGTACAAAACCGACTTGGAGTCGATATTTGAACGCATGTCGAGGTCAAACCGCAGGGCAGGAGGAGGGCCCGGTACCATTAAATGTGCGGTAGTTGATCACGGCAACCCATCAGTGATGCATGGAAACAAGGCTAGTACAGCTATCGGGTGTACGAGCGATGACGAGGTCCTCAAGGGTTTAGTGGACGTTGTTCCTTCACATCAATTCATATTTGGGAGATTTATGGGTTTAGCGAATTGTATGGGATGTGCGTTCATTCTTGTTACTCGTCTTCTCGACCAATAACTTACTATGACGGCCTAGGGACCACGCCAAAGGCGTCTGCAGATGCTCCAGCACCAACCCGAATCCCAACTCCAACGCCAGACATCTTAACTCCTGTTCTTGAGAACCTCAACACCCACCTCAAAACATTACACTCCTCCCTTCCTCCACGTACTGCTGTCATCATTTTTACAGGACATTCTGATCCTCGCCGTATGGCCTCACTCAATGCCCGCAAGTCGGCGTTTGAAGCTGCATTACGCAGTGGGAAAACCTCTGAAACTATGAATCCCGAGGAACGATGGACCGCTGGGGATGGCAGAGAACTTGAGGAGGCTGTAGAAATGGCGAAGCGAGGCTTGTTATTTCTGGGAGTCAAACAATAATTTCCAGAGTCACCAGATCTAGAACATTTGGGTTGACCGAATCGGTTGCCAACTGACGCCATGTACATATGTAGTGTCTTAGTTGAACTTTGGGTCCAAGCCGTCTACTGATTCAAATCTGCGAATAAGTACCTGAACATTGACATCTCATGATTGATCTCTGTACAATGTGTGGCAAATAAGCAAGTCTCACCATTCCTGGGGGGTGGTCCACACCAAGGGTTTGAATGGATTTGCCACCATTTACCAACAAGTGAATTCATGTTTTTATGTCAACATTTTATTTTATTTTAGTTCAAGCTTTTATATACTGCTGTACATAATACAGAAGCTGTTCACCATTATGTGATAAATGTACCAACTGAGATGGAGATCATAGACATGAGCATTAGAAGCCATCACACAAGGGCATGATAGCATGCCCTAGGGGGCTGCTGAAGGGATGCCAGGTGGTTGGTTCAGGGTGGTAGTGCACCACCTCCTAGAGAGCACCCTTGGCCACCCCTGACTTAGCCATAGTTCATCCTCAGAGAAGGTGCACTGCCTGTTAAGGACCCAAGGAGAAGGACTAGTACTGCACCTGGCTGTAGGCTGTAGTACTACAGGACCTTAAAGGAGAAGCCCTGGGGTTACAGTCGAAGCTCTCCTAACCCATAGCTCTGATAACCCATAATCTCTTGTAACCCATAGTCCTTGTACATTACCAAGTTGGTATGCGGGGAATTTCGGCCATAACCCATAACATTCTAATACCCCATACCCCATACCCCCTGTGGCGCAAAACCCATACAATTTACTAGTCCTTTTTTGGTTCATTTGTACCCCAAACCCTACAAACACGATATAATTTGTTTTCTCTATCATTTACGGACAAGCCATGGCATTAAAACCACTCGAGGTCCTCAAAAAAGGGCTCAACATCCTTAAAAAGCAAGTCAAAGCAAGGAAAGAGACCCTTCAGGCTCGGCTCGCCGCAAGACAGTCAATTTCATCGCAAGACGAGATTTGGCTTGATCACAATGCGAATTTGGTGGACGAGCAGCAAGTCCTCGATGCTCTAGAAGATGCTTCAGACTACGCGAAAGAATCCCAGGAAGAAGGGCCTATTAACGGTGGGGATGACGTTGATGACAACACACCACTTGAACCCCGTCCATCACATCACGAGGTGTTTCAGGCAGCATCAGTCATCAACAGGTACACTGAACATCTTGACGATCCCCTCGCACGCAAGCTTGAGGCAATTTTGGGTTCCTTTGGCCGCCAAATGCGTTTGGAGAAATCGTGGTCAATGACCTCAACCTGCCTTACAGATTACTTCCATCGTACATAATTAATGCCTTATATACCCCAATTACTAGATACTTATCGTACAAGCATTTTTTTGACCTATTTTTAGTACCATTCTCAAAGCCCATACTCTCCATAACCCATACCCTTGGAGGTGTGACCGAGAGGTATGGGTTAAGAGAGCTTCGACTGTATCAGTGAGGAACCAGGTGAGTCAGGGGAGGCTCAAGTGATCTTTGAGTCTAGAACTCTCTTTAGAAGGGGGCACTCCCTGATGACATGATCCATAGTTTCCACTAGGGCACCATAGTTACAGGAAGCCAAATCCTCTTGTGGGAAGAACTGGTCTCTGTATGCTCCAATGGACTAGTGCAGGAGAGAGAAATTCCCACGGTCAGACGGTGGTGGTAGTAAAAAATCATCATTGTTTCACATTGATTGCTTGATGTGGGCGTGAGCAGCAAATCACGTGACTCTCCGATCAGGACGTGTACCTGATTACGTAGTTGGGTAGGTCCAGCCAAAACCTGCCAAAAGAAAAATTCGACCATAGGTCTTTTTTTTCGTTACCAGTGCATCCATCAATGTCAGTCGTGTAGCATCGTACGTCCTCGCCCTTCAAGCTTCAAGGTTGATGTTCTTTTGGTTCGTATATTGGTATCGTGGAAGCTATATATATAACTCACTGATAGATATGATTAGGTCAACAGGTCAGACGGCGATGGTGATCCATAGCACGCCCTGCTCCATAGCACGCCCTTTTCTCCCACTATATCTTCTGGTCACAAATATTGATATGATGTTTTTGGCTGGAGCTTGGGAATATGGAAGCCACTTCGACGAGCTCGCATAACCTTAAATTGCGGTCCGTCTCGGTCCGTGCAAAAGTCCATCCAGTGGGGCTACTTATGTGAAGATCACTTTGTCCCACTCATAACAAAATAACTTTGCCGAAGGAGAATGTCGACCTTGGTGGCGGTGCCATATCGAATCATCCTACTCATCCTACTTACGCCAAACCTACCTTCGCCACTGTGGTTCAGATAATTGATCGTCATGTGCCTCCCTCTTAGTCTTTTGGTCCCCGCAATGGCGCCGACCTCACTAGGTCCTCGTTCTTCTTTTACTACTACGTAACATACGGCCCGCAACATCACCATTCGATCTGTTGCCCCAAGTAGCGCCTCTGGAGGTCACGCGGGGTCCCCGCCTCGAATCTCACATCTATGGATTCCCATAATCACCACTACTCGTTCGTGCACACTAAGTACGTGCAATATGAGCATACCCCGCCCATCTTCAGTCTCCTCCGTGACTAAGGAACGAGACAGCACAATATCTCCTTTGCCCAAGGGAAAACCCTTTCTTCGTGCTGGAGATGCTGCTCTTGCTATTCTCGATGAGAATACCCACCAACGTCAGATAACGCCCGAAGAAGACCGCAGAGTCCTGAGGAAGATCGACCTGTGGTTATTGCCCGTCATCCTGATGGTCTATTTCCTCCAGCAACTCGACAAGTATGTACACATGACTCAAATCGGTGAAGTTCAAGCTGATCGCATGTGGAAAGGTCTTCCCTTTCATACACATCTGTTTTCGGTATCATTCAGGAAACTGGTCAGGCATTTCTGCGACATGAGATTTAATAGATTCTGATTCTGGTAAAAGGCCTTGTTGGTTCACAATACAGCTGGCTCTCCAGCATAGTATATGTGGCGCAATTAATCTGGCAACCCATCTCCTCGTACCTTCTCGTCAGACTTCCTGTCGCCAAATATCGTGAGAGAAACGTTACTCATGAGCCATCCAACACCACTAACTGAATTTCTACAGTGTTCGTCCATGTTTTCATGTGGGGCGCGGTTGTAGCTTGCTCGGCTTCTGCGACGAATTTCAAAGGATTGATCACCGCACGGTTCTTCCTTGGGCTTTTCGAAGCCACGGTTGGTCAGTTATCAAGCCGACAATATTGAAAAAATATCAAATGCCTAACCATAATGTAGCTCCGTCCTTTATAACTATCACCCAAATGGTTTGCATATTTCGCACAAACTTTTCCAGGTACCAATATGCTTTTATTATAGTGGTGGCGTCGCCGAGAGCAGACGATGCGCCTCGCTATGTGGATGGCCATGAATGGAGTTACTGGAATGGTGGATTCTCCGTTGTATCTTTCCTATCGGTTTTTCATGGCCGCCATTTATGTAGGTCGGCTCATTAATGTCGTATGGCTTGGGACATATTCAGGGGTCGTTAAGGCCATATCAGGTAATTCAAATCTTTTTTTCCCGACCAAGTCCTAACAACCTACCCAGACGATCTTCCTTTTCATAGGACTACTGACAGTGGTGTGCTCCCCGATCGTCATGTGAGTTTCCTGCTACCCGTTCCAAATAGCGGCGATTTTTAACCATGACCAAACGATATCAGCTTGGTTCTTCCAGACTCTCCGACAAAAGCGAAATTTTTGACTCATGACGAGAAGATTATTGCTCTTGAACGGTTGCGGGCTAACAACCAGGTAAATACGCAGCCGCGTCGCGATTTGCTGCCATTCACCCGGAAATTGATTTTCACAGGGAACGGAGACCAAAGTTTGGAAGTGGGAGCAAGTCTGGGACCTTATGTTAGACCCTAAGACATATCTATGGTTCCTCTTACTCTTCGTCTGCGCGTGAGTTCAATTCTTAGAATCATTGGCCAAACACATGGGACTCATTAGACCGAAAAGCGTTCCAAGTGGCGGCATTGGCGCGTTCGGGCCCCTGATTATCCGTTCGTCGAGTTTCATTAGATATTATGACATCTGGTAACGACTCACTCAGAGGGATTTGGGTTTGACCAATTCAAGACAATTCTTTTCAACATCCCATTCGCAGCCTTCCAAGTTGTGGTCACCATACTCTCAGCCTACGTCTCGACAAAGATCAAGCTCAAATGGCTGGTAATATTCGGTTTGACCCTCCCGCCCATTGCAGGTGTCTCGGCTCTCCTGGTTCTAGATCACGGGCCCGAAATGAAGAACAAACTGCTTGGATGCTATTATGTAGTGAGTCTTGTCCCGAATATCCGTCTAGTTAATCACACCAAACTCACGCCAAATCCAGCTGTCCTTCTTCACAGCTCTTCGTGGGTCTCGAAATCCCATTTTTGAAGTACACGCTGACTTCCTTTTAGAGCCAATGCTATACACCTGGAGCTCGCAAAACACTGCCGGTCACACGAAGAAAACATGTACCACTGGGATGGTGTTCGTTGCACAATGCGCAGGAAACGTGCGTTCACAGCGGGAGGCCCGACTCTCCCATGCATGCTGATTTTCCTATCGACAGATCGTGGGACCCTTGTTATATAGGACGCAAGACAAACCGTTTTACCACCGTGGTCTAATATCAGAGTAAGCTTTACAAACGCATCCCACAGCCAAACTAAATTTACCTTTCGCATTCCCCAGTCTGATCTGTTGGATTGCATTGGCCGTGTTAACTCTGTGAGTCGGCAATGCTCATGCGCTGAGATACCGGGTACCGTGTTTAACCTAGGTGTTTCCAGAATGACTGCTGCATACCTTGCATTCCGAAACGGCCAACACGCTGCCAGACGTGTGAGTTTGGGCAAAACGGGTCAACTCCTCGACACGTCACTCGAGAAGCACATACACGATGACGCAAACACCGGAGCCCCGAACGATCAGTCCTTCCACGACCTAACTGACACACAAAATGAAGATTTCATATTTGTACTGTGATGTATCCCATGATTCATATATGTAATAACAGTTCGACACTTTAGTTCTTTAGGATATTAGAAATTGAGCAGGGGGAGATGCAAACGAACACAGGGTACTGGATGATGAAAGTAGTGAACAAGACAAAGACGGAAGGAAAAATAAAAATAAGGCAACCGAACAAACAATTATGGGTATGTGCAAACAAAAAATGTACAGGCTGACCTCATGCACTATGAGGGCGCTTGAAGCAGACGAAAATCACATCTCGTCCTCGGGATCCCATCTTGAAATTTTTCCTAGTGGGCGATAATAGTACTGTTTATATTTCTTCGTTTCGCTGCGCTTCCCAGGGCGAGGCATCATACTTTTGATCAATGTGGCGCGTTCTTGATCGTTGTCAGCTTCTGGCACGTAGAACCACTGCGCCTCAAGTGGGCGATCAGAGTCATCCTAGTAACAGAATGTACAGCTTGGTCAACGCTTTGCGTTCAAAAATAATAAACAACACAACAAACCTTTCCACTGCTATCCACTTTCCCAAACACACCACTCCCGCGCGACGCCTCACCGTCTCGCAGTACACGCTCAAATACTTCCATCCACTCCTTCTCACTCCGCTGAGCCTTGAGCGACGGACGACATTGCATTACGGATTTGTATAGCGACGACGCGGGGAGACACGACGCTCGGGACGTTGCCATGCTTTCAATCAGCAGACCACATATCTCCGCATCCAGGGCGGATGTTTCTGGATTGTTGGCTTTGGATTTCGGCGGCGGCGTACTGGACACAGAGGATGGACGCTTCAAACTGGAGGTTGACGAGACAGTAGAATTGTCGGAATTTTGACGCGGACGGCTCTTCAGCGTGCTGCTATCATTTTTCCGTTGTCTTTTAGCCTTTGTCTGTGGATCGACATCGACCGTTTCATCTTCATCCTCATGTTTACGTTTTCCATCTACCTTTTTCTGAGGCTCGACAGCTTTGATTTTTCCCTTAGCAGATGAAGAACGGGGCTCTGAATTCGCGGGGTCTGAAACGGACGGACGTGACTTCTTCCTGACTGGCCCTTCGTGTCGCCGCTCTTCTACTTTCTTCCGCTTTTGCTTCTCCACACTTGCCTCGGAACGGCTGGACCCTTCCTCCTTTTCGTCCGCCTCCATAACTCCATTATGATCCCTGACCTTCAGTGCCTTATCGACTTTGGTTTTCGTTCTCGGCTTGTTGGCGGCTTTCGTTGATGTTTCATGCGCCACATGCACTTCTGTTGTGGGGGTCTCTGATGATAGTGACTCTTCTACCAAGTCGTTGACAAGGTCCAACACATTAGGAACGTTGCTTTTCGTTTCGGTTGTTTCGGGAACTTCTGGGGCTGCAGAGCTGAAGAGGTCCAAAACATCAAGAACCTGGGTAACGTCCGTATTTTTGTTTGGCCGAACGTCGACATCCATCGGCGCTTCAGTGTGATGAGTAGATCCTTCGTCTGCTGGTTCGTCATCAGTACTCGGCTCTGGAATTGGTGCGGCATTTGTTGCTGGTATTACTGTTGTGACAACTGAAGAAGCTTTTTCTGTTACTGGTAGGTCCGATGAGGTAGGGATATCGAGGACAGGTTCTGGGCTATGGTCTTTGTCAGCTGATTCTGGCTCAGATGTAGCGATAGGCGGTCGGGTGATAAACGCGGAGGGGACCTCGGCGTCTGAGCCTGCAATGGGCTGTGAGAGACTAGTCTCAATGCATATCGAAGGCTAAACGCACGGTCAACAATACCCTGTCGCACAGGCAGGTCTGGAACATACCTCAAAGACAAGCGAAGTCGGCGGCAAGACCGATTCAGAAGTTGCCCCAGGTAACACCCCGTTGCTTTCCGTCTCACTCTCTAGATCCATATCTTCATTGTCATGATCCGATGGGGGAAACGATAGCGGCGAGGATGGGGGCATGGATGGGGGTGAGGATACCAAAGAGAGGGGAGAAACTGATCTCATCGGCGAAATAGGAAGGGATGCTGGTGAGAGCGGAGGCGACGACGGCGGCAATGGTGAAGATAAGCATTGCATCTCTTCAGGTTCATGGCTAGGCTCTCTATCACTCGTAAGAGAAGGGGGACTGCTAGATAAGTCGCATACTGGATGGCTGGGATGATCCGGTAACACGGCGTTCACAGAAGAGCTCGAAGGAAGCTCGGAGGCAATGTTGTGTTCATCGTGTTCATCGGGGAAATCGGCTGGGGACGAGGCTCGACTGGTCGAATGAGCGGGTTCAGATATCGGTCTTGAGATGAATTGGAGGCCGGAAAGGGGAGGGGGGGACCATGTTGGGGCGGATTGTCGCATCTGCCAACGACTCTGCAATTTGAGCGCAACAGGATCGGTTTTCCATTGACCGCGTTCGGCAGATGTACGGAAGAACGTCGCTCGAGTACCTTCTTCGAAGAAACTGTATCCTTCACTCTCATCCTCATCGTCATGCTCCTGCTCCTCCTCACTGTCATAAAACGTAGATGGATAACGTGATGCAACGTCACGGGTGATATCAGAGTGTTGTTCACCAAAATGCAACTCCATCTTTCCTGATTGCCTCGACACGTAAAGGGGTGGTGTAGCACGTAACATGACATCGCCATCATCGATAGATTTGATACTAGGTAAGATATGTGGTGTGATGCTGGCCTGCGATGATGGGTAGTGCATATAGTTTCGATCCCAAGCAGAAAGGTGGTCGTCCGTATGGTCGCTATGAGGATGATGGCCAATTTCATAGGCAATTCTAGGGCTAGACTGGATAAAAGCGTAGTTCTGACTGCTTGTGCTCGAAAATGGAGTCATTGGGGGCGACGATGAGCGGGGTGGAGACGACGACGCTATAGAGTCGAGAGCACGGTAACCATCTGACCAACTCGAAAGAGGCGGGAGGGAGACATTTTGGGTAGGTTGGCGGTTGTGTCTGTCGCCCGTTGGAATTACGAGGGGCGGAAGGGTGTTTGACATGGGTGTTTGGGTGATAAGACAAACGTCACGTGTACCACGCGTTAATCCCAGTAAACGCGTTTTTAGACGGAGTTCCATTGTTTGTAACTCCGAGGTCATCAGACGCGTCTCGTTCACGTCGCATCGTGATTACAACGCGACGCAGCCCGTGCAATGACCGGTCGCCGAGTATTACTGAAGCGAATTACGGGGCTAGACATCTTGACCTTATGGGAGATCTTCATACTGTGGCGAAGGCATCGTGTAGTCCGTTTGACCATCGAAGGAAGGTCCAGGATGCAAATTATGCGGGAATGAGGCGTCCTAGAAGAGAAAAAGGTCACTTTCAGACAGTCAGCTGATAGTAAATGAACGAACACGTATCATGGATCAAGGTTGCTCCGAGAAGACACTCGATTGCTCCCTCTAATTTTGCTTCTGAGTTGGATTATTGGTCATGAGTGCTTGACTGATAGTCGTCTGACAAAACCTAGAGGAAAGCTGAGTCTAAGTTTGATCGACGAATGCGCAATGCTTCCTAACCAGAAAATCGAGGAGGAAGAAGCCACTATATCCCGAAATGAAAGCGAAAGGCCTGCAGGGAAGCACTCAAGCGACCGGACGTCATCGGGATACCAATGTGTAAAAAGGTTGGTAGCGTGAGGCGATTTTCTGGAGCTATCATGAAAAGGGAGTTTGAGGGAAGGACCAAACTACATTATAGTCTTACCACGAGTAGAAGATATAGATGGGCACTGTAATCTGTCCGACGTAGATGTCGCGATGGCAAGGTATACTAGTACCAGATGTCCAGAAGTTGGCCACCAAAATTGGGCATGATATCCACAGTCGACTTACTAGTCCGAGTGGTATCCATGGCCGTCTGAGATAGTTGTATCAAGGACCAGGCACAGCCTCACATCGCCCAGGCAGCAAAAATCCAACGTGACTGCCAGCGGTCCTAGTGGTGCGGTCAGTAGAAGGATGCAGCGAGCCGTTAAAAGGCAGGATAGCTAGCTCTTCCTCCTTGTTGAACGAAGTGGGTCGAACGCAATGCCATGCCCGAGTCGGCATTATGGTCCAAGTGGTAGGTCAGATCAGAGGTGTAGGAATTCAGAGGTGGCCTAAAGGCGGAGGGGGGGGGGGGGGTAAAAATCCGCAACATGATGTTCATTGAAGAGCCCGACCACCCAAGAGGCTGAACACAACGCCCCTACATACATCCCCACATCCCAAACCCTACAGGTCATTGACCCGCGATGGCCGTTCCGGAAATAAATCTCGCAGTCCAGGCTGTGGAATTAGCATTCTCCACCATCGAGCCCCAACCATAAGAAAGGTGTGCCCGTCCCACGTTTTAGTTCTTGGTTTAATGAGTGGTAGTGGTGGTACGAGGTTAGGTTGGGGGGTGCGCTCAAGTGTTGGTCAATTCCAAAATAACATGCCAGTGCCCCGATGTGGAACAATTTCGTTCCCACGCCATTGTCCGGTGCTTGGTCAGCTTTGGTCCTGTGGCTCTTGGGCGACAAATGACGATCGTGACGGATATTCCGGGCCGGGATATTTTTTTCTTTTCGACCACGAAGTTTAACCATGAGAGTGGATTACGGTCCATGGGAAGGTTAGGTCTGGAAAAGTAATCATTAGATATACAAGAGGTTATATGCCAGGTATTCTTATAGGTTTTCCAAGCGTCAACTACGACGATTGTGTGATCGCCCGACAAAAAGGGAAATTTGACGAGTTGATCCCGGTATTGGACTCTACACCACAACTAAATGTCCAAAGTAACGGGAGCGCAAACGGAGCCAGTGATAAGCAAATATCCAGAGCATTCCCTGATGCTTGACAGATCTTTTGTAGGTCTCCGATGTCCAAGCACCTCTAAGGTTACATTTTGGAATAGTTCAAAAAATAGAGTCCACAAAATCCATATACTATGACACTGTACGGAGAGAAGTTAAATCTCTCGCAGCATAGCCTTCCGCAGGGCAGGATTCACATCGTTGACTCGATCTGTGTCCAGACAATAACCACCCACGTCGGGGTCGCGATGGTTAAATATGCACCACGTGATGTCGGCATTGCATTAAAGCAGCCGGACCTTCAGTCAGCCAGCCCTTTAACAGCAACGACGCGCTCGACCCTCATCGATCTTCCTAACGCTCTCCTAAATAGAACATCTACACGAACAACTCTCTAGGAATGTCCTCGGACTATGAATTCTCTGACGACGATGTTGATTACTACGACGATGATGAAGACATGATAGACGGCACCCAGGATGGTGAGTCAATACTCGATTACCATGAAGCTCTAACGTCTTACGCAGTATGAAGAATCCGGCCAATCGGACGACGATATGGATATGGATGCCTTTGGAGATGATTTCAAAGTGGCGCCTAAGGGCAAGAGAAAGTCCTATGAGGTCGAATACGAGTCACTGAGTCAAAGTGCCGTGGAGAAGCTGATAAACGACGACGTCGAGCACATCTGTGGGATCTTCGGTGTAGATGTGAGTGACGAAAAATCATCACAATAGGAGTGAGTCTGACCGGCGCACGACAGGCCAGCATCGCAAGCCTGCTGCTGCGGTACATGTCGTGGAATAAGGAGCGCCTTATTGAAAAGTACATGGACAACCCAACTGCGGTAACCGTCGCCGCTGGCATCACCGTGCCAGAGCGTCCATCACCATCTGCACCCATTCGCTCGGGCTCATCAAGCACCACCCAAACAACACCAACGGCACGCCGCCCCACACGGTCTTCCACATCAAAGCTCCTCAGCCTCGGTTCCTCCAAATCCACCCCCGCCTCTAAACCCCCATCAATCTCCCCTGCGCAGTCGTTCACGACCCCAAGGGCGGGCAAGCCCGAGCCCTTCGTGTGCCCCATCTGCTTCGACGACTCGCCGAACCTGCGCACACTCTCCCTCGACTGCAAGCACACATTCTGCTCCGGGTGCTGGACTGCGTACCTCTCCTCGAAAATCCGCGACGAGGCTGAGCATGCGATCCGGTGCATGGCTGAGGGCTGTGCCCTCGTCACACCCGACCCCTTCATCCAATCCGTCCTAGTCCCTGAACCCGGTGCGGCCACAGGCGACCCCGCAGAGGAAGCTGAGAACGCGGCCACCTGGGCACGCTTCCAGGAACTCATCATACGGCACTTTGTGGCGTCGAACCCGAACCTCAAGTACTGCCCGTATCCGTCCTGCACGAACACGGTGTCATGCCCGTCTGCTGCACTGAAGGCGAGCCTAGTCACCGTCGTGCCCACGGTGTCGTGCGGTGCCCGTGGGGTGGGTGGACAGATGAGTCAAAGCCAGAGCCAGCCTGCTCAGGGAAACCTAGGGTTAGCCGGGAGGGAGCACAAGTTCTGCTTTGGGTGCCCGATCGAGAGCGACCATAGACCCGTGGTGTGCGGCGTCGCGCGCATGTGGCTCAAAAAGTGCCGCGATGACAGTGAGACAGCGAATTGGATCAAGAGTAACACGAAGGAGTGTACTATGTGCCAGAGTACGATTGAGAAGAACGGCGGTTGCAAGTAGGTCTTCATCGACTACTACCTCAGTACCTTATTAACGAGCTACAGCCATATGACATGCAAGAAGTGCAAACATGAGTTCTGCTGGGTCTGCATGGGTGCGTTTGCGGTTCTTGTATCAATAATTGGTATCTAATAATATGTCATAGGCCCATGGTCGGAACATGGAACAGCATGGTACTCTTGCAACCGATACGACGAAAAGGGTGGCGTCGACGCCCGCGATGCCCAGAGCAAGAGCCGGGCCTCGTTAGAGCGGTACCTGCACGTACGTGTCCAAAATCCTGGCCTTTCCCAAAGCGCACGCCCACTGACACACCACTACGTCACAGTACTACAACCGATGGGCCAATCATGAGCAGTCCGCGAAGCTCTCGCTTGATCTATACGCGAAGACAGAGAAGAAGATGGAAGACATGCAGATCACGTCAGCGCTGACCTGGATCGAGGTGAGATCTATCGTGTTTTCGTGTCGTCAAGTGGTTATGCTGACTCATTCGGCTGGTGTAGGTTCAGTTCATGAAGAAGGCTGTGGAGGAGGTCGACAAATGCAGGATGACGTTGAAGTGGACTTATGCCATGGCGTATTACCTTGCCAGGGGGAATGAGAAAGACCTCTTTGAAGATAATCAGCGGTGCGTCTGTGTTGACTTGCCCCTAAACGCTCGTTACTCAACCGCAGTATTGCAGAGATCTAGAGAAAGCCGTCGAAGATCTGTCCGAACTCTTAGAGTCCCCCATAGAAGCCGAGAACATCCCATCATTAAGACAGAAAGTCACCGATAAGACCGTAAGCACCTTCCCTCCCTTCAGACCATTTTAACCCCATACTAATCTTCACCCCTTCAGGTCTACGTCCAAAAGCGAAACGAGATCGTCCTCGAAGACACCGCCACCGGCTTCCTCGAGAGCCGATGGAAGTGGAACGTCACCGTGGACGGATTTGATGACCCCGAGAAAATCGACTACTAAATGGATACATCCCACCGGCCTCGTTGCCCAAGGGGCCCCTTACTTTACGTTTTCAGCCCTTTTCTCCCCTTGCTATCTCTTGTACTTTAGGCTATCCATTCTACGTTATTCCTAGCCCCCAAACCCTGTCGTAGCCCCCCTCCGTTTTCTGACAACAAAGCCATATGTATTACCCCCACCTCTTCCGTACACCAACTTAATGTCGTTCCCCTGCTGCACGCTCTGGTCGCTCTCCGCCCATCTACATTGCATCAAGTACTTTGCCCTACTACTTTGTTTAGATTGTCTTTTTACGTCCATTAATATATACTCATCGTGCAATCTACCGTTACCCCATAGTTCTAGAGCCAACTCTGCACTCGTAAACGGACCATGCTCCTAACGTATCACCAGCACCCCTCATGATCACTCATCCCCCATCCCCCAATCCAGCCCCAGCGCCGCCCGGTTATCCCCCCGCACAGCCGCCTCGACCGCCTCCGCAAGCTCCCGCAGCGCCAGCACGTCCTCACCAACATCCACCGGCCCCGCCCGGTTCGCGATATCAGGCGCCGCGACGCCGAGTGCTCTCTCCAGCGCGCGCTCGCGCTCCGGGCCGCGCAGCGCGTCGATGGACGTGAGCAGTGGGATCAAACCCGCGTGCGAGGTGAGTGCTTTGCGGATACTCGGGGACGTTGCTAGTTCGGCGCGGCGGGAGAGAAAGCAAAGAAGGAAAAAAAACAAAAAAAAAAAACAGTAATCAGTTGACTGCCCGTACCAAAAAGCCGAAAGGACATAGGAGGGGGGGGGGGGGGGGGGGAACACGGACCTATCGCCTCGTAGTGGTGCAGCTGGAGCGTCTTGGGGTCGTCGCGCTTCAGTGGGTCGGGGTACGCCGACTCCTCGGGGACGTACGGCCAGTTTAGCGACGCGAGCGGGCGCAACGGCGGCGGGTCCTCCTCGAGGGGCGGCCCGTCCGCGCCTTCATCGTGACCGCCGCCGTGGTCCTCCCCTGGCCGAGATGAATGAATGCATGAGTCAGTTACCGTGCCCGTGAACACACACCCCCCGCGGGCTGTGCCCAGTTCGCCTGCTTACCACTCTCGCGATCGGCGTCGGTTTGCATGGGCTCGTCGGCTACGGCTGCGATCGCTTGCGCGGGGACCTCGGCCTCGGAATTGAGATTGGGGTTGCTATCAGGATCAGGATTAGAATCGGCAGTAGCACTGGCACTGGCCTGCGCAGCCGTACCCGGCCCCGCTGCGGTTAGCGACGCACTGCACTCGGACGCTGACAAGAAAGTGTGAGAAAAGCGATAGCAAATACAAGTGGGCAGGGGCTGGCGCACCTTTATGCCGCTTATAGCACGGCACGGAGCAGCTGCGGGACGGGGTCACGGATGAACGTTCGCGGTGCACGGGCAGGGGGGCGTACTACGCGGTGAGGCACGCCGAGCATGTGTATTTGGAGTCGTTGGCGAAGCAGACCTGGCATTGGGGCTTTTTGCGCTTTGGGGGAGCCATGGAGGAGGGAGTGGGGGGAATCGAACTTTTGCCATGCGCAGGAATGTGTGTTTGGCGGGGACGTTAGATACAAATACATGCGATTATCGTTATCTGCTAAGCGTCCCGTTGTCCGAGTCCTCCCCCTCCGATCAGTAAGTATAGTACAGTATTTACAAGTACACAGTCCCTCGTCCAATCCATCGTTCTCGCCGTGTTGTCTTCGAATTTTTACTTCCTAGCCATTAAGAGAATTAGCTGTACATAATCGTCCTTGCCAGCACCCCAATGGAGTCCTAGCACAATCAGTAAAAATAAACTCTCCCGGTACAAACAGGGGAGTTGTGGGGCAGGAAGGGCATCCTACTCTGCTGCAGCCGCTAAAATACTTTATCAACATACACATCACACAGAAAAAAAAACACACAAATCCACACACCCGAACGCATCCCAATCCGCGGTTTCGCCTGAGTCTTCGAGTCCACAAGTGCCCACCTGTCCTCCCCCTGCTCCGAAAAGCGGCCCTCCGCGACAAGCCTCTCCACGCAGTCCCACACGCTGTGACCCCCGCGCACGTCCACCTCCCAATTCTCCACCGTCTGCGAGTACTCGACGAGCACGACGCGGCGGTCCCCGAGCTCCGCGATGCGCTGGCGGACTGTGGGCGCCGCCTTGAAGTGCGGCGGGACGAGGACCGCAAAGTACTTTAAGCCCTGCGCGACCTTCAGTATCGCCTGCGTGCTGCCCCAGTTCTGGGAGCACACGCCAAAGTGTGTGAGCGACTGGAACATCGCGGTCACGCTATCCGAGTCGTCTGCGGTGGGCCCGGGCCCGGGCCCGTCGCCGCTCCCGGCCTTGACGAGGTGGATGGCGTTGCGGAGGTGGTACCACGCGTACGGGCCCCCGAGGATGACGAGGTGCGTCAGCGTGGAGAGCACGGCTGGGGGGACGTTCAGCTCTGCAGCGTTCTCTGCCGTGAGGGAGAGCCGGCGGAGGGCGTGCGAGCGGACGAAGGGGAGGAAGACGCTGGGGTTGCGGGACGCGCCCCAGACGGCAAAGTCGGTGATGCGGGCGGAGCACGCGGCGAGGATGGGCTTGGCCTGCGGGAAGGCGACGGAGCTGCCAAAGGCGAGCGCGCGCACGGCGCCGTCGAGGAACCCGGGGGGCTTCGTGCGCATCGTCTCGAGTAGCGCGGAGGCCTCGCGCTGCGTGCGCACGATGATGCATTCGTAAAGGATGGGGTCGACCCTGGGGGACAAGTATTCCGAAATCAGCGGGTGTGTTGGGGTGCAATGGGGGGGGGGGGGTTTCCTCACCAGGTGCGGACGTGCCGGGCTACGAGCACGAGCTGCAGCGCACACCTCCCGTCCCTCCTCGCTGCGACCTCGAAAATCAGGCGCTGCACGTCTGCGGGGAAATTGTGGGGGCCCCCCGTCCATGTTCTGCGTTCGGGCTGGGCCATGTGTGGCTATTTCCTGCTCTGGGTTGTGTGTTTCTGGGCGTTTATTTGGGTGTTCGGGCTTTTAGATGGGGGTGTGGTGGGTCATTGCAGCTGTCGAACTTGATCGCTATCTTATCAGCGTACTTGTCAAACTCCGCCTCGAGGCGAGGGAGATCGGCCATAGACCGGTGATATGGGCACGTGGAGGATAAGTCCCAGAATTTATATGTAACTACAAATTTATCCTCTGAATCAGTATCTACTATCATTACGGACTGCTTTGTAAATGTTTTGTAAAATCAAGTTCTGGATGTTGGATGGATTTTGATGTTGACGTGGATTAACGATGACTCGGAGACCATTATAGCGCTCCGACGACACCGACAACTCGACTAGAAAGTCTGGATTGGGGACGAGCTTCCAATAAATGTCAACATATCGCTTATAATATGACCTTTTGTTCCATTCCAAGCTCGGATACTACACATTATGGAGATGAAACACAGCTCCCAACCATCGTTCATAATTCTATGATCCAATATGTTTTATTCAGCCGCGGTCCAGCACAGCCCAAGTGTCAATACACACGTCACACATGCCGTATCTGATTTGTTCAATTTGACGTGCTGGCCAAGCCCAAAACCTGGTCGCGTGATGGTTATCATCGCTGGCAGTCATCACCCCAACTGCCAACACGCCGCAGATGTTACAGGCACGGAGATGGGTCGAGTTGGGCAGGTCTGGTCTGACGGATAGATTGTTGATGTGCCGATGGTAGCGGTTGAGATTTGGACCTGTACGACCATTTACTGTTCCCCTAACCTGCTGCCCAACTGAGCCGCGGTGCCGGGGGGTGGAGAATCAGGATCAGATCGTGAGAGACGGCGAGCTAAAAGCGGAAATGGGTGAACCGGGCGTTGAGATCATTTGGAATATTATAGAACTGGTTCGCTCACACGTCCGTCGTTTCCAAATCTCTGCTGCTGCGCATTACATTCCTTTCCTATCTTTGACAGCATTTGGTTGACTGGGGCGACTCCACTCTTTGCTTTGCCTTTTTTTTTTTCTTTCTCTTGGCTTCTTTAATCCTTGGCTCTGCTCTCTTCTGCATTGTGGTGCACCGGTTGTACAGTAACCACCATTGACGACCATGTTTCTCATCCTCCCCCTCGCTCTCCTCCTCCCCGTCCTCTCCTATGCCTCCCCAGCCCCTTCTTACGCCGATCCGCTACATATCCCAATCACTCGCCGCGCGCCAGCTAAGCATGACGCTGCCTACTACGCCTCTATCGCACAGCACCTCCGTGGAAAGTATGGCTACACTTCCTCGGCCACCAAGCGCGAGACTGCCAACTTTGACATGATCAACCAGGTGCGGAGAACCCCTCGGCGACAGCTGCGGCCCACAGTGCTCATCTTCTTCTCTGTCTTAGCAAACTGATGCAAGTTATCTGGGCGTCGTGAATATCGGTACACCGTGAGTACGCTTCGTATCATTATTGTTACTCGCACAAAAGGCGGCGATGCATGTCTCAGCCTCGCCCTCGTTGTTCCTGTTCGATGATTCATCCATATCTGTGGTGGGTCTTTGCCACGTGGTGAACGCCAAGCGGCTCGTTTGCGCCTTGCCCGCTGCGATGGAGCTCAGGTGATGAGTCTGGAGCGTTCACAAACGGCGTATGGATTACCTCCGCACCGTGTAATCGCAATTACATCATCAATCCTTGCTAAACCCCTCCTCAGACCGCAGAAATTCAACGTTGTGCTTGATACCGGTTCCTCCGATCTCTGGGTTGCAGACTCTTCATGCAATACTTGCAGCCGTGTTACGCCCGTCTTTGATGGTAGCAAGTCAAGCTCCTTAACCCTCTCGACCTCTGGAACCAACATCCGCTACGGCTCCGGCGAAGTCGCCGGCCAGCTGGCCCAGGAAGTCGTTAGCATGGGCGGGTTCTCCATCCCACAACAAACGTTCCGTAAGTCCATGGGGGTGCTGAAGCCCAAACGTGTCTTGGCTTACTTGTGTCGTGCGCAGTTGCTGTTGATGACACGTCACAAGGCTTCCTCGACGGATCAATGTCCGGAATCCTAGGTCTCGCATTCAACACCATCGCGGCAACACGGTCGAAGCCGTTCTGGCAGGCCCTTACGGACGCTGGCACGCTCACCGCCCCGGAGATGTCGTTCTTCATGACGCGCGTCAGGGACGACCCCCAGCCGAAGGAGGAGGAGCCCGGAGGGGTGTTCACCCTCGGCGGGACCAACTCGACCTTCTTCACCGGTGATATCGAATTCCTCGACATGGTCACCAGTCCGCCGTCGTTCTGGCTGCTCAACTTACAGAGTACGTGTTTCTGGTTCATCGGCTTATCGTGCGCGTGAGTATGCTTATGGTGATGATGGGCAGGCGTCACCGTGCAAGGCAAAAACGTCCCGATCACGACAGGAGACTCTGCGCTCTCGGCCATCGACACCGGTACAACACTCATCGGCGGACCCACGGAAGACGTCGAGGCGATCTGGGCTGCAGTGCCCGGGTCCGCCCCTGAACCGGACAGTCCAGGATTCTTCACCTTCCGTGCGTCTACCCCTGTCATATACCGCTAACAGCCATCTGAGTCGTGTGCATCGTTGCAGCCTGTTCGACAGATGTGGAGATCACGATGTCGTTTGGCGGGAAGGCGTGGCCCATCAGCACCAAAGACATGAACCTCGGTCCGGCCCCCGGGAGCAAAACGCAGTGCATTGGGGGGATCTTCGACCTGACGCAGGGCAGTAGTATCGTTGCAGGCGGCGGCAACCCGAACTGGGTTGTCGGTGCGACTTTCCTGGTACGTGTCCCGTGTCTGTATTGCGAACCAGATGGTCTAATCATACGCATTGTTCTTTTTTTCACTTTCTTTTGCTTCGGTTTCAATCTTTGGCTTTGTACGCATGTCGGGTTGGAACGTGATTAGAAAAACGTGTACTCGGTGTTCCGCTCGAACCCGCCGTCGATTGGGTTCGCGCAGCTGTCGGCTGCGGCGGGGGGGTCAGGTGCGGGTGCCTCTTCTTCACCAGCGTCTGGGACAGCTTCGCTCACGCCTTCCGCTGGCCCTTCTGTTTCTTCCTCTAACCCTTCCGCTTCCGTATCGCCCTTTGTGACTCCTATGTTTCCCTCCGCATCTGCGCTTGGACCTGCGACGGAATCAGGTACCCCTGGCGCTGCTCCGTCAAACACGACTAGGAACAGCAGTGGGTCCCCGCCTGTCTGTGCGTACCCTCTGCATGATGCCTTGCTTATAACGGCTGACTTCGCGTTTCGCTTTGTGCTTTTTGCCTTTTTTTTTTTGCAGACACTGCCTCGACAGGCCTAGGCGCATCGTTCGTGCTTGCGTCTGCGATCGCAAGCCTGCTCGCCGCGCGCTTTGTGTAAGCTCCAAACGACTGCTTTCTCCGTTTTGCTGCGTGTAGCGTGTTGTGTGCTGTGTGCTGTGGATTCATAGGTATGCGGCAAGGACTTGATATGGAACGCTTCGGCCCCCGTCGAGTAGGAGTATCTAGATGTTGTCTCTCGGGGGGGTTGTTTTATTATGATGTTGATGTGACGGTATAATACTGATATACATGGATAATTGACGTCCAGGCCAGGCTGGCTGAGGGTTCGTGCCATGGGCACGCGTGACTAGGGAGGTATGTTCTGGATCACGTGGCTCGACGCGTCGATGTCGGGCGTGGTTCTGACTCTTGCTTTCTACCTGATACATACGACTACGACTACGACGCGCAACCTTTATTCTCCAACGCGGGATTTTCTCACTCTTTGAAGCTTACTTGAATTCTAGTATCGAGATGGTTTGTGCACACCTACAAGCTCAACACACCGCCCCACGCTCTGGATCCCCCCTGGTACTCGCTGGCGATAACTCGGGACTTGCACCTGGGCGTACGGAGCCTACTATGACACGCGCGGGACTCGCCGGCCGCCTCGAAGCAGGAGATAACGCGAGAGTCGATAAAGCTGGCAATTCACGAGACAGCCTTGCGCCGGATATCCAGGATCGGGACAGGGACAAGAATCAAGAACAAGACAACGGAGGCTCCCCGCCGGACTCGCCATCGCCCGCGCCCCGGTCGACACGCCCCCATGTCTTCCCAAACTCGCCACAAGGTCTCGCGCCCCGCGCCTCGGCCTCGTCGCAAACACATACTGCAGTTACACCAGCACCAGGCTCCCTACCTCCCACCTCCGGATCACCCGTACCTGTACCCGCACTCACGCTCGCGCTCGCACTAGGCTGCCTAGGCACGATCGCCCCCCTAATCCACCTCGCCAAGGCCGCGCCGACGCCCCCACCAGGACTCGTCGCGCTCTCCACAGCAATCGCGTTAGGCGGGTTCCTGTGCTTCTTCTACCGCGCCGTGCGCCGCGGCGCGCGGGCTGCTGCGGTGCTCTGCGGCCGCGCTGGGGCGTACACGGATGCGGTGGCGTGTGGGGGCGCTGTGGTGGTGTGTGCTGCGACGGGGGGAGCGGCGGGGGTGTGCTTGGGGGCGGTTGTGGCGTCGGTGGTGTTGGGGGGGTGTCTTGTGTTTTGGAGGCATGGTTTGGGCAGGCGGGAGGGGGGGAAGGGGGAGAAGGGGGTGCAGACTGATGGTTTGGGTGGGGGGGGTGTTGGGGGTGGGGCGATGGGGGTGGATGAGGATGTTGAGGCTGAGGCTGATGTGGAGGAGGATACGATTGCTGAGATCGGCCCCGTTGATGAGGGGAAGGATAAGCCCAGACAAGATGGCGTGGAGGACATATTTGAGCATACGAACTTTGAGAAGGACTCGGTCGTTTCTGTGAGAGCGTCTATTTTCCCCACCCCGAAGCTTGTCGCGCCGCTCACAAAATGTACACTCACTCACTCACAGTCCACGCCGCGCAAGCCGAAGCTCAACCCTTTCGCACCAGAGTTCAGGCCTGTAGGCCGCGTTCCTTCCGGTGGCATCCGGACTGGGATGGGGATTGGGAATGTGATTCCGGACCCGTCTGTGCGGTTCCCCAAGGCGATCCCGATCATGCCTCCGCGCCGACGTGTTCGCGCCCGGGTCCGCGTGAGTGCGCTTGGGACGGGTGAGGATTGAGGTGGTTAATGGGATGGTGTGTTCGGTTTTTTTTTTTTTTTTGCCATTTTTCATGGTGTGGCCTGCCTTTGGATGTGATGTGTACATGGACATTTTTATACTTGGACCTTGTGATGTATTTTACCACACATACTATAATTAAATGTACTTGAACTTTGTACCCTTAGAAATGAATTACCACTACAACCTCCTTATACATTCCTGAATAAATGACAAAAATGTGTCCAAGAGTATATATATTTGTTTCCTGGAACGTTATGATGTTAGGGCAAACATGTGATTCAGAGTTCTATTTGTAGAAAGAGGTCTTTCCTTTTACAGTGTGATAAAAACTAATACTCTAAACCTTTCAGCTAAGTTTAGATCATATCTTCATCCAGTACCAAGGTGGCTTATTTGGTCAAAGATGACTTGGGGTTCCTGTAAGGGCAACCCTATGTCATGCCACACTGACCCCAAGTTGGCTGATGTGTGATCTAGCAGAAGAATCCAAAGTTATATTTCAGACATCAAGTTATGAGTGCTTATGTTTACATAATTAACTCATTCATCATCCTGGGTTTGCGGGGAAAATCCAGTGTACCCAACAAGATCCAGTGTTGTTTTTCCCACAGTTAGTAATTTTGAAGTGTTCCAAGAATTCATTAGAACATGATCAGTAAACATTTTGAAATATATCAGTAAAACTTTGTAGCTGTGGGAATATCTTTCTAGCTGTGAGAATCAAAATTAGCCAATGTGCAGATTTTGAACAAAAAAAGGCAATTGCTAACATGGGCTGTGTTTAATAATATAAATTCGAGTTAATTGGCCTTTTTCTTGGGATATTTTAGGAATTAAATAATGGGGGTGTGCAATACTTAGTAATTTTGTGTACTGATGCAAATAGCCAGAGGTAAATAAACTTAATCAGACTGTAAATAGACTAACAAATTCATTGGAGAGAATGGTTATCTTTTTTTTTGTAGAGTGTTATGGCTGTTTAGGCCTTATCCTCTAGATCAATCTGGTTTATTGTTTGTTCATTCTAGACTGTTGACTCTGTAAGTCCAATGTCTAATGACTCCCTCAGTAGGGCTAAGTCAGATTGTTCATTCAAAGATGCACTACTCCCTTTGTAAGGCAAGTAGGATTGAGTTCACATTGAGGAGTCAAGAATAGATGAATAAGGTGAATTCAGCTAGGTCAAGCTAAAGAACTAACTAAGCTAGAATGTCCCTATATATACATAGGAGTCCGATAAGCATAGATAAGCGCGGTTTACGCTATTGGTCATATAGATAAGAGGGATTAATGCTGTTGGTTATATAGATAAAGGGGATGAGTAAGCATGGGATAAATAAGACTAATGGAGAATTGTCTGAGTAATGCAAACCAATATTAGTAAGTATGAGTAAGCAACAGTGAGTAAGAAGAAAAAGATAGATAGGGCGCTGATAGGGCCCGAAATTGTTTGCACTTGTAAAGTCGACAAGTAAGGCTATTAGTATCATTTCTAATAACCAAGTAAACGGTAATAAAGGATTAGAGTCGAGCTCCAAGACGGCTAATCAGAGTGAACTAGTCTAATGGATAATACACTATCAGTACAGAGGACTATGAGTACGGTCTATTATTAGTCCTATTCACCATGCCCGGTTACAACCTCGGTGTCTTAGTTCATAAGTAACCGTTGTAGTATGATATCATTAGTCCGGGGATCATCATTAATAGGAGAAGTAATTGTAAATTCGGGACTTGCACAACCCGATCCTAGTCAGGGGTACTTGGTGTTAACTACTGGAAGCGACGGGACCCCGTGAATAGCAACCGGGACAATCAGGAGGAGTAAATGACAGTGCCGCGCTGTTTTAAATAATGGAGCGCGCGGTCGCGACTTGATAAGAGTTTAGCCAGCTCTTTCAGTATTTGATAAGTAACCAGTAAATGGCGTAATTGGCACGCATGGCGCGCGCGCCAAGTTGTAGAGGACACATCAGCATTGAATACAGATCCTTGGCGCGTGGGAGCGCGGTTCCGTGTAAAATTTACAATTCCGTATGATATTTAGTTTGTACACTATAAATAGACTGTAGATAAGTAGCGCTAAGGCAAGGAATCTTGCCCCCACTTCGCGCGACTATAGAGTATACAAATCACATTTGTTAAAACACTATTGCGTGCCCAAATTAAGGATCAGATTGCTTCAACGTGTCTTGATTGGAATTGATTGGAGAACCACAGAATTAAAGAAACTTAGTTCACTTGGAACTTAGTACCGTATTGTCCGTTGGAATTACTAGGCACTTGGCCTTAGTGCACTTGGCACTGTATTGTTTGATAAGTCACTTGGACTTATAGATCCGCTTGGGATCATTAATAATTGAACGTACACTTGGTACTCAGTCTATTGGATCGGGAGATATTATAAATATACCCAGCAGGTTTTTAAACCTGTGTTGAAGCTTTTGTCTAAAACAAACCCGTTGAGAGATCATTGAAAAGGGCTTTGGCTAGTACTATTCAAAGCTTAGTGCTTCTAAGCGCTTGAACCCGAACTCAAAACAGGCGATTCCTACTGTTCGTGTGTTGATTGTTAGGTTTGGTGTGTGTGTGTGTGAGGGATTACATTACATAGCATCAGCGCACTTATAGCCCAGGAGCCCCCTTTCATCTGGAGCCCACCGCGAGGGTTCAGAGTTTTGAATAGTCTAAAGAGAGCATCTTTCTTTGAAAAATATTATACCAAGACAAGTAACGTCGTCTACAAATTGAAGTAGAGCGGAGAAAGTTTAGTCAATCTGTCTCAAGAGCCATGCCCACAAGCCAGCTCGTCAAACAGACTAACTAATCAGCCACTTGCAAGACAAGTAGCTACAAAAACGCGGCAGACTAAAAATTCGCAAAACGCTGGAGTAACAGAGTCATTACCACCTCCTAGGCGAGCGCGCACACGGGGATCTTCACAACCAGCCTTTGGATCTTCAGGACCAAGGCAAGTATTTAGAACTCCAGAGCCCTTAGGAAACATATCAACTACTAGTAAACCAGTAGCGCACGGAAGATTGTCCGTAGTAAACCCAGTAGCAAACCCGAACTCGTTAGCTACTCAGAACCGTTCAGTAATCATGACTGAACCCCCTCGTAAATATATGCCCCAACCAGGCGTCCGTGATGCACCAGTATTCAAAGGAAAAGAGCCCACGGGTTTAATCCGGTTTCTGGAGCGAATGGAGGTCCTATGGAAGGAGTGTAACATTACAAATGATGAAGAAAAGAAGTTAATGTTAGGAAAATACGCAGACCTACAATCAGAGAATGAGTGGAGGGCATTAGACCACTATAAGACAGGCACTTGGACGGATTTCAAGACAGAGTTGATCTCTAGTTATCCGGAAGCACTCGATCAAGTAGAAGGATCAGTAGCCAAGTTAGACGCAGTGTGTCGCACCAACCCACGTATTGGAGTAACCGATGAGGCCGCGCTGAAAAAGCTGAAGCGTGAATTCAAAGCAGAATCTATTAAACTCTTGGGAGTTAGGCCACCAATTATCTCTAACCGAGAATTAGATCCCAAGTACAAGGAAGGCTAACCCTGCTAGGGAATAATCAGTCTAATGCTACACAGGCAGGACAAGCCGTTGCTACAAACAACTGAGCAGATCCTAATACTATTGCCGAAGCCGCCGCGCTCGCGCGACGAAAAGGGGATCAGTACGATCTGGAGGAAGTTATAGCAACTGCAATCAGCATTTCTGAAGGTGTAGCCAACATGAATATTCCAGACACAAATAGATCGTTTATAACGTCCGTAACAGCAACAGCAGCGCCCAAAATCAAAGTAGAGATGGATGAAATAAAACAACAAATAGTTAATTTGTTAGACCGTCTCCAAGTAAATGAGAAGAATACGAGGAGTGGATTCGAGGATGTAATGAAAGCGCTTCAACAAGCAACTGTTCAGAACCATGCCACGAATAGCGCACCCCAGCAGCATCAGTATCAGAATCAGTATGGAAAGCCTAAAGAAGGACAACCGCAAAGACCAAATGCGTATAAATGTCACTACTGTTTTACACCCGGACACTTCATAATGGCCTGTCCCGAGAAACAGAAACATTTTGAGGAAGGGAAAATAAAAACCAACGCAAATGGAGGAGTATGCTTACCAGACGGATCATATATTCCAAGAGAACCAGAAACGGTATCATTGAAAGATAAAGTGGAACACTTCCATTCAAAGAAGGTAGCGGCCCTTTATTACGGAGATGTCACGGAAGGACCCGCTCCAGGAGTATTGTCCGTTATGCAGTCACATAATGCAGTAGACAATAGTAACGACATTGGAACCTTGAAAGCCATAATGGCACAAATGGCACAATTTCAAGCGCAACAAATGTTAGGACAACAGAGTGCGCAAACTGTGTTGCCAGTACCGCCTCAGATGCAGAAACAGGAATATATAAATAATAACTATAATCCTATGGCAAAGAGCGCGCCGAATCCTGACATAGTAGCCTTACAAGCACAAATGAGTACTTTATTAGGGCAGGTAGCAGAACTCAATAACCAAAACAAGGTTAAAGAGTCGGGTTTCAATTAGGTCCGATGAAGGAGGCTAAGGAACACGCTAGACCTACGACTAGGTCGCGTTCCAAGAGACAGCCAGAGGACCGAAGTAAAAACGGAAATAGTCGTCAAGAAAGTAACGATTCGGAGAGTAGTCGGGATAGTAGTGAAGAGGAGTTGGCAGCGCCGGTAGCGCCGTCTCCAAGGAAAAAGAAAGTAAATTTTGTTGAACCATCAGTAAAGTCTCCAGTACGAAAAGAATTACCCTACATCGATGTGCCCGTGGTACCCTACATACCCCGGAGAACGGAACGCAACCCTGAACCAGTTGATCCGCTACCTAATTTTAACACTAAGCGCGGTCCGACTTATGAAACTAAGTCCCCGATAGAAGTAAAATTAAAAGGTGGCGATATAATTGCTAAAGTGTTAGACAACCCTATCACATTGACCACGGGAGAGTTAATGGGCTCGTCAAAAACCATTAGAGATGGGATAAAGAATATTGTAACTGCCAGACGTAAGTCCCTCACCCAAAGGGATGCTAACTTGCAAATAAACGGAATAGATGAGGAAGACGTCTTACCCTTTGGAGGGGACTGGGAACTTGATGATAACTACTTACGGCATGACGCGCTACCAGTAGAGTCAATCCCATTCCAGTCTTTCTTCATCTCGGAGTATGACCGCGGCGGGATACCTAAGGGATCTATAATATGCGGAGACCCAGTCCTACAGTATTTAGAATCTTTACCAGCTGGGGAAGAGCCCAAACAGTTGTATGTAGCCAAAGAATCGGCCTCTTTGTGCGCAGTATATCCAGTAATAAATGGGGTAGGAATGGAGGAATCTTTATTAGATGGGGGATCCCAAATAGTATCAATGGCTAAACAAACGGCTTTAGACTTAGATATTTCATGGGATCCGGACGTTGTCATACACATGCAGAGTGCTAATAAACAAGTTGAGAAAACAGCGGGATTAGCGCGCAATGTCCCTTTCTTGTTTAATGACATGGCCATCTACCTCCAAGTACATATCATAAATTCACCCGCATACAAAGTATTGCTCGGGAGACCGTTTGATACACTCACGGAAAGTCAGATCAAAAACGCTTGGGACGGGGGACAAGTAGTCACTATCACGGACCCTAACATGGGACGAAGGTGTACTATCCCTACCCATGCAAAGGGATCACCGCCTAAGCTGTTGAAAAGACAACCGGAGCAGGATTTTCGGCCTTTGATGAATTAATCCAAAGTGATCAAGGAGAGCTAGCCGTAGAAATTGCTGAAGATGAGAACGGAAACTTTATTATAACGGGTTATAGACACCCTACTGATAAACGGAATTTTGGTCACAAAGAACTTAGAGATGTCTTTTTGTCTAGAAGTGATGTGAACATGAATAGTACAGTACCTGAACGCGAATTACTAGCCACGTACTTGGCTTCCGTAGATGAGCGCGATGGACCAGTAATAAACTACGAGCAGAACAGCAGCGACCCAGCAAGTACACCCACTAGACCTATGACATACGCTCAAGAACAGCCCATGATCGATAAAGCTTTAAGTAAATTAAAGCAGTGGCAAATTGGCACCAATGAGCGCGGTCTTGGAACGGCAACAAGTGAAAAGTGTAATATTGAGCCCATGGATCAGCTAGTAGGAAAGAAGTATAAACCAGTACATTTGAAAACAAAACCAACACTGGCGGACCTGCCTGATAAATTTAGAATTATCAGAGATATAAAGGGTGACCCTTTAGCGGCCCTACCAGTTCTAACGCCTAACCCACCTCCGTTTAAACCAACTGGAAGGTATACTGAGGAAAGGCGCGCGGAATTCCAAAGAGTACATGAAGAAGAGAGCTTCTTAAAACCTAAAGAGATGGATATAATCCACGACTTTATGTGCAAACATAATGATGGTTTTGCTTGGAATGATAGTGAGCGCGGTAGCTTTAAGAAGGAATATTTTCCTCCCGTCGAGATACCAGTAGTCCCACATACGCCGTGGACAGAGAGGAACATTAGAATCCCACCAGGGATCTATGAAGATGTTTGTAAAATCATCAAAACTAAAATTGATGCAGGAGTCTATGAGAGATCCAATTCATCATATAGGTCTAGATGGTTTACCGTATTAAAGAAAGGCCCAGGAAAGAAGCTTAGAATTGTACATAGTCTAGAACCGCTGAACGCAGTCACAATAGCGCACTCGGGTTTACCACCCGCTACCGAAGAACTAGCAGAACACTTCGCAGGGCGCGCTTGTGGCGGAATGATGGATCTATATGTAGGATATGATGAGAGGCCTTTAGCAGAAACCTCGCGCGATCTAACCATGTTCCAAACACCATTTGGCGCGCTGAGACTAGTAACACTTCCTATGGGATGGACGAATTCAGTTCCAATATTTCATGATGATGTCACATACATCCTACAGGATGAGGTACCACATGTCACAATACCCTACATTGATGATGTACCCGTGCGTGGTCCAGCAACGTGCTACGAACTGCTGGACGGAACAGAAGAAGAGCTACCTGGTGCTCCAGGTGTTAGGCGCTTCTTCTGGGAACATATGCAAAATGTAAATCGCATCGTACAGAGAATGAAGTATTCTGGAGGAACGTTTTCAGGATATAAGTCTATGTTATGCACAAGTGAAATTCTAGTGGTAGGACATAGATGTACCTATGAAGGACGAAAACCTACTACAGATAGAATCGGTGTAGTTGAAAGATGGGGACCATGCAAAGATGTCAGTGAAGTACGCGCTTACATGGGAACTATTGGTGTATGCAGGAATTTCATTAAGGACTTCGCTCATATAGGCCAACCAATTCAAAAGTTGACTAGAAGTAGTGAACCTTGGATATGGGGGCCTGAGCAAGAAGAAGCGCAGCAGCTATTGTTAGACGCACTTAAAAATAGCCCCGCGCTCTGTCCAATTAATTACACCTGGAATACGCCAGTGGTATTGTCAGTAGATACGTCATGGAAAGCCGTAGGCTACTATATCTATCAGGAAGACCCTGATATACCTGGAAGAAAGCACTATGCTAGATTTGACTCGATAACTCTGAATGAGCGCGAAGCGCGCTTCTCACAACCCAAACGAGAGCTATTCGGATTGATGAGAGTTCTAATGGCATGTTATTATTGGTTTATTGGAGTACGAAATTTGGTAGTGGAAACGGATGCAAAGTACATTAAGGGGATGTTATCAAACCCAAGTCTAGGACCTAATGCAACGGTAAATAGGTGGATTGATAGGATACTTATGTTCCACTTTACTCTGGTTCATAAAGCTGGTAAAGGCTTTGGCCCAGATGGTCTGTCAAGACGAGACGCGCGGCTAGGGGATCCTGTCTACCCGGGCCCAGACAATGGTTACGATGAACCCTCAGGTCCTTTAAAGTTTATCAACCCAACGGAAGGGTTAGATGACCCTTTGGAGCTGTCAGATTTTAAAGAGGAGATCGACACGCGCAGCGGATATTTATTCCAACTTGCGAAGGAAATCTCTGATTTTGAAGTTGAAGTAAACAATGCCTGGGCTGGTGAAGCAGCATTTATTGGAGAAGTAAAACAGCACTTAGGTTTAGGACGGTTCGGTATTCAAAGAGAAGCTTATCTAAAGCAACTTGTAAATACTACTGTCATACCCGATGAAAAGTTTAAATATGACCCTAATGTAAGGGAAGTATATAACGAGTCTAAATGAACACCTACGGCGCAGGAACAGGATAAAAACCTACCTTTAATAAAAGAGTGGTTAAAAAGACCACAAAAGAGACCAAAAGGAATGACAGATCGCGCCTACCTAAAGTTTGCAAGGCAGGCGTCTAATTTCTTTTTGGATCCAGAAGGCAGGATGTGTAGGAAAAATATCGATAGCACGCACCAGCTTGTTGTTGATAAAAATCACCGAACATATATGATGAAGGCGTCTCACGATTCTGTTGGACATAGGGGTTTCTATGCAACAAAATCCTTAATAGATAAAAGATTTTGGTGGCCAGAAATGGAACGCGATGTATCATGGTATGTGAAGTCATGTCACATCTGTCAGACAAGGCTCTTAACTTTGTTGAGAATCCCTCCTGTCATAACCCACACGCCGTCTATATTCCAAGTATTGCATGCGGACACCATGTATATGAGCCCATCGTCTAACGGTTATAAATACATTGTCCAAGGAAGATGTGCGCTGTCTTCGTGGATGGAAGGCGCGCCCCTCAAATCTGAGGATGGCAAGACCTTGGGAAGGTGGCTGTTCGAAGAAGTAATTTGTAGATGGGGTTCCCTAACGGAAATTGTAACGGATAATGGTCCTGCCTTTGTCGCAGCCAAAGCGTGGCTGGAATCCAAGTATGGTATTACAGGAATAAGTATATCACCATACAATCCCAAAGGAAATGGGATCGCCAAGCGCGCACATTGGGATGTGCATCAAGCTGTCTTCAAAGCTACAGGTGGTGATGTAAAGAAGTGGTACTACTTCTTCCACCATGTAATGTGGGCTGACAGAATTACTATACGGAAAGGGACGGGTTGCTCCCCCTATTTTATGATTACGGGCGCGCACCCAACCTTGCCGTTAGATATTATTGAAGCCACTTGGTTAGTAAAGTTACCAGGAAAAATGTTGACTACAGAGGAACTCATTGGGTTTAGAGCGCAGGCTCTAGCTAAGCACGTCCAGCATGTGGCCGATATGAGGAAACGTATCAATATAGAAAAACGAAGGAGACTATTACAGTATGAGAAGGACCACAGTGCGACCATCAGAGACTATGATTTCAAACCAGGAAGTTTAGTACTAGTTAGAAATACCGAGGTCGAAAGTTCGCTCGATAAAAAGCTGAAGCCACGGTACCTGGGACCAATGATAGTCCTGAGACAAAACCGCGGGGGAGCCTATATTGTTTGCGAAATGGATGGATCGGTGTGGCAACATAAAGTGGGGGCATTTAGGGTTATTCCCTATTTTGCTCGGAGTGCAATTGAACTGCTGGATAATCTGCAAGATCTAATAGACATCTCTAGCGAAACACTAAATGCTTTAGTGGAATCGAAAGATCCCACTAATAGGCAAGTTTACAAGGAGCGTGACTATACTTTTGACAGAGTCCAATTGGATCAGTCCGATTCAGAGTCAAGCTCTAGTGAAAACACTGAGGAAGGGATAGCACCAGCGCTACCACAAACTACTATGTCACACCAGAAGTTGCATAGGTGATAAATCAGTATGGAAACAGAAGCAGTAAAGACAGTATAAGCAACGAAGCTAAGTAGTAAGGACAGTGTTAAGCCGAGTAAAGACAGTAATACAAAGGAGCGTGGGGAGGGACACCATAACTAAGGAGGAAGTTAATTGGACTGCCCTCAAGCAGATATGAAGTCGTCTTCAACCTCGGGCAAGGGCACGTCAGCCGGAGCTACCTCCTCTCTATCATTGTCATCCTGGTCATGGACTTCCGTAGCGCTCACAGTGGCAGCCTCGTCAGAGCCTCCCTCCAGAGCGGCCTCATTCATTAGACCGTTGAGGCGAGTAACCTCGTCCATAGTGGCATCACAACGCTTCAATAAGAAGGACACTGTATGACTGATCTCCTCCAACTCAGCGCGGTAGTTTAAAAGCATCCTACCGAGGGCTTGCTTGGTGTGCAACATGGGATCGCCCACGTCTGCAATCAAGCGCGCCCGCGCTAAGACTACATTGTG
The DNA here is from genome assembly GCA_013420905.1 of Collybia mongolica. Taxonomy (NCBI): domain Eukaryota; kingdom Fungi; phylum Basidiomycota; class Agaricomycetes; order Agaricales; family Clitocybaceae; genus Collybia; species Collybia mongolica. The sequence continues at coordinate 874,679 of JAAXNY010000004.1, forward strand.
CTCCTTGGAGGGACGGAAGTCAATAAAGACACGAGTATCTGATGCACAGTCGGTATAAATTTAGAACCATCTATTATTAGAAAATGTACCCTCAGCAGATGCCTTTGGATCTTCATCCGGGGTGTCCTGCCTCGTACGCTTTTTGGGACGAAGAGTGCTGCCGCGATTGAGCTCGGAACGCTTACCGTCCTGTAGGAATAAGAAACAAAGTAATAGACAGAGCAAAAACAAGAATGGGTACCTTGATGGCAGCCTTTTCAGCCTTAGTCCTTTTGACACGGGGAACCTTAATGTTCTCCTTCTCCTTGCGACTACGGGTGATTGGTCCTTCACTAAGGAGACGACTAGTCACTGGTCCAGAGACAGCAGCACTAGCCGTAGCGCCGGAATCAATGACCATATTCTTGAGTAAAGAAGAGACGCCATTGAGTATGTCGCGCACTGACAGCGCGGTAGCTAAAAAGAAACATACCGAGTCAGTACCAGACATTTCAATGTCACCGTCATATTCACCACCAGCAATGACCTCGCCTGGAATAGTGGTACCATCCGCTTCACCACCAGTAGCAGGGACCTAGTACCAGAAAACCATGGTTTAAAGAACAGTACAGTACAAGATGAGGTAAAAAGCATGCACCACGGTTTGAGACAGGTGCTCAGTGCGGACCTTTTCATGGTGACGGTGAATAGCAGTCAGAGTCACAATGTTACGGTACACAGGCTCTTGAAGTAACTCGGGGTATACATGTTGTAGTCCCTGGAATGCCTTACGGACGCCAAAGATAACATTCTGCCAGGACTGCTCCGTCAAAACCAATTTGGACTCAGTCAGGAGTAGCTGTAAATTGTAAAAGTTGGTTACAAAAACGGCGTTTTAAAAGTGTAATTGGTAAAAAGTGTACCGCGGTTTCGCCTAACTTCCGGACGCTGACCCTTTGTTCAACAAGGGTGTCCATCGATAAACGAGCTTGAAAGGTGTGCCACTGAGCTTGGACCATCTTGAAGTTCTCGATGTCTTGATAGTTGGGGGGGCTAGTCATAATGATGCAGAGGAAATTGGTTCTTCGAACCAGAACGTTGTAAAGAGAGTATAATAGAGTCGGGCGATGTCTTGGGACAAAAAGCACAGCCAGTGCCCTTTTTATACCTCTACGACTAGAGAAGCGCTACCCAGTCTCTCATTCGTTGCGCACGTTCTATCCCCAGAAAAATCTATACATTTCAACTGAACAGGTCCGAGATGCGTGCCTAATTGAAATGCTGGGCCCAATTGAAAAAGGAGCTCCGTAAAAATTCATGTGGAGCACGGCAGTGTCCGCATGACAACTGGGACAGTTGTTGTCAGTGTTGAGGGGGAGATGGGTATAAGCAAAATCGATTTGGAAAAACCTACCAAGGTTACAAGGATTGAAATAGATTGTCTATAAAAAGTCAGTGATCGCGCCACGGTCTTAATGATCGAGAGAATTGCACCAGAATTAAACTGTACTATTTATAACTTAAGTAGCCGGTGCAAGGGCGGAAGCTTTCTTATGAAGACAATAGAACAATGGGTAAACCAATTGTATTGTTTATAGTCCAGGGGACTGTATGTAGAAACATGTGTTGGACTTCAATTAATAAAATTGAAGCCCAACGAAAGGCGGGGGAATAAGATGTATGTAGGGGCACTAGGGCCCAGGAAAACACAGATATATATAAAAAAAAAAAAAAACGTAGATGGGGGGGCGCGGCGCGGCTACTCCTCCTCGCTGTCAGGCACGGACGAAGAGGAACTTGATGACGAAGAACCGTCATCAACCTCTGCTTCTTCCTCCAAGGGCGGCCAAGGGAGGTTCTGGAAATCCGCGTAGAAGAGGAGAGCGCTCTCCGTGGCTGGCGTAGTCAGCAAGAGGTTTTGAAGGCCCTCCAGGCCTTCCTCCTCGTACAACCTACCGATGGTGCCAACTATGCGCGCCAACAAGGAGTTGCGCATTTCAAGTGCGCGGTTAGCGGCCTGAATGACCTCCGCGGCAAGAGAGTCCGCGTCGCCTAGCTGAGCATAGGCTTCAGCAACCGCTAGTAGAATAAGTAAAATCATTAGTAAACAAAAAGACAGAAAGAAAATGGCTTACTAGAAATGCCCGCACCAAGCATCGGCCCCAGATCCTCACGAAGCCTAGCGCGCTTCTGGGGAGTGAGACTGAAGCTGCACTTCCCCTTCTTGGCGGTGGCGCATTCAACGCACGGTTTACCCCAACCGTTGAAGGAGCACTCGATGTCGCCGCGGGTGGCGCACATCGTGCAAGGATAGCCCACCTAGTAAGAATGATCAGTAACAAGAAATAAAAGAGTAATGAACATACGGTAGAGCGCCGAGGCGCAAGGTCAGCCAGCAGGGAGGTAATAGGGGATTGTAGCAGTGTCAGCTCCCGGTTGGGAACCAGCGCGTGCTTGCGGCATGTCGCCTGAACCCTATCCCTAGAATGAGTGGTCTTACGTGACCGGCGAGGAGAAGGGGCTGCGGGAGGTAACAACTCCGCGAACCCCTCTTGAGCCAACTGGCGCACGATCTCTTCATTGAAGAGCCGGAGCTCGGGGACCTCAACCTTTACCGGCGGCTGCCCAGAGGACTAAGGAGATAAAAATGAGTAAAAGTAAATGAGTTCAGAAGAGAAAAGAGACATACGGGACCTGCTTCCGTGGGACGCAGCGCGGCATCACTGCCAGCCCCCTGGGCGCGCGACATGTCGGACTAGAATTTTGAAAGCAAGTCAGGAATAATGTGAAACCCATGAAGTAAAGGATGGTATATACCTGGGGAACCGCGCGGCCTTTGCCCTTGGACCCTGCATTACGCTTCCGCTTGAGGGGCTATTGAAATAAGTCAACCACAGAAGAAAAGTAATAAAAAGCAGTATTAGACGAACCGCTGGTACCAAGACCGGGGAGTGCGCCGGCAAGGGCGCGGCGGACCAACTGTCCCGGTACTGATGGTAACGGCGCGGTGCGCCAACCATGCGAGGAGGGACGAGGAAAGTATCCTGAAAGATACTTTCACCATTGTCGCGCTCGAAGCGCGACCCCACCTGGTCCAGGACTTGCTCCACAGTGGGAGCCTGGCCCTAAAGTAAAAGGTAGTCAGCTTGACAAGGGCAGGCAGAGTAAAGAAGTAAACAAGTCACTTACCAGAAGAATGGAATTGGTGCCCAGGTCAGTCGATATGACCGTGCGCCAGGAAGACCATGAAGCCTCGCGCGCGTCGACTGGGATGCGCATCACTTGAAGGTGAAGCGCGCGCAGGAGGAGAATAGCCGGATATGGCAGCAAAAAACGCGCGCCATGGACCACGCCAGTGATGGCATCCTGAGACCAGTAAATAAGTAAAAGGTTTTAATAAGTAAAAGATGGGCATACGATGAGCATGGAGCAGTGATTGACGAAGTCAATCAACTCGTCGAGGTCAAGGGGGCCCTGATGGTCCATACGGGGCGCGAGTTCCTCGGCCATAATAATCCACCCTTGCTCCATGGTGACAAAGACATCGCCCTCGGCATCTTCAAGGAGGTCGGAAAATGAGGGGACCGGCTGGTCCACATAGACCATAGTGGGGGAACGGCCCTCAGTCGGTAAAATCACAGCGGAGAGCGAGAGGGACAGCGCGGAAGGCGAGCGCAAGGCACGAGCCATGGCAGAAGTGGAAGTAGAAGACATTTGGTTTAGAGAAGTTGGAGCGTTTGAGCGATGCGAATAGCAAAGAAATTTAGAAATGGGCTATAAAGTCCAAATTGTCTAAAACTTAGCAAGGACGCGAGCTTTTAAAACGCACAACCCTGCATTGCGAAGTTCTAAAGGACAAGCAGGAGTACCGATCTCTTGCTGAAGTGTCAGAAACATAACGAGAGAAAGGTTCAGATGACTGAAATATCTGTAAAGCAATGTCCGAATGTCAAGTATTCTCTCAGGAGACGTATATAACTGTCACGATCCTGATGGGAAGTAAACCTCTGGGCTCGATCCCAACATCGCGCGCCTACCTGTCTAAAAGTGGAACCGTTGTAACCTTGTACTGAAAGATTAGACGCGTGCAGACCCGAAGTATTGGACCAACATGCCGGCAAAGAGAGACTGAGGACAGTCTACATTTGTGGTATGGGGGAGATGATAGGGCCCGAAATTGTTTGCACTTGTAAAGTCGACAAGTAAGGCTATTAGTATCATTTCTAATAACCAAGTAAACGGTAATAAAGGATTAGAGTCGAGCTCCAAGACAGCTAATCAGAGTGAACTAGTCTAATGGATAATACACTATCAGTACAGAGGACTATGAGTACGGTCTATTATTAGTCCTATTCACCATGCCCGGTTACAACCTCGGTGTCTTAGTTCATAAGTAACCGTTGTAGTATGATATCATTAGTCCGGGGATCATCATTAATAGGAGAAGTAATTGTAAATTCGGGACTTGCACAACCCGATCCTAGTCAGGGGTACTTGGTGTTAACTACTGGAAGCGACGGGACCCCGTGAATAGCAACCGGGACAATCAGGAGGAGTAAATGACAGTGCCGCGCTGTTTTAAATAATGGAGCGCGCGGTCGCGACTTGATAAGAGTTTAGCCAGCTCTTTCAGTATTTGATAAGTAACCAGTAAATGGCGTAATTGGCACGCATGGCGCGCGCGCCAAGTTGTAGAGGACACATCAGCATTGAATACAGATCCTTGGCGCGTGGGAGCGCGGTTCCGTGTAAAATTTACAATTCCGTATGATATTTAGTTTGTACACTATAAATAGACTGTAGATAAGTAGCGTTAAGGCAAGGAATCTTGCCCCCACTTCGCGCGACTATAGAGTATACAAATCACATTTGTTAAAACACTATTGCGTGCCCGAATTAAGGATCAGATTGCTTCAACGTGTCTTGATTGGAATTGATTGGAGAACCACAGAATTAAAGAAACTTAGTTCACTTGGAACTTAGTACCGTATTGTCCGTTGGAATTACTAGGCACTTGGCCTTAGTGCACTTGGCACTGTATTGTTTGATAAGTCACTTGGACTTATAGATCCACTTGGGATCATTAATAATTGAACGTACACTTGGTACTCAGTCTATTGGATCGGGAGATATTATAAATATACCTAGCAGGTTTTTAAACCTGTGTTGAAGCTTTTGTCTAAAACAAACCCATTGAGAGATCATTGGAAAGGGCTTTGGCTAGTACTATTCAAAGCTTAGTGCTTCTAAGCGCTTGAACCCGAACTCAAAACAGGCGATTCCTACTGTTCGTGTGTTGATTGTTAGGTTTGGTGTGTGTGTGTGTGAGGGATTACATTACATAGCATCAGCGCACTTATAGCCCAGGAGCCCCCTTTCAGCGCCACCCCAATTATGATGTCTTTCCACCATCTCTCCCCGAATTCTCCTCCAAAATCTGGGTATTCCACTCAGCAACAGCCTCCTTCTACACCCCAAGTGACCTCTAGGGCTGCGCACTGTACCATATCGGCTTACGGCCGTATATTGACAGCTTGCTTACGGTATAAAATCGACCATCACCCGTACCGTAAAGTTAAACCAAAAATTTTGACAGTACGGTACAGGGGTTTATACGGCCGAAAACGGCAGTACAGTACGTATTCATACTGAACACATTGTCAATTTCTATCGATCTGTGCTACTTTGAGACCACATTTACAGGACTTTGTCGATAGCCGCATGAGAGAGCCTCAGGCGCTGCTTGACCAACATCAATGTGCGAATAGTCTCTGGCTGGATGGAAATAGAGAAGAAATGTCAACTGATGTTGCAGGAAATAAAGCAAAGCTATCATGAGGCTCTAAATATCTAAACGAAGGTCTTGTGAGCTGATCCAGAGGTGAGAGGTGACCAAACACGCGGAAGCCACAGCCTTAGATTACAGTCATGTTGATAGCAATATGTTGAAATTGGTCATGTTGAGTGGTCACACGATCACATGTGAACGCAAACCGTCGACGGCCGTTTCCACCCGTCATCCTATGGCTGGATACGGTATACGGCCCGTATCCTGTACGGCCGTTTGACCTACATCTTTCGCCCCAACGGTACGGTATCGGGACCCGTACAATTACGGCCGTACAGCCGTCATGTACGGTTACGGTGCGCAGCCCTAGTGACCTCTGTGGCTCTCGCGGCATGTACCGAGAGCGGATTCGTGCAAATCCCACATGGAAAGGAAACCGTCGGTTTGACACGGTATTTGTTACAGTTTCAGATAATGATTCCGAGGAAGGCACCATGCATGGCATGCTGGTCGCATGCATTCTCCTCTTTTTCTCATATCATGATCCAAAATTGCACAGAGAATTCCCTTGTGCACTGATTCATTGGTTTATACTGGCATCGCAAGAACCTGACCCTGTGACTGGCATGTGGGTCGTTAAGCCGGAGATCTTAGGAGGCAGGCCGACGCTCGAGGTAATACACCTTGATTCAATTATTCGAGGTGCGCATCTGCTGCCATGATACGGTATTGGCTTTCTACCAGAAGACTTTGATCATGTGGATGCTCTTGATTCGTTTAAATCTTATTTCGTGAATCATTTTGTCGATTATCATGTACATGAACTCTTTCAGGATTTGTAATTAGATAAATCTTACTGTACAAACTTTTTTCAACTTTTCCGACTTTTCATCTTCACATGACACTTTGACCACACTATTCTTCTTTACCAACTTTTGCAGACTTTTGACTTTAGGAGTACCTGTTATAAAGCCAAAAAGCCCAAAAAGTTGAAAAAAAAATTGTGATTTTGCTGATGATTATTCGACCTGATTACAGTGGGACTCGGAGAGGATGAAGACCTACCTCCACTTTCTCTCCTTGCCTGATTGTGGGCGCAAGGAGTCACCCCAACGATCAGCTCGGATGACACAAATTCGGTGGTATTCAATTATCAATGGGATTTTACAAAACTTACATACCCACTCATTCGAACTCGGATATGCCGTGCTTGCATCGGCCCTCATAAGACGGCAATGAGGTATACTTGATGATTGTCACTGGAGCACCACAATGCTGTGCTACGATTCCGGTAAACCTGCTGCTTCCAACGGAAGAGGTAATGGGTTATGGTGGTGCTGTACCTCAACTGAGGGGCCCTCTTTAGGCAGTATACGAAACGATCCTTCACAATTATGAACTCAAGTGTGAGACCCAGCTGGAAAGCAGCCTGGCAGCTAAATTTCCTGCGAACCCTCACATTTGTCTGATTTGCGCATTTTCCACAGGTCTATCGAGGTTAGTGGTGGCAGCGCCATTGGTGACCTCGTGGTTGAGCGAACAGAATTCCCGATTCCAGAGGCACGACGGTTATGAGCGAACGTCATTATTATCGTTACAAGTAGATGCGGCAAATACACGAGCAATTATTTCGTGATGTGAAGAGTTGTGTTCCATTTATAAAACGACCTTCGGTCCAGTGGGCTGAAAGTTCCTCACAACCTCATTCGGAATGTCAAGAATACTTGAGGACGGCATTTCAAGTGTGGGTTGCAACCAGTTCTTGTGGTAATACACAGCATATGGTGGGGATTCGATCATATGGAAGGTATACGCGAAGTGTGTATGGGCTTCTATTTCTCTCGGATATATGGAGCACCGAGCCATGATCAAGACGAGATCGCCTTGACGTGATATCAGCAGTGTGATTCGATTCGGTGAAATGGCATACCAGGTGCGCAAGCTTCGAGGATATATTTCCCAGACTGCTCTAGTATTTGTTCTTGCGTGGCTGTTGATATTAAGGCCCCTCCAGTTCCTCCACCGTGTAAATGGATGAATCGCTTCGTAATCGGCGATGTGACGTGTGATCCAGGCAAAAAGGATAATTCTCCGTTTTCCGGAATACATTTTTCCAATGCGATCCAAAATCCTAACGCCGTTGGTGGATCAGTGTACTAGGTAGATGACCATGTCTCCGGGTATAATTTGAAGGGATGTTCTGGCACACTAGGAAAGACCTGTGGTAGGGTTCAACGAAAGCATAGGGGGAAATCAGCCCATCCACAAGTCGTTGTGGGAAATAACATTATTTCTGATATATGCAAGGTCTTTTCGAACGGCCTGAACTTCGCCGCGATATGTATCTGTTTGGTTATGACCATGGATTGAAGAGCTAGAGGAGGAACGTCAAATACATGTTCTGAGAATAAAATGATAATATCTCAACAGGATCGCGTTGAAACTTCAAATCTCGGACAAGTGCCTTCAATCGTTCATTCTCTAGAGTCACTTTACGAAACACGGGATCAAGTTCATGAAGCGCTGATCCAAGAATACGAGTTTTGTCTAATGAATGAATTGTAGGATCTCACCATGCCCACTTTCTGTTTCTCTCTCAACAGCTGACCATATTCGTCAACTGCGTCTTCCCAGATATACCGGCTGAGCGGGGCACGAAAAATATCAGTCCTGATGATTCTCGAGACAAACACACATCTTGTCTCCAGAAATTAAAAGTAATCGTCCTCAACGTGATCCTTGTCGCTGGTGGTAAATTTCGTCTGATGGGTAGTGATGTCCATTCCAGGAATATATGAGTGCTTCTTAGTGAGAGCCTCACACACGAGTGATCATCTACGTTGAAGTCATCCAACAGAGCCTTGGACCTGTTCAGCAATGTGTGTGTTCCGGATGGATCTAGAAAGCCTGGAACAAGAAGATAACTGGAAATGTCTCCTAATTCGTGAGTAGGGGTTTAACAGGTACCAGATTGAATCTACTCACCCATTTCGGTCAAACTATGAAACGGATCAAGGATTACTACAAGCAGAATGATAAAAGTAGCGACTGACCTGGTCAATTCGCCCTTGAGTGGGATATTCCAACATCGGTTCACGAAGTGGGAGGTTAGCACTAGTCTGCCAGACTTGGAGATTGGCTCAGATTCTGAGTGGTGGTAGAATTATTTTTGTTATAATTATTTTTATTCCAATTTATTCCGAACAAATATTTCTGATGGGAGAACTTAAAAGACCACTTGCCGACTTAGCGCCCGACCCTTGGCTCTTCTTTTTAAGATCGGACCGTTTGCTATTCCAACTTGAAAGGCAGCTATACAAAAGGCGATCTAGAGCCTGCTAAACGCAGTGAAGCTCATTAAGGTATCCGGCGGTTTGCTGCCCCGGTTCTTCTATGGCAGTTTGCATGCAACCTCATCAAACAATTGTCACCGAACCCGTAATGTTCTGGAATACGATATTGCTCGAGGGCTGCACAGGAACTTTTTCTCACCCTCGTCAAACTGAGGTATTATCGCACACAAGATGCTGCTCGGCATTTCCAAAACCCCGATCGACCTTTGTCCGCCCCAAAGCCGCATGTGAGGATCACACACAATCCAATGTCATTGTTTTTGGAGGTCGCCATATTCGATGCAGCTTGCATCCTGACAGGTTGCATGCGACATGAAAGTATTTAAACCAGCTGCACTGCAGCTTTTCATGCATCGACTTCCTGCTCTATTCCACTTATAACACCACCAATCGAAATCTCATCTATGTGAGTTCACTGCATCTTACTTAAACTTCAGGTCGCCACAGCTAAGGAACGTTTATTGTAGATCATGCAGGACAAACAAAGGTATTTTGAGTCCACATCAGGTCGCGGCATTTCATCAATACTGCATGCTTGCTTGTTAGTATCATCAAGACGCTTCAAAGTATCGAGGCTCGAGGAGGCTCCGAGGGATTCAAGAAAAACCCAGAGTTATTTGAAGATGTCTCGACCCAGGTTCATGTGCACTTGTCTCCTCTTCTACCGTGTGAATCATCTGAAGATAGCATGTAGGCTGCTCAAACTGAAGAAGAATGGTACAATCCCATGTCAAGTTATTTAACGGTATTCTGACGAACGGGCAGGTTTTCTGAACTGCTTAAGGTTTCCAAGGCATCCAGCCAGGAGGAGTTTACGAAGGAACTTGCTTTTGTAGAGAAACAAACATCTCGCCATGTTCGCCATATCTTATATTTTCCCTCTACACGGATATTGATATATAATCTTCAGGGGGACCCAGCACTTCGTAGATTGGCTCCATATTTTCAGAGATTGATTAGCGACCCCAACGATGAAGATTCGTTGAAAGCGATTTATGAGACGATAAAAGCAGTGTCTGATGCACGAAAGGTGGGCGAAATTGCTCCTCTTTTGTAGTGATAATGTATTTACTCCCCTACCACCGAATAGGTAGACCAGGCTGGAAGAGACAGGTATGTCTCGAGCCAGAGATCATACTGATTGCACTGACTACTACACTTCTATGTAGAGTCCTTTCGATTCTCCGTGCCATAGAACAGCTTGGGGGTTCTGAAGGCTATAAACAATACGTCGACACTTTGCCTATGGGAGGTGCTAAAGCCGAAGCTGGTTCTGTTGTGAACCTTGACGAAAGTAGTTGGGACAATGACTGGGCTCGTTTTCGAACCACGGCAATTGTTTGTATCACGCTTGTCGATGTCTATGGTGATGGAATTGAGGCGCATGGGCACTCCTGGGGGCTGGGATTCGGGCTTGGTACTACATGGGGCTGGCTGCATCATGCCCCGACTAGCTCCTTGGCTAACCACACGACTAACATCAAGATCGAATCAGCATCACTTGGGACTAGCCAGGTAGGAGCCTATTTCACGGGCACCGAAGGTTTAGTGGCAACATTTGTGGGAGTGGGGACTGGGTTGGCATTGCAGGCTCTGATCGGCTTTGCTGGCTCTGTTTATTGGAAAAGGTCTTAGGGGTAAATTCGATACAGAAAGTGATCATTTGAAATGTTGGCGAAGAAATGCACCTCGCGTTCCACCTCTCCGAGTCAGACTGGGCTGTCACCTTACTTACAAGGTCTCTCACATCCAATATTATTATGACGTACTTGTAAAAAGCAAATGGCACCAAATATAAACTTCAGTGCCCATCACTGAGAAAGAAAAGCCATGAAATTCATGTAGTTTTCACCCAGAATGGCAGTAAATTCAATAAAACCCACTTGAATTTCATGGTGCATGTATGAAGTCCACCTGAAAGATAGTGAAGTAAACAACATGACTTTCATAGGTTTTTTGTCCCAATTCACATGTCTATTTCAGTCAGTCTAACATGAATATAAACAGCAAAAAATTTGGGCAACAATTATTTCGTGAAGTCCAAGGTAATTTTCACCAAACTGATACAGGTAATTATAGTGGATTTAAATTGATATGTTTCATGCACATTTTCATTACGAATTACATGTCTTTCATCTCATGATCAGAGGGGACAGATATCAATATTGTGCCTTATTGTCATCATGTTGCAATGGTACAATGTTTATTCAGTTATCATGGGAGTTACGATTACAGACTTGGCCGCTAATAGAGGATGAGTGTTCTAAAGAGGCATAGCAGGTTGAGGCCTATGTTGAATAATCAATGCGGTCAAAGGTGAGCGTCGAGCTCGATTTTGTTATAGGATTAAGCAGTGCTCAATAATATAATTACTACTACAAATGTGGATTACTTTGATGTGAATCTAGTGTGTGCTGATAGGGTTGCAGTGACTGAATGGTGAAGTGCATATTAATATATAGATATCGAGGGCCAGCATTGCGAAGATGGGGAATTGGGAATCAACGTTCTCGTATAGAATTGCTTCGAGCATAATCACGGACGACCTGTCCATACACGGCGGGTAGGGCAGCAGTTTGAGCAGCAATTTGGCGAAGTACGGCTTCTAGGGTGGCGAATCGAGTCTCAAAGTTGCTCTCGATTTGTGCGAGTCGTTGTTCCAACTTCGTTTCTATCTCAGAGGCACGCCCGTCTAGTTTGGCATCGAGAGTTGAGAATCCGTCTAGCATCTTTGATTCTAGCGTAAGGAGGCGGTGCTCGAGGGCCATGAGCATGTCGTCAGCAGAGGCTGCTTTGCCGTCGATGGAAGTATCGCGTATCCTGATCAGAGGATGGGCGAACGTGTGGCTGTCAGTCAAGTTAGGAGCCCGTTTCAAATCACACTCGACGCATATAAATGTGTCGCGGGCTAGGAAAGTCTTCTCGTCAGATATCCGCTGAACGAAGGAGATATAAACGTACTGCATACAATACACACCCAGCAAGGTGGCAGAACTCCCTTCCCACAGCACGCACAGGACAACTCGGCTTCCTTTTGAGATGTAGTGCCATGTTCGTCCTCTACACGTATTGATGCTGATTCGATCGAGCGAATAAGGGTCTTGATCCTGTCGAACAGAATCCTTGCTGCGTCCACTATTCGTGCAAGTTCGTAGTCATGAAGGGTTTGTTCAACCTTGACGACAGGATGAGAGACATCATGCGTAAATGCGCGTTTGATGGGCGCCTTGTCCACACACGTAGCACACAAGTCGACGTTGTCTGATAGATCCTCAGACATGCATTGGATACATAGGATTCGACATTTTGTGATCCTGCGTTCACAGGAATCACAGCCCCACGACCTGATAGAAAAAATTAATGCGGCAAAGAGAATGAGTAAACAGAGTACGTACGGGTGCCACGGCAATTTTTGGATTTCGAACGCAGCCAATGCATGATAGAACCGAGCTTCAGAAGGGTTGAGGTCACGTCTGAGGTACTCAAGTTCCCCCTTTTCAACTATCGAAAGAGGGCTTTGAGGTGTCAAGCCCATCTGGACAATCAGAGCCCGCGTTGAGAGTTCGACGAATCTTTTCCGCTCTCCGAATCTAGCTTCAAAGAACCTTCGTGACCACAGCTTCTCCTGCGCTTGATGAAGAGCGGCCGAGCAGGCGAATGACCAGCGAGATCGAACCGGGTCCTCTGCAAACTGGTCTGGTGTGTATCGATATCGGAGGAGACAGGGAGGGGTACGTCGTAGTAGAAACGATTGATTTAGTTCATCTTCTTCAAGATCGTTCCTTTTATTGGTGCTCCAGTGCGCTGTGATGATGTCTGAATTAGAATCTAGGTATCCACTGCAAGCCTTCGTAATCCCATCCTTATCGTCAGAGATCACGAAGTCAAATTTGATGGAGGACCCCTGCGGAGGGTCCACATTCCCGGTGAATTCAAAAGTGTCGGCATAATCTTCTCCTTTGCCCCAAATCTCGGTCGGATCTTTTTGAACACGGATGGAAATCCGAAGAACATACGAAATCACTTCTTCCCCTTCCCTCCGAAGACAGTGCCCTGACCATGTCCCTTGGATAGGGTTTTGATGCTCTACGAAACGACCATGTTCAAACTCAAAGTAATTGGTAGACGAAAAACCGTCTCGTATTCCGTACTTAAGGATGCCATGAGGGATCGTTGCAGCTAGAGCTTTGGCACTGGACCGAGAGATCAAACTAGCCTTTGAGGCCACCCCAGCATCGCCATCAGCGTCAGTCCAGGAACCAAAGGAGTTATCGATGGGTATCCTCCTGATATCGCCATACGAGAGCTGGAACTAAATAAGGTTACTCATGAGACAACTCAATAACATCCAATGCTAGGATTGTCTTACAATCCCAAACGCAAAATTTCCGAGCCGTCCCTGGACGTCGAGATGAGTTTGTTTGAATATGGCTGCACCCGTCAATTGGGGTACTGCGTACATCATTCAAGTTGCTCACCTTCAAGGTTTTGGACTCGGTGGTCTGCCGCCAGCAAAATTGAAACAAGTGATTCGTTGAGGGTAACAAACTCTTCCGTGTCGAGCACATGGTTACATGCAAGGGTAATCACTTTCAAATGGCGTCTGAGGAGGAGGTATATGAGCGGGAAAACATACTGAAATTTGTGTTAGGGCTTCATAGATGTTGGGCTAGGCTCCAATTAACTCACTCGTTCGATCCTCCCTTCGCCAGTTATAAGCGAGACTGTCGCAGATGTGTCAAGTTCATATGCAACATCTTGTAAATTGCGATCCAATCGTTCTTCTTCAAATTTTGTATAGTTCTCCGTGATTTTGACCAGGTCGGGGTCGGAAAGGATCTTGGGGTTCACAGACCGTGTCGAGCGTAACAACAATTCGATCCTCCAAAACGAAGTGTGGAAGAGATATTCGTCGACTGCCCGCCTGTTCGATGGAAGAACATGGTCTAGCGTTCCGAACATTTGTTGAACGAGTTCGTAGATTTTATCTTTGTACCGAGACATGCTTGCTTGCCAACCTTGATTCCAAAATTAGGTATATGTGTTGAAAATAGAACAACGATCTTACCAACCGCCCAGTAAGCAATCCAATGGGGTAAACTATGTTGCAAAATCAGAATCCCCATTTAGACACGGATATTAAATGGTATACCTCCAACCATCTGGCCTTCCCGCGACAAATGTGTTGACCTCCTTAACGCTAACAAACCCAGTTCCGTCGTCATCGACCGCTTCAAGGATGGGCTGTACATAAGCAGCATTGATATACGCCAGAGCCCAGCGATCATCTTGCCGCTTCTTGGAGGCCATCATACTTGTCCTTCCCGATGGCAGAGGTGATGGGAGGGATGAACGCGCGGATGTAGGAGTGTCGACAGCGCTCAGTCTATCTGTGTAGTAGTCGTGCAAAGCTAGCACGAAGTGACGTGCCTTAACACTACCTTTCCATCCCTACAGTTCACAAAGCAATGTAAAGGTTGGTCAAGACCCTTTCCAATGAAAAAGAAATAACTTTACGAACCATGTCTTTCCAGATCTTTTGTAAATCCTGTATTGGGCGCACACTTTAACACCTAACTTTATATATCCGGTGATGGTATTACTCACAAGGTCTGTGATCCTATCATGGGCTCCAGATAGCAATGTGGTGATGATATGGTCCGATTCTTGCTGGACTGCCTCAGTGAGTTGCTTGCTCTGAATATCAAGCTTCCGCTCAAACAAAACCATATTTCGTTTGAGAGTATCATCAATGTCCTCCCCCAATTCCTTCATGAGTTTCTTTTTGATATCAGGTAGGTCATTCGAGCGTCGTCCCATTTCACGGCCTGAGAACCGAGATAGCGATTCCCCACTCTTAGTTACAAGTTCCTCTAAAAGTTCCGGGTTGTTGATACAAGCCTTCGCGCCCCCATTGTCCTGGATGAACTTCTGTACGTCTTTCTCCCTTGGCGTGTCCAGCTTCCGAAAGAGCAGGAGCATGTCGAGCTTTTCCTCGATAGATCGCAATCTATCCCCCTGGCCATCCAACTTCTGGTTGGCGGAATCAACACCAAGTGACGTGTGGATAGCTAACGACAGCTCAAGGCTTTTCCGATGGTCCACAAAGAGATTGGCATAGTCCGCAAGACGACTCTCGTAGATACTGGACTTCACGGTTTTCGCTGCGTGGATGGTAAATCTACGCAAAGACGGCTCTACTAATATCGGAGACTCACCTAGAAAACCTTTTTTCAAATAAGTATCACAAACCGAACCACATAGCTTTATGTCGTTTGCGATCGTGTTCATAAGGCCTTCCAGGCGATTCGCTATCGTCACGCCGTCTGGGCCCTTTTCTCCTGAATCAGGTATGAGACGGAGCCTAAAAAGTAAAATATTTGCTATGAGCTGATGATAAGAAATATAGGGACTGACTCCAAGAACGCCGTCATGAGATCCTGCATCTGAACTTTGACAGCAAGGACCTTTCTATCGTTATCACGTCGCGTCATATCCAGCGTCACGACCAGAGCGAACGCGCCAACAGCAACTAACGGCGGTCCAAACGTTAGGCGAAACGTTTAGTCAACAGTTGAATTACGTACTTCCGATGAAGGGATGAAGATGCCCAAGGGCGGTCAGCCCTTTGATCAACACCTTCGCCGATTCTGAGAACCCATTGAGAGAATCTTCGATGGACTTAATGTCAGTATCGGAATCCGCAATATTTTTTGACTTCGGGTTGATGACATCCGCATTTGCTTCAACGAAATCGTTCACGAGCTTGAGTGGATTGCCTATGTGAGTCGTTGCTTCCATACGAGCTTCGCGATAAAAGTAAGGACTTTAAAATGCATCATGAAGGATGGATTGACGAACCAATTTGGCTCTCCTGGCGAATTGGAGACCCATTGGCGAGGTTCTGCACATTTGCAAGAATGTCCCTGGTTCTATGGCTTGAATCCTGCTTTCCGAGCCAGGAAGGCATGGGGAGGAAAGAAGAGAAAGTTGTTCAACCTCGTGTTTGCGTTCTGTAACTTGAAAAAAGTCCCAGGGTGATCTACATGGGTGCAAACAACTGATCATCATCATTATGTCTGCAAAAAGCTTCGTCGACTGACAATGGGCGCTGGGTTTCGGACCTGTAGACTCTGGAGATATCGCACCAGGTGCAGGATGGTCATTCACTTTAATATGGCCTGCTTTATAGGCGACGATGCACGATGTATATATCTGAGTAGTGCTGGACAATCCCCCTGTCCATTGCCCCAAACATAGAGTTTTTTTCTGTTGCTGGTACTGACACTGACAGGGTTGTCTTGTCGAGATCATGATGTCGACAAATGTCCAGCGCCCATCAAAATTTCGTAAGCACTAAAAACTTTGTGATATATAATAAAAATCGTCATGAGCCGTATATATAGCCAACCTCGTCTCAAGTCGAACAGCTCTCAGAGTCTAAGATGAGGTCACTGTGATAGGACGTGGAAGAAAGCTCGTCAGAGCAACGGGCTGGCTAAAATATGTAACTTATTACATAATTTATATCAGAGGACGCCTGTCCTCGTACTCGCATTGTCTTCTCAGGTATCATCGCTAGGATTTGTGCCAAATCGCGATCTACCCCTCCGATGACCATATGTCGTTGAAATAAAATGCGGGTATGTATAGGAAGAATGAGAGTGACCCTATTTGGCAAAACTGGCGGAAAGGAACCTGAACATTATTGAGGGCAGATGCTTATCATGATCAAGTTGAGTACGCTCCCAGCCTGCCCCAGTCACATCTTTAATTTTTTCGATATCCGGAAAAAGTGCGGGCTTGCGAGTTTGTTAAGCCTCCCTCCGCCCAGTACCAAGGGGAGCCATTAGAACCCTGTGGGATAAACGTCGGAGTGCTTGGGTGTGAACTTGAGTATTTGTCGGTGAGGCTATCAAACAAATAAATACCCAAAGGCAAGCTGATAACACACCAGTCCTGAAGGTACCAGTTTCCCAACGTTTTAAGGTCTTCGGGAACTGGTCGAAGGCTCCCACACCCTGGAATTCCTCCGGGTTGGGGATCTGCCAATGCGCCAAACAGGCCGTGTACCACTGCTGAAACTAACCTTTCGCGTTGATATCACTTATCCCCCTCAATGCTACAACCCATACAGAATCTTTGTCCGCCTAAATACACGATTGAGAAGGTATAGCCCGCTTGCCCGGCGTATGAGGTCCTATAAAAACTGAAGGTGGTGTGGTGATGAAAGCTAAGAAAGACTCCTGAAGTTGGATTTATACAGGAGTAAGACCATGTCCAACGAGTCAATAGCCTAGCGTGACTCGATTTCTCGTTGCAAGGCGGGTGAGAGCAAATATCCCGGAAATTGCCGCTCTGTCATGATCCGCCAGTTTTTGGATCGTAACGTTTCCGCTCATTCGAGGTCCCTTCACGAAAAAAGCTATCGGCAAGGCCACTGGATGAAATGCATCCCCGAACACCCACTATATAGCCTATCAAAGCCTCAAAGGTACCGTCTCGATTTCAAATGCCACTCCGAAATACAAATCACACACCGAGTCCAAAGCATGAACCTAAAACAAAACCTCACCGTATTCAGTAATTACATGGTACTTGTTTGAAGCGTGAGGCCTTTGACCCAACTGTAATCTCTTATATGGTGTTAGGGATCAATGTTCCACTGCCAAGACTATCCTCTCAGCGGTCTAATCTCGTTTAGATCAAGAATCGTTACATGCTCCTCCCAGGTCGGAAGTTTCGAAAACTAACGTCCCCTACAATTCCTGTCAGGTGACGTTCGCAACTCGCCACATATAAAGGTGCTTCTCGCCCCGCTCGAACCTTTATATACATTTAACGGCATGGCTCTCCCATTCTCTGTATGGCCAACAATTTATCTCGCATTTGGCTCGGTTTTCCTTCTCTCAACTTGGAAGTCGTAGCGAAGATTTAAGGGCTGTTTTCTTCCCCTAGACCAAGGCCGATTCCCATCCGGGTAATATTACCGATTTCACTCACAAGGAACTATGGCTTACAGTGACCAACTGGGCACGCAAGCATGGTAAGAAATGTCCATGAACTCTCAAAAAAACGACGCTGATCCGCAGATAGGCGACGTCTGTCATCTCCGCATACTTGGCTGGAACATTATCTTCCTCAGCAGCGTTGAAGCTGCTGACAATCTGCTAGAGACGCGAGGTGCTATTTATTCTGATAGACCCACTCTTCTCATGTGTGGCGAGTTGTATGTCTCATAAGTCTCCTCTATCTTTTATTGTTACCGATGGGTCATATTTGTCTTAGGTGTGGCGTCGACCATTTGGTAGGATAATAACCATCTGTTCTATCAACCATAACTGACAAATATTCAGTTACCCTTCTTGAAATACAATGATACCTTTAAAAAACAACGCCGTTATACTCGGCAAACCTTAGGTGCCCGAAACAATCCCGCATACCACCCAATGATCCGAGGGAAGACATCCTCCTTTCTTCGCGCTATTGTCAATGACCCATCGGAATATCTGAGCCACATTCGCGAGTACGCAGGAGGCCTCATGTTATCCGTTGTATATGGCTACAGGATCAAAAACGACAAAGATCAATCGCTTGTGCTTGCTGAGGAATGTCTGGACATTATTGCAAACGAAATTGTGACGGGAAGTGGCATATGGCCTGTCGATATATTCCCCTTCTTGCTCCATCTTCCAAGCTGGTTTCCTGGTGCCAGGTTCAAGAGGAAAGCCGCCATCTGGAAAAAGAAGATGATACAATTCACCAAACTACCGTTCGCTTTTGCAAAAGCGGCCGCAGTACGTGCGGCCTAAGCTATGAAAATACTCCTTTTTCGCATATTTTTTAGCACGAAGGGATGATCCTTCTTTCTTTCTGCTCAAGACTACTAAGCGACGGAGACACTGATTAAACATTTGAGACGGATATTAAACAAGCCGCCAATTCAACGTACGCTGCTAGCGCAGATACGGTACGCTTTGATACTAATATGTTATTGCACGCCGACTAACTCTAACATTACGTAGACCGTCTCTTCTATATCCCAGTCTTTCTAACCACGGCGTTATATCCGGAGGTATTGAAAAAGGCCCAAGAGGAAATTGTCCGTGTCGTTGGCAGTGACCGCCTTCCTGATTTCGCCGACAGGGAGGCATTACCATATCGTCAGTGATGAAGCATTATAGTTGCATCCAGAGCACTTGTCCCGTGACTTTCCGTTGAAGCAGTGATGTCTGAAATGTGGCGCTGGGGTGCACCTGTCCCGCTTAGTTCGTCCACCCGTTCAATTCTGGGTTTGATGGTACTAACATCGTGCACTTTTTAAGATCTGCCACATCGCTTGACCCAAGGTGATTCTTCCGTGGAATGCTAATTCCGAAAGAATCAATCGTGAGTCTGTTTTTTTAGTTTTCACTTAGAAAGATGACCATGCTAAATCAGTCCCTCTAGGTGATTGTAAACATATGGTAGAGTTTACAATAATACATTCGCTTGAATGACATTCACTCGACAATAGGTCCTTGCTCAACAATAAAACACCGTCTCCCAACCCAGAAACGTTTAACCCAGAGCGATTCGCACCAAACGTGGACCCAACTCTTAAGTCAAGGTGAGACCCACGGAAATATGTCTTTGGATTCGGTAGCAGGTGAAAAAGGCCTTATAACAACTGCACACAACGGTACTGAATTACAACCTGTTAGGCGTTGTCCCGGCGCAGACCTAGTCGAATCCTCAGTTTGGTTACTTGTCGCATCCATAATTGCCACTTTAGACATAAAGAAGTCAGTGGATGGTGATGGGAACGTGATCGAACCTGTCATAATATATAGCAATTCATCGTTTCAGTAAGTGTATTTCTTTCGTCAAGTATAATTTTTGACTCAAGCCAAATAGTGTTCCCGACAAGTTTCAGTTCTCTATTTCACCTCGTTCTCAGAAAGCTTTGGCACTGTTCAGTAGCGAATCGGTTTGAAAAGTTTCTGCCATTAGTTGTAGGACAATCCATCGTAAAATAGCGTAATCGATGTGCTCCCGATCATTCAATCAGCTTTTCTAATTTCTTCGTTGTTAAACATGTTTCCCAGCAGCTAGAGTTCAGTCTCCGAGAGAACGTTTCATGGAGGTATTAAAATTCGCACTCCGCCGTTCCAGACGCAACCCGTCTCTTCCTGGCCTTCATTGCAACGATTTCTGGACACATGCCTTACACAACTTTATGAAAATTACAGGTGCCGTGAGGGATTGGCGGTGCGCGCGCACACATAAGCAAACTCGAAAGTCAAGGTGTGCCACCGCGACGTGTTACTCCAAATTGTGTACTGACTCAAGTATTAGTATACGACTTACTCGTATATAAGATTTTTCGCATCCACCGGAAGTCGTTTCACTTAGCCACCTACTCCGATCGGATAGGCGGATAAGTGCTACACACACCCACAGTTTAATGACCATCACATGGGATCAAAAGCTCCGACCAAGTCTCCGCCAAGATGACGAACTCGCTGACTAAATACTTAAAATAGTGGTGGAAGGAGGGTATAAAAAGAAACAATGACGAACTTATTGTAATCTATCGAACCTCCCATGTCTCGTCTTCTCCTTACCGGTGTATCCGGATACATGTGCGTTCGTTATCTCTCTACAATCGACTCTGACCAATGCCCGCCAGTGCTGGGGACCTTCTCAACGATGTTGTTCAGCTGCCTAATCTCAGTGTCTTCGCTCTTGTCAGAACTCCTCACCAAGCAGAACAAGTCACCTCTTTGGGTGCAACGCCTCT
Organism: Collybia mongolica; assembly: GCA_013420905.1. Taxonomy (NCBI): domain Eukaryota; kingdom Fungi; phylum Basidiomycota; class Agaricomycetes; order Agaricales; family Clitocybaceae; genus Collybia; species Collybia mongolica. Next base: position 895,581 of record JAAXNY010000004.1, read on the forward strand.
ACAGTTTGATATGAGCGATGAGCGTGCTGTGGAAGAAGTGTTAGTGAAATACTCCAGTGCGTACACAGAATAATTCCACAGAACCTTCCATTGAACAAACATCGATGATAGTAACGATTGTAATCCAATCCGCCGATGCGTTCAATTTCGCGCCTGGGAAAGCCTTTATAAATGGCCTCAAGGTTGTTAAAAACAAGTGTGGAGGAGAGGTTCATTACATCCACGTGCGCTTAATTATAAGTCCATTGCAATCAACCACTCATTCCGTAATAATACTATCAGACCTCCGGCGCGAAGTTATTCTCGTCGCACGCGGGCGTTCATCAGTCCCTAAATGATGTGAATGACGATGTATACTCTATCGAAAAGAGCCATAAATCACCGCACGATGTACTCCAAACTGTATTCGTTTTGCTTCTCGACTCAGTGTTATACTCACTCCCCAGCTTGAAATGCACAGGCTATCGAAACTAATATCTCTATACACGATTTGGCCGGTTCTATAGGTGTGAGGACATACATCCTCGTTCCACCCATGGTTTGTCAGTAATACATTTTCATACTCTATACTCTGTCATTGACAGTAACCCCGAAAAATAGATGGACCTGGGACCGGATTTGGAAACAAGATATCCATTCAATTCGTCGCAATTGTGCGTATGGGCCGTGACCTTGGCGAAGTATTTCAAGTCGCGGACGATTCCTCTGTGAGCCCTCCGTTCTCGTTTTTGTCACCGCAACTCATGCATCGTAGACGTGGCCGCTCATACACATAGAGGATCTCACGTCGCTTTACATGACACTTCTCAAAGCCATCCTGTCACCCAGCCAGCACCTATTGCCCTGTGGTAAAATGCATGGTTACTACTTCGCCGAGAACGGCGTGTTCAACTGGAAACTCCTTTCCCAAACAATTTCGGATCGACTTGCCTCGCGCGGACTTATCAAATCTACATCCCCGCCTAGTATTCGGAGGCCATCACAGGAGGATCTGGTCGAAATTGCCCGGGTACTGGGGGATCCTCCAGCGTTTGTACCCGTCTCGGTTGGTGGACAGTGCGCTTTGAGGGGTGACAATGCACGCAGGCTTGGGTGGAGTCCAAAGTTTGGCGTAGAGCATTTGATGAACAGTGTTGGAGAAGAGGTCGACTTTGTGTTAGCACAAGACCGGCCAGTAAAGAAGTAGATGTAACTTTGTATACAATGGTTGATTTATTATCGAGGTACCACTGGAATGCCTCACTGGGACTATATTTACTAGCTTTGAGGCTATAGGGAATAACTCTGCTCTACGGAAGGCCAGATATTATTTAAAGTAATCAAACAGGAACCGCTTCTATGGACTGCATGAACGTGTTATCCCCAGATCGGCGGCGTACAGCAGCCACCTTCCATCCCGCATTTCGAAGTAGTTCATCAATATGGAGAATAGTGCGTTCTTGCGAGTTGAACAGGAGGAACATCTGAAATCATCCTCAGGGCGGGAAATCATGGTTTAAAAATATAAGAACGTACATTCATGTCAGCATTGTATACCATTTCGTTGACAGCTCCGTAATTCGCCAACAAGGGAGCAGGCGCCTCTTTCGGTACAGCACCCGGAATACCGTTATCGCTGTCAGCACTCGGGTCGTGGCATGCGAAAGGCATGATGCTCTCCATGAGTAAGAGTATGGTTTTGGGTGTGGCAGCTGCTCGGAGTTGCTTAAGGAGTTTCAAGCAGAATTGATCGGACCAGTCATGGCAAATTTGCTTCAGGAAGAAGACTGACGCGTCAATTTGTGGCTGTGGAGTAAAGAAATCGTGAGCTGTATGTGGGTATGTGATTTTAACATCGTAAGCCTAATAAGTAATCAAATTATTCACCTTCAAGCTTCACTTGGCCCGATTCAACGGCGTCGGGCATCTCGGATGACCACATCTGGATGTTTGGTGATTAACATAATTGTAGAAACACTTAAATGGTGGATGATGAACTTACGTCTTTTGCTTCTTTGATAACACCGGGTAGGTCTTGAACTACAATTTTGAGGTGCGGAAATGTAGTTGCGAGCGGCAGAGAAACACTGCCGATTCCTCCTCCAACATCGACCACGACTGATTGAGGGGCCAGAGATTTCCAGTCAAAAGCTTCATGGCATTTGTCAGTATTTTTCACTTGCCTAACGTGAACAAGAACAAACCTGTCAAAATAGCGTCTGTGGGCTGCAGTGCCTGAACCCCTTTCATACCTATGCCGAAGCGACGCTGACGGAAATGCTCCTCTGGTCGTGAATAGAATTGCCATAAGGTTTCTGTGACATTCATGGCCTTTCCTATGGGAGCTGCAGTGGGATCCTCAGAATGAGCAGATTTGAGATCGGCGAGAGTTTCCCATGAATAGGCAGATGCTTTGAATGCTTCGTCGAGGCTACGCCCAATCTTTTAGCAGAGCACATATATAAATGAAATGTGCACACTGATGGGAAGCCAGGGCAGCGAGACCCATCGTGTTGTCGTGTTTGCGTTCCGGTCTAATCGACAGTTCAGCGTGACGGCGCAAAATTTTGCCTAACACTTACTCTGCTAAAATTTCCTTGGAATGTTTGAGTGTATCCAACATACTTGAGATGCGTGTGTTGGTGAATACATTGGGCCAAAGTTCACGGTATACATGGTGATTAGCAAGGTAACGAAGGAAACGACCTGTAGGTGGATAAATCAGCCACAGAATATGCAGAACGAACCGGGTTTTTTAGGATCTTGTCCATTTTGGGCAGCGATACCCTGAACATGTAAGCCCTGCATTAACCACATCAGTTTTGCAACTTGTAATCAGAACCTCACGTACTTGTGGTCCCGCCTCCCGGAGGATCTCAGTGACATTGGACTCGAGACACACTCTCACGGCGGTAGACTTGAAGTGCTGCACAAGGTACAATCATTAGTCAGGCCACAGATTAAGGATAACAAATCACATACCCCGCCTACCATTCGGTAGAGAGAAACTTGGGGTGTAGTCAAGATAGCCTCTAGATGCAGCGCAGCCGCACTGATGACGTTCGCTGCTTCGGCAGCCACAGGGTCTCCGCGAAAAGCTTCAGAAGGGGGTGCAAAAGCTTCATAGAGATTTGGTATGGCAGTCCCGTTCTTGGCACATGCCGTTTCCAAGGTTTCGACGGAATGGGTGATTAGTTTGAGCAATTGGCGAATGGGGTTCTGGGACGACATGGATGTTTGAGGAATGACGAGCAGATGCAAACGCCTAGAGGATGGTTGTATGGGCCCATGTTGCCCTTATAAATGATTACTTGAAGTACTTGTCTGACATGGATATTGCGGTGTATATCCGAGCTATGATTTACCAGATCAGGGATCGCTCTCTTGCCGGGGTTGCTTGACGCGTCGCCGAATCTGATCCGGCACGTGCCATCACCGATCAATATTAACGTTCAGCGTTCGATCAACTAAACGGCTCGCTTCAAGTTCACTACCATAATCCCCCAGTGTTACTACTTAGAGGGACCAGCCAACAGGTCCACAATATTCTCCCACTTCCTGCGTCTTCTTTTTGACAACTAAGCGAGACGCTGCCCAATGTCCCAACCTCTCCATAATAAAATTTTTCACCTTTCCATTATCACCGCCGAGATCCCTTGGAGTTGGAGTTCGCCCACAAGTCCATACCAGCATCAACAAACGCCCACCCGTGGCGTTCCCGTCTACTGTTACTACCATCTGCAGTAATCTCATACAGCACATGAACGCTTTTATCCTCGCTTCCACGCTTGTCAGAAACCCACAATTAACCGCAGCTCAAATCTTTTGTGATTGGTTGAAACTTGAAGCCTTGAAGTGCCTCCTTGCCTCCACGAGCCACAAGATCCGTTCTCTCCCGCGCGCCCACAGCTGCGTGAAATCAAGGAGATCCAAACTACCTTTAGCTATTCGGAGGTCACACGGACACCTTGGACCCACTCGGAACCTACAAGGCGACGTCAAGTTCAGCCAAATAAACGTTAATAAGAGGCCAATGTGCCATGGTTCACTCATGCTTTTGGTCGTAATTCTGTCAGTATCTTTCAAGTCAAGAAGAAAGGCACCGGATGGAATGGCTTTCAAACCACGCTATCCCCCAGAGCCGGACATCTAAAAACATTCTCACCATTCTTATTTCTCCCAGGTATGAAGGCCTTACCCAAAAATCATCATCCAACACACTCTTCAATCTTCAGTCGGTCCACAGAAGTCCACAGACCCCCTCATAGGGCCCGAGCTAGCCTTATACCGTATGTTGAATGCTGATTGAAAACTCGGAACATATTATATGTGCTGATAAAGTGAAATGAGAATGGCTCGCCACCTGTGATGTCTGTATTTGGTATGTTGGTGAGGTTTTTGTTGGTATACATATATATTAGAATGCGTAGAAGTCGGGGACCCGTGTTGTACACCGCGCTCTAATTTCGGGTTTTAACATGGTTGACATCCTTTCCCCGTCCATAATCGCGCTAGGGTATGATTTGTACGTACCGTGTTCAATCTTTCTCAACTAGCCAATCGAAGAGCTAAATTTGAATTAGATTCGCTATCAAGGTACCCTCGTTAATAGTGGCTCTCTACATTTATTAATCCCATTCCCCATTTCTAGTTGTACTGGGTTGCATGTTCAGCTTTATGGATTTACGACTATTTCTTGACATTGGATGATGAGGTGAGTATAAGGGAAGGAAGCCCAAGCCCATTCCAATCTGACGCAAATTACACAGGTTCAGTATGCCTGGAAGGGCAGGAAAACGCCAGGTGACTATGTCGGTTTTCTCTAGCTTTTCCAGACTGAACGAAAACTTTAGTCTTCTGGCTTTTCATATTAGTGATTTACTTGGAACTCTGGAAGCAATCTCGCCATGGCTGATCTTATATTTATTTTTCTAGAACCGATACCTCGCTCCTTGTTTTATAATTATTACTCTCGTTGGTCAGTTTCCACCTATATATCAGGTTCTTTTTTGTGATAAGAACAATACAGCGTACTTTTCTGAGTCATTTACCCAGGAAGTATGTTCCCTATCTGCTACTGATGTTGAACGGTGCCTAACTGATTGATATTCCAGGTGTCAGTGACGTTTCTGAAGCAAGGGCGTCAAGTAACGTACACTGATGATTCAACTTAGTTGCGGTCGGTATGGGTTCATGGAATCTATCGAGACAGTGCTTCTCACTTCTACTGCCGAAATTTTTATTGCTATACGGTGTGGCCAATTCTCACCCCCTCATCCAAAAACCTAATCAATGCTTTCCAGCGTATATGCAATAACAGGAAAGAACCTGATTTTTCCATGTATTACCGGATCAATCCTCGCGTGCCAGTGGGCCATTGCTCTCTATGCAACAGCAACCTTGTCAACTCTAGACCATCCAGCATTGCTCCTCTCAAGAGACCTTCCGCCTTTGCCTATTCTCCCTGAGACAGACCCATATCATGGTAAGCACCACTAAAGCTTCATTTTCACCCTGCTGACTCTGATCTGTAGTCTGTATCTTCATTTCTACACTGACAGCGTATGGCTCGATTTTTGTTTTGTCGTCATTTCTGTTAACTCCTGTATATTAAGTGTTCCATTTGTCAAGGCCTTCCTATCCCTCAGCCTCGCTTTCGACGGCATGGCTTTTCTTATTATTCTCGCAGTGAACATCAGATCATCCTCACTGTACAACCTTATGCCAATGATGAGGATTATTCAACGCGATGGGGCTATATATTTCTTTGTTATCTTTTCCTGGTGTGGCTTGTGCTCCTACTCCATGCCCGAGTAAATGTTCCTGCTCATTATTCTTACATCCTTACATTGTTCTAACAATCTTTGGATTGATTGTAGCTTGCGCTCAAATTTGTGCAAAATCAGTGAGTAGTTCCTGCAAATGATTATTTCTCAACGTCATGTTCTCTGTCATCTTAGGCCGGCCATGATGTATGCCTAATTTTCAACTCCTTGAGGAGCGTTGACCCTAGCTTTGCGCCCCTAGAATATCGGCCATCATGATCAACCGAATCACACTGAACTTGAAAAAGGCTAGTCAAAATTCCGCAAAACTAGGATGGAGTATTAGAACCTTTGAACAAGTGACGGAAATTAATTTAGGGCACCGTGTCATGTTTGAGAGCGAGAACTCGGGAGGTCATTCTCGAGGTAGAAAAGAGTACGAATTATCCAATCGAAGTTGAACAGAGATTAGAGAAATACTTATTGATATTTTTGACAAACCCCACCTATCTGCACGACGCTTTTCCGAGTTTTATGAGAAAAGTTTATTCCACAATATGTAGTCGCACCCTCAAACTCTGCATGGGGTAAAAACAATCAATTGATTCGTGATTGAGGGCAAATCGTACGGGAATAATACCATACTTAACACAGCCTTGGGTAATGTTCGAGCACTTGTGGTATGTTCGCAAGATTGAATCAATTTCAGCCAGAATGATAATAGGCACTTCTTCAAGTCTACGTAATTCTTCATGCGAGCCTCGTTCCTGTCAACACGCCAATAGCGTCTCAGTAGGGTCAATGTTGTGGTTGCTTTGCGGGACAGGAATGAAGTTCTGAGAATCCCCATCCGCCCTGTCCTTTCCGATGACTGAAGTAATAGGAAACAGGGATTGGTAGCTCGAGAGGCTTGAATTTGAAGGACAGAGGTTCTGCGTAAGATTAGTCACTGTAAAGTTTAACGGCTCAAGTCGAATACGGTTCTAACGATAACTTTGGCTGGTAAATGTCTCAGGGTGCTTTTCCGCCTGCGATCTTCTAACTGTCCGAAGCCTATCATTATAATCACTTTAGATAGAAAAGGTAGTTCGTGTTTATTGGCATACAGGCATGTTACGTAGAGCTCTCAAGTAAGTACGAACAGATATTCCATGAATATACATACCGAGCAATGCTTCATATTGTTAAAAATTGGGATGACATTCAAAAGAGCTGATAGTGGGCGTCAACCGTCCGCTCATGATGTGAGATTGGGATCGGGGGGCTTACATTTTTTGTGTAAACTTAAGGTCTGCGGGGGGGAGGAGGTGCCATAGATGGAGGAGGGTAGCGCCGATCATCTCTAGCATCGGGACCGCGGGTGAAGCCACCTCTAGAATACCCGCCACGAGGGGGACCTGGAGATCTCGGTCGCTCATAAGAACTAGGAGGTGGATAATTATCTCTTCCCGGAGGTCCAGGGTAATCTCTGTCCCCAGGAATGCTTGCACTTGTCCCAGCTGACGATGGAGGAGGGCCACCCCTGTCGTAGTAGCTACTTCCACTGCTCGGCGGCGGCGGGCTTCCTCCACGAGAGGGATAATCAGTTGGGCGACGCAAGGGAGGATCTCTGCCTTGAGGAGAGTAGTACCCTGTAGGATAAACGTCATCCCGCGGTCTTTTCATGGGTGGCCTGGGATCATCAATAGTTCCGGGGCCAGGCCGTCTCACAGGGCTAGGGCTACGTTGTCGGACGCGATTAAAAGGTGGAGCATCTCTCGAAGGGTAAGACCGATCTACGGGGGGAATAGAGCTAGGGGGAGGACCACTATAGTTATCTGTTAAGCGTGAGGAAAGAGGGCGCGGTGGCCCGTCAAAGGCACGAGGAGAAGGAGGACGTGCAAAATTCTCTCTACGGTCACGGTCATCACGAGCATCCCACCCGTGGCTTCTGGGAGGTGGCGGGACATCTCTCTCAAAACGTTCCCTGTCAGTGGGTGGATTGTTTCTGTCCCACTGCGGTCGAGCCTTCCAGTAGCTATCTTCTTCAGCGGCACTCCATTCACGACGCCGGTCATTGTATTGCGAGTACTGCCAGTCACGTCCACCTGAGTCATATGGAACGGGATCTGCGCTGGCAACAGAACCGCGAGGGGGTGAAGGTGGGAACTGAGCCCTTGCACGATCACGTGCTAAATCAGCTGCCGAAGGCGGCGAGAAAGGCCTGTTATATGGGACTCTACTATCAGTGTACCTTGGTGGTGCATCAACATCCATAGAATCAAGCCGTCTCTCATCAGGGTAGCTCCTTTCATCAGACCGGTAAGTGCTCGTTCTGATATCTGAGCGTTCTCGCGAGATAGGCCGACCAGGAGGACGGTAGCCACGAGAAGCAGGACGGTGAGGAGGCGACGGTGGCTTCGCAACACGTGGATCATCACGTGACACGGGCACTGCAGGGTACCCCGAACGATTGTCTGACGTTGGCGTTGGAGGGCGAGTATAGCGGTCCACAGGGCGTCCAGGGCGATCATCCAACCGAGCACGGTCATCTTGAATTGGTGGCCCGCGACCACTGCGCTCGTCGGGTGGCCCAGGACGGAGACCTACACGATCACGTTCCGGAACGCTGGGAGGACGAACGGCCCGGTCATCCGCTACAGAGATCGGTCGCCCTGAGAGATCTCCTGGGGGATGTGAAAGACGTTCTTCAAGACTCGCTTGACGACTCAGATGGCTCGTCTCGGGTCGGGCAGAAGGAGGCTGAGTAAGGCGATCTTGGAGAGAAGGACGGTTGAGACGCTCTTCCAATGGAACTTGAGATCGAGCAGTCCGGTCTTCAGCAGATGGCGGCGGTGGCGCATGTACACCACGGTCATCACCAGGCCTAATACCCCCCGAAGCATCTACAGGCCGAACAGGAGCAGATCCACGTACAGTACGGTCGTCAATGGGGGGTGGCCCACGATGATCGTCGGTAGGAGAGGGCTTAACATTTCGATCGTCGAACGAGGCCCCGCGTACAGGACGACTGTCTGAAGGTGGAACTCGAGAGTCAGGAAGGGGCGCCCGAGAATCATGTGAAGAACGAGAATCAATAGAAGCGCGAAGATCACCAGGGGGGACTCTGGCAGAAGGGATACGATCATCAAGAGGTGGACGTACTCCACGATCGTCAATCGATGTTGGTGTGGGAGGTGCACGGACATCTAGTGGGCGACGGCTGTCAACAGGTGGCTCATCAGGGCCCCTTGGTTCATAACGACGAGGGATAGGTTGTCGGTCATAATCAGGCTCATAATGCCGCTGTTCGGGAGGAGGTCTTCGAGCATCAGTCATTCGAGTATCACGGAACCTATCAAAGGGTCGTCGATCTCTGTCACGGTGGTCCCAGTCTCTACGATCTCTGTCCCTATCTCGCTCTCTGTCTCGGTCATAATATCGATCGTCTCTGGGCGGACCAGGTAGCGGGCCGCGATTGTCAGGCCCAGTTCGAACATCAGGACCGCCGTGTCCGTTGAGGGAACGGGATGTAGGTGAAAGGGGGCGATCTGGATCTCGGCGTCTGTCATCTAAGGGAGGAGGACCATCCCTGATTGACCAGCCACTTTCCCGAGTGTCCTTACCATCATATGTAGAGCTCTTGTCGGGAGGCATATCGTTGGGTCTTGGCCCGCCACCATAGGGAGACTCACCATGACCAGGTCTGTCATTTGGGGGACGACCTTGATCGAGGTTGCCGCTGTTGTTGGCACCAGAAAGTCGGGAGGTGTTGGTTCCATCAAATTGAGCCGATCGTTGGGATGGTGATGGAGGTTCGGGTCCACCAGTAGTTGAGATTGTGAGAGGCGAAGGATTGGCATCTGACATGTGTATATCAGTTGAAGACTTGATTCCAGCCGAAGGAGGCCCTGCTGAGTTAGTTTTTCCATTATTGTGGAGGTTGGTATTGATAGCGCTAGGTGCATTTTGGTTGTAACGGCCACCTTGGGACGACGGGTTACTCTGAAAAAATTGAACAGTGTTAGCAGATGAAACAATATTGGGACTCAAAGCAGATAGCACATTGTTATTCGGCTGAGCGCCGCCTCCTGTGAGGACACCAGCAGGCTTTCTCGTGCCAGAAGGGTCCCAGCCATCTTTGCTTTGAATACGTGGCGGACGCCGGCCAAGATCAGCTGGTGATGGGGGCCCAGAGTTTTGAGGTTGATTTCCTTGCGATTGCCCATCGACGTTGCTGTGGTGGAAGTCGGGGCCTTGTTCCGGATGGTGAGGTACTTGACTTTGCGAGTGGGGACCCAGATAGACACTAGCCAAAGCCGCGGGCTGAGGGACAGCTTTGTACGCTTCATGCTGACCATTTTTGATCATATCTTTCAGCTTTTCCAGGATCTCGAGATCGTTCTTGCCAAGAGGTAATATTGGCTGTTGCTGCGGCTGGGAGGAATAAAACGGCTGCGGTTGCTGCGGTTGATGTTGCTGGTGGACATTCCCGTGCATTGGACCCACGAAGTTGTTGTATCCATATCCAAAATTACCAGGCATCTGATAAGCAGCCGGGGGAATGTTGCTCGGGTTGCCAGCGGACGAGGAGGCTACAGAGAACGGCGAAGACATGATATTTGCACCTGCTGGCTCCTCGCTTGAGGTGGGGACGAGGAAAGGCGTATTTGGGTCTTCAGTGAGAGTGGTGACGGTGCGTTCTCGGTTGTTGGCGTTGTTACGCCCTTTGCGCTGCTTCTTGGTTTGCCTTGTTGACATTGGTGGGCGTTGTGCACGAGACTGCGTGTCCCTTGTTTGTCAAAGTTCCTAGCTGGAATCACGATCAGCAGGGCGATCTCCGAACAGCCAAAGCTCGTCGACGCACAATGTTAGTCAATGCAACACAGAAGTTCCAGTTTGTCTGCACTTGCAGATGGGCCCAGCCGATGAAGAAGTAGGGGATGCTCGTAGTCGAGGAGAAAAGAGGACACCGGAAGCAAAAAAAGCCGTCGACAGTGTGCGACTGTTGATCCGATCCTATTATATCCCCCATGAATGATCATTTTTCTTCTGATAGTCTGATTCCCCTTTCTTTCCTCTCATTCAACAAACCTGCAGGTAATGGATACAAACGACGCTCATTATTCCTTGGGAGCCCCCCTTCTGCAATGGCAACCATCGCATATGTTCTTGCCATCAAAGTGCTTCTTTTCCAACCCAAAGTCTACGCATAACTCCATGACGTCCGTGCGCGTATGACCCTATGCGCCCGACAATACAGGACTTTACAGCAGTCAACGCTATCACTTCAACCCCAGAGAGCCTGAGAATGATCAGTTGACATCCTCATATGTCACGTTTCTTCTCACTTCCCCTCTTTGATTGTTTGCAAAATCCCATGCTTACCCCGAATGCATAGTTCCCTCGGCACTAAAGGCGCCAGAATCCAAAAATATCTGTACTCCGTGGTTCTTTCATACTTCTTCCTAGAGCTTTCTCAGCACTACGAATCATCCTCGAGACATGGGTTCGAGTGGTATCCACCTCCACGCAATCACTTGACAGGAGTAGGGGGGCCGAAGGTCCGGTCCAGGATACCCCCCATACACACATACATACACCCACTGATGCTTTTTTTCACAGCATCACTAGCCACGTCTGAGGGCTGGCATCACCACGCCTTTGTGTCATGGATATGGATATATCAAGGCCGAGACCACTCACACACCCAGGGGCGAGCCCGTAATGGTGCCTAATCAATGTAAACTAAAGCTTCGTCACGATTCAACGCTGAATCCCGATACCGACGGGACCACCAGCGAACCAGATATCGATGATCATGGCTCGAAACCCACTGGATCATGGATATACTACGGATCTTCAACACTACCCATGACTTCAGTCCACTACCATTATTCGGGCCATCCCATGAATAGCGCCGCGGGCTTACACTAGAACCTGATGGGCTCGTTATGTTTAATTTAACAGCTATCCAAATATTCAGAGCATTCTCACTGATCTTTTGCCTAAATCACCGCGGCCAAGATCCCCGGACGCATTAGCACGGGTCTAACATGCGCAGAACGCATAGTTTACATGATCCAATCGATACCGATATGATTCTGTCAATGAACGACGTTCATGATCAGTTGAGTCGCTAGGAATAGCCTCCAAGGAATACCTTGACAAGCGTCGAAGTGAACTCCCCCACGTGGCCTTTGCTGGTATCACGGGGAGAATTGATAAAGTAAATGAAAATTGATTCCTCAGAATCCCTCGTCAACACAACGTATCAAGGGATCAAGGAACAGCACAAAGGGACGCCTTTTTACGCTCTAATAACTATGCAATCCGTAACTAAAACCCTACAGAGTTGCATTGTCATTGTGATCTCGCAACGAAAAGGCAGAAGATCTACTGACATCTACCCACACAGCAAATTCCAACTGGCAAATTTCCCGCCAATGATGTGGAAGCAGGACTAGATTTGAAATTCACTCTCCAAAATCCAGATATAGACACTATATGTGCGTTCATTTCCTTTGTTCTCCCATTATCACTAGCACGTCACTCCTTATGTCAACGTGTCTGTCCGTCATGCTTGGAGAATCTCAGATGCCACAGATCCTTCACATATCATCTAAAACTTGTCTACTCCTATCTATCGCAACACGAGAGGCCAACGCATCGTATGACCTCGTTTTTCCGCCGAATCCTGACCAAACGTGTTCTGCATAAGTTCACGTTTCTAAGGGAAACCACAAATATAGTAATCAGCATAATACCTCACATAGCAAGAAAGAATTTCAACCCGCCATTTCGTATACACCAGTCAGTACAATATGGGAATTCTTAGGATCGTTCGCTCCTTTCCTCAGCTCTTCCAGACTCCCTTCCGGCAAATGTCTGCAGGTGGCCCGATATATCAACTACTTGTCACAACGCGACATAGAATCGCGTGGCTCACTCCAGGGTGACATTCGCTTTGCGAGGCTCTCTACAATGGTGTCGGGGTCAACAGTAAAGTTCAACATTTTGATATCAATATAAGTAATACTGATAAGACATGAATCTTTCATCTTGAGCGTACCAACGCTGGTCCCTCCGGCAAGATGCCCGTGCGCCTCGCGGTCTCGGGAATAGGTACTTCTACGATTCCCTTCCCATATTGTCACGTATCAAGGCAATTTTGATGTCGTCTTTTAAAATAAAGGCGTCTCGGGTGATTCTGGACATGGTGGAGGGATACGATCTGGTCCTACTACTTCTCGTGATCCTTGTGACGAATATGACTGATATATACCTTAAATGAGCGGACTGGGAATGTATTATGTGAGAGGCTTGTACCTGTAAATCGCAGGTACCAGAAATTAGGTGATGTCTGGAGGAGAAACATGGGCCTTGCGTAGCGTAGGAGCACTTGTAAATATATATCTTGAGTTTTCGCCAGCCACGGCCAATCATGCAGGTTGAACGAATTGGTATCAGGGTGGAATTCGCGAAGGCGTCTCGAACGAGAATACCAAAAGTACTAATGATGGCAGACCACGACGATGACGCGAAATCACTGTTCGGATCTTTAGTTTTAGGTGTGGTACCCCACAAGTCAATAATTCAAAGGGCCGAATATAGTAAATATGAGGGCGGCTTAACAGTTCCTGGTATTAATTCGAAGGTAGCAAGGCAAGAAAAGCCAGTAACATTTCCTGAAGTTTTATCCCTGGTGCCTTGGGCACCTCATCGTTTTTCCTTCATCGCCGACCCGGGTATTCCAGCCTTCAGTTTAGTTCGTTGGTCGGGGTAACAGAGCAATGAATATCAGTTGCCTTCTTCATTATATTTTCCGTTTCTTCAGCGCCTTATTTGAATGCTTAGCCATATGTTTCGAATACTCTTTCACATTAGGCCTGCGGTTGGAAGCATTCCTTAGAGAACTGCTTTATTAACCCGTCGCTTTCTGAGGAAATTAAGGTGGTCAATGATACCGAAGCATACATTGAAGAATAGACCACTTATGGAACGATTTGCGGAGGAACTGACCATAGCCACATTGTTGGGGAGAGTTGAATATAGCCTTCGACTCCTTATGTGCTCCAGCCAGGAGGGAGTTACCAGTTTGATTAACTTTCTTTTTGTTGTGTGTACAGAAGAGTCGACGACTTTCTGGAGCCGTTCCGTGACGATAGGCTCCAGTGTGTATACTTTGGCCATGGACAACGATGAAGGCGACTGCATAGATGTATTCACCGGGACCATCTGATACAGTATAGGACGTTGTCGAGGTCATCCTGTTATAACACGCGACGCTTGATTTTGATTTCACGTGCGGGTGATGCGAGCTCGACAAGTATCCGGGATGTTCAATGGTGTATAATGGACTGTTTTACCCCGGCCTCACCTGTCAAGGGAACGATTCTAGCGCAGTAAATCTCCAGGATTGCTAATTCGTCCTCGAATGCGCTAAAAATATAAATGCGCACTGCCTCAGAGTTTTTGCGTTGAGAACAAATTTCATGATCTCGCAAATGTATTCAATGAAAATGATCAGTTGTCATGCGTCCCCGATTTGATTTTGGGCACAGTAATTGTGTTACTTGCCCATCTTTATGTTTTGTCTAACTTTTACATATGTTGTCGGTTCAGACTCGGACTCTGGAGGTAGTACAAAGGCTGTGTCCTACTGTACAGACATCAATCCAAATCCAACTATTGGAACCAACCTGGTCATTAAACCAAGGCCAGGATATCGCGCACCCATTATTATCGATGGTTTGAAGAGGATGCTTGGCGATGGGAGCATCCACCGAATTTTGTCAGGATCAGGTGAACAAAAACCAAGAAAATGGACTTTAAAATGGGCGGAAATTCCGACCTCGAGGCAGGCGATGAATGCTGTAGAAGAGTCAAGAAGGTTACAGAAGGATCAGCCATCAACCAAAATTTCCTTTTATGGGACACGGGCCAAGCAAAATATTTTCGATCGCTTCTTAAAATTTGACCACTAGATTTTGGCACAACCCCCCCTTCGGATTGCATCTCCATCCTTCATCTACTTGTAATTCCTCCTGCCTATTCTCTTACCCTACTCCCCTTTATCCCTACATGGCCGTCGTTGGTATTGATTTTGGTTCGCTTCACAGCCTGGTAAGCGCGTCTACATACCCTTGTCAATCTAATCGATCTGCTGACCTCGTTTTTGTGGGCAGATCGGTGTCGCCAGGCATCGAGGGATTGATATTATCACCAATGAGGTGTCAAATCGTACAACACCGTGCGTTGCTGTATTGCTTCTCGGTTGAGGATGTCGCGTTGATCCGTTTTTCTGTCTTTCTGCAGATCTCTTGTTGCTTTCGGTCCCAAACAGAGAGCTATCGGCGAGGCAGCCAAGACGCAGGAGACTTCAAATTTTAGAAATACGATAGGATCCTTGAAACGTCTGGTTGGTCGCCAGCTCAACGACCCAGAAATTCAGCAGATCGAGAAAAAATTCATCAATGCCACTTTGGTGGATGTTAACGGAACAATTGGTACTGAGGTGTGTACCTATACCTATACCACATAGTGACGATCCATAGTGACGATGCCTTTTTTATTTTTATTTATTTATAGGTCACCTACCTCGGCGAGAAACACACCTTCTCTGCTACGCAACTGGTAGCCATGTATTTGGCTAAGCTACGTGACATTGCGGCTGCTGAACTCAAGACTGGCGTGCAGGATGTTGTCATTGCAGTGCCCGGATGGTTTACCGATATCCAACGGCGAGCTGTCCTCGATGCTGCATCGATTGCCGGACTCACTACCCTTCGCCTTATCAATGACACAACTGCTGTTGCTCTTGGCTATGGCATCACTAAATCAGACCTGCCAGAGCCAGAAAGCCCTCGTCACGTCGCTTTCGTTGATATTGGCCACTCAAGCATGTCTGTTGCCATTGTTGCTTTCAGCAAAGGTCAATTGACTGTCCTAAGCACCGCATACGACCGCAACTTGGGTGGTCGTGATATCGACTACGCCCTCGTTGAGCACTTCTCCAAGGAGTTCAAGGAGAAATACAAAATCGATGTTATGGCTAACCCCAAGGCCGTGTTCCGTCTCACCGCTGGCTGCGAAAGGCTCAAGAAGGTGCTCTCCGCTAACAATGAGGCACCCTTGAATGTTGAGAGCATCATGGTCGATGTTGACGCCACTTCCAAACTTACCCGCGACGAGCTTGAGGTGCTCATCGCTGATGTTTTGAGCCGCATCACAGGCCCTCTTGAGCGCGCTCTCGCTGATTCCCAATTAAGCCTCGATCAAATCGACAATGTTGAACTAATTGGAGGTTCCACGCGGATACCCGCTGTACGTACACGCATCCAAGAAACTTACCCTGGCAAACCTTTATCCACCACCCTTAACCAAGACGAAGCTATCGCCCGTGGAGCTACCTTCTCATGCGCACAACTTTCCCCCGTTTTCCGTGTCCGTGATTTCAGCATCCACGACATCACCCACTACCCCATCAAGGTCCAATGGGATCCTACCCCCACCGACCCCGACGATGACACAGAACTCTTGGTCTTCCCCAAGGCCAACGGTATCCCATCAACCAAGGTGCTGTCCTTCTATCGCAAGGACCCCTTCAACATCGAGGCGGTCTATGCAGAGCCATCCCTCCTCCCCGGATCCGTCAGCCCTTGGATCGGTAAATTCACCGCCAAGGATGTTCCTGCGGACGCCAAGGGAGATTCGACGCTCGTCAAGCTCAAGGCAAGATTGAACTTACATGGTGTCTTGTCGTTTGAGACCGCTTATGTTGAGGAGATCGAGGAGCGCGAAGAGCCCGCCCCGATGGATGTTGATCCCCCTGCAGAAGGCGCCGCGCCTCCGAAAAAGAAGAAGATCGTCAGAAAGAAGGAGATCCCCTTCGTCGCAAGTACCTCCTCGCTGGATAAGACTACTTTGGAGGCCCTGAGAGAGCAGGAGAACCAGATGCATTCAGCTGACAAACTTGTAATGGACACTGAGGTATGCCTTTCCAAAGGTCGTTTTATTGTATTTTCTTAACTTACCCTACAGGACCGCAAAAACGCCCTTGAGGAATACGTCTATGATACTCGTGGCAAGTTGGATGAACGCTACGCCCCCTACGCCACTGCCTCTGAGAAAGAGAAACTCTTGGCTGCTTTACAAGAAGCTGAGGACTGGCTCTATACCGAAGAGGGCGAGGACACCGTTAAATCCGCATATGTTGCCCGGCTCGACGCCCTTAAGGCCCTCGGCGACCCCATCGCCTTCCGCCATCGCGAGACAGACGAGCGCAAACGTGCCGCCGTGCAGCTCCGCGAGACGCTGGACAACTACATGTCCCAGGCGACGTCGAATGACGAGAAGTACGCGCACATCGAGGAGAAGGACAAGTTGAGTGTGGTCGAGAAGGTCGCCACTGTGCAAAAATGGTTCGAGGACCAGAACGTGAGGCAGAGTGAGCGCGCGAAGAATGCGGACCCTGTCCTCACCAGTGCGGAGATCGGGAAGAAGAGAGACGAGGTGATCTACTTCGCCACGCCCATCCTCACCAAGCCCAAGCCCAAACCCGCCGTCACGCCGAGCGGCACCCAGACACCGAAGAGCAGGACGGATACCCCAGACCCTGCGTCGGCCAACCCGCCCAAGACGGATGGAAAGGCTGACGGACAGGCGACTGGCGGGGAGGCTCCTGGCCCTTCTGAGATGGACGTAGATTAGAGTCAATACTTACATAAAGGGTTCCTGTACAACGATAATTGGGGGATGCTTATACTCTAGAAATCAAGGTTTTTGTAACACAATACTTATTTTACCGGTCGCCCATTCAGTGTGACATGACTACTGTGTATTATGTGCGGCGAGAGACCTCGAATAGTACTTGAGGGAACGGGCGGTGTGCCTTGGGGCTTCGAGTCCCCTTAGTGTACACGAAATATAAAGTCCCCCATAGGGCTCAGCCCCAGGGGACATTAATTCCACATTGAAAAAAAAAACCATGCAGAAATTTTCTAGCAAAGCAAAAATCCATCTTCAGTTCAAAGTCGTTACCCCTGTATACGGAGACAATGTGTTCCAGTAGGAGTGTGTACAATTATTAACTGCCCCGAACCTCATAACAAATTCAAATGGTTGATTCTTGAGATCTCGCGACGATGCTGGGTCAAATGTGTAACATATGGAATGCAGTGTGAATGTACTTGCTCATGTCTGTGGTTTATCCCATCCCGCCTTCTTACGGCCCCGGAGCTCCATGAGAGGTGTAAGGAGAATATAGGTACAATCAACGCTACTCTTTGAACAGCCACAATTGCTTCTTATTGAGTAGATTGAATTTTCGAAGAAATACCTAAAATTGAGATTCGGGGGTGAGCAAATGCAAAAGCGAGTTGTTCGGGCGTACCATGTGGCTCCTCGACGTCTGGTTATATTGATCCAGCTCCCAAACAAGCTCGGGATCTTCTGCAAGTTGAATCTACGCCCAATTTATTGACGTTAACATGAAATTCAAGTGTGGCATACCCGAGTGCTTCCAATGGCAAAAATGGCAGGCAAAAACCTGAATTTCGTTTCTCCAGCTTTGGAGAAGAGTTGACCATCGACCTAAACCACAATATTAGGGACGTTAACGTAGGATGGGCGTGGGTATCGTAAGCTTACATTTGTGATGGATATATGGTCTGCCATGTTGTGACTTTTGAAGGTAAATATGTCTTTTTGTACTCGCACCACGTCCCACTATAGCTTTCGATATGAATTGCATTTAGGATAATAGTGACAGACACGACTTACAGTTTCCTGCGGCCCTATCTTAGCTGGAGGGCCCACAGTGAGTGGACCTTCAACGGGACCTCCCACGAAATATTCAAACCCATCTTCATAGCTCGTGATATGGTATAGTCCAGGCTCGAAATCAAAGCTCGGCTGAGAAGCGCCAAGGACGTTGTGAACGAGTGAGGCAGCGGTGAGGATGGCGACGAATGCTTTGGAAAACATGAATGCGTCGTAGGATATCCCACACCCAGGTTGGAACTATGTGTTGAAGCCTTCTCTGCTGTGTGATTATAAAGCGATGGTCTGACTTGACTCCAGCAATAAGAACCCTCGTCGGATGCGAATCTTAGCCCGAAGTGCGATGCAACGCGGCCAAGATAAGTTTAATAGGGTTCCCACAACACCATCCGTACTTCAAACTTAAAATTAGGCCACTTGAAGTCAAGGTCCTCGAATAGTAAACCAGCCCCTGAAGACGTAACCAATGCTGATGGGCAGGTATCGTTGCCAACTGAGGATCACGGGTAAAGTGACGTTATACATACTCCATCAGCCTCAAATTTCATTGTGGGGTGCGCGCTATGCATTTCGCTGTTCACACCCTAGTGAACAGTCTTTCCAATCAGTATTGTTGACCCCTTTTTCTCAGACGGCGTGAAGGCTCCCTCTGGATGGTGTATGAACCACAATAAAACGATATTCTCTCTCTGATTCCTATCCTCGTCTGTTCCGCATTCTGGGGTTGGAGCTCGTGACAACACGAGCGAGGACATATGTTTAGGATACGGTCCAGGGAAACCATAGCGTGCTGGCAACGGGAAAAGTGAGTTTGGGGTCCAGGAAGCCAATATAGTGTCCAACGGAAACGCAAAACGCTGCTATACCGTTCCTAAGGGGCAAGATAGTCCAGCGCAGCGTTTGAAGCGTTGTTATACCCATGTAGATGGTCGTTGAATTTCCGTTTATCCCTCGACAGTCCCTCCTCCAGGACCTTGATTTTGTAAGATGATTAGAGCACATCAAAAAAGCAGGCGTAGCGCAACGCACCAGTATCAAGGGTATTAGGCTTTGTTTGACCCAAGCTATTCTTTCAACGCTAGTATTGGGGTCTTTGGCAGCAAAGCCAGGAACCGCATGAACACATATCCTGTTGTATGAACGGGTATGTAGTCTTGGATTACAAGCAGACATTAAGTATACAGGATCTAAACTTCGTTGTGCCATAGTCCGTAATCTCTGGCAAGATGGCTAGAACCTGGTTTGAACATCATGTGTTAAGAACTACTTTACTCCTCGAAGAATTTCGCACCTATTCCTTAGCCCTCCAAAGGGCTATTTTTCCCTTGTGTCTGTGGCGGCCAATGTGCCCACATCGACATCGAGAGGTCCTGTTCGAACTTCACGGTGCTTGTTAGGTGATTGGCGTTGTGGACGTTACTAGTATTTGGCGGAAGCTATTTAAGTCTTCCGTAGCGCGTTCAACGGTTCGTATTGACTATCAAAGGCCAGATTAATGAAAGAATGATTAGAGGGCGTTTATGTTGCGAGTAAGTAGAGATGAAGAGTCGGAAATACGTCGGAAGAACAACTACTGTATGATTCACACAGGAGACAGAAGAATTCAACATCTACCCACTGCCCCCGCCTAAACTCTCTGAAAATTGCTACTCGCTTCACTGAATCACCCCCACATTACTTCTATCAGCAACGAGAAAGTTTGGAACATCTAAATCATCTCAAAGGTTTCACATGGCTCGTTGAAGAAGACTAGGAGGGAGTTGGAGATTGTACTTGTGAGTGTCCTCGTATCACCTCAAGGGATGGTAAACCTCAATGGTACAGATGCCTGTATATTTCTGTCGGAATATGCAATCTGCCTGCCTTTTCTAAACCACCCCTTGGTGTGATGCGTCTGCGGTCGTCTGGGGGTGTAAGGTACTGAAGGGCAATTGTGGTCTCTGCTAAAACGTTAGGGGGCAATATACTTCGAATATCCATCTCGTCTTTGCGATAGAACACGATATCAACCCGTTCCAGCGGCTGGATATCATGAATCGAAGCATGTATTGTTCTTTGTTGGATTAAGGCAAGGAGGGTAGCATCGGATATATCACATGGATTGCACTCCAACACCTTCAAAAATGGGCATAGAGGTGGATGGCCCTCGGTAGGTGTGAGCAGAACAGCCACCTCATTTTTAAACGGAATTGACTCGTCCCTCAAGAAAGGCAAGGAATAGGGTTGCCACGGGCGAAGGACTGAGAGTCGGGTAATGGAAGGGACTTGTTGCAAACAACTCATAAGGGTGGTGTGTGTCAAGTTTTGAGCTGATAGTGTGAGCCCCTTTAAAAAATCGAGCCGAGAAAGGAAGGTATATATCGGTGGTTCTTCTGGTGATTCTGGGTAAGGATACTGTCCAGAGGATGAAACCGCGAACTCCAAATCGACGAGAACTGGGAGTTGAAGCTGTTCAAAGAATGGTTTGAGCGGCATGGTACCCTCACGGATACAGAAGGTTTTAAGCAATGGCATGATCACAACCCCGCGATCATCAAACAGGGGGGAATCATCCCACCCCCTGACAAAGTCCAATTCGCAGTGAACGAGCTTTGGACTTTCGCGCAAGATACCAATGGCCCTCGATGGAGTTAACATACCCTCCCCCTGCCCGCGTGATTCAAGAGACAGCGAAGTCAACCGAGACCAATCCATATCCTTGGGAGCCGCTCCAAGGGAATAAGACGACATAGTTCGTATGTTCGGTGCCTGAAAAATATCTAAAGGTACGAGGTCAAGAAGTGGGGATGGGCTATTTGTGGTGTGGAAGGAAAGTGCCTCCAGGAGCGGGATTGACTCATGCGAAAGATTGGAAAGCTGTGGAGATGTCGGATGAGATAAAATCAAAGACACGTTGCTCCAGCGAGTTGAGAACTGTATGAGCGTTGACATCAGATGTTCCATACAACCCGTGGAGGTGTACGCATAGGGTTCCTGGAAAAGAGATATGGAGAGTGGAAGGCCCCCTGACCGGCTTAACCACGCCCCAACTGCTTGATGAGCATCATAGTTCTGGTCAGCCGGGCCTTGACCAGGAAATAGCGACATATCACCCGCAATCACAACGTGTATGCTTGACCAGAGATGGGGAGTTGATAGTGCAACTTTTCTCCATTGACTACATACCCTCCCGATGAGAAGCGGCGCTTCGTGGCAGCTCATGACTGCGTTGTGATCAACGGGGAGACAGTGGAAAAAAATCTCCTGCAAGAGCTCTTCGGGAATTCTGCGTAACGGGGCTATCAAGTTTCTATGACGGACGATGTCAGTGTGCAGTTCATTTCTTTTGGACCGGAGCTTGTCGAGGACACTCTGCAAATGGGCGATTTCAGCGTCAAGTTGATTGACCTGATTAACAGGATCCACGAGCAGTTTGTGGATCTCGTCCAGTTCGTCCTGTAAGGGTATGTAGTTAGTGGAAAGGAGGGGAGTGAAACGGGATTCCATGACGCTTCCAATGTTCCAGATAAAAGGCGTTCGATGAGGTTGTGGTTCAACTTGAATGTGATCACTAACGGCACTAAAGGAGCCAGAAAGTAGCTGACGAAGCTGTCAATCCAATTCGTGAGCCGGCCATTCCGGCACACATAACTAGCCCTGAGAAATCAAATCGCCGGAGGACATCACATATAGGCGCTCCCAGAGGCTTTCCTTGTAGAGTTCGCACTATGTATTGGTGTCCTGAAAAGGAGGACAGATGTTCCTTTTAGCTAGGTGTCTAATAACATTGCTCTGCTTCTGCGGCATATTTATTAGAATCGCTGTCAATATCAACCACTTCATCAACTTTGTATAAAATTGTTGAGAGGTTAACTCAAAAACCAATATATATCGCCTTACTCACCCTTCGGTCATGAGGTTGGTGGAGAGAGCTTATAGGTTTATTATTCCGTTCACAGCTTCTTGTTACGATGCGCTACTGCTATAAGGAAGTGTGGATTTATAAATCTCTACCATACATGGCCCGTATGTATTGTCGCGGAACTCTTATTAGTGCTTAAATTCCAAGCAAGACGCCAACGGCTCTCCGCGTTCAACAGCTACCTATGGTCCGATATTCGCCGATCTATTTTACTACCTTCAATACATCAAGTCCACAGTATATCTTCTTTTGAGGTATTTGCCAATTATTCAGTGTTGTCCATTGTCCCATTCAAGTCCCTCAATGCCTCACCCTCCTCACCGAATCGGTTTCCCATTACATCTATCAGCAAACATGCAACTTGCGAAAATATGCACATCATCTCAAGGAAGCCCTCACCCAGCTCGTTGAAAAATTCTGTAAAAAAGGTCACTATTCAAGACATTGAAGGTCAGATTTTATTTGCAAGTATCTAAGTATTCACCTTGAGAGCTGGAAAACCTCAGTGGTACAGATATCTGTACATATTTGTCGGGATCTGTAATCTGTCTGGCTTTTCCAAACCAGCCCTCGGTATGTTAGGCCTGTGAACGACTGGGGGTGTAAGGTATTGGAGGGAAAGCATAGTCCGCTCTAAAACATAAGGTGGCAACATGCTTGGAATGTCTATCTCGTTTTGACGATAAATTGCGATATCGACCCGTTCCAGCGGATGGACATCATGAGTCAAAGCATAGGTTGTTCTTTGTTGGATTAAGGCGAGGAGGACGGCATCGGATACGCCACATGGACTACATTCCAATACCTTCAAAAGTGGGCATACTGTTGGTTGGCCTTTGGTGGGTGTGAGAAGGGAGGCCACCTCATCTGTACACGGACTCCACACTTCCCCGAAGAAAGGCCAGTAATCGGGTTGGAATGGACGAAGAACAGAAAGCCGGGTGATAGAAGGGGCATGCCGCAAGCAACTCATAAGTGTGGTATGCGACAAGTCTAGAGCTGACAGTGTGAGCCCTTTCAACGAGTCAAGCCGAGAAAGCAGGATGCATATTGATGGTTCTTCTGGGACATCAATTTCAAAACGCTGTCTAGGAGACGAGGCTGCGAACTCCAGGTCAACGAGGACTGGGAGCCGAAGCTGTTCGTATAATGGCTTGAGCGGCAGTACGCCCTCGTGGATAGAGAGAGATTCAAGCGACGACATAGTCACGGCCCCATGGTTGTCAGAAGGGTGGGAATCGCCCCATCCACCAGCAAAGTCCAGTTCGCAATGGATGAGATTTGGGCTTTCGCGCAAGATATTGATGGCCCTTGATGGAGTCAGCATACCCTCACCGTGCCCGCGCGATTCGAGACACAATGACGTCAACCGAGACCAATCCATATCTCTAGGGATTGCTCCGAGGCGATAAGACAACACAGTTCGTAAGTGTGGCGCCCGAAAAATATCTAAAGGTGCGAATTCAGAGAGTGGGGAAGGGCCGTGTGTAGCGTGAAAGGATATTTTCTCAAGGAGCGGGAGTGTCTTATGCGAAACCGAGGATAACTGTGAACATATCGGAGGAGATATAATCAAAGACACGTCCCTCCAGCGAGCCGAGAACTGTATCAATGTAGACATGAAATGCTCTAGAAGATCCGGGGAGGTGAAGGCATAGGGCGCCTGGAAAAGAGATATGGAGAGTGGTAGGTCCCCTGAACGGTTTAACCATGCCTCAACTGCTTCCCAAGTATCATGTTTTTCGTCAACAGTATCAGGTAGGCCTTGACCAGCCACCGGTGGCAAACTACTTGGAATCACGATGTGTATGTCTGACCAGAGACAAGGTGTAGATTGTGAAACGCTCCTCCAATAACTGCACACCCTCCCCAAAAGAAGCGGCGCTTCATGGCAGCTCATAACTGCATTGTGATCAACGGGGAGACAGTGGAAAAATATCTCCTGCAAGAGCTCTTCGGGAATTCTGCGTAACGGAGCCATCAAGTTTCTATGACGGACAATGTCAGCGTGTAGTTGATTTCGTTTACGAGTGATCTTGTCGATGGCGCTCTGCAAACGCGTGATCTCAGTGTCGAGTTGATTGAGCTGGTCAACCGGATCCACGAGCAGTTTGTGGATCTCGTCCAGCTCATCATTCGATGGCACGTAGTTAGTGGAAAGGAGGGATGTGAACCGGGATTTCATGGTGCCTCCAAGTTTTCAGATATGGTCGTTGAACGTTGAACGTTTGACGACCGAGGCCAGGTCGTAGTTCAATAAACGTTCACCTCGAAAGTGATGGCAAGATTCAGGAATTGTCCAAGCAACTGAAGACAGTTACTAATCTGATCCGTGAGTCGGCTAATTCCTGCGCAGTCGTCGGGAATTCGGCTGACAAGGAAGATTCGGTCCTCTAAGGCGAATTTTGAGTGCTGGAGAATGAAGTTTGGAGGAAATGGACGGGGATAGTCTGGTAAGGAGAAAACAGTGTCCGTCCCTGCGTTGAGTCATCTAATGTGGCAGTGGCACTGGTTGAGACAGATGTATGTCATGCTTGATATAGATATCTAAACGTTATTTCCACAGTCGTGTAGGTGACATATTGACACTGGTACTCCAAAAATCGACGCCACTGTGGAGAATCCTTACCATTTTTTATCGACTCTAGCCCTTCGTTCAGTGTCTGCAACCCAGATCAATGCAATAGTCAACTCCATCTAGAGCTCCACTTTGGAACAGAGGTTTACAGATATCGGCATTGTCTGAATCCTCAACAAGAGTCGACAAGTTGACTAACACAATGTCCTCACGATAACAAGTCCTCTCTAGGTTATGCCCACCATAAAAGGGAATAGGACTAGAGTTCATGACAAGATGTCCCTTCCCATTGTGCGCATTGATGCTGATCTATATTGAAAGACGGGGTTGCGGCGCAGTTTTTGCAGGCGTGTAGGCTCAAGTTATTCCTGTGGCAACCGAGGCCCAGGCTAACTCGTTTGAGGTACATTATCCACTGTGCTTGTGCGAGCATTCGTTACCTGTTGTATTCGTCGGATCATGTAGTATAAGTCTGTTGATGAGATCCTGGATTTTTTTCTGCTGCTTTTTACTGTACTCTGGATTTCGTCAAGGGATAGCCTCACATGTCGACGAAACCACATGGGGAAGCAGAGTTGCGAAGATACTAATGTACTGTTATATATCGCGAATCCCATAAATCCCATTTAGCTGTTCCTTTGGCGGAATGTCACAAATTACCTTACCATATTACTCTTGGTTGTCGTGCAGTTTTAAGGTATCTATCGGACGCTCAACACTAAAGTGCGAGGCTTTGGCGACCGTGCGGGATAGATTAGAATGAATTGGAATTTGAATTACATACTTAGTTCAATCGCTAGCTGTGCCATGAATTCAAAACAAGACCAACACCTGATTCAGGGCCGGCTGTTGCATAACCCCAAGCTCCGCCTCAACCTGAAGACTACTATGCTGATGCGACACTCGACGCCAAAGGCCTGCATACATACAGCTAGAAATATGCTTCACCACCAATACAGTACTAAGAATAATGTCCGCCAACTTACCTACGAATGGTGAAATCAGATACGCCAAAGCGAACCCGCTATCGGAACACCCCTCTCGATCATGATTATCGCGAGCATGATCGGTTCAAATACCCCACGAGCTTGGTCACAGGGCCCATCTTCCCCAGTGTTGAGCGTCTTGAATTGGTCAAAAGCAGAGCGAAGGGAACGATCGATGATCCGCGCCTTCGCCTCGCGATCGACGTCGTGAAGGGCGCCTATAGGGTCGGTCGCAACAGGTCGCAACGCAGCCAAGGTCCTCCAAGGCCTTCTCCTAAACTGTATGGGAGGTCACCCAACAATACTGGCCATTTCAAGCCCCTGTCGGCAATATTTATCTTCCGTGGTGGCTGGGCGAAAGTATTTTAGCATGGAGTCTACAAACTGGTAAATTTGAAGGCCCGGCATGTTGTAAAACTGCTCAACACCCACTTCTACCACGTTATCCTCACCCCTTTCACGCATACAAGCAGTAACAGGCAACATTGTATTCGAGAATCGATGTGCCAATGTCAGTGTCAAGCTGGAAGCCTTCATTTAATATCCTTGAGTCCTCCATTTCCGATAGACGCTGCGTGCGCGTCTATCGTCGATATGGGTCATTTTTTCTCAGCCTAAAAATGCCTTCCAATCGCAAAGCACTTGCGTGCCCTAAATCCTGATTCGCTTGAAAATCATGAATCTTCAGATCTCTCAGAATCCAGATCCCACCCCAAGATGTAGGATACGCCTCGAGGCGTCGCTGGGCTTGGTTCGACATACACACACGATTCATCAATATTGATAGTCGACAACCGTGTCTAAAAGACGCGAGGCCTTGCAGAATGCATGCATGTCTTAATGTATACATATGGGAAAGTGCTTTTCAACGCTGTTGAGCACAATGTTGGGGCTCGACGAGACATATGCCACTCCGGGAGTCCACTATGTCTGTTCCTGGGCGTTAAAATCCGCGGTCTCGCGTGCAGGGGCGGGCGAGATGATGTAGTTTGATGACGACCCCGGACCTCAAGGTCGTCTGAAATTGACACAAACACTGACCGACATCTGTCCAGACTGACAGGGTCAGACGTGAAGGTTTCTTCCCCAGCCATACGGATGGTAACATAGCCAAATCAAGTATGAAGTATCAAAGATCTAGGCTCCCATGTCAGGCTGCGACTTTGGCGAAGAAGTCTCGAAGTATGCCCCGCTCGCTCCATTCGATGGAGTGGGTATATCGTACATGAGACGGTGCATGTTCGACTTCTTCATGGCTGTTATATACATACGTATGAGATCGGTTCTGTTCTCGCATGTGAATCACACGATACCTCGCGAGTACCAAAGCAACCACTGCTAGAAGTTCAGAATTGATTGCGTGGGTAATATCTGAATTTGAACCGATGTCTGGTTATTCTGCAAGCAACGCCAAAATAACTTGTTTGGTGCAAGAAGACAGGGTCGCGGGAATGGCACTAGATGGATGGTGTAGCCCCATTCGGGGCGATGATAAACTTTGCAAACATACGGACATGTCTGGGACTAGAACTTCGTGTCACACCAGACTCCCGATGTAAATCCGGCCCATGAGTAATGGCTCAGGCGTTGAATGGGCGGTGCCGCCGCGGGGCATACTGTCGTGTGTATGCTGTGCATGTCTTACACGGAGGTCTTACACGGAGACGACATGTCCCTCCGTCCCCGTCTCCTCCGATCCCCGTCTTCCGTTCCCTGCCTGGGTGCTATCTGCAAAAAATAGAGATTTCGGAACCCAGCATCCCCGTGCCGCCCACCTGGAGCGGCGCGGTAAGGATATGCTGAACGGACATAGTAGATCATCCTGAACTATGACTCCGCGAACGATGATGGATGCGTGATTGTTGGGTTGGACTGAGAATGCCGAGCTATGGGCTCGGTCACCATCATCATCATCGTTCTGGGGACGCTGAGGCGACAGAGATGATATACCGGACCCCATAGGGGGGAGGGGTGAGGAGAAGTTGATATATCCCGACCAACGACTTAAGGACTGTGGCATGATCCGTGGTGCCCCTACTGGTTAAGTGGGGGATCCTGATATAGATTGATCATTCACAAAGCCCCTTGGATGACATCGCCCAGACCCATGGAACGTCGCGACAGCCCTGGGAGATTAAGTGTATATGAAGCATGCATATGGATCCTCGTCCTAGTTTTCGTTTTATCTGCCGACTGAGCATCGGGACCCCGCACTAGGGGTTGGGGCAGGGAAACGGATATAAGGATGTAACACGTTCGGCATCGGTGTGATTGGTGGCGGACCCCTCGGCCAAAAGATGAGAAGGTCTGTCGGTTCTTGTTTGTGCTGACTAGTCTTTCAGGCCGGTGAGATTGTGTCACTTCCCAGGAGCCAATTGGACGGAAGAGGAGGGGATTGATTGTTGATTCAAGATTGGAGTCCTGTATATTTCCCTTCGTTCGGAATTCAAATCCAGACCATCAAAGAGTTGTTAACGCAGAGTTTACCTGAACGATCGCGAAAAACTTCTTGACAGCATGATTTTGGCCAACGTTACCCAGAGGGGTAATTTGAAAGATTGGTCGATATGAGGTCTGATGACGCATGAGGCGACATACTAGGAGGATTAGTTGAAAAAAGGTATAGGCATGACAGCGAGACAGTCGGTCGGCTCCGTAGGCGGCATATAGTACTGGCCTCTTAGTCCGAAATAATAGGGTTGTGTAGAAAGAAGCGATGAAATAAAAGAAGCTAGATCCTAGGAGGTCTCCTCATGCATACAAATGCGTCGATATCTATCTCACTTCAAGCGAGTTCGGGGATCAGACCTATTTGGATCTCGCTTGTGACAGAAAAATCAACATAATCATGATGAGGCATGTGCAAGCAAGAGCATATTGAAGTAAGGGATTTTTTTAAAGCGATATGGTCAAGACTGTACGTATATCGAGAAGTTGAACATGAGGCGCTAGTTAGAATGAGGGTGGAGGACAACAATAGACAAAAACTCGGGTATTGTGGTGGAATAAAAGAAGAATCACAGATTGATCAGGGGGGATATTCTGAATAGAAGTGGGTTTGATTTGGGAGTCGGAGATTGAAAAGAAGTGCTACCGAATGCGTTTACTCTCACCGCCTTGGAACGTCTCTTACAGCATACCTCGTCCGCCAACGACCGCCCTCCCCTCCCTCTCTCCCCTCCTTCCCCTCTTGACACCATGGCTTCAACCGCAGGCCGTAAAAAATCCATAGTATCAAGCGCGGGCCTCGTCGACCCATCACAACCAGTCGCAAACAATACGCTTCTCAACAAGGCCGCATCCCAGTCCACATCTCTTTACCAGCAATGCTCAGCCCTCCGCAGCCGTCTCATGCGAATTCGTGGCTTCGCCTACTACTTCTCCCTCGCGGCGTCTGAAGACTCACGACAATCCACCGACCCTGTAACTCAACTATGGGATCTCTTCTCATTCGGAGTCCCCTTGTGCTATATCTTCGATCAACTCCCACCAGAGGAGGGGTTCGCCAAAATCAACAACTCTCAGTTCAACCAGGATGAATACGATGCGAATCCTGACAAGCCGAAGAAGCGTGCAATCGCCCTCTTCGCTATGCAAGTACGCACGGACAAAGTCACCCAGAGCATCACGGGCTGCGAGCCATTCACAGTCACCGATATCTGGGACCGCAACTCGACGGATGGACTGGTAAAGGTACGCTCATTTTACCACCGGCTGATGCAGATTGGAGCTCATTTGGAAAATCCAGGTGATCAACACTGTAACAGCCATCGTAGATCACCTACCACCGGATATATTTGAAACATCTCATCCATCACCTACCATTCTCTCGTCACACGACTCTTTCGATTCGTTTGCCACTGATTCGTCCGTCGCGCCTCCCGCCAATGCGCAGGAATCCGCCAGGAACAACATCATTAAGGAGATGGTGGAAACAGAACGAAAGTTTGTACAGGATCTCGAAATTATGCAGGTAAGCACAAATGCCATTCTCTACCACGCCGCAACCTCATGTCTACCAGAAATACTCAAATGAGTTGTCACGACTCAACATCATCGATCAAGACACCATTCACCTTCTCTTCCCCAATCTCAACAAGCTTCTTAACTTTCAACGGAAATTCCTTATACGGTTGGAAAGCACAGCGGAGCTGCCATGGCAGAATCAGCGATGGGGACAGCATTTCCTCGAAAGTGTGAGTCACACTACCTGCCCATTTACTCAATTCGGGCTTCCCATTGTCGTTACTCATTGTTATTCTTTTCCATTTCACGCCCTTTACCAATATGGAACAATAGGAAGAAGAATTTGTTGTCTACGAACCCTACTGCGCCAATTATACAAGCGCCTCGGAGCTTATGCTTGCCAACGAACAGAATCTCGTGGTAAGTTCAACCCTCTTTCTAACACTCCTCATTAGTCTCGCCGAGTCACCCTTCATTGAACATTCCCCTATAACGCGTGTTGTCTTGACAACCCAATTTCGGCAAGCTCCGATCGCTGACTAAACATCTGTCAACAGGCATTGAACCATTTGATCAACGTGAAGGGCGAGCTCCCAGCATTCCTAATCAAGCCAATCCAGCGTGTTTGCAAATACCCATTGCTACTTGACGTATGTTTCTGTTTAATTGACTTTGATAATGGTCGCTGACAGGTGTGTCGTTTATCCTCGTGTTCAGTCCCTCATCAAGGCGACTTCGGCAGCCGGATATCAGCACTACGATGAGTTGAAACGGGGCTCCGATGCGGCGAAACGCATTACCGATAAGATCAACGAAGCCCAGCGGAGGGCCGAGAACGAACTAACGGTGAAGAGCCTCCACTCACGGATTGATGATTGGAAGGGCCACCATCTCGAAAACTTCGGCGAACTTCTCCTGGACGACATTTTCGTCGTAACCAAATCAGATATCGATCGGGAGTACCATGTCTTCCTTTTCGAGAAGATCATTCTTTGCTGCAAGGAGGCGGTCGTACTTCCTCCCGGCGCCAGACCAAAAGTAGGGAAAAGCAACTCTATCCTCAAGAAACAACCTGCCCCACCTCCACTTACTCTTCCCGGTGGTGTTGGCCAGCCAGTGAAGAAGACCACGCCTCTTCTTTTGAAGGGCCGGATATTCTTGGGCAATGTTACACAGGCTGTTCCCGTGTCTCCAAGAATGTCGACTTGTGAGTTACGCACGTTTTGTTCCAATGACTTGAACTTGACTGGTACCCTCAGCATCGGCTATCCCAACACAGTACCCTCTGGCCGTCTGGTGGAAAGGAGACGACGATCTCGAATATTTCACGCTACGATGTCGAAGGGAGGACCAAATGCGCCAATGGGAAGCGCAGATTAACCGATTAATAAAGGCTGCTGCGCAACGACGAGCATCTGAAAGGACTACCAACGGTATTTCCCGCATTGCTGCCGCCAACACCATGAACCCTCTATCCCAACCTCGCCTCAGCACCAAGGTTTCACATTCGCAATCTCCTTACAGCGCACCTCATTCCATGTACTCCACCCAATCATCAACAGCGCCAAGCAGCCGTGGCCCTCGCACACCCTACGGCAGTGACGAGCATGTGGCACACATGAACCCAGGGGTGTATGGGTCTGGACCTCAGGGATACCCACCGCATGATGGATTCGAGTTCGAGCCTGACGAGGACGACTTCGAGGACTACCCACCATCTACAAACTACGCGTCCTCAGGACGTGGAACACCCGTGGGCTTCCGCCGTAATAACGCGATGAGCATGCCGCCAGAGCGTGACTCCGTCCCCGGGTACGATCGACCCCGCGCCCAGACGGAAGACACAAATGGCCCAGTTATGGCTCAATGGAGGAACGGGCTGCCGCCTGTACCCAATGTCCATCCGCGACAGGAAATCCAGAACAGTACACTCAGGCCGTACAACGCGCGCATGAACTCGAATATGAGCACCAACAGCTACGCATCGGAATCGAGCTTCGGTGCTGCACCCGCTCCTAGGTCACGACCCCCGCTCAGAAGCCAATTCAGCTCAACAAAGCTGCAGAACTCGTATGAGAGTCACGAGCAGCGCAACAGCAACACGCCGATGCACATGCCACATGACTCTCGCGGGCACCAGGTCACCAACCGGTCGAGGAGCGCGAGCCAGCCGATTGCATATGTGCCTAAATCGGTTCCGCCCCCCATGCCCACAGCACCGCAGTGGAGTCGTGATCGATCGAACACATCAATGGGCACCAATGAGAAGCGTGGTAGCGGGTCAAGCCAATCTACTGGCGACAGCTCAGACTATTCCCCCAACAGCTCCTCGCCAATCACGCCTTTCGGCTCGAGCGAATCATCGTTAGGCGCTATTGGCATCCGTTCGTCGCGATCGCAACACTTCGACGGCGGTATGAATGGCGGCATGAACGGTCGTGGCCCCCCAGTGAAGGTCAAGGTACACTTCCACGAAGACATCTTTGTGATTCAAGTCGCGCGATCGACGGAATACGATGACTTGGTTGAGAAGGTCGGCAGGAAAATTCGCCTATGTGGTCCCCGTCGTGACGACGGCCCATTGCGGGTCAAGTACAAGGACGAAGATGGTGACATGGTGTCGCTTGGGTCCACGGAAGACGTCCAAATGGCATTCGAGCAATACCGGCCAGGGGGACAAGTCACTCTGTTTGTTACTTGATTCCTTCCTTCCCTACTTAATTCGCTTTATCTCCTTCGGCATCTTCGTCTCTTCCTTCTCTTGCATATATTCACGTAAACCACGCATCCAGCTTCAGCATCAATAACCCCCCACTCCCCCACCCTACCTCATCCCTCACCCTAAAATAACCACTCTCGGCATATTCGACACGCTCGCATCATTATACTGTCACTTTTATCCTGGAGGCATTCATTGTCAGACATTCATTTTTTCTATTTTTTTTTTATCTGTGTACTACTCCAGCCTTATACGCCCCCACCTTCCTTCCTCTCTGTTTCTATCCTCGTTGGGTCGTCAGGACCCCCCGGTGTTTCTCGATTCGAAGAGGCCTAATAACCTACTACGCTCATTCGTATCTTTTCTCGCTATCTAACTGTTATTTGTTGTCTCCCGGAATTTACACTGCCATGGCAAGGCCATCGCGTCTACTCAAGGAGGATTATCGTCTTATTGTAACATTTATAGAGGAATGCTATAGGCTTGAAATATTATCTCTTTATATTATGAAAAATCACTGGATTTGCTCAAATCAAACATAGATCTCGAATATATGCATGGATGTGTCCTTCAAGACTTAGATACGGCATTGGTATGGCCATGTACAGAACCGCGATAGCCTACTCTCGTCGTTTCACTGACTGAACCCTGTAATTCCATTGAAATTGTTTATTGGGCCTTGAGAAAGTTTTCCAATCGTGAGGTACTATAATAATTCAAACTAAGATAGGCGCTTACCTGCAACGCCGCCTGTGACCTTCAGATTAGACCAGTTCCATGTTCCTGTGGTCACCGTATATGTGAGCCCCGCAGTGGTCGCCCAGACAAGGGAGAGAGTGTACCTGAACAAGATCCGACACCACAATTGACTGCTACCCGGTCTGCACCGCTATTGACTGATATGGTGCTTATTGGAGCGATGAAGTTTACGCCCTGTGAGAAGAAAAAGGAATGTCTTATCAGAATAATCGATCAGGTAGGGCTACAGCAGGCTCATACTGATAGTTTCACACCCGTTCCAGGGGTACCGAGAGTATCCGGATAGCTCTGTAGGATGTCGAAAACAGGGTCAAGAGACGCCCAAGACTGGAAGGACGATAGCTGATAGCTATTTACCTGGTCAATGATGACACCGAATCTGCGAATCCCCATAGCTGTATTTCCCTGAACGAAAGCGTCAGAACCGGAGAATATTCGAATACGAGCGAATCTATTACTGAGTAAGTGATATTCATAACAGTACTTCCGGTAGCTGCGGATTTGGTTTTGATCCGGAGGGCTTGATCACTGGTCGCAGTGTGTTCGTATCGGGGCGACTACATATGGAACGAAGACATCTGACGCACTTGTTAATGATGGTGTTTCCGGAAATTACGATCCCATTGACGGTGACGCCGGAGTCGATTGATCCCTGTGCCACAGTTTCATCACTCGTAAACGCGGGGATTCGTAGCGATAAAGCCTTACAACGGAGATTCCGTGTCCCCCGGAACATGTGTTTCCTTTGAAAACGATATTAGATCCCCTGTTGATGGCGAGACAATCGTCCTGATCACCACATATAAATGGTAGGTTACTCTGGCGAGAAGAAGTCGCGAACCTGGTTTTTGATGACACTGTGAAAAAGAACAAAAGATCATGTTCAGTTCGATACGCGTCGGGCTTTGACGCGTCACCACAAACCTATTTTGGATCGTCAAATCGGTCGTGCTTGCATCGAATCCATCAGTGTTATGGCCTAGAATTCTCGTCGTTCAATATCCGGTAATTCTCACGGTCGAAAATGGCTTGTACCTGCGGCAAGGCCATTGCTATGTGCGTTAGGCAAGTCCCCGAGTGCTACGTTTGATCGCCATGAGGGATGGAAGGCATTGCTTGAAGGGTACATACAATTATCAATCGTGAGATCTGTCATAACCAGAGGACCGGGATTCGAAACGGAATACGTGCGAGCCGGGGAATTCACGACCTTAACATTCTGAGGTAAAGATTTAGTGCATCTGGAGTCTGTGATGAAAGGAGCGAAACAAACCGAATATGTCCCAGAGATCCTGATCCTGAGAGAAACCATCAATAAGGATGACTAGATGTGTTACTCGGCTTCACTCACTTCATCATTGGTGCAGGTTTCACAACTCCACCGTTTCCACCAAGCCCGTCCTACAAGGGATTTGAATGAAGTGTGTTTCTAATAAAGTAAACTAACCCAGTAGAAAGGCCCTCCACCATCAAATTTATGACCCCCTCCGTTGACTTGAGCATTCTTTATCAGTACAGAACGAGGTAGACCAAGGTGGTGCGCTTACATGTGATGGACGTTCCACTGGGTACCAGAGAATGAGACAATGTGTGTAAGAAGATAGTAAGTGACGAACCTGACGGTGAAAAGCGGGCCTGCCCAACTTAGATTTCCGAAGAATATATCGCCCTCTTTAAAGTGGTTTGTGAAGGAACCGATCCTAGTTGTTAGGTCTTACTCATATTGACTGTAGTTCCAGTTATTAGGTTGAGGGTCAGGGCCTGTCCAGCGGGAACCGTGAAGCTGTTGATGTTCACGGTTGTACAAGCCACAGCAGCAGCGACATCTGCATAATGATTTCGTTACTTGGTCCAAAAGATATCTCCCGGAAACGCTTACCAGCCAGAGACGAGATAGTACCAGTGCATGCCGCAGAAGTCTGGGCAATGCCTCCGATGAGCGACAGAAAAGCAACGAGAGTCAACATTTTGGATTCTCTCGATATGTACCCCTGGACCTTTTATACTTTCTGCGTCACTCTATAGCGGGCCGGGAGAAGAAGCAGATGTTTTTGTTTCCCCGAGATATTTCAGGATGGAGAACTGAAAACTGAAAGTGTGGGGGAACATCGTGACCCTAATAGGAACGAAAATACTCACCCTAGAAATAGCTTAGTGTCATGGGGGGGTTTTTATAAATGGAGGCTTTTCATAGCGAGGGGCATACCGGGCCCAGCTCAACCGTGTTGGAGAGAAACACCGGAGAAATGGAACCGTCGATCCCGCAATTGTACTTGAATCACCTGAAGGAATGTCAATTTCGCAAGACACACAGGTGAGGCAACGTTTCTCGTTGATAAATGCATAGTGTATATGCCATGGAGGGAATCAGTCGCTTAATACCTAACTCGAAACCAAGTTCAAAGAAGATACAATACAGTCCGTAAGATTATTATTCATGACTGCCTTCAGAAATCTACTTTTTAAGGATTTATAAGTTCGAGATTGGTAAAAGTAAACAATTCCCTACCCTCTTCGCCTCTTGGAAAAGTTTCAAATTATCCTTCAATCACAACAGATCCATCGGTCCTTGACTTATATCGCAGGGTTGAAAGGGAAAAGACCGATTCCGGCGCGCTAAGGCCAAGGCATGCTCGAAAGACAATGAGCGTAGGAACAATTCCCTGAAGTTAAATATCCGTGAGCCTTATAGTTATATGACAGTAAAAAGGGCGGGATCAATCTCACCACAATTTGAGTAAGAAGAGCAAAGGCTATGATCTGCACGAAGAATGCGTCATTTGGATGACAATGGACCGATGGAACGTGTTACGCACACCTCTCAGGTTTGGAATTACGAAATACTTGTCGGCGTCGTAATTCGCTGGTGGTGTCACATCGATCGACATAGAAATCAGATGTCGCGACTGATACACAATATATAAGGCCAGATTTCAAACTTATTCTGACATCAGCGAGTTCATGCAAGAAAATTAACGACTTTGCTTACACGATAGCGATCGCAGTGTTATATTTTTCGACAACCTTTTTCTTCCGACAATCTCCGTAGGTCGCGAGTAATCCACCATATCCTTCCGGCTGGTGTGAACTGTATTTATAAGTTACTCCAATTGCGATAGTATTCTGCAATCACCAGTCAAAAGCGTTAAGTTCCCGTTTGTGGTGATGGAAATGAAGATGGTTCTCGTGTCGTACATATGTTTGAGTCCATGGATGGGTACGGATCCCAACGGAACGCCCCCACTGAACCAGGGTCGCAAAGCCAAATCCTGGGTTTAAATATTCGGTAACTCATAATCAAGCGAAGAAGAGTAAGTTAACACCCACCAGTGGTTGCTATTAGGAGTATGATGGGGCCTAAAACAATGTACTTGTTGTATGCCCAAGTGATGTAGCAGCGGTATACCTAGAAAGGAGGGTTAGTCACTTCAATTATGTCAGGGCATGAAGTAAAAGGCCTTCACAAATAATCCATCAGCGACAACACTATCAATCAATCTCAGCGTTGACCATATTATTAAATTTGGTGTGCTCCTTTGTTATAACGTACAACAGGTCTTGAATTACGGGCCATAAGGCGGTGAAGTTTTCAAAGAAGACATGAAGAATGCTTGTTGCAGTCTGCGCAACAGACAGCCCGAACATGACGACTGCTGTTGCGAGAAATTCGGTGTCTTGTGTTTATGAAGCATGTACACGCAGATGCTGAACAGAACAATGTAGAGACCTAGAAGTGATCTTTGGGGGAACGGTGGATTTGGCGTGAACGCAGGTCTGATGATACCCACCCAGAAGTAACGTTTGAATCTTGATGGAGGTCCTTGGCAGATGAGAACATTCATATTAAGGTATTATTCGAGTACTCACCAGCAAAGGAAGGAAAAACCATGCCAATTGGTACAAAGGAAAGATAGTAGTTGGATACGTGAACATGGGGCCTGGAGGGAGGTTGAAATGAGATCTTGACCTGTGTAATTGGGATTGCCATAAGTAGTATACTTAAGAGTTAGGAGACGCCGGAAGGACGATCAGACAAGCGGCCAATCCAAACATCAGGGCGCGAGGGATCACATCTGACGATCTTCATTGGACTGCCAACTATGTGTAATTGGGTCAGTGTGCTAAGTTATTTCTAATGTGAGCAAAGGCAGCTGGATCATGCTGGACGCCAGTGATATGAAAAGCACGAGTTGAATAGACAGTGGGAACACAGCGACTTACTCAATGCAATCCATCTAAATACCCCTCTGACCCTCGTCTTTAGGAGAGGGGCGTTATTCGTGCCTGCTATTCCTGAAACATAGA
This sequence comes from Collybia mongolica, assembly GCA_013420905.1. Taxonomy (NCBI): domain Eukaryota; kingdom Fungi; phylum Basidiomycota; class Agaricomycetes; order Agaricales; family Clitocybaceae; genus Collybia; species Collybia mongolica. The sequence continues at coordinate 933,301 of JAAXNY010000004.1, forward strand.
AGGATATTTTTTTTTTGTTACAAGAAGCCTAGAGCCCCTGACCTTGCCACGGCGCTCGAGTGTAGATTTGTTCTTTGCACTGATCCCCTTGGGAGTGGGCGGTGACCAGTGTGCAATTTAATCTTTATGATGTACAGGTCGCTGGTGTCATACACTGTGATGCCAGCAAGTTCATGGAAATGCTATTCCTTAAATAATATGCGTGGGTGGTGCTAAGTATTGAGCGTTGTGCAGATCTTCATATTGTCGGAAAGCGGATGTAACCGGTTAAGATTATCGTTGAAAAAATGGAGCCTAGAAGAGCCTCGGAGGTAGAACAAATGAACTCTTGTAATCCGAAAGTTGTGTCATAGACTTCTCCTGTCGAAGCGGATGGATGTCATGGATGATGTTTATAAGGTTGATTAGATACTGTCTATTTTGGGGCGCCCGGCACCACGATAGACCTTTACGTTCGCTGTTGCCTCCTTAGTGGTGTATCGATCCCCTCCTAAGAAGCGGCGCGCCAAGACCAAAAAAATCGTCCTAACACTTGTCGCAGGTACCGACCCCTTCTATAACGCTTTTCATGGGGCCCTTTGAGACACTCTGGCAGTGCCGATTCCCTTCCTTTTGTTTGTTTAGATTGAATTTTGTGGAGACTCGCCTGTCTACTCCATTCGTCGTCCCCCTGCGCAGCCCGAAAAACATCGAGGGGCCAATTTTTCACCTCGAGCTTCTCCGCTTCGCTTCGAACAGCCTCGACCGTCATCGGAGGAGCCTCCTCACACCGCGCGAACTTGCCTCCGTCTCTAGCGTGGCTGCAACAGCGAGCTCGTTGAAATGAGCCTGTGGGTGAGGTATTTGCTTAAGAAAGTTCTAGAGGAACAGGTCCCCAGAGCTTTTGCTTCATTTCCGTGGCAGCTTCAGAGAAGGTGGGATCCTATAATACGTTGGTACAAGTTGAAGTCCAGGATGCGGTAGAACTTGTTAGGAGGAAATGTGGAAGGTCAACGTTCGGATCGTCGTGATTGAGTACTGAGCTGGGATGACGGGAGGGAGGATGATAATATATCTGAGCCAATGAATGGGACTCGATATTGGAGATTATGGCAATGATTTAGTGAAAGACCAGTAAGTCCGGAGTCGATTGGTCGGTCCACTTTGGGGTCACGTGTGGCACCCAAGGTTACTGACCTTGGTTGGGTCTTTGCTAGTTGCTTCTAATCCTCACGTCGGGTCCGCGTTTCTTTCGAGAGTACATGTGATCTTCGAAGGCTCAGTCAGAACCTAGCTAGTAGAAGATGTTTCCCTGTAGTCTGTCTAGAGGAAGCTAATCCAAGCCGAATTATGCTTTACCCATGCATTCAAGCGAAATACGTCGTAAAAATATCTGGCGTGGTCTATTATTGCGGTTTTTCGAGAATGAGCTAAAGGCCCTTGGTGAACGTCGTTCTGTCAGGGTTAAAACCTCCGTCGGTTTGTGCATCATGCTCTTCCGAAATTACGATCGATCAGGAGATGGTCTCAGATTTATTTGATCAGCTTGCTTTGGCAAGTTTTTTGCCAAACTTGGCATGAAAAAGCCTTCAAGCCTCATCCTGATGCATTGAAGACAGCAGCATTGACAGTATCGAAAGGATGACAGTGCGAATGGATTTTTCTTCGGATCCGGTACGGTCGTAAGTGGATATGTCTCTGTTATGTAGTTCCTTGAGTCTGTATTCTGCGTGTTAGAGTCAGGGTAGAGTTTAGGAATCAAGTAAGACGTCGGCAAGCCTGGAAGCAACAAAAAGAAGAATGGGTGGCGATGCCAGAACAAAAGATACCGAGTTATGTTTGCCATTATTTGGGCGTGGTTGAGATTTGTCCGCTACGATTCTGCCTCGAGGCTTGCCATTTTGAACAACTTGTAATTTCTCAACTCCAGCTTGGCTCCAATTGCGATATCCCTTTTCTAACCCTCCGCATCCTCCCTAAATTCACCCTTACCCACTATTCACCAACGACCACCTATATATTCAACGAATATATTTCTTTACGCCTCAACCAGTGCCACTGCTTTCTATTGGAGTCCAACACAGCACTGAAAACAATCAATTTAACCCGCGCGCTACCCCACTTTGTTCATCACCACCATTATGTCTGCCCTAGGGACCAATGAAGTTCTCAGCGCCGTTCGCCTTCGTTCTTCTACTCCAGGTTGGTCAATAGCATTATCATTTACGGACGTCACACTTACTAAGGGTTATCTTCAGCTCCAAATGAGAAAGGTCATTAAAACTTTGCACAATACACCACATTTCTTTGCTCAAGTCATTTCCAGTTTTACACTACCTTGAAGGGATGTCTAGAGAGGGCGACGAACCTGATGATTCTCCCCCTCGCTCTATGGTCGATCCCAACGAATACCGAAGCAAAGCTGATTCAGTACGCACCGGAGCTCGTTCACCGATATACTCTCCAGCCCCCAGGAGCAAGAACAGCGATGCCCTACTTGACCTTGCAAACTCTCCCATGAGCTACACACACCGAAACGGAGCGGCCCTCCAATCCAACGGTCATGACGATGACGGGGATGCAGACTCAAATATCCAGGATGGCCTGAGGTCGGAGCTTGGGGAGACCATATTACCGATGGTACGTGTGTTCTACTTTTTTTTTATGCTGACGTTGCCTGACGCTCGTGGCAAGCGTGAACCTGGGCCTCATGATCCTCCTGGTCCCAAATACGAGTCATATGATTCCGGTCCCTCCTTTGGTAACTTCGGCCCGCTACCACCAGACGACCATCCGACAGCTTCTAACAACCCTTTCGCACACAACTCTTGGAACGTACGTCGCATGCTGGTGATATCTCGTAAGCTCCACTCATGACCTGCTATCATTCAGCCCAACGGATCCCAAATTCAATATAACGGCGGAAATCCGACTATGCTGACGGAAGGAGGACAAGCTGCCTATCCAGCGGCCAACACGATGACTCCGGGTCATCCAGCCAGAGTTCCTCTTCCGGCCTCGGAATTCGCGATGTCGCCCCGAGCTACGACTCTGCGTGTCAACACGGAGCGGGGAAAATCTCGCGCTGCGCCCTCGGAGCGTGAGGAACTACTTGCAAGTGTAATCCCATTTCTTCGTTGCCCTGAGCTGACACAGTCTCCATCCAGTCTCCTAGAACCACAACACGCACTGTAAACGGAGGGGCCTCTAGAGCCGGGCCAGAACGGCCTTGGTCGCCTCAAACCGCACGATCACGTGTGACAACTAAAACTCGCGACGGCACTGTTTATCCCCCACTACCTGAGAGCAAAATAGGCGATGACGAGACGGAGGTTCCTCTTTCTCCTCGATCGAAGTCCCAAGTGCGATCCAAGGCGGCGTCTGTGACACCGTCGGAGTCGCCCTCACAAATACGGCCTCCGCAGTCCCCTTCGCGGAAAAATACTTCGAACTATAACAAGTCTGAGTTCGCTGCAGGTACCTATAAGAGCATCTTCGTGCACGCCTTCTTATCTAATCACATGTCGTGCCAGGCCGTTCTCAAGGTCCTGGATCAGTCATGTCGGGTGGTCATCAAAGCAGGCCCTTTTCTCCTTACCGACATGCTGCAACGCACGAAGACTTGCTGTATGCTGCCGTCAGAGGACGGGCGATGGCTATTCCGGAGGAGGACGAGAAGGACCCATCCGTAGCGCCTTCACAGCGTTCGAAGGCCCCCTCACAACAGAGCAAGGCAACAACTGCACGACCGAACGGGAACGGAAAGATGCCTTCCGTGACGTCACAAAAGCCACCTTCGGCAGTTGGTTCGAGGACATCTGTGCTGAGGGAGGAGCAGGACGGCCAACGGACGCCCATGCCGTCGCGCCCGCATTCGCCCAATGAGCATGATATTGATCCAGAGGAGGCACGCATAATTAGAGATGCGTTGGCGGGAAGGACCCCACGGACGTCGTATTATGCGGCATCGCTAGAGCCGGAGGTTACTAGTCACTACCATGATATGGAGCTGTGTGTATTGCTGCATCAGGAGAATGACCCGAGTGTGCATGATTATGTGAAGAAGGCTCTGAGGAAAGCTGTCCGGCAGAGGATCAAGAAGCTTGGGATGAAATACGATAAAGAGGTGAGCGCATTTATACTTTTGCAGATGTGGTTACTAGATTGCTGATCTTTTTGTGTGGGATTGAGTAGGCCATCGATAACTACAGGAAGTCGTTCCATGATCACGATCCTAGTTTCCATCTAGGCCCAGAACATGGACAAAATGTAAGCGTATATGTACCTCTTCTGGATGCAAGTATTGAATCGAGTTCGATTTGTAGTCCCAGGACCCTCCGGCATGGGCATCGGACATTAAGCGCGAGATCGTGTTGATGCAGCAGAGAATCGAGAGCCTTGGGCCCAAGATCGAAACCATGGGGCTCATGGCGCAAAACCGGTCCTTCGGCGGCAACGACTCGCGCTTCGCATATGAAGGCGACGAGTACACACGAACGCCCATGACGCAGACCGTCAACATCCAAACGCAGCCCACTGGCACTATCGCGGACTCCATGTACCAGCCACCGCAGAGCGAGGTGGTGATCGACGATGAGCACGGCCAGGATGAGTATGACGACCGGACAGAGATACAACGACAGAGGGGATTCGCGCCGCATACAGACGCGGAGACGCGTACGCAGAACAGGAGTAATTATGCTCTGACAGATGGCCAGGATGAATCGCCTGGTCAGCAATACTTGGAAGAGGAGCTATATAAGCTCCGGCAGAAACCACAGGGGAGCCAGTCAGCGCTGTCTCATAGGACATGGGAGGTCGCAAGGGATGATGATGATGAGAATGAGGGCAATGACCATGATGATTTTGATGAGAATGGTGTTCCTGTGTCCGGGCTGCCCACCATTCCTGATTCCAACCACGGAGGGTATCCTGACGAAGAGCGGACGCCCTCACCGCCTCTCCCGGCCCTCCCTGATGAAGAGAACAGGGAGATGGTCACGACACCGCAGGGACCCTGGGGCGTAGTGGACTATGGTGCAGAGTCGCCCACCCAGCTTCCCCCGTGGCAGCGCATCCACCAGCGGCTGCTTTCCTGGGCGATTATCTGGCCTGCGACTGAGCTGGATCATGCGCTGAACAGCACGACACGCGGGAACCAGGTAGACGAGGTGGCGCTGAGCATCTGGTCGACGCAGACGTACAAGCGGTACGTGCGGGCACGGCTTACGGACAGCCCGCAGGGTGTCGTGGATAGGCTGTTTGTGCCCCCGAACATTGCGGATGCGATAAGTAACGCGGTGTTTAATGGACGTCATGGCGATGCGTGTGGGATGTTGAGGGACTTGTGGAGCCCATTTGGGCTCCCTGGGATGCCGAGGTTGCTGGTTGTGTTAGCGAAGCATCGGTCGGATGCAAACCATTGGGTTGTTCACAGGTGTGTTGGGTTGCATATTTTGGGTTTTTGTGTTGTTCTGACTGCTGCTTAGGTTTTCGTTGCCTGATGGCGGGCTGACGACGTATGATTCGTACCCTGAGCGAACACTTCCAGACGGTCGGGTGAGTATGCCTCGACTGTACGCAAAATAGCGTTTTGCTGACAAGACGTTCTTGCAGCCTCTAGGCTGGTGGTTTGCCATTCGCGTCGCATGGCCGAATGCCATATACCCAAGCCCTGACCACCTCATGCAAAAGATGGTCCGGCTGCATCGCCCGTTGCAGCTGCCTATTGATAACTCCGTGGCTGCTGCGGGGATTTGGCGCAACATCCTCATGGGCTCCCGAGCGGAAAGGAGTCTCGATCTAGAACGCCTTCGGGACCTCATCAACACAGAGGTCAAGAACCTCCGGCAGAGGAAACAGTTAGGCAAGCTGTCTATTGGCGCACCCCGCCCTACATGGGAAGACATGAACTAGACCCATGCAGACCCTTTTCTATGTTCTTGGTCTTTCGTTCCTTTATGTTTATTCCCCCCCGGACTGCATTTGGGTTGAGCGAGGGGGTTTGTCGTTCTTTGATATGGGTTTGTTTGCTACCTTTCAATGGATGTTTTTTCTTTTTTCTTATGTTCTTCGTTATCTTCCTCGTGGATTTCTGACTGAACGATTGATGTAGTATTGTAACAATAGTTCTCCCCTCCGCCTTTCCTCAGAGCTTCCCCCCCTTACATAAGTGTTCATTAGGTAGTTGGTAGTCGTACTTGTTCAAATAAAATTCCAATGATTGCGAAAGATGGTTGGATTCGTTTTATGTTTGCCCCTCTCTAGAAGCTCCATTCAGAATAGACCATACCTACGGAGGCCTAGCTGTTTAATTAGACAAAGAAGGGCCTAGTGTGCGCTGATGACGGACGTACGAGGACCGACTTCTGTCCCGCTCCTAACCCACCGGCCCCATGGGGCAGTATCGTCCCATGTATGCCGACGTTTGAAATACGTAGGATGGAGATGTCAGCGAATGTCATAGGTTCCCCAGGGTGGCGGTCAGACTTTGGACAGATTCATGTAGGTCAATATGCAATTTTTGGACGGGAATTGGGTCCTGGGTTTTATTGACCTATATCTACTCAGGCAAAACTTGACTAGTAGTAGGAGAGAAAAACGCACAGGGAGTAATGTTGCTGCCTGACTATCCAGTAGCGTTCGAAGCTCTTCGTTGTGATGCTTCGCAGCACCCCTTTGACGTTTTTTTACTGCTTGCTTCGCCTGGGTATGTTTCTGCGATGCTTTTTTGGCAGATTTTGAGCGTTTAGCATTGGCCATGAGTCGGTAGGCGCGATTAGATTAATTTTGTTGTGAGTTTGGATCTGGGCGCCGGCAGCGGTCCTGGTCGGGAACTTTTTTGTTTACATAAGACACACGAACTTGTCTCAAACCATCATCCCCTAGCGTTCTCTCTTGTCTGGATAAGACCTTTGCTAGAGGCCAAAAGAAAGCTCTACGGGAACGATACGGAGTAGAAACAAAGAGCGCCCAAGCACCAACGAACTAGTTTTCTACAATGTCCGATGCACCAACATTAAGCGTGACTCTGCTAGGAGCTGGTCAAGAAGTTGGGCGGTCATGTTGTGTCCTGCAATATCGAGGAAGAACCATCGTCTGCGATGCAGGAGTACATCCTGCATATAGCGGGATTGCATCACTGCCATTCATCGATGAACTAGATTGGAGTACTGTGGACGCAATTCTTGTCACTCAGTGCGTCTTGTTTACTATTCTTGCTCTGAAACACACTTTACATAATTTCGTTGCCAGTTTCCACTTGGATCACGCTGCTGCGCTGACATACATCACCGAGAAAGTGTGTGTTCAAGTCTACTTATAGGAATGTGCGCTCACGTTCACGCTTTACAGACCAATTTTAAAGACGGGAAGGGTAAAGTATACATGACCCATCCAACAAAAGCTGTCCATAAATTCATGATGCAAGACTTTGTTCGGATGAGGTTAGTTTCATCGCTAACTGTCTCTTTTCCAACGCTGATCTTCTTCATCAGTTCATCGTCATCGGATGCTCTATTTTCACCATTGGACCTGACTATGTCGTTGGCATCAATCATCCCTGTTTCTGCACATCAACTCATAACGATATGTCCTGGCGTCTCTTTCACACCGTATCACGCTGGCCACGTCCTCGGAGCATGTATGTTTCTCATTGATATTGCTGGACTTAGGATTCTGTATACTGGGGACTACTCGCGTGAAGAGGACCGACATCTCGTCAAAGCGGAGCTACCACCTATACGGCCGGATGTCCTCATAGTGGAGAGCACGTATGGTGTTCAAAGCTTGGAGGGCCGAGAGGAAAAGGAACAACGATTCACCAATTTGGTTCATTCAATCGTTCGCCGGGGAGGACACGTTCTTCTCCCTGCATTCGCTTTGGGTCGCGCTCAAGAACTTTTGCTCGTACTGGATGAATACTGGAAGAAGCACCCAGACCTCCACAATGTCCCCATTTATTATGCGTCTTCACTGGCTCGTAAATGTATGGCGGTATATCAGACATACATCCATACAATGAACTCCAATATTCGTTCAAGATTTGCTAAACGGGACAATCCATTCGTCTTCAAGTAAGCCCCAAATGAACACTGATACTATAAGCACTCTTTTTATTCGCAACACAGACATATCTCGCATGTACCGCAGACACGAGGATGGGAGAAGAAAATAGCCGAAGGCCCACCATGTGTAGTCCTCGCCAGTCCCGGTTTCATGACAAACGGACCCAGTCGCGAGTTGTTCGAGCTCTGGGCCCCCGACTCTCGAAATGGCCTGATCATCACCGGGTATTCTATTGAAGGAACATTGGCCAGGGTGAGTGATAAGTGGCTGAGAGGTTTATCTACGGCGATCCTTGTCCCATGTAAATATCATGTAACAATGGACACTTCTTTTCATTCACTGTGGGACCTTGTCAGAGTTTTATGCTGTTGCTTCGATCATGTTTTCTCCATTCCCAGTCACGAACTCCCCAGCTTATTGCCCCTCCTGTTTAGGACATCATGACAGAACCTGAAGATTTCGTCTCTATGAAAGGAGTTACCATTCCACGCAAGATCTCCGTCGAGTATATTTCCTTCAGCGCCCACGTTGACTATTCCCAAAATTCGGAGTTCATTGAACTCGTTAAGGCTCAGCATGTTGTACGCTCAGTCTCTATTCCCTGTTCTTCTTTCGTAGCTCAAAGTTTTTTTCACAGGTTCTGGTGCATGGAGAGCAAACTGCAATGGGGCGCCTTCGGGCTGCCATGACATCTAGATACAAAGAGAGAGACGAAGATGTCAAGATTCACACGCCTCGCAACTTGGAAACCCTAAACCTTTCGTTCCGTGGGGAGAGGGTAGCCAAAGTAGGTCCACTACGAATATACATGTAGATGATTGACATTGACGTTTCTGTTGCTTAGGCTATCGGAACTCTGGCCGATAAGCCGCCTCAATCTAACGACATCCTGTCAGGCCTACTCGTCGCCAAAGATTATTCCTATACGCTACTCGACCCTCGCGATCTGAGGGACTTCACGGGATTATCAACCTGTACAGTCACGCAACGACAAAAAATAGTCCTCGGCGTTCGTTGGGAGCTGGTTCGTTGGCATCTAGAGGGTATGTTTGGCAGCGTTGAAGAAGGACTAGATCAGGAAGGGGTGCCAGCCATGAGGGTGCGTATATACAACATTTCTCCGAGATGACCGTACCTCAACTTAACGATGATGTCAGGTGATGGGTGCTGTTGACGTTAAACAGACCCATGACCATGAACTAACATTAGAGTGGGACTCAAGTGCCAGTAATGATATGATCGCGGACTCGACTCTGGCGCTTATCACGGGCATCGACAAAAGTCCTGCCTCGGTCAAATGTACGACTTCTTTAAATCACCCCTTACTGCAAATCTAAAACAGGCTGTCTGTAGTAACGACACAGCCGCACTCCCACTCCGACAAGCATACTCATCCTCATGCTGATTCTGAAAACGAAACATCATCAGTGATGAGAATACAAAGGCTTGCTATGTTTCTCGAGGCTCACTTCGGCGAGGTAGAGCTTCATATGCCAGATGTGTCTGATGAAGAACCAGAACAAGGAGAAGATGACCACGAACCGTCATTGATCGTGAGACTTGATGAAGCAGATGCGCAAATAAATCTTCTTTCGCTGGTAAACGCATTTTATCTATTTATAGAAGGGTACCGACCTGACAAGTTTTTGTGCAGACCGTCTCAAGTTCGAACGAGGCGCTCAGAAAACGTGTTGAAGCTGTGCTTGACATGGCTGTGACAACCGTCAGCTCGCTGACGGAATCGTTTTCTTCGGGAGTACCCGTTCCTAGTGAAGACATGGGTGTTAGTAAGGACAAAGCCAATGCGGCAGACATCCTGCATGCCGGTATCGACGGGTCGGAGAAACTGGGTAAAGATCCAAATTCTGCAAAGGCAGGGGCAAGCAACCAGAGTGATGTTTTTTGACATTGACGGGTTAGAGGTTCACGATTAAGACTATATTTCATTGTACAACTGGCCCTGCCTGGTATCTCTCCATACGGGATATATTGTATTGTATGTGTGCTTAAATTAATGAATGTTCCCCAGTAGCGACCTTGCGAACTTCTATACTATAATTCTTATACTGACCGGCAGTATATCTGCACGGGAGTGTGTGTAGTGTGGCGTTACTAGGAAAGTGCTCGGTTCGGCATGTGTAAATGGTTGCGGAACCATCATGGAGATGGCTTAGTCGAGCGGCGTCGTGGAGTAACGACCTGACTATGTAGGGCTGACGTCGGCGCCGGCTGAACGGCTCCGGGCGGGTGTTATTGCGGTTCTACGTTTCATCGAGCTTGAAGCCCCAGGCTGTTCAACATGTTAACAACGATGTTGGCTCAGATCAGGCGCTCAACAAACCTTGAGTTTGACGGAACACCGAACCCCGGCCTCCACTTCCATTTTTCCGCATACAATATACGTCTTCGTTCCTCGTGCGTCCGCACAGAAATGAACCCCATGATGAGGATTTCAAAGAAGGAACATAAGCACGGGACGACCATAGTCCAGATCCCCCGGGATGCAGATGACTCTGTTAATTTGTCCATCTGTCGAAGGACAGTGTAAGTGACGGCAACACCGAAAGCCCCGCCCCAAGTCACGGTGAGTGCGTATGCCATTGCCAAGTTGACACGAGAGAAGAGGCGGGCGGAGCCCGAGGGCTCGCCGCTCGATATAAAGAAGGTAACGGCGTGATAGGCCGCGGTGGTGATGAATACTGCGGGAATAATCCAAAGGACGGGGGACACACTGATAACGAATGTCGTAAAGATTAAGGCCAAGGTGGACACGCAGAGAGACACGCAGATGAGGGAGAACAGTGGGGGCGGAATTGGTTCCATGAAATGCACTCTTAGAGAACGGTCAATAGGAGGCGGTATTCATAAGAAACGGTCACAAGATGTCGAGTTGTTTATATCAAACGCAGCTAAATGCGTTATAATGGCCCGTGAGCGCTTTCTTCCATACCAGGAAGCCACATCACGCCAAAGCATGATCTAACAGATGTGATCTTCATCAGCGTCGTTATATCATCGCCTCCAACTTGGAAGAAGATTTGTCTGGTGCAGAGCATCATATCTCTGTTTGGATCTGTTCTGATGCTTTATGATGCACTGGTCACTTCTTCAATTTTCTGGGGAAGCAGTCTGGTACGTTGGATGGAAGCCCGGATTTTTACGAAAACCTCAGGACTTGGAGTCGCTTTAGTGCGTTTGGCTTCATTCCTAGGTCACGCGGGGTTGGGCGACGTGATTTTCGTTCATCATTTGTCGGTTCCTGTTGACCACACATGGGTGAGATTTTACATAACTGAAATACGTTGTAACGTTCTTACATAGTCGACGTCTGTTAGACTCTTCACTTGACACAGCACTACACAACGACTCTACTTTAAGTCACTGCTGATGCGAAATGTTGTTTGGATACAACTAGCAATTAGAACCAGTTTCGGGTATGTAATTAGGCTGAGTGATATAGATCAGTGAATATGACAGGAATAACGTACTTCATCTACTAACTCGAGCAAGGGGAACCCGGATTGCTCAGACTGGCACCAGTGGTCTGAATGGTTAAAATAGACAAAGAAGAAACCCACAACATATAATTAGTGCCCCATACTTGTAGGCGATTCGTTGACATTCCTCCACCGGTTCCACCACTATCCACGCTGTTGAAGTTGTTCAGAGGTATATTACTGCTTTCAAGGAATTCAAGCAAGAGATGTGACGTTCACGAACACGTGATCTCATGATCGTGTTGTGACAAGCGTGTCCAGTCATGTTTGCGTTTCGCCTGTCATCTTCAAATTTTGTCCACTATCCGCTGACGATTCCTTAATGTCTAAGCTCATCACAAGCTCGTCTCACGGGCCTGGGAATACCTGTTTGACGTTCTCCAAGGACGGCTCGTACGTGCGTTTTTCCCTGTGTCGCGCCAGTCACAAACAGTATCTAGGCGCGCATACACGGGAGGGCAAGACTGTATCGTCCGTATCTGGAAGATTAACGAGGGCGCTGAACAGGAGCCCGAGACTGCAACAGAGGCGGAGCAAGCTGTCACGACAGTTGCCGCCACGGTGCGTTGGACCATAAGCTAAGCTTTCGCGTGGGACGCTTAGAAACAATATTCAGGGTGACTGTTGGTTATCAGGAAGTGAGGATGCAGAGGTTAGACGCTATGCGAAAGACAGAAGCGAGCTTCTTGGCCTGGTGACAAGTGCTGTTGGGGTGGGGGTGAGATGTATCGCTATTGATCCACAGGGAAAACGGGTGGCTGTTGCATCAGAGTGAGCCAAGCCGCATGTTTTAGGAAATCTCTGGCTTATTGATCTTACAGTGAACTGATGGTCAAGGTTGTGGACCTGGAGGATATGATTGGTGTATTACAATTGAGGGGACATACAGCGGGTGTTAGGAGAGCAACATGGCATCCGTCCTCCCCTCTCTTGGTGTGTGCCCGAATATTCTATATGCTTCATGAAATAACTTTTCATGCCAGACGACTTCTGGGGCAGACGGCAAGATTATCGCTTGGGATGTTTCTACGGGGGAGCCCACAATTGAAACCACCCTAGAGGGTATAATACCTGCGGTATCAGATTCGGAGTAGGTTCTTCGAACGATGATGGAATGGATGTTCATTAAGATATTTTTCAGATCTCCTGAATATGGCCACGATTGTTCCGTCGTCTGGCACCCTTCTGGTCTGCATTTTTATGTAGCCACAAGGGCTCATGGTGCGCATCAAATGGTCTTGCCTGTTTTGATGGACTTACATATTTATTTTTACAAGAAATTGTTACCATATCCCGAGCGAATTGGTCGCGGACGGAAACCTTTTCTGATAGGGATGTTTCTGGTGCTATCACCGCGCTTGCTCTCTCCCCAAATGGCACATACTTGGCTTCGGCATCCCGATCGAAGGTCCATGTCTGGGCTACCAAGACTCGTCGAGTGGTTGCCAGGTATGTTGAACGAACGACATCGAACTCATAATATCTTACATTTTCATTCTAAATGCAGTCATGTTGGCACCCCAGGTTCTACTATCACGCAACTTGCTTTTTCCCCAAAAGATAACTTGATTGCATGGACCGACACAAACGGGGTCTTCAGCCGCTGGCAGAATGCCATATCAGATAGTTTTCCCGATCCCGTCAAGCCGGTTGCTTCAATGGCTGCTTCAGCGACGGGCCCTACAAAGACTGGGCCGAGTTTATTTGGTGACGACCCCACGGAGGCGATCACTGATCTGGGCGATAACTTAGACGAGGTCGACCTGAATATCGCGCTTCCAGAGGTGGACGATGACTGGATCATTGATGATGTTGGTGGTGGATTACAAGACGAGCCCGAAATAGCCAAGAGTAGGGATGGATTTGTAAAGGAGATGGGTACAGCATTTTCCCTGAACCGTGGTCACAGCTAACACCGCGTGTAGTAAGCATTACCAAAGCCCAGCCGCCATTCCAACCTGCATCAACCCCTCTGGAAAATAGAAAGAGATATCTTGGTAAAGAGTACCTGTCTCTCTAAGGGGTGATCACTGACCCGCTAAGAATATAGCATACAATATGCTCGGAGTCATTGAAGTCACTGACCAAGATACGCATCACATTGTCAATGTTGATTTTTTTGACCGCTCAGCACGGAAAGGGTACCACTTCACAGATCGGTTCAAGTACGAGCTGGGATATCTAGGTACTGACCGTATAATTTGTATCTGTTCAATTAGCCTAATCTATTTTCGTGTAGGGGAGCGTGGTGCCGTTTTTGCCTGTCAATCAGAGGGGGAACATCCTGCACATGTCCTTTATAAACCCTATGGAACGTGGACCACACAGGCAGAATGGACATATGCTTTGAATGGGCAAGGTATCAGAATCCTTGGTGTCGCTGCTGGTGGTGTTCCGCCATCTAAAAGTCTACGGAATAATACCGATGGCGACCTCCAAGGCTTTGGGAGTGTGGTGGTCGCTACGAGCGAGGGTGATCTAACCTTCCTCAGTGGTTCGGGCCGAGAGCGACGCATTATGGGTATTGGGGCAGATTTTGTGTCCATGGTGGCTGGTCCTGAATGGGTCTTCGTTGTACATCGGGCAGGATCAACTACGATCGATGGTGCGCCTTTTTTACGAGCATCGTTTCCAGTCCACAGCTTCAAGATTCATTCCAGGCTCCCAGAATCTATCCTATATGATGATTAATTTCGAAGATTTCAGTGTACGGCAACGAGATGTTTTGCCTGTCCCTAAAGGTCATACCCTGAAATGGATAGGGCTGACGGATCAAGGTGTATGTTTCAGCAAACTTGTTACGATGGCGTTGCCCTTATCGTCTCTATCAGGCACCAGCCATGTATGACAGCACAGGTCGGGTTCATGTCCTCACCAAATTCCGAGTCCCCCACCACGCATCTTGGGCACGTGTTATGGACACGAACCTCCTAGAGAGGCGGGTCGGAAAGGACGAATCATATTGGGCTGTCGGGATCACGGAAAGTACATTTATGTGTCTTATCCTGAAGGTGTTTCATAGTTGTATCTAGTTCCGTTGCTATAGTTAACGTCCTTTCTCTGCAGGGAAAACAAGAACACCCTGGCTTTCCACGGCCTCTCATACAGGAGCTCCCCATACGCCTCCCTTTTCGTGGTAAAGATGCGAGGGAAGAACAGTGAGTACTTATTTTGACGAATTCACCATCACTAGTGCAGTATTCATTATATTTCCAGAATTGAGCGTGAATTATTACTGGTGCAAACCGCCCTCGACGCACTTAATGATGAACTGACGACTGACGACATCCTGATGCGCGAACGAGGCATGGACAAGGAATTCATCATTCTGATCCAAGCCGCATGTAAAACGGACAACATCCCACGAGCAATTGAGCTTGTCAAGCTTCTCCACCAACTCACCTCCTTCGATGCCGCCATGAAGATTGCAGACTTCTACCACCTCATCGGCTTCCGAGAAAAAGTCGAGATCCTGAAAACAGATCGGGAGAATCAGGAGGATCGGTTGGTTCTTGCCCGGAACAAGCGCAAGAGATGGCTTAAGCCCGACCCGCCCATACGAGAGGTCCAGAGTTTCAATAATTCCTCACCCGCGCGCCTGGATCTTCTTGGTGATGTCCGACCGCCTCCCATCATCGAGAGACCAGGAATGACGCGCGTCACGGTGCCCATTATTGAACAGACGCGTTTCAGTTCCAAGGCACCCCCTCTAATTCTGCCATCCCAACGCGAGGAAACTCCCTTTACGGAACCCCCAACGCCGAGCGAAGGCAAGAGAAAGCGTGTCGATACTGATGACTTTGAAGATCCAAGTTCCAGTTATCCAATGGCTCCGCCACCGCCGAAGCAAAGTTATTATATATTCGTGCTTCATCTATTCATTTCCAATAACTTGAACTCTGTTTGCAGAAATCAATCCGTTTGCACGGAAACCTGGGCATGATACTTCGCGGAATCCATTTGCCCGTAAAGTTGAGCTTAACAAGACCGTCCAAAAAAGTGATAGCTTTTTTGACAAAGTCGATGCTGTTAAGGGTGGGGAAACGCTAAAATATAAAGGTGTGCCATTCCAATACGCATAGCACAGCACCGAATTTGAGATTATTTCAGGTCCATTTGCCAAATCTCTGAAAGATAAGAAGGATGCTCCCCGGCAGCCGACCCTTAACGGACAGATGTCACTTGACAAAATGTTGTCGGGGAAAGGGAGTGACAAAGACAAGAAAACCCGTTCTACAAAAAAAGCGACGGGAGACTCTCTGCCCCAGGAGAACGGCACACAAGACTCTCAGATAACCGATGTTGATATGTCGGACGTTGTGACGCGTGCTGAAACTCAGGATAGTGAAATTAGCGTAGGTGGTGATTGGGAAGAGACCCAGCTTGTAGAGACCCAAGATATCCTGGAGGTTTGTTTTCCCGTCTTTCTGGCCATTGGGAAGTGGAACTCATCATTTGTAGGAGACACAGTCAATGGAATAGAGAGTTATTCGTGATATTGATTATTTATGATTAGTTACTTTGTCTATTTTTTTTAGTATAGCTTTCCACTTGCAACTCTGTACTTTATAATATCATTTCTCATCAATTTTATCTAGGATCCTTTATCACAAAAGTATCATCAATCGAGAGGTTCTACAACCCATCAGATTAGCAAGTCCTGAAACCATAAATTTGAAGAGGCAGAAAAAACGAACCTCTGGTACAAATGGCCACTCATTGAATGCTTTGATTATTGCTGCCCAGTCTTGTACGGTCAATCGACCAACTGGTTTGGTTATATCCACTCGTTCGGACGCAGGGAGATCTGGGTTCGTCAGGATTTTAAGAAGAGATTGGGCACCCGGGGCCAGTGTTCTATGAAAAGGCACATAGGTAAATAATTACCACACAGGACAAAAAGCATACGCAAGAGCAACTTTCACTGTCGTTGCCTTTTGAACAAATAGTCTCCTCAGACAGAAATCCCAACTGTCGAGGTCTCCCTTGGAAATGACCTACGAAAAAATTATGACTTCGAAGTAACCAAACGACCTTCACGCCATTTCGTACCTGATGCTCAAGGGGGAGGACCTTGATGGCCTGAAATGGATTACCTGTACGTCGTGCATTGTATTTTAGGTTTGGATCAACAACGCCCCGTGTAGGGTGGAAGTGCTCCTGGTAAGGTTGCAACCTGGAGAAGGGTAACGCTTCTGTACATTCAGCGACTGCCTCAGCAATAACGCTGACTTTACAACGAGTCGTTCTATCGTTAATTGTGGCTGATATTCGCTATAGATGGGGCGTTGAGTCAAAAAATATGAAGTACAAGACAGTATGATAAACCTTCCAAACATTTTCATTCAGAATAAAATTGAGTGGAGTACGACCGTACTTGAAGAGCCAGTGTTTTCCAGGGATGCTACGGAAAAACTGAGCAACCAGTTGTTCTCCGTTGACGGTTGAGGGTATGTGGGATATGAACTGGAAGCTTGAGTGAACTGGGTCACGTTTGTAAGTTCCTTGCTTTAGATGTAATTAAAATGGAAACGAACCACCCGCATCCCACGCCAACTTCGGCACATCTTCAAGGAGTCCCATCGATTCTATGATATCGTACGAATCCCAATCATAACCACTATGTGGTATAACGATGACTCGTGTATCTAACGCTTGTAGCGGCTGTAAAAGTTTTAGACAAGTGTGGACGGAAGCATACCATGCCTCACCTGTAGATACTTTAAGTATAGGGGAGTAGTCTCCATGACTATCAGTTTTCGTATTCTCTCCTTTGGCAAGGCGAGGAGCGCGCGAGTCAATTGACCAGGCCCTTGCACATCATGAGAATACTTAAAGGACGTACAGAAAAAGCACTCCTTACCTGGAAAAGCTTCTATAACGACCTTGCCGTTAGACCCTTCTGGCACAAATGCGTCCGCCATCACTGCTGCCGTCTGGGGGTTGCGAACCGAAATGCGGTGGTTAACGTCCGCCATAAACGGGAAATATTTCCGCCATTCCGACATTGGTGGCAAGTGCCCCTCCGAGATGCCTCCTACAAGATAAGGCGTGGCCTTCGAGGTGACCTCAACTGGTGTCTGGAACGACTCTGATCTTCCTCTGCGTTTAGGTGGTCCCTGACCTGGCGGGTGGGTCGATGCTGGTCTTCCTCTGCGTTTGACTGGTTCCTGGAGGACATCTGCAACCAGAGGGTCGATAGGAAACGGAGAGCCAGTCGAGTAACATTGGCAATGGGAGAGAAGAGCACCTCTGGGACGTGCGAGGCGCAAGGAAAAGGACGCGATGCGGAACAACATGCAAATGATGTTGCTCAGAAATTAGTCACATATGTGCATAAAGCAAAATATTATTTAAAATATTTACTTACCCACCCATACGCATTAAATATTTCTAAAGAATAACTTTTATAATGACCGAACAGTGCACTTGGGTGGCGACGGGACGGATACGGTGTGCAGCCCTACTTCCTCAACCTGTGCAGTATCGGCACTCCAACATCTCTTCACCATCAACCCACAACCACTCGGTGCCCCCTTTTCTCTGAAGCTGCTGGCTCCCCCCTTTCACACTCCACTTTTGTGTCAACTCTCAAACAACGGCTCACATCACTTGGCATCGATGTGTCCAATTTCGCGGGTCACAGCTTCCTCCGCGGCACCACCTCTGCTGCTGCCACAGTTGGGTATGCAGATCACGAGATCCAACTCCTGAGCTGTTGGCGCAGCGATGCGTATAAATTGTACATTGATGTTCCACACGATCACATTCTAGGCCTCTCTACATGTCTCCATTTGGCTGCTCCCCATGCTCAGCCTTTCGTTCCTTTTGCCCTTCCCTTGACTCCTGCCTTGGTGGCTTGAGTTTGGCCCCCCATTGCAGAGCTGTGCGAAAGAGCTTGGGCGACTAGATAATTATATTCGCTCGCAAACTCACAGATTCATACCTTCAAGACTTCAGCCCTGCGAATCTCCTCTCCTCTCTCCTCTCTCACCTTGAGAGCCAGGCACAGATTAGCAACTGGTCCTATGTTTCAGTAAACACACCAACAATTACAGCCAACAGTCATGAAATGTAAATACGTCATCTCTTTTAATTTGCTCCAGAATTCGCTTCTTTCGAAGCCGGGAAGCCCACCTACACCAAAGTACAAGTTACATCAACTTGAGACTCCAAACCTATACACATCCTCCCACACGACGCTCAGATATATCGCATGATGAGTCACCTCCATCCCGTTCAAAATGGATCCCAGACGCTAGGATGATAGTTTGTACATCCTCTACGCTGACGCCTAAACCCATTCGCACAACAATTAAAGTTGGAACAATTCCCTGAGAGACGTAAATATCGAATTTAGCTTTACCCCCGAGCAGCACAGCAAATTCCTACCACAACTTGGGTCAGCACTCCGAAAAGGGTAGACTAGATAGAGTAGTTTTAAATCAATACTCTGTAAGTTTACTAGTGTATGGAGCTGATAAACCTACCGAAACAATGGGAACTACCGGAATGAATTCGGGAGGTGTTCCTTGTGTTAAGGATATCAAATACGCGATTATGGCAGCACAATATATTGAACCGGATTCAACACTGAGAACAACGGTCACGGTCACGTCTTGTGTCAGTTTAAGTCAATAATCAACTCTCACATTAAGGCAATAGTAGTATTGTATTTTTGGGATATCTTCAGGCCCAATGCTTTTCGGATTTCTCGAGAAATCCACCAAATGCGGCCGGCTGAGCAGGATATAGTGGTTTCAGGAATTCGAAATCTCTGTTTGGGATGTAGCCTTACCCGATAAAATGGTTAACAAGACATTTGTGATAAGAGTGATGAACAACGCGGTTCGTGGGTCGAAGGG
Source organism: Collybia mongolica (assembly GCA_013420905.1). Classification (NCBI taxonomy): domain Eukaryota; kingdom Fungi; phylum Basidiomycota; class Agaricomycetes; order Agaricales; family Clitocybaceae; genus Collybia; species Collybia mongolica. The sequence goes on from JAAXNY010000004.1 coordinate 952,709, forward strand.
CATATCAATATCTGACCCCAGGGGCCCGAAGCCGAAGAATGCGGTGTAAATCCCAATTCCTGGATTAGTGTCAAGACTCTGATAATAGAAACCAAAATGACAAGACATACCAGTACCTGCAACTATGAGGAGCAGAGGCAGACAGATAACGGCCTTCCGTCGATTCCATATAACATAACAGCGATAAGTCTTTAATAGGTTAATCAGTTTTTCCAGGACCAGTTGTTCAACTTCAGACTGAATGGGAACACTTACGAACATGGAATCTGCAACAATGCTATGGATATTGAGCCAAAAAGAGAGTATTTTATTGAGTAAGTTTCGCCGTTATGATGTAATGGGAATCATACTTCGTGAAGACGTAGAATAGGTTCACGAAACTAGCGGGCAGAAAAACATCCCGCGAGCTTGATTGGAAAATACATTGGGCAGTACACAAGATGAACAGGATGATTGTTCCTGCAAGAAGGGCCTTGCGGCCCTTGAGCGGACGTTTTCGAAAGATATACATGCATTGGCAGAAAAGAGTTGCATGTATGCCTAAATGAAAGTCAATATCAAGAGAAATCTCAGTGCAAAAAAAAATGAGTTACCATACAGGGTCGCTTGAACCTATCATTGGAGTGGATGAATTGAAGGCACGAAACTGAATCTGTGGTGCTTTCTTACCAATGACGGTACAAGCAGTTGAACAAGAAATCGAGAATCTAGACAGTCCATGGAGTACAACCGATTACGGTCGAGTTGTTGGGTTTCTTAACAACTTTATGTGGCGCTATTTTGAAGAACCTGTGATTACAGCCTTATGAAAAGGGGTGGGTAAGATGAGTCCTATTATAGTTAATATCAAAAAAGCACTGATACATGCCGTTCATGATATCAAGAGAACACCATTGCGGGCGCTAGTTGAGCAATTACTATGTGATTCGAAATCCACGAAACATGGAGTAGCGTTCCCTTATGACCAGCCTATATTAAATCAGTTCCGTGGAGTGTGTGTGAGCTAATGATTGATAGAACATAATGCACTTGTCACACACCATGTTTGTTTCGCACCCATTGTCTCGCTACCTCCAAGGCTGGGAACATCGAAAGAAGACGAGCTCTATTCTCGTTGATAACGGAGTGCCCACGATCATAGGCTACTTGACGGATTGCATAATTGAGTGTACGCATTGAAAGTCATCGAAATCCTGTGGTTCGAGCAAGGTTCGAGGTATGTAGGAAATCATGACCCTCAGGTCATACCCAAGTCGCAGCGTGTTCACATTCACGTATTTCTGTGTCTAAGATGTATAGTAGTCTGTGATATAGAAGGGTTCCTCAAAAGCCTTCGCGAGCACCTGGAGCTGGACTCTGATTGGGGTTCGAGTGCTACAATTAGCCCAACTTCGAACGTTCTGAGCACTTAAGTACTCACAAGACTCATTGGGGTACAATCATGTGACTCATTTTAATTTCTCAACTAGGAAGTTGGAACTATTAACAGATTTTTACCGCTTCAAATTTGGATTGAGGTGGTGGCCCGCTCATCACCGAAATATCGTCCTGTCCCGAAGGATATTCATGACAAACACAAGGCCACGAGGTTAAGCAACACCAGATGTATATATCACGGTAGATGGACCCAAAAAATCACCTCTTCGAAATTGAATACAAACGTTACGAGATGCACGTATCAGAAGCTACGTCTCATCCGGAAGCGGAATTGCACATATATAGATGCAAGATCCCCACCTTGCGCGCCTTCATGGATCCTTTGACCTCGATAATATTGGCGCCTCCACCAACCCTTTCCATATGGGCATTTTCATCTGCCGGTAGTCCCCATCCTCGTGTCCCTCAGGAGATTGTATACCATATTTCTGATGAGGCCCAAGACGACAAGTTGACTCTCAAGTCATGTTCACTTACCTCGTCGGCTTTTCTCGCGCCGTCTCGAAAAAACCTCTTTTGAAGGATAGTTTTCAGAGGGGAAAACAAAGCGTGCTACGAGGACTTTTATCATCGAGCCCTTGCAAACCCGCCACTTCTGACATACGTACGAGGCCTTCGCATTGATGGGTTGGCGCACGTCCGACTAGAACGTACTATTCTTCCCATTATATTGAAACTATTCGTGGGTTTGCGGTCGTTATCTTTGATTGGGGGGGATTATACAACAACCTGTGATTCAGTAGGACTCCAATTCCACCTAGGCGGCACTTCTTGACCTGTTCCGATCCGCACCTTTGACGCACACTGATGTTGATATTGTCTCGTGGCCACTCAACTCATTCTTCCATTGTCTCCAACTTCAAGAACTGTTGGTCCCTTTTCCTGCTTTCAAAGACCACTTGATTCTGTGCAATGTCGAATCAATATCGCGGAAGGCGGGCTATAAAGTCTTTCATCTAGGGGGTAGTGTGCATGAGCTTTGTTCGTCGTTTGGAACGTCCCATCCTGACCTGCGCAAGCTCACCATTTGCTGTTGGTCGGCGTTGGAAATGACTACCTGTCAAGCAATACTACGATCCGCGCTTGACTCATTGGAAGAATTGCATGTGACTCTACGCAGTGGAGACAGTGGGTTTCAAATCTTTTCATGCAATTATACGTATTCACCTGACTTTACCGCAGATGAGCCTTTTCCTGCTATACCAAACCTACGACACCTCTCTATCGCAGGCAAGGGGTTGAAGGTGATTAGATGGTTGGTATGTTTTCTGAGGGGTGTCAAAGTAGGAAGCAGACTCCGGAATATCTCGGTTTCTTTCTGTGTCTGGCGTCGTAAAAACTCCCCATCACAACATTTGGCGTGAACTCAACGTCCTCGTTGCTGTACGATCTACATTCCCTGAACTGTCTCAAGTGAGGGTTCTCTTTGACGACGACCTGGGATTAGCAGAGGGGAAGCGGGCTGTGGTTTCGTTCTCGCCATATCTAAATTTTGGGTTATTTGAGCTCACTCTCCCTGTGATAGAAGTGACTAGACAAACACTACCAATTTCTTGAGTTTTCCTGAATCACTTTCCACACTAATCTATATATCAAAATTCAACACCCTTGTTGTTTAACACATACCATGGTCCCGTTTACTCGCTTTTCGCAGGAAATCATAGAGTAGTTCATCAATAGAGTCTTCGGTGATTGGGGGGCCTTGATGGTTTGTCTGTCCTGCATTCTATCCAAGCTCCTAGAAGCGCCTTTTTGCTAGACCAGTTTAGCAGGTCGATCACTCCATCCTGCATATGTACCGTCTCCAGGCATCTCCCCTCGTATAGTCATATATGATACGTTGAAGCCCGACTCGGTCAGGAGCAAGCATCAATCTTGCGACGACTGCGGATTGTTAATAACTTTTTTTACCCCAACACCGTTGGAGTGTCACAGTGCGTGTCATGACCAGATAGAGTTACCTTCTGTTTCTAATAATCTTTGGATACCAACAGATGACTTTGTTCGTGAGTATTTGTTAGTAAAGGCCTATGAACTTAACGGCGAACGTCCCCCGAGCCACGTATACGATTCTCCTTTGCACACCTATGCCACCGTTCAACACCGAACTGGCATTGGCATCCCCATATCAGTTTTCAGCCACTGAAAGAGTCCTGGCGGTAATTATAGTTGTTATATGCGCGCTCCTGTTGGATCCCGTATTGATCCACTTTCTGTATCCTTTGATCTTTAAATGGTTATGATTTTAGACTATGGGCAGCCAGATGAAAGTAGTACATGATGGTTTCTCCCCGAAATAACCGTTATGCAATGTCTGTTGTTTAGGCTATACATACCTGAAGTGACAACTTCGCACAGGATCCACGATCCAAAACTTACTTAAATCATATATCACGACTACCCATCCCCAACTTCGATGTCCCACTGGGAGGGTCCCACGAGCAGGATATATGCTGACTTGGCTCTTCCTCTACAAGTGATTAACATGCAAGTTGGCCGATCCGCTGTGACAGGATACTGAATCTATGACCAGCCCCAACCATCTTTCATTCCAGCTGCAGTTGGCTAGCTGCACCAAAAATAGGATGTGCTGTGCGTCGCCTCTGTTATATCTCTGCATATTGATTGACATTCACATTGATCAGGAAGTTCCGAATTAATTTACCAACAGCAACTTCACCTCCGAGGTCTCCTATTCTTTCGAAGAGAGTTAGGAGCTAGGTATTTAATACTATGCGACCGATCTGAATAACTCCTCGGCATCACCTAAATGAGCTCTGTTTTCCTTTATTGAATGACAAGAAGGAGCAATAAGAAGCGCAAACCTATTCGTTAGGATGTAATTTCACATGGTTCCGTGGCGGATGACGCTCACCTGTGGAACAGGGGCTACCAACCCATCGAGTCTTCATGCAAATCAACAACACCGCCGCCGAAGTTACCCAGTGACTGTCCCTAAGCTGTTTAAAGACCCTCAACGAACCACACATCACGTTCCTTTGATCGGTAGGGGCTTCGACACTATAAAGGATGGGTGGGGTGAAATATACAGAGCCAAGCGCCATGCTGACAATTAAAGAACAACTAACACAGATGCGAGTGGTATATTCATGGGTTCATTTATGACTCACTATTCTAATGTGTCTTCCATCTGCAGACTTGGTCCAATGGTGATTTATTTCTTGTCAATCCTTCACATGGAGCCCCTATTAAGCGCGACGAATCCTAGCTACTTGCCACAATGATTAACTGTGCGTTATACGGAGTTCTCTGTGTGCAGGTTCGTGAGTAACCGTTCTTCTGCATCTCATATGAGTCCTGTCCTAAAAACCAATATCAGACACATACAATATAGCATTTCCAAGCGACCGCATGATGTTCAAAATATTGGTCCAGGGGTGCTTCATTATCGAGACTCTTCAAACCATGCTGATCGTAAAAGATGGATTCGACCTATTTGCCACAGACCTAGGCAATGCCTTCGTTATTGATCAGGCTCGTTTGTATTGGGCCTCAACAGCCGGAATTGGGGGAATCAGTATGTTTAGGTCTTCGTATGCGCATAAGACATAATAATACCATTCACTCTAACCTGTCTAGTCGCAGCCATCGGACAAATATTCTTCGCATATCGACTGAGGATTATTTCTAAATCCTGGATTCTTCCAATATCGATCATTTTGGTGCGTTTTCTACCCCTGACTTTCTGTATACTAATTGTTGGAGAAAAGTTGGCATTATGTGCGACTGCAGCCCAATTCGTTATTGCTGTACGGCTGTATTTATCTGGAAAAATCAGTTCAGTTTTCCATGATGCCTTTATCCCATCTCTGGTGAGGGCTTTTTGATCGTCTTACGGCATTTAACGTCTCTCATTACTTATTGTGCGCAAGATCACCTTTGTGTCCAGCATGGTTTGTGATGTCGAGATAGCAGTTTCTATCATTTACCATGTAATTGGTCCTGGTTCTGTCGTATCTCTCGTGCTTATTGATTCTAAAGCTATCGCATCACCGCCCACTTTTCAACTCTCGCCTTCATCGCCAGGTCACACAGCTGATCAGGCTTATGATCGAGACTGGTGTCTTGATAGGTTAACCACGAATTTCGAACTATCTCTTATCACTTTACTAACCATCAACCAATAGCAACTGTCAATACACTCAGTTTTATCCTCTACATTTTGTTCCAAGACGCGACTTATTTTGTCGTTCCATATGTCTTGATATCAAAATTCTACTCAAACACAATGGTTTTGATACTGAACAACCGCATAACGACCGCTGGTGGGCGATCCGATGTCCACAGCAGCCGTGGAATCGGCATGTGGAATATCGATCCAGTGCTGGATCTCCACATACAAACAAGGCCAAACCGAGGGCTGGAGGATCCATCCAGTCCAATCAATGACACGTTAGTTTTTCGAGAAGTCTGGCGGAACAAAGACTCAGATAGTGTCGAAATTGTGAGCATTTGACCCTTCCCCTCAAGCTTGGAGTGCCTCATATCGACACAGGCATATACGCCCAACGTTTCTCGTGTGGAAAGCGGAGTAGCTGCGTGTGGGAGAGACACACGGTAATCGGAGGACAATGTGTGGAGATGGAAAATCTGAATCTGAACCCTAGCCAGCCTCGGCCCTCCAGGGCTCCAATCTGGGAGTGTATTTTACAGAACATTCTACAGTTTCCTTTTAGTCGGTTGTGCTATGCTAAGGGGTACAGTATAGTGGGCTCTATGGGGCAGTTTTGAGTGGTGGAGGCTATGGGAGGGCTAAAGGACTTCTAATAGAATTATATATGTTTATAAATCGTACTAGTATATAATCAGCCCGTGTTTACGGAACAAAGCTTCCGAATTGGTGCCTTTCTTCTTTCATGTTTACGGCTTCATGGTCAACGACCCAGGTCCTCCACGGCCCCCAAAATTTTCCTTCAGAGATCATCAATCAAATTATCAATATGTTCTGTCTCTGGGACGATAGAACAACAACCCTGGCATACACTTCAGTATCTCCATCCTTTCGATATTTCTCGCAAAAACGCCTTTTTGAGGAAATACCACTATCGACTTGATATAGCGATGATACCAATACCCTCTACAGCCTTCTTTACAAAAATCCATCATCGCACATACGCAAAACGTCTTTGTTTTGCAACTATCCGAAGGAAGCCTTAGTGGGGACTTTGGGGGTTTACCAGGCGATTTGCTTCCTGATGTCATAAGAAAGCTATGAAGCCTAGTTTCATTACATATCATTGAACTTTCCTACAATACCGACAGTCGGGTGTATCTCACCCTGGACACACAAGGGGCCCTTAATTATCTTGGTCGCTGTGCACGAATAACCACGATCGAGTTTGACGAAGTCAAGAGATGGCCCATTTCTTTCCTTCGCCACTTCCCTCACCTGAAACGCATCAAGATAAACACTTCAAGAGACCCTTCTGTTGATGTCACGACATTGGATGAACCGACAAAAACTGGACATATTGAGCCGACTCACTTCGAGTTAGAAGAGCTTCGGAACAAGTACTCCCACTCTGCAACTCTGTTCTCATGCATTGGAGTCTCTCATCCAGTTTTGCGCGTGCTCGCAGTATATTCTGACGATGCCGCTTATACTTCGATGCTCGAAGAGTTGGTGCGGTTGTCTACCACATCGTTGGAAATGCTGAAAGTGTATCCGATCGGGAAGCAGGTAAGTTAGCACGAAGGCACCATCAACTCTCTCGCTGACCAGCATTCTATCATAAGATACCGGTACCAAGTTGTCAGAGGGTGCACTGGTTAGTTTGACAAGCCTTCGCCGAATATCTGTGAAAGGCCACAACCTCGACGCTTGCAAATCCCTCATCTCTCTTCTCAAGAACACAGCTGGCGCCCGCCCCATTGAGGAGATATCATTCATGCTCCATGGGATCGACATACCCTCCCCCGGCTCTGACGCCGTCTGGGAAGAACTAAACAGTCGTTTCACCCAGCATCTGAGGTTTCCTTTTTTGCAGGTTGTACGCATCAAGCTTGAGACCTCGGGGTTGCCGTGCTCTTGCATTCAAGAAAACCCCCATGTTTCCACGTCACCGGAAATAGCATAAATTTTTTTCGGGCGTATGGAGGAAGAAGCCTAAGTACGCCCCTCATGGCATCAATTTCTGTGTCAACTATTACCTATCTAAAGGGCCCTTCAACTTGGAGGCGAGCTAGTGCTAATAAACCAAATGAACACTGAATACGGGACTTTGTTCGAAGTTCTGGAATACCAAGCAGGTGAGCTACATAGTCATCCAGAGATGACGTGTATCGTCGTGTGAGGGGTGGTTTGTAAACCAATTATACAAGACCTAAAATAACTATGCAGCAGCCGGCGGTTGTGAAGCATCCAAAGTTTCCCCATTCGCCAGCAGCGCCATGAAGTGGTCTATTTTCGCCTTATGGATCCGATGGTGCTCCTGCCACCCTTTCCATGGGTGATGCGGGTACTGTGCCCAAGAAAAAATCCATCAGCACATTGAGGACCTAGACGATACCTGTAGTGACGCACCAGCCTTCCAAACGCCTGGAATATCTTGTCTGAGGTACCCTCCGGCTTGCCGAAAAAGTACTTGGCGAGTAGAATATCATCTTCACGGCTGTACCGCATCTTCTTGTCTGGTGGCTGTGGCAGTGGAGCGTCCGCATCGCTGTGCGTGAGTTCGTGTTTGTGTCGACGCCAGAACTTCATCCACGAAGCACGGGAGTGGTGGGGTGCCTAATCGACTTTTATTGTTACCCGGAAGATCTAACATACGTGGACCAAACGTACCTTGTTGGCAACATCTTTCCAGAAAGCGACCATGTCTAATCTTCCTTGTGATCTAATATTGCACGATATGAGATTATTTGACAAGGCCGAGAAAAACACGTACTTCCGATATTCCATAAACTTCACCAGGAATGCGGTATCCTCGTCTGTGAATGCAACTCCTTTACCTGTCGTGCTCCTATATAACGCCCTTGGTGGCGTTGGCGACCGATTCCTTGAAAGGCTCGGGTCAACCACTGCTCTGTGTTGCTGTTGCTGGTGGGTGGCGGCGATGATCCCAGGCCCCGGGCCGTTGTGAATCATCTCTTCTTCATCAATATCTTGGTTCCCGCCATCGACAGCCATTGGCGACTCGGAACGGTCGGGATTCATGACATACCCGCCCAACCGGATCTGGTGCTTGTTGCAATATCGACGCCAGGAATAGAAGCTAGTGACAATTTAACGTGTATTTAGTGCATACGTAGACATGGGGTGTGAGGACAGCGTACGTATGATGTGGTGCCTAGATGGGATGCAATGAACTAGGGTAAACACGGGAAATTGGGAGAACATACCTTAACAGCAATACGCTCACATATTTCTCGCAAGCTGAGCGACTACATAAGCTCATGGCGGGACAAAAAAGAACGGTACATACCTGAGCACCAAACCTTGTTCTTGGCAATAGTCGATGTACTTTTTGAGATACAGAACATCATCAGATGTGAAGAGGTTCCCGCCGTACGTGCTTTTGATTACCCGTGTGGGCGGCGTCGGGGAGCGTGCAGGCGGGTTCCTGTTCAATACCAATGTAGAAGCGGGCGCTCCTGGTGGTGGCTGGACGATGCGCGTGTTTACAATGGAGCGCACCAGCATAACGACAATAATAACGCACGTTTGTTCGCGTGCGTTTCCGACCCCGTGGCTTCTCAACCGGTTCAGCAGAAGGAGCAGTGGATGGGCCCGCGACCGCATTGGGCGCGTTCTGGTCTTCCATGTACGCAGCTTGCTCATATGTTTGCTCATATTGCTAATGCAAGTCGAAGTTAGAGATACCCGACAAAGGTAACAGGGAAGGCTCACTCACAGTAGGGTCATAATACGGGTTCGGTGTAGGAACCCATCCCCCTTGGTCTTCACGATACCTATACTCATATGGAGCTCCCGGAGGCGGGCCCATGCCATGCGCAGCGGGGTCGTATCCATCCCAGGTATCGGGCGGACGGTGCAGGAGATGCGGAGCGAGATGTGTTTGTTGCGGGGCAATTGCACCGGAGGTCTGCCACGTCTGGGGAGGTGGTGGGTGCATGGGCCGGTAAACTTGATACGGGAAAGACGTATGAGCAAGATGGTCGATAGCCATGGGGGGCATTGGTTGAGCTGGTGGCTGTTGTTGTTGTTGCTGCTGCTGAATGTCGTGGGTGGGTTGGGCCAGAGCAGGTGTTTCCCTTAATTGACGGGCGCGGGTTCGTCGACCGGTAGTTTGTTGGGCTCCATCTGGGGCTGAGGTTGATGGTGCGTCCGTAGCTGGAGTGACTCTAAAGAAGGAATAAGATAGAATCAATTGGACAGCAGAATAACGAACACTTCAGCGCCGGTGACTTTGCAGCCTGCCCAGTTATTCTGGAAGGTTTGCAACTGGTTCGATTTCACGCATTCGTCAATCCAGCGCGCGTTGAGTACGACTTTGCCCTTCTTCCCGGTGTATTGCCGCCACAGGTTCTGTCCCGATGATTTGTGTGGGTCAACTAAAAAAGCATTATTTGTAAGACAGTCTGGCCCAAGTACAAAAATTCATTTACGTACCGAGAATATACGTGACCCCACTATATCCTGGGGATATCGTGCCTCCATATTTCTATATGTTATGTATCGTAAGCTTGGACTTCTGTGTGTGCGGGTACGCGAAATCAGAACGCGACTCACCGTGATCACACCAGCAATAGTTTCTCGGTTGTCAACGTCCTTCTCGATATACATCGCAAGAGGGATGCCCAACATAGGGTCAATGAAGAGCTCAGAGTTAACATTTTCAGTATCCTGTTCATGAGCATTCGATTGAGGAATAGTATTTTGGTCAATATGTGGATGGCGCGTGGAAGAACGAGCTGGTGCCATGGGTCTCGCCCTTTACTGATTATTGGCGATGGTGGTGGTAGGAGTCCTGCAACAAACTTTCGCACGCCCTTCAAGCTGAGTTTTAAGTCCCCACTAACTTGAAGATAACATCCATCCCAAGAGCTCAAACCAAATCTCTTAATAGATTGCGAAAGAATACCAAATTTTGGTATCAGGTTGGCGCCACCACCACATTCGAAGAAAATTCTACTACAACTACTGTGTTGGCCCGCTTTCGTGTACCTTTGCGGTTTCCAGTCCTTTGAGAGCGACTACGACGACGAATGCACGATTCACCTCCAGGTGGAAACCTTCCCAAGTTTGACAAGAAGGGATTCAGACGAGATGACAGAACTTAGCTTAATTTCTTTCAGGGTATGGAGGCTTGGAGCAGGCTTTACGAAAATAGCGATGACTGGAAGTCCATTGGCTGAAACCTCGACGTCAATATACCCCTTTCGCATATAAGATTGCCGGGATACAATTCATGGACGTCGATCCCTGCGTTATCGTGGCTATCTCGCCCCTCACGGGAGTCAACTAAACCACCCGTGAACTCGCGGTACCGGTGGAACTCACAGATTAACGACGAAGTCAGGATGGGTCAAACGCAGTAGAGACCACATTTGAATATCCCGGTTACTCTATAACAAATTGTACACAACTCGGTAAAACAATCATCCCGATGTTACACTGCAGTTTTCTGTTGAACCTGCTCGTTCACCTCGAGTTGTAGTCGCCGTTGTAACACAGCTGAGACACGCCCTCTAGAAGATACTCCGTGATTCCAATGCGCTGGTCCTCGCATCCTGTCCTGACCTTTGTCCATCATGCTGTACACGATCCGATCCCAGACATTGTTTTTGAGAGATCGCCTCTAATCCAGTAGTCTTGTATCCTGACGAGATTCCATGCAATTCGATAGCATTCAAATAAGCTGTACTGCAGTTTTTTTGTTTACTATGTTACTATATCAATATCTACCTCCACTAATGAAAGCTAAGGACGTTCAGAAGGAAACATTCGCGTTGATTCAACTCGCTCTATCGCACTCCAACGCAATCTCTATTCAAGGTTTTTTCCATGTGAGTTCACCCCGTGGCACTTTACTCCAAGACCACTGACATATATTTCGTGTGGAAAGTGCAGAGGTACCCCAAGACTCCACGTATCCCAGGTCCTTTTCTATAAACTGAATCAGGGCCTGCCAGTCCGGTCTCTAAACTACCCACAGATGTCGCTATTAAACCACCTACGCCATTGAAATAATCACCCGACTAGTCACAGGTGCTCCAGACTTGAGTGACTAGCCAAAGGGTTAGTAGGAGCGTAGTGTAGCCAACCATAGTACCAATACCCGAGCCCACGCCCAGTGACAGCTGTGTACTTCATCTTCGTCACCGGACATCAACAAATGTGATTACGAGGCTGATGCTGCCGTTTGGAAACAGTTCTAGTCATTGTCCCAGTCATTAATCACTGTCAGTAAGGTCAGAGTCGTATTTGGCTTCCGCTTATAGGCGTGACTTGAGTGTAGTACTTGAAGCCTTCAAGAATCTCCAAGCGATTTTATACCCGGAAAACTGAAAGGGTCCTGCGGAAAAGCATAATAGTCAGGTCCCTAGTTACAACGTTCCTTCTCTTACAGTTTGACCTGCCTATTAGCGGTAGCGGGCTCAATAGATTAGGACCAAAACATGTACCCAGGACACCGTGTGATGTGAAATGTGAATATACCAAGTCAGGCGTGGCATGACGTATGACGCGTGACGATTCAGATAACACAAGTTTGGAACACCCGGGTGTATCTATAACACGCAATGAATAGCTAAACAATATAGCACATCATTACTATAGCTAGTTATGGAGAAGGGGTGCTATGTTTTCCTGAGATTTCCATGTCATGGTTTACATTTGCATGCTGTATCTAGTGAAAAATTCCTCCCTGTATTGCATGGTGAATAACTGTGGGAAATGCTGTCCTCACACCATTAAGTTGGTTTTATGAACTACGTACTGAGTCTTGTGGGCGACGGGAGTGAGAGGAAAAGGGGTCCAATGGTTCCTAGACATGATCTGTCCTTCTAATCTCTTGTAAATGAGAACATTTCGGATAAATATTAGGCGTTTCTATCACTGAGGGGCCAGGGCAGAGATCAACTTAATGGACTGCGTGCATCCCATTGTTAAGTCAAGCACTGGAACGAAACATTGGAGAGACGTCACATCATTCACAAACCAAAATTAGGTGACAAGGTTCCATTCGGCTTTGAAAATTCGCTACTATACAACAGGACCAGTAATCTGACTTCAGGAGTGACGATTGGATTGTATATACTAGGCCATGTAACGACCAGTGCCCCTATAAGTCGTCGTAAAAGTGAGCCCGCCAGAAGGACCGGTGAACTGCAACCTTGGCAAGGGCGGGACATCCGTCGTTGTTGCGCTGAGAACTACTTGACTTCGAGGTCCAGGGGGACCATTCTGCAGGACTGCAGGACCAAGGTTACCTGATACGGGTCTGCCAGTCACCCAGCTCACCTGCCCTGGATATTACAACATATCAATTTATCATTCCATTAAGGTACAAAGAAGACATTCTCTTACCAGCGCTACGACCGTTTCCTGCAGATCCTCGGCGCTCGAAAACTGCACGGAAGCGTCTAAACCCTGGCCCAAAGTTGTGGAACACTACGGCGATAACAGCTGGGACGTTGTTGACCCTGCCCGTCGTTACGCTCATGTTTGCATCCGCAACAGCAGTGGGGGCGAAGTTTTGGAGCAGAGCGGAGATGTCAACGTCGGAAGCATCGGGAGACGCCTCTTTATCAAGGTTGTCCGTATTGAAATCTGTGTGATAGAATATTCAATATGGATGCGAAATAGAGGGTTTCAACAGACTAACATTTCCTGGTATTGTATTCAGCAAGGCCGTTAAGCGCTTCCTCCGAGAGACCATCTGTACTAAGAGGATGCAATATGGGAAAGAAGGATTGGAATGAGTTGTTTAAGCATATTGGAAAGCTCGCTCACTTGCTAACCCAACCTTCCGCGGCATAGTCTCCCGCGTTCCACTTGGCAATCAGTTCTTTTTCCTCTGCAACAATTTACAAGGTCAATTTCAGTGATCTGTTAGTACTGATATAATACTCACCAGGTGTCTGAATATTGGCCATGGGGATTACTCTTACTCGACGAATTGATGAGGGAGATCAGAGGACGATGGTGCGATAGCTTTTTAAAGTGATGGGGACTCGTACCGGAAGTAGCCAGTGAGGAAGACAAACCTTATCTTTCTGCCATGAGGCCTCCATGTACACGAAGGAGCATGAAGGATGAAAATAACTAACAACGTGGGGGCCAAGTGATGATCGATGATTAGAGATTAAGCATAAGATGAGACACTGTACCGGGAAGAGTAAGAAGCCTTTCTGTATATCAAAAACATCACTCGAGTACCATATCCTTGAAAGCAATTCTCCGTCAATTGTTCCTACCATCACCTTTTCAATTTTACATCTGTCGAGGGCGCGCACATGAAAACGCCATCTTCATAGAGCCTAAAACCTCATCGGTAGCACCTGCTGTATGATGTGCCAGGGTAGTTGAAACCATTTTATTTCTTGCCTTTCAAAGGAATAGGGTAATTCAAAGGAAAAAGCCAGGCTAAGGAAGTTCACTGTAACATATTATCAGCAGCCCATCCAAGTAATCAGAATAGAGTATTTGAGAGTACGTGGATGACTTGGGGATTGGCCGAACTGTGGTCATGAACGATGTTTTGCATCTTCCTCCAGCCGTCTGAAGAATTTCGTGCTGTTCCCTCCGATATGGAAGATATGCGGATTCTCTCGGGAACATGAGAGAATTCGGCTCTCGAGAAGATCGGTGTCTGTATCTTCATCTTCAATCTGCATTCCCCAACGCAATGTCAACGTCGAGAGATTAATGTATACCGCGCGCAAGTAGGGAAACTTCAGGCGTTGTATGAAGCAATCGTTTAATTCTTAAACAACATCCGAGCTCGGGGAGAACTCATCCACAAAGTCAAGCCTAATCGATATTTCCCCAACTGGGCGCATTCCGGCTGCGTTTCTAAGAACAGCGATGAGCGACCTGCATGCCTCGATGTTGCCACCTTTCACGGTTACACGTCGGAGGTTTGTTAAACCCTTAGACGCGTCTGTTGTGAATACGTTGTCTATTCCCATACCAGTATCTATTGGAACTAGTGAATGAGTACATGATTGTTTCATTCTGGAAAAGTGAGCAGTTTTCTCAGTCATATCGGATGTGAAAGCGAGTGTGCGCAAGGCCGGATGAGATATTCCAATGAATGAAAATACTGTTGGAGAAGGGAAGGTTTTGAGCTTGAGCTCCTCTAGAGTGAACCATGTCTCGATGTGGAATTTTTCCTGCTCCTCCGCAGCTACGTCGTTGACGAAGGTATCACGAAAGGCGTATATCCTGAGACGTTTTAAATGGGCGCAGTGTTGAAGGAAAGTGATTGGCCATCCGTTGATTTCTACCATGTCAATTGTAGTGATCGCCGCACAACGAGTAAGCTTGAACAATGCGGTTTGTGTTTCAGTGGTGAAACAAGCCTGGCTGTCATTATCATCTTCGCCGAACAAATATAACGTGTGTAGGGGTGAGCACCGTCCCGTATACGGTGTACGGCCGTATACTCACGGTGGCAGACGGTTACGGGTATGCCCGTTCCCGTACCCGTATAGTCCTTTCACAAGAGCTGAACGGCACGGTACGGGTGCAGATACGGCCGTAAACGGGATCGTTACGGGATGAAAACAACCATTTTCATAGTTTATAAGAAATTCTACTCTAGAGCGATTACACTACGCTGGCGCATGCGACGAAGGCGGTGCTTGAGGACCATAAGGGCTCGAATAGTGTCTGGCCGAAGGCTGGCACGGCGAAGTGAGATGGTGTCCCTGCCGCTTGAAAAAAGACGTTCGACTGCGACAGCAGACCCTAAAAGCACCATAAATAGATAAACAATAATGGAGAGGAACACCACAAACCTGGAATACAAAGCACATCACAAGCAAGACGGTAGAGATTAGGCCAATCCTCCCGTTGGCTCCTCCACCACCGAAGCGGATCACATTTCCTGAAATCCTTGCGCTTGATCTTGAAATATTCCTCCAGTTCGTCAATATTGTCGGGTACAATGGATTCGTAGCGTGACATAAAGTCTGCTGGGCCAGAAGACTTCGAGCGACTGCTATTGATGTCATCAGAGGGCACATGTGAAACTGCATAGTTTTCGTCGTAGTATTTTCGAAGCAGTGCCTTGGACTTCTCCAGATCGGCGAGAAGAGTAGGATCATCAGCAAAGTCGAGCTTCAAGCCTTCATAGGTGATCCTCGGGTCAAGGACTACCAATGTATCAATCAGTTAAGGCATAATGGAAACAAGATGAACATACGTGCAGCCCAGATGTAAAACGGGGACTGGTCGAACCTGTAATAGTACTCGCTCAGCTTTTGGTGAGCAGCTAGAAGTCCCTCTCGGATGCAAGGATCAATGTTAGTGGGTAAGTCGCGAATGGATTCACGAAGATGTTCCTGTAGACCGCGAAAGATGGCATGTGTATGTGATAGCATGGGCTGTTGCGTAGCAGACATCTGGGTCGTGGCATCTCGGAACCTCTCGAGCCATGTAGCTACAAGCCTAATCGACGACCACTCATCTTCTGTGAGTTCGAGATCACGGAGGTCACGATTTGCGCGGAGGGCCACAAAGGTATTGATCTCAGCCTCGTATTGCAATGCTCGACCTATGGGTAATGAATTTGATAAGTTCCAGTTCCACAAAACAATCAAAGAAACCTTACGCATCATTTGATGGGTGGAAGACCAACGCGTCGAAACATCAAGGATGAGCATAAGTGCAGGAGGGTAGCATGGGGCATCAGGATTCCTCTTGCGAAGCTCATCAGACACTAGGTCTAACCAGCGAGCCTTCCGCTGTGGACTCGAACGAACAGCGCGGACAATTTTTCGAAGCTAAGAGGACTATTAGGCAAGGCTTAAAGGGCTAACACCACTAAAAAGAACCACTTTCCTTATCTACTGCTGGAAAAATAAAATCGGTAGGGGCCTGTGGGCCATCAGGAGAGAATTCATCTTCGTCGTCACCTTCCTGGGTTGCTGCATCGTTGTCTGCTTCCTCACTAAGTGGTGCACTGACAGAGTCCTGGTAATTGTCACCAGGCGAGTTGGTTTTCTTATCGTTACGAGAACGTTTTGCACCGATAGCTTCGAGTAGCTTGGAAACCATCAGTGAAGGGTTAAGGACAACATAATTTGGTTCATACCTTGAGCGCTGCAAGGTGAATGGTATGCGGCATGCAACGAAGCCGTGCCCAGACTGCGTTGATAACGATCTGCATCTTCTTGGCCAATGAAACAATTGCATCGACAAATGTGTCCATGTTCGACGCATTGTCCGTTACAAAGGCAATTGTCTACTGCAAGTTGAGCATATTATCGGCATTGAGAACAAATACAATTCACCTTTCCTTGGATACCGAACATACAAAGTGTGTCCCAGACTGCCTCTGCGATGTTTTCGCCTGTGTGCTGGCCAAGCAGTTCACGAAAATCAATCAGACATTCCTCTGTTGACAGTTGAGTGAAAATAATAATAACAAGAACTTGCGACAGACCAAGTTCACCAGTATCTGGATTTACGTAGTGTGTAATGATGCCGAGGAAACCATAGTTGTTGCCTGATGTCCAGCCATCGAGCGAAACAGCCACCTTGCCATCAATTTTCTACTTACAAGTCAGAACGTTGAATCATGATGTGTGGTTGACATTACGACGTACTGCAAACAAATCCTTCATTTCTTGGATACCTTCGGCATTCATTTTCATCACGCGCCGCTTGACTGTGAAACGGCTGGGGATCTTGAGTGATGACGCAGATCGATTTACATAGTTGAGGAGGTCAGCAAGTTCTGGTTTCTCCACCTCTTCAAACGGTTGGTCGGAGGCGACAATCCACTTTGTCAACAACTCTTCAAATTTTTCCTGGCTCCAGGGTTCCTAAATATCAGTGATAAGAGAGCGCGATCAATGGAAAATAAATAAACACTTACTGCTGCTTTCTCCTGTTGCCGTACAAATGCATTCTTGAGTGACTGCTGATGAGCGTCGTGACGTTGCGTGAACTCGGCGAGTTTCGCAGACGAGAGCTCAATCTCGCCGGTTGCAATTCCTTTCTCCTCGGGTGAGAGTGGTGCATGCGGACGGCGATCCTTGAGATAAGAATAAAATTTGAACATGTCAGGCGAGCAACTTCTGAGATTCCCAATAAGACCTGAAAGGAAAACCCAACTGTGTGTAAGTCGAAAATAGTGACTGATGAAGAATTGACCTTACCATTGAGATTGTTCCTCATCCTCTTCGTAACCCTCAAAACCTTCCTACCACCATGAAGGCACTGGTAAAACTTGTCACCTTCGTCGGCTTTAACGCCATGAGGAGCAGCCTGGAGGGTATTATAAAAGTAGTAGATCGGATTCGACGTCTATAGTCAATTTCATTAGTACTAGAAACATATTTGACAACCGAAACCCACCTGTTTCGTTTCCTTTGAGCTTTCGTCCATGAAGCTGCTAGCAGGGGTGATGGCGGGGGTGGTTGCTTGAGAGGGCTGAGAGTCGTCAACAGTGCTCTTATCAGATCGCTTCCGCTTCCCAGCATGGGCTCGCCTCATATTATTCGGCACTGTCTTTGAGGGAAGCATATCGGCGAGCTGCAACCATCATTAGAAGGATGGAAACGAAAGAATTACTAATTGTCAGTCATGTCAGTCACGTACCTCCTCATTAGATATGCCACCCTCACTGTCGGATGCATCGCTTGCCTGCAAAGACCCATCAACTTCGTCGGTTTCGTATTCGTCGTCATCTTCGAGATCCGACAAGCCATCATCCGCAACTTTGATATGCTTGGTAACCCTCTTTGAACGTCGTTTGGGTTGGCGGTGTTTCTTCTCGAGATCGCCCCACTCATCGAGGCGCTCAGCGGCAAGGATATCCTGTAGTCCTGAATTCTTGTTTCGCTTAGGTCTACCTTGGGCAACTGGCGGGCGTGCCGTCAATACTTGCAAGATGCAGAGTAAGGCAACACATACCTTCATCGTTGTCGATGCCAGCATCTCCTTCCACAGAGGGAAGAGGGATAGGATCGTTATCGCCAGGGGAGTTGAACCACTGGATATCGTTGGCGTCTTTGAGTTGGCCATGCTCGTCGACCGCGCAATTCTCAGCATCGGAGTGAGAAGGCATACTGATGGCCCAATGATAAAGGCAAGAAGTGGGGGCAGGGTGACGTTCTCGTTGGCAAAAATGCGCCCATTAAATAGGTTGTGCGCATCCCTTCCTAACTAGGAGATTTCATCTTGATGCGCACACATGCTGCTCCAGATTGGCCAGCTCGCTGAACGACACCCGAGTGACCCGAGAGCTCTGCAGATAAACAAACCAAAGCACGTGTGATGGCATTATGCAATTCAATGACGCAATGAACGCGTCATAAATTCCAATTCTACACAGCCGTACACATGCCGTATACGGCCGTCAGTTGACGGTATGATACGGGGGGTAACCGTGCCGTCACCCGTGCCGTCAAGTCGCACCTGTGGGGCTAGACGGCACGGTGACGGTAACCGTCTTACGGGTGCCCGTATAGCCGTATATACGGACACGGTGCTCAGCCCTAAACGTGTGTAGGTTTGACAACTTCTCAACGATGCCAGTGAGGGCTGGGGAATCCATATTTCTACCGTTATCTGCTCTGGTTCACATATACAAGCACAGCTCTTGAATATGCATCGCCAGCTGAGGATTTTTGAGGAGAATGTCGTGGAGCCTGAGGGTTTGGTCCAAATTGTGTGACGAAGTTGACTCTTGAGACCATTATCCTGTTGAATATGCGTTTCTGAGCAAAACATCGAAACGATGGCGACACTAAAGCGCATGCTTGGAGATGCGATCCATCTCATGTTTCATCAATGATTTGGTCAATAATTTCTGGAGAGAGGAGGTTTGCCATTGCTAGAGGTCATAACGCATACGTTGCCAGGGCGGTCTACCACCATATGTTCTCTTATGACATAAAATATTTTTGTTAAATAGATAAATTTATCTGATAGGTATTTTGACTTACATAGTTTCTCTGAAAGCCGACCGGTTCAGAATTAGCACTAGGGGGCAGAAAGTCCGAGTGGGCGCGCGCGTGGTATTTGCGAATGACCAGTGTGTTGTTGGACGTTTGACAAAACTGGGATTTGACAAAGATTTGACATTGACATACTAAACAGCCGTCTGGGAGGTGGAACGCGCCGTCAAACCATCACTTTCTCAACGTTCAGATACATTCAAAATACAATACGTATCGAAGTCACTCCTAAGACCTTTGCCAATAAACCGAACCAGCCAAGCCGAGCAGAGCCTGCAGTCCCAATCCAGTGCCCACTCCCGCAAATGTTGCCACTAAACCTTCGGTGCCCGTGAAATAGGCTCCTACCTGGCTAGTCCCAAATGCTCCTGATTCGACCTTGACGTCAGTGGAGTGACCAACTAAGGAGCCAGTAGGGGCATGATGTAGCCAGCCCCATGTAGTACCAATCCCCAACCCCAACCCCCAGGAATGCCCATGCGCCTCAATTCCATCACCGTAGACATCGACAAGCGTGATTATAAAGGCTGCTGCGGTTCGAAAACGAGCCCAGTCATTGTCCCAGCTACTTTCGTCAAGGTTCACAACAGCTTTCACATGATCAAGGTCAGGACCGGCTTCCGGTTTAGCATCTCCTTTGGGCACAGTGTCGACGTATTGTTTATAGCCTTTAGAACCCCCAAGCTGTTCTATACCACGGAGAACCGAAAGGACTCTACATAGAAGGGTAGTAGTCAGTGCAGTCGACATGATCTCTGGCTCAAGACATACCTGTCTCTTCCAGCCTGGTTTGCCTATTCGGTGGTAGGGGGTCAATATATTATCACTACAGAAGAGGAGCAATTCCGCCCACCTTGCGTGCATTAGATACTGCTTTCATCGCCTCATGAATCGCATTCAACGAATCTTCATCGTTGGGGTTGCTGATCAATCTCTGAAAATGTGGGCCCAATCCACGAAGTGCTGGGTCCTCCTGAAGATAGTATATCAAAATCTGCGTGGGTGAGGGGGAAATAAGGAATGGCGAACATGGCGAGATGCTCGTTTCTCTACAAAAGCAAGTTCCTTCGCAAACTCCTCCTGGTCGGATGCCTTGGAAACCTTGAGTAGTTCGGAATACCTGCCCCTTGTTCAGAATATCGTTATATAACTTGACATGGAATTGTACCATTCTTCTTCAGTTTGAGCGGCCTACATGCTATATTCAGATGGTTCACACGGCAGAAGAGGAAACCAACGCACATGAACCTGAATCGAAACATCTTCAAATAACTCTGGGTTTTTCTTGAATCCCTCAGAGCCTCCTCGAGCCTCGACGCTTTGAAGCATCTTGATGATACTAACAAGCATGCAGTATTGATAAAATGCCGCAACCTGGTGTGGACTCAAAATACCTTTGTTTATCCTGCATGATCTACAATAAACATTCTTCAGTTGTGGTGATTTCGAATTTTAGAGAGACGCAGTGAACTCACATAGATAAAGTATTGATTGGTGTTGTAATAGGTGGAATAAGTAGAACAAGAAGTCGATGCATGAAAAGCTGCGGTACAGCTGGTTTAAATACTTTCACGTTGCATGCAACATGTCAGGATACAAGCTGCATCGAATATGACGACCTCCAAAAACAATGACATTGGATTGTGTGTGATCCTCTCATGCGGCTTTGGGGCGGACAAAGATCAGGATTTGGTGGAAGATCGGGGTATTGGAAACGCCGAGTATCACCTTGTGTGTGATGATATCTCAATTTGACGCGGCTGAGCAAAAAGTTCCTGTGCAATCTCGAGTAATACCATGTTCAAGAACATTACGGAGACAAATTGTTTTATGATGTTGCATGCAAGCTGTCATAAAAGAACGGGGGTAGCAAATCGCCGGATATCTTGGCAAGCTTTGCTGCGCTTAACAGGCTCTAGATCCCCTTCTGTATTACTGCCTTTCAAGTTGGAATGGCGAACGGTCCAATATTAAGAAGAGCCATGCTCAAGTTCGAGTTGGGCGCTAGTCGTAGACAAGTGCTCTTTTTAGTTCTCCATCTGAAATATTTTTCTGAATAAAATAATTATAACAAAAATAATCCACCACAAATCAGAATCTGAGCCTGTGCAGACTCAGTGCTAACCTCCAACCTCGTGAACCAATGTTGGAATATCTCACTCAAGAGCAAATTGACCAGGTCAGTCGCTACTTCTATCATTCTTGCTTGTGGTAATCCCTGGTTCATTTCACAGTTTGACCGAAATGGGTGAGCAGATTCAATCTGGT
Organism: Collybia mongolica; assembly: GCA_013420905.1. NCBI lineage: Eukaryota > Fungi > Basidiomycota > Agaricomycetes > Agaricales > Clitocybaceae > Collybia > Collybia mongolica. The sequence goes on from JAAXNY010000004.1 coordinate 974,531, forward strand.
ACCTGGCCCGGCGCTCTTCAAACCCCTACTCACGAATTAGGAGACATTTTCCAGTTATCTTCTCGTGCCAGGCTTTCTAGAACCATCCGAAACACACACATTGTTGAACAGGTCCAAGGCACTGTTGTATGACTTCAATGTAGATGATCACCCGCGTGTGAGGCTCTCCTTAAGGCAGCGCTCATACATTCCTAGAATTGACATCACCACCCATCAGACGAAATTTACCACCAGCGACAAGGATCACGTTGGGGATAATTACTTTTTAACTTCTGGAGACAAGATGTGTGTCTGTCTCGAGAATCATCGGGACTGATCTTATTTGTGCCCCGCTCAGCCGGTATTTCTTAGAAGAAGATGCAGTGGACGAACATGGTCAGCTGTTGAGAGAGAAACAGAAAGCGGTCAACAAGATTGGGCATGGTGAGATCCTACAATTGTTCTATCCGATCACTTTAGACAATACTAATATTATTGGATCAGCGCTTCATGTACTCGATCCCGTGTTTCGTAGAGTAACTCTAGAAAATGAACGATTGAAGGCACTTGTCCGAGATTTGAAGTTTCACCGCGATCCTGTTGGTATGTCATCATTTTTTCCCCCGGACATGGACTTGACATTGGTCCCCAAGCTCTCCAATCCATGGTAATAACCAAACAGACGCATATCGGCGGTGAAGGTCAGATCGTTTGAAAGGACCTTGAATATACAAAAATAATGTTTGTTCCCCTTTTTCGATTTAGTTCCCGAACACAACGACTCGTGCGTGGGCTGATTATCCCCTATGCTTTCCCTGACTTTTACCGCAGGACATTCCTAGTGAGCCGGAACATCTATACAAAAATACCTGAAAACCTGATCATCTACCTAGTACACTGATCCACCCACGGCTCTGGGATTTTGGATTGCGTTGGAAAAATGTACTCCGGAAAACGGAGCATTATCCTTTTTGCCTGGATCACACATCACATCACCGATTACGAAGCGATTTGTCCGTTTACCCGGTGGAGGAACTGGATTTGAGGCCCTAATTCCAGCAGCCGTGCAAGAACAAATACCAGAGCCATCGGGGAAATATATCCTCGAAGCTTGCGCACCTGGTATGCCATTTTATCGAATTAAATCACACTACTGATTTCACATCAAGGTGATCTTGTCTTGATTCATGGCTCGGTACTCCATAAATCCGAGAGAAATAGAAGCCCTCATACACGCTTTGCATACACTTTCCATATGATCGAATCTCCGCCATATGCTGTGTATGACCACAAGAACTGGTTGCAACCCACACTTGAGATGCCGTTCTCACATATACTTGACACTCCGAATGAGGTCGTGAGGAATTTTCAGCCCACCGGGCCGAAGGTCGTTTCATGAATAGAACACGGCTCTGCATGACAAAATAATCATAAATTGTGTATTTGTATCCACTTGTAACGATATAATGTCGTTCGCTCATAACCGTCGTGCCTCTGGAATCAGGAACTCGGTTCGCCCAAGCACGAGGTCACCAAGGGCGCTGCCGTCGTTTATCCCGATAGACCCGTGGAAAATACGCCAATCAGACAAATGTGAAGATCTGCCCAACGTTCATATGCCCCACTCCTCTCGCAGCAAAACTAACTGCGAGTTTATTTTCTAGCTGGGTCTCACTCTTGAATTCATAATTGCGAAGGACCATTCGTATACTGCGCAGTAAGGGCCCGTCAGTTGAGGTACGACTTCACCATAACCCATAACCTCTTCTATCGGAGACCTGCCGCCCATAAGCTGTTGGTTATCGATAATGTAGCGCAGCATTGTAGTGGTCCAGTGACAGACGTCGTCGAGTGCACACCCCTCCATAGAGAGGCGGATCAAAGTTGAAAGCAAATGGCTTGGCCTAGATGACCCTCGTTCAGCCTGATGGAAGACAGATACCCATGAGAGGAAGCGTTTGGTTTTTCGGGGTATCCTGCACCGATGCCTGATTCGCTCTCGATTTTTAAATCTCTCTAGAGTCTCAGTGAGATGTCCTAGCAACTTGTTCCATTCAGACATCCGTATACCCGGCCAGCGGCAATAGATGGCCACTTGCGTATGTAGAACCGGGAAAGTCGTCGCAAATGTGCTCAAGAAATTCCTATCGCCGAGTAACTATTAATCCGAGGGACTGTATCAAAAGGGGTGGGTACAACATTAAGTTGACGTCATGTAACCTTGGCAAATCTGAAAAACATGTGATACAGATCGCAAGGCTTTGAAGCCTGGAGCAAAAAATCTCTCTGACTACCCGAATATGCTGTTGATGGCCATGGAGGTGTGAACGAGCTATGCCAGCGCGCTCTGCATCTTCGAAGCGAAAATACCGAAATCCTCAGCTGGAATACCAACAGCAATTCGACGAACAAAATCAAGCCGTGCACGCCGATTAGCTTCTTCACCAACTCGGGCACATCCGCAGCGCGATTCTAGTTGCGGTCACAGCATAATTAGAGGGACTTAGCGTGTGCAGCGAGGCAAAAGTTCCTGGACAGCCGGCACTAGAATTTGACATCACATCATCACGACTCGGATGTGATGATAGGGAGATATTGGCAAAAAGGCGCTTCTAGGAGGTTTGATAAAATGCAGGACAGACAAGCCATCAAGGCTTCTCCGTCACCGAAGACTCTATTGATGAACTGCTCTATAATTTCTTGCGGAAAGCGAGTAAACGGGACCATGGTAGGTGTTAAACAACAAGGGTGTGGAATTTTAATATATAGATTAGTGGTGATTCGGGAAAAGTCAAGAAATTGGTAGTGTTTGTCTAGTCAATCATCTACATTATCTTCTATCACGGGAGGGATGAGCTCAAATAACCCTAAATTTAGATATGGCGAGAACGAAACCACAGCCCGCTTCCCCTCTGCTAATCCCAGGTCGTCGTCAAAGAGAACCCTCACTTGAGACAGATCGGGGAATGTAGATTGTGCAGCAGCGAGGGCGTTGAGTTCACGCCAAATGTTATCATGGGGTGTTTTTACGACGCCAGACACGGAAACCGAGACATTCCGGAGTCTGCTTCCTACTTTGACGCCCCTCAGAAAACATACCAACCATCTAATCACCTTCAACCCCTTGCCTGCGATAGAAAGGTGTCGTAGGTTTGGTATAGCAGGGAAAGGCTCATCCGCGGTAAAGTCAGGTGAATACGTATAATTGGATGAAAATTTTGAAACCCACTGTCTTCGCTGCGTAACGTCATATGCAATTCCTCCAGTGAGTCAAGCGCGGATCGTAGTATTGCTTGACAGGTAGTCATTTCCAACGCCGACCAACAGCAAATGGCGAGCTCGCGCGGGTCAGAATGGGATGTTCCAAACGATGAACGAAGCTCATGCATACTATCCCCTAGATGAAGGACTTGGAAGCCCGCATTCCGTGATATTGATTCGACATTGCGAGGAATCAAGGGGTCTTTGAAAGCAGGAAAAGGGACCAACAGTTCTTGAAGTTGGAGACAATGGAAGAATGAGTTAAGTGGCCACGAGACAATATCAACATCAGTGTGCGTTAAAGGTGCGGATCGGATCAGGTCAAGAAGTGCCGCCTGGAGTTGGAGTCCTAGTGAATCCCAGGTTGTTGTATAATCCCCCGCAATCAAAGATAACGACCGCAAACCCACGAATGATTTCAATATAGTAGGAAGAATAGTACGTTCTATTCGGACGTGCGCCCACCCATCAATGCCGAAGGCCTCGTACGTATGTCGGAAGTCGTGAGTTTGCGAGGGCTAGATGATAAAAGTCCTCATAGCGCGCTTTGTTTTCCCCATTGAAAGCTATCCTTCCAAAAGGTATTTTCAAGACGGCGCGAGAAATACTGTCGAGGTAAGTGAACATGACTTGAGAGTCAACTTGTCGTCTTGTGCCTCATGAATTACGTGATCTACAATCTCCTGAGGGACATGAGGATAGGGACTACCAGCAGATGATATGCCCATATGGAAAGGTTTGGTGGGGGCCAATATTATCGAAGTCAAAGGATCCATGAGAGGCATTCTTGTATCTATATATAGGGCCGTTCCGCTGCCGGAGAAGACTGGGCTTCTAATACGTGCATCTCGTAACGTTTGTACTCACCAAGTAGCCTATGCTCATATAAACACTCCATTGGGAACGACAGTAGGCTTTTCATCTCGGGGTGTTCCTAACCTCGGAGGTAGCGAAACAATCGATGTGAACTAAATATGGTGTGGTTGGAGTGCGTTTAAGTTCCATCAATAGGGACTGCGCTTTGTGACATAGTGCGACCGTTAGTATAGTGAGCCGCAAGTGCATCGAAAGCCTACCCAGTAGCACCCCCCACCATCTTTGCAGTAACCAGTTGTTCCCCAGTCTTTACTTATACCTTTAATTTATTATCGACACCGTGACAGAGCGGAGAATCAACTTTGCCCTTACATAATGGTGCAGATGTGGGAAAGCGTCAGCGTCTGCGAATCTGCGATCAACTTTGTATGTCCCTAAATAATCAGCGCATCGTCAGAACGACTAATGCAAGACGGGATCTATCATTTATCACTGGTCTTCATCGATCAGACCATACACCTATCACAGAATGGATTCAACATCCACCGATCATGAAGGAATATTGCTCATGTTTCGTGTTGGCATTGAAGAACCAGATAATCACTCCAACCAGCGCCTGCAGTGGAGTTCTCTTGATCCCTTCATGTATTAATGATTTCTGATGTTAATTATAATAGAACACCCAGTTACTGACATCTTTTCGTAAGGCTGTGGTCACCGCATGGAGTTGTTAAGAAGCTGGACGCTTCAACCGTAATTGTCATACTTCGTGTGTAGTACGACAGCCAGCTGTTCCCTAACGGGACCGCGTTGATAACACTCCTCCTCCATGTTGTCTCTCGGGGATTCAGCTTCTCGTTCGATTGCTTCTCTGCTTGTACCACCATTAGTAAGAAACCACCATATATTCAACCGTACTTCACTAACTCATCCGTTCCGATAATAGGTCCAAACAGCCCTGTATGGTAAAATACCTTTTCTTACACTGTGTTCCAGTTTGTGATATTGATTTCGCTTAGGCATACATGCAACGCTTTTTTGCCAATGCATGTATTTCTTTCGAAAACGTCCACTCAAGGGCCGCAAAGTCTTACTTGCAGGAACAATCGCCCTGTTTATTTTTTGTACTGCTCAATGCATTTTGCAATCCTTTCCGTCTGGTGTGGGCGTTTTGTTGGATTTCGCTGTAAACGTGATTTATGTCAGCACAAAGTATGTTTCCTGTCTTTCGTCTTAGTGACAAAATTTACTCATTGAAGTGCTCACTTCTCGGCACAACATCTATAGCCTCATCGCGGATTGCATGTTCGTAAGTGTACCCACTCTGCTGGAAGTAAATAACTGGTTCCCGAAAACTGATCCGCCTGTTGAAGGCCTATCGCTGTTATGTTATATGGAACCGACGGAAGATTGTTATCAGTCTGCCTCTGCTCCTTATAGTTGCGGGTACTGGCATGTATTATCGTTTCGGTTTCTATTGTCAGAGTCTTGACATCAATCCAGTAATTGGAACTTTCACCTCACTTTATAGTTTCGGGACCCTAGGGGCCAATATTCATATGCCCTTCGACCCACGAGCCGCGTTGTTCATCACTCTTACCACAAATATCTTATTGACCGTTTTATCAGGTAAGACGACATCCTGAGCGGAATCTTAAACTTGTGAAACCAATATATCCTGCCAAGCTGGCCGCATTTGGTGGATTTCTCGGGAAATCCAAAAAGCATTGGGCCCAAAGATATCCCAGAAATACAATACTACAATTGCCCTTATGTGAGTGCTGGCCACCAACTTAGACCGACATAAGGCATGACCATTGTTCTCAGTGTCGAATCCGGTTCAATATACTGTGTTGCCATAATCGCATATACAATGTCCTTGTGGAAAAACGTTTATGACCCTTTTAATCTACAAGCCAATCCGGAAGTTTCCATTGTTTCGGTAGGTTCATCAGCTCCCTTAACATGTCAATATACAGAGTATTGAATTTGAATTACTCTAGCCTACCCTTTTTGGAGTGCTGACCCAAGTTGTGGTAGGAGTTTGATACGCTGCTCTGGGGGGTTAAGCTAAATTTGATATTTACACCTCGCAGGGAATCGTCCCAACCTTAATCGTTGTGCGAATGGGTTTAGGCGTCAGCGTGGAGGATGTACAAACTATCATCCTGGCGTCTGGGATCCATTTTGAACGGGATGGAGGCGACTCATCATGCGATATATCTGAGCGTCGTGTGGGAGGGTGTGTATAATTTTGCAGTCTCAAACTGATGTGACTTGCACCTTGGTGCAGGTAGGCTTCCCGGCTTTGAAAGAAGCGAATTCTGGAGCAAATAAGAAGAGATGACGAATCAATGGATGACGTATTTACATTTCATGACTGTTAGCTGTAATTGTTGATGTGTTTACTGAAACATAGGACGATGCTGGGTGCTAATTGTGTATGCGCTCTATATGCAATTCTGTGGATGGCCTATATATCCACTGACTTTCTAACCTCCCAGTTTGCTCACATTGTCGGAGACGAGCAAACGACAGGTGGGGGTTTGTGACTAGTTAGTATGTCTGAATTTAACATGCTTCTATATGTGCCATGGATACTAGTTCAATCAAGGTTGATAATTGATACAAGGGAGCAGCACTCCCCATTTCGCAACTTGTAAATTCAAAAATGTGCATACCAGCCCCAAGCCTCCAACCAGTAGGGCTTGCGAACCGCACCATCTGACGGGTACGGTTGACCCGTCTGCCGCACCAGATGCTGGCACAAAGGTGCATCACTGGCTGTACTTACAGGCAGGTCAGTGGTGCACAGTTCACTGTGATTACAGGGGGGGTTGTGCATCAAATTACAGGTGAGTTGTGCATCAGCCCTCCGCCCCGGTTGGTCTCCTGCCCTCTTCTCGGCTAATTCTAGTTTCCAGCTTCCAATGCGCCTTATCCCAATTTGTTCCACCGGGCGCTCGATGGGAACCGTAGAACTGGGTGCTCTGATCTAGCCGATGGCTGCTGATGTGTACTATACAACTGGGCAACACGATCGACTGAATGCGGGAATCTTGGGAATGCGTCCTCGGGGGATCTGATTATATGACGGGGCGGAAAAACATACAGTTATCATAAGTACCAAGTATATGAATTTGCTAGCTATGGTACCTCCGAACCTCCATGCGCACTACTAAGAGACATTCCCATGTCGGCACGCGCCTTCGCGATCATTGTCGGCACGGTGGACCACAGTTGGCGAAACTGGGCAGCAGAAGTAGACCAAGTCACAAATGTAGGCTAGCATGGTAAATAGGGGCGTATGGTCGCAAATGGTGCTAGTGGTATCAAAGTGAACACGTTCTGAAAAACTCCAATGGAGCCGTGATCCAGAACCCGGAAATTGCCGACGATTTCAATTTGTTCCCTCCATGTAATGGAAATCCTCCCTCTTCCTTCACATGTCCCTCTAAAACGGACGTTACAAAACCGGTATTCCCTAGAAAACGTCGCTGGTCGGTCGAGCCTTGCTTATCATGAGTTCTCTGCAAGCACCGAAAATGGGGTTTGTATTTCCCACCCGAATGCCGAGGGCTGTCGGACTGACGACCTAATCATTCTGATCATATCAAGCCCCAATGCAATCTTCATCGATCCACTCAAATGTCCTTGTTTTGATTCAGGGGGCGGGTACCACCACTACGCACAGGTTTTGTTGTGTACACCCTGCTCAAGTTTTATTGCTGAGATGGCCGAATGTCTCCGAGGACAATGAGATCTCAACAAAAAATTGGGGCCCCTTGAGGCACCTCGAAGGCGTTCCGGCACTATCACTCCACCTGGACCACCGAAGATTGCCAGTTCCATATCTGCCCCAGTAGCTTTTTTAGTCTCGCAGCCTATTTCTCCTGGGTTGTCAATGTCAAAGCTGTAGTACAATATCGGACTGCACATGGGGTGTTTGTATTCGACCTTGGGTTAAACCAGTCATAATTACATGGCTTAGTAGTCCTTATGGGCATTGTTCTCATCTCACTATAACAGATCCAACCGAGGTATGATCGCCATTTCATGTACTAACTGTATATAGTGTTTCGGTGTATTGATTTAAGGTGTTGACAAAGCACCGATAGCGCCCATTTTAATAGGTAACACAGTACCTCAAACCTAATACCTCGTCCGACCTCCCACATATCCGTCACCTTCGACGTGTATACCAATATTCTAGTCATTCCTTTACCATGTTGTCTTTTAAAATCACTATTGAAGATACGTCACCAATAATTTCGTATTCGCCAGACTGGCGAGCCGGGCACTCTTCGGATGATGGAATGATGACCTCGTACGAGCTTTCTTTACCCGTGGACTCCAGACTTCCTTACCTCTCCCTCAAAAAGATATTCGCAAAGCAGCTTTACGGTGACAAACGTTAAAGGCGCATCTCTTTCTTTCACCTTCAATGGAACGGGAATCGAAATTTTCGGCGCGAGACGTCTGAACCACGGCATGTACCAGGTCAAGATGGATGATGCATTGCAACCACCAAGCAACGGGAGTGTGGCCGACCCAGGCACCTTCCAATTGCCATTATTTTCAGCCAGCAACCTTGCTCAAGGTCTTCACACTGTTATTCTAACAAACCTTGACGGCAGTTATCTGGATATCGATTATGTTTGTCGCATTCAACCTCGCTTCTCACCCTTGCCGCTGATTGATTCTTCGCTGTACCAGATTACATGGGATACGACGATAGGCAACAAGCCCGATGATAAGCTCCATGTCATTACTTACCAAGACACGAGTCCCTCGTTCACTTACCTGCCGAGTGAAGCGGACTGGGCAGTGCCGCTGAATAATCTGGGAAGTTTCATGGGCGGATCGGGGCAGTACGTAATACCCCACCTTCAAATATACCATTAACCTGCTTACGTTTGCAGTGCTACTACGAAAGCCGGAGCCTCTCTCAAGTATAGTTTCGAAGTGAGTCCTCTGTCTTCTTTCTTTCTCAAGCACTAACATTAAGTATAGGGTGAGAGACTGTCAGGCACTTACAAAAGCCCATCTGAGCCTACTTGTGTTTTATAGGAGATGGAGTTTCGCTCTATGGCCCCGTTGGTCCCGAAGGGTCTTCGTATGTCGTAGATGTAGATGGTGGCCCCTCGAGGACTTTTACAGCAAAAAAAGAATTCTACATACCTCAGAGCCTTTTGTACCACGCTAGTTCCTTGGGACCGGGTACCCACAACGTGACGCTCTCATACCAGCAGGACCCCCTACAACAGACGCTTGCAATTGATTATGCCGCTGTATATACAACAGCAGAAACAAGGTGCGCCAACGAGCACAGCTGGCATATCACATCCACTCTAAGAGCTGTGGCTAAACAGGTCTTCTAATAATACGGGACCTACAGGGCAAGTAAGGTGCGTCAATAGAATTGTGTTCCGTTTCCTCCTCTGAAAAAAACCCTCCTGAATAGCACTGGAGGAAAGTCGACAAGGTAGGAAAATCAAATTCTACATGGAGGTCTCTCTAATCGTGCCCCCTTAGGCAACCCATCGGGCTGATCGTAGGATTGACTGTGTCTGTGGCCATCCTTTTGATCATCTCTGGCGTGATGTCCACGCTGTTCTGGCGCGAGCGCAAGCAAAAGAAACAGGGAAGAATTCCATTTAACGAGATTCCTTCCCTAGGGGATCCTATGGCGGCGACCATCCAGATTCCCCACCCGCCACCGCCAACCACAGAGACCACACTCCCTTCAAATAGATACACGTACAGGTTTCAAAAGTCCCGTACCACAGAAGCGAGCACATCAAGGACGCCTTTGGTGCGACCGCTATTCCAAGGAGGGATGTATCAATGACTGATCTTGTTCTTCCAGATCTCCAGTAGTGCATCAACTTCTCAAGTATCAAGTTCTGTCGTGTATCCAGCCTCTCGCGGCGAAAACCCCCCCGAATACTCTGTTCAATGATATCAATTCGCTTGACTCTTGAAGTTGCGCGAAAAATAATGTATCGTTACGGTGTGGTTTACCCCCCGAGGCGCTGGTCACTGAGCCGTCATTGGCAAGTAGGTAGTTAACATACAGTACTATATCACTGGAATATCGAGTCCAAAATTATGTAGGGTGTAAGAGCAACGAATAGGGGATGTGATAATAAATGGCACGCGTCACGGAATGAGAGTAAAGTAAACGGACATTGAAGGAGTCCAATGAAGTAGGTAACCTAGTAAGCATCTTTGCGTCTGCTGTAGCGGCCAAAGACACCACATGCTGAAGCACAGAATCCAAGGAGGAGGGCGACAAGCGCACCAAGGACCATCCAGTTCGCGTTTCCGTACTGTGCGGGCATGCCCTCACCTCTGAAGCGGTTGCGCGTTATGCCGAAGAGGACCATGTCGATGACGAATGCGAGAAGAGTGGCAAGGGCAGCAATGCCACTGAGGAGAGTCATGAAGATCGTGCCTACACGGTGATAGGAGGCGCCGCAGAGTCCGAATAGAAATGCTAGACCTGCGAGGCCTGCGGCTGAGAAAAAATTAGAGGGGCCTGATCGACATTTGAAAAGATCGGGTAGATACCTATAGGGTGTAGGATGAGTGTTTTGGTTAGATTGTGCATAACGGTCGTGTTGAGGTTGGTTGAGCTAGGTGATGAATGAGATAATGTCGTGAAAACGAATCAATGGCACTCACCCTCCCCCTTGAAAGTCGTATCCAATACCGATTCCGCTCCCCGTGAATCCAAACACACCGTACCGAGTTTGGTCAGCCCCAACGCCGACATTGAGGAACGATATCGCGTTCCATGTCGGTACCGATACACAAACCTTAGGAAATGTGTTAGGTAGGTTCTACATGTGAATCCCGACAGGTAAAACATACAAAGATCAAGAGGACCATGGCTGAGAAACAGAAGAAGAGCCCGGGGATTGCTGGGGAGGCTGGCATGGTGGGAGTTCGTTACCTGTTGAGCGTCAGTGGCAATAGATAGAACGTGGTGACGAAGGGCTCACTGGAGGCGTAGAGGGAAAGTGGAAGGTGGAGATAGGGGACGTCAAACATTCAAGGGATCAGGGAGCTTGAATTTATAGTCCCTCAGGCACCATTCAGCAGAAGGCGATTCCCTAATTGGGCGATGACGTAGGCTTGGAAGTTGGGGGCACAACCCCACCACGACCCAGGCATAGGATAAAATTCGATGACATGGGCTATGGAGTATATGCGCGCAAATAGTCCATGGGGGGATCCGTCTATCCGCAGTCGTCATCGCCCATGGCAGTGCCGCCATATACACCCTGTGGTAAGAAGCCCGCTGTCACGGGCCGCAGCGAGGTCACTGTCGAGTTCACCATTTCCGCAGTTCCGACAGAAAGTTGGCGGGTTCTTTGGGGGTCCTTAGAGAGCATGTGGCGGTTCAGCATGTAGACAGAATTTCGTCGGAGTTTTTTTGGCCACACTTTGTTCAGGCTTCGAGCTCCCACGCCACGACGCATTGCCGTTCATGCCGCTGTGCCAAGAGTCCTAGTCAATGACCATCTCCTTCACGATTTAAACAAGTTGAACGACCAACTGTAAGTACTCATTCAATATCAAGTGTCTCACCAGCAATCCAGTCATCGCCCGGCTCAGTCTTCACTAGATGACAGGAACAAGGCTAGCAGTAACGAAAAATTCCAAGTTTAGCTTCGATTCGTCTTAATTTCTCTTGGCCAACGTCCATAGCCATTGCGAGCGCAGTAATTTCTGTGCGAATCCGGAATCAGGCGCACCTGTAATTAGAAACAAAATTTCATGAATTTATTCAAACCAGTGCCACGACTAACTTTATACAACCAAAGGGCTAACAAGGTGGGAAGTTAAGCCCGCTTATAAGGACACAATAGAAGGACGTATTATTGACTGACACACCCGGGTAAATCGACAACGGTAGAACCTGAAAGTTTTTATTCACTTGCATGTGGATAATACCCAACATATGCTGCACACATTAAGCTCAGTAAAAAGGCCGGTCGGCTGTTGGTCTGGGTAGGGTCTGTTGGTAGTCGGTCTTTAGAATATTAGTCAGTTGTGAGTCAGTTGCCAAGGGTAAATTATATTTTTGTACTTGATTGTCACTAAGTCATGACATCACAATCAATACATGCTACTGGGAAGCTGCAACTCTCAAACTATTCCATCATCTAACCCATCTTCATCTCTCCCACACTCCTCTGATGTTAATAGATCCAAAGCTGGATGCTTCTGTAGGATGTAGATATGGGATGTCTCATCCCAAATACCAACAATGTCAACAATATCAGCTGTCTGCATGACATAAACATTGTCTGACCATGAGTGTCCATGGATTGTACCCAGAACTGTCTCAACATTCATTAGTTCTCAGTACACAATGTACAGTTCTGATGTCTCATCTGAGAGGACCTCGTAGAAAGCAAGGGCCTCACCAAATACCTGTTTTCTTGGTATTGGATCAACTGCCTTTTCAAGACATAAAATGAGCTTTGGGTTAAAAATATATGGACAGAGTCCACTCACAGAGAACCAACAGTATCTCCTGGAAGGTTCTCCAGCAAATTTATAGCTGATTTCACTTTGGAGAACTCTGTGGTTGGGTAAACGGTATTTGCCCCACCTCTTGATTTTGTTATATTCCACCATTCCTTCATTGCCAAGATATGCAAAGCGATGGGCAAGCAATGCAACCAGATGATCAAAGGCTGAGAATTGAGAATCAGAGCCCTCTTTACACTCACTCTGGCAAAGTGGAATTTTTTGAAACACCTGTTTTTCCTGAGAATTTGACCCCATTCTATCATTTAAGACAAGAGATGGGTAATAGAGATGAAGGAGCTTTGCTTTCTCCCGTCTGACTATCAAATTTGTGAGAGCACTAAAAGGAGACTTCTTTGATTGAATCCTGTGTCCCATTTCACCAATGCTGTGCTCAACTGTGGCTTGTGATCCAAGGCAAATAGACCCATTCCATTGAATGTGCGCAGGAATATGGATAAGTTGAAACAAGCATAGGCATGCTCTTGAGTTCAGGCTAGGGTTATCTCCAATATAAAGCCTTTCAAATCCAGTTAAGAACTTGACAATCAATGTGCGTAGCTCAAATAAATCCTCTTCAGTCCTCTCCTTGATAGTCATGGCAAACTCCATTGCATGCACAAATTGTGAGAAATTCTCCAAGACTGTCAAATTTATCTGAAGCTCAAGAAACATTGGCACAAGGTAGAAATGCAGAAGACCCATTCATTCATAGACTTTATACTGGCTTTGGTGCTTTAGATGAATATTGCGAATTGGCCCACAGAAAGCAGGTGGAAGTGTTGACATAGCTTTGGTTATCCAGATCCCAAGTGTTTCTGCCTTTTTAGCTGGTAGATGAGTTATTTCATGGGGCTTAGTTTCAATTGTCATGAGATCCCAAAGAAAGGCTGTTGAGTTTTCATAGATTAAATGGAATGGGTCCAATGGAAAAAATGTGGGATGAAAAAATGCAGGGCTTGATGCACAGAGGGGGAGCCTAACAATTCCAGTAGATCTTGAGATAACCTTCCGCTGATTTTCATTCTGGGCCTTCTCAATCAAGTTGAGGGTCTCAAAATATTTTTTGTGGCTCCGCATTGGAAGGTCATCATATGAGTATTGTGGCTGAGTAGTATTGTATTTGTCTTGTATTAACATGGGGTAATATTGGGCCTTTGCACCCCTGGTTTCACTTGATTTAGCAGCTTGAGTTTCAGTGAACCGATCACCATAAACAGCAGAGTGTCCTCCCATGCCACTGATTTTAGCAGATCCAAGCATATCACCATTACCAAGGACAATTGCACCACGAAGCACAAAGTAGGATGAATCAATTGCATCCCAGATCCATATCCCTTCTGAACCTCTTGCCATCTCTTCAAACAGGATCCATGCAAAGGACTCAATATCTCCAGGGGAGTTAGGGCCAGGTGTTGCAAAGTTGATGATGATGTGTTCAACTATGTAACGAATATGGGCAGGTAAATTTAGCAGGATTAATATAAGGAGCCATGTGTTGGAGTCTTTCTTCATTGTGAGCTGTGCACCATCAGTAGATAATGCAAATGCAACATCTCGCCCTTCTTTGAAAAGGCCTGTAGCATTGTGGTGAATATCAACATGGACTTGTGAGTTTCCAAAATCAGAATATTTCCTTTTAGCAGGTACAGCACCTGCTGCAGTTGCAAGTAAGTGAAGGACCTCCTTGAGACACCGGTCCCAATCCCTCATAAGGGCAGAAGTAGTTTCATTTGCATAGAGTGCCTGGATAGTTGGTTTTATTGGGAGGGCAGTAAATTGTGCAACAGGGATTCTACAACCTGAGCAGTGATGGGGTTTGAAGCGAGGCATATTACAAGGTGTTTTGGTTGCACTAGATATGTATGGACAGGCTTCAAGATGTGCATATTTTCCAGTATAAGCAATGCAGCTTTTGATACACATATCAACTTTTTGTGGTTGAAGATCAGTCAGTGCCTCAGCCAGGTGTGCAACCTTGTAGAGTGAAAGTATGGGGATTGAAGTTGCTTTTTCCAAGACTCTAGCATGAAGTTCATATGCCTTGACAGTGCCATTTGATTTTTGCCAGGCTATGTAGTGCTGTAAACTGAGCTCTTCATGAGGATCAAGCCTTTTTATTGAAAATGGACTTGAAGGTGGTTCAGCAGGAAGTTTATAGCCATTGAGTAAATCCTTTTTGAGAGCTTCCAGAGCAGGAGTAGTATAATCCAAATTAGACTCTTCAACTGAAGCAATATCCTCCATAACACAGTCATCTAGAATTGCATAGTTAGGAGTGGTTGCTGCAGATAAATGGTTTGAAATAGATATGGAATGAGAATCCAAATCTGCTCTATCTACTGCCATATCATCCTGATCATTGTCCAGGTTTATCTCAGAGTCATACTCTAAATCCAGTTGCTCTTCACTGATGGAAAAGCAGTCTGAGTCTGGGTCATCATAGGCAGACTGGATTTCTTCAAAGGGTTCTTGCTGATATCCTTCAGAAGTCTGGGAATTATCTAGATAATTTTCTTGAGTTTGGTTTTCAGAAATCCCTCTGCTTGGATTTGTGTGCAGATCATGTTGATTGCTGTGTAAAGTAGGCTGGGGTGGTCCATGAGTATCTAAGACCACACATTATCAATAAGGATATTGATGTAATGTGGCTCTCAAACCTGGGAGGCCATTTATTGATGCATGGGTTCTCTGAATATAGCTCTGCAAGTGTTGGACAAGATCTGGGGCTACAGACCATTGAGTTAAGTTCTCCACTGTACTCTGATCAGCATCACAATGGGAGATTGCTGTCCGCCGTTGGACAAGCTTTCTCCCATGGCATTTTGAGCAGAAACAGGTTACATGGGATGTACTCATGATGAGTAGGTAGGAGTTAGAGCCAGAGCATCAACACACTTAATCAATTGATTGATGCAATGGCTGCTAAGATCGGATTCCAATGCACATGATTTCGCTTGACAGCACAGCACTTGTCTTTTCCACTGTATGATTTCCACTACACAAGTTCTCAACACAACCTCTTGTCTCAATTTCCTGCAGAATCTGAATTTCAACTAATGGACCTCTCAAAACACAGTGCTGGGGCATCTTGGACCAATTTCCCGGATTTCACATCAAACAGCTCAACCCCATTTCAGGCAATGAACAATGATTCATCTGCACCTTTCTCCTTTGCATTGAAGCCTGCCTACACCAATTATGCTGGACCATCTGATATGGCCACTCTCATGCACATACCTGAGGTTAAGAAACTCTATGATACACTTCAGTCAACTAGTGCAATGTCTGCGAAAATGTATGAAGAAAATCAGGGCTTACGGTTGGAGATTGAGGGGTTGAGGGTAGAAATTGCATCTTTGAAACACAATGGGGATACTGGGCCATAGTGAGTCTATATCCTATGACCTTACTTTGTTTACACTCATCATATCCAAGTGGGGTGGCAAGGCGCACATCTCTTAGTGTCAGCCCAAGTGACTCCATCTCCCAGCAACCATCTTGTCCAAATACTGCATTTGGCTTTGCCACGCCACCAGTATTGGATACCACCCAGTTGAGAGAATGCCCAAAGGAGTACCCATTCAAGATCCTGTGGTTCAAACATGCCTGCCCATCAGATGCCAACCCATCACATCCACCGATGAAGAAGGCAATCTGTGATGAGCATGGGGACATGATCTCAGATGAGTATTATGAATCTATCCTGAAGTCTGCAACTCTATACGTTAACGAACTGGTTTTTCTGGTCCATGCAAAGGCGCCAGCACAAGCACCAAGAAAATCTTACCTTGAGAGGCACTTTCCATCCCAATGGCGCAGCGTGATTGGCAGGATTGAGACCAAACACCCACCTCTCGCTCTTTGTGCCTCCCACTGGAAGGCTGATCAGCTACTTTCCAAGATGCTGTGCACTTGTAAGCCAGGCATTGAGGTTGCTGAGGGTAAGGTTCCCATTAACAATGCTTCCTCCTCAAAGAGAAAGTGACAAAATTCTGGCACACTAAGTATTACTAACAATAAGCAGAAAAAGCAGAAGCCTAGACATAGCAAGCACCAAGTTTCTGATGGCAAGTGCAATGGCAATGACAACACTGGGAGGGAACCACCATCAGATGACCCACCTTTTCATGCCAATCTGGAGCCAAGCATGTCATTTGAAGTGGTGGAGCCTGCTGCTACTAAAGTCTCCCCCACGCCCAACCCTAAAGGCAAAGCAAAAAAAAACGTTGCACTCTGTGAGTTTGATTTCGACATGCTTAATCATATTATCTGACCCACATTTTCCTTGAAGCATTTGATGAGATTGCCACAAGGGCACTTGCACTTGGACATGGAAATCGCCCTCAGACTGCAATAGTTACTCCAGCCCTGCTACAAGACTCCATGCATTCAAACAAAGCCAGCTCATTTGTTCAACCCCTTCCAGAACCTTTGGTTTTAAGTATGATCAAAATCAATGCAACATGTGTGTTTTTTTCAAATATTTCTTCGGGCCAAGAACTTACTGGGACCTTTAGATAATGGTCTCAAAGGTGTGCCAAGTCTCTCTCCCAGATTACCAACATTACTCCCATCCACAACCATGACTTAGATGCATCCACTCAAGAGTTCGCAAAAATACCCCACTTACCTGCCTGCCTGGAACTACTTCAGAAGATATCAAAATCTTCAGCTTTTGATGGGCAACCATGTGACTCAACACTTGCATTACTCACACGGATTGAGTCAGCAGACCCTACAGCACCTGGTATTGACGAAGACAATACTAACCTGGGTTGGGGACATATTCAATTCACAGCAGGTGGACTAACATTAAGCACCGTTATCCGTTCATGGCGAAACATAGGTAATGTTTCAACTGCATATTGCTTGCTTGCTGCAGCAATGAAAACTTGTCGGATTGCTTGACACCTCTGTTTTACAAATAACATCATTGCAACTGGGGGATTTCTCTCCGACAGCTACCTCCAAAACCTTGTGGAGCTGATATGGGAGATGCTAAAAACGGTGAGCCTCATACTCTTACCTCCTTCATTCTCAAGCCTCAAAAAAAGTCAATAGACAACATTGGAGCAGGCCAACCCACCTGGCATGGCTATGTTGCAGGGTGCAGCTAGCGTCTTATCCACATCTGGGTCTTTGCCACTGGCTCAACCATTGGAAGATTGTCCACTAAATGTTAATGCCCAACAATTGGCAAGTTCAGCAGCAACTCAACTGGAAATACCTGCAACCAAAAACTTGGTCCAAGTAAGTCATTGAGCCTCTCCCCACTCCTACCCATTCATACTCTATCAGGATCTACATAAAGAAGAACTGAAGAAGTGGATACTGGCAAATAACATTGCCATGCCCACGAAGCAAAACAAACAAGGTGAGCAGTGTCACTCAACTAACTTCTGTTTCTGAAAAACTCGTGACCTCCAGACTTGATATACGCAATACGTGAATTGAAGGTTCTGCCGAATCAAGAAGAATTCAAACAACTCATTGCTCAAGTAAGTGTTCTGCTATATCATGCTCAGTATTGCACTGACGTTTTGCCTGCTTCAGCGCAAGAGAAAGCAGACCAGTCACAAAGGGAAGGTAGCCACTTAGAGTACCTTTTCTCATTTCTCGGATGTACAGTAGCTAGAATAACTTGTATTTTCTCATTGTTAATACAAGATTTGGGATGCCCGCCAGCCGACTAGAGCCTGACCACACCTGACATATTAACGACCTATGACTGACTGACTACTGACTAAGGACAGACTAAAGCCATGACTACTGATGCCTAATGACTGACTGCCACCTGACTATTGAAACACTTTGCCATGCCATTGCCCGACTAAGTGGTACCATCGAACGACTGTTTGCACATAAATCCAGTCCGTCAAATGTTCCAAAAACGCATATTAGTACGTCCATAGTCTGCCCCAAGTAGAACTTGGCCCGAGACCGACCTTCCACTGACCGCGACCTACTACAGATCGACTTCGGCTTTTTACTGAGCATTAAGAGCCACATGGACCCACCTAGACTCCGACTTGACGAACATAACTTCTCCGACTCGCAACATGCTATTGCTATTACACACGTAAGTACAACGAAAGACTAATTCGGCAGAGGTATTCTTTCGCCATATTGGAACCGATCCTGGCAGCTAAGAACGGGTGTACTCAGTGCTCTGGAGTAGAGTAATCAGTAATGGGCAGAGTGTGTTAACAACAGCCTTACCGCATACACTGTTGACAGGGGTGCTGTGGGTTGATATTCGACTCTCCCAAATCCTTCTTTCTGTTTGCTGTATACGCGTCGACTCAGATCGTTTGTTTGTACAGGTGTTACCAACGGTGGCGAGGGAGATTCGACCGGCAGATATGGCGCCACACTTGGTGAGGATTCTATGCGTTCTCTGCGCCTTTTGCGCCGACACCAGAAGAGCATGGCACCAGAAACAACTAAAAGCAGGGTTAACGATATTACTGTTGCCGTAATCAGCCCAATATCTAAACTGCAATATATTACGGTCAGAAAGGGCCAATTTTAAGAAACCGTTTCAGCTAAACTACCTTGTGAGTTTTCTGCTACTATTAATTGACGAAATCGTCAGAACTGAAACAATATAGTGATGGCAATATCGCGTACTGAGGTATCGATGGTGCTGTCGTCGTGTAGACAATGGCATAATCAATCGCGAACGTTTGCTGAGGGGCGTTCGGCCGATGTGTGAGTGTCAACTTGTGCGTTCCAGGCCCTAAGGAACTAGCATGATATAAAAGAGTTTGAGGCGTAAAAAATTCCCTGCGAGTCGTGAAGGTGCCGGGAGGCCCATTGTCCACTTGGATATCGCACATAGACCCAGTTAATCCGATAGGTCCGTAAAGTGAAACTCCATCTCCTGGTGGTTTACGCAGGTCCTCAGACAAGTTTTAGTTAGACTGTTATAAATAACCTCTCACCCTGTACATGAGGTTAGTATGTAGGGATGGGGGGGACAAAGGGCTCACATCAAAGCTGTAAATGAAGGAAGCACCTGACTTTGTTGTTGCACTGGAAACCTAAGCGGTTAAGACGTGAAACGTAAATTAGTCTGCCGTACCCACCGCCCCGACCCCGCCATGAAGCTTCCGAGTTTATCCGGCGATGCTGTCCAATCTGCTTCGGGCAGATAAGTGAATGAGGGACTTGTGTCTTGAAAAGTCTGCGCGTAGAGCTTGTCGTTAGCGCTTCCACCTATCGTCGTCTCCCAGGTAATCTAGTACGACGAAAAAGAGGTTAGCGATAGGTAGACCGGTCTTGGCTAGTATTAAACAAACAAAATCAATGTCCAGAAATTGTGCTTCTTGGTTCGTTATAGTAACTCTGTGAAGCCCTTGAGTAAGATTGTAGGCAGAGAACAAAACCTCTTGAAAGATGTCTCGGCCGACGGTCTTCCCGCTGCTCGGTGGGTATGACTGGTCATCTAATTGGACGTTATAAAAGCCGTGGTTCCCACGCTTCGCGCCATAGATTTCGATGTTTGTTCCATTGAAAACGAAAGAAGCGGATTCGCCTTTAAAATTTGTCACCATGAAGCTGCTTTGTGAATACCTGTTGAATAGGACAGGGGATTGTAAGCTCAGGGTCCTGAAGCGTACATGCATAGATCATGGCCTACAGATTGGCCTTTGAGTCATCTGAACTATGTCCGGCTCTCCAGCCAGGCGAATAAGATATTAGCGGTGAAGAGTCTTCTATGGTTGTCTGGAGAGATACCATATTCTTGAGAATAGCGAAAGAGTTGTAAAAACAGCCGCCCAGGCGAGAGTCGCAAGCAGAAATAGGAGGGTAACGAGAGAACTGGATAGTGCCTCTTATTATATCAACGGTCCCCACACCTTCGTACAGCCTGGCGCATCGTAAACAGATGCGGCGGGGGACACATCTTGGTTTCTGATGTATTCTTGAACGCCTTTGCACATCATCATCGTCAGGATGGTTATTAGGCCAGAGTAGAGTTTACTGGATCATGACATTAAGAAGAGGCATCAGCTCGCCGTTTCACTGTGGCGCCAGATCTGGAATAAACGGCGATTGCCGACCGTGCATACCGTTGCCACGTATCAAGATACGTGGCCTTAGTTCCGCAAACTTCAATCATTTGGACCAATTCGGTAGGGCATTATATTGTACATACATTCAGAGCCTTCCAAAGTATGTTTTCAACAATTATAGGAAAGCCTCTCTATAAATTGAGGGACGGAACGGATTAGGACTCGGGAAGGTGTTGGACCCGAACTGAGCCTGGGTCGGAGTTGAGAACAAGGTTACACCGGAAATTTCGGCATCGATGGCGATACCCCGCGAATATTGATAAAAGTTTCATCAACAGTCAATCAACAGGCCATTTCCCAATTCCGAGTCTGTCTGCTAACCACATATGAGCAAAGTGGTCGGGAGGATGTTGGGGCGTTCAGGGTATATAAAGGTGGGTTCTCATTATGGGGAGGATTGAACGGAAGGTGTATAACAGGACTTGGATATGAGGTCGATGGCGTAGAGCCGGGTGAGAGCTGATAACATCATATTTAGATGATCCCGCATTTTGCTTTTAGAACGACTTAGGCCTACTGATTGCATCGTTGGGGCGCTACTTTTCGGTTGATGCCTTAGCCATCGCGAAAGGTTGTTCCGATGGAGGTGAGTTGTTTGAAGAAGAGGTAATCCTGGTGGCAGAAAAGGCATGCGGACGCTCGGGGTTGTGGGCCTATTGTGGTAAGGCTCTATGTTCGATGTGGATCCAAGACGCCTCGCCCTTCTGCGCCGGTTCAACAAGAGAAGGACACTGGACAGAATGAGAAGAACTATCACAGCAATAGCCATTCCTATGATGGCTCCAATAGCTAAGCTGCGCTCAAACATGGTTAAGAGGGACTCAGAGGCTTGTGGCACGTTTTTACCTTTTCATTTGGCGAACATTAGTCTCGCTTTGGTGAGTCGTGTGAATAAGCAGGATGAAATCATGAAGTATTCGCTTACTCTACTTGTGTAGCATTTGGCGCGGTCGTATTACCAACGATATCCTGCCTATTCTCCATGAGTGGCAATGGAATAGCCGGGGTTATTCACATACCCGTTCAATGGTTCAACTGTTGTGAAAACGGTTGCATAATCGATGGCAAACATCTGCTCCGGTGCATCCTGTTGAAATGTGAGGGTCAGGTTGTGAGCTCCAGGTCCTAAGGAACTAGCATGATATAATAGAGTTTGCGGTGTAAAGAATTCTTTCTTTGTCGTAAAGGCACTTATGGGACGATCGTCCACCTGAACCGCATAAGGGGAACCGCGGGGTCCTATAGGACCGTACAGCGAGATCCCTTCGCCTGATGGTTCACACATAACCTGAGAAAGTTTTACGGACTGTGAAGCAGGATCTCCTACCCTATAGGGTATATGTTATTAGTGCACGATATAAAGAGCCATGAACTCCTCACGTTGAAACTATATATAAAAGAAGCACCAGGTTGCGTGGTAGCACTTGATAACTAGTTAGTCCATCACGTATCAGAGCACTTGTTGCGACACTTACTGCCCAGTCCCGCCCAAAAAGCTTCCCCGACGTTTAGGAGTCGCATCCCAGTCATCTTCGGATGGCAGGTAAATGAAAGACGAGGTGGTGTCTTGAAAAGTCTCCGCGAATAGCTTGCCAGTGGCGTCCGTACCAATGACCGTGTCCCAGGTAATCTTGTGTGTGATAGGAGACTATGTAAGCAATAATGAGACTAAACTAACATCGAGACACCAACAAAATCGATGTCCAGAAATTTGTCTTCTTGATTGGTCAACGTGACAGTGTGGAGCCCTAAGGTTAGGTCGCTGACGGAGAAGAGTGGCTCCTGGAAGATGCCTGGGTCAGGTGCGCTCCCTGTACGAGGTGGATATGATATGTCATCTAGCTTGACTTGGAACAAGCCATGATTGGCACGTTTTGAGCCGTATATTTCGACCATGGTTCCATTGAAGGTGAAAGAAGCGGAGGCACCCGCGATGTTTGTGACAGTGAAACTGCTTTGCGAGTACCTATCGTGCAATAAGGAGTAAATTCAAAATCACACAAGATCAGAATTTTGGCCTACATATTGGCTAATTTATCGTCCGAACTATGCCCAGCTCGCCAACCGGATGAGTACGATATAATAGGCGAGTTATCCTCTATAGTTAGAGTGAGAGATGGCATGTTAGCATTAATGGCAAAGGAATGGCTGTTCACCGTCCAGCAGTGGGAAATGAAAAAAGGGGACGTGAACATTGAACAACTCCCGCCGAATTTACATATAGCCAATGGGTGCCATTCACCCCTGATCGTCCATGAGCCATAGTTGCGTGTGAGTTGATTACATTGAGTTTGAATAGAATTGAGCCGTGAAAGGGTCGCATATCGTAAGGGACTGTGTTCTCGTCCAAGATTTCAAGGTTACCTATATTGTTTTTGCAGCACTCTTGTTGCCATGGTTGACGGTGTGATTGTCGTTTTCGGTCATGGTAATTGATTCGTGTAATCAGCAGGCGAACGAGGCCGGGCTCTCAGTTATATTATGAATCAACAAGTGTTCATGGTCAGTTTTTCAGGAGATGATAGATACTGAACCAAGTGAAGGGTACATCTGTGAACTGCTTGATGTGGAGATCGTTTGTCGAACTTATAACAGGATTGTATTGGAATTGTTGGTTTGGGAGAATGAGAAACATGTTCCGCCGTGTAGAAATTGAAGGACAGCTGTGAGCGCTTGAGCCTCAAAGATTGGCGGAGCCGAAATCTTATTACACAGCCACGGGCACTGCGAGTCTGCGACAAAGGTATTTAACAAATTACCTCACATCTCCATCTTGTGTTGGCAAATTCCCAGCTATTCTCAGACTTGGCGTATAGCATTTTATGCCTGCTAAACCTAGCCGCTGCGGACTTGTATACCATTTTCCCTTGGCCTTATCAGGTCAATTCAATGACAATGTTTTTACCCATGGAAATCGAGGTTTGAATTCCAGGGCTGGGTCAGGTGTAGCCCCCGTATCTCTTGAGAGTTCCAGTTGTTGTGACAACGGTGGTCCGTTACGGGGGGGGTGATTATATGGACTGGGAGAGAGAAACTTATGTCATTTATAGTTCAAATGACATCCTTCTCTTCCCCTGAAGACCCCATTTGCATAGTGGTGGGGGCGTATTGCCTGGCACTTAAGACATTCCCCATAGTAACACGGCACGTCCCAACAGTAAAGCACAATTAGAAGGATCTAGATCTACAGGTAGGGGAAATAATGATTAAATAAGCAAATGGTATAATATCGTAGGTGATTCAGGGTATTACTTACAAGCATTATATGTAAACGTAGTACGTTATTCTACCGCAAGGATATTGCATCAGTCTAATTGTCAAGTATCGCCCACAGCATCCCGTTTAGCATTCAGCTTCTGCTTACGCCGCTCAGCTCGCTTTGCTTCTCTTTTCTCTCTCTTCTCGCGCTCCTTGGGTGTTTCATCGCGGTATCGCCAATCACCAAACAGTCCAGTTCCATACATCCGTCTAATGTTAAACGTGAACAAGACTGCAGTTGCAAGCCATTCGGGTAAAACGTGCAAAATATAGAAACTAGCCTTTGCTCCAGGACTATTGAGGGAGCCCGGAGCTGTAGAAGATAACGATGTGGTGGTATGGAACATGACTGCAAGACGGTAAACAGCGATGGTGGACTAGAGATACATGTGAACATCAAGGTGTTTCAGGATGGCAAAATTTAAATGTAACGTACCAAGAAGAAGGTGAGGGCGGGCATCACTAGCGTGCCCTTTCGACTGGCGCGCGCTATTTTTACACGAACCCAAAAAGCAGCCATTGCCAGAATGGTAGTCAAGAAAAGGGCCACGCCGCAACTTACGTATCTAACGAAATACATGTCAATAAGGAGGAAAATAGTGTGTAGAGAAGATACTTGCCGTAAGCGCATGGTACGACTTGCTTCATCAGGGTTATCAAGAATAGAGCTAAAATGAGAGTTGGCAACGATTCCAGGAACAGTCGCGGCGAAGAATGCGAAGTTGGTGAAGTCAGAGAAGCGGCGAGACCAGAACCGCTGACGAGGATTGTCAGGGGTTCCATTTGGAGGCCCTCCTTCAAAGTCACCAGCGTGACCACGAGGAACGACATCCTCTGAGTGAACTGGAGAGTCTACCTTGCGTATAAAAGCAGGGGATTGAAAATAGGTCTCGGAACCGTATGATGGGTTGACGAGAAGGATTCGCATGATATTAACGAGATCATTCGCGATACCTATGAATCCCATTCCAAAGCTGATTTGCATGTATGTTAAGAGTCCCCTCGACAGCCGCTTGTTCTCGTTATGGGATTGCACTGCTCGAAAAGAGAAAATTACCACTCTACGTCACGGTAAGTTGATGGTGGGAGTTGCGATTGAGGATTTGTTTGCTTACCTCTCTACCCCAAAGATGACAGTTCCGATGAGAAGTGTTGTTCGAGATCGTTTGTCGTACACACGATAGAGCATAAAGGGGATGAGTAAAGCATACAGCACCGCGAATAGAATGGATGGCGCAAAGTCGGCAGGGAATGGTGTCCCTCCAACGGGCGTCGGGAAAGACATAGTCCAAGCGACGAGCTGTAGATTCAGCGGTATGTAATGGTAACTTCCGAGAAACCACAGAGCCCGCTTTATATTATAAGATTCGAGCGCTCGAGAACTTGATTTTCCGCAGCCAAGCACCGAACGGGCGATGATGACAAGCCAATCACATACGGAGTTCCCACAAGTATGGTGGAGGCGGAGTCTTTGTCAGATCGGCTGTGGGTGTATCGGAGTGAAATTTCGAGCCACAGAGGAGAAGGGTAGTCTGCGATAATCGGCGCGTCCCGCATTAACAGCTTTGGATCATCGTGGAACTAATGACGTGATGCATCTTCATCTCTCAGCAAAAATCGTACTGACCCTTTCACATGAATTTCAGTGGAAAGGGTCTCAGGGCTGTGCACGTACTGACGATTGCAGTGCAGCATGCGCCATAGGGCGCTCGTTGGCCTTTCCTTCCGCCGATTCTAGTCCTTTATGACTTTCTCTGCATTCTCAGTTACCATGGGTCGGCCTAATTGCGGAACGTTGGCGCGATGCAAACTCTTTCGGCTGAAATTCGGGGATCCTTGTTTGAAAGGGGCACTTTTTGGCTCGGGGTTCAAGTTGCTCGTTCATTTCTACCTGTGGGGCTAAGGGGTTTACTTCTAAGGGGTTTCAGATATATCGAAGGCGTCGCTAGTCCGAAAAGCTTGAACGCACATCTTTAGAAATTGAGGTGAAAGGTGAGGCTGTGTCCATGGGTGATATGGACAAACAGATGTCGGACCGCTTTGCCCGCTGAGTGCGGTTATTGCGAACCGTTCAACGCAGCGAAAATATTCACAAAATATATTGCTACAAATTATTAAATACAGTCCATGGAGCAGTTGATCCCCAGTCATCCCCAACATAGGAATGGCTTAAATGCCATAGAAGCAGAAGCTCAAACTGGAACAAGCTGAGACGTCTCGCTGTCCGCTGGAACCACAGCAGTTGCTTGATTGGCGTCCCGTTTCTGCCGTTTCTTCTCCGCCTTCCTCAATTCTTTCTTCTCCCTCTTAACACGCTCCTCCTCTGTTTCATCCTCGTTCCGCCAATCTCCAAACGTTCCAGTTCCATACACACGTCTTATATTAAAGCTGAATAAGAGGGTATTTGCCAACCATTCCGGGAGAACATGCAGGATATAGAAGGTGCTTTTGGCACCCGTAGTGTTCAAAGATCCCGGCTCTGTTGAGGTAATTGAACTGGTTGTATTAAACATCACTGAAAGACGGTAAATAGCAATCACAGACTGAGGAGAGGAGAATAAGTAGAGTCGCAGGTATGGGTAAGGGTGTTGCATACCAGGAGGAAAGTAAGGGCGAACATCATGGATACACCACCTTTACTTGCGCGAGGTTGTTTCACTTGGGCCCAAGTTGCTCCTCCTCCAAGAATCGAGGTTAGGAAGAGTGCAACTGCGCTGCTCACATATCTAGAGAAGCTCGGCATTCAGCTAACGACGCTTGGATACAAAGATCACAAACCTCAACGTCATGGTACGGTTGCCGGCATCATCATTATCTATGACTGAGCTAAAACGGGAGTTCGCAATAACACCTGGAATTATAGCAGCCAGGAAAGCGAGGTTGGTGAAATCCGAGAATCGCCGAGCCCAAAACCGCCGACGAGGGTGGTCGGACGTCCCTTCTGGAGGTTGTCCGGGAAAGTCACCAGCGTGTCGGCGGGTCAAAGGTAGATCATCTGATAAGCTTGACGAATTGTTCTTCGGAATGGCAGCCGCACACTCGCAGTACCTATCAGACCCGTAGGTTGGGTTGACAAGCAGTACTCGGAGAAGGTTAACGAGGTCATTGGCAATGCCAATGAACCCCATCCCAAAGCTGACTTGCATGTACGTCAAAAGGCCCTTCGATATCTGTTGGACCTCGTTTTGGGACTGGGCTGCCCGGAGAGAAAAAATAACCACTCTATATATGTATTGCTACTCTTTAGAACAGATGCACGGGTGTGGGCAATTTGTGTACCTTTCGACGCCGAAGATTGCTGTCCCGAGCAGTAGGAGAGTGCGCGAACGCTTGTCCCAGGCTCTGAATACCATCAAAGGGATGAGCAGAGCATACAGAGCAGCAAATAGGATCGAGGGCGCGAAATCAGTTGGCAAGACGGTCCCTCCAACGGGCGTTGGGAAAGACATGGTGTCAAATTGGCAGAGCTAGGAAATGAAAAGTTCAGATGATCACAACTTCTTTTCAATGTCGTTAGGCGTGAAGCCAGGCTCATCGTTCATTTGCTTAACTCCAACTTGCCGGTCCAACGCCGCATAGCCTGGACGTAAGTGAGGCAGAGCGTTTTGTAAGGTACTTGTGGAACCGAATTATTGGCCAAAAGTCTGCTTACTGCCTGGCGCTCAACTTTGTGAAAAGTTGGTCAGTACATAACAATGAATTTGTCAAGAAGAGCGACGCTTGGATGTACGTGCCTATCCCCAAGTGATATTTCTGGGGCTTTTCTCAATGGTACTGCCAAGACGCCGTGGGCGGTTGGTGCAGGGTAGGAATGAACACGTTTTCCGGCCGATTAATATCAGCCTTCCCTGCTTGAAGGCCGGGTTCGTTGAAATGAATGAAATTGCGCCTGATCCTGGATACAGATGAGTCAAGATTCTGGCTGTGTATATCGTCACGTTTAGAGGAACGTAATATCCTCTGCTCCACCTCCGTCGACTCCAAGCCTTAAAGCAACAACCTGGGTGCTGAGACTCGAGAAGCCATTCCCAATGAATACCTCTGCCCGCCTTGCTAGCTCGACATCAACAGCGACAGCCCAGTCTGCCTCCCCCCACTTGAAGGGCACCTTTCCCGAATGCGTCACCCGCCTCATGGGTCCGTTTATCCACCCAGCAGTCCGCGCGCGAACTGCGTCTTTGAGTGCAGATTCCAACTTGAAGTGTTGAACGTAAACGAGAGGGTGATCCCAGGCCCCGTCGTGCAGAATGTGGATTGTGCGCAGATGGGGTTTTGCGCGAGCGTATATGTCAATAGCAAAAATGATACGTTCAAGGGTGGGATAACAGTGCTCGAATATCGACGTCGCGTTGGATAAATCCAGAGTGGGAGGTAATATTGAGCCTTGCAAGGTTGGCAGAGTAGCCCAAGTTGTGAAGCCAATGCGATCGTCGGCGAGGCCATGACAATGGTTTTCGAAATCACCTGGGGGTACTTAATAAGATTTGTGTCTGGCGCATTTCGTAGTTCACGTACCACGTCGGAGATGTAGAGCTATGTACGGGTCACCAAACGAACTGGAAGCGTTGAGCCGAAGGTTTAGGGCTGAGCTTGCACGGTCTGCAATACTTTGTATTGTCTTTGACCAATGAAAATGATTCCATAGATAATTCTTGAATGATGGCCAGATATCATGGATGGCCTGAGATGCCAGGTAACTGTAGAAAGCAGCCAGGATTGAACCAACTATATACTATATGATTGTGATACGCACTCCCAGGTCAAAATCCACTGGTCAACGACGATGCATTTCTCTGGCCCATTGAGCAACGTTTTGACATATTCCCAACGGAGCCCGTTGTCGACATGCACTTGGACGTGTTTGGTGTCTTCAGATGGGCAAGCTTCGTCGAAGATGGCAGCACTAACACTGTCACTGGTCACTCCCTCGAGGAAAGCCGACAAAGGGACCATCGATTTCTCTCCGCGCGGCCGCCATATGAGTGGTTGGTAGACATACAGACGGGACGTCAGTAAGGCCAAATGGTGGAATAACAGGATTTCCTGAGCCTAAGGGACATGTCAGATACAATCGTGAAGATCCAACGAATGGTTAACTCACCTGGTTATTGAAACCCGCTCCCTGAAGCTGTTTGAAGAGCACATATTTGTTCTCTCTTGAATTCCGGACTAGTCTGCGGGACTGTTCCAACTCGTATTCGGATAAAGATTTGTAAAGTTCATAGGATGGTCGAGATTTGAAATAGGTATATGAAATGAGCAATGATGCACATAAAACAAAAGCTAGAAGAGGACGAAGCAAACGCCAACGAGTGTATGAACGCATGAATTTACGGTGATATCACTGGACTTACCATTATGTAAGGCACCATCACGCGAAACACTACTTCTATCCGGGTAAACGCGACTTCCGCGTGTTCGCCACGAACCAAATCGAACTGTTAAGATGAGTCTTAAAGTTGGGTCCTCGAGGTCAACTCAAACAACGCCCGGCCCAAGCGATACCGAGAATCATGGATATCGACACCGATATGAATATCGAGACCGCTATGATGCTGCTAAGAAGGGTGGTTGCACATAAGTCAGTCCCGGTTATAGCTCTTGCTCGACTATTTAAAATCGATCTTCATCAGCACACCCCGAGATCTAGCAGACGACGCGCGCTTAAATAATCGATACGTGGAGGGAAAAAGACAATATCTGCTTGCTGCGTGGGCCCTGTTTGGAGGGCCTTGCACTATTCCACAATCTGGGAGAAGTTTAGGAGGCGGCGTGCGATGGCAACCCTACATTGATCTACATGGCAGGCTCAAATCCTTACTAATGGGGTGCTATACTGGCCTTGCCATATGTGCTGTGGGAATGGGGAATGTGGAAGAGGTCAGCACATCAAGCCAGTAACATTTCCTATATCTTGATTTAATAGCAACAGGCACTCAGCTGGCTTGAGGAAGTGCGTATTCTGCATCTCAATACGCGTTATGAACTGGAAGAACCCCGTTTCGGTACGACACTCTTGTTAAACAATGTTATTATACTGATTCACTGGCTGTAGAGTGGTTAAGGTGGCATCTTGATATCGAGGAAATGTCCATACAGCGCATGGGGGGCCTCGCGCTTTCATCTGAACTGTTCCAAGCTCTTGGAAACACTGGGACCGCTGTAGATCGCTGTTGGAATACTAGCGACGAAGAGATATTCGCACATCACAAAACAGCCGAGTTCAAATCCATCATCCCAATTAAGAAGAAATATGAGAAGATTACTCTTCGCCATCCCGATCCTTCTTTGACGCCGAAACTAGTTGTCAATGAGCCCGAATTGCAGGTACTCGGTTCGTGGAAAAAGCTATCACCGCAGAAGAAGGGCGGGATGAAGGCCAGATTAGCTTTCACGAGCTTCATCTGGAACAGTAAGTCATGAAGATGACATGGTCGAACTGAGACAAACTATTGACCAATGATGTTTATCAGGTCGACTTTATGTCGGAGGGGGTGGGGGGGAAACTAAGGGACCCTGGTTTCGTGACCTTTGGTGCCTTGATCTTAAAGAATTGGATGGATGGCGAGCGCTTCCAGATTACCCGGTGTTAGAAAGATATACTGGTATTTGGATGTGCTGGAACATGGTGGTACACAGAAATAGAGCTTACCTTTTTACCGGTGGCCTTCGACTAGATTAATTCGACCTTGAGTCTGAAACTTGGGGGTCGGTCCGAACAGCATTCAATCGTACAACCGCTGATAAAAAAGCCGGCCTGATGCCGCAAATCTATCCAGGCCCAAGCTTGCTACGCTCGACACAACAAGTCGTTCGGGACAAATAATATGTGTTTGGAGGAAGCCATAATCTTACGAGAATCGGATGCAACTTGTTTATGGAATTGGACCTGCAAAAAATGGAATGGAGGCGGTTAAGCGGGACACTGACACCGATCAAGGCCGACTATCTATGTCCTGGACCACGCCGAATGCCATCAAGCTGGGTGGATAGGAACCAGGAACGCATATATCTCATTGGTGGTGAGGCCGATCGCTCTGCCCCTCTTGATAACGAACTTCAACATCACGCGGACTATGGCTATGCCTATGAAGACTTTTGGAGTTGGGATATTGAAACGGAGAAGTGGAGGATGGAACGCTTATCTGGCAACCCTCCCTGCCCACGTTCGGAAGCTGGGTGTACTTATGTAAAGCATCATTTTTTCTCAACTGTTTTTGGTCTATCTGATCCATTGCTAGAACCCTGTACTAGATAAGGCCATTGTATTTGGAGGGTATAACCCTGCTCTACCGACAAGGATCGACCGTACCATCTTCGAGTTCAGTTACTACGCAGATACCTTCATTTACTCTCATCCCTCACCATCGGCGGAACCCAAGTGGAAACAAGTCCTAACCCGTGGGTTCCCAACATATCGTGCCCAGTCACAACTTCTTTCCGATCCCGCAACTGGAAAAACGTACCTCTTCGGGGGGTATGTCAACACCGAGGCTGTTCCCTCACGCAAGTCACGCACCTTCAGCGATCTGTGGCAGCTGCGCATCAACATTCCTGGTGGAGAATTCGACAGTATCGACCTAGAAGACGAGGCAAAGACTGCTATGGCTGGTCCGTGGCAGCGCTGCTTTACATGCAACTCTGTTGGTCGGTGGAAGAAATGTGGTGGTGTGTACAATCAAGTTCGAATCGTTGTAATTGACATCCTTTCTAAATCTTACAGGCTCTTGCAAGGGGCATGCATTCTTTTGCGACTCGGAATGCCTTAGGGAGGGGTGGAAAATGCATAAAAAGATGCATCAATGCCAAAAAATAACATGACTTTAAGTAATGTTTGTTCCTGAACGATTATTTTCTTTCTCTGCTATGTGTATAACAAATCATATTCATATTGATCTTTCCTTTTATATGTCTGCCATTCCGGAATATACTTGACATAGGCCGTGTGTACCTCTTTGGAGCTCACTACGTTATTCCACCCTGCAGCTCGAGTGATGAATAGAGCAGATATGCAAACCGCCTCGAAGTAGAAATTTTCGAACGAAATAACCTTTACCTTGAGCGATTAAAAGAGCGCCCCGCACCGCCGCCTCACACCTGAACTGGTCTGAGTTAGGTGCCGTGCTAAATTAAGGTATGTTTCTTGCATGTTGATATGCTCGCTTGCCATGACCGTTGTGTCCAGCACACTCCACACCTATGTCAATCCAACCAGCTTAATTCTTTTTAGTCTAATTAGGTAAAATTTTATGCCTCATAAACCCCACAATTCTGAGTTGGCTCACCCACTTCGAAGGAAATTTGCTAAAGTTCGAGACGAAAATGAAGTTTGGGATGCTTGCATATCTGCCCGAATGTGCTTCCGAGCTTGTCGGCGAATATCACGTGACCTATCCCTTGGCATTCGTCGCGCTGTAACGATGTGTGGGCACTCTACAAGTGAACTCCTGTTGCCACTGTCAATTCAACGGAAAACAAGGCCGAATATGCGATAAATCCTTTTCACCGCTCACATCACAAAACATGGCATCAACTAACTCACCTCCGCCAAGCAGACGGCGAAAATTACGACGGCGTTTCTCTTCGGTGTCACCAGCTGGTGGTCTAAATGGACGGAATTACGCATCAATGCAGGCACTGGCCTCAGCCCCCCATATATCGAGGCGAGGAAGGCAGGCTTCACTGAGTCCACCGGTGACGACATCAAAGCTTCCTTTCCGCCGACCAACCGTATCTGATGGTTCTGACGTGGAGGGTGAGGACGGCGGACGGTTTGATTCGATCCGCTCGGCGCCCTCCCACCGACACATGTATTATCGGGACGACGACAGACCACCACTCCTATACTCTTCATTGCCACCAACTCCCATTTCGCCGACGCGCCCATTTACCCCAGACTTCCCTCTATCACCCACGTTTCCGCCGGAGTCCGAAGCCCGACATACAACTGCTATGCCATTTTCTCTGTGGGATTACCTCCGTGAGGAACTGCTGGCGACAGACTTTGATTCACACCAAGAACTCAAATGGGATCGGGTTAGCAACTTCCTGAGTATTCCGCTTGCAATGGAGAAGGTGCGTCGGTGGGTCGTCCACGCAGTCGACTGCATACTCAGGGTGAACAGATCATCGGCTTTGGATTTGTCCTCTGTCTCGATTCCTTCCTTTACACATTCACCATCCTTCCCATACGTTTCATGTTTGCGCTCTTCCGATTCACCATAAATGTGTTTCGACCATCTGCACCCCCACTTCCCCCCTCGCAAAAAGCCGATATCCTGCGGGCTCTGCTCCTTGTCATCTCTATCCTCCTACTCAACCCCCTGACTGACGCAAGTAAAATATATCATACCATCCGTGGCCAAGATACAATTAAATTATATGTCATCTTCAACGCTCTCGAAGTACGCTCTCATTTTCCTATCGTCTGCAATAGAGATCTGATGCTCGATACTTAGATTGGTGACCGTTTATGTGCTTCCATTGGACAGGATATTCTTGACTGTTTGTTCTCGCGATCAACCCTGGAACCTTTATCCCACCGAATGCCCGTGACTTCCCATACATTTCGCCCGTTCCTCTTTTTTACACTCGCAACTTTATATAACGGTAAGACCGTTATTTGACCAAAAATTACGCTCGACTTAGTGCCATTGATACAGTGGCTCACGCATTGGTCATGGTATACCAGCTGATTGCGTTGAATGTTGCCGTTAACTCATACGACCACGCACTACTTACCTTGCTAGTCTCTAATCAATTCGTGGAAATTAAGGGTAGTGTATTTAAGAAATTTGAAAAGGACAATCTCTTTCAAATTACCTGCGCAGGTACAACACTTGAATTTTTCGCCCAGCCTACGTCTTACTGAATTTTGCAGATATCGTGGAGCGCTTCACATTAGCAATGATGTTATGTGTCGTAGCTTTTCGGAATCTCATAGAGTTGAGCGGTTCTGAATTTGATTTATCCGAAGGCATTGTTCTTCCCCGGAGTTTTGGATGGTTTCGTGGAAACAATGTCTTGTGGACCATATCCTACGTATGCACCCTAACTGAGTACCACAGCCGTTGACTAACTCACCTACATAGCCCGTGTTGACGGTCATGGCATCCGAAATGGGAGTGGACTGGCTGAAGCACGCTTTTATCACGAAATTTAACCATATACGGCCTTCGGTATACGAACGGTATACCGATGTACTTTGTCGCGATTTGGCGAGCGGAAGTGCCGTCGGACGGCGAGGCGCACGAAAGGTGATTCGACCCGTCACTCAGGATTCAATCCCCACTGAATCAGTTTTCGTAGCACACGTATGTTGATCAGTCTCCCCTCGTGGCTCGGAGGTTAGGATTTGCATCGCTTCCCCTGGCCGTTGTTGCCATCCTGGTGGGATCACAGTCCATCAGTCTCCTGTTCGCTGTCAACTCAGACTCATCGTCTTTTTGGACAATTCCTGCCCTTTCCAATGCAGAGATCATCCACTACTTGACGTGGGCGGCAATGGGGATGTTGTTCTGGCTTTGGTGGGCAATACATCTCATGTGAGTGCTATACGAAGCTAATGTGTTTGTAGTTTCGTCGTCATCAAGGTGATCATGGGCGTCAATCTTGTCAGCTATGCGACAAGAAGGCGAGCAGGAATGGAGGCACGCGCAGCCGAGGATGTTGTGAACGATTTTGGACGGGTGCCTATAGGCGAGGGTAAAGAGGAACAGGTATCTCGATACCCTATCATTCGCTTCCTAAGGTCGTTAACCGCGTTTCATCAGGTGTATAATAGGGAGTTGAAGACTTTGTTAGACGATGAGCGTGATGATGAGCCTCGCACCGCGGAGATAGGAGAAAACAAGCCAGGACGGCCTGGAAAGAAAGAGAGAGTAAAGCTTGACGACTTGACCAGGTTTACGATGGTCAAGCGTATATGGTAGAGTACTTATTGTTTTGGCCACTACTAATAGGCGTTTGCTTGTAGAACATAATCTGCATTAGTTTTTTTGTTCTCGGTGGCCTCTTGGCTCATGATATCGGATAAGATATAAAAACAAACTATGTATTGCAAGAATTCTTTTCTAATTCTACTACAACAGTGCGATGCAACAGGGGTAACTACAGAGTGCGTGTTATAAACCATTC
This sequence comes from Collybia mongolica, assembly GCA_013420905.1. Taxonomy (NCBI): domain Eukaryota; kingdom Fungi; phylum Basidiomycota; class Agaricomycetes; order Agaricales; family Clitocybaceae; genus Collybia; species Collybia mongolica. The sequence continues at coordinate 1,009,606 of JAAXNY010000004.1, forward strand.
AGATGTGTGTTGTGATGACATGTGAGGAACAGATAATGAAAGAGCGTAAGGACTGAAAACAGTGTCCGATGCAGGGTTTGATGATGACAAGAGAGCAATGAGTGGGGTCAGAGATAAAAAGATATGCTTCTGAAGATGGTAAATCGTGCGATAACGATGAGAAAGAAAGAGCGACTTGGGGGTGAGTACGGAGTAATGACGGACGGGGCCAACGATAGGCGAAAAAAAATGAGCGTGGAGATATGACGTTGTCAGAGCAAGAGAGGAGGAGCCGAGAAAATGATGGAGAAATGATGAAGCGGTGATATAGAAAATGTCGGTGGACGAGGACAAGCTGCTTCAACGACGGAAGGCACCACGGCCTTGGCCCACAACAGTCGAGGCCTTCGCCTTCTTCTTGGAGCTCAGTCCCCACTCGCCACTGTTATCCGAGTCATTGACCTGCAAATCGGGGTCAAAGCGCGCATTGGCCGGGTCGACATTGTGCAGTTTCGCAGCGTGGGGCCCGCGGGCGATACGTATGGTGTCGGCCTGGTAGACCACGCCGTTGCGGCGGAGTGACGACTTGGTTGAGGCAGAAGACTCGTTCCTGCGCCGGACGCCGGTGACGGGGTCGACAACCGGCGGAGAGGAGCCCTGGCGGACGACGGGCACACGCTGGGTGCGGAACAGGGCGTTAGCGCCGAGGCTACGGGTGGATGTGTTGTGGGTGGAATTAGCATAGATGGTGGGCTTCATGGACGCGGTGGAGTTGTTCCTGTGCCGGGTGTCTGTGGACTGGTTGACAATACTGGGCGTGGCGGTCACTGGACCGGCGCGGAACTGGGCGTTGGGGCCGAGGCTGTGAGTGGAGAGGTTGTGGGACTTGTTGGCGTAGACCCCGCCCGATTTTCCAGGGATTGAGAGCGGAATGGTTGTTCCCTGGGCGTCGCCACGACCAAGGTACGCCCCGAGGGCAGGAGGGTAGTTGGTGTTCCCACGAATGTAGGAAGACGCGCTTGAATTGCTGCGCTGCGGGGTCTTCGTACCTTCTAACACCCTCTGCCGGGCCTGGATGGTCTCCTGGAACTTGGCATGGGCAGCCGACTCGAGGCGACGCTCTTCTGCGCCCTGTGCCCGCAACGCAGCCATCTTTGCCTTCATCTCGGGGGCGATTGGTGGGAGCAGGTCATCGGGGAAGTCGAGCTCGTCCATATTCATGGTGGGAGGGCGCCTGCACGGGCGGTGGGGGGTGTGGTTCCCAATAGGGGTGGTTGTGTTGGGTGGGGATGGGAACTTGTCGACAATTTTCCTATCAATGAAGGAGACATAGGATTGTTTTTCATGACCTTCCACGTCATGGTGGTATTCTTCTTCGTCAGTGTCTTGGTACCGTGGCCAGCCATGGTGAGGGTTTTCCTGGGCCGCAATAGCTTCTGCAGAGATGTCCACGAAGGGGTGAATGTCTGATACCTGGAGAGGCCTGTCACCTCGAAAGATAGGACGGGGACGTCTGTACGATTCTTGGGTGTCGTTCGAATTTCTGAAGGGCATAGACCTGGAGTGACGCAGCTTGGGATCTCTGCGTTGCTTCGCTCCCCTTGAGTTGATAAAATGAGTATGTTGCGCAATTGTAATAATGAAGGAGGCATACTTTTTGAACATCTTGGAGCCGATTTTTTTAATGTGGTCCATATTTAGAAATGAGGGTGGTTAAGGTTGAGAGGATTGAGACAAGAGTAACTTGTTTTGAGCAAATATATCTCAGGTACAGGTTGGATTGGTAAATGCAAGGAGGAGATGGTAGGTCGGGTGAGGGAGGAACTGGAGTTTGGCTCCCTTTTTTATAACCACCAAAGCGATTCTCCCCTCACATTGTTCTCCTGTCGTGTGGCCATTTTGCATCTGGACGGGGGGAGTGCATTGTGAACGCCTCGCTTAACAGCTTTGGCCACAAAAATAGCCAATCTCTAAACACATTAAACCAAGGAATTCTAGCATGAACGACTCCATCCGGACATTGATTGGATTGGTTTTCATGGACGTTGGATGTTTCACCCGCATGGTGGAACTTGAATGCACCTATTGTGTAGATCGGCATCCATTATGCTCTGAGACCCTGTTTCCACGACGTTCTTTTTTGAGATTGAGTGACAGGGTTGGGCGAATACAGGGACTTGAATCGATTTTTTTTTTGAGAGTTCTGACCCTCCAGACGATTTCAGCGCGTCGCGAGGCCAAACAGAGGACGCTAATGGAACGCGGTACACGTGACACGCGACGCGTTTACGCGTTTGATGCTATCGGAGTTTCAAAACAGGACTCCATAATTTCAACTCAGCTGGTGGCTTTCTCTAATCGCCCCTCGTCTCCATCCCTCACCACAGCTCTTCCACTGAACTCGTCGTAGGAGCTCACGTCTCCGACATGCATTCTACTCGCTCCACGTGCAGTTCAGTCCTTGGCAAGCGGGGCCACCAGCAAGAGGGCTCAGCAACGACACCTCCCGTCATCGCGCCCTGCGACCAACTTCAGACACCTGACCCAACGCCAAATCCAAAACGCCCACGAACCTCAACTGGCCTACTAGAAGGCGACTCAAATAAGGAGAACGTACCACCTTTCGGCCCAGAACTCATCAATATAGATGCTCCGTCCCCACGAGGAACCAGGGCTCTTCGCCGCACGACCACAGAATTTACTACCCCAGCACGTGCTAGGACAGGTAAGGATCCTCTATGGCTGAAATCCCTTCGTACTCTTAATTTGTTTGTCGTTTTGGTACAGCCGTAAGGAGAACCGCGTCGACGTCTACGCTCGCCTCCTCGCCTGGCACGCCGACTACTGAAATATCTCACTTAGCAATTGCCACGCCCCCTCTCACGCCCCCAACTATCCTCTTACCTCTACACTCTCGTGCTAAGGCGCTGCTTCGTTCTACCTGTAACAATATTAGTACTGAAATCGCTGGACGTGATGACGAGCGTGCCACTATTCATGACTTCCTTTCTTCCTTCCTTGACAACTCTGCTATTGAGACTGATGACGCACCGTCGACCAGTCTATACATCTCTGGCTCCCCGGGGACAGGAAAGACCGCCCTTGTGAATGCCATTATCCGGACACTCTCTACTGAGGCACAGATCATATTCATCAACTGTATGGCCCTCAATAGTGTCGAGGCCCTGTGGGATCGCCTGATCGAAGAGCTCGAGGATGGCAAGAAACGTAAAATGGCTGGAAGGGCTAAAAAAGTTAAAGGTCGGGATGCGGTGGAAAAGTTGTTTTCGAATTATCACTCCAAATGGTTCGTCCTTTCGAATGATCTGATTAAACACATTTCTCTAACTCTCCTTTAGTGTTGTAATTTTAGACGAACTCGATCATATTGCCCCGACCTCTCAATCCCTGACCACAATTTTCTCCCTTCCAAATGCAACTCCATCTACACTTCGACTCATCGGGATTGCAAATACCCACACCCTCACATCCTTATCCTCATCAACGTCGTCCACCTTGGCTGCCAGCAATGTCCGCACATTGCACTTTGCGCCCTACGCCCCGACACAGCTTCTCCAAATTCTGCAGTCACGTCTTAAATCGCTGACAGACAACGACGATGACGGAAAACAGACCGTGGATGTTAAGAAATTCTTACCCCCTCCAACTTTGATGTTGCTCACAAAAAAGGTGGCTGCATTGACCGGTGACGTGCGAAGCCTGTTTGAGGTTCTCAGAGGAGCCATAGATCTTGCGGTGGTCGCATCAACTTCTTCCCCACCTTCCCCGACGCCGGCGTCGGTTTTAGTGGTGGACAGTAATCCGTTGGACACTCCAGCGCCAACTGTCACCCCGACACATATCCTTGCTGCTCTTAAAGCTTACACACCTTCCTCAACTTCTTCGTCTGGCATCAAGTCTACTACTACTACGCCTCTGCCTACAACTAATAGCGAGATCGTCGCGAAGGTTAGCAATCTCGGTCTTCAAGCGCGCTTAGTTATACTATGTGCATTACTCGCATCCAAACGTGTCGAAGCAGGGCTCACGATCTCTTCCACTGCCTCTATCTCTGCCTCTCCCATGAAGAAAAGTCCTAATTCGCCTATGAAGCGCTCTTCGTCACTGCCCAATCCTTCTGCGAACGTCAATGGGGTTGGCATCGATGCCAACCAACTCCATACATACTACAGTACCGTCCTCAACCGAAGTGATGGTGGCGTTCTAGAGCCTGTATCCCGCAGTGAATTTGGTGACCTTGTAGGCGTATTGGAAGGCGTCGGACTGATATGTCTCGGGGGCACTGCCGATGCACCGGCAGGCTCTGGGGCAAAGAGGGCGTTTGGAAGGACCGCGTCGTTCGGAGGTGGCGCTGGCTTCGGGGGCGCTGGCAAGGGCAAGGGCAAGGGTGATGTTAGACTTGCTGGCGGAGTGCGCACGGACGAGGTCTTGAGGGGCCTCGGTATATCAGTTGCTGCCACTGCTTCCGCGGCTGTAGAAGGTGACGCCCGTCAGGAGGAAGTCAGGGGCATTTGGGAAAGAGAGAAGGCCCGGCTCGGGAGAGACCTGAAAGCCATCGAACGAGAGAAGGGGAAAGCACTCGCAGCGGCAGACGGCTTCGAGGGCGCGTCCGAGGATTAACATCCTCGCCGGATTTCTATTGCATTTGCATTCCGCCATTCATCCTACACTGATACCTCCCATTATGCTTATTACCTATCGTTTTGTTCGTCATTCCATTCATCCAGGTTTGTTTCCATTCTATATCACACGCCGACAACCTCCTTTCCTCTCCAGCCACTACCCCATCTCTTCTTTCTTCCTGGGACCCCCGGCCCTGGACATCATACAGACTACACACAGACATACTGCTTATCATTTTGCGCCTACTGTTTGGTGGTGCGCTTGTGCTTCATGGGCCATTGCTTTGCTTGCCCAATTGTGCCCTGCTACATTTACACGATACTTCTTAAGATGAAAATACGAGTGTACAATAGTATAAATACTTAGTTGGTTTATGCATCAAATGAAAAATGAAGTCATGTTTACCTTCGTCCGTCTTCAAAGAATTGACACTACGTGACGCCTCGAGTGCAGGGGCACGTGGTCCGTTACGCGTTACACGTTACAAAGGGATGAGGCTAAGAATAAAGATGAGCTTGGCAGAATCGTGTGAAATACAATCTTTCGCTCTTCTGTGTCCCACGACAAATAATTGATTGATATTCTGGATCATCGTTGTCCTAGCCTCCATGTAAAGATACTGCATACGTGATAGGTAAATTCCCCAATTACAAGCTATTCTACCTTTCACAATCACTCAACGAAAGATTTAACAGCATCCCTCCCTGTCTTATCAGCTAATCAGAAGCATAGGAGATGCTGACTGTTGGTAACCGGTCATGAGTGCTAGTGAATGATAGAACACAGATTCGCACAGCCTCCATATCCCAATTTCGGGACAGACCATTTGTTCACAACACCCCAATTAATGCAAAGGTTAACGTTACGTTCTTAGCAGTGGATTTAAACCCAGGACAGGTACGTGTATCCCCAGTCACTAGGCGTACATAGTCTTTATCTTATTCTAGTGGGGCTTTAGAGGGTCCAGGAGGCCTGGAGGTTCGAGAAAGACTCGAACTTGATAAATCGGTTCGGGGCGGGCCGGAGATGTTTAATTCCCGCGGAGGTCCTAGTATATCTCATCCGCGAACGGTGCTCCTCCTAGAAACTTGGCACGGAACACAACCAAGGTCACATCGATGTGGAGCAATGTTTCTATCGGCTTGCATAGACGGCCGAAATTGATATCTTTTTCCCGCGAGGTGGCAGTCCTACTTGACAGCCACAACTTTTCGAGTCTAAGGAAATCGTTACCCGATATCGAAGACCTCATCACACCTGGGTTAAGTCCACGCCACAACCGTGCCGTAGACGCTTGCTTCTTCCCTTCACCATGATTTTCCTGCCTGGCAGCTCCCGTCACTCTTTGCTTGCTCTCATCGTGATCCTCGCGCAGATATGCCTCGGTTTCGGCGCGTCCCTGTAAGTTGGCTCCGATATCCAATCTGTGAGACAGGTAGAGTTTACATGCGGCCTTTATGTCTAACAGGAACCTGCGTCAGAACGAAGGCGATAGTGACAGTGATTCCGATGACGATGAAACGAGCGAGAGTTGTCGTAACGGCGTTTGCACGACGGTTACGAAGGGGCGGGGCGGGCAAGGATCGGCAACGCAGACAGGGTTGGCATTTTCTCGTTGCGGTGCTCCGAGATACTGAACCACAACACCCCTATCAGCGCCAGCGCCAGTACCCAAGGTCCCAATAAACCGAACACTCAAGGCAACAGCAACAACCCGAGCACTCAGAGTAGTAACCCAAACGCTCACGGCAATAACCACACAAAAAACCCAAACGGCACATTTACTACAAGCGGTACTTTGCCCACATCTGGAAACCCTACACAAACCGGCGGGAGCACTGCTAATAATAACAATAATCCTAACAACAATGCGGCCCAGAAGGGAGGGTTGCGCACGGGGGGTATTGTGGGGCTGGTGATTGGACTTTGTATGTATTTCCCGTATTCCGACGCACGTTGCTAAAGGTAACCGTGACCGTTAGCAATATTAGCTGGACTGATCGCTATGTTCCTACTAAAACGTAGGAATCACTTGCGTCAAGTACGAAAGCGACCGCGCGGATCAATGCTCCTTCCTTCGAAGCCTGCGTCTCTTCAACCCGACTCCCTCAGTAGTGAGATGGCCCATGTACCATTCAATAACCCAAGCATAGTGTCTCCGGATGCGGTCGCCGCAGCGCACGTCCGAACAGTGGAGGGACAGCCTCTAGAAAACTACGGGCCGCTTAATGTCCGAGCCGACGGAACAAGCACCTCCTACACTCCGTTATTGCCCATTGCCCAGTATTCGGACAGCGCACCGACGCGCCAAGCCACTTTACACTCTAACAACCACACAAACACCGCAGATACTTCTTCGTTCATGGGCTCACTCCCTTCCCCTCAGGAGATCACGTCACCAACCTCATGGGGCGGCGCAGCCGCTGCTACATCCTCCTCTTCCTCCCCATCCGCCATACACAGCGAGATGGTGGCATACCAGAAAGCGCTGGAACGAGACAATGAGAAGGGCAATCAGCCAAGTAGCAGCAGGACTGATATGGTTGATCCTCCTCCAGTATACACTGATTAAAGGCCAGTGTTATGAAATGGGCCGATTCAGGTCAGTGAGAATTTTCTCGGACTTATATATGTACTAGGTTACGAACACTGCAGAGATGGACGATCATGTTATATACCATTAGAGTAATGAGTACACCGCATGGACACATTGAATGACCATGTAACATTCCAACACGGACGCCCATAATGCTTTTGATCATCATTCTTGGGGTGTAGGTGTGAGAACGAGGACTTGAGTTGATAAAAGGAAGTGCAAAAATTCCAGGACATGTCGTGGGAGGCGTGCGCGGAGTTCCACGGATCCGCGAGCAGCCCGGGAAGGAAGGAGAGTCAAGCGTCAATCTTGTTCGCATGGGCTTGAGCTGAGACGACATATCCGTTTATCTTCCTGACCAGATACCGCACGAGCGGAGCGTGAGTGGGTTGCAAAGAAGATGAAGGAGATGTTGATGATGCGTGCAATCGAACATTCGTGAGAGGACTGGGGAAAAAGGCTGTGGAAGTTGAAAAAGCCGGGGGGTTAGAAGCAGGCCGGTGGTCAGAGGGTGCTGCGATCGTGGAATTGTCGTGATGAGAATTCAGAGAGAAGTCACGACCGGGACACATTGTTGACACATCTTCATTTTGTCCTTTTAAAGGATGATCATAATCATTGTGAGTCAAATGGTTCATCTTCGTGGTTGAGAGGATTTCTATTTCTGCTTTACGGCGGGTATGGAGCATATGCATGAGCTCCCTTCTGTTAAACGACAAGACGATGTAAGTCGTACGGCCTGGAGTCAGGCTTCGGTATAGGGCGGGTACGGTACGGACCTCCACTTCCGTGGCATGACACAGCCAGGTCTGCGAAGCATCGACAGAGCCTAGACAAACTGAGAGTCACCCTAAAATCAGCTGAACCGTTACAAACAAACCTTCTTCTCATCATGTTGCGTGATCGGCAGCAATTTGTCTCTGTCGATTCCAAATCTTACAAGAGATCCGGATATGTGGCGACCCCATGAGAGTGAAAAAAAAAACACACCGTTCCAGTTCACTCGCCCAGAGTCCCAGCCATTTTACCCGCGTCGCAGCCAATTTGTTACTCTCGTGTCGAAGACGTTGGCTTCCATACTTATACACAGAAAGAATATCAATTCCATGTGGGTCTCCATCAACAAGAGTGATAATGGGAATACTGATACCACAGAATAAGCATTGAAAATATTGAATTCAAAAAGGTTGTATACCTGATAGGAAGAGCATCCGCGAGACTTTTGACAAGATGTCGGGTTGCAACATCCGGATACCCCTTTCCCTAATAAAGTAGAGCGATTGAATTTTACGCAAAAAGGTATGGTATATTGCACTCACTGTTATGATGATCCCACGACCCGGTAGGGAGTGGTTGTTAGCAAGATTCAGCCGACACAATGTTTGAAAAACAGCCTATGAGAATAAATTAGCATCAGTGGGGCACAACCAACGCCACTTCACATCTTTCTCAACAATCAAAACCCAGGTGACATCTTCATCAAGCCTAAAAGTATCTATGTCTTCACCCACTGGAATTAATAACCCCTGTTGTGGTAGTCAAATACGGGTGCCGGAGGTCAAGAAGATACTTCTATGCCTCTGTGTCATTTACGTGAAGCACTTCGCCACTCTGTAGATAAATAGTGAGCCCAGCACCGCATATAAGCCCCTTTGACGTTGCGCGCTGGCAATAAGATCATTAGTACTAAAACTTTCCATATAATACACCCTCACAATGTTGAGGTCAGATCGCTCCAATCCGAACGTGGCCGCCAAATCGTCAACAAGCTGTCAAGAAATAAAACTTAGCATCAACAACTAAGAGGCAGACCGCGTCTGACATCATCAACAACACGTTGTTTTCTGAACAAAGGTACGTCCTTGTAGTACATGTCCCTTTTGGCAGATGATGAGCTAACAGAAACGAACTCCCGGCTATATATGCCGACCGCTTGGTTACGGGTACACCGTCTATGACCGCCTCGTGGGTAAAGTCGAGTATCCGGAATAGTTGAGCTGTGAAGATTCAGAGGAAATTTGGCCACAATATGTAAATGTACCAACCCAGAGGCTTCGCGCTTCCTGTAAGGCTTTTTCGGGGGTATGTGATGCACCTAAAATCGGATGCGGACGATCTTGTACAACAAATTCCGATTCGGCAAAAGCTCAGTAACAATGTTATATTCTGACAAATGAGAGTTCCTTACCCTGCTTCTTTGCTACGATCTACGAGCTGCAACTCAATCTTGCTTTTTGTCGTTAACTTCCGGTCATTTTTTCCTAACTCCTCGGAATCGCAGGTCCTTAAATCGTCAGAGTTTGACAAAGTGGGTGAGATAGCACCGCCAGAGAATGCCAGTTGAGATAACAGTGACAAAGTCATATCTTCGATACGGTCAACGGCCTCCATGGAGCTACGATGACGATGAAAGGAAAGGATTCAAAGCTTAGGAAGAACGTGAGTCTTACTTATTACAAAAACATACCTGTCAGGTGTCGAACTTGAACCAACGTCCGATCCGGAATCTGCGGTACCACTTTCCATCATGTTCTCATGCTCGGTATTATCACAATCCAGGACCAAATCTTGAGGGGACACCCAGAATGTTGATTGGCGCAGACTGACTCGACTAAGTTGGGATCTCGTGGTTGTTTGTTCTACTTGAAATTGACAAGCACGGCAGGTCCAACCTTACTGCCGCCTCCATTCTGCTAAAAGATCTCGTGGTTGAGGAAATTCGATGGAATCTGAGGGTGCCATTGGCTACGACTTTCGGCCAATAAGGCTACTAAAGCGAAGGGATCCTCCGAGCTTCACCCCGAGAAATTCTCAAAAGACATCGTGCCTAACTGTTGGGAGTGGATCAATAGTACACTAGCTTTCATATCTGGGGGCACGCGTTTTCTGAGGAACAAGTGATCTCATTTCGTTTTGGGCCACGCGACCAGGCTTTTATTTACCCATTTTAAGTCACAAATAAAATTAAAACAGTACAGTATTTTCGTTGTGGAGATCCTGAAAAAAAAAAAAAGGAAGGGCGTCAAACCTAATTCCGACATGCACGCCCTGTTACTCCGCATCATCACCAGAATCCTGCGTTTCTAGATGCCCATCCGGCCAGATTTGATGCACGTTGCGAATATGCCTGCTCATGTTACTTCTAACACTGAAGCTACGATGGCACCCAGCTTCTGGACATATGTAAGCTAAAACCAAGATCGATTAGATGTATTTATAGGCCGAGCGAGAAAAGACTTGTAATATACCTTTCTCCCCAGTGTGGATAGCAAGATGGATCTGGAGAACTCCAATCAGTCTTCACAACATCGAAGATCTATGACAGATTTACTTCACCTTCAGGGCGCTTGGGCGACCAAAACTTTTCCCGCAATAATTACATGCATGACCATCAGTCGTCCTCGAGTTTGCATTATAATTACTCGTAGGTGTAGTCGTAGGTAGTATAGTTGGTGGGTATCCTTGTGCAGGAGCGGACCGTATGTTATAAGGGCCCGAAGAGTCTCCGCCCTCCTGCGCGTAGGATGGCTGTTGTACGTCATAGTAAGAATGTGAGTGACTTCTTGATCCTGGATCACGACCAGACGACGAAATATTCTGAGGGTTCTGGTCACATTGTCACCTCCAGATGACATAGAAGTCAACGCAAATATACCTTCATATACTCTGGTGATAGGCGGCGTGCTGAAGCGAGCGCCGTCAAGGTCTGATTCGTTTGTTGTGCTGTGAGGCGAGGATCAGGTGTAGGGTATGATTGGAGCTGTGAACGAGAGGCAGATTGATGGGGATATGCAGGCGAGGGTTGCTAAAAACAAAGAATTAATGAGTCCACAAGGCCCAATAATAATATTTCGACTGACTTGCGGCCATACAAGAGGGGCTTGTGGAAGCCCAGGTGGATAATGGTGTCCTGCAGGCCCATACTGTTTATCTTGGTAATAGGGATAACCTATAAGAGGTCGTTGATAAGAAGTCTGGTAGTACAGCATGATTCGACCCACCTCGTTGGTCAGTGTACTTGACAGGCGATGAATTTTGATACATGCTGACTAGTGGAAGTATAAGAGCAGTGGTCAAGTGAGAGAGGCTGAGCAGATTCTGAGAAGGAAACAGTACTTTGACGTGCATCACGAAGTCACCATTAAGTACTTTAACCCGCGAGATGGCGATGTAACAGTCCTGGTACACGTGTTGAATAGCCGCGGGGAGTGGGAGTTCACCCAGGACGGTGTCGATAAATGACGAAAGGCGTCTCCCATGTAAGGTTGGCCCCTTTCGAACAACCGGAGGGAAACATGACTTAGAATAAGCAAAGTCCATGAGAAAGGAACCGGTCAAATCTAAACCACATGGGAGCCATGTGGTCGGAGCTTAATTGAATCGAGCGAAGGAGGACAGGTTGGGGACCAGTTAACCACACTGGACTGGGATTCCATTTCGGATAACTGCCGGAGATGTTTCCCAGCTTATAAGATCATTAGAGTATCTGGAGAAAGCCCACGAACGTGATTCTTACTCGCAAGATTGAGGCATATTGATCAGTCAAGTGATCGTATAGCTTTTCTCATTGATAGTAACAAAGTCGAAAAAGGTCGTAACAAAGGCGGACTTGGAAAGTCAACAGTAAGCCGGGTAGCCGAAGAAGGGTAGAATATGCTTGGGTATCTCGAAAAATCGGTCCGAGCTCGATATAAACAGGCGAGGGAAAGTAGAGAGAAATTAGGGTTGAAGCTGTGTAACTCATGCGGTCCATTATAGTACCGAAAGTTGTCCAAATCTGAGTGTAGAATGTTTTGAGGGGTTGTTGGAGTGTCGTCCAATCATATGCAGGCGAAGCTTAAGAAGAACCACATAAAAGCCCCATCAAGCCCAGGATTGAAGATCAACCCCGAACCATTGGGGCAATCGCAACCAGAACTCTTCGCGAGCGGCGTCGACTGCAGCACCAAATTCAGAACGACAAAACTCGCACGCGCGAAGCACGGCGCTAGGCCTTCCTAAAGTGTCCTCCCTCGTCTGCATCAATTCGGCATCCATGATAGCAAAAAGCGGGTCCGAGCTGCGGTGGCAAACGACTCCGTTGACATCGCGGAGGATCTCGAACGTAATCGCCTCGAATGCGGCCTGGCAGACCCGCCTTCGAGAGCCGTCAATTTCGAGGTGATTAATACAGGATGCGGATGGGTCTCTCCCTTCCAGCTCGTTCACGATGAAAGTCGAAAGAAAACGAGAAGCATGTTCTTTTCCTCGGAGGAGACATAGTAGGTCGTGATCAGAAAGCTGGTGTGTCTTGGATGTCAAAGGACAGACGTATCCGGAGGCACAGTCGCTGGGTGAGCTACGGGAAAGATCATAGAATGCAGCAGGGAGAAGTTCCGGGGCATCGGAGGCTTGCGCGAGATTGATGACTAGTCTGGGAAAATTTCGAGTGGAGTGAGTCACTTTCAGCGCAAGGCAAAGTTGAAACTTACATGGGATGAGGTATAGTCTTTCTGGGTTCGTACATGCCATTCATACTCGTCGCTTTGGCCTCCCGAATTTCCCACTGGGGAAGTGTCTTCGGCCACGCTGATGACATTCCGCGGATGAGTTCCATTCGAAGATGTTTAACCTGGTACTTGGTCGAAAGTCTCAAAATAGCTGCAACGACACCAAAATCATTGAGATCAAACTTCAAGGCAGAGCTGTGGATCTTCAGTAATGACGAGGCAAGTAGCTGTCATGTGCCTTACATGCCATCATAGAGGGCCAAGAGAAAGTAATAGACATCGTCAGACGCGTCCTCAAGTTCCAGTACTAAGCGGCCCTCCAGAAATCGAGCCTGTTTTCCTTCAAGGGCTTTGACAACAGAAGAAAGGACGATGGAATGCCGGCAGAGAAGGCCTTGATGTACCAAGAAGTAGTGGTCCCCAGTAAGAATGGCGAGATTCCCATCGTTGAAACAGAGGTCAGGATGGCGACTGGGTAAAGGAAGTTCCACATGAGGTTTGCTTGACGAATCGCTCGTTTCAAAGTAGCGATTCGTGCTGAAATCATCCAGTGCAGGCATTGTGGAACGGGTTCGGAAAGGTTTTGAGGCCAAGCGACTCGATAGAACAATTCACGTTTTGGGTTGATTGCGTATTGTCTTAAGGTGTAGAGTAAGACGTTCAAACCTGGATGGACAAATAAATATGTCTCAAAATGCACACCACTTTATTTGGCGAAATGGAGCTAAGTATAGAGCTTTTGTTCCAACCGTTTTGTACCTCGGGATCCTTGGATTTGCGAAAACATTAAATAGTCGTTCTGGTTGAATTCTAGTCAGTCTCGAATGGGCATACCATATGGAAAACCCACTTTCCAAATGGTCTCGTCCCTCAGTACAAGGTTCAGACATCATCAAAGCAGAAACGTTATCCATTATGGTTTACTAGCCAACTGAGCGTATAATTACGGGAACTGTTGATGTTACGATTCGTTGATAGGTGTTGGTCGGAGCCATCGTGAGAACACGCCGCGTCTCTTTTTTCCCCGCACCACCACCATCTACTCCAACTACCTCTCCCAAAACCCACGATATCTCCTCTTTAAAATGCCTGAACCCACTGTTCAACGCATAGTTCCTGGTGCCCCTCCCCCTGCCCCATTATCGAAATCTCAGAAAAAGAAACGAAAGGCCAAGAAGCCAACAGATTCTACTCCCGACTCACCTGTCGCCCTCACTGATGCTGGGTCTGCTGCTTTGATCGACAAAGCGCCAGAGGAAGCTGAGATTCGGGAAGGTTCGGTTGCTCCTGAGCTCGTTGTCCAGTCTGAAGAGCAGGCGCCACCCTTGCCTGAGGAGGAGGTTCTCCTCAAGCCCAGCCCTATCGTGGACCTCATTTACAAACGTCTAAAGGCAACCACGAAGAAAATTGTATGTGACATATTCTATGTTCCCAGAGAGGAAAAAAATTAAGCCCACGTCATCTGACTTTTTTTTTTTGTGTTGTTAGTCCCGGATATCAGTCTACGCCTCAACAGACCCCGAAAAATTGAATGATGACCAAAAACGAACACTAAAAACACTTCCAACGTTAGAGGCTGTTCAAAAGGAATTGAGTGAAGTAAAGAAAGCTGTTGAGGTTCGAAATTTTTTAGCGCCTGCCATGATGGGATAGCTGATAACACATACAGAACCACGAATCAGAGCTTGTACAGGAACTCTCAGCCAAACGCCTCGAAGCTGATAAGGCCGAGAAAGCCAGAATAGCAGATGCAGTCTCCGCTGCTACGGTAAGCTAAAAACATTTGGCGCTGTTGACTGGTTCCATGATATCATCTTAGGTATCTACCTCGAACAAAGCGTTGGATATCTTGGATGTCCTTCGTCTGCGTTCGCTTCTAGCAGCGGGTGAGTTGGAATCTTTCCCAGAGAGCGCCACCATCTTTGCGGTCGGCGGGGTGCTCCTCGGTAGCGAAAACGAAAGCAAACGAGCTATGCTGGGTGGCCTTTTGTCTGGTGCAGGCGAATTTGAAGGTTTTTCGTGTATGTATAGGGAAGATATTCCTTTGTTGCTCCAAAATTAACCATGACTTTAGATTCACATCTACTGGAAGTCACCCAACTACATCTTAACCCTCCCCGCCCCTCTACCCCCATCGAGGAAGAGCAAGTGGAGGAGCATGCAGCTCTGCCTCCTGCTGAGCCAGACGTTGCGGTTGCCGGGATTCCTGCTATTCCTACATCTGGGAGTTTCCATTTTATGCAAGCCAGTGAACTTGAAGCTACACCTTTCGAAGATGGCGCTGAATGGGTAAAACATTCAGATGCGGCCGACCATGGACCCGAACAGATATCTGCACAGGCACTTAATGGACATGACGGGTCTCTCCCTGGGGTATGTAATGACTTCTTTTATGACAGATCCCCAAACTGACACGTTCTAGGTTACTCCGGCAGGACCAATTGATTGGGCGGCGGACGATAACGCTGAACTTCCTTCTATTGCCGGTCTCCAGGCCAAGTTTGGTGCATCTGGTACAGCCACGCCCGTCCTGGAGACGCCAGAGGAACCTGAAGCTGTTCCTGTACCCGTTAACGGACTCGTCACTGAGGCACCCGCCACGCCAGCACCCGTGCAAGATGGCCATGATGATGATGGCTTTACTCAGGCTAGAGGTGGACGAGGTCGCGGGCGAGGAGGATTCAGAGGAAATGACCGCGGTGGGTTCCGAGGCAACTACCGAGGCGGTGACCGTGGCGGATATCGTGGTGGTGACCGCGGCGGGTTCCGTGGTGGGTTCCGTGGCGGTGATCGCGGTGGCGACCGTGGTGGTCAGTTTTTTCATGTCCTTGTGTTGAGCTACTGCTTAATCATCATTTTCAGGTTTCCGTGGCGGCAGGGGTGAGTGGAGGGGTGATAGTGAGTTCCGTGGCAGAGGAGGCAGGGGTCGCGGGCGAGGTGACAGAGGTGGTGAGTTTGTCCCTCTGTCTTCGAAGTGTGTTCGTGACTTATGTACTGATTAGGTGCGCACGCCCCTCCTACCCCAGCATGATTTTCATGCACAAAACTCGGATATCCGGGGAGCTACATATCCTGCATTCTCAGCTCGTCTGCTTTGCCTGCTTCACACTCCCTATTTCTCGCATGTGGTTCGTATTGCTATCGAGTATATCAATCACATTGTTTTCTTTCCTGTTCTGTTATGTTTGGTTGTTATTTCAGCGCAAGAGCTATTTGCCAAGTCGGATAAGCCAGTGGCTACCTACCAACCTGATTGCGATGTTCTTTCCTTTCTCTACTGACAGCTCTTTTACCTTCGTAGACAACAGGAAATGAACCGGTAGTTACGTGGCGTAGCGCGTCTAGACCAAGCCACGGTCAGGTGACCCGGCTTGGCGGTTCCGGGTCTGAACTGAATCATTGAATATTCCTGCCTCCTGACCTTTACCGGTGCCTTGTTCTCCATATATATTAACGTTCAACGTTTTGAATTCGTTTGGACATGATGGATGCCATCAACTATTCTCTCTACCTTGTTACAGGCAGAGATTTGCTACCTCCGGGAAAAGTTCGTCATTCTATGGTGATATGGCGATAATCGGGATGTTCACAAAAATTCGACAGGACTACTTTCAGTCATTGGAAGAAGTGCTTGTTCGGTTCTTTTGACGGTCCCAATACTTAAATCCAGAACAGTCTCTTCAAGGTGGCGTCAGCATTGTCCAGATCCGAGAAAAGAACGCCGATACCGCAGAGGTAAGAAGTTCACAAAATATACGGAGAAAGTTCTCACCGTTGTGTAGTTCCTCGATATTGCCGGAAAGTCGAAAGCTATTTGCGACAAATATAACGTACCCATACTGATTAACGACCGTGTGGATATTGCCATCGCCATCAATGCACGGGGGGTTCATCTCGGCCAGACTGATATGTCCATCGCTTTGGCACGGAGCCTCCTGCCGAAGGGGGCCATAATAGGCGTTTCGTGTAACAACGAAGATCATGTCAGGGCAGCCATAGAAGATTTGGTGGATTACGTAGGGATCGGAGCGGTCTGGGGAACTCAAACGAAGCGATTAACAAGCCCTGTTATTGGTGTTCGCGGTGTTGGAAAGATGTTAGAGATTTTAGATGGAACCGAAGTGAAAGCTGTTGGTATTGGTATGCCACTTTAAAGACAAATGTCAGTTTCACCCATCAACATTATGTGTTTATTTGGCAGGTGGAATCAAAACGACCAACCTATTGCGCACTTTGCATGGTTGTGTATCCACTACCAACCATGCCTTGGATGGAGTCGCGGTCGTTTCGGATATTGTCGCGTCAAGGGAGCCACGTATCATTGCTGAAAAGTTCATTAAGACCCTCGTAGCCTTCAGGGGTATGAACGTTGGTCCGACCGTGACATCGGCGGGGATTCCATCGAAAGACAAAATATTTGCCGGCGTGACTGATCTAATGAACATCGTTAGAAAGACTGGTCCACTTGTTCACCAGGTCCGTAGACCTCTACCTAATATAATCTGCTTGATTCAGTTCTGCCCCCAAAAAAATGAAATCACAAATGACTGATATTTTTTTTACCCATCCAGATAACCAATACCGTGGTCGCAACTCAGTCAGCTAATATAACTCTTGCACTGGGAGCAAGCCCGATCATGGCGACAGAGCCCCAGGAGATGGGGGATCTGAGTCGAATCTGTGATGCCCTTCTTGTAAATATTGGGACGATGAGATCGGATGGAAAGGAGAGTATGATGCTAGCAGGTAAGAATTTAATGCAGGAACGGAACATAGTCATTCCAAGCGATCTTTGTCGAATTAACGTTCAGGTTATCATGCCAATGTGTACAAAAAACCAGTCGTATTTGATCCGGTAGGGGTGGGCGCAAGCGCATTCAGAAAAGAAATTGTGAAAGGTCGGTGGTGTGGCGATACATCAACACAGGCTGACTACCTTTGACATCCCCGCAGATCTCCTCAACGAATGGCAAGCCAGTGTTATCAAAGGCAATGCGGGAGAACTTGCCTCAATTGCTGGGTCGACTGAAGTGGGTACCGTATTCACCACCCCCCCCCCCAACCTTGGCATCCATTGATGGGCTGTCAATAGGTCGCATCAAAGGGGGTTGACAGTGTAGGGTCAGGTTTCAGAGATCCCTCGTCCTTTGTGAGGACGCTAGCCAAGAAAGAAAGTAAGAGCTGTTTGGCTTGGTACAAAACCCGTTCCTCTTCGAGCTTCTCTCCTTTTTCCCAATAGGATGTGTCGTTGTCTTGACAGGACCAGTGGACTACATCTCCGATGGTGTTTCGGTGGTGGCGCTCAGGAACGGCCATGAGATACTCGGGAAATTTACAGGATCTGGTTGTATCGTTGGAAGCAGTATTGCAACTTACTGCGCCGCCGCCGTTGCGGTAGGACGAAACGCCGAAAATGCGGATAAAAGGCTGGTCTACGGGGACATGTTCCTTGGAGCCATTGCTGGGTGAGTTTGTGTCATCATAAAGGGGGATAGGCCATTGTTGAGTTCATACATCTAGGGTTCTTGTTTTGACAGTCGCGGCAGAGATTGCCGCCAAAAGAGAAGACGTGAAAGGTCCAGGAACTTTCCTACCGGCCCTCATTGATGAGTTATGGGCTTTAACGCCAGACAACGTCTTGTCGATGGCGCGAATAGACATATACTAGCAACTTTGGGAATCAGGTCGATCAGGTGCGGGCCTCGTCGGACTAATTATAGGATTCCTCTGATATCCCCATAAACTCGACGTAGAATGGATCGACAGTAGGCGACAGCCGGGTTTGAGTAATTTTGTCGGGGATTAGGACTTTCGCACGGATCCGGGTTCTTCGACATCGGCAATTCTTCGACATGACGGGTCATATCTCTGATATGCAGTGTACCAGGCAGTGCGGGCACCCACTACTCGCCGTTTAGTACATTCCCGCACAGTTCGAAGTCAAATATATCATAATTTCTAGTCCAGACCCTTAGTACCCGCATCCCAGGCCGGTCTCGCACCGTCTTTGACAACAATCAGCAGTCAATCAACAGCCAAAAGGCGGAATCCTTCACATCGGTGGGACTCAACAAAATGACATTATGGCTTCAGGCGCCACACGGTTGCGAAGCCTTCATATTTACATGTCCGGCATATGAATATTAAAGAATAGCTCATGATCTCCGCCTCGGTCCTTAACTCAAGTTTCTCCCTCCACTCGGTTTCGTTCTATCAGTGTACCGTTCCTCTCTTTTTTTCTTTCTATTCGTCTGAAATCAAATTTCAATGCCATCTCTTATCACTACCGTCGAAGACAACTCACCTCTCATTACCTATTCGTCAGAGTGGAAGACTGGATCCAGTGCGGACGGCTCGGCGAGCTTGTGAGTTTCTTAGTTTCTCCATGGTACCACAATTCATCGTTACTCATGTGGAGCAGATATTCCGGGAGCAGTTTCACTTACACGAACACCAGTGGTGCCTCCGCCACATTCATTTTCAACGGGACGAGTGTCGAGATCTTTGGGTCAAAACGTGGAAACCATGGCTTTTACCAGGTCAAGGTCGACGATACATACTACCCCCCAATCAGTGGTAATGCCACTGAACCAGGCGAATTTCAAACATCGCTCTTCTCCGCCAACGATCTTAGCCTTGGCCTGCATCATCTCACATTAACCAATCAAGATAATGCATTCGTGGACCTCGACTTTGTTCGTATTATTATTCAAACCTATTGATTGTTGGACCTGACATAACCTGACAATTAGATCACCTGGCAAACGTCAATTGGATCTGATAAAGAACAGCTCTACGTCGACACCTTTGAAGATTCCGACCCTTCCTTCAAATACCTGCCCTCTGATTCCTCTTGGACAAATACTCCAAACAATCTCGGAACATATCTTGGTGGTTCCGGGCAGTAGGTATCCACCCATAATTTCTACGCTTATTTTGACGCCCGCTCTCCAGCGCTACTACCACCCCAGGCGCTGTATTTTTTTATACATTCAATGTTAGTTAGAACCTCACTCTCCTCTTTGGTACTAATATTTGAGTTTAGGGAGATGGCGTTTCGCTCATTGGTCCTGTCGGCCCGAATGGGGCGGCCTATACTGTTCAAGTAGATGGCGGACCAACGAAAAACTACTCTTCGATCAACCAGTATTACACACCACATTCCATGTTGTACCATGTCGATTCATTAGGGCCTGGTTCACATCGCTTAAAACTTTCGTATGCGTCGACATCGGCTGACCAGGTTTTTTCCATTGATTATGCGACTGTTTACTCTGCTTCCTCTCCCCAAAAATCGTGCGTTATTCCTTGCTCCCATGGACTTTACATTAATGTACAAACTTGACACAGTTCTCCCAAAGGAATAAGGTAACTAACTGTACGGGGCTACTTTCGCAGACTCTGCTAACAATCCCATGATAGCTCAGCTGCAGGTCCAATCGCTGGCGCCGTCATCCCCGTCGTTATACTCCTACTCATTCTAAGCTGTTGGTTATTCAGGCGCTATAGAACCCGGCGTAGATTCCGCAAAAAATATCCTGGAGGGCGCAGCCCTATGGATACTGAGGCTTACAGACACCTTAATAGCCGGTCGGAGACCTTGACTGGGTCCGTCGCCGGGCTTAGTGTTTTATCACATATGACATCGATCTCAGCTCCATTTATGGGTAATCGTACTCCCTCAATACGGATGCCTCCGTCTCCCACCTCTTCTCAGTTCCCTCCTTCCTCCACTTCCTCTCACATGACTCCTCCCCGACCTATTCGCATGCCATCCCCTCCCCCACCTCCTTCTCCTGTCATGCGTTCTTCTTGGAAAGAGCGGCGGGATACTCGAATCCAACAGATTCAACCAGATGGTACAGAGAGTATGGTTCTTGATAATGTAAGGTCATCAACCTTCTGGTAGAATTTTCTGACTTACGATCTCTACATAAGTCCTCCGAGATTATGGGTCGCTCCCGGTCCAACTCTGTCACTTCAACAATACGCAGGGTGCGAATCGAGTTACCAAATGAACCTCAGCCAGTCTTGAGTCGCCCGGATCCTGTACGACTGGATTCTGTAAGCGTTTCATTTCCATATATATCATGTTACAGATCTTAATTCCCGCCCAGTCGTCAGAAGTCATTAGCACTCGTTCCCGCTCAAACTCGACTACCTCCATGCGAAATTCGAGTTCCCCAAAGACAAACCCATTCCCCCTACCCGTTGCCGGACCAGCGGAGTCACCACTTCCTGATTTATCAGATACAATAAACAGGGAAATCTTCAAAAAACCATTCTTCGGTCGCTCTTCACCAATGTACCCCAACCACCCCCACATCGAAAATCATCGTGCTGATAAATTTTACTATATATGAGGTAATTATACACGAACCTCAAGAGTTTTTGTACTTATCTGATACTGTGCTCGCCCTCAGCGTTTCCAAACAAGGCAGGCGTCTTGTCTCCATTTCTTGTTTACCAAGTTGCTGTCCGGGACGACCATTATATTAAAAACCGACGGAATCTTTTTTGGTTATGATCGTCGGATGCCGCAGCGCCCGTAGGCATCCCGCTCTCCTTCATACAAACTTTACTTTATATCGACTAAAGGTAAACGGTATACAAGTGCCCTATAATACCCCAGGCCACTTGGAATGCTTCGCATCCGTGAAATTGTTGCCCCTAGTGAAATCCAATTATCCAGCACGGTGGACTCCAACTATTCATTTATCAATCTTCGAGATGGAGTGTACTTTGTGTTCCAGTAAATTATATCGTTCTGAAGCAAGCGCTAGAGGGCACATGTACTCAACACAATATCATTATTTATTATTTGAGAGTATTTTGTCTTTATAAATATTATGTGCCTCTGATCCGATGATCGCTAAACTTTCACACATACCCATGATCTCATAAAAGTGTGAAATCAACTAAGCTCTAAAACCCGACTTGGCTCTTGACCGCACAAACTGATCACGGCACAATTCTTTTTACCAATAATTTGGTACGGTGTTCGCCTTACACCAGCGTAGCACTAGAGCAAATCTCGAAGAGACACTCTCATGAAGCATAAACCAAACTCTTCAACCGCGATAGGGCTGAGTAAGCAACTTGATTTCCGATCCTAAATTGAATGAGGACCTGTACGCTGTCGTTTCTTTGACGGCTACTTGGAGGTCGTGTTATAAATTATAAAGTGAGTGACACTTCCTTTCGGAATGTAGACATGACGTACTCAACATAGAAAACCTGGTCTCATATATTTTGGCTCAGCTCTACGCCCGCTATCATCGGGTGTCACAGGTTCTGGGGTAAATGAACATGAGGGCACTCATTGGTGGGATTCCGCGTAGCTACAGGGTCTGCGTAGCCTTCTCTGGCGGTGAATGTAGGGGCTCGGCGCTCAGACTCCGAGTTCCTTCGCGACAAGGGGGACTCGCTTGCCTGCCTTCTACCTTTTGACGCAAGTCGTATTCACCTTGTACCTCTTATCCAGGGGACATCGAGGCGCCAACCCGCACAATCAATGCCGAGTATATCTATAGCAACATAGCTTACACGAAGAAGGCATGACTGGCAGAGTAGACACTATCTAGCATCAACCATCAATCACTCATACGTCGTCGCACAGCGCCCAAACAGTGCGACTTCAGGGTTCTGTCCCAGCGCTCCATTGTGGGATCAAACTTGGGGAAAAATCAGGCTCTGGTAACATGCTACGCCTCCTTTTCTCGACTTTCAACTATAATTTGTCTCCTTTACGGGCCCCGGTGGTCCTCATTTGTACAGCGTACTATTCCTTCTTTTATCTCAACACTTGCAAGATAGACAATGCCGCTTCTTACCACCACTATCGAAGAAAACTCTCCGCTCATCTCATATTCATCGGAATGGAAAGCTGGATCGAGCGCAGACAATGCAGCGAGCTTGTGAGTTTGCAACTGAAAGATATTGCCAGTACTTCGTACTAAACAAGTATCTACCATATATACTAGTTACTCGCAATCTAGCTTCATCCTTACGGACGCAGCAGGCGCAGTCGCTTCTTTCACCTTCAATGGAACAGGTGTTCAAATATTTGGGGCAAAACGGGGAAATCATGGAATGTATCAAGTCAAGGTTGATGATACATTGTATCCGTCGATTAGCGGGAAATCTTCTGACCAAGCACTGTTTCAACAACCACTTTTTTCCACCACCACCCTTGATCAAGGCCTACACGTCGTAACATTAACGAATCAAGAGAAGGCTTTTGTGGATATTGACTTTGTTCGTCCCCAAGAACCCCTGCTGGTTAATAGATATGAAACCTGATTTGTCGTCTTAATTTAGATCACCTGGCAGACAAGCATAGGCACAGAGGGTGAAAAAATCTCCGTTAACACCTTCCAAGACACAGACTTGTCGTTCACTTACTTACCCAATGACTCAAGCTGGTCGACTGGTCCGAAAAATATCGGCAGTTTTCTAGGTGGATCTGGCCAGTACGTGAGGTCATCACTCCCAAATACTGTATCTTATTTTACCAGTGCCACTACGACCCCTGGCGCATCACTTGCATATACATTCAAGGTACGTCTCTTCAAATATTTCTTTCTGGAAATCCTAATGTTGTTTCAAGGGTAAGATTGTGCATCGAGTACCGACTCGTTCCCCTAACAATTTCGACATTTAGGTGAAGGGGTTTCGCTTTACGGGCCAGTCAGCCCTGAGGGCTCTACGTACTCCGTGCAGGTGGATGGGGGTCATGTGCAGAGTTTCACGTCAAACAAATCTTTTTATGTGCCACAAACGTTATTGTATCGTGCTGATTCCCTTGGGCCCGGGGAACACCATTTAAAGCTATCGGTTCAGCCTGCCGCCGTAGGACAAGTGTTCGCAATTGATTTTGCCACAGTCTTGACTACATCAGTACCGTCGATGCCTGAGCCTCAGTAAGTTTCGCATGCGTTCTGCTTGTTGTGTCTACACTTACAGGGATGGTGTAACAGGAGTAACCAGGGAATTTCAAGGTAAATCCCGTCCACATGCCGAAATGACTTTGTATCCGACCAGATTTGCACTCAGCTTAGCTGCCGGTACCATAGCAGGGATGGTCATCTCTTTTATCCTTTTTCTGGGTTTGCTTGGGTCTATTGTGTATCGGCGTAAGTTCCGAGCAAGGAAACAAAACCTGGAGGCTCAACTCAGTCCGAGGCGAAGTGGGGACAAGATCCAATCTCCGGAAATTGCAACAAATTCGTATTCTATCGCAATTGCAGGTGTCTCCCCAACTGTAATGGGTCCAACACAGCCCTTGGTTTTGGCTTCTGCCCCTCGTGAAGGCCTGTTTTCATCTTATGAGAGTACTATCAGTACTCCCGTTGTTATAAATTATAACCCACATATACCCCAACGTACAAATTCGGAATCAGGTCGCGCAGCTTCTTCAGTAGGAGACTGGACCAATAATTTTTCTTTTTATTATGTTGATCAGTTATTTTCTAGGTGCCCAATACATGCCACCCGCGGCCGTCATTATACGTATCAAATTCAACGTCTCCACGCATAACTCGAGTCACTTCGAGGAAGGGCGCAA
The DNA here is from genome assembly GCA_013420905.1 of Collybia mongolica. Lineage (NCBI taxonomy): Eukaryota > Fungi > Basidiomycota > Agaricomycetes > Agaricales > Clitocybaceae > Collybia > Collybia mongolica. The sequence goes on from JAAXNY010000004.1 coordinate 1,033,880, forward strand.
GGGAATTACCGGTGACTGCTGGGCAGTCTTTCGAAGCTGTTTCTGAGGAAGAGTTGCGAAGCAACCAGCAAGTCGTAGAGGGCCAGCCACAAGGCTTTGGTGGTTCCTCTTCCTTGGCCCATCTTCCTGCATCGACATTGGCGCCCCAAAGCGATGACGGACTTCCCCCTGATTACGATCAAGCAACAGGGCCTTATCATCTAAGGTGACTGGCGACCAATGCAGGTCAGGTCAATGTATGCATTGGATGTATGGGTTGTGGTCAGTGCATAGTATTTACGGCAAAGCGTTAAGGATGTGGGTTAGATGTAGTCGCCGTGGAAAACAGTGTACTTTGCTATAATCGCGGGTCGAGTAATATTTGCCGAGGTCACGTGTACTCGCCAAACAATGGGAATTTATTCCAGCTCAAGGTAGCATCGCCCACTAAAAATATTCTTAACATGCTTTCGTCTCTCCGGCTAAAAGCAACACGGTGCTTCCCTCAGTATACCCGTTCATTGTCATCTGCCATTTCAACAAATAACCAAAATGTTGTGAACGAGGCCTATGGTGCACTTGGAATGGGCATTCCAGCACCCGTGGTGTTGACACCAAAACCGATACCAAGTTCATCGTCTTCTTTCGCACCGACAATCATCGATATTCCACCAGCAGAGGATCCCCTCCTTCATTACATCACTTCAAGGATCATGCGACACGGGAACAGGGCCAGAGCCTCGCGAATAACATCACGAACCCTGCTGCATATCCATGCCTTCACACGTGCACCCCCACTTCCCATATTGCGGAAAGCTATACTCGATGCAGCACCGGCAGTACGTACATTGATGCACAGACAGGGTGGGAAAACTGTTCCAAAGCCCATTGCGTTGGGAGAAAAGCAAAGGACGCGGTTTGCGGTTCAGGCAATCCTGAAGGTCATTGAAAATAAACCGGGAGCTTTGGAGTGGAAGCTTGCACGAGAGTTGATATCTATTGTTCAGGGAACGAGCGATGTTTTGAAGAAGAAAGACGAAATACATCGCTTTGCTATGGTAAACAGGTGCGTGTCTATTCAACGTTTGGCGGGTGCCCTGGCTCACAATTTTACAGAGGGAATGCCCAAACACGTATTTAGTTAGTCACAATCATAATCGGTCCGACGGACGTCTCTTCAACCACCAAATTTTTGAACAATGGTGCCTCATTCTTGCGCTTAAGGACTCAATTCTCTATCATGTTAGTATCTTACCTGAAGTTAAATCAGCGTCGTAGTCTCGAGTCTCGACTCCAGGGGTTTAAAAATCCAGCTACAAGGTCAAACTTTTTCTTACGGGTTCGCCATGATTCGATTTTCGTGTCTCTCGGCTCAAGTACACTTTTTATAAATCTTTGATATAATTTAGCCCCTGATATTCCTGCTTCCGGTCATCCTAGAGGTAACCCTTAGATCCTCTCCTCAAACTTCTTCAAACCTCAGGATGAGTAAGGGGATATACGAATCCGAGAATTGCACGATATCATGACACAGTCAGGCTCTCCTTGTCTCTATCCAATCGTCCCGCACAAATTCAAGTAACGAAAGTCGTCCGCTTCCAAACGTGCTGCTCAGGGTTCTGCGAAGAGACTGTAACGTAGACTAATATACATCTGCTTCCTCTCGCCCAGCACCGGATTCGCTGTGTCCAAAATGAATCCCCGATGCCAGCATGACAGATTGCGCATCTTCTGTTGTGATACCAAGGCCCATTCGTACAACAATCAAAGTGGGAACAATACCCTGCGTATCATCTCAACTGAGCTCTCTTGACCAAAAAAGTAAACTCCATACTTACCACAACTTGAGTCAGAACAGCGAAGAACACTCGCTAAAAATGAATTTTGACAGTCAACATCTCGGCATTCAAGAAATCATCTAGCGTATTTACCGCAACGACGTCTGCACTGGAGAAGTCAGGGTTGTAATCCTTATCTATGACGGATATCAAATATGCAGTGACAAAAACGCAATATATTACACCCGATTCGATACTGTTCAACCGAGTTAGTCTCCCACATACTGTAGGCCTGGGTATAGCAGTTGCTTACATTAGTGCAATGGCTGCATTATACGTTTTAGACATTCCCGGCCCCATTGTTTTTCGTATTTTACGTGATATCCACCAGATACGACCAGCTAGAAAGAGCATCAGCATAAACGTATCATGGTAGGTCCAGATGAATGCCTACCCGATAATAGGGTTAATATAATATTCGTTACAAGAGTGATGAATACCGTGGACCTTGGATCAAAGGGAACAGTATTGAGTGCCCCAATGGGGTCCCGCGAGAATCCTGAGCCCTTCATAGTAGTATATATCCCCACCACTGAGATGGAAGATTAAAAAACTAGAACGTCCAATGTGCACAATCTGTGCAATCACACTCACCAGTCCCAGCAGTGATCAAAGCCAAGGGTATTATCACGATACCTTTCCTGCAATCCCAAATGATATAGCAACGAAATGTCTTGCAGGGAGATAAATGTTAGACTGGAATGATCAACGCAAACATAGGAGAATATACATACAAGCAATAAGTCGGCCATGAGGCTTTAAGTAGCGAGACAGTAAATATCAGCTAATGGCAGAAGTTGGGAATCGTACTTTGCGAAAACATAAATCATGTTCTCTAATGGTTCAAAATGACGCAAAAGGCTGCAGGATATGCCCAAGCCCCACTGAACGGTGGAGAATAAAAACATAACCACAGTTCCCATCACCAGGACAGGTTTGCGGCCCTTGTGTCGTTTTCGAAAGATGTATATGCATTGGCAGAAAAGGATGATATAGACACCTGTGCAACAGTCAAACCCCAAGAAAGGCCAAGAAGCGAGAAAGAATCTCACCGTACAAGACAGTTTGGACCTAGAATCAATAAGTATGACCGAAGTAACATATCAAGCCACACACTAACTATCACCGGTACGACCAAAAATAGAAGAAACTTGAAGGGAAAAAACAAGTCGTCCTCCAGGGGCGGCATTTGCCTTCTTGTAAAGGTGTAGAGAGCGGAAGGTGGGTGTCCGTTGCAAATGAGCCTTCCTGAACCTTAATGAGGAGTTCAGAGGGCAACAAACAACGGCATTGGTATCAGTCAGAGAAATCATGGTAGACTAGGCCAAGATAAAGGTATTACCCTGGAATTGTGTGGCTTTGCTCTTCGCAACAGATCATGATTTGGAGAGGTGACTTCCTGCTACGTCAATACAAAAATAGATGGGATAAGTATATTATACGAAATCGTGAAGACGACCCGGTCCGTAACCAGTGATCCCATGGGCCGAGGTTGTTTACGAATCACGAAAAGCGGGGGCTGCGCGAAAAGCAACGCACAGATTCAAGTGGGAATATTACATCATTCTATGAATTAGATTGACAAAGCACCCCCCTTCTCAACCAGCGAGGACAATTCTTAAGAAGTGGGGTAGCTCTGCGTGAATAGATAGTCCACAACTTGCTAGGAAGGGACATGTCCTGTTAAGCAATACTTGTTCCTTGATTGAATCGAATCCCAGAATCGGATATCATGGTCTGTGTATCCTCCATGCTGATACCCGGGCTCATTCGCACAACAATCAGAGTGGAGATGTCACCCTGCAAGTTGTAGGCCTAAAGTCAGTTCAGATCCAACATAACATGAGGTTCATACCACAAGCTGGGACAGAATGCCAAACAAAGTCTGCTAAAAAGGTGGAGTTGGCACTCTGTGAGTGTCTTATTTTTTTCATTAGAACTAACCTGAGGAAACTCACCAAAACAATGTCTGACCTGGAAAAGTCAGTTCTAGGTGTATATGAGCTACCTGGTAGACAAGCCAGGTATGCTACTATAGCTGCACAGTACATCAGGCCAGATTCAACTCTGAATATTAGAGTAGGCATATTTTGAGTGTATTGTAGCTTCAGGTTTGGCTGAATGCTCACATCAGGGAAATAACAGTGTTGTGTCTTCGATATACAGTGGCTCAAAAAACTGCCCCAATGTTTGTACATTTTTGAAAGATCAATATGGTATGAAGTGCTGACATAAGCAGGGGACCTGGGGTAATTATGTAAGATACTATGACATCGTGGCTTTCCAATGGACCCTGGATCATGTGATTTGGATCAATATCCATTAAGCTATAAGCCAAACAAAATGGTTACTTATTGGGGCAGTTTTTTGACCCTTATCTTATTTTCCATTATTCTGGCATTTATGATCCAATGCAAGAACATTATGGACTGTGGGAAGAATAAACAATGTCATGTGACTTTATTTGTATCAATTTGACATGTTGGAATTGGTTCAATCATCTTCTTGACCTCTTACCACCATCATGAAAGCCATTTCTACTGCTCAGCACAATACTGTTGTTTCTCTCCTCAATGAGGGCTATTCTCAGCGTCAAATCAAGGAGAAAACTGGTCTAGGGAAGGGTACCATCAGTAGGATCAGCAAAGATGTGGATGGAAACAAAGAAAACAACCTTGGTGGCCGCCCCTCCAAGCTGTCTGTTCGTGACAAACAGTCAATTATTCGTCAAATCAAGTCAGGGAAGCTTGATAATGCAGTTCAGGCTACCCAATTCATCAATGGCATCATCCCCAATCCTGTCACACCCCAGACAGTCAGAAATGCACTCAAGGAAAATCAATTTTATGCTGCTACAAAGAGGAAAGCTCCTCTTCTCAAACGAGCCCATCACATCCGGCGTCTCCAGTTTGCAAAATATCATGAAAGCTGGACTGTGGAGGACTGGAAAAGGGTTCTATGGACAGATGAGACCAAAATCAATAGGATTGGGTCAGATGGAAAGGTTTATGTCTGGAAACAAAGGGGAGAACCACCATCTGATAGTGTTACAAATTCCCCTACTTGTCCGGCATATCACTTCTTTTCCCTTTTCTTTTACTATCAGATGCTTATTGACCTTATCTTTGACATCCCCATATGCATTCTCTTTCCCATAGTTACTAAGCTTCCTTACTCATCTTCTCAGATAGCTTACTAACTCTTATCTATAACAAATAGCGTAAACAACGCTTATCGAACTACCACGTATATATAGGGATACTTTAGTTAGTTAGCTCTTTAGCTTGACCTAGCTGAATTCACCTTATTCATCTATTCTCTTGACGCAAACTCGATCCTATCCGCCTTACGAAGGGGGTAGTGCATCTCTGATCAGATAAACTCGATAACTTGACTTTAGCCCTATTGAGGGAGTCAATAGACGTTGGACTTACAGAAGTCAACGGTCTAAGAACGAACGAACGACTCAGCATATTGATCTAGAGGATAAGGCCTAAAACAGCCGTAACAAAAGGTCAAGCTGATCAGAACCGTCAACCTATAAAGGTTCAGACGCAACGGCACCACGATACGGATTGAAACCTGCGAGCAGCAGCGAAAGTAGCAGAAGCAGCAGCAGACAAAGCGCAATCAGCAGCGAAGACTTCCAAGACGCGGAAGAACAACCAAGACTTGTAATAGTCACACAAACAGAAACGCCCACCACGCCGAGACAACCAAAAACAGAAAGTTCCAAAGGAAAGGAACCAGAGAAACCGAAACCCGAACCACCGAATTCCCCGATACCACCAGACTCAGACGTAGAAATGGCAGACGAGCGAAGACCTACCGAAATTAAACTTAGCTCACCGAACATCTTCGATGGAAATCGAAGAATGACAAAGGACTTCGTCCTTGATTGCAAAATGTATTTGCAGGCAAACGATAGAATTTACGATACAGATTGGAAGAAGATCCTCTACATACTTTCGTACATGAAGGGAGGAACAGCAGGACCATGGAAAAAGTCCTGGTATGGAGAAAACAGCGACCATCCAGGAACCTTTACAACATTCATGACAACAGTTGAAGAAGCGTTCTCTACTCCAGACGAGGCAGGAGACGCCAGACAGACCTTAAAGACGCTGCGCATGACAGGAAACATGACGGCAGATGATTATATTGCGGAATTCAAATCAGCCGCATCAGAAAGCAAGATTACAGAAAGTGAAGCGCTCGTCGAATATTTCATGGAAGGAATACCTCCTTCCCTGATGCAGAAGATCTTAACAATGGATAATCCACCGACCACCATCAAGGGTTGGTATGAAAAGGCATCCATATTCAATACTCAGTACAGACGTGCAAAATCGATCGTAGCACGCATTAAAGGAAACACCGGAAAAACTACGGGAGGAAACAACGGAAAGAAATACAATTTCCAACGAAACAATCCCAAATACGTCCCGAATAACAGTCGAGATCCAAATGCTATGGATATCGATCGATTAACTATCCAAGAAAGAGACGAGCATATGAAACGAGGATTATGCTTCGAATGTCACAAATATGGACATCGAGCATCAGATCACAAAGCAGGAGGATCGATTCCTCAAACACAAAGAAAGGAAGAACAGAAGACACCGATGAAAGGCAAAGATGCCTACATGAAAATCCGAGCACTTATGGCAGAATTAGACGAAGAAGAAAAGGAGATCGCCCTAAAGAATATGGAAGATGAGGGTTTTTAAAGCGGCGGACTGAATCGACGTCAGTACCTGCCGAAATCTTTTCAGTAACACTATCACCTGTAATATTAGGAGAGATGAATCGACAATCGTTATCCATTCCAATTACGGTGATTGAAGAACAGAAAAACGTCGAAACCCAAGCAATCGGATTAATCGATTGTGGAGCTGGAGGAATTTTCATTGACAAAGCATTTGTCGAAGAAAACGGGATAAAGACAACCCCATTAAGGAAATCATACTCAGTTAGAAACGTAGACGGCACAAAGAACCAATCAGGAAACATCACTGATTGTGTATGGACCAAAATCCGAATCGGAAACGAAGAAATCCGAATTCGATTGCTCGTCAGCGGACTAGGAAAAGAAAATATCATTTTAGGATTACCATGGTTAAAACGGCACAACCCCAAGATTGATTGGGAGAAAGGAACACTCGACTTCGGATCAAGCATCAAGAAAGGAGTTCTTTCAGAAGCAATCCGAAGAAACCTGGAAATCCGACAAATGAAATTAACACGGCAATATCCTAAGGCAACAGTAACAGAAATACAGGAAGAATATCCGGAAGAAATCCCAAGGAATCAACCCCTTGAAGATTGGCAACCGATTCTTTTAGAAATCAACGAAGAAGATGATGAACTTGAAATCAATCTACTCAGGACATACATTGACTCAGAAGATGATGAAGAAGAATCCATTTGGATACAGGCAAAAACATCAATATCACAGGAATTAGAACATAAAGCAGAAATCGAAGACCAGAAACCAAAGAAGACATTACCAGAATTCTATAGAGAATATGCGTCATTATTCGACAAAACAAATTCGGAAAGGATGCCAACACGACGATCATGGGACCATGCGATAGATCTTAAACCTGATTTTATCCCAAAAGATTGTAAGATCTATCCCATCAGCCCGGCAGAACAAGGAAAACTGGACGAATTTATTGATGAAAACATGCGAAAAGGATACATTCGACCATCGAAATCCCCACAAGCATCACCTTTCTTCTTTGTATCAAAGAAAGACTCGACGAAACTTCGGCCAACCCAAGATTATAGAAGACTAAACGAAGGAACTATAAAGAACGCATACCCTTTGCCACTTGTAGGGGAGCTTCTTGATAAACTTAAAGGGGCAAAATACTTCACAAAGTTGGATTTACGATGGGGATATAATAACGTCCGGATCAAAGAAGGCGATGAATGGAAAGCGGCATTTAAAACAAACAGGGGATTATTCGAACCCCTTGTTATGTTTTTCGGTCTATGCAATTCGCCGGCAACGTTCCAAAATATGATGAATGATATCTACGCAATCGAGATTGACGAAGGATGGATTTTGATTTATATGGACGACATCCTTATTTCCTCCGACAACATCGATGATTTGCAAAGAAAAACCCTTAAAGTCTTGGACAAATTGAAGGAAAACGATTTGTATCTGAACTTGGACAAATGCGTATTCGAAGCCACGGAACTCGAATATCTCGGACTAGTCATCAGAGAAAACGAGATAGGTATGGAACCGACTAAATTGGCAGGAATCGCAGATTGGCCAGCACCAACAACAGTAAAACAAGTCCGATCATTCCTTGGATTCGCAAACTTCTATCGAAAATTCATTGGACATTACGCCGAACTTAGCAGACCATTAACGAATTTGACAAGAAAAGACGTCGAATGGAAATGGACACAAGAGTGTCAAGAAGCATTCGATGGTCTGAAACAGAAATTCTTGAAGTCACCCGTCCTTATGATGCCAGACAAAAGGAAACCATTTCACATCGAATCAGATGCTTCGAAATGGGCTACAGGCGCGGTATTACGACAACAAAATGATAATGGAGAATGGCACCCATGTGGATATATTTCACATTCATTCACAGAAACCGAACGAAATTACGAGATCTACGATAGAGAATTATTAGGCATCATACGAGCTTTGAAGACATGGAGACACTACCTCAAAGGATCACAATTCCCAACAGTAATTCTATCCGATCACAAAAACTTAACGTATTTCCGAACGGCACAAAAATTGAACTGACGACAGGCAGGATGGAGCCTTTTCTTATCACAATTCGATCTCAAACTTGTGCATACACCTGGAACACGGATGATACAATCCGATGCCTTATCAAGAAGATCAGACTACGTCAATACGGAAGACACAGATAACGAAGATCGGATTTTATTGCCAGATGACATTTTCATCAAAATGATTGATATAGGATTACAAGAAGACCTGAAGAAATCAATTGAAGAAGATGATTTGTTCGCAAAATCAATCGAAGCATTAAAGGAAACAGGGACACCACCGATTAAATCAAACTTATCAGATTGGAAATTTGAAAACGGACTTCTGTTTTTCAAGAACAGATGTTATGTAGGACCGGATGCAAAATTACGGAAGGAAATAGTGCGAAGATATCACGACACGAAACCAGGAGGACACCCAGGCCAATATAAGACACAGGAATTGATCAGTCGAGAATACTGGTGGCCAGGTATGGGAGTGTTTATAAAAAATTATGTTGACGGTTGCGCCACATGTCAACAAATGAAAGTCAACACACACCCAACAAAACCCGGGTTGATACCGATTGCAACAAACGGAGAACCGAGACCATTCTCATTTGTCACAGCCGATTTCATCACAGACTTGCCAGAAAACGATGGGAAAGATAGCCTCATGGTCGTGGTAGATCATGGCCTTACGAAGGGGGTAATTTCTATCCCTTGCACCAAAACGATCGATGCTTTAGGAACGGCGAATCTTTATCTGGAACATGTTTACAAAAGATTTGGACTACCCGACACTTTTCTATCGGATCGAGGCCCTCAATTCGCAGCAAAAGTTTTCAAAGAACTAGGAAAACTCCTTGGAATCAAACTCGTAATGAGTACGGCATATCATCCACAGACAGATGGAGAAACAGAGAGATTAAACCAAGAACTCGAAATCTACTTCCGCATGTTCTGTCAGAACAACCCGGCAATATGGAAAGAACTTAACTCAATCGCAGAATTCGCGCATAATCAAAAAAATCATTCCACTACAAAGAAATCTCCATTCTTCCTAATGATGGGATACGAACCCCAAGCAATTCCATCAGCATTCCAGAAGACGAATGTTCCGAGTGTAGAACAACGAATGATTGAGCTTAACAAAGCCCAAGAAGAAGCTATGGCCGCACACGAATTAGCGAGAAGAAAAGTCGCAGAAAGGACAACACGAGGTTTCACTCCATTCAAACAAGGAGAATATGTTTGGTTAGAAGGAACAAATCTTCGAATTCCTTACCCATCAAAGAAACTAGCACCAAAAAGAGAAGGACCCTTCAAAATCCGAGAAGTCCTCGGACCAGTGACATACAGACTAGAACTTCCATCACAATGGAAGATTCATCCCGTGTTTCATGCATCACTCCTCACACCATACAAAGAAACCGATACCCACGGACCAAACTTCTTAGAACCACCACCGGATCTTATAAATCAAGAAGAAGAATACGAAGTGGAAGGGATTATTAATCACCGACAACGAGGCCGAGGCTTCCAATACCTCGTGAAATGGAAAGATTACTCATCCACGCACAACACATGGGAACCTGAAAGTCACTTAAAAAGGGCTCGAACGATCCTTCAATCCTATCAGAAGCTACATCGCCTCTAAACAGACTATCATCTCTCATCGCTCTCAACAAATTTCAAAGCTCATACAAACAATGTCTTCCCCCATCACCAACAACCTTTACATTGCCACCGCCACCCCTCTTAACACTCCTTCCGACACTCCTGTCGTCAACATTGGATCCCAAGAACGTCTCGAGATAGCTACGAGAATTATACGCAGTCAAAAATTCTTATCATGGTTCATGAACGAAGAACACCGTGAAAGAATGATCCAAGCGTTTAATCAACCACCGTATAACCAACTCATCGAACTAGTTGGGAAATATTTAGAGATTAGGGATATGTTGTACACTCAAACTGCGGATATCAGCCGAGCACTAGACCAGGTCACTGACGAGCTGACGAACACACAAGAATTCCGAATTCTAGAAGACTTAATTCCCTTACTACAAGACGGAATTCGATTACCTACGTCCACGCCGTCGACACCTACGGAATCGACTACAGATATCTCGACAAGTGACAAAGAAACACAAACATCCCCTCCGATAACACCAACACCTTCAGCGCCCAACTCTCCTATTTATGAACCCGCACCATTACCAATTCCGCCCTTTCGCGAACCATCCCCTCCATCCTCGCAACATTCCACCCCTGATCCAAACGACATGGTTCAAAACAAGGAAGTATTTAAATATCTAGAAGGACGAAAAGGTACAAAATTGGTCATAAAGAAGAAGAAAACCCTCAAACCAATCAAATACACGATGAACGCTCTCAATCACATTGGAAGTCGAGAGAAACCAATCAACCTCACGCAAGTAGAACGAGCAATCATTTACAAAAACGTGTTATGCTCTCGATGCCTTAACTTCGGACACTCATCAATACACTGCGAAAAACAATATTGTCCGATATGTTACAAACCGGCTCCAGGACATCGAAGAGACCAATGTCCTGAAAGACCAATAACTAGGACGGCAGGGTATCACCGAAGCTGGCGACGGGTTGGGGATGAATATGAAGATGTAGATGACGGAATTGACGACCCCTTTGACTTCCCAGAAGCCATTGCCAACATGTCGGGAGAGCCAATTGATTTCTAAAGCTGGGACGCTTTAGAGATAGAAGAGGGGTAATGTTACAAATTCCCCTACTTGTCCGGCATATCACTTCTTTTCCCTTTTCTTTTACTATCAGACGCTTATTGACCTTATCTTTGACATCCCCATATGCATTCTCTTTCCCATAGTTACTAAGCTTCCTTACTCATCTTCTCAGATAGCTTACTAACTCTTATCTATAACAAATAGCGTAAACAACGCTTATCGAACTACCACGTATATATAGGGATACTTTAGTTAGTTAGCTCTTTAGCTTGACCTAGCTGAATTCACCTTATTCATCTATTCTCTTGACGCGAACTCGATCCTATCCGCCTTACGAAGGGGGTAGTGCATCTCTGATCAGATAAACTCGATAACTTGACTTTAGCCCTATTGAGGGAGTCAATAGACGTTGGACTTACAGAAGTCAACGGTCTAAGAACGAACGAACGACTCAGCATATTGATCTAGAGGATAAGGCCTAAAACAGCCGTAACAGATAGAACAACATCACCTACTGTCAAACATGGAGGAGGAGGAAACCTCATGGTATGGGGTTGTATGGGGTGGAATGGAGTGGGAAAGCTCATAGAGGTGCAGGGGAACATGGACAAGGTTCAATACTGTGAAATTTTGGAGAGTGGAGTTCAGGAAAGTTTTGAGAAGTTGGAAATGGTGGATGGCGAGCGCTACTTTCAGCAAGATAACGACCCCAAACACACATCTGGACTGGCCACACAGTGGTTTGAAGACAACAACATTCAAGTCCTTGGCTGGCCTGCCCAATCCCCTGACATGAATCCAATAGAACACCTTTGGGAACATCTCAAGCGCCGTCTTAAAGAATATCCGACACCACCCAAAGGAGTACATGAGTTGTGGGATAGATTGGCTGAAGAGTGGGGTGAAATTCCACCAGAGGTATGCCAAAACCTGATAGAAAGTATGCCCAGGCAGATACAAGCAGTTATAAAGGCAAAAGGTGGTCATACAAAGTATTAGATAGAAAATTAATAGAGGGTCAAAAAACTGCCCCAATGAGTAATCATTTTGTTTGGCCTATAGCTTAATGGGTTTTGATCCAAATCACATGATCCAGGGTCCATTGGAAAGCCACGATGTCATAGTATCTTACATAATTACCCCAGGTCCCCTGCTTATGTCAGCACTTCATACCATATTGATCTTTCAAAAATGTACAAACATTGGGGCAGTTTTTTGAGCCACTGTACCCTTGATGCTAAGGTTTTTATTTCATGGGAAATCCACCAAATATGACCAGCTAGTAATAAGGTAATGGCTCTGAAACTGAATAATGTGATTTAGAGCTTGCCTGATAAGAACATCAATATGATATTGGTTGTGAGGATTATGAACAAGGTAGCCCGAGGGTCCAAATGTTCTGCTGAAGGATGGACTGTGCCCAATAGTCCTGGAACATGTAATGCATCAAATGCCCCAACCCCTAGGAAGTATAGTCAGCCCTCAGGTAAATAAATGCTAGAGGAAACATGGTACCAGTACTTGTGATTGTCAGAAGTGAAGGTACCCAGATAACATGCTTGTTATGGCCCCAGATAATGTAACAGCGATATATCTTGAAGACAGTTGGATCAGTTTTGTAAACCTCTCTCTTTTCATACCACCTACCAATAAAGAGTCTGCAATGAGACTTTGGTGGTAGCAAATTGGTGAGTAAATTTCATAATCATAAAACAAAGTAGGAGACCATACTTTGTGATGATATACAAAAAGTTATTTAAAAGAGTGACAAAGGGGAGAATAGTTGGAATAGCACCCAAGATGCATTGAATAGTGCACAAGAAAAAAAGAATGACAGTTCCTGTTATGAGGACCCTGTGTCCCTTAAGGTGGCACTCTTGAAGGGTGTACAGACACTGGCAGAACAGTATGGCATATATATTTATGTAACAATTAAATTTAGGATATACCCAATAAGAAAGTAGGAATCTCACAATACAAAACTGCCTGTACCTATTGTTCATGTTCTTAACAATCAGCAACTTGGATCTCAGTGCAGAAGTGGTTGCTTACCAATGCTGGAACAAGCAAGAAAGCAAACACAAGAGGGTCCAAGTCATAGAGGGTTTGCATCAAAATTTATGAATCAGTTATTTGGAAAAAAGAAAGAAAAAAAAGAGTCTTCTTAAGCAATCCAGGCACATCTACATCACAGCATGACCATAATGCAACAGACAGAAATTTCATCCCTCCTCTCTGGTGCCAACACATTAAGACCAAAAAAAGATGAGAATATGCGACAACAAGAGATATTGATGTTGGGTTAAGGAGTTCTGCAGTGATGCCTCCAACCTCAAGACCAAGCCAAAAATCAATGACTTGATCTGAATTAGTAGCACATTTTGTCCTGGACGATCAACATGTGGCTGTGCTGAAAAGTGTGACGAGGGACACCTGTAGTCCATCGAGTTCTCATAATCTATCTGGCTCGGTGTCTCAAGACGAGCTTGCTGACATATCATCCCAAACCTGTGTTGAACGAACTATTGCCACGGCAATCCTGGTCCTAAATACTAATAGTACAGCACCAAGTAAGTTTAACTAGTCTGATTTCTCATGGTTGAAACAGATTTCCACTGGCAGATGCAGGGATACCACCTGTGTAGGCTCCATGCTGCTGTCCAGCCATCCAGCCCAGTTCCACTCAACAATCAGAGTTGGGACGATATCCTGTGGTCTGTCGTGATGGAAGAATCACAACCTGAGTCAGAACGGAGTATCCACACCCCAACATGCATTGGTTTTTATCAAGTCCTGATAATCCATCAAACACTGCTTGGACTTGAATAGGTTTCCTCGATGCGTATATCGTGACCACTGATCGGTACAGCTATAGGGTGAAGGGGGGGAAACGGACACAACGAACTACTGTGGGTTGATTCTTTTGTGTATGTGCGATGGTGCGGATTAGACGCCCATCCATCATGCTGAAAAGTGAGTCCAACGCGCGACGGCCTGCCCTAAATCCTCGTCAGGTGGCACAGTTCAGCATTTGTGTCTTCAAGTTATCTCAACGTCCAACGATCGACACTCGAGCAGTCTTTCCAACGCTATTGGCAACAATTACAGTTGTCCGTTATTCCCAATGACCAATCTCCAATACCCCACACCTCGCCGAAGACGCATTATAACAGCCTGTGGAGAACCCTCCTAACAACCTTCTTCCCTTCCTGGTAAAAAACCCAGGACTAGGACTATATAGTTACTCGATGACGCCACATCCCCGACTCCAACCATCGCGGTCGTGAAGCGGGATAGATATACACTGCCACATACCCCTCTGTTATGAAAATAAAGAACAGAACACCCCGGTGCTTTCGGTCTAAGCTTGGGGTTGTGGGTCTTTCAGCGGCAGGATCATAACAACTTACGATGAAACCCTCTGTTTTGGCGGCCCGGTGGGAATTCGGTGGTTCGTGTAACCCAAAATGTAGCCTCCCCACCTATACGTGCTTAGATCTCGAATGCGACCTCACCTCGTCTCCCTGGTGTTTCCTCTGAAAATGATGGTAATATCACCGTGGTGCGCGTATGCTTTTTGGTCTCTGGAAATCTCTATAAACAGCCACAGATCAAGCTTGAATCCGGATTTGGGCTGTAGATGGCCGGCGTTGGAGGCGCGCGAGGGCTCTCACCGGAGACTCGTTCCGTTTGTATCCAGCGTTGGGCCCGTTCTCGAATGCAACGTGACTCGGTCCGGCACCTTGTAATGGGCTGCGTTACCGGGATGCGAGATGGCGGAACGGGGGGTATACTCCCGAGGCCGTTCCTCCCGATGTGCTTCTTGGCCTTGGTATGCGTGTCTCGCCCCTTGGTGAGCTTGCGGTCCGGGTCCGGGTTGGTGCTCACGAGCTTTGAAGATGTGTTTGGTTGTCTAGGGGCCGGAATGAGGGATTAACGCGTTATTGTTCAGCTGATCAGGAACTGTGTTCGGTGGTGTTCTTCGCGGCTGACCGGGTCCCAGGCCTGGTATCTCTGGGGTGGTGCGAGCTGTCGCGTCTTTGTCTCGGGAGCCTGCGAACTGGGGATGATAAGCAATCCGGAGGGGGTGGAAGAGAGCTCGGAAGCTTCGATGAAACGATCCATCTCTTTCTTCGCTCGTGAGTGTTCGATTTCGATTTCGGACTTTTTTGGGGCCTGGGATTGATGCAGGTGAGTGATAGTGCCATATGGTTCATGGCAAAGGCCAATATGTGTACGTTCAGGTATGTATATTCGTCGTGAGGCTCCCTCCCACGCGACATGCAAGGGGCCCGCAAAGGTTAAACGCACCAGACGAGGGGGTGCCCCTGCCGTTGGCGTTTGAAGACGTTTGCACTAGATTCGGAGCCCGCGGAGAAGAGGGTTTTCCTGTAGTTCTGGCGGAAGGATGGCGGTCGGCGGAGAAGGATTAGAGTTGGGGCGTGGGGTCTAGGCCGTGGTCTGGGTGGGAAGGAGAAGAGGAAGGTAAGTGGTAGGGACCAAAGGCGGGAATGGAGAGTCGGAGGGGAAGGGCCGGGTGGTCGCGGTGGTGATGGCGGTGGGACATGGACGTTGCGCTTCGGTGCGGTGGTTAATGGAGTGTTAATTTAATTCATTTATTTAAATGGAAAGAGACAGGGGACAGGGACATATCGAGGGTACGAAGGGTATATCGTGGCCGCGATCTGCGCCCCTTCTCCACGCCCTGATCGAGCCGCCTCCTCGGCACTGTCATCACTCCCAAAGCAGGCATGGGATTACCAAAAGCAGCTTTGAGAAAAGCTCGGTGGACTAGATATAGAGGGCGTCGAATTTGGATCCACACCACGATGCCACACCTCGCCTCCCATCTCTCCCTCCTCGTCTTCTTCTTCCCCCTCGCTCTCTTCGCTCTCTTCATTGTTCTTCGCTCCCGTAGTTCCATGTACTCCCCCGTCGCCGTCCTCGCCGTCCTCGCTCTCCTATCCGCCGCTCTAGACCTCGTCCCCGCCGCATTCACCGCTCAGCGCGTCGTCCATGCCCTGCTCTCCGCCACCGCCGGCGCCTCTCTCCTTCATTTACTCGCCCTCACCACCCCCCGCCACCCGCGCTTCACGCTCTTTATCATCGTCCCTATCGCCCTCCTCTGCGCCGCCACCCTCACCGCACTCTTTCCACCCACACTCCTCCCAGTCATACTTCCACCCACCCTCGCTATCCTATATACGTTATCCACCGTCCCACTCGCGATCCTCGTCCTGCACACCCGCCCTGGCGATACCCCCCCGTCAGTTCCGCTCTCCCTCTCGCTCCCATTCACGCTTCCCCCCTCGCCCGCTTCCTCCTCTGCGTCCTTCCCCTCCACCGACGAGAAACCCCCCACCTCCGACCCCCCCAGCTCGTGGTTCCCCGACCCAGAGGCCCAACCCCCGACTCCACCACAACACCACTATACCCCGCTCCTCGTACTCGCCGCGCAGCTTGCCTCTGTCCTAGCATCCCTCTTTGTCCTCCTGACGGTTCTCCTCCAAACAACAATCGTGTTTCCCATCCTCAGCACGGCGTTCACCGCTCTCGGCCTCCTCGCCATTCTCTCCGCCTACCACAGCCTCATGTCCCGTAAGTGTCCCCCCCCTTCCCCAAACTTTTAGCTAACACCTTCACAGTACCAAATTCCACCCCACCCACACCCCTCTACGAAGCGTACACATCCCCACTAACCACCCCACCGCGCCCCCTCCTGCCAATGCCCCTGCGCTCTCCGCTCCGCTCCAAGTCCAAGCTCCATAGAACTTTCGCGAGCCTAAAATCCTCAACTCCACCGTACACGCACACGCGCTCCCCACCCTCTGTTTCATCGTCTTTCTTCTCCCCGTGGCCAAAACCGCCACCCCTCTCTCTTCCCCACCCAGCGGAACCCCACGCCTCGGAAAACACTGGCACCCTCACCCCACCCAGGGCAGCACACACGAGCGCGTACGACGTGGCCGACGCGTACAACGACGCCCGGGATGTGCACATGCCCTCATACAACTACACCACACTTGTGTGCAGTGCGCCCGGATCACCAGCGTCAGCGTCGTCCAGCAGCCCGCCGAGCGCAAGAGCGTACCCGCGCACCGCATCCACATCTGCCTCGGCGTCGGTATTCACGCAGCTCCCGCTGCGCCACCCGTCGTACCCCATGTATCCGACCTACACCCCACGGCACACCCTCCCAGCCTACGGGCGCGCGTGGGTCTGCCCGCCTGACGGGGACGGGATCGGGACTTTTACGAGGACCGAGTGGGGTGTAGGCCGAGACGGGGAGTGGGAGCCTGATACGGCAGACTTTACGGACCTACGCGATCCGTTTGCGAGCGCGGCGCCGCGCACGGGGGCGCATGTGAGGATTGTGAAGGGGGGGTATAGGGTCGTTGGGAGTGGGATGGGGACTACCACTGAGATGGGCAAGGGCAAGGGAAAGGGAAAGGGAAAGGCGAGGTCTGCCGATGGGCATGTTGGTGGGGCTGGGGCCGGTGTGGACGTGGATGTGTATCGCGCGGCGAGTGCAAGAGGGGGGGGTGCGGGCAGGCAGGGGCCGTTGTGTTCTGCTTCGACGTCATCGTTGAAGGCCCATCCAATGCCTGGATCTACCTCGACCGCTCCTTCTGCCTCAACCGCTACTTTTGCATCATCTACCTCTACGCACGACGCGCACTCGGGAACGGTCGCCAGTTCGTCTCTGATGCCCCCTATACCGACACCCCGGACGCGTATGAGCGCGTGGGGGAGACTGCCGATTCCGCTTCGGAGCACAGGAGCGGGTATGGGCATGTGTATGGGTGCGAAGACGGTCGGAGCTGCGGTGGCGTTTGGGACGAATGGAGGGACGGGGACGTTGTTGTTGCCGCTTGCGGGCGGGAATGTGAAGAAGAGGGGAAGAGGGCGGGGGAGGGGAAAGGCGAAGGAAAAAGGGAGGGGGAGGGAGAAGAATGTTGTGGGCAGTGATGTGAATGCGAGAGTCAGCGGGTGTGGAGTGGGGCGTGGGGGAAGTGAGGAGAAGGGAGGAGGAGGAGGAGGAGAGGAGGTGGTGGTGGAGGTGGAGGCGGAGGAGAGGCTGGAGGAGTCGGCGTTGTTGGCGCAGAGGCTTTTGAGGAGTCTGAATTTGGTTGGGGGTTAGGGTTGATTTTTTCTTTGTTTCGTTTGGTTTTGGCCGTGGAGCCTCACTTGTGGTGTTTGTTTCGTTTCTGTTTGGGAGAGCTTGCGTTAACGTTGGGTACTTGATCGTCGGGCAGATGCAGACTAGAAGGATTCGAGTTTGCGTTTCCATTTTTTCGTTTTCGTTTTTGTTTTCGTTTTCGCGTTTTTGGTTCGGTGTTGTTGTTTATGACTTATTTCGAGTTCTTACCTAGAGTCTTTTTTTTTTTTTTGGGTTGTTGTGACTCGTTATCGTTGTACATATTCGTTTGTTGTCGTTAGATTGTGTGATACTATCGTAGGGTGTATTACCATTCATTACTTTTGTGTTGGCTGAACGTGGGGTGGTAGAGATCCTGTCTGGGGTCTGGATATATGGCTGTGGTTGGGCCCTGGGCTCTGATGGTTGGTGTTGGTAGGAATGAGACTCGGGGCTGCGCGTGCTGGGTTATCAATCGCGTGTGGTGAATGAGGTCACGTGCTTGACGCGTTTTGCTTGCCACATGTACCGTGACTTTTAGTTTGAGCGTGGGCCCCCGGTTCGGGGCCCTCGCTTTTGCTCTCAGTAAAAAGCAAAAAAGACAATCTGTGGTCAGTGAGTGGTCAGCTTTTAGTCAGGTTTGGACTTGAAATCAACTAGTGTTTTTGAGATGTTTCACTGACTAGCTCTCGTCATTTAATTGTTGCATTTAGTCATGCATGTCAGTTATTATTTCAAATCTCAGTCATCTGTTAGTCAATTTTTTTGGTCAATGTTCTGTCACTTGATGTTGGCTGGTGATTTGTTCTATTGTGTTATTACTAGGTACAGAGGAGTTGGTCTGGCTATACCACTATAATACCTTGAGATTGGTCCTCACTATTGTTTCCCCCTGGGTTTTTGATGGTGTAGTTGAAGGATGGTGTTTTTTGGTGGTTGTGGTGAGGGCTTGATGTTGAAGCTGTTGCAATGAAAGTCTTGGTGTCTGTCTGAACAATAAATTTTGTCTAGAGACTTACATTATACAAAGGCCATTGAGGCCCCTGGAAGCTCCCCTATATGTTTGGAAAAGTTTTTCATCAGAACCAGCCTCAATCCACTATATGGTCTGGGGTTTATGTCATAAAAACATAAAACATATGAAAAAAAAAAACATGAGAATTTTTGCCATACTAGGACCAAGTTTTTTTTGTTCTACTTGAGGATTGTGAACCTGGGCTCTAGCTCTTCTCAAATTGAAATGGACCAAATGAACCAGCAACCCATTACTTGAAAAAAATCCTGAATGAAGGTCTGAAATCTGCTATACTATATATAGGCCAAGGATTTTGCCAAAATTGCCTCAAATCTGCTATTTTGGGCTGGGAAAATTGTCAATTTTGGGAGTCTCAAATCCACAAAATTTTTCCAAATATATAGGGAAGCTTCTGGGGGCCTGGCCATTGAAGGCCTGATCCTAAATGAGTTTGGGGTGTAATCACTGTATCTGCTAGAAAGCAGGATGAGTAGTGTGGCTTAGGCATGGTGATGCAGCAGCAGAGAGTAAAGTGAGAAGCATAGCACAAGGAAGGGAAAGGAAGCCATGACACAGCAGATGGAGCTGTTCAGAGCAGGTCTTACAAAATTATGAGAAGAAAAAAAACCTATTTTTGTAAGCCAGTAATTAAGAACCCCTAATCGCGTGCTCATGGGTGAGAGACAATAAAGGATAGCCGATTGCGGGAGTGCCCTGAAATCAGTGGCCTCCCGCGACATGATGATTTGCGCGAACTGCTAAATACGTTACAGGAGAGCGGGTGGGTGGGTTAAGCACGAATGAAACGAGAATACAACTAAGAGCACGAGAATAATCAGATAAGAAAGATACTACGCCGAATTAAGTGACGAAAAAGGCTCACCCAGAGCACGAGAATAAAGGGGGGAGGCGCTGACCCTGCTCGTACTCTGGGGATTTCTTTATAATGTGCAAGTGAGACATGGTGTCGTCATAGTGAGGCAAAGCACTGAGCACTATGGTTAAGACGACATAAAATTGAGGCGGCGCAACGCAAAGCGTGTATGCACCTGAGCCACGGAGGCAGGGCAGGGCAGAGCTGCAAAGGGAGTCTCCCTGACGGGTTTTCGCCGTGATTAGCCTTGAGTAAACAATAGTTTAAACCCGACTAATCGCGTGCTCATGGGTGAGAGACAATAAAGGATAGCCGATTGCGGGAGTGCCCTGAAATCAGTGGCCTCCCGCGACGTGATGATTTGCGCGAACTGCTAAAGGGCTATATTTGAAGATTGAGAGTATGGAGAGGAAAAGAGGGGGTAAGAAAGATGAGGTAAACGTACGATACAAATACAATAAAAATACAAGATGAAGAATGATGGTGGGTGCAAATCAGGAGAAAAGTTGGTGACGGAATAAGAGGGTAGCTAGGAGGATGGGGTGGCGGCGGATGTAGATTTGAAATGTTTCAGAAGTCCACCGACCTATAGCTTGAATCATTTGAGGCAGAATACCTGCTTCTGCTAACGCAGTGGCTCCACCTGCTCTGAGGGAGTGACCTCCAATGTTATTTGGAAAGTGAGATTTCAAGTGTTGAATAAACCAGGATCGGGTTGGAATAGAACCATCACGTTTGATCCAAAGTTCAGGTCGGAACGGGAACTGATGGTCACGGTATGTGAGGTATTTTGAAAAAGGATGGAGAGGGTCGTCGCCGAGATGCGTTGATTGAATGATGATTTGGTTTCCTTCAAAAAAGCGGTCGGCTTTGTGACCAGGAAGATAGAAGTCGAATGAGGAGGAGTGTACGTTGACGGAGTTCCGCATTGTAATTTTGCGAAAGTCTCGCAACTTTTTGTTGTCGGGCCATACTAATTCGCCGAGTCGCATGAGGCCATGAAAACCTGTAAGAAGTATTGCGAGGAAGAGCTGGCCATCATATAAGGAGGAGGATGAGTAGTACGACGAGACGGTAGATAGGTCTGCACGGGTAAGAGCTTGTTTGCGAGATGGTGCCGAAGGGTTTAACTTTTTGCATCCTTGAATTGTCTTCACAACTAGGCGATGATGGCGGTGAGACCGAACGTTGGGAAAAAAGGGTTCGAGTTCGTTGCAAATGCCAGATAAGTATGAGTCAACAGACTTGGGTTTGATGTGATGACACATGTACACAGCGTAAAGGCTGAGTGTGTCTGGTGTTGGGTCAATCAGGAAATTATGGATGTTACAGAAGTTGATATACGAGTTTAACGCCGAGGAATAAGAGGCAGCTGAGGAGGCTTCGATAGCACTGGCAATAGCAATGGCACGCTCACGGACGAGGCGCTCCTTCGTCCAAGCTTCCCGCTGGGGTTGTCTGGATGATGGTGAAAGAATCATAGTGCAGCTTCCCCCAGCGTTAGTCGTGGGGGTGAGAACTCGGTGATAGCGAGCCCGGGGTGAAGTATGCGAGCAGTAACGGCATCAAGACGCGAAAGCGCATCGGCAACTTTGTTTTCATCTCTTGGGATGTGAAATACTCTGAATTGAATTCCAGTCTTTAGCAAGAGGTCGATTGCGGTAATGAGAATTGGGTTGTAAGGTGGTAGCGCGTGCAGGGTGTTAAACATGTCAAAGGTGTTTGAATTATCTGTTAAGATAGCAAGGCGCTGAGGCTTAGTGGATACGTGCTCGCAGACATGATGGAGAGCTGAGAGTACAGCAAGGGCTTCAAAAAAGAAGATGCCATGCTTAGTAGATGGCGGAATTGGGCACAGAAAACCCTCACAGGTTTTCGAAGACCAAAATCCCATGCCTGTCGGACAGGCATCTGATAGATATGTGTCATGTGCTTCACCTCGAGACCACTCTTGTGCCGTGATGATATGGACACCTGTCGAATGGTCGATGTGATTGGCAAACCAATGCAGCTCATTGCGAATGGCGTTGTTGATAGAAAGTTTCTGATAGGGGGAAGAGCCTCGACGCATTTTCTCATACATGCTTGATAAACTTGGGCGTAGAAGTGGATATACATTCAAAGACCAATTGATCCAGCCTGCTAAACGCTGGAAATCCTTTAGTGATCGGCGTTGTTGAGAGTTTGCAAATGCATGTACAGCTTCAAGCAGGTCGTTTCGAGCATCGATAGGCATGGTGATTGTCATGGTGTTGGGATCCACGTCGAATCCAATGATTGTGAGAGGCGCCCCGTAAACTTGCTTGCGTTCTTCATGGGGAATCCCAAGTTCATCGAAAAGACAGAGTAGATGTGTTTGCTTCCGTGGAAGCATTTTGTCGTATGGTGGATAATAAGAGACATTGTGCGCGAAGTCCCATGAGAATGCATCATCAACGTAGGCAAAGAGATCATGAATAGACCTGATAAAGGTAGCGATCCAAAGGACTAAGCTGAAAAAGGTAATCCACAATCGCCCTGCTCCTTGATTGCCAAAGTCATTGTTGTTATCAACATGATATTTGCCATCAATCGAAACGACTTGATGCAGTTGCCACAAGCGATGTACAGGTAAACGTCGATATGCTTGTGAAACATCGGTTTTGAATAAGACGATTGGGGTATCGCCGTAGGTGCGTCGAAGTCGGACAAGCGCTCTGCCCAGGGGATGTAGTGAATCCAAATGTGTTTTAGCATCGGTTTGATTGATAAGAGAGTTTGGTGAAAACTCTCCAGCAGACTGGTCAACTACCATCCGAAATTTGTCTGAATGAGGCTTTGGTACAACCCACAATGGTACGGTCGTCATGCCTGGCAGCAACGAATCGAAGGCTTCGGAATATCTACACAGCGCGATTTCTTCGTCACACTGATCACAGATAAATTTCTGATGCTGTGCGCTCCGAATTTTCTGACATTTGGCATTATCCACGATGCTCGGCATAGACACACCTTCCGTCTGGGCCCATGGCCAGAAACCTTCTTCTAATCCTCGGCAGACTGAGTTGACAAGCGATTGATTTGGATGTAATTTCAGTAAGTCTTTGAAGCGAGTGATTTTGATTGGGGTAGTAATACGAAATAAATGAGGAAATGAATTAATGGTAGACCAAGCTGTGGCATTGAGAAGTTCGTTAACAGGTGGGTTAGGAAATGGTGGTGCAGTTTCGCTCATAAGAGCTGTGGAGATGTAACGTGACTCATTTTCACTCCAAACATAGTCACGGACATATTTTGGCCTCTTCTCCCAGCGTGATTGCAGCGGTGATACCTTATCTCCTGATTGCAGTGGTACACTCACTAATGACATGATTGGCGTTGGAGCATTTGGAACAGACATGTAAGTAGCTGCAGGTTGCCGCTGAGTTGGGACACCTTCGCTCATTCCATCTTCGACAGGGAGCGTTGCGGCGCCGGCCTGTTGCCTGCCTCGGTTTTGATTCCGCAGGTTGGTTTGATGCGAAAGTGACAGGGTTGTGGATCCACTGGATTTGGAGGTCGGCAAATTCAGCGAGGTTGGTAAGTTCGAGATCACGTCTCTGCGCGACACGAATTCTGACTGCCCGGTCGTAATTGATGATGCGGGAGTGTAATTGCACTGGTAAAGAGGCGAAGAAACGTTGGATATGTTTGCCGTAGGCTCGGAGTTCTTGTTTTCGGTGTTTGAAGACAAACAGAGTGGCGTCGACCACAGCCTCCCAGGCAATGACCCAGTCTCCATGGGTTTTAACATTTTTGGCAGGTGCAACGGATCTGTGGAGCAACTCAATGTCTTTTCCGAGTTCGATTGACTCCCGGTTATCATATGCGACGGTGTAAAGGTTGGAGAAGACGTGGTCGAAATCGATGGCATTCCCGCTAAGCAAGTTAAGCCATTCGGACTGCGGGAATTGTGGGTACGGTTTCCCACAGTTGAGCAGCGAGCTTCGAGCGCGTTTGACGTCGCAAGAGAAATTCGCGAGGAGAGCTTGGGTTTTTTGAAGGGACGACGAGATTCCAGTTGCAGAACCCTCTTCCGAACTTTCGAATCCATACCACGGTAAGGCGTCAAAGTCGAGGCGTGTTCGCTTTTTGTAATCATCGTCATCGGGCTCGCTTAGACGATCCAATAACCTGGGCTGCTTGTCCGATAGGTTCGCTGCTGTCCTGATTTTCACTTCCTCGTGCTCTTTCAAGGACCCCTCCCGTCTCATCGACTCGTGTGGCAGCTCCTCTCTGATACTGTTCGAAGTTGTCGAGCATTTCGAGATAGGATCCGTAAGTCGAGATAAAAGCGTCCTCGCTGATGGTTTCACGAGGGATGGTTTGCTGGAGGAGTAACGACGCCTTGGGCTTCGTGTACTGCCCAGCTCGGAACTTATGGACGACGTCGAGACATTGGTCGATGACTTCTTTCTGCAAGGAAGATGATTCTTGGGTGTTGGGTAATTCATGGCTCGCTTGTGTCGTGCTGCTGCCTGATGTTTCACCATGTTGACTCATTTCGGTGTGAGGTAACGATGTGAGGGACGAATTGTGTTAAGCACGAATGAAACGAGAATACAACTAAGAGCACGAGAATAATCAGATAAGAAAGATACTACGCCGAATTAAGTGACGAAAAAGGCTCACCCAGAGCACGAGAATAAAGGGGGGAGGCGCTGACCCTGCTCGTACTCTGGGGATTTCTTTATAATGTGCAAGTGAGACATGGTGTCGTCATAGTGAGGCAAAGCACTGAGCACTATGGTTAAGATGACATAAAATTGAGGCGGCGCAACGCAAAGCGTGTATGCACCTGAGCCACGGAGGCAGGGCAGGGCAGAGCTGCAAAGGGAGTCTCCCTGACGGGTTTTCGCCGTGATTAGCCTTGAGTAAACAATAGTTTAAACCCGAAAAAGTAAGGAAAAGATTTCTCAAAACTCTTGGCAGTTTATTTTGGCTTGGTAAAACACAAGTCTGATTATTGCCTGACCTCAGAATGACATCCGGACCGGGGCTAGACCTGTGTGCTACCTAATAGTAATACTGACTAGCCTTTTTACTAAAATTCACTGCCCACAAATCAACTTTTGCTTTTTATTGAGGGTCGTCCCATATTGACTTATTTAAGTTTGTTTGTGCACAAAATAGCTCACCCCATAAATCAAAACGATCAATGATGTCATGACCTTGTCTACCAATCCCTTCAAAAACCGAAATATCCAAAAACACCACGCATCGCTGAAAAAGGTGCTCACAGAATAACATGGGCTCCGATGCTGTAAAAAAGGTTCAAGAAAAGCTTTTCCGGGGTCTGGGCGTTGAATCTACACCTCAACAACAAGATCGAGGGGAACCTGGCCTGACGATCAATATTCCAAAGCCTCCGCCAACCCCAACGCCGCCCCCAAAGCTCGGAAAGCTGGCTGACTCTTCACCAAAAAATATGGAGGAGATTGCTCCATCGGATACTTATCGCCAACGCCTGGCACAGCGGCTTGGTGACGAATACCGAGGAGCGGAGAAGTACCGATTATTGCAGGATGGTAAGAGGGAGAGGCACTGGAAGCGCTGGGGGCCCTACCTGAGTGATAGGCAGTGGGTGCGTGCATGATGGCTGTTTCGCGCGATCCGGGGCCGCTTTTAACAAGTATGGTTTTAGGCCACTGTTCGTGAGGATTATTCGGCCAATGGCGATGCATGGAGCCATTTCCCCCACGAACAGGCTCGCTCTCGCGCATATAGATGGGGCGAGGATGGGATGGCTGGAATCTCGGATAACCACCAACGCCTGTGCTTTGGCTTATCGTTGTGGAATGGTGAAGATCCCATTCTCAAAGAACGTCTTTTCGGCGTCACAGGTCATCAAGGCAATCATGGTGAAGATGTCAAGGAACTCTACTATTATCTCGACTCCACCCCGACGCACTCATATATGAAGTTCTTGTATAAATATCCACAGCGTCGGTACCCATATGAAGAGCTGGTGACTGAGAATCAAAACCGGAACCGCGACGTTTCTGAATACGAGATCTTGGATACCGACGCGTTTGAAGGTGATCGGTACTGGGATGTGTTTGTTGAGGTTGGTTGCTACATTATTCGCTTGATTATAATCTTATCGCACGAGTCAATAGTACGCCAAAGACGAGGACAACGCAGACAACCTCTACATCCGCATCACAGCGTACAACCGCGGCCCCGACCCCGCTAGCCTTCACATCATCCCACAATTATGGTTCCCGAACACATGGTCTTGGCCTCTTGAGAAACCACAGATGCCCACTCTTTCGGCCTCTGTCCGTGGCACTGAGGACAACAAGATTAATCGCATCACTGCTCGTCACCCCTCCCTGGGCAAAACCCATCTATATTGTCTTCCCTCGCCACCTCCAGTCGGCCCAGCGACCAATTTTGAGGTAGATCCAGACTTCGACGCTATCGAACCCCAGCTGCTCTTTACGGAGAATAATACAAACTTCAGTCGGTTATATGGGGGAACCAACGAAACGCCGTACGTTAAAGACGCGTTTCATGACCACATCATTCCAAGCCACCGCCCACCCACATCGGAATCTCAGGAAGAAGGTTTCTTTACCCCTAGGATCCGTTCTAGAACCGCGTCATCTTTCGGCGCTGAACGTCCTGAAGTTCCCGAAGAAGGTCCCTGTACACCTTTCCCCCCCGGCCCGTCCTATGTCAATCCAGAAAAGAAAGGAACCAAGTCTGCCGCTCATTATACCTTCGCCGACGTACCGGGGCACGGTGGATGTGCAGTGGTTCGCCTAAAAATGACACCGTCGCGGATGGGAAAGGATCCAAGCTTGGAGGACGAAGTTATCTTCGACGATGCTATCGAGGAGAGGAGACAGGAGGCAGATGAATTCTATGGGTCACTCGTGCTCGGGCCTATCAGCGATGATTTGAAGCAGATCATGAGGCAAGCACTTGGAGGCATGTTGTGGACTAAGCAATATTATAGGTTCATCCAGAAAGATTGGATCGAAGGTGATCCAGCACAGCCAAAGCCACCACCTGAGAGGAAGTTTATCAGAAACCGAGTACGTAGTATCATCCGGTCTACATCCACTTATACTCTGGCTAATTGTACCAAACTCTAGGAATGGAGGCATATGCACATCGAAGACATTCTCTCTATGCCTGACAAGTTATTTTCCTGAACTTTTAACATGCATATAGCCACTTATCTCGTTCTGGTACAGATGGGAATATCCTTTCTTTGCAGCCTGGGATACTGCATTCCACTGTATCCCGCTAGCTGTTGTAGACCCCGCGTTTGCGAAATCCCAGCTTGATTTACTGACCCGGGAGTGGTATATGAAACCGGATGGTCAGATTCCCGCATATGAGTGGAATTTCAGCGACGTCAATCCTCCAGTACACGCATGGTACGCCGTTGTCCTTGCCACATTTTTCTCCTCATATCAAATACCTCCTCCACAGGGCGACGTTCCGGGTTTTCAAGATTGAACGTAAACTTACCGGAAAAGAAGACTTGGCGTTCCTCGAGCGCGTGTTCCAAAAACTGCTCTTGAATTTCACCTGGTGAGAACCTGTCTCATCCGTTATTTATTGTGACGGCTAAAACTTTTGCAAAGGTGGGTGAATCGGAAAGATCAGGGAGGAAATAATGTCTTTGAAGGTGGTTTCCTTGGGCTCGATAATATCGGTGCTTTCAACCGATCAGAGCCTCTGCCTACCGGTGGGACTTTGCGGCAGGCGGATGGAACCGCTTGGATGGCATTTTATTGTCTTAATATGTATGTGGTTCATTGTTTCTAAGTTACATAAACGAACTGATTGTGTTTATAAAGGTTAAATATGGCACTTGAACTGGCGAAACATAACCCTGTCTACGAGGATATCGCGTCCAAATTTTTTGAGGTCGGTCGAAACATGTTCCTTTACTCTATTCTTTCAGAATGTGCTGATTGTGAGGCCAACATAGCACTTCATTTTCATCGCAGATGCAATGACCTACAAGGAGGGTGATGACGAAATCAGTCTTTGGAATGATAAGGACGGGATGTACTATGACGCCATAGAATTTGGACCCGGACATTCGATGCAGTTGCCAGTTCGCAGCCTTGTGGGATTAATTCCCTTGTATGGCACGTTGGTCCTGGAACCTTCAGTCCTGAACCGGTTCCCCGGGTTTAAGAAGAGGGTCGAGTGGTTCCTTAACAATAGACCCGAGGTGTCTGCGAGGAATATGGCTAACATGAAGGGTAGGTCGTCGATCTTTTCGAGGCTGGTTCATCTATGGAATTATTCATCTCCAGTTGGTGGGCGGGAGCAGAGAAGGTTGCTGGCGCTAGCAAGTAAGGAGAGGCTGGTGAAGATTTTAGAGAAAATGTTGGATGAGGATGAGTTCCTAAGCGAGCATGGCATAAGATCGTATGTTCTTGCTCTCGGATAAACACTTCATCTAGTCATGCTAACAAACCCTCCGCTCCCACAGTTTATCCAAGTTGCATAAAGACCATCCGTGGGGTATGGATGTGAATGGACAGCGATATGAAGTTGGATACTGGCCAGGTGACTCGCGGTCTGGGATGTTTGGCGGGAACTCAAACTGGAGAGGCCCTATTTGTGTGTCCCATTTTATACTTATCGTTTGTCATTTCGAGACTGACTTCATGCCTCTACCTAGGGCTCGCTACTAATTTTCTCCTCATAGAAAGCTTACAGCGATTCTACCAGTACTATGGAGATGATTTACAGGTATGACGCAGATGTGCGCCACTCTTCCCATAGATTGATCACGATTAGGTTG
This sequence comes from Collybia mongolica, assembly GCA_013420905.1. Lineage (NCBI taxonomy): Eukaryota > Fungi > Basidiomycota > Agaricomycetes > Agaricales > Clitocybaceae > Collybia > Collybia mongolica. Next base: position 1,063,000 of record JAAXNY010000004.1, read on the forward strand.
AATGCCCTACCGGAAGCGGTGATTACATGAATCTCGTTGCTGTCGCCGAGGAAATTCAACACCGCATTATTCACATCTTCGGCCGGGATATGGAGGGGCGTAGAGCCACCAATGGAGGCAATCCGAAATTGGACCATGATCCTCACTTTCGGGATTACGTTTGGTTCTATGAGGTCCGCGGCCTGGCCCACTCTTGACAAAGCCTCACAGTTAATTTACTTCTAAACGCCAGTTTTTCCATGCTGACAATGGTCGCGGTCTTGGTGCCTCACACCAAACTGGCTGGTAGGTTGCCACGCGTGACGCTATCTGAAAGAACTAATTGCTTGCTAGGTCCGGCCTTGTTGCGTATCATATCCTTCAGAGTGGTGTGAGCTGCCGCCTGCCCAAAACACCTAAAAGTGAATCATATTTTTCTCGTTCGGGGTTTACCGTAACTGAAACCTCTGCAGCTCCTCGAAGTCTTGCAAACCACTACTTTGATGTGAGTTTTTTGAGCGTTGTCTGTGGCCAACAACTGAATTATATTCACAGGAAACCATCGACTCACGTTCAGAATTCGGCGGGGACGACTCTAAATCAGCTTTCAGCGTTACGAGCGCCTTTGATCCACTTAACACCCTCGGTGATATCTCTCCTGATGCTTTGTAGAATTACACGAGATAAGCTTTCCGGTATCAATATCAACAAGGGGGCGCCATAGTACATGGACCTGGATATTTTTCTTTAATTGGACTTCTCCGGCAAATGAACGACAGCCTGTAGCCCTTAGATTTCTGTAGAATTCAAACATACATACACACATCATTCGTAGCTCCTTCCGGCGATTTGTATCTGCCCTCACTGCACGTTCTGTACTCAAGCATTATGTAGAGCCTTTTGGGTTTCTAGCGCCTCCATTGGCAATTTTATCTTGTCCCATTAAGTGTTATTAAGCGCTGCTCATATTTTACTACTGGAATGGACCGTGGCAAAACAAACGCGTGGTTGCGAGTCGCGCCAAGAAACAGTCACGCATTAAATCACGTGATTCTGATGTGATGTAGTGTCGATCGGTCGAATGCCTCTGCCGAATTTTAACCAACACGACTTTCACAGATCTTGCGATCGACTCTGACTTCACCACTTAAAGATACCTGCCGTGATCTCCTTTGGATCCTTTGTTTGAGCAATGCTTACAGGCACTCTACCAGGAACCACTGTGCCTTAGCGGCATTAGAAGGTGTATGTAGAACCATGAAGTGTAGCATATACCCCCATCTATCCTGCACCAAGTGAAGAGTATAGAAAGGGTGGTTTAACCAAATGTCCTCCTCTTATCTCTCGGACATTATTGGCAAACCGCCCACTCCATGGCGTACCAATACCCAACCCCACAAACACTGAATTTCAACTGTGATTCCTGCTCGCAGGGAATCGCACCTGTTAGCCCTAGGATACATTGCCTCGTCTGCCATGATCACGACATGTGTGCAAACTGCGCTATCAGTGGTCGCTTCACCAAGGGACATTTGCCGTCTCATCAAGTCCAAGCGTTCTCAGAAAGTGGTGGTTCCAACGGACATCAGCCCATTTTATCGCCGATCTCAATAACCTATCAAGTTCCCCCCACCTCTGTACAAGGCTCCCCGAATGATAACCTTAACCCCCCACCTTCCCTCCCCTCTCGGAGTGGCCCAAACAACCCCCCTTACCTATACACCTCCGGCCCAGCCTCGGCCGAACAACGATGGCAGATGTTTTTTTACGCGGACATGAGCCCGACTCCAACGTGTGTGACGCTGTTGAACGACATCTTCTCCTATCTTGACCCGTTAAACACCGGATACTTGCTTCCTGAAGTGTATTCTCGGTTTGAGGACGATATGGGGTGTCTTCTTCACGAGAATACGTGTAAGTGTCAAGCTCGATTATTTTTCAACAATAATTCTCATCCAGTCGGCTTGCCAGGGAAGGCAGGAATGACGGGAACGCCGGGCATCTCTCAAGAAACTGCTGGGGATAAATTCCTCAAGAATGCGTTCGACCTCTTTTCAATTGAACACATTGTTCAGCAACGTATGCAACCCTCCCAAGGGAATCTCAACAAGCGAGCCTCGCAATTCCAGCGCGCTTTAGGTACAATGTTCAATCCCGCGGCTGCTCAAGCGACTCAGGCATCGATGCCTCTCCTCACCCGAAAGGGATTCACCGACGTCGTGTTGATTGACGTACTCTCCGATCCATCGAAGTCATGGGGTAGCTTCAGCCGTTTACTCCAGAAATATGACCTTCCTCGGTACAGAGCCTGGGGCGAGTTACCCAGGAGCGTCCTTCCGGCTGAACCAGACCCTAGAATGCTACAGAGGGTTTCTTCGGCGACGGGTGTTTATAAGCAAGCGGGCGAAAGCGCATTAGCAGATGCGCAAGCGGATGCGTTGTTTTCGGCGAGAGCAAACCAGATTGCGGTCGATGCGATCGGTGCGGATGGTCGGAGGTACTATCAGTACTACTAAACCTATTGGCGAAAACTCTCTCCTTCTCCACTCCCATGCCATGCCCCCTTATCTATCATACATACTGACGGAATTTTTACAACTATTAATGAATTGTGCACCAGAACATAGTTCATAACCAAGCATCTTAGTACCTCCGGTGGCTGTGTAAACTTTGGCTTAGGGCCCTGACCCAAACAACTACCATTTGTTGTCACGACTCAGTTTTAGTTTTCAAGCGATTTAAACTCCTGTAATTATCTCCCAATGAGTATGTCATGACAAGCGGTTCTTCCAAATCCTTTTCTACAGGTTCTTTTCGCCTTGATGGAACAATCGGCAGGGCAACCCAGGGTGCTCAGCAACCTGTGAACGGCTCTCAGCACACAGCTGCTATCGCTGGAACCTCATCGCAGCCATACTACAGTTATACTCCTGTCTCTTCATCACAGGGAACCCCACCTCTCATCTCCGGAGCGGATCAGTCATTCTACGGCTACCCAACATGGCAAAGCAGTTGGTCACCCACACCAGGATACCCGTATTCTGGGGTCAATACACAGCAGGAAATCTTGCAAGCACCGTTCGTGCAATATCAACCCCATGCACAATCTCCTTTTACAGCCGCCCAAAAGTCTGCCCCGCCTCGAGTGAAAACTCCATCGCCCTCGCCCTCGCCTCCACCGGTTGAAACATATCGACACTGGGATCAAGCCATCAAGTCCTTTTTGACTAAACTAGGACTGACGCAGGCCGCCGCTGGATTCGAAGCTGATATGCTTGTATTTAACCCTGTATGGGAGCAGAAAAAGGTGCCTGAGGCACTAGCAGACCTCATTAACAATCTTTCAGTGTGTATACTTCGAGATCTGTAATATATGCTTTAGAGCTTCTCCCCTAGGTCCTTGGTAGGCCTGAAGCCGAAACTCAAGAGATGAACGCAGTGCGCTCCTTAGATGAAAGGAAACTTGATTATATTCATCCTGCCAAGGGAGTCCAACCTCAGACTCCGACAACAGTGAGAAGGTTTAGCTTGTAAAATCGTTACCGCTTTTGACGCGTTTCCAAGGTCAATAAATCAATATCCGCGTTCCTTGCTAAGAATCGGGCGAGAAATGATGCGTCGAATCGCGCTGAGTTCGTCAAATCACTTGCGGAGAAGAGACGCCGCTTGAACGACGAGGAGTCATCCTCGATGGTTGTTGACCCGCCTTCTTGCGCTCGGACCGATGCAAAACCACTTGATCGGGACCAGCAGATAAAATATGATATCGCGAAGAACGAGGATGGCCCGCTCAGTCGGACGATCAAGCAGCCTATCGTCCAATCGTCGAAAGTGAAGGGAAAACAGAAAGCCAGGGATCCGGTCGATACCAAGCTGGGGTTGGGGAAGAGTGACGACGACGGTTTAACATCTGATCGCTATCCGGCACTTGACGAGCGTCTAAAGAACATTGAAAGCCATCTTTCTGTTCGCTATGGTACAGTCAGTATTCGATACCTCGTGTTCGTTACTGATGTGTGGTCTATAGTCCCTTCCCTACCACGAACCCTCCTAGATAGGTTAAAATTTCTTGAGAATCACATTGTACAGCTCGAGAGGGAGTATCCACCGTGGGCAGCCCTACACTTTAACCAGCCAAACCGTGGAGTGCGTTTCATCCAGTTACACTCGTTTCCTCGGAGCGCTAATCAGTGTATCTAGTGGCCCCCACCTCCTCGAGCTACACCCATCATCGTACCACCACATCAAAGGGTGCCGACCAAGGATTTACCTCAGAATACGCAAACACTACAAACCGGTCCTGATGTGCAAACGGGCCCAAAGCCGAGGAATCTGAATTCTAGCCTGCATCGTGCGGTGCTGGAGCGTCTAGAAGTTCAGCAAGCCAAAAGTGACTTAGCAGGAGGTTCTAATGGATGAAAGGCACAGAAAAGCAAATACATGAACGAATATATTGTAAATTTACGATGCAGAACTGCCATCTATTTGTAACATTTTAATTTTGACATAATTCTTTCAAACGGAGGTTTGTGGATATGTCACATGACATAGCTTATTGGAACGAGAGGCTAAAGCGAACATTGTGCGGGCAGGACAATTTCTCGGAAACCTAGCAACTGCTTGAGACCAACTATTGACTTGATTCCTTCCGACAACTCATATAATCATGGATCACGGTGGACATGGAGGACACGGAGGGCATGATATGCCCGGCGCCCAATGTTCACTACAGATGCTATGGTATTAACCGGATCCTACCTATGGCAGCGATTTTGTACTGACTCGCTGTCAGGAACACCCAGATCGTCGATACCTGCATAGTCTTCCCGGGATGGCATATTAGCTCCACCACAGCCTTTGGTTTCTCATGCTTAGCCGTCATCGGCCTCAGCGTCTTCTACGAGTATCTCCGCGTATTCCAGAAGAAATACGATGTGCATCTTGCCAAGTCGCTCGTGTCACAGAGGAGGGGCAAAGTTAGGGCACCTGCAAGTGGACGGAGCACTCCTGATGACGAACCCGAGGAGGCTGGCCTTCTGAGTGGACGAAGGTCCCTTGGCGCGGCCTCAACTGGGTAAGTCATGGTATATAACTGGTATTTAGGATAGGTGCTGAACGTGTGCGCATATAGGACACCGGTACCCCCCATTGCTCGTGTCACACGGGCTGTCTTCTACGGCGCTACGATCTTCTTATCTTTCTTCTTGATGCTCGTCTTCATGACATACAATGTACGTGCCACGTTCCAACACTGGTTCCTCTCGCTGATCCAACCTAAACTTGATAGGCTTATCTCATAGCTTCTGTAGTCGTCGGCGCCGGACTTGGCCATTATGTTTTTGGTTCGACAATCAATGTTGACGCAGTGCTATCTGACTCGCACAGTGGCAAAACGATGGCGTGCCACTGATCTCTAACCACATGGCACCACCAATCTATGCATGTTCATCTATGCTTTGTATATTTGGTTGTACGTTGCTCTCGAATGTTTATCTAATTTGCTATCACACGGAGTCCTGGACGTGAAGTGGGATGCAAGCTAATGGAATTGAGGTAGATGTACAAATTAAGAAGTCTTCATCTCGGTGTCCTCATCCTTCTTCGTGAGACCCTCTGCCTTCAGCAACGCATCAATCTCTGCGGGCCTATAAATCTTTGCTTTTGGCTGTTTAGTAACGGGATCCAGGGTCAGGACGGCGAACTCGACTGGTAGATGATAATTGATCAGAATGTTATCAACATATGTTTTCAAACAACGCACGTTTCTCGCTTCCCAATGTTGTGCTATCCATCGTCTTGCTCATCGTCCTCAAAACCAAACCAATCGCATCCTTCACCTCGATGTCATCCTTATATTCCTGCTTCAACAAACTCTGTGCGGTGCCATTGTTTGCTCCAATACATGTCGCTTTCCAACCAGAGTAATTCCCAGATGGGTCGGAGTGATAGAGTTGGAAATGGTAGTGAGGATCATAACCGGCGTAAAGTAGAGAGACACCGAATGGTCGTAGACCTATATAAAATGTTCATGAAAGATAACAATCAGATACGGATTAATCCTACCTCCGTATTGTGTGTAACCCTGTTTCATATCGCAGAGGCGTTGAGCAAGAAGTTCGACGGGGATATCTTCGTTATACATCAATAGGTGTCGTTGAGCAGCAGTTCGTGCAAAGTTAACAAGAGAGTTGGCATCGGCAGTGAGCCCCGCGACCCCTCCTATCACGTTTCTAGAAAGGATGGAATGATGAGCACTGCTAAAGCAGAAAGGTAGGAACAGCAAATCGCACGAATTCAGGAGGTAGATTTTCTCGCCACTACCGCCATAGCCTCCATCCTTTGCACCTGAAAGATCCAGGAGTTTTCCTGTAACCTTCTTCTCTGCAGCCAAGACAACGCCATCCTTTGCTAAAACACCCAGGACTGTTCCCGCATGTGAGATTGCCTCCATGGCATATTCGACTGACAGGGTCAGAAGTTAGGTTTACGGTGTCGATCGAATATCATTTGAGCTACAAACTTTGGTATAGCCGACCTAAATGTATTGAAATAAGTGAATGGAATGAGGTATAGATGGATGAGAACAGACCCTCCGGGGAGAATATGGTTGTGCGACCTGATCACGATGTTGTTACAGTTCGATCGTCTAACTATGGCAATGTGAACTTACTGTCGTATCTTCTGGACTGAAGGGGGGCATTAGTATATGTGACATTGTAGGACGACTGAGCATACCATGATGAATTTGAGGGGAGAGAGAATATGGGCAACTGACGCGTTCAATCAGAGAGCATACGCGTCGCTCACCTCGGCAACAGCCGGAAATGGTTTGGTTCGCCCCGTTTTCTCTAAAAAGCCAAGCTGACTTCCGCCTCGAGAAGCTACATATGTAATTCACTCTTCGCCACCCATGGATTTATTTCTGCAAAACATAGGCCGAGATATATCCACACCGACGGCATTCCGCGCATACAAAAATTAAAAATAAGATAAATCGCTGTTCATTGTCTGTCCACAGCAACCCCCAGCTCCCTCAAGCCCTCTAGGGCGATCTTGAGCTGATCCTCTGTTGTGTCCTCTAGCGACAGCACCACCACCCCCTCTTCTCCAACTGGGCTCTCTAGAGTCTTCAGCTGACTGTCCAACATAGAAGCTTTCATAAAATGGCCTGGCCGCTTCTCGATCCGCTCTCGGAGAACCTCTCGCGGCCCATCAATAAACATGAAGTACGTGCGGAGGGCATCGGGGTTGGCGGATTGCAGGTAGAGAGGCAGCGCCTGCCCTTTGGAAGCCGGTTTCTTGATACCTCGCAGAATATCGCGATAGTATTTCTTCAAAGCGGAACAACTCAAGACGACTCCTGCAACGGTGCCCGACCCTAAACCAGAGTTTCCCTCGACTCGTTTCTCGATTGTCATATGCTCAGCGGTCGTGCGTATCAATTCGAGCCACGGCTCCCGATCTGCATCATTCAGCGGGTGTCCAGCCGCCATCTTTTCGACGTTTGATTTGGGGTGGAGATCGTCGCCTTCAACATACGGCATATTGAGAGCCTCAGCGAGGGCGATTCCCAGCGTCGACTTCCCAGTCCCCGAGACGCCCTGAGTACGCGTGAGCCATGGTCACAAGACAGATGAGCTTTGATTGCACTGACCATTACGACGATGGCTATACATGTGGGACCTGGATCCTGCTGAGATCCATCGCAGGGTGCCATTGCAAGAGTAGGGTGGCGATGCGAGTTCAATGTCGGCAGTGCTCGAGGGGAGGGTGTGTATTATACGGATAGAAATACCCTGATAATCGTGAAATGTATCTTGCTCATTTTCTTGTGTCAGTTATTCCTGGGTTTTCTTCGGGGCGGATGACCGGCCCACAGGGCCGAATTCCGTGATCCCTCCGATATTTAGAAAACAACATTTCGATTCCTTCTTTTTTTATTTCGCGAATTATTTACTGCTTTGTCGGGTGCTATCGTCGGCATCCATGGTGTCTTTAAAGGTGTGCTCAAATTCTGAGGACTTGATAGGCTTCGCGAGCATGTGATGGAACGAGTTTATTACAAGAATGGGAAAGGCGGTGCTACAGTATGGTATTACTTTATTCGTTGCGAATCTAGCGCGTATACACAAAGGAGAGATACGTACACGGGATGGATCCTGCGGACACAGGGAGTATTTGTAGGTAGGCGGATTTCAATCACAGCTAAAAGTTAAAGTCGCGGAAATGGTCACAGGCCAAGGAAAGAGGCTGATAGTTGCCCTAGCTGCTAAATGATCAGAAAGGGTGACGGGGATGAAGGGCGATGTAAGTACAGCGTCTCAACAGGTTAATCAAGGTTAAAGATAGGAAGTAATGTCCAGCCAAGCCCCACCGTGAAGGGTCAAAAGAGAGCGGGAGCAAGGATAGATGCTGCGGCATCTATTCCAAGAAAGGGGTGGAAGTAGGCGGTGGAAGGCAGAGTCGCATGCGGTGTGGCGAAGCCCGTGTATGATATGATGTAGATTCTAATTATCATTCATCGACCTGTGCTTGATGACAGGGATTGCGGTATCGGGGGTGGCAATGACGGCATACTCGGCAAGTCAACCACTGTCTGAAAGTCGATAGAGTTGTATGCGGGTGGTGGCGTGTCAAACGTCGCCTGAGGCAGCGGCACCTGGGAATATTCACGAGGATGGGCTAATGCGTGTACCCACCGCGATAGATCATCGTCGTGATCTTTGAGTGTCTGTCGGCGGGATCTCCGGTCTTGGACATTATTGTTACTTGCCGAGCCACCGGTCGGCGGAGCCGGTAAACTCCGCGGCCCATACTGAGAATTCCATTTTTCTCCAGATCGGACGGATTGGCTCCGTGAGCGCCCAATCATTGGTGCCTGACGCTGCAAATTATACCCATCAGGATCGCGTGGAGACGGTGGTCGTGGGAGCTGTCGTGGTTGGCTTGTTGAGGGCGAGACGGACGACTGGCTGGTGCCAGGGCCTGGGAGCCGCTGGGATGCTGGAAGGGAGTGATGTGCTATCGAGACTGCTGCCAATCCTTCGTTTATTGCAGAAGAGGTCATTGAACGGGGAGGCGTAGAGCGTGGCCGTGGGACCAACGCAGGAATTGGAGGGACAGGCAGTTCTCTGAGTCGTCGCGTGCTTGCGGTAGAATGCGATGAGGACGGCCTTGAGGTGGAGCCTCGACTCGATCCCGCTCCCGGTGTGCCGTATTGAGCGGGGATCGGGGGTACCGGGGGAATATCACGCTCATTGTAAAAAGATGGGTCGAGATAGGTGTGAGAGGGCGCGATGGAGACTGACGAGGGGTAATATACGGATTCTGCAGAAGGGCTGGGTGGTCGTGTTCGAGTGGGTGAGAAGAACATGTGATTGTCCTCGTTGTCTGATTCGGAGGAAGATATGTCTGGCGATGACGATCTTATACTCAGTGTCGGGTAGATGGGGTCGCCATAGACAATTTTCGCCATTTGCTCTGAGGATGTTGGGGTTCGAGGTACTATGTCTGAGGTGGAAGATATGGAGGAACGAGAAGACCGTTTAGGGAAAAGTGGCTCCCCGAACATTATCTTTCGCCATTGCAGATTTGACGTCGAGATATTGCCCAGCCCAGACTTGAGCGCAGTAGCATCGTCAACTTCTAGTGGAGATATATCTGTGTCTCTTCCGTCGAACTTCTTGACTAGCATCCAATCCTGAACGTCCGTCACGAGAAGCAATGCTGTTACAAGGAGGTAATCGAGAAGGAGAAGTGAAACTCCGTGATGAACAAGCATTGGTCGAATATCATATTTGTCGTGCAATGTCTCGAACACGCACATACGGGGTGGGAGGTTCTCAATGGCCGGGTCTAGGATCGCAATAGGCCCTTTGACAGCCGAAGTAGTACACTGTAAAAAAGTCAGGTTTCACGTGTTAACACAAGATACTGGCAACGAACCCAGTACGAGGCTCCAATTCGTCGCCACTTCAGATTGTGTGCATAGTTAGGTATATTAAATTTGCGAGGTCCGCTAATAGGACGAGCTTATGATGGCGTTTCGTGGGCAAAGAAAATGAGCCTCACCTTCGCATAGTGTTCCGTCGAAGCAAAGTCTCGCCGCCTTTCCATCGCGCACCTCTCATTTGAATGAGGATGCCATCCGAGATACCTTTTCCCTTAGCAGGGGCATTCTGGGGCCAGTCAATGTCCGCAGTTTTGGTGTTCCCAACCCAAGGGTCCGCCCTCCGGATGGTAGTTGATGTACCGACAGTCTTGATGATATACAAGGGGTCTTTGGTGATGTCGTCGTTGACGACTGAGTCTAGGAAGGAGGGTGAGGAAAGGCGCAAGGTTAATAGTGGGACCTTCTGGTGAGCAGGCATTTCGTCGCCGATGTCGAGGCGTCGCAAGTAAGGCACGACCGATGAAAGGACTGAAGACCGAGAAGTACTAGAAACCTGGGGAGGCAGTAGTTTTGAGGGCCCCGGGCGTTCAGTGAATCCGATATCGCCTACTCCTGTTGAAATTTCATAAGGAGTACCTCTTGCCATGATAGAAGGGGATCCGTAGGAGCATCAGAGCGTAAGAGCTTCGAATGACCAAGATGCCGACTACATAGAGTTGACGGATTTGCTGAGTAATACCATCAAGAGAAAAATAACAGGTCATCTGGGGCTTGATGGCATGTGTGATGGGCGGCAGAAGGGGTGGCGAGGACAGCATGGATCCATCAGATTCCACCCAAAGATAGCCTCCTTGACCCAAATGTTGCCCAGAATTTCTCAACGATCTCGGTCAACGCCGTCTGGTGCCGTTACAACGGTCATCTACGGTCATATTTCGGAGCAGGAGTCAGGGCACCGGAGCTCAGGATATAAAGTGGGAAACCTCACGAAGTTGCACAGGATGTAAGTATGAGCGCTTGAGAAGAATATAAGCTACCCGAATACACAAACTGTCGGTATCTTGACGCCTCAATTGAGGGAATGTTCTGCATGAAGGTTACAACAGACAAAACGGTCGTTCAATAGAAACCCTTCAACCCAAGGTAACGTAATCATCCCAACTTGACGGACAAACAACACCAACGCGTTCATCCATTTTCAAACTTGTTCCACAACCACCAACTTGTATCCATATCTTGTTTTCACAACAATGTCTTCTAATGTAACAGACCCCAACAAGTATGATCATATTACCCCCTTATTGATGCAGAACTCACCTCAATATCACCGTCACCAGTACCACCGCAGCCGTTGCTGATTCTACCAAAAATGTCGTGTCACCAAAAGACAAGGGCAAGGGGAAATCCACCGCTGTAGCCGACGAGAGTATGGAGGAAGAGGAAGAGGAAGAGGAGGAAGAGGAGGATAACGAGGAGGAAGAGGACGATGAAGAGGTTCGTCGCGTCGCGTCCTTTGCTTTTTTTTTTTTTTTCTCGCTCCCCAGCGCCCATTTGGACGCGTCTTATTCCTCAGCCTTCTCATTTCCATTATCTATCCATTGTTCCCTCCTTTTAATAAAGTAAGCGCGCGTAACGCTAACTTTATCTCTGATATGTCCTTCAGGAAGAGGAAGACTTCGAGGAGATTGATCCCTCCGCGATCTTGCCGACTGGCAGGCGTACTCGTGGAGTGCGCGTCGACTACAGCTCTGAGGAGGCCCTTAAGAAGGCTGGACTCCAGGGGACTGACCAAGATCAGGATGATGACAGCGACACAGACGCTATGAAGGAGTAATTTCGTCCGTACCTGAAACATCATTTCAGTCACGGTAGTCAATCAAGTCGTTGGTTACAAGCTTCTTCCTCTCCGTTCGCTTGCCGTTTCATCCGCTTATTCTTCCAAGTATATATAGAAATTCCAGAAGAGAAATGAACGATAATCCGTTTTATCTACTTCTCCCTCCCGCATTCATTCCCAACTTGTTTCCAGATCTAAAGCTATTTTCTTCCATTTTGTTATCGTCTACTTACACACGCCCTCTGCTATCAGATGACGGTGACCACCTTCTTTGCCCACTGCTTCACCCTCATTTCTCACATTCTGTCGTGTAACCACAAAACTTGCTGAATCATGTGTATCTCGTTGCTAGGCTCTCACACAAACCTTCTTGACATGTCTCGAGAAACTACATGCACACCGGGTGACCTCCCAGAATTTGACTTTTGGACAGAATATTTCCGACACCCATTATACCTCTGAATTGTTGCTTCGTTGATCCGAATCATTTGTGTATGCGCCGGTACTCATGCCTGATTATGGTGTTCACGGCGTGGTGAATCCTGGACCGTGTGTCGATACAAAGGACCATACTTTCGGCCTTCAACGTCCCGCCAACTGAGCCGAGATCTCACAACATACTCACGACCATGTGGGTGCTACATAGCCCCAAGGCGACACGTCCTCCAATACCATCAAGGAGGCTGGAAAAAAAAAGCTTGACATTTGGCAGACTCTAACAGATAACGTTTAGGGCGGGGTGTGAGTCCTTTTGGTTCGTATTTCTTAACCTCAGATGATACATGAAGTTGGAGGCGGAATCCCAAGAGCATATCATGCTCGAACGAAACTCACCTATTAACGGTTAGCCATTAATAATTTTTTCGGTCAGACGTTGATATTTTTGGCATATGGCGCTTCCGCTGCTGTATTACCGTTCTAGGTTATATTGCACAACGCAGTGCACCTTCTTCGAACCATTATATCAATGTGGATAAAAAGGCGCTGGTGGACTGGTTTTAGTAATATAATGAGGTGAGGGGACGCACCGCCCTCGCTTAACACACGACACACAGGCGCTTAGGCATGTAAAATATATGAGCATTGTGGAGGCGGTGTGGCAGCTCTTGAGACCCTGCGTCAGTTGAACATTTCTTCCCTCACCACCACCACAGCTACAGCAGTAAATAATGGCGGACTTTACTGATCGGGAAGAACACTCCATCCCACAGGGAATCAACAGCAATTTAGGCGTGCCATATGGATCGACCCGAGGACATACACCGTCTGTGTCTGTTGACTTTGAGGAGGGAATAAATGCCCCGCCCAGCAATGAAAACGCGAGCCTTGACAGCGATCATACTGCTCCAAGTAGTACACCTCTGAAGAATCCGTTCGACTTCGTCAAAGTATCCCGCACGCCTCCGGTACGTCTGGTCCCATTGCCCTCGTTCGTTTGGCCTATGATTACTTTCTAGAAAATGGACCAGTGGCGCTTCAGGGATCCGTACCGCACTCATTTCGCGAAGGAACAAGACCCCTGGGAGGGCTGTTTCAGAAAGATGCGAAAAATGGACGATGAAATGTGTAGGGGATGGAGAGAGGAGATCGACACACTGTTGATCTTTGTAAGTGCTTAGGCTCAATGGGATGTCACCGCCTCAATTTATGGACCAGGCTGGTCTTTTCTCGGCGACAGTCACCGCGTTTGCGGTAGAATCATATCAGTGGCTCCAAGAGTCTCCAAGTGATATACTAGCTCGACTACAGCTTCAAGCTCTCTTAAAAAACGAGGGCTACCCAGCCCTCGATTCCAAGTCACCAAGTGGTGGAGCCGTCATATGCATCAACACATTTTGGTTCGCCAGCTTGACGATCTCCTTGGCTTCGGTCGTTGTTGGCATTCTTTGCAAGCAATGGTTATATGAATACCAACGATACGAGAATTTGACAGGAGAGCAGTCTTTTGTAATACGCGACTTGCGTTACAAGGGCTTGCGAGGGTGGCGCGTTCCGATGATTATTTCCACACTACCACTCCTCCTCCAAATGGCATTGGTCCTATTCTTCCTCGGGCTCCTCGTTCTCTTGTGGTCGCTCGACAACGCCGTCGCATCTATTGTCACCTTGATCGTTGGCTCAATCCTCATCTTTCTCGTCGGAACTTCCCTCTTACCCTCACTACAATACTGGTTTCCAATTTTTGACACACAATGCGCTTATAAATCATCTCAGTCGTGGTTACTTTTCCTTGCCTCCGTGGCATGGCAGCCTGATGATAGTTGGGTGGGCGTCGACTTATGGGAGGCAACACACCTTAACCTCGACAGCCTGCCCAGTCTGTGGCAGTTCTATGAATCATTCTCCAGCAGTGTCGACGCCATTCGTGATATCTATCATTGCCTTGTACGAGCCGTCCCCTCACGGACCACGGAATTCGTCAGGAAATTAAGAACCCAGCCTGGCAGTCGCGATAGTCGGTCCTCTTTCTCCCAGCCATCACATGAACCATCCACGCGTTTGAGCTCCCTCCGCGGGTCAATGAAGGGACGCTTCCGTCCTGACATACAGTTTAGCCGCTTAACGCGCCAGAGGGATACCTACCAGGGGCCTCAACGATCACAGTGGACTCAAAGTGAATTCTGGTCCAGAGAACGGGCTCTCAGCGATTTTCTGAAACACCATATCAATATGCCAGACCAGCTGATATTCAACAGATTTGCGGAGCACTGTGTCCGCCTCCTCGACAACTCTCGCGGGAGCTGGGAAGCCACAGAACATACCCTATATGACCTACAAGATTCTATTCGATTAGCAGGAGCATCGATAGATTGGGATAATGGTGAGCTTTGACCCACGCGGTCATTTATTCAAATCTCAGTATTTCTTCGGAATCTAGCCGTTGCCTCGCACCTAATCAGATCATTATCATCCCTTTTTACGCATGGCCGCCTACCAAATGATTGCATCGCAGAATTTTGGGACACCATTCTTGCGAGTTTGATCACCTCACACCGCCGGCGAATGTTAGACCACACGCCGTATATCTTACTCAAAGCAATCCTAGAATGGCTCAACCGTGCCCCCGACATTCCAATTAGGACCCTACGAGTTAGTGGACTCGCAACCCGTTTATGGTGGACGTATACCACCGACATGACGAGGATGAGTCCCCTAGAATTAGAGTACACTCAGTCTCTGGCGCAATATGTTGTGACCTTTTGCGAAAAGGATGGAATCCTTGATAGAGGTCGGGATGGCGCAGATCTGATACACCTACGATTCCTGCGTCCTTACGTTGGTCAACCACCGCCAGGGGTAGCTTGAAACTCATCGTTTTGAGGGGTTCGAAGCAGTGCAAGGTTGTTTAACAAATGAACTGTTGGGATAGACATCATTATGTATAGTAGAATCAACTAAGTAAATAATGCGGGTAGTTATGTTGTGCGATCATCAGATATGTGTGGTAGATCCTAAAATGAAGTAAACGTCCGATAAAAATCGTCGAATGGGAGGCATAAAAACGTGTAAATACATGCTCATGGAAGTGGCAACGGCAGGGGAGGGGGGTTATGGTGTTTTGCAAAAAAAACGAAGAGGTAATAAATGGAGAATGAACGAGTACGACTAATTTCTGTCAAAACGAAAGGACGGCATGCCACATGCCAACTTCCGAACCGGCGGAAGTGAATGGTATGCTGTTTTCGCTTCGACAAAAGGGAAGCAAAAAGGAAGAAAACCCAAGAGAATAGAACAAAAAAAAAAAAACAACACCCAAGGAATTGCCCTTAGTTGGACGGAGAAACGACGCTCACATCAGCAGCCAACAACACGCTCGTTGTCCAGTCTTCAGTTGGCTCCTCGTCATCCAACATACCCAGATGATTCGACGAGGCCTGGCTCGAAGTAGACAGAAGACGGGAGCGTGCTGGATATGGGCGTAAGTGGCTTGCCGCTGGGGCAGCTTGGGTATCAAGAGGTACCAAAGACACTGTAGATTTTGATGCCAAACATGGCTCAGGTGACGGAGTGCGGCGATACGCATTAGCAATGGGCGTTGGCGCCGGTGCCAACGATGTGGAAGAAGCTGAAAATTGAGTTTGTTGAGTGGGAGGCACAGGAAGAGGACGGGGGTTGTCCTTGCTCGGGCGCGAAGCAAGTTTTGGGGGACTCGCTTGGGATTCGGATATATCGATCCCGAGACCCAATCCAAATCCGAGCGACCCGCTTTCGATGGGTGTATCGAGCGTTGGGGGTAGTGTGTTTGTACTTGACTGAGGAGCTGTCACTGCTGATCGGGGTGTTGAAATAGATGAATCACTTGCGGATCGCGGAGTCTGCAAGTATGGAGCCGAGATGACAGGCCGAGAAGGGGAGGAAGCTGCTCGGTTTCCAGTAGAGAGTGATGAAGCAGATTTCTTTGCAAAGAGAAGGTGCAACGATGGTTTCTTCAGCCTATGCGCCCGAACTGAATCCGGAGTTCGAGGGGAGTCGCCCCCGTCTCCCATGCCTGAAGATAGCTTTGTAAGGGAGAAGTTTGGTAGGGAGAGAATGGGTATAGATCGTCTTTTCTCTGACGCTGTTGGGGAAGCAGGCGGACGCGTGGTATGTGATGTGGACGAAGGGAATTGTACTGGTCCTGTAATGGGAATAGGATTGCTTATCACTGGTCTTCTAGGTGCTGTAGGCGACAGGCCCATGGGGGAGGGCTCTGCAATCATGGGTCCAGATGTACCCTGGTGTGATGATGAAATTGACGATTTTTTCTCGTACATGTCATCTTCAACTTGGTGAATATGCAAGTGGGAGAATGACGGGTGGCCGGAGGACATAGACGGCGTGTCTAGCGATTCCGCAGACGAAGTGAGGAGGGGTGGGGATTGAGAGTGCGAATGAACATCGGAATAATGACGGGCGGGGTTTTCCTGGTCCTCAGACGTATAAGACGACCCGTCATCTCTAAACGACGATGTCGCCGCAGATCCATTCCGTGTATGAGTTCCGCGCGCTGGTTGAGACATGGACGATGTGTCATCAGCAAACGTGCTTTCTGTATCCAGGTAAACTGTCGAAACAGGGTCACGACGAGTCTCGGTCTTGACCCGCTCCAGGACGTCTTCCGCTGAGGCATGGTACTCCACAGAGCTAGGGATGTCCTCCGAAGTTCGACCAACACTCACACTCCGGATGCTTTCACTTTCCCCATCATCCTCCGTACCGTCACGAGCGTCCGAGAACTCGTCCTCCTCTGCATCCTCCTTGTTCTCGGAGCTAGCATCATGCACAGGACTATCCTCCTTTTTGATGTCTAGCACGGGCGGTGCCTCCCAGATGCCCTCGCTCTCGCACAACAACTTCAACAGCGGAGGGTTCATGTTCAAACTCGGACAAAACACAAGCAACAGATTGCTCAGTGGCATTTTAGTCTCTTTGCTCTCCCTTGCTGTGGCCTTGATGAGTTCGGTCACCGTACGTATAAGGTCACGGTTTTCTTCCGGAAGCTGGGCGATCAGAGACTGGAATATGTTCAGCAGGGACTTGGAGGGAGGCCGCATCCCAGTGAGGGAGGGCATCGCAAGTGTGGACAGGGAGGGGGGTTTGCGCATGCCGGGGGAAGGAAGCCCGCTGTTTCGCGGGTTACTCGGAAGTCCTGGTCCGCGTGAGTGGGCTGGGGAGATAGCTATGCTGGGCTCCGCCGCGTTGTTTGCACTTTCCTGGCTCATAGCCGCTTCGAAAAATGGCAGTAGAGCATGGGTGAGGATGGGCTCGGGCACTAGATAACGCACATTAGAAGCCATTACTGACGAAGAAAGGTTTGCCTTACGTTCACGCAAAAAAGCCTTGAAAACACCAGCCACAGCGTGTGGATCCAGATCCCCAGGTTCGCACTCCGTCATATCGAAATCGGCGCCTAAGATTGTTAGGTCAGCTCAAAAGGAAAATATCTCGAGAACTTGGACCAATTCGTACCCGTATCGAATTCCGATCGCAATTTTGTCACATGCGATGGGCGTCCACTGACACTAAAAGACAACCAAGAGCTATTAGTATCCAACATCTCAGTAAAGATACCCTCGACATACCGGAACAACCCTTCCTCCTGAACTCCCCAAATCAACAAGTGTTGCGCACACCGCACCACCAAAGCAGGCAACCTCCTCTCTTCCAGTGCCTTCAACTGCCCCCTTCTCACACTCGCCCTCCTCGCACGCCACGCCTCCTCTCCATTCTCGCCCTCCTCCCCATCCCCATCCCAGTTCCGCCATCTTCCACCCCACGCTTTTGGCTTCCCCACCCACACCCCCGTCTCCCTCACCACCGCCCTCAAATCCCTTCCAAACACCACACCGCTCCCCCCGCCCCCGCCATGCTTCACACGCAGTGGGCCCCGCAGGCGCTTCCCCAGCACCGGCCCCGCCGGCGGCCCAAACGCATCCGCATCCGATACCGACGCAGCGCCCGACAGGATACTCGACGACCCCGACGGCGCATTCGGCGTCCGCCGCAGCCGCCCCTTCCTATCCCGCTCAATATGGTGATGCGCCGCCGCACTCCCGCCAGTCGACGACTGGCTCGACACCGTCCGCGCGAGCTCGTGCCCAAAGTCGTGCGAGTGTGTGTACGACGACGGCGCGGTGCCCGTGCCTGTGTTCGCCGAGCCCGAGCTGGAGTACCCCGAGGTGGCGATGGCGCTGGTGTTCGCGCTCGCGCTCGAGCCCGAGCTGAGCCCGCCCCACGCACGGCCCATCTTCTCCACCGCACGCTTCGCGAGCCCCGCAGCGGGTGCGAGGCTGTTGGTCATGCTGATCGCAGTCTGCCGGAACGATGGCGTCGGCTGCTGCTGCTGCTGCTGCGGGGGGAGGGCCGGGAGGCGGCGCTCGGCGCGGTAGGCCTCGGGCGGCGGGGGGAACGTGGTGTACGGGTTTGTGATGTGCGTGTGGGTGGCGCTGTGCCCGTGGCTGCTGTGGCCCGACGACGACGGCGCAGGGCTGTTGGTCGTGGCGGTCCAGGCGGCGAGCTTGCCGCGGATGTTGTGGCCGGTTGACTGGGAGCCGTGCGAGGAGGGCCCGATGAACCCTGTTGCGTTGGCTGGTGTTCGTGATGGCGACGGAGTCCCGCGGGAGAGGCTCGGGGACATGGAGGAAGGCATCATGCCCTCCGATATGGAATACGATGGGTGTTTGAGTTCCGTCACTGAGGCACTAGCCGGTGCTGGGGGTAGTTTTGCGTGCAAGAAGGGAGCGTGTGAAGTGATGTTGACTGACATAGACCGTCTTTTCTGTGCATTGGGGGGAGGTGTGGGGGGTGCCCGTGTTGATGCTTGTGCTTGTGGTGTCGGAACTATAGTTGGCGTAGTAGTTGTGCTATCCTCAGTAGTGATGTGATGGGATCCATCCTTCGCGACTCTCTCCGACTCTTCCTCCGGCATGCCAAAGTCTACGTCTGTGACCAGGGCACTCAGCCGTTTGTTGACGGGCACAATCGTGTGGTTCGATTGCAGCGACTCTGCCATGGAGACTGGCCGCGAGGGACGGGGGCCTGCGGTGGCACCAGGCCGGATCGTGTGGTGTCCAATCGTGG
The DNA here is from genome assembly GCA_013420905.1 of Collybia mongolica. NCBI lineage: Eukaryota > Fungi > Basidiomycota > Agaricomycetes > Agaricales > Clitocybaceae > Collybia > Collybia mongolica. Next base: position 1,082,268 of record JAAXNY010000004.1, read on the forward strand.
AGTCGCTCTTCCGCCACGTATCCTTCATCTCTGCCTTGTTGGCGGCATCGCCAGCCTTCTCAGCCTCTTTTTGCCTCCCGGCTTCCAGTCTGGCAGCCTCCTGCCTCGAAGCCTCCACCTGCTCCTTCTCCAGCACTGCCTGCCTCTGCAGCGCCTGTTCTCGCTCCCGTACTCTCTCTTGTTCTCTCTCGTTTTCCTTTTCTCTCTCCCGCTCCCGCTCCTGCAGCTCCTCGCCCATACGCATGAAACTCACGGCTGACGATATTCCTGGGCTCAGCGGAATAATCGACGAACGATGATCAGCGGATGCCTGTGCAGGTGACGGTCGAAGCTGGGCCCTCAATTGAGCCTCTGCCTTTGGCGGCAGCGGTGGGGGCCCCTGTGGTTGCGGTGGTAGCGGCGCCGCCTTGGGCGTGCGCTTGTTGAACACCTGCGTCGCCAGCTGCGTGAACTGTTTAGCGCCCCGGGGGTGGTGTGGTATGTCGGAATGGGTCACCTGTGCGGGGGACGACGCGGACGAGGGCGTCGCCTCGATGCGCTGGCGGAAGTGCTCCGGGTGCTGTGGGTGGGGCTGGAGCAGGAGGGCGTCACGCGACTTGGCGCGCTCGATCTTGCCCTCGCTGTCGTTCTTTTTGCGGCGGCCTGCGAATGCGCGCTTAAGCTTGATGCCCCCGGTGATGGCAGCGTTGAGGCCGCGGGCGGCGGTGGAGGGGGACGAGGGCGGGGCCGGGGGCGTCGAGGAGGCATGGGGAGCCTTTGTGAAGGACTGGCCCATGGCTGCTGCGATGGGGAGGGAGGTGGAACGGGGGGTGGGTGCAGCTAGAACAAGGCTGTGGGTGGGTTTAGTAGTAGCAGTGGTACTGTTGCTGATGGTGATGGCAGGTGGGGCGCGCAATGGCACGGGGTGATCCGACGAGATACGGCCGAGTTGGCTGGATGCTGGCTGGTGGGTGGTCGACGAGGAGGGGGGCTCGGAGGCGGGCGGCCAGCTGGCTGGTGGTGGTGGACGGCCTGAAGAGGCATGGCTGCTGGGGTGCGGCTGGGTGGAGGCCCAGGGTTCTCGCTCGGATCCGGTGGACATCGTGTCACCTCGAAATAGGTATTAGGGTATTCTGTGTGTGTGTGGTATAAATTAGCGCGCAGAATGGGGGAAAGAACAGAGGCAAGTGCACGAGAGTGCGGCGAGGCAAGGAAAGGAACGAACACGTTGACGAATGGAAGGAGAAGGGGCGTGCCATGGCAATGGCTCGCTACACATACCTTATTCTATTCAAACATATAATAGCCCGATGCTGTCGCTGTTGTATCAGTTTGCTCTAGTGGAAAACAGGAGGAGCAGGCGCACACATGCCACCACCAGCTTAAAGCCAAGGTCGTCAACCAAGGCGGCTAGCCGGACTCTCTCCATCATTTAGCCTGATCACAAGTTTTCTCCGCTTGGAGCTCGTCCCCCTTTCGCCATGTGGTCACAAACTCAATTCCATAGGTTGCATCTAGTGTGTAAAAGAAACCCATCTACATCTGTCCATCTACAGTGATCCTCCCAGGCTCCGTGGTGTATACGTACTAGTATGTCCTCAAAGGAGGTGCCATGTATAAATAAAATAGGTCAAGATTCTGATATCACTGCTTTCCCATCCCCCATCTGATCAACCAGTTACTATGTCGGTACTAGAAATTCCTTCACCTATCCAAACCATCAATCACTGTCTGATGATACCATCACCAGAGCACTCACCAGTTCATACGTGAAGAATGACGTGGCTATACTAGGAGCAACCTTGACTGTCATGATCATCAGAACTAGAACACAGGCAAACAGGATGCACGCGAAACGCACGCAGGTTCGGCCATAGACCTCGATAGAGTCCCCCAACACCTTCCGATCGCAAGATACTACGTAACGCATCCAACGCACCCGAATACTTGACCGCACCATCCTTCATCCCCGTCACCTGCATCTTCCGACGCAGTACATCAAACGGATATGTCAGCGTCTGCGAGATCGTCCCTATCAAAAATTGGTAATTAAGAAGAATCAGTTTAGGGTTCCAAGGTATCACAAGTGAGGAACAAGGACATAAAGGGGCTCGCCGAGAAGTCCAAAAACCAATCCCACCCCTTACAAGAGCTAAAAAAAAAAAGAAAGGAAAAAAAAACAAGGTCAAAACAACTTACCAGCCAACGCACCACAACTGAGTTTCCTCGCAATGCTGCTCTTCCCAGGGGGGGTAATGACCCCCCTCAAAAACTCATACGCCGCAAAGTTGATCCCCACATAAGGTGCCACGCCCATTGCCGTAGTCACCAGCCCACGGTAGAGCCCACGCACGCCACCCTCTTCCCTGATAATCTTCCCTGTCATACCCCATATTGTCAGATCCGCCTTGGTGTACTGCGCAGCCGTGGCCGCGGTAGAGTGGAACAGTGCCGCGGCGTGCTTAGGCATCGACCCCTGCGCGAGCCTCGCCGTGGTCGTTGAGGGCGCATGTGTGGGTGGCGTGGACAGGGCGGCCACGGAGAGGGCAACAGTAGCTGTTGCTATCGAGAGGCGGGAGCGTACCAGATCCAGGGGGTATGTCGAACCTGTTGGCATGACAGCCCAATGCCAATGTTATTTGAAATACATTCAGGAGAGGGAGCGGGTACGCACAGACAGAGGTGATGCCGGCGAGGGCACCACTGGCAAGGCGCTTAGGCGTGTCGAGCTCCTTCGACCCGTGTTTCGTAAAAAACTAAAAAAAAAAGTCCGCAGGGAAAAAAAAAAAAAAGAAGCAACAAGGCAGAATGACGTCAGAATTGGGATTGTCGGTAGCCCTGCAGGAAATCTCACCTTTTTGAGTTGCTCGTATGTCGTAAACTGCACCGCGCTGTATGTCGCCAAAAAAAAAGTAACGTCAAGCTCGTCATCCCCAAGCGCTTGAGACGCCGGGCCAGCGCTCACCTGTATGGCACTATCCGCAGACAATTAATCCCGTTCCCTCGCATGAACCCCCTGAACCCCTCTTCGCTCCACATCCGAGCAAGGCTTCGCCACACACCCTTGTACTGCCCGTTCGACGTGCGTGGCTGTACTTGTCTGTAGAGCAAAACGTTAGCAACACACAAAACACGGGGACATATATGTCAAGCGCAGGGCATACGCACTGGATGATCTTGAGTCGCTCAAGCGGGCTGACCACCGTGCGCGAAGCAGCACCTGCACATCCCCCCGCTGGGTACCCTCGCGTTAATCACCGTTTACGACGGTACACAACGCAGACACTCACCGATAAAGTATGAAGTGATCTCAGGCGTCAGAAATGTGCTCGTCGGCGGTTTCTTAATAGTCTGTACTTGGCGATTCTGTTCTTCTGCCTCAGGGAGGGCCTTCGAACTCGAGGGCGTAGGCTGTGTCGCCGCAACACTTGTCATGATGTAGATTGTATATGCAAAGAGAGTGTGCTGAGCATGAAACGAGCGAAAGGCGGGTGCTGGGTTCCTGCAAGTCTAGCTAGATAGCAATGTTCTTGTGTATGGTCCGTGAAGCCAAGTCTATACTCGAAAGGGCGAATGGCGAGCTCGAGGGGAGTGACAGAAACGCTCGAAAAAATGAGCCGGATCACATGATGCTATTCGGGAGGAGATTAACAGCACGTGGTTTGTGCCGAACCGGCTTGGCGTCGGTCGTTGGATCCGACAACATCGTGTTTCCTTTCACCTCCACCTTCCACCTCTCACTTTTGACAATGGCTATGCTTCATACAAACATTGGATAATGTCGGAACAGCCTTCATTCTTCTAACGAACACAAGAGCTCCATCCCCCTGTGCCCACAACACCCGGAGCATACCGCTGCGTTGACTCTTTGTAGCATTAATGACCCCAAGCGCACACCACTAGGCGCCCGACGTACAAGGATGAATGGAGTTCCGGCATCACGTAGCAATTGCGTTAATTTACCTGCTCCAATCGCGTTATCCTGACATGACACACTGTTCTCCTACCCCGGTTACTTATACGTTTGGCTGAACCTCGCAGTTGGAAGCCCGCGATTGGTGCGCTTCCCTGATGCCCATCCATCCCGTGTCATGCGAGCTTTCTCTATCACTCTCACACTCCACTTTACCCCTCGATGGACGATAGCGTTCCCACCCAGGTCTTCCCAGTCCTCGTGCCAGTTTTCGAAGCTAATAATAGATTCAATCTGCGGGCATCGAAGCTGTTTCCGCTTGCATTCTGCATCCCATCCGAAGACTTTCCAAACGAGTCCCCGACCAGTGTGTGACCTTCGGCTATTCATCTCCTGTCCGACCGGCCGATCGGGGCCTCATACGCCAGCCACCACAAAACATTTTGTGGATCTAGTTTCTCCGACTCCGAAAAAAGAAAATTAGATGAAACAAACACCTCCCAGCGCCTCGCAGATGATGCCTCCTAGGCTACCGCTACAAGCCGCACCTACCAGGTGTGCTTTATTATTATGTGGTCAACTTTTGATCTATGATCAGGTTCGAGTGGCTACAAGACGTGTCCAGCCCTGAAACTCTTCGTTTACGTCCTGCACAGAATCAAAATATCAGCTCTTTGGATTATTACCCGCCATGTCCGACATCATCCCGTGGTGATGAGTGATTTGCCCTAAAGTAAGGGAAACGGGCGTTTTTGGGATGTCTATCACATAGGCAAACAATCATAGGTCGCAGGATGGGTCTAATGCACACCAAGTCAAAGCCCGTCAATTGGGTTGACACAGAAAAGTAACCTCATAAGAACCATCGCAGGTATTTACTGAAATTCCATTGCTATGAGTGCACATGAAGAGGCTAGGCCCAACAAGGTCATTGGAAGCTTAAGAGTCACCCATTCAGTTGCGTAAACCGTGGCGAGTGACCACACCTATACAAACGAGTAAAACTGCCCTAAATAACAATGGTTTCGAGATGTTTTCGTCACTATTGAAAACATTACGAAACAAGCCTTCCATGGATCCTTGTTACATGATCAGGATGCCACATTTTTTTCATGGTCGGCGGCTGATCGATACCTGAGAACAGGTCTAGGCATGGACATGACCAGCCCTGAAACCCTTCCTCTTTTACTCTTCATATAATGCGAGTGTCGTATGCGCAAAGTTGAGGACCGACCTACCTGCCACACAGGAAGGGTCTGATTCAAAATGCAATGTGGTATCTGGAATGTCACAGCGGAGCGCTTTCGAGAGCGGTGCATACATACAAGTCTTGTAGTGTAATACTAAATATATGCTATGATACAGCCTACCTCTTGCGATAACACGAAATCATGTCGGTAGAGTGGCGAACATGCTGGGGTTGGACAAGATACGGCTGTAAACGACGAAAAAAATGAAGGTTTAGTGGGAAAAGCCCTCTCGGATATGCTCAACATCTTAAAGCACTGCTCTCAAACTCTTCTTGGGCCACATTAACTTACCACGCCATGTCAGTCCTAACATCCTCGATCGACAGCCAAGCTCTGACACGATCGTGGGTGCCACCCGGGCTCTAATTTCTAAACCATATCCCAGGTTAAAATTATAACTATAACTGTAAAAAACTCCTAAGCGTACCATACCGCACACATCGAATCAATTTCGCAAAAGTGCCGGACAGAGCACTACAGCCACGCCTAAGACTACGACGACCTCCCCAATAGCGACAAGAGATCCAACAAGAGGGTGGATGGACCAAAACAAGATATGAATGCCGATGAAGAATAGCAGCACGACGCCTTGCAGTAAAACGGGGAGGAACGCAATCACCGTCGGGGCGCGCCACGCCCGCAGACCTGGAAAGTGCAGACCACGGACAAGGCACGACTCCTTCGCTGCAGGAGTTTCGCACCTTTCATATTCGCGAAGCCACTGCTTGCAGAGAAGGCCAACACCGAAGGTTGTCAGGGAAAGTCCCAGACTCGCGACAAAAAGGACGTTGACGAGAACTGCAGATGGGCTAACTCTATGTGTCGTCACGGCGGTTGTCATGCGATCCGTCATCGTGGGATCATGGCCTTCGTTGAACTGGGACTGCAGTTGGACGCGAGCAAGCACGTCAGCTGGGGTTTCATGGAGCAGCTTGTAGGTCTGAAGCGTGAGCATCGTTGCTGTATAACAATAGACACCCGCCTGGAAGAAATCATAAGTTTAGTCGGAATTAGGACTGCCCTTCAACCAGGACAGGGAAACGCACAAGGATAGTCATCACATTAATCCGACTCCTCCAGCTCTCACACATCATATCTTCCCATTCTTCCGAAGCCTTCCTTGCCTTGAGCCACGGACATTGCGCCGTTGTAGTCCGAATATTAGGAGTCTTCGTGTCATACGGTTTATCTGGCCTCAGTGCTTCTGCTACATCCTGGTCACCACCCGCATCGTCAACGGGTTCCGTTCTCTGAGTTGATGAGGGCAAATGTCTCTCAACAGACATTGCGGGATTAGATAAGATAAGCGCTGGGATGTGTGACCGTTATCAGCTGAACCTCGGACAATAATTTGGCGATGCGCCCTTGGGGCTTGAAGCTTGAGGTGTCACAGATGGTGCCTCCACAGGCTACGTGCTAGGAAGGTGCGTTCGTGGGGACCTGGTGGATGAAAGTTTGTTTTCGAGTTGACAGTTCGGTAAATTCGATTTGGGGAAGTTGCAGTATCGTTGGGAAAATATTTACACCGTGGTCGACAGAATGCGAGCTGTAGTTAGGCGGCCTTATATATATGGCCTCGGTTTCAAATTAGCAGTGATGGTGTGTCTTAAGCAGTGAGAGTTGGGCCCAAGGCGGAATTATCGGGAAGGCATCCATTGCTGATGTCATCGATCGGCATAACTCGGGTGCAACGGAGCCAACCATCCCTGGCGTCGACAAAGCTCATCGCGTTCACCAGCCAACGTCAGCTGGGGACTCGAAATACGATATATTGTCATCTCTGCATCTACACAGAAGCAAGATCACTACTTCTTGCTCCTTCACTCTCCTTTTTAGACATCTTATCTTCCAGATCGTCCGAAGTACCAGCCGTGAAGACCAGTTCTTGAGCCTTCAAGCGTACGCCATCCTCGATGGCGGTATTCTCCACTAAAGCACCATTTGACGTTAATCTATTCACTTGGTTCGTTTAGACGCACTAACCTTCGAAGGATGCTGAATGCCTTTCCGGTCCAAAAATAATGCAAACTAAGGCGAGGCCAACTGATGCGGCTGCCATTATTGCTTGAACCTTTCCCTAGCAGAACCAAGGGTCATAGAGGTAAAACGCGAGGTAAGTGGACACTTACGTAGTCCGGCTGATCGACACCGCGGACGGTCTTCCTAATGGAGAGTCCTGCCGTCGCCTTAAATTAGAGCGTTAAACTTGGGCAGTTTTCTTATCGACACGATCCCCTAGTGAGAAATCCTCACCTCAATCTGGGCTGCCGCCGCGCTCGTTGCAGCGCCGAGCTATATCGTTTTTGTCATACGTTCTTATCTGCGGCCCCTTGAAAAGAAATACCTGTAAGACCGTGCCAGGGTATAGCCCCCGGAAAGCTGGGGGGGCAAGCTCATTGAGGTAGATCACCATGGTTCCTGTATCGGGTCAGTTAATCCCACTCATTACCCAGATGGCTTCCTATTAGACTCACCCCACGCCATATTTAACCCAAACTGTAGTTTGCCATCAATCCGTTTGCATCCTTTGCGGAATTACCAGATCACAAACCTGGAAGAAAAATGCCCCAGTGCTGAGAGCCCCCCAGGCATCCGGTAAAATCCACCTGTACCGATAAATGATTAAGAATTGCCGGCGGGAGATGGGAAACTAAGAAGAAACTGACAAGGGGATAAATGCGCAAGTCCAACTGTCAAGCCATTCGTCAGGTATTGTAAATTCTAGGGAGATTTCGTTGTGATTATTATTGAACACTGACATACACGCAACCATCAAGGTAACCCTCCTCCCGATAACCTGACTGATATATCCTCCGAAGAGGGCGCCGCCTACAGCCCCCGCTTCCCCAATGATATTTGCCGTCGTCGACAGAGATGGAGAGAATCCTTTGCTGCGTTGCATAAAGGTAGTATAGAGGTCCTGTGAGCCATGAGAAACCTAGAAGATTGTTTTGATCAAAATTCAGGATCAAAAACAGAAGGGCGGTTACAAAATTCAATCCCGACAGCATAACAATGCCTGAATGTATGTGATGAGCAGCGAGGTGTGCACGGAGAGGATAGCCCCTACCGAATATCCATAAAAGCCAATGTTCTTTCAACATTATCTGGAACTGCTGGAAGAAAATACGTGTTTGTTCCGAGCTGGATATCCTAGCGCGTTCCGCGGCTTCCATAACATGATTTTAAAGCTCTTTCTTGATAGGATTAGGACATACTAGCCTGTGACCTCTGAAATACAGCACTCTCAGGAAGCACAGACCGGATAGCAGCAGCGGTCGCACTAAGGCCTGCTCCCACCCAGAACATCCTGCGGATAGATGCAAGTCTGTTAGGCATACAACTTTCATCACCTGGCCGAGAGGAGAGACATACGATCGCCACGTTTGAGGTGTTTCCGGAACCAGGAAAAGGTTGACGACAGACGCGATCAGCTGGTACCCAGAATTCAGGAAACATGCGACGAAGGAAAAGGAGAGAATAGTACATATCCACCTAGCCACCGGGAAAGATTAGAAAAGAATCATCGACGTAGAGAAATCCAACTTGGGTATCCGGCTGAGTAGATTAGTCAGTATCGCTGCCTCGAGTTACTTGCAGGGGAAATGTCACATACCATGCATAATCCCAGAATAAACTCCGCGGGCACCAACCGGTATGGACCTAGCATGCAATGTGAGCTGCTGGGAACGCTAGACTTATGTATATTGTGCACTCCATTGATGCGGCACTTGCCAAGCCCTAATAAAACAGTGTTAGCAGCTTTTAGCATTCTATCCCTCGTTGAGCGTACCCATACGCCACCCATCGCTGCGTTCTAGGTCGTAAATAATGTGTAAGGTGCAAAGGATCTCGACATACCTATGCCAAACAATGAACGGACACCTAAGAATGCAGAGAACGTATTCGTAAAGGCGGTCCCAATCTGCAGCGCTGCCCAGTGATGGAGTTGGCACACAACACAAGTTTTGAAAAATTTACGGACCCGATATGATGATCAGACAGACTACGAGAGGCCATTTGCGTCCAAACCTATGTTGATTGTTCAGATCCTCATATGGCTCAGTATATCCCTTGTCCGAACCGGTCGGATAGGAGCCCAAAAATGATTGCTCCGACGGGTCTGAACAGTAGAGTGAGTGTGATAGCAGTTGTCATCACATGCGTATTTTGATGAAATACGGCTTCAAGGCTATAGGGCATAGTATTAGATTTATGACTCAATGACGTAGTGCCTGCTAATGAAGGGCGGACGCCAACCGTGTAATTGTCAAAGAAACGCAGAAAAAATCATATGCTGTGCAAAAGTCGTAGTAATGTGTAATCATCGTCGATAAGTCTAGGCTCTTACAATCGGCGAACCAAGCCTATGCATCCATAGTCAAATTTTCTCCCACTCTTTGGCGACAGAGTTAAGACTCACAAACGAGCCGGACCAAAAGAGGGCCTGTTGTAGCCAGGTTAAGCTACATAGGGCATTGTATGGATTGAGGGTAATGCGTGGATCGACAAGCGGAGGCGGGCGAAAGTCAGTAATGAATCCCATAGCGAAATCCCGGATATTCAAGTTGGTGGTTGAGTGAGAGCAGTAGAACCCTGATGAATGGGTGGTATAGTACGGTCTACTATTATTCTCCACATGGGCCCCTGGGGGATCCAATAAAATCACTTACCATTGTTGGGGAAGTACGCGTGAGAGGCTGAAGAGACGTACGTACGTGGGCTTTATTGGGGGACTGATGGTGCAGTCCAATCTAAAAATAGGTGGTTTATGACTAAAATGAACGCGTTGGTGTTGGGAAGGCTATAAAAACTCCCACTTGTTGGCAGGCATGGCATGGGCATTCAAGAATCGGGGGAATAATTGGACATATTATTACTTGGGGAGCTTTCCTTCTTCCTGTAGTTTTGCCAATGCGGCTTTGGCTGCACGGAAGCTCTCCATCCCTGTGGGAATCCCGCAATACTTAAACAACTGTATGCAGCAGAGTTGCTCAAATTTTGATCTCTGTGGCACCATTACTGATTGCACCACTACAGCGAATGCATTAAGATCAGTGGCTGATTACAAAGGAATTCTTGCGTACCGAACATGACCTGCAAGCTAAGAAGAATGAATTAATTTGGTAGTTTTATGATGAGGGTGCTGCTCACCTCAGCTTCATTCCGCCAGGGGGGGGGGGGGGTAGAAGAATCCAAGACCTTGACTCCCCTGGACCCTTACATCAAGGGTCTCGTAGGGTCCTCCATGGGACACATCTCAATTAGGAAAATTAGTCGGCTAAATTCGGCTAAGTTGAACACATTTTGAAACAAATCTTAATCTCTTGCTTCTTACTTGCCTCTTACTGCAATAGGTACTAACTTGACCTGCTATTGGTAGTGTATCTAGTTGCTGCCTAATAAAATGAATGTTCTACCAGACCTAGTGACAGGAGCATTAGAGCCCTCTGGCTCACCTGTAGCTACAAGGCCAATGAAATACAGTGGCTCAAAAAACTGCCCCAATGTTTGTACATTTTTGAAAGATCAATATGGTATGAAGTGCTGACATAAGCAGGGGACCTGGGGTAATTATGTAAGATACTATGACATCGTGGCTTTCCAATGGACCCTGGATCATGTGATTTGGATCAATATCCATTAAGCTATAAGCCAAACAAAATGGTTACTTATTGGGGCAGTTTTTTGACCCTTATCTTATTTTCCATTATTCTGGCATTTATGATCCAATGCAAGAACATTATGGACTGTGGGAAGAATAAACAATGTCATGTGACTTTATTTGTATCAATTTGACATGTTGGAATTGGTTCAATCATCTTCTTGACCTCTTACCACCATCATGAAAGCCATTTCTACTGCTCAGCACAATACTGTTGTTTCTCTCCTCAATGAGGGCTATTCTCAGCGTCAAATCAAGGAGAAAACTGGTCTAGGGAAGGGTACCATCAGTAGGATCAGCAAAGATGTGGATGGAAACAAAGAAAACAACCTTGGTGGCCGCCCCTCCAAGCTGTCTGTTCGTGACAAACAGTCAATTATTCGTCAAATCAAGTCAGGGAAGCTTGATAATGCAGTTCAGGCTACCCAATTCATCAATGGCATCATCCCCAATCCTGTCACACCCCAGACAGTCAGAAATGCACTCAAGGAAAATCAATTTTATGCTGCTACAAAGAGGAAAGCTCCTCTTCTCAAACGAGCCCATCGCATCCGGCGTCTCCAGTTTGCAAAATATCATGAAAGCTGGACTGTGGAGGACTGGAAAAAGGTTCTATGGACAGATGAGACCAAAATCAATAGGATTGGGTCAGATGGAAAGGTTTATGTCTGGAAACAAAGGGGAGAACCACCATCTGATAGAACAACATCACCTACTGTCAAACATGGAGGAGGAGGAAACCTCATGGTATGGGGTTGTATGGGGTGGAATGGAGTGGGAAAGCTCATAGAGGTGCAGGGGAACATGGACAAGGTTCAATACTGTGAAATTTTGGAGAGTGGAGTTCAGGAAAGTTTTGAGAAGTTGGAAATGGTGGATGGCGAGCGCTACTTTCAGCAAGATAACAACCCCAAACACACATCTGGACTGGCCACACAGTGGTTTGAAGACAACAACATTCAAGTCCTTGGCTGGCCTGCCCAATCCCCTGACATGAATCCAATAGAACACCTTTGGGAACATCTCAAGTGCCGTCTTAAAGAATATCCGACACCACCCAAAGGAGTACATGAGTTGTGGGATAGATTGGCTGAAGAGTGGGGTGAAATTCCACCAGAGGTATGCCAAAACCTGATAGAAAGTATGCCCAGGCGGATACAAGCAGTTATAAAGGCAAAAGGTGGTCATACAAAGTATTAGATAGAAAATTAATAGAGGGTCAAAAAACTGCCCCAATGAGTAATCATTTTGTTTGGCCTATAGCTTAATGGGTTTTGATCCAAATCACATGATCCAGGGTCCATTGGAAAGCCACGATGTCATAGTATCTTACATAATTACCCCAGGTCCCCTGCTTATGTCAGCACTTCATACCATATTGATCTTTCAAAAATGTACAAACATTGGGGCAGTTTTTTGAGCCACTGTACACCATCACCTCAATTCCTGATCCATCATCATCAGATGAACCTTGGCCAGAAGATGGAGGTAGAGGTCCTATAGATATCTCCAAAGTGGTTGATAGTTGTGATCCTTGAAACCTCACTGAAGGTATAGTGTTACCTGGAACAGACAGACTTGAAGGGCCTGGTATATTTAGACTGCTTGAACCCCTCCATCTGTGCAAATCTAAAGGTATAGAAGCACCTTTGAACAACTCACTCAGTATCTCCATCTTCTCCAATTGAAAAATGAATTGCTGGATAAGACCTTAGGTTGACCAGATTGTCCTTGAATCTTTTGCAGATTGAGATATCCAATTGAATTCCTATGGAGTGTGACCCACCCCAAGCTCCTTTTTGGGCCTATTCCTAAAGTTACAGGTGTGTGGCAGAGGTCACAACACCCAAGTTCTTTTCCAGATGTATCTACAGTGTTGATGTAGATTGGGAGCTCAACATCAGTTGCTAAGATATCAAAGGTTTTATAATTTCTATCTCTGTGGCATCATTACTGATTGCACCACTACAGCAAATGCATTAAGATCAGCGGCTGGTTACAAAGGGATTCTTGCGCACCGAACGTGACCTGCAAGCTAAGAAGAATGAATTATTTTTGGTAGCTTTATGATGAAGGTGCTGCTCACCTCAGCTTCATTACCCTGTAACGCAAGCAAGGCAATATTCATTCCAATTCATTCTCCGAGTTGAGGGCAAATGTTTCTCAGCAGACATTAGGGAATTGGATGGGATGGCACTGGGATGTGTGTGATCCGACGCCCTGAATCTTGAACAAAATCCTTGGCGATGCGCCCTTGTGTCCTGAGTTGTCAAGCTCAAGTTCCGCTGCTCGCTGTTCCCACTTCTCGACTGCGACAAGTCAGAAAGTTGGATTTCCGAAAATAGATTAAATCAATTTAGGGTAAAACCAACCCTGCCAAGCCTCCCTATTGACATAACCTCTTGAAGGTGTAATTTGGGCGGAATTGTGGGGTCAGAACGATCGTCACAACATATAGGGGGATATATACAAACCTCCACTCTTTGAAGAAAGGGACTTGACTTTTTTCGCATGCTGCTTTGGAGCCTTTTCCCGGTTGCTTAAACCTGCTTGCGCCTGCCGAGGTCAAAAAAAAGCAAATGCCTGAGAATCCTGATGCGGACGAAAAGTTAGTTTTCGAGTTAGACAGACCAGCAAATTCAACTCCGGAAAGTCGAAGTGTGGTTGATATATCTACAAAACCGTAGTTGATAATCTGCGAGCTGTGGTTGGGCGGCCCTATATAGCCTCGAATTCATTTTAGCAGCGATGGTATATCTTAACAGTGACAGTCGGGTTCAAGGTGCAAAATTATCGAATAGATATGCATTGTTAATGTCATCGATCGGCATCACTCGGATATAACGATGCCAATCATCCCCCTCTGCTCCCTCTGGCGTCGACTTTTCAAAGTTCAAAGTTCAAAGTTGACGTTCATCAGTCAATGTCTGGAGCCTTTCAAAACATTGTCATCCCCTCTACACGGAAGCAAGCTCGCTGCTTCTTGCTCCTTCACTCTCCTTTCTGGACATCTTATCCTCCAGATCGTCCGAAGCACCAGCCGGCGTGAAGGCCAATTCCCGAGCCTTCAAGTGTACGCCGTCCTCGATGGCAGTATTCTCAACTAAGGCACCATGTCATAATAATCTATTCGTCGAGTTCATCTAGATGCACCAACCTTCGAAGGATGCTGAATGCCTTTCTGGCCCAAAAATAGCGCAAACCAGGACAAGGCCAACCGATGCGGCTGCCATTATTGCTTGGACCTTTCCCTGGAAGAACCAAAAGGTAATAGAAGTAAACGTGAGACAAGTGGATACTTACATAGTCTGGCTGATCGACACCGCGGACTGTCTTCCTAATGGATAGTCCTGCCGTCGCCTTGAAAAAAAAGAGCATCAAATTTGGGTGGTTCTGATTTACACAGTCCCCTAGTGAGCAATGCCCACCTCAATCTGGGCTGCCGCCGCGCTCGCTGCATTCCCGAGCTATGTCGTTTTATTATACGTCCTTATCTGCGGCTGGGTGGAGAGTACCTGGTAAACTGTGCCAGGGTATAGCCCCCGAAAAGCTGGGGGGGCAAGCTCGTTCAGATAGATCACGATCGTTCCTGTATCAACTCAGCTAATCCCGTCTTATACCTAGGTAGGTTCCTATTGGACTAACCCCACGCCGTATTTAGCCCAAACTATAGTTTGCCATTGAGCCGTTTATATTTTTGTAGAATTACCAGATCACAAACCTGGAAGAAAAATGCCCCAGTGCTGAGAGCCCCCCAGACATCCGGTAAAATCCATCTGTAACAGTGAACGATCAAGAATTGCCAACGGAAGATGGGAGACCAAGAAGGAACTGACAAGGGAATAAATGCACAAGCCCAACTATCAAACCGCCATTTGTCAGGCATTGTAAATTCTAGAGGGATTTCATTGTAATTATGGTTGAACACTGACATACACGCAGCCATCAAGGTTACTCTCCTCCCGATAACCTGACTGATATACCCTCCGAAGAGGGCGCCGGCTACAGCCCCTGCTTCTCCAATAATATTGGCCGTCGTCGACAGAGATGAAGAGAATCCTTTGCTGCTCTGCATAAAGGTAGTATAGAGGTCCTGTGAGCCATGAGAAACCTAGAAGATGTGTCTGATTAGAGCTGGGATCAAATAACAGGAGGGGCGGTCACAAAGTTCAATCCCGACAGCATAACGATGCCTGAATGCATGTAATAAGCAGCGAGGAATGCACAAAGAGGATAGCCCCTACCGAATATCCATAAAAGCCAATGTTCTTTTAACATTATCTGGAACTGCTGGAAGAAAATACGTGTTTGTTCCGAGCTGGAAATCCTGGCACGTTCGGCGGCTTCCATGACATGATTTTCAAGCTCTTTCTCAATAGGACCAAGACGTACTAGCCTGTGACCTCTCAAATACAGCACTCTCAGGAAGCATGGCTCGGACAGCAGCAGCGGCCGCGCTGAGGCCTGCTCCCACCCAGAAAATACTGCGGATAGATGGAAGCCTGTTAGGCATACACCTTTCAGCGGTTAGCTGAATGACATACGATCGCCACGTTTGAGGTGTTTCCGGAACCAGGAAAAGGTTGACGACAGACGCGATCAGCTGATACCCGGTGTTCAAGAGAGATACGATAAAGGAAAGGGAGAGGACAGTACATATCCGCCTAGCCACCGGGAAAGGTTAGGAAAGAATCATCGACATTAAAAGTTCCAACCTGGGTATCCGACTGAGCAGATAGTCAGTATCGCTGCCTCGAGTTACTTGCAGGGGAAATGTCACATACCATGCATAATCCCAGAATAAACTCCGCGGGCACCAACCGGGATGGACCTAACAAGCAATGTGAGCTGCTAGGACCGCTGAACTTATGTATACTGTGCACTCCATTGATGCGGCACTTGCCAAGCCCTAGTAAACAGTGTTAGCAACTTTTAGCATTCTATCCCTCGTTGAGCGTACCCATACGCCACCCATCGCTGCGTTCTAGGTCGTAGATAATGTGTGTGTCGCAGAAGATCTCGACATACCTATGCCAAATAAAGAACGGACAGCTAAAAATGCCGAGAACGTATTCACGAAGCCGGTCCCAATCTGCAGCGCTGCCCAGTGATGGAGTTGGCACACAACACACGTTTAGAAAAAAATTACGGACCCGATATGATGATCAGACAGACTACGAGAGGCCATTTGCGTCCAAACCTATGTTGATTATTCAGATCCTCATATGGCTCAGTATATCCCTTGTCCGAACCGGTCGGATAGGAGCCCAAAAATGATAGCCCCAACGGGCCTGAAAAGTAGAGTGAGGGTGATAGCAGTTGTCATCACATGCGTATTTTGATGAAATAGGGCTTCGAGGCTATGGGGTAAAAATAATTAGAGTCATGAGTTGACGACGTAATACTTGTTGATGAAGGGAGGACACCAACCGTGTAATTGTCAAAGAAACACAGAAAAAATCATATGCTGTGTGAGAATCAAAACAATTAGTAACTATCGACGACGAATTTAGGAACCTACAATCGGAGAACCAAGCCTACGCATCCATGATCAAATTTGCTCCCGGTCTTTGGGGGTAAATTTAAGACTCACAAACAAGCCGGACCAAAAGAGGGCCTGTTGTAGCCAGGTTAAGCTGCATAGGGCATTGTATGGATTGAGGGTAATGTGCGAATCGACAAGCGGAGGCGGGCGAAGGTTAGAAATGAATCCCATAGCGAAATCCCGGATATTCAAGTTGGTGATTGAGTGAGAGCAGCAGAACCCTGATGAATGGGTAGTATAATATGGTCTACTATTATTCTCCACATGGGCCTTGAGGGGATCCAATAAAACCACATGACGTCTGTTGGGGAAGTACGCGTGAGAGGCTGAAGAGACGTACGTAGGGGTTTATTGGGGGGCTGATAATGCAGTCCAATCTAAGAATAGGTGGTTTGTGACTAAAATGAACGCATTGGTGTTGGGAAGGCTATAAAAACTCCCACTTGTTGGCATTGGCATCGTGGGCATTTAAGAATCGCGGGAATATTTGGACATATTACTACTTGGGGAGCTTTCCTTCTTCCTTTAGTTTTGTTAACGCGGCTTCCGCTACACGGAAGCTCTCCATCCCTGTGGGAATCCCACAATATACAGCTGTATGCAGCAGAGTTTCTCGAATTTCGATTTCGGTGGCACCATTACCGATTGCACCGCTACAGCAAATGCATTAAGATTAGCGGCCGGTTACAAGGGGATTCTTGCATACCGAACATGACCTGCAAGCTAAGGAGAATGAATCAATGTTGGTAACTTCATGAAGGTACTTCCTTGAGCTCACCTCAGCTTCTTTACCCTGGAACGCAAGCAAGGCAATATTGATCAAGCTTCGTTGTTTGGGCTCTAGCCCGGGTCTAGTCCATATCGTCCCCCAAGCGACCTAACGAATAAAGCTGTGAATTGATAAAAAAGATAGGCTTGTTATAGCATAATACCTCAGTGGTTAACTATGTGGGCTATATATTAAAAGTCACTCATTATCTATACGATAACATGACATACCTGTTGCATTGGTTTCATAAATTCGGAAACGCCCTTTCGTTGCGCGAGCTTAGTTAGCTTCATCACAAGCAGTCCTGATCCAGCTGCATACTTTCTTGAGTTGAGCATCCACATACTCGTCGCCCTAATATTTAATTTATTTTACCTCCCCAAATCCTCGGTAGGTGGACCTACCATGACCTTTCTTCGGATGGTCATCCCAGCATCGTACAGTTCGTTGTGGGCCTGTTCATTCGGGCGTTCGGCTGAAGACATGATGGGGAGAAAGTGACAAGTGTTTTGGCACTAGGCGGGTGATATTTCGTGTTTACAATTGCAGAGATAAGACTGGCCAGATTCTTACTCTTGGGCGTGGGATGAGATCGGGGCTACATAACAAGCATCTGGTGTGCTATCCGCTGACACGACACTTTCTCTTGAACGTGAGAATGCTGGGGCTCCTCGAATCAAGAGGAGCTGTATTGCTTGACATTTTGCTATGAATTCTTGAGTAGGCCTTCAAAACAAACCAATACCAGCGTCTGCAGGAAGGGCAGCCTCTCTCTCAGTCATGTCTATCGTATGGCCAACGAAATTTGGATGGGTTGGCCTCGGAGCCATGGGTTATCCAATGGCGATACAGTTGCGGCGAAAGATGGCCAAGTCAAGCGATCTGTGCATTTTCGACATTAACCATGCTGTTCTTGAGCGTTTTGTTGAAGAAATGTCGGGGGAAGGTCCGGTCACTATAGTATCGAATGCAAGAGAGGTTGCTGGAAAATCAGTGAGTCGTATAGCGTTGACCGTTAACAGCGCCTCACATTTTGAAAGCGCAGGATTTCGTGATTTCAATAGTCCCAGAGGGTGCGTAACGTTCAATCAGATAAGTTTCCATTAACCCGACCTGGAATAGGTAGCCACGTGAAAGATGTCTATTTGGATGCCCAAGTGGGATTACTGGCAGCGGGTGATGTGAGGCGTAAGATATTCGTCGATTGGTAAGTGTCGGGTTGGTTTCTAGATCCCCCACGCTTAATGTACACGAAAGCTCAACAATCGACCCCGCAACATCTTTAGCTGTGGGGAGAGCCGTGTCCACGTCACACGAGGACGACCCTCCTAAATTTTACGATGCACCAGTATCAGGAGGAACTCCGGGTGCTGAAAAAGCCACCCTCACCTTCATGGTTGGAGTTGCTGCCGACGATCCAACTTTCCCACTTCTGAAAGAGGTCTTTTCGTACATGGGAACCTCCATTAACGCCACAGGGGGTCCCAGCCTTGGTCTGGCAGCCAAGCTAAGCAACAATTACCTGTCCGGCATGATTGCGTTGGCGACGTCAGAAGCGATGAATCTGGGGATGAGGCTTGGGTTGGACCCCAAAGTCCTCAGCGACTGTTTCAAGACTAGTTCTGGCGGAAGTTGGGTGAACTCAACCATTAACCCTGTACCGGGTGTTTGCCCGGAGGCTGTTACCAGTAAGGGCTACGAAGGGGGGTTCAAGGTTAGTTCCACAGTTCATTAACTTTGAAAAGCAGGAGCACTTACATAGTTAGCGAATAGGTACAGCTGATGAAGAAAGACATGACATTGGCAATCGAAGCAGCCCAGCAAGTTGGTGCAAAACTGGTATTGGGAGATGCTGGATTAGCGGCTTATTCTGCAACTGCAAACGATCCTCGTTGTCGGGATAGAGATTCAAGGGTGGTCTACAGATGGTGAGGAATGTTCGATCACCTTTCCCATCGCTGACCAGTGTGTCTAGGTTAGGAGGGATAGAGCCTGAGGTTAAGAACTGATAGTGTGGTGATGAAGACGCAACCAGTTTAGAGCAGTGTGCTGGATGAATGGTAAAGCCAAGGTAAAACGGCTGGGACGTGTCTATTAAGAAAGCAGTCAACTAGATAAAACACAATATTTAATAAATTAAATGAAATGGAAAATCCCGTGTGTTTAATCGAGGAACATGAGTATAATCGATCACACACTGAAATGATGAGCTAACGCCTCGCAGTGGACCACCATTCACCGAGGTCCAAACGCATGAGAAGATGATGCAAAGCATCAGCGCCTCCAACCGGCCTTCGTGCCAGATCATTTCCAGGTAATGAGCCCTGCAAGGGAATTCTTGACGCCGATATGTTTTTATCAACCAAACCCTTGAGTACTTTCGTCTAATGTAGACAAGTCAACAACTCATGCTTCAATTCAGAGACAGCACACTCACCAAAGTCAGCATTTTAGCATAAAACTTCTGTGAGACATCTTCAAGCAGGGGCACCGCCTGATATTCTTCCATTCTGCCTCGGAACAGATCACCAACAACATTTATGAACTCGAGAATTAATTCTAGTGACTGGCGGAGTAGTTCTCCCACTGCCCGTTGACCAGATCGTAAGAGACAGGCGCTCAAAATATCGTCCAACAAAGCCGAATGGCTCTTGGCAAGGGCGAACACGTCCGTGAATTCGGGTGAAGCACTGTCACGCCCAATGGGGGCGTCAGTAGGTGACAACCGAGCGATGAAAGGGTCAAAGTTGCCCCCTATCGCAGTGTCGAATACATATTCTGATAATGCAGATACAAATGACTGTGCCGTGAAACGGAAGTGTAGAAGGAGCTTATTCGATGGGGCTAGCGTCGGGAGCAGTGGTTTTGATGTTTGCCTGGTCATGCGAAATAATGCGCTGAGTGCGCTTTCAACTGCATAGCAAATAAATATAAGGTTCATGCAAATCATATCAATACTCCTACCTCGCATGAGTCGGATGATAAAGGCGAACATCCTTTGATACTTGGATAGTACTTCCGGCGTAATAAGGACTTCCAAGGGATGAGGAGGTTTATAATCCATATACAAAAAATCCAATGCTCTGAGTAGGTGGTAGGATTAGTGCTGTCCGAAGGAAAACTAGGGAGAAAGCCTACTCGATCGCTGGAAATAAAACAGGCTCCAGATTAGGCAAAAACGTATGACATGACAGAGGGACGCACAAAGAGGGTTGAGCCACTTATCCCTCCCTGCGCCAACAGGCAAGTCACGAATGGCGAAGCCGAGTCGATACTCAGCCTCTTGCTGCACGCGTTTATGTCCACCATCTTCCTCAAGACGATTTTTTCCAGTCTCGAATGAGTCGACAATAACCGTCCTTAGGAAAAAGCTCAGGTCTGCGCCCACTGGTGGCCACGTTTCACGCTCTAAAAGGGCAGATGCGAGACCAACAGCCCATGGCAGCTGGTTTTCGCTCGATTTCTTAGGTTTTCGTCGCAGGGACCTGATTGACGTGCTATGGCCCTTACCCGTCTGGTCTGAATCGGAAAAGAGAGCGGTCGCCAACCGCGATTTGAAAGGAGGCGCCGTGAGAAGTAGATAGGATCGGAGTAGTACGAGGTGTGCTTGAAAATTTAGTGAATCAGTGGATGATAGGAAAAGGTTTAGGAGTGCGCTCGAGAGCCTAGACGCATGTTGTACAAGTTGAGCGAAAACAAGTGAAGTAAGATGGGAGAGCGTCGGGGTGATTGGCGGAAGAGATTTTGGAAAAGAATCTATATATATTTGGAGTGACTGGAAGGATGTATTTTCCTTATCCATCGGGGTGGCCGTTCCGATGTTCGATCCTGGTTCAAGATCGAAGATTTTAAAGAGGGAAAATACCTGATTATCTCCACCGGTGGTGGGGATAAAGGGTGGCAGTGGGTATTCTGACTTTCCTCCGGGGATGCTAAGTGCCAGTGTATCACCAGCCCATGCCGCTTCGATTTCAGACTCTTTCCAAAACCATCTGATAAATTCTTGTGACACTGTGCGCTTCAGGATTGGATGATCTGGTTGTGCTGCCTGGAGGAGAACTAGGGATTTTTGCGCCGCTGGTAGAATGTCAAGTAGCTCAGGTGGGAAGAATTCAGGGAATTTATCTTCTAGATATTCGATAGTTTCGAAAAGGTCATCTTGCTTTTCCTGTTCCTCGTCTTCTAATGAATACTGGTCAGGTCTTTCTCCAACGACTCGTGACACCTTTTTCACCGGGTCAAGGCCATAGCCGACAGATCGCGAAACATGTTGGAAATATTCGTGAGATGTGTTTGTCAAGATATACGCAAAAATGGCAATGATGATCTTTGGAGACTGACGCTCGAGATGGGTATTGAGATGGTCATATATATGCGATAGCAGAGGAACGGGTGCAGAGTCAAATGTGGGGTAGTTTCCAGGGAGTTTCGTATATTCCTAAATTGAAATGTGGACATTTCTTCAATAAGCGATCAATTTCTGAGGACGCACTCGATGGTATAGAGCTGATAAAGCTACCAGAATGTCTTCGTAGATCCCATATTGCATCCATATCGCGGATAGCGTAAGATACCCTGTAGTAGGCTGGTCGTACAGTGGGGGGCAACGGGCGAGACGGTCGCGTAAATAGGATATCGTGGTGGACAGGGTATGGGCATATGCATGGACGGTGGGACCTTCTCGTGCAGATCTTGGCAACTATGAGAAGTTGAACATACTTTAGGCGTCAAAGAAACACTACCTAGCGCGTAATTTTGCTAAAAGCACCTCTAAGCGTCGAAGGAGGGTTCCAATAATTATGAATCGCGAGATGAGGCTAGAAGCGAATTCGATTAGAGCACGCCGCAAGGGGGGGCCGAGGCTCACCTTTGGCTAACAACTTCATCTTTTCCATCCACAAGCAGAAATCCTTGATTTCCTTCCTCGACACCAGATTGCACAAACCGTTCTTCTGACGCGTCCCATACATGAAATATTGAGGATGCACCCAAAACCGTCATTTTTAGAGCATCCAAAAGTTCTGTTTGGGTGACATACACCATTATTTTCGTAGGGTCATTTAATCGGGGTTGTACGCTGGAGAGTTTTGAGTTTATAGAATTAAGGTGGGCATTTTGTACCTACTGGTATCTGGCAGCGGCGAACACGAGACTCTCTTGTTCTGAGAGAAACCCCGTTGAAGACGCAGCCGTTTGGTGTGCGGAACGTAGGCGATCCCAGGACAGCGCTTGACTCTAAATATTATAAGATATGCTGGGAGAAGTAAACGTGGCGAAAATACACACTCGGATACCCGGATTATGCATCATCGCATCGTACCAGACGGTTGAACTGGGCTTGGGAAGCGGAGGTGGTCCCTGATATGGTGCCGAAACGATGCCTGCAAGTTCAAGAGGAAGCACAGGAAGGGATGAAGGAGTGTACGAATGCATAGACGCAAGTTTTAACGTGTGCATTATTGGGTTCTGTGGCTTGTCGACCAGGCGAGGAACGAAGAAACGGGTTTCAATTTTGGGGAGCTGGTTTGAATCTTTCACTGGGTCTACTGGTGAATCCAGAGATAGTGTGTTGAAGTCATTGAAGTCGTAGAAAGTGTCCATGCTGGAATAAAGAAAAAAATACGGGGCAACACGGTTTATACCCGTCACGCGTACCAACGACGCGACTGAGGATGATTCATTTTGAGATGATCTGCCCGATGATGCTTACCTAAGCGGCTACTTTCACATTGACTCATTTTCCGCACAAGTAACTTGAAAATACTTTATTTAATGCAAAGAATGAGGTAATGTTACAGGTGAAAGTATATAATAACAAGGAGAGATAAGTAGGCATACAGTAGTAACTAGAGAGGATGATATCAAAGTAGTCCAAGGACAGTTCCTACCCTACAAAAATTGGCGATGAACCAGGGAATATATATCAGGCAAGAACATCAGTCGCAGATACCATCGTTGAGCATAGCGCCACAACGGGTGCACCTAACCCGCCTATCCAACAAGCAGAGCCCAATTCCCAGTGGGAACCAAAATACTGCAGCGAGAATACCTGTGGTTGAGAAAGTGGTAAGGTGGATTTCAACAGGGAGCAAAGGGAACGGACCAAGAATCCCATAGTTTGTGTGTGGGACATGTGCCCCTGCCTGGAGACATATCATCTCGGGATGATCAGGTGGTAGTAGTGATACGACATGTTCTTGGGTTGCGGGATGTGTGTAGTGATACACAGTTGGCGATTGTATGAAGGCAGGTTGAGTCGAATGTGAAGGGCCCACTATGTAGCCCTGGATGGGTGGTGAATCGAGGGATGGAGGATGCTTGGTGTCTAGTGTCGTTGGGGTGGGCTTAGGATTTGGTGTGGAAGGGCCTAGTTCAATTGCGTGGTTCAATTCACCACAATGGGGAATGTTCGAAGGATTACTGACCGTCCCTTGCACTTTCCATAGCAGAGTCATACGAGGGAGGATGTTCCGGTGGTGTCCCTATTGCCTGATATCACCCGTTCCAGTAAGCGTTGAAACAACTACATGAAGATCGGCGCAGCTTACCATTGTATTATTGTGTTCTGGGTCAACAATCATGTCACAGTGACGGAGCTTTATAAGTTGTTCGACTGCAACTGCGGAGACAGGAGATCGGGAGACAAATATGAATTAAGTGAAAGTCGGGTGAACCTAAAAAGCCTGCGCAGATGCGGCAGTGCGACGCACCATGCAGTCGTGTCCGCACGTGACGGTCTATATTTGGTCGCGTACTCGCTTATTTGGTCTCCGTTTTAGGAATCTGCGATTTTTTTGAGCAAGAGCATTTTTTGAATCCGAATTCCGATACGTTCAGATTCCTTCCTCTCCACCTACTCCATCAATCCCCCCGTACAACTTTCCCGATAATGGCGAACGCAGGCCCATCGTCAACTAATCATGCCGCTCCCCCAGAACATGACATGACTTCCAGAGACTAGTTGCGCACATTCAGCCACTGACTTGGGGGGCAAGAATCATCTGATGCTTCCATTTTTGTTTCGTTTTCCATCGTTTATAGCTATGCCGATTCATATGCACACTTCGGTAAGACCCTCCTTATATGCTTTATGACCTTAGATGGCTGATCGATCGTCCTAGGAATTCACGAGGAAATGTTGAAGGACAGCGTTCGCACAGGATCGTACCGTTCAGCCATTGTGAACAACGGTCACTTGTTCGAAGGCAAAACTGTCCTCGACGTTGGATGTGGCACAGGAATCCTGAGTATGTTTGCGGCAAAGGCTGGTGCTAAGCACGTCGTTGGGGTAGGTTTTATCGTCATTCTTCTCTGGCTGTCACGATCTGAATAATTGTTCCCAGATCGATATGTCGAATATCATTGATCAAGCACAAAAAATCATTGAGGCAAATGGCTTCAAAAATAGTATGTACCAGATAACGGACATATTTCTCCCTATTAATTGGAATTGCAGAAATCACTCTGGTGAAGGGAAAGCTCGAGGAAGCTGAACTTCCCCTCCAAGAATTTGATATAATCATATCCGAATGGATGGGTTATTTCCTTCTCTATGAATCCATGCTGGACACGGTTCTCCTAGCCCGGGACAAATACCTCAAAAAGGGTGGCCTCATTTTCCCCGATACAGCTACCTTATATCTAGCTGCTATCGAGGATCAAGATTACAAGGAGGAGAAAATCAACTGTGAGCGCCTCATTATTTTTATTGGTTGTCGAAAGTGACAGTTAGTACAGTTTGGGACAACGTATATGGATTTGATTACTCATGTATCAAGGACATTGCCCTGCGCGAGCCTTTGGTTGATACCGTCGAGTTGAAAGCTGTTGTGACTGATCCATGTCTCATCAAGGTACGGCATACGCATCATATTATGGAATGTCCGATCCAATATATGTTTATCTCAGCATATCGATCTACTCACAGCCAAGAAAGAAGACCTTACCTTCGATGCCCCCTTCTCTCTCACCGCTACTCGGAACGACTGTGCGCACTTTGACAACCCTAGTTATAACGGCAATCTCATTTCGTTTAATAGATGTTCACGCGTTCCTCGCTTGGTTCGACATATCTTTTGAATGCACCCACAAGAAAGTCAAATTCTCGACTGGACCTCATGCTCAGTACACCCATTGGAAGTGCGTATATATTTATAGCTTCTTGGACAACTGCTAAATATTCCTCACCCTCATTCCAGACAAACCGTGTTCTATACACCAACAACGATGACGGTCTCCCATGGCGACTCGATCACCGGCCGCCTGGCATGTTCCCCCAACACGCGTAATAATCGTGATCTCGACATCACGATCTCATACAAGGCGGGCAATAACGCCAACAACACGATCCATTATAAAATGTGCGTTTTCCTTCTTTCTCCGGCGAGCTCCAACCATCCATGGTCTGGATTTTCCAAGAACGAACGCTGACCGGGTATCAGGTCTTAATTGTATTTACATCGCTGCATTTTGATTGTCTCAACACATTCACACACGAAATTTACCCCAAAACACACCTAATCGTGTATTGCATTCTAATCCAACTTCAACTCTGGACATAATGCTGCTCTTTATCTTGCTTGCTCTATATCCTTATCTCCTTTTAACTCCGCGCAGGTATTAATCACGATTATCGATATCCGACTAGATCTGTCTTGTTTTCGTCTGTCGCTTTTGTTAGGTTCATCTTTTGGGTATCTAGATCATCTTACGTTGATCATCACTGACAGAATATGCATGCTATTAAACCTATCAACTATTTTGATGCTGAGCTCATAAAAAAAATTGGCTGTGAACGGCAGTGAGTTGAAAATGGTGTGTTTATACTCAAAGGCGTCAAATGTACAAATGATTCCGCTATGTACCTCCACAATAGCTATGGATATAATAGTCATTCCAGGTTGTATAGGGAACAAAGCAAAAGGGAGATGGACGGATATGAATAGATACGGACCATAAATTAGGAGGTGGGCGTTAATACGAGTGGGACATGTGCAACGCTCGACCGATGAAGATATGGCTTTCCTCTGTTCGCTATAAAACCCCACATAGAGAGGGACAGGAGCAGAGCACAGAAGAGAATCATCCGCATCTCTTCCCCTGCCGACGACCTCTCGATTATCAAGCTAAGGATGCCCCTGAATCCCGTCTTCCGCCTCCCAGGGAAACTCAACGGTCGCAGGTCACTCACGTACCGCTTGGAGCTCGAAGAGATACCAAGGCCCCATGGCCAGATCAGTCGGAAATGCTCAAGGCCATTGAGACTCAGGGGGAGGCCATGTTGGTCACACGTCAGCGTGAAAGAGCCAGAGGCTCGCGCTGGGAAAGGGAAAGGGAGGTAGGGGAGAGCAAAAGGGAGCGGGAGGGGCCCACCGGACTTCGGGCCAAATCATACGTGGCCAATATTTTGTTTATACCTGTTGTATTTACGCTGTATTGCCAAAATATTTGCCAGCTGTATTCGACCTCCATTACTTCGACAATATATCATGTATTGTTCCTATATTTCCTGGCTACCACTGCTCTGAGGACTTGTAATTGAGAGAGGGACTTTTATCTGTAAGTGTGATCACACCACCCCCGCTTTTTTGTTCCACAACGTCTATGACCAAAGCCGACAACCAACCATGCTGGTGCAAATGCACCATCTGTCTCACTACGGATATCCAGGGTACTCTGCAGACTCAGCGTACGTCTCGAAGACACTGCGAAGCCGGCGATGTAAAACTCGGACTACCTCGAGGAACGACTTGGGAACGCGCTCCAACTGCAACGGCTGGCATGCCACAGCATACTGATCATTACCTCAATGACGACGGCTTCGGAGATGATGATTCAAGTGAAGAAGAGGCTGGTTGGGACTTTGGCATGGACTGTGATGTTCAGGTCGAAGGTTTGGCAGAACCGCGAGGTGGAAGCGTTAGCAGCGAGTTTCGTTGGCTTGCAGAGGAGCAGCTGGGACCTGACGGATACGGAATGGTGTTTAGCTCGGATTCAGAGTTTGAAGAAGAAACCGACGAATGTTATGCCTCTACAGCTGAGAGTCATTTTGAACAAGACTCGGACTCACAATCGGACTGCAATTCGAGCTTGGATTTTGGTCAAGATCCCATCGAGAACATTGCCGATGACCCCCTTTTCTCCTCTCGACATGAATTGTTCAATGGCTATGCACCTGAAGACGGCCTGCTTGAAGATATGGAACGAGAGTTGCCTTGGGCCTTCGATGATCACCCTGCCATTCGAAATGCGTATTTGCGTGTTTTTCTAGGGGTCGCTTTTGATGGTATGACCCACAGAGCTGCATCTCTCATGCTGGATGGGTATTCCAATGTGTTTAATGCCAGCGTTGCTGCCGGCCTTGACTTTCCAGGTGCTGACAGTTTCGCCAGGACAATTCGTACAGTGGAGAAACGGCTGGGTGTCTTGACGGAGGGATTCATCATTTATCTCATCCTCTGCCCGACGTGTTGGGCGACGCATCATCCACACCTATTACCTCTACTGGATTCCCCATACTGCTCAAACGGCGATTGTTCCGACACCATATACACCACAAAGCGGCTCTCTGATGGGACAGAGAAACGAACACCTCTTCTCATCCTTCCATACGTTCCGCCCTCGCGTGCGATTCAGAGGCTATGCCTACGACCGGGAAAAGTCGCACAATGGCAACACTGGAGGCAAGTTGGTGACGAACCTGGAGTCAGGGCGCCAACTACGGATCGAGGCTTTGCTGCCTACACGGATTCTGACAGACTATTACACGATGTCACGGATGCATGGGGATGGCGAGCTATACAGGCAGGACTAGAACGCCGTCGCAATGGCGCCTGGGAAGTTCGTGATGTGAATGTACTCGAGAAAGCGCAGCAGTTCGTTGCTCTGCCGAATGGCCTCGTGTTGCAGATGAATATTGACTGGTATCTACATTCGTCTTTAAGTTTACTAGTGCTTACTTCTGATTGCTATATAGGTTCCAGGCTGTCAAAACTGGTACTCACTCAACGGGAGCCCTGTATATCACGATTTGTAACAATCCTCGCACGGTACGTTACTTACGTGAAGAAACCATTCTGGTTTTTGTTTTCCCCCCCACGCCAGGGGAACCTTCGTTACAACAACTTAACAAGCCATTCGACTTATTTGTTCGAGACCTCAAAGCTTTGTACAATGGTGTGGCAATCTAGTGTTTTTTCTGGGACATACCTGAACTGGACTTTTTAGGGATGGAATTTCGAGTACACGGAAGCCCCAATGTTGAACTGTTTCATGCCCAACTGGAGGCTGATGTGTCGGATCTTCCAGCAAGTCGCAAACTCAATGGGCTACAGGGCTTTACGTCCATCCATTTTATGAGTCCTGCATGTAAGGCTACGTTCTACAGTCTTACAGATCCGGAAGCTTTGAAGCCAGCAGGTAGGTAGCATTTGGCTCCGTTTTTAATATTGTGGTCTGACCCAATTTCAAGTGTGCGAGGAACGTGATCCATGGCGCTACCTCAAATATGCCTTCCACACTCGTGATGTTAACGAAGAAATCGCTGAAGAGATTCATCGACGCAGGGGCATTCGTTACAGCGCCATCCATGAACTAGTTAACTGGGCTCCAGGACGTTCATCCCTGTTGGACTTCATGCACTTATTCTTTCTCTGTGAGCTCTGACTTTCGACTCCTAAAATATCAATGAACCAGGAATTTAGGTATTATCAAGCACTCCACGAAAAGCATACTATATGAGAATGGGATGCTAAATTCAAGGGCCATGGGAAAGATGTCCGATTTTTTTGAGAACCTTATCTGGCCTTGCTCCATTGGTCGTCTTCCTCCATCTGTATGTCGCAACTTCTTAACTATTAAATTTCTCATACCAATTTAACATCAGATTGCGCGTGCGACTGGCTCTATCAAAGCGGATCAATGGAAATCTCATAGCGCTATTTTTTTTGTTGCTCTGTTCATTGCTTGGGAGATTAATGGAAAAATCCCAGATAGAGACGCTCCACCTCCAGCCAAGGGTACGAAAATCGAAAGAAAAATGATCTCTCAGCAAAAGCTTGTCCACACCCGCTGTCGAGCACATCTTCTTGCGCAGAATCCAGATATGCCGCCTGACGAGTTACCAGAATTTGAAGACAGCAAGATGGACCGTTCCCTCCGTCGGCATTATGATGTTGTGCTGAATATATGTGCCGCCCGACGTATACTTAGCTCCCATGCCATCAGCCCCACGGAGATAAGGCGAGGCTGTGGTTCACTTAACCATTCAATACAGCTGTTGGCACGAATGAAAGCTCACCTAACACCATATTTTCATCTTGCGATACACCTTGAAGACCAATTCTTGCGCTATGGGCCATCCCCCGGTTTTGGCACCTACCCGTATGAACGAAATAATGGGACACTCGGGCGATTCAATCAAAATGGGCATTCAGGTGGAGAAATTGAAGGAACGATGATGCGGGGCTGGTGGAAAACCACGTTCATTCAGGAGCTCGTGCGTATCTTGAAATATATTGTTCATATACTTGTTGTTCTGATGGCACTTAAGATATCACACTTAGAGCGGCTGACGCGGCCTCTCGTTAAGGAGGATCAGGATTCAGTTGATCTGCTCAAGTCATACCTGCACGGTGGCACTTCGGAACGACGTGGTACACTCCAAAATTATATTGACCGAATCGAAGCTGAATCAAACCCGGGTAAACTCAAGCTATAAAATGTGTAACAGGTTTAACTCAACCTCTGCAGATCATATTGACTTTCCACGGTACCACAACATTGTCCAATTACGCACTCTGGGTTATGGGTATTATAGCCTTCTTTATGAATATCTTCGCCATGCTTGGTCCGTGGACCTTGATCTCATCAGTAACACGACTCCCGCTACTCACCAGTCTCAGGCTGCTTTTTTCGGTGATGTTAAGTCATACACACACATCTGGCTGGCGAAGCGACGATACGGAGCAGCAACATCTGCCCGTGGCCGATCTGCGCAATACGCCTATATTGATGGACGCACACCTGTACTAATTGATTATATTTTTCAAGCATCGATTACACACAATACTGTTCACTTAACATCAACCGTCGCAATTGTCCGCAAGTTCAAAACCAGTGAAATCACTTCAAGAATGGAGTTTCCTTGGTCCTTACGGTATGTACTGAAGCTTAAAGAATTTTCTAAGCTCATCCCCATCAAGGGCCGTGGACCTGGCGGTCGATGTTTGGGATGCAGGGGATTTAGCTCAACCTGAGGCTGTTGCCATCAGCCGTCTCTCTGGGCATTTCATTTTGGCACCAGTGACTGTCGTGCAACGGAATCTTTGGATCACAGTTGCTTTTGATCATGTCAGTGCTGTTGAATTGTTTCTCTTTCTTAGCTAATGTAATTCTAGGATAAACCTGAAGACGATATTGATATCACAGACGATTGTAACTAATATAATGTCATCCATAGATATCATCAAGGTCTTCATCCTCATCCTCGTGCTCGTTCGAATCTGGGTACTCCCCATTGTTCTCACACCCTTCATCCCCATCATTGCTATCATCGTGCATATTAGGGCCACCGGCCCAGTCTTGAATTCTTGTGGGCCTGTTTGATTCAGGGTGATTCTCTAGCCAGTCCAGATCAATTGCATTCATTACAATTTTCTCATCAATCAGTTTCATTCTTGGGAGCGGAACATCGACGGGACGGCCTCGGACACGGGGATGGGGACCTGCCTTGCCACGATTCTCTTTCTCGGTTTGCTTTCGAATGATCATGATCTCTTTTTCCAAGGATTCGACCCACGCTTCAAACTGGAAATAATTCAAAGCTAAGCTAGACCATTCGCTAGATTGGTTAAGAAGTACACTCACAGTAGCTTCTCGATATAGCGGTGGACGTGTTATCCATGGCTTTCGTGTTGAAGCCACGGGAACTTCGCATTCGTCGTCAATGTCCGTGTTTGGATCCAAGACCGGAGTCACATCTGATTCATCTGTTGACTGGTAAGCTGCTTTAAAGAACCAATCAGCACCCTTGCAGTGCCAGTTCTCGGTTTGAATGACTCTCAAACGCTCCTCCGCTTTCTGAACCATACGTTAGTAAGCTCATGCCTCAAAATAAATCTTCAACATACTCTAGCCTTCCTTTGTAAGCGACGATTCCTCTGTTTTCGAGTCTCTTCATCCTCCTCAGCCTCTTCCTCAGCATCAGATCCAAGGTTGGCCACCCGAACATGTTTCAAATAGGATGTTCGCAGATTTTTGAAAATGATCTCCATCCGGGACAACAAAGCTGCATCAGATTTTTCTGCCAGGGACTCCTTTGTGAATGCCGGATAGACTTGCGTTGATTGTTGTTTGATCATTCGGATCATATGATTATGCCAAATTGTATTCCCGGCGAAGTTCGACTGCCAATCCGGTCGGATAAACTGTCCACCACCCATTTCACGGTCTTTTACAAAACCACCCCCACTCGGATGTGACGGCATCTTTACCACATCCTTCGCTCGAGCTTTTGCTCCTAACCCCATTGCAATCAACATCGTTTTTCGGACAGCATTCTGCAACACCCTGGTAAGCATCTGTACAATAACCATCGTAGACGGCCCTCTTACATTAAAGCAGTTATCTCGTGGGATTCTCTTTGAGGGCCGAGATGCATCACCATCTTCCTCGCTATTGGTTCCAATCGCCTTCCCCCCTTCAAGTCTGTCCAACATTGTTTTAACCACCCCCTCAAGCATTTCGACCCGTTCAGTAAGTTGTCCAACTTGATCAAGGAGAGTACGCTTCTCATTCTTCAAATCTCGTATAATCGTAGCTTCTTGCTCCAGTTTTTCGAGGCGGCTCTGTACACTCTCCGAGGCGGACTCAAGCTGCATGAGCTTGTCCGTCACCTGCTTCGAAACTGTGGCTGGTTTTGAGGGTATAGTGGAAACGTCGCGTGAGAAGGGAATCATTTTTAGGTTGTTTGCTTGATTGGCTTTGGAAATGGTGCGGGATGATGAAATAGGTGCAGTGCGTGACTGTGCAGAAGTACGTGGTAGATCTCGAAAAGGACT
Source organism: Collybia mongolica (assembly GCA_013420905.1). Taxonomy (NCBI): domain Eukaryota; kingdom Fungi; phylum Basidiomycota; class Agaricomycetes; order Agaricales; family Clitocybaceae; genus Collybia; species Collybia mongolica. The sequence continues at coordinate 1,114,448 of JAAXNY010000004.1, forward strand.
CTCGCATGTGGATTGTATATTGATGGCGGCTTTTTGACTTTTAGGAACAGTAAATGGAGAGGTGGAAGCTTGGCTGGAACTCAGATGTTCTCTACCAAAAGGAAGTCTGAATGGAGGGGGTGGATCCATCTGTCTATGGCGAGATGTAGAGTCAATTATGAAAGGTGAGCGGCTCCCAGTCGACGGAGCAAGTGAATTCCTGACAGACAATATCAATGTCTTTGTTTTAGGTGGCGTTCGAGGCGGCGCATCTCGCTGGGCAGCCCTAACAACGGATTTCTCGCGCTGCTGCGAAGGGGCCTTTTCGATTATAGCGCACTGTGACTGCATATAGCTGGTGTCATTTTGTGGTGGTTGGGCGACGGGGAAGGAAACCCAATCCACGGTCTATATATATCTGTAAGCACAATTTTTGATAGCATATTGAAAACTGACCGATTCTAGTACCTTAGGTTGAAGGGGAGATGGGCAAGACTGTTCGGGAGTAGGACTAAAGGCCGTTAATGGAGATGAGTTTGATGACACAGTATGTTCATTTTGGGGATTATTGAGTGTTGTAGCTGATTCGAAGGAAATTTCAGAGAACAGAAGTCAAGGGAAGCCACTGTATGCACACCAAATGGATTTCTGAAGCCGAGAGCCTTTGCCCCAGCTGGATTTGCTTTTTTCTTCTTGGCAGCTGGGTTCTCATCTTGATTAGTTGGTCCTTTTTTCCTCTTGTTACTGGCATCAGGTACTAATTTGCGCGTGAGCTCTACAGGCACCTTCCCCCCTTCCTCCGCTGTATATTGCCCTTTATTCGGTCGGGTGGAACGTCTGGTCAGTGGTGCATTTGAAGTAGGAGATATGAGGTCAGTGTGGGTGGGAGCTTCACATGCGTAAGTCTTGACCATGGTGCGATCTTGTATAACCTATACTTGTCGCGCCAATGCAAGTGAGATCGTGTGACGCGTTGAACGCGCCTGCCTCACGTGGCCATTGACATCTGAGTGTAAATATTATCAAAATTTTTATTTGGTTATTATTCCACGACAATATTCAAGCAATACAGTTCAAATACAGCCCCTTTCTGACGAATATTAGCTGGCAGTTATTTCGAGAATATTCAAAGAATATTTGGCAAATACAACCCATATTAGCGGGATATTTGCCACATGTGATTTGGCCTGAAGTCCGGTGGGGGTACGATGGTGGTATAAAAGTGAGCGTGAAGTTTGTTAGCCGTGGATTACTTCTGGCAATTCGGGCGGCGCCAGAAGATAAAGTCTCATCTCCTGGGTATTTAACGATAGTTAAGTGAAGGGTCCGAAGCTTGGGGAAGCCCCGCACTGTCTTCGAGAATGCGTCCTGTTATCCAACCAGGTAAGAGGGGGGAATAATAGAAAAACTTTCCGCATACGTACGAGTTGGAAAGAAGGTTTGTTGCCACACGTTAATTCAAGATGACGCAGGTGTGGGCAAGAAGTAATGAGGGACCTTAGGAGGTTTCCACTATCATACATGGAGTGCAGCATGAAGGAAATCCTCAATTCCGTGAGGTGCGACAGGCCTTGGAGTAAACCAGCAACCGCCTGAGCTGAGATCTCGCGAGTCTGCATTGGCTCCCGGAAAGTTACCGACTTGAGATGTGGGTGGAGGTGTGGAAGAGCTTGAAGTTGTGAGAGGGTGCCCGAAAACGACGAGAGCTGGAGACTACCCGGGTCGAGGGTAGATAGATAAGTGGGCTGGATGGTGTGCCTTGATAAACTGAGACTATCCAAGTTTGGATGCGCCTCCAGAAAAGTAATGAACGGTCTTTTCTGTGTGACGCCGAGAATTCCTGGTACCCAGTCGATTGACACGTCACCCAAAACCAACTTCCGCAGATGTGGCCATCGGCCTTCGACAAGTAAATGGACATCTGTTGGTAGTGTAGATACACCTTCTATAATCAGCTCCTTGAGATTTGGACTTCGCCTGATTAACATGTCCCAAAGCTGACGGGATGTAACATTGTCCTCTGTGCAGATGTGAATTCAGGTAAAACATTGGCCATATTATATTCTGTGTCTCACCGTCCAAAAACATGTCTACATGAGTATCGTAGAACCGTGGTTTTAAAATCAGGGAAAATCCAGAGAGGTCGGTAAAATCGAACAACTGGGAGGCGTTTCAATTGACAATGAACGGACATCGAGAGGTCAACCCACATGGCTGTTGAGAACCGGGAGGTGATGGCCGACTGTCGTTCCTATGTACCTTAGCTGTGGGCAGCTACATAAATGAGATCGATATTTGAGTTGATGAAATATGGTGGTGTACTGCGCTACTCACCCGATCCGCAAGGCAAACCACATGTCCTCGTGTCGTGGCTTCTCGTCCCCATCCCACACAAACTTCCTAAGAGCGTCCAGGCGCATCGTCATTGCAACGTCCCTGACAGCAGAAGACGCAATCCCACTAGTTAGGATTTGGTCACGTAGATGTTTCGTCGAGCGGGGTCGTACAACCATCTCTCTGACATGGCGGGCAACGTCAGGTCGGCGTCGGAGCATGTCTAGGGTGTGTGTACATTGTTCGACAGTGTTCAGTGTAACCTTCTCGTAGAGGATTGAGGATACGTTCGAGTAGATATAGTTAGACTAATGAGGCGTGTTGTTTCAGCATGAGCGGCTACGACGTTTTATGATACGCTTACCGTTAAGCCAAAATTCAAAACATCGGAAAGGGACTCCAAGAAGCTTGCAATCTCGATTAGGAGATCACCCGGCGTATACGTTAAGGATGAGTGGTTGTGAATGTGTCCAGGGCCCAGGTATTTCGACTCGTTGTTCCAGAACATGATGGTGGGTGGGGAAAACGCACGACAGCTAAGCCACGTCTGATTCAGAGTCAATCTATTATCAGTAACCTCCAATGGAGCATCAAGGCTCTCATTAAAGAGGGGGTTAACAGGGTAACAGGTTCGCCAAGATGGAAGATTATAAATAATATTATGAGAACCTCCCGAAGCCGACTGGCCTCCGTTATTGTCGACTCGGAGTCCCAAATCTTGCGCCCGATCTCAACGAACATCGGACTATCAGCGCTTCAGCTCCCCAAGTCTTTTTTTCATCCCCCGTGATGCCCTCCACAAAGCATCCGATGTCGTCGTACCACAATGTCCCCCTTCACCGGAACATTTCGTCCGTATGTCTGCGTGAGGTAGCAATGAGCCGGTGGTATGGGGGGATCGCCTTACCCCGGCTCTAAAAGCTTGACACCGCAGAGGTCGAGACCCAAGTTCCCCAGGGATCTTCACCAATCAGTATAAGGCTGTATTGATGCGCATCCCATCGATAGTACCTATGCCGCGCCCCGCCTATCAGGTGTCTCAAAGAATTCGGATAAAAGGCCTCGATTTGACCCAACCAATATCCACCGTTCTTCGCGTTACCCAGCCCTGCGGTCTATGAGTCCTACTTTGTTTCTTTTACGCAAACCGTGTACGACGACCCTGCCGCCATGCCTATCAGAACCTTCAGAACATATCGTGCACAATTTTATTGGTAATCATACATGAATCTCGTTGCCTTCGAAGCCACATCCCCACACGCACATGTTAGCTGTAGCCGGCCACCTGTTTCGAATTCTTGTCGACGTGTCTAATACATCAAGGCGATTCGAATCGGCCAAAAACAGTTCACGATCGTGATCTTGTTTCCCCGTAGAAGTTCGAACCACCCAGATTGATCAATTTAATTCAGCCCTTGGGATTCTGTGCTCCCTTGTGTTCCCCTCTAGAAACCTCAAGAAATGCATCGGTGGAGATTGGAACCCCTTTGTTTAAGGTTAAACAGGCCCCATAGCTCACGATCCATAGTTCACACCTAAGAATGTAGGCAAACACGCTTAGCATCCCGCAATTACCCGCAATCAGAGATCTAATTGACCTATCAGAAGTCATGGTCTGTTTTCGATGTAGTTTGAGAAATAACTGAACGATGTATTTCAAACAGGGTTGGCGAAAAGAAGGATTTCCTCTACCCACAGAACTCAAGCTTTTGAAGGCGGTGCAATTACACTAGTAAATTTAAGGAGTGATACAGATCGATAGCACAAGATACAGACAAATGGTCAGAAGAACAGAAAGGACTAGAACCCACTCGTCGTTACTCTCAGCTGTTCAAGCTTCTTCAGCACCTCTCCAACGGTACGGTCCAGCTCTCCTGCAATGGCGCTCTGCTTGCTCCCGGGCAGTCTCGCATACGTCTCACATAAATCCCCATCGACCACAGCCTTTACAGGTGCGTAGTAGCCCCTGAAGCTCAGCTGGTCTCTCCCCACCAAGCTGCTTTGTTCTGTTCGCATATGTTGTTCAAGCGTAGAGATGAAATCCACATCCTCCTTGGACACAAAAGGAACCAAGATCCCTATCGTCCCATGCAACCCAGTGTAGAGTAGAATCTCACGGCCACCAGCTACGAGCGACACCCTGTGTATCGAGGTGATCAAGTCCCCGACGTGGTAATGTGCAATCATTTTAGTTTTGTGTGGTGCACCCATCAATATCCCCTTCTCGTGAAGGATTCCGGCTCCTGTGGGATCATCGTCTACTTGGTCTGACACCTTGGAGTCCAAGCGGTTAACAAAGATATTCCCGAAACGGTCACCTGCAGCAAGCGTGTTGTAATCCACCATTTCCATCGCGGTGATCCATCTTGGCTGACTATCATCCGCGAATACAAGGAGACGATTTTCAGGTGGCTTGTATACAGCGAACGAGATGGATTCTTGCATATCTGCAACTATTATGCGAGAACCTTGAGTCATGAGAGAGACTATCGCAGACGAGAATGTCTGTAAAACAATAAACATGAGATACCTATGGTTTCGACGCGGGACTAACTTTGTTCTCGACTTTGCGAAGCAGCTTCTTTTTTCCAATGTCGTATATTCTCAATGCCTTCCCAACACCAGCTGCAAGTCGTCCTTGGAAGGCCATTAATGCTAGAGGAACATCATCGGTCTCGGTCTGCAAAAGATGAGTTCAAGATATCCCCCGAGATAAGGCAACTGGACAAACCTTATGCTGAAACTCCAGCCCAGCACCATCATCCGTGAACTTGTACGTCCGGATGAAGCCGCTGGAGCATGACCGAGGGACGAGGAAAGTGTCCGCAGCAGTACCAACTACGAGGTGCAATTCGCCACCACGCGCGGAGAAAGGAACGATAGCCAGGGAGAAAGCGGCTTCATTGCCTTCTAGAGGGATTAACGCAACGGTTTTGGCCTGAAAATAGAGACGGTCAGAGTTGTGAAAGTCTAACATACTGATACAAATACCTCTATAGGATCAATAATCCGTATACAGGAAGCCCAGGTTCCAGCAGGAGCTTTGGGACGGCCAAACACTTCTGGTGGAAGATTGACCATCTCATCGTCGACATTTTTGCCTTGGCGGCGCTGGGAGGATATCAGCTGCGGTAAATGATGAAATCATATAAGAGCTCACCAGTTCATCCAGACGTTTACTAGCAGCGTCTTCGCCCATTACACGGTGATCGCCCTCAATAAGATAGAAGTAATGATTTCCCGGGTGAGTAATAAATTTGCGAGGTGTGTATGAAAGTGGGATAGAATCTTGCTTCAGTTTTGTGCCAAGTCTTGGGATCTGGAATATACTGGATATGGTCTATTAGCATCTTATAAAATAAGACTAAGGAGTGCTTGATCTTACCGAAGTGTACTGCCAGCGATTCCAATCAGTCCTTCCGGGCTCAATTCAGCTGAGAAACTCCAAGCGTAGTCGAAATTCTCAAAGATCAGTGGTGTGAAATGCATCAAATTTTGGTGGGTGTAGTTGAGCCAAGACCGTGACGAAAGTGCCAAAATGGCAGGATTTCGCTGGATTTGGACTCGAATTAGTCGGATAGGTCGAGTCCCAAGGAATCTAGAGTGCCAAGAGACGTTGAGATGTAACCCGCTAGTAAGGTTGGAAGAAACATACCGGGTTCGAGTGTCAGTGAGCTGGCCGTTGATTGGGTCCAAGACTGTCCGTAGTAGGACTCCATTCTGAAGACCGATATTTACGAACATTGTGGGTTGTGTTTTGTTGATGCTCGCATCGAGCATGTCTGCAATACATATTGAAGATGGGGGAGCAGTCAAAGCTTGGAGACTGATAGTCTCCAGTGTGGTCTCGGGATCCAAAGAGATGATGCGGACTGTCTGGTCTTCACATCCTACCGCCTTTAAGGAGCGTGTAAAACTCAACGCAAAAAGTAGATAAGGAGACCACATACCAAAAAAGGTGTTCTCTGTCGGCCCTCAGGAACATCACCAATACTCAATGCTAAGACAGTGCTACCCATGGCTTTGCGATCCTGGTATTCGTTCAACTGGCCATCCAAGTCAAGTTCGAAGTAAACAAGTTCGGCCGAGCTTAGCGCTACAACAACCTGCCGCTTGTTTGTTGTCGCACTAACGATAGTTTTACCTTGGGGTGACCTCCATTCGTTCACCCGTCGGTCGGCAAGTACATGGCGGATACCTTGAGGATGCACTTGGAGGAGCGCGTCGGACCCAATTTGTTGAACTGCCAGAGTGGGTGCAGACGAAAGGAACCCTGTGTCTTGAACTTCTTCGATCGTCTCGCCGATGCTCAAGACCAAGGTACCGTTCACGAATGATAGAATGATGTACGAGTCGTAAGGATCTATGTACGCAAGTCAGCTCAAATCACATTCACTCAATCAAATTGACATTACCGTCTTCTTTCCGTTTGGTTGTCCATACTGCATTAGGAATACCAGGCAAATCCGAACTGACAGACTCCTCCACTTCAAGGCCGTGGCGCAGAGTTCTCAGTGTACTTCGTGCCCCACGGCCACATGCGGTGAAAATCTGGGGCGTGTCGGAGTTGGGTAGAACATTCAATACTTTGGAATCGAGAATGGGGTCCAATGATTCGATCTCGTCTGCGATGACAAGGTTTTCAAGCGCGCGGGGTCTGAAGTGGGCATGAGGTAAAGACGTCGAGGGGTCTGCCATGCCGAAGGAGGGATAAGACGTAGAACTAAATTCTGGCTCGTCGTCGTCGTCACCGAGTTTCTGGAATTGATACAAGTAGCTGAAGAAGAGAACATGCATGTGAGAAAAGCAGAAGCAAAAGATATGTAGATTACTCACTGGTTCCCAAATTCAGCGGCAACGAAGAGGAAACCCGATTTAAGAATGCAAAGACTGGAAGCAACCGGCACAGTATCGAAATATTTGATTTTAACGGACTTCACGTCCTCTTCGTCGTGTTCGATGGTGACCTTATATAAATCTCCATCCTCACTTTGGAGCAAGAAGAAAAAGGCGCCTTTCATTTTGTGCATGACTGCTGCCACAATGATAAGGCCACGACCGGGATCTTCCAAAGGATGTTTGCGACGAGGGATGGGAATACGATGTTGAGGAGCATCCATATGTCGGTAGATAATGTGATCTTCACAGCATATGAGAACACCGGAAGGGCCATCAAAACGATCAGACGAGGCTAATTGGCCTCCAGGGACTTGAACTAACAGGTTTGCACGAGGATCTGTGGCCTCACTCCACTTTCTCACAACGTGATTCAACCCCAGGTCAAGCTCATAATACGTTAACATCTAGAAAGTATTAGCTATTGGCTCTTCTGTTTATAGAACGTTCAGGACTCACTTTCTCCGTATTATTGAAAGCCTCCCCTGTGGGATCCTGATCTGACTCCGTATAGTCGACTTCCAAGGCTGCAAACATAGGGTTCTCAAAGCCAACGTCCAAACCCACAATGTGATGAATTATGGCAGCATTTTTATGAGCCTCGAGAGGCGAAGATATCGTAAGGTTTGCGGCGGCGTCGCGATTGAGAATATAGACCAGTTTTGACTTTTCCATTGCGGATATCATAACGCTTCGACCTTTCGGGTCTGTGGCTAGATATTGTCCTGGCACGATGCGACGCGCACCCGACTTTCCAAAAGTTTCCTGGTGCAACTTCACAAAACTGCTTGTTCGTGGATCATAGTCGAGAATTACGATGCGTCCCGAGTCCGACCCTACTATAGCGTAGTCTAAGAAGGGAGCATGTAAATGAGAGCAGGCAAGGCGAATACGTACAAGGGCTCACCCTTGGTCCCGCCAGTCAACCGGAATGCCGCCAAAGAACGAATGGAACCAAAAACGTCCGTTGCAATAACAGTTGACATCTTTCCTGTCTGTATATCAGGTCGCAATAGCTCCAGCCGAGTGCCATGTGAAATGATGATCTCCTGTTGCCTCGCCCCAGAGAAGTTACCGACAATAGCCTGAGTTGTCGCGGTAGGGGGCTGAAGAGTCAAATTATACAAATGCATCGTGAAATTCCGCTGAGCAACCGGAGCGTAATTTTGTGTCCAAAGGTATGCGGTTCAGATAGGCAACGAATGATCCCAGGATGCAAACAAAGACTCGTCGAAAATGCCGTTCGACGACGTTGCCCGTTATCCTTGTATGAGTTGAATCGAATACCAGCCGCGCCAGGATAAAGTTGTTATTGTGACATGTTTGCCAGGGTGGCGTAATGGTCCCCCCCTAACGTTCGACGTTCAAACAATGCTACATATGTTGCTGCTTATAATTAGCTTTAGCCTCGGATTGACACAAATGTCCCATGGTTCAACGAGCCATTTATGCTCCAATGTGATTCCAATATCAAAGCTTGAGTATGGCTTGTTTGAATCATATAACTTAGTCGTCGCAAGTCTCGGACTTCCACGGGTTCCATCAAGAGACCGCCTATTCTTGAACTACATCCACCATGTTGAACATTGCCACGCGCACGGCTTTCAGAGCATCTCTCCCCCGTCTTGATGCGCTTCCAACCCGAAGCCTAAACTACACCTCGAGGACACTCATCACGCTCAAGGATCATAAAGTGAGAGCGGGCAATCTCGAGAATTGTGTTTCCAGCCCTTACTTAACTCCACCCGAAACAGTATACTGCACACGCTACTGCTAAAGGACAAGGCCGCAATGGCGAAGTGAAATCCAATGGCTTCGGGCTGGACCTCGCTATGCCCAAAGAACTGGGTGGAACCGGGAAAGGACAGAACCCCGAGCAACTCTTCGCTATGGGCTATTCTTGTCAGTGATGCTTGCCCGAATGTCTTTGTCATTAATATTTGACTCGGGCATAAATGAATTCTTATTCAGCTTGTCTTCTTGGGGCCATTCACATGATGGCTGGCCGCATGGGCAAAGCTGAGAGCACCAAGAATGCCGTGGTACATGTTAGCGTACACCTTGGAGAGCCGAACGATATTGGCGGGTTTGGAATTGCTGTAGACATTAAAGTTGAAGGAGTCCCGGACGATGTGTTAAAGGCTGGACATGAGGTGCGTTACAGTTTCATAGTCACTGACACTCACCTTAAGATAACTACGTTTCAGGCATGCCCCTATAGCCGTGCTCTGCAACATGGCGCAGTTGTTAACGTGTCTAAGGCTTGAAAACCTGTAATGACATGTAAAAAATTATAGCATTTGATCCGTGCATTTTGGCCCGATTCTTGTTGTGAACACTCTTAGAATGGAAGCGCTGGTAACGGTTGGTCAGTTCCTGCGCATACCAATCCCCACGCTGCAGTTGGCAGTTTTTTTGCACACACCATACCCAAGATCAAGTCACAAGAACATAAACATTATTTCACAGCAGTCAATACTGGTCAGTACTAGACTATACGTGAAAAGTCAAGGTCCTAGTAAGAGAGTAAGCATCTTCTTGAGTTCAGATATCACCCCGATCTATTAGTGCCTGCTCGATTGAAGAGTACCCTCTTCCCGCTGTTCACTGATCAACTAGATATGATTACTATCCACATGTACGACAGCCGGGGTGAAGGCTTGAAAGTACCCAGAGGTGTTGCTGATCTTACTCCGTAAACTACCCCTGTGGAAGGTCGATTGGGAGGGCTGGGCACTAGCCAGAAGTAATGTGAAAATGAAGACTACCGTCGAAGTGTGTCGGGTACGACTCGGCTTATGGAAAGATGCTCAGGAAGATTGGTGAAATGTAGAACGCCATAATAAATTCCACATTGAATTATGCTTGGGGTATGCCGGTGGTCATGGTGTCTGAAATGGTGACACGCGATAAAAGTATTGCAATTGTTTAATATGTTTGAGGTAGCCCAAACTTGAATCTGGGGACATCGCCGTCGCAAGCGCGTCCAAGCCACGTAAGGTCCGAAAAAGGAGACGGCCGCTCTCTTGCATCTGTCGGGTCACCAAACAGAGATAAAGGACCAAGGTTCATAAATTCGTTATACATGTCATTGAACTTGAGCTTGTAGTACTATAATACATGATTTTGGAGAGAAACTGGATTTAAAAAAATGGAATCAAAATCCGATATGCAGACGTCGAAGCCAACTCTGAGGTCACAGTGAAGCCAATTGGAACACAGGATCAACACCGTCGGCAACAGCCAAATAGGGCATCAGATCACTCGTCAAGAACTCGCTCGGCCACTGCTTCCTGACCTGGCTTCTCAAGTATTCAACCGCCACTCGCACATGTTCGTCCTTCACACCAGGAGCGAGCTTCTTGACCCCAGGAGAAAGCTCCTTAATCAGCCCATCGACATACTCTGCCGTGATCGGATAACCGTTGTCGAGACGCGAGCCATATCTTACCCACTGCCAGAGCTGCACACGCGTGATCTCGGCAGTGGCGGCGTCTTCCATAAGATAGTTGAGGGGAATGCAGCCGTTGCCGCCGATCCAAGCAGCGGTGTAAGCAAGAGAGGCTGAAATGTTCTCGCGGACACCCTCGACGGTAATTTTGCCTGGGACCTTGGTGTTGAGCAGATCTTCGGCAGCGACCTTGACTTCCTCACGAAGAACGTGATACTATGGGACACCACAATGTGTGAGTTATCTGAAGTCGAACACATGTATTGGTCCGTACCTGATTGGGCCCAAGCATGTTGTCGTCGAAGACTTTGCGCGCAATTTGATTGATAAGAGGATGCGCGATCCATGTACCGTCGTGGCCTGCAGTGACCTCGCGAAGCTTGTCTGCACGAACTTTCTCCATAGCAATTTCGTTGGCTTTAGGGTCATCTTTGATAGGAATCTGTGCCGACATCCCACCCATAGCAGCCACTTTGCGCCTGATAAACAAGTCAACGCTGATCGAGGACGCGACGGGAAATGACATACTTATGACATGTTTGGATGAGAAGTCTGACGTAGGCGTCCATAAAACCGACGGTCATGGTCACATCTTTGCGATCTGGAAGCACCGCACTTCGGTCGGCTCGTCGCTTCTTGATGAAACTGAAGATGTAGTCCCACCTAAAAATAGAACAGTGAGAAGTACTCCCTTATACCGCTAAAAATACCCACCTGCCGCAGTTCAATCCAGACGAATGGTTTCTCAGTTCAAACAAGATCTCCTCCATTTGGAATCCGGCCGGAAGGGTCTCGATGAGAACAGTGGCACGAATGGTATTGTAGGGCATGCCGATGTATGATTGGGAAAATAAGAATATGTCATTCCAGAGGCGTGCCTCGAGGTAGTGTTCCATCTTCGGAAGATAAAAATATGGACCTCGTCCACGCTTAACGAGTTCATGGGCATTGTGATAGAAGTAGAGGGCGAAATCGAAGATGGAAGCAGATAGTGGTGCATTGTCCACGGTGACACGAGGCTCATCAAGATGCCACCCGCGCGGACTAGACAGAAATTACATTGAGGTGAGACTGATTGATAAGCGAATTTTAAAAACGTACCGAACGAGGAGAACAGCAGGGTTATCGGACAGTTTGTAGGATTTTCCACCCGCTTCAAAATCTATTTGGCGCCTTATCGCATCGCGCAGGTTTATTTGACCATTAACCAAATTTGCAAACGTCGGAGCACTTGAATCTGATGAGAGTCAGGACAGTCAATTTATGTTTCACGTGTCGTCGTCGGACCAAGGCGAAGTTACAAACCTTCAAAATCAGCCATGAATGTCTTCGCGCCACTGTTCAAGGCGTTAATGACCATCTTTCTCTCTGGCGGGCCAGTGATCTCGGTGCGTCGGTCCTCAAGTCCAGGTGCTGGCGGGGCACATTGCCACGAAGGCTCGGCACGGATGTGAGCTGTCTCCGGTGGGAAATCGAGAGGAACACCAGAGTCGAGCCTGCGTTGGGCATCTTCACGGGCGACCAGGAGTGACTGGCGTGTCGACTCGAATGTCCTGTGGAGGGCAGCGAGGAACTGGAGTGTGCCGTCGGTGAAAATCTCGCTCTGGGCTTTCTGGGCGACTTTTGAGTGAATTTTAACACCCTGAACCATTGTTAAATATGTAAGAGTGTGGTGTATGTATGTGTGGATATGAGACTGAGTGAATGGAGAGTATGAGGAGCATATTGCATGAATCTGAGCTTTATAGAGTTCCAAATTGGGTCGGCTCCCCGTGTCCGCATCCGAGATCCGAAGGCGATCGACGTCACCACATTCCGTAATCTAGTTATCACATGTTCCCGCCTCCTGACTACTTTAGGCTATCGATATCGCGATTGAATTGTTGACATACAGTCTCCATGACAAGACTATCGTCGCAAAGAAAGGTAAGAAATGGCAGAGAGAGTACAGTATTTCTCTCATCGCAAGCTCCGGAGAGGTATCGAATGGTGGGGCATTTCTACCCATGTTGATCTAGTTGACGACACATCTTGTTCCTTATGTGTCTAATACACTCCCACCTGATAATAATTATACACATGTGTGACTACCGGGAGCGGTCAACGCAAGATAAGTAAGTGCATTTGGGCCGTTCCAGGGGGGTCGAAAAGAAGCCATATTCCGTCACTGTCCCGGAATCATCTCGATAGTTCCAACGGTTCCCCGTCCAGGAGTCCAAAAGGGAGACACGGAATTGAACCTGACCGCAAATGAAAAGACGCTATCAAGCGACCTAAAGGAGCCGCTGAGAAAGCCGGCCGGCCGGAGGCTTAGAACCCGTTGTGCAGTCGGCCCGATCAGTGACCTAATGAACAAGAATCTACACAGTTGCAGTTGGAGAGCCATCTATGACGCATCCCAACGACCGCAAGTCAAACACTCCCCAGTCAAACGACTGTGAAGTCTCCCAGATTATGTTCCCAGGATCCAAATGTTCATGCGAAGCGCCCCAACCGCTCAGACGGGTGATACTCACACACCAGTATGTATGAATTGACAAAATCCTTCTCCGACGAGGTACTCCGCTTCCTTGTTTGGCTGAGAACACGATGCCGCCTTGACACGCTCCCCACTTGCGACAATACCGGGAGAAAGTGCAGTGATTAAGGGTGGGGAGCGGAAATATGGGTATTTTTGGGCCCTCCGGGTTCTCGAGTGAGTTCATTTTCGACTCATTGGTACTTTACGTGCCTGTTGTTATTATTGACTTTTTTCATTCAGGGACGACTGTCATCATTGCCGACGTCTTCTGTCGGTGCTGGTGGCATCTAGATCACTTATGATGTCTTCTCTCGTTCCATTAGCCCCACTGCTCCAACACATTCAATCTGTTCGTATGCCGGTCCCCACAAGTCCTCGTTCCCTAGGGCCCGCATCCCACCCCCACATTTCAAACAGGCAACCTCATCCGAATGATATTTTCTCGCAAATGTTTACAATGCTTGCCTGGCGTCTTTCAATGCTGAGGATGTTCTATATACAAGGGCCGAAACTCTCGATCTGAGAACCGGATATGGCGCTCAACACGTCGCTAACCTGGGGACCAAGCCTGTTCCCATTCATCCCCCTAATGCCTTTATAGGAAAAAATTGGTCGTTCCAAGTCCAAAACAGGGGACATCAATAATGAATATAGCATATAGGCAACGTTACATATAATCCCGAAGAGCAAGTTAGGCATTGGAAACCCAAGACAGAAAAGGATAATTTGGCAGATAAAGGAAGATAAGATCATGGCAAAAGGCACGAGTGGGGCGATGATCGAATTCACATTTCTCTACAGGCGTTTAAACCATCCACGGGGTCACAGTAAAGCCCTCTGGGATGCAGGACCAACACCGTCCGCAGCGGCCAAATATGGCATCAAATCACTCGTCAAGAACTCGCTCGGCCACTGCTTCCTAACCTGGCCTCTCAAGTACTCAGCCGCCACCCGTACATGTTCGTCCTTCACACTAGGGACGAGTTTCTTGATCCCAGGAGAAAGCTCCTCAATCAGCTCATCGACGTACTCTGCCGTGATCGGCTGCCCGTTATCGAGACGCGAGCCATATCTCACCCACTGCCAGAGCTGTACACGTGTGATCTCGGCAGTGGCAGCGTCTTCCATGAGATGGTTGAAGGGGATGCAGCCCTCACCCCCGATCCAGGCAGCTGTATATGCAATGCAGACCGAGATGTTCTCGCGGACGCCCTCGACGGTGATTTTGCCTGGGAGGCTGGTGTTGAGTAGGTCTTCAGCAGCGACCTTGACTTCCTGACGAAGCACATGATACTATGGGGAACAACGCCGCGTGAGTTATTGAAAAGCGAAAAGCGTATGGGTTCATACCTGATTAGGACCGAACATGTTATCATCGAAGACTTTGCGCGCGGCTTGGTTGAGAAGGGGATGTGCAATCCATGTACCGTCGTGGCCTGCGGTGACCTCGCGAAGCTTGTCTGCGCGAACCTTGCCTAGAGCAACTTCATGGGCTCTAGGATCATCCTCGATAGGGATCTGTGCCGACACTCCACCCATTGCAGCCACTTTGCGCCTGAGAAACGCGAAATAAACCCTGATCGAGGACATGGACATGTCGGGAAATGACATACTTATGGCATGTTTGGATGAGAAGCCTGACGTAGGAGTCCATAAAACCGACAGCCATGGTGACATCTTTGCGATCTGGAAGCACCGCACTTCGGTTGGCTCGTCGCTTCTTGATGAAACTGAAGATGTAGTCCCACCTAAAAATGGAACAGTGAGAAATCGACGCCACTTCCCCATATTGCTAAAAATACCCACCTGCCGCAATTCAATCCAGACGAATGGTTTCTCAGTTCAAACAGTATTTCTTCCATTTGGAAACCAGCGGAAAGGGTTTCGATGAGAACAGTGGCGCGAATGATGTTGTGGGACATGCCAATGTACGACTGGGAGAATAGAAATACATCATTCCAGAGACGTGCTTCGAGGTAATGCTCTATTTTCGGAAGATAGAAGTAGGGACCTCGGCCACGCTTAACGAGCTCATGGGCATTGTGGTAGAAGTAGAGGGCGAAATCGAAGATGGAAGCAGACACTGGTACATTGTCTACGGTGACGCGAGGTTCATCAAGATGCCATCCGCGTAGACTAGATAAGACACAGGTGAGCCCGGTTACAGGCTAGCAAAGAAAGAGAATTCACCGGACGATGAGGACAGCAGGTTTATCAGAAATTCTGTATGATTTTCCGTCTGCCTGGAAGTCCATCTGGTGCCTAATCGCGTCGCGCATGTTTACCTGTCCGTCAAGCATATTTGCGAACGTCGGGGCGCTTGCATCTAACGGGCGGCGTAGCAGTCAATAGATGCTTCGCGTGTTGTTGTTCAGAGCGTGGCGGAACGACGCGAACTTGCATACCTTCAAAATCGGCCATGAACGTCTTCGCACCACAATTCAAGGCGTCGACGACTGTTTTTCTCTCCGGGGGACCAATGATCTCGGTGCGTCGGTCCTCAAGTCCAGGAGCTGGCGGGACGCAGTGCCACGAAGGCTCGGCACGAATGTGGGCGGTCTCTGGCAGGAAATCGAGAGGAACGCCCGAGTCGAGTCGGCGCTGGGCATCTTCACGGGCGGCCAAAAGTGACTGGCGCGTCGATTCGAATGTCTTGTGCAAGGCAGCGAGGAACTGCAGCGCGTCGTCGGTAAGAATCTCGGCTTGAGCCCTTTGGGCGGCCCTTGAGTGAATTTTGACACCATGGACCATCGTAGGATATGGTACCTGTTATATATATGGGAGAGAGAGAGAAATTGGGTGACTGGGGAATTTGAGGCGTATCTTAGTCTGAGCTTTATACAGCTCCAACTTTATACACTCCTAAATCAGGTCGGCGTGCCTGTATCGGATCGACATCAACACTGAGTACTGATACTCCACTCCACAATTCAACTAACTACAAAATTTTGATTGTGGGAGGCTGGTGCTCACAAAATCGGACCGGGTTAACTCAATCCGATGAAAAATACTATATCCAGAGAAACCGCCGTCCAGAAACGCCATAGTTTGAGTCCATGACTTGACGGGGAGCTCTCAATCACCACCGTGCCCCACAAATTATCAATAGTTTTGACGTTGGCGATACTTGTAACTTCTGTGCAATTATACGGGCTCAGTAGCAGTGCAGGTGACCGTACTATAACCTCCTTTTGTCTCATTTGACCACGATGTCGGCTTTTGCATTTAGCTATCATTGATGATTCTCAATCACTACGTCCAGCAAGTGTTGACATATCTGATGCTGCCATTCCGAGAAACCCTGAGGCAATTACATATATTAGCCCAAGGGTAACAGAGCAGGAGATTGCTGTGGTTTATTTTTTATCGGCTCTTGTGACTACTATACACTTTTGCAGTCAGCTGTCATTGATAACTCTCAATCACTACGTCTAAATCTCTAGCGCTGGCCCTGCTTCTGAGGATCTTCGGAGTTATATAGGTACCGGCCCGAGCACATCAGCAATCTTACTCTGGGGTTTCCTTTGGGTTGGCCCTTAGGATTGTGGTTACCAACCTATTGATATCATGACTGATTTGAGTCGCTGAGTATCTGCTGGGCTTTTATCTTTACGAGAAGGTCATTGTTAGGTCTAAGGTCCCACAGAAGGATACAAATTGGAATGTATGAGCAAACATATGAGGAATTATTCTTTTCTTATCGCAATGTATAGCGATGAGGTGCGTGGGGACACACTGGTTAACCTTGCCCCTTATGTGCCCACGACGCTCTCACCTGTATACACGGGTGGGACTATTCCTGATAGGGGCAGCCTACACACATTTGGCTTTTTCCAGGGTGATTGAGCGAAACAGCTCCGTGCGGAAGTTATGATCAGCAGAAAACATACATTGCTCCACAGCATACATACAGACCCATCCCAACCACGTTCGACATCAAGACAAGGGTGTCATTACGATGGACAGATCAAGATTTCTTTCGCTTATCTGAGGGGGATGCCTGATTAGCCACTATCTCAGCTTCCAATGTAGAATGCGACGAAGCTAAAGTGAAGATACCACAGTCAGTGTCGGTCACCGGATGGAAGAGATCAAGGCAGATCCATACTTACCTACGAGGTCTTTTACGACGCGTTCGCTTATCTTTATAACCCTTTTACATGCCATTTGCCAGACGCCAACGCTCACAGAACCTATACATCCGTTAGCTCGTCTCTATATTCCTTATTGGAACGTTCACAATTACCTGTGGGTGCAAATGGGAACGACAACCACCATCCCAATGGCCCAAACCAGCCCTGGGGAAGGTAAAATACGGCGGACTTTCTATACCACCACCCCACAAAGAACTGTAGTCCGGTCGTCAATATCCAAATCAAGGAGTTGAACTTGACAGAAAACGCGGTTTTAGTAGAACTAATTTCGCTGTCTAGAAAAAAGTATGAGTGACAGGCGAGGGAAATTCACCAAGACAAAACAAGCCGAGCGTCAAAGCGTCATGGGTGCAAACGTTTGTGTGGCAACAAAGACATAAACGTACTGAGTTTCTCAAGATCTGCCAGCCCTTTATCAACGCTCCTCCTCAGTTTAGCCCATTTCGCAAATTGGTCCTGGGCGCTGGTCTGTAATAGCTCCGACTTGGTGGTCAGAAGCTCCGTTTTCAATTTTCGCAGGCGTGCGTCGGCTGTCGAATGGAACACTCTCAAATAGAGCGCATATGTCTAGAGGAATGATGAGATCCAGGTGATTAGTTGTGGTTGTGGTTAAAAGACATACTATCTCTAGAAGGACAGACTGGCCAATCCACGATATAAGTTGGGTAACAAAAACGAGGGCGAAGATAGTGAATATCAGAGACATTATGTCCGAGTCGAATATTGGCCGGGCCAGTTGGTGGGGGTCAGGAAGTCTTAGCTCCTGTGTCGGCCGGTATAACCGCTGTGGTGGATGATGACGAGACGAGACGCCCAGAATTTCTCATGGCAAACGTCAGGTGTTTCATCACGTGACTAATGGATGGTGAGGGCCGGATTCGTCGATACAATTCTTCCTACATAATATCCTCCATGCTCTCGTAATATTACTTACTCCCAGACATATATCTGGATTGTGCCCAATCAATCCAATCTTCAACCCCAAACGCATCAGGAACGTTCTCTAGACCCACCAGACGATTGGTTGTGCAAAAACGGGATGGCGCACGAACACGTTCAAAACTTAGCCACGCATCCCTTTCTATGGTGAGCATGCCCCACAATGGCCCGCCGGACATCAATGTAGGTAGAATCGTTCCGAGGGACTAGCTGCAAATAATATCCACGTTGCATTAAACATAATCAATATTATAGGCAACCGCCCTTCTTCTCCCCATTGAGCTCTACTCCAGATCCGTCAGCCACACTCCAAGTCCCTTCATTTTTTAGTGTCGGATCGCGTGCTGGTCCTGAAGTAGTGCCTGCGTCGCCCAACCCAGCAACATGGGATGACAATTGCGTTGAAACCTTGCCACTCTGTGAGTTGCTATTTCTCCGACGAATTTCTGACTGTCCAGAGGGTGGCCAAAAGCACGCCGATGATCTCCACGTACAGGTTGGTGATGAAAATGTAGGCTAACATAAAATGGGCGTCAGTGCCTTTATCTCCCTGAATAGGGTTCAGACTCATCCCCCAAAAAGAAATCGGGCTTGTTGAACACCAAGCTGACCTGCACAATACTTAAGATGCAGGGGAAACAAAACTTGGAAGCGCGAAGTAGAAAAGGTGTTTCAACCTCCCCCCCCCGGTAGTACTTGAAGTACCTTTATTTGATAAGGCATCAATTCCTCAAACCACTCCTGAACGAGCAAGGTCTTACTACGGGAATTAACTGTGCCTGAGTCCCTTGCCATCTTTCGCGCAAGCCAAAGCTTCCAAAGAAATAAGCCTGATGCATAGCTGTAGGCGATGTGATCAGATGGCCGTACGCGATGTACCAACCTGCAATACACATACCAATTATCAAAAACCTGCAGCACCCATTCAATCCTTAGGTTCGTCCACGGCGGTACCCCAAAGAACCTGAAAATATAATATTGTACTCTCCGGCTTCAAGAACGCCTCCCCAAACTTCACCATGAATACTATTAAATTCGCGGTGCGTACAATCTTGAAAATGATGATGGGGATGAATATGATGGCTAAGTGGCTTCTTGGCGTGGTTCATGGGGGGTATACAACATAGAGCCTGAAAGCTAGGGTGCAGTCCATGAAAATAGGAAGGAAGAGGATCATGTAAAGGTAGGCAAGTAATGTTCTTGTTGGAAAGTCTTCTGCAGGTGCTAAGATTAATGTTGCCTGTCCATGGTCGGTCACAATCAACACCGGCTTCAAATTCAAAATGACGATGAAACACGTACACGATTTTAATGTTCATGATGCCAACAACGATGCCCATAGTCACAGAGAACGCGTTCATGAGAAATATTGGTTGTCGACGGATTTCAAAATTGGATAAAAATAAACGTTGTACAAGTAGTGGGACTAGAGCAGCGGCCCACACTGCGCCAATAATGAGCAACTTTAGACATGGTGTGACGAGAGCGATGTATGTAAACCCAGGCGGGGGTGGTGGGATGAAGGCCATGCCTGTTATCTGAACCTACAGGTTGCGAGGTGCAGGCGTTATAAACCTAAGACGCGATCCCTATCATACCACAAACGACAAAAGGTCAGAAAAGTTAAATTTAGATTGTATTCAACAACCTGTTACCATTTCCATCATTCGGTCCAAATACGAAGGTCACATTTAATGAATTCGAACACCTCTATATTCGACGCCGTGGCAGTCAGCCAAAATATTGCCCTGACTTTAGAAAGTCTGGCGTACCACATCAGTGGCAACAAGAGACCCCCCTTCCATTTGCTGTTTCATACACGATTAGGCGAGTCTCAAAGGATTGGAAGGCGGACATGATATGCCCGTATAATACTCGGAATTCCGAGTTCAGAGTTGAACGCCTAAAGGACATCCTTGATCTGCTAGTTTGGATCTGCCTTCGATGTCAGACTCGGATTATGAAACTGTATGTTCCAGAACGCCATCCATCTGTATAGGTGGGTCAAGAACTTGATTGCATAAATGCCATTATAAATCTCATAGCCCAACCTGTAAGTTTGGTGGCAGCAAAAGTGAGTTACGCCAGTGACGAGTGTTGAAAGCAGGTTATGGAATGGGAATAGCCGCAAGAAACCCAAAGCTGGTAGATGTTGATTTATATTACCAGCGGCCTAGGACCCCACTTGACAGCGCCTGTGTCCATTGGAGTTAATTTGAACGTGAACGAATTGACGTGGCATAAAGGAAATGTCAATCTTGGCGTCAAGGGAGAACGCAATGAGGTATTTTATACTTCGCTGCTCTCGATACGACTGCGGCATCTGCGTACATATACTTAAGAAGTCCAGAGATTGTTCCCAGCCTGAGCTCAATTGTTTTTGGGGCACTTGGAACATCGGGCCTCAGAATGATCCAGGATCATATCGCAGCGGAAGAGCAATCTATGTCCATATTGATCATGTTCGTGTTTTGAGACTGCCGATCCGAAATTTCGGCGGGTGCGGACGCTGAAGGCGACAGCATAGGCATTTTCACTTACTATTCATGTACTGCATGTCAATATAATCAACATAACAAGGCCGGTCATTCATAACTCTGCTCGCCTGATAGGTTTTTCCCGCGATAAGTAATAGAAACTCTCTAATCACTGGGTCACTTCCTGCTTTCTCGAGTACCGCTTCACCCAACTGAAGTGTTCGATGATTAACTGCACTGTTGTTGGTATTGTCCAGATGGACGGGACCCCTAGCTCTCGTTCTGACATCGGCGCCCAAGAGTGTCGTTCGTGCGATGTTATGTGGGCTGAGAATACTCTCAACAATTTTGTTCCTATTTCCGAAGCTTGATAATTGTGATGCACGCTCCAACAGATTCCTTGACGCGTCTGATCCCCAGCAGCATTACATGGGTCAAAGACAGGAGATTATGCTTCCCTGATCTCAGTCCCATCTCGCGTAGCGCGAGGGGGACGCCGTTATTCGACGTGCGAAAGTAAAGCATGGAAACTCAGCAGCGAGAGCACATTGACTCGAGGATGCGCTTTATTCCATACCTTGATGAATGCTCCAGTGGATGACGCTAGATGAGGGGTGAACTGGGTTACATGTATCCGCAAGGGTGATATAGTGAGAAGACAATCGGCAGTTCATTGATTAGCCTGGATCTTAAAGGCTGAAAGTTGTAGCTTGGGATATTGAGTTCAAGGAGTCGATGGATCAGACGAGCATTACCTAACAATACATTCATAATGAAAACACCAGCCGTGTCGGGGGCAAGGTAAGTGACGACGTGTAAGCCTCAATGCACTCACACGCATATGATCCCTGTCCGTCTGGAGATCCCACACCTCTGCAACCACTAGGATTTGAGTAGGAAAGCATATCATGCGTGTCATAGTTATGCTGAAAACATGGATACAGGCCGCGACCACTTCTATACCACTCCCCGGGCTCCGAATACGACTCGATTAGATGTTCAACTTGGTCCTTCTCCAGTGACGACGCTTGGCGTTATACTATGGGTTGTATATTATCAATCATCATGTAATTGGAATTGACATAGCTACAAACTTGGATTTTTGTGTCCGTCTTGAGACGGAACCACTGGGGGATCGGCCTGAGTAAAAATTCGTCAATGTGAATGTTGATTGTATTTAGGGACCAAAACACACCTGTTTTGCCGCCCTGCCTTAGCCAGAATTCTTTTTGTGCGGAAAGTCTTTTGGGAAGGCTAATATGATCTGTTTAGTAATTGTTTTCTTCACCATGAAAGCGTCTCTACCATCGTCGATCGCGGGGTCTGTGGGTCGAGCGGTACGGTGTTGTTGTGTCGTGGGGAAAGAGAAAATAAGGTTCCTCGGGTGGCGCCGACTATACAGTTGTTATTACTTGCTTTGCCTACCTGGGAAAGGCCGAGCCAAGTCACAAACGTCACAGACTCTAATTTAGCGAACTTCACTCTGATTGGCTGACACGTTGCGACACGTATCGTCCTTAAGCTCATTCAAATTTAACCGATGCTGCTTGGCTGCGATTTGTTGGCTAAATCCCGGAGTATAGTGTGCAGCAAGGATATATAGATGCCACCTCATTCATAGAATCTGCAAACCTGTCGTGAATCCGCAGATTATTGCCTACGCCGACTCAAACAAATGCAACTCCTCAGCTGGCTCTCATGCGTCGCGTTGGCCGCAATTGTGGCGGCGAAGGAACAGCCCACTGAGCTCAAGATCGAGACGACCTACCTCCCGGATGAGTGCCCTTTCCAAACTCACCAAGGTGATCCTATCAAAGTTCACTATGTGGGTGTCATTGGTGTTGTGGATCACGGAGGAGGGGTTGATCATAATTTATAGACTGGAAGACTTTTTGCCAACGACAAAAAGTTTGACTCTAGGTAATTCGTTATTTTTCGATATGCAGAATTCCTACTCATTGCCGAACTCGTAGTCTTGAACGAGAAGCACCATTTAGTTTAATAGGCAAGTGCCCGGTGTAACTTCGCACTTTCTTCGCACGCCTTAACCTTTTACCTCTCCAGTCGGTGCCGGCCAGGTGATACAAGGCTGGGACGAAGGGCTTAAGGGCATGTGTCTTCACGAGAAACGCACACTTACCATCCCTGCGTCTATGGCTTATGGTGAGCATGCCTGAAATTAAGCGACAAATGCGTTATTTACTTATATTCCTCCGCAATAGGTGACCGTGGTGCTGCGGGAATTATCCCCCCGGGTGCCGCTCTGATCTTCGACGTCGAATTAGTTGAGTTCAACACCAAAAACCACGTTCAAGACCGCGAGGAGCTGTGAACAACAGAACCGTATATATAATATAGAATATTACCTATTCATACCGTATCGCATGGTCCATTGCACCATCTACATAACAGCATTCAAGAATTCTGTGTTGGAACTGAGTTATGACCTAAGTCCGACTTTCGATTATAGTATTGAAAAAGCGGGCAATAGAGAAACGTCCGGGTTTGGCTTATGGTACTCGCGAAGGAACGACAAGGTCAATTCTGCATATGATATGAGGTATTGTTTTTCTAATTGGATGTGTGAGCCGGAGCGAAATCTCCAAGAGAATCAACCTCGTAGACCAATGGAGACAGTACACTCTCAGCGAACATGCAGGCTTGATTCAGAATCCAATTGACCCCACCATATTTGTCTAGATGTTCAAAAAATAATTTGATACCACTTGTCTCCGTGTTTTTGAAGATCAAAAAGGACTCGCTTGTGCGCATACGAATCACAACATACATGCTTATAATACTTTATACATCCAACCGCCATCTGAATTGGAACCTACATACTCAACTATCTTACATTTTTTGTTACTCGATCTCGATAATACAGCTTCGAATTCTGAACTAGTCACTGAATTGATTTAGATTTACTGAAAGTCTGGCTCTATGACCCAACCCTTGCTCCAAACTTTCTTTGGGTCATAGATAGCCTTGACCTTCTTCAGACGACTTAGATTGTCTCCAAACACCTCTTCCACAGTATCGTAGTTCGGGCCGAGAGAAAAGTTTGTGGGAGTAGCCAACTTCGTTCCAGACCTCTCCGTATTGGTATTCTTGACAAAGCCGGTTATCTTCGCTATCCACTCTCGAGAAGGAGTATCTGACTCTGGAAGGGTGTGCCTGACGAAGTGTGAGTGATAAATTATACACCAGGGCAGGTACTGCACGCACATCCCAGTAATAGAAACATAATAATGGGGTTCCCTGATAGGGAAGGCCGTCTCCCCCGGAGAAACTTCCGCAATTTTGGCTTGGGCAACAAATTGCCACAAAACCATAGTCCGCTTATGATCCTCGTGTTCTGTGAAGGCTTTCCATTCGCCGAAAACCTTCACAACAACGTCATCCCATAATTCGCCGAACATTGCACCTGCATTAACTATCCTGGGAGGAGAATTCGCCATGGCAGAGTCAGAACCATGGGACATGGCGTTAAAATTCGGCACGATTCTGACTTGTTCAAAGATGGGCGTGATCTCAGTACGAAAGGGTGCAATGAGCTTGTCAGCATCTCCTGTGTCATTTTGGATATATGGCAATATCACAATACCAGGCTAGATAGAGGGCATTTAGAAAAGGGACACGTGATAAACAAATTTCTTACATTGAAATGAGGAGGAGAACGTGTAAACAAAAGGACGAGGTGGGAATTGAGCGGTTGGTTTTTTAAGAAATTCTATGAAATAATCAGAAACAGTACGGAGAGAGATTAACTGAATCCGTACACGTGTTACTTGCAGGACACTGGGAAGTTCTGTTCCAGGGTAAGCAAGGGCGCCTGCAAGAGCAGGGACGTCGTGATGAGTCTTCAACACAAACTCGGCGACAATACCAAACTGGTTGGTTCCACCTTGAAAGTAAGGTAAATATAAAATATCATTATATTTTTCTAGGGGGCCGTACCCCGGATGGCCCAGAATAAATCGGGCTCTTCTTCTTTGTTGCATTGGACGATCCGACCATCCGATAAGACCACCGTTGCGCCCAGGAGGTTATCAATGCCTAGTCCATGCTTTCCTGAGATGCTAGAATATCCACCACCAGTAAGGTAACCCCCAACGCCTACAAACCATACGTTCCCTCCCACAACCACAAGTTCATCTTTCGCGAGTGCTGAATACACATCTCCCCATATAGCACCACCTTGGACAGTGACAGATTTTTTATTTGCCGATAGAGTTACCTTATTGAGCTTAGACAAGTCGATAACCAGTCCTCCTTCGGAGGAAGATGCAGTACTAGAATGGCAACCACCACCCTTGACAGCAATTTCAAGAGGAGGTTGTTGAGAAAGCGCAAATTTGATCGCGAGGGGTATATCTGAGATCGAAGTAGGGAAAACGACATAGGCAGCATGAAGAACTGAAGTTGGGGATACCCTCGAAATGGCCTTCTCGTAGCCCTCGGAATATGAGGTTAGGATAGGACCTTGAATTCCCACTGTGTGAATGTCGGTCATTGCTCAGTGATTGGTCTATTGCAACAAAAGGATGCCACTTTATATGAGTTCGCTGAGAACATAGTGAGTAGTTGATCAATTTTAGATGCTAGGGTCTCCGAGTCCGAACTTACTAACGTTCGGGCTTCGTTCGGACCGAAGCTTGCTTGACCGACTTTCTGCACGCACTAGTCTCTTGAAAAAACATCATTAGCAACACAAAAAGTACACAACAACACCAGAGCACGAAGGACATATCATAGATCTAGCCCCTTCGTCTCACATTCAGAAGCCAACATAACACAAAGTGCCACAGTTATATGTTTATCTTACGGAAAATGCCGATTATGTTCTGACACGTTGATAGTGTTCCCAATCCAGAACTCAAATTTCAACCACCACCATGCAACTCTTCAACTGGCTCTCTTGTCTCTTGTTCGCTGTCGCCGCTCTGGCAAAAGAGGCACCAAAAGAGCTCGGGATTGAAACGACCTTTGCTCCTGCCGATTGCACACAAACGGCACAGAAGGGCGACTCAATTCAGGTTCACTACGTGAGTACTTGACACAAGCTGAAACGCGCCCATAGACAAGACTGAACCTGGACTGGTGCACATTCTAGACTGGCACACTTTTCGAAGATGGCAAGAAATTTGATTCCAGGTTTGTCTTTTTGACCAAGTTTACAGGACATTCCTCACTAACGAGTATTTTTAGTCTTGACCGTGGACAACCCCTTCCATTGACACGTAAGCAGCCGGGTTAACCTCGCGACTTTCCAGGCAGATGCATAACACTTGACTCGCTTAGTTGGCATTGGTCAGGTTATTCGTGGTTGGGATGAAGGTCTCATTGGCATGTGTGTCGGCGAGAAGCGAACTTTGACGATCCCCTCGTCCATGGCTTATGGTATTTATTTGAAAAATATGTCATGAGGTTCCTTCCACTGAACATACAACAGGTTCACGTGGAGCTGGTGGAGTCATCCCTCCCGATGCCGCCCTAGTCTTTGAGTGCGAGTTGGTTGGCCTCGAGAAAGGCACCAACCACGAAGAGTTGTAATCAGCTCAAAAGACTTTTATTTACAGTATGATCTATCATGACGTTTACTGGAATATTAACCCTACCATTCGAGATCTGTCGTATTTCTCCGATTTACTATGCTGCTGGAGGGTTTATGGAGCGACAGTTAGAGCAGTCAACGAATTGTGGCTATACAGGCAATAGATATGCGTCTCCGCGGCGCAGGGGGCACCCCATTCCCGCAGGTTGGGAGTGATGCTAGGGAAAATACCCAGAATGGTCTTCGTCGCATTGAAGTGTGATTTGGTATGGATCTGAGTTGAATTTTGTAAACTACGCCCGAGTCGAGTCGCGATTGAAATGTTGCTGCAACGGCCAAGATGTCTATTGACGCCTATTTGCATTCAACGGATTCGGACTTGGTTGAGCATCTTGGCTTCGACTTTGAACCATTTGACATATCCATCATTCGAATTCAATAACCAATGGCTGCTGTACATCCTTCTCGAATGGGCCTTGTCCCCCAAGACCCAAAAGATTTTTCCCGACGTCGGTCACCATCCCCTCGCCGCAGGCGACGTAGCACAACTCCCAACCGAAGTCAGAGCCGTGAGCGCGGAAGAGCCGGAGGTGATGGGGACAGAGACAGAGAAAGGGAAAGAGAACGGGATGGAGGCAGAGACAGATTATCAGGTCGGGATGAGGAAGCTAGAAGATATGGGGACAGGAATCGGGAGAATGAACGAGACAGAGACCGGCACAGCGACCGCAGGCGAGGCAGTCCACAGTACGACGATTATCGACGGCCTCCTCCAGTTCAAGATTCTGCACCTTGGAAACAACCGGAAAGCATGTACCCCAACCGACGAGCAGAGGGGCGGGACAGGCCTCCGTACGCTGGTGGTAGTGGGTTTGGTGGCGGAGGTGCAGACTTTATGGAGAGGTGCGTAGTGAATATTCTTCCATTCGATTTACTGTGCTGACATCTTACAGTCGCCGGATACAGAGGGAAAATCAAGTAGTCAACGTATGGCCCCCCTCACCAAAAGCTCCTGCTCGTGGATCGTATGTTCAGATTTCTAAACCTCAAATATTACGACTAATTCAAGGCGTTACACTAGATCTCCACGACGTGGAAAAAGCAAAAAGTCCAAGCGCGCCAGATCTATTTCAACGAGTGGCTCCTCCGACGACGGGGAGAGACGGAGAAGAGAACGGAAAGAAAAAAAGAAATCAAGGAAGGAGAAAGATAGCGAGCGAAGGCGACGCCGAAGCAGGAGTAGAAGCAGACGGAGAAGTTATGATAACGACAGTGAAGATGACAAGAAAAAATCCTCCAAACACTCTAAAAGCAAAAGCCGAAGCAAAAGCAAAGACCTTCGACCTCAAAGCCCCAGTCCAGAACATATGGATGAGGAATGGGTTGTCAAACCCGTTATTGCCCCCCTTGTTCCAATACCCTCCAGCACGAAGCACGGATCTCCAGACCCTCCTCCTTCTTCCCATATTGGGGACGAAGATGACGAGGCCGACTCTGATGACGAGGTCGGTCCACAGCCAATCCAGAAGGTCAATGCAAGCAAAAGGATTGATGAGAGGTCTTACGGTGGTGCACTTCTTCGCGGAGAAGGTAGCGCTATGGCCGCCTTTTTGCAAGATGGAACAGAGGCGCGTATCCCCCGTCGTGGTGAAATTGGATTAACTTCGGACGAGATTGCGAAGTATGAAGATGTCGGATATGTTATGAGCGGCAGTCGTCATCGCAGGATGAACGCTGTCCGAATGAGGAAGGAGAACCAGGTCATAAGCGCAGAGGAGAAGCGTGGTATCCTCAAACTACAGAAAGAAGAGAGGGAAAGGAGAGAAGCTATATTGAGGGAGGAGTTCAACGAATTGGTCAATGAAAGGTTGAAAGCCGCGCCTGAGAGTCGACCAAAGTGATCATTCAAAAATAATGTATAAAGATTGAAGTACCCTCACTAGTTTCATCTTGTAGGGCCTGTATGTCTCTTCCTCGCCATACAATTTACTCACATATGTTTCCAGAGTCGACATAACCTTTTATTACTGGCTATCGCCCCCTTCAATGAACGAGCAATATCTTCTCGCTTTAGCTAATACCCCCAAATATGGCCCATAGTTGTTGATGTGATTCGCCATTGCTACCGCCTCAGTCAGATTTCATCTTGTTCCTGGTTGACTCGACCCACAGAGCTTGAGAAAATTAACTACGACCGGATCATTCAGGCAAACTCATCGAGAACACATATCAAACTGACTCGCTAAGTCCTTTGAGAACGCTTCGCACGTCGCGCCCACCCTTCTCATCTCTCCAATTTCTAGGCTTTTCTCCTCTCTCTACTCCCACGTCATCCCGGTTTAAAGTGTGAATTGAGGCTTGAACAAGACTGACACTGAATGGGCTAACGTTTGTACCCATTTTTCATCCTCGTCCTCCCAGGAAAGTAATGAACCTCATGCCGCATCAAATTCCGATAATCTACCGCTAGTTCATCTTTGATGACAGAACGCGTACGGAAACCCCGGTCCTTTCCCATAAAGACACCAACATATGATATTGAGTGAGGAGTGGGTAATTATGCAACTTGACACTCCGGCTGTCAATTCTTCTTGTCACAGTCGATATCTCGTAGCGATCAATCTCCACCCTTTATGAAACAAAGTGGATAGGGAGAGTGACTTCTATGTGAGCCCTCAAAAAAATCCCGCTCATCGCTCTCCCATTACCGCAATTACCAATGTCAACCACTATCAAAGCCATTTTTGCGGCCAGTTTGCTGCACGGAGCACTAGGCGTTTTGGGATCAGAATTCGATCCATTCCCGTTCTCTCCAGGTTTTAACATCGCCAAAGTTGTGGAACTCTCAGAAACCATTTCCTCACACTCTTGGGAATACGGCGTGACTTCACAAGCTCTTCTTGAGCTGTATAATCCTTCAGTATCGGTGTTTGGCACCAGGCCGTTCCCAGTCCCGACGGTCCGCAAAGAAAACGTGAAGGCTTTGGATTATGCCTCAAAAAAAATCATAATTGGCACCGGAGCTAATGCGCTGTCCGACGGTGATGGGGCTGTTGGTGATCCAGCAAGTCTAGGTGTTAGTGCCGTATTATTGGGGAGGAGTGACGATACTTTTGCTATTGCCGCAACGGAACAGCTTGACTATGTTGTAAATGGTGCTCCTCGTGCTCCCAATGGGGCCATTTCCCATAGAGTAGATATTGTCGAATTGTGGTGAGCTCTGTTGTTCACAATCAGCCTCCCATGATGGAATAACTTATTCTGTTCTCGTTAGGGCTGATTTTATCTATATGGCTCCGCCATTTCTGGCATACTACGCCGCTGACACGAACAACGCCACATTATTGCATGAATCTGTTCAACAATGTGGACACTATCGTGAAGTCTTACAGGACAATTTATTCGCCGCCCCATATGATGGAGTTTGGGAACATATTATAGGGCCGCAACACTTAGACCATGGCCTCTGGTCTACAGGAAACGGGTGGGCGGCGGGCGGGATGGCGCGCGTCCTTGCGACCGTTATGAAAGCTCCTGTAGCCAAACATGTCATGTGGCGTCGAGAAGCCATAGAGAACCTCACAAAATGGATCAAAGAAATTGTAGATGGCGCGATGGGAGCTCCTGCAGATGGGGGCTTGCTTAGAAATTATCTCAACGACACGGAGACTGGGCATGGCTTTAGTGAGGTTGCTGGGTCCTCAATGATTTCCGCAGTAATTTACCGCATGGCAATACTGCAACCACACGAGTTTGGGAGGAGGTATATCAAGTGGGCAGATGACGTCCGTCACGTGCTCGGAGGGGACGACGCACAAGGGAATCCTCATATTACCAACACTGGCATTGTTACTCCGGCTGTAAACCCACTCGACTGGAACGACACGAACCCACTGACCACAGGAAGTCCCGAGGGCCAGGCTTTCGTTTCGCTGATGTACGCAGCATGGAGAGATTGTGTTTGGGCAGGGATTTGTAGTCGACAATAAGTTAAAAAAGTCATTTATTGAGAAGTTGCGTACAGATATAGGAAGCTGAAGAGAGTGGGATACATCCTGCTAAAGTACCATGATATACCTGGGTCGCAAGTATAGAAAACCTGGTGTGAGTACGGAACGTGATGAGAAGGACACTGTGGTGCTGTACCTCACATTAACCCTGCGCCATCCATATGTTTTTGGATGATTGAGTCTCCAACTATTTGCTCAGAAGTTCGGTATGACCAGTAAGGGGCAGGAACCAGTCACATACCATCGGCTACAACAACGCGCATTGCTTTGGTGTCCTGGTTACCTGAACGTCAGTAAGTGGCATAAAAAGCGCATTCGCATTCCGTACCACCATCGTTGTGAAATGCTGGAGAAAATCTGTGTTTAGCGAGTATACACACAAGAAGCTGTCGCAAATACAGTATATAGGCCCCGGCCTCCGGAGTCACTTCGATGGTGAATCTGTTTAAAATGAACTCGGAAGTAGTCAGCAACGCTTTCGTAATTATTTCGTCGT
Organism: Collybia mongolica; assembly: GCA_013420905.1. Lineage (NCBI taxonomy): Eukaryota > Fungi > Basidiomycota > Agaricomycetes > Agaricales > Clitocybaceae > Collybia > Collybia mongolica. Next base: position 1,145,259 of record JAAXNY010000004.1, read on the forward strand.
TTCCCGTAACTCGGGATGCTGGTGAAAATATTAAGAACATTCTACGGAAAACTTTGTCGCTGGTCCAGTATACGCACTATTTCAGGACTCTTATACCACTCTCTAACTTCTGCTTGAGCACATCTACCTGAAGCAGATAGTTTAGGGCGGGAGTTGCTATGTGAGACGGAGTTTACCTTATTAAGCAAAAGGATAAGGCTCGCTCTTTTCAGCAGCATATTAGAACATATGGCAGAAAAGAGCTCGAGAGAGTCTTCTATCCTGTTAACTTTGTGGTTTTCCTCAAGGTGCTAAGGTCATGTTTAATCCCCATAGATTGCGGAGTTGGATTAGCACAAACCTGATCGAAGGCGCTGATTGGGGCTGATATCAGGATGTCTGGTTAGTGCAAAAGTAAATTTTCGCAAATTTGCGATGATACCTAGGAATATGATTGCTGTAGCTATTGATCGACTAGTGAGCGCGAGCCCCACGGAAGAAGCAAGGACGTATAATCACCATCATCGAAGTACGGAATCCAGGCGTTTCTCTGATGAAGTGTCAGCTGCAATATGTTTGACATCGATGGGAATATCAACCTGACTTCGCTGAAAGACGCCACGCATTTATTGAGAATGAAATGTTATGAGATTTCAACGCGCGTACCGCACCCCCCACATCGTACATCCGCCACAGAATTTCTTCATTTATTCGACGCAGGGGAAGAGTGTGTTCGACAACACCGAGGGTTTGAATGCGGGTGTTGAGAATATCCTCTAACAAACTATCAGTGAATTACTTTCGAATACGCTAGTATGTGATGGACCGGTTGTAGGTAAATAATCAGTCTCGAGAATACGGGACAGATTGTTGAGAAAGCTGTGAGGGACTGTCATTTTATGGCAGTTTTGAAGTGAAATGAACTTAGTTACAATGGGGCTGATTCTTCTAACCCAAGTTTTCGAAGACCAGCCATCTTGCACACGAGTGGATTTCGCCACAGAGCTTCTATATCATCTTGGGCATGTCGCAAAATATCCACTGCTAAAGAAGTGGCATCCGAGGTAGCATTCACTGTTGGGTCGCCCTTTGGTCGCCCCGAGCTCACCCACGTTTGCCAGCCGGTACGAACATACAAAGATGCTCTCCCAGTAAAACCTCCGTTCAGTTCTGAAGCGACCGAGGTCTCTGCCGCAAGAAGTGGCAAAAGTCTTGTTTGCAGGCGAATTACCTCGTTATCACCTTCATACGAGATAGAAGCTTCAGGTCCCTCAGCCGTTTTCGATAGCCCTTCACCCAGCCCTTCAAATATAGCACGAACGGCTCTGATGACGTTCAAGTAGACAGCGGTTCTCCAAGAGGGTCGTTCACTTTCCAGGGCTTGAGACGCGTACAGAAGTTGGAACTGTTTGTGTAGTGTGGATTTCCCTACAAAAATACATTTCGAATTAGTATGAAGAACTGTGTGTACCTGGATAAACTTGCCTGATTCGGATTGCCCAAGGAGAAGTACTGGATTGTCGACAATGAGAAATAAGAGCCAGTGATAGAATGCAATCAGGACCTTTGACTTCTCTTTTGCTTTGTTCCTTTCGTTTCAGGGACTCTTGCTGTAAGGTCGGAGCTGCAAGTTCAAATTGTGGTCCTGGCATACGAGACTTTCCCTGAAGTTACCTTTAATGTTTCGTCTATGACACTGCTCAGCTTCGCAGCCTCTTCATCGTAATACGCCTCCTCATCGTCGAGCCATGTTTTAGATGATTGGGGGGTTGAAGTAGCCACCGGCATGAATAGTCAAACGGAGGTTTTTCACAGTAGGTGGTTTTCTCAAGGACCTGTTCAAAGGCGGATACCGTCAAATCTCCGACAAGGCTTCTAATAAATCCCAGCAGCCTCCAAAACGGGACACTGGGCCGCAACCCAGGTTCCCTAACGCATCATTAACGTACCTATACATAGACTGAGGTGTCTGGTTCTGGCACTGCCGCCAAGAACAGCCGTATACATCTCAACCAGGAAGCCGTTTGGATAGCTCATTGCAAGCTTTCATCTCGAAGCACCGCAAAAGCCGGTCAGCAGAGATGAAAGACTTGTAAGGATATGCAAAGTCTGCCTCTGGGTGCCTCGAGTCATTCAAGTGGCTCCTGTCAAAAATGATGAAACGTCTGATTGAATTTCGATTGTTGTCGCGTATTGTGTTCGGAGGCCGCTGACATCGGCTGTTGCCGACATCCGGTCCAGAGTGGGAAAGTCTGGCTTATCCTAGAAATGTTCCATTTTTGTGGTTGTATGGTTGGTTCTGTGGGCATTGACACGTCAATACTCTAAAGATACTGATTGGTGGGTGGGGTCCGAACAGAACAAATGCTTTTACGACGAGAGCATGTAGCTTCTCCCAGCTGGAAGTCAAGGCTCTGACCCCCGCGACCCAGTCGCGGCCTCAATTGGGCACGCCTTTACCTTCCTCAGCTTAGTATTACAAGCCAATAGCCTCCTTCCCCGTCGTTTCTACGCGGAGTCATGAAACGTCACCCGCTTACTTGGACCATCACCTGTCCGAGACATTATCAGGCCGTGGTTTTCCTTTTGACTATACAGGTTTGCGCGCTCGCAGTTGGCGTCAGCCCCATGATATTTCTGTTAGGGCCGTAGGTAAAGCAGGACCGTGAAACACCATATTATTACTTAACAACGTCACGTTTACAGCGTATATGTTCGATTGATATTATATGATCACTAGGGCTTACTCGCCATTCTGTTTCGCTCCTCTAAGCCTAGCTATTTTTAGGATCCTGTGAAAGGCAAAGCCCAGAATTGTCAATGACCACCTTCAAAGCACCTGGTGTGTAGTTCCAAAGTATCTGTGCATGACGGGGGAATGAAAGGAGTCATACGATAGCCTTGATATGGCTCCCTTGACCCCTAACAACTTCTTCCCGGCGATCCTTCCTACCTCCACCCTACCTCAATCCCGCGGAAATGTAAAGGTGTACTCTTACGGTGGCTAACCTGGAGTTCTCTAACCGACTTATATCAGGGTCAAATGAAATGATCCAAAGCCCGGTAATCACCTTTGACTCCTCTTAACATATCTCATGGCAGGCATGAATCTCTAGCTACAGTCAGCGGAAGTTAGCAATGCTTTGTGCTTTTCATGCAAAGCGACAATAGTCTCAACACAATGCGGCAGGTCTGGGAGGTAGACTTCTATTATAAATCTTGGTAGGTTTGGACTCTCCAGGGATACGCTCTCATGTAGGATATAGGTGAGATACACACACGTCAAATTGCGCTGAGTGTTGTCGTGGATACTGCTTACGGTTGCTGACAGTCGTAAATTGGCCTTTTTGGTGTCGTTAAAGAGCTCTAACTATTTGAGAATGAAGGGTATATTGTAGTAACCGCTTCCCTATGAGCTTGTGGCTTTATATAGTTCAGAAACGTTAAGCAATACGATGATGCGCGACAAGGGAAGGAACTCATGGCCGGCATCAAACACTGTTAGCGTCTATATGTATGTGCATTTTCAGAAAACACACACAGCGGCAACAAATATGCAGGAGTAGTTATTCACATTACTATAAGCCATCAGAAGTAAACCACCTTTTTAGTGGAAGGTTTCAATACGTTGCCAAAAGTCTTGACGACTCCGGAGTATGCTCCCGCCTTGATATCAAGTGATCGTCTGACTTTATCTTGTTGTTTTTCACCTTGCTCCAGTTCAGTGGTGTGGCGTTTGAATGTGTGAAAATCGTCCTCGTCCGCTCCAGCCTCGCGGCCCGTGCCAAGCACGGACGAGTTGTCAATAACGTCTGGTGCGATTCCCATGAGTTTCGCAAGATGATGGATAAAGAGACAGCGCACCACGCTTCCGCAACCCGCAGTCTCTTGCCAGGTGTGAAGTGTCACCACACAGTTTACAGCAACCACCGTTAGGATATACACCTTTGGCCTTGTTCTGTGGACATGATGAGGCGAGATGACCTTTGCCGTTGCATACGAAACAAGACGCAAATGGTAGAGGGTCCACATCGTTGATCGACTTCTTACATCGTGAAAGTGTGTGTCTTGTTGAGCCACATCTTTTTGGGTATTTTTTTATAAACAAAACAGGAACGGGGTATGTACAGGACGCACCTGTAACAAATTCCGACAACTCCCTTAGATTTTTTTGCGCTGCCTTCACCATTGTTCACCATATTTTTTGTAACAGGACAATCTTTCGCAGCGTGTCCTGTTTCACGGCATGCAAAACAAGTAGTCCCAGCCATCTTTTCGTTGATTCGTCGCTGACGCCGGACTTCCGATGCGGACAAATCTTTGGCGGTTTCGAGATGAGGTGTGTTAGAAGTAGTGTCTAACACGGAATACGTACTCTTCGCTTTCCTTTCTTTCTCTCTTTTCTTCTTCTTTGCTGATTTCGACAAAGCAGGTTTAGGTGTCGCTGTTTCACTTGCGCATTCTTCACCTTTCTCCCCCATATCCACATTTTTGTTATCTGCCTCGTCGCCACCACTGGCGATAGCAGCGATTACTGGCATGTTTCCATCCCTCTTAGACATCTTCGTCCTCTTCCGCTTCTTCTTTGGTGGTGCAACAGCTTCAGTTGTGCTTGCTTCTGCCATTGGTTCGACATTCGTTTTATGGTCCGGCTGTAGTTCGTTCATCGTCTCCGGATCCGCTTGATGACCAAGACCAGTTTCAACATAAGTTCTCTTCCTCCCAAAATTAGTCACCCGTGTCATGATAAAACGAGGGCTTTTGCTGAATATTTGGTGGCACCTTGATCTGGCGAGCGAAAATCTTGCATTGATGTGGCAGTGCTGTTTTCAGGATCTCGGCCCGGTACTCCGCCAGTCATTTCCTCGATTTCTCGTGCTCTTCTGTTCATTTTCTCATCAAGGTTGTGGCTTCATTGTCGCCGAAACTTTGACCGCCCTTGTGGAAACGTTTGAAGAGCCCCCGGATTGCAATGGTCACACTGCAAATCATTGGCACCCCGCTGCGCAGCGATAGTCCCATGTGACTTCTCGCGTCAAGCTCCTCGACGGCTGCGCAACTTGGCATCAAGATTTCCTAAATATAAATATGGACCAAAACGTTGTGAAAAATTCTCCGCTCGTTTAGTGATCTATTCAAGCCTGCGGAACGCTCAGCGCGCCAGTTGATAGTATGTCTCTAGTAGTTCGTAATGCATTATATGGTCTGTCCCTTCTCGTGTCGACCTTGTTGATCTACGTTCACTATTTATTTCACACAGGTCTTACACTTTCTGTGGCTGTTATCCAGAGCTGCTTCTGCTTCCCCGAGGCCTGGTGGGACGAACTGTCACCACGCATCAGTGCGCAGATTGCTTCAACGATCTACAGTAGATAGCGGGTTAAACTATTTGCTAGATGTGTATGGGACACTCACCGGGCTGGTGGCAACCATGACTTGGATATGGATGAGCGTCCTGTAAGTATTGGACTTTATGTGTGTTGATTTTTGAGATCATTGATCCAGAAACCACAATCAGGATCGCATACAACAACCGTCCCACCTCCATCCATAGACTCACCCGGACTTCTTCACACTTCATCTCTAACACCATTTTTGCAGGCGCATGGCTTGGTGAGCGGCATCTTATCATTCATTCTAGTTACTTACCGAATATCCAGTATTGGCGATCATATTCACAACGCAGTTGCGCTACACCTGCTTCGCGAACTTGAAGTTCTCTATGGACGGTTTGGAGAATATATGGTGTTTTATGAACGCTTTCATACTCGGATGGGCATGGCTGCTATTTCTATTAAGTGAATATACTAGGTCATATTCGTCACCATTGCCACTAAACGTATTCATCTTAAGCAACAATATCGGCGGTGTTGGTATCACGTTTTGCTACCCTCCATGGTATGGGACTACCAACCAATGTAGCACTCAACGACCTGGAGTATAAGCGGAAGCGGGAATCTGATATGATTCTTGACGATTGACTCAGACGGATTACAGTTCCGCGCAGCGATGGAATAGCCAGATAACGTACTGCACTTATTGTTGAATAATTCCATTATAATATACACTACGCCTTTTCTGAGTCAGGTTGCAGAAAAAGGCAGGAAATTACGGTTTACATGGTGACTTATTCAAACGATACAGCATATAGGACCCTCCCATCGAATTAGCGGACAATGTACTTAATGGCGGTGGTGATCTGGGAAAACGAATTGCCCATGTGTCATTTGGTTGACACTTGTAATGTACGTCCCCCATTCGTCCAGTCTGGAACGTTCAGCGTCAGTTCCATCCACAACGGCGGCATGGGAAGACACTTACTCGAAACCCGTTGGGGCAGTTGACCACATAGTGAGAGTGTCCTCATCCATCACGGGTGCAACGCTTCCGGATGATTCACTATGAGCAATCGATGGGGTTACTGGAGCAGCAACACTCCTATATCCAGGCCCGAGTGTGTGGGTGAAGTCCCAGTCACTGGGGATCTCTCCCTGGAAGGAAGATTGTATAGGCAGTGGGGGATCAGAGCCTACGAAATTCCTGGGTGTATCATCGTCGAAAGATGGCCCCGATGAGTAATTGCCAAATATCTCCGGTGGTTGGGGAGGATATGAACTTGGGAGGCTGGTACGGGCGTCGCGGAAGGATGCTGCCCGCTCAGGTTCCCAATGCGAGTCTAAGAAATTGAACTTCCCATAAATAGGGAGGCTGCCTAGTTCATTACTATACATCGGTAAGACGAAGTTCAAAGGGCTTGATGCATCTTTCGACAAATGGTGGACGTTGGAGGCGTGTTTTAGGCCAGGGGGTGGTCTTGGGGTATGGTGAGGTTTGGTATCGTCATTTTCTCTTTGACGTTTATTGGACGGGGCTGTAGGCTGGTACAACAACAGGTCTCCCGCTGAGGCCAATTCATTCAGAATATCCCTAGTACCAAAGGTAAGCCGAGACCTTAAGGAGGAGAATACTATGTTACCAGAATCTTCCAGCAGAACACCACCTGGGAAACGTTGTGTAAGATGATGCAAAGCGCCTGGTATATACATAAGATCACCTTCGCTCGCAGACCTTGAGTAAATCTGAACATTTTTTGACGTCTTCTATTTCCTGTCGTGGATGAGGAGCGATTCCTGACCGTTTCCCACTCCAAATATTGAGGAGCAGTACTATGGCAGCTGTAAAGATAGTGATCTATACGTGATCGTCAGTTCGCGCGGCCCAGCCGTTGTTTGAGGCTTACATGTGTACTGAAGAACGGTAGCTCATCCTTGCTCTGAACTTCGAGGACGTGACAACAGGAACGAGCAGCATTTGTGCATATTGCGAGGGATGGAAAAGTTGTGGGCGACGGGTTTCGGAAAGACGGGATGAATGGCCTGTGAATAAAACTTTGTAGATGATAATATGTGGCATAAAGCGTCGCGGATTGCTTCTTGAAAAGTTTATTTCCATCCTTTGGATTCCACCGAACTAGTACCAAGAGTAATTCAGGAGTCCTTTTTCCTCTGAAAGAGGTCACTCACGATGATCGGGAACGGAGTCCATCCACATATTCATTGCGGAGTCCAGATCCACTATTATTTGTTGGTCCGAGTATCGCTGCAGCCCTTGTCCGAATTCCAAATTTGGCGTCTTGATTGAATACTGTATGTGTTTGTTAGCCCCGCTTCTGGCCTGTTTAGTAACAAACGTACAATAAAACGCATCGCGTACGCGAGAATATCCATAAGTTGCAGGTAGCAGGTAAAGAAAGCCATTGTGGAGGGTTTTCCCGGAGGTTGCTGGAAGTTCAAGGATGGATCAGGATGATCCCAATATTCATCATCACACTCAATGGGGTACTCTATATCAAAACTATCAGCGAAAAAAAAAAGGTTAGATGCCATAGCACACAAATGCGGCAGACAGCATACTCTTCGTCCTGCAGAACACACGGTCTCCCAGAAAACGAGCCAACCAGTCGATGTTGACTCATCAGAACCCTATCAATCATTATCACCCCAAGTGGTAATAAGATGTATGTGGGTACTAACCAGAAAACCCGTTTCCATTCCTCGTTCTCAGCTGTGGGTGTTTGAACGGGTCTACGTCGGTGCGCTCCAATCTCTTGCACCATACAGATAGCCAATGAAAGTTGGGTCCAACATCCTTGGGGTAGTTCCGTCGACTGTGAAAAAAGGGCCGAAAGCTAAATAAAAGGCCTAAGTGTACCCCTAGTACCTCGATGAATAACCTCGTACCGCATGGTTCTGCAACTCATGCAAGGTTGGTTTTGGTACAAAAGACTTCCGATTCAGAGGCACTTGTTCAAACCATTTCCATCCAGAAGAATGAGGCGAGTTTGCGCTTGCAACAAACACACGTGGGTCGTCCGAATACCGCGATCCAAGAGCACATACAAGCAATAAAGTGCTCCCAAATGAGTTGTCGGTGAAGTGTAGCCCGCGGGCGACAGACTTTTCAAATGATGGTCGGTGGAGAAGAGGTAAGAAGGGGTTCACCTGTTCAAAATAGGCGTTGACTAGAGAAGAAATGAGATCGTCCTCAGGAAATATAAACCCTGGTGGCTCTGGTTCCAATTCTGGATGTGAATTTCTCCACTAGCGTAGGTAGACATGAAGATTCTGTTGAGGTTAATTCTATGACTGGTACTTACGGATGGCTGCGTCCAAAATTCAGGGCGGCGAGACCATAGTTTAGCTTTATCGAATTTCCTCTCCTCGCCAGTGTATTCGCTCCTAATATCTAGCGCTGTTTGCACCAGTTGGTATCCACTGGAAACCAGACTGAATCTTGCAATTCAATGACAGCGAAGTCGCAGTAAGTACCTCGATTTACCAAAGAAACGGTTTTGATGAGGGTCGACATGAAGCCGGCTCATCCTAGTAACAATATCACCATCAACGGGGTCATCGTCATTGCGGGGTAGTGAAGAGGGCTCGTGACCAGTGGCGGTCTCTGTAAAGCCTTCACTGATTTTTTGGTTTACGTCCATACCAGGTAATAGCTGAGGTACTTAGACTTAAGTGCGCTTGTTGATTCAATAATCTCCAAATATCACCTGCTTCAGTAGACTTTCCATTGCTTCCAGGCGAGTTTCGAGACTTTCGACGTAACTTTTGGAGAATATTTAGTTTAACCCATGATAGAGAGTAGCGGAGCGATGTAAGACTTGCCCTTTTGCTGAGCCTAGAGTCTTTAACTCTCAGTGTCAGATAGTGCTCTTTTGTAAAGCTCGTTTTGAAATATCATAGTCGCACCTTGGCAACCTCTTTGTGCGTGCACTCCACAGAAGACTGGATGCAACTGCTACATCGATTCCCAGGCATCTGCGCGCTATCGCCTTGAGATGGCTTCAGTATTATGAGCGTCATTCAGGATTTTAGGCCTTACACCGAACTAAAGTTGTATTGTTAGTCGTTAATAATGCTGGGACTCGGAAGTCAAATTCGACAAGGACAGATCACACGTACTTTTCTTCTTTTTACAAAGGTCGCATGCTCCTGGTGTTCTTTGTTTCTTGGAAGGTTTTTGTGATTTCGAAATGCCGAAAACAGCGTCTTTGGCTTCAGAGGTGGCCATCTTCCTTCACTTGCAGTTAGTTGAAAGTGGGGAATCGATATCGGGGAGTGAGCCTTTCATGGGATCAAGGGCGGTGATGTGCGTGACTCGGACCGTCCTCCGTGTCGATCTCGAGTTGCCAAGCCTAACTTTATTTGTTGAATGCAAGTCATATTCGCAGTCTTTAAAGTCTCCCGCTTTGGGAGCATCTCCAACGTCTCCGATGAGGCTTCGGTAAAGCTCAGCATCTTGACGACTCAGACTCGGTGGTCAATGAGGGTGAACGCTTGGCAGAGCCTGATCTTGGAAGCGTTGATGTTTTTGTATCGGCAATATCATCCAATCCCTTTTGCTTCGTTCTTCCCGTATGGTATCGTTTTCCGCCGTCCTCGTCGCCAAATACGCTTAGACATCGGTCCTATTACGTGGCCGCCTGTACCGGGATCAATTTCAAATAATGAGCGTTTCGTTGACTGGGTCTTCTTCGTGGTATGTTGTGATACATGCTCAATGGAGAAAAGCGTTCCGATGCCCCGTTCTTTCTATACGGAGAGGTGGCTATCGCAGAAGCTAAGCCGAAATACGCCCCAGCCTCAATCTGCGGTGATGAAAAAGGGCATGGTGAACATGATTGTTTGAGAATGAACTCCAATGCCAATTTGCTCATTCCGTGGGTCGGGCTTGCGTCGGTGGATCCATCAATCGACAGAATCTACACCTCCACTAATATTGATACTAGTATATCTTTTACCGTACTCCTATTATCCCAGCCACTGAGAGAACGGTTTTCACTCCCAAACGACGCTCCAAATATAGCACTCCCCAAAATCTCCTCCTCAGGACTGCCACGAACGCGGAGCCGATGCGTAACAACCCTGGGAACGATACGTGCAATATCCGCTTCAGAAACATCCAAGGATTCCCTTTCATCGCGAACATCGACAGATATGTTGCTCTGGTCCGCAGGGTTCAGGTAGACTGTGTCGTGAGACATACTAATCAACGCGCTTCCGCTTCCAATGTCCGCTTCGACTTCGTCATATTCTGGAAAGCTGCTGTTATCGTCGTCATCATTATAGAGGGCGAGTTTGCTATTGGGCTGCCGGAGAAGCTCGCTGCCTGTTGGGTCGAGACCTATGATCCTTCCTGCGTGCGCGAGTTCCTTGGCATCCTTCATCGCTCTTGCGGTGAGTAATCTACCCTCTAATTTCGGGTGATGTCTTGCGGCAGAGAACAGATCTGCCAGATAGAGCGATAGAACGGGTGCAAAGTAGACGCGAGAACACGTTGAACGAAGAGAATGAAGGAAGTCGCGAGGTATGACTTCTCTTACCACATTGATAGGATGTGTCGCTTGAGAAAGGCGACGATGGTGGTGGGAACCCGGGAGAGGGTGTGTCAGAAAAGGTGTGGTGTAGTTCTGTGGCAGAGAAGTAGTGAATGAGGCAGGTGTACCAGGGTTAGAGTGCGAGTAGGATTTATTGTGTGAATTTGATGGCGGGTGAGAGGCGAAAGGGAGCGCACGCAAAGCTTGGCGAACGGATTGACGAACAAGTACAGTCGTGCTCATTGCGAATTTATCCAGCTGTGATTGTCATTTTCGTGTCGACGATCAATAAAGCGATGATGTATGCTCACAACGAAATCTTACCAAGGTTTTGTGGATATCAGGTCTTTCTCGTGGGTTCCACGGGCAAACATAGATCGTGATGAAGTCGCCTGGCGCGTGCCAAATTCCACCAGAATCATCGTCATCAATAATGGTGCTATCTAACGCAGTTTTCTTGCCCCTACCACCGCCCGTGTCGTGTAATCCTGGATTTTTTTGGTTTTTATCTGTCTCCGGTACACGCTTATCAAGCACAATCCGTTTCTCAGTCAAGACTCGGGCTAGAGACCTCTGGTCTAATATACTCGCATTTTCTAAGCCTGAGAGTACCAGCGCATGAGGAAACTCAAGGTCAGTAGGAGATTGTCGCAAAGGAGTGGGCTCAGTGTGTGCATGTACAATGCGGAGAGATTGAGGTGCAGCGGTGCTGGATTGAAAATATTCTGAGGCATTCGTAGAGCTATATCCTTGGTCTGTGAATGGGTCAGAAGGGCCAGAAGGCGGCGAAGTCGTAGCAGAAGACAAGTTGTTTGGAAAGGACGCTGAACGGGCATATGGTGAAGCCTTCAGGTTCACTGAACGGGAACGGGTGCGATGGTGAGTGTGTTCACGCGATTTGTTGGTGTGCTTGCTGCTAGAAGTTTGAGAATCATCATGAATTGTGTGCAACAGCAATGATCGTAAGAAATGAAAAGAGTCCTGTGAGACGTCGCTATCGAGAGGTCGTGTTGATTGATTGAATCTCGGCCGTAGTTTGAGTCGATGTGTTGGAAGTCCAAAAATGGATGACAGCGTCTAGGTTTTGCATCAGTACAGGTTTTAGTAGCAGTTTAAAAAAGAAAAAGTCAATGCTACAGTGAGCATCTTTAAAAGTTTTGTCATGGGCCGAGTGCGCGATCAGAACAACAGATGTCTTAAAATAGCGTGGGGCCCATTTGTCTGTAGTTGCCTGAGATTGTGAAGCATACACCTGGGTGGTAATGCCAAGAAGTCTTTATATTCGTCCGGACCGCAGGCACGTTATAGCCAGCCAATAATCCCACTAGCATTCGGGCTAGAAAAACCATAATCCACTCACCCAAACAGAGAGTCGAGCAACCAAGCCAATATCCTCCTCAGGTGTATGTAAGATGATATGTTTGTCGCCGGAAATGAGACAGAGAAGGATGGCCTGGAAAATAACGGGGTCCAACGGCAATGATCCAGGGGAGCTGTTTCGAACATAAGATAGTAGCGTAGGGAAAAACAAAGGCGTTCCAGCGAGGGGCAGAAGATCAGCTGGAATGGTGATGTCTGGCATCTGAACGGATTTACATATTGAGTTAATATGGAAGTGTAGAGGACGCTCACTGATGAGTGCTGTGAACCTTCGAGATACGCGGGTGACGCAGACTCAAATGACCAGATTCGCTCAACTTTGATTGATGGTGTCTGGCGACGGTGCTGTCAGCTGTCAGTATCGAGTTCTCGGTGTCACGCATCGCACTAGCATATTAACTTACTGGAGTTTGCGTCGTGAGCCACTCTTTTATATTTGGAGACTGCGAACTGCCTCAACGCCACCTATGTAGTGTCAAGTGGTCGAGTTAAGTTGGTGCCTGCGTGATGGTCGCAGTGGGGATTGCGGGGGGATTGATGACGTTTCACGTGGTCGGTTAGATAAGATGCTGATGAACTATGTCACAAATTGTCACAGATATCAAAAATGTCAACAAACCCATTCGCAGATTCCCAGTCTGCCATGGTGATATGTTGGCATCCGAGCGTGAACTTTGCCTGTTATGCCCGGAGCGAAGACGTATCAAGCGCTTGCCACTGTACTGATACCTTCTGACGTCCGCCGCTGGCAATCTTAGCTGAATAGGTTAGTACACGCTGGCCAGTGTAACTGGCAACTTCCACATCCTGATCTATTGCATGTTTCAAGCCAGTAATAATAAGGGTGTTTTGGGGCTGGAGTAGTTCGCAACCGTCACCAGCCATCGCCCCTAGACAGCTACCATTCTATCTGTCGCTCTAAATTTCGTACGTTCTTTAACTCGCCTGCTTTTGGTCGCTGGACCTGACTCATCGGTGCTTTTCAGGAGGGTTAGGAACTTTGTTTCACCCACATCCTCAGCCCCTCTGAGCGTATGTACTCATGGAAGGCAGAATAACGCTCTTAGTGGACGATACCTCCCCATCAATATCCTATCTCCCTATCGGTGACACCTTCTCTACACCCAATCTTACTGCTGGTTGGAACCCCTTTTTTGGCATATCTGGGTACATCACCGCTCCCGGTGCAACAGGAGATGGCACAAGCTACCACGTCACATCGCACGAAGGCGCCTCGATATATCTTGAGTGGATAGGTGCGCACTCCTTAATGTTGATTAACTTTTAACTTGAATAAATCTGGCGACTCCTAGGAACCGGGATTCAGCTCTTTGGAAAAACCGCCGGCAACGCGCAATATTCAATAATGCTTGACGGGCACTCCGACTCTTCCTACGAGTCTCAAGAAGATAAAGGCCTGCTCGCAGGATATTTAGATCTTCCATACCAAAGGCATAGCATTTCTCTGACTACAAAGGCTGGTGGGCCTGGGGCCTTGGTGTATTTTGATGAAGCCCTCATCATTACAACCTCGCCTGCGTGAGTTTTTAAAGGTGATATGGAGTTCCCTTCGATGATTAACGACCAGGCTTGCCATTAGTGAGGCTTCTCTGCAATCTCTGAAGGAAAACGAGATATTTTTCTCTGGAAGCTGGTCTGTTCAAACAAGTGACAATGTTAGGTTTCACAAATCTGTAACGCAGGGCGATCGAGCACATACGGAATTTCAAGGCAAGTGCTTTTCAATCACAATCGCGACAAGGGTAATAATCTTAGTTTCACGGAACAGGCACTTCGTTTCTACTGCATGGAATGACATCACCAAATTCCGGTCGATATTCTGTTACCCTCGACAATGTCACGACGATACTCTCCGGTAAATCATCCTTCAAACAAGATGACTCGTTGCTTTTCTTCGCAACTGGCCTCGACTTAGAGAAAAATCACGTAGTCGAAATTGTGAATTTGGATGGTGGACAATTATCTTTGAAACTGGAAGGATTTGGTGTATATTCTAAGTTCGTGATGTCCATTATTTTCTTGTGTTAGGCTGAGCTTGAAGAAGTAGTTCATCAACTCCTAGGTCGCTCCCTCCCAACTTAACCCCTGAGCCTGTTGGAGCTCTGTCTCAAGGCAGCTCGACACACGACCGTGGCACCATTGCAGCTCTCGTCCTTGCTGGTATCCTCGTTTTTCTCATAATCACTGGGACCCTTTTCTATTTCTTTGTTGCCCGACCGCGGAGACAGCGAATGAAGCGCGCAAAATTGGAGCGTTATGAGAGGCGGAAAAAACAGCATGAAGCAGGGGAGGTGCTTAATATTGGACAAGAAGCCGTCCATGATATGGAGATGGCTAGTTTAGAGGCCAGTCCTGGTCACCGATCTACAAGTGGGAGATCTGGATTTGCACGATGGAAAAGAGAGGTCGAAGGTGGTCTGGGTGGCTTAGGGATTGGCATTGTGTTTAGGCACTCCGATTCAACACAGGGACACGGAAGGGGACCCAGTCGCTTCGAGGCCGAAAGTGAGCCAATGAGTACGAAGTCTTCGATGTTTACTTTATCGTCCAAACATTCGTCTAAAAAAAGCAAGGGAAAGGGGAAAAAGAAGTACGGAGTGCGTGGCCCCAGCGACAGCCAGTCATCACCGAGTTTCACCGTTGAACTTCCCACTCGACCCCCTTCGAGCGCCGACAGCCAAAAGGATAAAGATATTGAAGGTCAATATTCGATCAGCTCCGGCCTCACGTCCCTCTCCTATATGTCGACACCTATCCGTCTGGACCCACCTTCATATAATGTTTTAGGCCCGGATAGACATAGCAATCCCTCACCAACTCGTTCTGGTCCAAAGTCCGTTTACCATCCAGTACCATCAACAGGTAGCCACAGTCGGTCTGGTAGTGAGGGGCTGCTGCTGAATCGCGGCGTCCCTAACCCCGGGACCCCCATTGAGGAGGTGGGACGGCCTTATGAGCCGCTCGTGTCGAGCTTGCCACAGTCGGATACAACAATTCGCCCTACTCATAGTGTTATAGATGATCGAGGCAGCGCTCAATACAGCTCTGACGAGGCGAAAAGCATCTTGGGATTCTCAGCAACTCAAGCAGCTCTACGAGGCCTCAGTCCCAGGACTGAATCCATTCGGCCAAGGACTCGCGGCGACGAGACGCGACGGGAAGTGCGAGTTCTCCCTCCACTTCCCTCATTACCTCCACCGCCCTCGCAATCCCAGGCTGTACAGGCCAGCAGTATTCAACGGAAGATCATGGATTCTCCTAGCCAATGGGAAGAGGAAGAGGACACGGCATTGAAAGGTACTACGAGTAAGGGTCCTCGACCATCTCCCAGCAAATTTCTTAACGTGAGGTCAACGAGCCCTTTCAGGCTTGATTTTAGTCCGCCCGCTCCACCACCGCCACCACGGCACAAACGAGCTAGTACTAGAGCATCCGCCTCTTTTGTTAGGTTCGAAGACGATACTGAAGAAGTCAACGTCTTAAAGGGGAAAGAGAAAGCAGCCAAAGAGCAGCCACCAGAGGACCCCCAAGGCCCTACAAAAAAGCGTTCTGAGTTTCGTCTTACTCCACCCAGTAAACCTCGCCCATCTAATGCTACATCCTCGAGGCATGGCCGAACCGGGTCCAGCTCTTTCCTCGACTTCAGCAGCTCGTCTGATACATCGTACCGTACACACTCTGTCGCGACTTCGACTTCACAGTCAGAACCCGATCGCACTTGGGCTGTTCCCCCCATCCCCAACCCACCGAAATCGAGATGGAGCAATACATTAACGCAATCCACGGACCTCTCCAGGAGTGGTACCCGAGCTACCGATGTTTCCAGATCGACCCGCATAACTGACCTTTCCCGAAGCGACTCATCTGGCGTGTCCCTCCAGCCACTCTCTCCAGCATCTGCCCCGCGATCTGTGTTTTCCGGAACTTTCCCTTACCCTTTGTCCCTTCCCCCTTCTCCACACCATCCAGAAGGACACAAACACACTCCCAGCTCCCCTACGTGGCAAGCTTCAGAACATGCCCGCAATGATAGTGTTAACCAACCTTCCGTCCATCCATTCGAGAATATAACCTCACCGACCGACAGTGTTCCTATGTCTGTCACGGAACTCAAATTCCGCCACAGTCATTCAACGAATTATTCCCACAGCGACAGCAACAGCAACAGCTCAGTCCTCCCACCTCACCCACCACTTCCCGGCCGAGAAACAGATGGCAGTGAGGTTGGCACCCCAGGCCTATCGACCCCACAATACATTGTGCAGCGTGTCCTTGGTCATGCTCCCAGTGGTAGCGCAAGTAGTCCTGGATTTATGATTACAGGTCCAAGTTCTCGATCCGATTCTCCTACCATGTTATCACGAAACGTTAATTCAATGGCTAAGAATACGCCTCCTCGATAGCGTTTTGTCTGTTCTCTTTTTTTTGGATAAACAAGGACGTCTTAGGAATTGCACTTGTAACCGTGTTATCTTGTAAAATGATCATATTACTATACTCAGCCCACTTGATCCAAATTAATGTGTTGTCTTATAATGATGATGAACGTTTCTAGTATATTATGGTGCAAGTGAATCTTTCCGTAGTCCAAAGCTCACAAATCGCCTAAAATCGGAGAAAACTTCTCGCCGCTCGCCAGGGCGGGCCCCAATGGTATCTGCCATACTAGAGCCCGTTGATGGTCCAGTTGATGGTGGGGAGGTCATCGACGAGAACAAGCCCTCGCCGCTGTTGCCAGCTAGAGGGAGGGAGACTCGGCTGCCACCTGGGCTTACCAAACTTCCGCCTAGTTGACTGGGACCAAGAGGATCCATATCGAGGGAAGATAAGAAGGATGTACTCTCTAAATCCGTTTTCGTGCTAGTTATCGCGACGAATGAATCAAGGAGACTGTTCTGTTGTGACTTGGGCGTCCCCTTGAGGTCAAGGATCTGGTTAAGTAGAAGGTTGGTTGAATGTATAAATCAAGACATCAACTGTTACCTTCTGGAAATTGGAGAAGGAAGCATCTCCAATGAGTAGCGTATAGTTTAATATGAAGCCCTCTGGTGGATCCTATCGTCGTACGTTGCCTGTCAGCGGACCCGCTAACCTCCAAGAGTGGTACTGACCACAGGAGTCACGATAACTTTGAGCAAAGCCTCCAATCGCGTGGTACTTTTTGTCAAGCCCCGTGTATAACTGACATGCATTTCAGGCATTTTCTCAAAATGCGAAGTAGGAACATACCTGGCGCTCTGTAATGATTCTCCGGGCATCTTGACAAGGTATGCTTTGACGGTTTGAAGATCAATCAGGAGCTGGAAGAATAATGGCTTGGCTACACGATTAACAGACGCGAACTGAACGGGCGCACTTGCTCAGCACCAATCTCTTTCAATGGTCGACTTTTCACAATTGCGTGTGTGAAATTTCCCAAGATGAGACTACAAGATGAATAATGAGAAGAGATGAAGGATTTTTTAGATGGTTAGATTTTACCTGCATGCTTTATCAAAGAGGTTACGGAGGTATTTTTTTTGTTCCACAAGCGGCTTGATGATTTCAATTACTTGCTCTGCAGCACTAACCAATTCATCTGCATATGCAGATTGACCGCTGACTTGGTTCAATGTAATCCAAGAAGTGCGCCCCATGGTTGTAAATGCAGGATCACACACGGATTCTAGTTCCCGCAGCTGGACAACAATCGCCGCAGATATGACACTTAAAAGGACACAGTAAGATAGTTACAACAAAAGCCATAAGAAAAACAGACCTTACAAACGAGTCGCGTTCCGTTTGGAGGCTTATCTTTTCCTTGTAATCATCATCAATCTTCTCCCGAACCTTCTCCTCAAGCTGAACAAGATGTGAGTACGACAGTCATACTTTTTTATAAAAAGATGTGAACATACTTCAAGGGCTGTTGTTTGGCAGTAATCGGCCGTGTTGATCAATATACACGATTGTTTGAGCTCGTTGAGATCAAATTTTGTGTCTGTCGATCTACGGCTTTGTGAGAGAGGCCTTGAGGGCCACGGATGAATTCTCAAAGCAACATGCAGATATAAGATGACCTAACCGTTTCAAACTTGCAATAAGTACATCCTCTGTGCCGTCGATGAAGTAAGGGACATGTTATACTAGATCCCGAAGATTAACCAACCAGCATAGATCCGTAACCATTTCTTGTGCAGAGTGCACAAATCAAACAGAGGCTGGCCCGTTGAGAGCTTGGCACATTGCTCTAGACTCTTGCCGTAGAAGTAAAATAACTCTGTCGAGGAAGGAAGGACAACGATTGGAGACTCGTTCCCATCACCATCCGATGCCGAGGCTTCCAGGGGTCGTGGTTGGGTCTTGCCTGACTTGCTTTTGCGATGCGGCGCCAGCATATCAGCTAATACTCTGAGGACAAACGGTATGAGGAGTGACGTTGATATGATGTGAAAACCTTACTTGTCCTGAGCGTTAACAAAGATGTTCATATGTGGATCAAATGCCGACGAAATAGATTTAGGTGGTTGAGCATGAGTGCCAACTGTTGTATTTAACATAATCTGGAACTTGAGGCCCGAAAATCAATGTCAGTCACGATGAATTCTACAAAACTACACTTACAGAAGTCGCCCATTTCTTCGCCATTGTAGACTCAAATTCAGACGTTATTTGCAGGTTGTCAAGAAGTGCTTTGACAGAAAGTGAAGGCCCTGCTTTGGCTAACAAAGCAGTCATATCGTCTCTAAACGCTTTTATCAATAAGATGCATAAGCTGTCAAAGTGCTAAATGACCTTGTAATCTCTGAGAATCTAGCCAGCAGATGCCAACCCACTCTCCATTCAGAAGGGAAAACCCTGCCTTGTTCAAGTTCATGGGTATGTAGCAGTCGTCGAAACCAAGCAAAACGCCTTGAGATGTTGTCCAGTTGTCCTGCTTCGTCTGTGTTGCGGAATATTCGACGGTACTCCTTCAGTTCAAGGGCGACATATCGATCAACTAGGTGAGCTCGGAAGTCGGACCCGAGGACGTCTACAACCAGGCATGCTTCTGCAACTAAAGCAGGCTTCACTTGCTTGTTGGTATCCTGTAGATAACTTCAAGACCATAAATTTCAGCGCCAGGGAATGCAAAGAGGCTTACAAGGCATCGAAGTCGGCATCTATTTGATTTCGCAGGTCACCCTGAACTCCTTGTATTCTTTTCCAAACCTGAGCGACCCGTTGAACTGTTGTATACTGCTTAAAGGTGGCGGAGATTTGCTTTACGGCCTAGTGCTAGTACGTGAGTTTGCAACACAACGAACGATGTATTTAAACTTACCGCCAGTGTCTGAGCTACTTCGCTGTATTTCTTTTCCTTTACAAGATCCTCGAGCTGTGTCAACGCATTGACTAAGATTGGTTGTTGAGGAGATGGAGGTAAGCTTGTACAGGTAAAACGCACCCAACATCTGAAGTCTCTTCAGCGTAGTCATGCTTAGAATGAGATTCTTCTTCGCCGTGTCTAGGACTTGAATGTCTTTCGTGATGTTTCGAACAACCGCTTCAGATTCCGTTGCCTTCTCACGAATGCGCGACATCTGCCCCAACAGGTCCTGGACAGGGAGTTGGCTTTACATTCAAGAGGGAAGTTCTAACTTACCGATATCATCTCCTGTATCAATTGCATCTTCTCTGGATCCTGATTGCGCACGAGTTCCACCTGAAGAGAATCAATTTCCTTCTGCAACTCATTTTGTGTCTCTGCAAGGCGAGCGTTGACGGCTTCTATATGGGCCAGCGATGCCTCTAGATATGATCAAGATTATAGTAGGGTAGTAATGATGTGATGGATAAAGCCCACCATTCGGAAAGAGTTCGTTGAGCACATCGACTGGGTTGAAATTCGTGGACAACGCGTCTATGGGGTCGGATTCCTCCTCGTTGAGATCCAGCACGCGTTGGATGGCTAGGACAACCTCGTGAGGTAGCTCGTCGCTAGTCATGAATATGAAGAGCTCACGAGCCTTGAGGCTTGGAAGCTCGACTCTACAATGCTACTGGCAGTTGGAGACTCGGAGGTTTCAATTCTACCAAACACGGCTTGATTGATTGCCGAAACCCTAACCCCATTCCATGGGTTCTGAACACTTATATCTTACTCTCTTCCACTAACCCATCGTTCAACAATGGGTATATGAGATTGACAGACGACATCGGCTTCTACGCACCATGAGTTCCTCTACGACGGATACCTCTCAAGTTATTCAAATATACGACGGACAACCCACATTCTCGTGCGCTAATTGCGCAGCGACTATCGTTCGTCTTTCAGGCCCAGAAGACGATATCACGTTGATACCCCATTAGTCCCTTCAAGATGAGCTCATAAGCAAATCGTTCTCAGGCCGAGATGGTCGAGGATAGTATGTACCCCCACCGAACGATAGCAACCTCAAATCTCACCGACATTCCCTTGCGATACAGTCTGATGCACTCAGCAGTCAATGTGAAGATGGGGCGCAGAGAGGAAAGACCGCTGCTGTATGTCACCCTGTCGTAAATCAAATCCCAAGAACGGTTCAAGACAGATGAATAGGACGGGAGTGCATACCGTCGCCGATGTCTTCTGCGTCGGCTGTAACGATCGGCTAGGCTGGTACTATCACCATGCATCGGATTACGCTCAGAAATACAAAGAAGGTGCATATAGCTATTTCTTGGGAATGAAACTCGACTGAAACAGATGTTTGGCAGGAAAATTTTTACTGGAGCGAGAGAGACTGATCAAGGAGAACGCCTGGAAATTGGATAAATAGAGGAGTCGTCGAGAGTTGTGATTCCTGTAAGGTAGATTATAGTCCGAATAGTGCACCATCACTGTTATATGTCCAGGTACCTCGTCGTCCTTGATGGCCCTAATCTGACATGACAAGACGATCGTAGCGTTATCCCCCTTATTGTAAAGGAAGAACCCTAAGGAGCTCCCTATTGGCGCACCCCCTGGATCCCCTCACACCTCATTAAGGCCTCCCCCCTGGCACTCCCCATTGACTCACCGGTTGAACTTCGGTGGGTGCAGCATACGTCACGATCTCCCCCTTACTATGACTCCGATTCCACCGTTTCAATGTATGTACCTGTGGCCATCAAGATTTATCTGACCTTATTTAAGATAACACTGGTGGTAATGTGGTGATACTGTCCGCGTCTGCCACTGTGTTCCCTGCAGGATAGAGGCTGAAGAAAGGTTTGAGAATGCAGTTGCTAATACATGGGCACTATGAATGGATTTCTCATCGAGTGTACAGATCTTAACTCACCCGACAAGTATCCCTCTCTGACAAAATTTTTGGTAGGTTGGCTTTAGGAGGCTACATAATAGGAGGCCAATATAATAGTAAAAAGATAATAGCCTATAGCAGTAATGTGGGACGGTTGATTGCAACTGTTGTTGATATTACATTTATTTTTAGGGCACTAATTTGCCGCTCCTGTCAATAGCAAGTGAACTGGGGTGAGTATGCACAGGGGGTGGCGGGAGCTTGTCCACACAATGTGGCCGCAGATCCGCTCCGCCGCATATGTAGGTCGTGCGCGACTGTTCCCTATAGTGTGACTGCGCCGGCAACACCACCATCGTTATTCGTATACTCAAGCTGTATCAAGTGACGACGCTATGAAGTCCATCACCCAAGGCCCATGTTGTAAGCACGATAAGATTTGTGTTCCTATTCATTTCTACTGCAGCAAGAGAGGTTGGTTAAACAGAATGCCGGAAATTGGATTCTGGAGGATTGTTGTGATCGCGTCGGGTAGGTATGTATTATGGCCCAAATCTTATGCGTAACCATTCTATGTTCCAGCCCCTCACCGCTCCTCGGGGTCCCAATCTGACATATCAAGTTCACGAAAACCTCACCCCTTTTGCTGCACAAAAAGAACCCTGCATAGTTCACTGCTAGCATATCCCTCAGGTCCAGCTCCAGATTCACCTGTCTCCTTTCCCTGACGTTTGGAAGATTTCGCTGGACGCAGAGCGTCACAACGGTCCCTACCATGATTCCAATGCTGCCGTTCCAATGTCCGTACTTCTGGCCTTTGAGGGTACATGGAGGTTCCGCCCAGCCTTGCTGGAGACAACACCAGAGTCAGTATTCCCCGTAGCCTGTCAGGGTGAAGATGAAAGGAGTTGAGTATTACTGAGGGACACGGTCGCTATGACTGGACCTACTGGTCAAGATACGTATATCCCATTGCCCTTCTCAGGTTCGGGATTGAGCAATCGCTCGTTCCCACAGAATACAACATGCACAGCTTCGCGCGCGAAAAGTGGTGGAAGACGAGGTTTCGTAGCACGGGCGAATGGTCTATGTTTTGCATCAACATCCCGTATAGTGCCATTTACAAATGTAGGATCTATAGTTGCGGCGTCTAGGTTTGGAGGTTGCACTTTGTCTACCGCCATTGATGGGTCTGGCAATGGTTCATGAACGTTAGGCTCAAGAGTTGGAGGTGCTGGTATGCGACGGGACGTTTTGCAGTCGTTGCATGTGTAGACCATACATTGACCATGGGAGGTTGATTCTGAAGCTCTGTATCAAAAACGTTGCCACGCGTTAATTGGATGAACACGCACTCCTGACACGAACGGACGTGGTGGATCCTGGTATCAAGGCCCTATTACATCCTTTACAGATCGTTCGTTTCACATTCGGATCGCTAAAAACTGTTAGATAAGTGAAAGAGGCGAAGATTATCAATATTCAGACGCGACGAACATCTTTACTGTCGTTTTTTGCCCTACAGATTTCATAGTCGATATATATGTTTTGGCCAAATCACCAGTCGTGACCTTTCGCATGCGCTTCAGTTTCCTTTGCCTATCCTTTCTTAAT
The DNA here is from genome assembly GCA_013420905.1 of Collybia mongolica. Lineage (NCBI taxonomy): Eukaryota > Fungi > Basidiomycota > Agaricomycetes > Agaricales > Clitocybaceae > Collybia > Collybia mongolica. Next base: position 1,168,386 of record JAAXNY010000004.1, read on the forward strand.
ACAGGTCCCTTCTTTTCCTTGTCGGAGGACAGTTTAGACGCAACAGGTTGGACTTGATTGGGAATAGTGCTCAGGTAGACGCTGGCTTGGTACAGAAAGTTGAGACGTTGGATGATATCTCTATTGGTGATGCCATTTGGATTTGGAGCTTCATCTTTCCCTTTCTTTGCCATGGATCGGGTAGTTGAGTGGATGAATGTTGGATTGAAGCTATGTGGCGTTGCGAACGACTTATTGTGTCATGAAAGGGATCCCAAACGCTGTTAGCCGAACGTCAAGCTCTTGTTCTGGCAGTAAAGCGGCATTTATAACCACTACCTACACATCTTGAATATTTCAGAACAAACCTCTGTTGTCTTGTGTTCTGAGATGACAACTTGAAGGACCACGCGTACAGTCGCGGTAATTCTTATTGTAACAGGCGCCGTCCCTTCCTGTCCATAGCACGCTCACAAAAAGTCTTAAATACTCAGGTCAAATTGTTATGCCCGTAAACCCTCCCTTTCTCAATCTCACATACCGAAGATGCCTGCTATTATCGTGAACAAGGGCCAACACCTCGAAGCTACGAAAGAAATGATCTACGCATGCTACAAGATGGATGCAATGCCCCCTCCTCCGCTCGAAGACATCGCTCCAACACTCAGGAGGATCATTGCCGAGGTAGAGTCCAAGACCTGGACCACATGTCAGGCCGAAGCCGACCGCGGAAAGCTTGCGAGCATGGTGGATCTTGGTCTCCGGTGAGTTGCATGGGTACTTGCCCCCCCCACCATTCACTTGTCAAATGTCTTAGGTTCCTGGTAGGCTTTGGAACGCATTGCGACAAAGCACAAGCAACGGTTTACCTAACGCGCGTCACTGAGGCCTCAACCACATTCCGGAAAGATGACATGATCAAAGCCACGGCACACGCACTGCTCCTGGAGAGTCTGGGCGTGCTGCCGCACGCGTCCCTCGAGTGCCCGTCCTTCGAGGCGCTCCGCCTGGCCGAATTTCACGCAAGCCAGTCCGTGCACCTGCGGCCCGGAAAGCCACTCCCAGCGAACGTGCTGAAGTTCTGCTCCACATTCAACCGCATCCGCAACGAATCGGGGATATTTGACGGTCATGAGGGCCTCTGGGAAGCGGTGCGGTTGAGGAACGAGGACATCAAGAGGGCGGGACAGAAGTTGAAGAGCAAAAGACAGGCGAGACCAACGCGATATCGCTGTGCCACTGCGGGTTGTGGGATCGTGGCCGAGAAAGGAGCAGCACTGCGGCAGTGTATGATCCCTTTAACATCTGTTTTCTTTGTTTCTACACTCACACTTCCTTCAGGTGGCGGCTCATGTGATCCTGACCATAAACCATTTTATTGTTCAAGGGAATGCCAGATTAAGGTAAGCCCTCTTCGTGGAACCCCAGTGTGTGATGGCTAAGGTGCGCACAGGATCGACCAACACACAAGGAATTTTGCAAGCCTGGTGCAGGAGGACCGTTGACGGAGATATTGCTTTACGAGGACGACAACGGCGGAGAGCACATTGAGGTTGTCGCCGCCCAGCAGTTTCCCGGGCCCGATGTGGTGCTACCTTTCCGAACATCGGACGGGAAACTGCACCATGTTAAGGGGAAACGAGAGGTGCTGAAAAGTATCACGTTCACAACGTTTACCAAATTGGAAAATCCGTCCGGGTATGATTTTGGAGTGATCCTTGTAGACGATTGTGGCCAGTAATATCCCCTCACACTTTGGTCCTAACACATGTATAGTAGCCGGCGACGGCTGTGGCATTAATAATATCCACCGTATGCATTGGATGAAAGTTTCTATCTGCCCCTGATCCCACTTCCACGGAGCTATGACCAGATTTAAACAACCCAATGCGTGATGGTTGTCGGTGACATTCACAGGATTGTCCAGTTTGGAAGTCAACCTGACCCAAGTGACCCACTCTGTAAGGTCTGAATATCGCACAATTAAATGATGTCCTTTTGTGCAATTACAACCGACCCCGAACCCCACATCATATCATAACCAATGCTTGTCCTGATGGTCAAGAATGGTGGGAATAATTAAATTGAGAACCCCCTGACCCGATGGTCACAGAGCTATCCCCAGTGGTCAAAGCGCTATAGTTTCCTCGGCGCTTGGTCGCAGTATAGGGCCTTACGTAGCATAGGATTTGGAACGGAACCGTCTCATTTACGCTCGCGGTTGCTACGACTCCATTACGTTGCGCCCAGAGTTTGCGCTCGACAATTCCCTCAAGTTCTGAATCCCTATTGTTTCATAAAGCGTTAAAACACTTGAGGGTTTCATCGACGCGGAATGTACATACCACCCCAAATTTCAAAACTCTCTTTCCCCGTTTATCACCATAAAATATGGCCAAGTACCACGATGCCACCCACCCCGGATTACCCCAAGGCGTTTATGTATACGAAAAGAAAATGAGAGTGAGACCCGCGGACCAGCAAGTAGACATCCAGGAGCGCTTGGTACTACGTCCTCACCTTGCAAGCGGATAACCCCTTCGAAGCCTGTGCGGCTGGTGCGGGCAGGGGCGACCTAAATCGCAAGCTAGATCCTGCTCTCCGATGAGCAACCCTCTTGTTTGATCTCTGGGTGTTCCCATCCTGAATAATAATCATTACATAGCCTGCTGGTAAGCCTAGGAACAAAAGCTAACCGCATCCTAGCAATCTCCGAGTTGATACTTATCACCAAGGCGTGCACTTCTAGGGGATGGGAGAAGATCATCCAAGCCATCCCGCATGGGCTTCCGCTGGAATACCACAATACGGACCCTTCGTCAGGGGCTCCCTATGACTATAGCCTGACAGAAGGCTAGGAGCGCGTGGGCGTTATCGTCCGTCGGGGCCACGGACCCTCGCCAAACGCGATCTACTTCTAGATCCAAGTACGTGCCCAAGGATGCTTATACCGTATTCGCCCCTCATGTTCTATAACCTTATAGGCTCCAGGAAATGCGAAGGGGGATCCAAGCCTCACCGCTGTTCCGTGCAATGCCAGACAAAGGTGGGTGCTAGGGTTCGGGAAGAAACTCCGAGGTTAGTAACTAACAGGTTACTAACATGGCAGCTTTGGAGGGGGTTATTCACAGACGTTAATAACATGTTACTAACATCCATGTTAGTAACACATTAAAATTTGTTAGAAATGTTATTAACACTGTTAATAATTGTTAAAAATTGTTAAAAAATCCCTCCCCCCTACCAATCCCAGTTAGGCCCTTCCCCTTCATCTCCCCGCACTATATCTGGCCCTTTTAATCTTTTCTGAGTGATATTAACCTCTCCTGAACTCTCTGAGAACATATTAACAAAAATTGGAGATGTAAGATCAGTCAAGTAAGGTTTTTAGAGCTTGTAAGACTATGCATGAAGCAGAAGCCATGATGATGATGTTAGGACATAGTATTACTATTAGAGCAATATGAGAAAAATTGTGATTCCCATAATTTTCCAATAATCTTTCAGAGGCTAGATGAAAAATATGGATCAAAATCACCTAAAGTTGCCCAAAACTGTCCAGATAAACTGGGCAAAAAGTGGGATTATGCCATTACCATGCAGTCCTGAGGTAACAGTGTGTGGGGAGAGATGGTTAGTGATTAATCGTCAATAGGAGTTAATAGATTCAAATGATCTGTGGGACTGCTTTTTAATTTGATTATTAACAATATTTAACATACCCTTTTGAGCGAGTTAATAACTAACATGTTACTAACCTGTTAGAAACTATGATGTTAATAAATAAGGGGTTTCTTCCGGAACCCTAGTGGGTGCATGTTTTCCGAAGATTAGATCGCACGCGTTGAACCCATACAATTAGGACTGGAAAACGCATATAAATTTCCTCCAAAGGATGCGTCCGCGGGAAAACCATCATCATCACAAATGTAACTCTGGCGGATGACCCAGGCGACCACTTGTAGTTGGCGATAAGGTGGCTAGGGGGATCCGATTCCGAAAGATACACTAGCACTGAATGGCACTCCGAATGTCACCAGATGTCACCTTGCCCACCAGATTGCCGAACGACGGGATGGTATATGTAACTGGCCAACGTGAGGCCAAGAATCAGGAGGTTGTCTGAGCATTGGTTGGGGAGACGGGCTGAGAGCCTTGACCTAGATCTTGTGATAGTACTCCAATTGTAATCTGATCAAAATCTAATCACTGTTGAATGCCACATGGGGGAGTAGCACCAATACAATTCCAGCAAGGAGCTGCTGGGTTGGACTCGGAGAAGCAGAGAACTTTAGTGAAGGAGAGAGGCAAGTCGAAATTCAAATGTGAGGCTGGAACGGATTAGAATGAAGCTAAGTATAATCAATCCTTGTTAGTATATCGGTTTAGTACACGCGCCTGTCATTTGAGACATATACCGCGCGAGAGCTGGGTTCGACTCCCAGACAGGGAGTGCATTTGCTACAGGTGCTTTTAGATACAAAACCCAAACCACTCCCTTTTTCCTTGTCTCAAATAAAGCCCAAAGCACCCAAAGAGTACACGGAAGGCGTATTTTATTTCAATATCCAAGATAATATGCAAAGGAAGACGTAATTCTATCCTACACATTCTCCTCTTCGTCAACCGCCAAAGCCATGCTTCGATTGGACCACCGATAAGAAGGGGCCACGACGCGCCCGACCATCAACAGACGCCCTCTCCGGTCGAACCGCACCAAATCCCGATCCTACTTCCCAACTCCCAACGAGCCTGGCGTCCTCTACTCAATACCCCGAAGGGGAGCAGAGTGATTCGCCCGCATCGTCAGGGGGGCTGTAAGGGGGTCCTGGTGTTGTGGTTGCGTGCTGGAGGAGTGCGATGTGCGGTCAAGGTAGTTGTGTGGTGGTGATGGACAAGTTATGACGGAGAGTGAGGTAATGGTGGTAGTCGCGGTTCATCCAGATAGTACCTAAATACCAAAAACAAAATAACGATCCTTCCCGTGTCTGCCGGTGCCGGTGTTCTTGGGATAGATAAAGAGCCGGGAAGAGTCGAGTAGAGATAGATATTGGAAGGAGAATCGAGTCGAGAGCTGTTTTTGAAATCAAAGACATAGATAGAGCTGGGAGTGCTGTTTATACATAGATGAGGGAAGGCCAGCGGTTTCCGCGAGCGGAACCATAGACGGGAGGGCGGAAAGACAGGGGTATGCAGGCGTCCGATACAGATCGCCGATATATACTCATAATCTTCACGAGAGAACCATCGAACGAACAGTAGACGCTCCGAGCGTCTACCTTCACTTGCGTCGTTATCCGGTTCTTCCCAGTGTCAAGCGCTGGTCAAATTTGAATGGAGCCTGAAACCATCCCGAACGTGCGCCTAAAAGACACCAACGCCGTGGCCACCATTGAACGCGCCAACATCAATGGCAATTCCTCCCATTGTCATCTCCCAGCCCATCTCCATGTCGAGATCTGACAGCTCGTACCCATCCTGTGCCGTAGTCTGCTCATAACCCTCTCCGACACCTACGCCCATCTCCGCCAGGATCCTCTGCATCTCCAGCTCACTGGTGCTGTCGTTCCCCCACTCTGCACCCAGTCCGAGACCCATCATCGCAGTCCCGGACGCACCGGCCGCAGCCTCCACTACTTGCGGGCGAGTGCTAGTCGCACCCGTCGCCGCGCCTTGAAACGTGGGGAGGGGCGCCGTCGCCCGCCCGACGGCGGGGGATGCAGGCGGGATGGGTGCAAGGATCTCCCGGAGCAGGTCTTCCATGACGGCCTCGTCGTCGAGAAGGGGTGTAGGGACCGCGGTGGGAGAAGCGTGTTGGTTTTGAGTGCCAGAGGTGGAGGTCGGGAGAGGTGAGGGGGGAGCACGGAGGAGGTCAAGGTCGAGGCCACCCGCTGCAGGGACATCTGCGGTGGTGTTAGCACCGAGACGGTCGCCACCCGTGCTAGGTGGCGAGTGGGCTCTTGCTTTTGCTCAGGCTCCGTTTGATCCGAGGGAGGGGAGAAGTCGAGGGAGGTGGGAGAGGGGGCAGGGGAGATGGGATAGATGGGGGCGGGTAGTGTGGATGTTGTAATGGGTGTCGGCGAGAAAAGGGGTTTAGAGACAGGGGTGGATGGTGTGGGAGCGGGGGTGGTATTTGTGGCGAGAGGTAGGCCTTGGGCGGCGAGCGCCTTCATAACGGCGTCCCAGCCACGCTCGAGGGTCTTTATCCGCTCTTTCAGCTCCTCGTTTTCCCGCTCACGCTCCCGTGCTTCATGGCGCTTACGTTCTTCCTCAGCCTGTGTCGCGGCGGTGGTGGGTACATATACAGGTGAGGCTGCTAGGGGTGCACTGCTCATGCCAGCACGAAGGGCCCTGTTCTCCTCCTCGAGCTCGGCAACTCGGCGCTCGAGGAAGGAAAATTGAGCCTTTCTGCGATCGCGTGAGTTCTGGGCGGCGATGCGATTGCGGTGTGCACGGGCCTCCTTGCGATCTTCGGAGGAGGTCTCAGTGCGGGGACGCTTACGGGACCCTGACGTGGAAGAGCCTGCTTCGGATTCTGGAGCGGGTGAGGGAGATGAGGAGAGTGAAGAAGGGTCGATGAAGGTGTGTTGGTATGTCATGGTAAGTAAACGGCTGTGTTAGAGTAAATGGTTCGTTTAGAGGGAAAAGGGTGTCGTTGTCGGGTGTGTCTTGAGGAAACCGAGATTACTGCGGAGGGCAGGACGAATACGTGGAGGGTCGTAGCGAATACGTGGCAATGTTGTGGCTGTTATATATCTTCTCAGTCCAAACACCCCCAAACACGGCACTGTTTCCCCGTTTCGGCCTGAGGCTGTGATTGACGGCTGCTGGCAGGCGGCGGCGCTGCGGTCTCGCTCGCACGATCAGCGCTCCTGTCGACTCTCTGCTCTCACAGCCACGGTGGTGGGGGGTTTCTCATGCGTTCGTAAGGACGACGGACCCACTCATGCTACCTTAAATACTATCCAACTTCCCTGTACCAGGGTTTCAACAAGGGTCGGATGATCCTCGATCGATGAATCCTCGGCGTATTACTGCTGGCAATCCAAACACATAACCGTCGCCAATGGACGTGCGGGCAGACCCCGCATCCTTCTAACTCCCTGCATATCCACTTCCGATATACAAATCCCTCAGGTGATATGCCTGCACAAGTCTCACCGCGGAAGACGAGTTGTGACGGTTTTAGAGTCGATCGATATCAATACGAAACACTGCCCAAGTGCCACATTACCGATATTTTTGTGTGATGTATTTGGACTGTTACAGTGTCCTGCGCAACCGCCACTCCAATCCAGTATCTCACTGACGGTCGCCAACGGCGTTAACGCTGTAGACGTAGTAAACATAACATGTCAACTCTCTTTCCCAACCTTCCATCAGCTTCTGTTCCTCACATGATACCCCCACAACACTTCCATCCGTGCACCTGAGGTATTTGCCGATGCCTATTTCGGGATCAATATATGGTCGGGCCAATTAGAAGGCTCAGTTTGCCCGACCGTTCAAATAATGAAGGCAATTTCCCCGCCCAAGCACAAAATAGTAGCAAACACCGAGTGAGGATTTCCGCGCGTGGTTTTTTTTTATCTCGGATGAGTTACAGAATGTCTGCCATAACCGAATTTTTCAGAGCAGCTGCCTCCATCCTGACTTGAAAAGTGAGCCACGGGGTTCGCTACGGACATAATGTTTGATTGGCGCAATAAATTGTAGAGGACTTCGTATAAGGCATCGAGCGACCGTGTGACGACATGACATCCATCCTCAAGACGAAATCATGTCAACTTGAAGCTTATCTGTTCGTTTCCGACTGTCGGGGACCGAAATATCTTGTTCCTGCCAATTCTGGGTCAAATCATCTACTCGAGTTCCCGGGTTGTCAAGTCTTGCAAGAGTATAGTGTCGAGGGGCCTCGTATGGACGGAAAGTCCAATTATTTTGCCCAAAGGGGTGATAAACATACTATGATATGAAAATATGTACGCATTGCGTAGGGGGCTATGGGGAGGCAGGTGGGTATTGGTCGAGGTAAGAGCGAAGGATCGCCAAAGGCCGTTCGCCGTAGTTTGGCAGTAGTCTTATCGGTTCTTCCAGAGTCTCTAGTCTTGCGAAAAATTCAACAAAGAATCGCGCGAATGACTCCAGGTCTTGTTTTTCCAAGTCGGACGTGTGCGAGAGTTCGATGAAGAGATCTCCTTTATACACCAGTCGGTACAGCACATGTCCGGCACTCATAACCTTCGCAGCGAGATCGGACTCGTGCATCCGGCTGATCCAGTACCGGATATCCTGGAGCAGTGTAAATGGCGAAGGGTTAAGAGGGTGTTGGTAATGGCATTTAACAAGGCCTGAGCAATGAATAACAAGGGAATTCATAGTATCCATCGAAACGAGATCCTCCTTCAACAAATGAGAAAACAACCCAATCAAATGTGAGGCAATCGCTAGAATGGCGAGAATGAATTAGTGCCAGAATAAATGAAAGAATCAGCGCCAGAACAATTGAAAGAATTCGGGACGAACCAGGATCCCATCGGATACGCCCTTGACTGGCACGATGTATGGGATAGAATATTTCATTCGCTAACTTATGGCTAGTGTCCAGCGTTGGCCACTCTTCTATACATCGAGCCCAATGTTCAACATATCGATTGTATACTGTTGTATTGGAAAAGTGGACATCACTCCTCAAGAAATGGCAGAGAGTCTTCTGAATCTGTAACTGGTATTGGTGGCTCGGCTCAATGGGAAGAGGTGCAGCAAGGTGCCTTCTCGTAGCGCCCCAAATAGTCCTGTATTTCGGTTTCAGCCTGTCAGCGTGTCCTTCGGCATAGCCTTTGAGCTCCTTGACACGGCGGACGCCGTGGTCCGGACTTGGGTGAGTTTCTATCATGCCCGATGCAGATAGAATGGCATCCCTTCGCGGGACATCTAGACCATCAACGAAGTCCAATGCCAGGTTGAGATCTACCCAGACGGTAGGCTTGAGGCTCGTATCAGCAAGAAAAGCGTAGATACTTTGGAACGCGCCAATACTATTTGAGAGAAGTTCGTAAACCCTCGACAATGTGAGCCCCATGCCGTTCGATACGCAGGTCACCTCCCAATGATCTATTGTTGCCCAATTTGTGAACATACGGAAATCAAACATCCAGAAAGCGGAGATCACAAATAACGACCAGGACTGGGACGACTTGTAGGCACATTGTGTGTGAAATTTTGGATAGATGTATTGAACAGATGGGAGGATAGTGGTGATGCCTAGGAACAGGAAGGTCACCCCCACTATGGCGCCGACAATAGATCCAACGACAGCTTGGAGAGGTACAAGTAAGACGAGAAGGCCGATCAAGAACAATACCAATGCCGTTTGGAGTAAGAGAGGAAGAGATCCGATGATTTCCGGCACGCGCCATGCCTGTAGTCCGCGGTGGCGCAATCCATGGATGAGGAACGACTCTTCAGTGGTAAAGTTATCATATCTCTGGTATTCATAGAGCCATTGTTTGCAGAGGATGCTGACGACAACAGCCGCCAATGCAAGACCCAGGCTTGCGAACCAAAGGGCGTTGATCACTATAGAGGCTGGACTAACACTGAATGTAGCAGGTGCTAGGCGGTCTATTGTGGAATTATGCGTCGTGCTCAGCAAAGCTCGAAGCTCGAGTCGAGCAAGTGTGTCGGATGGTGTCTCTTTGAACCATCGGTAGGATTCGACAGTGAAAGCTGTCACTGTGGCAGAGAAAAGACCTGCCTGAAATACCTTGAATGTCTCATAATAAGCTAAAGCTAACGAGAGAAGAACGCACGAAAATTATCAAGGTGTCGATTTGGTCCCTCCAACCTTTGCACATCCCATCGTCTGCTGCCTCCATGGAAGTGAGCCAGTCTTGCATACTATTCTGACCCTTCGGAACTTTGGTACGATACGGTTCTTCTGGCCTCCACGGTTTCCACGTTGGGTGGCGGTGAGTCAGTCCGCACACCCATTGAAGAAAATGATGACCACCTCAAGCCGTACTGAATCACCTGGTCCTCCTGCTGCACCCTCATCGATTCTCTCGCCCTCGATTATATTCGAGTCATGACGTGGTGGGGGCAAAGATTTTCCATTCGACTAGGGAGGTTCATGAAGTGATTTCGGTCGGTGAAAACTTCGTCCATGGAGACTCGGTGTCCGCGATCCCTCACCACCTTCAAACGGCATTCGTAACTTTAAAGCAGGACCTCGCGACGTAAGGAATGGCGTATATTTCGGGCCTATAGAAATTGTATCTGCCACTGTTCAGAAACTAATGTAGGCGCGCTGCAGGGCACCGTGGCTACCACAAGCGAGAATCCCTAATTCGACTAAGTTTGCCAAATGGGCCAACGAAACTCAAAATTTCTCAACCAAAAATACTTTGAGATGTTGGAGAACGATAAACGGCTGGATCTATGTAACAACATGCCCTTATTACTATATCGTTCAGTATATGTTATTTAAGCTGAACTGTAATCTTTCAGCGATTGGGTAGGCGACCACAGAACAATTCGTATCGATGTTACGATTCATAACTGGTTTTACTTTTCCCTGGTGGTGAAGGTGTTGAGGGATGCGACCTTTGAGCTGCCCAAGGTACTCGAAACTCGCGGGATCACTTTTCTGGATGTTTCTTGCAGTTGTTCTGGGACGGCTTCCAAAATATAGTCAAGTTGCGAAAAAATCCATCCATGAACAAAAATAACGCAAGGGTCAGCATTGATGGTAACTTTGAGGCTCTTGTCGGCCAGCGCACCATAGATACTAAGGACTGTACCAAGGTTGTTGGAAAGCAGTCTGTAAACCTTGGGTAGCGTATAACCCTTGCCGCTGTATACCTAAGCCACCTCCCAACGATCGAATGCCGTCCAGCCCGCAAACATGCCAAAACCAAGTAGCGAAAATGCGGAGAAACGAAATGACTAGGGCTGAGAAGAGTTGTCGGCGCAGTCTATGTGGAAGCGTGGGAACATGTATTGGATGGAAGAATCCTTGAGAATAGAAATGACAAACCTACTATCACAGTGACGATAGAAGCAATGATGGATTGAATTGGGGCCAGAAAGTCGAGAAGGTCAACGAGGAACAGCACCAAGGCAGTCTGGAGTAATATGGGGAGAGTTCCAACCATGGTGGGTACCCGCCATGCTTGTAAACTCGTGTAACGATATCGTGGATAAGAGATTCCTCGGTCGTATAGTTCTCATATTGTTGGTATTCATAGAGCCACTGTTTGCACAGAATGCTAACAACAACGGCTGCCAAGGCAAGTGTCAGGCTTGCAAATCAAAAGGCATTGATGCAATATCAACGACTAGGTAACAAGGAACGTAGCAGGCGCCCGGCGCTCGAACGAGGAATCGTGGGTTGCATTTAGCAGGGCTCGAAGTTGAAGCCGTGCTAATGTGTCGGCTGGCGGTTTGCTAAGCCATTGATAGGACGCGATGTAAGAAAAAGCCGTTACTATGGCTAAGAACAAACCAGCCTTAGATAGGCGTTGAGTTCTAGCTGGCGGGGGTTGGTATAAAGGGTACCTACGAAATGACAAGGGTATCAATCTGCTCTCTCCAACCCTTGCACATTCCCCCATTCGATGCTTCCATTTGACACAATCTTCCATGGCCGTTTGACTCTCAGGGACCTGTGTGTGGTATGCCTCATCTGGTTCTCATGGCTTCCATTTTACCTGATATGATGGACGATTGAGTTGGGCCTCCGTTGGGGGCGGTTACTATAAATTCGTAGGTATTTCCGTTATCATCAGCGTTCCAAGACTCTTCTAAAGGTGAATCAACTTTAATCTCTGGGCCACTCTTCCTCATGGGCTTTGACACATGTAATGTTTTTAAATGTCATCCCGGGGTGGGTGACCTGGCGGTATCGTATAGGAACGTCGTTTGGGCCTCCAAATCAACATCAGAGGAAACACCGATATTTCGCAGAGAAGACATTAGTTCTATGGTGTCCCTCCGGGGAGCGGGCCGCGACATACTCCCAACAGAAGCAGTAAGAAATCGGAGCCTGGCGACGGTGAATGGGTGGGTATAGATAGACTGTTGGAAGCTTACTAGCAAGTGTGAACCAGGGACCTCGTGAGTTTTATGTGTTTGTGCGTGGGGCTATGGAAGGGCATCGCTTCTGCATCACTGATAGTATGCGCCACGACCGACGTATGTATTAACTTTGACAACAGCTTTGAATATTGAAGAAACTTCAGAAGAGTACGAAAGATGATCATACCCACCGGAGCGTTGATATGGAGCTATATTTGCGATCGAAAGTTGAAACGCTGTGCAATAGTCAAGTTCAATTAGACTGAAAGCTAACGCCCGCAAAAGTTGTAAGTAAGCTAAAACAAAATCTCGACACATACTGTTCCTGCCATGAAGGATGGCGCGTGGAGGGCATGATGTTGAGTCCCTAAGCATACAAGACGACTGGCGGTTTTGAGGGCCCCAGTACCTCTCTCGAGGGACTATGTTTCTTTGACGATTTTTAGGGCGAGAGGCGTTCAAATGTCATGCATCATGCATCAGGGCCCGCAACTGAGAACCCTATCCACGACTTCTTGCGAGCGAAACGCCTTCGGAGTTGGTGCTTGGAAAAACGGGGCCAGCTGGCGGAACGATACGGCGGCCCGGGCCGGCAGCATGAACCAACACAATCCCGGTCATGTGATCGATCAACAACGCATTTTCGGATTTTTGAACTTTTCATTGATCTTCCGACTTGAAATGGATTACCAAAGATTGAGGTTTGTCCTGCTCAAGTCGACGCGTCGCGAACAAACTCGCTACTTTATATGATGGTGACAAGGATGCCACCATCAGCAGAAGCTTGTTGAAATTTTGTGTTTATAGGCTGGAGAATTCTGAATTGGCCCCTCACAATCTATGTAAGTACTCTTCAACATATCTGTTCACGGTGCACGCGTTTACACTATACTGTCAAGTTTTTTTTTAAATTTGTGCTGCTTAGAGCCCGTCCCACCGAGTTCTTTGCCAACTCTAACGACTTCCTCTCACGAACCTCATTCGGTGCAAGTGTTCCACGCACGGCCCGGGGAAGACTATCACGAGTCGATAACATGACACCGCAGTGGGCAGCTTTGACATTGAGTACGAATTATGTTACCCTAAAGCATGAGCAATGCCAACAAGTCTCGGATCTTCGAAAACTATCATCTATCACAGATCACGAATTTCGATGAAGAGTAGGTATGGTACTGGGAGCAACTGACCCAGTACCATGAGACTACCGATGGTGGTATGATCCCATCCTTGTGCTCCAGACCATTTGTAAATTTCCACTGCCACGGAGAAGCCATCCATGGTTCTTCCTTCTTATATTGTGCACATATAAAGCTTCTCAAAGAATTTGCAACAGAGCAGTCCAATATGTTACGCTCATTTTCAGCCAAAATTCTCATTGCGCTTGCCACTGTTGTGGCATCAGTGTCGGCAGCAACGTACACCAATCCACTAAATCAGCAGCGTGGTGCTGATCCTTGCATGCGATACATCAATGGCCAATACTACCTTACTGCAACGCAGAATGCTAACATTACCATGTGGAGTTCTTCCACCATTGAGGGGCTTAAAGCAGCTAGTGCTGCGACGTCGGTTTTCACAGACTCAACGGCTGGCAGGTATAGGCGACTCGCCTTTAACGTGTTATGAATTATTGACCAATGTTAAAATTATATGAAGGAACTTTGACTTCTGGTTCGCCATTTCACACACCTGATTACCATTGTATGGGTTTGACTGAGACGTTCATAAATGATTATAGGGCACCTGAGTTTTGGTACGTCATCTCAACTCTACATACACGACTGCCACATTCTCATACGGGGTTATAGGTATTTGAGTGGGCGCTGGTATATGTGAGTCCCGAAGCCCCGAAGCTGTATCATCGCTTCATGCGGACTGAACCATGGCATAGCTATTATGCAGTTGCCGGAAATCGAGATGACAACACTCACCGAATGCACGTTTTGCAAGGCGGGACTGATGCCAACAATCCACTTTCTGGCAAATATACCTATGTCAATTCCCTCATCCCGTCCAATTTCAATGCATGGGCTGTCGATGGCTCCATCCTCGACCTCACTTCAAGCGGCCGTGGGCTGTACTTCTTATTTTCCGGCAAAACAACCGACTCCGTTTGGACCCAATGTACCTATATTGCCCCCATGCAGTCGCCCACTGCACTAAGTGGCCCCGCCTCACAAATTAGTTGCCCCACATTTAGCTGGGTGAGCTCGACAACAGAGGTTATCATTGCGATCATGCACTAACATCAGTGATCAGGAGAAAGCGGCGACTCCTGTGCAGGAAGGGCCTGGTATGTGTCTGATAATATATACATATGTTCTACATTGAATAACTAATAACAATCAATCATCTCAGAGGCTATCACAATTGGAGGAGTGACTCGTGTCAGTGCGACTTTGAGCCCTCACAGTTCGCGCCTAACACCAAATGACAGATCGTTTACTCCGCATCACACTGTTCTACGGACGACTATGTATGCTCATATGGTCCACTGACTTAGAAGCAGCAGGGCTAACTATACCACCAAGGCTCTTGGCATGCTTACCTTGACCGCTGGCGCTAATCCTCTCCTTGCTTCGAGTTGGACAAAAGTAAGCTCTTACTTCACAATATATGTACCGTAACTTATTGCCCGCGCCTAGGCCGCCAACCCAGTATTTACGAAAAATACCGCCAACGGGGTATACGGGCCGGGTCACCAGTAAGTCATACATCATCGACTACATTACGCCACTGACATATGGGTGTCTAGTTTCATGTTCCAGAAGGGTTCCCAGTGGATGTTCGCGTACCATGGAAAATCTGCACCTGGTCAGGGCTGTGGAGATTTGAGAACCACGAGAGTTCAGCCTTTCAGCATTAGCGGTACAACTCCAGTTTTCCCTGTTGCCGCGCGTATTAACGTCGCCTTGACTGAGCCTTGAAAGAAAGTGGGGTTGTATTTTTGAAATCTGGGGGCAGCATTGGCTTTAAGCAAATTCTCGTAGAGCAGAGTCTGAGCGTGTTGGCTGTTTGTAATTTTGATCAATATTGCCTGTCTTCAGTCGATTCATTGCACCGTGGTTACGTGCATGATTAAGAAACCACATTGTCCCACCCGAATTGGACACCATATTTTCTAAGCCATTGTTCACCCGTTACATCTGAATCTCCCGAAAGAGAGATACAATGAAACTCAGCCAACTTTTGCTACTAGTATTAGCCCTGTATTCCCACAATAGACTGGACAGTCTAGCAACTTCACATCCACCACTGTGACTCTTCAACCTCCTCTCCCTGAAGGGGCCAATACGACAGTTTCAGGATGTGAATATTATCCTGAAGCTTACCTCTGGAAGAAAATGATGGCGGATAGTTGTGGACCAGAGTCCGCCGGTCCCTGGATCTACACCATGGGGCAATCCCCTGCCAGCACCTAAAGGGGTGACCGTGATCTATTATCACAACTTGGACCTTGGCGAATTGTTGATGACCAACCAGCTCCTCGGAATTTCGTCTGCGCCCTGTGACATCATCGTATCATCGTGCAAATACCATGGTCAAGAGTTCAGAGGGCTCTGACCCACGGAGTAAACTTTATATATATGATCGTCCAGTTTCTCACGATCTTTTGTCAGTCATAAATCTGGCACTTATAATTTATTTCTCGGACTCATTTCAATATCCACACCTCCTTGACAAAACCTGACATGGACAAGACCTAGTAAATGACTTAGATGCACTAGTGAACTGTCGTGTAACGGTGTAAAGCTCCGCTAATGAGTTGTGGAGTAACGTGTGTGAAGGCAACCCAAGAGTGGGAAGCCAGGCTTCTAAAGAGTATAACTAATAAATTCATCAGTACTGGACAGTGCGGTGGGTAAATTGTGACTGACCGGAACAAAGGGCTTTCACTACCCATTTCTTTGAACTCGTCCCTCCTGCTATCGTCAATTCCCTCACGCTGACATAGTGCGTCCTTTCCCTTGTTAATTCGATTAAAGTTCCACATGGCAAATGCACTGAGGATAATCCTACAAAATATTTTAAAATGAGAAAATATGCAGAGCAAACGAGCGGACGCTGGTTTTGACATACGAGAAACCTAGTGAACCCATTGCTATGCAGTGTCCGATGTAGAAGCGATCAGGGGAGAGGTAGGTGAACGATGAACAGACTCTATTAGATGTACGTAAGATTAATGGGCATAGATGGACTAGTTGCACTCACCCGCCTAAATTCCCCATACCGATAACCATTGCAAGCGTGACGCCTAAACATTGCGTTGAAACGGGCAAGCTTTGTATAGTTGTGCGCCTTACCTTTCCTGACATCGCCACCGGCAGAAGCACCAGCCCAAGCAAGTTCCAAAGCAATAGTGGGATATACCGTTGTAGCAAGAACCGCCCCGACATAACCAGCCCCAGGAGTATCCTGAGTATATGAAACAAGGAAGCCGATGAAGGAAATGGCTGATGTTCCAATTAAGAATGGTCCACGGAGGTTATATTTATCAGATATAATGCCAACTATTGACAAATGTGATAAGCAAAGGAGAAGTCAAGATAGGCTGATACACACCGAAGATGGTCACGATACATCCAGCGACGAAGATAGGAACTGTCAACAGCTGGGCATTTGCTGCCGTATAACCTGACAAGGATAAGTCAGAGGTGCAGAGCTTTGTTATAGGCGTTGCGGAGGTGCTACCCAGTTCTTTGACAATAGTTGGCGCAAACAATGCGATCGCGTAGAGTGGAATGAGGAGTCCTTTGAGGATGTCTTCGTGAGTCTCTGGTCTTGCGTTGCACAGAACCACACATACCGACATATATCCCCATATGTACATAGGTGTTGTAGTCAGTCATAGCTTGCCACACGAATTTGCGATCATAATGAGTAGCGAGTCCCAAACAATCATCCTTCAGCATCCGGCAAACTGTCTCTCGTTCAGTGGGCGTCAAAAATTTGGCTGTTTCAGGATACTATTCAAAGCATTAGGCCAACTCAGCGATCGAGACGGCCTACAAGAAATTAACTCACGTCTTGCATGTAAAAGTAAGACGCAAAGGCAATCACTACGGTAGCTGTGGCCATCAAATCTCAGCCAATATTCGTCGAGCAGGTGCGTTGGTGCGTACCGATGCCTTCGATGCAAAACTGTATAGCATGTCAAAGACCAGATCAACACCAATGATATCCGAGTAACCTACGATCCATTGCCATCCGTGAAGACCACCTATCCCGTCCATCATCTCAATCGCGTAACTAGTTCAAAATACTCTTATGGGGTTCTTTTGCAACGTTACAAATATACTCACGCTAGGAGTCCACCAAAAGCACCTAGGAGTGGTTTATGGTTGTACTGAATCTAATCACGTCGCAAGTCGTACCTGCGATGGTTGAAGCAGCAACGAATATTGCAATTCTCCCAGCCACATCTCGCCGCCTATACCAAAGAGACAAGTAGAACGTAATCTACGTTTGGGGAGTTAGAGAAAAAGAACAAGCAGGTAGTGATGAAACACAAACCCCTGGAAATAGCCCGCCTTCTGTCAGGCCTAAGAAAATCCGTGCACTAATAATGAAAAGTCAAAAGTGTGTATTCTTACTTGCTCGGAAAAGCTCACATAAGTAAGCCTTCATAGGTATTGCAAAGACACATCAGTGTCATGACTATCCCTGGTGGTAAAGAATATTGGTATGTGGTTTTTATTGGAGAGAAATATGAATATAACTTACCCCATGCGACCATGATTGATGGGACTATAACAATAATACTGGTTAAAAAGTTTGAGACTGGAAACAACAATGTGATGTACTCCAACGTGATGGTCGAATTAGCTTGAGAGCAATGTTTCTGGGCGTTCAAGTAAGCACGACTTTCATGTAGTTTGCGTGGCACGCTTACGAAGGGATTTCCGAAAAGGCATATGTGACCTTGCTCCCTAGTCAGAAGCATTTCCGATGTATCATGAAATCCTTACAAAGAAGACGGCAGCAATCTATTTATAAACATCGTGAGTTCAGCACATCTCCCGAGCGGACGAATAAACGTACAATATTGTACTTTAATCCATCTAAATGAGCATCCACCGACATGCCTGCAATTTTCGCATTACCTTGATGTATTCCCGGTAAGTAACTAGAGATCAGCCATCTTAACACCACTGACCGATATTAGCTCGGTCCCTGTAAGACGTTCTTTCAGATGTTGCTAACCCCAAACGAGGATGAACTCACAAAAAAGATGACAAATAAAGCAGAGAAACAAAGGGTAAGATACACCAATCCATCTTCCGCAAAACTCGTGAAATTTCAACCTCGGATACTGGGGGCCTCAGGTTTTCTTCGCTGACGTTTTTGCCCAAAGTATCCGCAGAAACTTTCTCATCTGCGACTTGATAGGTCGACATGGTCTATTAGGTCCTGACTAAGGCTGAGGGAAGGCAGAAGGGACCAGTGAAATAAGATGAGGTCACGGCTTTTAACGTTCGTCCATCGATAGCTTCTCGAGATCGCTGTCACGTCATGAGAGCGTTTCGTGGGGATAAGAACAATCAAGGATCCGCCACAACAGCAGGGAGAACGCAACAGGGCTTCACATGCTCGTAAGCCGTGTATTAGTGTTTGCTTGGATCGGACGTCCTGATGCCTATGACCGAGGTTGTATCCACAAGCCTGAGCTCATGGAGTCCCATGGCAGTCTTCGCCAGCAATAGTCAGTTGACGATAGAAACACAGCAAGTGGGTGTTCGTGTGCGGGTGCTGTAGTTCAAAACACAATGGACCGTATACTTGCAAAGGCTAAAAGTATTGTAAGTGTGATAATGATGGAATAGCTGAGGACAGGATCAAAGGAAGAGCAAAAGGATGTCCTATCCCTTCTGGTGAATCTCAGTTGTAGATAGGAAGTGGAGCTAAAGAGAAGGATATCGGTGGTAGAGGTTGAGCTTATGAATTTGATAAATCTTGATAGGACGCGGTGATAATCAAACGCGACACACACATTGGATCTGTCAGGAGTTTGTATAATGGCAGGTTGCATATTTCTGTATCACTGGTGGCCATCAAAGTAATCCGTTGCCTTACTGTGGGTGTTAATTTTGTTCCAGAAATCTGCTGGTCAATTCCGAGACGGTAAATCTCTTGGGGGAGTAGACAGTGTTGGTGGGTTCAGTTGTGCGTATGTATCTGTCATCGGGTTTCGGTGGTGTGAAAGAAGAGCATGGAGCCAACTCTTCCGAGTCGCACAATATGAAAACGAACTTGAATGTCAACGACACAAGATCCTAATAGCACCAACGAGCATCCTCGGCAGTGTCCGGGAAAAGTCGTTCACCTCCACGGACTATGTGGTTGTAACTTTGATGGTATCTATGAGCGGCCAGGGCTTGTCTCGTGAGCTTCGGCGCCGTCTGCCCTCATTCCACGCTGTCCGGTCCAGGGGTCGGGGAACAGTCCCTAGAATTCTCGGTTCCCGAGGGCGGTTCCACCGATACAGAGATCTTGAATTTTCCGTAAGGTGAGAGGTACAATGTCGACCAATATTCACTTGTTTCCTGGTAGGTTAGCCAATGGTCTGGTAACGCCCACTACTCTTCCAAGTGTCAACTTTTTGTCAAAGGAGTCAATGTGACGACCCGAAGATGGACCTTTCGCCTATGTAAAGGATCGCAGACCACGGCGGACGCCGGACTTATACATGACTCCAAAGGAAGAACCGTCATGTACTATCATGGCTCGAACTTCGTCGAATTACAGACAGCCAGAAAGCCCTTTCAACATCATGCTGAGGAAAACATAGTATTGTTATCAGTATATATGGGTCTTGTGTCAGTCCAAGTCAGTCGCTGTAGGAACCTTTACGACCCATTAATGGAAGGATGCAATCGCGCACCTAAGTTGATTGCACTAGCCAATCATCTGGCGTATACTTTTCTATGCTCATTCAGACGCCCCGCGTACAAAAGGTAACTTGGACGAGACCTAAAAGACTTGTCAAAGGTACTCCCAACAAACCCGTTCATCTTTGACAGATACCATTCCGGTGACTTAGTGTCCACGAAAAAATCGAGCGATTGAATGTATGTTGATAATGATATACTACAAAGCTCGGGTATGTTGGTATAAGAAGTATTAAGGAAGCTGTATGCGTTAGCATTTGTTCAATTCCGAGCAGGCAGGGAGGCGTGAGGTACTAATGACCACCGAACGGATACCCAACGGGAAAGGTCAAGCCTGTCCCACGAGACCACGCAATCCCGTTTGAACCTAATTTGAGCGCCGCGATCATGCAGTCCGAGGGATTCCGAGTCGGAATGATTGTGGACCACGACATCGCGTGGCATATTCCGGTTATCGTATTACCCCGAGTAAGTATTTCGAATCGTCGATTCAGCAATTGCCAATTGGATCCATTGCGGCCCGTCTCGAGGCTCCAGGGTCAATATTGACTGATATGACTTTAGGACAAATTGAAAACGTGGCTTGGTGGCATGTATGAAATACTGGACTTGTGACACGATTTTACTCGACGCGGATTTGTATCAATGTGAACAGTTGGCTTAGAACCTTATTTTCTTAGCGAAACGCAAATCGCGGAACAACAAACAGGCGAATACGAGCTAAGCGAGGAGGTGGACGAACTTAATAATATTTGGGTAGATGTCATTTTACTGCGAGTCGAAGGTAATGGATAGTAATAGGTAATGCCTAAAGTAGCCTGAGACTCGTGTGACGGGGACTAGCTTCTCAAAGAGTATAACTAAGTCGCCGTTAACACTAATCGGCAATGCGATGAATATTTTATAACTGACCGGAATAAAGGGCTTTCACTACCCATATCTTTGAACTCTTCCCTCCTGCTAGCGTCAATTCCTTCACGCTCACACAGCGCATCCTTTTCCTTGTTGATTCGATTGTAATTCCACATAGTGATGACGCTCAGCACAATTCTAGAGGACGCCATAAAGTCAAGCAATGCAAAGAGGTGTCCTGACATCCTACGCACGAGAAACCCAGTGTTCCCATTGCTGTTCCATGTCCAATATAGAAGCGTTGTGGCGTCAAGTAGATGAACGATGAACAGATTCTAAGGAGTATATGCGCATTGAGCACTAATCGTTTCACGAATGCATTGGCTCGACTCACCCGCCAAGGTTCCCCAGGCCGATGACCATTGCAAGTGTGACACCTTGAAAATTTGGTTAGTTTTGGCATGTGTTGTGGTAATGCACTTTACCTTTCCGAACATCACCACCGGCAGCAGCGCCAGCCCAGGCAAGGTCCACCGCGATAGTAGGGTACACGCCCATTGTGGCAATCACAGCCCCAGCGTAACCAGCTCCTGGAGCTTCTTGGGTATATAACACGAGGAAGCCTATCATAGAGACAATCGAACATCCGATGATGAACGGCCCGCGGGCGTTATACTTGTCGGACAGAATGCCAACTGACAATTAGAATTAGCGTTCTACGTGGGTCGTGAAATAGGATGGCAGATTGCGCACTGGTGACGGTAGAGATACAGCCAGCAACGAAAATAGGGACAGTCAGCAGTTGAGCATGTGCAGCAGTATAACCTAATAGGATGAATCAGGGAAAGTTTCATCATGGATGATGCCAAAGGGAGTACCCAATTCTTTAACAATGGTGGGCGCGAACAGGGCGATCGCATAGACTGGAATCAGGATTCCTGTATGAAACTTTGTTAGGAATTAATTAATTATATTTACGTCGTGCATACCAATATAAATTCCCATTTGCATATAGGTCTTGTAGTCGTTCACAGCTTGCCATACAAACTTGCGGTCGTAGTGAGTGGCGAGCCCAATGCAATCATCCTTTAACATCCGAGCAACTGTCTCTTTTTCAGTCGTCGTCAAAAACGTTGCTGTTCCAGGGTACTAATACGTTATTAGTTAGTAATTCGTGTAGGGTGCTGAGCATGACTAGGAAGATCACATCATGCATGTAAAAGTATGATGCAAAAGCAACGATGACGGTGGCTACGGTTGAGGTTAAACATGGGTCTATCATATGAACAAGATAATTTTACCAATGCCTTCGATGCAAAACTGTAGATTGTGTCAGATCAGACCCCTGCCAACGTTTGATGCGTAACGCACAATCCATTGCCAACCATGAAGACCGGCTATCCCATCCATCTGTTCAATGCCGTATCTGAATGAATTTGGCGTAAGATCCTTGCCCGATTTTACGTAGGTACTCACGCAAAGAGTCCACCAAAAGCCCCTAGCAAAGTTCTCATTAGTCAAACAGATTGCGATTACGACGTAATTCGCACCTGCGACAGTAGCAGCAGAGAAGAAAATCGCGATTCTCCTGGCGACATCACATCGTCTATACCAGAGGGACAGATAAAAGGTAATCTATGCCGGTTGTATATAAACACGGTGAATAATTAGTTGTCACGAAATACTGACCCCAGGAAACAGGCCGCCTTCTGCTAAACCCAGAAAAAGGCGTGCACTAATCGTGAACAGTTAAAAAAAATCGTATGGTGTCTTGCAGATGTACTCACATAATCAAACCTTTGTATGTATTGCAAAGACACATTAACGTCATAACAATCCCTAGAAATAGGTGTCGGCGCCTGACTTCCTTGAAAAGCATAAAACCCTTACCCCATGCAATCATAATCGAAGGGACTGTAATACATAGAAATCAGCACGATTCCAACTAGAATTATAAGATGATTTTACTCCAACGTGACGGCCGGAACAATTTGAGAGCAATATTCCTTAATCCTCAGATAAGAATGTTTCATGGGTGTCAGCTATTCCAGACTCACGAAGGGACTTCCGCGAAGGCATAAGTTAACTGGCTTTCGGGGTCAGCATTTCTACACGATAAATTTAAAATACACATACAAAGAAGACAGCAGATATCTGTTCATAGAATAATGAACGTCAACGGTTTGCGTCTCGTGAAAAAAACATACGATATTGTACTTCAGTCCATCCAAATGAACATCCGCCGCCATGCCGGCAATCTTCGCGTTACCTTTATGTATCTGATAAGCGACCGGGCATCGGTTCATATGACGTACTGACCAATGTTGGCTCGATCCCTGCAGGGCGTTACATTAGATGCCTCCGACTTCAGCGAGTATTGAAAGGACACTCACAAGAAGGATAACAAGTAGAGCAATGACACGAAAGGCAGGATATACCAGTCCATCTTGCGCAGGACCCGTGATATTTCTGCCTCGGATGCTGGTGGTCCCAAGTCCTCCTCATTGACAGTCTCGTTCAAAGTGTCTTCATAGGCCTTTTCATCCGGGATCTGGTAGGTCGCCATGGCTTGTGAGATATTAGGTGTCGGTTGAGGAAGGGCAGGAGGAACTGAACAAGACTCTCGGACGAAGAGCTTTTAATGCTCGCGCGGCAATCTTGTCGTAATGAAAAAGTTCCATGGAGATAGGAAGCACCAAAGATCCGCAACTGTGTATAGTAAGGCTGCACATGCCCGAACACCGCGTGTTGAGAATTTCTTGGGCCTGAAAGTGGAGATACGTCTTGAAGCCTGTGACCAACGCGTTCACGAACCTGAGTTCAATGCTGTAGGTTTCATGTCGCGAATGGGGGTAATCATGATAAATTTGTACCCTGTACCATGGACCGAATCGGTGATAAGAAAGTCATGTGTGTGGAGAATTGGGATGGCTTGCAATTCAGAATGGACCGGACGAGGGATTGGAATAGCTAAGATATTTTTAGTGAAATTTCGTCTGATCGTGATCGAGTAGATGGAGAAACGATCAAAAGAATTAGGGGAAGATGCCTCAAGAATTTGACTAAAAATACCTCCGATGCTCTCCGAAATATCATCACGTAGGAAGTCGTCAAGATATATCCACATTTACTCATTATCTCAAATTCCAATTCAGTTTTACCATCAATCAGGCGCACCGAATGCTGATTTTTTCTTGCCTGCTCCGCGCCCTCGCTTGCTTTGAGAAGTACTTCTACCCCTCCCTCTCTTTGTTCCGGAGCCACGACTTGAGAATGGCGTTACAGGGACGCTTTCATTTGGGCATGCTTCAGGGGCGCAGGCACAAATATTCGGTAAGAAGACGCCCAAGGAAACAAGATCAGTTAACAACGTACCATTGCTCCAATGACCTTCGGATCCGCATTTGAAGCAGGCACCAGAAGCACCACCGGAAGACGCCTTCGTCGATCTTGCGGGACCACTGTTTGGGCATGCTAATTTCAAGATCGCTTTGTGTCAATAAACTTATGTTATTTTTTTAAAGGGATACCTGTGCTATAATGCCCCTCCTGCTGACATTTAAAACAAGTTCCGGATGTGGTATTCGACGAGAGGCCAAAGCTTCGAGAGCGTTTATTGGCAGAACTAGTATCATTAGTGCATGCTAAGAGAGGTGTGGTAAGCGAACTGAAATGGTAGGCACAACACTGGACAAACCATTCGCCCAATGACCCTGTTGATTACACTGTAATTGATTGCGATCAGGTGTCGATATCAAATAGAGGCATCATAGATTACCTTAAAACATTCTCCAGGCGTCGCAGGGGACCCGGATGCACCGGATGCAATGTCAGAAGATCTTATCCCCGTGATGGATCGCTGGGCTCCAGGTTGCGATGGTTCGTCGTCCCATTCAAAGAAGCCGCATGACGCATCCGGTCCATTTGGGCAACTCCAAAATTTCCTCCCTTGATTCAGCGTTTCCTTGGTCACTGTCCTTTGAACAGCAGCTTGGTTACATTTGCAAAGTCGGGATGTTTCAGCGGCGTCGCTGCTATTTTGCCTCTTATCACAGGGTCAGAACAACCGGCGTATTGTGATGAAAAGCAGGTAACGCACAGTCGAATAAGGTCTCTTTGCTGGTATCGATGGCGTCATTGGTGCCTTGAAATCTTCTTCCACCCATTTGAAAAAACCGCAGGCTCCACTATTTCCGCAGGTCCAAAACTGTTTGCCTTTGCTGGCCGTTTCCTTCATAACGGTTCGTTGAGTGGCGGGGACCTTGCAATCACACTGAACGCCAACTTCTCCTTGTGGCGTACCGGCGTTGGACCGACTTGGAGCAGGCCTTGCGGGCTCTCGCGAAGGCCTAACCCGCGTGGAGGACGCTGACGCTCTTGACTGGTGCGCTCGAGGGGGAGGCGGTGGAGGCGGATTATTGTCAAGATCTGAGGCGGGAGTTTTGTTCTGAGTAGGTGCACAACCTACACACGATTCCTACATACCATCATCAGAGCCCAAAGGTGGGGCTGCGCGACTGCTCGGACGACCGGCACCTCTCCCTCGTGAAGGGGCAGCTCCTCTACTTCTTGGAGGTCGACCCATGCCACGTCCTCTACCACGAGGACCTGTGCCGCCGTTGCCACCAGGTCCTCCGGGGTCATCGCTATCGTCGTCGTTATTTCCACGATTTCCGTCCATGTATCGTCGAACGCTCTGGTCGGATGATATGAGCTCTTATCTCAAGGTCAACAGGAAAGCGACATACCCGAACAACTTTCTCAAACTCTCTCCGAGCAATTATAAACATTTCTTTGTACTGGTAAATAGTTTCTTCAAGCATATCAGCTTTGGTCTTTGTGCGCTCGCAAACCCGGACCATGCTACGTTCCGTCTGCCTTTCGTTAACTGATATGATGCACGTGTACATGATAAGATGCACACTTACCTCTCGTCTGAGTTGAGGTTTGCTTAAGCACTTGTTTAAGCCAATTTGATCATATCCTTCGATCAAACCGATGCCTAGCTTGGAAGGGATAAGATGCTTGGTAGCGCCATCCATCTTCTCGATAACGTAATCCCTGTCAATGATAGTCTGGATGTGCTGAGCAATTGTGGCGTCGGTGCCTATGATAGGAGATGATGTGAGAATGCAATTTGGAATGACTCCCTAACTAACCAATTCCATTCTTATCCATCAATGTGACAAGATCAGCCTCTGTCAGTAGGCTAGGCTTCGATGTTTTCCCTTCCCTAAGTTCACAGACGGAAGGCTGGAATTCCTCGCCTTCTTCGAAAGCAGGCACAACGTGTCCAACCCATTTATCATAGGGGTAAACGAGAAGATAGTTTTTCTCATGAATAACCAGACCTACGGGAAGAATTAGCATTGAGGTGCGCGGCAGGAGAAGTATATATTTACCCGCCACATAGAATTGCTCATCCCCGCACTCAACGTCTACAGTGGTCTGTGATCCGACGGCATCCTTTGAGCAACACGCCAGGAATCGTCGCGTGATGAATTCATAAACTTTCTTTTCATCCCCGGCCAGATTTCCCGCGTGGGCGGTGGGATGAATGGGAGGGTGGGCCTTGTCATTGTTTTTGCCTTTTCTGGGTGGAGAATATCCTCCCTCGCCAAGGCTAGAATGAACAATCCAAAACTGAGAAATCCGACAAGAATCAACAGACATACGAGTTTGCAAAAGCTCCCCATGCAGCATCGGTAGTTTGTTTTTGTATCAAAGTGTGAAAATCGAATTGAGGATCAAATTGATCTGTTTCGGTACGAGGATAGGAAAGAAATCCCTGTTGGTAAAGTTTTTCTGCAATCTAAGGAGGAATTATAGTAATCATATGATTTAAATGGTAAACAAACCAACGTCAAGGACTTTCTTCGGAGCCAGTTTGAGCAGTCGCGAGCCAGCTTTCTGCAACTCGACGGTGGTTAGCGGAAGCGGCTTCCTGTGAAATGGTGATTAATGGCTGTTCGTGGGCAGGATAAGACATCCCACCATTTCTTTGCCTCTTTAGTGACTACTTTCGTGACGCGCGCCGCGGGCTTGGACAACACATGGCTGTATATAGATACCGCTGCATCTTCATCAAATAAATGCCCTCTCCTCCAGGTAAACACGGTCTCCTCTTCGCCTTGAGAAGGGGGGATCCGCGTCAAGGAGAGGTAGATGTACCAAAATGGTTCCGAAACAAAACTTTTGACAAGGTTCCACTTTTGGACAACAAATCCGAGGGTGGGGAATTGGCAAGGGCCTTATAATCGTTAACAGGGATTACGACATGCAAGATAAATGCTAACCATAGGACACGATGTTCTTCCCTTCTGCCAGTTGACCGAAGCGAGCTTGGAGAGTCTGAGTTTGCATACGAGTGAAAGCAGCGCCGACCTTGAGATCGAGAATCATTCGCGCCTCTACAGCATCCGCTTGTGCACGATCAAGCTCGACAGGGTGTTGTGCAGCATGGTGTATTTGCCTGGAGTCCAACATCCGGATAAACGTTGGTATATTTATGAACTAGCACGTACTGAGCGATAATAGCGCTGAAGCGTGCCCTTTTGATTACAATATTCTGCTTTGCTCGTCGACAAACGCGTACAATTTCAAGCCCAATATGTTCCCCTTCCCTATCGCAATCCGTCCAAATCATCAACGTGTCTGCACGTCTGGCTTGAGTGAGAAGGTTGGCTTCAATAGATTTCTTGTCCTTAACGATCGTAGTCTCAATTGCCGCGTCGAAGAGCTCAAAGGGGTCACATGAGCCCCATTTCCTATGAGTATCATAAAAGTCGTTTTCTGTCAAGTGCCCGACCACCGATGTAACAGTATATGAGGAATTTGTTTGAGGATAATTAAATTCATAGTTCTTGATGTATTGATTCCGGGTCGCATTCTACAATATTTGACGCGTCAATGGAGATTTTCGCGGCTTCCAATCACAGGTTACTCACTGTTGTATACTGCCCTCCCGAGAGAATTTGACTTATGGACTTCGCGATCGAAGGTTTCTCAGCAACGCAGAGGACTCGCATGGAAGCCGAATTAGTTTTAAAATAATCAGTAGTTCCTACGGGAGGGAATACTCGTGGCTGAACGTCACGGTGAACTCGCTGAAGCCTGAGTCTGGAAGTCGGAGTCGGGAACCGGACAAACGGTATCCGAAGCTTTATTTGTTTGTTTACTCGTGTTGACTAAGAGCGTTACTTTTTTCGATTGAGGTAAGTACTTGAAGAGAACCAAGTGAAGGTCAGATGGACAAGTATAACGAGCCTACAACACGACTCTTGACCCTTCTGAACATATCTGCAACAAAGGCCGGAAAGCGAAAACGATCTGAATATGACTTCATCCCTGCCGCGAAACTCAACAAACGAAAATCTATCAAATTTGGAGATGAAACGGCTGCTATTGTAGAAGTCCCCCCTGTAGCAGTGGTGGAGGTCGACGAGGCTGTGATAACAGAGGAAACTTTAGATGATGCTGAGGCTGAAGGTGTGTAATTGATGCATCGAGTCATGGAGAGGCTTGACATCAACTCATAGAGACATCCGACTTATACGAGAGACATTTCGGTGTCAGTCCCTCGGTACTGTCGGAATCATCCAGGACTTCAGTAGATAAGCACATGTGGAAAACATCAAAGAAAAAGACCGGTAGCTTAGGGACAGCTGTAATCTCGATTCCCGATGGTGCAGAGTCCCTAGTACCCGATTCACCGCAGATAGACGTATGTGCCCCTCGTTCTACGCACGTATTGGGATTTGACCTGTATTTCAGATTCTCGAACGATTAAGAACAACGTTCAGGTCACGTCAGACGAAAACTGCTCACGGTTTGTATATATTGTGCTCATCACGATGATCTCACCGTCATGCCCTTACAGAGCGTGTCAACCTGCAAAACGACCTATTGTCGACGCTCTCCACACGCCGAGACCTCTACCTTACCGCAACGCCCCTTGATTCTAGAAAAGCCGTCCGCGAAGCAATCGCCCTCCATACCCTCAACCACGTCACTAAGTAAGTGTCCTCCAATCTGGATACCACACTCCCTGATTTCTGCATATCGCAGAAAACGCCGCCGCGTGCTCAAAAACAACGAACGTCTCGCACACGCTGCGAAAACCAACCCCGGGGCTGAACCTCCCGAAGACGTACAGGACCAAGGCTTTACACGTCCCTCCGTCCTTTTCCTCCTGCCGTTCCGTTCCTCTGCCCTTGACTGGTTTAGCGCCCTCACATCACATACACCCACTCCTGCATACCAAATCGAAAATCAAGCGCGCTTCGCATCCGAATACGGGCTTCCGCCCGGTGCAATTGACAAGCTTGTCACCGCGGAACCTGGGACGTACCCCCGCGACCATGTTGAGACTTTCAAAGGGAACGTTGATGACAACTTTCGGGTTGGCATCAAGTTGACAAGGAAGAGTGTGAAGATGTTTGCGGAGTTTTATGGGTGCGATATCATCATGGCAAGTCCTCTCGGGTTAAGAAGATCCATTGAAAAGGAAAAGTGGGTAAATTCACGCCATGTCAATTCTATTGTCTTACCACAAATTCCAGAAACGCAGATTACCTTTCTTCAATTGAAATATTGGTTGTCGACCAGCTCGATGCATTGACCATGCAGAACTGGGAACATGTCAAGGTAGATAGATATATATGTGCTGTCGGAGTTGACTATTAACCTTAACTGCTTCCTGAAATTCCAGTTTGTAGTTTCACATCTCAACAAATTACCAAAAGAATCACACGACACCGACTTTTCGCGGATAAAGCCTTGGTACCTGGATGGCCAGTAAGAGATTTCTATATGTATTTTACTGCTTTCGATAATAACTACCATTTAGCTCAGCATACCTACGGCAATCTATTCTCCTGTCCGCCTTCGAGACTCCAGAAACGCGTTCGTTATACAACACATCTCTGCAAAACGTTGCTGGGAAGATCAGGACAGAGAAACGCTGGCCAGCTGTGACTGTGCCTGAAGGGATCGAGCAAGTGCGTGATCAATTATATTCCAGACTGTACACTTAACGTCCTTCCCAGAACTTTGTCCATTTCGATTGCACTAGCCCCAAGGACGAGGCTGATAAACGCTTTCACTACTTTACGACACAGGTCTATGTTTCCGATATCATGGCCTTACCACCACTTAACGACATCGTTCCTTTTTGCAGTTGCTCCCGGCCATCTTAAGATCAGCAGTACAGCGCGAAAACACTACCATTTTCATCCCTTCTTCCTTCGACTTCATTCGGATACAAAACTACTTTAGAAAGCACTCAGGAGTCACATTCACTATCCTCTCAGAGTTCGTCAGCTTCTTTTTTAGATTCATTATATCAATTAACATATCTCCAGGTACTCAACTAACCAGGACATTTCCCGCGCCCGTCAAGCTTTTTTCCAGGGCAAAAAATCCTTCCTCCTTATAAGCGAGCGGTTCCAATTCTACAAAAGGTCTACTACATATCTCACCCCTGCACCTGTTTCCGCATGCTGATCTATTGTTCTAGATATAAGATCAGAGGTATCCGTAACCTCATCTTCTACGGACCCCCAGACCACCCCCAATTTTTTACGGAACTCTTGTCATATCCATTCCTCGACGATGGTGTAGAGCCGTCAGATATTACATGCCGGGTACTTTACTCCAAGTATGATTGGTTCAGATTGGAGAGGATCGCGGGCACAGAGGGTGCAGTAGAGCTGATTAAAGCTAATTGATCCTATGTATACTGCCGTGTATGTACCGAAGCAAAGGATGTACACTGAATGAAAACACGTCGCTACGCGTCTCAGCTCCCTAAATTCATTGCCCGCCGCGTGCGCGAAAAGCGGCTGAGCGCACAGACGAGTTCTGCTGGCGTTTTTCGACATTCGTGTTTGATGACTGTATCGTAGGCCAGACACCAGATGCATTCGGGTCGTAATTAGAGTTGACATCACATTTAGTCTAATATTGATGAATACTCTCAATCCTCTTACGGTTTGCAACGTTATCTAGGATATACACTGGAGCGCTTGGCGCCGGCCCTGCTGTTGTATCAACACAGCCCTAGGGAATAGTTCATGGTGTTAGATCACAGTGGTAGTTGTGGACCTTGTATGCAAACTCTTTGTCCCCGAACTACTTGCCTTCGGATTTTTTCGAGGCAAAGACAGGTCCATGATATGTGCCTGTGCCAAACCTTCGTTGAAGGCCAAAGGTCACATTCCATGTTCCAATACTTCCGAAAATCGGGCCTTTTGAAGTATTTTCACGAGATTTTAGAATCAATCTTGTACCCTTCATCGAGAGTTATTCGGTGAGGTAAGTAAGGTGACGCGAAGACCACGAAATACGCACCGCAAAGGCATAGGTCGCCATGATGATCATGACACATTCTGTTTAATATTTGGCCATTCATGCAAGGCATCGATTTCTCACGTCGATGTTTCACATGCTGCAGCCGCAGGCAATAAACAAGATAAATACAGGCATTTCACGGTGGAAGACCCTATTTAGGACAACAACAACCACCCCATTGATAGTCCTGTTCGTCCACGATGGAGCCGCCTATTTCTTCGTATCAGGAGTGAGGATTGGAGTTGGTGATGAAGAACACAGGGTGACATGAAGACTGTTTGCTAAAGAACGTTCTCAGGTTGGAAGGGATAGACAATTGTGAGGATTGGTCTTTTATGTTGCCTTCGGGAATGCCACAATAGGCAAGGCGGAGCTAGATCAGTGTGATCAGAGGTGAATTGAGGCAAGCAAGTCAAGTTCAACCGTCAACGGGGGGAACCAAGTATCAGTGCTGTGCCACGTCGTGGTTCCGGATTGGGAAGCGTTCCCCGACGGAATCGTTGAGAAATTGCAATCCGAGTCGATGCTGCTCGGGGATGTCCAAAATCCAAGACCACCGATTATAAAATGAGAGGCTGAAGATGTCTTGCGCACATAACCTGGGTTGAATCAAGGGTTATGCTGACGTGAGTATTTCACAGATCATTTCTGATTCAGTATTAAGAGTCTTTTACCGATTGGATCAACGTATTTAACTCGTTGGTCTTACTATTTTCACGTTGTTTACTCCTCGAAACAGATCTCTGACCGCTATGGCTACAACGAACAATCCAAACCAATCGACGTATGAAAACACTTTGCTTCATTGTCAACATCTATAACATATAGGATAATAATGTGGCTCACCTTGACAGAACTTGGAGTTGAATAACGAGTGGGCAATCAACATACACTTTCAGCATGAAAAACATAAAGAAACAAAGCGAGGATGATTCCAGTCCAGATAAATACTTTCTGACACCGCTCCTTCTCAACCCAGACCTGCTCCGCGTTTAAAGCAAGGACCTTTTGTTCAGCGCAGTACAAACATTACACATGCCGTTCACTAACCCCCTGAGGCGGAAAAGCGCGCCACTATCTTGATTCCGTGATCTTGATTTGAAAGCTCAAGTGACATCCGCCAATGATGAAGGAGGATCGCACAATGCACAGACCAGATTTCCATGCACCAGGTTTGTGCAGACCAACATCAGATACAGGAAGAGCACTGAACAATCCTACTCAACCTGAGGTATTTACCGCTTTGTTGAGATCAAGTTGGCTGCGTTTATGCAAATACACTAGTCGGAATGGAAACTATGGAAGCTTGATGATCCATACCAAATAAAAGTGCCCAAGGATGAGCAGGCTATGCAGAACTGGGTCAAGTCCATGAAAGAATCAGGTGATGGAATGTGTCAAGATTGGATGGACCAGATTGACACATTGATCATATTTGTGCGTTCCCTCCCTCTCCGAAATTGTATAATGTGGCAAATACTTAGTGTATCGCTCTAGACTGGACTTTTTTCTGCAATTGTTACTGCATTTACCATTGATTCCTACCGATGGCTCAAAAAAATTCAGGCCAACGGGTCTAAACCCAACTCTTGATGCAGACCTGACCCTACTATCCGATTTTATTGGTGGATTGAACGTCTCACGTAGGGATACTATTTCCAGAGGTATTTCACCAGTCACAGACTCCGACGAAAACCCCCAAGCGGTTCAAGGCCTCGAGGGGCTTAAAGGGCTACACTGACAAGCATCGTGCGTCGAAAGCCGTATACCATGTCCCAGCCATTTCGCCTCGGAAAAGTGACTCTTGCTCTAAATTCACGGGCCTGGACCCCCTGGTCAGTCATGCGTACCACTTGCGGATACAAGAGACATTCACCCAGTTCTTGGGATGTAACGTCACCTCACCAACTCATCGATATTCAACCGATATACCGAGCTCTGGGCTAGATGCGCAGTTGGTGAAAGCGGTAAGACGAAAGACGACATGTGATGGAGAGTTAGTGATGATCTGTAGGAAGGTTTAGAAGTGCTCAGTCTTAAGGCCCATGAAGCCCACATTAAATGAGATCCCGGTTCGTCAGGTTCTCTTCCAATTTTTCTAATTCTCATTTATTTACGCCCTTGCGCAACCTGTCTAATAGCTATTTCCACACACTTTGTATCACTATATTCTCACTTACTTAAGACGGATCAACTGTCTAGCACTGCGTTCTCACTTCTCGTTCCCTGCCTCTTTCTAGGTTTCATGGAATGTTACCGTCAAGACGGTTTTGATATCCCGCTGGGTGGCTTGCTTGGGGAAATTCAAGGTGGATTACAAGGATGACTGACATTCAATTAAAGATCGAAACTGCGCGACGCACATTATTGTTTCTTGTCTCTGAAAAGTCTTTGACGAAGCTCTCTAGACCTCACATCAGCTCTCGAACAGCAATCTCTCACGTTATTTGCACACTTTTTTTGTGAATTATCTTGAGACAGAAGATCATTTCGAACGCCAGGATATTACTCTGTATTTCATATCGCTCCTTCGTAATTATCCGGATTAGAATCCATGTATCTCATCATAGTGTCACCTACCTTTCGCAGTTATTATTGCCTCCTTAGCACCGATCATCCTCGCAGGGATGTCCGAGAATGGGAGATTACTCTTGCAGGTCGCTTCCCAGATGTAGCGTATTTGACTGTTGAGCCCGTTTGAAAAAGGTTTCATTGCATGATTAAGGTAATAAGGTAATATAATTATGTACGCAACGGTATTAAATGAAAGTTCATGAGCTCTTTACTTTCGAGTGGCGAGTAAAATCGGTCCTCGCCGCTTTCACAATAGCATAGGCGACGAACCGATACACCACAGTAGTGGCAACCAAGGCACCTAACATTGGTGCTGGGTTGATGTTAAGCTTGTATAAATCCAAAACCTGTTCTCCAGTCCTCAGCGGGCATTGTCCATCAGGTAACCTTTGCGATTCGTTACAAGTGAACTCCATGCCTTGCATCGTGTATGGCAACATATTGGCAGTTGCATATTTCAACGGGGAGATGTAATTGATTCCTTGGAAGAAGGCCGGCATGTCCACGCTCATCAAGCCCTGTATTCAATATGTCAATAATAACACGAAACTGAAAAAAAACGAACATACACTCATAAACTGTCCGACTGACAATACAACACTTGTTATGGTCAAGGCGAAACCAGTACTTGAGAAGAAAGTGTTGAAGATGATGCCGAGTGATTCTCCGCAACTAACGATGCAAAAGCAGTTGAGGGCAATGATGAAGTACATCCCGACTGTCCGACGAAGGTCAATAGCGATCGAGCCCAGCAACGAAAACAAAAGGGCAGCTATTACTCCGAAAGGGAATTCGAAGAAATTGTAAGCCACAAAGAATGCCTCTACGGAGTATGCGCGGTCGTCATGTTCCTGTGGAGGGGTTAATCACATGGGGCGAGTGCACAGAGAAAGAAAAAGAAATTACATGATAAAACACATCGCGTTCGGTCGGGTAAAGAGCAACATTCTGGAGCATTCCTACGAAATAGACTTAACGGAGAGGGATTAGTAGCTTATAGGTTGAGAGGCCCATGAACACTAACAGGGTAGGATTTCCTCTGTGTAACGAGTGAGTCTGTGAACATCTAGAATAGTGATTCAAGATACATACGGACTGCACCGACGATATTTACGCTGGCATCCTCGTAGGTCCGTCCAAGAGGCGCAAAAAAGAGGGCCAGTATGATCCCCAAGCCAAGTACCTGCCCGATACGTGCAATCGCCAGATTTGGTTGCCTGCGCAGGTTGATCATTCCTCTCTGGAGCAGAATGGGGAGTGCGATATAAAATGGTGCCGTCTGCTTCGAGTTTGTCGCATCGAGTGTGAAACCGCTTTTTTCATCAACATATTCCTGCGGCTTGTGGGCCTTAAGGATTTTGTCAATTCTCTTGCGACTTATCTCCTCGACTTCTGAATCACGTAAATCGACGGAGACAAGATCAAGTACCCAGTCACTTGGGTTGTAATTTGAAGGACAATCATAGCCAAGGTTGTTAAAGTACGGAATCATGTCGGATGGATTGCCCGAATATGCGACGCCACCACCTTTTGCAAGTATGAGCGAGTTACCGAACTTGCTAAAGAGTTCAAATCGGCTTTGATGGATTGTGATGATGACTGTGCGACCTTCATTCGCAAGGCCATGCAAGACGTCCAGAATTGACGAGGCTGTGAAGGAATCGAGGCCTGAAGTTGTGTTATTCGTCTAGTTGGAACAGAAGGAAGAGAACGAGAAACCTACCACTTGTCGGTTCGTCAGCGCTATCAACAAATGTTAACAATCTTTCAGGAATGGAAATGATGTTACCAAGACCTACATAAGTATGCTTGGCTCTGTTAGGATTTGCACGGCAATACTAACCCTCCTCTTTTCACCACCACTAATCCCTTTTATGAATTCGCCTCCGATCAGATGGTCCGCGCAATCGGTGAGTGCTAGTATTCTAATGACTTCCTCCGCGCGGTCCCGCTTCTGCCGTTTGCTCATTGAAGACGGAAGCCTCAACCCAGCCGAAAAATGCAACATCTCCCGGACCGTGAGATACGGCAGTAGCGCGTTGTCGTGTTGGGTCACATAGGAGCATAGGGCCCGCATCTGAGCTGCATCAGGTTCCACCCCGTTGAGCAGAGTTTTCCCTGATGTCCGGTATTGTGTAAAGAGTGTCGAGTGTAGCCGGAGGGCCATGAGATTGAGAAGAGACGTTTTACCGGACCCTGAAGGCCCCATAATGACGTTGACAGCTCCGGCCTTGAAGCGCGTTGTTATAGACGGTAAGATAGGAATCCTAGTCCGATTTCCTCTGAGTGTGATCTTCTCAATTGTCAGCGTCAAATTAACCAGGTCAACGTCTAGACCCGTGACGCCTTTTTCGGGTACTTCTTGTAACTTTTCCTTGATGTCTGTGCTGTCTTTTTCTGCCTTTTTATACGTCCCCGCCACTTGGACATTGACAGTCCAAAAGTGAAGCAGGATAATGGATCCAAAAAAGAAAAAAGCCAAGAATGCAAGAAGGGCGTAGATGGGTACTGCATACCACCCGGGAGTAAATGACAGATTTATTATGATGAAATCACCGCGATATTGTATGCAGTTAGGGTCGGAGGCGGCATCGCCGACGGGGCAATCGTAGAATTTTCCCGTGAACTCGTTCGTTACCAAAGCGCCGAATGTGTAGAACTATAGAATATGCAGCATTTAACATATATCACACATCATACAAGAATTACGGGCTTACGCAGTAACTAATCCATTTTATCCAGCGCACGTAGACTGGAATTGTCGCTGCCTGTATAAAGAAGCCGGCCGCGAAAGTTTGGAATGTGAACCTGCGCAGCAGCTGTTAATATACAAGAGTAGTTGACATGTAGACCTCGTACAGCAAATTTCCTATCATCGATGCGATTGCAAAATCCCTGGATATAGCCACACAAAATGTAGCAAATGTGACAGCTATAAATTGATTCAGGAGAATCAAAGCGTAAAACTTGAAGAATTGTATTCCGTCTGCAGAGAAGCCAGACAGGAAATAGAAGATGACGGAAAAAAGGAAGGGGACTATAATGTCTTTGAGTAGTCCATGCGCAAGTCTTCTGCTGACCATCCATGGAATGACTCCCACAACGCCCTCACTGCGCTCTCTGTCGAATACGGCGATGTCGGAGCCGGACAAGCACCACATTTCGTATAGAAATATCAGATAGCCCTGAAATTAAATTATCATTATGTTCTTTCGAGTTCAGGCCGTAGCATACCTGTAAACCAGCTGCAATATAAAGCGCGGCCAGGCGGGAACGTATACCAGAAAGATTTTCAGTAATATCGAGGAAGATAAGGCCACAGACGAGCCCCATAACGACAGCTTCTACCCATGACGCTGTCAAACCCATCGGGTCTCGAGTAGTTGTAGTAAGTAAGCGGCGAGTCAACACCCAGATTTGGCGCAGTATCGGGGGTTTAGTAGGAACCTTCTTCTCAAGCACCCGTTGGCGCTCCTTTATGCCACTCACCGCCAATGAGTACCTCACGAGGGATTCTTTCTTCCATGCCTCCGCAAGTGTGTGTAGCTGGGCGTGTGTCCGTACCTCAGCATCAGGCGTTCTATTATCAATTGCGGTGATCGTGATGAGATAGTCGGCCGGGTTCATATGGACGGAAAAGGTGCCAGGGACAAGACGATCAAACCATTCCACAGCCTCCTCAGTGGGACCCGAATATACCGCCCGACCTTGGCTTAGAAGCAAGATGTGGTCAAATAAGAAGAATATATCATGGCGAGGTTGATGGATAGTGCATATAATGGCACGACCCTTAGAAGCAAGCGATTTGAGCATACTCATTAGCTGATATGCCGAAGTTGCATCTAGACCCGTTGTTGGCTCGTCACAGAAGAGAACACTGGGGTTTCCCAGCATTTGAACACCGAGACTAACACGCCTGCGTTCGCCCCCAGAGCATCCACGGTATGCCCCTTCATCCCCAACCATAGTGTTTGCACATTCCTTAAGCCCGAGTTCTAGAATAATTTCTTCGACGAGGTTTTGACGCTCCGCAACTGTTGATAAGGAGAGTCGTAGGGATGCTGCATACATCAACGTCTCCCGGACGGTGAGAGTCGGTAAAAGCAAGTCCATCTGCGTAACATATGCATTCTTGACGGAGGACAGGGAGGGCGAATTATTGTATAGAACCGTTCCGGATACCGCTAGATTTGGACTTGATATCCTTTGCGATAATATGCTAAGCAGGGTCGTCTGCATCGGCGGAGCTGAGCAAGCGTAGATGTGACTAATAAATAAACAAACCTTCCCTGAACCTGAAGCACCCATGATTCCGCAAAGGCTGCCTTGAGGGAAATCCACGGAAATGTTGTCAAGGATGGGTTTTGACTGGGTATTGCCAACTTCCAGATCGTTCGTGGTGCCGGGTGTCGATGGGGGGCTGGCTTTCAATCGCCCCAAAAACGGCCTTGCAGGAAGGACGCCTACAGAGACACCCCGAACTTGTACGTCGACTGGTGTGACTTGAGAGAACGAGATGTTCTCTTTGTGTATATCCTTCATGGGTGGTTGGCCGTTGCTGCCTCGGAAGGCCATTGCGCGGGGGAACGAGGACAACCTGGTGGTTAAGGCCTAACTGTTCAGCGCACGCGTCTGGGCGGCGGCATCACTGAGTGATTAGGATATTTGTATCAAGGTTAGTTATCACGGATAAGATCGAACCACTAACGGTTTTATTCGACGATAATTTGTTCGCTCGGGGCCCGGTCGTTCATATCAAGCATTTGAAAATTTAGAGGGGATATGATGCATCCGCATGGTCCAACTCGACACGTGTTTGAAAACTCCGAGCACCATTCGAGTTGTCTAAGCTGTGTTACGGTAGATTACGTCGTATATGTAATGTCCGCATGTCAAGCACCGTAATGCTGAAGAATGCCTGAAATGTGTCGTGTCCTCGGTGTGATGGGTTTATAAAACGCCAAATCATGGAGCATCTACTGGAACCACAAGGCTCCCGTCTCAATCTTCGGCATTTCGCAAAAGCACAAATATGTCCCTTACTACCTAGGTTATCTGCAACGAAGAGCAGATAGGAGATGCGCTCCACAAGGTAAGCATCCATCTCATCACTGATCAGTGTTCAGTACTCAGTATCAGGATGACAAGCGTTTGTGCCAGTTCGAAGGTGCCACCGTGACTTACATAATTCACAGCATCATTTCCCTACCAACGAAATGTCTCATACCCCTAAAGTCTACTATGCTGTCAACGTTGGAGAAGCGAAAGCTGTGATTTCTGCAACCATCGCGCGAGATGTACGAAAACTCGTTTACACAAGTTCTGCCCGCATCATTTCGAATGATTACGACATTGTCGATGGAGACGGAACCTTGCCATATCCATATTTATCAAAACATCTCGATGCATGCACTAAGTTCAAAGCGTTTGCTGAACAAGATTTTTTTGGCTAACGGTGGGGCGGGTCTGATGGCAGGTTAAATCGTCCTGGCGGCGTTTTGGAGTACGAACTATTCTATTCTATACATGCAGACTTCTGGCGTACAAATCTGGTGATCGTGAAACAGTTACTGGAACAAATCATGCCTCAG
Source organism: Collybia mongolica (assembly GCA_013420905.1). Lineage (NCBI taxonomy): Eukaryota > Fungi > Basidiomycota > Agaricomycetes > Agaricales > Clitocybaceae > Collybia > Collybia mongolica. Next base: position 1,207,699 of record JAAXNY010000004.1, read on the forward strand.
ATCGGAAACAACACGGATCTTTTTGACCGGACATATGTTAGCAACTATCCCTTGCCGCCGAAAAAAAGAACAACCCCGCTATGGCCGGTCAGGTCTTTATTATCAATTGACAGTGCTCTCGTGCCCTTCTTGGACCATATGCGCGACCTTTGGGGCATTTTCCAGGAAGCATTCCCTGATCATCCGAAACCGAAACCGACAGTCGTGATACCCCGGAGTTTTGCATTAGTCCTGGCCCATATTGTAGCGTTCCTGCCCTGAATTAATAAGAGGGAGAAGGCCGCATTTGCGCCTCCTAGTGTCACTTTCGCCACGGTTGCTGTTTACCTTAGCAGCGGCATTGCCGGTTACGAGCTAATTATCAGTGTGGAAAATCGACTGCGAAGGCCAGTAATTGTAAGATCTATACTCCTTTCCTAAGGTGCGCATGGTTTGATCACTATTCCTTAGTGGTTTAAGCCAAATGGGACTTAGAGGCATTGATGAAATGGCTTGACGTAAAATGCACTTTGGAGGAAATTGATTGTTTATATCTTGGTTTTGGCTGTCCCCTCAGTGTTGTCCCATCATCAATTCCGTGGCAAATTCATATGTTTGTAAATCTGTAATATACATCATGTATCATGCGTTATGACTGCAAGCTAAAGATCTTCATGTCTCCAAGGGTATTGCCTGCCCATCCCAACGATCCTCAAGGTGGTCAGAAGGATGTCGTCGAGTCAACTTCAATCGTCGGGACAATTGACGCGATGAACTTGAGGAACACCACAAGATAGAAGTCAACCCGCATCCCTTCAACTTCTTCCTCCTCACCCTGGGATTTTTCGGTCACCGTGCCGCTAGCCTTCCGTGCGAACGGCCACTTCTTCTTCGCCTCCTTGTTGTTGGCCGCGGCCGTCGAGCCCCCAGACTTCCGTCGAGATAGTTGCTCCTCGACTACACTGTTGTTCATTCGCTCAATTACCTTCTTCATTACACTCGCGTGTTTGCAGGGGTGCACCGAAGCGGCTTGCAACGACGCTGAATGAGGGAACTGCTCGATCGTGACAGTCTTGTGAGCGTGGTCCGCAGAAATATCTTGGAATATTTGTGGTGGTGTGAGTGGAGTCCGGTTCTATCGCGCTTTTGTTCAGCAATGGTGTGAGGAGGGTAAAAATGGTAGGATTTACTTCATCATAGCCAATAAGCCAGACACGGGGAGTTTGGTAGTACTTGTCGTAGGTGATCATGACATCATAAGTTCGCACTTGTAGTAGATTCCCTTTTGCCATTTCAATCTCACTAGATTGACGTGAGTCGTCAATAGAAAGCATGGAAGCAACGCGGAACAAGTACCTGGCGTCAATGACACCAGCTGCCACCGGTTTTGTAGTTGTAGCCGTGGCGTCATCTCCTTCTTCGAGGTCGTCCTCCTCCATGTCGGGAATGTCATCGAGGTCAGGCGTCTCTGCGGCCCCTCCACCTGATCCAGAGCCAAGAGATAACGATCCCATCCCAGAGCCGATGTTATCGTCGTCTTGAGGCCCATCTAGGTCAGGAATATCGTCAATAACACCTGGATTAGCAGCAGAATCCATGGTCGATTTCCGCCCGGCATGGGTCTCGACCCATTCGTCCACCTCCCCGCCTGGAGTTGAGGAGTCCCCGAATGATACCATGCGTTCTGCGTCCTCGTCTGCGTCGGTATAGGCGAGAGAAGTGGCACGACGAAGGCAGGGCACGCCACGGGTTAGGAGATACTGTTTATCAGCTGGGAGGTAATCTCTTGCTTTCGATGCATCTCCTTTCTCCCTGTATGTCGTGCGCTTGGTTTAAAACGACGCCTAGTGATGCGATGAGGGCCACCAACCATGTCCATACAGGAAACTTATAAGCCAGGAAATCCCCTGCTGCTACAAACTCCTCTATAGTACATTGATGGGGAAATCAACGCGTTTTCTCGGGTAATCGAAACCTACCAGGTGTAATTCGTCCGTGTTCTTTGAACTTGCTTTCTTTAAGGACCTGATTTAATGATCAGTGAGCTGATCTTGACGACCCGGGGCAGACGGCGGCATACAGGGCTTAGGTATTCACGGATATTCCAAAATTGGGACTGTGTAAGATACTCAGCCTCGATATGTGATCCCTAAGTTGCGAAATACCTGAATGGCCTGCATGTTGGAAGGAAGAGGAAAAGAACAAGTCGTGTTCAGGGAAACCAGCGGCAACAGACAATCAATTCATTTAGCTACCACCGCCCCCACGTGGTTGACCTAAATCGGGCCGTTTGTTGCCCATGAACACCAAGAAAATGGAATTGGACGTTACAGCATTTCTACCCAAGTATTCAAATAGAGGTAATTGCAAGGCGCTGGTAGATGATCCCAGTTATTGTAGCAGCTGGTGGATACATTAACGAGTCAGCTTTATATGGGAACAAAAATGATCTACGGGAATGATGGCGTTAACTCGAATGAACGGGAGTCACCATGCACGTCAAAGGACGGGATAGGCTGATTCGATGAGTAATAAAGCAAGAAGACGAGGGCGGGCAAACACAATGGGCGAAGAGCGGAGGAGAGTATGGAAAAACTTTTACGCAAAGCGCCACACTCATTGCACTGCTACTGATGAAGACCGTTTGGACTTTTTCTCTTTCTTTTCCTTTCTATCTTTCTTGTCTTTCTTCACCTTCCCCGCGTCATCTTGATTTGTTCCATTTGGTGGCTCGTCGACTTCCATGGCATCTCTCGTATGCTTCTTACTTTTCTTCTCTCGTATTTCATCTAAGTCCTTTCCCTTGGCCTCTGCGACAATGACTGTGTCTCTTTTTCGCTTCTTGGATTTTTCTGTTGAACCAACATCGTCTCCAGTTTCATCATCGACAGGTTTCCTTTCCTTTTTCTCCTTTTTGTTCTTCTCTTTCTTCCCTTGAGTGGGGGCAACCATGTCCACATCCTCTCCACTTGATCTCTCTTCCTTGCGTTTCCTTTTCTTCTTCTCTTTCTCGCCTCCCTCTTCCTTCTTTTCCTCCTTTTCTTTCTTCGGTTTCTTCTCCTTGCGCTTCTCATCGTCTTTTTTCGGTGATGGGGGGATAGGAATAGACGCAGGGTCGACGGCTCCGATATCTTTGGAGATTTTCGCTTTCTTACTGGATGTCTCGTCAGTCGCGGATGCGTTTTTTGTCTACTCAAGTTCAGCTCTTTCTAACTTGTTCAGACCAGGAATACCCTCACCGAATCATCCTCTACTGATGAGGATTTTCGCTTCTTGTCCTTTTTTTTATCTGAAGACGTAGAAGGCACCGGTGGTTCCGGAGCTTTTGTGGGTAATTCTGCCATTTCGACAGGGGCTTGGGGTATCGGTGTTGGTTTTGTGGCTGCAGAGGGAATTGGGGAATTGCGCGCCGGTGTGCCTAGAGGGGTATCATTGGCGCCAGTCGCAGTCGTTCTGGGTCTGCCCCATCCTCCGCCTCCCCTATAACCACCACGACCTGCAAACTGTCTGGGTTGTGGTGGGCTGTTACTTGCGGGCAAGGGTGGATAATTATTCCGAGGTGCAGGAGCGGGCTAGGAAGAGGGATTTTGGAAGATGAATATGTAGTACTTATAACTCTGTAAAACGCACTGTCTTGACACCTTTATACATGCTCTTTTGATATTTCTCCGCTTCACTTATGCATTGCGTGTGACCTTTGTAGTCCGCAGGGGTATTGAATGTTGTTGAACAATCTATGCAGTCGAAACCTCCATGGCAGCGAGATCGATGTTGATCTAGCTTGGGCTTCTTCACGACGTCCCCACATACTAACAGAGTCGATTATCAAATTTAAAGATGCGTATGATATCAATATGGCACTGACCATGACATCTATAATAACATCCTTAGTCATATTGGTTTCACTAGCATATAAGACAATCCTTACTGGAAAGATACCATCTTCACCGGATGGTTTGGGCTGGTCTGACGAATGAGAGCTTCAAGCCTCAAAGGGTGGTCAGAATCTTCGATTCCAAAAAAAAAAGGTTTGGCACGTGGGTTCACCGATCACACCGTTTCGCTGATCACCGAAAGCTTTCACAATCCGACTATTCGGGCCGACGAAAGTTCGTCCACAACATTTAAATAAACAAAATTTAGCTATTCGAAATTTCCTCGTTTGCTCTGTATCATTTCTCCGACATTCATCAGAGGTCGTTGAAATTGTGTACTCAAACCCTATACGTGTAGCTCCACGACTCTGGAAAAAGAAATAACGCCCAATGACGCACAAACGACACAGGAAAAAAAAAGGTTTCGAGCTGCCTGGACCCATACCCTCAGGATTGGAACGACAATTGATAAAATTGGCAATACTTTGCGAAACATATAGGCACGGTGCCTAAGCTAGGACTTTCCGCAATTGGGACATAGACCTCCACGAGGCTCGATCCTAACGGCATCACGCGGGGACAAAGGGGGCGGGCTTTGACTGATTCACACTCGAATTGAATGACCGAACGTTGCCGCTACATGTGTCCTTGTCAAAGACCTCCAGGCCACCGCGTCCTCGACTTATATAAGAGACACGAACGATGCTTTTGTGACCTCCCTACGGAACCGCCTACCTCCAGGACGCTCCTAACGCAGTTCCCAAATTATTGAAGAGATGCCGCGACCAGCTATAATGTATTCAGAAGTCCTTCGACGCAAGCCAGCTCCCAAGAAAGCATGCGCAGCTTTGCCTTTGAAGACCGTGGAAAGCAACCGTATTGAAACGAAATGTCCTGTCCCGCACACACCAATATCATCTTCCTCATCTAACTGCTATGTTGACGATGACCCACTGCTCTTCCCTCCCGGACTTCCCGTGAATGTTGTTTATCACGACCAAGAGCATGACCACGACTATGGCCTTGACTTGCCCATATACGCACAACTTCATATGGTGAGTTTTTCAGTCTGTGTGCCAAATATAAAGCAATGACAACTGGCCATCTTCACAGCCTCCACCTAATAATATATCTACTGCCAACGTCGACATAAACCGCAAAGCAAGCATCGATGCCGTCTATATCCCTCCTCCGCCACTTGCGAAACCCTACGTCGACAAATTGCTTGGGCCTAAAAGCAATGTAACATCACGCAAAATCGGCAACGCAGGTTCTTCCAATCTCAACATCCTGCCAACATTTGATCCTTTCACGGGCGACCCGGAAGGGTCCACACGATCACCCCCTCCAAGTTATAGGTTACCGCTATCAGAATTACTCCCTCGTAAAAAGTCTGAACCAAATGACAAAGCCACGATGGATTCCTCTTTCATTCAGCCTTTCAGCGCCACGCTTCCCACATCCATCCAAGGCCCCAATTTCTCCCTGGCAGGCCTGTTCCTTCAACATGGTGTTGAACGATCTGTATATTTCCTGCCTCCTGATCTCCTCGACAACGACGAGGAAGAAGAATCATACCCTGCGTGTAGTAAGAGTTGCCTGGCTCACCAATCCCTGTCTATAGCGCCTATTAGTCCCTGGGAAGTAAGTCTAACATTTGATTTATCCCTGTCTCCGTGGCTCATGGTTATTTCACAGCATCGAGACAGCAACAATCGTTCACCGTCATCTACTGGCAGCAAAAGCAGCCGGTCGTCTTCCCTTGTATCCCGTACAGACTACTCGCCGTCGCCCACCATCTCTTCAGCGTCTTCGGCCTATTCGGAAGACTACAGCTTCTATCATCGACGCAAGCCCGCGGCTCCGAAATGTTGCATATTTAAATTCAACTCCCCTGATACTATTGGTGTGTCACTGGAAGCGGTTCTATCGAAGAAGAAGGGCTGTTTGACGGATCCTAACGATGAAGTAATGGAAGATTGGGGAGAGAAGGGAAAACCTGCCTGTATACATCTGATTATTACTGTGAGTTGCCCAGTGATCCTTCCCTCAGCCATAAATGATACTAAGACTTTGCAGTGCAATGGCTTCAAGCGCGTGTTCCCCATTCAAATAAGGTGTCTATGCGGGGTTATCACGCGGGCTGAACTTGCATATGAGATTGCTGATATCATGCAGCGCTATCTAGTGGTTAGTGTTCTATATACTCTTCGACTTCACTTTTCTTCAACATGCTCCACGATGATATAGGAAGCGAAGACAGCAAAGTCGCGAACAGATGCACAGCATTCGATTTCGGGCTCATATTTACTCTCTCTCCGGACGGATAACCAAGGCCTTTCGTGGCGTGCTACTTTCGCGGACAGGCGCCGAATCAAGACTAATGACGCATGGGGGAAGACGGCACAACGAAGATGACGATGTGCATCATTTTATTCATTGTTGATCGAGAAGTTTCGTAGGTTAGTTTCGGATACTCGGTGCTACCCTATAAAATGGCAAAACAAATCAACTTTAATTTTGCGTAAATCGCAGAAATTGACAAGCTCGGTGTAATGAGGTGCGATGCTTGACTGAGGTACGGTGAGGTATGAGATTATTTATTAAGGTATATGCCACAACCAAAGCCCAGAGCACAAATAAAAGATAAATCAGAAAGTCAAAGTCCTCCCATAACGATACACGCGACCCAAACATCTTCATTGCGTCCCAAGCTTGACGATCCACGTCTCCGGGCACCCCGGCTCTACGGGAAGTAGTCTCAACTTGTGGTAATCTTCATCCTGCTCGAGGCCTTTGAAGAAGGTCGCATCCCCCAGATAATCTATCCGTCTCAGCCTCTTATCGGTAGTCTGTTCTTCTTCAACCCTCTTCTTCGCCGCTTTCTCTACAGCCTCCCTCTTCTTCTTATCGCCGATGATAAGTCCCCACTCCGAGTCTGCAATGAGCTCCTGCAAACCGGTGAATAATGCGTCCCAGACGGCCTCGCAGGTGATTGGCCCCTGTGAGACGATGTCAATTGTCCAAGGGAACGCTTTTGAAATCAGGCGGAGGTGGGTGACACCCTTTGAGATAGCCAGGGCATGGCGGCTGGAATAGTACGTGGATGCAAGGATCTCTGTACGTGGTTTCTTCCTCACATCAAAACGCAGCAGTGTAGTATCCGAAGCGAGTATAGGGTTTAAATCTGGATATTTCCTCGACCTATAATCTACAAGAAGAGGATGTCAGTCGTTGTGATGGTTGTAGGATGGGGAGAACACGTACCTGGGGGCTCCACGGGTGCGTATGGTCGATTCCAGAATGGTTGGGGTGCAGGTACGAATGGTTGAAATGGAATATAAGCGTTGTGATTCGCTTGTGGGTAGTAGTTAGGCTGCCAGGGGTTTGACCAAGGTCCGCTCATGTTGTGATGTAGATGGTCAGTGGTCTGGGGTGGGGAACGTTGAAGATAGTTCTGACGAAAGCAATCGGCTTTAAAAAGGCGAAGTATGTGGCTGTGATGCAATGTCAGGGAAGGAAGACTTTCCCAATGCACGCGCCGATAACAGTGTTCCGTGTCCGCTGATCTTGTGCAAAGTCATCAACAAGCGTGGCGGAAGCGCCCAAAAATGTGCGGGAGGAATATTGTTGATCAAAGAAAGATACGCGCCCATGGATATGGGCTGTGTACAGTGGATCAAAAATAGTCGTATCAAGGCGCGGTTCCAGGGGGGACTTCTGAGGCGGAGAAATGGCTGTGCACACGTGACAAAACACAATATCCAGGCGGGCACTAAATTTGAAACCATGGCTGGTGCATGGAAACTAGGCGCATGCAGTGCAAAAAGCAGGGAGAATAGGATACGTCATGGATCCAGGTGTCCATAGTCAGGGTCATATTGGCAGAAAAAACGACGTCATGAGTTAATCTGTTGCTGAGGGCACGCTACAGCCTGCGAATGGTAGTAAGCCCTGAAGCTTAATCCCTCGAAACGAAAGCGGTGAGGACTGTATAACAGACACATGGAGAAGGGAATAGGCTACTCCATGTTCGTCCAATCTAACCAGGTATGGAGAGCGGGAGAAGATTTTCTATACATAAGTTCGCAAGTACTCATTGATCATGATCATCATTTCAATAAAACAGACGCACTGCAAGTTCTTCTGGCACGACTGATGTCTTGCTTTGAAGTTTAGACGCTCTGAACTCTGAACGATGTCGGAAGCATTTACATTGTGGGACAATATTACGCCGCTAACTTTCACACCAGGTATGTTCGGACATTTTTTTATTGGGACATACGCAAATCCAACGTAAGTTTCTCCGTGGATTCGTTTCTGTGACCGGTATGCCAAACGATGTCAGCTGGAGTACACCTGACCGTTGGGAGAACGCATGGCTCCCATTGGACAAGACCACAAACCCCTTCCCAGACATCTGTTGACTTGGTTTAGCTTTCGCAGCGTATCTCTCCAGAGGCGAACGACGAGGCATTGACTGAAAGTAAGTAGGTGGCCATGTGGTGGCTTTTGGTGGCTCTAGATAGTAGCGAAATAAAGGAATAAACGTTTAGTTTAGGTGGTGGTTATTGGCTTGGCCATGACATCACTCACGTGAGGCTCACATGATCTTCAAACTCTATCAACGAGAAGCCTCTCGAAAGCGTAGGATTCCTACCACGATGTCTTCCAAAGTTTATTTTTATCAGTGAGATCATAAAAATGCGTATTTCACCCTCGCACTCTCTTAATTTTCGTTTGAATCAGCCCTCAGCACAACTTATCCACCGTCCTGAACGTCAGAAACGATTGGAGGACTTGGCCACATGATGTCTTATAAAGCGTACGCTATGATTGGCTGGGGGATAAACGTGATCGCGCGCCAAGATCGGGCATACAAATTCTAGACCTTTTCGTTTTCATTCCGAGACTGCCCACGTACTCATTATTACCTCGTACCACCATGTCGTTTGCTCTACTTCGTGCTCCCCTTCGCAAGGCAGCTTTTTCTGCAGCAATCCCTAGGACTGCAGTCTGGACTTCGTATCGCAAGTTCTCGACCCCACCACCCCCACCCCCACCCAAGGCGAAGTCTAACAATGGGCTCTTTATTGGCCTTGGTGCGGCGATTGCAGTCGGTGGACTCGCGGTCTACCTTTACTCAGATTCCACCGAGACTGGCACTGCCGTGAAGTCTGGAATCCAGGCTGCAAAGGTCAAGGCGAACTTCGTCCCGACAAAGGAGGACTACCAAAAGGTACAATTTTACTGACTCATTGACGAATGTATGGACTTACGACTAAATAAAGGTTTACAACAAAATTGCCGAGCTTTTCGATGAGGCTGGTGAATACGACGGTAAGAACATGACACCCAAGCTATGTGAAATATACTTAGGTTTTTGGTAGACGGCTCCTATGGACCCGTCATCCTGCGTTTGGCCTGGCACTCTTCTGGTACCTATGACAAAGACACAAAGACTGGTGGAAGGTACTATACGATCTTCAACAATTCCAATTGTTGCTCAATTCTACATCTATGACAGCAATTATGCTACCATGCGCTTCGAGCCTGAATCTCTTCATGGTGCCAACGCTGGCCTGAACGTTGCTCGGGATCTTATGGAGAAATTTAAGCAGGAGTTCCCCTGGATTACTTACGGTGATTTATGGACCCTCGGCGGTGTTGCTGCTGTTCAGGTAGGCTGTCCCATCCATCACCTCATCCGTCCATCATCAACTCGTCCCCCGCTCTTAATCAACTCCTTTTTTCCAATTCAGGAAATGGCTGGACCCAAGATCCCGTGGCGTCCCGGCCGAATTGACGGATTTGCTGAGCAAGCTACCCCCGACGGTCGTCTGCCTGATGCCAGCCAGGGTGGAGACCACCTGAGGAACGTAAGTCTATTTCCGTTTTGGGAAACTCGAGGCTTTTGCTCACCACACGATTTCCGTTCGTTTGTAGATCTTTGGCCGCATGGGGTATGTGCAGACGCTGTATTATTGATGGGCGGATCTTGACGTCTAAACAGATTCAATGACCAGGAAATTGTCGCCTTGTCTGGAGCACACGCCCTTGGACGCTGCCACAGCAACAGGTAAACCTTGCAACATGCTATCCAAGCTATTTAACCGCAGTTCACTTACACACACTTAAGGTCTGGATATGAAGGTCCCTGGACATTCTCGCCCACAACCCTGACAAATGATTTCTTCAAACTCCTGTTTGACGAAAAGTATGTATTTTTAGACCGTTCTAACAATAGCTGCTGACCTCGACGTTACTAGATGGGTCTGGAAGAAGTGGTCTGGCCCTAAGCAATTGGAGGACAAGAAGACCAAAACCTTGATGATGTTGCCGTAAGTGTCCAACCAAAAATTTTTTTTTTTGCTCCTATCTCACCGGACCGACTGACATATATTAGCACCGACTACGTGCTTACCCAAGATAAGAGCTTCCGGAAATATGCTCGGGCCTACGCAGATAGCAACGAGCTATTCTTTAAAGAGTACGGCCATTTCTTCCGAGTAATTAATTCTGCATACTGATGGCCTCTATTCTCCTTGTAGCTTCTCTGCTGCTGTCGCGCGTCTGTTCGAACTCGGTGTCCCTACGGAGCAATTCGTTACCCCCGAACCCTGGATCATGAAAAATCTTGATGAACAAGATACCAAGCAGTAAATTTATCTGGTGGAACTTTATATATACCGAGACTCTACGGCGAATAGAGGTAGAAAGCGAGGCTAGATGCGAATCTAACAATATACTCCCCTATAGAGAATATGCCTATATCCGCAAAACATTACCTCCAATTAGTACCTGTTTACGGAACACCATTCAACACTTAATCATGATATATCTTGCTGGTGCCAAAATATCATCCCTTTTTTACCCAATACTGCTCTCGAAATGAGGAAGTGGGGCGCAAAGTGTTTTTATTTTATTTTATTGGAGCTGGGTGGGGCGGCTGAATGTACCTGGCAAATAAGAACTAAGTGTATGTGAGATCGACGGTGGTGTTTTGTTAAATGGATATAGAGATATAAATACATTGGCCCTCCTTAAATCCTGTGGAAAAAAAAAAAAAAAAAAAAGGACTAGTCTATAGTTCGTAATGTAATGCCGCTGAGAACCCGAAAGCAGAGTTAATGATTATTGAAAGCGTACGCAGGCCAGTGGTCACGACGCGCTAATTGGAAGACAACGGCGAATGGGGCATCTCATGCACCTGGTGGTCCACCATCGCTCCCAGCCGCGCAAACCGCGCCGCAAGATCGGACTCGCTCTGCGTCCGCTGGGTCTCCTCATACGACGGCAGCCCCCGCATGCTCTCGAGCGGCGGCACGCCCCCGATGAACCCGCGCGACGCGACCGCATAGTCCGGGACCTCTGTGAACGCGCGGTGCAGCAGCGCCGAGCCCGACTGCGCGTCCGCCGCGGGCACACTCACCGTGTGCGGCTGCGACATGGACGCGCGGTGGACGTCCGACGCCGAGGGCGGCGGCTGGACGTGGTGCGCGCGCGCGATCCAGTGGTTCGGGGAGAAGGACGAGAAGGGCTTCATCGACGCCTGGAAGAGGCCGGGCAGGTTCCGGCTGGCGTTGTTGTTGTGGACGTACGTCTCGTGCGGCCCGCTGACGGGGATCTGTGTCGCGTCAATCAGCGAGGTGGGGTGCTCGCGGACGCGGCTGCGGTCACGGTCGAGACTCGTGTTGCGGCTGGAAAATCTGCTTCTGCTCCGCCGACGGCTTTGGCTGCGATTATGTGTGTCCGAATCGGGGCTGTGTTCGGTAGGGGGTGTGTGGGAGTTGGAACTGAGAGAGGGTGGTAGCTCGTCGGACAGTGACAATAGGAGTTCGGAATTTACCCAGTCCAAGGGTGTGCTGCTTCCCGAGCCAGGAGCATGGGGGAGGTGGGATGATAGATGGGCTTCAAGCGGCGTCGAGTGTCCTGAAGGAGACGGCGGCCACGAATTGGTTGGGCCGGGGCTGTCTGGACGCAAGGTAGGGCTTGCGCCTTGCGATAGCCACGGGTTTGTTACTCGCATGGTAGCCGATTCCGGAAGGAACATGTTCGCGACACGGTCGCGCACATGAGCCTTATAGCTAGGCAGCTGTATATCTTCCTCCTCTTGTACTGGTGGGGACTCGGCGCTTCCTAGGAGCAAGCGCCTAGTCGCAGCAGAGAACGCGCGCGCTTCCGCAAGCAGGCGGTAATCAAGTATATGCAGTGGTAGAGAGCAGCGAAGTTCTGAAGTGTGACCATCGAGATTACGAATAATAATACTCCAGCGAATGCGGTGGGAAATGGTTATTGGTTCGAGGCTGTGGCTCGGGGTGACCGTGAGGGGGATGGATATACTGAGATAAGTCACGACATCAGAATTCTCAGGCTCAGCAGATTCGCTCATGCCCGCAGCCTCTTCCGGTACTGAAGCTATTGGCTCTGTTTCTTGGGCCGGCGGTGAGGGCAGGGGGGGAGAAGAGGGTCTGGAGTGTGTATGATTAGAGGTCCGAGAGAAATGGCGACTGATTGCGGAGGTGCTGCTCGTAGCGCGATGAGCGGGAGCGAACCCCGGTGAAGAACCCCCAGGTGATGCAGGCGACTGGGATTGGCTTTGGCCACGCGAGTGTCCTGGGCGGCGCGTCTCCACCTCGACAGCCCTACTACCAACAATCTCATGTTTCACGACAGCCGCGACGCGAGTGTTTTCTTGCGCTCCGGATCGCCCGTAGACCCTTGTATGCTCGTGGATCGCCGTGCTCACATTTACCACGGAGCCACCTTTGGCGAGGGGGGAGAACTTGACGAGTGCGGTTACTTTGTCTCCTGCTGCCCAGGCCTTGTGTGGGACCATGATAGAATACATAAGCTTTTCCGGCCATGTATTCTCGATCTCCAGAGTCTGCTGATACTCGAGGGCTTCAGCCGCAAAAGACCGGAGAATCGGGACGGGCAACGCTGCCTGCAGGTTTTGATAGAAGCCTGATCGTACTGCCTGTGCACGTAGTTTGTATATTATAGACGCACCCCCAAGCGCCCCCGTGTTGATGCTCGACGGTAATGAACCTCCTATCCGAAGCTGAAATGGGAACAGGTGGCGGCCAGCCTTGAGCGTGTGGGCGCGACCCTTCTTGTCACCCTCCAAGAAAGACCAGTCGTGTGTGCAGACTATGTATTGCAAAGGAGCAGTGTTGAGTGCTAGACTGAAGAAAGGAATAAGTGTCAGAGATCTATGCATAGACAAACGAGAGCACTCGGGACGCACGTATCGGTCGGAGAGACAGGTAGATGGGCTTTCCCCCTAAACTGGAGAGTAATCTCTTTGATTGGTGTCGACTCGGTAAGATAAAGAGCGAGGTGTCCGGAAAGGCGAGCAGGCTCGACGTCGACACCAGCACCTTTCATAAAGATGTAGGGAGAATCGAGCAGTATTTCCAGGCGTGGTTTTTCTTTGTCTCTTGCCATGTCGCCGTCTTGGTGTGAAGGAGCTGAAGTCTGATTGACATGAGGCCCACCGAGATTGTCCATGCCTATTTGAGTCCGGTTCTCCCGTGGCAAAGGGGAAGGGGGTCTTGAGAGCACAAAAGCCATCTTGTAACAACTACTAGCACGAAAACGAAAGAGGGTCAGGCAGGACTGCAGAACAAGCTAGGACAGGGACGAACCTCCGATACGGCCAGGATTATGTGGGAAAGAACGCCAGAACTGGAGGGATATGGAAGGTTTTTGAGAATAGGATAATGGAATGGGAGTAGCGCGAGGTGGAAGAACTTGATATATCGCACCTCCATCACCCAAAAAAAATAAAATAGAAGAGTAAGAATTTGCGTCAATGACCGCCATTTCAATTCCGCGTTCGTCCGTCTCGGCGCCAATGCGGCCGATCTCTGCGATCTACATCTCACATGACAATTATAATCATTCTCAACCTCAAAACAGCTCGAGTTCTCCATCTCGCTTCTCAGTCCGTGTATTTCACCCCCAAAATTCAACACAACGTCTCGAAAAATACCCAAGGACCGACCCGGTTGTTAAAATTCCTTTCAGATTTAATGCCGAGGAAGAAGTGGTGACATGATGAGCAAGCAGCAGCGCCTTTGTTTGGAAGTTGCTGACCTCGAGGATCTCTAGCAACAGCCCCGAGGCACCCACTCATCCACGCCGAATGCGCATGATCTTTGCGCGTCACTACTTCCGAGCCCGAGACGTGCACAGTTCGAGCCTCGCGTCTAGGTTCATTACTTTTTTCGACACAATGGCTTCGTGCAGCCCAAGCATTTGGCGTATTTGTAATGAATGAATTCTTTGCAAGCTGCCTGCTTTGCGTCTTGGCTGGGTCGGGGTGGCCTTGGCGATTGTCGTCATAACCATATTGACTCAAAGTGGCGTTTTGTGGACGCCAGAGCTCATCAAGTTAATCGCTTCTTTCCTAAATCAAATCATCTCTATGCAACACGCCGCTTGGCTATATACTTCAACATGCCTATTTTTAAAATGTCAGCTTATTTTCAGATCAACTAGCCGACCACAGCCGAAAGCCCGGACCGGCATTTCTTCCATTCCCGATCGATCGATCCCATACTCACAATCTTATCCATCTAATCACAGACCCCAATTGTCGATATTCACAAGGCTTTTTTCTCCTCAAATCACACCCTGGAATGCAAAATCCCGCTCCAAAGGTGCTATGTAGACACCCACCTCGGCCTGGAAAATTTACATGGATGAAACGCGCCTCTGCCATAGCGATAAAATTTTGGAATGGAAGGCATTCCGCAGAGCTCCGAGATTTTCCGAGGTCAAAGTGTAGGATCCCTTCAAAAATATTCCGGAGCTGTCAGGCTGCGCCGGGGGCTCGACACAAGGGATGAAGACGGCGAGCTAGTGAGAGTTTATGGCGGTTTTTTATGAACTAAAAACCAGCAACGCCCCCCGCAACCCGTAACATGTGACCCCCTTCTATTACCCTGCACGCCTGCCTAGGTATTTCACTCAATTTAGAGGTAGGATAATCTAGATGGACAAAAACACCTGAAAACCGGGAAGATTAACGACGCCGACGGGGGTCCCTCTCGACAATCAACAGCCGTTTCGAGCCATTTGCCTCCGCGCCTCAACCGCGATACGCGACGGCTCGGGCCCGGCAAGCACGTCTCGCTCTCACGAGAATTTACGGAGAGGTTGTTCCGGTGACAGTAGCACCCCACCCACGTAGATCTTATTTCGCACGTGAAGGAGTAAGTACCCGCAACATTGTACCATCGCATGGACAAAATTTGTACACCACATTTCGCAATTCTACAACGACATACTCTCAGGCCTTGTACAGCGTATCCAAGAACGCTGTCGCAAGCTGTCCGACCATCGATGGTCCCACCGCGCTCGAGTTGCCCAGACCTAAATAAACGCCACCCGGTCAGCGATCAGGAACCTCGACGACACAAGGAACAGAGGCGCCACAAAGGTCAACCTCGCACCACAGCACCGCTAACAGCGTGATTCTAGGGGTGGAAAGGGTACACACCATATATCGCAACCATCGTTCCCTTTCCAGATGGAGCCACCTTGGCTTCTTTTACCGAATCTTTCAGATCAGCAATGAATGTATCAACCATCGAGACCGTCAGACGCTGTTATGTTCAGTGGAGTCAGCATCATAAATCGGGGGCGAATAGTGGAACAAAAAGAAGTGGGGAGGTAGACTTCCAATCAAGGTAACTATGACTCACCGTGCATGCGATGTGAACCGCAGCGGGGCCTGAGAGCGCGTTCAAGTGCCACCCTCGCTTCGCCATGGCGTCACCCACTTCCAAAACGTTAACTTTGGGGTGCTTCGAAGCGAAGGCGATGACCGAAGCAGGGGGCGACCCCAGAATGTAGAGCTCTGGAATGGATGTTGCGATCGCTTTGGCGATTGTCCTTGCGCAGGTAACAATAGAGCGGCATGATTCGAGGTACCCCCTGGAATTCGAAGATCAGATACGGCGTGTTGTCGGAGATTTTTGTTCTCACTCGTCACCCATGTATTGCATGACGGCCCATGTTCCTGCTATTAGTGCGCCAGGCCTTTGGATAGGCGGTCATGGTTGAGAAACGTTCCTTCAAAGTAACTTGCCGCGCTCACCGCGAGCCAGAGAGACTGGGGCTGCCATATACGCCACCTATGTATGACAACAATGGTTAAGGAAGGTAGTATGCATGTGCACACCACATACACACCTGTCCAGAATGGATTGACGTAGTATTGATACCTTCGCAACTCGGCATCACGATACATGATAACAGACGTGCCCTAGATTGCAGAATAAGGAATTTACATCAGAGGTGAGGAATTCTGATAGATGAACCTTCGGTGCAAACCCATACTGTAGGATCAGAAACGTCAGCCAAATCAATGCTTCAATCAAAATATGCAGTTACTTTATGCGTGTCGCAGCTGATGCTGGTTACCCCTGGTACTCGAAAGTCGAAGGGCAGCAACTTGAATTTGCCCTCTTCACCCTCGGACAAACCGGCTTTCTCAAGATATGGCATGATGAAGCTACCAAGACAGCAATCCACATGGAGGCCGATCTTGTGGGCAGTGGCCAACTTGCCGAGAGCAGTAATGTCATCCTGGCAGCCATCTGGGAAATTGATGGCGGACCCGATTAACTGTTAAATGATAAGCATGATAAGAGTGTGTTTTTTTTGTTCTTCAGAGCGAGGGAGCCTCGTACCATGATGGTGTTGGCATTTCTGTGAGGTGTTACGTGTCAGATTCGATGAATGAAGGAGAACTAGAAAATAACAGACATGGCGCGCTTGACGCGTTTGAGGTCGACCCTGCGTGTGTATGGGTCGACTGGGACCGTGTGCACCTTGATCTTGAGATACGCAGCACCTTTGTCAAAAGCTGCGTGTGCTGACGCTGGGATAATCCTGACAAATACTGTGAATGTTGGGCTTGGGAGCATGGGGAGGTGACAAAATACATCTCTGGTTCCTTGATTCCCTTTACATCCCTTGCCCAGTCGCGGTACGTCTTGACCGCCATAATGATAGACTCTGTGCCTCCTGATGTCATGGTACCAGCGCCGTTCGGGTTGTTGTACAGTTTGAGACACATTGCGACTATCTCTGCCTCCATCTTTCGGACCGCAGGGAAAACGTCCGGGTGCAGGGGGTTCGAGACACAGTACCGTTGATACGCCGCCACAATTATTTTTTCAAGTTCATCCCCTCCGTCTGTGGATGAATTAGGGTTGTAGCTGGGCGCGTATAAGTAATGTTCTGCGTACGATAAACAGCTCCTGAGAGCTTCCCATGCCGCCAGTTGGTGTTGTTCCCGAGTTCGACATCCATTTTATCCATCTCGGCCAGTATCCATTCGGGGGTCTTGCCTTGGTCCGGCAGTGAGAGGTGTCGCACGATTTCAGCACCTTTGGGCACTAGCTTATCTTCGATATCAAGCTTGGCCTGGTTCATCTGCGCTTCCACTTTCTTTTGCGTGGCAGGGACGCGAAGGAAGAGAAAGATTATACGCTGAAGATCATTGACCAAGGTTGAGTTCTTCGTCCCGGGAAATAACAAGATGACATACTTGTGCTATCCATGTATACAGTTCCTTTGCAGAGGTGACGATGCCACGAGCCCGAAGATGACGCTGGGCCTTAATTGTGTTAATCAGAAGAACATATATAAACAGGGCAGTCTTTGCATTGTCGAAGGTGAGTTGTGAGAAGAGAGGGCTTTTCGCGAGCGCTGAGGCCCTTGCCCGGACGGTGGCCATGCCTGGAGAGAGATAGTGCTTGATGTTTGTCGTGGCCTGTTCACCCGGCACGGTTCGAGACTGCTGCGGGGATTTCACGTGCATCTGATGTTGCACGCGTCTCGACCACCGGATCACATGTTTCCGCGAAGTTACTGCTCTAAGTTTTAAACCACATCATTGACCACAAAAATGAGTAGCATGCGTATGGTATGCACCCTCTGCTGCACTCCGATGAATGATCAGATGAGGGACTAAATACACCACATGCCAGCTGGCACAAGAAGAGGAGAACGACGATGCTGCAGAGGTGACCTGGGGTCAGTATTGATATGCACTTTTTCTTTGGAGGGGATTCACTGTTGATTGACCAGCTCGTGTTCAGAGGATCAGCAGCGAATCAACTCATTCTCGAAGCTGAACACCCGTGTGCGGAGTCTCGAAGAGAAGCTTGAGGAACTCAAGGTCTGTCAAAATCAGCCGGGGATGCTGGGAATCGATTAGGATATTGAACGAATCTTAGCAAGAAAAAGAGGCCCTCGATGATCTCGCAACAGAGCTAGAATTAACCGATGAGGATGAAGAAGTGTTGTACGTTCTATATACATTTCCATTCTACTTCTTCATCTAACCGCACCGCGAATGTGTAGATATAAAGTTGGCGAAGCCTTCCTTCACATGCCTCTAGCGCGCGCCCTAAAACGCCTCGAAACGGACCAGGCCGGCATTGACCAAAGGATTTTGGCACTTGCCGCCTCCGTGGAAGGGTGTGAAAAAGAGATGAAGGAGCTGAAGGTCTTGCTTTATGCAAAGTTCGGGCGAGCGATCAATCTTGACGACTAATCATGTAATGTATATGTCAAAATTTCCACTCTGCCTTCTGTTCATCACATGAGTTGCTCTCGGCCGTATCACCAACATCGTCAGCGCCATACTCTTAATCCAACTCAACCCACCCGGGCTACCTGGCTCGTGCCCTCACTGATTATCATGGCATCCTCTAAATCGCCCATTGAAGTTGTTATCGGATGAACCTGAAGACAGCCAGGGATACTAGCGTCAAATTGCGACTCCTTGACTCAGATTTTTCTGACATTGGTTTTCCTTCGCTTCTACAGAACAGTTCGAGTTGTTGCAGAGCCATCCGATCATCACTCTATGACAGAAGAAGAGAAATCTCTACCAACGATGAAAACGTACCCTCTCAAGGTCATCATCGGATCATTCATTTTCTGTGGGGGAACCGATTTATTGCGCGCGATCCCTATTTTTGAATGGGTAGATATGCTTGTGCGAGTCGGACTGTCACCTTTATTGAATCGTTTTGCCATAATAATATCGCATACCAACTAGTTGCTTTTTTGACTCCATCACAGGTTTTCTGGGCCAAGTCGCCCATGGGATTACCCACACCATTGCGCCCAACTTGAAGGCACACGCGACTTCCCATGTTCTTGCCACACGATAAGAGTCTCACCCTTTCACATTACAGTGGGAACCAAGCTCCTTGCCCAAGCAAGCCAGTAAACCGCTGCCAGACCTTGCAGAAAGCATTCCTGGCGTTGGTGGGTATTTTCAGTCGAGCATTCATCAAGCGATCCTATTGAAAACTCCTATCAGAACCCCTTGTTTCTAAGGGTATTTCAGCCGTAGAGTCGATCACGTAGGACAAACCATGCCGAAGGTAGACCCTCAGCCCCCATAGATGTCCTAAGGTTGAATGGGATGCCTTTTTGTTTTTTTTTGTAAGTGACGCCTCCTTTGATGCTTTTAATGTGTCTCATTAGTTCATTATGTAGCTTAAAATCAAAGCTATCTGATTTCCAAGGAATGATGGCATAGAAATTCGGCAAGGTTGTGCTAGCTCATATACATAGAACATCGCGGTGAGTTACTGTATTCTCTGCTACGGAAGGTGAACTTGTCGACTGATCCTAAATACCTGGAAAGTCTACGTTACAAACGGTTCAGATACACGATACCTCATCAACATATCTACCCCGTCTCACAAGGTCGTGCTCTTTTGGGACCTAGGTGAAGTCGCAATTCGTGCGGGGGTACGAATTAAACTAAATTGCCCAGTCCGGTCTTGATACTTCCTCGATTCTGTAGGTGCCACCCCCCACCCCCCAGTTTGTAACTTTGAGCTCGTTTTGAATGCGTTCACCCCCTGTGGTTAATCTTTTTTTTATGTCTTCTGTACTATCACTCCCATTTTCAATGACATGTATTAGTCTTTTGGTTTTGCGCGCAGAGGATGTGATTATATTTGGCTCAATTATTTCAATACACGAGGGTCTGCACCTTTCCTGACTCTGCTCGAGATTTGAACTGGTGTGGGTGGGTTTGACTTCGGAAGTTTCTCCCACGGGACTCGTCTCTGGTCTCCAAAGCTTTTCGGTATGGAGGTCGCCTTGGGTGTCTTGGGAATGTTATTGTGTGATTCATAAGTGTTGAAGATATCGTTAGGAAGCAAGAGACAACAGGCCGAGACAAATGCGAATATCTATACTATTACAACATGAATGACTAATTTATATACAACATACTTCTAATTGTTTCGATTCACAGACCGCCTTCATCCCCATCGACCATGTCCAGCAGGCTTCCGCAGGGCTGTTTATCCTTCTCAGAAATAAACCGAAGTAAACTCTCAAACACCGCGTTCCGCTGAGTAAACCTAGCTTCGTTCAGCTTCCGAGGATCCCCAGCCCTGAGTTCGTGTTCTAGGGGGTCCTCGGTGCCTCTCAACACATTCGCGCTGACAGATCCCGTCAGGCGTGTATAATCAGTGTTGTCATCCTCGAGTTTGTCCGTCCAATCACCACCAGGTGTGGTTGGGCGCGACCGCTTCCTCGGCGGACTAGGCCCTGATTTAGGCGGCACAGGCTCCGCTATAGAGGGTGAGGGTGGTGTTGGGCTGAGCAAGTGTGTAAGCAAAGAACGGAAGGATTCGGCTTCTTCGGGATCATTGTGGTCGACGACGCTCGAGACCTCCGTCTGTAGAAAGTTTAATGCTTTGACGGCAGGCATTTCTTCACACATTTCGCGGAATCTGAAAGAAATAAAATTAACCGAAGGTTTTATTTACTCTGCGACGCGAACGTTGCTTACTGTTGCTGTCGCAATGAATATGTCGCGCGGCGGATGATTTTCTCTGAGCCCGGTCTTCGGGGGCATGTTAGCCGCCTAATTTTGCCACCAGTTCGGGCATACGTACCTGATGAGGCTCATTTGCCAAAAGTCATCCAAACGCTGCTCCCTCCGCTCAGACCTCCGTTCCGCGGTGGAGAACTCAGACATCATGCTATCCCGCCGGCTGGCAATACTGTCACGGCGACTTATGATGCTGTCTCGTCGGCCAACGACGCTGTCCCGGTGGCTCATGATGCTGTCTCTCCGGCTCATGATACTGTCCCGCCGACTATTTCGTATACTGTTACGTCTATTTCGTTCCATTTGTCCAACGATCCCGGCATTTCCTCCGTGCATATAAACCGTCTTCGTTATGGGGTTGTATACGACCTGATGCGCGTACCTCGGAAGCGGTTCCTCGACTTCATTCAAAAAATCGTCGTCCAAGTCATCGCGCTCGACAGCATCAGGATCGACGGGGACGATCTGCATCCACTTTCCGGGGCGAGGCTCATATCGATATACCCAGTTGGGAGATTCGGATGGAAGGGTAGTCACCGATCCTGATTGAGGGGATCGTGTAAGTCCACAAACACTGGAAGATGAGTGTTATGTACCTGCTAATGATCCTGGAGTAGGAGAGAATTGTGGGACGTACACATATATTTCGCGCAGGTTGGGGTCAATGACTGCCCTCTGCGTAAAGCAGGCGTCGGGCCCGCCTGCAGTCGTGAAGTTGGCGTAGACTTCTGTAGCCGTGTTGGTAGCGATGTCGTATGCAAACATGTCTGATAGATATGTATCGTCACGTTGGCCCGCAAAAATATAAAGCGTGCGAGAATATGGTTCGAGTACCATTGAATGACCTGGATAGGAGATATTGGTGATTGTAATTGACCCACAGAATCTTGACAATATTACCAAAGCGGGAAGGTATAATAACTTGTGCTGTGTTTGAAGTGTCAGGGTGTCTGGTAGTGGGATATAATTAATAATACATTTGAGTCAGAAGTTCTTTTTTGAAACTTACTGCAACAGTTTCCATTTGTTGAGCCGGACGTTATAGCTGTAGAGACCAGAGTACTTCACGGAATTCCAGTCGCCATCGACGACCCTGCCGCCAAAGACATACATGATCTGGGCGTCCGAGTCCATTACCATTTGGTGATCGAAAACTAAGGGGGGTCCACCTGACGACTAGGCGAAACGTCATGAGGAGAAAATCGTAGAAATTTCCTGAAGAACTTACTGCTGTGTCAAAAGACAAGAAATCCCATTTTCCGACATCAACCCCGCGTGTGTGAAACCGGTAGAATTCGGAACAAATAGTCTTGCCTTTGGGCGATTTTTCTTCTGGGCTTGGCTGGGCCGTTATGGGCGGTGGATTCGTGGCTCCAGCAGGGAGTGGAGGTAAAGTTGCAGCTTCTCGTTTGGCACGGGGGTCGATCGTATCCTGGTCGTTGAGCCTCCCCAGGATGTAGATACTTCCAGTTTTGGTGTCGAATACCATCTTATGGCATGAGCGCGCTCCGGGTGCGTTTTGTTCGGAAGAAGTGCTGTGACTAAGGACACGCCATTTCTCTTCCTTGACGCTGTAGACCCAGAAGTCGTCCAGACTCCGAGTTCCATCCCAGCCGCCGAAAAGATAGATCATGTCATTAATAGGGTCGATGCACATGGAATGTCCACCACGAGGAGATGGCACATCACCATCCGCGTCTGTTCCGTAAAGGCGCTTCCAGGATGCGTGGGGCTGGGCAGCTTGCAGGTACGAATCGAAGAGCCCAGCCTCGTAGATGGCAGGTATGAGCTGTTCCGCTCGATGCCAATCACCTTGTAGGACAATGCTTTCGTGCAGCTTAGTTATGAGAGGATGTTCCATTTGAATGCCGGCCCTCGAGAGTATAGATTCGTAGGGGCCGAGCAGTCGCCGTTGGCGCAGGTGTTTAAGGAGATGTTTGAGGACCGCTGTTTCGCGATACTGTGTCTTTTTAAAAGAAATTCAAGATAGGAATGAAAGTCTTGAAACAAACCTCGTCGTATGTTACTCGTACTCGTTCCACCAGGGTTTCGTCGGTGACTCCTGTCATTGAGATATGCCATATTGATGTGTGAAAGCTCTGGCCATGCGCTCTGTGGCATTCGTGAGGTGACTGATAGTCCACGATAGCTTGGGCAACTTACGAAAGTGGCACGATTTTAACATATCTCGTTGGGAAAGCAACGCCAGCTTTGTTGACATGTTTCAAAGGGAACGTCTCCGGGATCGGGTCGTTCTTCAACCCTGAATGAAGTACCTCGCTCATATGGTCATCCGTGACGCCCACATAGATCTTGAACTCCTTCATGTTACATGGGTGGGCTGGTTACATTAGGTTAGAATGTTTCATGGATAGTTCCCGCTCAGTAGCGTACGTTTGTGAAACTGCAGGGATCAGAGGTGAGGTGAAATATGAAACCCGCGGAACAATTTAACTCACCTTTCCAAACGTTATACTTTCTGACAGTGGTCAACGTTTGTGAGACAAGTGGTAGCAATAGTAAAGAGAGTGAACGCAACTGAGAACGGCCATGTTTTCGAACCGTAGAATAATCCATTGGTTTGCATTCCCTTGGTAGGCGCCACTCCACCGACTCGACTGGTTCGTAGGATCATCAACCAAGATATTCTCGGCGGCGTATTTTCCACTATGGGCCGAACATTGGGCGATAGTGTATGGTAAAGGGACCGACTGCTCCGTCGCAGACCGTCGAGAGGCTCCTGACATGTTTTTGGCGGCAGAAACTGGTAACACCGAGGGTATCCACCTCGGAGAGGTTATATGTAAAGTTGGTGGATCTTGAAGGGCTTATCTGCGAAGACTTGTGATGATTTGATTGAGGTTCGCTGCACCGCTTCCTTTTGACTTGAAGACAGTTTCCGAGGCCTGGGCGCGTATCGCGGCGTTACGAATCACGTCACTTGTCGGCTGGCACGTGATACACTTAGTTCCATTTGGGCTCGTTTTCGTTTTCGTTAGCTAGCAACCATTTCGAATGGAGGGCTAGAGCGACGTTTTTTCGACGATCCAATATATGCTCTACTTAATGCCTCAATGCACCAAACTCTCTCTCTTTAACTAATACATCGATTTGCTCTCCGAGCCTCATGTCCAAGTCGTCCCGTCCTCAGCGGCGAAATCCAGAAAGCCTTGGGGAACATAAGGGAAAACAGCGGAATTAGACAAGTACCCACACGAGACCAGCTCATATGTAACCCAAAGGAATTAAACACCGACACAACTCTATTAGGTGGGGGTTTGTGCCCCCAGGGCCCAAACCGAGCAAGCCGATACCCATCAAAAATCGAAGGAGCGGAAGAATATTCTTAGGGTAACCTGGCGGATCCAGCGACCCTCGCCACCACTCGACACGTTAGAAGATCATCGGATGTCATCCTTTTAGCGTGGGCCCATTTTCTTTTTTTCATCGGAATGCAACCCGACAAGAGGCGCTCTACATAATAACTGCCCCAACCCATATACGCCGTTGGGTTTTAATATGGGACACGCCTGAGAGCTTCTTTTATGGCTTCCACCTATCCGGCGTTTGCTATTTGCCCTTCATCTTACGCTCACATGTTCGCTTCTAATAATGATTGACTATATAATGTGCGGACTTTCTATGCTTGTTCTTTCACACCCTTGGGAAGGTCTATCATGAAGTCGCTGTTCGCGATTTTCCTGCCGTTATTGTGGAGTCCGAGTACAGTGTTGGCTGTCATTCCGCTTTCCAGCATCAAGAGAGTTTCGAATGTCCCAATAGTCGCAAACAAATTCATCGTGGAGGTGGACAACCTGTCCAGCTTCGTTCCAAACAAACGGTCTCCGTATGCCTCAGTAAGTACACTCAACATCCGCTTTCTTTGACAGCTGGCTGACAACACGTTGTAGCCACATGAAACCTTATATACATCATTAAGGAAACGTAACATTGGCTTCGAAGTGGACAAGGAGTTTAATGTCGAAGGTCTGTTTGTTGGTGCAGTTCTGACTCTGAAGGTATGCCACTATTGCAGACGTCCTATTTCGACGAAGATTGACGCGTTCCCATCAGAACATACAAGTATGTCTGAGGTCCTGAAGACAGGCCCTTCCACTTCTCAAGTAAATTTATAGGATTCAACTGCCATTCAAAATGCCCCGGGGGTGAAGGCCATTCGCCCCGTCCGGAAATTTCAACGCCCCAAGTAAACCTGTTTTCATGTCACCAAGATGTCACATCTTCTCAATCTTCGTTCAGACCCGTCAAATCACACGTTGTGACAGGCCTCGATGATGTTGCCATTCCACC
Source organism: Collybia mongolica (assembly GCA_013420905.1). Taxonomy (NCBI): domain Eukaryota; kingdom Fungi; phylum Basidiomycota; class Agaricomycetes; order Agaricales; family Clitocybaceae; genus Collybia; species Collybia mongolica. The sequence continues at coordinate 1,232,755 of JAAXNY010000004.1, forward strand.
CGACACAGAGTCTACCCATATATTAACGGTATGTTGAAGTAATTCACCTTACCTTAATGGAATGAGTCTTACGGTCAATCGTCATAGGGTGTAGATAAACTACACGCAGAAGGAATAACGGGTAAAGGAGTGAAAATTGGCATGTAAGCAAGATTCCTGGGCCTCTCCTTATTCCGACTCGGATGGGATAACATACTTTGTTATCTAGCTTGGACACGGGTTCGGGATTTTTTCTTATATTTGCGTTGAAATTCACTCGCGTATCTAGGCATTGATTACACTCACTCAGTTCTTGGCGGGGGTTTTGGCCCGGGGCATAAGGTGATTGGTGGATTTGATTTGGTTGGAGACGACTATGATGGTGGGTCCCACCATACTTCGTTTGACAATCTCTACATATCTCGCTCGACAGGCACGAATACGCCTGTACCAGATAACGACCCGTTGGATCAATGTGCAGGTATGCAACCATTTTTGTTTCTCTTCATATACATATTTAGACCTTTGCGATCGTAGGACACGGAACACATGTGGCGGTGAGTTTTGATACAATGCCTCGAGCTGTTGTATTGAATGTGATTTCTTCAGGGTATCATCGGTGCTGACCCGAATAATCCTTTCAATATAAGCGGGGTCGCGTATGACGCATCAATTTCATCCTACCGAGTCTTCGGGTGTGTCGGATTTGTGACAGATGACGGTACGTTTCTTGTCGTGAATTGTATGGCTACATTTCTAATGATTATAAAGTCCTCGTGGACGCGCTTCTACTCGGCTTCAAGGAGGGACAAGATATCTTAACGCTGTCACTCGGTGGGGCGGACGGTTGGACAGAATCGTCCAGCGCCGTCGTAGCGAGCAGAATTGCCGGAACTGGCAAGATCGTTACCATTGCGGCCGGAAATGATGTAGGAGATCTTCCCCATTATCTTATCATTCCGCTCACAGGGCCGTCGTATCAGGGAGCTTCGGGTTCCTGGTATTCATCAAGCCCGGGCAATGGCATCAATGTTATTTCAGTGGCCAGTTTGGACAAGTACATAAATCTATTCTCCCAATCTTACCCAGATACTGATCCGCGACCAGCACGGTTATCCCCCTCCAGAATGCCACAGTCGGTGGCGTTGAACACGACCCTATCACTTATTTCGAAACCTTCCCCTTCCCTGTGACCCAAGCCTTACCGATCTTTGCCACCTCCAATGACACAACTGTTGTCGATGATGCCTGCAACCCACTTCCCCCTAGCGTCCCCGATTTATCGGGATTCCTTGTCGTCGTTCGCCGAGGTACCTGTGCCTTTGTGAGCAACTCCCCCTTCTTTGCACTCTCCGTTGAATATGACTGATTTTCCCTGGTTAGGTCGATAAAATTGCCAACATCGCAGCGAAGGGTGCAACGATTGCTTTCATCTATGAGTCAGAAACTAAACACTTCTCTCAATGCTGTTTCACTGACTGGCATATCATAGCAATGGAAGCGGGTTTGCTGGTATTGAAGTTGGTGACTTCCCCGCTGCACTGATTCAAGCGGCGGATGGAGAATTCGTAAGCTTTATTTGAAGAACTGAGAGTAATGTGACAACCTCACTCGACCAAATAGTTGGTCTCTCAATTCGCAGCCGGTGCCGCTGTAACCATTTCCTTCCCCCAAACTGGAGGTTCCACCAATTTCCCCGACCCTTCAGGTGGACTTATTTCTTCGTTCACCAGGTTCTTACATCCGTTAAATTCCCATTATTGCACACATTAAACTTAATCTTGACTTTTAGTTATGGCCCATCAAATGACTTTTTCTTCAAACCCTCTGTCGCTGCCCCTGGAGGCAACATTTTATCAACCCTGCCCGTTAATATGGGATCTTTTGGTGTAGAATCGGGTACCTCAATGGCAACCCCATTCGTCGCTGGTAGCGCCGCGCTTCTCTTTTCAGTCAAAGGAAAGTCAGCTGCTGTCGGAAAGGCTGCGCGTTCACTTTTTGAGACAACTGCGCGAAGAGTACCATCAAGTCACACCGATGGTGACCCTTTGCAGACTGTAACCCAACAAGGCGCAGGTCTCATAAATGTCTTTGATGCGATTCATGCGACCACAATTATATCCCCAAGTCAACTTATTCTCAATGACACAGCTCATTTTAAGGGCCTGTAAGGATCGACCATTTACAATATTTGTTCGGGTGTCTTGGATGCTAATTCAACATGACAGGCAAAGTTTCACTGTCACGAACAAAGGCACCAGCGCCAAAAGATATACTCTTCGTCATGTGCCTGCTGGGACTGCCATCACTGTTACGCCGGTTAGTCTTATTATACATCTCACGACGCACAATCTGATCAAAGATAAATGGCGTCAGGGCACAATCTTCCCCGCCAATGGGCCTGTACCCCTCTCGGATGCCTCCGCATCCGTATCGTTCACGCAACCTACCTTCGTTGTCCCGCCGGGGGTGTCCCATACTGTCTCAGTTCTCTTCAAACTACCTAAGGGCGATCCTTCTACATTCCCGGTCTTTTCAGGGTTCATCCAAGTTACTAGCGGATCCGAGGACTTGCATGTTTCCTACATCGGCCTAGCAGCGTCCTTGAAAGACAAGCAGGTCGTGGACAACACCGACTTTTTCTTTGGTGTCCCCATCCCTGTGCTGATTGACTCCGCTGGTAACGTCCAAGAAACTCCAACGAACTATACGTTCGTTGGTCAAGATTTCCCAGCACTCATTTTCCGGTACGTGGGGCGGGATCATGCGTATCGACATCCAAGTGCTCAATGGAACACTGCAGCTTGGTATTCGGCACACCAGCGTTCCGTGTGGATCTTGTGGACGCAAACATTGATTTTACGGGAACACTGAACAGCCGCGCTCTAGACACAGGACCATTCTTTACTTTCCCCCATTCTCATGGGGGGTCATTCGCACGCGTCAAAATTCTGGGCCCCCTGGCAGAACTCGATTTCATCACTCGCAACAACGAGGTACAGTAGTATTCACCACGGAACATACAATATGTCAACTCAAACCCTGTGTAGGACCCAGCTGACAACGGATCTAACGCCATCGCATTCCAAGAGGCCATATTTGCTAATGGTACACAGATTCCAAATGGCTCATATAGGGCACTCGTACGCGCGCTACGGGTCACAGGAAATCCTACACGAGAGGAAGATTACGACAGTTGGTTGAGCCCCATTGTTGGAGTCGCCGTCTAAATCTAGGCGGATAATTTTGAGCTGTACTGGAACTTATCGCTACAATCTCCAATCAACCAGATTCGCTGGGTTCGATAAATAACGTATACCACAATTGTTCTAACAGTGATATTTCTTGACTTTAGTTAAGTATACCCTGATCATGAAAGCAACAAGTATCTTTTTGCTTCCGAACACGTGGCACAACGAGGTCTGACTTCGTTACCTTTGCTGAGTTTCTATGCTTCTGTGTACTCCACCCACACATGGCCCTACTCCACGTCCTACTCCAATATATACCGACATTCAGCCCTCGTCTGCAATGAATAGTCAAATCTTCATGCCTTTGAATAACCAAGTTTTTTTCGACTTACCCCTCCCTCTCACGACCAGTAGGCACTTTGCGATAATTATCCGTCTCGGGACTGTCCAGTGGAGAAACCGGCGCACACTGGGTATATTATGCAGCTGGGTTGCTATAATTGCTGCAAAGATGCTTCGAAAATAAACAGAAATTGAGTCTTGATGATACTGGAAGGACTAAAAGGCCCTATCTCGGCGTGGTCAAGACAGCCAGATACCCCGAGCATACTGTCTTTCTGCTAGGACCTATCAAAAAAGCGTCTTCCTGTCACGTATTCCTATATCTGACTTCTTCGCTCGAATGAAGTACTTAAGCAGCATGGCCTGTTGCCGCTGGTATCTCTCACAGCAACTCAAAATATGCTTTTGTGGACCGCTGTCCTCAGCATTGCCTCAGTACTCGGCGCTATCCCACTTTCCAGTATCAACAAAACATCTAGTCTACATACAGTCCTTAACAGCTTTATAGTCGAGGTTGACACTCTTTCCCAATTTCAAAACAATCAATCAACCGTGAGTGTATTAATCACGGACCGTTCTCATTCTTGATATATCACAGCCGCATGATCTACTTTATACATCATTAAATAAACGCGATATCGGCTTCAGAGTCAGCAAGGAGTTCAATTACCAAGGCCTGTTTGTAGGCGTGGCACTAACGTTAATTGTATGCCTCCCGTCTCCTCCATCGCCGCGTTGACTGACTCATCGCTTAGGATGCAAAGGTATGTACGGATGTACGGGTCAATTTTTTTTTAGCTAAAACGATGTATCAGGATGTCGCAATTTTGCAAAGCACACCCGGCATCAAATCCATTCGCGCTGTCAGGAAATTCCAGCGCCCAAAGTACATGCACATCCAATGGAAGTATAAATTGCATTTAACCATGAATCATCGCAGGATGCTTGACCTTCACATCTTAACTGACACCAATGACTCCTCTGTTCTCCCCGATCCACAAGCTATCCATATCATAACAGTACGAATTTTTTTAATTCTTCCGACCCAACTGACTTATATACCTGTGCTTGAACACAGGGTGTCTCAAAACTGCACGCCAACGGTATAGCTGGGAAAGGTATTAAAATTGGCATGTAAGTTGCTGAAAATAACATTTAATAAAGTTGTCCTTACCTGCCCCCTTGCAGAATCGATACAGGTTGGTTTGAAAGCTTGGAAGACAGGTCCCGCAATAAATTACCCTTTTGCAGGCATCGATTATACACACCCTACCCTTGGGGGCGGGTTCGGACCTGGTTTCAAGGTTATCGGAGGGTTCGACTTCGTCGGAGATGCTTATGAAGGTGTGCCGTACTCTGCTCCTTCCCCAGTGGTTTTAATATTTCCTCAAAGGGACAAATGCACCAATTTCCGACGATGATCCTTTGGATCAATGTTCTGGTAGGTTTAGTCATTGTTCTTCCTGGAGAATTAAAAATACATTCTCCAAAGGACATGGAACGCATGTGGCTGTGAGCTTCTACATATTGGACCCTTGTCCAAGCGGAATGTTATTAAAGTGCAATTTTCCAGGGTATCGTCGGCGCAAATCCTGTCAATGCATACAACATCAGCGGAGATGCGTACGATGCGTCATTATCAGCCTATAGAATTTTCGGATGTCAGGGTTTCACCACTGATGATAGTGCGTATAATAATTGGAATCACTGGCAGTATCAGATTTTTCAAAAGGGTAAATGTACAGTTATCTTGGAAGCGCTCTTACGTGCCGTAAAGGATGGGCAAGATATTTTGACATTATCGCTGGGTGAAGTTGATGGTTGGACCGAATCATCTAGCTCCGTGGTGGCTAGTAGAATAGCGGCCTCTGGCAAAGTAGTCACGGTTGCAGCCGGCAATGATGTTTGACATTTTCCCCGAGGCGTAGTCTGATATTACTAACCTTTACATAAGGGCGCGTCTGGATCATGGTACTCCTCCAGCCCCGGAAATGGGATCGATGTGATATCCGTTTCAAGTTTGGATAGGTGAGTTCGGAGTAATCTTTATTTTCAAGTTCTTTCCTCATGTCGATGTAGTCCTATTTTCCTGTTGCAAAATGCAACAGTTCAAGGTGTAACGCATAATCCTATCACTTACTTCCAGACATTCCCGTTCCCGTTGAACCACTCGTGGCCAATATATGCAACATCCAACGATACCACAGTAGTCAATGATGCATGTGATCCACTACCTCCGTCGATACCCGACCTCTCCCCATTCGTTGTTGTAGTCCGTAGGGGCACATGCGCATATGTGAGATTTGAGTGCGCGCACGGTATCCTCCTTAAGGCTGACAGGATGATGCATAGGCTCAGCAACTCGATAATATAGCTGCAAAAGGTGCAAAGGCCGCTTTAATCTACGAGTATGTTCGAACATCATTATCTAGAAGCAACACTAACAGCAAACAAGCAATGGGGATGGTTTCACCTTCGTATCTGTCGGTAACTACAGCGCGGCTATGGTACAGGCAGCAGACGGCGAATTCGTGAGCGCTATTTTCATCCAATGAATAAGGTGCTAAACTGAGGACGTGTTCTCCCTAGTTGGTATCCCAGTTCGTAGCAGGTGCACATATCTCCCTCAGCTTTCCCCGATCTGGCGCCTCCACCGAATTACCCAATCCTGCTGGGGGACTTATTTTAGCATTCACCAGGTATGGCGCATGCATCTTGGCATTTACCTCCCGTCGAATTGAACTCATAGCTACGGACCATCTAACGATTTTTTTTTTCAAGCCTGCAGTTGCTGCGCCTGGCGGAATGATAATGTCTACTTTGCCAGTGACGAAAGGCTATTTTGGAGCCGCATCTGGTACTTCAATGGCAACGCCATTTGTGGCAGGATGTGCTGCGCTTCTCTTCGCTGTCCAGGGAAGCTCTCCTGAGGTCGGAAAAGCAGCTCGTGCATTGTTTGAGACGAATGCACGCATGGTAGCATCGAGTCACAATGACGATGATCCATTACAGACCATCACCCAACAAGGCGCCGGTCTGATCAATATTCACGATGCAATTTACGCGACGACGATAGTGACACCGGCCGAATTCATCCTCAACGACACCACTCATTTCAAGAGCCAGTAAGATCGCCACCTATAGACCACCCTTCCGCATATATCATACTTATTGAAAGTCAGGCAAACCTTCGTCGTCAAGAATACAGATAGCATTGCGAAGAGGTATACGCTCAATCATCTTCCTGCTGGGACCGCGATCACAGTAACACCGGTAAGTTCCATCAACAAGACGTTTTCCTAACAGGTTTACCAAGATAAACAATCAGGGCACCATCTCACCCGCGGCTGGCCCGGTTCCTCTTTTAAAAGATGCGGCATCTGTAGTGTTCAGCCAGGACACATTTAATGTCGATCCAGGCCAGTCACAAATACTTACCGCCAGTTTCACTCCACCGAAAGCCGAGGCGTCCACTTATCCCGTGTTTTCTGGATTCATTCAAGTGTCGAGCGGCACTGAAAAGGTCCATGTCTCTTACTTCGGGTTGGCTGCTTCTTTGAAAGACAAGAATGTCCTCGATACTACCGACCTGTTTTTTGGGGTTCCACTTCCCGCGATACTTGATTCGGCAGGGGATATCCAAACTTCACCCGTCAATTACACATTCGTTGGGAATAATTTCCCTACCTTGCTATTCCGGTACGCGTCCATCCACTTTTTTTTGTAAATCGACCCCATACATCCATGTATAGATTGGTCTTCGGGACCCCTGCGCTTCGTGTAGACCTTGTGGATTCGAACTTTCAACCGGAAGCATCACTTGTCAACCGCGCAGAACATCGGGGACCCAAATTCACCTTCCCCGAAGCACATGAAGGGGGGTCTTTCGCGCAAGTACAGACCCTGGGCCCATTGTTTGAGTTTGATTTCGTCAGCCGCAACAACGAGGTGCGTTAGGAGCTTGTATTGTTCAATTTTCATTAACTGTGGGAACCGACAAGAACCCCGATGATAATGGATATACCAGCTATCCGTTTGAGGTACTAGCTTTTGCGAATGGCACACTGGTTCCCAATGGATCATATAAGTTCTTCATGCGGGCACTGAGGGTTACTGGAGATCCTGAGCAGAATGCCGATTACGAGAGTTGGCTCAGTCCTGTTATTGGAGTAGCGACCTAATCCAACAACGGACACATTAGATGATGAACATGGCAAGTCGCGTCGTGCGAGGGTTCGGTGTCGCAAGGTACTGCGTCAGGAGTGTTTGCAGCTGACTCACGCTTCGGATGGCGAAAAGTCCGCTCCATAGGTAGTTTGTGGTGTTATGTTTTCAAAAATAGGAGATTGCACGCGGAGAAGGGGTTCGTGGGACGAGCTAAAACATACAGTAGAGAAATACGACAAATTACATAACAGATTAAGGGGGAGTCGAATTTCAGATTGCCTGTTTAAAGCTGAATAGGTTACTATTCGTGTTTATGGATGGGATACCGGCCTATGATGAGGGGGAGTTCTCCGAGGGCGGCGACGGGGGTGGAGGTGGCTCCGTTAGAGGGTTCTCATCTCTGGCTTGCTGCAAGAGATTATCAAGCCCCTTCTCCTTCACTGCTTTCTATAGGTGACCGCGTTATCTCTGCTGACGTGACTGTCCGCAAAACAGGGCACACCTGAACACACTCTCGGTAGCTCTTCCATACCTTCCCGCACTTTTGCTGAAATTCGTCGGCCTTCTGTTTTGAATAAGTTGCGCGTTGCTCTGATGATGCTGAAGCCGCAACAGCTGGCTCGAGGTATCCTTCAAACCAAGCATTAAAGCAAGAGTCATATTCGAGTTTGAGTGGTGTACATTCCGGGGAGAGACTGTGAGCCATGGTTGTTTCCTCTAGTAAGATGCACGCGACCCGGAACTGCCGAACTCTGAACTCCGCTGATGGAGGAGCCAAATTAGTTCATGTGCTGCGCTTGCCTCGAATACACTATCATTTGTTTTACACTTGGTCGTTATTTCGACTCTGCATCATGTTCGAGCTGTCATGCCATCCTTTGGTATCATAAATTTGTTAGAAAATTTTCAGAGGTTACCAGACTCAAGGTAGTCTTACATCCGACTAATAACGGCCTGGTTTACTTTTCATGATCAAGTTGGACGACTATCATACATCGATGCATGCCTGTTGGGATAATCGGTGTGGTCAACGAGAGGAGTCGCCCAGGTCCAGACCAGCCATCCATCAAATTCTATACGTCAAAACATCCAAAAATTAAGATAAAAGGCGTGTGATCAAGCCGCTAGCGTCTTCGGTAAACCGTTAGTTCCCAGCAGCCCCTCCTCATCTCCAAGCCTTCTTGGTCCGTCACCGACTTTGGTATGTATCAAGCTTTTCACAGCGCCAACTTCGAATCGCTTTGCTACTGCCTCGTTAAATCCGTCGACAACCTTTCCCTCCCCATTGGCAATGTCTTCTCCACCAAACAGCCCGAAAACATCTTTGAATGATGCTTTCTGTTGAGGGAAATACTTCGCAATCATTTCCACGATCTCCTTGATGTTCTCTTTGAGCGTGTAGATCACGGCATTCGGACCCGCATCGTATGTATACGCTGCTTTGCGGCCTTGTCCCTTCTCCATGGATAAACGGTTGTATTCTACCACTAGCGCAATGATGGCGCGGCTGACATCGTTCATGTAGAAGATGGGGGGCTCCGTGTCAAGCGCAACAGCATGGAATTGGTTAGAGTCTGCCATGGTGATCTTGGCGAACGTGTCAAAGTCCTTACGAAGGATGGCGGCCTTAATTTCTTCCATCCGGGCAGGGACGACATTCTTGATGCGGTGCTGAAGTAATGGCGAGGTCTCGACGGTGCGCTGCATACCGCTAGTGGACGATGTGCCCTTCTTGTCATCAGAGACGACGCAGATCAAGGCGTGCATGTCAGGCCAATGGGTCTGAGGGGCAATCTCTATGGCGAACGAATCAGTACCTGTGGGGAGCTGGCCTTGCTCCCAGGCAACGAAACCGCCGAAAAGTGAACGACACGCAGACCCGGAACCCTGGCGCGCGATGAGAGAAAGTGCGGATGGAGAGACAGGGAGCTCGTAGAGCTGAGCTAGAGAGGAGACAAGCGCTGCGAAGCCGGAAGCAGATGAAGCGAGCCCGGCGGCAGTGGGGAAATTGTTGTAGGATGCGATGTGCACGGGGAATGTCGAAAGCTAGGGGTAGATGGTAAGTTTCTACTCTGTTTTACTCTTGCGGTGATTTTACCGGATTAAGAGTGAAGATTCACGGACCTTGGGTGCGTTGGGCTGTTTATCCTCGACTTCCTCTTTTCGGAGACGCTTCATTTCGACAATGCAAGTGGCCATACGGCCCCCGGCTTTGATGTCCTCTTCTTTACCGTTCAGCCATAACCTGTCCCGTTCAAATGATGGGTCAGCGCGTGAGGTTGTGGTTGATCGCAGATGATCCTGGTCTAGAGTAACTGAAAGCGAAGAGTTGGTGGGTAAGATGAGCTTAGTGTCACGCTTGCCCCAGTATCTTGGTATAGATGTTAGGATTGTTTGAGAAGGGAAAAAATAGAGAGCTCACTTTATGCAGGCAATATTGACGGGGGCAGATGCTGTTGCTTGATATACGGCCATGGTGGTTCGGGTTCAAGATGGGTTGGGATAAAGATCTGTTGAATGATACGATTCACGAGAAATTCGTGATTATCGGACGTTGAGGGCTGAGACATACTCTCGAGCTCGGTTTCAGACAAGAATATAGATTCAATATTAGTATCAAACTTGGCCTAAAGATGGCCCACTGTTTGCCCAAAATGAGATGGTAGTACAAGATCGTCCTCAGGCTTTGTCTGGTGAATCTCAAATAATAAACTTTAGTTTTTCTGCTAAGCGATATCGGCACGTGGAACCTGAGCCAGATTTCCCACGATAGCTCGCGGACGCGAGTTCAGCTTTGTTTCTAGTGGAGCCAACGTCGAGCCACACAGCGAGCTGACGATTCACCCCAGCGACCATTTCTATCCTTCAGCGGAATCAGAAACAGCTACATAGGAGTTATCTGGTACTTCTGTGCGAGTTTGTTGAAGCGTTTTGTCGCCAGTAACACCACTGAAGGACCTTGACCCATAGCGGACTCGCCACCAGACCCAGCAAACAGTTCGACGCCAAGCGGGACCAGATATCAACGCAGAGGGGCGTCGAGCCCACAAAATATACAGGGCGAACAAACTAAGAACAGTGGTGTCCGCGGATGCGATGTACTATCCCCAGCAATCACCGGGAATAGTAAACAAACTAGCCAACCATCATGACCAGTCGTCCTGGCCGCGTCCACACCATCCAGTCCTAGGCCCCCCGGGCTCACAACCCAATGTTGGGCCACCGCCCCAGTCGCCTGGGTATGCCATTTACACCAATGGCAATGTCAATCCAATGCAACACCATCCACACCACGCACACCCCCTTCCACCCATGCAACATCACCATCACCAGAACTCGCTCACCCACTACCCTTCCCCACCGAATGGTCACTCGATGCAACAGCATGCCATCACGCAAGGCTCACCAGCAAGTGCCGGCAGTCAGATCATATCGCCTCACTGGCAGCAGCAGCTCCTGAAATGCGAGGTACGTCCTATACATCCACAATCTGATGTAATTGCTCTTACTGTCATCTTTACAGATGATTCGGTCGTCACGGTCACCGCACCACCGGGCTCGAGCGAGTGCGATGGCTTCACGGACTATTACTAAGTCCGCCATCCCCATAACGAATCCCAATCTCGTTAAACCACCGCCGGAGACTGTGGCGTCTCCTTCAAGCTCTGAGACTTCCCAACCTTCTCCGACCAGCAACCACCCCTCTTCAACAGTAGCGCCGGTGGCCGAAGCACCGCGGCCAACTACTATCCGGCCTCCAGAGAACACGTGGAATTCGCTGGATATGGGAGGTGTCAATATCAAGAATATCCCTGCTACCTCCGGGCTTTTCTCATTTAAATTCCTCATAAACCTCTATCTTAACCACAACGCGCTCACATGTATCCCGCCGGAGATCTCCAAGTTGCGTCACCTCGAACTGCTGGACCTTTCGGGGAACAACCTTACGACACTTGCGCCAGAACTGGGCATGTTGACGCAACTCAAAGAGTTGTACCTGTTCGACAACCACATCACGACCATCCCATCGGAGCTCGGAAGTCTACATCAGCTACAAACGTTAGGAGTGGAAGGCAACCCCCTAGATGCTACACAGAAAGGGATCGTACAGAAAGAAGGAACACCCGCCCTTGTGTCTTATCTGCGCGACTCATGTCCGGTTCCCCCTCCTCCCCCTCAGCGGATCTGGAAAGACCTCTTAACACAGCCAGAGCGAGAGCTTCTATCAAGTGACCCAAATACAGAGACGTTCAGCGTGCTCTGCTATAATATTCTCTGTGAGAAGTATGCGACAGAGCGTCTGTACGGCTACACACCAGCCTGGGCGCTTTCGTGGGATTACCGGAAAGAACTAATACTGACAGAAATAATGAACTACGATGCAGACTTCCTATGTCTGCAAGAAGTGGACATTGCGCAGTATGAGGACTACTTTTTGCAACATCTTTCTGGTCAAGACTATGAAGGCGTTTATTGGCCAAAATCGAGGTATAAGACGATGAACGATACGGATCGAAGACAGGTAGATGGGTGTGCGACTTTCTACAAAGCATCCAAGTGGGTTCTTGTTTTCTTTCTCCTATTTACCATTCTTTCTCGCCCAGCGGTTCCCCATTTTTTTCTATGGTTTTTAATGGTCGGTGGCGGAACTGACGGGACTAATTGGATAATTCGTCAGGTACCAACTTGTCGAGAAGAAGCTCATCGAATTCAGCGCTGTCGCCATGCAGCGGCAAGACTTCAAGAAGACTGACGACATGTTTAACCGCGTGCTCGGCAAGGACCAAATTGCCGTTGTGTGTCTCATGGAGGACAAACGCACCGGAACGCGATTTATTATTGCCAACGCCCATATTTACTGGGACCCAGCTTACCGAGATGTCAAGCTCGTCCAAGTCGCGCTACTCGTAGACGAAATCGAGAAGATTGCTAATAACTTCGCGAAGTACCCGCCACCTGCACCGCCCACGCCAAGTCAATCTAGCGCGTCGACAGCGGACGACTCTGATTCGAGTACAGGAGAACCCTCGAGCTCCACCCAGCCACCTTCGACGAGACCTCCGCCTGTCTACACGGACGGGTACAAGATCCCATTGATCATTTGTGGTGACTTCAATTCCGTCCCGTCTTCGGGGGTTTACGAATTCCTGTCTAATGGGACCCTCCCTGCGAACCACCCTGATTTCCTATCACATACCTACGGACGGTATACGTCGGATGGGCTAAGACACCGTTTGGGGTTGAAGAGCGCGTACGCAGCGCCTGGTGCTACAGAGCTCCCGCTAACGAACTACACACCGAGCTTCCAGGGGGTCATTGATCATATCTGGTATTCGGGGGCCAATTTGGGAGTCAACGCGGTACTGGGGCAGGTGGATTCGACGTATCTGGAGAAAGTGGTCGGGTTCCCGAATGCACATTTCCCCTCGGAGTACGTGATGCACTGTTCCTTTTCTTCGGTGTACTTATCACTTTCTCTATTGTAGTCACGTATGCATCATCAGCGAATTTCGAGTGAAGCCGCCACGAGATAATACGCCTCGACCACCGCCTGTGTTTTCATAAATCCATTCTTGGGTGTATGAGACGTTTCTTCTTTTCTCGCTGTGAACATTGGTCCATATCTTCTATACTTCCTTCCACAGTTTTAGTCTTCCCAATTGTCAATCTACGTACGTACAATCCATACTTACATTTGTCCTATCCCCTGCTATACGCTGGAGAAAACGCGCGCATCATCGGTTTACTACACTGGTCGACAACCCTCAACCTACCCTCCCGCCCTTTGTCAATCTCCTTTTTTGGTGTCTTCTTTTTGTCGCATTAATAAATACACTTTTTTTTCTCCCTTCTTATTCCTTCACGTTTTTCTTTTTATCCCTTTTCCTATTCACTGTAGCTCTTCAACCTTTTCCCTTACTTATCAATTGCTCTCAATCCTCGTGTCCTGTGTGTCATATCCCGATTTAGCATCCATTTCACTCACTCATTCTAGTTTGTGTAGCATTTGTGCGTTGTATGGCTCCCGTCTCGTCTCCTAGTTTTGATAGCAAATTATAAACCTCCATCCTCTCATCAAGTGTGAACGAGCTTTGATCAACAGTTCCTTGAAGCTGGAATGGCATCAAACCCGGAGCATCAGTAAAATACCTATCAAAGGTGAGGTTTATTCATGCTGATAATAGTTTGCTACGGTCAGGTGTATGGTATTGTGAAATGACCATGCAATCGTAGGGTATAGGGATAGTTCGTTCCGAAGGTATCAAACAAAAAGTAGAGCAAAGAGGGGAAGTATGAATGTGGCCTGGAAATCTTTCCATTTGTCAGCGGAACTACTGATGGACACACCTCCCCCTCCACCTCCCGGGGCTTTTGGGCCGTCAGCATTCCCGCTTCCGCTTGTTTGAGGGGGCTCAGATCCAATATATTGCTTTCCAAGGGCATTGATATTCCCTCCGGGGTCCATTAACGCATCGGCCTATGTTGCAAAGCATGTCAGGTATTTAGACAAGCTGGGAGAGTTGTTGGGTGGCTTACCTGATTTACGCCGGACATATCCTTCATCGCACCGAACCACGCATAACGCTCAACGAAATCAGAGTTGTCCATGAAGGTCTGAGTTACGTTGAGGAAAAGGACAACATCGTCCTGAGAGCATTGAGCTTTTAAATCGTTGAAGTTCTGACATGCCCATTCAGTGACCCAAAGTGGCCTTTGGAATGTTTCGTGGTAGTCCGTCAGATACTCCTTGAACTGCGTTGCGTTTACGTCGTAATAGTCTTCCATGTGAGTGAGCTGGGGCCCAAGTGATATAGGAATATAAAAGACATACGCAAGGCGATAAAATCAACAGTGCAGCCCCCTGCACACCCGGTCAGAAAATCTTGAAGCCATGTTTTTCCAGACGGTGCACTCGATGGAGCCGGACTACCGAGGCGGATGCCTTGCGATCGTAGAGGTTCTAGATATGTCTTCCACATCTGGGCGCCTTGTTCTGGAGTCAAGTTGGACTGGCCGGGTTCTTGGGGTCTATAGACTCAGGTGAGGGATAATATTCGAAGTAGGGTGTGTACACACATACTCATTCATTCCCAAGACAGCTTTCACACCACGTTTTGCGATCGTATCGTTGATCATTGAGGAGAACTGGTCAACTGACTTTTGTCCCCAGAACATGGGTACGAATTCCAAGTCAGAGTCTACCGAGAAGGGAGACCAAGTATAGTACCTTAAGCCCGGTTCATTATACCTCTCGCGCGTTGACCGAATACGGATTGCACTTACCAAGAGATCTTGCTAGTCGTTCGATACTGCCCGAGATCAACCCCCTCACCATTTGGCCAAGCCAGTCCAGCTTTCGATGTGTTTGTGACATCTCTATTTATATGAAAGGAGGGTAGTGCGAATGCATAAGGTATCGTGAAGATCATGATTGCGGTCGTAACGCGAAACATAGAGAGAAAAAGTCGATGGTCATCTGTTATCGTCTTGAGACTTTATACAACCAGGATTCAGCCAAGGCATACGTCGTCATACGTGTTGTGGAGGAGATTTCCATATGCAAAAGGCGTTTGGGCTGAACGCCTGGACCTCGGAGTTGGGTATGACGACTTTGGTGGTGGAGTGTCCGACTGGATCCCCATTTGTTGGGGTGAGCTCCTTAATCGTACTATGAGTTACGTCCCAAGAATATCCGGCTTTGAAATGCCATAGTGTATCTATAGAAGCTAATGAAGAATAACTATGAGTCGAATGAATGGAGACAAGTCGCAGATGTATTTGTTTGTCTGAAATACACAATATTCGACTAGTCGGCAATATACCTGGACCCTTCTTCTCTCCTTCGTGTTATTTTCATTCCGAAATGCACTTACGCGCAGTTGTTGCCTTTCAGACAATACTGCGCCGCACTAACTGCCCGAACTCGATATCTGTCCTCGCGACAGCTTCCAAGAGAACGCGTCCAAAATTTCGTCTATCGAGGCCGTCCTACTGTACACCTATGGAAAGGGTTGGAGCATCTCCGGGAGACACGCGCTCACTCTCCACCGCCACAATACCAGAAGAGAAGCAGACCGAAAGTACTATTGGAACAGCTGCACCGTTAGAACCGGAAACAGGACTTTCAAATCTCAAGCCAGAAGAACAAACCGAAAGCGTGCCGTTAGCGGAGGTAAGCCAACCAGATGACGGACCAATAGATTCACCAATAGTATCTCGAAGTGGGTCGAACAAGTGTTAACTTCAGCCCTACTTAACTTACGGTCGTTTGTAACATTCAGACATGACACAACTTCCGGACGATATCCCTGAGCCGTCAGATACAGACAGGTACTATGGACCTGTTGACCTGTCATTTAAGTCCATTCCCCCATTACCACCCCCTGTTGCTGGCTGGCCTACACCTTGGGCTGAGAAAGCCGACATAGTGCAGTACCTGCTACCACTTTACGGCCGGGGATGGGGAATACTCTTCAAACTGAACAGATTAAAAGTACATACCAACGCAAGCAAGGACGATCAACCAAAAGCGAAGCTGCTAGGCCCCTCGCGATCCACTGCTTATCTTGTTGTCGAGTACGAGTTCGACAACTATCAATCTGCCGCTGATTTCACAATGAGAGTTGCAAGTATTGCAACTACAGAAGACGTGAGTGTGTAACAGAGGTACCTCATTCTCTATAGTTCACCGACGTCTTCCCTAGCACCACCCCAGGACACTGACCATCATGAACGCCGTCAACCCGACTGTCTCTCTGACAGTACACACAGATTCCGCTAAACGTCCAATGTGGGACCAGCCCCTTCGGCGCAAACTTGCTGGGATCACACTACGAGACCTGCGCTTCGCCATTCTCGTAGAAACCCTCTATAGTGATTCGTATGGCCAAGGCCGGGATCATAAGCGTCTTATCCGTCCACTCGAGCATCGTCCGCAGTGGCCAAAGTTCCTCCGTATACTCCGCAAAAACTCGCTCGACAAAACACCATCCCCACCTGAGAGTCCAACTCTCTCGCCCAAGTCCAAAAATTCTAAAGCTGAGCGCACATCCCAAGGTGAAGTCGCAGCGGGGCCAAAGACAGTTTCCGTGTGTAGCACGTGCGGTATGAACCACCCTTCCGAGATCTGCCCCCTAAATCAACCCTTTTCGGTATGCCCGAATTGTGGTGGCGACCACTGGCTTGTGGACTGTCCTCAACCGCAGGCCGATAAGGCATCAACCATGTAATCACCTTTAATAGCATCCAAGTTGACAGCCTCGTCAACACTCCGATAGAAGACTGCTCATGGGTTAGGATGGGTCATTCAGGTCGTTTCTCCTGATTCCCGAATCAAGGCAGAGGCAATTGATCATTACGATAACCCACAATGCCAGGTCCGCATAGGGTCTGTAGATGTCATACAGTCCGGAAAGGGACATCAATGGACATGGTTAATACCTTTATATCCACTCTTTTAAGAAAACAGTCCAACTGTAGTGTATGAGACGACATAGTCTCGCCCAGTTGAAGTGAACGCGGACGGATAGAGTAAAAATTATATTTGTATTCTTTAATGCTGTGAGGGCTACATATACCCTGACATCACTAGCCGTCTACGATACATGCAAATTCTATGTGGTAAACATAACCCCTCCATAAAATAGTCCAAGGTTTTAAACAACGAAGACTCATTAAAGCCCATTAGCATTCTCCCGATAATATTGAAGTTCAGTGAATTTCAGGCGTTCCCGTTCTTCCTCCTCTAATTGAGCAAGCTCTTTGGCGTACCGTGACCGATTCCGGATCTGAGGGCCGAACTTGTAGAACAAGAAAGGGAAGATACCCATGATGGTGGCAAGAATGCCAAGAATTGTACCGGCCCATGCATATCCCACTATTGCAAAATGCGGGGTTAGCGATGAAGGTTATGCGAGATACTTTAAAGCTCACCATTTTCATAGAATTGTACACTTACCAGGCAGAGAATTCCACAGATATTCTCTAATCGAGGATCAGTAGATTTTCAAGCATCCACGACAAAACAGACGGCGTACCTCGTGCAAAACTCTGGCCAGTTACGGCACTGCTAGCCATCAATCCATAGCTTTCAACCGTGAAGTCCGAGACGGCCAAGAAAACTAAAATAATATAATGATTAGATATGCCCATGGAAGGACGGTAGGACGGCCAACATACTGATGTGTCCTGATATTGCGAAACCGACCAGAGCGCCCAAAGAAGCATACATGTTGATAGCTGGCCGGCCCGTCCATGCGAACCAGAACATGGAGATTGGGAATAAGACAGCCGCTACATGGTATTATTAAGGGTGTAAAGAAAAAAGAGGGGGAACGTACCCAGGAACGCCCAGAGAAGTTTGTGTTCAGGAACGTCCGTCCCTCCCTCCACTTTCTCTCGCCACAAGGTCGCCTTGCGTTGAAAGTAGAAAAGTGGAATTGCCAGGGTGAATCCGAGCTGAAGTGCGAAGAACGTTAGCTCGACCTCAGGGTCTTCTAAACCATATTGGTTGTATATCAACGGAATTGCTTCTACGCCGAGATACTATCGGAACATGTCAGAGCCTTGCTTGATTTTTGGGCTGCAGCACTTACGATGATACCGTAGTTGAGCCCGTCATACATGGCGAAACAGTAGACTATAGGTTCGGTACACAGCATCACTTTTAAAAATCTTAGTAAACTGGTCACCAGACCCTTTTTAGGTACATACCGGCAGGCCTAAGGACTGTCTCCTGGATGATCCGCCTTGCCGAGCGACGCCCCAGCTTTTCGTGGAGGGCCCACGCACCAGAGTTCCCAGCGACCCTCGCTTTCTGTGCCCTTGCCGCAAGAATGACACCACCACGCGTTTCGGGAACCAGTAGAACATAAGGTAGGAGGAGGATAACACCTCCAATTCCCCAGATCCCGTAAACCCAACGCCAAGATAGCGCATGGTTAATATAAGCACCACTACGATGAGGTGAGGGTTCAATGCGATGTTGTGAGTAGTCATACGTACATGACAGGGCCCCTGAAACGATATGAGTGAGAATCGAGATTGAAATGATACTCAATAACTCACAGGACAATAAATTCAGCAGAATAGGCCCAAGCATTCATTGCCCACAGCCTATCAGCGAAAATGGCATCAGTGTAGTGACGTCATTGAATCTAAAGAGCACTTGCCCGACGAGCTCATCTCCTTTCCACATATCTGGGATATTTGCTACACTATTGATGATGGGGGACCCCGCAAGTCCACATATGGTACTAGGAAGGGGGTCTAACTTTCGTTATATATATAGACAGGGGTATGGACATACCGAGATATCACGATAGTTGCAAAGTTCTTTGCCAAAGCACAAGGAATTTGGAATATGTCTGTTCAGAAAATTTGGATAGGATATCATAGTAGACGGATGGGGGGTGAAGACTCGCAAAGAATGAGTAGGCACGCTGTGAGGACTTTCTTGCGACCGAAATCCTAAGGAGCATCGTGTGAAGGTGCGAATGCCCATAATGAAGAAGCTACTTACCTCCGCCAGTGGTGTCAATATTAAAGGTCCAATCGCAGTGCCAAACAGAAAGACAGCCACAGGAAGACGACTCTGAATGGAGCTGACGCCAAACTCCTCAACCATGTTTCGGGATATCGGTGCAGCAGCGCTTGAGCACATCACAACCCACGCCGTTTGCAAACACCTAAACGGTGAGAGTCAGTATAATAAGCACACTGATAGACTTGAAAGATGTACAGAAGTCCGCATATCATGGTCTTTTTCCAAGCTGGAAAGTTGAATGGGTTCTCTGGGTCATTGTGCTACAAAGATATTTCAGTGATGGGAACCGAGTCAATCAAGGCAAATTTAGCTTACATCCCAATGAATGAGCTCGGAGTCGAGATCTGCAACAGTGTCTTTTTGACGTGTCATCAGGAGATTATCGTGAAAGATGGTAAGGTTAAGGTGAAGATCCCCAATGACTCGTTCTGAGTTCGGCAATTACTTGAGCCTAATTATAAGCCCGACATCGGCGGCAAGCGCTTTTCGCCAAGCTCGATATTGGGAGAAAAGTCTATTGTACTATATCTGGCGAGCGAGGCTCGGCGGGGACGAAGTGATTTGCATTTAAAGCATCTGGTTATTCGAATAGAGCTCCAGGCTTAGCTCTCTTAAAGACCAACAGACTGACGAGCTATGTCGAATCTGACCAGCTTGGGTGGATAACCAGGTTTCTGTACATTTCTTTGGCCTGTCAATGCCTTCATTGAAATGACCTAAATGCGCATACACACTCGATCCCAGTCATGATATTTTCCAGCTCCTTGTCCCAGTTGCGAAGCTTGCGTTCAAACATTCCCAAATATGCGATCAGACGAGTCACGTTCACTGATTGATATGCATGGTCCGTGCACGATTCTCCGCCTATAAAGGTATCGATCCGGCAGAAAGATTCCCCATCTCTTGTGCTCGGGCATGTACTGTCGCCAGTGAGGTTTCTACCGAGGCACAGTCTTTTTGCTGATTGCAAATTATACATCCGAACCCGTCTGTTAGCTTCGGCTTTCAGCAATTTTTGGAAAACCCTTCCTTGTTCTCCTCTTCGTGATAACATTCCAAGTAATGCTTGGAATCGTTTGAAGGAGCAGAACAGGCTATATTAGTCATAGATATACATAATAATATTGTCTTATGCCTCCATTCTATTGCCCAAGTATGCCTGAAGTCATTCAAGTACCAAACCTTTCACAGCATCCAATTCCTTCTGGCGTTCAGGAGGAAACACAATGCCCTCAACTTCCAGATCCTCTCGCATATGAGTCTCATCTTTGGTACCCGAAAGTGGGGTAACACCTTCGATCTGGGCAAGCCTGAATACCGCTTGGGCTGGAGTACAGCGTACAGCTTTTGCCAGTTCAACCAACGAAGGATGTGTCAATAGCATCGGCGAACCCGAAAGCGTCCAGAACGATCTGAAAAAAGTCAAGTTCAGCATGTTGCTTGTGCCACGGAAACCAAAACGCACTGATACTGAATCCCGTGCTCCCTGCAATAACTCAACACCTGCCTATCCCACTCATTCCCCTCATACCACCTATTCTGGACAACCTGCACCTGGCGCTCCCGAGCCAGAGCGTGGAGGATACTGACGTCATAAGTGTTGCTGACGCCGATCTTGTGCACCTTGCCTGCGTCCTGCAGCGCCATCAGCACACGCCAGGCCTCGAGGGTGTGCTCGACAGTTCTGAGCGGTGAGTGGAGGATGTAGCTGTCGAGGTACGTAGTGCGGAGGTTGGTGAGCGATTTTTGGAAAGACGTCTCGACTTGTTTTGGGATTGGGTCCTCGGGATTGTACGGGAGCGGCTTGTTAACATCTTGGCCGCTTACGGATGTAAATCTGGATAAGAGTAAGTATCTACGCCTGGGGAGTAGGGTTGATGAACGATTACTTTGTTTGAATGAATAGATCCTCGCGTCTGATACCATGGTTCTCTCTCAAAAGTTGTAGTGCATCTCCGACGAGATCCTCCCTGTTGTGATGTCGCTTTGGCCTTATAATCGGGCTGGTGGGACATTACCTACCGATAATGTTTGGGCTGGCATGCTAGAAGAGGTGAATACTACATCAAATCGCCCAGTTCGTTGGCCCATACCTGTGTCAATCGCCCGAAAGCCTTGGAGAACTGCGCTGACCACCAAAGCGGTTGTTCTTTCTTGCTTCCTGCCAAGATAGTAGGTTTGGTTCGGTTTTAGACAAACGGTATTTAAGGAGCATACCACGCGGTTCCGTAAATGATTTTGGGTGTAGTGCGCTGCATGATGTTCGGTTTCAAGCAAGTTTCAAATTTCTAGTGATTCAGTTCACACGAAGCGGTGTGTACCGGGCCGGCTTGTCCAACATCCCCATGATCAAAGCCATTTATAGAGGAGCGAAATCAAGTAGTAATATCTTTTAACATATGGAGGTAGATTATCTCGAATTCGTCACCACGGCGGCTAAATCAATGTAAACTCGGGACTAAGCATGGGACTCCCTCTCGTAACGAGCTGATCGCAGCCTTATGCTGACTGACAGCCAGAACTATGAAACAGTGCCAGATGCAATGCGAGCCTGCCGAATGTCCAGTTAATATGGGCATTGAGAGGGACGAGGAAACCCACATACCACCACCTATGCAATCAAGCCGCCTCTGGATTTTTTCTGAGAGTATTCGTTCCGGGAAGTGGGCGGCATAGAAGATTAACCCGATTATGTAGGACAAGAGTGAAGGTACGACGGGAGCTATATAAAATATCGCCTGAGTCCAGGAGAGATCGACAAGGCTGAGCTAGCCTTACCAATAAATGAAAACATCTCTCTAGCCGAGTGTATCATGGCGAAAGTTGTAAGGGGAGCGATGGCTGAAAAGGCAAGACTAAGGAAAAACCCAATTCGGTAAAACTGGGAAATAGTTGTCAATTCCAGAAATGTCATCAGTGGGAACAACCACTAACCCGATACTCATGCTTGTTGAACCAATCCATGAAAGGAAATATATTGCCTGCTAGGCCCGTGCAGAAGCAAAAGCCGATGAAAGTCTTTCTTAAAGTTGGATGGCATTGGAAACCGTAATGCACAACGGTTCCAACACTTGCACTGATGAGCCTGTAGTTGACGTGATAAGTTTGATACCAGCTCGGAGAGCGCGTGACTGTTTACCATCCAATTCCGACATAATCCACACGGGCGCAAAAGTCCATGCTGGCGCGATGGGCACAACCAGACATCGTGTGCCATACGGCACTACTGAACAGACAGAGGAGAGCAAAGCACATAAACAAGAGTTCCGGGGTATCCATGATGTGATCAGAATTGACCAGTGGTATGTTTTTGATTCCCCAAAGGAGAAACGGGATTAGGTGGGTGTGGATATTTACTAATGAAGCCAATCAGGACGTAAATCATGATGAGAAGAAAGGTGACTGACATGTTTCATTGTGCAGGGCGAATAAAGACATGATGATCAAAGGCCATCTGTTTAGGGGTATAAACCTGAGGTTCTAGTTGTCAGCCCTCTATGAGTAACACGCGTTAGGTTCGCTAGCCTACCTGTAACCATGCGTTACGAAAGGGTTGTTTTTCCACTGTTGTGGCAAGTCAGAATATTGAATAAGCCGGACACCTTCTAAGGATCGTTTGACGGCATTGGCGACCTCGGTGGCGGCCCGTTCAAGCATATCCTCTCCCTCCTCTATGACCTCGGACGCGCTGAGTAAATCCATCACGAGTTCTGACGAAAGTAATGCATCCATGAGCTCCGAGATCATGAACGGCGCCAAGGCTGGAACGCCAAGTCCAGAGGGAAGCTCCATCGACGAAAGATGAGAGTGCAGATTTTGGAGATGGTCGGAAAGCGTTGGGATATAACTTAGAGGCTGTTTGAAGTCCAAGTCTTGGAAGCGAGACCGAACATCGTCTAGCTTCGTTCGCATGTCGGAGAGGTGCGAGCGCACATCAGGCATGTCTAGGAGCTGCGGCATATCGGGGAGGCGGGAACGCATGTCTGGCATGTCTGGTAGGTGCGCGCGCATCTCAGTGAGCCCTGGGACGTCAGGAAGGTCCGGGAAATGCGATTTGACAAAATTTTCGACTGACATGTCGGCAAAGTGAAACTCGGGAAGGTGGGAGCACACATCTGCGCGAATGCCCTCAAGCATCTCGAGGGCCGTCTGCGCCCACTGCCTCGCCTCCTCAATGGTCATCTCGCCCATTGTCTTCCATGCTTCCAAATCTGGCGACTCAAGCTCAGACAGCCTCCGTTCCAGATCAGCAAGGTATGACAGCACGAGGACACGCAAAGAGGCCAACGTTTGCGTCGGGGACGCCGATGAGAGGTCAAGAGCCTCTAGCGAAAGAGGCAACGTTTGACATATGTGCAAACGTGCAGGCTGCCTCGCGCTGGGCGTTGATAGTCGTCGCCTAGCTCGACGATGATGAAGTTGAGACGACTTCATGACTGCAGAGTGCCCTGTCGTGGCCGTGGTCGTTGTGGACATGGCAGTGGCACTCATCGTACAGATAGGAGGAGAGGGAAGGAGCTAGAAACACAAGAAAGACGAAGAATGCCGATTTTGTAACAAACTTATGATTAGGCCGACATGGGTGATGGATTTGACAGCATGGATGGCACACTGTAATCAACTCTCTGCCAAGCAAAATATTTTTGATGACAAATCACCGAAATCAGACGATGCGACTGCGATTCCGGATGACTGCCAGCTGACTCTTTTTTCCGTTCAAAGGGTCTTTATGTAAAGTTTATAAAGGTACTGAACCTCCTGGCCACGCGACTCATCTTCAAAAACGCGGAATATCTCGAAAATGGTCGTACCAATACCTCAAATCATCGTTGTCGGTCTGGGGAACCTTCCTTACCCAATGACCCGTCACAGGTATGAACGTGGTTCATCATCTAAATTTCCCGATATTAATTGCCTGACGTGTATTTGCGCGTTGCCCAGCATTGGCCAGCTTATCGTTGATTCGCTCGCATACCGGCTTGGTATTCACATGTCTCCAGATCGAACCGGAGTGTCTGGTCAAAGCAATGTTACTGTGGGCGACACCTTGATGTCCCTCACACTATTCAAGTCCAGTACATGCCCTCCTTAATCATACCAGTCCCACGTGCTCATCATTTCCTGTAGAATCCTTGATGAACATTTCTGGACCCTCCATAGCTGCTGCATTCCGCAAGACCAGACAACCCCCAACTTCTCTCATTGTTATTTCTGATTCCCTCTCTCACAAGGTGGAAACCCTCTCTGTCAAACTAGGAGGCTCGGCCAATGGTCATAATGGCGTCAAGAGCATAATCTCGGCACTAGGTGGCGAAATGGGCTTCTACCGTTTCCGTGCTGGTATTGGCCGCGACGAGAGCGACGCGGCTTCCTATGTCATGCGCAAGATGTCCTCTCACGAGCGGCAATTCTGGGACGACCGCGGTCTTGATCTGGTTCTCTCCGAAATTGAAAAGGTTGCGCGGAAGAACGCGAGCTAATATTTTTTATTCGGTATGCCCCGGTCCCTATATCATGTGATTCTCGTCACTAAATTAAACACTAGCCATGCCGCTAACACGACAGTCGCGACATTGCCCTGGAGCAATGCCTGGTTGCTTGGCTATGAAGCTCTTCAATGGCACACCCTGCTCACCTGACTTCCGTCCTCAGTCGGATTTACTTGCCAGACGAGTTCCTTCACGTCTCAATCCTGAGAACTCACAAGAAGAGTACTCTTGTCACTGCTACCACAACCTACAAGCATGACTGCTCAATACCAGAGGGCTTACTACGGAATATTCTCTTTTTTGTACGACTCATCATTCTTAAACATAAATGACGCAAATCGCTTCAGATGAAATTAACAAAATTGTATCTCCACGCAGGTTATCACATGGGCATACCGATACCAAAAAGCACGTGCCTCAGTCAAGGAAGCTGTGACAAGGATCACATTTTAGGATTGCCCTGATCTGAACTCCACCTGATCAAAATGGTTCCTAGAAACCCGGATCTTCATTTCAGTAACTTTCTCCCCCTTCGTTTCAACTTTCTCCCTATCGGTTGAAATTTCGCTGGTTCGGCCCGCACTGTGAATACTCTCAATAGATTGTAGTCATTTGCCCAGTCTCCGGATGGAAGAGTTCTGTTCTATAGGACAAACATAGCTGTCCATTTCCTGGAGAGGCAAACGATCCAGGAACTCCACTTTAACCTCACCGTGATGATGTGTCAGGTACTATTATCACCTGCTCGACCTGCACAGGAGTTTTTAGTGGACTGACTGAACTACGTCATCGGAATCCATTGCGAAAAGTAAAAAGTTAATTTATTCAAATAAGCCCAGGTATAATTTTAGTACAAAACCACCTCCTCAGAAAGCTGGATTAGCTTGCTTGACGAGGGAAATAAACGCCAGCTGGTTCCACGCTCCTGCTTCAGGTGAGGGAATGAGGCTCGTCGCGCTAATGGATAGAAGTCAGTACAAAAGATCGCAGCAGAACATGAATATGGGGAATGGTACGCCACTAGACGCAGGGAGTGAAAGCAAACATACCTTCCACATGCTTCATCAAATCGTTCAGCGGTAGTATCTGAGGTTCCATCCGAATCGCCTCCGGGTTTGACCCAGACGATGGCATCGACCAATTCGCTTGGTGTATTCGTCGAAGGACGTGGGTCAAAACCAGCCGTCTATAGATGCGTCATTGAGTGGCTTCCGTTATCCTCGAATGTGTATGTTTACCTTGAGATTACACCAATCCCCACCACTCCTCAGCGCTTCCTGATTGCCGGAACGTCCCTGGTCAACAATGAAGTGTGCGTCCCATCCTTGCGCCTTCAACAATGCTACAAGATTCTAGACGTAGACCAATTCGTCATAGCCGGTCTTACCGTTCACCATACCGGTCAGGTCTAACTTTGAGATGGCAGCTGTCAGTTGCGCTTCTCTGGGGTCCCATTATGCGTGACCAGGTCACAAACTCATAATTATTTTGTTGTTTGCACGGCTGACTCTTGACAAATAGCGATTCGAGGTTCTTACTGCGAAACGATCATGATAATGGCAGCAGCGAAGACAAGCACCAACGCGAGCCACAACAATGACTCGGGAGGACCATGTTCCCATCCAAGTGTACACCAGGAACCCAACAATGATGATCATCGAGGAAGGTCGACGGAGTAACGATAAGGAGCAACAACTGACACTGACAGCGCCGACCAGCAGCAACAACGAGAGTTGCAGGGCAATGGCAGCGACTAACGCAACAAGGACAACAACAAAGCCTACGGCACAGCGGGGGCAGTGTTTGTGGTGTGCAAGTGGGATGTGGCCTGTCCTCCCCCTGCCCAGCCGACTATATCCTCAAGAATCTGTGTCGCCGCGTCGCCTTCAATTATAATGCTGGAGCTCATAAGTACAAGAAAGTGTCTGCTATTTGAATTCAGAGTGTCAGGAAAGGGATTGTGGGCTTCCTCGCAGGCACCTGCTTGTGAGAAACACGCTTCGGTGGTGTGTCTTCAATAACGCAAGAGTCTAAAACCCCTAAGCTGTCACAAATCCAATTATCACCTTTGCAATGGGGTAAATGTTCGGCTAAGAACTCGTCTATGCTTCTCTTGCCCCCATTCCAATAAACCTTTAAGACATCGGAGCGGATCTTTGTGCTAAGCAAGCCATGAGCAAACGAAGTGCTCAGGTAGTAAGGCTATAGGATCACGTACATGTGACCCTGTGGGTCGATAAGGCAAGTTACACCCTTTGAATCGAGTGTCCCTTTGAATGGGCAATGGTGAGCTGGCATGACACAGGGAGTTACAGATATCCAAACCTTGGAGGTCGCAGAACAAAAGACTTTCCTTTGATACAACTAAACTAAAATGTACAAAGGCATGGATTGCCTTTGTCAGGTCATCGTTGGCAGGTCCGACAGATCCGTTTCCGGTGTACTTGCAAATGGGCGGATCAGATGGGCCACAAGGTAAAAGTGGAGTGGCAATGAAAGTTTGATGCGGCAAGGGGCAACCGCCACTTGCAGACGGGGCTAGCTTTCCGAGAATGGATTCGTTGAAGTTAAAGTAAAACTCTAAATGGCACGTTGTTGACTTTGAACTACGGTATAGTACTAAAGATCAAGTTGGCACATACTGGGGACATTGCCAACTCCATTTCCTTCAATATTACGGTCAAATTCTTCTTTGAAAGCTTGTGCCATGCATAAGAGGGCATACTCCACACGCAAAACGGTTTCGACATGGTCCTCATCGCTGGCAGTGTCGAATGGCTGTGTCACAACATATTCACGGCATCCAAAGCGTGCCTGACATGTGGATATTTACCATAACTGGTTAGGTCACGATGTGTACTAGGCATAGACCACTCACATAAATGCCGATTTTCAAAAAGCCCTGTCCTATTATGCTTTCATCTCCCTTTTTGTCAAAATTTACTGCTATTTCAATCATTTCTGGTTCATCGTCCGGGGTTTTGAAGTCTACGTCTAACCCCTGAAAGCTGTATGTTGTGACGGTTCACAAGAAAGCACATGCATGCATCACTGGGCTGCACGTCCATTGAGTTGGCATCTGAAATGCGCTTCTTAACATGGAGGGTTTGCTACTCAGAGCATGGCTTCCACTCGACGTGGGACATTGCATAGGCGGAGGCATTTTGCAAGAGGAAGTATGCATAGAGACCCGCTTTCTTTTAGCGAGGGTTCCAAATGCTGAATCCAATCCATCTTCATCTCCTGCATCATCATCTTCCTGAGGAAACTTGACGGGAATAAGTATTAGATGAGCAGCCTGTACTAAAAAAGTGACATACCACATGCTTATCCAGGAATACGAAACATATTTTGATTTGTCATTCATTGAGGTTACGGGATGGCCTGATTTTCCAGTTCACAAACTCCTGAAGCAATTCTTGCATTGTACAGAAGAAATCAATGTTGAGAATTGAGCATTTCTGTTGCGATTCATGTGCATAAACTGTCACATTCCCCCTAACAACACGGATGACTTGAACAAAGATGTGACATGGAGATATGATGTCAACTGGATCTTACCAGTTTAATGGCTTTACTCTGAAGAAACGCTTCTCAAATGAGATTTTGATGTCTTCAAGTAGCAAATCCATGGCCATCTTCACAATTGTTGTTGGCAGAAATACTTTAATGACCCGAAGGCCATTGATCTTGTCAGGTTTCATTAGTTCCAGGTCTCAGGCGAAGCTCTGGGCAGTAATCACCTCAACGAACTTATCATTTTTCGTGGAATCAATCTTCCACAGTGTTGCAGCCATGCAGATCCCTTTGCCAATCAACTTTGTCTCCTCACGCTTGGCCTTCTTTTTGCCCTTAATCGCTAGTGCCTTTTCAAGTTTCTTGTGGACGGTACGATTTGCTGGCAGGTTGATCCCTCCAGCTGCACCTAGAGCCGTGCTTGGTTTCTGCATCAGGCGTGTGCCAGATGCGCTTTTCTGATATGCCTGAGCTGACACGAGAATATCCTGGCTTACTCCCGTGCCCATAATAGATGCTTGTGTCTCAGTGCTCGCACTATTACCTTTCATGAAAAGCGAGACAACTCCTGGATGCTGTAACAATGCCATTGGAACAGAATCATTGCCTGCCAGTCAGGATCATCAATCGTCTGCATTTCTGGTATGTGTTTTTACGGAGATCTTACTATAAAAGGCAATGCAGGCATTGCAAATTGGATTTTCCAGCAAGTTGCTGACGATTCCACAGGCCATACATTGAGGTTTGCTCTATCTTCAATGGTAAGCCATTTCTTTACTCTTACAAATTGGATTCGGCTCACATTGATGGCATGTAACTCAGCAATGGAGAGTCCTGGTTTCCGGATTTGACATGAGCCGCATTTCGAACCCTCTTTGAGGTGATAAAAAGCGATTCCACAGAAAGAGCAGACAGCCATGGGTCACAGTGGTGAAGACAAGTTGCAACCATGCACTGAAAAAATTCGACGCATAACCTGGCTGATGTGGCCAATCTGTCAGCCAGGAGGTTCTTCGACGCACAGACCAATGTTGACCACCAAGAAATCAAGATACATTCAGGTTGATAGACTACATAGCATCTGTTCAAAGACAAACCAAATGTTGTCAATGGAAAGTTCCTGGACACCAATGCCATGGTAAACAGCCTCTGCCCAAGCCGCGTATTCTGGGGTAACAAATTGAAGAAGAGACTCCCCTCCCACCATTTCCTTCAGTTCACAAATCACAGCAATGTCAACTGGCTGAAGCAAGTCCTTGCCACCCCATTTTTCTGGCATAAAATAAAGATTATTGCATGAATCACCTGATGGCCCTGCCTTGGTTTTATCCTTCCGCATCCTTGTTCCATTGCGAAATTCAACATAGCTGTTGAGTTCCTTCTGAATGAATGTCAACCACAGCCATTGACACAATTGACTTGACAATAAGTTATGGGAAATTCCTGACAAAAGCAAAACTTACTAATGGTCTGCGTTATCAGGTTGGTATATCCCGCGCGCCTCTCCTTCTTCAAAAGTCTTGACAACATTGTCACCAAAGTCCAAGTGCAAGCACAGCCAAGGGTGCTCAATTGCGATGTTGTGAACACTCCTGATGTAGCGGTGAGCAGCGATGACGTTGTTGGGAATGTCTGACATCACATCACTACAACAGAAATCAGCCGACGAGAGATATAGAGGTTGAACAATTACTGTAAAGCATGCGCAAGGCCATAAACTTGAGTCGTTTTGGGACCACAGTCAGTGGTGAACTCGAGTGGCATCCCTGTTTACAAAGTTGGCGAATATTCCTAATGGTCACAGTGCAAATACAACGAAAAGAACATACCTCCCATTTTCTCAATGAGAGAGAGATACAAAAAGGCAATGATGTTGCCCATGCTGTTGCTGGGAATGACCCAGGCAGAAAGCCAATGAGCAGTGGCATCATCAACCACAGCCCACACAGGGAACCCAATGCAATAGAGTTTGTCAAGACCGTTGGCCGACCACTGCTCATTGATGCTGACAGGATTCTTTGGAAAACGCAGAATCTTCTTTGAGTTAGGCCCGCATTGTGTGAAGCCATCAGAGTTGTGCGTGTGCATGATGGATGATACCAGCAAACGTGGAATGCGGATATTTTGGTTGAAATTCACCTTTACCTTGATGGTCGCAAGGCCTTGCTTTTGTGCAGGGTCTTTGTTGAGCTGATTTAGGACAATCTGTTCCTTGATGTGGGCAGGCAGGTTCTTGATGAAGTCGGACTTGCTGCCATGCAGGCCAAGTGCTTTGCATTGGCACTTGACCAATGTTTTGCTAGGAGGAAGATGTGAAGATACTGTTAGCAGAAGTGCAAAGTACAGCACATACCTGATTTTGACGCCATCTACTTGAAAGCGTTCAGAAATCTTGCGGTCAGAAAGACCCTCTCAATAGAGGTCAGTAAGTTTCTTGAAAAAGTCAGGATCATTAACACTGGCTAAAGGCAACTTCCTTTGAATGTATTCATCGATGAGATGATTACAAGCACTTACGAACTTCGCCATGTTGATTTTTGCCTGTGGGATTTTGAATATGTGAAGCAGATATGGTATGTAGAAAGCAATTGAAGGGCTGCCAGACTAACAAACACTGCATTGCAGGTTTTATATGTGTTCTGGCAGTACTGATGTAATAAAAGCCTTCGAGGTTTGGGAAGCAAATGACATTGTGAATCTGGAACCTTCATCGTGCTCATCCACACAATTACAAGGGCTACTTGTAAAGATACCCGGATGTAGGGCTGCACATTGGTTGAGTTCGCAGAGATAACATCCATAGTGGTCATATCCACATGATTTCAAGGGCTGCATGTGAAGATAACATGGATGTAGAGCGGCCTATCGGTGAACTGTTGCAGAGATAACGCCCGTAGTGGTCATATCCGCATGATTTCAAGGGCTACATGTAAAGATAACATGGATGAAGGGCTGCCCATCAGTGAACTGTTGCAGAGATAACATTCGGTGTGGTGAGATAACGTTTGTTGTGTCATATCCACATGTCAGGGATGGCTGCCCATCGGTTGAGTCTTCACAATCTCTGCAATGTAATACGTGTATGAGTTCGGGATCCAAGGAGTCCTACATGTAAAGAGCCAACACTGACGTATGGCTATCATTCATCAATCACTCACAATCCTGGCAATGTGACAATGCCTGCATGTGTTCGGCATGAGAGCCTGCCAGTGAGGTCTTCTTTGCATAAACAAAGCTGCGGATATGTGTCAATGATAGTATAGCAGAGGAGTTGTGTTCTGTGGGCTCACAATAACTGGAGGTGCTGGTGACTGCAGGTCAAAGGTTTCAATCACAACATACACAAATGTTTCCATGAAAATGGCAAGAGCACATGTGTATGTTTTCCATCTGAGATATTCTGAGTGATGACAAACTCCTCGTAACACAAACGATTGTTGACCTTTCAGTGCTACCATATGTTACCAGACGTTATGTTTTAGGACTAACAACAGGGACTTTTGACCTCTGAAAATTGTCACACCCAATGCATTAGTAGGCGCAGCAGTGTCAAGGACCCCAAGCACAGCATGGGAGAAGCCCAAAATCTGACAGCTCCTGCCAAAGTTAGACCTGACTGGTATGGAGAACGGTACGGTCTGTTCTTGGTTTCCCAGGCCGTTGTAGTTGCTGACATTGGTGGAGACTCCCTGAACGGTTGCTCTGGGATTAAGAGCCTTTGCCGCATTGACAACCCCCATGAGGTTATTTGCTGTGCCTTCGATGTTCTGCAGATGCATTAGGGAAGATAAAGTGTGGATCAAGAAGATTGCGTACACCAGGCCAACCAAGCCAAGCTGACAGTTGGATTAATTACATGTTTGTTGCTAGGAATCAATGAATTTTACCTGAATGAGCGCCATCTTCATTGGATAGCAGGATAAGCTATATGTCTACAAAACATGAAGAGCTTCACACACCAAGATACTAGTGAATCAAAGCAAGTTAGGGTGGTTGCCCCACAAGAACAATAGTATAACACTCACCAAAGCAACATTGGGCAACTGCAAATTTGCAATTGCATAGGCGTAGCTCCTCTTCTGAGCTGGGGCAGCGTTGGCACATTTGGGCACACTCAAACCGGTGACCATGTTCCCAATAGCATCCGTCTCGAGCTGAACCACAATACAAATGTTGGGAAAGGCTGTGAGCCTCTGCCTTACTTGTTGAATGAAGACTTTGTACTTCTCTTCCCCTCCATTAGCATAATCAAGTTCCCCGGAAGAAGCTTTAGCGCTGCAGTCGCAATCAGGGAGATTGTAGATGACCAGTTGAAAGACTTGGAATTTGCCGGTGCGTCTTTGGACTTGGTGAGCTTTGTTGGGCCAGGTGGTTATGGATGGGATCGCAGCAGTTTTGTCAATCCAGAGGAAGGTGGAGACTGAGTAATGGGTAAGAATTAAACAATGAAATCGTCAATAGTAAGTACCCTGAGCAACTTTGTGAGCCGAGGCAGTGAGTGCTGCATCACCAGAGGCTGCAATCTCAGTTGCTGCCTTGTGAACTGCTGCAGCATGTTCACTGTTGATGAAGCTAAGTAGTAATGTTAGTGAAGCATACACTGACTTTATAGCCTGATGAGATTACAAAGTCTTTCCTGTGAATGGATTGAAGGTCGAGATGGATGAGGGAGGTGTCGGTTTGGTGATAGCAGGGAAAACACCGAGAGCAATGAGAGCAAGCAGAGCACTGAGGAACCGGGCCATGTTGGAACACCTAGAGAACAACTTGCAAAAACCTGGCTTTTTGAAGTACCAAAAGCCAAGGATGAGTGGAATATTGTCGGCAGACGCAGTGGAGAAATACAGAAAGATTTCCCCATAGTTGCTAACACCAGAATGAGTTGGAGGATGCAAGTATTACTTAACGCAATGAGCCACTGAGGGAGATCAAGGAATGGATGGCGATTGTAGTAGCCAAGCTACAATTTATGCGAGGTTGCTCCTTGAGGCATCAATAAAGCGGTGGTCAAGAGGTGTCAGATCTTCCAATCCTGGACATCATAGCCGAGGCCCCCTCCCCCCCCCCCCTTCCCAAATAAGGAAACTGTTGTGGGTTGTGTTGGCAAACGGCATCAGATGGCTACACCTCAACCAAGTAAGTGAAGTTCTTACATCGGCCATGCAGCCTCAACATTATCTTAACAATATTGGATGCATTTTGCTTAATTCTAAGCTCATTAACGTGCCTACCCCAAGATATCATTCCTACATTGGTCTGTATATAGACTGTGTGTGGTTTACCTCAGCCCACACCTGCTATTTATACTCTCTCTGTACCTTCTACTGCACCACTCAAAAAGGATGTTTCCTTTATTGATACCTGACCTCTTTGCAGTATCCATCTTCTACTGTTCCTCACAAGGATAGCTTAGATGTCTTTTGAGTTGACACTACTGTCTTACAAGTGTACCATGCTGTACATTATCATGCCTATTATTTCTTGTATTCATCACACTGCATATCTTTCTTGTGTTTCTATGGCCTACATCTAATATAAGTACTTATAGACTTTTATCCGCACTCGAGAAACAACTCAAATACACTTTCTGTCAACAGTGATGGCTTGCCGTCCTGCCGTTCTTCGGATATCACCGACTTCCAAGTTGGGATTCAGGTTGAATGTCCAGGATCGGAAGATCTGACACCTCTTGGCGGTGGTCGTGGTCAAACCAAGTCACCTGATGGCGGAACAGTTTGTCGACATCTATTTGTTTTTGACAGGTCGCGAAATCATATTTTAGTACTTTGGCCTTGGACATTCACCAC
Organism: Collybia mongolica; assembly: GCA_013420905.1. NCBI lineage: Eukaryota > Fungi > Basidiomycota > Agaricomycetes > Agaricales > Clitocybaceae > Collybia > Collybia mongolica. The sequence continues at coordinate 1,266,791 of JAAXNY010000004.1, forward strand.
TTTCGCGGAATGTGAGTCGGTAGTCCTTCAGGAAACATGTTAAAGCTATGGCTGGGCGAAAGAACGAAGAAGTTTTATTACCCGATCGTGCAGAAATGGTGAATCCATCAACATCTTATCCTAAACACCTGGTGGCAAAAAGGCAAAATCGATTGAGCGTAATGCAACCTATCACAACTTCCAATAGCCATTATCAACCTTAAAACACAAAAAAACTACATGATAGTCCGCAACCTGTTGCCCTAGTTACTCGAGAAAACGGCAATCTAGGGTTGGCACCGCGAAGGACACCCGCCAAACCCAAGCAATTCTCCAGCTCTCGAAAACGGGTAGGATGTGTTTTATATAAAGGGCATCCGGGGCTTCACGAGACACACCACGTACGGCGGCGCAATCCTCACGATCATCCCAAAGTTATCGCCCAATGAAGAATGAGCGGCGGAGGATCCAGATACGCTGATAACGATCATAGTGGCTCGGATCCAGACTTGGCTTCTCGTTGGGGCCTATGAAATAAAAGGGAACCCTTGATCTCGCAGTGGTAGCTCACGGGTCTCACAGACCGTTGTGGGATTGGCCTTGCGTGCATAAATACGCCCAAGAACGCGCCTCCTTTCCTGTCCAGGACTGACCCCTCAACCACCGACATCTCGAACAATATGCGGAATCTCCTCTTTGCGGGCCTTGCTGCTGTGGCTGCACCCGGCGCGTTCGCACGATTGTACACCATCGCTAACGGTTGCCCCCAGGCGATTACGCTGTATATCAATGGTGAAAGCCAGGGGAAGCTTGCTGTAGGCGCGACTACTACCAGGACATTTGACGAGAGCTGGAGTGGATTCATCTACACCGATGCCAACGGAGGGAGTCAGAACGGTACGAGGACTACGAGGGCGGGATTCTACGGAGAGGTACGTTCTCTTGAGGAATTAAGCTTGCTTCTTGCCTCAACGCATTCTGCCAGGATGATTACTACTATATCGTCATCGACCCTTCGCGTCTCAACACCGGCGTCCGCATTGAGCCTCAAAGCCCTCTCGTACGTCACATTGTGCCTTTGATCCTCCCACTTTAAATCAATGTCGTCTTGACAGAACAGTGGGTTCTGCGTGTCCGACATGTGTGACAGCAAAGCCTGCCTCTCCGTCTTCGCACAACCCCCCACGCGTTTCCCTCCCCCATCGGACACTCCACCGAATCCTCCATTATATGCCTGCCCGGGGGAAGGTATTGGATACAAAGTCACGTAAGTACCCTTCACCCAAAGACATCTCTACGCCAAATGAACGGCCCGCCCCCCTTGCAGATTTTGCCCAAGTGGTGGATTCCCGCCTCCTTCGAACGGATTCGCTACCCCGATCCATCCCAATGGCAACACTAATAAGTGCTTAGATGTTCGTGGGGGTGTGCTTGCCAATGGAACACCTGTGCAAATGTACGTGCGCCCCAATCGTCTGACGCCTTTTCTGATATTAATGTTATGTAGCTACGATTGCAATGGTACTCCTGCGCAGCAATGGCGACTGACTTTTGCAAATACTCGTATCGCCCTTGACAACACTGGCTACTGTCTTGATGCTGGTTCAAGTAAGTGACCTTCCATAATACTTTCGCCTCCAGGCGTCAACCAGCTATGTAGACCCTGCAAATGCCGTCGGCATGAAGATTTGGCAATGCTATGAGAACCTCCCTGCACAGGAATGGTACTACACAGAGGATTTGCGCATCGCACTGACTGGGAAAGGTACATTTACTTCGTGCTCAAATTTTCACAAGAAATTAAGTGTTGTTTACCAAGGTCAATGCCTCGATCTCCCAAACGGATCAACTACAAATGGGAATCAAGTTCAGATATACCAATGCCAGGATAACAACAGTAACCAAGTCTGGAACATTTAAGCTACGGTTGATCACGGACACTCCTTGAACATTTTTAACCTTAATATATTTGACGAACATAAGTATCTGATTCGATCACTTTATCATTCCGATGAACTTTGCAGTAAATCCTATCCTTAATCGGGTTAAATAAATGGGATATTTTTGTTTCGCCCCGACTCAATGCTGAATCAAACCTCTGATCCTCTCCCCAATACATATTGGCTCTAATTATTGACAACAACAGCCGAACAGTCCCACAAGTCTCGCAAAACAGAATCGTTCCAGCCGTTCATGCCTTTTGTGAGATGTATTTCCAAATTTGCCTTATCAGGTCGTTCGCTCCCACTTGCGATCACGACTTTGAGTCCTACCGAAAACCAATAAGGTTAGCAATTCCTCTGTGAACGGGGTTTCAGCCAACAGCGTGAAAGAAGGACCGCGATAGCACGTACGGCTACACCCTCGAATGTCGGACTCTGGGACGTAGACCAAATCAGTTTCGCCTTCGGCAATCCAGCGACATGACTTTGCATGTTCGAACAGTACTGGTGTCCATTGTTCGAGGAGTGCCGCCGCGCGGATGCGAAACTTGTATGAGTCGTCACCCGGGATGTTGGGTGAAAGGTTGATCCTTCGCATAAGGATATGAAGCCTGGAAAGCTAAAAAGGGGGGAATGAGATAGTGTCCAAAATTATAGTGTGGGGGTGTAATCTTACTCGCAAATTTTCCACATAGATCGTGCCGTAATTCTCAATTGCCGAAAATATTGAGGCTACATTGCGTAACCTCTTGAGACGGACAGATGTCAGAATTATCGTTATGATGAAGGAACACCACCCAACCTTTTGATCCGGTGCTTTTCTGCCGAGCAAGATATTGCTCACATGGTTGTTCCATCCAACAAAGGTTCCATTTTCTAGATGAGTCTTGCCGGTCCAGGCCTCCAGGGAATCTTGAGCACTCCGACATACCGTTGGGCTGCGAAAAACAATCCGTGCACATTCCAAGTGCGCCACCGAATAGGTATGATGCAGGTCTGGCGCCAAGGGGAAACGGCATCGCGATTTTATCACGGCTACGATATGATCCTGGATGTCATGACTGCGGAATGTTATTCGCAGGAGCGCTGGAACCAATGGGAGCTGATTCGGGGAGAAAATTAACGGAATAGCGATGTTCCACGGCATGCCACAGGTATCAAGGTCAAGATCTGTCAGGAGAGGAGTATGGACTAGCAGGCGGGGGAGATCGCCTTCCTGAAGCGCGGCGGTGTGAAGAGTAAGGCCTTGCAAAGAGCAACCTGAGAAGACAGATACGCAAGGGCTGGTCAAGAAACTGGGCCCTTGGAAGCGAAAAACGTAAAGGTTAGGCAGGACGAGATTGTCGAGGAGCTGGGGGGAGTGTACGGAGCCCCAGTCACTATGCAATGATAGCGACTGCAATGAAGGGAGGGTAACTGGTTCGAAAGGTCGATAGACCATAGGATGGCCGAGAACCGCAGATAATTCGCATGTCACAAGCTGAGATGCTGCTCGAAGTATTCGCGGCGCTTGCTTAAGCTTTCCAGAAAATTCTGTTAATTGGTGCCAAGGGAGTATCAGCCAATCTTGTGGTCCCTCGCCTTCTATAGCTACCTCGCATAAATTGGGCGCCACGGCGAAAAGGTCCGAAGGAGACATGGGTTCGAATGAGGGTTCTGCATGAAGCTTGATTCTCAAAGTATGCAGAGCACCCATTTTCCCTCGTACCCCATAAAAGGCAGAAAAAGAGGCAGTATTGACGTCAATATTAACGTTATGCCAGCGAGGTGAGTGGGGAATAACGACATCGAGGATGGGGTGCGATGGGAATGTAGAAACTGTATTGTAGAGATGCAGTGTAAGCGGAAGCGTCCCCGACCAGGAGATGTATGAGCGAAGGATGTCGATAAACTGAGGGTCTCTCCCTCTGGCACTATCTAGATCAAGGGTTGGGAGGATGCACCAGAGCTGGAGCGTCGACAGAGCAGCTGCCCTCCATCGCCTGCAAATATGGGCAAGCAGCAAGGGTGGAATATTCTCATCCATGCATGCCCGATAATGTATGAAGATTTCCGATAAAAGCTCGAGGGGAAAGCGACGGAGTGGGGATAGCAAAGCACGCTGCTCGCCAATAAATTTCGCATAGTTAGCCCTATGCTGAGCCAGAACCTGTTGATCCTTTGCCGCTAGCCATGGATTTACCATAAGGAATGACTCGTGCTCTACCTGATCGATAGTTCTGCGTATTAAAGAGGCTTCCGATTCCGTTGGTGAATCATTGGAATGGAGAAGCCTTGGTACAGGTGGCGTTGAAACGAGTGAAATGTATCCCGACGGGCCAATATCGTCGTATGAGAATCGGATGTCAGACATGGTGGTTATTCCTAAATAATAAAAAGATCAAATGATAATATGCCCCAGTAGTATTCGCTTACCTTTCACCAGAGAGAATACCAATGAGGGCGATTAAATTGCTCCTCTCTGGAGCGACATCTTCTGGATTTTATACCAGGGTCCCTCTCCGTTAGCTCAGATTTCGATGTTACCCACTAAAAAGTAGGCTTGTCAGATGGGCTGTGAGGGGGTTGGAGCCGATGTCATGATAGTAGTAACTGGAGCGTAGTTTTGTGTCCGGGGCTGAATCAATCTTGTCAGAAACGGGTGTCACACCTGTAAGCTAAGAAAAGGCCATCCAAGCCGTCAGCCATGATCCATGAACTTACATAGATATTTCCATGGACGACTCCCTGACTAGCTGCTTTTATTTTCGTTAAAGATCTGACAAGGGAGCTTGATGAGCTCAAACCTCGTAAGTCTATCATCGCCCCCGCAAATTTTTTAATATAACAGAATTTTTTGAAAGGTAATTGATGGATCTAGGCCCGTAGTAGCTGTGTTGGTGGTGACAAGTACATTAGTATACTCCGGATAATCCGAGTTCCGGTTCGGATGGCGAAGGATCAAAAGCGGGGGTTTGTCAACATTTGTCCTTCATCCTATAGCCAAGCTCAATGTAATACTGACAATCAACGCGGTTGTGGCGTGGTTATGACTACCACCGGTCAATGGGACTCGGGGAAGAATCAATGATATACTTTTCGCACCGGATAGAAGAACGAGGTGAATACATTTGGAGTTCAGGATGGAAAGTATTTAACATTGGCAGATGTACGAATCGCAATCCCAGACAGACCAGAAGTTGGTCGCTCCAAGGGGTCCGGCGCATGGCACATTTCCTGCGGAAGATGGATTACACCAACCGACTTGTTGACCTGTTGTAATAGAAAGCGGATTAGGAGAATTTCTTATATGTCTGACCGGTGAAGGTTGTACCATTATCCCTCCTATACACATTGGCACCCTTGCCGTTCCTGATGAGGAGGAGGGCCGGGCCGTTGCACAAATTGTCGATTTCCATCTTTTTGAGCTCTGCGGAGTTTCCTGGAGGTTGAAGGTGAGGGTCGGTCACCCTCTGTACCCTGGAATTTATAAGGGTGTTACAGTTATTATCGCATGATCTTCGAGCGGCAATATAGAGATCCATGGGCTCCCCATTAACTCCGAGGTTGATAGAATGCCAGATAGTGAAGCCTGTAACGGCGGCAACAGATTGAACCATTGCAAGCGGAGCGAGCATGGTGGATAAGATCGTGAATCGCATAGTGAAGAGCTGTGAAATTCGTCATCAGAACTTTCCATAACATGTGTATAGAGGCAGAACAAACATCGACAAGAGGAGTGAATTGAGAGGAATCCTGTCTTTAACAAGTGAAATTGAGGAGGTTTTTATACCTTTCTTACCTACGCCAGTCGGGCCGTGATGGAGCGTGCGCTGTATCGATGGAGATACCCTCAGCTCGAAGTAGAACGCAAGTACATTCAAGAGTCAGGACCATCATGGTGATTTCGATGTAAAGCCACCGATGTAGGTGATAGCCCACCGAGCACGCGTCGTGTCGAACAGTCCTAAGAATTTGAAGGGGATTTGAAAGTAACTTGAAGATTGAAATTCTAATCAACGTGAGTACCCCCCCAAAAAAAGGACGACGAAAGCTTGTATAAAAACGAGTGTTCCAGTTGTGCGCCCCGCCCGTCTGTGTAGATCAAATGATTTTACATTATCTCGAGCTATACCTGGAATGACGGTTTCTGACAGTGACTGGTCTGAAAGGAAAGCAGGTTTATTGTCTTTTTGAAAACAAAAACGATATCTGGGTAAAGCGCTCACTGCAGTCCTTCCAAAGTATTCTTTCAAAATGTACCGAGGTTTAGGTCCATCCAGTATTTTGTAACTGTATAAGAAAGCACATGGGTATTCCAAGTCCGGACTGTTAGGGGCTGGTCGGGTGTCGCGGCACCGCTTAGAGGTGTTGTCGCATCGCACAACACTCGTTGGTTTCATCCATTCCTTGGCAGAAAATATTGTACTGGTACTTGCCGACTTCAGGCAGGCAAAAATTCAGTCACGAGTACTGAGTGGGGCAAATGAATATCGGCCAAGCTTCACCCTATATTTGTTGGCCTTGTCCGTTGAGGAGAATGGAGCTACGCACAAACACCCCGCGAGATGGTTTCGCAGGTGATGATGGAATATGCAGTGCTATCTCACTTTGCAAGATTGATTTTTCAATTCGCATGTCGTTAATTAGGCGGGACACGTCGATTCGATCGTTGTTACAAAATTGCGACTGCGATTAGAAGTAATATATCAGTGTAAGTGGCGTTGAAGGTTTGAGACGATCCGCGTTGGTCAGTCAAAAAATTCTTGCAGGCAGCCGTGTGACTCGGGTGGGAGGCAAGAATGCTCCTGTTTTATTTGAATCTCAAACATCAGCACTCCACTGTGCAATGCTCTTGTGCAGGATATTTGTCAGCCCACGTACATTCCTAGGCAATCAAATAGCAATGCATTGGCAGTCGGATCTGACTCGTTGTGCTCGAGTCAATGTTGTGCTGGTTTAGCAGTTGCCGATTCGGTCTAACCTTGTGGGGGTGATTCGGGTCCCGTGTTCGTCTGTAGGCCCACGAGCTGAATTATTTTAGGGGGAGTGCTGCATAGTTGAGTCGAAGACCGTCGCTTGCATGAACCTTTCTCCGAAGCTTGTCCGAGGCGACCAAACCTTTGGCGAACCGTGGGAACGACCTCAGCGCCCACAGCCGCTGGTACTAGCAACTCAGTGAACACCAAACCAACCCTCAAATTCAAACGTATCGACTGGGCCAACTCTAATTTCAGGATGGCCATTCGGAAATCGCTTTTCTTATTATATTCAAATAGTCCTAATGACTACGAAAATTTCAAATTTTTTCGGTGGTCTTAAAGTTGAACTCTCGAATGTGACAGTCGACAGCGGCGGTATCTGGCTGAACGCGGAGCCCACTAGCACTCAGTTTCATTTGCTTTTAACAAAGAACTTTCACAAAGGGATGTGTTTATGCGGACTTGTGGATCAGGTAGCGAGTTTAAATTACGTCAGGCGATTCTTGAATGGCCCACCCAAGTCAAGATCCCTACGAATAGCATACACAGCCTAGGACTCTTGTGTAGTCCGGTACGAGGTCATTTGATACACGATGGTTTAATAATCCAATAGCTTATTAACAACTAGAAGGCATTCCTGTGTCCACGCCTGATTGGTTGACACCGTTCCACGAGGCTCGCAGTTCCCAAATATCGGAAAGGAACCCACACCCTCAGGTCTCGAGATGTGTGAGGTCGAAAAGGTCCTTCTTCATCCGCTATACCTCCGCCAGCACGCTCCAATGACAAAAGACTTCATGGCCTCCTCTCACAGTTGTGTGTTTTCCAGCTCCAACCATGTGTTTATATCCAGGAATACAATTCTTTTCGATCACGGGATAACGTAGGCGAAGCCACTTATGTACTTGCGACTATTTTCTTCGATCTTAAAACGGTATATTCAATGCGCCAGCTGGAACATGAGGCACAATATCGGGGTTCTCCACGACACGTTCCATGTGTTACGATATTGACTTCTTCGCTTCGCTGGGCTGCAATAGATTTATAGGGGCGGGGGTGCAGTTGCTCTGGGTCCTCCATCTTTCATTCTATGTTCGATATGCCTCGTTTTCGTGTCTCAACAGCTATCTCGCTGTTGGCTTTCTTGTCGACGCTGACCAGAGGCCAACCTTCGCCAGACCAGCAGAAGAGGATAGCGGCGGCTATTAAGGCAGCTGCCAATCAGATAAACCCTGATTACACTGCGTTTGTTAATCCCTTTATTGGAACTGGTGAGTTTAGACCTCTAACTTCACTTCGGGTGGAGTATTCATTATTTAATTACAGACAATTTTGGGGATGTATGGTAGGTCAACAGTTCCTCCTTTTCACATCAGTTCGCGACGACTTTTGACCAGCCCTGGGGCCTCTATACCATTTGGCATGGTAATGTCCACATCGAACATCGCAAACATATCCTCATGAGTGACATGTCTAGGCCAAGTTCTCAACTGATTTGACTGGTTATGCTCCTGCGGGTATGTTGCTAGAGTTGGAATTAAAAGGCTTAAATAATGGCGTACATTTTAACAGGCTATGTAACCGATCCGACTCAAAAGATTCGGGGTATAAGTCCCCTCCATGATAGTGGAACTGGCTCATCTCTAGGCAAGTCGACGTTCTAGAACAACCGGTAACAAAATGCTCATACTCTGCGAAGGAACTTACGGAAATTTTGAGATTATGCCGCTCCTTTGTCCAGGAGGCTTTACAACTTGTACCACGACCCTGGACGCCCGAGAGCGCCTCCGTAAACGAGATACTGATGGTATACCCATGCTCTTTCTTCCCTACAGCTAGTTTTCTCAACCCACACCCTAAGACGCCTCGCCCGGATACTTTTCGCAGACCCTGAACAATGACATTAAGATTGAAGCCACGGCGACTCGTCGGGCTGGTTTAGAACGGTTCACGTTCCCCACAGGTTCAAAGCCCTACTTCGTACTTGATTTGGCCAACGACCTGCCAAACTCTTTTGCGGGAGGAACTTTGGACATCGATCCAGTGAAAGGGAGAGTAAAAATTGGTGGCAGATATGGATCAAGGTGGATTTCCCCCATTCGATATTTGTACAATTCACATAATGGATTCCTTCAGTTTTGGTCCAGGAAGATTCAATTATCAGGCATTTGCGTGCTATGATTTGCTCGATGGAGGAAAGCAGAAGTTGAGTGAGTATGGTGTCTGGACAGGAGATACGTGAGTGTCTTTGACTGCCAGTCCGACGACATTGGGGCTCAAGTACACATCATAAAGATTTGGAATGGACGCCAAGGGTCTGGGCCAAACCCACCTCAACCTTACGCTCAACCTCATTGGGGGTGTCTACCAATCTGGTGCCCTCTTTTCATATGATGAACAACCAAAACAAGTCAATATCCGTGTTGGTGTCTCTTTCAAGTCGGCAGACCAAGCTTGCGCCAATGCCGAATCTGAAGTTGGATCGTCCTCTTTTGAAGACATCTTGGCCAAAGCGAAAGCGCTCTGGCAAGAGAAGTTAAGCAAGGTTGAAATTGATATTGCAAGAACGCCACCCAATGTCACAGAAATGCTATACTCTTCCCTCTATCGCGCCTCGCTAACTCCGGTATGCTACTATTCTGTGCTTTTAGACATATTTTCTCAAGCTATTATAGAATAATGCCACCGGGGAGGAACAGGGGGTCTTCGAGGGAACCTCTTCATTCTATTTCGATTCATTGTATTGCAGGTGCGTTTTATTTTTGTCGAATTTGCCACGACTTCATGCTTATCTACCCCCAGTTGGGATACCGTGAGCAACTTGCATTGTCCTAACCGTAGTAATTCATTCAAAGATTACACGCTTAGTTCCGAACCTTCTACCCACTTTTGGCACTCCATTCTCCTGTGGAATTTGCACAAATTGTCGATAGTTATATCGACGGATGGAGGAAGAATGGTTGGATGCCGGAATGCAGAGCGAACAACCTTCCCGGCTGGACACAGGGAGGTGTGTATCCACGTGACATGAAATTCCGTCCTATTATGCTGACCGAATACCTTAGGCTCCAGCGCTGATAACATTGTCTCTCATTTTGCCGTCAATTATCACAACGAGGCTGCGAGGTTGGGGATCAATTTAGACGATCTTTACGGCGCTCTTCTCGCGGATGGGGAACTCAATCCTCCCGAATGGAACATACAAGGTCGACAGGTCAATGTCTATAAGTAATATCAGAATTCTGTTGTGTGAGTGAGCCCGCCACTGACACTTGCTTTGCCTTAGACAATTTGGTTACGTTCCATTCGCCGTTTTGGATGTATCCAGCACAGGACGACAAACCAGGGAGGGAAGCCGAACTCTTGAAGTGCGTTCAATAATAGACCACTAATGGAGACTAGTGACGCATGACAATCCTAGTATGCTTTTGAGGATTTCGGTATACGCCAGGTTGCTCAATTACTGGGGAAGACGGACGACGTCGCAAGATATACCAACCGCTCACTCGTCAGTGCTTCGTCCCTGCCTTATATGTATGTGTTGATTTTATGCAGTTTTACCGCAATGTTTGGGACCCTAGCGTAGTCAGCGACGGTTTCAAAGGTATGCCTTCTTCAAGCGGATGATCTTTCACAGCCCCTCACATGTTACTTTAGGTTTCTCCCAGAAACGATTCTCCAACGGCACATTCGCCTTTAACAACCCGGTTGACTGTTCTCCCAACGACAAGAGTAATACCAGGGCCTGTTCATTGCAGGGATCAAATGAAAATGGGTTTTACGAGTCGTCTTCTTGGGAGTATAGTTGGTAAGCGCGCAAGCGTTGTCATTTCATTCAATTGTCGTAATCATTCAAGGTTTGCTCCACATGACACGGCGCATCTCATTGAACTCATGGGAGGCAATGTGAGTTGTGACAATTTTTCGAACTGACCACCACACGTATTCACTCTATCTCAGGCGACGTTCGTGAAACGTTTGGATCACTTCTTTGATGTGTGTATCTCCTTTGTAAACCAATATTACACTCAGCCGACGAATCTTATTAGGCGGGGTATTATCTTGCCGGAAACGAGCCTTCATTCCAGGTTCGTCAATCTTTCAGACCTCAGGTATGGGGATATTAAGAGCGCCGTCCAGACTCCAATTGGTTACCATTACGCAAACCACCCTGCTCTATCAGTCGACCGCGTTCGTGAAGTTGTCTTCACCAATTTCGACATAAGTGAGTATGGACGTGATTGTCTTGCTGCTCCAGCTAACCACCGTACCTAGCCCCTGCTGGTTTACCAGGAAATGACGATCAGGCAGCAATGGCCTCGCTTCTTTCGTTCCATCTATTAGGTCTTTACCCAGGTGAACACTTTGCCACGTCTCTTGTGATTTGCTTCTAAATCCAACCCAGTTCCATCAACAACACAATTCCTCGTGCTGTCACCATTCACCCCAAAGTACACAATCCACAACTCGTTCCTGAACGTCAGCACCACCGTCACCACGCTCAATTATGATGCCAAGTCTGTCCAGAAGACTATCCCACCAGGGACAGCCGCATATGTTCAAAATGTCACAATCAATGGCCAGCCCTCCGCTTCCCGGTGTCATTTCGATTTCTACGATGTTTTCAGAGTCGGAGGAGAGGTTGTCATTACACTAACAGCGGACAAGACTGCGGCAGATGGTTGTCAAGGCAATCTACCGGAGAGCATATCAACAGGTGGATTCGCGAAAGCGCGTTAAAGAAGAATACGTTATATATGTACAAGGAAAGCCTAGTAGTGGTACAACAGCATAGGTGTCAGAATCCACATGTCGATGTCCTAACAATATCATCAATAGTCATGCCAGTATGAACAGTAAAAAACAAAGGAGAACAAGGCGATATGTATTTGTTGGACGAGCAAACTAGCTAGTCGGAAGGTTCACGAAGATAATCTTGGCGGTGTCGCGATAAATGAGTTTGCATCTGAGATTTTTGAGTGGGTGGGAATAGTTGAGATAATTATGAGGCAACGTACTCGTCCAGCCAAGGAAGTATCTTCTGTTTTTGCTTCCTGTTCGCTGCCGCCGTCGACTTCACGGTTATGCTCAGAGAGCCCTGGTTTGTCAAAACAAGTACAGTGATAATCTGCTCAATCTTTGGTATTAGATCAGGCTGCGCAACATCCGACAGATCAAGCTTATTTTTGGGAACGTTCCCGTCTGAAGGCGCTTTGAGTGCTGTTCCATCGTAATATGATCAGCTTCTGCCCTGTGAAATTGTAGATAAAACGTACCCGCATATCGTGCGACAGTCTTCTCGTTAACCCCTTTGAGTTTCTTTTGCGCGGCTTCGATCGACGCAGTCCGTTGCAAGACTATGTCCGCTCCATCCTTCCCATCAGCCTCGGCCGCACTACGCTGCCGTTTAAGCTCCTCGATATCCTTTTTTAGCTCTATCACTTGGTTCCGTAGCTTCAAGGCTTGTGTCATGCGTTCGCTGACTGATTCAGGAAGCGTGCTTTCTATGCTAGGTGTTGGTGAAGGTGGCGGAATAGCTTGAGAGGCAGGGACCTCGGATGTTTTCGGCTGTGATGGTGCTCCCGCGGTTAGCAGAGTACTGGGCTCGTCAGACTCTTGTTGCTGAGGCGCAGGGACGACACTGGCGTCAGTAGTTTCAAGATTGGTTTGCTCGTTAGTTATTGGTTCGTTAGTGTGTTCCGCATTGCCGGAGTCGGCTGTGTCGTTTGCTGATACAGCAGTGTCGTTTTCAATGTTAGGTTGCCCGGTGGGGTACGTGGTCTCAGCATCAGGTTTGAACAGAGATCCGCGCTGTTGGTTAAGTTGCGCTTGATCGTATACATCTTGAAATGGAGGGGGTGGTGTTCGGGTATCATGTCGAGTATCGAAAATGTCATCAAACTGGGCGGAAGATATCGTGGGCTGCCCTGTGGGGTTTATATTTTCCTCCGTTGTTGGTTGTCCGGTTGGCTGAAATAAGGACGCTGGGGGTTCAGTTTGCTGTGACTCTAAAGGAACTCCAGTGTCTAAATCCACCAAGTCGTCAAGGAAATTGGTCGTGGCTGGAGCAGTTGCTTTGCTCTGAGGGGGCGCAGTTTGCTCTGCGGGTTGACTCTCGGTTGGTGGTGGCACTTGTTGGGGTGGTGGTGATGGGGCTCTTGTCAGAAGCAAATTATCGTCTTTGGCTGGGGGTGTGGGTGGGATATCTGGGCTTCTCCGAAGAGGAGGAGTAGGGACTGCTTCCCTTCTGCTTATGTTCTCCCAGTCATCATCTAGTTGATCTGGGATGTTTGGAACCTCTGTTACGGGCGGTTGCACTTCGTCCGGCTCGTTGCGACCAGGATGAAAAGCAAATGAATCTGACGGTGTGGGTGGAAGGACTACGTCCCTCATCCTGGGGGTGATCTCCCTATCTTCCTCACGCCCTTTCCCTTTATCCTTTACCTTCAGCATCTCTTCGGCCTCCTCATAGTCCGGTATCTCGGACAGATTTGCCGCAGAGGGGTCGGCAGTTTGAGTTGAACATGATGAGTCAGACGAGGAGATATTGCCTTCATCCAGGTCATTGAATCCAGACGAAATTTCGGACCCTGTTTCGACAGTCGCTTGAAATCGGTTGAATGTTGAAAACCGATGCTTTGTGGGCCCAGGTGTTGTCGACGTTTCCGACCGCTGGGAAATATCTGTCTCCGTCTCTGAAATGTCTCCAGGGAACGCACCCGGTACTGCACGTTTACGAGGCCCTGGTGTGGGCGGCGAGAGCCGTGCTGGATTCTGGGTGGTGGCTGTTAACACAGATGGGGGAGTGCTGGCGAGGGAAGCGGTTCGAGATGGCGAGAAGCGGACGGTGCGCGGCTTCGTGAACAAAGGAACCGACGGTACTGACTTGGAGATAACATAGAGATCGCGACGGAAGCGTCTCCAAATTCTTCGCATACCCACATCTACCCACAACGCTGGTGCGATATCCGCAAATATTATCCCCATCCCTGTCCAAACCACCACTAACACCAACCGGGAGACGCTCTCGGTGAAAAGGAAGTCGATGAAAAGGCGAACACCGTAGGCAACGTATGGGTCGAACGAAGCCGGCATCTTTCGCAGAAAATGCTGCATAACTACCCCTTCCCATAATCCAACCAAAGTTCCAGTAAGCTTGACATCGTGGTGGCTCACGAGGTCGATCACAAAGCGAATGCCAAGTCCGACGCCTATAGCCAATATGCTATCCATGAGGGAGGCTACTTGAGCATTAATCCCGAAAGCCGTTGAGCGAGATGAAAAGTACGAGGACACGATGCTCATCGTGTGTTGATGCTGGGATGCCAAAAAGAGTTTGTCGGCTAAAACTCGCACATCAATTTTTATGAATGTTTGTAGGTCCACTCTGAGTTTGGTCCACTTTTCAATCGTACTCCTGCAGATCAAAAAAAGCGAACTTGAAGGTCACTCAATTCATTTCTGGTAAGCCGGTATCCCAAGCTGGGTACGGTTTTTAGTAAGTAAAAGGTACCTTCCAAGCCTATTCCGTCAATGGTGTTCTAGGCTGCGATACTGCTTGGAATCAACACAGACGGTGATAATAGTCATTTGCAGTACATCATCAATTGAATCCCGTCCCGCACTCATTGTGGCCTTATGAGCGTGGAGGGACCACCTTTAACTCCCATATTACTCATTCAAACCACACCAGGCCGACAAAAAGCCACACAAAACATCTATTTTCACTTGGAATCCAGCCACCCACCTGTCCAACAACCATTCAAGTTGCCTGTCGTAAGGAACAAAAATAAGGTTTCGGTTATTCCCGAGACGTGGGAAATCCCCTTGGCGGTTTTTTTGGAGGACCGCGGCAAGTCTTTTCATTCCTCGGTCCTAGCTATTACTTACTCCCAAGTTATTTGGTGAGCGCAACCAGAAGGGCAACGCTAAAGTGGTATGATACACACACGGCCCCCCTTCAAACTCGTCTAACACAACAAATAAAACAGAACTCATGCCAACTGGATCGCAGGCGTCTTGTTTCCAGCCACTCTGTGTTAGATGTGGTGCAAACACGATTCCCACCGTCAAAACTCAGCCCACAATCCCAGAATCCTCCGACCTCATTCTAGAGAAATTACGAGCGAACTACACCCCTACTCCTTTCGAAGCGAAGAATATCCAGGATCACGTTGGAGACCTACAAACTGAAATTGGGCAGTATGATGCGGAAATAGCACGTTTGCGCGACGCTGTCGCACAGCTCGTCAACGGTCGGGATGGTCTTCATCTCCAAGCACGGGAAACACAAGCCCTCATCTCTCCCATCCGGCGGATTCCCCCAGAACTTGTATCAAGAATACTTATGCTTGCCTTACCAGACAATTGGTATACCTCGCCAAGTGGAAGCATCTCATTGATTTCTTCTCAGATAAACACATTATGGCGCAGTGTCGCCCATTCTACAGGGAGACTGTGGTCTACGATTAGACTGCGTCTCAGTAGACCTCACGTAGTTGACATCATGAACGTCTATCTGTCTCGGTCTCGAGATTTACCGTTATCAATTTACCTGGCCCAAAGTGAGCGTGACGGCGAGCCAAATGATGATGTGTTGGATGCCATTATGGCTCATTCTGCACGCTGGCAAGTGCTAGACTTACACCTGCCTGGGACGATTTACGAACGGCTATCCCCTCTACGAGGCCAACTTCCACGCCTAGAAACCCTTAGCCTTGCGGCTTCTTCGGGGCCAGAAGGTGACTATGCAGAGATACTTGATCTATTTTCTGTTTCCCCCAGGCTCACCAATGTGGTCATGGGTCAGGGAACTCTACCATTAAGATTTCAGCTTCCCTGGGGCCAAATCACCAATCTCCTTAGTCAGTTTGCGAGTAGTGACATGGATGATCTCCTGGAGGCATTACACCGGTTTAAGAACCTTAGTGTCCTACGCATCTACGAACCACGCATGAGCCGGCGTGTAGATGAAGAATCTCCAGGCAGTATTGCCTTGATTAATCTCCAATCCCTCAAAATCAAACATCGCGCGCGCCATTACTATATTCCTCCCCACATCATGGGACCTTTTTACTCCGCAATCTCAGCGCCATCGATCGAGTCACTTTCCCTCTATAAATTGAGCATCACTAACGAGTTTATTCCCATGCTTTCCCGGACGAGCTCCCTCCTTACATCCATCAACTTCTCTCATCTCCTGGGCCTTTCCGAAGATACCCTAATCCAATGCCTGCAGCTGACACCAGCCCTCACTAAGCTGAAATTTCGAGAGCATTCCAGTTCTCCGACATGCTCAGGACTTCTGTTCAGAAAACTTACTCCTCAGGCGTCGGAAGAAGGAATTGGGTTATCCGATCCATGTCTTGTTCCTCACTTGAAGATAATTGACTTGTCACTATCAGTAGCTACGGAATTCGGAGGTGCGCGCGCCAGAGAAATGGAAACCAATATGGTTCGTATGTTTGCTGCGCGGTGGGAAAACAGTACGGCCCTCAGGGTTCCACAACTTGAAATTATCAACCTCAACTACACGTTTTCCAAAACACCAAGCGGTTTGAACGCGAGGGCACAGCTTCGTGCACTCCGGGAAGAAGGCCTCCCTATCCGGTTACACACCAGGTATGGCCGTAGCTAACTCACTTCACGTTTCCGCGCTGATTCGTCATGCCAGAGAATGTTAATTATTTACCATATTCCGAGCACTGACTATTGGAACACCTAATTCTTACGAGGGCCTCCACTTCTTACTGCCCCAAAGCATGTAGATGACAGTCACCCGGATAGGGGTAGTTAATGGACTCACTTGTTGATCAGGATATCTAGATCCCGACGGACCAAGAAGTGGACGAAATCAGTATAGTTGATGTTTTCCAGTACAATGGCATTTACAATGCTACACCTCTTCGATCTCACACCTTGAATTTATTAATTTATCAAATTTTGATACTTATCATTTGGGGCACAGCCTGAGCCTCTAGCTTGTATGCACAGTTTCGTATGATCGAAGGTGGAGGCACCCCTACACAAAGTACGATTGGAAACTTTTTTTCATGCTCCCGTTTTAAAATTGTGACACAAATATAATAATCACGGACGAGAACCTCTCCGACCTTCCGCCGAGTGCCACACGCAAGGCATACAAAAAAAAACGGCAATAACTCCAGGGGACATTTAGATCTCCCGAGAATTTGAGACAATAATATGGAAAATAACCCGATTCGCTATTTCCCCTCGTTAAAGAGTGTGCTGAAGGCTAACGTGTGTAGGACATCCTAGGATATTACTACATCCAATGTAGTAAAAGGTGAAACTTTAAGCTTCAAGTGCAGCCCCTAAATTTTAGTTGCGACAACTTACAGACCTCGTTCTAGTCACGTTGATTTGAAAATCTGAACGTCGTTGCTAACAAAGCGAGATGGTTATCGGGTCCCCGCTGTGACCTAAATGCTAGTGGTAGGCTAGTGAGGCTAGCAGGTGGTGTTTTTCCGAACGCGTCGGGGTCAAAAACCAGTGCTGCTGATGCCATGATGGGAGCCCGCCCTTGGCCCCGTTTTTTACGGCGTTCTTCGGATATTTATTCCAAGTTAGCTAGTCGTTGCGCGGCTAACGCTATTAGATGTATTGGTGTCACTGGAGTGAGCAGTCATCACTTGTCCTAGCGGGTTTGGTGGACATAGAGATGAGGATAGC
Organism: Collybia mongolica; assembly: GCA_013420905.1. NCBI lineage: Eukaryota > Fungi > Basidiomycota > Agaricomycetes > Agaricales > Clitocybaceae > Collybia > Collybia mongolica. Next base: position 1,284,366 of record JAAXNY010000004.1, read on the forward strand.
ACGCCACAAGTTGCCAACATCACGAGAAGCATGGACGAATAACTCGATGAAGACCAGCATCCATGTGCCAGCCAGAGCCCAAACTTGCCGACCTTTAGTGTCGGACCTCTGACCGTAATACAGAACTACAGGCACTAGATTTTTGGGAGATTGCATTGCTTGAGATTCCCACACCTTGCTCAGCCTAGTCCTAATCAGTGGAAGTCTGGACACTCGAGAACTGGCATGTCCTGGAATATATGTTGCCTAGATGGGCAGTACCCAAAAGCAAATGGCGGTTCACTTGGGTATTGGGTTTCGGGAATGCTTCAGAGCCATTGGGTGCCACTGCAGTCAACGTTGCGTTAGGTTGCGTTGGGGGACCAGATTCAAATGACCCATGTGTAAAGTTCGCCAGGCATCGATGATTATGTGATGTTCCTGACCTTGGTCGCAATTATAGTTCGAGCGCCACTCATCAGATACACCGCCATCACCATTCAGATTCAGTCTGAGGATATCCGAATTTTCACCCGCGATTCGGGGCCACTGATAAAATCTCTCTGACAAGTACATTCCCATTGAACAGGAGACCCTAAGGAAGAGGACCGAACAGTATCCGGCTGAAGTTTGCGACGGACTGTGCTAGACCATATCAGAAGATATTATATGAGCGTGGCTTTCAAAGAGTTCTCCACAATTGGCAACCAATCTATACTGCGGTGGATGATCAGAAGGCGCCCAATGGACCTGCTGGTGAATTGTGGGCGATGAGTCCCGAAGAATACTGAAGCAGTAGTAGCTGAATGGGGATGCCATGAAGGCAGCTCACGCACATCAAGAGAAGGATAAACTTAATGGAGTTCACCCATGACTCCGACGGCCATTCGCACACCAAGAAATACTGGTAAGTAGGTAACCGAACCATACACGAGACTGCGTCATAGCTCCGCGATTATACATCACGCCATTATTTTGCTGGCACATGGTCATAAGGTACATTCAGCTCTTTGAATCCAAACTAAATCGGTGGATCCACCGTGTCGCGGGTCGACTACTCATCTTAAGGTGAGTGGGATGACCTGTGATAATGGTGCCTATGACCTGTCCTTTATCATCCACCAACAATATCAACGCAAACCACGCCTTCTCTCAGATTCTTCGACATGCTTGAGATATTTCAAACAGGATTTCTTTTTCTAATCGCCCTCGTCGCTTGGACGTACATTCGGTTAGCTAGAGGCATCTCTTATCCAGGAGACGTTCCACGCTTCGGTGAACCAGGGGTTTGGGGCTATCTCAAGACAGCGTTCCGATATACGTTCGACGCCGAAACAGTCATATCAAAAGGAAGAGCAAAATATTCTGGCCAGCCCTTCGCCGTTCCCACCCTTGTAAGCACGAGTCCCTATCCCAACAGCACCCTACGTATTGACGCTACCCAAAGTCTGGTCCAGTATTCCTCCTGGGGCCAGATTATTATGAGATTATCCGCTCGAGTACTGACGATAATGTTAGTAAACGGACTGTAACCGATCGCTTGTATCTGATATTGGGCTTGTAGTTTAACCAGCCACTGGCAGTCAGCGAGGACCTCCAACTATCGTACACCATGGATCCGGAGCAGATTAAGTACCCATACCACGTCACCCTCCTGACCACCACTGTCAACCGCGCAATCCCTTCTTTCATCCCGGAAATCCTGGATGAGTCGACTCGGGCAATAACTGAAACTTTGGGACTGACAGACCCCGATAGCCCAAGTGCGCTACCCTTTCCTCTTTCCGCCGTTTTCACTCTTAATATGTCGCACAGCAACTGTTTCTCTCCCGTTGTTTGCTACAATGACCCACCTGGTTGCACGAATCAATAACCGCGTGATTTTTGGCACTGAGCTCTGCCGCAACGAGGATTTTATCCATGCAATCGTCCGGTTTGCCGAAACTACACCCCTCATTGCAACGTTGGTTACATGGAGTCCCAACGTCATTCGGAGGTGGGAACTCAAGGATGATTTCAAAAGCTCGACACTGACCTCGATTTATCTTAGGCCCGTTTATTTCGCATTGTCCTCCTTACTTGGAGGAAAGAGAGATGCGCTGAAATATATCGTCCCCTTTTTGAAGAAGTACATGAGAGAACGAAAAGAGAGGACCTCAGAAGTTGAGGCACCTGTGAGCCCCAGAATATGTTTCAATCAGGGCGATCATTAAACGGTACCGGACGCGTAGATCATAACCGACTTTTTTATTCAAGGCGCTCCGCCACACGAAACCGTCGAAGGTCTAGCTATGCATCTGATTAATATTAACTTTGGAAGCATACACACATCGTTCGTCTAAAGGGACTTGACTTTATCCGAGGTCCTGTACTCACGAAAATTACCCAGGTCAATTTTTACGACGCAAACTCTGTTCGAGATGGTCTCATTGCCACCGAAAGATTTGGCTGCTATCAGACAAGAGATAATTGCAGCTCTCGAATCTGAAGGCGGCTGGACCAAAGGTGCTTTGCTAAAATTTAGAAAGCTCGACAGCGCGTTGAGGGAAATTGGAAGGTTTCACGGTCTGATGCAATGTAATGTACTCCGCTTCCCTCTTGTACTGTATCTGATTTTCGTTTCATTCTATCAAAGTTGGATTACCCAGATATGCTTTGCGGGGACTCAACCTACCAGATGGCGGCAAAATTCCTCCGGGATACCGCGTCGCGTTAGACATGAAAGCGTTTCACTTTGACCAGGACGTGTATCCTGATCCACAGCGCTGCGATCTCTTCCGGTTTTCAAAACTCCGGGATTCCGAAGAAACTGATACGAAGTATGGATTCGCAACGGTGGATAACCATGTATGTCGCCTTTATTTCATTCTCTCAATCGAACCTTTTTTATTAGTTTGTCCTCCGCAGTATCTTCCTTTCAGCGGTGGTAAGTTCTACCTTGCTCTTACTATTACACGAGCTTAGTACGGCTAACTAGGCCGGCACGCATGCCCTGGGCGCTTTTTCGCAGCGGTGAGTATCGGAGTATGGCATGCATCTCTGGTCACTGAACATCATGGCCAGATGGAATTGAAAATCACTCTTGCCCACCTCTTGTTGAATTATGATTTTGCCCTCCCTCCTGGCGTCACTCACAGACCTTCCAACACTACCTTCAATGGAGCAATCATTCCTGACCCGAAGGCGGAGATGGTGTTCTCACGGCGAAAGGATGCTCCTCCGTTTGCCTCACAATTCATGCCATAATCTCTGCGAAGTTTCTGCACGTGAGGAGATATCTTCGCTATGTTTATAGATGTAATTGTTTCCTAGGTGAATTTTTAAATACTTTTAGGTACTGTTGGGTTTGAGATCATTATTGACTATGACCGGTGGCGCCCCCATTCTGCGTAAGTGACAATCAAAGATACCTTTTACATATATACTGCGATTGATCGAGATCTTAAGTATGAATGGGAAATCGAGTTACTGGATTATAACAACAGAGGACAAAGGATCTCTGGTAAGATTGTTCAAACGAGATGGTCAACCCACTGACCGTGATGGCTTTGGCCTTTTTCAACCTGTACTACTCGAGTCACAAAGGAGTCCACTCCCTTTTTTATTCTGGCTATGGCTCATCGACGGGCCCGAAGGTATAAATAGCTGTGTGAGGTGCATCATATGGTAACTTGACTTCTCCTGTCATACCTGATAATATCCCTCAGCTTTCCCCAACCTTACACTCGCCCAAATGGATTCCATCGTAACCTTTCCTCTTTCCCTCCTTCCTACAGTTTCTGGTGATCTTGACGCTATAGAGTAAGCTTTTCGACCTTTTTCAAACGCCCTCCTGAGTTGACGAGAGAATATTCATAGCTCGCGCGTGGCTATTCGTTATATCAATGCGTTCATGAAGGTTCGTGCGGACGATCGCACCAGTTATTTCTAGGTCTCACGCCCCTACAGAACACATTGATTCGTGGCATAAACAACGTCTATACTCTCGCGGAGCTCGTTGAGGATAGTGAAGCCATCCTGTGTGCCTTCCTGGACTATGCATTAGTTGTATGTGAAATGATATGTTTACACATTGAAGGCACGCAACCTCGATATCACCCGGGCCTTCAGAGCAATACTAAAAACATCTGCAGGTGACGAATCATTCTTCACTACGCCCAACACACAAGGCGTGGCGTTGTTTAACATCTTAGGGAAGCGTTCCAACATAAACGACGGTGGTGAGGCATATAATGCTCTAAAAGCCCTCCAACAAAAAATATATACCTGGAAAGAGGTCAATATTGCCCTTCAACGGTCGTAAATTCAAGTCAACGACTGACTGGTTGTTTGACAGAGTCCATCAACATACTCTGCTGAGCTCATTCGTATCGCCGTGGCACAATTTGGGGATGTGATGCATCGGAAAATGAGAGAACAGGTACTTGAGACATATTTTTAGTGTGGTCCGCCTCCTAATGATACACATACAGGTTGATAGCATGGACGCTGATGCCCTCGCCAAAACTGTCTCCGATAAAGCCCTTCGTGACATGATAGACGGTACGTCGTCGCAACCTGCAGCGTCTGTCCTCACTGAACCTTGCCTCCTTGACAGGAAATCTCCAATGGCTTGCGAACCATTCGGACATAACATACCTCCTCCCGTGTGTCCAGTATACCATTGCTTCCGCAGGAAACTACTGATTATGATGGAAATGCAGATTTGTGCTTTCACACCATGACATAAAGACATCTTTATATTGGCCGAGTGTTAGTCCTGAGGGGTTGGAAATAGTACCAGAGCTTGCGCTGATCCATGCTGGGTGTTGGGAATTTGCCCCCATAGACCCGGTCACGAGAGAAATAAGAACCAGGGACTGAACACCGGATAAGTAGACTTGAGCGGTTGAATATTTATGAGTTTTCACGAGTGTACCATCTTGGGAGTGATAATTGTTATATTATTATTTTGAATCCATGAGCAGAGGCGGTGTATCAGTCGGAGGCGGATATAAAGATATAACATACAGTATCTTATTCTTTTAGTTCCCAACTAGTCCCACATCCACACCCGCTGCCCTTAGACTTTGGATTATCCGTCACCCGGAAGCTGCTACCGATGAGTTCCGTGGCGAAGTCGATTGTAGAACCGTTGAGCATGGAGAATGATATTGCGTCAACATAAACGTTAGACGGTTGTAGAGTGGGGTGAGCGAAGTGGCTACGGAAGTGTCATAAAGTGTCCCATAGGTGTAAAATCGAACAAAGACGCACAAGTCATCTGGAGCATGATGTGTAGCCAGTTCCAGCTTGTACTGATATCCGTGACAGCCTCCGGAGTCTATTAGTACGCGAAGAGCAGCATCAGGGTCATTTTGTCGAGTCGCTATGGCTCGAAGTTGCTGGAGAACCCTTGAGTATTCAGTCATGGTAACGCCTACACCACGTACCTCTGCAGCGCGGTCAGTGATTTCCAGCCGGACCTCTTCTGGTGGGGGTAGTTCGACGTCTATCTCCTCATCCTCGATGTATTTCGGATCTGGAGATGAAATGATAATTGTGGGCTGTGCTGGAGGTGTAGGTGCAAGTGCCGCATTCCGGAATGGTGTGGTTGAAAGTGTTCTTGACCAGGGTGATGGAGACGACCAAAGGGCTGGACGCTGGCAGGTGAACGCAATGCCACGCTGACGAGCCAATAAGCTTGTCTGCTGTCGCAGTAACAAGGATGCAAGGCGGGCTGTGGTGGCCATTAGAAAGATATTAACTGGACTGGCGGGATTGGATGAAATCAAAAGATTCTAGGCTTGTCTTTAGATGTAGTCAGCAAATGCGATCAACCACCCCATTTGGTCTTTTAACCGAACTTCACTTTTTCTAGAACTTTTTTTTTCGATCAGTCTGAGGATGTCCGAGTATTATGTATCTCGTCCTTCGCAAACTTGTTAGAGACCCAGGATTTACTGTGACGTTCTTTAGTCTTAGGTGAATCATGAGTCGCAATGCCGCGGTGAAAGCGCAGTAGATAGATCTGGCTATTAATTTAATTTGTTCTTGAACAAGATCAGTATTAATATGTACGACTGACGTTCATGGTTATGGGGATAGAAGATAGAATGACGACGAAACTGACTCATTGCTGGAGTAGCAGGAAATAATGTTCCAGGCGCTGTGCACTCAATGTGCTTGCTGGATAAATTTACTATCATTATTTTTGTCAAAGGTCTCCTGGAAACCCATTATCGTTTCTTTCCTGTACCCAAACAAAATATTATCTCGAACAAGCGATTCCCTACCCACTCATACATATCGAACTCCTTTTGCTTTCCAGGTGTTTCTCGGCCCTTCCCTGGCAGAGGTGCCTTTGGTCTATCTTTGGGTACCTGCTCAGGTTTTGTCCGGGATGCGGTATCCGGTTGCTTGCCAGCGGGTTGCCCATGAACTTGTGAAGAGATTGCCGGAGGGGCTCCCTTTGACGGCGCCGCCGTGGGAACTATGTACGGTTTCCCCCCGCCATCTTGTCCGGCCGCCGCGAATGCGTACTCGTCATTGGTGAAAGAATTGGTGAATAATTGTTCCCTGGGTCCACAGTGGTAGATATAGCGGGGGTACTTGTGGACAACCTCGTAACACGGGTATTGTGTGTAGGGAACCCTTTGCTGGTCATATTTCGTACAGGAGGTTCCACTATCAAAGGGATTTCTGCAGTTGGGTCCCCAGCAGGAGGATCGACTACAGGAGAACCGCTGGTAGGTGGACCTTCCGATGATGGATTGTCAAAGCCTGTTAGGGAGCTCTCTGAAGGAAGGTCATTTGAATGAGAGTCGTATGATGGAGGGCTATTTTCAGGAGATTCGCCAGTGAGTGATCCCTCTTAAGGGTAGTTATCGGCATGTGCACATGAGGCTCTGCAGGAGGATCACTGTTAGGCAGATCACTTGCGAGGGGGTCATTAGACGGCGGGTCACTTGCAGGAGAACCACCGGCAGGAGGGTCTTTAGTTGATGGACTTTCTGCAGGAGGGGAGTTGACAGGCGGGTCATCTGGAGGGGGATCACTGGTTGGGTTGTTGCCAACAATGGAGCCCTCAGCTGGAATATCAGTAGATGGCGGGTCGTCTGCAGAAGCGTTGTCTGTGGGTGAATTATCAACTAGTGGCGGGTCTTCTGCAGGAGGGCTGTCAGACGGAGGCTCCTCTGTGGGGAGACTTTCAACAGGTGAGTCCTCGGGAGAGGGTTCTTCTACGGGAGGCTCGTCGGCATCTGCACCTGTGAATGCTGGGTCCTCCTTGAGTGGTTCGGTTGGTGGGTTTTCTTCATCAGGGGGGTGTCTGTGGGGGGACTAGCCTCAGCGCTTGAAGCTTCGGCGGCGGCCGAGTTTAAAATACTGTTGTTATCAGAGTTATCGAATCGTTTGGTGATCGGGGCTCCCTCCTCATTCTTGATATAACAGATCCCCACAGCGCTGCTATCTTTCCTCAGGATATGGCACTTCGAGTAGATCGACCTCTTTCTGTAACCAGTAGCCCCTACTGCATCTGCACAATTAGACTCTATCCGCTCGGGGCCTGTCTTATGTTCGTGTACTGTTTCACACCTGAGAGTTGTAAGAACTAATCGTTTTTGTCAGCTTTAAGCTATAGGAAGAGATAATTGGCACAAACCTGGGACGGGCATCGCCGCGTTTACTGACTCTGATTCTACTCCGACCAGCGGGGGTCGGAGTGTGTAGCAGGGGCAGAGTTAGCACAGGAGCTGTGAAGGGGGCAGAAATGACCAGCACACTGAGACGCATCGATGTCACGACTGGAGATTGACAAGTCGTACAACGACGTGGAGAAAGTCCTGCTTCCTGGGGGGGATCATCGCGTTGGTTTGAGCAACTATATATACTTGCTCGTTGTCACAGGCCTTGGCGACCGCGAAACAAATGATAGCGCCGCTGATGCACCGCACTGCTAAACACAGCAGACCCAACTAATTACGAGAACCTCGTAATGCCGCAAACTGTGGAGATGCGCGCACCTTCGTTTGTCAATTATGTAGTGCGCATCATAGCCTTCAAAATCAGTACGTGTGAACGGACTTTATGCACCCGGCGACGTTGAGAACAGAATATATGTTCGACACCGTAACGGCGGGTTGGGGGTGGAGATATACATATCTGATGGTTTAATGGCGATATTGGATCAGAAACGCGAGTATTAATGAAATTGTAAATTCGAATAAGGACTTGAAGTTGAACCAAGGAAGTGTATGTGCTGGTATGCATCCAGGGACGAATATCTGGTGCCTCGTGCGGCCAGATTTTGTGACATGGTGTGATGATGTTCAGTCATTTGTGGTCAGTTATAATTAGCACGGGTTATCGGGCCAGTGTGGTGGGTCGTTGTATAAATGTGACTGACAAAACGTGTGTGATACGAAGCCAGTCTCTGACATCCTTCATGGAAAGGCGATGGGTACGATGACGAGATTCTGGGCCCTCATCTGGACGAAGTTGAAGGTTTATCTCGATTATCGCCGACTTCATTAGGGGTATGTCTGTCATAACCGAGGATTCCTGTGTACGGCAACATGATGACTCTTTGAAGTATAATATGCAATACGATTCGTGATGGTAGTTCTAGAACGATGGTTTTCAAAAGGTTGAAGTTTGGTACTAGTGATGAAGATCAAGATATAATAACAGTAATGGGAAGGGAGAAATATCAACAGGACGTACGTAGAGGATTCCGAAAATGTCCAATGGAATCGAGATCGACAAGAAACAGCACTATGTGGTTAGTGATGACAAGTATAAAATAAATCACATCCCCATCGGTCCTCAGCCACCTAGCACACAACGCAACACCCCCAGCTTTTCTTCGGCCCGTCGTCGGGCAATGTGGCCTTTCCACTACTTCTCCGTCGATGTTGCTTAACATCAGACTGAGCTTGCCCATTCGCAGGCACGCCATCTCTCATGAGCATACTGGCACGGGTGGCAGTCTCAAAGACATCATCCACGCCTTCAATTTTTAGTGCAGAACATTCCTTGTACGCGCGCGCACCGATGATTTGCGCGACACGTTCACCCTGCTCACGAGTCACCCATTTGTTGGAAGTTCCTGGTGGCGTGGTGGTGGGGCGGAGGTCGGCTTTGCATCCAACCAAGATCACGGGGATAGAAGGGCCGCAAATGGAGCGAACCTCCTCTATCCACTGGAAGGCGGCAGCCGACGCATAAGTAATAGATTACAGATATGAGGTGCCGCAGTTACCTTCGTTGTTACGTTTTCCAGAGAGTCTGGAGTGTCGATGGCGAATGCAATAAGAATGACGTGAGATTTGGAATAAGACATCGGTCGTAAGCGCTGCATTTCATGAGCGGACTTGTAGGTGATAGAAGACTCAAAAGTACTCACTTCATATTCTTCTTGTCCGCTAAATATAATAAAAAGGCGCAAGCCGAGTAAGCAAGCGGATAAGCCCAAAAAATCAGTCACACATACGCGGTATCCCACAGTGCCAGCTGGACGGGTTTTTCATCAAGTCTGATCTCAGCGACATAGTTATCAAATACAGCTGGAGTCGTCAATCAGCATAGTTGAATTGTGCAGCATTGTCACCCGTACTTGGTTGCTGGAAGGGTATAGATCATGTAAAACAATAGTCAAGAGTAAAAGAGAAGACGTCATACATATTCTTTAGGAAACTCTCCAAGAGCAAAAGAACACAGTAGCGATGTTTTTCCACATGCACCTGTTCACTGATAATTCAGCTTGGTAAATTGTGTCTTGGGTCGATTACGTGCCGTCACCAACAATCACCAGCTTTCTTCGGATCTATGCAAGCAAAGACACGATTAGTGGGTGCACACGACGACATACAGGCTGCTGCGGATGGGCCGAACATGCAACACGTCACATACCGGATTTTGAGACGCCATGGATGGTCGGGCGGGGGGATGAATAGTCCTTAGAGATTAGCCAGGGGTGTTGTGGGCGGTAAGAAGGATGAAATATAAATCGAAAGCGAAGAAGAGGCTGAAATAGCAAAATACAAGCGAGTGGTGTGCCGCAAAATAAGTGGCCAAGGCAGGGAAGACCAAGGATGGATAGAAAGACGATATGGAGGCACGTGAATGAGCCTGGACGTCACAGCCTTTCGGTGACAGCCCCGTACCGCTTGTGTATCAGTACCTTGCACGACAAATAATGACGTAATTTACACTGCCACTGACCCTCCATGAACCACGACCAGCACAAGGAACGCAAATATGTTTTTGCCCAGTAAGTCAGCCCCCATTCTCAGTTGTAATTGACCCAAACGCAGCTGTACCCCAGCTTTATGGTGGGGAACACCTATGTAAGCCTCATATCATCCACGCGGAGACCTTTATGCCGACTCGGCCACTGGATAAATTATAATCTAGCCTTACTCCATGGACGACTGGTTTGACGACATCACGCTGGCTATTGACCATGACATGTGGGTCCTTTAAGAAATCGGACCCGAGAATCAGCTAAAAATGTTAAATGTTCGGAATAGTGATGGGTTCGTCCTCAATGTCGGTAGCGAAGAGTGGCAAAAGGAACGCGTGTCAGATTGCTTCAAAGCTGCATCCAGGCTTCGTCAAGAAGTTCCTTTCTCATTCTTTCTCAGTTTTGATATGAGGTCTGTACCCCAATCCTTTCCCGGAAGAAGCTTGGGGCCGATGAGGGCCAATGTCGCGTAGTGCTATCTCGGCTCAAACGGAGAACGACATCCTATATCCGTGTGGATACCTGGAGACCTTTAGCCACCACACGAGGATGTTCAGGCATCATGGAAAAGTCGTGGTGTCCACATTTTCTGGGGAGAATAGCCTTTACGGTCAACCTTCCCTAGAACTCGCATGGTCTTTTGTCAAGAATACCCTTGAAAAGATTACCCCCGTGTGTCACCTTGAGCCACTCCCCACGCACTCTCATTTTTATCTTTTAGTAGATCCATCTCGTCCCTTCGCTTTTTATTGACCCCGCGCGCTACCCAGCCTTCCGCGCCCTAGATGGGGTCTTTAATGCAAGTTTTCTAAATACGGCACTGGAGCTAAATTGACGTGGTTTTGACTAGTGGAATGGAGGCTGGCCGTTACATCTAGCTCCTAGTTCGTCAAAACGCGAAATCGAAGAGGCAAGGCTTAACACGGACCAACATCACCTAAAGAATCTGCACGGCCGGACATTCATGGCGGCGGTATCACCCTGGTTTTTCACGGTCGGTCGTGCATACACTCCGCGCAGCTGACGTAGTCATAAAATGAACCTGAATCAGCATTATGGCCCTGATAGCTGGAACAAGAATGTATGTATCCGATTTTAGCTCCATAACGACAGCGCTTGAATTTTATTGTGCGCAGTGGATCTATCGAGGAGATGACTGGTTATTCGTGAAACGATGGGAGCAACTGGTCGGCATGAGGGATCAGGTCGACATCGTGCAGGTCATATCATGGAATGGTACCTAATTTAACCGCCGGCACCCCCACCTGAATATCTGCTAACCTTAAGGATCTCCCTCAGATTACGGAGAATCCCATTACATCGGCCCCGTAAAGGTCCGACTGCGCATTTAGCTTACTATAGTACTCACAAACCTGGCACGCAGGGAGCGCAACCGAACTCCCAAGCATGGGTGGACGGCTACCCACACACTGCATGGCTTACCCTCAACCAGTATTTCGCGCGCGCATTCAGAGACGGAGAATACCCTGAGATCAAGAAGGACCAGATATTCATGTGGGCACGCCCCCACCCTAAAGATGCTATAGCAAAAGAAACAGTGCCTCGGCCAGATAACTGGCAACTCGTAAGGAAATGCACTCCTTTGCCGCCAGTTACTGATTCAATTCGAACAAAGACCAACGATATATTCTGGGTGGTTGTCTTTGCGGTCACGGCGTGTAAGGTGCGGCTGTATAGTGACGAAAAACATAGCAAGTCGTTCAATGTGGGTGCGGGGATGACGCGACTGGCGCTCCCGCTGAGGGTAGGTAGTGGGATGCGCGCGAGGATGAAGAGGAACGGCGCGGTCGTGCTTGATTGCCACCCTCGCGAGTTTACTTTCTCAGGCAGTCCGGAAGTGTACAACTTTAACGCATTCGTGACTATGGTGGAAAACTAGAATGTGAATCTCGCGCCCGACTGCAGGGAAGCCGATTACCGTTGCCCTCCAGGACCATGGTCTGTTTCGTGTTTTTCAATTTGATTCCATCAATTGGGGTCCACGGCTTGGTGTGACGTGACTGTCCCTGAGTTATTTATCGAAATATTCCTATGACATATGTACTTAGCTAGCCTGCTCCACTCAAGCTAGGGTTAGTTTTTCACAAATCACTTGCAATTCACATGTTGTCGACCATTCATCACGAAATCCATCATGCAAATATTTAAAGCAGCCCTAGTAAGGGTATATAAGTATTATAATGTAGAGCAATTCTGCAATCCACAAAAAACTAGAATGATTTTAGTGAAACTCGGCTAGTTTTCTTCCAGGTGGGCTCTTGTCCACAACACATCATGAGAACACAACTCCATTTGCTACAGTATGTGGGGACTGTTCCTGGCTGTTCTGCTCACAAATGTTAATGGTATTGGAAATCCTATTGTTAACCCTCTCTACCAGCCACCAATATCTTTCAATACACCCAACATGGGTACAGTACTATGATTACTGAAAGTCACATTGTTGTTTTGGCATCATCCATGGGACTTGTGTGGAAACCATGATATTTTTTAGACCAGATAGAATACATTGAACTGCAGAACTGCTCTAGTATTGGGTGCTGATTGTTGGGCCAGCAATAAAAGAAAGAACAATTTTGTGGGAAACTTGAGATCCTTGTTACAGTTTATCTGCTCACTGTATTCAACTACATAAGGTTGTGCATCTCTTTTTCCACATTACACTAAAGTGCATGCAAGCTGATTTGTGTTGCTGTAGTTGAGTATAGTACTTGGACCATTGGTTTCCCCTTCAAATGGTTGCACATCCTGCATACCATCTGCCTAGTACTGAGCCAAAGGCTCACACAAGACACCACTGGCATGCCTTTGATATATACCATTAAGAACATGATGTAGACAAGGACACCTATGCCCCAAGTGCCTTGCACTATCACCCTTCACAAGCCTTTGGGGTGTTAAATGAGTGAAAACCTACCTTTGCAAAGAGAGGCTTTATGATACAGAAACTATAACCAATGACAATTTCAATTCAACAACCATGCATGCTGAGCTGTGGGTGGCTTGATGGCTCTTGGACTACATGTAAAGACCCATTCAGGCCAAGTTCAGGCATTCCCGGACAATTGAACACCAGAGCATTCAGTGAATTCCGTGCTAATATAAACAATGATAATTTGCACAACCTTATTAATCCCTGTAAAGATAAGGATAACTTTGTCGCTGATTGTCACTTCAAGTCGTCACGGAGTGCCAGGACCCCAGCTGACACCCATGATTTGTAATTGTTTTTATTAAAATAGCCCATGGTCCTGGAGGGCAACGGTAGCCGATGGTATTTACACAGGAGTGCCAACATACCCCTAGCTCTATCATTGCCAATAAAAATTTCACGTAAAAGGAGGTCTGCTCCGTCTAGTGGGTTCACTTCAGCAAGAATTACGCAAATTCGGTTTAGTCTCCACATTACGAAAAGTGAAAGGGTAATGTCTGTGCTTTTCTGACCAGACGTAAATCTTCAGGTTTGATATCAGGGGTGGGTGCACCAAGCGGCAAACGATGCGCGTATCCCATACTTAATATTCTGTATCGAAACTGAAGGTACTTCGGCAGTTCCACTTCACCCACGCCTCTTTGCACACGATGAGATGACCACTTGATGTGGAACGCGCTCACTGTACACTCGTCGATGCGAACCAAATGTTTACCACCATGCTTGAGTTCGAATCCATGTAGGAGACTTCAAATTCCTTAGATCCCGTCATCGACAACTGTCGATTATCAAAGGACTTGGAACTCTCACTTGGGTGTCTGATAAGAATCTCGGAAAGATATCGTCAGGCTCCATTGGAGCCCAACCTTGCCACCTGTAATCGTCTAGTAAACAGGTCTCTTATACTGGATTGTCAAACTAAAAGAGGTTTAGACGGTGTTTGGTGGCCTCATTAGGACAAAATGGGGGAAGAGAATTATATGGTGGAGATCCTCTGTATCACTCCACTGTTCGCGGTGACAAGGTGAAAAGGCACCATCTGATATATACCAAATCTCTCATCTCTGAGTTCGAACCTTGTGGACGTTGAATATTTTGGAGTCATCCTATGAAGTTTGTCGTTCTATTCAGTTCTCATGGATTCGAAAGCTTGAAGTCCATGTTCGTACTATTTGATGCTAGCAACGAGAGGACAATGGGTAGGAGCAGTTTGAAAGATAAGATCAAGTGGATCCACTGGTTTGGTTTATCCCCGAAATATAAGGAAAACCAAAACAACCCTGTCGGTATCTATTCCACGCCTAACCACCATCTCCCCCTCCCTCTCCGTCCGGTCTATCGATGAGTGATTATGCTTTGAAAGCAAAACCTAGCTTGGCACAGCGGCGCACAAGCACGTGAAGCACACCGCCATGTAATCCGGGTTTGTTCCGCTTACATCGCCACATGGAACGATATTTTATTAACTTTTCATTCTCAAAATCAGCTCGTTTTTAAAAAGAGATGGCCTGATACATCCGTCTGTCCACAACTATCATTTTATACCGCCCATGTCGCTGCTAGCCAGAAAATATGTTTTGCGGAGTGAGGTTTCACACCTCCTGGGACGTCGTTCGATGAGCGTGCGTCCCCCCAAAGAGCGCGAAGCGCCAGAAGGTGAGTGTGTTACTCTATCTCATCATCATTTACTGACTGGACTGCAGCTCGAAAGAAAGTTACCATCCAATCTCTGCAATCTCAGCGAGCTGCGAAGGTACCTATCACCATGATGACCGCATACGACTACCCAACAGGGCTTGCATGCTCATCAAATCCAGACATCGATATCACCCTCGTCGGCGACTCTCTGGCCCAAGTATGCCTTGGTTACAGCTCCACCACCCAATTGACCCTGACGGAGATGATCCACCACACCCGAGCAGTCGCCCGGGGCACCACCCACCCCCTCCTGGTCGCCGACATGCCCTTTGGGACTTACCAAATCTCCACGGCGGATGCCATCGCTAACGCCATACGCGTGATCCAGGACGGATGCGTCGACGCGGTAAAGCTCGAGGGTGGCGTCGAAATCGTGGAGATTGTTCGGAAATTGACCCAAGCAGGCATCCCCGTCATGGCGCATGTGGGCCTGCTGCCACAGCGGCACATTGCGCTGTCCGGATATAAAGTCCAAGGGAGGAGCGTGGAGGGTGCACAGCGTGTAGTCCGGGATGCCTTGGCACTCCAGGACGCCGGAGCGTTTTCGATGGTCGTCGAAGCGGTGCCGAAGGAGCTCGGGAAGTACATTACGGACCGACTAAAGATCCCGACAATTGGAATTGGAGCAGGCCCCTGGACAAGTGGACAGGTGTGTTCCTAAGCTTCTTGGGTTGTACTTGCAAGCTGATTTTACGTTTTAGGTGCTTGTTTGGGATGATGCCATGGGTACTTGGGCAGGTCACAAAGCGAAATTTGTGCGACGGTTTGCTGATCTCAAGAGCACGCGGGAGGCGGGGCTGAAGAAGTATGCAGATGCTGTGAGAGACGGATCGTTCCCAACGGAGGACACGGAGAGCTATACTATGGATAAATTGGAATGGGCCCGATTCATCGAACAAGAGGGTGTACTCAAGGCGTAGTAATCCACAAAAGACCACGGTCATATAATTTATCTATTGTAGGATGATTTATATCATAATTTAATGGAAGAGGAGTAAAATGATATAATTAACGACATGTCGGGGGTCTAAAATTGGTGTCTAAAGACAATGAATACATAAAACCACATACTGCAAGCGAATACTGAAAATGGAGTAGGGATAGGGGATACGAAATATCTGACGTGTGGATGTGCGATGTCTAGTGGGGTAAACGATTCATGGTGGCCTCCATGTTCAGGGTGTCTTCAGGAGCCAAGTTCGATCGTTGTCTGCGAAGACGGGCTGCTCCCGCCGCCTGCTTGCGTTCGAGTTTTCTGAGTCGGGTTTCCGTCGTAGAGAGCCGTTGAGAGAAAGAAGACATTCGCTACCGACGTATATTTGAGCCATACCTCATACGTTTGTGGACTACTCACCACAGATCTATAGAAGGACAGGGCGATAGCGGGTGTGACCATCCACTTGATTGACATCAGCACAGTGGTTAGTACTAGTGCCAAAAACAGGAGTTGAAGGCTCACGATAACGCTATTTTTTGAGTTGTGATAGATCATCGAGTAAATATACTTCACCGAGGCTGGATCGAGGAGTATTTGAAGGACCATCGGGAGGATCTGGTGAAGTCCAACGAGGGCAGCCATAAACATGACTTCATGAATATCCGTGCAAAGCAAGAAGGTGACCATCAGACACAGGGAGCCAGAATCTTGGTCGACAGCGGCGTTGAAACGAGGTGCCAAAATGTTCGCAAGGTAGTGCAACATTGTCGAGGGCCGTGCGCACGCTAACAAGGACGATGCAGGAACAAGCCTTCGAACGTTTACTTTTATGAATCCGTTGAGCGGGCTTTCGTAAAAGTGGGCCTCCTGAGCGATAAGTAGAGTGACAACAAAGAGTCCAACTAAGGTGTACTATATCAAGTCAATCACGAACTCAGATAGTCACGTGGTCGCGATGGGGTAAAATACCAGAGCTAAGTATGTCATCTTATGACAAATTTAATAGATAGTTTATCAGGTTACAACTTTATACAAGCCATGTCACTGGCGTACGGCCATTTTAATTGCTGTCTAGTCAAGTCAAACACGGACTGGAGCGTTTCTGTTGAGTGCAGGTGGGTAGTGACGGGAAGTGCCGAAATGATTGTACGATGTATCCTGGAACGTTCGCGTTCCGTCCTGTGTTATGCATCAGAGTGAAGAATAAAACGCCACAACTAGATGTTCACATTAGGAGACGCCGAAGGTTGAATTGGAATGGGGTTCTGCTCCGATATGGCGGTAGGTGACGCCTGGTCTGCTGTGCGTGTTGGATAGCGTTCAAGTCCTTGGTGATTTGCTTCAACATAATTCTCGACGCTTTTAGAATATCTCTTAGAGATATAAAAGGCTGTTAGCAGAAGTAGGACTCCTTGGTGTTGGGTAGGCATACATGGGAGGCCTTCTGGAGTTTCTTCGCGTTCTCGGCAAGTCGTTTGATTTTGGAAATGAAAGTTTTCTGGTCTTTATGTTCACATTGATAGGCTTCTTGCAACATTTGCAGGTGCCTTGATACGATCTACCCTCAGTAAGTGTAGTTAAGTGGACCTGGAATTTGACTACGTACATGTTATGCTGCAACTCGAGTTGTTGCAATTGTCGGTCCAACCTATCCGTGTATGGGATACGAAGTGATACAAGCCACTCATGATGCCTCTGAAACTGTTGAAATCCATACGACGCCCGATCTTGTGATCGACGGAGTATTGTTTCGGGAGGTGGTGCTGGCGTGTTTGGGCCAGCCAAGGAAGGGACAACCTGAACGACGTGAAGGGGCCTGCTTGAAGTAGACTCGGATGCGCTCGACATTACGGCTCTGAAAATGGCCTGGAATTATCTGTCGGGCAGAAGTATCATAGAATAGAAGTAAAAGCCGAACTGGAGGGAAATTCTAGCAGTAAACGTTTGTGCATAAATATATGCTTCCGCAAAGGTTTATCCCAGGGTTGACAAAGCTTCGATCAAACTTGGGCGTTGTCAAGCGAAATACAAAAACCTAAGAGCAGGGGTGTGAAACCAAATGGAGTCGGAGTGGGCGCAATGATTCAATGATGGTGACTCTGTTTTGCAGGGCGTATTGTTCTGGGTACTTCCCCTGGAATAGTCTAGGGTGACCTCCTAACGCTAATGTATTTGTGGAGGAACAGGATGCACGTGGATGTTCACTACCTTACCACGAGCAGAATACAAAAGAGAGAAGCGCAATCTTTTGTATTTACGACTGTGGTTCTAGAATCGCGGTTGTTTTCATGCTACGTAAATGCTGTTGTGGATATCCTGTCAGCGATGGTATGATGGCATTTGACCTGCCTTCCTAAACAAAATACAAGGAGAATCAGATGTACATCTGTGGGTCCTGCAATTGGTTGAAGCATGACATTGACAACGATCGTTAAATTTCCCACACTCCAAGTTCAAGTCCAACAAAAGGACACGGCTTCAAATATCAAACTGAGTTAGTACTTTTCTTGTATCATAAAAGCCATGTCGAACGACACAATGTCAGTACCACCGATGTCCGGACCTAATGACGAGGTTCCTTCAACATCCAACCCACTCCCGGATGCTAATGCAATGAACGAATACCGGTTGTTTGAAGCTGAAGTTTTCTGGCGCGACCGTTATTTTTGGTTCAAAAACCAGGGTTACCTCTTGCGTTCAAGATACCATCCGGAATGGATTGCATCTTGGAAGAACACAGATAAAAGCTGGCTTTTCTGTGAAGATGGTCAAATTGGGGGGGTGACGGCGGGACAATAACACACTTGCAGCTCGAACTGAAATCTTCCTCTTCTAGATGGTGACCAGCATAATGTCCGCCATCCGTATTTCAGATGGTGTGCAGGTCATCTTGAAGAGGATCGACATGTCTCCGGAAGACTTCAACGAAATTGCCATCGGTCGCTTCTTTTCAAGTGCCCCACAGGCCTCTCACGTGGATAATCATTGTATACCACTACTCGATGTGCTTGAGTTACCAGAAGAGACGTCTATGTTTATCGTCTACCCATTTCTGACAGATTGGGAAGAACCCAAATTCAATACAGTTGGGGAAGCCCTTGAATTCTTTAGGCAAATATCAAAGGTACGTACCATCCTGTTTAAATGTACCAACGTCTAATTCATTTAAGTAGGGCCTTGAATACATGCATAGCCTGAATGTGGCACATAAGTATGTCGTGGAACTAGGCATGAGTGCATCTCCTTATTCTGTTTATGTTAGTGACATCAAGTTCAACAACATCATGATGGACTCTTCACCCCTCTACAAAGAGCCTGTTCATCCTGCTGATCCAGACAGAACTCGAGATTATACTCAAAAGGCACGACCTCGAAGGCGGACACTGCATCCCGTGAAATACTACTTCATTGATTATGGGCATGCACGCCGGTATGGCCCCGACGATGGCCCTCCTCGCATGAATATTGGTTCGCAAGGATATGGTGGAGATGGTACTGTTCCTAAGTTCAAAACACAAGTCGATTGTGATCCTTTCCCAGTTGACGTTTATCGACTAGGAAATATCATCCGCGAGTCTTTTACTCGTGTTCGTATCAAGTATGCCTTTTATCTTTTATCCTATCTCGACTTCCAGTATAGGGAGATGAAACAGGCGACGGGAAAAAGCGTGGTTTTGATTTCATGAAACCACTCTTACAGGACATGTGCCAAGATGATCCGACAAAATGACCAACGATGACGAAAGTCGTTTCTCGCCTCGAATATATTATCGCAGGTGTCAGTGGTTGGAAGCTGCGCTCCCGCGTTGTATCGATGGATGAAAACTGGTATACTCGTCTTTTTCATTTTCCAGGACATTGGGCGAGACAGCTAGGCTGTGCGATCAAACGTATTCCACCTATTCCAAAAGTTTAATGTTTAACGTTTCTTGTAGCTAATCCCACCAAGTCGTCTAGTTACCTCTAATTATGTAATGTAGTTCTTATATATTAAACTTTAATCTAGTATTGAGGGTGTTACAGCTAGCTCGGCTCAGCCCTGGTTAAATGGACATACTTGGAATAAGTGGTTGTTAAAAATGTTGTTCGTTGTGGCCCCATATGGTTCATTTTACTACAGGCCCCATCATAGAATTCCTTACCATTTAGCCCTTACGTCGCCCACCGGTATTGAACGACGACACGCCCTTACACTGACAGCAATTAGCCTCTCTATGTCGGTTTGCGAAAACCCCAATACGATAATCATGAAGGCCACAATGATTGAGTCACAGTGCAAGGATATTGATGATTGTCGAACACTCATAGCTGTTGTATGGAGCTGCGTGGTAACGCTTGCGGCGTGCACTTGGTTCTCGGTTCACCCCAATGTCCCAAGCCCTGGCCAAGGCCGGTTCACACTCGCCTTCCACAGGATTAAACTCATGGTCCTCGCCATTATTACCCCGGAAATAATAGTTCTTTGGGCACTCAGGCAAAGGATGGTGGCTAATGAACTCTACCATGGTGTGTTGTCTTCATTGTACAAAGAACATGTCGCCTAACGTTTCTAGCACATGGAATGACCATGGCCCACGGATTATTTGTTAGTATGGGTGGTTTCGTGAAATCTGAAGGCCGTACACTTCATCCAGTTCTACCCCATGCGATCGGAGATAGTGTCGATCTAAAAGAAATAAGCAGAACTCTGACAGAAGAGATCTTAGATCATAGCAAAGGTGACGAGGTGACGAAGGGACTCGCTATGCTCCAAATGGCGTGGTTCATATTGCAATGTATTGCTCGTCGGTCCCAACATCTTCCCTTGCCAGAACTAGAAGTTGTCACACTAGCCTTCAGTGCGGTGAACATCGTCATTTATATTATTTGGTGGGATAAACCTCTTGACGTGAGGTATCCAATACGCATAGGACCACCTCCTGATCAATCCGGGCCGGAGGTGGCAAAACCAAAGCGTGGGCCATCGGGTTTGACGCGGACCCGGGTTTTCGTACAAACGTTACAAGACTGGGTTGACTCTGCTGTCCGCTTTTTTATAGGCGACATCGAGGTTGCAAACATTCCAGCAACGTCCACAAGAGTTCCTACACTCTGGGCTGGGAGGTTAGGTGGGCGACATCGTGGAGTAGCTGCAGTGGTTGCTGCCCTGTTGGCCATCGGGTTTGGCAGCATTCACTTCGCTGCCTGGAACGCTGCATTTCCAACCGAAGGCGAGCGGATCATCTGGCGAATAGCCTCGATAATAGTGGTTGCTGTCCCAGCTTTTCTCTTTCTAAACGTTGTGACCGTGTACACCTTCAGATTACCTCAGTGGTGTCATCGTATAAATTTCTTCTTGATTATCCCTGTCTGTATTCTGGTTTATGTTGCAGCCCGTGGTGTTTTGATGATCCTTCCATTTACGTCTCTGCGATCGTTGCCTAGTGATGCCTACAAAGACATAGAGTGGACAAAATTTATTCCACACGCAGCATAGTTACATATACGCACATAGCATAACCAATACCAATACCAATTGGCAGCCTGGGTATGACTCTGGTAGATTAGACTAAAAACAAAATACACAGAATGAGAATGAGCGGACTGATGGCGAGGGAGTGATAAATTACCAATGATATAGTATGAGTACAAATGGTGAGATCCAACACTGGTTGAACGACAAATAAAATCTACGTCATCAACCGTTATCACTTCTGTAGTCCGGCCCACGGTGCTCAGGTATCAAGTTTTAAGTACATAAGTAGGCGTTTATCATCGCTTCTCGGGCTGACCATCATGTGAGAGATGAGAAGCCGAACTAAAACCAGGCATTGGAGCCCGACGGTCATCATATTTGGGTGGAGGTTCAATCGGTACTTCATCTTCGTCAATGTCGCGGTGTACGACGAATTTCGTTCGGCGAGCACCTGACGCTGAACTTCCCGCAGAGGATGATGAACCTTCATCGTAGTGTTGTGAGTGCAAACGAAGCGGCAGGGGTCTTTGAGGTGGTTGTTCAGGCTGGAACGGAGAAGTCGGGTTGTTCGCAGCCTGAGAAGTATATATCGATGGGTAGGGTATAGGGGTATACTGATGTCCAACCATGGGTTGAGGCAATTCAGAGCTTCGAGGAAAATCTTCAGCTAGATCGATAGGTCCCCCTTCATACCTGGTTGGCTTGGATCGTCTCTTCAACCACCAAAATAGCACGGGAAGGATCACAACCACCACAGCTCCTCCGATAACGATCCCGACAATTGCCCCTGTGGACAGGCCACCTGAGTGTTGGCCTTTATTCTGACCGGGAGCATCACCGGTGTTCAATAGACAGGACTTGTCATGAGACGGAGAAACAAGACGCAGGATATCAGTTCCGCCGTTTCTACCCCGTGAATCTATCATCGAAAATGCAACTTGGGTCTGTGCAGAGATATTAGCCTTCCAATTAAAGCTGTCGGCAGTAGGGGGTGAAAATGGAAGGACAAATGAATCTGAGCCACCTGGAATGAATGCCTATACCAAGAGAGGTCTTTAAGGATCATAGATGTCACTTGAAGTGAGAACGTACGAAGATGGTTAAGGGTTTTATTGCACCTTGATATTCGGTGAAAGGGAAGTCGCCGCACTGTGTGAGGGTGCTGTGGGCAGTAAAGAAAAAATCGTTGGCTAATTTGGGAGAATATCGCGTCAGGAGAAGTAGTACCACAGTATTAGCCGTACACACCTGGAATAGTGGTGTTGCAAATCTGCTTGGTCAAAGAGGCCCCCACTGTCATTAGTCTTGACGTTCCACCACTCACTGCTCCAGTCGCATCAGACATCGCGAAATAAAGCTGGGTTTTTTCGGCAACGGGGAGAGCGGGGACTCTGAACGATCCTTTGTTATTACGGAAGTTTGAATTGGGAATGGTCATATTGGCGTTAGTGAAACCAGGCTATGAAGAAGAGCGAGTTTGATCAGATCCATTACATGAATTTTAGAAAATAACACAAACGATAATAATTATGAGTCGGAAAGGAGCTCGCCCCCCTGAAAAATCACAGTGTATTAGGCGTTGAGCGTTGTCTTTCTCGTGTGAGACTCTGCTTACCCGTCCAAGAAATTGACAGAGGGCCGCATTGTGTCGGTTGCCCATTCAAAGTGAAGGTGAACGATTGTACGATACCAAGGAAGGGAGCACAAAAGAAGAGCAAGAAAGCTGAAGAGAAATGGCGCATATTGCCCACGATAACGTTTGAAGACGAAAGGAGTGGTCGTCGTAGGAAAAAACGGACAACAATGTCGGTCTAGGTTCAAGAGCGAGAGTCAAAGGTGAGCAAGATGATGCAGTGGTGACACTTTGGCATCGTAACTGGGGTGGATATGATTATGTTTCGACTGGCATGATCAAAATGTGGAGTGGAAGTACGACGCACCCCACTAACAACGGGCGTTTGTCTGTTTTACTCGGCTCAGTGCCACCCCTAAGCCACAGCGCGAATGGCTCAGCGAGCCCGACACATAACAAGTAGCTTTCAACGCCCCTCAGTCTGAGAAAGATACGCCCATGCTTGTGGGACAAGTCTTCAATTGTATCGAATTCTGCGAACTGGCTATTCACAATTTCAGCTTTGAGCACATCCTGAGCGCACAGACTAAGATTAGATTGGTACAGCTTACGCTATATGTATACTCGTGTTTTGACGTTTGCAACTGTTCTGAGACTCCTGACTCCTATGGTGAGGCCAAGTTGCTGGGCCGGAAGCAACCCAAAGAACGCCAAAATGAGTATCACTAGGACCTTTATCGATCGTATAAAGGTCCGTTTCCTCACGCAGACAACGGCGACGGACAATAGAGCTCTTTCGCAACTGAACAAATTTTGCGGAGTGATAAAATCAAGCAATCCACTCGCTCCAGCCAATCAGAATGCGAAAATTGAAATGATGCCGGATTCTGTGTGGTTGCGAAGAGCTCTAATCTCTGACTGAAGAGTCGAGCCGCCAAAATGCTGCACGCTCACTGACCAATTCGGCCTAGGGCGTTTCATAACTTGTGCTAATGCCGTTCTTTATTGATCGTGAGTACAGTATATTGCTCCACCCTACTAATAAGAAGGCGTTAGTGTGACGACGATGAAACACGACATTTAAGCCTATCTCGTCGCAGAATACCAGACTTACCAGGTCTCCAGCCGTCAGTCCTTGTGCATAAGTGATACGATGGGGATATAATCCATTGAGATCCCAATATTTGGTTTTCGGGGGCTAGCAAGGTGGGTACGGAAGTAGAAACAAACCGACCAACTCATAAAGGAGGCCCCGTCGAACCAGGCCCTGGTCCCGAAAGGATTTATTTGATTCACACGCCTCAGACTCACTGCAACAACATTCGATTTGAGCCTCATAAGCCCACGGAAGAGGATTGCAAGTATATTATGTATTAATGACCACGTACGCCGGAGCACCAATTCGTGATAGGTACATTGAGCGAGTCTGAGTTCACGGGCGATGCAAGACGGCGCAACAAGACGGGAAGCGTGATCTGGTCGTGAAGTTCAACAGAATGAACAACGTTCCCACCACCATATCCCTACTTTTGTCCATAGCGTCCGTTCTTTGAAAA
The DNA here is from genome assembly GCA_013420905.1 of Collybia mongolica. Lineage (NCBI taxonomy): Eukaryota > Fungi > Basidiomycota > Agaricomycetes > Agaricales > Clitocybaceae > Collybia > Collybia mongolica. The sequence goes on from JAAXNY010000004.1 coordinate 1,308,742, forward strand.
ACAACCGCGATGCCAAGTCCTGAGTGTGTAGAACGAAGGATGTATAAGTTAGAGATCCATCAACCTGCCTTAGGTTGGCCATCGTGTGATGGAGATGCCTGTACTAAGCCAGATATCGGAGCCCGACGGTCATCATATTGAGGCGGAATTTCTATCGGCCCTTCTGCCTCATCGATATCATGATGTACGATGAACCTCGTTTGACTGTCTGGCTTCAAATTACTTGCCGCCGCCGACGAAGATGACGAACCTTCATCGTAGTATTGTGAATGCACGCGCAGCAGCAGCGGCAGTGGCGTGTGTAATTGTTCAGGGTGGAACAAAGAGTCCGATCTGTTCATGTCCTGAGACAGGTATATCGATGGGTAAGGGACTGCCGCATACTGCTGCGAAAGCATGGGTTGAGGTGATTCGGGACTTTGTGAAGAGTCTTCCGCTGAATCGAAAAGGGAAACGCGGTGGATGCTTGACTTGGATAGTCTCCTCCTCAGCCACCATAGTAATGCGGCGAAGATCATGACAACCGCGGCTCCACCAACAACAAATCCGGCAATTGCCCCTACGGGTAGTATACCTGATTTCTGACTTTGATTAGAACTGCCTGTAGGAGTGCTCAAAGACTGTGAAGTAGAGGATGTAGAGCTTGTCGAGCTGCCACCAGTATTTAGCAGACAAGCATTGTCTTCGGATGGAGCAACAAGGAGCAGCTCGCCAGTTCCACCAGATCGACCCTGGGAGTCTATCATTGAGAAGGCGACTTGTGTTTGTGCTGAGATGTTGGCTTTTCAAATAAAGCTGACGGCAGAGGGGGGCGAAAAAGGAACGACAAACGAATCCAAGCTGTCTGGAATCAATACCTATGCCAAAGGGATCCTTTACTCAAGGAAAATAGGCATACTCTAGAGTAGAAACATACGAAGATGATCAAGGGTTTTATCGTGTCTTGGTACGTGCTGAAAATGAAATATTTGCATTGTATAACGTTAACACTTGGGGTCAAAAAAACAAAATCGTTGGCTATTTTGGAAGGACTCTAGGTTAGTAAAAGTGCAAGACTTTGTTAAATCATACGCACCCGGTGTTGTGGTGTTGCAACGCTGCCCGGTCAAGGTAAACCCAACCGTCATCAGGCGTGATGTCCCACCGCTCATAACTCCAGTGGCATCAGACATTGCAAAAAATAGTTGGGTAGTTTCAAGAACAGGGAGAGCCGGTAAAATGAATGATCCTTTGTTGTCCTGAAAATTTGAATCGGGAATGGTAATATTGATGTTCACAAATTTGGGCTGCATGGAGGTCCTCATCAGATCTCATGCATCGAATTTTAGGAATATGACAGACTATCACAATGATTAGACGGAATGGCAGTTGACCTCCTGGTTATGATGCGGGTTAACAAACAGAGAATATATCTGTGTCAAAAAAACTACCCACCAGTCCAAGTAATCGGCAGGGGGTTGCACTGCGTTGGTTACCCGTCCACAGTGAAAGTGAACGATTGCACAATGCCGAAAAAGGCGAAGCAGTAAAAAAACAGAGAATGAAAACGGCGCATCGCCACTCAGCGCCCAGCAGTCAGCTTCGGAGGTGAATAAACTGAATTTGTGGTAGAGAGAAAGAAAATAGGGCATGGATCCTTGCCTAATTATGGGTGACCTTTATTGAGCAAGGTGGTGAATGCATGTTCCTTCATAGTCTTATCTGGGACTGTTTGTGGGTACAATTAGGATATCATGATGGGTTTGATGGATTGGCGCACATATACCATTTGACAGACTTAGCCTTGAGGATGCTTGAGAAAACATTTCTTAGGACCAGCTGACAGTATGGGCTAGTATGGGCCATCAATGAATGTCATGTAAAGCTCCTGCTGCCTCTCGAGACCCAGATCGGAAGCACCCATGACCATTTTCACGCGGCAGAATCACTTACTTCCAAGCTCTTCAGCGATGACTATGTAGTCCGAGTCGGAGCACTGTCTTTCAGGTCAAACCTCATGGAGTCGACGGGGCGATGTTGCTGATTGCTATGCGCGGCTTCGTTCAATTTTGATGTGCCATCTCGCAGCTGAGAAATTCACAGAGCTGACTACATAGAATATGTCTTGAGTCGCTCGCGTCCAGTGTTGGCCAGTCATGACTTTAAGGTGACAGCCATCAAAGTGACTTGACGACTTTTTGATGACAAGTCTTTTTTTTTTTTTTTTTTTTCCTTCAACGTTTTTATATATATATATATATATATATTTTTTTTTCCCCTTCAACGTTTTTATATACCGCAATACAAAAGTACAGAAGCGGTCACGTGTAACCGTAGTCGTATCAAGTCGAGTCGTGATATGTCCATTATAGGCCATCATATGAGGCAGGTCTGGATTGCCCCGCCCGTTCCCGGATGGAAGCGCTCCCTGAGTGAGCCCCCTTGTGAGGGGCCTTAAAATAGTCCCTTGTGGGAAACGAGAGCAGGTGTCGTAGCAGGGGGGCTCGCCCCCCGCGCCTCTCAATCTGCTTGGTAAATAAGTATTAGTGCGGCCACCCCTGCCAACAGGTTCACCGGGGGGGCTCATCCCCCTGGAGACCTCCTCAAGAGGAGGTCGACTTAGTCCGGAGAGGCCGAGGCCATGCATGACCGCTCACCCCAGGCCGAAGCCCGGGACTGATGCCTCGGTGTCGCGGCTACCCCTCAACAAGAACCTACTTACCGCCCGGTACACCCACCCTACTCTAAGCGGGGCTCCCGGAAGACCCCAAAGGCCTCCGGGTTGTCGTGTAGGAAGTTGCTGACCCAGACAAGAGTCAGTGTCCTCCCGGGCCGGGTTTTCTGCTGGTATAGCGGACAGTGCCGGAATACGTGTTCTACGGTCTCCTTTCTGAGGCCGCAGTCGCATTCGTAGGTCTCCTTCTCCTTAAGGAACCTTTGTCTGTACGCGCCAATCGGCGCGTGGCCCGTTAGGGCCCGCGCTAGCCTGACGGTATTACTGGTGTTGGTGGACACCTTTCCGATCCAAGTCCCTCCTTTCAGGTGGCTTGGCAATAGCTGCTTACTCCCTTCGTGGAGCGGCAAGAAGTGGGACCCTATGTAAGACTTTTGCTTGGCCAATTCGCTCCAAGCGTCCGTCATATGCAGGACCACGTCTCGCCCTCGCCTTAGCAAGGGATGTGTGTTTTACTTCTCCATGCAGAATCTCCGTATTGGAGGCCGCTTCGTGGGCAAGTACATGTTTGCGCACCTCGCACGCCTTTGGTGTGTGGTGCAGAGTGATACTGGCATCCGGTTTAACCATTAGCCAGTAAGCGAGTTTGGCCGAAACGTTGGCGGCCCATTTGTGTGCTGTGTGATGCATCGGGTCAACGACCAGTTTGATTGCATTCACAGAGTCTGAGAAGACATCAATTTTCTGGATGTCTAGGTTAGGGATGCCGAGGGCCTCGTCCACCCCTTTCAAGATGGCGCAGGCCTCAGCATCGTCCGAAGTGGCATTCCCACAAGGGGCAATGCCGTTATACAGTATACCGTCCGACCAGACTCTCCAGGCTGAAGTAGCCTGGAGGTCTTCGGACCGCGGAATGGACCCGTCGCATATGATCGCGACTCGTTTTGGGTCATGCTTAGCTTCGTTGATTCGGTTAGTGAGAACTTTCCCGAAATCAGTGAAAGCCTTCTTCCTCTTCTCCTTCTCTTCTTCGGGGGGAGGGGAGGGTCTGATCTCCACCCTCTCGGCCGCCCAGTCAAGTAATCGACTGCCCGGTTGCGCGAGGGGGAACACTGGGGATGCATCATCGCTGCAATCCTTTAGTCGGGCAAATGAATCCATTATCCCGGATTTGATTCTGCGCCTCTTGGCGACAGACATGTGGCTGACTGACAGGTGTGCCTGTCCGTCAATTAAGTTCCTGACTGCATGGCTCTTGGCCAAAGTCTGGACGCGGTAATGGCTCCTCTCCACCAACTTACGGATGTGCAAGTGGATGGGCAGAAGGCCTGCGAGGGTCTCTGGGGCCCCTTTCGGGGTGGTCCTGAAGTTGCCTGTGATCCATAGTGCAGCCTTTCGTTGCATCTTACGGAGTGCTTCGAGGTGCCCTTTGATGCAGGCCCCATCAACATTCCATAACCGGCATCCGTATGTCGCAATTGGAAGTACACAAGACCGGTACAGAGTTCTTTTGTGCATGGGCCTTAAGCCCCGTGTTGAGTTTCCAAGCGCTAACAGGGCCCTGCTTGAGGTCAGGGCCTTGTTCACGTACATCTCCATGTGTTTCTTGAACGAAAGCGTGCGGTCAAAGTAGAAGCCTAGGTATCTCCACAGGAGCCCCGGTTTCAGAGGGGTGGCCCCTGTATAGGGGGCATGGCTGAGATCTATGGTCGGATTGTCGTCCGATTTTAGAAGGCTGAAATGGAAGCCTTCTGACTTCGCATGTTCAAGGATCAGGCCCATGGCTCTCGTCATGAGGAAGATGATGTTGTATGCTCTCTTGAGCATATCGTTGTTGTTTTCCCACGTCTTCAACTGGGATATGATGGTCCCGTCGTCGACATAGGAGATGAGGTCAGATTCATTCCCATTCCATCTATAGAACTCTTTTATGAGAATGGCTAGAACAAGGGCCAACAGGATTGGGGATAGGGCGGAGCCCTGTCCCAGTCCTACGCTCGAATCGAATGGGGGGGATTCATCATCCCCCCAAACATATCTGGTCTTGCGACCCACCAAGTACGACTGGAAGAACGCGACTATTTCGGGCGCGAACCCCTGGCCTTCCAAGATGTTGATCATCACCTCGTGGTTGATCGAGGGGAAAAATTGGGCGAGATCAAATGCAACCACGCTTGTCTTGACCCTCCTTGTCCATCCTTTGCGGACAATGTGGGTAAGGAAGACTCTGGCATCTTCGGTGGAGTTCTGACGAACACCACCGAACTGATTCGGGTGTAGTACTCCCGCCGCTTGTGCTTCAAACTGCAAGCGGGTGGACAGCATTTTCTCAATAAGCTTGCCCAGCGTGTTTAGGAGCACGATGGGTCTATAAGACTTAGGGGTGTCATAAGTCGCCTTCCCTGGCTTTGGGATGATGACTGTGCGCAAGGCTTTGAAGTGTTCCGGCCAGTGTCCGCATGACAAGCATGCGTTTGCCAGCCAGACTATGACAGCCTGGGCTTCGGGTCCTATGAGGAGCCGTTTCAAATGCCTCCAGGTGATGTTGTCCGGCCCAGGGGCCGAACTGTTCGAGGTGCCCTGAAGGGCATCCCTCATCTCCTTGAGGCTAAATTTAGTCCAGCCCCTGGTTGCGGGGGCCTTCCATTGGTCGCCCATTTCAGCCATGTTGGTTGGTCTGTCGTGTGCGGAGTTGAATGTACTGTGGATGGCGTCCCACAGCTCTTCGTTTGTGTTGCAAGGGTTGCCGTTATGATTGATCGTGACGGCAGCAGGCGTCTTGCGAGGCCCTACCCAGTTCATGAGGTCCCAGGGCCTTTTAGTGGTGTGAGACACTTCCTCTATGCGTTCATCAAAGAAGACCCTCTTGGCTTGTCTGGTGGCCCTCTTTAGAGCCCTCCAGTCGTCCCGTTCATTAGTGAACATGGCCATCTCCTTCGCCTCTGTGCAGGTCGCATTCCACCAAGGCTTGGATCGGGCGCTTATGCGCCCGGCCTTGGCGAACTTGTCCCACGCGGTCTTGAAGATGGTGGCTATCCGTTCAGTAACGCGTTCTATTCCCTCGGCTGACGGCACCTCCGGCAGCTCAATGGAGTCTAGGTTAAACCCAATCATCTCGAGAAAGTCATTTTCCTCCTCCGATTTGGGCTTAATGCGCTTCTTCCCCTCCATGACTTCGTGTCTGATGGGGATGACCGTGGTAAGCGGCCTGTGGTCCGAGGCTCCTGCCTCTCCCACATGGACTTCTGCTTGATATGTCCTTGTGTTTTCGAGGAACACAAGGTCTAAGATAGATTCTCTGAGTTCGTTGTTGCGTGGTATATGCGTGGTCACCCTAGCAGGCGGCCCAACTCTCTCAAGACCGATGTCTTGTGTCACCTCCAGTAAGGAGGTGGCTTTAGGGTTGTTGTCGACCACTTCAGGGTCCCATAACGGGGACGGGCAATTGAAATCACCACCCATATAACCCACGTCACGGAACTTGTCCCGGTGATCGGATATGTGTCTGATGGCTGTTCCTTCGGCGTCAGAGTATACGTTGACTATTGTTTTCGGGCCACCAGGGCCCTTCAGCGAAATTGCAATGATGTCTCTATGAGAGACAATGTCTGGTCTCAACGCGGGCTTAGCGGGACGGAGCCTGTTGTGCACATATGTGAGGACACGCGGCCTGGCATCTACATCGATGCCCGGAGGGGAGAAGCACGTCCACTCCGGGTGGGTCGGCCCCCCGATTACCAGGGTGCCTTCCTTTGCCGTGAGCGACGCAGTGTGTCTAACGACTTTCCAGGGGGGTTCCTGGATTAATAGTATGTCCCACTCAAGTTTTTCGGACTCAAGTAGCGATTCAAGCCAAAGTGTATTCTTTGCTACATTTTGACAATATATGCGCACTCTAAACAACTTATTCATTAATGACTAGCTTGCTGAGCATGGAGATGACGCTCTCCAGCTCAGGGACGGGGTCCTAGAGATGGGGAGGCACCAGTGAGCTTACTAAGGGGGACGATGATGGCGTCACCTACTTTAACGGATTTATACTTAGCCAGGATCCACCCGGCGTTGTATCTCTTCTTCCAGAAGGGGCAGTCCCTCGAATCCGACGGGTGACCAGCGGTTCGACAGTTGATGCACCTGTCTGGGTGAGGGCATGGCTCGTTACCTGGTGTAGCCGCGATGGGTGGTTTCGCGTTCGGCTGTGCTTTGCAGCACGTGGCCAATACACGATGGAAGTTCTTGGCGTGGTTGCCTCCACACTTCTGACAGTGGATGCTTTTGGAAGGACAAGCCGCCGCCGTAGAGCGGTGCCCGTACCTCCAACAGCGGTTGCACAGGGGCGCCCCAACTCTGGGGGTCGCCTCTGCGAAGCGGAGCCTATGGGTCCCCCACTGGAATGAGGTTCCCTTGAGCGCTTTAAGATTCAACCCGCCCCGCAAGTCGTATATCTCAAAAAAGAGGTACGCGTTAGATGCATGACCGGAAGCTTTCACTACTCTGGGTGGAACAGAGTGGTAAAATCGGAGAGCCTTTCTCTGTTCGGGATTACACCGTTGAAGCAGGACGTTGAGTGCGTCTTGCCCAGAGATAGGGATTGGCTTGCCATTCTCCCCCAGTTTGGGTTCGAGGCCGTAGAAGGGGAAGTCAGCGACCATCATAGAGGATCTGGATGAGCCAGCCTCCACGTAGATCGTGGCATCCTTGACTTCGGTCTGTCCCGCGTTCCACTGGAACCAGCGGTGGATGACCTTGATGTCGGACTCGGATGGGATGTTGTCAGCTGTGATAGTAATGCTACCAAGTGATCGTTCCTCATGCAGGATCCGGAGTTTGGACTGTGCCTTTGTGAGGGCATCAGTCAGGGGAGCGCAGCATGGTTTGAGGTCCCATGGGACTGCGGGAGACGCGAACACTGTCATCGCTTTGCGTGACAGGCCGTGGGTAGTGGACTTGCGCTTGTTAGGAGCGCTTGGACTGGCTGTTTTTGGTGTGAGCAGATTGCTCGCACCCATGACCTGATTCGGGTTTGAGTACGGGAAGGCCTGGGCCAACCTGACTAAACTCTCCTCGTGCTGAGTGGTCCTGGCTTTCTTCTGGTTGGAAGGGCCTGGGGCCGGCGGGGGGGCACCTGCTACCTGCGAGTATAGGGGGGCCGGCGGCGCGTACATCCCGTTCCTAAAAGGATTGTTGTCGGGGTTACATTGTTTAGTTTGCTGGAACTTGCCGGGGCGTCGAGCACCAGCGGGGTCCGAGCCGCGATGAGTGAAGGACCGGTGCCTTGATGGGTTAGGCAGCTGGCCGGGAGGGATTTTAGGAGGAGGGTGCCTGGCATGGTGGGCCTGGTGTTCCTCCGTGAGGGCAGTGCGAATGGAGGTCGCGACACTTTCCATGAACGTCCATGTCGAGGACTGGGGGTCCAAGCCATGGAGAGAGTTCCTGACAAACCCATGTTTGACTAGGCCACGGATCAGATGACCTGAGGCCTCAACGAGACCATCAGATTCTGAAGTGTTCCACATCTTCCCATTTTGCGCACCAAATTCAAGGAAAGAGGCGATCGCGCGCACTGAGGAAGCAGCGGATTCGGTGTCGGAGGTCCAAGTCTTTGGATCACGCCGGAATTGGAAGGAATATTGCAGGTCAGTGTCATTCCCTTCGGCAAATGCATCCGTGGGGATGCCTGAGACGTCAATCATCTCGGCATCGTCCGTGGGTGCAGCAGCGCGGCCTTTGCCCTTGGCAGTCCGCTTAACAGTAGAGTCCGCGTTATCGGCGGCCTCGAGTTCAGGATCTCCCTCCTCGTCACTTCTGGCGGGAGAGGGGTGGACAGATGAGAAGTTAGCCCTACTGGGCTTCGTCCTCTGAATGCGTAGAGCCCACTCCAGGGATTGTCTAGAGAAGCTAATAGCGGGGGATGGAGATTTCGACATAGGAGGTCGGAAGACGGTAGCAGGGTCGACCATCCCTGAGCCCCCAGGGGGGTTGGGAGGGTTGGGAGGTTTATCTTTAGAGCGAGAGGCAGGCATACAGCGCAGGAAAGGGTGGGAGCGGGTGGGCTCAACCAGGGAGTAACGGCGATTTGCAACTTTACTATGTGTCAAACCTCCTACCAGGTGGTGGTAAGAGATCAAAGAGGGATGTTGATGACAAGTCATGACCATCTGAAATGGAATGACTGGCACGTGATTCTAGAGTCAGAAGGGTCCATCCATATTGGGATGCCTGATGTTTGTCACCGGTTAATCTGTGTTTGCTTTTTGTTTGATTGACACTGTTATCGTAAGGGTCTTAGCGAATCGCGCATGATAATCACAAGTTAAGAGTCTATTATGTAACTAGTAGATATAGGGTCACGGTCAAGTCAGGTACAGTCAATCACTGACAGTTGGTCAACTGTAAGGCGACCTTCATGACATGTCAATGACTTGGCCAACAGGTGCCGCCGTCACTGTTAAACTTGTCACGCCGTTTCTCAGGGTGGGAGGCTTTCCCTGCATTCAAACAGAAAACATACATACTCCGCAGTTGTCACATCTCGATCCAGAATCACAGCGGGGTATAATGAGAGTGGGGATTCCAAGACTAAAGCTAGTGTAGCAATGTTACCAAGTAGGTGTCTTCAAACCTGTACATGTCACTATCGTGCCAGTATGTATACAACACAGTGTTCAGACCATGTTTCTCCAGTTGCTAGTAATACATCTATACATCTCCAGCGCGTGGGTGTGCGAGTGTCAAGGGTATCGTGAAATGCAGGGTTCGGGTATCGATGGCATGTGGGTGGACAATGGGGAGCGTGCTGTGCGTAGCTGGCGCGATGAAAGCGAGGGGGTCCCCTCTAGAACGCCACTTTTATTCAAAAACCCATTCCAATCATATCCTCTTTGCGCAACGGCGTCCTCCCATCATTATATTTCTTCAGATAGCCCCTCGCCCGCTCTTCAAAGACCTGACACCCATTAAAGAAATCCTTCGGTAGGAGATCTTTTCGTTGGTCCCATGGCTTCACGTCCACACTCTCACATTTGTCCAGGCAGACTAGTATCATCCCAAAACTGTACGCATCGGCCAGCCGCGGGTCTTGGCATTCACCCCGGAGGATCTCTGGTGCAGAGAACGGCCGTGTACCAGGGTGGATCTGCTCAAATTTTGGGGTTGAGAGTTTCTGAGGAGGCGCATTCAATTTTCGATGGAGCGAGTCGAATGGGTCTAAGGGTTCGTCTTCCGGATGGGCATAGACCGAGTCGGCTGAGACGGATCGCCCAAAGTCGAGGAGTTTTATTGTGTTAGTCGGGCTTGTTACATGGACGTTAAGCAGCGATAGATCGCCGTGGCTGAGCCGATACGAGTGGAGATGCGTGAGACCATCGAGCAGCTGGTCATGGTAGTCGATTTTCTGTTTCTTTGTCAGTTCTGGTCGGGCAACAACAACATCATACAGCGTCCGCCCCTCGAGGTATTCTAGAACCATCCCCACGTTCTCCAGAGACCCCAGGAAGGCACAAATGTTCCTATGGCGCGATAGGGTGGTGTAGACCCGGAGCTCAGCGAGGAACTGGACAGTGACGTCGGATGCATTGGAGTGCATCTCATCGTTGATTTCAAGTTGAATGACGTCGGGCTTCTTCACGACGCACTTGAAGAGTTCCGAAGCGGAGCCCCTTGCGCATGGGGAGATGCTTGCTGTTGGGTTAGGCGGAGCACTGTACGCCGTAGGCGTTGGGAACGAGAAGATCGACGTTGGGTGGCGCGGGGGGTTGTATATCGGCGACGGCGGCGGCGAGTCGTGGCGCTTGTGATCAACGTGGTGGTGGTGCTTCTCGTCGGCGCCGTGGTTATAGTGGTATGCTGGGTCAACCGCAGTCTCCTCGGAGGAAGAAAACGAGTTCATAGACTTGTTCGTCTCCTCCTCTTGGTCCATCTCCACTGCCAATTGCCATCGCTCAGACCTGGTGCTGCGATCGATAAGATAGGATATGTTGGCTCACCCATCCACCAGTTCTTTTTGGAAGTCAATGTAATCCGTTTCACATGCATCGTTTGGGCCCGGGGGGCGGGTGTCACTGGAGGCGGTCTCGGAGACAGCTCGGTTGGGCTGGGCGTCACCGCATTGGTAAAGGCCCTGTTGAACGCTGGGCGTCCCAGCTGGCTCTGTTGCATCGCCTGTTCGGTGATGATGATGGACAAGCACCAAGGTGATAAGAGATAGGGTAACACTAGTACTCGCACGGTCTGGAGCCTCACGGCGCTAACGATTGTTGGGAGTCAGCCCGATCAGAACACGCGGGTTCCGTTCCCGTCTCCGAAGTCTCAGAACCGAACCTCAAAACTTTAAAAGTTTCTAACTTTATTACATTGTCCATCAGGCAATCGCAACAGAAACGAGTGTGTACATGTGCTAATGGGGCATTAACTGGGCGGCACAATTACTGCTAAACCGAGGCACACTATCACAGTCAAGGGTCACTATAGTATAGGTACTATGGTAAATAGAGTGTACTGTTGGTAAACTATGTAGATGAACGTGAGGGTGGGATAGTACGTGATGTCATGAAGGTCATCACAGATGGGTATAGGCATGGGCAACAAGCATCTTGAATAGTCCAGAATAAACCTTGGAGGTTGGAACAGTCCTAAAAGAGGGGTAGTTGGCGCTATCGCCTGATAAATATAAATGGTGAGAGCCAAAGGCTCAAATAGTCCTTAAAAGGGGTCGAGAGTCCGTGCGGGCTGGGAACATTGATTCTTCTGGATACATCACCATCCAAGCACAGCAGCAATGACAGCAGCGCCCCATGCGCCCGCATTAAACCACCGTTGGGAGTGACCGAAGCTGAAAGCAGCATTTTTGGAACTGTCTGAAAGGCTTTGCACCATCGTAGACGCAGGCAAATCCCCGATCGGCAACATCTTCTGATCACCCAGCTTACCGGAGCCAACCATCACCTGCATACCGATCGAAGGAACATCATTAACGATCACGAAGATGAGGGCGGGCCCGGGTGCCAGAATCGCGGGATTCGGAGGCAGCTGGCTGACGTGCAGAACACCCGTGTTGTTCTGGAAGCCGGTGTACGTAGACTCGAGCTGGACATACCGTTGGCCCATGTTCTAGACCGATGCGTGTCAGAGATCTCATTTTTGACGAAGATTGGGCTAATGGGCATACTATTGCGTGCGTGGAGAATCCTGGGCGCACGAGAACGACCGAGGCGTCCTTGATGTTCTCCACTTTGCCAAAGAGATCTTCAGAGTTGAGGCTGACTTTGAAGGACGGGCCGCCGTACGATAGCTTCTTGAGAAGCCCAACAGGCTCTGGTCGCCGCTCATTATAATAAGACGGGTAGAACCTCTCAGTACGGTACTCGGTCTCGTACTTGATGCGCGGCCCGACGTTGTAGTCCGAGTTGGGATTAGATCCAGAGACAAACACAGAACCTATAAATCAGGTCAGATGAAAATGATCTCGATGATCCTACAAAGTCGCACCATCAGGAAGCAGCGTCGCTGCAGAATGGTACATGCGTGGGACTGTGCTAGCCGACAATCCGTCCCTCGACCATCGCTGGCCAGCAGGGGCACTGGGATCATATATCGCGGGAGTAAATGCGGGGTCATCTGCATACGACTGCCCAATCGCCCAGCTTTGATTACCATATCCAGCTGTCCCTAAAAAAAAAAAAACAAATACGGAGTAGTGAGAATTCTGCATAACAGGGTTGGATACCATTGATTACCTAGCTTGGCGCCATTCAAGCATAGTATTTTGCCGGTGGGGAGGAAGATCAAATTTGCCATGGATCGTCCCTCGGGAAGAGGGTCATCTTGAACATAGGATTTCGAACTGTCGGGTGTGATCTTGACACATGAGGCAGATGTCGGATTAGTGGGAATGATCCAGCTAGGTCGCGTCCATCTAAAATTATGCGCGTTTAAACATCAGCTTACACATCGCACTTCAGGAGGGTCCTACCGTGAAGGTTTGACATTGGCGCCACCGCAGAACATGATGGTCGCGGTCCAGTTGTTCGCAGGAGTGAGAGGCATCATGATCGTCCCAGCACTGGCGGGATAGGTTCGAACTGCATCTGGAATATCATCCAAGGCAGTTTCTTCGTTCTTGTGGTAATCCAGGAGTACCGTTTCCCAGTTAGATTGAAGCAGGATTTTGCCTGACGGAAGCAGCCATGTCAGAGGGTAGAGGTTAGCCGGGAGAGTCCTCCGGAGGATGGGCGACGCAACAGGTGCGCCATTCGGGGGGAAGAACTCGTATGTCGGGTTATCCTGGGCTGCATCATTGACGTAACCGCCAAATCTGCATCCACCGAGCTAGAGCAAAATTAGTTTGGGTAAGCATGGATGGAATGATATATTACAATGATGAGAGAACCGTCTTCTAGGGTTTCGCTATCATGCCATGTCAGCTGGTTTATTTTAACACGACACGTGGATTGTTCTCACACAGTAGGATACCACCGTTGGTCAGTCACGGCGGGGGACAGGATCCAATCGCATTTTCCGTCGTTGCATGGATTAAGCAGGCTAGAGGTCGAGTCAGGAACGGTATTTCACAGCTTTTCCGAGGCACAAACCGAATCCTATTGGAATGAAGGCCGAATGTCAGATCACATCATGCCTTCAAATATGCCAAGCATTGCTTACGATGTGCGACCGTCAGGATCGTCGTAAGGGCCGCCGCCCCATTGGCTGTCTGCCTGCGCGCCCCCATATGTGACGGCTTGGTTACCACCTATATTGACCCATGTCCCATTTCCCAGAACATTACCGCCCTAGACGCGGTCAATGCGGGGAAGGTATGTCACATCAATGTAAACGCCCTTACAGCACAAAAAGTGTTCGTTCTAGCGTCCATCGACCGCTGGGAGTTTGAGTCCAGCGTGTATTCTGGGGGTAAGGTCAAGGGCCGGAGAGTAGTTCCGGCAAGGCTGCGCACCTGACGCCCATGCTGGATGCCCGTTTATTCTCGCTGGGTTGTTTTCGACTTTATCCACAATATAGACGTTGTTCTCGTTGCCTAAGAATAGCTGCGGAGATTGTGAGCAACAGACATGGACGGGGGGGGGAGACTCACTTGTTGTGCGCTAACTAGGCTCGCGCCGATGATATCGAACGTACCAAGGGCCCCTGTGTGCAGCGGTTGGCCCGGTGCTGAAAGAGTATCTGTTGATTGTGCAAGCGTAAGTGCGATCGTGGAAAATACAAGATAGAAAGGTAGGAGTGGGAGCATGGTGAGGCAGGCGAGGAACGGGGCAAAGATGGTCGTTGGGTATATATGCTGGAGCCTAGAGAAGCAGCCGAGATAGCGAGAATCTATTTAAAAGAGAAAGATTCTTTGCCACGGAGGCTACGAGCCAGCGCACGACCAGGAGGAAGCGAAAAAGTGAGGGGGAGGCGTTTTCGGTCAAAAGACTCAACTAAAATAGTCCTAGTATTTCACGATCGGTGATCTAACTTAGACGCCAAGGACAGGCCTAGGTTAATACTGACCTTCTGTGAGAACTGCGCCCATACATGCTTGGAAAGCACAAAAAATCCGCTGGCTCCGAGTTTCATGGTAAATGGATGCTATTCACAGCAAGTTTTACACGAAGCGCCAGTGACAATGAGGCCCGCTTCGATTTCTGCGTGCCAGATGGCCGTCGAAAGATCATGTTCGCCGTGTTCGTTTCCCCGTGTCTGCCAAAAATTATGGTTTGCGTTGTAAGCGTAACCCTTTGGCACGGCTAATTCGCCCCGCGTTCATATTACGTAAATTATGCCGACCCGAGCTTTGCCCGATCGCGAACGGCACGGCGACGCTGATCCGTTGACGCCGCCAACTTCAAAGCCTGGACCCCCATTACACTTCCCTCCCTCCATAAAATACCCCTCCGTGTATCACATAACTGGTTTCGTCAGTCGACAATGTACAGCCCCAACGTGGTCAACAATCTTATGCATTACGCAAGCGTGCACTTTCGGAACTTTATATCCTACATTTGCTCACATAGGACCGGAGTGCCGTCGCAGCGACCGTCACCGATATCAACGTGCGTGCTGTGAGTTTCCAGATTTACATGTTTCATTTTTGAAATCAATACTATGATGACATACACTCTCTTGAGGACTGCTCTGGGAACAGTTCTCTCACCTGAAATCAAAGGATATGCCCTGCCATATCAAAACGTGTCTGCTTTCCGAGTGAGACCAGCACCTTATCAAATCAGATGTAATCGTGATCACAACTCCGAAAGGGTTCGTTCCTAGATTTGATCTGGATCCGCAACACCCCCAGTCCAAGCTAACGTTCCTCATTAGACAGCTTCGCCGGTTCGCAGCTCGGACCCGCTGTCTTCCAGCGTTTCTCTTGACGTCGAACCTATGTATCTTGCGCATGATGCCCCTCATCCTCGACGCACAGCGTAACATGGATGTTGTTAAAGATCAGTGGCACCCGGCAAATATGTCATCCTCGGCGCCAATGTTGTTCACGTGTGACCCTCCTGACCTGACTCCTGAAAGTTTGCGGAATTCAATTCACCACGGTTGCCGTCTACTTCGTCGACGTCAACGTATGCCAACTCGTAAGCACCGAGCGTTCTAGTAAACGGTAGGCTGTGGGCACACTTTGTGAGTTCCAAATTCTTTCCAGATCGAATCATCGCGTCTTAACAGAAGGTACTTTGATCGGTAGTCTTTTGGTCTGTCGATCTAAGAAGAAGCAATGGCGTCCGCCATTCCGCTGAATTCTGGGATTGTTTGCACAGAAGAGCAATATACCAGGTCCCTCAATAACTCCGCGATATACTGCCTGACTCGCGACCAGAGCATTGGCCTGACGGTGCGACCGAAATTAGTCCACGATGAAATGAAAAACTCATGCACTTCCAGATCGTCGCGGAAACGGGTTTTGTCTCTCTTTTTGCTGTTTGTTTTGTTTTCGTTATCATAATTGTGAGTCCCCTGCTCTCCCTTGCTGTGACCACGATGAATGGAATGGTCCCAGCGTAATACCATACAACACATCCGGCATGCTCCGGCTGGAAAGTTTAACATCGTTCGAGAACCTATGGATATATTCATGGTGAGTGTACATAACCGCCAGCTGCATGTAATTTAGCTAATGCTTTGCAGTTATCGCTTTTCGTTGCAGACTTCGTACAAGCCCTGGGTGCTGTAATGGACATAAAATGGATCAGGGACGGCAAGGTCGAGATCGGAGATTTCTGCACAGCGCAGGGTACGTCACACATCAGCCAAATATACACATTAGCCTACTCCATATTCTCTTACAGGTGTCATACAACAACTAGGAGAGACAGGAGTGGCAATAACGACACTCGTAAGATAATTAGTCATTACCACCGCAAACAGGTCCTGACAATTGTTTATAGCTGATCGCGATATACACCTTCATAGGAGTGTGGTGGCGTATCGGTATGGGTGTGGGCTCGGTCCGAATCGCCAAAATCATAATAAGCCTCGTGTGGCTTTTCATCTTCCTCATGGTCGTCATCGGGAATGCGATCCATAGTGACAAGAACGATTTATACCAATCACCAACACCAGTTAGTCTGCTCCTTTCTCGTCGGAACGATCTGTCCTAACAATCGCCGCCTCGCAGTATTGGTGCTGGATCGGTCAGGATTACCTGCAGTTCCGCATTTGGGGCGAATATGTCTGGTTCTGGATCACACTTGTATTTTCTTTTATAGCTTACATACCCCTTTTTCTCTGGAGCCGAGGGAACATCACCTTTGATGAGTATTCATGGTGGCGGTTCTCAGTCCACCGCGCGTCGAGATTTGACAACACACATGGGAGCAGACAACAGTCCCTCACCATGATTGCGTATGTCCCATCCCCTCCACCTGGCACATGTCTGCTCACTGCGAACCCTTCCGAACAGATACCCAGTTGTTTACTCCGTCCTCATCCTTCCGCTGAGCGTCGTACGCTGGATCGGCTTCGTCCAAGAACGTGGGGGCAGGGAGAGCCACATCGGTGCTGCGGCCACTATGACGGTCATCGGCATCTATGGGCTCAGTGGCGCCTGCAACGTCGTCCTTCTGCTCACGACGCGTCCAAACTCGATTCTCTTCGGCAAAGGCCTCGATTACGAGCCGCGCCGCGCGACCCCTGGCTTAGCGACGTACAAATCGAGCAGTATTAACGAGACGATGGGCGAACAGACTAACGATCTAGGCAGGCTCCCCTCTCGCTCTTCTGCAGGCTGGACATAGTGGTGTCGTAACGTTTTTTTAAGTTATTTCTGCGCTTCTGGATCCTACCCCCTTTATTGATTTGGGGATGGGAGGTGTACTACTTACGGGACACTAGGACAGTATAGGGGGTTCGGAATGTATGTCTATTTAGTTTAATTACTCTATGCATGGATAAGTCTTATCTTTACCTCTTGCTCTGGGCAAGTATAACGTTGACCCTTCGGGCAGGGACAACCTGACGGGGTCCTGTGGTTTCTGTGAAATCTTCGAAGTGACGGTCGTGGCTATCAGTCATCATCTCGGCAGGCACAACAATCGATAACAACCTCCATTGGGGCCTATCCGACAGTGAGGCCAACGACAACTTTTCCGTAGCCAGACGTTTAATTGTGAATGCAGGAGCGCTAACTGTCAGAGTTCATTGAGATTTTGTTACCGTTTCAAGCGCCAGATTCGGACTCACGCGTTGAATGATAAACAACCATCATTTGTAGACCCTTTGGTTACAACAGCGCTGATTTTGAAAACACGTTGGGCAGGGATGTACCAATAAATTACGTGGGTTCCTGGATTGTCAAAGATGGGATTTTGTCCCGAGAGTTCTCGTTGTGCAGAGTCTGGCAGATGTTTGATGTTTGATGCGATCGGACTGGGTTTGCACAAAGCAGGGGTCTTGCGTAGTATGCCTATAAATAGCAATGACGGCTGAACACTTCAGTAGGATGTCATAACGAAGAAAAACATGCACTAAAGATGTAGGCCACCCCTTGTGAATTTCAGGGTTGAGGACGCATTCCCGTCAGGGAGATGTGTGAAGTGTTGATCAGAAGAAAATTGCTGTACTATGAAGAACACTTGGATTGCGCAGGTTAACCGAAGGTGTTGAACAGCATACCATGAACTTGAGAACGTGCTACAGCTATATATATACAGGTCATTTGGGCCCAACGAAGCTGTAGAGTGGATCAGATAGGTCGCTAGTGCAGGGGGCCATGAGATGTTGTAAAGTGGGAGTCTACCCATGCTCACCCATTTGGTACAAGATATATGTTGCTGCGACGAGTGTCATGTATAACAAGATCATCGCGACTAGTCAAGGCACGAAGAGGCCGAGTTTCCGTACTTCACCAAAAGATCGCTTCAAAGGCGAGGTCACCATGACGAATTCAACGAGGACGACCAATGATAATGTTACGATTGCGGCGACGCTATTGATGACAATAAGCCTTGTAGGATGTGGCAGACGATATTAAACACGACTTGCATTAGGATTGCCTTGGGGCGCCGTCTGGATTTATTCCTGTCTCGATGTCAAGGGAAAGAAGGTGAAGGGGCCGCTCTGATATGTCATTTAACACGTCTCGATCACCCGGAACTGCGGCTTTACAGCTCATAAGTGCAGAAAATGTTTGAACGGCTGATTTGGTGATGACTGTAGTAAAGTGTGATAGCGCAAAGGGGCGCTTGATGGCGACGATTCTAACAAGAGCTGCGTCGTCGGCGTACCCACGATGCGATCAGGTTGCATGAGTGAGCCTCTAGGTCAAGTGACAGTCGCACTAAGGGCAGCGTCCGTTGGTTTTTTTGATGGACACCTCCTTTCAAGTTACATGGATACCTCTTAGATTACAAAACGGCTGCATCGTGGTTGTGCGTGAATGTGATTGAGTATGTACAATTGATGTGATGAAATTCAATGAGGTGTGGGCCAGTGGCTGTGCGGTTCCTGAATGCAAGTTAGTCGAAGTCGGAGAAGAACAATGTGATGCAACTCTGGACTTGAATTTGATTTCTTTTTCTGGCCACAGCGTCGCCACATCTTGTCTGTCTCCGCACCGTCTGACCAACAGCAGGCCTTTCCAGTCGATGACCGACAGCCATTAACTGAATTCACTGTAAATAACTTACCAGCCCAGCCTGCCCAACATATGCAAGTGGATTCTCAGGACGCCTCGTTGGCTGTTGAGATCTCTGGTCCAAACAGAGATGGCTCTGCAGAAAACCCAGGACATTCAAACGGATTTCATGAACCGACGCTCGAGGAATTGGAACGTGAACTCCCCATGGTGTATGATGGGCAAATACACCTGGGAGATTTGCTTTCGCGGGTAGTGCAGGCTATTTATGCGGAGCTGTCAGAGTTGGCAGAAACGTGAGTGTACTCAACTCCATATCTAGTAAAAAACTAGGTCCTAACTACCTACAGATTACCAAACATGTCTGACAGTGCGCGGAAACGAACGTTGGCGGACTGGGTGGTGAAAATCAAGAAACAAGTTGTCAAGTTGTATGCTGTGGCGAAGTGGGCACGCGATGCGGATGCCGTTCAGAAATGCATGGTTCGCCGCCTTCTGTACTTTCATTGTGTTGTCCATCTCAATTTTATTGGTTTCAGAACATCACCGCGTTTCTTATGACTCAAAATCAACAATTTGAGGGAGCCATGGCCGGCCTGAAATATGCTAGGGATAGTCTAGACCCTGCCAGGTCTTCTACTTACTTTATACATTTTGTGCGGGGCTCACGTCAATTTCTAGGCTCAGGAATCATGACCTCCTTACGTCCTTGGACGTCTTGACCACTGGCTCGTATTTAAGACTTCCCACATGCATCAAGGTCCTCGCATTCATTTCGAAAAGTTATCCCATCTCACCATGCATATCAGAAAATGGTTATTCCAGTCACACCTTTGACGGATGCAGAAGTCACGAACACCCTCATAAGCATGGAGAATATCATTCGATATCGCCTCCGCATGTCAGAGATCATACCGGTTGAAATGTCGCAACATCGAATTGGTATTTAAGAGTTCAGGACAAGTCCTGAGCCTTAGCTAACGCTGCATCGACAGCCGATGGGCGCGTTTACTTTACAGCACCCAAGCTCTTTGAAACTTCTCTTTGTCTTCGAGGTGGACAGAAAGATGACGGATGGTTTTTTGTGCACGTTGAATTCTTAATCAACATCGGAGGTGACATGACAGGACTACAAGGTAGGAAGAGAGTCCCTCTCAGGAACCACTGGAATTTAATATCTGGTTGTCATCAGACTTTCCTCGAATCCCCACTGGAATAATGAAACGCCACATTACAGACGAAGCAGATGCACGTTTGGCTTTCTTTCTTCCGATCCCTGAACATGCAGCGCCTCCTGGAGCCGAGATTCCACCCAGGCCGCAACTCCTACCTGGCGTTGTTGACACCCCGCTTGTCCGCGTTTTTAATTTCCTGCGTATGCGCGTCATCATTCTCAGTCCCGCCAGGTGCTAACAATCCATCTCAGAAATGATGTCATTATCTTATCAACTAGAGATATTATGGTATCAAGTGAGTTACTATTATTCTCGTCCTCGTGAAACCTAAACATGTTATAGGCGGAACGAATGAGATCTCTTGGATGGGCAGAATATCTGTCTGTCAAGATGAGCCCCAACCGTAAAATCATGACCGCATCGTATTGGATGTGAGATTCAAGGCCTTTTTATTGTCTTTCACCTAACATGTGTTATCAGCCGCTCAACAAGTCCATTGGAAGTTGAACGTCGTCAACGGCTAAAACTTCCTGATCTGGGTGGTACGGTAACTATCGCAATAGTAGAAACACACGCGCCAATACAAACTGGACCAGGGCCTGCGCGGTCCTCGAAGCAAAGAGTTATGGCTCGGTTACAGCAAAAATCCAAACTTGGAAATGCGACACCATCCGACGAAGTGGAAGGTTTGAAGTTCGAGATACGCTGGGAACCGGCTAAGGGTGCTCTTGGGGTTGCAATCCCGCCGAACGAGGCTTCACTGGCGGCGGAGTTATTGTTTGTGGTGAGTATAAGGCCTAGGAAGGAGAGCCTGTCGCTCACCGCGAATTAGGACCCGGAAGACCTTGATTTTGAGAAGTTACTGCAGGTAGTCATAGAGCGCCATACGCTTGCGATTCTGAAGATATTCCAATTCCAACTCCAAAAGGGCCCCACACGGACTGTTTTCTCGCCCCCAGGTATTGTAACGCTGATTAAGGATGGTACGTACTGTGTTCTCCTCTCACGTTATGTGTTTAATATTACCTAGCTGGTGTTGATGCGCTCCGTGTGCATTTATGTGCAGACGAGGTGGTAATAATCACGATCGATTCTAGAACGGGTCGATTGAATCTTCGAGACACGGGAGACCTTGCAGCAGCGGGCCGCGGGCCACGCTTCACCGCCATATCTGACAGACTCAACGAAAATCCTACGATTCTCTTGGATGCTTTGGTCCGACTCAGGCTTCATGTGAACTATCTCTCTATTTTGGCGGTCGCAAACACTGACTGGCGAATCCAGACTATCACGGATCTGGCCGAGCAGAAGGCTAAATATCTTGGTTTCCAAAGTTTCCGCCAACGTAATTTCCCAAAAGAGGGTGCGTCGCTTTGTATTCTCGAACACAAGATTCTTTGCTCAACGCTATTCACAGAAATGGTTAAGTTGGGGCGCGCCGCTCAGGGCACCTTGTATATCCAATTGGCCAATTTCCCAAGTTATTACCTTGTGCTTGTGATTATGGGCGACCAATTTCGATATGCTCTGATCACGACTAGGATCCTTACAGAGTCAACTTACTCATCTATGATCATGGAAGACATCGCATGGCTTGACTTCGACCGGATACACGGAGAGGAAATTATGGTTACGGCGCTTCCGGGCCGGGACGTCCATGCTGGAATGAAGCGGAAACGGGAGAGCGTTGATATGAGTATTGATGCGGGTATCGGTGAAGTTCAGTCGCCGGGGTGAGTATTCGAGGTCCCATCTGTCTACCGAAGATTAATAGTCGAAGCCGCCATAGCTTTAATCTCGAGACACAAGTGTTGCGGGAGCTGTATAGCTATTGTTGGTGAGTTGCAGCTTTATGACTTTGTTGTTTCTGGTATTAAACCATAATCTCCAGTGCGCGCGTGGCGTATATGAACGTTGAACGGCAGTTCAAGCTTCGTGGCATACCATTCACACATGTCAACCCGACAAATGGGACGCCCATGAAACTGGAATTAGCCCACATACAATCGTCGCTGGCACTTTCCGTACCTGCGTTATGTGTTCAATCAAAGGACATCTTATCTGGAGCTCCGGCGGCGGAGGCTGCCATGCCCAATATCCGTGTCATACCTCTTAATTGGTGGTCTGAAAAAAATGCCCAGGTGAGCCACCATTTGGGGGCTTTGATCTGAAGCTCAACAAGTTTGGAAATAGGTTGTTACTTCTGTGAAACTCAAGTATGTACAGCAACCGATGGGTAAAACTGCTAGCACAAGTGCCGTTATACGACCTTCGAAACGCATAATATACGATACCACGGAGGCCGTTGTTTCATTCCTTTCTGAAAATGTCAACACTTGTGTTGATGAATTCTTAGAAGAATGGGCACGCGTCTCAAAAATGGTGGTCATTGCTCGAGAAGGTGAGTTGATTGAATCTGATGGAAGATTGGAGTTGAATGCTTCAAGAATAGTTGCAAAGATGGCCAAGGAAAGTAGTTGGCCGGATGTGCGTTTACTTTCTTTTGATCTGCAGACCGTGGAGTTCGCCTATGCTACGGTAACAGTTGTTCCACTGTTTTCATTTATCCCAAACTTATACTGGTCATCTCATAGGATTACACCGTATCTATCTCGTGCGAAGACCAACTATCGCTAACGGGCGGCAACTTTGACCTCCGCTTCTCCCGTCGCCGCTTCCATCTGTCCGATACCAAAAATAATATGATAGAAGACGATTTCAATCCTCACGATGACGCGGAGCCTTTCTTACGGAACATCCTTCGACATGGCCACGAGCTTGCACCATCTTTGCATCGTCTTGTGACATTGTTACGAGATACGTTGCCAATCGTTTCAGAACTGGAAGAAATCAGGCGACAGAGTGAAAACGAAGGGCGGAGTGTGGATACATTTGCAAAAGCGGCTGGATGGTATAGACTGCTTTACGGAGATCTAAGGTTGGTCGTGCCTCTTGATCCCTTGCTTCGTTTAAGATGCTCACTATTGTCTAGACACGCGCTAGACTTCCGATTAATGACCAACCAGCGTGTGGCTATCCTGGATGGTTCACATTCTCTTTTTAACTTCACGCCCTCTGGTTCTTCAGCAACGGGCTCGGGCCGTGAATCTGTTGATAATTCCCTTGGCCTTCAACCTATTCCCCATCTCCAAGATATTGTAACGGGTGTTGTGAAGGACGTTATCAGCTCTGGGGATGTGGTACCAGGCAAGATCGCTGTTGTGGATGTTGGAGTTGTCTGTGACGCCGCGTCTGTGCGGCACATCGGAAAAGCAATACATGCCAAGGTCTTAATGTACCTCCCTCCTCCAGGATCATGATTAGCATGGCCGCTCCTTTAATGCTCACGAGACGATGTTGTTGTATGTACGTAAATATGGTGTATATACATAATTCAATATTTGGGATATTCCCGAAATGCTAATCCGATATTTCTATTACATCCATGGAATCATAGTGTTGACCCCCAGGTTTTGGGGATGGAGCCGGAGAGGAAACAGATAATGAAGACATCACTCGCATGAGAACATCCTCTGTTTGTGGGAGGATTTCGTCAGCGTCTGTGGTGGTATTATCAGAGTTTTCGGGGGATTCCAAGCGCTCAGCTTGAGGGAACGGTCTGACTGGGGTTTTTGATGATTTTTCCTGATGATGGAAACCTCGAACCGACGATGAATACGCTCGGGACGTCGCAGTCCTCACGGCTTGAGGGGATTCTCGCTTCAGTCGCGCGCGAGGGACAAGTCCCTGTTTCGACGATGAGAACTTTAAAGGCGCAGGAGTGTCTTGGTTGACCTTCCCGCTCCGTCGTGTGAGGCCGTCATCGTCACTCGTCGTAGCCTCGCTGAATGCACCAAAATCAAAGAACTCCCCACTTGTGTCCGAGGCTTGAAGATGATTCAATTCGGCCCTGCGCTTCGCTGGTGTTCGATTTGAAGCTTTCGTTTTCTTAACGGGTGCTTTATCCGTCGAAGGACCCGCTTTGGATGCCTTGGGAACAGGTGTTTTTCGGGGTCGGGTGCGTTTCTTGGGGAGAGGATCCGGCGAGCCCTCCTCGCCCGACAAACCCCCCTGAAGACGTTCAGGCAACACAACGTTACGAGACTTTGCCTGTTTCCTAGCATATGGAATGCCAACGGAACTACCTTCATCAGTCGAGCTAACATCAAGGTCAAAAAGTTCTCCTTCGCTGCTCACGTGATCCATAGTGAGGGCTTTCCTCTGGCGAGGTTTTCTGGTTGCGGGTGGGGCTCGCTCTGGCTTACGCTTACTGGGCTTTTTGTGAGGCGATGACATAGGTGAGACAATCGCGTGATGGTCCACATCTGAGCCGGAACTCGCGCCCTGTTCACCTTCGGGGATCTCCTCGTCCTCGGGTACAGACCCACCGGCGCTGCGGCGGTAACATCCCCGGACAACGTCGCCCCATAGAGTGTATGTTTTACAAGACATGCAAGTTCCGCCCCGAGGAACTAAGCCGGTGTCGGCTGGTTGTTCTTTGATGAAATGATGAGCAAGGCATGATAGGTGTGAGACAGCGGTGCAGGTTGGCGTGGGACAGAGCACAGTGCTGAGGGCCTCCTGGGTAAGATGCGCATGTTAGCGAAGTATAGTACTGAGAAATAGTTGCGTACCGTTGCGTAGTTGACAAGCGGCTCGTGACAGACGGAGCAATTCAGTTGGGCATTGCTAGCTAGAAGAGCTGTGTTTTTTGCGAGATAGGATGAGGTGAACGTTTCTGCATTCCAAGTATGTGAGTAAGTTCATTCGAAGAACCTCAGTAATCATACCATCTTTGACATTGATGGGACCTGTCCGCCCGGATCCTGGTTTCCCAGATCTCCCATCAACACCTTCGAGCTCAATACTGCAGGTGAAGCCAGGGGGCAGTGGAAGCGCCCCAACGGTTTTTGCGGCGTCCTCCCACCCATTCACAGCCTCTTCGGTGAACAGTTTCACATGCAATGGCCAGGTAATATATGGGTGGTTTGAGACCATCATACGAACGATCCTAATTTCAGGCAGATCAGGGTGCTGGAATTGAGCTCCTGTCTGCCAACGCACTGGATGTTCATCTTGAGGTATTTCGATTTCCGGTCACCGACGAACACAGCCTTGCCTGAGTCGTCACGGAGATGACGAGACAAGTGAGGGTGTTGCCAGGCCCATTCGAATTGGAGGGCGGCCTGCATCTCGTTGAGGTAAGCGATAGAAAGAATTAGAACATGAACTTACAAGACGCGAAGGAAACCCATGAACTATCATGTGCATGACCCACGGCCTTTTGTGCTTCGTCTTCCATGCTCCAGCTGCAATTTCTCCATTGTGCTGTCTGTAGTGATGATGAAGATTTGAACATCAAACTTGAAACGACCTGTTTTTGCGACGAACCGTATTCGACGCGGTGGGTTGGGTGTGCTCCCAATATAGGTTCTGACAGTTGAAATGTATGATGGACATTTGTACTGTAGGCTTGCATGATACATACGCTTTCGACAGTGGCGTTTGGATAGATTTGAGGAGATAACATGCGTAGAATGATGGGAATGAATGTGAAAGAAGCGAAGATCTGGGCCCTGGTGCGGGTGGATGGGATGATGGGGCCATGCGCAGAATAGTGCGTAGTTTGTGTCGAATGTGAGAAGCCAGGACAAAGGACCTTGGCTGGCTTAAAAGCCACAAAAATGGCTCCAGCGCAGAGTGCAAGTCGCACCAACGCGACAGAAAACGTGATGAACGCGACGCCAAGACCACGTGAATGCTAATGCTAAGGCTTAACTTGGCAAGTTAAAATTTATCTTATCTCTTCAACCAAAAATAAGTAACGCCGACATAGGTATCTTACTCGTTTCCCTTCTAAATATCTACTTATAATGTCCCGGTCGATCCATATACCCTACAACGAGATACCCATCTCTAGATCCGTATGGGCAAGTCCGATACAAATTACGGATGACGTCGGAGGATATTCGCATGCCGATACGCTCGTAGAAAGTTAGGGCAGTCCTGTTCGATGTCGCAACGTTGGCATGAAGTACCGTTCCCTCATCGAAATTCCGCGAGCGACCCGAGGATTTGCGAAAGTATTGGTGAACACAACGGACAAGCAGGCGAGCGAGCCCCTTGTTCTGGTAATCAGGGAGGACGCCGAGAGTAAGGATCTCTATATGAGGATGCTGCTGCGGGGTTGCAGGATGGGCATGGACATTGCTCTGCCTATGATTGCTACCCTGGATTGCAAAAGAATTCGCCACCTGGCTCGCGTCTCGGATCGAAGCTGAGATGAACGCGACCAGCTCGCCCGGACTTGAAGACTCGTACGCTACTAGACAGACTCGTGCAGGGAGGAGCAAGAGCTGAGTAAAAAACGAAGATGGGTAGGCGACGGGAAGGACCATGGACTGGAAAGATGTTAAGAAGATGGCTTGGTGTGTCCATATGGGTACGTCACTTACGTGAAGCTCGCGGACCTTGGAGACATCAGCTGAGGCCAGAGGCCTGATCACGATGTCGCCCAACGTCGACGAGGGGAACATGGATGGACGAACCTAGACATGTCGCACATGTTGCGAGGATATTAAATCTTCGATGAAAGGAGACCCAGGAAACTGTTTCATTCATGGAATCTCATAAGTTCCCCCCCGGCCGGGCCTTACAAACGCCTTGGTTGAGTCTTTTGGTAAATTTGACGGCTTCCCGTCGGAAAGGTGATTCGGAGATCTGCTTTCATAACGATTTCGAAGAGAAACTCTTGGATCCAAAGTAATGCCATGTTTCTGTAAATAGTAGTCAGCCATGTGATGAGTAGAACACAAGCGAACGTGGATTGATGCATTTCCAACTGGTTAGTACCTTAGCTGTCCCAGCATATCCCTCTCCCAGGATTGTAGAACATTTTCTCTCCCAGGCGGAGAACATTTCATCCGCGACTCCATCGGCGTTGTAGTGAGACGGACAGGTCGGGTAGAACCGGTCAGTGTTTCGGAATGTGATTTGTATATTGCCCGCCCAGGCTATTCACGACTCCACTGATGATTTCCCAGTTCTGGGTCTTCCCCTGGGCCCAGCGGCATGCTGGCCTGGCTCGCAAATCGTATAAAACGGACCGGCATGCGGGCGTTTCATTCCCACAATTTTCCGCCAAACTGCACCTCTTCTAATCGTCGAGCAATTGTGAGTTTTAGCTTTCTTTGTGCGGCATGTCACGGGACGGATCATGGACGACCGTTTTCATTACACTGCTCCTATTTAACAACCCCAATTCTTAAAAACTTTTCTTTGCATCTGACGACCATCACCTCAACAGCTCATAACCCCACTCAAAATGGTTCTCCCCCACCATACGCCTTATGTTACGCCCCAGATTCTCCATAAGAACTACGCCCAAGCTCACGATACTGAACAATTCGGCACTCGTATGTATCCATTAATCGTTCACATCGTAGGTCGTACTGACATCGTCCCAGTAATCGGCCGTGACCTCGAATACTTCTCGCAAGCCGGTTTTGACATGGACAAGATCCAGGTCAAACGCAACGCGCCCGTTGCCCAGCTCTACGAGGACGCCATTCGAAATGAGGGCGCTATTATCTCTTCATCGGGAGCGCTGATCAACTTTTCCGGCAAGAAGACTGGCCGAAGTCCCAAAGACAAGCGTATCGTCTTCGAGGAAACTAGTAAAGATGACATCTGGTGGGGATCCGTCAACATCAAGATGGATGAACGTAGGTCTTCTTCCCACTTCTCCTTCCCCCCTCTCATCTCGGGTCCTTGTTTTAGACACCTTTGAGATCAACCGAGAGCGTGCCATCGACTACCTAAACACGCGCGACTACGTCTACGTCTTTGATGGATATGCAGGAGTAAGTTCCGTCCGTTCGTTCTCCATGCGCCACCTTAACCGTTCCCCTGGGTAGTGGGATCCCAGATACAGAATCAAAGTTCGTGTCATCTGCGCCCGGGCATACCACGCTCTGTTCATGGTACGTCATTTTCTATTTTTGGGAATTCCTCGCACCAACCCTTACCGTGTGATCTCAGCACAACATGCTTATCCGACCGACGCCCGAACAACTACTCGAATTTGGCGAGCCTGACTTCATTATCTACAATGCTGGCCAATTCCCTGCCAATCGATTTACGAAAGGTATGAGCTCTACGACCTCCGTGGAGATCAACTTCAAGCGCATGGAGATGGTTATCCTCGGCACGGAGTACGCTGGTGAGATGAAGAAGGGCGTCTTCTCTGTGATGGTGAGTGCTCTGCTATGCTATATCTACACCTTTCGTATACTTATTTCCTTCCAGCATTACCTCCAACCTGTCAAGTTTGGCCAGCTTTCCCTCCATTCTTCCGCTAATGTCGGTATCGAAAATAACGACGTTACTCTGTTCTTCGGTCTTTCGGGTACTGGAAAGACCACACTATCGGCGGACCCTCGTCGCCTCCTAATCGGTGACGATGAACATGTCTGGTCAGATAGTGGCGTATTCAACATCGAAGGTGGATGTTACGCCAAGTGCATTAACCTCTCAGCCGAAAAGGAGCCCGATATCTTTAATGCTATTAAGTTTGGCAGCATCCTTGAGAACGTCGTCTATAATCCCATGGATCGCGCACCTGACTACGACGACGTTAGCATCACCGAGAACACTCGGTGTGCCTATCCCATTGAGCATATCCCCAATGCCCAAATCCCGTGCATGGTCGACCGTCAACCTTCGAACATCATCATGTTAACATGCGACGCCTTCGGCGTTCTCCCACCGGTCAGCAGGCTTACGCCCGAGCAGGCAAGCTACCACTTCCTCGCTGGATATACATCGTAAGTCCGTCTCGTGCCAAATTCCGAAAATACATTCTGACAAATTTTATTCTCAGGAAAACACCCGGTACCGAGGACGGCGTTTTGGAGCCCATCCCTACCTTCTCGACATGTTACAGCGCACCTTTTATCGTCCTCCACGTACGCCCCACTTCCTGCCCCTACATTCATTCGGCTAACTTTAATTCCCACAGCCCGGCCGTTACGCTGAGATGCTCGCGGAGCGTATGGACAAGCACAAGGTCGACTGCTGGCTCATCAATACCGGCTGGACCGGCGGGAAATTCGGCACTGGTAAGCGCTGCCCGCTCAAGTACACACGCACGATTGTCGACGCTGTACACTCTGGCGAGCTCGCCAAAGCCGAGTTTGAGACCTTTGGCACCTTTGGCCTATCGATACCCACTCATGTCGAAGGTGTCCCTCGCGAGCTGCTTAACCCGCAGCTTGCATGGGCCGATAAGGAGGCGTTCCAGAAGGAGCTCAGGAAGCTCGCAGTCATGTTCCAGAGGGCGTTTGCGCTCTATGAGAAGGACGTGAAGCCAGAGGTCCGCATGGCCGGGCCCCAGTTCTGAGGTGAGAGAACTGGCGGGACGCTGTAGACGCGGGCTCAGAAGCGCTGTAGAGCTCTGGGCTGTGTTGTCGCTGTGATATAATGTGAAGTAAGGGTTAATGTGGATATGTTTTTATTATTTTTTCGTTGCTGTCGAACACAACTATCCAAAGAATATTCATGTATCATAGTAGTAATGGATACATGCGGCCATACATGGACCTTTTAGCACAAAACTAGACGGTTTGAGCATTGCTATGACATTCATCGTTTTTATTGAGAAAGTACTGTCCGAGCAAGGCGACTCGGGGAAGACCCAGAGTCATCGCCGGCCATACTGGAAGGGTCCCCAATAACTCGAAGACACGCTGTGTCTTCCACAAAAGCTAACTGCCCTCCCCAGGGCGGACCCAACTAGTGCTGTGCACGATTGGAAGTTCTCTTCTGGGGTCCATATCCAAAAATGGGATTCTATATCCAATTCGACTTGTGGCCCAGAACTGCGATTCTGTTGAATTGACACCTGGGTCTTGGGCCTGTAATCATAGAAGGATGATACTCGGCCGACCGCGACCATAACGCGGTCGAAGTTGAAGTCATTCATCGACTCGGTGTTGACAGTATTCTCGCCTCCAGGTATTTTAAGCATATACTATTTTTCTGTAAATAACATCCGAATAGTAATTTGGAGGGCAGGGTGTGATCTTCAGTGAAAACCAACCCTT
Organism: Collybia mongolica; assembly: GCA_013420905.1. NCBI lineage: Eukaryota > Fungi > Basidiomycota > Agaricomycetes > Agaricales > Clitocybaceae > Collybia > Collybia mongolica. The sequence continues at coordinate 1,338,751 of JAAXNY010000004.1, forward strand.
AGGTAATTTATGAGAGAAACGGGTAAGTATATGTGTCTGACCTTACGAGGATCTCTGATGGCATACTGAAACGCTGCTGTCTGTAGATCTGCCGCTGGTCGTCTGCCTCATGGCCTGCCCGCTTATTCCGTCCGTCTGTTCGCTGCGCTTTTTCCCAGATTCAAATCGGATCCCAGATGCCAGAATGATTGTCTGTGTATCCTCCGTGCTGATCCCTAGACCTACTCGCACAACGATCGGCGTTGGGGAGATACCCTGTGTGACCTGACCTTAGCTTGGTTTCGAAATGAGACATAAATCTTGTACCACAATCTGGGCCAGTGCGCCAAAAAGCGTCTGCTAAGTCAGAAATTTTGCTATAAACCTAATACGTTAGCTAAAACCAGAGGATTTACCGAAACGATGCATTTGGCCCTAATGTTTTCCCAAGCCCTCCGAAGTCACCAAATACAACCGAGTATCAAAAAAATTGCATGTAAGTTATCCCCACCATCTGATATATGCTTACCTATTAGGCGGTCTATAGTATTTTCGTGGTGAGAGCGATTATCAAAGAAGACGTGGATCCACAATTCTAGAAAACGTTGATTACCCAATTCTCAAAAGGCTAAGGCTATACACCACAAATGGTAAGTATCTCCACCTATACAACAAACAATCAAGGAACACGGCAAAATTTGAAAATGCCAAATAATAAATGGCCATTACCTGTAAGCATCAGAAGCAAGGGCACACAAACAACGACCTTCTCGCAACCCCGAATAATGTAACAATGATAATGTGTCACATAGACAGAAAAGTGTCAGTTTTTCCAATACCATGCCAATCAGTGGGATGCCTACAAATGAAGGTCGGCGATAGGACTTATTTGATTTTGTTGAAGATGCGACGTGAAGTAAGCATTAACCCTGCGAAATTAGGTAGTAATCACATAACGTGGGGAGGTACCTGGTACGATAGGATAAACGACGATAACCAGTGACCTTTGAAAAAATCGGAGAAAACCTGCGATGCACTGGCCAATGCTCAGGAGAAATAGGAATATAACACACGTTAAGTTACATATATGGATCTTCAGTTGACGTCTTCTAAAGATGGACATGCACCGGCAGAGGTATAATGGCCAAAGAAAGGGTTTTCACTGCATACAACTGCCTGGACCTAAGAGCCAATAGCGTGCTAGCGGCTGGAAGAAGAACTCTAGTGCGCACGGGCACGATGTTGAAGATAAAAGTATTAGCAGTATAGAAGCCTTCGAGGGGTGGCATTAGGCTTGAGGGGGTATTTAGGTATCCGAGCTCTTACCAAGCAGGAGCACTATCTTTGGCAAAGCAGTAGGTGCATCGTGACAACGTCGAGGGGACATTCAGGTATGAGGCCCTCTGAGGCAGAAACATAACTGCATGTGTTTTTGCCTTTCCAGCATCTGCCCTATTAAATTCTTGATGTTTCACGTGCTCGGGGTACCGAGGTGACTATATGAAGGGTCCTATCCTATATCCTATATCCTATCCTATATATCTTATATCTTATCTGTCTATATTAAAGTACTACGGCCGTGTGAATTTGATTGTGACTAATCCTGACTAAGCGCTGACTAAGTCTGACAAAGCAGCAGAAAAGTTGTCTTTTAAGTAGAGTGCTGACTAAGGATGACAAAGCAGGAAAATTGTTGAAGTCACATGCCATGTCACCTGCTCAAGTCACCTGCTTAAGTCACCCTTAATTACCACAATAAATTCTAACATTACATATCTTGCTTTAAAAACTAATACATTATATATTTAAAAAAAATCTATCCAGGTAACATGCTAAGACACATACTAATCACCTGATCTGCAACACCACATCACATGACCTCCAAAGCGGACTAAGTCAACAAATAACAAACAATACCTATTAACCTTAAGCTGCCTCATAAATTTCAGATGCTCAAACTGGAAAAAAAAAAGTATTTAAATGGTGCCACTACCCATAAAATTACAAATCAAAGTAGAACATGGAAAGCATGCAGATAAAAATGGAAATGAGTTTATCTGAGCAATTTGGTTGTTAATTCATAAATTAACATAAAATGTTCTAACACTACAAAGCCTGCTTTAAAATCTGATACATTCTATTTTGAAAAAATTACTCTCTGTCTAACCCTATCTTTAGAACAATAGGAATCCAGTGCAAATGAGTAAGGGAAATAGAAATACATGGTTGAGAGAAATATTATAGGTAGAAGAAACATTGATTCCAAGGATTTTGAATAGAGCTGATCCCTATCAAATTAGAGTAATAACAACTAACTTTTCACATAATAATTTGCAAATGTGATAGGAATTGACTACACAATATTGGACAGCATTGTTGCCTTTGATGCAGTCAACTGGCTATTCCAAAATATTAGAGGAGATGATAGAGCCTTTGGTAGGCTAATTATAGTATTTGAAGGTGCAGACTGTGGGTGCCTGTCTTATGCACTCCCCACTGTGGGGATGAACTTCAAATACTCAAACTAAAGAAAAATCTGTACTTATATGGTGTTACTAATGATAAAATGAGACTTTCCAAATGGCAAATTGAAATTGGCCATGGGAAGCTTACAGATGGCAATGGAAATGTCACCTTACCTAGCCACTTTTATGATGCTGAGAATACTGTGGAGTCTCTAACTGACACATTATATCCTGACATTGGAAACCCTGTTCTAAAACCTGATACATTTTACCCTGAGAGAGCTATTCTTTCTGCCAGAAATGGTGATGTTGACTCTCTCAATAAAAAAGTACTGGATATGTTTCCTGGAGATGGCAAGATGTACCACAGTGCAGATTGTATTGCATATGAAGGAATTGATGGAGCTGAAGCAATATACCCTGTTGAATATCTGAATGTTATCAATGTATCAGGGCTACCTCTATCTATATAAGCTAACTTAAAAAGTGGGGTGCCATGTAATGATATTGCACAATTTGAACACAGTTGATAGTCTTTACAATAGGTCAAGGGAAATAATAACATGGACAAGCAACCATATTGTAGAAGTATGGTTAATTGGGAGGCAAAATGATAGGCATAAAGAAATTATCTCAAGATTCCAAATGATGCCATCTGATAGCCTGATAGCTTTTAAATTGGCATGGTCACAACTGCTTTTATAGCTGGGATTCTGTATGACAATTAACCAATATCAAGGGCACTGATTACACCAAGTTGGACTTGACTTTAGATCTCCTGTAGTTATACATGGGCAGTTTTATATTGTGATTTCACAGGTAATATTGGTACATGGAATGAAAGCTATGATACCAAATACTGTAGACAATAGGGTCACTTCAACAGTAAAGATGTTCCTTTGGAGTAGAAGTATTATATGGATTATGATTTGAATAGGGAAAAAAGCCTACATCCAAAATATTGAAATTGAACATAGAATAAAGTATTGAGACTAAGATGGGGGTCTGGGGGCAGAGCCCCCAGCAAGCTGAAGGTTACGTGGTAGAGCCATGGGTGAGTGTAGCAGTGCCGTGGCATAGCCACGGGCCATAAGCTTGTCTGTCTATATTAAAGTACTACGGCCGTGTGAATTTGATTGTGACTAATCCTGACTAAGCGCTGACTAAGTCTGACAAAGCAAAGAAAAGTTGTCTTTTAAGTAGAGCACTGACTAAGGATGACAAAGCAGCAAAAGTTGGGAAGTCACCTGCTTAAGTCACATGCAAAGTCACCTGCTCAAACCAGCTCACATCACCTGCTCAAATCACTGGCTCTACAACACATGACTCCCCATGACTAATAATCACATGACCTACAAAGCGGACTGATGGTGGTTGGCTCTTATCATCTTGCCATCTATCCACCATCTGTCTACCATCTACATACTCTTTCCACTTATCTGACAGCATATCAAGTGTGTCTTCCACTGATTCTACTATAAAAAGGGACTTAATACACTATCAGGTGGATACTTCTGTTTAAACAGCTTTTCTTGATACTGGAACAGGATTTATATTATTTTGGTGTGTGTCTACTCTTTTCTATATGTTTTATACAATACTCAATATCTCACATCAGATAGAATAGATCTGTGATTTGATGTGAGTCACATTAGAATATATATACATGCAATTATGGTAAGGTTCTTCATCCAGGTCTAATTTCAACATTTCTCCAAGAAGTGCCAGGCGTCAGGCAAACCGTGATGCAAATCAACAGATAGGTAGTCCTCCACGTCGTAGAACACCACACCACCACCACCAGCCTGATCCTGCTCCACTGATCCTACCAGCTGCCAATCCTGTAAATGTTGTTCCTGTACATGGGCCTGCTCCAGCTTCTGTAATGTCAGTAAGCCAGATAAGGCAGCAGTTAGCTGCTTTACCTCCCTTGGTGCCTCTTAGAGGCCATGCTGCTGTACCTGCTTCTGCACCAATGACTCTTGCTGAGATAAGAGCTGCTGCTGCACAAATTACCAATGATAATGCTCCTGTATCTGTACCTGCTATGCCTGCTGTTCCTATGCCTGCTCCTGTACCTGCTCCTGTGCCTGCTCCTGTGCCTGCTCCTGTGCCTGCTCCTCTGCCTGTTCCTATGCCTGCTCCTATACCTATGCCTGTTTACCCTGCACCAGGGCATGTTGTACCACATGCTGCTGCTGCTCCTATAATGTCAGTCAGCCAAATACGCAATCAATTGGCTGCAATTCCAAATGCTCCTGCTGTATATAATAGAGGGCCTATTCCAGCTGTGCCTATTCCCATGACTGCTGCTGAATTAAGAGCTGCTGCTGCAAATTTGCCTCCAGTTGCTCCTTATAGACAAAGGAGACAGCATGTTGCTTTAGCTCCTGCTCCAATAGAACAAGTCCAACAACCTTTAGTTGGTATTTTTAATCTGGCCAATCAAGGTCTCCCACCAGTACCTGATCCACCTCTATATCCACAGCCTGAACTGCAGCCACAACTACCTGAGATGCCTCCTCCACTGCAGCTTCCTCCAGCACAGCCACCTCTTCCAGCACCTCTTCCACTAGCCAGGCAGCCATTTGATAAGAATAATATTCAAATTTATGATTTAGGGGCTATGAATGTTCTATGTCCTTTTTGTCAAGCCAAACATTGGGAGTCTGAAAAATTAACAAAGTCAACACTTAACAATCCAAAATTTGGCACATGTTGTTTCAGGGGAAAGATCAAACTACCATTGCTACATCAACTGCCTCCTGAGGTAAAGGAACTATATACTCATGGCAGTATTCATCATAGAAAGTTCTTGGATGATATAAGAAAATACAACTCTGCATTGGCAATGACTTCTGTTGGCCAAGATGCTGGAAAAAGGTTGAATGTTATGAACAATCTTAACAATGGACGGGCCCCTTGGGTTTATAAAATACAAGGAGCATTGCATCACATTACTGGATCATTGCTGCCTCCACCAGGAAAGCTGCCCACCTATGCTCAGATATATATCTATGATCCTGAGCAAGCCTTGAATCAAAGAATGAACACCAACAGACAATTAAGCAGGAATATCATGCAGATTTTACAAGATGTGCTATATAGAAAGCATCAAGGTGTACAAGCCTATAAACAGGCATATGAACTGATTAAGGATTTACCTCCAGAGCAGGATTGCTGTGTTGCTCTACGTTATGAAAAAGAAACTGATCGTAGACGATATAACCTTCCATCTGCTTCTGTTGATGAAATTGCTGTCATTTTACCTGGAGATGGAGATATCCAAACTGATTATCGGGATATTATACTTCATTCACGACGTGGTGCACTGTGAGCTCCATAGAGGATGAATTTACAACCCCCCTTTCCTTACTTAAGCAGTGGGAAGTCATCTTTATAAAGTATAAATTTCATCCCATCATAACAACAGAAATATAATGAATTTCATTTACAAATATTGGGAAATTCAACCCTTAGGGTGGGTAAAAAGAGATGATTTTCCCCCTTGAAAGTATGTATTTTATTGGCTGAATTCAAGCCATAGAATGTCCCAAGTCAGCACCTTTAGATTCATCCACTATTCATACCCTGGATGAATTTCATACCTCTAAAGGCAATATTAACCATGTTATCCCAGGATAAATTCTTCACCAAAGCTGGATTAAATAAATGGCTTTTATTCATCCTTTTCCTCAGAATGAATTTCATACTTCTAAAGGTGGGATTAGTTAAAATATCTCTGGATGAATTCTTCACCAAAACTGGATTAAATAAATGGCTTTTATTCATCCCTTGTCTTAGAATGAATTTCATACTTTTAAAGGTGGGATTAGCTACAGTATCTCTGGATGAATTCTTCACCATAACTGGATTAATTCTATGGCTCTCAATTCATCCCCTTGCTCATAATGAATTTCATACCCTTGAGTTTGGATGATTTTCAACAATTTTTGGGGGACTTTTCAGACTGGGGAGCAGGAAATATTCATCCACTGAATGCAATAATTATATTGCCTAAAATATAGCCTTTTCTAACTGAAAGTCATCCACTAGAGTGCCAAAAAAATCCAATTATATATGAAAAAAATATGGTATCTGTATGGTTTATCAATTAGAAGATTTTGGAAAATTCTCCTACTCAGAAGTTCTCCTCTTCTAGGTCTGATTCACCTGTCATGTCCTCATCCCCATCCTCATTGCCCTTGCCCTCATCCCCGTCCTCTCGGTCCCCATTTCCTATGGCTGTGTCCATGTCATTACTCTCGCCGTGTTCACTTCCATCCTCATCTGCTTCCATTTCTCGATCATCATCATCTGTGTTATTGGCGAGTGTTGAGGGTGGTGGTAGATATCCGCGACGACAAGCATAGGCGCGCCTGTTTTTGAGGTTGTATTTTATAAATTCCTTGACGGGCCAGCCATGGGCAAATCGGTTCAGATACTCGTGACGCTTTCGAGCCTGACAACTTTGTTAGTCAAAGGGAGGGTAAATAACAGGAGACTTACTACAGCAATTATTCGGGCTATTATTGGTTTGGGTTGTCGGTGCCATGAAAGGCTGTAATCGATCCCTGCCGTGGCAGTCAATTCACGAACAGAACGCTATAGATAATCAGATAGATTCCGTGAATAAAAATGAAACTTACGCGAATTGATGTATATAAATCCTGGTCATCTTCTAAACACATTGCAAACTGTAAGTTAAATTTCTTTCTGCTAGAGCCGCGCGCTGGCTGTGGTATCAAGTCCGATGTTATCTCTTTTGCAGCGGCAGATTTGCGCAGGGCGTTGTTCTCGGCTGATGGTATTGATGAAGTTGAGCGCACATTGAAGAAGAAATAAATCGGACGTAGGTACCTTGTAGTTTCTTCAGCTTAGCTTGTAGGGTCATGGTCTGTGCCGCTTCAGGTGTAATACAATTAGTGAAATCATCCTACTAGAGGAAGTGGCAACTACCTAATACTTTATTTTTGGCAGGAGTTGACCCCGACTTGACCTTGCCACCACGCTTATTGACTTTCGATGCTGAGGATTTAGCCATGAGGATTGTGAGGATTGAGTTGTTGAGGGAGAGGAGAGATGTCTTACATCCTTAAGAATTCGACCATGGATATGCTCCATGGTTAGGCACTATTGACGCGGAAGCGGAAAACACAAAATCTTGACACTAGTGCAAGGGTCGGAATGAGGAATTCCGACTCCAATTCACTTAATTGTCGCTTGATGAGTTCTAATGTCGGATATTGGGGCAGAGGGTTTTGCTATCGCAGCTCCATGGATCTCTGAACAAGTGTCGGAAAAGACACCCGTAGAGTAGTGAAATCACATATAGTGTTATATATTTGAGTTAGTAAAATTATAGCTCGTTATCCTAAACGCATACCTCATGCCTACCATGTCTCGTTCCTCAATACTTCACAGTGGTGTTGCGAGTCCGTGCATCAACGAGGATGGCCACAACACCATAGAAAATGTGACAGAGCCCGAAACAGACTCTGACCGCGAACAATCCATTGGTCCAGAAAATCAACTTGGGCTACCGGAATACGTCGGGTGGGTTCCGTATTGTTCCAACGCCTCCAGTAGGGAGGCCAGTACAACCAAAGAAATAGGTATAGATCAGTTTGACGAGTGGCGCTAAGGCTGAACATCGGATGCAGGTGATAATAATCATGTCAAGAATTCCGGGAAAATCTCTGAGGACGGCAAGGGGGAAATGGGAGTCAGCATTATTCAATCTGTGAAAGACAAGGTATGTGCAACACTTAACTGCATTTCGGTTGTATAATTGATCATGAAAAGGATATTACAATACATATACACGTTGAAGGTGGAAGCCTAGTAAACCCAGTATTTAACTTCAATTTCCAACAAAAAAGGCAGCAGGGAAGTAAACTGGGCCGTAGGATAATAGAAAAAGGAAGACAGCATAAACGACAGAAATTAAGTCATACTTAGGATAGGATGTGGGCATGTCAATTATCAAGCAATGTATATATTATAGAAGGATTATGTTAATAGTGCCCCTACTTATTTTGCGCGAGTTTTTCGAGCCTCCTCACGAAGGCTGGCCATCAGCTCACCACCACGGGCTTTCTCATCCTTAGTCTCAATACCAACACAGAGTTTGTTGGGATTGAGCTCAAAATGCTCCTCCGACAAACTCTCGTGGCCATCCTCTGTCCGGTTGATCACAGCTAAAAGAACAAATGCATTGTCACCATCATATCGATGGTGAATTCGCCGGACATATTTACCACAATGCTCGCCCTCAATTACAAGAAGCAAGCCATTGTCGCGTGTTGGATTGGGATGTTTCAGAGTAACTTGCTCTGGTGACAAGAGTTCTGAAGTGGTATAATGCGTGGAACGGATGGATAACTCTCCATCCGTCTCCACGACCGAAGCGGCTACCTCCTTGCTCTTCCGTTTCCCTTCAGTGACCAGCACTTTCACCTTTCGACCAACCAGCCGCATGTCTAATAGTGGGTGGATGGGGCCTTGCGGCTGTGGTGAAGGGAGTGGGGAATATATCCGGGTACTTGGCCCAGCCTCGAGGGGTGGGAGCGGTGTGAGTGGAGTCCTTGACGATGGATTCCAAGCTGGCGTGAGGTAGTGGAAGTCGGGCATTGGAGTGCCACTTCCGGATGGCTCAGGGATAGGCTGTGAGGCCACTGGTGGGTGATTTGTGATAAAATGAGCGGGAAGGGGTGTAAATATTTTATTTTTGGTGGGGGCGAAGTCATATAATTTACGATGAGAGCTTAATGAAAATGAGGCCAAGCTGACTATCAGTAGATATGAAATGACTTACCGCACTTCCACAATATCATCGTAGTCCAGAACCTGCTTGTTGAAGGGATTTGCTGGGTTGAGGTGCATAAATTGCACAGTTACTTTGAGGCCACTCAAAGTCTCCTGCGACTGCTGAACATCCTGGACAACTGCATGGTAACCTCTCATTGCGTGACCTTTCTTCTGAACTATGACTTCCATGCCTTTCCAGGGCGTATGGTCGCGCTTCATAAGGCCTGTCAATTCGTCGTCTGATACCGGAGCGTGTCCATGGAGTGTAATCGGTGGGCTGATAACTTTGATCCAATTCCTATGGACTTTGTTTGGCTGTTGGACATTAATTAGTAGTTACTCGAAAATATATCAACTGTTTAGTTACAGTGGCTCAAAAAACTGCCCCAATGTTTGTACATTTTTGAAAGATCAATATGGTATGAAGTGCTGACATAAGCAGGGGACCTGGGGTAATTATGTAAGATACTATGACATCGTGGCTTTCCAATGGACCCTGGATCATGTGATTTGGATCAAAACCCATTAAGCTATAGGCCAAACAAAATGATTACTCATTGGGGCAGTTTTTTGACCCTCTATTAATTTTCTATCTAATACTTTGTATGACCACCTTTTGCCTTTATAACTGCTTGTATCCGCCTGGGCATACTTTCTATCAGGTTTTGGCATACCTCTGGTGGAATTTCACCCCACTCTTCAGCCAATCTATCCCACAACTCATGTACTCCTTTGGGTGGTGTCGGATATTCTTTAAGACAGCGCTTGAGATGTTCCCAAAGGTGTTCTATTGGATTCATGTCAGGGGATTGGGCAGGCCAGCCAAGGACTTGAATGTTGTTGTCTTCAAACCACTGTGTGGCCAGTCCAGATGTGTGTTTGGGGTCGTTATCTTGCTGAAAGTAGCGCTCGCCATCCACCATTTCCAACTTCTCAAAACTTTCCTGAACTCCACTCTCCAAAATTTCACAGTATTGAACCTTGTCCATGTTCCCCTGCACCTCTATGAGCTTTCCCACTCCATTCCACCCCATACAACCCCATACCATGAGGTTTCCTCCTCCTCCATGTTTGACAGTAGGTGATGTTGTTCTATCAGATGGTGGTTCTCCCCTTTGTTTCCAGACATAAACCTTTCCATCTGACCCAATCCTATTGATTTTGGTCTCATCTGTCCATAGAACCCTTTTCCAGTCCTCCACAGTCCAGCTTTCATGATATTTTGCAAACTGGAGACGCCGGATGCGATGGGCTCGTTTGAAAAGAGGAGCTTTCCTCTTTGTAGCAGCATAAAATTGATTTTCCTTGAGTGCATTTCTGACTGTCTGGGGTGTGACAGGATTGGGGATGATGCCATTGATGAACTGGGTAGCCTGAACTGCATTATCAAGCTTCCCTGACTTGATTTGACGAATAATTGACTGTTTGTCACGAACAGACAGCTTGGAGGGGCGGCCACCAAGGTTGTTTTCTTTGTTTCCATCCACATCTTTGCTGATCCTACTGATGGTACCCTTCCCTAGACCAGTTTTCTCCTTGATTTGACGCTGAGAATAGCCCTTATTGAGGAGAGAAACAACAGTATTGTGCTGAGCAGTAGAAATGGCTTTCATGATGGTGGTAAGAGGTCAAGAAGATGATTGAACCAATTCCAACATGTCAAATTGATACAAATAAAGTCACATGACATTGTTTATTCTTCCCACAGTCCATAATGTTCTTGCATTGGATCATAAATGCCAGAATAATGGAAAATAAGATAAGGGTCAAAAAACTGCCCCAATAAGTAACCATTTTGTTTGGCTTATAGCTTAATGGATATTGATCCAAATCACATGATCCAGGGTCCATTGGAAAGCCACGATGTCATAGTATCTTACATAATTACCCCAGGTCCCCTGCTTATGTCAGCACTTCATACCATATTGATCTTTCAAAAATGTACAAACATTGGGGCAGTTTTTTGAGCCACTGTACCTTTAGTGCGTTGTGAAGGACAAAATCCTCATGTACCTCTTGTTCCAGCCGTTCGGTAATAGAGACCATTTGTTCTTCAACCCCTACCACCCATCCCTGTTCCCCTCGCAGAGGGCCGCTCTGCACTTCAACAAAGTGGCCCGGAGCTATATACTTCCACACATTAGACCACTGGAACATCTTTTGACCCTCCCCATTCATAAGATCTATTTCCACAGAGCGAGTTCCTATAGCTTTGATAATCCCGTTGTTTCTTGACGACTTGATCACCACTTCTTCACCTTCGAAGAATTTCCATTCCGTGGGGCAAGGGAATTGTGCTGTTGCGATATGGGGGTGGGGGGATCTTAAGAATTTGTCAAGTATATCACTTGGCATTGAGAGTGGCTTGGTGTCAATGGGGACAGAAATTGAGTGGAAATGATAAGTTCGACGTTCAAGGGAGTGGTCGAATATGCGATTGAAGACAGAGGCCGTTCCATCTTCTCTATATTCAACGCGCGCATTGGGATAATTCGCCATGGTGTTGACCTCCGTCCCAAGGTCGAATAAGGCAGGGTTCGTGCGGGTAAGAGGTCGTTTCCTTTTCTTAGAGGAAGAGGACTTATTTTGAGGGAAGTGGGGGAGACGGGGAACTAAAAGGAGGGTAGCTTTCCCCCAGTTCTCAGTAGACAGAACATATCCAACGTCCCCTTTGTATAGCCCCCGATTGACTGTGACCCAGTCTCCAATTGATGGAGACCCTCCATGCATCTCCATATCCAGCAATTGTGTCCATTCCTCTGTCCTAATCCCAAAAAGACCATCATGGGGACGAATTATCGTTGGGGCTGAATATAGAAGTGTCGAAAGCTCGGTGTTCATGGCAGCCTCAATGTAAAACCAGCCTTGTATAGCATCTCGGGTGAATGCTGATCGCAACCTGTGAACTGGAAGTGCATTCTGGAAGAGGTAAATAACGGCCTCCTCCTCCCTCCCCAGCTGGAGGCGGAAAATAAGGTATTTCTGTAAGAGGTATCACAAAATGCGGTGGTGAAGACTCACAGTGCAGCGGACCCTTAGCAATGGATAATCCGAGTCGACTGGACCGCGTATGGTGTTGATGGGTAGGTCATCCGATTCAATGTCTGATCCTGGCCCATAATCGTGCGCTGGGCGTTGGGCGCGTGAACGTTCCAATATCCCCTCCAAAAGGTCGTCTAGTTGGCCATCCTGGGCATGAGATCTCACCACTGATGTAGATGGTCTTGCCGTGCTTTGGGATTCTACAGTGTCGTCCCTGTCAATGAAGTCATCTGGCATGTCGGGGTGTTAGCAGGTCCCAAGCACTACGAAGGCGGGGGGGGGCGCACCGAGGTCCTGATCTTCCTCAAATCCTTCATTATCCTCCTTGTCATCCACCTGAGCCTCAAGGTCAACAAAGCCGCATGCTATGTTAAGGATCTTCTTGCCTGTCATCCCTGCAGCAGTGTCCTTAGGTTTCCTAAGGGCATTAGATTTTTTTGTTAGTCTATCTTTATTACTATCATTATCATTCGTGTTGGTTTTTTGTTTTAATACACTACTACATTGATATATACTAATAAACTAATGAATCATACTTACGAAGTAGTCGACAAGGAGGGAGTGGTGGCTCCAACAGATAGATGGTGGTGGTTTGGGATGAAGAGCGAAACCGTGCGAAAGCGGGCTGGGGCCTTACCTTATTCATCAGAATGTTGAAGTGTCGGGTATCCCGGCCATTGGGGTCATGTGAACGGTCATATGACCCCGATGCCCGGGATGCCCGACACTTCAACATTCCAATGAATAAGGTAAGGCCCCAGCCCGCTTTCGCACGGTTTCGCTCTTCATCCCAAACCACCACCATCTATTTGATATGCCTCCTCATAGACCCTTGGTAAGTCAATACAAATTTCTATTAGTTAGTATATAGAATATGTAGTCATAATAAGAACTTCAATACAATTTGATGATGATCATTATTGAAAGGAATACATTGACTAATAATTAAATGAAGTAGGAAACCTAGGAACATTGTTGCAGGCGTGCACGACGGCGTTCCGCCGCTTCATCAAGGTGTTCATTGGGGAGGGCAATATCAAACGGTGGGGTACTGCCCATTAGGATCGGGTTGTACATCGGAAACAACAATAGTGGGGTGTGGTGAGGTTCTGAACATTAACCTTGGTGCGTCTGGCCATTCACAACTCATTATCTATCACTAATCTATTTATATACTTAAGACATTTAGACACCATGGGCAATAAACGACGCCTTTGCGCGTGTGGCTGCGGCGAGAGACTTCACCGTAAGACTGAAGCACGGCACCTACTTGGCAAAGGGCGCTCAAGTCTCACTGCAGCAGTTCTGGAGCAAAACAATCTCCTGGTAACAAGTTCAACGGCTAAGAGTAAAGCCCCTCGAAAGAAGTCTTCAGGCCGCACCATGAAGCAACAAATTATAGGACGTGCTACACCTGCCCGACAAAGGTTACCGAACTTGGGATTCCGCCCGCCCACCAATCAACAATCCCAGAGTCATGCTCATGCTGACTGGGAGGAGAACATGCACGTTGAGGACCCCCAATCGCAATTAGTCCCCATTGACTATCCAATGGATAACAAGGCAGGACCATCAAACGTTCACTCTCGCGAATTATCACCACCATCAGCCATGCTGCACCATGAAGACCATTATGGGTTATCCAATCCACGCCGCTCTCATCGTATTGCGGCATATCTCGACAAAATTGGCAAGGAAAGATGGGGGCCTGATCCTACTCGACAGTTCATCCCCAGGGAAGGTGACGAGAGCAGCGAGGAGGATGAGGATGAGGGAGACAAGCGGAATATGGATACTAATGATGACACGGACAGTGAGGGTTCTATCGACAGCAATGAGTATCTTGAGGAAGACAGTAGTGATAATGAAATGCCAAGCGCAGAGCCTGGGTTAGAGGGTATCTCGGTGTGGGATCTTCTTGGCGAGGGGTTTTTGAAGGAAGCCTCGCGGTTAGGTGTGTCCACTTGGGTCCTTCGAAACACTCTCTGATCCATATCCTCATACATAGAGGAAGTATTAGATGAGAGTGACTTAAAAATCCTCCGTCTCTATACCATCAAAATTGAAGAAGGCCTCACTCATAAAGCTTACAACAAAATTCATTATCTTCTTCCTGAGCTGTCAGCCAACAGTTTGAAGAACACAGAGAAACGAATCCAGTTTCTTTCCGGTTTTCAGCCAGTACATTATGACTGTTGCACCTCCTCATGTGTGTGTTACACTGGGCCGTACGAAACCCTTATACAGTGCCCCAAATGCAATAAGGATTGCTACAAAGCTGATGGAAAAACACCCCTCTCCTATTATGAATATCTCCCTATCATCCCCCGACTCCGCGCCATGGTCTCAAGCCGTGCTCAAGCCAGGAAGATGCAATATCGGTCTAAGCACAAACATATCCCAACGAAAATGACTGATATATTTGATGGTACACATTATCAATTACTCCGGGAGACTTATATTACAATTGGCGATGAAGAACTCCCTATATGGTTCTTCTCAGATCCCCGCGACGTAGCACTAGGATTATCTACGGACGGTTTTGGTCCTTTCAAGCGCCGTAACAAAACTGCCTGGCCATTAATTCTATTTAACTACAACCTTCCTCCTGAAGAGCGAATGCTCAAGGCAAACATCATTCCACTTGGGTCAATTCCCGGGCCAAAGAAACCCTACAATATGGATTCCTTCTTGTGGCCTGTAGTTCAAGAATTACTACAGCTCGAGATTGGTGTTTCTGCCTTCGATGCTCTGACTGAATCCATATTCCTTCTCCGAGCATTTCTAGTTGTTGTTTTTGGTGATATACCCACAGTTTCCATGGTCATGCGAATGAAGGGTCACAACGCCATCTATCCTTGCAGAATGTGCACCATCAAAGGCATCCGTGCCCCATCCTCGCGAGTGACAACCCATTATGTTCCACTGTGCCGCGATGGCTTTCCACAGCCACAAGAACAATACAACGCATCAGAACTTCCACTACAAACTCATTCGTCATTCATTGAACAAGCAAAAAAAGTCCAGTTTGCTGTAACCGATGCAGAGTCCGAACGCCTCGCAACTAAATATGGCATCAAGGGTATTCCACTCCTCAGTACACTGAGTTCACTATCTTTTCCTACCTCGTTCCCTTATGATTTCATGCATCTTATATGGTCTAATCTCATCCCAAACTTAATTCGGCTTTGGACTGGAAAATTCAAAGATCTTCCCCACAATGACGAAGGCTATGTATTATCCTCAACCGTATGGGAGGCTATTGGAGAAGCCACTGCAGATGCGGGGAGTACTACTCCAGCGGCGTTTGGGTCTAGGGTTCCTAATATTGCATCAGAGAGGTCTAATATGATTGCAGAAACATATTCGGTCTGGACATTTTACATCGCACCAACTCTCCTTAAAGGCCGATTTGTACATCCCCGATACTATAAGCACTTTATTAAACTAGTTAGACTGTTAACAATTTGCCTCCAATTTGAAATTACACAAAATCAAATAGATGAGCTTGAAAGGGGGTTTCAGGATTGGGTCAAGGTGTATGAGCGGTAAGCACTTCTCGCAACCCAGAGGTCATTTTCTGATATATATATTAACAGCCTATATTATAAATATGACCCACTGCGCGTATCGACTTGCCCCCTCACAATTCACGCACTACTCCATATCGCACCAACTGTCAGGGCCATGGGTCCGGTCTGGGCCTATTGGGCATTTCCAATGGAGCGCTACTGTGGTGATATCCTCCGCCATGTCAAGAGCCGACGGTTTCCTTATGCGAGCATCAATAACTATATCACCTCATGTGCCCAGTTGGCACACATAACTCTTCTCTACAATTTACAAGGCAAACTTCAGGTCTTACCTGCAAAGTCCCATGATCAGGATTTCAAATTAGATGAATGTACGTTGTTTATCATACTATGCAGTCCTTCAATAATTATAGTTAAGATCCATTACACGTCCTCACCCCACCAAAAGGACCTGCAGCAAGCCTCTCTCGTTCCCTATGGATGGTGCTCACAGCGACATTGGCTACCCGCCTCGAGAAATCCCCATCAGTGATTCGACGGCTTATACCACAAGTGACGCAATTCCATCAATACGGCCGAGTATACCACCTGGAGGGCGGTGATACTATGCATGCCCGTGAGCTTCTTCCGCTTAGGTCTGACAGCCGTGATATGTCATTTGTCAAGGTATATTATGCATTTCTGATTTTTTTGACATACTCTGACTCATACAAACCCTAGTATCAACTTGAGGTTGATAAATTTGCACATCGCAGGTCCCGAAGATCCGAGTTTGAGCTGCGAGAGTTTTTCGGGCAACTCCGTCGTTTTCTTGTTGTTGATATCCCAGCATCCCCAAGAGAGGGGATTGAGGCAGAATCATTCATTTATGCAGTTATCAGGCAGGTCAAGATATCAGAAGCAGCAACTGATTATTGCTCCTTGAACTATTACAAAGACCTAGGATCTATAGAATGTGTTGATCTCAACCAGGTGGAATGTGTGATTGGTCGCATTATGGATCGTGGAAAGTGGTCAATTATTGATCGATGTCATTCCTTATCTTCAATACATACATAGTTGATACATCCATTCTTTTATTAACTACATATACTACTCTTTTTGCCCATGCATCTTACAGCCTTGCTCAAGCAATATTTTAATAATAGTAATAGCATAATCCTTTGGTTCCCTAATGCCATGCTGAATTACTCTCTAGGGCTGCACGCCGTGACCGTACCTCACGGTATGTACGGACCCGTAGTACGGTTACCGTACCCGTGCCGTTCAGCCTCAGGTTCACCACGTTGACGGGACGGTCAACGCCCATCCATTGCCGTCGAAAGACGGCCGTCCACGGCATTGGACGGTATTAGACGGGTATCCCCGATCAACCGTCTGCTCAAAGCTCACCTCTCATGGGTTCCCCTCAGAAATCCTTTACAGCTCGATATCGTAGGAAAGAGAAGGCCTCTATCAACAAACTTGAGGAATACTTCAAACTTCCTGCTGAAGATTTTGACACCTGTAATCCAATTCAGTGGCGGATGGGTTGACGCGCTCAGTTCCCGAATCTGTTTCGCCTTGCTCGTGACATCTTATGTATTCCTGGTGAGTCATTCTAACATCTTTGATATTTTGTTCACGGAACATCCCCATGCCAGGTTCTGCTGTCGCCGTAGAGCAGGTCTTCTCAGATGGTCGGGACACCATTTCCCTCCGCCGTGCAAGCCTCCATGCTGATACCATCCGGATTCTAATGCTAGTTAAGAAACGGGTACATCTGGCCCGCGCAAAGGCAAACGCAGCCCTACGTTGTTGAATACCTAGCGTACAGTATGGAATGTAATTTTTTTTTACTTTCAATGGATACCGTCTGCCGTACATAACCATACAACGGCCGTCTCCGTACCCGTCCCGTAGCCGTTGGGGTTTGACTGACCAAACACTACGGACGGTGGATGGTCGAGCCGTACCCGTCTCATGACCATTGATTGTACGGCCGTACCCGTCAGACGGTACGGTGTGCAGCCCTATTACTCTCAAGAGCTTGCCTTTGGGCCCCCTTCACCTGAACTTACTAAGTACTCCAAGCTTACAAAATATAACCTCAGATTGTTCCCCCTCTATTTAATTAATCAAAGTACTGTCTTTAAATTCCATTCTTTTGTATAAATTTTGTACCCCCCTATCAGATGAAAATATACAACCCAACTCACTCTCTTATAGGTTGAAATTTCATCCAGTTAATTGGAGAAAATTCTAATATCTTTTTTCATCTAAAGGATGGCTGAAATATGTGAGATGAAAATAAACTACTAAAATCACTCTTCTATAGGATGAAATTTCATCCAGTTAACTGGGGGAAAATTTAATACTTTTTTTCATCTAATGGATGGCTAACATATTTTGGATGAAAATCAGCCACTAAATTCACTCTTCTATAAGATGAACTTTCATCCAATTAATTGTAGTTAATTGAAGGGATTTTTAATACATATTTTTATCTAATAAATGGCTGAAATATGGGGGATGAAAATCAGGCCACCAACTTCACTCCTTTATAGGATGAAATTTCATCCAATTAATGGAGGGAAAATTTAATACCTTTTTTCATCTATTGGATGGCTGAAATATGTGGGGTGGAATTTCAGCCACAATTCATACCCCTTTAATTCAGCCATTTCATGATCCAATGGGGACACAGTGGTGGCTTAAAGCGCATCAATGAACTGCATCCTTTGTATCCATCACTCCATTTTGTATTGCTGTTTCCAACTGGACAGTTGCAGTGGCATCCAAATATAGAGCATAACACTCAGAATAATAATGAATCTGAGTCATCTGATAACTCAGATGCAGAAGGTGGACAAGTAAGAGCTGTCAGAAGAAGGCATAAACATGTTACTCAGGCAGAGTACTTTGGCTATCGCCTGCACCCCCGCCAAGGAGAAACAGATCACATATTTCGTGCTGGAAAACTTTTCCAGGAATATGTTGTGGACTCATGGGCTACAACTGAGCAGCACCGTCTTCAGTATATTGCAGGAAACCAGTCAAAGCTGCGTTCTGATTTATATAAAGGCTTAGCAGATGCTATACATCACAACCCTGAAATTGATGGTGATGACTTGGGAAAGCGCACTATTTTGCCTTCATCCTTTACAGCAGGAACACGCTTTATGACCCAATGCTGCCAGGATGCACTTGCTCTGAACCGGCATTTCAAAGGTGCTGATCTGTTCTTAACAGCTACTGCTGATCCTAACTGGCCTGAGATCAAAAGAGAACTCTTACCTGGGCAAAAGGCATCTGACAGACCTGATCTAATCTCCAGA
Organism: Collybia mongolica; assembly: GCA_013420905.1. Classification (NCBI taxonomy): domain Eukaryota; kingdom Fungi; phylum Basidiomycota; class Agaricomycetes; order Agaricales; family Clitocybaceae; genus Collybia; species Collybia mongolica. The sequence continues at coordinate 1,357,897 of JAAXNY010000004.1, forward strand.
GTCTTCAAACTTAAAATGAAAGAGCTTCTGAAAGATATTGTCCAGCGAGGGGTTTTGGGTGTCTCTGTTGCAAGAGTTTATACTATTGAATTTCAGAAACGTGGTTTGCCTCATATGCATATGATTATCTTCTTGGCTCCAGAATCAAAACTTAGAACTCCTGAAGATGTTGATAGTCTGATCTCTGCTGAGTTCCCTGATCCAAATGAACAACCTGAGTTATTTGAATTGGTCAAGAGAGTTATGGTCCATGGCCCATGTGGTAACCTGAACAAAGACTCTCCCTGCATGGAAGACAAGAAGTGCATCAGATATTATCCAAAACCTATTAAACATATGACTACATTGTCTGAAAATGCATATGCCAGTTATCGAAGGTGTCCACTGGCTCAGCCATACAAAGTAGGCAACTATGATTTGGACAATCAATGGGTAGTTCCCTATAATCCTTATTTATTGTGGAAGTACCAGTGCCACATAAATTTGGAATGTGTCATATCAATCAAGTCTATCAAATATATATATAAATATGTGTACAAAGGGCATGATCGCACAACTGCAGAGTTCAGAAACAAAAATGATGAAGTTAAATTGTATCTGGATGCACGTTACATATCCCCCTGTGAGGGTATTTGGCAGATATTCCAATATCATATGCACCAAGAGCATCCTCCTGTTACAAGGCTTCAGGTTCATCTAAAGGATCAACACAATGTGACTTGGGATGCTGATAGTACTGTTCCTATGCAACAAGTTGTGGAAAGAGCAGCCACACAAGATACTACACTAACAGGGTTCTTTAAGGCTAATATCAAGTTTCCTGATGAAGCCAAGGATCTCTTATATCAGGACTTTCCTAAAAAATTTGTTTGGGTAGACAAAACAAAAAAATGGAAACTCAGAGAGCGGGGCTTTGCTATTGGCAGAATGTACTATGCTCATCCTGCTTCTGGGGAACGTTTCTATCTGCGCCTACTTTTGACTGCAGTTAAAGGCCCAAAATCTTATGAAGATTTGGCCACTTTTGAAGACAGATTATATCCCTCTTTTCGTGAGGCATGCCATGCAAGGGGACTATTAGATGATGATCAGGAGTGGATTCAAGCCTTGACTGAGGCATCACTTATGCAAACAGGCAGACAACTCCGTTCACTATTTGCAATGATTCTGGCTGAATGTCAGCCTTCTGATCCAATAGCCTTATGGAACCAGTTCCGTGAGAATATTTGTGATGACCTTGCTCACTGGCTAAGAACAAAGGGAGGTGTAGCAAATCCAACAGAAGAGCAAGTCTATGACTATGGTTTATACCTGATTGAGCAGATACTGGCACGAAGTAACAAATCATTGACTTCAATTATTGGAATGCCAACATCTCAGATGGATTGGGCTATCCAGCTGGGAAATACTCTTATTCAAGAGCAACAGAATTATGATGATGCAGAACAGTTTGCAGAGTATTTAGAACGGTCAGAACAGCTGAATGATGAACAGAAAGCTGCATTCAATGCAGTCAAGGAAGCTGTGGAAACCAAGTCTGGACAATCATTCTTTCTCAATGGCTCTGGAGGTTGTGGCAAAACATTTGTCTATAACACCCTGTGTTGCTATTTCAGAGGCCAGAGAAAGATTGTCTTATGTGTGGCTTCATCTGGAATTGCAGCACTATTACTAGCAGGAGGAAGGACTGCTCACTTCCGCTTTAAAATTCCTCTGGAGGTCCATGAATCAGCTACATGTGGAATTAGTAAAGGGACTCCAGAAGCTGAGCTTTTGCAACAAACTGACCTCATACTATGGGATGAGGCTCTTATGCAGCATCGCCATGTCTTTGATGCAGTTAACCGGCTATGCCAGGATATTAGGGGTAATAATAGAACCTTTGGGGGATTAACTGTGGTATTTGGTGGTGACTATCAACAAATCCTACCGGTTGTTCCTAAGGGTTCATGTGCACAGACTGTGGGTGCCTGTCTCATGCGCTCTCCATTGTGGAGTGAGCTTCAGATACTCAAGCTGAACAAAAATATGCGCTTAAATGGTGTTACTGAGAATGAAACCAATTTTGCCAAATGGCAAGTTGAAGTTGGCCATGGGAAGCTTACAGATGACAATGGAAATGTCACCTTACCTGACAACTTCTGCTGTGCTGAGAATACTGTGGAGTCTCTAATTGACACAATATATCCTGATATTGGAAACCCTGTCCTAAAACCTGATACATTTTATTCTGAGAGAGCTATTCTTTCTGCCAGAAATGATGATGTTGACTCTCTCAATAAAAAAGTACTGGATATGTTTCCTGGAGATGGCAAGGTGTACCACAGTGCTGATTCTATTGTGCATGAAGGAATTGATGGGGCTGAAGCAATGTATCCTGTTGAATATCTGAACTCTATCAATGTATCAGGGCTACCTCTATCTAAGCTAATTTTAAAGGTGGGGTGCCCTGTCATGATATTGCGCAACTTAAACCCAGTTGATGGTGTTTGCAATGGGTCAAGGGGAATAATAACACAGATGAGCAACCGTGTTGTAGAAGTACGGTTGATTGGGGGGCAAAATGATGGGCATAAAGAATTTATCCCAAGAATCCGAATGATACCATCTAACAGCCTAATACCTTTTAAATTGACAAGGTTGCAACTACCTTTACAGCTAGGATTTTCTATGACAATAAACAAATCCCAAGGGCAATCACTGCACCAAGTTGGACTTGACTTTAGGTCTCCTGTATTTACACATGGACAGTTTTATGTTGCAATTTCACGTGCAACATCAGTATATAGAATCAAAGCTGTTATACTAGATACTGCAGACAATAATAGGTATACCAAAAATGTAGTTTACCAAGAGGTGCTTTTAGATTAGAAATATTATATAGATTATGATTTCTATAAGGGAAAAAGCTTATACCTAAAATATTGAGATTAAGCATATAATAAAGTGTTGGGATCAAGAGGGGGTCTGGGGGCAGAGCCCCCAGCAAGCTGAAGGTTATGTGGTGGAGCCATGGGTGAGCGTAGCGGTGCCGTGGCGTAGCCACGGGCTGTAAGCTTGTCCTATACATTAAAACAGCTGGGTGTTTTGACCCTAGCTTTGCTGACCTAATATTCGCTTTGCTGACTAAAAATATGACTAATCAAAAAAAGATGACAAATATTGAACGGATGCCTGAAACAGAAGCAGGCGGCATTTGCCATCAGACACACAAGCTTACTACCCGTGCCTTCGGCACGGGGGGGTGGCTCGTCCATTCTGAGGACAAATAATATTTACACAAATATATAAAGGGAGTTCCAGATATATGGTCACTGGAGTGTGGATTGCAGTTGGCCACAAATGCCATTGATTTTTTTTCCCCATACCACAGGCCCCCAGAAGCTCACCTATATGTTTGGAAAACTTTTCTGGATTTGAGACTCCCAAAATGATGATTTTTCCAGCCCAAAATAGTGGATCTGAGTGATTCTGGCAAAGTCCTTGGCCTAAATATAGCAGATTTCAGACCTTCCTTGAGGATTTTTTCAAGTAATGGGTCACTGGTTCATTTGATCTGTTTCAGCTTGAGAAGAGCCAGAGTCCAGATTCACAATCCTCAAGAAGCACTAAAAAAAACTTGGCCCCAGTATGGCAAGAATTGTCATGTTCTTTTTTCCATATGTTTTATGTTTTATAACATAAGCCCTGGTCCATATAGTGGATTTGAGGCACAAAATATTGTGGATTTGAGGCCCATTCTGGAGAAAAACTTTTCCAAACATATAGGGGAGCTTCCAGGGGCCTCATACCACTCTAAGGAACAACTGTAAAATTGAAATTAATTTACAACAAATTACCTTGGTATTTCAGAAGAGATTCATCTGCTTCATTCTTATTTTTACTGTGGCAAGAATACATAGATGATGACTCATGATTATGGCTTTTGGTTTTGTAAATGAGATGGTAATTAGTCTCACAACAAATACAGGTGATATGTTCCTGCCTACAATCAAGGCACTCTCTAGATTGCACACAATCTTATATATTTACCTCAACTGAGCCTCAAAACTATTATGCATGCTTTGATAAGTATTTTGTAATCAACAGGCTATGGTCATGAAATTTTGTTCAATTGATTTGGCCTTTCCAGAATGTTCTATGAGAGGGGAGAAAGAAGAATGACACTACTTCCAGATTCCAGCAACAAAATGAGCTAGTAGTTAGAAACCTGAGGGCACACATTTTACAAATTTGATGCTGGATGCTTTTTGGTCACATGACTAAACAATGTGTCTGACGGCAAATGCCGCCTGCTTCTGTTTCAGGCATCTGTTCAATATTTGTCATCTTTCTTTGATTAGTCATATTTTTAGTCAGCAAAGCGAATATTAGGTCAGCAAAGCTAGGGTCAAAACACCCAGCTGTTTTCATGTATAGGATATAGGATAGGATATAGGATCATTTAGTCATGTGACCAAAAAGCGTCCAGCATCAAATTTGTAAAATGTGTGCCCTCAGACTTCTAACTACTAGCTCATGTGTCCATTTGTTGCTGGGATTTGGAAGTGGTGTCATTTTCTTTCTCCCCTCTCATAGAACATTCTGGAAAGGTCAAATCAATTAAATAAAGTTTCATGGCCATAGCCTATTGATTACAAAATACTTATCAAAGCATGCATAATAGTTTTGAGGCTCAATTGAGGTATACAGGGAAATATATAAGATTGTGTGCAATCTAGAGAGTGCCTTGATTGTAGGCAGGAACATATCACATGTATTTGTTATGAGACTAATTACCATCTCATTTACAAAACCAAAAGCCATAATCATGATTCATCATCTATTCTTGCCACAGTAAAAATAAGAATGAAGCAGATGGATCTCTCCTGGAATACCAAGGTATTTTGTTGTAAATTCCAATTTTACAGTTGTTCCTTAGAGTGGTATGAGGCCCCTGGAAGCTCCCCTATATGTTTGGAGAAGTTTTTCACCAGAATGGGCCTTAAATCCACTATATGGGCCAGGGCTTATATCATAAAACATATTTAGTGCTTTTTGAGGATTGTGAATCTGGGCTCTGGCTCTTCTCAAACTGAAACAGATCAAATGAACCAGTGACCCATTACTTGAAAAAAATCCTTAAGGAAGGTCTGAAATCTGCTATATTTAGGCCAAGGATTTTGCCAGAATCACTCAGATCTACTATTTTGGGCTGGGAAAATCATCATTTTGGGAGTCTCAAATCCACAAAAATTTCCCAAACATATAGGGGAGCTTCCAGGGGCCTGTGGTATGGGGGAAAAAAAAACAATGCCATTTGTGGCCAACTGCAATCCACACTCCAGTGACCATATGTCTGGAACTCCCTTTATATATTTGTGTAAATATTATTTGCCTGCAGAATGGATGAGCCATCCCCCCGTGCTGAAGGCACGGGTAGTAAGCTTGTACGAAACTATGGCGAGTAGCTAGTTCGTCATGCTGAGGCCATCTAACCTTTTTGGGTCCAATTTCGGATTGTGAGGTAAAAAGCTGGTCGGAGGGGATGACGGATTGAACGAATGGGCCACTGTTGCTATATCGTTAGAGGGAAGGCGCGCGCCATCTACAACCGCGGTTCCACCTCGCCGTCATCAGGAGATAGTCTCATTCACGTAGGTTGGTATTGGATGGCAAGTACTGTTGGTGACTCGAGCTTTACCTTCGCGACGGTGGCAACTATTTACGTTCGGGTTGTGGCGGGCTTGGCAGTGATCCGTCCCACGTGGCAATGGAGCCGTTCAAGTCATTCCATCTTCCGCGTAAACCACTGCCATACCTGGTAATGACTCGAACAAACGCCTCTCATATCGCGACCATCTCAAGCCCGCGTGTATGTGTGTGGCAATGCAGGCACATTAGTTGATGTTGGGCACAGGACATGAAAAAGAATGAAATTGATGGCGTCGCACCGATCATCTCCTGAAGCCACGTACCCTGAAAGCCACGTTTCAAGGCGTCGACGTGTTTTCTCTGAATCTGAGGTGCATGAAAGACGTGGTCGGGACGATTTTACACGTGATGCCCAGTATAAATCCAAGCCGTCTGGTGGATCGAGATTTTTTTCAAACTATCATGTCCCGTTATTCAACGCGCATTCGCCCCAACTATCGTCCAACGCGGGCCAAATCCACCCGCGCCATCTCTTCGCTCTCTCTTGTATTCTTCGCATTGATTGCCATTATCTGTCTGTGTCCCGTCGCAACAAAAGCCCAAGAGACGAGAGTTGCCCCCGACTATGGCGATGTCATTGGTATCGGTGAGTTTTAGGCTCAGAAGTTATTACCCAAGGCGTGGTCTTCTAACCCCACGAAAACAGATCTGGGAACCACGTACTCCTGTGTTGGGTATATACCTACTTATGGGCTCTTTTTGTGCCTCCAAGTCTCATTTTTTTTTCTTTCTTCCATCAAGCGTCAACAAAGGTGGCCGGATAGAGATTATCGCCAATGACCAGGGTCACCGGATCACTCCTTCATGGGTGAGCTTCAATGGCGACGAACGACTGTGTGTCATTTTACTTGATATCTTTGTGCAATATGCTGAGTCGTTGTCCGCTAGGGTCGGTGACAGTGCAAAACACAATTTTCATTCCAATCCCTCAAACACGATATTTGACGCTAAGCGTCTCATGGGCCGCAAGATGGACGACAAGGATATTAAACGCGATATGAAGCATTGGCCATTCAAACTTCAGGAAAAAAACGGAAAACCCACCATTACCGTTCAGTATAAGGGCGAGAATCGTGACTTTGTAGGCACTTCTTGCTGCCTCATCTACATATACTGACAGAACTTATGGTAGTCCCCAGAGGAAGTCAGTGCTATGGTCCTTACTAAAATGAAGGAGACCGCCGAGGCGTACCTTGGGAAGAAGGTCACTCACGCTGTTGTTACCGTACCTGCATGTAAGCTTTTTCCATTCACATCGGAAGCTAACGATTAATTATTGGGTGAAGACTTCAATGACGCTCAGCGTCAAGCTACTAAGGACGCTGGTGCCATCGCCGGCCTTGAAATTCTCCGTATCATAAACGAACCCACCGCTGCTGCCCTGGCATACGGACTAGACAAGAAAGGCCCTGAATCTAAGATCGTCGTCTACGACCTCGGCGGCGGAACTTTTGATGTGTCACTCCTGTCGATCGAAGACGGTGTCTTCGAGGTCCTCGCTACCGCTGGTGACACCCATCTCGGAGGAGAGGACTTTGATAACCGTGTCATTGAGTACTTTGCCAAGAGTTACAAGACGAAGACCGGTACGGATGTGAGCAAGAATCAGCGGGCGATGAGCAAGCTGAAGAAGGCAGTCGAGAGTGCCAAACGCACACTGTCGACGCAGCAGAGCACTCGCATCGACATAGAGAGCTTTGAGGGTGGCAATGACTTCTCGGATACACTTACCCGCGCCAAATTTGAGGAGCTTAATATGGATCTCTTCAGGCGGACCATGAAACCCGTTCAACAAGTACTCAAGGACGCCGACGTTAGCAAGGATGAAGTCGACGAGGTACGTCACAATTACATTTTTCTACTAAAATTTCCATAATCACATTCCGTGTTAGATTGTCCTGGTCGGGGGATCTACTCGCATCCCCAAAGTCCAGCAACTCCTCAAAGAATACTTTGGGAAAGAGCCCTCCAAGAGCATTAACCCTGATGAGGCTGTGGCTTATGGTGCTGCTGTACAAGGCGGTATCCTCTCCGGCGCCACAAACACCGGTGGCGTGATTCTCATTGATGTTAACCCGCTTACTCTTGGAATTGAAACTACCGGTGGTGTGTTCGCGCCAATAATTAAGCGCAACACTATTATCCCCACCAAGAAGAGCCAGACGTAGGTCATACACTACGTTTATGTTACACTTCTGACACAACTATATCTCAGATTCTCAACCTCGCGGGACAACCAGAACACTGTCCGAATTCAGGTCTTCGAAGGCGAGCGCGGAATGACCAAGCACAACAATGAACTCGGCCAGTTCGAACTCACAGGAATCGCGCCTGCTCCCAAGGGTGTCCCCCAGATCGAGGTCACCTTCGAGATCGACGCCAACGGTATCATGAAGATTTCTGCGGCTGATAAGGGAACGTGAGTGTACCCCCGCTTTACCGATTTCGAGCAACGACTAACATTAGCACAGTGGAAAATCAGAGTCTATCACTATCACCAACAACAAGGACCGCTTCACAAAGGAGGAGATCGAGCGGCTCGTCGCAGAGGGCGAGCAGTTTGCCGCTGACGATGAGCTTTACCGCAAACGAATCGAGACCTTGAATAACCTCTCTACGTTCCTATACAGCCTCAAAAGCCAAGTCTCGGACAAGAATGGCATGGGGGGCAAGCTCGATGAGTACGAGAAGCAGACCATCCTCGACGCTGTCAAGGAGGGAACAGAGTGGGTTGAGGCAAACGGACAAGACGCATCCCTGGATGAGCTGGAAGAGAAATTGGCCGGTACGTATTCGTTTTTTGTTCGTCTGGACTTTGACTCTAAAGGCACCTCCTTTTAGAGCTGCAAAGTACGGTGAATCCTATCACCGGAAAGCTGTACGAAGACAATGCGGGCGGGCGGGGTACTGAGGAGGATAGCAGCGAGAAGAGTTGGGACCGCGACGAACTCTAGACGGCATAGAACTCGGAACACACATTGTATAACATCCATACCTGCATTCGTTAAACACCGCCATTTATATTCGAGGCTTCATGGTCATTTAGTATTATATTCAAGGAATTCGTAATGTGGGCTAGGGCTTGAGGCATCATCCCGAGGCGGTTTACAATGGACAAGAGTTGCAAATCTCGCGCTCCTGGTTGACTATTTTTGTCTGATAAAAAATTGGCACTGTTATAACTCGTATTTTTTTAGCGTTTTAATCTTACAGCATCAGTCTGGTGGTGGGCACACATTGCGGAGACCCTACTATATGCGAGATGAAAGAAAATTATTAAGCCGATGCAAATCCAAAGATCAGGGGGCACGAGTAAAATTTGAAGGCAGATATATTGACATATTAAGAGTCCACAATCGAGAGTACTTTGTATTACAGGGTTCGGGGGCCACGATATATGCACAAGTCCAGAAGGCAAGATACGTCCAATAAGCAATATGAGAATAATCCTTTGAATGCACAGGCGAAGCAGAGTCAAGAGAGGTTGAAGCAGTCCTTGAGATACGAGATAACCGGCTTGAGATGGGGTATATTGTCCGTATTTGAGTCAGACTGAGGCATGAGCACGTAGAGAAAGGTCGTCGCCAAAGGCAGGGTCCGCGAGGTAAGACAAGCAAGCAATTCTTGTTCGAGAGGTATTCAGGCAGGATTCTGTAGGGTTCGTATGTTGAGAAGAGAAGGGCGGTCCGACGTAGACCCAGATAGAGAGACTGAAGGCAAATCGCTTTTGTAGACCAAATGGCCGTTAAATGCAGGGGAGAGAAACTTTGAGTTGGAGCCTTCGAACCGGGGAAGCGGACATAAGGATGGTATAAAACGATCCCCAGGAGATGCACGTGGCCAACGTGCACAAAATGGACTATAAAAATGAAAGTGGTCACTTAAACATGCAAGCTGAGGGTAATACAAAGTACGCACTGTCGCCAAATGAAATACCCATGGGCGTTTGGGTGAAATGTATTGTGAGGCCATGATCGTCACCATGACCATACCAAAGCAATAACGCTAGGCATGCGTGTATTTGAGCCGTGACTGGCAACGTGTCTGTTTGGAATGATCAATCAGAGGCCACAACATTAGTGTTTGAGACATACATTGGTGTTTGCCACTCCAGTGTGGAGCGTAACTTCACATGGAGAGAAGAGATATGCCATCGCAGCATTTTATTGCTTTGACTCGATCATATCTGAAGGATGTTGAATCGTTGAAAGCAGTCATGGTTGCCAACCAGAACCACAGTCGAACGATAGCCTTGGGCGTGCGTGTACGTGAACTGTAAACTGGCGATATAGCTATAGAAAACATGAATGAGAGGCATAGAAAACGGAATTTATTTTTACGCACTGAAAGCACAATCATTCTAACTTGATGTGAAGCCATCCTTCAAGTACTTGAGGCAAGTGGTTTCAGGTTGCCTGGTTTTAGAGAACCCGCCATTGATAAGTTGCGACCACATGAGAGCCGTGGATTGACCATGTAATCGAGAGAGAAAACTGGGGCGAAAAGGGCAGTGTTGGGCAAACGGGCGGAAGTCGAGAAATCAGGGGTTCCATAGAATATGTACGGTCCATAGGCGGAAACGAAAATTGAACAAGGGGATGGGTAGTTTGATGCAGAACACGGCATTGTCGGTTTTATAAAATGAAAAATAGTTGTCGAATAAGGATGGACAGAAGATTAATATGCTGAATAAAGAATAATAAGCACTTGATTGTGGCGCGGCAACTGAACACATACCAAGTCTATCTCGTTTCTCTTGCAATGTGAAACCTGTCAAACGTCTCGATTTTCTGTCAACTCAGTCAGCGCTAACTGAGTTGGCAGAAACCCGAGCAGCCCAACAAGTCACACCTGAACTAGTCAAGATTAATGGCTGGCCCATCAGGAACTACTGAAAAAGGGGACGAAGGTTAACTAAGTTCTCGTGTAGGAGGAGAACTGCAAACCATGATGACCAGGTTCATCAGTCGCAATAATAGTCGAGAGTCGGGCAGACAAAGCCTCATTGCTTCGTATGGCCTCCGATATTTGACGTGATATGGTGGCAATTCCCCGAGTTTCGGGGGTATCCTGCATAGAGGGATGGTCAGAAAATAATCTTGAAATTATTGGAACGAACTAACCATGTATTTGAAGAGCCGAAGGATGACTGCAAGAATGAACCCACCCTGAAAAGGAAAAAAATTGAGTCAGCAGCAGCGTAAAGGTAAGATGAGGTACATACTATCAGGTGTGTCGAGGTGAGGAAGCCAAGGCAGGTTTTACCAATCCAATGGATGATCAAAGAGTATTGGAAAACTACGTCGATGTATGGTCCAAAATGCAGGTAAAACGGCCATATGATGACGGAGATGCAGATGTGAGTAAATCTTGGGTAGTAGACAACAATGGTAATGAGTCCACCAAGTATTCCACCAACGACAACCTGGCAGACGATTAAAATCATAAATCTGGCTAGTTCAACTTCATTACTCACTTGCATGAAATAAAACTGCATCGCAGCCAGCCGAAGATAGCAAAAGCTCTTGATTTTTGAAGCGACCCGCAAGAGAGCCTCGATGAGGGCTAAACAGAGCACTGATCCGAGTATAACGCCGACCCAACCAACACACCAGCGAACTGCTTGCTTGGCCCAGCGACGCATAAGGTAATATGTGAGAATAAAAGTACCAAGAAACAAGATTATAGCGAGTCTCATCCATGGGAACGTCCATTTTCCACGAGATTCTGGAATAACTTCTGCCCCAAAGTCGGGTGGTGGAGGAGGGGGCGCACCAGCATTTGAAGTTGAGCGGATCGGGGGGTCTTCATCAGGGGCCTCGAGTGGTGGTCCCGGAGCTGGCAATGGACTTCCCGGAGGATGGCCTGGGTTCCCTCTACATCGTACATTCAACAAAACGAAGCCTCCCGTAAGCATTCCAAATAATAGAAAACCGGTGAGGCAGATTAAAAGCGTAGTCGACTCGGCGTGGTTGACGATCGGAGAAGTTTTGGATGCCAAAAGCGATGTGGTCAAAGTAGGAGTTAATGACTTGACCAAGGGCGTTGGCTTGTGTAGTGACAGGTTCGCTATGAATCCGCCACGGATAACTGCTATGAGGATTTGAGTGAACACCACGCCAATCGTAGATATCATGGGAAATGCCCCAGACGGGGTCTTGAGTAATGCCCCGGGGGACTTGAGTAAAAGATATAACATATTGAGAAGACAGTAAGAGGTTTGAAGGCAAGTTTGACTAGACAGACACAAGAGTGATGGTGGTAAATTGGGGAGAAGGAAATAAACAAACGATCGCCTGTTATGTTATCAATCACGTGACCGTGACCCGCCGCATGTGACCGCGTTCGTTGGAGTCATCCCTCCCTATAGATCACGTGGCCTAACGCGGGCACGTGACATTCAAGAAAAATTGTACAATCTACATAGCAGAGTCTGCACAGGCGGAGGGTGTCCTACACCCCCATCAATTCGGAGGGGTTCGTCAGAACTCAACTGAAGATGCAGGGTGCTTCCTTACCCATGTGGTCTGAGAAGGATGGTCATGGGGACTTAAGACAAGCATTGTTGCATTCGACCTTGCCCAATACTTCCCCTCAATAAATCATGAGGTGCTAATCAACATCCTGGAAGGCCAAGGATTTGTGCCAGAAATTGTTGCATTTTTTAGGTCATACTTAGTGGGTCGTAAGACAAGATACATGTGGGGGGACGATGAATCCCCCCCCCTCGACTCAAGCATAGGCTTGGGACAAGGCTCTGCTTTGTCTCCAATCCTGTCCGCCCTCACCCTCACGGTTCTCCTTAAAGAATTCTATAAGAGAAACTGCGAATCAGATCTAATATCATATGTTGATGATGGGACAATTATAGCCCAATCAAAGGCATGGGATATCAACATTGCCATACTTAGAAGGGCATATGACCTGATCTTCACCATGACAAGGGCCATGGGACTGATCTTAGAACACATGAAATCAGAAGGGTTCCACTTTTCGAAGAAGAAGTCAGATGCTAACCCAAGCATTGACCTAGGCCATGCCCCCTACACTGGGGTGACCCCCCTGGTCCCAGGCCTCGTTTGGAGGTACCTGGGCTTCTATTTCGACTGCAGCCTCACAGTGCTACCTCGGGTTCTTCTTTGACCATCCCCTCACATTCAGAGAGCACGTCAAGAGATACACAAACAAGGCCCTCACCTCTGTGAAGGCTATGCTCTCCCTCAGCAACTCCATGCGCGGGCTTAGGCCCAAGCACAAGTGAATGCTCTACCGAGCCTGTGTTCTCCCCATCGCTACATATGGGAGCAGGCTCTGGATGTATGAGGGGGCCCACATGGCAGGCCCTCTCAACAACCTCCAGAAAATGCAAAGGCGTGCTTGCCTTTGGATCACTGGTGCCTTCAAGACATCCCCAAACGGGGCTGGTGAGACCCTTGCAGGCATCCCCCCTATCCACCTTCATGTTAAGAAGCTGGTGGAAAGGAGTCATGTCCGCTCCTGTGCACTTCAGGCCTTGCACGCCTTTTGTCGCCTCATCAATGGGAACCACAAATTCTCTGTTGAGACCCTCAATGCCTGCAACCCAAGCCGTAGGCTTGGGAAACTTGTATCGCCTGTCATGGAGGCCTGGGCTAACCTTGGCCTCTCTTCCCTGGATCTGGACCTCATCCACCCACTCAACCAACCGGGCATGTGCCCCAGGGACCTGTTCCCTGATCGCATAGTCTATGATATTGTCACCCTCCCACCTAAGGGCAGTGATCACCGCGAGGATTTCATGAAAGACCACATCACATCGCTGAAGAGCACTGTTGATGAGGCCTCTCACTCCCCATGGAGCATCTGCATCATCACTGATGCATCCACTCCCCCTCCTCCCATGCAGTCAGTCGCGGTCTACCATGTATGGCATGCTGGGGACCTATATGAAGACTGGTATGCTACCAGCCTCTCTACATCTGATGACGCCGAGCTGCGAGCAATCGCGGAAGGCGTCCAACAGGCAACTGACATTGGACTAGAAGACATTCATAATGTCCACATCTTCTCTGACTCCACCAATGCCCTTAGGTGTTCCCTCGACATGTCTCACCACTCAGGTCAGGCGTCTGCCCTCAAAGTGTGTGAGGTGCTGCTGCCTTGGCTGCAGCTCCGTGCCATCCACAAGATACACCTCCACCACATTACAAATGGAGTGGAGATTGAAGACCACCAACTGGCACACATCAGCGCCATCTCGACTCGCGTTGAGGCAGGTGGAGCGCCACTTATATCTGCTGACTTCACACAATGCAAAGCAGTCACACGCATGCTTGATGGCTGGAAGTCCCTCTTCCAATCCAAGAAGTACATTGGCTCCAATTTCCTGACGCTCTATGCGAAAAAGGACACCCTGCTCACCCCGACCCATGTAAACAATGGGCCGTGGATGTGCAAGACTGGTCACAGCCATGCTTTGACTGCCCGTGTGGTGCGATGCATCACCAGACATGCTCCAATTGGGGTGTTCCAATCACGATTCTTCAAGGAAGAATCTGTCTCCTGTAGGTGTGGTGCTCCCCTGGAAACCGTACAACACGTCCTATATGACTGTCCAAGACATGGACAAGAGAACAAGCCCGGCCGTCAGCTGCGCTATGCGTGGCTGGTTGACTTCCTCTCGGAGAACAAAAGCGCATTTGTGTTCAACGTTCCCTAGTCCTAAACAGGCTAGGGGCAGTACTCAGTGTTTTAAGTAACAGCTATAGGGTGCTCCCTGCCCAAACATGTGAACCTGGATAATTGGTGGACTTGAAGCCACCACCCACTGCGGGGCACCGCAGTGGGGGGCCTACCCCCTGGCGTAGATTGGCCCTTCCAGCCTGTGTACAATGAGCTCCGGCTCCATTCGCTAGCTCGACCTCAGTGTAAGGGCAACTCCGCCGGGTTACTGAGTTGCGCAGAGTCCGACGACGATTACTGAGTGACGGAGGTCGGGGTCGGGAATTCTAACTCGGAGCTGGTGGAGGGGATCCTAAGTTGATGTATTCACTTGTACGACATATGTACTACTCACCTGGTGGAGGGGATCCTAAGAGAATTCTCTAAGGGTCCTCCAGCCAGGTGTACAGGCTATATATGATGTTCCTACATTAACTACACGTTCCCGGGACGGTACGAGGGCACGCGTTGTCGGTAAAGGATCATGTGGGCGCGCCGCAGTGATCCCGACAAGCCGCACCCGCGTCCGTGTTCAGAAACGTCTAACGAGAGTCGGTAAAGGGAGCGGGGTGGTAACGAGTGTGGTGTGAGTGAGTGGGTGAGTCGGGTTTGACTCGGGTTGTTGTCGGTAACGACTTGTTGGTAAAGTACAGTGGCTCAAAAAACTGCCCCAATGTTTGTACATTTTTGAAAGATCAATATGGTATGAAGTGCTGACATAAGCAGGGGACCTGGGGTAATTATGTAAGATAATATGACATCGTGGCTTTCCAATGGACCCTGGATCATGTGATTTGGATCAAAACCCATTAAGCTATAGGCCAAACAAAATGATTACTCATTGGGGCAGTTTTTTGACCCTCTATTAATTTTCTATCTAATACTTTGTATGACCACCTTTTGCCTTTATAACTGCTTGTATCCGCCTGGGCATACTTTCTATCAGGTTTTGGCATACCTCTGGTGGAATTTCACCCCACTCTTCAGCCAATCTATCCCACAACTCATGTACTCCTTTGGGTGGTGTCGGATATTCTTTAAGACGGCGCTTGAGATGTTCCCAAAGGTGTTCTATTGGATTCATGTCAGGGGATTGGGCAGGCCAGCCAAGGACTTGAATGTTGTTGTCTTCAAACCACTGTGTGGCCAGTCCAGATGTGTGTTTGGGGTCGTTATCTTGCTGAAAGTAGCGCTCGCCATCCACCATTTCCAACTTCTCAAAACTTTCCTGAACTCCACTCTCCAAAATTTCACAGTATTGAACCTTGTCCATGTTCCCCTGCACCTCTATGAGCTTTCCCACTCCATTCCACCCCATACAACCCCATACCATGAGGTTTCCTCCTCCTCCATGTTTGACAGTAGGTGATGTTGTTCTATCAGATGGTGGTTCTCCCCTTTGTTTCCAGACATAAACCTTTCCATCTGACCCAATCCTATTGATTTTGGTCTCATCTGTCCATAGAACCCTTTTCCAGTCCTCCACAGTCCAGCTTTCATGATATTTTGCAAACTGGAGACGCCGGATGCGATGGGCTCGTTTGAGAAGAGGAGCTTTCCTCTTTGTAGCAGCATAAAATTGATTTTCCTTGAGTGCATTTCTGACTGTCTGGGGTGTGACAGGATTGGGGATGATGCCATTGATGAATTGGGTAGCCTGAACTGCATTATCAAGCTTCCCTGACTTGATTTGACAAATAATTGACTGTTTGTCACGAACAGACAGCTTGGAGGGGCGGCCACCAAGGTTGTTTTCTTTGTTTCCATCCACATCTTTGCTGATCCTACTGATGGTACCCTTCCCTAGACCAGTTTTCTCCTTGATTTGACGCTGAGAATAGCCCTCATTGAGGAGAGAAACAACAGTATTGTGCTGAGCAGTAGAAATGGCTTTCATGATGGTGGTAAGAGGTCAAGAAGATGATTGAACCAATTCCAACATGTCAAAGTGATACAAATAAAGTCACATGACATTGTTTATTCTTCCCACAGTCCATAATGTTCTTGCATTTGATCATAAATGCCAGAATAATGGAAAATAAGATAAGGGTCAAAAAACTGCCCCAATAAGTAACCATTTTGTTTGGCTTATAGCTTAATGGATATTGATCCAAATCACATGATCCAGGGTCCATTGGAAAGCCACGATGTCATAGTATCTTACATAATTACCCCAGGTCCCCTGCTTATGTCAGCACTTCATACCATATTGATCTTTCAAAAATGTACAAACATTGGGGCAGTTTTTTGAGCCACTGTAGTTGGTGACTACAGTCAGGAATGGGGATCGGGAATGGGGAGCGTTCCCGAACGTTCGTATGGTCGGGAATGTTGTCGGAAAATGGAAAACGGAGTTGGTAAGGGTGTTCCCCTTACATTACCCCCCCTCTAGGATTGCGTGACCTCGCGCAATGGTCGGAAAGGGATAGAATTGAATTGGGCACGCGGGAGTCGTCAGGGCGCTTGAGGATTTGCCCTGTGGAACTCGCTGACCAGTTCATCTGCATGAACATTCTCGGCGGGTTCCCAGGAGTTGTGTTCGTACCCGTACCCCTTCCAGGATACTAGGTAGTACAACTTTCCTCTGCTAACCCGACTATCCCGTATATCTCCCACTTCGTATTCCTCCTCTCCGTCCACTAACACGGGCGGCGGAACGGTTGTCGGGCGTCTTCCGGGAATTGGGTCGGCGGGGGCGGGAAGTAGTTTCACCACATGGAACACCGGGTGGATGTGTGACATGGACCTTGGAAGTTTCAGTCGGTACACGTGTGTACCTATCCGCTCTGTGATCGGGTAAGGTCCTACATAGCGGTGGGCTAGTTTCCGCATTGGCTGACTGATGGGAATGTCCGTTGAGTCTAGGTACATCAGATCACCGACCTGATATTCAGGCATTGGTCGGTGTCGGCGATTGTAGTACCGCGTCATATCTTCCTTGGCCTTGGCTAGTGCTGATCGTGCCTCCTCTAGCGCGGATTCCATCTGTTGCGTGAATTCCCTGACCGTCTCTAGTCGGGCGGGTTCCGTCTGAGGTTCGAATCCCATGCGCGGGTGTCTGCCAGTGTCTAGGAAGAAGGGCGTGTGCTGTGTGGAGGCGTGAACATGGTTGTTGTACTGGAATTCGGCGAGCGGTAGGAGTTCGTTCCAGTTGTTCTGCCTCTCGCTTACGAACAGCCGCAGGTATTGCTTGAGTTCTTGGTTTACGCGCTCGGTTTGCCCGTCCGTTTGTGGGTGGTAGGTGGTGGACGATGTCAGTTTAATCCCAAGTAGTCGGTAAAGTTCTTGCGTGAACTCTGCTACGAATTGCGGTCCTCGGTCGGATACCACCGCGTTCGGTAGTCCATGGTGTTTCCAAACCTCCTTCAAGTACAGGCGGGCAGCTCCCAGTGCGGTAATGGTGGTGTGGGTGGGTATGAAGTGAGACCGCTTCGCCACCGACTCGACTACTACCATGACCGCGTCAAATCCTTCCGATTCGGGGAGTGCGCCGATGAAGTCCACGCTGATAGTCTCCCAGCGGGTGTTCGGGATTTCCAGCGGGTGTAACTCTCCGATCGGTAATTGATGCTGTATCTTCGTGCGGAGACATAGGTCGCACGTCCGACAGTACTGACCGATATACCGCGCCATCTGAGGCCACCAGTAGTTGCGGGACACCAATTCCGATGTTTTCCATCTCCCCGCGTGTCCCGCCACTCGAGTGTCATGGTGTTGTTCCACAATGCGTCGGTGGAGGTCTGCAAAGTTAGGAACGTAAATCCGACCGCGGAAATAAAGTACCTCTTGTTCCTCCCGCCACTCTGCGCTGTGGACCGACTTGCCTTTTCCCTGTCGGAGTTTCTTCGCCGCCTCTGCTACCAAGTCCTCCAAATGTCCGCCTCGATTTCCGCGCCGAATGTCCTTCATCACGTCCTTTTCCTCACCTTCCGCCCTGATTCCTTCGAGTGCGCGTATCGTGAACAGCTCGGGTTTGAGGAGGACAATGTCCTTATTGTCTTCCGCTCCATCTGAATGGTCAGCGCGTCGCGAGAGAGCGTCGGGTTTACCCATACTCCTTCCGGGTTTGTGATGTAAGGAGAAGTCGAAGCGGGAGAGGTACAGAGACCAGCGGGCTTGTCGGCGGTTGAGTTTCTGGGCTGACCAAAAGTATTCTAAATTCTTGTGGTCAGTCCATACCTCGAATGGGTGTCGGGCTCCTTCTAGGAAGTGTCTCCATTCCTCCAATGCCCGAATGATAGCCAACATCTCCTTGTCGTGGATCTCGTAGTTCCGCTCGACCGCATTGAGACTTTTGGACATGAAGGCCACCGGATGCCACTTCTCATCTTCCTGACTGAGTTGGGACAATACCGCGCCAGTTGCAAAATCTGACGAGTCGGCCTCGATGCGGTAAGGGCGGTCGTCGTCGGGGAACATCAATACCAGTCGGGATGCCACTCGTGCCTTCAACTCTTCAAACGCCGCTTGTTCCGCCTCGCCCCACTTCCACGCCGCGTCCTTCCGCGTCAGGTCAAAGAGTGGTCGGGCGTGGTGGGAGAAACCCTCTATGAAGCGCTGGTAGAAGTTAGTAAATCCTAGGAACGATTGTACTTCCTTCTTGTTGGTTGGCGCTGGCCAGTCCACTATACCGCTGACCTTGACGGGGTCCATTTCCGTCTTTCCCACTGAGATGATAAGTCCCAGGTACTCAATCCGCTCTTGTTCAAACTCGCATTTGTCAAGTTTGAGGAATAACTTGTGTTCCTGACAACGTTTGAGGACTTCCCGAGTGACCCGTTGATGTTCCGCTCAGGTTTTTGTGTAGATAAGGATATTGTCAATGTACACGCAGACTACACCGGCGGTGATGAGATCCTGAAAGATTTCATTCATCATCGTTTGGAACGTAGCGGGTGAGTTCGTGAGTCCGAAGAACATTACCAGGGGTTCGAACAATCCTCGATTTGTTTGGAACGCCGCCTTCCACTCGTCTCCTTCCTTAATCCGCACATTGTTGTAACCCCAGCGGACGTCCAGCTTGGTAAAGTACTTGGCCCTGCACAGTTGGTTGATGAGCTCGGAAATCAGCAGAAGGGGGTATGCGTTCTTGATCGTCATTCCGTTCAGTACTCAGTAATCTTGAACGGGTCGGAGGGAGCCATCCTTCTTCTTGATGAAGAAGAATGGTGCGGCCATTGGGGATTTCGAGGGGCAGATGCGTCCCGACGACAGGTTCTCCTCGAGGAACTTGTCCAACTCTTCCTGTTCTGTGACCGACAAGGGGTAGACCTTGCACGATTGGGATTTGGCTTCGGGAATGAGTTCAATGGCATGGTCCCAAGACTGCTTGTCGGGAAGTGCGTCGAAGGATGTTTTCAAGAACACATCCTCGAATTCGTGTACGTAGGCGGGCGCTGTCTTGCGAAACGACTTGGCGGGTTGGGAGTTTCGATGGAAGGCTTCCGCTAGCCTCTGGGATATGTTCGGGATTGCTCGACACATCTCTTCCAGTCCCTTTGTCTGCTTTTCCGCGTGGTTTGGGTCCCGTAGACTCACTGCAAAGATGCGGTCACCCTCTTCTAGGAGTTCGGAAAGCGGGTTTGGGTTTTCCGAGTCGGTATCTTCCTCTTCGTCAGTACCCGCGTTCGGGAAGAGTCCCGCTCGGCATGAATTGATTTGCGCTTCCATTTTCCGCTTCTCCCTAGTTTCTGCCTTGACTTCCTCAGTGCATACCCGACACTTGGCTGGACACCGACTGAGTTTCACCTCATTCGTTGTCCAGTCTATCTCCGGGTTATGCTCCTTGAGCCAGGTGTAACCTAGGATGAGGTTGTGCGTCCCGAGGTGTGTGACCGCGAAGGTGGTTCGTTCCGAATGACCTTTGTAGCGTAGAACCAGTTCCGCTATTTCACTGATAGAGCCCGCTTCGTTCGGAGTCCCGTCAACATTGTATACCGCGACTGGCCACTGTAATTTCCAAGTTGCAATCCAGTGTTTCTCAATGTAATCCTTGTGAATGAACATCCCCGTTGCGCCTGAGTCCACTAATCCTGTCACTCCGAACGTTTCTCCCATGTCTGTAGTTTGGAGCTCTACCTTTAAGTCTAGTGATCTGGCCCCTGGGATCGCTGCGACTGTGTATTCCTTCAGAAGCCTGCACTCCCAACGCGGAATCCGCGTTTTCCGACTTGTCGGGTTTGAGGGTACGACTTCGGTAGTAGGTTCAGACGGCGGGGGGCAATCGTGTATTTCCTCCACCTCTAAACAATGGTATCTACTACCACTCGTCAGCGGGGGCGTACTGTTCACCCGCTGCGAGTCGGAAAATCCTCTGCCTCCTCTTCCGCTTCTTCTACTTGAGTTTCCGCTTCCTCCTCCTGTGTTGGGACCAGTCGGGTTTGGGCGATGTGCACGTCTAGGTCCACCAAGGCCTGCTGGACAAACTCCTCTTTCTCATCCCACGTCATGAACCTTGTGTCAAAGCCTTGGGGGCAATCCCGTCGTAGGTGTCCTTGTCCCCCGCAGCGGAAGCAGAGAACAGGCTTTGCCCGCGTTCGGCTCGCGTCTATGTCCATCGGAATCCCTGGATGAAGGGGGGCGGCGGCGGGATTGGTTCGTGGCAGCGGAATTGTGAGAGGCGTCACGCGGGGCGCGGGTTTGGTCGGTAACCTTGCCATGGAAAGACCCGAGTACGTAGGGGCTGGGTTGCGAGTGTTCCGCATACTCATGAATGCTTCGTTGTCCAGGCAGTTGTCGTCACAGCGCATCGCGGCGGCGTACCATGCGTCGGGGTCATTCTCCCCGGGTCTTCCATGCGTCATCATCGCTATCTGGGACTGGATAGCAGGGTTGAGGCCCTTCCAATACTTGACCACAATGGTGAGGCCCTCCTTGTATCCCGACTTGTCCACCAGGTCGCGGAATTCGTCGGTATACTCGTCTACCATTCGGTTCCCTTGATGATACAACGCAGTTTCTAATCGCGTCATGGCCTTCTGCGCCTCCCCTTGGACATAGAAGTTGGCGGCAAAATCCGCCTTGAAGGTGTCCCAGGCCAGATATTTCGGTTGGCCCGTGGATTCCTCGTGCCTCAGTGCTCGGTCGGCGAAGTAGTAGGCCCTTCCCGTCTGCATGAACGTGAACGCCCATCGGATTCCCGCTAGTTGGTCTTCAAACTGGTGCGGTACCAGTTTGATGTAAAGCTCGCACGCTTGAATAAATGCGCGGCCTTTGGTTCGAGACCCGTCAAAGGTTGGGGGTAGTGCGGGTCGGAGAGAGGAAGGTTTGAGTTGGGTTTCCGCCTGAAAGGCGGGAGCGGTGTTGGAGGGAGTGGTGGAAGGTGTCGCTTGAGCCCGTGTGGTTGGGCTCGGGGGTGGTGCTACATTCGGTTGTTGTGGTTGGGGTGCGGCCTCAGGCGGCGGTGTAGCTGCGGGTACGGGTCCCAGACGATCCATCAACATTTGAAAGTTGCGGTTGAGGTTTGCGAAGTCCTCCGACTGTTTGTGCATAGCCTCCTGCATGCGTCCGAGTTCCTCTTCTAACGCTCGGAAGCGGTCGGGTTTGGACATCCTGTCGGGCGGATTGCAGTTGGTATGTTTGTTGGGTGAGGGGGAGGATTGTGCGGAACGGGTGCGGGGTCGTTTCGGCGGTCTACCTTCGCTGAATTCTTCCGCGCGTCGTTTGCGCAATCTACGGCCTCTCTCTGGGGAGAGAATTCTAATGTAAGGGCAACTCCGCCGGGTTACTGAGTTGCGCAGAGTCCGACGACGATTACTGAGTGACGGAGGTCGGGGTCGGGAATTCTAACTCGGAGCTGGTGGAGGGGATCCTAAGTTGATGTATTCACTTGTACGACATATGTACTACTCACCTGGTGGAGGGGATCCTAAGTTGATGTATTCACTTGTACGACATATGTACTACTCACCTGGTGGAGGGGATCCTAAGAGAATTCTCTAAGGGTCCTCCAGCCAGGTGTACAGGCTATATATGATGTTCCTACATTAACTACATGTTCCCGGGACGGTACGAGGGCACGCGTTGTCGGTAAAGGATCACGTGGGCGCGCCGCAGTGATCCCGACAAGCCGCGCCCGCGTCCGCGTTCAGAAACGTCTAACGAGAGTCGGTAAAGGGAGCGGGGTGGTAACGAGTGTGGTGTGAGTGAGTGGGTGAGTCGGGTTTGACTCGGGTTGTTGTCGGTAACGACTTGTCGGTAAAGTAGTTGGTGACTACAGTCGGGAATGGGGATCGGGAATGGGGAGCGTTCCCAAACGTTCGTATGGTCGGGAATGTTGTCGGAAAATGGAAAACGGAGTCGGTAAGGGTGTTCCCCTTACACTCAGCTGGGCAAGCATCCCAGCTCCGTGGCACTTTGTCCTCTGCCCCCCCTCCCCATTCCCCCAATTACTACTTGTAGTGACCAGCACATGTATTAGGTACAGTTGGTATATAAAATGTTGAAACAAAAAAAAAAAAAAAAAAAAAAGACTGCAGCCTCACTTTTAAAAGGCACGTGGAGATGTATGCGAATAAGGCCCTGACCTCCACCAGGGCCCTACTCATGCTAGGAAATTCTATGTGGGGCTTACGCCCAGTGCATAAGAGGACACTTTACCGTGCATGTGTACTGCCAATTGCAACGTATGGATGCCGGCTATGGAATGTAGAAGGCACCTGAATTAAGGGCCACCTAGAACTCCTGAGAAAAATGCAGCGCAAAGCCGCTCTTTGGATCACAGGCACATTCCAGACTACCCTGAGGGACATCCGAGACCCTTGGAGGGCTACCTCCTATCCACTTACATATATGTAAGCTGGTTGAAAGGAGCCACTACCACATAAGGACACGCCATCCAGAACCTAGTTGATGGGCAAGCACATTTGTCAGTCAGCTGCATGTCACCTGCCAAGCGCCGGAAAATCAAATCAGGAATTATGGATTCATATTCCCATCTAAAGGACTGTAGCGATGATGCATCCCCCACATTTCCCCTTGCAAAACCAGGCCACCGTATTGTGGACTGGGCTGCAGAGAGGGTTACCATTGAATACTCCCCGAAGCTGACAGGCAAAAAAGAGGAGAGGAAGGCCACATTCAAAGAATTCGGGATAGTATTAGCTAACTGGATCAATGATGCTAAATGTACCCCGGGGCATATCACTATCATATGCGACAGATCAGTCTCAAACCACCCAGACTGCCAAGCCACTGGTGCTTGGAGAGTATGGGGAGGTGGATTACTTTACAGTGATGCTGCCCCATGCGGGGATGCCACATCAGACGATGCAGAAGCCTTCGCCATCTCCAAGGGGATAGACAAAGCCTTCTGCATCCCAAACCCAGACATATCTAAAATAGATGTCTTCTCGGACTCTGTGAATGCAATCAAACTGGTCCTGGACCTGTCACACCACACAGCCCACAAATCAGCTGTCAACGTGACATCAAAGCTCGCCTTGTGGCTAACTATCAAGCCCAATGCTACCATTACACTTCATCACACGCCAAAAGCATGTGAAGTCAGGGAACACCTTTATGCCCACAAGGCCGCCACTAAGTTAGAGGTGGCCCATGGGGAAGTTAAGCACACTACCCTTGCGAAAGCAAGGGCAAATGCTGTACTACATATGATGGATGCTTGGAGCGACTTGGCCAAGCAGAAGGAGTACATAGGAGCAAACTTCCTGCATCTCCATGAACATGGAAAACGATTGACTCCAAGCCACCTGAAAGGGGGGACTTGGATAGGAAAAATCTCTACGGAGACTAGCAAAACCATCTGATTGGCATGAGCTCTCACTGGGCACGCACCTATCGGAGCTTACAGACAACGATTCCTTAAAGAGAAGGAAACGTACATGTGCAACTGTGGCCTCGGAAAGGAGACCGTTGATCATGTGTTCAGGTACTGCCCACTCTACGAGAGGGCTGAACGTCCCAGGAGGAAGCTAACCCTTGTTTGGGTTAGCAACTTCTTACATGACAACCTGGCGGCCTTTGGGGTCTTCCGGGAACCATGCATAGAATAGAGCAGGAGTACCAGGAGGTAAGTGGGTGCTTGTTGGATGGTATCCTTGATACCAGGTCAAACGCTTTAGGGCAAGCATACACACATGGGCCTGGTCCCTCAGGACTAAGTCGGGCTTCCCTCAGGAAACCTTCGGGGGGGTGTACCCCCCCTGTGAACCGGGCGCGAGAAAGCGGCCGCGCTAACCACTTATTAAATGGATTAAGAAGTGCGGGGGGCGATCCCCTCTGCGACGACTCCTGCCCTTAGTCCTGTATGGGTCTATTATCCGGTCCCTTCACAGGAACCAACATCCGGAGCACTTTGCCTGGTAACAGGAGGGCAATCCAATCCTGCCACATATGACGGCCTTTATGCCCCATATTTTAACCCGGTTATCTAACTACGTTTACACGTGACTGCATCTGTACTAGTGTATGGCGGTATATAAAATCGTTGAAGGAAAAAAAAAAAATAGCAGAGTCTGCACTACAGACATGGACCTCGATGAGAACTCTCCACCGCAATTTCGCAGACAATGCTCCCAAAAAAATGTAATGCAACACTTCCTCCTGAATCTGAATACAAATAGAAGACTTGCCAGAAATGTCGTGACTGGGGAGGTCCCAACTGAGGCTTGTGATGGACTTAATGGGAGAGATGATGAGAGTGAGGAGGAGGAGGAGGAGGAGGAGGAGAATTCGGGGTTGATTGATATGGCAGCTGATGGATATGATGCATCAAGAGAAACCTTTGCCGAAAAGATGCGGTTGTACATCACACTGATTCATGACTTCTGTGATGGCTTGGAGCACCAGATCCAGTTCGGAGACCACAGTTTCTTGAAGACATTGGAGAGAGATAGTGCCAGGTTCTTCAGACTGGCTGAAAACTGCATTGACCAAGAACAACAATTAAACTCGAGCAGAGCCGCATCACCTATGACGTGGGAGACATCAACCACGAACGCGATGTTCTATTGCTCACGACCATGACCGTCAGAATGAGGCACGTGGCCTCAGTAACGTCAACAATTCTGGGTAACATAGATATCAGGTAGATAAGATCTTAGATAAGTCACGTGATTTGTCAGGGGAGGGTGCAGCAAGGGGAGCTGAATTGGATTTTCCCCTCTACCGTAAGACACTGCACCACGCCACGACCAAGAACCAGTTTTTCTTTTACGAAAGACTCGAGCGATATATAACCCCAAACTCCCTTACTTGCGCCAAACATGGATCTTCTTTCATGGATGTTTGTCTTATTCTTCATCGTCCCACTCACATCCGTGGTCACGGTCGTAGTCTTGGAATCGAGTCCCGTCCAGGCCCTGTTAGGAGCTAGAGCCAATATCCTCTTTTTGCGAAGCTCAACATTCGAAGATTTTCTCCTCAGCAGATGTCCCATCAATGTCAATATGCCCATATCACAAGTCCGAAGCTCTGGAGCCTTGTGGTCTTGGTTAGGAACCCAGATTTTGAGTTTGGGCGGGGACTCCCAAAGGCCAAATAACCCTTCTAGTGAGTCATAGCAACGTGCTAACACAAAACGAAAGTGATGACGTGGTTTTCTCTATCTTGAGTCTATGATCTCTTCAAATATGCGCTTCTGGTCGCGTTCGATAAAACGGAGTTTTTAAGCGTGGGCTCTGTAAACGGATGGGTTGTGATCTTCCTTGGGCCCTTTGTTCTGTTCTTCTTCTATACGGCTTGGGAGGCCCTGCAACACTATGTAGTGCTTGCTCACAACACTCCCAATATAGCTCGCCCCCTCGGCACTCTTGTGAGTATTGAATGTGCTGTGGATCTTATGATAACTTACGATAGTGTCCTCTTGACACGACTCGACCATTGATAAATCAGCCTCCTCAAAATGAAAACAGAAACGAACACGAGAACTTTATTCCGCCAATCCACGACAACAGGCACGTAGATCTGGTGTGTGTTAGGTGCATCATGAAGCCAATCATCTCAGTCGGGCCGCCAATTAACACAACGTTATCAACCAACCTTCAATGGCGTCCTCCACATAACCCTTCAAACATGTTCGAACTGATGGCGGCTCTTCTTCACAAAGGATCCCAAAACATATACTCGGAAAGGTCGGATTTATTTGGCTTCAACGAACAAAATTCCATCAATGAGATAGAGTCCGAAGGCTTGGTTGGAAAGGATGACTTACAAACTGAAGGCCCGCTCGAAACGTGGACAAGATGGATGGTTACCGTTCTTGAGCCCAATCTTTACATATCGCCACTCCAATCTACCGCACCTGTTACCGAATTTCATATACCGCCGCTCCAGTTCACGTCGCCTCTTACTCTATACGCTCCTTCCATGTCAATTACAGCATCGCTGGTGACTGGAGAAGAGCCCTGAAGTCTTTATATCCCTGTGGGTTTCGATAGTTGGCTTCTTGATTCATTTCGCGCGCAACATATTTTAAGCCCATGTCGGACGTCCTTCTTTTGTAATCGAACCCCTCTGTTGTTTTGTGGGAAACTTGTACGCTATTAGTACCATGTATTTTGGATAATTTTTTAAATGTAATTGGGTCGGTTATTTCTGGGACTTTGACACCTAAGAATCTACAATATGTATTGCCCTGGTTTCCTGCTACTTGCAGCAGGAATTAGCCAGAAGATCCCGATCGAGTAATGAGGAATCTTTCGCATGAAGAGTATATTCGTGAGTGGGAGGCAAGGAGTTTTTGGATGGGTAGAAGGGATGCAAGACGAGATAGGGTGCCAAGTTTGTAGGCTGCTGGATGGAAGGTTGCTTGGCGTCTAGTACGTTTCGAATATTCAGCCAGATACCCCTCGACGGGATCGCACTGGTATTACTCCTCCCTCTATACCTATGTGATATGTCGCAGTTATCAGACCTTGAAAGGCTTCCTTATGAAATTTCCAAGAGGCGGCCTGCAGTACCAAACGAGAAATGCGAGTGGTCTTGAGTGTTACCCACACTCATCGGGGGAGAGTGAGGAGCTGTATAAGGCCTTGCTACCGTGGAACAGCCCGGGCCATTTTAATGCTTTCCTAGGTGGTTGTCCATAGTCAATGGTGACAACACAGCCACCCCGCAGTGACCACGTCTTCATCACTATCTCGCAAAAGCTGCGGTTGCTGGTTGAAATTGAGTACGGTTGGTTATGGACTACTTGAGGACCCTTGGATCGGCCGCTGTGTCCAGCTTGGTCCAAAAGTCAGGATTGAATCTACCATTTTCTCTCGGAGCCAAGGTTACAACTTTCGAAGGGATCTATAATCTTTACGAGGCGACAAAAAGGGTACGTGAAACAGCATTTTCACATCTTACCAGCGCTCAGAGTTCGTCCACAGGATGATGGAAGCCTGGTTTCCGTCTTTGAGTACGAGTTCAATGATCCCAACAAGAAAAACGTGAAAGCATTCGCGACCAATGCTCTCCGAAAGCTTAGGTCGACACGACATCCCGATGTACTCAAATTTATGGACGCGGTTGAAACAGATACCAATGTCTACATCATGACTGAACGCGTTCGGCCCTTGCAAACAGCCCTTCAAGCCTGGACCACGCGCGACTCCCGAGAAAGGGAGGATTGGCTGCTGTGGGGCCTACATCGAATTTCGGTCCGTAAATATGGCTGCTTTAATCCGCTGCATCATCTAAACATGCTTTTCAGGTAGCGTTGGCCTTTCTGAACGACCCATGCTTCTCATCCCATGGCAAGATCTGTATGAACGCGATCTTCATCTCTCCTTCTGGTGAGTGGAAGCTCGGCGGGTTTGAGCTGTTTAGCAATACAAAGGAGGAGTCTCCAATATTATATGTAAGGGAAAACCGTTATATTTGACCTCTATCGACGTCTAACGTGTCGCTGTAGACTATGGGTGGGTTATATCCGAGCACATCATCGTGGGCTTCTCCAGAAGTAAAGAAAGGCGGATGGGCTGTACTGAAGGAGTAAGCCTCTTGGTAACTTTTATATTAGTTTCTAACTGGTTTTATGTAGGCATGGGCCAGGAGTGGTGGATGCATACGCTCTTGGTCTCCTCTTGCATGCTGTTTTCAATCCCACGCACCCAGAACCCGCGACAGCCCAGCCGCCACACCCCCCGCCAACCCCAGCATCCCGTGGATCTATCCCGACATCTGTGTTTCCTTCTTTCAAGAAACTCCTCAATCCTAACCCAAAAGCACGATTATCCGCGAAGAGTTTCCTCGAAATTGGAATGGCCGAAACCGGCTTTTTTGCGACGAATAGGCTGGTCAGGGTCTGTGCTGGATTGGACAATTTTGCGCTTAGTAATGAGGCCGAAAAAAATACGCTTCTTCGGTGAGCATCAGGATGATACAACCAGGAAAAACAAATTAAAATTGATTGATTTAACGTGCTTATAGAACTCTCAAAGAATCGGCATCATCCTTCCCACCCGAGTTCACATCACATCGTGTTTTGCCTTCTCTTGTGTCAGCTTTAGAATTTGGAGGAGCATCAGCTGCCACTATTTTGCCCCTCGTTTTACAGTTCGGAGCTAATGTTCCATCGGAGGAGTATGCGAATACAGTCCTAGCACCCCTTATCAAGCTCTATGCCAGTCCGGATCGTGGTACTCGTATGGCATTGCTTGATCACCTTGCGGAGTATGCTGATCGGCTTGACAAGAAGACGGTCAGCGATAAGATATTCCCTCATCTGGTGAGTGGTGCCGCACTATTGATAGGCTTGAATAACCCTCTTCATGCAGTCAACCGGATTTTCCGACACAA
This sequence comes from Collybia mongolica, assembly GCA_013420905.1. Classification (NCBI taxonomy): domain Eukaryota; kingdom Fungi; phylum Basidiomycota; class Agaricomycetes; order Agaricales; family Clitocybaceae; genus Collybia; species Collybia mongolica. The sequence continues at coordinate 1,387,036 of JAAXNY010000004.1, forward strand.
TAGCCGTGATTCGCGAAGCAACTACAAAATCCATCATTCTTCTTGCACCAAAAGTATTCAATTATTTCCCTTCATTCATTATTCGGGATCCTGATTTTTATTCCGACCTCCCAGCTAAGTGATCGTATCCTCAACAACGATCTTTTGCGGTTTTTGGCCAAGATGCAGACAGACCCAGAAGCATCAATCCGAACGAATACGTGTATCCTTATTGGCCGCCTTGGCCCTTCGCTGGGCTATCACACGAAACGAAAAGTGCTGGTTCCTGCCTTCACTCGCGCTCTCAAGGACCCGTTTGTTCATGCACGGGTGGCAGCACTAATGGCGTTCATGGCGACGATGGATTGTTTTGATACAGAAGACCTTGCCACCAAGGTTATCCCTAACATAGCGTCTGCATTGGTGGATAAGGAAAAGTATAGTGAAACATCCTATGGCGACAGGTCTTTGTGGCACTGACACAGTTTTTTAGGCTGGTGAGAGATCAAGCGTTCAAGGCTGTTGATTTATTTGTGAAAAGGTTGGAAACCCACGCATCGACTATGGTATGCAGATTCCGGGTCAATAAAGTTTGTTTTCAACCTGACACAAGCGGGTTCTCTAGCCCGAAACGACTTTAACGGACCCGAGTAATCTTACTGCGACATTGCCTGAGCAGACTACCCTTGTAAACACTGCAGCTGGGGCGGCAGGTGCACTCGCAGGATGGGCCATTTCTTCGCTGGGGAAAAAGGTACGATTTTGCCGCACCGCGTGTGCTGTGCCCTGACATCCATCCAGCTCGCAAGCTCGGATCTACAAAGCGCCATTGGTAGCGGCCCCGCGACGGCCTCAGGAGAACGCCCTGCTTCTGCGCCGCCTCCGCCTGGAGGGCTTTCCCTTGATAGTCATATCGGTAACCTGGCCCCGAAATCGATGCTCTTTGTACCCAAGACACTGTCTGCATCATCAACTCCACTAGCCTCCCCTGCTTTTCAGTCAAATTCAAAGTCGAAAGGCATGCAGCTTGGCGCCAGCAAAGTTCCATCAAGTGTGGCAGCGGCAGTCCTCGCAGATAAATTAGCAGAAGAGGTCGCTGCCAACGAGGGCGAAAGTAATCCATGGGGGAGTGATGATCTTATGGACGTCAACGCAGATGCAGATGACTGGAGTAAATATAGTATTTCGCCATGATTGATACCCGTTGTTAACCATGATTCTATCTCAGGTGCCTTTGAGAGTGCTCCTGCACCTGTGATCGTTGAACCAAAACCACGGCCGGCTGTGGGCCTTGGATTTAATGGGATAGGGAATGGCACCCGGACAACATCTCACACCCTTGGAGTAGGGCACAGTCTCAATTCAACAAACTCGCCCAGTCGAATATCTACACCAATTTCATCTCCGCCCATTGATAATACTGGATGGGATAGTGCAGAAACTGGCTGGGATGCACCTGCAGGGAAATCACCACCAGCGGCAGTGTCAATAAGTATTTCGGGAATGTCCAAAGAAGACAAAGCAGCAGAGATGGCCCGCCGGAAAGAGGAGAGGAAACAGGCAAGGCCCTTTCAACTTCCCCTGTAGGCGTCTGATCTAATCATTTCATACATCTAGCGAATTGCATTATTGAAGGAGCAGAAAAAGAATGCTGTTCGATGACCTAGGGGCTTGATCAGTATCATTGATCCGCCAAGCAAATAAAGGCAGACGATCGCTTCCTCCGCTACCGCATCAATTCATGCTCTGAGCGTTACATATGGATCATGTACTCATACCCTATAGTTCTCCTAACATTCCCCACCTCCATGCTCTCCTCCATTCTCCTGGAGCAATTCATGGTGATGTAATCTTGTAACCATTGATGTCTTGGCATAATACACGAGGCTGTAGCTATTGATGCCGGCTATCCACATTTTCACACCGCGCTTGACACAACCATGGGTGTGCCTCAAGGTTTTATTCCTCCTGCCACTCTTTTGATAATTCAACGTTGTGTACCCCTCCAAGGCCTCCGAGCACGATTTTCTGCCTACATCAGTGGTAGTTCGGGCGATGTCGATCGACCCCAATAAAGTGAATGGCAACAGCAACACCAGCCAAACATTCTTGACAGCGCTTGTGGCAAATGCTGGTCTTCTCATCGTGGAAGTTGGAGCGTTTCTCATTCTAAAGCAAAGATTGTGGAGGGTTTACACCCCACGAGCTTATCTACCGCCTCCTGAGTAAGTCTCCTTCTCCTTAGACCCTGTTCTTGCTTAAGTCTTGTTTAGCAAACGTGCTGAGGAGTTGCCGCCTGGACCTTGGAAATGGTTTCCGGCCCTCATATCTTCACCACCTCAGGACATTGTATGTAATCTTTCGAACAAACGATAACTCGTCTCAATATTTCGCTTTTAGATCCATAAGAATGGTCTTGACGCGTAATACCTAATCGTTTCATGGCCATGCAAACTTCTGACGTGAAGCCCAGGTACATGTTTCTACGATTCATGAAGCTGTTGATATGGGTTTTCCTGGTGTTCACAATCCTAACCTTCCTTGTGATCATTCCTGCAACGGCTGCCAACGTGAAAGGTTCGCGTGCGGGTCTGGATCGAATATCATGGACCAAGTAAGCTTCCTAAACGTACCCTAGGTGTGATTTACGCTCATACCCCCTAGCATCATTGAGGTTCAAGACCAGTCCCGATTCTCTGCTCATATCATTGTTGTGTATATCCTTACATGTACGTCAATATGTAGACGAGTGCGAAGATGCTAATACCTTTCTAATAGTTTTCGTCATATACATGATACGACGTGAAATGCTGCACTTCATTCACATGCGTCATCAATTTCTCATCAGCGCGTCCCATTCTCGGCTTGCCCAGGCACGCACAGTACTCATCACATCTGTTCCCGAGGAACTTGCTAACGAACACGATCTCCGAACATTCGCAAGTTTTGTCCCTGGAGGTGTTGACAAAGTGTGGATCCTTCGGGATTCTACTGCATTGAACCTGTTATTCAAGGAGAGGCAAGAAGCCTGCGCCAGGCTGGAGGCCGCTGAAGCCACAATATTGGCACACGCCTCCAAGGCTTGGCGCAAGCGGGATAAGCTTCACCGGAAAATGCAGAAGGTCAAACCTAAGGATGAGGAAAGTGTCAACGGCGGTGCATTAACCATTCCTCCAGCGTCGCGGGATTTGTTGGATGATCTTGTACCTTTGACACAACGGCCAAGGCACAGGACAGGATTCCTGGGATTATTTGGAACAAAGGTGGATACGATCGACTGGTGTAAGGTCAGCACATTCTGCTTTCTGCGGATTTTGCTATAAATTTAATATGTTTTACTTACAGGACGAGATTGCACGCCTGAATGCGAGTATTAAAGAGGCGCGGGCTAATATTGTCAAGGGAAAATTTTTAGGCAGTGCTTTTATCCGATGTAATCTGCAGATGGGCGCACATGTACTTGCACAGTGTGTTAGTTATCATGAGGTAGAACTCAAGTTTCAGTCGCCACGATGGACATGCTGACATAGTTGCAGCCGATGATGATGTACAATAAATGGATGGAGGCAAACCCCAAGGATATTGTCTGGCAAAATCTTGACGATGGTGCCTTGGAGATGCGCTCACGCTACATCATCTCTTGGCTCGCAACATTTGGTCTCATCATTGCTTGGGCTTTCCCAGTCGCCTTCATTGGAACTTTGAGTAATCTTGACGACCTGTGTTTTAGAGTTCAGTAAGTATTGTGGTCACTATATTAACCTTTTACTGATAATATGACTAGCTGGCTGAAATGGGTATGTGATGGTAAGGAAACGGAAGCCTTTCTCAAAGGGATGGTACTGATATTAGAGTTTTCTGCCAGCGCCGAGTCCGGTGCCTGGCATCATACAGGGTGTACTCCCACCGTTGCTTCTAGCTATCCTCTTTGCTGTTTTGCCGCTGATCCTACGTGGTACGTCAACGTCAATATTAATCTACTACGCCCCGTCATCTAACATATCTAGGCCTTGCGTGGTACGAGTGTATCCCACGATATTCTCTGATTTCAGTCAGCGTTTATCGCCGTTTCTTCCTTTTCCTTCTTATGTGAGGAGTATATCTGCTTTGTGGCTGAGCCTTGTTAATCAGAAACCTTAGCCATGGTTTCTTAATCGTCACACTGAGTTCTGGAATTACCAAGGGTAAGCGCTTTCTAAATCTCTAATTATCCTCCTTCTCACACTTTCTATCATTAGCTATTCAAAATGTTGGCTTATCGCTCTATGAGATCATGGTCTTCTGTTAAACTATGTCGGCGTTTAGATAATCGAGACTCCAACTCAGACCGTCCAGGAGCTTGCTAGTCAGCTTCCTGGGGCCTCCGTCTTTTTTTTAACCTATATGGGTGAGCATCTTACTCTCGCTCCGGTTATGCGCCTACTTACCAACGTCATGTAGTCACACAAGGTCTTGCTGGAGCCGGAGGCGCGCTCCTGCAGCTTGTTCCCCTCGTTTTACATTTCATCCGTAAATGGTTCTTGGGTCGTACTCCACGACAAGCTTATGGAGTATGCTCCCCTTCCGAAAATACGCGAAACCCGCTGACTGAAAATTCCACCAGGTCACCTTTTTAATGCCATCTGTAAGCTTTCGGAGAACCCTTGTGTATTGTCCTTTTCTCTGATACAAGGGCAGGCGGACTTTGGTGTTATATTGCCTCGACTGTCACTCCTTGCCACCATTGCATTTGCTTACAGCGTTCTCTCACCACTCATTAATTTGCTCGCTCTGACCAGTCAGTAAACCTTGTTGCGATTACCCGCATACAGCGCTAACTCTGAAACCAGGTTTTACCATGTTCTACCTCGCCTGGAAATTCCGTAAGTATGACCTACAACCGTAGATAACCTTTTCTAACACTGCCATAAAGTTCTTACCCAGGTATTTGATCAGCCTGATGAACTTGAGACAGGTGGTCTGTACTTCCCTATGGCTGTTTCCAATCTCTGTAAGGCGATCTATCTACTTTTTCATTTCTCACTCATTGGCCCATCCATATTAGTCGTCGGGCTATATATCGAACAAATCTGCCTCGCATGTCTATTCTTCCTCAAAGTAAAAGACAACGGGTTCTCCTCTGCAATAGAGGGCGCGCTTATGCTCGTTCTCGCCGTCATCACACTAATGGCGCAATTGTACATCCACCACAGCTTCAACCGTGAGCAGATTCATTTGCCCCAGGTTAATATGCCCGCTGAGACTCATTTTTTACAGCCATCACTGATTTTCTCCCCATGTCACTGGCAACCAAGAAAATGGCCAAGAGGTACGAAAGGCAGAAACAGAGACAGGCTGGGATCAAAGTTCTGGAGGAGGAAATTGATCTTTTCAGTAGAGATCGTGAGTATCAAGTTTAATGGGAGCCCTCCAATTACGGCTGATAGATTCATGGCGATGACAGAAATTCGAAGTGTTCGAAAGAGGATTAAAGCAACGACCAAGATACTAGACGACAAGATCGATACGCTGAAGTCTAAAGTTAAAAGCGACGATCATGACACAGATTCCGAAGATGAGAGAGATAAAGTGAAAGAAAAGAAGAAAGAAAAGGAGAAGAAGCAAAAAGAAGTGGGAAAGAAAGACACTGGTGTCAATGGGCACGGAGAAACCACAGGTGCAAACTCCCATCCTTCCAATGGTGTATTGGATGGTACATCCGAGCTTTTCCGGACAACCACGGCTGTGTCCGCTGCCTCCAATACGTCGAAGAAATCTAAGGAAGTGAAGATCAACTTTCCTGTATTCGACCCAGCCGCCCCTGCTATCGCGAGCCTCTCTGACGATGACGACGACGAAGAGGATGACAACGATGAGCACGCATTCGACCATCCCTCGACATATGTCGATCAGCCCTGGATCTGGCTGCCTCACGATCAGCTTGGCCTGAGCGAACTTTTAGCCAACGACCTGAAAGCCGTGGGTGTTGACGCTAGTGATGTCGGTGCTTCTATGGATGAGAGGGGTATCGTGGAAGTTACAAGGAATCCTCCAGATGAGGAGTGGCGGGGGGGGCATGATAAGTAGAGCCAAAATATACCGGAAGATTATACTAAACATATCTATACCCTCGGGTCTGCTGCATACTATCACTACATACTATACTATCTGTTGTTACTTAGGTTGTTCTTGAGGCTGCCTGTTGCAGGTCATCTATCGGTACGCGAACCAGACGCTGGCCCTCGAAAACTGTCGACGTTGGGGGTTCTGCGGGATTGACATCGTCGTCAGAGTGGTGACGCGATGCCACTGCAAGTAATTCGAGATCAAGTTAAAAAGTGTGGTCCTACCAATTGAGATTAGACATACGAAACAAGTTCAAGATTTGGAACATTTTTGGCCATTGTTCAAGTACTTGTCCGTGCACTAAACACGATATGAGCTGCACCCCAATGGCCTTGTATTTTATTCACCTTGTCCTGCATCAGCCATGATGTCGCAGTCTTCACCTAATCCCTCAATTCGCTCAAGATATAACGCACTCGCCCTTTCGAGTGCTGATACCGCATCAAATTCTTTTTTCTTTTCAAGTAGCTTAGCAGCCGCTGCTGCTGAGTTTGCCTGTGAGTTTAGTGAGGCTCCGTGCGATGCTCGGTTGGCTGCCATAGATTGGCGCATCTTTGGACAATCCGGAATGGCAGTGGGTGGGAACACGCGACGCGTTGCTTGGGTTTATTTTGCACGGATCGGCCTTGTTTCCTCCCAACTCCGAGGTGGCACAGATTAGCATAATCTGCCAGCCAACCGTGAGTATGGCTTCATAATTTAAGCTTTCAAGCATCTTTGTATTATACTCCTCAATGCGCAAAGACGACACACAAGGTTTACCGATTTACGAATCCCACCCACCGGAATGGCTCCCGAAGGCACACACCAGTGCTGACCTCGGTAATGAAGGAACAACTGCAGTTCATCGAGTTGTGGGTTTTGATAATTATTTCAGGGTATCCAGGGTTTCATCCCCCCCGGCCTGGGCAGGACGAGGATGTCCTCACAGACATCAATGTGAAGGGGGGTTTTCAATTGGGGCAGCAGGTTACTGTGAGTATGCTACTAACAGGTGTGTTTCGCATGCACATTGAAAAATCACCTGCAGGCGGAGACATTCAGCGCCCAGTCGATGATCAATGTGGATCTTCATTCAAGTGTTACCTTGGCTCGGCTGGAGGCTTTGATGAATGAGGTGTTTATACGACGGGCGGATCGCATTCCACTAATTCCGTATGTCAATCATTTCTTAGGATTCTCCCTTCTCACAAACTTAAAGTCCCTCCACCTTCCGCATCCCTACGAGGGTGACGCTGAATGATGCTAAACGTCAAGCTTGGTTTGCCGACCTCGCCAACCCCGACGTTCCTCTTCATAAACTAGGCAAAAGCGTTCCTCATGGTGCGAAAGGCCATGACCTCTTGGACCTGCTACAATCCAATAACGTTGAGATATCGAGAGCTGTTTGGTTTCTTCGAGTTTTCGGTGCAAATGAGACCGTACATCGCTTTCCCCTCTCAGTTTTCTTTAAACTCACATGGATGAATAGGCTGGGCTTCGAAACAAACCAACTTACAATCCTGTACAATACAGTGTCGACTGGGCCAATGTAGTCACTGGGTATATGAAGAAACAATTGACCGACATTGCCCTACCCAGCGCCCCGCGACCTGGTTTGAATATCAAACAAACATTTAAAGGGGTTCTGTCGGACGGAGAAACACGAGAACGGTGGATAAATCGGTTTACATATTGGTGTGTGCCCCCTTTATCAGACTCTAACAACTGTACAATGCTAAACAACAATAACGAAGCCTCAAACTTCTACGCACATTTTACTCGGAGGGTTTAGTTGATAACCGCACTTTTCTTGTCTGGGTGGTACAGCAAATGGGGAGTTGCAACTTAGCACAAGCTGGATTTATTACTCGACTGGCGGATGAATATTTAGATGGAATGATCGGCAGTCGCCCCCTCACACGTCCCTTTATTGAAGCATGTCTATGCAAGTTAAATGAGGTAGGTGCTGAATTTCAAAGTCTCAGCTAGCTATTCAAAATTTCCACAGATTCGCTCAACTTCTGCATATGAATATCTATCTCACACCGAGGGCCTAATGAAAACCCTGTTGCAGGTATGTACCATTACGTGTTAGTCTTCATCCACTAACACATACGCAGCGTTTATGCATTGCAATTCCGGATTCTTTTGTGAGCCCCCGAATGTGGACAACATATTCAACACTCCTCAGCAAGGTCTTGACCGAAGATATGATGGACAGAACGAACGACCAACATATCGACCAGAACTCGCGAGATATACAACAGCTTATTCTTGACAACTTCTCAGATATAAAGAGGCGAAATGAAGCCATGCTTTTCTACAGCCTACCGATCCGGGTTTCAGCCCGATTAGGGTCTGCTGTGTCCGATGTCAAGGTAAAACACGATTTAACATTTTCATATTTCTAACGTTTAATGGATGAATCAGCTTCTGAACTCGATCTCGAGCAAGACAGACTTGAACGGCTTACCATTCTTCGTGAATTCCTCCGACGACCAATCCGGTTTTGTAGAAAAACTAGATATGTTGCTCACTTGGTGTGTTACTCCACTTCAATACGGGGACCACAGACCATTTGCTGCCGTTACTCTGATACGCAACTGGCGCGACCACGCGGGGGAACGTGCGACACGACGGGATTTCACCCCTCCAGACGAATTTCTCCAAGATCAGCTTTTTGAGTGGCTCGACTCATCAGAAGTGGCCGGCGAGCCTGAAAATATCAGATCAGTTTCCCTTCTCTTTGGAAAGCTGGTGAAGCACGAAATTTTCTCCTATGCAAGTTATATTCAGCGTTTAATAGCACGTGGGGAACCTGGATTATCGTATGCTGAGGTGTGTGCCTGTCTCCTTTGCACTACCAATCGCTGATGCCTTTGTCCTGGGATAGATTAATGAATCTCGACATAGAAGGTTCCTCAGATGGATTCCTCTATTCAAGTCAACGTCATCGTTGACTAACCAAAGGAAAGTAACGTTGTATGGGGCTCGGGCGAGAGAAACGCCCGAAGACTTAACAGAGCGGGAGATAAGGCGGGAGATACGGGCGGCATTGCCTGACATCTTTTCAGGTTTGTTTGGTCTTTTGGAGTTTCCTATTAATCAATTCTATGTTCCGCCAGGAGATGCAGGATCAATCAGAAGCTCGACTTCAGGTCTCCTAGAGACTTGTAGTAGTTTGATCTCAGCATCGCGGTTCGAGCAAGTCAGAACATTCAGGCAGTGGCTTTTGCCAATATTGCAGAAGCATATCGCAGAGTGTGTCAAGCCATTCGTTTAAATGGATCTCCCCATCTGACTTCTCAGTCTAGGCAGAAACCTGGATCAAAGGACCAACCAGCGCTTCTAAAATCATATTGTGTATCGGTAGAGCTTATGACTCATGCAAGCTGTTTCCTCTCCATTTTAGACGTGAGTCTTAACATGTAAACCATCCGGAACTATCATCTCACTTGATCTTTCCAGTTAACCCTTTCTCTGCTGGAGCATTCAACCACTATAGATTTACTCATGGCTGTTATAAATACTCTTCATCGCTTCGCAACGATTTGGGCATGCATGAATGCCATCGGGGACATTATTACGGCCCTCGACACGGCCCATCAGGTGTGGAAGGTTAGGGGGGTTCAATCTCGTCCATTACTATCCCTATTGCTGGAGCTCGACGACGGAAGGTGTCTTACTGATGCATCCCGCAAGAGTATCACAGCCGATATCACGGCTTTCACGCTGGTGGGTTTTCCGTATACTCTCCTGATGCCATATACTAAAACCCATCATAGGCACTTCAGCCATTAACCGAGCAGCACGATGTTGTCCCAGACGTTCTTCCCGAGATTCTTCTCCTGGCGGGTGATCCCGACAGCGATTCTCCAACGCTGCTCGCAAACAGTCTCTGGATCAAATATCGAACATCTTTTGATTGGGCCTGGAAAGTATGGGACAACACGGTGGCCAGTCTTCGACAAGTTCCTGTCATGACCTCGGACGTTGCAGGCCGCCGTGCCTGCGCACTGCGATATGGTGTTTTTCTTTGGCATGTGGACCAACATCTCGCAACGGGCCTAGATAGTGAGGTACTGCGATGGTTCCTTGGCCCTGGGAAGAATGAAGTAGCAGCACTTAGCCCAGACGCTTGGGATGTGTTGACGGTCGTGCTACTGTACCTTTCTGTACACGGCGCTCTCAAGGCAACAACGATCCTGAGAGGCTTGGTGTATCCTGCTTGGCAGCTGACTGCCGCGGTATCCGGTGACCAGCAAAGCGGCAGCATAGAGACGTTCCTTCGCGCTGCCAACAACCTTTGTAAGCGACTCCTGTTATCGAACGACGTCAATGATGAACTACCACCAACGGATCTTCATGATGTTCAATGTATCCGCACTCGGAGGCAGGACGTATACTGTGCATCGCACTTCCAATTACTCGTATCCAGCGTCCCGTTGCTCATCTGCATAGAAAATAATGCCACGGTCCAACAGGAACTTCGGAACGAGACCACAGCCTTGCGGCATTTGCTTTGTCAAGATCGAGATTTCCGTCAGGGAGCTTACCGGAACCTCGATGCCACGCGGGAAGCTTTTGAAGAAGCCTTACAGCACTTGGACGAATCAACTGCGCACCTCAGCAAACACTTTGTTTCTGGGCTTAGGATGCTTATGTGTGATACCAGTGATGGTAAGGGCGCCCACGATAGATCTGATGGGAATCATAATTAATAACAATTAGATGTAGAATCGTCTGGCTGGCCAGATGTGACCTCTCTCCTGAGCCCTTGGAAAATTGCCTCCACGATGATTCAGTTACAACTTATTCTTAGGCAGATGGACCGCGACCTTTCGAACGAATCTACCCACCAGACCACAAGCGAGAAACTTGACAAGTTGATCCTCATGCTCTTCCATCATTCCATGACATCCGAAGAGGCTTACTACGTCGGTGAAATGGCGCGGGGGGTGGAGAATGCAGTTGCTGGCAAGGTATCTGCCCAAAATGAATCCCTAGAACATTACTGATCTCCATCAGTTCATCAACAATGGGTTGAAATGCATCACTGAATTGTTACAAGACTCCTCAGCGACCATCGCTCTACCTGAACGCTTTCGACGGGCAGGCGAACTTCTCAGGGTTCTTATCTATGTCTCTCAACCAATGCGAGATGATATGGCCCTGTTGCCAAATGTAGAACCTCTAATTCAGGAGGAGTTTTTAGATTCGCTGCACACGAAAATCGCAAAAGTCGAATCTCTTTTAACATTGGATGAGGCATCAGTCGAGGACCCTACCCAGCCAACGCAGGGCATTGTCTTGATACTTCGCCTATTGCAGTTTGAATTGGGTTTCCACAGTACCTGGACACCCAAAACCAAAGAGTTATGTGATGTCATTGGTGAATTGTTATTTAAGCTTGCCCTAGTATGTAATTCTACTTTGATTATTGTTTACCCTCTGATCAACTGCTGTAGGTTTATGGCACGTCAAGCACTCTTGATCCCGTAACATTCCCCTTGATCATAGACACCCTCTACTATCTTTATGATGGTGAGTTTCGTTCCAACTACTTGAAATAACTCTCATCCTTTCATAGAAATCCCTTCTGATGTGAAAGTTATACCGTTCGATCCCTTTCGCAACTACCCCAGTTTGCCTATCTCCGACCTTCCACCAGACTTACCCACAGAATATCGCACTCAGCTCATATCCCTCCTTCCTCACCTCTCTACGGCAGCTTCAGTGTTGAACCTGGTAACTACCCATCGAGACTCAAACGGCAATCTCATCTATGGCTCTCCCGTCATAAACCGCCCCTGGGAATGGATTGAAAACTTAGGAGAACCCTCCAATCCTGACTCAAAAGAAGGTCGAGAACGAGACGACAGGGATAGATTGAACATGAAACACCTTGTCAGAAATTCAGCTTCGCTGTCTCTTGAATCCTTCGGCGCACGAATGACTGGTGATGGGAGTTTGCCATCGATGCCAGAATTCAGCCCGAGAATAGAAGGGAATATTCGTGCCTTCGAAGATGGCCTTTCAGCAGAAAACATATTTAAACGAGATTGGCGTGAAACTAGGATGGAATTAGAACCTGAACTGTTGAGCGGGAACTCAATGATGCGGCTGAAAGGAGAAGCCGACCAAGAGGGCAGTGGAAGTGCCATACTTTTAGCTGGAGCTAGATCTGAAAGAAGACCAACGCCAAGAGGTTCACCTGCGTCATCTATCGTCTCGCGCTCATCTGCCCGAGGGTCTGCTGCATCCATGCGACAAAGTCCGGGACAACTATTGGTTCACAAACAATCAAACTCTAGCATCGGCGAACCTATCGACGTTGATAGCGTCCCTACTAGCTCGTCCTCAAAGCGGGCGCCCCCCAAGCGCAAAGCAACTGCTTTATCCATTAGCGATGATGACGAGGTTGAAATAGTGGATGGACCTCACCCCATGCGGCCGACTGCATCTAAAAAGCCCAAGGTGAAGGCTGCAGCGAAGACGAAAGCGAAGAAAAGGTAAATGTCGATGCTTGGATTATGCCGCGTCTACCAGCGCCTCTACACCTTTGACAATTGCATTATTTTCTGTAATATGCTTTACACACTGTAAATTACTCACAATTTGCTTGATTACACTACTTCAATAGAGAAGAGTATTCCTACAGACGATAGATATTAAGCAAGATTCGGCGGCATGGCAGGCACGATAAAATACATTATAAATGAGGATAATATCATGAGAAAAAAAATGCACAATCTAGAGTAAGGAATTGAGAACAAACAAAACCCACTCAGAGGTGTTAAATGCGGGACTTGGGGAAAAATCTATCCCATGGGCCGCTCAGGCGGAGAGCCGGTACTCGACCTCTTACTCCCCCGAAGGCCACCGTTTGTGGCTTCTCCGGACTTTTTTCTCCCGCTGCTCGAGCAACGGTTCTCACGAGCGCTTTCAACGCGAAATCTTCAACGGGGCGGTTCTTGATAACCTCCCTACAAGTCGGGCATGTATACTGAGGAGTAGGTTGTTGATACTGGGCGAGCATTGCGGCTCCATGGGGTGTATGAAGCATGAACGGGTTCTGTGCCATGAAGGCTTGTAAATGATGCGCATATGGGTTTGGCGCGTTGACGTTGTAATGAGGATGTACGGTCATAAATTGGGCAAGAGTTGTTCCAAACCAATCTTGTAGACAAGATTGACAAAATGTGTGGCCACATTCTGGTAATCTGGTAATCACTAGATCAGTACTGTGATAAATAGAACAACCGTACCTTGACCTACATATGTGGCAACCACATTCTAGCGGTACATATTTCGCAGTTGACATTGTCCTCGAGCTGACCGATATCCTAACCGCATTTGTCAGTTACGCGTGGAATGAATGAAGTGAGTCTCAAGCAAGCCCACCAGGACAAGTTTCCCTTTGCCAGGTTGCGGTAATGCCTTCAATTCAGATATTTCTGCATGAGAATTCATGAGCTCCTGCTTGACCTTCGTTAGGTCCCGCTTGTATTTGTCGTTCTCCTTTATACAGTAGTTTATCAATGATAGAACACGGAGCTGTGGCACGGAGAACCAACCATACCTCCTTTAATTTCTTTATCTGTTTTCGTAATTCCTGAGTCACGGATGGCCGGGCAGCAGCGAGTGGCTCGTCGTCGTCGTCGGAGGATATTTCAATAACATCCCCGATTGGAACCAATGGTTTACGAGTCTCTTTTCTCTTCTTCACCAATGGGGACTTCGCAAACACCCTCTCCTCCCCATCCGACGAACGAGCCGTTGTTATTTCGATCCCATCCGTACATTTATATCTTCCTTTTGAACCACCTCCGGAGTAAATTGGTGGCTGCACAGCTTGTCGACTGGAAGTTGCACGGGTCGCTGGCATTATATACCCGAATCGTAAAGCCCTCAATAAATATAAGTAGGACGTAAGGCAGAACGTAAGAACGCGTTGAGGGATGAGATGGTTGAAGTTGAAAGACAAAAGGACAAATCGAGACGACGACACGCCCGAAATCTGAACGCACGTGACATGATATCCACAGAAAAGTCTATTTTGATCGACCCCTAATTATAAACGGACAAATTAGACCCATAGAACTCAAGAAGTCAGAAAATGAGAAGAAAGATAATAGATACACAGCTATAAATATAGTATAGATACAGACAGGTAAGAACAAGGCCAGAGCTTGTAAGTATTATGATACAGACAAAGGAAGGTGAAGTGAAAGAAGGCACTGGAAAGGAGGGGACGAATACGATGTGGTGCGTTGTATTCTACGCGTGGTGGTCCATATTATGAACGTCGCAGTCGGTACGATTGACAGGGAGAACTGGAGCACTGCTCTGGTAAAAATAAGGGTAAGCTTGACATGGTGGACACGATCGTAGGTAGTATCGCACATCTAGATGCATTGCCAGCGACACCCTGGTTCGGGGTTGGGTTCGCGAACGCCAACCTTTTCCTACAAAATTAGCCGCCGTCAGAGAGGTAGATTTCTCGAAGGGAGTGGTATACTTACGGTTTCCCTTGTTTCAGCGAAATTGGTTACAGGAACGGGTGCGGCAGACACGACACAAGCCACTGGAGGACCAAACGTCTACAGGCGTGCTCGATAAAGAATCAATGGGTCCACGTACTGCACGCTAAGGCGATAGAAAAAAGGGCGGTATACTTCATAGTAGTGAGAGAGATGAGCTTTTCGAGATGCTAGCCCTGAGTCCGCTCTATATGAAGGACGAGTCGGTGATGACACAAGATGGAGCGTGAAAGGTAGTTTCTTAGCGACCGCCTTGTCGAGCATTGGTTTATATAAACAGGAAAACGAAGAGACAAGGCCAGGTGTGCCAAACGAATCGCCTCAAGGAGAATGATATGTTCTTCCACCCAAGCCGAACGTCAAAAGTTACTCAATACAAAGACCTTGCCACGCGCAGAATATACCAGAGAGATCATTCGATCAAGATGTCCTGGCTAGACCAAGGACTTGAGTATCGAAAGCATCAAGGCGTCAAAGAAAGTCTTGTTTAGGGACGATTTTCCTTTTCTGGAACAAAGACAAAGGTCGACGAGTTGGTGAAAAATGAGCGCTGTTGAAACGTGTACTGCCGGGTGGCGGACAAAGAATAAGGCGTGTGATAGATGGTCGTAAGCGGGAACTTTGTCTTCCCGTCCAGTCCGCAGGTTGGAGGTGGACGAGAATTCTTGTATTCGAACGTTGTGAAGCTACGGTCGGCCGTCAAACCGGCCTGACGCTCTTTTCGATATACCCTCGGTTGAGTCAGGCTTGTTCTGAGAAAAAGTTGCAGTTGCACCGACGTCGTAAAGTTGAGAGTCATGATCGTAAAGCAGTTGGATTTTGGTTCAGAATTTAAATCCAGATGCAAGTAGTAATATGAACACAAGTCCAAATATAACATGACCGGCCCGCTCTACGCCATCAGTCTCGCTGTGCCATACACACTGTGAGTGGGAGATTCTCCCCTAATTCCTTCTCTCCTTCAAGGGTCGGAATCATCACCAAACAGGCTTCCCGGCGAAGCCGTTGGATTTCTGGGGAAGGTGACAGCTCGAAGTTATTGATAATCTCCACCGTCAACGACTGAACTTCGTGGAGAGCAAATCTCCAGCCAATGCAGGCTCGTACACCACCGGCGAAGGCCAGTCTGTCAAGGACACAGGTTAAGTTGTGTTAGCAACAGTTAAGAAGTACAGGAGTCCCTACAAGTTGCCATAGACCCCAAGATTCGGGCCTTTCTTCTCATCTGACTCTCTGAACCACCGTTCAGGGTTCCAGGTGTCTGCGTCTTCTCCGAAGGCCTCCTTATTCCTAGTTCCGTGATGTTGTATAAGAGCAGCCGAGGTAAACGCAGAGTCGCTAATACTCACCTATGATACCCTGCAATAGAGGCTATAACTTTCATTCCTTTGGGGATGGGTAATTTATTAATCAGTTCACCAGTCGAGGTCTTAATCGGTTGGGACAAAGGTAACACATCGTCTTGGGCAGCTAGGCGGAAGTTATGATAAACTGCAGGATGAAAACGCATGGATTCCTGGGATAAGGTCATGAAGGGAATAGGACGTAATAGGTTTTATTCACTACCTTAAGAACCGCTGCGAGGTATGGCATGCTCTCTAGATCAGCAGCTGTGAAATCAGAACTACCGCGAGCATGAATATTTTTCTCCGTAGCACGAATCTCCGCACGAAGTCTCTCCTGAGCCTCTGGGTGACGCGCAAGTTCCAGAAGAACCCAACATAGACTCGTCGCACTTGTTTCGTGCCCGGCAAGTAAAATTGTTCTTGAATGTTGCCCGCTAAGAAAATTTTCCCTCGATGTTGCGAATTGAGAAAGTCTCTTACCGCATTTGAGCAAGCATCTCTTCATCATTTAATTTGGTATCCGCGTTTTCGGAAGCGTTGGCTTTGACTACAAAAGTGACTCAGGTGCCGCCCCATTGAATATGGAGTTACGACTGACCAAGCAAGCTGAGAATATCTTTATTTCCTTTGCCTTGCAGTAACGCATCCGCTTTAGAGTCGACGAGTTCTCGGGTGACAATGTTGGCCAGCTTTGCAGTGTGGCGAGCATGAACGAGATTTCTGCGCTGGGAGTATTTCGACATAAGTTGTAGTGCCCATAAAGGAAGTATTGTCTGCATGAATATGGCCGATTTGGGGGGGGATCCCAGAGTGTCTGACCTTTGGAAGGTAAGATAAATCAGTTACTTTCGCCCAATTCTCCACGTCGTGTGGCATGAATTACATGAGTCCAAAATAAGCCTTCATAAACTCGTTATCTGACTGAGTCAGTGCGCCAAAATGATAATCGAACGCAGCTGTGCGAGGGATGGAGGTCAGCATCATACTGGGGTTAGACTGCTATGTTTCAAAACCTTCGCCAATGGAATCCATGGTCGCACGGGAGAGCCATGCAGCGACATTAAGTACGGCTGTTTGGTTTGGAGAGCTGGCGAGGATATCTGCCCACTGCGCCGTCAGCTAACGGCACAACTACAGGTCAGCAAGGTACCGGTAAGTAGATACCGAAGCCTCACCTCTGCACCCATCTTCTGAAAGATGGGCACAAAAGCCTTGGATTCCGGAGCTTCACATAAATGTATCCTTAAATCCTCCGCAGTTTGAAGACATACGAGGGTGAACTCACCTCCAAAGCCGGGCAACATGACCTTTCGTTGCCTCCTGTGAGTCTCACCTATTTGGGGTCATGGGGACATCAGCATACAGATGGTCGATTAGTTGAAAACCGCCTTACCATCTGCCCAGAGGAGACCACGTCCCATCAGAACCCGGGATATCTCAGTCCTCTCGGGCCATTTAGGAAATCCGTATCCTATAAGAAAATAAGAGAAATGCGTGAGATACCAATACGAACAGAAGTACGGGGCAGAGTACTAACCGGAAGTATGGAGGATATACTGAAGGGCTTTGGGATCAGAAATCAGAAGGCGGTCCTCCTGGAAAACGAAATAATGGGTGAGAAATTCAGGTAAAAGCTTCGAGAAACTCTCACTCCAAAAGGACCTCTGATGCGGACTACGTCGCCAAATTGACGTTGATATTTGAAGTCAGGCTCTCCTGCCTGGCTCTGAAATATTTCAGGCAAGTTTCCTGTATCTGAGAGTCAGTATCTGTGCAAGTGCGGGTCTCCGCCGCGTTTACCAAGCCAGAAGGAATCCGGCGTCGGCCCTGGAATGTGCGCAACCGATATCCGGGTATATCGGCGATAGGTAAGGTAAATGCACGTCAAGGCGCCAAAGGAGGCGAACAACACCTCGCGCTAGATTTGAGGACATTTAATTCGTTTTTCAGTTCTCTAGCACGCACTCAGGTGGGGGAAGTCATCCTACCGATAATCCTGTGGTATCGACTAGGAATTGGGTGATGGGTGGTGGGCTGAACATGGTGACTTGCGTTCACAATTAATCCGAGCTTGTGGTTGACCACGACGTTGCTATTTAACTTGGTAACAAGATCGGGGCAGATGTGGTGTTAGGAGAGTGGGAGTGGGAGTAAGTGAGAGTGGGGTCCTCATTAACGCTGTCTTGAACGATGTCATGCATGGGCAACGTTTAAACGATCAACCGCGCTTCATGTGACTACCCTGAGAGGACCAGCTAACGTTGAGCTCCTACCTGGTGAGAAGAGCGGCGTCCGGAAGGCCTGTCTGATGGTAAGTATGGTCATTTGCCTCAACCTAAGTCCACCTTGAGGTCCCTCTTGAATGGTTTACCCAAACTAGCAATCGTGACCACAGGGATGTGCCAATGATGCGGTGCCAAAGCCAAGGAGAGTAATCGAATTGTACGTCCGTTCAATCGCACTATTCGGCGTCACAGATGGATATATTCCAAGATAAAAATAAGTAGAAAACGAAATTCGTATCCAACTACACCCGCGTCTGGTCAGATGTCCTCCCAAGCGGCATCCGATAGAGCCTGAGCTGCTATCAGTTTATCCCAGCTCTCAAGCCCGAAATACGTCGGCAGCTTGCACCAATTGTCATCTAACCCTTTTTGCATCCAATTCTTCACCTCTACCCAGCAGTGTTCGCATAAATGTTCTTTCAGCACGCCACAGGATTTCTCCGGCAGCCCCTCCAATGCCTCTGTCTTCGTATCAAGGAACCCGCTCCCGTTGAAGTCAATTGACATTCTCAGGAGATAGTAGAAGCACGTGTCGCCGCCCCAGCTCGGGACGTTATCGCAGTCGTCACATGGCCTTTTCGGCTTTCCATCGGGGGTGATATTATCCAGCCAGCTAAACACCGTCGACCGGCGCGACGCTCTGAGCTTCTCCCTCCCTTCAAGGACTCGCGTAACGTCGTATGCACAGATGGTTTCGGCAGTGTCGTCACCCCGAGGGACCCCATTCACGATGTCCTCGATTGGCAGTTGGGCGGCGAGGTAGTAGGCTACAGGCCCAAAGGCGGGGAGGTCAAAGTCTCGGCAGGCATTGATCGCCTGCAAGGGAAACGCACGAAGGAAAGCCTCACGTTCCTTCGCCTTGACTCCCCGGATTGTGGGCCGCATTGGGCGGTAGCTGTCGATTTCGCAGGGGAATAAGAGTTGTAAAGCTTCGATTGCCATTCGCCGTTGAGTGGGGAGGTCCAACTTATGGCTCGCGCTGAGGACGGCCATTGTGCCGTCCCAGTGTAGCTGGGGAGGCCCTCCCTCAACTACTCTTTTCAGTTGACTGGGCCAGTTATTAGTAACCATCGACTGTTGATAAGATTGGAACTCACAGATCGTCGTAAATCACCGCAAGCAAGAAATGAAGTTCGCGAGGTGTTACTAAGTCGTACAAATCGCACACCACAACTTCGTCTATCTTTTCGCACTGGTCTGGTTGTGGAAGGGTTAACAGCTGGCCGAAGAGACCCTCAATGTGCGCCAGCCGTAAAGTGTGGACGCGAAACAGGGTCGACCCTGCGCGAAGAACGATATCGCCATCCTTGAAATAATATTTGGTGTCGCGGGTGTATATAGGAGGCGGTGGTGGGGGCTCCAGCATAGTAGGATCCACTTGGGTTCCAGCATCTGCAACAGCGACAGCGATGGTATCGGCTTGTGAGACCTCATTTGTCGCGCTCGCTGTCATCGACTCTTCACCTACTGCCGTTGCACCATCTGATATCTCCCCATCTGCTTCTAGTTTTCTCTCTGTCTTCACAGTTTCAGAGATCGTCCCTGTTGCCTTGGACGACCCTTCAGCTTTTGCTTCTTGGTCTGACTCATCCCCTGTCAAATCGATCGGCTGGGTTCCTGTCCCAGAGTGGTCATAGACAGTGCTGTATGTTCTGGCTCGCTTGCGTGGTCGTACGACAAATCGGGGGGACTCGTAATGTGGTGGTAATATCGCAGCCTTCCTCTCGATGGTTGGTTGAGGTTCAGGTTCAGGTTCTTCAATTTTGCGCTTCATCGCGCGCGTCAAAAAAGCGAGAGGCATTTCTGAGGTTGGTTGTGTTGTGTGGGTGAAGAGAAAATGTGGTTATGCACAATGTAATCGGTGAGTTGGAATTATAAGGCATGGCGAAATTTGAGCTACGGCAAAGTCTATTGTTCGACGTCTGAGGTTATTGTGTTCAGGGTCAAATTGCAGGATGATCAGAATTTGCCGATCTTGTAGCCGATGTGCACGTGTCTCCATTTCTTCCCAACCATCATGAGCACAGCCAGCCCAAACGCAAGCGCAAACGGCGCTCTTGTTCAGCAAGTGGAAGCTGTCGCGGCTCGGAAGCAGGATTGTCTGTCGTGCAGGATAGTTGGAACAGGGACTTTTGCTACAGTTGGGACATATGCACTGTGGCAGTCGCGGGCTACGGCGCCCGGTAGTCCAGGACAGAAGAAGATTGTTGCGGGACTGGGCGTCGGTGCGTTACGCTATTGTTCAATTTTCAACAGACTCACATCTTGTTTCCCAGCATTGTTAGCAGGTGGTGTCATCAGGTGGTTCCAGTGATAATAAAGGTATGGGTCCACTTCAGCATGCGTCACTAGCCGACATTTACATTGAGTCGGAAGTATTCTCTCGTGCATGACATCCGGTTCATGATATATAGACATGGTTTAGAACATGTTACCATAATACATTTTTGGATAGACAGCCAAAACTATGTGTGAGTGAAGTTGGGCTTCCTCTTTTCCGCGAACGCACCCATGCCTATATATATAATGATCAGCATCCAGCACAACAGAAAATATGCCGAATGTCGACAAACCTTCTTTTTGATCGTTGGTCGCGAATAGACTTTGGAAGAGGCGCCTTTCGAATCTCAAACCCTCTGATAGGGTCAGTTCATATGCTGATCACCAAGTCAGAAATCGCTCTTCAGTTTAATTTCTGAGACGTACCGGCGTTCACAACCTCCTTTCCAGCTTGGACAGCAAGCTGGCCTTTGCTTGCAATCTCATTCGCCATCGAAATTGCTTCTTTCACCACCTCGCCCTCGCCCTCTCCTACCACCCTGCTGATCATGCCCCAGTTTGCTGCCTCAGTCGCAGTGATCAACCGTCCTGTCAAGACCATTTCCATCGCACGAGACTTTCCTACGAGTTGGGCAAGGCGTTGGGATCCGCCACCGCCCGGGATGGTTCCAAGGTTGATCTCAGGTTGACCAAACTTGGCTGTGGGAGAAGCAAGGATGATGTCACACATAAGTGCTAGTTCGCAGCCTCCACCGAGCTAAAGGAAGAGAAAGATAGTTGGTGTAAGCTCGACATGAATAATGTAGACCCGGGAAAGGCTCATACCGCGTATCCTGATACTGCGGCAATAATTGGTTTGCGAATTTTGGTCATGTCTGCCCAGTCCTCGAGGAAACGATTCTTGTAGGCATCAGCGACTGTTTAGGTGTAACGTTAGGCACGATCTGAAAGAGGGTCCTAGTTGGCTACGTACATTGCTTGTCCTTCATCTCCTTGATATCGGCTCCAGCTAGAAGGTAACATGAGTATCCAGAAACCCACCGACACGTCTTACAAACCTGCGAATGCCTTCTCAGATCCTGTCAGCACCACTGCACCAACAGACGCATCGTTGTCCAGGTCTTTCAGAGCTTGATTGAGCTCTACGAACAGAGGCGAGCACAGTGCATTCAGAGCCTTAGGCCTGTTCAAGGTGATAAGAGCCACAGAAGGCTCCGGGCGAGACGTAAGGATATAGGTGTATTGTGACGACATTAGACGAATGGATCCAAGTCGGGCGAACTGCGGGCGTGCTGGAGTTGCGAGTCTCAATGGAGTGTATGCGGCGCGGAAGAAAGAGAGGGACATGGCTGATCTCCGGAGAGTTGGACTTTGAAAAGCAAGTGATGAAGGTCAACCAGTTATGGCACAAAACTTCCAATGCCTCCAATGTTTCCGGACCTTACATCCTCGGGTATTTCTTGGTACCACATTTACCGGTTACAGCCGACCTAATGTCAAATCTCTAAATCAACTCTCATTAAAGCTATAAAAGTTAGAGAAATGACGCGGTAAATGTCCTCTCAGACAGGAGTGGATGAGATTTCGGGATTCTCCATCACCCCTGGGGAACGCCGTCTTTTTAAGAACCACGTACTTCATGTGGCGAGGATTGAAAGGGATGGGGATGGCTGAGACCTTACAGTATAAAGCTTTTCAGGCAGTTTGCACTTCAAGAGAACATTAGTATCTTGCTCCTTTGAACATGTTACTCATATTTGATTATCGGGCGAAGGGTCCTGGAAATTAGTGTGTGATAAGGCTGTAAAACATTTCTTCCACATTCCACCTGATGGAGGATAGTTACAACAATCGGCTATGTGTTGCCTCATGTTGACGAATATAACAGGCGATCTCTCCCACATTGGATTCTTCGCGACATTTTTGGACAACTGTTGTTGTACGAGTGCTTCTATTGTTTCCCCACTTCATACTCACGGATAAAACACTTGCCCTTAGGGAAATGGAGTGGCAGGGATGAACGGCAGAATGATCAACTTCTCGCTGTCCCACTGTTGTGTCACCCCCAGGCAGTGAGCAAGGGACGGGTAAATGTGGTCCAATTACTTACAACACCAGAAGTGTAGTAGACATCTGACTCGATCAGCTTCCTTGCTTCGTCAATCGTTTCGGCCTTAACAATCAACAACGAAGCCACGGCTTTCTTCTGGCCACCCTCCGACTCAATCTGATCTTCACCCACGACCATGCCGCCGACCTCTGCATATTAACATTGAAAGTCACTACACGCACTATGTATAAAGGAGACTTCACTCGCGAATGACTCCAGAATCTATCAGCGGCTGAACAGATTCAAAGTGTCGGGACCGAACTGCATATCTTCTCTCATGAGCCCCTTCGTCTGTCTTGTCTGGCGCGTACACGAAGAATCGGTGATATTGTTTTGTAGTGGTCGACATTGTTCGGGGGACAAGACGAGGCCCGTGGAAGGAACTGCGCAGAGCTGCTCCTGTGAATGTGGAAAACATGAAAGGAGTTTACTCTCACGTCCGGAACTTGTCCGGAAATTCGCAGACTCCTGAGGAGAGCATAATATATTTAATCGGGAACAGGAGTACATGAATCACGGAATAGAGGTTGCAGCCATAAATGGTGCAATAACGATCCTTTCTGGATCCCACTGTTCGTAGTCCGTGAGCGTTTGCTGATTCGGGTTGGGCAGGGATCGATGTAACGTACCACACCGGCCGTGTAATAAACATCTGTTTCCACCATCTTCCTCACACTGCGGGCCGCCCCGGCACGTTGAATTTCAGCATCACGAGCGGTAGAGAAATGGGAACTCACTCGTCGATAGAATCCGCCTCGCAAATGAATGTGGAGCCAATCATTTTCTTGTCGGAGGTTGGAGTGGCGATGGACTCTTCGGTTAACAGCACTCCACCGACGCCTAGCATGTCGATAGTACATCAACCCTCAAAAGTTCCTACATGTATAACGAGGTATGCGCGCACGAATAAACCCGTCCGATATCCTCGACTTCGCACTCTCTAGATGAGCTGGCCTCACCGAAAGCCGCTTCTGGAACGTTCCTTCTGCTGTCTTGTCTGGTGCGTAGACAAAGAATCGTTGGCGCGTCGCTGTGGCTGTAGTCATTTTTCGCAGAGTTTGGGTGTGAACGCCTCTTGATTGCGGTCGTGAAGAAAGGGGTGAAACTCGCAGCAAGTGGTTCATCAGCCGCATCACGTTCGCGAGATTCGGAGTTGGAGGCCCAGCGTAAGGAATTCGGTTCGGCGGCTTGAGGGGAATGATAGCGGTTACCGGGCCGGATAGGCGGGCCTAAATGCCATTGGTGACATCCATTCCAGCTTTAACAGTGTCCCCCATGACTGAGCTGGCAACGTCAAATTATCACCCCAAGCAAGAGCTTTCTGACCCTTCTGACACCTTATCAATGGAATCTTTCGCCGACTCAAAGTTAGAGACTCGCACGAGAATTGAACTGGACCGCTTACACCCCCTGTTCGCTGCGCCAGACGGGGATGTAATCCTTGCAGCAAAGGGGGGAGGGGTCTTTTTTCGTGTGTACAGCTTTACTTTGAGGATGACTTCCGGCTTCTTCAGAACTATGTACACCTTGCCCCAGTGCGTAGAACGTTCCCCCTTTTCTGAAGGTGGCTTAGATTGGAATTTTTTAGGAAAAACACCCCGACCCCGAACGATGTCGTCTACACCGACGAAGACACGTATACTCTCGAATCGTTACTGCGTATGATTTGCGGCCTGCCGCTTCTCGCGATAGAGACATATGACCAGCTAGATTCCCTTCTTTTTGCTGCTGAAAAGTATGACATGCCAGGCCCCATCTCGATTCTCAGGCTCCAAGCTATGACCCCATCATTCCTCGAAGAGCCTTTCCGCCTCTATGCAGCCGCATCGCGCCATGCATGGGATGCCGAGAAAAACTTTTCTTCGACACGGACCCTGGCATATAACATCCACGACCCGGCCCTACGGGAGGTACTTCAACGCTTATCTACGGAGGCCCTACTCGATCTTTTCCAACTTCACCACTCTCGACGGGAGGGGTAGGTCCCATTGGTATTCTTGTGATGTTAGGATGCTGCTGAAGCGTGTGCTAGGCTGCGGGCACGCTTGAACGAACCGCCATTCGTTCCCGGTACCTCTACGGTATGCCCCTCTTGCAACGCGAAGATCGATTACCATACTTGGCGGGAGCTAAAGTACAAGGTTATATTAGAGATAGATGCACGTCCTCTCGGCGACACCATTCTAGAACAGGGCCTCCTTGAATGGCCGGAATCCCTCGCGTGCTGGGAGTCCAAGTGCCAGTGTGGGCGTCTACTCTATGATAAAGCGGAGACGCTGAAGGTGATACGGGAATGCATTGACGAACTTCCGAATTCGCTTTAGGGATTTCTTCCCATGTTCAACGATGATATCCCTGCAAAATCTGGACACCACAAATTATTTCATCTTGTTTATTTTTTTTACGCATTATGAACTATGCTCATCCTTCCTTTCTATGTCACACTTGTACATATTGACACACTTCACCTGAACAGTCCTCATTGTATTTTTAAAGATTGTACTGTATGTAAATATTCACGCCGTTTTCCGTTTTTACGTTTGTCATGGAATCATCCAGTTTCTTATGGTGGATTTGACTCGTTCAAACCGTGATACAGCTGGTAGATGCGTATTTACCGGATGTCCGGACCGATGGTGCACGCTTAACAACATCGTGTGAAATAAAATATGTCGAAGCCACAACAAATTGAGAACCCCAAATTGGTGAAATAAATTTGTTCCGCGTCGCGTTTCTCGCCAATTTTATTGAACGATGCTAAGCCACTGCAGCTTTCCTCAATACTTCGCTGGTACCGCAAGGGGATTCACAACTTGTAGGTACCTGTATCATCCCAGACATACTGAGTCATATCAATTCATTTCAAAGGCTCGCCGTCGAGAACATATTCCACAACCTCGACTTTCTTGTCGCCCTCACAATTACCAGGATGTACTAGGCGACCAAGTAAAAGGCTGCTCCCGTGCTGCAATACGAACGGGTCCCGTTTTCTCTCCAATGCTCAGCCACAGTGAGTAGTGATTGATTCTATTCCGCCCAGCAAGAACCCACCTCAATGATAATCCTCCAGGCAACCAAAGGAACCAGGGCTGAACTCTATCTTTTCCAAGCAAGAGTCGGCATGGGACCATGTATTCTCGGACATTAAAGATATGTCCCCATTGATACCTTCAACCCCCCCACAAACACCTCGTGCTCAAGGTCGCCGGCAGGCCATGACAGCTCGTGAAATCAGCGCTTTCGATGAGATGTTCGAAATGATTTTCGACGCAACAGGCACGAGTAAACCAAGCTCTTCTACATCTCAAACAAATGTTGGTGTGGGCCGTGGCGACATCAGCGATCTACTCGGGAAGCTGCGCACACATTCGAAGAAGATGCGGTGGACGTCGGAGGCGGACGAGGCACTGGACCTCAAAAAGGAAGAGATGGACATGTGCGGGACGGACTATCAATTATTAGAGTGGGCAATGCGCGAAGTCTTTCAAGAGTCTATAAAGTACGAGGAAGCTGCACGGAAGGCAATTTCGGCAGCGGCAGAGTCGCAAACACCGGTGGACCTGCCACCGTTGCAGCCACCCGCATATCCCCACCTACTCGCGCACTTAATGCACACGTTTCGCGACAAGTACCACGATCCACATCTTGCACTGGCTATGTTTGACCACGCACGACACCTGTCGATTGCGTCATATGTTTTCGGGTGCTCGACGCAGGCTTACAATGAACTCATCGAAACTCGGTGGGCCTACTTCTACGACGTCAAAGGGGTACACGACGCACTTCAAGAAATGGCAGTCAATGGCGTCGATGTTGATTCACGGACGCGGCGGTTGGTGGAAATGGTTCGGAGAGAGGCTACGCAGCGAGACTTATGGTTCGAGGAATCTCAGTTGGGGAGCGGGGAGGTCATGAGACTGTTGACGAAAATCGATGAACTGGCTGCCAAACCACCTAGTCGATCACGC
Organism: Collybia mongolica; assembly: GCA_013420905.1. Taxonomy (NCBI): domain Eukaryota; kingdom Fungi; phylum Basidiomycota; class Agaricomycetes; order Agaricales; family Clitocybaceae; genus Collybia; species Collybia mongolica. The sequence continues at coordinate 1,413,634 of JAAXNY010000004.1, forward strand.
AAAGCAAATACCTGGATTACCAAATCAACACTCCCGAAAAGCCCTGCCAAGTGGGGTGACTGGAAAGCTACGCCATTAGAGGTCAAAGCCGATGATAGTTGGGGTTTCGATCAGTGGGACAAGCCGTCGAGACGTGACAAGGGCTCAAGAGAGGGTACCCAACAACGGTTATTCGAGCGGGAGCGAAGAGACGGAAGACCTTTTGGCGAGCTTAAATTATAAACTCTCTATTTTTAAACGGGGGACTATAGGTGTGTTACATACAAGAAATATCAAAGTAATCAGTAATCAACAAACAAGTCGAGATTGAAATGAGGGTATGGATTATGATATTATGTGTTCCGCGGTATATCTGTAGATGAGAGAAAATCCTTGTATTTCCTTCGTTTCCATTAATGTTGTGGGCGACGTGAACGGGACTTGGACACCCTGGGCGCGGGTATCGAGGGAATAGCTCCAAGACCGTGTGTGGGAGTATAACTAGTATCCGCCTCGTTGCATTTGAGATGGAGGAGTAGGTTATAAACGAAAATTTGCTCGTATCTGTCAAGTAAATTTGTCCATCAAATCACCACGGGCGGAAGCAAAAGTAAACTCACTGGGCATTCGTGAACACAACGGACATCGAGTCAGAGTTGCAGCGCAGGAGATTCGGAGCCATGACCAGCGCCAGGTTAGCAGGTGTCATCTTTGTGACACTCTGAATCCTCTCTTCCAAGAAGAGCTGAAGGAAGCTTATCACAAACAATACAACACGCCGGTTGATTGTTGGCAGGCGTTCGACTATTCGAACGCACGCATCCGCATCTTGCGAACTTGTGATGCATTCATTGTACATCTCCTCTGGGACTAGCGGATCACAGAGTTCACGCAACCAAAGCTTCATCAACGATGCCAGGACGTGAGGGTCATTCACACCATCTAACGTGTAATAGCCACGATCAATTCGTAGTTTGAGCTCTGAAACGGAATCCCCATCCCCGGGCACCCGGAAAATGCCTTCGGACTTTGGGCCACCAAGAGCAAGGATACCATCCGCGAGGAATGGTAAAATGATAGGCACCTTCTGGTGGGGGTAGGTTCGCTCCTGTAAACGGATGATGGCGTCGAGAGATTCTCCGAATGTCGATGGGTGGAAAGCCGCGTCCTGAGTGGGGATTGAGCTTCATGAACACAAGCAACACGACACAACTTACTGCAGCCGTTTCGATCTCTGCTACCGTCGGCGGTTTCCCTCGAGGTCCCTTCTGAGCAATGAACACCAGCCGTCGCAGGCAGTACTTGGCCATGATATCAACGCGTCCTTCCTGTTGGGATGTGTGTTGTTGGATGAATGATTGTAGGTATGTTTCAAAGTTTTTTGATGGAGGGAATGTAATTAAGAGGACACATAAGAGCTGCCATCCTTTGAATACACCCTCCCTACGCCAATCAGTCTGTTAAATTGAATGAACCTAGAAAAGAATGGGGGATGGACTTACGTGGTGGGGTTCCGCGTAAGCTGTTTCATAACTTGACAATATATCTCATCCCTAAGTTCTCCGTGGGTAAGCCCTTCACCAAGAAGCCAGCGCTCTTCTTCCACTATTCCGATAGTGCCTACCGCTAATGACGTCGTCGATGCGTTGATTGACGTGACCATCGACACATGGTTTTCCGGTTGTATACGAACCCCAACAGGTCTTTCCCGTTCACGGTCACCCATGATGTGCTGGATGACTTTGAATACCTTCACTGCATCCTTGTTCAGCGAACCTTTCAGTGTGAGCAATGGGGAGGTCAAAGGAGCCTGTTGCAAGATGTCAGTTGACACTAAGAATGACTTGGTTCAGGAATGACCTTTTGCCAGGCCATCATCTGCTCGACAGGGACCTTGCGCCTAAAAATGAATCCCGTCCTATGTGTAGAAAAATACTGCCGAGCAAAATCGGACTCTGAAAATTGCTGGATATCTGAGGCAAGAGCTTCTGGTAATATTGGATATGACCTGTGTTAGAACATCGATCAGGTGAAAAGCGAAAACATGGGAATGGCTCATACCCTGAGCTCATAATTGACATCGGAGTCTGTTGGTTAGTGTGAATACGAGGTCCCACAGGAATAGGCTTTCCTGTTGCTCTATTTTTGACAGGACTCATTTGAAGGGTTGCAGCTTAACAGGTGTGAATATAGGGAATCATACACCATCGGTTTAGCGAGCATTACGCACCATGGTTGGGTATGGGTCCACTGATGCCCTTTCCAGCCACCGTCGGGGCTGAAGCGCTTCGACCAGACCAAAAATTCCCGCCGTTTGGAGTGGCCGGTATTGGTCTTCGAGGTGAAATAGGTACTGTCTGCTTCTTTCCCTTGGAGGGCGTGCCAGGCTGAAGAGTCACCACGGGATTCCCATGACCATGTCGACTACTCGATCCAGTGCCAATGCTTGAGGGACTTGTTGGCGATTTTGGGCTAGAACCATGTCCACTATCCGAGTGAGAAGTCAATAGTTCCATGGCAGCATTGAGACTTTGAGGGGGTTGAGGTCGGTGAGACACATAGGAAGAGGATTTGGCTCGTGCGCGAGAAATAGAGTCGGGATTGCTAGAACTTCCACTTTGGCGTTGTTTTCCCTTAGAATTTTCGTTTTCATTCGGAGGTGAATTATACATTCCATTAGTGATAATAGGTGTAAGGTTTCCAGATTTTTTTGACGAAAGTGAAGGAGGGGCAGAGGCATCAGATCCAGGGATAGGTGTCAGTTGATGGCCGTGAGTATGTGGTCGGGTGGACCCGTTGAGTACTATGCTTATGCGTGGCTCACCAGAGCGAGGTCTCTGTCCTGGAGAAGTGTTCTTCGGATCTGCAGCAGGACGAGACGATTGCGTTTGTCGTATAACACCTGGGTCATGAGATTTATCTTGATCATTAGCTGATGACCGTGAACGTCTAAAAGCAGGTTTTCCCGAGGCCTCTGCAAGGGGTTCTAGGTTGGACGTTTGTTTGAACGATTTTGAGAATCGCGTTGTCTGGGATAACCGCCGGCCTAGTGCGGTATTCTGGGGAGGCTATGAATTAAGCCTGGAATGATGAACAAACCAACCTACTTGAATAATACCCAAAGGTATCACAAACCCGTCTGGTCGCTCCCATACAGTCTCTCCCGTTTTCGTCTGATAGTAATATGAAAGCCCACCCCGGGAATCATCGCTGAGCTCCCACCACTCTCCTTCAGAGCTTGGGGGCAACCTAAAAAGATATTAACAAAGGTTCGAAAGGCAGTGGATATTGCAGTTACACAAAATGCCCAACGGGTGCATCCCAACTAACTTGACCAGTGGCAGGGCAGGCAAAAAAAGATGTTTGGGACTTCAATATTTCAATATTCAGCCCCGTTCAGTGCTCCCAGGATCAGAATACGATATGACTCAACATACCTGCGGATCAACCAAAGTGACCCAGAAGTTGGAACCCCATGCCGCTTCGTCTCCGTCTTGCGTCCCTGGAACTGAACTCTTCCTTGGCCGAGGCGTTCTGGACGCTGAAAGACTGTTTACTCCATCTCCCCCAGCAGTCCTTCCGTCCCGAGATGACGTGGAGGCCTCTCGTCGAACTTCGCCATTCGACGGGCTCGGCGAGGCTGAGCCTCCATTTTCGGGCGACAAGGTCTCCACCAAAGTTGCAGTCATTGGCTTGAAGCTGTTCTTCAAGACGTGTATTTCGCGAACACTGCACAATCACGATCAAGAATAAGGTAGACAAGGAAAGAAAAAGAAGATCAAGGCAGATAGAGACCTAATAAGAAACGAAGAGAAGCTTATTGACTCCGCATGTGTTTGGGCGGATGCATCATGCCTCACGGTAATTATGTTGATCATCAGGGTCAGTCCATGTGCAATGTAGGCATCAGCTCATTTTATTATTTAATTTCTACTCTCAATGCCCAGGTGCTGGAATTACATTATCATAGGCACATTTAGATGAGGTAACGTTGCGAGGTTGTCTAGAAGATAAGATGGCAGATGCTGTTATGATTACTTATTGACGGGAGTAACACCATGCCGTTATTACCCCCATGGTTCAAAGTTAAACAATTCTGTCTTGGTGATAACTCGACGATAGCAATACTCAACTCCTTGTTGACAGCACCCTTTCCGAACCTACGAGTATTCAAAAGGGCCAAGCCAATTAATGCATCATCAACGTTAGAAAAGCAACCCCGAGTGTCGGAATATAAAGCATGAATGTAAACAGGATTGAAAGAACCTTCCTGCGTAACTACAGTGACGGTGTGCCTGGACGCAAGCCATACAGACCTTGTCCTTTGGGACACTTCTGACAGTTCCCGGGCGGACATATGTATATATTGTGAGGATACTGAACATGAGCATCATCCACAATGTTTAAGAGGATTACAGTAAGGTATTAGTCGCTAGGCCTTCCACTCGAGAACGTTCCACGGTCAGGAGGGTGTATAGAAGGAAACAACTATCATGAGGTTGTTTGCAAGGCAGCTAAACCTTCGCCAGTTTCGTCGGGCGGCGTTACTGACACAGTAGGAGCGGCACTATGAGGGACACGCTCCCATGTTGGCGTGAAGGCCGGCGAATCCACCGACAACTTAGATGCTGGCACGGTGCCATGAACCTTGCTTTCTCCGTGAACTGACGAGTGTGGGGTGTCAGGGAGAGCGCCGGTCGTCGGAACTGCATTGTCGGGGCTTTCCATCCCCATCCTTTTCCTCACATGCTCAAAAGTCCTCAGGAGTCTCCTCCTCGCCCCCAGGGCAGCGATTCCTTTCAATTCCAAGGTGGCGTCGTCCATGACAACCATCTCCTGCCATGTCAATCCATCAAAGCTAGATGTATATTTATGCAACCTCAAGCTCCTGAGCCACACCGGGATATCGTTGAGAATCTCGGGATCGAAATCTTCTTCCTTTGGTGTAGCAAGGCTTGAATGGCTGTCGAGTCCTGCGCTCTGCGATCCAGGACTCTGCAGTCCGGCACTCTGCAACCCAGCACTCTTAAAGCCTGCCGTCTTCAGAGCAGCTGTCCGTGACCCGCTCTTCAACGCACTTCCGGGATATTTAGCACTGGTGGGCGTACGCCAATTCTTCAATTCTCCCTGGTGTGATGACTTCTTGGCACGCGGAGCGGGCGAAGCGGTTGATCCAGTTGGTTGTACCAGCCCACTCATAACCAGTTGAGCTGCTAGAAGTTGTGCCTCGGTCGAGAGTCCAGCATTGGCAATCATGTTGAGATGGAAGGGGCTCATCATACCAAGCCCGGGAAGCTGGGCAATTGTGCTCCCAAGTTTTTTGCCGTTATTATCTATTGACTGATCCTATCGTGTGAAATGCGTAAGATGGTGAACTCGATGGGCTGTTCTCGGTCTCTTACCTTGGCTGTGTTTGCGAGGGGGTTCCGGGGGGCCGATGTGACATTTTCGTTTTGCTCTGGAACGAAGAACGCCGCCGAATCTTTTGCCGTGTTGGGAGTGGGTGTGGTGGGAGATCCTGGGAGGGGGAGATTAAGGCTAGGGGGTCGTACGCTTCGGGTAGGCTGTTTAGATTTCGCTTGGTCATCGATGGTTTCTGAGACTCAGATGAGTTGTGAGTCAATACCGATGGTTATGATCACATACCGTTAGTATCAAGTTTGGGAATATCCGGACGAATCATCTGCTGAAGGACCGATATGAAGAAGCGAATCTGGTCCTGATTTGAATGCAAGAGAAGAATGTAAACTGAGGCAGTCCGCTCGGGTTCGGACAAGACCTTAAACCCTGGAGAAGTGGTAAGTGGGGGCCGACATATGTGTAGGAACTCGCTTCATACATCGTTCAACAGTCGCGAGCTCGGCTTTGAATTTCGTTTCGGTTGAGGCTTTGGTTACTTCTTGCTGTACCTGGATGAGCCCAACTCAACGACGTTAGAGTATAGGTTTAACGTACCAAGGTAGCCTCATACTTGCGAAAGTTCTCAAGCCAAATATCAAGGCCCTGAACGACAGATGGAGTGGTCACACCCTGCCCACCAGGGGGGAGGGATGTTGAAGTGTTGGGCGCAGCCTGAGGGATTTCGACAGATATTGTGGACATCGCGGGGACTTATTCACTCAACGCACTACCGTCAAGGTGAAGATACGTGAGGGATCTGGGGAGGTGATGAGAAGGATTCGCATCCTCAGACTCACAGTGTTTATGAACTCACCTGCAGATCACATCAATGCACAGGGAAGTGACCCATAACGACAAGAGAAACAACCTCCATCGCAACGAGTGGGTAAGCGGAGATAAGATTGATCCAAAGGTGGGTGGAAGCGATGCAAAACGTTTGATTTAAACCACCTTCATAATCTCCTTTGATACCGTATGCGTCTACAGAAGTTGAAAAGCATCTGAGAGCTGATTCAATGGGCCATCAATCAGCTGGAGGTGTATCGTATAACATGTGTCACGGAACGCGAAGAATTCCTTATGTTGGTGAGAGTAAAGTGGGATAGAATGAGACGTGAGATGGAAGTCAATATCTTTGTTTTGACAGCTGATGATTGTAATCACAATGGCCACGATTGCTCAGGCGAAGACGACTTCCTGAAGATTTTCGGCCTCCATGTGCATGTATTCGTCGTTGGGCTCAATCCCGGTGCCTTGTGCGCGAAGACTGACAAGGCATCTCATCCAGCGTGTCCCATCGCCCTGCCTCGCGTACATCAGTGACGAGGATGATCATTCCGCGCCCACCATCTTCCGTGCATCGCCCGAACGATCATTTGGCCCTTCACGAAACATTTATTATCCTCTCTGAACAATGGGTTTACCGTGGTACGTCCTCCATAAGATATCCTGTACAAAACTACTAAACGTACTTTTCTCGGTGCCCACAACCTTCCAAGAATGTGCAACAACCATGGCATCCAGAAAAGGGAGCAAGAATTCACCCAGCATGACCCCATCATCACCATTCTGCAGTTGTCTCAAGGGCGTAAAATCAGTGGCAAAATCGGAAAGATAAAAAATGCACGGAAATATTTTGTGGAACCTTGCGAGTAAAGGGTTGACGAGTGGGTTTGGGACATCTGTGGAGATGAATAATGGTGTGTTGAGACGAGATAATTGACGACGGACGTGAAGCTGGCCTCTGCAATGTAGTTTTGGAAGTGATGACCTTATCTGCATCGCTTGTGTCAGTGTAAAGTCAGGGGTCGCGCTTTTGAGATCGAGGGTCATAAGTGGTACATCAATCGTTGAACCCTGACCCGCCGTGCGGAAAGTAGATTCTAGCTCTAACGTTTCTTCCACTGTGAATTCAAGGACTTGATGCAGAAGTTTCCACCAGATTGATCGCACGTTGTCTTCTGCGTTCCTTCGAAATTCCCCATCACCAAGACGCACGTGAACTCCAAGATATGGATCACCCATAGATTTTGCTATTGAGGTCGCAGCATTAACGAGGGTGGGGTTTGAGAAACTCATACTCTGTCGTACATTTCCGCGTATGGAGATGTTGGTTGCATTCTTGAGTCTTAGGCGGGAAGATCCAAAGAGGGTACCAAATTGCAGGAGTCGGTGCTTTAAGATAGCGAGGTCAGGGAGGTAAAGACTTTCAGAGAACTTGTGGGCCAGAGGAGAACTGTCGGTAAGAGTATCGAGAAAGCGATATTGGTATGGAGTGCTATCCTTGAACATGTAGATTTCTTTCTCTGACATCCTTAAGTGTTCCGTAATCCAATCATCGGTCATATTCCAGCGTTGGAGCAGTTGCTGGTGCATTGTAATTTCCGTTAGATTGACTAGCCAGTCCCACGTAATGTGAGTGTATCCAAAGTAGTCGAGACATTCTAGCGGACTGGGAATATATGATGGAACTTGAGGGCAATGATATAAACCATGTTTATCGGATAAGACGAGAAACTTTTTTAGCGCATCGAAATTAACGTAACGAAGGGGTTTGTCGCCAAGACGTATGGGTGGCATGAGCAGAGTTCGATTAAGAATACGAGAGAGCACTAGGGCATTCTCAAATGCAATGCGCTGGTTGTGAAAACCACTGTGTGGGAGGTATGCCAGGTATTTTTCGTGAGGATCGTCCGTGGGCGTCGATGGTCGGTAGAATTTAACGGGGTTTACTTGGGGTTGTTGATCAGCGACCTCGAGTGGAGTGGACACACTAGTCGCCCACCTCGTGACAAAGAGATAGTAAGCCGTTCCGAAGCAGCTTAGACAAGAAAATGTGAGAAGCACAAGTAGGACAGCGAGGTAAGGATTGGTGACGAGATTGTCTTTTGGTCTTCTTCGAGCTTTAGTAAAAGAGTTACCCGTCAAATCTTTCATCGGTAAACGCTGCAGAGGCGCCTTCATTCGAAAGGCGCCACGTTCCAGGGCTACCGATGGCGAGGCATTAGCATCGTTTGTCACGGTACTGATTCTGAAAGGAATCATATAACTTTCATTCTTTCGTTAGCGCATTATAGTGGGGGTAGAGATTGTTGACTCTAATTCACCTTTGAATCACCGGGTGTTCGACTTGGTTTTGCTCGCACGATGAGCAATTCGGTGTTCACAAAGGAAATTCAACGCGACCGTGACTGTGATGCCCAGCAATTCAACATGATGACACGTGGTGTTACTCTCGTGAACGTTGCTGTTCAGATGTTCAGAACTCGGTACTCAGGAGCCGGTACGAACTTGTATTGAGGCTAATTGCTGCTAACTGGTTCTACGATGCCACCACGCTTCCCGCCATCCTACTTGCGACGACCATGCCGTACTCCTACCGCAAGCCTTGTCTTTTCTAGGTCTAGGTATATACAAGGGTCGGGACCAAATTTGAAAGCTAGGATACCGCAGGGCAGGCCAACGGTACCCCCACTCGCCTTCGTTTTTGATATTGTAAGTTATGACAAATGTAAGTTGGTGGCCATCTTCGGGAAGACTGATCGGTTGATCCGTTGTAGGATGGTGTTCTGCTGCATGGACCGAATGTACTTCCAGCCACCCGAAATGGACTGAAGTATTTGCATGACAATCCTTTCGGGTGGTGGGTGATCAGACCAAATGCGCGGAGTAGTTGAGCTTGATGGCTCAATTTTTTTTTAAAACAGCGAGATACCTTTTGTCTTGGTGTGTCATCTATTACGGGCAATCCTTGTGGTATTGACGTTTTGTTCAGTTGACGAACGGAGGGGGGGTTTCTGAGAAGTCTAGGAGTGAAAAGCTCACGAAGCAGTTAGATATCGAGGCGAGTGTTTATCACATGTGTCCTGGGTCAATACGGAAATACGTTTCTCCAAGGTCGCACCGAGTCAATTCATACAATCCCACACAGTACTGAAAATACTGGCTCGCGAGTATTTCAACAAATCTGTTTTGATTCTGGGAGGCCAGCTTGATGCCGCACGGAAAGTAGCAGAAGAGTTTGTAGTTTGAAATCATAATCTTCGCCAAGGTTGACGTTAATTCCGTTCAGGTATGGCTTCAAGAAGGCATATACAACGGCCGACGTTCTAGCTTGGAACTCATCGCAAGTACTCCTGTCTCATAACAGACCACCAGTTCACCAAAAAAGTTCAGAGCTTGGCCGTTTTATACGCTTTCCTCTTTGGAACAACAAACCGTTAGAGTCTGTCTTTCTCCCTTCATCTCCAGTAATCCAGTGAATAAACTTGTTTCGACATTGTACAGCAGGTGGACTTCAGCCAAGAACCAATATCTGCTGTTTTTGTATTCCATGACCCTCGGAATTGGGGGTTAGATGGTAGAATATTCTCATCTAGAGCGTGTTTCCATTGATTGACAATCAGTATTTTTCCTCAGTACAAATTCTCTGTGATGTCATTCAATCGGGTGGGATCATTGGGAATCCATATGTACCACCATCGCAACAACTTTCAAACCCCATCGAAGTTGTTTTCTGCAATCCAGATCTCCTTTGGCAGTCCGATTTTACCCGCCCAAGGCTAGGTCAAGGCGCATTCAAGGAAGCATTTCAGGCTGTTTATAAGGTGCAAGCTCCTCACTACTGGTTCCGAAGAAGAAGTTGAATTTTTCACATCAGTCCCTGACGGGAGTAACATATCCCTATATCCAGTATGGAAAACCCAGCCAAGCAACGTATAAGTTTGCTGAACAAGTTCTTACTGATCGAGTGGAAGAAATGTATGGTATCAAAAAACTACCTCACGTGTGCGCACTTTCTCCTTGTATATACATTTCTTCACATACTAACCCCTCTGAGAAGGTATATGATTGGAGGTGAGATTTATGAATGTCGACCTCATGATTGGATACTTACTGAATGCCCGAAGACAACCCGGAATCAGGTACAGTCATTTGGGGTTATCACTATATGTTCATATGACAAAAACGCTGAGGGTCTAGATATTGCAGGCGCCAACGCTGCAGGGTGGTCTTCAATACTAGTGCACACCGGGGTCTATGATCCACAACAGGGTCCGCCCACACATCAGCCAACCTTTGAGGCTGAGCATGTAGAGCAAGCAATTCGTTCTGCGATTAATCTGTGGGCAGAGGCCGGGGAGAGGAAGTGGTGAAATATATACAGTTAGTTTGTGTTTATGGCGTGTCTAGCGTACGCGTCACCTTGATTCGTGGTCGGTTGGTGCATGAAATGTAAGTTCACAAGAATGATTGTGGCATGCCAGCGAATGGCAGCAACATCAGATATCTTGACAGGACCTTCCATAAACGGTGTGAGGTTCTGATGCTTGCCGAGTACGGCGGATCGCTCAACACAAGCCGAAGGGCCCCAGTTAGTTTACTTTCAATGCGCTTGTCCGACCACCTTGAGGCTGACTGCCTTCAGACTTCCGTTCAGTTTCCCTTCTAATTTACGTTTTAGTTGGCTTAGGCAGGTTATAGTGCCTCTTCACCAACCATGGACGTACAGAGAGACCCGCTCGAGCCTTCCCCAGATCAGCCAATGGAGTTCAGGAAGAAGGATGGTTCTTTATCCAAGATGCGCAATCATAGGGGCAACATACCAATATTGCCCCAGACAAAGCTTTGCCCTCACTGTCCCGCTAAGTTTACTCGCACAACCCACCTAAACCGCCATCTCCGTACCCGTGAGTCACCCAGCGCGGTATCATCCAAGAAGGGCACTGATGTACCTTCAAAGACACGAACGAAAGGCTACACCGGTGTGATGTGGGTGTCAGCCCTAAAATAATTTGTGGGATGATGCTGATTTTGATTAGACGTGCGACTCGCAATTCACTCGTAGTGATCTCCTAACCAGACACAAGAAGAGCTGTAATGACCCGTGAGTGGGTTGTGGAACCCGGTAGCGCTTGCTAGTTACTGACATGCCCGGACAGAACAAGTCGCACTCGTCGCAAGTCATGCGCGTCCTGTATGGAATCGAAGATAAAATGTGACAGGCAGTATCCTTGTTCCAAGTGCGCGACTCGAGGGAAGGATTGTGTGTTCACGGGTCCAGGGAGGCGGGTTTCCGTTGTGACGAGGCCTCTTCCAACCCCACAAACTGTGTCAACGTATATAAATCCCCCACCGGACGACCCGAAGGCTCCTTCGATTATGTATTCCCCAGCACCCCAAACCGGCCACTCTTTTTCAAACGGATCATTTCACGTCGAAGAGGAAGAGGAAATGCTAAGAGCTAGCATGTCCATGCCTTCCTTCTCAGACCATAAGTCCTCGCCGTCCTCATCGGACTTCAATTCGAGTAGTTCGATGACCAACCTCTACCTCTCTTCGACTTCGAATCACGAGTCTGAGCGCCTGGTACCTGTAAATAGCCACTTATCGGCTGTCTATGCCAACGACGTGTTCGCGCCCTTCTTCAGCTCCGTTTTTTCCCAGTTGCCACCAACTGTGTCGATGACGGATGGTTGCGACATAAGGTGGACTGGCATTGATATGCGAAGCAGTTCTCCGGAAGCCCTCCATTTTCTTCAAGGGACCACACCACGCACCCTTTCAAGCTCTGGATCGTTTGACGATGGTCAGCCCTTTGAGGCAGGACTGGCGTTCCCTTCTTCTCTCATGCTCCGACCAGCTTCGAACGATGTTCAGCACTCACCAGTTGACGGAGCAAATAACAACCCTGATGAGTCTGAACTGCAACATTATTGTACGTTTGTCTTCTTCTACGACACAACGCTATACTGATCATCCCTAAGTATATCTCTTCGTATCAGCATTTCTACCCCAAATACCTGTCGTCCATCCGTCGACATTCACTCCCACCAACAAGCCACATATACTCTTGTGTGCGATGTATGCTTGTGGCGCTCTTTTCGTCAAGACACGAAAGGCGGCAGCGTTTATATCACACACATTAGCTTCTGCGAGAGAAGCACTGGTCCAAGAATTCGTGAGTGCTTTTAATACATTCGTTTCAGAAAGGGGTTCTTATACTTGCGTCCGGTTGTGGCAGGGAAAAAATCCAACCGATTCTTCTGACCAGATACACCTTATTTTGGCAGTAGTATTGTTACAGACCATTGGGCTATTCCATCAACAACCAGGTCAGCGCGCATCGTCAAGTATTTATCATGGCATGCTAGTCATGGTGAGTACAGTGCGGCGTGGGCATAACTTTATTGATCCGACCTCCTTAGATGATTCGACGAACCGGATTAATCTCGAAAAATGCACACTGGACGCCAGGAAGCCCTACAGAAGCTCCTCTAGAAACGCTATGGCGGGAGTGGATTGTCAGTGAGACGACAAAACGGCAGGTTACACCGTATGTGCACTCAGAGTTATTGTTGACATGAGAGTTGACAGTGCGATCTGGTGGTCCTATCTACATGACTGCTGTCATAGCATATACTTTGCGCTCCCGTCATCCTATCACCTCAGCGAAATCGAGCTCAACCTACCTTGCGACGGGAGTCTTTGGCAGGCTGCCACTTCCACAGATTGGTTTATGGCACTCCAGGCGCCATCATTATACGGGAATTCCAATTCTCGACTCATAGGAATGAGTATGTCAAGATGCTTGTCAACACTATCAGAGACGCGCCTTGCGGCAATCCACATCCCGCTGAGTCCGTTCGCGCACTTCATTCTTATACACGCAATTCTCCGGGATCTATTTGTGACTTGCGTGGAAGGCCGGCTCTCGAAGGCAGCAAGTGACGCGAGTGACAGTGACACAGTCAATCGAGAGATCTACAGGCTACAGTACGCCCTGCACAATTGGTTGCAGAATTGGTTAAATTCGCCGGAGCTGCCGAAAGTCCAAGACCCCAATGATGAGCCACCCTTCATCAACAATGGTGCGTGTCATTGGGCATTGGCTTTACACAACTTACTAAGATCGTTTTATCATCAGTGCTCCCTTTCTATTGGCTCGGTCAGGTGTCCCTTCTGGCCTACCAAGAGTCGCTACCCCCGTTTGAGCAGGATTTCCCGAATGACCTCAAGGTGAAGGTTGAGGTTAGATTCCGCTTGGTCAAACAGTGGCTGAAACACATCCGTGGCTTCCTGAAAAACAACGATGATCAACAGCCAACGTTGTTTTGGGACGAGCTGATGAGAATTCGTCTCCAGACATGGCAGCAAGAAATCGATGGAGATAGCGCGGATGACCAAGAAGGTTTGCTTGGCTTCTTTCCGGAACATTAGATGGTGCGAGACACCCGAAGGCTCCAGTGATGCATATGTATTATCTAAGTTGATTTCGTCAGTAATTATACCTGGGTTTTGCTGAAGCAACGTAAAGGAATGGGGAGTGTTGATGATAAAGACCAGGATGTTGGTCAGTGAGGTGATAGAGATATATGTAACGGCATGGAGTGGGTCAACCAATAAGTGGGTCTGGATGAAAGTGGATTGAGAATGGGAAAGCGTGGACATGTAAGGCATTACCTTATTTCCAAGCCGTGCCCATGGTCGTCCCCTGTGCCCCCGCGGCTGTCCCTCGCCGAGAAAGTCACACCTCTAGGTCACCTGCATGTGGAAACCCTTGTCCTGTCCAAATGGTAAGAACATAACACGGAGAATATTCAGAGTACTCAAACCAGAGTTGCAGAACGTCTATAATAAGCGAGCACACAAGCGACTATGGAGTTAATGTATGTGATAGACTAGTTGTTTCTCGTGACTCTGTGCTACTTGATCGTATACGCGTCGACGCCACACTGACGCGTCCAAGTATTTCCCATCACGTGATTAAAGGATTATCGCTTCAGAAGATTGAATAACTTAACAAAAGTGTTGCATGCTCCCTTCACCAGCGTCCTTTGCCAGACGACGGCCCTTTCGACAAAATGCCTCTATTCCTCGTCAGAAATTCGTTAACTTTCTGCTCAGTAGGACACGAGTGACAAACTTAGGCTTTCTTCTTCTGGCTTCTGCTCTTCTCGTCTCGCTACTCTTCAACCTTTTACACATAAACCGGACATACAATTTCTCGGAACACTCTAGCTCTCCAGGACTATTCTCTACTATTTTGCGTGACAATTCCATAAGCGGCCTGACGCATCTCATTGTTGTTCCTGGGCATGCCATCTGGCAAGGGACGGACCCACAACTCCGGCTACGTGAGGACCAATGGATTCTTGAGCCATATCAGAGAGGTGGAGGACGCGTTGCGGCATTTTTCGCGCATATCTTACGAGCGTGAGTCGTGATTAGAGTACAAAAATTAGCCAAAAACTGACCTCACAAAGAGCACAACTGGCCATTGAGGACAAGAATTCCCTCCTTGTGTTTAGTGGGTAAGTCCAGTCATACTCCGTTTTCCACTTTATTCTACCCACATTCTATAGAGGTCAGACACGGTCTATTTCGACAACTACCGAAGCCGAATCCTACATGCGGCTCGCCCTATCTGCTGATGTTTTTCACACATCTGCGCCATTTACCAGAACCACGACCGAGGACCACGCTCTAGATTCTTTCCAAAATCTACTGTTTTCAATCGCGCGGTTCCATGAATATACAGGCAAATATCCTACGAAGATCACAATAGTTGGTTATGAATTTAAGCGCGCTCGCTTCATTGATCTGCACCGTGCGGCCCTTCGCTGGCCGAAGGAAAGATTCAACTATATCGGTGTCGATCCTGATAATGAACACAACGTAATTTCCGAACAAGGAGAGGTGAGCCAGTTGGTTCATCCCGCCTCATAATCACCCTGAAACAATCCTTCAAAGCAGAAAAATGGGTACCTTACCTACTCTGCGGACCTGTACGGTTGTCGCTCATTTCTGTTGTCTAAGCGGCGACAGCGAAATCCCTATGTCCGATTTCATTCCTACTATAACACTTCCCCGGAACTGCGATCGTTGCTTGATTGGTGCCCTAAATCTCGTGAGCCTGCTCAAGCCTTGTTTCAAGGTAGCCTCCCATGGGACCATTCCTTGCGGTCCCCTTAACCCCAAGTAAGATACTATTTAATGCTGGTCATGGTTTCATTTGATGGATGACTTGACAGCAATTGTAGCTCTCTGATCGTCAAGCACCTGTCAGCACTGTAGTTTACTTCTGATCGAAGTGACCGTCCAATCACAAGCGTGCTCCAAGATCCCCTAACCTTATCTGTGCTGTTGGACGACACTCCACAATGTAGTTAATATCTCCATCAACTAGGTTTATAATAATTGAATATCAGTACCAACGGGATACAATGGGAAAGACAACTTACCAACGTTGTGGTGACCCATCAGGACTCCAGACGGAGGTTATTAGAGGTGGTTGGAGTGCGCTGTGTTGTACATGTGCAGGGGGTATTATTCTTCCTCTTCGTCGTAAACACAGTATATGCTTTCAACACTATCCCTTCTAATGATAATATCTACAGGGCGGGTTTTCCGTGGTGGCTTGGCTTTTATCGAGGCTCATCCCCGAAGTCCACAACAGTAGAACCTTCTGAGGACGCATTGGATACGTTCCTCGAGTGTTTCGTCTGGGGGTTTGGTAATAAGAATCAGTAGCATTGTCGCCCGCATCTGGTGGGATATCATTGGGGCGAGAGATTGACCAGCTTCCTATTCTTAGTGATTCGGCAAGGAGGATGTGACGAGTCATCGTGAAAAGGACCACGTTTATCAGTCCAGAAAAAAGAAATACTGCCGCACTATACGATATACCTGTTGTCAGTCGGTGAACGTGTCATGGGCACGAAGGACTAACGTGAAAATGGTAACCTCAAATGGGACCTTGTGACCAGCCCAAGCAGCGAACCGCGTGGTCGCAATAGGTATAACCAGGATCGTGTTTAAGCGATCTAAATAGTTTAGCCTTGGCCCAGCCCCAGAAATAATATCATTGGACTTACCAGATAACTAGGTAAAAATATGGATCAGGACCAAAGAGCAGTCTAATAGACATATCAACTTACAGTAACATCTGCCTCGCTATCGCCATTGCCTGGTCATCAGCAAACTTCCGGCCACGCCAGTTGGCTGTGCCAGCTTCATTTGTCCTGCGAAAGCGGATACGCCATCCATTCCTAATAATATCCCTCCGTAGACGTAGGAAGATGAGAGTATACAATACAAAGCTAACAAGAGCTGCCAAGAACATTAAGGTGAAGTTGATCACGGTGATTAAAGTACTGAACTCACGATCATGTAGTCCAATTTAAATATCGGTCGGGTTTCAAGGATAACAGTGAGGATATGACCGCCCATGGATTTAAAAAAATAAAATAACGTACGTGATGCGCTCGACCTTGTATTGCGGAGATATCCAACACCAATATCCCGAGACGCCATCTGGTTGTTACCTCTATCAGAAGAGTGGAAAAGGGCACATCGATTAAGGAAAGGACCCACAGAACGGACCCCTCTTGTCTATATTTAGTGTTGCTGGGCCTAACGTAACAAGTGCGATGATTACTGACCAGCCACCAATCAAAGTGACCCATAAAACGAAGGCGCGTGTCTTTAATCCAAGAAAGAGGAGGCAGAATGTACGAATGACAATAACCTTGACGGCAGGCATCAGTACCATACTCGAATTGTCCAACCCGTGAAAAGAAACGCACAACGGTCTAGAGCACAGTTCCAATGTCGGAGCTGTATGTTATTATTAACACACCCTCCGAACGACTGGACCCCAGCTCACCCTGAAATATACACATACTCCCAACCTCTACCCGCGATTTTTGGTTCCACCTTGCATTTTTAAGTGACCACATACCTGCGCTACATCAATACCCGAACAACGAAATTAACGAGCTGAGTTTTACCTTGAAGGAGACCACAAAGTAAGAGCGATACAAAGTAGGCGGCGACATGAGTTCGTAGGAAAAGATGACCATTCTCTGTTACCCGAGTATTGAAGGCAGGAACCTGACGCCAAGGTTGGAATTAAATCAAGCCGAGTTCCCCAATTAAACTACTCACGGAAATAGCTAATAAAAGTCCAATGATGGCCACCAATGATATACATTTTTATGATACGACAACAAGAATCTGGAGAAGGCCCGTAAATTATTACCAGTCTCTGATGAAGAGGAATATAAAGATCTGCACCGTAACGCCTCGCACCTCTCGAGCTGAGTAAATCAACTGCATAACGAATAACGAGCCATCATGTTGAAAATGTTGTTGCGTTACAGACATAAGTAGATTCGAGCGTTTATTTGGAAATGGGAGAACGAAGAGGTCCAGCCTCAAGAGCACCAAGAAGCAGGGGGTCTTCACGATCAACGTTGAAGATGGGGTTCCAAGCTGTCTCCTGGTCGCTGAGCCAGTTTAAATGTTGGCCTCCATCGCATTAAAATCACGGGTGACTTTCCGAGTTCTCCGGTATTTACAGGAACGTCGTCCTCGCCTTGTTTTCTAGAAGTTTCAACAGGCGTAACTACGAGTTTCAGGTGCTGGAATCACACTCACTCAAATTTGTTCAGAGACGCAGTTGAGGTTGGTGTAATAAACCAGCTCGAGAATAGGAGCTCACCGTTGAATATCCCCCAATGCTAATAATAATATATATCTTTCGGGGGAAGGGAGTGAAAATATTCCATTGTAGTGGTATAATAAGGACCAATATAGTATATCCAGGCTGGCCTCTTCGGGAATATATATAATAATAATAAGTACGATTTATAATGCTAGTAAATACATTACATCGCGCGCCGCGATATAGAAAGTCCTTGACAGGGCATGAGCATCAACAGAAATCAGACTAGTACATGGAAGAGCCACTCGCCATGATAAATCAGCGCCTGCTGTGTGTTTCTCGACTATGTCTTCCGGTTCTGGAATAGTTCTCCAACTCAAAAGTCCTCAGCCGGCGATCGAGCTTAACAGTATGCTCGATCCGAACTTGCACACCTCCCTCTTCATGACCTTCTGACACCGCATGGTGTGTACTGAGATCAAAATCTGGCACAGTGAGTTCAAACCCGTTGCTTGTCTTCTGTTCGAACTGGGTTCTGATGGCGCGCGCGACATCACGAGCAGATGCAAGATTCTGTGTAATAGTGATGGCCTCACTGATACTTTCGTTGCGGCGTTCACGCGATACATCTTGTGTATATCAGTGTAGTGTTAGCGGAACAATCAAGGTAAAAAAGGTAAGGTTTGCACAGACCATAAAGATGAATCAAAAGCCTCTGTGACATAATCCACGATACGCAGTAAGCTAGCGACGCTCTACACTGTAATCAGGAAGTGGCCATGGTCGTTTTGACTGGCAATACATACCCGGCGGTCTGTCAAATAATAAGTATGTAAGCCATGTGTCCATGGCTAAACAAACTGACCTGGATATTCTGCGCACTCCCTTTGTAAAATATGAGGTTTAGGATATTGACAGCTAAAAAAAAATATCAGTGGCAATAAAGGGTGGGTCAAGATATCTTATACCAGTCAAAGCAAAGAAGTATCCAATGCCATCGTATAGCATCCTTTGATCAAAAATAGTTGGTGGGTGACCTGAACATAGGAAATGGCTTCCTTACATTCTGGTCAACTTCGACATCCTGAAATAGCAAAACAGTTTCGTTCGTTAACAGATCGTTGTAGAGGAATATTTAACTCACATTGAGCTATTCGATGTTAGTTTATACTTAAGGAGGTATACTATCGATATTCCTGTAGTGGCAAAATCATAAATGACCGCGATTGCGTAGTATGTCCAGGCACCCAGATCGTTATTTTGATTATATGCTCGACAACTAGAATTCAATATATTGAGTGATATCTTAGGGTAGAATAACTTTATTCACTTGTGCTATGAAAGAAAGAGTTTAATGCTAAGTGAAAAGTGAGAATATATATAGTAGACGCACATGGGTAGTATTTCCTATTTGAGCTAGAAGGCATCGTCAATGGTAAGTGTAGACCATAACGAATGACTAAAATCACTAACGCTCCCTTTGATGAATGGACGTAATCCATTGCAGCTGCGTCATGAGCCCGACTCAGCAAAGAAATAGGACCCTGGGTGGCTCACTCACCACTGTTGAAGCAAAATATACACATAGAAGAATATAGCATACAACCCGGGACCTCCTCGACAGGTTCCACGCCCTTAATGGCCAGTATTCAATTTTCCGAGCCTGTCACCATGGGTATTTACGGAAAGTCGCACCGGATTCCTAGAATAGCCTGTGACACCATCACCTGTAAGACTAAATTCCTGCATATCAGTGGAGCCGCGCGCGCTACCCGATGACATCGGACACACCTTTGAACGTTGGGGGTAGAAGGTAAAATTTTCTGCACGCCTCCAGCGTGAAGTGCCCATAGAAAAATCCGACCTGGGAAGTGTGGCGTCAGGTGAGGGTGGGAGAGTAATCTCAAATGCTCCAACATTACTGATTGTGAGCACCAAAATACTTGTTGCTCTATACATGTGTGGGATTAGGCTACCACCGTATTTAGGGTTGAAATAGAAATACCTAATTAGAACAAAGAGAACAGCGGATAGCCTATAATTGGGCAGGATTGAAGTTAAGCCTGCAGGTCGGCTTCGCTTGGAAAACGACTCACGATATCCGCCGGGTCTTGTAATGCTCTTTGTAAAACTTCCACGCCGTGGGTAACGTTTCAAGATAGCTAGGGAAGATCGATGGTAAGAGAGAAACATTCGCACACGAAGGTAAATCGCCTCTTACTCGTAAAGAGAAACAGCCATTGATGCGACTCGCATATACGCTGCGATGGTGTAAGCAGAACCATTGCCATCAGCTGCTTCCGACATTGAATGTGCTGTTCTTGCGAACAACAACCCGAAGGTTGTATTCCAGGTGGTTCGGTGATTGAAGGTTGGGAAAGAAGACCTTAACCTGCCCAATAATTAGTTCTTGGCGGTAGCAAACGGCAGGGGCCTGAGATGCCGGCCGCCTCGCAGGACAGGCACACAGTTGACACCAAGCCATGATTATTTGATGAGCTGTGATGATGGTGGGTAACACTAACGAATTTGTTCGAACTAAAGATGTGCGATGACAGGTGCACATGCCACAGCATGCCACATCTTAGTAGATTTCTTTCACCCATCATCTGTGTGACGGATAAAACAAAGATACACACCTCGAATTGAGCGACCCTGCACTGAAGCCAACGTATCACCGTGGTAGGGTGACGTTTCTAACGCAGCTGACTCGGGTTCTTCCAGGGGAGGACGCCCTCCCCTCCCTAATACCGCTGATTGTGATCTTGCTTGCTATAATTGGCGTCAGCATAGAAAACTTTCCTCCCAGGTCAAGCCACCAAATGCCACCTACTGATTGACCAAAGCGGGTTGATATGGTGACCCAGGCGGGTCCACATGGGTATCAATCGAAAACGGCATATGCGCAAGCTCAAAGTTTTCCCGAATGAATTTTGAAATGTGTGGTGCGAGTCGGATTTGAATTGGTCTTGATTGGCCTTTGTTTAGTATTCGTAATTTATCTCGTATCCCAGCTACTATAAAGCTCCTCTGGCGTCCTTTCTTCCAGAGATGAGAGTTCTGGTCAGAGTGCAGGTGGTTGGGGTGAAAGTTGAACCTGGTGCCAAGTGTAGATAATCTCCGATTGATTCATCTGATAATCTTATCTCAGCAATCAATGCCACGCAGTAGCCACGTGAGCCTCAGGATATAATCAAGACAAACAATACGTATCCCATCCCGGCCATCCGGCAACTGAAGTAAAGTGCGAACGGCTACTTATACTGGAGTCTGGGGAATATATGAAGAACGCATCCTGATTGAAGAGTATTGGGATATTCGAACGTGTCGGGGGAGACGTAGTGAGATATGATTATTAGATTGAGGGTCGAAAATACATCATTCTAGGTTGTTCTTCTCATCATCTCCACTTTGATCACGATTTGACCACAATGAGTTCTCTCTTGTTGATGATATCTGGACCTGATGGTACTCAATCTGAACCTGAATTTATGAAGATGTCCGTTTATAGGTGCACCAACTATCATTCTGATGATGGGAATATGGTTTGGAAATATGGAGACACTTGTGGACCGGTCCCGGCTCGGAGAGCTGGGTGGATGCTGACGCATGTCATTCCCGTCATTGACTATCATCTCGGGCATCGTGTAGTTTGTGTCGTCAAAATAAGGTTGTATTATAGGTTGCGTACGACACCAGCGCAGAGGAACTCATGATTATAAGATACCGTAGATGATAGTAATAACTATGTGTGGATGAATTTGAAGAATGGCGTGGAAGTAAGATCCATGTCAATGCATGATGCACATCACCTATTATAAGATGAAGCCGTCATGTGCATCTGGAGAATATGTGCCCAGGTCGACCGCCTGCGGTCCCTTTCTGTTTCACTAAGGTGCATCTGAACTGCATTTTGATCGGACAACCCGAGATCCATAGCCATCCTCATAGCGGTCTGGTAATATGCACGGAAGCCTGGAATGTGCGGTCAATTTAAGGAAATTTGCTGAAGAAATGGATCAGTTACTTGTCACTCTGTTGTTCTTGTATTCAGACCAAGAAAGCAAAATTAAGGCATGTAATGTATCCATGGTAGGTATATGAGCCACTGAAGACAGGATAGTCTATTTCCGCCATGTCAGCGACATTCCCAAGCGTCCATGCTGTATATTCTCACCTTGGCATTATCTGCATAAGTCTCGGCAACGTTGTGTAAGCCGCGAACAGTCAATTCAGGGAGGTTTGAGAATCTAAGTAGCCGACCATCAGGCTATGACGAACGGAGCAAACCTGTGAACACACCTAGACGCCATAGCTGCGATGCAGTTCGAAAGCAGTGGGGGTAGGGTCCGATCCCAATACTCTCCAATTATTTCCTGATAAGAGAGGAAAGTGTATTCTTGTGAAAATTGTTCGAAAAACGTTTGAATGAAGTGCGGCATTAAGGTTGGGTGCGGGCACTGAGGATGTTCAGGGTCAAACAGGTGAACCTGACGAGAGCTACTGTGATGATGATGCGATGTCCGAGAATTATGTAGGGGCTGGACCGAAGCTGGGGGAACAAAACCATACCCAGCATGCCTATAATCGGGAATCAATTTCCACGTCAGGAGGGACGGTATAGTAGGGGGCGCACCTATGTGGCGGATCCATGGGACGGCGCGGGTCGGGGGGATATGATTGATATCTTCCATTGCCCTCACCCTCTGCAGAAACAAGGCCACTCGCCTTGGGAGAATGTGAATTTGAGCGAGGGTTGGAGTGGATCGAGGGGCTTGAAGAGCCGGAGGCGGCCGAAAACGCGTCTAGCGCAGGATTGCCTTCGGATCTGGGGTTGATCGTTAGCTTGCTGGTGGAAAAGTTAGCCTGGGAGTGGCTCACCTTTGGTCCTCCCCATACCCAGCTCCTGCGTTAGGGCCTGCGATGGCACGACTACGCTCAGCGAAGTACCGCTCCCTGTCACGAAAACGACACGGTATTTTTGATGCTTTGCAGGCTTCGCACTTGGTTTCCGGGGATGGTTGCAGACATTTGATCTTCTTTAGACGACTTTAGAGTTTCTGTTTAGAAGACACAATCATTCCCCATGCCCCAAGCCACATACCAGTTATCGCAAGAGGTAACGAGACGTGGCCGCTTTTTATGGCCTTGGTTGTGTTGGGGTGATTCGATGATGAATTGGAAGGAGTCGTCCATTGAGAGTGCCGATCAGAGGGTATTTCGGCTGAAGGGCTTTTAAACAGTGGCTATATACCTCGAGGCGCGACAGTCACGGCTTTGTAACAACCTAGAAAATAAACAGGATTTAAATATCCTAAGTTTCAACACAGCCTGGATGATACAAACAGACACATGCAAATTCTCCTATCACTTGCCTTGTAGAAACACGGTCGGTCCGATCGGATCTTTGGGGGCCCAAAGAGGGACTGAATCTTGCTGGCACAGCCCTGTTGAAGCGCCCGATAAGTAAAGCACCTCGGGCCTTGAACCGTTTCACGAGTGTTGAGGTGACGCTGTCGCTTGATGTTGTAACTCAGCTATAAAAAAAAAAGTGATAGCGTGTGAGAAGATGTCACCCGAGTGACTCCATCAACAACTTGAATGGTAATTGAACAAAAAGTTCTGGTTGCAGGGTGTGCCTCGCTTACATTACATGCACCCACATGAGCAGGGATTCACGAGAAGCTTGACATCAAAACTCACGGAGCTCTTTTGTCAATCTCCTGGTTTCTGCCGTCGCTAAGCCGCAAAGGAAGGGTGTGCCCTGTTGAGACTACTACTCCTGGCTACTAGCGCTTGTCTGGGCTTTGGCGTCGTTCCTGTGAAATCAAGTCTCGTCCTGATTTTACTCTGGCCTGGTGTTGCCGGCTTACCAAAGCAACGACCGTCGGTAACGCTCCGGGACTAGGTTCCCACGTGGCCCCATTGATCACCGATCCGACCCGATTCGATCGAAGCGAGCCAAGCTGTTCGGCCGACCCGAATCTGCGAAATTTACATATTCTCGCCATTCCTGCAGCAGACTACCGGTTTGATGTCTCGATTCCGCCTGGTGCGGTGGACGTTGAATGAGAACCACATCAAGGGACGCCATCACGGAGTCAATCCACGCGCCATCTGGTCCAGTAGTTTGATAGCCAAGAGTTTGATGAAAGCCCACCGTCGTGCAAAACATTCCAAGGCACCACTTCAAGTTCCCAAAGAATCGAATAGTTACCGTGGTGTCAAATGGAGACAAGGAGGAAGGAAGCCTGCCGCGACGTGGTAATTTTTTTGATCATGTCAAACTAAGACGTCGCGTTTGGAGCGACGGCAAGGTAACGCGGCGCATCGTACTGATTCAGGTCAAACATACAATGATTGTCTACGTGTTATCCCTGGTCCACGCCCTGGAGACTTCTATAGATTCGCGAGCTACAACCTGGGTATCTTTATGTAGAGCAGAGCCGTTACTCGGTCCGTGATCTACGGTCTTCCATTGAACCTTGGATGAACGGATGCTGCGGAGCTCGTCAGCATCATCGTCACCGTCGAGAGCCGAAAAAAGAAGCTGAGGATTTTGTCGAATGGTCCCATCCTGCAACAACCGAGAACCTAATCAATCTTCGGCATTACATAGAAACTCCGTGGATATCTTACTTCCTCAAATTCAACGCTATCGCGCGTGTCTGATGTCAGACGCGCCGTTTCGTCAAGCTCGACATGATATCCTAATTCGTCATCGGTGATGATTGGATTACCGTGCCCATCTAAAGGGACCGCTGATTCCATAGATTTACGATATTTGTGGTAGGTAAATAAGATGATTCCTGTGATGCAGATAATGTCAACCAACCCAGTCATCCTATGTTTATTTTAACCTCACATACCACATATGGTGATGGAGACTCCGGTGATATTGAGCGGCGTGAGTTGGTCTCCAAAGAACCAGGCCGAGATAGTGATGGTGGTAACTTCCTTAGCAATTCCAGCTATCGACATGGGTACGACGCCGGTTCGTTGAATTATACTACATTTATACTGTTAGGATGATGCAATGAAGCAATGTCAAGTATACGAACTAGAATTCACTCATGATCATGCAAAATGCCAATACTCCAGGCGCGGCTAGGAAGAAGGTGGTCTCCAAGGTTTTGTCGAAGGAGTTGAAGAATTCACTCCGGAAAACAGCCGACCATCTGTCGACTATTGCGCTGACTATGGCAAGTGTGAGCCCCATTGAAGGCGCTAGCCAATAGATTGTAGCAGCTGGATTGTCTAGTCCCATCTTTCTGTTTTGTAAGAGAATTTGTGTAAGACTCCATCGGAGTCCTCCAAAGGCGCTTGCCGTGAGCACGAGTATAAGGCCCTTCAAGACGAATTTTGTTTCCGTTGCGACCATGAGAAGGACCCCTGAGAATATTAAAAAGATGACGCCGACGAGGCGCCATGAGAATTTTTCTAGGCGTAGGAGGAAAGCAAAGAGCAAGACAAATATTAGGGATGACGATTTGCACATGGCTATAGCAGGGATTAGCCAGAGATTCATTGAATGGACATGCCTGCTCACTATAGAATGACAATGTTATAGTTTTTAGTGAAAGGTTGGACAACCCAATGTCCAGACCAGAAGCGATAGCAGTCGGAAACGCTTTCTTCCTGCATGTCCAAAAGTGTTAGCCGTTGGGTCGATATGGCTTGATAGGACGCAAAGGAAGCGCGCGCCAAAAAAAAAAAAAAAAAGAAAGAAAAAAAAAACTGAAAAGGGGGAGCCGCCATGGGTATTGGTGCTCCAAACAGGGGCCTTATCAGGACCTATGGGGCGTCGGGAATGGCTACTTTACATCGCCGCATAGCCTGTTCAAGACGAAACCAACGTTCTATCATTCAGTCCTTACACCGCCCCGACGATGCATGTTTCTAGATCGGCTCCATAGTTTCGTCCATGACAGGCAAAAATGAGGAGGACTCACGCATAATCCCCTCGCGAGGGACTGTTATCTGGCTTAAACCGTTTCGGCCAGATGACGCGCATCGCAGCAGCGAGTATGAACTGGATAAACATGTGGATTGTTGTCACAAATAGTGGGTATGGAAAGCCAAAATGCTCTGGTGAGAACATCCATTTGTTATACACAGAGAGTATAGTGGCAAAAAAGAACCTATAGGGAATGCAGAGTGAATTCACGAAATACTGGGCGTATGCCCACAAGGTACTCGGGTGATGCTACAGACCATGACGCAATAAAAAGGGTGTTTATGGTTGCATTCCTCCACCAAAGCCGTTTTCGTTCTGCAAGTGAGGCCAGGTGAACACCCTGATCTCCCAGTTCGTCTGGTATATCGTCCACATCGTATGTAAAGGATTGGCGTGTCTCGGAGGGGCGCAATGGCTCGTGCAGCGAATATTCATCGATACCTGGTCGTGTCATGATGAAGAAGACATGTCACGCTCTGGCGGTCACATCCTGTTTCCAAAATAGGGTTTGCCTTGTGTCGACTTCATCAGGCTTGATGTCCACCGCTCTGACCCTTATTTTAATCTATTATCTATGTGGTGAATTCCAGTTTCAGCGAGGGCGTAAGGGCCAAGAGGTCCTCGGGAAGGCGCAGATAAGCAATTTCAGATTATGAAACCTCAGTTATGCTCGACAAAGATAGAACAAGATCGAACTACCAGCTTTATGTATTACGCGTATTCCACCAGGGCCCTTTGCGCCCCGCACTCGGCGGGACCCACATTCTATCCGTATTCGACATTCCGCATACCAAAGATCCCATATTCTCATCGCTTTGCACTTGAAGGTCAGGGAAGTTTATCCTCGTTACCCAACACCGAACGTAGATGCCGCAAGCCGAGCCACCGAAAGGTCCGCGGAAAGCAGTGAGACACAAGCCTGTCAGGGGGCGCCGTTCAATGCATGAGCCTGATCTTGCAGTTCAGGTAACTCAGGCCCAGATTTTCCCGCGTTTAAATGAGATGCCTCGCGCCTGAATGCCGACAGTTAGGACGAATACAAAATGATCCAACGAAAAGGCCAACCAGGTTCGCCAATGATCGAATTGTTTCTGATGAAGATATTCTCGGAAAAACTCATCTTTCTTCATCTCGGACCGAAACTGGGCGTGTTGAAGCAAATCAAGATGGTGAAGAGCGTGTGGATAGCTGCGCAACGGCCGGATTGTCCATGAAAATGACTTGAGCGGAGTAAATAACGGAATCTGACTGTATGAACCGCGCGTAATCCTTCTCTTTAAAGTATAGGAGGTAGTTCAGAAAGTTTATGAAAGCTGGTTGTTCCAAGATATTTTGCTGAGCAAGAGAGTGCAAATAGAATGGGTTGGCCAGGGACTGTACAAATTCCAGTTCTAGTTCGAATCGGGCCCGATTGGCTACCTTGGGATCAGAGCTGGGCGTTGGAGGCACATCCTGCTGCGAGGAATTGCCACTCATAGTTGGTGGATTGGAGCAAGCTTGTTTTGGTGCCTCTCACGCAATAAAAACATCACGTGGGCACGTATACGCGTCCACTCGTACCTTTCAACTTGAAATTGTCACAGCACTGGGACAAAATTCTGAAGCACACTCCCGCAGCAACTTTACCTATTAGGGCTATCTATCCATAATGTCAGGCGATGATGAAAACAGCGGATGGCAGTTAATGGAATCAGACCCCG
Source organism: Collybia mongolica (assembly GCA_013420905.1). Lineage (NCBI taxonomy): Eukaryota > Fungi > Basidiomycota > Agaricomycetes > Agaricales > Clitocybaceae > Collybia > Collybia mongolica. The sequence goes on from JAAXNY010000004.1 coordinate 1,441,118, forward strand.
GAGTTTTCACGTAGGGCCCGTCTCAAGACCGACTTGTATACAGTACTGATCATGTTATAGAGAGTTGCTTGAAACCTTAGGTATTCCTCTAATAATCGATGACCTATACTCTCTCGATCCAGAATCCCTTGCTCTTTTGCAACCACTCCACGCCCTGATTTTTTTGTTCAAATGGATCCCAACGACATCTACCGATATATCGTCCACATCATTGGGCGAATATGATCCAGACTTCCCTGGATTCTTTGCTCACCAGGTTGTTAACAACGCGTGTGCGACATTGGCGGTTCTCAACGCGCTTGGCAATATCCCATCCTTACCGACGGGGCCGCAGCTAGCAGAGCTTAATAGTTTTACCACGGGCATGGACCCCCAAACGCGCGGAATGGTCATTACAAGCGCTGATTGGTTACGGGAAGCTCACAACTCCCTCTCACCGCCAGGCGCGGTCTCTCTGGATGGTTTGGGACTTCCGCGGAAAAGTGAGGATGCGTATCATTTCGTAGTGTACCTGCCCATCATGGGTACTCTCTATGAGTTGGATGGACTGAAACCATATGCCGTGCGGCATGGACATTTTGAACAACAAGGAGAGGGTTGGGTTAAAAAAGCACGGTCCGTGTTTACGTTATGGCCTGCACGGCAAATCTTTATTCTGCATCAGGGAGGTGATCGAAACTCGAATTGGGACATACCCCGTTGGTGCCGTATGTTTGATCTCTGTCGACTAAACACTGGTATGCTGACACGCATGGAGTAGCTGGACTTCAGTCTTCTCGCACTTCGAGACGATCCTTTACCCGCTCTCCATCTGCAGTTACAGCAAGCACAAGGATCCGGAAATTCAGCCGAAGCGGCCGAGATTATGTCAACCATTTCTAATGAGAACCTGAAACGGGACCGTTGGGCTGTGAGTATTCTATTATCCGTTTTTTCTCTTTGACTAATTAATTGATTTCACGACAATTTAGTTCGAGAATAGTCTCCGTCGACATAATCACGTCGGCCTTGTTCATGCCCTTCTCCTGGCACTCGCTAAGGGGGGGAAGCTATCACACGTGCAGGAACAGGCTAAGAAAACCATGCAAGAACGAATCGAGAAGAAGAAGGCCAAAGGAGAAGATATGGATGAAGACTGAATCTGCCGCCGTCTATCTGAGTTCGACCGTCTGCGACATGTTATTATTGAACGAGTATACATGACAATTACCTTCATTTGTCGGAATCCACAGATGCGACAAACATCCATCCACAATGTCTACGAGTACTAATTTGTCCATACTTCATTTTTTGCCCTAAATTCTACCCCGCTCTTGATCGCATCACTGCCAACAATGTACAGCTGACTATAATAATGCTATCGAGTCTCAACCGATGATGCCGTGTCCAGATCCAATATGACAAGTAATCATTGTCCCCATCATGTATACTGGCTCCGAGCTTAGAAGAATTGTATCTCACAACAAGCCACTACAAACTCCTGTAAACCGCTACGAGCCGCTACGGAATTAAGAAATGCGAAGGATCGGCCGATTCATAAAGGCGGTTCCCATTTTGGATCCCGTTGTGAGTGTAGTAGCGACGCAGCGCCCCTGACCGTGTTTGAGCTCACTTTATATGACGAAGAAACGTGAATAGCACATGTAATCGTGGGTGAGCGCTCCTGGGCGCTCGCACCACCCCCCAACGCTCTGGCATTTGAATCTCTGATGGCCATTGAAATCTAGAGCTCCATGGAAAACCCGTGATCCTCAATTGGTGTTCGCTAAGCTTCGTGCATCCCTTCATCCTGGCACGACCTATCTATCAACGATTTGATGCTGATGAGTTTCCACTCGTCAGATTCAGAGTCAGATTCCGTATTGAGTGGAAGAGATGCTCACTTGATAGATCTCTGTATTGTGAGGCCTTGAATGTCTATGTATGTTATGCTCTCTTCACTTCTGTTCATAGTTGTTTAAATGTTAGCAAAATAGGCAGAGACGGCACGGGGTTCCCAACCGCCGGCTCAGTAGTCTTGTAAACCGACCCTACAAAATGACAGTTGTTCTCGGCTAGTATCTAAACGTATTTTGCCAATATTGAATTCGAATGCCTATAAAGTAAGCCAGCCACACTCCTCGACCCTGTCTGTACTGTTCTGGGTGTAAGTTACCATTTACGCTTACTTGACTTTCGGCGGTATTGTTGAGTAACATGGGTGTCATTCCCTGTCTGTTTAGCGTCTTGTGAACCGTGCAGCAAGCAAGCCGAAGCGTATTACTGCTCGTCACAATCAAGATCGACTTATGCAGAAACAAGGGTCGCGACGATATGTGAATCGGCATCTCCATTAGTGTCCATCCACCTTCAACAAAGTATACTGGTGCCCCAATATTGTTCTCTCTTTGATACCTAAAAAAATCTACGTTTCAGCTACGCGAAAAGTCGCATTGCGGTCCAAGCTAATTTGATGCTAAACATTCAGAAAGCGAAATGCCGCTCATCATATGGAATACTAGACTAGACCAAATCAAGGCAGTATACACACTTGCACAGTGGGATTGCTGGTGAGACTGTAACAACGCAACGTCCTTTTTGATAGACCATACCTAGGCGTTACGAAATGCAAATTCCGCCGTCGATTCCCACAGATGCCGAATATGATTCGATCCAGCCTAATCTGAGTCTCGAAGTGCATTTTTTGCTACCAAAATGTCAAGCTCCAGTTCTATCCATGAGATCGGCTTTCCAAGCCGCCCTTCTAGATGGTTCAACCGTAGTAGTATCATACTGACGAGAAGGAGCTGATATAGTGAGAGTGAAATCGGGGGGCTCTGAAATGCACTCTCTCACACTGGGGTGCTACTAGGGTAGAGGGAACTTTAGCAGTCCTAGTAGTCGAGGAGATGTTAGCAGCCTCGTTAGTGAGGGTTTCGTCGATTGCGCCGTATTACCTTCTGAAATTTGAGTTCAGGTCATGAGTGGTAATTATAATAAGCCACCAAGTTTTTCGACAACCGATGAATTGATGGACTGTCCTGTTACCAATGGTAGTGGTTCCAGGGATGGTTGGGCATGATACGCCTTAGGAGGCAAGGTAATCTGCTGAGCATGTAACCCAAATCGGCGCTGCAGCTCTGGATCTTGATAAACTTTATGGCGGGAAATTTCCCAGCGAAAAAGGCATATAACTACGAAAAGGAAGCAAACCATGGCCGCAGCGAGACAACGACTACGATCATGGATGCTGTCATGCCGGTCCCAGGGTCTTTAAATGGACTCGAACGCGATGTGAGGCTGATAGACGCTGAGGTAATCCTGGCTGACTCCTTTGTCTTCAAGGATGTGGGACGTGGGAAAAACTGGCTTCGTTGGTACGAGCCTGACTTGCGCCATACGAATCCCGTAGACCGCCGGAACGAACGCGGGAGTTCTCTAGGAAAGTAGGAACTCGGTGTCTAGATTTGCGTTTGCGGATTGTGGGTCATGGAATGACAGGAAGGATGACCGGGATGGGCCCAGGCAGAGAACCTGTACGCAGTAAACTGAATGTCACAGTAAGTACATGAAAAACATAATACAACCCTCGCCAGGTGCTCGTGATACGTGTGGTCTTGCGGTGGTTACACGTGATCAAAGATCCCGTGGACACGCAGGTTTGAAGGCTGGACTGGGTATCAGCTTGAGAAATGGCTGCATGCATATCTCGCTTAATAACGCCATTTGTTTAATACGACTAGGCCCATGCATACGCATAGTGTACCTACCAGGCGAGCATCCACCTCTCCTCCATGCTCGTGGAATTCCAGAAGGTGTCCCTTTGATCCAACATACCCGTACCTTGCTGTCCCGAACTCGAATCTTGTTGAAGCGGACATGGAAAACTGAATACTCATTAGCCTGATACTTCATTCACACAGTGAGGTTCAAAAGGACCGGGGAGCGGACTGGTGCTGGTATACATATCCATATATCTAGTTGTGGTAGTTGTGGAGGGGTTGGTGGCGGTTGTGTGTCAAAAAATGAAACCTTGCTGGAAGCCTCGATTCAAACCGGAGGGAAACGGCACGGTGAGTTAAATCGCCAAGTTATATAACCACTCTACGCCCGATCCAGCCTATCGATAGTGGTCGACTTTGATCGACAGGTGGTTGAAGGCTCAAAACGGTTTTGAAGGCGAATCATCTTTGAGGGAGCTTCGGAAACCGACCTAGTAGCCAATTGAATTCGGTGGAAAGTGGGAGACATGTCAAGGAAAATGCCAAATATTGTCAAGTTCGTGTGTCTGACTGCCAAGTTTACTAAAATCCGACTGGCTTTAACTAAGTAGGTTCCCTTGTGATCGTTCTCCTCAAGCGCACTGATATCGATCATCCAAATTTGCAACCTCAGGATCGGATTTGAACGGCTGTTAATCAAGGTCCGAGGGGCAACAAGCGTCAAAGGCATATGATTCGCTGTTGACCACAAGAAAAACCGTGATGATGATGCTGTCTTCTTTTGATGCGGTTGCCCTGGTTTGCAAAAAGCGACGGATGTCTTAGGGGTTATTTTGATTCTTGGTTTAATTGGGTGAAGGGGGGCACCATCTATCGCTCAACATCATGAAGATATCCTACGACCTCTCGGATCCCCTAACCTTGGCCATGGCCCCACCTACGAACGAAACTCCAGAGGAACGCCTCGTAAGGGAGGAAAAGGAGGAGCGCGCACTTGAGGTCAGCAGGAGAATCGATGCCGAGATTAAGGCAGCGAAAATCGCAATGAAGAAAAAGAGGAAGACAATCAAGGTGCTGGTACTCGGGCAAAGTCTGAGCGGTATGTTACAACCCTGTGCTTCTGTATCCCCTATTTGACCGTGACCAACCTCAGGGAAATCAACGACAATCAAAAGTGAGTAAAATTCAGGCTACAGTATCGTTTGCGTTCCTGACCTTATTGCAGACTTTCAAATGACGTACGCACAGAAATCATGGGCCGAGGAGCGTGCTTCTTGGAGAGCCGTGGTGCTATTGAACCTCGTTCGCTCAGTCAATGCCATTGTTGATATCGTCATGGAGGAAGTCGATATTGCAAATGGGAACTATACCGGTGACGAAGAAGCTTCCTATGGAGGACCATCAACGACCATCTCTCTGACAGAAGAGCATAAGAGCATATCACTCAGACTGGCTCCCCTTCGGCAAATAGAGAAGGATTTAAGGTCCCTCCTTGGTTCAGGATCCTCGGAACCAGATGATAGACCTGAGAAGTATTCAAGCGGCCGACGTGAACCTAAATCAAGTTTCCATGAATTCGCTTTGCGTTCGTCTTCGGGCTGGAAGAGCGTTCTGGACCACATACGAAATCCTTCAGAAGGAAAGAACCAAGAACTACACCGGGTCGCGAGCCATGTTGTCGTCAGTTGTAAAGAGTACATAAGATGGCTTTGGAGCGATTCAATGGTTCAAAAAATTCTACGAAGGCGGCAAATCAGACTTGAAGATACCCCTGGATTGTAGGCCCAATTCGTTTTAGCCACCCAAAGCTACCTCAACGAAGTACTACTGATACACTTCCACTAGCTTTCTCAATGACATAGAACGGATTGTGTCCATAGACTATGAACCATCAGACGAAGACGTAGTGCGCGCGCGGCTCCGTACTACTGGTGTCCAGGAGTACCACTTTACATTGGACCGAGGTGGGGCGAGTGCGTCATTTTATCGTGGGTCGGAAGCTTACGAGCCGGGTATGCCTGTACCTACAGGCCCTTCTGCTGCTCTTGAGTGGTTAATGTATGATGTTGCTGGTGAGTTTAGGCCTCTTACTGATCAATGGCAGTGTGAATACTTTTGTGATCACCTTTAAAGGAACACGAACACAGGTCAGCCCTTTGCTCCCCGGTCCACTGGCCAAGCTGATAGTGCCAAAAGCGGGCAGCGTGGATCCCATATTTTAAGGACATAACAGCAATTATTTTCCTTGCTCCCTTGTCGGCATTTAATGAACGCCTCGTCGAAGACCCAGGTATAAACAGGCTTGACGACACGCTCGCACTGTGGAAAACGATTTGTGCAAGCGACCTTCTCAAATCGGTTCAAATAGTTTGTATTCCTACCGCTAGACTTCCCAGGGATGTTTTTTTTTATAACTTCTCCTGACAGATCCTATTTTTGAATAAAACTGATATCCTGAAGAGGAAAATAGACGCAGGCGTGCGAGTTCGCGACCACCTTTCTGAATATGGTGATAGGAAGAATGATTTTTTAACGGTATCATCTTGTAGGTTCCTACATCATCTCCTAATGCTCCACTTGACATGACATTTAGGGTTCCGTAAATACTTTGCCAAGATATACAAGGAAGTCAGCCCGCCAGGGCGTACCCTAAATGCCCACTTTACTTCCGTTGTCGTAAGGGCCTTTCGTCAGTGGAATATAATATTAGTTGACTACATTCATGCACAGGATACCAAAATGACTGCGCAGACGCTCGCTGCTGGTAACTATGTTCCCCTCCTGGGAATATGACTACATGAGTAATTTTCGCGGTTCCCACAGTGCAAGCCGTAATTCTCAGAAATGATATCGCAGACGCTGGGCTGCTATGATCGTTGTTTGACGTCTCGTCGTTCATTTCAAATGAAAGTGCCAACGTTTTTTCCCATATATATTAATCCTATGTATCCGTAGATGACATTGCCTACATAAGAATCCAGACTAAATAAATGCATCAGTATCCCTAATATGATACAAAAAATCGGGATATCTATCAGGTGGGGGTATACTCAAAGTTCATTGTAAGTAAAGACGGGTAAATCAGTTCTTCTCTTGTACAAGTCGAATACGGGGGTTGTCCTGGCATCTTGGAGTTCCTTCGCTACTTTCTCCGCTTTCTCAAAGACACGTAGTAGGTTGCCTCCTGTCAGGCCAGCAAGTTCATACTTACTCCATCCACGAGTATACAGTTCCGCAATCTAGTCCTTTAATTAGTGAATATCGACGTAGGTGAGAATAGTGATTCACCAAGGCTGGGTATTTGGAGACATCTTCTAGTCCAACGGGCGTATCTCCGATGCCATCGAAATCGCTCCCGATTCCAACGCTGAGACAATGAAATAGTCAATAAAGCGGAAACCATCGTCCAAGCAAGGCTTACTGGCGTTTTCCAGCCACCCTAGCGATATGATCGACGTGATCCGCCACTGCCTCTACGGTGGCATTTCCGAGAACCGCAACAAAGGATGGAGCGAAATTGACCTGTAGTGTCATTAGAACTACATTGCGATAATATTTAGTGTGCACACCATTACAACAGCGTCGATTTGATTTTTGCCTGTCCCGACCAGGCGTAGAACATTATCGGGGACATTCCTCGGGACGTCATGAACCGCCCTTGCTGATGAATGTGACCATATAACTGGGGCTTTAGAGTACTTGAGCGCCTGCGTGGCCGTCGCGTCCGAGGTGTGGGAAAGGTCGACGAGGACGCCGAGGCGGTTCATTTCGTCGATAAGCGAATAGCCCAGAGGACTGAAATTAATAACATGCGGTATGAATTGACACTGAAAACGCTCGGAATGCTATAACCAACCTTAAGCCTCCGTGTAGCGGGATCATCCCGGGAAGAAAACCACAGGAGTCGGCAAAAGCGTTATGACACACATGTGTGAGCGTCACGTAACGCACACCAAGTGAGTAGTATTGACGAAGGACGGCGATGGAATTGCCCAATTGATGGCCACTATGTAAGTCAAGCTCGGATTCCAGGAAATAATTTATGCACGTACCCTTCAACGCCTAGCAAGCTGGCTATTTTTCCTTTTGTTACAGCAGCTTTGATATCTTCAGATCCAAGAGCGAGTTGGAATGTCTGTAATTTGATTGGTCAGGGAGGTGAAATAAATACTAGTATCGAACCATTACCTCGGGATATTTCTCGATCAAAAGTTTGGATACGTCAATTTGTTCCAAAGTGTCTCTTTTTCGCATGGGCGTGAAATTGTGTGAATGCAGTAAGGTGGTTCTAACGCACCTAACGCGCCAGGAAGCATCCAGGAAATCCACTCCTTCAACTTCGGGATTCGCACATTCAGCATAAACCGACCTAAAGCGAGGTCGGGGTCCTGCCCATACATATCGTGAGAATACTGACCAGAAGAATCCCCCAACTTTCCCCTTTCTCAGTCGTGGGATGTCGACATGCGCTGGCATTAGGGATTCAAGGTCGACAGAAGAAGCATTGTTGGCGTATTTCAAGCGGATAAGGTACGGGAGATCTAGGTTTTGGCTTGAGTTATAACGAATTTTTAACATTCATACGTTCACACCAATATGACCGTCCTGTGAGTGCAAGGGTGTGAGGAATACAACTGGACGGGTAGGGAAATCAACACGTACTAGAACGGGGGCTTGATTGAGGATCGCAAGTGCCGCCAATGTAGGGTCTTTGGGTAAGAGACCCAGCCACGGGTAAAACGAGTTCAGCAGTGAATTCTGGAAGAGCATCACCACCACCAGTGCGGCTACAAAGAGCACTGTCAACACCCCCCAAATCACAGCCCTTAACTTCATGTTTTCCACTTTTGTGGGTGCAAACCCCGAACGCTCCCAATTTGATGCTCTATCTTCGGTATGTGTGCCATTGGTGTGGTTCCCTGGTAGGAGTGGTGACGACTCATTGTTTGCCCGGGTCCCGTTCGTGGTGGTCGAGGTCGCCATATTGCCAAGTGGTGAAAAAAAGGCTTGTGCGAGACGAAGGATTCCTGTGGTGCCTACTTTGCGAGCTGAGTCTCGAGTACTTCTGCTCGCTCCGGATCCTGAGGCGGCGGGCTGTCGGCCCGAGTCTGATGAACTTGATGAACTTGAGCTTCCTGAACTTGTTGAGCTTTTTGAGCTTTTTGAACTGTCTGAGCTCTTGCTTGAGTTCCTGGAGAGGCCCATTCTTGGGAACGAGGGCATGGTGTGGGTTTATATTCGTAACAGGCATTTGCGGCGTGGTGATCGAGTTTGCTAACAGATCCACTACGTAACCCACAGAGTAGATATACGAAAACAAAATGCGCTATATTTGCTAAGGTTGGTTTGGTGCGTAGGATACCAGGGAAGTCTAAAATAGTATTGGTAAGTTCATCGGCTCTCTACGATGTGCAGAGTCACTCAGTGATATAGAAATTCAAATTGTCGGCGGATGTCATCCAAATCTGATTAAGGTTCCCTGATAAATGTCTTATCATTTCCGGCATATTTGGCAGGAAAACAATGAATGTTTTCATCAAACATACTTGAGATGAACTTAGCAAGATTTTTCCTTTGTAGAGATTTTTCATTGGTTTACAAGTGTTTCTTTGAGGAACAGAGTGGGAAAATGTGATGTATTTCCTTTGTGTCTTTTTTCTGGAACACTTTGCATTCTTCTTTGACTATTTTAGCAGAATGAAGAGGGAATAATTTGACACTTCTTGATCTTTTACCACCACCATCCAACCGTGGGAATTTGTCCCTCCTGCACTAGGTCATCCCTAAACTACCTAACACCTCATCCCTAATTGACATCACCTTTCATCAGACCATTCTTTTGGCCTGGGCCACTATCCTTTTAAACCATATCCAAATTTCTAACTTATCAGAGCTGATCCTGACTATCTGCAGGGTCATCTCATCTTGCCTGTACTGGGGGCTCCACTAATCCATTCACATCCACCTTATCAACTACCAGGCCACACAAGGACACCACAACTCCTGTACTCTGCTTCACGCAGATCCTTAGGGAGTGTCACTGCCAACATTTTCGATGATTTATTTGTACTTGCTTAACCACTACACCCAAATACAAAAGGAGGAAGGGGTCTGGCCCCCAATCAGCTACTGTCCCTGCACAGAGCACACCTCTTGGTGAGAATGCCAGTTTACTGTCCAATGGTGGGATTTGGTGGCCTCATTTTTGAGGGGAGTCATCACTTTGGGAGAGCGGTGTGGAACAGGGGGGCAAGTAATAGGGGGATTCAGGAGAGGGGGAGCAGGTTTGAGGTATGGGTCGTTTGTTTTGATTGGACATTTATATTCAACACTGGGGGGGAGTAATGGGTTTCCAGGGCAACCTGAAAATACCAGGAGGGGAGTGGAACAGGGTACCAACATGAAGGGAGGGGACCATGCCCCGAGAAGCAAAGGCAAACCTTTAAGGTGTTGGGAGGTTCAGACATGGTACAGTACAATACTGTTGGACTGCAGGTATCCTCAGTCTAGACCCATAATATGACCTGGAGAGCAACTTAGTGTACAGCTCCACCCTGATGGCCTACTACAGATTACTTAGTGGTAATAGGTGTTTCTGCCTGCATGTAACTGGGTCAAACCCACATGTGCTTAATATTATTATATGACCAAAAAAAGAAAAAAAAAAAAGAAGAGGGAATATTTCCCAAAGGTGTTTCTTGGGTAGAAGTCTCTTTCTTGGAGACCAAAAAAAAAAAAAAAAAAGAATACTCCACTTCCATCAGCAGCATAATGTTTGCCATTATAAGGCAAGAACCATCTGTGTATACCTGTACCTCAAGAGTTGTATAATATACCAGACCATAAAGTCTCCTTAGACTTGTTTCTGTATCAGTTTTAATTTCCATTGTCTTTCTACATATCCAGTTGACTACTGTATCTTCTGGTGGGAGTTTAGGCTCTCTTCTCAGCATTTTTGGCATCAGGGCTTTGGGTTTTAGAACTGAAGGCTCAACAATAAGAGTTAATCCCATGTGGTCTGCCCATTTATCATCTGGGTTGGTTAAAGATAGGGCCACTACTAGTTTTTCCACCCATTTGATGGCATGTGTGGATATTAGTGCATAATCAACAACAGCTTTTCCATTGGGCTGAATGGATGTCCATCTTTCAGGGGAATGTAACTCAATGGTATTATGGGATATCCTTTTCATATCTTGGGATCTGCCTGTTTTGTTGCTTGTTCATGTATTAAGGTCAGCCATTAGGATGACACACTACTGGTCTACTAGTAGTTGATATATTTCCTGATGTCTCAGGAGTTCTATAAGCTTGCCTTGGTCCTGAAGATCCAAAGGCTGGCTGAAAAGATCCTCATGTGCATATGTGACTAGGAGGTGCTAATGGCTCTGTTATACCAGCATTCTGCAAATCTTCTGTCTTTCATGTTTTTGTAGCTACTTGTCTTGCAAGTGACTGATTAGTTAGTCTGTTGGATAAGCTGGCTCATGGGTATGGCTCTCAAGAGAGATTAACTAAACTTTCTCTGCTCTACTTCAATTTGTAGGCAATGTTACTTGTCTTGGTATAATATTTATTTTTGATGAAGAGGCTCTTTAGACTATTTAAAAATACTGAACCCTTGCAGTGGGCTCCAGATGAAAGGGGGCTCCTGGGTTATAAGCATGCTGATGCTAAGAAATGTAATTTCATACCAAATTTAATACTCAATACAGGAACAGTTAATTGCCCTGATTTAAGTTCAGATTCAAGTGTGTAAAAGCACCAAGTTTTTAATAATACTAGACACAGACTTTTCAAGAATGTTATAACTGGTTCAATTCAAATGAGGCTTAACACAGGTGTTAGACCTTCAGTATATTTTTATAATAGATTTCAATCCAATTGACTTAGTACCAAGTATACAGTACATGCAGGCAAAGGACAGACATTCAGCTAAGTTCATGTCACACTTTGACAGACCTTATGAGGTGATCAAGGCTTATCCTGATTTGTCAATTTACATCCTATACTTGCCAGAAAACTCAAAAAACTATCCTACTTTCCACACCTTGCAACTCTGTCCTTTTCTTCCAAATGATGATATCATGTATCCCTCATGCAAACTTGCAAAACCTGGCCCTATCATAACTGCAGAAGGTACTTCCTGATGCCAACCTCTGGTTATCTTGATCCAACCTTATCAACACAGAAGTGCTTCAATATTGGGAGACTCATAACCCTATGCTTAATTTTTTTCTGGTTTCCTGTCCTACCTCCCATGGACAGAGAGAGTATAAGAGTGCTACCCTTACAACATAATGATACACCATATGACTACTATATATTACACCAAGATACTTTGTACTTACTTATTCCTTCCAATATGCACTTAACTTGCTGTTTGCCTTAGTATTGAGAGCCATGCTCTCTTCTATTAGTGGGATGAGGCATTGTGTAGCACTGTGCTGAAGGCATGGGTCTTTAGCTTGTGTTCCACATTTTTCTCCTAGGGAAATAAAATATTTGACATTTTTCCATTTCTGGCAGTTTTACTTTGAGAAACTAGGAATTTGGATATATCTCCAAGAAAGAGAGAAGACTTCTACCCAAGAAACACCTTTGGGAAATATTCCCTCTTCTTTTTTTTTTTTTTCTTTTTTTGGTCATATAATAACATTAAGTGCATGTGGGTTTGACCCAGTTACATGCAGGCAGAAACACCTATTACCACTAAGTAATCTGTAGTAGGCCATCAGGGTGGAGCTGTACACTAAGTTGCTCTCCAGGTCATATTATGGGTCTAGACTGAGGATACCTGCAGTCCAACAGTATTGTACTGTACCATGTCTGAACCTCCCAACACCTTAAAGGTTTGCCTTTGCTTCTCGGGGCATGGTCCCCTCCCTTCATGTTGGTACCCTGTTCCACTCCCCTCCTGGTATTTTCAGGTTGCCCTGGAAACCCATTACTCCCCCCCAGTGTTGAATATAAATGTCCAATCAAAACAAACGACCCATACCTCAAACCTGCTCCCCCTCTCCTGAATCCCCCTATTACTTGCCCCCCTGTTCCACACCGCTCTCCCAAAGTGATGACTCCCCTCAAAAATGAGGCCACCAAATCCCACCATTGGACAGTAAACTGGCATTCTCACCAAGAGGTGTGCTCTGTGCAGGGACAGTAGCTGATTGGGGGCCAGACCCCTTCCTCCTTTTGTATTTGGGTGTAGTGGTTAAGCAAGTACAAATAAATCATCGAAAATGTTGGCAGTGACACTCCCTAAGGATCTGTGTGAAGCAGAGTACAGGAGTTGTGGTGTCCTTGTGTGGCCTGGTAGTTGATAAGGTGGATGTGAATGGATTAGTGGAGCCCCCAGTACATCAAGATGAGATGACCCTGCAGATAGTCAGGATCAGCTCTGATAAGTTAGAAATTTGGATATGGTGTAAAAGGATAGTGGCCCAGGCTGAAAGGATGGTCTGATGAAAGGTGATCTTGATTAGGGATGAGGTGTTAGGTAGTTTAGGGACAACCTAGTGCAGGAGGGATGAATTCCCACAGTCGGATGGTGGTGGTAAATGATCAAGAAGCATCAGAAGTGGAGTATTCTAGGGTGCAAATTCATTAAAGAATAAGAGTATGCAAGTTCCTGGACCTGGTGCATAAACTAATAATAGAGGTGAACTGTATGCTGTTCTGAGAGTACTAATTGATGCAGACTTAAGGACAGCACTTGCAATCATGTCAGACTATGAGCATGTTGTCAAGCACCTCTGCTATTGGTCTGTAAAAAATAATAAACTTGGATGGGACTGCCCAAATGGTGACTTACTGAAAGACCTTGTTTTACTGCTGAAGGGGAGGTTGGCCCCTACCCATTTTGTTTGAATAAAGGCACATAATAACAATGTACAGGGGGATGCTGCAGATATACTAGCTAAGCTGCATGCTAAACTACCCATTACTGGTAACCACACCCCACTTATTAATATGCCATGGGAATGCACAAAACTAATAGACACACCTCAGGTACAATACCAAAAGGTGTTCACTGACCTTACAGAACACACAAAGGCCAGGGTCAGAACACCAAATGTACTAGTATATGAAGGGCAACCAGCTATAGAAAAACATTGAGGCCAAGAAAAGCTTCAATCCTTACACTTACAGAAAGGGATGAGAGAAGCCCTGCTAGTATATAAAAACACTGGGCAGTTTTGGTGTCTTGTAAGAAAATGGACAGATGCTAGGCCCCTACCTGCTGAAATACTACTGACTGAGCTGACAGAGGAGTTAATGTTCAGATGAACAAGTCACCCATATCCTCTGTAGAGTTCAACCTGGCCCAACTTGAACTTGATAGAGTTCTTTCTGAGAACCTACCAAGGAAAAGTGTTGAGACAACTCCTGACCTTATCTTCTCGAGGCCCTTTTTGCCTGAGGAAATTACCTGGGTGAACAGCCATATCAAAAGTCATGCTAAAAATGGTATGGGGGGGTTTGATGATTTTCCTTATGATAACATACTCTCCATATCCAATGACAGCCTAGCTGATTTACTGAATGCATACCCAGATAGAATGGAAATTCCCTCTGTATGGCTAGCCTCTGTAGTAATTGATATCCCAAAAACAGAAAAAAACCCAACAAAGGCCTCTAGCTATAGATTAGTTGTTCTTGAATGTTGTTTACTTAAATTGATGACACTGCTTATTGACAGAAGAGTAGGCCAATATGCCACTGTCTGTGAGATTATCTCTGAATCACAAAATGGATTCAGAGCTGGATATAGAACAAATAACAACCCTCTTATTCTAAGAACAATGGCTGATAAAGCCCACTCCCTTGGAAAACTTCTTTATGTAGCTTACATTGATCTTAAAAATGCTTTTTCTGCAACAAACAGAAATACACTATGGGTGAAACTCAATACACTAGGGATCTCTAGATTGACTGGCTTAAACTCCTCTATGAAAGGATGAGGTACATGGTCAGAATGGACGGAGAATACTATAAAGCATTCTACTCCAACCTAAGAGTTCTAACTGGAGACCCAAGCTTCTCTGGTTTCTGGAATGTGTTCCTGGCAAATCTCAAAATCAGGTCACATCCTGATGATGTTGTACTGTTTGAGACTGCTGTAACTAAAGTGGAACAGGCTGGCAATATTATGACAGCAACTATGAGTGCATCTGTATTCCAGGCACAACTCAATAATATAGATGCATACATATGTTGGCAATAATGGATGTAAAACACAACTAGGAAGATGTGTTTATAGTATAATGAATAGAAACCAAAACAAAACTCACCAGTCCATCTGGGGAAGAAACCTATGACTGAGGTTATACAGTTTCAATATGTTGGTATACACTTCAAGACTGACTCAAAGGAACTATTCTGTGAACAGTATAAAGTCAATACTGAGAAAGATAAAAGAACTGCAAACATGTGTCTAGCACTAGATCAAATTGTAGGGAACCTACCTGTGTGGAAGGCCTGTACCCTATACAGTACATGGTATGTGTTGATCCATACCTTATAGCAGGATATGAGGTTTCTTTGGACATTGTAAACACACATGCAAAGTTCCTTGAAGGCATTCAGCACTCCTATCTAAGGAGAATGATGGGACTTGGAGACAGATCAATGATTGTTGTACTTTTCTCTGAAACTGGAATTATGCCTATCAAATACAGGCAAGTTATCTTAGCACTGAAGTACCCGAAACACTTGGTTGCCCTACCACACATGGTCCATTGTTCCTTTCAAATAATGGAAGATGTGTTTGACTGCAGTCCAATGCTTGGGTCCTGGGTGACTTGAGAATTGACTGAGGTGTTGTGTAGCATATGCAGTCTCAAGACGCATTGAGATTGCTCCCCAAATGAGCATTCCAATAGCCATAGGATAGAATTTCTTGATTTTGGGATATTGCCAATCATTCTCAGTGAGTTTGATCAATTTGATGCTGTGATCAAGAGGTGTTGCAACAGGGTTTGCATTTTCAAGACCCATTTTTTTGATAATTTTCTCAAGGTATGGCTGTTGCAATAATTTAATAGATCTATTGGTGAATCTTTTTACTGAGATGCCAACAATTTGGCTAGCTTCTCCTAGGTCAGAAATTTCAAAGTGTGTTTTGAGTTTGGCTTTGAAGTTTTTGATGGTTACAAGGGTTGCACCCAAAATAGACATGTCATCCATGTGTACTCCAACAATTACCAGATTATCCCCAGATCCTTGGATATAGACACATTGATCAGCCATCATTTTTCAGAACTTCATTTTGAAAAATACAGAGTTGAGGAGTTTGTTCCATTCTTTTCCGGATTGTTTAAGTCCATAAATAGTTTTCAATAATTTCCAGACACGTGATGTGCCATCTTCAAAGCCTGGAGGCTGCAATAAATAAATATCTTCTTTGAGAACAGTGTTTAGATAAGCACCTTTGATGTCAATGGTGTGAAAATGTAGATTATAGGCAGCAGCAATGGCTACCATGAAGTGGAGGGTGTCCATCTGAATGGCTGGGGCATAGGTTTCCAAATAGTCTATGCCAGGCTTCTGTGAGCATCCCTTGGCAATGAGTCTAGACTTGGCCTTGTAGAATTTTCCATCTCCATTGGTTTTGGCCTTCCATACCCATTTGGATTTGATGGCATCATGATCTTCAGGTAATTCGGCTAATTCATATGTGCCAAGATCTTTCCATTGATAGATTTCTTCCTCCAACCCCCCCCATAGAGTGCTTTGTAATGCCTCTTTGACTTCAGTGGGTTCATAAATTGTATTGCTGATGAAGGTGAAATCAGGGATATCCAATGTAGGAGTATTTTCTTCTTCATTAATAATTTTGGTAATATAGCCAGAGTCAGGTGATTCTTGATGTATTTCTTTGGGGCCTCAGGCTGCAGGATTATGTAATAATCAATAATTTGGTTGAGTAGTTGATGCAATTTGAGTTGATGATCAGTTTTTGAGGTACACAGCATAGGCCACTGCTTCGGGCCATAAATATTTCAGGGTTTTTGTTGCAATAAGCATTGCATGTGCATGTTCAACAATTGTTCAGTTTGCACACTTGGCAATTCTGTTCTGGGCCAAAGAGTATGGGGCTGTGACCTTGGAGTGGATTCCTTTTTCTGCTAGGAATTTTTGTACTTTGTCATTTACATATTCTATTCCATTGTCAAATCATATGGCTTTCAATGTTTTTCCAACTTGAGTATTTATGTAAGCATTATAATTTTTGATCAAAGTATTGATTTCCTCAGCTTCTTTGGTTTTGAGAAAATTGATGATGGTCTGGTGGCATTTCCCATCAGTAAATGAGATTTAATATCTTTCCCCTTGAATTCCTGTTGTCTGGGCAGGTCCCCCATAAATCTGTGAGGGTCATCTCACCAATTTCATTATAAGTTGTGTTTGAAAATTTTGGGAATGATGCCATGGTTTGCTTTGCTTGGATACAGGCCGTGCAATCACTGGGATGAATTGATTTGTTGACTTCCATTCCATCAATTATATTCTTTGATTTCAACATTTTAATTGATGCAATGTTGAGATGTCCAAAAATTCGGTGCCATTCGTCCCATGTGTGAGCTTCTGATGCAATCAAAACCATATTGGGAATACTGATCTTTGCCATCAAATTGTAAAGTTGGCTGATTTTTTGACCTTGTAAAATGATGTTGGTGGATTTTGGGGGTGATATATTGATGTATTCTCCTTTTAGGTTAAGGGTGAACCCTGCATCTGTGATGCACCCAACCAAAATAAGATTGTAGGGGCGCTTGGAGCATGGACAACATTTGTCAGTGTGATTGGTATGTGGTGGTTGCCAACTTTGCAACAGATCTTTACCGATCCTCTTCCAAGTCCAGGAGTTGATCTAAATCCAATAATTTTGTGTCTAGGAGTTTCTTTGTAATTTGTGAAGATTGATCAGTCATGAAAAATATGAGATGTTGCTGCACAGTTGGCTAAAATAGAATTTGAGGTTAATGCTGGCAAGGCAATATTCACCTGGTTTTTGGGTGCTGCTACAAAAGCATAATCATCTGAGGCTTGGTTAGCCTTGTCCAGCTTACTGCCATTTTTCTTTTTCCATTTCGGCCTCCATTTTTGATCAGATGATCCCCCTTTCTTTTTGGGGCAATGGAAGGCAATATGACCTTTCTGATTGCATTCGTAGCATGTCACATTTGGATTGTATTTTGCTGCCAGGGCCGTATCCCCCTGTTCCTGTTGCTGAGATTTGATCCATCAATCTTCCTCCAAAATTCTGGCAATTAACTTGTGGCTCTTCTTGAGAGTGGCAGAATCAACCAAAGAGATAAATGGGTCCCACATGTCAGGTAGGGACATCAGCAATGTTATGCTGAAATCTTCATCATTGATTTTTGAGCCCAATCCAGCCAATTCTTCAATGTAGCTGCGCAGGGCCCAAATGTGTTTCTCAATATTGGTACCCTCAGCACATTGTGCTCAAAATAACTTTCAATGCACCATTACAATTCCAATTGGACCACATGCCTCATACATAGAGCACAACACAGTCCAGGCCTCATTCGATGTCCCAGCACCCACTACATAAACTAGTGGTCCGTCCCCTACTAGTGTTTTCAAGTCCAGTTAAGTCTGGTTTTTGGACCTCGTTTGGACTTAACTGTAACTGTAACTGGTTGGGACTGTAGTTGAAAATACCCTTAACTAGACCGAACTGGAGAAAACTGGTTCATTTTGGTTACATTACAGTCTATGGACCGGTCTTGACCAGTCTTTTCAATGACCAGTTGTGACTGGTTGCATTTGGTCTTATCATCAGTCTAGACCAGTTTTTCTACTCTAAAGTGACACAACCTCACCCACAGTGTCATTGTCCCACCTTGCCTGCTCCCCATCCGCAGCCAGCAAGTCACAATATTCCTTCAGTTTGTCATCTATCTCCTCTACCTGGTTCGAGTTGGCCTGTATGCTATGTGGCCTTGCTCAGTGTTCCTGTTGGTGATAGCCCCTGGTTAATGCTTGAAAGACTGGTTATGACCAGTTTGAATTGGTCTCTCGTGGTCTTTTTGAAAACCTGGCAACCCTTAAACCATTAACCGGTGGTGTCTGAGAACTAGCTTACATAACTGAGACCAATGGTTCAGTCTTTTGCAGTTAAGTTTGGTTCAATTTTGGTCATATTTTCGGTTCAGTAAACTGGACCTGAAAACACTATCCCCTACACAGAGCTGTATGGTCAAAAGAGCCTTCCTGTCCTTCATATGCCATTCTTCTGCATTCCCTTCATCAGTTGGACTTGAATTTGGACTGTCCACATAACCAATTAGGCCTTGATCAGTCAAGATGTTGATCATTTTGATTTTCCATGTGTGGAAGTTCTCAGTGCTGCGTAGTGCTTCGATTCAGTAGATGTTTCCAGATGGTTCGGTCATGGTCCATAACAACTTGATCAGGGTTTGGTGGATGATGTATGGATGTGGTAATGATGTTCAAAATGATTAAGGCCAGGGCCCATAACCTGTTGAACTTAGCAGCAAGAGAAGGAAAGAGTGAGAATAAAAGAGTGAATTGAGATAATGATATAATGTACATAATTGCTCATATAAATACATAAATAATATAACTCCTATAGTAATAGTAAATCATATGTGAGTCCGTTATGAAAAACAAATGCAAAACTAATATGTCCATGTGATTATACATATCATGTGAAATGTCTGTGTGATGTGACCAGTAAGCTGGATCACCTTATTCTAACACACATGAAAGATTATCCTGGCAGACCATTATGGAGTCACTGACTCTGGCCCAAGGGATGCACATATCATGGATAAATGACCTCCAGATTCCAAGTTCAAATTGAGAATGAGGTATGTACTCTTTTCAACTGAGGGAAATTTGATGGTTACACCTCCCAATGTTGTAGCCATCTTTGTTATTTAATATATGGGTCATGTGGCTTTGTATATACATATCTGTATCATCTATATCAATAATTATTTAATTAGTTTCCATTCCCCAGTTTTGAACTCAGACATGCTGTGCTTGCAACAGCCCACACCAGATGGTTGGACTCTCAAGGCTCCCTGATCCTGTGATATGGAATATAGATGGACTTGACCTCAATGCAGATGCAGTACAAGAACTCATTGACAAAGTCAACATCTCACTGGAGGACTGGATCCAACATGAGATCCACTCTTCTAGCAAAGTTAGAGACCTCTCATGAAACAGAAAGAAAATGTAAAATGTCAAACTAGTAACAAAAGTGCTTGCATTTAGACACTACATGTGAGTAAAGATACCAAAATATTGTATTGCACTCACACATTTGATACTCTCTGGACATACACTTGCCAGTGAATGTATGAGATGGCAAGGAGAGATACAAGACACCAGTTCTTGAAAAATGGAGACTGTGTAGATTCTGTAAAACTCACATTGAGGATGCCATCCATGTTCTAATGGTCTGCCAACAACAAAGCCTGACTACCATCTGTTATAAGTTTTTTGAAAAGGTGGACCTCTCCTTACCTGGTCTCAGATCTGGGCACTCAGATCCTGGGATTCTGTAAGAACCTTGATTGGGAAAAAAGTTATTACTCCCCTGCTTGGAAAGTTTGCCTTTGGCATACTAGAAGAATTCTATGCAGAACCCATGCTTGTAATAGACCCTGCACTAAGTACACATACATACCCAACCCCACCTACCCTAAGACAACAGCTTCTATAACCAGTAATATTATACACCACTATGTGGTCTTGGTCTTTAAGACCATTGCATGCATACACCTGGGATAGGTTGAACAGGGGGCCTGTATCTAAACCTGGACAATGGGGATGTAAATGGGGCAGATAGAGAACTGCTGCTCCTATCCCATGTGGTTTCAACCATATGATCCTGCCTTGGTGGGCCACATCAAGGCCAGGGTTTACTTACTGGTCTGCCTGTGTCTTCAGACTCCCTTGTAAGTATGTGTGTACTGTATGTTACTTACTACTAGTACTCAGATAGCCACCAGCTTACCTGTATTTGTAGGTACAGTGAACTGACTGTTCCTATTGGGAACCGCATCAGTATAATAGGGTTGTACAAAATTGAATGGGGATTTGCAAATGCAGACGCTTTCCCACATATGCACTGGATTATGTAAGGATTTTTTGAAGTCCATTTTGTGACACAGTGTGACCATTAGGATAGCAAGCCACAAGCACATCAAAAGTTTACCTAGACACCCCCCACCACTGTCACAGTTATTCCACACAGTCCTTACTTATACATATACATAACTTATTATACATGAAATGCCTCCCAAACATCCTGACAGTGCCCACAAGATCCCTGACATCCGTTGGGGTGAGAACAATGATTCTCTTGTTTGGTCCTTGCTGACTGAGATCAAAAAAGAGGAGAACTATCATGTTCTCTATGGAAAAAAGGATCCCAAAGAGGTGAGCCATATTTATGAAAACTGTTTCCAACACCCAATCTCTCCAGAATACAGTGGGCATCTGAAAAGTAGTGGTTTACAGGTGGATTGGGGAAATATTATTCCCTGACCTGTCTGCAATCAATGCTACTGTAGTAGGGGACTGCATTAAGAGTAAAATTGAATGGTATGTCTTTTCTGTCTGTCTGCCTTTTCATTGTGCTTATCTTGTTGAATAGGCTAACCTCAACTTATTGAAAACATGTATCTTTCTTAATGCAAACCAGTGGTGGCCTCAATCCAGATATCAGTGGGGATGAGTCTAATACAGGAGCTGCAAGCCAGGGAGGTGATAGGGGGCATTGCCTTCCATTCTATGTCCCCTGGTCTGGGCCAGATGAGGATACCCCCATGGCTGTAGTCAATCTTTGGGGTATGTTAACACCTTCAATAACTTTCAATTTAATAACAAAATTTTCAAGTGCAAATCAAGGAGAAGTTCAAGTTGTTCCCTTGCCTCCATCAAACTTTCGCAACTCGTCCAAGTGTCACAGCAATTGTGACTATGACAGGTTTACAGTAGACAACAAAACTGTTTCAATGTTTTCACATTCTGTAAAGATGCATCCATATGTCAGAAAATAAAAATTGGAAAAATATGAAAAAAATTACAGAAGCTGCATTGATGTCATATAATGTTTCTTACATAATGTCTTTGCACCACTTCCATTTTTGGTAGCAAAATCACAGGATACATACAAAGCCATCATTGAAATGGTTTTGTTGCCCATTGTAAAAAAATAAGAAAGTGCTGAGATCTTAACTGTAGTCACATGACTTTGTTTATTGTTTAATGTATTAAACAAAGTCATGTGACTTGCTCACGTTTTAGTATAAATACAGAGTGTTCAAGTGCTCTAATGCCCCCAAACACACCATGCAATCTCTTACCCCTGCTCAGCGCTCTCATGTCATCACACTGCTTGATGCAGACACTTCTGGCCACCAGTTCCACAAGATCACTGGCTTCTCCATTGCTACTATCTCTAGGATCTGCTCTCAGTATTGTTCTGAGCTCCCAAAGTCCTTTGGTGGCTGTTCTTCCAAGCTCACTTCTACCAATATTAGCTATGCAAAGCGCATCATTCGCAAAACACACAAGCAAGAAGGCCCAAAACTGGTTCAAGGACAATGGTTTCAATGTTATGAAGTGGCCTGCACAGTCACCTGACATGAATCCTATTGAATATCTTTGGCATCACCTCAAGATGAAGCTCAATGAATATGAAAATCCTCCACACAACCAGCATGAGCTTTGGGAGCAAGTGGAGAAGGAGTGGGAAGCAATAGATAAGTCTGTCTGTCAAGGATTGATTGAGAGCATGCCTAGACGTATTGCTGCAGTGTTGAGGGCCAAAGGAGGAATACCAAGTACTAGTTTTACCACTTTCTTACTTTTTAATGACAGGCAACAAAACCATTTCAATGATGGCTTTGTATGTATCATGTGATTTTGCTACCAAAAATGGAAGTGGTGCAAAGTCATTATGTAAGCAACATTATATGACATCAATGCAGCTTCTGTAATTTTTTCATATTTTTCCAAATTTTTTTTTTCTTTTTTTTTTTTGGTCATATAATAATATTAAGCACATGTGGGTTTGACCCAGCTACATGTGGGCATAAACACCTATTACCACTAAGTAATCTGTAATGGGTCATCAGGGTGGAGCTGTACACTAAGTTGCTCTCCAGGTCATATTATGGGTCTAGACTGAGGATACCTGCAGTCCAGCGGTATTGTACTGTACCATGTCTGAACCTCCCAATGCCTTAAAGGTTTGCCTTTGCTTCTTGGGGCATGGTCCCCTCCCTTCACGTTGGTACCCCGTTCCACTCCCCTCCTGGTATTTTCAGGTTGCCCTGGAAACCCATTACTCCCCCCCAGTGTTGAAGATAAATGTCCAAACTAAATGAACGACCCATACCTCAAACCTGCTCCCCCTCTCCTGAATCCCCCCTATTACTTTCCCCCCTGTTCCACACTGCTCTCCCAAAGTGATGACTCCCCTCCAAAATGAGGCTGCCAAATCCCACCATTGGTCGATAAACTGGCATTCTCCCCAAGAGGTGTGCTCTGTGCAGGGACAGTAGCTGATTGGGGGCCAGACCCCTTCCTCCTTTTGTGTTTGGGTGTAGTGGTACAAATAAATCATCGAAAATGTTGGCAGTGACACTCCCTAAGGATCTGCGCGAAGCAGAGTACAGGAGTTGTGGTGTTCTCGTGTGGCCTGGTAGTTGATGAGGTGGATGTGAACGGATTAGTGAAGCCCCCAGTACAGGCAAGATGAGATGACCCTACAGATAGTCAGGATCAGCTCTGATAAGTTAAAAATTTGGATATGGTGTAAAAGGATAGTGGCCCAGGCCAAAAGAGTGGTCTGATGAAAGGCGATGTCGATTAGGGATGAGGTGTTAGGTAGTTTAGGGACAACCTAGTGCAGGAGGGATGAATTCCCACAGTCGGATGGTGGTGGTAAAAGATCAAGAAGTGTCACAATTTTTATTTTCTGACATATGGATGCATCTTTACAGAATGTGAAAACATTGAAACGATTTTGTTGCCTACTGTATGTCCATCAGGAGGCCACTCAACAACTTGGTTCCAACCTCCTGACAACAGTTAAATCAACCCAGTCCTCTTCCACATCCCATCCTCAACACCAACTCCACCAAATCCTACTCACTCTTTTGGGAATGTCATATCAGCTGTGCTTAATGCTACCCCCCTGAAAGTTCCTGATTCACTCAAAACACTACCAAAAACTACCACAAAAGCCCCAAAGCCATTGTCTGTTTCATGTGAAGCTCTAGTAAAGGCCCAAAAGAATATTGAGAAGATTCCTGCCAAACATGGCCTGGCCAAGATACTGTTAGACATTTAATGGTATGTGGGACTATATACTTTTGCTGAACCTATTGACATGCACTCTAAGGAGAATATGGCTGTTCTTTGTGATAATAATCAACAACAGCTGGCAGTATCCAAATGGAATCAGCTTCTCAAAGAGTTCAAGCTGGGTATATAGACAAAGGATGAATACATTGCAAAAATATCAGAATTAGAAATGACCAGAAATCCCAGTCCATGTAAGTGCCTCAAACATGAACCATCTCCTGACTGGAATTTGACCAACAGTGATTTCCCTGACAACCCTATTGACTTAGATAGTTCATTTAACTAATTCTACTATTAACTTTGTATGATACCCATTTTACCTACAAATCCCTAAATGCAACTAGTTCTGCAACAAGCTGGCATTGTTTTGCCCCATTATCCATTGTGTTGAATTGAGGAACATCTTGTGGACCACAATCTTCCTCCTCATCTGCAGGAGTATGATCAGCAGCAAAATGGGCAACTAAATCATGTCCCTTGATGTCAATAATGAGACTATGGAGGATTATTGCAACTGTTATCCAATGACAGGCCTCATAGTGATCACTGTTGGAGTTGATGTGGACTTGTAGACCACACAGACATTGAAAGTGGCCTTTCAAGGCCCCCATACAATGTTCAGAATGGACTTGTAGATGTGCAATAGTACCATCAAACATTGCATTTGCAGGATCCAAAGAAGCTGGTTGCTTGTGGACAGGTATGGTTTGTGAGTTCACTGCATATGCAGAATCTGCCCAAGCGAATTCTTCTCCTTCAAAAAGAAGCTCTGGGTATTTAGCAGCAGCAGTGTGTTGGAATGCTGTAGCATCATGTGCAGATCCAGTTAAACCATGGCAATAATCACCAATGCAAAGATTTGAGGGTGTGTTTCCAATCTAGATAATCAATCAATTATTGAAAAGAATAGGGGTGGATGAAGAGGGAAACTTGCCTGTACATTGAGCCCATAGTTGCATTTTTGTGTATAATATGCATCTCCATGCAACCCAGACTTCCAATACAACACAATGATAGTCCCATCATACATCAACCACCCCTCTCTCCACAAACCATGAAATCCAAGATGTTCCTTGATCCATTGTTTCTCAATCTCCTTCTCCGTAGATGTAAGCCTTTGGTCACAAAGGTCATGCAATGACTTGATTGCTGTAAAGCATTGCTTTGTGTAATTTTCAACTGATCCCTCTGCACAACCAGCTGTGTGAGCCACATCCTCAACTGATGCTGCATTGCCAAATCTTCCCCTTCTATAGAGAGTAACTGCAAGTTGCTGCTCAACAGTATTCTGCCCATTGTTTGACTGATTGGTGAACAATGGGTGGTCCTCAATAAGAGTCAGGATTGTGTCAAAGACCTGGGGTGTGACACAAAGCATGTTGACAAATCAGTGGTGATCAGAATGGTTTTGAGAAAACTTCCAAGCAAGGTGAAGATTGCCAGCCTTAGCAATAGGCATTCAAGCATTGTGATAATGAGTCCCCTGGATAGCAAGAATAGCTTGTAGATCAAGATCAAATTGTTGGCATGCCTCATCAAGGGTATGGGTGGGAGAAAAAATATTTTGTACAATCATCATAGTAAGGTAGGCTTGGGTGATCTCCTTGCGAGTAGAGATTGGAGGCATAGTGCTGGGATAATCATATTATACTGACTCATGATTCCTGACTCTACAGCATGACAGAGCGGAGAATAAACTTTCCGCTTACATAACGGTGCATATGCGGAAAAGCGTCTGCGTCTGCGAATCTGCGTTCAACTTTGTACGTCCCTAATATACATCCTCCTTCTCCTCCTCTCTCAGCTGGCACGTTTATTAGGTAATACCGAAACGCATCTGTATTCTGTACGGCGGTATGTAAAAGCTTGATCCAAAAAGGAAAAAAAAAGATGATGTTCACCGAATTGACTCTAGCACCACTCTAAACATCTATGGGGTACACCAGATATATACTACATCTGCAATATATGGTGTTCACAAGTGTACTGAGCCGCTAGTTTTTTTTATCAGAGCCTGCCGACAGGCTGGGGGGTGGGTCGAAATCACAAATTTTGAGAACTTGTCCGTTTGCTATAAAATTCGCGGGGCGCACTGCGGGCACTTACAACGATGTGAATGCACATAAATTTTGTGTTTACGTTCAACCGTTGTGGGGTTAATTGCGTTTGAAGATTGGGCCCGAATTTTGCGTTTTTTGATAATTATTAGGTGCGCGCCAACTATGTTGCAAACTGCAATATTTGGGCCTGGCAGATTTGCCAAACGACGGCGACAGGGACCTTTAAGCAAGGTGATGAAGTAAGTCTGTAGACTGTAGACTAAGGGCCAATAGCATGATTCAACTGTGATTGGAATAAAACAAATGTATAAGCCAAAAATTAGAATACATGATTTTGACATTGGTAAAACAGGCCCCATGACGGTGAGGATATAGATAATGATGCGACGGAAATAAAACAATGTGATGAGGTAGTGACCATACAGCTTCTACTTTTGTTATGCTCAAAGTGAAGAAACGGGGTCAAGGCTCAGGCCTTGACCCGTCCGATAACAGAGTCGGGTGCATATCGAGGAATGACCTGCAAAGATTAACCGAGATGAGCAAAAGCCCGATCTAACAGGGCAGGGACTTACCTTGGGATCATGCAACATGTTAAACTCCTCAGTGGCATCCCGCCCAGCATAAAGGATGATAGCTTTCTCGCCTCCGGGGTGATCAGGCAGGAACTGTTACGGATAGCAAGTAAATAATCGAACATATATGGCTTGTCATGGACCACTCACATTCGTGACGTCGAGAACCTGTCCATCAACGACAACCCAAATATCATCCTTCTTGTTATGCTTGGCGACCTCAGCCATCGTATACGATCCCATGGCAGCTTTTCCAGGAACCGCGGCAGGCGCTGCTGTTGGTACCGCAGGGGCAGAGGAAGATCCAGAACCGAGTTGACCAGCGAGTGCGCTCAATCTGCCACCTGCTTTCTGCACGATGGCGCCTGTTGATTGTAGGAGGTACGAAGCAGCAGAGTCACCGGATACGCGCCCGAAAACGACACAGCCAAGCAACGATGAACCACCGAGACGGTTAGCTCCGTGCACACCACCTGCAACTTCACCAGCAGCAAAGAGACCGGGGATGGGCTTGCCTGAACCATCGAGGACGCGGGACTCGGGATCAATCTCGAGACCACCCATAGTGTAGTGGAGGACGGGGGTCATGATGGCGACATGGAAAAAATCGTCATATTTCCATTCACCTTGGAAGAACTGTGTCGGATGATCAGAGGAAGTAAGACTCAATGAGTGGATATGATGCACACCTTCTTGCCGAAAGGATCCTTCTGGGTGCGCACACTCTGGTTGTAATCCTCGAACGTCTTCTTAAGCACAGAGGGCGAGAGGCCAAACTCCTTGGCGAGCGCATCACCATTCTCGAACCTCTTCATCAGACCACGGCCGACATAGTGTTTGCAATGCCACTCGATATCCTTCGACGCGTTGCCGTTGAGAACGAGTCGGATGGGATACTAGGTTGCAAAGGTTAGAGTAGGAACAATCTAAAAACGCCGACACACACCTTCTTGTTCTCCCAAATCTTCCCGGTGACGTAATCACGATGTTGGAGCTCATCAACGAACCGCTTGCCAGTGTTGTCGAGTAGGAGACCACCGACACCTCGGAGAGCCTCCGCGGCCAAGAATTTAACCTTCGCATCAGGCTCCTTGGGGTCGACCAGACCAGTTGGGTGGACCTGGACCTTCTCCAGGTCGATACCGTGTGCGCCAACAGCCATTGCCAGTTTCTGACCATCACCAGTACAGTGATCACCGTTTGTTGTGGGTAAGTCCCAGAGCTCCGGGCGATACTTCTTGAGGAGCGAGTCTTCGGTGAAATCAGCCGCATAACCTCCGGTCGCGAGAATAACGGGTCCTTCGGCGGACTCGGTCTTGCCATTGTGGATATATTCAACACCAACGACGGTGCCAGACTGGTCCTTGACGAGCTTGGTGACACGAGCCTTCTTGACGATTCTGACGCGCTCAGGGTTGCTGACTGCGAGGTCCTCAAGGCGTTCCATCTGGGCGTAAGTGATGACCTAGGAGAAAAGATGAGCGTTCTACTACTTCAGTCAGGCCGCGGAAAGACATACCATTCCGGGGAACTGGGCGTCACCACGATGTGTGCGGGGATGGCTGTGACCACCAAGGCGAGAAACCTTAGATAGGTCAAGATTGAACTTGTCCTGAAGCCAGTTCACAGCATCGCCAGATCTGCCGGTCAGGACACGGATGAGATCATCACGGGCAAGTTCTCTAGCCTAGAAAAGGTGTAAGAAGGTGTAAAAACCGTTTATGATATGGTGTACGTACGGATTTCTTGGTATCGTCGAAGAAAATCTTGGAATTGTCAGGAATGCCCTGTTCCTGTTGGGTCTGAGTACCAGCACCATTGATACCGGAAGTGGCCTTGGTTGAATTTCCACCCATAAAGCTGGGTCGGGATGATGAGGATAAGTTTTTCTGGGCGCCAAAATTGAGACTTACCCTTGCTTGTCAAGCAGAAGCACATTCGCGCCACGCTCAAGGAGAGTGTGAGCGGCAGAGAGACCAGCGAGACCACCACCGACGACGATTGTCTGTGCCATTTTAGTGGGATGTATTGAGGGAAAGGGGGTGGGTTGTATTTCGGCGGAACGGGATTGGATGTCTTGTACTTATATGCGGAAATCAAGCCTCTTTCCCGGTCCGCCATGTGATTATCCCACCCCGCATGTGATCGGCGATACAAGCCTGAATTAGGAAATTCACCGGGATCTTCCCGCCGAACCCTAACCGGTTCAGCAGTTAGCCGGGCCCTAGGCCTCCTCATTTTTTTTATTTTTGTTTTGCGACGAATTCACAGGGTGTCTATGTATATTTACAAAATCTTATTGCTGTCTCTCTGCGACTTCCCTTAGTACTGTACAGCACCGGTTTATTGCTTCATTCATATCCATCTTGAGACTTTCCAACAGAATCAGGCCTTTAACTTTCCCACTGACCTGCCCGTGTTCTACGTCTCCGTTCTGGAAAATGTCGCAATTCGCGTCCACATATGCGGGGTATACGATCTGTTCCCAATAGTTCGGTGGGTCTCGCCATAGTGTTCCCTCTGGATCCGTTTGCACTCCAGGCGGATAGCCGTCATGAAAGCCGATGGAGGTAGAGTGGCAGTGCGGTGTTATGTCGATCAAGGTGTTTAGATGACGTGCCGCCGGATGAGACAAGGAGAAATAACGCGTTAAAGGAAGACCGTTAGGGTTGGACGACAATTGAGAAGCTTTTGATTGTGCCTTTACCTGCCGTGTGATAGCCATGTCTCTCGTGTCGTCTCTTCTTCAGCACGTCGTGCGGCACCCTGAGGAATATCCGCACATCCAACTGATCCATTACCTCCTGCACGAAAAAAATGTTAGCCCTATCGTAGATCCCATTGACGACATTTACCTCGTTCCAGTACAGAATAAACCCATCTACCAAACCCCACACAACTCTTTCATTGTCCTTTATTTCCCTATCCCGCTTGATTTTCTCGAAAACCTCCATCCATTCATCCCTCACGCTATCATCGAGCTTAACCTCCTTTTGTTCGTTCAAATGGTCGTGACTCCGATGATCAGGCGGTATAACTCCTGTCTCCTTCACATGTCGGAGAAAACTTATAAGTTTCGACCAAGAAATCGCGCCCGGTGCCGCGTCCCAATCCTGTACTTTGTAAACTGGGTGTATCGGTACCAATTCCTGAGGCTAAATCCGGCCGTCGGGTCCCTATAATGAATACCTTTGCCTTCAGGCAACAAGAACAGACTCACTGGTGCGAAATCCTAAGCAAGAATAGGAAAAAGAAAAGAATGAGTGGAAATCTTCCGGAACGGCCCTCCGAGGATGGCTCACGTCTTGGTGGATGATGACACTATCGGGCAATATCTGCTTGAGATGTTTTGCAAGTGTGGTTTTGCCAGAGCAAGTTGCACCTCTTGTATCCGTTGATCACGATCCTGATATGGGAAAAATATGCAGAAGGCTCACCCAACGCCAACTAAAATGACCTGCGTTGTCTTCCCAGAGTTACGAGACGATTCAGCCATAGGTTTAGGATCTGCCTGTGGGCCAATCGCTTCAAGTATTATATGAAATAGGATGCCTTGAGAGCTACTGACCAAGCAGCCGCCACAGATGCCCGCGGATGCCAACAGGTGAAGGTCAACATTGAAAACCAATGACTTGGGCAGGATAACATCGCGGTATTCCGGACCGAGTCCCGAAGGAAGACAGGAGGCCCGACATTCACGGATTTGGCAAAACACAGAGGGTTTTCAGGGGTTTTCTGAATTTAAAACTGTGGCTCGAAAAAAAAACAACAAATTTGAACACCCAGACCAACAACTAACTATCTGCAGATGACAGGAGTAAGTGGTAGTGGCCATCACAGAAAAATGCTCGTCTAACCAACCCATGGCGGCTATAGCTGTTATGTATGGGAATGCAAACCGGGAGAAAAATTAAAATGGCGCACAAATCTACCCTCCCTTTGGTGTATTACTTACGTAATATTAAAGGAGTCAACAATTGAACCGACCAGTCAACCAAAAAAACGATCTCAATGTACAGCCTTTCGCGGTGAAACTCCCGTCGTGGTTGATGGACCAGACTTGCGTCGCTTGTATTTAGGACCTTCTGAAGAATTCGCTTTGACACTAAAGTCAGCTCCAGCATACTTGTATATAGATTTTTTTCTTCATGTTTGTTATCGACCACAGCGACATCGACAGGGCGCGTCATCTTCGTAACACGTGATATTACGTCACCATCGTCATCTTGTGGCATCTAGCTGGAATATAAGGTGCGAATGAGAAAAGGCCTCAATATACTCCCATCCACCTCATACAGAATTGAAACCACTCACTCAATGTATCGCACCAAAGTAGCTCGTATTGCCTGTGCATCGAGAACTTCAGTGTCAAGATCATCCCAAAGAGCGCCCGTAAGGCTATGTCTTGCATTCAATCTCAGGTATATCTGATTTAATATCACCTTGTAGGCCTTCAGGAAATATGTGACCCAACCCCCACCTCCATCAGGCCAGCCAGCTCCCAACCCGAACGCGAAGGAGGGCTCGAACAATGGCCTCATGTGGGTCGCTGTTGGTCTCGCGGGTGCTGCAGGTGCATACTGGTACTACGCCAACCCAGAAGACCCAAATGCGTTGAAGAGAAAGGCGGAGGCTGATACGGAGGAGATGAAGCGAAAGGCCCGCGAGTCAGTGGATGCAGGCAGGGCACGCGCCGACGATGCTTACAAGCAAGGTCAGGGGAAGTACGATGATGTTAAGGTAATCGAGGGGTACCCTCTGTCTAGGTTTTTGGTGACCGTCTTTTTCTGTTCCGTAGGCGACCAGCAAGGATAAAGTCGCTTCCGTGCGCTCATCCGCTGACGATGCTTTGCGCGAGGCGGAAGATCGCGCTCGACAGGTTGGCGCTGATGCACAAGCAAAATACGAAGATTATAAGTCGTCCGCGCAGAAGAAGCTTTCTGGAGTGCGCGATTCGACTGAACACCTTTACAACGAAGGTAGAGGGACTGCTGATCGTAAAGCCTCGGAAGCGCGGGGAGAGGCTGACAAAAAGACAGAGCAAGCAAAGTCTGGGTGGTTCAGCTGGTTAGGTTGGGGAAAGTCCAAGGCAGAGGAGGGTAAACAAGACGCTGCAGGGAAGGTAGCTGAATCTGCAGAGGACGTGAGGAAGAGGGCAGAGAAACATACATGAATATTAAAAGTATCGCTCTTCGACTTGTATTATTATAGTTTACTACACCTCACCATCACAAATAAAGTAAAGTATGATCCATCTCCAATATTCATGGGTCAGCTTAGACTCGCGACCACCCGTTACAGTGAGCCAACCAAATCGAGGCTTCATCTCATACAGGGGATCGGCGACCGGTCTAAGGTTAACTGGAAGAAAACTGTAAACCGGACAGTTCAATAGAGCGGTTCGGCAGCTCAATATTTCCTATATGTCACTAAGCAAGTTTGCAGGAAAATCTTAGCTCCACGGGATCCAACAGGGCCAGAAATGCCACTCCAACGCGCAGGGAACCACGACCTCACATGAAAAAACTAGCTCGTCTCAACAAATGTATATTAGCTTTTTGTGACTTGCAGAACTGCTCTGAGATCTTGAAAAAGAAGTCGGGAGAGGACCTTCTCAAAAAAAACTTGCTTGACAGTTGACCGTTTCTATGTCGTGCGTCGATAAAAAAATATGATGAGCTTCTATTCAAACTGCAGTGTCGTGTCGACCAACAGATCTTGCGGCGGTCGCGTCATGAAGAGAAAGGCATGTCGATGTTGTGCAATGAATGGAAGGGGCGTCAGGTGCTCTTACGTTTTCAGATGGTCTGAAGAAAAATCAAAGTCCGTTCGTGAGACCGTGTCTGGTGCTACATGCGTATCACCTACCTCCCGAAACTGAATGAACTGATCTGGTGGGTACTGCCATTTGAGGTTCATGACAGTCTGGCTAAGGGCGGCGCGTGACAGTTGTTCCGTCTTAGGTATCCTCCTTGCAACTTCAAAAGGTGTATGGTGATCACCATGTATAATTGTCTCCGGCGGCGAGTCAGGTGAGCATGGCGGGAGATTTGGTACCCGAAGTGGGTTGGAGTTGGATAAAGAGCGGTAAACATGATGTTGTATGTGACAACAGCTGAGCCTTCTTTGGAACCTTGGACATTATATGTAAACCTTCCATTGAACTTAAGTAACGGTTGACAGGCGATGTCGATGCATACGAAGTAGTCCGCCTGCGTCACTGGCTGCGAGGGTGGCACGATGTGAGGCCATGGCATCTACCTGGTGTATCAACAATTTCGAGTCCGCGGCTCTCAGTCTGCAACCGCACACCACTCGGAATGGTAATATCTAGTCGGGGCTATGGTTCGTTGTTCGGCATTGTCATGAGGTGTGAGTCCATGTATGTACACCTACATACAAGTAATTACCAGGCAGATGACCAGGGGTAGTTGGGGAGGATGCATCGCTCCAAGTGCACCTATTTGCGGGAGTCTCGCTTTGGACATGACCACGCTTGTCATTATTCTGGGCCTTGACGGTGATGAGCGGGCGGAGAGAACCGCTGAACGGAACGGTTGACAGTTCCCACTGTCTTTGTGGTTGACATAACTCCAGAGAAGATTTTCCGGTGTCCTCGGCATACATGTTGACAGATGCCATCTGAATTAAGATGATATTTTCAGTTGAAGGTGTGGAAATGCGCATGTGACGAAGGAGTGCCTTAGCACTAACATACCTGGAAGTGGAATAGTGTCGAATCTCGATATCCTGGACCCTGATGCTGTGATCTGAGTGGGGTCAAAATCACACACAGTCGTTGACGAGATCTCCATACCCTGATGGGAGTGAGAAGATGGGTTTACGCAAATCCCCAGGGACGCAGCTGACAATGACATGTTGCACCAGAATGCTTCGCCAATCCTGGACCGCATGTTCGTCCATGGCCTGGGTTAGTACAACCGCTGATTTGGAGCGGAATTCAAAATGCGGCTCGGGTTCTGGTTGCTCACCGGGGTCGAACTAGCTGGCGTTTCACTGAAGCGAGGATCATGAAAAGAAGAAACTGCCATCCTTGTGAAAACATTCGGCAAACACCCCTGGAATCGTGTAACT
The DNA here is from genome assembly GCA_013420905.1 of Collybia mongolica. Lineage (NCBI taxonomy): Eukaryota > Fungi > Basidiomycota > Agaricomycetes > Agaricales > Clitocybaceae > Collybia > Collybia mongolica. Next base: position 1,474,931 of record JAAXNY010000004.1, read on the forward strand.
GGCTCTAATATATGATAGATGAACAGCCGTTACGGAATTTGAGAGTGGAAACGGTATTGAACTCGGATTGGAGCGGAATTGGCAGCAAAAGCTATACGTCAGAAACGTATATGGTACAACTTACCCTGAGGTAAAATAGGCGGAGACAGAGTTGTAGACATATGTATTATTCTTATGAACCGTGCGGATGGCGAAATGACTCGGAATTCATCTGAAACCGAATATTGGATGGTTGCTGATAGGAGGACTGTAACATGCATGCTTCTTACTCAGAATGGTTTTAGACTTATACTGGCAAGTGCTCTGATCGAAACTACCTCATGGGAATCTTCTTCTCGTAATCTTATGAACTCCAACTTCTGTCTCGCTCCCTTCGCCGCTAGCTTTTGCTGCTGATATCTCCCAAAGTCTCCGTCTTATCCTTCCATTTCGAACGACTGTCATGAAAAGCCGTCGCCCGTCGATCGTTACGGAGGACGAAGACCCACTCACAAGGGCAATGGCGCCACCTCCGAATGAGACTGAAGCCGAACGTCAGGAGCGACTCAATGCAGAGAAAGAAGCACAAAAGAGGTCAGATGCTATCGATGAAGAACTAAATCGGCAACGACTTGCAGAGAGAAGGGTCAAATGTGTTAGAGTTCTTCTACTAGGTGAGAATCATCCTGAGTACTATCCTTGGACGGCTCATAACACAGGTATCAGGCCAGAGCGAATCTGGTATGTATCAACTCTGAACTCCATTATTTTATCACTGATCAACTCCAGGCAAATCCACAACTCTGAAGAGTATGTCTGTCATCGCAGACTTATCGTTGATGTTACATATACTGATTGATATCTCTAGATTTCCAACTATTCCACTCCAACAAAGTGAGTTCTCTGGAGGCACTTTGCAATACGGGGGACATTGAAACATCTGGAAGGCGTTCCGAACCGAAAGGGCATCGTGGAGGGCTGTCGTCCAACTAAACATTGTTCGCTCTATTCGCACAATCTTGGACTTAATGACCGAGGTTCAAGCAGCTACCACATCACCACAACCTCGCCCTCCAAACTCAGTTCCAGTCCCTTCATACCCCAAACTCTCGCCAGAGCACCTCAAACTAAAGATGCGCCTCTCGCCTCTTCAACAGGTCGAAGAGGCCCTGCTTCGCAGATTAACGCCAGTTGGGTCTGCGGAATTCGAAGCAACACGTCTTTCCCCTGTCACTAATCTGCCGTACTCGAATCGGTTAACAGTCACAGGCGGAGAAGTTGCTGTAAATTCATTAACGCCCTGGAAGACCGCCTTTACTCGGCTCATGGCGTCAACAACTAGGACTAGTTTCGACAGTGCCCAGGAGATAGATTTTGACGATCCCAAGGACCCGGGAGTTATCCTGAATGCATGTGCGGAGGACATGACTCGCCTATGGAATGACTCTACAATAAAGGAGATTTTGAACTTGCGGAATGTCCGTTTGGAGGATCTAGCAGGATTGTGAGGGCTGCTTTTACTATGGAGAACGTTTCTGACCGTGAGCCTAGCTTCCTTGACTCTCTAAGCAGAGTAACATCACTCAGATATGTACCCACTGATGGTGAGTCTGTCATTCATTAGATGATTTGATACAAAATTGATAATTGATAACAGATGACATTCTTCGCGCACGACTAAAGACACTGGGAGTGTCAGAGCATAGATTTACTCTCAAAGCTGGTAAGCTATTAACCAGATCAGAATTATTATATTGAATTCTTACCTACAGGAAATATGATGAGCCATGACTGGAGAGTTTTTGACGTTGGTGGGGCACGTTCCTTAGTGAGTGACTATTTAATCTCCCTCGTCAATACACTAACCGGGTTCATTTCAGCGAGGTAATTATGTCTCTCGCTCTAGCATCAGATTAGGACACCACTGAATATACTAGCGGCATGGGCACCTTATTTTGATAACATGGACGCGATCATATTCTTGGCGCCCATATCGGGCTTCGACCAAGTACGCAACTATTAGCGATGTATGGTTTTTTCCACTCACTGGGAGAGAATTCAGGTTCTTGACGAGGACCCCATGGTCAACCGGTTGGTAAGTAGCCCCCTGGTCCTCACTTCCTCATGAATTCAATTACGTTCCGCGTCACAGGAAGACTCGATTCTATTATGGAAATCAATCGTCTCAAATCCTCTCCTGAAGTCCACGGAGATTGTACTGTTTTTAAACAAGATTGATATATTCAAAGGTATCATATTGTCTCATTTTCAAATTTGTGATGAACTGAGTTACAACTTGATTCTCCAGCAAAATTGGCTGATGGGGTTCAGTTCGGGAAATATGTTGTTTCTTATGGCAACCGACCAAACGACTTCGATTCTGCTTCGAGATGTGAGCCATTTCAGCATTCCAAATAGCTCTATACTCTCTTACATGAGTGCCTTTAGATCTTATGAAGAAATTTGGTTATTCGCCTTTTCCCTCCACGTTACGTTTCTTCAACTCACCGCACTCTTCAGCGGGTATACATAAAAACTCATCGTCTCAACCCCGGACGTTCTATTGTCATCTTACTTCTGTGACAGTACGTATGACCACGCTACATCATGCTAATCCGCTTTGACCATCGCATAGGATATGAAGAGTACGCATACCATCCTGAACAATGGTGCGTCAGCCTGTATATGATGTTTTATTAACGTGAAAACTCATCACCATGCTCATTTCAGTAAAAGACATGGTTCTTAGACAGAATCTCGTCGATGGCAATCTGTTATAATGTTCTGGTTCACGATATACCTCTTCTCCGCTCTGGATCGCTCATAGGGTTTTCCTATCCGTTGTGTAGTACCTTAGACGCTTCTATCTAATCGTTGTTGCATGTAATGTATGATCTCTCCCTTAACAGATATTGAATTTATGACGTTTTTGCAAATACGGTTCACGTGCATGCCAGCTATTTCCGTGGTTAACACCGTTAAAACGTTAACACGACCTAACCCCTACCAAAATCGGCATCTGAAACTGTGCACCTTCCTATGGGCTTGAACTAATCGCTATCAGGTTTGGCCCATTGCCATTCTGGCCAACCACCCTGAGCCGCACCATTGCCGGACAAGCAATTTCCGGGCTGGAATTGACCGACATTTTCTTGAAAACAAAACTTTTAATAATTGATATCCATGTCTTCTGATGTTTTAGGAAATTTCAGTTGCTTGGATGAGCTCACGCAGGTCATCTACCAGCATGCTGACAGATTTGTCGTGTTGTCGACCGTCTCCGATAAATGGAATGTCCACTTAGGGCTTGCAGGACCAGAAGGACGATGGTGGCGGGGCAGTTGGGGGAAGACAGAGATTCTTGAAATCGTTGTACGCATCTAAATTTTTACGAACCTTTTCTGTGATATGTCTGGATTACGCATGTCTCTCCCCGGATAACCAGAAGGTTACTAAACATCGTTATATACACAGGGCTCTAAATCATCGGACAAACTACTGGAAGCCTTCGCCGACAAACTCGCAGAGACCTTCGTGCAAGGCGAACTCTATGTTGGAAATTGGAGCGCCGAGATAGGCGCGAAGATTAATGTGACGCTTTTGTGTTGTTTCCCTTGTTCTCGGAATCAACGGATAATCCTCTAGCTGACTCTCGGGCCTTCCTCAAAGAAACCTCTACACATGCCACTGATAGAAATAAGCTCCACGGACGCAGCCGCTCATGCGACCAATGTCTTTCTTGATGTAAGCTTTTACATTAGAGGATGGATGCATGTGTATGAACGTGGCCCCTAAGATTGCTCTTCAAGCTCAGTCAAGAAAGTGCCATTTGCATCCAGCACAATATCCAACCTCCGCCATACCCCTACCCACATACACAAGCCCTATTCCGGGTCCGTCGATCTTCGAGATATATTGCAGGTTTCATTGATATATGTGTCGCAGAAATCCCGCGACCGATCGTTCCAAAGCCAAGTCGTGCACAACCAAAGGACAATGAGGGGGCCTCGACCTCAGCTTCTGTGACTGAGCAGAAAGCTCAAGCGGAAATCAAGGTTTTGAAGGCCGAACTTGACAAGGCAAAGAAGAGAATGAAGTCCCCCACGGAGCAAGATACTAGTAAGTTGTAGAAGAGGAACGTGCGCGGCCAGCGTGTACTAACCCGCTCTGTGGCAGAACCTGTCAAAACACCTCGACCATTTAAAGGCGCCTCATTAGCGAATCCCAATAAAAAGGCTCGGAAATACCAAGCCATCGAATTCGAGAGCGACGAAGAGTGAGATTTGCGGTCAAACTGCGGGATGGGGCCTGAGTTGAGAGGAGTAATCCTGGAAAAAATTCAATAGTGGCAGACACATTTGCGCATGTGGTGCGCAAATTTGGTAGGAAATTAGCCCCGTGAGGGAAATATCTGAATCACGATTTGCGGGGGCACAAGTCCGTTGCGTGAAATTGTCCGAACTGGGCAGGCTTTCATTTGTTGTTCAGATGCCATCCACCTCCTGTATCACAAGTGCATAGCAATAGGACTTTAATCACGCTCCGTTATTCTCTTCGACACGTTGAAGTTCAGGGATAATCGGAACTGAGACGGCCACGGGAAAGGCCGAGATGGACATACCTGCATCGCGCAGTTTTATTTAAATGTAGCTTTCACAAAACATACCCCCACACTCATTCTCCCTATTTACACCGGCTCCATGTCTCTTGGTGGAATCCTCGCGTCCCAGCCTGCTGGGCAGGTCAACTTCCAACCCACTGTTGAAGGAATGTTTCAGCAAATTCTGCAAGCTGTGCAGAAGTCGGTACGTTTTATACAGCTACCACAAAGACACGTTGGGTTGACGAGGCACGCAATTAGCACATAGAAATTGCTGACCTGAGGCAAGAATGCGCTGAACTTAGGCTAGCTAATGCTAGCCTGGAGCGCCAAATACGAGATGGGCTTCAGGTAGTAGGCATTGTTTCTCATGGAAACACGTAGCACACGCTGCTGATCACTTGATTCCGCAGTATGGCTTCTCGCGTGGTGGAACACCTGGGTTTATGACCCCAGCACCCCCAAGCCCGCAGCTGCGTGCTGCCAAGCTGTCGCCGTTCCTGTCTCACAGCATTCCTTCTCTAGCAGTCCCATCCCCGGATACACCGTATCGCCCGTCGCCACTAGGCGACAATGCACCCATAGCATATCCTTTTGGGCACCGGGATATCCCAGGGTTCTATGTTGTCATTCCTGCTGGTGGAGCAGGTACACGTCTATGGCCCCTCTCACGCGAGGGCTACCCCAAGTTCTTGCTTGACCTCACGTTAAAAGGTCGTTCTCTAATACAGGCCACATGGGATCGACTCCTGCCACTATCCTCCGCCAGTCGTACAACGATAGTGGCGGGTCCTGCCCACATCAACACCATTCGCGAACAACTCCCCGAACTCCTCCACAACAATCTAATTTGCGAACCAGGACCCAAAGACTCCATGGCTGCTATTGGTCTCGCGGCAGCAATTCTAGCAAGGAGAGATCCAGATGCGGTGATTGGATCTTTTGCCGCAGATCATATGATTTCTGGTGACGATGCTTTCCTCTCGGCTGTCGCTGAAGCAGTCGAAGTCGCACGAAAAGATTATCTAGTCACCATCGGGATTGCACCATCCCACCCATCCACCGGATTTGGTTATGTGCGTCTTGGCGAAAGTTTAGGCATGAAGGAGGCACCAAATGCTCGATTGGTGTCGAGCTTTAAGGAGAAGCCTGACGCGAGGACTGCTGCATCGTACATCAAAACTGGTATCTACCGCTGGAACGCTGGAATGTTTGTGACGAAAGCAACGTTCCTGATGGAATTGCTGAAAGAATACAAACCTGATCTGCACGATGGACTTCAAAGTATCGCAGCAGTTTGGGACGACGAAGCTGCGAGGCAGGCTGTATTGAGCGAAATTTGGCCAAGCTTAGAGAAAATTCCTATCGATAATGCTGTTGCTGAGCCAGCAGCAGCCGAGGGTCGGGTTGCTGTCGTACCTGCTACATTTGGTGAGTAACATTTTCAGGTACATGACCATGCGTTTAAGTAGTCCAGGTTGGGACGATGTCGGCGATTTCTCATCCCTGGCCGATCTCCTGCCTGCGGAGGCTAATCAACCGCGAATCCTCGGCGACAACAACCTCGGTGAGTTGTGTTCCCGGTCTAGTGAACTTGGCTACTCACACATTCGTGAATAGTTGTCACTGAACAGGTTGCTGGAGGTATCGTCGTGCCAGGGTCTGGCCGTTTGATCACCTGCCTGGGTGTTGATGACTTGGTCATTGTTGACATGCCTGACACCCTGCTGGTCACAACGCGCGCGCGATCTCAGGAAGTGAAGCGCCTGGTGAAAAAAGCCCGCGACGCTGGCTGGAAGCACCTTCTTTGAGACGGGGTGTGTGGATCCTTCTCATATTCGCAAGCGACAATACAATCATCTTGGATGGACTATAATCTACTATAATGGGGTTTTGGTTGTTTACTCATGAACGAGTATCGGATTTGTGGTGGCTACTCAACAGACTTTTAATGGTCGTTTACAACAGACATAATTCATTACTTCTAGTGTTCCATCTCTGCCTTATCTATATACCATACGGTTCAAGGTTGAACCTCGCCTTCTTGATGTATCCCAGGATTGAACCACATGGTTTGTTGTGCTTGGTACACTTGTCGACAGTCCTGGGACCCGAAATTTGCTGGGCAGCCTTCAAATTTGATGAGGGAGTAAAATGGCGTGCTTCGAGGGTGACAAGTCTGCATGAAAATAAGCGAATAGGGAATAGAATAGGCATTATTTCCAGTGATCCCACAATTGCGCCATTCAACCATGCGTTACATCAGGGTGGATCTTACGCCTTTGGGGCATACAACGTTTCTTAAAGCCACGGCGACATCCACAAACGATGTCGAGGCAACCATTAAAACGTATACCCCAGCTTGACGTCGGTGTTGGTGCCGTTCTGACGTTATGGATAAATCTGCAGAACCTGGATCGTTGCGGCCTAACTCGAAATCTGGCTCATTACATTCGAATTACGGCGCCATTCAAGCAGGCCACATAGAATCACTCGACGGGGACCACGATGGCCCAGATACCAAACCAAAGGGAGGACTTCATCGTGGGCTATCTGCTCGCCAGGTGCAGATGATTGCTATCGCAGGAACTATTGGGACGGGGCTGTTTCTGGGCACGGGTCGATCCCTGGCGCGGGGTGGACCTGCGAGCGTATTAATATGCTATTGCATCGTTGGGTTTGTAGTTTACGTTACGCTGTTGCTGCTCGGAGAGATGGCAACGCAATACCCCGTAGCGGGGTCATTTAACGCCTACGCTACTCGTTTCTTCTCACCTTCGTACGGGTTCGCTTTATCATGGAACTATTGGTTCAACGACGCAGTCTCCGTAGCATCAGACCTGACTGCAGCACAGCTTCTCTTACAATACTGGACGCCATGGCATCCTTGGGTCATCAGTCTTGTATTCTGGGCTTTCTTGGTGGGAATCAATGGAATCCATGTTAGGGCATATGGTGAACTAGGTGCGTGCCATTGCAGGATTCCTAACGTCCGTGGTCTCACTTCGAACCAGAGTACTGGCTTTCCTCTTTAAAAGTCGCAACCATTATTGTGTTTATTATTGTAGGAATTCTTGTAAATGTTGGGGTCAATTCGGAACATCAGTATATCGGAGGGAGCAATTGGCGGATACCCGGCGCGCCGTTTGTTAATGGATTTGGAGGCTTCGCCAGCGTGTTTGTTACAGCTAGCTTTGCCTGTGCGTACCTAATTTTATCTGGATGGTGCAATGCCCCAATATGTTACAGTCGGTGGAACCGAGAGCTTGGGCATCACGGCAGGAGAGACCAAGAACCCGAGTCGAAATATGCCCCGAGTTGTCAAATTCGTGTTTTGGCGGTATTTGAGCCAACTCTCTCCACGACATCTGCTCACAAAGTTTTTCAGAATTTTGATTTTTTACGTTCTGAGCATCTTGCTCATCGGACTTAATGGTAAGACGAATCCCCAAATTTGATGCTGTATCTACAACCTTCAAACAGTTCCCTGGGATTACCCAAACTTGTCAAATAGGAGCACGGCAACCTCACCATTCACTATCATTTTCGAGAAAGTAGGAACAAGTATGTCCCTAGCTACTTTGCAGGATAACAAACACTCAGTCGTCGGCAGCGGTTGCGGCGTCATTTATGAATACTGTTGTGATGACTTCGGTTCTGTCCGCTGGGAACCATGCTTTATTCGCTGGCACGCGAGTTCTTTATGGTAAGTACGCAAGACATCTTGATTAGCCAACTGTACAACTGTACAAACATAAAACATAGGTCTTGCTTCCACTGTCCCTCCTCAAGCACCTCAGTTATTCGCTCGCACAACGTCCCGTGGAATACCATTGCCCGCTCTTCTCCTAACGAGCAGTATCAGCGTCCTTTGCTTTGGCAGCAGTTTCATTGGGAGTGGCGAACTCTGGGGTTGGCTACAGAATCTTGTCGGGGTTTCTAACCAGGTTCATACACATGTTACTCATTCTAATCAAGTGGTGATATTAATAACACTTGTATTGTAGATTGCTTGGTTTTCTATTGGGCTTTCGAGCTGGAGGTTCCGCAAGGCATGGAAGCAACAAGGGCGATCTTTGGATGAGCTCAAGTTCCGTGCTTCGTGGACTTGGCCATGGGGGCCTCCATTCGTGGTATGTTACTTCAGTGTTTTTCGGCTCACTATCTGACAAATTTGTACAGATCTTTGCCGTCGCAGCGATGATCATTAGTAGGTCCTGGTTTTTTAATTATTGATAAAGGCTAATTAATCATAATACAGTCCAAGGATGGACATCTGTGATACCAAAATTCACTGCGGTGGACTTCGTCTCATTTTACATTCAAATTCCGACTATGATTATTATGTTCACTATCTGGATGCTCGTGAAGCGGCCAGGCTCACAGTCTTCAGGGGCGGATCAAGCTCAAATGCCAGAAACCTCAGCAGGTGGAGGAGCTCGACCACCGGCGATTAAGCGAATGTGGTATAGCGATCTGGTGGACGTTCGTACTGTAGATTTGTTTAGGGATGAGCATATCGAGGGAGAGGATGATAAAGCTGACGACCAGACCCGCGTAACAAGGATTCAAGCAGGAGGGGTGAAAGGATTCCTCTGGAAAGTCTATTATGTGGCTGCTTAACTGGAAAGCCCATGATAATAACAGCAATGGGTCATATTTCCAAAAGTACCTGTGCCAGTCATCAGAACTTCTTCGCCATGATTGATGCATATGATATCTTTTGAGTCTCCGCGGCGTGCTCAAAAGCTTCAACGTCAGCCGCATTGAACTAATGGTTACCAATCCCTATGTCCTGCACCTCTCCGCCGGATATCATTGTACTCGAAACCCATCTAATGCAAATGCTTTCATTGTCACAGAAAGTCAGCCGAGCACCAAGCACTCAGGACGGATATGTATATATGCAATGTGCATCAAGAACTTAGTCCGGCGTTCAGGTTGGAAGGTCCTGTAGTCTGTGAAATTGCCCAGGCGATGTGGACTGTGCGACATCATACCCACTGCGGTGTTTAGAATATTTTCATTTGAAGGACAGCCATTGGTACGTTTGCGTGGGATGGCTGCGGCACGCTGCGATGGATGTGAACAAGACCCATGATTGTAAGTGCACGGCCCCTCGACAGGCGCCGTCAATCACCTGCTGACCTGATATACTATTGATTCAAGGAATTATTGTAAGCCTATAGACATGGTGGCCCCCAGCCTGCTTCCACAAGAGCTCATTGATATTTGCATTGACTTCCTTCACTCTGACATTGAATCACTCACCTCATGCAGCCTCGTATGCTGGAGTTGGATCCCCGCCACGCGTTTTCATCTCTTTAGCTTCGTGGAACTTTGCGAATCTATCTCAGGGTCGATAAATCGACGACATTGCCGCCACCCCTCAAACGTATTGCCATTTATTGAACTTCTCGCGAATCCACACAATACTATCGCACCATACATCCATGGTGCATCACTAAAACTGCGGGTACGGAAGGACCGCGATGCTCCCAGTATGCTTACAGATGCGTTATCCAACGCGGGAGTCAAACTCACCAAACTTATCACAACTACCAATCGTCAGAATGTCGCCTTCTTGTTGAAATTTCCGAAATACAACTCATATATCACTGATCTGACCGTCGACATTTCTCGCGCCTGGTCAGAGGAGTACACCAGGATCAATGAAGGATTGGTGTTTGCCATGTCCTTCCCCTTACTTCGTACTCTTTCGGTTGATGCTAGCTTTGAGTTGGAAGAAGCTCAGCAAAGTTTTACCGTTTATGTAAATCCGCCCGACACTCGGTGGTGCCATTTGGAAACCCTGAGCCTCCATCTTCAGGATTCTGAAATGATTTTCGAGTGGTTTCGCAACATAGGGTGGGAATCACGATTGCGTACACTGAGGTTGCACGTTTATCGTTGCGAGCATGGTGGATGTGGACCTGTTGCGCACCTCAACGCGTTCTTAAAGGATATCTGTAAAACTCTGGAGGAGTTTACGATGTATGTAGATGGTAGATATAGGTGGGGAATGCCCCGGAGGGTCCTGAATCCGAGTACGTAATTATCACAATATCATCTTCATATACCTAGCTAAAGACCGCCACCCCAGACCCTAATTTTGGGTACCTGGATTTCAGTTGTCTGTCAAATCTTCATTCATTACAGCTGAACCTGCACGACGTGGACACGATCAGCGATTCCCTTGAGTCTTTACACCACGCTGCCCGCATGGAAAGTATTGTCATAAACGTGTTTCCGTGGACAAACCAAGTCCTTTTCGATACCCAGGTCTCGTGCAGAAAGGATAAGATATGGCTCCGGCTGGGCCGTATTTTGACGGGAAAACAATTCTCAGGCATTGCGAGGCTGGACGTCAGCGTGCCGTCGTCATACGGAGATGAAGGCTTGGCGCTAGTTAAAAGGAGCTTGGCTCCTGCACAGAGCGCCGTGCGATGTGTGAGTGGAGTTTTTGTTTCTACCATTGGTGTAGGCTATCCTTTCAACCATCTTTGAAAGGGGTGAGAAATAACGACTGCTAAACCCACATTCATAAGAAATGATAAACAAGTAGTTCAGAGGAGCGCGATTCGTGTTACGCGGATAAGCGTTTACACCCTCTGGCGAACGCTGAGTTTAGGCGCTCAAAAGGCTGTGGACCACATGGGCCGTCACAGACATAAACATATGAATGATTACTGTCCGCCACAACAGATGGTAGATATGGAAGGTCACACACCACAGGTCAGTTTCTATTCTCTCATACCCATCCAATGTTGAATTTTTCCATCGTGAGACTGGGCCCGGCGGGTTGTCTACTCCCTGGGAGGTGTTGCAACTTCGATATTTCCGAGCTATTATCAAAATGGCTGCCATATCTCCTTCACCTCCGAGGTGCTTCCCAAACATTAAAAAGTAGCTCGAATAAATCAGAGAACGGGTCGAGGAGGATTTACCAGCGCGGCCCAGTTGAGGAACAGCTGGCTCCTATACTTACTACCGACAAAGAGGTGGTTTGATTAAAAAGATAATCTTATTTGTCGTTAGTTTATGAAGAAATTAAATGATGGTGGTTCCTGCCATGATTACCTTTGACAACTAAAAAACCATGAAACACATGAGTTGGCAGCACCTCCCACGATATGGACTGAGATCGGTGTTTGCTATGTATCACTAAAGATTCGTTGACAGCGCCAGCATGGGTGGGTCCTTGATGAAGTTCGATCCTTCAACGGACCCACCGGGTCTTACTGGTAAGGTTAAATCTTCACTGAAGGGAAATACGTGTTTCTTGAACCGTTGAACAAAAATTCCGAAATCGTCGATAAGTCCTTGAATGAGGTGCACCGGCCACAAGTTTCTCGCCCCTCGAGGAGCCAAAGTCTACATACCGGCTCAGGAACAGGCTCGGCTGTCTGGCTCTAACTAGACCTAATGGATCCGCGAGCCGTGGAGTTTAACAAGGCCTAGGAACATCTTGATATACTTGGTGCGTCTCCCTAGCTTCTCAACTTCCAAACGTTGATGGTCGAGATTGGTTATATGCAACTTAAAGCACGCAAGATATATATTGTTGATTAACATTATTCTTCGATCTCATACACGCGATTGAGAAGACGCGTCAGAATCACGTGCTGGGATCGTGCGAGTCCGGTGATAATGAAATGATTCATGGCATTCCAAGTTATTCTTCACTATCATGGCAGTTAGTGAGAAAGTTTCCTTTACAATTCGTAGGCCAACGCCTATATCTAGGGCACCTTCATCTGGTGCAGACTCAGATGGCGGCGTATCTTTCAAGGTTCCTCCTCTACCTCGGCACCTTACCAACCAAAACGATTCTACACCAGGGAGCCCACTCGGGCGAAGTACGACGTCTTCTCCAATGCTCCCACCTGAATCTTCATACTATAGGCACGAATCGTCGGGCTCGAGTGACGAAGATGAGGATGAAAGACTGCAGGATGAGCTGGTGACTGGCTTTGATAAGTTTGGGGTTCAGCGGTGTGTATCAAAACTTTCCCTTCATTTGCAGTCATGTCAACTCATAAAAGTCTTCCGTAATGGCTTTTATTCTAGCGTCAACAAGGAAAAAAAGAAGAAAGCGGGTCCTCTCGTGATACCTGCGCTCCAGAACCGCGATTGGCGCGATCTGGCTCGCAAACGAAGAAGCACTGCACAATATATACCTGCATCCGCAAAAGCTGAAACAGGGAAAGATGGCAGTGTCGGTGGACTTGGGGTGAAGGATTCAATCAACTCTGGTCCCGTTTTGTCTGGTCTTCAACTCAAGGCACGACGCCCGGTGAAACAAGAAGATGATGCGATGGATGGTGTTCAGGAAGTCAAGGCAGATGTTAAAATGGAAGAAGATGAGGAGACGGAGGATCAGAAGGCATTGCGCGCGATCCTCGCTGGAGTGAACGGCGCTGAGCATGAAGGGCGCATGGTTGACATCATCCCTACGCCCATCTCAGAAGCCGATGCTTACAAGCAAGACGTAGACGACCTTCCGGACGCAGCGACCCTGGATGACTATACTCGTGTCCCAGTATCCCAGTTTGGTGCGGCACTCCTACGAGGTATGGGGTGGAAGGAAGGTACAGCAGCATCAAGAAAACCTGGAAAAGGCCTGACAGAGCCATACCTTCCTGAAGCTAGACCTGCGCTCTTGGGTATTGGAGCGAAGGAAAGGGAGACGCTGGACGACGGAAGTCAAAAGAAAGGAAACAAACGACCAGAGAAGAGATATGTTCCTGTAATCAAGAAAGAACGGGAAGGGGGCTCGACACCTGACCGCCGAGAAAGGTCGCGATCTCCACGGTCACGTCAAGATTCATCGGGACTTACGTCCCGAAGGAGCTCGAGGTCGCCAGGGCGTTCAAAGAGTTACGATGACCGACGAAAAGGCGATGATGGGAGAAGAGATGGCAATAAAAGAGGAGATAATGATAGGAGGACAGGACAGAATAGAACAGGAGACGAAGATAAGCGGCGGGATGGAAGGAGACGCGATCGAGACTATGAGAGGGACGACCGCAACCATAAGAAAGAGGAATACAGGAGGGACCACCGAGACTATCGGCGAGATGACCGTGATCAAGAATCAGGCAGGAGGCGACGTGACTGATATTTCTTGCCGTGCAGAGGGTGAGTGTTCCGACCACATCATCGCAACACGGTGACTTAAATTGTAACTTTCCAACTTTCGCTCCCCTTAGCACCTGGCTCTTGTTTTTTCTGGCAATATATTATTGGCGTTTACTTTTCAGACGTGAGAAACACATCAGCAGGATGCACGAACGAACGCTCGTCGCGAGAATACCAGAGGTTCAGGCTTCCAGTTTGATTCACATTCCGGCACTGTCCGACGTAAACCCAACACGGATAGATTCAGGATGGAAGGCACCTATCTTACACAACTTATCATTCATAACGACCTTCTGCGGACTTACCACCCAGTCGTGGCCCAAACCTGATTTAATACCATGACATGCTGCAATACCTTTCATCTCTTTAATATTGGTCCAATTCATTCGCGCTCAATATCTAGCAAGTTGTCCAAAATCCTGAACCCATAAGAATGAGATCACCTGGCCGACTCGATTCTGCAAGCAAATCCCATTTTGACCTCTCATAGGTACAGACGCAGGGTTGTTAAATTTGGCGTGAGCTACTGTGGTCCTCCCTGTTAAAGACACCCATCAGAATTCCCGATTATAACTACAACAAGCTACTGGTGTATACCACAAGAAAGCCCGAACATTAACCCCCCCCCAAGTATATGCAATCCGCCCAGATGATCCAAAGATCTATGTTTCAGCGTTTTTTACCCCCCTTTCGCCCCGCCGGAGGCCCCTTGTTCCCACTAGCGTTTCCATTACTCCCTGTATTACTATTCGCGTTCAAATTGGAATACACTCTGGGAGGTGGGATTGCGCTAGCCACAGATGGCGCAACGGGAATTGCTTCCGATGCGGCTCGGGAGGCACTGGCCCAATCCGCCGCAGGTGGACTTGGTGGGTGAACGCGCCCAGGAGGAGGGGTCATCAGTGTATCAAGACTTGACTCCCGACTATGTGTACGATTTGATGGACGATGAGTTGGGGGAGGGGTAGTTAAGGTATCCACACTCGATAATGCATCATCTTCTGGGTGATTTCCAAACAAGCTAATGTCAGGTATGACTGGAGGTCCACCTGTTTGTGACCTAGCTTGGGTTCCATGGTAGTCTTCAGGCATTAGAGCAATATCGAGTGTGGTGGCCGGAGTGTATCCTCCACTTGGTACAAAGCCTTGTGGGAGTTGATTGTCTGGCAAGATGCCTGATATCGGGGCAACCGAATCTGAATTTGAGGAGTTGAAATCATGTGGTCTGTCTCTAGGGGTGAGGTACCCAAGGGGGGGACCATTCATGCGCGGCGTACCGTCTGACTGAGGACGAGACTAAGCAGGAATAGATAAGCTTAGTAACAGGCCTTAACGGCCAAAGCAGGATAACGCACTGGGGGGTGTATGTTGATATCTGGGACGGTACTTGCATTCGACAAGCGATGCAGGTTAGCTGGACCAAGAGATCCAGAAGAACTCGAACTTGTACGTGGGCGGGTATACGGGCCTCTTGGGTGTTGCTGCGCGTCGTCGTTCATCCTCACTAGTTCAATATCTGCCGTCCGAGGAGTCGGTACCTTGACGGTAGCATGAGATCTACGAGAACTACCACCCTATTCAGTGCAATAGGTTAATATCTGTGATATCGCAGGCGTGGTATTCAATGAAAACTAACCCAAGACGACTGATGTCGAAGGTCATGCCCTCTACCAATGGACTGGGGATTGGGGCTTGTATGTGCGCTGAGGACTTCAGGTATGACACTCAAAGGACTTCTTGCTGAAGGATATTCAGGATCGTTGACCATGTCAAATTGTGACAGCGTCGTAGAGTTTGAGCCTGGAGATGAGTGGACATGATTTCTGTGGTTATGTTGGGATCCCGCAGTCCTCGGTCGTATTGGTAAGGGATCTTGGTCGGGTATGCGGGGTAACGGGGGCGATTGCATTCGATCCGGAGTTGGTGGCGGCCTCGAGAGTTCGTGCGGGGGTGGAATCCGAATTTGCTGGTCTGCATCTAGGGATGGTATGTAACCATCAGGAGGTATCGTTATAGGTGAGTGACGGACAGGCGATGCATTATGGAAACTTCTAGGGCGCGAGTTGGGAATAGGAAGTGTCTCGAGAAGAGGTACATGTGTGAGAGGTGACGGGGGTGGGGGAGTTGGGTCTCTTGGTGGCTCTGGATGTCGGATGTCCTCGCTTGATTCAAGGTAGCGAGAACGGGGTCGATATTCGTCGTCAAAGCCCTCTGAGGACTCATCCTCATCGTAATATTGATTATCTCCCTCGGCCTCGAGCTGTGTCATCATCCGTGCCTCCTGAAACCCTAAGAGACGCCCCTGCTCCAAACCCTCTCGTAGACCTGCTCTTCTTCCTTCCTCCTTAGCTGCCTGGACCAAAATTGTTTGATTCAGTCTCCGAACATTGGTTCTGGCTTCTGCCGCCTGTTTTTCTGCATCGTACCGGGCTTGGTCGACCTTCTCCAGAAAACTTTGGGCTCGGTGAATCTCAGCTTGTGCTTCCGCATAACGTATTTTGTATAACCTGCTATACTTCAGTATCTCACCTAGGGCCTAGAAATCAAACTTACTCGAGTTCTTTATTGGCCCTCGCCGCATCTTGAAGTGCCGCGATACGGGCGTCGTTCACGCGTTTGAGGTGACCAGTAACCTGTTGAATCTGTCGTTCTGCCTCTGTGGCGCGAAGTGTCTCAGCCTGGAATTGTGATGTAACGCTGTCTAGGTGTTTGTTCAGCTCTTTAAGCTTTTCGTATACCAAAAGAATCTCCGAATTCCTATTGGAAGTGCCATATCGTCGAGACCGAGGTGGCGAATTTACTGCAGACATTCGAGGCGGTACATTCAACAGTGGAGAGCTTGAATGGTCATCACTGTCCCAGCCTTGATCCGACGAGTTTGCTGCATTCATAACTAAGGTCGGTTTATTATGAATGAAGTAGGGGGAACAATTGTAAATGTGTTGTGAACTCACCACGCGAGGCTGCCATGGGGCTACACAGCACTCAGGTACATATGATGACCCTGTATATACTAGTGTAAGTCACTAGCACTTCAAAGTTCAAACCTTCATATTTCAAACCTTCACTTCCAAACTGACAACATTCTTTGCCAACAACAACTTATTAGTTACGCATTTTATGTAATAAGGGCCACCTTTTGTCCACAGAAATCCTGGGTCTCTCACCTTTCAATGAGATTACCATTTCAATTACAATTACGACCAACTCCAGTTGCGGCACTGGTTCGTTCCTTGAACATGATTACTGTATCCTCCTTATACTTAAGGCAACAACGTACCCAACCCCTTCCTCACTATAACACCATCATAAGCACATGCCTAAGTTTAACACCAAAAGTGATAGTGACTTGGTTGCTACACTTTACGTATTCAAGAGCACCACATACGGTGTTCAAAAAACTCAAACTTAGGTGACGCAAATCTAGTCGGAAACAGCCACCGAAATCAAACCATCTCGGAAAATGGGCTCGAACCTGACCGCATAGAAGGTTAATGAAGTTAAATATAGCCTGTAAGGGCAGCGTACCATTAACCTCGTCGCCCCTGTCTACAATCACGCTAAAATCTTCTAGGGTGTCATAAGTATCCTCTAACAAGGCATCGAGGTACGGCATCGGTCTGTAACCCCCATCCCGGGGATGATAAACATATACAGATAGTTTGCGCAAATGCGGCTGCCAACCTGAGCTGCGAAACCATCTTATGACCGTCTCAGAATCCTGAACGCGGAGAGTGAGAGTGCGGAGCTGGTGAAATATGAAATGACGAGGTATACTGAGTTTGGTGCAGGCACTGGGTGGAACATCAGAGTCCAGTTCAAAAGCGGCATCAAAGCATAGTGTCCGCAGTGCTTGGAATGACATGGCAAACATGAATCCTTCGTGGATCCTTGCGTAATCCTCGGTGTCACGAAATAAGGCCTGAGATACCCTAACTTCAAGAGTCGTGATCCAAGGAAACACAGAACCTCGAGAGAAAACCGAGGTTTTGTCGGTAGGTAGTTGTGACGAGTTTCATGATATTTACTCGAGCGTTGGATAAAGCATTAATGAGTCTATTTGGGATGTCCACACCTGTCATGTCAAACATGGCACCACGAATGTGTGCCGAAATGGTATTGCCTCGACTCTCCAAGAGCTCAATGAAAGGTGGAGTATTTGCTGGGTGTCGACGATGTCGTCGGATTCCTGCAGCTTGAAGGGATTGGTAAACTTCTACAAATTCAAACAGATGGAAGCGTGTAGCATGCAACCAGCCGCGACACACGAGACTGCAAGCGCATAGTGATTGGGTGTCTGCATGGAGGAAGTCGATGGAAGTGTCAATGAGTTCCGCTGGGAGAGAGCTAGCGCACGCCATGATGAGGACACCGGAGACATTTAGGTTCCCTTCCTATATATACTGTGACACTCGAAGGCTCGCTCGATGCCTAGATGATAATATGCAGATGTGCCCTCAGATTGATATCAGAGTTAGAGCCCACATAGCTGCGGCCATTGGAAGTATCTTCACCGAAGACCGGTGTTCAGCGGATCAATGCTAGGCGATGAATGGAAAGGGAGCCTCACAAACATGCCGGACCCCGTGCCATTCGTGACGACATGATCAGCTGGTTATCACTAGCTGGATAGATTCCCGTGTTGAACATACCAGTTATCAATTCGCAGATACAAATACTCAGGGCGAATGTTTGATTCGGGCGCGACGAAGTTGCGTCAAAGTCGTCGCGTTGTTAATGTTGTGCTTGATTATTTTTAAATGGTTGTGGTGACTTTTACAATCCCCTGCTATCAGATCACATGTTTGTTTCCAAAGCTGACAGTGACGCGACTCACATATAGCCCAACCAGTATTTCGGACCAGAGCACAACCAGAGCCTATCAATATGAAGAAGGGATAAGGGACTTTCCCCGTTTTCGAAAACTTTTTACTCTTTTTCTGATGCATCTTCACACTAAATTACCCTATTGCTAAAATCGTGGTTGGCCTTGTCGAGCGAACCACTTCTGAATATGTTCCCTTCATGCCAGGCATTTCTGGGTTAGTCTGGGTTTCCTCTCAACCTGGGTAAATTTCTGCATGGTCGTCTTCACTTTCGAGTGTACAGTAGCTTCGAGATAGGGGTTGAGAACAAGTAATACACCCAATACTTC
Organism: Collybia mongolica; assembly: GCA_013420905.1. Taxonomy (NCBI): domain Eukaryota; kingdom Fungi; phylum Basidiomycota; class Agaricomycetes; order Agaricales; family Clitocybaceae; genus Collybia; species Collybia mongolica. The sequence goes on from JAAXNY010000004.1 coordinate 1,493,806, forward strand.
CAGTGCTTTAGGACCTGCGATAGCGGGAACGACTGTGTTTGAACGTTCCAAAAATGCTGGGCAAACGCTCTCATGTTCCAAGAGAATTTTCATCTTCACATTGCCCCAATTGCTGGGTATGCTCATCGATCTGGGGGACCTGAGTCGACTTGTAACACCACCAGGGTCTCGAGGGAGCGATACATAATTTCACTGCTTCGACCGATGGTAGCACTTTGCTTGCGGGAGACATGTGCTCCCTCATGTACAATCTCATCAAACCGATATTTTTTCCAAGATACTTAGAATTCGCGGACGATATAAAAATACTAAAACAGTAGTCATCGCCTAGAATACAGTGAGATCACTGGACACTAATGGCAAAGGCATACGTACCTGTTCCATCTCCTCTTGTAATCCGAGTTTTGTGTCAATTGTAGTGACAGCATCGTTTGATGAGATCTTCGCAATGAGATGACATGGCATTGTGTGTCCTTTTGGTTGGTCCTGATCACAACTGTGTTCCCCTTGTTGCCTGTGGAGTTGGGCGTGAAGCACATGTGATCATTGGCTAATAGCGACGCACAGAGTTTCATTGGAAACTCAGAGGGGTTCCTGTTTTTCGTCTAGACACACATAGCGCAGCAGAAAGCTTCGTAAGTAGCCCCGAAAGCGGCAGTGCGCAGTGAACACCAGCATCGGTATGTGAATGTAACTCGGCTTACTCGAGAAAACCTTCTGAACGAGTATTTTGAATACGGAAGTAAATAGGCATGCTTCTGAGAATTGTTGGGAGCCTTCGGATGGGTGATCGAGAGGGGGAACGGGTTGTAGATTAGGCACATAGTGTGGCGGGGTTTGCGGAGGCATTGGCAACTATGCCTACCATGTCTCTGAAAAGTCATAAAATCAGTGATATGAAAAAGAACACGGCCTCGGAACCATCACCAATGAACCTGCTGTACGAATGTAGTGATAAACGTCGATAAGCCCCAATAGTTAGCGCATCGTAAAAGGTAATAATATTGTCGATCAGTCCAAAACTAAGTTGGAAGGCACGCGCAATTTGTTACATGATGCATACCAGTGGAGAAAGGATTCCAGCAATTGCAGTGAGGACGCAGGCATCGTAAACGACGGTATAAGAAGCCATAAAAAATGGCTTTGTCGAGAAGGATGATATTATGGAGGACCGCAGATACATTGAAGTGGATAGGGTCACAGGGTTTAGCATGTCGACTCGACTACGCCGCAACAAAAATGACTATTGTCAAACGATTGGAAACTTCCAGTGAATTTGGTCATGTCCTTTCAGCCAATCGGGTCATTGATTCGAAATGCCACGGTCCTTGAATATACAGATGAGACGCCTTTGACCACCCGTGTATATTGGGGAAAACAACACTTTATTAGGGCACTATGAGTGTATCGTCGGCCACAGCATATTGTGAAGTGGGCACTAGCATTCCCCACTTGTACACAACCCCAATGGCAAGTCAATAGTTTGGTTTGATGTTTTGCACGAAAAGTAACAGACGTGAATGCCGGCATGAATATGCCAAAATCCAGTATTCGGGGTCGCCAAACCGGGTTGAGAATTTCAGCCTGTGGTGACATTTGATAGTTGCGGACGAGTTGTCGAGCCGCCGAGGATCTACCAATGGGACCGAGCTATCAAAGTTACAATCAGGACAAAGCGCGATTCATGTCTCCGAGGACCGCCTGAGAATGTTTCTTTTAGACTTGAATCACGACTGATTTGACTTGAGGGGCATAGGGTTTCGATCTATGAAGCAATTGTATACTATTTCATCCTGAGAAGGGGTCGGCGTTAATAAGGTATTCGGAACTCCTGCCGATGATGCCCGAGATACATCAATATGACTTGTAGAAGAGATCATTGGTCTCTTGCTATGGAGGAAGATGATTGCTCGGCAGTATGAATAGCATTGGGACGGTAGATAACGCGCTGTAAAGGATAGCGGATAGATTGGGCACAGAGTTTTGAGTGGCCAGGAACAGAAAAGGTAGTAGCGCTTCTCTGGCAATACGAAGCCAAAGCAATCCTACGTCAACAAGATGTCATGGACCGGGAAGTCATATGGCTCTGTCAGCGCCTGTGGTGGTACAGCTGTAATAGCTTTTGGAAGTAGGTCTGTAGTGGAGTAGACTAGCGATGGCATCAGGATGATAAGGCCCATTAATAGGTTGAATATACGTAGCTTAGCGCTTAGCCCCAAGGGTCTAGCTGTTATCATCCTAGTCTAAGTGAGTATTATCGTCGAACAGACTACGTACGTACCAGAGACGTTCAGCATTTTTGACATCATGGTTGCAGTTCATGTTGGAGCCAAATGTCGCCTGCGGATGAACGATTAAATTGAAATTCGACGCGGTCTGTCACGTGAGAGCCATGAGGCAAGATTTGGTCAGATTTGGCAGAAATATGACGCATGGGTGCGTCACTGCGGAACTTGGTCCGTTTTGTACAAAAAGCACACGGCATTCAGCCTCGAGGTTGACTTCGTCTCTCTTACTCCCACTCATCCCCACCACTTCCTCAACAACTATGGCTGATTCCTCCTGGAAGGACGGTATTCTCCTCAAGGTAGGTTCTTATGTGCGACTCAAACTATCCAATCTGCTATAAAGGGTTTCAGATAGTCAACATCATTGTTTACTTCGTATTCTTGGGCTCAAATATCTATACCGTTGCTGCGCCTTCAGGCATCTACTTCAACGGGAAGGAAACCTATATCACACCTGCCCCATGGGCGTTTATGATATGGTATGTACTAAGCTTTGAGGTTCTAGAAACAGATCCAATACCTTGTTTCAGGTCGTTGATCCATATTCTTCTCCTGGGAACGGTCGTCTATCAGTTCTTCCCTCAGGGGAAGAAAGTCATCATTGATGGGATTTCATGGCGCTTCCCTCTCCTTGCCATCCTCAATGCTATCTATGTAAATGTTTGGGCTACCCACCACTACATCATTGGTATGCACGTGACTTCCTCCTATCTCCATGCTAAATATATCTTTCAACTACTTAGCGTTTGTCCTGGCACTCTTCGTCAGTTCGGCCGTGACAGTAAGTAACAATTTTTTTAGCAAGCGCCATGGCTCTTATTTGCGTAATTCAGCACATCTATTACATTGTCAAGAAGCATCACTCTCCTACGAGTCTTGCGGACGAGCTGTTCATTCACCTCCCCTTCTCTCTCTACCATGGTTGGACAACTGTTTTAGTCATCCTCACTGCATTTGAAGCCTTTGGTGTCAACGCCCTGCATCACCGCGCTGGTGTCTGGACGAAAGTTTTTGTTTTCTTAGGACTGTGGGTGTGACGTAATCCATTTTCGGGTTTCGTTCTAATGCTCTTTTAAAGCTTCTTCCTCGAGGGTACAGCCGCTACGTATGCCTTTTCCACACCAGAAGGTGACCTCCCCGCCTCTATCGCCATTGCCTGGTCTCTCTGGGCCATCTTTGCCCATCAGACTAGCTCCGGCTTCGTACATTGGTCTGCCTTGGCATTTTCGATCCTCGCTTTGGTCTGGGTCGTCAAGGGTCTCTATGGACTTATGATCAGGCACCGTAGCGGCAGAATTGCATTATCAGACGAGGAGAGAGCTCCTCTTGTTGGATAATAAAACACAATCGGTGTTTGCATCGTAACACTGAACGACCCGATGCACAATGTGATGAATTGAAGGTTGGTTGTTGGTTGTCCACATTCAATGCTCTGCTTTGGATTTTTTTCAATCCATGTAAAATAATAATTTCACCACTTCACGCCAGCCCGTTTTTTTCTTGTAAGGTTTTTTTTGTATGATATTACTTCCGAAATGTATGTCTTGCTTTGCTCCATGGTTGGTATGCCGCAGAAGAATCCAGAGAAATGATTCAAACTGTATTCCAGCGACGCAAGGACATATCAATGTCTCGTCGTAATTCGTTGGTATACTTCTCGACCACATCAGTTAGAGATATTATTTGAAGTTAAATACTGCTGCGAGGTAGGAAATCTGAAGATTATTACGTAAATCAGGGGGAATGTTGAAGGCTAGTGGGTTGTATGTATGAGCAACATGATCACACAAATTCAAAAAAAAAAAAAACATCAATACTTTTGTTGTCTGCTTACAGGAGACTAAGTGTATCAGGAAAGCCCGACCGCTGTTGTAGTACCCTCGTTTCGTCAAAATTGAATCATTGCAAACCAACAACAGTGCACCTCAGGGATTTTGCCTTTCCCGGTTGCCAGGAGCTATCTTCTGCTGAAAAGCCATACACCTTCCAAGAGCTATCATGAATGCATAGCAACCTACGCCATGGAATGGCCATGACTTGATCAGACATAAAACTCGTAGTTCGAGTAGTTGGCGCACTGCGACCGGTTTGACACAACTCTCATTTAAAATGGAACGATGAAGCTGTGAAATGTTGGAGTTCAATATATTCGTATTTAGCCAGATACGACACACAGGATAAGAAACACCAGAAACAAGAGCAGATAAATACAAACCAACCATCAAGCAATGTCAGAATTTCGGAGTGGAAGTGCTCATGAAGAGGGACTATACAAAATGATCAGTTTGCGGAATTCCGCTGAGCGAAGTAGGGACCCTACACAGGTGGTACAGACGTTGCTGGGCCTGCCATGTGGGTGTCAGTTACCATGTATGACGCATATTAGGACAGAATTTTCACCTGCTTCTGCGGTTAAGCTTGGGAAGGGAGCCGTTGAACACTGGAAGGATTTCTCAGTCATGCTTACGTATCGGGAAGATGGCCAAGTTATACCGCTTGTTCAATGTCAGACATACTCTGTCCAGCGGGTAGATGGGCGCTAGTCTTGAGGGACTGAGGAACAGGGATGACTTCCGAACAATCAATCAAATCCGCTTTGTTTTGCCCAACGAGAGAGAGTTTCAGCATGGCTGCCTTGAATTCTGTTTGCATCTTCGATTGATCGTCTGATGGCATTTGTTAGGATTCTAGATGGGAATATTTTTAACTGAAACAAAGCTCACTGGCAAATGATTGCCACGCGCAGGCAGTCCTCGAATCTGTTCGGCGTGCTCAAATATGCTGCATTAAATTGACTGATATGACTAACCCCGTGCAAGCTATGATCGATGTCAGTCGTGGACCATCACATATATGTGTAGCCTTACGTCGTGGTCCGATTGGATACGAATTTCTCCTAACAACGGAGATTCAACTTCTCCTTCGTTGCCCCCTGTCCTGTTTGAGTCTTGTTTGAGAAAATTGTGGATGAGAAGGTTGGCATGGACAGACCCAGGGAAAAGGGTTCCACGTAATTGGACTTCGATAAAAACTTGAGTGTCAAAAATACCAGGGGTCGAATCGAAAGGAGTTCCTGGGATCTTTTCTCACAGTAAAAGGTGCAATCAGTACATGATAGAGATATGAGCATATGCGACATACCGAAGTGTCCACATGGTCGGACGCAGCGACAGAATGACTGCGAAGGCGTTGAATTAATATTTGGTGTTGATGATTCGTTTGCCCTTACGATGCAAGAAGGGCAACAGCCTCCTCTGGATTGAACCCGGCATCTGCGAAACGTGCAAGAATAGTTGTGACGGTGTCTATATAAGAATGAGACTTTGATTTCATTATAAATAGGGAATCGGCTCACCAAAAGGCTCTGGCACCAACAATTCAGGAGAAGCAGCCTTCGCAGGGGGTCTGCCAAGGAAAAAGTGGAGCCGTGGTGCACCGGGGCAGTTACTGACCCCTACAGCTCCAGCAAACTGAATGCTAGTGAAACGGTATGAGATGGATCAGAGGGTGAATTGAAATGAAAATGTACAAATCTCCAGCACTAATGTTGTGCTTCTCGATGAAGGGTTTCTGAATGTTCACAATATCGTCAATACCTCCATTCGCATGGAAGGCAGTTTCTATCTCGCTGAACGTGATGATAGACCCGTCAGCGCCTCCACCACTTAATAATATGTAAGTCTCCACCTTTCAGCTGGGAATGATTGTTGCTTACCCTTTCGTCGGGGAAAACCCAATGGCATCATGGAAGGTTAAACGAAGGGACTCGTGAACCTTTGATCACTAAGTAAGGCGGGTAATTGTTAGTCGTATTTGTTCTCACTTCTTCGCCACATTCACCACCATCGAAAAGATTCTCCTGAATATCTTCGAGGATGGGGAACAAAACACAGCAGGCAGCATTGGTAGCAGTGTTCTTGCCATCTGGACAAGCGACACGCTTCGTGAGAGCAGCTTTCCTGTCCGTCAGCATCGCCCTAACCCCCCACACACGGTGCTTACCAGAAGCGAGCCGGGTAGCACCAAAAAGTAGTAAAGCAGTGGACAGCGCCTTAAAAGCCATTGGAATTGAGTTTTCTGTTCAAACTAACCCCTCATCCCTCCTTTTATATGACTGGCGACATGTAATTGCAGGTGTGTGGTTGTGAGTTTCAGAAATCCTACAGGGGGGACAAGAGACCGGAACCAATCATGTTGCGTAAAATTCAAACCTGACAATTGGATATAAAGGACGGATGCGCGGCTAGTGTTTATTGGGCCTTGTCCGAGCAGGTTTCGTGAGGCCAATCTGGTCGTATGCCCTATGTTCTAAATTAGTGTTGTTGGTGTGAGAGCATCAAAGTCAAAAAGGAACTCACCAATATTTATAGGATATGGGAAATAAGCACTTTAAGTCTGTTGTTATGCTAAGTAGTGCATGAAGGTCGGCGCTTCCGCAGAGAATGAGATATACGAAATCGCTAAACAGGGCTTTGACCGTATAATATTTACCGAACGTTCTGAACTATAAGGGAAGGTATGAGATGTCGCACCGGATCATCCATTCATACCGTAATGTGCCTAAATTGGATGACCATGCCTCATCGCAGCATTGTCGTTTTTCGTCGTCTACCTGGAAATTGTTTGCTGTGCACCGATGTCCCCATAAAGTAATTTGGGAGGGAATGCAGAAAAGAAGCCCGGGAATTAAAACCAACGAAAGGTTCAAGGTGTAAGTGGGCCTCCTGTGTGCTGCACGGGATGAGTAAGATACTGGTACGGTGCGACGCCAGATCTTGGATCAAGGTTACTCGGTTTCTCTTCGTTGATCTGTCACGGAGCCGCCCATCTGCTGCCAATGCCTTCCACGTTCTAAACTAGGCTGCTCAGTCCCACACAGATCACACACCTACGTCGTGCTGCGTGTCACCATTGGGATAGCCAGACTAGATCAAAGCCTCCGACGACCCCTGTCGTGACCGATGTCATAGGAAACCGCGACCTGGCAGGATAATATGGAGATACGACACGTAGCCAGTGGCGTAGGACTGATCACAGTACGATTGGTTTCATATTACCTTTGTGGTCCCTCGGTGGCGCCATGCATACAGAGTTTCAAAGGCAGTTTTTCGAGTTATATTAGACCCTTGAACCATGGCAGAAGTTTTTTCACAAGGGTTTGCTGTGCGAGAATTGCTGCTGGGAATTGCGAGTGGTAGCTGGAACCAGAGCGGCGGGACCTGCAACAATGCTTGCATGTGTGACGCTCGTGAAATTCGCACGTGATGTGACATGACCTTGTCGTGTCACCGAAATTCCGTGCGACTGTGACACTAATTCGACGCGATCGTTGACACCAGAAACTATAGGGAAGCGCAATGACAAGCATGAGCGATGTGGACCCATCATCTCCAGGTAGGACACCTCCACTCTTGCGTTAAGAGTGCCTCGCTAATGTTATTCAGAGGTCATGTTGACATTTTATCGTCGATTGTACCCTTTCAAATCCATTTTCAACTGGCTCAACCATGAACACGCGCCGACGCGTCTTTTTACACACCGGGAGTTTGCTTTTACCCTTCAGGGCGAAGTGTATCTTCGTTACAATTCGTTCAACACGGCGGATGAACTCAAAAAGTCGGTTTGCCAATTGAACCCCACACGTTTTGAGATTGGACCGATTTACACTGTTCGGGTGCGTTCAACCAGATGTTACTTGGGCGCAAGCGCTTATATCATGACAGCCCAAGGACAAAAAGACAGTGCGTGCTGGCGCTTTCAATGCCGTGCAGCGTGAACTCGTATTTGACATTGACATGACGGATTACGACCCTATTCGTACCTGTTGTTCAGGTGCGGATATTTGTCACCGATGTTGGGCTTTCATATCTGCTGCAGTGCATGTTATCCATCATGGTATCCGCGAGCAGTTCGGATATGAACACCTTTTGTGGGTGTACTCAGGGCGTCGCGGAATTCATTTATGGATCTCAGACAAGGAAGCAATGGAGCTTACAGATGATCAGCGGAAAGCGATTGTAGGATGGATGACACTAATTCATGGGGGAAAGGAATCGAGTAAAAAACTTAACATACGCTATAATTCCCGCTCGCTTCCCCCCTCGTTAAAGTATGTCTCCTATAATTCGGATTGACGATCCACTTATCCCTAAGTTAAGGTCGGCGTTGGAGCATCTCGCTGCGATATTCAGCGATCTGATTCTGGCAGATCAGAATTGCTTCGGCTCTGAAGAGGGATACGAAACCCTACTTCAGCATGTTCCAGATACCCGAATAGTGGAAGATCTCCGCAAGAAATGGCAAAAAGATCCTGCTCGGTCCTCCGAAGAAAAATGGACGGACCTCAAAGATCAAGTAAAATCACGCGATAAAGGGACCCCCCAGCGTGTGCGTACGTTTGACACCTATCTCTTGGCAAGCTTAACGCATTTTATACAGATCGCTCTCACCATGGCGTTAGAGGACATCATCTTCAATTACACTTATCCACGATTGGATGCTGAGGTTTCCAAACATAGGAACCATTTATTAAAGGCACCATTCTGCATTCATCCTAAGACTGGGCGTGTCTGTGTTCCCATTGATCCTGAACGTATCGATGAATTCAGACCAGACCGTGTACCAACTGTTGGCCAACTATTGCAGGAACTTGACTCCGTCGGTAAAATAGAAGGAGAAGCCGAAGAACATCACTCAGGTAGTTCACACTACATCCCTCCCCACTCCCCACAGGCTGATAGCGATGTAGACTGGGAAAAAACGTCTCTCAAACCCTACGTTGATATGCTAGATAAGCATGCCCTCCGTCTGATGGACGAAGTTAGGAGAAGCAAACGTGAAACTGGTGTGTGCCATGTCATTTTACGGCAGAGCCAATCTCTTATTTGTTCCTCATACCAGATACAAGTTGGTGATTTGGATTTCGTGGCGTCAAACCCTGCTATGTGTAACGTTACATATCTTGCATCCTGTATTTCTATTTTTTGTCATCGCTATATTGGTTTTCATATGGAATTCCCAGGAGAAAGATGGGGCAGGGCGGAGGGAGGTTAGAGTTTTCGGATCGGGAACTACCTCGGATTGCGTCGACCATTTCACGTTGTGACTGGAGCTGAGAGCGTGAATATGGCGTCGGCGAAGGCTAACTACATTTTTTCTGGCCATCTTGATATATTTCATATTACAAGTTTACAGATCGTATACTGACAAATGAGATGAACTCACTGACGAAAGATTGCTGTTCGCATGCTGTGCGAGGATCCACTATATGCTAACTTACTATTTCTTAGCGATCAAACATAAAACGGGCAATCTAGAGAAAGTATGACCTTCAGTGCAGTTCTCGTCAGAACTATGAATGGTTTTAATCCGCAGCATCGGAGGCGAGGGATATCTCTCCGGCAATTGAGCAAGGGACACATTCCTTCCGGTCCTATTGATTATATCAAACGGCAAGAACTTGTATGTTGAAAATCCACTTTCAACGTACCTGGGAGAGTCTTTTCCATGCAGGCCAACTTCGATGAACGCCTGAGATAATCAGGCTCCACAAGGTGTGCCACTTTCTCTTAGATGGTCTCATTTGTGCATCGAATAGACTAGGTGTCGGAAAGTTGCTCAGAGGACATACGAATTTCAGCTTATGATTACCCAGGAATCTGAGATTAGGTTCAGGCAGATTGTGAGCATTATAACTCACGTACCGTTAGGTTACCAACATTGATCGGACGCGACAACAGAGTGGCTGAAAGAGACTCAGATCATCTGAGTCTGTGTGTATTAGAATTCAGGATATCTTACCCCACCAGAAGGGCTATAACTTCAGAAGCATCAAAGGCAGCATGTGTCAACCTGGCTAAGATGAGATCCACAGGTTCTGTACATGTTTACGGAAACTCCTTTGAGAAAATCAGACATTTACAAACTGGCTTATGAAACAGATCTTCAGGGCCGAAGTCCTCGCTACCAGACGACTGCTGGGATGCGCCGAAGCAGTTGCTAAGCCTTGCTAAACCCGACAGCACTTACGAATTGGATACTATCACATTTAACCGCCATTTGGTCATTTTTAGAAACAATGAAACGCGTAAATCATCAATGTACTTGTGGAGAAAAACTCTCTGAAGAATTATGATCTCATTGAATTCATCGTTCGTAACGTAGTTTGACTCCATGTCTTGAAGTCACGACACCTTGAAATGTAAGTCTCAGTGATACTGCTACGCAAATATGTCAGTGAAAGGGTTACACACTTCCGAGGTGTCTTATTCTATAATCCCAGGCAACAGATCGAGAAGACGAGTCAAAAGGCGGGAGCAGTCACCGCCATGGCTAGAAATAACAAAAAGATTCCATCCAGGCAAGGTGGGACTTGCCGAATACTATGGCTTGCCACATGGGGTAATAGGGTGGACCCTAAAGTTCGAAGGACGGCTTCTTCTGTGAACGGACCAGATACTGGGCACTCCGAAAATATGTGGCGGACATACTCATAACGACTAATCATGATATGCCCATTACCATCATAATGTCATCTCACCAATCCGTGTTGCGGCACGACCAACCAACCAGGTTGGATAAATAAAAGCCTGGCTGGCTTGCAATTGTTTTTCTGTGTTGCTAGAGTCGAGGAGCGCAGGTCATTTCCAAAACAGTTAATACATTGATGAATTGCAATTACCACCAACAGCAGAGGGATGCTCCATATGGTACGAACCGGAAAGGATGCGCAGGCATAACAACAAAACGGAAAACGTAGTACTCAGGTACTTTGGGAAGACGCAGACTAATTGGGAAATAAGGATAGACACCATATAAGAGATCAAGAATTCAACCTCGAAGTAATAGAAAAGAAGGAAAAATTTATTGTCCCAGAGCTTCGGCAATTTCCATCTCTAGCCATTTGCAGACGACGGGGTTCGCTTCTGGACTGGCGCGGAGCATATCCATGACCCGCAGCGCAACTGGTGTCGCACACTCTTCTGCCCGTCCGAATCCGAAGAGGCATTCTTTCCTGTATTCCTCGTCTGACAACCCGAGCATATCGGCAACGGAAGTTGTAGCAGATCCCCCATGCACATGTGCATGAAGAAGAATGGGGATGGCAATCAGAAGAGGAACTTCTGTAGCAAGAAGTTCCAGTTCCTGGGCCAGATTATCGACACCTTTGTCAGCCCGTGTGAACGTGAGAGCATGGACCGCATCCAAAAGTGGGGGCAATGCTTTGAGACCTTCCAACGCATCATCAACGACTTCTCGCGCAAGTCGAGTCGCGTCCTTGTCCGTGGGAGGGCATGGTAGGAGCTTAAAAAGGTCATACAGGGCCCGCGCATCGGCTGCAGCAGTCGCCGGTGCGACCGTTGGTGGTGGGGAAGGAGGGCGTGAGGGCGGGAGCTTTATCACAAACCTACCAGCAGGTGGGGTCAACGGTGGCGTGCTAGAACTGCGGCTCTTCTTGATTGCAAGCGGAAGTAATCCAGGGGATGATGGCGGAGATGGTGGCATATAGGGCCGGTGTGCAAGAGCAACCAGCCCCCGCCAGACGACTGAAATGAGAAATGTGGCGAGGATGGTCTGAGACACGGTAGATGTAGTATACCGTGCGAGAGCTCGGGCATACACAGGCATGACAGTCTGGAGCGTGACGATCGAAGGATGATGCTGAACCCCACCTGGCCTTGCACCAGGTGCCACTTTTGTGGCGGTGATCGTATTCGGAGTCTCGAGAGCTTCTAATAGAGGCATTAACTCGACGCGGATACCAGCTACTAAGGGTCCGACGACTCGATTGATGAGAGAAACGAGGCCCTCACGAATCTGCTTCAGGCCGTCACCACGTAGGTCTGAATCTACGCCCAGATCGAGAAGATCAAAGGTTTCCAGTAATTCCCCGGAAAACGTGGCGATCGCAAGTGCATGGAGCTGCGTAGGGTTTGGGTTCGGTGCTTGTACGGTTGGTGAAGGAGGTAATTTGAATGTGGGTGAAGAAATGAGTGGCAACAGGTGTGCTGATAGGTTGGAAAGCAGCACTGATAATGGGCGGTGTAAAGTACGAAGAATAGCTCTTTGTAAATGCGGACTATCTTGTGTTGCTTTGAATTCCCTGGAAGATGTTAATATAGGCGAATGATCGGTAAGACTATTAATGAAACTCACGATGCGATGAGCGCCCCTAGCGCGCGGCCGCGACCTTGAGGGATCGGACGCCGCCCGGAGACCTGTTCATTCGCGGTGGCAGGTCCGGTGGGTTGTGCGAGAGCCTTGGAGACAGCTTCACTAAGCTTGAGACTAAGCATTTCAAGATAACTGCCATCTTGGATGAGAGGCGTCGGAGTGGGTGTATGGGCGGCACTCGGTGCTGGGGATGGACGTCTAAAGTTGCTCAAAGACAATTTATTGAGAGGACGAGGTGCTCGGTCGAATCCTAGGCTTGGGTCGGGTCGGGGAGATGAAGCGGATGCTTGTGGAGTTGCCACGGGTGCGGGGGACGTGGGGCGGCTCATGGGACGGAAGAAAGAAGGGTGCTTGAGTACATTCATCATTGGTAATGGTGCGAAGTTTGTTGTGCGAAGTCGAATTGAAAGTCTATGTGTCTAGCGGTCTATGTGGTGCAAGTTCCAACCTTCCAGGATGAGAGAATGCAGTTATCCCATTAGTTAAGGCAAGAGTCAAGGAAATGCGCGTCGGAGGATTTGAATGTAGACGGGCCCTAAGGAGGTCGATCTGTGTCAACGAGGAGGCAGAAAAGGGGTCCGAGAATGTTGGCCTTCTGTGTCAAGCTAGAAAATGTATCGATTGGATATTAGACTGCGCACCATGCTGAGTCGGCGACGTTCTTACCAGAAAAGAGGGGCAACCATAGATTGTGGAGATTTAAAAGAAGGCAGTGGTTGGACGGTCGTTGTTGGATAACGAGACCAGGTCGATTGGTTGGAAAATTTGAAAGCCATATGGCTCTGACAAGATTTCTTTTATGTATGACTTTTGCTTTCCCACGGTATACTTACCGCTTACCATGATCCGACGCCATTCGGCACCGCCCAAAAATTGCAATTCCACCAGTCACATTGAAATTGATGCTGGATACCAGGTTTGACATACTTCCACAATAACGGCGATCGTTTCCGTCTCCAAAGCCACTAACTGTATAGTTCCCATTTACTTTAGCAATATGTGCTCATCAGAAATCTCTCGCAATACGTCAAGAATCAATCGATAACGGCTAAACTGACACCGCCAAGTCCCGACATCATACCCGTACCTCACAAGAGCTCACCAACTCTCATTCGTCAGACAAAAGTCGCTTGATATCGCTTCGCAGCTGAGCGTCGTCACATCGCAAGCGCCACAGGCAACTTTCCTCCTCCGATTCCCGTAGCATAAGGGCCGCCCGTTCCGGGCTCTTGAAACCAGGGACGCCAACTTCGGGCAAAACTAGGATCTTGAGGTCACCTGGTTACGAGAACCCATCAGAATCGGATACGTGGTCATGGTGGGCTGCAACTTACCAAGAAACGGTGGAACATCCGCAGAAATTACTTGTATGCGCCGGGCGGTCAACCTTTGCATACTTCGGACAACATTATCGATGGAAGCGTCACACCACCCACGCGAACCACTGGTGTCAGCAAAGGAATTCCATATATGTTCAAAATCAGGTTCCCCATCGGTATCAGTGTGTACTTCCGAAGGATCTGATACAAATGGCGAATCAAATGCGATGAGGTCTATACGAGAACTCTGTCCAAAAATGGCTTGTTAGTTGACAAAATTGGATAAAATTAGTTGGGACATACCAAGTCTTCGACAGGTGATTTCTTAAAAGAGGCTGATGTATCGAGTTTAGATGGGGTCTGTTTCAGGTGTTTTTTGAACACCTCGTGTTCTAAAGAAAATTTGTTCAAACTAACTTTGGCCAATGATTCCAGCTCACGGCTACCAGCCGCCAACGCGAGGTCGCCAGGGGTCAGAGTCTTAGACAACGGATCCAAAGAAGACATAGATTGTCTGGAGCTTACTCGGCTCGGTGAGCGACCACTATCAGACAATGCGTCTGAACGTGAACTGCCTATGCTGCGCTGAGAGCTGGATGCCCGAGGAAGTCGTAAACGTGGTGCGGGCGGGGGTGCCTCGTAGGCTTTGTACCGAAGTTTGCTTGGGCTATCTATGTTTCTAGAAGAGGATCTCGAGGAGGAAGCAACAGGTCGCGGCGGCGACTGGGGTGTAGTTGGGCGCATTGCATAATTGTGCAAAGATTCCAAAAAATCAGGTAACTATAAATTCAATGAGATGTATAATGAATGGAAGAATAAAGATAATTTCTCACCGACGATGATCGAGCTTTCCGAACAATTCCAGCAAGAACTGCTCGTTGATTCGTTAAGCTCACGAACTGTTCAGAGCGCTTGGAAGGACGTCAAGAAATAATGAGGGATAAGTTGCTAGAAGCAACCCACCTGGCGGATGTGCCGCCCAGATACCTCCACCAAACTCGCCACAGTATTCACAATCTCCACAGGAACTTCGTTACATTCAACGGACACTCGCATCATGGCGAGTATGCATGCATCCTGTACTGATGCTAATGCTACGTTAGAGTAGCGAGTTTGTGAGTGGTTCGATGGGCACTTACGGATGAGTAATGATAATCTTTCACTTAGGCCTTTTAAAATGCTCGGAGGTGGTATAGCCACCTGGCTGCAAAGCTCACATGCCAAGGCTGATATAATCACCATCAAGGTCTGGCCCAGCTGCGACTCAGACTCTACAGCAAAGGTCAATAGGGTAGTAGCGTAGCCGATACGAAAAGAGGACCCAGCTTGAAGGGCAAACGATGTCAGCACTTTGATCTGGGGTCAACGCGAAAAACAACTTACCCTCGCGGATATACAATAAGATACGTTCGACGGCAGCTTCTAGAACAGGTTGATCTGCAGGAGGGACAGCTTCTAGACACTCCAGCAGAAATTTTGACTCCCGAGCGTAAACTTCGCCATCCTCTTCGGACTGGGTTTCCAACACTTCGAGAAGCCGAATTGCGTATTCATTCTTGTCTTGGATAGATAACTCAGCTGGGAGAGATTGAATTGTTTGGGAGTAAAATGATCTAATAATGCTTGAATCGACTTGATTTAGAATTAGAAGCGTCTACAATCAAAATCGGTTAGCTGGAATGGTTGAAGGCCATATAACACCTTGCCTTGCGACGTATGAGCCCATCACGCGAATCTAAAAACTGCATCACTCGCTCAACTTCCCATCCTTCGAGAATAGCAGGTGCATCTGGTGAATTGCCAGCCCATGCAACAGAATCCACGCACTCCAGGCAGGACAAAAAGAGATATCGTTCATTAATATCACGGGAAGTAAGAAGTGAGCGAATGTGATGTATAGGGGAATTCTGAGTTCCAGTCAGCGAGAGTAACGTCTGTGGGGTAAATTTCGATAACAGTAGGAATGCGCCACGTAATGCTGCTGTGGTTATCAATTAGCAAAGGAAGGCTGTGTTGTACGAGAAGATAACGAACAGTGGTCACCGGACGCAGACGATGAGCGAATGAGGTCAAGGAGCTGAGGCAAGATTTTATCCGATGCTCTGGAAGCTACTCGTTTAAAGAGGCTTTGGAGAGCAAAGCTTGTACTCACCCTAATGATAAGAGAGTTTGAAGGCTTCTAAGGCGTAGCCAGCCCGGCGTCCTCGATAATGTGTCTGCTAGGAGAAGGTCCACCTTCTGGATGACCCTCTGTATTGAATCGTTGGACTAGCATATCGATAAGTAGAAGGTGAACTCGTAAATGGTAAACTTACTTTAGATACTGGTATTTGAGAAGAGACAGCCAAGGCAGCAGCTACCACTGACAAATTCGAATCATCCAACCTCTTGACTACCTTGCGGCCGATTTGCGTCAAAAATTCAGGATACTGACGCGATAGTGCGCGGAATGCTATTAAAGCGCGTCTGCGGATATGAGGTCTATAGGCCATGTCAGAGATCATAGAGCCAGGTTAAAGAAACTAAAATATGATATCTTCAAGATACATACTGACGAGGTGTGCGACACAAGATCATAAAGACGTGACTGAATTGCCGGGATGAGATCTTCGTTTGACGAGACCACTACATTGTCAAGCGCAAGGCAGATTCGAGGTATACTGCTGCTTTCCAGGTCCTGCCAATGCGTTGGAACACTGTGAAGATGAAAGAGGACTCAAGTTCCCACACCTTTCGTAAAGTGTTGACAAGCATGAGTTGTAGTTCATGGGTTGAAGGCATAACCTCAACACAGAAAAGATACCCTAAGCGATTAGTTTGAGAGGATGCTGAGGAGATTCCAAAGACGTAAAGCAAACCTATTCTTTTCTCATCAATATCACGACCTGCTTCCGCCAAACTCACTGCATGGGGCAGGGCAAAGTCGAAGGTGTTCCGTGGAACGAAACCAGGGGTCATCGTCATGAAACAGTATAAAAGGATTATTAGATGTTCCCTGGATTGAGCCTACAATAAAATCAGTTTGCGAACGACGAAAATAGGTAGAAACTCCACGGACAGTCGACATGATAGGATTGGCTCGGAAACGCTGACGAATAGTCTCGGTTTCCACTGATAGAGCCTGGTCAGCTGCATGGGTCGAGGTAGCGGTTTCAACCTTCCGCACGAGGGCATAGTGGGTTCTGTTCAGAGCGCCAGAAGAGATAAATGGGACTTCCATTTATGATTTCGTTTGTGAAATCCTCAGGGAAGGCGCATAGCTGGCGAATTGGTGACTGGTGACCTGTGGAAAAACAACTCCAAACAGGATTCTCTGTCTTACCATTGTACTTACAATCTACTGCCTGCCTGGAGCTGAGTAAGAAGCCGAGGAAGACGTGGAATATTAGTTCCCCAGTTTCATATCCACTGTGAACGCCTTCAGGAATTCTTGATCATGTCGGCAGCGACCGCCCACTCGTTTAACAAGATTCTCAATCAACCCAGCAAGGTCGCGTCAAAATCTCGTGCTTCGGGGGAGATAGACGATGGAACAAAGAAGTTGAGACGTATGATTCTTGTTGAAGGGATACCTTCCGCAGTTGTGAGTTGTTTTTACCAAGTGCCTGCAGGTCTAACCGCCTTCCAGGACCCAACCCTAAGACCTCGTATATGGAAAATTCTTCTTCGTGTAACAGATCTGCCAGCGCAAACTTTTCTTGACTATGTCGCGCGAGGCCCTTGCGAGGT
Source organism: Collybia mongolica (assembly GCA_013420905.1). Classification (NCBI taxonomy): domain Eukaryota; kingdom Fungi; phylum Basidiomycota; class Agaricomycetes; order Agaricales; family Clitocybaceae; genus Collybia; species Collybia mongolica. The sequence continues at coordinate 1,511,315 of JAAXNY010000004.1, forward strand.
GCGAGAAAAAATTAGAAATGACACATTTCGGTCAGTGGCCTTGTAAACCCCAATATTGGCACGGCCCCATCCATACTGCCGCAGAACTTTGGCTACGGATCGCGGGTTTAAAGAGCGTGTGCGTGAAGACATGCTTGTTCGCCTCTTGGATGCATTTGTTTGGCGGAATCATGGTGCGTCTGGCTCGACCTCAATCACAATGTACGCATAAATTCAAACATGTGTCTAGATAAGCAAGAAGATCAACAGCTCGGGTTTACGTATGTGCAGGGAATGAACGTACTTGCCGCTCCATTTCTCTATACGATGCCCTCCGAACTTGAAGCTTTCTTTTGCTTCTCCAAATTTATCGAGGAATCATGCCCATTGTACGTACAGCCGACACTCGAGGGAGTGCACCGAGGCTTGAAGGTTATACTCTCACCCCTTAGATGGTTTTTCAATTCAGACTAATATCAACACAGCTACTAGACCGATGTTTGAAGATCGTTGATCCCGAACTATTTTCTCACTTACGTTCAAAAAATTTATCAGCGGAGATCTATGCGTTCCCATGTATGATTCTCTCCGGCGCATGAAAATCACCACTCTGACCTTCTATAATTAGCTGTTCTGACTCTATGTGCTTGTACACCCCCACTCAATCAAGTCCTACAACTTTGGGATTTCCTTCTTGCTTTTGGAGTGCACCTCAACGTTCTTTGTGTCATCGCACAGCTACTACTTATGCGGGATGAAGTCATGAAATCTCCAAGGTATGCACCTCATGTTTTTCTTCACCGTTGAGCCAGCTACTGACCTCTTCTCAGTCCAATGCGACTGTTACGTACTTTCCCAGACCTGGAGGCTCTGCCTGTCATTGGCATTGCTGTGACACTTGTCCGTGACCTTCCCCCAGAACTATATGATGAACTTGTCAAGCATCCTTATGAGATTCAAAACTCATGAAGAAGTCTTTGTCTCCCTTGTGTCGTTCGTGCTATCCCGTCATAATGTTATTTATTTAAATATTTATTAATGTCAGCGATTACTTGATCATGACCTCCCTGAATTTGAATTTGACTAAATTCAAAATCAAACTGATCAAAATCAAAAAAGCGCGAACAGTAAAGTCCTTCAACACCTCCATTTACCTTCATCGCACCTTTGACACTTGAACCTAATGTCCCTTGACGAAAAATCTCCTCAAAATGAACTTGCTTCTTCCAAAGTAAGCGTCAGCATCACCCCTCGTCGACGTCAGCAAGGTGCAGTCGTCCCTCAAGGTAACTTTATATACAGTTCTCAAGCCTCGGCGCATCGCTCATCCAATCCTTTCTCCAGAGATCTTCAAAAAACTGGGACTGCTTGACAAACTTCTATCACCTCTCATCATCGCGGTCATGATAATCGGGGTCGTCATCGGCGAATACGCGCCTAATGTCCAGGAAGCATTCAATACTGTCCGTTTTGACAGTGTCTCCGTTCGTAAGTATTGTACAACTTTCCTCCGACGTGCAATCCTTGACCCACACTTGAACTGTTAGCTATTGCTATTGGACTTATCGTCATGATGTGGCCCATCCTCACGAAAGTGCAATACGAAAAACTACCGACGTTGTTTTCGTCCTCTCGGATATGGATTCAAATCGGGATCTCAATGTTCTTGAATTGGATAGTTGGACCCCTCATCATGTTAGGGCTGGCCTGGGCCACGCTACCTGATCTGCCAACATACAGAACGGGGGTAATCATGGTTGGCCTTGCGCGATGCATCGCCATGGTCATGATTTGGAACCAACTTGCTAGAGGCGATAATGAGTATTGTGCCATCCTCGTTATTGTCAACTCTGTCTTGCAAATCATCCTCTACTCCCCATATGCTCTGCTCTTTATTAACACCATTGGAGGACAGGCTCAAGCAGATGTACATGTTTCGTATGGAGCTGTCGCCATATCCGTCCTCATTGCAAGCCTCTTAAGCTTTCCCGTTATGAATAATCTGATGCGCTTCCTCTAGTATCTTGGCATCCCACTCGTGGCAGGCGTCGTGACTCGATACAGCGTATGGTACTTCGCGGGCAAGGAGTTTCTTGACACTCGCTTCCTTCCTTGTTTCTCCCCGTTGGCACTGCTCGGCTTACTGTATACCATCTTGGTCATGTTCGCGTACCAAGGCCACCATATCCTCGATAATCTAGGTCCGGTTTTCCGCGTATTCGTACCCATGATACTGTACTTCGTCGTCATGTGGTCATCCGCGTTTGCCTTGGTTTTCTACCTTGGCCGAAAAGAGGAGGGTGAAAATAGCGTCTTCGGGTATGAGATGGCGGTGGTGCAATCTTTCACCGCAGGAAGCAACAATTTCGTTAGTCCGATACCTTAATTATCAAGCGAAAAAATGCCTCATCAACCCTTTTTGTATACTAGGAATTAGCTATTGCAGTCACAATCGCTGTTTATGGCGTCAGTTCTGACCAAGCTCTCGCAGCTACTATTGGGCCCCTTGTAGAGGTGCCGGTTTTGCTCTCCTTAACATGGGTAGCCCTTTACCTTGGAAAGACCCTGAATTGGCAAAGGACTAGAGACGAGGAAGGTGAGGAGGTCAAAGATACAGTAGTGTAACATTTTGATTATTTTGAGTAGTGATTAGGAGGCCATCGATATATATACATGTTCAGTTTTTGTACATCCATCTCCAAGGTGCTCTTGAGTCCTGCTGAAGAGCCACAAAGCTTTTACCCCTTGGACCTCAACCTAGTGGTAATTAAAACTTGGAAATCCTCTAAGGGAGACGGCTTTGATCACCGATGGAGGTGATATGATGTTGGAGAGATTGCCGCCGGCGTTGAGCGCAGAAGAGGTATCCCTGCCATTGAGGATGACTCATCGCTCATCATATCGCCCTCTGGCTCAACAAGATCGCGACAATCCATAATCCCCCCGCAACAGTCAGAATCCAGACTCGGACTTGGGCTGGGGCAACGTGAGCCGGTCAAACGCTCACGTTGGTTTGTTACTGGAGAATGCGGGGAATCCTCCCTATGGAGTCGTTTTTTACTTGGCGGATTGTACCCTTGAGGGGAAACCGATGTCAGTTGATGGTACGCATGAGGAGAGGGAGCTGGAGATGGAAAGGACGCAGGCCGGAGGCCATGCAGGACGGTGTCGAGGGGCGGCAGACGAGAGTCTGTTGTGGATGATGATGATACATTAGCTTTGGATGATAGGAGATGTGGTTCGGGAAAAGCTAGGTGTTGGAACCGAGTCAATGATGTAGACACTAATGAAAGATTATGCATCAACTCTGCTGATGCCTGAGCCTGTGGATGGCAAAGCAATTAGTCACCTACAAGCAGAAATTGGGCAGTGAAAGACCGTACAGTCTGGGGGTCGTAGGCTATGGCTGGAGATTGACCAGCTCGTGCGGCCTCGAGTTCTTTGCGCAAATGAACATTCTCTTCTTCTGCTCTTCTACACCGTTCTTCTAAATCATTCACATACTGTGCACGTCTGGCGCGGTAGTCCCGTTGCTGAACAAGTGCACGAGTGGGTGGAATGGTCAAATCTTTCTTTCGGCCTCTTGTCATTTTCGAGAAACGAGAATTGCATGCGGGGTGATTGATGGGTGCCGGGATGGGGTTTAAAGTAAGTTTATGTGAACTCTGTACATCCCCTACAGGAACTAGAGTAACATTCGGCATAGACGGCGTAAGAAATGGCGAGCAAGGTTCCCACATTCAGATTCACTATTTTTGATCGAAATTCAAATGGCCTTATTTAATCCGCACGTGAGCGGCCAGATATAGCGCCCAGGCATACTGTGGTGGTCCTCGGATCGTCTTCCTCTCCAGTCACCTCGAAAGAGGGCCACCTGCCCAGCGCCGAACCAAGATAACTGTCATCAAACTCCCTAATATTCATGCCGCGCCATCTGATGCTGGACACCTGGGTCTTCACACATAGTATTTGAACTTCTAGCGAATGAAAGGCAGTGTTTGCGGTCATCTTATCAGGGCGCCTAAACTGGTTGTCTTTATTTCTCGTATGTATCCGGTTTGGTAAAATTATCAGGTCGCACGGGTTCTGGGATGTCGAGCACCGTTCATCATGTCTTGACGTGCTAGAAACGGACCTGGACGAGTAATCCTCCGACATGCCAGGTTTGCATGATTTATAGGCAAAGGTTTCGGTGACTTGACCAACAGCCATTGGACTCAAGGCACTATCGGTCTTCACTTATTTCCCGAAACCCTTCCCACCAAATACACTGTAACGAAAACTTGCAGGGCATCCCCTCCCCTGAAAAAAATACTGGATTCACAGCGCCCCGCATTGTGCAAGGTGACTATGGCATTCAATACTTAGACGTCGTCGGTATGAGTCCGGAATACTGCATGATCCCGTCGGCATCATATCTGATCGATCATCAAGAGGATTCTTCTCGGCTTCGTTCCTGTCCGCCTCTCTGCGTACGTAATCGCTTGTAATGACTACTTACTAACCGATTTTGGATGTCGCCTGATGTTGCTAAGCGCCTCAGCCGAGTATACCAAGCAACAAAAACACCCCCATAAGGTGTATATGTCTGTATATATAGCTTTTTTCTATCACTGACCACTCATGACTTCAAGTTCTGATTACCAGGTCCTAGCTACTTCCGCGTCAACTTATAGGCAGAGCGAAAATGACGACGAAGGCTTTGATGTTGAGTCTCCTGATACGAACATGGATGATAGTGGCACAAAACGAGGGTTGCAACAACGCCAGTGAGTCACCACTCAACACGTATTTGCATTCTTTTGATATACAAAACCACCGTGTTAGTTTGACTATGATCGCTCTGGCAGGGATGATAGGAACTGGCTTGTTTTTGTCTAGCGGGAAGGCCCTCGCGCAGGCTGGCCCCCTTGGCTGTGTTCTTGGTTTCATTACAGTAACTTCGATGTGCTCAGAATCCAATCAGCAGGTTGAAATCCTTATTTGTAGATGGGTGTTGTAACAGCTTGTGTCGGTTCGCGACAGTTATCCTCTTGGTCGCATTTTTGGCTAATTTCAATAATTGTAGCATATTCTGCGGCAGAAATGGCCGCTTTTAAACCGGTAGGTGGTGGTTTTGTGCGACACGCCACAATGTGGATAGACAAAAGTACCGGAATTACAACAGGGTACATAATCAAATATGTTAACACTTAGCGCACAGCTCAGATAATCGGGCTTTGAATAGGTGGAATTTTTGGTATTCGATGGCGATTACTATGCCCGCTGAAATAAGTGCTGCAACAACGCTTGTTGGATTCTGGGTCCCGGACGTCAATGTCGCAATTCCCATCACGTAGGTTGCTTTTCGAAGGTTGTTATCTACTTGACCAAACTCCAACCATTTCAGGGTTTGCTGGATAGCGATATCAATAGTCAATCTGGCTCCAGTACGTTTCTATGGAGAATTTGAATTCTATTTTGCATTCTGCAAGGTATGTTCCTAAATAGGCTTCTGTTGATTTTGCTTATCATTCATATACAGGTGGCTCTGATCGTTGGTCTCATTATCGCTGGTCTCGTTCTTAACCTCGGTGGCATTCCCAGTCAGGAGCGTCTCGGGTTTCGGTACTGGCAAGACCCCTACCCCCTCTTCCATGAGCTAGTTGCGACGGGACCAGCAGGTCGATTCCTCGCTTTCTGGTCGACAATGATTTCCGCGGCATTTGCATATGGTAATGTGCAAGTCGTCGCCATTGCCGGAGCGGAGACGCAGAACCCCCGTCAAGCCATACCAGCCGCTGTGAAACGGACATTTGTCCGGGTAGTGCTGTTCTATGTATTGTCTATTTTCGTGATATCTATAATCGTACCCGCGGATGACAAGAATCTTGGACTGACAACCGGCACGGCTGCGCAGAGCCCGTTTGTTATTGCGTTCAACAGAGCCGGCGTCAAGGCAAGTGGAAATATATTTCTATACAAGTAATGAGAAGCTGATTGGAACAATACTTAGACACTACCATCTGTTGTGAATGCCGTGGTAATAACATCGTCCTATTTCAAGGCCGTCTACTGAATACTACATGAAGATTCTCACATCTGCGTTTAGCTCGGGGAACTCGTGTACTTTCCTGGCCTCACGGACTCTTCACGGACTCGCACTTGATGGACATGCACCTAAAATATTTTTACGCCTAAATCGGTACGGCGTTCCGTGGGTTGCGGTGATTGCATCTGCTGCTTGGGGGGCTGTGGCATACCTTAGTGTGAACAAGGGCTCTTTCCAGGTGATGCTTTTCCAATACGTGACGCGTCCACGGAGACTAAACATAGAGGTACGATTTGCTAGGCATTCACATGGCTTGTTGCGCTTGTCACCACTGCTGGTATCATCTCTTGGGTTGTATTGTGTGTCACATACCTCAGATTCTTCTATGCACTTCAAGTCCAAGGAATATCAAGGGACTCTCTTCCTTATAAGAGCCCTTTACAGCCATATATCACAGTGCGTAGTTGTCGTTACGGTGGTGGTTTTCTGAGGCACTAAGTTGATACTCGCAGTATTTTGCTCTCGTAATGAATTCATTCATTCTGGTGTTTAGCGGCTGGACCTCTTTCGTCGGTGGCTTCAATCTCTCGTCATTCTTATCTAACTACCTTGACTGGTGTGTATTGTTCTTTTCCTGGTGACTTAACTGCCTTAATCTTAAGCCGCCTAAAGCATCATATTTCCCGTATTCTATGGGCTTTGCAAGCTTTGGTTCAAAGACGCCATTATCCCACTGGACGAGATAGACTTACAGTCCGAGCTATGGAAAATAGATCGAGAGGAAGATCATGAAGAAGTCCCGTCGCTGCTTAAAATGACAACATACGACCGCGTACTGAACATGTTCTTCTAATAGATGGTATCCTGATAGATCTATATTGTATATACTAACTTGAAGCTTTTTGCGTTGCTAATCAAATGCCCCATACTCTTTTCAATAAGAGATTTAACAAAACTTCAGGCCCAGGTGTCTCGTGTACGCATAGGACACCTGGCCTTACCGGCCCCTTTTCCATGACTTGTTCTACTTCGACCTGCGCTGGGACGGCTGTTGATTCCCACTCCCCGTGCTGAAAGGCGCGCTTTTCAAGCTCTGCCTGGATTTCTGCTCGGTTGGCACCCGGGGAATAGGCGGATGAATCCGCACGTCTGTCAACAACGAGCATACCGCGGGTGAGCTCACCCGTTCTTCCAGAACGAAACGGTGTCAACCACGTGCGTGTTGTGAAGGGTCCCAAACCTACCGTTCTATGTCAAAAACACGCCGTCGGGCTTTCCAGCCTTGTCCCAATGTAGTTGAAAAGGGAGGATTTTCAATTGCGCACCAAACTGCCGCAGGGTCGTGGAGCTCAATTGCGTCTTTGCCATATTTCAACATCATCTCACGGGCTCTTTCAAGGAAAGCACTAGTGAAATGTGTCAAAGGTGCCTTGTCAGAGGTCACGGAAGGCCGCGAGGAAAGGTCCAACGATGGATCGACTTGGCTTTTGTAGACTGAGAAAGGCAGTTCATGAAAAGTCGTGATGTCCAAGGGGAGCAAGAGTAAACGGTCGAGAGGTAACCCCGCATTTGGATCTTTTGGCAGGAGAAGGTCTTTGACCGCGAAAGGGTCCGCGAAGAAGTTGACTAGGGCACAGAACTCGGAATGAGATATGCGCAAGGGTCCAAAAGCAAGGACGCACATTCCGCCATGGGGCTGGTGTTTCCAGGAACGTCGAGAGCACCACCCATACTGACAACGCGACCTATATTTTCTCTTACCAAGTCACCATCCTGACGCATCATGCGCGCAAGGGTTGTTAGGGGACCCAAGGCGATGTAAGTGATTGACTTCGAAGGGCGCTGACGTATAAGGTCGAGTGCTACGTCGACACCGGACACGTCAGTGAATTCTAATTGCGGATGGATTCCTCCGTGTTCGTGCCCTTCAATATTAAGATCTGGATGGCGGTCTGTAATACTGCTCAAGCCATCTCTGTCGTGAGACCAATGCTGTCAGTTAATATTGAATAGATGATGGAGCTCCACACGAGCCTGCCATGAAAGTACTGGGCACTGTGAAGCTCTCCTTCTAATGGTCCCCGACTCCCTCTAGCGAGGATGGGTTTATGTGTTGAGGAGAAGTTCGGAAAACGATTTTTGTGGGACGGGTATTGCTCAAAGTGGCGAGCGAGTCCCTGGTATGTCTTGAGAATATTCAGGCTTGAATGTAAACCCAGTAAGTACGGTGAAAGATAAAACCAAAGAGACTGACTATGATGACTCGAGGTCCGTATTTCCTGCACATACGGGTGTCGACCCAACTTAACCTAAGGTCAAGACAGAAACACGTACCGAATGAAACTATAAAAGCTAGTATCTCCAATTCTGGGGAAGCCAGAGCCAACAATCTGTTCGTCGTTCGAGATGAGTGCGTGAGGCATAGTATTGATGATATAAGCTGACATCGCAATCGTATCATCCACGCCTGGGTCAGTGTCGACTGGAGCGGGACAATGAGTGTAGTAAACCCATATCACGATTACTCACTGATTACGGGAATTCGTTCTGCCGATGTCATAATAACGGTATAGAATTGAGGATTGAGGAAAAGGCAAGCTGACGGTACCTATGTACTATTCAACCATGCTCCGGGTATTTTGGTCTGGTCTGATTCGCTGGAAGCGCGTGACCACGGCGCGTTGAATCGCGCGAGACGGTCGGGAGAGAGGTTGCGTGTCGCCGACACATATTTAGGTGTGAGTGGAGGCAGGAAAAGTGGTTAGATTAAGGTCTATGACCATATAAACCATCCTACAACACGATATATACCTTGGAGTCGCAACCCAAATAAGAGACTTTCTGCATCCTGATATATACACTACTTCTCTTTTCTAGGTCCTCGTTGGGTATCACAATCAAATACCCCCAACTCTGCAGTACGGAATTATCAGAGCCGGCCCTGGTGTGTCATGTACAGAGAACATCTGGCATCATAGGTCTTTCGTTCACGATCTGCTCCACCCCAAGATCAGAGCCGCGTCTCTCTAGTTTTGGCTGGATTTCTGCACAATTGGCGCCAAGAAGGTAGGCGGATTTGCCTTCTAGCTTATCCATTCATCACAGGTAATGCAAGGAACTTAGGAAGCGTTGTGATACAAACTAACATTGCGTTTGTATCATCCACGCCTGGATCGGTGTCAACTATTTTGATGAGGAGGTGTAAACACAATGTCAAGAATGGCCCGATTACTCACTGATGACCTCTGCAGATGGTCCATGATCATGAAATAGAGAAAACACACCGACATATATTATTATCAGTCACGCTCCACGTATTTCGGTAATATGGACGCGTGATCAGACGCGCCACGGGGTGGTGATACGGGGAAGGGAGGAAGTTTTCATATGGCAAGGTTAGCGCGTCACTTGCGCCTAGGTTGCATGCGGTTAAACAGAATGGCGTTTATTTTATTCCTACTATGAAGATACAGCATTTGTATACATTATGACATCCCTTCGATTGTCCGTTGACGAATGGTTCGCAAGTCCTAATAAGTTTCGTCAGCAAGAGGTAGTGGTTAAGAAGGATGTGGCAGAAGAGAGATTCAGAGATCTTGGTGGAAAATGTAGTCTCATTGGGCTGTTACCCTCTGAAGTAGCAAATATATTTCGGTTTAACATCATTATAGGAGAGGATGAACTCGAATGAAGAGAAGGCGATGTGCATGAGGACTTACCAATGACTTAGAGGAGAGTGATGGCAAGAAAAGAATCGCTGTTAAAATGTCTTTATTTATTTATGGCTATTGCCGGGAACTGTACAGATATGGTCACAGTGGCTGTCGGCGTGACGTGACACATTCTGAGAGACGAAATCTCGCGCTCGTCGACGTCCAAACCCAGAAAGCACCATGTCTGAATCACTACGTTTCCTCGGATCTCTCGAGGGTCACAAAGGATGGGTCACCGCCATCGCCACCTCCTCAGAAAACCCAGACATGATCCTGACTGCTTCCCGAGGTACCAAACCGCGTCCGCACTTATGCTTTTGCTGCATCTAATCAATATATATCACCAGACAAGACTATCATTGTCTGGCAGTTGACTCGCGATGAAGACTCCTACGGTTACCCCAAGCGAATTCTTCACGGACATAACCACTTCGTTTCTGACGTCGTAATTTCATCTGACGGGCAATTTGCTCTTTCTTCGTCCTGGGACCACACCCTGCGTCTCTGGGACCTCAACACAGGCCTGACGACCCGCCGATTCGTTGGCCACACCTCCGATGTTCTGTCAGTCAGCTTCAGTGCAGACAACAGGCAAATTGTCTCTGGTTCGCGTGATAGGTCGATCAAGCTCTGGAATACCCTCGGCGAGTGCAAGTACGACATCAAGGATGACGGTCACTCTGAGTGGTGCGTTATGCCTTCGATTCAGAGGAAGTACTTTCTAAAACATGTAGATTTATAGGGTCTCTTGTGTGCGATTCAGCCCCAACGTCATGAACCCCGTAATTGTCTCTTGTGGCTGGGACAAGGTTGTCAAAGTAAGTTTCGCAGGATTGCTTTGTGTAATAGCTATTTTCTCCTCCACTGGAATGATGTTACACGAAAGTTGTATTTGCTACTTCAGAGGGCACTAGCTCGATGAGACTACATTTCCACCAAGATCTCTGACTTTTTCAACTAATCGGAAAACTGTTGACTTAAATACTAACGCCATCCACCAGGTCTGGGAACTTTCCAAGTTCAAACTGAAGACCAACCACCATGGTCATACTGGCTACATCAACACCGTTTCCGTTTCCCCCGACGGTTCCCTTGCCGCCTCCGGAGGCAAGGACGGTATTACTATGCTTTGGGACTTAAACGAGGGCAAGCACCTCTACTCCCTAGAGGCTGGCGATGTTGTCAACGCCCTCGTCTTCTCCCCTAACCGCTATTGGCTTTGCGCTGCCACTGCCACCTGTGTCAAGATCTTTGATTTGGAAAGCAAGTGAGTAACACTGTCAGGTTCAAACCCTGTTATTGACCAAAGTATTTAATAAGATCTATTGTTGACGAACTCAAGCCCGCTTACACTGACGTTCGCGAGGAGGCAAGGCAACCCGAGTGTGTGTCGATCGCCTGGTCTGCTGATGGGCAGACATTGTTCGCTGGCTTCACTGACAACCAGCTCCGTGTCTGGACCGTCACGTCATAAAAAGGCGTTGGGGTTGGCTAGTTGTACGTGGGGGCGATGTCATGCTTTCTACTGTTTTTCTCTTAGCCGCAAAAAAAAAAATACACAAAAGGCCTATATGTGCGCTCAGAGTCAGGTAGCCTTCTTATCCGTCAGAGTCTGAACAGGTAAATTGGAGAATTAGGTACGCGGAATGTGATATTACAGGGACTTTGTGGCTTCATCCATGTTTCGCCGTCGCTCACTAAAATCCCAGCGGTCTAATCCCCCGAAGTCGATCTTCATGCCGAGGTATGACATGTTGAATTGGAGTTCGCATATATGCGTACCGCGTGCACGCCAGCTATCTCCACTAACGACCCAATATAGCTTGTCAGAAAAAATTGTCCCGGATAAATAGGCGAAACATACGTTGCCGTTCCGTAGATGCCACCTCCGTCCTGGCCGACAAGGCGTACACACTGATCAGTGTTAGACGTCGCGTCGTATATCCATATATTGACACCCGCGTATATTTCCTGCCATCCATCATGGTCGATAAGGCGGTTTGGGGGGCGGATCCGCGTCGCGCCGCTTGGGGGGCTCAGTGCAGGCCGGATGTCAACGTCGTTAAAAAGTCGTAATGCGGTTAGGTTGGAGATGTTGTTGAATATCGCGCGCTCCTCTGGGAGTGCAGGATTGATGATCTTGATCACAGGGGATGGGATGCCTTCCGTAGATGATTCAGAGTCAGAGTCATCTCCATCTTCCATCTTGATTTCGCGCCCCGATCCTGAAGACGGCACCTCAGAATTCAACGCTGGTTCAGGCGCCTGTGGTTTTATGTCATCTGCAAATTCTTTTTCCGACTCATCGAGTTTCCCGCAGAACGAGGACCACGCGTCTTCGTTCGTGAAGTCTGTCCGAATGAGGACTCCCAGCTCTGGGCCCTCCAAGAGCTCATCCAAGGGATCAATGTCTTCCATGAATTGATCCTGGGTGGGGCGATTTTAGGGCATGTCCCGGCGGTGATGCGACTGGGACTTACAGGCGATGGTTTGAGGTTTGAGGTTACAGAATCTGTCCAGGTATAACTCGTCCAAAATTCCTCAAGGACGCGTAGATGCCACCCGCGTCGCCCATCATCAGGGTATTGGGATTTTACTATTACATACCGATCCTACAAATTTCATCAAAGTCGTGCGGGGGTAAAGTGTGGGGTTGTATTGCGAACCGCGAGCAATTGGAGGAACTTGTCGTGCATCTTTCGGCTTCAGTCTAAGCGTTGGAACTTGATCTTCAGGATTGAGATACGGACTTACTTTTGGGTCTTGGGAGCTGGATGAATTCGTGCACAGGCCGCTCTTTTTGATACATATGGTCACGGGACCAGAGTTACTGCTCTCTGTCCTGTATTAGCCTTGTATGCTGAAAACCGTACAACTCCAAGAAAGGCATTTACAACAGAAATAGAAAGAGGGGATTGTCAGGTTTGAAAGATTGCTCGGAGATAGGAGAAATTCAAGAGGGGGTTTGGGGGTTTCAAGATCAATGTTTTTGAGGGTTTGCTGGCACTCCTGTCTTCTCGTTCTGTACCATACATACATAAAGTGCTCCGTACAAGGAACCGAAAATACGACTTAATTATCGGAGTCATGTTTGTTAAGTAATTTCATGGCAGAGAAGAGATAAGTACTGGGACGATCCCACGTATTATTGCCTGCCTGGGTCCTGAAGGGTTGGGTTTCCTGTCACGCTTGGATATTGGAAGAGCAGTCGTATAGCAGCAAACACAACTTAGAGGTATATTTTTCTTCAAGGTAAGACTGACGACAGTTTTTGTTGGCTTTGAAGTTGGAGGGAGGTGTTGATTGCAGCACATCGATCCGTGTTGGAGGCGAGAGTCCTTATTAGTCGTTAGAAACCAAGTCCGTCTATATTTTCCAACTTTGCAAGCATGGTGTGACAAGATCATACGGCAGAAGTTCGTGACCCAGCGAGCCGATCCACGACCTGAAAGACATAAGCCCTTGTAATGGAGAGCAGTTCTGTTACTTGTACTCACAGCTCGAATGTATGGTAATGAAAGGGCGGTCCCAATAAACGGAAGCTGTCGGAGGAATGTGATGACAACAGGGAAGAAGTCGCTTGATGGGAAATTGCCACAGGTCAGTTGACAATAACGAAGGGTATGCACTCTCCTCGTACCCAAAGAGATTCAAGAACCCGAACGTCTCCACAATCATTCCAATAAAGGGCCACTTGAGAAAAACGAGCAGAATGCCTCCCAGAAAGCATATGGTTCCGCGTATTTTCTGCTTGCGCGCGAAGAAATAGAAGGTTTTTTGGGGTCCAATGATCAGCGTTAGGCCAGAAACGAAGAGTATCTGTGGATTTTACCCCGGACGTCAGTGCACTGTTTAGTGTGGGTTTGTGAGATTTACGTTGCCGAGTGCGAGAAGAGCACCGTCGAAAAAGAGCATGACGCCAAGGAGCATGAAGAGCCCTCCAAATGTCGTGAGGGCAACCCCGATTTCTGTAGGAAGAAAATGCTGTCAGTGACAAGTGAATTGAGCATGAGGTATGCCCCACTTTGCGCATCTGACAACCACATTCTGCGTTGAGAACCAAGGAAAATGTTGACCAAGTGGAAGAGCGATGTCGTGTTCGGATGCGACTGGTGACGACGCTGGAACGTGGCGTGACAGGACGCGTTCCTTATTTGGAACGACGTGACTGGGCAGTAATTGTGACTTCGCCATGGCCAATTGCTGTTGACGACTCGGACGACGACACCCAGTACTTAGGCGTTTATTTGCAATCTACATCGATACCTGATTAATAGCATCTTGACTGCCCTTTCGACAATTCTAGGTGCCAAAGGACCAGCGCTTCGATTCTCGGAAACGACACCATCAACACTTATTCCGTTTTATGTTTTGTGCAAAATGAAGTTCGATCAATTGACGTCAAACTTATCAATATTGACCGAGGAGTCTTGTCTACAAGGATTTGAAGAATTGCGATAAACCACTGACACAATAATGGAAAAAGAAGCAAAACAGGATAGGTTTGTGCACAAGCCGTGAGATTAATCTTTCATCCAATGATGTGGCGATCTTAATTATGTCGTGATGAACATATATCCTATCACGCCCAAACATTTCTTGAATGATCTCAACCAGCTGACTTGCATCCAACAAGAGCAAAATTTGCATTTCCACCTGTTTTGGCTCTCCTCAGTTTATTGAGGGCGTCAATTCCGAACGAGATTTAAGGACATCAGTAAGTTCCACATTGACAGGCACGATTATGCTGCACGATGAGCATGTTGACATACCATGAATTCATACTTTCCGCAAGTTCTGACAGGTTCATTTCCGTCCCCGATGTACTGAGCTGTTTCACACCAGATGATGATCGCCATCTATTTGGGCAGGTCGACGTTTTCAACAGCACCAAGTCCAGAACTCCTAGCGATGATTTTTTATCCGGAGCTGCGGTCCATGTGGAACATCCCTGTTTTGTCATAAATCATAAGTACCTATGTTGAACACGTGAGCAAGGATGACGATCGCATATGACAACCCAATTGCATGTTCTCAGAGAATCTCCGTATTTAACACGGTTGCTGCGCACCCTGGTCGCGTTGTGGTGTGATGTGGCAAATGGTGACCGCCATTGGCTTCTTCTCCACGCAGAGGTCATCTGCATGATCTCACCCCTACTACTACTTGTAGTTATATCAGTCTGCATCCCTATCGAGCACTAGCCCTTTCGACTACGCATGGTATCAATAACTTCCGCAGTCTCTGCAATATCTTAAAGTGGCTAATGATCGCGATGATCGCCGAACTTCAATGAATTGAGATCGCATCGCATCATTCAAAAGACAAACGATTGGTAGAGAAAGGTATATAGATATGAACACGAGAAGGAGCTTGATTATACAGAGTACAAATAAGTCACAAAGTGTGCCTCTGCCTTAGTCTTGCGAACTGTCCGAACGTTTATTTAGATGGATACAGTAAGGTAGTTTCGCGGCGAAATCTAGACAACGTTTAGTCGTGCCTGCGGTAAAAATAGTGACTAGATATACTCACATGTCACCTTAATCCACAGATAGTTAACTTAAAGATATCGACCCCAATCACACCCTTATTTGCTTAGCACGTATGACCCGGTCAAAAGACTCTTTGATGGGAGTCCTTCTAGCCAGGACAGTCAGATGATTACTCAGATAAGGGCCTGGAAGAAGTGGATGGATTCCTTCGATATTGGCGTGAGGATTGACAGGAGGAAAGAATGAGATGGCCTGCGGGGAAGGAGGCCGCGTTACTGAAGGCAAATGTACGAGAGATGATAACGCTGCCGAGGATGATGAGTGAGATATGGAAGATAAGGTTCGCTTTCGGTCACTGAGGCCCCAATTGGTGGATTCTCTTAAGTTTGAGACAGGAAGGGTAGCGACTGATCGTGCGGAGGAGACGGAGGTTCGACGGTGCGATGGCCCAGCCTGATCGGGTGAGGCAGGAGAAGCAAGGGTGGTCTTCAGGCTAGATGATGGAGAGGTCGACAGATGAGTCATAGGGCCATCGGAGACCGAGGGCGGAGAAGTGGAGACTGAGTCTGGAATAACCGTGAGCGGCGCCAAAGGGGCGGGCTTCTGAGGGTACACGTGTCCATATGAATGGCCGCGAATCAGAGGATGGGGGCGGAGGGGCGGGTCTGATCGACCTGTAACTGAATGCGTGGAGGGCGGGCGAGTACTAGCGTGCCGTTTATGCGTTGGTCGCGAATTTGAGCCTGGCGTTTCTGAGGGGCTGTGGGTCGTCAAATCACGGCTAGGTGAGGGATGGTTCTGGGCTTGGATGTGTTGCAGATGAGGGGGTGGGTCCGTCTTAATTGGCGGGAGAGTAGGTGTCCGTGTCCCGATACGCTCGGGGACTGGCTGGGAATGGACTGGCTCCGCAGCCGGAGGTTCATAATCAGAGGGGCGTACAGTATCGACACGGGGGAGGACAGGCGTCGCTGGCTGTACCATGTCTGCAGCACGCACGGTCTGGGGGGAGCGTTCAGCGTCCAGATGGCGGTTCAGGTATGCGCTCGCGGAGCTGTCGTCTGACTCGCTCCCTGAATCGGAGCCATGTATATTGGGGGTCGCGGCACCGCTCTCGCTGGATACCCACTCATCGTCGTCGTCATCGTCGCCAGGACTAGAGATGGTGAAGCCGGCCTTGGGTCTGTTACCGTTGTTCTTGTGGGCTTGTGGCGCCTGGGCTCGTTTCGGGATATAAGGCTGTATTTGTTCCCTAGACTGCACATGCTGCCCACTGTGTACCCTAGCTACAGGGGCCTTTGCATGAAGCTAAACGTAGAACCAAAAGAGCTATCGGTCAGGCATCTGGGGGAAAGGAAAATGGTTTATAGGCAGAGATGACTTACTTCGTGACCGTACCCGTTTTTCTTAGCTTTGTCGGGGGGTTTCGGGTGTTGTGGATCCTTCTGTGTAAATTGAAGGTTCGCACCCAGCTTCGAAGTGGACGAAGACCTAGAATGTGAGCGGAGAAGACCAGTGGTCCCTCCTCTGTGACCTTTTGGTGGCATGACTGTCAGGTCGAAACCGTTGGCACTGACAAGGTTTGTCGGCCCGGACGGGTCGGCTTGTGGGAAAAAAAAAGTCGAGCTCAAACTTGTACTCCTCAAATTTCTCACTAAAATTCGCTTGCGCGCAGCCATAACACGCCCCGCCGCAACCAACCCGATAGTCTTGTACGATGGAGAGGGTGCAATTTCAGCAGGAGCAGGTGGGTGCTATTTTATGGAGCCTGACGTCAACTCAAGCGATGCGATGCGATCGCAGATGCTCGACGAGCTCAAAGACCTCGTTGAGAAAAATATATTCACTGAAGTAAGTGTCTTAACCCTGCTTCAGGTGTTATTCGGAGGAATCGAACTATCTAACCTCTGTAGAAAGAAACGAAGCAGATTATGAAAAAGCGCACTGCCTTTGAAACAGCACTCGTACGGCGTGTCGCCAAAAAAGCGGACTTTCTCCGCTATGCTTCTTATGAAATGGGCCTCGAGCAGCTGCGCAGGAAGCGTGTCGAACGAACAAGTATGTATTTTGCTTCTAATGTGATATTTTTAGAAGGCAAAGACATAAGATGAATATCTGTTCACTAGAATCCGGCCCCTCCCCTCCAACCCTGTCGGATTACGCTTTTGTCAGGCGGCAGTTTCACGTATTTGAACGGGCATTGAAAAAATTCAAATCGGATGTTGGGTTATGGATACAGTATATTCAAGTCGCGAAGCGCGAAGGAGCGCGTGCACTGGTCGGACGGATTACAGCGAGGTTCGATTCTCACTTCATATGCACCTCGGTTCCGTGGACGCGACGTCCCATATCGCTAATCATAGTATTTCGATCGCAGGGCCCTGCAGCTTCATCCCAACCAACCCGCCTTGTACGTTCTTGCGGCCTCGCATGAGCTCGATCACCTCTCGCCCTCTGCCGCACGCACACTCTTACAGCGAGGCATCCGGTTGAATGCTGATAGTGTGGACATGTGGCGAGAGTATGTGCGAATGGAGCTTGGATTTGTGGAGAGCTTGAGGCGGCGGTGGGATGTTTTAGGGATCAATGCTCAACTGGGTGATAAAGGGAAAGGAAGGGCGGGTGACCTTCAAGTTGATGACCCAAGTCACCACATCATGGGGGGACGTCATGAGACTGGGGAGGTACAGGACTCCGACATGGATGAGGGGGTGGAAGGGGCACAGGCACGGAGAGAGATCATGCAAGGTGCAATAGTTAAATCGGTGATCTCGAGTGCTGTTCAAGGTACGATGATTCCTCTACAATGGGACCACCAACCAAGTTCGGGTAATTGCTGAACTATTTTTCAGCACTACCGAAGATCGAGCTCTTTGAGGCGCTCAATAGGTTACTACTGGAGTACCCGACTCAACCAAGTGTTCGTGCAGTGATGTTGGAGCATCTCCATGACTTGTTGCGGCGCACGCTTCCTGACAATGCAGGGGCGATTAAATTGTTAGCAAATCGGTTCTTGGCACCCGAACTCAAGGGTGAGGCATTCGTGGATGCGCTACGGTCCGCCAATGAGGAGATGGTGCAAAGTATTGGGGAGGGCCGCCGAGAGCCCGCCCTTCAAGCATACGCGGCGTTTGTTGAGGAATGGTGTGGAGCGGCAATAGATATAAATCTGGTAAGTCTCGTTGCTATCCCAATGGGGTCTATGCTCGGACTTCTGCATCTATCCTTACTGACGAGATGGTGTCTCCTACCTCGTGACTTTGTTGCTTTTTTCAGAAACAATACCTTATTTCGTCGCTTCGTTCACTCATCGCACGGAACGAGCACGCAAACGCGTCACCATCACTGTTGGGTGTTCATCTCAGATTATTGATACCTCTGGCCGAGGCCGGCTTAGCGGACCCTGCCAAGGTCCTTCGAACGGCTCGGAGGTATACGACCAAGGCACCGAAGTCGGCGCATGTTTGGCTTGCGAGACTGGAGGCTGAGAAGCGATTTGCCAAAGAGGGACGAGACGTTGTGGACAAGTCTTGGGGAGAAGCTAGAAGCGCAATACTAGTGGAGAGATCATCGCAGGAGGAGTTGGAAAAAGTGTGGACGTGGGGACTGATTCCAGAAGGTTCCGTAGCGGAGAGACTTAAAATTCA
Source organism: Collybia mongolica (assembly GCA_013420905.1). Taxonomy (NCBI): domain Eukaryota; kingdom Fungi; phylum Basidiomycota; class Agaricomycetes; order Agaricales; family Clitocybaceae; genus Collybia; species Collybia mongolica. The sequence goes on from JAAXNY010000004.1 coordinate 1,530,177, forward strand.
CGAGGTACGTGTAACAACAGTTGATTGGGGTCAGAAATTTGACTTGAGCGGCGATGCCGACATACAGGGGCTATTGAAAGAGAGCATGCGTGATGCTTCGTTACGTGGTTTGCACGAAACGTTGTTGATCAGTTATGTGAGGACGATAGATGAGGGCCGAACAAAGCCGGACTCCGGTTCGACATCGGATCAAGCCAACAGTTCGGCAAGATGGCTACATTCAGTCCGCCATATGGCTAGGGCCTATCTCACGACTGGGAAGGTGTGGCAGCAGGTGTTCAGCGCAGTCGAGGGAGAGGATTGGGGATCAGAGCCCCATGGGAAAATGCAAGTACTTGGGGAGGTGTTCGAGAAGTGGCGGCAGAAGGATGAATTGGAAGCCACGCTGGAGTGGGCAAGATGGTTACTCGCAAGTGGGAAAGGAAAAGAAGCAACCGAGGCCGTGGTTGTGGGAGGTCGAAGCGTTGGCCGGGTGGAACTGGAGAGACGGTGGATGGGAATTGTCGGAAACGGCTTTAAAAAAAATGGCGGATGGGTTGGTGTGGAGTCTCGGCCGTAGTTGGACTGGAGGGGGGGGCCCATGCGAAATGGATACGTACGGGATGCATGGGCGGACGGGGGTGATGCAGGGCGATCAGAGTGGCCATGTGCTTGCAAGATCTGTGCCCGATGGCGGTGCAGATAATTGCCAGTGAAATGAGGTTTCTGGTGTGTTCTGAGTGCCATGTACACTAGAGTAGGGTGTAAGTTCACAGCCTGGTTTGGATGAGATATATTAAAGCACGATCGTTTCGATAGACCCGGAAGATTGTTGCAGTTGATGTGGATTATTTTTGCGTGAGACACGCGGCGCGTGGATGGGAAGCCGCTGGCCCACATGGTCACAATCCAACTGACAGCCTAGCTAAGCAGATCAGCCCAGCCCAGCGTTTCTTTCTTTCTTTCTCTCTCCTGGTCGTCTCCGTCGTCGTCTGTAGAATGTGAGTCTTTACCATCATCATCCCCAGTGTGTGTAAAAAAAAAGAAAGAAAAACGCAATCCAAACGTTTATCTGTTACCTCATGGCCCGCCCCTTAATTGTTTCTTCCTTATTTATCTGACTCGTTATGGTTCAATGCTAATTCAAGCCCCGCCCTTTGCCTCTCTCCTTAGCTTTTCTTCCTTCTCTCCTCCCCAGGCCATCGAATATCTCAGCCGACGTCGACGACGGGACGTCGTTCCCTTCCCCGTTGTGTCCTTGTTGGAGGAGATTTCGCCCCAGCTGCATGTATTGCGGTCCTGAACAGCTCAGACTCCAAGCAGGTCTCGTCTGAACGGACAAGTAGCCACCGCCGTCTCGTCTTTGAGAGAAGAGCGTCCAAACCGTACCTCTTGCCAACCGCTCATGTTGCAGTATCCGGTCCAGCTCCCACCGCTTTCCCTCTCGTCGTCCCCCAAGAATGCGTCCCGTAAAGACACCAGTGACTATTATCGCTCTAATGACCAAGCTCGCCCTCCACCAAATTCCCTGAACAACAAGCGTTTTCAGAAAGAAAGCTTCTCTCGTTCCGCGTTCGCTGGCTTCCACTCACCCCCTGCACTTCCACTTCCCATTCCCACTAATCATCACACAGCTTCTCCATCATCATCCCCATCCCCTGTATCGGCAAAGCTTCCACGTACTCCGTATCTTTCTACTCGCCAGCCTTCTGGTCCTGTATCATCCTCTAATTCTCAGCCTTGGGCTCCTTCAAAATCATTCGCTCGTTCCAACCAGTCTTCCATCGCATCCTCGACAGTTGAGGATGTCTTGGCCCCCGGTGATTTCGTTGGAGAAGGTGGCTCCCTTCAGGGCGAGATCATCCGTCTCGTTTCTTTCGGTTCCACCTCTCTCACCTCGGGCGCTCCCGAGCCCGCAACGGAATTTGTAGTGAAGAGGCGCCTGGGCCACGGCAGTTATGCTGTGGTCTATCTTGTGCAAGAGGTCCTTTCTCGCGCACAACCTTCTGAGGACGGCCATATGTCCATGATAGGCGTCATGGAGTTTGACATCAAGACTAGCCCCCTCCCGGAAACCGTATATGGGCGTGAGTACGCCATCAAGTGCCTGTCCAAAGCAAACCTCGACGAGGAAGAATTGGCGGCGCAGATGTCAGAGGTGTGTTCTTCCCCTTCGTCAATCAAGCTTTTTTTCCTTATCGTTGCCATCTTCAGGTTACAATTCACCAATCCCTGAACTCACATCCTAATATTGTTACCCTGCACCGCACTTTAGAGACTTCTTCGTTCTTACTTCTCCTCCTGGAGTACGTTCCAGGCGAAGATTTATTTTATTTCTTGGAACAGGCTCGCGACCATTACGACATGGACACCACACCCGACACTGTTGACTCTTCAGTCGCCCGAACTCCCCCCACCCCCAGCTTGCTTTCCAACCTGCACCCCTCTCAATTACTTTCACGAAACCGCCTGCGCCTCATTTCATCCATGTTCTCACAGATGTGCGATGCTGTGGCGGCATGCCATGCCCAACAAGTCTTCCATCGGGACATCAAGCCCGAAAATTTCATCGTCACAGATGGCTGGACGACCCTGCACGATGGTCGTCAAGAACGTAAAGTCATCGTCAAGCTCACTGACTTTGGATTATCCACCACTGATCTTGCATCGTCTGACATGGATTGTGGCAGTGCCCCTTACATGAGCTATGGTACGTTCGGCAGGAGCTGGGATCATATTTGATGTAGATGCTCAAGTTTATTTCGTACAGAATGCAGAAATAATGTTGCCCCTACTTATCGCCCCCGCGCTGCCGATGTCTGGTCGTTAGGCATTGTGTTAATCAATATGTATGTTTTTATGTTCCTCGTCCAACGAATGTGTAAAGCTGATCATACCAACAGGCTGTATCATTATAACCCGTGGACCGACACCTCTTTAGGAGCCTGTTCATCTTTTGACCTCTACCGCCGAGATCCCGTCACTTTCTTTATGTATAGATTCAATGGCATGACCCGCCCCGTTGCCGAATACCTCTGTAACAACGTCTTTTGCATCCTTGATGATTCCGAGGACGATTCGCAACGAGCCACTGCCAGTGATTTCGGTACTTGGGCCCGTAATCTGCCCACTCTCCTCGGTGGCCATAGTGTCCATCGCTCTGTATCCAATCGTTCTCAGGGCCACCCCATCTCTTCCTCCACCCCCCTCTCCCATCGTCCATCTTCGAGGCATCCGTCCGGCAGTACGTCCGCTGGTCGAACACCCGCTATGCAACCCCGTTCCCTCTCCCGTGCACCGTCCCTTGGTCCTGCATATGAAAGGCAGGAGCAATCTGACCTTTCGACTGTCCTTGATCAAGAACTCGAAGAACAGGAACAGGAACATGATATTCTTGATCATGGGAACCAGGACTTGGATGTTGAGAGCACAGCATCGAGATCGACTTCGACCAATAAACGTAGGAAGAGGGGCGCCAGGAAAGGCAAAGGCGTTGTATCACCAATCACTCCCAAAGACGAGACGCTAGCAACGCTGGCTGACGCATCCCAGTCGTTGGCGCGGGAAATTAGCAAGGCATCGAGATCGTCGTCCACCAATAGGTCAGTATCTACTAAGACCTCAGCGACTTCGTCTCGACGGGCGGCTGAGCCGTTCGAACCGGTTTCCCTTTTCCCTCTACCTCACCCTTTGCTTACTGCTCCGCGCGGTGGTAGCCGTAATACACTCTCTTCACAGCCTTCCGTCCCGAAAGCTGTACCACCCCCAGTGACCAAAAAGCCGTCCAAATGGAAACTCAGCTTTGGCAAGAACAGTGCCCCGGCTTTGGCGGCTGGGCGCGTCTCACCGGTAGAAGAGGTTTCGCCGCCTACGTCTTTGGATCTTGGTGGGTCCCCCCCCATGTCCGCAACTGCCAGCAATGTCACAAGTCTCATTATGGGTTTGAATGCACCTTCTTCCCATACTCCTCCAGCTATTCCGAATGACACTGGTTCAACATGGAATCGCGGACGTCGTGCAAGGGCACCAATCCCACCGTCAAATGCAAGCAGTAGATCCCTCGTGTACAGGCCGTCCCACAGCCCTGAACCGAATAATGAACATTGGGGCTATCCCGACAGGCGGTCGGATCGTGCAATTTCCCCGAACAGCACGCGCAGCGGACGGCCCTTGGCGTCCAGCGCGAGTTCGATGGTGTCCGGCAATTGGCGCAGTTCGATGAGCACAACTTCTAGCGCAGGCACATCGACGTCAGCCTTTACGCGGTACAGCAACAACAGTTCGCGTAGCATTTCTACGACGGCAACAAGTGTATCCTCGACGAGCTGGCGTACGAGTGTCAAGTCGACCCAATCGTCAGTCCATTCGACGAACACAAATACTGGTTACGCAACGCTTCCTAAGAACATCAAGAGTATGTAGTTTTCATTTATCTTAGTTGGAGAATTTTTTTTTGATGTCAAATTTCGTAGTCATGAACGGTGTTCCGTGGGAGCTTGACCAGTTACCGCGTGGACAGCATCCCAATCCTGTTGGCGACATTTTCGGCTCTCCTCCCGTCCGGAAAGCGCGCACAAGGAAACCCAAGGACGCGACCCTTGACACGATAACCGAGCGACCTCTTAATTCTGTTGTAGCCTCTAAATTCGAGTCTCAACGCAGGGATGCGGCGACAAGCACGACAGATCTCAGCGGCTTGGGTGGTGGAAAGGAGGATGGTGATGGTTTCAAGAAGGTTCAGAAGGGTCAGATCAACGCTTTGGCCAAGATGTTGTCTGCGTTGCGGCGATGAAGTGGTCGGTCGGTTAAGGACCTAACGGGTTCGCATGTGTCTAGACTCCTACTGCGGACGCAAGGAGCGAATATGCTGGCATTGTGTTGCGTTGTACTGGTAAAGTAGGTCACGGTACGCCCGTCGCTTGTTCTGCGAAACGATGAACCGTTATTGTCTGCGTTCGCCGTCGCTCAGACAATCAGGACATTTGTACTCGAAACGCGCGATTGTCGTGGCGTTATTCACTTATCATTCATATCACCAACTATGTTCAACCATTGCAATTTCCGCCTTTTCTTTACTTCATACAGATAAATATTCCTAACAGTATTTAATTCCTTCACCCACTGCCAGAGAGAGCAAAAGGGACAAATGTAGTACTTAGAGCAAAGCAACACAAAATCCATTATTCATCCCCCCCTTTATCCGTGGTAGTAGTCGTATCCTGTGACTGTTGAAGAGCCGCAAATGCCATGTTTTGTTCAAGTGTGGGGCGACGTGTCACATCCTGGGAGATTGTAGCAGGGTCAATCAATATCATCGATGTCTCGTTCACTGATAAACGTGTCCGATGTCGGGTGCGACTGGGAGCTTCTGAAGGTGAAGGTGGTGGAGAGTGTTCACTGTCTATTTCAATGTCACTGTCGGATGATGTGCTTATGGGCGATTGGCTTCCACTGATGAAAAACTGTCCAGTGCTGTGTGTCCGGACAAGGTTGATGTAGTATTCCTGAAGAACTTCACGGGTGCACTAACGGGAAGAAGGGTGAACCATGAGGACGGATTTGAATGCCAGCTGAGCATGCGACTTTGTAGGGCTGCATGATGAAAGGGAAAAAAAAATGCTAACCGTCAGTCGCCAGTCAATTGCTGAGAGAAATTCTCGTTCGAGGATGTTGAGTTCGGTTACGGATATTCCGCCCACCTTGGCGTAGAGGCAGTTGGTACAGAAGGAGTCGCAGAGACCTTTGCTAGAGACAGTGATAGATGCGATGATAAAGCGGTGACAGGTGAGAGATGTTAGGGTGAACAGGGGCATGCGAGCGCAGATCTGATCGATGTAGTGGAGAGTAATCAAGAGACAAGACTTCTACAAACGTGCAGAGATGGGGTCAGTGACGATGTGTGGGTTCAATGATAGGATGACAGACTTCGACGTTTGTAAATTTAACAATACGTTTCAGGTAGTCAAGGACAGTGATGCTGGGAGCAGATCGCGAATGAAACCGCGTGAGACTCTCACTGATAAATCGATTAGGGCGGCTGGAGAAGTAAGATCAGCAATAGTCACTCACGGAAGGAGGGGTATCTGGTCATTATGAGCCATTAACCTCTCGAGCATGTCGCCTGGAATAACTGTGAGAACAGGCTGAGGCAAATTATAGGACATTAACTGACCTATGAGCTGGGCCAACTGATCTATGTGCGCCTCCTCAAAAGCGGTCGGTAGTTCGACCCTTCCTGAGGTCGAGGATTCCATGGATCCATCGCACGATGTTGCCGTGGTGGCTTGAACAGCAAAAGTTGGTGGCGCAAGATCGGCTGGATTCCTTTCACCGGAAGGCGCAGGACAACATAGCCAAAGCCCAGTCTCTTGCGCCATAGGAGTCTGCAGCTATACAGTTAATCGTCGGGACTTGAACCCTAATTTCTAGCTGCGCCATTGGGTATCCGTAATATTGTCCGCAGGTCATATTGCCCGTTCACTAAATCCCTTCCCGACGACATGGCCCCGAAACTCGTGAATATACTGCCAAGGCTCCTACAGTCTAGGCTGAAATGCTGACCAAAGTTACGTAGGACCCCAATGAAATCAAGATCATCTACCTGCGCGCGACAGGTGGTGAGGTTGGTGCTTCATCGGCACTAGCCCCCAAAATTGGTCCCCTCGGTCTGGTACGCTATACATACCCGTCCTAGGTCAGTAGATCGCTAAGCCTTTGAACAAGTCACCGAAAAAGGTCGGAGAAGATATCGCCAAAGCTACATCCGCGTGGAAAGGGCTACGCGTGACTGTGCAACTAACGATCCAAAATCGACAAGCCGCCGTCTCTGTCGTCCCCTCGGCATCTTCTCTGGTCATCCGGGCGCTCAAGGGTAAATATTAGAGCTTGATTGGCCTTTTTTGTGTTAATCCATGAGATTACAGAGCCCCCTCGCGACCGTAAGAAGGAGAAGAACATCAAACATAACGGAAACATTGCACTGGACGAAATTATTGACATTGCACGGACAATGAAGGCGAAATCGTTGGCAAAGGAACTATCGGGGTGCGTCAAGGAGATTCTAGGAACGGCACAGAGCATTGGATGCACGATCGATGGACAACCCCCGCACGATGTTATTGACGGCATCAACTCTGGAGAGGTTGAGATCCCCGATGAGTAGACAATTGTATCATGTTTATTTTGTCCTATCATCTTTCATTCGAAACCCTGCATCACGAAAATACCCCTTGAATGCGAACTCAAAATCCTGAGCTCAACATCACGAGAGACCAAGAGTTCTTCTACTGTGTACACTATCCCTCCCAGTCTGACAAATCGTCTTTACTTTGCAAGTCGACATCCTAGATTTTCCATGTCCTCACGGTTGAAAAAATTCTGTGAATTTCCGCATCGAGTCTATTTGCACGCCACGGGTATCACCAAGCAGGTGTGATTCAGTGTCCTAAACTTTAGCCAGAAATCAATCCACGAAGGCAGTCCTCAGTCTGACAAACTGAACAAACTGTCGAGTGTCTCGCACAATGTGAAGGCTCCCTTGCAGCGATGCACGCCAGCCCCTTCGAGATTCTGACTACAACATCCGGCGACGTGCGGTGTTTGTGCAAAATGTCCTCTGCCAATATTTCAGGGTGCATAAAATAGGATGGATCAGTATTTGTGAGCGTCTGATCAATACACCAACCTAAATGTAATCACCAGAGAAAAGGGTTGTCTAGAGCATTGGTTGCCTCAATATGTGAAGCTATGGATTCGGTTACAGCTGCCTTGACATCGTGGTGTCCAAGCTAAGAGCTTTATGAGGAAAGGTTTCAAGGTTATATGTCGCAGACCAGATCAACTAGTCGGTACACGAACTTTGGGAGCACTGGTATTTGTGCTTCAGCAATTTGTCGTTGACATCCCTTGACTTGATTTCATGATCAATGTTGCGAATGCAGATCTCGCCTATACACATATGGTAGATGAGTGCCTTTCATCGGCCCAAAGGCGACCGTTATAACAGGAAGGGGTATCTACGTCTGAGGTACCGACGTCACAAAGGCCGTGCCTTGTACAGCAATAACCTTTTCTGCATCCTTTAAATACGCGGTGGATCGCTGGCTTCTATATCCGGCCAGTCTTGATTTCCGCAGAACAAGTCCGACATACGTTCAGAAGTCGACCTATTCCTCTCAAATTCTCCTGCGAAGTCATTTGGACCACGATATCGCAGTTGGGTTCGTATCCATCACCATCCATGTTTATCTCTTCTTGGTACGTTGAGATTGGAGTAGGCGTCGTCGAAAAATCTAAGAGTGTTCGTAGATCAAAACCTTTGAGGATGACGTCTGGTATAGACACCACAGATAATGTCTCAACCGTCGAGTGAGAAAGAACAACCTCGCAATGTCGCGCTGCTGGTAAACACAGTCTGAGGATGTCCGACTATCGGCGCTGAGTCTTTTTGAGAAAACGGTGAATCGTGCGTTGATGAACGATCCTGAACGGATGGTATCTCAATACATTATTCATTGGTTCGAAATTTTGCTTCGTCGAACAGATGTAGAGTTTGTGGCAGTTGTTCGTGCTTGGTGTTATCGAACGGCCTCCATTATTTTAAAAGGCGTAATTACCCAGATAACTCTCCGTCATAGTCGAAAACCTTCTAACGACTGTCCGGTGTCCTCAGATGTGCCCCAATTACGGTAGACTGGGAAAACATAACCACATTCCGCAAGTCACGATATGCGCGTCGCTTTGTAGCGAAGAGGCACATCTGATAGCAAAGCGCCAGCCCGAGACCACACGTCTTGGTGTAAATGTGGTCCTCGAGAAAGCTCGAAGTGGTGAGTCGGAGTCGTCTAGTTCCCGTCAATGCCATACTGGCCCATACATGAAATTGTTGCTGTCGTTTTCTGCCACAACATTCAATACCCTCTATGGACGACCACGGGACACATGGTCACAGCGTGGTCTTGGGATGTCTGCGGCAATTCCAGCGCAGCTACGGGCTTCAGAAGCTGGCCCGTGTTATTTCTTTTAACGTGTGCCGTCTGGGCACTGCAAGACTGGCGATGAGAGGATGGGCACAGAGTGGACGCCTTTCTACCGTATTGCAGTAACTTGAAGTTTATGGTCATATGTCAAAATTGATCCCCAGTGAAAAGCCAGTCGTGCCCGATTGTGCCTGATTGAGCGAAATTGTGCTCACCGTAAATGGCTCAATTTGGCACAGTCCAGGTCAACATTTAGGTCACTTCTTGAGCCGTTTTGAGCAGGACTGTGCCATCTGGGCTGTTCAATTTGACTTCATTTTCGCTCGATTGGTTTCCAAAGCAGTTCAATTTTGCTCGAATTTATTACAATTATAATACTGAGTCTGATACAGTGTGCACCGAGGTGCACGCGCGCAATAACCGTCCAAAACTAGCATACCCAACAACATGACCGTCGTACAAAAAAGCAATTTCACCTGGACAAGCACAAGTGTAAGTAGTGGCTAGGGCATAGGAGTAAAAATTACGTGCCTCGTTCTCGTTGTATAACATCGCGTCGCGCCTGTAGGCACGTTAGAAGCCATAGTGACAGTGGGACACAACGATACTCACTGATCATTTCGTCTTGGCCCGTTCAATGAATTCCTGTGCGTCGAAATCAAAATTTAAGGAAATAAAAACGAAGGGTTTGGAGAACTTACTTTGTCCCCACCTGTTGTGCATAGTGCCGCCCAGTGTTTTGTATACTCATCCTCTGTTCCTGTGGGATTTTGCAAGACCCAGTCGCGTTTACATATACTTCTGCAGGCCACCGCATCAGATATGATTGGACAATGACAAACACGACTTACTTGGCATTATTCCCGTGGCCTGCCTTTGCCTTCTTCGACTTGGGGGGTCTCGATGGATTAGTGCTGGGGTCTTGTGGAAGTTCTTGTACTCGTGGTGTAGCAGCGGTTGCGGTAGTGGATGCCACAGTGGGTTCTAGGTCAGCCGAGGGGGAGCCGGTTGTACTGGTGGAGGTGGATGACATAGTTGTAGCGTTCGACGTAGTTTCGGGAGTCATATTGGTCGAGGAAGTCACTTGCGAGACTTCTGAAGGCGGGGTGATAAGTTTTGCAGCGGCAGTCGGATTTGAAAATACTGCATCACTAATTCAAGAAAATGTAAGCACAACATAATTTTATACGTTAACGAGAAACTTACAGGGGACTTTTTTTCTAATCAAAGAATTAAGTTAGTACTACTGATGAGGGCGGTATAGAAATCTTACCAGTAATGGCTTCGGACACGGATGCGGGTCCATCGTTTCTTTCGCGGGTTCCTGTGGCTCATCAGTCATAAGATTTGCTACCTTCGATTTCTTGTGTTCTGGCATCGGAGACGATACCGAGGGTGAGCTTCGTTTCAGTAAGCGTGTAGCCGGGGGCTCGTTCTTGACCTTAGCGCTACGACCCACATGTTTTCCATACCAGGAAGAGTAGTTCTCCGTCGCAATCATGTGCGCCTTCCAGTTGTTCGCGCCATAAGAAAGTTCCGGGAAACGCTCGCACATATGATGCTCGTAGTAGTTGTGCGCCTCGAGGTTCGCTTGCGCCCATGTAACTGGTGCGATTCCCTTGGTGAGGAGACTCTGCCAGAGGTGCCGAGCGTGTTCCCGAATGGCATTGACCTTTTCGCTACTGATGGGATCGCCGTCTTCAGTTTCGACATACCAGGTCGTGGTTTTTCCCATGCCCTCGGAGGAAGCGAGACCGGTCGACATCTCCTTATTTTTCTTCGCCGTGATAAACATTTTCTTGGTCCAGTATTTGATTTCGGAGTAATTTTCGATGTTGAGAGAAGGAAGAGGAAGCGGTTTAGACGATTTTGATGATGTCCCAGGGGAAGGGTGTCCGGAGAGGCCTTCTATTGCTCTTGTGAGGCTGTCATTCGATGTCCTGCATTTGAAAACAGGTTAGACTGCATTTGAGGCAACTATATGCGTACTGAATTTTTCTTCCAAGCCCATCCAATAATCTATCTTCCATCATTTCAAGTCGTTTCTGTAGGTAATGGTTCTGGTTGCTCAGATTATCCATTTTTGCTGTTAACTTCATGATCATGCTCCACATGTCGGGTTGGGAGCGAGCCGGAGCATCTGGAAAGAACTTTGTGCCTGGGGTGATTCAGTCGTAATGAAAGGAATCGGGTAGTACATACATTGAACCCTTCTGATTCCATCATGCTTCCTGCTGGAAATCGGGCCTTGCTTCTCGAAATTCCTTCGCAATCATGATCGTAGCCAGGATTTGGGGCTTCATTTGGCTGAGAAGCCCACATGTTAGGGAGAAATGAAGAAGATGTTAGAGGACTTGAAGAGACTGGAGAGCTGTGAAATTGTGACATGGAGGTGGAAGGAGATATGGAGGGAGAGGAGGAGATGATACAAGTCCAAAGCGCACTTGCATTGTTTTTTCCCCAAGGTGGAACAAACAAACAAATTTCTCACATGGCCAGAATTTCCACCGCACTCAATTCAAGTCGTATCAAAGGGCTATGTATAGTTTACTCAGTTTTCGTCAGGGATATCTTCTACTATACCCGCCATTATGCTAACGTCCAATCCAGGTTTTTCAATCACAAAAACACAATCACCCCACTCCTCCCCCAAAATCCTCGTTGAGTGAGGAACAACAGCAACCACAGCCTCAATATCCTTCACGTTGATTGCAACCACTGCGGCGTCTCCTTGGTGCCTGCAAGACCACAAAGTACCGGATGATGCGGAAAGTAGATCTGCATCAGGGTGGCTGTAGAGCGATACCATGGCAAGTGTGCGAGTAATATCAGCAGATATGTCGAAACGGAAGTAGTACCGTACATCGCCAAATTCAGTGTTATTTTTATATTGAAGCTAGGGTTTGAGTTAATTATCAGTAATTCGGATGAAGCTTTTATCACATACCTTTACCTGACGAGCGGTTCTGATCTTTCCCAACGGCTTGAGACTTTCCTTCCACAGTGATCACGCAACTTGCCCATGGGGTAACATTAATCGAGACCATCGTATGACAGTTGGAACCCAATTATTTGGAATATTCTTGGGCCCACATTCTTCATCTGCCTCCAAGAAATCGGTTAGAGCTGCAGATTCGGATTCTGTTATCCCTTGTGCACATGAATCCTTCGCGCGGAGTAATACATAGCCATCACCCAAGTTTATACTTCCATAAGGTGAGGTTTCCTCTTTACGAGCCGCTTCATCAAGCTGAGGAAACATGGCCTTTAAACATATGACTTCTGCACGCTCTACTGCTCGTCGTGAAAGATTGGCATAAGGAGTCGAATCCTGCTTGATTTTGGCAGTAAGATTTCCAATGTTCTGCTCCATAGTCCACTGTGATGACGCGATACCGGGACCAACGCGAAGTGCTTCGGGTCCAAGATGTGACAAGACATGGATGATTGGCCGAACGAAATGGAGACGATCGGCTCTGCGACAGACATAAAGGGCCTCGTACTCAGCGACAAATTCAATGAGGTACTGATGGGCTTTGGATAACTGATCTTTTGTTCGAATGCGTCGCTGGTAAATCAAGCGCACTCCAGCGACAAGCTTGCAGTAAGACTTCCAGAATTTGTCAGGTAGAACCCCATAGAATAACCCTGGTCCAAGGCCAAAAATATAAAGCAAAAACTCCCATGCTTTGTATCCACTGTTGATCTTCTCAGCGGGGTTGCATGGTGGCCTGTCAAAAGAGCCTGGAAGGTAGGGTGTTGATTGGGCAACATCCAATCCATGCATTTGCCACGTATCACCAACTAAAACAGCCCAAGGCCACGACGCAATAGAGTCAGAGGTCTTCGAGCATTCGAGCTTGCCTCGCCAAAGACCAATCATGAGATCTGCTATGTTGAGAACAAGGTGCATGATGTCGCATGGGAACATTGTGGGAATGCCAAGGTATGTTCCATCTGGAAGGCCACTCAGAATACTCGGCTTGCAAATACCAGTTTCGCGGCACAGAAATTCGTACTCGGTCTGATTGCACGCATTACAAACACGTCGGAGGCTGGCCGTATAGTTGACCTTGTCAATAGGGCGTATGATATGTGGTGGAATGTCATCATGATCACATCCTGCGACGTGATAATGATCAGGCTTGGATAGGACAGGGTAATGCATCGGGGCACCAGGTTTATGACGACCTGTGAGCCCACACCAGAGCCGGCATCCGACTTTCCCAGAGTGTCCGACGAGCCCGTTCAAATAAACCATCCCTGGTCCATCTGCCGTTGCAAGGACAATATACAGCCGTGAGACAACCTTCTTCCGGCGTGAGGCATCCCAGACAGGAAGGCCACCTAACTTGTTGACGGCCGCGACATGATGAAACCCAACAAAATTGAATGAATCGACTATCTTGATTTTGTTTGGTCCAGGCATGATGCTTCCAGGAAGAATGTACCGCTTTTTGTACCTGAGAATAGGAGAGAAACTGACGATAATCCAAATGGAAATCCAGCAGTCAGAGGCCTTATTTCGGTAGATCTGTGCGCCATCAAAAGAGAACATCAGCACAGTGTCGTGTTCGCCAATATCCTTATTATAGACAGCATCGAGGATATCAGTCCCGCAGACGATGTCATCCACAAGTTCGATTACTCCGTTTCGTATCTGTTCCTCAAGGAGTTCCGTTGCCCGTGACCAGAAGTAGTCCATCTCGACTGCAGTTTTGTATGAGTGTTTGAGAGCTTGGATCGCCGGTCCTATTGGGATTGTGTAAAACTGCTGACGTGGTGCCTCTGTTCCTATGTCGAAGCGTGATTCGCCACAACGATGGCACGAGGTCTTGTCAGCAAAAGGTCCTGTATAAGCATGGCAGGAGTTCGGACACATGTCACGGATAATCGGGGTGATACCAGTGAGATTTTCGATCTGTCGTTTGAGCTGGTAGAACGAGAAAAGTTTGTTATCAGGATTTCTGGTGCAAATTGTTTCGATTGTTGAGTCGTATAATTTCGCCGAGTTGATACCTCCAAGAAACAAACGCAGGCACATGAAGAGATCAATATCACTCTCCGGGTCCAGCTCCAGAGATTCTTCTGGCGGATTCAATAGCGTCGCGATAGCTTCGTTTGAGAGGTCACCATTGTCAATTTTTGCATCCTTGAGGGCTTGAATGAATTGCTGCGAAATCTTCACATCCTCGATACAGCTGTAAGTGTTCGCGGGATCTTCGTCCACACCGGCTTGCTGGTCAATATGAGGTTGATCTCTTTCTTCTTCATTCAACATGTCGAGACTGCCTGGATCTGGAAGCATTACTTGGGGCTGTAAGAGGCCTATATGCGGGTCATCCATGTCCTGTGAAAAATATGTAAGTTCTCGACACATTGGTAGGAGAATAGGGCTTACATTGGCCGAATTCCTGCCAGAATCATCTTCGAATGGTTGCAGAGTTGGTAGATCATTACCTCGGTGGTCGGGAAGCAGTACATTGTCGTCAAGCTGCGTTTCAATGCGCGCGGGTAGTCGATTTGATTCTCGTTGTCTTTGGATGGACTCTATGGTGGGGTACTGGTCAGCGTTGTTGCGGTGTGCAATGAGTGCGTGTCTATTAAATGATGATTTCGAGACCTCGCGCAAAGTCTTGCAATATCTCGTGCAGTCACAGAAATACTTCTTGGGCGCCATAGGCTCTGTTAGAGACGGAGTAGGGAGTTGGAGGAGACAGCTATAGCGCTAAGGAAAAACTCAAGCACAGAAGTTTGTGAACAAGTCAAGGGCATGAATTCAATAAACTACTTGACACAGAGAAGTCAGTTGTATCGATCACATCGAACAAGACATTGAGAAGGTCAGTTGTCGAATGACGTCGAGGAAGTTGTCGTTCAGATGCAAGTTTTCGATTTTACCCAATTTGGCACGATTGACTACTATTTGGCTAGATCTGGGTCAATTCGGCTCAACGGGCTTTTCACTGGGAAATATTGATCCGCGGCACTGCTGGCACTGAGTCATTTATCTGGAGGAAATATGTGGTTCAGATAAATGTCTCATCAGTTACACTATGTATATCTGGTAGAAAAATAATGAATATTTTCACCAAAAGAATCTGTGATGATCTTGCCATTTATCTGATGTTTCCATTGGGGGTATTTTGAGTTCATCCGTGAATTCTTCTTTGAGAAGCAGAGCAGAAAAATGTGGGGTATTTCCTGTATGTTTCTTTGAAAAACACTTTGTATTCATCTTTGGCTATTTTGGCATTCTCAAGGTAAAACTGTCAGAAATGGAAAAACGTTAAATAATTCCTTTGGAACAAAAATGGGTGTTTGAGTATATCTCCGAGGTAGAGTGCAAAATTTTCCAGGAGAAATACAATTAAAGAAATACTTCCCCTTTATCAAGAACAAGGATGGAAAGCATTTTTGTTGGAAACACAAAGGAAAGACCCTCCGTTTTTCTGCTCTACATCTCAAAGGAAATTTCACGGATGAACTCCGAATATTTTGGAAGAAAGCATATCAGATAGACAGTGAGTTCATCTTGTAATTTTCAAACAGAAATATTGATTATATTTGTAGCAGAAATATGTGATGGAAATGATAAGACATTTTTATGAATATAGTATTTTCTCAAGATAAATGGCTGGACGCCAGCAGTGCCGGTGACATATAATTGGTTCGGACTTTCTGCTGAGTCTGGAGAACACACACGTTGTCAAATTCCCTGTGCCGAAGGACGACGCAAGCCAAACTCTGACTCTGGATATTGATGAATAGGAATGGTGAACGCTGACTGGCCCATAAGCTCTATCTGAGAACTTCAGCGTATCATCATGTCCCTGTTGGCTCAACGCGTTGGCAACGACTTCAAATTGGTATCTTTGAGTCGAATGTGCCTTTATGTGCCGCGAAGGCTGAACTCTTCACAAGCGCGACCATATAGGGGGGGTGTGGGATCCCATACCCTCGCCGGGATAGCTGGCGGTCTGACTGTTGTCGGTCTTGGTTAGTCCCCCCCGTCAACGTTTTGATGATATTGCTTAAAATTAACAGGATATACTTGGTACCATTACTCTGCTGTAAAAAAGGCGGTGGATGCCGTGCAGCGCGCGAAGGGTTTCTTACAAGAGAAGAAGCAATCTCTCGTTGACAAGAAGAACTCGAACAAAGCCCTGAGCTACCTTCGGAAGGTCGCGAAATCCTACGTCGCTGTCCTCCCGGGGGCCGACTCATTCGTCGATGAGGCATTTGATTCTATAAACGAGATCGTCGACGATCACACGGAAGAGGCTACTGCAATCGCGAATTCTACATATGCGGAGATTCAAGAAATTGTGAAGGATGGCAACTCGGAGCAAAGCTCGGCCAAAGCTATCAAGGTCATGTATGTGTTAAGGCGACGATTGGGGGAAATTCAGGCTCTTGGGGCGAAGGTTGGCGGGGGGGCTCTAGGCCCATTATGGGAGAAGTTCCCCGAAGTTAGAGGGGCGCTAGGAACGGAACTGGAAGAACTGCAGAAGTTATTGAAGGATAGAGGCCCAGACTCAAGGAAAATATTGGGTGATGCCCAGCAGCAGGTGGGTCTATAAGTCTGGGCTGCCGCCGTCGGCTTACTGATAACTTTACATAGGTGAAAGTTATGCTTGCCGAGGGCGTTAATAATGAGACGCTTATGCGTGCACGCGTCCTCATCAAAGAAAAGACGTTGAAACTTTGGGGTCACAAATCAAGCGGAGACGGAGATGGTAATGGAACATCAGGTGATGGAGATGGCACAGGGAAATGATTTATAAACACGCAAGTCGTTTTCTGTGGTACGCGCTCTTTGTTATCCCCACTCATGCACATTGGCCGACAGCAACCGTCATCACGTTTTATCTAAAGTGAGCGTCGCAGAGGGCAGTGGCACATCACTTTTGGCGGCGCGGGATCGGGGAGGTATTGGGCGTTCTGGACCCAAGACCCTTAACTTAAATATCATACATAGGACATGATGAGTCTGATTGAGATTGGTCAATCTACCAGCCTAGCCTCAACATGGAAAAGCTGAACGAAGAATGGACGCCTCGTTGTGTTGCTTCATATTTTAACATCGATCACAAAGCTGGACGGCCGGTCGGTTGCAATTCACGCACAGATTATGTTTCTTCCAAAACGTGCGGGATGGGATGGCGGTTCGCACTCAGATACGATGATGAAGTCAATCCTCCTGAGGTTGAAATATATTTCGACCCGAACGCTGTTGATGGGGAGTTGAAAGACATTCGTGTCGCAACCCGGCATCTCGACGAAGGCACAATTGCCACCAAAGCTAGGGACTTCGAAACAATACCAAAAGGCCGGGAGATGATATCGTGTTGGCAAATTGAAGATATCATCAATAACCCACAGATCTGTTTTATCGTCATATTTTCCTCCCATTAATTTCACATCTGAAGCAGCGGATCAGACGATATCTCGTCAAGTTCTTGCGGATTCTTACGATTATGGCTATGAATCCGATAGTGACCTCGGCGACCCAGAGCATTTGCCTGATGAATCTGAATCCTCATCAGATACATCTCTCGACATCCTTACAGATGGCATTGTTGAAGGTGCGTGTTGTAAACCCCAGGCTGCATAAAATTGTAGATCAAGACTGAACCTTTTAGAACAAACTTTAACCCAAGAAGCAGAAAAGCCGGACAACCACACTCCTGATACTCAGGGAGTGCCAGGCTTGAGTAATAATTCACATGAACCGACTAAAGTTCGAACAACTATTTTTCTCAAGGACACAGCCCATGCCACGTGGGTATAGATATACCTTAATGTTAAATTGTCGGTCGAAGTAACCAGTCCGACGTAGATGGCAGGCATTGATTTATCATGCGTACACTGGTGAAATTGTATTTTCGAGGCTAAGGTCAGAGTCGATGAGCAGTGATAATATGACAACCGATGGCGGAGGATTTCGATGCTCTCCAAAGTCAATGTACCGTCTAGCAGACAAGGTATGAACTCTTCCTTACCTGGAACCGCAACTTAATTGACTCACAACCCTGTAATATACAGCTTGGACTGGATGATCTGAAGACAGAGGCATTCAAGGCATTGACGGAAAGAGTCACCGAAGATAATGTCTTGGAAGAAGTTTTCTCGCGGTTTACTTCGAGGTCGGTCGGAAGCGGAACTTCCAGTACCTTTGCACGGTCTAAAATTTAGCAACAGATACCCTGAAGTCCTGGATATGGAGGTCGAGGCGCTGTGCAAGTACTGGGTTTCACCTAAGGTTACTGTTGAGTTTCCGAAGAAGATGGCGCGCGTTGCAGCAGGAGAGTATCCACATAGTTTCGCTGTTTTGGCCAAGTTTTCACCTCCGCGTTCGAAACAATAATGCAACTTTTTTCCCACCTAAACCCTGGAATCTGGCCTTTGGATATTTAAACAGCAGTGAGTAGATCATTCCTATCCTAAAATCGGTACCGAATGCCGCAAGGTATTCTTTAGCCAACACCATAAACCGGGTTTACAATGGAACGAAACGTGATTTCCCTGCTGGCATGAATCGCATATTCGCGTAACAGAAACTAGGCAGCGCGACCAGAGCTAAGTGTGTAATTTTTATGTAAATTGAAGATACAGTGAACGAATCGGCAGCCTTTGAAAAGCAGTGAGCATGGTGACGTCATATGTGGCTGTATAGTATATATATGTCAGAGAGCAAGTTTTCAGATCTTCTTCACCCCCGTCCTTGGGTGACTTATGTAATTAAATGTCTACAGCCAACGTGCCCATCTTAGCGCCCTTTTCTTATCCTTTCACCATCACCGCGACGCTCAAATACATGAATCGGTCACAATCTGATCAATGGTCGTTGGGGCAGGGCCCAACCCCAAGGATAACATCCTCCTTCATACTGTCTCTCGAAAGAGGTCATTCTAAGGAGGTTGGTAAAGGGATATTACCTTCAATCAAATGTGGCCTCGGGTGGAGGTTCGCAATCGTTGCAACAAACGCAGATACGGAGCTAGGGGACAACACCTCAGGAAATGACCTAATAACATTGCAGAAAACTCAATTTGAACTATTATTTGACCCACATATCATCAACAACACTGACCTCAAGAGATTGACAATCACCACCACAGTCGAACGCATGACACCTTTATTACCGGAGCACAGCTCCTCCAAAATGATATCTCTTCCAGCTGTAGCGTGGCAGAGCACATTGGGTTGGTTCAACTCCAAGGAAAATCATACAGGGCATGCGACTGTAACCTTTCAAGTAGACCTCCCCACGACATTTAACCTCTCACTCCCAGCAGGGTTTTCTACGTCCGAGATACAACGAGTGCTTGGTGATTCGTTAATGGGCCATGATCTCATTGATACTAAATTCATTCTTTTCACTTGTCGTACTCGCGAACATCAGCCGTCCAAGCCTCGGCCAGTTTTTGGTAACAGCCATCTTTTGCGTGGATTTTCATCATATTTGGACACATGTGAGTGTAAAGTTTCGTGCTTGCCATTGTAATGTTGATCCGTATAATTGTAGTATTGGGCGGGAATGGATACAAAGAATCTACAGAAGTAGACCTTGGTTCTGATTTATTTGACGACGTTCCAATCGATGGTTACGATTACCTATCTGACAGCGATCTTGACTGGGACTCCGAGGATGAAATTCCTGACCCCCAGTTTTCTCCTCCGGCTCTAATCTCTCCTCGAGTCTCCTCTCCTCCTCTGGCTTTAATTCCTCCGCGGACCCCTTCTTTTCCGGCTCCAATCTCTTCCCAGACCCCTCCTCCTCCGGCTCTAATCTCTCCCCGAATTTCTCCCTGGACTGCTGTTCCTCTGGCCTCAATGTCTCCCCAAATATCTCCCCAAACCCCTCCTCCTCTGGCTTCAATTCTTCCACAGACCCCTTCTCTTCCGGCCCTAATCTCTCCCCAGAACCCTCCTCCGGTTTCAACTTCTCCCTACACCCCCCCCCAAAGAATATACTAACACACGGTAAATAAATATCATGTCTTCTATCGATATCTACTTATTCTTGCGTCATCAGGTCGCACGAAGAATCCGGTACGAATAACACGATTACGGGAAAAAGTAGTGTGGTACCACAGGCATCACCACATGTCAGAAAGCTTGGTCGAAGAATAACCATAAATGATACAGCCTTCAGAACGTGGGTAAAATAATTATATGGATGTCTTTTATTTGTCCTTATCATTTCACTCAGTTGGAAGTCTTTCATATTTCATATCTATACTGGCAAACTGGAATTCAGCCCATTAGGGCAGAGCAGTTGGTGGAAGGGCCACCTTGCGTCACCAGATTCTACAAAATGCTCACCCAAGTCAATGTTCCGGTTAGCCGACAAGGTTTGCTGTTTCTTGTAGTGGGTTAGATGCTGGGGCTGACAGGGCATAAAGATTGATTTCCCTGAACTACAACACCTTGCATTGGATGGTATACGCCGTTCTTTGACGAAAGGTAATATTTTGGATGAACTTTTTTCCAGGTTCACTTCGATGTAAACTTTTTCGAGTTTTATTTCGATAACCTTGGCGTTAACATTCTTCGCTACCAAGGTACCCTAAAGTACAGGAAATTGAAGTTGATTTCTTGATAGACAACTTGACCCCAAATCTTTTTCAGCATCTCAAACAGAAGCTGAAATTGATTGTCGCTGGACACCTCCCCCATTCCTTCGACGTACTCTCCGACCTCGTCGAGAAGATGTGCAATGATGGCCTACACATAATATCTTTGGGAGGGGCGAAAAAGAAAAAGACGGGGAGAAAATAAAGGCTCATCGTGATTCGACCGCGATCATGGTGACCAGTCGATTGTAGAGGTGTAGGTCGACGTCCTTAGCTTGCTTAGCCGTGCATTTATAAAGCTTTTTCTGTTACTTATTGTCGACTCTGGTTTTTTCCACACCTTCACAGTTGAGTAAAAAACATAACGGTTAGGCTTGATGATCTATTATTAGTATTGCAGCCTCGGGGTCAGTCCAACACATGTTTTAAACCTGCACTGATTCTGAGACGATCAACTCGATAGCCCTCTCTGATATTATCACCACCAACTATGGATAGATTCAGAAGAGACCAATGGTCTGCTCGTCCAAATCGCATCACTTCTTCCTTTAAACTCGCTTTAATTGACGGTCTCTCTCCTTGTATTGGCCTGAGCGCCCGTGACTCTGGAGTTTGTGGGTTTGGTTGGCGGTTCAACTTCACAGCACACAAAGTCTATCCAGATTCGCTAAGCCCCGTCGCTTATAAAACACGGTTCGACCTCAAATTTGATCCCAATCTCATCGCATCCGCAGGGTTTGGAACTCTATCGATCGCTGTCATAACCAACTTGTCGTTGACAGCCACTGGAGATGATGTATACTCTGTTCTCATCCCGAGACAGGGTCACCTCCCCATAGGCTCATACATATCACACGACAACTTCACTGGAGACGCCATCATTGAAATTCAAGTTGCATTTCCTGATTCACTTGATTTCTCCTTCCCAGATGAATTTCCCTCACAAAGGGTTCGAAAAGTATTACATGGTTCACTCATAGGCGACCAAATGATCGACACAAGGTTTTGCTTGTTCACTCGCCGCTCCGTAAGGCTTGAACCAGCTTGCCCCCAAATCATTTTTGCCAACAGCACACTGTTGCTTGGCTACTCTTCCTATTTAGACACCTGTAAGTCGGCATTTCTGCTTATCCTAGTTTGTGCAACTGGAATTTTGGCTACAGTGTTGGGAGACAGCGGGTTTGCAGAGTCCGTGCAAGTAGACTTTGAGTCTGATGCCAGTATGCAAGACCATGGTGACAGCGACGAATACGGCTACGATTCGGACAGTGATTTGGATCCGGAGTCAGACGGGGATCGCAGTGATGACGGTATAAGGGACTTGGGTGACCCTACGTCGCGCCAAGCAGAGTCTATGGTATTCTCCGTCCCTCCAGCATCAGGCGACGCCATTCATAGGTTCGAGTTTTGTTTTCGTCGAGAAACATCACATTCACGCAAATGGCTAGCTCATCCGAGGGACAACCTGACGAACGCCAGGCAATAGGGTGGGATCAACGAAAGAAAAACATAAATCAAAGAGCATCCAGCTCGGCCGTTGAAACAAAGTGCATGGGTCGTTTCATACCCATCAAAGATACCGCATTCGTAACGTGAGTCCGAGACTACTTAATCCAAGCGTAGTGACAATTTGTTTCCCTTCAGATGGAAAGCGCTTATTGTCTACCTGTATACGCGAGAGCTCGATTTCAAGCCCTTAAAGTCTGACAAAAAATCTCAATCTAAGTCAAGCT
The DNA here is from genome assembly GCA_013420905.1 of Collybia mongolica. Classification (NCBI taxonomy): domain Eukaryota; kingdom Fungi; phylum Basidiomycota; class Agaricomycetes; order Agaricales; family Clitocybaceae; genus Collybia; species Collybia mongolica. Next base: position 1,552,449 of record JAAXNY010000004.1, read on the forward strand.
CTAATTTTCCTGTCACATGTTCCTCGAAATCAATGTATCGTTTGGCAGACAAAGTAGGTTCCAACTAAACGGTTATTAAATCGGCCCTCAAACGCACTCCTCAGATTGGTTTGCCAGAATTGCAAACTATCGCTTTGCAGGGAATCCGAGAGCGTTTATCTACCGATAACATAGTCGAGGAAGTCTTCACGAAGTTTTCTTCCTTGTGAGTAGCTCGCCTCTACTTCACATGAAACCCGCAGTTTTTACCGTTTATGATTCCTATTAGGTACCCAGCTGTGTTGGATGTCGAAATAGAATTTCTAATGGTGCAGCTGGCATCGACACCGATTTTTTTTGATCGCCTCCTTGATAAAGTAGAAAGTCTTATCCAGGGAGGTCTTCCCCCACATTGCTCTAGTGCCTTTTCCTCTATCATGCGCAGCCAGCAGCTGGCATGCTCGTATGTCCCCACGGTCCTATACCCAATACCCTCCGAAAGGTGCTCCGCATACCCAAGAATCCGCGCCTCCGAAATCTGGCGCAGCCATGATGTATGACAATCTCCACGCCACGAAACCCCAGAAAGAAGCCTCGTCCCCTGTGACGTGCACTCCTTCCACCGCAACCACCCTTGATGAGTCTGTCGCCGAGGAGCCGCGGGAAAATTGGTAGGCGTGGATGGTAGTCTACGGCTCTTGGTTAAAAGATATAAGTTGTGGTCCTCCTGTATAATACAATGCCTTTATTCCTGATTGTAATACCTTACATGACTATGATGAGGCATGGGCATTTGACCAAACTCTTCCAGATAATCCCAAACCGCCCCCACGCCGACATATTTCCTCCAATACGTCTGGTTTCATATCAGAGCCCATTGCTCCACTAACTTCAACTGATATGCCGCGCGGCTTCGTCTCGTCGTACACAATTGTAATTTCTACTAGTCCAGAAACCGGAGGCCGCTCAGGAGAGGTCATGACAATCTTTGGCCTGCGCGGCTGCAGCTCAGGTATAGAAAGTGAGTCGAGGTCGGGTGTCCCAAAGAGAGGGTCCGAAACGATATTGTTCATCGGTAGAAACACATTAACCGGAATCTTCCGTGGCGTTATATTTCCTATACAGTATTTATTTTTGCGAGTTCGTGGATGGCAATATACGTACCACTAAGGACCGCTTGGAGTTCATCCTCTGTAGCTTCTGCTTCTGGAGGAAACTCGCTAGCGTCTGGTTTCAGGCCTTCCGGTGTCCAGTCGCATCCAGAGAGGACTTCATTCAACCAGCATTGCTCCCGGACAACCTAAGACCTTATCGAGAGGCTGTGACCATAACCACGGTTTGAAACTCACCTCCAGAATACCCCATACCTCTTTCATGCTATGAACAGGCACTTTCTCAAGCCGGAAACCAGGCTCCTCAGGTGCAGTTAGGCATAACTGAAGTGGAGGATGGATAGATGTGGGAGATTTCTGTGAACCACATTTGCTTCAGAAAACACCACAAGCACATCTGAAAACGACGACCAACGTATATAGCAGTATATTTTTCCGGTGATACGTTGTTTCTTGTATTTAGCTACCGACCGTCCTAAAGTCAACATAGATAATGCAATTGACTAAATGAATACGCACGAGAAGATCTACCCAGCTCCCAGTTCCAAAGGACATCATTCCAACAGAGTTCAAATTATCCATTCCTCCGAGAGGATTAACTACGAGTTCTATGTCCCTCATCCGCGACTGGCTCATCACAATACCAGGGGTTTTACCATCATTTGTAAAGTCCAGCATCCAAACATAATGTCCCGGCGGCACTTCCAATGACTCCATCATCATTGAGAGGTCTGTCGTTTGAGGGAACACATGCTCTAAGTCAGACCCCCGGGGATCGAGGGGAAACGTAGGACGAGTGGTAAAATTTGGCATCGACATCGACGCCGGGAAAAGTTGCGAGTCGGAAGGCCCAGATAAGGAAAGTGTGGCGATTGTAACACCTTGACGGTAGTGTAGTAGGTGTGACCGAAGAGACAATAGAGGTATATCTAACTGAGGGAAGTTTGGATGATCCTGAAAAGTTGGAACAAAAACGTTTTTCAGTAGGGAGAGGTAGGCTAGGGGAGACATATAAGTCAGGAAGGATATAGAAGGTGATGTGAGAAATGGGAGGGGAAGTGTATGTGAGCGAAGGAGGAAAATATCGAGGGGTGTGTGAGAGAGACCTAAAGATCTGCCGGAGCGAGGTTTAGTTAGAAGTCAAGTTCAATTTGGTGACAGTATTGCACGTACGATGCTACCACTTCTGCCTCGCTTTTTGCAAATCCTTCTAGAATTGGACAAAGTTTATCGACATCAGCAAACCACTTTAATCCGTTGTCTTCTTTCCTCGCAGCCAACCGATCTAACATGACGAGGTAGCGTAACTGGTCCAGAATGACAGTTCCAAGGCGCGCAGCCTCCTCGAGATTTCTAGATGCCTCAAGTTTCCGTACTTCAGAGCAAAAATTCTGGATGCAGCCCTTTAGGAAAGCGTCCAACGATACTGATCCACCAGTATTGGAGGTCCCCGCTCCAGAGTTAGCTATCGCATAGGACGTTTTAACGCCTGAAACTTTGATCTCCGGCTCTTGGGGGTTTATTTCGTCCACCGAAAAGTCAACATCGATCACGAGAACCTTGCCTCCTAGCACAACACTTATCCCCCCTCCAGTTTCACGACTATCGTCCTTGAAGGTTTCCATTCCCACTGAGGTTCCCCATGTTACGAGGCGGGAAACACACCAGTCTACCATGGACTTTGAGTCTAAGGGGACATCCTCACCATAGCTGGAACCGGATCGTTTACGTAGCGTGTCGATGATTTGCTGGGTGCTTTGGTCTGACTACTGAACCTCTGTGAGAAAAAGGACATATGAGGGGACAAATCGTCTGACGAGGTGAAGCGTATGAACTATTGATGAATGTTGACGGAGAAGAGATACAAGCTTGGTATTAGACCATGGCGCTGAAGAATATGTGTCGAGGGAGTTGGCAATTTGATCAGTTGCATTGATTAGATCCTGCAGTATTGCACAGGATTCCTCTACAGAGGAAGCGAACGGATGTCCAACATTATTGGGTAGGATGTTGTGTTTTTGGAACTTTTGAATTGTCGAGAGTATCGTTTGTGGTGGGAGATGGTTCATCATGAACCTTTTACGTATGCATGCAATGGTGTTTCTGGGCTTTGTGGAAGACTTCAAGAGAGGTTGAATTTTGGAAGCGTGCCCAAAGCCAAAAACATTTTATTTTTATACTTTCAGTCAACGGTGCAGTGGTAAAAAGCCGATATTTTACAGAATAACAGTTGGTAATAAAAGCGGTAATGAGATAAGTTACGAAATACTACAGTTCCCAAAAATAGAGGATAAAATATAATGTATCATGTTGGAGGCCATGGAACATTCGATTGAACAGTGTTGTCCCCCCACGCCTCCCATATCAGCCTTTGCCATTCGTTAATCATAATCGAGAAATTATCCCATATTTGCTCAATGGAAGCCTTCCAACCCTCGCGGCGTAGTGTGTCAGGGATTGACAACCAGGGTGTCCCTGACGATGAAAGCATAGAATGTCGGATAGTGTTCGGTTTAAAAACATAAAGGTGAAGATCTGGATAAAATGGGTCATAATATGTGGTCAAGAAAATGTTCCTTGATTGCATGACAGAGACGCTGCAGAGCAAGATGAGATCATGTCAGACAAAAACCACCGCTGCCATACCGATACATGAGAAGTATAAGAAGGAGTTGCAAGAAGAGGGCTCCCCAGAACATCCAAGGACTCATCCGGAATCCGGACAAACCACGATCGACGGCAGTGGCCTAAGGAGGAAGATTAGCTCTGGGCGAGGTCAGCATCCATCAAGATATATTCACCAGAAGCTTGTTTTTCTTCATGCTCGCTCGTAAAGGCTCTAGTTTACTGCGAAGTTCTGTCTCAGCAGCGGACAATGTCTGTGATAATCGTTCTCGCATCGCTCTGGAGTTTCGAGATTCATCATTGAGCTCTCGAAGTCGTGCGTAGTCAACAGGAGTATGGTGATCAGCACTAATGGGCGGGTTTGTTAACTGGGAATAAGGATGAGGAAGGAGTATCAATACCTGTTCATCTCATCTAGACCGTGCGCAAGGTCCGAAAGACCTTGGCGAATGCGTACCAAGGCTTCGCTGTGTTTCAGCGGTGGAGAGTCCTTCGCATCAGTTTCACTTGACGTCGATCGTTCACCACTGTCTTCGATACCATGACCCATTGCATCGACGACCCGAATACCACTTTTATTCCTGGAAATGCTCAATCCCTTGTTAAGTTTATCCCCTGTGACTTGTTCCCGTCCAAAAGCATCCAGAACACGGATACTAGGGAACTTTCGGGGAGGACTCCTCCGAGGACTCCGAGAGGAAGACACAGAAGTCGAAGGAAATTCCGGAGTATGGCTACGAGCCTCAGGCTCCTCACCCTTGACAACGGACGCAGCTGTGTCAACGGAGATGTTTTCTACGTGCCATGAAGTATTGGCAATTCCGTCGACAAAATCATTCGATGACTCAATCGCGTCGTTTGAGAGCGATTTGTTGGTACCTGGTACATGAGTATCAAACCGGACTTTAAGAATACTCTTCCTTGCTCCTGGTGTCGCCATCCATGCACCTGGGGGTGCCGGAGTTTGAACCGGCAATGGCAGTGATGAAGCTCTTGATAGAGACGCCACTGGGGTCGCTAGCCCACCCTGACATTCACTGTCAGTATCGCCAGCATAAGAATGTGGTTGAGAGGTTGTTTCACGATGTAAGGGAGCAGGCGTTGACGCCCAAGCGCCTGGGGCTCTAGGTGTTTTCATCGTGTTGAAGTCAGGGCGTGGGTCGCGGATGGGCGTCTGTGTATGATCATTATCGGGTACGTCCCCCAAAGGATGTTCGTGATATGGTTGGGACCCAGGAGAAGATGCCCACGCCCCTGGAGGTCTAGGAGTCTTCGTTGCACTCAGATCAGAATGCAAGTCACGGATGAATGCTCGTTCTCGCTGGATGTCCTGTTCCTCGTCTATTTCAGAAGATGATGGCGGTCCAGGGAGTTCAGGAAGCCCCTTTGGAGGTGAGGGTGTTTGGAATTCAGTCCTTGATGCACTGAACGAGGAACGCCTAGGAGGCGTTGAGAGGAACGGGTGTTTCGATGATTGGGAGGTTTGGCGAGGTTGGTCAACTGGGGGAGACGGCGGAGGAGAAATCTCCTGCAGAGATATAGACATTGCATTTGTGTTGATAGGCGTGGGAGGCGTGTAATTTGAGCTTATAGCCTTTTGAAGCCGATTTTCGTCATTTATGGGAGTGTTCTGGTGATGCGAGGGAGAAGGCGAGCGCGGAGGAGTATATTTGGGGGTTCCTAGTGGTGGCGGAGAGATCGTTCGATTCGTGGGTGTTCGTTCCTGCGAAAGTGGATCGCTCTCTTCACTGTTGTTGTTGATATCTAAGGGTAAAATACGTGAGGATTACTTCATCCAAGAGTAAGTTATCCAATGCTAACCTAGTTCTTCTACCAAGTGATTCTTTGATAATGATAGAGGCGCCAAACTTCGTGTATTAGACTCGGAATTCGCAGAGCTTATATGGGATGGTTCTCCATGCACTGTTGTATTTCCATTCAAAGGAGTGGAAGCTGTTTCTTCATTCCTTGGTGATCGCACAGGAATGTAGCTCTGCTTGACTGACCCAGAGGATCTACTATCTGGTCTCACACCAGAAGTGGGCGAAGGCGACGATAAACCCCTAGTACGGGAGGGCGTTCGCTCGGGGGACTTCTCAAAGTCAATGGGGGGCAGCATCGTTCGATTCCTCACCATTGTGAACCCGAAGCGGGAACCCGATACTGAAGCTAAGTCTGCCGATTGGGACTTGGACTGTGGGGCAAAAGACTTGGTCTGTGACCCTTCGTTTTCCTTCTGCTTGCCCTTCGTGCTGGGTAACGGTAATGGAGACCGTGGACGACCGACCTGGGTCTGAGTATTTCGCAAAGATTTAGGGCTGAGCATCGGTCTCTCTTGTGGAAGGGGAGAAGGGGTCCGTGGCGATAGAGCTATTTTTACACTGTGCTGTCCATTCACTGTGAGGCAAGCTGACTCTGTAGCTGCTTTACCGCGCGGTATGGGCGACTCCCCCCTCATTGTCCCGGGCGTCTTCAAACTCTCAGCCCTGACACAATCACTGGTCGATGAGGGTAAACGGGATGACGCCGGCGATGAAACAGGCGTATACCGAGTCCACTTGGGACGAGGGGCATTCCAATTCCGTTCTCTCTCATGCACAGCTCCTTCCCCTTCCGATTCCTCTTTGTCACTATGACTGACTTTGAACGAGCCAGCTGGTGAGCTAGCCCTAGAGGAGTTTGAGAGAGAATTATGACGATGGTGGTCATGGGGAAACAAGACAGATGAATGAGACTCTGCCGACTTTGGGCGAGAGATTGGGTTCAAGCTCCGGGTTTGAACACCCTCCAACCCTGTGGATGAATTAAGGCCTAAACTCGAACGTGGACGTGTGGGTATGGGATTTATTTTATTCCACTCGCGTTCTCTTTCGACGTTACGCTCTCGTTCAAGCTCATTTATGCGTTCACGATCTAATGTTGTCGTTCCAGTTAACTAATGTAATATCCATCCCTATATGCGATAACTCACATTCAGCTTGCGATCCAAATGAACTGCCTTTTGAAGAGTTATCATCGAAACTACGTAACGAGGTCGTGCTATTACGCCTTGAGAGTGTCCCACCATTGTCAGCTGTGATCATAGGAGAATTACTCCTCGAGAATCGACCATGCGAGTGGTGTTTCAAGTCGGGGGTGTGGGGGCGTACAGGTGTCTTTGGTTTATTCCATTCTCGTTCACGCTCCCGATGCTGGTCAGAGTCGTCATCTCGATAATGGCCTAAGCTAGCATGAGAGCTAGCACGAGAAGCTAGGGAGAACGAAGTCAAGTTCGGTAAAAATTGCTGGTACTAATAACATACAAGGCCGTATCCCTTCACTTCCCTGCCGAGTAAGAGTAGACCCATGAGACTTTCCCAATGAGTGCGGCTTCGACTGGAGCAGTGAGGATTGAGATCCTTGGGGGGATTGAGGAGAGGCCGGTAGATGCTGTTTTTGAGTATGTGACTGTGTGATTGCAGCTCGTGGGGGAGGAAATGATACTGATTAATACAGAGTTGAGTTGTCATAGAAAAGATATATGTTGAGGTCCTACCCGGTCGCTGACTGAGACTCGAATTCTCATAGCTATCAAATCCTTCAATTGCACGCTGCATTTCAGAGTCCTGCTCAAGGAGATCTGTTGATACAATTCAGCAAAAATATTATCTCTAAGGGAGCCGAAGCAACAGACTTGACCCAAATTGACGTGGAGAATTTGCAGACATACGAAGAGATTCTTGTGGTGTGCTAGTTGCTGCAGGGGGCGGATGTGAGGCATTAAGATCTCGCAGAATTGTGGCCGTATCACGACTATTATCGTCGGGTATAGATTCTGAGAGAATCCATGTTTATTGTATACCAGAATGATAACGAAAGGAACACACGATCGTAGATGGAGTTGGGAAGACGTTGGTCTTTTAATTGGATATGTGAGTTTGTGAGTCGCTCACGTAAAATGTCGAACGTCGCAGCTTGAGATGACCTGAAGGAGGCCTCAGATGGTTGCGCTGGTTTCTCCACTTCCTCATCACTCAAGCTCCTGCGTTTCCCCTTATTTTTCGTCCTTTCATTCACCCTAGGGCTGGCTTCGACCTCGCTGACATCAATGCTGTTCCTCCTCTTCAGCCTATTATTCTCCTTCTGTGGTGTATCCCCAGGCTCACGTACTGCACGTGAAAAAATAGCCTTCAAGCTTTCCCGAGCCATACTAGGTGTGGCAGGGTACCCGTCAGGGGGTTCGAAATCCGACTCAAGTACAGAAGGTGTCCTGACAGGGGAATGTGGCATGGGCGTCGATTTGGCGGAGGTTGGGACCCGGGCCAAGACTGCACGCAGGCGTTCCGCAGGGGTTTCTGCAGTAATGAGCGTGGCAGTCGACGTGATCCGCGGTGTGGGGAACTGGTCGTCGCTGTAATCATCGTTGTTGTCCTCCAAACTACGGTTAGAATCAACTGGCGCAAAAAAAGGAGGATCTTGAAAACGGGAGCGTGACGGGCCTGCTCCTGCAGTCTCGTACAGATACGCGTTTCTCGAAAGTCGAAGGCGAGGGACAGGCAGGACGGTGGATGACGGACTGTCCATGTCGAGTCGCCCACACAGAGCTGAGAACAACACGCTTCAATAGGTCCAACACATCTGCATTCCTAATAGAACACGTGGCTTCATTTCTCCAGCCAAGTCGTCTTGGCAAACTGCAGATTTAATCAGGCTCTAAGGCTTCAAATTTCTCAGGTTCAAGATCATCCGATCTCAGAGAACTCCTGGAAATAAGAACTAAAGATGGTATTATTACAAAAATATCATAAAGTACACTTTAATTTATAGCCCCACCAACGTACTTTCTCACCAAACCTTGCCAACAATCACCTATTTGCATGTGTTCCCCAAGACACACGTCGAAGGTAACACCACCCCTTTCGTCTAATGTACGTAGACCAATCCAATCCTCCTGATACAGCGGTTGAAGCCGCATAGGAACAATGGCCTTATCGACCTTGTCTCTCAAAACATACTGTTCTCTTAAGACAACGCCATCCGCGGCTTCAGATCCAAACCAAGCGCTTTCCTTTGGGACCACAGTCTTGTCTTCTGCGAAAATAACGAGGATAAGGGTATTTATAGATGCGAGGCTGTGAGCGTATGTCGCATTTCGAGAATCAGAAATTTCGTTGTTTATGGATGCCAGGAAATGGTTCGCAGTCAGATAAGTCTCCAGATTACTGGGGTCACGAAAGTACTGGGCCTGGATTCCGGCAAGGTCAAGGGTATGAAACCAGTGTGTAAGCCAAATGTGTGCACCTGAACGAGATTCTCCTGGGCCCATTTCCCATATACAGCACTTTTCGTGGCACGACGCGCAATCTGACACAAGAAATCATAGGGGCGGCAAGGTGGGATGTCAGAAATCCCCATATGTTGAGAGCCAAAGGTAATCAAGTTGTTGATACAAGGCGAGTTGTATCTTTCGACATATGCGCGAAGAAATTGGCCACCTAAATCCACAATTCATGACTGTCAAACGCATTCAATGTCAGGTTTAAGATGTACCTTGTGAGAATCCAATTGCGTCAAATCCGTCTGCAAGCTCTGGTATAGCAGCTAACTGCTCAGCCGCAATCTTGATCTGATCATTAACATTTCCATACTACCTGACATACAATACTTTAGTAATGCACGGCGAACCTGTAAGTAACGTCTATACGCACGAAACCAGCCTTCCTATCCTTTTCGAGGTCCTCATCCATGTATATTGAGTGAACGAATATTCCGGGATGCATGTCTTTTACTAAAGAAGCGAACTGAAGCATCCCTGGGGAAGAATGGGAGTCTCCTGGGGCTGTACATGATCAACTGACCTTCATGAGTCCTGAGGCCACCTACCCAAGCCATGCCAGAGTACCAGAGGCCGGAGAGATCTCGTCGGCGAAGCAAAGGCTGGTACGGATAAGGTTACCAGAGACCAGAAGAGGATATTCATCATCGACACGTCCTATTACTTAGCTGATTCTGGAGGCCGTGGATGTCGATGGAATATTTGCAAAGAATCGCGCTCGCCAGTCAGTTAGAGTCACGTGGTATGTTTGGTCTTTTGGCAGTATTGATGAGTTGTTGGTACCAGGTACAACAAGCGGTATTGGCTAAAAAAAACTTATTTCATGGAAGAGACAGTCATCAAGACTATATCGTTGTTCTTTTATTGACACTCTACAGGGTTCTTTATCCTATCTTTAACACTATACAGGATATCTTACCACGGATCCACCGGACATGGTTTATTCCCGTGACGAGGTAGCTGCGGATATTAGAGAAGAATGAGTACCATTTTAGGTGTACCCTCATGTATCATGGGCTTGTTTGCTATCCCAGCTCCAACAAACAGGACTCAGGACTCCTGATAATGTATCGCGTCTTGAATGTCTCCGAAGGCCGTTTATTTGATGTTGATTTTTTAACCTCGGGCTCGGAGTCCCCGTGGACGTACTAAACGTTTACCTCATCGATCTCAAATTCCGGACCATATCTAGGTATTTGCTTGAGGATACGGTTGTTATAGTCGTTTTGTGTGACTCATCTTGGAAACAGATGCTCAACGCTCGCCTCTTGCAGTTGTTGTCTTTGAGAGGATCTGTCCTATCACGGCTGCTCCTCGGGCGAAAACTGTCGACCGCATATTCTATATGTATGTACATTGAAGCAACTTGTGTAAATTCCGAACTCAAAATCATGATCCGCCCGAAACGCACGTCCTGATCGCGTTATGGTGTCGTTTCAACTTTTCACCTATGCTGCTACCGTGTCACGGTGGCAACGGAGGTAGAGGCTGTCTGCTACTATAAACAACCCCTGGACCAAGTGGCTGTCGGGTGGACTGGGAGTAAGGCAAATCGCGACAGATCGCTTTTTTATATTATATCTGCCATGCGTCCAACGGTATTCCTTTACTCTTGGCGAATCAAGCCGGCTTGGGGCCGCCAATATCACGTAGTGTCGCGCAAAGTATAGTTATATTTCCGGAGCACCGAATCAGAAGCAGATCAACCAACATGCAACACCACGGATATGACTTGTGTTGGATATTCACGGTAGAAAAATGCGTTTCCATGAATTCGAAGACCCTGTAAGTGTGTCCGCCACACCGCCATCAAAAGTGGCCAATCACCAACAAATTGCGATAATTCTGAACGTTGAACACCGACTATCTGGTTCCAAATCGCCGAGCCCCATTACTAGTCCCAAAGGCTCGTGCTGGCTCGTGTGACGCTCTGCAACCAATATAGCTCTTTCCAAGTCCGCATTTTGAGCGTGTCCATGTGGATACACGGCCATGTGGTGCTTCCGAATTTGATTGAAGACCCATACCATCATATGGACACGAATGGGTATTGAATCTGACGCTAAAGCTTTGGTGGTCTCGGCCAGAGGTGCAAGTGGCCCCCAGGTGTAATATGGAAAGCGTCAGTAGTGTCGTGGCAGACAGACCTACATATTGGCTAGTCGGCTCCTTACTCGGTAATCCACCGATAGAGCTTCAGAAACAGTAACTCGAGAATGATAAGGCGCGGAACTCGGTGACATGGGTAAAAAAAAGTCTGGCTCGTATGGACTTTGATTCTTACGCAATCTATCGATCAATATCCCATTGGTACCAGGCACGTAGACAGACACAAGCCGCACAGCACAAGGGTTTGTGGGGTTATGGAAAGCACATGGAAGTGACGGCAGTGGAGTTAAAAATGGGAACAGGTTCTATTGATCCTGTAGTGGTGTTTATTTCACTCGCCTCTCCAGGTTGGCCCTAGGCTTCTCCCCAGCGGTGCAGACATTCAATATCGCCATGTCAGGAGCATTGATCCAAAACGAGGCAAACCCGTACTTTACGAGCGCCTCCCCCGTAGTCACCACTCAAGGCGAACATGGGGCCGTCAAGCGCCCCTCGGCCGAGTCGTATGCTAAGGAGGACAGTTTTTCAAACGAAAAAGGCCAGTCAGACCCAGAGGTTCTCTTGGCTGAAAACGTCGACGAAGAGGAGTTGGAGAAGCGAAGGAAACATGAGCGCTATATGGTGTTCCGTCCATATATCTTGGGGGGCGTGGCGCTCGTGATATTGGGATGGTGGATTAGTTCAACAGTTTTGAAGGCGACTCGGCATCGATGGTATGTCGTACAATTCATACGGGTTTTTAGCTCTAATTTCGAGTACAGGATCGTGCAAACGCTTTTTGCCTGGTCATTTATCTTGTAAGAAACAACCAGAGGTCCTTTGAAATACAATTAACATTGTCGCTTCTAGGATCATAGCATTCAGATTCGTTCCGAATTCTGTTGTCACTCATCCAGTTGAGGCTGTTTGGGGCCCTCTCGTTCAGCGGCCTTGGTATAATCTCTCGTACCGCATCCGATTAGCGATAGGATGGTTGTGCCTTCTCGGAATCGTCTTCGGCTCGGCCTTTGGGTTCCCGCTTCATCTAGTATGTTATCCATATAAAGGGGAAGGACTTAATGACATGGTATTTTTGAAGGGTACTACTTATGGCGACCGTGCGATCTCAGTACTAGGGCTCTTTGTCTTCCAATCCTGCTTCTGGGCAACGTCTAAGAGGCGAAGTGAGATTCCCTGGTACGTTAACATGTGCTGCATAAAACGTTGGTTAACCGTTTACAAGGCCGACTATCATCGTTGGCTTATTCCTTCAACAGGCTATAGCGCTCTTTGTATTGAAGAGTGGCGCTGGATTTTCAATTTTCAAATGGATCGCGACCCTTGCGAGCGATTTCTTGTCACAAGCAAATGCCGGATCTGGTTTCTTCTTCGATGCTGAAACTACTAACAAGCATTGGTTCTTTGTCAATACGGTGCGTTAACTCTACCAAATAATCAGTTTCTCATTTAACAATGTGCCCCTAGTTGGGTTCTATCATCTTCTTCGTTGCGTTCGTGCAAATGATGTATTACATTGGTGTCATGCAATGGATCATCAAAAACTTGTATGTGTCACAATTACCACATCAACTCCTGTTTTCACTTCAGCCCAAAGCGCATGGTTGTTCTTCAAACTCTTGAATGTATCTGGTGCCGAGGCTGTCGTAGCTGCTGCCTCTCCGTGGATTGGCCAAGGTCATACAGCAAACCTGTGTACTTTTTACCCATACTGAGTCCGGGTCTAGGAGAATCTGCGTGCCTTGTGCGCCCCTATGTTGATCGTAAGTTGTGTTTCCTGGTACAAACCTTTCGAGTTCAATTAACCGCAAACGTAGTCATGACCGAGTCGGAACTCCGTTAGTAAAACGCCATGCTCTCCCTGACAAGCTTTGTTGATTAATGGATGAAAGATGTTACAATGACTTCTGGTTTCTCGACAATCGCTGGTTCCGTTCTTGCTGCTTATATTAACTTGGGAGTTCCTCCTCAAAATCTGGTCACATCCTCTGTCATGAGTATTCCAGCATCTATCGCCATTAGCAAGATGCGCATGCCAGAAACCGAGGAGCCAGTGACGCGAGGGCATGTTACTGTCGATCGTGGCGAAGACGGCAAGCACGCACCCGTGAGTGACTATTATATATGCCTTAGAAATACCTAATGATGTAATCAGGCCAATGCTCTTCATGCGTTCAGTCAAGGAGCCGTTTTCGGTCTCGTCGTTGCTGGACAAATTCTGTAAGCTGATTGAATCTCCACACCTCTTTTTCGCCTTATATCTCGCCTAAGGACCAACGTCTTGACCGTCCTGGCCCTAGTTGCAATGTAAGTGCCTTGTTACTCAAGCAACCTTGTGCGCCTTATCTTTCGCAACAGGATCAACGGTCTGCTCACATGGATCGGACATGGGTTCGGCATTAACCGCCTCACTCTTGAGCTGATCATCGGATACATCTTCTACCCAGTCACATTTTTCTTGGGTGTCCCTCGTGCAGAGATCCTCCGAGTGTCGCAACTCTTCGCGACAAAACTTATCGCAAATGAGTTTTCAGCTTACCTTGATCTCCAAGCAATCACGAAGAGTGATTTCCCTCTTACACCACGAGCATACACCATCGCATCATATGGGCTTTGCGGTTTTGCCAACTTGGGTTCGTTGGGAATCCAGATTGGAGTGCTTGGCGCCCTGGCACCTTCCCGAGGCAAAGTGATTGCCCGGATCGCTCTCTCCGCAATGGTTTGCGGGTTTATGTCGACCCTACAGACTGCAGGCATTGTGTACGTCCTCTGAATTTTGCGTCACTTCGACCGGCTCTGACATAAGCATCCAGTGGTATGCTCGTTTAACTGGCGAAATGTACACATTTGTAATACTTTTATATATCAATTTACTTGGGGCAGCAAATTGTTGAAATGAAAGTCTTCCATCTTAATCAACCCCCCCAAACAAAAATACAAATCTGTTATTGGCGAGTGAAATATGCGAGATAACAGAGGCAGACTTTACTGCTAGAATTTATAAATTGGTAGGTTGACATATTATACTTTCAATGCCTTGATTGTTTTCCCGGACGCAATGGCAAGCCATTCTCCGGTAACCGTTGAATGTCCAGTGTTCATCGTCATACCTTGGATCTGGGGAGACCAAGCCAAGTTGGTGATATGGCTAGAAGCTGTGTACGCCATGACAGGTTCAGTCACGATACGTTTTTTTGTATCTGGCCGAGGAGAATTGAGCCGAGAGGTTGTACTTCTCGGCGATGCTGTTCCTTGTGCATAGCTAGAGAGGTCCCACAGAAGCAGCTGACAATCATCGCCTAGTAATAAAGGGTTAGTCAGTAAATTTACGATCTAGATTTAATTATAAGACGCTCGACGAACCTGCCGTCGCGAGAAGTGGCTGCTCCGCCGACCCCCATCCTAATGCATTGATTTGAGCATGATGTCCCCTTAGTTCCATGACAGGTTGCCCCGGACTCCGCATGTCCAAAATCTGGATATCAGAGCCGTCCATGTGAAATGTTGACATGTAATTCGAATCAGATGGGTTGAACGCTATCCTCAGGAGGGGGGAAGTGGGTGGTCGTGCAGATGATGATGGGGATACGGAAGGGGGTGGAACGTTCTTGGGGGCTGGTGTTTCGTAGAGAATAGTGGAGTGTTCCAAACTTCGTAGATCGAATGCTCGTAGGCTACCATCTGCGCCGACGGACACGAATATGTCAGTGGATCCTGGCAACCACGCGACGTCATAGACTTCTCGGTCATGCGCGATCAACTGGGTTATAGCTGTCGAAGTCTCTATGTTCCACACCGTACACGTCGTATCGATCGATGAAGTCACGATCAGGCTTGGAGCCTTCTCATTCCACGAGAAATTAGTCAATGGCGCTCCCGTTGATTGCGTTTGTACTTTAGATTGCTGTAAAGGTGTAGTGAGATTTGATTTGGGGTTCCGTCTAGATAGTCGATTACAACTCACCCCAGAAAGTGCCGTTTTGATAGTAAGACTGTGACCACTGGAAGTGCTCGGTTGGCGCCCAACATAGTTCGAACCGACAGTTGGCGCGTCACTGGTGTATTCGTAAACTCTCAACGCATCTCCCGTAGTCGCAAGTAACTCTGTCGATGATGACCCTTGTGACCAACTCGGAGTCGCAGACACAGGCTGCCACTGCAAATTCGTCGCCGGATATCCGTGGCTCGTCTCGCACAGCG
The DNA here is from genome assembly GCA_013420905.1 of Collybia mongolica. Classification (NCBI taxonomy): domain Eukaryota; kingdom Fungi; phylum Basidiomycota; class Agaricomycetes; order Agaricales; family Clitocybaceae; genus Collybia; species Collybia mongolica. The sequence goes on from JAAXNY010000004.1 coordinate 1,567,785, forward strand.
TCACAAAGTCGGGATAATCGGTATAATCATCTTCCACTAGCACCCTCTCGTCTTGAAGGCCTACTATCGCAATACGGTTGTTGTAATTTTCCGTGAAGGAAGCAATCCCTAGACGAAAGGCCGACCTTGGTCGTAATTGCTGGCCAGGAGCTGCCGATTTGCACCAATCTAGACTATGGACGGGCCCTTCACATTTTCAGTACTTTGCGCTGCACTTTGTGATTGTTTTGGTACTTACAAGGGGCTTCATATTGTAGAAGGGTGGTTTGGGTCATAGTGAAAGCCGTATAAAAGATCGTGTCTTTCGGATCCTTTTCAGATACTAATTCGCTCACTCTAGCCTGAATGTGGCTGTGCGATCTTTGACACAATTTCCCGATTCGATTGGGTCAACTGGTCACACAAGACGAGAGCTAAGGAGAGCTGCCCCCTCCATTGAATGAGAATAAAGTATGATTGGACTACTTAACGGTTTCTTTAGACACAACGGTATGTAGGAAAATATTAAAGTACGTGTAGGGATATATGTTTTGGCCGCCCTAGGCGCTACTGTGCTCGGAATCAGTAGAAAAGACCTTCGGTCCACCTACGAGTCTGTCGTGCTCATACAAGGGGGGCATATCGGGTACATCCATCCTGAGAATATGCTTCTTGATATTGTGTGGAAGGGCACGGAGCTGATAGGAGGCGTGTAAACGAGATGACACGCTGAAAACTGTCAGATGTCAGCCATGTAGGGTACATTCGTTGATCACGATAATACAGCACCTTGGTCAAGTTCTTCGAGGGACAGAGCCTTGGTTTCCGGGACAAAGAATAGTACGGCGAAAAAGCCAAATATGCTAGAAGATTACCATCAATAACAATTCGAAGTCAATACACCGGCATCCGACATACTTCCAACCTGCATACCAACCGAACGCGCCTGAACTAACTCGTTAACATATAGATAGCACAGTCTGTCTTATAGATGTTCGTACCCTGAGGCTGGAAGGCGCCAAGTAGGCGAGGGAATGTGATTGATATGAGGAAGTTACTAATGAGAATTATCAGACGTAAATTTTATCCCTGATTGTAAGAGCTTACAAGAACCAACAAACGGCAGTGGCAAAGCTCATCCCTAGACTCAAACATGAGTATAAAGCCTTTGGAAAGTACATAGATAAGATATACCAATGTCACGGACATAAAGAGGGAATGCCTCTGCCGAGTACTAAGTACGAGTTTCAATATCCTTGACTCTAATGGCTCTTCTGTAGGCAACATACCGTGAACGGAACGGGGCCTTCTCCAGGAGAGTAAGCTATTCCGAACAAATAAATCCCTAGAGCGACAACAGCGATACGAGCTTTGCTGTCTTCGGGAATCCAGCTGGATTCCAGACATGGATTCAGAATCTGTATGGTGAATGAGGACGAAAGATTGCGTACAATGCAAATCCAGTCATCAAAAGAAATATTGCCATGAGAGGGAATGTGCACAAAAGCAAATTTCGGCGCCCAAATGTATCGATGGTATATATTGCTGGAAATGCGAAAACGAAATTGATAGCGCCGAATCCAAAGGAGGCGAGGAGTGCTTGAATTTGACTGAACTTCGCGTTGATAAATACATTGGCCTAAACATTACCATAAGCGCGACTAGAGAAGAGGTGTTGGGAGGACCACCCACGGAATAGTATGCAATAGCGTTGACGCCGCAGCTGGAGAGATGAATTATTATTAAAAAACATATCCAGTAATGCAGTAATGAACCTACAGTTGTTGCCTGAAGTAATGTTAAATATGCAGGGAAAGAAGATTGGTTATGACTTACATAAACATGACAATGAAGGATGCCATAGCCGCACGGCGATTACGAGGGATGGTGAACAGCTCAAGGAAAGGGCTTCTGCCTCTCTGTATCTCTTTCTCGATCTCCAGAAGGATGTGGATATCTACACATATGAACATTAATATGTAAACAATAAATGTGGGATCCACCCACAATAAAGATCGCGTGCAGCTTGAATGGGGTTGTTACGTAGCCGAGCTAACGATTGGTACGCTTTGTCATACCTGCCTTTTGATACATACCACCGAGGTGACTCAGGACAAAAGAAAACCTGGGCAATGATAAACAAGGCTGGAATACCTGCCTGCATGTAGTGGGGTGCGATCAGACAATATGGACGGGTACTTCAGGGATCTGGATAAGCGTACACTGGACAACATCAATCGCCAGTTAAGTCCTGTTATATGAGGTTTATCCGGCACTCTGAAGAATGCCAAATCAGCCACGAAGCCAAGCATGATTCCAAAAGCAGTCCATGTTTGCCTGAAAAAGTGTGCCTTTGAATTTGAGAAAGTATGATCGTAAAAAAAGTTATGTACCACATCATGACAAGAGCACCTCGAATAGCTGGAGGCGCACCTGGATTTCAGATCGATGATGAGACCATTCCCAGTTGTGACTGGCCAGATGACCTACATTCAGCGGCATATACCGGAACTGTTGAGCTTTTGGGACCTATTCCGATGCCCAAAAAGAATCGAGCTACGAAAAGATGTTGCCATGAATTCGTGACGCCTTGCCAGATGCAGGTCAAGAAGGAGAATGTAGCGGTGATAAAAATAGTTCCCCGACGGCCAAACATCCTATTGAGCTATAAGCGGTAAAGTTCAAGATTTTGAAGGTACTGATTATATATCGCGCTCACAGGTTCAGTGAGCCAGCATCCTACGACGGCGCAACAAAGCTTGATAAAAGCATTATGTCAATAGTTTTATTAAACGGACTACGATATGCTATCACATACATAGGGTGCAGAATTGACAAGGCCAAGTAACCACTGGTTGCGACCCTGGTCTCCATCCTGAGTATTCGGGTCAATGCCGAATTGTGGAGCATAGAAGAGATTGGCGCCGTTGGTGACGGTTTCATCCATCTAAATATATGCTTATTAGCCTAGGATTACCATGAAATTGTGAAGGGCTACGTGCTCCTTGAACTGCAGCGGCAACTACATAAGTAGAAGGGATGACATTAGAAGAGGGTTTGGAAAAGCGACGGATCGGGGATCAGATTGGGAGTGACCTACTAGAGCATAGAATGACAAGGTAATATAGCATCTTTGGTTGGTCCCATTTATTTGTGATTTCACGACGTAAGACATCCTTCTCTTCATCCGTGAGGAGAGGTAGGTCATTAAATGCGAGCGGGTCTTGAGCAACTAGTGCACCCTTCTGAAAAAGATCCGAAAGGTGGCCAAGGCCATGTGTCTTGGCGAAGTTTGCGCCATCGATAATAAGCTGTTCATGGGGAATACCAGCGAGTGGGTTGGCTAGCTTGACATTGATGTTCTCTGGTGATAGGTGAGAGGTATTTTCATGGAATGACGCCTCGTGCTCGCTCTTCTGGATAGTAGGTTTCTCCGAATCGCTGTGAGAAGGCATAGTGGTAAGTGATAAGAGAAGAAAGGAGCGAGTCTGTTTATATAACACGTACGATTCACGTCAGTGTCCTTCTATCTCGGATTGGCCTGGTACTGTGCTGTGTGAGTGGTGCAAGGCGTTGACCCAAAAGAAAAGTTTCTTTCTGACCAGTGATGTCATTCACGTGATGAACCCATGATATTGAGGCTTGTTGTTTTTGTAGTAAATGCTCTAGTATTCACCATGAGGTGGAGAAATAAAGTTTATGAAACCAACCTCACAACGCTTGAATCCAGGGGGCACTTCTGATAAATGACTTGGCTCCCTTCCCCCCCATCTCTGTGTTCTGACTCCTGAGTCGGGGATTTCGAAACCACGAGTATTACAACATTACTTAGAGGCACCTGTGACACAAAGCGCACTTTCCGTCATCCCCGATCAAGGAAACCAGTGTTGGGGATTCCTCCCACTCCACTGCATTGTTGACCCGTTTGTCAAAAATGTGGGTTCGGATGGCTCCTTCACGGCAGATTAACAGTATTAGGTTGTAATGAAGCGCGCGCCAAGTCTTTGTGGGTAAGTATCGTGATCATTGAGGTTATTGAAAGTCTGCAGTCGTTGAGGTACAACCACGGTCCATCTACGTCAATGTATGCTATAGCTACTTGCCACCCTAACCGTTACAGCCAGGCTCTCGCAACCTCGCACACGTCCCGGTTCACTTACAGAACACATTTATAAATCATTTCCCCCAAAAAGCAATATACCTCGCCACTATTAAGTTTGCATGAGACAGAAGAGCAGTCTCCCCAAGTCTGTGACAAACAAGTTAAAGATAAGGAATCATTACAGTATCATTTGCGGGCAATATGGGTGTTAAACGTCGAACATGTACAAAGACTTCTTCCGTTTACTAAACAGCATACACATTATATTTCGCCAGAGTTGTTGGAATGATATGGGTCATGCGAGGTCGTGGCCCCAGGGCACAATATACATACTTTGAAACATGAAACATAAATGACCTGCCGTCAAAGATGACATAAGATACAGCGTACGATTCTCAATGCCCGACACCTTTCTCATATACTGTGATCGACTCAACCTCATCAAAGTTATACAACGGCTTGAGCACTGCATTTTTGCGGAACAGGACCCAGCGCTTGAAGAAGTAGGGGATGAAGACCTTGGTCTGGTAAGACATGTGCTTTGTCGTGGGGACGGCGAAGACATAATCGAGTTCCTGTTTGAAAATTGTATCAATAACCGAATATTAATGGATGTTATGGACTAACCTCGAGGGTTCGTTGTTTAGTTTCTGAATATTTAGCCATGAGTGTTTGCGAAGAAGGCTATCAAAAGTAACAATGATAACATGCCTGGTAGCAAGAAAAATATCATTACAAACGCAACGACGTTGAGTCCAGCATAGAAGCCGAAGGCTGGAAGCATGTGAGTGATCAATGCACACGCGAATCATCTGAAAATCACGACGCACCTCCCACTGATGTGAAAGCGGACAATATACGGGGGAATGTTATGGAAAGCACAGATGCCCAAAACAGGCAGGTAGCAACGGCCCACGACCTGAGAAAGAGATAAATGGTGGCTTACCCCATAGGACATAATGTTACGTACATTCCCATCTCCCGGTGCGTCAACGGGAAGACTTCCGCGGAGTATGTAAAGGGCACTGGTCCTTCACCAGGAGAATAAAATGCTGATGGAGATCATATCAGGGTTAGAATGCCTTTGAAGAGAGGAAGGTTCTGACCGGCGAATAAAAATATAAATAACGCTATGAGAGGTACCCTCGCAGGGTTAGTGTCCGGGATAAAGAAACAAAATCCTGCAGCAAGGAGAGTCCATGCCATATTGGGAAATGTAAACAAAAGCAGATTTCGTCGACCAAACGTGTCTATTGTCTGATGTCCAGTTAGTCTTAAAAGACGAGCACGTAGGTGGATATGAACACACACCCAAACTGCGGGGAACGCGAACACCCAGTTAACAAGTCCGAAACCGAATGAAGCGAGCAGGGCAGACCGTGTGGAGTATCCGGCGTTGACAAAAATGGTTGAAGAATAGAAAGCAATGATATTGATACCGCACATCTGTTGCGCAATCATGACAACAAAACTAGCCAATGTAGCTCTTCGCACGCGAGGAATTGTGAAGAGTTCCATGAAACGGGATACGTAGTTCGATCGCTTGATGATGGCAAACTCCTCAACAAGTTGGCGATGAACATAGTAAAGATCACGGGCGGCTTGAAGTTCACTATTACGAAGGCGTTTGAAAGATGTGAATGCTTCTTGATAACGCCCTTTTTTCATCAACCAACGGGGGGATTCTGCAAAGGATGTTAACCTTGGGACGTTTCTATTAAGATAAACGGCGCGTACCCGGGCAGAAATATATTCCAATGACAAGTGGAACTGCCGGCAGAAAAGCAGACCCTAGTTGGAGTCGCCAAGCAATAGTGCCGACTTGGTAGAGAGCAAGATTGGCACAGAAACCGAGAAAAATACCGAATGCGGTCTAACCCTTGGTATTAACACAAATAAATAGAGGAAAAAGATTGCGATACTTGCCCACATCTGCCAAGACATTACAAGGCCTCCTCTTATACTTGCTGGTGTATTTTCTGCTGCATAAACTGGCACAGTCGTTGCTTTAAGACCCATGCCTATGCCAAGCAGCAAGCGGCATACCTGGAGGTGGGGTATCAGTTTCGTGACTGGGTGGGGAAAGGGGAGAAAAAACTCACAAGGAGTTGGGGCCACGTCTGAGCACAACCAGAACCAATCACGGTAAGGGTGCAAAAGATTCCAGAACAGAATATCGTCCCGCGACGACCGAGAAGGCTGTTCAAAGGATCAGTAAGCCAGCAACCAAGGAGGGAAGCCGCGATGTAGGGCCTAGATATCGAAAATTAATAATATCAATTCACATTATCCACACATGGGGAACGCAATACGTACCCCGCATTGATAAGACCGACAATCCATTCATTCCGAGCAGAGTTCGGTTTTCCCTCGCCAAATTCAATTCCGAATTCTTTGGGGAATGACAAGTTCGCTCCATTGGAACCAGTTTGATCCCAACCTCTGTATAACATGTAAGGGGATATTATTGCATGTATAAAATAACATACTGTACTGCTGCCGCAAGCGAACACAATACAACTGTCATGTACAAGTCTCGGGGCTGACTCCACTTATCTAGTAACCAGGTGGTTAGGTATGTCGGGCAACACAGAGACAAACAGCGCACGAGTCGTTTCACGACGAATGATTTCTTTATCAGATTCATCCAGCTCCTCCAACGATTCGAACTTTGATGGATTTTGTGCAATAAGTGCACCCTTTTGTAAGACCTCGGTCATGTCCTCCATGCCTTTCTCACGAGCAAACTCTTCAACCTGAGATAGCAAAAGTTTCTTCGGTATACCATGAAGTGGATTCTGGATCCTAAACAGTGTGTTCATTTGAAAACTATATGGTACTGGCATTGGAACACACCTAGCGTTAACATTGTTGGCTAGGTCAATGTGACGAGGTTGGTCGTTAGTACCCTTTTCTGAGTCTAACTTGTCGGTTGACATGGTTAAAGGGAGGCAGAGAAGGCTGCAATGATCCGCCCCAGGGCTCTAATCCTCTTATATCGACTCCAGGAAGCCGCGTAGAGCTCATTGGAGTAAAGCTAGTGGCCTAGCATCTATTCCGGGTTGCAAAAGGAACCCTGACACACGCCTCCATACCCTCGGCAGATTGAGCTTCTGTCCGTTTAGTAAGGTCTGTAAACAAATCAGTTTCGGGGTTCTTAACTGGTTTAGGCCACCACGCTCCAAGATTTGATGACCTCGTGTGAGCGATTCCTTGGTGTTTATGGGAGTTATGGGTTTCTTGTGTCAGTGCCCCGCATGCACAAGAAACGTCGGTAGGGGGGGTATGGGCGAAAGTTTGAACTAACTCTACAACACACTTGCGCCGCCACGTGAGCTACCCATGATCATGACGTAAATTGAGCAGGGTACAATCCCCTTCCAAATGCATAATCCATAATTCCAGAAGCATGCACATCTCAGCTCCAAAACCGCTGGATATATGGGAAGTTGAATCAGATTATCGCCGCCCTTATCATCCCTAACCCATTTGACACCTCGAGTCACATCTGAAAAGTTTGTATGCTCCACAACATCCCAAAACACCCATCATTTCGTTTGCACAGGCTGACAGTTGATTTTATCTCCTACAGTTAAAAGTTGATTGCCGCACGGCTCGGGTCGTATCCTATACCACAAGAGTGCATGTGAACCATCATTGCCTGGGTCAGCTATCGAGAACGAGGCCTAAAAATACTTTTCATAATACCCACCCATTTCCCCCAGCCAAGCCGCGCTAGATAACCTGGACTCCGATCTGTCGGCGCAGACAGTGACCCAAAGCTCTAACTGTGGACGTTTGCACAATGCCTTCGCGACATCTGGTTCAGTACATAGAAACACTCGGTGCCATAAATCCCTCTGCTGCAATTGCGCTGTGTTTGGACTCTATCGCTCAAGGATCAGTGTAAACCTAGAATGTTTGCTGTGATGAATTCGTCATTGTTCTGGATGGAGTCACCTCAACGTCGGACCGGCGACACCCCCAAAAAGCCGGCAATTTTTTGGGACATGGTGCTGAATCATCTCACTTCGCCCTTCACAACCATCATCAGCCTCTCCAGTTCGAGTTACAAGCCGTTGCCGCCACCTAATGTATACATCGGAGGGACAGTGCACCGATTTAAACTTTGGAATATCTTTTTTTTTTTTTTTGAAACCATTTATTGACCGTTGGGGCGGAGCCCTATTGTAGTCAATACATACATGTGTCCCTTCAAACTAGCCTACTTGGTGTCGTTTTGATCACTATCTGTACATGCCCTCTCGGACACGAATGTATGTCTATCGTGTGCGAACTTTGACTATAGCCGTGTTCGTATAAGTAGTGTATCCAGTAAGGTATAGAATAAATTTAAGTGAGTTGAATGGTAATAGATGACGAAAGTGAAGTGAGACGAGAGCGTGCGTACTGTCCCATTGTGGTTATTCCTTCTCCGGCGGACCTATCGTCATTAGCTGTCTAAAACTCTTCTCGAAGCGGCGCGTTGCATTGATATACTGGAAGAGTGCTGGCCATGCTTTGTTGTCTCCCGCGAGTAGTTTCCGAGGCTGTGATGCCGCTTCGCCGAGGGCGCGCCGTAATTCACTCCTCACTTCGGGTGTACGCTGTGCATTGGAATAAGAAGTGGTCGACGGTTTCGCTCGCGTTATTACATGTTGGGCACATTGGAGATTCTGCTCTTTGGATGCGATGGAGGTGGTAGTTTAGGCCTATGTGTCCTGACCTGAGCTGGATGAGAATGCTTGAGTTTCACCTAGGTAGGTGCACTGTGTCTTTTTGGTATGATGACGATGGAAGGAGGGGATCGATGCATTTCATTTTGCCATATCTTGGGCTTCTTTTGAATGCTTGTTTAGTTGTCCCTTTGAGCTTTGTGTTGAATGCCTGTTTTGCTGTGGATTTGCTGATTGGTAGGGGCTTTCTGAGGAACAGGGGAATCCGTTGGTCTGTGTATCCTTGAGCTGCTTTGTTTTGCTTCCTTGTCTGCTCACTCATTACCTTGCACTCCTTCATGTCCCGGGACCCACACTACATGCAGCTCAAGATTGCTGTGTGTTTCTTTCACTCCTCGATGTCTCTGTGGACCTGGCTGAGAAGGTAATGTCCTGGTTTTGCAATGATGGAATCCAGTGCTTGGATGGCCACTTGACTGACAACTGTGAATAGCACCTTTTCCACTCCTTCTTCCCTTCTAAACCAGTTCCACTCCCAGCATCTGCCCCACACATTCTGCTTCATATATGGTGTGCTTAGACTCTGGGCCTAAGTACATTCATAGTGAAGCCTTGGTATAGTACTGCTGATGCCCCAATTCCTTCTTCATAGCCAGACCCATCCAAATAGACTTGGATGTCAGCTTGAAAGTTCCTCAGGTGTTCAATTGCCTTCTGTCTTGAGTCTTCAATGTGTGTGGAACATGGGGAGGACCAATTTGGGCTGGTGTGTACAGGTTGGATAATCTCCATGTCCTTTGGGTGGTAGATGAGTATTCACATGATGGAATGAAGAGGGACCCAATGTCATTTTATGAAGAACTTGAAAGTGTGGTGCACTGGTTTGTGGAGAGGGTGAGTTTTGGGGAGTGTTGCTATTCTTAGCACTGCTGCATGGCACATTTTGACAACTTGTAGTATTATTGGGAGGATATTGACATGTGTGCCAAGACCATCAGAGGGTGTGGATCTCAGGGCCCCTGTGATTTGGAGAGCTACTATTTGTTGGTCCTACTTTGGTGGTGAAACCTGCTGATTCCTTTATGAGTTGACTATTTGGAGTTGTCACATCTGGTGTACACCATATATCTGTGGCATACAACATCTCTGGGTCCAGAATCACCCCCAAGTATTTGTAGGATGTCAATGGTTGTATGAGGTCTTGATTGAGTTGGAGGCTGAGTACCCCATATGGGACAAGGTGTAAAGTGCCTATCTGTTCATGGTAGCAAATTTAGAGGTAGCAGAGGAGCTTCTAGAAGTAGTAGCAGAGAGAGACATGGAGATGCCACTGTTGAAAGGACTGCCCACCCTGGAGGCAAGGGTAACACAATCTCACCAGACCAGATAATGTTTTCTGCTCAGCATCATTGATGGAAGCTATAGTCAAATGCAACATACACCCTAAAGACCACCTTCTCATAGTAGAACATTTCCCCATCAAATCACCCATCTTGACATATCAATATGACAAGCTATAGTAGTTGCTGAGAAAAATTTCAGAGCAGTAGATTGGAAGGAGTTTAAGGAACAAATAACCACTATTGCACCCCCAAAGGAACTAAGTGGAGTTTGAAACTGCAGTACAGGGCTTGGAGTGGGTAATTGCCAGTATGATAGATAAGTTGGTTGATGCTTCTTGATCTTTTACCACCACCATCCAACTGTGGGAATTCATCCCTCCTGCACCAGGTTGTCCCTAAACTACCTAACACCTCATCCCTAATCAAGATTGCCTTTCATCAGACCATTCTTTTGGCCTGGGCCACTATCCTTTTACACCATATTCAAAATTCTAACTTATCAGAGCTGATCCTGACTATCTGCAGGGTCATCTCATCTTGCCTGTACTGGGGGCTTCACTAATCCATTCACATCCACCTCATCAACTACCAGGCCACACAAGGACACCACAACTCTAGTACTCTGCTTTGCGCAGATCCTTAGGGAGCATCACCACCAACATTCTTGATGATTTATTTGTACTTGCTTAACCACTACACCCAAACACAAAAGGAGGAAGGGGTCTGGCCCCTGATCAGCTACTGTCCCTGCACAGAGCACACCTCTTGAGGAGAATGCCAGTTTATTGACCAATGGTGGGATTTGGTAGCCTCATTTTGGAGGGGAGTCATTGCTTTGGGAGAGTGGTGTGGAACAGGGGGGCAAGTAATAGGGGGATTCAGGAGAGGGGGAGCAGGTTTGAGGTATGGGTTGTTCATTTAGATTGGACATTTATCTTTGACACTGGGGGGGAGTAATGGGTTTCCAGGGCAACCTGAAAATACCAGGAGGGGAGTGGAATGGGGTACCAATGTGAAGGGAGGGGACCATGCCCTGACAAGCGAAGGCAAACCTTTAAGGTGTTGGGAGGGAGAAAAAAAAAAGTACTGTTAATTCACTGTGGAAATATGAGACCTTAGCCAGGAGAATATATTTTGTTGAACTTAGCAGCAAGAGAATAAAAAGAATGAGAAATAGTAGATTGAAGAGATATTGAAATAGTATACAAATGGCTCATATAAATACATAAATGAAATAACTCCTATAGCAATAATGAATTATATGTGAGTCCATTATAAAAACAAATGCAAAACTAAAATGACCATGTGATATTTTTTTTTTTTTTTTTTTTTGGTCATATAATAATATTAAGCACATGTGGGTTTGACCCAGCTACATGCAGGCATAAACACCTATTACCACTAAGTAATCTGTAATGAGCCATCAGGGTGGAGCTGTACACTAAGTTGCTCTCCAGGTCATATTACAGGTCTAGACTGAGGATACCTGCAGTCCAACGGTATTGTACTGTACCATGTCTGAACCTCCCAACGCCTTAAAGGTTTGCCTATGCTTGTCGAAGCATGGTCCCCTCCCTTCACGTTGGTACCCCGTTCCACTCCCCCCCTGGTATTTTCAGGGTGCCCTGGAAACCCATTACTCCCCTCCAGTGTTGAAGATAAATGTCCAAATTAAATGAATGACCCATACCTCAAACCTGCTCCCCCTCTCCTGAATCCCCCTATTACTTTCCCCCCTGTTCCACACCACTCTCCCAAAGCAATGACTCCCCTCAAAATGAGGCCGCCAAATCCCACCATTGGTCAATAAACTGGCATTCTCCCCAAGAGGTGTGCTCTGTGCAGGGACAGTAGCTGATCAGGGGCCAGACCCCTTCCTCCTTTTGTGTTTGGGTGTAGTGGTTAAGCAAGTACAAATAAATCATCGAGAATGTTGGTGGTGACGCTCCCTAAGGATCTGCGCAAAGCAGAGTACTAGAGTTGTGGTGTCCTTGTGTGGCCTGGTAGTTGATGAGGTGGATGTGAATGGATTAGTGAAGCCCCCAGTACAGGCAAGACGAGATGACCCTGCAGATAGTCAGGATCAGCTCTGATAGGTTAACAATTTGGATATGGTATAAAAGGATAGTGGCCCAGGCCAAAAGAGTGGTCTGATGAAAAGCAATCTCAATTAGGGATGAGGTGTTAGGTAGTTTAGGGACGACCTAGTGCAGGAGGGACAAATTCCCACAGTCGGATGGTGGTGGTAAAAGATCAAGAAGTGTTGTCGAATTAACAGTACATTGCCTATCTGACAACTTTACCAAGGCCATTAGAGGTGAGAGAGGTCTTTGTGAATAAACTACCACAAATCAGAATGCAAATTATATGGATCAGGTGTCTTAGAACATAAAGTAGCAATAAATTAGAGAGACAAGCAATAGTAATTATGTGCTCATCAAAGTTGGAATATTGCCTTGTAGTTGTTATACTGAAGTCATATGCTCCCTGGTGCAAATTCACTCTGCTTGAACTAATCTCAGATAGCTCAGGTGCATAAGTCCAACAAAAGAGATGACATTAAGCAATCAGGCCAAACACCACCCCCTCCCTTGGGTCCACAAGTCACTGTAAGTACAGAATCATACATGTTAGTATGTCGAATGGGACATATATATACATTGGGGGGACATAAACACATGTAAATCACTTTATTTTAGCTTAATACATCATGAAATTGTATAGTAGGAGGCCACTAGGAGTCAACTAGAATGAGTTTGCACATCACTCCACTCCCATGGTATTTTCTCTTGGCCAGGGAAAAGTTGTGTGAAATTAGCTTATATCAATTAAAGTCTGCTGAGATTTGTAATTTTTTGACTGTCAAAATTTCTGACTATATCTTTTTACTGAGGGTCAGTGATGTGTACCAGGCCTAATTCATGGGACATGACAGGTAGGCCAAGGGATCAGCATTATTTGAGCTTGAGTGAATTCATTGTTGGTTGTGCAGAATTGTGGCAATGATTAGAGAATGACAGGGGTATACAAAACTCTGGGGGTACAGCTGAGGGGTAGCAAAGGGTAGGGGTTAGGGTATGGAAATTGTTACCCCTGACATACCCCTACCCTTGGGGCAGGTAGGTAGGGGTAAGGGAGGGTTTAAGAATAGAAATATGTTTGATCAGCTTCCTATGCTCTCTGCACCCAAGCCATCAGATCTTTGTGATGAACTCAAGTGCTACCTCAGTAGTGACCCTGAGTATGTCATAGATGTTATTTCATGGTGGTTTGAGAGGCAGCATATGTACCCCCACCTCTCCTGTATGGCAATGGATTATCTCACCATCCCTGGTATATCACAAGTTGGTGAAATCTGTTCACCAGAAGATGTAATGTTGGTTTTTTTTAGCTATGTCTGTCAACATTGAACAGATATTCAGCAAGGGTCACATTTTATTATCACACCTGCATAGCTGCCTGTCAGTGCAGTCAACTCATGCACTAATGTGTGTCAGGGCATGGAGTTTGATGGGTTTCATCAAAGACACTGATATTAGAGCAGTAGTGGCTCTTCCAGAGGTTGACAAGGAAGAGGACCTCAAAAATGATTGGGATGCGATTAATATTTAGTTGGGATGTAAATATATGCCATACCCCTGGGTAAAACCCTGGGGGTTCTGCCTACCCCCCATACCCCTTGAAAACCCTACCCCAGCCCCTCAAAACCCCTACCCTCATGAAGGGGTAAGGGTATAAAATATTTACCCGGGGATTACCCCTGTCATTCTCTAGCACTGCCAATGATGGGGTAGCAAAGCTCCTGTCTGTTTAAACTTTACGTGCTGTGGGAAATGACCATTGACGCCTCACGAGGTCATTTACGGGGAAGGAAAAAGGGGACGGGTGTTATACGTTCCGTCCCAAGGAAAAGGACCGTATGGTCATAAGACTCCTGCGGATGCTATAAAGCTGGATCAGAAAATCCAAAAGACGCCAAGGCAAAAAATTATCTATTACATCCACCATGGGGCTGTGAATATTACTGACAGTTGCTTCATACAAATATCATCAAGAAATGGCATTGCACGTGGAGATAGCATACAAGCAGGGGTGTGACTAAGTGTCATTTTGTATATACACAGGCAGAACACTTATCATAGGGTAAAGCATCAATACTTCAGGACAGCAGTATGACAAGTATCGCTTGAATCAACGGGCCGTGCAGTATAATGATTGGAAGTTTGTCGACGTCGATAGGGAGAGCAAGGTTGGATTGTCGCCTAGATATGATGGATAGGGTGGGGTTGACTGCGGAATGGGGATTTCTCGAGTCGTCGAATAAGTTAGTGTCGGCATTGTCGTGTCGAGGGTCGAATGAATCGAGGTACAGATCAAGGCCGAATGAGTCCGCTTTAGAGGCCGTCAACAAGATAAAAATAGAGGTTTCGAAAGTGAATAAAAATCAGCAAAGACGGGTGTGAAAAAAAGCGAAAAAGAAAACGAGACACGGTAGCCAACGCGAAGCTAGGATAGTGTCGGGTTGTCGAAACGAAGTAAGTTGACGGGCGGTTTGAACCTAGTAGAAGGTCTGGAGGATGTTCAATCGTTTTCTACCATCGAAATAGCGCCGCATTGTTCACAGAAACTCCACATCGTCCTTTGGCCGTTGAGTCCTGGAGCGCAAGCGACACGAAGTTTAGGTATTTGCGAGCAATTGGAGCTGAAGAGGATGAATAAGGAGTAGTAAAAGGGGGCAATGGCACGAAACAGTAAGTCACAGTCGAGCTATGCGCGAAAGCGCGCTGACCATAGGAACATACCCATGGTGAGTGAATCCCTTCGAGGGTTGAAGGAGGCCAACTGAAGGAGTGTTGGATGACTGAACGGCATAATGGGGATAATTATGGGAATTAGTGTCGACGGCGCCAGATGAGTTGAAGAAGGGTAGTGGGTACAGGTCGAATGTCGGATAAGCTGCTATAAAAAGTAGAGAAATGAATCATGCTTCTCTTTAGCAATGTGGCGTAGACATACAGAAACCAATTATGGGGGAGTTCGATTCATTTGAGGATGTTGAGCTGACGTTTGAAGGAAGCCGTGTATGAAGTCCGGGGTAAATAGGCTCAGCATCGAACATAACGACATCATCTTCGTAGCTGTTGGGGAAAGGAATCAACTTCAATTGTTTCGTATTCTGCAAAAGCCATTAACTAGGTGTTCGGTAGTTGGCGCGGGGAGGTAAGTGAACATACGTTTTGCGCAACGTCGTCGGTGTCAACATCGAATTTTCTTTTAACTGCCATTACTTGATACTACTTAGCACAGGAAGCAGATATGTAGAGTATGGGTATGAAAGATAGAGGAGGTTGAGAAGGGAATCCGGTGCTGTGGGAGGGAACTTATACGTAGCTATGTTTACCTCTATTTACCTACATAGCCAGCATTGTCTGGTGGATATCGGGGATGCCGGAGCATGCCGAGGGACTCCGATTGGCTAGAGAGATATGCACCCCAGTTTCTTAATTGCCTCTTTGAGAAAACCAAGGGCCGCTATGGTGAAGCCGCCAAACAAATAGTCCCGGCATCTGTCATAAATTCATGATGTCTCACATGTCAATGATGGGAAATTCAGTAGCATCACGCGTAGGCCTATAACGTGATAAGGCTTTGAGCTCTCAACACGTGGTTAAACGTCACGCTTTGACCGACGTGGTCGACCTGACTTGGAAGATTGCCACATTCTAACGTTTTACATCGACCAGTACATTAAGGGATGTTGGACTTCAATATCCCTGCGGTCGAGATTGATCTACCCGACTACCTTGAACCTGCTCTATCATATCTCGCGGATTTACTCCCGTCACCAATTTATTCTTTCCTCATCAATGTTCTGTCTCACTTTCTTGCCCTCTTCACATCGTTGTTCACACTTGTAACCTCGCTACTTTCGGCAGGCACATCGACATGGGATGCCCAAAAGCTACTTCCGCCCCTCATCAGCATGTTTGCGGCGTATCTTGCCCTTCTAAGCTTGTACCGAACGACGAGTTGGATGATACGAACAATTATATTTTTTATGAAGTGGGGGGCAATGTTGGGTGTTTTCATGGCTGCAGTGGGTTGGGTTTTAGGGAATTCGAACGGAAATGGCTTAGGAAATTATGGCATGGTTTCAACCCTGGGCAGTTTTATCCTCGACATGATCAATGGCCAAGGACAAACTGCTGCCAGAAGTTCACCCTTCAAGTCGAAGACACAGAAAACGCGTTCAAGCTCTAGACCTATCGAGAAGAAGAAATTAAAACCAAAGCCATGGGAACCATTTGAGCGTCATCGTGACTGGCAGCAGCAAAGCCCAGCTCCCGTCGATCCCGCAGCAGATGCCCAAAAATTCATCAGTGATGTCGTGGGCGCCGCAGGAAGAAAAGTGAGGGAAAGTGGGTGGTGGAATTTAGCGAAGAAGATAGTTGAGGCAGGTTCTGGCGATAGTGGGGCTGAAGAAATTGAAGGGCGGGAGCCAGTTCAGAAGGCTACGAAAAGCAGAACACGTTCCAGATAAACACATTGTATAGGATTTCTTTCATCACACGGTCAAGTCTTTGAGTAGTGTATCGATAGCGGTTGTACCACCAATTGAAGTATTTCCATTGTGAACTGGCTGCCTCGAAAAATATATATTGAAGCTATAGTGAATAATGGTATATTGTTTCTCATGATACTTCTCTCTTCTATTGCTCGGGGTTGTTCATTCGGTGCCTAGATATTTTCGTTAAGGGAATATATCCGCACAGGGAAATGCATATCACTTACTGTGCAATACGACCGAGCTGTGAGAGCCCGGACAAGCCAACAAAGAAGTTGACCTATTATCCATTAGCCAAGCACTTGACTCCAGAGTATCAGGAACTCACGGCCGCCAAGCTGTAATTCACAGGGGTAATTACAAAGGAGTAGCGCACCCAGATAAAGCCCGTACAGGCGAGGGCTATACAGGTAATGTTGTTCAACACCTTTGAAGGAGCATCGGGTCAGGTACACACCAGCGTTTTGTGACACACTCAATTTTTCAGCCGGTCGAGTTAGATCCTTAAGCCCTGCAGCCACGAGACACCACTTCATCATAGGAGCCCAGAAGAACACAGTCTTGGGTCCTGCAAGGTAAACGCAAATGTTCATGTACATTTTTATGCAGCGGGGAAGGGACTGCGCACGTACCCGCAGGATGGTTCATGAACGAAGTGAACTTCGAAGCCCCGGCGGACGCTGCTGCTCCTGACATTGTGAGGGTTTTTGTGGGTAATAATTGAGCTAGAGGGTTTACAGATGAGTCGAACAAGAAATCGGAATGAATGTTGTGTGACGGCGTGATGGAGCCGTGTCACAGCCCCAAACTGAGGGTACCAATGGCAAGGTTCGACGAAAGTGTCCTACCTCTCCCCCACTATGACACCATGTGACTATCGGGAAACCGGCGCAAACTCAGCCGGTGTTATCAGTAGATAAGATATACGACTTCAAAACTTATGTGTAAGCGTGTCGCTTACAACCTACAACCATACGCGATCACGTGCCCTTTTACTTACATTGCTCGACATCCTGTATCTACATATTATCATCTTACCTCCAATACACGCAACATTCCTCTTTACTCCGTCCCTGTTTTAGTGTTGAGAACCACGTTCTCTTCCACTTTTTTTTAAAGAAAGAATGTTTGCTCGTTACCCCAGTCTGTCCCCCTGTCCCACCTGCGATTCCGACCCAGTTCACCCGGCCCTCTCGTCACTACAAAGCGAACCCCCCCTCCGTCACTTTAAGACCGCCTAAACAGGTTTCAAAATATCTCACAACGTTTAACTCATCGAGACATTTCCATAAAAGCGATTTCTCAAAAAAAAAAAAAAAAAAAAACATCGTAACTGCCTTGTGTTGAATGTCCGACATCATAACATTCCTGAACCTGCTCGACCTCCGTACCAAACCGAACCCGCGAACTTACTACCCAGCTGCTCAGCTATCACTGGAGCACTATCACAAACTGGCTGTGTCCTTTCGCGTCACATACATTTCCCCCTCCCCCCTTTATCTTCCTTCCTTCCATCACGTCATTGACCTTGCCGCTGTCATCACCAAAAGAAGTCCCCAGTCAACGTTTATAAACCTTGAACCTTCAATGGACCAACGAAATCGCCCTCTTGCCCTCTCTCCCTCTTACCACCTTGCATCTTCTGTCCTGGACAGCTCACCTGCCCCGTCTCTTCCCCCGTCCCCTCGCTCTTCTCCCCTGCCGATCCTCACCCCATCACCCAGTACCTCTCCCGCTCCTTCATCCTTAGGTTCTCCCCCTCCCCTGGAAAGCATAACCCTGTCACCAAAATCTTCCCCCGTGGGTTCCCCGTCCCTTGTTCACCCAAAGTACGTTGACGAAGACTCTGACTCTGACCCGTTCACATACTCTGACAACTCCAACTACACCATTAGGATGCCGCCTCCCAACCAAACCTCCAATGCCATTATCACGCAGACTGGCCCAGACCGCTACCCCTTGTTTGGAGCTGGGACCATCAGCTTTGAGAGTGTCCAGCGTTTTAGCGTCACTTGTCTCCGCGTGTTTCGTGCCAAAGGTATCGCCCCCGAGGATCAGGTCGGCCGCATCATGTATTGTTTCGAACGCGACGACGTTATTGCTTGGGTTGAGGCCAACCACGACACCCTCCTCACCCTTTCCTTCGACGAGTTCATGACGGAGTTCAAAGCTAAGTGGCTCCCACGTAACTGGCAGGACGAACTTGTCAACAAGGTCATTGAACGCCAGCCTCACGACATTTCCTTCGCTGACTGGATAATCACACTCTTTTTTTTTTTTTTTTTGTTCAACATTTTATATACCAACTGTACATAATACATGTGCTGGTCACTACAAGTAGTAATTGGGCAAGGGGGAGAGGGGGGCAGGAGACAAAGCGCTGCAGGGCTAGGGTGCTTGCCTGACCGGGGTCGGACTAGCGAATGGAGCCAGAGCTCGTTGTACACAGGCCGGAAGGGCCAATCTACGCCAGGGGGTGGGCCCCCTGCTGCGGCGCTCCGCAGCAGGTGGTGGCTTCAAGTCCACCAATTATCCAGGTTCGCATGTTCAGGCAGGGAGCACCCTATAGCCATCACTTAGAACACTGAGTACCGCCCCTAGCCTGTTTAGGACTAGGGAACATCGAACGTGAAAGCGTTTTTGTTCTCTGAGAGGAATTCAACCAGCCACACATAGCGCAGCTGGCAGCTGGGCTTGTCTTCCCGTCCGTGCTGTGGACAGTCAAATAGGACGTGTTGTACGGTTTCCAAGGGAGCACCGCACCTACAGGAGACAGATTCTTCCTTGAAGAATCGCGATCGGAACGCCCCAATTGGAGCGTGTCCAGTGATGCATTGCACCAAGCGGGCAGTCAGAGCATGGCTGTGACCAGTCTTGCGCATCCACGGCCCATTGTTTACATGGGTCGGAGTGAGCGGGGTGTCCTTTTTTGCATAGAGCGTCAGGAAATTGGAGCCAATGTACTTCTTGGACTGGAAGAGAGACTTCCAGCCGTCAAGCATGCGTGTAACTGCTTCGTGTCGTGCAAAGTCAGCAGATATAACCGGCGCTCCACCTGCCTCAACACAAGTTGAGACGGCGCTGATGTGTGCCAGTTGGTGGTCTTCAATCTCCACACCACTTGTAATATGGTGGAGGTGAATCTTGTGGATGGCACGGAGCTGCAGCCAAGGCAGCAGCACATTGCACACTTTGAGGGCTGATGCTTGACCTGAGTGGTGTGACGCATCGAGGGAACGCCTGAGGGCGTTGATGGAGTCGGAGAAGATATGGACATCATGGATGTCCTCTAGTCCAATGTCAGCTGCCTGTTGGGCGCCTTCCGCAATCGCTCGCAGCTCGGCGTCATCAGACGTAGATAGGCCAGTAGCAAACCAGTCCTCATATAAATCTCCATCGTGCCAGACGCAGTACACTGTGACTGACTGCATGGGAGGAGGGGGGGTGGATGCATCAGTGATACAGTGGCTCAAAAAACTGCCCCAATGTTTGTACATTTTTGAAAGATCAATATGGTATGAAGTGCTGACATAAGCAGGGGACCTGGGGTAATTATGTAAGATACTATGACATCGTGGCTTTCCAATGGACCCTGGATCATGTGATTTGGATCAATATCCATTAAGCTATAAGCCAAACAAAATGGTTACTTATTGGGGCAGTTTTTTGACCCTTATCTTATTTTCCATTATTCTGGCATTTATGATCCAATGCAAGAACATTATGGACTGTGGGAAGAATAAACAATGTCATGTGACTTTATTTGTATCAATTTGACATGTTGGAATTGGTTCAATCATCTTCTTGACCTCTTACCACCATCATGAAAGCCATTTCTACTGCTCAGCACAATACTGTTGTTTCTCTCCTCAATGAGGGCTATTCTCAGCATCAAATCAAGGAGAAAACTGGTCTAGGGAAGGGTACCATCAGTAGGATCAGCAAAGATGTGGATGGAAACAAAGAAAACAACCTTGGTGGCCGCCCCTCCAAGCTGTCTGTTCGTGACAAACAGTCAATTATTCGTCAAATCAAGTCAGGGAAGCTTGATAATGCAGTTCAGGCTACCCAATTCATCAATGGCATCATCCCCAA
This sequence comes from Collybia mongolica, assembly GCA_013420905.1. Classification (NCBI taxonomy): domain Eukaryota; kingdom Fungi; phylum Basidiomycota; class Agaricomycetes; order Agaricales; family Clitocybaceae; genus Collybia; species Collybia mongolica. Next base: position 1,588,545 of record JAAXNY010000004.1, read on the forward strand.
TCCTGTCACACCCCAGACAGTCAGAAATGCACTCAAGGAAAATCAATTTTATGCTGCTACAAAGAGGAAAGCTCCTCTTCTCAAACGAGCCCATCGCATCCGGCGTCTCCAGTTTGCAAAATATCATGAAAGCTGGACTGTGGAGGACTGGAAAAGGGTTCTATGGACAGATGAGACCAAAATCAATAGGATTGGGTCAGATGGAAAGGTTTATGTCTGGAAACAAAGGGGAGAACCACCATCTGATAGAACAACATCACCTACTGTCAAACATGGAGGAGGAGGAAACCTCATGGTATGGGGTTGTATGGGGTGGAATGGAGTGGGAAAGCTCATAGAGGTGCAGGGGAACATGGACAAGGTTCAATACTGTGAAATTTTGGAGAGTGGAGTTCAGGAAAGTTTTGAGAAGTTGGAAATGGTGGATGGCGAGTGCTACTTTCAGCAAGATAACGACCCCAAACACACATCTGGACTGGCCACACAGTGGTTTGAAGACAACAACATTCAAGTCCTTGGCTGGCCTGCCCAATCCCCTGACATGAATCCAATAGAACACCTTTGGGAACATCTCAAGCGCCGTCTTAAAGAATATCCGACACCACCCAAAGGAGTACATGAGTTGTGGGATAGATTGGCTGAAGAGTGGGGTGAAATTCCACCAGAGGTATGCCAAAACCTGATAGAAAGTATGCCCAGGCGGATACAAGCAGTTATAAAGGCAAAAGGTGGTCATACAAAGTATTAGATAGAAAATTAATAGAGGGTCAAAAAACTGCCCCAATGAGTAATCATTTTGTTTGGCCTATAGCTTAATGGGTTTTGATCCAAATCACATGATCCAGGGTCCATTGGAAAGCCACGATGTCATAGTATCTTACATAATTACCCCAGGTCCCCTGCTTATGTCAGCACTTCATACCATATTGATCTTTCAAAAATGTACAAACATTGGGGCAGTTTTTTGAGCCACTGTAATGCAGATGCTCCATGGGGAATGAGAGGCCTCATTGGCAGCGCTCTTCAGTGATGTGGTGCGGTCTTTCATGAATTCCTCGCGGTGATCACTGCCCTTAGGTGGGGGGGTGACAATGTCATAGACAATGCGACCAGGGAACAGGTCCTTGGGGCACATGCCTGGTTGGTTGAGTGGGTGGACAGGGTCCAGATCCAGGGAAGAGAGGCCAAGGTTAGACCAGGCCTCTACGATGGGCAATACTAGTTTACCGAGCCTACGGCTTGGGTTGCAGGCATTGAGGGTCTCAACAGAGAATTTGTGGTTCCCATCAATGAGGCGTCGAAAGGCGTGTGAGGCCTGGAGTGCACGGGAGCGGACATGACTCCTTTCCACCAGCTTTCTGACATGGAGGTGGATAGGGGGTATGCCTGTGAGGGTCTTGCCAGCCCCGTTTGGGGATGTCTTGAAGGCACCAGTGATCCAAAGGCACGCTCGTCTTTGCATCTTCCGGAGGTTATCGAGAGGGCCTGCCATGCGGGCCCCTTCGTACATCCAAAGCCTGCTCCCATATGTAGCGATGGGAAGAACACAGGCTCGGTATAGCATTCGTTTGTGCTTGGGCCTAAGTCTGTGCACCGAGTTGCCAAGGGAGAGCATAGCCTTTACAGAGGTGAGGGCTTTGTTTGTGTATCGTTTGACGTGCTCTCTGAATGTGAGGGGACGGTCAAAGAAGAATCCGAGGTAGCGCCAAATGGTGCCAGGGCGGAGGGGGGTGTCCCCAGTATATGGGGCATAGCCAAGGTCGATGTCAGGGTTGATATCACTGTGTTTTTGAGAGAAGTGGAATGACTCTGACTTGCTGTGTTCAAGAACCAAATCCATAGCCTGGGTGAGCTCAAATACGACTTTGTAGGCCCCTTTGAGCTTAACAAGGTTCTGTTCGAATGTGTCCGACTGCACTATAATGGTGCCATCGTCCACATAGGAAATTAGTGAAGCTATGCGGACCCTCCATTCGAATTCTTGAGGAGGGGTGCGAGGCATAGGGCAGAGAGGATGGGGGACATGGCGGAGCCCTGTCCCAGACCCACGCTGGATGGGAAGAGCGGGGACACTTTGTCGTCCCATGCGTATCTAGTATGACAATCAACAAGGTATGACCTGAAGAACGCAACCACTTCTGGTGCGAATCCCTGTCTCTTGAGGATGTGTAAGAGGACCTCGTGGTTTATGGATGGGAAGAACTGAGCTAGGTCAAAAGCAACGACGCTCGTCTTGAGTTTGGCACGCCATCCTGAGCGGACAACGTGTGTGAGAAAGCAGCCAGCATCCTTGGTGGAGTTCTGATGGACTCCTCTGAACTGATTGGGGTGAAAGTACACCATGTTGAGCAGCTTCAAACTGCATCCTGGTGGACAACATTTTCTCTAGAAGTTTGCCCAGTGTGTTCAATAGAACTATTGGGCGAAACGACTTGGGAGTGTCATACAATGGTTTACCTGGTGAAAGGGGGCTCCTGGGCTATAAGTGTGCTGATGCTATGAAATGTAATCCCTTACACACACACACCAAACCTAACAATCAACACATGAACAGTAGGAATCGCCTGTTTTGAGTTCGGGTTCAAGTGCTTAGAAGCACTAAGCTTTGAATAGTACTAGCCAAAGCCCTTTCCAATGATCTCTCAACGGGTTTGATTTAGACAAAAGCTTCAACACAGGTTTAAAAACCTACTAGGTATATTTATAATATCTATCGATCCAATAGACTGAGTACCAAGTGTACGTTCAATTATTAATGATCCCAAGCGGATCTATAAGTCCAAGCGACTTATCAAACAATACAGTGCCAAGTGCACTAAGGCCAAGTGCCTAGTAATTCCAACAGACAATACGGTACTAAGTTCCAAGTGAACTAAATTTCTTTAATTCTGTGGTTCTTCAATCAATTCCAATCAAGACACGTTGAAGCAATCTGATCCTTAATTTGGGCACGCAATAGTGTTTTAACAAATGTGATTTGTATACTCTATAGTAGCGCGAAGTGGGGGCAAGATTCCTTGCCTTAGCGCTACTCATCTACAGTCTATTTATAGTGTACAAACTAAATATCATATGGAATTGTAAATTTTACACGGAACCACGCTCCTGCGCGCCAAGGATCTGTATTCAATGCTGATGCGTCCTCTACAACTTGGCCACGCGCCATGCATGCCAATTATGCCGTTTACTGGTTACTTATCAAATATTGAAAGAGCTGGCTAAACTCTTATCAAGTCCCGACCGCGTGCTTTGTTATTTAAAACAGCGCGGCACTGTCATTTACTCCTCCTGATTGTCCCGGTTGCTATTCACGGGGTCCCGTTGCTTCCGGTAGTTAACACCAAGTACCCCTGACTAGGATCGGGTTGTGCAAGTCCCGAATTTACAATTACTTCTCCTATTAATGATGATCCCCGGACTAATGATATCATACTACAACGGTTACTTATGAACTAAGACACCGAGGTTGTAACCGGGCATGGTGAATAGGACTAATAATAGACCGTACTCATAGTCCTCTGTACTGATAGTGTATTATCCATTAGACTAGTTCACTCTGATTAGCCATCTTGGAGCTCGACTCTAATCCTTTATTACCATTTACTTGGTTATTAGAAATGATACTAATAGCCTTACTTGTTGACTTTATAAGTGCAAACAATTTCGGGCCCTATCACCGGCTTGGGTATGACCACCGTAACGGATGCTTTAAACTCGGCAGGCCAATGGCCTGACGAGAGGCAAGCGTTTGCAAGCCACAAGAGTAGTTTGCTGCACAGGTCATCTTGGATGATCCGTTTAAGGTGGCGCCATGAGATGTGATCTGGCCCAGGGGCGGATCAATTCAAGGTGCCTGAAAGGGCATCCGACATCTCAGCAGCAGAGTAGGGGACCCACACCCGCGTTGTGGGTGAGGTCCAAGTGTTGCCCAGCTTGTCAAGGTCAATTGGCCTATCAATAGCTGAGTTGAAGGTGGAGTGCAATGCGTTCCATAGCAACTCTGTGGTGCTGCATGGCATGCCTTGGTATGAGATAGCCTCGACCGGGGGTGTCTTGCGTGGGCCTACCCAGTCCATGAGATCCCATGGTCTGAGGTTAGTATTAGCAATTTTGTCGATGCGTTCGTCGAAGTGCTTTCGTTTCGCTCTATGCGTGGCGGCCTTGAAGGCCTTCCAGTCCTCTGGGAGATCAGAGCTCATGGCCTCAGACCTCGTCCGGGCGCAGTCCGAGTCCCACCAAGACTTAGACCGGGCGCAAGCCTGGTTAGTCTTAGCGTGATGGGACCACGCCATTTCAAAGCCCTTAGCTATTGCCTGAGCAACTAGTTGAGTTTGTTCCACTGATGAGACGTCAGGGATTTGGATGAGCCTGAGAAGTGAACACACTTCCGCGAGGAAAGCAGTCTCTTCTTTGGAGTCGATTTTGATTGACATCTTCCCTTTGGGGAACTCAACCCTAAGGGGGATGTCTAGGAGTAGAGGAAAGTGATCAGGTTCACCCTTATCACCTATCGGCAGGTCGGCTGTGTAACCCCGGAATGCCGGGACAAACACAAGGTCAAGGACCGAGCCACGCAGGGCCGAATTATACGGCCAATGTGTGACCCACCCCAAGGGGGGGGGCAATCTGCTCAAGGCTGAGGGCGGCCGCGCACTCCATGAGCCTGTTGGCCATGGGGTGCTCATGATTGAGGGTAGCATCCCAATGCGCTGAGGGGCAATTAAAATCACCCCCCATATAGCTAACATCGGGGAACTCATCCAGGTGGTCTTCGAGGAATCGGACTGCTGATCCATTCTCATCTGAGTAGACATTCATCAAATGCACTGGGCCAAGGTGCCCTCGAACAGTGATGAGCATGACGTTGCAGTGGTTAACAACGTCCGATCGGAGCTTAGGTTTCACCGAGCGGATAGCTCGGTTGACATAGGCCATGACGCGCGGCCAATCTTTGGCAGTGTCGAACCCTTTGGGGAACATGGGAATCCAGTCCGGGTGGACGGGGGGTCCCCTGATGGGGACCCCGTCTTTTTCGGTCAAGGAGGCTGTATACCGTACAGTGGCCCATGGCAGCTCCTGCAGGAAGAGAATGTCAGTGACATCCTTGCGGCGTTCTAACAAGTCAACTGTCCAGTGTCGTTTGCGCCTGACATTTTGGCAGTAGGTTCTGAGCGTATTTACATTACAAGTTGTACTAGACATTAATCAAGTAACTTTTTGTCGAAACACTCGAGTACCCTCCCTGTGTCCTTGGAGCCTGTCTCCTGTAACGGTGGGGAAGGGGGTATTAGCAGATGGTGCGAAGCGTAAGAGCTTGTCACCTACCTTCTGGGCAGTGTACTTGGCCGCTAGCCACTTGGCATCATAGCGGTGTTTCCAAAAGGAACACTTCCTGTTGTCAGACTCATGGGCAAGGCCACAGTTGACGCATCAGGAGGCATGGGGGCACTTATGACCTGCTGGTGTTGCAAGTCTCGGTGGGGTGGCCTTGGAGGCGGCCTTGCAGCATGCCGCTAGGTCGCGGTGATTGCAGGCGTCATGAGGTCTGCCACAGTAGGAGCACAGTTGAGCTCTGAAGGGACAGACCTCCTTGCGGTGGCCAAACCTCCAGCACTTTGTGCAGATAGGGACCCCTATTTGCTTGTCAGCAGGCAGGATGGTCAAAGACTGGGACCCAAGCATGAAGCTCTTGTTCCGAAGGCTGCGGAGGTGGGTGCCTCCACGAGAATCATAAATGTCAAAGAACACAGTGCATGAGTCTGACGTTTTGGAGTTTCTGACCACGTGGGGGAGCACCCCTTGGTACAGATGGATTGCACCTTTCCATTTGCAGGTTTCAAGGATAGTCTTGACCTCCAATGGAGTGATGGGAATGGGCTTCCCGGTTTCGTCATATGTGACAGTCGTACCAAAGAAGGGAAAGTTGGGGATGTGGAGGAAGGTCTTGGAGGACCCGACCTCAACCCATGTCTCTGTATCAGCCCCTCAAGCCTCCTTTGCCTTGGCGTTTAAGAACTGGTAGAGGACCTGGAGATTGTCTTCGGAAGGCACAGAGTCCATGACAAGGGACAAACCCCCAAGATGGTTCCGTGTTTCTACGACGGCGCAGATGGTTCGGTGATTAGAACCAAGAGTACTGTTGATCATTGGTATAACAGGAGTGTCGTCCCAGTACACCGGCGGAGAACAGAAAACCATAACTTCTTTCCAAGAGGAGCCGTGGGTGGTGGAACGCTTCACGTTGGCGCGAGCTCGTTCAGCATTTGTGTGGGAGATGGCAGCCCCGCCCGCAACAATCTGTTGCGCTTGGACAATGGATGCATTGGGAGCCAAGGGGAACAACTTGGCCATTTGGACTAGTCCCTCCACCGTGGCAGCAGCGCCCTTTCTCCTCTTGGAAGGGGGAGGTTGGGGGAGAGAGGCAGCAGCAGCTGCTGTAGATGCAAACGAGGCTGGGGTTGGCCTAGGGGGGGGAGGTGGAGGCCGTCTGGATGACCGAGCCGGGATAAGCTTCCTTTGGGGCCTGCGGAGACCTGCAGGGTCAGAGGTAGCATTGGACGAATGGGGGGGCCGCTGCCCTGATCCAGGGGGACCGTACTTAGGGGCAGGGGGAGCGTCAGGGGGGAGCTGGCTCCGAAGGCTGTCGATGACCTGTTGTAGGGTGGTGACTTGAGAGGTCCCATTGGCAACATGCCGGATGAGGCTGATTTCAGAGGCCGAGTATACAACCTGGAGGAGCTCAGTGGCAAAGGTGTCAGTGAGGTGTGCAGGGACGCAATATCCCTTTTCAGTCCAGAGGTTCATAAGCTCTGTTGTGTTGTGGAGTGATGAGGTAGCCGCCTGGACGTCCACCTCCACCGATTCTTTCGAACCGGTTGGGAGGAAGGCATCAGCAGGGTCGTCAAAGCTCTCCTGGAAGGAGTTCATCTCCACCCCCTCCAAGGTTTCCTCTCGGTCCTGGGGGGGTGGGGCTGGGGCTTTGCCTTTGGTGGACAACAGTGTAATGGTGTCGTCGTCTGCTGCAGTGTCCATCGGAGTGGAGGAATCCGCCTCCGATGCAGGTGCAGGTGTGGGTGGTCAAAAGAAGACCCATTGTGCAATAGTAGGGAGGCCCGGGGGTCTCTGAGGAGTTGTGCTCCTGGATGGAGCAGGGGAGGAGGACCCACAAAGATAGTTGCAAATGTCCGGTGGTTTCGAGGCACGTTCCGCCGATCGCTGGGATCGGCCAGGTGGATTGTCTTTGCCCATGTCAGAGGCACGGGGCTTGGTTGGTAGAGTGTTATCGGGGGTGATCTAGGGCAGCAGGGTGCGTAGAACGACGGTGGTTGTGCACGTCGTGGTAACAAGTCAAGAAGCAATGGATAATCACACTCACCAACACCAACTCTTATCTCAGAGGCCGTCCATCCCATGTTCCCGATGACCAACTGTGAGACCACATCATTGCGTGTTTTACAGACCGGCTTCGCCAAGCCTATCGCTCTGCCGACTTGCATGACCTTCTACTGTCCATTGAGGATTTCGACACGTGGGTGAAGGAAGTAACGCGTATCGACGACAATCTACAGGCCCAACGCAATTGTGCACAAAGCAATTGGTTAGAATCCTATGCCCAGTTCGGCCTACGTGGACACAATGTTGTGAACATGACACAGTCCCTCCTTGTCCCTCCCGCTGCTGCCCCCCCTGCATCTTCCTCAAACAACGCCTCCAATCCTTTTGCCAACTTGAAACCTTTGACTCCAGATGAACGCGCGCTCCTCATTGCTCATCATGGTTGCTTCAAGTGCTGAGCTTTCTATGTAACTCATCTTCGTTCCAAGTGCGATGTTACCCCGACGGCCCAAGACTGTTCTAATGTCAATCCTGTTTTTGCTGCCAAAGCCCGTGCAACTTGGGTCTTGAATGGCTCACCGACTCGTAATGCACCCGCCTCGGCTGGCCTACCCAACGTTGCAGCGTCCACCACCCCTGTTGTCGCCGCCGTGTTCGAGCAGGAGCATGCCAGCGATGAGGGTTTTGAGCTCTCCGACAGCTACGGTGGTAATGAGTACATTGATCATTTTTCTGAACCACTCCCACGTCACCTTTTCTGGGACTGTGTTATTGATTCCCATGTATCCGATTACCCTGTTCCTGTTCATGCGCTTATTGACCATGGCGCGCCCCCAGTTCTGATTTCTAGGTCCCTTGTGCAACGTCTTCAGCTCCAGCCTTGACTGCTTTGTAAGCCTCTCGACTTCTCCAGTGCCTTTGACTCTATCCCAAACAATTTCGAACCCGCTTCACACGACTCCGCCACTTCAACTGCCTTCACCGAATACGTTAGAATCACCATATCTTCTCCCAACTTTGCATGGAAATCACGTGCTCTTAACGCCATTGTTTCTCCCTCCCTCAATTGCAACCTTATTCTCGGACTGGACTTCCTTGTCAGTAATACAATTGTTGTAGATGCACATGCACGTACTGTTGTTGTTAAATCGACGGGTTTCGATTTACTACACCCTCCTGATCCTAAGCTGCCCCGTGTTATACCCGTCCTATCCCCATTCAAGCGGCGTCTTTCCGAAGCACACACCATCAGGTCGGGGCAGCATGAAACCCACAAATTACGGAAGGACATCCACACTGAGCTTCGAACGCTGTTCGCAAAGCACCCCGATAAATTCTGCATGAAGCGGTATACCACGGGCAACCGTAACCTCATTGCTTCAGTTCAAACAAAAATTCGCCAACTAGCCGCCCTCAACGTTCTCTTAAAGCTCAACAAGAAGTTTAAGGCTGACTTTCCTGACCGGTTCCCGCACAACATTCCACATGTCCGTGATTTACCCCACTCGGTGTACCACAACATTGAGATCACATCAGGTGCTAGTATCACAATGTCTCATGCTTACACCTGCCCACGTAAGTTCCGTGATGGGTGGAAGACCCTCATTGACCAACATGCAGCAGCAGGTCGTATTTGTCCTTCCTCATCAGCATACACCCCTCCCTCGTTCATTGTCCCCAAATCAGATCCTACTGTCCTGCCCCATTGGGTAAATGACTTTTGAGTGCTTAACCGGATTACAGTGCCGGACAACTATCCTTTGCCTTGCATTGACGACATCTTGGCAGATGCCGCGAAGGGAAAAATCTGGGGTAAAATTGACATGACCAATTCCTTTTTCCAGACGTTGGTCAACCCTGAGCACATTAAGTACACCGCCACCTTAACCCCCTTTGGCCTATGGGAGTGGGTTGTTATGCCCATGGGACTTTGGAATTCTCCTGCCACGCATCAACGCCATGTTACCATGGCCTTGAAGGCTTTTCTCAGGAAATCCTGTTATGTATACCTGGACGATATTATCATCTGGTCTGACTCCCTTGAAGATCACAAGTGAAATGTCACGAATATCCTTCAAGCCCTACGCGATGCTGAGCTGTACTGTTCTTTGAAGAAATCTATGTTGTTTGCGACGGAGATCGATTTTTTGGGCCACCATATCTCGGCGCGAGGGATTGAGGCTGATAATTCGAAGGTTGAGCGTATACTTAATTGGCCAGCGCCCAGGTCCGCCAAAGACGTACGTCAATTTCTAGGACTCATGCACTACATATCTGTGTTCCTACCTAGACTTGCCGAGTACACTGCGGTGTTGTCTCCTCTCACAAAGAAGGAGTGTAACTGTGAATTCCCCCCCTGGGACTCAGAACATCAATATGCATTCAAGGCTATCAAACGCCTAGTGGTCTCGTGCGAATGCTTGACCACAATCAACCACAAGAATCTGGGGGACAACAAAATATTCGTAACTTGCAATGTTTCACAACAATGCACCGGTGCTGTCCTCTCCTTTGGACCTACATGGGAGACTGCAAGGCCAGTGGCTTTCGAGAGCCGCCAGCTCCATGGGCCTGAGCTCCACTATCCAGTCCATGAACAGGAGCTCCTTGCGATTATGCGCACCTTGAAACACTGGCGTTGCGACCTCCTAGGGACGCATATCAACATCCAGACCGATCACAGGACCCCCAAAAACTTTGATACACAGAAGGACCTATCCAAACGGCAAGCCCGATCTCAACAATCTGGCCTTTGAGCAGGGTGGCAATCTTTGCCATCCCCCATGCTAGGAGCTCCACATCCTCTGGAACGCCGTTAATGTGGAACAGGTCCACTTCTTCGGGATATTCAGTGAGAAGCTTTCTTGCTGATGGCAATTGCAACTTGTTGTGTCGCCAGTATGTCTGGCTGAGCTCCCTCCATGCTCGGTGTACCTGCTTGCTTGTGACTCGTGGATAGGCTGTTTGGACCTTGGACACCATTGCAGCTGGTGTCAACCACTCCACTTGCTCCTCGATCATCCTCAATGCCTCAGGCGGCATGGAGACATCAACATAAAGTATGTGTTTCACATGATGCTGAAGGTTAACTGATATAAAAAGGCCCTGCCTTGTTCTTTTTGCAGGAGATGACGAGGTGGCTCTGACATGGGTACCGCTTCATCCCCACATGATCCCGATGCTTGACCCCTGGTTTTTCTGATGGCTTTGCCTTCTTCTTATGGGCTTCATCTTGGCTACACCAGAAGCAGGATCGGTGTCCGCTTTTCAAGACCTTATTGTCCTTGACACTAGATGTACCATAGTGAGAAGCTCATACTTATCTCGCATACTTCTATGGACTCACATAAAACGGTATCCTGTCAGCCGCCATATCTCTTGGACAGCCATCGTGACATGCTGTTTTGGAGATATCAGAGGATCTTCTTTGACTGGGTATGTTGCATAGAAGTCAACATGACTGCTGGCTTTGAAGCTTGCCCTCAACACATCAAAGAAGTCTTCTGCCTCACAAAAGTTTTCTGCAGCCTGCAACAGGGTGACACTATAGGTATGATCTCTATCTTTTTTGTTCATCACTCACAGATTCATCAGCATCACTATCCTCAGATTCCAGAATCGAGCCACAGTTATTGTGGTCGGCACGTTTTGAGATTGTCCCATGGCCCTCATTTTCCCAGTTTTCCACACGTGCATGTCGGGTGGGTCTCTCATCTGTTTCTAGGCCGCGTTCCCGTGCGCGTTTATCTCCTATAAGGGCCTGTCCACATTTTTTCCGAGCGCGTGAGGCCTTCTGGTTCTCCCGGTTGCGTTGTTGACAGTCTGGGCAGTGTTTCTGGGATGATTGGTTTGATATGACCTTTTTGCACCATGGTTTGGCACATTTTTTTGTCGTAGAGGTGTTTTCCATGACATGTAGGAGGAATTGTGTGAAAAAAAATGTGCCATTGGCCACAGTCATCACATGAGAATGTATTTGTCATCTACCTACTATTTATGGCAAGTCATAGTGGGGGAGACATGTGAGAGCTTGTTTGACCTACAGACCTGAGCTGGGACCTTTCGGTGGCAGGTTGTACAAGCGAGACTGGGTTGGGACATCATAGCAACGTTGACGAGAGCTGAGTACATCAACAACAACGATATCAACAATAATTACATAAAGCGGATGGACGAACATCCAGATTCTCCAATATCGAAATGTCCTCGGTCCAAGGTTCGATGGTCGCGCAGAACCGGACCACAAGTCCGGTTCTGGGTTCGGGCGAGGCACGAAATCTCAGAACCGCATTGAACCTGGTCCAAACCAAACTTTTTTTGTGGCTTCAAACTCCCTGTCATTGTCAGAATTCTAGCTACAAGAACTTATAATTTGCACACGAGAAGGGAAACCACTGGATGGAAACAGTGAGAGAATCCCATAGATAAGAAAAAATTGAGAGGAGTACATCAACTACACCGGAGCAAACAAAACTCTCTACAAGAGCGAAAATTTTTGGGAAGACATGAGAAAATAAGGAAAATATACTGGACGTGTGCTTGCCACTACGTGGTGAGTCACGCAGCCAATTTACACAAGAGCTGGTTGTTCAAGCCTCAAGAAAGATGCTTGTGGTGTTAATGAAATACTCAAGTTTAACTGCACCCTCAGGAGTGCCCAGGAGGTAAAGGTCATGAATGATTGGTTTCGCATCCTTCTTGAGCAGTATGAGCATTGATTCTGAGAAATCGCCACTGAGATTTGGCTTGTGGCTGCGGGTTGTTAGCTGGGCCGTTGTGAATGGGCCCAATCCGATGATGGTAAAATAGGGTCCGACAAACATGAGCCAAAGGAGTGGCTTGTTGGGCAGAAGTCGTCCTTTCACTGCAGCTTTCGCCTGATCCTCCGCCTGGAATTGGCAGACCCGCAACAGATTCTTGACATCCCTGTCCTTGCTCACCACGTGAGGTGGTGGGAGCTGCATCATGAATGCAGTCACCTTTTTGACTTCAACGCCACCCTGCAAACGCACATGCGGATAAATGGAGGAATAGCGTCCCAACCCAAAATCAGGGAGCAATCCTTGTGAGTCATTGGGATCGTCAGGATTCCAGGGGATGAACAGTTGTGGGAAAATCATATAGCGATTTCGAGGTTGTTTGTGGAGAATAAAGGCCTTGGTTATGACGCTGTACGCATCATATTCTGTAGGGGTGCCCAAAACTGACTTTTGAGCCATCTGCAGGAGGTACGTCTGATCACTCGAAGATGACATCAAAGGACGATATGGGGGTGGACTGTTACCCCGCGTTAGGGTAGGTGCTTTGCCAGTCGAGACATACAGGTAGACTTGCCTCTGATTAGGTCGTGGAAAAATGATAGCACAGAGGGCTGTATTGGTATACCTGTGGAATAGTTTCCGTCTGACAAGTACCAAGACTTGGGATGTCTTAAGATCGTGAATGTGGACTGCCTGATAGCATTATAAGTTTGACCATCAAGCTGTTCAATTCTTGATTGTCCCCATGATCAGCACGAGGCGAGGGACTGAATCCCGAATACGCCGTTATCGATCATTGATCACCCGGATGACTTGTTCACATGAGGTCAGGGACCTTTGAACAATATCAGCTGCAGTCGCTGCTTTGTCAGAATGGACCCACAAACTCTGACGGTGCCTTGATGTTGCTGGCGCTCAGCAATTCCAGCTATTTATTGTGGGGCCACCAGTACTAGACGTGATAACTTGGTGAGCCTAGGCAAAACTGGAGGCATTGGGAGCAACAGTGCCACATGCCATAAATTTGACAGGCTGTTCGATTACGAACAGCACAAGGCGAGGTCGTGGGACTAAAGTCCAAATGTGACATAACTTATTGATTATACGAAAGGGGAGGGCCAAGCTGCGCTGGTAGATCCTCTCTTTTTTGTTTCCAACGGTCCTTTGTCTGTGTGACGATAAGTGACTAGTGACAAGAGTGACTAGCAGTTAAAGCACAACGAGAAGGGATTTTAGCTCAAGTCTCGAGGGAACCGTTATAACAACAGTAGATTCAAGGTAAGCTAGGTTACATACAGACCAAGAAGGACCTTTATATAGGTAGCTAAGGAGGTGTGTATGTAATGTAAATTTTTAGTGAATTAGAATGAATAGAATGAAAATTAACTGTATAGCCTCGAGAGATCGAGGCGTCGATCAATTATAGTGAATTGAAAGCAGGAAGGAAAAACAAGAGGGTGGAGGGATCGGAAACCCCGTAAGTTTTTCATAAGTTTTTTTAGGGGAAGGAAAAGAGGGACGGCCCGAAGGGGAGTCACGAGTTTCGATCCTTACACATGCCCTCCAATATTCCTCCAAGGAATATTCAGGCCTCCATGGCATTGTTGTGAGGGGCTGAAACGTTGTTCGTGTTGTAAGGCGTGCCCTCGCGAGCAGTCGGAGGTGTCGGTTTCTGGGTAGTTAGGTTCGGGGTGGGCGTAGTACGAGACGATGAAGGAGGGACCGCGAGCTTCTTTCGCTTTGCTTTTGGAACGGTATGATGTGTCCCTATCCAATGATTTGGGCAATGGGCCAATGAAATCAATTCCTATTGATTCCCAAGGCTTCCCGGGCACTTCCAGTGGGTTGAGCAAGCCATACGGCTTCTGTGTACTGGGTTTACTCCTGTGACATGTCACGCATGAATCACAGAATTTAATAATGTCTGTTGTTAAGTCTTTCCACCACACGTAGCTTCGGAGGTATGACAGGGTTTTCTGAGGCCCAAGGTGAGCCAACAGACTATGGCCCTCCGAAATTATCACCTCACGAATACTTCGTCCTTTGTAGATGACAGCCGGGACACATAATACCCGAACATCGTTGGACTTCATGTAGAGGATTCTGTCAACATATTCAAAGTTCCGAAATGCTTTAGGAGTCTCGAGGACCATCCGAAAAAAATTATCTTCTTCGTAATGACCCCGGATTGTGTCCAGGACGTCAAGTCCATTATGGCCACCTTTTAGAGCATCCAATAGTCCGGGCTCATGCACTATGGGTTTCATTGGTGGAGATGCCTCCTCAGTGGTGGCTTTAGGAGCAGCTACCAGAGGTGCCAGTGATTCTATGGCCCTCGTTGCCCTACCATCAACTTGGTGGGAGCGAGGACCATGCACCCAAAACTTGTCCTTCATACGACTCGCAAATTCACGAGACGTCTCAGGGCGTCCTGTCTCAGCAGGAGCTTCAGGCAACTTCCAAGCAGAACGTCGTTGCTTTGGGGGCACACTTGCACCAGCTTCCGCTCCTACGAGCAGCGGCATGGTCACAAGTTCCTGAATGCCTTCCACATGGTCCTGAGTAGGATCAAACTGTGTGTATTCAGTAGGAGCACGCACAGTGCCCTTCGCGTCATTGGAGTACAAGCGAGATAGAGCATCGGCAAGAGCATTCTCCGTCCCAGGCAAGAAAATGACTTCAAAGTCAAATTCCGCTATCTTCTCCATCCAACAAGCCTGCTGTCCTGACAAGTTCTTCTGATTTAACAGATGGATGAGACCTTTATGGTCTGTGTACCAACAAAATGAACACCCCTGGAGAATATCGCGATGACGAAGCATTGTCTCCACGCCAGCAAGCATCTCAATTTCGTGAACTGGGTAGTTTTGTTGTGCCTTGTTCAGCTTTGCTGAGTAGAAGGCAGCAATCTTCCCCTTTGTCCAATCATTCCCTTGGTTTATAACACCAGCGACTCCAGTGCTACAGCCATCAGTTATCATGTTGATGTGCTCTGCATCCACATTGTAGTTCAAAGGTACGCAACTATTTTTTTCACAGAGTGACGCGTACTCCTTAATTTCATTGAACGCCCTTTCTTCTAGGTACGACCAACAAAATGGCACTGTACTGCCGCATACATTATGCAAGACTCCCATTGGGATGCGAACCTTAGCAATATCATCTGCTAAGTAGCTAACTGTGCCAAGAAACTGTAAGCAAAGATCCCGACTTGTCGGAGTCTTCCAGTTCTTGACTTTATTCACCTTAGCTGGGTCCATCTTGACCCCGTCTTTAGTGATAACATGCCCCAAGAGCTTAACTTCTTCTGGAAGGATCTGCATCTTCTTCTCACTAAGGTAGAATTTCTCCCTAGCCAGGATGTCAAAGACAATGGAACAATGTTTAATATGGTCTTCCAGGGTATCCGAATAAACCACTAGGTCATCCAAATATATGTCCAGCCAAGCACCAATATACGGAGCAAAGATATACATCATTACTGATTGGTGAGTTGCAGGCACATTGCAATCTCCTATCTGAGCTACATGGCTGACCATGTTACCATCAGGAGTTGTGAATGCTGTCTTCCAGACGTCGGACGGCTTAATGCGATTCTGCTCGAATGCATCTTTCAAATCAAATACTGAACAATGTGGCTTTACTGCAACACGACGAAACACTCCCTCTGGCTCAGGTAGAGGTGAGGACATCTTCACTGTGTTGGCGTTGCGCTCGCAAGCATCCATTGCCGTTCGCAATTTGGGCATATGCTTAGGCTTTCCTACTTTGAATAGACATAGCATAGGTATTGTATTTGCACTATTTGTCCATTCCCAGCGCCCAGATTCCAAATAGGAATCCCTTTTTGTGTTCCATTGACTTCGAAGAGCCTCAGGACAAGTAACCTTTCGCCACGAATATCTCTTCGACTCATCAATGAGAGGTATTGTGTGGTTAATTGCACGTAGCGGGGGCATCCCAGTTGGGGACCCATCCGCTATAGCCTTCTGGGCATGCCTGCGGATTGTTGTACGTGCTTCATCAATACGGTGCGCAGTAACATCCATAGCTCGCAAGGATAATTTCTTTACATTATCTCCTTTCATAGGCAGGGCCTTATCACTTCCAATTATTACTCAAGAGTCATTGAAGCCCAACAGAACTTGATGTTGAAAGAGGAACGGCGTCCCCAATATCAAGTCATAATTAGATATGTTTATGATATCAAAGTAACGTTGCTCGTTTATGTTCTGATACCTAACATTGATGGTTGTCCCACTGTTTACAACAGTACGAGATCCCTGTACAGCCATATGGACAGGCAAGGGTTTTGCCAGGTTTGTCTTATTGACTTTCAACTGGTCTGCTAGCATAGTTGACATGAAGTCTGCTAGTGATCCAGAGTCCAACAATGCACGACAGGGCTTATCATTTATGTGTACAACAACCACTATTGGCTTGGGCACCAATTGTGTGAAGTCCCGTGCTACCGCGGCATTGCGCTGAATAGCGGGGTAAGTACCAGGCTCTATGTGGATGCCATTTATATGCACGACCTCCACTAGCCCATGTTCAGGGTCATTGCGAATCATCAGTTGCGAAGCAAGTTCAACTGCCAGCCTTTCCTGAGTGTCAGATTCCCGAACATGCCAAGGTTTTTCATGTTCGTTGAAGAGCCAATCCAGCTCCTCTCCTTCCACACAGCCCTCAGTCAAGTCCTGAAGTTCAGCATAAGCTGTAGACAACTGGGAGTTGTACCAAGAAATTATGTCAAAAGCTTCCCGTCGCAGCAGGATTTCGGGCAAGATGCATTGGTATCGCAGACCATCATCAAAAACTACATATCCCCTATCCTTGCCAACTGATTCCAGAATTAAGGATAGATGAAAGCGTCCCACTTCCTTTACACCCTGGTAGTCCCCCAAGTATGGGGCACCAGATTCCAGTAGCAATGGTACAATGTGCTCGAAGGCATTTCCAAGCCTCCAACTATGTGGCCAGGGGCGCTCACTGCACTCCTTATGGCTCATGTTTTGCTCACGCAGGATTACAGCCCATGCAAACCATGTTGGCAGGTCAAAGTTCGCATCAAGAAGATAAGGAGAAGGGATGTTTACACCCTCCATCCATTCTACTGGCGAAAGTCGAGCCTCTATCATGTGATGTTGACTGCTTACCTGCTGCATGCGAAACCCATCACGCCCAGCATGATAACCAAGATTTGGGTCCCATGGGTACCAACCTGCCAGCGAGAGAATGCGGGCAGCATTCCGGGCAGGTATGTCACCCACACATTCAACTGGGAAACAATGAGTCTGATGTTCCATCTTATTAACCCTCAGGTTTAATTGCTCCAGGAGGATGTCCTGATGGATGCACTCCATTTCCCGTTCTTTGAAGCTAGCCACAGTGCTGCTACTAGCATAGGAGCTAGAGTTTGATACAGATTGTAAGTCTGGCAAATCATCTTCATTTATTAAGCCTGATGACTCTGATTTGCAGGATGCCAACTTCATAGGTGTATCCTTGGAGAGCTCCGAACCCGGACCATCAAACTCGCGCATAACAGACTCAAATTCGAGAAGTGGGCCATTCAGACCTAGGACAGGCAGATGCCGAGTTGTGTCCACATCAACTTCATCTTTGATCCACACTGGGAGAGTGAAGCACGCCATTGATATTGAGTCATCTGGCATTATATGTTCTCCATCCCCGAGGGAATCCAACTCATCATCTGAGCACTTGTCTGACGAATTTGGATCCAATTCCTCCGAGTCCAAGCAGCTCAGCCATAGCCCAATCTTTCGGAGCACAGAAAGTGACAGCTCATCTGGTATTACTACCAGGTGACGCAATCCATGCTCTTCTCCGGAGCGCAAAGATGTGTCAGGGACACTTTCGAGGCTTGGCAGACTTTCAGAACTTGAGACATAAGAAGCCAAAACGCTTTGAAGGGCTGGCAAACTATCAAGGCTATCTATTGAGCCCGTTACTTTCTGAAGACTTGGTAAGTCATCATATATATCTGAGCTCCACAAAATTGCATTGACACTTAGGCCATTAGATTCCGTGGTGGCTTCCAATGCTGCAGCTGATAGCCCCAAGTCTGAGGTTAACGAAATAGCTGCTGCCGATATACCAGGGGGGCCTGGCTTCATGCCCCCCTGCTGAATATTGTTCTTCCTTGGGCATTGTCTGGACATATGCCCCAGCTGATGACACTTGAAACATCTCCCAGCTGCTAGATATTCAGCTCGTTGTTTGGGAGGTAGTTGGGCCCCTGGTTTTGGCACCTGGCTCTTCAAGTTATTTGAAGAATGTCCTTTATTTGTGGTAGGTTTACCATCTTCACGTTTATGGTCATTTGTCTGACCACCATTTTTAGGCTTGGAGTTCCCCCCGTTACCCTGTGACACTTCATTTGTGCCATGGCTATTCCCATTGGTCGCCTGCCCCTTAGTAAACTTGTTAGGGGTGAATTTTCGTGGGCCCTGATTATTTGAGTAGCCTCTCATCTGTTTGTTAACAGAGTGAGCCATCTCAATTACTTCAGCTTCAGCCACGATTTCCTCCCAAGTTGAGAGCTCAGGGTGAAGTCGAGCCTTATAGAGCTCTGTTTGGATTAGTGGCTGTAGGCCAGTCCAAAGCTTTATGACGCGAGCACGTCTGGAAATGCGCCCCACCATACTGTACAGCTCATCCAGGCGATAGACGTAGTCACATACACTTCTATCATTCTGGTAAGTGTTTTCTAGTCTGCTTCGCTGGTTATTTATGAAGTCCAGTGGGAAGCAGTAGTCAAACAATGCTACATAGAACTTTTGCAAGTCCCAGCTGTACGGATTCAGAGAGATTTTCTGCATGTAGAATGTCCGTGCGCGCCCATTTAAAAATCTGGACACCACAAAGACCTTTTTGTCATCACGAACACCACCATCTTCAACATAGGCTGTAGCCTCTGTTACGAAACGATGATATGCTCGCGGATCTGCAGACCCATCATATGCAGTGGGTGGCACCGGTTTCAAAGTCAGTTTACTTTTTAATGATGCCATCTCATTGTAGGCTATATTTTCACGACCTAGATCATGCTTTTTCTGTCCAGCATCATACAAACTGGTACTAGATGGTGGAGATGAGGAATCAGATTCATAGCCCCCAGCTCGGGCAGGATCAATGCCTGTCCTGGACCAAAATGAACCTCTATCACCTCCTACCCGTTCAATCGCTCGACCGAGATAACTGTCAGGTGTAATTTGACTCGATGGCCTCATTGTGACTGACACGGTCTTTTTCGGTTTCAACAATTTTTTCATATTTGATATTTCAACCATCTGCTTCAAGTGTGCGATTTCGTCGCGCATTTCCTGAAGCTCAAGATCAGCTGTTTTGGGTGTCATCTTGACAGGTTCCACCTCAGTTTGAATGCGCACAGCATGTGGCGTGCTTCGGGCAAATGGCAGAGGTGGGAAAATGTTCTCACTCCCTACTTTCTTAAATTGCTGAAGTGCTTTCCACTTAGCAAATTCCTCATGCTGGGCTTTAAGATCAATGTCTTCAAGATCAATCCCAGCACCTTCAATGTCAACAGGACCCCGACCGGTTCTATCAACACTTTTGCCTTTAGAGGCACCATCTCTAATGACAAATGGTGTCTCAAAGGTTCGATTCGATGAAGTAGCCGCCTCCCGTTTTCGGAGAATGGACTTCTGTTTTTCAGTGAGTTGGCTCTCAGCTTGTATCACTACATTCTCAACATCCGGATGTAATGTAGATGATTTATTTAATTTATTATAACAAAAGTTCGGCATAGGGCTATAATATTGCGCAGACCCTCCTAATTCTTTCGAAGAAGTGGAATTCCCACTTTCACTGAAACGCGAATTTGCTCGCAATCCTTTCTTATGGCGAACCTCCATCCAAGGGAGTTCACCACTTTCATGAGTCGTTATGCCAGCCGTCGCTGGAGTCTCAACTGACTCTTTTCTATCCCCTATAGTCAAGGCGCTACGTTGGCCTTCATTTTGTACAGGGGATGCTGGTCTCGATGCTGCGACGTCGCTGTACGAGCGACGTACTGTGCTACCGGATTCTCGAGAAGAACTCTCGGTTTGCCCAGCCGGGGCCGATGCTGTTTCCAGAGCCAAGCTCTTGGAACCAGTCAATTCTGTCAACGTGGATTCGTCAGCACCAATACTTTTAGCAGAGGGCGTACCTTTTATGGGAACAGGGATCCGCGAGGGGACCGCTGCAGCCACATGAGAGCGAAGGGTGGCACGTCTAGTAGACATGGCTTACTATAACTCCATCCAAGGAATTCTCGGTTGATCAGACCAAAGGGGATCCAGTGACGTGAGGTAGGATTTTTTAGAGGAAAGTAGAGTTGTCGAAGTTGTGTATGGGGTTCAAAATGTGTGACGATAAGTGACTAGTGACAAGAGTGACTAGCAGTTAAAGCACAACGAGAAGGGATTTTAGCTCAAGTCTCGAGGGAACCGTTATAACAACAGTAGATTCAAGGTAAGCTAGGTTACATACAGACCGAGAAGGACCTTTATATAGGTAGCTAAGGAGGTGTGTATGTAATGTAAATTTTTAGTGAATTAGAATGAATAGAATGAAAATTAACTGTATAGCCTCGAGAGATCGAGGCGTCGATCAATTATAGTGAATTGAAAGCAGGAAGGAAAAACGAGAGGGTGGAGGGATCGGAAACCCGGTAAGTTTTTCATAAGTTTTTTTAGGGGAAGGAAAAGAGGGACGGCCCGAAGGGGAGTCACGAGTTTCGATCCTTACAGTCTGACATCAGGTGATTGATCACAAATAATCGATAACCGACATGAGGACAGCGACCCAACTGTTCGTTTGCTTATCAGAGTGGACCCACAACCCCTGAAGATGCCTTACCGCGCATGACCTCGACTTCGAGGTCGTGAGCGGTGAAACCAGGAGTCATAACCTGAGCCCAAGTGCAACGGTGCCAAATTCACCAGGCGCCAGTCAAATACCCGCAATTGGAGAGAAATCCTTGCGCAGTTTGTACGGGATGACTCGATCAATTATAATTCCCACGTGATGATCTTCCCTTAAATCAAGCAAGCTTGGCACTTTTACTACTCACCCCGTTCTCTCGACAACGGTCTCAGCTCGTTCGTTGACCAAAATGTACAACATCGACCCTCTTTGTTTCTGCCAGGATAATCTCACAATCGTTTCACAGTTTACTATGATACCCTGTCGATTCATCAAAGGGTTCGAAATCAGCCATTCAAAACTGGCTGGCAAGTTCGGCGCTTCCAACGTGGATGCTGCTATCGATTTTATCCTTCAAGATAACCTCGATCGGGATGGCTTCAAGTATCTCGCCTGCGGAACTCGACCTGGCCATGAGGTTACCCGGCCTTTAGTGATCGTCCTTGATGATGACAACGACCTGGAGCGGTTGAAGCAAAGACCGTTGGGCGATGTAGACCCCAGTATTCGGAGAGTGCAGGTTATCCTTGACGGACCAGATGTGTGGGAAAGATCAGGCTGACATGAGCAGAGTGTGGTGAGCCGAGTTTTAGCGCGATGTTGTGCATGCTCATTTGTTTCGGTGAATTTGGCCGACTTCCAGTCATTTTGCTTTCTGTATTATTTTCCATCCCCACCGTTCCCATGCAAACATTTGTGCACATCTTGATCACGCCGACCTTCTTTCTTTGTTCTCAAATTACTTCCTGCTCCTCTTCGTTACCGTATACCAATGTTTGTTTTCAAGTTATCAAATGCGGATAGTGCCATCGGGAAGTTCACCGCTGCCGAACACAGGGAAACCGCCGCTACCCCCGATGCACAACGTCGGAACAGGAATAAGGCTGCACACGGCGAGTGCCACGGTACGGCATGGAATGGATGATCCCGGATCGCCATCACCTCGCCGCCGAGTGTAACACGTGGCCTGGGTAACGACTACTCTAAGGTATTCCAAAGAGGTGATGATGCACAACGACCGACACTCAGGGACATGCTAAAGACGTTAAGAAAGGACCCCGTCCATTCCGATTCGAAGCGTTCATTGCATCTGTGAGTATATACCCATGTTAAGGTATTCACTAACGCAAGTGTCCTACCTCTCCCCCATATGACACCAGGTTCACATCACTACATATTATCCTAAAATTCAAGTTTACTTGATCCACATGTTAATCCAATCTGGAGATCCAGCTTTACCGAATCACAATAGTGATCACTGTTAAGGGGGAAATGGTGGGAGATGCCGGTAGGTCGTTCCAGTTTTAAGGCTGCTTATAATCATCACCCCAGAATCTATGTTAGCCCAACTGCGCATCAAGGTTGTGCAATCACTTGACATTCAAGTTGTTCTCTCTTCCTTTCCCTTGCCCAGAACATGAAAAGCTAAAACTTGAAATACCGTGATTGTTCCCGCTTGTTGCAATACTCTCGACGATCATTGGACGATTGCAATTGAAAGTGCTGGGCGGACCTTGTGAGTGACTCTGATCTTGGCGTTGGGATCTGGAGGGCATGCTGCACACGGGGCATCGATCCGCGATTGTACTTGATATACTATATTCTGTGCCGAGCACTATACAACCCGTTCAGTTAATATCTGTGACGCAACTGACATCGATTACTGTGACTTTGTTGCCTCTATACCATATATAAGGGCTCATATCCATAGGATGCCCCGACCACTTCCCATCCACATACCATCCCAGCCTATACCGATCGCGATAATATAAAATCTTACAATGACACAATACTGGGAACCCGGAACGGAATACAACTCCGGCGACGTTGTCCAGTATGAAGGTAAGCTCACTCCTGAACTCCATTTGTTTAACCATTAGATTATTGATACACCCAGGTAACAAATACAAAATTATCCAGCCTCATCGTTCCCAGGTAGGTTATAATAATGTGAAATGATTCTTTGCAAATTATTTATTTCAGTCCGACTGGGCACCTCCCATTACCCCGGCGTTGTGGGGGCGTGTTCCAAATCACAATAATAATCAACACCAGAACGAACGACAACAAAATCAACAACCTCAACAGACTTATCAGTCACCTTCTTACCAACAGCCTGAACAGGGCCAGAACCAAGGTGAGATTTGATATGAGAGTTCCCAATGGAATCATAAATATTCGTTACGGTACAGGTTACCCTACTGACCAAAAGGTGGAGCCCTCCCATGAGGAGAAGAAGACTAGCTGGTTTGACCTCGATGATACACGCAAGAAGCAATTCGAGGTATACTAATTATACTTCTTGACTTTCTCTCGGCGCCATTAATTTTTTATGCTTCGCAGGTTGGCGGTGCTTTAGCAGCAGGTGCGGCTCTGCTTGGCGGTGGGTTCGCGCTCTACAAGCATCACGAACAGTCAGAGGAACAGGTATGTAATCTAGTTCCCGTCAGGCCGCTGGCGTGTGTTGATAGGGCTATCAGAAAAAAGCTCAAACCTGGGCTCTCAGCAACTGGGTCAATGAGGCCAGAGAACGCACAGAGCAGTTCAATAGGAATGGACCGACCGGCCCTGCTACGTGGGTTTTGACCCAAGGCAAAAATATCCCACAGGGGGCTATCGAAGTCGGCAAGGAGCACACATGGACATTGTACATATGCAGGTCCTTTGTTGAGGTTAGCCATCTTTTATCATAATCTTGTCCCGCCCATCACCAAGCTCATCGCCGGCATCCATAGGGCGGTATCCGTACGTTGTGGGAAGTCTCTAGGACCTAACTCGTCATATTTATATGTATACAGAACTCGGCAAGGCATCTCCGGCTTTCCAGAAAGGCGCCGTCATCGGGTATAAACACGAAGAAATCCACGTAAGCGTTTAACATGTGGTTTGCATCTCATTATTCAAATTAATGACCCAAAATTTAGCTTGACACTTACGAGGTCCTTGTTGGGAACATGAACGGACTTCGTTGGGTTTCCGCTCATGGTAGGCTCAACGTCGCCTCTCTGGGCTATAATCCCGTCGAGGGTGGCCGCGAGGACGATGGAACCCCGTTGTATATTGCGAAGGCCTTGCATAAAGGTGTTGTCCATCCAGGGAAAGCGAGCGAGAAGCTCGATGGTAAACAAACTATCCTGGAGCTCTGATGTATTGCTGACCCATGAACTGGTAACTAGGTGCATACATTCCTTATGACGGCGACGAGAAGAACGTTAAGGTTAGCGATGCTAATCGGTAATTTGCTATCTTTGACTAAACTTTTTCCATGTAGGAATATCAGATCCTGTGTTACAACTAGGTGGATGTGCAGGGCCTGTACCTGTCAGTCCATGGTTGAAACTGTATAGTATCTCAAAAGCCAATGTGGATTTTTCATCCACATCCTCAGATATACCTATGTGAATTTGCTGTTTTTGATATGGACGCTTTACGTCCATCTGGAAGGGACTTGTAAGTAACAATTAGTGAGAAGAAGGTTTAAGCTTCTGTGCGCCTGTGATGCGCCTACCGCTGCAACGTACCTCCTCCCAACAAACCGAAGAGAGCAACCAACTAAATCCACACATCATCAGGACCAGGCAGCCCCACCTCTCTTGAAGTTATGATAAATTGACGTACCACAACGCCGGCCCGAACGGGAATACAGCAGCAGAAAGTGCGGGAGCGGATATCACGTAGGGTGATTTATTTATTTGGGGGGTAGCCTGTAGGCGTCGACTTGTTTTTGTAGTGTGGTGCATCAAGGAACGGATTCAATCCGATTTAACGAGTTCGATTTTTCTTCGTACGCGGCGGTGGTGAACAGGGCCAGCCTATTAGGAGACCACCGCCGATGGACGAAGCTAGGTATACATACCCCCTCCGTAGATGCCCGGGGGCAGCGCAATTTTGAGACCGATAACCAGTGCATTATGATCTTCGGCGACGAAACATGATGGTAGTTGATGTGTTTCGAGGGTTCATTACACTACATACCAAGTCGCAAAGTAAGTAGCCATGGAGGCCTGAGGTATGAGGTCCAAGGTCATCTTTCGTGCCAGGCTGAACAAGTAGACAGGTGTGTATATGGGTCACGCGTGCCAGTGCTATTTCTCATGCAGGCCGATAAATGCTAGACAACTTGGATTTGAAGGTTTTATGATGGCAAGACGTCGCACGCAGGGACAAGAATGAAATTAAATAAGATATGTAGAACGAGAGAAGATACGGTATATTTACAATGTGCCAGCATTAAATAGTATGGTTTTACAGTTCGATTTTTAGGTCAGCTCCAAACGAGGGGGAAAGGGGGCATGAGGGAGTGGTACAAGAGAAGGACGACTATATACTGTGAATAAGTGTACTTCTGATGAATCTTTCAGTAACGGTATTCGTAACGATCGCTGCTTCTTGATCGTCGACCACGGGAGCGATGGTGGTGGTGTCTGTGTTTGCGGTGTGGTGCTTTAAGTACAATCGTCTGTGGTGGGGTAGCACCAGACATCATCATGCCGTTGGAAGACATAGCAGTTCCCATGTATGGCGCTTGAGCATACGACATCGAAGTGCTTCGCCCACGATGGTAGCTGTCCATGGGAACAACATTGGGTATTGTTGAGCCCTGATAACCACCCATACCCCCCATGCCCATCACCCCCGCGGATGCGGGATATTGTGTTCCATGTATAGGCATTGGCGCCCTTTCGCCATATGATCCATACGATCCAGACTGACCACTATAGCTGGACGCTACGCCAGGAGGTATTGAGCCTGCATACCCCCCGCCAGGAAAGGAACCGGGCATGGAAGAGGAATAACCTCCACCTCCTTGGATGACAATAGGTTGAGAGCGATGCCGGGAGTGTGAGCGGCCGTGTCGAGATCTGGAGCGGTGACGGGGATAGGAGAGGGCATCATCGTAGGCGTAAGGGTCGCCACCATAAGTGCTGCCTCCATAGTGGGGCCGAGAGCGGTACTCATCACCCATAATACCATCTCGATTCTGGACAAGGTAATTGATAAATGTGTGAACATAAAATTTAGGCGTATTTTTCGACTAACCTGGTGGAAAAGGACCGAAGCGGTCTCTGCTGCAGCTTCTGAGGCTTCCCTGCGAGCGTAGCTATCCATATGTCGCCCTGCATATGGCAACAGACGTGTAGCTACTGTTGTGTAAATAATCACGAATTTCCAGTATAGTAAATAAAGGTACCTTCTGCGACGGCAAGGCCAATGAGGCCTTCCCTTTGTCGACCAATGTCCCCACTAAGTGGTTCGTATATTGAACTATTATGAATCCATGTGCGGAAGGCTTCATATGCGGCGGCGTGGCCGATTTCAATAGGTAACATCATACTTAGTTCACCCTATCAGATCGCTGTCAGAAGGGGTGCACTTGAACGGTCGAGTATTGAAGGGCTTACAACACCTCCGTATGCACGACGATGCCAGTGCCTGGCTTCATGTATCCCGACACCGATACGGTCCATAGCCCCTAAACCTGTAATGTCTCGGACACGGTTCCATGCGTGATCAAAGAGAGATCTAGTAGAAGGAGTGCGGCGAAGTTTGTTGGATTGGGTTTTTGTTACGAGAGCCATGACTGAAATGCTCACAGATCGGGGCTATGTGCATGGGCACGATAAAAGTCCATTCCTCCCCCTATTTATGAGTCAAAGGGTATGTGTGGATCAGCGCCTCGTGGTGAAGTCGTGTGTGGGTGACTCACAGGAAGGTTGCGACTGGAAGTTTGGAGTGGGGGGAGGACCAAATTGGTACTAAGGATCCAAGCGAGTAGGCAAGTGTCAGTTATGATGTGAGTGTGAAAGGGTGAAGATATGTACCTGATTGGTGCCCCATCCTGGCTGGGCCTGTTGATAGTAGTTGTATGACATATTTACGAGATCTGGGCGGGGGAGCAGAGTGGGGACGCCGGTTGAATATTGCTGACGATTCTGGACCAGCAGAGCGTCTATATCTAGGATTTTATTTGGGGAGCGTGAGGAAAGGGTTAGACACGAGGCTGGGAGTAGATGGGGTTTAGACCAATTGACAGAGGTTATTAAAGGGGCTTATACCAGCAGTCGCCTTTTCAAGCCAGGGGCCCATCTGACGTCACCTCCTTCAAATATCCCCCATTATTTTATGGCACTACAATGGCGATAATCTATTTTCTGTAGTGGAGTACGTGGGTATTGTTGGAGAAAGGAACGGGTAAACAACGTGGTCGATGACCCAAGTCAGAGGCAGCGCACCTCAAAGGCATCTTCCGCCGGTCTTGCAGGCCTTTTGTCACGAGAACGATATGAAAGTCAGACGCAACAAATTTCCGCAAAGAGTTGTCGACGGGCGCCAATGCGTGGAGTTGTCGACAAACCTTTTGAGGTTAGGGTAAGTGTACCACGTGATCCCGTAATTTCAAACGCGTCCAGAGCTGGGCTGGTGCTGAATCTCCCCATTTCATGCGAAGCCTGTTGTGACCTGGTAATGACTGGTCTGCATTATCGTCACATCCATTTATGTTCATGCTCTAAACATTCTCCTAGACTTATCTGTCTTTGCTAGCCCAGATTTTGATTCAAATGAGTATGCAAATGCCGTCCTTGCTGGCGAGACATACCCCCCTTCGTCCGACTCCAAACCTGCTGGCAAGGTTGTAACCACGAGACCGGCAATACAGGATCCACCTGCCAAAGAAGATATATCTGTAGCCATATCGAAGCTGACGTTCGGGATCGATGATGTATCAAAGCAGATTAAGAACGTGGTGCGCATGTGCGTTGGGTTTTTCTGGGATGCACGTTTATCATTCCACAGGTTGCAGCTCACCATGAAGATCTTCTCTCGCAAGCTGCAAGTGCTAATAACTTATCAGGCTCTCTCACCTCCATTCGGGAAGGCCTCACCGACCTTGATTCGTCTCTTGAGAAGTGTGTCATGGTTGCTTTTGGTGATCCACACAACTTCCTCATCAGACTATTAGACTTCGCCTCAGAATACGAGTCCCATACCAATCTCTTCAAAAGAATGTTACACGTCTTCAGAAACTCCAACAGGCCTCGGATGTCCTCCGTCGCACCTCCCGTTTTGTTGTTTTAGCGCGAAGGTTGCAAGTTCAAATGGCCGACATGGACGGTAATAACGCCACTGAGGACAAAGATGGCAAGATGGGGGTGAATGGGGCATCCGACAGTCACGGGCTACTGGGACAGGGACACAACTTCGAAGACGAAAAGGAGCGGACTATTGCGAAAGCGGCCCTCAGCATAGCGGAACTAGGTGAGTGGCTGCTCACTTGACAATGTATCTGGTCCCCTCTGAACCCGGAATTCTGTCCAGTTGCACTACTGGACGGCCCTAGGGAGCAGCCCTCAATTCCTTTAGAAAGTCAAAGTCATCGGAACTCAGACGGAACAAATGACACGGAATCTGTCACATCGAGTGACGATATTGATAACTCCAGCGCTGGAATTTCTTTACGCTCCATCGAGGCTGTGGCCGCCCATGTACCCTTTATCGAAAATGCCCGTGCCAAAGTCACGAGCGAGATGGAAAGTATGGTTTTGGCAGGCCTTACCACCCTGGTTCGTAGCTCTGCACGCCTGAGCCATCGCTTGGTTCATTATCACCCTTGATGGCTCGGTTTCAATGCTTTTTTACTGAACCGTATCTCCTCAAACGACAGAATCAATCTCTCCTTGCATCTTCTCTTCAGACTGCATACAACCTCCGCGTGCTTCCAGAGCTTGTGCAAAATCTTATCCTAGATCTGTCCCAGGCCGTCGAAGAGCGCATCCGCAGTGCCTTTGATCTATCAAAGATATCTAAGGACGCCCTATCGAAAGGTGCAGTACATCTTTATGGAATATCGGAATTCCGTTTCTTGTTCTTCTCGTTTTGACATGAGTGCTCTGTATTTTAGACTCAGCAGCAGCTTCCTCTTCTCCCCAGACAAACCCTGTGTACCGCTCGCGTGTGAGAACAGAACCCACCAATGTCACTGCCCCACAATTTACGGCTGCGCTTTGGTCCCGGCTGGAAAGTATGATCGAGGAAATGGTAGACTGTTGTGTGAAGGTATGTGTCTTTTAACTTTCCCTACTGTCTTGTGCAGGCGGGGCGCCAGGGCACGCCGATGAGTTCTCTTTGGTCTGGATCATACGACTTTTCGGACATCATGGTGGACAGGCGCTTAGATTCTATTCCCCGCCGGCTTTCGACAATACAGCATACGCCACAAGCGCTCGTCCGCCTCGTGTTAGTCGTGGAACTCAGTCTACTTGTTGTAGACCTCTCTCCTAGGGGAAATATGTTCTCTAGAAACCTTAGTGCGCGGTATTATTCGCTTTACCCTAACCGGCTAAGAGTAAACCTTGAATACTCTATGCTTATCCCTCTTAACACATGGTCCCGTAAAGTTACTTATATTATTTGGTTAGGTATACACACTTGAAAAGGTTTTAAAGATGAAGAAAGATACGATTACACAAGTAATTTTCCTTGATGAGGCTATGAAGGTAAGAGGGAGAACCCTGGGTCCGGAAAATCTCATTTTCTGATTATTTCCATTTCATCTTTATGTCAGTTACTCGAGAATAATCCCAGCGCTACTTACTGGACATCGCTTGGGAGGTCCTTGGAGAAGCACGCCCGGGATTCTGCTAAGAGTACGTACGTTCTTTGAACCTTCCGTCCGTACATCCGCGAATCCCGGTCTCAATTGTTGTTGGTGGGATCCCTTTCAGGTTCCACGTTCCTCCAACAAACCCTAAGCACAGGATACCCCAAACTCCTGAGGCTGTTCCAAGGGTTCTTCGCGAAGATCGCAGTACATACCGATACGGTGTATTCGCCAACGTACCAGAGGTATGGTTCTTCCTTGATTTGTTGTGTGATCCCCGAGTGTTCATGTGCTTCTTTCGTTAGTCCTGAGACCGTACTGGTTTTGCGCGCGCTTGCCAATTTCGAATCGCTCTATCTTTCACGATCATCGAATAAATTGAATGAAAACGTGGCGCAAGCATTTTCTGGAGGTACACGGGCCCCTCCTGGACACAGTGAAGGGATCAATATTGCCCGTGGCGTGGCCAATGAGCTTGATTCGGCTCGGTTCGATCCATTACTGGTCAAATCTGTGGCAAAAAATGCTCTATCAAGTCTTGATTTGATGTTATCGAGAGCGGATGGCTTGGCAAGTGATTACTCATATTTGTGGGTCATCGTTTTTTGACAAGGATTCCAGGTTGTGAGGGATAGATCTGTGGTTACTTTAATAGGGCCCGCAGCAACGCCACAGCAGATATTGAACAGCCAGATAGCAACATGCCTGTACCAGTGTTGGTCTCGTCTTGAAAAACTCGCTGGGGAACATTCCGATGCCGTTTATGGCGTCTTGAAACCAACTATACAGGTGCTCATCGTCCTACCTGGCCAAAGATAGTCTTCTGATCTATTACCCTTTTACAGAAAATATATCAAGCTTATGAGCGTTTGGTAGAGCCAGTCATGACCGCAGTACGGCGTGAACTTGGTGCCATCATTGCGAGACTCCACCGTATTGATTTTGGCAAAGCGGTGGACCCTATGGCTGGCATGGGAGGTCCCAGTTTCTACATGAACGATCTTGTGGAGAAACTATCTTTCATTAAGTTACAAGTGTTGAGTAACTTCAGCATTGGGGATGCTGGCCGGGCATGGTTTGTTCCCTTTCTACTTTCTATCTGCGTGATTAAGTCTTGCTTTTATTAGGGTCACGTCCATCATTAAATTTGTGATCAGAACTTTTGTTTTGCACATTTCAATCGCGCGCCCTCTGAGTGAGAGTGGAAAGCTCCAGCTTACGAGTGACATGACGGAGCTCGAGTTTGCTCTGAGCGCCTTTTTAGTCGAGAATCCGCAAAGTAAGCGGGGTGGGGACCTCGAGGCAATCGGTGATGATTATCGCGTTCTGCGGGCGATGAGGTTTATATCCCTCCTCTCTTGTCTTGATTACCAAGCTGAT
The DNA here is from genome assembly GCA_013420905.1 of Collybia mongolica. Classification (NCBI taxonomy): domain Eukaryota; kingdom Fungi; phylum Basidiomycota; class Agaricomycetes; order Agaricales; family Clitocybaceae; genus Collybia; species Collybia mongolica. The sequence continues at coordinate 1,619,574 of JAAXNY010000004.1, forward strand.
AGGAAGCCTAGGCCGTTGTTATTCCTTGATAATGCACAGTTGGCCGTTCCGAAACAAACTGCTGGCCTCCCTCCACTGATAGTTCTACATCACATCCTGGTTCGCTCTCCGGTGCCTCTACCGCACAGCCTGCATGGGTGGCAAGAGGCAGAGTACGTTCGGTGGGTAGACGAGCATTCGGACGCCGAGGCATGGACACTCGTCGAAGGAGGGCTTACTCACTGGGAGAAGGTTTCCGAAAGTGAAGGCAAGAGCAACGAGGCAGCGAGTGAATACATCGAGCTAGCTCGGGCGGTCTTGCGGAACTCTCAGATAACTCAGTGACTGGGATTCGGATAATATGTATTGTCGTTGTATCATTTATCTCGTCGTTTATATGATTTCTACTAGACGGATGAGCTGGGGTTTTATCGTGTTATAGTTTGTCTCTTGGGATAGCATGCGCAGACTGCGGTGTTACATGAGCATTTCCTTTCTTCACTAAAAGAGCACTATTAACCATGGAATTGCAGAGCACGACGAAAGGTCGGTTAAATCGGGTTTTCGGCCGAGATCGGTGGCAATGATCCAGATTTTGTTATCCGAGTCCGCTCACGCGTTTTGGGTTAAGACTAAATTTCAACCTTTAAATATCACGGCTAAACTCCAGCCAGCGTTGCAGTCTTAACCAAACACAATGGCCAGCCTTCTTGCCTTACACGCTCGAGCCGCGTCAAGGACTCTCTCGACACGGTTGCTCTCGTCGTCTTCGTGGGTTGCACAGGGTGCTCAAAAGCCCCCCCAGCCTCCCAAGCCCATAGATGACTCAACATCCGCACTGGATTACAAGAGGTCACACAAGGTTCGACCACCCCCTTTGCCAGCAATGGACCTACCTCGCTCGAGAAGCGCAGAAGAGGCAGTTACTAACATCCTATATAATACCCCACCGCCGAGTTTACAACCTTTCAAAAAGTGAGTCACATCGCAGAAGTTCTAAATATTGAGTTAAATTTTTTCAGGCATGTTCTCAATTGTCTTGTGCAAAATGAGCCAGGTGTTCTGTCTAGGGTTTCGGGTATCCTTGCTGGAAGGGGATTCAACATCGACTCTCTAGTCGTTTGCCGAACAGAGATTCGTGACCTGAGTCGTATGTGTATCGTCTTAAACGGACAGGATGGCGTCGTTGAGCAGGCGAGGAGGCAACTCGAAGATCTCGTATGTAACGCCTTGCCCCGTCGTATACACTAACTCACATTCTTCAGGTCCCCGTGTGGGCAGTACTTGATTATACGCAAACGCGTACTATCGCACGGGAGCTTCTTCTCGTCAAGGTATCGATCCTTGGCCCCGAGTACCTCGACGACCAACTCGCTGGTGGCCCATCTCATGACCCACGTGAAGCGGAGCCCTCAAAAATGGAGCGCGAAACGATTCTAGCACACAACTTTGAATCCGGCGCCCAACCTGACGTACCTCAAACCCCGCCCATAACACCTTCCCAAGCTCTGCTCCTCAAGCATCAGCACCTTCAGTCTATACGCACACTGGCGGATCAGTTTGGTGGGAAGATCGTGGACGTTAGCGAACACAGTGTCATTGTTGAGTTAACGGCCAAGACGGCGAGAGTAGAGGCATTCTTGAGTCTAGTCAAACCATACGGCGTTTTAGAGGCTGCGCGGACTGGTGAGTTTCGGTTTGGGATATTGCGTTCAATCATTGATTTTGCATTCACCACAGGTTTAATGGTGATGCCCAGGACGCCCATTACTACGCCGGGCGAGGACGAGGATATTCCCCTCGATGCAGGCGGCGCCGTCGATGCCAGCTTGCTTCCTCCTGGTTAAAGTTGCAGTCAGATAATCATTTGCTGGTGTGGAATAAAAAAATATGACGAATCTACAGAGAAACACTGAGTATAATAAATAATGCCAAGGTGGTATTACAGCAAACCCTGGACACCCAAATTACAGATTACGCACTGAGAGTCGGTCCATAACGTACACCGCGATATACTGGGTTATTAAAGCTAAAGGCTCTAAAATTATTGTCATGTTCGTCCTGTAGACGGCTGTCGCCCATTAGAGGCCAGTGCTGAATTAATCTTTTCTGTCCATGTTGATGCCACATCCGAGTTAGCCGCTGCGTAACTATATGTCTTTGTTGTCTGTGACGCGCTCGTGAGACTGGAGCTCAAGAAGGGCAAAGAAACGACAGGACGCACGGTAAGGACAGCAAACTCCCGCTCTCCTTTCCGCTCCACACTCGCTACGATACCGCGTGATTCCTTCTCTTTGTCTTTCTCCTTCAGCTTTTCAGAAGCACGCAGGGCAAGCTCCGATTTGATTGATATATCACCAGGAACTTTTGGTGGCTGCTTAAGACAGAGAAGCCGTCGGCTAGTAAGGATAAGCAATCTGGCCTTCGCTTTCCTAGGCGGAACGGGAAGAGGTAACAGCCTACTCGCACGCCGTCGAAGAGATCGCGCTTCAACCACAGATTTGAAAAGAACGGTTTCACCTTCTGGGAGTTTGAGAGCCGCGGCACTAAGGTCAGTGTCAGTGTTCGTAGACGATTGACGTCGGAAGACTAGGTCTCACTAATCTACGTCGTTGGGTGGTCCATTTCCCTGTACCGGGGACATCGACTTATTTCTTCCTCTTTCTTCTTCGGATTGTATCACCTCATTTAGAACATCAGGCGATGTTCGTTCTGTTGCAGTGGGGTGCATTGCGTCCATCCGCTGGATAAGCATTTCAGCGGGGCTCCCTTCCGACGAGCTCGTTGGCGAGCCCGTTATAGGGGACTCTCGATGCCTCGAGGGCCCCACTGACTCTGGTTGGACATCACGAACCGTAGATTCCGTTTCCCGCCTAATTGGTGTAGGTCGGCGAGTCTCCCCCAGGGGTCCAATATCCACGAGGTGATCGGGCGTCATGGTGACGCTGTTAGCGTTGCCATTAATGTAACCATTCATCCGCCGTTCGTAGTCCGGTACATCGGCATCTGAGGCCCAACCCACTTCGTCCAAATCAGAACCGTCGCTAACAACGAGATCATCCCAAGCCGCATCAACATCATCCCAATCTTGGTCGTGCCCTTGTGCGAGAGGGTGCTGTCGTTTCACCAGGCCAGGTTCGAGGGGAGGTGGAGGATCCGTCCAGAGTGTTTCCCAATTGATAGAAGAAAAGAATGGGTGCGACCGTAAGGCTAGCATAGCATTGTCAGACCCAGGCGACCCGACACCTAATCGTTCTGCAGGATCACGAACCTGATGGGAAATTAGTTCAGCTGCTTACAGTATGAGACCTGGAGTATATCGACTTACCAGCAACCGTCGAATCAAATCTTGGGCTTCTACATCGAAACCTTCGGGGAAGGTATACTCGAGGTGCTTGATCTTTTGCCATGTGAGGTACTCGGAGAGTCCCTGGAAGGCAAACCTGCCAGCTATCATCTGGTATATTATGCACCCAAGCGCCCAGAAATCAGAGCTGGCGATATGAGTAAGCTCCAGGTGCGCCAGGGTTATGATAATAATGATGACACCTTCTGCTGGTTTCTTTGGCCTCAAGGAGTTCGGGGGCAACGTATTGGGCAGTTCCAACCCAAGTTTCCGCCTTTTGTGCTGACACAACAATAAGTATGAAAGAAATATTAATAAAGTCTGAAAACCCCTACTCCCTGTTTCAAGGATTTTCCCTGTCCCAAAATCCGTGATCTTTATTCGATAGTCATCATCAAGGAGGAGGTTCTCCGGTTTGAGATCGCTAGGATCGCGCTGTTATTGATGATTGGTTAGGGTTATTGAGAGTGACTCCTCACCGATGGATGACGCCCTTTGAATGCATATAATCAAGAGCATCCACGACTTGAGCGGCGTAATACTGTGCACACTTCGTAGATAAGGATCCCAGCTTCGATATTAAAGACTGCATTTCTCCATTCCTAGCAAGATCGATGACGAAGTCTGTAAAAGCCAAAGGTTAACTGCGGGCTGAATTTTATAATTTGAACAGACGCACACAACCTCCATTCATCTTGAAATGCATAGAAAAGGCGCACAATGCCAGGATGACCCGCTCCCAAACGAACTAGTGCATTTTTCTCTGCAAGAGCCGTGGACATTTTGTCTTTCTTGATGAGGTGTGCCTTTTCTAGAACTTTGATGGCATATTGGTTTCCGGTGCGAATGTGGGTTGCAAGCTTGACCTGTTTTCGTTTTTAAGATTGGTGAGGGTGTCGCGAAAGGTAGACTGACAGTGGAATAAGATCCCTCGCCCAACAAGCTTCCAAACTTGAAATCATCTGGAGTAGCGGCTACATTCCTGCCACGGGATTTTGAACGAGCTTTCATACTCGAATTTGCAGTTCGACCAAGGTCCTGAGGGGTATCGGTCATACCGAGTTCTTGTGCAAGATAAGAGGGTGGTAGTGATGAATTTGGAATGCGAGATTGTGGGCTTTGTGATCGGGGTGCAGAAAAGGTGCGGGCAGGTCGTGGTCGGGGTGGGGTCAGTAAGGGCGATGGGCCCGAGTCTGAGCTCGAGGTGGAAATAACAGAGGCATTTCTGCTAAGAGCAGATAGATTTGCTGGAACGGAAGAATCTGGAGACAGTGTAGATTTTTTATCGACACTCAGCATTCAGAAAGACGGATTGTGAAGAAGTGGATAATACGGTAGAACAAACTGACATTGCATCACAATTATGATCGAGGTCCATCCCACCAATCTTTCTTCCCACGCTGCCCCACTCCCTTTCGGATCTTCAACTCAACGTTGCACTCGACGTCAAGCTTCACTGTCCCTACATAGCCGCATGGGGTCTTCGAAACTCTGAAACTTGTCAATCCCAATAGTCACATCATTGCCTTTTTATAAATTTACATCTTATTCATTCAAACTGTTCCCGGCAAAATCGACCTCGGACTCCGGCTGTCGAGCGAACCACCTCGTCCTCTACCGTAAGCAACTGCGGATTTCCGTCTATTCCGGTAACGCATGTATTTTTTTCCCAGGTCACCGGAGCCAAGTAAGTTATTGTCGAATTCAAAGGTGCTGTCACATCGACGACGCGAGTTTCTAGATACACGTGACCGTGACATAAGTTACGCTTGATCTTATCTCAAAAACGTGTCTTCCATTGTCCATTGTTCTCTCTTTTCGAATTGACACTTTCCCCAGGGCCTCTGTATGCTAAATGTTGAACAATGACTTTTGGTCTCACCGAGGATCATAAAATTTACAGCCCTAAAACCAAAGCCTCGTATTGTTCTGCCTCACATATTTTAAGAAAAATTCTTTGACCAAGGGGAATTACTTCAGCCTATTTGTCCGATGCCACTCGGTCAGATCATTACGGGGAGTATCCCGCGGATTTTCGTATTTTTCCATACAATAAGAGTACAGGATTGTAATAATAATATGTGTGTGGATCAATGCAGGTGGGGGTGATGGAGAGCGGTACGGTAGATGCAAGAGAAATCCCAGAATATGCAGGGCTATAACTAAATAAACAAGCATTGTAAGAAAGCATTTTAAAAACGAGACTTAAGAACGACGTCCATCCTAGATGGTAAGCGTGCGACCCGAGGCAGAGGTGTCGGAGACATCAAAACTATGCCGTAGAGAGCGGTGGGGAGAGAGCAAAACATAAGCGATAATATAACAGGAAAGCAAAAGATGAATAGCAGATGAGAACAAATCGTGATCATGATGAGAAGTTGAAAGATTGGCGCAGCGCCTCCGTTATCTTTCGAATGCTGGGGCCGCATGGACTGGATGTGTATACTTCGACGGCCGATGTCGACGGTGTTTTTTTTTTTTCGGCTGATGATGGGGAGTCATGATAGGGAAAGGGGAAAATATCGGTGTCATCGTTACTTTGAGACTCTATTATGTGGCGCGAACCCCGTACGATTGGGGGGAGCTGACCTCGATGGGAGATTCTGCTGCCGCGAACGACCGTTGCCAGCTGCCACCAACGCGGCGAGTGGACGCGTACCGGGCGCCTGCGGGAGGTACATAGGGTGTAGACTGTCCTGTGCCCGTATTTGTATCCGTCGGTGAGACCGAGGAAGTGGAGGCGATGGGAGAGGTGGGGGGCACATTATCATCGTAGTTCACGTATTGACTAAAGAAGTCCCCCGTTGCCGCGGCGGAAGTGTCCATATATGAATCCAACTCAGGGTATGCATCATAGCTTGACGAGGGACCTGATAATGAGCCCTCACTAGTGCCGACAGACGCTGAAGGGGCTGTGAGACTGAAGTTGAAATTGGGGTCGATGTTTGACATGAAGCTGAAATCAAAACCCGCATCGAAACTGAAGGCCATGGGCTGCTGTCCCATACCCATCTCCAAGTTGTTGGTAGCGGTCCAATCGTAATCGCCGTTAACTTCGAATATGTTCGGGTCGTTGGTCGTGGCTAAAATCGCTTGGAGAGCCAAGTCAAACTCGGATGACGTGGGGAGCTGCGGGAGGCCAAAGGATAAAAATTCCTGAAAAAAACACGGCGGTTAAAAAATAAAAAAAAACCAGTACGAGAAGTCCAAAACTGGATACAAACCTCTTGCTGCTCCTGGAACGCGTTGTGCTCAAGCAGTGACGACGACGACGACGCGACGGCGTTGAATTGCTGTTCGGGCTGCCACTGGCTGACAATTTGAGGCAACGTAGAACTTGTTGCCGCAGGGGTTTGTGGTGGCACGCTGCCGTTGAAAAGGGCACTCAGTGCCACTGCGGGCGATCCAACCACACTTTGATCCCGAGTCACTGACTGGGAGGACGACGCATAGTTAGAGGAGGAGCTCTGCTCCTCGTCAGTTTGCTTGGGTTCAGAATCGGAGCTGCTCGCATAAGGAGAGGCGGCGGCCGATAGCGGGGGCGATGGGCCGGCAGTGCCGTAGCGAATAGCATCAGGAGCGTACACGGGCAGAGTGGTGGGGTATGAATAAGGAACACCAGATGTGACGCCCATAGGGAGAGAGGGCAGCGGACCCGTGCTGGGCGCCGCGGCGCGACGACGAGACGGGCGACCCCCATTTCTGACGCGCTCCTCTTCTTTCCTTTCTTTCTTCTCCCGCTTTGTCTGTTCCCGCTGAGCCTTGCTTTTGGGGTTGAAGCGGTAGTGGGGATACTTCGCGGCATGATTCATCTTTTCCACGTCTGCTAGGTAGTCCCAATATTGGCGCTCCACGGGCGTCAATGCCCTCCACATCTGACCAATAGTCTTCGAAATCATCGATTGCACGCCTTGACCACGTAGATGTTTCGAAGTGTGTGCACGATAGAGCATGAACGCATTTTGAGGGCGAGGTATATCTTCATCACCTTCAGAGCTACTCTGGGCTCCAGTACGGATGGGGGCCATGTTAAATGCCAGGACAGACTGCCCAGAGACGGAAAATGGCGCTGAAAGAATCCGGTATTGGGGAGGAGAGGAGTCCCAGTTAGATAAACGACGTTGAGCGAGAAGAGCAGGCGCCAGGTTTGGTTGAATTTTCGTGGGCTCTTGTGGGTCCATATTTGTTTGATCTTTGTAAGCAGGTTTTTGCCGAGTTTGATCAGGAACGTGTTGCTCAACCTCACCTCATTGCGGTCTTCTTATAGCTTTCCTCGACTGCCAAAGCTATGAGCCACCACCCCACAACTTAGAAGCGCACAGAAAGAACCATCTGCTACAATATATTTGTGGCCAAACTCGATCATTGAGATATCAAAGCGATGTCGTATTTTCAGCACAAAAGGAGGGCCTGGTCCAAGTTCATGTTGGCCAGCGGCCGAGCAGTGCCTCATACCACACGGGACCAATATGCTCCGCTTTGATTAATAGCTTGAACCCTCAACGCGTAACTCCTGTTACTATCCAAACGTACAGCGAATTCCCAAGATAGCCAGGGCCGAAAGATGAAGCTTGAAGCGGAATTGCAAGCTATTGTAGTCCTAATCGGGCAGATCTAGAGAACGTTACGCTGCGCATTGTCCCCTCAACTTGTTCGTGAGAATGCTCGCGATCGGAAGCGTAGAACATCGATTGATTCAAACTTTTGACAGAGAGCATGAGCAATTTGTATGGATTACAGTAGTATGGACACACCCTCCCAACGTTGCGGGGGAACGAGAAACGTATACTAGTACACAGGTTTTATGTTGTAGGACCAAGACTGGGAATGAAGCCAAGGGACGAAACGACGAGTGCTCATGAAAACGAGTGACAACAGGAAGGATGGATGAGTGAGTCAATGAGGGAAACTATGAGTAAAAAGAGAAGGTAGCAAGAACATGGGCATGGAGAGGACTTGTAAAATCAGCCATAAATTCAAACGAGAAGGACCATCGCAACCCACGAGTAGCAAGTCAATGGCTGCTTAGTAGCCGCCGCCACCGTAGCCACCTAACAGGGCGAAAATGAGTCGGTTGATAAGTGACAAAGAGTCAATCCAAACCTTGATTATATCCTCCTCCTCCTCCACTATAACCGCCCTGGTAACCACCTCCTCCTCCTTGATAGCCTCCACCGCCTCCTTGATAACCACCACCACCACCACTGTTGTACCCACCGCCTTAAAGAAAAGAATGAGAATCTCAGTAACGTGTCTGCGGCCATAGACAATTGACGTACCACCATAGCCACCTCCACCGCTGTAGCCTGAGAAACATATTCATAAATTAACATTATATTCATTTAAGCAGTGGGGATGGCGAACCTCCACCTCCGCCTCCGCCTCCACCTCGGGCATTGGCAAGATTAACTTTGATACGTCTTCCATCGAGCTCTTGCTCGTTCAGACCAGCGATTGCAGCATCAGCCTCTTGACCGGAACTGAATGTCACAAAACCGAATCCGCGCGAACGACCGGTGTCGCGGTCGCGCATAACGATGGACTACACATATATCAGCCTCTCATCTTACGCAAACGAGACGAAAGCGCAATGGAGCATCATGGCAAGAGAGATAAGATAGCGCACATCAAGGACCTGACCAAATTCGGAAAATGCCTATAATTGGGAACATATATGATAAGAGACTATCACAAGAGCAACAGAATTGGAGAGCAGGCATGCAAGACCCCCCCAAAACCAAACTGACTTGACGCAACGTATCGTCCGTAGTGTTCCAACTCAAATTGCTGTACCAAGGATCAAAACCACTATTAGTTCGGCTCCCCCTCATACAGGAGAAGCGCAATCAAGGACCCATGGAGCAATACAGACTGACCCGACATAAACTTTTGCAGACATGATGATGACCTCCTTACTGTTACACGAAGCACGAAGTCCTGAAAACGAAAACCGATCTCGTAACCGGAAACGAAATTGATAGTGGTGGTTGAGGAAAGGAGACGGGGGAAGTAATCGTGATGGGAAAAAGTTTTTATATGGTCTCGGGAAGTTTCAGGCTCCGCTTGTTACCTCAGCGATCGTGTCCTCGATTGAGTGTGTTTATTCTTCCAGAAGCTTCCATCGAAGCAATATTGCGCAAGATGAAAAACCCATAAGGACGCCTTGCCAGGTCTTGTATATTTGAACTTGTCCCATGATACCGGTGAACAGGCCCGCCATGCTTGTGAAAGACTAGTAACAGTGTGTAAATGCAGTAAATGGAATACGATGTGTAGCGGAAAGCTCATGAGTAACAGGGAAAAGAAACAGAACGACTTGGTCTACTATTCAGACCAGACATTGCGGATCATTAATATGGTAAATGGCATGGTGGTCGTTACGGTCATGAAGAAAACCCAGACGTCAGGCAAGTAAAGCTTTTCAAACGGAACCTTTCCTACTCTTCTCCTTCTTCTCCTTCTTCAACTTGCTTTTGTCAGTATCGCCTTTGATACTCCCGGCCGGACTTTCATTTCGTGTGCTTGCTTCTCCTCGTGCACTACCTTCATCAGTGGAAACCCTTGGTGAATCACGCTTGAGTCCAGGAATAATTGAAGAACTTTGCTTCCTCGTAGTTAGAGACATTCTCCGTGCAAGGCGCTGGAAATTTTGAGAAGATATTCGTTTTCTCTTGGGTTCGCTGTCTGGGTCAGGTGTGCCTGTTCTCGATGGAGGCGAGTTTACACTTTCTCCAAAGGTAACAACGGCAGGAATTGGAGTAGCAGCACGGTCAGGAGTTGCTTGCGCTGATGTATCATTGCTGGTGGGGAATGTCAAAGGCTCTTCAACAAAGGCCGTAGAAAGAGTGGCTGGCGCTTCCAAGGGATGATCACTAGTTAAACGTTCTGCGGCCGGAACGTTGGTGTCTTCGGGTTCCGAGGAAGGGAAAGTCACAGGTGATATTTCTGCCAAATCTATGGGGGTTTTGTTGTTTGTATGGGAGTCAGGCGACACAGGATGAATATTTTCTGGTGCTTCCAAAGCACGGATTGATGGGGTGGCGCCCGATGATTCTGCTGCCGCGGGAACGAGATGCTGGTGGTCGCCAGCTGGGCTCGGCTCGTCAAGAACATATCCAGAAACCTCTCCTTTCGTACTATCCTCAATAGAAGGCGCAGGGTCATCTGTTGCAGATACTTGTTCCGCCCACATTGAAGCAAAGACGCCATCGAGGGCAACAAGTTCTTTGTGACTACCTTGTTCTATGATCTGGCCGTCCTTGAGAACTAAAATACTGTCGGAACACTCATCAGTAGATGAAAGTAGGTAGAAATCGAAGATACGAACAGATCCGCAGAGGCAATGGTCTGAAATAATCAGTAAGACGATACTGCTGGAAGAATGGTATGACTAACCGATAGGCGATGCGCAATTGACAAGGAAGATCTCCCCTTGACAAGGTTCTGGAGGGCCTTCTGGATGTCTTTTTCGGTAGATGTGTCAAGTGCACTAAGAGAAGTTGATGAGAACCTCCTAGAGCATTACATTGAAGGTTGGATTAACGGACCTCGTGGCCTCATCCAGCAAAAGTATAGGAGGATTTTTCAACAACGTTCTTGCAATTGCGACACGTTGTTTCTCACCACCACTCAGTCTGACCCCCCGTTCGCCAACCTTGGTCTCATAACCTATCAAATATCGCCTTTAGGACTAGCATACGGATGAAGGGAAATCTTACCATCTGGGAAAGTCATAATTCGATCGTGCATCTGCGCAGACCTGGCAGCAGTTTCGATCTCATCGGGAGAGGAGCCAAATTTACCGTAGCTAATAGCATTCTACCTGTCAATGGTGGACAGAACACTCTAAGCATGCACTCACCCGATGTTGTAACCGATACTAGAATTGAATAACACGGAATCCTGGGGCACAACTCCAATGGCATGCCTTAGGCTCTTTTGAGTCACATCCCTGGATTCACAGTGAGATTGTTATTCAACGACAATGAATAACGAACGGACCTAATGTCCTTCCCGTCGATTAAAATTCGACCCTCGCCTTCCCCGAGATCGTAGAATCGATAGAGCAGACGCAAAATGGTAGACTTCCCAGCTCCAGATTCACCTACAAGAGCCACAGATGATCCTTTGGGAACCTTGAAGGATATTCCTTTCAATGCAGTTGTGCGCCCGTCATACGAAAAATTGACATTATCTGAAATGTGCTAGGTGAGGCTTAGAAGATTATTTTGCAGGAGAGCTTACCAAACTCAATTTCACCATCATTGACAATCAAATCGGGAGCATTAGGCCTGTCATTGACCTCGGTAGGTTCATTGAGCAATGCCAGAAGTCTTTCTGTGTCGACGAGTGATTGGTTGACTGATCGGTAGATATATCCAAGCTGGTTCAGCGGTCCATATAGCTAGGATATTATGTTCGGCAATTGGCTGAGCGAATATAAACAAGGGGAATACGCACTTGGGCAAGATAAGTGATGAAAATGACAAAGCCTCCGGAATCGGTCTCCCCCGTGGTAACCCGGAAGGCGACGAGCATAGATCCTATGAGAAGGCCGAGAGTCTAAATACTAATTAGCTAAGGTTACAAGGACCTAAACAGTGACATACGATGATGAAGTTTTGAACAAGGTTCAGAACATTCAACGAGACTAAGATCAATAAATCAACGCATATTAACCGAAACAACTAGACGAGACGCACTGATAACTTTGTATTCCAGTGCTTGATATTCGCGAAGGGCATTTCGATACCGATCTCCTTCATACTCTTCTCCTCCAAAATACTTGACAGTCTCGTAATTGAGGAGACAGTCCGTATGGATACCACGAGTGATCTGATAACAGAACATTAGATTTCATGTCAATGTATTTGTATAAGCGCCCATGTAACTTACAACATCACGTTCATTCATTTTGCGTCTAATCTTCGTCCGCCATTGCGTAAGTATGACACTCGCAGCCACTTTTTCAGACGTTAATGATTGACAACTACCGATGACGCCATTATGAAAATAAAAACTCACCATAGGCAAACATGACAAAGAAGATAATGAGTGCCAACGTCCACTCAAACAAGATACAAAATGCCACTAATGCCACAGCAATATCAATAAAGGTTGGAATGATGTTGAATAGAATAAGCTAAAATGGGTTGAGACGCGATCCTAACACAAAACAAGTGGCAATTACCTCGAAAGTATGGTTAATAGCAGCGCCACGATCCAACACACGAAGAATTTCACCAGTCTTGCGCCGCGTGTGCCATGCAAAAGAAAGATTCAATAGATGGTCGAAAGATAGTTGAGACATTTCTACAATCAATTAAGCATGGTATCATAACTAGACTCCTGCAAAATGTATTACCTCTGTCGGAATATTGCATCACGGGAGCCCAGAGCGACTAGGTTTAGCTATGAACACATGGAATATATAGGCAGGATGGATAAGGACTCACATCGCGGACGGCTGCCAAGCCACCACTTCCCTGCAAGAAACGGAATCCTACATATGCAAATAGGAATGGCCAAGGGGAACGACCAGAAGCACCATCAAGGACGCGAATAAGCTCTCCAAGAGCAAGGGGCATTGCTAGATTGATCACACGACCGATGACGAGAATAACAATACACAATGACTTGAATTAGCGAAGATCAGTATCACCACGGTATGAACATTAAGATATAATTACAGCCAACAGCTGGAGGTAGCTATCCTTGGTGGGCCAAAGATACGGGGTAAGGCGCCTGATGCGCCTCCAAATTTCCGTCCAGGACGGGTCAAGAGAAATCTCAGGTTTCGCATCTGGCTGATAGGACATTAGTTAAACCCTATGAGCTTAGTAAGGGGAAAAACCTTAGAATCCCCAGCGTTCCACGGGGAAGGAGTTGGAGGCCGAGTGGTAGGAGCTGAACGCTGTAAATTGGATCGCGTAACATGGAAAGTGCCATATTTGCTCGCGTCGCCCGACATTCCAGGCACGGCAGAAAGACCCGTCGAAGGTTGAGCCCCAGCATCCGTTGGGAGTAGGAAAGAAGAGGACGTTGGAATTGGGGTCTCTACCCCGTCTGACTGGATGGCGGTGTACATGGTCCTTGGCAAGAGAATGGCCCCAAGGAGTGGTACCAAGAGTAAAGCGCGGAAAGTAGGGAAAACCAAATGAAGTAAGTCTTGGATTGGAATTGTTAATGTTGGAGGGGTTTCAGGAATGTGCGGAGGTAGTGGACCTGTGAATGACCTGGTAAGTACGGCATACATTAGATTAAGTGTTGGAATATTTTACGATTTTTCAGGGCATGCGAACTAATCCCAAGCATCACAACAAGTGCGATGTCGAGACACAATGCTATAGCGATTGCAGACTTGACCTTCTTCATAAACCAGACCTCTACACCCTGAACATCCTTCCAGGCCCCCAGAGCTGCCATGCCAGCAAACGCAACTAGACCAAGAACGGTATTAATCTCAAGGCCTGAATGGTGGGGCCATTGTTTGTCAAGGACTGCGTAGATAGCGAGGGTCAGGCCGTCACAAAGATAGGTGAAGGAAACTAGAGAAAGAAAGGTCAAAATGAAAGCACGACGAGGAACACGAGTGGCGACGACGACTGGTGTTATAGGTGAAGGCGACGATGGAGCCGGAGGATGTGTGAAAATAAGAGAAAAAGTCGTAAGAAAGACTAGAGCAGGCGATAACACTCTCAAAACAAATATGGGAAGGGCATGAGCTGCCAAAGAAGTAGACATGTTCGTCGCCGCCTCTTGTCAATGTATCGTCGTCGGTGGTGGCGAGTACGGAACTGGAAAGAAGCAACGACAAACTTGCACTTATATTCCGGAAACACGTGCCGTGGATCGCTTGACGTAAATCTTCCCTGACTTAAGCTTGGTTAAACTTTGATTCCAGTCCTTAGCAGATTGTACTTATGTATGTATACACCAGTAAAAAGTTTCTTCGACATATCCACCGTTTCCAGTTCATGATAGAAGTCTCTTTCCGGAGCATTAGAAGGAGGGGTAGGAGGGAGGAATTTCTGAAAGACGCAAGTCAACTGTCATACCCATCTGACAATTGACGACTGAAATCATCGGCACAGTTCCGACGATACCGCGGGGCTTTTAACAATAAAGGACACAAAGTGTTGACTGAACCGGAATGTAAAACATCTCCGTGGCTGAACTCGTCAGTATTTCGAAATAAGATGATGACCCTTAAAACGGGGTTGCTTCTCTAAATTTCTCATGCAACTTCAAATCGTCAAGCTTCGAACAACTTCGGTGCGACGTACATTGACAGCACTCGCTCACTACTCAGTACTCAGGTCTGAGTCACTATCGCCTCGAGGCTATGAGCCCTGATCCGAAGAGTTGCAACTGTTCAAACACATGTCGTCAACTGCCCATCAGTGGCACAGCTTGGCATGCCACGAGGCGACCTTTCCCAGCCTGAGTGAGCAACTTCAAGCCTAGCACCATCTCAAGTGATCCATCGTGAGCGCTTGCTTAATACTATACATCAGTGATCATGCTGTGCCATCGAAAGGAAGAATGAAAGTGTGCGTTGGAGACTTCAGGGGTCATATCCTGAAGGTGATACTATACTGGTCTAAGCTCTAAGGTACATAAATCACATATAAAAACCGTCAAGAAGGTCCCAAACCGAGTAATCTACAAGATATAGTCAAACCAAGCACTACGATCGCCCAATCCCTCAGCCTCGTCTGCTCGAACTGTTGTCTCTCGGATGACTCGCTTCTTTTTGTTCTCATTGGAGAAATAAAATAATGTGAATACCAGGAACAAGCACATGACACTCGAGAACACGAGGAATGCAATTGTTGCTGAGGTATAACGAGGAGGAGGCGAAAGGGAACCAAGCATCCAGGTTGAGAGTATACCTCCCGCGTTCGTGAGCATGGCAAGAACGGCGATGGCGGTAGCGCGGCGAACATGTGGGGAGACATTGTTGGCGGTCCAGGCTGCGAGAGCAGGGGAGAGCGCGTTGATACCGCTTACAGTTAGGAACAAACTGCCGTATAATACAGATTTTGAGTAGGACCCTTTAACCGTATCAGAAAATTGACGAATTATTCCATGGCACATCAACTCACCCAAAAACATGGCATAACCAACGACACAGCAGACAACAGAGAAAATGGAGACAATGCCACGGCAACGATATCTATCCGAGATTATAGAAGCGACATTCGTTACTGGGTTACGGTGTCAGAGACGCCCCGGGGTATTCAAGAGTGGAACTCACCAACAAAGGCAGCACCGAAGGGGCCGGCGCTCATCAGCTGCGTGCGATGAGGCGTATATCCAAGTGAAAGTACGATGGATGGAATGAAGCTAATGGATTTTAATGATTAGCTCAGAGGGGCATAGGAAGGGGCAACATACTAGCCCAAAGAAAATACAATGGTTCCTAAAGTCCCGTAAACTAAAAGAAGGGGTGGCAAGAGTAACTCAAAGCCTACCATTGAAGAAATAAACGACGGCCAGGAGCCATACTTGTGGCAGCTTAAAGGTTTTACAGACCTCTAACCAGCTGAAGCTATCAGCTTCGGCATCCTTGCCAATAGCACCGCCTTCTCGAAGTTGGGCATCAACGAACTCCTTCTCGCGCGCGTTCAAGAAACGAGCACTGGCAGGAGAGCGTGGTAGGAGGAAGAACGAGGCAAGCCCAAACCCAACCGTAAAGAGGCCTTCTACAATGAAAATCCATGCCCAGGCTGGACGCCCTCCTTTCCCATGAAGGTTCATGAGGGCACCAGCTAGGAGTCCAGTGAAGGCCCCAGCAAGAGATGACGAAGAGAAGAAGGCAGAGATCCTAGTTCAAGTGATGAGATTCGGTTCGTCAAAAGAACAGATGGATATTGAGTTACGTACCGCGATTGAAGCTTGTGACGGGGGTAGAAGGATGATAGGTACAGAACAAGGCCAGGGAGCAGACCACCTACATGGGAGTCAGTATATTGTCTGACGAAGATGTTGGTGGATTACCTTCCAACAACCCAAGGAAGAACCGGCATGCAAGTAGTCCAGAGTATGTGTGGACCGTGCCTATATCATGAGTTCAATATGATTCATGTCGGAAGTCGGACAACGGACAACGGACCTTGGACTGTAGTCACGACGCCCCACAGGGTGAGGAGAGCTGGAAGCAGCCGATCCGGACCAACTATCTGGATTGGAGTTAGTACAGGAAGACACGCATTTAGTAACGTTTACCTTCAGTAACAAATTCGATGGGATTTCCGAGGCGATATAAGGTCTAGTGACAGGATAAATTAGCTGTCTAATGATAATCAACAGATTACACTTACATAAATGTAACCGTAAGGGCCATGCTGTACTGGAAAAAAAAAAAGTCGACTCAGACCATAAACTAAGTACGTCGTCAGAGCAAAAAGGTACCTGGTCATTCGTCATCTTAAGGTCCTTCTGCAGACCAGCAACGCGAGCATTACCAAGATTGGTCCGATCCTGAAATAGAAGCGCGTCGGGATGTATCTCCAATGGAACTCAGAAGCTGCAGGACTCACCAACCACGACAAGAAATAGAACATAGTTACCACTGGTAGGATGAAGAGATCCATCTTCCACCAAACCCATTTACCCACGACGGCATCATGACTCTCGCTAACGCTGTCGACGGTCGTGCTGGTATTGTCGGCAGTCTTCTCGAGCTCTATGGACGAGCGCGAGTGCTTTGAGGGTGTTTTTTCCATCAAGGTGAGAGCTGCCTTCGAAACCCTCGGTCAGTCGTCTTTAAACCAATCTCGAAAGGAACCAGGTACTCAAGGGTCATCAGGATTGTAAACGTCCCCACCATAACTGTCGATTTACCGTCAGGATCACCTCGATCAAGACAAGCATCAAGGCAAAACTCCATTTGGGAAAACAAACACTTGCGTTGATTTGAGGCAACACTGGGACCCTGATATAAACGCATGCAACGCCAAAGATCTTTTCCTCGGCGGTGTTGTCTTGAAAGATTGGTCCTGGTGGGTTGTCATTTTATTTACCGTGATACGCAAGCCATCTATATCAGTCTCTGGTTGGTTAAAGTGTGACATATAGGGCTCTTATCAATAGATTGTCCTCTGCCCACTAACTGGTGAATATTTGAGCATTCACAGCCTTTTGGTAATGCCTCGTGCCATATTAACTTTCTCGGAGGATAGATCACGGTACCGTGCCTTCGAGCTTCGAATCACACGGGAACCAGTCCATCAGGTGGGTCACTTTTTCTGAAAACAGCTTGACTTCTTTTTTTTTTTTCCAGGGTTGTAGGATTGTGGACGAGCCCTGTCCGGGGTTATTTAACAGAAAGTCTGGACCAAACTCCAAAACTATGATACATACTCGCTGTTACAACCTGCTGACCCACAGACCTCAAATTCCGCCAGTATAAACTGTGCTGCGTCACTGTTGGATCGTTCTGACGGTTCTATAGACGTGATCTGAAGAGGAGCTGCCAAGCCTCCGAATCCGGAGGGAGGATCCGGATAGTATAAACAGAAAACTCCAGGCATTGCAATTTGCTAATAAATGGCCGAAATATGTGAGAGCGTACAGGGCTGATTGATACATAGACGAGCTGTATTGAGAACACTATCTGATACGAAATTTTGCAAACTCCTATTAATCAGCGCAGAATCATCCCATAAATTGCAACCCACAAAAAAGCTTTCAGTGTCCGAAATGGCCCGAGGCGGAATTTCGTCGCATCCCTAGTCCCGAGCTGTCACCGATGGGCGAAAAACAATATAATATCCAGCAAATGGGGAATGTAGCTTGAAAGGAATAAGACTATACGTGGGTAGAGACGGTTCGAGCATTCTGGTTGGATCTGTGTGGTGTGATCAGTGCACAGGATCCATGGCAGTCAGGAATGGATGTTGCCCATGTACTCACAATTACGCGAAACCCATTTACTTTGCCTGCAATCCGCTCAATAAATCTTCGAGCTTGCTTCGGATTTCTTCCACTCGACCACCTTGCCTTTCCACCTCGTCTCGATTGTATATCTTCAACGTGAGTCTCGCCTCTCTGGCCAGTTCAAAAGACTGGTCAACAGATATATCGACTGGATTCCGAGTCCTTGGAGTTGTGGCATCACGAGCTTCGAGAATGGGTAGGAGTGACGCAATGTCAATTTCTGAGGCGCGAAGGAGTGCCAAGTCGCGGAGAGACTTCTCAAGTGGGATAGGTTTAGAATCTTTTGATGTCATGAGGAATGATTACTAGCCAGTACAACAACGATAAATTGCATCTTTCGCATATATTGTGATTTGTTATTATTTACGGAGTTACTTTGATCAAGGCTACAAGATTCAACAACATGCTACGGGTGATGTCTGGCCATATGCAAAAAGATCAAGGGAGTCATCTGAGGGAAGATAAATGGCATGTGAAGCACTCCCTACTGCCCTCGATGGTGACGAGTCTTGGCATTCTAACAAGTCAGTAGTATTGCACAGATCACGCCTAACGTCCACTAGGTGTGATACATGAAGTTCTGTCCTTCCCGTTACAGCATCTGCGACGAGAGAAGCAAAGTTGGAAGGCCGGCGCACGAGTGGTGTTCGCCTATTATCTCTGGTCGACATCTGATTCCAGGGGGAGCACTCGAGAGATGGGTCATTAATTTCGCCCTTCCACTCCGGGCTTTTGGGGACGTTCCAAGAGAGACAACGGGAGTAGCGGTATCTTTGACCCGAGAAGTGGGACGATGATACGAACTGTCTATGTTTCTGTACGCCACCGTTCGGTCCTCCCCTGGGTGCCTGCCTCGGCCTGGTCACCATTGAGCTGGATTGCCTAAGCATGGTTTTCACTCTGCCGTGAGGCGAAAAATGACGCGAGCGTGTCGAATGCAACCAGTGATTACCTTCGAATTGTTTCTTCTTTGCAGATGACTGACGAGCCGAACCATGAATCCAAACATCCACCATTGGCTCCCATCTCCAACCGCGATTCACTGTGGCATCTCCTGACAGTATAGTGCTGGGGTGCTTCCGGGTGCTGACTGGCGTAAGAGTTAAGGAGAGTGCATTCTGGCCGAAGCATCTGCGTTCCGCATCTTCTACAATTTCAATCAGTCGGTGACGATATTGATTGAATGAGTTTGCACTATAGATTGTTATGAGGTGGCGCTCATTTTCAGGGATTTCGATGTAGCGAAGAGCACAAGGCCACATGGAAGCCTCTAAGCGAAGGAGGTTGTGTGACTTCAATGCCTCTGCAATTCTGGAGAGTGCTTGTCGCCCTTTATGAAAATCGAGGTCTGTGAATAATCCTTGCACAAGTATGTCGTACGTGGATGTCTGCGGTATGACTACACCGAGTCGGTTGACGACCAAAGCAAGGTCCGAGGGATAAGTCGAGGAGAAAGGTCCTGAGAGCCAATGCGTGGCGAAGCTTACGATGGCGCCTTGGAGGTCTCTGAGGGATGTATCATCATCGCTTCTGTGTGTAGACTTGAAAATCAGGCCAGACGTTAAACACGCCTTGAGGAACTCAAGGATGGCATCAGAGTTTTCCGTTGTCGCGTGTATGACTGTTGCAGAATTTGATGCGGAGAGAAGTTGATGAAAGACACGCTTGACCCATTTGTTTAACTGAGTATATAGGTGTGCCACTTGAAAGTCTTTTTGACAATGTTTCGATCTTACAAGACCGTCGGCTCTAATGGCGATAGTGGAGAAAACAGTGAGAAATCGCATGAAAAGAGTGACGTTGGTGTAACAGAAGTTGTACGCAAAAACTTTCACCGCTTTGCATGTCCAAAGGCTGATGTCTTGTGTTGATGAGAGAGCTTGGGTAACAATTGAGAGGAAAGTAGGGTCCGGTAGCCCCCCGTCGATCCACCGAGTTCGAAGGTCAAGAAGAAATGCAGTATGGGCGGGGTGTGCAATCGGAGAAGAGGTGGAGGTTGCTGTGGGTAAGAATGCAATAGAGAGCAATGAGCGCAGGAAGGCACTCGATTCATTGAAAAGGCCATGTGAGGTAGTGACGTCGAATAAAATTGTAAACAGTGTTGGATCACGGAAATTTGTTTCCTGAATCAGGTTGAGGGCATGAGAGAGAACCATCCATCTGTTCATGTAGTTTGTTCATATTTCAGTTTGGTGGTGGAAAGAATATTCAGTTGGTCACGAACCTCCTGTATTCAAGTGGTACTGCCTCGTAGAGTTCATTCACAAAATTTGTCCCATCCATGTCGTCTTCCTCAAGTTCATCGACCTCAGGTCGTAAATTTTCCCCAATCACTATTGAACACATGGCAGAAAGGGCTATAACACCATTCCTGGAACGCCTGGGTTGACAATTGCTTGACCTTATTTTCGCAACAATATCGCGGAAACTATCTCGTACAGCGTATATCCTTCGCGACATCTCCATCCGCTCTGCCCCATTCTTCGAAAAATGTGTTCGGGCATGTATACTTCCAGGAGGTTGTAGTACTGCGAGGGGCGGGGAATCAATATCTGCAGAGCCGCTAGATCGTTGGGGCCGTGAGGAGTACGTTGCGTGGTTTGCTGGACGTGTGGATCCCGTGAAAATCATTAATGCTTCACATCGATTTCGCAGAGGCCGCATCAGTCGGTTGATGCGACTGACTGACAATTCTGGGTTTCGGATGTCTGGGGTCATGCTCAGTATCTAGATCTCTACGATGGCTGAAGTTGACCCGAAATTTTTGGAAGGCCACTGCTCCAAGCTGAAAACGCGTCGCGTGTCAAACAGTCACATGACCGTCACTTTATTATGTCGGACGTCATAATCAGGTGGCTTCAATTTCTCGATCGCTAGACTGCCAACGAATTCCGTGAATATGAGGAAATTGCAAGCAAGTCTCTATGGAGAGTGACTATGGGTCCACTTATCCACATTCCGGTGATTCGTATCCTATTAATGTAATTCACAGTACAATCCTATAAACTGTTCCTGAATGCCGATATAAAAAACATATATCTTAGTCTAGTGATTATGATGGAATGGACAGTAAGAATGAAGTAGTTTGACTTCGATGGGGGATGTTCAAGCACTACCATCACTGGTGTTACTGTCACTCTCGTCGTGACCCCAAACAGCGAAGGCTCGTCGACCATGGTGGTCTGCTGACCGGCTCCGAACCTGTCCTCGGGTGCGCCCATAGGTCGAACTCAAAGCCGTTGGAGTTTTGATGTTGTCTAAATCGTCTCTGTCCTTCGGTATTCGACTTTTGCTACTCGATGTTCTGTTGGAATGGATATCATCCCTAGAACCACGTTGTGGGTCCAAAGTCTCCGTCTCAGAGATATCCGGAGGAGATGATAATCCCAAGTCAAACTCGACATGTCGAGGAGAAGTGTGACCCTGTGGCGGACGAGCAAATCGACTGGGCGAGTCTACACCTGAACGGAGCCCAGATCGAGAACGAGAGCGAGACTTCGACTTTCGCCTCCCCTTCCTGAGGGCTGATTCCGCCACAGCCTTGCGCAGCGCATTTTCCAACATAATGTCGGTCGCTTTCTCCTGCCCAAGTACCTCTTCTTGACGCGTTAAAGTGTTCTTGACGTTCGCTGGTTTGAGATTAGCAGCTTCAGGCGATGAATCATCGATATCAAATTCATCCTCCTCTTCCTCTTCATCATCCTCATCTTCCTCGTCGACTAATTCGCTGATTGGCGCAGAAGCTTTCGCGCGGTCCTGTGTGGCAGACATCCGCTTGCTCGCTTTGGGCTTTGCGGGGCCTTCCTCGACGACGACGAAGGATTTTTGCCTTTCACGTTCGTTCCATTTCAGAGTCCGGGAGATGGAATGAAACCAATCCGTTGACTGCTTATCCGCACAAACAGTCGGGAATGGATATTTCGATGCTGTAACTTTGATATGGTCGCCCTCTATATACGGAAATGGATAGTAAGCAATGCGAATGAAACACACAAAATCCACTCACGCTTTAACTCCACACGTCCTCGACCATCAAACGACGCCCAAGCAGTACTTCTGGAATTATAGGGTACACATATCCGAAGCTCCATGCTATCTGGCAGAAGCATCGGCCGGAATGATAGAGTATGCGGACAAATGGGGGTGATGAGGAGAGCAGGAATTTCGGGATGAACTAGAGAACCTCCGGCAGAAAGCTAGGGTAATAATTCAAAAAACATCGTATGTCAAAGCATGACAACATACTGAATAGGCAGTAGATCCAGTAGGCGTTGAGACCGTGAGGCCGTCAGCTTGAACTGTCGTCATGTGATGCTCATCACCTGATATTAGAATTAGTGAACAACGCTGTAGTCGATGGAAAAGCAGGATGTACCAAACAATTCCAGAAGGCTGACGTAGGGACTAGGACCACGATCGACAACAAGGTCATTAAGCACTTCAAATGTTTCAACGGGCCGTGTCGTAAAACACATAATTTCCTTGTCCTTGGTGTTGGTTTTGGAATCTCCTGTGGAGTAACCACCGGACCACCCCCCTTCCAGTGCTTCCCATCCACCTTTTTCGACATTCTTCATCATAATCTCTCCAGTTTCGCCCTTTTTAACTGCTTTGCGGCCTTTTCCTTTCTCGTTGGCAACTGCACGATAAACGGTACAAGTGAACCTCATTCGTAGATTAACCCGGATGCCAGAGTCGATGGCGGAGTCCATTACAGCTTGATGATCAGCAAAATCAAAGTTGGTAAGGAAGCCTAGTGAGCCCAGCGCAAATGGGAGTACGGGCGGAACGATACGTTGGAATAGCCAAGAAGTAAAAAGGACAGTGCCATCACCGCCGAGCTGAAAACGTATCAACGCGCCGCCGATATGTGCAAGAAAAGGGACACACCGTGACGACAAAGTCGAAAAGATGAGGACTGTGGCTACACATGCTACTTGTCCAATACCTTAGTTGTCCTTCATCTTTGGGATAATGCTCTTCTCTGTCAAGAGAAGACAAAGAAGATACAGAATTGCTACTTGATGTTCGACGGCGTGGAAAGGGCAGGAAGAGTTCGGGATGATCACGCTCGATGCCATCGGCATCAAAACGTCGAGAGTGCCGTAGCTGATTGTCAACATAGCTGCTTCCAGAGATCAGAGATCAGAGAAGTGATGACAATATTGGAGTGGACGCACACGACCAGCCCACGCTTGCTTCCTCTCTGAGGTTTCATCATAAGATAGACTGCAAGCTCGCGCGTGAGCTTGATCAATCTGTTGTCCCGAGCTTTGGTTACGATCAAAACAGTTTGAATGTTAGATTGAACGCGTGCACGACCTAATGAGACAGGATGAGTGACGGGAAAAAAAACCATATGCCCCCAGCAAGAGCCTCGAGCACTGACCGAGCTGCTTGCTCATCTCTCGTACACCGACAGCAGTTTCGGCGAGCTGTTTCGTCAAACTTCCACCAAATTCATCTTCATCCTCGTCACTCGCTACCAGTGAGCCGGAAGCCGAAGAAAGAGTGCTTGGTGAGTATGTTTGTTGGGGAACGCCGCCATACTTCTGTTGAAGCGACTTGGCGACACCAACGTCAGTGCCGCCAATGAGCGTATGTTGCTTATTACGTAGCCAGTCCGTTAATGAAGCACCTTTGTCAAGGTGAGAGTGAACAAAGCAGGGAGAATTCATTGCTTTGCGAGGATCGTGGACGGGTCGGAGATCCTCCTGTGGTGGAGAGGACACTTCTGTGGCTGTGGCCGACGATCGAGGAGTTATGGTGCGGTCCTGGGTAACACTTGGTGGGGATAATGTCGCATTTGGTTTCTTAGAGACATTTGGTGAACCCGCCTCCAGTACAATGTCGGAAGACCATTCGGCCTGGTTTATGTGCAGTGAGGTAGGTCTGCTGCTGCGTCTGGAGAGCGATGGTCGGATCGGCTCCATGATTAATGGGCCTGGTGTCGTTGGTGGGGTGGAGAATGTGTCGGTGTCAGGCGATAAAAGACCCAAGTGAGATGCAGACATTTCCTGTAAACCTCAATTTAGAATGGTTCTGCAAAGAGGGGAAAGAAAGATTCAGGATAGTTGATATCATTGAGACTTTCCGGCTCACGTTTTGTAAGGCCGGGCAAGCGCTCCAAGCGATCGAATGATGTCAATATTCACAGTGACCACCAAGTTGTCCAGACGACACCGGCGGTACTCATGGGCCTCGTTATATCCCTGGAAGGTTTATTAAATACTTCACAACGACTGTTCTAGAACTTTGTGCAGAGATGGTGAGTCGATGAGGATGAGCGCGAACAACCGCTGCCATCACAACTTGAGATATCACTACTTATGCATATGTATCGATGTTTGCTAGTTGCTATTCTGACGTTATTCCGCGCCGGGCCGCTGCCTTCCCCCCCCAATATGTCCTCTTGGAACTCCATCAAGTGATCCAAAAGTTCAACACTGTATGCCCTGTATCTGATAATCACTTAGTGGAACCCCTCCGAGACGGAATGGGTCTCCTGGAAACCGGAGATGGTGGGTGGGTGACATTCCAGAATCAAACACTAATATTCTTCTGTCTATTATCCGAATGGCAGCACTGAGTCCTTACAGAGCCAGAGCGTCATCGGTGTAGGTCGAGCGTTGAGCACCCCTGTCAAAGTGGGGCTTAGCTGTCACCGTTCATCGAAGGCGCCCAGAGCTCGACGCTCTCTCCTGAGCAAGTTTCAAAGCAAAGAAACAATCGTCGCCGCCTCAGACTTTTATGCCCTAAGTCTAATATATTCCTAATGAAAGATTCACATCCATGTTACTTGAAATATTGATGTGCCCGTTACCAATGTGCAATACTGCCCAGTTCAAAAAAAGACAGTATCTCGCAATACAAACCGTTCCAATGCTCTATAGTCTGCTCTGTCTTTAGCGACGGCCCAGATCCACATGTCCAAGTCAGGAAGGGTTATTTCTCTAACCCAAGAATGGGAATTATCATGGGGTAAGGGGTTAAAGGAAATCTTGTGGGCCTCCTCGATGATCAGCTCACAGGCATCAATAGCGGCAGCGCGCAAGGTGAAGGCTTGATGCGACGTCAGGACTGGCCCCTCTTTTGGCA
The DNA here is from genome assembly GCA_013420905.1 of Collybia mongolica. Classification (NCBI taxonomy): domain Eukaryota; kingdom Fungi; phylum Basidiomycota; class Agaricomycetes; order Agaricales; family Clitocybaceae; genus Collybia; species Collybia mongolica. The sequence goes on from JAAXNY010000004.1 coordinate 1,644,940, forward strand.
AGGTGTTCGGTACCGAAGTCGGGTCACTAACCTCAAGTAGCATTTTCAGATTGTCCTCTGATCCGGCGCCTGGAAAGAGAGAAGACAAAGACGGCGACGCGGACAGATTAATGATACCCAAATGGATGAGCATGGATGGCAGAACGTTATCAGTGAACACAGGACTGCTGGTGGTGGACGGAATGGGGAAGGGAGGGGGAGTAATCGATCCAAACCGGACATGAATGGCATGTATCAGGAAAAGTGCCTTCTTGAAACAATATATCGCTGTCGAAAAGGATTGGCTTACTCGGTTGTAATACAACGAATAGACGCTCACATTGTCCATTTACCTCTGCCATATCCTGGAAGGCTGGAATTGCACGAACGAGCTGTAGACATATCAGATATTATAACGGGTTAATAAATGGGGCTTACCCGTTCAAGAACAGCATCAAGTTCTGCGGTGGGATCTGAACTAGATCGAGCCTTTGCTCCCTCTCTCAACGATTCCGCCACGAAACTTCCAAAATTTGGATATCCGGTGTGGACTAGGATCTTTCCTGTTTCATTTAGTGTCGTGGTAATCAGTCCCACAAGCTCATACATAGGGCCACCTATTTCCCCAATAGTGAGCCCCGGGATTGTTTCGTGAGGCCGTTCAACGTGTACGTTGACGCCGAGTAGTTCCGCAACCTTCATATGCGCGATGGTTTGCATACCCTTGGCAGAAAGTAAGTCCCCGCCCTCGGTGGACGAAGTCAGGTACAAAGCAAAAACAAACGCTCGGATGGTGTCCCAAGCACCGCGTCCCACCTCTTTATGGAGAGGGACGCGATATCCGGAAGCAAAATTTAGCAGCGAAAGGATCGATATGAGATTGAGTTCATCGAGAGGCGAAGAGAACTTGAGAGGCAGAGCTAGACCGTGAGATGCCGAGACACGCTTGAACGAGGTGATAAACGCTGGCGAAAGCAAGAGCCTTCGGATGGAATCTGAGCTTATCTATAGCAGATGAAAAGCTGTGAGCAGGGCTATACATACGATAAGATCTGATAAGGGGACTTGATCACAGCTCAGATAGGAGACATTGCCTCTTTCGAGCAGAATGTAACAATCGATTCAGACATGGATTGCGTCGTCGACTGGAATCCCTATCACCTTACAGTTGAAATTTAACTGAATCTGAACCCTTCGGGCCAAGTGTTGACAGCGTACTGAATCGATTTCCGTCGTGCAAGGAGGGGTACCTACCGATATTTGTGCTCCCTGGCGTAGGTTTCTCGACGATTCTCGAATTGCTTTGACAAACGAGCCGGTAGGCAAAGGAGGCATAGCTAAAGCCTGAAGCTTGTTGTAAGTAATTGAGGGTTGGAGATGGTTTTTAAATAAAAACAAGCCGGTTTAATGGGACGACGAGTTTTTTTTAGTGTGGCGCGAGCTACGGTACGAGTGCCCAGGTGAAGGTTTTCTCTTGAAGTATTGGTTAGAGATGCACGGGCTTTTGAGGGTGGGTAGTATTAAAACCTGCAGCCTGAGCGTGTGGGGAACGTCCAGATTCGAAGGGGCTAACACCGCGTACACGTGCCGGCTTCACACATTTTTTAGGCGTCTAAAATATCTTAAAAGTACAGCGTTCACGACCCTGGAGGTTCAAAAAATTTCGGTACGGTGACATTTTGTTCTTCAGCCAACGTCTCGAGAATCCCGGATTCCCCAAACGCCATGATGTCGTTAGCTCCCTTACGCATCTTCTTTCGAACTCCAGCAGCCGCACGACGATTTCGGCCTTACACCACAAGGACTGATGCAACAACTGGTAAGCACGGTCATTTATTCTTGATCCAAATTTAGGTCAAAGTCTCCCAAGGTTGTGATAGTCAATGACGCTCATCCCGTAGACCTGCGATCCCAAATAATGAATGGAGTAAAGGCGGCAATGAAGGTTTGTATTCATGTAATTCGGAAGGGCGGACAAGAAGCTCACATTTTTTTTCTGGGTCAGAGTAAAGACACCGTTGCGTCTACAACTTTACGGGTAAGCGGACAGGGTCACCACAGCCTTTCGAGACCGCTCCTGACCATTGTTGAACCTGGTTATGCCCACAGTCTGTCCTCTCCGAGGTCTATGCAGCGGACAAGGCCTCGAATGACAAAATCCCATCATCAACCATAGTACGTCAATGTTCCCCTTGGAGGTGCATTAAGGTATCTCAGTAACAAAATTTCCCAGGCAAACATTTTGCGTAAAGCGGTGATTCGACGGGTGGGAGATTTTTCTAATGTTGTAGTATTATTCCCCCACTCATCATGGTTTTTGCATTGGGGTATAGGTTGATGCTGCATCTAAATTTAAAGAAGCCTCGAGGCCTGACCTTGCGGAGAAAGAGCAATTTGAGGCAGAACTGTTATCCAAATTTTTACCTCCTCTTCTTTCGGAGGCAGAGATCGACCGCGTGCTTCGGGAGGTCATCGAGGCTCTTCCAGCAGAAGCCGAGCCGCGAAAGTCCTTTGGCAGGATTTTCAAGGAATTTTACTCAAAGATTGACAAGTCTGTGGTTGACCCGAATGTGGTAAAACAAAGGGCCGAAGTTTTGTTGGTACCATCAGCTTAGATTATTGCCGATGGACCTCATGGACAAAAAGTACAACGTTTGGATTCAGGTAATAATAAAATTAAACACGGAATTCTAAGGGATTGTGGTGATGCCCCCGTTGTCAGCGGGTACATTCTCCAACTCCGACTCCGTTTGTTCTGGTTCGACTGTGACTGGGGTTGAAACGATTGGTTCATTTACCTTTGAGCTGCCAGAGCCGGAGGTAGACGCCACAGGCGAAGTGTCACCGTTTGTTAGAGAGTGTTCGTTCGAAGTAGAACTGGAGACTTCCGGATTAGCAGAAGGCGCGGAGGGGGTCGGATAGGCAGGTACAGTCGGAGATGGAAGGGCACTCCGCATGCGCATCAGATCGTCGATGCAGCGATACACTGCCCCGGATACGCCCTCAAGCACCCGTAGACGTTCATCTATAGCTTCTCGAGTTATTCTGTCCATGCTTGCCAATTGCTCGTCCGTTAACATTGGCGGAAGCTGAGAAATGGGGAGACGCAGGTCGCGCGATTGATGATATCGAGGACTTGGTGATTCTTGGGATGAAGTTGTTGCTGTGTCTCGGCGAATTTGGGCACTCTCAGCGCCGGGGGCTTGTGAGGCGTGCGAGGTGCCGTTCGGCTGCGGATACGGAGGGCTCGGGTGGTTTGTACTAAGCGCTGTGTAATCATAGAGAGGAATGAGTGATGGAATGCTGGGGGAGGACGTGGAGGGAGGCAGAGCATTACTGGATGCTGCATTGTGTGTGGTAGATGAAGTGCTGGGTTCAGTAATACCTGACGAGGCATTCGTTGGTGCGTCAGTTGATGGAGGGCTGCGTGGCATTATGGGCCTGCTGCTGCTACCGTTTAATCGTCGTAGTGCTGCCAAGGCTGCTGCTTCTCGTGGGTTTGTGGGTGCTCCGGGTTCGTCGACCGAGTTTGAAGAACCACTAGGTTCGCCAGGCAACTCGGCGGAGTCGCGAAGTGTAGTGGAGGTCGGAGTGGGGTCCATGAGATTCTGCCTTGGGCCATTTGTCACAGGGTTCGTGGGAGGCACAGCATCCGGTACATCCTGTCCAGGTGGCCATGGCTGCCAGACGCCCCCAGGCCCAGGGAACCCAGGGAATTGAGGAGCAGGCTGTAACGTCCGCGGGGGATTCTGTTGCGTGTCTCGTGGGACTTGGTATTGTATATGATATTGAATTACAACTCCTTGAGGTACCTGGCCACCAACTAAATTTCCGGGTATTTGTGGTGCATCGTTTTGATTTTGGGCAGGTGGCGCCTGAGCAAACTGACCTGGATTGATTGGAGGTTGTGCCGGCGGACCAAACAGGCGGACCAGAAAACCCAGAGGATTTCCTAGAGGATTATTGATCCTCTGGGGGTTCTGATTCTGTACTCCCGGACCAACATCATTCGGCAACTGAGCAGCACCGCCAGGAACCACAGGTGCACCAGCAGCCTGGCCAGAAGGGTTTGTATCCAAGACAGTTCGGCGACTAGCATATCGGATTAGCTCCAGTGACCAAAGAGATTGAACGATAACTGACCATGTGGGGCAGCTCTGCTGACGCTCAAGCCATGATCGAAGGCAATGAAAATGGAAGATGTGACCACACGGCAACTTCTTAGGAGTAGTGTTAGGACCGTCCGTAGCGACGGGCGCTTGCTCAGTCTCATTTAAAATCATTTCTTCCCGGCAAATGATGCAAGTACGGTCGCTCATCGCTGACATCTCTTCCGGGGTCGCATTTGGATACCTCTGATCCATATTTCGGGTGGCTGTTTGGTATCGATGAAGCGCACGGAGTCGTGTTATGAAAGATCGTGCTGTGATATAGACATCGCGGACGATATTCAGTGGGAGGCCATAGAACGTAATGATGATCATGAAGAAAACCAGGTATGTCGTCAGCTTGAGGAAATCTCAGATGTGAATGTTTGTCAGGTTTCGAAACAAGACATATAGACGCGTACCTGTCGTCAGCTCTATATAGAAGACCCACATGCTTTTATTCTCCCAAGGCGGTGCGTTCTCACCTCCTCTTTGACCAGCCCTCCGAAGTTCATAGGCCGAAAGAAGGTACTTTGAGATCGTATTCACAACACTCGCCATCAAGATGCCATACTAAATGTCATAAATTTAGCGTGGTTGATTTGGGAGGAAGTAATTGCCCTAATAATCACCTCGCTCGCGAATAAGACCATACCTCCAACGCCATTAGTCACAGTGCTTTCTATGGCAATCACGAACATGATAAAATCAGTTGTCCACAAAATTATGAACAACGTGGACATGCGAAAATGGAAAAGTAGAGACGGTCCGGGATAAGGTCGTTGATCCATCTAGACGTCTCGATTAATAATGCTTGACTAGTAGAAAGAGTTATGTCCACGCACCCACTCGATGCGATCTCCCGCAAGCCAATGGAATGACTTGACAAAGAGTAAAAAGCCAAACATCAATGCAAACGGAATGTCAAATTCATCACGGAAAATTGTGAACGCTAGAAGAGATTCGGTAATGAAAAACCATAAACGATCGTAAAGCCTCTGCAAAATGAATGTATACGTGTCATTTGAGAGATAGGCGAAGGACGAACCTCGACCTCATTTGGGCGTAAAGCGCCGAAAAAAAGTTGTTGAATGACATGCCCAGATAGAAGCGCCAACAAGAACCCAAAATTGGCCAATACCTGGATAATCAGGTGGTAAGGCAATGAGTTCGGCCAGTATGTCACGGGCTCACGCACTAGAACACTACGACTGCTTTTTGAAAGCGATATGGCGACGGAATAAAAGTTGCTGTAATTCTTTAACGCATTGGCGATGGTTGCGGATACGGCAGCGAGTGAGACCAAAGTGTAGAGCAATATGCGGTGCGAATTGAGCGAACTGGCCACCGATTGCGTTCTTTGGCGTAAGACATTATTCAATGGCATCGTGGTTGGTGAGGAATCCAGTCAACGCGCTGCACGAAAGATCACTCGCAAGGAGCTAGTTAATAGGGTTGCCTGGTTGCCGATCGATTAAAGGAGAACGTTAAGGCTAAGCTTGAATGTTACTCAACGACCGACACCACTGTAGTGGCCGTTGGTTGGACTTTCTGGCAGGTTAATACGTGTCCGATCACGACTATGACTTAGTATGACGTGGCGTCTAAAATAGTTTCCACGGTTTCCTATCCCAGGATTCACCCCGAAATCCTACGCCGGAACGTGGGCGCCAACCTCTTCGGCGCTTAGTAGTAGCATAGCCCTGTGGATAACTTAAATAAAAGGGGGGTGTACATGTGCCTTGGCCTTTCTTTAAAGATCTTCTCCCCGCTACTTAGTTAGGACTCCTCTTCTGGTTCCTCCAACTCCTCGTTTCCTCGGCTGGCTAACCCTTAATCAGTCATTGTGCGGTCCATAACTCGTCAAGCTTTTTTCCAGTAATGACTCCTCAGCGACCCCGCAAGGCCAAGGAGAATGGTCAAGTTGGCAATGAACACTTGAAAGGCTCAAATTTTACGAAGGGTTATCTGGCCAGTGTTTTGCTGGCAGTGCTTGCTGGATACACTTATTTTCAGTCTCCGAAGGCGGTGTCCGGCACCTACGCACTGTGCTCAAGGGACAGCCAGGGAATCTATACAGTCGATGCTCAAAATACTCGGACCCAGTGCATTGTTATCCGTGGATCATATATCATCGATACAGGTCTTCTGCGTACGTTTCTGCAAACAAGTATAGAATTATGTTTGTTCATATTATTCCACCCCTCTCAGAGGATGTCCAGGAACGTTGGGATAAATTCACTTTAAAACGCCTTGTTTCGCCCCAATCATCTCCAAAAATTCGATACATACGTCCAGGAGCTATTGTCGTTCCTGGATTGAGTGGTAGGTCATTCGACTCGTTCTAATGTCTTTACAGATTCTAATTCCCAGCCACAGATTCACATGCCCACATCCTTGAATATGGTGCTAGCCAACAACTGCCGCTCGAGGGCACTAAAACAATTCAGGGTACGAAACCCATCGTTTTTTAAATTTAATTTTGATATTGTATCTACTCACACTGTAGACACCGTTGCTCGAGTCCGGGATTACATTTTGTCCAACCCTGACCTTCACAATGATACGTCCAAGTTCATTATGGGGGGTGGATGGGACCACACAGCCTGGTCAACGAGTGGATGGCCAACTTCTGTGTGTTCATTCTGTGTTCCCACCGCCGAAGGTTGGGCTGAGTATATTAATATTCCGTTAGGCGCATCTGGATGATGACCCTGTCATCCGGGGACGACCTGTTGTGTTACAGAGCAAAGATTGCCATGCCCTCTGGGTATCATCCTCAGCTATCGAAGCTAGCATGCCCTTCCCGGAGACTGTTGATGGAGGGGTCATTGTCCGCGATGACATTGGCAATCCAACCGGTTGGCGGGTGGCTAGAATTTGACGCGTAGTAGTGCTGACGAACCTCATTTCAACAGGTGTTTTATTGGATAATGCTCAAGAATTACTGAAACAGCCTGAGCTGACCGAAGCAGATTTGTTGCGACGTTTCAAAGTAGCTGTACGGGACGCCCACTCGTTAGGATTGACTTCCATCCATGATGCTGGATTAGACCCTGCTTCACTTGCATTTTTTAAAAGGTAAATGATTGTCGTTTCCCACAAGAGATAAAACTCTAATCTGCTCAACAGACAAGCAGCTCTTGGAGACCTACCTGTTCGGTTGTTTCCTAACGACTATCAACGGATCATTGATTCAAGCTATTTTAGATCCGAATTTATGGGATGACGTACTTCGATGAGAACGCGCCATATTGGGGAAATCACACGAAGCCCATAATAGGCGCTGGAAACGATAGACTCACAACCAGGAGTGTCAAAATATTTGCTGATGGTATGTGTATCCACTATTACAACGGCTTTACTATCCCTTACGCACTCCTGGCACTCAGGTGCATTAAGGACTGGCGGGGCTTCCGTAAGGCTTTTGCTTGTCACCTCGTGCACACGTTCTTAAGCAATTTTACCTCCTTAGCTGTACGAGCCATATACAGACAATCCTTCAACCAAAGGGTTTATGCGCCTCGAGTCGGATATTCTGTTCGATGTCATCCCCAAATTCCTGCGTGATGGCTGGCAAGTGGTTAGTTCCGTGTCGGCCATGTACAACAACCCTGAGTCTCATAAATTTTCCAGAATGTTCATGCCATTGGAGATCGAGCAAACGGTATTGTCTTAGATGCCTTCGAAGCCTCTCTAAACGGTGTGAATGTCACGGCTTCGAGACCACGACTTGAACATGCGCAGTTCATGACCGAGGATGATATGAAGCGCCTCGGAAGGCTTGGTGGTCAGTTGTCGTCATACTTGCTTGTCGCATCAAGGATATTCACATGTTCTTCAAGTGATTGCTAGTGTCCAACCCACCCATGCGTAAGTAATTTTATGTTTGGGGTAGATTTTTTTCTTAATGCGTTTCCCCTACTCAAAGAATCAGTGACATGTGGTATGCTCAGGACCGCTTGGTATGCTTCATCATGATTACTACGCGCAATTAAAAAATTCTGATCCTAACCGCTATCTACAGGGCCCGGAACGTGTCAAAGGGCTTTATGCATTCCGTTCCCTCATTGACAGCGGGGCAAGGATTACTCTGGGTTCCGATTTTCCTGTTGAATCCATGAATCCACTATCTGGGTTCTATGCTGCCGTAACCCGTGTATCCCCCGATGGAAAATCCCCACATGGGCCCGGCGGCTGGTGTGTACAAAGTTTTATGGTGCTGTGGGTTCGTTAATGAAAGTACATAACAGGTTCCCCGAACAACGCATTACACGTCAGGAGGCATTAAGAGGTAAAGACCGTTACCCTAGTTGCTATTTTTATATTGATACTGTTATAGGAATGACTATTGATCCTGCCTATGCTTCTTTCACTGAAGATATCCTCGGTTCTTTGGAAGTTGGCAAGCGTGCCGACTATGTTGTACTGTCTCAGGACATCATGGAGGTACCGGAGCACGAAATCCTTGCAACTCGCGTTTTGACTACCGCCATGGACGGAAAATCAATCTACGAGGAGATCTAGTACCACAGGTGTATGCCAAACCCTCCCAACAAGGCCCCTGGTGGACCTCGTTTGTCGGTTTGCCACGGCTGTATTTCCGTCAAATTTCGTTCGGTTGGCCGAGCCAGCCACATCTTCAAGATCATATTCTCCCTTTCATTTCACTCAACACCCGATGGTCGTTTCCACGAAGTCGCGCTCACTTCCGCTTTGTTCTCCCGTCACTCGGCCAAAGATTTGCTTCAAATTCTCATCAGAAATCCTCAAATAGTTCTACCCTTCTTAATGGTGGTTTTGGGGTCGGTGGCCAGACATTGTTTGCTCCCATCTTCCGCTCAACTCTCATCAATACCCTGTTGCTTCTCATCCTATCAGTTTTTGTTTTCTACCTTCACTCCCACTTCTTTCTTTCTCCTTGCTGGCAGCTTAGGGGAAGGTGGGCATACATATTGTTATCTCTACCTTCCGCTTTGCTATCGTCAATACCCTTTTCTCTCTCCCCTTTTTTTGTTGGTTACCTCTCTTTTTTGAATGATTTCTGACACCTGTTTCATTATTTGTGATTTTGTATTATTTGGCGGCTGGGGGGGGGAAAGCCTGCATCTGTTGAGCTAGTTCCCGCCTGGCTTTCATATTATACCCAATTATAAGACATCATTACTGTTCAAGTCATCCGTGTGTGTGCATAATGTAAATTGTGTCCGCGTGAACAAGTTGGGTTGGGGTTGTATACTATACTGAGTGTCATCAAGATACTTAAATACGGAACCTGATCTAGAACTTCTCTGATTCTCTTCCCTTGCCAAATGTGTCAAGCGCTGTTGTTGAGCTCTTTTCAAATAGAAAAGAAACAGTGCCGCCGAGTACATCGTTCACCGATAGTACTTCATCGATGGCAGTAACATTGTCAAGGTCCACACCAGATAAAAGAGTCTCGAGTTGTGTCTTGGGCTTCACCTTCGTATGTGGTTGAGAGGAGTCAAAAAGTTTACGGAGGATGTCATCTTGAATATCGTCTCGTCCGGAGGGTCGTAGGCAATTAATATGCTTCCATTCTCCCAGTGCGGCCAACCCGGCCTTCTTTTTTTGCAGGTACTATGGCGGTGTTAGCAATCTTACATTATAGATAATACAAGTGCCTACAGCTCGTTCGATTTTATCAGTTCGTTCAGGTTTCAAGTCACAAGCTTTAACAAATCCCTGTCCCTGATCACAATTTTCATCATCACTGACGTCCAAACTCGTGTTGTCGACAGTTGCAGCGGTCGTTCCTTCACAAGGACATTCCAGAAGGTCGTGTGTGTTGCATGGTGTATCTAGATGAATCCGGAAAATATCTCGGAGCTACTGATATCAATCCTCGGTGTTATCATGAAAGTTGAGAAGAAAACATACATCTTTCCGACTAAAAGAATCGCTCTTGGAACTGGTTGAGTCCTATGGAATCGTCAGTGACGTCTTACACTAGAATTTGAGTGCCCTCACGGATCCCATCAAAGCTTCGAAATAACATGAGGCATGGGTCGACATTTATAGGATTTTAGTAACTCACAATTGCTTAGTCCTAATTTGGTGACTTGTCTTTGGTAGATTTTTTCTGAGTGCTTTTAGATTTCATATGCTTTACTGGAGGTCTCTAACTTACCATCAATGGCTCCTGCTGTTAAGAACCGGTAAATATAGACAGGCCGTTTTTGACCATCCCTTGGGGTTTTATTTACTAACGATAACATATATTCACAAGCTAGGACTGACCTGTGACATCTAGCCATCGACTGAAGGTCATGGCTGGAGTAGTGGTGGTTAGGTGGGGGAAACGATATCAGATGCTAGTGAGGTTACCTTGGATTCCAGTCGGAGTCAATGAGGCAGAGTCGTGAGGCGCCTAACAAAGGACATTTACATTGATTGGGCCAATGTGAAAGAACTACTCACCAATGAGATTAATGCCCACACCACCTTTTGGAAGGTTTCATTCATTTACTTCATTTTTGTTCATGAGTTACGCACCCGCTTTGGAACTAAGAAGAAAAATGACTGGAAAAGGCTAAGGTGAAGCAGATACAGTGCTTTCAGAAGTAACTCACAGCTACTGTTTCGTGAGGATTTATTGAAGCTATCTACGTATTCTTGTCTCTTGCTGGCAGGTGTCTGTCTGTGTGAGATTTAGCATTGTTCAAGGAAAGAACTCTAGCAAGTTGATAATCACCCATCCAACCGATAATAAGAGTATGCTTTTTTTCTACAGTACGCTTCGAGTATATTGAGCGTTGAGGTGTAGTGGGAGACAAGGACACATTTCTCCTCAGTTGTCTAAGAAAATCATGCCATAATGTCATAATTCATAATGAGTGATGAAGGATGGGTCTAAGTCTTACCGAACGAATTATTTGGAGAAGTTTTGAGAGGGCAGTTAGTTTACCTACAGGGGTAAGTAAGATAAACCCGGTCAAATCCTTTCAGTCCGCGCACCGCTCAGAGATACATCTTCAATCTGTGCCCTCTCCGGCAAAAGCTTTAAAGCTTCATCCACACTAGCCTTTTGGATAAATTTGCCAGGGCTGTTACCCTTTGCCTTCGCCTTGTCTGCAGTGGCCTTGAGGAGGATTGGACTATTGCTGACTTTCGTTAGCATATTGATAATAGCAAGAGATTCGGCCGTCGAGCTCTGGGCAAGATCATCTAGCTTGTCCGGATGGAGGATCCTCGAGAAGATTGATACTTGTAGGGCAGTGGGCGTTACAAAGACAACATATTCATCTAGTACCCAATCAAACGATGATGCATATAAAAAATATCCACAAACGTTTAGGGGGCAGATAATCGCCCAATAGGTTAGCATCTCGTCGAAGAACAAAGCTCTTCGCAACAGTGAGTAGCTGTTCGAACCCATTCAGCAAATAAGGAATAATGCGCAAACTGTACTTACCTGTGCCATCCGGGCTTCGCCAAGCACAGCGTCTTTTTCTGATGCATCAGGAGCTCGACTTTTGAGTATCGGGGCTTCATATACTCGGCGGAATGTGCTGTATTCGTCTGAGAAGTTGTGGGTTCAAGTGAGTTGAGAGAATTATGTGTAGAGCGAACCTAGCAGCCCCGGATTACAGAAGTCGGCCTAGTTTTTAGGAACCATTAGAGCTTTCCTGATTACTATGATACTGAACTGAAAGTACCATCGCATGAAACTCGCCCAAATCGTTTTGGATTGGCGTTCCGGACAATATAATCCGTCTTTTTGTTCGTAAAGCTTTGAACATCTCGCTGGTTTTGTTCTTCGCGGACTTCAGCCTGTGTCCTGCGAGATTTATCTGATTACCTGAGAAACCGGAGTGTCGATAAATAACAGACCTTCATCGCATATAATCAGGTCGATGGGTGGACTATCTTTGTGAGCTGGTGGAGAATCTTTGTAATGAATATGACACACATCATCCCAGCTAAGTCCTTTCTGGTGAGCAATAACATAAATAACATAATCGTCAAAGAGTATAAAGACGCAAACATGACGGTTCGAAGGCGCTCGTAGCCTATTATCAAGACCTGTTGGTTTCGACTGAAGGAGAAAGTCGTGATATTAGGAGGTTTCCGGGGCGGTTAGAGGTACTCACGCGTTCATGAAGGTTAGGGCGGCCTTCTTGTCTTTATCGCAAGTAGCCACACCAATGCGATCACGGCCTAACCATTTGTGAAATTCGGCCTTCCAGTTCTGCGGGATTGGTACAATTAGATGGATCGATAAGGGTGATAAGGGTGAGGTTACATCTATTAGCGAAACCGGACAAACAACCAGAACTTTCTCAACAACTCCTCGTGAGACTCCGGCATATGGGTTTTGTCCTGTGAAACATCGATGAAAAACTTTGACGTGATCCAAAATAACTAGATTTACTGAGTAATGTCCAAACAAGACTGATGGTCTGATACCAAATGTTACCAAGAAGGGTTTTTTGAATGGAAAAAAGTATCATACTTGTAATGTTTTTCCCAGTCCCCTGCGATGTATGGTTAGCTCCTTAGCCGTTTATCAGCTGTATAGGTGAAGACGAACATTTCATCAGCGAGGATACATCCCTGTCCTTCGTGTTTCCGCAAACCCATGACAGACTCGTATAGGAATTTGACACCTATTAGTGTTTTCAGTATACATCAACATCAACAGCACAGATCTTACCTTCCGCTTGATGAGGCCGCATGCGTCGAGCAAGAATGGGATCTAAAACGACTGGCACAACTGGATGATTCCTGGGAGTTCGTAAGTTAATTGGATTAGTACAGTTATCGAACGGAAAATTTACTTTGTATTGAACTTCTTCAAATGCTCCTTAGTCGGTGCCTTCATAACAATCGCACCATCTGCCTCAGGATCGTGTCTGTTATCAGTAAGATTAAGGTGTCCACGTGAAGAAATAGTTCTCCTTCTACTTACAGTGGCCCTTTCGGCTTTGGTTTGGTGGGAACCCCATAGAACGAGGTGGGAGGGATAAACCTTACAGCTTCTGGTGAAGTAGCAGAAATAGGGGATCGAAAAGTGTTGAGTGGCCCATATGGCGATGGCTTCACTTCGTTTAACTCTGCGACATCCCCGATATCCATGGGATCCCGGGACATGCCAACCAGTTTAGGAAGCTGTGAAACTTCAACTTTGCCATCGAGTTCAACTTCCCTTCCGCCTAGAAAGAAACTGAATCCAGAGTACAATGTCTCGCCTTTCCATGCCGTCGATCCCATGCTATATTCATCTATTAAAAAGATTATATACATAGACATTATAACAAACTTACTATTTCCCCTCCTCTGACATCATGATAAGTCGCTCACCAGTCAAGGATACATACGCATCACCGTCCCATGTCTTGTGCTTCTTAATCTGTTTCTTTCGCCTAGAACCTTGGTTAAATGAATAGAAAGATTTTTCTATGTCCATACCAGTTTGCTGTCCAATGCAAACCATCTAATTTGGTGCCTTCCTTATCCCTTGAGGATACGTTGGCGTTTACAGAGATGAGATCCACAGGCTGTAGGGGCACGCCTCGTCCGAAACCCGAAGTAGTTGTAGTAGGGTTTTTGGGAAATTTTGTTGGGCCCACTCTTAAGGGTACAAATTTCTTCGAAAGTCCCAATTTGTTTTGGGGAGTAGGTACATGAGGAGTACCGTCTGATTGTCCAAAACATCGCCCCGAAAGGTAATCGGCTTTTGTGATGGGCCGTTCAAGTTCAATTTCCTTGCCCCCTATGATAAGTTCTTTGCCTTCACAAAGAGGCCAATCAGCTTTGCCAAAACCGAGGCTGGTTTTCAAGTAAGGATTGCATTATTTGACAAAGACATTGTGTGACGCACGATTTGCCATCGCTGTCGAACAACGTCGCCCTTATTGGACTCGCCACCAACACAGCGTCTCCATCCCAAGTCTTATGCTTTTTGTATTGGGGGGACCTCCTGAATGAGAAAGATTTGGGTGTGTAAGGGAGATGAGGTGGACCAATATTTACCAGAGGACCATCCAATACTCTTCACTGAAGTAAGAACTGGCAGTGGCTCCTTGCGGAGAGTCAGGTTCTAAGGCAGGCCTTTTGCGGCTAGTGTCGCCGAAGTTATCCAATTTCCGCTTGGTAGTGGATATTTGGAAGGCTGACATGGTAAGCAAAGACCTTGCTTGACTCCAGGTTGCTACTTGGCCTCAGTAGAACTTGAGCACTTGCAGGACCGCGTTGAGGTGTGATGCGTGACGCAGTTGTTGTGGCTCTGAGTTGTGCGCGTGGCGTGACGGCTCGCGTTTGTGTTTGGCTTTGTATTTCCTCGCTTTACTTGGCCTTGGCCATTCTGTCAATACCTCAATGCCCCGACGTCCTCCCAGGGCCAGCACAAGAGCGCAACCAAAGGCCTTCAATAAGATCCGTTAAGTAAAATATCAAAGATCCACATCGGGGAGAGCAACCAAAAACGCTAAAAACGCGTGAAGATGGGCATTCCGGGACTTCGGGACGTAACGGATTAATGGTTTACGAAACGCGTACCCACTAATTCGTCAAAATAATGCTAGGTCGTAAACGTAGTCGGCTAGTCTCGGGCACTGGCTAATCTCTCCGTCATAGATGGTTTTGGAAGAAACAAGTCTGGAAAGTGAGTTCAACTGTGCTCATGAAAGTGATAGTTGTTTCACATGCTTATGCTCTCGAGAAAGGCGAGCCTACCGGATTGGCATTGTGCTAGCATATGGTATCACCATGTATCACTCAGTAAGGGCGGGGAGGACAAGAAATTCGGACCATCTTTTTCCGCTTGAGTTCGCTCGGTACGATTTCGACATAACCCGATATTCGCTTTCTCACCGCCAGTGGGTTATAGCGAAATTGCCTATCATACCGTTGTTTCTCTTTGACGGGAGAGAGCGCCCTAGGTCAAAGTAAGAGGCTCCATGGAGTCTTCTATTTCTGAACTTGACTATTCAACAGCGAGGTAGCAAGGTGAGAAAGAAAATCTGATTTCCAATGGTCAAAACAAGATATGAAGAAACTTTTAGAACCATTTGGTATTGAACGGAGAATGGTAAAAATGTATCACCTTGCCCCGGCTTCTACTGACAATGTCTCATAAGGCACGGGGTGAGGCTGAAGCTGAGCTTACTTACTTTAACCAGAACGGCCATATTGATGCGGTCCAGAATTCGACCCCCATAAACGACTCCCACATAGATGCTCAGTCACAACTTTCTGAGAGCTTTCCCAACCTCCAAGTCCTAGAAAACTATGCGAACCTATCAACAGCGGTCGGGGTAGGAACCAGTGGTGGTGGCGCTTTGCGTAATAAATGTGACCTTAACCTTGGGCTCTTAGCAGCATTCTGCGAAGAAAAATTTTGACTGGGGGTACAAGTCCGCCATCATGAAGCGTTTTCAAACTGTTGTGTGGCATGCCGCTGTCACGCACGTTTTGCGACGTGCTGCCCTCGAAGCTGGTGAAAAGGAGTGAACAAAGAGAAAAGCGTCTGGTACTCAGGACCGTGGTGTTCGTGGTCCGCTGAAGCCTTCCAGAGCAGAGGCTGTGAGAACCCAGCCCCACCAAACATTACCTTACGGCTACACGCACCGGAGCTCATGATCGGTATGCAGACGCTTTTGTAAACCGCATGGCCCAATCAAAACCTCGTCGGCTCAAAATATTCCTGACGTACGTCCACTCATCACCAACATTGTCGGTACGAGGACACATGTTTCGACGGACATAATCCTCGAATATCGCGTGGAGATCGGCCCGCTACAGTTGATCAACCACATCTGTGCTGGAATCGAGGGTACGCGCCCTGAACCTTTACCAACAGCAACATTAGAGGACAGCCCCGCTAACGATGAAGACAAGTAAAGGGTCAAGAATACCATCCCCGCCCCCCAGCGTATTTGGATTCCTGCGAGTATTTTGCACCAAGTTCACCCTCGACTGGTCGAAGACTTCATCACCGCCGAGGAAACACGGAAGAATAAATCAGTCAAGAGAAAAAGTAAGCTCATAACCATCGACGAGGACGAAAGTCATAGTCAAACGCCCACGAGCTTAGCCCCATGGATCCCGTGCTGCGCAGCTATAAAGAGGCTGCCACAGGGCGCAAATCCTCATGAAGATGTACCCTTAGACGCGGATGTAGCCTATCAAAGTATCGTCCTTGATCCATGGTTTACCACAGGCAACGTAACCGGTTGCCCCAAGGGATTCCTGTTCACTTTCCCGAACCCTGACGACACTCAAGTCGATAGTGGCTCATTACCAAAGGCAGATCAAGACCATCCCATGCCGTCAGTTTGTTTTGAACCAGAGAGTGAACTGTCGTATGACGATTCGCCTCGCACCCGATTCGATGCATTCTGTGATCAAATCTAGGATGGAAAAGTTGGAAGAGCACAGGCACCAAAAACTACCAAGGCGAGCAAAAGGCAGAAGGACCTTGTCTCGAAGTTGGACACACTTGAGGCTGGCATTCGGCGTCGGGCGGAGAAGTGGCAGAAGGTCTCCCATGAAGCGACCAATGATAGATACAGCCATTTCCCATTCTTCCAGATCTGAGTGACACGAATGATCTTCCCCCGAATCCATTTCAATCTTCTACATCCTCAAAAGCAATCCTTCCACCCTTCTATTCTGAACCATCTTCTCAGGATAGCCGTCCATCATCTAGCCTGTCCGAGGACGTTATTGACGTCACAATCTAGTAAATGTTATTCACCCCAACTGTAAATTATTCTGCGTCGCAGCTTTAAGTGGCATTATATCATACATATTCTTTAGTAGTAGTGAATTGCCCACCCCCAGGAAGCTATGCACCACAAGAAGGGCGTGGTATATAATGTCGATTAAGATATGTGCTCATATTGTTGGGGACAGTTCGTCAATGTTCCATTTCGAGCGAAGATCAACGGTATAATCGTCGTAGTCCTGGACAAGGAAACGATGCATAGATGCCCAAGCGATCATCACAGCATTATCTGCGTACAACTGAGCACGCAGGGCCAACACTTTAAAATGAAACGAGGTACTCACCTGTACAAAGGGAAGGTGGAGGAAAATACAAAGAGATCGGGTCTATCGGATCCAGCCCGATCAAACACTGCTGTAGTCTAACACGAGGAAAACTTGTTAATGCGAGACGGTGTATCCAGATTTAAGTGACCTACCGCCCTCGGAGAAACTGATTGCTAGCTACTCCACCACTGACGACCACATCACGGATGTCAATGTTTTGCGCAAAACACCAATCCAAAGCTAAAATGAGCTTCTCTTCAAGATGTGCAACAGCTGCTGTTTGAAATGCTCGGGCAAGCGCGAGTCTCGTAGCCATGTCCAGGTTTTCAATGCCTCCTTGACTTGAAATATAGCGCTCTACATAGGAATGTAAGGAAGCATAAGAGAACGCCAGCTTGCCCCGCATCGGGCGGGGCGGGGATGGGATAACTGGCAAGTCGGTTTCCCAAGTTTGGGCACAGAATTGTTCTAGCGCAGCACCGGGACCTAGCTCTGTCCACTTGAGCTCTAACATTCTGGAAACCTTGTCGAATGATCTCCCAATACTCTCATCTGGCGTAGTTGCAAGGATGCGGAATGATGTTAAGGACATTGCGATAAGGAGAAGTGTATGTCCTCCGGATATCAGGAGAGTCAAAAAGGGGAACTTGGGTGGGTTAGGCCAGGAGGTGAGCAGAGGGGTCAGTGTGTGAGCTTGCTACATAAGGCCTTTGTGTTAAGTTTGAACTTCAAGGACAATTAGACGGGGGTGACCATGTGATGTACGCCCACAACGGGCAGGTTTAGTGCTGCGGCAAGGGTTTTGGCTGCGTTGGAACCTACGCTCAGGCATCCGCCGATTCCTGCAAAGCATGAGTTTATAGCCTTGTATAGGAAACTTCTGGGGTGCACCTGGGCCTCTGGTGAACGCGATACCATCGATATCCTTCGACACATCCAACTTAGCTTCGCTAAGGGCTCGCTTTACAGCAATTGGCTGATTGAACAACACGTTAATATCGTCCGCGCTGGATTCACAACTGAAGGCGCATGCACCATATTCCGCTGATGAGCTTCAATTGCAATCATAGGATGTATCCCACCAAACCCCTCATGACTGAAGAGACATAATCATGTCGTCGCTTTGATTGAGGAATGAGTACGGAGTGGTACTTACAGATCATGTTGCTTAATGACTACATTAGAAAGGATCTTCCGAGAAGACGTGACGACTGCAGCGCAGGTATCATCGGCTGAGGATTCAACAGCGAGGACGGTAAAGCAACGCCGAGGGGTGCGAACAGCACAACAGTGTCTTAAAATGTGAGTGGCTGAGACGTGTCGAGAGTGCAAGAACATGAAGGTTTCAGTGCAACTTCAAATTTTTCGGCATTGGTTCGGATGCCGGACCGGATACAAGGGGTGGCCCATTAAGTGTTTGGGCTAAGTCAGTACTTTGGGAAAGGCTAATGACTAGTAATAATATGACTGTTGGAAGGAGGAGAGCAGGCTCAAGTTAGGCGAGCTTGACACAAGACGTGCTGAGACTTAGCAAGACGAACATTTAGAGTAATTGTAACAGTTGCCAACAAAAAAATATGGTCAAAAAAACCATTTGGATTCTCTGCAGCGGACTCGGAAGATCTACTTTGTAGTCGCGCTAATTATAACCAGACCTTTGTACGAGATTGGGCAGACCATCAATCGAGAGCACCGGTTTCTGGAGTCCTCATCGGCATCAACACCCAGCTGCGGGTCCCTGGGTGGGTGGGTGAATCCGATGCCCAGGGTGTGTACTTGGATGTCATCGGAAAGAAAAGGGGGTTCGGGTCAAAGCGGTGTTTAGGCAGGGGGGCGGCGTCACCTAGGGCGCATGAAGAGGACTCATTGGGCCTGGAGATCATTTTCAATTTTTGGTCTTGAAGAGATCGTGTCTTGGGATTCGAGACCGCAAAAAGCGTCACCTGAGCGATTCGAACACTCGCGGTCAAAGACCAACCGCTTGGCTGAGCTGGATTACCAGCTCGTAGCAGGCGATCCCGTTAACCACTCCGGCAAAGTGACCATGGTTTTGCTTCCGTGTATGTGACGACACGTTGTGTGCGAATAGTCTTCTCTCCTGCCATGCGATAAAACAGTACGATATTCCATTGAATGTCTGTAAACGCCTCATTATTGGAAAATGAAGGGATCTGGAGGTTGTGGGTTGCTGGCCACCGAACACAAAATTTGGGAGGGGTTGGAGGTAGTGCCCGCCAAAAATTCGTCTTGTAAGATATATCACGACTGTATACAAACGCATAAGTTATACATATACTTCAGCTGTAGAGCTCGGAGAGTGCCTATCGGTATGTTCATCAAACAAATGCCTTGGTCTCACGTGGAGTTCCTCTTACAGAAGGTTTAGAAGATCTCCATTGCGATATCTCATGCCGTAACGTAAATGCGTGCTGCGAAGAGCGCTAAGATATAGTTCTTGTGTCGTCGCAGTTTATTGGGCAGGGAAGAGGGTGATTTATGGGTTATGAGCTGTTGTGGTGGAAGAAATGAGCGTGATCGGGCTATTATTGCAACGGACGCTCCCGACATTCCCAGGTGAACCACGTTGTCAACGCAAAACTGTGGACTGGCGGTTGTTGAGCAAGCCGGCGTCGTTGGAGGCGTCAAAGACCATCAAAATGGTATCAGGATGGGCAACTACTCACACTCACCTTCATGCCCCGCGAAGATCGCATGACCACAACCCTATACAATCCAAACGCAGCAGATCGTCTTCCCCAGACGATACAGAACGGCCTCGCCGCTCATCCAGTGATGCGACCCCACGCCAAACCACTGCCACTACTCGCTTCCTTTCGTCCCCTACGCCCAACAATGACCAGGATCTTAACAAGAATGTCCTGACTTCCGCCCAGGACGTATTCAGCTCCTCCAAACGTCTCGGCTTTTTCGCCGACAAACTGTCCTCTTCCCTTTCAGGAACAGGTCACTCCGCTGCTAACCTAAAGACCTCTCTACACCCGAGCCAATTGCTCCATCCACACAGCCATACTCGAAACGAGCCAGCTTTGGCGTCTACCTCCACTGCATCCTCACCAACTATGGCGGCCACATCAAGCCTGTCTAACGTTTCCAAATCTCACACGTCGCCATCCAAGGTAAGATTCCGAACAAACCGTGGCTATGCTACATCAACTTCTTATGTGCATCTGGTTTATTATAGGCTTCTTCATACGGGCGCACATATGATTCGAAACTTGTCTCCCGTGAGATGCATCGACTGGGTAATCTGGCACATCTCCCTTCGGCACTGGCGCCCCCAATAGCCAGCGCACCCTCTGTGGCATCCCTGGCTCTTCCTCCACCTAGTTCTCAAACGAGCATGCCATCTAATTCAACTGCCGACCCCTGGGGAGCATTACATGTCCATGTGTTGCCATTGTTCAACGGGGAGCCTTTAAGGATACCAATGTGCGTCCGTTCATCGCCGGCGCTGCGCTTGATGTCACTTATATCTAGTCAGTGAGGACCTAAACGTGCTTGTTAAACGTCATATTCAATCCGTGGTATCTTCATCGCCGCCCAAGGCTCTCGCAACCCTTGAAAACGACGCGTCGGAGTTAATCGCATCCGGCATGGTCACTCTAAACGCAAAGCTGATGGGGATCGACGATGAGAAACTTGTTGCCCGAGTGGTGGAAATATGGGGCTTCTTTTGGGACCAGGTATTAACCTATGTTGAAGGGGTGAGTTTATTAGCTTTGGCTCAACCTAGCAGATTGGCTTACCAGTCACCCTTTAGGTTCTTCTTCCCCTCCAAACGGACTCACTTCTATCCTCGTTATATCGCAACCCCAAACCACATCACCGTGCGACGTCCCCTACCCGACAAGGCAGCTCTGTATCTTCTTCATTAAATAGTGCCTTCCAAATCTCAACATATCACATCGATGTCCGCAATGTCGCGCTCCGATCCTTCCGTGACAAAGTTATACTCCCCCTTTTCCCCCGCCTCTATGCCCGACTGGCAACGCCGAATCGACAAGATAATTACCAAGAAACGTCAACTTATCAACAGCCACGGCTGCAACAAATGTACGTATCTACTCAAATGTATTCCATAGGAGCATCACTGATGCTCCTGTCAAAGGCTTCTCGTCCTCACTTCCCAACGGCGGCAGAGGCCTGTTACTTTCTCACTGACCACTCCAGCACCCCAACCAACGCCCGGCGAAGCCGCCATTACCGATCTTCTGCGTATTGTCCGAAGCCCTCGATCTCAGTTCGATGGAAAGATGCAGACAAGGATGGGTCCTTTGAGCCCGTTGACGCGTGCACCTAGTTTCTTGTCAGGCGGGTTACCTCGGGACAGGCGAGGGCGGATCGCTCAAAAGCAGAAGGGAAAGGGGCTAACATATTTGGCGGGAATTGGTTCCGGAGAAGATGAAGATATGTTAGGAGACGAGACCCCGCGGGGTGGGCCATCGAGTTACATGGTAGATGTAGAGCGTGAGAAGGAGCGGGAGTTTTTAGAGGCTCTAAGGTGCGTTGATTGGGTCCCTTTTTTTTTTTTTTTACTTCTCCTTCGTGTCACTCTCAACGTCGTCCTTTTTGTGTTTCCTTCAGGAGTCCGGATGTGGATAGTTCTGCTGCCAGGGTGAGCGTGGGTGGTTGGGGATTAGGAGCTGGTCATGAGGACGTCGGCAAGGCGGCAGAAGAGGAGGAGGAGGAGGATGAGCCATTGGACTGGGATCAGGCACAGGTATGTCGTCCTTTTGTTTGGAATGGGTGTTATGATGGCTTATTCTTGGATTGGTAGGCTGTTGTGGAGCGCATGGTGGGAATGACCCCACCCCAGCCTGATAACCGGAGAAGAATGACATAGCAGCAACATTACTCACATTTGTCGTTCTTCTCCCACGTATTTCTGGACTTAGGCACCGTTGCAACTTGTCATAGCCTAGCCTTTTTCTGTATTAGGAGCCCAAAAATGTATTATCATGGACGACCGTCACAAAGTATGCCCCATCATACTGAGAATCTATGTTGGAGAGGGCGGGGGTATCATGGTGGGGGGCGCAAAAATGATTTTTAACTATCATCGGTTCGGCTCAGCTCTTCTAACCTTCCAAGCAGAGTTTCAACTCGGTTCTCTAATCCCGCTACGTTTCCTTTTACAACTCCTCGGTTATCCTCCAGACTCTTTTCGACTATTTCAACTGCCCCTTCTAGTTCATTCAGTGCTTCTCGCATTTTCAGTTGTTCCTGCTCTAGATCCTCTAGAGTACCTTGAAATTCGGTTGCGGATGCGTGTAGTGAAGAGAGTGTTCGGAGACGCGCGAGGATGTGAGGTATATGAGGAAGGGAGGGCCCTAGTCGAGAGAGGAGGGGAAGGATTTGTTCTTGGATCTGTGAAGATGGTGAAGGTGCGGCTGGCTGCGATGGATGACGCCGATGAGAATGGTGTTGGGCGGACACACGATCAAGGTCAGAGAGAAGAAGCTTGAGCCGTCGAGAGATTGAATCAATGTGACGGGGTTGTGTCAGGAGGGTCAGCTGCGAGTTGAGTCGTGTGATGAGGGGGAGAAGTGGAGGTGGCAAAGGCGACGCCTGGTTTGGCGGGACCAATTTAGTTCTTCAGAATTAAGATGTCCTGGAAAACGCAAATCATACCTCATCTAAGGTGGTACTGGAAGAACCGACTAATTTCTCGAGTTCCCCAACGCGACGATCCATGTCTACTATATTCTGTAGTTCAGATTTCGTGTTGTGGTCCGCTTTCTCCTTCTTGGACTCTGATTTGGACGTTTCATCTGCTTCCGTCTTTACAGGTTCCTCACCGAGGACAACTCCTACGAGCTTTCCTCTACCTTCCTTGCCTTTCCTTATCTTGTCTAATCTTCCCCGTACATCGACGAGGCCACGAATCAACTCGCCCGGATCGACGTTGTCATCTTCCTTTTCTTTTACGAGATGCGAGTTCAATGGGTCTGCGATCTCCGCCTCTAGAGCGGCGAGCTCTGCTTGGAGAGCTCGAAGCCGCTGCGATAATGGGACCGGCCGTATGTTTGCCGAGGGGCCTGTTGGCGATGAAGGTGATGAGGGTGAGGGAGGGTAACCATAGTAGGTCCGTAGACGTTCTGTTGTGGTGTTCTCAGACACATTTATGTGATAGGAACACGACGAGGATTGCTCACCGCGTTTCCTTTCAGCTTTCCGGAATACCTTGCTTGCTTCCTCATGGTCGATTAAGTTGCTAGAGTCAATCTCCTCTTTCCCATTAACTTCATTCCTGCCCCTGGTAGTTGTTCGTTGAGGTGGGGCACTTTCCTCGTCACTGGAATCGCCTCTCTATAGTCTCGTGGATGGTAAATGGGCGCGTCACAGAACTAATAGGGCATACAGTTGCTTGAGATGTAGGGAATACATCCTCTGTCTCGTAAATATCGGGTGCAGTGTCCTGTACGGGTATATTGAGTAAAAGGGTAGGGGTAAGGTGGTATCAGGTCGGTACGAACGATGTCTGGGAGATCTGCATACTTGTTTCCGCTCATGTTTGGTCAGGCAGTGATCATGGAAAGCGTTCTGCTTTTCTTGATGACAGAGTTATATTGATCCAAGCTTTGTGAAGAAAAAAGCGTCACCTGAGCGATTCGAACACTCGCGGTCAAAGACCAACCGCTTGACTGGTAGCAGGCGATCCCGTTAACCACTCCGGCAAAGTGACCATGACATGCACAGAGAAAATGGTACCATAAAATAACATCGTCAAAAAAACTACCATCCGAAAGTTACTCTGATTCCGGATCTAACCAACGTTTCCCCGACTTCGAAGTTCCCAGCAACATAAACAGCCAACACGAAATGAACCTGTCAGAATTCTTCCCCACATGCCGTCGCTGGCAGAAAAGCAGCCCCTCCTCTCGCCTTCCGAGAAACGACAGCCTTATGTCCTTGTCATTCATGGAGGAGCGGGGACAATACTCAGAGAAGGTTCAACTCCAGAGCAGCAAGCAGCATATAGAGCCTCATTGCGAGCTGCTCTAAAAGCAGTAAAGTTATTGGTCACGTCTGCTACCCGTCTTACTCAACCTGTCTCAGGGACATAAAGTGCTCCGTGATGGGGGTGAGGCTATGGATGCAGCTGTGGCAGCTGTGGCGGTCATGGAAGGTTAGTCGGTATAACTGTTCAGCAATATTTAAATTGTTGCTAATTGAGTGTGTCGTAGACAATCCTTTATTTAACTGTGCCAAAGGTGCAGTATTTAATGTCGATGGAAGGGTGAGATTTAGACAGGTGTTTATGCGCTCTAATTTGACGAAACCGTTCCAGAATGAACTAGAGGCTTCCATCATGCTTTCAAAGCCCCCGGCTTCCCATCCCGACATTCCCGCAGCCCGTCGGGGCCTCGGGTTAACGCTCTTAACTCGATCCCGCAACCCATCTTGCGTCGCTCGCGCCTTGTATTTGTCTCCATCCTTGGCGCCCCACACTTTTCTGTCAGGATCAGCGGCAGAGGCTCTTGGAGAGACACTGGGCCAAGACATGATCGACCCATCTTATTATTTTACGGAACGTAGGTGGAGAGAGCATCGTCGGGGGTTGGGACTGCCTGAGGAGCCGTTACCCGGCAACCCCGACTCTAGCACCGAACCGGTGCCACTTGACCAGCTACCAAAGGGCACAGTGGGTGCGGTCGCGTTGGACATGCGAGGTTGCATTGCTGCCGTTACATCAACGGGAGGGAGGACCAATAAATTAGTGGGACGTATCGGAGACACACCATCAATGGGTAGTGGATTCTGGGCTGAAGAATGGAAGAGAGACCAATGGAGATACAAGGTTTGGGCCAAACTCACAGGAAGGCACAAAGTTCGTGCAGTTGGTGTATCTGGAACGGGTGATGGAGATGTACGTTGGTATTCTTCATGTGCACAATCACAACTAAAATGTGTCTATAGTATTTCATCAGGCAGGCGACTGCCGCCACCATAGCCAGAAGAGTAAGATATGCGCACGAACCCTTGAAGAAAGCCGCAAAACATGTTGTCGATGATTTGCTTCGCGATGGTGGGCTGGGAGGCGTCATAGCTCTGGATAACGCGGGGAATGGTAAGTGATAAGTATGTTTATTTTTCAGGTCCGCGACCTTATATTTTATCGTTAGTCGCAATGCCCTTGAACTGCGCGGGAATGTACCGTGGAGTAATTAGAGAGGATGGGATATCCAGGGTTGCTATATTCGCAGACGATATCCTCGAGTGATCTTTGTAGACGATTTTTAGCCAAGTTTATTGAAGAGCCATTGTCTACTACTGCTAGCGTACCTGCGCCGGACCTTGGCATCGAGGTCGAGATGAATCGAGGAATGGAATCGTTAAATCGCCTATGAACTACTAGGATGGAGATCATTGTCTTTGTTTTCTTTTTCGGGAACAAAGAACACCGGGTTAGGTACTTGGCCGATAAGAAAGTCCCGTTTCCGTTCTTTAACCGTATCCATTTCTTCTGTCACATGTTGGGTCTTATCCAACCATCCTGATGAGCACCCTGCCTGTCAACCTCGAACAAAGAACAAGGCTGCCCGAGTGATGGTATATTCACCAAGAATAACGCATCCGTTGTCACCATTGGGGCTGCTTCCCCGAATAAGGCAACCGGGGATGGAACTCCCCGTACAGGACTTAGAGCTGGTCTTCAATACAACAACTCCCCTAACACTTGTATAGGAGGCTTTGCTTTATATCAGCAACGACATGATGTCTGGCGTCATTACGACTGACTTGAGGACCTCCTACTCACTACTTTGACAACAACTGAGCCTTGGCGAGACGATGTCAGCTGGGAACACGGTGTTCTCTATCTGTTCTTTCCTTACTTTTATTGTGGTTTCGGTTCCACTTTGTTGGCATATTGAAGGTGTGTACTATTAGATTTATATGATCGCCAGGGTAAGATACTGACTGACCTCTGCTAGCTTGGAATGCGGGAATGTGTCTGTACATTGCGTGGACGAGCCTCGGAAATCTCGTTTACTTTGTCAATTCTGTAATTTGGAATGGTAATACCACAAACTGGGCCCCTGTATGGTGTGATATATGTATGTCAATTCGTAAAATTGAGTGAGTCTTCGATCCTTGGTTCTAAAATGCCAACCCCCCAGCCACAAAATTTATGGTCGGACTCACTATCGGACTCCCCGCGGCATCGTTATGCATTAACAGAAGATTATACAAGATGGCGGTTATCCGCAAGGTGGTCACTACCAAAGCCGAGGTGAGCAGAGTTATGCAGTTGTTCGAATTCCTGCCCTCATGAGCCCCGGCTAGAAACGACGAGACGTCTTGATTGACTTGTGTATAGGAGTTGGTATACCTATTATAGTCATGGCCCTTCGTGCGTTTCTGCACGTTCCAGATCTAATTTCTATCATATACCGACGATAACATTTCAGACTACATACGCCAAGGACATCGTTTCGATATTTTCGAGGACATTGGGTGCATGCCTGTTATTCATAACACTTGGGTTGCTTTTCTTGTCACTCAAGTCCCCATTATTATCGTGACAGGTATTTCTGGCGCTTACTCTAGTGCGTTTCTGGTCATATTTTTTAAAAGTCTCCCCTGTACCTGACATGAATAATAGTTGCCAGTGTCGTAGCGTTCAAAAGGAGAGAAATCGAACTGAGGGTTTTCTTGTGTTCAACATCGACGCCCAGCCCGAACCGATACCTCCGACTCATGTGCTTGGCTGGTATCGACGTTGTTCTCACTTGCTTCGTCGTCTCTGCTGGTATTATATACTCCGTGAACACTGGGTTCCAACCATGGATATCTTGGGCGGATACTCATTCCTGTGAGTTTTCGAGTAATGATAGCTGGGGAAGAGTAATTGATGGAAAAATATAGCCTTTTCGCGGGTTGGCGAACAGCCTGCGATTATATGGCGCAGTGACCCGAACAGCCTGACAATGCTTGAATTGCCTCGCTGGGTCGTTGTAGTATATGGGCTACTGTTTTTCGCTTTCTTTGGACTCGCTCAAGAAGCAAGGAAATACTACTGTAAAGTCTACATAGCCATCATGCATTGCTTGGGCTTCCGAATGGGCAAGAACCTAGACGTGTACGTAACGTTCACAGTTGATGAATTTATGATGAAACTTCCCGCTTGATAGTAGAAAGGGCTTGCCAACTGTTATGCAAAAAGACGAATGCACTTCCACAAGGAATTCAGTTGATACTTTTATATACGAGATTGGTGGGGTACCCACCACAACGGCATGCTCACCCAAACCAACATCCAAAGAATTTTTACCGCCCCCCTCACTCGACAGCGTTGAAATGCCTGTCCTCCACGATCTCAGCACTTTCCTTCTCCATGAATCATCACCCGAAACTGCGGCAGCGTCATTCCCAACCGAAACTTCACCTGATTTCTCTCAGAATCAAGTCTCGTTCTCGGACGACATGAGCATGTTGGTCTTGCAAGACGTCAGCGGATTCCTCCAAGCTGATTCTCGGCTCTCCACGCGCGCCATGATCTCTGCTAACAAATGCAAGGTCCCCATCGGACCGACTTGCTCACCCATTATCCCTCCAAATATTAATACGCCCCCACGTCACCGTCCACACCCCTTTCCAGTCTCGGTGACCCCGCATACATCTTCACCTCCCCAGATCATTATCCTTCCCCCGCCTCAGACACCTGTCGCCCCACATAGCAGTGCGTCTTCTGAGTCTATGTACTCTACGAGCACCGCCACGGACGTCAGCCCTCAAGGGGGCTTGTTCCCATTCCCTCTCCTGCCCTCCTCGCCGCCCTCACGGACGCTCGGGGCCCATCCGCTCTCAGCTTCGTTCCTGGATTTGGAGACACCCAAAGCTTCCTCGTTTCTGGACTTTGATGACCCACCGTCCGAGTTTCGAACAAGGGGTCGACTCGCCTGGTGATCGTGTGTAAGTGTGGAGCGACTTTTTAATCTGTGGTCTGTTTCAATGATCCATTGCAGCTATTATTTACCACGTCACATACGCCCCATGCCTCATGGGACATTCTGTATTTTAGAACTCATATACTTGTCACCTCTGACTCTCTATATAGAGCTTCATCCACAGCCCTCGTTTTTCGAAAACTGTAGCCTAGAAATCTCGACGCTTAAGTAGAAACCTAGAACGGAACTAGTTATTAAATCCTAATAATCTCAGTGAAGCTTCAAGTTTTCCCCGAATCCTGCGCCGAAAGGTCACCCAGTGGAGGAAACCTGGGGTGGCCGTGGAACCTAGATCTTCCTGCGCAAAACAAGCACACCCCTCATGGGGGCAGGGCTCTAATATAATCCACGTAAAGACCGCACCCACCTTACCTCCGACTACCTCAAACATACCATTTCAAAATACATTTCATTCTGGGGTTGCTTCCGCCCTTGCTATTTATAGACGCCTCTTACAACGCAGATCATCTTTTTTGGACATGCACAGGTCGTTTTTGTCGAGAAATATAGAACGAAGATATTGGGCGAATGGATGTACGATATGGGGTGGTTGTTACTTGTGGCCGTTCGGGATCGTGGCCGCCAGCATGTGCGTAGATCGGTACGAGCCCATAAATGTACAACCCCGATATGGCTTGGCTAATTGAGTGTGTGCCTTCCCCCCCCCCCCCCTGGCCTGTGATTTGTTGGGATTTTGAAATTGAGCTGGTAAGGAATGTTCCGCGTCGAGGGTGGTTTGTATGTATCGCTCCTGTGTTGAATAGTCTCTGAGCTATGCGTCGGATCGATATCTGTTGGGACATCTGAACCCGGACCTTGCGAGATAACGTTAGATCGGAGGCGCGTTACACATTTCCGCTCTGATCATGACTCGTTTTGGGAGCAGAGAAAAACGAAAGAAGGTTCTACGATGAAAAGGAGTTCCAAGGGGGGTCTCCGTCTCCGGTTTTTTTTTGCGTCCGAGTCCGGTATCTGACAAACGATCGGGCGACACGTGGGCACGCGAATCAAACTGAGACTTTTCGGCGGGTATGCCAAATGGAGGGAATAGGGTGTCTGGGGGGTCAAATGTAACAATAAATTAAAATGAGTGAATGTGACGAGTGTGTTTTGCGAATCACGCAATACAGCTGATGATGATGGATGTGTCAAACACAGTACCATGAAAATGTAGGGTCTTAAATCCTACAATTTCATCAAGAGGCATCCTGAAACACGAATTCATGTGGCTGGGATACACCGTGCCAACCGCCAGATCTGTAGTTCAATGGCCTGAGCGAAGCGCGTCACATTTTTTGGGGGTGAAATATTGAATATGTGAGGCGTGTCGCAGAAATGAAAAAAAAAAAAAAAAAAACACAAGTGCAGTGGAATGGGAACGGTTGTTTTCAGATACAAAATGAATACGTATTGGCACCTCTCAGCACTTGGCCACGAACTGGCCCAGCTTGGTGTATGCGGGTTTGAACTGCGGGTTCGCGAGCACCGCCTGCGCGTAAAATCCCTATTAACGGCACGCAGAGTCATAGGAGGTAAAAAAGTGTAAGTAAGGTGTAAGAGGGGGGGGGGGGGGGGGCAATACTCACGGCACACCCCGCGCCGGGGTTCGCGATCTGCCCATTGCGGTACGCGTCGATGCCGGACTTGATAACCTTTGCGCGAGCGCAGTCCGCGGTGTTGGACGATACCGGCGCGGGCACGCGGTTGAAAAAGTGGTTGATCTCCGTGACCTCGCTGGAGATCCGGAGCGGGATGTTGCCGCATATCTGGGAGAGGACGTGGGGGGGTGAGTAGTCATTTGGGGGCGCGCGGGTAGGGAGGGGGTGCGTACACCTTGGGCGGCGCTGACGGTGGCGGCAGCGAGGCAGAGGATGGGCACTAGGGTGGAGAAGCGCATTGGTGGTGAGTTGGGTGGTGAAGAGGGCAGATATGGTCATCTTTTTATACGATAACCAGACACGCGCCGAGAGTTACTGTCCATCTACTTTGCTGGACAGTAGGAGTTTCCTTGGGTGCACGGCCCCACGCACATGCACCAAGATCTTCCTTCTGCCACTGGTGTGGTTCCCCCGTGCCTGTTCCTGCGAATGCATCAAGTCAATGCGGAGGCAGATCGGTGGGCTCACGTATGGTTTGTCCGAATTCACAGTTCCTTGGGGGGCTTGTGTCTGGTTCAGGGATGCAGAGTCCCTTTTGCGCCTGATTTACTTTATCCAAATCTTGAGTGCAAGACTGGGATGCGACATTATACTTTCTGTTCCACGTCAAAGGAACCCCGGGTCTAGATGGTGCCGATTTCGATGCTTTTACTCTGACATGTTGGGAAGCTTTCCGGCAAGGGATCAGCAGAAACCAGACTCCTTGTATCATCAAATGCTCCATGGTTTGCGTGTTTTGTGGTGCAGAAGACGAGTGTTGGGTAGCCCGGATGTATCTGAAAGAGCAACAACACCTGAATAAAAATACTAGATAGGTTACAGATCGTCCTATAGACTGTGGCCGATTTAGTATACTAGCGGCACTGGGGGTACATCGTGTACAGAAGGACTCTGTGTGTGGTACATGTACAGACACGTATACAGAATACGGACGCGTATCACGGTACGGGTGTCGCAGGCTTTGACAGCGCGCGCCGGAGACGCTGCCGCAGCGGGCTCTCCTCCTCTGCCGGCTTGACGGTAGTCGTCCCATTCACGGTGACACTGTCCACGGCGCGCGCCGGGGATGTGTGGTCCTTGTCCGTGTCTGCGGCTGGGGAAGTGGGTGATTTTGGGCCTGGGGTCGTCGGTGTGTGATAAGGAGGGAGATGCGCGTCCGTGTGGTGCTGGGGCCGTTCGATACCGATTTCGCCGTCCCCAACGACCTCGACGGTCTCGCTGACGACGGCAACGCGTGTCCACCTACGGTGGCGTGTGTACTGCAGAGGATTAGTACTCCAGCAGAGAGGAGGGGAAAAGAAAAAAAAACACACCTTGCCCATGCCGCCCTTGCAGCTAAGACCCTCCCACTTGTTGTCACCATAAACCCAGCCGTCTGCGTCGGTGGTCAGGGCGTTTTCCTCTTCGGGGGTGTCGGGGGCAGCGTCGGACGACGGGGAATCGGCGTCAAGACCGGAACCGAGGACGCCCGACTCGCGCATCTTTCCGGCAGCCTTGAAGAGGCGGCTGCCGTTCTGTGAGACGTCGTCGCGCGGAGAAGGGAGGGGCCGCTCTACGCGGGTGGGGGCACCGGCGCCGTCCTTGCGGACGAGGACGCGCCACTCGGGCTCCTCCCAGGCCCAGGTGGCGGTGCGCTTGATGCGGCCGGGGCCAGAGGGGTTGGGGAGGAAGACGGAGGTGGGCTCGGGAAGGGCAAAAGTGGTGGGCGGGGAGAGGGGGTGGTGTGCGGCGGAGGACCAGGAGGGGCGTTCGGCGGGGAGGAGGGCGGCGGTCCAATCGAGGCCCATCCACCAGCGCTGGTTCTCGTAGAGGGTGAAGAGGAAGCGGAGGGAGGGGACGGGTGCGGGGGAGGTGGGGAGGGGCTGGTGGGAGAGGGGGCGGACGGGGAGGGGACGGCCGGTGAGGAGGGAGGCGAGATGTGCGAAAGAGAGACGGACCCATGCGGAGCGGTGAATGGTGGACAGGAGGAGAATGGAGGGCGGGGAGCGGGCGGTGAGGACGAGAGTGCCGGTGATGGCGAGCAGGACGGGTAGGGGGACGAGGCGGGGCAGCAGGAGGTAGGGGACGTAGGCGAGGGCGACGACACGGGCGAGGGTGTGGAGTGGGACGGACGGTAGCGAGGGGAGCGATGGGAGAAGTGCCTGGATGGCGATGAGGTCGGCGACGGCAGCTTGGAGGGAAGTCTCAGTGGTGGGCGGGGGGGGAGTGGGTCGAGAACGGCGACGTTGGAGCAGCGGGATGGCGAGCAGACAGACAAGGGGGAGCAGGTAGCGCAGCACGGGCTCAGCGAAGAGACAGACAGCCCACCAGGCAGCGACGACGAGCAGAGCGTCGTGCCATGACCGGCGCCAGCTGAGAGCGTGGGCTGCGCGGGCGAGAAGACTGAGATGAGGAGCGAGCTGGACGAGGACGACGGTGAGCGGATGGGGAACGCTGTTGACAAAATCGAGCAGAGAGGAGTCGGCCATCATCATAGAGGGAAGCATAGTCGAGTCTGGTCCCGTGACCATGCTCCGTCTCGTCGTCCTCTCCCGCCTGCTCACCGTCCTCCTCCTCCACCTCGCTGCTCGTCTCCTCCCTCTCTTCGACGCCGCACCCCGTCTCGTCCACGTCTCTCCATCCATCCGCCCTCTCCTCCGCTGGGACTCCTTTCACTTTCTCCACATCGCCCGCCATGGCTACTCCTATGAGAACCAGTGGGCCTTCTTCCCCGCCGCACCCTTTCTCATGCGTGCAGTCTCCGCCCTCCTCTCTGCCGTCCCTGGTCTGCCCTCTCGTCCCGACCTCCTTCTCTCCGGGGCTCTCCTCGCCGCTGCGTGCGACGGCACCCACACCCTCTATCAGCTCTCTGTCCACCACCTCGGCAACACCAACCTCGCCCTCCTCGCCGCCCTCCTCTCCCTCATCCCCTCCAGCCCCGCCACCCTCCACTTCACCCCCTATGCTGAGCCCTTCTTCACTTTTCTGTCCTACAAGGGTGTGTCTTCTCAGCCAGAACCAATATGCCATCGCTAACCAGCAGCCTTACTAGGCATGCTCTACTGTGCCAGGCAGTCCTGGGTAAAAGCAGCCGTGGCTTTTGCCCTCGCTGCCGCGTTCCGCTCCAACGGTGTCTTTCTCAGTGGCTTTATCCTCTGGGGCCTCGTCGTCCAACCGTTCCTTGACGCGAAACCTGTATGTTCTCCTCCCCCAGCGTCCGACCTTTGCGTCCATACTGAACCCCGCCCCACACAGGTATCACCACTGAAGACGATCTACGCTCTCTTCCTTACAGCCTTTGTCTTCCTCCCCTTTGCAGCTCACAACTACGCCGCCTACCGCGCGTTCTGCGCCTCCACCACCCCCCACACACCCCGTCCCCAGTGGTGCACGGCTTCCCCCCTCCCACTCATCTACACACACGTCCAAGCGGCGTACTGGGGCGTCGGTCTCTTCCGTTACTGGACCCCCGCCCAGATCCCCAACTTCATCATCGCCGCCCCGCCTCTTGCCCTCCTCACCACCTGGGCCGCCTGCCACATCTACGCCAGCGCATGGCCGAGCCTTCTCAATGCTTTGTCCGGCCGCGCCCCCGAGAAAACTATCCCAACAGTAGACACGCCGTTCCTCTCCCCCACTCTCACCCCACACGCGATTCACGCCCTCGTCCTCGTCGCCACTCTCCTCTTCGCCTCCCACACCCAGATCGCCCTCCGCCTCGCCGCCAGCATGCCTGCCACCTACTGGGCTGCTGCCTGGCTCGTCCTCAAGTTCCCCACCTGGGGCCGGGCGTGGGTGGCATGGAGCGTTGCCTGGGGGTGGACCAGCGTCGTCCTGTGGGCCGCAGGGTTGCCGCCTGCTTAAGGCCGTCGGAACCAGCATAACTCGTCCGTCATGATCCAATGTTTAGCATTATATATCGACAACTGCGTTACAAGGTGTGGTAGACTAGGATACGTATGCAATGGTAATAACAACAACAGAGTCACGGGAAATCTTACACAACAGGTCCTAGTAGCCATCGGGGGTATACGTTGTAGTTATGTCCCTAAGAAGAAAAAGGTGGAATATGAAAGTAAATCAAAACAAAACAAAAAAAAATCCATCAGTGTCTGTGATTATGATGATGACGATGTGGGTGCATCGGGAGTAGCGTCGTCAACCTGGGAAAATGAGAAAATGGTCAACGCATCATTAATGAAACTGGTGTGCGGCGAACCCACCGTTTTGGAGTTGTCCACTGGGGCTGTAGTAGCCTTGGCTGGCGCGGGTGCCGACTCGGCTGCTGGGGCAGGAGGAGGAGGCGACTCCGTCTTCTTTGGCTTGGCTGCACTCTGCGGCATGTCCTCGGCCGGTTTCCCACTTCCCTGTGCCGGTGCGTCAGCCGTAGGCTTACTCTCGGCTGGCTTCCCAGACGACGACGCAGGCGCCGTAGACTCCGCCTTGCCCGTCCCAGCAGTCGATCCCGCGCTGGACGCCGTCGTCGTCGTCCCATTCTTTAGCTCCTGCGCCTTGGCCTTGAGCGCCGCGAGCCCGAGCACAAGGTCGTACGACGTCGGTACGGCCTTTTGCTCGATCTTGAGCCACGGGACCTGATACCCTCCTGGGCCACCCACACGGATCGTCGACGCCGCGGAGACGTCCAGGATCCCGAACGGGATAATATCGAGCGAGGGGATCGCGCCCTGCGTGAGCAGCACATTCGGGAACGGCCCCGAATTCACAGTCTGCCCGGCCGGTACGACAAAGTTGGGAAAGGCATGCCCGAACTGAGCCCAGGTGGTCCCGAAGAGCGTCCCGTCGGACTGTACGAACTCGAGCACGAGGTCGGTATCGAGCGGGTTGTGGACCTAGAAGTTGGTGGATGGGTGAGAAGGGGGGGGCAAAGGAGGTTATAGGAGGTTAGCTCTTACATCAAAGTCGATGGTGACGAGATTGTCGACTAGCGTATCGAGTGTGATTATGACGTGGATGTGCGTGATGAAGTCCGGGTGGTTGAGCCCTTCAAAGAAGCACAAGTCAGCGTGGATGGACTCCCCCGCTCTTGGTAAGAAACATGCGTACCTTCAAGGCTGGTGCCTATCTGGAGATTTGCCAAACCCGGGCTTAGCGACCCGAATGGGCTGCTTTGTTGATCGCCGTGGATCGTCACAGGCAAGGTGTTTCCGGTTTGAATAAACTCGGTTAGGAAACCCTACGATCCACTTTAGAGAGTTTTTTTTTTTTACGTCAGTCACACAAGATACGTACCTGCGCAACGGTGTCATTCGCATCGTCGGGTTGATAGTGGAATTCGGTGGCGATAGGGTTGTTGCCCGGCTTGAGATTGAAGGGCTACAGCGAATTTGTCGGTATGAGTAACCTGGAGCTTGGAAGTGGAAACTCACATCAATAGCAGCACGTCCGATCTTGACACCGTTGAACAGGACAGGAAGTGAGATATCAACAGTGTCGAGCGAGATGTTGGACGGATTCTGGAGCGTCGTTGTGACAGGCGCGACGACGAATTCGCTTCCCCCGACCCCTCCGCTTCCTGTCACTGACACATTGCTCAATATTGCGGTGTGACCGAAGGAGTTTATGCCTGAGATGGAAACAAAACAATTCGTATGTGTATTCTATCATAAAATGAATTGATCTTACCCTTCAAGGTGGACGGTACGTTGAAAGGAATTCCAGTGATTGGCACATTTCCGATAGTTGTCTTGGCTGTCACATCGGCAGTTCCTTTCAGGTCCAGAGCCAGGTCAGCCGTCAGAGTCACTCCAGCAAACATCTGCGCGAACGCAGCATTGTTGAGAGACTTTAGAGGTTGGTCGTGGAATGAGATGACTAGATCGGCCGTGTTGCCTGTCGAAACTCCTCCAACCGCCGGCACTTTGGGTAAAACAACCTGAAGGATAAGATGAATATTGCGTTTGGAAATTGACATGCCTTACTCACTTGCGCAATATCCACACCATGAGAGGCGAGAATAAGGGTCTCGCCGGCTTCTACGACTTGTAAAGAGAAGCCGAAAGGATTCTTGTATGTTGCCAAGGTGTTTTCAGAGGTAGTTGGCGGCGCGAATGCCTGATCTGGGGTCTCCAAAGTCACACTCAAGTCATTTATCGAGATGGATTGTATGACCTGTGCATCAGATGAGTTCATTGTTGGCTAGTTCTCACTGCGAAACAACTCACATCGAACTTTTGACCAGGAAGGATTACCTCGAGTGAGAGTGTTTTGAATGCTGTACTCAACCAAGAAACTGGTTGACTAGATCCAGAAGGTTGGACAGAATTCCCTTTCGTTATCAGAGTCGTATTCTCGCCAGCCAAGAATTTCGAGAACAGAATGCCAAGATTCTCAAGATCATGCCCACTTTGGGGCTGGATGCGGCCTGAAAGATGCGTCTTTGTTGCTCCATTGGCAGCGAGGAAAAGGTTGTTTCCAGAAAGGGCTGAACATATCTTCTTTAAAAAGGGTAGAAGGTAAAGTGCAAGCAACTCACGGCCAACGAGAGTATCCATGAAGAACACATTAAACGCCACAGTGCCAAGATCGATGCCGAGCTCTATAAACTGATCAGCGTCAATCATACCAAGTCAAACAATTCACGAACGGGCAGGAGAGGGGATCAAAGCGTCGGTTTCAATATGAATACCGCCAGCTGGGTCATCCGATGGCAACTGGAAGTTGCTTATCGTGACACCCGGAAGCCCATTGAAAGCCTTGAAGGTCACGACTTTGCTCAGAGATACGTGGTCGAATATTGTCCCCAACGCTGATAAACGAAGACTTGGGGTAGAAATTGTCCACTCGAAACTGGGATTATGCAGCAAAAAGGTGGCGAACTCGGTAAACCTTGTGTAAAAGAATGAGATATTACCACACGGCATTAATGTTAATTCCACATACTCGGGCATGTGGGTTATAGTGAAATGTGCTTTCGTTCGATAGTCGGGTACTCCGATATTGGCGGCGGCACACACTAGAAATACTTGTAAGATACAAAAATAAGTAGGGTCAATACAATACTCACGAGGTGGAAGAGAAATATGACCTATGTTCTTGCCCTTCCACGCGACGCTGATGCACTTATTATATTAATTAACTTGTTCATGGAATCAGCTAACTCACTTGAGAGGCTCTAAGAAAGTGATAGAGGCATCGAGTGGCCCAATATTTGTTAGGGAACCCGCAAGAGAGAGATCAAACCCTTCATCAGTAATGTTCCTGAACCTGTGGTCAGACAGAGGTGACGTTCAAAGAATATAAGCCAAAACAAACGTTATGTTGGCTTCGGTAAATTTCAGTACCGAACCATCAACAAGATGTTGAGATACGGGGCCAGCCACTGCACCGATGAGGAAAAGCACAGTTCGATCAATCTGATTTCAGGTCAGTTATCAAGCAGTCGTCAGCGGTATAGATCTTACCTTTGCAGGAATGCTCCTTTGATCGAAGGACAGATCCGTGGAAACTGTTTTAAAAGGTACACCAAGGTTTGGGTTGATATTTATATTTCGACTCACAATCATCCAATTTTACTGAAGTCTCAACCGCCAGATCAACCTTGAGACCTGCCAATGACTTCAAAATAGCACCCGCTGCGTCAAATTGTTGCCCACTAGAGTAGACTTAGCCTGATACCTGTCACCGAGATGCAGGACATACCTGACACAGGTAGGAGCTTTAGTATCAACGGTTGTGGTCACCTAGAATATGCTCCGTGGTATCATCGTGTAACATAAACAGAATGGAAACTCACAGGGGGGTGAAAGTCAGGATTATCAATCAAGAATTGGAAAAGTTGTGTCAATGGACCGAGACTGACTCCATTTTGTTGGGACGTGATGGTGAGAAGTTGGATGATCGATAATGGTTGAAGATTGAATTGCAGAGGCAGTTGTGGCGACGTAATTGAAGAATGGCCTCCCGCGTGAATAGGATGAGAGGACATATCAACGTTATTGATCTTGCCTAAAACGATGCCATGGAAAGTCGCCGTGGCGCCAACCTTGAGTAGATTGATGCTTGCGGTGAAAGGATTGGCGAGAACGAACGAAGTGGAAGCTACTCCGGTCTTTACTATGTCAAGTGGGAATGTTAGAGCCGCACTCTTGATAAGAGTTTGATGCAAGGCGGGAATTTTGACAGGTGATAGCCTGATTTGGGAAAGGGCAGACTTCAAAGATTCCACAGATGTAGATCCAGAAGTTCCGATAATTGTTGTATCAACGTCGATTCCTTGGAGGAAGTTTTGCAATAGAGTGCGACCAGCTGCAACGGCACCCCCCCTGGGAGAAAAGTGTACGTCTATATTATAAGGTAAGACCTTACGACTACGTATGATAGACGTCGTTACTTACCGATCGGATAACTTCCGTTGCCCGGTTTGATGACCAGATCGCTCTAAAAACCATGTTAACTGCATTCGATTGAATCGAGCTAGTTGGGTACGGACAATGTCAGCTGTTCCAAGAGTTTGACCTCTGTCAAACAAACGGGTTATGCCATGCATCTCGGAAAGAAAAATAGCAGAGACTTACTGGAACTGCAACGAAAACGAGACGTCGCCAGCGCCTGATGATGGAGCACATGAGGAGTGAAGAAAAGAAAAGCCTCAGGGGACAGACCTATTGTAAGGTTGCTAGGTAAAGAATGTTAAATTTTGTTATTAATGACTGGTAGAGGAGTTACCTTGGATTGAAAAGAGCGCTGTCCACTTTGATGAGGAGGGAATCCGGAAATCCATGGTTAACATCCAAGTTGCTAACAGTAACGGGTCTAGCATTCAGTCCCTGAAGGCCCTCTATTGATGAATCCACCGAGAAGTCAATACCCTTGAGAGACAATAGGCCGACTGCCGTCTTCGCGTCTGCGTTTGCTGAACCAGAGAGGTGGAGCGTTTGTGTCCTTCCTACTGTCGTTGCAGCAACAAATTTGTTGAACAAGGAATGCTGGTTGTCAAATACGGCGAAGGGGATGTTAGCGAAAGTAAGGTGTATGATCCGGTTCTTAACGTCTGTGATACTGGGAGCCCTGGGGAGTGCCAGCTGAGCAAAAGATGTGCCTTCAAATCCTATGGTAAGAGTCTGCTCCAGTGCTGAAATATCCAAAGGGAAGCCAAACGGTAGGGTAAACGCTGCATCAGTAGATTTGCTACTCGTGGAAGGATGATACGCGGTGCCATCAGTGAATAATAGTTGCAGCTGATTTAGGTTGATAGTTTTGATAATATTGAGACGACCACGATTGGGTAGGACCGTTGACACACTGAGAGCTTTAATCCCTTCGTTGAGCCATGTCACCTAATGATCATAAGCGTCTGCTGCATAGGCTATTCATATTTTTGGTAGCATACGTCTTTTGGTCCCGCACTCGCACCACGGACGACGACGTTACTATCTTTTCCTTGGACAAAGTTATTGAAAATGTCAGAAACGGTCGAGAGGCCCTTTGCAGATGTCTGCGGAATGAGTCTCCCAACCAAAGATAGGTCGGATGTGGAGCCAGGCTCTAGGGACACTTTTCCAGAACTCGATACCGGGGCAATCATTATGTCGTCTACAAATGTTTCGAAACCCAGCGAACTGAGTTCAATTCCGACTTGCGACGGCTGAGTGAAGTTGGTGATTATCTAAGGCAAGGCAATAAAATGAAAGCCCGTACATTTGCTGTACTTGCATCGAGAGTAAGGTGGATGCCACCAGCTGGATCGTTTGATGGCAAGTCAAAAGTCTTGATCTTGACGCCGTTCTTCAGACCATTGAAACCTTTTAGAGTCACCTTCTTGGACGTAAGGCTGACGCCAGGGACCTTGATTCCTATGATGATAAATTAGCTCTGGTAAGAGGGGCTGCGCAGGAAACATATTGGTTTACCAAGGGCGGACACTGAATCATAGGGAGTAAATGAGAGACGTGATATTGACTCCTAGCCTGTTTATTTACCTGTCAAGTTTTCACCCGAAATCTCCCAATCAAACGACTCTTGTGTTAATAGAGCCTGTGAAGAAACCATCAAGACAAATCTAGGAATTTGGTAAATGAACGAACCTTCGTAAATTCTGTTAGGTGGGCAACATCGCCGACTTGGAACGCTGATTCCACGTCGATTGCGCCCCCGACGTCTCCAACTATCTTGACATCCCCTAGTTTTATGGTTCCGAGAGGTTTGCCGGACCAAGTAACTACCAAACCAGCTGGGAAAGAGATAGACGCATCAACTGATCGAATTTGGCATCAGTGTTTACGATGATGATTTGTGGCAAAATAGAATTACATGGCCCTGCGCTGGTAATGCTCCCTTTGAGTTTAGTACCTGGAGGTTAGCGTTAGCAGGAAGCATCAAATGATGATGCTCGTGACTTACCGAATGAGGACTGCTGAGGATCGGTAATAAGAACGTTAGCAATTCTTGGCGTTGTTAAATTCAGCTTAACGCAATAAACCGATCAGAAATACACATACCCTAATATTGAAGCACCGACGATGTCCTGCACAATGGGCTGGGCAAGGACGGGAAGAATAAAATCAAGGCTGTTATCGGTAACAGTGGGAACGCTCGTCTGCGTATATTGCAATGTTGTGTGGTAATCGCCTTTTTTGTACCAGTATGAGCATTGAGAAAGTCGAGTATCAGGGCTATTCACAGGGCCATACCTATTGTCACGTCAGCAGACAGTTCCACATCTGATTTGAGTTTTTTGAATGCGCTATGCACGAAGGTTGGTAAGTCAAATCCACTGTGACAACGGTTAGAGACGTTGAAGTAAAAACTGATGTGGAGACTTACGTATAGAGATTATCTCTCCGTTTGAGCGAAGGAGGGTTGCCAGTTATCGAAAGATACTTGATACCGCCTAGTTGGACAATACCATCTAGTGGATCAACATCTAGACCTGCTTCGACAGCAAGAGCACGGGTGACTGTGAACAGAGCTGCAGGGTCGAAGTTCATGTTCAAGTCCAAAGTCGGTGATTGTGTCGTTGATTTAGGCGCAGATTTAAAGTCGGTTGTCGCATCAATATTGCCCAATGGGATCCCGAATGAACTGACGGTGGACTTAATCCTGGTGATTTGTAGAGGGGCACTGAACGGGTTGATAAGGGAAACTGTGACATGCGAAACATTGTTTTCTCTTCCGGTTGTTGAGAGCACTAAATACCCGATTAGAAGACATGACGCGAACTTTTGAGGGGACTACCTTTGAGAGCAGCGGTATCAATAAGGCTGGTTGTCAACCCCGGTAATGTGACACCCAAGTTGAGCGTTTTAAATGCCTCCACAAGTGAATCCACCTTAGTACTGCCGTCAAAACCAGCAATATTGAGCTGGACGTCTGAACCAGGCGATTAGTCGCAATTCTGCGTTATAGTGGAAGTAATACCTTTCTGCCCGACAAAGTCATTTAACGTCTGGAGGCCCTGGGGGCTTTTATTCGCCTGAGACATTTGGGGTCAATTTCGAGATATTGTGTTCAACAGAATTGGAGTTCTACCTCAAAGTTCGAGGTTGCCAGGAAAGTGTTGTTTCCCATTTTAAGGGTAAGATTAGGTAGAAGCGCGGTACCAAGGGCAACACCCTCTCTGAAGAGCTTTAAAGCTTTTTGATTGTCAGGGGCGGTCACACGCGACGCCAACACGACGCACTCAAGTCTCCGGTGGCCAAATTGAGGTTAGAGGGATTGAATATTGAGACTATCAAGACCATCAGTTATGACTATTTTAACAAAATGGGCGATGAACCCACCATTGATGCCGAGATTAATACCATCCTGGGTTCCACCTTGAACATCTACGCCTTTGATTGTCGTCAAACCTTTTAATCCGTTTAAACCGTTTAGCGTAGTGGGCACATCGACCAGGATGGGGTCAAGTGTGATTTGGCCAATACTCAAGTTAGCAACTGCACGAGAACGGCCAACGAGACGGAATTCTGCCATGTCAAGGCTTGTCAAATCAGCGTCTGAAAATTTTTAAATGTCAACGGTGCGATATTCTTGAGGTTAGAATCCTAACGGACTGAATTTCGAAAATGTCGGGTGTTGAGGCTCTGGACAGCTCAAGTGCGTGTCGGTGATAGTTATGTTGATTGTCCCTTCTGTGTTTGTAGGGCCAAGTACTGATATTGCTGACCGCGAAGCGCCTAAGGGCTGAGGTGACATGGGTTTAGCGTGGACCGTAAGTCTTGACACGAAACGGCGATACCGTTGACAATCCGGCTACAACATTGCCATCTTTTGTGATATTAAAATCATTTTTGATTTCACCAATGGAGAGACTGAACCCGAACGGTAACTCTTTACATTTCGGGTCAGTTTAACTGTTAGGAACGCGAGCAGAACGTGACTTACGCAGGCTTGCCTGAACCGTATTGCTCTCAGCACTTGGAGTCCAAGGGGATTGATCGTCGAACTCAAGACCTAGGTCACCGATTGTAATTGTGCGAATGGGATTGATGGCTTGCGCAGCTTTGAAGGGCACGTTCAAAGAGAGGGCCTGAAGCCCAGCGCTAAGCCATGAGATAGTTGAACCATCAGTTTGAAGTGTTGACCTCCCTGTCGCGATAACAGGTGAGCTTACGCCGTTCAGGTAGTTCGTAAATAGTTCTGAAACAGCGGAAAGGTCCTCAGGAGTGGTGTGAGGCTGTAGCACTCCATTGAGCGTGACTTCATTACCAGGTCCAGGGGCCTAGTATGGTAATTTATTTAAGCATAACATCCAGATTCGATACGCTGTGACATACAATTCGAGTGTCAAAACCAGTCCCCACACCGAGGGGGATAGATTTATATGATAGCGCAAAAACGACAGTACCCAGATTCAGTGAGAATGGACTAAAATAATGAGATAGGATTTCTTGTAACAAACAATATGGCTCACCTTGGATTAGTGAGCTCCGTCACGGCCTTGAAATTAATCCCACCTTCGGGGCTGTCGCTGGGCAGTTCAAGGCTCTTCAGAATCACATCCCCAGTACCCCCAAAATTGTTGAACCCTGAATTCGGTCAGCGATGGCAATGGTGGGAGTCACTAACCAAACCTTTCAAAGTGATAGTCTTATCAAACGAGATCCCTTTAGCGACCGGAAACTTCAATGCTTGGACTCGTAGGTTTCTACTCTGCAAATGCCAGGTAAAGTTTTCTGAGGTTATCATGTGGCCCGCGAAGCGACCAAATGCGCCTTCGTCCATAATGTTGAAGGTTGTATTCTGGTCAATGTTAGCACGCTTATGTTTGGCTGAAAGTCTTGTTAACTCCATGGTCCCGATCTTCGTCTCATTGCCATTGCTTTCCACCCAGAAAACCTGAACAGGCTCCGTAAAATCAATAGTTGCTGATATTCCGCCGGTGTGAGCGACCTATGAGAGAGTTCAATGTCATATTTATTGGATGAATAACCAGAACGCCTACATTTCCCTGGAGGTGCAAAGCAAAACTAGAACGGTGATTTTGAGACTGAAAGCCTCAGTCGAGATCGGGTAATAACTCACGATCTGTTTTGAGGGGCTGATATCTCCGCAACTTGAATGTCGAGAGTGCTCTTCTTAACCACTAATTGAACTATAGCTCGCACAACGGGGAACAAAAGAATGAACAGGAGAGCGATTCCGAGGGGAATGAGGATAATTTGCGAGATGATGAACCACCTCCTCTTGTAAAATGGGACCACTGGTGGTGGTGGTGCTGTAGGTACCGACGCTTGTTGATCCCATGGAGATGCATCACCGGGGTTCGCGGATGCCTCCACAACATCTCCTGTCGCGACACCTGCACCTGTCGTCCGCGCAACTCCTGCACCCTCTGAAAATCGAGATCCAGAGGGGTCGGCGGCATGCCCTTAACACGGCGTCAATTAGTTGAAGAATAATTTGTTAGGGAATTTTCCATACCTCTAAGCGACGCGGCAGAAGCTAAACTCTCTGAGCTCTGATGATACGCTTCTTCGTAAATGCCACTACTGCGCCGTGCAGGGCGAAGTTCCTCCATTGCGATGTGTCAACCTAGGTTCCAGCAGCTGAAGGCGGAAAACACAGGCTCTGAGGATAAACACGAGAAAGAGCGTCCGGGAGAACAGAATTTATCGCACGAATGGATCGGTCGTATAAGTAACGAACTGCCAAAAAATTGTACAGAAGGCCCCCCGCATTGTTGAAGTCTCCACGAGAGATCCGGGCAGTCGGTTCACCGAATGATAGAGATTGTCCTAGATTTAGATCACAGGAACCAGTGTTAGCACATGGACAACAGAAATTCATGTCACTGGATCTCCCTCGAGTCGTAACCGGCGCCATTCACTGATGTCACAGTATCACACGTGCCGGGCGCGCGTACAGCTAGATAATCAAGAACTTGTTTCATCTTCTGGAAATGCTTTTGAGGAAAGAGAATGTTACAGATTAGGCATGATATCTTCCATAGTTGACTCAATAGCGCCCTATGGGGCCCCGTGGGGGTAATATTAATATTAGTAAAGGGTTGGCCAAAGGAAGACCTGTGATAAAAAGACTATAATCAGGAATTGTTATGGTCAGAATATTGGCGGTGTACAGTTGATGGTTGAATTCGGATCCACAAGAAAAGAAGTCCTAGACGAGGGGGGAATGACACTTGTGGGTAATAATGCATTATGGGTAGAGTATCTCCACACCTGTCTTCTCACTGGATTCTCCGTTTGTGTTAGCGACGACTTTGTCGGCCTTCGGGAGCAGTGGTTAAGCGCTTTAGGCACTTATTTACAGCTAAATATAGTGTAAACCCGAACAACTAATAAATACATCAGATCAACATCAAATCTATTTTCGCCACCAGCCCCCTACGACAAGATGGGCCTGACTCCTGAGGACTTGTCGTAGGGGATGGCCTTTAGCTGTCTGGCCCGGGTATCAATCGAATGCCCTGGACGACACATAACACCTCAGAGCTTTCGATCCGAACACATTAATCCTCATGTTTTTGCAAACCATGTCGACTAATCTTAACTTTCCGGTTTTACCTTCGGGCATGCGGCAAAAG
Organism: Collybia mongolica; assembly: GCA_013420905.1. NCBI lineage: Eukaryota > Fungi > Basidiomycota > Agaricomycetes > Agaricales > Clitocybaceae > Collybia > Collybia mongolica. Next base: position 1,689,698 of record JAAXNY010000004.1, read on the forward strand.
GCGGCAATTAGACATTATCACAGTCGTTCTAAATCACATGTTTTGTGCTTGCAACCAGTTGCGACTGACTCAGGAGTACAAGGGCATAAATACTCCATACCGTTCAGGTCAACTGACAGAAAGCTGACAGTCGTGTTGACACCGTGCACAAAAACACATGCATTCTCATCATGATGTGCCTACTCCACTTGCAGTGGGGAATACATCGGTCAAAAAGGGTGATGTTTGGCCATAGATATTTTACAGTTTTTTACAGAAATACATGTTTCGATTGTGTACTCGTGATCATGAGGGTGTGAGAACTGTTGTACTGGAGAATGTTGATTAGATGATCTTCCATACCTAAAAGTGTAGTGGGGGCCTTCCAGCCAAGAAGAGTGGGGACTACGGGAATCGGTGACCATATGCGAGATAGGGTTTAGGGATTTGAACGATCTTCGCTCAATTCCCCGTCTTCTTTCTCCTCCCTGGCCCCATTGCCGGATACGGGTGATCCGCCAGCATCTGACTTATCAACGTCCATGACCTCTGGCTCTTTGTTGCTATTTATCCCGTCTGCAGATGCAATAGAGGCAGCAAAACCGATGGATGCGGAAACTGAGGACGCGGCGTCACTTGCACTCGAATCCCTTCGTTTAACACCTCTCGACCGTGTTGATCGTCGTTCTGGCTTTTTATCTTCGGGAGTGTCAGTCGTTGGTTCAGGAGTAGGAGTTATTTCGGGTGCAGTTGGTAGAACTGATTCAACAGACTCCTCATCGCCAGTCTGGTGTTGATATGCTGTACCCCTTGGCATCCGGGTTCGTTTCGCTGGATATGTAGCATCACCATCATCGATCTCCTTGCGCTTGCGTTTCGAGACACCACCACCAGCTCTCCGTTTTCGAGGGCTAGGTCTCTCTCGACCTTCGGGTATAGGGATATCAGGTACTGTTGTGGAAGCATGCAAACTTTCTTCAATATCACGTAATTTGGCGGCTGGGCGGCGAGCACGTGCCGAGGAGCGGCGGACCGCATCATCTGACCTGACCGGAGTGGGAAGTCCGACGCTTGCAGGATCAAGTGGTGGGAGAGATAGCGCAAGGCGACCAAGAGGATGATAAAGTGGAAGTGGTGGACCCATAGGAGATATCTTCCGTTTTGGTAGTGTGGAAATGCCGTTGATTTGGAGTGTAGTGTGTGATTTTATGCCAGGAAGGCCTAGTCTAAGGGAGGAAGACGAAGACGCGATTTTGTGGGAAACCTCTCTGAATGAAAGCGTGTGTGTTGAATAAGTCTCATCTCCCGAAGGTGACTTGTATGTCGTTCGGGGCTTTCGGCGGATCGAAGAAGTGAAATGGATAGTCTGCATGACCACTCCGTAGATAATCGACTGGTATCTGGCACGGGCTATAATCGTTATCCTGAAACTGGTTTTTACTTTGGTCAGACCTTTCATTTCGGTAGTCAATTCAGGATGGAAAGACGCGTACTTGGGCTTTGTGAATCAGAATGACGCAGTGGGCACTAGGAAAGGGCCCCTTTGATTTTTCCTCCGTCTGATGTGATTTTTTGGATCCTATTTGAAAGGTAGGATTCAAGAAATAATGTAGGATGCTGAAAATGCGAGAGATGTTGTGTAGTAATGGTCCGACGTGGCAGAATGGTGGGCGTTTAGATGGAAGGTCAGACTCCAGGTGTCCTCTTGAGTGTCAATCCTCGGACAATCCACAAAAGGAAGTCGTTCATGGTCCCGTTTAGTCCCCGGTTAAATGCCGGGTCATTGCTCGGTCCGGGGTAATTTCGATGTCGGAAACATCGCAGCAAGTAATATTTTTACATGAGAATTAGGCACAAGCAATACTGTAGTAATGCGCAGGATATATTCTAGACAATTGATCAACCAGATAAGAGCTGCCCAAGTCCCATAAGATGTTTCTCGCAAATTGCAGAGAAATAAAATTCGTGTTCTGAATTGTGAGGTTCCACAAGATTATGGGCAATCTCGTGCGCTAAAGTGAAGTACCTGGAAGGAATTGGGATTAATAGGACGTCAGGGGGTTCTTTGACATACCAAGATATATAAGCAGTGTTAAAATGACCTGCAAAAACCTCCGCATCATCTACGTCAAGATAATGAGTGCAATATAATTTCAAGTTGCTACCGCACTCACGCCATTCTTCGTAGTAACGGAAATTAAGGAATATACTGCCATTTCGGTTGAAGGCAATCAAATTCCCATTAACGTCGTTGAAAATGTGAAGGTTTGCCAAAGGCAGGTCGTAAACTCGGGCCAGCAACACGAGAAGGTGGACAAATCTCGCGATAGGGTCTCTTTTCGTTGTCATGAAGGACTGCGGCTCAGGAAAGTCTGAACAAAGAAGTTTAGCCAAAGCAAGACCGAACAATCAGGCCACATTATACCAGGCGATAAGTACACTTTCAAATTTCCCATTTCGCCTAGACGTCTTGGTTATTATGAGAGAACGGACACAAGTGTTAAGGTTGACGAACCAATCTTGTGGAGATCGCCCACTCGTCCAGATATATCACAATATCCCTCATTTAGAGACTCTTTGACCTGTCGCATCTCCTCTCTATTCCTCAGCAGATTCCCGGATTCAGGACGACACGCTTTGATCGCCATGTCGATGTTCGATGCTGCAGCGTACATCTTAGTAATCGACTCGGACGTAGGTAGACCAACATACATATAGTACTCAAAGGCGTAACCTTGCTACCGGGACTCTTTGGGACAGGGGTAAGCGGAACAGGAGGAGTTTGAAGTTTTTCACTGCTGGAACTCGTGGAAGCATTGTTGCGCTTAAAGAGGCTAAGAGGATTCCTGAGATTTGGCGGTGGTCTTTGAGGATTGGTAAATGTAGGGACTGTCTCTTCGTATTCGCTTTTACTCGTCGATGGCGTTGGGGGTAGTGGACCCACAGTGACGGTGGGTGGCTTGGTAACCAAGTCAGCAGTTTCAAGTTTTGCCTTTGAGTCGTCGGCTGCTTGACGCTCTGCTCTCTGCTGCCGGAGTATTCTGTCGACTGCAAGGATACATAATGAGAACAGTATGGTGCATTTATTTGAGCGATGCGAACCATTGTACCCCCGTCGCTTGAGCGCTTTAAGATCTGTTGATAAGATAGTCATGAAAAGAAGTGCATCGTTAACTTTTGGGGCATCGAATAGAAATCTGTTCAGTGACGTTGCTACTCTGTATTAATAATCAATAACAGGTTTGTTGAGAGACCACCAGATGGTCCAACTTACTCATACATATCAGTCTGAGAGTTTCCGGCAATCCACAGGTGGATAGGACCATATCCATTGCGTTGAGCTACGGCCGATGCATCTTGTTTTTGTGACAATCGAAGCTCCCCAAAGTTTAGTGATTTGGTGACGGAAATTTTGCCATATGTAGTGACCACAAAGTTCACCTTCGATGTCAGCCAAGCGTATGAGACCCGGGTGCGGGTTGCGTGGTTATGTTCATGAAGAAAAAGCGGAAGTCTTTCCAAAATGAGGGCTCGTGTGTCAGCGGCTGCTTTAGAATGCTTGATTTCGGCGGTTGGATTATAGTCCTCTTTGACCAAGGCGCTAAGACGTTTGGATCCCAATTGGGCATAAAATACTAAGTCCATTATCAGCCTCGGACTTGATCCAAATGATTAGACCAACCTTCCAGGATATCTTCCTGTGGAGCTGTAAAGAACGAATCTCCGAATGCCTGGTGTGCGTGAGTATCATCCGCAATGACGATTTGTTCCGGCTTAAGCAGGTCATATTGAAGATCCCAATCTTCATCGTCGTAACCGTCTGTTTCTTGTTTCTGCACAGCTTTTCGTGGCTTCCGTCGGGAACCAAGTAGGATAGCAGCTTTTTTCATTTTGCCCAAGGTTCCAGATGAGATGAGTCTGCTATTCACGACAATGTTGCGCAACTCAGCGAGGAACCTGGTAGAGGCGATTAATATGGTTTTATAAGAGCATGAGAAAAAGAGGCACTGGCTAGGGCCTTCTGCAAAGGTATAGAATTTGTGAGGGTCCTCCAGCAATATTAGCGCCACCTCCTCCACATTTGGTTCATTCTTCGTGCCACAAGCAGACAAAAATCCGTTCGCTGCCCTCCCAAAGTTGACGAAAACGAATAGTTTTGAATGAAATTTGTCTTTGGCATCTCCGCCAAAATAGCACTGGACGGGAGGTAGGAAACGCGAAGATCCATTGTCACCTGGAACAGGCACAATGGGTAGGTGAGATAACCGATGAAGTTCTTGTGGTGTAAACTCTGTGAAACCTATGTAAGATCAATATGGCTCTGGGTAGGTATATGTATGAACCATGTATGCGGCCAGCAAGGATTCCAAACCACGTCTGTGCTTCAGCCTCGTCCTTCGGTGGTGATTTATCAAGTAAAGCAACTAATTCTGATGTGGGAGGATGTTGCTTAATCTTGAGTTTGATTGGCACTCCTGGCTGTAGCGTCGGATGGGTCACCAAGAAACCCAGATTTGACCATTCCGGATTGGAAAATACCTATTTATTACTAGTCGTGAGAGGATTCGATTATTCACAGGTACTCGCACAAACATACAGTCTTTGGCGTGCCAAGGGAGGATTTCATGTTATCTAATGCTGGGATGAAAGCCACGTCAGTAAAAGGCGATGGGTCGTAATTCTTGTAGTGGGAATCGATGTTATCCAAGAGATATTTAAAGGCAGTGGTCCGGATCTGGGTGAAATGTGTGAGTCATGAAAAATATACAGACACACTGGGTAGGCTACCTCGGAATCAGAACTAGCGCAGAGGTTTATTAATATGGGAAGGGGGGGAAACCTGAGAAGGCCCAGTTCGAATAAAAACTTTGCTAGAAAACGCTTAGATTATGTGTGATGCCAGCGCATATGATGGCACCTTCATCAGAAGTTCCTCTCCACTTCGTCTGCTTTCCCCAGTCCAAGATCGGTAAGTCTAATCGCCGGAAAATATCAAGTGGCTCATAGAGTTGTTGGGCTTGGAAACGGCTTGGTCTTGTGTTATCCACCCCTTTCTTCGGATCTATTTCTTTAGAGAAAGCTGAAGTCATCTTGAGGCGGCCCCTTTCCTCAGCCGTCAAAGTTGATTGAACAGAAACGAGGTATTTTGCAAGGTCCGCTACCGTCCATTCGTTGGTCTTGATCATTCTAGAACAATATTTTCGTGAGATACGAAGTGGATCCGACACATGTACTTACCTGTTGAAAACAAGTTGCAATTCAACATGCTTGCGAACACCAAGAGCTTGGAGAACACGCTCAAGAGTACCCTTTATCGTGATCCCCGAAGGTAAGGTCACAACAGCCAGATCATTGAAAATGTTGGCCTGCGGAAAATATGCTTGGTCAGGAGCCTTCATTCCACATGATGTTGGGATGCAGGTCAAATCTTTGAGTTGCATGTATATCTCGCCTTTGGCCTCCCCAGGCATCGTGGGCCAAGCTCGCGCAATAATGCTGAGAACACGTTCTGCCCAAGTTGCAGATATAGTTAGATCGTGGCGAATATCTGCTTTCCGGACTATGGGGCTACAGATGTGTCTAATCCACTCTGAAATGGTGAGCTCGGTCCAAGGAAAAGATGAGCCAAGATCGTCTGGCGTGAGTGTTTTGCTGATGCTAACTGGTAGCAAGTGATTAGGGAGAGGCCCGTCAAGTGGAATGATGTTGTTAATCGTCTTAGGGTTGATGAAGGTCCGAATGGAATCGAGAGGTATATTCCTTTCATCGTTACTGCCTGGGGCTCCCATAGCTAGCACAGCGGTACTTAGTAGTTTGGTGCGAGGCACAAGCTTGACCTCTGCGCCTTGCTTGTTCAAACCAATCCACCACTTCAGACAGGCTATCGTCTCGTCCTCATTTAAAGGTCCCGATTCAAGTTGCTCCAATACATCATCAAAAGTTATAGCCTTGATCAAGCCCCGACTCTGTAATGATGCGACCATTTCTGGAGCATTAGCGAGAACTTCGTCAGGCAGAACCGGGAGGCGCTTCAAAAATCCCACAAAAGCGGGATCGGGAAGCCTGATATCCGATGCATTGCGTACACCTGCAGTCGATATAAGGGAGAAACGACCATCCTTGGTGCAAGAGAAGAAAGCAGCTTCAAGGAGGCTGGAAACGTCGGCTGAGGGTGTAGATGGGTGGAATGTGAAAAATTTCAGTGTATGCAATGAACGATTCCGTAACCAAGTCTGGAGCTCTTCGTCAACAGTTGTTTGAGGAGACCCTACAGGAACGGCGCCTTCCCATAGACTTTTTACGTTGGCAAGCTCTAGTTCATACGCAGCACGAGCCAGAAACCCTCCAACGTAAAGCAACTCCTTGTTCCAGACTGAAACATTTTGTGAGGCCACTCGAATTCATAAAGTGCCAAAAGCTTACTCGCAACGTTTCTATCCCTATGAGCCACGCTATACTGAGAATAGGCGGTCCCCAAGGATGGTAAATGCTTACATCAAATCTATCGATTCTCGCTCTACAGTTGGAATGAACCGCGCTGACATGTGGCCACCTAGACCAGTTGTTTGTGCAGTTGCATGACCCTAAGGACGTGAACATTTTTAGCTTGTTGAAGAAAAAACCGTACAAGATGCCTACAATGAAAACGCGAGCTAAACCAGCGCTAAAAATAAACAGTGAGTACGTTGATACGCATTACTTTCTTAGGGGACACACCCATCAAGATCCGCGCGGAGGCCTTGGAAAATACTCCCTGTAGCGTAGGGTTGTTGTTCGTCCTCTTTTTTACTAGCATCATATTCGTCCTTAGCGGTCTAAGTTCACTCGTTAGATGGTTGTTAAATCCAGAAACTAGGGGAATATTGACGTATATGAGCTCATACTTGAGCTTATTGGGGGGATTCTTCTTCGTTGATCGATGCAACTCAGCTGCTACCTTCTTGTTTAGGCGAATGTCCACATCTGCTGAAAATATGGACAATGATACACTCGTCTCATTGATTGTCAGAGGGTCCACGATTTTTTCAACAACAGGAAGGGGTGTTGTTGAACGTTGAGGGGTTGTATTTCCGCCGAGTGAAGTAAATAAAGATGAGAAGAAACCACCAGCACCAGCTGGTTTTGATGATTTTAATGAAGCCTGACGTGGTTTCTGCTTCTTCTCGGATCCAGAAGAATAAACCCATCGCATGACCTCTGCTTTGATGTGAAGGGCTAGGAAGGATGAGTCAATCCCAAGGCCATCTGATATGGATATGTTGACATACGAGTGCATCTGATACCCTGCACGGTAACAACGCCACTGCGGCTGGAGTTCGAGAGTCCTTTTGGGACTCCTAGTTCTTTGGGAATGCTTGACGACTTGGTCAACTTGGCTAATCTCCAATCATCGAAGTACAGACTGACTTCAGACAGGTGTGTCATGAAGGTGATCGAGGAAGCAAGAAAACGAGTGAAGTCAAATGCAACCGGGATCGGGGCATCTTCTCGGAGGCCCATTTCGAAGGTGGTCCATGTAGATGCACCCTCTACATCGTCTGGAAGTTGGCCACGACGAGCAAACAGCTGGATATTGTACTATAGAGGGGTGACTGTGTTTGAAATATATTACCGTACCTGGTCCTTCTTATCCTTCCAATAGAACCCCATCCATCGACCTTGTGAAGTCATTCAACCCGTGGATATTATTACCATAATAAAGAGCCCACCTCCTGAAGTGACGAACGGCTCCTCGGTCACAGAGAACAAGCTATAAAACCCTACAGGGAGTTAGAGTTCCTCGATTCAATATTGGGTCAATCAAGGAACCCACCGACACCAAATGCACCAATTTTTTCTTCATCGGGATTTCCTTCGGCTATAAGCGAATGTATGAGACACGAACGTAAGGGACCGAAGCTACGCACCGATCTTTTTGAGCCTATTCCAATCCTCGTCTCTAAAAACTATTCCGTTGTTCTTGAATGACCATTGGTGCACCTGATTTCATAAGCGAATTGTAATAAATGATGCCAAAATATTTGACGCACGAGAGCGGTTTTCAAATCCGGTAGAAGTTGAGGAGATTCGTCCAGTGATTTCTTTTCATTCCTTCTATCCAAGGATTTTTGTGTTTCAAACCGAATCTCGACAGCCGTTGCTTGGGCATCATCGGAGTTTTGAAGGAGTTCACGAAATACGGTGAATTCGCCCGAGTATCGTGCAAGAACCTTGTCGATCAATGCTCGCTGATTGACTTCCACAGATTCATCATGGCCAGTAGCCCACTAGAGAAAGATAAGTCAAAGAACTTCATGCTAAGGATATCGAGTTCTGACCAGCGCGTCTCTACCAGCTACCATGTTGATTGACTGAGAGATTGAAGATTACTATGACAACGTGGAACCCAAAGAGCCTGCCCTCTGGGTCGAAATAGTGGGTGTGGTGGTAAATTGTTGGGTATTGTTGTCAACGGAAGATGACCTGAAGCACGTCTAACGACAACTTGCTGATTTGAGTACAATTTATGTAAGGTTGACATGGCCATGGGTATGTACACCGCCCAAAATCCCACTCCGGATCACGCATATATGATTGATGAAATGGTTTCGTCGGCCCGAGGAAACCGGAAGGATTGGAAGAAATACCCGAGAAACGACCAGCAAGGCTGAATTCAAAGCATCTATGACGTACTTGTACATCATGATACTGATTATGCATTTGGGTGTGATAATAAAGGAGTTTACAGGGTATCCTACTTGTGATTGATGTTGTAATTTAAGGAATAATCAGAGTTTGATGAAAGAGAACTGTCTAGAGTAATTGAATAAAAGACCTAGTGACATCTGACATCCGAAATCTGACTACTCCACTGTTATGAATGATTGAATATCATGCAGTGTTCACAGGCTTCTTTCCCCGAGTCGAAATTGAACTTCTGTGACCTCGTCCGAAATCTGGAGGGGTACCATCGTCAGGGGTGCTAAGATGCCTCCGGTTTCTGCCTGAATTTCTGCCTTTTCCTCGTACGCATTTGGGACCGCCAGTCAAAACAGTGGTCGTAGTTAATTGCATCGGAGATCCTCGATGTTCCGAATGGATATCTTTCCATGAAGTAGCGGTGGTATTCTGTGTTCTTCCTTTGAGGGACACAGTTATTCTCGATGGAGGCTCCGAGGGAGATTGCTTGTGAGTTCCTGTCTGTTTTCTGGCGTATATCTTGCTAAAACGTGGGTCCGAATCAGTTGCGATTGTGTCATAATCTATGGAGTGTTCTGAGTGTAAAGGCGTGAGTGGGAAAGAGCTTGACACGGGTGACAATGAAGGAGATATTTCTGATAGACTCGGGATTGAAAGAGAATCAGAGCTGCTTGGTGACATAGGTTCCACCTTCGTCTTCCTCCTTGTTAGTTCTTTCAATTTTCGAGGGTACTCAACCGGAGATATCAAAAAGCCACTCCTCTCTGCTTCCTTTGCGAGAGCCTCAGCTGCTTCCCCGGTCCATAGATGACCCAGTCGTTCGACTTCCGTCCAAGAGTAGCTACGTGCAAATTTCTCATTCATGGCCAGTTTGTGTTTCTTTACAACTGATTCCCACACGTCACGCGTCACTGAGGGTTCTTGGTACGCAATTGAAATGTTAGCACCAAATTTTGAGGTTGTTCGCCGCGTCACCACCCATGTGCCTCGACCAGCTTTTCCGTACCAGTCTACAGGATTTGTGTTTCAATCAGTGGTCAATACAGAGGTGAAGGCCATACCCAGATGTACAACCCGAGGGAGCTTACGCACAAACCGTTTGACGTCGCGAAGAAGAGGCATTGAAGGATCATTCGTTGGTTTAGGGACACACGTTTGAGTCTGCATTTGGTTATAATCCAATAGTCGCGAAAGAACATATTTAGACTTGAGGTCAGACATTTCTACCGGGCTCTGGGTGGGGTTCCGAATCCAGGGGTGCAGTAGCCTTGGGGGCATCCCAGGTGCGTGTGGACGATTGACACATACAGAAAGACGTCGAAGGTCCGATAGCGAAACAAATATCGAAGAAAGGCTTGAAAGTTTCGAAAATGCAAAGTCCAGGGAAATTTTCATAGCCTTTTCGAATTTTGAAAAACATGTCGTTAGGAAGCTCTAGAAAACAAACCTGGAGATTTGGACAACTGCTGAGGACAACTTTGATATCCGCTATCGGCCAAGTCCAAAAGTCGCATTCAAAGGTTATTAACGACCGCCCATCTCTCATTTTTTCAACGAGTTTGGTTGGGGCGGGGTCCAAGGCAAGGTCATCATTACAATGAGCTTCATAGCTTAGGATGCCATTTTCCAAATGAGGATGGGCTTCATGGCGGATCACTGACAGGCTCAAGAGCTTCTCTAAAGGTATAGCATGGAGAGAGTTCAGGTGGTCAGTTGTCCATGAGTGATGTGGCCCTGCTTCATTTACGACAATTTGCAGATGGCGAAGGGATGGTGGGTAGTTCTGCGGCTTTTCCCACAATTGACGGCTCAGTCTACCTGGAAAGAAGCTCATCAAAAGATGGGGGGTTAAAAAAATCGCTGCAGTCACCTTGGATTTCAACCAAGGCTAGAACTTCCAACGCTTCACATTCTTCTAAGATTGATACTAACCCTCTGTCGCTCAACTTTGTTCCACTGGTACTCAGAGATAATTTTCGAAGTTTCCGACCGGCTTCGACTATTTTCTCACATAAAAAATCGTCGAGCCACACAAAGTTAATATTCAGATCTTCTAATGTCGAGCCTTGGCCGAGGTTGGATAGCAGGGAAGAAAGCGCACGGACACCAGACTGTGAAAGACCGGAGAGGTGGAGAGTTGTGATGGGAAGATACATAAGAAGAGGGAGGGAAAGGGCATTCCACTTCGCTACATTACTTCGCGGCAAAGATGGCTGGTTCCGGGGAGCATAAGCTAGGCGACTTAACCGAAGGTTTTTTGACATCAGGACCTGCAGTGAATGTTGTTCATGTGGTACAACAGAGGACTTCCAGGACCCTACCTCACATAGACCTTCAGGTGGTGGGAAGGCACTCTCCCAGACCAGGCCTTCCAGATTAATACAAATTTCCAAGAGGCTGTAAATATTGCTTGTGTTCAATGGGACGACGGTATTGCGTTGCGCGTAATGAGTTCTGTTGTCTGTTTCTTCAAGACCACGTCCAATAGGCATGTCTGAATTGTGAACAATAACTGTTTTTACGATTTGGGCATATCTTTCAGGATTAGCTATTATTGCGCATGTGGCGACCCGGGAGCAAAGGTCTATCGTGCTTTGGTCATCAACAATGCTCAAAGTCTTAAAAAGGACCCGCGCCGCAGAGTCATGGAGGTGTGAGCCAAGTGAAGCGAGAAAGGTGAGCCGTAGAAAGGGAGATGAATCAAAAGCAAACTTCATGAGTTCTGGTGAAATTGAATATTCATAATGACGTTTCGGAAATGAAGGTGTAAACAGGGCACACCATCGAGGACAGCTTCTGGGAGACTATGCAAGTAACAAGGCATCCTGTTTTGGAACTTATTGACCATGCTGGCTTTTTGTGTGAAGGATAGTATGAATACCTTTGGACGCTAGGGCCCCGTTCTTCGGTGCCCGAATTTATCAACGCGGTCGTCAATGATATGTTGCTGGTAGGGTCTGTGATATGCCAGCACCTTTGTTCAGTTCAAAGATGGCGGCCGTCGAGGAAAGATAACAGCAGCGAAATTATTTGAATCATTTAATGTTCATTAGGATGCTTTGTCAGCGACACAAGTAATACGTAGACCGCAGATCTAGATATGATTTCACGATGAAGCTGAAAACTCTACCGTACGGAAGAGAATGAAATGAAAGAGAGACGTATGCGATGGAGGTAAGCAGGGTCCGGGGACGAAAGTGCTGATGTATGATGCAAGAATGCCCAACAAAGTCCAAGTCGGGATGTGAGGATGGATGGCTTGGGTATTAGACTGGAGGACGGCGAGAATTCCAAAGTCCACCACGAAGCTATGGATACGGATGAAAAGGTGGGTGACGTATGGATGATGAGTGGGTATATCAAACAATAGATATCCGGCAGAGGTCGCCATGTATAAGAAATAATGCAAATCCGGGTCTTCAGAATCTCGTGGTGGGATCTAATGGACCTAAGGGGCCGTAGTGTCGCTCCCCCCCTCCCTGTTGACCCCCAGTTCCACCTCGTGGTGGCTCTCCGCTCATATTGATCGTCGGTGATGTGGGTGAGAGGACATTGGGCAGAGGTCCAAGTCCGGGAGACGTAGATCGGGTCAATGGTGCATACCCATTCCCATTGACGTTCGCAAGCTGAACCGTTGAACCATCAGATAACTGATATCGGGGTGCATACGTCGAGATTGGTGGTGAAGGTCGGTCATCAAAGCCCATCTCCAGCATCGCTTCGAGTTCTGCCCCTCCAAGGGTCTTCGCAGACTGGAGTTGCTGCTGCGGCACCAACAGCCCTACTGGTGGAGGCGGATATTTGGTATTATTTTCATTATATCCACCGATTTGTGGTCCCCAATGATCGTCCTCTGAGGAGGCGAGCGAAACAGTGTCTGAGCCGTCATATTGGCTGCGGGAATCCATCCCCCTGACACTCAGCAAGTCACCATCGCCGGCGATGTATCCTGATGGGTGTGCTCGCTCAAAATCTCTTCGACGTCGTTCCTCGCGTCTGAGTTTTCGTAGTCGTGAACGTTCCCAATCCTCCCAACGCCTCAATGGAAGTTCTGGTCCATGCGAGTGGCCTCCGCCATCTCCATGACCCTCACCCTTTCCTTCACCCTCCACCTTTCTACATTAAATGAATAAGAGACATTTAACAGTGTGTATAAAAACTGTATAACTCAAAAACTCACCTAGTCTCTCCCCATGAGAAGTCATCAAAATGCCAGAATGCGTAAACTGGTAGCACGAAATTCCAAACAGGAAGAGCGAAAAGATAAATCATCATCCAGAACACGTATATGACCTTCCTCGTGGTGATTAAGATCAACACTGCAGGGAGACCGAGGACAGCAATGAGCAGCATCAGAGGAATAGCTTCCTCGAAGGTCTTTGGTGGTGATAATGCCATTCCGACGACTAAGGCATATGTGAGCGAAATAGCGATGGGGAGGACGACCGTGCCGATAAGGTCCATGAAAACAACAAATTGCATGCTAAAACAGAATGTACCGCAGAGATTGCGAACCAGCACAAGTTCCATAAGATTGTGGATGGTCGAATTAATCCATCGTCGGCGCTGGGAAAGGAGAATTGGGAAAGTGTCAGGAACGATGGTTCGGCATTTGGCTTGAGGTAAAAACATCATCTTTCGATTGGGGAATGTGCGCAAGAGGCAAGTGGTTAGGAAACGATCTTCACCAAGTAACAGCAAATTCTTCTGGTGCAGGGTCGTCACCTCGCATTGGCTGTACTCTTTGACGATCTCTGGTTTGATGATGAGTGGCACCCAGTCATCACCAGTGGATTTTCGTGCCTTCAGCCTGAACATCGAGAAACATCCTGGTAGGCAGGACACACCACCGAAGACAGACTCAAATGCTTTGGCGAGATGATGGGAGATGAAGTATTCGAAAACCTGTATGGCTGTGACCCAGGACTGCCGTTTGTTCGCTATCCGGGTTTCACCACAAACACCCATGATCATCTGATCATGATGCATACAGTTGACAAGATACCCTAGGGAATCCGGGAACACCTTGGTATCAGCATCCACCTGATATGCGGTCAATAATAGTAAGTATTACGGAATAAAATACGAACCATAAGTACTACTTCGAAAAAGTCTGGTGTAACGCCCATGAGTATATGGATCTTGCGGAAGAGATCGAAATCTAAAGGGGACATCCGGTCGTTGTAGGTAACACGGGAGAAAAAGTTCATGAGAATAAGCTGGCTGTCACGCTTGCCTCGATTTCCTGGTTTTTTCTCAGTTGCGGCCTCTTGCTCTGTTCCACACTTCACGACAATAACTGTGGGAGTTCGGCAGCCAGCGACGGCTAATATCAAAAAGGCTGTCAGTAGTAATCGTGCGTAAACCAGAGAAGGAAGACATACTGTAATGTCCAGCATAAACCATAGCCCTATTTTGTGCCTTGGACCCTGAACCCACAGCACCATAGCTCATAGGTATCGGATTTCCAAATCGCGGATCGGCTTCCAAAAGTGACACGCAAATGTCTGGAGTACTCCTCTTCTCGCCAGCTCCTGTGATCATTCCATCTGCCACGACAAACAATAGTTTCCTCGCATCGGAATAAGTTGTTGTTGAGATAGAGTCTAAAGTTGTCCTCAGAGATTCTTCCCCTTCTGAGTAGCACGTGACCAGACACACGGCAAAAAGCTCAGCACCTATTTGGGCCAAACTCATGATAGGAGCTGCGTTGTCGGCATTCGTGAGGGTCGCGCTTGACGAGGCCACGGAACGTGCAGATTTGGTGATCTTGTTCTTCTTCCCGCCGCCAACGCCTGCCCACGGAGCCGTCCCGTTCCGGTTGTCAACAGAAATGTTGGCGCCTTCTGGCATGACGGCAGGGCTGATGGCGGATCGGTTCAGCTCCTGACTATTGGGAGGTCCTGCTAATTTCTCTGAGAGGAACCAATTGAATACACAGGCCATGACGAAGCGAACAAACACAAGTCCGAGGATGACAATTAAACCTGTGTAGAGGAAAAGGCTGGAGACGAAACAACCAGGTGTAATCTTGTCGATATTTCCAGCATAGTACCGTTGCTTGATACAAGGAACTGCTGACCGAACATCTGGGCGGCTGTAGAACAGACGAGTACCGTCCTTGCCACTGGTACTGGCAGACTTCTTCATCAGGGTCCGAAGTGCTTGATCGACCTTATCGTTGGGGACGGGTTTTGTATGTAGCTTCATGTATGGCTTCATGTTAAGGACAGCACCATCAAGGACGAAATAACTATCAAGTTCAGCCACCTGATCCCAGGAGTACCCTGAAAGAAAGTTGGTATTAGTGATGGCAAGGTCCTTGTAGGTGGAAGAGACGTTAATGGAGGGTAGGGGACAGGGGTTTTCGGTGGAGCAAGGAACGTCTCGTGCAGCAGCGAACGAAAGGCCGTTGCAATTCTTGTAATATGCAGCATCACGTTGGAACATTGGGGTGATGTCAACGCCTGGGCTGCGCGCCAAGGTTGGCAAGTTGATATCACCTGCTGTCTTTCCGTTGGTGACATTGAAGACAAAACCTTGGATACCAACGGTGCCAGGCTTTGAGCCGACATGTAGAAATCGACCATCCGACGCATTTGTTGGGGGACAAAGGACTTTTTGGAAGCCGACTGTGGCAAAGCCAACGCCAGAGCACAGGAGTAGGATGATGAAGCAAAGTGCAATTTTTTCTCTCCATGCCTGTCTCACCGCCTTGTCCTTCAGCCCACCCAAGGAGCTCAAAAGAAAGTTGGGAGCCCAAAACGTGACTGCAAGTGAAAAGTACCTCCAAGCTGTGGAACCATTGTAGTCATCGGATTTGGGAGGAGGGATGGTACCTGATGTGGAAGGAAGAAGGGAGGTTGGTGGGTTGATTAGAGGTACGGGGGCTACACCACGCTCTGGTCGGGTGAGTGTCTTTGCTCTGCGAATGGTTGCGCCAGAGGGCGGTTGTCGAGTGGTGGGAATGGGGACATCACGAGCATCGTAACCTGACTGAAAACGAAGGGCCATTGTATAAAAGATAGGAAGTAGCTGGTAGCTTGCAGCTTCAGTCTAACAGGACCGGAGCGAGAGGCAGGCCCGCTGTGTGATGAGAGAAGGGATACTAGCGGAGGACAGAAACGAGGGAAGGAGAAGATGTGTCAAGAGAATCTACAGGCAGGGGCACGTGGCCAAGCCCAAATGATCGGTCCAACAAGCCAAGCGCCACCCCGTAGTACATAGTCCCTTCGACGGTAGTCATAGTTCTACATAATGGCCGCGACGCTTGTCGATTCTGGTCTGTTTCCTCACCATGTCCTCAGGAATGTACAGCAACCACCCCATCCAACCATTTCCTTCGCCGTAACCCCTTCCCCGCTCGAATTATCTGCAGCCCAGGCAAGTACCCCCGAGTTCATCTGCCACCGACATCACAACCAACATCATTCCCGCAGCTGGCCCCTCTCGCGTCACAACACCACGCCAGCGACTATAATCGACACAAGTTCGGCATTCAGGGTAACGTCCTACCGTCTAAATGAAATAAATTACTGTCAACTTAACCGACCACCCAGGATGTCCAGTGCCGTATTTGCCTTTATCCATTCAGCTCCCTGACTACTTTAATGAACTCCAACGCCGCCAAGTTCGCTGCTCCCAGGACAAGTCTTGGTGGCCTTGTCACAAGTCCGTCGCCACACCCGTCGTCGTCCTCAGTTCCGCCGGCGCACAACCCCAGGAGACAATTCACCTACAGGAGGAAATACAAGCAGCAATCGCTGAACCTCTAAATAACGTACCTCAAGAGCCTCATCCGAATGCGAAACTGCTGTTACATCCGTCAATAAAAACGTCCTCGACGCATCCAATCAAGTAAGCGCTACTTATCACAAACTTTGATAGTCGCATGACGACTCTTCACTAGTATCTCATCTATAATTCCACCAGAACTCATTCCCATTATATCTTCAAACATGTGCCTGGCTTCCTCATTGACTTCGCATCGGCCACCTGTGGTATTCGAGGTCCCAAAGTTGTTCACGTTGGATCGCCTAACACTGTCGCCTGTGCGACATGGCGATCCTCGGAGCTATAGGGCCCCAGATCCTTACCCGACGAACTCAGTTGTAGTTGGACACCTCCGTTCACGGTCCAACATCAGAGATGCCTTGCGCACCGCCATCAATGGTGGACTCTCTGGCATTGATGCAAAATATGAGCGAGAAAAAACGAAACACGATACCTTGTCCGGAACAACGTCCTCCACGCTCTTACAGCGATCAGCATCCACCGGTATTCCCTACGCAAAAGCTAAATTGAGCACTCTACACTCAAACACGTCTTCGATTTCCCTCTCACTATCATTGGCGATTGCTCAGACACCCTCGGTATCCTCTCCAAACCTACTCTCCAATGATCCCAGGTCACCAAAGTCGCCCAACTGTAGCCTCCTTACGTCGGAATCAAGATTAGACGCTAGATCAAGCGAGTAAGTCTCCCGAAACCCAGTCAAACCAATACCTCATAAAATCTACTCAAGGTTCCTCAAGACAAACAAATGCGACAATCAGAGCTCTGAACCAGTTCCTTCACCTCCACACGCAGGCCCTTCGAAATTATCCCCCCAAACCTCCTTTGGTATTGGTAATCTATTCCTTTCTTCATGTCCCGGAAAGAAAGGTACGGTCCATGATTTCTAATGTTACTGTTACATCTGGCTCATCCTTTATATAAGTTCGCTTGCATGGACCTGTCAAAGGCCGAAGTGGAGTTTGCAGAGATTTGGACATAGATCTAAAAAGGATGAAAGAGTTAGGGGTAGGGTGCATAATATGGTATGGTTCAAATGTCATTAATAACGATTGAAAAAACTTCATTCTATCAGCAGCTGTTTGGACGACCAAGAGCTCGAGTTTTTGGGTGCTCCCTGGCCTGAATACGAAGACTGTGCTAGAACCAACGGCATTGACGTTCTTCGGTTCGTAATCAACTCCTTTGATAACAGTCTGTTATTTACATTTATGGGCCAATGAAGGATACCAACACCAGAAGGTCTTGCGCCGCTAACGCCAGCGTCCCTGAACGCACACTTAACACGGTTAATTGATACTTACACAGCTCGAGGGATACCAATGCTCGTGCATTGTCGCGGTGGCGTTGGTCGTGCTGGAGTCGTCGCATGTTGTTGGATTATCAAGCTCGGGCTCTGCGGGTGGGTTGAAACTGACGCCGAACTTTTACCGACATCAAATTTCTCCTCGTCTGTCACATCTCCAAAGTGCTTCAGTGGGCCTGGAACCTCCCCTCTCGGCGAGGTCCACAGTCACATAAAAGTGGGGATGCCCGAATATAATACTGTGCACTTCATTGAACGCGTCATCGCTGTGGTCAGAAGAAGAAGAAGTATGAAGGCTGTGGAGACTTACGAACAGGTAAAGTTTTTAGTTGATTTTGTAGAATACTTGAAGGAAGGGGGGATGGCGTAAAGGATCTATCCATTACCTCGAGTTGTCGCCCGGGCATGGCTTTCACCAGACCGTCTTTATCATTAACTTATATAACAGGACATACAAGTTGGATCGATTCATTGCATATTTAAATTGTACGTGCATGTATACCAAGTGATAGTCTCTATAATGGAATTCGTCGGAATTGGCCCCGCTTGTAGTATAGCAACGAATCGTCATGTAAGGACTACCTCAACTGTTTTCCTACTACGTCTGCGCGTACGCCTCCCAACGATTGACATCGTTCAAACAAACTGCATGTGTGAAGTGGTTCAGGAAGCCCCGACATCAGGCCTTGCCTGATAAGCAATCAGTCAGCAAGATAGGTGCTTTGATATCTGATGGACGGAATGCGGGAAAGGTAATTTCCTAATTTGACTCCATTTGTACATATGCACTTACCAGTATGACTCATACTGAGTATGAGTATTCCCCAGTTTCAAACTTGGACATGCCATGCTTACAACAGCCCACACCAGATGGTAACTACAGTCAATTGATGCATGAATATGACAATATGGGGTGGTTCTGAAGTAGACCATATACTCAAGGATTGAGATGAGCCTACCCTGGTGCAGCACCAGCCCTTCACACCTCTGCTCTCTTGATGTCCAGGTGCAGTGTTCCAGTGGGAATTGGGTTCAATATGTATGACATACCCATTGTCAGCCCACAATCCTTCATCACAACTCACACCTGGCTATGACATTGTCTCCTTCAATACACAAAACTCCACCATTCACATTTGATCCCTCAATTGCACCAGATATTCATACAACACATCTGGCCCATGTTTTGCATGTATAAATTGTATTTCTGGGTTGACACCAGTATGAGTATGTTGGGTTAATTAACGCATTGTCTATCATGTTCATATGAATCATATCACTGGATTGTTAGATTTGATCATGCTTGATCTGGCCATACCTGCTGACATCATATCTGTCATCTGACCTGATGTTATTCTTAGATACTATACCAACCCATGTATTACCAATTCATTACTAAGATTTACATTAGCTCTTGGTCATCTACATACTGTCTTGTATATAGCTGACTGTTCAACCAAGCTGATACTTTGGTTGCAACTTGAATACACAGATCTTCCAACTACTTGAGGACACTCAGCTCCAATAGTAGAGACAGGTGTTCACTCTTGTTCATTCATCCTCTTCTGCTCATTCTAACATGGATGTTATTTGTACTTTAATGACTACACCTAATACCCAAGGCCTTTTATCCCCACTTGAGATGACAGACGCAATGATTCAAACAAACTTATCTTCACAAAATATGGGTTGCCAAGTTCATGCCGAGGTCAACTGGGTTCCAGCTGGGTTAGTTGGGTTGATGGCTGCTGGTGGCCTGCCATCCCTTGGAAATCACTGTTGTCCAAACTGGGAGACAGATCCAATGTCCACAATCATTCAATCTGCCACCTCTTGTCCCTATGCAAGGGGTTCACTGATTTCTGAAGATCTATATTGATGTTTATTATCCTTCTTTGTTTTGGCCAATGCATTCTGCTTCCTCAAGCTTGAAGGAACTGTTTTCACCATCAGTTCAAACAGGTCAAAAGTACTTAAATCAAAGTATGGAAAATGTGGTACATGGAAACTAATTAAATGATTCTTGAAATGGATGATACAAATATGTTTATATAAAGCCACATGGCCCATGCATTGAATAACAGAGATGGCTGCAATATTGGGAGGTGTAGCCATCAAATTTCCCTCAGTTGAAAAGAGTACATACCTCATTCTCAATACTTTGAACTCAGAACAGTTAAAGTATGGTGCATAATTGACTATAATAACAGATGTCATCTTGATGCATCACATTACCACTCCTGGTTTTACCTGTCAGACTATAGTATTTAGTGGTCTTGAGTTGCTCATGTGTTCACCATGTTTACCTTTGGAAATGGCACACTTTTGCTAATGGTAGGATAACAATGCTCTTCAATGTACAGAAACAGTCAATGGCAGCTTTGGTCTGTGCAATGTCAATGGATTTTCCACTGAAAATCAGGATCAACATGTCTATTTATGTACTTGATAATTGTTTTTTGATGATGCAACATTACTGGAATAGTACTCCTATTCATTTTCTTTGCTTCATCCTGTTTTATGGCAGCTGTACTGCTTGTGCATATCATACACAGCACCTAAGGTGGCATAGATAAAGGACACACAGATAAGGATATTAATAAGGCTCTAATTTTTACTTCAGTTGAGATGTTTAGCAGTACAATAGGCCGTTCATAGTGCTTGAGTTAGAACTTACTGTTGCAAATAGCACAAGTGAAGTCCTCAAAATTGTGTCACTGTCTGACCTTTTTCTATATAGCTCCAACTACTGTCAAAGAGGTCCCTGAAAATTAACAATATTTCAGGAACCCACTCTGTAAAGCCTTCAGTGGTTTGGTGCTCTGGAGCAATTCCTCTTATGATTTCTTTTCTTTTGTTGGAATAGGGTGAACTGGCACACTGGTCACACCACCCAGACATTTCATATGACATGTCTATCACATGGACATTTTAGTTTCACAATTGTTTTTGTAATGGACTTATATATGAATTATTGTTGCTATAGGAGTTATTTTATTTATGTATTTATACAAGCCATTTGTACTTTATTTCAATATCTCTTCAATCTATATATTATTCTCATTCTTTTTATTCTCTTGCTGCTAAGTTCAACATCTTTTGTTGCCACAATGGTCCCAGTCCACATGTCCCAATGCCATCACCTCTGAAATCAAGCTTCTTTGATGCCTTGAGGCTCCCTTATTCCAAGATACATCACCAGTGTGATCCAGGAGGATCCAGGCTTGGTTGGTTGCAACCACACAATACATGCAATAATTCCTAACTACCAACTAAAGGCACCTGAAAACTCATAGCTCAATAGTCCTATGTGCTTTATCATAGTTCCTGATGTGCAGGCCCACTCTACATGAGGTTTTTGATGCAATCATAATGATGAATGCATGATAGATGATATCAATATCTAATCTGTAAAATATAATCTGACTTTGTGGCTCAGTATGACTAACTTGGCCAGGCTGTTTGGGTAGGGGTAAATTTTTCCTAACTGAGACCTACCATACTTGACTCTACCAAAGCCCAGTTACCAACTAGGCCCTAAATATTTTCTTCTGAGCTGCCACAAACAATGCTGGAAAGCCTCCATCATCATTTCTGCAATCAGTGGAGCTGGTTCTGCTGCTGTACTTGCCTCTTGCCACCTGGATAAAAAAACATATTCACACATTTCAATTCACAGGCTTAGCAATGGGTGGACAAGCTGTTAGAGGGCAAATTTTTGTGAACTGTTGTTTTAAGTGGTTGGTGATGGGATGAATTCTGACATAGAATGTAGTGTGCAGTTGGCAAAGAGCTTGGTGAAGGATAAGGAGGGAGGGGAGGTGTGGTCAGTCATTACTTATCATAGATCAATAAGATCAGAGTGTGACAAGTTTGTTTAAGTCTGAACCCCAAGTTAGGACTCTCAACCAATTTTCACTTGGCCCTCAAGCCATTAATAAACAGATTGCAGAGTTCTGATGGACCCATGAACATTGGTGCACTGCTGTGGCTGCATCAAGTGCCAGTGTGGGACAGGGCACATGGGTCATGTAGTGTTGCATCAGCTAGAACAGGAGAAAAAGCTATGGGAAGGTTCTCAACCTAAATAGGTAGCTGGTGGGAGAAGATCCTGTTAGCTAATGCATCATATTGACTGTTATTAGAGTCAATCATGCACCACAACTCAACAGTAAGTTGTAAGGGTCATGGACAGACTCCTCTTACACAAACATCCATTACTTATTAACGGGCACTTTACTTACTTCATGGACTCTTCACGGTCACTCTTAGTTTACATCTTGTTTGTATTGTTCCATCCTATTCTTGTTGCTTCAACTACCTCACGGACACTTATGGATGCATCCCGATTCCCTCCAGCTACCTGATTGGGCTGTCCTGACATGTACACTTCTCTTTGTCGAATCAACGCCAGTAATTGGCTCTTACTCGGAATCCTCTTGCTTTTCTTTAATTTCTCTCAAAAGGTTCTGGGCCTTACCTTGCCCATTACATAAGTACAGTTAGTGATCCACCTACATGCCAGCATCTGGTGAGATTCAGTCTTTACAAGTTATTACTACTTATGATGCAGTTGGCAGGTAAATATCCAGTTGTTTCGATTCATTCTTAGTCACTACCACAAGGCCTGTGGTATCGTTACTCGCACTCACGAGCTTTAAAATATAACACAAAAACAATCAAAACTTATAATAAGTGACTCAAGCCATATAGTTACCGATCATATACCAAAGTCATTGGGGACCACGATAAACAACCGCCCACAACCGTTCGCTTGGCATTCAGGTACTGTAGTTCCCAGCCTCCATGCTCAATCACGGTGATAATTATCCGCCATAATTGGGGAGCTCTAAGCGCAAACGATGTCTTTTGCAAAAAACAAACTAAAACAAGCCAAAGAGCTTCTTGGGAAAAAAGACTATCCAGGAGCCCGTGATGCTGCCAATCAAGTTTTAGAGTATGAACCGGACAACTATCATGCGTAAGTGTAAGGACAAACTCCTGAGAAAAGCTTTTTTCTAACTTCCAGTAGAAATGTCTTTCTTGGTCTTTCTCTTCTTGAATTGGGTGATCACGGAAAAAGCGAGCAAGTAATCTAACACATCTCTTGTTGTGTCCAGCGTGGTTGATCATCATCAAAGGTTTATCGCAAGGCGATCGACCTAAATAGGGACCAGATTCTAGCATGGCAGGTCCGTAAGATTGAGCGATCTGATGGGGGTCCTTTATCTAACTCGTTTAGCTCGTAGGGAATCTCGAAGCTTTACGAACGCACAGAAGAATGGAATAAATATGCTGAAACCCTGCAACAGTTAGTGAACATGTATCATTACGCGTAACGATGTTCTTTACTCTGGAGGTGTGGATACTGACGTCCCTTGACTAGTAACGACGCAGTGAAATGTGCGGAGACATGGCAAAAGCTTTTGAGCTTGCGTCGGGAGCGCGGATCTCGTTTACAGGTATGTATATAGTTCTCAATAAGCTTAAATTTTATTAATTTTCCTGCAGCTGGTGGACACTTTGTCTCTTCTTTTGCCCCGATCTCCAATCTATGATACGCTAGCCAGCCTTCCAATACCTGACGCAACTAATCCTATTTCAACTACGACTTTTGAGGCCCAAAATGCTGTCCACAGTTCCCGATCCGTTCTTGAGGAGATTGTCAGACTTCTGGAGACCCATGAAGAGGAAACACTGAAAAAGGAGGTCGAAAGACGAAGAACTCGACTGGGAGCTGCAGGCCCTGAACAACTGAAGAAAGAAATCGGGATTGATATCTGGAGTGTGTCCCATGTGAAGCGTCTTCCATGCTTGCAAAAGGTTGTATTAAAATTCTTCTTTTTAGCTCCCTTCGTTTTATGACGAAATTCTTAATCATCCTAAAACCTCGGATGATCTTCGACGGGAAATCGACTCCAAACTCCTACGATACAAGCAGCGATATCTTCATGCACTACCAGACACAGGAGCATCAGCTCTTACAAAAGCTAATATCCTCAAAGAGTTAGATAATCTTGTTAATGGGGCAGTGATTCTTGGTATACCGGATGAGTTGGCGTGGACGACATTTTTAGAAGGCAAGGATCTGGACACCGTCGGTCAGTGACTCATCTGAAAAAATTTGTTCCAGACACTTAAAGTAGTCTCTAGCCGCCAATAAACGCTCCCTTATAAAGCAGTTCATCAAGTTATTCCCGGTATCACCAATGGCTTCGTTGCTGAGAGGGTACTTCAATTACATCGGAGAATCAATTTTCGAAGACGGAGAGGAAGGTGTACCCGAACAACTATCAGATGATGATCCATTCGACACTATTCTCGTGAGCACAATTATCTATGCATGCATAATTCTTATTCTAAATTGGCTGATAGAACGCGTTTTCATCACTTCCGGATTCAGTCATAGCTAGCCGCGTCCTAGCTGATCTTTATTTAAACGAGTTGGACTATGTAAATGCCATCAAAGTCGCAGAGAGCGGCCTGGAAGTTCTAACCAGGATGGAGAATAATACGGGTCGAAAGCTTCCTCGGTATGTGGCTTATTATAGTCCGAGAGCACATTTCAATTCTTCTACAGTGTCAGGATAGGATTTAAAGTTGTCCTTTCTACGTCACTTGTTCATCTTTTCCCTCCAAAACATCATCCCCGGGCACTGCATCTTATTGATGAAGTTCTCTCGCAGTCCCCAACCAATATTTCCTGCTTAATGGGAAAAGCGTACATTTTACAACAAGTCAACAAATGGGAGGAAGCCGGGGCATTATTTGGCGAGGTGGTGAGCTTAATCCCTGACGACTTGGATGAAGGACTTCGTGCACGGGAAGAAACAGCATGGTGCCAATGTCATACAGGCGAAACTGAGCCAGGAATAGCTTCACTTCAGGCTGTACTCAAAGTCTTGACCGTCACCAAAGGGCGGGAAGTTGATAGTGCCAGATGCCTATGGCGGCTGGGAAACGCAAATTGGGATATAGGAGGTTTGTTCTTCCTTCATGCATCTGCTATTTTTTCAAAGCTCCACAACAGGCTCCAAACGTGAGGAGGCCTATCATTGCTTTATTGCTTCCCTCAAGTCCAGCCCAACCTATGCCCCGTCATTTACATCGCTTGGTATCTATTATGCAGAATTTGCCTCTCCACCGGACCCCACTCGGGCTTCCAAATGCTTCCAGAAAGCTTTTGAGCTTGATCCTCGCGAGGCGAAGGCTGCACGACGACTCGCAGAAGGTTTCGCAGAAGATAGAGAATGGGACTTGGTCGATGTGGTTGCACGACGAACGATTGAGGGTGAAGGTGGTCTGGATGCAGGTATTAAGGAAGCTGGTTCCTCGGCAGCTGCAAGGTATCTACCGACTAATGCATGGGCCTGGAAGGCTGTGGGTGTCGTTGAATTGGTGAATTCCTCGTTTTCGCGTATACATCCACACTCAATGGGTGTCCAGAATCGAAGAAACTACCCTGCCGCGATCATGGCTTTCCAGGTTGCGTTGAGAGCTGAACCCGAAGATCAACTGTCTTGGCTCAGGCTCGGGGAGGCATACGGTAAAGCGGGGCGTCACATTGCTGCCATCAAAGCCCTTGATAAAGCCCACGAGCTAAGGCCCGATGATTGGGTGTGTACATATCTCATCGGAGATGTAAAGCAACAGATGGGTCTTTTTGGAGATGCCATTACCGCCTTTATAATAATACTAAAAACCCGACCATCTGAAGTGGGTGTTTTGGTGTCTCTTGGTCAGGCTTATCTCGATCTTGGCCGTGCGGAGTTGTCGGAGGGTTTCCAGACGAGGGCTGAAAAGTCATTTGTGACTTGCATTGATGTGGGAATGCAAACTATCCGTGAAAGTCCTGGCTTCAGAGTGGTAGCCTGGAAGACCATTGCTGATGCTATTTTTATGCTCTCCGGATTTTCGACATTTCACAACGAGGAAAACGCACAGAAAACACTTTTGGAGGTCGTGGACATTTTCCCTGCAGAACTTGAACACCTAGCGGGAATCCCGGGGTCTTCCATGCCGCAGGTCAACATGCCGCTGACGGGAACAAAGTTATTGGGGGTTGCAATAGCGGCTTACAGCTATCGCATCTCCCTTGGGACTTCTGAGGTGGCAGCAAAAGCTGGAAGTGCGTGGTTTGACCTTGGGA
Source organism: Collybia mongolica (assembly GCA_013420905.1). Classification (NCBI taxonomy): domain Eukaryota; kingdom Fungi; phylum Basidiomycota; class Agaricomycetes; order Agaricales; family Clitocybaceae; genus Collybia; species Collybia mongolica. Next base: position 1,715,605 of record JAAXNY010000004.1, read on the forward strand.
TTGCTTTACAATTATGGATCAGACAGCAAGAATTTGAGGGAGACCATGAGAAGGTGAAAGGGAAGGCCATTGAGTGTCTAACTCAGGCCATTCGTGAGGATCCAGAGAATGATGCTTATTGGGTATCCCTGGGCAATGCTCATTTTCTGACTAATGCGAGGATGGCTCAACATGCGTACATCAAAGCATTGGAAATTGACTCAAAGGTGATTGATTATATTCGTATGATCCCGCATAACTTTCTGATTTGTTTGATTAGAATGCCATGACATGGACCAACTTTGGGCTTCTGTGCCTTCATCATGGCGATGTAGAACTCTCCAATGAGGTGTTATATCGTGCACAGACGCTGGACCCCGACTATGCTGTTGCCTGGATTGGCCAGGCGGCGGTGGCCACGGCAAATGGCCATCATTTTGAATCAAAGGCGATGCTTGAGCATGCTGTAGGGCTGACGGCCGATGAAGTAAGCACATCTTATTCACAAATTAACTTTCTCACCTAGCGCGTGTCCCAGCCCGAAGCTGATCTCGAATTCGCATCGCGGGTGTTCAGCGGGCTCCGCGGCACAGAGCCTAACCGCTCGGTGATCATCGATGCGCTTCTCCCCGCCTACTTCGTCCTAAACCGGTACTGCGAACGCCGACCAAACGACGCGTCCGCGTTGCACCTCTTTGGGCTCGTGTGTGAACGCCTAGGGCATGTAGAGGCCGCAATGGGACTCGTGGAGCGCACCATCACAATCCTAGAGTCGGTATATGAGGAGACGGAGGATGTGGAGGTGGAACGTCGTTTTGTGGTGGCGAACTCGAACTTAGCGCGGCTAAGACTTGGGCGGGGGGATTGGGAGGGGGCGGGAGAAGCTTGGGGAAGTGCGTTGGGGTTGCTGCCGGAGGGAGGAAAGGAAGAAGGGGAGGAGAGACTACTCCGTGCACAGGCACAGTTTGGGCTTGGGCTTGTTGGCTTCATGAGGGGCGACCTAGAAGGCGCGCTGGCGATGTTTGGGGCCGCGCTAGAGACCGCAGGAGGCGATCTGGTGATTAGGGGCCAGGTGACGGTGTTGCTTGCCCAGACAATGTGGGCGGTAGGGACGGAAGAGTTTAAAGAGACCGCGAAGGCCCAGTTACTTGAATGGTTCGTTTTTGTTCTCATTTTACTTTCCCGAAAACTCTGGTTTGGGCTAATGAGTGGCTGGTTCGATAGTATCACGGCGGATTCAGAGAATCTGGCAGCTATCAACACGCTCGCAGGGATGGGCATCCTGACGGACGATGAGGGGTTGGTAGATGCCGCGCTATCAGAGATATTGGGGTTACCGTTCGAGAAGAAAAGACAGCTCGACCCTGGAAGGGATGTGGATTATCTGCTGACGCAAAACTACCTAGGACAAGTGGGTTGCATCGTTCGCTCTAATCGTGTGTTTTCTTTTGACCGGTTTGTAAAGGGGGCTACACGGAAGGCGATGGGGGTTGCACAGGGTGCTCTGTTCGCGGAGCCCGCTCACGCGGGCGTGCGCAATGAGCTAGCGCGGCTGATGGTACAGAGTGGGGAGTATGCAGCAGCTAGGGCAGTATTGGCTGGGGCCGAAACTGGTAGGGATCTGGAAGTTGATTGCGCATCTTTGGGGTTGAGAGCCGTTGCAAAGGCTCTTGAAGAAAAAGGGAACAGTAACAAGGAAGAAGGGGTAGTGGGGCAGCGAGAAATTCAGCGTGCGATCATGCTCAACCCCACAAGTATTAGCGGGTGGCAAGCGTTGGCCTTCATACGCTCAAGCTCGGGCGCGGTTAGCTGAACTGTGACATGTAATTATATTATGGGGTCACGATATACTCTATGCATATACGGGTTGGGTAAGGATGTTCAGCGCGGGGAGGAGGGGGACGGGCGCTCGATATGAGTAGTACTAGTACCCTATTGGGTGTTTGGCCTCGCAAATTCAAAGTCTAGTCCTGCACCCTTTCAGTCCCTGAGACCGATTAGGATCTCTGTGATTCTAGATTAGACTGGTCTAGAGCTTGGACAGTATCAGTTGAAGACGGCGTTCTGGGGAGGCGGAGGTCTCGGAGACGGCACCAAGCCACCATTTGAGGCGGGCCTCTTTGGTCTTTAAGGATAGACCCGAGATTATTCTGTATTAAGTGGGGTTCCATGAGATGAGAATAAACAAATGAGGGACACACGGCAGGTACGTACATTCCGCGTTCCGCAAGTGCCTCCTCGAGGCTCTTCTCTGAAAGCTGATGTAGGACATTGTCCTGGATCAGGAGCTGGTCATCGACGGCGAGAAAGTCAAGGTGCTTCCTTATCCGTCGTACCCGGAGGGCGTCAATACCGACCGTTGAAAGCCGAAGGAGGCTGTGTATCCACATCAGGACGGAAATGTAATGCCGTGCAGGAAGGATACGTACCCGCAAAAGGCTGCCGCGACACCAGGCTCGCGGAGGGCGTCCATGGCAAGGCCTCCGTCTTTCTGCTCACGAGAGCGGAGGGAAAGAAATAGGGCACGGTGGGTGGTGGCGAAGGCGATGGCCTTTTCAGTGCGTTTCTCCTCGATACGCGCGCGCTGGGAGGGGAGAATGCAGGTGGAGGGCAACATAAAGGGCGCATAGATGGCAATAAGGGGGATGACCTCTTCAAGGAGAAGAGCAATAAAGAGAAAGGGAACGACTCTACAGGGAGTGTGGATTGGATGGAGTCGGGAAGATAGGGAGAAAGGAACTTACTTGTTGATATCGTCCTTCTGAGTCCGTATAAGACGGTTCTCGGCGCGGGAGAGCGGGAGCCCACCTTGTTTTATGCGTGCGCGGATGAGGTTGATGTCTTTTCTCCGGATAAAGATGAGTTTGACGCCACGGTAATAGAATTTCTTGGGGTGATGTGATTTAAGTGTACAGAGAGAGAGAGAGAGAAAAAATGATGGGGACGTACGGCAAGCTCGATACCCTTGTGGAGGGTGCGCTTGACCCAGTTTGCGTCGGGAGGTGGGGGCTTGAGGATGCCATGGGCCTCTGCATCCTCGATGTCGCGTTTTGCGGTCTCTTTGACAGACCCGAGAGATGGTGTGGGCTCTGTGGCGGCAGCATCGACGAGACGGGGGAGGGGAACGGTGGGTTTTGTGGGGATGTGGGTGGCGGAGGTGGTGGATGCTTTGGGCTTTATTGGTGCAGGATGGAGATCGACCTTAGGTTTGCGAAGGGCGGGGGACGGGGGCGGGGGTGGTGGGGTTGATTTTGTTGGTGTTGTGGAGGGTGGGAGGGGGGAAGAGAGAAAACGGGTGAGTGAGTGGGAGTGGGGTGAGGATAGAGGACGTCGGGGAGTACAACGTCGGATTATTGATGTGGAATGTGGGAGACGGTGAGCAACGACATCTCTGGCGAGAGAACGGAACATGCGAAATATAGAGTAGTTATTTCTCCACTTGTTACTTACCTTTTTTTTTTTTTTTTTTATATGCAAGTCATAAAAAAAAAGTCTTGGTCACTTCCAAAGGCCGAGTTCCTCAAATACAAACGTTAACCCCAGTCACATCCACATGAGCTTGTCACAAGTCACAAACATTGGGTCTGGAATCTATTTCTATCAAAACCAAAACGATGTCCGTTCCATCTATCGTTGATCTCGCTACTGTACTAGACAAAGTGGACCTCACGAGGGCTATCACCTCCCAAACCTCGCTCTCCGCCCTTGCGGCTGCCCCTATCGCGTCCACGGTGCTCATGCTCACCGAGATCCAGAGCCTTGCGAGCCAGGGCGAGTCCATGACCCACGCCAGCTTTTTCCCTGCCCGCCTACTGCTGATCCCTGCTGCTCAAAGCCTACCAGATGAGAAGGTACAAGACTATTTGTACGAACTGGCGCGCTCCGCACAGTTGGCGGCCGAGGCGCAGGCATGCTCAAGCATTCTGGCCGGTACCGGAAGCGAAAGTGATGATACAGGCGATACTGCATTTTGGCTTGGTGAGGGCCAATTTGAGGGTGGGGCAGAGGAGGTCGTCAGGGCACTGGGACTGGGAGATTGGGCAGGGAATGGCAAGGTAAGTAGTAGGCCTGAGTTTTGGATGGCCTGACGTGTTGTATGTAGTTGGCGCGTGTGGATATGCCGTTAGGGGGCAGTGGCGCACCCGGCGAGAGGTTTAACAGGCATTGTGCAGGTCTGGAGAAGAGGTACTGTTTTCGTGTGAGTGCACCGGTGACGGGCGGGGTGGTTATATTCGTTCTGGTAGGACAGGTGGAGGGAGGGGGATGGGGAGGGCTTTTGGGTGGTGGGGTGTGGTCGGATGACTAGTGTAGTCATAAACTCAATACAAGGATGGCCCCTAAGCCTTATCTTCCACTTGGCACGGATCAACCAATCCTGTAATCTGGTGGCAGTGCACTTATGTCATCACCCCAACTCCCAAACTCTAACCATGCAGACCGATGATCCCCCTCCCGCACTTTCTGTCCTCCAGGCCCACATCCACGCCCTTTCCGATCTCTACAACCGCATACCCACTCTCCGCCATATTCCCCCAGTCTTGCTCAAGCCTTCTCCCATTGCTCCCACCCTCCGTCAAGAGTTTCACAACCTTAAAGAGATACGCGACACCATCCGCTCCCATCCTGTTCAGGAAGCCCTCCGTGCTGCTAGAGACAGCCTTAACCTTGATTCATCAGAGCTGAACTCTAATCCGCGACGCGAGAGTCGGAAACGGAGGTACGTGCCCGCACACCACCCCAGTTCTCACCTCGTCACAACTGATCTCTCTGTCTCCACGTGCGCTGTTTGGTGACCCTTCCGAATATAGAAGGCCCCCTTCACCGGAATCTCCCCAGCCCTATGTTGCTGTCCAGCGTAGGAGTATCTCACTCTTTCCGCTGGTGGAGGAGGATCGCGGCCCGCTCACGAGGGAGGCGCTCCCTGAATACGTGCGCCAGTGGAATCGAGACCATAAAAATGCGAAAATACACCTGTGGAGACGGACACATGACCAAGGGGACAGCCAGCTGATGGTCGTGCGCTTCACCATTCCGGATGTACTCATTGTGTACGTGACATTGGCTTTGTCTACTATAAATACGGCACTTGTGGTGGAGACCGTCACCGCGTTTGCACCACGCGAAAAGGTGCGCTTTATTGCCCAAAAAAAAAAGTGGATATAATAGGATTAATGGAGCGCTTGTGGGCAGAAATTTCCGCACTCGCAGAGCGACTACGTGGTGTACCAGACCCTATCGCAACAGCTCGCGAAGATGGTTCAGTCACACCCATCGGTGTCTGTGCAGAGCATCCTGGCAAGTGTTTGGACAGACAATAAAAAAAACAGGATTAGTTGGGACTCAAATTTGCATCATTTGTAGGGCGTGCTCTGCGCATATGAGGGGCTGTTTGTAGATCGATGTACCGTGTGTGAGCGGGTGCTCTCGGCAGAGGGGCACGTCCCCCCAGTGGTACGGATATGGCAGGAGGGGCAGTGGTGGGCGCGGCACGTAGGTTGCTAATAAGGTGTTGTCGTAGGCGCTTTTTGCTGCGGGTTACAATGAAAAGAATCTTTGCCTGAAAATTTACCTATTGACTCCCCCAAGGTGATGATTGCGCTTTGTCCGTGACAGAGATAACGGAGCCATATTGTGGAGCGTCACGGAGCGTTCTGGGAAATTGCAATGTTCGTCGATCGAGACCTGGAATGCCGAATATAGAAGTGCCGGCAGGACCCCGGCGGGGCGCCGGCAGCCCAATTAGGAAAAGAGCCCGCCGACACGAGGCTCGCGTTCTTCTTTGGAGAAGGTCTATTTGTGGAATAGCCCCTGTCGGGATTGCAACTGAATTTATATTATATACTTAATAAATTCGTTATAGACCAGCTACCCCTCTGCACTTTCCGCTTCCACCCTCATGTCCACCATAAAGTTCCCCCGCACCGTCCCCCCCGGCGTCGACGACCCTGCCCCCCTCTGCCCAAGCTCCTCCAACATTGTTGTCTCCCCCGCAGGCATCATTCATGTCCTTGGCTACACTCCCACCGAGGGTGAGGGCGGCGCGCCTATTTCTGTGCGCATACACTTTCACCCAGACTACGCCGAGACCATATACGTTCGCCTTGTCGTCGGCCACAAGGCCGTCGCCACCACCGTGCGCGAACTGAAAGACCAGGTCTACGGCCGATGGCAACTCGACGCCGTCGCCCCTCCCCTTGACAAGCACCAATCCCCTTCTCATAAAGTCCTCATCTCCGTCCAGGCCCTCAATGAGGATAACGCGATCCTCGACTCTGCCACCTTTGGAGAGTTCTCCTATTGGGCCCCCAGTCAGTTCCTCCGTATCTCTTAATCCCTACATTAAATGCTTCCCCTTCTAGGTTCGTCCTCCATTGACAGGGAACAGCTGCAGCCGCACGGTGAGACCAAGAAACCCAAGCTTCACATCAACACAAGTGGCACCAGAGATAGTATGTCTTTCCGCCGGCGCGGTACCTCACACCTTCCTACCCCGTCCCCTACCTCACCGGAGCGCCCCCGCCTACCCCACATCGTGTCGAAGCCCGAAATTCATCTCCACCGACGCACAAAGGCAGACACCCTTGTACGTCCGAAACAGGGCAAGCCGGGCTCGGACATCCATGCGCAGACTCCTATCCTTGATCTTGTCACCAATCTACAGAGTATATGCGTCGGCTGGAGCCCCGCGGAGATCTCGGCTGGCCGCCGCCTAGTCCGCTTTAGTAAGGTTCAGGACGGCCGCCGCCTCATCGTGTCGTGCGAGCCCATAAAGGCGGAGGAGTACCGTGACGCGGACAGTGTCATCTCCTGTATTTATAGGGAAGAGTCCGATTCGTGTTTTGTTACCTCAGTGGATATCATATTTCTCCTGGAACGCCTCACGAGCAGTGATTTCCCTGTAGAGGAGAAGAATCGCATCCGCAGGAACTTGGAGGGTCTCCGTCCTACCACGGTGTCAAAGCACAAAACTGGATTCGAGGACTTTTTCCAGCGCATCATGGAGTTTCCTGACCCCAAACCGAGGAATATAGAGAAGGACTTGAAGGTGTTTGAATGGTCGCTCCTTGATCAGGCTCTGGACAAGATACTCTCAAAATATGTAGGCCCCCTAACGTTAAATTATCTCTCATGTTTACAACTGAAACACGCGTCTAATAGACAATCGACGCATCCTCGACGCCTGTAGAACCCGAGTCCTCTGAGGAGCCATCGCCTACGAGCGCCTCCGACGACATGGAGTACCAGCTAACATATCCAGTCAAAATGGAAGACCCTCCCACGTCCGCGTACACCGACCTTTCGTCGCCCACAAAGTTTGAGTCTATTCCAGACAATTTGCGCTTCCTCCCACCTTCCGATGGCTCCGAGTCATATTGCTCCCCTATAGACCCTACAAGTACGACGTACCAGCTCTACACCGCAGACCTTCACAACCCGCAGGCGAGCGGGTCTAGCACAGGAAGCTGGGGCTCCGAATACAAGCCGGGTGATCTGGGGGCGCTTGATCATTTTGCGTATGACGCTGCCCCCAGCGCCACTGGTGCTATTGGGAACTATCCCGGCTTGGACTACGCGTACGACGGGCTTGCATTCTCAGGTATGCAAAGCGAGATGGGGTTGGTGGATAATCCTTATCTTTGATTTGGCGTTGCGTGCATGTGAGCTTTTGTCTATTCCCTTGTGGCCTATCATTATTCCATTCGTTTAAACGCTCCGCCTTTCATCACGCACCTTCCGCACCGCGCTCCCACACATCCATTGTCCCGCCCGGTTTGCTTGCTTTCCTTCGGGTTCATTATTCATTGTACCATATCCTCCGGACACCATGTTACATGTATAGCACCTTTTATATGCACCAGTAAGTAAGCAATTGTCGCAATTGCGTGTAAAACCAACTATTTCAGTCACTTTTGATGTTTACGCCCCTTCTCACGATCTTGCCCATGTCTATCTTACTTAGTTGTGTAGTCGCATATGCATCAGGATCCGATACGTAGATTTGTGTATGTCTTACGATCGCGACAACTTGCATAAACCTATGAGAGAAGTGTGTGTATGTTAGTTGCTCTTTAAAATCAAGTTTATTGTGCTGCAAGGGTTGCGCCCTTATGATATAAAGTGCATACGACAAATAGACTATTGAGAGGAGCTAAGATGTTCAGGGTAAAAGTCAATGCCCGTACTGTAAAGGGATAGGAGCCACAGCACAATTACCCCCCACGTATACGCGAAGAAAGAATGCCTCGGCATATATATATCCGTCGTCGCCCCTGTCAAGGTATGAGACGATCTTGAGTATTTGTAGCATCTGCGAGAGCTTGGTTGTTACGTACGGCCCCAGAGGATTGGAATAGAACTGGAGGCAGAGGAACTGAGAACGGAACTATCTCGGCGTGAACGAACGTAGATTTAGACCTGAAGGGGCCAGGCATCATTAGTCCTGGCTTCTTTTTTCTTCCTTGTGTTGAAAACATACTTACATGGCGGGGGTTTAGTACTCCAGCGTCGGTGGCAAAATGTTCGAAGTGTGATAATCCAGTGCAGTGGAATAGAGAAATATTCACTTGTTTCAGTGGATTAACTGGCTCTGCGAAGGTGTTTAAATTCCAATTATACAGATAACCGTGCTACAACGGTATTTCCCAACAGATTAGAATACATGAATAGAGGCGCTATACAGATAAGTAGACAGCAAGGATGTGAAGAGCCCCGGTAATCACATCAAAAATACGATAACGATGGATTTCGACCCGCTCGTCTGAAATCACGAATTTGAGTTACCCCGCCGTCCAAAACTGAGGCTCCCAAACCTCGAGAAACGGCCTCTGAGGGATCCCAAAGACCCAAGGCTTCCCATTTGTGACGTTACCACGGACGCACCGGATGCCTGTGCGCCCGGGGAGGTGTGGATAGCATTCGCGACGTTCACAAAGGAGTTATGAGGAGATTCCGCAGAGAAAGAGTCACTGCCACCGTTTTCGCCTGGTGCAGACGAAACTCCATGGATTCCATGCCGTGCTAGGTGGGCGAGATGACGCTGGAGGGGGGTCTGTTTAGCAGATGGCGTGGTAGAAGATGGGCCAGAGGCTTGATTGTAGGATGGTGTCATCATGGAGTGACCCAGTTGCAGAGGCGGGATGATAAAAGCGGCTCGGGCCGTCGATGATGTCGACATGCTTCGCTTGAGGGATTGCTCATATACGGAAGATTGGTATTGAGATTGCGAGGCAGGGAGGTTACGGGATTTGAGGGAAGGAGAAACCGTTATTGATTCAGAGAGTCCATCGACGGCGAGGCGGCGGATTTCTTCACGGAAATTCTTTTTAAAGAATTTTTCCAATGTCTCGTGGAATGGTATGAACTCTGGAGGGCATAAGTGCCCATGTAATTTTAAGCAGCTATCAATCACGCGGACCTGAATACAAAGGATCAATGATGAGGCTGTAAGGGACAAGCATCATGCGTACTTGATCGTCGATTGCTGATCGCAGCTTATCCACCAGCTCTGCTCGTTCCGGATTGCGTGCAATATAGTCCGGGCTGAAGAATGTTTGCCGATAGGAGGCAATCCCAGTGTTTATTGGCGCGTCTACAGCGCTATTGAGTGACATAGCAAGGGCATTGGTTGATACCAGCTGTGAAGTCTTCGCTAATGCCTGATACTTCATGTTTAGAGCGGCTAACTCCTTCGTTTTCTGCTCTACTTCGCTTAAAGCAGTCTCTAGAGGTGACATTTCAACCACTTCGAGACCAATAACTTCAGATCGGCGGAGGACGGTGGGGAATGCTTCTTCCGTTGTGAAGTACGTCTTTTCCAGCCAGATCTCCTCGGTCCCATCCCGGGTGGATTTCTTGACCTGTCGAGAAGAGCTGAATAAATTGATAGCACTAGAGAAGATGACGTATTAGTGGGTTTCCATCTCCCTGGGGCCGTGGCTGGGCGTACCTGTGTTCATAATACGTACGAACAGATATCGGAACATCAGGATTCGTGAATATAGGGCGATTACGATCTGGTTCGGGAGTAACCGCAGTACATTGGATGTACTGCTCGTTACCAAAACGAATGTCGACAGGTGGGTCCCCCAGGGTCCTTAGAAGCTGGGCGCCAGTGTGTTTATTAAGCATGCGTTCGCAGAACGCGCCAAACTTTTCCCACTCGTAGCCACGATACTGCGTGAACTTTAAGCAAAAAAGGGTATTTCCTTGACCCACCACTTACTATGAAGCGTTTGTCTCGAATTGCAGCCGGAAAATTGCCATAAAAGGTCACCCGATAGTAGTCAGGGTAGTATCTTTGATCAGTCACAATGTGCTCCAAAAGCATTGCCTGATGTCGGAGGATTTCGGACAGTCGCCCACTAGAATGAGTTTCAGTATGGAAGAGACTAAATGATGGGAGTGTTACTAGTTGAAAGTGACTTCTGCATGTTGATATGCAAGTTCTTTACAAATATCGATGGCTCGCTCCCAAGCCTTCCCCTTCCCTTATGAAAGTCAAATCCGTCAGCTATGACTTGATACATGAACGGCAGTTTTACCAAGATAGTCAAGAATCAAGAGGCAGAGAGTTTCTTTCCTGTGGAAGTGGGACTGTTGTGGGAGGCCAAGTTCTTCCATCGGCCCTACGAAAGCATTCAGGTCCCACTCATGGAGGTCAGAGTGTAATTTCAGTGTGAGTGCAGCCTCGACGTAATTTTGTGATTGGAGGTGCATCTTTCAAGGCATTAATCTCAGGAAACTTAATCTGAGAGCTACAACTTACGTTCACTAGTTGATGAACATATTTGATATAAATCTCATCGCGGCCAATGCGTCTGATAAAATTCATGAGCCTCAGCTGTGAAAGTATGACTTAGTAAAGCGGACGGGTAATTAGATATCTAAGAAGTACCGTGGCGATGACGCGATCATCCGCAAATTCTTCGCCCTCTGGTAAAGCTCGTACACTGAGCAAAAGTTCAAGGAAGAGATCCACGGAATCCAAAAAGCCAGAAACACGCTCGCGGAGTTGTTCATCAACGTCAGATGAGTCAAAGAGGTGACGCAATTGGCCAATGAAAAATGCCCTTGAGATGTCATCTCCTTTACTATCCGACATGAACAACAAGTCTAATCGTGTAACGAGCTCATTTTCAATCTCGTCAAAGTGCTCCGATTGATGATATTCCGAGACAATCATACTGTAGAGGATCTGGACGGCGTTATTCCGAAGCTGATCGTGGTGGCTGAGACACAGATTTACGACGTGCCCAACAAGGGAGTGAAGGTATGCCTGATATCCCTATAAATACATTCAGTTTCGTTTCCAAAGTTGAATATTAACATCCATAATCATCTTACCCCATATCGGATGGACGGGTCGCCATTACTCGAGATATGTTCCGCCCAACCCAGGGCTTGCCAGAGGGTTAGCAATATAGAAGCACCTTCACCCCTGATGTCACCTGCTAAACGCCAAACAGCTCGACGTTTCTGGGCCACAATATTAGTCAAGCTTTTGGATAATCGTTCTATAAAACGGCTCACCTGTGGGCTAAATTCCTCGATAACCAGTTGATCAGAAGACAAAAGTTTCAACAGCATATACAGCCCTTCCCTCCAGAGCGGTACGTCAAATTGTGATTCAGATTCTTGTGCTGGAATAAATTCTTTCTCCATGATTGCGGCGATGGGATCCATCATCTTGATCAAGATTTTGTGTGCCAGGATATTAACATTCAGCCAAGTTTTGGGGAATGCATCATTTTCCAGGATCGAGGTTGCAACGTTGAAAAATTGAGATAGGAGGCTAACGAACCGATCACGGCCTTCAATGTCCAGACTTAATTCCAAAGAATCCAAGATATGCTTCGTTGGGGAGATCAGGATTAGGACCAAGAATACGATGGCAGTTTCTCCAAGGCCTGGGTTAAATATATTATCGCCTTCTCTTGGTATGGGGATATTATTTGGGCCCCTGGGCGCATCAGGTAAATGGGCTAACAAAGAAAAAGGATAAGACTCTGGGAAAGTAGTCGGGATGGTTGTTTTCTGTGTTGTCGGGGATCGCTCCATCGCTTTCCTGGAGGCAGGGTTCTGGAACTCCCGATACGAATCTAATAACCTGTACCACGTTAGTATCTCTTTTGAGATCAGGTAGCATCCTCCATACCTTGGGAGCAGGGGAAGTAAATTTTCGACATTGTCTTGTTCCGCTCGAAAGGCTTGGCGATTGGCGATGATTGCTGGGGATACTAGATTCTGCTGAAGCTTGTCCAGCATCACAGCTACAATTGTGACGCAGAGTCGCATGTTTTCTAACCAACCAGCCCGAGCTGCGTCTCGGGAAACCTCTCCATCATTGGCATGTGTATGAGTGTCTTCGTCATAACGGCCAAAATGCGGTTTAATCCAAATAACAACCGCCTCCACTAAGAGAGGTCGAGATTGCGGGTTATCAAATAGGAAACCTTTGACGATTTGAAGGTACATGATAAGTTTCCAAATGACAATTTTACCCTTTCCGACCGTGATGGCATTTGCGAATGTTGTCGCAATAGATACGAGTTCTATGGTAGGGAAAATCTTCGCCAACTCTGGAAGTATGGAGGTGAAGTGTTGAAGCGCAATGGTTTGGGTTCCAATGATCGACGGAGGAGACGAAGTAGACATCATACGAGTAACTTCAGCGAGATGAGACCGTAACTCCCGCTTGAAGGTTGTTTCGAAGTGTTCCGCTGTAGCGCCCCCACCCATGCCAATTTCCTTTATCTTCTGCAGCTCACGAGATCTGGCAATGAACTTGAAAATATAATGCCAAACCTTCAAAGCGGCGCGCAGAGGGGAAGCCGTCTCATTTGAGGTGGGATTGGCAAGGAGTCGATTCATGGAATGGATCATATGCGATGATGCTGGCGCACAAGTAAAGTGCTTCTCGATGTAAACATCTAGAACAGGTTGGAAGTTGCTGAAGCGTCGATCTTGAACAATACCAAGGACTGTTACAAGTGCATTAAAGACTAGGTTGTCGAGGTCCCCAGATTGGTTGCTTTGTGACACGAGGATTGCGAAAAGAGAATCAAAAATATCACGGAGGAACTTGACGATTTCCCCTTCGCCCACAAATGTGAATTTTGTGAGAATTGTGGGAAGAAGTTCTTTGTCATTAAGCTTTTCCCAGCTTAACAGGCTGAGCAAAACAGAGTTCTGAGTGAAACGAGTGGAACAAAGAGAGGAGCGGATGGTGAGGGTATCCTTCAGGGGTGGTGCCGTTCGTTGCATGTCGATAGAAACATCAACCTGGTCAGGCTTCTGCCCGGTAGTTAAGCATGAGGGAGCGACCAAATATGTATCGGGAGTAATTTGGGCGAGCTTGTCCGCACGATACATAATTAGCATGTGACTTCCATCTTCCACAAAGGCGTGCTTGTCCGGAAATAGAGGTTGAAATGCGAATGCAAATGGGCGATCCATGACTTCAGGACTTCCTCGGGTTCCAGTGCGTTCTCGACCTGTGCGATTTCGAAAGGTGAAAAAGAGATGCCATTGGGGCCTCCCTTGAGCAGGTAGTTGTACCTTAATAAGTTCCCCAAAAGTTGGTTCGTTGCATCTTTGGAAGACCATAGAATGGAATTGCGTCATAAGAGGTTCTCCACTACCCTGTGAGATGATGTTTTCGATGACTCCCCCCTGCTGATCCCTAACTTCGACGGTTACTTGAACATTGTTTGCTGCTGGCCCCATCTGACCTCTCGCGAAATTTGCCATACTAAGACGTCCACTCGTAGTATGTGACGAGGTAAAGTCACCACACCAAAGCTTAACGTATAGTTCATTCCGAGAGTCTCCAGGAAAAACAACGTCAGGAAAGCCTAAACGTAAGGTTTGGGGAGTGTCCTGCAATAGAGACATATTTTCGCGGACGATTCTTTCTGCATCTCCACGGAATACTTTGACCGATACCGCCAACATTTCCGCGCTTAAATTCAATAAACAGATTAACTGAGAGCTGGAAGTGAGACTGACGAACGCGTACCGAGGTGACTTTTCAAACTCCTTCATGTTGTTGTTGATGATATTTTGATGAATCATGGAAAAGGAAACCTCTTGGGTAGGGATAAAGATGGGCATTGTATGTTCACGTATTGATGACACATCGGATTGTTCTGCTGTCAATTTACTTAGTTGGGTAAGCTCCAGAACTGCACAACCAAATGGTCTCCGGAATTGTGTGGGTGAGTCGTTTTGGGTGTGCGGTCGAGCACCTGTTGGACTTGGAGCTACCGCGCCACTATTCAAATCTCCCCAACCACTGGAAGTTCCATGATCAGTACGAGAAGAAGCCTCCGAACCTCTCCTTGCACCGTCAAACGGAACTCCAGAGCCAATGTTACTCCCGATCTTGAGGGCACCGTTGCGAACGATCCGACAGACAAGGTATAGGGGGTCCATGACATCCGAAGGAGTCAAATCAACGAAAAAAGTACGAATTCGACTGGACGGATTGCGAGCAAGAACACCATTGTGGTTTAATATAGCACAAAACTCCTCGGTCACGAATTGTGTCCCTTGTTTCTTATACAACGAAAAAAATAGTTCCGCAGTTTCTCCTGGTGCACAAGGGGAGGCGACAAATGCGCGAAGGTCGAGGAAAACATGGTAGAATTTCGCTGCAGCAGATTTGAGAGGCTGGGGAACCCCCAGGCAACCTTGGGAACGCGATCTGTTATGTTGAGAATATATGGCCTCAGGAAAGGCGGAGTGCGCGGGAGTTGGTAATGGACCCCCAGGGACATATTCTGTGCTGGATGCAAGGGCATACGGTCTCACGTCGTCAAGGGAGATATTAAGGTATGCCAAAGATGTCTGCATGGCATACATGCGAACTGCGCTGACCCAACTTCTAGGATCAATATCTCCTTCGACGTCGACACTGACGAGTCCTCCCCACGTTGGATGTCGAACTATGATATCTAATCCTTGAACAAGGTTTCCACTCACCAGCCTCGTGACACATTCACGCCGCATGTTAATGGTCTCTTCGGCACTCAAAGTTTGGGCAAGTAGTTGCCGGCGACCTAGATGCAACGCTTCTATGTGTTCCCTGACGACATGAAAGAGTTTGTAATCACGTCTTGCGAGGTATTGGAACATAAGGGTGTGCCATTCACGCAGTGCAGAGGCAATTTCGTCGATAATGGGTTGAACAGCTCCTGATGCAGTGTCGTCACCAGATTTCAAAGAGGGCCGTGGAGGCAGGGGTTTCATCATCACCTGAGAGTCAGCTGGCGAGGATGAACGCAGACTTGTAGGATATACCGGCAAGCCCGCCCGGGATGAGTTAGCTTGGTCGGGGGGAGGACCTAGACGAAAAGATTTTCGAGCGGCATAGCTATCCATGTCTTCCTCATCTTCCCTCAATGTGTCCATACCTATACTCGATCCACCTTTACTCCATAATAATGCATCTGAATTCAAACTGCCATGTCCATGGCTGGTCCCATGGCCGTTGAGACCATTGTGTGGGGTACTGTTCAATGAAGTGGCAAGATCTTTTAGACGACCTTCTGCATCTGAAAGCTCGTCGCGAACAAAGATATGAGATGCTGGAAATATTCCAATAAATACTTGTTGAGGCTCCTCCGTTTTCGTGGGCGCCTTGATAGGGGTAGAAGAGGATGGATCATAGAGTGCCCAGGTTACGGGTGGCCTTCGAGTGGTGCACACCACATAACTAGAATTGTGTGAGATTTGGGGGGTTAGTGCATAATTATTGCGACGCACCCCCTGTACCATGGGCCTTCCACTGGCTCTTTATTCCTCGGTGTATACTTCTCAAACGCGTATACCTCATCTCCAACCTCTAGAGAAACAACATCGCGAAGAATAAAGTGATCCTCGGTGGAAGCTTCTGTTACCGTCGATAAACGGTTACGATTGGAGAACCTTGTGTCGCGGCGGGATGGAGTCAAAGGGTGCGTAGCATATCCATATACAATGAAAGGCAGGGGTTCCCACATATTAGCAAGCAGGATAGAGCCAGGTGTAGAGCAGAGTGGTGGGGAAAGCAACAAAATATGATGATACGCGAAGGGTCGTGGTAGCTGTCGGCGAACTTGAGTAGAAGACCGAGAGTTCCTCCTGTTAACACTAATCAACCTTGGTGGAAAAGACACCGAGTTGTCGGAGGTGGTCTAGCCAGGGTGGGGGGTTCGGGGGCGGTAGCTTCAATTGCAAGCTTGGAGAGTCACGACCAATATGTACGCTCAGAGCATAACCAAAACAGATCATTTATTTATTTATTAATTAATAATGATGCGGATGCACCACCTAACAACTCTCGTCTTGGATGTTCTAGAAATACATACAAATATACTAGTAGTCTTCATTCAACAACCATGACCTCCCTCTCTGATCAAATAGACCGACTCTCCCGCAACACAAGGGCCATTCGAAGCGTTGCTGTGCAGACCGCGTCCTTCCCAAGAAAGCTCAGAACCTCTAATTTTGGCGTTGCTGGCCCATTCACCTGCGCTGTCCTCAACACGGACCTTGGGGATCTCATTCGCGACATCGATCCCTCGGAACTTGGGCTATTCACTCTTCTCACTCCTCCCGGAAATCCTTCCAGAGAAAACGATGCCCATGACACACGATCTATTGAGATATTGCGTGCAGAATTTTCTGGTGCGACCCCGCTACGTAAGGCTCCCTCTCGACGAGATGACGCACTGAAATCAAAGGAGATTGAGCCGGAAATTTATGCACAAGCCGCATTAAAGTATATCGACCGATAGTGAGTCAAAGGTAACTATCGGTACCTCCGTACTGACAAGAACGCTTTAGCCAACCAATCCGATCTATGCCGCGTGCACACTCCCAAATCACGACCGTGTTGAGGAGACTCGCTGCCCTTCGAAAAAGCATACAATATTTGGGCAATATTCTTGAGCAAGTTAGCTAGGCGTAATTAGTCTTTTTTACATTCTCTAAACGGGGGTTCTAGACTCAAGCCGTAGAACATCTGGCACCCCAACCAGAAGAAGACGAGAAGCGTGTTCAAGGACTTCACCTACGTCTGGCAGAACTGAAAAGACGCGTACGATTATCTTTATTCCAATTAGAAGCGAGTTGATACTCGTATAGAAATATGCCGCCATCAGCCAACAGAAAACTCCTCACCGAAGGAAATCTGCCGTTATCGGGGAAGAATCTAATAAATGCAGCTCCCCTCCATCACCCCACGAAGACAAATTTTGGAACACACCTGCCGCGGCCGCGCGGACTCTTCGCTTCTCGGATAACCTCATGGATGACAAACTGGATTTGAATGATATCACCACGACCTCCTTCATGAGCCCAGCGCCAGGAACTTCAGATAAAGACTTTGGCGATGGACCCACCGACTATGGCTTCCACCTGGAAGCCATGTCATCACGACCCGGCGTTGATGATCGTCTATCGGCCTATATTGCTCAAACGACAAGTGGCGACAATATTTTTGAAATGGGGTGTGAAATCCAAGAGCAACACCTTGTTACTTTTGGTGCTGACACACCTGATAAGGGTGAGAATAATGACCTAAAGCCTTCTTCAAGCCCCGCGCCTCAACTGTCTCCCCCATTGTTGGGTAACAACAAGCCCGGCTCCTTAGTATCTACTAATGCTTTGTATGAAACCCCAAGGTCTAAGCACTTGAAAGTAAGAATAAACAGTGAGGTCGAACGCATCGTGGTAATATATCTTTTAATAAATAGTTTCTATGTACTCATTTGTTATATTTAGGAAAAGATTTGGATTACTGCTGGCGATCTCATTATGCCACATCCATCTGAGGTTGGTGGATATGATGTAAATACAACAAGGACCCCTAAAGCGAAGGAAATGATGTGGGTCATACTATGTTCGCCACCTTTGCCACATACTCAAATTGAACCCTCAAGTACTCACCTCCAATCACTATCAGCATCGCCTCTTATTCCCGACTCTCCCGCGACGTCAAGCGTTTCATCAATGTCAACTAGCCCTAATATACCTCCGACATCCCAACAAATCTTAACGGCGTATCTTCTCCTCACTTTGCTGACTTCAACGTCTGGTTTCTCAATGCCATTGAACCAGGTTAAAGATCTTCTAGCATCGAGGGCTATGGGCGGCCCTGCATCTGCACAAGGAACAACAAGGATCATATATGGATGTGTGGCGAAACGACTCATCAAGATTGAAAGGGGTGGAGGTGAACAGATTGTCAAATTTGATGTTTAAATTTATAACCGCATGCAACGCTGGCCTAACTGGACGTAAAGCAAAAGATTCTGACAGTCCCACTGACAAACACCTTATCTCACCTAAGCAAGAGGAGAGTTGAGCAGTATCTTTTGGGATTAACGAGCTAAAGACCCGTGCCTTCGGCACGGTGCCACACAATGCTTAATCCCACTCATTCTCACAATAGTTTATCCGAATATTTTGTAGAAAAAATAAACACAATTCAAATACTACAACTCCAACCCTCCAAATGCATTACACTGATTGTTATGTTCTGGAAATTTAAAGTTAGCAAATTAAAGTAGCCTCATTTATGGCAACCTACATATTAAGGCCATTTAGAATTTCTTTATAAACAATGTTTGGAGTTTTCTGAGTTTCATTTCCCTGTGGCAATAGAATTCTGATGCATTCCCCTGATGTACAACAGGAGAGAGCAACGTAAAGTTGGCCATGGGAAAATACTGATGTTCTCAGATCCAAGTCAACATTTTGCACTGATTGACCTTGTGACTTGTTAATGGTCATTGCAAATGCCAAGCATACTGGAAATTCCCTGTGATGTAAAGGAATTGGTAAATTTTCAGCTGATAGCTCCAAAGTGATTCTTGGAATAAGGACAGTTGTACCAGCATATTTTTGATCACCACTAATTATTCTGCATTTGAGAACTTGTGAACATATTTCTGTGACAATCATACATGTTCCATTACAGAGTCCCTGAGTTGAATCCAAGTTTCAAAGAAGCATTATAGGACAACCTGGTTTTAGAGAGAGTTTGGCCAATGGCAAACCCCCTGTTATTTTTTTTTTTTTTTTGGTTCAACATTTTATATACCAACTGTACCTAATACATGTGCTGGTCACTACAAGTAGTAATTGGGGGAATGGGGAGGGGGGGCAGAGGACAAAGCGCTGCGGAGCTGGGATGCTTGCCCGACCAAGGTTGAGCTAGCGAATGGAGCCGGAGCTCATTGTACACAGGCCAGAAGGGCCAATCTACGCCAGGGGGTAGGCCCCCCACTGCGGTGCCCCGCAGTGGGTGGTGGCTTTGAGTCCACCGATAATCCAGGTTCGCATGTTCGGGCAGGGAGCACCCTATAGCCGTCACTTAGAACACTGAGTACTGCCCCTAGCCTGTTTAGGACTAGGGAATGTCGAACACGAATGCGCTTTCGTTCTCCGAGAGGAAGTCAACCAGCCACGCATAGCGCAGCTGACGGCCGGGCTTGTCTTCCCACCCATATCACGGACAGTCGTATAGGACATGTTGTACGGTTTCCAGGGGAGCACCGCACCTACAGGAGACAGATTCTTCCTTGAAGAATCGTGATTGGAACGCCCCAATTGGGGCGTGTCCGGTGATGCATCGCACCACGCGAGCAGTCAAAGCATGGCTGTGACCAGTCTTGCGCATCCACGGCCCATTGTTTACATGGGTCAGGGTGAGTGGGGTGTCCTTTTTCACATAGAGCATCAGGAAATTGGCAAAGTTTAGGGCCCCTCTTGCGAGGAGCCCTATCGGCAACTTCGGGAATTTTCACCAGGGAGTACAACCCCAGCTACTCACTCCTTGGCATGTCATGCCCTGTTCGGCCCGAAGGCCTGCCTATTTGGTGTTGCATGTCATCATCAATGGGCTGACTCAGTATTTTTCAACATATTGCCTCCATCTAGACATCAGTCTTACTCAGCAGTCACCTGCCTTCCAAGTAGGTCGAGTATGGGATTGCACCTGTGACAAGCTTCGGATTTAACCGGCGGCGCCGACACCACGGCTTCAACTTAAGCACCAACCTGGATCTATTATACCCAGGGGCACCGACAGAGGATTTAGATCTCTTGAGCCCGGGGAGGGGGACTACCCCATCCAGCTATGGCCCATGTGTTGAATATTTCCCGTCCCCTGGCAGATGGTTCAGTGATGCCTTCTGGCCCGGATCCCCAATCTGTCCAGAGTCTCTGTCTCGCCATCAGCCAACCGGATGTGCTATGAGCCTTAATTTGGTCTCTCCGGAGTTACTTATGGAGCTAACGCCCTGCTGATGACTAACGTCCTACAAGCGGCCATTGGGGAGGGCTATTACTGGTATTACCACGCTCATAGGAGTCAGGTGTCCTGTCCCCTCCGCACCGGGGTCGGAGTGTTATAATCCCCATTCCTGATCTTACCGTCCCCTATCCTTTTTGGCCCCAGGGTTGCCACTTAAGGTATCGCCTCGGGGGTGTTGCTACTTGGGGTAGTCCAGTGACTGTCACATCACTGGTGGCCATAGAGCTCCAGATCAGGCGCCAGTATTTCCAGCTTTGAATATCCTTTACCAAGGGATTACCTAATCCAGATTTGATTCCCACACCAGGGAACTCATTAGCTGGTGCAGATCTTGGGTAATCTGCCTGAGCGGGAATCGAACCCTCAACCCTTAGGATGTTGCACAGCCACCCTGATGGGAGCACAACTTTTTGCAGCAATAACTGCTACTCCATTGTGCCCCAAAACCCCCTGTTATTAAAGAGTTAAGATACTCAGTTGGATAAGGTTGGTAATCATTGAGAGTCGGATTATCCATTTGTACAGAGTCAGCACTTCTGAGGATTCTTTTTTCTCCTGGGAATTTACTCAGAACAGACCGATTAATGTCAGTTACATCATCATTCTTGCAAGACAGAATGGTATGATTCAAGAAATAATTGTCATCATTGTTGGCATGTTCTATTCCAGGATAAGTTGATGTGTTGAGTGCATCAATAGTATTCCCATTACAGCACATTGCTTGAGGAATTTTGACCATATCACTATCATCCATATTGTTTCCAGAACCAATATCCAGAAGCCATTCTACATGAGTAATGTTTGCCACTGTTCTTTCCAATCACATGTTTGCAACCAAGTAGTGGACCTCAACATCTTTCCAAAGATGGCCTCTGCGGAAGAAGGATGATACAATCTGCTGTCACAGACCCCATGAAACAACAGATAGAGTTTGTCTAAAGTCACCACCAAAAACTACAGTGATTCTACCAAAAGGGGAGTTAACCTGAAGCACATCTCTTAGAGCATGATCTACTGCATCAATATGTTTGTGTTGCATTGTGACTTCATCCCAAATAATGACCTTTGTCTCTTTCAGAACATCATGCAAATCTGAACCATGTTTGATTGATGACACAGTATTCTTTAATGCAGGAATAGGAATTTTAAACTTTGAATGAGTAGTGTGGCCCCCCTTTAACAGTAAAGCAGCAATTCCAGATGAAGCAACACATAGTGCTACTTTGTGCTCTGCCCTTACTGCAGTAGCAATAGTATTGCAAACAAAAGTCTTTCCACCTCCACCTGCACTATGTATAAACAACATTTTGCCTTGATTGTTTTCAATAGAGTTTAAAGCAGCATCAAAGGCAGCAGCTTGTTCCTGAATGAACTTTTGTCTGTTTGTAACAACTAAGGCCCTCAACTCATCCACATCATAGCTAGTTTGTTCAGCTAGAAGATAGTTTCTGGGGTTGTCTGCCCAAGTTTCACCTTCTGAAGGTCCAACCACAGTTGGCATAGGTTCAAAGTCTTTGAGAGTTTTTCCTGATCTCATTAAAATTCTTTTAAGTAAATGCAAGCCATAATCATATACTTGATTATCAGTGAAAATGTGGTTCTGATAATGTGGCATTGTTTCAAGCTGATGTCTCAAATCATCACAGATCTTTGGTTTAAACTGTTCCCAAAGAACCTCAGGAGAGGTTGGAGTACAGTTTAATAATACAGTATTATAGCAAATAATGGTCTCAAGGAGTACCCAGTTTGCATATCTCCAACCTCTTGCAAGCACTGAATCCACTCTCCATTATCTTGCAAGAGTCCATGTTCCATACATATTTCTCTATATGTAGTATACACCTTTTCCTCATAAGTCCTCAGATCCTTATAGCATTTTGCCCCAGTAACAACAGTCAAAAGAAGTCTCAAATAAAACCTTTCTCCCTGAGAAGGTGATGCAAAATACATTCTTCCAATTGCATAATTCTGTTTTCATGGTGTCCATTTCTTGGTAGTCTTAAAGTAAACCTGTAAGGGCAACTCCGGCGGAGTGCGCGCGAACTTAGTAGAGCGGGCCGACGCTGGTGGAGGGGATCCTAAGTTGATGTATTCACTTGTACGACATATGTACTACTCACCTGGTGGAGGGGATCCTAAGAGAATTCTCTGAGGAGCCTCCATCAGGGGGGGTGTGCTATATACCTAGTACTACATTAAATACACATTCCCGGTGCGGTACGACGACACGCGTTGGGCTAGCGAAGGTCACGTGACCGTGCCCTTGATAGTCCGAACAAGTGCGAAGTCCGGCGGCGAACTGCGCGCGAAGTAGAGAGTGGGGGTGCGTGTGGGCGTAGGTAATGAACGTGCGATGTAGTGAATGTAATTGAGTGAGCGCGAAGTAAGCAGAGAAATTGTATCGTAAGTCGGCGGGATGACTGAGTCGCGAATCGGCGAAGTAGAAGTCGGCGGAGTGAGATTCGGCAAAGTAAGGCTAGATCGGCGAAGTAAGGTGGAAATGGAGTTCCCCTTACATTACCCAGGTTTTGGGAAAATCCTGATATGTGATATTGTGTGCTTCAGGATGATCTATATTAGCTTGAAACCAAGCTGTAAGAGCAGTTTTCTTGGAAGACTCCCTGTTTAAAACCTCTTCAAGATTATCATCAGGATCAGAGTAAACTGTCTGCTGATCCTCTAGATAGACAGGCAAGCAGTAGACAGTTGTAGATTCTGCATGCATTCCAAACTCAAACATGTGCCAACAGGATTCAGCAGCAGAAATATATTGTGCATCCAAATATTCTTTGATCTCATCCCTCTGTTGGCCTGCAATTTCTAGTGTAGTGCAATCATGCCCCTTATAGATATATTTGTGGATATATTTGACAGCCTCAACAGAAGCACAGATTTCAACATTGATGTGGCAATTATATTTAGCCAATAAATAAGGATTGTAAGACACAACATTATGGTTGTCATAAACAAAGTTGTTTTTTTCATGTCTTTGGCCATTGTCTGGCCTTACATATTTTGGGTAGCCATCATCACCATAAAGCATAGTTTCTTGGAAGTCTATGTGGAAGTGCTTTGTACATTTTTTATCTACCATGCATCTTGCTGTTGGAGCAGCTTCACCACAGGGCCCATGTACCATGTTTCTGGTAACAATTCCATACAGAATAGGTTGGGTTATAGGATCAGGTAACTGAGCTGAAACAATAGAATCAACATCAGCAGCATTTCTAATCTTCCATAGCTGATCAAGAAAAATTAACAGATGCATGTGAGGAAGCCCACACTTCTGAAATTCAATTGTATTACCATTGCCACACATTTTCCAAATAGTCCACCTTGTATGTCCTTTAGAAGAGCATTCTTTTTTTGTTCAAATACATGTGCTACAATATTACGAGTTCTTTATCAACCCAGTTTTCGGGCAGAAAGGTGATTCATTCATTCATTCATTGATTCATATTTCAACACCGCGGGAAAATATTTCCATAATGGGATTTTTCTTTTCTTATGGCTTTTTACAGCATTTCTCCACAAATACAAAGTATTGTGACATAATTTGCATGTATTTGGGATGCTTACATAATGCTTTTGATGATGCCATCAAAATTATGCATATCTAATATTTCAAAGTGTCATGTTTCAAAATTTATTTTGTGTTTTTCTCCATAACCAGTAAAGCTATTAACTTTGTTTTTATATGTTTGGAATGTACAAACATGGCTCTACAATTTCCTTGTTGAGCACATTTTTCCCATGGTCTATTTTGAGCGAAATATTAGAAATGTCCAGATTCAGCTAGTTTTGAAGGTCTGTGTGTTATGTCAGGGGTGAACAAACATCTTATAACAACAATGACCCTGACCAAACATGACCCTTGTGGGAAATTATCCTAAACATTGGAAAAATCAACAACTACTACTATATTTACCTGAAATACAAAGAGGATTGAATTCTCTATTTATTGACATATGTCACATGATCTATTCCATCATATAAGCATACCAAATACATGACAACAATCTGAATGCTCATTTAGTGTCCATGATCCTGGAAAAAAGTTAGTTCTGATGGTTTTTGTGTTTTCTCCATAACCAGGCAAGCTATGGCGTTGGGTTTTGTGCACAGGCATTGCTTGTTTACTTGGTAACATTTTCCCATGGTCACATGACCTCTATAGAATGTGGAATGGACTTATTTCTCCTAAGAAAAGAAATAAAGAATGAGTACCTGCCACACAATGTGTTGGCCCACTCCACCCAAGTCAGGCCTGTCAGATGCAGTTTGTTTATATCCATCAGGTTCTTTCAAAAGAGTATCTTGTATTTCATCCCGATTTGGACTTGAGGTAGAGGGCCATTACTGGCAGATACGAGTCCTTATGTTTTTTTTTGATTAACTTCTCTTTATATTTCTAGAACCAGGTTGATGCAATAGAACTAGCTATCCAGAATCTTTTCAACTTTATATTACTTTTTGTTGTTGATAAGTTTGGTTCTGGAACACTTGTCAGGCATTGTCCTAGAATTAGATTGTAGGGTACAGGGAGTAGCTTGACAACATGGAAGGCCTGATGGATGTACAACATGAGGATGTGATATGACCACACATTTGAGCTTGCCAAATACTTGTTGCACTTCTGTAAGGGGACATGTTGCCAAGAGGCTTGGACAGGGAGCAGTATACACAGTACGAACAACCATGCAGGGAAGGGATGAGCATAGAGCACTAGAGGCTTGACTATGAGTAGAGAACCCAGCCCAACCCTATTGCAAAGGTGCCCTTCCATGGAGAGGAAGGGGCACCTTATATACAGTACATTGTGCCTATGTCTCAAATAACAACAGAAGTCGATATTAGTAACTCTACTGATGCAACAAAACATCTGTGATATGTTAGTCCAGAGTAAACTACTATCTGTCAAGGGGTTAAGGCAGCATGTGTCAGAATAATAGGTAGCAAGCTATGCAATAGTGATTCTGATGGTTAGATGTGGACAAACAAGTGATCCCCTTACAACTTCACCCATATCCATGGTGTATGATATAAGCAACTGCATATGAATTGCCAATATACAAATATCCACCAATAAAAGGTAACAATATATATCTAGGCATTTTCCTTCAAAATAAGTCAGCTGGTAAAGTGGGGACTCAGACTCTCAGAGATGGACTGTGTGAAAAAATTAACAAACTTGAAAATGTAGATCCATATTTGTATATTCCAAATATACAACCAACTCAGTAGCTTCTCTGGGGACTTTTACAAGTCCTTATGTTTACATAAGTAACTTGTTCATCATCCTGGGTTTGCGGGGAAAATTCAGCGTACCCAACAAGATCCAGTGTTGTTTTTCCCACAGTTAGTAAGTTTGAAGTGTTCCGAGAATTCATTAGAACATGATCAGTAAACATTTTGAAGTACATCAGTAAGAATTTGTAGTCGTGGAAATATTTTTCTAACTGTGGGAATCAAAATTAGCCGACACGCGGATTTCGAGCAAAAAAGGCAACTGCTAACATGGGCTGCATTTAATAATATAAATTCGAGTTAATTGGTCTTTTTCTTGGGATATCTCAAGAATTAATTAATAACTGTCCACTGCATAATCATGCTTACGTTTGTCAAGTACGCTGTTAGCTCTAACAGCGTAGTTGACAAACATAAGCACAATTACAAGAGGCTTGTTCCACTTTGGGTCAAACTTTTCCCACAATACAAAACATTGCATATCTCAACAATGACAAGACCTATGGATGCAATTTAAATTGCTACTACTAGATATGGTGAGGGGCTACCCAATGTAGATATTTATATGTATTTGTATTTACTTGTACACCTTCAAACATCATGATCAAAAGCAGCTCTCTCACTACAAGCATGTTACAAATGAATATCAAGTTTGTATATGACTTTGCCACACAGCTAGCCAAACAAACAATAACATCAAACTTCCCACACTATAAATCATTGCATATCTCAACAACAACAAGGCTTATGGATGTAATTTAAATTGCTAGTGTCAGATATGGTGAAGTAGTATCTCATGTATATGTTTGTATGTGTTTGTATTTGTTTTTATTTTTCTAAACCTCATCAATGACAAATTTCTTGCTACATATTGTAAATGAATACTGTCTGTATATCATTTCACCACACATCTGGCCAAACAAACAATATTAATGAAGTTCCCACAATATAGATGATGCATATCTCAACAAATACAAGGCTAACAGACACAATTGAAATTGCTACTACTCCTAGACCTATGGAGGGGGGTACACCAGGAAATGTATATTTGTATTTGTTTGTAGCTTTCCAAATTTGATTATAACCTCTTGTTATATCTATTTTAATATCACATTTATATATTACTTGGCCATAAGCATAGCCAAACAAGTCAATGTGGATGCTCCTGGAATCTATAATGCTCAATATCTTGACAATAACTAGCTATATGAGTATGGTTAAATATAGCATGTGACAACACAACAAAAAACACTTAACAGGCATATGTACATTTGTTTGAACTTTGTTTTTGATGATGATATTTCTATTTTTAGCATATCTAATAAGTTCTTGATTAACCCAGGATGCAAGGCTAGAAATAAATTGTTAAATGTTGAATAGTTGATATACATTTCAATACTGTGGGAACTTGGTTCTATTATAGGCATTTGCATTGATATTACTTCCTTACACAATTGGGTAGTCCAATCTATAAGAAGGTACATTGGATAAATACTGTGGGTGTACCAGAAGTAGTGCAATTGGACACATTCGAACAGAACCTTATTAAGCTCAAGGGAGCTTACAAAGTCATATTCGAGCTCACCCAGGCGATGGGTTTGGTACTCGAACACAGCAAGTCTGAGGGATTCCACTTCTCTCAGAAACACGGCAATATCAACCCTGACATCGACCTTGGCTACACCCCATATACTGGGAACACCCCCCTCCGCCCTGGCACCATTTGGCGCTACCTTGGGTTCTTCTTTGACCGTCCCCTCACATTCAGAGAGCATGTCAAGCGATACACAAACAAAGCCCTCACCTCTGTGAAGGCTATGCTCTCCCTTGGCAACTCTGTGCGTGGGCTTAGGCCCAAGCACAAGCGAATGCTTTACCGAGCCTGTGTTCTCCCCATCGTTACATATGGGAGCAGGCTCTGGATGTATGAAGGGGCCCGCATGGCAGGCCCTCTTGATAACCTCCAGAAGATGCAAAGGCGCGCTTGCCTTTGGATCACCAGTGCCTTCAAGACATCCCCAAACAGGGCTGGTGAGACCCTCGCAGGCATCCCCCCTATCCACCTTCATGTCAAGAAGTTGGTGGAAAGGAGTCATGTCCGCTCCCGTGCGCTTCAGGCCTTGCATGCCTTTCATTGCCTCATTGACGGGAACCACAAATTCTCTGTTGAGACCCTCAATGCCCACAACCCAAGCCGTAGGCTTGGGAAACTTGTATCGCCTGTTGTAGAGGCCTGGGCTAACCTTGGCCTCTCTTCCCTGGATCTGGACCCCGTCCACCCACTCAACCAACTGGGCATGCGCCCCAGGGACTTGTTCCCTGATCGCATAGTCTATGATATTGTCACCCCCCCACCTAAGGGCAGTGATCACCATGAGGATTTCATGAAAGACCACATCACATCGCTGAAGAGTGCTGTTGATGAGGCCTCTCACTCCCCATGGAGCATCTGCATTATCACTGATGCATCCACTCCCCCTCCTCCCATGCAGTCAGTCGCGGTCTACCGCATCTGGCATGCCGGGGACTTATATGAGGACTGGTACGCTACTGGCCTCTCTACATCTGATGACGCCGAGCTGCGAGCAGTTGCGGAAGGCATCCGACAGGCAGCTGACATTGGACTAGAGGACATCCATGATGTCCACATCTTCTCTGACTCCACCAACGCCCTTAGGCATTCCCTTGACGCGTCTCACCACTCAGGTCAAGCGTCCGCCCTCAAAGTGTGCGAGGTGCTGCTGCCTTGGCTGCAGCTCCGTGCCATCCACAAGATACACCTCCACCACATTACAAATGGAGTGGAGATTGAAGACCACCAACTGGCACACATCAGCGCTGTCTCAACTCGTGTTGAGGCAGGTGGAGTGCCAGTTATATCTGCTGACTTTGCACGATGCGAAGCAGTCACACGCATGCTTGATGGCTGGAGCTCCAACTTCCTGACGCTCTATGCAAAAAAGGACACCCCGCTCACCCCGACCCATGAAAACAATGGGCCGTGGATGTGCAAGACTGGTCACAGCCATGCTTTGACTGCCTGCGTGGTGCGATGCATCACTGGACATGCCCCAATTGGGGTGTTCTGATCACGATTCTTCAAGGATGAATCTGTCTCCTGTAGGTGCGGTGCTCCCCTGGAAACCGTACAACACGTCCTATATGACTGTCCACAACATGGACAGGAAGACAAGCCCAGCCGTCAGCTGCACTATGCGTGGCTGGTTGACTTCCTCTTGGAGAACGAGAGCACATTCATGTTCGACGTTCCCTAGTCCTAAACAGGCTAGGGGTGGTACTCAGTGTTCTAAGTGATGGCTATAGGGTGCTCCCTGCCCGAACATGCGAACCTGGATAATCGGTGGACTCAAAGCCACCACCCACTGCGGGGCACTGCAGTGGGGGGCCTACCCCCTGGCGTAGATTGGCCCTTCTGGCCTGTGTACAATGAGCTCCGGCTCCATTCCCTAGTTCGACCTTAGTCAGGCAAGCATCCCAGCTCCGCAGCGCTTTGTCCTCTGCCCCCCCTCCCCATTCCCCCAATTACTACTTGTAGTGACCAGCACATGTATTAGGTACAGTTGGTATATAAAATGTCGAACCAAAAAAAAAAAAAAAAAAAGGGTGTACCAGAAGTCTATATCAGCCTACTAGAGCTGTGCAAATAGTACAGGGGTAAAGTATCAGTAAGAAGTAAACTAATATTTGTAAAAGGAATAAGAACATATCACAAGGTAGATAGAATTACACCAAGGTAGTCTCAAGGTATACAGCAGCATATAGGTGCATATACAATAGAACAAGGTATATCTGAGCAACTAGATGTGGGGCACATATGTATTCACCTTACCCACATCTGGTTTGGGCACAGGGGTGATTGGCATTACTTGGTCTAGACAGCACATCCAGGGGTGCACACCCAGCCACCAGGTGATGGTTCTACCATATGGAATACACCACTGCACCACCCATATCTGCCATGCTAGCTGCTCACGCGCAGATGTGGGCAGGCAGTCACTGGTAATGTGGCAGGTGCCTCTGTAGTTCTTGTTGCAGCTTTTATTGTTGTGATTTTGCAGTTGTTATTTTCACTGAGAGGGGTGGGTATGAGAGAGGGTGGTGGTATCCATGGCAGTGGGACCTGGCTTTGTATTTGGCAGTATTGTGCACAACCATATGGCAGGGAGGTGATGGGAGGGGCAGCTGGGGATGTAGTGGAGGTTGACAACAAGGCTGACAGGTGATGTGGCACCCATCAACAATATTCAGCCATTGCCAGTAATGGCCAAGAGTAGACAGCAGGGGCCATTATAAAAACAAGCACCTTGGACTGACAAGCTCATATTACCAAATGGTTAATCTGCATGCTTTGTGCACATGACATGTAACCTTGAGGCCTTGTATTTGACTCTCCAAAATATTGCATTTTTGTGCATTAAATAAGCAATGGTAACTATAATTAAGTAAGCAATCTGGACAGTCTGCATGGACTTCATGGGGAGTTGTTCCAAGCTGGGTCTGAGCATCCAAGTAACAGCATGGATTTATGGACTTAGCTTTGACTTGGCTCAGACACAGACTGTCAATTAAGCAGGGCTCCCTGCCAAACAGGGTCTGAGTCAGTCTGCAGACACCTGCATTTGTCTGTGTGGTCTGTGTGGCTCATGTGGCTCAGTGTAAAGTCCCCAGAGAAGCTACTGAGTTGGTTGTATATTTGGAATATACAAATATGGATCTACATTTTCAAGTTTGTTAATTTTTTCACACAGTCCATCTCTGAGAGTCTGAGTCCCCACTTTACCAGCTGACTTGTTTTTAAGGAAAATGCCTAGATATATATTGTTACCTTTTATTGGTGGATATTTGTATAGGATCTATAAACACTAACTTCTATTGGCATACACCATGGATATGGGTGAAGTTGTAAGGGGATTACTTGTTTGTCCACATCTAGCCATCAGAATCACTATTGCACAGCTTGCATAGCCACACTGTTATATCTATTATTCTGACACACACTGCTTTAACCCCTCAACAGATAGTAGTTTACTCTGGACTGACATACCACAGATGGATTGTTGCATCAGTAGAGTTACTGATATCAGATTCTGTTGTTATTTGAGACATAGGCACAATGTACTGTATATAAGGTGCCCCTTCCTCTCCATGGAATGGTACCTTTGCAATAGACTTGGGCTGGGTTTTCTACTCATAGTCAAGCCTCTAGTGCTCTATGCTCATCCCTTCCCTGCATGGTTGTTCTTACTGTGTATACTGCTCCCTGTCTGAGCCTCTTAGCAACATGACCCCTTACGGAAGTGCAACAAGTATTTTGCAAGCTCAAATGTGTGGTCATATTACATCTTCATGTTGTGTATCCATCAGGCCTTCTATGATGTCAAGCTACTCGCTGTACCCTACAATCTAATTCTAGGACAATGCCTGACAAGTGTTCCAGAACCAAACTTATCAATGACAAAAAGTAATATAAAGTTGAATAGATTCTGGATAGCTAGTTCTATTGCAACAACCTGGTTCTAGAAATATAAAGAAAAGTTAATCAAAAAAAAAAACATAAGGACTTGTATCTGCCAGTAATGGCCCTCTACCTCAAGTTGTCTTTGTTGACCTTGTTGTAATAAAGTCATCTGTAAAATGGGTCAATGTTAATGTGCTTTGGATTAGATTGGGTCAACAGACATACTGAGACCCCCTCATTGTCCACCTGCACTTTAAGGTCAACAAAGTGGTGTACCATGTTGAGGACATTGTCAGGCATGGTTTTATCCTGCATACTAATGATGTCCTTTGGTTTCCTGTAGGATCATTATTAGCATTTATTAATATTCTTAATGAAGCCTTATAGTTTGTATTCCATGGAATTCAAATGACTACTACAAGTATTACTATAGTAATTGTAATCTAACATTATACTAATTGTAATCTATCAATGAAGAGTGCTTACTATGAGGGGGAGGATGGGAGGCAGCAATGGGCAATGGTGGTGGTACAAGAGCAAGAAGGAAAGCGTGTGAAAGCGGCTGCCAACGCATTATATAGCTCGGAATGTTCCACCGTCGGGCATCTCGGTCAACAAAGCCATGTGATCAAATCTGAGGATGCTGACAAATATTTTTATTTATTTATTCAAATTGTATACTATTCATTATTAATAGGAGGCTGAAAAATGTGCACCCACCAGGTTCGAATGATTGCAGGGAGGATCATTATATAATACTAATACCTTTGGCATGGATAACCACTGGGCAAGACTGGCATTCTTAGTGAGGGGACAAGTAGTCCTGAGTCTACAAACATGGTCACATGGTTACAAAGCACATGACCAGGTCACAATACCATTGCCACACCTTTGTTGATTATCTTCAACCACATCAGCAATGCCCACCAAACCGCCAACACCCACCCAATGATAAAGCATGCAGATTAACCATTTGGTAATATGAGCTTGTCAGTCCAAGGTGCTTGTTTTTATAATGACTCCTGCTGCCTACTCTTGGCCATTACTGGCAATGGCTGAATATTGTTGATAGGTACTACATCACCTGTCAGCCTTGTTGTCAACCTCCACCACTACATCCCCAGCTGCCCCTCCTATCACATACCTGCCATATGATTGTGCACAATACTGCCAAATACAAAGCCAGGTCCCACTGCCATGGATACCACCACCCTCTCTCATACCCACCCCTCTCAGTGATAATAACAACTGCAAAATCACAACAATAAGAGCTACAGCAAGAACCACAGAAGCACCTGTCATATTACCAGTGACTGCCTGACCACATCTGCTAGTGAGCAGCTAGCATGGTGGACATGGATGGTGCAGTGGTGTATTCCATATGGTAGAACCATCACCTGGTGGCTGGGTGTGCACCCCTGGATGTGCTGTCTAGACCAAGTAGTGCCAATCACCCCTGTGCCCAAACCAGACGTATACAAGGTGAGTGCATATGTGCCCCACATCTAGTTGCTCAGATATACCTTGTTCTATTGTATATGCACCTATATGTTGCTGTATACCTTGAGACTACCTTGGTGTAATTCTATCTACCTTGTGATATGTTCTTATTCCTTTTACAAATATTAGTTTACTTCTTACTGATACTTTACCCCTGTACTATTTGCACAGCTCTAGTAGGCTGATATAGACTTCTGGTACGCCCACAGTACTTATCCAATGTACCTATTTATAGATTGGACTACCCAATTGTGAAACTTAAACTAATTGTTTAAATTTTAAGACAATTAATAAATAAAGAATATACCAAATACTTAAATCACTAAGGAAGTAATATTGATCCAAATGCCTGCTTGGGTGGAGTGGGCCAACACACTGTGTGGCAGGTACTCATTCTTTATTTTCTTTTCTTAGGAGAAATAAGTCCATTCCACATTCAGGAAGTTGTAAATGACTAGAAAAAATGTAGATGATAGTTTTAGAGGTCATGTGACCATGGGAAAATGTTACCAAGTAAACAAGCAATGCCTGTGCACAAAACCCAATGCCATAGCTTGCCTGGTTATGGAGAAAACATAAAAACCATCAGAACTAACTTTTTCCAGGATCATGGACACTACATAAGCATTCAGATTGTTGTCATGTATTTGGTATACTTATGTGGTGGAATAGATCATGCAACATGTGTCAATAAATAGAGAAATCAATCTTATTTGTATTTCAGGTAAATATAGTAGTAGTTGTTGATTATTCCAATGTATAGTGTAATTACCCACAAGGGTCATGTTTGGTAAGGGTCATTGTTGTTATAAGATGTTTGTTCACCCCTGACATAACACACAGACCTTCAAAACTAGCTGAATCTGGACATTTCTAATATTTCGCTCAAAATAGACCATGGGAAAAATATGCTCAACAAGGAAATTGTAGAGCCATGTTGTACATTCCAAACATATAAAAACAAAGTTAATAGTTTTACTGGTTATGGAGAAAAACACAAAATAAATTTTCAAACATAATGCTTTGAAATATTAGATATGCATAATTTTGATGGCATCATCAAAGCATTATGTAAGCATCCCAAATACATGCAAATTACATATGTCACAATACTTTGTATTTGTGGAGAAATGCTGTAAAAAGCCACAAGAGAAGAAAATCCCATTATGGAAATATTTTCCCACGGTGTTGAAATATGAATGAATGAATCAACTTTTTGCCCAAAACCTGGGTTGATAAAGAACTCGTAATAATAATAGAAACAAGTTCCCACAGTATTGAAATGTATATCAACCATCCCGACACTTCTTGATCTTTTACCACCACCATCCGACCGTGGGAATTCGTCCCTCCTGCACTAGGTCATCCCTAAACTACCTAACACCTCATCCCTAATTGAGATCACCTTTCATCAGACCATTCCTTCGGCCTGTGCCACTATCCATTTACACCATATCCAAATTTTTAACTTATCAGAGCTGATCCTGACTATCTGCAGGGTCACCTCATCTTGCCTGTACTGGGGGCTTCACTAATCCATCCACATCCACCTTATCAACTACCAGGCCACACGAGGACACCACAACTCTTGTACTCTGCTTTGCGCAGATCCTTAGGGAGCGTCACCGCCAACATTTCAACTACTACACCCAAATACAAAAGGAGGAAGGGGTCTGGCCCCCAATCAGCTACTGTCCCTGCACAGAGCACACCTCTTGGGGAGAATGCCAGTTTATCGTCCAATGGTGGGATTTGGCAGCCTCAGTTTGGAGGGGAGTCATCGCTTTGGGAGAGTGGTGTGGAACAGGGGGGAAAGTAATAGGGGGGATTCAGGAGAGGGGGAGCAGGTTTGAGGTACAGGTCGTTCATTTAGTTTGGACATTTATCTTCAACACTGGGGGGGAGTAATGGGTTTCCAGGGCGCCCTGAAAATACCAGGGGGGGAGTGGAATGGGGTACCAACATGAAGGGAGGGGATCATACCCCAACAAGCGAAGGCAAACCTTTAAGGCATTGGGAGGTTCAGACATGGTACAGTACAATACTGTTGGACTGCAGGTATCCTCAGTCTAGACCTGTAATATGACCTGGAGAGCAACTTAGTGTACAGCTCCACCCTGATGGCTCATTACAGATTACTTAGTGGTAATAGGTGTTTATGCCTGCATGTAGCTGGGTCAAACCCACATGCACTTAATATTATTATATGACCAAAAAAAAAAAAAAAAAAAAAAATATCAACCATCCCACATTTAACAATTTATTTCTAGCCTTGCATCCTAATCAAGAACTTATCAGATATGCTAAAAATAGAAATATCATCATCAAAGACAAAGTTCAAACAAATGTACATATGCCTGTTGAGTGTTTTTTGTTGTATTATCACATACTATATATAACCATACTCATATAGCTAGCCATTGTCAAAATATTGAGCATTATAGATTCCAGGAGCATCCACATTGACTTGTTTGGCTATGCTTATGGCCAAGTAATATATAAATGTCATATTAAAACAGATATAACAAGAGATTATAATTAAATTTGGAAAGGTACAAACAAATATAAATATACATTTCCTGGTGTACCCCTTCCATAGGTCTAGGAGTAGTAGCAAGTTCAATTATGTCTGTTAGCCTTGTATTTGCTGAGATATGCATCATCTACATATATTGTGGGAACTTCATTAATATTGTTTGTTTGGCCAGATGTTGGCAAAGTGATATACAGATGATATTCATTTGTAATATGCAGTCAAAATGTTGTTGTTAATAATGTGATTTGGGAGGGTACAAACAACTACAAATACATATAAACATACACATAATGTAATCCTTTACAATGTCTAGTAGTAGCATGTCCATCAGCTTTGTATTTGCTGAGATATACATCATCTATATTGTGGGAAATTTCTTTAGTATTATTGTTTGTTTGGCCAGATGTGTGATGAAGTGATATACAGACAGTATTCATTTGTAATATGGGGCCAGAAAAATGATGTTGATAATGTTTAGAAGGATGCAAACAAATATAAACACATACAAATATATACATGAGGTACTACTTCACTATATCTAACACTAGCAATTTAAATTACATCCATAGGCCTTGTTGTTGTTGAGATATGCAATGATTTATATTGTGGGAACTTTGATGGTATTGTTTGTTTGGCTAGCTGTGTGGCAAACTCATACACAAACTTGATATTCATTTGTAACATGCTTGTAGTGAGAGAGCTGCTTTTGATCATGATGTACAAGTAAATACAAATACATATAAATATCTACATTGGGTAGCCCCTCACCATATCTAGTAGTAGCAATTTAAATTGCATCCATAGGTCTTGTCATTGTTGAGATATGCAATGTTTTGTATTGTGGGAAAAGTTTGACCCAAAGTGGAACAAGCCTCTTGTAATTGTGCTTATGTTTGTCAACTACACTGTTAGAGCTAACAGCGTACTTGACAAACGTAAGCATGATTATGCAGTGGACAGTTATTAATTAATTCTTGAGATATCCCAAGAAAAAGACCAATTAACTCGAATTTATATTATTAAATGCAGCCCATGTTAGCAGTTGCCTTTTTTGCTCGAAATCCGT
This sequence comes from Collybia mongolica, assembly GCA_013420905.1. NCBI lineage: Eukaryota > Fungi > Basidiomycota > Agaricomycetes > Agaricales > Clitocybaceae > Collybia > Collybia mongolica. The sequence continues at coordinate 1,751,714 of JAAXNY010000004.1, forward strand.
GCATCAGCTAATTTTGATTCCCACAGTTAGAAAAATATTTCCACGACTACAAAGTCTTACTGATGTACTTCAAAATGTTTACTGATCATGTTCTAATGAATTCTCGGAACACTTCAAACTTACTAACCATGGGAAAAACAACACTGGATCTTGTTGGGTACACTGAATTTTCCCCACAAACCCAGGATGATGAACGAGTTACTTATGTAAACATAAGGACTCGTAATTTGCAGTCATAGTAAGGAAAATGTCAGGCTTTCTGTAGTTGTGACAAATTGCTCCAGAATCTTGGAAAAGTTGATTCATTTGTCTATCACTACCCATGTGAGTAGCTGGCAGAATTATTCATTGTCTATGATTTGCAAGATCCATGTTATCACCATCTCCTATAGCAGCATCACAAAGTTCTTGATATACTTCAGCTCTTAGTTCCTTTTGGTGAAATCTGAGCCAATTCAATATATTCTGCTCAGTTGAAGCCCAAGCATCTACAACATACTGTTAAAATAACTTTCCACCCCAAAACATAGGTGGTTGGATACCAGCTCTAACATGCAGGCAACAGGAATAATAACAACCCCTTAAGTAATGAATTTAACACATCAATATATGAATTTCATCCACCCAATAATTACACAATATAATGAATTTCATACAAAATTTGTCCATATTCATACCCCTGATTGTTGAGACTATGGGATGAATTTCATACCATTACAGGTGAGAATAATAGCTTTTGTAGAGATGAATTTCATACCATTGCAGGTGAGAATAATAGCTTTTGTGGGGATTAATTTCATGCTATTTACATCACTTAAATTCGAATTCATTCTTTCTTCCCTGTTATCAATAAACACACTTCATCCATTTTGTACAGTTAAGGTTTAACATCCATAAGATCTAAGGTATTGTAATTTGAATGCTCTATCAACTAGTATACCACTGATTCATATCCCTCATTCTGAAGTTCCTGATCACCAGCATTACCAACCAGACTGCAAACACAACACTGTGATTTGTTAGAATCATGTATTGAGATTAGTAATGAGAAAACTTACCCAAATGGCCCCATATAAATCCTTGTCATCCTGAAGCTGCACCTGGAGACAGAACCCATTTCCAGTGATGCCACACAGTGGGTATGGAATAGGACTCCCTACTTTTTCTTTAGCATGAACAACTTTACCTAAGGTGGTGAGTTTGGCTGGTCAGATTAGTATAATAAAGATAAAAAAAAATTAAGTAATGGGTGGAAGTTGTTGGTCTTCATTCATGCACTGCCAGACTGCCCATTGTCCTTGTTGACCTCATTGTAATGAAGTCATCTGTAAAACGGGTCAATGTTAATGTGCTTTGGATTAGATTGGATAGACAGACATACTGAGACCCCCTCATTGTCCACCTGCACTTTGAGGTCAACAAAGTGGTGTACCATGTTGAGGACATTGTCAGGCATGGTCTTGTCCTGCATACCAATGATGTCCTTAGGTTTCCTGTAGGATCATTATTAGCATTTAATAATATTCTTAACAAAGCCTTATAGTTTGTATTGGAATTCAAATGACTACTACAAGTATTACTATAGTAATTGTAATCTATCAATGAAGAGTGCTTACTATGAGGGGGAGGATGGGAGGCAGCCAACATGCAATGGTGGTGGTACGAGAGCAAGAGGAAAAGCATGTGAAAGCAGCCGCCAACACATGATATAGCTCGGAATGTTCAGCTGTTGGGCATCTCAGTCAACAGGGCCCTGTGATCAAATGTGGGAATGCTGACAAATTTTATTTATTCAAATTGTATATTATTCATTATTAATAGGAGGCTGAAAAATGTGCACCCCACCAGGTTCGAACGGTCACAGGGAGGATCATTACATAATATTAAAATTTTTGGCATGGATAACCACTGGGCAAGACTGGCATTCCCAGCTGAGAGATAAATGGCCTCAAGCCAACAAAAACAGGTCACATGATATTGAGTCACATGCCACGGTCACATTACCATTGCCACGCCTTCGTTGATTACTTTCAACCACATCAATGACGTCCACCAAACCGCCAACGCACCCAACACACCCAACACACCCAATGCCAACCAACACCCAATGCACTATGCCAGCAAATAGGCCCCCAAAGCACCCAGAGACGCACAAACAGCAAACAACAAGGCCAAGGGAGGTGGGGGGAATGGTGGAAAAGGACATGGCCCAAGGGGACGGCGGGGAAAGGGCGCCCTGAGGGGCAGAGGGAGGTGAGTCCCAGAACATTGCTCACCTACAGTGGCTCAAAAAACTGCCCCAATGTTTGTACATTTTTGAAAGATCAATATGGTATGAAGTGCTGACATAAGCAGGGGACCTGGGGTAATTATGTAAGATACTATGACATCGTGGCTTTCCAATGGACCCTGGATCATGTGATTTGGATCAATATCCATTAAGCTATAAGCCAAACAAAATGGCTACTCATTGGGGCAGTTTTTTGACCCTTATCTTATTTTCCATTATTCTGGCATTTATGATCCAATGCAAGAACATTATGGACTGTGGGAAGAATAAACAATGTCATGTGACTTTATTTGTATCAATTTGACATGTTGGAATTGGTTCAATCATCTTCTTGACCTCTTACCACCATCATGAAAGCCATTTCTACTGCTCAGCACAATACTGTTGTTTCTCTCCTCAATGAGGGCTATTCTCAGCGTCAAATCAAGGAGAAAACTGGTCTAGGGAAGGGTACCATCAGTAGGATCAGCAAAGATGTGGATGGAAACAAAGAAAACAACCTTGGTGGCCGCCCCTCCAAGCTGTCTGTTCGTGACAAACAGTCAATTATTCGTCAAATCAAGTCAGGGAAGCTTGATAATGCAGTTCAGGCTACCCAATTCATCAATGGCATCATCCCCAATCCTGTCACACCCCAGACAGTCAGAAATGCACTCAAGGAAAATCAATTTTATGCTGCTACAAAGAGGAAAGCTCCTCTTCTCAAATGAGCCCATCGCATCCGGCGTCTCCAGTTTGCAAAATATCATGAAAGCTGGACTGTGGAGGACTGGAAAAGGGTTCTATGGACAGATGAGACCAAAATCAATAGGATTGGGTCAGATGGAAAGGTTTATGTCTGGAAACAAAGGGGAGAACCACCATCTGATAGAACAACATCACCTACTGTCAAACATGGAGGAGGAGGAAACCTCATGGTATGGGGTTGTATGGGGTGGAATGGAGTGGGAAAGCTCATAGAGGTGCAGGGGAACATGGACAAGGTTCAATACTGTGAAATTTTGGAGAGTGGAGTTCAGGAAAGTTTTGAGAAGTTGGAAATGGTGGATGGCGAGCGCTACTTTCAGCAAGATAACGACCCCAAACACACATCTGGACTGGCCACACAGTGGTTTGAAGACAACAACATTCAAGTCCTTGGCTGGCCTGCCCAATCCCCTGACATGAATCCAATAGAACACCTTTGGGAACATCTCAAGCGCCGTCTTAAAGAATATCCGACACCACCCAAAGGAGTACATGAGTTGTGGGATAGATTGGCTGAAGAGTGGGGTGAAATTCCACCAGAGGTATGCCAAAACCTGATAGAAAGTATGCCCAGGCGGATACAAGCAGTTATAAAGGCAAAAGGTGGTCATACAAAGTATTAGATAGAAAATTAATAGAGGGTCAAAAAACTGCCCCAATGAGTAATCATTTTGTTTGGCCTATAGCTTAATGGGTTTTGATCCAAATCACATGATCCAGGGTCCATTGGAAAGCCACGATGTCATAGTATCTTACATAATTACCCCAGGTCCCCTGCTTATGTCAGCACCTCATACCATATTGATCTTTCAAAAATGTACAAACATTGGGGCAGTTTTTTGAGCCACTGTATAGGCAAGTTCTGAGCTGGATGAGCCTGAGGGTCAACTGGAGGAGCAGGTGGTTCTTCCCCCTCATCTGGATTGTTATCATCATCCTGAGCTGGATTTCCTCCTGCATTCTGTATAATAGGCTGAGCCTGTTGGGCAGCTACAAATTGCTGATCCTTATACAACTGGAATCCAGAATGATCTTGATTTATATTTGGATCATTTTCAGGGTCATCTTGTTCTATATCAGCATCATGCTCTTGTTGCCATTGTTGAAAGATCTGCCTCTGAATCTCAGCATTCTGTCTTTGCTCTTCATTTTAGGTATTATAATATCTCAGCTGTTCTTGTCTCAATACCTCTTGTATGTTTCTCTGGTATTCAGCTTCAAGTTGAGCAGCATTTTCAGCATTTTGTTGATACTGTATCTGTTCCTGTTGTAGCAACTGAACTCTTCTTGTTTCTTCCTGTTGCCTTTATTCTTGCTGCAACTGATTTAACAGGTATGCATCTCTATTTACCTGGTGGTTTGCCACTTGCTCTCAATGTGCAATATGGCCACAATGAATATTGTTAAGAGCAGGGTCTGCTTGACCACTGGTTATATCATGCACAGGTCCAAGTGACTGTGCAGCCCTGTGCCTTCTTGTTGTGAGAGGTACAGATGTAGGTGGAATAACCCTTGGAACAGGATTTTGCAAAGGTGCATCCCATCCTGGAGGCAATTGTACCTGTACTTTACAGTCCCCCATATGTCCTTGCGGACTCCATGCAGACTGCAAAAGTCCATACGGACTCTGCAAGGACAGCACAAAGTCCACACAGACTCTGCATGGACTCTGCGTGGGCTCACTTACTTTCTTCTATTATAAAGTACTTACTTACTCTTTTACTTACTGACAATCTACATAATTGATAGGATAGAAAAATATATTATTATTGAGTATAATACATGGATGATAAATATAATTTAATATAGGCGGGGGCCCCCACCCCCGCCCCCCCGTTGTCCTCGTTGGCCCCCGCGACATTGTCAGTGGCCTGGGTTTCAGCAGTGATGGCACTAGCCGCTTTTCTTGTCATTGTCCCCATTCTCGTTGTCGTTGTCGTCCTCATGGTGGTAGTGGTAGTCTCTTTGTTGTAGTTGTCATCGTCGTCACACCGTTGTTGGTGCTGCTGCTGCCACTGCTGTTGCTGTCATTGCCACAGGCCTTGTTGGCACCGTTGCTGCTGCTGCTGTTGCTGTCTTCATTGTTGTTGTTGTTGTTGTTGTTGTTGTTGTTGTTGTTGTTGTTGTCTTCCAGGTGCGCCGGGGCACCCTGGGCGTTGGCAGCCGTGTCATTCTTGTCTCAGGTTCCTGAAGTGGGAGGGGATATGCTGCGCGGTGAGCGTGTAAGTGAGCAGCAGTGTGGGACTCACCCCACTTTGCCCCTCAGGGCACCCTTTCCTCGTCGTCACCTCGTTCTGCGTCCGGTTCTACCCTTTGCCCCACATCATCTTGTGCATCGTTATGGTGCCGTCGATTGGCGTTTGGTGCATTGGTGGTGTGGGTGTGTTGGTGTTGGTGTTGGTGTTGGCGGTTTGGTTGATGTGGTTGAAGAGAACTAACAAAGACATGGCAATGGTAATGTGACCATTGCACGTGCTTCGTAGTCATGTGACCTAAGCCTGTACACTTGAGGCCAATTTAGCCTGGGGCTTGAAATGCCTGTCTTGCCCAACGGTTATGAATGCGAAATATATTACGTAATGTTCTTGTCTACGTGTTTGAACCCAGTTGGACACAAGTTTTTCAGCGCCGTTATGTTATGTTATTAATAACAAATAGTATACATAATTTGAGTAAATATAAATTATATTAGTAATCTGATTAGTAATAGACTGGCTGCGTGGACTCTGCGAGCTGTCCGTCCGTGCTAGTCCACATGTCCACGTAAAATTACACAGATTGATGCGGACTCGGTGCGGACATGGATTCTTGTCTGGCTGACGGTCCTGCCAAATGAGTCCACACAGAGTCCGCACGGGTTATGTGGCTTAGTGTAAAGACCTCAATTGTACATGAGCTATATTTTGCCCCAGGCCCAACAGAGGAAGAGCATTGTTATCATCAAGCTGAAGCCCTAGGTCATTGTTATGGTTGTTGCCAGGTATCAAGAATGGATTGTTAACAGCAGCAGGTTGAGGAACAGGCCAACCATGATGCCATACAGGCACTTGTGGTACATTAACAGGTCTGGGAAATAACCTAGAAGCATACAGAGAAGCAGGAACCTGAACTTGTGGTATATGAGGCAAAAACATAGGCTGTGGAATATTTGGCAGAACAGAAGGAATATTACCCCTTTGATTTTGATGTCGCTCATCAGGGTCAGTCATCTGCAGGCATTCTAAACAATCAGCAGCACATGCATCATGACATTCACTTTCAGGAGTCTGAGGAGTGTTTGGAGTATTTGGTTGAATAGGATCCCTTATACATATATATATAAACATGTTCAGCCAGTCACAGGTTTTAAGTATTTAATTACTTATGCATGTATTATCAGATGTTCAACTTTGAAAAATGCCAAATAGAGTGGAATCAAGACAGAGAAGACTATAGAATATACAGTCATCAGTAGTTATATACATCTAAACAACAGGAAGCAAGAACCTTTGCAAATAGAACTGAGAAGATAAAGATCAATAATCAGATTGGTGAGATCTGACTGATAAGAAGGACTTGCAGACTCTGGTGTTTCAGTGAAGGTCTGATATGTATTCATAAGGAATGTAAGCAGTATGGATCTGAAATCAGACATACCTGGAAAATTTCAGAAAATGAACCCTGTAGATATGTAGGTGATGGTAGAAGAAGAAAGAGTGGAAGATATGGATTGACCGATGTTTTGACTGGGTCACATGATCAGTATAGTCATGTGCAGCAGACTATAAGTGGGGAGGGGCAATGATTACCTACTCTGCATTCATAATACAAGTAAACAAATGACAAATTTGGAGAGATTTTGTGACCCACCTGATATTTCATGCTTTTGGGAGCACATGCTCATGAAATAAAACATGTTAAGCTAGTGGAAATTGAAGGACAGCATATGTGATGAGTTCCTGTCTTGTTTTGAGCTCTATAGTTTTGAGCTGAGTTTTAAATAACATGTTTCCATATTTGGCTCACTGCTGATTAGATTTGGTATGTAATTTAGTGACTTGACACATCTCGGCTATCTAAATTTCAGACCACAGGCAAGGTAACAGACAACAGTGCACCATTGCTGACATCTTCCTTGGTCACAATACAGCTTGCCTTCCTTGATCAATCCTACATGAATTTTCAGGGGCAAGAGGGTCTTTGTGGCAGATTTTTTGATTTTTTTGTTATCTCCTTCACAGGCCCAAAAAACATATGTAATTTTGATGAATCTTGAAAAATATGAGGGAATCAAAAAATCCACCACAAAGACCCTCTCCAGGCAGATATTTTGAACAACTTTTACTATTAGACCAATCCATTATCTTCAGTTTATGAGCCATTGGCAATGTGGGTCATCAAATGGCACTTTTCCAAGCCAGACAAATAACTATAAACAAGGCAAGAATAACCAGCAATTGCCCCTCCCCACTATAAGAGAAGTTTTTGAGAGTGATTACAAATAGCTGACAAATATTAGTCATGCTGACCAATGCTGACTCATCCTTGGACAATTCCCACATTGACTCTCCCATATGTTATAGACAAGCTAAAGACCCATGCACGGCATGGTGCCACACAATGCTTTATCCCACTAATTGGCACAATTGTTAATCCAAATAATATATATTACTTTAATTTGATATGATAGGCTCATGCTTGAAGGAAAAGCATATGAGCTACTATTAATCTATGGTTATACATTGAGGTGCTCACATATCAGAGGTTGTTTGTATGTGACATTTATACCTGTTAGCTATCTGTGATCCTGGCAATTACCTACCAATCTGCTGAAACTTATATAATTCCATGGTATGAAAAGCCATAGGTGCTTGAAATTAGACTTACCTGGGTTAGAGAGGTAGGTCAGATCCCCAACACCTGTAGAATCATATGTGGCCTTTCCATACTATTGCAAGGAGGGTGCCCAATTCTGCCCACACTGTCACAACTTGCAATATCAACATTTGTTCATTGTTCATCAGATCCCCTGCTGTCAGTACACCTCTGCTATCAGCACCTCTTGCTATTAGCACCTGTACACCCTGTTATTGTGATACCCACTATTGCCACTCATATGCCTTACTCATTACATCACCATCAGAGCACAGTGACTTGCTTGTATATAATGTACCTTGTGACTCTGAGCCACATGGCAACAATGGGACTTTATAGCTATTATCTAGAGTAAGTAAATAGAATAGAGACCCCTAGTAGAGGAATCCAAGGAGAATACTCTTTGGATTCCTCTGCTAGGTAAGTAGACAGCATTTACCTGACTTCTTAAATATGCCTTTGGGTTCCTCTGCAAGATTTCATTCTGGCCAACCTTGGATTAGTACAGCATGGCATAGGGTTGCCCTTACAACTATCAACTACCAATTTTCTGTGCCTGTATCATTCTTTACAGTAATTAGCCCATGGCACAGGTATTCCAACAGATATTGTTCCCCTGACCCATAGATCCATAACCCCACAAATTTCAGAATGGCCAAGGATTAACCAAATTATGATCACAATAGAATCTTTTCATTTTTTTGAGTGGAGCCCTACTTTGGGGGCCCCAAGGCCTGTTTTGTTTCCCACAGGTTCCTGCAAGCTAGACAAATATCCATGCCTGTATGGGGTCAGGTAGAAAACCTGCAAGAGCACCTCATATGCCCCTCCTGGAGCTATAAAAGTAAAGAGACAGAACCCACTACTAAAGGAGCAGAAATCTTGAGTTTGATACTAATTACTACTACAACCCACTCCAACAGCAGGGGTGTGGAGCAATGCAAACTGTTTTCTTGTAGTTGTTCTTATTACAGCTTATCCCTGGTTGAGCAGATCATAGAAAGAAATTTTATATGGGTGGGATTGACCGATGTTTTGACTGGGTCACATGATCAGTACAGTCATGTGCAGCGCACTATATGAGAAGGTTTTGAGAGTGATTACAAATAGCTGACAAATATTAGTCATGCTGACCAATGCTGACTCATCCTTGGACAATTCCCACCTTGACTCTCCCCTATGTTATAGATTGTAGATTGTAGATTGTAGACAATCTGATCACACATCATACAAGTGTGAAAAATAAAGGTTGAGAAAGATGTCTCGAATGACATCAATCCATCTTGGATATTGGTAAGTGCTCATTGCCTGAGTACATTGTACATACTGGGGGAAATGGCTTGTTTTGACACCAAATTTGTATCTGTCTGTCTGTATATATTAAAGTACCAGGAACGTGGGAATTGATTGTGACTAATCCTGACTAAGCACTGACTAAGTCTGACAAAGCAGCAGAAAAGTTGTCTTTTAAGTAGAGTGCTGACTAAGAATGACAAAGCAGGAAAATTGTTGAAGTCACATGCTATGTCACCTGCTCAAGTCACCTGCTCCAATCACCTGCTCTAATCACCTGTTCAAACCAGCTCAAGTCACCATAACCACCACATCACATGACCTCTAAAGCGCACTAAGTCAATAAATATTAACCCATTTGTATGCACACTTCCTCATAAATTTCAGATGCTCAAACTATATTATAAAAAATACATTCAAATGGTGCTACTGCTCATGAAATTACAGACAGGCAAAAATGAAAATGACTTTTACCTGACCAATTCTGCTACAAAGCCTTTAATTCACACAATATATTCCAAACAAACCCTATTTTAATTACATCATATTACATTATATTTGTTTAAAAAAAATGTTCTATCAAGGTCATAATCACATGCTAAGTTGCCTGCCTCACAACAAACATAATCACCTGCTTTACAGCACAGGATAACCCCAACTAAAGTGGACTAAAGTTAATAAATATTATCTGTTATCCTTAACTTTTTTGTGTATGTATACTGCCTGACAAGTTTCAGATGCTCAACTAAAACAGTAAAATAGGTATTTAAATGGTGCTACTGCTTATAAAATTACAAATCAAGAATATACAGACAAACATGGAAATGACTTTACCTAATCAATTCTGCCATCAAGCCTTTTTTCAATGCAATGTATTCTAAGATTACAAATCCTGTTTTAAAACCTGATATATTATACACCAAAAAAAACTCTTTCCACCAAATACAATGATATAAACTCTTCCAAAATACTGGAAATGCTAAGGTATGCATACTACATTATAAATTCTATTGCACATGACAGAATGGAAGGAGCCACAGCAATGTACCCCAATTGAATACTTGAACTCTATCCATGGATCAGAGCTACCTCTTTCTAAGCTTATATTTAAAGCAACTGGAATCCAGTGCAAATGATTAAGTGAAATAGTGTAATTGATTAAAAGAAAATATAATGGGTAGAAACATTGATTTCAAGAATTTGAGTAGAACTGATATTTGTTAAATTAAGCCAATGATAATTACCTTTTCATGATGGATTATGTATGGCAACTAACAAATGTGGTAGGATAATAACTATACAATGTTGAATCTGACCTTAGACTATTTGTATCCACTGTTTGAGTTACAGTTCAACCAAGTTATATATACATGATTGTTTATCTGCAGAGGGGAAAGATAGACATAATTATGGCAATAACACAAATATGGATGTGCAAGAGTAGGTTTGTAAAACCAGGAAGACAGGGTAAAATAGGATATGACAATAATGCATAAGGTGGTTGGATTGGAATAGTAAAGGGCCATATCTGAAAGCAGGACTGAGGTGATATTATGAAAATTGTAGGTATAGGAGGTTATAGGGCTCTAACCATTTAGTATTTGTTTATAAAATGGTGTAAACTAAACATTTACCAAATAACAAGAAGGCCATTGAGGACAGAAAGACTCAAATAAACATTAATGCATCAAGTAAATGGTAATGGACCATCAGCAAACAAATGATGAAGTTTGAACAAATCTAAGAGGCCTTGGCTGTCTTTCATATAAGTACATATCTCCTTAAAACCATGGAATGGATATTTATAATATATGCCAGTTGTCATTTGCCAATTATAGGAAGCTATATGATGTAATATGGATACAGCATGCTGTAGTATCACCACCCCACCACTCATAGTGACCATTTACTACTGTTTGTTTACCAATTGTTTAGCATTTAGATAGGTGGTGAGTAAACCAAACAGAAATGGTAAACAGTAAACAAATGAAACAATTGGAGCCTTAAGAGGTAAAGAGTGATTATAAATATGATATGGGCTATATGAATGAGATAGAAATAAAAATGGTAAGCTGAGAGTGTATGTTTTGTTTCCAGGCATGTGCAGTAGGGTGCAATAGGATACAATAGAGTAACTGGCTCCAAAGAAGTTCCAAGATAAAGACAAGGATTGAGGTGCAACTGAAGTGATACAATGTGGGGTTTTATAGGATATTGGGTTATATAATATGCTGGATACAGTATATAAGATTTCTCTATGAAAGTGAAGGCACTGACTAAATTTTTGAGATGTGATGTGTGATAAAAATTCTGGGATGAAGGGGGGGTCTGGGGGCAGAGCCCCCAGCAAGCCAAGGATTTGTGATAAACCATGGCCCAGTGCCACAGTGCCGTGGCATAGCCACAGGCCATAAGCTTGTCCTATACATTAAAGCAGCTGGATGTTTTGACCCTAGCTCTGCTGACCTAATATTTGCTTTGCTTAATAAAATATGACTAATCAAGAAAAGATGACAAATATTGAATGGACACCTGAAACAGAAGCAGGCAGCATTTGCTGTTGGGCACATCATTTAGTCATGTAACCAAAAAGCATGCAGCATCAAATTTGAAATCCTGTAAAATGTGTGCCCTCCAAGTCAGGCTGCTAACTCCTCACTAATGTATCCATTTATTGCTAGGATCCAGAAGCAATATCATCCTTCTTTCTCCACTCACATAGTACATTCTGGAAAGGTCAAATCAATTAAATAAAGATTCATGGCCATAGCCTGTTGATTACAAAATACTTATGAAAGCATACATACAAGCTTTGAGGCTCAATTGAGATATACAAGGATGTGTATTAGATTTTGTGCAATCTAGAAAGTACCTTGATTATAGGCAGGAACATATCACATGTATTTGTTATGAGACTAATTACCATCTCATTTACATATCCAAAAGCCATGATCATGATTCATTACCTATTCTTGCCACAGTAAAAATTAGAATGAAGCAGATGAATCTCTTCTAAAACACCAAGGTATTTTGTTTTAAAATTACAATTCTACAGTCGTTTCTTAGAATGGTAAAAAATCAATGGTATTTGTGGCCAACTGCAATCCACACTCCAGTAACCATATACCTGGAGCTCTCTTTATATATTTGTGTAAATATTATTTGCCCTCAGAATGGGTGAGCCACCCCCCCATGCCAAAGGCACGGGTAGTAAGCTTGTCTATTTTAAAGTACTATGGCCATGTGAAGTGATTGTGACTAAGTCTGACCAAGCAACAAAAGTTGTCTTTTAAGTAGAGTGCTGACTAAGGTTGACAAAGCAGGAAAAGGTGCTTGAGTCACATGCTATGTCACCTCAGATCACCAGCTGAAACCAGTTCAAGTCACCTGTTCAAGCCAGCTCAAGTCACCCCTGCCAAATGCACACAGAGAAGGCCATCCAGGAATCCAAAGAGAGTGCTGCTCATGTCAAAGCTGCATGCACAGAATGATGCCAACCAGAGAGGAACCTGGATGACCAGGAAGCAATAGACAAACTCCAAAATCTATTTCAGGAAATGAATCTCAGCAATATTGGTGAGAATGTTGATCATGATTGAGTTCTCTCTGCTATTATTGATGCCAGATCCATTGATCCATCACTTCTGGATTTTGATGATGAGCTGAAAGCCTGGCAAGAGGCAAAGGAATCCACAGATGCAAAACTCTGGGAAGAAGGCTACTGCAACAAATTGAAGTCTTTAAAAGAAATGGGCATATACAAGCTGATACCTCAGTTGGATGTCCCTCAAGGAAAGAAAATTCACAAAGGTAAACCCATTTTCAAGATAAAACAGGATGAAGCAGGGAAGGCTGTTCATTACAAAGTCCACCTGAAAGGGGGTTCCTGGGCTATAAGCATGCTGATGCTATGAAATGCAATCTCTTACACACACACACCAAATCTATTAATCAACACACAAACAGTAGGAATTGCCTGATTTGAGTTCAGGTTCAAGTGCATGAAAGCACTAAGTTTTTTATAGTACTAGCCAAAGCCTTTTCAAAGATATCTCAACTGGTTTGATTCAGACAAGGCTTTAACCAAGTGTTTAGACCTTAGGTATATTTTATAATAGCTTTCAATTCAATTGACTGAGTACCAAGTGTACATTCAATTATTAACAATCCCAAGCAGATCAATAAGTCCAAGTGAAGTGACTTTTGTACAGAGGTACCAAGTGCACCAAAGGCCAAGTGCCTAATAATTCCAATGGACAATACAAGTGCTAAGTTCCAAGTGAACTGAACTCTTCAATTCTGCAATCTCTTAGCCAAATACTTCAAGACAATTCTAACCAAGACAATGGAAGCAATCTGGTCCTAGATTTGTGTGTGCAATAGTGTTTCAACAAATATGATTTGTATATCCTATTGTAGCATGAAGTGGGGGTAAGATTCCTTACTTCTGCACTATCTATCTACAGTCTATTTATAGTGTGCAAACTAGAATTAACTAATATTATAAATAATGGTAATTTTATGTGGAACAAGACCCCCAGCACACCAAGGGCTTGTGTTTTAATACTGACTCATCTTCTATGACTTGGCATGCATGCCATTTGTGCCATCTATGTCATCACTTATTACTTGGCCAATATCAAGAGATCTGGCTAAACTCTTATCAACACTTGGCAGCATGCTTGGTTATTTCTAAACCATGCAGCACTGTCTTTTACTTCTCCTAACCACTCCGGTTGTCATTTTATGGTGTCCTGTCTTTCCAGTAGTTAACACCAAGTGCCCCTGACTAGGCTCTGGCCTTGGGTCATGCAAGTCCCAAATTTACAATTACTTCTCCTATTAATGATGATCCCTAGACTAATGATGTCATACATATTACAACAGTTACTTATTGTTAAGATACCAAGGTTGTAACTGGGCATGGTGAATAGAACTAATAATAGTCCATACTCATAGTCCTCTGTACTGATAGTGTGTTAATCCTTAGACTAGTTCACTCTGATTAGCTGCCTTGGAGCTCAACTCTAATCCTTTATTACCATTTACTTGGTTATTAGAAATGATACTAATAGCCTTACTTGTTGACTTTACAAGTGCAAACAATTTTGGGCCATATCACTGTGTCATCTTTAGAGGTGATGGACAAATATATGGGAGGGATTACATGAAGACTACCTCACCTACAGCATGCATGGAATCCTGGTGAATACTGCTACATATTGCAGCAGCAAAAGATTGGGATGCTACTCAGATTGACATCAAGACTGCCTTTCTCTATAGTCTACTACCTGAGGCAGAGACTCAATATATGGAACAACCCAAAGGTTTTGAAGAACCAGGACAGGAAATCTGGGTATGGAATTACAATGTGGCCTATACAGGATGAAGCAAAGCAGTTGCATATGGAACAAAACCATGAACAACCACATGATTGGCTGGGGCTTTACATGCCTATCATGTGAATCCTGCATTTATCATAGGAAATCCACCACTGGTATGATCATTGCTGCTGTCCATGTGGGCAATTTTCTCTCTATTGCCAACACAAAAGAGGAAAATGAGGTTTAAAAACCAGATGAGAGAGGTTTGGCAAATTAGTGATTTAGGCCTCTCTTGTTTTGTCATTGCTGTCACCATCAAATGGGATCATAAAAATCACATTGTTAAGTTATCACAAACCATGCTCATCAACAAAATTGTCCGACAATTTGGTCAGATGGATGCCACTTCCTTACCTATCCCTATGGACCCTGGCCTCAAACTCTGGCAAGTCAATGTCAATACACTATCACAAGAAGAACAAGTTCTACTTACAAAACTCCCTTACCAATTGCTAGTGGGTTGTCTCCTGTACCTAGCAATTGCCACATGCTGTGACATTGCCTATACAGTACAGCAACTTTCCCAATACCTAGATTGCTACACATTTGTGCACTGGAATGCCATGGTTTGCCTTGTCTGCTACCTCAAAGGAACACATGACTTCAAACTTCATCTTGGAGGATCAAACCCTATTGAACTTGCAGGGTTCACTGATTCAGACTGGGCTAACTGCTTGGACACATGGTGTAGTGTTGGGGGATATGTATGGACTCTGGGATACAGCACTCTATCTTGGGGGGCACACAAACAAAAAAAAGTAGCTGCATCGTCATGTGAAGCAGAATACGTGGTAGTGTTCAAAGCAGCAAAAGAATGTATATGGCTACATTCACTACTTATGGCTACTGGTTTCTTGAACCCAGGACCAACAAAACTCCTTTGCAATAACAATGCCACTATCAACTTGTCTGAAGACCTGTTACTCCATGCTCATGTCAAACACATTGACATAAAATACCATTTCTTACATGAGCGCATTCAGTTGAACAAGATCAAAGTCTGATACATTAACACTAACAACAATGTTGCTGACCTATTCACCAAAGCCCTTGACTGAAAAAAATCTACCTGCCTTTGAAATTTTCTGGGCCTCTTCTGGATGACGCCAATTCCATGCGAGGAGGAGTATGTCCACAGTGAGGAGGAGTGTTAAGTTTTGATGCACACTGTGAATGCCCTTTGTTCATGGTTGCATCCATGATGCTCTTTGTTCATGGCCATGTCCATCATGTTTGCTCCTTCACCATTCCCTTTGGTACCTTTCACCTTTGTTCCACATACATATATATACTCTACACACCTTACAAACACCCTCAGTTGATTATACACAGACAAGGGTGAGTCACTTCTTTATTTATCACATGGACACTCACTTACTACCATATCTAGTTAACTGTGTTATACTATAGGTACAGTACTAACAACAGTTGATTATACACAGACCAAGGTTAACTGTGTTATACTATAGATTATACTGGGTTACATTTTAACCCTTGAACAACCATTTTCAATTGTTTAGCCAGTGTGTTTGATGCAAGCAATTTCCTGATCTCACACAATTATTGTCAGGGATAGACATAGTCATTCTCAATGGCCTGGTTCTGTGCCAGGTCTGGTGCAAAAGAAGCCAGCACAGCTTACCTATTACAACAGGTTTCAAATGGAGTGGCACTTGCATGAAAATTCTTTGATGTCACAATTTCACAAATGTCATGGCCTTTGGAGACAGTGTTGGGTGTCTGGTTAGGGAGTCATATTCATCAATAATTACCTGCTACTGGTATATACTCCTGCAAGGTGATGGATGTTTATGGGGGTCCCAAAAAAGGGTTTATGTCATTTTGTTAACTCATGATGTCTTTATATAAGTATTATTCTATTTGGAAACTGCTGTAACTAAAATTGTAGTGGTTGAAGCTAGTAGTGAATTCATTTACATGGGCAAAGAGAAAGGGGGAAACATGTTTTTTTTTTTTTTTTTCCTTCAATGTTTTTATATACCGCAATACAAAAGTACAGAAGCGGTCACGTGTAACCGTAATCGTATCAAGCCGAGTCAAGATATGTCCATTATAGGCCGTCATATGAGGCAGGTCTGGATTGCCCCGCCCGTTCCCGCTTGGAAGCGCTCCCTGAGTGAGCCCCCTTGTGAGGGGCCGTAAAGTAGTCCCTTTTGGGAAACGAGAGCAGGCGTCGTAGCAGGGGGGCACGCCCCCCGCGCCTCTCAATCCGCTTGGTAAATAAGCTTAAGTGCGGCCACCCCTGCCGACAGGTTCCCCGGGGGGGCTCATCCCCTGGAGACCTCCTCAAGAGGAGATCGACTTAGTCCGGAGAGGCCGAGGCCATGCATGACCACTCATCCCGGGCCGAAGCCCGAGACTGATGCCTCGGTGTCGCGGCTACCCCTCAGCAAGTACCTACTTACCTCCCGGTACACCCACCCTACTCTAAACGGGGTTCCCGGAAAACCCCAAAGGCCGCCAGGTTGTCATGGAGGAAATTGCTGACCCATACAAGAGTCAGCTCTCTCCTGGGCCGGGTTTTCCGCTGGTAAAGCGGACAATACCGGAATACATGTTCTACGGTCTCCTTTCCGAGGCCGCAGTCGCAGTCATAGGTCTCCTTCTCCTTAAGGAACCTCTGTCTGTACGCGCCAATCGGTGCATGGCCCGTTAGGGCCCGCGCCAGCCTGACGGTATCACTGGTGCTGGTGGACACCTTTCCGATCCAAGTCCCCCCTTTCAGGTGGCTTGGCAATAGTTGCTTACTCCCTTCGTGGAGCGGCAGGAAGTGGGCCCCAATGTAAGACTTCTGCTTGGCCAATTCGCTCCAAGCGTCCGTCATACGTAGGACCGCGTCCGCCCTCGCCTTAGCGAGGGATGTGTGTTTTACTTCTCCATGTGGGACCTCTGCAGTGGAGGCCGCTTCATGGGCAAGTATATGTTCGCGCACCCCGCACGCCTTTGGCGTGTGGTGCAGAGTAATACTGGCGTCCGGTTTCACCGTTAGCCAGTAAGCGAGTTTGGCCGACACGTTGGCGGCCCATTTGTGTGCCGTGTGATGCGTCGGGTCAATGACCAGATTGATTGCATTCACGGAGTCCGAGAAGACATCAATTTTCCGGATGTCTAAAAGGGGGAAACACGTGAAGATAAAGTTTAAGGGGGTATATGGCGGAGTTCCAAATTAGGTCACATGTGTCCGCACTCATAGTGAAGGCCTATCCCAAAACCCACTACTAAAGTAGCGGGAATTCAAGGACATTTTTCACACTCATAAGAAGGAGAAATTGTATCATCAGCACGATTCCACTGAGGAACAACTGGCTTCCATACTACACATGTGTGTGACCCATATGCTTTCAGAGTCATCATGAAGTCGAAGGCCACGGGACCCGGTCACGATGACTCTCTGGAGGAGCACTCGTGGCAATCACTAACTTTATATTAATCCGGATAGTCTATTGATCTACATACAGCAACGCGTGCAGTCACTGGGAGCGAAATCCGCCTTCCTCTTCTCGAAGTTGTCCCCACCATGTGGTTAGGTTAGTCTGTTTCCCAAGTCTGTTCCTTTCGGGCGTTGTGTTTGTTCTATCTTTGTTTGATAACATGTGGGAGAGCGTCACCTCGACAACTAAAAACTGAGAGTGAAGGGCTTCTACTTTTTATTCTCAGTATCTTGAAGATATGCGTGTTCTTTCGTTCATTGCTGTCGCCCAGGCTGCACATAGCCTTGCTACCCCCGTAGCAGTGGACTTCTTCAATCCAATGTTAGGAGGAGGCTCTATGCTCAACAATGGTCTGTAAAGCACGTATGATCACTTTCGCTCAGATCCCTGACATAATCTTTGAAGCCGGAAGTGGGGGGGGGGAACCTCTCAATGTATGCATGTAGCTGTGGCCACTGGCATTATAACGTTGACTGTCTGTCCTTAGGTCATAATCTCCGGTCTGAGTTCTCCAGGTGTCCTTACCAATGACGGTGTTCTCAACTTCGCGAAGGCCATTGGCTTGTGAGCCACCTTTCATAATTTATTACATACTTTACATTTAACTATCCCCAGCTCGACAGAATGTTTAGGTGTGCATTTGGGGGACCCGCAATCGGCCAACCTAGGAGACGGGAATGGCTTCGTAAATCAGACAGTGAGCGCTGTTTACCTATTAATGACTATCAATCGTAAATTTCCATCTTAACTGGTCACGATAAGATGGAATTACGTGAAGACTATGGCGACCCCGACCTTGGAACATGCTTAGAAAGCCTGATTGGTGGAAACCACTTCCGGTGATTGTGACCCAATTAGCCTCTAATACTTCTCAACCGACCATCGACAGTGTCTATCGACAGAATGGACCAACTGCCAACAGCGGGGCTCTATTTCTTGCGTGAGTGTGCGATATGTGTTTAGTCGCACTTTGATTAAAGGGTTGTTATGAATAGTGTGTCACAAGAAGAGGTATATAGTCATGTCGTTCGCGGTTTCTACTCCCTCATTGATCCCCTGAAGGATGTCAGTCACAGTCATACAATAACTCCTAATGGTTACAATATTGGTGACCAATCTCTTTAAGGATTTTCCAGTCAAGCCCAGGCTTATGGTTGCACCCTGATCAGGTAGAGACCGTTTGGCTGGAGGCGCAATTGGAGAAAAATCATTCGGGGGTATCACGTATTCCACCACTGTGAAGAATATCACAGGCTTACTTCCCCCTGGTTCAACGGGGTGAGTGGCTTGTGCTGTCGATATGAAATATGACAAAGGGGTCTAAACTGTTGAAACTCAGTGTAAACCATGGTAAGCTCGAATCTGTCACAGGTCTTCAAGTTGCCGAATTTGAGAATAGGTATTGCGACCGATGGTATCACGACTCTCCTGACCGTGACCCTCAAGTGAAGGAGCACTATAATTTTTATTTTTTTCCCCTGTCAAGTCGATCGAACGACCAGGGGTTCGACAACTAGCCATTTGGATCTGAAATTCCGCGTTATGATTATGTTACAGTTGATAATGTGGTGGTTAAACAAAATATCAATGAATAGCGACAACGTGATATCAGGCCCGGTCATCGTCCATCTCTACTTCCTCCTGCTTGACAGACAGGCCTTGACCAGACGGAAAATCAGGCTCTGGTAAAGCTGCATCTTCGTTGATTCTACGGCAGTAGCATTGCCGCTCGCATGCCCTCTTCGTCTCTTCCTGCTGAACTTCTTCCCGGGTGCGGCGTTGTACCCGCGCAAGGACACAGTCGAGTTGGAAAAAGTTGGCATCATCTACCGCGAACTTCTTATGTTTCCGTCCCGAAATGTGCTAAGCAAAAAGAGTGAGAAGGAGCGTGGACAATGAAAAGGTAGATATACGTTTTTGAAGTCCTCGAACTTGACACGACAACTCTCACAGTAACCTGGTTTACTACCTTCCTCACGCTTTGGTAATTTAAAAGTATTTGTACTTCGGCTCTTCCTAAGCATAGGCTGTTTTTCTGGAATCGCAGGCGGACCCATCAACGCCTTGTCATCCTGAAGTTTATCTGTTGCGGCGTAGGGGAATTTCCGTGAAGTTATGATCTGTTGTTTCATACGCCCGCTCAGGGCAGATGGTAGCTGAACATTTCGCAGGGAATGCCCAGCTGTGGAAGTCGTACCAGCAGTAGAAGTAATTCCTACACTATTTCCAGAGGCAGCCATGTAACCAAGTCCTGCACCAGATAGTAGATATCCGGAAGCATTTACTGACTCCAGATTGTCGCCGTCGGCATCAAGATCAAGGAGATATTCGTCACGAAGCCCTCCATTTCGCAATGCTGTCCCACGACCAAGGCTATTCATGGATACAGAGCGCCTTAGATCGCCTGTCCGTGAGGCATGCAAATTTGCTTCAGCTATCCTTTTCATGGCCTCCGCTTGCCTAAGCTTATACCTGTGTTTGGCGCGTTCTTCTTTTGAATCTGCTTCGTTTTGTTGAAGCTTTTCCCATCTTTTCTTTTCTCGCTCATCGTAGGCGATAAAAGGGCCTCTGGCCCGAGGATGACAGTATAGGACAGGCCAGGACACTTTAGATACTCCTTTGGGAGGTAGATAATATTCATGGGCAGCGATGGTAGCTAGCTGTTGACGCATATCTTCAACGAGCACGAATTTACTACCTCGTGCAAAATATCTGAAGTCGTGTCGCTTCTGAGTTGGATCTCGTTCAAGTGTTCCATGAACCCGCTCGGATTGTAACAGGCGCGTGAGGGAGCGCTGACGATTTGTGGAGGCGAGGGGTCGGGATAACGTATTAGATTTGTGGATAGCCGATGTGGGTGCTACAGGAGATTCATTAAGGAGACGAGTGAGCACGCTATCGAGTTTAGCTGTGTTCCATATCTTCTTGTCTTGTCTAATAGCCTCTGTAAGGACATCGAATGTTGGCGTGTCCTCAGCGAACCTAACAGCGAGATTATTAGAAGGGTCTTAAGCCTAGTAGGAGTTCAACACACCTCCCCTTGAGTTTGATCGGACTCCTCAATATACCATCTCCAACGGTTTCGGGATTATTCTCTTTGTCGGCTAGAGTGTCAACCTTGGGCAACGGACGATTCGCAATGAAGTGGGTAATCGTATTGGAGAAAAAGTCGTCGATGGTCTGGGTTGGTTTGAGTTGCACAGACTAGGTCTCAGTGAAATGGGAAGAACCTACAGCCCCGAGGAGTTCGATTCTAGCCTTATACCCTTCGGATGCACCAGCTCCCAAGCTTTGCTCATCAAAACAGAAGATAAATCCTGGGAAGGCCCGGGTATACTTTTCACGAAACTCTGCCTTCTGTTGTTCGCGCTCCAAATGTTTCCTTTCTCTGGCGGAATCACAGCTTACTATCGCATGGGCTGGTACAGAACTTTTTGAACGCTTAGTGGTTGGGTTGTGTATGCTGGCGTCAAACAGGTCCGGGGACCGAGCGCGTTTAGAGCCAGATATGGTCCTAGTCGGTTTGGGTGGCGAGCAGGTCTGAATCGGGCGATTTGAGAATGGTCGGCGGTTTAGGGTAGCCATAATAGAAAACAAGAAATAGCTAGTGAAGGAGGCAATATGTTTGTGACACGGCCGCAAATTAGGCAGCGGGAGGCACCGCGGTCGTCTTGGTGGACAGCGCAGAAACCCATTCAACGCGTCCTTGTCTGTTTTGGTTTGTAAGTAGTTGCAAATAAACACCACGTGATTACAACACCCCTGATTGATGCAAATGGTGCTGTGTTACTCTTTCAGTACGTACATGTCTGGCTTCGATATCTAACATACGAAATATGTATTCTTGTCTATATCTATCATGGAATCCCAGCAGGATTCACCATAACAACACTCAATACGCCGCATCGCGAGTTCGTGATGTCCACGTGACCGCGTTCCTATAGCTTGACTAGTCGCGGCCGAGAACACTCGTATAGTACTGGTAGTACTCCTGGAAGGATTCTGGGTTCGCAACCGCGTCGTTCGTTGCAATGGTACAACCTGATACTATTTTTTGAACAGCCAGTTCTACCTTTTTGCCATTCAAGGTGTACTAGATCGAGAACTATCAGCCAGCTACTGTAGAAGAACTTTCGCCATAAAACACTCACCGGGATATCACCGACTTTGATAATGCTGTCAGGAACATGACGCGCACTCAAATTGGTCTTTATTGCAGCCTTGATCTGATTTATTAGATCACTGGACAGCTCTCGTCCTGCACGCATCTTGACGAACAACAAAATTCGCTCGTCGGCGATTTGTGGCAGTCGCTGGGCTACACAGATCGAATCCTCCATCTCGGGTAAAAATTTCTCCATGATGGAATAAATTTCGCCAGTGCCGAATCTTACTCCACCTCGATTGAGAATACCGTCGCTGCGACATGATTTCAGATGACACTAGCATTAGAGCCATACTCCCGGACCTGCGGCCAATAATCATCATCCCATTGGTCTCTGGGTTAATTACCATGAAATCGCCTTGTCGCCAGACACCTGCATGTTTCTTGATCAGCTCGGCTTCGCGTAACAAGAATATAGCTACCAGGATACATGTTATAATAAGTAGTGCGGAACGTTTCTCCGGTAGGGTCGCCCCAGAAGCATAGTGGAATTGAAGGATGTGGTCGGGTGCATACCATTTCTCCAGCTTCTCCGAGACGTTCAATATTTTGGCCAGACGAATCATAAATCTCAACTTTCATGCCTAAGGACTTGCATGGAATCTCTTATTGGAAATAGTATCAGTTTAGCAGGGGAAAGGATGGACAAACACGCGTTCAAATTAGAACACACCTCCAGCATAAACTGGCTCACTCAAAACACTAGAGATGACTAATACCGCAAGGAGTTGGCTCGCGAACGGTGGGATGGATGACGAAACTTACAAGAAGTACATATATCAGTCCCGCCCATTCCTGTCATAACCCGTACTGCACCACCAAATGAGACCTGAGTCCACTCGTGCAGGGACGCAGTAAGGACAGCGCCGCCAGATGCAATCGTTCGTAACTGTTCAAACGAAGCAAATTCAACTGCAGATCACGTTAGCCCTGTTATTTCATATATGGCTCACACAACGTACGAGGCTGAATACCGCGTCTGCGTATCTCAGCCAGGAAACGTGGGCTGATCCCAAGAACTGTGACTCTAGAAGCGGTGTAAGCCTAATGTGATCTGAAATCTCAAACCCAGTAGATAAAAACAACCCTTGATCGTGGACTGAACGCAAGAAAGTTGTGGGGCTGGGGTGGAATGGTGACCCGTCATAGAGTATGAGACGCGCACCCCACGCCAATCCCGCAACCATGAGGTTCCACATCATCCATCCAGCCTGAATACGATTAGTTCTGATCATTTCGGATGGTTGAGAGACAAACAGTTGTATATTGTAGTAATGTGTCGTTGCGTCCAACTCCATAATTGAGGCCAATATCTTTCATGGTTTGCAACAAAATACCCTGTGATAAAATGTAAATGTAGTCACACGACCCGGTGGTTACGAAATGTGTACCCCCGATGTATGTACGATGCACTTTGGAGTACCAGTCGTGCCTGAAATTGATCAGAATCGCGAGAAACAAGATATATAGAGGGCTACCCACCGCTGGAATATAATATGAGCAACGGTTGCCCAAATGGAAGTTGTTCAAAGACGAGCGTCCGTTCGTCGCCTGGGGAAAGGAATTCCCTCAAAGTCACGCTGTGGTGAGTTCGATAGTGGCCAAATTAACCCAAGTTCAAGTGTACGCACCAGTTCAAAGGGCGCTCACAAGGGAGGTCGTTGCCCGTCAAAGAGCTTGGGAGTAATATGGCGAGATATAGACCATAATTGAAGAGTTGCTGTATTACTTCTAACACCTTCGAGATGACATTGAATGTTCTCCCTGTATAAACAACCTCTGTCTCGACAAATATAAATTTAGGTTGGATTTGACTGTATCTATCAAGAACCCCCTAAAACCAGATGAGTAGAAATTCTAATCCAATAGTTTCTTGGGGTCACCTTCGCACCCATATCTGGAGATGTACTTGTATAGATCCCGCCAATGCTTGCCGTGGCCAAGTAAAGTACAATTGCAGTTATTGAATTTGTCACAATGGCTAATTTTTGATCAGCGTACTAGAGATGAAAACGGAAATTTACATACCTGCTACCCGGTCTCCTACTTTCAGTCCACTCATACGCAGCGCTCCCGCCATATTTGCAACCATTTTTCGCAATTGTCTGAAGCTATACTCAATGACGACACTAGACTCCCCAACCATACTGCACGCAATGGAGTCGTCATTCCTACGCAGTATGTTCTCGGCGAAATTTAGTCGGGCCCCAGGAAACCAGTTGGGTACTTCGGGAAATGCACCTGGAACTTTGACCTGAACAAATGTGACGGTCGTGAACAACTTGGTTTACACTACGAGTTACACACACCTTCTCGGGGGGGGTAGAATAAATGACACCTGTATAACGCCATAGGTCCATCCAAAATTCGTCACTGCTCACAGAATAAGTATGGAAGTCTTGATAAGTCTCTGAGAAAGGAAAGAATGGTGAATGAGATGGTGGGGCCCAAAGAGATGGGTATGGATAATTACTAAGATTTAATCCTGGGTGGCGCCTGTTGACGGCACGTTTGAAGGATTCGATGTTTGTAGAAGCCGGAGATTGAGGCGACCACAGTAGACGAGGCTGAGAGGACAACATAATTCAGGAGAAAGCGTGGGCACTGTGGAAGATCATCATTGTATATGCTACCTTGAATAGAATAGAAGGCCAAAGCTTGTACATATGTTTTGATCGTACCACGTGAATATTTTTAGGAGTTGAAATTTGGTCAACCTAGCCCTCAGTGGCCTCGCGACAATGTCAACGTATGGTACAACCCGCCATCATAATGCTCCAGCTCCAGCTACGTTCTCTGCAAAAGAAAGGGTTACCGACTACCATACAACACTCTTTCGCCGTCTGATTTGGGAAGGCACTGTTCCCCTTGAAATTCGTGTCGACCCGAAAGAGCTCCCGGCCAATTCTGATCGTGGTCTTGAATGCTATTTTATGCAGGCCCCTCGCGTCAGCTATCTTCCACTCTTAATGCCAGAGATCCGGAGATTCTTGATGGATGTAGTTTTCGATGAAGTAGCTGCGAAGATCGTTAAGGAGGAAGATTGGTGGTTCGAGAGTGAAGAAGGTGCCTTACTTAAATGGTATGCCTAACTTCTGTTCAGAGTTTGCCGGTCCATGACGTGCTCTCAGGCATTGGCCAATTGGTTTAATATACGACAATCATACGATATCTGCGTCCGTGCGGCCGTCATCATCGCAATTATCCTCCACCGCGACTCCGATGCGTCTCATCCTTCATCTCGCCTCTCCCCCGACGGAAAAACTTCTTCAATCTCCCAGCGCTGACTCCTGCAAGCAAGCATTTATGGGACAATTGAAAGAGGCTGATTTCATACGATGGGGAAATACCAAACGCATGACAGGTTTGAGGAAGGTTGATCAGGACGCCATCTGGGAGGGTATCAGAGAGCGTATGTGATCAAGTTAAGATTCATCACACTCCTAACATAGTTTTATCCTTTTCAGATAATTTTGAGCATTATTGGCGCGTCGCATCGAAGGTTACTCCAACAGCTGGGCAGTCACGCCCTCAGTCCCCTCCTCCAGCCTCTGCTGCCTCAATGCACGGTCGTGCTCCATCCGCGGACCCTGCTGGTCCCTCAGATCGCGATGGTGCTTATAATGTTCGCAGTGTCCCTGTTAGAATATACCTTCCAGATGGACCCGTACTACAGGACCTAGTGCCACCATTACTTGAGGACGGTATGAGATATATTTCCTTATTTGGTCAATCAGTTGTCTGACCTCTCGCCCATATATATAGGCACTTCTCACACACTTAAACATTTTCTGTCCTCTCATGTTCCATTACTCTTTCCTTCACAACCACCTCCCAGCCCCTCACGAGGCAATTCTCATTATCTGGCACCTGGAGTTCCCAAACTTGCTTATGCACTAATTCAAGGAGTTCAGTCACCCCCAGAATCCGAGATGGCATGGCTAGGTGCATGTTTGGCAGGTGCAGATGGTTGGCTAAATGTATGTATAGGCATTTCCAAAGATTAGAAACTCTGCTGGGATGTATGCCCTATGTCTTGTTCAGTAATTTAAGTCTGTATCTACTTGGTCTAATTGAACGCTATACAAAATGCTCAAGTCCAATGTTAAAACAATATAATGCAATCATTCTCCAGATACTTACCCTAACACTCAAATACCACCACACTGATATACAGACCAGCCACAAGATCAAGTGTGTGGTAAATGGAAGCCCTTATACTTGTAACTAGGGGTTATCGTCTTGTACGAACTTGCAAGGCATGGCAACAAATCTGACTAGTCTATAGGTGATGTGTAGCATACAATGTAGTAAGATGAAAATTCCTACTGCCATAGTAAGGCAGTGGACTTGTATAAATGGTCAATGTCACATGACATTGCTTTTCCGTGATATTGCTTCCAAACACAGAATCCCTCCCCAAAATTCCACAGATTAGCACATTAAGTAATGTCAACTCACAGAACAAAGAATTGGATGCCTGAGGATTCTTTACTATATTGATCCTACTGCAGATCCCAGACAGATTTCCCACATTAAAGAATGAAAAGCAATCCCTATGCTCAGCCTACCAAAAGAACTTGAAGATTACAATGAGTATATAGTAAAATTCTATGATATTAGAAATATGCCTAAAAGGAGATTATAGAATATTTGCACCTTCAAGGTCATTGACTTGAGGTAGAGGGCCGTTACTGGCAGATATGAGTCCTTATGTTTTTTTTTATTAACTTATCTTTATATTTCTAGAACCAGGTTGATGCAATAGAACTAGCTATCCAGAATCTCTTCAACTCTATATTACTTTTTGTTATTGATAAGTTTGGTCCTGGAACACTTGTCAGGCATTGTCCTAGAATTATATTGTAGGGTACTGGGAGTAGCTTGTGACAACATGGAAGGCCTGATAGATGCACAACATGAAGATGTAATATGACCACAGATTTGAGCTTGCCAATACTTGTTGCACTTCTGTAAGGGGTCATGTTGCCAAGAGGCTCAGGCAGGGAGCAGGATACATAGTATGAACAACCATGCAGGAAAGGGATGAGCATAGAGCACTAGAGGCTTGACCATGAGTAGAGAACCAAACCCAAGTCTAGTGCAAGGTGCCCTTCCATGGAGAGGAAGGGGCACCTTATATACAGTACATTATGGCTATGTCTCAAATAACAACAGAATCTGATATCAGTAACTGTACTGATGCAATAATCCACCTGTGATATGTCAGTCCAGAGTAAACTACTATCTCTCAAGGGGTTAAAGCAGTGTGTGTCAGAATAATAGATATAACAGTGAGGCTATGCAAGCTGTGATGGCTAGATGTGGACAAACAAGTGATCCCCTTACAACTTCACCCATATCCATGGTGTATGATATAAGCAACTGAATATGAATTGCCAATGGAAGTTGGTGTTTATAGATTCTATACAAATATCCACCAATAAAAGGTAACAATATATATCTAGGCATGTCCCTTAAAAACAAGTCAGCTGGTAAAGTGGGGGACTCAGACTCTCAGAGATGGACTGTGTGAAAAAATTAACAAACTTGAAAATGTAGATCCATATTTGTATATTCCAAATATACAGCCAACTCAGTAGCTTCTCTGGGGACTGGAGCCACATGAGCCACACAGACCACACAGACAAATGCAGATGTCTGCAGACTGAGCTCAGACCCTGTTTGGCAGGGAGTCCTGCTTAATTGACAGTCTGCATCTGAGCCAAGTCAAAGCTAAGTCCATAAATCCACACTGTTACTTGGATGCTCAGACCCAGCTTGGAACAACTCCTCATGGAGTCCATGCAGACTGTCCAGATTGCTTACTTAATTATAGTTACCATTGCTTATGTAATGCACAAAAATGCAATATTTTGGAGAGTCAAATACAAGGCCTCAAGGTTACATGACATGTGCATAAAGCATGCAGATTAACCATTTGGCAATATGAGCTTGTCAGTCCAAGCTGCTTGTTATTATAATGACACCCTGCTGCCCACTCTTGGCCATTACTGGCAATGACTGAGTATTGTTGATAGGTGCCACATCACCCATCAGCCTTGTTATCAACCACCACCACTACATCCCCAGCTGCCCCTCCCATCACCCCCCTGCCTTATGATTGTGCACAACACTGCCAAATACAATGCCAGGTCCCACTGCCATGGATACCACCACCCTCTCTCATACCCACCCCTCTCAGTGATAATAACAACTGCCATCGCTTCTTGACTTGTTACCACGATGTGCACAGCCACCGTCGTAGTCGTCATTGTCGTTCTACGCACCCTGCTGCCCTAGATCACCCCCGATAACACTCTACCAACCAAGCCCTGTGCCTCTGACATGGGCAAAGACAATCCACCTGGCCGATCCCAGCGATCGGCAGAACACGCTTCGAAACTGCCGGACATTCGCGACTATCTTCGTGGGTCCTCCTCCCCTGCTCCATCCAGGAGCACAACTCCTCAGAGACCCCCGGGCCTCCCTACTATTGCACAACGGGTCTTCTTTTGACCACCCACGCCTGCACCTGCATCGGAGGTGGATTCCTCCACTCCGATGGACACTGCGGCAGACGACGATACCATTACACTGTCGTCCGCCAAAGGCAAAGCCCCAGCCCCACCCCCCCAGGACCGAGAGGAAACCTTGGAGGGGGTGGAGATGAACTCCTTCCAGGAGAGCTTTGACGACCCTGCTGATGCCTTCCTCCCAACCGGTTCGAAAGAATCGGCGGAGGTGGACGTCCAGGCGGCTACCTCATCGCTCCACAACACAACAGAGCTTATGAACCTCTGGACTGAAAAGGGATATCGCGTCCCTGCACACCTCACTGACACCTTTGCCACTGAGCTCCTCCAGGTCGTATACTCGGCCTCTGAAATCGGCCTCATCCGGCATGTTGCCAATGGGACCTCTCAAGTCGCCGCCCTACAACAGGTCATCGACAGCCTTCGGAGCCAGCTCCCCCCTGATGCTCCCCCCGCCCCTAAGTACGGTCCCCCTGGATCAGGGCAGCAGCCCCCCCACTCGTCCAATGCTACCTCTGACCCTGCAGGTCTCCGCAGGCCCCAAAGGAAGCTTATCCCGGCTCGGTCATCCAGACGGCCTCCGCCTCCCCCCCCTAGGCCGACCCCAGCCTCGTTTGCATCTACGGCAGCTGCTGCTGCCTCTCTCCCCCAACCTCCCCCTTCCAAGAGGAGAAAGGGCACCGCTGCCACGGCGGAGGGACTAGTCCAAATGGCCAAGTCGTTCCCCTCGGCTCCCAATGCATCCATCATCCAAGTGCAACAGATTGTTGCGGGCGGGGCTGCCATCTTCCGCACAAACGCTGAACGAGCCCGCGCCAACGTGAAGCGTTCCACCACCCACGGTTCCTCTCGGAAAGAAGTTGTGGTTTTTTGTTCTCCGCCGGTGTACTGGGACGACACTCCTGTTATACCAACGATCAACAGTACTCTTGGTTCTAATCGCTGAACCATCCACGCCGTCGTGGAAACACGGAACCATCTTGGGGGTTTGTCCCTCATCATGGACTGTGCCTTCTGAAGACGACCTCCAGGTCCTCTACCAGTTCTTTGACGCCAAGGCGAAGGAGGCTCGAGGGGCTGATACAGAGACACGGGTTGAGGTCGGGTCCTCCAAGACCTTCCTCCACATTCCCAACTTCCCCTTCTTCAGTACGACCGTCACATATGACGAAACCGGGAAGCCCATTCCCATCACTCCATTGGAGGTCAAGACTATCCTTGAAACCTGCAAATGGAAAGGTGCAATCCATCTGTACCAAGGGGCGCTCCCCCGCGTGGTCAGAAACTCCAAAACGTCAGACTCATGCACTGTGTTCTTCGACATTTATGATTCTCGTGGAGGCACCCACCTCTGCAGCCTTCGGAACAAGAGCTTCATGCTCGGGTCCCAGTCTTTGACCATCCTGCCCGCTGACAAGCGAATAGGGGTCCCTATCTGCACAAAGTGCTGGAGGTTTGGCCACCACAAGGAGGTCTGTCCCTTCAGAGCTCAACTGTGCTCCTACTGTGGCGGACCTCATGACGCCCACAATCACCGCGACCTAGCGGCATGCTGCAAGGCTGCCCCCAAGGCCACCCCACCGAGACTTGCAACACCGGCAGGTCATAAGTGCCCCCATGCCTCCCGATGTGTCAACTGTGGCCTTGCCCATGAGTCTGACGACAGGAAGTGTTCCTTTTGGAAACACCACTATGATGCCAAATGGCTAGCGGCCAAGTACACTGCCCAGAAGGTAGGCAACGAGCTCTTACGCTTCGCACCATCTGCTAATACCCCCTTCCCCACCGTTACAGGAGACAGGCTCCGAGGACGCAGGGAGGGTACTCGAGCATTTCAACAAAAAGTTACTTGATTAATGTCTAGTACAACTTGTAATGTAAATACGCTCAGAACCTACTGCCAAAATGTCGGGCGCAAACGACACTGGACAGTTGACCTGTTAGAACGCCGCAAGGATGTCACTGACATTCTCTTCCTGCAGGAGCCGCCATGGGCCACTGTACGGTATACAGCCTCCTTGACTGAAAAAGACGGGGTCCCCATCAGGGGACCACCTGTCCACCCGGACTGGATTCCCATGTTCCCCAAAGGGTTCGACGCTGCCGAAGATCGGCCGCGCGTCATGGCCTACGTCAACTGAGCTATCTGCTCAGTGAAACCTAAGCTCCGATCAGACATCGTTAACCACCACGATGTCATGCTCATCACTGTACGAGGTCACCTTGGCCCAGTGCATCTGATGAACGTCTACTCAGATGAGAATGGATCAGCGATCCAATTCCTCGAGGACCATCTGGACGAATTCCCCAATGTTAACTATATGGGGGGTGATTTTAATTGCCCCTCAGCACATTAGGATGCTACCCTCAATCATGAGCACCCCATGGCCAACAGGCTCATGGAGTGCGCGGCTGCCCTCAGCCTTGAGATAATTGCCCCCCCCTCAGGTTGGGTCACGCATCAGCCATATAACGTGGCTCTGCGCGGCTCGGTCCTTGACCTTGTGTTTGTCCCGGCATTCCAGGGATACACAGCTGACCTGATGATAGGTGAGAAGGGTGAACCGGATCACTTCCCTCTACTCCTAGACATCCCCCTTAGGGTCAAATTCCCTGAAGGGAAGATGTCAATCAAAATTGACTCCGAAGAAGAAGCCGCTTTCCTTGCGGAAGTATGTTTACTTCTCAGGCTCATCCAAATCCCTGACATCATGTCAGCGGAACAAACTCAACTAGTTGCTCAGGCAATAGCTAAGGGCTTTGAAACGGCATGGTCCCATCACATTAAGACTAACCGGGCTTGTGCCTGGTCTAAGTCTTGGTGGGACTCGGACTGCGCCCAGACAAGGTCTGAGGCCATGAGTTCTGATCTCCCAGAGGACTGGAAGGCCTTCAAGGCTGCCATGCGTAAAGCAAAACGAAAGCACTTCGACGAGTGCATCAACGAAATTGCTAATACTAACCTCAGACCATGGGATCTCATGGACTGGGTGGGCCCACGCAAGACACCCCCGGTCAAGGCCATCTTGTACCAAGGCATGCCATGCAACACCACAGAGTCGCTATGGAACGCGCTGCACTCCACCTTCAACTCAGCTGTCGATAGGCCAATCGACCTTGACAAGCTGGGTAACGCTTGGACCTCACCCACAACTCGGGTGTGGATCCCCTACTCTGCTGCTGAGCTGTCGGATGCCTTATCAGGCACTTTGAATCAATCCGCCCCTGGGCCGGATCACATCTTGTGGTGTCACCTTAAACGGATCACCCAAGATGATCGGTGTGGCAAACTACTTTTGTGGCTTGCAAACGCTTGTCTATTGTCAGGCCATTGGCCCGCCGAGTTTAAAGCATCCATTATGGTTACAAGCCCAGTAAACCATCGTATGACACCCCCAAGTCGTTTCGCCCAATAGTTCTCTTGAACACGCTGGGCAAACTGCTAGAGAAAATGTTGTCCACCAGGATGCAGTTTGAAGCTGCTCAACACGGTGTACTCCACCCCAATCAGTTCGGAGGAGTCTGTCAGAACTCCACCGAGGATGCTGGTTGTTTCCTCACACACGTTGTCCGCTCCGGATGGCGTGCCAAACTCAAGACTAGCATTGTCGCCTGTGACCTTGCTCAGTTCTTCCCATCCATAAACCATGAGGTCCCCCTACACATCCTCGAGAGACAGGGATTCATGCCAGAAGTGGTTGCGTTCTTCAGGTCATACCTCGTCAATTGTCATACTAGATACGCATGGGACGATGAACTGTCCCCGCTCTTCCCGTCCAGCGTTGGTCTGGGACAGGGCTCTGCCATGTCCCCTATCCTCTCTGCTCTATGCCTCGCACCCCTCCTCAAGGAGTTTGAATGGAGGGTTCGCATAGCTTCGCTAATTTCCTACGTGGATGACGGCACCATTATAGTGCAATCGGACACGTTCAAACAGAACCTTATTAAGCTCAAGGGAGCTTACAAAGTTGTATTCAAGCTCACCCAGGTCATGGGTTTGGTTCTCGAACACAGCAAGTCTGAGGGATTCCACTTCTCTCAAAAACACGGCGATATCAACCCTGACATCGACCTTGGCTATGCCCCATATACTGGGGACACCCCCCTCTGCCCTGGCACCATTTGGCGCTACCTTGGGTTCTTCTTTGACCGTCCCCTCACATTCAGAGAGCATGTCAAGCGATACACAAACAAAGCCCTCACCTCTGTGAAGGCTATGCTCTCCCTTGGCAACTCCATGTGCGGGCTTAGGCCCAAACACAAGCAAATGCTCTACCGAGCCTGTGTTCTCCCCATCACTACATATGGGAGCAGGCTCTGGATGTATGAGGGGGCCCGCATGGCAGGCCCTCTCAATAACCTCCGGAAAATGCAAAGGCGTGCTTGCCTTTGGATCACTGGTGCCTTCAAGACATCCCCAAACGGGGCTGGTGAGACCCTCGCAGGCATCCCCCCTATCCACCTTCATGTTAAGAAGTTGGTGGAAAGGAGTCATGTCCGCTCCCGTGCGCTTCAGGCCTCGCACGCCTTTTGTCGCCTCATTGACGGGAACCACAAATTCTCTGTTGAGACCCTCAATGCCCACAACCCAAGCTGTAGGCTTGGGAAACTCGTATCGCCTGTCGTAGAGGCCTGGGCTAACCTTGGCCTCTCTTCCCTGGATCTGGACCCCGTCCACCCACTCAACCAACCGGGCATGCGCCCCAGGGACCTGTTCCCTGATCGCATAGTCTATGATATTGTCACCCCCCCACCTAAGGGCAGTGATCACTGTGAGGATTTCATGAAAGACCGCATCACATCGCTGAAGAGCGCTGTTGATGAGGCCTCTCACTCCCCCCTCCTCCCATGCAGTCAGTCGCGGTCTACTGTGTATGGCACGCCGGGGACCTATATGAGGACTGGTACGCTACCGGCCTCTCTATGTCTGATGACACCGAGCTGCAAGCAATCACGGAAGGCGTCCGACAGGCAGCTGACATTGGACTAGAAGACATTCAAGATGTCCACATCTTCTCTGACTCCACCAACGCCCTTAGGCGTTCCCTCAATGTGTCTCACCACTCAGGTCAAGCGTCCGCCCTCAAAGTGTGCGAGGTGCTGCTGCCTTGGCTGCAGCTCCGCGCCATCCACAAGATACACCTCCACCACATTACAAATGGAGTGGAGATTGAAGACCACCAACTGGCACACATCAGCACCGTCTTGACTCACGTTGAGGCAGGTGGAGTGCCAGTTATATCTGCTGACTTTGCACGACGTGAAGCAGTCACACGCATGCTTGACGGCTGGAAGTCTCTCTTCCAATCCAAGAAGTACATTGGCTCCAATTTCCTGATGCTCTATGCGAAAAAGGACACCCCGCTCACCCCGACCCATGTAAACAATGGGCTGTGGATGCACAAGACTGGTCACAGCCATGCTTTGACCGCCCGCATGGTGCGATGCATCACCGGACACGCTCCAATTGGGGCGTTCCGATCGCGATTCTTCAAGGAAGAATCTGTCTCCTGTAGGTGCAGTGCTCCCCTGGAAACCATACAACACGTCCTATATGACTGTCTGCAATTTGGACGGGAAAACAAGCCCGGCCATCAGCTGCGCTATGTGTGGCTGGTTGACTTCCTCTCGGAGAACGAAAGCGCATTTGCGTTCGACGTTCCCTAGTCCTAAACAGGCTAGGGGCGGTACTCAGTGTTCTAAGTGATGGCTATAGGGTGCTCCCTGCCTGAACATGCGAACCTGGATAATTGGTGGACTTGAAGCCACCACCCACTGCGGGGCACTGCAGTGGGGGGCCTACCCCCTGGCATAGATTGGCCCTTCTGGCCTGTGTACAATGAGCTCCGGCTCCATTCGCTAGCTCGACCTTGGTCGGGCAGGCATCCCAGCTCCGCAGCGCTTTGTCCTCTGCCCCCTCCCCACTCCCCCAATTACTACTTGTAGTGACCAGCACATGTATTAGGTACAGTTGGTATATAAAATGTCGAACCAAAAAAAAAAAAAGAAAAAAAGACAACAAGGCTGATGGGTGATGTGGCACCCATCAACAATACTCAGCCATTACCAGTAATGGCCAAGAGTGGCCAGCAGGGGGTCATTATAATAACAAGCACCTTGGACTGGCAAGCTCATATTGCTAAATGGTTAATCTGCATGCTTTATACACATGTCATGTAACCTTGAGGCCTTGTATTTGACTCTCCAAAAAATTGCATTTTTGTGCATTAAATAAGCAATGGTAACTACAATTAAGCAAGGAATTTGGACAGTCTGCATGGACTCCATGAGGAGTTGTTTTAAGCTGTGTCTGAGCATCCAACTAACAGTGTGGATTTATGGACTTAGCTTTGACTTGGCTCAGAGGCAGACTGCCAATTAAGCAGGGCTCCCTGCCAAACAGGGTCTGAGCTAGTCTGCAGACATCTGCATTTGTCT
Organism: Collybia mongolica; assembly: GCA_013420905.1. NCBI lineage: Eukaryota > Fungi > Basidiomycota > Agaricomycetes > Agaricales > Clitocybaceae > Collybia > Collybia mongolica. The sequence goes on from JAAXNY010000004.1 coordinate 1,786,873, forward strand.
GTGTGGTCTGTGTGGCTCATATAGCTCAGTGTAAAGTCCCCAGAGAAGCTACTGAGTTGGTTGTGTATTTGGAATATACAAATATGGATCTACATTTTCAAGTTTGTTGATTTTTTTACACAGTCCATCTCTGAGAGTCTGAGTCCCTACATTACCAGCTGACTTGTTTTTAAGGGAAGTGCCTTGATATAGAATGAGAAAGACAAAAGAGGAGAGAAGTTCAAGAAGTGTCCAGATGAAGTGCTGGAATGACTACAACAGTTGTATTAGCAACTGTATTACGAGTCCTTATGTTTACATAAGTAACTCGTTCATCATCCTGGGTTTGCGGGGAAAATTCAGCGTACCCAACAAGATCCAGTGTTGTTTTTCCCATGGTTAGTAAGTTTGAAGTGTTCCGAGATTTCATTAGAACATGATCAATAAATTTTTTGAAGTACATCAGTAAGACTTTGTAGTCATGGAAATATTTTTCTAACTGTGGGAATCAAAATTAGCCGACACGCGGATTTCGAGCAAAAAAGGCAACTGCTAACATAAGCTGCATTTAATAATATAAATTCGAGTTAATTGGTCTTTTTCTTGGGATATCTCAAGAATTAATTAATAACTGTCCACTGCATAATCGTGCTTATGTTTGCCAACTACGCTGTTAGAGCTAACAGCGTAGTTGGCAAATGTAAGCACGATTACAAGAGGCTTGTTCCGCTTTGGGTCAAACTTATCCCACAATACAAAACATTGCATGTCTCAACAATGACAAGACCTATGGATGCAATTTAAATTGCTACTACTAGATATGGTGAGGGGCTACCCAATGTAGATATTTATATGCATTTGTATTTGTTTGTACACCTTCAAACATCATGATCAAAAGCAGCTCTCTCACTACAAGCATGTTACAAATGAATATCAAGTTTGTGTACAAGTTTGCCACACAGCTCGCCAAACAAACAATACCATCAAACTTCCCACAATATAAATCATTGCATATCTCAACAACAACAAGGCCTATGGATGTAATTTAAATTGCTAGTGTTAGATATGGTGAAGTAGTACCTCATATATATGTTTGTAAGTGTTTGTATTTGTTTTTATTTTTCTAAACCTCATCAACAACAAATTTCTTGCTACATATTGTAAATGAATACTGTCTGTATATCATTTCACCACACATCTGGCCAAACAAACAATAATACTAAAGAAATTTCCCACAATATAGATGATACTTATCTCAGCAAATACAAAGCTGATGGACATGCTACTACTAGACATTGTAAAGGAATACATGATGTGTTTGTTTATATGTGTTTGTAGTTGTTTGTACCCTTCCAAATCTTATTATCAACAACAACCTTTTTACTACATATTACAAATGAATATGATCTGTATATTACTTTGCCAACATCTGGACAAACAAACAATATTAATGAAGTTCCCACAATTTAGATGATGCATATCTCAGCAAATACAAGGCTAATGGACACAATTGAAATTGCTACTACTCCTAGACCTATGGAGGGGGTACACCAGGAAATGTATATTTATATTTGTTTGTACCTTTCCAAATTTGATTATAATCTCTTGTTATATCTATTTTAATATCACATTTATATATTACTTGGCCATAAGCATAGCCAAACAAGTCAATGTGGATGCTCCTGGCATTTATAATGCTCAATATCTTGACAATGGCTAGCTATATGAGTATGGTTAAATATAGTATGTGATAATACAACAAAAAACACTTAACAGGCATATGTACATTTGTTTGAAGTTAGTCTTTGATGATGATGTTTCTATTTTTAGCATATCTGATAAGTTCTTGATTAGGATGCAAGACTAGAAATAAATTGTTAAATGTTGAATGGTTGATATACATTTCAATACTGTGGGAACTTGTTTCTATTATTACTAGTTCTGTATCAACCCAGGTTTTGGGCAAAAAATTGATTGATTGATTCATTCATTCATTCATATTTCAACACTGCAGGAAAATATTTCCATAATGGGATTTTTCTTCTCTTCTGGCTTTTTACAGCATTTCTCCACAAATACAAAGTATTGTGACATAATTTGCATGTATTTGAGATGCTTACATAGTGCTTTTGATGATGCCATCAAAATTATGCATATCTAATATTTCAAAGTGTCATGTTTGAAAATTTATTTTGTGTTTTTCTCCATAACCAGTAAAGCTATCAAATTTGTTTTTATATATTTGGAATGTACAAACATGGCTCTACAATTTCCTTGTTGAGCATATTTTCCCACAGTCTATTTTGAGCAAAATATTAGAAATGTCCAGATTCAGCTAGTTTTGAAGGTCTGTGTGTTATGTCAGGGGTGAACAAACATCTTATAACAACAATGACCCTTACCAAACATGACCCTTGTAGGAAATTACACTAAACATTGGAACAACTACTACTATATTTACCTGAAATACAAATAAGGTTGATTTCTCTATTTATTGACACATGTCACATGATCCATTCCACCACATAAGTATACCAAATACATGACAACAATCTGAATGCTTATTTAGTGTCCATGATCCTGGGAAAAGTAAGTTCTGATGGTTTTTGTGTTTTCTCCATAACCAGGCAAGCTATGGCATTGGGTTTTGTGCACAGGCATTGCTTGTTTACTTGGTAACATTTTCCCATGGTCACATGACCTCCATAAACTATCATCTACATTGTTTCTAGTCATTTACAACTTCCTGAATGTGGAATGGACTTATTTCTCCTAAGAAAAGAAATAAAGAATGAGTACCTGCCACACAGTGTGTTGGCCCACTCCACCCAAGTAGGCATTTGTATCAATATTGCTTCCTTAGTGATTTAACTATTTGGTATATTCTTTGTTTATTAATTGTCTTGAAATTTAAACAATTAGTTTAAGTTTCACAATTGGGTAGTCCAATCTATAAATAGGTACATTGGATAAATACTGTGGGTGTACCAGAAGTCTATATCAGCCTACTAGAGCTGTGCAAATAGTACAGGGACAAAGTATTAGGAAGAAGTAAACTAATATTTGTAAAAGGATAAGAACATATCACAAGGTAGATAGAATTACATCAAGGTAGTCTCAAGGTATACAGCAGCATATAGGTGTATATACAATAGAGCAAAGTGTATCTGAGCAACTAGATATAGGGCACATGTGCACTCCCCTTACACACACCTGGTTTGGGCACAGGGGTGGTTGGCACTACTGAGTCTAGACAGCATGTCCAGGGGTGCACACCCACCCACTAGGTGATGATTCCACCACATAGAAGGATACACCACTGCACCACCCATGTCCATCATGCTAGCTGCTCACTAGCAGATGTAGGCAGGTAGTCATTAGTAATGGGAGGGGCAGCTGGAGATGTAGTGGTAGTGGTTGACAACAAGACTGATAGGTGGTGTGGCACCCATCAACAATACTCAGCCATTGCCAGTAATGGCCAAGAGTGGGCAGCAGGGGGTCATCATTATAACAAGCAGCTTGGACTGACAAGCTCATATTGAATCTGCATGCTTTATACATATGACATGTAACCTTGAGGCCTTGTATTTGACTCTCCAAAATAAAGGGTTGTTCCAAGCTGGATCTGAGCATCCAAGTAAAAGTGTGGATTTATGGACTTAACTTTGACTTGGCTCAGATGCAGACTGCCAATTCAGCAGGGCTCCCTGCCAAACAGGGTATGAGCTCAGTCTGCAGACACCTGCATTTGCCTGTGTGGTCTGTGTGGCTTATGTTGCTCAGTGTAAAGTCCCCAGAGAAACTACTGAATTGGTTTTGTATTTGGAATATACAAATATGACTCTACATTTTCAAGTTTGTTGATTTATTGCAACAACCTGGTTCTAGAAATATGAAGAAAAGTTAATCAAAAAAAACATAAGGACTTGTATCTGCCAGTAATGGCCCTCTACCTCAAGTTGCTAAGTCTAGTACAGGTAGCTTGGTGATGTGGTATTGAGCATGTGAGACAAGGAGTCACATTTCTAAATCTAAAAATAGGATCTATAAACACCAACTTCTATTGGCAATTCATTTGGAGTTGCTGATATCATACACCATGGATATGGGTGAAGTTGTAAGGGCATCACTTGTTTGTCCACATCTAGCCATCAGGATTGCTATTGCACAGCTTGCATAGCCTCACTGTTACATCTATCATCCTAATATGCATTGCCTTAACCCCTTGATAAATAGTAGTGTACTCTGGACTGACATATCACAGATGGATTGTTGCATCAGCAGAGTTACTGATATTTTTTTTTTTTTTTTTTTGGTTCAACATTTTATATACCAACTGTACATAATACATGTGCTGGTCACTACAAGTAGTAATTGGGCAAGGGGGGGGAGAGGGGGCAGGAGATAAAGCACTGCAGGGCTAGGGTGCTTGCCCGACCGGGGTCAGACTAGCGAATGGAGCCAGAGCTCGTTATACACAGGCCAGAAAGGCCAATCTACGCCAGGGGGCGGGCCCCCTGCTGTGGGGCACCGCAGCAGGTGGTGGCTTCAGGTCCACCGATTATCCAGGTTCGCATGTTCGGGCAGGGAGCACCCTATAGCCGTCACTTAGAACACTGAGTACCGCCCCTAGCCTGTTTAGGACTAGGGAACATCGAACGCAAATGCATTTTTGTTCTCCGAGAGGAATTCAACCAGCCACGCATAGCGCAGCTGGCGGCTGGGCTTGTCTTCCCGTCCATGCCGTGGACAGTCGAATAGGATGTGTTGTACGGTTTCCAAGGGAGCACTGCACCTACAGGAGACAGATTCTTCCTTGAAGAATCGTGATTGTAACGCCCCAATTGGAGCGTGTCCAGTGATGCATCGCACCAAGCGGGCAGTCAGAGCATGGCTGTGACCAGTCTTGCACATCCACGGCCCATTGTTTACATGGGTCGGAGTGAGCGGGGTGTCCTTTTTTGCATAGAGCATCAGGAAATTGGAGCCAATGTACTTCTTGGACTGGAAGGGAGACTTCCAGCCGTCAAGCATGCGTGTAACTGCTTCGCGTCATGCAAAGTCAGCAGATATAACCGGCGCTCCACCTGCCTCAACACGAGTTGAGACGGTGCTGATGTGTGCCAGTTGGTGGTCTTCAATCTCCACACCACTTGTAATATGGTGGAGGTGAATCTTGTGGATGGCGCGGAGCTGCAGCCAAGGCAGCAGCACATTGCACACTTTGAGGGCTGATGCTTGACCTGAGTGGTGCGACGCATCAAGGGAACGCCTGAGGGCGTTGATGGAGTCGGAGAAGATATGGACATCATGGATGTCCTCTAGTCTAATGTCAGCTGCCTGTTGGGTGCCTTCCGCAATTGCTCACAGCTCGGCGTCATCAGACGTAGATAGGCCGGTAGCAAACCAGTCCTCATATAAGTCTCCATCATGCCAGACGTGGTAAACCACGACTGACTGCATGGGAGGAGGGGGGGTGGATGCATCAGTGATAATGCAGATGCTCCATGGGGAATGAGAGGCCTCATCGACAGCGCTCTTCAGCGATGTGATGCAGTCTTTCATGAATTCCTTGCGGTGATCACTGCCCTTAGGTGGGGGGGTGACAATGTCGTAGACAATGTGACCAGGGAACAGGTCCTTGGGGTGCATGCCTGGTTGGTTGAGTGGGTGGACAGGGTCCAGATCCAGGGAAGAGAAGCCAAGGTTAGACCAGGCCTCTACGATGGGTGATACGAGTTTACCGAGCCTATGGCTTGGGTTGCGGGCATTGAGGGTCTCGACAGAGAATTTGTGGTTCCCATTGATGAGGTGTCGAAAGGCGTGTGAGGCCTGGAGCACACGGGAGCGGACATGACTCCTTTCCACCAGCTTTCTGACATGGAGGTGGATAGGGGGTATGCCTGCGAGGGTCTCGCCAGGCCCGTTTGGGGATGTCTTGAAGGTGCCAGTGATCCAAAGGCATGCTCGTCTTTGCATCTTCCGGAGGTTATCGAGAGGGCCTGCCATGCAGGCCCCTTCGTACATCCAAAGCCTGCTCCCATATGTAGCAATGGGAAGAACACAGGCTCGGTATAGCATTCGTTTGTGCTTGGGCCTAAGTCTGCGCACCAAGTTGCCAAGGGAGAGCATAGCCTTTACAGAGGTGAGGGCTTTGTTCGTGTATCGTTTGACGTGCTCTCTGAATGTGAGGGGACGGTCAAAGAAGAATCCGAGGTAGTGCCAAATGGTGCCAGGGCGGAGGGGGGTGTCCCCAGTATATGGGGCATAGCCAAGGTCGATGTCAGGATTGATATTGCCATGTTTTTGAGAGAAGTGGAATCCCTCTGACTTGCTGTGTTCAAGAACCAAACCCATAGCCTGGGTGAGCTCGAATACGACTTTGTAGGCCCCTTTGAGCTTAACAAGGTTCTGTTTGAATGTGTCCGACTGCACTATAATGGTGCCATCATCCACATAGGAAATTAGTGAAGCTATGCGGACCCTCCATTCGAATTCCTTGAGGAGGGGTGCGAGGCATAGGGCAGAGAGGATGGGGGACATGGCGGAGCCTTGTCCCAGACCCACGCTGGATGGGAAGAGCGGGGACAATTCATCGTCCCACGCGTATCTAGTATGACGATCAACGAGGTATGACCTGAAGAACGCAACCACTTCTGGCGCGAATCCCTGTCTCTCGAGGATGTGTAGGAGGACCTTGTGGTTTATGGATGGGAAGAACTGAGCTAGGTCGAAAGCAACGACGCTCGTCTTGAGTTTGGCATGCCATCCTGAGCAGACAACGTGTGTGAGAAAGCAGCCAGCATCCTCGGTGGAGTTCTGACAGACTCCTCCGAACTGATTGGGGTGGAGTACACCGTGTTGAGCAGCTTCAAACTGCATCCTGGTGGACAACATTTTCTCTAGAAGTTTGCCCAGTGTGTTCAATAGAACTATTGGGCGAAACGACTTGGGAGTGTCATACAATGGTTTACCCAGCTTGGGTATAACCACCGTAATGGATGCTTTAAACTTGGCAGGCCAATGGCCTGACGAGAGGCAAGTGTTTGCAAGCCACAAGAGTAGTTTGCTGCACAGGTCATCTTGGGTGATCTGTTTAAGGTGACGCCATGAGATGTGATCCGGCCCAGGGGCGGATCGGTTCGAGGTGCCTGAAAGGGCATCCGACATCTCAGCAGCAGAGTAGGGGACCCACACCCACGTTGTGGGTGAGGTCCAAGTGTTGCCCAGCTTGTCAAGGTCAATTGGCCTATCAATAGCTGAGTTGAAGGTGGAGTGCAATGTGTTCCATAGCGACTCTGTGGTGCTGCATGGCATGCCTTGGTACGAGATAGCCTCGACCGGGTCAGCTGTGTAACCCCGGAATGCCGGGACAAACACAAGGTCAAGGACCGAGCCACGCAGGGCCGCATTATACGGCTGATGCGTGACCCGCCCCGAGGGGGGGGCAACCCTCTCAAGGCTGAGGGCGGCCGCGCACTCCATGAGCCTGTTGGCCATGGGGTGCTCATGATTGAGGGTAGCATCCCAATGCGCTGAGGGGCAATTAAAATCACCCCCCATATAGCTAACATCGGGGAACTCATCCAGGTGGTCTTTGAGGAATTGGACTGCTGATCCATTCTCATCTGAGTAGACATTCATCAAATGCACTGGGCCAAGGTGCCCTCAAACAGTGATGAGCATGACATCGTGGTGGTTAATGATGTCCGATCGGAGCTTAGGTTTCACCGGGCGGATAGCTTGGTTGACATAGGCCATGACGTGTGGCCGATCTTCGGCAGCGTCGAACCCTTTGGGGAACATGGGAATCCAGTCCGGGTGGACGGGTGGTCCCCTGATGGGGACCCTGTCTTTTTTGGTCAGGGAGGCTGTATACCATACAGTGGCCCATGGCGGCTCCTACAGGAAGAGAATGTCAGTGATGTCCTTGCGGCGTTCTAACAGGTCAACTGTCCAGTGTCGTTTGTGCCCGACATTTTGGCAGTAGGTTCTGAGTGTATTTACATTACAAGTTGTACTAGACATTAATCAAGTAACTTTTTGTCGAATCGCTTGAGTACCCTCCCTGTGTCCTTGGAGCCCGTCTCCTGTAATGGTAGGGAAGGGGGTATCAGCAGAGGGCGCAAAGCATAAGAGCTCATCGCCTACCTTCTGGGCAGTGTACTTGGCCGCTAGCCATTTGGCATCATAGTGGTGTTTCCAAAAGGAACACTTCCTGTCATCAGACTCATGGGCAAGGCCACAGTTGATGCATTGGGAGGCATGGGGGCACTTATGACCTGCTGGTGTGGCAAGTCTTGGTGGGGTGGCCTTGCAGCATGCCGCCAGGTTGCGGTGGTTGCGGGCATCATGGGGCCTGCTGCAGTAGGAGCACAGTTGAGCTCTGAAGGGACAGACCTCCTTGCAGTGGCCGAACCTCCAGCACTTTGTGCAGATAGGGACTCCTATCCGCTTATCAGCAGGTAAGATGGTCAAGGACTGGGACCCGAGCATGAAGCTCTTGTTCCAGAGGCTGCGGAGGTGGGTGCCTCCACGAGAATCGTAAATGTTGAAGAACACAGTGCATGAGTCCGACGTTTTGGAGTTTCTGACCATGCGGGGGAGTGCCCCCTGGTACAGATGGATTGCACCTTTCCATTTGCAGGATTCAAGGATAGTCTTGACCTCCAAAGGAGTGATGGGAATGGGCTTCCTGGGCTCGTCATATGTGACGGTGGTACCAAAGAAGGGGAAGTTGGGGATGCGGAGGAAGGTCTTGGAGGACCTGACCTCAACCCATGTCTCTGTATCGGCCCCTCGAGCCTCCTTTGCCTTGGTGTCAAAGAACTGGTAGAGGACTTGGAGGTCGTCTTCGGAAGGCACAGAATCCATGACGAGGGACAAACCCCCAAGATGGTTCCGTGTTTCCACAATGGCGCGGATGGTTCGACGATTAGAACCAAGAATGCTGTTAATCGTCGGTATAACAGGAGCATTGTCCCAGTACACCGGCGGGGAGCAGAAGACCACGACTTCTTTCCGAGAGGAACCGTGGGTGGTGGAACGCTTCACGTTGGCGTGAGCCCGTTCAGCATTGGTGCGGGAGTTGGCAGCCCCGCCCGCAACGATCTGTTGCGCTTGGACAATGGATGCGTTGGGAGCTGAGGGGAAAGACTTGGCCATTTGGACTAGTCCCTCCGCCGTGGCAGCGGCACCCTTCCTCCTCTTAGAAGGGGGAGGTTGGGGGAGAGGGGCAGCAGCAGCTGCCATAGATGCAAACAAGGCCAGGGTTGGCCGAGGGGGGGGAGGCGGAGGCCGTCTGGACGACCGAGCCGGGATGAGCTTCCTTTGGGGCCTGCGGAGACCTGCAGGATCAGAGGTAGCATTGGACAAGTGGGGGGGCCGCTGCCCTGACCCAGGGGGACCATACTTAGGGGGGGGGAGCGTCAGGGGGGAGCTGGCTCCGAAGGCTGTCAATGACCTGTTGTAAGGCAGCGACTTGAGAGGTCCCATTGGCAACATGCCGTATGAGGCCAATTTCGGAGGCCGAGTATACGACCTGGAGGAGCTCAGTGGCAAAGGTGTCAGTGAGGTGTGCAGGGACACGGTATCCCTTTTCAGTCCATAGGTTCATGAGCTCTGTTGTGTTATGGAGCAATGAGGTAGCCGCCTGCACGTCAATCTCCGCCGATTCTTTTGAACCGGTTGGGAGGAAGGCATCAGCGGGGTCGTCAAAGCTCTCCTGGAAAGAGTTCATCTCCACCCCCTCCAAGGTTTCCTCTCGGTCCTGGGGAGGTGGCTTAGTTTAGGGCCCCTCTTGCGAGGAGCCCTATCGGTGACTTTGGGAATTTTCACCAGGGAGTACAACCCCAGCTACTCACTCCTTGGCATGTCACGCCCTGTTCGGCCCGAAGGCCTGCCTATTTGGTGTTGCATGTTATCATCAATGGGCTGACTCAGTACTTTTCAACATATTGCCTCCATCTAGACATCAGTCTTACTCAGCAGTCACCTGCCTTCCAAGTAGGTCGAGTATGGGATCGCACCCGTGACAAGCTTCGGATTTAACCGGCGGTGCCAACACCACGGCTTCAACTTAAGCACCAACCTGGATCTATTATACCCAGGGGCACCAACAGAGGATTTAGATCTCTCGAGCCCGGGGAGGGGGACTACCCCATCCAGCTACGGCCCATGTGTTGAACATTTCCCGTGCCCTGGCAGATGGTTCGGTGATGCCTTCCGGCCCGGATCCCCAATCTGTCCAGAGTCTCTGTCTCGCCATCAGCCAACCAGATGTGCTATGAGCCTTAATTTGGTCTCTCCGGAGTTACTTATGGAGCTAACGCCCCGCTGATGACTAACGTCCTACAAGCGGCCATTGGTATTACCTATTACTGGTATTACCATGCTCATAGGAGTCAGGTGTCCTGTCCCCTCTGTGCCGGGGTCAGAGTGTTATAATCCCCATTCTTGATCTTACTGTCCCCTATCCTTTTTGGCCCCAGGGTTGCCACTTAAGGTATTGCCTTGGGGGTGTTGCCACTTGGGGTAGTCCAGTGACTGTCACATCACCAGTGGCCATAGAGCTCCAGATCAGGCGCCGGTATTTCCAGCTTTGAATATCCTTTACCAAGGGATTACCTAATCCAGATTTGATTCCCACGCCGGGGAACTCATTAGCCAGTGCAGATCTTGGGTAATCTGCCTGAGCGGGAATTGAACCCTCAACCCTTAGGATGTTGCACAGCCACCCTGATGGGAGCACAACTTTTTGCAGCAATAACCGCTACTCCATTGTGCCCCTTTGTCAATACCATCAGCCGAGAACAACGCCCTGCACAAATCTGCTGTTGCAAAAGAGATAACATTGGACTTGATACCACAGCCAGCATGCGGCTCTACCAGAAAGAAATTTAACTTACAGTTTGCAATGTGTTTAGAAGATGACCAGGATTTATATACATCAATTCGTGTAAGTTTCATTTTTATTCACAGAATCTATCTGATTATCTATAGCATTCTGTTTGTGAATTGACTGCCATGGCAGGGATTGATTACACCCTTTCATGGCACCAACAACCCAAACCAGTAATAGCCCAAATAATTGCTGTAGTAAGTCTCCTGTTATTTACCCTCCCTTTGACTAACAAAGTTGTCAGGCTCGAAAGCACCATGAGTACCTGAATCAATTTGCCCATAGCTGGCCCATTGAGGAATTCATAAAATACAACCTCAAAAACAGGCATGCCTATGCTTGTCATCACGGATATCTACCACCACCCTTGACACTCGCCAATAACACAGATGATGATGATTGAGAAATGGAAGCAGATGAGGATGGAAGTAAACACGGCGAGAGTGATGACATGGACACAGACATAGGAAATGGGGACCAAGAGGATGGGGATGAGGGCAAGGGCAATGAGGATGGGGATGAGGACATGATAGGTGAATCAGACCTAGAAGAGGAGAACTTCTGAGTAGGAGAATATTCCAAAATATTCTAATTGATAAACCATACAGATACCATTTTTTTCAAATATAATTGGATTTTTTTGGCACTCTAGTGGATGACTTTCATTTAGAAAAGGCTATATTTTAGGCAATATAATTATTGCATTAAGTGGATGAATGTTTCTTGCTCCCCAGTCTGAAAAATCCCCCAAAAATTGTTGAAAATCATCCAATTTCAAAGGTATGAAATTCATTATGAGCAAGGGGATGAATTGAGAGCCATAGAATTAATCCAGTTATGGTGAAGAATTCATCCAGAGATACTGTAACTAATCCCACCTTTAAAAGTATGAAATTCATTCTAAGACAAGGGATGAATAAAAGCCATTTATTTAATCCAGTTTGGGTGAAGAGTTCATCCAGAGATATTTTAACTAATCCCACCTTCAGAAGTATGAAATTCATTCTGAGAAAAAGGATGAATAAAAGCCATTTATTTAATCCAGCTTTGGTGAAGAATTTATCCTGGGATAACATGGTTAATATTGCCTTTAGAGGTATGATATTCATCCAGGGTATGAATAGTGGATGAATCTAAAGGTGCTGACTTGGGACATTCTATGGCTTGAATTCAGCCAATAAATTACATATGTACTTTCAAGGGGGAAAATCATCTCTTGTTACCTACTCTAAGAGTTGAATTTCCCAATATTTGTAAATGAAATTCATTATATTTCTGTTGTTACCATGGGATGAAATTTATACTTTATAAAGATGACTTCCCACTGCTTAAGTAAGGAAAGGGGGGTTGTAAATTCATCCTCTATGGAGCTCACAGTGGTGCATATCCATCTGTTCTCTGCTGATTGATGTATACCATTTGGACGTTGATGTTGTTTGGATTGATTTTGGTGGTAGCAATCTCTCCAGGGGTTCTGTTTATGTTGACAACAAGACCAAAGAGGTGTTCATTGGGTGAGAATTTGAGGTGTGGCAATATACAGTTATTAAGGGATTTGACAGTGGCATCCAGGTGGTCAGGCCATGAGGCCAGTATGTCTTTCTTTTCCATCTTCTCCCACTCATCTTCCCCAAGATCCAGCAAGCATAACCTTTTTAGTCTTCCTAGTAATTTTGCATTCATACCTTCTAGTAAGCTGTTGACCCATGGTGAATACACTGGGACAATTCAGAGCTCAACTTTGCATTCATCACATGCCTCTTGGACCTAGTGATTGTTGAATTCCGGCCCATTATCTACCATAAGAGTTTCCGCTGATGGGAATGTTCTCCAAATTCCTTTGAGGGCTTTGACTATTGAAGTACCTGTTGGTGCAGTTTTTAGTTTGTCAACCCACAGCCATTGGGAGTATACATCCATGTATAGCCCTATTTTGGTAAAGCTGCCTTTCCCCTTGGGCATTGACAGTGTGTTGGCCACCATTAGTTCAAATGGATGTCACTGTGTGATTGGTTCACTGTGCACCTGGTGGGGGAGGTTTTTCCCCCACTTAATGGATGAAAGCAGCATTTCCTAAGTTTAGTGGATGAATCTAAAGGGTATGAAATTGGGATGAAATTTCATCCCATTAGAGGTGAATTATATGGGACAATTTTAATCCAGTGAAAAAGAGGGGAATTTCATCCTATAATGGGTGGGTTTTATTAGATCATTTTAATCTATTAGAGAGTGAACTTTCATCCCATAAAAGGTGGAATATGTGGGATGATTTAGTTCAGCATAGAAGGTATTTCATCCCACAAATAGTGGGTTCATGGGATGACTTTACTGCCTTAGGTGAATCATTTAGAAAAGAAGAAATTGAGATTTTGGTTAGATTAGAATGAAGTGTTATATGTAGTATACATAAAATGACTGTGTTAATTGACCTATATATATGTATATATGACTAGTACTATTGGTCCATACTATGTACTTGAGTCTAAATTGTATTCAATATTGAGCACTTATAATGTACTGACTACATTTGTATAGAACTACTACATACTAGAAAATGACATTTACTCACCAAATTTATGAGGAGGCTGGGCGGAAGTAGCAGCAGGCAATGGTTGTGGTACAAGAGCAAGTGCATCTGCATCTGTCTTTGGTGTCTGCATTGGCATCCATCATCAGCGTCTGCACCTGCATCTGCCTGCATGTCTGTGGCAGTGTCTGTGTCCATGTCAATGTTGGTGCCCATATGGGTGTCTGCATCAGCATCCATCGTCTCTGTCCATCTTTGGCATCTGTGTCTGTTGTCCATGCCTGTGTCTGCATCCCTTGTCTGTGTCCTTTGGCGTCTGTCCTCTGTGTCCATTGCACGTCTCGGGTTCCTGAGGCTTTCCTGGGGGGGTTGTGCTGCATAGTGAGTGTGTGTGAGTAGAATTTTGCAATGACTCACCTCCCTCTGCCCCTTGGGGCACCCTTTCCTTGTCATCCCCTTATTCCACATCCTTGTCCACCCTTCACCCCACTCCCCTAGATGTGCATGCCCTCATCGCCATTTTGTGTGTCATTGTTTGCCTTTCGTGTGTCTCTGGGAGCTTCTGGTGCTTGGGGGGCCATGTGTTTGGTTTTGGTGTTCACACATTGACATTGGGTGGGTGTTGGTGGTTTGGTGGGCATTGCTGATGTGGTTGAAGATAATCAACAAAGGTGTGGCAATGGTATTGTGACCTGGTCATGTGCTTTGTAACCATGTGACCATGTTTGTAGACTTGGGACTACTTGTCCCCCCACTAAGAATGCCAGTCTTTCCCAGCAGTTATCCATGCCAAAGGTATTAGTATTACATATATAATGATCCTCCCTGCGACCATTCAAACCTGGTAGGTGCACATTTTTCAGCCTCCTATTAATAATGAATAGTATACAATTTGAATAAATAAATAAAAAATATTTGTCAGTGTCCTCAGATTTGATCACATGGCTTTGTTGACCGAGATGCCCAACGGCTGAACATTCCAAGCTACATATATTATGTGTTGGCAGCCACTTTCACATGCTTTCCCTCTTGCTCTTGTACCACCACCATTGCCCATTGCTGCCTCCCATCCTCCCCCTCATAGTAAGCACTCTTCATTGATAGATTACAATTAGTATAATGTTAGATTACAATTACTATAGTAATACTTGTAGTAGTCATTTGAATTCCAATACAAACTATAAGGCTTCATTAAGAATATTAATAAATGCTAATAATGATCCTACAGGAAACCAAAGGACATCATTAGTATGCAGGATAAAACCATGCCTGACAATGTCCTCAACATGGTATGCCACTTTATTGACCTCAAAGTGCAGGTGGACAATGAGGGGGTCTCAGTATGTCTGTCGACCCAATCTAATCCAAAGCACATTAACATTGACCCATTTTACAGATGACTTCATTACAACAAGGTCAACAAAGACAATGAGCAGTCTGGCAGTGCACAAAGACCAACAACTTCCATCCATTACTTAACTTTCTTTTATCTTTATTATGCTAATCTGACCAGCTGAACTCACCACCTTATGTAACGTTGCTCATGCTAAAGAAAAAGTAGGGAGTCCTATTCCATGCCCACTGTGCGGCATTGCTGGAAATGGGTTCTGTCTCCAGGTGCAGCTTCAGGATGACAAGGATTTATATAGGGCAATTTGGGTAAGTTTTCTCATTACTAACCTCAATACATGATTCTAACAAATCACAGTGTTGCGTTTGCAGTCTGGTTGGTAATGCTGGTGATCAGGAACCTTTAGAATGAGGGATATGAATCAGAGGTATACTAGTTGATAGAGCATTCAAATTACAATACCTTAGATCTTATGGATGTTAAACCTTAACTGTACAAAATGAACAAAGTGTGTTTATTGATAACAGGGAAGAAATAATGAATTCAAATTTAAGTGACGTAAATGGCATGGAATTAATCCCCACAAAGGCTATTATTCTCACCTGTGATGGTATGAAATCCATCCCTACAAAGGCTATTATTTTCACCTATCATGGTATAAAATTCATCCCATAGCCTCAAAAATTTGCAGTAATGTTACCCCAAAAAACATTGCTATTCTCACCCATCAAGGTAGTAGATTAATCCCATATTGATAGGAATTACCTCCCACAATGGTTGTTTTTTCCACCTATGGTGAAATGAAATTCATCCCATAGCCTCGAGAATCAGGGGGTATGAATATGGACAAATTTTGCTTGAAATTCATCCACTAAATTATACCTTAAGGGGGGGTTTTCCATCCATTTTTCCCCCCACAGGGGGTGTGTTTTCAAACATCTTCAAGATGAAATTCATTACATTTTAGGATTGTTAAGTGAATGAATTTCATATTTTTAATGTATTATTTCTATTATTTAAGAGGATGAAACACAGGGTTGAATTTCATCTATTCTCAGTTTCACAGTGGGTCATGGTTGCATCGGATGGTGGCTGCAATGGAACACCACTGTGTTTCCAAGGCAGGGAGCTGTGTGTCAGTGCAAGCCTGGCTCATGTGTCCTGGATATCCACATGTCTAGCATTCATGTGATGCTGTGGGTGCAGTTCCTGGCACTGTGAGCTCCATAGAGGATGAATTTACAACCCCCCTTTCCTTACTTAAGCAGTGGGAAGTCATCTTTATAAAGTATAAATTTCATCCCATGGTAACAACAGAAATATAATGAATTTCATTTACAAATATTGGGAAATTCAACTCTTAGAGTAGGTAACAAGAGATGATTTTCCCCCTTGAAAGTACATATGTAATTTATTGGCTGAATTCAAGCCATAGAATGTCCCAAGTCAGCACCTTTAGATTCATCCACTATTCATACCCTGGATGAATATCATACCTCTAAAGGCAATATTAACCATGTTATCCCAGGATAAATTCTTCACCAAAGCTGGATTAAATAAATGGCTTTTATTCATCCTTTTTCTCAGAATGAATTTCATACTTCTGAAGGTGGGATTAGTTAAAATATCTCTGGATGAACTCTTCACCCAAACTGGATTAAATAAATGGCTTTTATTCATCCCTTGTCTTAGAATGAATTTCATACTTTTAAAGGTGGGATTAGTTACAGTATCTCTGGATGAATTCTTCACCATAACTGGATTAATTCTATGGCTCTCAATTCATCCCCTTGCTCATAATGAATTTCATACCTTTGAAATTGGATGATTTTCAACAATTTTTGGGGGATTTTTCAGACTGGGGAGCAAGAAACATTCATCCACTTAATGCAATAATTATATTGCCTAAAATATAGCCTTTTCTAAATGAAAGTCATCCACTAGAGTGCCAAAAAAATCCAATTATATTTGAAAAAAATGGTATCTGTATGGTTTATCAATTAGAATATTTTGGAATATTCTCCTACTCAGAAGTTCTCCTCTTCTAGGTCTGATTCACCTATCATGTCCTCATCCCCATCCTCATTGCCCTTGCCCTCATCCCCATCCTCTTGGTCCCCATTTCCTATGTCTGTGTCCATGTCATCACTCTCGCCGTGTTTACTTCCATCCTCATCTGCTTCCATTTCTCAATCATCATCATCTGTGTTATTGGCGAGTGTCAAGGGTGGTGGTAGATATCCGTGATGACAAGCATAGGCATGCCTGTTTTTGAGGTTGTATTTTATGAATTCCTCAATGGGCCAGCTATGGGCAAATTGATTCAGGTACTCATGGTGCTTTCGAGCCTGACAACTTTGTTAGTCAAAGGGAGGGTAAATAACAGGAGACTTACTACAGCAATTATTTGGGCTATTACTGGTTTGGGTTGTTGGTGCCATGAAAGGGTGTAATCAATCCCTGCCATGGCAGTCAATTCACAAACAGAATGCTATAGATAATCAGATAGATTCTGTGAATAAAAATGAAACTTACACGAATTGATGTATATAAATCCTGGTCATCTTCTAAACACATTGCAAACTGTAAGTTAAATTTCTTTCTGGTAGAGCCGCATGCTGGCTGTGGTATCAAGTCCAATGTTATCTCTTTTGCAACAGCAGATTTGTGCAGGGCATTGTTCTCGGCTGATGGTATTGACGAAGTTGAGCGCACATTGAAGAAGAAATAAATTGGATGTAGGTACCTTGTAGTTTCTTCAGCTTAGCTTGTAGGGTCATGGTCTGTGCCACTTCAGGTGTAATACAATTAGTGAAATCATCCTACTAGAGGAAGCGGCAACTACCTAATACTTTATTTTTGGCAGGAGTTGACCCCAACTTGACCTTGCCACCACACTTATTGACTTTTGATGCTGAGGATTTAGCCATGAGGATTGTGAGGATTGAGTTGTTGAGGGAGAGGAGAGATGTCTTGCATCCTTAAGAATTTGACCATGGATATGCTCCATGGTTAGGCATTATCGACGCGGAAGCAGAAAACGCAAAATCTTGACACTAGTGCAAGGGTCGGAATGAGGAATTCCGACTCCAAGTTAACTTAATTGTCGCTTGATGAGTTCTAATGTCAGATATTGGGGCAGAGGGTTTTACTATCGTGGCTCCACAGATCTCTGTAGAAGTGTCAGAAAAGACACCTGTAGAGTAGTGAAATCACATATAGTGTTATTTGAGTTAGTAAAATTATAGCTCGTTATACTAAACACACACCTCATGCCTACCATGTCTTGTTCCTCAATACTTCACGGTGGCATTGTGAGTCCGTGCATTGACAAGGATGGCCACAACACGTAGAAAGTGTGACAGAGCCCAAAACAGACTCTGACTGCAAACAATCCATTGGTCTGGAAAATCACTGGAATATGTTGGGTGGGTTCTGTATCATTCCAACGCCTCCAGTAGGGAGGCCAGTACAACCAAAGAAATAGGTATAGATCAATTTGACGAGTGGCACTAAGGCTGAACATCGGATGCAGGTGATAATAATCATGTTGAGAATTCTGGGAAAGTCTCTGAGGATGGCAAGGGGGAAATGGGAGTCAGCATTATTCAATCTGTGAAAGACAAGGTATGTGCAACATGTAACTGTGTTTTGGTTGTATAATTGATTATGAAAAGGATATTACAATACATATACACATTGAAGGTGGAAGCCTAGTAAACCCAGTATTTAACTTCAATTTCCAACAAAAAAGGCAGCAGGGAAGTAAACTGGGCTGTAGGATAATAGAAAAAGGCAGACAGCGTAAACAACAGAAATTAAGTCATACTTAGGATATGATGTGGGCATGTCAATTATCAAGCAATGTATATATTATAGAAGGATTACTTAATAGTGTCCCTACTTATTTTGCACAAGTTTTTCGAGCCTCCTCATGAAGGCTGGCCATCAGCTCACCACCACGGGCTTTCTCATCCTTAGTCTCAATACCAACACAGAGTTTGTTGGGATTGAGCTCAAAATGCTCCTCTGATAAACTCTTGTGGCCATCCTCTGTCTGGTTGATCACAGCTAAAAGAACAAATGCATTGTCACCATCATATTGATGGTGAATTTGCTGGACATATTTACCACAATGCTTGCCCTCAATTACGAGAAGCAAGCCATTGTTGCACATTGGATTGGGATGTTTCAGAGTAACTTGCTCCAGTGACAAGAGTTCTGAAGTGGTATAGTGCGTGGAACAGATGGATAACTCTCCATCTGTCTCCACGACCAAAGCAGCTACCTCCTTGCTCTTCCGTTTCCCTTCAGCGACCAGCACTTTCACCTTTCAACCAACCAGCTGTGTGTCTAATAGTGGGTGGATGGGGCCTTGCGGCTGTGGTGAAGGGAGTGGGGAATATATCCGGGTACTTGGCCCAGCCTTGAGGGGTGGGAGCAGTGTGAGTGGAGTCCTTGACGATGGATTCCAAGCTGGCGTGAGGTAGTGGAAGTTGGGCATTGGAGTGCCACTTCCGGATGGCTCGAGGATAGGCTGTGAGGCTGCTGGTGGGTGATTTGTGATAAAATGAGTAGGAAGGGGTGTAAATATTTTATTTTTGGTGGGGGTGAAGTCATATAATTTACAATGAGAGCTTAATGAAAATGAGGCCAAGCTGACTATCAGTAGATATGAAATGACTTACCGCACTTCCCCAATATCATTGTAGTCCAGAACCTGCTTGGTGAAGGGATTTGCTGGGTTGAGGTGCATAAATTGCACAGTTACTTTGAGGCCACTCAAAGTCTCCTGCGACTGCTGAACATCCTGGACAACTGCATGGTAACCTCTCATTGCGTGACCTTTCTTCTGGACTATGACTTCCATGCCTTTCCAGGGTGTATGGTTGCACTTCATAAGGCCTGTCAATTTGTTGTCTGATACTGGAGCATGTCCATGGAGTGTAATTGGTGGGCTGATAACTTTGATCCAATTCCTATGGACTTTGTTTGGCTGTTGCTCATGTACCTCTTGTTCCAGCTGTTTGGTAATAGAGACCATTTGTTCTTCAACCCCTACCACCCATCCCTGTTCCCCTTGCAGAGGGCCACTCTGCACTTCAACAAAGTGGCCCGGAGCTATATACTTCCACACATTAGACCACCAGAACATCTTTTGACCCTCCCCATTCATAAGATCTATTTCCATAGAGCGAGTTCCTATAGCTTTGATAATCCCATTGTTTCTTGATGACTTGATCACCACTTCTTCACCTTCGAAGAATTTCCATTCCATGGGGCAAGGGAATTGTGCTGTTGCAATATGGGGGTGGGGGGATCTTAAGAATTTGTCAAGTATATCACTTGGCATTGAGAGTGGCTTGGTGTCAGTGGGGACAGATATTGAGTGGAAATGATAAGTTCGACATTCAAGGGAGTGGTCAAATATGCGATTGAAGACAGAGGCCGTTCCATCTTCTCTATATTCAACAC
This sequence comes from Collybia mongolica, assembly GCA_013420905.1. Classification (NCBI taxonomy): domain Eukaryota; kingdom Fungi; phylum Basidiomycota; class Agaricomycetes; order Agaricales; family Clitocybaceae; genus Collybia; species Collybia mongolica. Next base: position 1,807,108 of record JAAXNY010000004.1, read on the forward strand.
GTGCATTGGGATAATTCACCATGGTGTTGACCTCCGTCCCAAGGTCAAATAAGGCAGGGTTTGTGTGGGTAAGAGGTTGTTTCCTTTTCTTAGAGGAAGGGGACTCATTTTGAGGGAAGTGGGGGAGACGGGGAACTAAAAGGAGGGTAGCTTTCCCCCAGTTCTCAGTAGACAGAACATATCCAATGTCCTCTTTGTATAGCCCCTGGTTGACTGTGACCCAGTCTCCAATTGATGGAGACCCTCCATGCATCTCCATATCCAGCAATTGTGTCCATTCCTCTGTCCTAATCCCAAAAAGACCATCATGGGGACAAATTATTGTTAGGGCTGAATAAAGAAGTGTTGAAAGCTCGGTGTTCATGGCAGCCTCAATGTAAAACCAGCCTTGTATAGCATCTCGGGTGAATGCTGATCGCAACCTGTGAACTGGAAGTGCATTCTGGAAGAGGTAAATAACGGCCTCCTCCTCCCTCCCCAGCTGGAGGCAGAATAAGGTATTTCTGTAAGAGGTATCACAACATGTGGTGGTGAAGACTCACAGTGCAGCAGACCCTTAGCAATGGATAATCCAAGTCAACTAGACTACGTATGGTGTTAATGGGTAGGTCATCCAATTCAATGTCTGATCCTGGCTCGTAATTGTGCGCTGGGTGTTGGGCGCATGAACATTCCAATATCCCCTCCAAAAGGTTGTTTAGTTGGCCATCCTGGGCATGAGATCTCACCACCAATGTAGATGGTCCCGCCGTGCTTTGGGGTTCTACAGTGTTGTCCCTGTCAATGAAGTCATCTGGCATGTCGGGGTGTTAGCAGGTCCTAAGCACTATGAAGGCGGGGAGGTGGTGCACCAAGGTCCTGATCTTCCTCAAATCCTTCATTATCCTCCTTGTCATCCACCTGAGCCTCAAGGTCAACAAAGCCGCGTGCTATGTTAAGGATCTTCTTGCCTGTCATCCCTGCAGCAGTGTCCTTAGGTTTCCTAAGGGCATTAGATTTTTTTGTTAGTCTATCTTTATTACAATCATTATCAATTGTGTTGGTTTTTTGTTTTAATACACTACTACATTGATATACAGTATACTAATAAACCTGTACTTTACAGTCCCCCACGTGTCCTTGTGGACTCTGCGTGGACTGCAAAAATCCGTGCGGACTCCGCATGGACACCATATAAATAATATAAATCAGTACAAACTGCAAAAGTCCGTACAAGTCCACACAGAGTCCGCGCGGACTCTATATAAATTTGCCCATTTATGTCCTACTAACACACACCAATACTAGTAACCACTCATTTATATACTACTAACACATATAATACTAGTAACTACACATAAAACTATATTTATTCAACATCCCCATCTACAACCTCTGCAGCCATATCAATGTTTGGCTGTACTTCTGTTTCTTCATCTTCATCTTCTTCCTGCTCCTCCTGTTGTACCTGGGGTTGTGAATCTCTACTTGCTTGCTTTTCAATCACATATCTTGTGTGGTAAAACATCATGGCATGCAAGAACCAGTCAAAATTACTAGGCTTCATTCTTCTGATAATTGAATCAAAGCCTCCTAACCATGCATTTAATTGTTCACATGCCTGTAATATTGTAATAAGCATGACTGCATTTAAAGCTCACACATTAACATACCTGTGTATTGAAGGCTCTCTTGTAATAAGGATTTCCATCCTTATCATGGGCTACTACAACTAAATTTGGTGCAGAACCATTTTTTGGAGCAGGGTTACACCACTTTCGGCATAAGTAATCTTCAGCACAATGGTTTATATAGTGGTATGCATCAACAATAAAACGAGTTGTTGATTTCCACACCCCATCCCAGCTCCCATTTGCAACAGCAGTGCAGAGAACAAGGCAAGCTTTATCAATGCAGATATATGCTGGTCTTGACTCTTCAGTAGGATAAACCTTCTCCAAAAATTCTAAGATTTTTGTAGGTGACTCTGATTTATCAAATTTGGTCCATGCAACAACAACACCACAGGGAGCACAAATTGTTTCAACACAGTAGTAACATGATGCTGTGAAGTAGTTACTTCTTTCACTTTCTGGAGTATGTTCATCATGTGCTTGTCTGAATGGTACTGCAGCAGTCTGCCAAGGTAGATTTTCAGCTGGCCTATTGATTGCCCTTCTTGCACCAGCATATGTCTGCCTACTGTGGTTGGCAATATGTCTGGCCCATAGGTGCTGGTGTTCCCTACATGCACAAGTGCCATTGACATTGGGGTTTTGGCAATTCCGAACATGACATCTGTCCCCATATTCTGCTAGATGTGTGGCACAAAATACCCCACCTCGCAAATTAACAACTTCAGATGTACAGCCATCAATTGCACATTTCTGTGGGCCTGTAACCATTCCATCCACAACTCTTAGTTTTACCTCAAGACAGTCAATATCCATAGTATTATCAGCTTGCCCAGGTTCAGGTGCATCAGGATCAGGGAGTATCTGTTCTCTATTTCCAGTGAACCTTGGAACTGCTCTAGTATTCTGATCAATGCCAACAAGGGCAGCAGCATCATCTCCATTAATTAGCTCTGCTGTTCTTTTATATGGCTGTGAACATTCACTACAAGCATGATCACTGGCAATTCCAATAATTCCATCTTCACCTAGTTCTTTAAATGCTTGTTTTGTGAGTTCATTGGTAGATAAGCCTTCCTGAACCTCTAGATTCATATTAGCTGCACCTGCAATAGATCTGATAGACTCTTGTACAAATGATCCCCATATTTGACGGCGTGATACTTTATTTGCATTAACTGAGGCACCTCTCCAGAAGCTATTGTTCCAGTATTCTGCATAAGCTGATGATGAAGCATGAAAACTATACATGCCATTAACAACACCACCTGAGAATATGCGATCCACCCAGAGATTTGAACCAACTTTTATGAACTTTGCTGAATTGAGGTATATCCGCATAAACTTTCCATTTTCATGGTCAGGTGGCAATCGCTCATGATCTGCAAGATACAATGTTTTACATTGTGGACATTGCCCTGTCAAGACCTGGACATTTTCATGAATAGTTGTTCCTTTTATTAATGTGACTCTTGGAATATCTCTAGAACGTGAGATTTGCAAAAGTGACCGAGGATCACATGTTGTGGTTTCACAGACAACTGAATATGGACAAATAACTTGAGCTGATTCAAATGATTTATATGATATAGGTTTCAGCTTTCCCAGATATTTGCCTTTGCTATTATATGGATATAGAGTCAACACAATAGCAAGCTGATCCAGCTTCATTCCAATATCAGTGACAATATTTTGTTCTGTTGTTCTGCGTCTTCTTGACCTGATCTCAGTTGTCTGGAAAAGTTCATCACTGTCATTCCCCATCTTTTCATGCAGTGCACGAGCTAAGGCTCGAATCCATCCAGATATGGGAGATTTAATTTCTGTACTATATATAGGATTTTTTTGTCTTGCATGTAAGCTCAGAACATCTGTATTGTCTGTCATGGTAAATAAGACCAGTAGAACAGATGACAGTGATATTGTTGGATTGAAGTTGTTTAGGATAAAATCACTGAACACTTTAAAAGAGACATCTGGAAATGGAACTTTTTCAGATGTAGCTGATGCCAATGGCAAATAACCCAGTCCCATAATTAGCCAGAGTAGGGCCCACGCAAGACACCCCCGGTCGAGGCCATCTTGTACCAAGGTGTGCCATGCAGCACCACAGAGTTGCTATGGAACGCACTGCACTCCACCTTCAACTCAGCTATCAATAGGCCCATCGACCTTGACAAGCTGGGTAACGCTTGGACCTCACCTACAACTTGGGTGTGGGTCCCCTACTCTGCTGCTGAGATGTCGGATGCCTTATCAGGCACTTCGAATCGATCTGCCCCTGGGCCGGATCACATCTCATGGCATCACCTTAAACGGATCACCCAAGATGATCAGTGTGGCAAACTACTTTTGTGGCTTGCAAACGCTTGTCTCTCATCAGGCCATTGGCCCGCCAAGTTTAAAGCATCCATTACGGTGGTCATACCCAAGCCGGGTAAGCCATTGTATGACACTCCCAAGTCGTTTCGCCCAATAGTTCTCTTGAACATGCTGGGTAAACTGCTAGAGAAAATATTGTCCACCAGGATGCAGTTTGAAGCTGTTCAACATGGTGTACTCCACCCCAATCAGTTCGGAGGGGTCCATCAGAACTCCACCGAGGATGCTGGTTGTTTCCTCACACATGTTGTCTACTCCGGATGGCGCGCCAAACTCAAGACGAGCATTGTTGCTTTTGACCTGGCTCAGTTCTTCCCATCCATAAACCACGAGGTCCTCCTACACATCCTTGAGAGACAGGGATTCATGCCAGAAGTGGTTGTGTTCTTCAGATCATACCTCGTTGATCGTCATACTAGATATGCATGGGATAACGAACTGTCCCCACTCTTCCTGTCCAGCATTGGTCTGGGACAGGGCTCTGCCATGTCCCCTATCCTCTCTGCTCTATGCCTCGCACCCCTCCTCAAGGAATTTGAACAGAGGGTTCGCATAGCTTCACTAATCTCCTACGTGGACAATGGCACCATTATAGTGCAGTCAGACACGTTTGAACAGAACCTTATTAAGCTCAAGGGAGCTTACAAAGTTGTATTCGAGCTCACCCAGGCAATGGGTTTGGTGCTTGAGCACAGCAAGTCTGAGGGATTCCACTTCTCTCAAAAACATGGCAATATCAACCCTGACATCGACCTTGGCTATGCCCCATATACTGGGGACACCCCCCTCTGCCCTGGCACCATCTGGCGCTACCTCGGGTTCTTCTTTGACCGTCCCCTCACATTCAGAGAGCACGTCAAGCAATACACGAACAAAGCCCTCACTTCTGTGAAGGCTATGCTCTCCCTCAGCAACTCCGTGCATGGGCTTAGGCCCAAGCACAAACAAATGCTCTACCGAGCCTGTGTTCTCCCCATTGCTACATATGGGAGCAGGCTCTGGATGTATGAGGGGGCCTGCATGGCGGGCCCTCTTGATAACCTCCGGAAGATGCAAAGGCGCACTTGCCTTTGGATCACCGGCGCCTTCAAGACATCCCCAAATGGGGCTGGCGAGACCCTTGCAGGCATCCCCCCTATCCACCTTCATGTTAAGAAGTTGGTGGAAAGGAGTCATGTCCGCTCCCGTGCGCTTCAGGCCTCGCACGCCTTTTGTCGCCTCATCGACGGGAACCACAAATTCTCTGTCGAGACCCTCAATGCCTGCAACCCAAGCTGTAGGCTCGGGAAACTCATATTGCCTGTCGTGGAGGCCTGGTCTAACCTTGGCCTCTCCTCCCTGGATTTAGACCCTGTCCACCCACTCAACCAACTGGGCATGCACCCCAAGGACTTGTTCCCTGATCGCATAGTCTACGATATCATCACCCCCCCACCCAAGGGCAGTGATCACCACGAGGATTTCATGAAGGACCGCATCACATCACTGAAGAGCGTTGTCGACGAGGCCTCTCACTCCCCATGGAGCATCTGCATTGTCACTGATGCATCCACTCCCCCCCCTCCCATGCAGTCAGTCACAGTCTACTGCGTCTAGCATGCCAGGGACCTATATGAGGACTGGTACGCTACTGGCCTCTCTATGTCTGATGATGCCAAGCTGCGAGCAATTGCGGAAGGCATCCGACAGGCAGCTGACATCGGACTAGAGGACATCCATGATGTCCATATCTTCTCCGACTCCACCAACGCCCTTAGGCATTCCCTCGACATGTCTCACCACTCAGGTCAAGCGTCCACCCTCAAAGTGTGCGATGTGCTGCTGCCTTGGCTGCAGCTCCACGCCATCCACAAGATACACCTCCACCACATTACAAAAGGAGTGGAGATTGAAGATCACCAACTGGCACACATCAGCACCGTCTCGACTCGTGTTGAGGCAGGTGGAGCGCCGGTTATCTCTGCTGACTTCACACAACACAAAGTAGTCACACACATGCTTGATGGCTGGAAGTCTCTCTTCCAGTCCAAGAAGTATATTGGCTCCAATTTCTTGATGCTCTATGCAAAAAAGGACACCCCGCTCACTCCGACCCATGTAAACAATGGGCTGTGGATGCGCAAGACTGGTCACAGCCATGCTTTGACCGCCCGCGTGGTGCGATGCATCACTGGACATGCTCCAATTGGGGCGTTCCGGTCCCGATTCTTCAAAGAGGAATCTGTCTCCTGTAGGTGCAGTGCTCCCCTGGAAACCATACAACACATCCTATATGACTGTCCATGACATGGACAGGAAGACAAGCCCAGCCATCAGCTGCACTATGCGTGGCTGGTTGACTTCCTCTCGGAGAATGAGAGTGCTTTTGTGTTCGATGTTCCCTAGTCCTAAACAGGCTAGGGGCAGTACTCAGTGTTCTAAGTGACGGCTATAGGGTGCTCCCTGCCCAAACATGCAAACCTGGATAATCGGTGGACTTGAAGCCACCACCTGCTGCGGGGCACTGCAGTGGGGGGCCTACCCCCTGGCATAGATTGGCCCTTCTGGCCTGTGTACAATGAGCTCTGGCTCCATTCGCTAGTTCAACCCCGGTTGGGCAAGCATCCCAGCTCTGCAGCGCTTTGTCTTCTGCCCCCCCTCCCCACTCCTCCAATTACTACTCGTAGTGACCAGCACATGTATTAGGTACAGTTGGTATATAAAATGTTGACAAAAAAAAAAAAAAAGAGTAATCTCAAATTGAAGGCAAAGGTTTAATAACCTAACTAATTTAATAAAGTGTGTATAATATTGCGGACTTGTAAATCGTCCTTTAAGGAGAGTTGGTGCAATATATAAAGTCCAGATTGAATAGGTTTCAGCAATCATCTGTGCCTTTTCTGATGCAATATTTGGGACCCTTGAACCAAATGCTGCAGGAATTGTATCCCCAGCCTTTGCTGTGGCCTGACCAATAGCTTCCCATACAGTTGGTGCTAACACATAGCCTGCACCATCATGGGAAAGATCTTTGTAATTTCCAGTCCACAGGGAAATCAGATTTGGAATGAGATTGGACCATATAAGGTGCATAAAGTCACAGGGAAATGAGACTGGAAAAGAGAGGGAACTCAAAGTACTGAGTAGTGGAATGCCTTTGACACCATATTTAGTAGCAAGGCATTCACATTCTGCAGTGTTCGAGGCATATTGGACCTTCTTTGCTTGTCTTAAGAATGTTGCATGGTCTCGTAGTGGAAGTGTGGATGCATGATATTGTTGTTGAGGGTCTGGAAAGCCATTTCGTCACAATGGAACATAGTGTGTTGTTTTTTGTGAAAAGGGAATGCGAACTCCCCGAATAGTACACATTCGGCATGGATATATTGCATTGTGGCCCTTCATGCGCATGAGCATTGACATTGCAGGAATATCGCCAAAGACGACGATGAGGTGAGCATGAAGTAGGAAGATTTCTTTGCTGATTCCATCAAAGGCTGAAACCCCAATCTTGAGCTGCAGAAGCTCCTGAACTACAGGCCAAAAAAATGAATCTGTGTCGTCAGGCTTTTTGGGCCCTGGAATAGTCCCCAGACGAATTATGTTATCCTTGAGAAAGCGTTCCTCAGGAGGGAGGTTATAATTAAACATGATTATAGGCCATGCTGTCTTGGTATGGCGCTTGAAAGGACCAAAGCTGTCTGTAGATAACCCAAGTGCAATATCACGAGGATCAGAAAAAAACTACTCTGGAAGTTCTTCATCACCAATTGTAATGAATGTCTTCTGGAGTAGTTGATAGTGGGTGCTGTCAAAGATATCTGTCATTTTTCTTGGGTCATGTTTGTGATTGGATTGATACTGCATTTTTCGAGCATATGAGAAATTTCCAAGCATTGCACGGAGTTGGGGAATAATAGGGAGATACTCTAGATATGAATAGGGTGTTGTCCCATCAGATTTATAGCGGTCGGAATTACATTTAGGGCATTGTTTGAGGGCTTCGTATGGGCCAGTGTAGCAGACACAAGATGAACAACAGCAGTCATAGCGTACGGGCTGAAAACTAGAGAGAAACTGAATATGTTTCTGTGTATTCTTCAGCGATTCTGTTGAAGTTATATAGCGGATTTTCTGGAACGTTCTATCCATTAGGCCATCTTGAACTTTCAGGGCAAAGAACTGGATGAGCTTCATATCACTCATATCTAGCATTTGGTCTGTAAACTAGTTAATATGATGCACATAATGATAACAATGTACATACCTAATTGCGAGACTTCCTTCATAAATCCCTCCCCAAGGAGATCCCATACTAAGATTCCTGCCTAGCTTGCCTCCGCGACATTTCAAATCCATCACTGTCTTCCCCAAAGTCTTTGTTAGAACCGTCGAAGTCCCCCCCCATATTGTCGTTGCCTTTGTCTTCTCCAGATCCAATCTCATTGTCATTGCTATCCCCATCATCCTCATCAACAGTAAATCGTTGTGTTGAATTAAGCCCCCACCATTGCTGGCTGAGCTGATTGATATGTCCTGCAATGCGAGAAGAGTAGTGTAAGTTGGACAAGCCGTATTTGTTTGAGCAATCCTCCAATGGAGGTAAGGATGGCGCCAATGGTGGATCAGGAGAGCTGTCATGAAATCCAGATGGTCCTGCCTCGCCTGTCAAATTATCAATAATTTCTTCTGCATTATTTTGAGAGCTGAAAGAGGCGTTGCCCTTTGTAGAACTAGGGGCCGGTTTCTTTGCTAGTCGGGCTCGTGGGTGGGGGGTGGATCCAATAACTTTATGCTTGGGATGGGGACAGGACAATGTTTTCCATTGGGGCTGATCTTCCTGGTTGAGGCTCTGGATAAGAGACCGGTTCTGCAATAGGATTTTCGATGTGAGGTGAGAGTGCCCTTTCCCTTTCAAGTGCCAGCTCTCAGTCCTGGAGTTGACCCTTTTGGCGCAGCCACATGCACAAAGCACTGTCTTACCGCCCATAATGCGCGTTCACCTGGAGAGTGAAAGATATAAGTTGGTATGTAAACAAGGCAAATGTGTACGCACCAGGTCTCAAGGCCCCTAGAAAGCCGCAATGACCTCCTCAGTCTTATGAAATGTGGGGCGTTGTGCACGTTGTGCCTGTGGCAACAGTCCTAGTTCACCTATTTACAATGGATCATTAGCTTCTTTATTTTTAGCTCAGGTTGCGAAATCTTATATTGTATTCAATATTGAGTACTTATAACATACTGACTACATTTGTATAGAACTACTATATACTATATACTAAAAAATGTCTTTTACTTACCAAAATACTGAGGAGGGAGGCTGGGGAAGGGACCAGGAGGCTGGGCAGAAGTTGCGGCGGGCGATGGTTGTGGTACGGGAGCAAAGGGGAAAGCGTGCGAAAGCAGGCTGCCAGCACATGATATGGCTTGGAATGTTCAGCCGTCGGGCATCTCGGGGATCGGGCCTTTACGGCTAAATCGTTACCTGAGAAATCCGAGTCACATTGTATAAGAGTGATATGACCAAGATGCCCGATTTGATCACATGGCCTTATTGACCGAGATGCCTGACAGCTGAACATTCTGAGCTGTATCATGTGTTGGCAGCCCACTTTCGCACGCTTTCCCTCTTGCTCTCGTACCACAACCATCGCCCGTTGGCCCCCTCCCCCTCATTGTAAGTACTTTTTCTTGATAGATTACAATTAGTATAGTAGAATTTGTAGTAGTTAATTGAATTCCAATACAAAACTATAAGACTTCGTTAAGAACATTAATAAAAGCTAATAATGATCCTACAGGAAACCTAAGGACATCACCGGTATGCAGGACAAGACCATGCCTGACAATGTCCGCAACATGGTACACCACTTCATTGACCTCGAAGCGCAGGTGGACAATGAGGGGGAGGACAATCTCTTTGGAGAGGAGCTGGGACTCGGTATGCCAATCTACCCATTCAGATTCAAAGCACGTTAACACTAACCCGTTTTACAGATGACTTCATTGACGATGAGGTCAACGAGGACAACGGGCAGTCGGGCAGTGCACCAAGACTGTCAACTTCTGCCACCAGCCCTCTCAACAACGATGACAAATTTGATAAATTTATTCATGGGATAATGAGACAATCACGGGCAAGTTGTGAGGAGGAGTCAGACGAGGACAGCAATATGGAAGAGAACAATGAAGATGACTACTATTATTGCCTTGCAAACGGATACTTTTCTGACGAAGGCACGCCAAAACCCCGCGATCCGGACGAGGAACAACCCCCAGTCAATGAAGGCCTTTCAAGACACCCTGGTCTGGATGTGGAATGACTTCCAACAGGCAAAGACAGCCCATTAATGAGAGTCCATTGTGTGGTGAGCATCAGTACCTGCATCTTACTGATACTATGACTGAGACTTGATGCAATGTATTCTAGGAGGGGAGGGAAAGAGATGCCGTTTCCTTTCTCCTCAATAATACAGACTCTTGACATCGGCTCAGATCAGCATTTTGTCGAGATTCCATACATGGCTGGTTCTACATTGAGGGCACAATGAATGCCAACCTTTTAGCCCTTCTAAAATCATCACCCTCAATTTTTTGCCCTCAGGATGGTATTATGGGGGTGAAGCTGGGGGAATGGGTGTCTCTGTTGAATTTAAGGCAATCTGAAGAGACCCCTTCTGCTGGAGGTTGGGTCACAATTTGTAGGGGGCTCTACAAAGGGGATGTAGGATATGTTTCCTCAGTAGAGAATTGGGGAAAACTGGAAGTCCTGCTGTTACCTTGCCTCCCTCCCCTTCAAGACAGAGATTCCTCCAAGAAAAGGAAATGAGGTACCCTCCACTCCAAGCCGGGTTTGTTTGACGATGAAAAATGGGACCGAATCATCAAAACTCACCCCAGAGTTACTATCGTCAACAGCAAAACTATGGGCCATTTTGCTGCTTTTGGTTGCAAATTTGAATTTTTCCTTGAACACAGAACTTATGGCTTTGGTTCGGTATTGTGTGTCCCCGTTTCCTTACAAAGCAAGATGATGGACTTGTTTCTATGCTGTCCTCACCCTGAAATCAAAAGCGCGCGATTCCCATGCCCTTCAGAATGACAATTTTTTGAAGGCGAACAGGTGGTCATAAAGGAATCCTCTAAGAGGGGTATCATCCAGTCCATTGGTATTGATTCGGCAGAGGTGGAACTAGAAATGGGGGAGGGTTTACACATGGTCCTGTGGTCCAATATGTGGAAGTACATTGCTCATGGCCATTTTGCAGAAGTAATCAGTGGGGCTCTCCAAGGGGAAAAGGGATGGGTAGTTGAGGTGACGGAGGAATATGTCTACATTGTCAAACATCTTGAAACACAAGGACCACAGAGTTACATCAGTCCAAACTCCCTCAAGGTAAAAACTCAAGATATTATGCCAGTCACGTTGTAATTTACTTTTAAACAGCCACTCGAAGTCCATAGGAACTGGGTGAAAGTAGTTGACCCTCCGATAATACTCCACAGTCAACCACCAACATTGAGTAATGTACCAACCGTCCCAATTAGACGTGAGGAAGTTCCCTGGATAGGGCTTGAGGTTTTGGTCGTCAAAACAGGACATGCAATGAAGGGTTCTTGTGCAGTAATCAAAGATGTTCAACTCTCAAAAACTACACTCAGTGGACTCCAAGTAACTGTTCAATTTATTCACTTGAATCCTGCACATCCATTCAGTGGCAAAGTTCTGGACTATGATGATGTTGTAGAATCTTCGTAAATATTATATTCTTCTTCATATTCATTATGAGCTAATTTCTCCCCCAAGGTCTCGCCTCAGATTAAACAAATTCACCCCACCCAAGAACAAATTATTTGTCCCCCTCCCAGGCCATGTTGCCAAATTCCCCCCTCCCCAGGAACCTGCCGCAGCTGCCACTACTGCAGCAGTGGGGGGTAGCATGCCCATGCCTGACTTTCACCACTTGACGCCAGCCTGGAACCCCTCATCTCAAACACCTGATGTAGGATCCTCCTCTCAAGCCTCCCCTCCACCAACTATATCACAACAGCAGGGACCTGCTCACCCGTTATTAGATCCATGGCTTATTGATATTAAATTAAAGGTGTTGGTTACAGGCGGGCAATATCAAGGTAAAGAAATGGTGGTCTCCGTAGTGCAGATAGAGGGAACATTATCAGTCCAGTTCAACCACTACAAGACATCGGGATCCTTGCCTCCAGGAGACCTCACACCAAAATGTCCCAATCCTACACGTGATAACGGATTGTTGGTCGTAGTTGAAGGTGACCACCTGGGCCAATATGTCCACCGAATTCACCATTGTTACGAGAATGGCCAGCCAATTATGATATTGGCTGTCATCAACCGGACTGAGGGAGGCCACGAAACACTTTCGGGGGATCATTTGGAACTAAGCCCTGATGTACTCTGCATTGGCCATGAAACCAAAGAAGAAAAGGCACAAAATGAGGGATTAATGACTGCTCTTCAAAAGGATGCTCATAAAACTCACATGAAATAATTAACAGGCATTACTTTTAATTTTGCATATATCTTTTGGGACTTTACTGTGTCACATGTATATACACATCATAATTTTTGCCGTTTTCCCTGCTCATCGTCCTTTCTACTTGATTTACATCTCCATTTTTTGCTCTTTACTTTTTCCTGGAAGTTAAAATTGAATACCGGATTGATTAAGTTGCCACCTTCGACACAGATCTGAATAATAAACTTTGTTGTCAATTAATAAGATACTGTCGGAAACTGGTTATGTGAGTTGATTCACATACCTTCCCCTCCAATGGGTTGATAGTGCTGATATTCACCTTACACTCTTCAGGGACTATGTCTGCCTCCATTTTAATGTCACCTAGGTAAGAGTTTTTCCTTCAGCATCACGTGGAGTTAGATTATTGCTTACTGTTATCCTTGGGTACACTGGATCCATGGCTTGAAGATTTGGACTTGCAAAGGTCCGTAAACCAGTTTCTATTTTCCAATAGACCAAGTTGATTCTCTGGTGAGCAAGGACCAAAGAAAGCACGATCAAATGGTCCACAGTCTGATTCAGTCTCGGATTCCGTCGTGCTTTCCACAACGTGACCGGAAACATCATCATTCTGCAGCACACAGTGGGTAGGGGAAGTGTCTGGAGGGTTGGGTGTGAGGCCAGTGGCCATTACATTGTGATTATTTTTTTGAGTTCCAAGGTCCTTTATATGTTTTATTTTGTGCTCATGCCCCAAACCCCAACAGTTCTACCCGAGTACAGTTAAAGATCTGGAATCCAAAGCTAGTCAGATTATAGAAATCCCTTTGCCCACCCCAAAGCCCAGAACCCATTTTTTTTTTCTTTTTCATCCCCTGTGCAAATTGATTTGAGCTCGGTTCTGTTGTCCTTGGGGACGGAACCTGCTCCACCTCAAATTTAAAAGAACCCCCTTTCTCTGTGTCTCCCAGCATCTCCTCATTCGCTTGGTCTCGCCTTTCTTCAACTTTGCCACCAGCTCTTTCTCCAATGCACCCTTTTCCATAAAACTATGGCTAAGTCTACTGCATTTCAAAAAGCGGAGCAATCTTGCAAGGTGGCATTGTCTTCAGGCTCATCCCAGAGAGTTAAAGGTAGATACTGTGATTTTCAAATGGAAACATGTTACCTATTATTACATTTTGTTTCACCAGGTACATGGATAAATACATCAGAGACAATGGCAATGGAAGCAAAAATGAAGAAAATGAAAGGTATTACTTTTTTTTTTGCATACTTCCTATACCATACTAACGTGACTAGCTGAACTTGTAGCCCTTCGCAAAGCTGCCCATGCTAAAGAACAGCAGAAGAATGTCATACCATGCCCACCGCACAGCGTCGCAGGGAACGGATTCAATCTCCAGGCTGAAATGCAACTCCAAGATGATTCTGATTTATACAAGGCCATTTGTGTAAGTTTTACTTCTTAAAACCCTTTGCTCCAATCTTTTTTCTTACAAGTAATAGCACTGTGTTCGTAGTTTAGTTGGTAATGCAGGCCTCAACTACTCGGTTGTTTGGCACAGGCAACCTACAGTAGTCATTAGTCAAATCATCCGCATGGTAAGTCTTTTCTTTGCTGCTTTGTTACTCATTTAAATAATTTATTTCAGGCCAAAAGTCGGCATACATACCTCAAAAAATTCCATAATGGCTGGGCCACCCAAGAATTTATCAAGTCACATTTGAAGAACAAACGCGCCTATGCTTGTAAATGTGGGTATACAAATGAGACTGGAAATACAGTAGGGGGCAGTAATGCTGATGATGAGGAGGAAATAGATGTCGACATTGACTTAAATGAGCATGATGAGGATGAAGTAGATAGTAGTGATGAGGGGGAAGAGGATGGGGACCAGAAGGGTGAGGACCAGGAGGGTGAGGACCAGGAGGATGAGGACCAGGAGGATGAGGAAGGGAATGAATCAGAAGCCTACTAATCATTAGAATATTGTTAAATGTTGAATCACACAAATTTAAACATCTATAAGAGGATGAAATATCCAAATAAAAATGAGTGCATTTCAACCTTTCAATGGATGAAAAGTTAGTACTACTTTCATCTGAAAACAATCCAGTAAAATGATGAAAAAGAGGATGAATTTAAGTGAGGAAAATGGGATGAATTCAAACATATGATTTTCATCTCTCATAAAATGCCAGTATCTTTGCCCTTAATAGTATGAAATTCATCCTTTTTGAAAGGTTAGTATAGCACCCTTGATAGTAAGAAATTCATCCCATGAGGGTGAATTATGAGGGGTATGAATACGGACAAATTTCGCATGAAATTCATCCATCAAATTATACCTTAAAGGGGGGTTTTCCCTCCATTTTTCCCCCTACAGGGGGTGTGTTTTCAAACATCTTTGAGATGAAATTCATTACATTTTAGGATTGTTAATTGAATGAATTTCATATTTTTAATGTATTATTTCTCTTATTTAAGAGGATGAAACACAGGGTTGAATTTCATCTATTCTCAGTTTCACAGTGGGAAATAGTAATATATGGTTGAGAGAAATATTATGGGTAGAGGAAACATTGATTCTAAGGATGGGGACTATTAGATGATGATCAGGAGTGGATTCAAGCCTTGACTGAAGCATCACTTATGCAAACAGGCAGACAACTCCGTTCGCTATTTGCAATGATTCTGGCTGAATGTCAGCCTTCTGACCCAATAGCCTTATGGAACCAGTTCCATGAGAATATTTGTGATGACCTTGCTCACTAGCTAAGAACAAAGGGAGGTGTGGCAAATCCAACAGGAGAGCAAGTTATGAGTTCTTTATCAACCCAGTTTTCAGGCAAAAAGTTGATTCATTCATTCATATTTTAACACCACAGGAAAATGTTTCCATAATGGGATTTTTCTTCTCTTATAGCTTTTTACAGCATTTCTCCACAAATACAAAGTATTGTGACATAATTTGCATGTATTTGGGATGCTTACATAATGCTTTTGATGATGCCATCAAAATTATGCATATCTAATATTTCAAAGCATTGTGTTTCAAAATTTATTTTGTGTTTTTCTCCATAATGCATAGTCAGTGTAAATGTAAGGGCAACTCCGGCGGAGTGCGCGCGAACTTAGTAGAGCGGGCCGACGCTGGTGGAGGGGATCCTAAGAGATGTATTCACTTGTACGACATATGTACTACTCACCTGGTGGAGGGGATCCTAAGAGAATTCTCTGAGGAGCCTCCATCAGGGGGGGTGTGCTATATACCTAGTGCTACATTAAATACACGTTCCCGGTGCGGTACGACGACACGCGTTGGGCTAGCGAAGGTCACGTGACCGTGCCCTTGATAGTCCGAACAAGTGCGAAGTCCGGCGGCGAACTGCGCGCGAAGTAGAGAGTGGGGGTGCGTGTGGGCGTAGGTAATGAACGTGCGATGTAGTGAATGTAATTGACTGAGTCGCGAATCGGCGAAGTAAGGCTAGATCGGCGAAGTAAGGCGGAAATGGAGTTCCCCTTACATTACCCCCCTTCTAGGTTCGCGTGTCTTCACGCCGGCGTTGGAACGGGATCTGTGCGAATTGGACGCGTTGTACGCGTCGCGGTGCTCCGGGGTTGCGTCTGTAGAATTCGGCGACCAACTCGTCCGCATTCACCTTGTCGGCGGGTTCCCAGGTGTTCTGTTCGTAGCTGTAGCCCTTCCAGGCGACCAGGTACTGCAGCTTGTTCCTGTAAATCCGGCTGTCCATGATCTCCTGAACCTCATAATGTACCTCGCCGTCTATGAGAGTGGGTTCAGGGACTTCGGTGACCGTTCTACCGGGTATTGGGTCGTGCGGCGCGGGTAGGAGTTTGACGACATGGAAGACCGGGTGGATGCGCGATAGCGCCGGCGGAAGTTTGAGGCGGTAGGCGTGCGATCCAACCTTGGCTTCGATGGGGTAGGGCCCGATGTAGCGGTGAGCCAGTTTCTGCGACGGTCGAGTGATACGAATGTCGCGCGAATCCAAATACATCCGGTCTCCAACCTGGTAGTCGGGTGTTGGGTTTCGGCGGCGATTGTAGTACATCGCCATCTCGTCCTTGGCTTTGGCTAATGCGGCGCGGGCTTCCTTGAGGGTGTCCTTCATTCGGTCGCGGAATTCGTTCGCGGTTTCCAGCCGGGATGGTGCGGTCTGTGGTTCGAAGCCCATGCGTGGATGTCGACCGGTGTCCAGGAAGAACGGCGAGTGCTGTGTCGAGGAGTGGACGTGGTTATTGTACTGGAATTCGGCGAGCGGTAAAAGGTCGACCCAGTTGTCCTGTCGCTCGCTGATGAATAACCGGAGATACTGTTCCAGTTCCTGGTTCACTCGCTCGGTCTGTCCGTCTGTCTGTGGGTGGTACGCCGTAGACGCTGTGAGTTTAATATCAAGCATGCGATATAACTCCCTTGTGAATTCCGCCACGAACTGTACCCCTCGGTCGGAGACCATAGCCTTCGGTAAGCCGTGCAACTTCCACACATGCTGGAGGTAAAGCCTCGCCAATCCAAGCGCGGTAATTGTCGTCGTGGTTGGGATGAAGTGCGCGCGTTTACTGACCGTGTCCACCACTACCATGATCGCATCATGCCCTTGCGACTCGGGGAGTTCCACGATGAAATCCACGCTTGCGACGTCCCAGCGACCTTCCGGAATTGGCAGCGGTTTAAGTTCGCCGCTTGGAAGTTGACGCTGAGCCTTCGTTCGGAGACAGAGGTCGCATGTCTTGCAGTATTCGCCGATGTAGCGCGACATTTGAGGCCACCAGTAATTGCGCGATACGAGTTCCAACGTCTTCCATCTTCCGGCGTGTCCCGCAATTCGCGAATCGTGATGTTGCGCAACTATACGTCTGCGAAGGTCAGCGTGTTTTGGGACGTAGATGCGATCGCGGAAATACAGCAACTCCTGCGCTTCCCTCCACTCTGCGCTCCGAACCGATTTTCCTGCGGACTTCTTCAACTCCTGCGCTGCCTTCACCACCGCTTCCTCCTGATGTCCCTCGCGATTGCCTCTCCGAATATCCCGCAGAATGTCCCTTTCCTCTCCTTCCACGACCATTCCTTCCAGCGCGCGGATTGTGAACAACTCCGGTTTGAGGAGGACTAGATCGCGGTTATCCTCGCTTCCATCGCTGTGGTCCGCTCGGCGAGATAGCGCATCTGGCTTACCCATACTTCGTCCGGGCTTGTGGTGCAGCGAGAAGTTGAATCGGGAGAGGTACAGTGACCACCTGGCCTGTCTCCGATTTAGCTTCTGGGACGTCCGGAAGTACTCTAGATTTTTGTGGTCTGTCCAGATCTCGAAGTCGTGTCGCGCGCCTTCAAGGAAGTGTCGCCATTCTTCGAGTGCGCGAATGATGGCGAGCATTTCCTTGTCGTGTATCTCGTAATTCCGCTCGACCGCGTTGAGGCTCTTTGACGAAAACGCGATCGGGTGCCACTTGTCGTCCTCCGGGCTGAGTTGCGAAAGTACTGCGCCGGTCGCGAAATCCGAACTATCTGCCTCCACCCTAAACGGCCAGTTGTCGTCTGCGAACATCAGTACCGGTTTAGACGACACCGCTTCCTTCAACCCTTCGAATGCCTCCTGCTCCGACTCACCCCACTTCCAAGGCACGTCTTTACCGGTGAGATCAAACAATGGCCGCGCAATATGGGAGAAGTCGCGAATGAACCGCCGATAGAAGTTCGTGAAGCCCAAGAAGGACTGCACTTGCTTCTTGTTCGTGGGCGTTGGCCATTCCGCTACTCCGGCAACCTTGACCGGGTCCATCTCCGCCTGCCCCTCCGAGATAATGAGCCCCAGATACTCGATTCGGGTCTTCTCGAATTCGCATTTGTCCAGTCGCAGGTACAGTTTATGTTCGCGGAGTCGCTGGAGAACTAACCTCGTAATTCGGCGGTGTTCGGCGAGTGTCTTTGTGTAGATTAGAATATCATCGATGTAGACACATACCACTCCTTCCATGATGAGATCGTGGAATATCTCGTTCATCATGGTTTGGAACGTTGCCGGCGAGTTAGTGAGACCAAAGAACATTACCAGGGGCTCAAACATTCCGCGGTTTGTGCGAAATGCGGCCTTCCACTCATCACCTTCCTTAATTCGGACGTTGTTGTATCCCCAGCGAACGTCGAATTTGGAGAAGTATTTCGCTCCCCGAAGATTGTTGACGAGGTCGGAGATGAGTGGGAGTGGGTATTTGTTCTTGATCGTCAGCGAATTGAGAACGCGGTAGTCCTGTACCGGGCGTAGCGAACCGTCCTTCTTCTTGATAAAGAAGAACGGCGAAGCCATTGGCGATTTGGAGGGGCGGATCCGACCAGAGGCGAGGTTCTCCTCGAGGAACTTGTCCAACTCCGCTTGTTCGGCGACTGAGAGCGGGTAGACCTTGCAGGATTTCCCTTCTGCGTCGCGGACGAGTTCGATCGCGTGGTCCCACGGTCGGCGATCTGGGAGAGCGTCGAAGGACGTCTTGGAGAACACATCCTCAAATTCGTGGACGTGCGCCGGTGCTAGATCGAAAAACGTCTTGGGTTGCGCATTACGATCGAAGGAGTCTGCGATCTGCTGGGACGCGTTCTTCCAGGCTTCCGTTTGGATCTTTTCCGCTAGTCGCTGCGAGATGGTTTGGGTTGTCCGAATCTCTTCCGGTGCCTTCTGAAACTGTCCTGGTTCGCCGATGTTGACCACGAAGATACGGTCGCCCTCTTCGATGCAATCTTCAAGGGCGATATCTCCTTCGTGCTCAGAGTCGGGAACCTCTCCAATTTCTGTTTCTGGTTCGGGCATGGGTCCTGCGCGACAGGCGTTGATGCGGGCCTCCAATTTACGCTTCTCCACCTTTTCCGATTTAACCTCGTTCGCGCAGGTCCGACATTTGTCGGGACAGCGACTCATCTTCACCTCGTTGGTCTGCCAGTTGATCTCCGGGTTGTGCTCCTGCAACCAAGTGTAGCCTAGTATGAGATCCTGCTTCCCTAGGCTGGTGACCGCGAAGTGGGTGCGTTCTGAGTGACCGTTGTACCGGAGGATGAGGTCTACGATCTCCGAAATAGACCCGTTCTCGTTCGGAGTGCCGTCGACGTTGAACACCGGAATAGTGCAAACTAGCTTGCGCGAGGTCAACCTGTTCCTCCGCACGAATTCAGAATCAATGAAAAGGCCCGTTGCTCCCGAGTCTACCAAGCTGTTCGTCGCGAATGTCTCGCCTGTGTCGGTCGTCTGAAGTTCAATCTTGAGCTTCAGCGAGCGAGTGCTGGGGGTGGCAGCGACTACGAATCGCTTGGGTAGAGCTTGTTCCCATCGGGGGAGTCTCTGGCGCGGCGGTTTAGGGATGGGGATGGTATCTTGTACGGCTTCTGTAGTAGTTTCGGGTGTTTGGGAAATTTCAATTGTATTCTCAACTTCTAAACACGCGAACCTGTTTACAGATGACAGCGAGGGCGTACTGTTCACTCGCTGTCCGCTACAAAACCCTCTTCTTCCGCCGGCGGTTCGACTTGTGCGTCTATCATCACGAAGATGTGCTGCGCGAACTCATGCTGCTCCTCCATTGACATGAACCGCGTGTCGTAGCGGAGGGGGCAGTCCTTCCGGAAATGGCCCGGCTGCTTACATCGGTGGCAGGTCTCGATGTTTGTTCGAGCCCTCCGCATCGCGTCTACATCCATCGGAACCGGTGGAGGGAGAGCAGGGGGCGGCGGAGGTGGTGGTGGCGCCATCCGTTGCAGCGTCGGGGCTGAGAAGTGCGGCGGTGCGCGAAACGCCGAGGTAGTGCGTGCGGGAGGTGCGCGAGCCGCCGGTTTAGTGCTCAGGAAGGCCTCGTTGGTGAGGCGGTTTTCATCGCACTTCATCGCCGCTACATACCACTGTTCCGGCTGATCGTCCGCTGGTCGTCCCACTGCCATCGTCGCGATCTGCGACTGAATCTCCCCGCTCAGTCCCTTCCGGTACTTCACCACAATCGTCAACCCCTCCTTGTATCCCGACTTGTCGATGAGATCCCTGAACTCGTCCGTGTAGTCGTCCACCGATCGCAATCCTTGGTGGTAGCTGCTCGTTTCCAACCTCGTAATCGCCCGCTGCGCTTCGCTCTGCACGAAGAAGTTGACCGCGAAGTCGGCGCGGAATAGGGCCCATGTCGCGTACTTCGGGTTCCCGGTAGCGGTCTGGTATCGCATGGCCCGGTCCGCAAACAGATACGCTCGGCCTTTCTTCATGAAGGTGTACGCCCACCGTACCTGCGTCACTTCATCCGCGAACTGGTGTGGTACAAGATTTATATACAGTTCGCATGCGTTAATGAACGCACGCCCTCGTTCGCGCGATCCGTCGAAGTCATCGGGAAGCGATGGCCGGAGTGCCGAAGGTCGTCCCGAATTAACGTGGGTCGCGGGGGGAGGTGTTGATACATTATTTACAGGGGCGCTGGGTGCAGGGGTATTGACCGGGGGTGGGGGAGCCGCGGTTTGGAGCGCGATCAGCGCGTTGATGCTGTCGGTGAGCTTCTTAAGCTGCTCGGCTTGTTCCTCCGCCTTCCTATTGAGATCTCCTACGTCTCGTTCGACGTTATCCATCCTTGTTTCGGCGTCCATCGGTCGGAGTAGGAGTTCCACTTCTAGTTCGGAGGAGGGTGGAGAGGGCGATTCTCGCGCGGTCTTGACGGATTCTGTATCGGAGCTGACAGTTTCTGCCGATCGGAATTTGGCAATGGCTGCGGTGAGGTCGCGGTCTCTGCTGGTGAGAGAATTCTACTGTAAGGGCAACTCCGGCGGAGTGCGCGCGAACTTAGTAGAGCGGGCCGACGCTGGTGGAGGGGATCCTAAGAGATGTATTCACTTGTACGACATATGTACTACTCACCTGGTGGAGGGGATCCTAAGAGAATTCTCTGAGGAGCCTCCATCAGGGGGGGTGTGCTATATACCTAGTGCTACATTAAATACACGTTCCCGGTGCGGTACGACGACACGCGTTGGGCTAGCGAAGGTCACGTGACCGTGCCCTTGATAGTCCGAACAAGTGCGAAGTCCGGCGGCGAACTGCGCGCGAAGTAGAGAGTGGGGGTGCGTGTGGGCGTAGGTAATGAACGTGCGATGTAGTGAATGTAATTGACTGAGTCGCGAATCGGCGAAGTAAGGCTAGATCGGCGAAGTAAGGCGGAAATGGAGTTCCCCTTACAGTAAACTCAGCAGTAATGACAAAGTCAACAAAAAGTTATACAAGAGTCAACAAAAAATGGTAATTCAAACTCATGATTTTGTCAACTTTCAATGTGGGTTCAGCCATTTGGGAGGAAATGAATGATTTTTGACTACTTTGGGCTGGCTCTTGACCATTACATTTGGGTGATATCAAAACTCATGACAAAAGTTTGACTTTATTATTTATTGAGCATGTCATGTGTCCCAGACAGAAGGGTTGCCTCAGTTTCTTTCCATGCCCAGTCAAGAGGTGGCAGATCAGACAATCATGGGCATTGGATCTGGCTCCCAGTTTGGACAATGGTGATTTCTGAAATACAGCAGGCCACTGGCAACCATCAACTCAACAAACCCAGCTGAAACCCTGCTGACCTTGGCATGAACTTGGCACACATATTTGTGAAGTTAAGTTTGTTCAAATCATTGAGCCTGTTACCTCAAGTAAGGATTAAAGGTCTTGGGTACTAGATATAGTTATTAAGTACAAATGATTTCATTAAACTAATGCACTCATACTAGTGTCAACTTGGAAATACATCTGAAATATATGTCATGAGGAATAACAGTGGGTGAAGACTGCACAGGATCTGTCAGCAGGAAGGGCTGGAGGGTAGGTTGTGGATGCTGTAATGGCATCAGGTGTTGGGGTCTGCAAGGAGCATCACCATGTGAGGTACACTGGCATCAACATGCCATTGTAGGAGTGAGATATTGGGGCAGACACGTCCAAGAGCTCAAGTCAAGAGTCTTGGAGAATGCATCACGGTTATTGACAGTCAAGATAACGAAGACGCGAAATTTTTGCCTAGTTCAATGGTTGCTTACTTGCCATCTTGCCGTGTGCCAACACAACCCACAACCCACAACAATTTCCTTATTTGGGGGGGGGGGACGCCCTGCCATCAAACATGTCCAAGATCGATCGATCTGTCACCTCTTGTGCCCAGTCACTTTATTGTATATCCATTGAACTTTGAAAGTATTGAATTTTGAGAGGTTTGCCCTTCTTCTTATGTGATGCAATAGTCTAATCGTACTTCCTGGCCTTTGCATAGTTTTCTGTCATACTTCAATAGGAGGGTCACAATTGTGTCACGTCACGTTAGTTTTGAATGTAAGTAAGTAGGTTCAGTTTCCTAGTCATAGCTATTGTTCCTCCACCTACAAACTCTTCGCCATGCAAGTTCCTGCTTATTATAACAATTATTCCAACTAGTCCATCGACTTTTCTAGTGCTGCTCGGTTTACGTACATCGGTTTTGTTTCCATCTCCCACCTCAGCCTAATCAATTTCTGATTCTAGTGCATCACCCACTTCAACAATCCATCTGGCTTTATGCGCCCAATTTCGACCCTAACTCCTGCAGATTTCTCAACTCACCAGCCCCCCCACGGTGTATCTAACGTATCTTTGGTCTATCCTCTCTTTTGTTGTCTACCAACCAAAGTTTCACTTGTCCTGGGGCTGGGATGTCTAACTCACATGACGAAATTGATGCCCTGAAGGAATCTTCTGAAGAGGGGAATCTTACGATTAGAATACCCAACCCTAAGGTTTACTTGGCCCGCCAATCATTGTGGATCGGCCGCCGAGGCAAACCCAGATGCGACCACTGCCGCACAAATAATTTAAAGGTATGTCCTTGTGATCTCCACCGAAAACGATTCTTATGTCTTTAGTGTGACCGTGTTCTACCTGCTTGTAATCATTGTTCTTGGACTCCCAGAAGAGTGTGCGCATACACACCGTTGCCAATTCCTGCCCATCGAGGAATTCCTAGGTGTGATTGCTGCCGTCTGAAAAGCCTGAAGGTAGGCATATAAGGACCATTCTCGCCTGTGTAGATGAATGACTTCAATCCGACAACAGTGCGATAGAAACTTTCCCATCTGCAATCATTGCACTTATGATCAAACAGCGAGCTGCAACTATGCACCAAAGAAGAGACATAAGATGCAACTTGCGTCTCCTGCCTATTTGCAGATGTCTGATGAAAATCACAAAACAGGTGGTCCAAATACGCTGCCTGAAGTACCTGAGAGGAGAAACAGCAGGAGACGTTCAAAGCGAAAAGTATCTCAGGTGAATTCGACAATTTCGCCCCAAGGAAGCCCATCACCTGCCCCATCGAATATGACTTTGGAGATTGGTTCCACCTGCACAATGCAAGCCGGTTGGTTTATAGCAGAATCATTGCTACCTATACACCCTAAAAGCTTGCTGCAATCCATAGCACCCAAGAGGTTTGCTCTTGAATATCCCAGCTATCGGGTCGACTCCATCGATTCTCAAGTTGAGCCATGGACCCACCCCTCGTCAGCACCACTCCCCGGATTTATCAATCGGCGCATAGGAACGCTCGATTCAAACGATTTACCTGACCGACGCACATTTGACCACACTCTCACTTCGTTTTTGGACGGGCTTATGGAAGCATATTGTGACACGGCGTGTTTGACGCCTGACATGTATGCCACGGTTTCGCGTTTCCTGTCAAAACATGAGACATCTAAACTGGCTGCAACGATTTGTGACTGGGTGGCCCTTCACCATCTTTGTTCAGGATCTGAAGAACTGAACCTCATACTAGCCCCACGGGAGGTAATATTTCAGGTTGAAGACAGCACTTTGGAGACTCGTCGCGCGGAGTTCAGCGCGCACGTGATAGGCACACAAGCGTTGTATTTTGGACCTGCAGAATATCCTGATGTACTCCTCCCCAGTGAATGTCTATCCGCGGCTAATGCTGACCATGGGGTCTTCGATCGTCTGCCAGTACGCAGCCAGATATATGATATTCTCGCTTATGCCCATGCATCACACAATAACCCTTATACAATGGTTCAAGTTATCAAACAACTGGGATTTGTGGGTTTCACCATTAATACAGTATCCCTCAACCGTATTTTACCTAATCTTCCTTTCAGGCCAGTGTTACTTGGCCGATGGCAGAACTATATGTGCAACTCTGCCCTATGTGTTCTCCAACCTAACTTCAATCAACATGTTCCTAGTTTCAAGTAATTGTTATCAGATATTGTTGCATTTTGCATCATTTATCTGAGCCTTGACTATGACTAATTGTCTGAACCAGGATAGTTATATCATCCATCCAACGCTCCTCCATCTCCACTGTCAGATTTCGAGATACCATATGGATATCGTCTCCTCCAATAGCATCCCGAAGGAGGGACAGTGCAGCGTTTGGGCGTTGGGTTGTTGAAGGTTCTAGTGTTTTTCCAATAGTTTTAACACAGCGGCCAATGCTTTTCTCTAAGTCCATCCCATAATAGAGGTCAGCTGAAAACAGACTGTCCGAGGGGAGCATTATGAAGCACTGTGTGTCTGGGAGAACCCGGTGATAAACGTCAGGCATGTTTGAGATGTACGGGGGTGTCAAGATATGTAAAGCATATTCCTTGAGCCTCTCTGATGAAATCCAGGGTTGCTTGATATATGGGTATATGTGAGAGGCATATGATCCGGGCAGCTTGAGCCAGGTGTCACCAACAGCTGGCCAACGTTGGTGAGACCGGTCAAACAACCCTAGATCGTAAGATGGACTAATTTACCTCTTGTGGGTTCCAAAAACCCAAGCATCCGATTATCTCTTATTGGATCTTCTTTCGGGTGCATAGCATAGATACAGCGCACCTTGCTTGGGTTGCTTGTATCGTGTAGTGAATTTATCTGGTAGCCTGACCATTCGCCTTGATTCCAATACCCTAGTACTGGAATTGGGTCAGTTTCCAGAGCTACCCACGGTCTTAACCATGTACCTGCATGACAGTCTTATTTTGTATGAGTGGCAAGTATACGTTGATATATTCTAAATTTACCTCCGAGGTTGACAATCCAAAGATTTCTTTCCAAGTCCATCAGACTTAGGATCAATGTCGTACCCCCCATGCTTTGAGCCATGGTATTAAAACCCGACTCTCCTAGCCTGGAAAGGAAGACTTGTTGAGTATCGGGGTCGTCCTGGCAGTTGTGCGGCTGGGGGAATAGATCAAGGATGCGAGAAGTAATAGTCTCATTGATCCGCAAGATTGAGGAAGACAAGACATTCGAAACCTGTGCTGAGGAAATGTTTGCATCGCAAGTGAGGGCTGTTTGGAGGCCTTCTTTGATGTAAAGTGGCAGATTTTGGGATACGAAATTCACCGTATGGTGATTCAGATGGCCTGTAAGCATATAAAATCATGAGTTGAAAATCGTTAATGCAATGCTGTACCGTCAAAGACTCCATTGAAAGCCCAGGTTCCCCCTTGAAGATCCCATTGCTCTGTAATTGAGCGATCCTGCGACAATGATACATGAGAGGGGCAAGGCTGGAATGATACAAGATCCACAAGGCCGCAAGATTTGGCGCTCGACTTCCGCTCAAGTTCTTCCATTAATGAGGGATCTTCTAAAATATGGTACGTCCATAATTCTTGTCCTGAGAAGCCCATGTCTGTCATCCCAAAATGACTGACTTCTGCAAGGGCCTCTAGGTGTTCTGAAGAGCTCGCTAGGGGGAGAGACACAATATTATGGACCATAGTGTCACAGCGGGGCGCGATGTGGGAGGGAATTATGAGGTTTAATGTTCGGTAGTAATGTATCTATCAAGGTTGTAGACTACTAGGATTACAGATGTCCATGATGTGCCTTCCACCAGCAGAGGAGCCCAGCTGATGGTGTCAGTATATGAACTAAGATCAGACACCAAGGCGGGGAATTCGAAGGGATTCAGGAAGGGTCCAGTAAGGATACAGAACTTACATAACAAAAAACTTCCCTAAAAGTATATGATGGATCTGGAAATGTCAATGTGTTGCCGAAACTCCAACCCAGTAATATGATGAGATGTCTCCACTACCGTTGATGATATGGTATGTATAACAGGTCCGTTTGTTGACTAATATATTTATTTATTTGATTGGGATGTAGCAAGATCACTCATAACTTGGTAAACTTAAATGATGTTCAACTTTATTTTATTATATTATATTTGTATTTTGGTTAAAATTATGATATTCAGTGCGAGGGGGTAAAATGGCCTATTCTACTTGCAGGCAGAGCCATGTACAAATTGACCGTCATACATTTTCACCAATATCTCAAGATTTCAATTCAAAACTAGCAAAGGCAAGGTCGTACCCGCTAAACTCATAATTGATTTTTTCCGTTCGTCTGTAACGTTGGCCTCCGGCCCCATTGTTTCCTTTCTTCAGACTTCCATCCAATCCAAATTCGTCTCTGTGACTAAGGTCTGGGTCTGCTAATGCCATTTTGAAGGCTCGTTGTGCAGCCTCCACATTCTCACCTTGTCCGTCATTGTTTTGCAGACTGGAAATAAATAAAGTAAGGCTCAAGCGACCTGGCTTGAATATGGTGGCTACACGTTGGACGAGGGATTTTAAGTCGGGTATAGATCCTGTGCTTCCCGAGGTGTGGGAAGGCACGTTACATTCGAAACTGGCGTATGACCAGCCTTGCTCAGGGGTGACGTGGATTGTAAAGTAACCCTCTCTAGTTTGTATGTTTTGGGGTGTCCCATCGGGTATTGTGTCATCTAAATGGTAGGAAGTTGAGGTGTCGGGCGAAGTACCACCCCACTTGATGAGGGCGTTGGCAGAGTAACCGCAAGGTGAAAAGGAATATGCGTCAAGAGTTGTAAGATGAGGAGGGAATATGCGAATTATTCCGAGAGCTTCTGAAAGCGCGGCTGCGTGGGCATGGGGATCATCGGACGGGGAGAGAGAAGAGAAAAATGGCTGGCGTGCTGCGGTCGCAAGATCGCTCATAAGGATTTCTATTGTATAATCCGGTAGAAGATCTTCATCTGCGTCGGAGGGGTAATCAACCGGAGAAGTGGGAACACTCTCGCTTTTGCCTTCGTCGGGGTTGGTCATGTAAAGCAACCAATGGTCGCCGTTGACCTTTCCGACAGTATATGCGGCACCGTTGGTAAATATGTTGTCGAGGTACTCGACCTCTTGTTTCCAATCGCGATGGGGGCCGAGCTGTCGCTCGGGAAACATGAACGATTTACGAGAGTAAAAACAGCGATAAACCGTGGGAAGATTTGCCTGTGTAGATGCTATTTCTAATATGCGGGGTAAACCAAGAAGGTTTAAGGTTGTTCCACATGTTTTCAGTATAAGGCGGTGAGGTGCGACGAAGAAGGACGATTCACTGGAATAACGCAGGTTAACATGAGGAAATCTGGTTTTGATTAACCCAACCTTAGAAGGTAAGCGTCCATTTCATCCCCTTCGACAACGCTGAGGACCTGGCATTTAACTATGTCAAGCATTTCTTCCCACGTCTTGCGGTCAACAGCTCTTAAACCAATCCTTCCGTTGGCGGATAGCTGGCCTGGATCTGGTACGTCGGAAGCGGAGGGTGCGAACCAGATCTCCAACAATTTTTCTGGCCCCTCAAAAGGGGCATGATGATCATCAGCTGTGTCTTGAGCCATTGGAGGTAACGATGCTATCGAGCAGGAACAGAAGATGAGTATGGGCCACAGAGGGCTATTTCGGGACGCATGTAATGGGGTGATTCAGATAATGGAACGATCAGTGGGGAATGCCAACGCCAGAAGTCTTTAGTTTCGAGAGATGGAAGGAGGCCAATCGATTGTCCAAAATTTTCAAAATCGGTTATGGCCGTTATCCTGGGCACGTGATCATTTCTTTTTCCAGGGCCGATGGGGCCGAGAGGTAGCGTCATTTCTTTTTGCTGGCATTCATATAATTTTCAGTTATTTCCAATCCTAGCCTTCAATATCCATGTTTCGCAGCTTCCTTCCTCGATTCCAACTATTGAGGGCCATAGCTCCTCGTGTATCGTCCCCATTGCTTCCGATAACACGAATGCGCCCGCTGACCCTCACCAACACACCTCACCATGCAACTTCCCGGTTCTTCCAGCACTTCCCTTCCCGTTTGACCAACTCCCCGATCACTCCACGTTCTCCTTCGCCTGATCCTCGATCGAGCCTACCACCCAATGCGAGCCTTTCCCAACGGTTGAAGCATCTTATCAAGTCTTATAGCTGGTATGCCTTAGGAGTCTATCTTGTTCTCTCGGCACTCGACTTTGGCGTTGCCTTCGCGGGGGTCAACCTCCTGGGTGCAGAGTATGTTTCTCACGTCGCTACAAACGTGAAAGAAACAATAGCGAGCGTGCTCCACTCCCATCCACCAGAGCCTGGTATGGATGAAATAGACAGTGTCTCGGCGCATCCGGGTCAGGGTGGACAAGAGGGCCTGTATGCAATGCTCGTCCTTGCATATACCATTCATAAAACACTGTTCTTTCCTGTCCGTGTGGGCTTGACTGCCGCATTCACACCGAGACTAGTTGGTTGGCTGAGTCGACGAGGGTGGGCCGGAAGTGCTGGGACTAGGCGCGCCGCGACGGAAATTAGGGAAAGGTTGAGGGAAAGGAGAAATCACGACAATTGACACTTTGTGACCTTAAATGTATCTTAATCCGGCAACATCTGCTTGCATAACGTATGTGGTGTCACCATACCTATTTCCTATCGCTAACCGTACATAGTTCCAACAGTTTAACTAGATTCATGGATAAATTTACCCCCTTTCCAATCACCAGTCTGACACAAAAGAACTAACCGCTGCTTCCGACAATTTGGGCTACTTAACGGTATTAGATTCCTTGTGGGATTATACGGGAGGGGCCTCTTCCTCTGTGTAGCAGGGTCGACTTCATGGACTAAGTCATAGATTAGAGGCAGTACCTGTTAAAATTCCACCCTTAATGAGTTCTTGGGGTTTAGGGCGCTGTTGCAGCGCATGGTCAAGTTTATCCTTGCAGTGTAGGTAAGGAACACCAGGCATAAGTAGGCTTTCGTTTGACAGACCTCGAGTCGAGATCGTTCCAGCTTCTCTCTGGCTGCGATCAATCGTGGAGCAACGCTCTTATCGTCTGGTACTTTGCATCAACGATTTGCTTGTGAATATGATGATAACTGTTTAAGAAAACCTTTAAGGATGTTGCGTTGGACAAGCTCGCTCTTCTCTGGACGTTCGCCGAGCTTCCTGTCCAGCCTTTGGCGAGTCGCCTCATCAATTGAGAGCTTCCTGATGGGGGCTTCGGGTCTATCAGCTAGGGGATGTCATGACCGTCGGGTAATGGGGTATATCATGTAAGGGCATACTCATGATGGTTGGGTCCAGAGTACTGCAGTGCTTGTGAAAGAGAGATGCCACTCACATGATTATGATGGTCTCGACAAGTCACACCCTGTTTCATATATCCCAGTCACTGCTGGCATTAAGCCGTTTTTCCGGATGAAACGTGAGGTTCAGATAAATAATGTCTTATCATTTCCAGCACATGTTCAAACACCCACGTTTCTAAAGGAAATATTAACATATTTCCATTTCTGGTGGCTTTACTTTGAGAAACTCTTTTTTTTTTGGTCAGCATTTTATAACATAAATCACCGGACAACCAGTCACTTTTTGAATATTTTTGGCCTCACGCATGCAAAATCTTTCTTGTTGAGGTCTCATAAGCTGTCCAAGTGTGTCCTCTATAACAAGAAAAGTTGATATATTATTCAGAATGTAACTTTCTGCACAGAGTTTTCGAGCACTTTTTTTTATAGCTTTAGTCAAGGGGATGTCACGTGCTCAATTCATCATATAGGGCTGGTTAGTTAGTCCAGCCAGAAGTCGCTTAAAAAATTTTTGGAATGTCACGTGGTTTTGAACCTGGAGGGTCGATGGATTGAGAAGGAAGGGCGCAACCATCCCCCATTCGGCAAAAAGGCACCAAGCACTCTGGGCGCATCAAGAGCGTTATGTCCTTAGTGAGATCAACCCCGTGATCCTTGCATTAAGTGTTCACCAGGCTTGGAACTTAAACAGGATTCGGAGGAGCCCCCAGAACTGACTGTAACGGATGGTTATGTACTCTGTCCAGATTGCGAAACCCAAATCAATGTTGGAAAGGTTGGCATACAGAACTACCACAAGCGACACAAGAATAGCGCGCAATGTGCTGCCAACAAGAAGAAAAAGAAAATCGAAGATACAATAAAAAAGACAAGGCAGAACGCATCAAACTTTTTTCGTCCAAAACCTCCTCATGTACCACCCACCATCAGGGCACCTGCACCTGTGCACCCACATGCATCATTCCCTTCAAGTTCCACCACTGCACCATCTCGGCGAGTCAATGATCTACCACCCATGCAGGTCCCGGCTGGTTGCCTGATCGGGGTTGAGCTTTTGCATAGATTGCGCTCCTGTGTTGAAGCCCTGCCCCTGGACGTTGGCATTGCAGATGACAACCATCCACTGGCAGCTTTTGCGGGTGATCCTGAAGGGTGTGTAGGGAAAGATGAAGATGCATGGGAGACATTTGACGGACCACTGAACATGCTTCTTCAAAAGCCTCAGGAAGAGCTTCGATACCTTGTCCGGGTTGGGGAGAAGGGACTCATCGGACTTTGTCGTCTGCTTGAGTATCTCGTTGTACATCACAATGTTAGCGGGGGTCTATTGGAAGGAAAAGTCGGTCGTCTGATACTAGCTATTGATGAAGTGTGAGTACAAGTCATTCGAGAATGTGGCTGACGATGAAAGCAGTAGCGAGAGTAGGGATGAGGAGATTGGTGCGCAAGAAGAGGAGGATCTGGAATACCTATCCGACAAGGGTCAAGTTAGCGCTCGCAACGGGTCAAATTTTGAAAATGGGGACATACCACGATGCTCAACGTCGATTCAACTTGAAGATCCTTCAAGTATACTTGGAAGTCCCGCCGCCATGTTGAGCCCCCTAATGCCTTCACCAGTTCCTTCGCCAGCATCTCCCATTCCACGCGTTGATGCCTCAGCTGAGAACCAGTTCACTGTTGACGCTCCGGAGACACGAGCTGGGCGAAAGCGCAAAACCCGTGACTTGCATTCCATGCTAGCGGTGTGTACATGTGGGCAGGCTGTATCGGAGAGTGAGATAACGAACAACAGGGACGTCATCATGTGCCGCCGTGCTGGATGTGAAACGGGTTGGGTCAGTCAAATACTCATTCAAGAGAAAAGCAAGACTTACTGATTAGGGTTTCAGTACCACCTAAGGTGCGTTCAGCTTGAATATAGCATCAATTCGTGGATTTGCGAAGCCTGTGAGGCGAGCGGTGGAGGTCAGAGACGAGCGACAAAACGACGGGCAAGGGCTTGATGTTCTACCTTCCTAATATGGCAATTAGTTCCCACAGGTAGTTAGTTAGTCCCCTCCTCGATGGCTTAAAAAAAAATTCGACCCGGTATCCTTAATTTTTTTTCTGACATCCCCTTGGCTTTAGTCACTGGTCAACCAGTCACCTCACTTTTTAAAGTATCCTATTGACTAAACATCATTTCTAGCACCTGTATATAACATTTAGTCTCATTAGGTTGTAACTAGTCAAGCATACCAACTCTCATGAGTAGGAAATGTGTCAGTGGGGTGAATATATTGTTGTGACCAGATTTACACTTCCCAATACCTGGTCTAAAAACTCACTTTACTGAAACTCAACCCACAGACCATGGATTGACACAAACCTTTGAGGTTACATTAGTATGTAGTAAATAGTGCTTTTGGCTGTTATGAGATGACCTACAGTGGCTCAAAAAACTGCCCCAATGTTTGTACATTTTTGAAAGATCAATATGGTATGAAGTGCTGACATAAGCAGGGGACCTGGGGTAATTATGTAAGATACTATGACATCGTGGCTTTCCAATGGACCCTGGATCATGTGATTTGGATCAAAACCCATTAAGCTATAGGCCAAACAAAATGATTACTCATTGGGGCAGTTTTTTGACCCTCTATTAATTTTCTATCTAATACTTTGTATGACCACCTTTTGCCTTTATAACTGCTTGTATCCGCCTGGGCATACTTTCTATCAGGTTTTGGCATACCTCTGGTGGAATTTCACCCCACTCTTCAGCCAATCTATCCCACAACTCATGTACTCCTTTGGGTGGTGTCGGATATTCTTTAAGACGGCGCTTGAGATGTTCCCAAAGGTGTTCTATTGGATTCATGTCAGGGGATTGGGCAGGCCAGCCAAGGACTTGAATGTTGTTGTCTTCAAACCACTGTGTGGCCAGTCCAGATGTGTGTTTGGGGTCGTTATCTTGCTGAAAGTAGCGCTCGCCATCCACCATTTCCAACTTCTCAAAACTTTCCTGAACTCCACTCTCCAAAATTTCACAGTATTGAACCTTGTCCATGTTCCCCTGCACCTCTATGAGCTTTCCCACTCCATTCCACCCCATACAACCCCATACCATGAGGTTTCCTCCTCCTCCATGTTTGACAGTAGGTGATGTTGTTCTATCAGATGGTGGTTCTCCCCTTTGTTTCCAGACATAAACCTTTCCATCTGACCCAATCCTATTGATTTTGGTCTCATCTGTCCATAGAACCCTTTTCCAGTCCTCCACAGTCCAGCTTTCATGATATTTTGCAAACTGGAGACGCCGGATGCGATGGGCTCATTTGAGAAGAGGAGCTTTCCTCTTTGTAGCAGCATAAAATTGATTTTCCTTGAGTGCATTTCTGACTGTCTGGGGTGTGACAGGATTGGGGATGATGCCATTGATGAATTGGGTAGCCTGAACTGCATTATCAAGCTTCCCTGACTTGATTTGACGAATAATTGACTGTTTGTCACGAACAGACAGCTTGGAGGGGCGGCCACCAAGGTTGTTTTCTTTGTTTCCATCCACATCTTTGCTGATCCTACTGATGGTACCCTTCCCTAGACCAGTTTTCTCCTTGATTTGATGCTGAGAATAGCCCTCATTGAGGAGAGAAACAACAGTATTGTGCTGAGCAGTAGAAATGGCTTTCATGATGGTGGTAAGAGGTCAAGAAGATGATTGAACCAATTCCAACATGTCAAATTGATACAAATAAAGTCACATGACATTGTTTATTCTTCCCACAGTCCATAATGTTCTTGCATTGGATCATAAATGCCAGAATAATGGAAAATAAGATAAGGGTCAAAAAACTGCCCCAATAAGTAACCATTTTGTTTGGCTTATAGCTTAATGGATATTGATCCAAATCACATGATCCAGGGTCCATTGGAAAGCCACGATGTCATAGTATCTTACATAATTACCCCAGGTCCCCTGCTTATGTCAGCACTTCATACCATATTGATCTTTCAAAAATGTACAAACATTGGGGCAGTTTTTTGAGCCACTGTAAGTAAGCTGTATAAGAGAACAACAACATCAGACAGGCACAAATTCATCTTATCTTGCACACAAAATAACATTTCATTGGAGGATATACTGACTGTCTAAGTTGTCATATTTATATACCTATGAGGGTCAGAAACTAGCATATAGAACTGTAAGGGGAACATTCATTCTCACACATATGACCCTGACTTCACACATTAGCATTGGCATTGGACATCAGACATTGGCATTGGTACTCACACCTGCAGATCAGTACTTGCACTCACACATCAGCATTCACTCTTGCACATTGGATTCTAGTTGGATTATGTCAAGATTGAGTCAGAGCACATTGATTCACTTGTAGACTGCCCATGGTCTGGGCCAGGACCTCACAGACCTGGGTCAACCCAGGGCTGACCCTGAGGCCAGGGGCCAGAGCCAGCATATGAGTAGACTGGCCCCTTTGGACAGGGACAGGGCCACTGTGAGTACTGGCTGGCCTTTATATATTGGTGGGTGGTGAAATTGCTACCAAATGGTAGGGGTAAATGGTGGGGGAATAGAGAATGCAAGATCAAACCTCAAAAAATAATAACTCTTGTTGAAATTATTGTAATCAATGATTTTTGATCAAATTCCTGATGTCCAGCAGCAGAAACTGATATTACTTCTCTGATGATCCAGATGTCCAAGGACTGAAAACACTAGGATAATTCATTGGGAGATAGTTGTAATTACTTGATAAATGTTAAACATGGTATGTATCAGCAGTAGACATCTTTCCAGACTATTAAACAATTTTTTTTTTACCACTGGACCTGGTTGACCTGGGGCTGGGCTGGCCCTGGCCCTCTATGAAGAGGGCTGGGTCTGACAAAGAGGTGGACCGGCCCTCAGGGCCAGGGCCAGGTCTAGCAAAAATAGGGCAGACCTGGCCCAGACTGGACCATGGACAGTCTATTCACTTGTAGATAGTGTACACTATGACCCTGAGCCATGTGGCAACAATGGGAATTCATGGCTATTGTTTAGAATAGGTACATAGGATAGAGACCCCTGGCAGAGGATCCTCAGAGTATTCTCCTTGGATTCCTCTGCTGGATCATGCATCAGCCAACATGGGGTCAGTGTGGCATGATGTAGGGTTGCCCTTACAGGAACTTTTAAATGGAAAAGAACAGCTATGGCACCAAAAAGTAGATAGATGGCTCACAGGCCCAGATTATGATCACAATTAAATAACATTGAATATCTCAATATAGGGGGGCATTTATGAAGTTTCTATTATAGTGTGCTCTAGCTACATATTGTTCAAAGAGGTTACAAGAAACTTGGAGGTAATACTCACACTACTTGGCTTGGAATTGTTGAAATGAGAAAGTGACCTGTTGAGGTGTGGGATTTTTGGCATTCAGCTGTCCAGTGAGTTACATTATACTGCCATACACAGCCAGACACACCTGACCTTCCCAGACCAAGAGCCTTATAGAAAGGGGATAATTAGTGATGTGCCAGCCTGGCCCAGCTTTGGGAGGCTCAGGCTTGGAATATTTCAAGCCTGGGCCATGAGCCAGGCTGATGGCCAGCTTAGGCTCAGCCCCAGCTCAAGCTGCAGCTTTGCAGTGTTGAGTGCAAGTGAGGGGAGTATAACAAAGAACATTACTTTAATGGAAGTTGGAGTCATTATCAGAGTCAACAACAATTGTATCCCATGAAAAGTTATCTTCAACATCTATGATTTTATTTCCAAAGTCACCCAAGTTGACAACCTCCTCCTCAAGAAACTGTTCCTCATCAGCTGATGTATCCACCTGCCAAAAGATCAAGTCATTGTGATGCATACACTTGAGGCATTGTAAGGCTTTGACAATGTCTCCTTTGAGAACAAGGCCCAGGGAAGTAAGGCAAATGGTGGAAAAGGACACAGAATGTTGAACAAGGGGACAACAATGAAAGGCACCCCAAGGGGCAGATGGCAATGAGTTGCACAATACCACTCACCTATGCACTCACCATGTACATAGCATGCCCCCCCCCCCAGAAAGACCTCAGGAACCCAAGATGAGGAGAACATGGCTGCCAACACCCAGGATGCCCCAGTGCACCTACAGTAACTGCATGAGTGTCTTCTTTTACCACTTCTGTTTGCTAATTTCCCCACCCCAGGACTAAGCATGTATTAGAATAGGCAGATGCAGGGATGTCTATAACAGCCAACAGCTGAAGTCCAAAGTAAGTAGCTGGGGACTTCAGGACTATCTACTCTCCTATATATATGTGCTAGAACAATAAGGAGAGTAAAGACAATAGAAACAATAAGAAGATGATAAGGATCTGATCATCTGATATAACAGTGGTCAGCATCTGGTCATCTGATGAGATGCCAAGAATAACAAGAACAATAGAGACAATAGTCTCCAGATCATGATAACCATCTAATAAGGATCAGGCGGATCAGGATGACAGAAGCAGCATAAGGCTGTGTATGGAGATGCATATGGTCAGTTCTAACAGCATGTACTCAATGCAGAAACTCCCAGCATCATACCCCCACCTTGTACACAATCAGACACCATACCTACCCTACTATTACAGGGCAAAGTCACCCAAATAACAACCAGGTGTCTGCAATGCTTGGATATCAAGACTATACCTAAGGAAGATGACAACAACAGCAACAAATACAGCAACAGCATCAGCAGCAACAGTGGTAATAAGGCCAGCAGCAGTAGCACCAACAATGGTAGGAATGAAGATGACAATAACTATATAGATGAATAGTTACTAGTATTGGTATGTGTTAGTAGTACATAAATGAGCAAATTTATATGGTGTCCATACAGAGTCTGCATGGACTTTTGCAGTCTGTACTGATTTATATTATTTATATAGTGTCCTTGCAGACTCTGCAAGGACATGTGGGGGAGTGTAAAGTACAGTATTTTTCTTGTAGGATGTAACACTACCAAAAAGATTTGGTAAGCATTATCTTTGCATCATAGGAAATCACTTATACATTGCAAAAATATGTGCATAGGAATCAGCAGCCTTATAATATGTGTGTGCCCCCTTTCTACTCGAGGTAGAGGGCCATTACTGGCAGATACTAGTCCTTATGTTTATTTTTGATTAACTTTTCTTTATATTTTTAAAACCAGATTGTTGCAATAGTACTAGCTATCCAGAATCTCTTCAACTTTATATTACTTTTTGTTATTAATAAGTTTGGTTCTCAAACACTTGTCCAGCACTGTCCTAGAATTAGGTTGCAGGGTACAGGGAGTAGCTTGACAACATGGAAGGTGTGATGGATGCACAAATACAATACCAGGTTCCACTGCCATGGATACCACCACCCTCTCTTATACCCACCCCCCTCAGTGATAATAACAACTGCCAAACCACAACAATAGCAGTTGCAGCAAGAACCACAGAGACACCTGCCATATTACCAATGACTGCCTGCCCACATCTGCTAGGGAGCAGCTAGCATGGTGGACACTCAGTAAAAAATAAAGTCATGCATAGTCAGTGTAAACTCAGCAGTAATGACAAAGTCAATAAAAAAGTTATACAAGAGTCAACAAAATGGTCATTCAAACTCATGATTTTGTCAACTTTCAATGTGGATTCAGCCATTTGGGAGGAAATGAATGATTTTTGACTACTTTGGGCTAGCTCTTGACCATTACATTTAGATGAGATGTCAAAACTCATGACAAAAGTTTGACTTTATTTTTCACTGAGGTGGACATACATGGTGCAGTGGTGTATTCTATATGGTAAAGCCACCACCTAGTAGGTGAATGTACACCCCTGAATGTACTGTCTAGACCAAGCAGTGCCAACCACTCCTGTGCCCAAACCAGGTGTGTGTAAGAGGAGTACATATGTGCCCCACATCTAGTTGCTCAGATATACTTTGGTGTAATTCTATCTACCTTGTGATACTACCTTGTGATATGTTCCTATCACTTTTGCAGATATGAGTTTACTTCTGTAAGAGGAACACCCAATTCCACACACATGGCTCCAACTTCACACATTGGACCTCAGCATTGGCACTTGTACTCACATGTTGGTACTTACATTTGTACATCAGTACTTGTGTTTGCACATCAGCACTTGCACTTGCACATTGGATTCCAGTTGGAGTACATTGGCTTCCCATCAGAGCACATTGGTTTGCTTGTAGATAGTATACACTATGACCCTGAGCCATGTGGCAACAATAGGACTCCATAGCTATTGTTTAGAATAGGTACATAGAATAGAGACCCCTGGCAGAGGATCCTCAGAGTATTCTCTTTGGATTCCTCTGCTAGGTAAGTAGATAGCCTGTTACTTGACTTCATAAATATAACTTTGGATTCCACTGCTAGATCATGCATCAGCTGACTTGGGGTTAGTGTGGCGTGACATAGGTTTGCCCCTACAACTTCTTACAACTATAGGCTGATATAGACTTCTGGTACCCCCACAGTATTTATCCAATGTATCTATATATAGATGGAGTTGCCCAATTATAGATACATATCACCTTTGCAATGAACTAGGCCCAGATTTCTTGCAATAAATTCTACTCAGTCCTCTGGTGCCCCCTTCTGCATGTGGCTGAACCCTGCTGCTCATGTCATTCT
Source organism: Collybia mongolica (assembly GCA_013420905.1). Classification (NCBI taxonomy): domain Eukaryota; kingdom Fungi; phylum Basidiomycota; class Agaricomycetes; order Agaricales; family Clitocybaceae; genus Collybia; species Collybia mongolica. The sequence goes on from JAAXNY010000004.1 coordinate 1,845,678, forward strand.
GTAAGGGGAGCACATATGCACCCCATGTCTAGTCACTTGGATATACCTCACCTCATTGTATATCTAATCATATGCTGCCATACACCTTGAAATACCTTGGTGTAACCCTATCTACTCTGTGACACTCTCCTTACCCCCTTTAACAGACAGTAATTTACTCCTTACTGACAGTTTACATCTATATCATTTGCACAGCCCTAGTGGGCTGATATGTATGTTCTGACATATCTCCATAGTATTTCTTGATGTACCTATATAGATGGGGCTGCCCAATTGTGGATGACACCTGTGCAATACACTAGGCCCAGATCCCCCCTTGCAACAAAGCCTACTTAGTCCTCAGGTGCCCCCTTCCCTGTATGGCTGATTTCACTGTTTATGTTGCTCTCCCCTCTAGGCACCTGGTGTGACATGACCCCTTACACATTCCCCCCTTCTAATACTCAGTGTGATGCAGCCCTTTACAGTGTGGTAGGGTGTGGGCAGTATTTTACTGATATACAGCCCTGGACTATAGAGAATCCCCACCCTCTAGAATACCACTGCATACAGCACCTACTGCAGCAGCATGCAAACACAGCCCACCCCTTGCATATCCCACACCATTGAGCACTTATACAAAACCAAATAAGGGTGCAGTAGTAGCTGAGGACAGCAAGGGAGTGGCAGGCTTGTGTGGGGGACAAGTTCTTGTGTAGGCCTATATCTTATTTGATATAAGAAAGTAATATCAATCCAAATGCCTATAATAGAAGCAAGTTCCCACAGTATTGATATGTATATCAACCATTGAACATTTAACAATTTTTTTCTAGTCTTGCATCCTGGGTTAATCAAGAACTTATCAGATATACTAAAATAGGAATATCATAAAACAAAGTTCAAACAAATGTACATATGCCTGTTATATCTTTTTTTGTTGTATTATCACATACTATATTTAACCATACTCATATAGCTAGCCATTGACAAGATATTGCTGTATTTTAGGGTACCAGAGGACTAAGTGGGCTTTATTGCCAGAAATCTGTAATTGGGCAGCCCAGTTTATATATAGGTACATTGGATAAATACTGTGGGGATACCTGAAGTCTATATTAACCTACTAGAGCTGTGCAAATAGTACAGGGGTAAAGTATCAGTAAGAAGTAAACTAATGTTTGTGAGAGGGATAAGAAAATATCACAAGGTAGATAGAATTACACCAAGGTAGTCTCAAGGTATACAGCAGCATATAGAATAGAGCAAGGTATATCTGAGTAACTAGATGTGGGGCACATGTGCACTCACCTTACCCACATATGGTTTGGGTACAGGGGTGGTTGGCACTACTTGGTCTAGACAGCACATCCAGGGGTGCACACCCACCCACCAGGTGATGGTTCTACCATATGGATTACATCACTGCACCACCCATGTCCACCATGCTAGCTGCTCACTAGCAGATGTGGGCAGGCAGTCACTGGTAATGTGGCAGGTGCCTCTGTGGTACTTGCTGCAGCTCTTATTGTTGTGATTTGGCAGTTGTTATTATTACTAAGAGGGGTGGGTATGAGAGAGGGTGGTGGCATCCATGGCAGTGGGACCTGGCATTGTATTTGGCAGTGTTGTGTACAATCATAAGGCAGGGAGGTGATGGGAGGGACAGCTGGGGATGTAGTGGTGGTGGTTGACAACAAGGCTGATGGGTGATGTGGCACCCATCAATAATACTCAGCCCTTGCCAGTAATGGCCAAGAGTGGGCAGCAGGGGGTCATTATAATAACAAGCTTGGACTGACAAGTGTAAGGGGAACACCCTTACCGACTCCGTTTTCCATTCTCTGACAACATTCCCGACCATACGAACGTTCGGGAATGCTCCCCATTCCCGATTGTAGTCACCGACTACTTTACCGACAAGTCGTTACCAACAACAACCCGAGTCAAACCCGACTCACCCACTCACTCACACCACACTCGTTACCACCCCACTCCCTTTACCGACTCTCGTTAGACGTTTCCGAACGCGGACACGGGCGCGGCTTGTCGGGATCACTACGGTGCACCCACGTGATCCTTTACCGACAACGCGTGCCCTCGTACTGTCCCGGGAACGTGTAGTTAATGTAGGAACATCATATATAGCCTGTACACCTGGCTGGAGGACCCTTAGAGAATTCTCTTAGGATCCCCTCCACCAGGTGAGTAGTACATATGTCGTACAAGTGAATACATCAACTTAGGATCCCCTCCACCAGCCCCAAGTTAGAATTCCCGACCCCGACCTCCGTCACTCGGTAATCGTCGTCGGACTCTGCGCAACTCAGTAACCCAGCGGAGTTGCCCTTACATTAGAATTCTCTCCCCAGAGAGAGGCTGTAGATTGCGCAAACGACGCACAGAAGAATTCAGCGGGGGTAGACTGCCGAAACGACCCCGCACAATCCTCCCCCTCACCCAACAAACATACCAACTGCAATCCGCCCGACAGGATGTCCGAACCCGACCGCTTCCAAGCGTTAGAAGAGGAACTCGGACGCATGCAGGAGGCTATGCACAAACAGTCGGAGGACTTCGCAAACCTCAACCGCAACTTTCAAATGTTGATGGATCGTCTGGGACCCGCACCCGCAGCTACACCGCCGCCTGAGGCCGCACCCCAACCACAACAACCGAATGTAGCACCACCCCCGAGCCCGACCGCACGGGCTCAAGCAACACCTCCCTCCAACACCGCTCCCGCCTTTCAGGTGGAAACCTGACTCAAACCTTCCTCTCTCCAACCTGCACTACCCCCAACCTTTGACGGGTCTCGAACCAAAGGCCGCGCATTTATTCAAGCGTGTGAGCTTTACATCAAACTGGTACCGCACCAGTTCAAAGACCAACTAGCGGGAATCCGATGGGCGTTCACGTTCATGCAGACGGGAAGGGCCTACTACTTCGCCGACCGAGCGCTGAGGCACGAGGAATCCACAGGCCAACCAAAATATCTGGCCTGGGACACCTTCAAGGCGGATTTTGCCGCCAACTTCTATGTCCAAGGGGAGGCGCAGAAGGCCATGACACGATTAGAAACCGCGTTGTATCATCAAGGGAACCGAACGGTAGACGAGTATACCGACGAATTCCGCGACCTGGTGGACAAGTCGGGATACAAGGAAGGCCTCACCATTGTGGTCAAGTATCGGAAGGGCCTCAACCCTGCTATCCAGTCCCAGATAGCGATGATGACGCACGGAAGACCCAGGGAGAATGACCCCGACGCATGGTATGCCGCCGTGATGCGCTGCGACGACAACCGCCTGGACAACGAAGCGTTCATGAGTACGCGGAACACTCGCAACCCAGCCCCTACGTACTTGGGTCTTTCCATGGCAAGGTTACTGACCAAACCCGCACCCCGTGTGACGCCTCTCACAATTCCGCCGCCACGAACTAATCCTGCCGCCGCCGCCCCCCTTCATCCAGGGATTCCGATGGACATAGATGCGAGCCGAACGCGGGCAAAGCCTGTTCTCTGCTTCCGCTGCGGAGGACAAGGACACCTACGATGGGATTGCCCCCAAGGCTTTGACACAAGGTTCATGACGCGGGATGAGAAAGAGGAGTTTGTCCAGCAGGCCTTGGTGGACCTAGACGTGCACATCGCCCAAACCCGACTGGTCCCAACACAGGAGGAGGAAGCGGAAACTCAAGTAGAGGAAGCGGAAGAGGAGGCAGAGGATTTTCCGACTCGCAGTGGGTGAACAGTATGCCCCCGCTGACAAGCGGTAGTAGATACCATTGTTTAGACGTGGAGGAAATACATGATTGCCCCCCGCCGTCTGAACCTACTACCAAAGTCGTACCCTCAAACCCGACAAGTCGGAAAACGCGGACTCTGCGTTGGGAGCGCAGGCTTCCGAAGGAATACACAGTCGCAGCGATCCCAGGGGCCAGATTGCTAGACTTAAAGGTAGAGCTCCAAACTACAGACACGGGAGAAACGTTCGGAGTGACAGGATTAGTGGACTCAGGCGCAACGGGGATGTTCATCCACAAGGATTACATTGAGAAACACCGGATTGCAACTCGGAAATTACAGCGGTCAGTTGCGGTATACAATGTTGACGGGACTCCGAACAAAGCGGGCTCTATCAGTGAAATAGCGGAACTGGTTCTACGCTACAAAGGTCATTCGGAACGAACCACCTTCGCGGTCACACACCTCGGGACGCACAACCTCATCCTAGGTTACACCTGGCTCAAGGAGCATAACCCGGAGATAGACTGGACAACGAATGAGGTGAAACTCAGTCGGTGTCCAGCCAAGTGTCGGGTATGCACTGAGGAAGTCAAGGCGGAAACTAGGGAGAAGCGGAAAATGGAAGCGCAAATCAATTCATGCCAAGCGGGACTCTTCCCGAACGCGGGTACCGACGAAGAGGAAGATACCGACTCGGAAAACCCAAACCCGCTTTCTGAACTCCTAGAAGAGGGTGACCGCATCTTTACAGTGAGTCTACAGGACCCAAACCACGCGGAAAAGCAGACAAAGGGACTGGAAGAGATGTGTCGAGCAATCCCGAACATATCCCAGAGGCTAGCGGAAGCCTTCCATCGAAACTCCCAACCCGCCAAGTCGTTTCGCGAGACAGTGCCCGCCTACGTACACGAATTCGAGGACGTGTTCTCGAAAACATCCTTCGACACACTTCCCGACAAGCGGTCTTGGGACCATGCCATTGAACTCATTCCCAAAGCCAAATCCCGATCATGCAAGGTCTACCCCTTGTCGGTCACGGAACAGGAAGAGTTGGACAAGTTCCTCGAGGAGAACCTGTTGTCGGGACGCATCCGCCCCTCGAAATCCCCAATGGCCGCACCATTCTTCTTTATCAAGAAGAAGGATGGCTCCCTCTGACCCGTTCAAGATTACCGAGTACTGAACGGAATGACGATCAAGAACGCATACCCCCTTCCGCTGATTTCCGAGCTCATCAACCAACTGCGCAGGGCCAAGTACTTTACCAAGCTGGACGTCCGCTGGGGTTACAACAATGTGCGGATTAAGGAAGGAGACAAGTGGAAGGCGGCGTTCCGAACAAATCGAGGATTGTTCGAACCCCTGGTAATGTTCTTCGGACTCACGAACTCACCCGCTACGTTCCAAACGATGATGAACGAAATCTTTCAGGATCTCATCACCGCCGGTGTAGTCTGCGTGTACATCGACGATATCCTCATCTACACAAAAACCCGAGCGGAACATCAACGGGTCACTCGGGAAGTCCTCAAACGTTGTCGGGAACACAAGTTATTCCTCAAACTTGACAAATGCGAGTTCGAACAAGAGCGGATCGAGTACCTGGGACTTATCATCTCAGCGGGAAAGACAGAAATGGACCCCGTCAAGGTCAGTGGTATAGTGGACTGGCCAGCGCCAACCAACAAGAAGGAAGTACAATCGTTCCTAGGATTTACTAACTTCTACCGGCGCTTCATAGAGGGTTTCTCCCACCACGCCTGACCACTCTTTGACCTGACGCGGAAGGACGCGGCGTGGAAGTGGGGCGAGGCGGAACAAGCGGCGTTTGAAGAGTTGAAGGCATGAGTGGCATCCCGACTGGTATTGATGTTCCCCGACGACAACCGCCCTTACCGCATCGAGGCCGACTCGTCGGATTTCGCAACTGGCGCGGTATTGTCCCAACTCAGTCGGGAAGACGAGAAGTGGCATCCGGTGGCCTTCATGTCCAAAAGTCTCAATGCAGTTGAGCGGAACTACGAGATCCACGACAAGGAGATGTTGGCTATCATTCGGGCATTGGAGGAATGGAGACACTTCCTAGAAGGAGCCCAACACCCATTCAAGGTATCAACTGACCACAAGAATTTAGAATACTTTCGGTCAGCCCAGAAACTCAACCGCCGACAAGCCCGCTGGTCTCTGTACCTCTCCCGCTTCGACTTCTCCTTACATCACAAACCCGGAAGGAGTATGGGTAAACCCGACGCTCTCTCGCGACGCGCTGACCATTCGGATGGAGCGGAAGACAATAAGGACATTGTCCTCCTCAAACCCGAGCTGTTCACGATACGCGCACTCGAAGGAATCAGGGCAGAAGGTGAGGAAAAGGACATGATGAAGGACATTCGGCGTGGAAATCGAGGTGGACATTTGGAGGACTCGGTAGCAGAGGTGGCGAAGAAACTCCGACAGGGAAAAGGCAAGTCGGTCCACAGCACAGAGTGGCAGGAGGAACAAGAGGTACTGTATTTCCGCGGTCGGATTTACGTTCCTAACTTCGCAGACCTCCGCCGACGCATTGTGGAACAACACCACGACACTCGAGTGGCGGGACACGCAGGGCGATGGAAAACGTTGGAATTGGTGTCCCGCAACTACTGGTGGCCTCAGATGTCGCGGTATATCGGTCAGTACTGTCGGACGTGCAACCTATGTCTCCGCACGAAGATACAGCGTCAATTACCGATCGGAGAGTTACACCCGCTGGAAATCCCGAACACCCGCTGGGAGACTATCAGCGTGGACTTCATTGGCGCACTCCCCGAATCAGAAGGATTTGATGCAGTCATGGTAGTAGTCGAGTCGGTGGCAAAGCGGTCTCACTTCATACCCACCCACACCACCATTACCGCACTGGGAGCCGCCCGCCTGTACTTGAAGGAGGTTTGGAAACACCATGGACTACCAAATGCGGTGGTATCCGACCGAGGACCGCAATTTGTAGCGGAGTTCACGCAAGAACTTTACCGACTACTTGGGATTAAACTGACGTCGTCCACCGCCTACCACCCACAAACGGACGGGCAAACCAAGCGCGTAAACCAAGAACTCGAGCAATACCTGCAGCTGTTCGTAAGCGAGAGGCAGAACAACTGGAACGAACTCCTACCGCTCGCCGAATTCCAGTACAACAACCATGTTCACGCCTCCACACAGCACATGCCCTTCTTCCTAGACACTGGCAGACACCCGCGCATGGGATTCAAACCTCAGACGGAACCCGCCCGACTAGAGACGGTCGGGGAATTCACGCAACGGATGGAATCCGCGCTAGAGGAGGCACGATCAGCACTAGCCAAGGCCAAGGAAGATATGATGCGGTACTACAACCGCCGACACCGACCAACGCCCGAATATCAGGTCGGTGATCTGATGTACCTAGACTCAACGGACATTCCCATCAGTCGGCCAACGCGGAAACTAGCCCACCGCTATGTAGGACCTTACCCAATCACAGAGCGGATAGGTACACACGCGTACCGACTGAAACTTCCAAGGTCCATGTCACGCATCCATCCGGTGTTCCATGTGGTGAAACTACTTCCTGCGCCCGCTGACCCAATTCCCGGAAGACGCTGACAAGCCTAGCTCGGCGCTAGGCATGTTATTCCTCGTTCAATCGTATTTCGCGCTCACAAGTATACCCATTTCCTACTCTCATTCGCGCGCATCTACACACGGCTTACTTCGCGCGCAATCCCTCATTCTCAATCTTACTTCGCGACTCTCATACACGCTTATTTCGCAAACTTCTCTCTTACTTCGGGATCTTCGGGCTTGACCTACTTCGCGCGCTTTAACTCTGTTCCGTCTCGGGGACCCCGGGAACGCCACTCCACAAGTCGGTCGCGGAAGTCCTTTCCGTCTCAACGACCCTGCTCCGTTTCCGATCAAGGATTGACATCCCGGCGTTCAGTTAATTAGTGATCTCCGTTCTAGGCATGCTCGCCTTATCTCTTAGGTATTCCTTAGTTCGCCGTCGCGCGAGTTTATCTTAATTTAGTAGTTTGTATCTCGACTCACCTTTCTCCTACTTGAAAATTTTACCTTACATCTCCATTTAGATTCCATGTAGTTAGTATAAAAACCTCTGTACTTTACTACTAGAGAATCAGTACACTTTCCCCTCCTCTCTACATCTAAACTTCGCTCTCAAACGCTTCTGTGCATACTCAACAAGTTCACAACTGCTCCGACTTATTGACACGAAGTTCGCGCACGCCTGTATACGTTTCGTTCGCGAACTACAGGGCAGCACCTTAATCGTTGTCGTCTTAAGCTCGCGACTTTGTGCGCGGAGAATCTCGAACCTCTAAGTCCGCATTTCAGTTGCGCGTTGCGCACTTTGCGTCTTTTAGTGTCGAAGTCTCACAACTCGTTTGGTTTGTTAGTCACTAAGCGTACCTCTTACTTCGCGCGTGTTACGCACTCCCCTTGGTAATTCTCCGTACTCCGAACTGTGCACTGATATCTTCTCCCTCCTTTTGATACAGAAAACACCCCTCACTTTCTAGGAGAGGACCTGCGAGATAAGAACGCGCACTTAGTTCTCACATCTCGCACGGACTCGTAACTGTCAATTTGGAGCCCACCGCGAGGGTTTTCTAATCATTTCAGGCGAGGAATCAGTCACACCAACTCGGAATCTACGAGAAGAAATCCACAGGGTTGTATCCGATCCAGTTATCTCTCAGCAACGTCGCGAATCGCGAACATCACAAACTCACCCACACTCTGTAGTTCGTTCGCGCGATCGAACCCTTTATTCGCAACTTGAGTTTTCCATTCCTTCTTTACACACCCTGACGACTCCTGATCCCTCGCAAGACTCAGACTGGTCTACAGACAAGACAGTCACGCCGATTGAATCACCTCCAAACCTCAACATCTCCGACTTCTCAACTCCCTCATCCATATCTCCGTTTTCGACCTCTCCATTTATCACTCCCTCATTCACTCCAGCCATGTCTATTCCATTCGGAAAGTCCAACGCCGACGTACCGAAGCAGGAACCTGAAGGATTGTATTCGGGTGGCGGCTATCTCTCATCTCTGCACATTCCGGAAGCAACAGCGGCGTACTTCTCGGGAAGCGTTCCGACCACAGTTGAGGCACAGATTCCACTTCCCCAATCCCCGCGATCACCCAGTCCTCCGCTACCGCAAACTGGCCCTGCAGCTGCGAACAGTGCCACTGCTCCACAACCAGCCACGTTCAATGTGTTCCGACGACCCGCACTTGCACAACAAGCGGCTCCACGCGTTCAGGTCCCCGCAGTAACTCAGCACGTGGCAGGATACCCAGCCTATATGCCCACGCGAACTAGCTCCACCGCTCCGCAGTTTGATGGGCAGGCACACTCTCTCAAACGGTTCTTTCAGGACTTCGAGCATCTTGCGCAACTCGTCGGACTGAGCAACCAACAGAAGAAGGAAGACATTCTCCGCTACATCGACGTTCCGACCGCACTGCTCTGGCAGAAGGAACCAGAGTACGCGGACACTTCCAAAACCTTTGACGATTTTAAAACCGCGATCGCCGAACTCTATCCAGGATCTTCAATCGAGGATGCCTACCGTTTCACAGACCTCGACGAGCTCATTGCCAACACTCAAGCTCAGGGGATCCGATCTACAGGAAGTTATGGCGCGTATTATCGCACATTCAAGGGAATTGTCGATCAACTCGCCAGCAAAGACCGCATTGGGAAGCGGGAGATTCAAGACAAGTTCCTCAGGGGTTTACCTTCGGACATTGCGGCGAAAACAATATTCCGTTTACAGATTCGTTTCCCCAACCAGCACGTCGACGAGGCTTTTCCCCTGGCCGAATTATATAGAGCCGGACTTGGCGCAGTTGATGGAACTTCGGCGATTGATGCAGGAAATCCCTTCTCTCTTGCGGCGGCATTTATGCCCGCAAATCCGTTCAACGCTTCGGGCGCTGCGGGTCAGCAATTCCAACAACCCAACCCTGCGCCTCAACCAGTTCAGGTCCCATTCAACAACCCTTATCTTGCGCACATCGTTCCTCCCGCAAACGCTAGACTGCCCGCTGCAATCTATCAACAGCCAGCTGCTCAAACGTATCAAGCACCCCCTGCTCAGGTCGCACAAGCACCTGCTCCAGCCCCAGCCCCCGCGCCAGCTGCACCCGAAGCCTATCAGCTGTTACCTCGTGCGCCAGGCATCGTCGCGTCTGACTTGAATACGTTCGCAACCACCATTGCCACCACCATGAGAAACGAGTTCGCGACATCTATCCGAAACGAACTCTTGCCGTTCCTTCAACAACAACAGCAACAACAACGAGGTGGCAATTACAACTACAATGCGCAACAAGGCCGATTCACCTGCAACTTCTGTGGACAAGACGGACACGGCATTCGCAACTGCAACACGGTTCAGCGCTACATCAATGAGAACCGACTACGTCGCGAAAACAATCGAATCGTTATGAACGATGGATCGCCCCTTCCACACAGCAACCCTGGAGAAACTCTACTTCAGTGCGTCGATCGCTTTTTCCAGGAAAACAACCCCGTTCCCCAACGCACTGCTGCGATGTTGGAGATCGTGTCTCCCGAAGTAGACTCGACTACAGTTGCGCAGGTCAACATGAACGAATTAGTAGATGATGATGAAGCTCTGAGGGAAGATCAGGCGGAAATCGCAGCAGCTGAGGCCTATGTTTTGGAACTCAAGCGCAAGTCGCGAGTCAAGTTCGATGGTGTTCAGATCCCTCAGAACAAGGCAAAAGCACGCGATTCACCCGCAGTTGCATCCGACGCGACACAATCCAGTAATTCCAGCTCATCCACCACTCAACCATCCCCCATATCGTCGACACAACCTACCAAAGCTGTTTATCCACCTGGTGTTCAAGTAACTAAAGATGATCCGCAACCAAAGGAAGAAGTCAATTATCGCTACGCGGCTCCGATCGAAGACAGGGCAGCCGGGACCAAGCTCTACGATCGCATCCTGGATGCTCAAGTCACAGTTACTGCGCGCGAGATACTTGCGTCGTCCCCCGAAGTTCGGAAGCAAATGAAAGAGGCAACTACCACGCGAAAGGTTCCTCCTTACATTAAGACTGCCCCAGCCTACGTTACTACCGACACCCGCCAAGTCTTTCAGCAATCACTCGCTGCGCACCAGGTTAACGAACTCCTCGTCGTTGCGAAGGAATCCTGCGCACTTCGCGCCATCAGTCCTCTCGTCGAGGGACTCCATGAGATTGAAGCTATCTTAGATCCGGGATCAGAGGTCGTCGCCATGTCAGAAGCTGTCTGGTTGACACTCAATCGCGCGCTCAACCCCGACGTCCGCATCTCCTTACAAGCCGCGAACTGCACCAAGGATCTCTCCAAGGGTCTGGTTGAGAACTTAGAACTCGAGATCGGCGGAATCAAGTTCTACTTGCAAGCGCACGTCATTCGCGAACCAGCCTACGACATTCTTTTAGGTCGCCCCTTCGATGTACTCACTGCCTCGCAGGTCAAGAATTCGACTAATGGCGATCAAGTCATCACCCTTTATGATCCCAACTCGGAGAAAGCCACCACTGTCCCAACTTTCAAACGAGGCAAGCCGCGATTCAAGATTCCTCCTCCTACTCCAGAACAACACGAATTACCAATGGCGGCAATCGGAAATTTTTGAATATCGAGGATTTGAGTGACCCAGACACTCAAGGAGAGATCCCATTCGTAGTTTCCGCGTATAAGCTTTCTCACACCACTCAATTATCCTCCATTCCTTCTATTTACGATACCCATTCTATTCCAGGCTACGCTGTTTCAATCCGCTCCGCTACTCTTACAGATTCCACTCGTTCCACTTCTTACTCCGAAGTCGCAAACCCCGCGATCTATACCCAATTTGCTAAGTCGTTAACCCCTACTCCTGACTCAACTACATATACACTCCCCAGTAATAGTGCACCAAAATCCGATTTAGTTTCAAACTACTCCTCGTCCGATTCCTCTCAAGTTCCATCATCAGTTTCCGCGAAGCACGAGTGAACCGAGTTCGCTAAGTTCAAGTCAGTTTATCAGTCCGTGCCTGCATCGAGTCAGGTATCCGTGCCTGCATCGCGCCAGGTAGTCTCCGAAGTTATCGTGCCTGCATTGAGTCAGGTAGTCGTGCCTGCATCGCGCCGGGTAGTCGTGCCTGCATTGAGTCAGGTAGTCGTGCCCGCATCGCGCCGGGTAGTCGTGCCTGCATTATGCCAGGTAGAGTCTCAAGTATCAAAGTCTGTTGCAAACCAGACCTTTCCCGAACGCCTCGCACTAGCTGTCAAGAGGAAGTACAAGCCAGTTGCGAAGAAAGTCAAAGCAGTTCCCGCAACCTTACCAGAGGATTTCCGCATCGTCCGAAACATTCAAGGCGATCCACTTGCATCCACTCCCATCCTTTCCCCAATCACATCTGACTTCACTCCAACGGGTCGTTACAACGAAGATGGCTACAACATTATTGAGAAGAACCACCCTCCCGGATTTCTTACTTCGGAAGAGCGCCGATTCATGCACAACTTTATGATGATCAACAACGATGGGTTCGCATGGAACGAGTCGCAGAAGGGTTCATTTCGCAAGGACTTCTTCCCTCCCGTCCGAATGGCCATTACCGAACACGTACCTTGGGCGCTCAAAAACATCCCCATTCCGCCAGGCATCTACAACGACGTTCTCGACATTGTGCGCGAAAAGATTGCAGCTGGTGTATATGAACAGTCGAACTCGTCTTACCGCTCAAAATGGTTTACCGTACTTCGCAAAGGCGGAGGCAAGTTACGAATCGTACACGACCTCCAACCACTCAACGCAGTTACAATTCGCGATTCGGGAATGCCGCCGTACACTGAACAGCTCGCTGAGTCGTGCGGAGCTCGTGCATGTTACGGACTTCTAGATTTATTCGTTGGATATGATGAACGCGCACTAGCAGTTGAGTCTCGCGATCTCACAACATTCCAAACCCCTCTAGGAACGTTCCGACTCACCTCAGTACCAATGGGATGGGCTAACTCGGTCCCCATCTTCCACGGCGATGTAACGCATGTTCTACAAGACGAAATCCCAGACATCACAATCCCATTCATCGATGATGCGCCGATCAAAGGTCCACCCACGCGTTACGAACTTCCAGATGGATCGTACGAAACTCATCCAGATAACCCAGGCATTCGTCGATTCGTTTGGGAGCACTTCCAAAATCTCAATCGAGTCGTCCAGCGCATTCGCTATGTCCATTGTACCTGGTCAGGTCCCAAGGCCTTTCTTTGCGTTCCCGAAACCCTTATTGTCGGACACCGGTGTACGTACGAAGGAAGACAAGCAGTAGAAAGTAAAGTTGCCAAGATTCGCGATTGGGGTCCTTGTACCAACCTCTCAGATGTCCGAGCCTTTCTAGGCACCGCTGGCCTCATGCGCATTTTCATTAAGGACTTCGCAACCATAGCTCGACCCCTCACTCGTCTCACACGCAAGGACACCGAATTTGTCTTTGGACCCGAAGAAAGGGCATCCCAGGAAGCCCTCAAGCATGCAATCATTCATTCCCCCGCAGTTCGTACTCTCGACTACACCAGCGAGCGACCCGTCTACCTCTCAGTGGACACTTCTTACATCGCGATTGGCTATGTTCTTGCGCAGCAGCGTCCCGACTCACAAACACAACGATACCCTAGTAGATTTGGGTCCATTCTCCTCAACGAACGCGAAGCAAAGTATTCACAACCGAAGCTCGAGCTATATGGCTTATTCCGCGCACTACGTGCCACGCGACTTTATATCATAGGAGTGAAGCATCTCATTGTCGAAGTTGACGCGAAATACATCAAAGGCATGCTCAACAACCCAGATATCCAACCGAACGCCACTATCAACCGATGGATCGCAGGTATTCTCTTGTTCGATTTCAAGCTCGTCCATGTTCCAGGAGTCACACACGGACCTGATGGACTTTCCCGCCGAATTGCGCAACCCGAGGATCCTCCTCCGGAAGATGATGACTTTGAAGATTGGATCGACCGCGCGTATGGATTCATGCATCTCATCAACGGAGTCCCAGTCACGCACAACGCAAAAACCTACGTTTCGCTCATTACACTCAAGACATCTGACAGCAATGCTTTCCGTTTCACTCGCACCCCATCCTCCTCTTTCGCAGATTATCGATCCACCTTCACCGACACCATAGAAACATTTCCCGACTTTACCCCTCCACCACCTCCTCCAGCAGACGAAGTAGCTATTCCGCGAAGTAAAGAACAGGACGACTCCGACTTGAGACTTAACACCATTGTCACCTTCCTCCAAGGTACCCAGCGACCCTCCGGCATGAATGATCAAGACTTCAAGAGACTAATTCGATATGCGCAACTATTCTTCTTCAAGGGTAAAGTATTATGGCGTAAGGACATTCATGGTTTTCATAAAGTAGTCATTCCCCCAATTCGTCGCTTGGCACTGATAATCCAAGCGCACGACTTTGTGGGGCATCGCGGTATTTATCCGACGAAAGCTCACCTTATTGAGCGTTTCTGGTGGCCCCATCTCCGAGCAAACGTCAAGTGGTTTGTGGATTCTTGCCACATCTGCCAAACCCGACAGACGCGAAAGATCAATATTCCGCCCGTAGTCGCGATGCCTGCTCCGCTGTTTCGCAAGGTATACATCGACACAATGATGATGCCTAGTGCGGGAGGGTTCCGCTACGTCGTACATGCTCGTTGTTCTCTTTCTTCTTATCCCGAAGCTCGCATGCTCCGCGCAGAAAATCATGAAACTTTAGCTGACTTTATTTTTCAAGATATTATTTGTAGGTGGGGTGCCCTCTCCGAAATAGTCACGGACAATGGGGGACCCTTCGTCAAGGCTGCGTCCGAACTTGCAAACCGACACAAAATTCGACATATCACTATTTCGGGATACAATGCGCAAGCCAATGGTCCAGTAGAGCGCAAGCACTGGGACCTGCGACAAGTCCTCTACAAGATCGCAGATGGAGTTGAGAAGAAGTGGTTCCGAGGATTTTACTCTGCACTTTGGGCGGAGCGCATTACCCCAACGCGCACTCTAGGCTACAGTCCTTACTTCGCGGCGCACGGTATTCATCCCATTTTACCTTTCGACATTGACGAGGCAACATACCTTCTCCCTCCTCCTGATTCCATCCTCAGTCCGGAAGATCTCATCGTTCGTCGTGCTCGTCAACTTCAGCGTCGCCAATCTGATCTGGAAGACCTCCGTCAACGCGTGTTCAAAGCTCGCCAACAACATATGCATCGATTCTCAGCACAACACCCGACCAAGATCAAAGATTTTAACTTCGCGCGCGGTGCACTTGTCCTGATGCGCAACACGCAGATCGAGAAATCCCTCAATCGCAAAATGAGACCTCGATACTTGGGACCTTATATCGTCGTGTCCCGCAACCGTGGAGGAGCTTACATCTTGGCGGAGTTAGATGGAACAATCCTGGCGTCACCGGTAGGAGCCTTCCGCGTCATTCCTTACTACGCGCGCACTTCGCTTCCTTTGGCTGGCATACTTGACAAAATCGACATATCTCGTGCGGAACTGCGGCGCAGAGAAGATTCAGACGAAGCTGATGAAGAATACAATGGAGCTGATTTCCCCGACTTCACCGATGACGATAACCATGATTAGTTATTTATTTCTCTTTCCCATTCTCTCCCATTCTCCCCTTTTAAATTCGCCTCTTTACTTCGCAAATTTCTATGGACTCTCTCATTCCCCACCCCTACTCAGTTTACATCGTCTCTCATCAATTGCGCACTTACTAGATTCTATTTCCTTTCCCTCATGCCTTCTTCCTGGGGACAGTCAGTATTCAGTCTAGGGGAGGAGGCCCCCCCCCCCCCCCTTTTGTGCCTTATTCATTTCATTTTCTTTTCACTCTACCTTACTTCGCGATCTTTCTTTACTAATTCACACAAGGCAAGAACGAAAATCTGCGCATTGCTATTGCGCGCGACTCAAGATATACACAACGAGATGTAAAAACGAAAAATCTTCCAAACCCCCTTCTACTTCTTCGCAGCGGCGTCCAACTCGGCCTTTTGGGATCGGAGAGTCGCAATCATGGCAAGGTGGACGTCCACCAACGTCTCGAGACGCTGGATCTCGTCCCCCAGGTGCTTGGCCTGCATTCCTGCAACTCCGCGTGCGTTTGAGATGTCCAAGGTAGGGGCCTTGGCCTGCGAGTTCGATTGAGATGCCCCAGTTGCTACCTTTCCACCTCTCTTGTAAACCTTTCCAGCGGCGGACATCACAGGTAGTTTGACGTCAGTACTGGTGCGCGCCCGGCGCGGCGGATTTGGACTTCAACGAACAGGGGGTTCTTCTTTGACCACGGGCGTAGTTTTCTTCGTAGGAGGGATGACGATTGTCGGGGAGATCTCCTCGATGTCGTCCGACCTTTCTTCTTCGTCTGACCCCGCTGCATCCTCATCCTCGTCGTCATCTTCGTCAACTTCCTTCGTCTTCCCCTTCACAACTTCTACTTCCACATCCTCATCATCCACATAGAAACCTTCCAAGGTATCGAATCCGTCTCCATCCTTGGCGTCTGGGAATCGCGGCGCAAATTTCTGAGCTCTCGCAACACAGGGCTTGCGTTTGAAGGCGCACCCATGGCATCTGTTCTCCCCCTTCGCCCCGACGCAGACCTTTAGGTTGGACCCGCGACATCCCTCGCAACGATGTTCGTAGACCTGGGAGATGGACGTTCAACACGAATCGACAGACAAAACAAAAGAACGAACCACGTCGGACAACTGCGTGGCTTCTCCCAAGTACGCAGCGTACGCCTTAGTGACCCCGCGACCCCTCCTCCACTTCACTTCTCGCGCCGCTTCATCCCCTTTTGCCGCAGTTTTCCGTTTCTTCCCCGCCACCTTCGTTACAGGTTTGGAGTTCTCGGGCGATGTGTCTCGAGGAGCCACAGCAGAGGAGGACTCTGCTCGAGTCGTTTTTGGCCTTGCAGTAAGAACTATGCCATCAAACAACACACCTTTTTTCTTGAAAACCGGACGAGGTTTGGGCCTCGTCGGGGTTTCCGCCGGTTCTTCATCATCTTCGTCACTCTCCACCACCGCTTTGCTCTTGACCCTGGTACTACCTTTCTTCCCTGCGACCTTCGGCGTCGCACTCACTCCTACGTCGTCCTGCTCTGCCACCACTTTCGGGGCTGTCTGCTCTGGTCCTCGAGTTGTTGAATCGCGCCGTTCTGAGGGACCAGGTGAAGGCACTACAAGGGGCGCCCCCATCTCGCGCTCGGGGGTCGTGTTCCGGTCCAACCAATCCCGGTAAGCATCAGCGATCGTCGCCCACCCAGGCTGGATGTTCCTCCGAATGAATTGGTCGAGGCGTTCGACAAAACCTTTCGTAGGCTCCTCGAATTCGTGTTTGGTACGGCGCAAACGGTCGATTTCACCCTACATTCGAAAAACACGGCAGTTAGTTAGGAAAACGAGCTTTGAGCCGTTGAAGGAAGACTACGGCGGAGAAGAAGTTCACAAAAACACGATTTCACTCACCTGGGCG
Source organism: Collybia mongolica (assembly GCA_013420905.1). Lineage (NCBI taxonomy): Eukaryota > Fungi > Basidiomycota > Agaricomycetes > Agaricales > Clitocybaceae > Collybia > Collybia mongolica. The sequence continues at coordinate 1,863,032 of JAAXNY010000004.1, forward strand.
CGTGCAAAACGCCTCGCGAATTTCAGACCATCCTCAGCACTCAAAACAGCGGGGAGGGCATCGATCCGGGCCAACTGGGGCTTCAGGGTTTCGTCAAGGTAACCCAACGTTGTCGGGAGGTCAGGAACGGGAGTACTAGAAGTTGAGGAAGACATTTTATTGATAAGATTAGATCACGGAGGGGCGGGCGTTGACTCGGTGTTTGGAAGTGGAGTGGGAATGAGAGAGAAAAGAACGGGTGAGAAATTGCCATGTTGACTTTCAGGAACCAACCAACACATGACCGTGACGTGTCTCCCCTTTTGGGCCTTGACCACGCGTCAACGATCGACACTTCTCCCGCGACACGGAGCGTCCGCCGGATCAAATCTATTTTTGTTGCCTTCATCAGAATCCTCGAAGTCCAACTTCGATCATTCGCTTACCTTCGCATGTTCCTTACTTCGCGAGCATCTCTGCTTACTTCGCCATGACCCCCTGCCAGCATCCCCTACTTCGCACACGCAATTGCAAGACTGAAATACAGGAATCCCATCGTAGTCGTCGCCTTTGCACCCTTCAAAATCTCCGAGCTCCGATTCACATTTTGCCACACCGTTACCTCATGAATTTCACCCAAAAATGTTTTCACCGACATCCGATTGACTGTGGACAGTCAATATTACAGTCCAGGGGAGGTGACAAGCCTAGCTCGGCGCTAGGCATGTTATTCCTCGTTCAATCGTATTTCGCGCTCACAAGTATACCCATTTCCTACTCTCATTCGCGCGCATCTACACACGGCTTACTTCGCGCGCAATCCCTCATTCTCAATCTTACTTCGCGACTCTCATACACGCTTATTTCGCAAACTTCTCTCTTACTTCGGGATCTTCGGGCTTGACCTACTTCGCGCGCTTTAACTCTGTTCCGTCTCGGGGACCCCGGGAACGCCACTCCACAAGTCGGTCGCGGAAGTCCTTTCCGTCTCAACGACCCTGCTCCGTTTCCGATCAAGGATTGACATCCCGGCGTTCAGTTAATTAGTGATCTCCGTTCTAGGCATGCTCGCCTTATCTCTTAGGTATTCCTTAGTTCGCCGTCGCGCGAGTTTATCTTAATTTAGTAGTTTGTATCTCGACTCACCTTTCTCCTACTTGAAAATTTTACCTTACATCTCCATTTAGATTCCATGTAGTTAGTATAAAAACCTCTGTACTTTACTACTAGAGAATCAGTACACTTTCCCCTCCTCTCTACATCTAAACTTCGCTCTCAAACGCTTCTGTGCATACTCAACAAGTTCACAACTGCTCCGACTTATTGACACGAAGTTCGCGCACGCCTGTATACGTTTCGTTCGCGAACTACAGGGCAGCACCTTAATCGTTGTCGTCTTAAGCTCGCGACTTTGTGCGCGGAGAATCTCGAACCTCTAAGTCCGCATTTCAGTTGCGCGTTGCGCACTTTGCGTCTTTTAGTGTCGAAGTCTCACAACTCGTTTGGTTTGTTAGTCACTAAGCGTACCTCTTACTTCGCGCGTGTTACGCACTCCCCTTGGTAATTCTCCGTACTCCGAACTGTGCACTGATATCTTCTCCCTCCTTTTGATACAGAAAACACCCCTCACTTTCTAGGAGAGGACCTGCGAGATAAGAACGCGCACTTAGTTCTCACATCTCGCACGGACTCGTAACTGTCAACGCCCGACAACCGTTCCGCCACCCGTGTTAGTGGACGGAGAGGAGGAATACGAAGTGGGAGATATACGGGATAGTCGGGTACGCAGAGGAAAGTTGTACTACCTAGTATCCTGGAAGGGGTACGGGTACGAACACAACTCCTGGGAACCCGCCGAGAATGTTCATGCAGATGAACTGGTCAGCGAGTTCCACAGGGCAAATCCTCAAGCGCCCCGACGACTCCCGCGTGCCCAATTCGATTCTATCCCTTTCCGACCATTGCGCGAGGTCGCGCAATCCTAGAGGGGGGGTAATGTAAGGGGAACACCCTTACCGACTCCGTTTTCCATTCTCCGACAACATTCCCGACCATACGAACGTTCGGGAACGCTCCCCATTCCCGATCCCCATTCCTGATTGTAGTCACCGACTACTTTACCGACAAGTCGTTACCGACAACAACCCGAGTCAAACCCGACTCACCCACTCACTCACACCACACTCGTTACCACCCCACTCCCTTTACCGACTCTCGTTAGACGTTTCCGAACGCGGACACGGGCGCGGCTTGTCGGGATCACTACGGCACGCCCACATGATCCTTTACCGACAACGCGTGCCCTCGTACCGTCCCGGGAACGTGTAGTTAATGTAGGAACATCATATATAGCCTGTACACCTGGCTGGAGGACCCTTAGAGAATTCTCTTAGGATCCCCTCCACCAGGTGAGTAGTACATATGTCGTACAAGTGAATACATCAACTTAGGATCCCCTCCACCAGCCCCGAGTTAGAATTCCCGACCCCGACCTCCGTCACTCGGTAATCGTCGTCGGACTCTGCGCAACTCAGTAACCCGGCGGAGTTGCCCTTACAACAAGCTCATATTGCCAAATGGTTAATCTGCATGCTTCATGTGAGAACTTGGCACTAAGCCACATAACCCATGCAGACACATGGACTCATTTGGCAGGACCCTCAGCCAGATGACAATCCACATCCATGCCAAGTCTGCATCAATCCACATAATTTTACATGGACATGCAGACAAGCATGGCTGGACAGCTTGTGGAGTCCACACAACCAGTCTGTGGACACTGACTAATACTATTACTAATCAGATTACTAATGTAATTTTTATTTACCCAAATATACTACAGTAGTGAAATGATGGATGTTGTGATAGGGTCTGGACTTTGTAGCTTGGTAACCAAAATAACTGGTTGACCAATAATCAGCCAAAATTTGGGCTCCAAGGCCCTCTACAAAAATACTTATTGTAAATGATATACCACACCATTTAATATGGTACTTGTTCTCACATGTACCTGACATGTTCAGACAGATACTCCAAGTTTGAATACAGAAAAATATAATGTTTTTATTACATAAGGTCAAAAATATTCAAAAAGCATGTGGTTGTCTAGTGAATTACATTATGGTTTGCTACAATAGAGATTAAAGATTTTTAAAATAAAATAAAAAAGCTGTCTCTGAAGCTTTCCATGGATGTTGGCCTGGGACAGGGTTCTTCCCTGTCCCCACACAGGAGACACAGTCCAAAATAAACAAAGGAAATATATAAGGGGAAATGGTGGAAAAACAACATATTCTTTTGGTACCTTTGTTGCTGGTAAAATGAGTAAAAAGTAAAGGCTTTCCCCCAGCTTTTATGTGATTTTGCCAATTAAATTACTTAGTAACAAAGGGTTGTTTTTCCAACATCCCCCCTGGCATTTCTCATGGGAAAGATGAGTTACCTGCCTGCAGGCCTTGACAATGCCCCTTTGTCTACATCTCTTAAGCAAGCAGGAGACTCATTTTTTCCATGTAAAAATACTAGAAGTATTTTCAAGAAAACAATATATTATTGTCAAATAATTAATTTGACAATAATCTTGTTAAGACTAGGATAAAGGATTCATTTTTAATTTGTTTTACCAGCAACAAAGCCCTTGTATTAATATATTGCTTTTTCTGCCATTTCACTTACATATTCCTCTTGCTTATTTACAGCTGTGTCTCCTGTGTGAGACTATTGTAGGCCACTCCTCCATCCACTTGCATATTTGTAAGCTCATGGATAGAAGTCAGGCTTGCTCTCATACCCTGGTGCATTCTTGTATGTTCCAGAACCTCATTGATGGAGACCATAGGTACTCCATTGACACACTCTCTCTCACCATCCAGAACAAGAACAAGTCCCCTGTGAAGGACACCTAGGTCAACCAGGAGTTTACTTGGGATTTTAAGCCTGTTGAACCCATGAGCCATCCAGGAAGTAAGAGAAACACCCAATTCCACATGTGTTATCACAACTCCCAATGTCAGCACTCACTTCTCACTCATTGGACATCCTACTGTTGGCACATCCTCTGCTATCAGCACCTCCTGTCATTGCACCTGTACACCCTGCTGTCACAATGCCCACTGTTGGGACTCATGTGCCCCACTCATTGCATTGCCATCAGAGTACAATGGCTTGCTTGTGAATAACCCACCTCATGATGCTGAGCCACACAGCAACAATGGGATATTGTCTAGAATAGGTATATAGGATAGAGACCCCGAGCAGAGGATCCTCAGAGTATTCTCTGTAAATTCCTCTGCTAGGTAAGTAGATAACCTATCATCTGACTTCAAAATTATAACTTTGGGATCCTCTGCTAGATCTTGTTCCAGCTAGTCTCAGGTTAGTGCAATGTGACATAGGGTTGCCCTTACACCCATCAACCTTCTGGCTGACCAGATCTTGTTTGACCTCTCCTCTGCCCCAGGACCAGGTTGCATGTGGCCTGTCTACCTCTGATGATGCTGAGCTCACCCAGAATCTATCAACATCAAGGGAGTTGATGCTCTTTGTTAGGGAACGTGGAATTGCAACAGTGACAGAGAGAACAGGTTATAGAGGTGAATATATGAGCCTCCAAGGTTGAGATTGCTGCCAAAGTCACCATGTAATGTTGCAAACAATGAGGGGCCTGAGACTCTACAAAGAAACTCGACAAAATAAGTTAGCCGAGTTTCACTGAAACTTCTTTTGAGTTGCGAAACAGCTCTAATAACAAGACATTCACCTGAATCCTGTATTTCCTCAATATTAAGTTCCTGGCCACTAGTAGTGACTAGTATAGTATATGTAGAATGCAGTGACCATGATACTCTGCAAGTACATGAAATTTACGTTACAAAAGCGTTTCCATAATACCAGTGGTGCCCGGTGCATTTCTAGAAGTCACTATCTGCAAGATTGATTTCCACTTGTCTGATTTGATGAATCACGTTCATGTTCTTCCTCACACTCGGTTTTGTATATGTCGATCAAAGAATGTGCTTCCTTGATGTGTTTGGTAACACGAGAGACCTCATCAGTAACATCAGCATTGAGGGAACCGAGAAGATCAAGAAGGGCCATGACTTCGTGGCGAGGTATCGAAGCGGCGCGAGGAAATACAGCGAGACGCGTATTCGTCTCGGGAAGCGGCTGCAGAATCTGCGATGGTAGAAGCACAGACGAAAAGGTGATGACTCGGAAGTTGCACCTTGTGGGTCGCCCTGTGTGGGTACTATTTTTCCATGGCTTTGTTGACTATATACATGTAGACTGCTCAGGGTCGACCTTGTGAGTAGAGCAGACACCAGATCGCGTGTTCCTGTGGTATCCTGTTCAATGAGATGAGACTCGGTGAAGGTGTGTAGGGTGGCGTCCGTCAGGAGAGGAGAGCGAGAAAGATGTATTGTAAGATAAGGGGCCTCAGGCATGGACGAACTGAGTTGGATATATAGATTAGTACTGGATTGGCTGACTATGTAGTAGTGCAGTCCAATCATTGGAGGCTGTTATGCGCTATTTGCGGATGTTGAGTGGGCCGACGGTGACACAAATAAACTTGGATTGGAAAACACAACCTCGATTCTCCATGGTCATGTCGCTTGCAAGGGCAGCGCTGCTTGCTCGTCAGAAGCCAGCAGTTACCTTTCCCTCTCGCAGAAAAGCATCCACCGTTGCACACTCACACTATGAGGAGCACAATGGAGAGGACTTTCGAACGAAAGAAGGTTGGTGTCAAATCCTTATCCCATGCCCCGTCTCATTGATATCCACTAGGTTTTGGTGGGGCCCTATGGCGAAACACCTTCTTACTGTCCCTTGCCACCGTTGCTGCCTATAAATATGCACCCGAACCTGCGGAAGATGTTTACTTGACACGCTGGATCACTCTATACACGCATCCGCGAACCTTGTGGCTTGAGTTAAATGCAAAACATACGGCCATGGAACAAGCCAACTCAGAGGCAACCATTCTTTTAACAGATGCAAAGAAGCCGAAGGTTCATCGATATCGGTATCCTCAGTGAGTCGCGAATTTATATAAGTTCTGACTAGACTTTAAACTGTTGCGTGCAGGACGTTTGACCAGATATCCCCTTTTTTAACGCCAGTTGGAATGGATACCAACACAAGTAACTTCGTAGTGAAGGGTGATAGAGATTAAACAAAAAGAATAGAATATTTTCAGACTGGCCTCAGTTAGTTATTATAGACTTTTTCCGGAAACAGCCGGGGAAGTTGAAGTTGCAACCATCGTGTTTGTTGACAACGCCGCAACGAGCTGGTTTGTAAAAATCCCTTTTCCCTCATCAAAATCCTCTCTCTTTCTTGCTCCTGGCCATTCCAACCATTTTGCTCGCCTTTTGGCTACCTCCTCGGGTACTCTTCCTCCCACCTGAGGACTTTACTCCGCAAACTTGCTGTATACCCATAGCTCTAATACTCGATGTCCTTCCTATCATTCACCTCCCTCTTAGCATCCAGTCTCTTTTTCAATGCAGTCTGCGCCAGCATTCCACAGGTCGACTTTGACCTTATGGGAAAAGTTGGTATAGCTGGCGCGTTTGCTGGCCTTGATATTTTCCAGAACGCGTCTACCACCGTCTCGTTCGACGCCTCCACTTCCACTCTTCTTTCGCGGTCGTCCGACGGTACATTAACTCGTCTCACCTCTACAAATACTGGTGGGCACATATCAGCAGGCTGTTCCCTTTTAGGCGATTTTTACTTTGCGGGCTCCTTCTCCACCATTGACGGTACGGCAGCGGCAAATGTCGCGTCGTACACGTCTTCTTCCAATAAATTCGACGCTCTCGAGTTGGGTGGCCCCAACGGCGAAGTGGATGCGATGTTCTGTGATACGAAGGATAATAAATTGTGGGTTGGAGGCAAGTTCACGTCGCCTGGTTCATCCGTCGCCATTTGGGATCCCAAATCACGAACATGGTCGGAGCCACCATTCGTCGGTGTATCTGGAGCACAATCCAGAGTTCTATCCATCACCTCCAATTCGTCAGACGCAAGCCTCTTCTTTGCTGGTTCTTTCATCACCTCATTCCAAGGTGACTCGCTGTTAAACGGCACAAACAATCCCAACGTTCCCTTCTCCCCGGGGGCAACACCCTTTTCATCTTCTCTTGTTCCTCTTCCTTTGCAAGATGCTGAGGTCGATGGGGCACCGTCATCCCAGGATAGCCAGTTTAGCCATATCAAAAGTATACTTTGTCCGTCAGGAGCAGACGGTCCAGGGAATGCATGGTTCGCTGCCGATGGAAATACAGCGGTAGTAACAGTTCGAACTTTCACGTTCATGTCCGCTAACGGCGTCCGTCTTGGTAATACCTTTTTGAGTGATCATGGCACAACTAGGTTCAGGTTTGTACCACCCTGTTTCGTACACGTTCACAACAGCTAATATTGAACGTTGAATCAGTGTTATCACAATCCCGGACAATAAAGTCCAAACGCTACATTATGTCGACCCATCCACGGGACAGATGCAAACGTGTTCTGATCCCTGCCCATTAGGAATCGATCCCAATGTTTTGTATCAGGATTTTATCTTTGATAACACTCTTACCATAACTGGTATCCAACTAAAACTTTCAGGATTCACTGGTGCCGCCCCAGGCCTTCACATTTTCCAACTCCTTTCATCCGGTGCTTTTGCGTCGTCCGTCGATTCGAATAATGGCAAATCGTGCTTTGCACCTAATTCGTCAAACACCACCCGCACTGGAAAATGGGACCCAAAAGTCGCGAACACGGATATTGCTGGGACGATACAAACTGTACTAGTATCGTCAGTAGACATTGGTGCGGCTCCTGGAACAGGTCCCAGCTATACATGGATGCCCTATGTATCTGCCGCCGGCGACTACGATATAAATCTCCTTGTCCCGGGATGTAAAAATCTGTTGGATTGCCCCCTACGGACGACAGTTAAAGTCACGGTTTTCCCAGGAAATGGCCTCCAACCTTGGGTATCGACCGTCTCTCAACAAAACACAGGCGACGCGACGATCCTTATCTATAGTGGACCAATATTCCCGTCATCTCCAGATTTTGTTGCTACTATAACAATGACACTGGCGGACAGCCCAGTCGGAAACGGGCTGGGGGGGAAGTATGAACTGGTGGCAGACAGAGTACAGTTAGTACTTAAGTCAGTTGGTGGCAGCGCAGGCAGCGGATTGGAGGGGAGTGGGCTAGGTAATGGACAGGGAGGCAAGATCAGCTTTGGATTTTTGGAGTGGCCTCGCAGCATAAGCGGCACACATGACGGCACGAAGACCCTTCCTAACAATACCCAAACATCTTTGGATACTGTTGGATTCGATTTTTTTACAGGTATTGGAGGCACCAACGGCTTAGCCTCCACACAACCCATTATAACGACTGTCGTTCATCACCCTTCGGGTGATATTTTCTTGGGCGGGAAGTTCACAATCCAATCCGGCGTGGTTTCAGGTATGGCTAACATAGCCATTTTCAAGGGCGGTAATTTGGTCAGTATCGTAGATGGTGGTCTCAATGGTCCCGTCACATCATTTGTGTTGCATACCGACCGCTTATTTGTCGGAGGATCCTTCAACGACACAATGCTGGGTTCGACAGGCGGAAAGCTCAATAATATTGCCATGTATGACATGCAAAACAATCGCTGGAGCCCTTTGGGCACTGGTGTAAATGGTGAAGTCACTAGCCTTGGGCTTACGAACGGACGAGTGCAAGTGGCAGGCAAATTCACCCGGTTATTGAACTCAGCTGGTAGTGATACTGGAGCCAGTGCTGCTGGACTCGTGGTGTGGGATATCGCAACGAATGCATGGGTCAATAGTGGTGGATTTTTGGTCGGTGACATGTCATTCATTGGCAATGGAACATCTGCGCAAATAATCGCCGGCAACGTCGTCGCTTCTCAACGATTTGGAGCCAGTGGTATGGTACTCCTCAAAACTGGTGACAAAGATGGGCCGAAAGTCACTCCTCTTGGAGTTCAGCTTGACAGTACTGCCGCTGCGATCCCGACAAATTTGACCCCGAGGCGATATGTCCCACGAGCAGCCACTTGGATATCCCATGTAAAACTATCACGATTGTTTTCTAGACAAGCTTCATCGACTCAGCTCCCACCACTTCCGGCAGCTCTCCCGGCCCTTGCCCCCGCCGTCCTGTCGGGCACATTTTGGAAAAATGGTTCTTCCTCCGAAGTTGCCATCATTGGTGGCAATTTCTCCTTCCACAATCAAGGTGATTTCGAGGGTGTTGCCATCTATGATCCTGAGTCAGGCGGTGTTCAAGGCTTGCGGGGCCCACAAATCAACGGTTCTGTGCGTGCACTTTTAGTCGATGAAAATCTACTTTATGTTGGAGGCCATTTCACCATTTCAGGAACGAACGTGAACGGCCTAGCTATTTATGACCTCTCCAAACAGCAATGGGACCTAGTGGCGATTCAGGCCCTCGAACCTACCCAAGGTTCCACCGTGGTCGTTCGATCGATCACGAAATCATCCTCTCAAACCAATAAGATAATTGTAGCGGGTTCATTTGCAAAGGCAGGAGCTCTGCGATGTCAATCTATTTGCATATTTGATACGGCAAGTAAGCAATGGAATGCCCTTGGTAATGGGATCCAAGGGGAGGTTACATCCGTTGCCTACGCAGGGGTAGGCTTTTATTGCGAACCCACTGGGTCTGACTCATCGTACTTCTTTTAGCATAATCAAGAGCTGCTTATCGCTGGGGGGTCAATTGCGTTGGCCGATAATCCTGCCTCCAACGTTGTACAATTCAGTTTCCCCAATATGACATGGACTGCCCTCGGTACATCGACAGAGCTCCCTGGCCCGGTCACAGCTGTAGAAGTTAACAATGGTAATGCGAGCAGCGTTTTTGCCGCAGGACGGTCGGTCCATCACATGCAACCTAATGTTTTTTGCCTAACCAGCTATTAATAGGTCGGTGGATGGATCATCAACTTTCTTATTGTTCTGGAATGGTGTTCAATGGTCCTCGTTAGGTAAACCTTGAATGTTTTTTTCTGAACCACATTGAGTGACATGTCCACAGGCTCCACGTTCCAGGGCGAGACAAACGTCGCCCAACTCACGATGGTTCCGTTGCTAGATACACATTCCGCTAACGGCATGATAGAATCCGACCGCATGCTCATGGTCTCTGGGCTTCTGTCCGATTCATCGTTTGGAAATGCTTCGTCAGCTTTGTTCGACGGAGAAACCTTTATTCCTTACATTGTTGCCACTACAGCATCAGGCGCATCCGGGGCTGTCGCATCACTTTTCCGCTCCTTATCGTCTTTTAGCTTCAATCGCCGCCGTGAGCCCTACCAATTTACTCTCGCTGAATGATTACTCAGAATATCATTAGGCTTCTTGGCAACTGGCGTTGTCATTCTAATATCTATTGCAATTGCCGCAGGTGTTGTTTTCCTCTTGGCACTCATGGGAATCCTCTGGACACTATTTTCTCGACGGGATGATAAATTGAACAAATTTGACGCAGCAGAAGAAGACGACGACGATTCCACCCATCATCGCCCATCATCATTACTTGAACACATTAATGCCGCAACACGCACTACGATTTTGGGTGGCAGCCCGTTTGCAAACATGAATGCGGAAAAGGAAGAGGAAAAAATTGCAAGGGAAACACATGACCCATTTGGCCCGGATGCAAGCAATTACATGCGAGCAGAAACACCGTCCGACGCCATGGGAGGGATGCTAGCCGAAGAGACCAGTCGTCCTGCGCACGCGAGGTACTCTTTCGACGGTACTGGGGAAGGGGAACTACCGATTTCAGCGGGTGCGGAGGTAGAAGTGCTGGATGATCGTGACCCTGCGTAAGGTCGTCTTTCTCATTTTTAACCATTGTCTAACTGTGACCTATAGATGGTGGTATGCACGCGATATGCGCACAGGTCGCGAGGGAGTGGTTCCGGCGGCCTATTTGTACTAAACTCTCTTGGTCCTCTTTATTTTTGTGCCTTAGTCGACTGCATTTCATGATTTTACTATACCCAATCTAGCTTCTCGCCATTCGTTCTATTCCATCCATCAGAACTAGCTAATAATCTTCATGCCCCAACACTCAATGAGCCCCCTATATTTGATGTAGTCTTCAGGTAGACGAAATCCAAACCCACTAGATATCCCTGAGCAAATACAATATTGCGGAAAGCGCATAGTATGATGAATGATGGCTAGATCCGATGCGTTTATGGCAATTACAGTTACTAACGTCAACATTTAGATAATAGCTTAGGTCAATGGAAGAGACTAATCACCTGAAGAACTGAGAGTCCATAAGAGGGGCACAAGGGGAGGCGAGGTGAAAACTTTAGTTACTTGCTTATATCAATAGCGGAATGACTCACGATGATCCCTAAAATGCTTCTGAGAGTTGTGAATGAAACCAACTCTGGTTTTGAAGTCCTCACGGCGTTTACTGTCTCGGAATTCCTGAACGTGCCGCCCAGCTTCTCGGGCCTCACCTCGATTCCTCGCTTTGACAACTTCTGTTCCCGTTCCATACGCTCCGAACCCGCCTTTGCGTGGAACAAGAGCGGAATTTTTGTCTGCAAGTAGACGACGCACCAGAGCTGCTCCTGAATTTGGATCTTCTGCTTTTCCTCCACGGGGAGCTCCAGGAAAACATTGAGCATAGTATCTTCGCATCGTACGATGCCCGATGCGCACACCAGAGGGCAATACAAGCTCCAAATCGGAGTCTCCGTAAGTGATCAAGTTGTCTGAGAGACTCTCATCAGAATCGGAATTTAAACCAGATTCATCATTCGCGAATTCGCCATCCACGACTTCGTCGACATCGTCCTCGTTATCATCCTCTAAGTCCTCCCATTCCTCCATAAACTCCGTGCCCTGTTTCGGTTTCTGGCTTTTCTTCAATTTTCCCTCAGGGTAAGAGCTGGTAAAGTCATAGTAGTCCGATATTTCGAGACGTTCGTCAGGTGAATCGTATGCGATCTTGCAATGACTTTTATCAAGCATGTGTTTCCGAACAGCCCCCAAGGTCCTAAACTCCCTCCCTTTCCCGTTACAGAATATGCAAACGTTTCCAACGGCAATCTTTTCTCCCAAATAAGAGATCAATCCAGCAATGTCGATGAGGTAATCTGCATCGGGAATGAAAAATGAATGAGATGACGACATATGTGTGAGGTTCTCCTCCAGCGAAACAGATTCCTGAGAACAGAAGAGACAATGAGAGGAAGATAGCCGTGCTCGCGCAGCTGCAATCTTCTCGTCCAAGGTTTGGTTGATTTCATCTTCAGAAGCATCATCTTCGATAACCAAAGACATAATATCTAGGCCGGTGGAGGACTGAAGGACCACTTTTTCAGTCTCCTCTGAATTATTGAAGGTTTTCACCATGTGGGAGGGGCCGGTACCGTCCTCCGTCGTGGGTGTATGATCCACGGGTTTGGGATTCATCGATGCCTTCAACTCGTTTTCCTTGTGCTTCCTAGATACTATGTGTGATTGGTAGGCGCCCTCGGTGGTGTAAGCTTTGCTGAAGTAGGGCCATAAAGTTGGAGAGCGGCAGATCAAGAAGAGACAGGAGAACTAACTTGCAGGTTTCACAAGCTGATCCTTTCGCAGATGCCGTGACCGCAGTTTCCGCTCTGCGTTCCATGACTTTCTGATCAAATACGTGTGCACTGACTGGAGGAAGAGATGCGACACGACGTTTCATATTATACCTATGGTGGTCAGAGCGATAGTGGAGCCCTGTGAAGCATATTAGGCTGCAAAATGTGGTGTAGGTCGGTGACTCACTTTGTTCTTCTGCAGATAGAAATGCTATAGAGCACGAAAGGCATGTAAAGAGAATTTTGTCGTCTGATGTCGTCGTTGATTGGGACATGACTGAGAAGAGATTGATGGAGGAGGGAGAAAGTTTCGATTGCTTAAATAAAATCTATAGCTTAAGCATAAAATCATTTGATCTGCTTACATCATGCTGACTCGAAACCATACTACCAAGCAATGATGTCATCCTTATTTACTAATTTTCTGTACAATAATGGTTGTATCATCCATCCATCGACAAGACATCTTTACCGTCAACATTCTCGATATCTTTTCTTCATCATTCCCCCCCAGTGCATCTCGAAGAAGAGACAATGCAAGGTTGATAGGCTGTGGCTCCTGATCCACCGCGTTTCCTATTACCTGGGCACAGTACTTAGCCAGAGCATCCAGCTCAAGGTTCTTTTCATCATATAAGTCAAGAAGGCCGTCGGAGAACATAACCAGGAAAAAATCTGTCGTCCCCACCGATCTGATGGTCATATGTCGAACATCTGCACGGTTTGAAACATATGGTGGGGTTAAGTTTCGCCCCAAGAATTCGTCAACCTTCCTTGAGATGGAAAAGCCTGGTGTCTTCCTCATAAAAATCCGGTTGGTATATATGCTCGGTAGTTTAAAGAGATGATCCCCAATAGCTTACAATGGAATACAGAATATAATTAGCCGCATTCTTACGTCAAGAATCGTAACTTACCTCGCGTGACGGCAATGGCGCCAAGAACCCGGTCTTCTAGGACACATTCTAATTCTCCAGGGTGTTCTTCCATGATTCGTTCCTTTTCGATTTTGTTCGTTCCATTGTGATATGAACTCAAGCGCAAACCTTCCCAGTCTCCATTACGTCGTTTGGTCGCGAGAACTGCGTGCCTTAATCATCAGCGATGTGAATGTCATGAAGGGCGAAAGGAGTGAAATTACATGCCTGACTGACAGTCGCCTAAACTGGCTACCCACAAGTTTTCCGCTCCGGGGTCAAGAAGAGACACCAGCACGGTTGAGCCCCTCATGCATCGTGTAATTATCGCAGAGTTTACACCACCGGAATCGGCGTCATTGATAATTGAGTCAATCTCTGCGTCTGAAAGCGTTGAAATGACCTCTGGGGTAGGAAAAAGACAAAGGAGATCTTGTGTCATGGTGTTATCTAGTAGAGCAATTGCTTCTTCAAGAAGATTGGAAACATTGATAGGATTGAGTGTCCTATCACCTGTCCTCTCTACTAGCTTGGCGAGAGCCATTTCAATAATGGGGGGCAGGGCATTCAAGATGTAGTCAACAGTATCATGACCAGCATGCCCTGTTTAAATAATGAAGAAGGATTAGCTATTATTGACGAAGATCATGAGTTGGGACAAACCATCAAATACCGCGCGAAATCTCCATATCCCATTACTGAGCTTCCAGTCCAAAACAGAATATCTATCTTGGTTCTTTGCTTCAGGGTCAGGACACGGTTGAAAAGAAACACAGTCCGTGTCCCCACGCGATTGAGCAGATGAGAGTCGAGATAATTCAGAGGATAATAAGGGCTCTGAAAGAGAGTCATAGGCCCAAAGTGCGTCTTGTTCTGGCCAACCCATATCGGTATATTTGGGTATCTTGGCCATGATATATTCGTGGAATTCGAGCCGGTAATGATCAATCCTGTTGGGGCTGGATGAGTAATGAACTAGAATTTAGACTATGCCCTGGGTAGGAATGATGCATTACCTGAGCTATTAGACTCAAAGTAACTGTGTAGGACAACGGAGGAAGACTTTTTAAATATGATGTGGTTTGTGGTAGCTGCAAGTTATTCTCTGCTTCTCCGACATGTTCATTGATGATCTAATAATTATCTGACCCCCATGAGTCAAGCAGCTTAGGTCACATGACTGGAACAATAACCCGCGAGTTGCGCGATCACGTGCTGTTTGTTCATCAACTTAGAATCAATATTCCATTTTCACCTATCCCCTGTACACCTTGCACTTCGGTCTTGCCGTGTTGGCCTTTGTACAACACTCTCCTTCGGGTTCGGGCGGCCTCAAGGATGTCGATCACAGTACGTCTTGCTATCTCTTTCTTATTGTTCCTCCATTTCACCTTGTGCAGACCATCTCCTCAGTATCTGTGCTAAAGCGCGAAATTGACAAATTCAACCACATCCTCAGTGTCCCAGAAACTGAAGACACATGGGAATCCCTATTAAAAGGCATCCAAACCTTCAGTATTACGTGCAAGAATGGTGCCTGTGACTGGCCCGAGGAACTCATTCCGGCCCTTCGACTACTTGCACGTCCACTCGTAAGTGCGATGAGCTCTGAACGCACGCGGCTCTCGGGGGTAGCCATTGACTTCATTGCCTCTGTTGCATCTGGTCTCGGGTCCACATTTGAACCCTTGCTCCAGGTTTTCCTTCCGGTCCTCCTTACCCTCTCTGGTCGCACTAATAAAGTCATTATTACTCGTGCAAGGGCATGTATAATCGTCGTTATCGAAACAACGCAACTGGCTTCAATTCTTCCGTACTTGCTTCAATCCATTAAGGATAAATCGACGTCTCTCAGGCTCACAGCAGCCGAAGGGACCCTGGCATGTATGAACTGCTTCAATCCCCCTGACTTGGAGCAAGGCCCACGAGCTCGAGAGATAGAAGCCGTGATTCGTGCGACAGCCAGAGATGCCAACGCGGATGTCAGGAAAGTTAGTAGGAAAATATTTGAGGCTTACAAGCTTTTGCTCCCAGACCGCGTTGATAGGTATGTGCCTCCATGTCAACTTTTGATTCGAGCGTGATGTTGATGGAATCTAACGTAGCTTTACTGGACCATTGACTCCAACAATGAAGAAATATCTAGACATTAAATCACTCAACATACAATCTCAGTCCACAATCGTCAGTCTAACTTCAAATCTGGAGGCAAGGAGCACTCTTTCGGCGTCTACTTCCGCTATACCTTCTATCCAACGTCCTGCCCAAAAATCTCAATCTCAGGCTCAACTTTTCAGATCAGCTTCATCCTCGGCTATTTCTACCGACGAGTGCCCGGAGAAAATCATTAAACCTGTTCGACGTGGGCCAGAGAAGTCTGACATGCTCCCACCTCAATATGTGCCTATCAGATCCACTCAACCGAATCATATGGTCTCAGTGTCCCGTTCAGCGTCAGTGGCTGATAGTCGGAAGCTGGCTGTCTATACATTGTCGAGATCAACAACTGAACAAGTAGGACTGCCAAAAACCGCTAAACCAAGCGCCACCTCTGCATATCCTGCCCGACCAGCCTCCGCAAGCAGCCTTCTAGATCCCCAACATCGTCCTGGTTCTAATCTTATTCCTCAGTTGGACTCACAGATTTCGGTCCTGAGCGGGCCACGAAGAGTACCTCTTCCTGAAGTTCCCAAGAAGGCAGCTTTGGCCAGAACTAGGTCGAAATCTCAGTCAACCTTTAAACCTGCTGGAAACGATTCAGCATCCGCCCGCAAACTCGATGGAGTCAGACCTACGGACAGGCGAAAGGATCATGGTTTTATCATGAGGCCTAATATAAGGTCGGCGGTGACAACTACTGTGCCTGTCGAACGTATCTCAAAGGTTCGGGGAGTTACACAACCCACCCTCGCTCAGCTTGCGCGTACCAGGCCTACCTTAGAACGCAAAGTCCCCACAGCTGTAGTTCTGAAACCCTTATGGGGGGGTCGTCCCGCCTCCCAAGCAGCTGGAAAGAAAGTGGTGCCCGTTCAGAACTCCATACGACGGGTGCCAGGGTCTTTGGCAGCTCCGCCACGTTCCCCGCCGGAGGGAAGATCAAAAACTCCTATTCAAATCCCACTTCCACCATCCCCCTCACCATCGATCACCCGAGCAATTCCTAATTCGAGATCTACAACGCCTTCAGATATTCCTTCTCCAGTACCCCTGTTTGCACCCACGAAATTACCGTCAAAAGAGGGAGACGATGATGAGGACATCGACGGAGGACAGACTGGTCGAGATATATCAAACGATACACCATCTAATGTAGAAGTCGTTGCTCCTACCACCAGTGAATACTCGCGTGACTGCATTCTTGGTGACGAGAATTTGGTGGTAGACGGAATGGTGGCACAAACGAACATTAAAGGGTCGGCGACTCCCCAAGGTTTACTGACTCCACAGGGTTATCTTGAGCCAGCTTCGAACAAGACACCTATCTCAGCACTCCTGTCATCTATCCAGCGAGGATTTCTTTATACTCCCTCATCGCCGTTGTCACCGCCTCACTCCTATCTACCCCACGGTCCAGCGCCGGACCAAATGAAAGATCTCACCATTCCATTTCCCCTGCATATCGACAGAGTGAACTCGTCAGATGGAACTAATATCCAAGCAAAAACAAAATTCATGTTTGGGGTAATGAGTAGTGATGAAGCCAGCAGGCATATGCCAGGGGGTGTGGAGAACCTGAATACCCTCTAGCTGATGATGGTTTATATATTTGGGGCTGTTGCCATTCGTATATAAACACAAATTTCTGCGATAGTTCATGGTATGCTGCAGATAGATACAGGATGCATATAATGTCGTAGGAAAGTTATCTGTATCGTAGATAATAAGACAATTTATGAATGGGGCAATATAGAAACAACATACACAGGCTCTTCTTGGTCACTGTTAGTGAGTCAGGTACTTTCTCCCCTTGGTAAGGCGCCGCCCCAAGATCCTCCTGCCTCCAAGACTCCTCTTCCGTGCCAGGAAGCCGTGCTTCCGTTTCCTCTTCCTTTGTGAAGGCTGATATTCATTACCTCGCTGCGCGTGGCGCAACTGAAGTAGTGACCCCAGGATTGGGGATGAAGCCCATACTGGCGGGGCGGATAACGGCTGGAATTGAGGGCGACTGGAAAGCAAGAGGGGTGCTGTATTTGGCAGTGAGATTACGGAAAGCGAGGGACGGGCTACAAGGGAAGCGGTTGGTAGACGAGGGGGACGCGTCAAAAGCTGGACGAGTGGCCTTGGTAGTCGAGGCATTTGTTGTCGTACTGAGTTATTTTACAGCTTGGAAGAGAATGCAACTTTTGCACATCACGTGACCACGGAAACGCCCGTTTCTTGAGTCACAGGTCATTCAGATAACACATATCTGGTGCGGTGGTTGTATGGTCCTCAATTCTAGCTTTCTGTTTCGACCTTCATCGATCTTTCGCTATCACATCGTCCCTCTCCATCATACCCAGCCTATTCGACGACGGGGTCTATCAAATATGACCAATCAACCCTATACAGGCCCTTGGACTGCTGCTAAAGTTCGAGAGGAATTCTTCAACTATTTTCGCTCAAAAAATCATACATTCGTTGCCTCTTCACCAACAATACCTTTTGACGATCCCACCCTTCTCTTTGCGAATGCCGGGATGAATCAGGTATATATTCTCTTCTACTTCAAAGCCACTCTGCCCACCTTGGTTTTGTCAGTATAAGTCAATTTTTTTAGGCACTATCGACCCACAGTCCGAGATGTCCAGGTTGAAACGCGCCTTTAACTCCCAAAAATGTATAAGAGCAGGTGGAAAGCACAACGGTACTTGTAATCCTGAGAAACAGAGTTGATTTCAATAACATCCTCACTAGACCTGGATGACGTCGGGAAGGACTCTTACCATCATACCTTTTTCGAAATGTTAGGAAACTGGTCATTTGGAGATTATTTTAAGGTTCGTTACTTGTAACACATTAATTGAATTTGTGTTTACAAAACGGGCTATTACCAAGAAAGACGCGATCAGGTATTCTTGGGAGCTTTTGACGACCGTGTATGGCCTTCCAAAGGATCGACTATACGTAACGTACTTTGAAGGTGACGTGAAGAATGGTCTGCAACCAGACTTGGAGGCGAAGCAGTACTGGTTTGATCAGGGGGTCCCAGAAGATCACATCCTCCCGGGTAACGCCAAAGATAACTTTTGGGGTATGTACTTGCTTGAACCTTCACTGAGTTAAAGAGATCAGCTCAATCGTAATCTTAAAGAAATGGGTGCTACAGGCCCTTGTGGGCCATGCAGGTGCGCAATATTGTCCAACACTTCTCTGGCGCGTGCATGAACTTGTCGTAGTGAAATTCATTTTGATCGCATTGGTGGGAGGAACGCTGCGCACCTCGTTAACCAGGACGATCCGGACGTGTTGGAAATCTGGAACAACGTCTTTATACAGTTTAACCGTGAAGACGATGGAACCCTTCGATCACTTCCCTCAAAACACGTCGACACGGGCATGGGCTTCGAGCGTTTAGTTTCTGTGGTTCAAGACAAGCGGTCGAACTACGATACCGATGTTTTTACGCCCATATTCCAGAAGGTGCAGCAGCTTACTGGCGTTCGACCATACGAAGGCAAATTCGGAGATGATGATACAGATGGAATTGATACCGCATACAGAGTCGTCGCCGATCATGTCCGGACATTGACATTTGCTTTAAGCGATGGCGGAGTTCCAAACAATGTTGGTCGGGGATATGTGTTGCGACGGATTTTAAGGCGAGGTGCTCGCTATGCTCGTAAAAAGTTGGGCGTCACAATAGGATCCTTTTTTTCTTCTCTGATGCCTGTCGTCGTGGAGAATATGGTAAGTAAGGATGAAACTCGCGACATTTGAGATTAATATCTTGCCTCTTAGGGGGGCGTCTTTCCTGAGATTACCAAAAAGCTCGATGAAATCAAGGAAATACTGGATGAAGAGGAAGAATCTTTTTCTCGGACCTTAGACAGAGGGGAGAAGCTCTTTGAGCAATTCGCTTTCTCCGCAAAGGAATCTGGTGCTAAAGAACTTGGCGGCAAGGATGTCTGGCGATTATATGACACCTTTGGGTTTCCGGTTGATTTGACACGTCTGATGGCCGAAGAACTTGGCCTTGGAGTAAACGACCTGGATTTCGAAGAAGCCCAAGCCGCTTCAAAAGAGGCGAGCAAAGCTACGAAAAAGAAGGGGAGTATAGACCTCGTAAAATTTGATGTGCATGACCTTGCTGTACTAGAGCAAGACAAGACCATTCCAAAGACCGACGACTCTGCAAAATTCAGTAAGCGGCATCTTTAAAATGTTCTTTATCTTCCTGACAAATGCAGATCTTGGAAACATCACTGCCCATATCAAAGCAATCTTTTACAACAAGTCCTTCACACTATCGACAGACTCCATTCCCAAGGACGCATCTTTTGGCCTCCTACTTGATCGTACAAGTTTCTACGCTGAGTCTGGTGGTCAGGAATATGATACCGGTAATATTGTTATCGACGGTGTGGCAGATTTTGAGGTGACCAATGTCCAAATCTACAATGGCTATGTCCTACATACGGGATTCTTGAAATATGGCCAATTTGACATTGGGTCCGAAGTAGTGTCTTCGTATGATGAGGTGAGTAATCGACCCATTGCCTCTGGAATGTGCCTAAACTTGACATGGTAGCTTCGCCGGTGGCCGTTGAGAAATAACCATACAGCGACTCATATCCTTAATTACTCGTTGCGTGAGGTCCTTGGAGACCACATTGATCAGAAGGGCTCTTTGGTCGCTCCGACTAAACTTCGATTTGATTTTTCGCATAAGGCGCAAATCAGCCTTCCCGAGCTTTCACGGATAGAGTCGATGAGCGTTGACTGGATAAGAAAGAACGTTAAAGTATACAGTAAAGACCTTCATTTAAAAACGGCGCACAAGATTCCTGGGCTAAGGGCTGTTTTCGGCGAAACCTACCCGGACCCTGTCCGAGTGGTAACACTTGAATTCGACGTTGACGAAATTGCGAAGGACATCAATAATTCCAAGTGGCGTAGAACTAGTGTTGAGTTCTGTGGAGGAACGTAGGTTGATCTTCGACAGCCCTCTAATCACTTAATCTGAATATTATTTAGACACGTCGCAAAGACTGGGGACATCAAGGATTTCATCATCACTGAGGAATCTGGGATTGCGAAAGGTATCCGCAGGATTGTGGCAGTAACGGGTCATGAAGCGTACGAAGTGAGCCGCATTGCAGCGTTGCTGAAAGACAAGCTGGACGGTCTGGAGAGGATGGCTGGAAAGGACAAGGATGTTGGGTTGAAGGCTCTGAGTGTCGTCAGTCAATTTGAACTGAGCAGGGAAGATTGCTAATTCGTCTCGCAGGAACTCGGACAAGCCGATATATCAGTACTCAAGAAGGCGGAGTTGAAGGACCGCTTAACGGTTATTAGAAAGGCTTTTGATAAACAAGTCAAAGAAAGGGAGATGGCGGCGAATAGAGAGGTTACATTCTTTCCGAATGATCCGTATTAAAATCACTGATGATAGTTGTAGGCTATTGATAAATTTCAACAACACTTTCGAGAGAACCCCAAGTCTGAAGCTTTCTTGGCTGTCCTTGATGTGGATGGGAATTCCAAGGTCAGAATCGGCAGCTTGATAGAGCTTTCATGTGCGCTTATGCGAGTCCGTTAGATTCTGCAGAGCGTCATCATGCAAGGAAAGAAGATGGAAAAGGCTGTATATGTGATAAGCACCGATATCACAGGGAGCAAGGTCGCTCATGTCAATTTCGTCCCTCCTTCGTTGAAAGTTAAGGGTCTCGATGCGCGAACCTGGGCGACTAAGGTTAAAGATATCATCGGTGGAAAGGTGAGTTTGAACCTTCCTTGGTTCACCTGGTCCTGAACCTTTTTTAGGTGGGTGGCAAGGAAGATACGGCACAAGGGGTGGGTACGAATATTGATAAGGCGGACAATGCCCTTGTTGCTGCAGGGGAATATTTGTCGAGCTATCTGTCTCCGTGAATTACCTATCCTCTAATTTCGTAGGGTATCTTCAGGGTATCTTTTTTTATCTGCGTTAAATTTTGTGTGCCACCCAATCCAAATAAATACAACGGAAGATGCCGACTCGACAAATGCGAGTGTGTGCTTAACGACACGATTGCCGTCTACCTCAAGTTTTCCAAGGCGTACGCAAGGTAAGGAACATCAACTATTGCTGAAACGAGATAGATGTGACTGTCGGACGGATTCCGTACTCTGGATGATATGGATCGATGGATTTAGGAGATGGATCGAAGGACAAACTTTCGGATGTACATGCATGCCATGACTGACTTGCTTCCTAGGCGCCAACAACTTGTTATCACTATGTCTCTCGTTGTTCCCGAGGCCCACCAGCAATTCCAGGTTCGTTCGTTGGAGATTGATACAAGACTACAGCTCCCAACTTACAAATATTCTTTGCGTATAGCACATTCTCCGTCTGTTGAATACCAATGTCGATGGAAAGAGGAAAATTATGTTTGCTCTGACAGAAATTAAGGGTGTTGGTCGCCGATACTCCAATCTGGTCTGCAAAAAGGCCGATGTCGATCTCAACAAACGGTGCGTGAGTTCCAGATGCAGGGGATGGAATTTGAGCTCACATCGGAGGTGCCCAGCGCTGGCGAATTGAATTCTGACGAGCTGGAACGTATTGTTACCATCATCCAAAACCCTACTCAGTTCAAGATCCCAACATGGTTTTTGAACAGACAAAAGGATATCATCGACGGCAAGAACTCTCAGATCTTGTCAAATGGTGTTGACTCGAAACTTCGTGAGGATCTGGAGCGACTAAAGAAAATCAGGGCTCATCGTGGCCTAAGACATTACTGGGGGTTGCGCGTCAGAGGCCAACACACGAAGACGACTGGTATGTGGCTGTGACGATCTGTAGAATTCAGAGTCGCGAGAACGTTAACTGGCATATTTTACAGGTCGCCGCGGCAAGACTGTTGGTGTGTCGAAAAAGCGTGGTTAGAAGGCTAGCACACTTTTGAAGGCTGTACTCGTTTTCTGTGCGGCAGTTTTATCACATTATGACTATCGCAATTTGCATACTGCCCATGTTCGATCTGGATTAAAGATAGAGATTCGGTCATGTGACTCACATGTCTGGAAAGTTCGCGCGTTGCCTGGTCTTTTCGTACCTGAGCGCTGAGCATTGATATTTTACTTGCTTGACTTGTGATTTGCTACACACGCCCACTCCTTTTTCGAAACATTGTGGCTAACTAGAGAGAGAGAGATTCAAATGGCCACTTGGGCGACCTCCACTCCTATTCGCCATCCATGGTTTAGCCAGCCCACCACCAAGCGTAAACACTCGGCCTCTTCAAGCCCGGCTGGCAGCCCATCCCATTCACCCCCTCCTACAAAACGCCGCAAATTCAGTGCCCTCGAATCAGGCTTTGCGCACCTTACACTTAGCAATCCACGTCCTAGTCCCTCATCTTCGCCTCCTTTACCTTTTATTTCTGAGTTGTTTTGCAACTCTAATGACTTGCCTAGCCTCATGAGCATTGATTCTAATACATCACACCATGTCGTTCTGCCAACCTCTGTCGAGGAGCCTCTAGCTCCCGAGGTTAAGATGAAGATATCATCGTGGTATGAGCCAGAACCAGATCGTATGTCGCCTCATTTATCTGTGCAAAAGGCCCGACCTTACATTGGCATTAGGAATCATAGTTACAGACTTGGATTCATTTTCGGATGAAGAAGATGAAGAAGACGATCCCGATAAGACGACCATTATGATTCCCCGGGCACTGCTAAAGCAGCTTTCGACACACTCCAGGGAATTGACCGAACCTCCGATACCACAAAACCCTAGTCAGGCTCTTGTGCTCTTTCGACCACTTCCGCCTACAAGACAGGTTTCTGTCCAAATATCACGGGATGTGCGGGGAAAGACTGGTGTTATTGATGATATAGCACGGGACGCACGGGGCGATGATGCTATGGATGTAGAACCTTGGTAAAAAGGAGAGGGTCATCATGCGATAGTATATACGAGTTGACAGATTTGTTGGGGCTCTATGCGCAGAGCGTAAATAAGAAAAAACATAGATCTAGAGTCTAGCTACTGCCTGCAGCGCTGAATTGAATCACCTCCTCAGACCTCCTTTGAATCTCGACGTTGGGGTTGTTAGTGTCGGGAGCATTATAGAGGCCGTGGGTGTAGTTGAGATTGGAGTGGTGATGTCTTGCGTGCGCATGAGGATGAGGAACATGGTGCATTTGCGCTGATGGATAAGGAGAGCTCAAAGTGATGGAAGCGCTACCAGTGGAGCCTTTGGAATGTTGAGCATAGATATTGTGGGAAGGGGGGTGAGGCTTTGCTGGTGGTGGCGGAGCTTGCTGGGGTTGAGGGGGTGGTTGTTGGGTTTGGGCAAGGGTTATGTGGTGGGGTTGAAGCCGATACATTACGGCCATTGAATCTGGCGCGTGGTTCATGTAAGGGTCATGCTCAACTGGGGCGAGAGGGGACGGAATGTCATTTGGGTCATCATCGTCCATTTCGTCGTCAAGGTCCGCATCCACGGGATTTGAAGGACTCGGGTGATCACTGGCAGACGATTTCTGTGCAGCGATCTCCTCCGCAGTTAGAAAGCGACCGCCAGGGCCGCGGGGACGACGCATAGCATGTTTATGGCGAGATTCGTGAAGATATGGCTATATATTGTAGATGAATGAGTGGACGGGGCTGGAAAGAGAGAAGTAAGTAAATACCTTCCGCTGACGAGAGAGACGATGGACCTCCTCGAGACGAGCTCTGGCAACCCGGCGCTTCAGGATACGGAAGTACTGTTTGGCGTTGACATAGAGAGGTTCGTCGTCGATGGGCTGGTCATCTGGGGGAGTATTTGATTGGGGAGGAGGAGGGGGAGGGTGGTGTACGAAGAGGGGGTGCTGGTAGGGAGTACCTGGGTGTGGTTGGTGAACGGGATGGTGGCGGTCGAAATGCAGGTGATACGCGGGCGGAAACAGCTCCATCATCCAGCGAGATGATTGGTCGAGGAGGAGCGGGTCACACCTGTCACACCTTCCACACTTTCATTCCAACATCACGTGCGTACACTCGTCACACTCAAAACAACCATGGACGCGAAGCTCAAGGCCCTCAAAGTCGTCGAACTCAAGGCCATCCTCGCACAGGCAAACGTCCAAGTGCCAACAAAGGCGAACAAGAGCGATCTCATCGCTAGGATTATCGCTAGCACTCACGCGCTCGACGTCTACAACAGGCTACACACCCAAGATGATTTCCTTGTGCCCCCCGCAGAGTTTGTCCCCGCCCCCCTCACTCCTCCCCCACCTCATTGATATATCCACAGCGTCGACTGGAATTCAGACCAGCCATCGCTGGAGCCAAAGTCCTTAGCCCTCTCAAAATCTGTACGTCTTTCACTGCTTCTCCTATCGTCTCTCACCACCCCTGGACCCTTACAGGCCGACCCGCCGGCAGAATTTGACCCAACTCCTACTGCCCCCGCTCCCACTTCAACCAGCGTACATGTACTCGATGATCCAGAGGCAGAAAAACGCAAGCAACGTGCCGCTCGATTCGGCATTCCCGTCGTGGAGCCACCCAAACCTCGGCCTTCCCATCCTGCGCGGAATCCCCCTGCACAGAATGGCGTCGAACCGCCTCAATCTTCGAGCATTACCTCAGATGTACGGCTCTTCTTACCTTGCCCCAAACATTAAAGCTGACATACCAAAGGATGCTGAAAAGTTGAAAGCTAGGGCTGCCCGTTTTGGAGTTCCTCAGACTGTTGCCGTTGGCCAAAAGCGATCTGCGCCCTCGGAGATCGTCGACCCCGATGAGGCCGAGAAGCGGAGAAGAAGGGCAGAACGATTTGGTCTGTGTAGACATGCTCAAAGTGTGATATGCATTTGACCTTGGCTTTTAGGAAACACCAAAGACTTAACTACAGGGATATCTTCCTAACCCTTCATAAATTTGTTATATAGCTTATAATGCATCAATTTACACTCCTTGCCCCCTGTTGTATGTTGCATGCTTATGCAGGATTTGGTCCAATAATAATTTGGTGTCAAGGGGTGGCTTTCTGCAGGCCTTTACAGTGACACAAAAAACTGTTCCAATGTTTGACCTTTTTATTTACTGTTATTTCAATAACTCAAGCCACAGGGACCTTGAGACTGGGGAGGGCAAAAGGATGGTTCAGTGGTCTGACTTGTGGAAGCTGTTAGATTTGGAATCACATGACCTTGTTTGACTTCCTGAGTGATAACTGGACAAAAACACTTCTTGATCTTGTACCATGATGTGCACAGCCATGCTGCCAGATGAGGTTGATACCACTGCTTGTCTACACAGACATCTAGCCAACCAAGTGAGCCACTGCTCCACACCACCTGTCCCTTGCCATGCCAAATGGCAAAGAACCAAATCCTGCCCCTGATCTCCAACCAACTTTCTATGGTTGCAAAGGCTCCCTGTCCCTCTCCAAGTCACAGTCAGAGGCTCTCCATAAATCCCTGCACTTCCACCCCTAACCCCCTTCTCCCTTGAGGTTTGCCTCTAGGGCCCCCTCTCCCATCAATTCAATGCAGATTGCAGACTTGAGGTACAGTAGAGGGCCATTACTGGCAGATATGAGTCCTTATGTTTTTTTTGATTAACTTTTCTTTATATTTCTAGAACCAGATTGTTGCAATAGAACTAGCTATCCAGGATCTCTTCAACTTGATATTACTTTTTGTTGTTGATAAGTTTGGTTCTGGAACACTTGTCAGGCATTGTCCTAGAATTAGATTGCAGGGTACAGGGTAACTTGACAACATGGAAGGCCTGATGGATGCACAACATGAAGATATAATATGACCACATATTTGAGCTTGCCAGTTACTTGTTGCACTTCTGTAAGAGGTCATATTGCCACTTGAGGTAGAGGGCCATTACTGGCAGATATGAGTCCTTATGTTTTTTTTTTGATTAACTTTTCTTTATATTTCTAGAACCAGGTTGTTGCAATAGAACTAGCTATCCAGAATCTATTCAACTTTATATTACTTTTTGTCATTGATAAGTTTGGTTCTGGAACACTTGTCAGGCATTGTCCTAGAATTAGATTGTAGGGTACAGGGAGTAGCTTGACATCATAGAAGGCCTGATGGATACACAACATGAAGATGTAATATGACCACACATTTGAGCTTGCAAAATACTTGTTGCACTTCTGTAAGGGGTCATGTTGCTAAGAGGCTCAGACAGGGAGCAGTATACACAGTAAGAACAACCATGCAGGGAAGGGATGAGCATAGAGCACTAGAGACTTGACTATGAGTAGAAAACCCAGCCCAAGTCTATTGCAAAGGTACCCTTCCATGGAGAGGAAGGGGCACCTTATATACAGTACATTGTGCCTATGTCTCAAATAACAACAGAATCTGATATCAGTAACTCTACTGATGCAACAATCCATCTGTGGTATGTCAGTCCAGAGTAAACTACTATCTGTTGAGGGGTTAAAGCAGTGTGTGTCAGAATAATAGATATAACAGTGAGGCTATGCAAGCTGTGCAATAGTGATTCTGATGGCTAGATGTGGACAAACAAGTAATCCCCTTACAACTTCACCCATATCCATGGTGTATGCCAATAGAAGTTGGTGTTTATAGATCCTATACAAATATCCACCAATAAAAGGTAACAATATATATCTAGGCATTTTCCTTAAAAACAAGTCAGCTGGTAAAGTGGGGACTCAGACTCTCAGAGATGGACTGTGTGAAAAAATTAACAAACTTGAAAATGTAGATCCATATTTGTATATTCCAAATATACAACCAACTCAGTAGCTTCTCTGGGGACTTTACACTGAGCCACATGAGCCACACAGACCACACAGACAAATGCAGGTGTCTGCAGACTGACTCAGACCCTGTTTGGCAGGGAGCCCTGCTTAATTGACAGTCTGTGTCTGAGCCAAGTCAAAGCTAAGTCCATAAATCCATGCTGTTACTTGGATGCTCAGACCCAGCTTGGAACAACTCCCCATGAAGTCCATGCAGACTGTCCAGATTGCTTACTTAATTATAGTTACCATTGCTTATTTAATGCACAAAAATGCAATATTTTGGAGAGTCAAATACAAGGCCTCAAGGTTACATGCCATGTGCATAAAGCATGCAGATTAACCATTTGGTAATATGAGCTTGTCAGTCCAAGGTGCTTGTTTTTATAATGGCCCCTGCTGTCTACTCTTGGCCATTACTGGCAATGGCTGAATATTGTTGATGGGTGCCACATCACCTGTCAGCCTTGTTGTCAACCTCCACCACTACATCCCCAGTTGCCCCTCCCATCACCTCCCTGCCATATGATTGTGCACAATACTGCCAAATACAATGCCAGGTCCCACTGCCATGGATACCACCACCCTCTCTCATACCCACCCCTCTCAGTGAAAATAACAACTGCAAAATCACAACAATAAAAGCTGCAACAAGAACTACAGAGACACCTGCCACATTACCAGTGACTGCCTGCCCACATCTGCTAGTGAGCAGCTAGCATGGCAGACATGGGTGGTGCAGTGGTGTATTCCATATGGTAGAACCATCACCTGGTGGCTGGGTGTGCTCCCCTGGATGTGCTGTCTAGACCAAGTAATGCCAATCACCCCTGTGCCCTAACCAGATGTGTGTAAGGTGAGTGCATATGTGCCCCACATCTAGTTGCTCAGATATACCTTGTTCTATTGTATATGCACCTATATGCTGCTGTATACCTTGAGACTACCTTGGTGTAATTCTATCTACCTTGTGATATGTTCTTATTCCTTTTACAAATATTAGTTTACTTCTTACTGATACTTTACCCCTGTACTATTTGCACAGCTCTAGTAGGCTGATATAGACTTCTGGTACACCCACAGTATTTATCCAATGTACCTTCTTATAGATTGGACTACCCAATTGTGTAAGGAAGTAATATCAATGCAAATGCCTATAATAGAACCAAGTTCCCACAGTATTGAAATGTATATCAACTATTCAACATTTAACAATTTATTTCTAGCCTTGCATCCTGGGTTAATCAAGAACTTATTAGATATGCTAAAAATAGAAATATCATCATCAAAGACAAAGTTCAAACAAATGTACATATGCCTGTTAAGTGTTTTTTGTTGTGTTGTCACATACTATATTTAACCATACTCATATAGCTAGCTATTGTCAAGATATTGAGCATTATAGATTCCAGGAGCATCCACATTGACTTGTTTGGCTATGCTTATGGCCAAGTAATATATAAATGTGATATTAAAATAGATATAACAAGAGGTTATAATCAAATTTGGAAAGGTACAAACAAATACAAATATACATTTCCTGGTGTACCCCCTCCATAGGTCTAGGAGTAGTAGCAATTTCAATTGTGTCTGTTAGCCTTGTATTTGTTGAGATATGCATCATCTATATTGTGGGAACTTCATTAATATTGTTTGTTTGGCCAGATGTTGACAAAGTAATATACAGATGATATTTATTTGTAATATGTAGTAAGAAAATTGTTGTTGATAATGTGATTTGGAAGGGTGCAAACAACTACAAATACATATAAACATACATATAATGTATTCCTTTACAATACATAGTAGTAGCATGTCCATCAGCTTTGTATTTGCTGAGATAAGTATCATCTATATTGTGGGAAATTTCTTTAGTATTATTGTTTGTTTGGCCAGATGTGTGGTGAAATGATATACAGACAGTATTCATTTACAATATGTAGCAAGAAATTTGTCATTGATGAGGTTTAGAAAAATAAAAACAAATACAAACACATACAAACATATACATGAGGTACTACTTCACCATATCTAACACTAGCAATTTAAATTACATCCATAAGCCTTGTTGTTATTGAGATATGCAATGATTTATAGTGTGGGAACTTTGATGTTATTGTTTGTTTGGCTAGCTGTGTGGCAAAGTCATATACAAACTTGATATTCATGAAATGAATATTGAGGAGGGAGACAAGCTCATCTCTGTAAATGCAAATTACATTTCCATGCAATACATTCAAGCTGCATCCAACATTTCACAAAGATTAGCAGAAGAGGCCCTGAAGGACAAGGGTGACAAACCAATAGAAGAGATGATTCCCCCTAAATACCTCAAATACAAAAGGGTGTTTGAAAAGGCTCAATTTGATGAGTTACCCCCAAAACAACCTTGGGACCATGCAATTGAACTGGTACCTGATGTGGAAATGAAAGGGTGTAAGGTCTACCCACTATCCCTTACTGAAGAAAAGGAGTTGGATGCATTTCTGGATGAAAATCTCAGGACAGGTAGAATCTGACCTTCAAAATCACCCATGGCTTCACCTTTCTTCTTTGTCAAGAAGAAGGATGGGAAATTACACCCAGTCCAGGACTACAGACGCCTAAATGAGATGACCATTAAGAATTGTTACCCCCTACCTCTTATATCTGAACTCACAAACAAACTTCGGGGAGCCAAATACTTTACCAAATCTGATGTGAGATGGGGATATAACAATATACTGTACATATTAGAGAAGGGGATGAGTGGAAGGGGGCCTTTCAGACAAATAGGGGATTATTTGAACCTACTGTGATGTTCTTTGGACTTACAAACTCACCAGCAACCTTTCAAACAATGATGTACCATTTATTCTGTGACTTGATTGTTGAAGGTGTAGTTGTCATCTACATTGATGATATCCTAATATTTACCAAAACCTTGGAGGAACATCAATGAATTGTGGAAGAGGTTCTTGAAATTCTTGAGAAAAACAAACTCTACTTAAAACCAGAGAAATGCACATTTGAAGCAGAGAAAGTAGAATTCTTGGGTCTCATGATTTCAAATGGCCATGTGGAAATGGATCCAGTCAAAATTCAGGGTGTCACTCATTGGCCTATACCCAAATCTAAGAAGGATGTTCAGTCATTTTTGGGTTTCACAAACTTCTACTGGAGATTTATCAAGGACCATTCAAAGATAGCATGGCTGCTACACAATCTTACAGGAAATCATGAATGGGAATGGAACATTGAGACACAACAGGCCTTTGACAACTTGAAGTCAGCTATCACCACAGCCCCTATTTTAGTGCTTCCACTAGATGATGGAGAATGCAAACTAGAATGTGATAGTTCAGATTTTGCCACAGGAGCAGTTGTTTCACAACTACATTCAGATGGAAAATGGCATCCAGTCTGTTTTTTGTCCAAATCCCTGAATGAAGTAGAACAGAACTATGAAATCCATGATAAAGAACTGCTCTCTGTTATATGAGCTCTGGAAGAGTGCCAAAACCTTCTGGAAGGGGCTAAGCACAGGTTCACAATATTGTATAATGATCATAAGAACTTGGAATACTTTATGAAGGCTCAAAAGTTGAATAGGAGACAAGCTCGTTGGTCATTGTTCCTGTCAAGATTTGACTTTACATTAAAACACTGACCTGGGAAGTCAAATGCAAAGGCAGATGGTCTGTTGAGACAAGCAGACCATGGAAAGGGGAAGGATGACAATGAGGATGTTATCCTACCCAAACCAAATTTCTTTTGCAT
The DNA here is from genome assembly GCA_013420905.1 of Collybia mongolica. NCBI lineage: Eukaryota > Fungi > Basidiomycota > Agaricomycetes > Agaricales > Clitocybaceae > Collybia > Collybia mongolica. The sequence goes on from JAAXNY010000004.1 coordinate 1,894,264, forward strand.
CAATGCTCTTCAAGAAGGCCATCTAGAAGTTGAAGGTGTGGAATCCACAATTCTGAAGAAGATTCGGAACTGTAAGGATTATGAGGACAACATCCTCAAGGCAGTACAAGAGCTGAGGCAGAGTACAGGAGCTAAGGAGAGGGATGGAGAATGGGCTGAAGAACAGGGACTCATTTTACACAGAGGTTGGGTCTATGTTCCAAGGGATGAGAAGTTATGCTACAAAATTATCCAGCAACACCATAGTACCCCTATTTCAGGACATCCAGGACAATATAAAACAGCTGAGCTAGTCCTTAGGAACTACTGGTGGCCAAACCTTCACCAATATGTGCTGAAATATGTCTGCTCATGTCAAGCTTGTCAACATACAAAGACATTTCCAGCAAAACCAAGTGGAACATTATCTCCAAATCATATACCAACCCAACCATGGGATGACATCTCCACAGATATGATTGTAGGGTTACCATCATGCCAAGGATATGATGCTATCCAAGTTGTTGTGTGCAGGTTGATCAAAAGGATTCACATATTCCCTACAAATATAGAACAAACAGCAGAAGGAACAGCTCGCCTCTATCATGATTATGTGTGGAAACACCATGGAATTCCTAAGAGAATCATATCAGATTGGGGTCCACAATTTGCATCTCAATTTATGAAGGCCTTAAACAAACTGCTTGGAGTAGAGACTATGCTATCCACTGCCTATCACCCACTGAACTGATAGTCAAACAGAACAACTAAATCAGGAGATAGAACAGTACCTACACCTGTTTGTTAACTACCACCAGGATGATTGGGTGGAATGGTTGTTAATTGCAGAATTCTCTTACAACAACAAATTCCAAAGCGCAACTAAACAATCTCCCTTCTTTCTGGAATATGGCAGGCACCCCTATACAGGAATGGAAATCAACAGGGAATCATCAGTAGAGGCAGCCAATGACTTTGCACAATGAATGAAGAAGGCACAAGAGGAGGCCCAAGCTGCATTGAAAAAGGCAGCAGAAGACATGTCCAGGTTCTACAATGCAAAATGTCAGGAGGCACCCAATTATGCAATTGGCCAAAAGGTGTGGTTGGATGCTGAAGGCCTTTGGACAAACTGACCTTCAAAGAAACTTGATGATAAATGCTTGGGCCCCTCTGAAATTCTGGAGAAGGTTGGATCTCGTGCTTACAAACTCAAACTCCCTGCAACATGGAAGGTTCACCCTGTATTTAATGTGGTAAAATTAAGACCCCACATTGCAGACAATATTCCTGGAAAAGTTCTAGAGATACCCAAACCACCAGTACTCATTGAAGACAAGAAGAATATGAGATTGAGAAGATCTTAGATTCCAAAATGATCCGGAAACATCTTGTCAGCAATGCAGCAATAGCAATCACTGCAGGATATCAGAGAGTAGAAGAGGAGAGATAGCACAAGAGATAGAGAGTTGAGAAGACCTGTCTGTATTGCAGAGAATAGACAAGATCAAGACTACAGAACAAGTAGCTAGAGGTGCAGTATATATACAACTACCTAAGGGGGACCAGAGTAGAATAAATATGGAGAAAGGTAAACCAAACATAACCAGGGTAGTGCACAGCATCAATCAAATGATGAAATGGAATGATGGGAGAATTGTAACTACTGGGGATAGATGAATTAACAGCCAATCCCCCTAGATACATATGGGACATGCAAAGGATGCTGTTCAGGAATTCCATCGCTCCAGGCCAGGGGCCCCTTGGCAAATTGGAGCATTATATAATCAGATCATGTGGAAACCACTGTACAACTTAACCAAGCCAGACAATGATTGCTTGACCCCTTCACAACCATAACATCATCCTACACCATGTCTGACCAAACTGCCACTGTACTCATCATTGTATTTGCTGTTGTTTTCTGGACCCTCTTCCTTGCAGCAGTCTATTTTACCTATAGGGAGCAAAGAAACCCAGACAGTTAGTTAAACCGGCTGTCTCAGGCAATCCAAGCCAAAGACGAGGGTCAAAACCGCAGCCCTCAAACAGCTGGACGTCATCACCCTTGCTCTCTTCACCCCCATTGCATCCCGAATCCTTCTGCCCCAATTTAAGTCACTTCTCTTACATCAATTCCACCACCCATGCATACAACAATTGAATCCACTTCCCTCCCATCACTCCCACCACCTGCACATGTTCGGTTTGACTCTGTGGAGCCTTACACTCCCAAATCACAATGGTCTGTTGAACAAGACCTAGAGGAAGATAGGAGGTACTATCTGCCTATCTTTACTCTCCCCAAGAGATAGTTAGAAAGAAGAGTTGCCCACAAACCACACACAGTGACCAAATCATGTTGTGGAAAACATGAAACTAGTTGGGGGGTGATGTCATGAAAATTATATTCCCATCTTATCTCCGTCTTTTTGATCTTATCTTATCTCTTATCTAGGGGGATTGGCTGTTAATTCATCTATCCCCAGTAGTTACAATTCTCCCATCATTCCCATTGTTCCATTTCATCATTTGATTGATGCTGTACACTACCCTGGTTATGTTTGGTTTACCTCTCTCCATATTTATTCTATTCTGGTCCCCCTTATGTAGTTGTATATATACTGCACCTCTAGTTACTTGTTCTGTAGTCTTGATCTCATCTATTCTCTGCAATACAGACAGGTCTTCTCAACTCCCTACCTCTTGTGCTCTCTCTCCTCTTATATTCTCTGATATTATGCAGTAACTGTTATTGTTGCATTGCTGACAAGTAGCATGTCCATCAGCTTTGTATTTGCTGAGATATGCATCATTTATATTGTGGGAAATTTCTTTAGTATTATTGTTTGTTTGGCCAGATGTGTGATGAAGGGATATACAGACAGTATTCATTTGTAATATGTAGCAAGAAAATTGTTGTTGATAATGTTGATAAAAATACAAGCAAATATACACACATACAAACATATACATGAGGTACTACTTCACCATATCTAACCCTAGCAATTTGAATTGCATCCATAGGTCTTGTCATTGTGGAGATATGCAATATTTTGTATTCTGGGAAAAGTTTGACCCAAAGCGGAACAAGCCTCTTGTAATCATGCTTACATTTGTCAACTATGCTGTTAGAGCTAACAGCATAGTTGACAAATGTAAACACGATTATGCAGTGGACAGTTATTAATTAATTCTTGAGATATCCCAACAAAAAGACCAAATAAATCAAAATTATAGTAGTGAATGCAGCTTATGTTAGCAGTTGCCTTTTTTGCTTGGAATTCGCACTGATAGGGCCCGAAATTGTTTGCACTTATAAAGTCAACAAGTAAGGCTATTAGTATCATTTCTAATTACGAGTTCTTTATCAACCCAGTTTTCGGGCAGAAAGGTGATTCATTCATTCATTCATTCATTCATTCATATTTCAACGACGCTTCTTGATCTTTTACCACCACCATCCGACCGTGGGAATTCGTCCCTCCTGCACTAGGTTGTCCCTAAACTACCTAACACCTCATCCCTAATTGTGATTGCCTTTCATCAGACCATTCCTTCGGCCTGTGCCACTATCCATTTACACCATATCCAAATTTTGTAGTGGTGCTGTGGCGTAGCCACGGGCTGTAAGCTTGTCTGTATATATTAAAGTACCAGGAATGTGGGAATTGATTGTGACTAATCCTGACTAAGCGCTGACTAAGTCTGACAAAGCAGCAAAAAAGTTGTCTTTTAAGTAGAGTGCTGACAAAGCAAGAAAATTAGTTAAAGTCACATGCCATGTTGCCTGCTTAAGTCACCTGCTCAAATCACCTGCTCTAATCACCTGCTCAAATCACCTGTTCAACCAGCTCAAGTCACCTGCTTCAAAACATAACATGACCACCACATCACATGACCTCCAAAGTGCACAAAATCAATAAATATTAACCCATTTGTGTGTATACTTCCTCATAAATTTCAGAAGCCCAAACTAAATTTTGAAAAATACATTTGAATGATGCTACTGCTTATGAATTTTTACAAATCAAAAGCAGACAGACAAAAATGAAAATAACTTTACCTGACCAATTCTGATGTAAAGCCTTGCATTCACACAATATATTCCAACATTACAAATCCTGATTTAATAACATCATATTACATTATATATTTAAATATGATAAAAAAAAAAAAAGGTATCACATGCTAAGTCACCTGCCTTAAAACAAAACATAATCACCTGCTTTACAACACAGAATAACCACCACTAAAGTAGACTAAGTCAACAAATGTTATCTATTATCCTTAACTTATTTGTATTTGTGTCTACTTCAGTCAAACTAAAACAATAAAGTAGGCATTTAAATGGCACTACTGCTTATAAATTACAAATCAAGAGCATACAGATAAAAACACAGAAATGACTTTTACCTGACCAATCCTGTTATCAAGCCTTTAATCAACACAAAATAATCTAACATTACAAACCCTGTTTTGAAACCTGATACATTATACTTTGAAAAAATTCCTCTCTGTCTAAGCATATATTTAAAACAATTAGCATCCAGTGCAAATAATCAAGGGAAATAGTAATATATGGTTGAGAGAAATATCATGGGTAGAAGAAATATTGATTCCAAGGATTTTGAATAGAGCTGATCTCTGTTAAATTAGAGCAATAATAACTTTTCACCATAGGTGTATGACAACTTACAAATGTGATAGGACTTGACTACACAATATTGGACAGCATTGTTATGTCTTTGATGCAGTCAACTGGCTGTTTCAGGATATTAGAAGGGACAATAGAGCCTTTGGTGGGCTAAATGTGGGGTTTGATGGTGACTACCAACACACTCTGCCTGTTATCCCTAAGGGTTCACATGCACAGACTGTGAATGCCTATCTCATGCACTCCCCACTGTGGGATGAACTTCAGATACAGTAGCTCAAAAAACTGTCCCAATGTTTGGTCATTTTATAATGATTTACTTATAACAGAGTACTGGGGATTAATATCATTCTGAGAAAAATATATATGATACTACACTATATTAGCTTTGAAATGAGCCCTTACTTTCCTTATTTGAATAAAAACTCATTTCATAACAAATTGAACAAAATAATTACTCATTGGGACAGTTTTTTGACCTACATCTCCAAAGTCTCTATTTACACATTTAATACTTGGTATGACCACCTTTTGCCTTAATAACTGCTTGAACCCTTCTAGGCATGCTTTCTATAAGTGTCTGGCATGTTTCTGGTGGAATTCCATTCCATTCCACTACCACCCTATCCCACAACTCATGTACTCCTTTGGGGGCTGTTGGGTATTTCTTAAGTGCCTTCTTCAACACTACCCAGAGATGTTCAATGGGATTGATGTCAGGGGATTGTGCTGGCCAGACCATAACATCAATGTTGTTGTCTTCAAACCACTTGGTTGCCTTGTTGGATGCATGTTTGGGGTCATTGTCCTGCTGAAACATCCTCTCTCCCTCTGGCATCTCCAGCTTTTCAAAGCTTTCCACTACTCCCCCATCCAAAATCTGGCAGTATTGGTCTGCATTCATAATCCCCTGGACCTCTGTAAGCACTCCTACTCCATTCCACCCCATACAACCCCACACCATAAGATTATTTCCTCCTCCATGTTTGACAGTAGGAGTGGTGGTTCTGTCAGAAAGTGGTTCTCCCTTCTTCTTCCAAGTATAAGTCCTTCCATCTGACCCAATCCTGTTGATTTTGACCTCATCTGACCATAAGATCCTTTTCCAATCCTCCACTGTCCAGTTTTCATGGTATCTTGCCCATTGAAGATGTTGCAGTCGATGAGCCTTTTTGAGAAGAGGACGTTTTCTCTTGACAACACTACAAAAGTCATTCTTTTTAAGTACATTCCTGACTGTTTGGGGTGTGACAGGGTTGGGAAGAGTTTGGTTGATGAAATGGGTGGCCTCTACAGCATTATCAAGCCTTCCAGTGGTGATTTGTCGAATAATTGACCGTTTGTCACCAGGAGAGAGCTTAGAAGGACGTCCCCCCCTGTGGTTTTCCTTGTCCATATCCAGTTCCTTCTTGATTCTCCCAATGGTAGACTTTCACAGAGTGGTTTTGGACTGGATCTGATGCAAGGTATAGCCTTCTTGAAGAAGGGAGATCACAGAAAGGTGTTGGGTAGAAGATGTAGGTCTCATGGGATGATGGGGGAAGGAAAGAATGATTGTAATGATGGAAACATGTTGAATTTATATCACCATGGTCACATGACTTTGTTTATTGTTCCCACAATACATCACATGATGTTAAAGCTTGCTGCAGTAAAGATCTTGCCAAAATTAAGCATAGGTCAAAAAACTGTCCCAATGAGTAATTATTTTGTTCAATTTGTTATGAAATGAGTTTTTATTCAAATAAGGAAAGTAGGGGCTCATTTCAAAGCTAATATGGTGTAGTATTATATATATTTTTCTCAGAATGATATTAATCCCCAGTACTCTGTTATAAGTAAATCATTATAAAATGACCACACATTGGGACAGTTTTTTGAGCTACTGTATTCTGACATTGGAAACCCGGTTCTAAAACCTGATACATTTTACCCTGAGAGAGTTATTCTTTCTGCCAGAAATGATGATGTTGACTCTCAATAAAAAAGTACTGGATATGTTTCCTAGAGATGGCAAGATGTACCACAGTGCAGATTGTGTTGCTTTCTAAGCTTATATTTAAAGCAACTGGAATCCAGTGCAAATAATTAAGTAAAATAGTATAATCAATTAAAAGAAAATATAATGAATAGAAACATTGATTTCAAGAACTTTGAATAGAGCTGATGTTTGTTAAATCAAGCCATGTCAATTACCCTTCTATGATGGATTATGTATGACAACTAACAAATATGGTAGGATAATAACTACACAATGTTGGATCTGACCTTAGACTATTTGTATGCACAGTTTTGGGTTACAGTTCAACCAAGTTATGCATACATTGTTTATTTGCAGAGGAGAAATATGGACATAAATTTAGCAATAACACAATTATGGATGTGCAAGAGTAGGTTTGTAAAATCTGGAAGACAGGATAAAATAGGATATGAAGATAATGGATAGGGTATTTGACTAACTGCTGGATTGGAATAGTAAAGGGCCATATTTAGAAGCAGGACTGAGGTGATATTATGAAGATTGTAGGTATAATAGGTTATAAAGCTCCAACCATTTACATAGTTTTGTTTATGAAATGGTGTAAACCAAACACATACCAAATGATAAGAAGGCTATTGAGGACAAGAAGGACTCAGATAAACATTAATGCATCAAGTGAATGGTAATAGACTATCAGCAAACAAATGATGAAGTTTGAACCAAATCTAAGAGGCCTTGGCTGTCTTTCATATAAGTACATATCTCCTTAACAGCTATGGAATGGATAATTATAATATATGCCATTTGTCATTTGCCAATTATAGGAAGCTATATGATGTAAATATGGATACAGCATGCTGTAGTATCACCACCCCACCACTCATAGTAACCATTTACTACTGTTTGTTTACCAGTTGTTTACCATTTAGATAGGTGGTCAGTAAACTAAACAGAAATGGTAAACAATAAACAAATGAAACAATTGGAGTCTTAAGAGATAAAGAGTGACTGTAAGTATGATATGGGCTATATGAATAAGATAGAAATAAAAATGGTAAGCTAAGAGTATATGATTTGTTTCCAGGTATGTGCAATAGGATGCAGTAGGATACCCAGCTCCAAAAAATTTGCAAGATAAGGGCAAGAATGGGGGTGCAACTGAAATGATATGATGTGGGGTTTTATAGAATGTTGGGTGATAGGATATGCTGGATATAGTATATAAGATTTCTTCATAAAAGTAAAGTAATGACTAAAAAATTGAGATATGACATATGATAAATATTCCAGGTTGAATAGGGGGTCTGGGGGCAGAGCCCCCAGCAACCTGGAAGATCTGTGATAAACCATAGCCCAGTGCCACAGTGCCGTGGCGTAGCCACGGGCCATAAGCTTGTCTGTATATATTAAAGTACCAGAAACATGGGAATTGATTGTGAGTAATCCTGACTAAGCACTGACTAAGTCTGACAAAGCAGCAAAAAGTTGTCTTTTATGTAGAGTGCTGACTAAGACTGACAAAGCAGGAAAAGTTGTTGGAGTCACATGCTCTAATCACATGCTCTGATCACCTGCTAAAGTCACCTGCTCACGATGCTTCTTGATCTTTTACCACCACCATCCGACCATGGGAATTCATCCCTCCTGCACTAGGTCATCCCTAAACTACCTAACACCTCATCCCTAATCGACATTGCCTTTCATCAGACCACTCTTTTGGCCTGGGCCACCATCCTTTTATACCATATCCAAATTTTTAACTTATCAGAGCTGATCCTGACTATCTGCAGGGTCATCTCATCTTGCCTGTACTGGGGGCTTCACTAATCCGTTCACATCCACCTCATCAACTACCAGGCCACACAAGGACACCACAACTCTAGTACTCTGCTTCGCGCAGATCCTTAGGGAGCATCACTGCCAACATTCTCGACGATTTATTCGTACTTGCTTAACCACTACACCCAAACACAAAAGGAGGAAGGGGTCTGGCCCCCAATCAGCTACTGTCCCTGCACAGAGCACACCTCTTGGGGAGAATGCCAGTTTATCAACCAATGGTGGGATTTGGTGGCCTCATTTTGAGGGGAGTCATTGCTTTGGGAGAGTGGTGTGGAACAGGGGGGAAAGTAATAGGGGGGATTCAGGAGAGGGGGAGCAGGTTTGAGGTATGGGTCATTCATTTAGTTTGGACATTTATCTTCGACACTGGGGGGGAGTAATGGGTTTCCAGGGTGCCCTGAAAATACCAGGGGGGGAGTGGAACGGGGTACCAACGTGAAGGGAGGGGACCATGCCCCGACAAGCGAAGGCAAACCTTTAAGGCGTTGGGAGGTTCAGACATGGTACAGTACAATACCGTTGGACTGCAGGTATCCTCAGTCTAGACCCGTAATATGACCTGGAGAGCAACTTAGTGTACAGCTCCACCCTGATGGCTCATTACAGATTACTTAGTGGTAATAGGTGTTTATGCCCGCATGTAGCTGGGTCAAACCCACATGCGCTTAATATTATTAGAGGAAAAAAAAAAAAAAAAAAAAAAGATTCATATTTCAACACTACGGGAAAATATTTCCATAATGGGATTTTTCTTCTCTTATGGCTTTTTACAGCATTTCTCCACAAATACAAAGTATTGTGACATAATTTGCATGTATTTGGGATGCTTACATAATGCCTTTGATGATACCATCAAAATTATGCATATCTAATATTTCAAAGCGTCATGTTTCAAAATTTATTTTGTGATTTTCTCCATAACCAGTAAAGCTATTAACTTTGTTTTTATATGTTGGGAATGTACAAACATGGCTCTACAATTTGCTTGTTGAGCACATTTTTCCTACGGTCTATTTTGAGGGAAATATTAGAAATGTCCAGATTCAGCTAGTTTTGAAGGTCTGTGTATTATACCAAAGATGAACAAACATCTTATATGTAACAACAATGACCCTTACCAAACATGACCCTTGTGGGAAATTATCCTAAACATTGGAAAAATCAACAACTACTACTATATTTACCTGAAATACAAAGAGGATTGAATTCTCTATTTATTGACATATGTCACATGATCTATTCCATCACATAAGCATACCAAATACATGACAACAATCTGAATGCTCATTTAGTGTCCATGATCCTGGGAAAAGTAAGTTCTGATGGTTTTTGTGCACAGGCATTGCTTGTTTGCTTGGTAACATTTTCCCATGGTCACATGACCTCTATAAACTATCATCTACATTGTTTCTAGTTACAACTTCCTGAATGTGGAATGGACTTATTTCTCCTAAGAAAAGAAATAAAGAACGAGTACCTGCCACACAGTGTGTTGGCCCACTCCACCCAAGTTCTTGAGTAAAGAAGAGATGCCATTGAGTATGTCGCGCACTGACAGTGCGGTAGCTAAAAAGAAACATACCAAGTCAGTACCAGACATTTCAATATCACTATCATATTCACCACCAGCAATAACCTCGCCTGGAATAGTGGTACCATCCATGTCGCCACCAGTGGCAGGGACCTAGTACCAGGATACCATAGTTTAAGGACAGTAAAGTACAAGATAAGGTAAAAAGCACGCACTGCGGTTAGAGAGAGGTGCTCAGTGCGGACCTTTTCATGGTGACGGTGAATAGCGGCAGTAAGAGTCACAATGTTATGATAGACGGGCTCTTGAAGTAACTCAGGGTATATGTGCTGTAGTCCCTGGAATGCCTTATGGACGCCAAAGATAACATTTTGCCAGGACCACTCCATCAGAACCATTTTGGATTCAGTCAGGAGTAACTGTAAATTGTAAAATTTGGTTATGATAATGGCATTATAACTATTACAAGTCCTTATGTTTACATAAGTAACTCGTTCATCATCCTGGGTTTGCGGGGAAAATTCAGCATACCCAACAAGATCCAGTGTTGTTTTTCCCACGGTTAGTAATTTTGAAGTGTTCCGAGATTTCATTAGAACATGATCAGTAAACATTTTGAAGTACATCAGTAACACTTTGTAGTCGTGGAAATATTTTTCTAACTGTGGGAATCAATATTAGCCGACGCGCGGATTTCGAGCAAAAAAGGCAACTGCTAACATAAGCTGCATTCTTTTTTTTTTTTTTTTTTTTTTTTTTGTTCATATAATAATATTAAGCGCATGTGGGTTTGACCCAGCTACATGCGAGCATAAAAACCTATTACCACTAAGTAATCTGTAATGAGCCATCAGGGTGGAGCTGTACACTAAGTTGCTCTCCAGGTTGTATTATGGGTCTAGACTGAGGATACCTGCAGTCCAACGGTATTGTACTGTACCATGTCTGAACCTCCCAACGCCTTAAAGGTTTGCCTTCGCTTGTCAGGGCATGGTCCCCTCCCTTCACGTTGGTACCCCGTTCCACTCCCCCCCTGGTATTTTCAGGGCACCCTGGAAACCCATTACTCCCCCCCAGTGTTGAAGATAAATGTCCAAACTAAATGAATGACCCATACCTCAAACCTGCTCCCCCTCTCCTGAATCCCCCCTATTACTTTCCCCCCTGTTCCACACCGCTCTCCCAAAGTGATGACTCCCCTCCAAACTGAGGCCACCAAATCCCACCATTGGTTGATAAACTGGCATTCTCCCCAAGAGGTGTGCTCTGTGCAGGGACAGTAGCTGATTGGGGGCCAGACCCCTTCCTCCTTTTGTGTTTGGGTGTAGTGGTTAAGTGAGTATGAATAAATCGTCGAGAATGTTGGCGGTGACGCTCCCTAAGGATCTGCGCAAAGCAGAGTACTAGAGTTGTGGTGTCCTCATGTGGCCTGGTAGTTGATGAGGTGGATGTGAACGGATTAGTGAAGCCCCCAGTACAGGCAAGATGAGATGACCCTGCAGATAGTCAGGATCAGCTCTGATAAGTTAAAAATTTGGATATGGTATAAAAGGATGGTGGCCCAGGCCAAAAGAGTGGTCTGATGAAAGGCAATGTCGATTAGGGATGAGGTGTTAGGTAGTTTAGGGACGACCTAGTGCAGGAGGGACGAATTCCCATGGTCGGATGGTGGTGGTAAAAGATCAAGAAGCGTCTGAAGCTGCATTCAATACCATAATTTCAAGTTAATTGGTCTTATGTTGGGACATCTCAAGAATTAATTAATAACTGTCTACTGCATAATCATGCTTACATTTGTCAACTACGCTGTTAGCTCTAACAGCGTAGTTGACAAACGTAAGCACAATTACAAGAGGCTTCTTCCGCTTTGGGCCAAACTTTTCCCACACTACAAAACATTGAATATCTCAACAATGACAAGACCTATGGATGCAATTTAAATTGCTCTCACTAGATATGGTGAAGGGCTACCCAATTGGTATATTTGTATGTATTTGTATTTGTTTGTTCACCTTCAAACATCATGATCAAAAGCAGCTCTCTCACTACAAGCATGTTACAAATGAATATCAAGTTTGTATATGACTTTGCCACAGCTAGCCAAACAAACAATACCATCAAAGTTCCCACAATATAAATCATTGCATATCTCAACAACAACAAGGCCTATGGATATAATTTAAATTGCTAGTGTTAGATATGGTGAAGTAGTACCTCATGTATATGTTTGTAAGTGTTTGTATTTGTATTTATTTTTATAAACCTCATCAACAACAATTTTCTTGCTACATATTACAAATGAATACTGTCTGTATATCACTTCATCACATCTGGCCAAACAAACAATAATATCAAAGAAATTCCCACAATATAGATGATACTTATCTCAGCAAATACAAAGCTGATGGACATGCTACTACTAGACATTGTAAAGGAATACATGATGTGTTTGTAATTGTTTGTACCCTTCCAAATCTCATTATCAACAACAACCTTTTTACTACATATTACAAATGAATATCATCTGTATATTACTTTGCCAACATCTGGCCAAACAAACAATATTAATGAAATTCCCACAATATAGATGATGCATATCTCAGCAAATACAAGGCTAACAGCAACAATTGAAATTGCTACTACCCCTAGACCTATGGAGGGGGTACACCAGGAAATGTATATTTATATTTGTTTGCCTTTCCAAATTTGATTATAATCTCTTATTATATCTATTTTAATATCACATTTATATATTACTTGGCCATAAGCATAGCCAAACAAGTCAATGTGGATGCTCCTGGAATCTATAATGCTCAATATCTTGACAATGGCTAGCTATATGAGTATGGTTAAATATAGTATGTGATGATACAACAAAAAACACTTAACAGACATATGTACATTTGTTTGAACTTTGTCTTTGATGATGATATTTCTATTTTTAGCATATCTGATAAGTTTTTGATTAACCCAGGATGCAAGGCTAGAAATAAAATGTTAAATGTTGAATGGTTGGTATACATTTCAATACTATGGGAACTTGTTTCTATTATGGCATTTGCATTGATATTACTTCCTTATATCACACAATTGGGTAGTCCAATCTATAAATAGGTACATTGGATAAATACTGTGGGTGTACCAGAAGTCTATATCAGCCTACTAGAGCTGTGCAAATAGTACAGGGGTAAAGTATTAGTAAGAAGTAAACTAATATTTGTAAAAGGAATAAGAACATATCACAAGGTAGATAGAATTACACCAAGGTAGTCTCAAGGTATACAGCAGCATATAGGTGCATATACAATAGAACAAGGTATATCTGAGCAACTAGATGTGAGGCACATATGCACTCACCTTACACACATCTGGTTAGGGCACAGGGGTGATTGGCACTACTTGGTCTAGACAGCACATCCAGGGGTGCACACCCAGCCACCAGGTGATGGTTCTACCATATGGAATACACCACTGCACCATCCATGTCCACCATGCTAGCTGCTCACTAGCAGATGTGGTCAGGCAGTCACTGGTAATATGACAGGTGCCTCTGTAGTTCTTGCTGCAGCTCTTATTGTTGTGATTTTGCAGTTGTTATTTTCACTGAGAGGGGTGGGTATGAGAGAGGGTGGTGGTATCCATGGCAGTGGGACCTGGCATTGTACTTGGCAGTATTGTGCACAATCATATGGCAGGGAGGTGAGGGGTGGGGCAGCTGGGAATGTAGTGGTGGAGGTTGACAACAAGGCTGACAGGTGATGTAGTACCTATCAACAATATTCAGCCATTGCCAGTAATGGCCAAGAGTAGGCAGCAGGGGTCATTATAAAAACAAGCACCTTGGACTTACCAAATGGTTAATCTGCATGCTTTATGCACATGACATGTAACCTTGAGGTCTTGTATTTGACTCTCCAAAATATTGCATTTTTGTGCATCAAATAAGCAATGGTAACTATGATTAAGTAAGCAATCTGGACAGTCTGCATGGACTTCATGAGGAGTTGTTCCAAACTGGGTCTGAGCATCCAAGTAACAGTGTGGATTTATGGACTTAGCTTTGACTTGGCTCAGATGCAGACTGCCAATTAAGCAGGGCTCCCTGCCAAACAGGGTCTGAGCTCAGACTGTAGACACCTGCATTTGTCTGTGTGGTCTGTGTGGCCCATATAGCTCAGCATAAAGTCCCCAGAGAAGCTACTGAGTTGGTTGTATATTTGGAATATACAAATATGGATCTACATTTCCAAGTTTGTTAATTCTTTCACATAGTCCATCTCTGAGAGTCTGAGTCCCCACTTTACCAGCTGACTTGTTTTTAGGGAAAATGCCTAGATATATATTGTTACCTTTTATTGGTGGATATTTGTATAGGATCTATAAACACCAACTTCTATTGGCATAACCATGGATATGGGTGAAGTTGTAAGGGGATCACTTGTTTGTCCACATCTAGCCATCAGAATCACTATTGCACAGCTTGCATAGCCTCACTGTTATATCTATTATTCTGACACACACTGCTTTAACCCCTTGACAGATAGTAGTTTACTCTGGACTAACATATGTATCACAGATGTATTGTTACATCAGTAGAGTTACTGATATCAGATTCTGTTGTTATTTGAGACATAGGTACAATGTACTGTATATAAGGTGCCCCTTCCTCTTCATGGAAGGGCACCTTTGCAATAGACTTGGGCTGTGTTCTCTACTCATAGTCAAGCCTCTAGTGCTCTATGCTCATCCATTCCCTGCATGGTTATTCATACTGTGTATACTGCTCCCTGTCTGAGCCTCTTGGCAACATGACCCCTTACAGAAGTGCAACAAGTATTTGGCAAGCTCAAATGTGTGGTCATATTACATCTTCATGTTGTGTATCCATCAGGCCTTCCATGATGTCAAGCTACTCCCTGTACCCTACAATCTAATTCTAGGACAATGCCTGACAAGTGTTCCAGAACCAAACTTATCAACAAAAAAAAGTAATATAAAGTTGAAGAGATTCTGGATAGCTAGTTCTATTGCAACAACCTGGTTCTAGAAATATAAAGAAAAGTTAATCAAAAAAAAAACATAAGGACTCGTATCTGCCAGTAATGGCCCTCTACCTCAAGTTAATAGCTTTACTGGTTATGGAGAAAATCACAAAATAAATTTTGAAATGCAACGCTTTGAAATATTAGATATGCATAATTTTGATGGCATCATCAAAGGCATTATTTAAGCATCCCAAATACATGCAAATTATGTCACAATACTTTGTATTTGTGGAGAAATGCTGTAAAAGCCATAAGAGAAGAAAAATCCCATTATGGAAATATTTTTCTGCAGTGTTGAAATATGAATGAATGAATGAATGAATCACCTTTCTGCCCAAAAACTGGGTTGATAAAGAACTCGTAACTGATGTACTTCAAAATGTTTACTGATCATGTTCTAATGAATTCTCAGAACACTTCAAAATTACTAACCATGGGAAAACAACACTGGATCTTGTTGGGTATGCTGAATTTTCCCTGCAAACCCAGGATGATGAACGAGTTACTTATGTAAACATAAGGACTCATAACAATAACAACAACATGGTCAAGGCCCCCCAACCTATCACTCAGAGTGGTCCAGGAGGATCAAAATGCCCCTGCACCCTAGGCCCCTCCCCCTGTTATCACAGAAGGGATGGACTCAGTTGCTTTCCTTTCTAATGACTACATCCCCTGCTCCTTCCAGTTTACTGCTGACCAGAGCACCTGGGCCAAGGCCTCTACTGCTGCCTCTGAACCCATCTGGAATTTGAAGGAATTCCTGAAGTTTTCAAGCACCAACAACTTCATGTGGCCACATGATATAGCTAATCACCTTACTGGTGAGACTCTCCAGCTCTCTTTTAACCTGGCCACCAACAGATTTGTCCAGCATGCCCTTTGGGGCCAGCTGGAGGTCCTGGATGCCCCTAGAAAGGCCATTGTATGGGCCACTGCCAACATCCTCATGTGAGCAATTGGGGAAACCCTGGTTGAACCTAACTCTCCAGGTGGGCCCTTTGACCCTTGACCCAACCCAACCCTGCATACAGGTGATGATAGTATGCCCATTGACCCCCTCTGCTACCCCCTTCCAACACACCCAAGGGCACAGCCATGGCCCACCCTGCAGGGCTTTCTAACAAGAAGTCCAAGGTCTCTGCCTCAGAGGCAAACCTGGTCCATCTGGCTCAGGCTTTCCCCCAGGCCCCACCTGCCAATATTGCAGGGGCACATTCTCTCTGCTGTGCCACTATGTCTTCCCCCAAGAAGCATAAGGCATGCACCACTTACAGCCCATTGTGCAAATAGGTATTGTGCATTTTTTTTTCCTTGGTCAAACTTTTATATACCACCATACATAATACAGTTGCAGTCACAAAAATTGTAATTAAACAATAGCCATTTGGGGGAGAGGGATAGAAACATGTACAATAGCTGCCATCATGTAGTAGCAGGTATGCATGCTCCATTGGAGCTGCAGCAGGGGCCCTGGTGTAGGCCAGTAGCCATTCACATAACATGCCCTTCAGACTGGGCACTAGATGTTAGGAACAGGGGGGGCCACTCCCCCCCTAGGCTAGCCTGGAGACCATCATAACTGAATCTGGAGCCTCACCTGACTTAGCCATATCATCACTCACCAGCAGTGGCACCTCAGGTGGAGTGCAGGGACAGTTCCACACCTGGCATTACAAGTGCTTATGTTTACATAAGTAACTCATTCATCATCCTGGGTTTGCAGGGAAAATTCAGCATACCCAACAAGATCCAGTGTTGTTTTCCCATGGTTAGTAATTTTGAAGTGCATCAGGAAGACTTTGTAGCTGTGGGAATATTTTTCTAACTGTGAGAATTGGAATTAGCCAATGTGCAGATTTTGAGCAAAAAAGGCAACTGCTAACATGGGCTGCATTTCATAATATAAATTCAAGTTAATTGGACTTTTTCTTGGGATATCTCAAGAATTAAATAATAACTGTCCACAGCATAAACATGCTTATGTTGTCAACTACACTATTAGCTCTAGCAGCATAGTTGATGAACATAAGCATGATTACAAGCAGCTTGTTCCACTTTGGGTCAAACTTTTCCCACAATAGAAAACATTGCATATCTCCACAATAACAAGACCTATGGATGTAATTTAAATCACTACTACTAGATATGGTGAAGGGCTACCCAATGTGTATATTTATAGGTGTTTGTATACCTTTAAATACCATGGTTAAAAGCAGCTCTCTTACTACAAGTACATTACAATAAACATCAATTCTGTATGTGACTTTGCCACACAGCTAGCCAAACAAACAATACTACTGGAGAGATTTCCCATACTATAGATGATGCATATCTCAGTATATATATATTTGTAGTTGTTTGTAAAGCCCTAGCATGGATCAGCTAATCTGCAAACTGTACCTGCGGATCATGCCATGGATCAGCTATCCACAGTTACCAGTTGATTTTAGTGCTGAACCACAGATAACTGCAGATTTTAGTCAATCTGCTGCTCCTCCAGACTGCTCCCCCCTCTCATGGTTCTGCTTGTACCAGGCTTGTTACAATCTCATAAGTAGTTCTACAATATGATGTATATATATTTGGTTGTTATTGCCACAAAAAATTGTAAAAAGAAATACTATGAATGGTAAAAAGGGTGAGCTCACTGAGCTCAAGCCCTGAGCATTGTTAGGCTCATGCTGACCTAAGGTTTGATGTCTCACATAACAGCAAACAAATTTTATTGATGGTAGACATTACCCGTGATTATTCTGATCATTATTTGGGTGATAATATTCAAAATATTCTGTAAAAATATTAATAAGCCTGTGGTCCTGCAGGCATCTGTGGATGGCTGATCCGCAGGTCAGGTGATGGGCCAGATACAGATAGACCTGTGCTAGGGCTTAGTTGTTTGTACCCTTCCAAATCCCACTACCAACAACAACCTCTTACTACATATTACAAATAAATACCATCTGTATACCACTTTGTAGTTGGCCAATGCATGATCTAGCAGAGGAATCCAAAGAGAATACTCTGAGGATCCTTTGTCACCCTACCCTATATACCTATTTCAAACCATAGCTGTGAAGTCCCATTGTTGTCATATGGCTCAGGGTTGTAATGTTCACTATCTACAAGTGAACTGATATGCTCTGACTGGAATTCAATGTACTCCGACTAAATTAGAACCCAATTAGTGAGAGTAAGTTCTTATGTGTAGGTGCCAGTACCAATGCTGGCATGCCATACCAATCTCCATGCCAATGCCAATGTGTGAAGTCAGGGTAGTATGTGTGGGAATGGGTGTTCCCCTTACACTTTGCCAACATCTGGCCAAACAAACAATATTGATAAAGTTCCCACAATATAAATGATGTATATCTCAGCAAAAACAAGGCTAATGGACACTATCAAAATTGCTACTACTCCTAGACATATGAAGGGGGTTGTAAGGGGAATGCCCATTCCCACACATACTACCCCAACTTCACACATTGGCATTGGCATTGGTACTCACACCTGCACATCAGATTCTAGTTGGTGCATGTCAGGTTCCAGTCAGAGCATATTGGTTTACTTGTAGATAGTATACATTATGACCATAAGCCACATGCCAACAATGGGACTTCACAGCTATTGTTTAGAATAGCTACATAGGGTAGAGACCCCTGGCAGAGGATCCTCAGAGTATTCTCTTTGGATTCCTCTGCTAGGTAAGTAGATAGCCTGTTACTTGACTTCTATAATATAACTTTGGATTCCTCTGCTAGATCATGCATTGGCTGACTTGGGGTCAGGTCAGCACAGTACAACATACAGTTGCCCTTACACAGGTACCACATAAAATTACGAGTCCTTATGTTTACATAAGTAACTTGTTCATCATCCTGGGTTTGCAGGGAAAATTCAGCGTACCCAACAAGATCCAGTGTTGTTTTTCCCACGGTTAGTAAGTTTGAAGTGTTCCGAGATTTCATTAGAACATGATCAGTAAACATTTTGAAGTACATCAGTAAGACTTTGTAGTTGTGGAAATATTTTTCTAATTGTGGGAATCAAAATTAGCCGACACACGGATTTCGAGCAAAAAAGGCAACTGCTAACATAAGCTGCATTTAATAATATAAATTCGAGTTAATTGGTCTTTTTCTTGGGATATCTCAAGAATTAATTAATAACTGTCCACTGCATAATCATGCTTACGTTTGTCAACTACGCTGTTAGCTCTAACAGCGTAGTTGACAAACATAAGCACGATTACAAGAGGCTTGTTCCGCTTTGGGTCAAACTTTTCCCACAATACAAAATATTGCATATCTCCACAATGACAAGACCTATGGATGCAATTTAAATTGCTACTACTAGATATGGTGAGGGGCTACCCAATGTAGATATTTATATGTATTTGTATTTGTTTGTACACCTTCAAACATCATGATCAAAAGCAGCTCTCTCACTACAAGCATGTTACAAATGAATATCAAGTTTGTATATGACTTTGCCACACAGCTAGCCAAACAAACAATAACATCAAAGTTCCCACAATATAAATCATTGCATATCTCAACAACAACAAGGCTTATGGATGTAATTTAAATTACTAGTGTTAGATATGGTGAAGTAGCACCTCATGTATATGTTTGTATGTGTTTGTATTTGTTTTTATTTTTCTAAACCTCATCAACAACAAATTTCTTGCTACATATTGTAAATGAATACTGTCTGTATATCATTTCACCACACATCTGGCCAAACAAACAATAATACTAAAGAAATTTCCCACAATATAGATGATACTTATCTCAGCAAATACAAAGCTGATGGACATGCTACTACTATGTATTGTAAAGGAATACATTATATGTATGTTTATATGTATTTGTAGTTGTTTGTACCCTTCCAAATCACATTATCAACAACAATTTTCTTACTACATATTACAAATAAATATCATCTGTATATTACTTTGTCAACACCCAGCCAAACAAACAATATTAATGAAGTTCCCACAATATAGATGATGCATATCTCAGCAAATACAAGGCTAACAGAAACAATTGAAATTGCTACTACTCCTAGACCTATGGAGGGGTACACCAGGAAATGTATATTTATATTTGTTTGTACCTTTCCAAATTTGATTATAACCTCTTGTTACAGTAGCTCAAAAAACTGTCCCAATGTTTGGTCATTTTATAATGATTTACTTATAACAGAGTACTGGGGATTAATATCATTCTGAGAAAAATATATATGATACTACACCATATTAGCTTTGAAATGAGCCCCTACTTTCCTTATTTGAATAAAAACTCATTTCATAACAAATTGAACAAAATAATTACTCATTGGGACAGTTTTTTGACCTATGCTTAATTTTGGCAAGATCTTTACTGCAGCAAGCTTTAACATCATGTGATGTATTGTGGGAACAATAAACAAAGTCATGTGACCATGGTGATATAAATTCAACATGTTTCCATCATTACAATCATTCTTTCCTTCCCCCATCATCCCATGAGACCTACATCTTCTACCCAACACCTTTCTGTGATCTCCCTTCTTCAAGAAGGCTATACCTTGCATCAGATCCAGTCCAAAACCACTCTGGGAAAGTCTACCATTAGGAGAATCAAGAAGGAACTAGATATGGACAAGGAAAACCACAGGGGGGGACATCCTTCTAAGCTCTCTCCTGGTGACAAACGGTCAATTATTCAACAAATCACCACTGGAAGGCTTGATAATGCTGTAGAGGCCACCCATTTCATCAACCAAACTCTTCCCAACCCTCCCCAAACAGTCAGGAATGCACTCAAAAAGAATGACTTTTGTAGTGTTGTCAAGACAAAACGTCCTCTTCTCAAAAAGGCTCATCGACTGCAATGTCTTCAATGGGCAAGATACCATGAAAACTGGACAGTGGAGGATTGGAAAAGGATCTTATGGTCAGATGAGGTCAAAATCAACAGGATTGGGTCAGATGGAAGGACTTATACTTGGAAGAAGAAGGAAGAACCACTTTCTGACAGAACCACCACTCCTACTGTCAAACATGGAGGAGGAAATAATCTTATGGTGTGGGGTTGTATGGGGTGGAATGGAGTAGGAGTGCTTACAGAGGTCCAGGGGATTATGAATGCAGACCAATACTGCCAGATTTTGGATGGGGGAGTAGTGGAAAGCTTTGAAAAGCTGGAGATGCCAGAGGGAGAGAGGATGTTTCAGCAGGACAATGACCCCAAACATGCATCCAACAAGGCAACCAAGTGGTTTGAAGACAACAACATTGATGTTATGGTCTGGCCAGCACAATCCCCTGACATCAATCCCATTGAACATCTCTGGGTAGTGTTGAAGAAGGCACTTAAGAAATACCCAACAGCCCCCAAAGGAGTACATGAGTTGTGGGATAGGGTGGTAGTGGAATGGAATGGAATTCCACCAGAAACATGCCAGACACTTATAGAAAGCATGCCTAGAAGGGTTCAAGCAGTTATTAAGGCAAAAGGTGGTCATACCAAGTATTAAATGTGTAAATAGAGACTTTGGAGATGTAGGTCAAAAAACTGTCCCAATGAGTAATTATTTTGTTCAATTTGTTATGAAATGAGTTTTTATTCAAATAAGGAAAGTAAGGGCTCATTTCAAAGCTAATATAGTGTAGTATCATATATATATTTCTCAGAATGATATTAATCTCCAGTACTCTGTTATAAGTAAATCATTATAAAATGACCAAACATTGGGACAGTTTTTTGACCTACTGTATATCTATTTTAATATCACATTTATATATTACTTGGCCATAAGCATGGCCAAACAAGTCAATGTAGACACTCCTGGAATCTATAATGCTCAATATCTTGACAATAGCTAGCTATATGAGTATGGTTAAATATAGTATGTGATAACACAACAAAAAACACTTAACAGGCATATGTACATTTGTTTGAACTTTGTCTTTGATGATGATATTTCTATTTTTAGCATATCTAATAAGTTCTTGATTAAACCAGGATGCAAGGCTAGAAATAAATTGTTAAATGTTGAATAGTCGATATACATTTCAATACTGTGGGAACTTGGTTCTATTATAGGCATTTGCATTGATATTACTTCCTTACACAATTAGGTAGTCCAATCTATAAGTAGGTACATTGGATAAATACTGTGGGTGTACCAGAAGTCTATATCAGCCTACTAGAGCTGTGCAAATAGTACAGGGGTAAAGTATCAGTAAGAAGTAAACTAATATTTGTGAAAGGAATAAGAACATATCACAAGGTAGATAGAATTACACCAAGGTAGTCTCAAGGTATATAGCAGCATATAGGTGCATATACAACAGAACAAGGTATATCTGAGCAACTAGATGTGGGGCACATATGCACTCACCTTACCCACATCTGGTTAGGGCACAGGGGTGATTGGCATTACTTGGTCTAGACAGCACATCCAGGGGTGCACACCCAGCCACCAGGGGATGGTTCTACCATATGGAATACACCACTGCACCACCCATATCTGCCATGCTAGCTGCTCACTAGCAGATGTGGGCAGGCAGTCACTGGTAATGTATCAATGAAAATACTTCATCCATTTTGTACAGTTAAGGTTTAACATTCATAAGATCTAAGATATTGTAATTTGAATGCTCTCTTAACTAGAATACCTCTGATTCATATCCCTCATTCTGGAGTTCCTGATCATTATTCTCCTGGTCCTCATCCTCCTCATCACTACCTTCTGCTTCATCCATATCATTATTCTCATCCTCTTCATCTCCCACCACTCCATCACTATCCATACTGCCATCCACCATATTACTAGGTTCCTTGAGGCACCCACATCTATGAGCAAAGGCATGCTTATTTTTCAAATGTGATTTTATGAATTCTTCAACAGGCCAGCCATGAGGGAACCGTTTGAGATATTCATGCTAAGTTTGAGCCTGAAATAATCATATAAGATACAAGGGAATGAAAAAAGAAAGAAACTTACCACACTTATAATTTGAGCAATGATGGGGGTAGGTTGTTTGTGCCAAACAACTGTATAGTCAAGCCCAGCATTACCAACCAGACTGCAAACACAGCGCTGTGGTTTGTTAGAATCATGTATTGAGATTAGTAGTGAAAAAACCTACCTGAATCGCTCCATATAATTCCTTATCATCCTGAAGCTGCATTGCAGCCTGGAGACAGAATCCATTTCCAGTGACACTGCGTGGAGGGTGTGGAATAAGTTTCCCCACTTTTTCTTTAGCATGAGCAGCTTTGCGGAAGGTAGTGAGTTCAGCTGGTCAAATTAGCATAATAAAGATAAAAAAAATTAAACAGGCATCACCTTTCAGTTTCTTGATTTGAGCTTGCATGGCCTTCACTCCTGATGTATTTACCTGTGTAGCTGGTCATAAAATATATAAATGATCTAGTTCTATGGGACAAATTTAAAGATAAAGTAAACTTACTGTATACCTGTCAAAGCCTTTCTTTTGGATGCATTTGAAGCTGATGTTGATTTGCCAGCTTGTGTTGACCCCTTAGATGTAGTAGTTTTTGCCATGAGAAGATTGAGATAGACAAGGGGGGATGTTGAGAAACACAGAAAATAGTGAGCCTTTATAAGATTCGAGTTTGAGTAAGTTCTGTCCCCAAAGAGAAATCAACATAATTACCACAAGGGTTGAGAAAAAAATTTAACCATGGGTTTTGGGGTGGGTAGTAGGGATTCTCCATATCTGGCTTGCTCAATATATTTGATGCTTGGGGAATGGGGAAAATTGCACATATAAAAAGGTGTCAAAGTCAAAGGGAAATTCACAACACAATGGCCATTACTCTCACGCCTAATCTCTGAGCACCTCAGCTTCCCATCACACCAAATAAAATGATAATGTTTTAGGTGATATTGTGGAGAGCACAACAGAATCTGAGACTGAGTCGGATTGTGGGTCTTCTGACAGTGATGTCTTCTTTCCTCTCTTGCCACAAAATCAGCTCAGTTGGCCAGAAAGTAGAGCCTGGCTTACAGAGTACCACAATGCTGGATCCTCAAGTCATGAATCCACTATATCAGCAGAAAACGGTAAGCAGTAATTTGATTCTCTTCATGACACTGAAGTGAGACATCTTACCCAGATGACAATAAAAAATCCAATGTTTTGAAGGCAGATATAAGGTCTGAAAAGTGCAACATGAATATCAGTAGTATCCACTTGTCCAAAAAAAAGGTATGTAACAGTACTCACATGAATGATTAATGATAATGTCTCATCAAATTTTAACAACAAAGATCATAATTCAAATCAGTATTGAGGGTGGTAGTTTAGTTAACCCTGTATTTAATTTTAACTTTCCAGTAGACAAGAGTAAGGGAAAAAAGAGAAAGAGGGAAAGTCAAGACAAGGGGAAGGGGAGCAAGGTGAACAACTAAATTATGATGTAGAGCTAATTACAAAATTATGGTATGAAAAAAAGAGGCTGAGTTTACAAGTGGACTAATACTACAATCTTATTTTGCATGAATTTTGCTGGCATTTTTTCGAAGATTGGTCATTAATCCATTATTTTGGGCCTTTTCTTCCTTGGTTTCATGGCCAACACACAAGACATTTGGACTGAGCTCTAGCTGATCCCCCGAAAGTGTTTCATGGCCATCTTCTGTCTGATTGACCACAGCCAATACATATAATAATTGGCTGGTCATTTACATAATGATGGTGAATCCAATGGACATATTGGCCAAGGTGATCACCTGTTAGAATTGACCTGTGTATATAGCTTACCTTGGTATTGTTTCGCTTCTTTCATTGTTCTATTGTTCTATTGTTCTATTGTTCCATTGTTCCATTGTTCCATTGTCTATTGTACTCTACTATTGTTCCTACAGGTATATAGGTGTAGAGTATCTTGTTCTGGAGTCTGTAAGGGGAACTCCATTTCCGCCTTACTTCGCCGATCTAGCCTTACTTCGCCGAATCTCACTCCGCCGACTTCTACTTCGCCGATTCGCGACTCAGTCATCCCGCCGACTTACGATACAATTTCTCTGCTTACTTCGCGCTCACTCAATTACATTCACTACATTGCACGTTCATTACCTACGCCCACACGCACCCCCACTCTCTACTTCGCGCGCAGTTCGCTGCCGGACTTCGCACTTGTTTGGACTATCAAGGGCACGGTCACGTGACCTTCGCTAGCCCAACGCGTGTCGTCGTACCGCACCGGGAACGTGTATTTAATGTAGTACTAGGTATATAGCACACCCCCCCTGATGGAGGCTCCTCAGAGTATTCTCTTAGGATCCCCTCCTCAGCGTCAGCCCGCTCTACTAAGTTCGCGCGCACTCCGCCGGAGTTGCCCTTACAGTAGAATACTCTCACCAGCAGAGACCGCGACCTCACCGCAGCCATTGCCAAATTCCGATCGGCAGAAACTGTCAGCTCCGATACAGAATCCGTCAAGACCGCGCGAGAATCGCCCTCTCCACCCTCCTCCAAACTAGAAGTGGAACTCCTACTCTGGCCGATGGACGCCGAAACGAGGATGGATAACATCGAACGAGACGTAGGAGATCTCAATAGGAAGGCGGAGGAACAAGCTGAGCAGCTTAAGAAGCTCACCGACAGCATCAACGCACTGATCGCGCTCCAAACCGCGGCTCCCCCACCCCCGGTCAATACCCCTGCACCCAGCGCCCCTGTAAATAATGTATCAACACCTCCCCCCGCGACCCACGTTAATTCGGGACGACCTTCGGCACTCCGGCCATCGCTTCCCGATGACTTCGACGGATCGCGCGAACGAGGGCGTGCGTTCATTAACGCATGCGAACTGTATATAAATCTTGTACCACACCAGTTCGCGGATGAAGTGACGCAGGTACGGTGGGCGTACACCTTCATGAAGAAAGGCCGAGCGTATCTGTTTGCGGACCGGGCCATGCGATACCAGACCGCTACTGGGAACCCGAAGTACGCGACATGGGCCCTATTCCGCGCCAACTTCGCGGTCAACTTCTTCGTGCAGAGCGAAGCGCAGCGGGCGATTACGAGGTTGGAAACGAGCAGCTACCACCAAGGATCGCGATTGGTGGACGACTACACGGATGAGTTCAGGGATCTCATCGACAAGTCGGGATACAAGGAGGGGTTGACGATTGTGGTGAAGTACCGGAAGGGACTGAGCAGGGAGATTCAGTCGCAGATCGCGACGATGGCAGTGGGACAACCAGCGGACGATCAGCCGGAACAGTGGTATGTAGTGGCGATGAAGTGCGATGAAAACCGCCTCACCAACGAGGCCTTCCTGAGCACTAAACCGGCGGCTCGCGCACCTCCCGCACGCACTACCTCGGCGTTTCGCACACCGCCACACTTCTCAGCCCCGACGCTGCAACGGATGGCGCCACCACCACCTCCGCCGCCCCCTGCTCTCCCTCCACCGGTTCCGATGGATGTAGACGCGATGCGGAGGGCTCGAACGAACATCGAGACCTGCCACTGATGTAAGCAGCCGGGCCATTTCCGGAAGGACTGCCCCCTCCGCTACAACACGCGGTTCATGTCAATGGAGGAGCAGCATGAGTTCACGCAGCACATCTTTGCGATGATAGACGCACAAGTCGAACCGCCGGCGGAAGAAGGGGAAACGTTCGCAACCACTCAAGAGGGTTTTGTAGCGGACAGCGAGTGAACAGTACGCCCTCGCTGTCATCTGTAAATAGGTTCGCGTGTTTAGAAGTTGAGAATACAATTGAAATTTCCCAAACACCCGAAACTACTACAGAAGCCGTACAAGATACCATCCCCATCCCTAAACCGCCGCGCCAGAGACTCCCCCAATGGGAACGAGCTCTACCCAAGCGATTCGTAGTCGCCGCCACCCCCAGCACTCGCTCGCTGAAGCTCAAGATTGAACTTCAGACGACCGACACAGGCGAGACATTTGCGACGAACAGCTTGGTAGACTCGGGAGCAACGGGCCTTTTCATCGATTCTGAATTTGTGCAGAGGAACAGGTTGACCTCGCGCAAGCTAGTTTGCACTATTCCGGTGTTCAACGTCGACAGCACTCCGAACGAGAACGGGTCTATTTCGGAGATCGTAGACCTCATCCTCCGGTACAACGGTCACTCAGAACGCACCCACTTCACGGTCACCAGCCTAGGGAAGCAGGATCTCATACTGGGCTACACTTGGTTGCAGGAGCACAACCCGGAGATCAACTGGCAGACCAACGAGGTGAAGATGAGTCGCTGTCCCGACAAATGTCAGACCTGCGCGAACGAGGTTAAATCGGAAAAGGCGGAGAAGCGTAAATTGGAGGCCTGCATCAACGCCTGTCGCGCAGGACCCATGCCCGAACCAGAAACAGAAATTGGAGAGGTTCCCAACTCTGAGCACGAAGGAGATATCGCCCTTGAAGATTGCATTGAAGAGGGCGACCGTATCTTCATGGTCAACATTGGCGAACCAGGACAGTTTCAGAAGGCACCGGAAGAGATTCGGACAACCCAAACCATCTCGCAGCGACTAGCGGAAAAGATCCAAACGGAAGCCCGGAAGAACGCGTCCCAGCAGATCGCAGACTCCTTTGATCGTAATGCGCAACCCAAGACGTTTTTTGATCTAGCACCGGCGCACGTCCACGAATTTGAGGATGTGTTCTCCAAGACGTCCTTCGATGCTCTCCCAGATCGCCGACCGTGGGACCACGCGATTGAACTCGTCCGCGACGCAGAAGGGAAATCCTGCAAGGTCTACCCACTCTCAGTCGCCGAACAAGCGGAGTTGGACAAGTTCCTCGAGGAGAACCTCGCCTCTGGTCGGATCCGCCCCTCCAAATCGCCAATGGCTTCGCCGTTCTTCTTTATCAAGAAGAAGGACGGTTCGCTACGCCCGGTACAGGACTACCGCGTTCTCAATTCGCTGACAATCAAGAACAAATACCCACTCCCACTCATCTCCGACCTCGTCAACAATCTTCGGGGAGCGAAATACTTCTCCAAATTCGACGTTCGCTGGGGATACAACAACGTCCGAATTAAGGAAGGTGATGAGTGGAAGGCCGCATTTCGCACAAACCGCGGAATGTTTGAGCCCCTGGTAATGTTCTTTGGTCTCACTAACTCGCCGGCAACGTTCCAAACCATGATGAACGAGATATTCCACGATCTCATCATGGAAGGAGTGGTATGTGTCTACATCGATGATATTCTAATCTACACAAAGACACTCGCCGAACACCGCCGAATTACGAGGTTAGTTCTCCAGCGACTCCGCGAACATAAACTGTACCTGCGACTGGACAAATGCAAATTCGAGAAGACCCGAATCGAGTATCTGGGGCTCATTATCTCGGAGGGGCAGGCGGAGATGGACCCGGTCAAGGTTGCTGGAGTAGCGGAATGGCCAACGCCCACGAACAAGAAGCAAGTGCAGTCCTTCTTGGGCTTCACGAACTTCTATCGGCGGTTCATTTGCGACTTCTCCCATATTGCGCAGCCATTGTTTGATCTCACTGGTAAAGACGTGCCTTGGAAGTGGGGTGAGTCGGAGCAGGAGGCATTCGAAGGGTTGAAGGAAGCGGTGTCGTCTAAACCGGTACTGATGTTCGCAGACGACAACCGGCTGTTTAGGGTGGAGGCAGATAGTTCGGATTTCGCGACCGGCGCAGTACTTTCGCAACTCAGCCCGGAGGACGACAAGTGGCACCCGATCGCGTTTTCGTCAAAGAGCCTCAATGCGGTCAAGCGGAATTACGAGATACACGACAAGGAAATGCTCGCCATCATTCGCGCACTCGAAGAATGGCGACACTTCCTTGAAGGCGCGCGACACGACTTCGAGATCTGGACAGACCACAAAAATCTAGAGTACTTCCGGACGTCCCAGAAGCTAAATCGGAGACAGGCCAGGTGGTCACTGTACCTCTCCCGATTCAACTTCTCGCTGCACCACAAGCCCGGACGAAGTATGGGTAAGCCAGATGCGCTATCTCGCCGAGCGGACCACAGCGATGGAAGCGAGGATAACCGCGATCTAGTCCTCCTCAAACCGGAGTTGTTCACAATCCGCGCGCTGGAAGGAATGGTCGTGGAAGGAGAGGAAAGGGACATTCTGCGGGATATTCGGAGAGGCAATCGCGAGGGACATCAGGAGGAAGCGGTGGTGAAGGCAGCGCAGGAGTTGAAGAAGTCCGCAGGAAAATCGGTTCGGAGCGCAGAGTGGAGGGAAGCACAGGAGTTGCTGTATTTCCGCGATCACATCTACATCCCAAAACACGCTGACCTTCGCAGACGTAT
Organism: Collybia mongolica; assembly: GCA_013420905.1. NCBI lineage: Eukaryota > Fungi > Basidiomycota > Agaricomycetes > Agaricales > Clitocybaceae > Collybia > Collybia mongolica. The sequence continues at coordinate 1,923,603 of JAAXNY010000004.1, forward strand.
AGTTGCGCAACATCACGATTCGCGAATTGCGGGACACGCCGGAAGATGGAAGACGTTGGAACTCGTATCGCGCAATTACTGGTGGCCTCAAATGTCGCGCTACATCGGCGAATACTGCAAGACATGCGACCTCTGTCTCCGAACAAAGGCTCAGCGTCAACTTCCAAGCGGCGAACTTAAACCGCTGCCGATTCCGGAAGGTCGCTGGGACGTCGCAAGCGTGGATTTCATCGTGGAACTCCCCGAGTCGCAAGGGCATGATGCGATCATGGTAGTGGTGGACACGGTGGGTAAACGCGCGCACTTCATCCCAACCACGACGACAATTACCGCGCTTGGATCGGCGAGGCTTTACCTCCAGCATGTGTGGAAGTTGCACGGCTTACCGAAGGCTATGGTCTCCGACCGAGGGGTACAGTTCGTGGCGGAATTCACAAGGGAGTTATATCGCATGCTTGATATTAAACTCACAGCGTCTACGGCGTACCACCCACAGACAGACGGACAGACCGAGCGAGTGAACCAGGAACTGGAGCAGTATCTCTGGTTATTCGTCAGCGAGCAACAGGACAACTGGGTTGACCTTTTACCGCTCGCCGAATTCCAGTACAATAACCACGTCCACTCCTCGACACAGCACTCGCCGTTCTTCCTGGACACCGGTCGACATCCACGCATGGGCTTCGAACCACAGACCGCACCATCCCGGCTGGAAACCGCGAACGAATTCCGCGACCAAATGAAGGACACCCTCGAGGAAGCCCGCGCCGCATTAGCCAAAGCCAAGGACGAGATGGCAATGTACTACAATCGCCACCGAAACCCAACACCCGACTACCAGGTTGGAGACCGGATGTATTTGGATTCGCGCGACATTCGTATCACTCGACCGTTGCAGAAACTGGCTCACCGCTACATCAGGCCCTACCCCATCGAAGCCAAGGTTGGATCGCACGCCTACCACCTCAAACTTCCACCGGCGCTATCGCGCATCCACCCGGTCTTCCATGTTGTCAAACTCCTACCCGCGCCGCATGACCCAATACCCGGTAGAACGGTCACCGAAGTCCCTGAACCCACTCTCATAGACGGCGAGGTACATTATGAGGTTCAGGAGATCATGGACAGCCAGATTTACAGGAACAAGCTGCAGTACCTGATCGCCTGGAAGGGCTACAGCTACGAACAGAACACCTGGGAACCTGCCGACAAGGTGAATGCGGACGAGTTGGTCGCCGAATTCTACAGACGCAACCCCGGAGCACCGCGACTCGTACAACGCGTCCAATTCGCACAGATCCCGTTCCAACGCCAGCGTGAAGACACGCGAACCTAGAAGGGGGGTAATGTAAGGGGAACTCCATTTCTGCCTTACTTCGCCGATCTAGCCTTACTTCGCCGAATCTCACTCCGCCGACTTCTACTTCGCCGATTCGCGACTCAGTCATCCCGCCGACTTACGATACAATTTCTCTGCTTACTTCGCGCTCACTCAATTACATTCACTACATCGCACGTTCATTACCTACGCCCACACGCACCCCCACTCTCTACTTCGCGCGCAGTTCGCCGCCGGACTTCGCACTTGTTTGGACTATCAAGGGCACGGTCACGTGACCTTCGCTAGCCCAACGTGTGTCGTCGTACCGCACCGGGAACGTGTATTTAATGTAGTACTAGGTATATAGCACACCCCCCCTGATGGAGGCTCCTCAGAGTATTCTCTTAGGATCCCCTCCTCAGCGTCGGCCCGCTCTACTAAGTTCGCGCGCACTCCACCGGAGTTGCCCTTACAGAGTCCCCAGTTTCTTACTCAGGACTCCAGCTCTAGGCTTCCACCTTTAACAGGTTATGGGCCCTGCACTCTAAGAGCTCTAGTTCAAGTATACAACTCACCAGTGCCATTTTTGCACCCTCTGTTCACATTTTTTGCCTTTATAGTGTGTTGCACCCCCTTTAGTTACAAGGGCATCCAACTTTTGGGACCATACTCTTCAGTGGGTTGGTTTTCATCCTACCTAGGAAATATCCCAGTAATCATCCTGGTGATCCTGGAGGTGCTACAATTGGGATTGCTCAGTAGTTACAGTAGAATACTCTCAGCACTCCTTTCCTGCACACACTCCTGAAGGCTCAACTTGGAACCCTGCCCTTTGTTATTTTCAAGGGAACCTGGTTGTATTCCTGTTGATACAAATTTGTGTTAAAGGTGGAAGCCTAGAGCTGGAGTCCTGAGTAAGAAACTGGGGACTCCAGAACGAGCTACTCTACACCTATATACCTGTAGGAACAATAGTAGAGTACAATAAACAATGGAACAATAGAACAATGGAACAATAGAACAATAGAACAATAGAACAATGAAAGAAGCAAAACAGCACCAAGCTAAGCTATATATACAGGTCAATTCTAACATACCCCCCTGACCTGGTGCATCTCAATAAGAGTTACCAAAATCAAAATAGAGTAGTCAGAAACAAAACCATTCAGGGTTTAATACCCATCATCTCCCTGCAGTATTGAACCTTGGGGAGTGTAACAGCCTTGGTAAGAATATCTGCCACTTGAGCTGTTCCAGGAATGTGATAAGTAGAAATAATTCCACTTTCCACTTTTTCCCTTAGCCAGAATAGTCTGGTGTCAATATGTTTCATTCTTCCATGGTGTTCTGGGTTCCTGGTCACATTTAATGAAGACATATTGTCAATCATTAAAATGGAAGAGTTTTGAATAGGATACCCAAGTTCTTGCATCAGACTTCGCATCCAGAGGATCTCTTTGCCTGCCTCCACAGCAGCAACATACTCCGCTTCAGTGGTGGACAGTGTAACAATTGGTTGCAGTTTGCTGCTCCAGCCTATTGCTCCTCCCCCCAAAATTGTGACATATCCACCAGTAGAGTGCCCAGTGTCCACACAGTCTGCATGAGAGGCATCACAGTATGTCTTGAACTCCAGTGGTTCACCATTTGCCTGGTAGGTCAACTTGTAGTCCATGGTGGCCTTGCAATATCTGAGCATATGCTTTGCAGCAGCCCAATGCTTAGGACCAGGATTAGAGTTATACCTTGCAAGCTTGGCTACACCTGCAGCTAGATCACCTCTAGTCATACTGACAAGATATTGAAGTGATCCAACAAGACTGAGATATGGGACATTTCGCATTTCCTCCCTTTCTGCATCTGTCTGTGGGCACATTGACTGGGATAGAATAAGTCCTGGGGTCATAGGAGTGCTGATGGGATTGCAGTCTGTCATGTTGTACTTTTCCAGCATGTCCACAATGTACTGTCTCTGGGAGAGGGCAATGGTGCAATTTGGACGATCTCTGATGATTTCCACACCCAATAGGAACTGAGTGGGCCCAAGGTCACGAAGTTTGAAGTGTCTGGACAGCTCCTTGACTGTTCTGTCAATTTCTGCATTGGATTTTGAAGCCAGAGTGATATCATCAATATAGATGGGGACAATGATCTTGACTTCTCCCTTTACATACAAGTAAATGGAGCGGTCAGATTCAAGTCTGGTGAATCCCATGCTATCAAGAACACCATGTAGCTTCTTGTTCCACTGCCTGGCAGCCTGTTTGAGTCCATAGAGCGATTTCCTGAGCTTTAAAACCTTGTTTCCAACCACATAACCTGGAGGAGGACGCATATAAATGTCTTCTTCCAGATCTCCATTGGGGAAAGCAGAGGTGATGTCCACAGAGCGCAGTTCCATGTCTTCCATTGCAGCAATAGCCAGAATCAATCTCAGAGCGGCTGGGCGAAATGTAGGTGCAAAGACTTCATTATAGTCAATGCCAGGATGTTGTGCACATCCCTTTGCCACCAGTCTTGCCTTGTAGCATTCAACTGAGCCATCTGAATTGCGCTTGACCTTGAATACCCATCCAGAACCAATTGCCTTCCTATCTTGAGGCAGATCAATGATGTCCCATGTGCCATTCTGTGTCAATGACTCTATCTCTTCATCAACAGCCTTCTTCCACTTGTCAGCATCCTTAGACTTCATGGCAAGGTGCCAGTTCTGGGGATCTGGCTCAGGACCAAGGGCAGCACCAGCAAAGTGGACAAATTCAAATCCATCCTCATCCATTTCTCCACATGTGAAATTAGCCTCAATATCACTATCACCATCATCCAGGACAGGCTTGGATGGCCTTACAATCCAATATTCCTGGGGAGGTCTAGTAGCCCTAGATGACTTCCTGGTGGGGAGTACAGTGCCTTTGGGAGGCTTTCTACCTCTAGGTCTAACAGGACCATCATCCAAGTCAGGATCATGTTGCTCATTGGGTAGTGGGTAATTGGCTGGATCAATGTTTGGGATTTGGACATTATGCTGGACAGGTGGTGCTTGGGCAGGGGCTTGGGCAGCAGGGGGAATAGGTACAGGGGCAGGTGCAGGGGCAGGTGCAGGACGCTTTGGGGCTGATTTTAGATTATCATCATCATTATCATCATCATACCCCCCAAAATCAGGCATATTGCTTGAGTCTGGCACTGGACTGCTATCAGGACGATTTGGACCAACAAAAATAGGTGGGGGTGGGCCAGAGGGAACAGGGACACTGCCAGATGTCTTCAGACCAGGGAAATACCGCTCATCAAACTCTGCTTTGTCTGAGATCATGGTCTTCTTGGTGGTGGGGTTGTAGAACTTCCAACCCTTGTAACCATCAGCATATCCAATAAAGACACATTTCTCCATGTGTGACTGCAGAGTCTTGCGCTTATCCTTCTGCACAAAGACATAGGAGGTGCATCCCCACACCCTGAGATGACTGATATCAGGTTTAGTTCCAAACCAGCCATAGTGAGGAGTTTTGGGTGCTACAAGTGTTGGAATGCGATTCCAGATGTGTACTTGTGCATCCATGCAATGCTCCCAGAAGGATGGGGGCAACTTGGACTCTGCAAGCATAGCAGTAATGTCATCAGATATAGTCCTGTTGGCCCTTTCTGCAACTCCATTCTGCTGTGGTGTGTTTCTGCATGTGTGTCTCCTGGTAATCCCACAATGGTCTGTGAATTGAATGAACTCCTTTGACATGTATTTGTTAGAATTGACCTGTATATATAGCTTAGCTTGGTATTGTTTTGCTTCTTTCATTGTTCTATTGTTCTATTGTTCTATTGTTCCATTGTTTATTGTACTCTACTATTGTTCCTACAGGTATATAGGTGTAGAGTAGCTCGTTCTGGAGTCCCCAGTTTCTTACTCAGGACTCCAGGTTAGTACTCACTTATATTAGTGAATATACAAGTTTCTTACTCAGGACTCCAGCTCTAGGCTTCCACCTTTAACAGCATTCACCACCCTTGTCATCCTGCAATGTCTTGATAGTGTAGCCCTTATCCTTCCAATGGTTCTCAGCATAAGCCTTGAACTTCTGGAATGCCTGGAATGCCTGAGACTTTTCCTTGAGTGCCATCACTGCTCTGAAATCCAAGAAATCATCTATGAAGGTAATCCAGTAAAGTGCTCCAGAGTGCAATTTTGAAGTCATAGGACCATGCAAGTCACTGTGGATGAGTTCCAGGGGCTGTGTAGCACGATTTCCAGTAGAGGGATAGGATTTAGACGTCATTTTGCCTGCCAGACAAGCCTCACAAATAGGGTCTGGCTGGTGATACTACAGCATGCTGTATCCATACTCATATTATATAGCTCCCTGCAATTGGCAAATGGGCATATATTATGAATAACCATACTATGGCTGTCAAAACACAACTGTTAAGGAGGTATGTACTTATATAAAAGACAGCCAAGGCCTCTTAGATTTGGTTCAAACTTCACCATTTGTTTGCTGATAGTCTATTACTATTCACTTGATGCATTAATGTTTATCTGAGTCCTTCTTGTCCTCAATGGCCTTCTTATCATTTGATACATGTTTGGTTTACACCATTTTATAAACAAAACTATGTAAATGGTTGGAGCTTTATAACCTGTTATACCTACAATCTTCATAATATCACTTGAGGTAGAGGGCCATTACTGGCAGATACGAGTCCTTATGTTTTTTTTTGATTAACTTTTCTTTATACTTCTAGAACCAGCTTGTTGCAATAGAACTAGCTATCCAGAATCTCTTCAACTTTATATTACTTTTTGTTGTTGATAAGTTTGGTTCTGGAACACCTGTCAGGCATTGTCCTAGAATTAGATTGCAGCTTGACAACATGGAAGGCCTGATGGATGCACAACATGAAGATGTAATATGACCACACATTTGAGCTTGCCAAATACTTTTGCACATTTGTGAGGGGCCATGTTGCCAAGAGGCTCAGGCAGGGAGCAGTATGCATAATATGAAAAGCCATGCAGGGAAGGAATGAGTATAGAGCACTAGAGGCTTGATCACAAGTAGAGAACCCAATCCGAGTCTATTACAAAGGTGCCCTTTCATGGAGAGGAAGGGGCACCTTATATACAGTACATTTTGGCTACATCTCAAATAACAACAGAATCTGATATCAGTAACTCCATCGTTTCTTGACTTGTTACCACGACATGCACAGCCACCATCGTAGTCGTCATCGTCGTTCTACGCACCCTGCTGCCCTAGATCACCCCCGATAACACTCTACCAACCAAGCCCCGTGCCTCTGACATGGGCAAAGACAATCCACCCGGCCGATCCCAGCGATTGGCGGAACGTGCTTCGAAACCGCTGGACATTCGCGACTATCTTCGTGGGTCCTCCTCCCCTGCTCCATCCAGGAGCACAACTCCTCAGAGACCCCCGGGCCTCCCTACTATTGCACAATGGGTCTTCTTTTGACCACCCACGCCTGCACCTGCATAGGAGGTGGATTCCTCCACTCCGATGGACACTGTGGCAGACGACAATACCATTACACTGTCGTCTGCCAAAGGCAAAGCCCCAGCCCCACCCCCCCAGGACCGAGAGGAAACCTTGGAGGGGGTGGAGATGAACTCCTTCCAGGAGAGCTTTGACAACCCTGCTGATGCCTTCCTCCCAACCGGTTTGAAAGAATCGGCGGAGGTGGACGTCCAGGTGGCTACCTCATTGCTCCACAACACAACAGAGCTTATGAACCTCTGGACTGAAAAGGGATATCGCGTCCCTGCACACCTCACTGACACCTTTGCCACTGAGCTCCTCCAGGTCGTATACTCGGCCTCTGAAATTGGCCTCATCCGGCATGTTGCCAATGGGACCTCTCAAGTCACCGCCCTACAACAGGTCATCGACAGCCTTCGGAGCCAGCTCCCCCCTGACGCTCCCCCTGCCCCTAAATAAGGTCCCCCTGGATCAGGGCAGTGGCCCCCCCACTCGTCCAATGCTACCTCTGACCCTGCAGGTCTCCGCAGGCCCCAAAGGAAGCTTATCCCGGCTCGGTCATCCAGACGGCCTCCGCCTCCCCCCCCTAGGCCGACCCCGGCCTTGTTTGCATCTACGGCAGCTGCTGCTGCCTCTCTCCCCCAACCTCCCCCTTCCAAGAGGAGAAAGGGCGCCGCTGCCACGGCAGAGGGACTAGTCCAAATGGCCAAGTTGTTCCCCTCGGCTCCCAATGCATCCATCGTCCAAGCGCAACAGATTGTTGCGGGCGGGGCTGCCATCTTCCACACAAATGCTGAACGAGCCCGCGCCAACGTGAAGCGTTCCACCACCCACGGTTCCTCTCGGAAAGAAGTTGTGGTTTTTTGTTCTCCACCGGTGTACTGGGACAACGCTCCCATTATACCAACGATCAACAGTACTCTTGGTTCTAATTGCCAAACCATCCGCGCCGTCGTGGAAACACGGAACCATCTTGGGGGTTTGTCCCTCGTCATGGACTCTGTGCCTTCCGAAGACAACCTCCAGGTCCTCTACCAGTTCTTCGACGCCAAGGCGAAGGAGGCTCGAGGGGCTGATACAGAGACACAGGTTGAGGTCGGGTCCTCCAAGACCTTCCTTCGCATTCCCAACTTCCCCTTCTTCGGTACGACCGTCACATATGACGAAACTGGGAAGCCCATTCCCATCACTCCGTTGGAGGTCAAGACTATCCTTGAAACCTGCAAATGGAAAGGTGCAATCCATCTGTACCAAGGGGCGCTCCCCTGTGTGGTCAGAAACTCCAAAACGTCAGACTCATGCACTGTGTTCTTCGACATTTATGATTCTCGTGGAGGCACCCACCTCCGCAGCCTTCGGAACAAGAGCTTCATGCTCAGGTCCCAGTCTTTGACCATCCTGCCCGCTGACAAGTGAATAGGGGTCCCTATCTGCACAAAGTGCTGGAGGTTTGGCCACCACAAGGAGGTCTGTCCCTTCAGAGCTCAACTGTGCTCCTACTGTGGCGGACCTCATGACACCCGCAATCACCATGACCTAGCGGCGTGCTGCAAGGCCACCCCCAAGGCCACCCCACCGAGACTTGCAACACCGGCAGGTCATAAGTGCCCCCACGCCTCCCAATGCGTCAACTGTGGCCTTGCCCATGAGTCTGACGACAGGAAGTGTTCCTTTTGGAAACACCGCTATGATGCCAAATGGCTAGCGGCCAAGTACACTGCCCAGAAGGTAGGCGACGAGCTCTTACACTTCGCACCATCTGCTAATACCCCCTTCCCCACCGTTACAGGAGACAGGCTCCAAGGACGCAGGGAGGGTACTCGAGTGTTTTGACAAAAAGTTACTTGATTAATGTCTAGTACAACTTGTAATGTAAATACGCTCAGAACCTACTGCCAAAATGTCGGGCGCAAACGACACTGGACAGTTGACCTGTTAGAACACCACAAGGACGTCACTGACATTCTCTTCCTGCAGGAGCTGCCATGGGCCACTGTACGGTATACAGCCTCCTTGACTGAAAAAGACGGGGTCCCCATCAGGGGACCCCCCATCCACCCGGACTGGATTCCCATGTTCCCCAAAGGGTTCAACGCTGCTGAAGATCGGCCGTGCGTCATGGCCTATGTCAACCGAGCTATCTGCTCGGTGAAACCTAAGCTCTGATCGGACATCGTTAACCACTGCGATGTCATGCTCATCACTGTTCGAGGGCACCTTGGCCCAGTGCATTTGATGAATGTCTACTCAGATGAGAGTGGATCAGCAGTCCGATTCCTCGAAGACCACCTGGATGAGTTCCCCGATGTTAGCTATATGGGGGGTGATTTTAATTGCCCCTCAGTGCATTGGGATGTTACCCTCAATCATGAGCACCCCATGGCCAACAGGCTTATGGAGTGCGCGGCCGCCCTCAGCCTTGAGAGGGTTGCCCCCCCCTCGGGGCGGGTCACGCATCAGCCGTATAATGCGGCCCTGCGCAGCTCGGTCCTTGACCTTGTGTTTGTCCTGGCATTCCGGGGTTACACAGCTGACCTGACGATAGGTGATAAGGGTGAACCTGATCACTTTCCTCTACTCCTAGACATCCCCCTTAGGGTTGAGTTCCCCAAAGGGAAGATGTCAATCAAAATCGACTCCGAAGAAGAGACCGCTTTCCTTGCAGAAGTGTGTTCACTTCTCAGGCTCATCCAAATCCCTGACGTCTCATCAGCAGAACAAACTCAACTAGTTGCTCAGGCAATAGCTAAGGGCTTTGAAATGGCGTGGTCCCACCACGCTAAGACTAACCGGGCTTGCGCCTGGTCTAAGTCTTGGTGGGACTTGGACTGCGCCCGGACGAGGTCTGAGGCTATGAGCTCTGATCTCCCAGAGGACTGGAAGGCCTTCAAGGCCGCCACGCATAGAGCAAAACAAAAGCACTTCGACAAACACATCGACGAAATTGCTAATACTAACCTCAGACCATGGGATCTCATGGACTGGGTGGGCCCACGCAAGACACCCCCGGTCGAGGCTATCTCATACCAAGGCGTGCCATGCAGCACCACAGAGTCACTATGGAACGCATTGCACTCCACCTTCAACTCAGCTATTGATAGGCCAATTGACCTTGACAAGCTGGGCAACGCTTGGACCTCACCCACAACGCGGGTGTGGGTCCCCTACTCTGCTGCTGAGATGTCGGATGCCCTTTCAGGCACCTCGAATCAATCCGCCCCTGGGCCGGATCACATCTCATGGCGTCACCTTAAACGGATCACCCAAGATGACCTGTGCAGCAAACTACTCTTGTGGCTTGCAAACGCTTGCCTCTCGTCAGGCCATTGGCCTGCCGAGTTTAAAGCATCCATTACGGTGGTTATACCCAAGCTGGGTAAACCATTGTATGACACTCCCAAGTCGTTTCGCCCAATAGTTCTATTGAACACACTGGGCAAACTTCTAGAGAAAATGTTGTCCACCAGGATGAGGTCTTTACACTAAGCCACATAACCCGTGCGGACACACGGACTCCGCACGGAGTCCGCACGGACTCATTTGGCAGGACCGTCAGCCAGACAAGAATCCGTGTCCGCACCGAGTCCGCATCAATCCGCGTAATTTTACGCGGACACGCGGACTAGCACGGACGGACAGCTCGCAGAGTCCGCGCGGCCAGTCGATTACTAATCGGATTAGTAATATAAATTTTATTTACACAAATTATATATACTATTTGTTATTAATAACATAACATAACGGCGGTGAAAAACTTGCATCCGACTAGGTTCGAACGCGTAAAGGCACGAACATTACGTCATATGTTTGGCGTTCATAACCGTTGGGCAAGGCGGGCATATCTAGCTACAGAATCACTGGCCTCAAGTCAACGGACTTAGGTCACATGATTACGAGGCACGTGCAATGGTCACATTACCGTTGCCACGTCTTCGTTGGTTCTTTTCAACCACATCAACGACGCCCGCCAAAACCGCCAACGCCGACACCAACGCCAACGCACCCACGCCGCCAATGCCAACGCATCGAACGCCAACCGACATCAACATGACGACGCACAAGACGGTGTGGGGAGAAAGATAGAAACGGACGCGGAACGAGGGGACGACGAGGAAAGGGCGCCCCGAGGGGCAGAACCAGGTGAGTCGTACACCGCCGCTCACCCACACGCTCACCACGCAGCGCGTCCCCCCCTCCCCACTTCAGGAACTCGAAACGAAGGATACGGCCGCCAACAGCAACAGGAGGAAGGCAGCAACGACAACGACAACGACGAAGACAGCAACAGCAACAGCAGCAACAGTGCCGACGAGGCCTGCGGCAACGACGGCAACAGCAGCGGCAGCGGCGGCACTAACAACGGCGCGACGACGACGACGACAACTACAACAAAGACGACCACCACCACCACGAGGATGACGACGACTAAGGACAACGAGGACGACGATGACAACGACGACTAAAGACAACGGGGACAACGACAAGACAAGCGGCCAGTGCCGCCGCCGCTGAAACCCAGGCCGTTGACGACGTCGCGGGGGCCGACGAGGACGACGGGGGGGCGGGGGCCCCCGCCCCCGCCTATATTAAATTATTTTATCATATATGTATTATACTTAGTAATAATATATGTTATATTCTATTAATTATATAGATTGTTAGTAAGTAAAAGAGTAAGTAAGTGCTTCATAATAAAAGAAAGTAAGTGAGTCCGCGCGGACTCTGTGGAGTCCACACGGAGTCCGCGCGGAGTCCGTGCAGAGTCCGTGTGGACTTTGTGCTGTCCTTGCGGAGTCCGTACGGAGTCCGTGCGGAGTCCGCACGGACTTTTGCAGTCCGCGCGGAGTCCGCAAGGACATGTGGGGGAGTGTAAAGTACAGACCAGGATGCAGTTTGAAGCTGCTCAACATGGTGTACTCCACCCCAATCAGTTCGGAGGAGTCCATCAGAACTCCACCGAGGATGCTGGCTGCTTTCTCACACACGTTGTCCGCTCAGGATGGCGTGCCAAACTCAAGACGAGCGTCGTTGCTTTTGACCTAGCTCAGTTCTTCCCATCCATAAACCACGAGGTCCTCCTACACATCCTCGAGAGACAGGGATTCGCACCAGAAGTGGTTGCGTTCTTCAGGTCATACCTCGTTGATCGTCATACTAGATACATGTGGGACGACAAATTGTCCCTGCTCTTCCCATCCAGCATGGGTCTGGGACAAGGCTCCGCCATGTCCCCCATCCTCTCTGCCCTATGCCTCGCACCCCTCCTCAAGGAATTCGAACGGAGGGTCTGCATAGCTTCACTAATTTCCTATGTGGACGATGGCACCATTATAGTGCAGTCGGACACATTCGAACAGAACCTTGTTAAGCTCAAAGGGGCCTACAAAGTTGTATTCAAGCTCACCCAGGCTATGGGTTTGGTTCTTGAACACAGCAAGTCAGAGGGATTCCACTTCTCTCAAAAACACGGCGATATCAATCCTGACATTGACCTTGGCTATGCCCCATATACTGGGGACACCCCCCTCTGCCCTGGCACCATTTGGCACTACCTCGGATTCTTCTTTGACCGTCCCCTCACATTCAGAGAGCACGTCAAACGATACACGAACAAAGCCCTCACCTCTGTAAAGGCTATGCTCTCCCTTGGCAACTCGGTGCGCAGACTTAGGCCCAAGCACAAACGAATGCTATACCGAGCCTGTGTTCTTCCCATTGCTACATATGGGAGCAGGCTTTGGATGTACGAAGGGGCCCACATGGCAGGCCCTCTCGATAACCTCTGGAAGATGCAAAGATGAGTGTGCCTTTGGATCACTGGCGCCTTCAAGACATCCCCAAACGGGGCTGGCGAGACCCTCGCAGGCATACCCCCTATCCACCTCCATGTCAGAAAGCTGGTGGAAAGGAGTCATGTCCGCTCCTGTGTGCTCCAGGCCTCACACGCCTTTTGACGCCTCATCGATGGGAACCACAAATTCTCTGTCAAGACCCTCAATGCCTGCAACCCAAGCCGTAGGCTCGGTAAACTCGTATCACCCATTGTAGAGGCCTGGTCTAACCTTGGCCTCTCTTCCCTGGATCTGGACCCTGTCCACCCACTCAACCAACCAGGCATGCGCCCCAAGGACCTGTTCCCTGGTTGCATTGTCTACGACATTGTCACCCCCCCACCTAAGGGCAGTGATCACTGCAAGGAATTCATGAAAGACCGCATCACATCACTGAAGAGCGCTGTTGATGGGGCCTCTCATTCCCCATGGAGCATCTGCATTATCACTGATGCATCCACCCCCCCTCCTCCCATGCAGTCAGTTGCGGTTTACCACGTCTGGCACGATGGAGACTTATATGAGGACTGGTTTGCTACCGGCCTATCTACAGTGGCTCAAAAAACTGCCCCAATGTTTGTACATTTTTGAAAGATCAATATGGTATGAAGTGCTGACATAAGCAGGGGACCTGGGGTAATTATGTAAGATACTATGACATCGTGGCTTTCCAATGGACCCTGGATCATGTGATTTGGATCAATATCCATTAAGCTATAAGATACCATATTGATCTTTCAAAAATGTACAAACATTGGGGCAGTTTTTTGAGCCACTGTACGTCTGATGACACTGAGCTGTGAGCGATTGCGGAAGGCGCCCAACAGGCAGCTGACATTGGACTAGAGGACATCCATGATGTCCATATCTTCTCCGACTCCATCAACGCCCTCAGGCATTCCCTTGATGCGTTGCACCACTCAGGTCAAGCATCAGCCCTCAAAGTGTGCGATGTGCTGCTGCCTTGGCTGCAGCTCCGCGCCATCCACAAGATTCACCTCCACCATATTACAAGTGGTGTGGAGATTGAAGACCACCAACTGGCACACATCAGCGCCGTCTCAACTCGTGTTGAGGCAGGTGGAGCGCTGGTTATATCTGCTGACTTTGCACGACACGAAGCAGTTACACGCATGCTTGACAGCTGGAAGTCTCTCTTCCAGTCCAAGAAGTACATTGGCTCCAATTTCCTGATGCTCTATGCGAAAAAGGACACCCCGCTCACTCCGACCCATGTAAACAATGGGCCGTGGATGCGCAAGACTGGTCACAGCCATGCTCTGACTGCCCGCTTGGTGCGATGCATCACTGGACACGCTCCAATTGGGGCGTTCCGATTGCGATTCTTCAAGGAAGAATCTGTCTCCTGTAGGTGCAGTGCTCCCTTGGAAACCGTACAACACGTCCTATTCAACTGTCCATGGCACGGACAGGAAGACAAGCCCAGCCGCCAGCTGCGCTATGCGTGGCTGGTTGAATTCCTCTCGGAGAACGAAAATGCATTCGCGTTCGATGGTCCCTAGTCCTAAACAGGCTAGGGGCGGTACTCAGTGTTCTAAGTGACGGCTATAGGGTGCTCCCTGCCCAAACATGCGAACCTGGATAATCGGTGGACCTGAAGCCACCACCTGCTGCGGGGCACCGCAGCAGGGGGCCCACCCCCTGGCATAGATTGGCCTTTCCGGCCTGTGTATAACGAGCTCTGGCTCCATTCGCTAGTCCAACCCCGGTCGGGCGAGCACCCTAGCCCTGCAGCGCTTTGTCTCCTGCCCCCTCTCCCCCCCCTTGCCCAATTACTACTTGTAGTGACCAGCACATGTATTATGTACAGTTGGTATATAAAATGTTGAACCAAAAAAAAAAAAAAGATAATAACAACTGCAAAATCACAACAATAAGAGCTACAGCAAGAACCACAGTGGCACCTGCCACATCACCAGTGACTGCCTGCCCATATCTGCTAGTGAGCAGCTAGCATGGTGGACATGGGTGGTGCAGTGGTGCATTCCATATGGTAGAACCATCATGATCACCTGGTGGGTGGGTGTGCACCCCTGGATGTGCTGTCTAGACCAAGTAGTGCCAACCACCCCTGTGCCCAAACTAGATGTGTGTAAGGTGAGTGCATATGTGCCCCACATCTAGTTGCTCAGATATACCTTGCTCTATTGTATATACACCTATATGCTACTGTGGTACCCCCTTCCCTGTGTGGCTCAATCCTGCTGCTCATATCAATCCCCCCTTCTAACACTCAGTGTGGCACTGATGCACAACCCCGGACTATAGACAACCCCTACCCTCTAGAATACCACTGCATACAGGAGGCCACCTACTGCAGCAGCATGCAAACACAACCCATCCCTTGCACATCCCACACCAGCAAGCACTAATGCAAAATCAAATAAGTGGGCAGTGGTAGCTGAGGACAGCAGAGGAGTGGCAGGCTTGTGTGGGGGACAAGTTCTTGTGTAGACTTATATTTTGTGTGATATAAGGAAGTAATATCAACCCAAATGCCTAAAATAGAAACAAGTTCCCACAATATTGAAATGTATATCAACCATTCAACATTCAACCTTTTTTTATTAGCCTTGCATCCTGGGTTAATCAAGAACTTATCAGATATGCTAAAAATAGAAATATCACCATCAAAGACAAACTTCAAACAAATGTACATATGCCTGTTAAGTGTTTTTTTTATTGTATTATCACATACTATATTTAACTATACTCATATAGCTAGCCATTGTCAAGATATTGAGTATTATAGATTCCAGGAGTGTCCACATTGACTTGTTTGGCTATGCTTTTGGCCAAGTAATATATAAATGTGATATTAAAATAGATATAACAAGAAATTATAATCAAATTTAAAAAGGTATATACAAATATAAATATAGATTTTTGATGTACCCCTTCCATATGTCTAGGAGTAGTAGCAATTTCAATTGTATCCATTAGCCTTGTATTTGCTGAGATATGCATCATCTATATTGTGGGAACTTCATTAATATCGTTTGTTTGGCCAGGTGTTGGCAAAGTAATATACAGATAGTAATATGTAGTAAAAAAGCTGTTGTTGAAAATGAGATTTGGAAGAGTACAAACAACTACAAACACATATAAACATACACATAATGTATTCCTTTACAATATCTAGCAGTAGCATGTCTATCAGCTTTGTATTTACTGAGATATGCATCATCTATATCGTGGGAAATTTCTTTAGTATTATTGTTTGTTTGGCCAGATGTGTGGTGAAGTAATATGCAGACAGTATTCATTTGTAATATGTAGCAAGAAATTTGTTGTTGATAATGTTTAGAAGAATACAAACAAATATAAACACATACAAACATATACATGAGGTACTACTTCACCATATCTAACACTAACAATTTAAATTACATCCATAGGCCTTGTTGTTGAGATATGCCATGATTTATATTGTGGGAACTTTGATGGTATTGTTTGTTTGGCTCCCTGTGTGGCAAAGTCATATACAAACTTGATATTCATTTGTAATATGCAAAGCTGCTTTTCATTATGATGTTTGAAGGTGAGCAAACAAGTACAAATACATACAAATATACCCATTGGGTAGCCCTTCACCATATCTAGTAATAGCAATTTAAATTGCATCTGTAGGTCTTGTTATTGTTGAGATATGCAATGTTTTGTATTGTGGGAAAAGTTTGACCCAAAGTGGAACAAGCCTCTTGTAATCATGCTGGAGACAGACAATCTGATGGAGCCAAGTGGAATGAATATTTTCTCCCCCCTTCTGTCTGTCTCATGGCCTCTACAGTATCTGCGTAGCTGCTGGTAATCTTCTGGAGATTACCAGCAGTCTCTAATCTATCTAATCTACAGTGCGCTGCCTCTTTCTTATCCATAGCTGACCTAGCCTCATGGTTCCATGTACCACCCCCCTGAGTAGCAATGCCCTCATTGCATCACACCACCCTAGCCACCATCCTCTTCATCTCCCTGATTGTCTTCCCCTTCCTTGGAATTGAAGAACTCCTCTACTCCTTTGGTATCCTCAGCATCCTCCTTGCTCACTACCCTGTCCTCATCCACCTCCTTTAAGCCCCATTCTGTTTTGATTTCTGTTTGGATCACATGGAGTGCTGTGCTGTCTTGTGCAATGAAGCACCACAACCGTCTTGTCAAGAACCACCTGCCTATGGAGCCCTTCAAGGGTTTCAATCTTGTAGGAATTCCTGTCATGGCTGGTGACCCTGCATGGGGCAGACCACTTGGGGACCATTTTCTTCTCAATGCTTACAGTGAAATCAAGGTCACTCCTGTAGACTTGGACTAGTTGACTGGCTTTGAATATAATCTCCTGAGGGGCTCACCCGAGAACCTTTTTGTCAAATGCCAGCTTCCTTTTATTTGCATGTGTGACCATTTGTGCACTGTCCCCATTGGATCATGAAATTCAGCCATTTAAGTGTCTTTGTAATAGTTCAAGGAACAATAATCAGTTGCTGCTTCTGATATCTTGACCTGCCTGATAACTGCATAAATGAATGATTCTGCCTCAATCCCCTCTCTTGGGGATGCTGGGATATCAACAATGAGAAAACAATGGAGTTGCCTGAAAAACTCTTGCAGCTCAAACTTGGATCTTCGGGACCTGTGATGTGCAAATTTATCAACCTCAAGTTGATACTGGGGTTTGTATGAGTCAGAGTATGTCAAACAAATCAGAAATGTATAATATACCTTGACAAATGACATATCACAGCTGTCAGACCTAAGCGGAAGAAGCTCGCAGGCATGCATAGTATCACTGCCCTCCAGGTGGTATACTCAGCCGTATTGATGGAATTGCATCACTTGTGGTATAAGCCATTGAATCACTGATGGGGATTTCTCGAGGCGGGTAGCCAATGTTGCTGTGAGCACCATCCATAGGGAACAAGAGAGGCTTGCTGCAGGTCCTTTTGGTGGGGTGAGGATGTGTAATGGATCTTAACTATGATTATTGAAGGACTGCATAGTATGATAAACAATGTACATTCATCTAATTTGAAATCCTGATCATGGGACTTCGCAGGTAAGATCTGAAGTTTGCCTTGTGAATTGTAGAGAAGAGTTATGTGTGCCAACTGGGCACATGAGGTGATATAGTTGTTGATGCTCGCATAAGGAAACCATTGGCTCTTGACATGGCAGAGGATATCACCACAGTAGCACTCCATTGGAAATGCCCAATAGGCCTGGACTGGACCCATGGCCCTGACAGTTGGTGCGATATGGAGTAGTGTGTAAATTGTGAGGGGGCAAGTTGATACGCGCAGTGGGTCATATTTATAATATAGGCTGTTAATATATATATCAGAAAATGACCTCTGGGTTGCGAGAAGTGCTTACCGCTCATACACCTTGACCCAATCCTGAAACCCCCTTTCAAGCTCATCTATTTGATTTTGTGTAATTTCAAATTGGAGGCAAATTGTTAACAGTCTAAATAGTTTAATAAAGTGCTTATAGTATCGGGGATGTACAAATCGGCCTTTAAGGAGAGTTGGTGTGATGTAAAATGTCCAGACTGAATATGTTTCTGCAGTCATATTAGACCTCTCTGATGCAATATTAGGAACCCTAGACCCAAACGCCACCAGAGTAGTACTCCCTGCATCTGTAGTGGTTTCTCCAATAGCCTCCCATACGGTTGAGGATAATACATAGCCTTTGTCATTGTGGGGAAGATCTTTGAATTTTCTAGTCCAAAGCTGAATTAAGTTTGGGATGAGATTAGACCATATAAGATGCATGAAATCATAAGGGAATGAGGTAGGAAAAGATAGTGAACTCAGTGTACTGAGGAGTGGAATACCCTTGATGCCATATTTAGTTGCAAGGTGTTTGGACTCTGCATCAGTTACAGCAAACTGGACTTTTTTTGCTTGTTCAATGAATGACAAATGAGTTTGTAGTAGAAGTCCCGACACTTCAACATTCCAATGAATAAGGTAAGGCCCCAGCCTGCTTTCACACAGTTTTGCTCTTCATCCCAAACCACCACCATCTATCTGTTGGAGCCACTGCTCCCTCCTTGTCGACTCTTTGTAAGTATGATTCATTAGTTTATTAGAGGTCTTTACACTAAGCCACATAACCCATGCGGACTCCGTGCGGACACACGGACTCTGCACGGACTCATTTGGCAGGACGCTCAGTCAGATGATAGTCCGCGTCCGCGCCAAGTCCGCGTCAATCTGCGTGAAATCACGCAGACACACGGACAAGCACGGCCGGACAGCTGGTAGAGTCCACATGGCCAGATGCTGACTAATATTATTTCTAATCAGATTATTAATGTAATTTTTATTGACTCAAATTATGTAACTGAATGACCTAATATAACAGTGCTGAAAAATTTGCACCCAATGAGATTCGAACGTGCACAGGCAGAAGCATTACATAATATTTTTGCCATTCATAACTGTTAGGCCAGACTGGCATTCATAGCTGAAAGATACACGGCCTCAAGTCTACGCATTTCAGTCACATGATTACAGGCACGTGCCGCGGTCACATTACCGTTGCCATGTCTTCGTTGATTATCTTCAACCACATCAACGACCGCCAATGCACCAACCGCCAACGCACCCAACATTGCCCAACGCCGACCAACAAACCAACGCCCAACGCCGGTATGCCAGCAACGACACACTCTACGGGATCCACCACACGCAGCGGCTTACGCCGCTTGTTGCCTCCTCCATCAAAATCTCGCAAGTGCGCATTATCGAGCGCCAACGAAACCGCTGCTGTGGCCAAGAAGACCAAAACAAAAGCAAAAGCCCCTCAAGCACCCGAAGCGCCTGGAGACGCACAAACGGCAAACAATGAGGCCGAGGGAAGTGGGGGAAACGGTGGAAAAGGACGCGGAATGAGGGGACAGCGCGGAAAGGGCACCCCGAGGGGTGGAGGGAGGTTAGAGAATCTTGTTTCCTTATGCGCTCACCACACAGACTGTCCCCCCCTCCAGGAAAACGTCAGGAACCCGAAACGAGGAGGACGCGGCCACCAACACCCAAGGTGCCCCAGCGCACCTAACCGCGTGCGTTTGATTTTTATTATAATCACATCCCCCCATTACTAATTCTCCATCCCAGGACCGAACGTGTGCTCGATGCAGGAACCGCCAGCATCGTGCCCCCACCTCGTGCGCGATTGGCCACCACACCCACGCTGCCAGTACAGGGTGAAGTCACCCAAACAACAACCAGGCGTCTGCGACGCTCAGATATCAAGACGATACCTGAGGAAGGCAACAACAACAACAACAACAACAAAGATAGCAGCGGCAACAGCAACAACGAGGCCAGCAGCAACAACGGCAACAGCAGTGGCAGCAACAACGACGGAGAAGCGGACGACTACAACAAAAACGAGGACAACGACAAGGACAATAATGAGAACAACGACGACGATGACGACAAAAACGACGATGAAGGTGCGGACAACGATGAGGACAACGACAAAAACGACGACGAAGGTGCGGACAAAGGTGCGGACAAAGGCGAACTGCGCAACAACAGAGCACACGACGGCGATGACGAGGAGAAGGCCAGCAGCGAGCGAGTGCCACCCCACACCACCATGGCCGGTAACGACGACAGCAAGGCCTCCACCCCAATCCCTGACACTATTCAAGAAGCCACCCAGGACAATGCAGAAGGCTGGGGTGATGAGAAGGGTGAGGATGAAGGTACTGATGGTAGGCTATACCTACTCATTCCATACTATACATCTTTTACATCTACTTTACTAGCTATGGGACCCAACACAGATACAGGTAAACTTTGTATTTAGAAATTGAAAATAAAAATAATCATTGACTTTTATCAATATAAATAGGGGGAGATATCCATATGTCTAGCCCTCCAATTAGTCCACCCAAATTTTATAGTGCTTCTCGCACAACTGGGGGGATTATTAGGGGGAGGGCACAAGGGAATGCCTTGAACCATGCAGACCTGCAGGAGCTTGGCTCTATGGACAATTTCCCAGTTATATCTCAACAAGGCCATGTTCAGGTCTATACCAACAGAGAAAGACAAGGTTTACCAACCTTTTTTAAACATGATGTAACCTCAACTCTTGGACCAGTTCTAGAGACCTTATCCGATCTTCTATCACCAGTTTGTAGTAAGTATATTCAATTTTAATAACCTAATTTCTTTTTGACCATATAGTAACAGAACAAAACCAACGCATTTTTGTATTTGAAGAGACTGGCTGGGCTATAAAGGGAAGGTATGAAACAGCACTCAGAAAAAATGATGAAGCTGTCTGGGTGGCCAAAAATGGAAAACAAACTCTTGACTTTTATATTGTAAGTTTTTTATGCACTTGTTATATCATTTCCTAACTAACTAAACTTTATTTCTAATTACTCCATTCAGGAGTCTGATAATCCATCTACAAGTTGCCACTCATCTACTCCATACTCTATTGCTTCTGATCCTCCAGGTTCTAGAACTGTTACACGTGCTCCAAGCCCTGATCCATTCTCTAGTACTGTTAACTCTGGCTCTGGCTCTGGCTCTGGCTCTGGCTCTGGTTCTGGTTTTGCTTCTGGCTCTGACTCAGTAGATCCACTCAAGGCAGCTATCTTAACTAAGCTAGGGGTGTCTGCACATCTTGCTAGTCATCAGGACTGGGGTCTTCGTAGTTCTTTTGCTAAGTGGAAAGGCTATCTAGATGCCTGCTCTGCTTACAAGGAGTTTGTGGAGACTAAGAAATGGACTGGGCCAGTACTGACTGGAAGAGCTCTAATTGAGCTTTTTGTCTCTAAGTCCCACTTTCATGACCATTTTACTATGTTTGGGGATGTCATTCAATTCCCTGAAATGGTTGAGTGGCTGGAAAAGTCTGGAAGTGATTCAGTATTCAACAAAGAGGTCTGGGGCTATCACAAGGTGAACTACAACTTTAAAGATCTGGCTAAATGGTTGGACCTGGAAAAGAAGAGGCATTTGGAGGAGGAGAATTCTAAAAAGAAGTCTGAGAAGAAGAAGAAAGGCAAGGAGCAAGAGAAAGGGGAGGGGAGTTCTAAGAAAGGAGGAAAGGATTCAAAGGATAAGGGCTCAGGTGGAAAAAAGGGGGGAAAGAAATCTAAGCAAGTCAAGTAAATAAATGTGTATTAGAGTATTATTCTGACTATTCTGTTTTCTTGTTGGTTCTTTTTACAGTCTACAGCTGCTATCTGGAGTGTTCTTAAGAATGTTCTTATTTTTCTGGGACTTGGATCTGATTATCTGGCATTTCTCTGGAGTGTTCTTATTTTTTTGGAACTTGGCTCTTATTATCTGGAATACCCAGTCCATGAAGGAACAGACGTTAGCAGGCACTCATTGAAGATGCATACATGAATTGACAGACCAGATCCCAACATCAAAGTCTCTTTCCACATAGTATTGTCCTTCCTGGCCAATGTTGCCCTCCTCAATGTGCGCCTTGATATTTCTGAAACGGCAGAACGTCGCGCGTTGCGCCTGTGGCAATGTTCCTGGGTTTCCTAGCAGTGAATACATTAGCTTTGTTTTTTTACTTCATTCAATCTTGATTGTTCAATGTATTGTACTTAATGTGTATTTTACAATTTCTATATACCTATATACTGACTACTAATGTATTATGAAAGGTACTTACTCAAGGGCCAAAGAGGAGGGAGGGCCAGGAGATGATGGTGGTGGTTTGGGATGAAGAGTGAAACCGTGCGAAAGCAGGCCACCAGCCAATGATACAGCTCGGAATGTTCAGCCACCGGGTGTGCAGAACCGTACACCTGGCGGCTGAACATTCTGAGCTGTATCATCAGCTGGTGGCCCACTTTCGCACGGTTTCGCTCTTCATCCCAAACCACCACCATCGTCTCCTGGCCCTCCCTCCCCTCCCTCCCCTTTGAACTTCAAGTAAGTACAATCCCTTCTGTAGACATAAGTAGTATATAGAACATGTAGTAGTACAATGAGCACCGCAATACAAAATAATGATATGGGTGAATGAAGTTAAAGAAACTAATGTCCCCTCAGGAAACCCCTAGGACGTTGCTGTCAAAATGTCAGGCAAGCCCATGCCAAGGAACGTCCTTGACAAATTACACGGTTTCATCAATCTTGAAGCTCAAGTGGACAACGAGGAGGAGGAGGAGGAGGGCCTTAGAGACAACCTGGTCAATGGTAAGTTGACTGCCATGTTTGTTGTCCGGGGGCACATTAACTTTGACATTATAGATTTCATCAATGATCAGATGCACGAACAGCCCAACAATGTGCCAGGGCTGTCAAGTTCCTCAAGGGTGGATCACCACCATGAAAATGAATGCCTTAACAATTTATTGGAAGGAATATTGGAATGGTTGCGCATACGCCAGTCAATGTGCAACAATGGCAGTGATTTTGATAGTGACACGGACTCCCCATCCCGAGGTGACACAGACACCCCATTCTGAGTCAACATGGACCACCGGCCAACTGATCAAGATTATGGACTACTGAGGGTTTGCTGCGTTGTGAGTACTTAATCATTGCAATTTGTTATTTCACTGATCTGGTATATTATCTCTAGGTGGGGAAGGAAGAGGATGCTGTCATGTACCTCCTGGAGAAAGCACTTCCAGACCACAGGATAAGGTCAGCATTCACGTGGGACAATATCAAGGCATTATAACTTATAACTTACACGGAGTGTCTTGTACAATTCCCCGTCATCCTCTAGGCCCATCTCACGTTGCAAGTTGAACCCATGTCCAGCAGACCCAAGCCGTAGGCTCGGGAAACTCGTATTGCCTGTCGTGGAGGCCTGGTCTAACCTTGGCCTCTCCTCCCTGGATTTAGACCCTGTCCACCCACTCAACCAACTGGGCATGCACCCCAAGGACTTGTTCCCTGATCGCATAGTCTACGATATCATCACCCCCCCACCCAAGGGCAGTGATCACCACGAGGATTTCATGAAGGACCACATCACATCGCTGAAGAGCGTTGTCGACAAGGCCTCTCACTCCCCATGGAGCATCTGCATTGTCACTGATGCATCCACTCCCCCCCCTCCCTGCAGTCAGTCACAGTCTACTGCGTCTAGCATGCCAGGGACCTATATGAGGACTGGTACGCTACTGGCCTCTCTACGTCTGATGATGCCGAGCTGCGAGCAATTGTGGAAGGCATCTGACAGGCAGCTGACATCGGACTAGAGGACATCCATGATGTCCATATCTTCTCCGACTCCACCAACGCCCTTAGGCGTTCCCTCGACGTGTCTCACCACTCAGGTCAAGCGTCCACCCTCAAAGTGTGCGATGTGCTGCTGCCTTGGCTGCAGCTCCGCGCCATCCACAAGATACACCTCCACCACATTACAAATGGAGTGGAGATTGAAGATCACCAACTGGCACACATCACTGACAAAATCAGCCAGGAAAGATGGGGATCCAATCTAACTTGACAGTTCATAGTCAATAGTGGCAAGAGTAGCAAAGAAGACAAGAGCCAGGACACACAGAATGATGAAGACATGGAGGATGATGAGGATATGGAAATTGAGGATCTCACCAGCAGTGATGAAGACCTCCCAGGAGACGACAATGAATACGATATGCTGAGCGCAGAGTCTGGACAGGAAGGAGTCTTGGTATAGGATCTCCTCAGTGAGAGCTTCATGAAGGAAGCCTCACAATTAGGTCTGTCTGCTCTAATATACTCCTCTACTGATACCTGATATGTAGTTACAGATCAAATGGTGGATGAAAGTGACCTAGTCCTCCTCCGTCTCTATGCTATCAAAGTTGAAGACTGCCTCTCCAATATAACATTCAACAAACTTCATTATGTATCCACCCAGTCACCAGGAGAATCCCTGAAGAACACAGAGAAACGTGTTCGGTTTCTCTCCGGCTTCCAACCAGTACACTATGATTGTTGCCCCTCGTCATGTATTTGCTACACTGGGCCTTATGAATCCCTCACAAAATGCCCAAAGTGTAATGCCAACCACTATAAAGCTGACGGGAGGTCACCATACTCATACTTCGAGTACCTCCCTATCATTCCCCGCCTACGTGCAATGCTTGCAAGTATTTCCTATGTGAAGAAAATGCAATACCGGTCCAAGCACCTACATGACCTGACAAAAATAACTGATATTTTCGACAGCACTCATTACCTGTTACTCCGGTGAAAGGGGGCTCCTGGGCTATAAGTGTGCTGATGCTATGAAATGTAATCTCTTACACACACACACACCAAATCTAACAATCAACACACAAACAGTAGGAATCGCCTGTTTTGAGTTTGGGTTCAAGTGCTTGAAAGCACTAAGCTTTGGATAGTACTAGTCAAGGCCCTTTCCAATGATCTCTCGATGGGTTTGATTCAGACAAAGCTTTAACACAAGTTTAAAGCTTGCTAGGTATATTTATAATATCTCTCAATCCAATAGACTGAGTACCAAGTGTATGTTCAATTATTAATGATCCCTAGCAGATCTATAAGTCCAAGTGACTTATTAAACAAAACAGTGCCAAGTGCACTAAAGGCCAAGTGCCTTGTAATTCCAACGGACAATGTGGTACCAAGTTCCAAGTGAACTAAAACTCTTCAATTCTGCGATCTCTTCAAACAATTCCAATCAAGACAACTTTGAAGCAATCTGAGCCTTAATTCGGGCATGCAATAGTGTTTTAACAAATGTGATTTGTATACTCTATAGTAGTGCAAAGTGGGGGCAAGATTCCTTACCTTTGTGCTACTCTTCTACAGTCTATTTATAGTGTACAAACTAAATATCATATGGAATTGTAAATTTTATACGGAACCGCGCTCCCCCACACCAAGGATCTGTATTTAATGCTGACTTGTCCTCTACAACTTGGCGCGTGCGCCATGCGTGCCAATTATGTCATTACTGGTTACTTATCAAATATTGAAAGAGCTGGCTAAACTCTTATCAAGTCCCAACCGCGCACTTGGTTATTTAAAACAGCGTGGCACTGTCATTTACTTCTCCTGATCATCCCAGTTGTTATTCACGGTGTCCCGTCTCTTCTGGTAGTTAACACCAAGTGCCCCTGACTAGGATCGGGTTGTGCAAGTCCCGAATTTACAATTACTTCCCCTATTAATGATGATCCCCAGACTAATGATATCATACTACAACAGTTACTTATGAATTAAGATACCGAGGTTGTAACTGGGCATGGTGAATAGGACTAATAATAGGCCATACTCATAGTCCTCTGTACTGATAGTGTATTATCCATTAGACTAGTTCACTCTGATTAGCCGTCTCGGAGCTCGACTCTAATCCTTCATTACCGTTTACTTGGTTATTAGAAATGATACTAATAGCCTTACTTGTTGACTTTATAAGTGCAAACAATTTCGGGCCCTATCACTGGGAGACCTTCATCAAAATTGGCGATGAAGAGCTCCCAAAGTGGTTTTTTTCAGATCCTCGCAATATTGCACTTGGGTTATCTACTGACGGCTTTGGTCCTTTCAAGTGCCGTACCAAGACTGCATGGCCATTAATATTGTTTAATTATAACCTCCCTCCTGAAGAATGGTTTCTCAAGGCAAATGTCATTCCACTTGGGACGATCCCTGGGCCAAAGAAACCTGATGATATGGATTCATTCTTGTGGCCCCCCATCCAGGAACTATTGCAGCTCGAGATGGGTGTGTCTGCCTTTGATGCACTCACCAACTCTGTTTTCCTCCTACATGTGTACCTCATTGTGGTTTTTGGTGATATACCTGCGATCTCAATGGTCATGTGCATGAAAGGCCATAATGCAATTTCACCATGTCGGATGTGCACAATCAAAGGAGTCCACATCCCATCCTCACGGTTAACAATGTACTATGTTCCATTGTGCCGTGATGGCTTCCCAGGGCCACAAGATGAATATGACCCAGCTGAACTTCCTCTACAAGATCATGTACAATTCATGGAACAGGCAAAGGAAGTCCAATACGCTGCAAGTGACGCACATTCTGGACATCTCGCAACCAAGTATGGCATCAAAGGTATACCACTGCTCAGTACTCTGAGCTTACTCTCTTTCCCCGGTTCATTCCCTTATGATTTCATGCATCTTATCTGGTCTAACCTCATTCTGAATCTGATTCGCCTTTGGACTGGGAAGTTCAAGGACCTTCCCCACAATGGTGAAGGCTATGTGTTGTTGCCAACAGTATGGGAGGCTATCAGAGAGGCTACCAAAAATGCAGGAGGGACAATCCCAGCATCATTTGGATCTAGGGTTCCAAATATTGCATCCGAGAGGGCACAGATGATTGCTGAAACACATTCAATCTAGACATTGTATATTGCACCCACCCTCCTTAAAGGACAGTTTCTACATACTCAATACTATAAACACTTTATTAAATTAGTTCACCTATTAACAATTTGCTTAGAATTTGAAATCACCTGCGAACAAGTCAACGAACTCGAGAGAGGTTTCCAGAGTTGGGTTGAGGAGTACGAACAGTAAGTCATTCTCATTGCTGACAAGATGCCGTCTGATGAAACTACAGGCTATACTACCAATATGATCCACAGTGGGTAGCTACGTGTCCCCTCACCATTCATGCGCTCTTGCACATTGCACCAACAATCAGGTATATGGGTCTGTCGTGGGCCTACTGGGCATTTCCAACAGAGTGCTACTGCGGCGACATACTCCATCACATCAAAAGTTGACAATTCCCCTATGCAAATATCAACAAGTATGTTACCTCCTGTGCACAGCTGAAGCACATAACCCTCCTCTATGACCTGCATGAGAAAATTTGTGTGACTCCCCCCCCCTCTCATGCCCAGGATATCAAGTTACCCACATGCAAGCCTCTGATTTTGTTCACGCACTTGCTTGCTCATCATATTTTTTAGACCCGTCGCATTGCCTTACTCCACCCAAGGGACCTCTAGAAGCACTCTCTGGTCCCCATTGGACAATGCTAACTGCAACTTTGGCCACTCGCTTCAATCAGCCTGTATCAGTCATTCGGAAGCTTATACCCTGGAACACTAAATTCGCCCAATATGGCCAAGTGTGTTGCCTGGAGGGTGGCAATACCATGCACACCCACAACCTTGTTCCACTTAGAACCAACAGCCAAGATATGTCTTTCGTTCAGGTGAGCCATCTTGGGATTAATCGCTTCTTGTACACCAATTCACATGAGCCTCAGTATCAACTCGATGTTGACAAATTTGCTCATCACAGGTGTCGCGCACCAGAGTTTGAGCTGCGTAATTTCTTTGGTCAAATTCTCCACTTCCTCATCATAGAAATCCCTGCATCTCCTGAACATGATATCCAAGCTGATTCACTCATCTACGCAATCATCAAACAAGTCAAAATCTCAGATGCAGCAACCAACCAATGTAAGATGAACTACTACAGGGAGATGGGGTCAACAGAATTTGTCGATCTCGATCAAGTGCAATGTGTAGTCAGGTGCATTATGGACTGTGGCAGGTGGTCAATTATTGACCGAAGTAAATCATTGGTACCAGTACATATTTCATAAATAATACAAACTCTCCTTCCATTACAAGAGTATCATGAGTATCCCTCCTCTAAGTGTGGCTAGGGGCCTGGGAGTACCTGTCATGGTTGCCGGGTTTCCCTTTGGGAAGGTAGCTAACCCCCTTTTTTTTTTAGTGTGGTATTATAGTCCCCTGGGGCTGGGCCCTATTGGGGACGTTACATTTCTATGTAGGTAGATATTCGAGGCCCAAAGCCTCAGGCGCCCTGCTCGTCCCCGCCATGCACCATAGACGGCCCACTCCCAGTGGCATCCCCCTATCAGCCCGGCATGGAAACACCATTTCGGTGGGCAGCTTGCTCTGCAGTCGCCTCCTGTACCCCTCTCTGGCTTCTCCTCCTCCCTTCATGGTCTTGAGTTCACTCTAAGGTATTGACCGCAACTGCCCTTGGGGCCGCAATGCAGTAGCTCATCCCCTTACTAGTACAATACAGGCTGCAGCCTGCTCTCCTTGGGTGGTGAGCCACTCTGAGGGATTTGATCCCCTAGTGCCCAATCAGGTGTGTGATTTTGGCCCATACAAGCTCAAGGCCACCACACCATGGGAACTCTTTCTTGGAGCATCCATATGCCTTAAATAATGGCTTATGATTGTATCCAGTTCTTGATCCCGAGTAGTCCACTGCATCTGTATTATGTACAGTGGTATACAAAACCTTGAGGGAAAAAAAAAAGGAAAGCCCAGGTGGTTTGAATCCAGTTCAGAATTATCCACTTAAAAGTGGGAAAACACTTCTCCCATTCTTTGGATGCATGAAAATCCCCCCACTCTAAAGCATTTCCTTGAAGGATGAAAGTCAACTTAGGCTGAGATTATCCCTTAGGGTTGGGAAAATCAAACCCCCATTTCAGTCCTTAAATTCCAGAAAATCACACACAGGAACACCTTATCTTTTGGATGAAGTTCATACCCTTCTACTGGATCAAAAACATCCCACATATTTCATCCTTTTGTGAGATTAAATTCCATCCAATTAATAGATAAAAATGTCAACATATATTACAAATGAAATACACCCCCTGGTATGAAATTTCATCCAAAATTCATCTGGCCTTAATCCACCCATTTAAAGTAGGAAATTAGGGTTTCCACAGTTAAATGTTTGAAAACCCCCCCCCTTCTGGGTGCACAGTGTTGTTGTACCCATGAAACTAAAGCACTGAATAAATTTTGAATATCCTATAAGTAAAATTTGAAGTACACATGATGTATAAGCACCAGATATATGCAAGGTATATTCTGCAGTACCTTTACAGAATATACATTGGCTGTACACCTATTCGGTTCACACTTGGCTCACTATGCCAAGACAAACCATTCAACAATGCCAAGATGAGCCACCTGACACATGTAGCACAGGTAAGGTGTGTTGAGTATCCATCAAATATCCCTCCTCAAATGCACTGCACATGTCAGGCAGCTCATCTTCACATAGTGAGCCAAGTGTGGACTGAATGGGCATACGGCCAATATATATTTATCAGTTATCCTATATATCATACATGTGGTATGATTGAACATATATCCTATAAAGGTACTGCAGAATATACCTTGCATATGTCTGGTGTTTATACATCACATGTACTTCAAATTTTACTTAAAGGATATTCAAAGGTACATTTATTGTATATTTGGAACTGAAACAAGCCATTTTCCCCAGTGAGGCAACACTAAGTACTATGAAATCTGCTGATGTGACGCCAGTGACGAAATTAAGCAATGCACATCATGCTCATTCGCTAAAATTGAGCCCGTTGTCTCGGCCAATGCTCGCCACCTTCTCGTCCGTTAAAAAAAATTGGGGTAGGGCAATTTATCTGTAAGAGCCAGTTCTATATACTAATAACCCCTGAGTCTCACTTTTCCGTTCCGTAGCGTTACATGGGAGTAGGGCTGCGCACCGTACCATATCGGCTTACGGCCGTATATCGACGGCTTGCTTACAGTATAAAATTGACCATCACCCATACCGTAAAGTTAAACCAAAATTTTTGACAGTACAGTACGGGGGTTTATACGGCCGAAAACGGTGGTACGGTACGTATTCATACTGAACACATTGTCAATTTCTATCGATCTGTGCTACTTTGAGACCACATTTACAGGACTTTGTCAATAGCTGCACGAGAGAGCCTCAGGCGCTGCTTGACCAACATCAATGTGCGAATAGTCTCTGGCTGGATGGAAATAGAGAAGAAATGTCAACTGATGTTGCAGGAAATAAAGCAAAGCTATCATGAGGCTCTAAATATCTAAACGAAGGTCTTGTGAGCTGATCCAGAGGTGAGAGGTGACCAAACATGCGGAAGCCACAGCCTTAGATTTCAGTCATGTTGATAGCAATATGTTGAAATTGGTCATGTTGAGTGGTCACACGATCACATGTGAACGCAAACCGTCGACGGCCGTTTCCACCCGTCATCCTATGGCTGGATACGGTATACGGCCGTTTGACCTACATCTTTCGCCCCAACGGTACGGTATCGGGACCCGTACAATTACGGCCGTACAGCCGTCATGTACGGTTACGGTGCGCAGCCCTACGTGGGAGAGAGTTAAAAATCGGCCAACTGATAGTGAAATGCGGCAAGTACATAAGATTTTCGGCAATGTCCGACTTTGCGGTTTCAGATTTTAAAGTCATGCAAGGTTACATTCGCTTCCTCCGACATTATAATCGGATATTACCATCTTTATCTAGCCACGCAGCAATGTCAAGCTCTACTTCTGAGACGCTGATTGTAAAAAGACAGAAAACAGAGCAGGTTAGATCTAGCTTCAGGGTTTTACTACAGCGTTGAGCTTCATAATTCAGGTTATTGGCACCCATAATGGAACCTTTCACTGTGATGAAGCCCTTGCAATATTTCTGCTCCGTCAAACAGCCATGTTTCGTGACGCAGGCGAGTTTGTTATTCGCCTCAAGTGATCATCCGACGAATTGAGATTTATCTTAGAAGTAAAACGCACTCGCGATCCAGCTGTTTTGGACACATGCGACATAGTTGTGGATGTCGGTGCAGTTTATGACGTGACCAAGAACAGATTCGACCACCATCAGCGCGGCTTCACACACGTTTTCGGTCATGGATTCGAAACTAAGTTATCTTCTGCAGGTTTGGTCTACAAGTAATAGTTCGGTCCTTCCTCCCCACCGCGCCCGACCTCATAGTTTCAATCCAGGCATTTTGGGCAAGAAGTTATTGCGAATATAATGCAAATTCCTTTGAAGGATCCCAAAATTGAGACACTTTGGTTAAAAATGTACAAGGTTCATTTAATCCCTGTCCACGCATAACTTCAGTCATAAGTTTAATCCCTCTGTGCAGGAGTTCATCGAAGCTATTGACGGCATCGACAATGGAATCTCACAATATTCAGCTGATATCAAACCAAGATACAGAAGCCGTACTGACCTCTCAAGTCGAGTTGGGAATCTCAATCCTGCATGGAACCAGTCAGCGGATCCCAAGACGTCAGACGTAAGTGCTGTTCGCTAGCCAACTTCACACACCAACGTACCAGATCGCAGTTGCTTTTCGCGAAGGCTTCTAGTCTAACAGGCGAAGAGTTCCTGGGTAGATTGAACTACTACACCAAAGCCTGGTTGCCAGCCCGAGACACATTGGTCGCTTCCTTAGCCAAAAGCAAACAAGCCATCGATTCGAGCGGTAAAATTGTCCTTTTCGAACAATTTCTCCCTTGGAAAGTCGGTAAATTGCTTGTTATCCCGGTATAAAACTAATATCAAGCTGTCAATACAGGAACATCTCTTTGAACTTGAAGCAGACTCATCGTTTCCGGAAATAGCTCCCGAACAGGTGGTATATGTCGTCTACCCAGACGAAATAGCGGGTAATTGGCGCGTTCAGGCAGTCCCAGCGTCTCCTGAAAGTTTTGAGAGTCGCAAAGCACTACCCGAGGCTTGGCGAGGGCTCCGGGACGAAGAATTATCAACGGTGTCAGGTATTCCTGGTGGTATATTCGTTCACGCGTCTGGGTTCATTGGGGGTTCGTATTTTGATTCGTGCTTGGTGATAAGGACTAACGTCGCGCACTTGCAGGCAACGAAACTATGGAGGGGGCGCTGCAGATTGCCAGAACTGCTCTTGCGATGTAGTTGGTATCTGTTTGGCGTCTTAAAGCCTCGCACATGTCAGATTATCCCAACAACCAATCCTACGATCCTCGTCAACATCGATCATGACAAGGCATCGGAACTTAATAAAAAACTCTGGTCTACACTCATCTTAGAAAACGAAATATATCAGCGCGTGACACGTGTTTATCCATGTAATAATATGTCAAAGAATAGTCGCCCTCACCCGAAACATGTGTATGTCAAACATGCCGCCCCAAGCGAACTATCTTTCGCTTAACCTTTCCAAACTTCAATGGCACGTTATTGCGCCAATCATGGTCCTCTATGCCTATCTCTACTTCAACCCAGCATAACTGATGCAGTCACGAAGCCGGGTGACTTCAGCAACGTGAATTATGCATGTTCCGTTGCACTTTACAGCATGGCTGAGTGAAGTCCCTTGATCACCCATTGTCCTTTCGTGATTCACGCTACCGTCTGGGCCTTCTGGTGGCAGTCGTCAGCATGTCCTTGCGCTCTCCCCATCCTACCACTAGTCCCACTTGCGAAGCCCTCGACTTACCACTTTGGAAGCGTAACAACGACTGTCGAATGAACCCCAACTCCTCAAATGGAGACCCCCTGCGAAAGGGATCTTTCGTGGAAGCCCATTATCATCCATTTCTGTTCGCTATGATGACCTTCTCAGCGATGGCTGAACTTGGCCTTACTGCGTTCCTCATTAGCGCTGGAAATGAGAATCGGACATGGCCAAGTGGACGATACCACTCTCTGTACGTTGAAAGCTCATACGGATTTGGTGGTATCAACGAAGTGACCCATCTCCTCGCTTTACAGTTTGATTTTTTTCCTGTTTAACGCAGTGTGGACAACTATGTTCTCCACGTCGTACATGATATGGACTGTTGATGGAGCCAGCTATTTTTTGGCTAGTATTGCTAGCTCAGTCATCTGGCTTGTTGTCACATGCGTTTTATGGGTGTGTAGTTTTCAAGAAGTCAATTAAAACGAGACAAACGTCTGGATATACAGGGAACAGCTGCAGGTGTCATGCATAATACAAGATCCGGCGGAAACTGTGCAGGTAGGGCCACTATATCAAGGTCTGTAGAGAATCTGCTCCAGGCTGCTCTAGATTCTGTGGCAGTATGCTAAATTTTTTGGTTAGGTGCCGGCAGTCCTTGACTGTTGAAGCATTAGGGTGGACAGAGTTTGGCCTCTGTGTTTTGACAATGGTGGCTACTTGTTTATGGGTCCGCACGACCAGAAGACGATATGTAGATGATTCTCGCAGATCCGTCTAGTGGTGGTATTTACATGATGTTATATATATATGTAAGAGCCATAAGGCATGGTCCTCTGATTATCGGATAAGGAGTTGGACCTGGCAAGTGATAATTGATGAATCAATATATTTATAGTGGTCTCAGGCCATTCACCAGCCCATAGTATTTACAAAGTACACATTCCTTGCCCTTAAAGGGAGGTGCAAGAAGCATAACCCACCCTCTAGTTGGTACATTGTAGGTAACTATGTCTGTCCTGATGATTTGGTCCTGGGAGAGGTTATGAGTCCTATTTATAGGATGAGCTTTTTTTGGAGACCAGGACTCATGTAAACAAACAGCTACTATGAGAGTACTACATCTCAGCATCTCAGATGTTTGTGTAAGGATGACTCTACATATGTCATGCCATGCGAACCCAAGGTCAGCCAATGCATGGTCTAGCAGGGGAAATCCAAAGAGAATACTCTGAGGATCCTATGCCCGGTGTCTCTATCCTATCTACCTAGTCTAAACAATAGCAGGGGTTTCCCATTGTTGCCATGTGGCTTAGGGTTGTACTGTACACTATCTACACTGTGCATGCAGAAGGGGGGTTTTCAACCATTTATCTGTGGAAACCCTAATTTCTTACTTTAAATGGGTGGATTAATGCTAGATGAATTTTGGATGAAATTTCATACCTTACTTTTTAGCCATCCAGGGGGTGAGTTTCATTTGTAATATATGTTGACATTTTTATCTATTAATTGGGTGGAATTTAATCTCACAAAGGGATGGAATATGTGGGATGTCTTTGATCCAGTAGAAGTTTATGATGTTCATCCAAAAGACAAGGTGTTTCTGTGTGTCATTTGAATTCCAATACAAACTATAAGGCTTCATTAAGAATATTAATAAATGCTAATAATCTCTGCATGGACTGCAAAAGTCTGTGCTGGACTCTGCAAGGACTGCATGGACTCTGCATGGACTCCACAGAATCCATGCAGACTTACTTACTTTCTTTTACTATTATGAATTACTTATACAAGTTTACTTACTATTTTACTTATTACTGATGTTCTACATACACATTGATAGGATATATTATATATATATATATATATATATATATTTTTTTTTGATTCCAATTTATTCTCTGTTGTGGCAAACCATATGGAAGAGAATATACATGCGTGGCTATCCTACTATATCTAAGGGACTCTGGTGCTTGTTGAGTGAGCTAAGGATTGGCTTTTGGCAGTGCATAGCACCCCCGAAAGCGCAATATGCGCGATAATTGACAGTGAATTGGTAGGGTAAGTGTTACGGCTGTTTAGGCCTTATCCTTTAGATCAATCTGGTTTATCGTTCATTCGCTATAGACTGTTGACTTTGTAAGTCTAACGTCCAATGACTCCCTCAATAGGGCTAAAGTCAGATCGTTGAATCAAAGATGCACTACTCCCTTCGTAAGGTAAGTAGGATCAAGTTCGCATCAAGAGATCAGAGTAGATGAATAAGGTTGATTCAGCTAGGTCAAGCTAAAGAACTAACTAAGCTAAAGTATCCCTATATATATGTAAGAGTCCAATAAGCGTGGTTTACGCTATTCGTTATATATAAAAGAATGAGTAAGCTAAAGTGAGAATGAGTAAGTGTAATACAAAAGATGAATAAGCATGGGAAAGGGAATGCATATATGGATCTTGAAAGATAAGAGTCGATAAGTATCTGGTAATCAGTAATATGTAAGAAAAGAAGTAATGGGGCATGTTAAGGAATTTGTAACATTACCCCCCCTCTATCTTTAAAGCGTCCCAGCTTTAATAATCAATTGGCTCCCCTGTCATGTTTGCAATGGCTTCTGGGTAGTCGAAAGGATTGTCAATCCCATCATCTACCTCTTCTTGTTCGTCTCCAATTCGTCGCCAGCTCTGATAATACCCTGCCATTCTAGTCGTGGGTCTTTTGGGGCATTGGTCACGACGATGTCCTGGTGCTGGTTGAAAACATATTGGACAATATTGTTTTTCACAGTTTATTGATGAATGTCCAAAGTTGAGGCATCTAGAGCATAATATGTTTTTATAGATGAGCGCTCTTTCTACTTGTGTGAGGTCGATAGGTTTTTCTCGACTTCCAACATAATTGAGAGGGTTCATTGTGTATTTGATGGGTTTGGGTGCTTTCTTCTTTTTAATGATGGATTTGGTGGCTTTTCGACCTTTTAAATGTTTAAATATTTCCGTGTTTGGAACCATGTCTGCTGGATCAGGAGTGGAATGTTGCGATGGTGAAGGAGATGATTCGCGAAAAGGCAGAATTGGAAGGGGTTTGGGTTGATAAATAGGAGAATTCGGAGTTGAAGGCGTGGGTGTTCTGGGAGGGGATGTTTGTACTTCTTCATCAACTGTATCAACTCTTTCGGTTGACTCTGTGGGTGTTGAAGGCGTGGATGTAGGTAGTCAAATTCCTTCTTGTAATAACGGAATTAGGTCTTCCAGAATTCGAAATTCTTGTGTGTCCACTAATTCTTCTGTAGTTTGATCTAGAGCTTGGCTGATATTTGCAGTTTGATGGTATAACATGTCCCTGATTTCCAGGTATTTTTCAACTAGTTTAATGAGTTGATCATGTGGTGGTTGATTGAATCCTTGAATCATTCGTTCGTGATGTTCTTCGTGCATGAACCACGATAGGAACTTCTGACAACGTATGATCTTTGTTGCAATTTCAAGACGTTCTTGAGATGCTATGTTAATGATAGGGGTATTGGGAGGATTGGTGAGAGCAGTGGCAGTGGTGATGTAGAAGTTGGTAGGGGAAGACATGTTTGTTAAAGGTCTGGAATTTGTTGAGAGCGATGGTAGACGATAGTTGGTTAGAGGTGATGTAGCTTCTGATAGGATTGAAGTATCATTTGAGCTCTTTTTAAATGGTCTTTGGGTTCCCACATGTTGTGTGCAGATGAGTAATCTTTCCATTTCACGAGGTATTGGAAGCCTCGGCCTCGTTGTTGGTGATTGATAATCCCTTCTACTTCATATTCTTCTTCTTGATTACAAGATCCGGTGGGGGTTCTAAGAAGTTGGGTCCATGAGTATCGGTTTCCTTGTATGGTGTAAGAAGGGAAGCATGAAACACGGGGTGGATCTTCCATTGTGATGGAAGTTTCAGTTTGTACGTTACTGGTCCGCGGACTTCTTGGATTTCAAAGGGTCCTTCTCATTTTGGTGCTAGTTTCTTTGAAGGATAGGGGATTCGAAGGTTTGTTCCTTCTAACCAAACGTGTTCTCCTTGTTTGAATGGAGTGAAACCTCGTGTTGTCCTTTCTGCAACTTTTCTTCTTGCCAAATCATGTGCTGCCATGGCTTCTTCTCTTGCTCTATTAAGTTCAATCATCCATTGTTCCACACTTGGAACATTTGTCTTCTGGAATGCTGATGGAATTGCTTGTGGTTCGTATCCCATCATAAGGAAGAATGGGGATCTTTTCGTTGTGGAGTGTGTTCTTTGATTATGTGCAAATTCTGCAATTGGGTTAAGATCCTTCCATATTGCTGGGTTGTTCTGGCAGAACATTCGGAAATAGATTTCGAGCTCTTGATTTAATCGTTCTGTTTCTCCATCCGTTTGTGGGTGATATGCTGTGCTCATTACAAGCTTGATTCCAAGGAGTTTTCCTAGTTCTTTGAAGACTTTTGCCGCAAATTGAGGGCCTCAATCAGATAAGAAGGTGTCGGGTAATCCAAATCTTTTGTAGACATGTTCCAGGTAAAGGTTCGCTGTTCCTAGAGCATCAATTGTTTTGGTGCAAGGGATAGAAATTACCCCCTTCGTAAGGCCATGATCTACCACGACCATGAGACTATCTTTTCCATCGTTTTCTGGGAGGTCTGTGACAAAGTTGGCTGTGACAAATGAGAAAGGGCATGGTTCTCCATTTGTTGCAATCAGTATTAGCCCTGGTCTTGTTGGGTGCATGTTGACTTTCATCTGTTGGCATGTGGCGCAGCCATCAATGTAATTTTTTATAAATACTCCCATTCCTGGCCACCAGTATTCTCGACTAATTAACTCCTGTGTTTTGTATTGGCCTGGGTGTCCTCCTGGTTTTGTATCATGATGTCTTTGCACTATTTCTCGTCACAGCTTTGCGTCTGGTCCTACATAACATCTGTTTTTGAAAAACAGAAGTCCGTCTTCGAATTTCCAATCAGACAAGTTTGATTTGATTGGTGGTGTTCCTGTCTCTTTTAACGCTTCAATTGATTTTGCAAACAAATCATCTTCTTCAACTGATTTCTTTAGGTCTTCTTGTAAACCTATGTCGATCATTTTGATGAAAATGTCATCTGGTAGAAGGATCTAGTCTTCGTTGTCTGTGTCTTCTGTACTGACATAGTCTGATCTTCTTGATAAAGCATCAGACTGTATCATTCGTGTGCCGGGTGTATGTACTAGTTTTCAGATCAAATTGTGACAGGAACAAGCTCCATCCTGCTTGTCGTCGGTTCAATTTTTGTGCCGTTCAGAAGTATGTCAGGTTCTTGTGATCTGACAGAATCACCGTGGGGAATTGTGATCCTTCGAGGTAATGTCTCCATGTTTTCAAGGCTCGAATGATGCCTAATAGTTCTCTGTTGTAAATTTCATAGTTTCTTTCTGTTTCTGTAAATGAATGTGAAATGTATCCGCATGGATGCCATTCTCCATTGTCATTTTGTTGTCGTAATACCACGCCTGTGGCCCATTTCGAAGCATCTGATTCAATGTGAAATGGTTTGTTCTTGTCTGGCATCATGAGGACGGGCGATTTCAAAAATTTCTGTTTCAATCCGTCGAATGCTTCCTGACATTCTTGAGTCCATTTCCATTCAATGTCTTTTCTTGTCAGATTTGTTAATGGTCTGCTAAGTTCAGCATAGTGTCCAATGAATTTTCGGTAGAAGTTTGCAAATCCGAGGAATGATTGGACTTGTTTCACTGTTGTCGGGGCTGGCCAATCTGCGATTCCTGCTAACTTTGTTGGTTCCATACCTATTTCGTTTTCTCTGATAACCAATCCGAGGTATTCAAGTTCTGTGGCTTCGAATACGCATTTGTCCAGATTTAGGTATAAGTCGTTTTCCTTCAGTTTATCCAGGACCTTCATGGTCTTTCTTTGTAAATCATCGATGTTGTCAGAGGAGATCAGGATGTCATCCATGTAGATCAGGATCCATCCTTCATCAATTTCTATTGCGTAGATGTCATTCATCATGTTCTGGAATGTTGCCAGTGAATTGCATAAGCCGAAAAACATAACAAGAGGTTCGAATAATCCTCTGTTAGTTTTGAATGCTGCTTTCCATTCATCGCCTTCTTTGATCCGGACATTGTTGTATCCCCATTGTAAATCCAGTTTTGTGAAATATTTGGCCTTTCAGTTTGTCAAGAAGTTCCCCTACAAGTGGTAAAGGGTATGCGTTCTTTACTGTTCCTTCATTTAATCTTCTGTAGTCCTGGGTTGGTTGAAGTTTTGCTGAGTCTTTCTTTGATACAAAGAAAAAGGGTGATGCTTGTGGAGATTTCAATGGTCAGATATATCCTTTTTGTAGGTTTTCGTCAATGAATTCGTCCAATTTTCCTTGTTCCGCTGGACTAATAGGATAGATCTTACAATCTTTCGGAATGAAGTCTGGTTTTAGATCTATTGCATGGTCCCATGATCATTGTATTGGCATTCTTTCTGAATTTGTTTTGTCAAATAATGACGCATATTTCTGATAAAATTCTGGTAGCGTCTTCTTCGGCTTTTGATCTTCGATTTCTGCCTTGTGTTCCATTTCCTGTGATATCGATGTTTTTGCATTTATCCAGATGGATTCTTCTTCGTCATCTTCTGGATGGATGTATGTCCTAAGTAAATTGACTTCGTGTTCTTCATCTTTTTTGTCGATTCCTAAAAGAATTGGTTGCCAATCTTCAAGGGGTTGATTCCTTGGGATTTCTTCTAGATGTTCTTCCTGTATTTCTGTTACCGTTGCCTTGGGGTATTGCTGTTTTTGCTTCATCTGTCAGATTTCTAAATTCTTTCGGATTGCTTCCGATAGAACTCCTTTCTTGATACTTGGTCCGAAGTCGAGTGTTCCTTTCTCCCAATTGATTTTGGGGTTGTGCCGTTTTAACCATGGTAATCTGAGGATAATGTTTTCTTTTCCAAGTCCGCTAACTAATAGTCGGATTCTGATTTCTTCATCTCCAATTCGAATCTTGGTCCATACACAGTCTGTGATGTTTCCTGATTTGTTCTTTGTCCCATCTACATTTCTGACCAAAATTGATTTTCTCAACGGAGTTGTCTTTATTTTGTTTTCTTCGACGAATGTTTTGTCGATAAAGATTCCTCCGGCTCCACAATCAATGAGTCCAATTGCTGGAATTTCGACGTTTTTCTGTTCTTCAATCACTGTA
Organism: Collybia mongolica; assembly: GCA_013420905.1. Taxonomy (NCBI): domain Eukaryota; kingdom Fungi; phylum Basidiomycota; class Agaricomycetes; order Agaricales; family Clitocybaceae; genus Collybia; species Collybia mongolica. The sequence goes on from JAAXNY010000004.1 coordinate 1,963,670, forward strand.
ATTGGAATAGATAATGATTGTCGATTCATCTCTCCTAAAATTACAGGTGACAATGTAACAGAATAGGTCTCGGCAGGTACTGACGTCAATTCAGTCCGCCTCTTTAAAAACCCTCAACTTCCATATTCTTTAAGGCAATTTCCTTTTTGTCTTCATCTAATTCTGCCATAAAAGATCTGATTTTCATGTAGGCATCTTTGCCTTTCATTGGTAGTTTTGGTTCTTCCTTTCATGGAGTTTGAGGAATTGAACCTCCTGCTTTGTGATCGGATGCTTGATGTCCAAATTTATGGCATTCGAAGCATAGTCCTCGTTTCATATGCTTGTCTCTTTCTTGAATGGTCAATCGGTCTATGTCCATTGCATTTGGATCTTTGTTTGGAACATATTTGGGGTTGTTTCATTGGAAATTATATTTTTTTCCACTGTTTCCTCCTGTTGGCTTTCCTGTGTTTCCTTTAATTCGTGCTACAATTGATTTTGCACGTCTGTACTGGGTGTCGAATATGGATGCTTTCTGGTACCAACCCTTGATGGTGGTAGGTGGGTTATCCATTGTCAAAATTTTCTGCATCAAGGAAGGGGGTATTCCTTCCATGAAGTATTCAACGAGTGCTTCGCTTTCGGTGATCTGACTTTCTGATGTGGCTGATTTGAATTCCGCAATGTAGTCATCTGCTGTCATCTTTCCTGTCATGCGCAGTGTTTTCAGGGTTTGTCTGGCGTCTCCTGCTTCATCTGGTGTAGAGAACGCTTCTTTGACTGTTGCTATGAAATCTGTAAAGGTTCCTGGGTGGGTACTATTTTCTCTGTACCAGGATTTCTTCCATGGTCCTGCTGTTCCTCCTTTCATGTATGAGAGCATGTAAAGGATCTTTTTCCATTCCGTGTCATAAATTCTATCATTTGCTTGCAAGTACATCTTGCAGTCAAGGACAAAGTCCTTTGTCATTCTTCGGTTTCCATCAAAGATGTTTGGTGAACTGAGTTTGATTTCGGTGGGTTTTTGTTTGTCTGCCATTTCTATGTCTGAGTCGGGTGGTATCGGGGAATTTGGTGATTCAGGTTTCAGTGGTTTCTCTGGTTCCTTTCCTTTGGAACTTTCTGCCTTTGGTTTTGGCATGGTGGGCATTTCTATTGTTTGTGTGACTACTGAGAGTCTTGGTTGTTCTTCTGCGTCTTGGAAGTCTTCGTTGCTAAAGGCACTTTGCCTACTGCTGCTTCTACTGCTTTCACTGCTGCTCGCAGGTTTTAATCCGTATCATGGTGCCGTTGCATCTGAACCTTAATAGGTTGACAATTCTGATCAGCTTGACCTTTTGTTACAGCTGTTTAGGCCTTATCCTTTAGATCAATCTGGTTTATTGTTCATTCGCTATAGACTGTTGACTTTGTAAGTCTAACGTCCAATGACTCCCTCAATAGGGCTAAAGTCAGATCGTTGAATCAAAGATGCACTACTCCCTTCGTAAGGTAAGTAGGATTGAGTTCGCGTCAAGAGATCAGAGTAGATGAATAAGGTTGATTCAGCTAGGTCAAGCTAAAGAACTAACTAAGCTAAAGTATCCCTATATATATGTAAGAGTCCAATAAGCGTGGTTTACGCTATTCGTTATATATAAAAGAATGAGTAAGCTAAAGTGAGAATGAGTAAGTGTAATACAAAAGATGAATAAGCATGGGAAAGGGAATGCATATATGGATCTTGAAAGATAAGAGTCGATAAGTATCTGGTAATCAGTAATATGTAAGAAAAGAAGTAATGGGGCATGTTAAGGAATTTGTAACAGTAAGGGTATAAGGTTAATGATAGGAAAAGAGAGAGACCAAGTGGGAGTGGCATAATGGGTTGGTTGGTGTGCACAGTTTTAGGGTTGATCCTCCAGAGGAGGTGGAGGGAGTGTGAGGTCACCATACACAGATCAGAAATGGCCAGAGCTTGCAATGAATGTGAATAATGTGGGGAAGAGGTCCTTCTGGGATAATAGCTTTGCAATGTTGCGTGCGTCTTGCCCGATTGTGGCCTGAAGTGTGTCTCTGGCATTTTGGTGTGCAGGGCAGTGAAGTAGGTAGTGGGCTACTGTTTTGTTATGTCTGTGGCAGCATGGGCATGTGGGTGAGTCTGCTTTGCTGATGCAGTGTAGATGGTGGGCAAGTGGTATGTGTTTGGTCCTCAACTGCGTGAGGATACTGCCATGTTTTCGCAGGATTTTTACAATCATCATGTAGTATTTGCTTGACGGTGCTGTGGGATCCATATGTTGGAGTTTTTTGTAGTGTTTCGATGATGCCCAGATCTTTTTTGCCCTTGTTTTAAGTGTCGTTGTGTATGCCTGCTTCACTGCCGATTTGCTCCATGGTAGTTGTGTCTGCAATAACTCCGGTAGTTGCCTCCTGGTACTGCTCCCCTTTATCACCACTTCCTTAGCCTCCTTGTCTGCTCTTTCATTCCCTATTATTCCCTCATGTCCTGGCATCCAATGTAAGTTAGCTTGTAAGTTGCGATTGTGGAGTGTTCGTGCATCATGGTATTGTGTGTGAATTTCATTGAGTATGTAGTGACCCGGGGTAGGTTTGATGGAGTTCATCGAAGTGATGGCAGCATGGTTGTCAATGCCAAATGTCATAGCTCGGACATTTTCTTCCCTCTTGATTAGCTTCAAGCCCATTAGGACCCCAATGCACTTGCCCTCATAAACTGTGTGATGTTTTGCTGACCCCAGTCTGTACCTCATAACACTTGATACCCTCCCTACTCTGTATAGCACTGCTGCTGCTCCAATCTTTCCTCCTATCCCTGATCCTGTTAGAATTGACCTGTATATATAGCTTAGCTTGGTATTGTTTTGCTTCTTTCATTGTTCTATTGTTCTATTGTTCTATTGTTCCATTGTTCTATTGTTCCATTGTTTATTGTACTCTACTATTGTTCCTACAGGTATATAGGTGTAGAGTAGCTCGTTCTGGAGTCCCCAGTTTCTTACTTAGGACTCCAGCTCTAGGCTTCCACCTTTAACAGGTTATGGGCCCCGTGCTCTAAGAGCTCTAGTTCAAGTATACAACTCACCAGTGCCATTTTTGCACCCTCTGTTCGCATTTTTTGCCTTTATAGTGTGTTGCACCCCCTTTAGTTACAAGGGCATCCAACTTTTGGGACCATACTCTTCAGTGGGTTGGTTTTCATCCTACCTAGGAAATATCCCAGTAATCATCCTGGTGATCCTGGAGGTGCTACAATTGGGATTGCTCAGTAGTTACAGTAGAATACTCTCAGCACTCCTTTCCTGCACACACTCCTGAAGGCTCAACTTGGAACCCTGCCCTTTGTTATTTTCAAGGGAACCTGGTTGTATTCCTGTTGATACAAACTTGCACAGAGGTCAACACCCCATTTTCACTCCTTACCAACATGTCTCTTACAAAACCTACCTTTCCCCTCCTCAATGACACCAACTACACCTCCTGGGCATCTGATATGTCTGCCTGGCTTAGGGCTAATGACAGCTGGAGGATTGTCAAAGGCATTGCTAGAGTGCCCTCCCTCAGTAGCCCTCCTACAGAAGAGCAACTGGATGCACAGGAAGCCTACCTCATCAAAGTTGAAAAGGCAGCTGGCCAGATCTTCTTTATGGTTGAGGAACCCCAGAGAGTCCACTTCAATGGAATTGCTGAGGATCCTGTCAAAATGTGGGAGGCACTAGCCAAAGTACATGTCCAGAAGCGTCCTGGACCTCGCTTTAATGCCCTGGATGACTTGTTCTCCATCAGAAAGCAAGAGGAAGAGTCCCTTCAAACTCTTATTAACAGAGTTGAAAAAGCCATCATCAATGTCAAAAGTCTTAGGTCAGAGAAGTATACTCTGGCTGACATGGACTCAGAACTAGCAACCATGGCTTTGATTAGGGCTCTTCCTGAGGACTATAATCACTTTGTGACCAGTTTACTCCTCACTTCTGACTTGGACAAGTCAAAAGTCCATCAGGCATTCATTACTGAGGACCAATCTCGTCACAGAAGGGCAGAAGAGCAGACTGCCATGGCTGCATCCACCTCTGGCAATAGTTGTCATTTCTGTGGCAAAGGGGGTCACATCCAGACCAAGTGCACACTGTACATCAATGCACAAAAGGAGGCAAAGAAGTCTAATGGGACTTCAAATGGTGGCAAAAATAAAGGCAAAAAGCGCAAGGAGACTGCAAACAAGGCACAGGAGTCCAAGGAGGAATCCAAGGACAGAAAGGACAAGGCACAGGACAATGCCTCTGATGAGGATGTTACAGAATATGCTGGAAATGCAAGTACCTCCCTCCCAGATCATTCTGATCTGTCTGGCCCACTGCAACTAGATGCTGACTTCAATTGGCTTCCAGACTCTGGGGCCTCTTCGCATATGACCCCACATTGCAATTGGGTGCATAATTATCGCCCTCATGTTGTACCAATCAGGCTGGCAGACAATAGTGTGATATATTCAGCTGGGGTTGGGACAGTTGTGTTTAATCCTGTAGTAAAAGGGCAGAATCTGCGTCCAGTGGAGTTCACTAGAGTCCTACATGTACCTAGGCTTCGGAACAACCTCCTCTCTATCCTATACCTCACCAGAGCAAAGGGTTTCAAGATTGTGATTGACAGTCAGGCATTGTGGTTCAGACTCAAGGACTCATCTCAGGCCTTGTTCTCTGCCACAATCAAGTCCAACAACTGTGCCCAGCTTGATGGAACAGTCCAATGCATTTCAGAGTATGCTAATGTTGCCTCTACTCTTCCTCTGGACTTGTCCCTGTGGCACAGAAGACTGGCTCACCACAATTATGCAGTGGTTAAGACTATGGCTAAACAGGAGTTGGCAACAGGCATGGACATGAATTCTACAACCAACCCAACCACTCATGGTGACCATTTACTACTGTTTGTTTACCATTTGTTTAGCATTTAGATAGGTGGTTAGTAAACTAAACAGAAATGGTAAACAGTAAACAAATGAGACAATTGGAGCCTTAAGAGGTAAAGAGTGACTGTAAAATGATATGGGCTATATGAATGAGATAGAAATAAAAATGGTAATCTAATATAATTTTTATTTACTCAAACTATATATACTATTTGTTATTAATAACATAACATAATGGCACTGAAAAACTTGCAACCAACTAGGTTCAAACATGTACATGCACAAACATTACATAAATATGTTTGGCATTCATAACCATTGGGCAAGACAGACAGCCAATGCCAATGCACCAAACGCCAACCAACATCAACATGACAATGCATGAGATGGTGTGGGGGGAAGGCTAGAAATGGATGTGGAATGAGAGGACGACAAGGAAAGGGCACCCCAAGGGGCAAAGGGAGGTGAGTCCCACATGCCGCTCATCTACATGCTCACCGCGCAATGTGACCCCTCCCACTTCAGGAACCTGAGGCAAGAAGGACACGGCCACCAACACCCAGGGTGCCCTGGTGCACCTGGAAGACAACAACAACAACAACAACAACAACAACAACAACAAAGACAGCAACAGCAGCAGCAGCAACAGTGTGGATGAGGCCTGCAGCAACAACGGCAACAGCAGTGGCACCAACAATGGTGCAATGATGACAACAACTACAGCCATGAAAAAGACAACAAGCACCACAAGGACAACAACAATGACAAAGGACAATGACCACAACAGGGACAACAACAAGAAAAGTGGCCAGTGCCGCCACCATCAAAACCCAGGCCACTGACAATGCCACAGGGGCCAATGAGGACAATGGGGGCAGCAGGGGCCCCCACCCATATTAATTATATATTTACTATCAATGTGTGATATTCAATATCAATATATAATATGATCTGAGCCATATAAGAAACTGTCCCAACAAGACCAAAAATGACTACTCCTCTCAACTGAGGTAAAAATGCGACAAACAGCCAAACTATGGTGCGTTGCACCACATTGGTATCTGGGCCAACAATGGCATTGAAAGCTGAATTAAAGGATGCAGTTGGAGCAAATACAGATGTGAGAAACACGAAAGATGCAAAGATGGTGCTTGAAGCAGGACAATACTTGATACCTGGTGTGCCTGTCACCCTGGCCCTCTTGGCCCTCATTCTCCTCCAGCTTGCACAATCTGTACCCAAGCCAGCCAGAAGATTGGCAGATGGCATTTGCGCAATATCCTTTCTTCTTGAGGAAATGACTGCAGACCTTGCTGCGGAAGCCATCGCTTCTGCGGTGATGGCCAAACTGAAAGTTTCATTCAAGGAAATCCAAGACGCGACAGAGGACATGAGCTGTGTGACAGACAGAATCAAGGATGCAGCAGCAAAGAACCTCATCATCATTGACAGCATACGTGAAGACCTAGGAGACCTATTAGAAAAAGTTACACAAGTCAGCTCTGAGCTCACTGACCGGCCGCCAAGACCAGCAACCAACACCGACACCTACACCACTGAATAACACAATTCCCCCATGGCACGCGGCAGTGGTCATGCAAGGAAACACCAAATCCCGACAGATATATGTACGGACCAACCCAGGAATGGATGACAATGGCCTCAAGGACCTCACTGAGAAAGAACTGGTAGCGAAGGCCCAAATTGCACTTGACCTCATGGGGCTTGGGGCAACTGATGCACTGGAAGGAACTGCTTTTGTCGGTGCAAAGAAGCTACGCACAGGAGTTATTCAGTACCAGCTCAGCTCAGAGTTGTCCACAGAATGGATACAGGATAAAGCAGTGATGGCAAGCTTCATGGAACACTTTGGAGGTATGTCCACTGTTTGTTCCCAGTTACGATACACAGTGGCAGAATTTGTTCCGGTGTTGTTTGACCCAGATGTCCAAGGAGCAAGAGATGTGGTAGAGCACAATAGTGGTCTCCCCATTGGAGCAATGGTACATGCGAAGTACAGTGGCTCAAAAAACTGCCCCAATGTTTGTACATTTTTGAAAGATCAATATGGTATGAAGTGCTGACATAAGCAGGGGACCTGGGGTAATTATGTAAGATACTATGACATCGTGGCTTTCCAATGGACCCTGGATCATGTGATTTGGATCAATATCCATTAAGCTATAAGCCAAACAAAATGGTTACTTATTGGGGCAGTTTTTTGACCCTTATCTTATTTTCCATTATTCTGGCATTTATGATCCAATGCAAGAACATTATGGACTGTGGGAAGAATAAACAATGTCATGTGACTTTATTTGTATCAATTTGACATGTTGGAATTGGTTCAATCATCTTCTTGACCTCTTACCACCATCATGAAAGCCATTTCTACTGCTCAGCACAATACTGTTGTTTCTCTCCTCAATGAGGGCTATTCTCAGCGTCAAATCAAGGAGAAAACTGGTCTAGGGAAGGGTACCATCAGTAGGATCAGCAAAGATGTGGATGGAAACAAAGAAAACAACCTTGGTGGCCGCCCCTCCAAGCTGTCTGTTCGTGACAAACAGTCAATTATTCGTCAAATCAAGTCAGGGAAGCTTGATAATGCAGTTCAGGCTACCCAATTCATCAATGGCATCATCCCCAATCCTGTCACACCCCAGACAGTCAGAAATGCACTCAAGGAAAATCAATTTTATGCTGCTACAAAGAGGAAAGCTCCTCTTCTCAAACGAGCCCATCGCATCCGGCGTCTCCAGTTTGCAAAATATCATGAAAGCTGGACTGTGGAGGACTGGAAAAGGGTTCTATGGACAGATGAGACCAAAATCAATAGGATTGGGTCAGATGGAAAGGTTTATGTCTGGAAACAAAGGGGAGAACCACCATCTGATAGAACAACATCACCTACTGTCAAACATGGAGGAGGAGGAAACCTCATGGTATGGGGTTGTATGGGGTGGAATGGAGTGGGAAAGCTCATAGAGGTGCAGGGGAACATGGACAAGGTTCAATACTGTGAAATTTTGGAGAGTGGAGTTCAGGAAAGTTTTGAGAAGTTGGAAATGGTGGATGGCAAGCGCTACTTTCAGCAAGATAATGACCCCAAACACACATCTGGACTGGCCACACAGTGGTTTGAAGACAACAACATTCAAGTCCTTGGCTGGCCTGCCCAATCCCCTGACATGAATCCAATAGAACACCTTTGGGAACATCTCAAGCGCCATCTTAAAGAATATCCGACACCACCCAAAGGAGTACATGAGTTGTGGGATAGATTGGCTGAAGAGTGGGGTGAAATTCCACCAGAGGTATGCCAAAACCTGATAGAGAGTATGCCCAGGCAGATACAAGCAGTTATAAAGGCAAAAGGTGGTCATACAAAGTATTAGATAGAAAATTAATAGAGGGTCAAAAAACTGCCCCAATGAGTAATCATTTTGTTTGGCCTATAGCTTAATGGGTTTTGATCCAAATCACATGATCCAGGGTCCATTGGAAAGCCACGATGTCATAGTATCTTACATAATTACCCCAGGTCCCCTGCTTATGTCAGCACTTCATACCATATTGATCTTTCAAAAATGTACAAACATTGGGGCAGTTTTTTGAGCCACTGTACCCGTGCTATGCCTTGGTGAATGGATACTCTTATTTGTTGATGATGCTGCTGTGATAGTTGTAGGACGGGATTTCAAGGAAACACACACAGCACTCAGAGCCATCATGACATGGCTTGGAGGGATCTTCAAGTGGGCAATCAACCACAACTGTGAATTCAGGCTCGACAAGTTCCAACTGGTTGATGCCACATGCCAGTGCATCCCACACACTTTCATTCACTGAAAGACTGTCCCCATGCCACGAACTACATTAGTCCTCAATGGCCACCACATAGAATCAAAGCCAGCTGTGAAATTTTTGGGGGTTATGATTGACAACACACTTAACTGGAAAGCCCAGTGTGCATCAGCACTTGCAAGAGGACAGGACTGGATTGTCCAGTTTGGGCACCTAGCTAAGGCCTCCCAAGGTGCATCAGCACGGTACATGCACCAACTGTACCTCTCAATTGCTGTACCACATATGCTGTATGGTGCCGACATCTTCCTCACCCCACACAACTGCATCTCCCCCAACAAACCAGATGCTCAAAAGAGTGGATGAGCTATCATCAACAAGCTTGCAGGAATCCAATGACATGCAGCTATCATGATCGTAGGTGCCATGCAAACAACACCCACTGACACACTGAACACATTAGCAAACCTCCTCCCCTTCCACTTGTTAGTCAACAAACACTGCCACTGAGCCACACTATGCCTTGCCACTCTCCCCGAGCAGCACCCCCTATACACACCAGTCCAGTATTAGAATAGGAAGGTGCAGGGATGTCTGTGACAGCCAACAGCTGAAGTCCGAAGTAAGTAACTTGTTTATTGATCAAACAGAAGCTGTACTAACCTGAAGTCCGAAGTAAGTAACTGGGGACTTCAGGACTATCTACTCTCCTATATATATGTGCTAGAACAATAAGGAGAGTAAAGACAATAAGAACAATAAGAAGATGATAAGGATCTGATCATCTGGTATGATAGTGATCAGCATCTGGTCATCTGGTCAGATGCCAAGAGATCAAGAACAATAGAGACAATAGTCACCAGACCATGATAACCATCTGATAAGGATCAGGTGGATCAGGGGTGACAGAAACAGCATAAGGCTGTGTATGGAGATGCATGTGGTCAGTTCTAACATCCAGATAGCTGCTAAGCATCCCAACATCACCCATGCATCACCCCTCCACCAACTCATAGGGACATACAAAATCCAACCAGAGCGCATGGAAAAGATTGACTCAGTACAACAGTCCAACAAATAGACATCACCATTTACGATCACAATCGCAGAAATGAGAGAAGAGGCAGTAGAAGAGGACGAGAGGGATAGAAGAAACGTGAAGGTATACACAGATGGATCTGTTAAAGGTGGAAGCCTAGAGCTGGAGTCCTAAGTAAGAAACTGGGGACTCCAGAACGAGCTACTCTACACCTATATACCTGTAGGAACAATAGTAGAGTACAATAAACAATGGAACAATAGAACAATGGAACAATAGAACAATAGAACAATAGAACAATGAAAGAAGCAAAACAATACCAAGCTAAGCTATATATACAGGTCAATTCTAACATACCCCCCTGACCTGGTGCATCTCAATAAGAGTTACCAAAATCAAAATAGAGTAGTCAGAACCAAAACCATTCAGGGTTTAATACCCATCATCTCCCTGCAGTATTGAACCTTGGGGAGTGTAACAGCCTTGGTAAGAATATCTGCCACTTGAGCTGTTCCAGGAATGTGATAAGTAGAAATAATTCCACTTTCCACTTTTTCCCTTAGCCAGAATAGTCTGGTGTCAATATGTTTCATTCTTCCATGGTGTTCTGGGTTCCTGGTCACATTTAATGAAGACATATTGTCAATCATTAAAATGGAAGATTTTTGGATAGGATACCCAAGTTCTTGCATAAGACTTCGCATCCAGAGGATCTCTTTGCCTGCCTCCACAGCAGCAACATACTCTGCTTCAGTGGTGGACAGTGTGACAATTGGTTGCAGTTTGCTGCTCCAGCCTATTGCTCCTCCCCCCAAAATTGTGACATATCCACCAGTAGAGTGCCCAGTGTCCACACAGTCTGCATGAGAGGCATCACAGTATGTCTTGAACTCCAGTGGTTCACCATTTGCCTGGTAGGTCAACTTGTAGTCCATGGTGGCCTTGCAATATCTGAGCATATGCTTTGCAGCAGCCCAATGCTTAGGACCAGGATTAGAGTTATACCTTGCAAGCTTGGCTACACCTGCAGCTAGATCACCTCTAGTCATACTGACAAGATATTGAAGTGATCCAACAAGACTGAGATATGGGACATTTCGCATTTCCTCCCTTTCTGCATCTGTCTGTGGGCACATTGACTGGGATAGAATAAGTCCTGGGGTCATAGGAGTGCTGATGGGATTGCAGTCTGTCATGTTGTACTTTTCCAGCATGTCCACAATGTACTGTCTCTGGGAGAGGGCAATGGTGCAATTTGGACGATCTCTGATGATTTCCACACCCAATAGGAACTGAGTGGGCCCAAGGTCACGAAGTTTGAAGTGTCTGGACAGCTCCTTGACTGTTCTGTCAATTTCTGCATTGGATTTTGAAGCCAGAGTGATATCATCAACATAGATGGGGACAATGATCTTGACTTCTCCCTTTACATACAAGTAAATGGAGCGGTCAGATTCCAGTCTGGTGAATCCCATGCTGTCAAAAACACCATGTAGCTTCTTGTTCCACTGCCTGGCAGCCTGTTTGAGTCCATAGAGCGATTTCTTGAGCTTCAAGACCTTGTTTCCAACCACATAACCCGGAGGAGGACGCATATAGATGTCTTCTTCCAGATCTCCATTGGGGAAAGCAGATGTGATGTCCACAGAGCGCAGTTCCATGTCTTCAATTCCAGCAATAGCCAGAATCAATCTCAGAGCAGCTGGGCGAAATGTAGGTGCAAAGACTTCATTATAGTCAATGCCAGGATGTTGTGCACATCCCTTTGCAACCAGTCTTGCCTTGTAGCGCTCAATTGAGCCATCTGAATTGCGCTTGACCTTGAATACCCATCCTGAGCCAATTGCCTTCCTATCTTGAGGCAGATCAATGATGTCCCATGTGCCATTCTGTGTCAATGACTCTATCTCTTCATCAACAGCCTTCTTCCATTTGTCAGCATCCTTAGACTTCATGGCAAGGTGCCAGTTCTGGGGATCTGGCTCAGGACCAAGGGCAGCACCAGCAAAGTGGACAAATTCAAATCCATCCTCATCCATTTCACCACATGTGAAATTAGCCTCAATATCACTATCACCATCATCCAGAACAGGCTTGGATGGCCTTACAATCCAATATTCCTGGGGAGGTCTAGTAGCCCTAGATGACTTCCTGGTGGGGAGTACAGTGCCTTTGGGAGGCTTTCTACCTCTAGGTCTAACAGGACCATCATCCAAGTCAGGATCATGTTGCTCATTGGGTAGTGGGTAATTGGCTGGATCAATGTTTGGGATTTGGACATTATGCTGGACAGGTGGTGCTTGGGCAGGGGCTTGGGCAGCAGGGGGAATAGGTACAGGGGCAGGTGCAGGGGCAGGTGCAGGACGCTTTGGGGCTGATTTTAGATTATCATCATCATTATCATCATCATACCCCCCAAAATCAGGCATATTGCTTGAGTCTGGCACTGGACTGCTATCAGGACGATTTGGACCAACAAAAATAGGTGGGGGTGGGCCAGAGGGAACAGGGACACTGCCAGATGTCTTCAGACCAGGGAAATAACGCTCATCAAATTCTGCTTTGTCTGAGATCATGGTCTTCTTGGTGGTGGGGTTGTAGAACTTCCAACCCTTGTAACCATCAGCATATCCAATAAAGACACATTTCTCCATGTGTGACTGCAGAGTCTTGCGCTTATCCTTCTGCACAAAGACATAGGAGGTGCATCCCCACATTCTGAGATGACTGATATCAGGTTTAGTTCCAAACCAGCCATAGTGAGGAGTTTTGGGTGCTACAAGCGTTGGAATGCGATTCCAGATGTGTACTTGTGCATCCATGCAATGCTCCCAAAAGGATGGGGGCAACTTGGACTCTGCAAGCATAGCAGTAATGTCATCAGACATAGTCCTGTTGGCTCTCTCTGCAACTCCATTCTGCTGTGGTGTGTTTCTGCATGTGTGTCTCCTGGTAATCCCACAATGGTCTGTGAATTGAATGAACTCCTTTGACATGTATTCACCACCCTTGTCATCCTGCAATGTCTTAATAGTGTAGCCCTTGTCCTTCCAATGGTTCTCAGCATAAGCCTTGAACTTCTGGAATGCCTGGAATGCCTGAGACTTTTCCTTGAGTGCCATCACTGCTCTGAAATCCAAGAAATCATCAATGAAGGTAATCCAGTAGAGTGCTCCAGAATGCGATTTTGTAGTCATAGGACCATGCAAGTCACTGTGGATGAGTTCCAGAGGCTGTGTAGCACGATTTCCAGTAGAGGGATAGGATTTAGACTTCATTTTGCCTGCCAGACAAGCCTCACAGATAGGATCTGGCTTGGTTGTAGAATTCATGTCCATGCCTGTTGCCAACTCCTGTTTAGCCATAGTCTTAACCACTGCATAATTGTGGTGAGCCAGTCTTCTGTGCCACAGGGACAAGTCCAGAGGAAGAGTAGAGGCAACATTAGCATACTCTGAAATGCATTGGACTGTTCCATCAAGCTGGGCACAGTTGTTGGACTTGATTGTGGCAGAGAACAAGGCCTGAGATGAGTCCTTGAGTCTGAACCACAATGCCTGACTGTCAATCACAATCTTGAAACCCTTTGCTCTGGTGAGGTATAGGATAGAGAGGAGGTTGTTCCGAAGCCTAGGTACATGTAGGACTCTAGTGAACTCCACTGGACGCAGATTCTGCCCTTTTACTACAGGATTAAACACAACTGTCCCAACCCCAGCTGAATATATCACACTATTGTCTGCCAGCCTGATTGGTACAACATGAGGGCGATAATTATGCACCCAATTGCAATGTGGGGTCATATGCGAAGAGGCCCCAGAGTCTGGAAGCCAATTGAAGTCAGCATCTAGTTGCAGTGGGCCAGACAGATCAGAATGATCTGGGAGGGAGGTACTTGCATTTCCAGCATATTCTGTAACATCCTCATCAGAGGCATTGTCCTGTGCCTTGTCCTTTCTGTCCTTGGATTCCTCCTTGGACTCCTGTGCCTTGTTTGCAGTCTCCTTGCGCTTTTTGCCTTTATTTTTGCCACCATTTGAAGTCCCATTAGACTTCTTTGCCTCCTTTTGTGCATTGATGTACAGTGTGCACTTGGTCTGGATGTGACCCCCTTTGCCACAGAAATGACAACTATTGCCAGAGGTGGATGCAGCCATGGCAGTCTGCTCTTCTGCCCTTCTGTGACGAGATTGGTCCTCAGTAATGAATGCCTGATGGACTTTTGACTTGTCCAAGTCAGAAGTGAGGAGTAAACTGGTCACAAAGTGATTATAGTCCTCAGGAAGAGCCCTAATCAAAGCCATGGTTGCTAGTTCTGAGTCCATGTCAGCCAGAGTATACTTCTCTGACCTAAGACTTTGTTAGAACTGACCACATGCATCTCCATACACAGCCTTATGCTGTTTCTGTCACCCCTGATCCACCTGATCCTTATCAGATGGTTATCATGGTCTGGTGACTATTGTCTCTATTGTTCTTGATCTCTTGGCATCTGACCAGATGACCAGATGCTGATCACTATCATACCAGATGATCAGATCCTTATCATCTTCTTATTGTTCTTATTGTCTTTACTCTCCTTATTGTTCTAGCACATATATATAGGAGAGTAGATAGTCCTGAAGTCCCCAGTTACTTACTTCGGACTTCAGGTTAGTACAGCTTCTGTTTGATCAATAAACCAGTTACTTACTTCGGACTTCAGCTGTTGGCTGTCACAGACATCCCTGCACCTTCCTATTCTAATAGGTTATGGGCCCCGCGCTCTAACAGCTCTAGTTCAAGTATCCACTCCATTGCTGCCTATATACAGTCTCTGTTTCGCATTTTTGCCTTTATAGTGTTGTGCTCCCCCTCTAGTTACAAGGGCATCCAACTTTTGGGACCATACTCTTCAGTGGGTTGGTTTTCATCCTACCTAGGAAATAACCCAGTAATCATCCTGGTGCTCCTGGAGGTGCTACAATTGGGATTGCTTATTAGTTACAGTAGAATACTCTCAGCACTCACTTCCTGCACACACTCCTGAAGGCTCAGCTGTGGAACCCTGCCTTTTGTTGTTACAAAGGACCTTGGTTGTATTCCTGGTTGATATAAACCCTGCTCAGAGTCTCTATCCCATCTCCAAATTTCGCTTTTTTCAATGTCTTCCCTCACTAAACCCACCTTTCCTCTCCTCAATGACTACAACTACACTTCATGGGCTGGTGATATGGCTGCCTGGCTTCGCTCCCAAGGCCTCTGGAGGATTGTAGATGGCTCATCTAAACAGCCTACTCTGTCCTCACCTCCCACTCTGGAGCAGCTCACTGCTGTTGATGCCTATCTTCAGAAATCAGACAAAGCTGCTGGTCACATATTCTTAATGGTGGAGCCATCTCAGAAGATCCATTTCAACAAGATCACTGATGATCCCATCAAGATGTGGACTGCCCTTGAAGCTGTGCACATGCAGAGGCGTCCGGGCACCAGATTCAATGCCTATGACGATTTGTTCTCTATCAGGAAGCAAGAGGAGGAATCCTTGCAGAGTTTGATGAACAGAGTTGAGGAATCCATCTCCACCATTCAAAATTTGCGCCCTGCCAGCTTTACTCTAGCTGAACTGGATGCTGAGCTCGCTTCTATGGCTTTGATCAGAGCCCTTCCAGAGGACTACAGTGCTTTTGTCTCCACACTCTTGATGAAGGACACACTGGACAAGGCTACAGTGCATCAAGCCTTTGTCACAGAGGAGACCTCTCGTCGTCGTCGGGCTTCTGACCAGCTAGCAATGGCTGCCAGCACTCCAAAGCTCTCTTGTGACTTCTGTGGCAAGACTGGCCACATTATGGCCAAGTGCTTTGCATTTGAAGCTGCACAGAAGAGGGCCAGAGACAATGCCAAGCAGCAGACTACTGGCAACAACAAGCCCAGGCAGAGAAAGCGAAATGAGGGTGCTAATAAGGCACAGGAGCACAAGGACACTTCCAATGATGATGACCCCAAAGTAGAATTTGCTGGCAATGCAAGTACTCGTCTCCCTGATCATTCTGATCTTTCCACTCCACTCCAGCTTGATGCTGACTTCAATTGGCTTGCAGACTCAGGGGCCACTTCTCATATGACCCCTCATCGCCATTGGGTCCGAAATTATGCCCCCCATCGCGTCCCAATCAAGCTAGCAGACAACAGCATCATTTATTCAGCTGGAGTGGGCACTGTGGTCTTCAACCCAGTTGTAAGAGGAAAGAATCTTCAATCTGTAGAGTTTACCAGAGTCCTGCATGTACCCCAACTCCGAAATAACCTCCTCTCAATCCTATATTTAACAAGAGTCAAAGGCTTCAACATCTTTGTTGATAATCAGGCTTTGTGGTTCAGATTGAGGAAGGACAACACCAACTTGTTCTGTGCTTCCATTAATGCAAATAACTGTGCACACTTGGATGGAACAGTGGAACCCATTTCGGAGTATGCAAATCTCGCTTCCACCCTGCCCCTTGACTTCTCCCTGTGGCATCGACGCCTTGCACACCATAATTATGCAGATGTGCGCAGAATGGTCAGAGAGCAATTGGTAACAGGAATGGATGTCAACTCATCTCAGAAGCCAGATCCCATTTGTGAACCTTGCCTTGCAGGCAAAATGAAGTCTAATCCCTTTCCCTCTACTGGGCATCGTGCAAAGGAGCCTCTGGAACTCATTCACACTGATCTGCATGGGCCTTTACCAGTCAAATCCCATGCTGGTTCACTCTACTGGATGACATTCATTGATGACTGCACTGATTTCAAGGCTTCTGTGCCACTGAAGCGGAAAAGCCAGGCTCTATATGCATTCCAAGTCTTTAAAGCTCATGCAGAGAACCACTTCAAAGACAAGAAGATCAAGGCCATGCAGGATGACAAGGGGGGAGAGTACATGTCCAATGAGTTCATTAAATTCACAGACCTGTGTGGCATTGAGAGAAGGCACACTACTCGCAACAGACCACAGCAGAATGGTGTTGCTGAGCGAGCCAACAGGACTATGGCAGATGACATTACTGCTATGCTTACTGAGTCCCACCTGCCTGCATCATTTTGGGAGCATTGTCTAGCTGCACACATACATGTCTGGAATTGCATTCCTAGCTCTGCTGCACCACAGACACCACATATTGGTTGGTATGGCACCAAGGCTGATGTTGGACACCTCAGAGTCTGGGGGTGCACTGCATATGTGTACATTCAGAGGGATAAGCGCAAATCATGGCAGTCTCACATGGAAAAGTGTGTATTCATTGGGTATCCTGCTGGGTACAAGGGATGGTTGTTTTACAATCCTACCACCAAGAAGACCATTATTTCTGAGAGAGTTGAATTTGATGAGTGCTACTTTCCTGGTTTAAGGCAACCACTTCGCACTAGTGCATCTCCCCCACCTCACCCCATTGTCAACCTTAAGGTCAAATCAGCTGAGAGTGACAAAGGCTCGGAATCAGGCTCTGGACCTGATTTTGGGGGGGATGATGATGACTCTGCAGATATGCCAAATCTTGCTCCAAAGCCAAATGCTACCATTAAACATGAGAATACTCCTTCCAATGCCTCTTCAGCACGCACTCATGCATGCTCTTGCCACCCCTCACCAGCTCCATCTAGCTCGTCTCAAAATCACAATCCTCCTTGCCTCCAGCACACTGTGAATGTCCCTCCTATCAACCCTGCAAACTATCCACTTCCAGGCAATGATTATGATCCTGACCTTCATGAACCTGAACATTTGAGAAGGTCAGCTTGGTCTGTCTATTAGAATAGGAAGGTGCAGGGATGTCTGTGACAGCCAACAGCTGAAGTCCGAAGTAAGTAACTTGTTTATTGATTGAATAGAGGCTGTACTAACCTGAAGTCCAAAGTAAGTAACTGGGGACTTCAGGGCTATCTACTCTCCTATATATATGTGCTAGAACAATAAGGAGAGTAAAGACAATAGAAACAATAAGAAGATGATAAGGATCTGATCATCTGGTATGACAGTGATCAGCATCTGGTCATCTGATGAGAAGCCAAGAACATCAAGACAATAGAGACAATAGTCACCAGATCATGATAACCATCTGATAAGGATCAGGTGGATCAGGGATGACACAAACAGCATAAGGCTGTGTATGGAGATGCATACAGTCAGTTCTAACACATGGTGCACAGCTTCATCAATCTCAAAGCCCAAGTCAACAATGAGGAGGAGCAGGGCCTCAGTGAGTACTTATGCACATTAGAAATGTTGTCAATATCTTTAACATTGTCTAATGTCCTAGACAACTTCATTGACAATGAAGACAACAATGATAACAGATGGCCATCAGCATCCCTCACCAATGTTCATGACCACAATGAAGAATTTGACAACTTCATCTACGGAATTATCATCTCTTCTTGATCTCTTACCACCACCTGGTAGGAGGTTAGACACATAGTAAAGTTGCAAACTGCCGTTACTCCCTGGTTGAGCCCACCCACTCCCACCCTTTCTTGCGCTGTATGCCTGCCTCTCACTCTAAAGATAAACCCCTTAACCCTCCCGACCCCCCCGGGGGATCAGGGACGGTCGACCCTGCCACCGTCTTCCGACCTCCCCTGTCGAAATCTCCATCCCCCGCTATTAGCTTCTCTAGACAATCTCTGGAGCAGGCTCTACGCATTCAGAGGACGAAGCCCAGTAGGGCTAACTTCTCATCTGTCCACCCCTCTCCCGCCGGGAGCGACGAGGAGGGGGACCCTGAACTCGAGGCTGCCGATAACGCAGACTCTACTGTTAAGCGGACCGCCAAGGGCAAAGGCCGCGCTGCCGCACCCACGGACGATGCCGAGATGATTGATGTCTCAGGCATCCCCACGGATGCATTTGCTGAAGGGGATGATGCTAACTTGCAATACTCCTTCCAATTCCGTCGCGATCCAAAGACTTGGACCTCTGACACCGAATCCGCTGCTTCCTCAGCGCGCGCGATCGCCTCCTTCCTTGAATTTGGTGCGCAAAATGGAAAGATATGGAACACATCAGAATCTGACGGTCTCGTTGAGGCCTCAGGTCATCTGATCCGTAGCCTGGTCAAACATGGGTTTGTCAGGAACTCTCTCTGTGGCTTGGACCCCCAGTCCTCGACATGGACGTTCATGGAAAGTGTCGCGACCTCCATTCGCACTGCCCTTGCGGAGGAACGCCAGGCCCACCACGCCAAGTTCCCTCCTCCTAAAGTCCCTCCCGGCCAGCTGCCTAACCCATCAAGGCACCAGTCTTTCGCTCATCGCGGCTCGGACCCCGCCGGCGCTCGACGCCCCGGCACGTTCCAGCAAACCAAACGACGTAACCCCAACAATAATCCTTTCAGGAATGGGATGTACGTGCCGCCGGCCCCGCTATATTTGCAAGTAGCAGGTGCCCCTCCGCTGGCCCCCGGCCCTTCCAACCAAAAGAAAGCCAGGACCACTCAGCATGAGGAGAGTTTAGTCAGGTTGGCCCAGGCCTTCCCGTACTCAAACCCGAATCAGGTCATGGGTGCGAGCGAGCTGCTCACACCAAAAACAGCCAGTCCTAGCGCTCCTAACAAGCGCAAGTCCACCACCCACGGCCTGTCACGCAAAGCGATGACAGTGTTCGCTTCTCCTGCAGTCCCATGGGATCTCAAACCATGCTGCGCTCCCCTGACTGACGCCCTCACAAAGGCACAGTCCAAACTCCGGATCCTACACGAGGAGCGGTCACTTGGTAGCATTACTATCACAGCTGACAACATCCCGTCCGAGTCCGACATCAAGGTCATCCACCGCTGGTTCCAGTGGAACGCGGGACAGACCGAAGTCAAGGATGCCACGATCTACGTGGAGGCTGGCTCGTCCAGATCCTCTATGATGGTCGCTGACTTCCCCTTTTACGGCCTCGAACCCAAGCTGGGGGAGAATGGCAAACCAATCCCTATCTCTGGGCAAGACGCACTCAACGTCCTGCTTCAACGGTGTAATGCCAAACAGAGAAAGGCTCTCCGATTCTACCACTCTGTCCCGCCCAGAGTAGTGAAAGCTTCCGGTCACGCGTCTAATGTGTACCTCTTCTTTGAGATATACGACTCGGGGGGCGGGTTGAATCTTAAAGCGCTCAAGGGAACCTCATTCCAGTGGGGGACCCATAGGCTCCGCTTCGCAGAGGTGACCCCCAGAGTTGGGGCGCCCCTGTGCAACCGCTGTTGGAGGTACGGGCACCGCTCTACGGCGGCGGCTTGTCCTTCCAAAAGCATCCACTGTCAGAAGTGTGGTGGCAACCACGCCAAGAACTTCCATCGCGTACTGGCCTCGTGCTGCAAAGCACAGCCAAACGCGAAACCACCTATCGCGGCTACACCAGGTAACGAGCCGTGCCCCCACCCAGACAGGTGCATCAACTGTCGAACCGCCGGTCACCCGTCGGATTCGAGGGACTGCCCCTTCTGGAAGAAGAGATACAACGCCGGGTGGATCCTGGCTAAGTATAAATCTGTCAAAGTAGGTGACGCCATCATCGTCCCCCTTAGTAAGCTCACTGGCGCTTCCCCACCTCTAGGACCCCGTCCCCGAGCTGGAGAGCGTCATCTCCACGCTCAGCAAACTAGTCATTAATGAATAAGTTGTTTAGAGCGCGCATATACTGTCAGAATGTAGCAAAGAATACACTTTGGCTTGAAGTGCTCCTTGAGTCCGAAAAACTTAAGTGGGACATTCTATTAATCCAGGAACCCCCCTGGAAAGTCGTTAGACACACTGCGTCGCTCACGGCGAAGGAAGGCGCCCCGGTAATCGGGGGGCCGACCCACCCGGAGTGGACGTGCTTCTCCCCCCCGGGCATTGACGTAAATGCCTGACCGCGTGTCCTCACGTACGTGCACAACAGGCTCCGGCCCGCTAAGCCTGCGTTGAGACCAGACATTGTCTCTCATAGAGACATCATTGCAATTTCGCTAAAGGGCCCTGGTGGCCCGAAAACGATAGTCAACGTATACTCTGATGCCGAGGGAACCGCCATCAGACACATATCCGATCACCGGGACAGATTCCGTGACGTGGGTTATATGGGTGGTGATTTTAACTGCCCGTCCCCGTTATGGGACCCCGAAGTGATCGACAACAACCCAAAGGCCACCTCCCTACTGGAGGTGACACAAGACATCGGTCTCGAGAGAGTTGGGCCGCCCGCCAGGGTGACTACACATATCCCACGTAACAACGAACTCAGAGGATCAATCTTAGACCTTGTGTTTCTTGAAGACACAAGGACGTATCAAGCAGAAGTCCGTGTGGGGGAGGCGGGAGCCTTGGACCACAGGCCGCTTACCACAGTCCTCCCCATTAGACACGAAGTCATGGAGGGGAAGAAACGCATTAAGCCCAAATCAGAAGAGGAAAGTGATTTTCTCGAGATGATTGGGTTTAACCTAGGCTCCATTGAGCTGCCGGAGGAACCGTCAGCTGAGGGAATAGACCATGTTACTGAATGGATAGCCACCATCTTCAAGACCGCGTGGGACAAGTTCGCCGAGGCTGGGCGTGTAAGCGCCCGATCGAAGCCTTGGTGGAATGCGACCTGCACGGAGGCGAAGGAGATGGCCATGTTCACTAATGAGCGTGATGACTGGAGGACCCTAAAGAGGGCCACCAGACAAGCCAAGAGGGTCTTCTTTGATGAGCGCATTGAGGAAGTGTCTCACACCACTAAGAGGCCATGGGACCTCATGAACTGGGTAGGGCCTCGCAAGACACCCGCTGCTGTTACGATCAACCATAACGGCAACCCTTGCAACACGAACGAGGAACTGTGGGACGCCATCCACAGTACGTTCAACTCCGCACACGACAGACCAACCAACATGGCTGAAATGGGCAACCAATGGAAGGCCCCCGAAACCAGGGGCTGGACTAAATTTAGCCTCAAGGAGATGAGGGATGCCCTTCAGGGCACCTCGAACAGTTCGGTCCCTGGGCCGGACAACATCACCTGGAGGCATTTGAAGCAGCTCCTTGTAGGACCCAAAGCCCAGGCTATCATAGTCTGGCTGGCGAACGCATGCCTGTCATGCGGGCACTGGCCGGAACATTTCAAAGCCTCCCACACCGTCATCATCCCAAAGCCAGGGAAAGCGACGTACGACACTCCTAAGTCTTACAGACCCATCGTGCTCCTAAACACGCTAGGCAAGCTTATTGAGAAAATGCTATCCACCCGCTTGCAGTTTGAGGCCCAAGCGACGGGAGTCCTGCACCCGAATCAATTCGGTGGTGTCTGCCAAAACTCCACCGAAGATGCTGGAGTACTTCTTACCCACATTGTCCGCGAAGGATGGACAAGGGGGGTTAAGACAAGCGTGGTTGCATTTGACCTTGCCCAATACTTCCCCTCGATCAACCACGAGGTGATGATCAACATCTTAGAAGGCCAGGGGTTCGCGCCCGAAATAGTTGCGTTCTTCTGGTCGTACCTGGTGGGTCGCAAGACCAGATATGTTTGGGGGGACGATGAATCCCCCCCATTCGATTCGAGCGTAGGACTGGGACAGGGCTCCGCCCTATCCCCAATCCTGTCGGCCCTCGTACTAGCCATTCTCATGAAAGAGTTCTATAGACGGAACGAGAATGAATCGGACCTCATCTCCTACGTCGATGATGGGACCATCATATCCCAATCGAAGACGTGGGAAAGCAACAATGCTATGCTCAAGAGAGCGTACAACATCATCTTCCTCATGACGAGAGCCATGGGCCTGATCCTAGAACATGCGAAGTCCGAGGGCTTCCATTTCAGCCTTCTGAAGTCGGATGACAATCCGACCATAGATCTCGGCCACGCCCCCTATACAGGGGCCACACCTCTGAAACCGGGCATCCTTTGGAGATACCTAGGCTTCTACTTTGACCGCGCGCTCTCGTTCAAGAAGCACGTGGAGATGTATGCGAACAAGGCCCTGACCTCAAGCAGGGCCCTGTTAGCACTTGGAAACTCGGCACGGGGCTTAAGACCCGTGCACAAAAGAACTCTGTATCGGGCTTGTGTACTTCCAATTGCGACGTACGGATGCCGGCTATGGAATGTTGATGGGGCCCGCATCAAGGGGCACCTCGAAGCACTCCGCAAGATGCAACGAAAGGCTGCACTTTGGATCACAGGCAACTTCAGGACCACCCCGAAAGGGGCCCCGGAGACCCTCGCAGGCCTCCCGCCCATCCACTTGCATATCTGTAAATTGGTGGAGAGGAGCCACTACCGTGTCTGGACCTTGGCCAAGAGCCACGCAGTCAGGAACTTAATTGACGGACAGGCACACCTGTCAGTCAGTCGCATGTCCGACGCCAAAAGGCGCAGGATCAAATCCGGGATAATGGATTCATTTGCCCGATTAAAGGAATGCAGCGATGATGCGTCCCCAGTGTTCCCCCTCACGCAACCGGGCAGTCGATTACTTGACTGGGCGGCCGAGAGGGTGGAGATCAGACCCTCCCCTCCACCTGAAGAAGAGAAGGAGAAGAGGAAGACGGCTTTTGCTGATTTCGGGAAAGTTCTCACCCACCAAATCAACGAAGCTAAGCTCAACCCAAAGCGAGTCGTGATCATATGCGACGGGTCCGTCCCGCGGTCCGAGGACCTCCAAGCTACCTCAGCCTGGAGAGTCTGGTCGGATGGTACACTGTATAGCGGCCTTGCCCCCTGTGGGAATGTCACTTCGGACGATGCTGAGGCCTGCGCCATCTCGAAAGGGGTGGACGAGGCCTTCGGCGTCCCTAACTTAGACATCTGGAAAATTGATGTCTTCTCGGACTCCGTGAATGCAATCAATCTGGTCATTGACCCGACGCATCACACGGCACACAAATGGGCCGCCAACGTGTCGGCCAAACTCGCTTACTGGCTAACGGTGAAACCGGACGCCAGTATTACTCTGCACCACACGCCAAAGGCGTGCGGGGTGCGCGAACATATACTTGCCCATGAAGCGGCCTCCACTGCAGAGGTCCCACATGGAGAAGTAAAACACACATCCCTCGCTAAGGCGAGGGCGGACGCGGTCCTACGTATGACGGACGCTTGGAGCGAATTGGCCAAGCAGAAGTCTTACATTGGGGCCCACTTCCTGCCGCTCCACGAAGGGAGTAAGCAACTATTGCCAAGCCACCTGAAAGGGGGGACTTGGATCGGAAAGGTGTCCACCAGCACCAGTGATACCGTCAGGCTGGCGCGGGCCCTAACAGGCCACGCACCGATTGGCGCGTACAGACAGAGGTTCCTTAAGGAGAAGGAGACCTATGACTGCGACTGCGGCCTCGGAAAGGAGACCGTAGAACATGTATTCCGGTATTGTCCGCTTTACCAGCGGAAAACCTGGCCCAGGAGAGAGCTGACTCTTGTATGGGTCAGCAATTTCCTCCACGACAACCCGGCGGCCTTTGGGGTTTTCCGGGAACCCCGTTTAGAGTAGGGTGGGTGTACCGGGAGGTAAGTAGGTACTTGCTGAGGGGTAGCCGCGACACCGAGGCATCAGTCTCGGGCTTCGGCCCAGGATGAGTGGTCATGCATGGCCTCGGCCTCTCTGGACTAAGTCGATCTCCTCTTGAGGAGGTCTCCAGGGGATGAGCCCCCCCGGGGAACCTGTCGGCAGGGGTGGCCGCACTTAAGCTTATTTACCAAGCGGATTGAGAGGCGCGGGGGGCATGCCCCCCTGCTATGACGCCTGCTCTCGTTTCCTGAAAGGGACTACTTTACGGCCCCTCACAAGGGGGCTCACTCAGGGAGTGCTTCCAAGCGGGAACGGGCGGGGCAATCCAGACCTGCCTCATATGACGGCCTATAATGGACATATCTTGACTCGGCTTGATACGATTACGGTTACACGTGACCGCTTCTGTACTTTTGTATTGCGGTATATAAAAACGTTGAAGGAAAAAAAAAAAAAAAAAATCTACGGAATTATGTGATGATCATGGGCAACATGTGAGGAGAAATGCAGTTATGTTTGTCCTCAATAATGCAAATCCCCAGCATCAAATAAGGTCGGCATTCTGTCAGGACTCTGTATATGTGGCTGGATTTACATTGAGGTACCCATGAGTTCACATCTATTGGACCTCTTACATTCTTTGCCTACCATCTTTTGGCCCCAGGATGGGATTTCAGGAATCAATCTGGAGGAATGTGTTAAAGGTGGAAGCCTAGAGCTGGAGTCCTGAGTAAGAAACTTGTATATTCACTAATATAAGTGAGTACTAACCTGGAGTCCTGAGTAAGAAACTGGGGACTCCAGGACAAGCTACTCTATACCTATATACCTGTAGGAACAATAGTAGAGTACAATAGACAAAGGAACAATAGAACAATGGAACAATAGAACAATAGAACAATAGAACAATGAAAGAAGCAAAACAATACCAAGCTAAGCTATATATACAGGTCAATTCTAACACTCACCTCCCTCTGCCCCTTGGGGTGCCCTTTCATCATCATCCCCTTGTTCTGTGTCCTTTTCCACCCTTCACCCCACTCCCCTAGGTTGGCATGCCCTCATCGCTGTTTTGCATTGTCATTTGCCTTTCATGCATCTCTGGGTGCTTCAGGCACTTGGAGGGCCATGTGTTTTGTTTTGGTGTTTGCATGTTGGCATTGGGTGGCATTGGTGGTTTGGTGGGTGTTGCTGATGTGGTTGAAGATGATCAACAAAGGTGTGGCAACAGTGTTGTGACCTTGTCACATGCTTTGTGACCATGTGACCATGTTTGTAGACTTGGGCCTACCAGTCTTGCCCAGTGGTTATCCATGCCAAATGGACAGTCTGGCAGTGCACCAAGACCATCAACTTCTGCCCATTACTTGACCTTTTTTAATCTTTATCATGCTAATCTGACCAGTCAAACTCACCACCTTATGTAAAGTTGCTCATGCTAAAGAAAAAGTCAATTTGGATAAGTTTTCTCATTACTAATCTCAATACATGATTCTAACAAATCACAGTGTTGCATTTGCAGTCTGGTTGGTAATGCTGGTGATCAGGAACTTTGGAATGAGGGATATGAATCAGAGGTATACTAGTTGACTTGAGATAGAGGGCCATTACTGGCAGATACAAGTCCTTATGTTTTTTTGAGTAACTTTTCTTTATATTTCTTGAACCAGCTTAGCATATACAATATGAACAGCCATGCAGGGAAGGGATTAGTATAGAGCACTAGAGGCTTGACCATGAGTAGAGAACCCAATCCAAGTCTATTGCACTGTGATATGTTAGTCTAGAGTAAACTACTATCTATCAAGGGGTTAAGGCAATGCATGTCAGGATGATCAATGTAACAGCAAGGTTATGCAAGCTGTGCAATAGTAATCCTGTTGGCTAGATGTGGACAACAAGTGATGCCCTTACAACTTCACCCATATCCATGGTGTATGATATCAGCAACTCCAAATGAATTGCCAATAGAAGTTGGTGTTTATAGATCCTATACAAATATCCAACAACAAAAGGTAACCATATATATCTAGGCACTTCCCTTAAAAACAAGTCAGCTGGTAAAGTAGGGACTCAGACTCTCAGGTTATGCGTGGAGATTCATTCGTACATATTCCATCAATAAGGATACCTCTGGTACCAATCACCTATTTATACAGGCACATCTATGACACTCGTGGGCCTTCTGCCACCTCTTTGTGATAATGGGAATCTTTTGGTCAATGGCGGTTATAGTAAGTTGACCCACTCGTACACGACACCTAATCTAATTATTCTTAGTTGATAATTTACCAGTAATTCATCTCCACTCAACTTCCAGTCCTCCCCAACTCATGTTTAGGTATCTACCATGTTTTCCATGGGCGCTAGCACAGTATTTGCCTGCAATGTCGGTTCTGTAAGGTTTTAACCACACATATTGTGCTTTTGATTTACATGCTTGAAGCTGGATGACAACTCGCCCCGGAATTTTGGTGACACTATCTCTGGCTGGTGGTTGCTGATTAATAGATGGACTGTGTGAAAAAATTAACAAACTTGAAAATGTAGATCCATATTTGTATATTCCAAATACACAACCAACTCAGTAGCTTCTCTGGGGATCTTACACTGAGCTACAATATATGAGCCACACAGACCACACAGACAAATGCAGATGTCTGCAAACTGAGCTCAGACCCTGTTTGGCAGGGAGACCTGCTTAATTGGCAGTCTGCATCTGAGCAAAGTCAAAGCTAAGTCCATAAATCCACACTATTTACTTTGATGCTCAGACCCACCTTGGAACAACTCCTCATGGAGTCCATGCAGACTGTCCAGATTGCTTATTTAATTATAGTTACCATTGCTTATTTAATGCACAAAAATGCAATATTTTGGAGAGTCAAATACAAGGCCTCAAGGTTACATGTTATGTGTATAAAGCATGCAGATTAACCATTTGGTTATATGAGCTTGTCAGTCCAAGGTGCTTGTTTTTATAATGACCCCTGCTGCCTACTCTTGGCCATTACTGGCAATGGCTGAATATTGTTGATAGGTGCTACATCACCTGTCAGTCTTGTTGTCAACCTCCACCACTACATCCCCAGCTGCAGCTCCCATCACCTCCCTGCCATATGATTGTGCACAATACTGCCAAATACAATGCCAGGTCCCACTGCCATGGATACCACCAACCTCTCTCATACCCACCCCTCTCAGTGATAATAACAACTGCAAAATCACAACAATAAGGAACAAAGACTGTACTTTACACTGAGCCACATGTCCTTGTGGACTCCGCACGGACTGCACGCACATGTCCGCAAGGACTCTGCACGGACTCACTTACTTTCTTTTACCATTAGTTTCCTTAGTGTCTTTCTTATAATATGATAATAAATACTGTATATTGATAATAAATACAACATTATACTAATCTAATATGGGCGGGGGCCCCTGCCACCCCTGCTGCCCCTGCCGCCCCCATCACCCTCGTCGCCATCGTTTTCCGCCCCAGGTTGTGCAGGATGGGCCCCCACAGCGTCGTCAGTGGCCTGGGTAGCAGTGGCGGCGGCACTGGCATGATCCAGCACCAGCTGTTTTTCTTGCTGTCGTCCCTGTTGTTCTTAGTCATTGTCTTCATTGTCCTTGTGGTGGTGGTTGTCGTCTTTGTCCTCGCCCTAGTCGTCATCTTTGTCCTCGTCCTAGTCGTCATTGTCATCCTTCGTCATTGTCGTCGCGCTGTTGTTGGTACAGCTGCTGCTGCTGTTGTTGCCGTCGTGGCTGCAGGCCTTGTTGTCATGGTTGCTGCTGCTGCTGCTGCCACCTTTGTTGTTGTTGTTGTTGTTGTTGTCTTCCAAGTGCACCGGGGCACCCTGGGTGTTGGCGGCCATGTCCTTCTCGTCTCGGGTTCCTGAAGTGGGAGGGGACACGCTGCGTGGTGAGTGCATAGGTGTTACAGCTGTTTAGGCCTTATCCTCTAGATCAATATGCTGAGTCGTTCGTTCGTTCTTAGACCGTTGACTTCTGTAAGTCCAACGTCTATTGACTCCCTCAATAGGGCTAAAGTCAGGTTATCGAGTTTATCTGATCAGAGATGCACTACCCCCTTCGTAAGGCGGATAGGATCGAGTTCGCGTCAAGAGAATAGATGAATAAGGTGAATTCAGCTAGGTCAAGCTAAAGAGCTAACTAACTAAAGTATCCCTATATATACGTAGTAGTTTGATAAGCGTTGTTTACGCTATTTGTTATAGATAAGAGTTAGTAAGCTATCTGAGAAGATGAGTAAGGAAGCTTAGTAACTATGGGAAAGAGAATGCATATGGGGATGTCAAAGATAAGGTCAATAAGCGTCTGATAGTAAAAGAAAAGGGAAAAGAAGTGATATGCCGGACAAGTAGAGGAATTTGTAACATTACCCCTCTTCTATCTCTAAAGCGTCCCAGCTTTAGAAATCAATTGGCTCTCCCGACATGTTGGCAATGGCTTCTGAAAAGTCAATGGGGTCGTCAATTCCGTCATCTACATCTTCATATTCATCCCCAACCTGTCGCCAGCTTCGGTGATACCCTGCCGTCCTAGTTATTGGTCTTTCAGGACATTGGTCTCTTCGATGTCCTGGAGCCGGTTTGTAACATATCGGACAATATTGTTTTTCGCAGTGTATTGATGAGTGTCCGA
This sequence comes from Collybia mongolica, assembly GCA_013420905.1. Taxonomy (NCBI): domain Eukaryota; kingdom Fungi; phylum Basidiomycota; class Agaricomycetes; order Agaricales; family Clitocybaceae; genus Collybia; species Collybia mongolica. Next base: position 1,992,555 of record JAAXNY010000004.1, read on the forward strand.
AGTTAAGGCATCGAGAGCATAACACGTTTTTGTAAATGATTGCTCGTTCTACTTGCGTGAGGTCGATTGGTTTCTCTCGACTTCCAACGTGATTGAGAGCGTTCATCGTGTATTTGATTGGTTTGAGGGTTTTCTTCTTCTTTATGACCGATTTTGTACCTTTTCGTCCTTCTAGATATTTAAATACTTCCTTGTTTTGAACCATGTCGTTTGGATCAGGGGTGGAATGTTGCGAGGATGGAGGAGATGGTTCGCGAAAAGGCGGAATTGGTAATGGTGCGGGTTCATAAATAGGAGAGTTGGGCGCTGAAGGTGTTGGTGTTATCGGAGGGGATGTTTGTGTTTCTTTGTCACTTGTCGAGATATCTGTAGTCGATTCCGTAGGTGTCGACGGCGTAGACGTAGGTAATCGAATTCCGTCTTGTAGTAAGGGAATTAAGTCTTCTAGAATTCGGAATTCTTGTGTGTTCGTCAGCTCGTCAGTGACCTGGTCTAGTGCTCGGCTGATATCTGCAGTTTGAGTGTACAACATATCCCTAATCTCTAAATATTTCCCAACTAATTCGATGAGTTGGTTATACAGTGGTTGATTAAACGCTTGGATCATTCTTTCACGGTGTTCTTCGTTCATGAACCATGATAAGAATTTTTGACTGCGTATAATTCTCGTAGCTATCTCGAGACGTTCTTGGGATCCAATGTTGACGACAGGAGTGTCGGAAGGAGTGTTAAGAGGGGTGGCGGTGGCAATGTAAAGGTTGTTGGTGATGGGGGAAGACATTGTTTGTATGAGCTTTGAAATTTGTTGAGAGCGATGAGAGATGATAGTCTGTTTAGAGGCGATTTAGCTTCTGATAGGATTGAAGGATCGTTCGAGCCCTTTTTAAGTGACTTTCAGGTTCCCATGTGTTGTGCGCGGATGAGTAATCTTTCCATTTCACGAGGTATTGGAAGCCTCGGCCTCGTTGTCGGTGATTAATAATCCCTTCCACTTCGTATTCTTCTTCTTGATTTATAAGATCCGGTGGTGGTTCTAAGAAGTTTGGTCCGTGGGTATCGGTTTCTTTGTATGGTGTGAGGAGTGATGCATGAAACACGGGATGAATCTTCCATTGTGATGGAAGTTCTAGTCTGTATGTCACTGGTCCGAGGACTTCTCGGATTTTGAAGGGTCCTTCTCTTTTTGGTGCTAGTTTCTTTGATGGGTAAGGAATTCGAAGATTTGTTCCTTCTAACCAAACGTATTCTCCTTGTTTGAATGGAGTGAAACCTCGTGTTGTCCTTTCTGCGACTTTTCTTCTCGCTAATTCGTGTGCGGCCATAGCTTCTTCTCGGGCTTTGTTAAGCTCAATCATTCGTTGTTCTACACTCGGAACATTTGTCTTCTGGAATGCTGATGGAATTGCTTGGGGTTCGTATCCCATCATTAGGAAGAATGGAGATTTCTTTGTAGTGGAATGATTTTTTTGATTATGCGCGAATTCTGCGATTGAGTTAAGTTCTTTCCATACTGCCGGGTTGTTCTGACAGAACATGCGGAAGTAGATTTCGAGCTCTTGGTTTAATCTCTCTGTTTCTCCATCTGTCTGTGGATGATATGCCGTGCTCATTACGAGTTTGATTCCAAGGAGTTTTCCTAGTTCTTTGAAAACTTTTGCTGCGAATTGAGGGCCTCGATCCGATAGAAAAGTGTCGGGTAGTCCAAATCTTTTGTAAACATGTTCCAGATAAAGATTCGCCGTTCCTAAAGCATTGATCGTTTTGGTGCAAGGGATAGAAATTACCCCCTTCGTAAGGCCATGATCTACCACGACCATGAGGCTATCTTTCCCATCGTTTTCTGGCAGGTCTGTGATGAAATCGGCTGTGACAAATGAGAATGGTCTCGGTTCTCCGTTTGTTGCAATCGGTATTAACCCGGGTTTTGTTGGGTGTGTGTTGACTTTCATTTGTTGACATGTGGCGCAACCGTCAACATAATTTTTTATAAACACTCCCATACCTGGCCACCAGTATTCTCGACTGATCAATTCCTGTGTCTTATATTGGCCTGGGTGTCCTCCTGGTTTCGTGTCGTGATATCTTCGCACTATTTCCTTCCGTAATTTTGCATCCGGTCCTACATAACATCTGTTCTTGAAAAACAGAAGTCCGTCTTCAAATTTCCAATCTGATAAGTTTGATTTAATCGGTGGTGTCCCTGTTTCCTTTAATGCTTCAATTGATTTTGCGAACAAATCATCTTCTTCAACTGATTTCTTCAGGTCTTCTTGTAATCCTATATCAATCATTTTGATGAAAATGTCATCTGGCAATAAAATCCGATCTTCGTTATCTGTGTCTTCCGTATTGACGTAGTCTGATCTTCTTGATAAGGCATCGGATTGTATCATCCGTGTTCCAGGTGTATGCACAAGTTTGAGATCGAATTGTGATAAGAAAAGGCTCCATCCTGCCTGTCGTCGGTTCAATTTTTGTGCCGTTCGGAAATACGTTAAGTTTTTGTGATCGGATAGAATTACTGTTGGGAATTGTGATCCTTCGAGGTAGTGTCTCCATGTCTTCAAAGCTCGTATGATGCCTAATAATTCTCTATCGTAGATCTCGTAATTTCGTTCGGTTTCTGTGAATGAATGTGAAATATATCCACATGGATGCCATTCTCCATTATCGTTTTGTTGTCGTAATACCGCGCCTGTAGCCCATTTCGAAGCATCTGATTCGATGTGAAATGGTTTCCTTTTGTCTGGCATCATAAGGACGGGTGACTTCAAGAATTTCTGTTTCAGACCATCGAATGCTTCTTGACACTCTTGTGTCCATTTCCATTCGACGTCTTTTCTTGTCAAATTCGTTAATGGTCTGCTAAGTTCGGCGTAATGTCCAATGAATTTTCGATAGAAGTTTGCGAATCCAAGGAATGATCGGACTTGTTTTACTGTTGTTGGTGCTGGCCAATCTGCGATTCCTGCCAATTTAGTCGGTTCCATACCTATCTCGTTTTCTCTGATGACTAGTCCGAGATATTCGAGTTCCGTGGCTTCGAATACGCATTTGTCCAAGTTCAGATACAAATCGTTTTCCTTCAATTTGTCCAAGACTTTAAGGGTTTTTCTTCGCAAATCATCGATGTTGTCGGAGGAAATAAGGATGTCGTCCATATAAATCAAAATCCATCCTTCGTCAATCTCGATTGCGTAGATATCATTCATCATATTTTGGAACATTGCCGGCGAATTGCACAGACCGAAAAACATAACAAGGGGTTCGAATAATCCCCTGTTTGTTTTAAATGCCGCTTTCCATTCATCGCCTTCCTTGATCCGGACGTTATTATATCCCCATCGTAAATCCAACTTTGTGAAGTATTTTGCCCCTTTAAGTTTATCAAGAAGCTCCCCTACAAGTGGCAAAGGGTATGCGTTCTTTATAGTTCCTTCGTTTAGTCTTCTATAATCTTGGGTTGGCCGAAGTTTCGTCGAGTCTTTCTTTGATACAAAGAAGAAAGGTGATGCTTGTGGGGATTTCGATGGTCGAATGTATCCTTTTCGCATGTTTTCATCAATAAATTCGTCCAGTTTTCCTTGTTCTGCCGGGCTGATGGGATAGATCTTACAATCTTTTGGGATAAAATCAGGTTTGAGGTCTATCGCATGGTCCCATGATCGTCGTGTTGGCATCCTTTCCGAATTTGTTTTGTCAAATAATGACGCGTATTCTCGATAGAATTCTGGTAACGTCTTCTTTGGTTTCTGGTCTTCGATTTCTGCCTTATGTTCTAGTTCCTGTGATATTGATGTTTTTGCCTGTATCCAAATGAATTCTTCTTCATCATCTTCTGAGTCGATGTATGTCCTGAGTAGATTGATTTCAGGTTCATCATCTTCTTCGTTGATTTCTAAAAGAATCGGTTGCCAATCTTCAAGGGGTCGATTCCTTGGGATTTCTTCCGGGTATTCTTCCTGTATTTCTATTGCCGTTGCCTTGGGGTATTGCCGTGTTAATTTCATTTGTCGGATTTCCAGGTTTCTTCGGATTGCTTCCGAAAGAACTCCTTTCTTAATGTTTGATCCGAAGTCGAGTGTTCCTTTCTCCCAATCAATTTTGGGGTTATGCCGTTTTAACCATGGTAATCCTAAAATGATATTTTCTTTTCCTAGTCCACTGACGAGTAATCGGATTCGGATTTCTTCGTCTCCAATTCGGATTTTGGTCCATACACAATCAGTGATGTTTCCTGATTGGTTCTTTGTGCCGTCTACGTTTCTAACCGAGTATGATTTCCTTAATGGGGTTGTCTTTATCCTGTTTTCTTCGACAAATGTTTTGTCAATGAAAATTCCTCCAGCTCCACAATCGATTAATCCGATTGCTTGGGTTTCGACGTTTTTCTGTTCTTCAATCACCGTAATTGGAATAGATAACGATTGTCGATTCATCTCTCCTAATATTACAGGTGATAGTGTTACTGAAAAGATTTCGGCAGGTACTGACGTCGATTCAGTCCGCCGCTTTAAAAACCCTCATCTTCCATATTCTTTAGGGTGATCTCCTTTTCTTCTTCGTCTAATTCTGCCATAAGTGCTCGGATTTTCATGTAGGCGTCTTTGCCTTTCATCGGTGTCTTCTGTTCTTCCTTTCTTTGTGTTTGAGGAATCGATCCTCCTGCTTTGTGATCTGATGCTCGATGTCCATATTTGTGGCATTCGAAGCATAATCCTCGTTTCATATGCTCGTCTCTTTCTTGGATAGTTAATCGATCGATATCCATAGCATTTGGATCTCGACTGTTATTCGGGACGTATTTGGGATTGTTTTGTTGGAAATTGTATTTCTTTCCGTTGTTTCCTCCCGTAGTTTTTCCGGTGTTTCCTTTAATGCGTGCTACGATCGATTTTGCACGTCTGTACTGAGTATCGAATATGGATGCCTTTTCATACCAACCCTTAATGGTGGTCGGTGGATTATCCATTGTTAAGATCTTCTGCATCAGGGAAGGAGGTATTCCTTCCATGAAATATTCGACGAGCGCTTCACTTTCTGTAATCTTGCTTTCTGATGCGGCTGATTTGAATTCCGCAATATAATCATCTGCCGTCATGTTTCCTGTCATGCGCAGCGTCTTTAAGGTTTGTCTGGCGTCTCCTGCCTCGTCTGGAGTAGAGAACGCTTCTTCAACTGTTGTCATGAATGTTGTAAAGGTTCCTGGATGGTCGCTGTTTTCTCCATACCAGGACTTTTTCCATGGTCCTGCTGTTCCTCCCTTCATGTACGAAAGTACGTAGAGGATCTTCTTCCAATCTGTATCGTAAATTCTATCGTTTGCCTGCAAATACATTTTGCAATCAAGGACGAAGTCCTTTGTCATTCTTCGATTTCCATCGAAGATGTTCGGTGAGCTAAGTTTAATTTCGGTGGGTCTTCGCTCGTCTGCCATTTCTACGTCTGAGTCTGGTGGTATCGGGGAATTCGGTGGTTCGGGTTTCGGTTTCTCTGGTTCCTTTCCTTTGGAACTTTCTGCTTTTGGTTGTCTCGGCGTGGTGGGCGTTTCTGTTTGTGTGACTATTACAAGTCTTGGTTGTTCTTCCGCGTCTTGGAAGTCTTCGCTGCTGATTGCGCTTTGTCTGCTGCTGCTTCTGCTACTTTCGCTGCTGCTCGCAGGTTTCAATCCGTATCGTGGTGCCGTTGCGTCTGAACCTTTATAGGTTGACGGTTCTGATCAGCTTGACCTTTTGTTACGGCTGTTTAGGCCTTATCCTCTAGATCAATATGCTGAGTCGTTCGTTCGTTCTTAGACCGTTGACTTCTGTAAGTCCAACGTCTATTGACTCCCTCAATAGGGCTAAAGTCAGGTTATCGAGTTTATCTGATCAGAGATGCACTACCCCCTTCGTAAGGCGGATAGGATCGAGTTCGCGTCAAGAGAATAGATGAATAAGGTGAATTCAGCTAGGTCAAGCTAAAGAGCTAACTAACTAAAGTATCCCTATATATACGTAGTAGTTTGATAAGCGTTGTTTACGCTATTTGTTATAGATAAGAGTTAGTAAGCTATCTGAGAAGATGAGTAAGGAAGCTTAGTAACTATGGGAAAGAGAATGCATATGGGGATGTCAAAGATAAGGTCAATAAGCGTCTGATAGTAAAAGAAAAGGGAAAAGAAGTGATATGCCGGACAAGTAGAGGAATTTGTAACAATAGGTGAGCGGCAGTGTGGGACTCACCCAGCTTTGCCCCTCGGGGCGCCCCTTCCTCATTGTCACCTCATTCCATGTCCAGTTCTACCCTTCACCCCACATCATCTTGTGTGTCGTTATGTTGCCGTTGAGTGGTGTTTGGTGCATTGGCATTGGCGTTGGTGGTGTGGGTGCGTTGGCATTGGCGGTTTGGTTGATGTGGTTGAAGAGAACCAATAAAGACGTGGCAACAGTAATGTGACCATTGCACGTGCTTCGTAGTCATGTGATTGAAGGGGGGACACTTCAGGCCAATTTAGCCTGGGCTTGAAATGCCTGTCTTGCCCACCGGTTATGAACGCCAAATATATTACGTAATGTTCTTGTCTATGTGTTTGAACCCAGTTGGACACAAGTTTTTCAATGCCATTATGTTATGTTATTAATAACAAATAGTATACATAATTTGAGTAAATAAAAATTATATTAGTAATCTGATTAGTAATAGACTGGCTGCGCGGACTCTGCAGGCTGTCCGTCCATGCTAGTCTGCATGTCCACGTAAAATTACGCGGATTGATGCGGACTCGGTGTGGACACGGATTGTTGTCTGGCTGACGGTCCTGCCAAATGAGTCTGTGTGTCTGCATGGGTTATGTGGCTTAGTGTAAAGACCTCAACAAAGAATGAATTTAAGTAATGTAAATGGCATGAAATTAATCCCCACAAAGGCTGTTATTCTCACCTGTGATGGTATGAAATTAATCCCTACAGAGGCCATTATTCTCACCTATCATGGTATGAAATTCATCCCTACAAAGGCTGTTATTCCCACCTGTGATGGTATGAAATTCATCCCATAAAAGGCTGTTATTCCCACCTGTGATGATATGAAATTCATCCCATAGCCTCAAGAATTTGCAGTCATGTTACCCCAAAAAACATTGCTATTCTCACCCCTCAAGGTATTAAATTAATCCCATATTGATAGGACTTACCTCCCACAATGGTTGTTTTTTCCACCTATGGTGGAATGGAATTCATCCCATAGCCTCAACAATCAGGGGTATGAATACAGACAAATTTTGTATGAAATTCATCCACTAAATCATACCTTAAGGGGGGGTTTTTCCTCCTTTTTTTCCCTCCACAGAGGGTGTTTTTTCATACATCTTTGGGATGAAATTCATTACTTAAGGGGATGAAATATGGGTACAATTTTCATCCATTTCCAGTTTCACAGTGATGCTTTCAGCTGATTAAAGACTTAGACCATATGGGAGGACATGTCAAAGGGTCCATAACAAACAAGAAATATATGAGAAATGAAACCTGGTCACTTATATCATTTCTTGGAGCACCATCTTGGTTTATTACCTTTTCACCAGCAGACAATATGCACCCCATATCACTGTATTTTGCAAATACCAAAGAGACATTTTCCCCAGTGTTAAGAGAATATGATGAGAGATATAGAATTATTTCTAGAAATCCAGTAGCTGGAGCTACATTTTTCCATTTTATGGTTGAAATGTTCATCAAACATGTTCTTGGTATTGGGGAAAATCATCCAGGATTGTATGGAAATACTACAGGATATTATGGGACTGTTGAGCAGCAAGGAAGACTGACACTCCATTTGCATATGCTCCTTTGGTTGAAGGGTATTCTGTCACCTCAAGAAATGAGAGATAGAATTATGGATCCCACTTCTGATCTTCAAAAGAAAATTGTAGAATACTTAGAAAGTTATCACATGGGAGAATTTATAACTGGATCTATGCAGGATGTTAATGAGCAAGTGGATGACAATGAAGGATGCAAAGGTTATAAGGATCCAACTCAGACACTTCCTAATCCTCCTCCTCCCATGTGTACCCAAAAGAAATGCAGGGATGATAATTGCTCTAGGTGTATCAAGCTTGACAACTGGTGGGAGAAATTTGAGGAGACTGTTGATGATCTTGTCTTGAGAACTTATGTGCATAACTGCAGAAAGAATAAAACCAATGATGGATCTAAAAAACCCACATGTATTAATAAGGATGGAAAATGCAAAGCCAGATTTCCAAGACAGGTTTATGAGCAAACAGAGGTAGATCTGAAGACAGGTGCTTTGAATATAAAGAAAGGTGAGGCCTGGATTAATACATTCACTCCTATTGTTACCTATTTGTTTAGATGCAACAGTGATGCCACAAGCCTTATGTCTAGAACAGCTATCAAAGCAGTAGTTGCCTATGTTACTGATTATGTAACAAAGCCAGGTCTTAAGACACATGCTCTATTTGATGCAGTTAGAAGTGTCTTTCAAAGAAATACTGAGATGTTGGGGAGCTCACTGAAAAGAAAGGAAAAGGCTAGGAAATTGGTGACTCAAACAGTTAATTGTTTTACAGCCAAGATGGAATTAGGAGGCCCTATGGCAGCTTTATATCTTTTAGGAATTCATCCTCTCAAGGGATGAAATATCCGGGATAAAATTTCATCCCAAATTCATACCCTTTAGATTCATTCACTAAACTTAGGAAATGCTGCTTTCACCCATTAAGTGGGAGAAAAACCTCCCCCACCAGGTGCACAGTGTACATAGTTGATACATCCATTCTTTTATTAATTACATATACTACTCTTTTTGCCCATGCATCTTACAGCCTTGCTCAAGCAATATTTTAATAATAGTAATAGCATAATCCATTGGTTCCTTAATGCCATGCTGAATTACTCTCAAGAGCTTGCCTTTGGGCCCCCTTCACCTGAACTTACTACTCCAAGCTTACAAAATATTACCCCAGATCATTCCCTTAAAGTAGGAAAGGCTCTTCCCCATTAATTTAATTAATTAAGGTACTGTCTTTAAATTCCCTTCTTCTGTATAAATTTTGTATCCCTCTATCAGATGAAAATATACAACCCAACTCACTCTCTTATAGGTTGAAATTTCATCCAGTTAATTGGAGAAAATTCTAATATCTTTTTTCATCTAATGGATGGCTGAAACATGTGGGACTTGAGGTAGAGGGCCATTACTGGCAGATATGAGTCCTTATGTTTTTTTTTTGATTAACTTTTTTTTATATTTCTAGAACTAGGTTGTTGCAATAGAACTAGCTATCCAGAATCTCTTCAACTTTATATTACTTTTTGTTGTTGATAAGTTTGGTTGTGGAACACTTGTCAGGCATTGTCCTAGAATTAGATTGTAGGGTACAGGGAGTAGCTTGACATCATGGAAGGCCTGATGGATACACAACATGAAGATGTAATATGACCACACATTTGAGCTTGCCAAATATTTGTTGCACTTCTGTAAGGGGTTGTGTTGCCAAGAGGCTCAGGCAGGGAGTAGTATACACAGTATGAACAACCATACAGGGAAGGGATGAGCATAGAGCACTAGGGGCTTGATCATGAGCAGAGAACCCAATCCAAGTCTATTGCAAAGGTGCCCTTCCATGGAGAGGAAGGGGCACCTTATATACAGTATGTTGTGGCTATGCCTCAAATAACAATGGAATCTGATATCAGTAACTCTACTGATGCAATGATCCATCTGTAATATGTCAGTCCAGAGTAAACTACTATCTATCAAGGGGTTAAGGCAATGCATGTCATAATGATAGATGTAACAGCAAGGCTATGCAAGCTGTGCAATGGTGATCCTGATGGCTAGATGTAGACAAACAAATGATCCCCTTACAACTTCATCCATATCCATGGTGTATGATATTAGCAACTGCATTTGAATTGCCAATAGAAGTTGGTGTTTATAGATCCTATACAAATATCCAACAACAAAAGGTAACCATATGTATCTAGGCACTTCCCTTAAAAACAAGTCAGCTGGTTACGAGTTCTTTATCAACCCAGTTTTCGGGCAAAAAGGTGATTCATTCATTCATTGATTCATATTTCAACACCACGGGAAAATATTTCCATAATGGGATTTTTCTTCTCTTGTGGCTTTTTACAGCATTTCTCCACAAATACAAAGTATTGTGACATAATTTGCATGTATTTGGGATGCTTACATAATGCTTTGCATGATGCCATCAAAATTATGCATATCTAATATTTCAAAGCGTCGCATTTCAAAATTTATTTTGTGATTTTCTCCATAACCAGTAAAGCTATTAACTTTGTTTTTATATGTTTGGAATGTACAAACATGGCTCTACAATTTCCTTGTTGAGCACATTTTTCCCACGGTCTATTTTGAGCGAGATATTAGAAATGTCCAGATTCAGCTAGTTTTGAAGGTCTGTGTATTATACCAAAGATGAACAAACATCTTATAACAACAATGACCCTTACCAAACATGACCCTTGTGGGAAATTATCCTAAACATTGGAAAAATCAACAACTACTACTATATTTACCTGAAATACAAAGAGGATTGATTTCTCTATTTATTGACATATGTCACATGATCTATTCCATCACATAAGCATACCAAATACATGACAACAATCTGAATGCTCATTCAGTGTCCATGATCCTGGAAAAAAGTTAGTTCTGATGGTTTTTGTGTTTTCTCCATAACCAGGCAAGCTATGGCATTGGGTTTTGTGCACAGGTATTGCTTGTTTACTTGGTAACATTTTCCCATGGTCACATGACCTCTATAAACTATCACCTACATTGTTTTTAGTCAGTTACAACTTCCTGAATGTGGAATGGACTTATTTCCCCTACAAAAAATAGAAAAAATAGATAAAGAACAAGTACCTGCCACACAGTGTGTTGGCCCACTCCACCCAAGTAAAGTAGGGACTCAGACTCTCAGAGATGGACTGTGTGAAAAAAAAAAAAGACTTGAAAATGTAGATCCATATTTGTATATTCCAAATACACAACCAACTCAGTAGCTTCTCAGGGATTTTACACTGAGCTATATGAGCCACACAGACCACACAGACAAATGCAGATATCTGCAGACTGAGCTCAGACCCTGTTTGGCAGGGAGCCTTGCTTAATTGACAGTCTGCATCTGAGCCAAGTCAAAGCTAAGTCCATAAATCCACACTGTTACTTGGATGCTCAGACCCAGCTTGGAACAACTCCTCATGGAGTCCATGCAGACAGTCCAGATTGCTTACTTAATGTACAAAAATGCAATACTTTGGAGAGTCAAACACAAGGCCTCAAGGTTACATGTCATGTGCATAAAGCATGCAGATTAACCATTTAGCAATATGAGCTTGTCAGTCCAAGCTGCTTGTTATTATAATGATCACTGTGTCCCCATTGGGTCATGAAATTCAGCCATTTAAGGGGTATGAATTGTGGCTGCAATTCCACCCCACATATTTCAGCCATGCAATAGATGAAAAAAGGTATTAAATTTTCCCTCCATTGAATGGATGAAATTTCATCCTATAAAGGAGTGAAGTTGGTGGCCTGATTTTCATCCCCCATAATTCAGCCATTTATTAGATAAAAATATGTATTAAAAATCCCTTCAATCAACTACAATTATTTGGATGAAATTTCATCTTATAGAAGAGTGAATTTAGTGGGGTTGTTCATTCAGATTGGACATTTATCTTCAACACTGGGGGGGAGTAATGGGTTTCCAGGGTGACCTGAAAATACCAGGGGGGGAGTGGAATGGGGTACCAACGTGAAGGGAGGGGACCATGCCCTGACAAGTGAAGGCAAACCTTTAAGGCATTGGAAGGTTCAGACATGGTACAGTACAATACCATTGGACTGCAGGTATCCTCAGTCTAGACCTGTAATATGACCTAGAGAGCAACTTAGTGTACAGCTCCACCCTGATGGCCCACTACAGATTACTTAGTGGTAATAGGTATTTCTGCCCACATGTAGCTGGGTCAAACCCACATGTGCTTAATATTATTATATGACTCAAAAAAAAAAAAAAAGAGTGAATTTAGTGGCTGATTTTCATCCAAGATATGTTAGCCATCCATTAGATAAAAAAAAATATTAAATTTTCCCCCAGTTAACTGAATGAAATTTCATCCTATAGAAGAGTGATTTTAGTAGTTTATTTTCATTATGAGTCCTTATGTTTACATAAGTAACTCGTTCATCATCCTGGGTTTGCGGGGAAAATTCAGCATACCCAACAAGATCCAGTGTTGTTTTTCCCATGGTTAGTAATTTTGAAGTGTTCCGAGAATTCATTAGAACATGATCAGTAAATATTTTGAAGTACATCAGTAACACTTTGTAGTCATGGAAATATTTTTCTAACTGTGGGAATCAATATTAGCCGACACACGGATTTCGAGCAAAAAAGGCAACTGCTAACATAAGCTGCATTCAATATTATAATTTCGAGTTAATTGGTCTTATGTTGGGATATCTCAAGAATTAATTAATAACTATCCACTGCATAATCATGCTTACATTTGTCAACTACGCTGTTAGAGCTCAGCGTAGAGCTCTAACAGCGTAGTTGACAAACATAAGCACGATTACAAGAGGCTTCTTCCGCTTTGGGCCAAACTTTTCCCACACTACAAAACATTGAATATCTCAACAATGACAAGACCTATGGATGCAATTTAAATTGCTATCACTAGATATGGTGAAGGGCTACCCAATTGGTATATTTGTATGTATTTGTATTTGTTTGTTCACCTTCAAACATCATGATCAAAAGCAGCTCTCTCACTACAAGCATGTTGCAAATGAATATCAAGTTTGTATATGACTTTGCCACAGCTAGCCAAACAAACAATACCATCAAAGTTCCCACAATATAAATCATTGCATATCTCAACAACAACAAGGCCTATGGATATAATTTAAATTGCTAGTGTTAGATATGGTGAAGTAGTACCTCATGTATATGTTTGTAAGTGTTTGTATTTATTTTTATTTTTATAAACCTCATCAACAACAATTTTCTTGCTACATATTACAAATGAATACTGTCTGTATATCACTTCATCACATCTGGCCAAACAAACAATAATATTAAAGAAATTCCCACAATATAGATGATACTTATCTCAGCAAATACAAGGCTAACAGACACAATTGAAATTGCTACTACTCCTAGACCTATGGAGGGGGTACACCAGGAAATGTATATTTATATTTGTTTGCCTTTCCAAATTTGATTATAATCTCCTATTATATCTATTTTAATATCACATTTATATATTACTTGGCCATAAGCATAGCCAAACAAGTCAATGTGGATGCTCCTGGAATCTATAATGCTCAATATCTTGACAATGGCTAGCTATATGAGTATGATTAAATATAGTATGTGATAATACAACAAAAAACACTTAACAGGCATATGTACATTTGTTTGAACTTTGTCTTTGATGATGATATTTCTATTTTTAGCATATCTGATAAGTTTTTGATTAACCCAGGATGCAAGGCTAGAAATAAAATGTTAAATGTTGAATGGTTGGTATACATTTCAATACTATGGGAACTTGTTTCTATTATTACGAGTTCTTTATCAACCTAGGTTTTGGGCAAAAAATTGATTGATTGATTGATTGATTGTTTACAAGTTCTTTATCAACCCAGTTTTCAGGCAAAAAGTTGATTCATTCATTCATTCATTGATTCATATTTCAACACCACAGGAAAATATTGCCATAATGGGATTTTTCTTCTCTTATAGCTTTTTACAGCATTTCTCCACAAATACAAAGTGTTGTGACATAATTTGCATGTATTTGGGATGCTTACATAATGCTTTTGATGATGCCATCAAAATTATGCATATCTAATATTTCAGAGTGTTGTGTTTCAAAATTTATTTTGTGTTTTTCTCCATAACCAGTAAAGCTATTAACTTTGTTTTTATATGTTTGGAATGTACAAACATGGCTCTACAATTTCCTTGTTGAGCATATTTTTCCCACAGTCCATTTTGAGCGAAATTTTAGAAATGTCCAGATTCAGCTAGTTTTGAAGGTCTGTGTGTTATGTCAGGGGTGAACAAACATCTTATAACAACAATGACCCTTACCAAACATGACCCTTGTGGGAAATTACACTAAACATTGGAATAATCAACAACTACTACTATATTTACCTGAAATACAAATTAGATTGATTTCTCTATTTATTGGCACATGTCACATGATCTATTCCACCATATAAGTATACCAAATACATGACAACAATCTGAATGCTTATTAGTGTCCATGATCCTGAGAAAAGTTAGTTCTGATGGTTTTTGTGTTTTCTCCATAACCAGGCAAGCTATGGCATTGGGTTTTGTGCACAGGTATTGCTTGTTTACTTGGTAACATTTTCCCATGGTCACATGACCTCTATAAACTATCATCTACATTGTTTCTACTCATTTACAACTTCCTGAATGTGGAATGGAGCCACACAGTGTGTTGGCCCACTCCACCCAAGTAGGCATTTGGATCAATATTACTTCCTTAGTGATTTAACTATTTGGTATATTCTTTGTTTATTAATTGTCTTAAAATTTAAACAATTAGTTTAAGTTTCACAATTGGGTAGTCCAATCTATAAATAGGTACATTGGATAAATACTGTGGGTGTACCAGAAGTCTATATCAGCCTACTAGAGCTGTGCAAATAGTACAGGGGTAAAGTATTAGTAAGAAGTAAACTAATATTTGTAAAAGGAATAAGAACATATCACAAGGTAGATAGAATTACACCAAGGTAGTCTCAAGGTATACAGCAGCATATAGGTGCATATACAATAGAACAAGGTATATCTGAGCAACTAGATGTGAGGCACATATGCACTCACCTTACACACATCTGGTTTGGGCACAGGGGTGATTGGCACTACTTGGTCTAGACAGCACATCCAGGGGTGCACACCCAGCCACCAGGTGATGGTTCTACCATATGGAATACACCACTGCACCATCCATGTCCACCATGCTAGCTGCTCACTAGCAGATGTGGTCAGGCAGTCACTGGTAATATGACAGGTGCCTCTGTAGTTCTTGCTGCAGCTCTTATTGTTGTGATTTTGCAGTTGTTATTTTCACTGAGAGGGGTGGGTATGAGAGAGGGTGGTGGTATCCATGGCAGTGGGACCTGGCATTGTACTTGGCAGTATTGTGCACAATCATATGGCAGGGAGGTGAGGGGTGGGGCAGCTGGGAATGCAGTGGTGGAGGTTGACAACAAGGCTGACAGGTGATGTAGTACCTATCAACAATATTCAGCCATTGCCAGTAATGGCCAAGAGTAGGCAGCAGGGGTCATTATAAAAACAAGCACCTTGGACTTACCAAATGGTTGATCTGCATGCTTTATGCACATGACATGTAACCTTGAGGTCTTGTATTTGACTCTCCAAAATATTGCATTTTTGTGCATCAAATAAGCAATGGTAACTATGATTAAGTAAGCAATCTGGACAGTCTGCATGGACTTCATGAGGAGTTGTTCCAAACTGGGTCTGAGCATCCAAGTAACAGTGTGGATTTATGGACTTAGCTTTGACTTGGCTCAGATGCAGACTGCCAATTAAGCAGGGCTCCCTGCCAAACAGGGTCTGAGCTCAGACTGTAGACACCTGCATTTGTCTGTGTGGTCTGTGTGGCCCATATAGCTCAGCATAAAGTCCCCAGAGAAGCTACTGAGTTGGTTGTGTATTTGGAATATACAAATATGGATCTACATTTCCAAGTTTGTTAATTCTTTCACATAGTCCATCTCTGAGAGTCTGAGTCCCCACTTTACCAGCTGACTTGTTTTTAGGGAAAATGCCTAGATATATATTGTTACCTTTTATTGGTGGATATTTGTATAGGATCTATAAACACCAACTTCTATTGGCATAACCATGGATATGGGTGAAGTTGTAAGGGGATCACTTGTTTGTCCACATCTAGCCATCAGAATCACTATTGCACAGCTTGCATAGCCTCACTGTTATATCTATTATTCTGACACACACTGCTTTAACCCCTTGACAGATAGTAGTTTACTCTGGACTAACATATCACAGATGTATTGTTACATCAGTAGAGTTACTGATATCAGATTCTGTTGTTATTTGAGACATAGGTACAATGTACTGTATATAAGGTGCCCCTTCCTCTTCATGGAAGGGCACCTTTGCAATAGACTTGGGCTGTGTTCTCTACTCATAGTCAAGCCTCTAGTGCTCTATGCTCATCCATTCCCTGCATGGTTATTCATACTGTGTATACTGCTCCCTGTCTGAGCCTCTTGGCAACATGACCCCTTACAGAAGTGCAACAAGTATTTGGCAAGCTCAAATGTGTGGTCATATTACATCTTCATGTTGTGTATCCATCAGGCCTTCCATGATGTCAAGCTACTCCCTGTACCCTACAATCTAATTCTAGGACAATGCCTGACAAGTGTTCCAGAACCAAACTTATCAACAAAAAAAAGTAATATAAAGTTGAAGAGATTCTGGATAGCTAGTTCTATTGCAACAACCTGGTTCTAGAAATATAAAGAAAAGTTAATCAAAAAAAAAACATAAGGACTCGTATCTGCCAGTAATGGCCCTCTACCTCAAGTATGTTCATGTTGTATGGGAAGGGTAGTGGTTAGGGGTTTGTAGTCTGAAGCTCCAGCTTCACCTACCACAACTTCAACATTGTATGATCTGCCACTCTCAAGGAACACCAGGTCTATGATGGACTCCTGGAGATTGTTGTTGCATGGTATGTGCATGGTCATCCTGATGGGTGACCCAACTCTCTCCAAGCCAATGTCCTGAGTGACTTCCAGCAGAAAAGTCACCCTTGGATTTTGATCTATCACCTTGGGGTCCCAAAGCAGGGACAGGCAGTTGAAATCTCCACCCATGTAACCCACACCTCAAAACCTTTCATAATTGTCAGAGATGTATCTGATAGCTTCGCCATCAGCCCCAGAGTAAACATTAATGGCTGTCTTAACCCCATCTGGGCCTTTTACAGAGATAGCGATGATGTCCTTGTGAGAGACAATGTAAGATCTCAGCACCAGTTTAATTACTCTGTTATGCACATATGTGAGGATGTGTGGCCAGTCATCTTTACTGATGCCCAGGGGTGAGAAGCACAACCACTCTGGATGGGTTGGCCCCCCTGTAACCAGGTTGCTGTCCTTTTCTGTGAGCAATGCAGTATGTCTTACAATTCTCCAGGGTGGTTCCTGGATGAGTAATATATCCCACTTATTCTTTTCAGATTTAAGGAGGGTTTTGAGCCAGTTTGTATTTCGGGCTACATTTTGGCAGTAAATATGCAATTTCAAAAGTCTATTCATTAATAAGCATTTTGGAAAGTGAGGCAATAATGCTCTCCAGACCCACAGCAGGCTCCTGGGGTAGCGTTAGTGAGCTTGGTGAGAGGGGTGATAAAAGGGTCACCAACCTTTACAGATTTGTATTGTGCCAAGGTCCACTCAGCATCAAATCTGTGCTTCCAGAAGGGGCAATCATGGGAATCCAACCTATGGCTGGCTCCTGCGCAATTCACACACCTATCTGGGTGGGGGCAGGGCTGATCACTTGGGGTGGCAGTGATGGGTGGAGTGGCCTTTGGCTGTGCTTTGCAGCACGGGGCTAAGACCTGGTGGAAATTGATCATGTGTGGCCCACTGCACTTGGGGCATAGTGATGCTCTTGATGGGCATGCAGCCACTGTGGACCTGTGACTATAATGCCAGCACTGGGTGCAGAGAGGAACTTCTATATGTGGGAGTGTTTTCTCGAATTTCAGCCTGCAGGTGCCATACTGAAACTTGGGTGGAGTGGGCCAACACACTGTGTGGCAGGTACTCGTTCTTTATTTCTTTTCTTAGGAGAAATAAGTCCATTCCACATTCAGGAAGTTGTAAATGACTAGAAACAATGTAGATGATAGTTTATAGAGGTCATGTGACCATGTGAAAATGTTACCAAGCAAACAAGCAATGCCTGTGCACAAAAACCATCAGAACTTACTTTTCCCAGGATCATGGACACTAAATGAGCATTCAGATTGTTGTCATGTATTTGGTATGCTAATGTGATGGAATAGATCATGTGACATATGTCAATAAATAGAGAATTCAATCCTCTTTGTATTTCAGGTAAATATAGTAGTAGTTGTTGATTTTTCCAATGTTTAGGATAATTTCCCACAAGGGTCATGTTTGGTAAGGGTCATTGTTGTTATAAGATGTTTGTTCATCTTTGGTATAATACACAGACCTTCAAAACTAGCTGAATCTGGACATTTCTAATATTTTGCTCAAAATAGACCGTGGGAAAAATGTGCTCAACAAGGAAATTGTAGAGCCATGTTTGTACATTCCAAACATATAAAAACAAAGTTAATAGCTTTACTGGTTATGGAGAAAATCACAAAATAAATTTTGAAACGCGATGCTTTGAAATATTAGATATGCATAATTACCTTTCTGCCCGAAAACTGGGTTGATAAAGAACTCGTAATGACATTCTGTCAAGTGTTTTGAGATTCGCACCTCTGTGTGAATCATAAATTTTGAAGAAGAGGAAGGCAGAATCCAACTTCTTCTTGGATTTTACCACCCTCAGAGCCAAGGAGTGATAGAAGCATAATGCCTGTCTCTGTTCAGTGTTACACCAATCAACCAGGATGTGAAGTGCCTCCTGGCCAGTGACAGGGATGAGTTTGCCTTTGTTGTCAAACTTTGGTTCAAGGCCATAGAATGGAAAGTCAGCTACCACCAGGGATGATCTGGATGTGCCAGCCTTGACCATGATGACAGGGACTTTGGTACCTTGCTTAACTGCATGTTCAGTAAACCAATCGTGGATAAGCATGATGTTGGTCTCCTTGGGGAGATTGTCACATATGAGGGTAATACCCCCGAGTGATTGGTCTTCCATCAGAATCTTGAGTTTTGACTTGCCCTTCAGCAAGGTCTCATTGAGCACATAGGTACATGGATCATTGCTCCATGCAACTAGCGGCAAAGAGTAGACTGTCAACACCTTGCGAGACAAACCATACATGGTAGACTTCCACTTAGGGGGGGCAGTAGTCTGCTTGGTGGGCTCAAGGGCCTTGTTGGCCCCTAGAATGTGTGTGGGGGGGTGATGTGGAAAGGCCTGGGCCAAACGCACAAGACCTGCCTTGTATTCAATGCATGCCTTTTTTGACCCTGAGGGGCCCAGCACAGGTGGGGCAGTGGCCACAATCTGTGAGTACAATTGCACTCCAGAGCTAGAAGGGGGGGCATACCCCAACTGCTGAAAGGGGTTGTTATCTGGGTTTTGCCAAGAGGGTTACGAGAACTGGGCTGTGCGCTTGACACTAGCTGGATCTGTGTTCTAGTATGCAAAGGATCTCCCTGGGTGGGAGAGTTGTCCCGGAGGGTTGCAGGGGGGAGGGGTGCCTGGATGGTGAGCCTTGAGTTCCTCAACTAGTGCAGTGTGAATGGAGCTCGCAATACTGTCAATGAAAGCCCATGTGGTGGATTGAGGGTCCTGTCCATGTAGGGCATTGTGAATGAAACTCTGCTCAGCCAGGGTATGAACAAGGTGACCCATTGCCTCAACAAGGGCATCTGAGTCAAGGCCTTTTTCACTGATCTCTCGACAGGTTTGATTTGGACAAAGCCCTAACACAAGTGTTAAGACTTTTAGGTATATTTTTATAATATCTTTCAATCCAATAGACTGAGTACCAAGTGTACATTCAATTATTAATGATCCCAAGCGGATCTATAAGTCCAAGTGACTTTTTAAAACAACAGTGCCAAGTGCACTAAAGGCCAAGTGCCTAGTAATTCCAACAGACAATATGAGTACTAAGTTCCAAATGAACTGAACTCTTCAATTCTGTGACCTCTTTAGCCAAATGCTTTGAGACAATTCTAATCAAGACAATTGAAGCAATCTGATCCTTAATTCATGTGCACAATAGTGTTTCAACAAATATGATTTGTATATCCTATAGTAGTGCAAAGTGGGGGCAAGATTCCTTGCCTTTGTGCTACTTATCTACAGTCTATTTATAGTGTACAAACTAAATATTATAAGGAATTGTAATTTTATATGGAACAATGCCTTCCTGCGCCATGGGTCTTGTATTTAATGCTGACTTGTCCTCTACAACTTGGCGCGCATGCCATACATGCCAATTATGTCATTACTTATTACTTGGCCAATATTGAAAGAGCTGGCTAAACTCTTATCAATGCTCAACAGCATGCTTGGTTATTTAGAACAGCGTGGCACTGTCATTTACTTCTCCTGATCATCCCAGTTGTTATTCACGGTGTCCCGTCTCTTCTGGTAGTTAACACCAAGTGCCCCTGACTAGGATCGGGTTGTGCAAGTCCCGAATTTACAATTACTTCCCCTATTAATGATGATCCCCAGACTAATGATATCATACTACAACAGTTACTTATGAATTAAGATACCGAGGTTGTAACTGGGCATGGTGAATAGGACTAATAATAGGCCATACTCATAGTCCTCTGTACTGATAGTGTATTATCCATTAGACTAGTTCACTCTGATTAGCCGTCTCGGAGCTCGACTCTAATCCT
Organism: Collybia mongolica; assembly: GCA_013420905.1. Taxonomy (NCBI): domain Eukaryota; kingdom Fungi; phylum Basidiomycota; class Agaricomycetes; order Agaricales; family Clitocybaceae; genus Collybia; species Collybia mongolica. The sequence continues at coordinate 2,013,228 of JAAXNY010000004.1, forward strand.
TCATTACCGTTTACTTGGTTATTAGAAATGATACTAATAGCCTTACTTGTTGACTTTATAAGTGCAAACAATTTCGGGCCCTATCACCACAAAGTTTACAAACTCCTGGATCCACTGGATAGAGGTGACAGTTGTGTGCAAATTGGCAGCCCACAGATTGGGCTCTTTGCGAAATGTGAATTGGTAAACCCCTTTGAGGTTGCCCATGATTGCAGAAGGGTCAATGTCCAAGATGTCAACCATCTCAGAGTCCTCTTCCATGCCCTTGCCTTTACCCTTATCCTTAGGGGCAGGCTTTAGCATGTCATCTTTGTTGCCTGAGCTATCAGATGGTATTTCGTCCATCTCGGTGTTGCTAGCAACTGGGGATGGGTGAGTGGAAGAGAAAGTCCTCTTGGAAGGCCTTGTCTTCTTGATGTTGAGTGCCCTAAGAATGGACAATCTGGAGGGGGCAGGCAAAGGTGACTTCAATGCCGGGGGACGATTAAATGTTCTGGGGTTAAGACCTGCCAGCCCTGACAGGTTGGGGTCTATGGGAGGGTTGTTATCCTTGGGCATGGCCCAACAGTGATGATGATGAATAAGATGATTTGGGAGTGGGAGGGCTCAACCGAGTGCTTATGTGTGTTGCAAAGTTACAAAGGTACAGTGTATCTAACCTCCTACCAGGTGATGGTAAGCGATCAAGAAGGGATGCAGTCTTGGTATAGATCACCTTTGAACCAGGTGCCCTGGTTATCACGTGACTAATTGTTATAATTGACGTGAACATGTAAAGTTTATATATTATTATTAGGATACTTCGAAGTTCATGTCAACTCCAGGCAAACCGCGACAGTCTGGAATACCTGGGCCGGGAAAGCCGAGCTCCATACCAACACCAGGCCGTTCTCGCTCGTCATCCAGTGTATACCAACAATATGCAACGCCAGTCGATGTTGAATACATGTCTCGCGCTTTCGCAGATGCGATCAAGGCTAATGACCCTGCTCAACATCGCCCAGAGCAGGCTAGTCATAACTGTGCGACATCTCTATCTCCTCAATCCACCTCAATCCACTCACAATCAGGACGGCGCTCAGTCGTTGGGAGGCCGTCCTCCGTTGCTTCAACGTCTTCCCTCGCCAGCTCGACTTCCTATAGGGAGCGAACAAAGACCCCGACCCCTGCTCGACCACCAAGCCGTCATTCCGATGTTTTTGGGAAAAGTCCTACTAAGAACTTCGAGGTTGGGGATAACGTTAGGATCGAGTCTCTTGGATACGAGGGAACGCTGAGATACATTGGAGAAATTGAAGGAAAGCTTGGGCTTTGGGCTGGAGTGGAATTGAGTGGTGGTTTTTCAGGAAAGGGAAAGAACAATGGCTCTGTCAACGGGTAAGTTCCATCATTATTCTCAGTCTTATTGTCGTTTCGCCTAGATCTAACTGACGCGAGAGTGTCCTATCCATGCTCACTTGGTAATTCAGGAGACAATATTTTTTGTGCCCCGAGAACTGCGGTGTTTTTGTTGCGACAATAAAGCTTTCGCCTCCCACCGTTGGTGTCAGTACAACACAAAGACCTGCATCAGTCACATCCACGCGAGGCGGACGCATTACCCCAGCAATGTCAGGAAGAGTCACCCCTTCAACGTCCTCCGCAATCTCCACATCCCGGGTATCAGTAACTACGGGTAGAATCACACCGTCTGCAAGTGGAAGGTCAACATCATCTCTGTCTTCCGGGAGGGTTACACCAAGGACCACGTCAGCTGCTCGCAGCAAACAGCCACTTGCCAAGTTAGCGAATCCTAACTCTTCTAACCTGTCGAACAAGATCACTGAAGGTTCGAGAGCGTCAAAATACGTCTCAATGACGGCAAAAGAGTTGAGTTATCGTAACGCTGTAGGTGACAGCCCATCACCACGCTCGGAACCCGAGAGCCCAACACACTCGAACTCTTTGCCGGGTTATAGCTCTAGGGCCATTCCCTCGCCGAGCCTGCCTCCAGGATCCCCTTTTTCAACCCCAAAACCGGGGAAGATACTGGGCATAGGTGTAGGTATTCCATCTCTAACGCCCAACAAAGGTCGCATACCTACACCTCGTGCCCGAATACCCAGCGCTATAGCGATGCCCCCTCCTGCTTCCCCAATGTCATCACGCTCGGTTTCAATGAACGAATACACCCCCCGTGAAGATACACCTGACTCTCTACTAGTGTCTAAATCTGACATGAGTGACACACGGGGCATTCCTACCCCAATGGTATCTTTTTTTCGACCTCCCTCTTCAAATTCAAATAGGTCTATTGTTGCAGAAGAGGCCATGCATCTTGATCTACTCCGATCACGAATCCAAGCACTGGAATACGATAATGAGCGTTTGCGTGCTTTCAAGTTGGCTCCTACTTCCTCCCCAGATGAGGCTGTTCATCTGAAAAGCATTGAGCTGGAGCGGGATGAAGCAGTTACCCGAGCATCCTCTGCGGAGGCATTACTTGCTACAGCCCAGTGCACTCTCGAGGAGCAAAAGGCACAGATAGCTTTCCTTGAAGGAGAGCGCCAACGCCTTGCCATACAACTGGAAACGGAACAACTCAATCATCATAGTAGTCTGCAAATTGTACAATCGGAACTGGATAGCGCCTCGTCCCTTGTAGAAACACTGAAGAATCGAATGCACGAACAAGAATCTATCATCCAGCAAGGTAAGGCAAGTGTCGTCTCCAAGGAATCCGAAATCGCGCGCTTGGAGAGTGAATTACGGAACTCATCCACTGAGTTACGGGCAGAGAAAATCGAACTAGGCACCCAAATCGACGAACTCAGGGTAGCTGGGCAGGTAATGTTTCGTTGCAGTCCCTGACTCCAAGGTGTAACACTTTCACAGGAAACAATTGCGCTTTACGAAGAACGACTTAGCAATGCTGATAGTCAACGATATGACTTGGAATGCCGTATCGCGGTTCTTGAGGCGGGGACTTCTGCAATTCAAAACCCTTCCTCGCCGCCACCAAAATATTCTGGCGTTTCGTCTGCCACCCAAATCGATAATGAATCTCTCCGCGAGCAGGTACTCCATCTTCAACGGAAAACAGCCATCATGGAAGATACTATGGAGGATATTCGTTCCACAACAGAGAAAGAGGAAATCGCTCTGCGGGAGAGAATGAGGCGTCTCAAGGAGAAAGAGGATGGGATGAAGAAGGAATTGAATGAAGGCCGCAAGGAAGTAGAGCGGATGCTCAAATCGGAAGCTGCTGCGCGAACTCGTGTCGAAGAAATTGAAGAAGCTCTTCGTGAAAGCACCGTTGCTTTAGAAAATGCACGAGCTGAAGTTGAAGTCCTACGAGCAGAACTTTCGGTGTGTGGCGTTAGCTTCCATCTACATGTTTTTTAAACTCGAGGTATAGGACCTCGATGGTTTAGTCGCTAACACCGACGGCGGTGATTTATCTTCCCGCGTCTCTGACATTGCTCAGAGAGCCTCCGCTGACCGATCACGTTACGAGGTAGAAAAAAAAAAACTCCAAGACCTCCTTGAAGAGTATCGCTCTCAACAACCGACAACAGTGAATGTTATTTCTGAAGTTACGAGTCCCTCCGTAACACGCAATGCCATCTTTGAACTTGAAGAAAATAATGCGCTTGTAAGTCGTGGTTTGAAGCATCACCTGCTAGCTAACGGTTTGATAGCTTTTGAAAACAATTCAAGATTACGAAACGAAGCTGAAGTCCCTAGCTCAAACTCTAGATGAACGTACTCTTGAACTCGATTCTCTTAAAAAAAAGAATAATCGAGACGTATTTATCAACAGCACTTCGGATCCTCTGAAACCACCAAACCAATCCCCTTCCAAACATGATTTGTCGAGTGCCCGAGAAGAAATTACTGGACTGAAGTACTCACAAATCTTCATGGGCACAATGCTATCACTAATTTCGAGCCGTAGACACATCGTGCAAGAGCTACAGAAGGAAAATCTCATATTGACACAACGAATCAAAATCCTGGAATCCGAAAATGAGCTTCTGTTAACAGAAACCCAGCAGCTTCGACAAGTAAGCTGAATTTTACGTCCGATAACAAATTAGACTAACCTTCTTCAGGAGGTTCAAATCTTAGAAGACAATCTGGACCAAAGTGTACTTCCCGAAGAATACTCCAACATTGACGGCCCCCAAAACTCTGTTTCACCGAACATACAGGACGCGCAGCGTATGTTAAAGGAGCAAAAGGCTCGACTTGAGGTAAGCACGGATCGCTCAGATAATTACAGAGGGGTGGTGAGATAGAATAGACGGAGCAGGAACAACTGCGAAAACGACTTGCTGAAGCAGAAATGAAAAGCGCACGCACTATCCACGACGTACGCACCCAACAAAGTCTATCCACACCTGCTCTCATTATTAAACCTTTCTAGCTAAACAAGGAAATCGGAGAGCTTGAAGCTTTGGTGGAGTCCAAGGTAAGCATTGCGCGCTATTTTGACCACAGGAATTGCTGATATAAATTGATATGACAAGATATACCGGGAGGTATGGTTGTCATTAGCATCTTGATTGTCAGTGTTAACATACATCCTTCAAGGATGAGCTCGAACAGGAACTGGAGAGATTGAAGGATAAACTGCAACGGCACAAGAAACCGTCAAAGAATGACAGTGATGTGCTTGAATCCCAGCGGGGAAGTATCGGATCAGCCAGCACCACAAAAACCAATACTCCACAGGAAGAAGTCTGCGAAATATGTGAAAGACCAGGGCACGACATTTTTAATTGCGATCTTCTAAAGGGGGATACCACACGAGCCTCGGAGCCAGTGGGAGTGATGAGGGATTTGTTCTGTGAAGACTGCGAGAGTCACGGGCATATTGCTGCGGATTGTCCTCACTCTTTGGACGTTTTCTGATAATTGTTACCTAGACTTATATTATGATAACCACTCCAATCTATGAATTAAATAAATTTCAAGCTATGACGCGTTCGCAAAACTTGAGCCATGACGAAGGTGATGTCATCGTAATAAAAGGGTCCTTATATATCAGGGGATCGTCATTCTACATGAGCTCCCTTTCCATACCATGTCTTACGCCTCCGTTGCTGCCAACAATGCTCCTTCTCCATCACAACAGGTAATTTACCTGTGAATCATATTTCATGCGATTTCTTTTAACAATCATACATCAGCCCCATCCTGATCCTGCACTTCTCAACACCTCTCCACCAACAGCAGGAAACGTTCCCGATGACACATTGAAAGTGAATGTCATTTCCACTAGCTACAAACCTCACGTAGACGCCTCAACATACAAGGCCTACACCGGCAACAACGATGACGATGACGACGATGATGCCTTTCCCAGCCCCAACAAGAGGAAGAAAGAAAACAAGCGTATGCAAGAAGTTGAGGCCGAAGGTATGTATCTATGGGAGGTCGCTAAGCATTATCTGTTTCGACCTGGTGTCGCTGGTGGTTTGATTGGTCTGAGTAAGTTGTCAGGTCGTTTCGTCTACGCACAGCTAATTAAGGGGCCCAGTGAACCTTGGCCTTTTGGCAGGCGCTGGCCGTGCGTTTTACGCTCAACCTCATCTCCGCCGGAACCGTGCTGCGTTGTCCTCCACATTCCTCGCGGCCATCGCACTTATTTCTGTGGAAGGATATACGGCAGAAAAATACCGAAAAACGCCGCGTGGCCAAGCCGAGGAATTGCGGGCGAAGAATGAGGGAACACTCCTATACAAGTATTTGCATGAGCAAGTTCTTCGCCCTGGGGTTTTAGGTGGACTTGTCGGACTATGTTTGTCGAAGCAGATCCATAGATTAATTGCTGGATAACTAATATTTCCCCAGTGAATGCTGCCATCCTTGGAACTGTCGGTTACTTCTCCTATAGTAATTGGGACAAGCCGTCTTGGGATCGTCGCACTGTCTCTACAGTCACAGTTGGGATTTTGACTATATGGGCTGGTGAAGGGTACGTCGGATGGGATTTTAAGATTGCTCGCGTATTAAAAGTCCCTTTAAGGTTGCTTGTTGAACATTACCGGAAGAGACGCAAATAAGCGGATTTATGATACTCATGTAGTGTATAGCCAATGATAGCATAGGTTATTAATAAACATTATTTTCTTCCATCATCGGGGTTTAGAAACCCGGATTTAGCCGCTAACCCTAAATTTTGGCAGCTGTGTTGATATTGCGAGAGAAAACCGCTCAACGCCCAACACAATGTCCCGTTTTTTCAGACAAGCAGGCGACTCTGATTCAGAGTCAGAGGAATCCGATGATGAGCTCATGACCAGTGGCGACGATGAGGTACCTCAGAGACCAGTGACGACTACCACGACAAAACCAGCGATGTCCAGATTTTTGCGAACAGCGGATTCTGACTCGAGCAGTTCCGACTCCGATGACGACAGCGATAGTGACAGTGATTCTGGGCCAAGGAGATCTGGTCTGCCCACTCATGATGACTCAGAAGACGAGGGCGGCGACGATGCAGATGCACCTGGTGCAAGGATCAAGAGCGCAACAGAGAGACGACTAGACGAGATGAAAGCAACAGGAAAGGCCATGGAAAATGCTCTCAAAATCAATGATTGGGTTGCCATATCTAATGGTACGTTCATAAGATTTTTGCGTATTTATCCCTAACGATGTCATGTAGAATTCGACAAACTTGTACGACTGATTCAAAAGCAACATAACCTATCTGAACCTGTCCCTCCTTTCTATGTCCGGACCCTTGTTAATCTCGAGGCATCCCTCAATATTGCTGTCGCAAAAGAGAAGGAGGCCAAGAAGAAGATGAATGCCACGAATGCAAAAGCCCTCACAGCTGTCAAACAAAAAGTCAAAAAGGCAACAAAGGAGTATGAACAGGAGGTTAAAAGGTTCCAAGAGGTAGCGCCGTTCGCATCAAGTGGCCTCCATCGTCTGACACCCATTTTGCAGGACCCTGAAGGATTTGAACGAGAATATTCGGCAGTTATTGCGCACGACGCGCCCGCAGTTGCTCTAGGACGACGTTCTAATGCTGTCAGCAGTGACAACGAGGCGATCGACGATTTTACCACTGTGGGTAAAGGAGGAAAAGTCATGCAATTCACATCAGAGGGAATTTTCAAAAACTTGCAAGCGGTCCAAGAGGCCCGCGGTAAAAAGGTGCCCTTAAAGTCTACCATCACCAATTATTTCTCACCAACCCCTCACTTCGACTCTAGAACACAGATAGGGCCGAACAAATCCGTATCCTAGAAAAACTTCTAGACGTTGCTGTCACCCCTTACCAGCGCATTCGCGTCCTATTAGCACTTATTTCTTCCCGCTTCGACTACAACTCATCTATTTCCACCCACATGCCCATTGAACTCTGGTTATCGGCTCAGCACGAGGTTGACCAGCTTGTTTCTATCGTTGCATCCGATTCGAACTACTCGATTCAAGAGGTGACTGACGACTATGACGAGTCGATCGAACGGACACCAGTAACGGAGAATGGGGTAGTTTGGATTCGTGGCAGCATCATCAGTTTCGTTGATCGATTGGATGATGAGTTTACAAGAAGTCTGCAAAACATTGACCCCCACGGTACGGAATACGTCGACCGCTTAAAGGATGAGAAAGTCCTTTACTGTACCATTTGTCGAGCCCAGGCATTTTACGAAAAAACTCGGCAGGATGATCCTCTGGGTCGTGTAGTAATGCGACGCCTTGAGCACATCTACTCGAAGGTCCGCCTATTTTGTACCATTCAGGAATTAACGACTGATTTATATATGTAGCCAAATGCCGTGGTTCAAGCACTTGAGGCAGGCGCAGAAGCATCTGCGATACACCCCAATATGAAGCTCTCTACGCAGGGCACTTCGTCGGCGCTTATCCATGCTCTCTGCGTTTACCTATATAAGGCCGGAAATTCGCTCTTGAGGACTCGCGCAATGCTTAGTCATATCTACCACCATGCTCTACACAATGACTTCCACACTGCTCGAGACATGCTTCTCATGTCCCATCTACAGGAATCGATACACTCAGCTGATGTTGCAACCCAAATTCTCTATAACCGCACTGTAGTTCAACTTGGCTTGTGTGCCTTCCGATCTGGTCTCATCAAGGAAGCTCAAGCCACCCTCCAAGATATATTTACTACCCAGCGGGTCAAAGAACTTCTAGCTCAAGGTGTTCATCAGCAGCGTTTTCAAATACTCACTCCAGAGCAGGAGAAGACTGAAAAGCAGAGACAACTTCCTTTCCACATGCACATCAATACCGAACTCCTCGAGGCCGCTTTCCTTGTCTCTAGCATGCTTGTAGAGATACCTTTGCTGGCGAGCATCGATTCTGAGGAGACGAAACGTAAAACAATTTCGAAACCGTTCAGGCGACTTCTAGATTTCGCCGACCGTCAGGTGTTTACTGGACCTCCGGAGAGTACAAGAGACCACATCATGCAAGCTAGTAAAGCTTTACAAGACGGGGAGTGGGAGGAGTGTCGGGATCTTATTCAGAGCATCAAAATCTGGAGTCTGATGCCTGAGGCAGCAGCAGTAAAAGAGATGCTTGCCAAGTGAGCCGATGATATGTTTTAACTGAGGATTCTTTGCTTACCCTATCTACAACAGACGAATTCAAGAACAAGGTTTACGGACATATCTCTTTACCTATGCACCCCATTACAGCACATTATCCATATCGCTTCTCTCGAGGACATTCTCTCTGCCACTCCGCACGGTCACTTCTATCGTTTCCAAGATGATTTGGACGGAAGAATTGTCCGCTTCCCTCGATCAATCTGGTGGTGTTGTCGTCTTCCATCGGATAGAGCTTTCACGCACTCAGCAGTTAGCCCAGATTGTCGCAGATAAGGTCGCGGCCATGGTTGACCAAAGTGAAAAGGCCCTGGACATAAAAATGGGAGGTACTGGTGGTTGGGGGGATAGAGGTGATGGCACAAAAGGGGATAAACGTGGAGAACAGACTCAGGAGCGTAGAGGTCGCGGTGAGCGGACCAGAGGGGCCCGAGGTTTGTTTGCTAGCACCTTTCTCATTTTACAATGTATCAATCCTTACTTTTCACAGGAGCCCGTGGTGGACGTGGTGCTCGATTTTCTCAAGGCCTCGGCAATCAAATGCCTGGTCAGACTTTACAGAGAGCAGGATAATATCTGCAGGTTACAACAGCATCATGTAAATACATACGAATTCCTTCCACTTCTAAGTTTTATCAGGCAAGATCTAATTTCTAATGTTACTCGCTTTCGTCGCTGTCCCCTCTCTCGTGGGCACTGTTATCGCCATCGCTTTCGTAGGAGTCAGATGCCGCAGTCCAATCAGATACATCAAGCTTTTCGCCCTTGACAGTCTCTTCGGAATGATGTTAAATCCCAACCACAGCCGTTAATTAGTTTACTCACCACCAGCACTAACTTCGTAGCCTGCCTGCGTGATGCATCGTGACAACTCTGCTTTAGGGCCGATTTTGGTATTCTTCCCGAGTATACACCCATCAAGTTTCACTCTAATAAAGCCCTCAGTTAAGTAGTGGCGTAACGAAACCGTGAAAGACCAAAGTACCCATCTCCTATGACACAGTGATCGAATAATATACACCCAGTGATTTTAGCAGCGTTCCCAATGACGCAATGTCGCCCAATGACCGACGTCTTGATAGTTACTCGTCCAGTCACCTGCGTGGAGTCTCCGACAATTGTATCTTTGGATATCTGCGCTTTCTGATCAATCAAGGACCGATTTTTGGGGTCCAACGGTAAGGAATATGACACTTGCGAAAGCATCTGACCTGTTAATTAGCTTGGTGAATGTACACAGATGATCAGCTTACGCGTCGATTAACTTCAAGGAAACTAGGGATTGTATTGACACGAATCGCTGATTCGGTGCTAGGACGATGAATAACTATACCAATTCTGAAACTTTCCGCGACAGTACGGTCTTCATGATCCGTCGAAGATGGTAGAGTGGATATGTCCCTAGAATCACCCATGAAGGAATGGACTTGGCTATTTCGGTGTTTCGTGAGCATGGTAGAATGCTTTAAGGCAAGGGCCTGCAATGGCGTGTTGGCAATTGGATTTAGGACTAACGAAATTTGATTCAGGCCATCAAGAAAACAAGTACAACATGAGACAGACCTCGACCATACTTTTCCTTTCTTGTGCGCTGGTACTGAACTTTGCAGAGCCATGGTAAAAATTCTTCCCGAAAAGAATCAAAGTGCCGCCGTTCGTGCAATACATCTAACACAGATCTCTTGCAAACGTACACATGTGAATCCTGCAGACGAGACGACAGCTTTGTTCGTGGGTAGCTAACATACATACCTGATGTCATTAATCAGACCTGGCTTTAATAAAACAACGACTGACCGAGTCAACATAGCCATCCGAAGCTCCAATTCTTCAGCATTTCGGTCTTGATCATCGGTTGTATCAACGTACAACAGGGTTTCCGTGGTCTGATCCCATACGATGGGCATAGGCTTTGGAAGCGGTCCCCATTCATCCGGGAAAGCCCCCTTTTCTGGCGTATGGGTTGCAATCCAACAAGTCGTTGCTATCGATCCGTCAGATATTACATCTGCACGGAATTTGTTAAGGAGTGTGCTAAGGGGAAGAGTTGGTGGAGCAATAAAGTCACAGGGAACGAGGACAAAGTCCTCGGGGATGCGAGTTGAGAAGTGGCGGAGAAGTGTACATGTTCCAACACTGGTATCCGGAGACTCGTCGTAGGTTTGGAGATCGATGCGTAAAGGGGAGGGTGAAACAGAAGAATCAGAGTGAATATGGTGATATATGGCTGGACGATGGATGGCAGGGCATATAAGTAATACATCTGGGATCAGGGTTATTCTATAAATCCAGCACGAGCCTGTTATCTCTACCTTTAATACCTGCTTGTTCAAGCCAAGACAGAATATAGTCGATCATGGGCTTATTCGCCACGGGTAATAGGGCCTTTGGGCATGGTTCGTCACCATGGTCGCTGGTCAATGGTAAAAGTCTAGAAATGACTTGAGAACGTCAGTAAACTTCTTTTGTATCTTGAAAAGACTTACTCGTTCCCAAAACCAGCAAGAACGACGGCAAGAAACTCTCGCGTTACTAATTCTGAGGTGACTCGTTCAAGGTCCATTATCGTGAATAATGGTGTAAAGCAAGTTTAAAAAGTCGAGGAAAGATAGATATGACTCGGATAGGATTTATGAGATGTTGGTACATGGATCACCGTTTTAAATCTCCGCTGGGACATGAGACTGAAAACTCAGGGTCGGAATTATTATTATTATTATTAAATCCTATTTATTGTCCGAGAAGGGCTATGCCCCTATGTTGGACATTTCATTTACACTAGGGAGGTAATTAAGGAAAAAGCTACGAGAGCTGGAAAGTGGAGCGTCCCCCCGCGTACGCGGAGTAAGAACGACCCTCGGATTCCGTACCGAGTTTTAAGTTCCACTCCCCAATACTACCCTTGTGATGGCTATGTAGGACTGGTGTGGTAAGCAACGGTCCCGCGAGCGGGAGGGGGAGATAAAAGGAAGGTGTCAGGTCTTATAGACTTGTGCTAGGGGGAGGTGTGTGCGCGTGCAGGGATGGTGGTTGGTGGGGGGAGTGGGGGTGGGGGTGGAGGAGACGGTGGGGGCGGGTGGGTGAATCGATGGGTGGAGGAAATGTAAGCTAACAGGGTTTTGGACGCGCGGGGGTCAGAGAGGAGGAAGGGGAGGTTATCGGCCTTGCGTTTGAGTTTGACGCGCATGAGGTGGCGCGCATGTTGGTAGTGAGGGCAAGCAAAGATAAAGTGATGTATTGTTTCTGGGATGTTTTCTGGGCAGTGTGGGCATGCGGGTGATGGGGATTTGCCAATGCGAGCTAGGTAATGATTGAGAGGGATGTGTCCGGTGCGTAGTTAAGAAAGGATGGAGGCTTGAGGGCGGTCGAGTTTGGAGATAAGTTGGAGGTAGCATTTGGAAGGGAGGGAGGGGTCGATTTGGTGAATGCGGCGGTAACGGGGGGAGGTCTTCCACCTGGCTTTCCAGGTTTTGTTGAGGGAGGAGAGGTGGTGTTGGCGGAGGGCTGGGATGCTGTCGGGGAGGGGGTTCTTTCTTAGGTATCGGGGTAGCGAGCTTGGGAGGCTTGTCAGGCCCGCGGCCGCGTCTCTGGCTAGGGCATCGGCGCGTTCGTTCGGCGCGAAATTGACATGGCCGGGAGTCCAATGAAGTTGGAGGGGGGGTTGGGAAGGGGAGGGATGGAGGGCGCGTTGATGTTTGGATAGGTGCTTGGATTGGTTGTGGATGACATCTAGGATGTAGTGGGCTGGGTGGGGTCGTTGGTTTTGTGTTGCTTTGAGGGAGGCATGGCTATCTGAGCCGATGATAATGGGTTTAGTGGTGAGGATGTTGGAGGTTTTGAGGAGGTGGAGGGCTAGCGTGAGGCCAACTAGTTCGCCTTCGTATACTGTGTGTTTGGTAATCGGCCCGAGGTGGTAGGTTAGGTGGGCAGTTTCGATGCCGTTTTTGTATAGGGTGGCTGAGGCGCCTACATTCCCGTCGAGGCCGGAACCGTCGCAGTATACGGAGATAGGTGAGGTGGTGTGGAAGAGGTTGGCCTGTTGTAGGGCCGTAGGTTTGTCGTCTGGGATGTTGATAGTAAAGGGAGGGGAGTAGTTGGGTGAGAGGCGTGTGGGGAGGATGGTTTCAATCAGGGAGGGGGTAATATCGTAGAGGTGGAAGAGGTTGTGTAGTGGGGAGCGGTGCCGTTTAGTGCGGCGGGTGGCGGCTTTTTTAACAAGGGGGTGGAGGGGATGGGAAGGGGGGAGGGAGGCTAATCGTAACGTAGAGCGGAAGAGAACTTTGTGGAAGAGGAGGTCTATGGGTAAAAGGTTAGCGTGGACATCGAGGGCATCACCTGCGGCTGTGCGTATGGAGCCTGTGATGGTTTTGGCCATATTGCGTTGGATTGAGGCTAGCTTTTTAGTTACTGAGATGGAACCGGAGCGTTTGGAGCCTGAGGAGGGGGTTGAGATACCTGTGTACCAAATGTCAGCCGCGTATGTGAAGGCGGGGATTGCAACAGTGTTGTAGAGCTGCCTCATATTTTTCGCGGAGAGGCCCCCGGAGAGGCGGGGGAGGCGGGCTATTTGAGAGGTCCAGTTCGTAGCGCTTGCAACTACTTTGTCGTGGTGCTTGGTCCATTTGAGTTTTGGATCTATCGTGACCCCGAGGATCTTGTATTCGGTAACCGTTTTGATGGTCTGCGTGGTGACCGTGCCGTTGGGGTTGGTGCGGGTGAGGACAAGGTCCTGTGGGATGATGTCGTTAGTAGTGCGGGGGTGGTTCATTAGCGCAACTTTGGAAAGTTCAAAGGGTGAGTTATGAGAGATGGACCATTCAAACCCGCCGTTTTGGCATTCCATGAGGCTTTTGATGTATTCATGGGCGACTTCGAGGGAGGAGGCAATGACTAGGAGGGTGCAGTCGTCCACAAAACCGATGGTGATTTCGTGTTTGCGAAAGCGGATGGAGAAGAGGGGGGTGTTGTAGAATGCGTATGCTAGCATGGAAAAGGGACAACCTTGGGTGGTTCCATTGTCCACGTTGAAGAAGTCCGAGAGGTAATCGTCGAACATTAGGCGTGTGGTGCGTCCGGTGAGCATTTGACTAACGATGTTAGTGATACATACTGGGACGCCTTTAGCTTTCATGTTGTGAATAAGTCGTTCTTTTACCGTGTTGGGGAAGGCACCTTGGACGTCAAGGAAGAGTGAGACGGCTACTTTTTTGTTTCGCCAGGCTTCTTTGATTTTGTACGTCATGAGGTGGAGGGCGTCGGAGGTGTTTCTACCTGAGCGTCCTCCGAATTGAGATGGGGGAAGGAGGTTGTGTTTTTCCGCTAGGTGGGAGAGCTCAGCAGCGAGGAGGGTGGAGAAGAGTTTACCTATGGTGTCGAGGAGGCCTATTGGCCGGTAGGCTTTGGCGACGTTGTAGGCTGGTTTCCCACCTTTCCTGAGCACGAGGGTAGTGGATTGTAGCCAGCGGGGGTGGTAGATGTTGAGTTCGAGTACTGCTCTGTAGATGTAGTGGAGGTGGTTGAGGAGTATCGGTACGCATTTCTTGAGTACGATGTTGGGGATACCGTCGGGGCCTGGGGCTTTGTGGGGGTGAAGCTGGGAGATGGCATCCTTAATTCGGTGGTGGGAGAAGTAGGCAATATCAGGGAGGGGTTTGGGGTAAGTGAAGTTGGGTGGGACGGAGGGGGTGGGGGGAGGAGGTGGGAAGAAGGACTCTGCGAGGAGCTTGGCTTTCTCTTGGTTGGAGGTAGCTAGCGCCGGTGTGTCGTTGGCATCAATTTTGAGGTCTGGTATGCGGGCGCAGGATCTGTCGGAGGGTTCGTCAGTAGCGTATTTGTTGGCAACATAGATGTCCTTAGATGTGGCTCCTTCGAGCCAGTTGACGAAATGGGATTTTTTGGTTTTTTGTATCGTTTCGGCTAGCTTGTTGGATATTCGTCTATGGGCTGCTATGGAGGGGTGATTAGTTATGTGCGAGAAGCGCTTAACTTGGTTACTAAGTTTGTTTTTCTGTTTGACTAAACTGGCAATTTCGTCAGTCCACCAGCGCTTGGAGAAGGGCGTGGGTTTGCGGAGGGGAACGTGCTGGGAGATTGTGTTCTGTATGATGGTGGTGAGTGTGTCGACTTTGGTGAGGAACTCATCTTCGTTGGGAATTCTGGACGCAGGGGAGGCGGCGCTAAGTTCGCGTTCGAGGGTTGAAGAGAATTCTTCCCAGTTGACGTTGTGGAAGTTGTAAGAGGGGGGAGCTGGCGGTCTAGGGATGGGGAGGTTGAGGGTGGTGTGAATGGGGGTGTGGTCCGTGAGGGGTGGGAGGATGTCCGTCCGTGTGTCGCAGGAGATGAGGAGGTCAGGGTCGTAGGAGGAGAACCAGACGTTGTCGGGACGCGTCCATCTGCCGCGATAGGAAAAGTAGGTGGGGAGGTTGGGGGGGAGGGCCAAATCCATATCGTAGTCCTTTAGGAGGTCGAGGAGGGGCTGTACTTGAGCTTCTGGTGAGTTGAGGTGGCGGTTTTCGGAGGATTCCCAGAGGGGATGGTGTCTGTTGAAGTCACCTAGCCATAGCATATGATCGGTGCCGTTGCGATCGAGTGCTAGTGAGGGGAGGAAGTTTGCGAGCGTTTCTAGTGAAGCGTTGTGGGTACAGTCGTTGTAGATATTGAAGATGGATAGGGAGCCGGTTTCGGTGCGGAATTTGATGGCTGTGATGTCTGGCGAGGGAATTGGTAGTGTAGAGTATGCTTCAGTGTCGATGTTGGTGTTGATGAGGAGGACTGAGCGTGAGCGGATTTTGGCGGCGGAGTTTGTGGTGTGGTTGAGGGGGTAGACGACACGCCAGTAGGGTGAGGCATGTGTGTTGTGGAAGTGGTCTAGGCAGGGTTCCTGGATTGCGATGATGTCCCATTCGCGAGGGTCGGCAACTCCGATGACGTACTGTTGGGCAACGGTTGATTTCCGGACGTTTTGTTGCCAAATACGGAGGGATGCGGGGAGGGTGGCTGGGGCTCTAATCATCAATTCGAGGGGATGTTAGAGGGGGGGTGGATCGAGTAGAGGGGCCGGTTGGTTGGGGGGTGGGGTTGAAATTTGATTGGGAGTTAATAGGGTGGCGGGACGCGTGGTGTGGGGAGGGGGGACGTGGGGGGAGGGATGGGTGTGGTGGGAGTGTGGTGGTGATCTTTGAGGGTTTGGGGGGAGCGGTGGCCCAGGTCCAAGGTTCACTGGTGGGGAAGAAGGGCATGATGTTCTCGGGGTATTTGGCGTCGAGCGCAGCGCACTTTTCCTGAAAAGAAGGGCAGTTAGAATTGTTACTAGCGTGAGAGGAGGAGGGACCGCAGGAGACGCAGCGAGGGGGGTCGATGCCGGGGCAGTTGGAGGTAGGATGAGAATGACTGCTGCATCTGGCGCAGGTCTCTGAGCCTTTGCAGTTGGCGCGTAGGTGGCCATAGCGCTGACATTTGTTGCAGCGGATGGGGATGCGTATGTCTTTGCATACAGGGGTTAGGGTGCCGAGGACGTAGACTCTATCTGAAAGTAGACGGTTAGCAATGGCAGCAGAGTTACAGACAAACTTTAAGTTGGCAACTTTCTGGCCGACGTTTCGTGCTTCGATCCTCTTGAGCCATGTGGCAGACATGATGGAGCCAGGGGGTAGGTTAATGTCTAGTTCAAAGTCGGAGATATGGGCGGGGTTGGAGGGGTCGAAGGTGCCGGTGCAGGGGACAAATTTCATGATGACGTTGTGGCCTCGAGGTTTGATCCTGGCTGAGGTGCCGAAGTAGGTAGAGATGAAGGTGGAGCCCGCTTCCAATGCGCGACGTTTGAAGGCTTCCGCTCCTTCGGGGGTGGAAAAGTCTAGTCGAAGGTCGCCGCTTTCAAGAGCTTGTATTCCTCGGATGTTGGACTGGATTTGAAGTTCTCCGGGGTCCGCGAATTCGTTTTCAGTATTGTCGAGGCTGGTAAGGAGTTTGTTAAGGTCGAGACGGGTGTCATTTAGGTCTTTGGACGAGGCACTTTGAGGGGCACCGACGTCCTCGGGGTTATAGGATATGATGATGGTCTTGGCTGCTGCTAGGATGCGTTGTTGTAACAGGGTGTGTTGGGTGGGGAGGGAGGGGTTGAAATTGGGGGAGGGGAGGGAGGGAGGTGAGGGAGTTGAGGCGACGATATCGGCCCAGGTGGGGGTTTTGCAGGGGAGGGCGGGGGGAGGGGGGGGTAGTGTAGCAAGAGTAGAGGCTGTTGTTTCTAGGGATTCTGTAATAGAGGAGAGTTTGTCAGTAGTGTCAGTTAGCGAGAGGGATGTGGTTGCTTGTGTTGAGGAAACTTTGTCTAGGAAATTAGTGGAGGAGGATAAGTTATCAGAAATTATAGAAAGAGATGGTAAGATTTTGTTGGCGATGGTTTTGGCTAGGGCGGTGGAGATGGTGTCGTTGACATTGTCTTCTATTAGGAATGCTACGGAACGGATGGCTGGGATTAGGTTAGAGGGTATACCGGGAGAGAGAGAGATGGTTAATAAGATGTGGACTAGCTTAGACCGGTTGTAGGGTTCGCTTTCGAGAATCCAGCTCTTGCCTTCGAGCCAGGCGCGAGCGTCATTTGCGTTGTCGATCTTACACGGGTCAGCGGCTAGGATTGAATTGATCTCGGATCTCGTGGGCATGCCACGTATGGGGGTGGGTTCGGGGTCCTGGGACCTGGTTGGTTTGTTGGTTTTGGAAGTGGAGGGGGCAGTGCTGGGCATGTTTGGTGTACGTGAGTTGGAGGGGTGACGGGTTTTGAGAAAAGGAAGGGTGGCTTGAGGGGCCAGAGCTGAAAGGAGGCAATAAATGGGGAAAGGATGGCTAAAAGTGGTGAATTACCCAGGACCCCGAGGGGGATGATGGGGGTTCAGGAGCAAGAAGCGATCCCAGGGTCGGAATACTGTTTGCTATCTGCAGAGTCCCAATGGCTGCTCAGCCCTCGGTACATCAGCTTTACAAACGTCTCGAAACTGTCGGAAAGGGTGCTTATGGCTCTGTTCATAAAGGTCAACACATTCCAACTGGAAATGTTGTTGCTCTCAAGATAATCAATCTCGACACCACGGACGATGATGTGGGCGACATCCAACGCGAAGTAGCTCTCCTCACACAACTCAGGGATGCACCCAACATCACCAAATACTATGGCTGCCACATGGATGGTCCTCGCGTCTGGATTGTCATGGAGTTCGCTCAGGGGGGGAGTGTACTATCTTTGATGAAAGCATCGAAAGACGGATGCCTTGAGGAGAAGTATGTCTCGGTCATCGTCCGGGAAGTCCTCGTCGGCCTAAGCTATCTCCATAAAGTTCCCGTAATACACAGGGATATGAAAGCTGCGAATATCTTGGTCACAGCATCTGGGAAAGTCATGATCTGCGATTTCGGCGTGTCCGCGCTTCTGGCAACAACTTCAAGTAAACGCAACACTTTGACAGGAACTCCATACTGGATGGCGCCAGAGGTCGTTCAGAGCCTTCCCGCATATGATACCAAAGCGGACATTTGGAGTTTAGGTATTATGATTTACGAGATGATCAAGGGTAGCCCTCCCCATTCCAACATGGATAAGTTCAAGGTCATGGATCTCATACCCAGGGCGAAGCCCCCCCGGCTTCTCGACAGCGAGGGTGGAAAAGATATGCGTGACTTCATGGCGTTGTGCCTCAGAGAAACCCCAAGTGAGGTACATTTGCCTCTTTCTATCATTGCACTTGCCACTAACAGGATATAGCGTCTGCCTGCAGATGAATTAGCCAAGTCGAAGTGGATCAAATCAGTCTCAAAAGTGGGAGTGGTGATTCTCAAAGATCTCATTCTCCGTCTCCAGCAGGCTGGAAGGAGGGCCAGTCTCGCCGACCCTCTTGAATGGGAAGAGGACGAGGAAAGAGAGTGCGTGCACCTCGATCCTTCGATGTCGTCATGCCTAACCTTGTGTAATATGACAGCCTTCAGCGACTCGACACACAGGACGACAATCCATGGGAGTTCGAGACTGTTCGTGGCCGGCCATATGCCCACGCGCAACAACATAATCATGTGGCACTTCCAAACGATGATGACAGTTTGTCCGCCCAAGCCACAATCCGGCTCCCTCAACCATTAACTCTTCCGTCGTCATTGCGCCTCCTTTTTGAAGACGAGTCTGTTCCACAACAAGAGCCTTTCCGTTTGCCTACCTACTCATTCCCTTCTACCCCAAACACACCAAGTCCACCGAGTTCCCACCCTCCATCAATGGCATCCTCGCCTGCCAGAGAACGGATGGCGATCAAGCGTGCTTTGACCGTGGACAATGACGAGATCACTGCGAGACAAGGGACATTCGTATACCCTCCCCGTGCCACATCCCGCTCTCGCTCAAAGCTTTCCTCAAGCGTCCCTGGATCTAGCGATGAAACTTCAGCTCCTTTCTTAATAGAGCCGAACTCAGAAGCTGATCGTTCACGGCACAAACTCTTGCCTATCTCAGGCCTTGCAACAGGACATTCTGATATTACAGATCATCCGCTCAACAGTACTAAAACTGCTCAAACTTACCAGGATTTTCGCATTCGCTTTCCACCAAATATGGAAGTTCCCTCATCCTCAGGCACCGACCCTGCCAGTCCCATCACCCGCACCCATACTGTGCCATTCTCTACTTCTCCAGACCCAGCCATACTGACAGGTCTCTCATCACCAGAGAAGGGGCCACAGAGCAACACCGAAGACTCAGTGCATAGTGGTAGTACTGGTAGTGGCAACACAAGACGAAGCGATCTTAACCTGGCATCTCCAGCTGCTTTCCAGTTTCCGCCTTCCTCGAACACACACTTCCACCCACAGATATTTATAGCATCTGCTCACAAGTCACACAACCGTGTATCACCCACGCACCTTAGTGCATCAAATCTAGCAAACTCGCCTAGTGCACACCAGGCAACCTACTCTCTTGACATTTCGGGCAAACAGAACGTCACGCCCAGCTTATTATCCCCGCCCATCACCCGTACACGCTCAGCAACTGCACTTCCAGAGACGAAACCCATTAGTATAGGCACCGCCACAGTTCGCCAGGTAAACGGCTCAAATATTCCGCATCTAGTTCCTCCTTCGAAACCATTTGCAAGGGTGAACAGGGACAGGAGTGGTAGTGACGTCAGTCAAACCACGAATGCCGGTACACCTGGCCTCAAAGATGTGCTAAAAATACCATCCCTTACATCAGAACATCGACTCGGAATTTCAGACCTCCTTCCACCGTCTCCATCCAGCATAAGTCATGGATCTCGAAATTTTCTTTTCTCTCCCAGCCAGCTTAGTTCTGTCACGAATGTGCCCTCAGATTCTACGCGACAGTATTCAGCATTCCGAGATGCAGCGTTGTCAACGACTTCTTTTTCTTTGGGCTTGCCTAGGTCATCTTCCCCCCTTGACCTGCATAGAACTGTCACTGAGCCCCTTTTATCATCCGCGCCGGCCGCACTAACCTTGACCGGGCCTCAGATTCGCCCTCTGGATTACATGTCGTTGATCACCCATGAATCTACACATGCTGAATTGGCTCGGACAATCGAAGACCTGACGCAGTGGCTTTCCCTAGTCGAGATAGGGTTGAGCGGAATGCTAGAAACTGCTCACACAAATACCATTGAGGAGGAAAAAGAGGTGCCAAGCGACACCGGAGACGAGCCTGAGTATACCGCTTCTATTCATCCGGGAAGTTCGATGGAGTTTGAATCTCGACGTTTTCCAATATCTGCTGGATAACAAAATTCCTGTCATTGACTAGCGAAATAATGTGCAACCCTGATGACGTTCGTTGATGGCATGTAAGGAACATTACAATGAGATGTATCCTTTCAAGACGAGATAGTCGGTAATGATTCGAACACTCTCTGTAACATCGGTTTGATGCGTTTTTATATGGATCTCGGGGTTTTCAGGCGCCTCATAAGGTGCTGATATCCCAGTAAAATCTGGTCAACAGGATCGTGAGTTGCTTCTTGCCCCAAAGACACTATTTTACCTTTAATCTGTCCAGCCCTGGCCAATTTATAAAGGCCTTTGGGGTCTCTCCGCTCAACTACTTCGAGCGGGGCATCAATAAAAACCTCAATAAATGGCAACGACGTTTGTTCGTGGAGTGTACGGGCCAAACTTCGGTCAACACGATACGGCGATATAAATGCAGTGATTGCTATGCATGACGAATCTGCGAATAGTTTCGAAACCTGGGCGATATTTAAGTTAAACCCTGAATATTTGTGAGGACACTACCTCTCCGATTCTTCGAATATTCTCATTCCTTGACTTTTCGTCGAAACCAAGATCCTTATTCAGTCCAAATCGAACATTGTCACCATCCAGACGGTATGCGAATTTGTGATGACGAAGGAGATGTTGCTCCAACGCGCATGCAATTGTTGACTAGATGAAAAGGAATCGTTCGTTTGGTCGATCACAAATAGATACGGACAAACTTTTCCACTAGCACTGAGACCAGTAAGCCAAACGGTAACGCCTTTTTGCTCGAGTAATGTTGTTCGTTCAATACTGGTGACAGATCCTATCAAATCGAAGGTTGGCACATGAACGTGATCGATAAAGGAGAAATCAAGAGACAAAACCTGGGTGAAACGTTATATTTGTGGCCATGAGAGAAAAAAGAAGAGCGGAAGAGAAAAGTGAATGTCATTCATGTGTTCAATAACATAACTGATCAAGGGATTGGCAAAGATTTGGCAAGAGTGTCGCGATCAGCATCAGGTGATAGGCATCGTCGTTCACGTGATGTCAGACGCGTGTCGTTAGTTCATTACATTTGACAAGACCCTTTCCAGAAAGTTAGTCTATAGGACAATGATCACATCCAAGGCAGGGAATATCACAGATAAACAGCCCTCCGAGCCTTCCACGGTACGTAAACCCAAAAGTTCATTTTGATATCAAACTGCTGTATTGAGTTCTCAAGAATACATGCATATATATATATACCGAGGGTACGACGAAGCCGATGTTTTGGGTTACAGTCTATAGCCTTGAACCCCCGGGAGGGACTATATATGCGTTAGGGCTTCATTCATGTTTCGCAAATTAATTCATCCTTGATATTAATTTTTGCACTCATCAACGAGACACTCTTTTAGATTCATGCTAATTTTTCACCAAATATCATTGGCACAGGTGGATATAAGATAGCAGTACAATGATATAGAACAGAATTTTATTCTATATCTTATGCACAACAAATCCAACTGTATAATATTCTCTGCATCAAGCACCTGTCACGCCCCCGGATCCATCGTCGGCATCGACGAGGAGTTGCAACTCTCCGCATATCCAAAAAATTATCCGCTTGATAGCGTCCGTCACTTCCTCCGTACTCAGTGGCTGATTCACAGGCGGACAGTGGAGAAGCAAGACTTGGGTATTTCGACGCTTTTCGTAAGGCTTTGCCGTACGCTTGGCTTCAGCAAGGGAGCAATAGTATATAAAGTCGCAAAGATAATGGCCAGCATCCATGGATGTGTATATTTGCTGTTTCGATTTTCAAGTTAGTTTTAATTTTTTTTTTCTGATGCATTGCAGGACCAGAAGCACACACCTCCACTCCCGACTGTTTCAAATCTTGGACGAGTCTAGTAACATCGATTTCTGTTGTTATTTCATCTGGGAAGTTCTCATAAGCCGAACCGAAACCACGGGCTGGCCTTACGACACTGTCTCCACTGGTTTCGACAATATCCATACCCAAACGCTCCCTTTCTATGTTCTCTGCCACTAAGGTGTCTTCAGCTCTTCGGCTGAAGTCTTTGGGTGATGATCGAACGACGGATGCTAGCTTCCCGTCAGCATCCTTCATGTGATACCCCAGCTTATGACCTTGCCTCTCCATTCGAAGAGGACCACGACCAGCTACGCCGATATGAAATATAATATCATAGCCTGATTCCGGTGGCGATGGGAAGAGATTTGCTTGTGAATCAGGGAGGATTGGTGGGCGAGCATGTAGGCCTGGTACGATGCTGAGAACCGCATCGTATGACACTGGAATTTCGAGAGCGGATATATGAATTGGACGGCTTTGACTCTGATCATCCGACATAGTAGTTTGGTCACCAACAACGATTGAATTGAAAGGGGGATCCGGGGAGATAATTGTATTGTGTAGAGGTTTGACTGCTAGCCAAGATGGATTCACCTCGTACTGATTGAATGGCTAAACTTGCGACGAGTCAGAGGCATTTACTCGTGGTGCGTCCGACGAACTGACGGACCAGGAGTACTTACACCAAAGCCGGTCAAAAGTACACGGAAGGCACCGTCTCTGGGGTGCTGTTCAGTGTCTGCATTGGCTGGTAGGGTCGGCATTGGCTGGTAGTTGATCGATGTATCTGGAGTAAGCAGCCAACTCTTAGTCGAGATCTGATATCATTACTTGATCTCACGCACGGGCCTTAATAATACACTACATACTATTTATCCACATCCCCGACCTTTCCACTGTTGGCCACCGTTGACTTCAGTCTCCCACCGTCGCAGGGCACCCTCATCCCAAACCTTCCCTGATATGTCAGCTTCTTCTTTCAAAAAAATCTGACCTTCAAACTGTATTGGAACGTAGGTATTGTGCACAGGATGTCTAAATAGCTAGTTTTAGTGTCAGGACCCGAGAGAAGAAAATAATCATACGCATAGTCGGGATTATAGCAATAACCGTCTCCATATCCTAGTCCTTTGAGCAATCCTGTTGGTGCGTTTCGCATCTGCAGTGGTACGGGTACTTCTAAATCTAACTTTGCTGCCTCTTCAGCACGCTGGTATGCTTCGTATGCACGCGTAGACTTGGGCGCCTCCGAAAGGTACGCGACGATGTGTGCCAGGTTAATGCGACACTCTGGCATCCCTATTACTTGACACGCTTGAAGAGCTGACATTGCCTTGGTACGTGAATCATCAGCTTTATGGGGTCTCTTGTTGCCAGTACAAGAACATACCAAAGGAAGGGCGTGTTTATCAGCCAAGCCGATGTCCTCGCTAGCACACACGACCATTCGACGGGCAATATACAGGGGATCCTCTCCCGCAGTAAGCATTCTGGCAAGCCAATACATAGCAGCACTGCCTTGACTTCCGCGTACGCTTTTATGCAGTGCGGAAATCATATCGTACCGACTGTCACCAGTGCGGTCATAGGAAGCAGATATAGATCTTTTGAGAGAAGCCAAAAGTGAAGCCTCGTCGCTATTCCTTGGTGACATAATAACAAGATCCAGAAGTGAAATGGCTGTGCGAGCATCACCACCTGACAGTGATACCATGCTATCCATTAGATTTAATGTTAGGTGAGGGAAAGAGGGACAAGGGAACAATATGTTTTCACAACTTGAAGAATTTGATTCCTTCTGAGGCAAGTCTGATGTCGTCTGAGAGAGGCATGGTTCTGAATTACCATCCATCAAGTTAGCCACCCGTTGTAATGCATTCAGTAAAACCTTCTTGATATCATCGTCACTGAGTCGGTCCAAAACAAATACCCTAATGGAACGGGAATTGATGAGTAGTGCACCATGACTAAAATATTAGTATGTTATTACCGACAACGACTGAGCAATGCACTGTTTAACTTGAAAGATGGATTCTCTGTAGTTGCTCCCACAAGCTGTAAACAGTATTTTCAAGAAGAGTCAAGAAGGAAGCCAGGAGACATGCAAACTTGGATGTGTCCTTGCTCCACAAAAGGTAGGAATATGTCCTGGTGTTTACGTTAAATCTACGATTCCGAAAGTCATCACAGATAACATACTTGTTGAGTTTTGTTGAAGCGATGGACTTCATCCAGGAATAAAATGGTCCTTCTATTATGGGTTCATAGGGACTTCTGGAACATTAATAATTGTGACCCACTTTCCTGTCAGCGCGAGCATGTTCTTTGCCTCTTCAAGAACAACGCGAACATCATTTATCCCCACTCCAGTCGCGCTAAGCTCCTTAAACAGACATCCAGTTTGGTTTGCCACTATTCGTGCCAGTGTGGTTTTCCCACATCTGGCAGATGTTCAATGATCGGATTTACGAAGAGCATTGTTAAACTCACCCTGGAGGTCCCCAGAAAATGATGGATCCGATAGGTCCTTTCAATAGCATCGTTGTGAGCAGGGATTCCGGTCCTACTAGATGACGTTGTCCAACAAAGTGGGAAAGACTAATGGGCCGAAGTTTCTCTGCAAGCGGAGCTGCTGCTTCAAGGTGGGCATGTTTTGTACGTTTTACATGGTGAGTTTCTTGTGAACTGAAAGGACGCTTATGCGAGGGGTTTGGGAGCGTCCGTGGTTGTGGCGGCGGTTCAGTTTCAGCCTTTTTTCCAATGTTGAAGATAGGTGCGATTGGACTCGGCGAAACACCAGTCTTGTGGTGGAATGCCTTGGAACTCGTAGCAATAGTCGGGCTACTGGACTTCAATGAAGACGATCCTGAGTATTCAGAGCAGTCACTATCTATATGTTCGTTGATAATGCGCTCTAGAACTTCTCTAGAGCATAGTGGACTATGTAATTGACATGTTAGAAATCTCGAACTACGTTTTCGAAGAGACAAGCATACCAGGTCACTAATGAAATAAAATATTTGATTTTGGTTTTTTTGTGACTATCATGGCATAGACTGTGAATGGACTTACCAAGTTTGGACGGAGTATTACTTCGCGGAGGCATTGACGTCGACGTTGAAATGTGAGGTCGAAAGCGATTGGGAAACAAATGAAGGGCCCCAAAATACACACTTATTAGTACGTAAAAAAGGGTTTGTACACCGAAGTACATAGACTGAACCGTGATGGTTGGTTTTACAAAAGCTGTAAGTACAACTGGTTACAACGTTACTGTACATACAGTAAGCAACGGTTACAGCGCATAATGGTCGTCATCATCGTCACTATCGTAAACTAAAAATGTGTCAAACGTGTCTCTGTCAATCAATCCCATAGAGAAATTACAATAATCCAGGAATCAGCTTGTGGGGAACCTTTGTTGCCCACTCGATCCAATCCTGACCAAAGGTCTTACGGAGCGCCTCGTCTTCTTTCGACATACGTGCCAACAAGCCCGTCGTTATCATTGAGGCTAACGTTAGATAAAGTCCTGCAGCGCCCTTCCCAGTCTTGGTGCTCAACACACCGCATTCCCTCGCCCATGATCCCTAGAGCAGGCTGAATTAAACAATACAAGACATAGATGGCAAGACATACCGAACAGGCATGCCAACAAATTATGCCTACGACTGTTAACACCGCACCTGTATAACCTGGATGTCGAACAATGGAGTACGGGCCGCTCGTCACCAATTTGTGATCCTTTCGAATGCTCATTTCGAAGGTGAAAAGCCTTCCCAGTTCGCGATAGCACGAATAGCGGATAAAGCCGCCTAACCCAGTTAAAAAAGTGCCCAAGATGAACAGTGGCGATATTTTTATCTTCTCAGCCGCCCCTTTCACCACAAGCGTGGAGAGGATATTGCGCGAGAGCACGGAGTTGGGCATGTGACTCGCAACAATCACAGCTGCTTCTGCAATCGCAGCGGCCCAACATATCGACTAGATGAGTGATAAGCAACATGGATAGAGTTTTCATGGGATGGTACGCACTCCGACTGCAAACGGGCCAGAGCGTTGCTTCATGATGACTTCGAGACGTGTCGAAGCCGCTTTTTCATCTGGGGAAGGGGGAGGATGAGGAGGTGTACAAGTGATTTGTAGACCGACCATGGCCACTAAAATACAAGGGATTTTGACAAGAGACATCATAATACAAGCCGTGCTGGGGGGGGATCCAACCTACATCTCTGCTCACGCCTAGATTAAATACATGATTTGTTAGTGGGTGTGACAAATTCGGCGTTCCATCAGTCAGGTCCTGTTGACGATGGTGGGACCTTATGGGTTGGTGGGGCCTTGGAAAGGAATCGTGTTAGCGGCTCGTGGTCAGACGATGACCCGCGGACTCGCGACCCTACAAATCTGGTCCTTCGGATGAATAGGTTAAGACAAAGGCTGATGCTAAGCGATAAAGATCAGGTAAGTAGAGCCCGAGGAGATGGTGCTTCGACATAATGGGGAATATATCCCTGGACGGAAACTGCCATGGGAGGCCAATCAATTAAAGGAGGAGGAGGGAAGATGCTCTTTTAGTCACCGTTAGTGTGCTGCAGGGAAAGGGATGAACTCTGGCTGTTTATTGGCAGATGACTAGGAGAGCCAGGATATAATCCGGAGCAATCGTATAGGTCCGTCAATCAATGCCAAACCCCGCTACTCAGGGGCGCAATGCCCACGACTCGGGTCTGACGATGCTAGGTGCGAGCACCCCCACAAGGAACAGGGATGACTGGCAGGCGTCGTGCCACATGTCGACTTTACCGACAACAGGTGGTGATGATCAATCGAGCCCAAGACAAAGCGAGTTAAACGGTACCTCATGTTTGATCAGAATACACGTGTTTGGTGATGGAGTACAAACTTGGGTATTTGGGGACGCCTTGAGGACATTCAGGAAATGACATACCCGACTTGGCGAATAACTCATGCAGCACTGTTCGGCGTATGGGATAGATCCGGATTGGAATTTGGCCAAAAGCACGTCGCAGAGGTGGCTCCTCCAGGTTTAGTCTAGTGCAAGAACGGTGGCAAAGAAGTGCTTCTGGACTTAGACTCGTATACTCTGCCATTCGGGGTAAATGAACGATTGAGAATGATGTGACATTTATGGATTTCGTAATGAGACAGGTGTAGTATTCGACAGCAGGTCTTAAACCGATTCTAGAGATCACAACATTAGGTGGGAAGCAACCACAGATGTTCATGTGACCTACGCTGAAGGACGTTGTTAAGCTTCGTCACGCGTGATTGTACGCTCAAATCAATGGTCTTATCTCCGAAATCAACTATGATACCACCAAGCACAGTAGGGTTCACCTAGCGTTGAGCGATCTCCATCAATGCTAGAACTCGGGTCGAAAAGGATGGTACTAACTTTGTTCATAATTTTGAGCACTTTTGCTTGTTGGCCAGCCTGCGACTGCTTTAAGGACGTCTCGAGGCGTATCAGGACATCCTTTGGAAGAGGCGACGCGGAGGTGACAATGACGGTCAACTCTCCTTTGTATTGGGCGACTAACTCATTGAAACCCTCAATAACACCATGAGTTTCTCCCAGCCTTCCATTCTCTGACAGCACAGAAAGAAGGTTTTTGGTAATGTCCGAAACAGGATCCTTCTTTGAGCCGGAACCTTCGACTTTTGCAAAAAGAGAGACGAGTCCGGTTGTGCGGTCTTTGGCAGAGAGAGTAGGGTTGTTTACAAAGGAGCTGAGGTCTGGGTTCTGCTTGATAGAGTCGGCGACGTTGTTAAGCTCGGTGTGGACTTTGGTTAGGGTTTGTGGTGATTTTGCCAGGGCTGCGCCATAGACAGCTTTTGAGTATTTCAGGGCGATAGCAGAGGCAGCCCGACGACCCAGACCAGGGGCAGAAATAGCTGAGCGAGTGGCGGATGAGAGCAACATGGAGAACTGCGAACAACGACGAACGACGATGACCTGGTCATTTTCTAAAAAGTTTCCTCGGACCACGCCGGAACCTCCGTGGGAAAAGGCGTGCTGACTAAGCGACGCGTATTGATCCAAGTCTTAAGTATGTAACCCTATATATGTGTACTCGTTATGTAGTACTTATACTTATATTCAAATAAGTACCATGATAGGGTTAGTATATGGGGGTAACACTTAGGCCGCTGTTCCTATACACATGATAGTGCTGTACATCAGACTGCGGATCGGCCATAGTGAGCAAGTGTGGGAGGACTGGTCACGTGGTTGGGGCTGGGAGGCCAACATTGCGGTCAACGAACGGTCCTGGGACGTCTGGAGCCGGGATGCATGCAAACTCATTTGCAACCACACGCATAATCCTCACTTCCCGTCACCATCAGCACCCCCGCAGCAAACGCCATTTACAAAGAAGAAAAAAAAGAACAATAGATTTCGGTATCCGTTTTTGAACAATGCCACTGGATTTATAACTCACCCGATAGACTAAGCAGGATCACACCATACCTCCTCTTCTTCAACATGTTCTTTCTCGCCGGGTTGCGAGCCATTCCTGCCTATTGCTTGCTCTTCCTGTCACTTGCACATGCGAGAGAGGATTCACTCTGTACGTTGGCTTCCTTATCTTCCCATTCCACCGAATCCTAACCAGCTGAACGCGCGGACAGTTACTTCCTCTGTAACATACTGTGAACCTCCTGAAACCCTGCTGATCCAACAATTCGATGTAGCGTACTTTGCTGCGAACCAGTCCGTCGTATTCAATATCTCCGCTGCCAGCGTTGTATGTATTTTAATTATGGGTGCCAATGGTTCTCGCTCAGTACTTCAACAGGAGGCCAATGTCACTGTTACAGCTAACCTACTCCTCAATGTTTACGGAATGAACCCAGTCAACATCACACTAGATCTATGCAATATTCTCGGCGGGGCTCTTTGTCCACTCCCCAAGTATAACTTCGTCGGTTCAGATTCCATCTCACTTCCCGAATCTCTGGGAGTTCTGGATAAAATCCCCAAAATCGCCTTTCACATTCCCGATCTTGAAGGCTTTGCTCAGTTAGTACTCACAGAAGTTAGCACGGGTGATATCAAGGCTTGTGTCCAGGCCACCCTATCAAATGGTTGGTCCACACATCAACCTGCCGTTGAATGGGCGACCGGTGGCCTGGCCCTAGCAGCGCTCATCTCAGCCGCTTGGCAGTCTGTTTCCCCTGAGGCCATTGCCCCATTCCGTCTACTCGATCTACTCTACCTCTATCAAACGATCGCTTCCACATCTTTCCTCAGCCTCAATTACCCTTCTACCTACCGTGCTTTCACCCTGAACTTTGCATGGGCCATGGGTTTATTCTCAACTTCTTCAACCTCCTCACTCCAAACCTCCATCGATCATATGCGACACATGACAGGAGGGAGGCTTGCAGATGCAACCTCTGGCTCAGCTGTTGGTCTTGTGAACCGCAAGCTCAGCCCTTACAATGCACCGAATTCCCAATTCATCGCCACACCTCCCATTGTCTCGCGAGCATTGGAATTCGACTTATCATCCCTTGCCAATTTCTCAACTTCTAGCCGTCCATCAGCTCCCCAAGTCTTCAAAGCTATGGCGGCGGACTCGGGGTCTCAAGGAGAAGTCCAAACAGTCACTTCAGGGTCTTCAAACGTCCTTCAAGCAGGAATCCCAATATACGTCAACTCCATACATATCGCAACAGCCAATGCGTTCATGACAGTATTCTTGTGCACGCTCATACTTATTGGTGTTGCGCTCGGAATATTTATCTTAGGATATGCCCTGTTGATATGTCAAAGAATTCTCCATAGTGGCCGTCGTCCGTCGTTAGGCACATACCGCTTGTGGGTCTGCTCATGGATCCTCAGACTCGTGAGCACACAAATCAGTCTACACCCGTCTTGTACTTACACCATAACCAGGGCCTCGTTATTTTCTCGCCTATCGTCACCTTTGCATTTTATCAGTGGACTCTCAAAGATTCCTGGCTGTCAATCCTGCTATCCGTCATTGCTTTCTTGATCGTGGTCCCTCTCGTCGCTTACCCAACATTCCTCACATGTTACCTTGCGCGTACCGACAGTTCTCAAGCGCTCTACACCAAGCCTGAGCATCGCAGATCCATTGGACCTCTCTATGCACAATATCGCGCTCCTCGCTTCTACTTCTTTGTTATCATCCTGGTCGCATCTTTCCTAAAATCTTTCTTCACCGCTTTCGCGAAAGCCAGTGGTGAGGCTCAAATTATAGCCATAGTTATCATAGAAGGGGCCGTCGTTGCATCTCATTGTCTTCTTCAACCATACAATACTCGTGGTGGTGATCTATTCTCCACCTTCTTGGCAATTATCAGGCTAGTCTGCACTGGTCTTATGATAGCTTTCGTGGAACGGTTGAATGTAGCGCCCATCCCCCGTGTGGCAATCGGTCTTGTTGCTGCTGTCATATTCTCTGTTGCTGTCATTATCACCGCCATCAACCTTGTCCTGCACTCCGGTATAAGACGTATATGGAGTCTTCGAAGCCATGACGCATCTAATACCAGCGGCTCCACCGATGAGTCTATACTGGAGAAGGGGGAAATTGGCAATTTAAACTCCTCGGAACACATAGGGAGGCCTGTCAACCCCACTCCGGAACAGAGTTCTCCCCTAAATTCACATTTTCTGCAACCCTATCCGGTTTCCCCCACAGAAACCATAGAACACCCCAGCGTCTATACTCGCGACTCGGGCACAATCACTGTGGGGTCGCTCCTGCCCCGCCGTTGGTCATTTTCACCCCTCAACTCCCCCACTAACTCTTCGCAAGCGCACGAACCATCATCTTACAGTTTCCACCCAACGAACATGATGTCGAAATCATCCGACGTCCTATAATCACCAACACAACTTCTATAGATTCACGAAACGACTAGATCACCACCTACCACTATCATATTCTCAACTGCATTGTTCCAGCACGTTCATTACAACACTCATTCCAACTTCCTACCCCATTTTACCCGTATATAATTAGCATGACCAATCCAAATTCCAGTCCATCACTGTATCATTATCTGTACCATTTCTGTTTCGTAGATTTAATCATGAGCATCTTCGAAATTCCGTTAATGCTGTGTGTACGCGATCGTAGCTGATAAATAAGGAGGCTGGGTTACCGCATGGGTCGTGATCAATTGATTCCTCACATGTACCCTGAACACAACGGCAGGTCATGTTAATCAAGGCATCCTGCTATAACCTTCGTCGGGTAGTCCCAATGACCTTTACAGCACAAGTCTCAATAAGAGCATCTTCCACCACTCCAAAATCAGCAAATCCATTTCCATTTCCCTTAGTTCCACACCCCAGCCCTCATCAAATCTTCCACCTTCCGAAAAATGCATCAGAGAGTGACATAAAAGCGCGATGTATGCATCCCACTACGTGACGCACAGACACTGAATCAATTACTATATAGACTTTGACCTTGTTCGAATTTATCACCCCGACAAGGCCAGCCCCTCAATACCACCAGAGGACGCCCACGCTACCTTTCGGTCTATAACTGCGGCGTACGACTCCCTACGGGGGAAAACGATATCTACACAAACCACTGCACAAGAATCCAGACACCGCACGACTGCAGAATGGAGGGCGATGCGCACGAAGAGAGAAGCACTTTACACTGGGACCGATGAGCGATGGAAAGACAAAGTGATCCTTGCAGGTCTCCTTGCTGTCAGTTTCTTTGTTCTCAGTTCTGAAGCCTATGGGCCTCTGACACATTTCACAGACAGTCGCTATACTGGTTGGCCAGATATTTGTCACGAGGCGGCAGGCGCTAGCTGAAGCCATGGCACAAAGCAAACGTCTGAAAACCCATCGCGAAAGTTCTCAATCATTGCAGACGAATCCCGATACGATACGTCTGGAAGCCAAAAATTCAGATACGTAGACGCCTCGCTACTAATATAATCAAACTACAGCCGAGCCTCTAACATCGCTTTTTATCTACCATGATATAAGATAATATAATTCGAGTCTGCGCGATGTTACTGATATATTGTTGCCTTAGAAGTACAACCCAGTCCAACCCCTCGACTTGATGTATACTTCATCGTCTCCTTCCTGGTTCCCAACCCAGTGAGTCCATCTAGGCTCTTCGCCTGTTTTTTCTTCGCCCTCCTCAGAGGGTAGAGTCTTAGGGAATGACTGTAGACCAACTGCCGTGTAAGAACGGGACTCTAGCTCGATGCGACCACTGTATTCAGCTTCATGATAAGTCAAATACATGTCAGCATTTCGTGAGGACATGTGGACGTTATGGATGGGCCGTTTGAAATCCTTGGAGGTAATATAGAATATATCTGTCCTTCCGGCCCCAGTGGTAGTCCTCAAGTATGCCGGATCTGGCAGGGCCGGGTCCACAGGGGCTGTGGGATGCGCATGGATATTGGCGACACCATCCCCCCGTTGTGTTGTGATTGAAGTGGAATTGACGATCGCTACATCTCCGACAATCCAGCCACGATAAACCTCCAATGCCATCCTGTTCGCTTGAATGTTTTCTCGGGGAAGGATCATATTGTTTTTGTCCATGGCAAACATCGTGACATAAAGGTCATCAAGCTCGACATTAGCAACGGAGTCGAATTGAACATGCATGGGTGAATGAGACGCCACGTGGAGCTTCTTCATATTTGGCGGAACGTACATCGTAATGTCGTATCGCATACAAGACGAACCAGGGGGATCGATTTGGGGGGTGGTAACAATAAGGCGGCTGTTCATTATGGCACCACCTCCAGTCATGTCAGGAAAGTGGACTGAGACACCTTGGAGTAGTGAACTGTTATCTGTGCGGATTGTCATTTCGTACTTGACTTCTTGGGATCCGACGGCTCCCTCTGTGATAACAAAGGTCCCAGATGCGCTTCCACGGATATCAAAAGCATGGTCGAACCTCTTCTGTCCAATGGGTACAGTAAAGGTGGTCTTGGACGAGTTGTATATGTGTGGGGCAGAAAGGCATCCAAAAGAGGTACTGTAAGCTGGCATCGACTCGAGGCCAGTGGGCGCACTCTAAGTGAAGGTGTGAGTTTAGGCTTCAAGATGAAACTCCAAAATACGTACAGAAACGGCCCATCGAATAAGTTTGAAGGAGTACCAAAATGCAAAAGCGGCAAGCACGATACCAAACGCTTTCCAAAAGAGTGAGCAACTTATTGACAATTAGTCGGTTAGAGATTAAAAGTGGGACGAGATTCGGTTACTTGATGCCACAGCAAACACAACAGCCGGAACGTTTTCTTTTAGGTCGCGTTGCTGGGATCTCTGTGTCCAACAAGCCGACGCGGGTTTCATCATCCACACCTTCATCTCTGTATGGCGAGGAACTGGTGAGAGCAACCCGACCTGCGTCTTCCGAGGGGACTGGGCCATCTGATTTATTTCAAACAAGATAGATTATTAACGTCGCGCAGAATTAATCCACTTTGTTATTTTATGTACTCACATTGATCATCCCAGTTCTGCTTGAGCTTCAGCGCAGTCATCACAAGCCCAACCATCCCAAAGAAGGATAGACCAGAACGTGCATTGGATTGCCTTGGCATTCTTCCTCAACGTAGAACAGAGGTTAAAGGAGAGGAGAGGATTCGGAGCAAGGGACAATTTGCAGTTGTGAAGGCTGACTTATGTATATCCGAGTCGGCCCCAGGTCCCATCAGCAATCACTCTGATACAACCGAAGTCCCAGCAGAGACAGGATTCTGCAGACGACCATTGTAGTTGAATACGCAACCATATATATTGTAAAGAATACTTCTCATTCGGACCATCGGATAATGTATCCAAAGCCCAAAGCCTATGGTTGTGTACATAAGTTTACATATATCAATACCGCCGGGGCAGCGCCACAGTCAGTACTGCCCTGCGCCTCTGGTGATCTCTAGGCCAATGTTCCCTTAAACGTTCGGTTGAGTCTATTTGATCAGTCATTCTGAAACGCGGGGGTTCGCACCATGGGATCCCAAGGGGGTAAAACAATCCTTTCCTTAGATTCATAAACTTGCACAAGGTCCTTTGGAGCAAGTGCCTTGGGCACCACTACCTGATAGACAAACCTGTACCCTTCTTAATGAAAGAGAAAAGCAAAAAGTACGAATCTACTCACTCTTCAAACCATTTGTCTGTCATAACGAAATATCCTTGGTTTCCTGCACTTTCACCCCAGGAATTCTCAACTTTGTATCGTACAGGGTTCCCCTTGATGTCCAGGTGTACCCCTGAGATCACCATGGCATGGGTCATGGCAGACTCATTGACTTGCAAACGCTCTGCCTTGGTTAGACCTAACTTGATATCAAATGCACTCTGTAATTTCGATCAGACTAGTTTGATTATTCTTATCTGAAAAGTGATATAAATACCTCGAACTCGAAAAGTGCAGTATCCATAATTCCGGCTTTGCTGTCTGAGAATTTGCCCACATCACAGCCAAAGAAAACGGGCTGCCCAGCTTTGATCATCTGTAGCAACCTTCAATTTGTATATCTTTCCGGCAATAATTCCCTTACCTTGACCACCATCTTCTTCATGTTGTCAATCTCAGTGTTGACATCTAGACAGCCAATCAGAAGTGTGGACACCTATACAAGAAGTATTTTTCACAAAGGACGGGACGGCCTCCCCATATATTTCCTAGTTTATCGACAGTGTATAATTTGGAGTAGGCATTTCGAGGATCATGGATAAGGGAGAAATGATCTGATGGCTGTCCAAGAGTCGTCAGTAGGTGCTATGGATGGCTTTACTTGTAACATACCGGATAGGGTCTGCTAGCAAACGCTTGATAGTAATCGATAGGCGTTCCCTCCCATCGTCCCACTTTCTCATCAACATCACTGTATTCCCATACAAATCTCTCATCCGGCTTTGGGGGCACACCAAGCGTAGCAGTCATTATGTTATAGGTTTCCTTCATGAGCTCCTCTTTCTTTGCTCGAAGTATTGAAAGAGCAATATCTTTCGGGACGAAGGCTGTATGGAGGGAATCGGAAAGACGGCGTAATATCAAGGCATGCTCCCGAAGTTTGGTCTTGATAAGAGCGTTGAGAGGCCCTGACAACGATGAATGGGTGGATTCTGGATAGATGGATTGGGGTACGACGCCGTAAGACTCGATCAGGTTGACACTCATGTCCCACTGGCCACCATCACTGACAAGGTCTCCAGACAGGTGGTTGATGAGGCGGTCGTCGACTGGAAGATCGGCATGTTCGATTGAAAGTTCGAGGTAGTAGTTTGCTTTGTTCAACTTGTCCCAGAAGAACAAGTAAGACTAGCCAATATATCTGTGAGTAATGAGCAATTACTTCTAGTTGATGTAGTAGTACCTGAGAGAGTTCAAACTCTTTAAGTCTCAAGTTCTTCATAATCCCGTATCGCATGACGTTGGTCGTAGCAAAAATCCAGCATCTGCCACTACTCTTCTGGTTTGTGACCGGTCCCGTCTTAAAGTCGACCACATTGTTGAAAATATGGATATCTTTGATGGAAGCTGAACGGGAGAGGAGTGCTGAGCGAATGTCAGAATGGGCGAGAATTGTGCGGGCAAGTTGTGATTTGGGATCTGCTGAAGCTTCTGCTTCCCAAGAGGAAACTGCATGTAACGATAATGAGCCATTGGAGGATGTGGGGGTTGTGATGTGGAGAGATGAAAGGTCCTCAGATAGAGCTTGTTTCTCGTCAACAACAAATGCTTGGGCAGTGGGCTTGGACGGATTGGCACCCATGATTGCTAGACGACAACGGGGAGTCAAAGTTCGCTAAAACCCTAACCCTGTTCTGGGGCAAAATCTGGTATAAAGCCCATTAGGCTAGCTTAGCCCATCCACCAGACAACAACAGCTATCATCAACCTCCCTGATTGTATTGTATCTGTAGTATGATCCTGGATGTATATATGCGGGCCGCTATCAAAACAATAAATCGTCCAGCGAATTACATGATTGTACAATAATACTGTGATTATGAAGTCGGGTTCATTCATAGGGGTTCGTGCGACCTGCCTTTCTGTGTATAAGGTCTCACGATTTTTGAGTAGGAGGCAATTGAGTTAACGTACCTGGTATTCTCCCCCACGATCAGGGCCTTCGCTACAGCCACACAACCAATCATGCCACCACCTTGTGGGTTTTGCATCTTCATTGGCATCGGCAGGACGAATAGGTGTCGGTGGACACCGGGGTATATCACCCGGTGGAGGTGGAGTGCGAGGGGGAGGCAAACCGAGTGGTTTCGGCGCTGGTGGTATTCGCGTTGCTTGAGTGGCTTGTGGAGCTCCAGAAGGGTCCCTCATCGAGGACTTCTGTCGGTGAGAATCGGCGAAGGGAGACAAAGACTCGTCTGGTGGGTTAGCAAAGGGATCATCTGAATGGTGTGCATCAGATGACGGACGAGGGGATGGTGTGGGCGTAAATAGTGGGCTTGGAATCGAGTTAGTGTCGGTATAGTCTAATGGTCCACCTTCTAGGTTTTCCTGTGACTGAAGAGCAACATGTGTGCCAAGACTGAAGTTTGGTGTATGTCTCGACCTTTTCTTCTCTGGCCATAGCTGGCTGACGCGCCGAGATACACCACTTATCAGTGAAGGGGATCCCTGCGCATTCGATGCGGTTTCTCGGGCGAGTTTTCGCCGTTGTCGTTCGGCGACCTCCCACCGTCTGAGATTCTGTATCGACGATGATTAGTCAACAACATGAGTGGAATGGGATGCACATTACTTCTTCAACACGACGTGTTTCAGCTTCGCTTTCGTTTACTGGAGGATAAGCTGTAGTATCTCCGGCTCGTGCGTCATCATCACTGCCTGATCCAGGATACTTGGGTTCAGCCTGCCTTTCCTTGCCTTTTCGTTGTCCTCCAGCCTTTGAGTTTCCAGCTGCGGATTGAGACCAAGTATTTTCTCGTATATGACTGTTAGCAGAGGGTGATACTGAGCGTGGTGTGATTGTCTCTGCGGAGGATATCGAGGACATGAGGGTCGGTATGTACAACCCCAAGTGGGAGTACTGCGGGAAAAGGTAATGCGACATTTCAACTTTGCCAAACTCGGCCTAGTGACGCAACCCGCTTATTTTTGATTTAAGGCCTTAAGGACCTATTCATTTATGCGGGAACCAAATTCCACGCAAGTTAGTCCGTAGCGTTAGTCGAAACATATTATAAGATGTAGCCAGCTGCAGTGATATATAAATGAGGCGGAATGTAAGGAGTTCCATCCGTAAATGTCTGACGTCCGAAAACAAGCTCAAAATCGACCATCAACTTTTTTTCCTGGTTGCATCATCAAGCCATCGTCGTACTCTGAGCTTCCGTCATCAGCAAGGTAGTGGCGTAAGCCCGAAGCTTTTGGAGCCGCGTTCTGGATGATAGGTGCATGCGCGTCATCTGAAAAAGCCCCGTCACGGCTGTACATTGTGCTCCGGGGGCTATTCCCGTTTCCAGGCAGTGAGAGGATGGACGCACGAGCGGTTTCCCTCATTTGCAGAAGATTCTGATGGAATGCATTCTTTAAGGATAGAATATTCAGCTATGGTTTCGCAACAGTCCAGGGGGGAGATATACCTGTTCGCGCCAGTACTGGAGTCGCTTCTCACGCTCTTCGTCGCGTTGCTTCCGGTGCATGAAGAAAAGGCCTATTAATGTTCCGAACATGCCTGTTGTGGTAGGAGTTTGAACCGAGAAAAGATGGGTGTAAGGAAGGACGTACCACCAAAAATTCCCAACGCAACAACGATGTAAACCCAGATTCCAAAGTGATGAGGAATTGCTTCACTGATGCCACAAAACCCAGAGCTAAGACAATTCCACGAATCGCATCTTGGTTCCAGGTTGTATCAGTAAACTATATCTGATATAGCTATGCCATCCTACTCTTTGTCGGCTGTGCAAGCTTCTCCTAAATGTTTATGCTCCATGCATACCTTCTGCTGAGAGTCGCAGTATAGTCCCAGGTGGCAGTTTCCGCTGAACAGAAATTAAGTAACCGCTCAATCCAAGTCCCCGACGACGCACACACCGAGACACTATATCGATGAACTCGCCATCTATTCCGTATGCGATGTATGGTGTATTCTCAACAAGACAGGCAACGCCTAACGTTGCGTTGGCCCACCTGACACACTCCGATTAGAAGAAGTAAAGTAGAGTGATAGTAACTCACATGCACTGGTTGTTCAAACAGACAGATCCGTTATGATTGAGACCTCTACCACTGGTGTCGGCAAGTTCCTTGAAGTTGGGAGGGGCTTCGCACTGATCTGAGCATTCAGCATTAGTGCGGGTTACGGGAAGCATCCAACCTGACAAAAACCTGCGTCTCACCGTCACGATTGAGCTGGCAAGGACTGCCAACAGGAAGTATATCCTGGCAACGATCCTCCTCATCTGGGCAGAACTGCCCCTTCAGACATTTGTCAGGAAGATGGTCTGTTGGGGAATATCCAAAGGGAAATTCATCTTTTCTACACCCCCTATGGGCGCACGTTGAATTGGACGCGCAATACGTTTGTTGGTCGCACTCGCTCCAAAATTGGTAAGTCCCAGCTTGCAAGCGATTTTCACCCTGGTTGCAAGGGCTACCAAATTCAAGAGTGCCAGCATATACGCACGAAACGAAAAGGAGTGTGAAAGAGAGCAGGCGTATCATGACAGAGAAATTCAAAAGTCAAAGTATAAGGTGAAACTTGTAGCAACGAATGATGTACATTGCTTTATGATTGCATAATACCGGGCATAGCAATAGTATTTAATTATTCAGTAACTAATTATATCTACATACTTTTTATAACTCGGGTTTTAAATAATACTTTGTTACATATGCCTTTAATAATATTATAATGAAAAGCAGAGTCCCGAACCTGCGTTGGCAGTGCAGCCTCGTTTTTATAGCGCATTTGAAGGTGGCCGAGTGTATAAGTGGTTTCTCTTTTTATAAGGCCCCCTTCCGTTATAATGTTCTTAAATATCCTAAAATCCCTGTACAATTTCTTATGTGGCTCCCAATCTAAACCACCCCAGCAAGGACAAGAGATACACCAGCAGCAGCACCCATATCCACAACAACACTTCCAGAGACCCACTGCACCCCAGCTTTCTCAACAGCCTACCAAACTCCATCCACCACAACATGCCGCTCTCCGGCCTCATGGTGTAGGTTGATAATTTGTGAACACCATGCCCCGACCTCCTGACCTTACAACCCCCTGAAGGACCTCAACCAGATTAACCAGAGTAACGATTATTATGTGGGACTTCGAACTCGAGCAAATGAAGAAGGGGACCAAATGGCTAGAGCCTTTGAAGAAAGCCACCAAGCCTACTCCCGAGGCGATAAAGCTGAGGCAAAAGCCCTATCTAATCGCGGAAAGGAGCATCAACGAAAAATGGAGAGCTTAAACAAAGAAGCCTGTGAATGGATCTTCATGGGTACAAACCACATTACCCTAGCCTTTTGTTCATCTCTAACAAAGATACCAACAGAAAATAATAAGGTTCTAATAAAACTAATCCACTGAAAATTTCGTCGATAATGACTGCGACACAGGACAGTCGACCAGGAGAGATCGACCTTCATGGTCTATATGTCAAGGAGGCCATAGCATACACAGATCACGCTATACAAGAGGCGAAACGAAGAGGAGAAATGGAGCTCCACCTCATCGTTGGTTTGTATATCTAGAACCTAGTATCTCACCGTTGCAGGCTTACAGCCTAATTTCAGGGAAAGGCCTCCACTCTAAAGGAGGCTCAGCAAAGATTAAACCAGCTATCGAGGAACTCATGCAACGGTGAGGACCTTTCGATATATTGCAACTTTAGTGGATAAACAGGACGACACTAGGCATCAGCTCAATGCCCAACTTGACTCACAAAATGCAGGGGTTCTTATTGTCCAAATTAACTCTGGGGACAAAGGAGTCCGTCCGGATGAAATCACCCGTCGCTTGGAACGTAACGACGAGAGTTGTACAATCATGTAGAAATCATTATGCATGTTGTATACCCTGTAGAATGCATGATAATCTCGACTGCATTTCAGACGACGCACCATTTGATTAATTACAATAGCAGCCCCCCAGCACAACAGAGGCTCTCAGATAGGATAGCATATGTGATTATCATTGTAAACAGTGTAAAGAGGCCTTTTCCCGTTAGACATATCTATGCCACCATATATAGTTCAACCATCCCACCATTAAATCTCAAGCCCGACGAGAACAAAGCCGGGATCCACCTGGTAAGCAGGTTTGGTAACGACAGTGCCCCCAACATACATCAAGGAATGGAGAAGAGCTCCCAGGTTCGGGGATGTCCTCTCTAGGACAATGACGACGGCTGAGCATCCCAAACTTTCATCGGCCAGGTCCAAAAGGGCGACAATACTGTGAAGGGCTGATCAGCAGAAAGGACGAGATGAACATCAAAAACCAGACCTTTCCCGGAGGTTAATTAACTCGGCACTCTTACCATCGACATACAAGGTCTTGGATCTCCGAGGGAGCTCGAGTACCACACCTTCGAAGGCTGTGCCAATGTTAGGAGCTGAGATAGAAACCTTTTTGGCATAAGGGAGGGCTTGAAGTCCCTGATGAGGGAAGAGCGTCATGAGGAAGTCGAGGGCATCATTCTGCTCCTTGGTCGGGGGGAGCCTTTCATTCAAACTCCCAAAGTCACTATCGTCGTCATCCGGGGTCAGGGGAGGTGTAGCGAGATCTGAACCATTACGAGAAGGAACCACACGCGGACAGGGAATGGGGCGAGACAAGGTTGAATAGCTAGTAGATATAGGGAGGTCTGGGCGAGAATGAACGGATCTTGAAAGGTAAATTGAGTCAGGGGAAGAAGAGATAGAATTATTAGTTGAGAATAAAGACGCCGGGCTGTCTGTCACACAGTCCGACGACCCTCGGTCTGGAGGGCATTTCGCTTTGGGGGCGTCAAAAGCGCCACTAGTGGAAAGAGATGAATATGTGTTGAGGAAAGAAGGGCACAGGCATGCTTACCCCGGGCCCCCCAGAGAAGGTAGTAGAGTAGTAGTACATGTCGTTGGTGCCTTGGAGATGGCACACGGCAAGGACACTGGACTCGTTGTCGAAAGTAAGAGAAGCCCCATCTCCAACGGTTTGACGACCGTTGCTGTAAGGCATAGTTAATTAGGATGATGCAGCGGAGAAAGAGATTTGGCACATACGTGGGGCAAAGACTAGATTTCTGATTTGAAAAATTCGACATTGTGGTCAAGGACATAAGCTGCCAACTTGATAGATTTGAGCGGGGGTCAGATAAATTTGTTCTGTGATAAGATGAGTTGCGAATTCGTGGAGGGCGAACAAGGCAAATACTTACATTGGATGCGAGATGGTGTTGAGAGTCTAAAGTCTGGGATTGGCGTCTCATCATTATTACCCAAGTACCCACAAGCAGAGCCAAGCACCGGCCGGAGCTCCGGCCCCATCACGTGTCTATGATTGATTACACAGACTTCAGTCGACAAGAGCTCAACACCGCAAGAGACAGCGACCTCAAGACCTGTGAGTGTTCATTTTTCCTTGGTGTTACTTCCCAATTCTACAATGCACCATCCTGGGCTACTTCTATACGTTTTCTGCACAACAGTGAGCCAGATTCAAGATGGATGCCCTATATATGCTCTGGATGACCTTGTCTCCTGTATACCCTCGCCTCACACTTTCTCTTAATTACAGAACTTTACGGCATACAAGATATGGCTGACGCTGCACGCGGACGTGGTGGATTCGGACGTGGACGCGGAGACAGAGGCAGAGGTCGCAGAGGACCCCGCCGCGGGGGACGCAAGGACGAGGAAAAGGAATGGTAAATATAGACTCCTCTCGCGTATGGCTCACTGACTCTCACCTATCTATTACACAGGGTCCCTGTCACAAAACTCGGCCGTCTAGTGAAGGACGGAAAAATTAAATCAATGGAGGAAATTTACCTTTTCTCTCTCCCTGTCAAAGAATATCAAATCATCGACTTCTTCCTGCCCAAACTCAAGGATGAAGTGATGAAGATCATGCCCGTGCAGAAACAAACCCGTGCGGGTCAACGTACCCGCTTCAAAGCATTCGTTGCTATTGGCGATTCCGAAGGTCACGTCGGTCTGGGTGTCAAATGCGCGAAGGAAGTCGCCACCGCCATCCGTGGTGCTATCATCCTTGCCAAACTCTCCGTCATCCCTGTGC
The DNA here is from genome assembly GCA_013420905.1 of Collybia mongolica. Lineage (NCBI taxonomy): Eukaryota > Fungi > Basidiomycota > Agaricomycetes > Agaricales > Clitocybaceae > Collybia > Collybia mongolica. The sequence goes on from JAAXNY010000004.1 coordinate 2,055,681, forward strand.
GAAGAGGTTACTGGGGTGCTGCCCTCGGTGAGCCCCATACAGTACCTTCCAAGGTTAGCGGTAAGGTCGGCTCTGTCATGTGTCGTCTCATCCCTGCACCTCGTGGGACCGGTATTGTTGCCGCTCCAGCCTCAAAACGTCTGCTGCAACTCGCTGGTGTCGAGGATGTGTACACACAGTCGAAAGGTTCAACAGCAACCATGGGTAACTTTTTGAAGGCCACGTTCGCAGCGGTAAGTCTTTGCTACTTGTTTATCCATAGGCGCTCATCTGGTTTTGAGTGTCCAGATCACAAAAACGTACTCCTTCCTGACACCCGATCTTTGGCGCGAGATCCCCGTGTCGAAGCTTCCATACGACGAACACAGTGCTCATCTCCAACTGGCGGCCGGAAAGAAGGCTTATTGAGCAGGATGGCAGCACCTTTCTTTCTGTATCTTCCATACCTGCCGCTGAGAAATATCCTTGATCAATCACTTACGCGCTTGGATATTTGGGTGAATGAATCGTATCTGAGCCAATCAATAACTTTAAGATGACAAGGCTCTGATCTCAGGAGGCGTCACTTTCACTTAGTCCGAACATATTTGGCTGGAGGTCCAAAAATAGGATAATCGACTACATGATACATTTTTTTGTAAAACATGTTTATTAACCTTCCATCATCTCCTCGGGGGGCGCGCCTCCTTGATCTTGTTCTTTATCTTTCCGGATTGCTTGCACCACATCATCAACCCTGAGCAACATCCGAGCAGCCTGTAGACACGAATCAGATATTACGAGACGTGATCAGTAAACACGAACCTCGATGGCCGTTTTGAGTGTTTGAATCTGTACCAATCTTTCAATAATGTGAAGTTTTGAAAGCTAGCGATCAGACATTACCTTGACGCTAGCAGACTCATATAGACCATAAGTTTTCATATCAACGATCTTCCCTGTCTCGCCGTTGACTCCCCAAGAGTGCTCTCCATTAGCATGTTTGGCCTGAACGCATGTATCAGCATATAGAAAAGGAAGGTAGGATTCGATTTACCCTGAGCTCAGTCAATACTCGAATCGCGTTCCCTCCACTGTTTTGTACCAACGTTCTTGGAATGATCTCCATTGCATCAGCTACAGCCCTGAATGGCCAGCCCTCCACGCCAATAACGCTTCGCGCCTTCGCCTGCAACCCCACGCTGATGGCCATTTCGGTGGCGCCTCCCCCAGGCGCAAGGGTAGGATTGAAAACGACGTTTCGTGCAACGGACATCGCATCGGCAAGATTGCGATCAATCTCATTTAGAATATCCTTCGATGGGCCTCGAAGGAGAATTGTGCACGCCTTGGGAGTGGTACAATCAGTGAGGAAGGTGAAGTACCTGAGTGGAAAGGTTACAAGAAGTTCAGGTCAAGGTTAGAAATACATACTCATCACCAATCTTCTCGACATTGAAAAGTCCACATTGGGTACCAACATCTGCCTCCCTGAGGTCTTCCACACGATTTACGATGGTAGCACCAACAGCGAGGGCAATGCGGTTGTTATCCGATTTGCGCACTCTTCGTAGAGCAGAGACATTATGCTTCTCAAAGACGTGTTGAGCAGTATCTGAGGAGGGTCAGGACGAGAAGTAGACAGGAGCATCGGCCACGAGACTTACCAGAGACACCCTTCTCCGTGATCACTAGATCTGGTTTAAATTCAAGGATCTTGTTGACAAGACCCTTCACTTGCTCTTCTTCAATATCTTGCGCGCGCTCCCAATCCCCCTCCTTTGAGAACTCCATATTGGTTTGGCTCTCGCCCTTTTTGTATTCCAATGGGCAATCGAGTAGGATGATCCTTGGGTTCTTGATTCTTCTCCTCATGTTTGGATGGGTGATGTCCTTGTTTAACATGACACCATTCAACACCCGACTGTCTTCAATCTCGCCCCCAGGGACTTTCTCCACGCGCGCATATCTTTTGATGTCAACCGTTTTCATACCATTATCATCTTGTGCAACGACGCGTACTGCCTGGAGTGCAAGTTTGCACATCAGGTCCGACCATCGAACAATAAACTTAGTCCCAATGGAGGTCTTGATCAGAGCCAGCATCTCTTCGTCATCGTGGATATCGATTGGGATTGATATTCGTTTGATGATTTCAAGAGCTTCCTTGAGGGCTTTGTTGTAGGCAGATATAATAACAACCGGATGAATGTCGCGTTGCAGTTGAGACAGCGATTGGGCTAGAATCTCCCCAGCTAAAAAGAGCGGTAAGATACGTCTTTACCTTGTAAACACACGTAGCGTACCAAGGATAATGACGCTCGTCGTTCCATCTCCACATTCTTCGTCTTGCGTCCGGCTAAGCTCAATCATGTTTTTTGCAGCAGGATGCGCGACATCGATTTCACGTAGGATTGCGTTGCCATCATTAGTTAGCCTAATAAGATACGGTCAGTTTAAGTTGAAGATCTTTAGACCTTTACTCACAATATGCCTCCCATCGGATCCAGAATCATTTTCAGCATGGATTTGGGGCCTAAGCACGTTCGTATTACATCCGCAACAGTCTTTGTATTGTTACAGTGAGCGACGACCATTAACAGGACACTAAAAATCACCTTTGCGGCTGTTATATTTGAGATCTGCGCTTTTCTTCCAGACTGCCGCTCAGGGGCAGTATCTAAGTTAAATTGCGATCTAAAAATGAGTGACGAGAGAAGGACTGTTGGTGCATACTCATAACGAAGACGGGTGCTTGCGACATGACGGGCGAAGGTGGACGATGGCTGTTTGGAAATTTTGAGTTGTCACCCGCGTTTTATATAGGAGAGACGCGTTCGATGAAAGCTTACATAATGCGATATGAGTTCCCTAACAAGTTGAAGTTGAGCGCCACCGCATTAATTGCCCATCAGCATTTTATAGCAGCATAAATAAACGGTGAGAGCTATTCCACCACAATAAACCAGCTCAAGCTTTAGACTTTATTGGTAGCGTCTTATTCAATCATCGGCGTGGTGTTCAATCTCGGTTAATGGCCACACCTACACCGCATTGATGCAATCGAACAGGTTTCCAACCCTTAGAATCATTTCCATCTAATAATGCCATCTTATTTAGAGACTAATACCGTTCCGGTCATGTCTCGGACCCCCGCATTGAAGCCTGCTTCTCGCCACGAGATTCAGCGCCCGGCGTCCCCCTCTCTAAAACACTCTCTACACGCGCGCTCGTTACGCGATCTCCGGTCTAGCTTGCCCCTAAAGAGTCCTAGTTCCATCAAGTCTCGTCACCGCGCTGTCCGAGTGCTCCCTGGTCATAGTGGGATTCATATGACACCCGGATGGAGTCCCGGTTCTCTTGATCTTCACGCCTCTATTTCTCCACTCTCATCCTCACTACCCAGGTAATGTATAAAAGTATAGCGTGTAATCCAATATACGTCTTACCCTGAATCGACAGCCTACCTCCCTCGAACACCAGCAAGACTGTAAAGATCAGAGGTGGTCGTCATTCAAGAATGGCTACAGCGTTTCATGTATATCCAACCTCAAACCAGCAACACGAACCTCCCCCGCAGGTTCCAGGGGCGACTGCGAGACCCAAGAGGGCCACCGATTTCCAAATTCCTGCACAACTCCGAGGGATGTATTCAGACAACACACTATCGATCTGCGAGCTCAGGCAACCTCCTACGAATCCGATGACGACACGCCATTGCACCGATTTTAACCTCGACGGTACAGGACAAGGGCTTATAACCCCCTCTATACTTAATACAAGCATGGCCTCTACACCATTAGCTATGTACACTGAAACAGACTCAGACGCCTCCTCATCGTGCGAAACTACTCAGCTTGACTTTCCCCACCCGCCGGATCCGATTTCGCCGCTACTTCTACTGGAAGATATTCTGCCCAAAGATGCAAATAAACAATACATCGACACGAAATTTCGAAAGTTTTTGGCCGCATACCCAGACAGATCCCTTTTGCACGGCTATTGGAGCTTGAACGCAGGTGCTGATATGTATCTCACAGATGTCAGGCATAACTTAGAGCTTGTCAGCGAAGAGTTGCTGGACAGAGTGAATCCTCTCACCCATTTTCAAAATGAATTAGAACCGCACGCGCTAAGGAAAGGTTTCACCCCTTATGTGAACGGCTCCCATCAACTTTTACATGTTCGGTCCGCGTCTTCGATCCTGCCTACCTGCACTTCACACACAAACCCCATAAAGGCTATGCGTTTTCGAGAACTGGATACCAAGCTGGAGAGGCCATCGGTTGAATCCTTAGACTCCCTGCAGCGTTTGGGACCAAATCTCCGAAAATTTGAATCCTTCGACCGCTGGACCCAGATCCCGCCGATAAAGAGCAACACAGAACCAAGATCAACTACATTCATCGACCCTCCGAGGGTCATTGTACCATCACTTGCAAGCGCGGGACGACGGAGACCGACACGCCACGTGCATCTACCTGTTCCTCTAACGGGACTGGGCCTTTCTAGCACGAGTGACCCCTCAACAGACTCTGGTCCATTAGCATCACCCTTCCATCATCGTGTCACCAAGAGTCAACCGATGGTTCAAACATCGAACGTCAAACGGGGTGAGGTGCAAGACCCAACCTCGTTCATGGATATTACTCCGGAGCACAAGGACCGTGATCTATTATCAAGCACTCATAAGGAGAAACTGAGGAAGCTGTTGGCTCGAGCAAGTAGTAATGTCATTTCATGGGGCAAGAATTTGACGAACACGAACCGGCAGAAATAACCTAGTGTAACACCAAATCAAATCAAATTGTTTTGTGCCATCATGAAAAACACATTGAGTCCGTAGATTGTACAAGACTCCTGCGTGGACACAGAATTAATGCCATACCGCCGCGTCTCGAGATCTGCTGTTAATAACATCAGAGTATGTCACTGATAACAGTGCACAGATGGCAAAGAAAATAAGGGGCAATCCAAACGTAATCAATTTCAAGAATCATGGGGTATGCATTGAAGTAATCGGTATCAACGGTATCATGTTGTTCCACGTGCACTTTTAATCATTTTATTTTGAATTACCGCACACAAACTAAGCGTCTCCGGCAATCCCCAATAAGTGATGGCTCTGCTAACATCATTCCCACAGGTAGACGGGGCCCAAGCTTGCTTGGCTAGCTCTTTGCCTCGTTACTCGTCGTTGCCAAGAACGAGCTCACTGTTTGGAGGGAATTTGGAATAACGAGGAATCTTATTCATTTTAAATTATTGCCATTTTCATAAATAATGACCTTCGGAAGTTCTTTTTGAAAAGTTTCGCCAGCCCAAACACGTCATGTCACAAGTAGTCACATCATGCCTTGTAGGATTCTCTTCAACTTTTGTTGCAGGTGTCGCGTGTCTTCTGAAGAGTCCGAGCATGAACATGAGTGCAATTCTCATCCCATGTACAACTCACAGAACATGCACAAGCTTTGGTATACAATGATGGGACAGGCCTGCTTTTTGGGATACAATTTCAACCCTTACTACCTCCACTCAAAGAGGGTGAGAAGCAATGCAAGAATGCCAAAGCCAAGACCATCAACATGACCATGTACATTCATGAAAATACTTCTCTGAAACACCTAGTTGGAATGGCTTGCCAAGCATTGAAGTACAACAACCTCTTATGGATAATTACACCCAATGGCGGTTTAGTTGGACATAATGTGGAAATGAAGTATATGATTGCAAAAACACAGCTCAAGATGGTGAAGCTGGAGTCCCAAGATGATTACACAGTGCTTTTGCAGGAGGCTATGAAGAAAGTAGTGCCAGAAATCAAGATATTTCTGACCAAAATCAAGGTATGTAGTAATCACAAGCCATCTCACTATGTAGACACTACACTAACTGGTACTCTAACAAAGGCATACAAAGAAGGAGACAATAGCAACCTGGATTCTGAAGATGACAAAACACCAGCCAAGAAGAAGAGCAAAAAGGTCCTTTCCAAATATATGTGTTTATGGATCATTGAAATTCTCCCTTACACAGGCCCTAGAACCATCAGCTGAAGAGATTGAGCAAGCAAAACTCATCAATACCCTGTGATCAAAATACTGATGTGAAGACTGCTGGTGCCCATTTGATATATGCTGGCCAGATGCTGGGAGTGCAAAGGATGTGCATTTGACTCACCTCCACTTACAAATGTGGGCCACTGGCATTGTGAGTGATGTTTGGCCTCATATAAGTGAATATTGACATCATTTTCAGGAAGCCAAAGAAGATGGTATTGATATTGACCACCCACCACACAGCAAGACTTTTGATGTTGAATACCAAGATGCAGCTAATCTGGCACAAAAAGCAATAGCTCACCTCCCCCTACAAACATTACTATCAATCTTACTGGCTTGTCTGATATCATCAACAGCACACTAAGGGCCCTGTAGAAAGGGGGCAACACATGTGTCCCCTCTTTCTACAAGGCTTGATTTACCTAAATACCCAATACTGGCAATAATTCCTTCCCCAAACTATAAGGGACTTAACCAAATAGAGTAGTTTAAGAAATGTTCAAGGGGGATCAGAGCATTTTGGAAGACAGGATGTGAGATACAGCTTTGGAAACACAGATTTGATCTAAGACACAGCTGTTGCCTTATTGAGGTTTTACTTCCAACCATGTCCAAACTGTCATATCTTGTGTACCAGTATCCATAGTGCTCTGATCCCCCTTGAACATTTCTTAAACTACTCTAATGTACATCTAGTATGTATTCCAGGTCTCTCTTTATTTTTCCTGTCTTTTATTCTTCCCCTATGGGTGATATAGTTATTTTTAAGATCCCCTTCCTCACTTCCTTCATTCTGACTACATCCCTTTGCCCAACCTCACTCCAAACAAATACTTGGAGCAGTTAATATATACAACAAGACTATGCAACATTTTTGGGGGCTGTTGGAGGATTCTGTCACATATCCTGCTGGCCTCAAGTGCCTAGCTATAATTTTGCTTTTTTCTTTATGCCATTGTCAAATCCCAATGGAAGTACCTATAAGGCCTGATCATAATACAATATATCTTCAATTTGTATGTGGGACCTGGCCTGTGCATTCACATTTCAGGTCCTGTGGATGTATCTGTACCCCCACACTTATACAAGTAATAGTAGCCTTCTGGACACAGGGAAAGCATGGTATATAGCATGTAAATACTCTGTAAACTAGCATTGATGCATTGCATAAAAGAAACTAGGGAAAACAAGCCAAATATAATGGTGTGTGAGCTCACTGTGTGCAACAGTAAATGTGCAAGATAGTTGGCACAGCAGTGCCAAACAGGCCTGATGTGGCATATAACATCAAACATTGCTGGGTAAGTTTTATTAACTTTGGTTAAGTTGCTTATGATTTGGGGAAGGAATCATGCCAGTGTTGGGGACTTAGGTAAATTGAGCCTTGTAGAAAGGCAGCACACTTTCTACAAGGCTCTTAGTGTGGGAAGGTCAGGTGGGCCAGCCCAGCCAGTGCTTTATTGTTGGCTGTGGAAACCTTTTCTCACTGAGTGACGAAAACCAAACAGATCCACAACAAGTGCTATCACGTGCCGTTAAGAATCCTGGGACCACCTGTACAAAGGGGAGCAAGCTCCCCCAATAAAATGATTAAAAGTGCACGTGGAACAGCAAAAGGCATAGGTACTGACTAGGGGTACTTGAAGCTCGGAGACTCTCCACTAGTAATCGCAGCCCTCCCACGTAGATCTAGGATTGAATTTGACCTCTCCGTCTGATATTTTGCATTAGTATTAGTGGCGCTAGAGTACGCGAGCTATCCTATTATGACCCCAACTAACATATGGCTGTACCCCTACTGTTTACTTCGCAGGAACGTAAAGCGAAACTAGCAAAGGACATTGGCTTCCCTCTTTAAATTTGCCAGAAATGTACGGGCGTGTCAATACCCTGCAATGGGAGATTTAGTATACCACATCCCAGAGCATAATAAATAACACTTACACATTGGCTTTGAAGATCTTATCATCCGTCACGTCAAAAACAAAACTCGTCAATAAAATGTACAAGAAAGTCTTGATCTCGATCATCGAGAATCGCATTCCGATGCAAGACTGGTAAACCCACCATCAGAGACGTTTTGTCGATTCAAGGACGTATTACGCACACGAGGACCCGCGGAAAATGTCAAAGTATTTGAATACAGCCCTGGTTGTTGTGATGCACTTTCCGGTAGGTCATCCCACCGATCAGGACTATAGAGAGGGTTGGGTTTAGTCGTGTTACGAAGGGGACAGATATAGCCCTTACTTGAAGCTCCACGCATCATCCCCCCAGATAGCTTTATCTAAGTTGAACCCTTCGACGGCAACGTGGACGAAACTGCCTTTCGGAACTGTCACACTTGATTTACTCTCATGAACTGTTCCGTCACGTTTATGAACGGGGTACATTGTAGGGATCTCGTCATCTTGAGTAGCGACACGGATAGATGAATGAACTGGGGGGATGAGTCGCAGAGATTCCCGAGTAACATTATCCAAGTATGGGAGGTTTGATATGATGCTGTATAGAGATTGAATCTCGTCTTCAGTCAAAGCAGACAGACTTTCGCTTGAGGTTGGTGCAATGGCTAGGAGTTCGTTGCGCAGCCGGTTCTGTATCTCTGGATTTTGTGCAAGCAACAACAAAGTCCATGTGAGACTTAGAGAGGAGGTGTCCGATCCGGCAAACATAAAAGTATTGATATTGTGTAGAATATCCTCATCGGAGATTCGATGGTCGAGAGGGAGATCTGTTGCCATGTTTGATTTCACTATTTCAATGAAAACCAGAGTCAGAGCAATAATAGGTATGCTGTATGTATCCACATACGTAGGAGACTCAATAAATCCCTACCGAGGAACCCAGATCCGCTTTTCTCTCCATCTAAAATTTTTCGCTTACTTTCTTGAACTAACTGCCCCGCAACACGGTGAATGACCTCTTGACATCGCCGAACAGTGCGCATACTCTTGTCTGGCTATATATACAGTCATATATGCCGTAAGGCGGTGAGCAATCAGTCGAGTCGTGTACTCACGAAAAGGGCGCTGAGATATGGAAGGTAGATGTTAAGGAGTGTTCTGCCCATCCGGCCTTGTGAGATAGCGACTTCAAACATCTCCTTGTACGCGACAAAGAGTTCATTTGTTTCATCTTTGATGGCGTTGAAGTTATAATCGAAGCCTTGATGTAATGTTTGGGGGTGTCCGACTCTGAAGTGTCAATAAACTAACCTGCAAGGCCAATGACATCAAAAGTAGCCCGACTTATCCAATGACAGACGTCAATCCTTGGCTTGGACGGAGGAGCGTTGGGATTTGCTAATTGCTCTTCCTGAACAATCATATCCATCCAACGATCCTTTAACTCTGCTCCCTTTCCAAAGACGAGCGGGACCAATGCACGCAGATTCTGAATGGAGAAGGCTGGTGTAGCTACTCGACGCTGCCGTTTGTGAATCTGGCCTTCTGCAGCCAACATCCCACACCCTATAAGGCTAGTGATAAGGCTGCGGGACTGCCATGGTTTCTCGTAGATAGTGGAATGTTTCAAGACATGGGCAACCGAAACGGGATCAAGAGTAAGCAGTCGTTCATCCCACTATGGAGGGATGTAAGACCGTCGATGATTTAGTATTTATTGCTTACTGGGCCGACACCTCTGACTCTGATAGATCGACCATATCTCTGCACAAAGGCTTCGTGGACTCGGGGTGAAATGGAGGGTCTGGGGCCAAATACATCAGGGAGGCATGCGAATAGTACAAGTGGTATAAACATTACTCCAATATGGGATATAGGTGGTTTTTGAACCAGCCATGTGCTGGAGGACCAGCTATTTGTTGCAAAGGGTTAAACCTAGGGGCGACGAAAGTCTGGTAAATGGCCCATAACAGTAATAATCCTGTAGCAGCGACGAGATTATACACAAGTACTTGGTAGTTCATGACGGTTGTTACTGGGAAAGGCCAGAGCGCAGTCTGATTCTCTTGTTATTAAAAAGACATGATTTAAGAGGCAATTCGTTCCGAGAAGACAATAGATGTTGTACATAAGATCACGTGCATTCATTGGACACGTCGCGACGATATTACTATTCAATCCGTTTCATACATCATAATAAATCGCTCAACAGTCGATCTTTTCTGCGCCATCGTCGAGTCAAGGGGATGGTTGTCCCAAACGCGCTTCTGACTAGGGATCTGATCTGTCAGCTGAAGATAGGTGGGCTGAGCGAGTGAAGGCGGATGTGGGAAGTCATTGAGGTCAATGGAAATACTACTGCCATTCGAATCCGTTGTAAAGATACTTGAAGTGCTTGGGCGAGTCACCATGAGGTACGGTACAGGGGGTTGCAAAAATCCTTCCCCGTCTGCACACCACCCTTCTGCCCGAGTCGTCGAGGATAGTGACGACAAGGTTCCGAGGGAGATTTCGCGCACAAGGGAAGATACCGTTTGTGTTGTTCCAAGCTCCCCTAAGCGGTAAGTAGACCCTCCTGATGAGTAGGTCATCCCCACGTCATTCGAATCCATTTGGCACGGCTCTGAAATGACGACCTTGGACGGCATTCCAATATTCGTTGGGGTCAAATTTGTGCATTGCCATGCTATCAGAACTCCTTTTTTGATTTCCAAACTTTGAGTCTGAGCCCGCTTCAACTCGTATGTATTTTCGTGCCCATCTTCATCATTAACATCAATATCACTGTTTGCGATGGAAGTCATCGAGGACCTAGAATCGGTAGATGAAAAACACTCCATGATGTGAGTTGTAGTCGTCTCTTGCGATGACGCAGATGCGTCTGATCCTTGCCGAGGTCGGTTCTTGAAACCAAAGATTGATGCATGTTTTCCTACACCATTCAGGCCGTCACGAAGAGATTCAAAGGTAGAAATAGCAGTAGCCCTATCTGTGGCAAGGAGGGAGGAGATAGCTTCAGCTTGCCTTCGAGTCTCTTCACCAATAGTCATGTTGTCTGGAGGTTGACTTGAGCTGGTGCCGGAAGCCAATAGATCACGGAGAGCGACGGTCAGTGTTGATGCAATATCCTCCTCCTCTATATGAAGGCGCTCCCGGAACGTCTCCTCGCAGAAATATGGCCTATTTTCTATTGCAGGTGGGATGAAAGTAGGTCTTCGTGTCGGCGCAGATCCCAGGGGAACAGGATTGGATAGCATTTCCTTATGTTGATGAAGTCTTGGTTCTACTGGCTCTCGATCATGTTGCCTTCCGTCAAATGTACTTTCGAAGTGAATAATACGCGTCGGCGTCCCACAAGATAAGTCATCGTAATCGTTCACAGCCTTGACCAGAATTCCTTTTTTGCTGAATGGTGAGATTAAAATTTCTTTCTTCAACTTCGGAGTCCTACGACAGCGCCTGAAACATACAGGAAAGAAGTTTGGTTTTCTTGTTTGGATGACGATCATTCCCAAACACAGCAACACAGCAAAAACCGCTCCTATTACAATGAGAGTAATTTCGGCGGTCCGGACATGCTTGTGGGATGCATATGTGTTTGTAGTTGACGACACACCCACGATTCGAGTGGCGATCGGCTGCGGGGCAATACTTGCATGGATAACTGTTGTCAGCGTGTATCCTGGAGTTGCGAGGTCAGAATCTGCAGGAGCGCCCGGTTCTGGGTTTAATGAAGATTGACGGGACCACAAGAAGCTACTGTTAGAACTATGATGAGGGCGTCGTCTGAGTTTGGCAAAAGGTTCCAGACGTCCGTCGTGGTTGGCTGGGAAAGACCCTGCCAGTGGGCTCGCGAGCATTCCGGGTCGGCGACCCATCTGATCAGTCGACGTGGGAGCCATGATGAGTGAGCGCACTGCTTAGACGAACGTTTGGCGAGTCCACTTCGTGTTAACACAAATATTAAATAGCGATGGAGGCTGACGCGGACTCCAGACCGGAGACCAATAATGTATGCGAGCTGCGGCTGACTCCCAAAGAAGTTGATGCTTTCCAAATCATAGTACATATTTTACAAGTGCTGCGGTGTGTTGTGACGAATAAATACACTAAGCGTAACTCTAATACATTGTCTATATGTATTTAAGGCCCAAAGATTTCCAGTATAGTCGTCAGTTCATCTTTCAGCCGACCATGATCTGATTTGAGTTTCATCAGCTCTTCTGTACCCAGTAATTCGACGTCGCCGTCAGAATCAGTGATCGATCCAATACTGCCAATCTCATGGCTCATTAGCATGCTATCAAGCTTTCCTTTTTGAGCGACCAATTTCTGGAACGTCGCAAGGTATTCACGGTAAGCTGTGTTGTATCTGCTCCTGAGACTAGCATGATCGGTAGGCGGAGGGTGTGCGTCTTTAGCACGTGACCGATGTTGGATATTTGAGCGTGTGGTGCGGGCTGTATGTTCACTTGTCAATGGAGGTGTCGGGAGAGGCATTGGATCTTGGGTGGATCGGCGAGGATCACTATCATCCTCTGATGTAGTGTAGATAGGTGAGCGGCGACGAGCTTTGACGGCGACATTCGCCTTTCGTGCTTGCGAAGAGGGTCTCGAATCTTGAGGCGATCCCCTTGCCTCCAATTGAGCGGGCCTTAGCTGGTTATCTTTCTTTATCTTCGGTAGAGTTGATGGGGTCGGCAATGCGAAGTGTTCCTTTTTAGCGATAGGTCGAGAGGATGGAGCCACCTCGGGCTTTGGTGGGAGCGAAGCTTCACTTGTTCTGGGTGTAGAAACAGACCCGGTATGAATTACACCATTATCGGTTTTCCGCTTTTTCTGTGGTGCTGACCTAGGGGAGGCTACATCATAATCGTCACCATTGGGGGCAAATTTCTTTCGCTTAAGGGTGACACCTTCCCGTTCTTCCGCCGGGCGCCGTTCTTGGTCATTGCGTTGTTTGACTTGGGGTTTGTCTTTGATGATAGTGGGCATCCTCTCTCGTTCAGAATCTATACCACCTCCACCCGGCTCTCTGATCTCCTTTATCCGTTGAATCTGTGCCGCCACAGCTGATTTTCCCTCCATCTGAATAGGCCTGGTTGGAGGATGTACTGAAGAATTACTAGATGCGACCCGATCTCTGTTGGCACGTACACCAACTGGTTTGCTGCGTGAAGATACGTTACTTCCGGAAGCCTCTGCATTGTCCGATCGACTATCTTGAGAAGGCGATTGTCCAACCCGGAATCCCGACCCAGGGGATTTCCTGACAATAAGCTTGGACAACGATCCTGAGGACCCACCCATGTCTTTTGCTTTACTTTCGGAAGTACCAGACCTAGGAGCTGTTCGTATACTTTCATCCTTCATCATAATTTCGGTCTTGGGATCGAGTTTTGGTCTGGCTTTCTTCTCTCTCACCCCCCCAGATGTTACACCACGCTTTGGTTCACGGGTGGGTGCGCTTTGCATGACTGGGCCAATATTTGATGAACCTGCCACCGTTGATGAGGTAGCGATACCCTCTGAAACATTTCTAAATTTTACGTGTTCCCAGGCAGCATCGGATTCTGGAATCCGCAAACTGTCAAGTTTTTGTCGCGCAGTTCGAGCCATACTTATCCGTTCGGTTTCAGTCAATTTGGGCCATTCATAGGGCCGGACCTCGAGCCAAGCCTCAGGCTTCAAACGCCAGTTTTGCACTGCTTGGTCTTCACCCCGTGTAGTCACAGTTGCCTGTTCTGCCATCTGAAAGGCGTTGTTTTAGCCTGCGGTGGGAAAAGGACGCTGAGGAACGTACCTCATCCAAAAGACCAAGTATTTCGCGTCGTACAGACGGGTCACATTCTACACCTCCCACCAACTTCACGGTTTGCTCCCGAGACCTCTCACGAACGGCTAAACAGTGTACAAATCGCTTTCGAAGAGGAGCTATCCTATCCTTCTTTATTGGCTTGGAAGGCATTGGTGAGCTCATGCGGGCAAGGGGAAGTGAGGTCGGTACACTTGGCTTTGGCAAATCTGCAGGCCTGACAGCAGACCGAAACATAGTAGAGGCAGGATTCTGGTTCCGCTTTCTTGTTTGCGTTGTTGGCGTGAGGTCCGGAGGGGTATCGATGACGATGATATTGCGTTCATTCTGCTTTGCAGTGTTGATGGTTGTCTCTCGTATTTTGCCTTGGACACGCTCTGAGAAGGCGCGTTCGACAGTGAATTTTCCAGTGACATTGGCGTGCAGCTTTAAGCTAGTAGGTTTCTTCCCCGCGGATGCGGAACGTAGATAGAGCTCATGTAGTGTTTCTTCCTTCATGGACCGCATCGGGAAGAACGTGTCTCCGATGTATATCCCCTGCAACGTAAGTCAGACAACGATGGGGGAATAGGACGGTTTTGAGGCAAGCACACCGATTTTTCGTCAAATTGAAAGAACATTTGTGGATGGTTGGGAAACGCCTGAAGAGCATCGAACGCTTCCGCGGACATACGGACAATCATGGCTTGTTTAGGTTTGGAAGGAGCAACCTCGCCTGGGCGAGAGCAGCCCATGAGGGGTATACTGGTGTTGGTCGGAAGTGGCATAGGGGATGAGGGAACACCGGGAGGCCAACTAGTACCAGTCTGAGTCGAATCGGTCGTTGCCGGCCACGTGCGGAACGAGGGCGACGACGAGAACAATCACAATACAGATCCCTTGTATCCCTCGACGCCCAAACTCCAATGCCCTTTCGTTCTCCTTTTCGTTGTCCTTTACGAATACCTCGTGCGAGCGATAGTCGACGTTGTAAGGATGTCTCACTATACTTAAGGGTCGAACTGCCACCGCCACATCGTCAATCAACCTCATGACCTCTCATCAGACTCGGACACCACATATCCTATAACCCCACCAGCGCGCTGACGCCGCCAAGCCCGCTACTTTTCAGATTTCACCGTTATCGTGTGGCTCTCGGGGTGCCTTAGAAGTTTATGTTATGTATTTGTTTCACTAAAACACTACTGCAGTCAACAATCTCTCAAATCAATGGTCTTGAACAACCGTTTTGAATTGTTTAGCCAGTGTGTCTGATGCAAGCAATTTCCCAATCTCACACAATTATTGTTAGGGATAGACATAGTCATGCTCAATGACCTGGTTCTGTGCCAGGTCTGGCACAAAAGAGGCCAGCACAGCTTGCCTGTTACAGCAGGTTTCGAACGGATTGGCACTTGCATGAAAATTCTTTGATGTCACGATTTCACAAATGTTGTGGCCTTTTTCGGACAGTGTTGGGTATCTGGTTAGGGAATCATATTCATTGATAATTGCCTGCTATTGGTATATACTCCTGCGAGGTTATGCATGTTTATGGGGGTCCCAAAAAAGGTTTATGTCATTTTGTTAACTCATGACATCTTTACACAAGTGCCATTCCATTTGAAAACTGCTGTAACTAAAATCATGCAGTGCACCAGTCCCCAACTCACAACATCCCCAGGGGCCAAATACACACCAGAATCATAAGTCATAGATCATGAACAAAGCAGCCATATTTTCATTAGGGAAGAGTTACAGTCAGGACAAAGATGTAAGTTCAGAGCTGATTTGATGCCTGTTATTCCACAATATTCTAACAGCAAACCTTCAGTGGCACAAGGTAGCCTTGAGAGGAAAGTAAATTTACCCAAGTCAGTACTATATAATAAATGTAGATTTAGATCATCTATAGTGTTGGAAATTTCCCCAGAGCCCCATCAGACCTTATCTTACCTAATAAGTGTCAGCAATGCAACAATAACAGTCACTGCAGAATATCAGAGAGTAGAAAAGGAGAGAGAGCACAAGGAATAGAGAGCTGAGAAGACCTGTCTGTATTGCAGAGAATAGACAAGATCAAGACTACAGAACAAGTAGCTAGAGGTGCAGTATATATACAACTATCTAAGGGGGATCAGAGTAGAATAAATATGAAGAGAGGTAAACCAAACATAACCAGGGTAGTGTACAGCATCAATCAAATGATGAAATGGAATGATGGGAATGATGGGAGAATTGTAACTACTGGGGGTAGATGAATTAACAGCCAATCCCACTAGATAAAAGATAAGATAAGATCAAAAGGATGGAGATAAGATGGGAATATAATTTTCATGACAATAAGTCTATTTTAGACATGTGTCTAATTTAACCTGAAAAAGGTGATTTCCTATGAACATTGTCTGATCAGGCAGCCCTCATTAGGCCTGATTTCAACTGAAAATAACTTATCCATGACCCTGGTAGGCTAAAATCAACTGGAGATGGTGCCTGATCAAGCATACCAACTTTTGAAAATTGATGTTCAAGCCTGATGAGAAGTGACCTGCAACTTTTCTTGAAAAGGTGATTCAGAAATGTAAATTTAGGACAAACCTCAGTGATATCCTCCAAGGAAAAATCTGTCATAGAAATTCCATGCTGAAACTTGCTATAGGATGCACAGATCTGACCTGGAGCCCATTGGGTTTTGTCTTTATATTTTTCCAAACAGCTATAGCTAACATCTGATGAAGGTACAGTTGCACTATGGAACCCTTAAGGTGGGAAATTCCACCTCATTTTCTATGACTTATGTAGGTAGCTGGAAGTAATACAAATAGTATAGAATTTCCATCATCTGGTTCCCCCTGAAATGAGATTATTTTCATCAGGATTTGATATAAAAATCAACCACTAAATAGGGTGGAGAAAGGAGGTTTTTCCCCTTCATAAGGTATGAATAAGATGGATGAAAACCTCACAAAATATGTCCCACTTCATACCCCTGTGATTTATTCTGCATGATGTTTTTCATATGTTTAATGGCAAAAATAGCAACAGTCTCCTTGGTGTGAATTTCATGAAGTTCCCGGAGGCCTGAGAGCAACAAAAAGTGAAGGTAAATCATTAACATAATGGATGAATTTCACACTGGGTTCATACTGCTTTGTAGTCATCCCTTTTACTGAGATTGAATTCATCCATGATCCAGATGTTTTCCATCAACCAGTCATTCAATTAGTATAGTAATTTTGTCATTCATTTTCAGACCTCTATAGCTAGTAATGAAATTTCATCTGTTGCAAGCTTGAAATGCACCTGTCTCTCAATGGAAAATTCCCCCACATGATGCTGAAAAGTAACCAATTTGATATGCAAAAATTCATATATTATATGTAGTACTAGTATTGGAGAGCTGTATTTATTCAGCATCCCCTTGACAGCCTAAAGCTGAGACCCCCACATTTCAGCAAGGATACAACCATACATTCTGTGCACCTAAACCAAGCAAGGATACAACATTATGGTCCACATACCTAAAATGAGCAAGGATACAATGTTATGGTCCGTGCACCTGAAATGAGCAAGGATACAATGTTACAGTCCACGCACCTAAAATGAGCAAGAATACACCCTTACGTTCCATGCACCTAAAGCTGAGACCTGCATTTCAGCAAGAATATGACCACTGTGAAACTGAGAATAGATGAAATTCAACCCTGAAAATGTAATGAATTTCATCTCAAAGATGTTTGAAAGCACACCCCCTGTAGGGGGAAAAATGGAGGGAAAACCCCCCTTTAAGGTATAATTTGATGGATGAATTTCATGCAAAATTTGTCTGTATTCACACCCCTCATAATTCACCCTCATGGGATGAATTTCTTACTATCAAGGGTGCTATACTAACCTTTCAAAAAGGATGAATTTCATACTAATAAGGGGTGAGAATAACACCCTTGCAAGTCTTACATGGGGGATGAATTTCATACTATTAAGGGCAGAAATAACACCCTTGTGAGTCTTACATGAGGGATGAATTTCATACTATTAAGGGCAAAAATACTGGCATTTTATGAGAGATGAAAATCATATGTTCAAATTCATCCCATTTTCCTCACTTAAATTCATCCTCTTTTTCATCATTTTACTGGATTGTTTTCAGATGAAAGTAGTACTAACTTTTCATCCATTGAAAGGTTGAAATGCACTCATTTTTATTTGGATATTTCATCCTCTTATAGATGTTTAAATTTGTGTGATTCAACATTTAACAATATTCTAATGATTAGTAGGCTTCTGATTCATTCCCTTCCTCATCCTCCTGGTCCTCATCCTCCTGGTCCTCACCCTCCTGGTCCTCACCCTTCTGGTCCCCATCCTCTTCCCCCTCATCACTACTATCTACTTCATCCTCATCATGCTCATTTAAGTCAATGTTGACATCCATTTCCTCCTCATCATCAGCATTACTGCCCCCTACTGTATTTCCAGTCTCATTTGTATACCCACATTTACGAGCATAGGCGCATTTGTTCTTCAAATGTGACTTGATAAATTCTTGAGTGGCCCAGCCATTATGGAATTTTTTGAGGTATGTATGCCGACTTTTGGCCTGAAATAAATTATTTAAATGAGTAACAAAGCAGCAAAGAAAAGACTTACCACGCAGATCATTTGACTAATGACTACTGTAGGTTGCCTGTGCCAAACAACTGAGTAGTTGAGGCCTGCGTTACCAACTAAACTATGAACACAGCGCTATTACTTGTAAGAAAAAAGATTGGAGCAAAGGGTTTTAAGAAGTAAAACTTACACGAATGGCCTTGTATAAATCGGAATCATCTTGGAGTTGCATTTCAGCCTGGAGATTGAATCTGTTCCCTGCGACGCCGCGTGGTGGGCATGGTATGACATTCTTCTGCTGTTCTTTAGCATGGGCGGCTTTGCAAAGGGCTATGAGTTCAGCTAGTCACGTTAGTATGGTATAGGAAGTATGCAAAAAAAAAAGTAATACCTTTCATTTTCTTCATTTTTGCTTCCATTGCCATTGTCTCTGATGTATTTATCCATGTACCTGGTGAAACAAAATGTAATAATAGGTAACATGTTTCCATTTGAAAATCGCAGTATCTACCTTTAACTCTCTGGGATGAGCCCAAAGACAATGCCACCTTGCGAGATTGCTTTGCTTTTTGAAATGCAGTAGACTTAGCCATAGTTTTATGGAAAAGGGTGCGTTGGAGAAAGAGCTGGTGGCAAAGTTGAAGAAAGGCGAGACCAAGCAAATGAGGAGATGCTGGGAGACACAGAGAAAGAGGGTTCTTTTAAATTTGAGGTGGAGCAGGTTCCGTCCCCAAGGACAACAGAACCGAGCTCAAATCAATTCACACAGGGGATGAAAAAGAAAAAAAATTGGGTTCTGGGCTTTGGGGTGGGCAAAGGGATTTCTATAATCTGACTAGCTTTGGATTCCGGATCTTTAACTGTACTTGGGTAGAACTGTTGGGGTTTGGGGCATGAGCACAAAATAAAACATATAAAGGACCTTGGAACTCAAAAAAATAATCACAATGTAATGGCCACTGGCCTCACACCCAACCCTCCAGACACTTCCCCTACCCACTGTGTGCTGCAGAATGATGATGTTTCCAGTCACGTTGTGGAAAGCACAACGGAATCCGAGACTGAATCAGACTGTGGACCATTTGATCATGCTTTCTTTGGTCCTTGCTCACCAGAGAATCAACTTGGTCTATTGGAAAATAGAAACTGGTTTACAGACCTTTGCAAGTCTGAATCTTCAAGCCATGGATCCAGTGTACCCAAGGATAACAGTAAGCAATAATCTAACTCCACGTGATGCTGAAGGAAAAACTCTTATCTAGGTGATATTAAAACGGAGGCAGACATAGTCCCTGAAGAGTGTAAGGTGAATATCAGCACTATCAACCCATTGGAGGGGAAGGTATGTGAATCGACTCACATAACCAGTTTCTGACAGTATCTTATTAAGTGACAACAAAGTTTATTATTCAGATCTGTGTCGAAGGTGGCAACTTAATCAATCCGGTATTCAATTTTAACTTCCAGGAAAAAGTAAAGAGCAAAAAACAGAGACGTAAATTGAGTAGAAAGGACAATGAGCAGGGAAAACAGCAAAAATTATGATGTGTATATACATGTGACACAGTAAAGTCCCAAAAGATATATGCAAAATTGAAAGTAATGCCTGTTAATTATTTCGTGCGAGTTTTACGAGCATCCTTTCGAAGAGCAGTCATTAATCCCTCATTTTGTGCCTTTTCTTCTTTGGTTTCATGGCCAATGCAGAGTACATCAGGGCTTAGTTCCAAATGATCCCCCGAAAGTGTTTCGTGGCCTCCCTCAGTCCGGTTGATGACAGCCAATATCATAATTGGCTGGCCATTCTTGTAACAATGGTGAATTTGGCAGACATATTGGCCCAGGTGGTCACCTTCAACTACAACCAACAATCTGTTATCACGTGTAGGATTGGGACATTTTGGTGTGAGGTCTCCTGGAGGCAAGGATCCCAATGTCTTGTAGTGGTTGAACTGGACTGATAATGCTCCCTCTATCTGCACTACGGAGACCACCATTTCTTTACCTTGATATTGCCCACCTGTAACCAACACCTTTAATTTAATATCAATAAGCTGTGGATCTAATAACGGGTGAGCAAGTCCCTGCTGTTGTGATATAGTTGGTGGAGGGGAGGCTTGAGAGGAGGATCCTACATCAGGTGTTTGAGATGAGGGGTTCCAGGCCGGCGTCAAGTGGTGAAAGTCAGGCATGGGCATGCTACCCCCCACTGCTGCAGTAGTGGCAGCTGCGGCAGGTTCCTGGGGAGGGGGGAATTTGGCAACATGGCCTGGGAGGGGGACAAATAATTTGTTCTTGGGTGGGGCGAATTCGTTTAATCTGAGGCAAGACCTTGGGGGAGAAATTAGCTCATAATGAATATGAAGAAGAATATAATATTTACGAAGATTCTACAACATCATCGTAGTCCAGAACTTTGCCACTGAATGGATGTGCAGGATTCAAATGAATAAATTGAACAGTTACTTGGAGTCCACTGAGTGTAGTTTTCGAGAGTTGAACATCTTTGATTACTGCACAAGAACCCTTCATTGCATGTCCTGTTTTGACGACCAAAACCTCAAGCCCTATCCAGGGAACTTCCTCATGTCTAATTGGGATGGTTGGTATGTTACTCAATGTTGGTGGTTGACTGTGGAGTATTATCGGAGGGTCAACTACTTTCACCCAGTTCCTATGGACTTCGAGTGGCTGTTTAAAAGTAAATTACAACGTGACTGGCATAATATCTTAAGTTTTTACCTTGAGGGAGTTTGGACTGATGTAACTCTGCGGTCCTTGTGTTTCAAGACGTTCGACAATGTAGACATATTCCTCCGTCACCTCAACTACCCATCCCTTTTCCCCTTGGAGAGCCCCACTGATTACTTCTGCGAAATGGCCATGAGCGATGTACTTCCACATATTGGACCACAGGACCATGTGTAAACCCTCCCCCTATTTCTAGTTCCACCTCTGCCGAATCAATACCGACGGACTGGATGATACCCCTCTTAGAGGATTCCTTTATGACCACCTGTTCGCCTTCAAAAAATTGCCATTCTGAAGGGCATGGGAATCGCGCGCTTTTGATTTCAGGGTGAGGACAGCATAGAAACAAGTCCATCATCTTGCTTTGTAAGGAAACGGGGACACACAATACCGAACCAAAGCCATAAGTTCTGCGTTCAAGGAAAAATTCAAATTTGCGACCGAAAGCAGCAAAATGGCCCATAGTTTTGCTGTTGACGATAGTGACTCTGGGGTGAGTTTTGATGATTTGGTCCCATTTTTCATTGTCAAACAAACCCGGCTCAGAGCGGAGGGTACCTCGTTTCCTTTTCTTGGAGGAATCTCCGTCTTGAAGAGGAGGGAGGCGAGGTAACAGCAGGACTTCCAGTTTTCCCCAATTCTCTACTGAGGAAACATATCCTACATCCCCTTTGTAGAGCCCCTTACAAATCGTGACCCAACCTCCAGCAGAAGGGGTCTCTTCAGAATGCCTTAAATTCAACAGAGACACCCATTCCCCCAGCTTCACCCCCATAATACCATCCCAAGGGCGAAAAATTGAGGGTGATGATTTTAGAAGGGCTAAAAGGTCGGCATTCATTGTGCCCTCGATGTAGAACCAGCCATGTATGGAATCTCGACAAAATGCTGATCTGAGCCAATGTCGAGAGTCTGTATTATTGAGGAGAAAGGAAACAGCGTCTCTTTCCCTCCCCTCCTAGAATACATTGCATCAAGTCTCAGTCATAGTATCAGTAAGATGCAGGTACTGATGCTCACCACACAACGGACTCTCATTAATGGGCTGTCTTTGCCTGTTGGAAGTTGTTCCACATCCAGACCAGGGTGTCTTGAAAGGCCTTCATTGACTGGGGGTTGTTCCTTGTCCGGATCGCGGGGTTTTGGCGTGCCTTCATCAGAAAAGTATCCATTTGCAAGGCGATAATAATAGTCATCTTCATCGTTCCCCTCCATATCGCTGTCCCTGTCTGACTCCTCCTCCTCATTATCCCATGAATAAATTTATCAAATTTGTCATCGTTGTTGAGAGGGCTGTTGGCGGAAGTTGACGGTCTTGGTGCACTGCCTGACTGCCCGTTGTCCTCGTTGACCTCATCATCAATGAAGTCATCTGTAAAACGGGTTGGTATTAACGTGCTTTGAATCTGAATGGGTAGATTGGCATACCAAGTCCTGGCTCCTCTCCAAAGAGATCGTCCTCCCCCTCATTGTCCACCTGTGCTTCAAGGTCAATGAAGCAGTGTACCATGTTGCAGACATCGTCGGGCATGGTCTTGTCCTGCATACTGTACCAGTGATGTCCTTAGGTTTCCTGTAGGATCATTATTAGCTTTTATTAATGTTCTTAATGAAGTCTTATAGTTTTGTATTGGAATTCAATTAACTACTACAAATTCTACTATACTAATTGTAATCTATCAAGAAAAAGTACTTACAACGAGGGGGAGGGGGCCAATGGGTGATGGTTGTGGTACGAGAGCAAGAGGGAAAGCGTGCGAAAGCGGGCTGCCAACACATGATACAGCTCGGAATGTTCAGCCGTTGGGCATCTCGGTCAATAAGGCCATGTGATCAAATCAGGCATCTCGGTCATATCACTCTTATACAATGTGACTCGGATTTCTCAGGTAACGATTTAGCCGTAAAGGCCCAATGCCCGAGATGCCCAACGGCTGAACATTCCAAGCCATATCATGTGCTGGCAGCCTGCTTTCGCACGCTTTCCCCTTTGCTCCCGTACCACAACCATCGCCCGCCGCAACTTCTGCCCAGCCTCCTGGCCCCTTCCCCAGCCTCCCTCCTCAGTATTTTGGTAAGTAAAAGACATTTTTTAGTATATAGTATATAGTAGTTCTATACAAATGTAGTCAGTATGTTATAAGTACTCAATATTGAATACAATATAAGATTTCACAACCTGAGCTAAAAATAAAGAAGCTAATGATCCATTGTAAATAGGTGAGCTAGGACTGTTGCCGCAGGCACAACGTGCACAACGCCCCACATTTTATAAGACTGAGGAGGTCATTGCAGCTTTCTAGGAGCCTTGAGACCTGGTGCATACACATTTGCCTCATTTACATACCAACTTATATCTTTCACTCTCCATGTGAACGCGCATTATGGGTGGTAAGACAGTGCTTTGTGCATGTGGCTGCGCCAAAAGGGTCAACTCCAGGACTGAGAGCTGGCACTTGAAAGGGAAAGGGCACTCTCACCTCACATCAAAAATCCTATCACAGAACTGGTCTCTTATCCAGAGCCTCAACCAGGAAGATCAGCCCCAACAGAAAACATTGTCCTGTCCCCATCCCAAGCATAAAGTTATTGGATCCACCCCCCACCCACAAGCCCAACTAGCAAAGGAACCGGCCCCTAGTTCTACAAAGGGCAATGCCTCTTTCAGCTCTCAAAATAATGCAGAAGAAATTATTTATAATTTGACAGGCAAGGCAGGACCATCTGGATTTCATGACAGCTCTCCTGATCCACCATTGGTGCCATCCTTACCTCCATTGGAGGATTGCTCAAACAAATACAGCTTGTCCAACTTACACCGCTCTTCTTGCATTGCAGGACATATCAATCAGCTCAGCCAGCAATGGTGGGGGCTTAATTCAACACAATGATTTACTGTTGATGAGGATGATGGGGATAGCAATGACAACAAGATTGGATCTGGAGAAGACAAAGGCAACAATGATATGGGGGGGGACTTCAACGGTTCCAACAAAGACTTTGGGGAAGACAGTGATGGATTTGAAACGCCAATTGCAGAGGCAAGCCAGGCAGGAATCTCAGTATGGGATCTCCTTGGGGAGGGATTTATGAAGGAAGTCTTGCAATTAGGTATGTACATTGTTATCATTATGTGCATCATATTAACTAGTTTACAGACCAAATGCTAGATATGAGTGATATGAAGCTCATCCAGTTCTTTGCCCTGAAAGTTCAAGATGGCCTAACAGATAGAACATTCCAGAAAATCTGCTATATAACTTCAACAGAATTGCTGAAGAATACACAGAAACGTATTCAGTTTCTCTCTGGTTTTCAGCCCATATGCTATGACTGCTGTTGTTCATCTTGTGTCTGCTACACTGGCCCATACAAAGCCCTCAAACAATGCCCTAAATGTAATTCCGACTGCTATAAATCTGATGGGACAACACCCTATTCATATCTAGAGTATCTCCCTATTATTCCCCGACTCCGTGCAATGCTTGGAAATTTCTCGTATGCTCGAAAAATGCAGTATCAATCCAATCACAAACATGACCCAAGAAAAATGACAGATATCTTTGACGGCACCCATTATCAACTACTCCAGAAGACATTCGTTACAATTGGTGACAAAGAACTTCTAGAGTGGTTTTTTTCTGATCCTCGTGATATTGCACTTGGGTTATCTACAGACGGCTTTGGTCCTTTCAAGCGCTGTACCAAGACAGCATGGCCTATAATCATGTTTAATTATAACCTCCCTCCTGAGGAACGCTTTCTCAAGGATAACATAATTTGTCTAGGGACTATTCCAGGGCCCAAAAAGCCTGACAACGCAGATTCATTTTTTTGGCCTGTAGTTCAGGAGCTTCTGCAGCTCAAGATTGGGGTTTCAGCCTTTGATGGAATCAGCAAAGAAATCTTCCTACTTCATGCTCACCTCATCGTCGTCTTTGGTGATATTCCTGCAATGTCAATGCTCATGCACATGAAGGGCCACAATGCAATATATCCATGCCGAATGTGTACTATTCAGGGAGTTCACATTCCCTTTTCACGAAAAACGACACACTACGTTCCATTGCGACGAAATGGCTTTCCAGACCCTCAACAACAATATCATGCATCCACACTTCCACTACGAGACCATGCAACATTCTTAAGACAAGCAAAGAAGGTCCAATATGCCTCGAACACTGCAGAATCTGAACGCCTTGCTACTAAATATGGTGTCAAAGGCATTCCACTACTCAGTACTTTGAGTTCCCTCTCTTTTCCAGTCTCATTTCCCTATGACTTTATGCACCTTATATGGTCCAATCTCATTCCAAATCTGATTTCCCTGTGGACTGGAAATTACAAAGATCTTTCCCATGATGGTGCAGGCTATGTGTTAGCACCAACTGTATGGGAAGCTATTGGTCAGGCCACAGCAAAGGCTGGGGATACAATTCCTGCAGCATTTGGTTCAAGGGTCCCAAATATTGCATCAGAAAAGGCACAGATGATTGCTGAAACCTATTCAATCTGGACTTTATATATTGCACCAACTCTCCTTAAAGGACGATTTACAAGTCTGCAATATTATACACACTTTATTAAATTAGTTAGGTTATTAAACCTTTGCCTTCATTTTGAGATTACTCAGGATCAAGTTGATGAACTTGAAAGGGGTTTTAATAGCTGGGGTGAGAAATATGAAGAGTAAGTATTTTGATATATATTTAATTTTGAACATGATCTGATGATTTTCCAGGTTGTACTATAACCATGATCCAATGTGGGTATCTACATGTCCTCTAACCATCCATGCCCTTCTACATATTGCACCAACTATTAGGGCTATGGGGCCAGTCTGGGCATATTGGGCATTTCCAATGGAACATTATTGTGGTGACCTCCTCTGCCATATTAAAAGCTGAAGGTTCCCCTATCCAAACATCAATAGCTATGTTACTTCTTGTGCTCATTTAACACAAATAACTCTCCTCTATGACTTGCATGGAAAGCTTGACCTCCTCCCCCCTAAATCTGATGAGAGGAACATCAGTTTTCCCCTATGTATGTTTCCCATCATAATCAAGTACTTATATACTCATTAGCTTGATTTAGACCCATTACATATTTTCACCCCACCCAAGGGACTAATATGTCTCCCCACTCCCCTGTGGAAAGTACTTACAGCAACACTAGCTATTCGATTCAGTAAACCTGCATCACTTATCAGGAAACTTATACCTCAGGATACCAAATTTATCCAATATGGCCGGATGCATCATCTAGAAGGAGGTGATACAATACAAGCACGTGAAATTATTCCACTTAGATCAGACAGCCGGGATATGTCATATGTCTGGGTAGGTTTCTTTCTAAAATGCTCAATGCATATTGCTAACTTATCTTAGTACCAGCTTGAAGTTGATAAGTTTGCTCATCAGAGACATCGAACACCTGTGTTTGAGCTTCAAGACTTCTACAGTGGCTCAAAAAACTGCCCCAATGTTTGTACATTTTTGAAAGATCAATATGGTATGAAGTGCTGACATAAGCAGGGGACCTGGGGTAATTATGTAAGATACTATGACATCGTGGCTTTCCAATGGACCCTGGATCATGTGATTTGGATCAATATCCATTAAGCTATAAGCCAAACAAAATGGCTACTCATTGGGGCAGTTTTTTGACCCTTATCTTATTTTCCATTATTCTGGCATTTATGATCCAATGCAAGAACATTATGGACTGTGGGAAGAATAAACAATGTCATGTGACTTTATTTGTATCAATTTGACATGTTGGAATTGGTTCAATCATCTTCTTGACCTCTTACCACCATCATGAAAGCCATTTCTACTGCTCAGCACAATACTGTTGTTTCTCTCCTCAATGAGGGCTATTCTCAGCGTCAAATCAAGGAGAAAACTGGTCTAGGGAAGGGTACCATCAGTAGGATCAGCAAAGATGTGGATGGAAACAAAGAAAACAACCTTGGTGGCCGCCCCTCCAAGCTGTCTGTTCGTGACAAACAGTCAATTATTCGTCAAATCAAGTCAGGGAAGCTTGATAATGCAGTTCAGGCTACCCAATTCATCAATGGCATCATCCCCAATCCTGTCACACCCCAGACAGTCAGAAATGCACTCAAGGAAAATCAATTTTATGCTGCTACAAAGAGGAAAGCTCCTCTTCTCAAACGAGCCCATCGCATCCGGCGTCTCCAGTTTGCAAAATATCATGAAAGCTGGACTGTGGAGGACTGGAAAAGGGTTCTATGGACAGATGAGACCAAAATCAATAGGATTGGGTCAGATGGAAAGGTTTATGTCTGGAAACAAAGGGGAGAACCACCATCTGATAGAACAACATCACCTACTGTCAAACATGGAGGAGGAGGAAACCTCATGGTATGGGGTTGTATGGGGTGGAATGGAGTGGGAAAGCTCATAGAGGTGCAGGGATACAAGCAGTTATAAAGGCAAAAGGTGGTCATACAAAGTATTAGATAGAAAATTAATAGAGGGTCAAAAAACTGCCCCAATGAGTAATCATTTTGTTTGGCCTATAGCTTAATGGGTTTTGATCCAAATCACATGATCCAGGGTCCATTGGAGAGCCACGATGTCATAGTATCTTACATAATTACCCCAGGTCCCCTGCTTATGTCAGCACTTCATACCATATTGATCTTTCAAAAATGTACAAACATTGGGGCAGTTTTTTGAGCCACTGTATGGACAAGTCCTTCGCCTGCTTATAGTTACAGTTCCTGCATCTCCTAAAAATGGTATTGAAGCAGGTTCATTTGTCTATGCAAGTACCAAACAGGCCAAAGTATTAGACATAGCTACTAATACCCATCATAAAATCATCTATTACAAAGATTTGGGGGCAACAGAATTTGTTGATATTGATCAAGTACAATGTTTAATTGGTCGGATTAAAGACCGTGGCAAATGGGCACTTATTGACCAAAGCCAATTATTGACTCAAGTACATAGTATGGACCAATAGTACTGGTCACATATATATATATAGATCAATTAACACAGTCATTTTATACTACATATAACACTTCATTCCAATCTAACCAAAATCTCAATTTCTTCTTTTCTAAATGATTCATCTAAGGCAGTAAAGTCATCCCATAAACCCACTATTTGTGGGATGAAATAACTTCTATGCTGAACTTAAATCATCCCACATATTCCACCTTTTATGGGATGAAAGTTCACTCTCTAATAGATTAAAATGATCTAATAAAACCCACCCATTATAGGATGAAATTCCCCTCTTTTTCACTGGATTAAAATTGTCCCATATAATTCACCTCTAATGGGATGAAAGTTCACACCACTAAGGGATGAAAATTTCTGAAATTATAAGAGCAGAAATTCATCCTCTCAAGGGATGAAGTTTCATCCCAATTTCATACCCTTTAGATTCATCCACTAAACTTAGGAAATGCTGCTTTCATCCATTAAGTGGGGGAAAAACCTCCCCCACCAGGTGCACAGTGTGTAAGGAGGGTGTTGGTTTCCTCTCGAGTCCAATGGATGCCAGCTTTGTCAGAACTGCCTGCAGTTGTGGTTGTGGTGGTGGTTGTGGTGGGATGTGTAGAAGAAGAGGTCGTGGTGGGATGTGTAGAAGAGGAGGTAGTGGGATAGTGTGTTGATTGATTGTCTGGAAGGTCTTCTGTGGTGTCGTTGTCGTCATCGTCATGGTTTCGCATGGCGTATTGGATGGTGTGGATGGTCGTGAAAGTATAAGCAAGAGATGTGAGGGAGAGAATGTGGCGAACACATTCTCTCAAGGACTGCCCGTCCATGAGGGAACAGTGTGCGCGCAGTATCACGGCGTGAGTGCACAACTCTCGAGTCTCGACTGTTGCACAGGAGGGAATTCAAATCCCGATGGCAAGATCAACAAGGGAACATGCAAGGACAAACAGTCCAACAAACCGGATGAGCGTCCGGACCGTTCTGGTCAGCGCAGCTGAACAAGCTCTAATGCACGACGCTTCTTGATCTTTTACCACCACCATCCAACCGTGGGAATTCATCCCTCCTGCACTAGGTCGTCCCTAAACTACCTAACACCTCATCCCTAATCGACATCACCTTTCATCAGACCACTCTTTCGGCCTGGGCCACTATCCTTTTACACCATATCCAAATTTCTAACTTATCAGAGCTGATCCTGACTATCTGCAGGGTCATCTCATCTTGCCTGTATGGGGGGCTTCACTAATCTGTTCACATCCACCCCATCAACTACCAGGCCACACGAGGACACCACAACTCTCGTACTCTGCTTCACGCAGATCCTTAGGGAGCGTCACCGCCAACATTTTTGACGATTTATTCGTACTCACTTAACCACTACACCCAAATACAAAAGGAGGAAGGGGTCTGGCCCCCGATCAGCTACTGTCCCTGCACAGAGCACACCTCTTGGGGAGAATGCCAGTTTATTGTCCAATGGTGGGATTTGGTGGCCTCATTTTGGAGGGGAGTCATCACTTTGGGAGAGTGGTGTGGAACAGGGGGGAAAGTAATAGGGGGGATTCAGGAGAGGGGGAGCAGGTTTGAGGTATGGGTCGTTCATTTAGATTGGACATTTATCTTTGACACTGGGGGGGAGTAATGGGTTTCCAGGGCGACCTGAAAATACCAGGAGGGGAGTGGAACGGGGTACCAACGTGAAGGGAGGGGACCATGCCCCAACAAGCAAAGGCAAACCTTTAAGGCGTTGGGAGGTTCAGACATGGGACAGTACAATACTGTTGGACTGCAGGTATCCTCAGTCTAGACCCATAATATGACCTGGAGAGCAACTTAGTGTACAGCTCCACCCTGATGGCCCATTACAGATTACTTAGTGGTAATAGGTGTTTATGCCCACATGTAGCTGGGTCAAACCCACATGCACTTAATATTATTATTTGACCAAAAAAAAAAAGAAAAAAAAAAAAGATCATGTTCTAATGAAATCTCAGAACACTTCAAAATTACTAACCATGGGAAAAACAACACTGGATCTTGTTGGGTATGCTGAATTTTCCCTGCAAACCCAGGATGATGAATGAGTTACTTATGTAAACATAAGGACTCATAACAGCCACATGCAGTCCATATCAATTGGATCAAAGTCATTGACCCACCAATTGTACTTCATGGACAACCATCTGCATCAAGTAGCATGCCTCTAAAGCACAAGCGAGCACCGTGGATTGGCACAGAAGTCATAGTCCAGAAGGCTGGCCACCCAATGAAGGGCTATCATGCAACTGTCAAGGATGTTCAGCCGCTGCAAAATACATTAAGTGGCCTCAAACTCACCATCCAATTCATCCACCTCAACCTGGCCCATCCATTTCAAGCTCAAGTTTTGGATTATGATGACATTGTAGAAATATTGTAAGTTATCTTATTCTGATTGGTTGGCATTATTAACATACTTCCCCCAAGTTCTCATTGCAAGCTGTACAATTTTGCCCCCACCAAGAACAAAAATTTCACACCCCTTCCAGCTCATTTTGTCCAGAACCCACCTATGGAACCTGTTCCATTTTCCTTAGAGGCTGAGCCAGCCCCCCAGAACCCCCACCTCCCCACCCATTACAGCTACTCAAAAGTCCTTCCCACCCTCTACTAGATCAATGGCTCATTGATGTAGCATTGAAGGTCTCGGTCACAGGCTGGGAACATGACAGCAAGGAGCTGGTTGTCTCAATTAAACAAGTGGATGGATGTTTGTTGTTCCAGTACACACACTACACGATGACAAGGACTGTGCCTCCAGAACAGGTCATCCCAAAACATCCCAACCTGACATGCAACAACAGGTTGCTTGTTGTGATCAAGGGCAACCATTGTGGCAAGTATGTCCATTGAATACATCATTGGTACAACAACAACCAGCCAATCATCTTACTAGCAGTCCTCAATTGGACTGAAGACAGCCATGAGAGTCTTTCTGAGGAACAGTTGGAGCTCAGTCCTGACAAACTGTGTATTGGCCATGAGACAAAGGAACAGAAAAAATGGAATGACAAACTAATGGCTGGGCTTTGTGAAGAAGCTTGAAAGACTTGTGCAAAATAATAGGTACTAATGTGCATTTAGTGTAATACTGAATACTTTAGGTGTCCTATAATCTTAATGTACATAAATATCTTCATCACTATTTTTTTGTAATCTCTGTTGTTTACCCCCCATCTATCCCCCTTGTCTGACTCATGCACATGCTTTGTTCCCTGCCCTGTTTCTTGTCAAAAATTGAAGTTGAATGTTGGGTTTATCAGGTGTCCACCTTGAATATGGATGTGGATTGTAATATTCTTCTAGCCACAAATGCACAATGAGGAGTACAATCTTTAACACATCTTGTAAGTATTACCACATACCTTTTCTCCAGCTGGATGGACAATGCTGACTTCTGCATCCGCCTTGCTATTGTCAAGGACCAGGTTACCACCTTCTGCATGCAATATCAGCTTCAGCATGAACCCTGATTCAAACTGACACTCACCTGTTTCCCCAGTCACATTGGCTCTCTGACTTGAGACATCAAAATGGCAAGTTACCCAATCCCTATTCTCCAGTAAACCAAGTTGATTCTCTGGTGAACAAGGTTCCACAAAATTGTTGGCGCTTTCTATTAAAATAGGAAGGTGCAGGGATGTCTGTGACAGCCAACAGCTGAAGTCCGAAGTAAGTAACTGGTTTATTGATCAAACAGAAGCTGTACTAACCTGAAGTCCGAAGTAAGTAACTGGGGACTTCAGGACTATCTACTCTCCTATATATATGTGCTAGAACAATAAGGAGAGTAAAGACAATAAGAACAATAAGAAGATGATAAGGATCTGATCATCTGGTATGATAGTGATCAGCATCTGGTCATCTGGTCAGATGCCAAGAGATCAAGAACAATAGAGACAATAGTCACCAGACCATGATAACCATCTGATAAGGATCAGGTGGATCAGGGGTGACAGAAACAGCATAAGGCTGTGTATGGAGATGCATGTGGTCAGTTCTAACACACCCCCCTGATCTGATGCATCTCTAAACTAGAAAAGTATGCAAAAAGAATAACTACCTAATGAAACAATAGAAAGAAAATCATTTGCTTTATGGTGCAATGCCCATCATTTCTCTGCAGAACTTCACTTTTGCAAGGGGAAGTGCTTTGGTCAGGATGTCAGCAACCTGTGCAGTACCAGGAATGTGGTGGGTGACAATGACTCCATTCTCAACCTGATCTCTAAGCCAGAAGAAGCGGAGATCAAGCTGCTTCATGCGCCCATGGTGCTCTGGATTCTTGGTAACACTCAGGGCAGACAAGTTGTCAATCATCAAAGGTGATGACACTTTGACTGTATATCCCATTTCATGCATCAAATTTCGCATCCAGAGAATCTCCTTGCCAGCTTCAACAGCAGCAACATATTCTGCTTCAGTTGTGGAAAGGGTCACAAATGTCTGCAGTTTGCTGCTCCAGCCAATAGCTCCTCCACCCAAGATAGTCACATAGCCACCAGTGGAGCGTCCAGTATCTGGGCAATCAGCATGGGAAGCATCGCAGTAGGAGGTGAACTCCAGGGGTAGACCATTAGCCTTGTACTGCAGCTTGTAATCCATTGTGCCTTTGCAATATCTGAGCATGTGCTTTGCAGCTGCCCAGTGTTTGGGGCCAGGATTGGAGTTAAAACGAGCAAGCTTGGATACACCAGCTGCCATATCAGCCCGAGTCATTCCTACAAGGTATTGGAGTGAACCAACTAGGCTGAGGTAAGGCACATTTTGCATTTCCTCAATTTCTGCATCGGTTTTCGGGCACATGTCCTTGCTGAGCACAATACCAGGAGGCAATGGCGTGCTGACAGAGTTGCAGGTTGTCATATCATACCTCTCAAGCATATCAACAATGTATTGACGCTGAGAGAGTGCAATAGAGCGTTTTGCACGATCCCTAATGACTTCTACACCAAGCAAGAACTGAGTGGGGCCAAGATCACGAAGTTTGAAATGCTGAGAGAGCTCTTTGATGGTCCTGTCAATGGCAGCATTGGATTTCGAAGCAAGTGTAATGTCATCAATGTAAATGGGGACAATGATCTTGACCTCTCCCTTGACATACAGGTAGATAGAGCGGTCAGATTCAAGGCGTTTGAATCCCATTCCACTGAGAGTGGTGTGTAGCTTCTTGTTCCATTGCCTGGCAGCTTGCTTTAAGCCATAAAGCGACTTTTTGAGCTTGAGCACCTTGCCACCAAAGTCATAGCCCTCAGGAGGACGCATATAGATGTCCTCTTCAAGATCACCATTGGGAAAAGCAGAGGTGATATCCACTGCTCTCAACTCCATGTCCTCAATACCAGCAATTGCAAGAATGAGCCTAAGAGCTGCAGGGCGGAAAGTTGGTGCAAAGACCTCATTGTAGTCAATTCCAGGACGTTGTCCACAGCCCTTGGCCACCAGTCTGCCCTTATATCGCTCCAATGTGCCATCTGAGTTGCGCTTGACCTTGAACACCCAACCTGATCCAATTGCCTTTTTGCCTTCAGGGAGATCAACAACATCCCAGGTGTTGTTATTGACCAGGGAGTCAATCTCCTCATCAGCTGCAGCCTGCCACTTGTCTGCATCCTTGGATTTCATTGCCATTTTCCAAGTCCTAGGATCTGGACCAGGTCCAGTAGCAGCACCAGCAAAGTGAATGTCCTGGTAGCCATCCTCATCAAGTTCTCCAAGTGTGAAGTTGACCTCCTCATCACTGTCTTCAGGAATGGCAGGAGAGTCCCTTGAGACAACCCACCATGATCCTGGGGGCCTTACAGACCGAGCTGACCTTCTCAATGGTTCAGATTCATCAAGGTCAGGATCATAATCATTGCCTGGAAGTGGGTAGTTTGCAGGATTGATAGGAGGGACATTCACAGTGTGCTGGAGGCGAGGAGGATTGTGATTTTGAGAGGAGCTAGATGGAGCTGATGAGGGCTGGTGAGAGCGTGCACGAGTGCGTGCTGGAGAGGCATTGGAGGGGGCATTGCGAGGAGCACGACCACGTGGTCGGACAGGAGCAGCAGGGGCAGGGGCAGGAGCAGGAGCATTCTCATGTTTAATGGTAGCATTTGGCTTTGGAGCAAGATTTGGCATATCTGCAGATTCATCATCATCCCCCCCAAAATCAGGTCCAGAGCCTGATTCCAAGCCTTCATCACCCTCAGCTGGCTTGACCTTAAGGTTAACAATGGGGTGGGGTGGAGGAGGGGCACTAGTGCGAAGTGGTTGCCTTAAACCAGGAAAGTAGCGCTCATCAAATTCAGCTCTCTCAGAAATAATGGTCTTCTTGGTGGTAGGATTGTAAAACAACCATCCCTTGTACCCAGCAGGATACCCAATGAATACACACTTTTCCATGTGGGACTGCAATGATTTGCGCTTATCCCTCTGAATGTACACATATGCAGTGCACCCCCAGACTCTGAGGTGTCCAACATCAGCCTTGGTGCCATACCAACCAACATGTGGTGTCTGTGGTGCAGCAGAGGTAGGAATGCGATTCCAGACATGTATGTGTGCAGCCAGACAATGCTCCCAAAATGATGCAGGCAGGTGGGACTCAGTAAGCATAGCAGTAATGTCATCTGCCATGGTCCTGTTGGCTCGCTCAGCAACACCATTCTGCTGTGGTCTGTTGCGAGTAGTGTGCCTTCTCTCAATGCCACACAGGTCTGTGAATTTAATGAACTCATTGGACATGTACTCTCCCCCCTTGTCATCCTGCATGGCCTTGATCTTCTTGTCTTTGAAGTGGTTCTCTGCATGAGCTTTAAAGACTTGGAATGCATATAGAGCCTGGCTTTTCCGCTTCAGTGGCACAGAAGCCTTGAAATCAGTGCAGTCATCAATGAATGTCATCCAGTAGAGTGAACCAGCATGGGATTTGACTGGTAAAGGCCCATGCAGATCAGTGTGAATGAGTTCCAGAGGCTCCTTTGCACGATGCCCAGTAGAGGGAAAGGGATTAGACTTCATTTTGCCTGCAAGGCAAGGTTCACAAATGGGATCTGGCTTCTGAGATGAGTTGACATCCATTCCTGTTACCAATTGCTCTCTGACCATTCTGCGCACATCTGCATAATTATGGTGTGCAAGGCGTCGATGCCACAGGGAGAAGTCAAGGGGCAGGGTGGAAGCGAGATTTGCATACTCCGAAATGGGTTCCACTGTTCCATCCAAGTGTGCACAGTTATTTGCATTAATGGAAGCACAGAACAAGTTGGTGTTGTCCTTCCTCAATCTGAACCACAAAGCCTGATTATCAACAAAGATGTTGAAGCCTTTGACTCTTGTTAAATATAGGATTGAGAGGAGGTTATTTCGGAGTTGGGGTACATGCAGGACTCTGGTAAACTCTACAGATTGAAGATTCTTTCCTCTTACAACTGGGTTGAAGACCACAGTGCCCACTCCAGCTGAATAAATGATGCTGTTGTCTGCTAGCTTGATTGGGACGCGATGGGGGGCATAATTTCGGACCCAATGGCGATGAGGGGTCATATGAGAAGTGGCCCCTGAGTCTGCAAGCCAATTGAAGTCAGCATCAAGCTGGAGTGGAGTGGAAAGATCAGAATGATCAGGGAGACGAGTACTTGCATTGCCAGCAAATTCTACTTTGGGGTCATCATCATTGGAAGTGTCCTTGTGCTCCTGTGCCTTATTAGCACCCTCATTTCGCTTTCTCTGCCTGGGCTTGTTGTTGCCAGTAGTCTGCTGCTTGGCATTGTCTCTGGCCCTCTTCTGTGCAGCTTCAAATGCAAAGCACTTGGCCATAATGTGGCCAGTCTTGCCACAGAAGTCACAAGAGAGCTTTGGAGTGCTGGCAGCCATTGCTAGCTGGTCAGAAGCCCGACGACGACGAGAGGTCTCCTCTGTGACAAAGGCTTGATGCACTGTAGCCTTGTCCAGTGTGTCCTTCATCAAGAGTGTGGAGACAAAAGCACTGTAGTCCTCTGGAAGGGCTCTGATCAAAGCCATAGAAGCGAGCTCAGCATCCAGTTCAGCTAGAGTAAAGCTGGCAGGGCGCAAATTTTGAATGGTGGAGATGGATTCCTCAACTCTGTTCATCAAACTCTGCAAGGATTCCTCCTCTTGCTTCCTGATAGAGAACAAATCGTCATAGGCATTGAATCTGGTGCCCGGACGCCTCTGCATGTGCACAGCTTCAAGGGCAGTCCACATCTTGATGGGATCATCAGTGATCTTGTTGAAATGGATCTTCTGAGATGGCTCCACCATTAAGAATATGTGACCAGCAGCTTTGTCTGATTTCTGAAGATAGGCATCAACAGCAGTGAGCTGCTCCAGAGTGGGAGGTGAGGACAGAGTAGGCTGTTTAGATGAGCCATCTACAATCCTCCAGAGGCCTTGGGAGCGAAGCCAGGCAGCCATATCACCAGCCCATGAAGTGTAGTTGTAGTCATTGAGGAGAGGAAAGGTGGGTTTAGTGAGGGAAGACATTGAAAAAAGCGAAATTTGGAGATGGGATAGAGACTCTGAGCAGGGTTTATATCAACCAGGAATACAACCAAGGTCCTTTGTAACAACAAAAGGCAGGGTTCCACAGCTGAGCCTTCAGGAGTGTGTGCAGGAAGTGAGTGCTGAGAGTATTCTACTGTAACTAATAAGCAATCCCAATTGTAGCACCTCCAGGAGCACCAGGATGATTACTGGGTTATTTCCTAGGTAGGATGAAAACCAACCC
The DNA here is from genome assembly GCA_013420905.1 of Collybia mongolica. NCBI lineage: Eukaryota > Fungi > Basidiomycota > Agaricomycetes > Agaricales > Clitocybaceae > Collybia > Collybia mongolica. The sequence continues at coordinate 2,092,544 of JAAXNY010000004.1, forward strand.
ACTGAAGAGTATGGTCCCAAAAGTTGGATGCCCTTGTAACTAGAGGGGGAGCACAACACTATAAAGGCAAAAATGCGAAACAGAGACTGTATATAGGCAGCAATGGAGTGGATACTTGAACTAGAGCTGTTAGAGCGCGGGGCCCATAACCTATTAAAATAGGAAGGTGCAGGGATGTCTGTGACAGCCAACAGCTGAAGTCCGAAGTAAGTAACTGGTTTATTGATCAAACAGAAGCTGTACTAACCTGAAGTCCGAAGTAAGTAACTGGGGACTTCAGGACTATCTACTCTCCTATATATATGTGCTAGAACAATAAGGAGAGTAAAGACAATAAGAACAATAAGAAGATGATAAGGATCTGATCATCTGGTATGATAGTGATCAGCATCTGGTCATCTGGTCAGATGCCAAGAGATCAAGAACAATAGAGACAATAGTCACCAGACCATGATAACCATCTGATAAGGATCAGGTGGATCAGGGGTGACAGAAACAGCATAAGGCTGTGTATGGAGATGCATGTGGTCAGTTCTAACACTTTCTTGGTCAGACTCTGTTTCAGATTCCATTGCACTCGCCCCATGATTGCTTGCAGTGCAAGACGGAATTTTAGAGGTAACAGTAAAGCTGGACTTGAGGTTTATGTTCATAGTATTCTGAATTTCTTGACTTGTATTGTGGTTTATATATTATGATTTTCACTAGTCTACTGGAGTCTCTACCCATGCTCAGTTGAAGGTCCGAAATTTAGAGCAGTGAGATCCCTTCAGCTCCACAAATTTCCCATTCTAATTCTCATGCTAGTAAACTTATTTTACATGAACCCTTCCATCACAAGATCCATGGTTGGAAAGAAAAGTTCCAGTGCCTATGGTAGTAAAATTGGTTGGTGGTCCGTCCCTGTGTCAAAAGCCCCACTGACAGATCTTAACCTCTATTGAGTCTTTAAAAATACAACTCATTGTTCTTCCTGAAAGGCAGCTATACAAAAGGTGATCTAGAGCCTGCTAAACGCAGTGAAGCTCATTAAGGTATCCGACGGTTTGCTGCCCCAGTTCTTCTATGGCAGTTTGCATGCAACCTCACCAAACAATTGTCACCAAACCCGTAATGTTCTGGAATACAATATTGCTCGAGGGCTGCACAGGAACTTTTTCTCACCCTCGTCAAACTGAGGTATTATCGCACACAAGATGCTGCTCAGCATTTCCAAACCCCGATCAACCTTTGTCCACCCCAAAGCCGCATGTGAGGATCACACACAATCCAATGTCATTGTTTTTGGAGGTTGCCATATTTGATGCAACTTGCATCCTGACAGGTTGCATGCAACATGAAAGTATTTAAACCAGCTGCACTGCAGCTTTTCATGCATCAACTTCCTGCTCTATTCCACTTATAACACCATCAATTGAAATCTCATCTATGTGAGTTCACTGCATCTTACTTAAACTTCAGGTTGCCACAGCTAAGGAATGTTTATTGTAGATCATGCAGGACAAACAAAGGTATTTTGAGTCCACATCAGGTCGCGGCATTTCATCAATACTGCATGCTTGCTTGTTAGTATCATCAAGACGCTTCAAAGTATTGAGGCTCGAAGAGGCTCCGAGGGATTCAAGAAAAACCCAGAGTTATTTGAAGATGTCTCGACCCAGGTTCATGTGCACTTGTCTCCTCTTCTACTGTGTGAATCATCTGAAGATAGCATGTAGGCTGCTCAAACTGAAGAAGAATGGTACAATCCCATGTCAAGTTATTTAACGGTATTCTGACGAACGGGCAGGTTTTCTGAACTGCTTAAGGTTTCCAAGGCATCCAGCCAGGAGGAGTTTACAAAGGAACTTGCTTTTGTAGAGAAACAAACATCTCGCCATGTTCGCCATATCTTATATTTTCCCTCTACATGGATATTGATATATAATCTTCAGGGGGACCCAGCACTTTGTAGATTGGCTCCATATTTTCAGAGATTGATTAGCGACCCCAACAATGAAGATTCATTGAAAGTGATTCATGAGACCAGTACATTCTTTTCAATGGCAAAAACCAAAGTTTCCAAAACCACAGTGTCCAAAACCATGGTGTCCAAGACATCAAAGCAAAGCGGCAAGGCCAAACCACCTTCAACATCCTCAAAAAAGAACACAATAACAGGTAACCGTTCCTTAATCATCAGGACACTATCACTTATTGCAATTTTACTTGAATTAGGGACACAAACAAACACTCTTGAGGTGAAGTTGAAGAAATTGAAAGGTATTGTCATTCTTTCTTGTTCTTTATTCTGTACTTTAACATTTTCAGCTGAGAACCATGCCTTGTGCAAAGCTGTAGCTGCAAAGGATGAATCAAAGAAGACAATACCATGGCTGCTACGTGGCTCCGCCAGACATGGGTTCAACTTGCAACATGAGATGGGCCTAGGGGATGACAGGGAATTGTACAAGACACTCCATGTAAGTTATAAGTTATAACACCTTATTATAATCAACGCTCTGATGATAAATAGCGCTGTGTCCGGAACTTAATCAATATGGCAGGGCTCGACTGCTCTATTGTATGGCACTGCCAGCCCAAGCCTGTTATTGCTCACATTATTGCAGTGGTAAGGTCTCACCCCTTCAATTCCTTCACACTAACGGCACCTTGCAGGCCCAGGAGCACCACGACTACTTCAAATTATTTCCCCACAGCTGGGCAATTGAGGAGTTTATCAAATCAAACTTGAAGAACAAGCGTGCCTATGCATGTAAACGTGGTTACCTACAAACAATCACTGGCTTTGACAACATGCAAACTGGGAGTGATGACAAAGATAATGAAGACAAGGAGAACACCAAGGATGAGAATTCCAAGGATGAGGACAGAAAGGACAAGGACAAGGACAGAGAGGACAAGGACAAGGACAGAGAGGACAAGAATGAAGAGGAAGGGGAAATTGACTGGGATGGATTGGAAGACACAGCAGAGTGAGATCCTTCACAAGTAGAAAAATAATTAGATGAAGGTAGTACAAAGTACAAAATACTTTTGGTTTTGGATGTGAAGAGAATGATGCGGGTGAACAAAGATGCATCGAAGTCAGCTTTAGGTGTGTGGAATGTAAGGTCATTCTTGCTCGTTTTAGGTGCACAGAATGTAAGGTCGTATCCTTGCTGAACTGTGGGGGACTCAGCTTTAGGTGCACAGAACATAAAGTCATATTCTTGCTGAAATGCAGGTCTCAGCTTTAGGTGCATGGAACGTAAGGGTGTATTCTTGCTCATTTTAGGTGCGTGGACTGTAACATTGTATCCTTGCTCATTTCAGGTGCACGGACCATAACATTGTATCCTTGCTCATTTTAGGTATGTGGACCATAATGTTGTATCCTTGCTTGGTTTAGGTGCACAGAATGTATGGTTGTATCCTTGCTGAAATGTGGGGGTCTCAGCTTTAGGCTGTCAAGGGGATGCTGAATAAATACAGCTCTCCAATACTAGTACTATAATATATGAATTTTTGCATATCAAATTGGTTACTTTTCAGCATCATGTGGGGGAATTTTCCATTGAGAGACAGGTGCATTTCAAGCTTGCAACAGATGAAATTTCATTACTAGCTATAGAGGTCTGAAAATGAATGACAAAATTACTATACTAATTGAATGACTGGTTGATGGAAAACATCTGGATCATGGATGAATTCAATCTCAGTAAAAGGGATGACTACAAAGCAGTATGAACCCAGTGTGAAATTCATCCATTACGTTAATGATTTACCTTCACTTTTTGTTGCTCTCAGGCCTCCGGGAACTTCATGAAATTCACACCAAGGAGACTGTTGCTATTTTTGCCATTAAACATATGAAAAACATCATGCAGAATAAATCACAGGGGTATGAAGTGGGACATATTTTGTGAGGTTTTCATCCATCTCATACCTTATGAAGGGGAAAAACCTCCTTTCTCCACCCTATTTAGGGCCTGTTCGGTAACCGTCAATAATTTTGAGTTGCCGCTACATATCGTCAAAATTACCTAATATAGGGTTATCGTTCAATTTTGTAACATTTGGGTGTTCAGTTGCGCTTGTTTGCAACCCTAGCGTCATCTTTTTTTCATCTATCCCTCATGGCGGGTGATGATGGTGACTCTGGACGGGCATCCTGGGGCAATGCTGCCGAACTCTTGCTCATTGAGCGTCTTCTCAAAGCCATTAGCGAGAACCGTCAGTCCGACAACAACTTCAAGCCATCTGTCTACACAAGTGTTGCCAAGCACCTCACTGCGAAGGGTCATCCTTTCATGTCAAAGCAGATCAAATCACGTTGGACCCAGGTAAGCAATTCTCTTCATCTGTTTAGCATGTCATTGATAGATCAACTGTAGTTCAAAGAAGAGTACAAGATTGTGAAGACGCTTCGAGGGCTGTCTGGGTTCAGCTGGGATGACTCCAAGAAGATGGTGACCGCTGAGCCCCAAGTTTGGGATAGTTACCTCAAGGTGAGCATATGATACCCTATTCCTAATCATTGTGACACTGACTGTGGTCAACAGGGACATAAGAAGGCCCGTCCCTTCCGTAAAAAGCTTTTCCCGCTGTACGACCAGATCAGTGTCATTATTGGGGATTGCACAGCTACGGGGGAGCTGGCCTTTTCTTCCGAGCGTTCTGCTGCACCACAGAACAGTGGCTCAGGTGGAACCTTAGACTCTGACACAGATAACGAGTCTGACAAGGACGACCACGATGAGAGTGACAAGGAAAATGACTCATCACCCGAAGACAAGGTATGTCCCAGCCACGATGATCTTGTGTGTGATCTGAACCATCATTGTAGGGAAAGAAGCACTGTCGTTCACCAACACTGCCCCTTGCAACACCTGCACCACCACGAAAATGTGCTCGCGTATCTGGTGCTCGGGCACTTGAGTCACTTGCCAACTCAGTCAACCAGATTGTCTCAAACTCGCTTTTTGACCCTCCCCGCCCTTATTCTGAGACTTCTCCTGCTACGCCACGAAAGGACAAGGCCTTCAATACTATTTGCAAGGAGGAGGGACTCTTGCCTCACTCAATTGCTCTTGCTCAGAAGGTTTTTTGTGGAAGTGCTGAGCTTGCCCATGAGTACTTGAGCTTTGATGTTTCCCAGGCCGGAATGCGGGAGGCTCGCTCGTACTGGCTCAGCGATGAACTCATTCACATACAGGGAGTATAGTTTTCAGCATTGTCATCATTCTATGTCGTTCCACGCTCCCTCTATCATAGCTATAATTGTCGCTCTTTTATCATGCCCTTCACACTCATTTCATTACAGCCACAGTAATACATATTAATTAATATCAGCCGTTTCTGGCACACCATTAGCTGCGAGCTCCTCCTGGTAACTGGCCCACATTGCCTCTGCTATCTCGTCACACTTCCAATCTGCTTCCTCTGCTTCTTCCTCTGAAACACCAATGGTTGGAACCTGATCACCATGAGGAACCGAAGGCAAAAGCTTATGCGATGACACCTCCATCAGGAAGTCAGCTTCTCCATGATGATGGATGAAATTCAGGAGTGTGGTAATTGCAATGGGGATCAGGGTTTGTATATGAATTGGATATTCAGTTGCTTCAGCAGCCATCCTGAATTTGCGTTTGATGATGCCAAAAATGCGCTCAATGACATTTCGAAGCTGTGAGTGCCGCAAATTGAAGAGTTCCTCCTTGTTCTGTGGTCTGGGTGACATTCGGTATCATGATGCTGTGAACATTGGGGAGTAGTATCACATACCACTTGCTACCAGCCTGCCATTCACGGAGGTGATAACAAACATTCCAGTATGGCACGAGAAGTTGGCGACAATTGGGGAAGCCTGCATCAGCAACGTAGTATTTGCCAGGTGGGATGTCGAAGCCTGAGACCATTGCTTTCTGGAACAGAAGACTATCTGCAGCACTTCCCTCCCAACCAGTCATGACATACACAAAGAACATGTCAAAATTGCATGCCGCAAACATGTTCTGAGTTAAGTTGCCCTTACAATCACAAAAGCGGGCCTTTATCGCAGCAGGAGGTTTCACAAACAGATGGGACCCATTGATGGCACCAAGAGCATCTTTGAAGAATGGAAAGAATTTGGTGTTGGAGTGGATGATATGTGGGATCTCCTGAGTGTTAGGAAGCTTCATGTATGCTGAGCGGAATCCATTGGAGACCATTGCATTGAGGACTGCTCAAAATGATCTGTGTCTCCGCATCAATGGTTCACTACCAAGAAGCAATACATCAGGAATACTCACTTTGAAATAGTCTCATTGCTTCGCTGAAACCGTTCAGCCATTTTCCGCACAGACAAATTGGTTACAAGCTGGTACAAGAACGTGCCGATCTGCTCTGTGACACCAACATGTTGCCAAGGCTTCAGTCCACCCTTCTGGATCAATTCTCTCTTCAGCTTCTTAAAAACATCCTTCCGGACACCAGTGTTGTCCATTAATCTATCATGATGACCATCTAACATCTCGTTTACCCAAGCCTCACCCAACAGTACCGATGTGTGGTAAGGTTCAGGATTGTAGTGAGCCTGAGATGTCTGAAGCACAACGCCCACTGTTGCAAGTGTGATAACAGTGGCTATGAGAGCCTTCCAGCGGCGAGTGACTTCGCGAGTTGGCTCACGCACAGGGGGGCGAGAGTGGTGGGTTCGTACCATGGCGTGGTGCGTCGGTTACTCATTCCCACGATATATTTTGAAGCTGTCATATTTTATTGATCGGCAACTCAAAATTATTGACAGTTACCGAACAGGCCCTTAGTGGTTGATTTTTATATCAAATCCTGATGAAAATAATCTCATTTCAGGGGGAACCAGATGATGGAAATTCTACACTATTTGTATTACTTCCAGCTACTTAAGTCATAGAAAATGAGGTGGAATTTCCCACCTTAAGGGTTCCATAGTGTTAAATAATGGCTTATGATTGTGTCCAGTTCTTGATCCCAAGTAGTCCACTGCATCTGTATTATGTACAGTGGTATACAAAACCTTGAGGGAAAAAAAAAGGAAAGCCCAGGTGATTTGAATCCAGTTCAGAATTATCCACTTAAAAGTGGGAAAACACTTCTCCCATTCTTTGGATGCATGAAAATCCCCCCACTCTAAAGCATTTCCTTGAAGGATGAAAGTCAACTTAGGCTGAGATTATCCCTTAGGGTTGGGAAAATCAAACCCCCATTTCAGTCCTTAAATTCCAAAAAATCACACACAGAAACACCTTATCTTTTAGATGAAGTTCATACCCTTCTACTAGATCAAAAACATCCCACATATTTCATCCTTTTGTGAGATTAAATTCCATCCAATTAATAGATAAAAATGTCAACATATATTACAAATGAAATTCACCCCCTGGATGGCTGAAAAGTAAGGTATGAAATTTCATCCAAAATTCATCTGGCCTTAATCCACCCATTTAAAGTAGGAAATTAGGGTTTCCACAGTTAAATGTTTGAAACCCCCCCCCCCCCTTCTGGGTGCACAATGCTTGTATATAGTGTACATCATAACCCTGAGCCACATGGCAACAATGGGACTTCACAGCTATTATTTAGAATAGGTATATAGGATTAGAGACTCCTGGCAGAGGATCCTCAGATAATTCTCTTTGGATTCCTCTGCTAGGTAAGTAGATAGCCTGTTACTTGACTTCTGTAATATAACTACTTAGGGTCAGCATGGCATGATGTAGGGTTGCCCTTACACTCTCTCCCTCTACTCTCTGACATTCTGCAGTGACTGTTATTGTTGCATTGCTGACAAATCTAAGCACATGTGATGCTCTGTCCTCCACACAACATAGCTTCTTTACTTCCATTCCAATTACATACTACATGGCCACATCTGTGTTGGTTTACTGCAGTATATAAAATGTTGAGGGAAAAAAAGACATGTTTCCTGGATGCTAATTTCCTTTCAAAACAGTGGCTAACACCAACAGTTGTATTCGCCACCCTTGCTTGAGTATTCAACACTGACACACCTTGTCAAGGTATGCATCATGCTAGAAGGGCCCGAAACATTGAAGGAAGTGCCAAGCATGTGATGTCAGGTTCAAGGGCCCCATTTATTCGAATATCTGGTCATGATTTTAGATTTTCTTCAAGATATGTCACAAACTTGCTTGTGATACTGTCCTCAGCCCAATTCACTACTCCTTTTTCTGTGGTACCCAGGGTAATTGCCTTCTTGTGCACAGCAACAAACTGCCGTTTCAATCGTTGCAACTCGGAAAGAGTCAAGTTCCGTGATGGTAACATGATGTATGTTTTGAGCATGGGTGAGGAGTTGAGGTTGAGCCGACCACCGATTCCTGTTTGTTCTGCCAAAATGGTCGAGACGATGGTTGTCGTGGTCTGTTCCAGAGTATGCAAAGCATCTGTGGGCGCTTTAGCAGCCTAAGGAAAGTGACTGGTCAGTTTTTGTGCACCTCGGGTCTGAGAATAGTATACACACGGAAAGGGTGCCCGAATTCGGTGGTTTGACAATCCCTTTTGTTATCGCCTCCCAGATCTGAGACACAGGTGGGGCATCCTCCGCCCATAGAACCGTGAAAAGGGGGGAGTCCCATCGAGCCATCGAGGAAGGTTCTTCGTACCTAAACATAAGGTTCTCTAGACTTTCATGTATGTAATCATCAGAAAAATGTTGCTAATCAAGGCATGTACCACACATACGTTTCAGTCTTATATTTGAAATCGCCCTTACGGTCCCTATTCCATGATCTACACAAGTCTTGTGTTGCTACAACGAAGACCTGCCGGGCTGTACTCAATACTTTGATCAGGACGGTAGTAAGTATACCACTCACTGTGCAGACACGAAGTTTCATTTCCCTCGCGGCGCAGTACATCTGATAGCGAAAACCCTTGATATAGTTCAGAGAGTCAACAATCAAGATTATATCCGAGGCCATTTCTCTTTGCATTGCTGTAAATAGCGCTCCTCTGGCCGGTTTTTCGGATCGACTGTCTTGGGTTTAATTGAATATTTGGGTAAAGTTCCTAAAGAAAGTGGGCGCACCATCGTAGGAGGCACGCTCTAGATGAAGAGTGTCATCTGAGAGAGAGACAACCCTGCGTAGTGGACCTTCATAGCTTGGGTCTTTGAGATGTTGTTCAAGCATAGCACTTATTTGTTCAGCCCGTCTAGTCTTTCCTGAGCAAGGATATCCGGAAATCGTGATGAGAGCCATGGGCAGTTGTTGGTCGTCAAACAAGCAATGATGTTTCGTAAGTAAAGAGTTGAACTTAGTGATATATACTTATCATAGACCAACACAAAGTTGCAAAGAAATCAGAACCATAATTCCAAGGACAGCTTGGCACTAACTCTCCAGCGAAACACGACTCATGATAAGTTTATATTATATATGATGTACCGCGAGTAATGAGAATAAAACGAGTTCTAAAGTAGACTTGGGGACATTAGTATACTTGTTCAGTGGGGGGATAGGACACTGCCACAGTGACAAATCGATCAGGATGTGACATGTGTGACGGTTATGGTTAATTTCCTGGAGGTTACTGGACTTCAAGTTACTACCGACGAACACGTTATCCTCATCTCTCATTCATCTTTGTCCTCCATATATCTAGGCGCTCAGTGAGACGCCTAGTGTCATATTACTCTCCAGTCACTCTCCATTACCCCATGTTGGCGACCATGAACTCCTCGCAACGCGATATTCCCATACGCGAACATTCTCACCTCGATTTACACCAAGACAACAACGGGAACCTGGACGAAAATATGGGACTGGAGGATCGTCTGTGTCCTGGATGCAAGAAGTCTGCCGTGAGTGAGCACGGAGGGCTGGTCGTTGCATTCGGGTAAGTGAATCCATTTCAAACGTGCATTGCAAGCCCTTGCATTTCCCCTCGCGTTTCCCTATCTTGCATCTATCACTGCGAACGTTGTCCAATTGACGATCTCCTTGCAGCCAATCCTTCTTTCATGTCGATTGCTTCAAATGCGCCAAATGTGGTGATCAAGTAACTGCGGACACCAACTTGCTCCTTCTATCGGACGGCTCGCCCATCTGTGCGAATTGTTCATACAGTTGCAATGTATGCCATTTGCCGATCTTGGACGAGGCCATAATGACCGGAGACGACTCTTATCACGCTCATTGTTTCAAATGCAAGGTTTGCAAGAGCCGTATTGACGAGCTTGTATTCGCCAAAACCACTAAGGGCATATACTGCATGGGCTGCCATAACGAACGTATGATCAATCTCAGAAAGCATACGCAGAGGAAAGCAGAGAGGGAGAGGGCAGCTGGAGGTAGTGGTTCAGCCAAATCCCGTGAGCGCGAAGCTAGGAATTTTCACCGGGAGAACGAGGTACGCCGTTCACACCTATACGTTAAACCGGATTTCTGAGTCACGTCGATCAATAACCCAGGTTTCATCCCCTCCCATGGACAGTCGGTCGAGGTCGCATGGGCTTCAGACCTTGAGTAATTCCCGCCCTTCCAGCTCCCGAGGTGCGGATGTATCTGCCTCTGTGCGCTATCCTGCCAAGCCTCACCCAGGCTCGTATGTGAGTGACGCGTTTGAATCCAATTCACCAACACCAGCTATCAATATAACATCTCAACCAACCCATGGGAAACCTCTCCCGTCTCTGTCTTCCTTCCCGTCTTCACAGTCCATTTCTGTAACCATCGCCCCACCTTCCGACGTCGAGCATTCCCAACATCCGAAACCACTCCCTCCAAGATTTGATATGTCTGTGGAACAGGATAGGCCCAATCCTGTCAAACAAAGTACGTTACCTATACCACATGGGCCTATTGAAGCAGATCCCGATGGTAGGCGACGGAGCTACGATGACGGAGTTCGTCCTTTAAATGTCTTGTTTGGAGGGAAGGGCGACCCGACACAGCAGGGGGAATTTTCATCGACGACCACAGCCGCCTCAGAAGGGTTGACTGTCAGTACGTCTCGTACCGACAGACGTCGTTCTATCAATCCTGCTCTGTCTCTGTCTGATTTCAACCCCTTGGGCGCTCCTCCAGCATCTCCGATCTCTCCCCGTTCGACTTCATTCCAACATCAACCTGATCGCCACATTCCCACTCCTACTCCCGGAGGAAGGGAATCCCCTTATGTACTCTCACCTCTACGAGATCATTTCCCCGGACATTCTCCTCCTCTATCTCGTCCTACCTCTCATAGCAGCACCCATCTCAGCCACTCGAGTGCCCAGTCACGACGTGTGTCTGCTTCTCCTTCAGATAACCAGACACTCGACACATCTCGATCGTCATCACCATCTGGTCACGTGGACGAACAACCCCAGGATCAGACCATTGTTGTTAATCGGTCACCTCTGTCTACAGTAACTTTGGCATCCGTACCCCCAGCCAAGCAACGCAGTAAGAATGACCATGATGGTCGATCCCTGTTTACAAGCGGTGCGTCCAGAAGCCCAGACCGGTCTTCCACCAGTCTGAGTATCAAGGATGTTGATGTTTTACGTGGCGCAAGGTCTTTCGATGATCGAAGACCCAATTCTCGTTCCAGCTTTGGCAACCTTGGCCAACATTCCCTCAGCAGGGCGCGCTCAATATCACCTGCATATCATGCTGACGTTCCCCAGAATGTCGAGAGTGAGACTGATACCGAGGCGGAGGGCGACAATGATGGTCGACACGCGCAAGGTCGAGAGTCTTTACCCCCTGCTCCTCCACCCAAAGGGGAAAAGGATATCCTTGCTCGACCCAAGGAATCAGCTCCTGCGATTGGCGAGACGGTCCCAGATGTGCCTGTTATGTTAAATCCTGACAGCGGTTCTGACGATATGTCAGAGTCATCACCCGTGGAGCGCATGCAACACTCGACATTCATTGCACCAGCCCTACCTCCGATCCGCTTCTCGATGCCTGCCGATTTTTCGGGGCTCTTCAATGTGGGAGGTGTCCCATCTCTCAAACCCTTGGATCACTTGGCCAAGCTATCAGAAGACGGATCCCAAACCAGTCCCACTCCATCACCCTCTGCAGCATTGGAATACAATCATACACCAACGAGTAACATGACTGTTGTCCCCCCAGAAACCACTCACGACGAAAAATTTAAAACTTATGATCTTGATAGTCTTATTGATGACGATGATCAGAGTATTCGGTAAGTTTTACACATTCGATAAAAAAAAATAGTTCGCACTCAACATACAGCTTCTCATATATCAGTGGATCCACACTCTCCGAGTCATCCTATCAAGAAACATCTTTGAAATCGTCAGATTCGGATATCAATAACCAGACAGTTCTACAGGCCAACGGGTCTGTGGGGACCCCGCGTAAAGCAACTAATCCGACTCACATTACATTGACGGGGCCTGGCGGAATATCCACGACGACGTTGAGGCATGATACAACAGATATTGTTGCCTTGAGACTGCATGAAGTGATCACCGATGCCCGAGAGCGTGGAGCTCAACAAGTGAAGCTGGATATGGGTTTCATTGAAGCCATATTAGGCGCCCTAGAAACCCGGAAGACAGAGCATCAACAATTGAAAAATAAGTTTGATGGGATTAAAGTACAGTTTGAATCAAGTGTTTCACGTTCAAATCTGACCCACTTTCACAGAGGACCAGTAAACAATACATTGATGGTCTCACGGTCGCCCAGACAGAGTATGATCGAGAGCTGAAAGCTCGAAGGGATGCAGAAGCTGAAGTTACTCGATTGAGGGTTCTTTTGTCGGGCCAAGTGGCAAGACTGACAGCTTTATCCAGTGATAGTCGGAGGGAGGAATTGCGACAACAACTATCAAAAGAGCTTAATGACAACTTATCAGGACTTGAGCACGACCTATCAAAGCTTAGAGTCGAGCGTGATATGACTTTAGCAGAAGTAGAAGAGCTGTCGGCTACTAGAACGTAAGTTTTGTTTCAATGAGCTCCATACCATACTTATCTCGCCTTGCAGTACTCCAGACTTACCCCCGACGAACCTTGGGCGTTCTCTAACTAAGCGATTGGAAACGATTAAGTCCCAGTATAAACGTGATCTTATTCCTCTCACACAAGAGCGGGAAACTCTGACAAGGGAAGTCGCTGAACTCAAAGCCGTGCGCGACGTTTTCCTGGAGGAAACCACCGTACTCAATGCTCGGAACGAGCAACTAGCACAATTAAGTGCGGTTTATTTCCGCCGCATGGAAGGCCATCCCGGATATTCGAACAATACCGATACTCTTCGAGGCTCCTTAGATAAGGCCCGAGCTCAAGCGCACCAGATGCAACAGCAGTCGATACCTTTTCCTCCCTCCCTTAGTGCCTCCACTAGTGGATCCTCAACAGCACATGAAGATAACATTGACCCTGGTCGCATGGGGATCCCTAAAAACAATGTGGAGCAACATACGCCATCCAAGGGATTTAGGAAGTGGGGCTCCAAGGCCAAGGGTGTCCTGTCACCCCCTGCGGCCTCAGACCGAAAGACTCACCAGGAGCACAATTTCCAACAATTAAGTGTCTTGCGATTTACCAGGTGCGACCACTGTGGGGACAAGATGTGGGGATCACAATTACGTTGTACAGGTAGATTTATCATTCACCTTTTGTTGGTATCATTCTCACTATCTCTTTGTAAGTCTGCAACACGTCTATTCATGTCAGATGTGCTGGTCATATTCAGACCCAATGTGCACAACAGGTCCAAGGCCTTGTGCGGCCGGAGTCGCCCCCGATGCCTCTTCGTACGTACTATATAATTAGCGAAAGCTCACATCTTGATTTCTGGCCAGCCCCATCTATGTTCGGGCGTGACCTCGTTGAACAGGTGCATGCGGACTCCAAGGACGAGGAACGCCAGGTTCCGGTGCTCGTTGAAAAATGCATAGATGCGGTTGAAACCCTAGGTTCGCACATAGTGTCGTGCTGCACCTCCAAAATTAACACTTTTCTAGCGTTGGACTACGAGGGTATTTACCGCAAGACAGGAGGTTCTGGACAATCAAAGGCAATCACTCAATTATTTGAACGTGGCGACTATGCATCTTTCGACCTGCGGGATGACGACCGTTTCAACGACATCTGCAGTGTGACATCTGTACTCAAAAACTACTTCCGTTCCTTACCTATACCACTCTTAACTTATGATCTCCACGATCAGTTCATGTCGGCAGTTCATATTCGCGATCCTGCCGTCCGACACAGTTCTTTGCTGGACTTGGTGAACAAATTACCGAACGAACATTACCATACATTACGGGTGCTGATGTTGCATCTACATCGGTAATTAACTTTAGTGAACCTCGTCCGATTTGATTCATCTCTCCTCTTAGTGTCCGCGAGCGCTCTGAAAGGAACCTTATGAATGCACGAAATCTAGGTGTAGTCTTTGGCCGTGAGTTGTCTTAGAATTCCAAGAGAGATCTACATTGACAATGGTTGTAGCGACCTTGATGAGATCTCAAGACCCCAGTGCAGAATTTAGTGATATGGCCGGAAAGGCCCTATCCATCGAATGGCTCGTGGATAACGCACCATTTATATTCAACCAAGACAATTAAAACTAACGGTGTCGTTACCATAATCATATTATTTCCAGTTCATGTTTTTAACAACGTGGAACGCGATCACGACTCCATGCCCACCAACATTTCCCAACTCATTTATCGTTATTCGGCGTACGCGAATATTATGCCTTTCTTTATTTTTTGTACCTTCAATACTGTTGTTTTTGATACCCTTATTTCACGCCGGATTACGGATGTATTGCACTGTCATCAATTAGGAACACTAGGACACACTATCTGGTTCATAGATTAATTTACAGTGGTGTTCTTGAGAAAAGACTTTGAAAGAATTTGAAGTAAATGGGCCCAAGTGGGTTACAATAGCTCTCGCGATCTTCGGGCTTTAGGCACAGGAGCATCTGGTTTCAGAGCACAGTACAAAAAATGGCGTCGTGGCCCTGTGGCAGCTCCTGCAACGGCAGCTGCAGCAACGCGAGCCCCGAGGGGAGCGGTGTCTGTGCCACTACCACGAACGCCCAATGAGAACATTCTATCAAATACTGCGGAACGTTATGAGCGACCAAATTTTTGAACTTAAAATACGATTTAAGCATACAGGTTGCTGTGAAGGCTTTGGCGCTTGCCTGGCATACAGTTTGCGTCAAGGCTAGAGGTGGACTGACGCCCTCCAACATGCGGAGGTACCGATACACCATCGACGGTTGAGGAGGCCCTGTGATACGGTAATTGAATAGCCTAATCAACTTGAATCATGGAAACCCGAACCGAAACGAAAGACAGCATGATAGGCTTGTCTCCACTTCTCCTCTAGGAGTCGTGCGCATGCAGGGGAGTCTGGGCATGTCGGACACTGGCCCTTGCGTCATGACAGTGAATTTTTGATCGTAAAGCATACTAACACATTGATATTCCTTGGCAACCATCGTTAGTCCAAGCTTCAAGACACGCTCAAGGAACCAGTTCCGGCTGTAATGGATGATGAGATGATTCCAGACAACACAGCAAAACGAACCGCTTTTCAAGCTTTAACAGAGTTTCCTGGCTGAGGGTGTTAAGTTCATGCTCCGTCCAACCCCCAGGGTTGTCGAGGACGAAACGACTGGATTCTCTATAAAGTTCTTCTTCTTCAAATAGTTCTGCGATTCGCATCGCTTTGATGGGCTTCCCGGCAGCATGTGTGAGTAAAAAAGTGAGGCATTCTCGTTGCAACGAAGGAACACAGAGCTTGTGGGATATGTTCATTAGGCTCTCGACGTTGTTCCAGGTGATCGTGCATTCCAGACTAAGAGATCAGGATTGTGATTAAGTGCGACTAGCCTTGGAACTTACTGAGGGTATACGTATTTAAGGAAGTCATGAAACGTACTCGCCTGACATTTCAATTAGTATTTGCCGAATCATAGTACATTGCCGACTCACCCTTTCTTCTTTGAGGACAATGACGGCATCTGGCCCATTTATCAACCGCCGTCGAACGGTCGTAGGTATTCTCTTTTCAGCTACCTTTCCACTCTCGACTGAGGTCCGCTTCGACTGCTTACTAGCGTCAAGGTCAAAGCCTTGCAACTTGGCAAGACTATCATCCCTGGCCCGAGCGACTTCATCTGGTTGTGGACTGTCAGGGTCGTGTCCGCCCTCGCCCTCGCCCTCGCCCTCGTCCTCGCTTGTCGAGTCGACTTTGACAGCGTCGCATTCTACAATCATCTCTAGTTCTTCGGGATCAACATCAGGATCCATTGGGGCAAAAGTCATCTCAGTAGGTACTTCGCTCCCTTTTCCCGGAATAGATGGCGGCTGGGAGATAGTGATGACAGAAGACATTGATGGAGGCCGACCAGTTTCTGACCAGTTACCACTGAGTGCGGCCTCAAAGAAAGGCGATGCAAAGAATAGCACCTCCTTGTGTGCCCTGTCAATATAATACGATTATGGGCGGCACACGATGCTGTATCATGAATATAACTGACCAGAACGTGGTACTCTCGACTACAATTTTGACTGTACCGGGATATCTACCTCTTTTTGTAAAAGTCTCGTCTAATTCAATAGCTTCCTCGTCAGTGTCGTCCATACCGAGCTCAGAAACGATCTCATCTGTTTCGCGTTCCTGAAGGAGCCAAGGAGGAGACCCAGACGAGCGAAAGATGCCCGATGCAGCTGCGTGAGTCTCTGTGGGCGAACTAAGTGAAGCAGATGGATTATTTGGACCACGCGAATTGCGAGCGATGAGGATATGGGACGGGTTAGTAGTCATAAGATTGAGTTAATAAATTGATAATTATTATAAGTATCGGCAACCAGACTCTAATGCCCTGAGAATGGCGGACTAGTCATGTGACTATATATTCTTATATTATGTCTTTTTCTTTCGATTCTTCCCCTTCAGATCGACTTCTGTCTTGTCTGTTTTCCGTTTTCTCTTCTTCTCTTTGCTTGCTTGCTTGATTTTTGCAGCTTCGTCAGCCTCGCGCTTAGCCTGTACGGCAGCCTTGTCTGTCATCTTTCCCAAAGTTTTGAAAGTATCCTCGTCGCTTTCGATCTCCTCTTCACCTTCCAAAAAATTAACTCCAACCTCTCCCTCAACATCTTCGATATCAGACATCAAGGGTGTGCGTTTCGCTGAGGGCACAGTCTCAGGCACATGTTCCGGCGAGAATGGGTCAACTTGAATTGACCCAAGCAACGATAACATTTCATTTGCAACTGTTAGCCTGGCGGTTACGCCGTTTTAGTGCTGAAAATCAAATATAATTAAACCGTACCCAATCACTGTAAATTCCAAAAAACCATTCCTTCCTCCAAGTTTCTCATTGGTTAGATGATGCACCCATTTTCCTCCTCCGTCGCCTTCTTTGTTTTCCAGTACCTGGACGCCTTCAATTATTTCATCATGCGCAGCCGGACCGAATTCGGGGTCGTTCTCGGCGGGTCCATACTCGAAGTCCCACTGTTCTCGAGGTATATGATGGCGAGGGATTGATACGTTGAACGTGCGGTGGAGCAGAAGTGATACATGGTCGGGGGAGCATAGGTTGACCTTTCCAACTACAAAGAAAGATTAGATCGAGATAGAGACTAGATTCGATACCAGTACCAAGCTTCATTCCGATATGCGGACTCCATAGTGTCGCATCGAAGCCAACATTACATACGAGAAAAGGACAATCTGCTTGTATAGTGGCCGATTTGGTGAGGAAATGTAGGTTTGAGTGCGAGAGTACCACGCCACGAAGGGCTGGAATATACCTATCGTAATTAAACAGTTGTTACAATGAAGGGAAAGACTACAATTAAGCACGAACCTCATGATCATTGAATCTAACATTTCCTCAACACCAACTCTCGGATTATTGGCGAATATAGGGGGTATTGACAACACAAACGACGCCCTCACGACGTGAAATTCGGTGTCACGAGCCTTGCCCAATTTCTCCTTTTTTCTCGGTTTCTTAATAGGCACTTCAGCATGAGGATCGAGACTGGGTTGTTTGCGTTTCTTGGAGGTATGTTGGGAGATCATGGGGGCCAATAAAGATCGAGTTGGCACTAATTTTTTTTGAAATATTCCCACGTGCATTTTACGAAATATTCTTCGGCAATTGAGCACCACGAATAACTAGACTTTTACTTTCGAAATCCTTTTCCCGACGCGACACCGGTCAATGGTAAGCTCGTTAATAGCTGCCTATAATCAGGGAAACTCATTCTACTCAACCAGGCATCTCCAAAGATCCTTGTCCAAATATTGGTCAGCGGGACAAGAATTTTGGGCAAGGCATTCTTCGAGGCTGGCAGACAAGCAGTCAAAAGTCCGTCTTACAACACCATGGTTACACAATTAGTACTGACCGCGCCCTTCAGATGCAAAACATGCCCCTCAGAGTGCAATGGGGGGTGATGTGGCCGGTGTAGGAAACGCGAACTCTGGCTCCATATCGGACCAACTCACACGACAACACCGGATGACCTTGGACGAGGCCCATTTGATTCTAAATATGAAACGGGAGGACGCAATGGAACTGTTGACCAAAGCGCGTCGTATTCTCTTAGTTGCCTTTAGACAGTACTCACTTCTTGCGCAGAATTACGAACACCTATTCAAAGCGAATTCGCCTGCACCCAAGCCTGACAAGCCTGTGTCAGCGAAACTCACCCCTCCATCGCACTCACATTACCTCCAATCAAAAGTGGTCCGCGCTCGTGAACGAATAGAGGCCGAATTCAAGATTGGGGAAGCTCCTGCTACCGAAGCTCCTGTAACCGGGACGACCGTACCTGGAGCACCCGCACCTCCACCACCCCCGCCTGAGGCACCTAGTAACGGCAAAAGTTGATCATATAATAGAGACCATATTGTAATATCTTAGATGACATCACACACCCCATTCACTATCACTAATGCCTTATGAAGCCTGCACTTATTCTATACTGTTCGCGATCTCTAAGCTTTAAAAATGCCATATCTTGAGAGCAATTTGGAACGATCATCCCCAAAAAAACTTATACAGCGGGCTCGCTTTGTGGCTTTAATCCAGCACTGCATACTTCTTCAAGTGTTCTGGGATGGCATCCTCTAGCCCTTTCATCTTCAGCCACTTTTTCGAAAATAAGCGACTCTGATAACGGTAAGCACCATCGCAGAGGATTGTTGCGACCTTTGAACCTATATTTCCGGTTAATGGACACATTTGAGGGTAACAGGCTCATACAGACCTTTGCCGAGCTTGCCAGCAAGCTCAACTGCAGCAACAACATTGAGTGCAGTACTAGCTCCGAGGTATAGTCCTTCAGTATGAAGTAATTCATAGATCATCGCAACGGATTTTTCATCTGGGACGGTAAAGGCGCCCGATAGCTCGTTGACAAAAGTACCCAAGTTATTCGTGATACGTCCTTGCCCGATCCCTGATCACGAGAATGAACTAGATTTTCGTGTAGAAATATAAACGTCAAACCTTCTGTAATAGAGCTTCCGCTCCTCTCTACTAATTTACCCCCGCTATTAACGTAGCTTGTCAACACACTTCCTGGGGGGTCTGCTAGCCAAACTTGTATTTTCCCTCCACTCTTTTCCTTGAGGTATTTTCCGATACCGGCCAAAGTTCCTCCAGTTCCGGTGGCACAGATGAAGCCATCCAGGGCGCCATTTGTTTGTTCCCAGATTTCGGGACCGGTAGATGTGTAATGTGCGTGTGCGTTGGCAGTATTGTCAAATTGATCCGTCCAGATGGCGTTCGTCAGAGTTTTTGCGTAGTCTCGCGCCTGATGATTATAATTTTGGGGATTGTCGTAAGCGACAGCGGGGACAGGGCGGACATCAGCACCAAGCATGCGCAACAGGTCAATTTTCTCTTGACTCTAACATGGGCAATGAGGGTTAGTGAACAGGCTGTCGAGTGGTGTCCAGAGCAACCCAATACCTGGTTGTCTGGCATAAATATTACACAATTGTAGCCTTTTGCTCTGCAGACATGTGCAAGTCCAATGCCGGTATTTCCTGCTGTACCCTCGACAACAGTCCCACCAGGTTTTATCCTAAAAATGGGTATAAATGAATGTCTCGCCTCATGACATGATCTCCAAGTAAGGTTTACTGACAAACCCTTCTCTTCCGCATTACGAACAACCCCAAGGGCAGCACGGTCCTTAACACTCCCACCGGGATTTTGAAATTCTGCCTTTCCGTATATCCGAGAGCCTGTCTTCTCTGAAAGTCCCTTAAGAAGAATCTACAGAAAATATGACCGCTTGAAAATGAAGAACAAGCGAAGAGCAGTGTTCGCACTGACGAGAGGTGTATGCCCTACTGATCCTACAAAACCATCGGCCGTGGCAGGACTGGCAAAACCCCGAGCACTTGCTGCTAGACGCAAGGTTGAAAACATGAAGGAATGTGGAAAGAGATAAAAAGGACGAGAATTTTGTTGGCTCTCATGTGTGGTCGGGTCAACAGTGAGCACGACATTTAATTATATAAGCTCAGAACTCAGGACCACTCATCAAGTTCGCTAATAACCACTGAGTACTGAGAGTAGACATCCAATTAAATTGTGAATAGGACCAATCACCCAAGGGAAAGATAAACAGGTATTGAGTGTAGGTTTGGGTGAGGAGATGATAACATGAGGCAAAGAAAAGACGTGTGGACATATACCGTAAGAAATGTCCATTGAGTCATACATTGCAGGTTTCGTGTAGGGCCATGAGTAGTAATAAAGAACAAGGAAGAAGAGCATGGAAAGGGTATGTGAGAATCGGGGAGTGTCCGTATGTACAGGGATTCCAAAGAAAATAAATGTACAGACGGCAGAAGAAAGAAGGTCGATCATGCTATTATGGTTGTCGTTTCTTAACATTCTGAGACAGCCATTGCAGGCCTTCAAATAGACCTTCGCCCGTCGTCGCGCAGCTGATCAAACGAGCCTTGGATAAGCCTCTGAAAGCCCTATAAAGATGAAAACGCACCTTGGGTGGACATACCACGACCGATCTCGCATTCTATGCAAACCTAGCTTTTCTGTTACTTCCGCAGGCGACATCGCTAAAGTGGTGTCATTTTTCAAGCTTCTCCCAAAGATTTAGTCAGCTCACCTCCCGGAAGATCCTGCTTGTTCGCAAACACGAGTAGCAAACACTCTTTCATTTCTCTATCGCTCAATATTCTATGCAGCTCCTGTTTTGCCTCGTCAATTCGCTCCCGGTCTTGGCTGTCAACGACGAAAACGAGGCCCTGCGTCCCGGTATAATAATGCCTCCATAGAGGCCGTATCTTGTCCTGACCGCCGACATCCCAGACGTTGAATTTCACGTTCTTATACGTTACCGTCTCTACGTTGAAGCCCACTGGAATACGAAGCACGTGTCAGTTGGCTATTCCACATACCATAGTACATGGTGAAAAAAAAAAAAAATTACCGGTTGGGATGGTTGTGACAGACTGGTTCAGCTTCAGTTTATACAGAATTGCTGTGAAACGACGTCTCAGAATGGGGTGTTCGGGACGATGTTACTTGTGACTCCTGACTCACTGGTTTTTCCAGCTGCGTCCAACCCCAACATCAACAACCTCATCTCCTTGTTCCCGAAAATCTTGCCTGTTTAGCGATGAGAAAAGCAGCAGCGAAAGTTGTATTAGAACGCCTTAAACCAATACTTGGCAGAGGACGAGCACAAACCAAGCGCCTTTGAGAGATTTGCACCCATGGTTGTATTGTTTGATGTTTGAAGGTAAAGAGCGACGTGGAGGGCTGATATTGCCTCAGCCAAGAGAGAGAAGTAGAAGATATATGAATCCTCACAAACTGGAGGTGGTAGAAAGAAACAGAGTCACACACCTGTCACGTTTCAGTAAACACAAAATAAACAGGAACCATCATCAATTAACTGGAAAGTCTTGAGCTCCTGATGAAGAAGTAATAAAAAAAACAGTCAAATGCATGTAGGATCACATATGGTAGTATGTGCAATATAATATTATAACACAAAAGGCCCTGAAAGACAATACATCAAGGACTCTGGGACCTCATCTGACTCTGGCTGAATACCTTCAGCCACCCATCCCCCATATCCTTCTTCAACGCTTCAATCCTCCGTCTATACGCATCTGCGCTATCCCTGATGTCTTCTCTAGTACCATCCCCCGTCCTCCCACCCTCCCCGTCCGACGTTGATGTTGGGGGTTCAAAAACAGACGCACTCACGCGTGCCCTCCTAAACTCAGACTTTGACGATAGCGTCATTGATCCTCTGTGGCTGCGACGTAGTGACGCAGGGGTGGTAGGACTCGCAGAAGGAGAAGCATGCGTTTCGGGGGACGTTGACGCTAGTTTAGAAGACAGTGGTGCCAAATCATGGGCACCAGTACCAAAGCTATTCGGAGGTGGGATAAATTCGGTCTGGTACCGGCTGTGTCGTGCCCGGTATGGGGAGCGGGGTATTCCCGTATACCTAGAACCCTCTCCTACCTGGACGGCGGCTGGTTTGATAATACTTTCCGGATTACTTGGCCTATCGTCTACAGGTTCGGAGGACGCTGGAAGCATCGAAGAAGTCGCCATGAAACTTGCTGTGGGTGTGGCCACCCCATCCTCCACCAGCGTGCCAATCTGGCCCCATTTCCTCTCAGAGTGAGATAATGGACTTCCATCTCGAGGTTTCTTTACCTTGACCTTGACCTTGGATCGAATGTTCGACCCGTCAGATCTATTTCTTGTGTGTGAGGCGCTCCTCGAACTACCACCATCACTATAGTCGCCGTCTAGCTCAACGATCCGCTTCGCCTTCTTCCGCCGCGCCCTGCCCCCACCAACGGCACCTGTTGGTGAGAGGTGAGGTGAAGGGTTGGCAGATGTCGGTGGGGTAGGGTACTTGTCATAAGCTGGAATCGATGGAGAAGCGTTGGCCTGTAAATGTGAATGATTCTGACCCACCGCAACGACCGGCGGTGAATATGCTGTCGAGAGAGGACGCGAAGACGACATTTGCTTCGGTGGAGCGACCGTAAGGTTTCGTTTCTCATAAAATCCGGGCGGAGTCCCATCCAGCGAGATCATTTTCTGCTCTTTCCAGAAGTAGTCAAAACAAGTTATACGATAACCCTCCTCTAGATCCGTAAAAGGATTGCCCTCTACCCACACATCTGTGATATTGGGAAGCGTGGAAAGCCTCCCGATTTCCGCACTTTCCTCAATAAGGTTACCGCGAAGGTCAACGCGTTCGAGAGCGCTGAGGCGCTCCAAACCACATATTGATTCTAGACGGTTGTGGGCAAGATTGAGAGATAGAACCTGACCCAGGTTGAGGTAGATACCCAGCACAGAATCAATCATGTTATCCGATAGGTTGAGAGAAATTAGGTTATAAAGTGCACCGAGCCCTGAAGGGATCGATACCAGAAGGTTAGAAGAGAGGTCAAGATGGGTGAGCGAGGTCAGATAGGGCAACGATTCGGCAGGGAAGTATGTCAGTGCATTGTCAGATAACGACAAATGCTTTAAGAAAGCCCATTTAAGGGAGGATAGTTCGGTGGAAGGTGGCGGGGAAGAAGAACCACTCTCGCAGCGTTGTCCAACATCCGAACCCTGGCGCTCTTCCTCGTCAACATCTTCCGGTACAGTTTCCGGCAGACGAGTGGTGTAAAACGATGTCTCCGTAGCAGGTCCCCGAGGTATTCGTCTTCGCCGTTTCCTACTCGTGCTCCCCTCCCTTCTCGCTTGATCATCCACCACGGCACCGATGAATATATCCGACACATCCTCCAGTCCACTCTTCTTGACTTTCAAGCTTCTAAGACTCTCTGCCAGCCGATCCCAGCCTAGAAGAGTCCGTGGGTCGATATCGACACACTCCAAACTCTGCAGATTCTTAAACGCGTCAAGTGGGAGGGCGTTGAAGTTGGGGGGCTCGTTCGCCAGCTCTGCAATGACCTTTTGCCCAGGAGCGTTCACCAGCAGCGCAGGGAGCTTAGTGAAGCTACTATACAGGTACTTGAGTTCCGTATCGACACTGGGTGGCTCTGGCCGGGTCCACCACCCCCCTCCGAGGGACAGGCCAGAGACGGCCGACAACGAGGACCGAAATGAGGCTAGGGAGAGGGTGTCGGACTTATCCGACTCTGGGAAGACGTTGATATAGCTCATGGGGCGAGAGGGGCTGTCGACTTGGACATCCAGAGTTCCGACGTCAATACCAAGGGCCTCGAGACGCATGAGAACGTAGAAGAGGCGGTGGGTATCTACCACGAGTACGAGGGGTTTAGGTGGAGGAGGAGCGGTGGCATCAAAGCCAAACCAACCCAGGGGGTTGAATAGGGATGGCGCATCTGAAGGTGGCGGTGATTGGTGCGCCCGCCTGCGGCGAGTAAAGCCTGCCTCTGCCAGACGTGTTTCGTTGGTACGGATAAAGGCTGCGAGGCGTCGGAGGTAGTCATCCCCAGGTTCCTGTTGCATGACATGCAAGTTTGTGGTGGTGGCAGGTTAAAAGGAGGATTTGTGCCCCGTGTTCTGTGGCCAACCAGCAGGGGGTCGCAACCAGATAATACATGATACCGCCAATCTTATATATATATATATATATATTTTTTTTTTCAAATAACTCTGCAAACCCCGATTATAAACTGCACAGCCACACATCCTCCTCATTCATAACGCTTTCAATTCAACCATCATGAAGCTCACCATAAAAACAACTCAACAAAAGGTCTTTCAGGTAGATCCATTCAATACTATTATTCCACTTAAAAACAACAAACTCTACCTCGGCCCACCCTAGATCGATGTCGAGCCATCTGACACCGTCGCTGTGCTGAAAAGCAAGATTCACGAGTCCCAGAACCACCCAGTTGGTGTCCAGAAGATCATATATTCTGGTTTTCACAACTTTTCAAGCCATTCTTTTCCTTTACTTACACATCTCTCCTTCAGGCAAAATTCTTACTGATGATAAGACAATCGAATCGTGCGGGATCAAAGAGAAGGACTTTCTCGTCTTGATGGTCTCTAAAGTGCGCGGCCATTCTTCTCTACTCCGTCTTCTTCTCATTTATCACATTACAGCCTAAACCCACGCCCACACCCACACCAGCCGCGACCACATCAACCGCACCTGCTCCTGCTACACCAGCCGTAGTCCCCGAGCCGGCACCATCTGCAGCCCCACCCGCACCCCCTGCTGTCCCAGCATCTGGATCCCCAGCCCCTGCCGTAAACCCTGCATTTGGCGACATGAGCTCATTCGTGTCCGGCGCGGCCCTTCAGGAAACGATCAACAACATGATGGAGATGGGTTTCCCTCGTGATCAGGTGCAGCGAGCTCTGCGGGCCAGCTTCAATAATCCCGATCGGGCTGTCGAGTATCTCATGACAGTGGGTGCTTCCACCGAGTTCCTTTGCTTAATACAAAGTTGAGTTGACCCTACGCTGTAGGGTATCCCCGCCCATTTAGAAGCAGAGGCTGTTGGTGCCGGTGCCGCCGCTGGAAGCACGGGTGCTGCAGGACAATCCGCTGCAGCCCCTGCCGCCGCCATGTCCGCGACCCCTACAGTACCCTCATCCATTGTTCCGGCGGGCCAGCCGCAAAACTTATTCCAGGTCCGCTTTTCCTCATCATCGCCTCCCGCTCCCACGATCTAACACTTCCCAAGCTCGCGCAGCAACAACAGCAGCCAGGCGCTGGTACTGGCGCTGCTGCAGGAGGTTCCCCCGCGGGGCTCGCAGGGCCAGGTGGCCAACAGCTTGATCTTAATACGCTACGCAACAGCCCCCAAATCCAACAGCTGCGCGCTGCAATCGCGTCCAACCCTGATAATGCGCAGGCATTGATCCAGCAACTTGCAGCGCAGAATCCAGTGGTGGCGCAGACAATTGCGGCCAACCCACAGGTTTTGATGGAACTCCTTGGTGTCCAATTTGAGGGTGAGGAGGGTGATGTCCCTCCAGGTGCGCAAGTGGTGAATGTGACTGCAGAAGAGAGAGCGGCTATCGAGCGTGTAAGTACCACCCTTTTTTTCTTGTTCTGTAGTCGACACTAAAGAAACGCAGTTGGAGGCACTTGGCTTTCCTCGGCAAGTAGTGGTGGAAGCCTATTTCGCGTGCGACAAGAACGAGGAGCTGGCTGCCAACTATTTGTTCGAAAATGGGTTCGAAGACTAGGCTGCTGTGGGATTTGCTTGTACTTAATGAGATTAGACGCTGCTTTGTATGTAATGCTACCCTGTTCTTACGCCCTACTTGATTAAATAACACTGAAGCATTTATTAATTGCGCGCAACATCATTAGTTTGTAGAATATGTACGAGGGCTGTGCGTCTATTGTGGGCTACATACATAATTAGTTGTGTAAATATATCAATGGTTGCTGTCAAAAGGCATGCCCATCGCACCGCCTGTTTCCATTAATCCAATACTCTCCCCCTCATGCTATACGGTGCCCTGCTCGTCGCCCTCGCCGCCCTCGTCACCACAGTACCAGCCGAACAACCAGACCCATCCCAGGACTCTGTCGACGATTACGCACCCTCTTCCAACGTCCAGTGCCCCGACGTCTCGACCGCACCCCTCATCCGCGTCTTCACCCCCGAAAATCAGACCCTTCACCCAGATGAGTCAGAGTACATAGATCAACGCGCTTCAAAGGTCCTCCCTGATGCCTGGAATGCGTGGCTCGGCGGGGATTCCCCTGCACATGGCTATAACCTTACTGACTTTCGTGGCAAATTTCCTAAAATCGGCATCGCCATACCTGGCGGCGGTTTGCGCTCGGCACTCTACGCAGCGGGTACCCTCAACGCCCTCGATGCTCGAAACGACTCAGCCAAAGCCGCAGGTACCGGAGGCCTTCTCCAGGTAACCTCATATATGTCGGGTTTGTCAGGTTTGTTGTTATTTCCTTTCGACTCCACACGGGCCCTGACTATGTTAATACCCTTTCAGGAGGGTCGTGGATCACAGGTTCCCTGTATTTTAACGACTGGCCCAAAATCAATGAACTCGTCCTTGGCAATGGCAAGGATCTGGAGGGATGGCTCCTCGATATACCTTTCGTCACCCCCGACGGTATCGACCTTTTCTCCGACAAGAATCAGGCTTTCTTCGGAAGCCTCCTCTGGAGTGTTATGTCAAAGGCATATAAAGGAATGTAGGTCCGCGTCGCCCTGGCTTTTCAGGGCCTAACTGATATCCGTTCAGCGATACCAGCATGACAGACCCATGGTCTCGTATGATATCCTACCACTTCCTTAACCAAACGTCCCGAAGTAATTTCTTCACCAATGACACTGCCCATGGTGCAGGCCAGCTATGGTCTCACATTCCGCGGATCCCCACCTATCAGCAGCTCCAAGCTCCGTTTCCTATCGTCGTTAGCGACTCACGGCCTGTTGGCTCTAACCTCACTACCGCTTTGTCCCTAGACCCAATCGTCTATGAGGTCTGTTTCCCGATTCTGCCGCTGATCAAGCCTAACACCTCATAGATAACCCCACTCGAGCTCGCGTCGTATGACCCAAATCTCTCTGCGGGAATGAATCTCACTTATGCTGGCACCCATCTCTCCAATGGTAAACCAGAGAATGGTTCCGCCTGCGTCACTGGCTTCGACCAAGCTGGTTTTATAATGGGTACCAGTGCTAGCCTCTTCAATGTAAGCCCCTCTTGGCCATCCGACCACCAATACCGACCAATTCCATACAGCAAGTCTTCGACTTTGCGCGTAACACGCTCTCTGATTTCTCCTCCAGTGACAGCAGTGGCCTGGCTTATGTCCTCTCTCGGCAGCTCCGCGAGGTGCGAACGCGTGCAGACGATGTCGCAAACTGGCCGAGCCCTTTTAACGGCTTGAAGAATACAACGTTCGAGGACTCAGACAAAACGTGGTTAGAGCTGCTGGACGGGGCGTCCAACAACGAGAACGTCCCATATGCACCGTTGTTCGTGAAAGCCCGCGGCATGGACGTCATTGTCACCATCGAGGGCAGCTCTGATGACCCAAACAACTTCCCAAAGTATGCCCTCGATCTTCCTGTCGCCGTGCAAACCCACCTACTAACAACCTCCACTGACGTCCTTCACAGCGGCACGAGCCCAATATTCAGCGCCTTACGACAATCGACAATCCTCCGGCCTTCACACCAACAATTCCCGCCAATTCCACAAAATGTCGAGGCTTTCATTGAAACTGGTGTTAACGCTCGGCCCACCTTCTTCGGCTGTGACCCTACACAATCCCCACCTGAATACCCACTCGTCATCTACCTCCCCAACGCACCGCCCCTCAACGGCGATGACCCCGTCACAAAGTACGCGAGCCCTCCAGCCGAACTCCCCACCCGCCACTAACCTTTCACCCCTTCAGCACTGCAACATTTACGCTTACTTACACTACTAAACATACCTCCCTTTTCCTTGACCAAACACACCTGAACGCTATATCTGGTTTCACCCCTCGCTCCACCGCACCTGACCCATTATATGGGACTTGTCTCCAATGCGCCGCCATTGACCGCGCGCGACTCAAGGTCTCTCCGCCGCTCCCGCGTTCAGACACGTGCACGGCGTGCTTCAAGAGGTACTGCTATGACCCACAGCATCCACCGTCAAAGGCAGACCTTCCTTCGGGGCGCAAATTCACGTTTGTTGATCCCGATCCACAGGGCCTTACGCGTCTCGGTGAATTTTTCGCGCGGAATAAGTTTGCACTGATCGGTGGGCTGATTGGGCTCGTGGCCCTGATCGGGCTACTCGTTGCAGGATTGTTATGGAGGAAGAAGCGGCTGCAGGGCCAGCAGCAGACATATAAGCGGGTTAGTGAGTTCCATGACGATGATGCGCCATGGAGTCGGTACTCGGACCATGTTAGGGGGGCGGAAGCGTACGAGTTGCCAAGTCATAGGGGAGCGCTTTGACCATTCCCTGTATCTCAACCTATCTCCTTTGTTTTCTTCATTGCATCTATCGGACTTTACATTGGACATGCAGGTAGTATGATTCTACTCCCGTCTTGTTGTAGTTTATTGTATCCATATCATATGGTTAATCGCAGAATATCATAAATGGGTACTCGAGTATAACAATGTCGACAAGTAAGTAGTAAGTACATTTACACACAATATTTACTTTTCCTCTGCGCCATCAACACGTGATCTCATCTAGGGTCATGTCCCCTGAGATCGTCTCCAGTGTCCTGATATGTTTCGTCTTCTCCGCACTCGCGCTGTCTTTTTGCCCGCTCTGCAATACGGACCCTGCGCTAACGCTACGCGTACGGACGGCGGCGCCTCCCGTATTGACGCTGCGCGCGAGGCTCACAAGGGGCGGTCGTCCCACCCGCGTGATTGTCGTCCGCGGCTTCACCTCTGGCGGCACCATAACAGATTTGTACATCCCCAACTCCTGGTATAGACCATCATTCTCTGCAGCCACCGTCTCCTGTTCCCGCGTCAGTTTCACGATTTGCTGCATATCCACATCCACAAATCAGTGCTGGTACTGGTTCCAAAGTAGTAAATAGTACGTACGTGTTTGACTTCAGCCAGCTCCCGCCGTATGCGATCGACGTACATGATACGCTGTGCGGGATTATTGTGTCCCAGAATCTCCGCATTGAATTTGCTCAGTCGCTGCGCCTCATCTTCCGCAAGCTGGTTGCGTGCTACCAGCGAGCCCACCTCATCCGAGAGCGAATAGTACGCCTCCTGGTACTGCTCCGCGTTGGTCAGCTCCATCATTAAACTACAAGATTCCTGTCAGTCTACTGCGGGCATCAAACAATATGGGGATGAACAGGTTACATACGTTTCAATTTCAGCGCGCATAGCATCCTCTGCCATCCGCGCAGTCTGTATCGCTCCTGTCAATCGCTTTACCGTGTCCCGCTCCTTCTTCAGTGACTCTTCGTGTACCCTGGCACTCTCACGCAACTCGCCCTCGATCTCTGCAACCCGGCGCATCGTACATTCCGATGATGCTCTGAGCTTATCAGCCGTCTCAGTGGCGGCCTTGAGTTGTCCCTCCGCAGCGGCGCGTCCCTTTTGGACACTCTCGAGAAGCGCAGCAATGGCTTCATGTGAGGCAAGCGCACTGGAAAGGTCGATTGCGTGCTGTTGGGCGGCGACCTCCGCCTCCGACAGTTGTTTGTTCGCGATAGAGTACTCAAGGAGAATTTCTTCACTTTTGTGACGGTAGAGCTCTACCAACAGGTCAGAAGTTTCTTGGCTGGTTCGATGAAAGTCAACTCGAGCGCCGGCGAGGTCCTCTAGTATATCGCGCAAAACTTGTTCAAGCGATGTATCGGGCTCTGTGGGGCGTGCTGAGGGTGCCCCAAGCAAAGTATCCTTCACAAAGTGAATCTCAGTTTCTGCTTCTCGTAACTGGTGCGTGAGGAATGTATTGTCCTCCCTCAACTGGCGAATTAGGTTGGCAAGCTCCACAACCTGGCCTTCGGAGTTTGCTAATTTTCGTTCCAAACGGAGTATACGAATTTGAGAGACTGTGAGCTGCTGCTTTAAATGGTAATGGTCAGTGCGAGGAACGCTTGTGGATACCAGATGACCATATTCTTCTGCTACCAGTCCAAGCAGGCACCGATGCTGCTCCAATTGCGCAAGAAACGCCTCTTCTTTCGCTGTCGACTCCTCTCCTAGAGCTTCAAGCGCGTCCTGCACATGTTGCTTTTCCGTGAGCGCGGTACTTAGTAGAGCCTCCGATGCCTGTGCCGTTACACGAGCAGACTGTAGCTCCTCGTCGCCCTTCCCTTTTAAGTCCAGCAATCTGGCCTCAACAGCTTCCTTTTTCTTCCTCTCTCCAGTGAGCATCTTCTCTAGTTCTGCTATTCTTCGATCCTTCTCCCGGACTTCATCCCGTCGTTTGGCCTCCAGCGACTGAATGTTTTTCTTTAGCTCCCCTGCTTCACTCTGTTTCCCAACCATCTGGGTTCGCTCGTGTTCTGATGTTCGGAGTTTAGCGCGTAAGTCTTTGATTTCAGCCTGGTCGGAGGCAGATGTCTTTTTGAGTTCCTGTATTCGCGATTCTAGGAGATCGGTTTGTTTCTTCTGTTTTTCGATTCGCTCGGCTTGCTCGGTGTTAGATTTCTGGCAGCGGGCAAGGTCAAGTTTGAGCCGTTCAACTTCATGTTGGTGCTGGGGATATATGCTGAGCTAGGCCGGATTGAAGTTAAATACATCAAGTACTCACCGCTTTCTTACCGTCATTGTGCACCTTCTCAAGGTCTTCGACCTTCCGTTGTAAAACGGCATAACGGTCGGGGAGGTTCTGTGACGGAACGCGCTGCTTCGTGGCTAGTTTCATGGTAGTCGCCTTGGGGTCGAGGTCATATGTCCCTGGGCCTGTGGTAGGACGTTTTGTGAGCGTTAAGGAAATTGGGGTTATTGATAGCCCTCACCAGGAATTTCGGACTCCTTTTCTTTCAAAAATCTGTCGGTCTTTTCAAGAAAAGCTCCACGCTTGTAACCATCCAGTTGGGAGTCTGCATAATCGGTCTTCTTATGTATGAAGGTGGTGGAGGATTCTGTCAGCTTACCTTGGACGAGATTGTAGCTGTTCGGTCCTGGGACGTCGGAGACTGCAGACAGTCAGACTTGCAGTTCAGATACGCGATGTAACCCATACCCTTTGCAGGTTCAAAACGGGGGCCTCTTGGGAACATCCAGGGATTCAGAGAGAAAGGAACAACAACCAAACAGAGAGCAACACTACGCGGACGCGAAACCGCGACGGCATCACGTGGACCTTGCTGAGCAAACTATTGCGCAAATTGGATGGAATGCGTTACTACGGTACTGAATGGATGAGTGATAGAGAGTACATAGTACGAACGTATAGCATTATATATACAAAGGAAGTGGGATTTTAGAAATCAGAGATGCATGGGTTCTTCATATTTAGGTTTGTTGGCTTGCAGGGCGTGGGAAATGGAGGACTTGACACATTGCAGGAGAACTTTTGCCGTGACTTGGCTGAGCTGCTCTTAACTTTTCTTTTTTTTTTTGGCGTCTCTCCCCTCCTTTTGTCGCCATGGCTGTGCCCTCTCCATCTCCTCCAGATGTTTCGTCAAAAGAGTCTCCAAAAAGCTCGTTTCAAACGCCGTCGCCAGTGGCGAATCAGGCGTCTGAACTCGTGGCTGCTGATGCACCACCTCCAGCAATCCCGATACCAAACGGAACAGCCGAACAGCAGCCAGCTGCCCATAACGTCCACGATACCCTCAACCCAGAAATCTCCTCGAGTTCAGAACCCCACATATCCGCCGACTCGGCTGCTGGTCCAACCACTGGCACAGGGCAGAGCCCTGCGTCGCCTTCTCTTACTAGTACGGAGGCTGCCGCATCATTCGCACTTCCCCTTGCCCCCTCAGCACAAGCCCCACGTGAACCGCTCCCCGAGAATCAAAAGGATAAAAACGGGGCTAAACCGGACGACCCTTCTGGTTCTCTCCCTGCCGCACAAAAGTCTTCGCCTGCTCCTTCACGCCGCCAAAGTACCGCAAGGGCTCCTGCTACTGTCATCCAAACTAACGGTGGCAATAAGCCCAAAGATTCCAGTACTTCTCGTCCCCTGAAACTTTCATTTCTCTCTAAACTACTTCGTGTTCTTGTTCCTTGTGTCTCGCCATCCCCAGGCGCGCACCCAATCGAACTCAACGATTCATCTTCGCTCTCCGCATCGAAAGAGAAAGACATTTCGAACTCTGTAAACCACGTCGTGGAAACCAATCCCCCCACCACTCTGCCAACGACTGCAACGACACCACCGATTTCGCCAGCCGCCGAACCTCCAACCGTGTCAACTCTCGCCTCCGCACCTGCGGTACCGAGTGCCCCGTCTTCAGCCGAGGGCGACGTACTCCTTCCACCTACTCCTCCGACCGCCCCACAGCTGTTGCCCTATTCTGAAACAGAAGGGTTAACATCTGGCGCTGTGCAGCCTCCTGGTTCGACTGGTGGCAGTGGTCTGCATGAGAAGAGTCATTCTCGCGATTCCACTGTTCCGAGTAATGCCAGCGAGGGCGAAGAATCAGAGGGAACTAGCTTTACGGAAGATGAAGACATGGACGGGCTGGATGATGAAGATGACGAAGATAAATTAATCATGAATGGCGGAGTGGGCATCCCTATCGGTCCGGTAGGTCTATTCTCTTCCCTAAATCTGTAGGGGGACCGTGCTGTCTCAGCGAATTGACGTATTGGTTCAGGACGGAGTTCCAAAGCCTCTACTACCTCCCATTTCGTCACATCATGCTGGGAGGAAGTGTCTCATTCTTGACCTTGATGAAACGCTAGTGCACAGTAGTTTCAAGGTGCTTTTACATTTCCATCAAATATCATCCACTGCTGAATTCTCACCAAATTAGTCCATTCAACAAGCAGATTATGTTGTGCCTGTCGAGATCGAGTATCATTGGCATAATGTGTATGTCATCAAGCGCCCTGGTGTCGACAATTTCTTGAAAAAAATGGGCGAGAAGTACGAAATTGTAGTCTTCACGGCCAGTTTAAGCAAAGTAGGTTGTGACAAGCTGCTTCATATCGGCTATTACTGACCTTCCCATCCACTCTTAGTACGCTGATCCCGTGCTAGATAAATTGGACATACACCAAGTGGTGTCTCATCGGCTGTTCCGGGAAAGCTGTTACAATCATAAAGGGAACTATGTCAAAGTGAGCATGTGCTCCCTTACCAAATTCGAATCATCATTCATTTTCTTCAGGATTTGTCACAACTTGGCCGACCCATAGCGGATACTATCATCCTCGACAACTCCCCCGCATCGTACATATTTCACCCGAACAATGCTGTACCTGTTTCTTCCTGGTTCAATGACCCCCACGACACCGAGCTTACTGACCTAATCCCCTTCCTGGCTGATCTTGCCACAGTGGATGATGTTCGAGGTGTTCTGGACGGCGCTCGATAAATGCGACATCGGACAGGAACAACAAGGGGTGCACTGTCATCTGGTCCTCCTTTTCTTATATATCACCGTGTTTCACGCGCCCCGGCCCTATTAGTGTGCCACTCTTTAGGTGACTTCCTGCGCCCAAACCCTCCCTTGCATCTTATCGTTCTCATTCTTGGTCAATTCGCTCGCTTTCCCGTATATCACGCTCAATCCCCTTAATATACCCTGCAAGCAACCTCAGTATCACCCCATCCCGATTTCCAGCGTTTTTCATCAACATGTAATTCGCGCACCTTCCTGTCAACTTGGATCCCTCTCCGTACGGAATATACAGATGCAATGCGAGTGGGGCTTGTCCCTCGTTCCAACTACCCTACCTCTCTCTGAAGGCACTTTATGTACATGTCCCATGGTCAAACAAGCTCAACCGCTAGTTTTCTGTTCGATTTCTGATACATACACCCATACATGCGACCTGGACTTACCTGGACTCGTCCCAGTCGTCGCCCGCTTACTTATCGTTTACCCTCTTATTTTCAACTTAAATTTACGAACCCTGTATGAAAAAGCTATGACATTATGCTGTCAAACCCCAATTGGGTTTTCGACATCACCCCTTTGCAAATAGAAAGTAGAGTAGTCTAGGCCCCACAAGTCAGCACAGACCATGATTGCAATTATCATGGGGTTCTACATCTTCGCAAGCGAAGGACAGTTCTGGACGCGGGGTAGCCCGGCAGTCATTCATAGAGACTTATCATGCTTATCAGGCAATAAAAGTGGGTCTGTAAGGTAGTTGTCCCGTCATGCGGACAGTGCTTCACACGAAACAAGCCTTTGTTGCTTTTTCCGAGTACTAGTACGTGTACTTCCTCCGAGAAATATATCTCATTGGGCAGTGCAAAATAATTTGTTATCATCGACTTCAAGAAAAAGGGCCAATCACTGGATCTCCCCCATTCGTCTCCCCTTCACAACTACTGATCTGCTTTCGTACACACATAGACATCGATCACCACATCCTCAAAATACCCCGCTCCTGTTCTATAAATCAAAAATCACAATGAAATCATAGCTCACACTCGCACCACCCGCCCCCCCCCCCCCTCTGTACCCCCAACTATTCATCACCACCATGCACACACCATCACCGACGCCTCATACTCCCCCCATTACCGCCAACTACACCCGTCGATGACGGCTCGTCATCGTCCCATGGGCTAAAATTCGGCTTGCGGATACGTGGCAGGGATTGCAGCCACGAAGGCAAGGCTTTACCTAATTCCGGTGCCGGATGCTGAGGAACGTGGTCCACGGGGCGTGCGTGGACATGCGACGGTGACGACGGGATGCTGCCAACGTCACTGAGACTAGGCAAGCGCTCAAAACTAGTATTCGTCGAACCCCCCAACGCGCGCTGAAGTACCTCACGCTCTGCAGGCGAAGGCGCAAATGCACGAAGGAGAGAATTGTTAGCCGAGGCGGGGGCAGGCATAGTCGTAGGACCAAGTCCGTTCGGGTTCAGAGCATCGTAAGTGGGTGTCTTGATGCCATGGGGTCTTTCATTGAGGACGGGGCCGGGTGCAAATTTCCTGGGTGGTGATTTCCGAGCAAGATTAAAGACTTTGGCATCAGGGTTCAAGCCCCTCTTTGGTCTTTCCTTAGACGTGGTCGAGAACCAGCGCCGAGGACTCGCCTTCTCCGTGGCCATGGGGTTGGACTGGTTAAAATCGATGATGTACTGGTTAGGATTCGGGTCTGAATTGGTTCTGTGCAACCACGATGCACGCTGAGAATCCAAAGAATCGTCGGCAGTCAGGTGGTGGGGCGTTTGGCGCTCATGTCCATAGTCTCCTGGCGACATGAATCGCACTTCGAATGGATCAAGCTCGTAGTCATGAACGGAATGTCCGTGGAGGGATACCGGGGATGTTGTAACCCTGCCGAAACCCGAGGTGAGATTATTGGACCGATGGACGTTCTGCTGCAAATACGGGGCCGTATTGAATCCGCGCCATTCCTTGTCCATATACACATCGCTGTCAGATTGAAAAGACCGTGACACGCTATCGACATTGCCTACAGGGGTGATGAGATTCGAGGGAATTAAGGACTGACTGGTGGGAGACCCGATGCCAGGTATACCGCGCGGTTGGGACACTTCGCTATCACCAAATGGTGAAAAGTTGGTGGTGTGGTGGTGGTGGTGTGAAACAGAAACCATGCCATCATCGAAGACGGAGTAACCATTCGCACGCAAAGCAGCTTGGGTAGCATTGACGGCGGAATACGTGGTACCGTGATGAGAGTTGAAGTTGGAAAGAGTGCCTAGTGTCAAAGCGTTGGGCCTGGAAGATGTGTGGGCATCGCGAGTTATTGACGAACGGCGGCCAAGGCTGCTCATAACCTCGAAGCCGGTAGGTCCTTGTTGTCTCTCTTTGGTATCAAGAGTGGATGATGAGTCTACACAATCCTGGGGATGATGTACAATGGAAGGCCAGGGTGTAGATGAGGTAAGTTGGCTATCAATTTGACCAAGGCGCAAGGGGCGCTCTTGCCTTCGGGTTTCATTGTGTTCTTTAAGTCGAGCCAGTTTCCCTTTTTCCTCGGTCAGTTTTTCCTCCAAATCGCGTGCACGCTGATTGAGGGCTGTGACGACCTCTTCCGCAACCTTGATCTCCAATTTCTTATGCTCCAAAGCATCCGCCATCTCCTGTTCGGCTTCAGACAGCGTGTCCTTGGGTCGATGCATTAGGGCGCCGTCTTCAGCAAGACGTTGTTGGAGTTGAGATATTTCCTTATCGAGGTGATCCATGCGTTGTGTAGCGTTATCGCGTGCATTTTGCGCAGCTTTAAGCTTCTTCTCGGCATCCTTCTTCGTGCTCTCGGCCATACGTTTAGAGTCATCAAGGGCTTTGGTTCGGGACTTGAGTTCGAGTTTAATTGCATCTTCCTTCCGTTTGCGCTCTCGGAAGGAATCAACTTCGCCTTGTAGCAAAGAATGCGAGTGAGACGCAGACTGTTGGCAATCCGTGAGATGCGTTCGGAGGTCAAGGACGAGTGTTTTCGAAAGCGTGATCTGACGAAGCACCTCCGCGATGCGGGGGGATTGGTCAAAGACAGTTGAAGGCGATCTGGACAGTGTAGACGATAAACGACCTTGTTCTGAAGCATGACAGGACTGTGAGTGCGTCTGCAGAAGGGGCTGTGCGGAAGGCCGATCAACTGTGGATAGTGATGGTGTCCTTGCTGTGTGCAAAGGCAGCGATGCAGACTTGGGTAGAGGCGGTGGGGTTGAACTCCGGGTCGGAAGAATAGCTGGCCGTTGTGATGATCTCTCCCGGTTCCGCAGCTTCGGGGGAGAACCCCGAGCCACCATATGAGACGGAAGGCCCTTGGTTGAGAACGGAAGGCCTACAGATGCTTGTCATCAGACCAGTATTAGTCTTTGAAGTGAGAAGAGACCTACCGCTGTATTCATTGAGCATATCCAGATTTTTCATGCTCAGTATGCCCGAGCTCCAACTTTCCTCATCTTTTGATCTTGTGATAACATCCTGATACCAAGCCTCAATAATGCCCCCTCGCCACCAGCGTCCAAAGGCACCGATATACCAAGAATCAGATATCATCAGGCCATCACGTTCGTCTCTGCGAGCGGACCTCGCCAGAGGCACCATAGCAGCGATGGTGAAGATGCCAAAGCTGTGAAAGACATGTTTGGGTGTTCGAAGTGATACTGATGCCCGGTTAGCAAAGTGGAAAGGTGAGGAATTGCCAAATGAAAGAGTGTGGACCGTGGCAAGAGTACTGCGCCTGGCTGCGTTAGTTGAGTTGGTGGTGTTCGGGATAGTGTGGTTGTCGTCGGCATTGTCATCAAGGCGGCTAAGGTGCTGTCGGAAGGATTGCTCCGTAAGATAGGCACGGAACGAGTTCTCGGACGGGTTGGTGAGGTATGCTGAAGAATGATATATATAAGTTCAAAAGAGAAAATCGGTGGGAGGGGGGGGGCGAAATAGGGCTATCGGGGGGGTATGTAGAAGGGGGAAAGACTAACCAAGGACAAAGACAACTATGAAAAAGACGACAAGACAAAACATGGACCTGAGATCTGTTTTGCCCAAGACCATGCCAACCAACTCTGCAAAAGGATTGCGGAGGGACATGAGACCCAGGCCAGCGAATGAGATGCTCATGAGGAGGAAGAGAAAGTCCCTCCAGGATGATTTTGCGAGTATGGAGGTAGGATCCCAGGCAGAGAAGGGGCGTCCAAGGTGAAGCTGGGCCGACAGTGTTGCGGGGGGGACAGCCAAGTTGGGTCCCCTTTATGATTTACAGCGTTGAGTGAAGAATATAAAGCGAAAGAGCTGAAGATTTGGAGATGAATATCGTCGACTGAAGACAAAAATGAGGAGAGCGCTGAGCCAGGGAACGGCCAGGGTGCTCGGACGTCCACAGAAAATCCTTTTTTTTTTTTTTAGAGAGAAAGAGACGGATTTCCAATCCCAAGCCTGTTATTTTCCCACACTCATCACTTGAAAACGTTCACTCAATATCATCACAATCGATTGTCAGTCCATCGATATCCACCATAAAAAATCCATACACCATGTGAGCCATCGAACAGCTATCTATCTATCCCAGCTTCTATCACATAACCTCCGTGATCAGTCATCTTCCACATGCTGTTCACCGAAGCCGTGAAAATGGACGTCTTCTAGCTCACTTTCCTCCTCACGAGGCCGTGGAGACGTTTCAATCATTAGAAATTAAAAAATCGAGGTCCCATATTGCGTTTTTCGTTGCGTAAAATTACCATAGACCCCGTTTCGTTCCGGCACTCGGGTCCGATGAATCTACGTTCCGACAAATCACGGGATGTGATCATTCGCGTGATCAACGCGCAACACGTCTGTCACAGCTTTCACGCTTGCCCAAATCCATGTCTGACACCATCTTGCCATGGATATGTCCCTATCTCATCGGCGTTGCACAGCAATATGGAGCCTCTCCTCATGATGCTCCTCTCACTTCCAAAGGAAAGAAGGTACAGCTGGTCAAAGTAAAGCCGTTCACTCCATTCTAGATCAAGTCTGACAACTCGAATCCAGTTCTTGACCTATGGAGAGGAATCACAAGATGCCCATATATGGGCTAGAGTATCTGACAAGAATCACATTATTCCTATTCGCTTTAGCAAAGAAGCTATACAAGGCTATTACAAGTATACTACCTCTCTCTTCACTCGTGGTTGCCTGTGTCTGACCCCGAGTGTTCAGGTCAAACCAGACGTCCTTCACCAGACTCAAATCAGCCATCATATCTATCAAAGATTTCCGGCCAATATTTAGGCGCGTTCCTCTTGGGGGCAAGGGTGGGATGTCGGCTGAGCGGACTCTCACCATTGACTGTCATAAATTCCAATACATCGGAAGTGCTGGCGAAGACGTTTTCGGCTCTCCAGTCACGGTCGAGAAGAATCTCGACATCCTTGAGTGGTCGAACGGATTAAACAAGGATGGAGGCGCAGGGTGCGTTATTTGAGTAGCGCGTGATCGAGCCTCATCTAGCTCAAACAGAAATGTTCTCAGAGACCGGAAGCGAGAGGAAGAAGCGGTCTTCAATAAAGCACAACAGGTCGAAGCCAATGTCATCCGCGCCCCGCAAATAGGCAAAAAGATTGTCACGGTCAAACCACCAGTCCGTGAACAGGCACCCACTATGGACAGTGCTAATACCGCGACAACATATGAAAAATCGTGGGTGGTGCGTTTATTTCTTGAAGTTCCTGACCTCGTGGATAATGAATGTTCTTTTAGGCTATTCGAAAGCCGCAATATCGACGACCACCAGCACAAATTG
Organism: Collybia mongolica; assembly: GCA_013420905.1. Classification (NCBI taxonomy): domain Eukaryota; kingdom Fungi; phylum Basidiomycota; class Agaricomycetes; order Agaricales; family Clitocybaceae; genus Collybia; species Collybia mongolica. The sequence continues at coordinate 2,132,345 of JAAXNY010000004.1, forward strand.
CCGCGTTATTAAAGGTGATGCCTGGTAATGGAAACTTTAGTCCATTGACTTGTCCTTATGTATTAATCAATGCCTTCCCAAGTTGTTGGCGATCCCGAATCCGAGAACAAGCACTCAAAAATAGTCGCCAACACCCCTGTCAGACGAAAATCCAGTAAGTTCTCATAATCATGAGGGTCTGGCGAAAATCACCAACGATTAAACGGGATCATAGCCAAACACGCTCTGGACCTAGGTACCTCGCCTGCATCCACCACTTCTTCTCAATGCCGAGAGCCGTCCACCAGCCCAGGAACCATGGTCTCTGGCTGGCACCCCTCACCTGCACAGCCAGACCCAGGAACTCAATCAACCAACCTTATCTCGTCTCAGTTTTCACCACCAACCCCAGCACAGCGCACTAAAGGAAACGACGAAAGGCTCCCCCCTTCATCCCCACCACCCACATCCCAGTTAGCAATAAACGAGACAAGGCTCCAGACATCGATTTTGCGACCAACAGTATCTCCACCTACCCATGCTCGACGCTCTGTCACCCGTAAGGTCCCTCGACCTCCCCAACCAATGGCACGTCTTTCTCCGACAGGTTCTGCACGTATTTTGGTTCCAAATTCGGACACTTCTCTCTCACACGGCCAATCCCAATCCCAATCCGAGTCCCAATCCCAGCAAGCTTACCTTTCGCAACCACAGTTGTCACAGTATGATGTAGCCCTGGATCGGGTCGTTCACAAAGAGCACAAAACTGGTAAAGACTTACAGAAAGGTAATACCTTGTTGTGGCTTTCCCTCAAAGTCACCCTACTCACAACATATCAGGAAATTCGAACACACTAGGAAATTCACAAGTCTACCCAGAAGACATAGGCAACAAGACTGATGATGAAGTGAACGACAATCACTCGGATCATGATAGCACTCACGACTCACTCTTTTCGGGACACTACAGTGATTCTGAGAACTCGAGTTATGATGGGGACCATTCCTCACTTGAGCCATTGCGGTTCCGCGAGGATGTATCCTCTAAAGTCAGCACTACAGCCGCCCGTGAACGACGACCAAGCCAAGGCCAAGACAGCCAAATGTCTGCGAACTACATTCCCACATCCATGATCGTTCACCCTCCATCGTCCCAACGGCAAGACGACGAAAGTCATAACATAGCCCATCTTGAAGCCAATGAAGACGCTATGAGTTGTCAGGTTCTGAACAGACAGTCCACCGACCCCATTGATACTATCGCGGACAAGGAACATGGCGCTGAATCACAAATCCCCGACGAGGACGATGACGAGATACATGACGACATTCCCAAGCCAAGCGTCTCCGCACAATCACAGATATCACGAATCGCTGTCCCTTTACCCGCGGCACTTGAACGAATCAGTGCTGAGGAATTCCCCGCAACACGAACGCAAGTTCAACCCCCGCGAAAGTCCCACTCGCCGACCATATCCGAAACTGTTTCCAAAACACCACGTACCAGTGATGAGACCGTAGGAATGGGTGACATAAAGCCGGCGATCAGGAAACCCCACACTTCCGTGTCTTCGGATGTAGAGAGACGTAAAAACGTCGTAACACACGATGCAAAAGCATGGCTCGTCCCCAGCTTCCTGCGGCCGTCATCTAGTATCAATATCGATGGACCCTTGGCCACACCCAGCAGATCGGCCACGAGTTCTAAAGATCACTCGATTGCTCTCGCGAAGAGGAAAACTCCGGGCGGGACGTCTGAAAATACAGCCTTCAACAGCCGAACATCTAAACAGCAAGCTCCTTCTCGTGGCGATCAAAATAGTGCCCCCTTAACACGTGCTGCTTCACTTCCCAATCCCAGACACAACAAATCATACCACAATTCTATAAAAGCGGAGGCCTCTTTCGTAAGAGAACTGTCGCACTCGCGACCACAGAAGCGTGCTAGGAACAGTGAACACGTATCACAGACCTCTTCTGACCATGCCCATAAGAAGAGAAAAATAAACTACTCAGAGCCAGTAAAAGGCCAACCGTTATCTGCGGGAGAAATCTCATCTGAGCAGAAAACCAACACCAAGTTGCTCGGTGGATGGTCTCATGGGTTGGATCAGCCAGTTTTGTTCAGCACATTTGGTGATCCTTGTGCTCCCTCAGAGGAGGACGTGGTGACTTGGGACAGACTTAAGGGTATATGCCTCCGCACTGGCAGGGAAAGGGAAAGGGGGAGTTTGTGATCTCTACTAACTTATAACTCTTTATCACCTTTACTTTATAAGGTATGCTACATTAATAGAACAATTTGCCATAATTTGGCAGTCCAACAAAAAGCATCCCTCAACACGTATATACAATCTACAGCCCCCCCTCTCATCCCTCGCTCTTGTTTCGCGTTCGGAAAAGCCTCGGGCCCTAATTCGTCGGGATCTGGATATTGTTGTACCGTCAGTAGTATATAGGCAGATGTACTCAATAGTTGGACGGGTGACGAGAAGAATCGCGTCATTCAGTATAGAATTCCCGCTGGATTACCTTATCCCATATCAAACCAACATACCCAGGCATCCGGTTCACAAAAAGCTGCAAATTTTCAATATGAGGAAGCTGACCCCGAACCAGATCCCTCGTGTCGGGGCGCGAGTTGGAGGAACCACGGGAAAGATGACATCTTGCGAATCGGGGTCGAGAATAAGGTCTTGTTATTACACGGCGTTTAACCACCATTCGCTGCTGCTGCTGTTTGTGGCTAGCATATAAGCATACAAGCCGTCAGGATTGAATGGGTGATGATAGATTGGACGAAGATGACAAAGACGTTGACAAAGACGGTTACCTAAAATTGAAGCCTTGTCATCTCTTGCACATCAACCACGACAACATACTCACAAGATGCGACATACAGCAAGGTTAAGAATTTCAGTTCATGTTTGAAGTGTCTTTGAAACGAAGGGGAAATTTACAACATACACGAACAATATCCAGGCGAGAGCAAGGGTAAGCCATCTCTATCTACAACAGCAGGGGGAAAGGGGGAATCCTAAAACAAGAGGGCAATTACTACTACGACGACAATCCCGCAGCACTCTCAAACCCCGCCTCTCGACCTGTGAAAATAAAAAGAGAATGAAGGAAAAAGGAAAAAAAAAACGGGCAGAGAGAAGTTCATTCAGTATTCTGTTCCGGGGCGGCTTCTGCTGAATCGGTCTTCAGCTCAGCAACACCCTCTGAATTCTCGACTCCCTCCTGATGCGCACCATGATTTTGCACAGGTGCATTTCCATTATTACTAATGATATTGCCGCTATTGTTGCCGGGCTGGGGTCCGCCGATGCCAGGGGGGAGGAGTTGGGCCTGACTTAGCGCCGCTCGGAGAGCGGCGTTCTCCACACGCAGCTGATCGACAAGGGCGCGACATTCTTCCCAACGCCTATTGGCCTCATCGGCGGATGCCAGGGCGGCATCGAGGAGCTGGGAGCGAGATTCAAGGGCCTTGACGTGTCTGGCCGAAGAAACAAGGACTGATCAAGACCAGAACACGGAATGTGCAATATGATACATACTGGTCTCTGCGCTCTCGGAATGCGCGCTGAGCCTTCCTATTCTGCTCCGCACGCTTGCTTGAACTAAGTGCTCTGCCTGCAGCTGAATTGGGGGGAGGTGACTGGGATTGATGTTGGTGGTCCGTGGGCGGCTGGGGTTGTGCAGGGGGGATGCCACCTGGAGTATAGTCTGCATACTGGTAGCCGGGTGGGAGTGGTGGCGGGGGCCCTTGCATGGTGTGCATCATGGCATGAGGAGGCGGCAGGATGTGCATAGTCTGAGGAGGGGGGAGTTGTTGTTGTTGTTGCTGCTGCTGCTGGGGTGGTGGCTGCTGCTGCTGTTGCTGCTGGACATCAACGGGGTTGTTGGAGGGAGGAGATTTACGTTTGCGGGATGTCCTGTTAGATGGGTTTATGGGTGGGCCATCATCGCGGAGACGCATTGTCTGACCAGGTTGGGTGGGTTGTGGGGGTGGCTGTTGGAGAGCATTTTGCTGATTTGCAAGCTGGGTAGCGAGCTGAGTGGCGAGCTGATTATTTTGCTGCTGTTGCTGTTGGTCGATGGACGGATTCGCGCTGAAGGAGAGCATGGACTCTTGCGATGTTTGTTTTCGAGATTGCCGTGTGTATTAGTAAGAGGCTGAGTAAGACCCATCAGAGAACTCGCTTTGTACCTCGGCTATTACCGTAGCAGACGAAATATAATAATATTTTATTTTATTTTATCGTTAATTTTTATGCCTCGTTTGTGCGATTTTTACTTAGTGGAAGCGAGTGTTGACCGCGTTTCTGAATTGGCCGCGTTCTTGCAGTCATGCCTGCTCAGTCTCTTGATCCAAATATCACCCAATCTCAAGTATTCCCTTCCAAACTTTCCTTGCGCCAGCGTCTGTTTTCTAGCTCTGGCAAAAAACCTGCAAGACAGGGGAAAGAACCGGGCGAGCATGTTGTACCAGACACACAACATTCCCTCGAAATCTCTGCCAGCACCAGCAGTGAGCCTCCAACTTCCCTAATCGTTCATCCATCATTCATCGCAGCTCACCTTCTAGGCACTTTGACCGGCGAGCCACTTAATGCCGTTGACGGGCAGGTCCCGCCCCAGCAGGCCTCGACCTCAGCTGTACCACTTCCCATAGCCGTAAGCGCAGTCCCTGCTACCAGTCTTCGTCCTCAGCTCTATGAATCCGACCGGGAACAAGGTTCTTTCAACACCACTCTCACGGCTAACCATCGACGAACACCATTCTACCGTCGCAAGCCTGCTGCCAAGGCCCCCACAACCGACGGTGCCATCTCTCCTTCCCCAGCCCCTTCCATCGTTAAGCCCAGAGTAGGATCTTCGCGTTCAAGGCCATCGTTCCTTTCTAGAGTCGTACACAGAGTTGTGCCTTGTGTGAACCCCGACCCTGGAATATTACGCACTGAACTCGAAGACGCGTCAGAGTCAAGGCGTTCACTCCCCCTCAAAGACATGTCTGCCGCCGTGCGCACCGCAGATCAAGAGATGCAGCAAACCACCACGGTTCGGGATGGCGCCCCCGCTCCAGAACCGTCGTTCCCGCTCACCACCGCTGCCTTGGCGGTACCACCCATCAACGTCCACCCGCCACCATCCCCCACCGATTCTGAAATTATCATTCCCCCGCCGCCTAGTAGTCATCTTCTACCTGAGGACGAAACGGATGGACTGACGTCGGGCGCGGTCCAGCCGCCAGGGTCCACCGGTGATCAGGTCGTGAGATCCAATACCCATGATTCGTCCGAAGAATCGGACGGCACAAGCTATACAGACGACGACGGTGAGGATAGACGCATGTTTGACGAGAACGAAGAGGAAGCGCGCCTTATACGGCAAGGCGGGTCTGGTATTCCCATCGTCGTACGTTTCCTTGACTCTCTTGAGACATCCGTGTTCTTAGCACCCCAGTAAACATAGGACGGTACCCCAAAGCCTTTGCTACCTCCAATTTTACCTGAACATATTGGTCGAAAATGCCTGGTACTCGATCTGGATGAGACCCTTGTGCACAGCAGCTTTAAGGTGCGCCCCAACAGACATTTAATATACATCTTATTCTTTGTTTACGACAGATCCTAGGCTGTACAGCAAGCGGACTTTATCGTCCCCGTCGAAATTGAATACCATTGGCACCATTTCCACGTTCTCAAACGTCCGGGGGTCGACAATTTTTTGAAGAAGATGGGAGAAATTTATGAGGTCGTGGTATTTACTGCTAGCTTAAGCAAGGTACGTGATCAGACACCCCTCTTCTTTTGATGATTAACGTTCTTCAACTCCAAACTTTAGTATGCCGACCCGGTCCTAGATAAACTCGATATCCATAAAGTTGTAGCGCACAGGCTGTTTCGGGAAAGCTGTTTTAGCCACAGGGGCAACTACGTCAAGGTCATTGCATCGGCCCTCATGTCGGTTTGTTTGCTCACCTACATACCCGTCATCTAGGATTTATCGCAATTGGGCAGACCAATAGCGGACACTATCATCCTTGACAACTCGCCCGCATCCTACATCTTTCACCCGAATAACGCAGTCCCAGTCTCATCGTGGTTTAACGATCCCCACGATGCGGAGCTGACCGACTTGATCCCCTTTTTGGCTGATCTGACGTCTGTTCCGGACGTCCGGGGAATTCTGGACGGCGCCCGATAGTCTTTATTAAAGAAGCACTACCGCACGCTTTGCTCGCGAAGTAACGTTTCAGCAGCGTAATTCAGCCTGACAGTGCCTGGCCCGTCCCACCAATCCTCCCCTCATACCACGACGCAATACCACCCCGAATTATACCCACTGCAAGTCCTCTTCATACCCTCGCCCTCCTTGACTTGTCCATGTACTCAAACCGGAAACGTTTGCTCTCACACATATTCTTACTATTGTCAGAATACAGGCCCCGTATACCGTCTCACGCTCCTTGTTCATTCATCTCATCTCGCTCCTATTTATCTACCGCAACGCTTCACCAACCAACCCCTCGCTCTGTGGGTTCTCGTCGTATCGTAACATTATTTTGGTATACATACTACTGGGACTGCCTGCTCTTTTTTCTGGGTCTCGCGCGCGTGCATCTAACCCCGTCGTTATTGTGTACTTACACCCATTCCTGCATGATTTTTACGAAAGCTCTAAATGAAGGGTCAAACATAATCCTCCCAGAGTCCAGTACAATTATTAGAAAGTGAAAGATATACCAACAACATGATAGTCATGTGATAGCAAAAGTGTTAAACTTGGAGCACAAAACTTAAAAGCCGCAAAGTTGTTGAAAGCGTACTACCATGGCGATCACGAAAAATGTCCCCCCGGTGCCTCCCAAAATCACATCCCCGCCAAAGAAAGGTGAGCAACGGACCTCGAAGGAGCTTCTTTAAACTGATCATCAGCTCCATAGCCACTCCAGCACCAATAAAATACTACCTCGTCGCATTTAATATCATCTCAGCACTAGGATGGGCATACGTATTCACTCTCACCATCGTCCATCTACTGAATCTCGATGGAAAAAGCTCCGTTGCGGCAGCCGCGACTCCCAAAACGGCTTCATCTACACTCTCGCGTTTCTTTTCCTCACTCCCTATTTTCAAGTCCTCTGGCGGGTCAATCGCAGCCATAGAGACCCGTGTTCCGACCTTCCTCCAGCCTCTTTATCGCCGCTCGACCACTACATTTTCCCGCATAGGCTGGCCTACAGCATTCGTGCAGAGCTTGGCGCTCTTGGAAGTGCTACATGTTCTCCTAGGTTGGGTGAGGAGCCCCCTACAGACGACTGTCATGCAAGTGTCGAGCAGACTGGTCCTTGTCTGGGGAATTACGGAACAATTTGCTCATGTGAGTAACCCGCCACTGCTTAATTCGCGGTAATATCATAGCCTCTACTCAGGTCCGCTCAAACCCTCTGTACACCTCGATGGTATTCGCTTGGTCGACAACAGAAATCGTCCGCTATTCATTCTACGCCTGCACTTTACTCGGATATGAACCTAGACTTCTGCTATACCTCCGATATACCACCTTTTACATCCTATACCCTCTCGGTGCATCGTCTGAGGCATTTCTTATCTATGCCACCTTACCCTCCTCTTCTCCAATCCCCGGATGGAAATCCTGGCTCCAAGGGATGTGGAAACCCACAGACTATTTCCGAGGAATCCTCTTTCTAATTTGGTGGCCCGGTGCGTGTGTTTCAAATTTATTCCCCTCTTGAGCTTACCCGCTTTCATAGGTTTATATGTCATGTATACTTACATGATCGTTCAAAGACGCAAGGTATTGAAGAAAGCGCCGTCCTCAAGGAAACATGACTGAAAGCCAATTAACGAAAATTACCCCAACATGACCTGACGTATCAGTGTCCCACTATCACGGATCTCTGCTATTACTGTGTAACCAATGTATTGGATTACTCTAATCACTAGAATATCTTGTCCTTATGTCTGATTATTGATACTTGGCGAAAATCCAATCCGTGAGCCTTGTGAATAATCGAAAGTCGAATACCCTGGTAACAGGCTGTTAGTGGTGCCCAAAACGCTTATATGCAAACTCGATAGGACACACAAGACTTCAAGAACTCGTCTCCTATGCAAGACGGAATATTAGCTAATGTCAATTTCGAAGATTGAACCACCCACCGACTATAGCCAAATCTGATGAAAACCCTTTCCCCAATGACAAAATTCCTCCGACACAGTTCCTGCAAATCCACACTAAGTACCCACACCACCAAAAATAAACAGGAATCATACAAGGAATTCACTCCAGTTTTGCCTGAAACACACGTTGACTCGTAGGCGTAAAAAGGACAAGTCCAGCACAGAACTCACCCATGTTAAAATCACGCATGTTCAGCGAAAACTCTTGGCCTCCAAATAACAGCGCGATATCAAGGTTTGAGGCGCAAGGAAACATATAAAATTCTACCGGTGTCAATAGCTAGTCTCATGAGTTCGAGATGTTGGGACATACCAGGCCCATACTGGGGAGCAGATTGGGACCCAGGAATCTGCGCAATAGGTAATGCAGTCGGTTAGTTTCCAAAGATAATATCTAGTTAAACATACTAAATTGTAAAACGATTCGGCAACATTGTCTGGGACATATATAAATGTGGTCCCGGTATCAATTGCCTGGACGAAATATTAACCAACCTGGTAGAAAAATAGGGTGTTCACGGACAGCTGTAAGGTTCACAGACACTGTTTTGGTGGAATTTACTGATAGGCCATTCATCGCAACAGACCAGTATGTCTACGACCCCCCATGGCAGAAGCATTAGTTACGTTCATCACCAAAGCTGAGGACACCAACCTTTGACTTAACAGGCACCCATGACACTGGCCCAGTCGTCTTCATCGGATCATAGCATCCAAAGCACACCTTAGAAGGGTCGGTATTAGCGAACCCATTCCCATGCAGTCACCTACCTACCTCGGACCCTGATAGATGATTTCTCTCCAGGTGAACGGAAAAGAAGGGCGCAGTAACCTTCTTCTCCTCCAATAATCGCTCAAAAAATGTTGGCTGCCTTGACTGCGCGATACTCCCAAATGCTAAACCCAGCAGTCCATCGTTCGGGTACCCACTAAATTCGTCTGACGCTTGCGTGATAGCTCCGAATGCCTGCTTTTCTATAGTTAACCCCCCAATCGAAACCACGTCTGTTGCCAGTGTCCCTGACACATCGCCGGAACCCTTTATATTTCCAGTAAATTGTCTCGTTTCTACTTTGGAAAATATGGATTGCTTACATATGTTATGGAAAACTCAACCCCCTGATCCACAAATGTTGAACTCAACTCGGAGTTCAGTTGTTTGTTTTCGCACTCGGGGCAACCGACCGGGACCCAAAGGTCAGCTGATCCAGTGTCGACGTCAACGGTCAGCCTCTGAGGTGGGGTTCCAATGTTCAGAGGGCCGTAATACAAGATGTCTACTGTACCAGTCACTAGATCCTTCATCGGCATCATCGCGGTTCCAGATATGAGTGAAGGTACAAGAGGAGCTTCAGTAGTTTCCAGTTTATCTGTTTTTGGGAGATACGTCTCGAAGTTGCGTTGAGGTGCGAGGCTAATGCCATGAAGGAACTGGGTGGCTTGTTTGTACTTTCCCAATAGCGTTCGTAGCTCTTGTTTCTAGATATGTTTGTGAATTAAAGTACCCACTAAGAAAGTTATACATGAGGGGACGTACCGCTAGGGCAGGTTCAAAGACTCGAATACCGCTGCCTGAGATCGGAGGCTCTTGTTTCAATGATCTGCGACGGAGAGGGACAGAAAACCCGGCGCCAGCACCGCGTACTAAAGGTGTCGCGGACACATAAGACAGACCGAAGAAAAGGAGAAGTTGCATATCTAGTAACATCATGATATTGGGAAAGGAGCGGGACAGAGCGCAGATGACCTAGGAAGCGTCCGACAGGTAACCTGAGGCTGACACTTCCGTCAGTTGAACGGATGTTGATAACCAGGTAATGAAGTATTATGGTTGTTTGGATACATGTAGTGCAACATGAAGTTCAGATGACCATAGCGGAATCCCGTAACATACATATAACAGGACTTCTGGGGAGCAAATGTAAGCAAGATACAACATTAAATCTAGAGAAATAGATAGTTGTATACATTAACACCATAACTTCTACAAGGGGCCAGAATTTGTCTTTTGTTTCGGAATCATATCCATCTCAAGAGCGACGTCGCACGCGGGGGGTGAATTAATGAGTATGTGACCCATCCATGTCGATGGTGTCTGGGGGTCCGCGAAAGGGTCAGGAGGAGTAGTAGTGGAATGCTTATCCCTGACAAACGAAGATTTGAAGAGTGCACCATGAGGAGGCATTTTGTCCTTTGGGTGGAAGGCGCGTGCCATCAAATCGCCTGTGAGCATTGACACAGGAACCTTTGCATTATCATTGGGGTTGCTGCCTTCCGACACAACATCCCTATTGATTTTCCCTTCCAGATCGTACCACCTTCCACGAGAATGCGCATTCCGTTGGCGTGAGAGTCGTCCGCGGCGGATGCAAATGAAAACTGTTACAGCTGCGATGAGGAGAGCACAGGCGCCGATGGCACCTCCTACGATTGCGCGTCTATTAGGCTGGACAGTGACAGGAGAAGAGGTTGCAGACGGTGGAGATGTCGAGATAGACCAGGTGGGGAAAACGGTAAAAGAATTTGGTGCTGGTCTGAGAGTAAAAGTGTTGAACGCGATTCCAACAGATGTCCCAGACCGTGTCAAATATGTTATGGTGGAGATAACAGGTCCTGTACGGGCAGGAATAGGGGTTACTGTAGATGAACTATTGATGACAATCCCTGGCCTCGGTGGGGTTGTGGTCATCGAAGTAGTCTCGTGTTGAGCTTCAATTACTCGTACACAGCTGCGATATAGGGGAGTTAGAAATCTTTAAGAGGTATTGGCGTAGACTTGTGAGTGTTCTCTCAAGAACTTGAAGACTTTCCTTTAAATATATATTCAGTGAGACCACAAGATAAGGAAACATTGTATGATGGAATGGCGGATACTCCGGGTCTGATTTATTTGAGAATGGATGGGACGGAACAGCAAGACTTTGGCTATTTATGCAAACAAACGTATTATTACTAATATAATTAGATGTGAGAAAATGTCATGAACAGCCAATTGCACGTACTTGATTTATCGCTAAGTGTGTGTTTACTGGGTTTCAACGTTCATCTCGAAGCGACCGATAATATGCATACTGTCCTGCATGCATGGATGTGTTTGCTACAGGCTTATATGTCTACATCGATCATTGTTTCGTTGGACGCGGCCACGTGATGGTGTTGGCTTATCGACATTTAGTATCGAAAATCGTCACCTTACGTCCAGGAGGGTAACGATTCCAAGGAGGGAGGAGAAAAGCGACATTTTGTACCTGTGCGTGATGATTAATATTTATCCTTTACTACATAGATGAATCACTTCAGTGTTCTACAGGTAGTATGATGGACTCATGCTTCCCGAACAAGAATGTCGTCTGCAAGACCAGTCTAAGCCCACATGCTGTCAGCCACGGAAGAGCCTGGAATAACTCAGTCCCTTACACTAAAACCCAGTTCCTAAACACATCCCTTCATTTCACCTTCCTCTCTACATTCCTTTAACCCCAATGATACCATTCAGTCGTCACGTCCTTTGCGTGCTTGGTCTAGTTCTCGCCCGTATAGCATTGATCCAAGCATATTATATACAAGACTCTTATATTGGCGAAGACTTCTATAACTCGTGGACCTGGGAGACCTTCGACGACCCAACACACGGACGCGTCGACTACGTCGACAAATGGACCTCCATCAATTCCAACCTGTCTTATGGCATGTCACTTATAGTCATAAACTTCTACGTCCGTCCAACTAACCTTGTCTTTCGTCAGCCACTGACAATAAATTTGTCATGGGCGTCGATGCAACCAATTTTGTATACCCCAGCTCCCGTGGTCGAGCCAGTGTCCGCATCATTTCTAACACTGCTTATGGTGACTCGGTAACAGTCCTCGACTTGGCCCACATGCCAGAGGGATGTGGTACATGGCCCGCCTTCTGGACTTTGAGTGCACAGGGCCCCTGGCCGAAAGGCGGGGAAATTGACATAATTGAGGGTAGCTATTCGTGCATCACATTCCCCAGCCTCACGATTCTAATGTCCCTCCACAGGAGTGCATAAAAATACACAGAATTTAGCTTCTTTACACACTACTCCAGGATGTTCCATGGAACAGTGGCGCGACCAGAGCGGGTAAGGTCTACTTTCAACCGATATCGTGGACTTCCCATTTTCATATATTCCTCAGGATGACTGTGTCTCCCAATTGCGATACATCTGTGAACTACAACCAAGGATGCGGAACGTCTTTTATGCAACCGTATTCCTACGGAGCCCAATTCAACAAGGCAGGTGGCGGCTGGTATGTGATGGAGAGGAACCGCAATAAAGGAGTTGGCGTGTGGTTTTGGTCCCGCTACGATAATTCCGTCCCGCGGGCCGTCAAACAGGGTTCCCAAACCCTCACGGTCGATAAAAGTTGGGGACTTCCTGGAGCTACGTTTCCCGTTGATTCGTGCGACTATAATTCCATATTTGACGCACACAAGATGATTTTTGACACCACTTTCTGTGTGAGCTCATTACAGGGGTTGAAGATGTATATATTCTGATCCGGCTTTCTTTAGGGTGACTGGGCTGGTGCTGTTTGGCCTGATTCAGGGTGCGGTCCTGGGACGTGCAACGATTGTGAGTCCTTCCTGGTTTACTCAAAACCTATCTCAACTCGTTTGCAGTCGTAGACAATAACCCTACGGCCTTCAAGAGAGCATATTGGGAAATTAACTCACTACGCGTTTATACCTAATTATCTTCTACCAGCGTTTGGGTTTTTTTATTGACATATAATTGATTTCATTCATTTTTCGAAGTTTGACAAGTGGATATAATAACGAGTCCGCGTTCACTCGCTTTTTTCCTTCTTTGCTACCCACATTAAATATATGACCTGTGTAATGCTTACTTAATAGACCTCTATCCACCAGTCGAGCCAAGACCCGTGAACTTCCGCTCCGCTAACACATCCATAGGGCTTTCTACGTAATATACGATGTATAAGAGGTCTCTAATGATGCGTGCATACATATCAGCATTTTAACGACACGCATCTACCGAAGTTGATGAGAACATCCTTGGACATAAGGGAACAGGCACTCTCACGCAGGCTTCCCTGTCAAATTTCAAGGAATTGTAACAGCGACCCCATCTCACGTCATGCGCTTACCCGGCTATATAAGAACACAACACATTTCTCCAACAAGGACCATGGCTCCACAGTCCTTTTTCTTGTTTTTGCTTGTGGGTTTCATTAGCCTCATTACTGGCTCGTTGGGTGTAGCGTTGTCTTCACCTGGCCTGGCCAGGCGAGACGACAATCTCCCTGCGCGCGTGCCTTATGTTTTCCCGGCTCCTGGCACGAATGCGGTAACTCAAAGCCATAGTGTCGTGCGAGCGATTTAACTAACTAACCTAGATTGCAGACGCTATCAGAGCGAGGCGAGCGGGTGGAGTGCTCTTAGCTCTGGACGGCGCGCTGTCAGTCCTACTAGCAATGCGGTGTTATGGTTGCTAACCTGCTGCGCATGCAGTCTTAATGCTCCCTTGGTGGCATCAGGATGGAACGACATCTTCACAGTAATCCGGAACAACAACACCATCCCTGGCACCATGCGGGAATTATTCGTGAGGTCACCACAACCTCCATCCGCAGTGTGGCCTGATATCTTTTGATTAGATTTTACGGATCGCAGTATTGAATGAGGCCTCGTATGAATGGAAGGTTTCCCTCAATATTGTTAACTTGTGTGTAAAATTCACGTCACTTTCACAGGATCCAGCACGAGTCTGTTGGTAGAGCCGAAGGCCTCACCACGAAACAGCTCATTGCAATTCGTCGGACTCCTGCATTCGTTGAGAGTAAAGACGTGACAAATATCCTGGGGCCGTCCCTCGCGGCAGCGATGGCATTCGCGGACTGGATCACCAAGTCTGTGCGCGTTCCAGACAGGGTATTCGCGAACCTGCAGAAACATCTTAATGATCAACAATTGGTTGAAGCTACTGCGACAACAGGAGGATATAACTTTGTCAGTCGGTTTGTCGTGGCTTTGGATGTGGATGGGAAGATGAATGTTCCTGTACCTGTTCCAATGTGACTATAAAGGCAATCCATAAGCTCATTGAATCAGAAGATCATTGTGGCACAGCATTAATGGGGTAGTGGTAACCTGGGTCGTTGCCATTCAGACCGTTTCGACCCGCCGGGAGTTCGATTCTCTCTTAATGCAATTAACTTTTTCGCTTCCTTTTACCCAGGGCGTGTGGTCGTGAGAATTGATGGGGACCATCGACACCGGCACGGCAACTTGATGAGAGATCGATAAGCTGATTATTTGCTGATCATTCTGCCTGCACTGCAATTGCACAACCATCCCCTCCCTTTCTTTCCACTCCTGCCTTGCACTGTTATAGCTATGCCCGCACCTAAGGAGCCTATTGCTAATCCTGTTACTTACACTCTCCCAAGTGGAAAGCAAATGACAACATTAATTAATGCTAATCTCATGCACTCAATCACTTATGATCTCCGTGGATATGTCTGCCAGTTGGGTCCCATTGCTGCTTTATACCAGTTTGAGCAGCATTGGAATAGTAAAAGGTGTAAAGCTATGCAAAGTAGTCTGCTAACACCACTGGGATCATTTGCTGTACTAGTACCTGGTATCCCAGCTATACCAGCAAAAATAATGATGAATATATTCATATCAAAGAAGGAGGAGTTCATTTTAGGCATAGCTGAGGAGGACACAGAAAACTGGAGAGAAGATAATCAGATTCTTGGAGGTGATGGGATTATGCCAATAGAAATAGAAATTGTAGTTTAATCTGCTTATTGAATTCTCATGACCATACGGGCAGGGTTCATTTCAGGGATTCCTCGCCTGGTTGCCCCATGCTTTTACCTATTCTCAGTGATACTTTCACTATTCAGACAATAAGGAGGCGATACAGAGTGTCAAACGGCTACTATTTCTACGTACATACATACTGTACAAAGGTTACACAAAAAGGTATGATATCAAAGCGATCGTATATGTAATAGTTAAGAGTTTTGTGGAAAGTGTCCGTTGAACCAAATAAACAGAGATATCCTCCAATAAATCACCTTAGGTATAAGATAGCCAGTCTACAATCCCATAGCAGATCCAATGGATCGCGCAACTGACGCAGTACGAGGAGCTGGGGAGCCATGAGTAGAGGGCGCAAGAGAGCTGAGGCGGGATGGTGGAACTGAGTTCAGGCGCGAAGGCGCGACGGACCCGGATCGTGACGGCGCAACAGATCCATGCCGTTGTTGCTCCCAGAGCCTATCCTTGGCGCGAATTTCAATATTCTCAAATGGCGCGGGCTGCGAAAGCTTGACACAATCCCGGGTTCCGAGAACGAGCAACTCGAAGAAAAAGGACGCAGCAGCGCGACGGGATGCCTGAAATCGAAGCCGTCAACAATGTAACATTCGTTCGTTGATGAGAATATAAACAAACCTTGTCAGACATCTTCCTGAAGCTGAGAAGTTTCTCTTGATCTTCGTGGCCAGCAACAGGCTGCAGATCCTTCCTAATGATCCCAAGAGCTTTCACAGTGTTCTTGCTGTAACCCTTCCCTTCGTTATCCGCCTGGACTTCAACTTCTTTTTCTGGCGCTTGTGACTGTGTCTGCGTCGCAGGTCGAACATCGAACATGGCAATCGGGCATGTAGCATCCGCATAAGTCTCATCGCCTTCCTCTGGTACCACACCGTCCGGGCCTGGGGTAGACAGACGACTCAACGTGGAAGGGGCAGTTGACTTAGACCTCTCTCGCCCCATACTTATCTCCCCACCCATACCAAGGTCAAATTCAGGCACTTCCAACTGGAAATCATCCAATCCAGCAGTTTGATCGCCGAAGTTAATGATGTTGTCGGGCCCTAGGCTACCCCGACCCATTATGTCGCTTTGAATGCCCAGGCTGGGTGCGAGGCTAGCTGCCCGTCGGGCCTGTTCGACCTCGTCTTCATGCACACTGCCATCAAGGCGAGGTCGTTTGTTGGGACTCCGTTCCGGAGATTGACCACGTCGTTTGTGTGAAAGACCGCTATTAACAGGACGCATGAACAGCTCTGCCAATTCTGGAGAGAGACCGGGTGGTGCGGCGCAGAAGAAGATACCATTAGCAGTGGATTTCGTTGGTAAGAAGTGTGCTAAGGGATCGTCTCGGACGGCCAGCAGACGCATGACAACAGATGAGCGGGGCAAAAATTGTTGCTCAGTGAGGATACCGCTGACATCTTTAGTCACTGGGGCTCCGAGTGCTCCACCCCGTCCCCGGCCTACTTTGGCACCAGGCCCATCTTGTAATTCTGTTATTGAATCTATAATTTGTTTCTTTTCCTTGAGCTTGCGCTTGGCTTTCGTGGCTTCAAGAGGAGGGGGAACCTCCGTTATCAATGGTTCATCGGCGGCGGGGGTAAGAGGGGGTTCAGAGAGTGGAGAAGCTGCATCAGTTAAATTTAACGCAGCGGTTACATGAATAGCTAGGATAGTGCTTACAGGCACGAGAGGAAGACCTCGTTTGACCCGGGGTTTTTTCCACGTCCAGTGGCATATCAAACCCGATCCCAAAGTCGCCCAAATCCATGCCGGCGATGTCAGGGAAGTCCATGTCGATATCAGGACCGAAAGGGTGCTCTGAAGGATCATGACTTTTACTCCTATTAGATAGGAAGTCCATGTCAATATCCATGCCGCCCCGGCCAAGCAAGTGTGAGTCAATAGACTCTCGGTGGTTGGGCGCATCACGACCAACTCCAACACTGTCATCGACGCTCATGTGGTCGTCGTGTTCGTTGGGCGTTTTTGCGGGCTCGTCGTCCCAGTTTATTCCCAGGTCCACGTCATTAAAGTCCTGGGAACCGATACCGTCCGATGGACCAATGTCAAACGGATCGTTGAAATCATATTGTTGGAAGTCGTCTGTGGTACGGAGAGTGATATCGTCGATATGTGCTTGGTGGTGGCCAACTGGCTGAAGGGGCCTATCTTCAAAGTCCACGTCCCTAGGGAAAATTGTCATGGTGAGTAGTTGAGATTTAAAACATGGGCTTACCAGTTAACATCAGGTAAAAGAAGATCCAAATCAAGTCCTCCCGCCTGCAGAGTAATCGCATTCTTGTTCACCGCCAGCTGATCCTCCGTCATGTCGACAATGCCCGGGCGAAACGCCTAGAGTTGTAAAGTTCGTGAAACCAGCTGTAGCAAGGACAAGAGGCGTTGCGCACCATCTTAATTTTCAATAGAGCTTCATTGCAGTCATCCAACAGATACTTGGCTTTCCGACTGTAGATGCGCACGACACCGAGGAGAAGTTGACCGCTGAGACGGAGTGCCATGACTTCAATCTCCTGACCCATGATCGCGTCTGAGTTTGACAATAAGCTTTCGTGCGGGGTGTTCACGAAAGGCCAAATGCGTACCGACAGACTGTTCGATATCTGTTTGCAAGGTCTGTGTCTTGGAGAGCTTGCGCTCCATGTGAGCCGCGAGCCATACTTTGCCAAGGGGCCCGCGACGTGATAGGATAGTTTCTGAGTAGAACTGGAGGGTTGTGAGTATTGAAACGGCGAGTTATTAAATGGACTGACCATGGGGAAGAGGTGTCGCGAGGAAGCGGTGCCCTGAATCGAACGCGACTGTGGCAAGAGAGCCTGAGTCTGGTTCGAAAAATGAAACAGGCCACGTGCCTTTTGTTGCTGTCTGTTTGTCTGTACCCTTGCAAAGTTCTTCAAGCTATTTGACTAGTAGTAGTGGTATGTGTTAAGTAGTACCTCGAGAATGCTGGCCTCCTCGTCTCGGACTTGTGCAAGCCGTGTTCTCCATACATGCCTATCTCATAGCGTTGCATCATCGACATCAGGTGTGTGCACTTTCCTCGCATTGCAGCCTACATTGAATGGTACTCTAGTCAACTGGTCCCGCCGGCACGCCTCTACATTCGCGGATCCGTCTCGACAACAGAATGCAAGTCTTCCAATTACTCAGGACGAAAATTCCATACCGCCAGGTCTTCGCAACAAGCCTGAGTTTAGGTCCGACCCATCACACCAGGCGACTATGAATAAAACGACCCAAGCGCGGCTTGAGATGAAGCTAATACAAGCTTCCGAACATGGACGGTATTATGAGTCCTTAGCGATCGCATTAGAAATGAAACAGGCTGGTATGCGACCTCAGCTTTCCACGTACACATCCTTAATTCATGCGGCGTCCCGGGATGGTTCCTGGTTGGACGCCTGGGCAATTTTCGACGATATGATATTAGCTGGTATCAAGCCAACTGTAGGGGTATTCAATTGGCTCATTCACGTAATGCCCTATCCTACCCTTCTCATTTGACGTGTACTTACGGTGAATCTAGGCTCAGCGCCACAGAGGGTCTGCTTACCTATTCGAAGTGGTCAATAAAATGAACGAACTAGGTGTAGCACCGACGGCTACAACATTTCATCACATTGTTCAACGCTACGTCATGGCCGAAAATCTAGAGGTAGCATTACAGTATTTTTATGCTATGAAAAGTCGCAAAATCGTTCCCGATATTCGCTCAGCGCAGGCCGTCATTGTCCTCGCCGCGCAACAAGGATACCCGAGGCTCGCTATTGACCTGGCGAGGTGGTTTGAAGATGTCTCAGTCCGCAGACTAGATCATACCGTGTGGATAAATATTCTGATAGCATCGGCGAACAGCCTATACGTGAGTTTATTTGTTCGATAACGTGTTTCAGTCAATAATGTCGGTTGTGCAAAAAGAAGGAAGGTGTTCTGTCAAGTTGGAAGATGGCTGTTCAGGAGTTCAAAATAGCACCTGACGAGGGCCTTTGTTTAGCAGTCCTCCACACAGCAGCACGCCACGGACTTCCAGACTTAGCTACTGATGTACTTCGCATCTTAAAGGTCATGGGGGCCCCTTGGAAGGAACATCATTTTGCGCCGCTTATCGAAGCGTTTTGTCGAGCCGGACAAATCAAGGAGGCTATAACGGCACTGGGCATCATGCGCACTAACGAGATTGAGGCAAGGGTGGAAACCGCATATGCTATAATCGATCTAGAGAAAGGCATAGAAGCCGTCGATGCAACTTGGGCTATCATTGACGAGCTGCATAAAGAAGGCAAAAATGTCGACATTATCGCTTTCCAAGTCCTTATTCGAGGCTCCGTCATTTTACAAGACCTTCAGCGCGCGGTGGGCGCATACAAGAGCTTCCCGGAATATGGAGTCTCACCCGATCTCCAAACTTTCAACCTTCTCTTGCAGGGATGTGTTGGTGCCAGCCACCGCAAGCTAGGGAGCTTACTGCTGGATGACATGCAAGCAGCGAAAATCAAACCCGACCAGGAGACTTACGCGCAATTCATCTTGCTGTGCCTGACACAAGACACGTATGAAGATGCGTTTTTCTATCTGGAGGAAATGAAGGCGGCTGGTTTCACACCACCGCGATCTATATACGAGGCCATCGTCCAAAAATGCTTGACTGCGGGAGACACGCGGTACACTATCGCGATTCAGGAGATGAAGGAAACCGGGTATGATTTGTCTGATCGTCTGGCACGACAAATCGACGATGCCACGTACAAGAGCAAGCGGGAAGCTCGGGTTGGGGGAGCTGGAGGAGGTATATCCGATAGGCTCCCAGAATTAGAACAGCCACTTGGACTTGATGGGGCTGCTAGGGCGTTCATCGAGACAGGTGGCCTCACTGGTTCAGAGGAAATGGGGAAAGCGCCAGGGACGTACCCTCAGCAATAAGTAGTCTATTAGTGTGCAATAATAGTTTTTCTTTTTCTTTTCCCTTGCGGAAGTTTATTTACTTGAAGTTAAGTGTATATAAAAGTAATAAATTTCTGTCTCTCGCGCCCAGATGAGCACTAACACTCCCTCTAGAGCAAGCTCATCCATGACTATTCCCTCTCGCCGCATTAACGATTCACACTCGGAGCACCCCATCTACACAGATGGCAGCGAGTCAGGCACAAGCTTTTTAGTTGGGTCGCCTGACCAGTTCTTGTATGACACCCCGCCTAGCACAAACGCGAGCAATACCTCTCCTCGAACCCGACCTACCCTTGGCAGCCGCAGCTCATCCTCTCCACTCTTGATACGCAGAAGGACCACATCTACCAACCAGCGCGCCACCTCGGGCATCATGGGCTTTCAACTGGGTACACCACAGTCCGAGCACCAGTGGTCTCTCTTCGGTCAACTCATGGAGAACGAAGGACAGCTTCCCAGTCCCTCGTCGCATCACACGTCTTGGAGAGCACCAAGCTCCACCCGTCCCCGGAGTGACCGACCAAGCGAGAGCACCGGATCGGTGTCAGACTTCGGCACTCCACGACGAAGTAATGCAGACCCCTTCATGGATGTCCATTCTGTGGCGGAAGAGGACGAGGATTCTGCCGATGACACGACTCGGTTCCCGAGCCGTGCACAATCTTTGCATGAAGCTTATACTCATAATCAGCCTTATAATCAACGAGAGAGTGACAGCGACGAAGACGACGACTCAGATACTGCAGAAGAGACATCTCCCCTTCCATCGACCAGTACCCCGCCCTGGTACTCCCCGAAACGCATCCCAACCGTGCCCCTTCTGTACCGTAACATCCTCAAGTGTGCAATATCATATTTCATCGCATCCCTTTTTACCTTCTCGCCTCTCTTATCCAAGCTTATCAGTGACCTGACTTCGTATGGTCCTGGACCTCATCAACCATTCCCAAGCGGACATCTGGTGGCAAGCATGTAAGTCTCGACATTTTTCGTAAACAATCCTATTCAAGTGGATCATCACCTTAGCGCTGTGTATTTCAATCCTGCCAAAACTGTTGGGGGTATGATTGAGGCAGACATATTCTGTATAGTTGGTCTCCTTTATTCTTCCTTCGTATGCTTGTCATCTATGTCATTATTTTGGTGGCTTGAGTTGAAGCCTGGCTGGGAATGGCTGGGCGATGCGGTTGCTATCGTATGGATTGGATTGAGTATGAGTGGCGTGGCGTGGGCAAAAGTCTGGATGGTGAGTAAAGTCATCGTTTCTTTCGTGTTAAAGTCGCCCTAAAATACCACCTACAGGCGAGCCCGTCCTTCAACACCGGTGAATTTAATGTGATGAAGCCCGCAAAATTTATAGCTAACTTTCACTTCAGCTTGCAGTATGACAGCCATCATCATCTTTGTCGTGTATGCCACTCGCCCCTTCATACCCCCTTGCTCTTATCTCACTAAGCTCATCCTAGCCTGGTCAAAGAAGGAGGTCTTCGCACTCTACTTCAAGTATCCACCATCGTCGCCTGTGGTTCCTTGGTTTCTAACCTGGTTTGCTACGCCATTTGGCCCCAATCAGCAACCTCCAACCTGCAAACAAACATGTCAAAAACATTGGATTCTTTTTCAACTGTTCTCTCTATGCTTACCAACACCTTCTTGCTCGAGGGCGGCGTGCACAAGAAAAACCATCTAGAAAAGATGCAGCGTGCAGTGGAGAACCACCAGAGCAGCTTCACCAGTCTGCGGAAGAACCTGAGCGAGGCACGGACTGAATGGTTCCACAGGGGAGATGAGAATGGTGCTAAAGGGGAGAATACAGGGAAACGAGCGTACGAAGATGCTGTGGATAGTTTGAACCGTCTTGGACAGCACCTGAACGGACTGAGGAGTGGGACGAGGCTCCAGTACGAGTTAACGAAGGCCGGTGTAGTCAAAGTTCGAACGTTAAAACGAAAGAAGACGGAAAATAGGCCCATGGAACTCGATATAGACATCTCATTGGAAGACGACGAGGAAACAGCGATGCTGAAAGCTGCCGGGGTCATGTTCGGCGATCTGGTCGACGATCTAGGCCCTCCACTCAAATCTCTCTCGGTAGGATACGCAACAATTCTATGTCCACGTCTTTGACTCAGCTTTCTCAGGCTGGATGCACTTTAACTCTCAATCGGCTCCGCGAGGCCTTCGAACAATCCCAAACACAACGACGGATGAGAGGCGCGTTCGGACCAGACGAGTTCATTGAGCTCATTGATAATATCGAAAAAGCCTTGGTGCGGTTCGAAAGCACGTCCAACCATGCCGTTCTGCGATTGTACAGGAAGAGCGATGTGCCCGTTTCATCTCGTCCACAGTCTGTAGCCAGTTACCATGGTCGCCACAGTATTTATTCTTCCCGAGGTGATGATATGGACAACTCTTTCCTTATGGGGGGCGATCATGAGCATGTTTTTTTGGTCTACTTGTGCGCCTGTTCTCTCCAATCTGGGACTTTGCTAACGTGGCCCTTTAGCTTCATTTTCACTCTTCAAGAGTTCTCGAGGGAAGTCATCTCGCTTGTTGATGCCATGAGCCGGATATATCATTACGAGCAAGCTCGCGTGGATCGGGGTGCATGGTGGAGCCGACTACTGAAAATCGTCGGCCACAAGGTCTCCCAGTGCAGATTTTGGAGATCAAAGAACCCCACGAACAACACACGAAGGTATCCAGGGTTGACACGAAGTATATGTGCGTGCAGTACAAATCAAAATTCACGGTCTTCTTCTAATTGTCACATTTTTAGCCGCGTATCTTATCCCAAAACATCGCCGTCCCCAGGCATCGTTCCCCAAAGTACGACCCCACGCCCCCAACACAGTACAGACCCCATCGCGAAATAAACTGCCTTTGGTTGGACGAATTAAACAGACGTTGTGGGCTATCGGGTCGAGACTTGTAGAGAGCGATGCCAAGTACGCCTTCAAAGTCGGTATGGCTACTGCTATAATGGCTGCACCCGCTTTCTTTGATGCTACACGGCCTATTTTCGTCGACTATTGGGGTGATTGGGCCTTGATTTCGGTTCGTATAATCCTTTCTTACACATTCATCTTACCAAACACGGGATGCGCAGTTCTTCTCTGTCATTTCCCCCACTATTGGGGCGACCAATTACCTGAGCTTCCAGCGTGTTCTAGGAACTCTGTAAGTGTCACGACCTATGGCCGCCTCCATCCCTCTAATTCTGTCCTTCTAGGTTTGGGGCAGCAGTCGCTGCTGGTGTATTTACCCTCTTCCCTGATTCCCCTGTCATCCTTTCTGTATTCGGTTTTCTGTTTTCTCTGCCCTGTTTCTACTATGCAGTGGGACAACCCCAATATCTTTCTGCATCACGCTTCGTCCTTCTCACGTATAACCTGAGTTGTTTATATTGGTAAGCACCATCCCTCGTAACCCGCATTGTATTAATGTGGTCGAAACACCAGCTACAATCTACGCCAGAAGGATATTTCCGTTCTCCACATTGCATTCCATCGCGCTCTTGCCGTCACCGCCGGAGTTGCATGGGCCGCTTTTATTGCAAGATTCTGGTGGCCTGCAGAAGCAAGGCGAGAGCTCAGCAAGGCTCTAGGCGAGTAAGTGACCTCGACCATACTGGAGAAATCACTCATAGACACATACTCTTTTTAGATTTTGTTTGAACATCGGCTGGCTTTACACTCGTCTAGTTGCATCCAACTCCTTTGTCACCGAGGCTTCTCATGAGAGGCGTATGAATGAGAACGTTGATCACAATCTTTCAGATAATGATACATTTTTATCCGTCCCCACTGAACCCACAGGGCTTAACGACTCAATTAAAGAGTTCATGGCGATGTTCGTCACTTTTCACCCATATGAGTAACGTCGCTGTGCTGACCAAACTCATCAGGGAACTGCATTTACAAATTAAACTCATCGAGCTTCAAGGTCTGCTCGCGCAGACGCAGCATGAACCACGTTTGAAAGGGCCTTTTCCTATCCTGTTATACCGAGGGATCTTGACGAGCCTGCAGACCATCCTTGACAAACTTCACAGTATGCGATGTGTTACAACTAGAGAAGAATGGTAAGTACATGTCTGTACACAGCTCCATTCAATACATTTATGGCCTACAGGTATACGGCAAGTACTTGAGGATATTTCATAAAACTGCAATTGATGTCCTATCATCTGTAGAGTGTTCGGCAGGATTTTATCATACCCGTCAACAAAGAAAGGCATGAAATGGCTGGAAACATCATACTCAGTTTCTCGACACTTGCATCTGCATTCAGACTCAAGGCTCCACTTCCGCCGTACCTCCCTCCCGCGGAGAAAGCAAGACAGCGTCTGGTATTATGTTTTTCTCTTCTTTTACATCCCATTAGTGTTAAGCATAGAAATCTTTTGGCAGGTTGATGCCATCCGCAAACTGGATGTAGTAAAGAACAGAGACGTCAAGGGATCGAGGCAACTCCTCTTTTTCGCGTACGCGTTGACGATGAAGGGTGTGACACAAGAATTGGAATCGCTAGGACGAACGTTACAAACCGCATTCGGAGTGATCGGACAGACCGCCGAAGAATTTGAGGCATTATTCATGGACCCAGAGGAGAGTCGGAAGAAGATCAACTTTGCCGCATAAGCACATAGCATATAGGATACCCTTGATACACTACACTCAATACCCAGGCATCATGTCCGATACATCTGGAAATAAACGTGATACATATTTGGAAATAATAAACATGATATAGTAAGTCTTTAAAGGCAAACGACAAAACGATGCAAATGTAGGAATGTCTGTGCGTGAATTGTATTATAATTTAACGAATGTGTAGGTATGGACCCTAGGCCACGTATAAACGTGAAAAGAGAACGAAGTCTGGAACGTTTGATTCTTAGCTTACGGCGAGTCCGAAATCAGCCAACGGTGTGCCTTCACCTCCTCGATCGTCGCGCGCGTCTTTGGATTGGGATCTAGGCATCTGCGCATTAAGCTCATGGCTGCTCTGGACAGTCTCGCCCCAGGTACGTCCGCCAACACGATCCTTCCATTGATGGCATCCTTGACGGTTGGAAATGGTGAGGTTCCGGTGAGAATATAAGATAGTAGGACACCTAGGGTCCATATTTCTGCCGGCGGGGCTTGATACTCTTTCTTGAGAAGGATTTCAGAGGACGCATATGCGGTGGTACCAAAGAATAGGGTATAAAAGGGACGAGAATCATTTGGATCTACCACGGCAGCACTCCCGAAGTCGATTAGCTTGACCTGTAAGTCGAAGTCAATGCCGTGGTCGAGGGCCAGAAAACTGATAGAAATTACATTGCAATCTTTATCAATGACAATATTTTCATCTTTAATATCGCGGTGCGTTACGCCTTGACTGTCGAGATAATGTACCGCGTCTACGACTTGAGAGAAGACGTGGCGGGCTTGATCCTCGGAGAGCCGTTTGTGTTCCGACTGCTCAATGCATTCAAAGAGATCATGAGATGGGCGTCTGGTAAACTTCGTGCGCAACGGTGAACAGGAATTCAGTGGTGATACATTAGGTAGATTGATGTTATGGTATACATGATATGGAGGTTGCTTTGGGGGAGTTTCGAAATTGTTGGGAGATTCGCCGCGGTCAGAGCTAACCAGTGAGCTCGCTGAGCCCGAAGGAGACAGAGTTGGTGTCGACATCGTTGAGGAAATTGTGGACATGGAACCTGGTGTAGATATAGAATGATGAATGGCGGTTTTAGGCCAAGGGGAGCCATGGAGCTCCTGAATCTGATGATCGTCGGTCAGAGGGAAATGTTCGACTGTCTAAAGATGCTGAACGTACGAGATAAAAATACAAAGAGTCCTCGAAGAGATCGAAACATTTGACAATATTGGGATGGTCGATGAGATTGAGCAGCATAACTTCTGTGGGCAGTCTACCAATGACATCGTCCTCCATCCAGGCGTGTTCAGGTACCTTGTCCTTCATGATGAACTTAACAGCAACTTCATGACCTTCGATTCTGTGGCGTGCTGTCATAACGAAACCATAACCTCCTGAACCAAGTTCGTCCTCAAGTCGGTAGGCGCGGGCGAAACAAGGGTTTAGCTTATGTCCCGATGGAAATTGGGGGGAGTGCAGGCTGGCATCGAGGTCGTAGTATAAAAAAGGGTCTTTGTCTCGGAAAATAGGACCGGAAGAAGCACTCCGAACGGGAGATTGGCCGTAATTATTGTACTTGGCGTCGATAGAGAAGCCGTCGGAAAAAGCAGACACAAAATCATCTGCTTTCATTGGAGAACTATAACTAGATGAATCGCTTATCACAGGAAATGGCGAGTGGTGCTCATGACACTGTCGTATCTCCTCCTTTGACAAATGTAGAAAGGGGCGAGGTAGGGGGGAGTGAAATTCGGCTACAGGTTCGGTTTGGGAGTTGGCGTGAGGCACAAAAGGAGTCTGAGGGGTTGCGCTTTCTGCAGGCGAAGGATGGCCAGCCAGTGGATAGAAACATGAGTCTAGAGGCGATACAGGTGAAGAGAAGACATCTAAATGCATTTGCGACCGTTGGGGATGGGTTTCCGGGGAACACATTGTTGGTGTTGAGAGGCAAAGGACAGAAAATACAAATAAGGACGAGTCAACGCTTTGAAAGAGAGTGAGCCAGCGTATACAATGTGCTGGTTGTGCCGCTTTGGCCTTTAATCGGCCTTGACAATGAGCGTTTCGAACAAGAAAGTGGTTTGAACAAAGCGGAACGGAGGGAATCCCAGTTTCACACAACAATGTTTCAGCCCACGTGACACAAGCCGCTATTTGACTGTTAAATAATGAATATTGAATAGTCACTATAATGTAGCCTTGTCATAGTCTGCAGACAGAGTATTCCAGAGTCATCAATCATCTACTCAGTAACATCCGCCAGGGACCACATGTAATAAACACCTGGCAACTTTGTGAAGAAATGTCGTCAATAAATACGCGTCAAGCTTACCGAGACTCCTGTAAGGCTTCCAACATTCAGTCAAGTCTTCCATCTCTTTCGGGGTCAGAAACGCTCCTCTAAATGTGTCTTTGTGAGGATCTTATTGTCACTGCGGATTCAGAACATACTTAATTTTCTTCTTTCCGTCAAGCCTGCTTTTCAAGAGGCCGACTTCGATACCAGGCGGAAGGGGAACAGGTTGGAAGCCTGTGTCAACAGCTGGTTTATCCAACGTCTTCTTAATCGAAGGCGTGAATGCAGGAGGAATTGTAACCATGCCACCATCATCAGGCTCACCGTCCCCTGAGATTGCTGGAAGGACCGAAGAGATGACTGGCAGAGGAGTATCCAGCAACGCTGATGTCGATGCTTCTGCTGGTTTGAATGAATTCCCAAATATCGGAAGTTCGTCTTCATTTGAGGTGGTCGATGCTACCATACCCTCTTTCCCTTTCTGTCCTTTCTTTGTCGTCTTCTTGGTTATAGATTGACCGCCGACTTTTTCTGGAGAAATGCTGTAATTATGAAAAGGTGAATGGAGCGACAAGAACCATCGAACAAGGCCCCGTTGAACCCCAAGATCACCTGTGTACTAGTTTAATTCAAAAGCTACTTTTCTTTCAGCAAAATGGAAGCGAAACTGACCAACAGGAAGGATATCGGGCCGTCTCAGAGAGAATATGGCGAACATATCAACTTATCACCAAAACAGTCAGTGGCAAACGAGGCCCGAATAATCATTGTATTACCGGTCCACTTTCAAAGCCAACCAAAATACGTGAGGTAAGGTCACGAGGTCAATGAGAGACGTACTCGTCCAATACCTCTGACTTCAATGAGCATCTGGGCCAATTCGTCGTCGTTAGCATTAACCAGTTTCTGAGTCGATAGACGTCCATCTGCAAATCTTGAGGCTAAATCTTGTACTGAAATGAACGTTAATATGCTGATATATAGATGGAGTAGAGCAACCCTAACTGTATTCAGCTTTGCGTGTGCTCAGCCCCGCGGTCTTCAAAGTCGGTATGTCTGTTTTGGAAACCTGTTCTGGGCTTGGGAAGAATGAAGCGGAGGACTTGACCGCCCTTCAGAAAGAAATGAGAATAATAGATATCAGATGCAATGTTAACGCAACTCGTAATCCGTAGGCTTCTCCGGGAGTGAAGAGTCGTACAGCCTGACGAATCTGTGATTGATGGAACGAGCCGCTAGCCAAGAGATTTGTTGACCTCTTGGAGTGATAACGTCAAATATTAAAAAGGAAGAAGAAGCGCAAGTCATACAAGATAGAAGTGACTAGCGCCCTGATATATCAAAGTCAGAGATGAATCGTCCGATTTTTCCTATTTTAGCAAGGTGTAGTTTCACCGGAAAGGATGGACTTGTTCCAAGTGTTCGAAAGGTTTGCATGTCATTTTGCTGAACAAGTCTTCAAAGCGGTGATCAACACGAATAAGATGTTGCCTCGCATCCTCAAACGAAAAAGTCAAAACAGCAGGAAGCAGCGTTGTAGCTTCCTGCGAGTCTTGCGCATTGATACAAGAGCTGGAGTTGGTCTGAACAACGTTACCCGGTACTGAAACTGGTGTTGCTGGTGTGGAAACTGCCTTGGGCACCCGGGGACGCTTCTGACTTGACTTTGGAGGCGAAGTTTGATCTAGCTTGCGTTTATCCCCCGCAGAATTGGTCACAGTACGAGTTGCTGATCGAGTAGTGGGCATAATGAGTGAAGGTCCAAAATACCGTGAAGTCACATAGAACATGCGCTAAGCACGAAAAGAAATTGCTTTCACAGTCGGTTATAAGCGCTCACTGAAAGATGGCCCAAAACGATACGAGTTAATCGTGCATTACGTAATACGAATAGCCAAGAGCCGAGCCGGTGCTTGTGCATGCTTGCTGCGCATCTTAATTTGGGCTTTAGCCCCTAAGTATATATGGTACGCTCATGTCATTGGTGCGAAAGATTCGCTCCCTGACCACTACTACTTCTCATCACTTACAATTACCAAGAAATCTATTCAAAGACCCATCAAGCATGCCTCAGAGCAAGTATCTAGAAGCCGTTGAATCACACCATTAACCACCATGCGCCGTTATAGAGTATATTGTCGTTTTCAAGGAGAACGTCACACAACAACAGATCGACAAATATGCAAATGATGTTGAAAAAAATGGTGCTACCCCTAGACTTACAGCTATTGATCTGCGATGAACCCATTTGATCAGGTGGAGAGGTCACCAATTCATACACTGACATATTGAAGGTGAGCCTTCCACCTCTCACTCTTTGTTAACAATCGGAAACCAATATGGTAGGGATTTGCTGCTAATATCACCGATGAACAACTTCAAACCTTCCAATCTCTTCAGGGAGAGGGTATAATTGATTACATTGGTTCGTTCCGGACATCGGTCTCTAAGGATCTTTACGACCAAAAAGCTAACTTGGAGTGTGGTAATTCAAGAACCCGATGGCGTCGCCACCACCCAGTAGAGATACTCCTAGTCCACGGAGGCAGAATAAACTAACGGACACAGCCTGTAAATGAGCCTAGAGTTGATACCAATTGTCGAAGAACACAAACGTGATATAGTACAACATACATGGTACCTGAGTGAACTTATTGAATTTCTTGCTCGGGTGGCTTGGCTAACAGTCGGCACTGTGGTACAGTGTACACTGGTATATGATGTTGAGAACTCCGTATCAGCCTCATTAATCACGTCGTATAAACTACCGTGAATGCTGATCCAATGATTATCCGACGTGAAGAATAAATCTGCGTGGTGGGGGACGTCCACATGATTCAAGATAGTAGCACGCATGGCGACAAACTATAACTGCGGAATATTGCGCAACTAAGGCTAAATCTCATGGTAATTTCGCCCCCCTTTCCTTACTATAACTTTCTTCGCCTGCAATCACCCATATCAAAATCAATGCAACTAACAAGTGAGCGCAAGATTCAAGCTCATTGTGGTTGCAGTGCTTATAGTTGATATCATATAGGATCAATCATCGTTTTCAAGGACGGAGTCACAGATGATGAAATGGAGGATGTGATTGAAAGCATGAGGATTGCGGGTTTGTGAATCTCTTATATTAATGATCATTTGAATCCTGACGACTTTCAACTCCTATTTATAGGAGCGCATGTAACAAACATCTACAAGGAGGTCTACAAAGTGATTATCTCATGGAAAGAGCTTGATTCTAGTACTCATTGTTGCCTACTAGGGATTTGCGGCTACTATGTCTGATATTCAGCTGTCCCGACTGCAACTGCTGACTGGGAAAAATATTGATTACATCGGCAAGTCCAGATTAACGTCGTGAAACATCCTTGAGTAAAAATTAAATGGGTCGCGGTGCATATGTACAGAATCCGACGGTGTTGTAACAACATTTGATTAATCAATGGTAGCTGTTCCAGGCTGGTCTGGGACACAGGCCGATATACGTAATAGGACAGAGAATCAAAGATGTGCGACCGCGATGTGTTTCCTCTCGAATGTGCCGGTATATTACAATAAACAATGGGTATCATGTGAATGCTAGCGTCATAAGAGTCATGAAGTCGGGAGTTGATTTAGGGTGATAGTTACTTGACAGGAGCTGCAGTAACCGTGATGGCAGGGGGCAAGGGTGTCGGCTGAGTAGAAGACTGAAGGTCCGCTGGCAATTGGGGTAGCGGAAAGGGGATTGCAAAAGGGGGGTTTACCGATTCAGGAGGGGATGTCGGCTGAGAAGGTGGAGCAGAAGCAGGAGGATCGGATATGACCTTATCTCCATCTTCAATCGGTAGGATTCTCTTTACTGGAGGTTCAGCGAAATCCCAAGGTCGGGGAACCTGTAGAAGGATATCAGTACAGGTACTCAGGAATGTGTTAGAATAGGGTACCATAGCAGCAGGCATTATCCTTGTCAAAGTATTAGCATGGGGGACGCGCTGTGGGGGTGAGGCTTACCAAGTCGCGGCACAAACCACACCACGTCCCTTATCCTGTTTCTTGATATTGTTAAACTCATAATCGATGAACTGCGCAATGTAGCGAACGAATGGAAGTATTTCGCGAACCCCATTGTTAATTAAAGATAGGGCAGAAAGGAAATTGACGACAGTCCCCGCGATGGATTGAGCATTCTGGAAATAGATCAGCATTGCGTTTAAAGAAAAACCGTGACTCCTGGACTGACGGCTAAATATTCCAACGAAGGAGGAGGGAGAACGTACTCAAGGCCCCACCAATCTGAAGAATAGGATTGAACGACAACAAGGTGGAAAGACAAACCTCACCGACAAGTTAGAACAGACATGCGGTCCTTTGGAGGATATACACCTAGGGGTTCGATTGCAATGAACCTTGCAAATCCGATCATAACATTATAAATACCAACCCTCATGGTCGGGAAGAATGGCCTTTCCAGTCGCGAAACCGAGAGCCATTAGTTGAGGTGTTATCATTTCGATGCCTTTGAGAACGGTCTCCGCAGTTGGAACTGCCCCAGCCAAAATACCCTTCCCGTCTCCAGGTTGGCCCAATCCCAAATCCGGGGAGGTTATAAGGTCTACAATGTTCATCTCCATGAACGCCGCTGTCAGTTTATCAAGGGACAGGGAGGAAACACCGGTAACGTTGGCTGTGTCCTCGCCCTCGATATTCTCCGAAAGGCACGAAAAATGCAGTTTATGCTCTTCTATATCTGTGTGTTCGAGGCACACAGCATGAACTGGACCCCTCCCATACGTCGCTCCCTCTGCATCTGAAACAGGCAACGCACGCAATTGAGCGATAACTTTGTTTGCTGACTTTGGTTTGATGAGTTGAGATTTGATCCGACTTAACTGGGGCTTTGCGTGTGCAGGTGTGAGCTGAGGTGATGCGGTTGCCGAAGGGCCTATGATGAGTGACCTGACTACCAAAGCAGATTGCTTCGCGCGCTTGTCTGAGTTAGAGATACGGCCTTTTATGAAGCGCTTCGAGAAGGAAGTATTAATGTGCGCCCTTTTATTGTGTTCCTGAACGCTCGAGAGTATGTGCTTATGCTGAGCTCGCGACTTGGATCCGAATGAGAGCAAACGGAAAGAGAAGAAACGTAAATTGAATTTCGTCTCGCCAATGAGGCTGTCGTCAAACTTGGTATTCTGTGCAGTCATGGTGGACGTCGCTAGCGATGTTGGAGGGGCGTCGGTTGGGAGGCTGGGTACATAGGCAGGTGCGAGTTGTAGTTCTAATCTCCTGTCAAGGCTTTGGCTGTCTTTTCGCAGTTCAGGCTCCTGGTCCTTTTGAGGTATCACTCCAACCTTCTCTTCAATCCCTATGGACGTAGCTGAGTACGAGAAGAAGGAGAAGACGCCCATTTGGGGAGATTCAAGATGAAAGGCGTGTGGCAAGTGAGCGAATGCTCGCTAATATTGACGTTCTTTCCCACACAGCACTCAGGCGACCCCCACCTTTTACGACCGCGTCTGAGCCGGATTATATACCCTTCACGTCCACCTACACATCGCTGAGTGGGAGCTAGAAGCGTTGTATGCACAATGTCAACCCTGAGTGACAGACCGCCGGTCCCACGTAGCATAAAAGAAATAATCCGGTAAGGCCGCAACAACCGATTCAATTCAAATGTCTGTCTGGCTAATTTACAAGTACTCGGATATCCAAGGAACTTTACGCCGACTTGGTTTGCTGTTACGATGGGTGCGTGCATATATCCGTTAAATGGTCTTGGCGAATATATTGTCTCCCAATGTTCGATTCTTAAGAACCCATTTGATACCCTACCCGGGTCAGCCTTTGAGGTCGTTTCTTCACTCCAAACGATGATTCTTTAGTTTGCGTGCTCAGCTACGTACACAACCCCGCGCAGGATGAGAATGACTTCTTCTACCGACCTCAACCTCATTCAGATGTCCGAGCATATCTCACTCACGCTCCCTCCTCAGGAACCGGGGCTATCAGCATCCTTTTCTCCTCGTTTCCATATGGCCATGATACGGAACTCCTGAAGATTCTGTGCCTCACATTCTTCTTTCTAAATTTATTCTTCTTTGTTTTTTTTACCGGCATCACCATCGCACGATACTGGTTCTATCCACACATATGGGGTTTGATGATTCGACACCCAGTTTCAAGCCTTTACACTGGGTGTTTTCCAATGGGGGCGACGACTATCATCAACGTAGCAGTGGATGTGATCAACACAAGATGTGACTTCGGTGGCAAAGGGTTCCTATATCTTATCTGGGTGATCTGGTGGCTAGATGTTTTTATATCGGTACTTTGTTGTTGGGTTCTGGTACACTTCATGTACGTCATAATCTGCTGTCGCCTATGTTTCTTCTTACATCAAATTCCAGGAAAACATCCCAACAACATTCTTTACAAGCGATGACCTCCGTTTGGTTACTTCCTGTTGTGACGCTTACTGTCGCAGCGTCATCGGGTGGCGTTCTCGCCCGAGCTTTGCAAAAATACTCCCCGCTGCACGCACTCGTGTCAACGACAGTAGCAGTATTCTTGGTCACCGTCGGCCTTACACTTGCCTTGATGATTCTTACAATATATCTATTAAGACTCATTGTCTATGGTCTGCCGCCGGGTGCCACAGTCCTCTCCGTCTTCTTGCCCCTAGGTCCCACTGCCCAGTCAGGATACGCCGTCCTCCTGATTGGCCAGAACTTCAGATCACTTCTTCCACTTGAGCACGGTAACTCTGACATACTTCGTTCCAGTTCTACTGGAGATGTAATAAACGTCATCTGTGTCTGTACTGCATTTCTGCTGTGGTCTCTCGCCTCGATGTGGATCATCTATGCACTTCTCGCTGTCCATGAAGCGACACGGCAAGTTAAATTTCCATTTAAACTGCCCTTTTGGGGTCTGGTCTTTCCAAACGTATGTGCCAATGTCCCCTACACAACTTAGAGCTCACTTTCCCGTTGATAGGGCGTATACGCAAACCTCACAATCAATCTTTCCGTTATTTTTGACTCCACATTTTTTCGTGTGTTTGGTGTCATCTATGCGATCGCCACAATGTTCCTCTGGTTATTCGTAACTACCCGAACGCTCTGGATGGTCTTTGATCGGACTATTTTTGAAATCGAGGACATCGACATTGCTCAATTTGACAAGCACCCTGAGCAGCCGAGACACCCATCGAGTACAACATTGATTGTGGGAAGCGGAGAGTGTCCGAACAAGCAAACTAAGGATGACAAACGTCACATAGCATAGCATATATTTACATGTCATATTGGTGTGGTCGACTCGCATATGTACAAACACTGTTGCAATTCCTTGAACACATATTTGAACAAGGAACCGCCATTGACAATCGATACTGGAAATCTCCCAAGCACAACCTGGAAAGATAGGTGAAGGGGCTTCTCTCATTTTGACAAATTACTTACACTTATCTCTAGCTTTCACGCGTTTACTGAGACCTCTTTGTTCGCTGACAGTCGCCATACAGCCCTAAATTTTCGGGGGGCAATCATGACCAGCAAAATCAGGTGGTGTAAGTGTGTGTTAAATGGACAGTGAAGAAAACAAAACTCAGATTATCGACTCCGAACTAGAAAGGATAATATAACTCACTGAACATATTTCCTTCTAATTGCCGCCAGGATAATATGAGTGCAGTGATCCAGTATCACGGTGTTGGTGTCGATATCAGCTTCCATGGCGAACTTTACTACATGTACCAAGAAAGGGAGTCCCCCGAAGACAGTGACGTGTGACTAAGGAGGTAAGAAAGTTTGCCACCCTTGGATTCTTGAATTTTTCGTCATCTTTGAGAAGAATGTCGAATGCCCCCTTCAACGAGCGAGCTGACATACCGTACATAAGCCCGGAAAGTTGTTTTCTGAACCTTTTCGATACGTTTCCAAATACACAGCGAGACACGGCGGCGGATTTTCCTTGAAAGACGGCGAAGCGCGGGTCTTGTGCTGGCAGAAGACAAAACAGAGAAATGGAATGAATATACATAGAAAGTAAGAAATCGGCATTGACATGTGACTCGGGGAATGACGTGTGATCAATCTGAGATTGCCCTGGTGACCATACTGTATGATCCTGTTGTTCTTACGTAATGTCTGCTCTTTTAACCGATACGGAATGGGTTTTCGTTCGGATCAAAAATAGCTTTTCAAGGTCGTTTCCAATGCTGTGTGTGTCCGACTCTCTTCGAAGAAATTAACCCACTCCACAAACTCTATCTCACCTGACTCCCCAGACAGCGAAGTCGTGGTGGAAAACAGAATATATATGCTGGCTTTTCTTCCAGATCTTTTCATTAAAAGCCAAGAAATCACGCGTGGATCACTAAGGAATTCCGAACGGTGGAATTCCGAATGTCCATTTTTCGGGAGTCACAGGCCATATGAAGGAGGTCTCATATGACACTCATCGAACACTTCCCTAGTTTCTTGCATCACCCCATCACTTGGTAGAGCCCTTTTACATTGGACGGTACTCGGTGCTAGTAATTGCATAGCTCACTCAGAATGACACCCTCCTGTCGAAGGGGTATGAGGGACTGTATTCGGTGAGTGTCCTACCTGATCAGGCAATCCTTCGGCTCTGACTAAATAACGCTAGGAATTTTACTCCAGCGTGGTATACGATTAATATGGGAACGGGAGTAATCTCGTCACTTGCGGCAAAATTCCACTTCGGAGCAGGCTCCTTGACTCTCGAAATTATCTCGCTCGCGTTTTTCTTATTAAATCTGGTACTTTTTATCATAATAAGTGCCATGACAATCGCCCGTTATTGGATGTTTCCCGATGTATGTACCCTTCCTGCTTTTTTCTTTTCTGATCCTGGTTATATACCTTGTAATACAGATGTGGTCAAAGATGATATCCCATCCAGCTCAAAGCCTCTTTGTTGGAGCTTTTGCCATGGGGGCCGCAACTCTCATTAATAGTGCTCTGACCACGAATCAGTCATGGTCGTTCGGAGGGACGGGCTTCCTTTATGCTCTCTGGGCATTTTGGTTGTTAGACCTAGGTGTTTCATCCCTGACTGCGTTCGGAATGCTGTATGTCATGTCCGTAGGTTTTTTCATTCTCACCTTGCAAAATTTTGACAATTTCCTGTCAGGATGACAACTCACCATCATTCGCTTTCCCAAATGGCTTCTGTCTGGATCCTACCTATGGTCACCCTCATAGTCGCATCTTCGAGTGGCGGACTCATCGCAGACGCATTAATCCGTCACTCAACTCATCTCGCCATAGTCACCACCGCCATGTCTTTTACCGCACTCATCATGGGGCTATCAATGGCCCTCATGATCATCACCGTCTACTTGACACGACTAGTGCTACACGGTCCCCCAAATCCCAGCCTTATCCTATCCTCCTTCATAGTCCTCGGCCCTCTAGGGCAAGGTGGATTTTCACTTCTAGTGAACGGCCATAATCTGTCGAATTTGCTCCCTCTCCACCTGGGAGAAAATATTCCGTTTGCAACCCTTACAGGGCAAATGCTTTATGCCGCGTGTTTCTGTGGGGCTTGGGTGCTATGGTCCATGGGAATTGCATGGGCGATCATTGCGTTGTGGTCAGTATACGCTGTATTGAAGAAAGAGAGAATCCCGTTCGCCCTATCGTACTGGGGGGCCATTTTCCCCATCGGTGTCTTCGGTCTCCTCTCAGTACAGCTTGGTGAAGTGCTCGAGAGTCCATTTTTTCATTACTTCGGTGCAATATGGTCGAGTAAGCTACTTTCACTGCCTCTTGTCGAAGCCAGCTCATTCTATCTTCCAGTTATCACCCTCATCCTCTGGATCTCCGCGACAGTGAAAACTATTCCTGTCGTTTGGGATAGAACGATCTTCGTCGCTCCTTGCCTTGCCAACTCGGCCTCTCCAGAGAAGATGTCTGAAATGACTGCATCTACCGTTCCCGAAACCCCGACGACTGTGTAGCCATTAAATTTTCACATCACTAGGTATCGGCCAATAGAGGGTTTGATGACGATATATGTGGCAATCACCGTGCATCTCATCAACCCTTCCGAATC
This sequence comes from Collybia mongolica, assembly GCA_013420905.1. Taxonomy (NCBI): domain Eukaryota; kingdom Fungi; phylum Basidiomycota; class Agaricomycetes; order Agaricales; family Clitocybaceae; genus Collybia; species Collybia mongolica. Next base: position 2,169,350 of record JAAXNY010000004.1, read on the forward strand.
TTCACGCTGACCGAGTCGGTTTGTAAAGCTTACCTTGATGGTAAGCTAAAGCATGGTTTATACTAAGCTAAGCGGCGAATCTGTAATTGACCAACGATGCATTTCGCCGAATACCATACTTTACGTATTTATATCTACACGACATATAGTACGTATATATATACTAGGGTTACACATATTCCGAGCCGCATGACGCGTGTTCCCTGTTGGAACCTCCCATCAACATCAAGAAATCGAAGCTGCATTGTGATCCCCAAGGTCTCTATCACATGATATGACCTGGTGGGACAGCACAGCATTGCATTGCCATCTTAGTAGTACGAGGTAAGTTTATTCAATTCACGTCTCTACCAACAACGATCAAGTCTTCACCTCTAAACTTGTACTCACAACACGCTCCATTATTAGTGTGCCGTTTTCAGGGTTTAGAATCCTCGAGGCTGTAAATATGCCAAATGGTATCGTCTATATATCATCATCATCTGACTGAGCTTCGATTCAAAAATTCATTCACAAACCATGCGCACCAAAGTCACCCGAAACATTCGCAACACCTTTATTCACATTCTCCCTCCCCCTTTGAATAGCTCGTGATTCGGGACCAACTGCCAGCCATGAGCGACATACTATAAATGTACAACCAAGGAGCAGTTGTGGGACCCCTCTCCCTCTTCCATTAAACTTCTAATGCTATTCTTCTCGTACTCCCTCGTCTCTCTTTCATTTGTGTCGGCCCTGGTGCCAACCATCGCACACCCTGTCATTGAGAAAAGGGCACAATGTCAAGCAACACTGAATAACGCCCTGGTGTGTTTCCAGATGGGGCAGGGGCCTCGAATGTCTGACGCATCCTATCCCTCAGATTGTAGCTAGTCGTTTGCAGAGTCATTATTTCAATGCCGGCACTGGTCAATATACAGGTGGTTCGCTTTGGACAGATGCAGTAAGCCGTAGTACTCGTCCATTCAGTGATAGAGGTGTATCACCCAATATCCTTAGAACACTGTGGAAGATCTTCATAATCTGATGCTTGCGACGGGAACCGATGATTTTTCAACTGCCGGTGAAACCTCGTTTATTGGTAGAGCTGCTCTCAATAGCGGCACAAATTGGCAAAACATACTGGGTGGAAGTAATGACGACGCCGGGGTATGGAATCTTTAATCGCTTGAAATCTCCAAATGTCAACTCAAGTGGTATGAACAACATTTTTAGTGGATCGTCCTAGCGCTCTGGAAGATTGCTGACTACAAAGCAAGCCGTGGAAAGGACAATAGTGCATACCTCGTAAGTCCCTAGCTATCGGAGTTTTACTCCCAGATGCTCATTTCAACTTTTTCCCCATAGAACAGCGCAAGTAAGATCTACAATATCATAAGCGGCCAATGGGACGACGCCACCTGTGGGGGAGGAGGTAAACTCCAACCCATTCATCCTGATGCCACTGCTCAAAACACCGGGTTAAGTTTGGTGGTCAACAGCCCATACCTACAAAAATGCTATTACAAACGAGCTTTATCTTCTTCTCTCCGCCTCTGGTTATCTCAGGAACAGAAACCCAACATATCTGAGCAACGCGAAGAAGGTATGGGTGAAATATTGGTCTACGCATAAAGTTTGACCTTATCTTTGTCAAGTCCTGGGCTTGGTGTAGGCCGTTGTTTATTTTTTCCGCAGTACTCTATCTCCTAACGAGTTCTAGTGAGCAACTCGGGGATGCGCAATTCCGCCGGCCTTTACAACGATGGTCTGAACGACGCGTGCCAAAATAACGGACAGGTAGGAAGGGTATATGCTCTGGATCAGTTGCAACTGTTAATACGCCCATGCTAGACAACCTGGACCTACAATCAGGTGACATCTCTACTCCAGTTCCCTTACTAGTCTTATTAAAGAGCTCAATTTAGGGTGTTATCGCCTCTGGTTTAGCTGCTCTCTCAGTTGCAACTGGCGATAAATCACTTCTGACTCAAGCCGAAATCACCCTCGATGCGACCATTGCCAGGTTATCTACCAACAACATCCTTAGGGAGTCTTGCGATAATGCCGTTGGAGGAGGCTCTGTCTGTAATCAGGACCAGGTATTCCCACACTTCTTGTCAACGGTCATAACATCACTAAATATTAATCTCAAGCAACTATTCAAGGTCAGAAAAATATTAAAATCGTACTTGGGTGTTCAGTATGAATTTTGACTCCTCTAGGGACTCTGGACCAAGCATTTGCAGTACTACTTGGATATGGCAAACGACCCAGCTCGCACAGCAAAATATGCTTCCTATCTTGCATCCCAGACATCAGCCGTTTTCCATTTTGGAACAAGCGCCAGTAATGATGTGGGCTCAGTTTGGTACGCCCCGGATCAGGTACGCTAAGGACCAGATCCCACATCTTAGTGCCTAATTATCTCAATAGGGCGGTTCTATTTTTACACCCAAGACAAGTGCCAGTGGATTGGAGGCCCATGTAGCCGCGGCGAAGTATGGTACATGCTAGAGACGTTGAGTGATATCTAAGTCGGCTCAGCGGTTTATAAATATTCCGAACGTATAGTAACAAGATTTTATGTCATGCAAAGGGAAAAATCCAGCTAAGATCATTAAATAGCGCACAGGGTTATGAGCCCAAGTGATAACCGCGCAGTTCAACTGCTCGGGTTCCCTTTAATTGCTGGATGTGTCTGTTCAAGAGAACTTCTCTCCAGGACCTGGCGTCGTTGGCTCGACTTCCTCTCGGATCGTTTCTTCCTCAGGCCCCTTCCATTTCCCTTTACTACCTGATACGAGGTCCTCCACCGGGGGGGTCCCATTCAGAGCCCGCTCCAGTGCTTCGTCTGTCATTAATTCCTGTCCAAATTACTGTTATGTAGAGTCCATACCTTTCTCGCCCCTCTTTTTGAGCCGCAAGGACATTGCAGCTTGCAACGAATCGATATAAGAGTCATATTTGACAATTTCGGTTAGTAAATATTGGGATTTCTTTTCCCAATTGCTTTGTGCTTTGAGCGCGGTGGCAGTTCTAGGTTGATACTTAAAATAGGGATGTGGGTAAGAGAAAAGATAACATTGCAGTGGTACGGACCAAAGCAGTCATGGGTTCGCGGTACTCGTTGTGCCGTTTGAGATCTTTTTTCATCATTGATACATGTTTCCTCAGTGCGTCAAGTTGGGTCTCTTCATCGTGAATACTGGAGACAGTTGGCGGAAGGGGCGGCTTCCAATCATTGACGAAGGTCTTGTCGGCCCACGGTGAATGAGCGGCCCGGACCGTAGCGGACCCATCTCTCCATCCGAATTTACTTCGGCTACTTCGTCCGCTCCGAACACTCACGGCGTCCGAATGATCCAGAGTCCCTTCTTTGATTGATTCTCCATCGGATTGAGAGCGGGCGTGAGGGTACAGATCTGCAACACGGTTCCACCCGTACTCCATATTCGAGACACCACCAGCAAGGGGCTCTTTACTTGTGCGTGCGGCCCAGTAGTTGCAGGTAGAAACCCATTCATTAACAAGTTCCTCTGTGCCTGCTTGGAAGAAATATACAGCGCCGTTGGCCATGGTCAACACCATACAATATGGCCTCTGCCGATTGTATCCAGGCGGTGGTAGTGAGTGTGCCAAAGAGTGAGCTAGATAGACGGTCCCAACGGGGTGTGCATTGGCCTATTATGGCACCATCAGCGAACACTTGAACACTTTGGGCGAATGTTGTTTCGACTCACCAGCCAGTTGCCGCCTCCAAAGGTCCCGGAACCGCCTCCAGTACTTTCACCAAAAGTGAACATATTCAACTCGCCTTTTTGAATTACTACAAAGACATCCAACCATGCTTTGTCTCGAGCCCTCCTTCCAGTCGACTCCCAGTACTGCTTACGACAGAGCATTCCTTCCTTGGCCCATGGTGCCCCAAGGAGGGCCAATTCTTCATCAGTAATACTTATTGTTGTCGAACTCGAGCCATTACTGTGAGTGCTGCGATCGTCATCTTCCTGTGCTTCGCGAATAATGGTATGTGAGAGGTTAGAAGCAAACCCGAGGGTTGGATTAAGGAAAGACGAGCTTGAACCATAGAGTCCCTTCAGGACGTATGGTCAGTACGAGTTTTAGGTAAGGGGGGGGACTTACTTCGTGTGTTGATGTTGCAAAGCTCGGTGATGGGCTCACTCTTCCATCTATGCTACTATTGCTACTATAAGGGCTAGTGGTTGACTGAGAGCCAAGAATTGACTGTAACCCGCGAATACTTCCTCGTTTGAGGGTGGTAAGTCGATCTGGAGGTCCTCCACGTAGACTACGGTTGCGCATGAGTGACGTCCCTGGGCTTAACGAAGTCATTGGTGGGCGTGTGGCGCTGGTATTGAGAGGTTGCAATATTTGTTGGCTCTTGACGGCGTTGTACATTTCCTGGAGGGAAAGGGAATTGAAACAGACCTCGTTTGGGTTACATGCACGACAACGTACCTTAAGTAAACTCTCCATGTCAGTCTCCCACCCACGGCCATATACAGGATTTAAACGTGGCCTACTCTCTTGCGCAGCAGAAACTTGAACAGAAGGTGTGCTGCCGTTCCGCTCCTGGGGGACAAGGGTGGTCCATGGACCACCCTCCCGAGATACGCTGTTCCAACTGGTGATACTATCACTTCGTTTGGAACGTGTGAGTGTTTCAGTGCCGTCAGAGTCGGCTCGGACACTGCTACTACAATCGTCATATGTCAGATCAGAGGCCGATATTTGGGGGGATGGGGTTGGGTGGAGCTGCATCTGGATTGCAGTAAGCGTGTTGCGGACAAATTGATTCCGAGACATGCGAGTTGTTAGTTCGGCAACATGCAAGTCAGTATTGAGAAGTAAGAGAGAGTAGGAAACAGCATGGACGATATCTAAAACGACTTTCAGCATTGTGGGTTGACGAAACAGAAACAACCATTACTAGCACTTCCATAGACGCCCCCGGGATTACATTCCCAATAACGCCTACTAAACTCCTCGAGGATGCGATCGACTTGTTGGGTTTCGCCCTTGAGGTAGAGCTTCGCACATAGACGCCTGCAAAATCAAATGAGTTCATGGTGTTGTGGAAGAGCCGCGGGGCTCACCGAAATGCCAGGTCTAATCGAAGACCAGAAAAATCAAAAAAATCAACATAATGATGTAATGTCAACTTGTTGATACGGCCACTGGCAGGGTTTTAGCATTCGCCGGTTGTGTGGATGGATTGACTTACTGCCCCCCCAACCACTCAGCTATTTTTTCCCTCGCCAGAAAGTCTTCATCTTCATGCCAACAACGGGAAGCTAGCTCTTTTCCACGGGAATCCATATCAGCAGTGTCATCAACGGGTGAAACAGCGGCTGTAGAATGTGATAAAATTCGGGTGAGTGTCAGGTCATTGACAGTAAGGTCTTGTTGTGAACTTGTGTGGGGGGGTGCTACTGCTGTGATGGGGTTAAAAAAAAGCCGCCGCACAAACCATGGAAATAAGATGCCCTCACAATTCTGTGTGTCGTCCCCAGTGGGAATAAGGGAAGGCTCAGAGCTTGATGCTGTTGAACGATGAAGGGTACGAAGCCGAGAGTTGTCCCGAGAGCTAGGTGACGACAAGCCAGGAACGGGTCCGCTCCTCGATCGTAGAGGGCTTGTAGGATGCCGCGAGAATATTCCACGCGGAGATCCGATCGATTCTGGCCGTGTAGTAGGTCGAGATATTTGAAGGGACGAGCTGCGTGGTGGGACTATTGGAGACGGACGATTGTCCTTCTTGTGAGAGTCGTCCATTTGAAGGGAAGGGATATGTAAGGTTAAGGTGGGGCTATCGCCATAAGCCCGCGATGAGTTCGACTTTGTGGTCTCTAAGTATTCTTCTCGAGGATCGCGAGACAGAAGGGGCCCGTCAGCCTTCGACCGAAGTGCAGTATATCGTGAAGGAGTAGAAGGATCACGAAGGTCTAAAGAGCCAGATATTGGGTCTAGTTGAGAGAGTTCGCCTTTGAAATCATCCAAAATTCCATTCAACGTAACGTCTTCCAGTCGTGATGGGACATTATCCTTCTTCTCTGGCGTTCGGGGAAGCGGGGAGTTTGAATGTGTTTTCTGAACGGCACTTTTGAAGTCGGCTTCTCCAACGCTCATACTTCTACGCTTCCGTATATTAACGTTGGGTGGGGGTCCGGGGTGTTTCAAATTAGGCGAGTTGACGCTTTCAATGAAGATCATAGAGTGCTCATCGTTATCATCGCTCTCAGGGGTACTTTGATGGTTCATGATAGGTGGCAGAGGTTTGGTAGAGAGCGAAAGACGTTGCTCGGCGCTAAATACGTCGGCTATGGGAGAGCCGACAGGGGATCGTTGGTGCTCAACAGGTATCGGCGGTACAGGAGGAGCAAATGCGTCGAAAAGTGATGGAGATGCATGAGTCGAGGCGTGCAGTGAAGCATCAGTTTTCTGGAGATGATCACCTATCAGTGGCAAAAAGAGAAGGAACCCAGCAAGATGGGCGTACTGATCGCTCCCTGACGGTCCCTGCCCCCTGTCCCAGCATCTTTCCCAAAAATGCACTTGTCTTCGCTCTCACCGACGTTTTCGGCGCCTAAAGGGACTGATGAGATCATCCAACAGACATATATCAAAGACAACTGACTTTGTTTGAAGCATTTTCTTTTGGGCGGGGACTAGGCAATATCCAGTCGGAATTGGATTCTCCGAGGTCACCTCTATATTTCCCTTTAGACAACGGTGTTACTTGGGGTGAAGAGGGATTTGATGAATAAGTGGTCGTCGAACGTTGTCGACCACTCCTTGAGGGTTGGTCGTATGAATTTGGTAGTGGGGGAGGTGACTCGCGTCGTTTGTCCCTTTTATGATGGGCCCCAATAACACCACCCTTCTCCTTTGCCTTTCGAAGGAGGGTCGCAAGATCAGGACTACTCGAAGTCCCTGGTGATCGGTACATTGAACGACGGTTCGTTTGTCGTTCAGTATTATCCTCAGCGTCGTAGAAGACATCGTGAGAGGATGAGGACTGTGACACAGATGAGGCTGGAGTTCGTGTAGACGAAGGACCCGCGATTGGAGAAGGGGTTGGTGGGACAACATTCGGGGTAGAAGGCTGTAAAGCTCGTGGTGTCACCTGTCGTGAGGGGGAAGGTGAGCCAAAACTCGCGTTCATTGGTGAAGGACTGGAATCCAAGCCAAGAGAATTGACATCCAATCCTTCTTTCAACATAACAGTTCCTTCTGCGCGCAGGGCTTGTTCAAAGTCAAGGTCTGTCCGTGAGACCCGGCGATGAATCGGCCTGTTTCCATTCATATCTCCCGATGCAACTGGCTGCAATCCTGACGTATATGTAGTTGGAGGATGTGAGCGCACCGGAGGGGCATGTTGTCGAAAGATGGACGCCAGGGTGGGCAGGAGGACCCAGGATTTGAATCAGTTGAAAATTGCTAGTAAGTTCAACACATAAATCACGTCTAGATAATTTCACACAATTGCAAGCTTGATCAAACGCCACAAGGAAAACGTACCACATGTCCTTGACATGAATAAAATAAAGAAACCCACAATCTACGAGGAATGCACTGTCTAATGTGTGGGTCACTACTTATTGTACGGTTCCTGACGTTGAAGATATATAGAATGGAAAAACCAAGATGATAGTGTACTGATACAATCTATTGACAGTCAATAATAATTAATGATGGAGTCTCCGTGCAAACAAATTGCGCGACTCAAACCCTAGCATCCCTCAAGGACCTGTGGGCGGCATTTCAAGTCCTGCAGAAGTCCGTCGTTGTCGCTTCATAGATACCGCCCCGCCTGAGGTAGTAGACGAATCTCCTCTTCCGTGGTTCGCACCAGGAGGACCCATGCCTCGCCCTAGCCCAGATAACAGAGAATTCGAATGAGAACGAGGACGCGAAGTAGAGGAGGCAATTTTTGGAAGAGTAGCTGATCCTTTTCGAGTATTACCACTCGGTGCACCAGATGCCCGATTCCTTGAAAATGGTCAAAAAAAAGAAACAAACAGTAAAATATAAAGGCCACCACCTTTTCTTTATCACGTCAGTCTTTAATGATAGCGGTCGTACGACCCCATGAAGTTTCTATACGGGTTAGAAACGGAGTTAGTATAGGGTAGTCTAGTAACGATGAAGTGGTTTTACATAAAACAATCCGCATGCGTTACCTGGGACAATAACAATCAGCTTGAGTCTCTTGACGCTAAGACTTTCCTTTATACGTACAAAGTGGTTGGCCCTCTGGATCTCGTCTCCACAACGGTGTGTTTGTCGTTTGACAGTTCGTACACAGTGTCGGGGCCTGGTCCCCCTCTTCAATCACGCCCCGGTCCATCCCGGAGAGGTCTGGTGTACTCGCCGGTGACCTCAGTTCAGTTGGGGAATTGGAGCTGCCAGACGTGGATAACGACTTTCTACGTTGTAGAGATTCCTGCGTTCCCTGTTTCAACGGAATATACTTTCGGCCACCCACCGTTGGTTTCGACCCCAATGGAGTCGTTCCTTCAGTAGGAGGGGTAGATGCATTCGAAACATTATGAGGCTCCGGTGAAGTAGTTGAACTGGAACCCAGGCCATTGCCCCACCCATCACTCGAGGGACTCTCATGGAAACTCGCGTACCCACCGATACCCCCTAAACCCTGCAGTCCGCCACCTCCAATGTTCCCGCTACCAGCGTCGCCCTGCCCGACAGACAAGAGTTGTGTGGGATCCACGTGGGTGTAAGGATTTTGCGGCGAATCTAATCCAGGGTATACAAGACTCAGGAGCTGCCCATAGTCCAGACCACCATCATCCACTCCAGTCGCTAGATTTGCTGCATTGAGCTGGGCATAGCCTTCAGCCATCACGGCACTCGCAGCGGCAGCGGCGGCGGACAATCCTTCGGTATTGTGGGCTGGTGCGACATTTGATCGGTACGCCTGGTTTTGCATGGATGAGTGACTGGAGGAGTGCTGATACTGATTTTCATTTCCACGCATTCCTTCTGAATGCGGTGTAAATTCGCGTTGACTTTCTACAGATGAAGACGCAGGAAGGGCAAACAGCCCCTCATAAGGTGGAAACGAGAAATTGAAAGATGAAGATGGGAACGGACTCCCGCTACTGTCTAGATGATCTGACTCTTGACGCGATAAACCATCCACAATCGAAGGATCCGCGCGCAACATGCTTTCGTAATGAGGTGTCTCTGCACGGCGCTTGGTGCCAATGAGATTGTCGGGAGGTATTGGTTTTCCATTGACTTGGTGCCTACCGCTCAGGCCAGCAAGAATTCCATCCTTAGATACAGTGTGATCGAAGCTTGTCTTGCGCACATGCCGAGGAAAGGTTCGTTCCGTAAGCTGTTCGGGGCCATGAGGTGAGGATGGTACTTTCGTGAGTCCATGCAAACCAGAGGAAGGTAGGGAAGATGGTGCAAACACTGGGCTGTTATATGACGACAACGGACGATTGTATCCGGCGGGGTGCAGATAACGCGATTCTGCAGAGCCGACACCTTCAGATTGGTCTTCATAAACGGACGTTAGGTCGGAATGAGGGTGCAAGAGTTGGTGATAAGGGGGAGTTCGTCTTCCGGAAGAGGACATCGAGACATTACTCCCTGGAATGGGTATACTGGGGGAGGTCGACATGCCGGCTTTGAATGAGCCTGATTTATTGTGGGCAGTCGTATCAGATGACTTGAAGGAATCGTGATTCGATGGAAAAACGAAACGACCATCGTATGCCGCGCTAGTAAGCATTCCGTGTTGGTCGAAGTTAGCAATTGCTTCTGGTGGCCTCGACCGTGAACGGCTAGCGGGCCTCCAATCCATTGATATCCGCGATCTTGACCGACTCATGGTTCGCCAATCCATGGATACAACGCTGGGTGACGGCTAAGTATTGCATCTTCGTCGTCAGTATACAAAGCAGACTCACTCTTGTTCCTCAAAGCCATCTTGATTGGTTCCATCAAAGCCAACGACACGCACTTTAGCTTTGCCCTTATCGATCCTTCTCCCTCTCTCATCCGCCAGTCTAATACCGCCAGGTTCAGGGTCCGATTGTAGCTGTCGTTTTGTAAATTCGTCCATGAGTTCAGAGGTCGAAGAGGAATTTTGGGTCGCCCTCGTTGCTTCCAATGCCTTCGCTTCTTCATCTTCTTTCTTCTTTTTCAGAGCCAATGCCATCATCCTCCAAGTAAGGTTCTCCATCCTTTGAGCATGAGGTAAAGTAGCCTTCGTTCGCGCATACATTCTCCACACCTGAGTGGCTAACGGGTCCTCTTTTGCGAGCTGACCAGGATCTGGCTCAATATCAGTGGTTTGTAGGTCTGGAGAGCCTGATAATCTAGGTGAAGTGAAAGGGCTGGTGGCCTGAGGAGATAAGGATGACCTGTTACGGGTAAAGAGTTCTTCGGAGAAGATATCGGCAAAGAGGGTGGGTTTATCCGTCACCGGGGATATTGTGGGCGATACAGGAGATCGTACATAAGGGCTCCGGTGAGAAAGCTTGCTAGGCCCTGGCACAGAAGATAGCTGCTTATTCAACGTGCCATACGCTGAAGGGGATGTTACTGAAGTAGATGCAGGAGACATCCACAGCGAGGGTGGAAGGCCTGAACCTGACCGTTCACCTGAGTAGGAATAGGTTGGCATATAGTTGTGTGATAAAGAATCCATTGCTCTGTCGACTGGTGAAGAAACAAGGCCGCTGTTCGCTTGAGACACCCCTGGGTCGGTCAAGTTACTTCTCGGCCAATGAACATTTCTTCTGACCTCTACCCAAGATCTTAGAATAAGTGAAATTGTTATTGATAGGAGGAAATGAGACATACCTGCCATCCCCTTGCCTTTGAGCTCAGATGATGAGGTGTTTGAGCGTGGGAGTGCGTTCTTCGATAAATATGCCGAAGTTGTTTTGTAGTTGATAGGTGACTGAGGTTGAGACCATGGCCCAGTAGGGTTTTGGTGGGACGAGACATTTGAGTCGGAGGCCTGCGGTTGGTAATGGTTGTGATATGAGCTGGGAGGGTTGACGGGTGCCCCTGAAGACGCGGCGGGTGAGAGGGTATCACTCGCTGCAAGGGCGGCGTATGCACTGTGATTCATGGACGATGCAAACATATTTCCCCAGTCGCTACCGAAAGATTGCTGCATTCCTGTAGGTAAATCTTGCACCATAGGACGAGCCGATGATTCGGGCAAGAGGTAAGAGTGACCAGACCCAACATGCATATTCTGGGGCCACGGAGAGGAATGCGGAGTTGATGAATGGGAGGATATGTGGGGACTTGGGTCTGATGTATTTGGATGGGCGTGTAAAGATGTGTCGACCGTTGGGCGTGAAGTCGAAGACCAAGACCTGGATAGGCTGGAAGGCTGGTTAGTTGGAAGACTCGAGATCTGGCGACGAGGGTCAACATAGCCCGTCGAAGATGCAGAAGAACGCTCCATAACAAAGTTGGCTTGAAGTTTGTCCGTAGGTACGACTTGAAAACAACAGGTGCAGCCGTTAAGAAGCAGCACCAGCCCAGACGTAAGGCGAAGACAAATTGGTGCCTTTCCCTGAATATAAGGGGACCTATAGTCGAAGGGTGGCCTGAAACTGGATCGCAAGGGAGAACAACGTGGACGAGGAGCAGAAGACCTGCTTGAATCTCAGGCTCACTCCTCAGGCTGCACTCTACCAATGTCCGGTCCGTTTCTCACTGTGAATAGAGGACCCCGGAAGCAAGTCCCTTGTGACATGTCACGTAGCCTGTGACCCTCTGACCCCACGTGTCGGGGTCCCTGGAACACCCTTCAAAGAACATCTCGGTTCCTGTCCAGAAAAATCGGTTTTTTCTTCATAAAAGATAACTAATACTTTGCTATGTGATGTTTCCATATCAACGCTGCTGCTACAGTACTAATGAATACGGTTAATGAGGGACGACAATTACATCCCTTGTCTCGCAATCAAAAGCCTCAGCCCTGAATTACCAGGGTTTGAATATCCTGGCACCTGTCACGTAGAATACCGCCTACAACTCTCAAATGATGTGTTCGCTGCCTCTATCAGCGCCGAGCTCTTGCGAGCTCTCGGACTCTTCACCCGGGACCTACAAGTTTACCGGGCACAATTGATCAAACCATCAGGCGGAATCCGAGGCCCATGGACTCCCACAGTTTCGTGGCCCATCCGCAAAACCGAAATCCATCGAGCCTGCAATTACCTATGTATAGTATGACCTGTTGGCTGCATTTTATCCACCAATACACTACAAAGACAATGGTGTGAACCCTTTCATCATCGCTCCTGTTCTGTTCATTGTCCCACTCGCGACCAGCACCAAGCGGTAACTCAGAAACGCGAAAAGTTACATAGTCATGGCCGCCATCCTCGATCCGGAATTTAATACACCCACGTGCGCCCCTCCCCCTGCTCAAGGTGCCGATCTTGATTTGTCGTAGGTATGTTCTGCTTACCGAGGTTCTAGTGAAAGGTACTTTGTGAGAATATGTCTTGAATAGGAGTACCAGCATCTGATCGGTGCCTCTTCGACCATCTGATCAATCCGGCGTCCCAGCACGCCAGACAACCAATACATGTTAGCTGACAGCATCTGAGATACAGGCCAAGATAACTGGAGGGTATTGACGCAAAGAGACACGAGTGTTCTACATGATTGTACCAAATAATATCACATAAAATAATATGTGCAACAGATTTCTACATAAACAATCACTTTTCTTTCCTGACTTCTAGCGCGGAAATTTGTGTTGGGTCATCACTCCAATTCCAGACCGTGCCAAGCTCGCCTCGAAGGACAGCTGTAACAAGGAGGGAGATGATGCAAGCGGGACTACACAATATCAGTCAAAGGAGGGGATGGTGAGGTCATAACTCATACCTCAAGTAGAGTAGAGCGGGCTGAGCGGCCTCGAATATGTACATCGCGGAGAAAGCAGCAATGAGACCCAGAATATATGCTACCAGCGATGCATAGAAATATGGTTTTCTGAATAACCCACTTTTGAGGGAGCAGCTATAATCATAACGAAGGGCCAGAGCAACGAATGTTCCAGGAATGACAACATCCCCAAGTCCCAGCATTGTGAATCCTTGTGTAGAAGAAAGGACTACCGATTTTGGCCAAAGCAGCTTGATAGGAACGTCAAGGTTTGTGGCAACCTTGAGCATCTACACAGATAGTTCAACAAATACAAAGTCATATTTATTGTACCATCATACTCACCACTTCTGTTCCGAAGACCCACCAAATATCGTAGAAGAACAGTCCTGATAGCAGTATTGAACCAGTTTGGAAGGAGTCGATCCTCAAAACTGAAAGTGCGTTGTGCGTAAACGAAAGCGCCAGAATATCCGTAAGCAGTACAGATTTTCGATTGGATGAAGAGAACGAATAAAGAGCTGATGGGACGGCTGCTAAAGGCAGAAGGAATAATGACGGGGTCCTCCAAGATAAGGAAAACACCGCTACACGCAGGGTTCAGTGAAAACTAGAAGGATGAAGGAATGAACATACTCTTAAAGTTGTATCGAACTGAGATATTTGATTTAGAAAATTGCGTCCAGTGTCTAGGGCCAAGGATATAACGTGCAAGACATATCGAAGACTGCATCAAAGAGTCATCAGAACAAACTTGACTGCAAAAAGACGTGAAATCCCTACTTTCCAGATGCTTCCTATGCCAGCAACGGAGAAATACCATCCAAGAAACCAGTTTATCCAATCAGTTCCAAATACCCTGACGATGGTGTATAACCCAAGAAGTGCTGCAGAGCCAAACTAGTGGACGGGACTCATTAGGCTACAACCCTCCTTCAAAAAAGTTCCATGAAAGTCTCACTAAAGGAAACAACCACGCGTCGCCGGAGGACACACGGTCCATATTCTCTTCGTCATCGCCGTAGACAGAAATACCGTTGTGATCTTTCGGGCTCTAATGTATTTGACCACACGTACATAAAGCTTCACGAATTCACGAATAAATAAGCGTACAGGTAATGAAGCAAACGCTCCCATAAAGACAGACACGGTCGCGAGACCGACGAGGCCAACATAAGATGACAAAAGATCCCAGTCAATTTCACCCATAGGCCGGAGAAGAGGTCGATGGTGTGGATGTATCAAACACGTGTGAGGATGAACGTGGCAGGATCCCAAACCAAGATTTGAATGATCCCCCACAAAAGGGTCCAGGAAGCGAATTGTAACGCGCCAAACGAGTTTGTTGTTATTTGCGAACCAAAACACGACATTATTGATGGTAGCTACTAATGAACGCTTGGACGAATATTAATCAACCCCGACTTTTCAAAGCCGTAGCATGTGATCTGAGCACAGGGTATATAGGTCCGTCTGGATAGACTGCAAATCTATCGTTGTGAGTGTCACCACTGGGAAAAATATATTAAATGAGAGCGATCAGAAGCCTGCTTCAGGAATGCAATATAACTCTTACGTCGAGAGATGAGATCTAGCTTGCCTATTGTTATAGCATCATGAGCCTCACTAATTATATGTTATATGTAGTGACTACGTACCAGATAAAGTCCCCTGCCAATCCAGACGAAACGATGGTGTTATACCAATCAGTATAGACGGCGACCTGGTTGGAGGTGACACCGAATTCCTCAATGATAACTGGCTTGTTGGCCTTGGTTTGTGATGCTGCGTGATCAATAATCCACTGTTTCCCCCAAGATTGCGGGCTCCCCTCTTGCCCCCAGTGTCCCTGAATGACATTTAGCCAGTTGACATATATCTCTTGTGACTAACGTACTGGATAAGACTAAAGATGTGCTCTTTTAATAATGGTCCGAGGGACTATAACAGGTAACATACATGGAAAGTTCCAAAATCGAGAGTGCTGATACCCAAGTTCACATCAAAATCAATACCTTCGCCTCCCCTGCATTGCTCAATTTATGAGAAAATATAACAGACGGGAAACGCCTTCATGTACTGGTATGGATAAGTGGGTGCATTGGGTTGATTGTAGAAACCCTCGTCTCCAAGAGCGACGAGATGATTGTTGTTGATAGTTTTGATATATGCGGAGATGGAACGGGCCCAGTTTGTGATCATAGCAGGGGTACATGTGCCGGTCGACGTTCTATCCACGTTTAATAAGTGGTGTTGACGAGATGCAACATGTAAAGCTACTGACCCTGTACTCCCTCTACACCTGGGTTCATTGGCGCGTTCCCAAGCCATGATTGTAGGTTCATTGACATATCGGGTAATGAAGGCCTTTATGTAGTTCTTGAAAGCGTTTTGAATAGCAACATTCGTGTAGAAAAGATCGCGGTTGTTGGAGTTAGCAATTTGCTTTACATAGACATCCATCCCGCCATAGTCGGCCCTGTCGGAAACTGAGCCATCATCATACGTAAGCTAGGATTCAGCCGCCTCACCAGTTGTTAGTACTACAAGCTTATTACTACCCATACTATCCATGCCTTCGGCATGGGGGGGTGGCTTGTCCATTCTGAGGGCAAAATTATATTTATACAAATATATAAAGGGAGTTCCAGATACAGTGGCTCAAAAAACTGCCCCAATGTTTGTACATTTTTGAAAGATCAATATGGTATGAAGTGCTGACATAAGCAGGGGACCTGGGGTAATTATGTAAGATACTATGACATCGTGGCTTTCCAATGGACCCTGGATCATGTGATTTGGATCAATATCCATTAAGCTATAAGCCAAACAAAATGGTTACTTATTGGGGCAGTTTTTTGACCCTTATCTTATTTTCCATTATTCTGGCATTTATGATCCAATGCAAGAACATTATGGACTGTGGGAAGAATAAACAATGTCATGTGACTTTATTTGTATCAATTTGACATGTTGGAATTGGTTCAATCATCTTCTTGACCTCTTACCACCATCATGAAAGCCATTTCTACTGCTCAGCACAATACTGTTGTTTCTCTCCTCAATGAGGGCTATTCTCAGCGTCAAATCAAGGAGAAAACTGGTCTAGGGAAGGGTACCATCAGTAGGATCAGCAAAGATGTGGATGGAAACAAAGAAAACAACCTTGGTGGCCGCCCCTCCAAGCTGTCTGTTCGTGACAAACAGTCAATTATTCGTCAAATCAAGTCAGGGAAGCTTGATAATGCAGTTCAGGCTACCCAATTCATCAATGGCATCATCCCCAATCCTGTCACACCCCAGACAGTCAGAAATGCACTCAAGGAAAATCAATTTTATGCTGCTACAAAGAGGAAAGCTCCTCTTCTCAAACGAGCCCAAAGGAGTACATGAGTTGTGGGATAGATTGGCTGAAGAGTGGGGTGAAATTCCACCAGAGGTATGCCAAAACCTGATAGAAAGTATGCCCAGGCGGATACAAGCAGTTATAAAGGCAAAAGGTGGTCATACAAAGTATTAGATAGAAAATTAATAGAGGGTCAAAAAACTGCCCCAATGAGTAATCATTTTGTTTGGCCTATAGCTTAATGGGTTTTGATCCAAATCACATGATCCAGGGTCCATTGGAAAGCCACGATGTCATAGTATCTTACATAATTACCCCAGGTCCCCTGCTTATGTCAGCACTTCATACCATATTGATCTTTCAAAAATGTACAAACATTGGGGCAGTTTTTTGAGCCACTGTATATGGTCACTGGAGTGTGGATTGCAATTGGCCACAAATGGCGTTGATTTTTTTCCCCCATACCACAGGCTCCCAGAAGCTCCCCTATATGTTTGGAATTTTTTTGCAGATTTGAGACTCCCAAAATGATGGTTTTCCCAGCCCAAAATAGTGGATCTGAGTGATTCTGGCAAAATCCTTGGCCTAAATATAGCAGATTTCAGACCTTCCTTGAGGATTTCTTTCAAGTAATGGGTCACTGGTTCATTTGATCTGTTTCAGTTTGAGAAGAGCCAGAGCCCAGATTCACAATCCTCAGGAAGCACTAAAAAAAACTTGGTCCTAGTATGGCAAGAATTGTCATGTTTTTTTTTCCATATGCTTTATGTTTAATGACATAAGCCCTGGCCCATATAGTGGATTTGAGTCCCATTCTGGCAAAAAACTTTTCCAAACATATAGGGGAGCTTCCAGGGGCCTCATACCACTCTAAGGAACAACTGTAAAATTGAAATTTACAACAAATTACATTGGTATTTCAGAAGAGATTCATCTGCTTCATTCTTATTTTTACTGTGGCAAGAATAGATGATGACTCATTATTAGGGCTTTTGGTTTTGTAAATGAGATGGTAATTAGTCTCACAACAAATACATGTGATATGTTCCTGCCTACAATCAAGGCACTCTCTAGATTGCATACAATCTTATATATTTCCCTGTATACCTCAATTGAGCCTCAAAAATGCATGCTTTGATAAGTATTTTGTAATCAACAGGCTATGGCCATGGAACTTTATTCAATTGATTTGACCTTTCTAGAATATTTTATGAGAGGGGAGAAAGAAGAATGACACCACTTCCAGATCCCAGCAACAAATGGACACATGAGCTAGTAGTTAGAAGCCTGAGGGCACACATTTTACAAATTTGATGCTGGACGCTTTTTGGTCACATGACTAAATGATGTGTCTGATGGCAAATGCCGCCTGCTTCTGTTTCAGGCATCCGTTCAATATTTGTCATCTTTTTTTGATTAGTCATATTTTTAGTCAGCAAAGCGAATATTAGGTCAGCAAAGCTAGGGTCAAAACACCCAGCTGTTTTAATGTATACAAGCTTACGGCCCGTGGCTACGCCACGGCACCGCTACGCTCACCCATGGCTCCACCACATAACCTTCAGCTTGCTGGGGGCTCTGCCCCCAGACCCCCTCTTGATCCCAACACTTTATTATATGCTTAATCTCAATATTTTAGGTATAAGCTTTTTCCCTTATAGAAATCATAATCTATATAATATTTCTAATCTAAAAGCACCTCTTGGTAAACTACATTTTTGGTATACCTATTATTGTCTGCAGTATCTGGTATAATAGCTTTGATTCTATATACTGATGTTGCACGTGAAATTGCAACATAAAACTGTCCATGTGTAAATACAGGAGACCTAAAGTCAAGTCCAACTTGGTGCAGTGATTGCCCTTGGGATTTGTTTATTGTCATAGAAAATCCCAGCCGTAAAGGTAGTTGCAACCTTGTCAATTTAAAAGGTATTAGGCTGTTAGATGGTATCATTCGGATTCTTGGGATAAATTCTTTATGCCCATCATTTTGCCCCCCAATCAACCGTACTTCTACAACACGGTTGCTCATCTGTGTTATTATTCCCCTTGACCCATTGCAAACACCATCAACTGGGTTTAAGTTGCGCAATATCATGACAGGGCACCCCACCTTTAAAATTAGCTTAGATAGAGGTAGCCCTGATACATTGATAGAGTTCAGATATTCAACAGGATACATTGCTTCAGCCCCATCAATTCCTTCATGCACAATAGAATCAGCACTGTGGTACACCTTGCCATCTCCAGGAAACATATCCAGTACTTTTTTATTGAGAGAGTCAACATCATCATTTCTGGCAGAAAGAATAGCTCTCTCAGAATAAAATGTATCAGGTTTTAGGACAGGGTTTCCAATATCAGGATATATTGTGTCAATTAGAGACTCCACAGTATTCTCAGCACAGCAGAAGTTGTCAGGTAAGGTGACATTTCCATTGTCATCTGTAAGCTTCCCATGGCCAACTTCAACTTGCCATTTGGCAAAATTGGTTTCATTCTCAGTAACACCATTTAAGCGCATATTTTTGTTCAGCTTGAGTATCTGAAGCTCACTCCACAATGGAGAGCGCATGAGACAGGCACCCACAGTCTGTGCACGTGAACCCTTAGGAACAACAGGTAGGATTTGTTGATAGTCACCACCAAATACCACAGTTAATCCCCCAAAGGTTCTATTATTTCCCCTAATATCCTGGCATAGCCGGTTAACTGCATCAAAGACATGGCGATGCTGCATAAGAGCCTCATCCCATAGTATGAGGTCAGTTTGTTGCAAAAGCTCAGCTTCTGGAGTCCCTTTACTAATTCCACATGTAGCTGATTCATGGACCTCCAGAGGAATTTTAAAGCGGAAGTGAGCAGTCCTTCCTCCTGCTAGTAATAGTGCTGCAATTCCAGATGAAGCCACACATAAGACAATCTTTCTCTGGCCTCTGAAATAGCAACACAGGGTGTTATAGACAAATGTTTTGCCACAACCTCCAGAGCCATTGAGAAAGAATGATTGTCCAGACTTGGTTTCCACAGCTTCCTTGACTGCATTGAATGCAGCTTTCTGTTCATCATTCAGCTGTTCTGACCATTCTAAATACTCTGCAAACTGTTCTGCATCATCATAATTCTGTTGCTCTTGAATAAGAGTATTTCCCAGCTGGATAGCCCAATCCATCTGAGATGTTGGCATTCCAATAATTGAAGTCAATGATTTGTTACTTCGTGCCAGTATCTGCTCAATCAGGTATAAACCATAGTCATAGACTTGCTCTTCTGTTGGATTTGCTACACCTCCCTTTGTTCTTAGCCAGTGAGCAAGGTCATCACAAATATTCTCACGGAACTGGTTCCATAAGGCTATTGGATCAGAAGGCTGACATTCAGCCAGAATCATTGCAAATAGTGAACGGAGTTGTCTGCCTGTTTGCATAAGTGATGCCTCAGTCAAGGCTTGAATCCACTCCTGATCATCATCTAATAGTCCCCTTGCATGGCATGCCTCACGAAAAGAGGGATATAATCTGTCTTCAAAAGTGGCCAAATCTTCATAAGATTTTGGGCCTTTAACTGCAGTCAAAAGTAGGCGCAGATAGAAACGTTCCCCAGAAGCAGGATGAGCATAGTACATTCTGCCAATAGCAAAGCCCCGCTCTCTGAGTTTCCATTTTTTTGTTTTGTCTACCCAAACAAATTTTTTAGGAAAGTCCTGATATAAGAGATCCTTGGCTTCATCAGGAAACTTGATATTAGCCTTAAAGAACCCTGTTAGTGTAGTATCTTGTGTGGCTGCTCTTTCCACAACTTGTTGCATAGGAACAGTACTATCAGCATCCCAAGTCACATTGTGTTGATCCTTTAGATGAACCTGAAGCCTTGTAACAGGAGGATGCTCTTGGTGCATATGATATTGGAATATCCGCCAAATACCCTCACAGGGGGATATGTAACATGCATCCAGATACAATTTAACTTCATCATTTTTGTTTCTGAACTCTGCAGTTGTGCGATCATGCCCTTTGTACACATATTTATATATATATTTGATAGACTTGATTGATATGACACATTCCAAATTTATGTGGCACTGGTACTTCCACAATAAATAAGGATTATAGGGAACTACCCATTGATTGTCCAAATCATAGTTGCCTACTTTGTATGGCTGAGCCAGTGGACACCTTCGATAACTGGCATATGCATTTTCAGACAATGTAGTCATATGTTTAATAGGTTTTGGATAATATCTGATGCACTTCTTGTCTTCCATGCAGGGAGAGTCTTTGTTCAGGTTACCACATGGGCCATGGACCATAACTCTCTTGACCAATTCAAATAACTCAGGTTGTTCATTTGGATCAGGGAACTCAGCAGAGATCAGACTATCAACATCTTCAGGAGTTCTAAGTTTTGATTCTGGAGCCAAGAAGATAATCATATGCATATGAGGCAAACCACGTTTCTGAAATTCAATAGTATAAACTCTTGCAACAGAGACACCCAAAACCCCTCGCTGGACAATATCTTTCAGAAGCTCTTTCATTTTAAGTTTGAAGACTCTGGAGATTAGATCAGGTCTATCAGATGCCTTTTGCCCAGGTAAGAGTTCTCTTTTGATCTCAGGCCAGTTAGGATCAGCAGTAGCTGTTAAGAACAGATCAGCACCTTTGAAATGCCGGTTCAGAGCAAGTGCATCCTGGCAGCATTGGGTCATAAAGCGTGTTCCTGCTGTAAAGGATGAAGGCAAAATAGTGCGCTTTCCCAAGTCATCACCATCAATTTCAGGGTTGTGATGTATAGCATCTGCTAAGCCTTTATATAAATCAGAACGCAGCTTTGACTGGTTTCCTGCAATATACTGAAGACGGTGCTGCTCAGTTGTAGCCCATGAGTCCACAACATATTCCTGGAAAAGTTTTCCAGCACGAAATATGTGATCTGTTTCTCCTTGGCGGGGGTGCAGGCGATAGCCAAAGTACTCTGCCTGAGTAACATGTTTATGCCTTCTTCTGACAGCTCTTACTTGTCCACCTTCTGCATCTGAGTTATCAGATGACTCAGATTCATTATTATTCTGAGTGTTATGCTCTATATTTGGATGCCACTGCAACTGTCCAGTTGGAAACAGCAATACAAAATGGAGTGATGGATACAAAGGATGCAGTTCATTGATGCGCTTTAAGCCACCACGTCGTGAATGAAGTATAATATCCCGATAATCAGTTTGGATATCTCCATCTCCAGGTAAAATGACAGCAATTTCATCAACAGAAGCAGATGGAAGGTTATATCGTCTACGATCAGTTTCTTTTTCATAACGTAGAGCAACACAGCAATCCTGCTCTGGAGGTAAATCCTTAATCAGTTCATATGCCTGTTTATAGGCTTGTACACCTTGATGCTTTCTATATAGCACATCTTGTAAAATCTGCATGATATTCCTGCTTAATTGTCTGTTGGTGTTCATTCTTTGATTCAAGGCTTGCTCAGGATCATAGATATATATCTGAGCATAGGTGGGCAGCTTTCCTGGTGGAGGCAGCAATGATCCAGTAATGTGATGCAATGCTCCTTGTATTTTATAAACCCAAGGGGCCCGTCCATTGTTAAGATTGTTCATAACATTCAACCTTTTTCCAGCATCTTGGCCAACAGAAGTCATTGCCAATGCAGAGTTGTATTTTCTTATATCATCCAAGAACTTTCTATGATGAATACTGCCATGAGTATATAGTTCCTTTACCTCAGGAGGCAGTTGATGTAGCAATGGTAGTTTGATCTTTCCCCTGAAACAACATGTGCCAAATTTTGGATTGTTAAGTGTTGACTTTGTTAATTTTTCAGACTCCCAATGTTTGGCTTGACAAAAAGGACATAGAACATTCATAGCCCTTAAATCATAAATTTGAATATTATTCTTATCAAATGGCTGCCTGGCTAGTGGAAGAGGTGCTGGAAGAGGTGGCTGTGCTGGAGGAAGCTGCAGTGGTGGAGGCATCTCAGGTAGTTGTGGCTGCAGTTCAGGCTGTGGATATAGAGGTGGATCAGGTACTGGTGGGAGACCTTGATTGGCCAGATTAAAAATACCAACTAAAGGTTGTTGGACTTGTTCTATTGGAGCAGGAGCTAAAGCAACATGCTGTCTCCTTTGTCTATAAGGAGCAACTGGAGGCAAATTTGCAGCAGCAGCTCTTAATTCAGCAGCAGTCATGGGAATAGGCACAGCTGGAATAGGCCCTCTATTATATACAGCAGGAGCATTTGGAATTGCAGCCAATTGATTGCGTATTTGGCTGACTGACATTATAGGAGCAGCAGCAGCATGTGGTACAACATGCCCTGGTGCAGGGTAAACAGGCATAGGTATAGGAGCAGGCATAGGAGCAGGCACAGGAGCAGGCATAGGAACAGGCAGAGGAGCAGGCACAGGAGCAGGCACAGGAGCAGGTACAGGAGCAGGCATAGGAACAGCAGGCATAGCAGGTACAGATACAGGAGCATTATCATTGGTAATTTGTGCAGCAGCAGCTCTTATCTCAGCAAGAGTCATTGGTGCAGAAGCAGGTACAGCAGCATGGCCTCTAAGAGGCACCAAGGGAGGTAAAGCAGCTAACTGCTGCCTTATCTGGCTTACTGACATTACAGAAGCTGGAGCAGGCCCATGTACAGGAACAACATTTACAGGATTGGCAGCTGGTAGGATCAGTGGAGCAGGATCAGGCTGGTGGTGGTGGTGTGGTGTTCTACGACGTGGAGGACTACCTATCTGTTGATTTGCATCACGGTTTGCCTGACGCCTGGCACTTCTTGGAGAAATGTTGAAATTAGACCTGGATGAAGAACCTTACCATAATTGCATGTATATATATTCTAATGTGACTCACATCAAATCACAGATCTATTCTATCTGATGTGAGATATTGAGTATTGTATAAAACATATAGAAAAGAGTAGA
Source organism: Collybia mongolica (assembly GCA_013420905.1). Taxonomy (NCBI): domain Eukaryota; kingdom Fungi; phylum Basidiomycota; class Agaricomycetes; order Agaricales; family Clitocybaceae; genus Collybia; species Collybia mongolica. Next base: position 2,192,548 of record JAAXNY010000004.1, read on the forward strand.
CACACACCAAAATAATATAAATCCTGTTCCAGTATCAAGAAAAGCTGTTTAAACAGAAGTATCCACCTGATAGTGTATTAAGTCCCTTTTTATAGTAGAATCAGTGGAAGACACACTTGATATGCTGTCAGATAAGTGGAAAGAGTATGTAGATGGTAGACAGATGGTGGATAGATGGCAAGATGATAAGAGCCAACCACCATCAGTCCGCTTTGTAGGTCATGTGATTATTAGTCATGGGGAGTCATGTGTTGTAGAGCCAGTGATTTGAGCAGGTGATGTGAGCTGGTTTGAGCAGGTGACTTTGCATGTGACTTAAGCAGGTGACTTCCCAACTTTTGCTGCTTTGTCATCCTTAGTCAGTGCTCTACTTAAAAGACAACTTTTCTTTGCTTTGTCAGACTTAGTCAGCGCTTAGTCAGGATTAGTCACAATCAAATTCACACGGCCGTAGTACTTTAATATAGACAGATGCGAGACGACCTAGTCAGCCAGAAAATCGTCAAGAATGACGGACTCAACAGTGAAACGATCAGACGGATGCCATTGGCCTTCGCCGCTGCAACAACATTGTCTGTAAAACATGCGTTAACGACCATCCTGGACAAATTTGTCATGTACAATACCAAAATTCTGTAGACCAGTCGATCCAGTATTGATCGTTGGGGTACTGCCAGACCAGCTTTGAAGCCAATTCCCGTTTTGATTTGTGACCTCATTGAAACCCCTGTAACCAAAGAGTTTAGCAACGCTTCAGACGTATGCCAATTCAACATGCCATGTGCGGACGGTAGTTCCCCCAGCAGCGGCAATGTCGGCAAAGGCCTTGTTCATGTTGGCAGTACTGAGACCTGCCAAACCGACCTAATACGCGTTCCCTCTGTTTCATGGTGAGTAAAATTACCCAATTCATCATGAAAGGACAATGCACCTAACGACAGTATATCGGGCACCATTTAATGTAAACCTTGTCCCAGATGTCTTCACAAATCCAGTTGAAGCGGGGGGTGGCTGGGTGGTGGTCGGTGATTTACTTGTTGTAGTTAGCGTAATGGTTGGGGGTGTCGTAGTTCCTCCCGGGAGGCACTGGTGATACCAGTCATTAAGCACTTGGCACGTAGTCCCCGAAACACAAGCTACACCAACTCATGAATAGAGAGAGTAGAAACTTTTTATTCACTGACTCGTCTCTCCGGTATGATTGATCCCGCCGCATTGTCCATAGATTGGGACCAGTGCTCGAACTGAAGACACGGCCAAGGCCAGAGCAAAGACACTTGTACGGAGCTTCACCATATTGCAAAGTAGCACCAGCTGTAACTCAACTTCATGCATATGCCTTTAAATCATTTGGCTTGCATCGCAAGGAAAATTATCGCCCCGCCTTCAACCTTGCCGGGGATTCCTCGCAATACGAAAATCAAACCAGACTCTGGAAAGTAGACGCCAAAGAAATGCAGTGGGGACGGACTGGTGCTGCCATCTTCGCACGTGAGGATTCGGCTTATTTGAGCAAAGGTTAAACCCAAACCCTTTTCAGTAGCAACCGCGCGCTTGTGAAGGAGGTCCCAACACTTGAGCATTCCGAGTAGAACATCAACAGTGGACAGTGAACTAAACCCACGTACACTGTATGAAGATACATTCGCCCATTCTCGCAATCTTGTTATGCACTTGTCATGTGCCTTGTGTAACGCGCACTAACGGCGACAAGTCGACTTAAGTGACTTGGCTCAAATGCAGTGAATTGCTTGGAGGCTACATGTTTCCACTGGATCAATACATGTCAATACCCTGCAGCTATGCCATTTTTCCTAGAATCACTCGCGGCTAACGTAGCCAAGTCTAAGTGGTGTTTATTGTATCCACATCCATGGGTAGCTCACCAAAAATATCTCCGTCACACTGCAAGACAGCCTGGACGACAGCAGCGACACGGTTGACATCAAGTACTGCGGAGAAATATACATGAGGGGAAGCACAGGTCCAAGACAAACTTAAGATCACCAGTGACATTATGCCCACGGCGTCTTAAAGCATCGATGAGTTCCGGTGGGTAAGTGTCGTCAGCATCCACGTCCAGTGGGTATAGTTGGTCATGCAGTCTTCCGTATTCTATAGCCTGGCTGACATCCAAGCCCAGATCAAGGTTAAGAAGTACTTGCAAAACAGCTCCGAAGATTCGGGAACCGCCTGAGCCTCCTATCGCCAGAAAAAATGACCCGTCATCATTTTCAATTATCGTCGGAGCGGTGGATGAAAGCGGGCGCTTTCCGGGTTCTGGGTAATTATCTACGGTCATCCAGTAGTCAGTATCAATGACAAGAATGGGAAAGGAATTACAAGGCGAGGGCCATAGACCAAATCCGTTGGGGACACCCGGAGTCGAAAAATCATCCATTTCATCGTTCAGAATAATGCCGGTCTCAGGATCAAGAACTTGAGATCCAAAGATTAGATTTACAGTCGATGTTAAAGCAACAGCCATTCCGTCTTTGTCAACAACTGATGTATGGCTCTAGACCGCAGATACTTAAAAAAGATCATCTATAATTGCTCAGCATCAAGCTTACTGTGCCGTGGTCAACCATGACGTCATACTCTGGATTGTAGTATTCTGGAGGATGAGTGCGATCCTGTGTAATCTGGTGAATAAAAAGTCAAAGAATAGTACACATCGATTACGAACATCAGTAATGTTTTGCCGTATCAAGTCAGCAAAGCCCTTCGTTGGAATCATTGCCATCCGAGCAGTGTTATTGTTGAAAAGGGGGTCACATATTTTCGTCCTTTACATTATTTAGTCAAGGGTAGAAAGTAGATCCCAATTCAAACTTACCGTGCCGCAAACCCGAACTTCAGAGTTTCTACAAGTCTGTGGGTGAAGAGCCCAGTTCGCTCTTTTACCTCAAAGCCCTCCAGAAGGTTTAACATGTGCAATAAAACTACGTATGACGTCAGTTGAGGGATGACGGAAGAAAGTCTCTGCGACTAACCCGGGCCAGAAGTAGGTGCATGACTGGTATAAACCTTTCTGCCAAAGTAGGTGCCTTTCAACGCACGGTCAACTTTGACAGAATAATTCCTCAAGTCAGCATGCGAAAGTATACCGCCCGTGGATTGAGCCTTGCGAACCAAAGAGTCTGCAATCGGACCCTACCTCCCTAATTATCAGGTAGGGCTAGAATAACAAGTGCCTCCTTACATTGTAGAACGCTTCTGAACCGTCCTCTGCAATAGCTGCAAGCGTGCGCGAAAGGTTGTTCCGTCTAATAATCTCACCCTCTCGAAGGAAGACGCCTTTAGGAGCGAATATCGCTTGCCAATCTGGGTTGTCCAACATCAGAGAAGGAAACCACTAAAATCTATAAATACTGGGGGCCAAGTGAAGTTTAACCCAACACACCGTGATTCGCTTGCCAAGCTCTCTATCAACCTCCCATCCCCTCGCCAGCACAATACTTGGCTCCAACAACCGCTTCCATGATAGCTTACCCCATCTACGATGTGCCTCTTCGAGCCCACGGACCTCTCCAGGGACCCCGGCTGACAAGCCGCCATACTTTGATGCCAGAGGGTCATGAACGAACATTGAAGTATTGGCAAGGGCAGGCGCCGTTTCTCGAAAGTCTATTGTGTAGACTTCTGATGGTCCGCTGGGAGTAAGCGACGGTATCCTTACTGTCATAAATCCCCCTCCACCAATACCAGAGCTGGCGATGCATGCTTTTCAGTAGCCTGCCCACGGAGACCTTGGAACTCACGAGAACATGTTTACGACACCTGTACAAAATGCCGCACCTACAGCAGCATCAACTGCATTCCCTCCTTCTTTCATTATATCGACCCCAATATCAGAACAACGTTTATTCTCTGCCGCAACCGCACCATGCTTGACTTGAATTAGAAAGGCGGGATTGCTAGATTGCAACCACCTCGATGATTCAAGATATTCTTTAATCCCGTCGCGTCGCGTATAGTTTGAGTTTGAGTTTAAGTAGAAGAAGGTGAGCAGAGCAGTGGAAAGGCCAAGCAGGGAAAGCTTCCATCGAGAACCAAACACCCTGTCCCTGCTTGTGTTATGGTTCAGAAAGAGAGGCAAATTCAAGTCGGTAGGGCCATTTCCGTTGGAGTATTTATCATGTAACTCGCCTTTCATTCACCTAAGGGTATGTATGCGTGGTGGAAACGGTTGGTGGTGGAAAGGGTGAGAAGGGCGTGACATGTTGAATGAAGAGAAGCGGACATCCGACTGGGCCGGACCCATCCTTCATGCAAGTCGAACAGCAAAGAAATGATTGGGCACGCTCGTCAATACTCACGACCGTCTGAAGATATTGAATCGTCATCCCCTGTCGGGGTCTTCGCTAATAAAAGGTATGCATAATCGTCCCGTGGTCGAACTAACACCCTGGAGAACTTGCCTAGATCAAGCACTGCTGGACCAGAAACGTCAAGAGGCTTGTCTCTTGTGATATCATCGTAAAATTGGATCTAAGTCTACGACAGAGCACAATCAAACATCCAAACGGCGCAGGACATCTGGGATCAACTCTCGATTCGACAAAATGATCGAAACCATGAGCGTCATCCATTCACCAAGAGACGGACGACGCCGAACCCATTCTGACGGCTCATCCTCTGTAAACACCCGCAGCGACCCACAAAGCTCTATAGATATATATAGTCACTTGCAGGAAGGACGGCTTGGTAAAGACTTCACCCTGGTCAAAATGGGAGCCCATTCACGACCGGACTCTGATGAAGGTTTGTCAGGAAAGACAAAACTTGGAATCGATGTTCGTCGAAACGACTTGTTAAAAGTAAGCAGCCAGCCATAGTCATCTTGACAATGTTGAAGAAACTTCCCCAGGGCAATGATAAACCCCTCCCTCCCTGGCTCTGTGATACATTTTCAACTTTGGTTGCAAAACACCCATTGCGGCTGCTATTACCTAAAGCATACCATAAGTCTAACGAAGAGCAACCAACAACATCTAGGCTCACAGGCGCCACTGGGCGCCCGATCACTATACAGAATGATATAGTTTTTGCATCCCCCTTAGTGAATCAAGTTCAAACCGTCGACGCTCATACATCCCACGTACTCTCTCCACAGCTTCTGAGATTTCAGTCCCCTTTGAACGAGCCAGACTCAGTGCTCCTCTTTTCCCAAGACACACACGCTACAACCCACGATGCACATCGCGGTCCAAGATCCCACATATCAAATGCGAGCTCAACGCTAAACGTCGGTCGCATAAAGGTTAGAGGTAATGCACTCACTTCACATTATAAAAGCGCTGTCCAGGCACCCAGCTTCACACCATTCACAACCCCTGGACCGGGCTCCATGGTCTCGGTGGCCACTGCGTCACCTGCAATTCATGTTCGTGCAATCCCCACCTCCGACGTCGAGCAAACCGACTCGGAAGAAAGTCTATTGAACTCCAGGGAGAATGACAGAGAATATTATGCCCCCCCTACTCAAGATTTCGTCTCATCAATATATAATGCTCCATCAAACTTTCTCCCCAATATAGCTATCGTTGAGCCCCCAGAGGCTCAACGTTACGAGACTGCCCCTGGTTACTCGTCTGACGACGTATCTGACTACTTTAGCGGCTTCAACGACGATGCTTACACTGATGAATCTACTTCTGACCCTCCACTTCGACACGACATGACGTATATCCTGCCGAATCTGTTTGCAACGCCTGGTCCTGGATACCGCCCTGCTCAACAAATCTATTTCGATTCACCAACTGAGGACCCTGTCGATTCTGACCCCTTGCATGGGTACAAAATTGACTACGAAGCATTGGACTTCCACTGGACACCTTTCAACAGGAATACTACTCCTAACCCCCCTAAGATACCCATCAATGTCCAACCTATACTCGAAGAACTTGGACGTGAAACCAGCAATGAAAGAGACTACGCTACCCCCCTTGCAACCTTGAAAGACGAGCCATACCACGTGGAATCACCTGGGCCGTTTCGCTATCGTGTCGAGGACGAACCTTGCCATGAAGGCCAAGATCAGCCTGAACAACTCGAGCCGGAGCGTAGAGCAAAGTACGCCTCAATCTTTGCCCCCGTCCCAGGTATATTCATCTCACCCCTGCGTGATCCTTCCGATTCGGAAAACTACTGTGAGGAACGCAGCCCCGATGGTCAGGTAGCTATTGTGTGTATTTCAATGATATATTTGGATCTCATTCAATTAATTATCTTGAAGCCGGAGCTATCAGCGTCCAATATTGAAGGATTTGACAATTCTCAGGCCTCCAACGACAGCATAGAATCATGGAGGGACATATGATACATCAAGCATTAAGTAGATATTTTCCCCGAGTCTTTGCTTTTTTATCGTCTGCAAGCGTATCGAAGCGTACATTCTATTTCAGTGGAGTCCATATATGTGAATTACAACTGATGTGGCCGCCGCTATGGCATGATGTTAATACGGATAAGAATTAAGGGAAAGCAAGTTAAGAGTAATTTAAAAGGCTATATCTTTCTTTTTTCACCATCCCACATCGCCAGCAATGTACTGTTCTATCGTTGCTCTTGTCTCCCCGCATTCTTTCCGTAGGATATATCGTTCGAGGTTATACATCTCGTACGAGTCCACTGCCAACCTCACCGCCTTGATATGGCAAGGCCGTGAGTTAGCTGTGATGGCGTGTTGGCGACTCTGCCATATGCAAGTTGCGAGATTAACACCTGTTGTCTCGTCGGGGACTCCGTACCAATACATGATCAGCTGCAGATTAAAGTATCAACAGACGTAGATACAAAAATCTGTAAATTAAAAAAGAACTTACTCCACCATTACGAATGGCCTCTTCGTGGGCGAGTTTGTCAGCACGGTACAAAGCTGGGGGGGAGGGGGTCAACCGCGAGGTATGGGACGAGAATTATATGGACTAACGTCCACTGTCGCTGCCAGCCTTGCGTTTGCTGCGAAAAACGACAACATACCAATCTCGCCTTTCGTTCTCTGGTAGGATTAGTTCTGGCCAATTAAAAGCTTCCCCATAGTCGGTACTTGCATAATTAGAATTGAGTGGTTTGAAATGGTGCAGTGCTTTGTGTAAAGATAAAGACGCAGGGTCTATATCTGGCAAGCGGGTTTCGGTGACCAAAGGTGGATTTTGTAAAGGAAGATTTTCTGATGGAAAACGTTCGGGGAGTTTAGAAAGTAGAGGGGGGAGGTATAGAATAGGTTCATGTGGGCCTGTTAGAGTCTTCGAATCAAAAGAAGGGAAACTGTGAGGGTCCCGCTGAGTACTGGTCAGCTCAGGAGTCGATGTCGAGGAAGTAAAGGGTTCAGGTTTCTTCATGACTCCATTCTGAGTAGGGTATGATATAGTAACGGTAGCCATGAGTACTGTTTTTTCCTGGCCGTACTGAAGTGGTTGAGTGGATGATGAATAAAGTAGTGAAATTTATGCCATGGCGCGTCGGCGCGCGAGGATGGCGACATCCCGGATTGCGCAATTTTGCGATGTCGTTGAATTCAAAATACAATCCGTGGTGAAAGACCACAATGGAAAGACTACATTATGTCCAGTGCGCGAAAGTACTGCCCAGAAAGTTCAGTTTTTTCCGTTTGGATGATTGAAGAGGACGCCATCAATGACAAGAGCGACTCGGATGCTTCAAATGATGGGGCCCGGGTTTGGCCGCAATCAAGCTGGACAAATAAACCAGTCATTAACCCCAACGGACACCACCATGGCGAGCAAAAAAGCGGCTGAGTCTACCCTCTATCATCTTAGTCCCCAGGGCTTTTGGAAGAAATTTCGTACGTCTAATTCTTCGTTTACCCATACACAAAAATACGATACTCCAGAATATAGGCGAGGTGGTTGCAGTCAATCCGGAAATTTCCAGTGGTCTGCCCATTGCAGGCGTCAATCGACGCCCCCAGCCAGCTTCAAGACCAGAACTTTATAGCACCCCAGCCACTAAAGGTATGGGAACAGAATGTATTGTCACGGTGGCTTCGCTGACGGCGCATGCAGCATCGGACCCGGCACAAAATCCGTACTGGAAACGTGATGTGCGGCGCGCTTACCCACAGCTCTCAGTCGTAACGCAATCGGAGCTTTCTTCTTTTTTAATTGAGCATTCTGGGGTTCAGACGTGCGTGTGCTGATGGCGTATCCTGTCCAGGCGTGTGTTGAGCCACTTGTTTCTTTTTCAGGATCTCTGCCTCCACTCCGGACAACTCGAACGTGCCCGCAGCGCCTCAACCCACACTTGACCTATGTGAAGCTATAACCACGATCACTTCTGTGCAAAAGGTCTATTCAGATTTAAAACTCCCCCCTACCCTTCCTGTGCCACACAAACGCTGGATACCTGAGCGAGCTCCTGATGCACCTCATGATAAGCATGCTTATTTCCCTATGTCTCTGTATAGATGATAGTCTATTTTGGGGAAAGGCACTTCGACTGCACTATTCATTCGATCATTGAGTTGTGTTTAAGCATTTCCAATCATACAGAGTGCGCTCTTTTTCATTATGTTTTCTGTCATCGTCGGGGATTGGTCAAAGCATGTATCTTCTTCGTGAATTGCGTTGAGCGAAGAAAGAAAGGGTAACGAGGTGAACCGTATATGAGATGTATACCCGAAACGTTGTGACAAGTGACTTGATTAACTTTTTTATACATAACTGTCGAGTTCAACTACGGGTAAACAACGAAATGTCTGCTCCACCACCATCCGCTGCCGCAGGCTCCTCTGCCGAGGCACAAGCTGCAGCATTCGCAGATGATCCAAGGTGAACTTCTGCCCAGCCCTTGACCTATTAGTGCCGCCTGCCGGATTGGCCCTCTCTTACGCAATGTGGTAGGATATATTTCTCCAAAACAGCCCAAGCATGGCGACTTGAGGAAGATGACGGAAATGAACTGGAATATGATGCCTCGAAGGGGTCGTGGATTCCCCTGGTCAGTCATCTGTAGTTTATAGTATGTTCCATTCACACCAAACATATCTAGGTCGATGAGGACCTTGTCAGACGGCAACAGGCTGCATATTCCGTAGCGGGTGTCGATGAACAGGTCTGTCTCACCATGCCCAGACATCTTGTGCTAATATCTGAAAGACTATGAGACATAGACACCAGCCGCCCCGGTGCTGGCTCGAGAAAACAGAAAGCGGAAGGAACCTGAAGACTACACCTCTGCCACGCCAATCTCAGAAGCCGGCCCATCCATCAAACGGGGCAAGGGTGAAAAAAAGGAAAAACCGCATGGGGAGCGCAAGTCGAAGAATACTGCCGTTTATGTCACCAATCTCCCTGCAGATACTGAGCCGGATGAGCTCGTGGAGCGTTTCTCGAAGTGCGGTGTAATCGAGGAGGATGACGAGGGAGAACCAAAAGTTAAGATGTATGCAAAAGATGATGGGACATTTAGCGGAGAAGCTCTCGTGGTGTACTTCAAGGAAGACTCAGTATTACTGGCACTCAATATTCTCGACGATGCCGAGTTACGATTGGGCGACCCATCGACCATCATGAATGTCGTTAAAGCTGATTTTGGACACAAGGTATCTGGCACGACCCACGATTCGAAACCGCGGAAAACAATGGACAAGAAAAAGGCATCAAAGCGGATTGGAAAAATGCAAAAGTATGTAGAACCCACAATCATTTTCGGGATAGATAACCCATTGGTTATCCAGGAAACTTCTCGAATGGGATGATGAAGATGGCTTTGGTCCTATGATTGAGCCTGAGGATACCACAAACGTAAACCTCAAGAATAGCCGTGTAGTTGTCTTGAAGCACATGTTCACGCTCAAAGAACTCGAAGAGGATTCTTCGTTACTCTTGGATCTGAAGGAAGATGTTCGAGAGGAATGTGCTTCCCTTGGCGATGTTACAAATGTTGTGTTATACGATGTGCGTGTACGTTTGCAGCCTTTGGGTCACAGCTGATTGGTACTTTCGTTCCCAGAGAGAACAGGATGGGGTTATGACTGTTAAATTTCGTGATCCCGTCAGCGCCCAAGCTTGTATATTGGTTAGTTTATTCTATTAATCTAACCGTATCTTTTTGTGACATTATCCACGACAGAAAATGAATGGGAGATACTTTGCAGGACGGAGAATTGAGGCATCCCTGTTCACGAGCAAACAAAAATTCCGGCGAACCGGAACCGGAGAGGAAGAAGGTGATAGTGATGAGGCGGAGAAGAAGCGCTTGGATGACTTCGCTCAATGGCTACTGACTGAAGGAGAGTAAACACTGGTGTCATCAGACTAGGTTAAATCTTTAATGCTCTATACGGTGTATCACAATATCTGCATTTCATCACCACCACACACATAGTGGCTTCTTGTTTATGATTTCCATACGCTAGTAGAGTTTAGAAGCAATATAAGCATCAGGAACAAGGCATTCAAGCTGGCACATACCTCCACGATGACCGTATGCTTCTGTGATGTTTCTCCGGCCTGCATCCACTCTATCCCTCTTCCGCCAATGCTTGCTCGGCGGCTGGAGCGGGAAGACGGTAAACCTTCAACATAGGATGTAGATTTAGACATGGCTGCAAGATCCTCCTCCGCGACGGAACTTGCCGAGGACGAGACTTCATGGACCGTCGCAAGGGGGCTTCCTGGTGGGGAGAAGGGAGAAGTAGCTGTGTTCGAAGACGAAGCGTGGGCATTGACCACAACAGGTTGTGTAGGTTTGGGTGGGGGTGCCACGCCGACGTCGACCTCTTCTCCCTCCTGATCATCGACACCAAGTCTTTGCAAACTAGCTTCAACAGCATCAAGTCGTTCCAAATGTTCCAAGACAGTGACGCCCGTGGTCCCAGGGTGTATGCGTTGGAATTTGGCCGCAAATGGAATTGGCCTGGGAACCCCTGAAGCATCGGTAGAAGTCCGTCGCATGGGAGGGGGGAAGTCACTTCCAGAACTCTGACTCCTTGTCCGCCTTGGTAATGGTACGCTGCTGATAGAGGCCTTGGGAGATGCCATGGCTGGTCCTGCATTTGCCTCAAGGATTGCTTCTTCATCTATTTCAAGTTCGTCGTCCCACACAAGGGCTTTCTTTCGCCGTGTCAATTCCAATGGTCCTAGAAAGTGTAAGCCTCTTCATGAAATACAAACGAGTCTGGTACCTTCGTCCTATTCAATAGACGAGGAGATACAGTTAGAGGGGTCGGTGCTAGTGATTAAATGAATTACGTACGTGATGTTTGAGGGACTGAACAATATTCCATGCTTGTCCTGAAGGTTTCCAGATATGAATGTCGTGACAGAAAAAGAAAAAAAACTCCAACCTTTGATGACTGCCAATTGTCTCTGTAGGGATCATCAATAGAGCAGACTTCTCAGCAATTATTGAGGTTGACTTACACCAAACATCTTGGGATGGAAGTCTGGATCGATAGCGAAGAGTTTCTCAAGTTGATACGTAGTCTCCTCCCACCATGTCTTGGAGGTCAACAGAGGTAAAAAGTGATTGCGCGTCTTCTCGCTAAACGGCCGACCTATGACGCTGACTGGCAGATATAGCCAACCGTATGTGTACGATCGCCAGCCTTGCGGATGTTCGTGGGGGAATGAGAGTGAATTGTCAATTGCTGCAATGTGTATATGTGGTCCTCGGGTATAGTCCTGGGGAGTGGATGACTCTTGAGGTATTGGGGGTGAAACATATGGGGAGGGTGCTGTCATGCTGGGTGCACTAGACGATGCTTCCCTCCTAAGCTCGCTCATAACCGGCATTGCTAAGCGAACTGAACGTGAAGGTGCAACGTCAACAAGTGTCTTTTCATGATCACCCTCACAATACTTGATCATATAGTTGTCAGCACCTCGATCGGTGTTCAGCATAAGATAATCTAAATGGCATACAATTTCGGGTCAGGATTTAGATAAGGCTAAATATGGACACACCCAAGATGACAAGTCTTGTGCGAATAGTTTTGAGCAACAGCAGGGCATTGAATTTGATGTGGATCTTACTTTTCTAGTTCTTCTCGGAAGCTTTTCTGTAAAGTTTTGCTCCAATAAAAAGGGCGTTGAGTATCGTTAGTTTCCGTGGCATCGAACATTACTCCATCATCTTCGTAGTCAACGTCATCGTAAACATCCTCAATTTCACCCGTGCTCCCGCAAACGATCTTTAATGTATTGAGGAATCGCTTCGAGACCCCACCTTGTCTATGACTTGAGTCGTCAAATGTATCGGATATAGCACGTCCTGGCCATGGATGCTTTCTCAAAAAATCGGAAGCATCTTAAAGATAGATCAGATAGATTAGAAGACTCCTGGAGGGGCACTTGCCTTGGTACCCGTGCAAAAAAAATTGCATACTGCCGATTTTCTCCGGAAGGACTTTCCCTTTCTTGGCTGCATTTCGGTCGAGCCAGTCGTAGAAAAACGCCTGTAGAACGAAATAAGAAAAGTACTATTTTTTGAAGGTGTGGTTGATCCTCACCGGACTGGATAAAGACACCAGTTGAGTCGGTGGAACGATGTGAAGGGAAAGTCGATCATCTAAAAGAGAAGCGGCAGCTTCAGATATATAACTGGTATGCAAATCAAAATTACACCTCTTGTAACGACGACAAGAACATACCTTAGATTGGGGATGAGACAAGCGCGGCCGAATGGGATGATCCATCGAAACTGTCGATGAATCCATTTTGTTGTCTGGGAGCGGAATCACAAATCGTCCAAAAATGGATCCATTAACACAATTTTACCTTTGGATTGAGCCTTCCGTAGGGTTCTTCATCCTTGGGTTTGAAAACACTATATGGAATATATTAATTCCTCGATGTATTGATGGAAATAATACCCACGCAACAGTTTGAACCCGGCTATCGTTCCTCGTACGTGCAAAATACGAGCCCGAAGAGCCCTTGGCGATCATTTTCGGGTGTACTCCCTCTGCAATTGCATCCTTTACCGACTGTACTATACTTTGGGCCTTTCAGGAAGTAAGAAGCGAAATCAACCAGAAGGGCTCACGTGTCGAATTGGGCCTGCGTCATGGGTGGTTTGTGGTCCAAGGTTCTGATCTAGAGCAGAAAGGCGTAAACTCTGACAACGATTAAGCTCGAGATTGGAATTCTCACAATCGCTCCTGAAACTTCCGGAATGATAACGGTTGGCTCAAAAACACTATGCCAGATTGGTTTCCTCGAGTAAGTCGCAACCTTCTTCTTCCGCTTCACTTTCTGTGCTATTGACTCCGTCCAACTTCACACATTATAAGTTGAGGAGAAACTGAAAGGAGTATAGTGACTTGCCGTTTGAAAGCATTGTCTAACTTAGTGAGATCAATGGTTCCACTGCCAGGGCGTCCTGGTGGATGAAGGCCACGTGTCCTGGTCATTGGACGGCTAGACGAGGCATGGTTGCTCTCTCCTACGTCTTCTTCCTCGTCACCCTCATCAATAGACTGGGCAATAGGCAGATAGCCCGCGGGTGAACGAGCGGACATTATAATAAATGGTCTGGGTTGGAAGAAGAGTTGACGCCAATAATGATCGGTGCTGTCTCCGTTTCGAGCTATAGTCACGGTCACGCAGACAAAGGTTGCCTTAACTCCTTAACTCGGGGATACATGATCAGTTGACCCAATAGCTCACCCCTCAATCCTATATCTGCCTTTTGCGCATGAAAATCAACGGCGGGAATCTGGTGGACACTCTTTCCTTGCACATCAAGTGATCAACAAGCATGTCCAACGAGGCTCAAAACAAAAAAAACAAAAAACAAAAAAGCAAAAAAGCAAAAAAAGGTCCATCTCTCCAAACAGTCGAAATTGTGCGATCATATATTATATGATCAGTGCATCACAAGCCCACCCACACCGCGATGAGCTACATTAATACTCTTCGCTGAAAGTCGTACACCCGTACACGCATAAGCTCCGAAACTTCTCCTTGACATCTTGCCAAGGATTCCCCACATGCTGCTCGTAGAATATACCCCAGAGATGGACTTAATCAGTCTCTTTGGTATTGGCTTATCCTTCCCCCCATAACGCGACCGCGTGCTTTGGTTCCTGATATATAAAATACCAAGCGACTTCCTCGAACGAAGGGCTATATAATCTGGAGTGCGGGCGGAAAGACAGATCAGGTCGCAGGTTGTACACTCTCTCGGACGACAACCGTTAGCCTCTAAGGCCGCCATGCATCTTTCCTTTTCCTTCGCTGTGTGTATATGCGCTCTATTGGCTCTAAGCCCACTAGCCTCTTTGGCATTTCCCTTGCTGGAGTCGCGTGCAAACGGAATTTCTCAATCTATCTTTGACGATCTGGTCCGGTACACCAAGTATTCCTCTGCGGTTTACCAGTGGATTTGCCCAAACCCTGTTGGAAACACTCTAGTGGCTAAGGTGGACACTATGGCGTCACGATTCCTTGACGCGGATGCTCATGTGGCCTTGACCAGTTTTCGAACTCAGGAACCCAGGGCTTTGTTGTACGAGACGACGGACGCAAAGAAATCGTAGTAGCATTCCGCGGATCTTTGGAGGTGATCGATGCTTTGGTTGGTGTGTACCCGGACCAGTCACACTCTTCGCTACACCTCACTTTCATCATCAATAGACCTTCAAATAATCATGCGACCTCTGAAGTCCACAGGCGTTACGGGAGTTGGGGACGCTTATGTTCACTCTGGATTCTTGTTCGCATACAACGTGGTTTCGAATGATGTCCTTAATGTCGTTAGGTCCCAGCTGGCGGCATACCTTGGTTACTCTGTCGTCGTTACTGGTGAAGTTCAGGTTTACTCTATATATACAAGCCGTTCACGGTTATATAGGTCATTCCCTTGGTGGTTCCGTTGCCTCGATAGCTGCTTTGTCCATTCATGCTGCTCACCCGTCTGTACCAATCAAGCTGTACACATATGGCAAGTTACACCAATTTCTATACGTTCACCAGTGTTCTTTATTTTGCCTGCTTGATTTTTTGAATTGCAGGACAACCCAGAACTGGAAATGCTGCCTTCGCATCCCTCGTTGAGTCTAGAATAGGGATCAACAATATCTACCGAGGTGCGTCCAACGCATAATAAAAAAAACGCACGCATCTGATATTCTTGTAGCGGTCCATACCCACGGTCGGCTCTGCGTATATATATTATTATTCACGGAGAGCTTATTATAACTGAGACAGACGGTGTCCCCACGATTCTCTTCAAGATCTTTGGATATCGCCATTTGTATGTCCTGACTATCAACCTGCTTTAGAATACCTTTAGAATCTGCCCTCCATAGTGCGACTGAGTACTGGAATTATCAAGACCCGGGTATTATATGACTCCCATATATGAACGACCTTTACTAAATCAGTATTTCTGCCAATCTAGCCACGCCCACCAATGTGAAGAAATGTTCGGGTGGGGACGACCCCTCTTGTAGTGACTCTATATGTAAGCATATAGTGTTTTCATTAGTTTATTGTATTGACTGCGAAATCAAGTTTCAGGCGGCATCAACATCCCCCATGTATCTTACTTCGGGCAAGGTCAGCCATCTCGTTGAATGCATGCGTGGTTATATCTCATACTGCTCATACTGGCAGCCATGGCTTTGAATCCTCTTCTGTGCCTGTGATGTCTTTTGAAACGCACTTTGTAAAATTATGACATAACATATCAATTACGACCATTAACGTGCCCTATACTTTTTCGTGTCCAAAGCACTTTCCCTGAACCATCTCATTGTGGGCCTCCCGAAAAATTACAAAGTGGATCCAGGTAAGTACCGAAAGATAAGAGTTAGATCACAACACGATGGTCGAATTAGTCATCGGATTCAGGAAGCCAAACAGGTTCACCTTCGTCCTTCTCATCATTCGTGGTATAACCTTCTCCTTCACCCTCACTGCTCAAGGCTGCCCATTCACCGCCAACCACAATGTGACCCAGAGTTGGTACTTTCGCTCCCCGTTTCTTCAAAAAGTCAATGACCTCGCGGACTTCTCTCCATCCTTCAGGCCGGGGCTCACTTTCACCCTCGGTCTCGATCCTGGGTGCTTCTGACTGGAATAACCCTCCGTATATCTTTGCAAGATGAGTGCTTGCTTTTAATCGCTTTGAGCTGGCGCTAGCAGGTCGGTCCAACTGATCAAAGAATTCGGCAAGAGCCTTGATCGCTTCCACACGCGCCCTTAACACATGACGCACAAGCCTTCTTGATGGTGGGCGGCATTTGGGGCATGGCTTAACGGCTGGCTCAGCAGATAGTACCTTAATTATAGGTGTTTGGTGGTCGGATGAAGGTGAATCGGTTGCAGATGAATGAGGGTTAGGCGCAGAATCCGAACCGGATGTTCTTGGTCGATCTATCCACGGATTCTCTGGAGGTGTATATGGTGTTGTATACTGGGAAAGTGCAGCAAGAGAGAGATCCCACCGCTTGGGCACCCATACTCCTACTAAGACTCTCCAAGCCGCGATGATTCGTTTTGCCCTGTGCATCATATCAACGGTGAAAGGCGAACTATGATTGTGGTATTTACCGCTCATAATTTTCTGCACATAGAAGGATGAATGTTGAGCATATCGAGAAACGAAAAAGAGCTTACGGTCAACCATTTTGGTATGATAAACAGCAAACATATAAACTGTGCCAACCGCTATCAGAGCGCTGATCAGAGTGTACCCTAATAAGGCCCAGAGGAAAAAGAATGAAGCCGTATACACTAGAAGTAACGAAAGCAATCCAAAGGCCACTTTATTCTGAGCTTGAGTTTCTTCTTCATGTTCTACCAGTCTTGCTCCTATACGACCCATAACATAAGCAGGCAGATGTATGATGAGGGGAATGACGAAAAAAGGCAAGGGGATTAAAGCCGAAAAGGTGTCACGAATGAGGATCAGGATGGTAAACAGTCGTCCTGGGACAGTTGCTGGCATGTTAGGGTCCAGAGTTCGAGGTAGTGGGAGAGTCGACAAAACCGAGTTTGTGAGGTGGGATGACTGGAGCAGTGAATAGTATTCAAGAAGAGACCGTTTAGCGGAGTTGCAATTCGGCGTAACATCGGGAGTGGAGAAAATGTCTACGAGACTATTTGGATGTAAATTAAATCAAAATCAAAAGAGCGGTATGAGAACATACGTTTGAGAAATGTCCACAAATTCATCAAGGTTAATGGACTTGTTGCCCTCCCACAATAAATCCCGTGTCATGCGTGCAGCATATAGTGTATCCCTAGAGACGTAAGAGGTGAGTTGGTAAGTTGAGTCAAACTTTCGTTGATGAACTGACCAATCAGGCGCATTGATAGTTGCCTCTAATAGTTCACTTTCGATGGCACGGGTGAGCCGCTTCACTGCTGCACGAGATGCTCCTTCGGCGTCTGAGAAAAATTGTTCCTTATAGGGGTCCATGGAGATAGGGCGGCCAAATCTGAGATGTCATGAACGTTTATATCGGCTGTTTATACTTAGTCATACTCACTCCATTATGACCTAAGTTAGCGACATGTCAGTAGTGAAATTGAAATTGAATAACCACACCTACCTCGCTCCTATACTTCGATTTATTGGTATACACGATTGAGGCAGGAACAATCACAACATCCTGGTTAGGAGCAATTCCAGAGTTGGCCTTGAGCCACTTGGCATACTCTAAGGATGCCCATGCTGCGCCGTCCTTGACTTGCATTATTCTTGGTTCCGTGTAGCTTGTTCCTTCAGGGAAAAGCGCAACTGCCTGACCTTTGGATAGCGCCTCAAAAGTACCCTTAAATAAGACTTGTCGGTCTTTAGATTTACGGTCGACAGGAATATTCCCGGAAGAGAAAAGGATATATCGGATGATTGGGTTGGCAAATAGGCTCGCTTTTTGGGAGTGTTAAGCATGGACATGAGGATAAAGAGGTGCTTCATGATACCTTTGCTCCAGTAGTTTAGCATTCTACGATGAGGGAAAGCAACAGCTGTCGTATGTATTGAGCAAATCACTTGTGATGAGCTAACGCGTTCACACACAGAGAATGACTGGGTCCAGCATCATGTTATGGTGTGTAGCCGTTCTAAGATGCAGTTGAGTCAATCCTGCAGCAGCAGAAAACATGAAACAAGTGCGCACACTATTATTGGGCCATCTCGAGGTACATTCTCCCCTCCTATTACGTGGACCTCGTTAAAGAACGACGACAGCGCCCAACTTGAAATTTGACGTATCAACCTGTGCAAAACCTTGGGATCGGACGACATGGCTATGTTGCTGGAGTCCACAGTGTTTGTATCGAGAGCCCTAAAAGTAACTAGTATTGTCGCAGTCCACTAGAGAGGTTCAAATATGATCGACTCGCCCGACCAGCTTGTCACGGTCCAAGAAGTGAAATCCAGGGACCCGCGATAATAAGGAAACACGTGACAGATTATATCAGCAATAGAAACTGCATCTCCGTTAGTACTTCAGCGGTTAACATGCACACAGGACACTTCCCTCTCCAGTTTAAGGCTTGAAGAACATCGGAGTTTCTTAAGGAGATGATAAGTCGCAGAAGCCCATAAATCGTCATTTTATGAGCTTCTAATCTCACACAGGACAAAACTATACTTATTGTGGTTTGCGGAGGATGCACCAGACAAGCAACAGCAAGCCAAGCCAAACACCTCGTTGATGTTGTCGTGTCAGGTTTCTTTGGACTCGGAAGTGCCCAACTGTGTTGAAATATCGCGCCGCTAATGCATAACATATTCTCGAGGGTCAACAATGTCTCAGCGCTATTTTCTTCGTGTACGATGGGGTTACTAGTCGCAATCGCACTCTCGACCCTCTTGTTCACAGCGGATCCCAAAGGAAATCTGGAGATTGCGTCAGTAAAAGTGTGAGTTCGAGAATTGTCTTCACTTTCAAAGCCAATCTAACAAAATCTTCGTTTGTTATTTAAGTTTCCCAATGAAAACTCGCCGAGTTTCAGCCCGCAAGCAGGATCTCGCCTTTGTCAACTTCAACATCACAGCTGGTAAGATATATCCCAGCAGCAAATTTTTACATAATTTTTACAACTCTGCGGAAGATCTCAGGCCATTATTTAATTGGAACACAAAACAACTTTTCTTGTACCTGGAGGCGGAATACGCCAACGTTCAAGGAGTAAGTCATTTGTCGAATGAGCCTAACGACCGTTCCTACGAGGTTTCAAACATCATAACCATTCGACATTGCAACCTCTCTGATTCGCTTCGGTGAACGCCATGCTAATATCATTTTCCTATTTTGTCAGGCTAGGAATGAAGTAGTGATCTGGGATCGAATTGTACGCCGCAAGGAAGATGCCGTTATTAGCGTCATTGGAAAGAACAAATATATGTTCCGAGAACTTTCATCTACTTTCAAGTCAGTCTCTTCTCAGTTATTTTCGCCGCACAATATTCGATACCTGTCAACCATCGAGAGGTTCTTCCCATGCGACTCGGCTCATGCTTGACTTCTTTTCTTTTCCAAAATCTTCCTGGCGTCCCCACATTGACCTTACCCTTGATTTTAGAAATGTTCCCCCAGCACATTATGCCCTGAAATATAATGTCATGCCCCACGTTGGCGCTCTTACATACGGTGAGGCTGGAAGGACCTTTGAAGCGGTGGCCTTCCCTGAGTCTCGGGAACGTGTCTCGTAGTCCTCAGTGAAATCCTCACTGAACATAGACCACTTTACCCTCGCATTGGCTGTCTGAGTATGTATGTACGATGATCAATCCGGTTTGGGAAGTTAGATAATTAATTTGATGCTAACCCCGATCCCTGTCGGTCCTCTCACCTGGGGAAGGGAAGCAACTTCGGTACTTTTTCCAAATCACAAAGTAAAGACGTGAAGATACGCCACATATCCGTGCTTGATCATGTGCTATTCCAAACTGATCGGTTTGGCGTGGTCGACATATATATGCCAACCGGATTCGGTTCCTACTCCTAGATGTATCGTAGGTCTGGTGGATAACTACTATGTAGGGCTAGATGGTCAGGGTCTGGCGATATGCTAACTGCTTGATTAGTAGTGGATATATGGGGAAGAGCTTTTGAATGCCCTCATGATCATCTCAGGGGTATAAGAGCAAATTGGTACTACAAGTCCATGAAACCGTGTCCTTTGTCCTAACACAAATGAGAACAAGTTGATTGAGGTGTAAAGAGTATTTAGAAACAGTAGCTCAAATGTGGGATCGGACCATGAGGTGCGAACATAGGCATTATTATTAAAACCATGGGCATACGATTTCATGATTAGATGGTATCAAATCTGGAAGATAACAATTGTAGGTCCACATTTACATAAGGGCCAAAAGAGGTCTTCTGACACTTCTGTCGAAGTTAATGTGGCCGGCCGCGAGTTTCTTCCAACCCGCCTATCTTTCTCCCTCTTCCCCTAACAATCGCCTTCTTCGGATCTCTTCTTATACAGACAAAGTTAACGTTCCGCGTCGACAGTAACGCTCGCCTCCATATTTCTGGGTTGTCAGACCTTTGTCAAAAATTTGCCAAGGCCCTTCACAACAAGCACAGCATGTATATTTCTGCAAACGATTCTATCAACTATGGCGAGGTTTGTTCCCCATCTACGCAACTTGTTGAGCGATCGAATCACACGCTACCTTGGGGTTGCGCCGAGATGGCGGAGTCATTGCAGTTATCCTTTCGCCCTTTCGACCACCAAGGCCCACAGGTGAGCATTGATGTTTAAAGGCCTTTCAACGATGGTGCAGATAACACTCACTTTCGTTAGCGCTTGATAGACAGCGGTCCTATGAAACCCTTGTCGTCCTTTGCGCAGTGGCAGATTGAGGAAGACCAAAAGTTTTATGCAATATTTCCGGAGGCACGGCCGGCTAAGGAGTGGCCTTTCCAAAGTGCCCCCAGCAAGTATTTTGAGGGCGATGAACTTCAACTTGGTCCAGAAGCTGAGGACAGAGTACATGCGTTACAGCTGGCAGCCCAAGTAAATGCTGCCACAATCTCTTGCGCTGAGGCCATTAACTCAACCGCCCAGTCCCCTCCCCTTTTAAGTCGCCATACAGATAGTCACCCATCATGCACTGTACATGCTGGTTATACACATAACCCCGACTATAATGAATTTCCGACTCTATCGATAGGCCATATAACTCGTTCATTCCCGCCGACAACCCCCTTACAGCACGATTGTGCGACGAGCAGAAGCAGTCACAACCCTACGCCGTCACAACACGAGGTGAATTCGCGTTATGTTTGCTATTATCCTATATTAACATATGCCTACTCAGTCTATATATTTATCACAACGAATCCCAAGTCGACATGATGAACATGTGCAAAACGATCATGTCGTTTCCTCACACCAACCTCACCGTGTCGTGCCATCGCAACAACGACCTATCCTCCAAAGAGTTGTCATTCCAAGCCAAGTGCCAGAGCCTCTC
The DNA here is from genome assembly GCA_013420905.1 of Collybia mongolica. Taxonomy (NCBI): domain Eukaryota; kingdom Fungi; phylum Basidiomycota; class Agaricomycetes; order Agaricales; family Clitocybaceae; genus Collybia; species Collybia mongolica. The sequence goes on from JAAXNY010000004.1 coordinate 2,213,968, forward strand.
ATGGACCATTTGCCGTCGCCAACGTCCTCTCAGCCGTCCATGTCCCCTCATGCTTTGCCACAAGAACCTTACATAAATCAAGGTTATTCATCAGGATCATATTATCCCATGGGTCCTTCTACCTACTGGCCCATGTATCCTCAACAGGTCCGTGAATGCCAACAAGTATAGACTAAATTGATGCTTATTGCACCCAATTCTTCAGCAAGTTGCAGGCTTAGATCCCCACTTTAGACACCCCATTCACGCGTTCGTAAATTCCATCCGACCTCCAAGTTGGCCACCCTCTCCCCGCATCCGTTTAAGCCCACTTCCCTCAAAACGAGTTCTAGAAAAGAAACCTCCCTTGGCTTGTCTTTTCTGCCGGGGGAGAAAGATAGCTTGTGGACCGCCAGAACCCGGGACCACGGAAAAAACCTGCAAGTAAGTTTGGGCGCTCATATACGTCAACAGCAGCAATGCTTCATCGATGCATGACTATATTTCACCATGTGGGGCATTGCATGCGTCACACTTTCTCTTGTTATAATGACGTTGCCAATCCGCAACTGACCATTCCTTCTCCTTCACAGCCAATGCCAACGACGTTCCATCAAATGTGAATATCCTTCAGAGAGTCGTCGGGGCATGCGCACCAAAAAAACCATAAGTAACAAAGTTAACACTGCTGGACCGAAAGTGAAACTAGGAAAGGGACCAAAACTCAAACGCTAAAGCCTCTCCCCATCGGCCGGTAACGACGCCTACATTCTATGGATAATGTTTGGGTACCAATTACTCTTCCATTCCTTCTAATGATATGTACAATTACATTCTATCCGGGAATTGATCCACGGTTGTACATAGGGCACCAGTGGATATTGATGTCTTCTCACTCTTTTTTTGATTTAATGTAGCATAGTATATTGGAATGTACATAGATATTTGGCTGAGCACATAAAGCAGCAATGACATAATCAAATGGCGGATTTAAATGCTTGAATATGGAATGTGAAGGGAGGAGTAATGATTGGAGCTGTTTATGAGAATTCCAGGGCTTCGACAATAGTTGAATGATCCATGCAAGAGAGAATCAGGCACGACGGGCAACTTTTTGGGGATGACGACCCGAGCGCCTTGGCTGAACAGTCTCATCATCACTCCGGCCCCGTGTGGATTTTGCTTTCGTGGGCGAGACCATACCCACCGGAGCTTTGCCTTTCCCACGTGTCGCTCTTCCTGACCCTCCCACTTCCTTTGTGAGGGGATCATCTTCATCTGAGCTCTTTCCTCTCTTGTGAGAAGTAGAGTCGGCGTCGCTTAATGGACTAGACCTATTGATCGCAGAATCAATAGAGCCTTCCTCTGGTAGGGGCGTTAACTCTGAGTGAACACGTTTGTTTTGCCCTTTGGCAGGAGGGTTTGGACCAGCCGTTGGCTGCTCCTGGGAGGCGGCTGCAGCCACCATTTCCCATGATGGTTCAACTATGGGCTTTCCGTCTTCCGCAGCTTGGGACATGAGGTGGCTGCGTCGCTGAAGTGGTGCACGAGAGCCTTCGGATCTGATACCATTATCGGATATGACTTCGGGGAGGGCACCTGGGATATTCTCTTGGGGGAGAGCACTAGTCGAAGCCTGGAGTTGCATGTTCTCAAAATCTTGATTCACTGAATTGCTCTGAAAACTCCCTTCGCTCTCTGGTAAGGAGGACAACATGGAGAAATCATTGGTAGGGATTGGATTCGCAAATCCAGAAGTAGAGTGGTCATAAACAGGAGTGTATGACTTGAGCCAGGGATGTTCGCGAGCATTGGTGAGAGTCATACGTCGTCGTGGATCTTCTTCCAAAAGACGCCGAATAAACGCTTGTGCTATTGAAATTGTTAGGACAACACAAGATTTAATCAGATTGGTTGAATACCTGGAAGGCCTATATTGGCGCTAGTAAGACATGACCAATCGATGCGGCGCTCAAGAATCCGAGTACGAACGTCTCTCTGAGTTTCATCTTCGATGAAGGGGCTCGCGTTGGTGAGCCTAGGCAAGATATTTAACACTGGCTTTCATAGACGAAGGCTGTACTCACATCGAAAAGACTATGACACCGACGCTCCAACTGTCCACGAGGTTATCATACCCATCTGGATTGTCTTGCCTGACAACTTCAGGTGCAAGGTAACTTGGTGTCCCACACATCGTCTGAACATGTTCATCAGCGAAAACATGAACGAATTAATAAGTATACGCACTCGCAACATTGTGAGACTGTCGACTATTTTTGCCAGGCCGAAGTCAGCTACCTTGACAATAGGAGGTTTGTCCGTTGTGAGGAGTACATTCTGGGAATGTTGAGAATGGTGTATGTATCATTGCTATGGGAACATACCTCGGGCTTGAGATCGCGATGAGCAACGCCTTTTGAGTGAATATACTGAAGCGGCATTGTTATTAGTGGTCTTTAAAATTGAAGTATATAGACCTACCGCAAGGGCTTCACATATCTGGTAGGTTATATGTTGAGCGTCTGCTTCGGCTGCCAAGTTAATTTCAGGAATAGTTCTGAAACGTTCCGATAGGTGGCAGGAATAGAACATACAAAGTCCATTATTACGAAGAATGTAGTCGAGTAGATCGCCTCCCTCCACAAGCTCCAATACAAGGTCTTTAAATGGACATTAGGCAAACGCAAACATTCGCGAAAACTCACGTACTAATATCATTGTTATCTTGATAGAAGACCTCTTTGAGCTTGCAGATATTAGGATGGTCCAAGGTCTCCATGATAGATATCTCCCTCGCAAACGCAGTGCTGCGTGTGGTGTTGGCTGGCTGTTGAGGCTCTCCAGCGGAACGGACGTGTCTACTTTCCTGAATAATTTTGACGGCGTACCACTTGCCATCCTTGCGCGAAATAGCCTTCATAACTGTTGCAAATGACCCTTTCCCGAGTTCAGAGCTCAGGTCGTAATAAGCATAGAGACCAGTGGTAGGAGGGCCAGCCGCGGTATGACGGTACACAAACCCTATACGTAAACAGTTAAACTTGAGCATAAGAAGGAGATTGCTTCGTACGATAATCTTCAAGGCCATTGTTATGAGGCTGTGGCACACTCGTGCCAAACGCAATTTCATTGCCTTCGCGAAGTATCCTTGTTTGGTTCTTCCCAATCCTGGCCCCATTAATCTACACAAGGCATGAGCGCCATTTCACTATATGAATATAGCGATCAAGTGGCATCTCACAAAAGTTCCATTGCTGGAAAGATCCAAAACAATGACACTCGAGCCCTGTTCGTCCGAACCGTCCCATGTTATGGTACAGTGGTTATTGCCTGGGATTTATGGTAAGTCGTAATGTTCCGTGAAGAAGAACTCATTTACTTACTAACTTTGAATCCCGGCAGCACGACCTGGTTATGTTCAGTATTCCTCCCAATCGTGTAACGGGGATGTATCTTCCAGAAGTCAATTCGCGTGAGAGACGCGCTGCATGGCTGAAGGTAGCCCCAAAGGTGCGAGTCAACAGTTGTGCCCGGTTGCTGTGACGCCTGTTGAGTTGACTGAGTCTGCTCCTGGGTCTCTTGCGAATCGTCAAAGTCGTCTGTCGCCATGATATCGTTTTCAACTTCCATTGCGTGAAGAGGATGCAGGGTTTACAATGACACGTCGGAGTTAGTTGAGTTTGTTAGGGCGGGTTTGTGAGTGAGGGGGAATAAAAAAGTAGGGCCTTTATGTAAATCTCCGAATTAGTTGACAGAGCTTTGGCCACTGGCTCCAAGGACGGGACGTTATTCAAGATCAAAGGGGACTGCAAGAAACGCTTAGATTGCCTAGAACAAAGGTTGCAAATCCAACAGTCTGATATGGATGGGGATTTGAGAAAGCCAAGGGAGAGCTCTGGCAACAGCTTTGAACAACAATTTCGCGTTCGACAATGCACACGTGATATGTTCGGGTTTGGACGGCAAACCCCATTCGCAGTTTGATCTCATGTTTGTGTAAGGTCACGTGTGAGAGGCCCTAATGGTTGATTATGTAATAAAACACCATGTTTTGGAGCCTGACAAAAATTACTGACAAGTCTTCTGGTCTGAGCCTAGAGCTTTGCTAAACGCACCAATCTCCTCAGGGAGAGTCCGGCAACATCCACCACCAATCACCCCGGACCACACACTCGGAACTGCAGTGCTCGAAATTTCTCTGATGAGTTTTGCGAGATCGGCTGCCCACGAACGCTTATTCACTTCTTGAACAGACCACGTCCGGGAAGCTGGATTGTACGTGTCACCACCATTAGGGTACAACACCAACCATGGTTTGGACTCCTCCGGGCCTCGCATGCTCTTTACTGCCTTGGTCATCTCATCCACAAGGGTGGCGAAGAATTTCAATGATGTACAATTTATCCCAACCCCCGCTGGAATTGACATAATCTCAACGTCCTGGATGTCATCCTTGGCTGGAGTCGGTTTCCATTGCAATGCGGCGGAAATCATGTCGGAGACCATAACTGGTGGTCCCCCAGCATACTGCTTCTCAGAGCACTGGCCATCTGGAAACACAAAACTGATCCACCAAGGCTTTGCTTCAAATGTTACATCCTCTGCGGTGAGCTGTCTCAGCAACCGACTCATAGCTTTTCTGACCGCTTTCACCTCTCGCGCGAGGGGTATAGTTTCAAACGCAATGCAATCAACTGTCCCCCAAACGACGGGATCGCGCGCGAAAATTAGAAGTCTCTCCAGATGGAATTGTGCCAGGGCCTCGACGGCGTCGTTTTCCATCGCTACATCTCCGCCAAAGCTATTACAATTTCTTGTGCAGGATGCTGCTGGTCCGAAAGGAGGGGGATAGCAACCACTGAAATCTTGTGCGGGTGCCAAGCTGGCACCAAACGGACCAAGGGATAAGGCTATCTTGATGACCCCGTCGGGATCTTCCTTTGCATATGTAAACCTTGCTTCTCCAGCAAGGCGGACTGCATCACGCATAGAAACCGTTGCTTCTATGTCACTGTAACCTGCACGCCTGTAAGTATCAAGAGAGCATTGATATCTACAACGTTCAAAGTTGAAATCATCTACATGAAATTGGGAGCAAAAATCGAGACATACGTCGATGTTAATATGATCCGCGCGCCAGCCCTTAAAAACAATAAGTGACTGGTGATAACAGCCTCTGGCTTTTCTGCAGATGCCCCGGCAGACCATAGTGGCGTATGTGAAATATCAACGCTGAATATGTCCTCAAGTGTCGTTCCCTGTATGATTGATAGGCTTCAACTTGAATCTACATATAAACAGGTCACTTACGAGGCCACCATCCAGAACAGCAGGTGTTATGTGGTAAAGGCTCATCGAGTCCGGTCAATTGCGAGGAGTGAATCTGATTGTGATTAATAGCAGGTTAAATAATCCTGGCATAGACTTTTGAATCACGAAGGCTGCCGCGGAACTTACCTGTGGTTGAAGATCTCGGCTTCGACGTCATGATCATAGATGATCAACTAAGTATAGGGTGGTGGCGGTTGTCCTATGTAATGCCAAGTCCAACACCTCGATAGTGAAATGAAATATGAATTTACTCTTGGGCATGGTAGCTAAGTCGTACATCTGCCGCATGCATACCGAGGTCATCGTCTGTCGAATTTTTCTCCGGCGATAATTTTACTGGGGAGCTGCTGGGGCAAGAAATACAATACCGCAGGGTTTCACGGGGCAAGGAGCTGCGACGCTCTATAACCAGACTCGACACACTTTGGATATTTTGGCAGTAAAACTGAATATACAGTGAGACAGAATGAAAAGAGTAGGTTTATCCCGCTTCCATATTGGCCTACTACCTATCTTGGTCGTTCAAATGCTGATGGGGCAAGAAAGATATATTGTCCGACAGCATTGCGCGCATCCGTTAAATTTCGGGGCCTCCAGGGACAGGGACCACGTTTACATGTAAAAACCCTCTTCGCCGATAACACACATATATATTTGTATGATACTGATGTCTAATGTCAGCTATGCTACTAATCATCGATCATCAAGGGCTACACATAGCTGCACGACAATATTGCCGCACTTTACCTGACCGATGCCACGCTTGGTACAGCACGGCAACTTTGTGCCGGTCCTGTCGACGTCGGTCGTGTTTTGCATCCATCAGACTATTGAACTCCAAGAACCCCCAAGATTCAATGAGTTTTACGTTCATTTAACCTTGTCGAAGTAAAAATATATATTTGTGGTTAAGCTGGCTTACTGTAAAACATTACTTTCCAGTCAGTATGTTCTTCCCCTTTTCTTCTTCCAACTACCAGATGCTCTGTCATCTAGTTGAGTTGACGAGCTATCTTTCAGTCGATCCAGTAATGGGAGTGACGATGTCTCCATCGAGGTGTAGGCATGAGGTTGTGCCCCGGCAGCTATCTTTGCTGCACCTTTGATGCTGTACCCAAACTCGGGTGGGTTCTGAGCAAGGCCGTTTGAGTGGGCTGCAGGGTCCGCGGGAAGAACGGATCGCCTTGGACTAGCAGAAAAAGATGATCCCAATCGACTTAGTAGGGAAGGCCCGATATCTTCATCCCCATCCTCTCTTCGCCGTTTAGGCGACCGAGATGATTCTTCCCGTGGCAGTGGATGTTTGGGTGGTGTGAGGCTTGACATTGACGCGCGCGGATAGGGAGGTCGATTCTTTGTTGGTAACATCATTCGCCTTGCAGCTGGGGGCTTCTCGGGAAGGGAAGAGGGCCGTCCAGTATCTTTCGTTTTGTTCGGTTGCGGCAGTACGTTTTGCGATGCTTGAGTGGCGTCATTGACTTGATCTTGTGACGAGTTGTTTGGGGTGGAGACCAAGGACTGCTCAAACAGAGAGAACAAGGTTGGATACAAACGGATGAAACGAAAAGGGGCCCACTGCGAACCCTTATTAGGATTTGTAAATCCTGTCTAGTCTCGTGCGCCTGGAAATCTCTTAAAACCGTGATCAGGTGAGGAGGTGGGGACCAAGGTGATTCTTCTCTATGCTATGGTAGAGGTAAGCAGAAGGTTTTTGTTTCCTTTTTGCAATCTTTGCATGTTTGTGACTCACACGTATGCAGGCGCCCAATAGGATAGTGCATGCATCAACAAATCGTTTTTGAAGCAAGCCGTGTTTGTGTAAACACTAGAAACCCTCAGTATGAAATGTTCAAATGAGTTCTGTCACTAACCTCGAGTAAGAGAGGGCAGGCATTGACAAGCTGCTTCCTCAATGCTTCCAAGGGCTGCCCTTCATCCTGAGGTTGAGGGTCTTCGTTCGCGGCCACAAACGTCTCCGATATGTTACAGATTATTGAAGCTTGGTCATCTGTAGGGAACTTCTGCAACGTCATTCTGCTAGAAAGATGACTACAATAGAACCGAAGTAACTGGATTGCTGGGGCCGCCCGCTTTTCAACGACCAAGAAGGCTACGAGGTCCAGGTACATCCGTACGTTTCGGAGCAATGAGACGTTACCTGATCGAAGGCCACTTCGAAGATGGGATGCAGTCTTGTCCAAGAGGACTTGAAGTAGGGTGCGGCCGCGAGATGATCCGGGTCGATATGCGGTTAACGAGAGGAGCAGATTTTTCACAATCGTTTCGACATCGCCGAGTGTCAATTTTGGAATTGCCTGCGGTGCTCTAGTAAATGCGAAAAAAGAGGAACATTAAAATAACCCACTTCCAGAAGACAGTTGACAAGAACATCCTCCGCTGTACTTCCTGGTATTGCATGACGTTCTACTACAGCCCGTTTGGCTTCCCCAGTGAGAAACGACAATACCAGAGATCGTAACCTGTCCCTTATGGTCTGCTCCTCCTCGTCCATAAGTTCCTCTGGAGGAATGATTTGATCACATAGAACGCCAAGAGTAACCCGCGGATCCATGTCAAGGTGTTCCGTCAGAGCTCTCTTCACTACGATAACTTCGTCTGGTTCGTCTATATAAAAATATCATGAGAATGATACTCGGGCATCGTCAAAAGGCGACTAATGCGAGCGATAACTTACCACTTTGAAGGAGTTGCAGGAGGACATCTGCATTCCGTTTTACCCACTTGTTCTCTGCCCTGGAGACTTGGGTGATTGCTGTATATCCCTCTATGCGTACCTAGTTTACACGTGAGACATCGCTAGGTATCTGAAGTCTCAAATACCTTTGACGACTGATCCTCGCACAAATCGTAAACAGCATTAATAGCAACCTCCTCAAGTTCGGGGAAGTCATTGAAGAAAAAGCGTATATTTTGAGCTGCCAGGATTTTGAGGGTCGAGTGTGGTGAGTGGATTAGATCTATCAAGCGTTTCAAAGTTTCTCGTCGCTTTAATGTATTTTATCACCGCCCTCCTAGTAGATTAAGATGTGTGAACCTACCAGTGAGCCAGTCTTGTCAGGAATTCCTTTCGCTCTACGGATAACGTCTTCAGATACTAAATGAGCTTAAGGCGTCCCCACCATGATAGTGAAATAGTACTTACCCTTAATCTCTTTCTCTTGCTCCAAGACTGTTTTTTCCATCTTTGGGGCAATAGACAGTACCGAGTAACACGAACGGGAGCAGGAGCCACTCGGCTGGCACGCTCGTTGGGCGAACTTCCTGCCTTGTGTTAATCTATTACATAATTAGGTAAGTAAGCCAAAGATACTTTCACCCAACAATAAAATAATAATATATATGTAATTATATTATAATATATAATTCCTTGACCCGATTTGTGCCAGCCAATAGAAAATCTCCAATTCTTGCATAACCTGAACTACATCCATGTCCTTCGCTATGAGGGTTACTGGTAATGTTTTCTTTCGGCTTGCTATCCGACGGCCTGAACATTGACATTTCAACCCATTAGCAACGGGTCTTTGTCGACCAGTAGCACTTCGACCCCAAGTGGGTTTGGCGGGTAAGTTCCAGACTTCCACAACCCCGTATCTTCTTAAAGTCAGGTCCTAGGCTTCCGGCACTTTCACTCTTCAAAGCGTGCTCTTTTGGCTGAACAACCAACTGTTATCCCATTATCCACCTCCTCAGCTACTGAGCCGATAACATCTCTCGCCCAACGGGGTTCAAATCAATTTGGCCTTGAGCAACCACAGAATAAGGCTGGTCAGTAAACTTTATAAATATCTATAAACGACCACCATGGAATGGAGTTGTACTGGTAGAATATGTATTGTCTACTCTGGACAAGATTACCAACTGGGCTCGGCAAGGTTCTATGTGGCCTATGACATTTGGTAAGAATATTTGTCAATTGCCACTTTTTAATTTTGACTATTCTCGCCTTTCCAGGTCTTGCGTGTTGTGCAGTTGAGATGATGCACATGGCGGCTGCACGTTATGATCAAGATAGGCTGGGGGTTGTCTTTCGCGCTAGTCCTCGCCAGAGTGATATCATGATCGTGGCCGGAACACTTACTAACAAAATGGCCCCTGCACTAAGGAAGGTGTATGATCAAATGCCTGAGCCCCGTACGTGAAGCTATCCCAACGTCTTATACAAGCTTATAAGCAATTAGGTTGGGTCATCTCTATGGGATCGTGTGCAAACGGTGGTGGATATTATCATTATTCGTATTCGGTGGTTCGAGGATGTGATCGTATGTCCTTACTATGGTCACTTGTGGTTGAATTCACTCATGAATGTTATTCATACAGGAATTGTTCCTGTTGACATCTATGTTCCTGGATGCCCACCTACGGCTGAGGCTCTTCTATATGGGATGTTGCAGCTACAGCGCAAGATGCGACGAAGTCGAAAGGGGGTACTCTGGTCAGTCGTTTTAACTGGGAGCGGTCAGTTGTTTACTAATGAAGAATGGACAGGTATCGTAAGTGAGACGAAAATTTTCAGTAGAAAAGACTGTACCCAGCCATTTACTATAATATAATGGACTGGATACCACGTTTCTAGTGCAATGAACTTTTCATGAACTATAATTGAAATATGTAATATATACGAATCGTTACATAGCCGAATGGACAAATCAGAGCAAGCAGGCGTAAGCACTACCGGAGTTGTCCCTCGGTTTAGACGTCTGACACAAGGTTGTTCAAACTTTTCTTCCATTCTTCCTTCAACATTCAACGTGGAAATTTCACCACTCATCACAGAAGCAACCGGTGTTCGTCCACATTTATTCAGAATCCGGTGAGTGAGTCCTAGCGATTCCCAGCCATTTCAACGACCAACTCCGCTCGAGTTTGTTTCGCTTTATTATACGTCCCTCACGCTTTCTCGTTGCAATACAACTCCTAATCGTGGAGGGTGTATACTCCTTCGTCAAACTATGGCTGCTGCATTGCACCCACCACGAAACGATGCAGGCCCAAACCATGGTAACATATACCCACGAACCCTCATGACCGACCTCGACTTTAGGGATAACCGATACCCCACCCTCCCTGTTCAATCCAAGACTTCCCAACGCGCCAACGCCATGATTTTTGGGACTTCCAATCGATCCAGCTGGGATAATGCGTTGAGTACAAACGACGAAATCCCGCCGAGGAGAAGCCTCGAGCCAAATGGAGCCCTTCAGTCAACCTCAGTGTGGGCGACCGAACAACAGAATCCATCTCATCATCTTCAGCAACCTCAGGTGCCCATACGGGGCATTGGGACTTCGGCTGAATTACAGTCTTTGAGTTCACGATCACAGCAGTCACAATCCCAAGAGCCCTCACGAAGCACCTTATCTTATGCTTTGCCTTCCGGTGCGGCACGACGGGTGGTGGAAAGGTATAGTCTAGATGACAACGATCAACGGACAATATCCCGTGCGTCAACAGACACCAGGCCTACAGCAGCAGATCCCTCCCAGGATCAGACGAGAAATGATCCGTCTCAAGCCTTACGACAAGCAACTCAGGAAAGACCGATATCAACGCTCCCGACGACACTCCATAATTCATTATCAAGTCCCACAGCCGACATGGGCCCGAATCCGACTCCTAATTTCCCCCCCATCATGCCTTTATCAGCGTCACCGTCATACAACCCTCCAATAGCTCTCAAACACCGTGCATATGCACAACAGCCAACCTATATCACACCTCCCACAACTCCTACCCCAATCAATACTATTTATTCTCCCAGGCCACCCCCTCAAGAGGAGGTATGCGTCGAATGCGCAATGCGAGATCAAGACATGGCAGATGTTGATGTTACATCTCCCGGAATATGGGAACGGGAAAGTGATGCTTTGTACGAAGAACTCAAGCGAAGAGAGTATGAGGATGACGCTAAAGGGCTTGTGACAATCGACGATCCCAAAAGGCCAAAGGTGAAAGGTGGCCGTTTGACGGAACAAAATCTCAAATTGTGGTTGAGTGTGGTAAGTTTTATATAACGCGCAAGGCTTAGTCGAAATATTAACGCTTAATACATGCCAGAATCCTCGGGAACCTGCGTCACGCCAGCAAACGCTTAATACCTATATCAAGTCCCAGCGAACACTTCTCGAAGCCGAAGCTCTGGCCCATGCTCGTGCTATGCAGGAAGCTAAACAACTGGATAGCAGAATGCGGGATACTTATTCTCAATTGCGCCGATCCGCATATGACATGGGCAATAGCTTACCTCCCGCCGATGACTTGGGCGGCGTGCGTATCAAACCCCCTTTGTCCCCGTCGTCGCCGATTAACGTACACACGCGTTCACACTCTCGAGAAATCACTCTCCTCGAGAATGGCATGATTGTTGAACACGTTGATGTGCGAAAGGAGGAGCGTGAGGCTCGTGAACGTAGAAAGAAAGAGGAACGACGGGCAAGAAAGTCATCCCGCGGTTCTATGATGGATGTAACTTCGATTATATCTGCGCAGAGCCTTGGACCACCGCTGACAGATAGTGGAGTCGGACTAAGGCCTTATTCTCGTTACTCCCAAGCAAGTTCCGCCAGACCGACGAGCGTTCTTACAGCACCACACGAACGCCCAGATCTCCCCAGGGCATACTCCCAAGCGTCGTTTTCAGATGTTCATAGTCTGGGGTCTGCCTCGCCAAGACGAACGAGGTTCTTCGGGATCAAAAATCTTAGCTCAGGCTGGAGAAGTCAGGACAGTCTTGCGCCATCAGGCATGTCGGGAAGTATGGTTGATATGCAGTATGTGCAGTCCCCTTTGTTTTTTGTTTTGTTTTCTAAGATCACTGTTCTAGCGTTGCCCTTCAACGAGAAGCACATGCTCAACATCTCGCCCATGCAGCTACTGAATCGCACGTCCCTCGTCGTAGCCGAATTTGGGCAGTATCCGAGCTCGACGCTGCTCCCAGTCCTCACCATGTGCGAAACGAAGACAACCCTAAAAAGAAGAAAAAAGGCTTCGCTAAGATATGGCGCATTGTGACGGGGTCTAGGAAATACGATGGCACCGCCAGTCAAGACGCATCCCTATCTGTGGAAAGGACCGACGATGATCTGCCCCTAGCACCACCTCCTCCGTTATCATATCTTGTGGATCGTGGTCCTAGTGAACTCCGTCCGGTTAGCGGACGCCATGCATCCACTCCTTCGCTCCCTTCCTTGACCACACCGAAGTTGCCTTTGGCTTTGCCTGGTATGTCAACAATCGTTCGAATTCTTACATCCTTATCCACATATCTATAGATATGATCGAAGCTAAGAATACTCAAGGAACATATGATGATCAAGACCGGCATCACGATGATATGGTTGGCAATAATCAACCTCCAGGCACAAGGAATGTTCATCCAGTAACGTCGGAGCCTGATATGCGACAACATGTCTCTCAAAATCGGACCATTCCGTCACCGATACCCAATTACACCACTCCTACCACTAAATACAACTCCCTTTTATCAAGAGAAAAATCGCTTCCCCCGCTCCCGGGCGAACCTGGGAGCCGCGCGTTTCCGAATGGATCGGCTGCTGACCCTCGTCCTCGAACGGTTCATACCTATGATATTCGACAGTTACCTCCTGGATCGAGCCCTGCGCATGATTTCCTACCACCGAACGCACCATTTCGCGGTCCTGACATTCGCCGACAGTCGTTTGGTGGAATGTCTTCCCGACCAAACTTGGTGGTCCAGACATTACCTTTCACTTCGAAACAGCCAGGAGACCTGGATCCACATGCTGGATTTGGGCCACGGTATGACGAGTTTGGGTTTTCCCGTAGGTCTTTGGGTCGCCTAGAGCACGTACAAGAGCATCCACAAGCACCAAAAAAACCTGCCACTACTCCCAAACGAAAGAGTCGATTTGGATTCTCGACACTTTTGGGGAAGAAAAACACATCACAGGAGCCAGAGTATACAAATGAGAACACGAGGCATCAGTTTCCATCCATGAGGAGATCAGGCTCTGACGGGCAGGACGATCTTACGACCAATGGTTACGCTACCTCGACATCCCGACACAGTGCGTTAAGCACTGGTGGTCCCACTACAAGGATTTCAGTGACATCGCGAAAGGTCCTTGAGGAGCGAGTTTCTCAAGATCCAGACTTCGTAGCGTATCGTTACCCTTCCAACGACCAGCGCCTTGCCCTCCTGCGATGATGCCTTTCAAACCCATTTACGGATCTTTCTTGTCTTGGGGGATACCTTCTCGTTTGTATACATTCATTTTGGAATCACTCATTCATCTTAGGATACATTGTTGACTTCCTCTGCATTCGCTAATATACCTTGCTTTCCTCGCTCCTTGCACAGGACTTGTATATAACATACATACACTCTTTTGCATTCTTCTGTAATATCTCTCCATCTACAGTCATTATTCACGTACATATGTATCGCACATATGCTCGGTAAAATGCACCAGCCCCCACTAAGCTTCAGAATAAATGCGTGCAGTGATGTAACAACACGTGGGCAGGAATCATGAACACTGAATTTGCGTCCGGGCGTATGCCATTCATTAACCGTAACCCCAACCAAATCACCAAGAACAAGAATGGTGAACAAAAAGCCGGAAGTTCATTACATTACTGATCTTCTCGAAATAACATTAGGCCCCGAGAGGTTTGTCTGCTGAGGAAAAGCGCGTGAAATTGTTAGAAATTTTTCATGAAACTGTGCGGCACTGAAGGGATGTGTCTACTCGTTGCACCTAACACTTCTATACAGAAGGATTTTTATCAGGCAGGTATCAATTACGATCCATTACTGCGCTGATGCCAACTACGTTCCGCTCTTAGCTGAAGGAACTCGAAAAACTGGGGCCAAAATTGAAGGGAATTGGTAGCCTTCATAATGATCAGCTCCCTTTGCATTCCGGCTTATCGCTCACAGTATCCCAATCTGTCAAAGAAGTCCTCCAATCTCTCGTCGACGACGGAGTCGTCCAAGCAGATAAGATTGGTTCGTCAAATTGTAAGATGACACCACTCGCCTCAACCATATGTACGCGCTGACCAACTTTCGCCTGTTCAAGTCTTCTGGTGCTTTCCTTCTCAGCAGGGGAAAATGGTCAACACAGGGAAGAAATCAAGACACTTTTACTTACTGACACTCACCATTCTAGATCCAAGGGCAAGCCCTTCATGTCAAAGAAAGAAGCGAAAACTACCGATCACAGTTGATTGATATTCGAGCCACTATCGACGCGGAAAAAACGACCAGGTCTGAGTCCGTGAGTCTGACATCCTTGAACAGTATTACATCCTATGAGTTTCCACCAGGTAGCTCGAACTGAAGCCCTTGAAAATTTGTTAATATTGAACAAGAGGGCGCTAAGTCTCGAGCACGAGCTCACCGCGTACGGAGACTGTGATCCTGCCAAGGTTGAAGAAGCGAAACGGGCCGTTTTTCTTGCAAAGGAAGCAGCACTTCGCTGGACAGGTGGGTTTGTTTGTACCATATATAACAGCATCTTATTTGTTGCCATAGATAACTATGGCATGCTACTGACATATTTTACTCGTCTGCATGCCATTGAGGCTTCCGAAGTTCGGGAGTTCTTGAGCATCGACGATGATTACGAGGATATTTGCTGACCACCACGGTGAAAGAAGTAACATGTGATGGTTGTTAAAAAGACCTTGCGACGAAGAACAAATTGCATTGACCAAGATACTACTGTTGTTCAATGATTTTAATTTCACACTATTCAATTTTACAGCGAGTCACTGGAATTGAACGGTTTGAATGATATCCAGGTTGATAGTAACGCACCTGTGCCTCTGGCCAGTGCTTCATATGCTCCCTTCCTGAAGTGAACAGTTACAAATTGTCGCAACGAGGGGTATGTGCAAATAGGGCTCATTGGATTATTGACAACAGGATGCAGCCCTTGGACTGACATAACGAAAACATTTGACAACATTTATTCCTCTCATTTATTTGAATAGTTTTGACAATACCCAAATTTTACCCAAAAGCGACTCCGTAGGCTACCCTCGCAGTGGTCGTGGAAGAAAGTGCGGCTTAAGGCACGTCGAAAACAAGCATTTTCATTGATGTTGCAGCTACTACGCTTCTGCATGTATGCAGCATTTAAAATGGACACTTCTGTGTCGTCCGAAAAAGGCGTGATGTTGTCGATCTTGCCTTATTTATACATGTTGTTTCTTTTATGATCATAATGGAGAGCTCTCATATGACGGCTCTATTTAGAGTCATGATTAGATGTACGCTAGTGTACGCTGTGAGTCTCGGGACTGAATACAGTAACTGACCACTTTTCAGTTTTTCCAATCGCTTGGGCCATGGCGGGGTTCTCGGCGACACGCGTTTTTTAATGTGTAATGAATTTACACGCTCCCTGTAGGAACGACATGGATAGCGCAGGCCAGCGATGATCATCACACCCCATGCAAAGGCTACTTGCCATCCCTTGCTCTGACAGACACATGCGAGTAGTAAACGGGGCAAGTATGGTTAATAGGATAGTCCTCTGTACACAGTAGGTGACCTGAAAGTTTCAAGGAGTCAGGTCGGATAAAGGTCGGTTTTAAAATCGTAGCATGTCTTAGCATCTGTAAACGAACTTGAAAAGGTTTTCACCTCGGGATTTCACTCCTAATACGTGTGATTGCTCCTTCTAGTAAGATCTATGATATCAGCGAGTAAAAACTGGATAATATTATTAGAGTAGACGGATACAGAGCCACCACTCGCACGCCGTACTCTTGTGTACGTGTATTGTGGGGCTTACGTAACGGTGTTTTCGCTCAAAGAGCTTGAAATATCGAGAAATGCGGTCTCAATTCTCCTCAACCAGTACCATCTCGCAGATGTCTGCCTGATGCACTAACAAATGGAATTATGATCCATGGTAGTTTTATTGAAGTTGTGGGGGGTTGAAAAGCGATGAGTTAGTCATCGCACCTTTAAAGAGGCCGAAGGAAATGGTACGACGTAAAGTTGCATGTTTTTGAGCGTGGGCCGCCGTTGAGGACTACACTTCGCTTGCGTCGGATAACCAAAAGCCACCGTCTGAACCCGTGTCCTACACGTGGAGCGAATGTGCGACTCAACGGCCGCGCGAAGAAGGATCTATGGAGAAGTTATCCCCGTACAATGCACGTTTGACTGGGGTAAGCAGCGCGGCAGGCTGTAATGCCAATCGAACCATGTACGACCAGCTAATGGGAGGCGTAGAAGAGTGATGGGAAGTCCAAAATTAACGCCAAAGAGATATATAAAGGAGTTTAGATCTCAGGATAGCAAGGTGTGAATTGTTGGCACTGTCAGAAAAGAGAACACGGAGAAAGCCCGCATCATAAGCAATGTGTCTGTTATTGAAGATTTTGGACAGAAATAGGCAAGATAGAAGCGTAGAACAGAAAATGTTATGAGAAGAGAAAGGGTCAAAATGGATTGGAACACCCAAAATAATTGATCAAGTGATATAGTGTGACATTGTGACTAACCAGGGGGTTGAAGCTTGCCGTGGCCACAACAGCGCTCACATTTACTCGAACCCAGGACGCTAAATCTTCGCTCTCTGGCTTATTTGGTAAGTCTAAACCCACCATGTCGCTCAGTCCAACGGCTTCAGCATCCAATGGTTCCGAAACAACCTCCAAGAGGCGACGCACTGACAGCGGAACCGGCATGTCTATGGACCAGTCCTCAGCGGGAGGGCCGGGCCACAACCAGTCTCAGTCAACCGCCCATATACCGAAAAGAGGGGCACGAGCATGTACTGCTTGCAGGAAAGGAAAAAACAGATGTGAAGGCGAGGTATGAGCCGTCAACGGATTCCACCGCCCCGCAATGCTCACCATGGTCCGTCTCCCCGCTCCCGGCCCGGTTATTTTCCTTCTAGGCTCCTTGCCGACGTTGTGCGCATAACGGAATACCATGTGTATACGAGAAACCAGAGAAGAAAAATGTCCAAGGAATGTCTGGCCCCAGCGTCGAGTAAGTGCTCTTCTTGCCAAGGCGTGGTTTGTATCTTGGTTGATGTGACTTTCTGGCTCAGGCGCCTTTCCCGACTTGAGGGACAATATCTAGTGCGAGCTCAGCTACAGTTTGCTCGAAAAATTGTTCATCTCCTTTCAGGTCATGCAAAGCCAAATGATTGGCATGCAGTCTTCTTTAGACAGAATCTTATCTGCTGTTCAGACTCAACAATCCAATACAGCCATGGCACAACAAAACATGTATTCCAACGGATCAGGCCCCCGTGATGCACCGGGGTTCCTACCACCGCACCGTAACGGGTTCGAGATGGGTCAGGGCCAGAACGAGCGGGCACGTTCATTCCCTCCTCTGCCTGGTTTCGCACCGCCTGTCAGTGATCTATCTACCATCTGACCCCCTTGCCTACGCTTAAATGATTACATCATACCAGCCTCACAAGTATGCTACCTATGGTATTGTCCCGAGCACGGCACCGTCATCCGAGGACGAATCTGAGGACACGCTACCTCGCGCTACGCTCAATGCCCCAATTGAAGCCCTGCAGGGCTTAGCGAACGCCGCCGCGGAATTGGCGGCAGTCCCTTCCGCCACAGAACCCCCAAGGTTCGTACCCTACATGTACGTTCTTGTCATCTCTGACCATTCACAGAGTTAAGAAGCGCAAAAGAGCCGAACCGATCCCACGCAATGCGTTTCCTCACGTGGTGGAGAAGGTCAGGGATGATCATTGGGACATTGTATAATTGCTAATATCCTCATGAACAGGGTCTCGTATCCGATTCTGAGGCCAGGGAGCTGTACAACATGTAATATTCGGCCGCTTCGACCCCCTTCAGCCCAAGATACTGATGTCCGCACATAGTTTTTTTGCTGGATGCCATCTTTTTATACCGTTATTCGACCCGATGTACGATACATACGAAAGCTTGATGGAAAGGACACCCTGGACGTTCGACGCAATTTTGGCTGTAGCAGGGAAGATCCGCAGTGGGAATGGACCGCTCAGCCCAACGTTTTATAAGTGCCTGGAAGAGGCTCAGGGAATCGCTCGCTCGTCCCTCTTCGGTCCAGTGGTCCGAAAGGAGGCGGTACAAGGTCTGAGACTTCCATTTTAATCTTAGATATCAATTCTGTTAAAGCATCATATTTCAGGCATGCTTCTGCTTGCTGCTTGGAGTACTAATGGATGGCTGCCCAGTGGCCATGCGATGCGCATGGCGTTGGATCTTGGCCTACATCGCGCTCTGGAGAAGTTAGCTGATGACAACGGCAAGCAAAGGACCCAAGAAGAAGAAAGAGACCTCGGTACGATTGTTGCACCGCCGGATGGGTATAGTTTAATGCTTTGATCATCCAGTGGTTTCTGCTCGAATATGGCTCTGTCTCTATTGGTTCGACCATCAGTAAGTTTTTGCTGGGACCCACAGAGTATACCTAGACTAACAGCAACAGAATGAGTCTAGGAACAGGGAGGCCGATTGTCCTTAGGGACGAAAACTCTATCCGACACTGTCGCTTGCTCCTCAGCCACCCTATGGCATCACCAACTGATGTCAGACTTATTGCTCAAGTCGAGCTCATTGCTCAAAAGAGTGTGTTCTTCCCACACGCCTTCTGTCTTCAGCATTCATATCTGAAATTTTCAGCTCAAATTTACGAGACACTTGCCCCGTTGAATGGCCAGGTCAATCACAACACATTGGCATTTATACGTCGAGCCAATGTAGCACTAGACAAGTGGTGGAATGACTGTGACGAACTTCACCGTATGTTTGTCATTTACCAAGTCGGGGTCTTCGTCTCTTATGTATTGATAGGTCAAACGATGGATCAAGACTCTCTCCTGAGGAAAATTCTCGCTGGAGAATTGCATTATGCCAAACTTTGGTTAGTTTGTGTGGCACTTAGAGGTGTTGCATGGGACAAAATGCCTTTTGAGCAACGTGAACTTGCTTTCCAGGCCAAAGACGCTGCATCTAACTGCCTGTCAATTTTCTTAACTTCATCTGAATATCGGTACGCGTCCATTTGATGATCAATGGAGGGGGCTAATCAATTTGAATAGTGCTGCTCTGCGATACGCCGTGCACGACAGTCTTGTCACCGCGGCTTTCTCCGGTCTTTTCCTCCTCAAAATGGCTAGTCTCTTCCCTGCCGAGTTGGATTTGAGCGCTATCACGGGACAAGTGGAACAATTGGCCCAACTTCTTTCGGATGTAGCAGCCGAACGGTACGTGTTGCGATCTTTCATTGATTTCATTTACCTGACCTACCTGAAGGTACGCATTGGCATTGCGAATCATGTTGGCCAACTTGCGTCGCAAAGTTGGAATGATCAGTGGGATCAGTACCCCCGTTCCTACAATGCCACCGCCGTCCTTTGCACAAGATATGATTATCTCCCCTACTTTCATCGATCCAGCTATGCCACCGCCATTTACAATGGAAGAACTTGGGTTCGTGTGGCCGAGTGACCGAGGGATATTCAGTCCTTCAGCAATCCCAGTCTGGCTCCAGGAACAGGTCGGCCCTGTTTATGTAGTTAATATTTCTGATTCTAACTATCTTTGTCTTTACAGAGCTTAGCAGACCTCGGGCTTCCCGTCAACGGGTCCGATGGTATATTCCTCCAGATGAATGGTGCGAACGGATGGACGGGTGACTTCGCCCCTATGCCGGAGGCGTGGTGAGACATCTTCACATGTTTTCATAGATAGACCACTCGGTGCTCCATATGATCATGTTTAGAATTCCATCTCTTGCATCGCTGTACCCTCGAATATATATTTATATAAATATTGTATTCTGCTTACCTGATTGTAACGTACTTTTTCTTCTGCTTTCTCTTGGAGCATACTGCATGGACACATTTCTTGCAGAACCAGACATTCGTCTCTTTATAAAGCAGTGGCAGACGACACAAATATAGCCATCGGCAGAATATGAGGGGGGATTCCTTTATTCTTCCTCCGACTCGGTATCCTCTTGTTCCTGCAAGAACTGTATGATGCTGTTAGCAACTGTGTAGCCTTTTCAATCAAGGTCAACCTACTTTTACCAATGGTTCAGTGTTCTTTAGGAAATGCTGCCGACCTTGAGGTTTTGACCCTTTTTGATGCCAATAAATTATCGCTTGATCAGAAATACAATCCTTGTTGTATAAAACCTTGCGGAATATCAAACAAATCCTGATAAACGAGCGCATTTAAAAAGCCTTACTTTGAGAATCTGAGGGAATGCCTTGATGATACGAGTGTCTTCATAACAATACACCTGTACCACGTTGATGAGAGCGACTTCCGTTTTGGCACCATTACAAAACGGCTCTAGAATAGGGGCATATTTCTGCAAATTCGTGAGTCGTCATATGAAAGAATATTATGTTAGTGGACTTACCCCGACTTCTCGCAGAGCAAGGCCCTCAATTTGGTCAGGTCGTGCACTCCAATCAACGGATTTCATGAGGCCCTGCCATATACATTGGACTAACTCTGCTTCAGGAAGAGGTGTTTCCTCCTGGTGTTGCTTGATTGAGGTGATGATCTGAATATTGTGGGTAAGGACTCCAGCATTCCCAAATTTGCTCCGGAACATACCTGTTCTGGAGTATCCTCTCGCTCACAAAGCTCAGTTAGCTCCCTAACAAGCCCCTCCTTAACAACCACGTATTGCTTTTTAGCCCACCATTCGGCCACTTGAGGGAGGCCCTCCTTCTTGAAATGCTCTTCCAGCGCCTTGCCCTCACGCTTGTTTTCAGGGAAAAAAGCAAGAAGATCTTTGATCCCTCCACGTTTAAGGGTAGCTGATAGGTGTTCCATTGACTGGTCGATCAAGTACGCACGAAAGATCAGGGTGATGACATTGACGGATACATCTGAAGAATTACCAGTTTGAATGAAAATCTCATAGGCGAACAAATCACAAACCATTCTTCACCAGGTGATCCTTGGTCAAACTCTGTAAACAAGATGCATTTGCGAGACCTTGTGAAATCAAGAGCCCCACAGCAATCGACAACTTGTCTCTCTGAGTAGATGACCAACGGTTGATGTACTGAAGAAGACCTGGCAGAGCGAGTTCCTCGAGAGGTTTCTGAAGATACTTGTATCTGAGAGTGGTTCGATCAGCCAATAGTCAAAACCCCAAGGTTGCAATGAATTACCTGCGGATGAGTTTACTGAGGACCTCAATGTATTTCTTTATGTCGTCCACCTCGATCGGTTCTTTCGCGTTGAATATAGTGAAAGGAGAAACCACGGCATTATCGTCGACATAGCTGCCTCCAGGCTGGATAAGCCCACCAACAAGAATGATTTCGAAAAGACAGTCGGCGTATTTGAGGAATTCGAGTTGAGAACCGGCTTGAACTAGTTTGGTTGCAAAAGAATCAAAGTCACCCTCTGGGACGGTTTCGAGGTGCTTGTAGAGTTGGTCTCTGAAAACTAAAAGAGAGAATGTCAGCTGTACAGACGCAACCGGGAACTCAGTAGGCAGCATTACCAGTCGGCTCGTGTTTTGCTTGAGCTTTTACGGCGCCCTTTCTTGCCTTGATTCGGACCCCCTGTAGCGAAGGCTTAGGAGCGACTGATTGCTGAGACATGCACGGGCCCCGAAAGACTCCAAAGGTGTAGAAAACTTTGCGAGTCGACTGATCTGGTCACGAATCCGAGCAAACAAAGTTGTTTTGATAACAATCGGACGTTGCCGAGACTATGCCACATTCATTATTATAACAGCTTTTTCTTTTTTTCAAAATCGCTTTCTCTCAAACTTACTGACAAATGTTATCTGGGATGCCTTTTCTTGTTCAGCTTTGTCTGCTGTAAACCAGCTATTACAACAAGATCCTGTACTTGCTTTGTAAGTTCTTTGTGTGAAATCGTGATGCCACCATAGTTCACTGCCTCACCAAGTTGACATCTAGCCTGATAATTGGACTGTAGGCTCATAACAGGCGCGCTCTGTCCAACCGTCTCTGCAATGTCCTTCCAATTGCTATAAAGACCACCCAGGACAGTTCATTATCGTAGCACCATCTACCTCTCACCAAACACCGAGCCCAATGTCCCCTCCTATATTGTCGTAGGTATCAAGTGGTAATGAATCATTCAAAATCATCCCAACCACCAACTCTTACAGCCCGTCCGTCAACGCACGATCAATGCCAATAACGATGACCAACGGGACAGATACATTCGGTGTACGTCATATTCATAGTGATCCCTGTCACGTATCACGGCTCAACCTAGAGCTAGACTCTAAACCAATTTCCCTCACGAAGCATGTCATACCAGATTGGAGTCAGTGCTGCCAAAGGCCAAAGAAATACAATGGAAGATACCTACGGTTTCGTTGTCGATTTTGATGCGGTGCGTGGTCAAGGGCTATTCGCAGTTTTCGATGGGCACGGCAATCAACTCGCCGCAGAGTGGTGTGGCACGCAATTTCATAAGGTAGCTATATGTTCCTATGATATTAGAATCACCCTTCTACCTCATAACTAACCGCTTTTAGCACATCCTCAACGCTATACAATCTCACCCCACTGTCCCTATCGCCGACGTCTTATCTGTCGCGTTTGATACCATGGATAAGGCTCTGCTACACCTGTCAAGCGCATCCGAAGCAATGGCGTCCTCGGGTAGCACCGCGGTCACAGCCTTTATAAGAATTGAAGATGTAAACAGACAGCAACCTTTTATCTCTGCGTATCAGGAGAACAATCTGGAAAGAACTTCACATCCCTCACATAAAACTTCCATAACACCCCCAACGAGTTGTAGACGCGTTTTATATTGTGCCAACGTCGGTGACTCTCGCGCGGTGCTTTCGAGAGGTGGTGAGCCTATGCGCCTCACTTATGATCACAGGACGTCAGATGTTGGCGAAGCAACGCGCATCAGAAATGAAAATGGCGTTATCTTTAACGGTCGTGTTAATGGCTATTTGAATGTGACGCGAAGCCTTGGGGATCATATCTGCGAAGGTGAATACTCCTTGAAGAAATGTATCATCAGCGTGCCACACACAACGAGAACGGAACTCGCGGACAAAGACGAATTTTTGATTTTGGCTTGTGATGGAGTGAGTTCACACTGGTGACCAAGTACAGACACATCATTGTATGCTAATTATTACCATCAAGTTATGGGATGTCATAAGCGATCTCGAAGCTGTTCAGCATGTCCAACATATCAAGGATGCCGAGGTCGCAAGCTTGGCACTACTGGATCTTGCCCTTTCCAAAGGCGCCCACGATAACGTGACAGTCTTTGTTGTATGGTTCAACCCGCTTGGAGTGGCATAGAAAGAATTACTCGTATTTTCATCTTACTTACACCTGAATTACATGTCTAAATGGTTTTGTTTCTTCAGAAGAAACTTAATAACACTGGTTCAATACGTACAACCATTCCTTCTAATTTCAAGCCTCCAACTCCTTGAAAAGAGAAGCAGGGAAGTGTTTTAATGTGCTTGATACACAGGTCGTTGTTTAGTTGCGTATATTTCTCCCTGAACAAAAGTATCTACGGAAGTATTCAAGCGTCACTGCCGTCACTTACTGTGTACCTGGATCACCCTCAATGGGGTGAATCTCTGGTTGATGTGAAATATTTCGCAAATTACGGGCATCAACTGGTGGTATCATTCGCGTTCTTGTGGGGCCTGGGAAATTTCTATGATCTTCAAGGTACGTTGAAATCTCTACAAGCTTCAGACAAGTCTTTCCTAGCGCTGACTGTCAATCTTGTCTTTCCAGGCTCTTTGGCAAGCCATATAGACCTCAACGCCGTATTCCTACACTTATTGCACCAGCGATGATGTGGTAAACATCTGATTCGGATCTCGCATTTCGAGTGGCAAGCTGGAGACCTGCGAGCCTGTTGGTGATCGTGACAATTGATGGCGATGGCCGTAGCCTGGCACACCAGTGATACTAATCTCACCACTTGTTTAAAAGCCTGGACAGTTATAGGGTGAAATACATTCGTTCTCATCTTAAATTGAGACAAGGTGTCCTGTTGTGATGCGCTCTTTCTTCGTGGCCGCTCTTGCCTCTCTCGTCGTTGTTGTGCAAGGAAAGGCTGAAATGCCCCGTCCAGGTGTATGTGTTCCGATTTTGACTCATGTAACCGGTTTGATCTAAATATTTACTTCAGGCATTTTGTTGCCCTCCTACTGGTCCATTGGGGCTACCCCTTGTAGTGCAGAAAGTCGGCGCCTTTGCGATCTTTTGTTCGTGCGTAAATTCAGTATATATACGAGGTATCTGTCGGGATACTCATGTTTTGGATTGACCACAGCTATGCCGATGGCACAGGAGAGAGAAAACCTTGCTATTATGTAGGTCGTTATTTCTATACAAAGACCTTGAAATCCTGAGTGATGACATTTGGTAGCGTTCCCTAAACGGCGTCGGAGGAGGACCATCTGTGGGTTGTCCCGTGCAGGCCATCAACAATGGGGACTCAGCAAATTGTCCTGAGATTTGAGGAGGCTATGCAATTGTGAAGATGGTCCTTACAACGCATTATAGTACTCGTTAAATTAGTTTTTGCACAATGTGATCTCATGGTGTTTTGTTCTGTTGTCTTGGGGCATTTCTGGGGCGCCTGCCTATTTTGGATGTTATAACATTTTGGCCAAGCTTTGGCTGGCTTGTATAAGAACCGCCACAGCAACCATAACCGCACCCTCATTCCTATTCTCCATCTCGTCTCACTACCCTGCCCCGCCACCCATGCCCCCTAGATTTAGTGATTCTCCAAATGCACGTTCTAAATCTATAACTACCGTCGAGCTGGACACCCATGGTGTACGTTTTTAACCCAATGTCATCATCGCCTCATCTATAACTATTGTTTAGATCTTAAATCGACATTCCGCTAAGAATTCTGCCTTCCAAGTAGGTGTATCCGAGGACAAAGGAACACGAAGGACTATGGAAGATGCTCATTCATTTGTTGTTGATTTCGACTCCGTTCGTGGTCAAGGCTTCTTCGCGGTATTCGATGGGCACGCTGGTAAACATGCCGCGGAATGGTGTGGATCCTATTTCCACGAGGTTCATCTCCTCACTATCTTGAACTAGACTTCAACTCACACGGTCTCATAGTATCTCCTCTCATGTTTGCATGCATCACCAAATATGCCCATTCCCGATATTCTCAATCAAACGTTTCACAAAGTAGACGAGTCTCTCTCCAAGATGTGCGAAGAATCCGAGGGTAAGATCCACTCAGGATGCACTGCAGTGACAGCTTTTCTGCGTATTGAAGATGCAGACGGACAACAACCATTCTTGGCCTCACCGTCGTCTCCAACAGCTGAATCCCCAGTATCTGGCCACAGTCTCGATGGTGATGAGTTGAATAGTGCTCATAGCAGCGGCGCGGAAAGTTCTGGAGCCGGAATAGGCGATGACTCAAAACTCAAGAAGAAATCTGGTAGTAATAGCCGCCTCCGGAAAGCTCTCAAGAGCCTGGGAGGAGGGAGCGCTAGCTCAAGCAAAAATTCCGTACCTACCACCCCTCGATCCTCCTCGCCTTCTACATCGAGGAAAATCGTAGCTGTCGGGACGACGATTACGATACCCCCAGTTGACGCAAGGCGTGTTTTGTATAGTGCCAATGCAGGCGACGCGAGGGGCGTCCTTTGTCGGGCCGGTAGAGCCGTGAGGTTAACCTATGATCACAAAGGTTCGGATAAGCAAGAGGCTAAGCGGATTACTGATGCCGGAGGTTTCGTCATGAGCGGGCGCGTGAATGGCGTTCTGGCCGTTACACGCAGTCTGGGTGACTCTTCGATGAAGGAGTTTGTCGTTGGTGCGCCATACACCACGGAAACTGAGCTATGCGATGAGGATGAGTTTTTAATATTGGCCTGTGATGGGGTACGTCATGCTCCTCCCTTTACCACCACCATTGGCCCACACTTTTTCCTCAGCTCTGGGATGTCGCTAATGACCAAAATGCGATCGACCTTGTACGTGATGTCGCAGATGCACAACAGGCCAGCACGAAGCTGTTGAAGCATGCCCTTTCTCATCATACCACGGATAACGTTACTGTTATTGTCGTTCGCTTCAAACACGTCTCACCTCAAACAGCATGATTTTAGGGATAGTTTTGCTCCGGGGGAGAACTGTATTCTACCATAATAATTAGGTCTTCATTTTATTTGTTGATATGCGTCTATGGTGTTCATTCTGTTGATACTCTCTATTTCTCTACCTTACATTGGTGCTTACCATATTTGTTTACTGGGCCGATAGATAGATAACTGCATCAAAAACTAGATGTTGTGATGGTTCATATATACGTAATCGTATACCATGCTATCCTTCAATGGACCCCTGTATTTCGCTTCATATATAAACAGTATGAGAAGCACTAATCGCCTCGATCTTGTCTTCCTGTCATCACTTGCCCACAAGCTCTTCGGCCATCTTGAACCAGGAGCTCTTTGTCACTTTGCACTCTACGTTGAAACGCAAGTCGTCCTTAATATTTCTTTCCAAACCTTCAAGCCGGGTGGAAAAAACACGTTCTAACTACAATCGTCTTCCACGCCTACGACACAGGAGTTCTCTCAACCTTTTAGCCATCATCACTAGCAGTCCATGACATCTATGTACCAAGAAGTGCCATATCCTGGCCCCACACCTGCCTATGGCCAAGGCTATGGAGGGTACGCTCCGCCTCCACAACGGCCGATGTACGATAACAAAACGCCCTTCGATAACGGCCGGTTCAAGTCTAAGAAGACGATCAATGACCCTATACTTCTAATCTTCTTTGTGCTTCAGGTTTGTTACTTTTGCTGCCATGGCTATGTCGGTCATTTGCTCATCCCAATCCTAGCTCCTAGGTTTCGCGGCGTTGTCAGGTATCACCATTTCCTCATGGGTGTCTGATGGTGGCTTTGGTGGAGGCCTCGGAAAGTCTGGCGGGAAGACTGGGACGCCTGTCACTCTAAATCAGTTCGTCTATGGTCCATCGTGCTGCTTCTTTTTCTTAGCTTAAATACCACCTAGGAGCACCGTGTATCTACTCCTCCTCGTCACCGCAGCGGCAGTCTTGCTTTCCGCTGGCTACCTCATGCTCACACGAGCATTTACACGACTCATTATGCATATCACCCTCGTTTTATCCATTCTTTTGAATATGTACGTTTTACTCCTTACAACGCATACGGCCTGTTCACTCGTGATGCAGCGGAATATGTGTTTATTACTGGATTACAAAATACTACTGTACGTGCGCAATTGCCCCCACTACGTTCACTACGCTGACAGTGCTCCCAGCCGGAGCAATCATTTTCACTATCATTGCTATATTCTCTGTCCTTTCCTATTGGGGCTTCAAATCACGTATACCCCTTGCGTCTCTCCTACTTCAAGTTATCATGGATGTATCGAAACATCACAAGAGCGTGTACGTTGTTGCATTCACTGCTCTTCTCATACAAGCAGCGTTGGCGGTGTAAGCTGCTGCATTGATTTTCGTGCTGTGCTTTTTGATAAATTAATACAAAGCTGGTTCACATTCGCTGCCATTGCCACGTGAGTCTCAATGTTCAAGTCAGTCCGATGTACTAACTTTTATCAGGTATTCTAAATGGACACCAGGAAATCCAAGTATGTAAAAAACGGGTGGTCCAGAAATGTAATCTTATTTCTGTTCCAATGTGTCAGATTGCGCCTCTTCTAGCTGCTCTTCTGGAAAAGTGGCTGGGTTGATCTTCTATGAGACCTTTTCCTTCCTATGGACATCACAGGTTGTCGGCAACGTTGCACTTGCTACTCTCGCCGGAGGACCATACGGCTCGTGGTATTACTTTGGCCCCCGTGAACTTGGTGATATGGCAAGGCATCTTCCATGAGAAATACTCAATCTAATTTCTCTTTGCCTCAGCCAAAGCACCCGACGCTTTCCGCATTCTGCCGAGCGTCAACGTTGTCTCTTGGTTCCATCGCCTTTGGCTCATTGATTGTCACTCTTTTGGAGCTCTTGAAAATGATTTTGAATGCTGCAAGAAATAACGCTAATGCGGAAGGTCATCGTAAGTGAAGTCAGAATCTTCAATGGCTAACAGAGCACTCACCTTTTCCGAAAGCTGTGGAAGCATGTTTAGCATGTTGTGCGGCTTGCTTTGTGGGTATTGTTGAAAGCATGGTAGAATACTTTAACAGGTATGGGAGTTATTTTGATTTATGGATTCCCTTAAAAACGGTTCATGGCGGAAACCCAGATATGCCTACATTGAAATTGGTCAGTCATGCGACCTCCGAATTTCTATAACATGTTAAACATGATCCCCAGCCCTGTATGGGAAGGCGTATATCCCCGCAGCCAAAGACACCTGGAGACTGTTCAAGGATAGAGGTATGTATCTCTACTCTCTTTAGGACTGATCAACACTCATCATATACAGGTATCGACGCCCTGATTAATGATTCTCTTGTTGGAATGAGTGAGTGTTAAGTATGCCAATAGCATGGGCTCTACCAATCACGGTAATCATTGATCAGCAATGACATGGGGTGCCTACGCTATTGGACTATTGTCCTCATTATTTGCGTTTCTGTATCTTCGATGTGGGTCTCAAAAGTTTTACTCGTGGATAATGTTATCAACACAACTTTCATAACAGTCACAGCTCCTTCTTATAATCTTGATGGACAGTATACGGCACCCGTACTATTATTTGCCTTCCTAATTGGGTTGCAATGCTGTGTGTTTCATCTTTCACATCGTATCTGATACTGATTCAACACCAGCTCTCACTCTGTCGTCCGCGATTGAAGCTGGCGTATCAACCATGTTAGTAAATTTTCTTATATTGGTTAAAAGTACATGGATTTAAGAGTACCTCATTCGTAGATTTGTCGGGCTCGCCGAGGACCCTCAGGTGCTGGCTATCCGTGCCCCAGAGCTCTTTGGGGTATGTGCCTCCCAACATATTCAAATAATGTGGTGCGATTGCCTTTTGATTTTTCTTGTAGATGATCGCTGCAACGTACCCTGATGTGGCCAGTGGTGTGCAGAGAGCTTAAAATATTGTACAGTAAGGGAGACCGATGCAAGAATGTGTCAAACATCCTATAATAATCTTCATTAGCTTCCTATCTGGATGTAATTAGATCATGATCAAATTAATTCACAAACCATAAGTAATGTCAAGATGAAGTAAGTAGTCCAAAACTGGCAAGTGCATTGCATGACGACTAGTGAAGCTGACAATGTGATATCTTTGCAAGTCCTTGTCGATTAGTGGTCAAATCATCTCGTTGTGGATGTTGTCCAGCAACAGTGGCTCCGAGAAGCCGGAAGTTCGAATCCTCCCTGGGACAATATTTTTGAGTATAAGCTGGGTCAATCTTGTGTAGCTCTTTCTGCAATAACCATTCTAAGTTGGTAGTATTACACGTGCACTTGCCTCTTCTACAATATCCTAATGCACCAAAAGAGCTGAGATATACTGGGGGGAAATGGCTTGTTTCATCCCTGAATATACAATAAATATACTTTTGAATACACTTGTCATACTGGTGAAATTAAAGCATAGATTAAATTTTCAATATCCTATGAGTAAAATTCAAATTACATGTGATGTATAAGCACTGAATATATGCAGGGTATATTCTGCAGTACCTTTACTGAATAATACATTCAATTATACCACATGTATGATATATAGGATAACTGATGAATATACATTGGCTATATGCCCATTTGGTTTGCACCTGGCTTGCTACACCAAGGCAAACCATTTGATAATGCCAAGACAAGCTGTCTGACATGTGTGGCATAGTTCAGGTGCATCAAGTCTCCCTCCTCAAAAAAAGTGTGCACAAGGACTGGATGACAAGTTGGAAATTGGTTTTATATTCATATGTATACATACAATTTTATATAACTTATGTATTGACATTTCCAAGAGAACTGAACCCCTGCAGGTCTACCAAGAAAGACCAAAAAAATGAAGACAAGAAAAGACAAGAAAATGGACCCCCACCATGCATGTTGGGCAGCTCATCTTGGCATCATTGAATGGTTTGCTTTGGTGTAGCAAGCCAAGTGCAAACCAAATGAGTGTACAGCCAATGCATATTCACCAGTTATCCTATATATCATACATGTGGTATGATCAAATGTATATTTGGTAAAGGTACTGCAGAATATACCTTACATATACAGTATCCAGTACTTATACATCACGTGTACTTTGAATTTTACTCATAGGACATTGAAAATTTAATCTATGCTTTAATTTCACTGGTATGACATGTGTATTCAAAAGTATATTTATTGTATATTCAGGGATGAAACAAGCCATTCCCCCCAGTGATATTATTTTTACTTTACATTAGCAAATCAACAGTTTACTGGTGAGCCTTATATGGTTATTGACCTGTTTTTCTTATCTTTTTATTTTGGTTTCAAAAACTTATATACCACTGTATATGGTACAGAAGTGGTTGTAGCAAGCTACTAGGTACTGGAATGCATAATTGCATGAGGATAGGGCCATCATGTGTGGCATGAAAGTGCTCTAAAAAGAGTTGTGGTGGAGGCCTTGATGGGCCAAAATCATGTGCCCAGGAGAGCACTAGGGGGCCAGTGAGAGCAGGCTGCATCCCACCCCAACTTAGCCTGTACAGTACCAGTAAGAGGGTGAGCCCTCTTCTCCAAAGGGAGTCCTAGCAGCCATAACAGGTACCCCTTATAGCTGTGCTCAGGGGAGGCTCACAGCATGTCAAAAGAAAATGCACCTGGGTTGTTGTCAAAGAACCAGACCAGCCATTTATAGCCAAGCCAGATCCTGGGGTGTGAGACCTGCACTTATAGTGGGCAATCTTGTAAAATGTGAGAAATGGTCTCCAACAGAGAACCATACTGGCAGGTGACCACATTTTCCTGGGGAAAGCAGTCTAAGCAGACACTGATGGATCTGTGTCCTGTAACAGACTGCACCAACCTGGCAGTAAAGAAGGTGCTATCCTGCAACTTTGCAAGCCACAGCCTACCCTTAAGGTGGCACAATGTTAGTAAAACAGTCTACTAAACTGTATGTAGACCAGTATATAGTCTGCATACTAAACTTGAGCTACCTGGTAGGCTGTATAACTAGCAGTATACTGGAGGTCTTTACACTAAGCCACATAACCCATGTGGACTCTGTGTGGAGTCTGCACAGACTCATTTGGCAGGACACTCAGCCAAGTGACAATCTGTGTTCATGCCAAGTCTGCATCAATCTGTATAATTTTACATGGACATATGGACAAGCATGGGTGGACAGCTTGCAGAATCTGCACAGCCAGTCTATTACTAATCAGATTACTAATATAATTTTTATTTACCCAAATTATATATACTACAAGCTTATGGCCCGTGGCTACACCATGGCACTGCTGCACTCACCCATGGCTCCACCACATAACCTTCAGCTTGCTGGGGGCTCTGCCCCCAGACCCCCATTTTAATCCCAACATCTTATTCTGTGCTCAACCTCAATATTTCAGGTATAGGCTTTTTCCCCTGTTCAAATCATAATCTGTATAATTTTCCTGATCTAAAAGCACTTCTTCATGTACTACTTTTTGGTATACCTATTAATGTCTGTAGTATTTCATATAATAACTTTCATTCTATGTAAGGATGTTGCATATGATATTGCAACATAAAATGGCCCATATGTAAATATAGATTTATTAATCATCATACAAAATCCCAGCTGTAAAAGTAGTTGTAACCATATTATTTTAAAAGGTATCAGGCTGTTAGATGCTTTCATTCAGAATCTTGGGATCAATTTTTTATACCATTAATTTATCTCCCAATCAACTGTACTTCTACAATATGGTTGCTCATCTATGTCATTATTCCCCTTGACCAACTGCAAATACCATCAGGCTCAAGCCATGCAATATCATTACAGGGCACTTGAGATTACTTTTAAAGTTAGCTTAGATATGGGTAGGTCTGATACATTGGTAGAGTTCAGATATTCAACCTGATGCATGGCTTCAGCTCCATCAATTCCTTAGAATCTGCACTATAGTACACCTTGACATTCCCAGGAATTATATCCAGTACTTTTTTATCAAGAGAGTCAACATTGTTATCTCTGGCAGAAAGAAAGCTCTCAGAATAAAATGTATCAGGTTTTAGAACAGGGTTTCCAATGTCAGGATATCTTGTGTCAATTAGAGACCCTACAGTATTCTCAGCACAGTGAAAGCAGCCAGGTAAGGTGATAATTCCATTGTCATCTGTAAGCTTCCCATGGCCAACCTCAATTTGCCATTTCAAATTTGATTTCACCATCAGTAACACTATATAAGCACATATTTTTCTTTAGTTTGACTATTTGAAGTTCATCTCCACAGTGGGGAGTACATAAGACAGGTACCCACAGTTTGTACCATCAAATACTATAATTAGCCCTCCAAAGGCTCCTCTAACATTTTGGAATAGCCAGTTGACTGCATTAAAGGCAACAATGCTGTCCAACATATGTAGTCAATTCCTATCACATTTGTAAATTGTCATGTGAAAAATTAATTGTTATTGCTCTAATTTGATAGGGATCAGCTCCATTCAAAATCCTTGGAATCAATATTTCTTCTACCTATAAAATTTCTCTCAACCATATATTACTATTTCCCTTGATCATTTGCACTGGATTCCTATTGTTCTAAAAATAGGGTTAGACAGAGAGTAATTTTTTCAAAATATAATGTATCAGATTATAAAACAGGCTTTGTGGTGTTAGAATATGTTATATTAATTTATGGATTAACAACAAAATTGCTCAGGTAAACTCATTTCTATTTTTATCTGCATGCCTTCTATGTTCTACTTTAATTTGTAATTTTATAGGTGATAGCACCATTTAAATACTTTTTTTTTCCAGTTTGAGCATCTGAAATTTATGAGGCAGCTTAAGGTTAATAGGTATTATTTGTTATTTGTTGACTTAGTCCGCTTTGGAGGTCATGTGATGTGGCATTGCAGATCAGGTGATTAGTATGTGTCTTAGCATGTTACCTGGATAGATTTTTTTTAAATATATAATGTATTAGTTTTTAAAGCAAGATATGTAATGTTAGAATTTATTATGGTAATTAAGGGCTTTGCCACAGAGTTGAGTCTTTTCCACTTTTATCTGTATGCTGTTGAGTTAAGGATAACAGACAATATTTGTTGATTTAGTCCGCTTTAGAGGTCATGTGATGTGATGGTCATGTTTTGTTTTGAGGCAGGTGACTTGAGCTGGCTTGAGCAGGTGACTTGAACTGGTTTCAGCAGGTGAGCTGAGGTGACACATAGCATGTGACTCAAACACCTTTTCTTGCTTTGTCAGCCTTAGTTAGCACTCTACTTAAAAGACAACTTTTTGTTGCTTTGTTAGACTTAGTTAGCACTTAGTCAGGATTAGTCACAATCAATTCACACAACTGTAGTACTTTAATATAGACAGATTTGTTATTAATAACATACCATAACAGTGCTGAAAAACTTGCATCCAACTAGATTCGAATGCATACAGGCACAAACATTATGTAATATGTTTGGCATTCATAACCATTGGGCAAGACAGGCATTCCGTACAGGCTACACTGGCTCCAAGTCAACAGACTTAGGTCACATGACTACAAAGCACATGCAATGGTCACATTACCATTGCCATGTCTTCATTGATTCTCTTCAACCACATCAACAATACGTGCCAAACCACCAACACCAACACCAATGCCAATGCACCCAAGCTGCCAATGCCAACACACCAAACACCAACTGACATCAACATGACAATACATGAGACGGTGTGGGGTGAAGGATAGAAACAGATGCAGAATGAGGGGACAACAAGAAAAGGGTGCCCCAAGGGGCAAAGGGAGGTGAGTCCCACATGCCACTCATCTACACGCTCACCATGCAATGTGCCCCCTCCCACTTCAGGAACCCAAGCCAAGAAGGACATGGCTGCCAACATCCAGGGTGCCCCAGTGCACCTGGAAGATGACAACAACAACAACAGCAGGGGCCCCCACCCATACTAGATTAAGTATTTACAATCATGTAGTTTTCATTATTAATATATAGTTTTTATTATCAATCTTATAAGCAAGTACTATAATAGTAAAAGAAAGTGAGTGAGTCCACACGGACTGTATGGAGTCCACATGGAGTCCATGCAGAGTCTGTGCAGTCTGTGTGGAGTCCACAAGGATGTGTGGCTCAGTGTAAAGTACAGGTATACTGGTAAGTTGGGCTCATGGTGATTTTAAAGAGTGATTAAAATACATTATTTTTATCATTAAATACAAACAATTATATAGAATTAATTAAAGATGGAGGCAAAGGGCTGCCTCCTGAGGGTTGGGGGAAGAGGAGGGTGGTGACAGAAGGGGATTGGTGGTATTGCAGGGGGTACCATTGAGGTTGGTGGTGGTGGCTGGATACTGTGCTATGCTGCCCACAGGGACAATGCCACATGGGAATGATGCTGGTGAGTGGCACTAGTGGTGATAGATATGGGCACATGGTGGTGTGGTATGGGTAGTAGACTATGGGGGTGTTTGTAAGGAACTGTATTGCATGAAGTGACCAAAGGGGAAAGTAATATGAGTGGCAATACTCAGCCAAACAGGGAAGGGGGCACCAGGGGACTACAGGTAGGTAAGCTACAATGTAGTGTACCATATGGTCCACTAGACCTTTTTTCAACTGCTGCCAAATATGTACAACTACATGTAGTTGTACCATGCAAATCCACCAGACATGTAGACCATACACAGCCAAATGAGTCAAGCAGCCAGCTATGGGTTATGGCATGGCATACTGTATATTCCTGGTATGGCCTTAAATTGTTATAGTCAAAGGGACTTGACACACAGCTAACAGATACAAGACACAGCCGACAGACAGATGGCACATGGACAATGGACACACACACATGGCCAATGGACATGGGCTAGTACTGTGTATATACTCATAAATGTTATACATATATTCCTAGACAGACAGTTAATGGACACATGGCACATGGCCAATGGACATATAGCATACAGCCAACAGACAGACAGCACATGGACAGCTAGCTAATGTATACATGGCACATGGCCAACAGACATAGGCATGGACAGTGTATATATTTATAAATGTTATACATATATTCCTAGACAGATGGCCAATGAACACATGACATATGGCTGATGGACAGATGGCACATGGACAGCCAGCCAACAGATACATGGCACACAGCCAACAGACAGACAGTCAACAGGCATATGGCCAACAGGCATACAGCCAATGGATATACAGCACATGGCACACAGCCAATGGACATAGGCTAGGACTGTATGCATATTCATAAATGTTATTACATATATTGCTATACATTAGGAGGGGCTTGATCATAAGAAACCTCCCCACCAGTCAACCCACCTGCTGAACTACTGTAGGCAGTAACTTGGACAATATCATTCTGGATTGCAGTGAGAGCCTTATAAGTAATTTCTTGTGCTTTCAACTTTTTAACATAGGCTGTGGATAAGAATTGGCTGGCCTCAGACTTGGCACATTTTGGCCAGCATTGGATTAACATTGGTACAATCCAGCTGGCCAGATTTAAATATACACTTTATCCAAGACTGGCCAGACTGTGCCAAGTTACATCTGAGTCTTGGTGACAATACTGAGTGCACTAGGTAGTTGCTAAATGAGATTGCTACTACCCCTATGTGTCCTTTAGGTTAGTATAGTTGAGAGGAGTCTCCAATTGCCAAAGGACTAAGAAGTTGGTTGCAAAATATGAAATACTGTACCAAGTTGGACTTAGGTCAGAATGTCAGTGGTTGGTGGTCAGTGGTTGGCACTGATTAGCCTTTCTCACTAGATAGACAAACTGTTGCTAATGTGGCATAAAGCAAGGTGCAGACAAGAGTGGTGTGAAGTTGCAATGTGTGCTACTTATGTGTGGTGCAATGCCTTTTAGCCTCTAAAATGGTACAAAAGTGCAAGAATGCATCTCTGGGTTGAAGTCAGAGTGTGAGATTGATAGACTGCAATAAGAAGAAAGCTTTTTAGAGCTCAAAAATGTACAAGAGAGGGTAGATAGATAGGTGGATTTTTGATA
Source organism: Collybia mongolica (assembly GCA_013420905.1). Classification (NCBI taxonomy): domain Eukaryota; kingdom Fungi; phylum Basidiomycota; class Agaricomycetes; order Agaricales; family Clitocybaceae; genus Collybia; species Collybia mongolica. The sequence continues at coordinate 2,250,455 of JAAXNY010000004.1, forward strand.
ATACTCTAGACAAAGTCGAGGGCTTTTATACTAAATTTTGTACTCTAAGTTGGACAGAGTCATCTGATGTGAGGAAAAAGGGAAAAGGGAAATATGTACATAAATGCACTAGAGTGCAATAGTGGGTAAGTAAAGTTTTATAGAGTACCTATTTCCAGGAGGTTGAAGAAAGCATATCCCCAAAGGATATGTGAGCAGAAGTCCAATCTGGTAATCCAATCCAATTCTGGAGATCTTGTCAGTGGTTGGTGAAGTTGAGGTCAGATTGGCATTTGAGCTTGGTGGTTGGAATGAGGTTGGTTGTGATCAAGTCAGTCAGACTTGGGAAGATACTGAAAAAGGCTGTTGACATGCATGAAGTGTGTCCATGCTTGTCATCTCCCCTGGACTAAATGTTGACTATCCACAGTCAACTGGATGTTGGTGGGCTGAGTGCCAATGTTGGTCAAAGTGATTGGTGCAAAGGCCAATGAGGTGACCTGCATCTGAAAAAAATTTGCATGTGCAGTTCCAAACTGTTTTGGATGATAGAGTGATTAAAATGTGACTGGTGTAAAAGTTGAGGAATATGTGACAATGGGGGTGTATTGATTGAAACTGATGATATCTGAGGTTGGGGCCAAAGAGGTAGGTAGTTGGCTGATATGTGATTTCAATGGAACTTGTGAAATTTTTGATGTGTGCATGTCTGTAGATCAGGCAGGTTGTGGCAGACTGGCTGATATAAGCACAAGCATGGGATAGCTGATTGAATTTTAGTTTTCCATTTCTTCATCTTTTCTGAATTTTCAAAACTCATTGCCAAATGACCACCACTGCTTTCAATACTGCTGAGCAGACTAAGCTGATCCATGAGTCACTTGAGGTCCTCCTCCCACAAATTGAAAAGGCCAGATTGACCAAGGATGGTGCATTGGGATTTGCACAGCAACCCACTGCTACCAAGGTAAATTTCTTTCTGGTTATTTTTCAAATGAGTGCTTACACCTGCAGACTTCCTTTAGGTTCACATTAATGCTCTTCTGGCTTGTCAGCCAACCCTCAACAATGAGGTTGACAACTTCATTAATTGGCTATATGCATGGATCATTGCATATGTCCAGGAAGAGTGGTGCTCTGTGCACACTGTGTATGGGAACTGGTTGATATGTCATCAGCCAATTTATGGTTTTGAAAACACCAACACCTGAGGTGAGGATGGGGTCTGTGTTGGTGGCATTGCCTTGCAAGAAAAAGGGGAAGGAACAGATGGTAGAGGATGTGGCAGAAGGAGCAGCAGAGAAGGAAGTGGAGGAAGATGAGCTGGAGTTGAAGGGGGGGGGGGGGGGGGAAGGCAGAGAGCAAGATCCAATGGTGGTTGATGAGGTGGGGGTGGATACTGCAGAGGACAATGTGGAGATGGGTGGTGTGGATGAATGTCCAATGGTCCCACCAGTTCCAGTTCAAGAGGAGCATATGCAGGGCATGGTTCAAAAAGAGAAGCAGCTCCAGGTGATGTTGGTGGGCAGTACATCAGCACATCAGTGGGTAGAGCAGAAGAAGATGGAGGATGAGGAAAAGCAGAGGAAACAGGCAGCCACTGCAGCTGAGAAACAGAGGGCAGGGGTGGAGAAGTTGGTGGAGCAAACCACATGATAGAAGAGGCAATATGGGGGCCCATCTGGCCTTGCCTGCACTTCAAGAGTCAGGCTATTATCATTAACAGTGATGAGGATGCAGTGTCCCCTCCAACCTCTCCTGTTGTGGCAAAGCGCACTGGCTCAGCTTTGGCAATGGATGCACCTTCAAAATGGTGTCAGGTGGGTCTCAAGCTGCCCTTGCAGCCTTTTGTTCTGGATGGATCACTGGCCTTGTTAAAATTGCAGGTGCTGGTGCCCCCAATTGTGGTTCAGGAGGTGGAGGAGGAGGACAAAATTGATGAAGTGGAGGAAGAGAACATGGATGCCATACCAAAGCAAAAGCAGCTCCAAACAGTCATGCAGTACAAGGAGTACTACCAGGAGCAGAAGCAACTGACCAATGTCATCTGTTGGTTCCATTCTTCAACTGTGCGAGAATGGGTATCAAGTGGTGCATGCTTCCCCAGGGGAAGTGCACTTGCTACTTCTGTTGGAAGGGAAAGTAGAGGTGTGTGATGGAGGTGGCAGTAAAGGATTTGGGGAAGGGAGGGAAAGGAAAGGGGAAGCAGTTGTGGTGAAGAAAGAGAAGACTGCACCTGTTCAGTGGGTAGTGCTGGATATAGATGTGGATGGAGAGGAGGAGGAAGTTCACACACTGGGCACCAATTGCCCAGTTGAAGTTAGGTTGGTACCAACCTTGCCTGTTGCAGGTCCATCAAGAGGTCCATCTGGCTAGCTAGTGGTCTATTGGTTGCCTTGACAGACTTTGTGCTCCATTGCCTATGGATCAGATGGGAGGCCCATCCCTCAACATCTGGCTTCAATGCTGGATCTTTGAAACCAGATGGGCACTTGGATGGCCCAACTTGTCCATCTGCAGCAGGAGTGGGTTTGGCTGGAGTGCCAGCTGGATGTTCTTTGCCTGCAACTGGGCCTTGTTGTCAAGCTGTCAGCTGTAGATGATAGTTTATAGAGGTCATGTGGCCATGGGAAAATGTTACTAAGTAAACAAGAAATGCCTATGCACAAAACCCAATGCCATAGCTTGCCTGGTTATGGAGAAAACACAAAAACCATCAGAACTAACTTTTCCCAGGATCATGGACACTAAATAAGCATTCAGATTGTTGTCATGTATTTGGTATACTTATGTGGTGGAATAGATCATGTGACATGTGTCAATAAATAGAGAAATCAATCTTATTTGTATTTCAGGTAAATATAGTAGTAGTTGTTGATTATTCCAATGTTTAGTGTAATTTCCCACAAGGGTCATTTTTGGTAAGGGTCATTGTTATAAGATGTTTGTTCACCCCTGACATAACACACAGACCTTCAAAACTAGCTGAATCTGGATATTTCTAATATTTCACTCAAAATAGACCGTGGGAAAAATATGCTCAACAAGGAAATTGTAGAGCCATATTTGTACAATCCAAATATATAAAAACAAAGTTAATAGCTTTACTGGTTATGGAGAAAAACACAAAATAAATTTTCAAATGCAATGCTTTGAAATATTAGATATGTATAATTTTGATGGCATCATCAAAAGCATTAAGTAAGATGCAAATTATGTCACAATACTTTGTATTTGTGGAGAAATGCTACATATACAGTGGCTCAAAAAACTGCCCCAATGTTTGTACATTTTTGAAAGATCAATATGGTATGAAGTGCTGACATAAGCAGGGGACCTGGGGTAATTATGTAAGATACTATGACATCGTGGCTTTCCAATGGACCCTGGATCATGTGATTTGGATCAATATCCATTAAGCTATAAGCCAAACAAAATGGCTACTCATTGGGGCAGTTTTTTGACCCTTATCTTATTTTCCATTATTCTGGCATTTATGATCCAATGCAAGAACATTATGGACTGTGGGAAGAATAAACAATGTCATGTGACTTTATTTGTATCAATTTGACATGTTGGAATTGGTTCAATCATCTTCTTGACCTCTTACCACCATCATGAAAGCCATTTCTACTGCTCAGCACAATACTGTTGTTTCTCTCCTCAATGAGGGCTATTCTCAGCGTCAAATCAAGGAGAAAACTGGTCTAGGGAAGGGTACCATCAGTAGGATCAGCAAAGATGTGGATGGAAACAAAGAAAACAACCTTGGTGGCCGCCCCTCCAAGCTGTCTGTTCGTGACAAACAGTCAATTATTCGTCAAATCAAGTCAGGGAAGCTTGATAATGCAGTTCAGGCTACCCAATTCATCAATGGCATCATCCCCAATCCTGTCACACCCCAGACAGTCAGAAATGCACTCAAGGAAAATCAATTTTATGCTGCTACAAAGAGGAAAGCTCCTCTTCTCAAACGAGCCCATCGCATCCGGCGTCTCCAGTTTGCAAAATATCATGAAAGCTGGACTGTGGAGGACTGGAAAAGGGTTCTATGGACAGATGAGACCAAAATCAATAGGATTGGGTCAGATGGAAAGGTTTATGTCTGGAAACAAAGGGGAGAACCACCATCTGATAGAACAACATCACCTACTGTCAAACATGGAGGAGGAGGAAACCTCATGGTATGGGGTTGTATGGGGTGGAATGGAGTGGGAAAGCTCATAGAGGTGCAGGGGAACATGGACAAGGTTCAATACTGTGAAATTTTGGAGAGTGGAGTTCAGGAAAGTTTTGAGAAGTTGGAAATGGTGGATGGCGAGCGCTACTTTCAGCAAGATAACGACCCCAAACACACATCTGGACTGGCCACACAGTGGTTTGAAGACAACAACATTCAAGTCCTTGGCTGGCCTGCCCAATCCCCTGACATGAATCCAATAGAACACCTTTGGGAACATCTCAAGCGCCGTCTTAAAGAATATCCGACACCACCCAAAGGAGTACATGAGTTGTGGGATAGATTGGCTGAAGAGTGGGGTGAAATTCCACCAGAGGTATGCCAAAACCTGATAGAAAGTATGCCCAGGCAGATACAAGCAGTTATAAAGGCAAAAGGTGGTCATACAAAGTATTAGATAGAAAATTAATAGAGGGTCAAAAAACTGCCCCAATGAGTAATCATTTTGTTTGGCCTATAGCTTAATGGGTTTTGATCCAAATCACATGATCCAGGGTCCATTGGAAAGCCACGATGTCATAGTATCTTACATAATTACCCCAGGCCCCCTGCTTATGTCAGCACTTCATACCATATTGATCTTTCAAAAATGTACAAACATTGGGGCAGTTTTTTGAGCCACTGTAAAAAGCCATAAGAGAAGAAAAATCCCATTATGGAAATATTTTCCCACAGTGTTGAAATGTGAATGAATGAATGAATCAACTTTTTGCCCAAAACCTGGGTTGATAAAGAACTTGTCTTTAGTAAACTAAAGAACTTGTAACATAACTTTATTCCAGTCATTGTGGCTTATTTGCAGCTGTCAGCCCAGCTGTCTCTGATCACAGGATTATACAGGGTTATTTTACTACTCTGAAGATAAATCAGAAAAATTCCCAGGCTCCTAGAACCATCCCATTGTACCACTTTACATGTAAACAAATTGACATTTGTTTATATTTGCACTGTGGCAAACATCTCACATAAAAGTGGTAGAGGGACTAGCAGATTATATCTCAGTGATCTTAAAGGTAACCCATAAACCCTGCCTTAGGTCTTACTTTACTGTTTCTTGAACAACACACCAAACCTGCACAAACAATATTAAAACACATTACCTAACTTATTGAGTCATGACAGGTGGCCACCTCACTCTGGCAAATCTGCTGCAAAGTGAGGTCATAATCAATTTTTGATGTCATTGTCCTCAATGTTATGTTATCTGTAATAATAAATGTGTACTGTCTACCACATCAATTCAAGGCTCATATTAATAATGACCTCTGCTACAACACATTTTAATATAAGGTTAAAAGCCATTGCTGATCTCAATATTTCTGCCTCAGAATTCATAATCTCATTATTTACAGACACAACTTATGTATGATGCCATTACTGATTCTGGCTGTAATGCTTGTCAATGTTTTGATTGTATTGGAAGCTACCAATTAACTGAGATATCAGCATGAAATGGGCAGAAAAAGACAAGATTAATTACTATAGTTCCAATACAAGGAGTGGGTTTCCAAGATCTTGGATTGCCTTGATATTCCATTTGTGCTTGGTTTATATTGGAGACATCAAAAATTGATCATGACCTCACTTCACAGCAGATTTGCCAGAGTGAGGTGGTTGGTCACCTGTTATGATCCAATAAGTTAGATGATGTGTTTTAATATTGTTGTGCAGGTTTGGTGTGTTGTTCAAGAAACCCATCCCCACAGGTCACCTCCAAGATCACCTAAACATAATCTGCCAGCCCCTCTACAGTTGCATACAAGCAAAGCCCTCCAAAAATTCTCACCTTTACCAGGACTAGGCTACTTGTGGTAAGGCCATGAATCTGCATAAATATCATATTTAGGACATAATGAGTTTATCTACACAAGTCAATTTCTTGTAATTGAAATTTTTAAAAAGAGACCCCAAAAATTTTGGCCAGACATGAAAAAAATCCTTAAAATGACAAAAAATAGTGTAATTGACTCCATTCCTCAACCCAAATATGATTTTGAAACAAATTTTAGATTTCCATGAGTGGCCCAGTCAGAAAAACATTTGTAAGAAAGTCCGAAATTTGCCCACTGTAGCACTCTTGAGCCTGAATCTAATTGAAATGGTGAGCTTTTTTGTATTATTATTGATCTCTTTCTCGGCTGAAATAATATCTAGTATTGGGGATGGGTGAAGTACAGGTATAAACAAGTTCCCAAATGGACTTTTGACAATACAAAACAGGCTGCTATCACTGTGCTTGATTCATGCCCAATCAACATCATCCAAAGGTTCATCAATTGAGCATGGCAATTCATGAGCATACCAAATTGGGTTGACAGGGTGAGCAGGAGTGTGGGCAGTGAGAAAACAAAAGAGTCATCAATCAGTCTTGCAGAGTGCCATGATACACCTTGACACCATCATGTCAATGCCCTGAGGTGACTAAAAATGCCAAAAACTTGGCCAACCTAATATCCCATGGGAAAAATTTTAGAGATGTTTTTTTTGGTATATTTTAATGTCCTGAGTTTGATATGAAGTCAGGATTTTCATAGAAACCCTTCTCTCAGAGATTTTGGATTGGAGGGCTTTGCTTGTTGTACCACTTTCATGCAAGATGTTTGCCACAGTACACATATAAACAAATGTCAATTTGTTTACATATAAAGTGGTATGATGTGGTTCTAGGAGCCTGGAAAATTCCATGATGCTAAGATTATCTCAAAACAAGGATCATCTTGATGGAAATGTGAGCTGTCCAACTGGGCTGTATTTCAGTAACCAGTCATGATTAGTTGCTTGCACTTGCCTGACTGGTCCAACTTGACTACCCTGACCCATAGTTGTGGTGACTTGTATAACACTGAGCCAAAGTAGTTAACTGAACTGACTAAGCTCACATATTACTCATTTATAATATTACTGATGTGATGAAAAAAATGCAGTACCATGGTTTTCCGAAACCACTGTAATCTGTGTTGATCCCAATGATTTTGGGGGGGGGGGAAAATGAAATGTTTTGGACAACTAGTTATGATACCTAATTTTAGGGTGCAAAGAGGTGGGTTTTGAGTTCCTACACTGTAGGAACCCTCATTTTTGAAATTAGCCCGGAATGTATACAGATCCAAAAATCTGTCCCAGGGAGGATTCGAACTTCCGGCTTCTCGGAGCCATTGGAGTCGATAAGCGACATCCACAACGAGATGATTTGACCACTAATCGACAAGGACTTGTTAGTATATCCCGAATATAGCATTATCATGAGTCAAGACGAGATATGGCTCCGGAGTCCTGTTCAATGGTGGAGTCGTTGCACGTTTGTTTTTGACCATCACACAATACATTTCTAGCAGCAGCCCCGTTTAACAACCACGATGCGTAAAATTTCGTACTTTATAAGCTTCTTTGCAGTATTGTGCACTCTTCTTCTGGCAAGCCCTATCTTCTCTTTGTCGGTCTTCAGGCTAAGTAGGTGGTACTGACCGTGACCCACTAGAATATCCTGTCTGACTCCCGATCTGACTGGTCTGTCGCTTTGCTCACTGGTGGGCGTTCTCAAACCTAATTTTTCTTTGCTAAGGCTCGTCGTCCAAACTTCCGAAGTGTTGCACACCAAAATTACGATTACATACGGTCTCTCACAACGTTGTGAACATACTCTCACAAGTTTCCCCGGCCGAAACAACGGCAAATGGGAGTACACTGATTACGAGTGTCGAACGTTCCCGGCGAAGGTAACGGACAATTGCGAGGACGAGAATGAAGGGTTTTGTTCTGCATGGATCAGCGCTAGCTACTTCGAAGAGTTGGCAATATGGTGCGCCGCAGCTTCGCTAGTTGCCATCCTTTTTGGAGTCAGCACGCACTCGAGGAGGAGAAGGATATGGAGAGCAGTAGCTGGACTTATTTTCCTCCATGGTGTGTATCTTACTAGTTTTCATATCTGTCTAACTAAACCTTCTCATGCCTCTAGCAATATTCCAAATCATTGCATTTGCACTAGTTACCGATATGTATCGTACGGCTCGTTTCCCGACATTTGAACAAGCACGTCCAGGTACAGTCACCAATATTCCTATTTCCTTCACCGTCATGACCCCGTGGCTCTACAGGCACCGCGTATGTCCTCAATGTAATATCTTGGGTGTCTGGCATTTTGGTTGTGTTTGCGATTATAATTACAGGCATGGCTGCAGACAAGGGCCGTCGATGGGCGGCTGGTAACAGAGCATATCGGCCTTTGGATCAAGAGGCGAGGTAAGGGGGATTTTTACTTTTCTCCTACTATCATTCAGGATTCACACTGTATTATTCACTACCTCGCATATTATACACGCATGTACATCACGGACGCCATCATTTTTACATATACTACGTCTATCAATCACATATTAGGCCTGACTCCTATGTTTACAATGGTTGTTGACAATGCTCATAGTCGAGCCTGTGGGAAATCTAATGTGTCAGGTAGTCCTTGTCCATATCCTTCACTCCATTCCCTTCCTCATATTATCAAACTTGCTCTTCTCATACCTCAACCAATTACTCCCTGTCTCCAGCTCTCCCATCGCATCTTTCACAATTTTCACAATGCTCCTACCCTCTTGTGGTTCCTTCCCAGGTCCTCCTTCGATACCCTGCCTATCCGAACCTTTATCTCCACTAAGCTCCCAGAACATACTTCCTCCCAAGCCTTCTTTCTTAATCCACTCGCCTTTCCACTTTGCGACTTCCTCGTTATCATAGCTTACCATCTCCTTTTTCTGGTAGTCGTATGTCCAGCTCGCAATGGCCTTCTCATCACGGTGTATGTGTGAGCCAGGAAGGGGGAGTGTACGGTAATCATAGACGCCCTGCTCCCAAGTACCTCCGCCAATACCAGAGAAGGGTGTCCCAGGACCTTGCGTGTTCATGAAAGAGCGACCATAGAGAGGGATGCCCATAACAATCTTAGTACGTGCGACACCCTGAGCAATGTACCAGTGAATCGACTCTGCAGCACTGATGGGACCTCCGAACACGTTGGCTTGGTGGTTGACGATTGAATCCCACGACCCAGCTGGCAGCGTATTAGCAATGTGCTTGAATGCAACAAAAAGTGAAACTTATACAGAAGTCATACGCCATCATGTTCCAAAAGTCAAGGTGTTTATCCATCTCGACGACGTGGAGCTTCTTGTAATGGTCTGGCCCGCAAGGTGCTGCAATCTACAGTAGATGTTGGTGAAGCAAATAGGTTAGAGGAAGAAATACGCGCATACAGTGAGCAGAAATCTATAGTGAGCGCCCTTGCTGTGTGCGTGCTTGTCCAATCCAGCACGGAGTTCCCTCAGAAGCTCAACGTAACCTCTGGCCTGCTCATCGTTTGAAGGATATTCGTAATCTATATCCAACCCATCTAATCCATAATCTTCAAGTAGCCGAATGGACGATTCAACGAACTTGGCTCGGAGAGCGGGTGAGACGACAATGGGATGAAAAGAGGGAGAATATGTCCACCCGCCAATGCTGAGCAAGATTTTCAAGTGGCGATTTTGTTTCTTTAGGTTGTAGATCGCTTTGAAATTGCCATAGAGATTGTCCCCATTATCATTCCACGAGTCACCGGGATAGTGAATGTCCTTGTCGGCCCAAACATCTGATAGGATGACCTCGCCAGTATCGGCTTTGAGATTTGCGAAGGCGTAGAGGATGTGACTGAGAAGGTGGTAAGTTAGCACATCTGGGACAACAGTGACAATTCGAACCGACTGACGTGAGATCTTTGGTCGGAATCAACGATGGTGGGAACTTTCGACCGTATATTCCCCTGTAAGAGAATTGCTGTCAGCATGATGAATGCTTGAGACAGGTCTAATCCTACCAGTTGACAAAACTAGGAGTAGGGTCAGAAAGATAGTAGCATTCTTAGGAAGACGGGAACTCACTATCCAACGCTGTACTTTCCATGTTCAGGCATTGTTGAATTAAAATCTGTCCCAGTGTTGTTCAACAGTGGGGTGGTAGAAGAGGTTATGTGTGGTTTTTCGGAAGTTGAGGGAGAGTCCAAATCCAGAACTTGATGGCTGCTGCGCGACCACTGGCCTACTTTGTATGACGCAACTGCAACTAAGCAAAACGCTGCAACAAGAATAAGTATTCGCCTATGGGGTCTCCTCGCAGGTGAGTTTCTATCTTGTATGTTATGTTCGTCAGTTGTCGGGAGGGGTTCGTATGTTGAGGACATCCCATTGGTCGCGAGATGTCAAATGTCGGTCTGAGTACGCTGAGCAACACCGCTTTTGAGTGGACAGCCACAAATTTTCACAGCTTTGCCGAACTTCATCCTTTTACTGGTATACAAGTAAGCGTTCATCCTGTTCAACCTTGCAACTTGCAAATAACTCTGCTCAAGTATTCCTTATTTGCGCGGCAACCGGCGACCTCTCTTGATATTGGCTGGATAATATCGAGATGTAAGCTTTTCTGTATCATAGTCAACGGTCCGCTAGTGGCATTCGTTCGTCTCTAGGAGTATTTTCCTACCTTGACTCGCATTGACTGAAGCAGGGGGTGGCCATTAACAATATCCCAAATTCGTTTGGAAGTCCCATAGTGATGCACCCCCAAATCGGCCGTATACGTTGAACGTCCCACGAACCTATATACCAAACTCATGTGAGTATGTCAGAATTACGCGTAAAAACTTCAAGAAATCCGTGAAATGGCTGAATATGACTGTCAGGCCCCTTCTCGACGTCCTAAATAGCCGAAGATAGACCTCACCGAGAAAATTCCGTCAGATTATCGGTATTCATTACTGCGATATCAATCCAAACTTCAACCGACACAATATATAAGCGCACACGGGGAAGCGACATTGTTCTCAAGATCAGGACGAGAATAAGAATGAAGCTCCTCGTTGCGATCGCTGTTGCTGCGTCTTTTGCGTGGACCACACATGCCCAATCCCCACCATGGGGTCAGTGCGGAGGTCAAGGCTGGTAATTACCCATTGCCTATGCCACCCTACAGACTGTTGCTGAACCCAGGGTGTAGGTCAGGCCCAACGACATGCGTTTCGGGATATATATGCACATACAGTAATCCATGTAAATCCTCTTCGTGATCAGTGTCATCAGAAATAGACGATAATCGCATTGATAACAGATTATTCGCAGTGCCTCCCAGGAACAGGAACTACAACTGTACCTACCTCTACAAACCCGACCACAACGGTGGCTGGTCCAACCACCTCTACATCAAGTGGTTCGACTCCAACGGGATCCCAGATCCGCACTGTGCAAGACCCAGTCTACCACTTCTATCTACAAGATAGCGGTACGTCCGTACTGTTGCCCGAGATAGGCCAATCTCATCGTTCTACTCGAAGGTGGGACACCCGTGCTGGGACCCGAGGCCTCCTCCGGGCGCTTCACTCTCGGGAACACAATTTCGCTTAACAGTGCAGACGGTTCAAAGTTGTACCTCAACATCGACAATAGTGGCACACAATCTTACAAATCACTCACGTTCGGGTCAACTGCTACCACAATCAACTGGGGCCTTGAGGGAGACACGATAATCACCACATCTCCAAGGCAGCTCAACTTTATCGCCTGCCCATCGAACACGTTGACGATATATAATGTATACTTGCAACAAGGGAATGACACACCTGCAGGGAAGACATGCACATTGGTCACTCTCCATCTACCTTGCCTATGCTGACCGAATTGTTGACGGCTCAAGTTGGTGATTCCTTAACCTTTCTCGCCTGTTGTTACACGATTCAAATTAACGATGTGTATTGGACAAGTACCGAGTTTATTGAATACTGCACTAATCGTTCAATTCGTGTGGGTCCGCTTCACGGAGTCACGGGTATAAAAATTGTAGTTGGTCAGATGTTTCCATCAATCGTGTACATACCCTGATTGTTGATTTCCTGTGATTCCGGGGTACACTCGGATGAACCCCACTGTTGCCTCACTGAAACTTTGCAATGCTAGCAATAGCAAACAGTGAACGAGGTGGCTTAGTAATTCACGTTCTGGTACTGTACTATTCAAATTTACATCACTTCTAGACAAAAAGACATCTCTGAGTTCCTTGTGACCAAAATTCTTTTTATCAGTAGGGTGTCTATAACCTGTTATGATAAAATCTCCATTCTCATCTTCAGCAATTTCTATGACTAAGCTCTCCTCATTCATTTTGGATTAATTCATTGAAGGCTGAAAATCCTACTCTGGTTGTCTTTTCAAAAAAGTTTAGGTGGTGATTCTTTAGCATGAGTAGGGATAGTACACCTCTGTCCTGTGTTAGGGTCTGTAATAGTGACTAATTGTCCCCCATCTCTAGCATTCTTGATCTGACTTTCCATGAGTGTATCAAATGGTCTTCTTTATATGCTGGCAAATTTATGATATGTACTTGTAGGTAACACCATGTCATTAAACAAGAAATGGATGTTGTGCACTAGGCCTGCAGTCTTCTCTACTTGCTTAATAGCACTCTGCATGTGTATGACAATGTCTGGATCCCAGGAAATATCTAAATCTAAAGCTGTTTGCTTAGCCACAGATACTATTTGAAATCCCCTATCTAATAAAAATTCCTCTGTTCCAACACCATTAATCACTGGATATACTGCATGCAGAGAGACTGACTCTTTTGCTACATACAATTGCTTAGGTTCTTCCCCAGCTGGTAAGGACTCTAAATAATGTAAGACTAGGTATCCACAAATTATTGATCCCTTAGGTATTCTGCCATGGTCATATTCCAAAATGAAGGAAGACTGAAAAGGGATTGACTCCACTGGTAGTACATCATGTCTAAGGTAGTTGTCATCCAATTCCTGATCTCCTCTGAGGGTAAAGAGCCTTCATCATCTGTTTTGTTTACTTGCAAGTTAGAATCCCTTTGGATAAGGGATTTGCATCTTGCAGTTACAATATATTTTATTCCATCTCTAATAGCTTTTGATGAGCCCATTAACTCTCCCATAGTCAATGTAATAGGATTGTTTAACACTTTTGCAATTATATCACTACCTTTATTTTTAACTTCTATCAGGGACTTAGTTTCATAAGCAGGACTGCACTTCAGATTAAAAATAAATAGCAGATCAACTAGTTCAGGGTTGTTTTCTATTCTCCATGGTATGTATGGTACTGTGGGTATATCAATATAGGGCATTGCTTTCTGTAAGGATGACTTTACTGGTGGTTCAACAATTTTTACTTTCTTTTTCTTAGGAGGCTGTGCTACTGGCTCCTTCTCACTACTACTTTCACTACTTTCTGAATCATTGCTAATACTTACTTAGTAACTATTTTTATTTCTGTTCAGGTCCTCAGGCTGTGTGACCTAGTTGTAGGTCTAGCATGCTCCTTAGCCTCTTTCATCAGACCTAATTGAAATCCAACTCCTTAACCTTATTCTGGTTATTAAGTTCTGTCACCTGCCCTAATAATGCACTCATTTGAGCTTGTAAGGCTACTATGTCAGGGTTCAGCATTCTCTTTGTAGCAGTACTGTATTTATTGTTTATATAATCCTGTTTCTGCATCTGAGGTGGTACTGGCAGTGCAGCTTGTGCACTTTGTTGTCCTAATATTTGTTGTGCTTGAAATTGGGCCATTTGTGCTATTATAGCTTTAGCTTTTTAAGGTTCCATTATCATTACTATTTTCTACTGAACTCTTTGACTGATGCATAACTGATAATACTCCTGGAGTTGGTCCTTCTGTTACATCCCTGTAATAAAGGGCAGCAACTTTCTTTGAATACAAGTGCTCCACTTTATCTTTTAGCAATACAGTTTCTGGTTCCCTTGGAATATATAATCTTCTGGTAGACATACACCTCCATTTGCATTTGTCTTTATCTTTCCTTCCTCAAAGTGTTTCTGTTTCTCTGGCCAGGCCATTATGAAATGTCCAGGTGTGAAACAGTAATGACACTTATATGCATTAGATCATTGAGGTTGACCTTCTTTTAAGTTTTCCATACTGATTTTGATACTGATGCTGCTGAGGAGCACTACTCACTGCATAGTTTGGAACAGTCACTTGTTGTAGTGCCTTCATCACATCCTCAAATCCACTCTTTGAATTCTTCTCATTTACTTGGAGATGGTCCAATAAATTAACTATTTGTTGTTTTATTTTGTCCATCTCTATTTTGATCTTGGGTGTGGCCACTGCTGACATGGTTGTTATAAAATATCTATCTGTATCTGGAATATTCATGTTAGCTACACCTTCAGTGATACTGATTGCAGTTGCTATGACTTTATCCAAATTGTACTGATCTCCTTTCCATCACATGAGCACTGCTGCTTCTGCTATAGCATTAGGATCTGCAAGGTTATTTGCAGTAGTGGCCTGTCCTGCCTGTGTGGCATTAGACTGATTATTCCCCAACAGAGTTAGCCTTCCTTGTACCTGGTACTTATGTAAACACCTTGTCTAGACACCCCAAGAACTTGGTAACTAATTCTTAGTTAGAGATAATAGGTGGCTTGACTTCTAAAAGCTTCATAGATTCTGCTTTGAATTTGCACTTTAGCTTTTTCAGTGCAGCCTCATCTGTTACTCCAATATGTGGGTTAGTATTGACAGTTACAAGTCCATCAGAGATGTGAAGCAAAAATGCAACAGTCTCTGAACAGGTTCTCTCCTAAAAAGTAAAGGTAGCTCTCAAATCTAATGAAGCTGCCAACAAACCAAGTAGAAAGAAGGGAGAGCTAACACAAGGTCAGAGAGCAAAAGTGATGAAAATGAGTGAATAAACAAGGTTACAAAGTGGCTTATAATCTGTTTGACTGAATATACCTCTTTGGGCTGTGCAAAGTAAGCAAATTTCAATACTGAAGATGTGATGCCTTTAGAGAGTGTACAAGTCTGGAAAGCATTTTGAATGTGAATGAGAGTGGTTTTAAATGTAAAGTGAAGGGGAATGTAAAGTTATTTTTCTCTGCAGCAAAGTGCAGAGATTTTACAGTATTAGTAGCCACTACTTGGTAGGGGAATCCTTAGATTGATCTCTTAGGATTTCCCCTATCAGATGAGTAGCCTAGACTTGTACTTATGACAATATACTTAGGATTTCCCCTATCAGTTGGAAGTTGGCCAACTTGTGATTGTGTGCACTTTGACTTAGGGTTGCCCTGACAGTAGATCAATCTCACCACACAGAGACCAATCTGTGTGCCCTTGCCCACCATAGCAAGATATGGAGCTCAGAGCAACTTGGAGCATGACACTGACTCCACTATAACCACACACAACCATCCCTCTCCCACCCCCCAATCACTCCAACTTGCCTCATTTCAATATTGCAATGGATGCACCACCCCAGGAAGACCTGTGATTGTAAATTAACACAATGGTTGAGATGATCTGGCTGCAGTTGGAGCAGCTGAAAATGCTCCAACAACATGTCTCCATGTTTGTAAATGGTGCCACACAACCTGTAGATACCTCACCACCCACATTGATACCTCCACTGCATGATCAGGAGCCCATTCAATGATCATTGCTCCAGTCAGCATTACCAAATGACTTTGACAGCCAACACAAATACAGACATACATTTCTGAACATGTGTGAACTGTATATACAGCTTGTACTACATCAGTTTGCAAACAAGCTTGTACAAATCCAATGGGCCTTTACATTCATGAAGACTGGCCATGCATATTCATTTGCTGATTGTGCACTCCAATACAAACAATTGAAAGGCCTTCCCCTATACCACTCTTGGGAAGTGTTCTGATCAGACTTCACAAAGCACTCCTTTGTTCAGAGTCAAGTCCAGCATGCAATCACACAATTGGAGACAAGTGACTACCACCAGGGAACACAATCCACTGATGAGTACACTGACAAATTCCAAAACCTCATCAATCAAGCAGGCTACACTGAGGGACTCACCCTTGTTATCAAATATCACAAGGGCCTTACAGCCAACATCCAGACACAGGTAGCAACAATGATGACAGGCTGACCTGCTAACAATGACATTGAGGCATGGCATGCAGTGGCAAACATGTGTGATGAAAACTGCATTATCAATGCAGCTTTCCTGAGTACAAACCTGAAGCCTACAGGCCCTCATCAAGCCTTGTCAACCCCATGACCAATTCCAAGACAAATCTGATGTTGACCTATGCACTGGCCTTCAACATCAGGCCACTCCTGCTGGCACCACCCATTCCAACACCCATCCAAACTGTCCCAGCACCAGTCCCTATGGATGTTGATGCAATGTGATGACAATCTGGTAATTTGGCACTCTGCTACCATTGTGGACAGAGTGGCCACATGAAACATGACTGCCCACACTGGTATGACACATAGTTCATGACAACAGACAAAGTCAATGACTATGTGCAGGAAATCCTCACTGCCATGGACATGTGAGCTGCAGAGACAACACCAGTCAGCATGCTGGAAGTTGAAGAGAATGTGCAGTGTTTTGCAATGGGCAGTAAGCCCCCACTGTCCTCTGTAAATATATTTGCTTGCCTACCCATTGAAAATACATCAGTAGATGTCAAGGTCTACCCCTTGTTAGCCATCAAACAGGCTGAGTTGGTCAAGTTCTTGGACAAAAACTTGAAGTCAGGACACATCTGACTGTCAAAATTGCTGATGGCCTCACCCTTCTTCTTTGTCAAGAAGAAGGATGGCACCCTCCAGCCCATTCAGGACTACTGTGCATTGAACATGCTGATGGTGAAGAACAAGTACCCCTTGCTGCTCATCTCCAATCTGATCAACCAATTGAGGTGTGAAGTACTTCACCAAGATGGATGTCAGGTGGGGATACAACAATATGTGTATCAAAGACAGTGACAAGTGGAAGGCAGTGTTCCAGACAAACTGCTCGTGATGTTCTTTGGCCTGATGAACAGCCCAGCAACATTCCAGACAATGATGAACAAGATCTTCCACAATCTGATCATGAGGGTGTTGTCTGCATCTACATGGACAATATCCTGGTCTACATGTGTACCCTCAACAAACACTGGCATGTCACCTGACTTGTTGTAGAGCAGCTTTGACAACACAAGCTCTACCTCTGACTTGACAAGTGCAAATTCAAGAAAATGTGCATTGAGTATCTCAGTTTGATCATATTGGAGGGACAGGCCAAAATGGATCCTGTCAAAGTTGCAGGTGTTGCAGACTGGCCAGCACCCAAGACAAAGAAAGAAGTTCAATCTTTCTTGGGTTTTGTCAACTTCTATTGGTTGGTTCTTCCAGGCTGAGGTAAACCACACACAGTCTATATACAGACCATTGTGGGAATGATATCTTGGGGTAGGCATGTTAATGAGCTTAGAATCAAGCAAAATGTGTCCAACATTGTTAAGATAATGTTGAGGCTCATGGCTGATGCAAAAACTTTGCTTACTCGGTTGAGGTGTAGCCATCTGATGCCGTTTGCCAACACAACCCACAACAGTTTCCTTATTTGGGGGGGGGGGGAGGGGGCCTCGGCTATGATGTCCAGGATCGGAAGATCTGACACCTCTCGGTATCGACACTACAAACACCGTCACCGAGCCGCTGCAGCCGTAAAGCGACCTTTATTATATCCAAAATAGATGTTATCCCACTAATAGACAAATTAAGGTCACTAACATTATAGTAAGATAATAATGATAGTATATACTCGGAATGATTATGATGCAAGGGAGATACATAACTCCCCCTCCAGGGTCACCCAAAAGCAGAGAATACGAAGAATCTAAGCTTACAGTAGACGGGTTATCACCCCAAGGCCCTGGAACCATCATCAATGATGAAGCTTTAGGAAATCCCCAGAATGCAGAAGCATACCTTGGTCTTTCCCTCACGAAATAACAATTTCATCCCTTCTTTGACAAACTCCGGATGTGAGATAAATTCAAATTGGACTGTTGCGCGATCGCCTGTCCGTAGAACGCCCTGGGGGTGGTCCATACTAAGTATTCGAACGGTCTGGCGAACCGCCTGTAGAATACTAAATATTATTGGTCCATTAGCCCGGAGGAGCGACAGTGCGTACCCCACAATGCAACATTGCCTATGGGGGCCAGATCAGAGGAAACTATGAACAGATGAGTGGAGGTAAGCGTACTTGATAGTTTTTCTGAAGTGTTGTGTTGTGGCTAAATCGTAGATTGTGATAACGTTTGCGTTGGAATTTAACGTTGGAGTTTGATGAACGAAGAACTTACTATAAAATCAGCACTTGTCCCTCAAACTGCCTAACAGCTATGGTTGATGGTAAATTTCAATGAAACCCAAACTTTCTTGCTAACTCACCACGAGGTAGTACATCCGACTTGTGGACCAGAACCATCCCCTTCCGAACGGCAGCGCGGCGTACACGCTTCAGCGCAAGCGATACACATTGACCCGCCTCTGCAACAGCAACGGGTGCCCTAGATCTACCCATCAATTCTTGATCAATTTAACTGATGAGGTGAAGGACGTAATCTGAGTCCAGGGAGGGAAGGGCCGTATATAATCCACTCCCGATATATTAGAGAAAAGAGCTCATGGCACTCACCTCTTCCTTTGCATGCTTTTTACTATTGTTGTCTGGTAGTTACCGTTTGAATCTGGGCCTAATAACACTGCGTCACCGGATTTGACGATCCCTGAATTTATAATTCCATTGACAACGGTCCCCACATATGGCACGGACCAAACTTCAGTTACAGAAAACTACCAGGATATTAGAAGTTTTCAGCAATGACAACATATATACATGCCTCCAAAGGTTGGTTCACAGCAAACTTTTCGTCATCTGCCTCACTGGACGGCAATAAGTTTAAGAAGGTACGGACCTGAACATCGCTTTCAGCAATGATAATATGATGTGAGCTCTTATATCTTACAAAGTCAAGACCTTCGCCCGTCACATTTGATATTTGGAATATTGGACATAACCTGTGTGATGTCATGTTTATGCAAAGCACGGCATAAATCTGCTTACCGCTCAGAGAAAGATGTGGATATCTCAACGGCAGTTTCCATAGAACGAACGAAAACAGGAGTTTTTCTTCAAAAAGAGAGTCAGAGGCTGCTTCTAACATGCATTGATATTACGAACCTGCATCCTGGGCTCTTTAATATTTTGACTACTTGTTTGATCGTCTCGGCCATTTTATTGGGTGGAGTCATATCGATCTGGGCATGAGCGGGCAATTAGACAGTGTGAACGTTACTATGCATTTTTACCTTTGTTATGCAGACGACAACGGGGACGCTCAAAGCAAGAGCAATCGCGAGGTGTTCTTTCGACATTCCGATTAAGCCAGCATTGGCCCCCACTATAAGAATAACGCAGGAGGGAGCCCCTGATGTTAACCCATAAAGGGTGGTCTTCAGATACCGCTCATGACCGGCCAGGTCTAAAGGTGTCCGTTAGTCCTACGACTGACATAATGACACTCAGCCCAGGCAACTTGCCTATAAAAGAAACTATTTTTGCAGCCTGAATTGATATTTCTTCCCAACCGAGCTTTTCTCGTCGAACAGTATCTGGATCATGCGAATTGACTATGTTTGGAAGTATTGGAGCACCTGATGGGCCAAAACCAAGGATCTAAGGATACCGTGATTTGCTGGGGTGGCCTACATCAGTAGGTCAAGTGTATCTTACCTCCATACCAACACTAGAAGTCCGACCAGTCTCAATTTCGTGTTTGTGACGGAATAATGCAACGCGCGCCCGGCCCCTCCCGTCGTCCAAAGAACCTAGTGATGACTTGAGAGGATAATGGAAGACTTATGAGTAGGTCTACCTCGCGTTAAAACACCTAAAGTTGTGGATTTTCCACTGTCAACATTTCCTACTACGGCACAGCGAACCTCGGGAGTCAAGGACACGTTCGGTGGAGGTAATCTTAGTAGTAAGGAGATTCGCGGATGTCGTAGTCGCCTCTCGAAAAGTACTGAGGTCTGACAGTTCCGATTCAAGAACATTAAAACCCCGAGAAAGCAACGACTGACCTTTCCTCCAACTTCTTCGACTGTTCTGGTAATCGTTTCCTTTAGCAAATCTAATTCATCTTCCGTTTTGGGAACACCGGCCCAACTGTTTGAATCATCGGAGAGGTCTCCGGCGAAAAGTTGGGTGTGCTGAGGTTGCTCGCCAATTCGTAGAACGTACTCTCCACGATGCTGCGTGATAAGTGCAGCAATCATGTCCCTGGCAGATTCGTGATCTGCGGACGCCTTGGATAGTAGTAGCGCCTGACCAAGCATGGTCGTTAATTAATAACGCAAGCTATGAAGGCAGGTTGTGGAGTGCACCAGAATCTTTGCTTCGATTTCTAGCATTCCGGTGCGGCCGGTTATATGGGTATCATATGGGTCATCTGAGTCTGCCTTCGATTTCACTTTAGATAAGTTGATTTTGTTATCTTTCTCCTTCTCTTTATCCACTGGGCTGTTGGTTGATGTTTGATTTCGCTGCTTGTGGAGTTCTCGAGTATGTATTTCCTCAATCTCAGTCTGGAATGTTCGTAGACTGGTCATTGTGGGCAAGTTGGTAGGTCAAAAGAACAAGGGAAACCTTGGGTATTTGAGGCAACCTGCTTCAACGAGTCAAGGTAAGTCAAGACGGTGACGTGACAGGCTGTGTGACGCTTGTTGGTCCCAAATCTAATCTAATCTAATCTATGATCGGCATGACCACGATCAAATTATCATATTGACCCGAGCCACGTGGGGGTAAAGTTGACGAAAAGTGGACCACAATTCGAGCATAAGAGTTAACCTCGACAACAGCACCTTCTGTTTACTACGTCCAACCGTTGAAGGCCGCAACTAGATTGATAATAATTCTCCAAAAGACAACAAATTCCCTGTCATATCATTAAGCTAACCCCTACTCCCTCAGTATGGCACAAGACTCGATTCTTGAGCCAACAGCAGGCCCCTCGACGACGCGCATACGCAAGATCAGTGGCTCCTATCCTGGCATGCTCGATTCAACCCAAATTGGACGACTCCTACGGCATCCCAATTCAACGTTATCATTTGCGTCGTTCGACCCTCAGACTGCGTTCGTACAAGATGTACCTGACCTCCGGAAGCTCTCGTTGAAGGAGGAATTATACCGTCCCAAACGCGTCGTGGTGGAAACGTCCCCGAAAGGAGAGAGCTCTTGGAGATTTGTTCCCGGTGCGCGCAGAGACGAGGACGTTCTTGATGAAGGTCAATGGCCTAGGGTGGTTGACATTTGTGGGTGAGCAGTGACGAATTTTGGTGAAATTCGCTCCCTTAAGGTTCTAAGCAAAACCCATCAGTGAACTTGTTGAATGCTCACAGGAACAGTGGGATATATACAAGCTCGACCCACTTTACGAATGTTATGTAAAGTCTTATCCAAGTCTGACTGTCATCTCCCGCCTGGTGACCAAAGATCCTCCCTTGTCACCGATGGGACCCAAGCGACGCACCAATTCTTCATTCCTGGATAGGAGGGGTTCATCTCTCAAGTTGAAAAAATCAAATCACCAAGAATTCAGGCGTGTCTCTCTTGAGGATGACAGAGAAGAGGAAAGCGAAGTGGAGGAAATGATAATAGATGATGGACCCAGTTATTCACGACCAAGGTCTGCTGGCTCCGGCGACAGGGCACGGAGGTTCAGAGAAGAAATCGAACGTAACAGAAGGAATCGACGTGAAAAGGTGGCACGCCGCGCGGAGAGATTGGCGAGGGAAGAAGAGGACGAGATGAAGTTTCAATTTTCAGCCGACCTTCCTGATTCTTTCCACAATGACCCACTAGGTCATGGTGGCAAAAGAAAAGGTGTGACGATAGAGTATGTATATAATTTACTTTGCTGACAGCCTACCTGTTATAGTGAACTCATTATTCGACTCTTTGCGGACAAATGGTGATCCGGATTCTATTAGTCCAACTGAAGAAGACAGTAACAGAAATACTATGTTCTACACTCACGCCAAACATTCCAAACGTACACGAACTGTATCTCCTGCATCCGCTAAACGAGAACTAGAAGCTAAGCGCATGGAGAGGGAAAGACGCAGAAGGGAACGTAGGGAGGATGACTTGAATGCGTGGAGGGGAGAAAGAGATGCGAGATTCTTGAAGGAGTTATATGCTGAGATTGATACCAACGATGATGGTGAATCCACTTTCGTCTCAGTTCCTCCCCGCTCAATAGTTGTTTCAGGTTGTCGGGATAGTCCCAGAACTCAGAATATGAGAAGCCCGAGCGCGAATAATGATGACACTCCCCAGGCGAGCCCGGAGCGAGATATCGCAAGGGAAGCAGCGATCGCAGAATCACGCCGAAAACTTGCGGAGCTGGAAGCTGACAGACCCTTATGGGAGTCAGAAGCGAAGAAACGGTTGGCGCGGGAAAAGGAGGATGCAGAATTGTCAAAGGCCGAAGCCGAGGCTGAACACCGTTCTACCTTGCGCGCTGAGGCGGAGCGTCGAGAGAAATTAGAGCGCGCCAAACGTGAAACCGCCAAACGCGAGGAGACCCTTAGAAGGGAGAAGGAGGAAATAGCCCAGCGAGAAAGGGAGAGGCGTCAACGACAGCAGCGTTGGAATTACGGCCCCTGGACTGAGAAACGAGCACTTGAACGGTACCGGGCCTTGAGCGAGACCTTTGATACAACCAAATTTTCAGCAACTGAGCCATTAACGTCAGATTGCATCCCTTGGCCAGTTCTACAATCACCGTCCACCTTCTCTGTCGAGGATGTTAGTTGGGCAACGGTGGAGAAGTTCTTTGAAGTTGTAAGGGGACACATGCGCTCTCAAGACTTCAAACTCTTTGTCGAGAAGAGCCATCGCAGGTTTCATCCTGACAGATGGAGAAGTAGATCACTTTTGAAAAGTGTCGTTGATGAAACAGAGAGAGGATGTATGGAAGTTGGTGCGTTCCCATTTATTCTTTAGAATTGAATAATTCATTGACAAGCATGGTCAGCGGCCAATACTGTAGCACAAGCGCTTACACCGTTGTGGCGTGAGCTCACAGGTCGAGGTTGAACGACATTCCAATCTGCTGCTGTATTGCTGAGTTCTGTTATATACGGTCCAAAGTCTTAAGGGCAAAAAGCTATTCAGGCGTAGCTTCAGGATGTATCATGTAAATCATTCACCTTACTGCTGTACATGTTGCGTGGATATTATATACTATATATTAGTTCAATATTTGTCTTAAGGTGTGATGCAGTCTGGCACATGATGCATGATGCATGGCGCATGACAGTCCGAAATAATACTTGTCGTCCTGGCTGAACAGCCTCTCAGCAGCCTTTAAGGTTACCGGTTCACTGCTCACCATCACTGACCTTGCTCTCTGCATCGTCCTTTCTCAAGTGGCTCTAAGGGTTACTTTGTTTTGCGTTGCGTCTTGTCGCCATTACGGCGTATATAAGACACGCGTTGTCCGTCTATGATAAGTCACAATCAGCTTCAAATCAGCCACACCCAACAATGTCCTTTGACGCCCACGCTTCCAACGCTGCTTTACGCAGAACACGATCCACCGGTGACATCCCTCGACAGCCTGAACCAACACACAGGCCTCGGGGGCCCAGGCATTCCGACAGTCACTCCGATTTGTGCGATCCTCAGCTTGGTCATGAACACAGAATTGTTGGATCTTCCTCCACTCCTCAGACCCCACTAGATACTGGAATAACATCTGTTGGACGATATTCCCCACCAATTGAAATCACAGCCTATCCAGAACGGGCTCATACGCAAACCATAGGGAGGGACCTACGCCCAATACACCAAGAACCACCTGATATAGATATCACACGTCAGCCACACCACCACATGTCATCCTATGAGCGAACATTGGCCTTTTTTGGAATTGGGCGTAGGGCCTCTCGCGCTCGGAGATCACTTGTTGGGCTATTCTTCAATCTCACTTCAGGATCTTTACAGGTATGTAATGTATATCTATACCATATCGTAACTGGAGCGAACCAAACCTGTTGCAGATTGTCATCATTGTAACTGTTCTGGCACTCTCAGGGACTCGCCTCAAAAGTCCAACGCAACCAGAATTGACGGAATGGGTGGCTTGCAATCGTCCACTCGGGATTTGGGCATGTATCTGGGTGGTTCGAGCTATTCTAGCTTGTGGATTGACTTACTGGAGTTTCCTCCGGGAACGCCTCGGGTATGCCCTATATACCCTGCAGAGTTTTTAATTGAACTCTAAACACTTTAGTCGCCAACGTCACGCTGAAGATGGACGGACAAGCAATACCACGATAGGAGCAAACTCATCTGGTCCTCGGGCAACAAACAATGCCACTGCGGACAGCACCCTTCCGCATCAAACCAATAATTTACAAACTGCATCCCCTGCCCCGATCTCTGACCATCTACCGCTGCCGTATACTAGACTTTATTCTCGGTCGGTCCACCCCTATCCCAGAGGTTCCATGCGAACTGACTTTTTCTTTCATTTTCGCTTTGACAAATCCTCTTGGAATTTCCACAAGGCTAACGCTCCTTTCTTCCTTATTAACCCTCAGCTGGTTCCTTACAGCTCATATTTTGGAATACACATCGATTAATACCTGCCGGCGATCATCGCCCCACATTTGGTGGCTTACATTTGGAATTCTATGCCTGATGTACCTAATGGTTCTTGAAGTTGTTCTACTGGGGTTCGTTGTCTTTATAGTTGCCCCTGTTCTATTCGTAAGTCAAACTCATATATTCCCCCTTGTTTCATACTGTTATGTCTTACATCTTTAGCTCTTCTGGAACATATTTTTGGTGTGCATCGGTCGACACCCACTCCAAACAACATCAATGATCAAACCCGAGATTGGAAAACTGTCTAAATCTCTTGTCGATCGCATTCCTCTTGTGATGTACATACCACCCCCTCCAGTTGACTCTGCGCAAGAAAAGCTAGCGATCCCAGAACCTGCGTTATCTTATCCACCAAAACCGGTCACTGCACCGTCCTCACCACCAAAAACGCGTTTCAAATTCATCCGGAGTCTATCGTCTTTCAAAGGGAAGAAAAATGACAATAGTGACAATTCTAAGGAGAAGATTGAAGGGCATATAAGGGAGCCACAAACGTGGGAAGAACATTGGGAACAAGGAGGATTTCCATTTGTTATCCTTGAGGGTAACCGGGCGGCGTGTGCGATCTGCTTAATGGATTTTGAGGAACCAAAGAGAATAGGGGGTTCGTCTGCTCGGACAGACGAGCAAGAAAACCACATCTCAATCAAAGATTCACCATCCGGACCTCTTGATTCAGAGCGGGACAAACGCTCAAAACGGCCCAATAACCCGAGGGGCGACATCGATGAGGAAGACAGAGAGGAGAACCTAAAGCTTGAGGACGCAGGCGACGGCGCTCAACCTCTGAGGCTTCTTGCATGTGGGCATGTGTTCCATGTTAGTAATTTATTTATTGCTTAGATCAGGACCCTGCTAACGCCTAAGTTAGAAAACGTGCTTAGATCCATGGTTGATAGATGTTTCAGGACGGTGTCCAGTTTGTCAGAGGGCTGTTGAGATTTCCGAAGTCAAGAAATCGAAAAAGGAGCGACGGTAATCCTGAGATGATAAACAAGCAGGACTGGAACAGAAGTATCCCGAATGAATCATTCGAAACTTTTCGTCTTGTGCTTCCATAACCAAATGCCCATAGTACTACCAATGCGGCACGAAGTGGCTTTTATTACCTCGTATAATCTGGGCACACGTTATTTTGTTATTTTCTGCCGAAGAATCATCGCCATGTAATTGTGCTGACGCATACGGACTAACCGGGGATGTCTCTAGCTCTTGTGTTTTGATAATCGACAGTTTTCCGAGCATGCTGGTAGAAACAACAACCATACATAGGAACATTTTCCCAATCACTCTTGATAAATATATGTACTACCCCCTTAATGCGCATGCAACCTCTCACAACTCTAGCGAGGTCCTTTCACCTTGACGGACAAAGAATTCAAGCCGTTGGTCATATTCGCCTGTATTTTATCGCAAATGCGGCAGGAACACTAATCGAACGGTATCTATTACAAAGGTACCGTGTATATCCTCGCCTCTCTGATAATCCTTCAAGGCCTCATTCCCTATCTTAAACCAACCCTTAATATTACTGACGGCCTATAATTATCTCGCTTTTACACTCATCCGGCAGATAAACTGCTATCAACGCAGCCCGTTCTGGTTTCGGCCACAGTGCGCACCCATTTAATTATTTTAAGCATCCGTCGGCAACGATAGATTCCCATACTCTTGCGTCATGAGGCTACCTCAGCGCTATGTAATAGAAAGTCTCTGAGGCTGTTCTAATCGTTAAACAATCACGATCTCATCCCCGGCATGAGCTCCCAGGTTTACAGCGAGGACAAAACGCGGAAAAGTGGTTCAATTCTATCTACCAGTCCTGGAAATCATGGTGAACCACCAGCACGTTTTCCAGCATTTTCTTGTCAGTTCTTCGACAGGAATGAAGCCGCTTCAAAAGCTCGATGGGTCTACACAAAGGTCCTTTTTCTCAGGACCTGTCTGATCATCGTCGTCATGTTTGCTGTATTCTCTATATATTGGGGTGCTCTATCATCAGTTCCAGCACGCGGATTGCAGGGATGGATTGTGGCGAGTCATTCCTTTAACAGCACACGTTAAGCTTTCCATAACGACAGCATAGGATTTTGACGGTGGTCGTATTGGTCAGGCCGTTACCCGGGAACTTAGTGGGCTCTCAACTCCTGCGGTGTCATGGAAAGTGCGGTCCGTACAAGACTTCCCTAATGGTGCGAGCGACTTGATGCATGCAATTCTTGAGGAGCATTGCTGGATAGCAGTTGCTGGTAAGTGCCATGCTCTGTCTTACTCAATTTTGACGATGAATCGTTGTCTACTACTGTTTAAATCCTGTAACAGTGAATCCTGGGTCGACACTGAAGCTTAATACAGCCCTACGAAACCCAATCGACCCATCCTATAACGCATCTCATGCCATCACAGTATACGGTGTGGAAGCACGAAACGAAAATGCCTTGTATGTTATTTATGGCGCGTGCCTTTCAACTGCATAATCACTTACAATTGCTACAATTCAGCCGGACTCTGTTACGCCCAAACGTAAGCTGGTGGTATAACCTTAGAAGAATTTGATCATATTCTGCATTTAGGTCGAAATGCCTCTGCAAAAAGTTACTTACGACTTCGCGACACAGCTCGTCAGAGAGTTGACATCAAATTCTATCGATTCCTTGTCTTCCATCAGCCCCGAGATGCTCGTACGACCAATCTATTATACCGTTGACAATCTCCGGCCTTTCGATATCCCCGTGTAAGCCCCTGCGTTATAAATAATACGCCAAAGCTAAAATGTTTCCAGCGCCACAGCCGTGACATTTGTGGGCCTGATATATATTTTAATACTCTCATTCTTTGTCGTTGTACGTCTATTAACAGCCTTTATGTTTTGTTCTGATAGATTGGTATCTGCCAGAACTCTACACTCTTGGCTCGGACCGTATCTGGGCTCGAACGTCGCCTAACCCTTGGCTCATTGATTCGCATTCGAGTTATTACCCCAATAATAATCTACTTTGTGCTTTCAGTGAGCATATCGGCTTTCGCGAAATGTCCAACGGGGTTATATATCTAATAAGTCACGCAGTGTTTTTATTCAATAGTGACGCTTGCATTCAAGTTGCCATTTAACCGCAAGTATGTAGCCTACGGCTGTTTGATTTCGAGCAACGTTTGTAATCTGATTCACGCAAAGCCCTAGATTCGGCCGTGCAGGTTTCATCGTTTTCTGGATGCTATCGTGGTTCGGAATGACAGCAACGTGCATAGACTGTACATACCCCTTGCGCGCCCGTAACTCACAAAACCTTCACAGCGGCTTGGCTCTTGAATCTATGATGACATTATTGACCACTAAATACATTCAGGTTTTTCTGATCTTATGGATAATCAGTACGCACTCCTGTATTACCAAATGCGCTACCTTGTCCTATTCATTAATATTTTCCAAGGCAACGTGTCCGTGTGCCTCTGGCCGATTGACGCACTCCCAAAAGTCTACATGTACGGGCACGCGGCACCATTTTATCAGATATCCAGGGGTGTTCGCACAATTGTCTTTGATACAAAGGACGAAGGTTGGTCGATTGTTCTTGGTACTCGCTCATCTCACCCGCAGGATGTTGTAGTTGGGCTTAACTTTGGGATACTTTTCGTGTGGATTGTCATTTCGTGTCTTTCCTTGCCGCTGATTCAATGGTACCGACGAAGAGAGGTGCGCCAGGCGCAGGAACAGGGCCTCTGAATAGAACTGTACCTACCCATTGTACCTACTTACTTACAATACATTAGACCCAACCTTGAAGCTTGAGGCTTATAAAGGGTGAGAATTTAATATTCGTCGGACCGAGGACGGGGCGATCACCACACAGACAGGGCCTGATCGAGAATTTCTACTTACATCCGAGTCTGGACTTGCAAGTCCCCCTCATATATATATTCCTATTTCCCATTCCCTTCCTCGTTCGAACCTTCTTCCTGCCTCATCATCCGAATTCACCTCTCCAGCCTATTTTCTCTAATGGCTGCTCCTCGGACGACATACCTGACGCGTTCGCTGGCGCGTTCCTTCGCCTCATTCCACCACTCTACTCCTCCAGGAAAGAGGTGCGTCACTAGCGCGCCTTCTTCGTAAACAGTATTGTATTGATTGCTACTAGTCCAACAGGTATACTCGCCGACACTCTTTCCAAGTAATGTTTCTGATGCCGTGTTAGCTATTGTTATGTTGAACATGGGAGGGCCAGCAACTGTGAATTGTGAACTCATCTTTCCTATACCAGTTCTGATAGTTAAACCTAGGTTTCTGAAACCCACGACTTTCTTAAAAACCTGTTCTCGGATGGAGACCTTATTCCGTTGCCATTTCAACGATTCCTTGCACCGATCATTGCTCGTCGCCGTACATCCTCCATTGAAAAACAGTACACCGACATCGGTGGGGGCTCTCCCATCCTACGTTATACACAAGCTCAAGGGGAGGGCATGGCCAAGCTCCTAGACGAACTTCATCCGGAAACAGCTCCCCACAAAGCATACGTAGCTTTCCGATATGTCAGGCCACTCACGGAACAGACCGCAAAAGAAATGAAAGCCGACGGCGTTAAAAGAGCTATTGCGTTCACACAATATCCCCAATACAGCTGTAGTACCACCGGAAGCAGTCTCAATGAGCTCTTCAGACGGGGGACGGCCGGAGATGCTGGTGAAAGCGTTGAATGGAGTGTAATAGACCGTTGGGGAACACATCCTGGGTTTATTGAAGTATGTTATACAAATCTCGCCCTAACTATGCCTGCTAATATATCTGTATTTCATAGGCTGTGGCACAAAATGTCGAAGCCGCTCTTACCAAATTCCCTGCTTCATCACGCAAAGAGGCTGTATTATTATTTTCAGCCCACTCATTACCTATGTCTGTCGTAAACCGCGGTGATCCCTATATACTCGAAGTCTCCGCGTCCGTCTCGGCGGTAATGGATCGCCTTGGTCACAGCAATCCCTTCCGTTTGGTATGGCAGTCACAAGTTGGACCCTCTGCGTGGATGGGTATGCAAACGGGAGAAGCACTCAAGGGCCTTGCACGTCTAGGAAAAAAACAAGTTGTTCTGGTTCCGATCGCGTTCACAAGCGATCATATCGAAACCCTGTACGAACTCGATTTAGAATACGCTGCAGAGGCGAGGGAGGTGAGCAAATTTTTCGATTCAGGAAGAGACCAACTTGCACACTATCGTTTTTTTATATTATCTATTTTTAGCTTGGTATCGAAGTTCACCGAGCCGAGTCTCTCAATGAGTCTCCTGTTTTCGTCCGAGCATTGGCGGACATTGCAGCACAACATCTGCGGGACTGTAGTTCTGGGAAGGGGCCGGTCAGCACACAGTTTGGGCTGCGATGTCCGGGATGTACTAACATGACGTGTGCGAAACAAAAAGAGTGGTTTGCCCGAGGTGGGCGATAGAAGCGGTCGCTATTGTAAAATTATGCCGACATCGCATGTGCCGTAAATCAGAGGTTCTAGCGCTTTAACCTTCGTGACTCGGTCCAATACATATTGAAATGATAGAATGAGGACGCTGAGTCATCCAGGCTCCGTTGATCATGATGCCACAAACGTACTACCAGAAGACTCGTGAGGCCATAGTCATACACGCACCTCCTCTTTAAAAAAGGACCCTTTGAGGCCGATCCCATAGCATCCCATCATGTCTTCCCCTACTATTGTATCATCTCCCGGAAAGGTCTTGATCACTGGCGGATATCTCATCCTCGATCCCAAGTACCCCGGAACAGTAATCTCGACCTCGTCGAGATTCTATACCGTCGTTCAAGAGGCGGGGCCCAATGACACCAATCATATCCGTGTACGCTCTCCGCAGTTCCTACATGCGTCTTGGGAGTACATTGTTACAACCGAGCCTGGTATTGTTGTCGAAGACGACGTAGCAAAGTAAGTTTATCAAGTCACATCTCCTTACCTCGTTCTTCATCTCGCCAGCACAGCCGCAGTAAGAATAAATTTGTGCAACTCGCACTCCAGAATACAATTGCCCTCTCTGCCGAGGTCGTCGGTCCCTTAGTTATTCAAGATGCTTTGGCAAAGGGCCTTAATATCACCATCGTTGGTGATAACGACTTCTATTCTCAGAGGGAAAAGGTTAGGCGCTCCATATCATATTTCTGGCTCAAAGATGAACCGTCATTTCGGCAGATTGCTTCGTTGAATCTTCCGCGAACGCTAGACTCTCTATTCCAAATCACACCCTTCGCCACCACAGGTGTGCATCTATCAAAGGTGCACAAAACAGGGCTCGGTTCGTCAGCAGCACTAATTACATCTCTGGTATCTGCTTTGCTGCTGCATTTCTCGGCTATCCCGATTGCGTCGTTTGAGGACGATAAGAGCGAAGGGAGACGCCTGGCCCATAATTTGGCTCAGTACGTACATTGCCTGGCTCAAGGTAAGGTTGGTAGTGGCTTCGACGTCTCTGCCGCGGTATTTGGTAGCCACCTTTACACTCGTTTCAATCCTGAGGTCATCCACGGCCTGATGAATGACGACGCGGTAGGCCCAATCTATCAAATCCCCGTTCAGATGGTGTATAATCTAAGCACTACCGTACAGCCACAGTCGCAACCACTCCTTCCCATTCTTTCGCATACGAACAATGCATGGGACTATCGCGTTGAGCCATTCAAGTTGCCGCCATTCACGAGAATCATGCTTGCAGACGTCGACGCGGGAAGTGACACCCCTTCTCTTGTTGGGAAGGTCTTGAAGTGGAGATCTGAAAAGTCTGCGGAAGGTGATCTACTTCCCCCACACCTCGCTGTCGACTTCTAAAACAAGGCTCCCTTAGCTGGTACCCTCTGGGATTCATTGGATCAGCTAAATCAGGCTTTAGCACACACATTGTCCAGTTTGTCAACACTATACGAGAAGGACCCAGAAAATTATACCACCGCAGTCAAATATATCTCTTCGCTGCAGTCCATTCAGGTGGGTGCATTTTGTTGGAATTCACAAACGTGTACTGACCTTCCATCTGGAAAGTGGGAGGCGAATCCTGCGCAACCCGAAGGGGAAATACCTATCGTCTCAAAATTTTATGAAGCACATCGGCTCTCGCAGGTCAGCCCATTTCTCTCGGAGTTGTATCTTGACGTAATAGAAAGGATGATTATATTTAGGCCATAAGGGCCAAGATGCGAGAGATGGGGAAATTGTCCGGGGTCCCAATTGAACCGGTTGAACAAACGAAACTGCTCGATTCGTGCGTTTCCCTCGCCGGTGTAATCGGGGGCGGCGTTCCTGGAGGTGCGTTTTTCCCTGGGTCTTCCATAGATGACATGGGGCGCTGAACATATACACATCAGCTGGAGGCTATGATGCCATATGGTTACTAGTTTGTGACCCTGTGGATGCCACCCCTGACAAGCACCCTATAGAACGCGTTGAACGAGTCTGGAGCGAGTATAAGGATCTGGATGTTTCACCTCTGTCAGTCGTCGAGAGTTTGTCTGGGGGTGCTCGGATCGAAGCCTTAGAGAAGGTCACAGGACTGAGCGCTGTTGTGCAGTAATTATGGAACATATAAACTATTGATAATCCATGCAATACATACGGGGCGTCTGCTCTAATGAAAGGTCTACGAGCACATCTTCGGTTCTCCTTCCGGAGTCCATGACTTTGCAAGAGCAAGAAATAGCGAAATGGCCATTACGATAACCCCGAAGGATGCGCAAAGAACGGCTGGAAGTTTAGTACGGCTATGCCAAGGTATGTTCCTATCTGCGAGTTTGAGATAACAGGCAGCGGGAAAGATGAAGGCCAGGGTGGTAGCAGAAACCCCTCCGGTGATCTCGAGCATTACACCTAGATCACAAGTCACAAGTGCGACTACACACGTTAAAATGTCAGTGAAGTCCCACTACAAAAACGGCATTGTCAATACCAATTAAGGATGCAAGAAGAATGCTCGATGTGAAAAATACGTGGCGCTGCTGATTGTACAACTCGTGAGAGAAGAAGTAGTTTTCGATGACCTGAATGATGTCGTTATAAGAAGGAATGATAGAAGACGGATATAAAGTGGCGAACCTCTCTACAAACGAAGAGCTCGAGGGGAAGTGTAGTGAACATATTCAACCCAAAGCAGAAACGTGCAACGTTGATTAGGGTATCGTTCTAAACCAGACGCATAATCAGTGAGGGACGCACAAAGAACAGGATTGGTACTGACGGAGGAGAAATTATTCAATATGTTGCCCTGAGTTTTGTCCGTGAAGACCATATACGCCGACACAGCTAGAGTTGTGCAGCAAACAAGCGACAAGAAGGTGGATACATGTGTTACTTTTGCAAACCGATCCAATGTTGGGGTCCGCAGGCTTCCGTAAATGAGTAAAGAGTTGTGGTGACACACTAACAAAAATTCAAGTCCCAATCAGGATATTCGATTGTTTTTGGCACCTACCAAACGCGAAACTAATGACACCAATTGCTTGGAAGATGCCAGGCCCTATGAATGTAAAACGCTTTGACGGGTCTCCCTTCAGTTCAGGCGAAGCATGAGGTCCTTCGATAATGACAGATATGACAATGATGAGCATTCCGATGAGGGCGACACCAGAAGCTCGGGAAAGTTTGTGAATGTCACGATAGAGCGATAATGGGTAGGAGACACAGATAGTACATAGTGCAATGATGAATTGGCGGTTGGCGAATATCCTCAGGATGGGTATCTTATAAAGCCGGGGGAATAATGATCGAATAACATGAGGGATTGTGTCACCAATTATTATACCGAAAGCACACATTCCTGCAGTCAGTTGGTCAGTCGTTATGAAATGGTTTTATTTTATAAATTCACCTCCAAAAGCAAAGGCAAACTGAAAGAAGGAGACGGCGGCCCTGCCGCTGGAGCCAAAACAGTGATCCATGATTTCAATGTAAGAATGTCGACCACTGAGTTTTGCATTGATGACGATGAGACGAATAGTCCAATCTGTAACACCACATAGGATGACGAGAAGGATTAGTCCTGCGAAGAATCCGGCTTGGCTGATCGCGTATGGTAGCCCTAGAATTCGCATTTCTGATAAGGAAAATAGCTGTGGGTGGAGACAATATAATCACCAATTATGCCTAGATAAGCAGGTTTGAATTTGGGACCCCAGGATTTATAACGAAAGGATCCTTACCTGCTCCTAATATAGAATTAGCCATGTTGGCAATAGAGTCCAACATCCCCCCTCCAGCCATGCTCTTTGCTGCCAGTTCTTCCAGATCGTGACTGCCATCTCCCGTCATCTGATGGGAAGTGGTTACCTCTAAACTTCTCCGCGCGGCGGAAGACTCAAATAAGCCAACTAAGAGGGGCATGGACTGGTCGGAGCGCGACCGAGACGACGCTTGGGGTACTACATCCCCTGGAAGCTCTGTATCGTCCACTTCGTCCGAGTCCAATTCATACTCTGGTAGCGAACGGAATAAGTCATAATTTCCCATATCACACGCTCCGGGAGGAAGGAGAAGGAGACACGTACTCACCTGCCTCACGGCTTGCGAGTGTCGATCTGAGGGGAGGTCCAATCACTTGTACGTCCTCTCGGAACCTCACATGGTCATGACTATCCGGTTTGGCAGTGTTCAGTGCGGTTCTTTCGAATTCGTCATCAGAGTCCTCGACAGAGAATGTGGTGTGGTTAGCTGGTGATATATCTTGAGAACCGAGAAGTGGTTGAGTGTATTCGACTTCCGTGGAAGCGTCCCGGTCCCTTCTAGTTGATTTTGCGAACATGACGAGACCAACATGGGTTTTGTTGAATAGATGTACTACTTGCCTGTTCTGAGCGATGTGTACGGGCTAGTACTCCACGTGACCAAATGGTCTCAATTGACCTGCAAGGTCTATTTACGACTATCCCCCCTCATCTTCTGGGCAGGGCCCAAGTTAGAAACCACCAGACAATCTTTTGACTTTATCCATGCTATCTCTTCAAGCCACCCTCGCTCTCCTTTTAACCCTCGCAACACCTGGGCTGGCAGCTACAGTCCAAGCCTCTGTCGAACAGCTTGCAGCCCAATATAGCCTCACTACCAGCACAAGTCTGCCCTTCCCGTCAGCTACACAAAGCACTATTGATACTCAAAACCTAATGGTTTCTGATTGGTCACTCGGCAAAGGACGCATCCAGGACGGGCCCGGGAACCTCGCCTTTGTAGACGATCCTTTTCCCAATAAACCACCCGATGTTCCATCCAGCACGAACATCACAGGCCCTGTACTAGCTGTAACGTACCCGGCCGGGAGTTTTTCGCATGATACCGGAGGTAGTCAATGGTATAATCTCTGGAACACCACAGATGGGTCGACGTTTGGAACGATGATGATTACATACGAGGTTGCGTTCGATGCCGGATTTGATTGGGTCAAGGGTGGGAAACTACCTGGCTTAAGAGGTGGATTGAACTCGTCCGGCTGCAGCGGTGGCAACGAAGCGAATGGCAAGGATTGTTTCAGTACACGCTTGATGTGGAGGAAGAATGGCGCTGGGGAAGGTCAGTTTTTTACTGTTTCGTCAACTCTTTTGTGACCGAAATATGCGATCAGTCTATGCATACATTCCAACGCCCAATGACCTCTGTAAAGAAAAAAGCATTAACTGTAACTCGGATTTTGGGATCAGCGTAGCTCGAGGGTCGTTCGGGTTTGTCAGTGGCCAGTGAGTTCCTCTACTTATATGCAAGGGTATTTACATTTGACACGGGTGTAAGATGGAACCGCATCACGCTTCTCGTTCGCCTCAATAACCCACCAAATATTGCAAACGGCAATATTCAACTCTAGTCAGTACAACCAGTGTCGTTTATCCAGGGACTCTGTTCACTTTCATGTCGTGCATGCATTAGCTACAACGACCTCCAAGCTATCAATCAACAGAACCTACAGTTACGTAGCAGTTCCTCTGTGTCTGCCAACGGCTTTTATTTTT
The DNA here is from genome assembly GCA_013420905.1 of Collybia mongolica. Lineage (NCBI taxonomy): Eukaryota > Fungi > Basidiomycota > Agaricomycetes > Agaricales > Clitocybaceae > Collybia > Collybia mongolica. The sequence continues at coordinate 2,286,237 of JAAXNY010000004.1, forward strand.
CGTACGTTCCACGCTCTTTCTAACCCTGGATATTGAATCAAAAATGATGTACAGGAGTTTCTATGGAGGTACACATTTCCCCTGCATCTGGCGAACACCCCACACTAAAATATTTTCGATGTTCAGGTTCGGATGAAAGCTGGGCGACACCGCAAACTACCCACACATATTACCGCAACATTCAGATCTATGGTAGTTCGGCCCTCTCTAATCTCACTGGTCAGGAAGTCAAAAGCGCAGGCAGCCGCTCGTCACCCATGTCTCTTGCCCAAGCCTCATGCTTCGCTCTGTTCGGCGCATTGGTTTTTCTTATTTGAGGGCAACAGACTCGTGGAATACCAATTTTACCAGGTGTACGTTGCCCCAATTGTACTTTTTAACCATGACACTGCCCTCTCTCCATAAACCTTTTTTACTTGAAATTTGACATAGAGCGGCTGAAATATTAGTATAGTAATTATTGTCTACACATTCATGGATGCTGTACAGCTCAATTGGGCAATTATACCAAGGAGAATAGGAGAATAAATGAAAAGTTGTGGTCCACGGAAAGGCTCACTTCCGAAATCTATGAGCAGTAGCACAGACATTGAATAAAAAGCCATTGGGACGCCTATACCTTCATGATTGACATTCCTCGCTGTCGTGTGATGCGCAGTTGAGGAATACGCTCGAGGACTGGATGTGCGCAAATGAGGTCCTCGGCCTCTTCCTCGTTGCTCTGAAAGCCAACTGAAAGATGCCGAAGCGTAATACCGATGGCGGTAACGAATCTGTAAAGCGTGGGTGCATCATCGCCAGTGACGTCACCGACAATTAAGGTTGCAAGTCGAGGCAAAGGCAGGGACGCGGAGAGAATCCACTCGAGAATGCTTCCACTGTTTAGAAATATATGAAGGGTTTCCAACGACTCGGTGAGCGCCTGATTCGAGTTTTGTAGTGTGGACCCTTCCCAAGTAAGACACATTAGAATAATGGTGTGCAAGGCAGGAAAGGAACATAAGAATGTTATGAGGTTATTGAATGATTGGAATCGAGTCCCACGCAGTTTAAGGACGGTAATGAGGGTGAAGGCGGGTGTGGGGGTTAGCATGGGGATGTGTATGGCGAGCCCTTGATAGACAGTGTTAATGCTCAGAGATGTGACACTTCCGAGGAATGAAAGAAGGGAAGAAGGGTCTATAAAGCGGTGACGATTCAGGACAAGCTGAAGACATCGCACTCGGAAGGCAAGTGAGCAATGGGGAGAAGCCACGAGTTCGTAGAATTTGAAAGCAGCACCAGTCAGGGTGATAGTGTGAAACAAGAGAGACCGACTGGCATTGAGAAAGCTACGCCCAACAAGAGCACAGGCGGCGAGCGTATCAGTGTCATCTTGTGTGAGATGGCTAATTATAAGGTCTACCAGCTCTTGCGGCAAGCGCGGAGTCGATCCCCACTCCAGCAATGCCCCCAGGTTCGGGCGGGGCACTGGCATATTTATTTCTTTGGGCTTGTCGATTGCAGCTCCCAGCCCGCCGTCGTAAATTGTATGCTGGACATTGGACATGATGATATGGGGCAATGGTGAGCCCGCAGGCGAGTCCTGCCAGGACGCGTCTGGGCTCGGTAATCACGTGGGCTGTGTTAGTCATTTCTCCAAGGCTCCAGGTAGTCAAAAAAATAAAAGTCGAATCCCGTTCATGGCGAATCTGAATTTCTCAGCCTTTTCTCGATCTCCCCCTGCCGAAGGATGACTTTTTCTGGCGCCCTCGTACGTCGTCCCTCATCCAAAATGTACCGAAAATGTTTGATGTTTAAACTACACAGACACTTACCGATCTTAATGATTACATCACTCCCTCACAAGTATGCATCAAGCCCGTAGAGCAGACGAACAAACCAACGGAGGAGAAGGAACCAGGAGCAGCGTCGGTATGCACTCTCTACTTGCTATAGAACCTTCAGCGCCGATACTGTTGGGCAGACAGAGATTCATATCGATGGAGCCGGAGCATACTATGAAGTCACTAACGATGCCAATAAAAGGATGGACTTCAATCAAACAGTCCCAGGCAAGAAGCTCGAGCAAGCCCAAATCAACTTAAACGATTGTCTTGCCTGCTCGTATGCTCTTTTTTCTTTCTTCTCATTATCACGTACTTCAATCTCACATCTCCCTAGCGGATGCATCACCTCCGCCGAATCCGTGCTCATCACTCTACAGTCCCACGCAGAGGTACTCAACTTTCTCGAAGCCAACTCCGCCAACACCAACACCGACCCGAGTACTGAGAATCCTTACAAGATCCCGGTCATCTCCATTTCCCCGCAATCCGTCGCCTCCCTCGCCACCTCCCTCACCGCCACGCTTTCTTCCACATCCCGGACACCTGTCACAGTGACGCCGCGGCAGATCCTGCGCCGCCTCCGCGTATTCTGTACACAATCCCTCGGATTCGCACATGCTTTCGATACGACGTTCGCGCGGCACGTCTCCTTGCAGGAGCACATAGCAGAGTTCGAGGAGCGGAAGGCGAGTGACCGCGGAGCAGGGAAGGAGAACGCCGGGGACTTGCACCCGACCAGTGATTGGGGTGCGTATGGCCTGCCGATGCTTTCGAGTTCATGTCCCGGATGGATATGTTACGCGGAGAAGGCCCATTCAGAGATGTTGCCCTTCATCGCGCGCACGAAAAGCCCGCAGCAGGTTATGGGCACTCTTGTAAAGAACTGGATGGGAAAGTACTGGGGAAAACTGTCTGTACTTACTCCCGTATGCAGATGTTTAGATACTGATGGATTTTTCAGGCCTCACGAGATATACCATGTTACGGTGATGCCCTGCTACGACAAGAAACTGGAAGCGTCTCGTACAGATTTCTTCAACGATATCTACTCGACCCGAGACGTTGACTGTGTCATTACCACCGGCGAGCTCGAGCTTCTCATGCAAGAGAAAGGATGGGATCTCAGTATGCCCGTTCCGGGAGAACTCGACCCTTCACCTTCCTCTACCTTACCCTCCACGACTAGTAGCAACAGTGTCGTAGCTCCGCCCCCAATCCCAGAACTTATCACACATGCCGGCACCTCCTCCGGCTCCTACCTCCACTCCATTATCGCGCACATCCAAACAAAATTCGATGTTCCACTCTCATTGAGCGTCAAAATGGTGCGAAATGCAGACTACGAGGAGTATGTTCTACGCAAGCCGGTCCGTGTTGTCGGGAAAGTTAACGGAGTAGATAGCGCGCCTGACCGGTCGGTGACGGGGGATGCACAGGAACTCGGGGAGGTGGTATTCAAGGGTGCCAAGTGCTATGGGTTCCGCAACCTGCAGAACGTGGTGCGAAAGGTGGGGCGCGAGCGAGGGGTGCGGACAGCCACAGGAGCTGCGGGAAAGCTCGGAAATCGTGGGGGCCTTGGAGGCAGGGCCGTAGGACCATTGAGGAGGCTGAAGAAAGGACAAATAGACGATGGAAAAGAAAGGGAAGAAGACAGAGGGTACGACTACGTTGAAGTCATGGCGTGCCCAGGCGGGTGCGTCAATGGTGGGGGACAGTTAAAGCCTGTGTTACCTGTATCTGTGGTCACTGCAGATGATTCAGCGATGTTGGTGGACGCAGAGGGGTATAAGCGCGATTGGGCAGGGAGTGGGGTGGCAGTTGAGGGCACAACGAACAGCTCGATGGAGGTGACGGTGTTGCAAAATGCGAGGTGGGGAGACAAAGAGTGGACGCGCCAGGTGGAGGAAGTGTATTGGCGGGATACAGTTGTGGATGTGCATTCGGAAGCCGATGCGGTGGTGCGCCAGGTCTGGGATGATCTGTATGAGCCAAAGGACGGAGTGGACACATTAAAGGATAGAGAACGGAGCAGGCGGGACCAGTTTAGGACCCAGTACCGGGCAGTAGAGAATGAGGTGATCGGGCTGGCTGTTGTGTGGTGACTTCCAAGATAACGACAAGAGGATAGTGCGAATTCACAGCTTGATTACAATGTATGCGAATGATAGAGATTAGTATGTATAGATGGTAATACAGTATTACGAAGGGTGGGATGTGTAAATGGATATTAAAGAGACGACTAGATAATAGGTAAATGGCGTGAGACAAACAAGCAAGATGGACAACAGCTGTGGAATACGGGTCGGAGAAAGCACGGACGACGCTGGGGTGGCAGATACACAGGGGAAGAATGCAAGGAACACGATAGCAGTGCAGGACTTAGAGCGGGCTGTATGGTAGATTGGAACAACGGGTTGGATGGGTACAGGAGTCATGAGCGGCGTTGCTTAGCACCAGGGCCGTTGTACCAGTAGTCACACTGGGGGCACCAAGAGCGGGACTCGCAGGTGGTGGTCTCCTTGAGGTCAGGGCCTACGTACTGTAACGGGGGATGAGAGAGTGGAGAGAGGGGGAGGTCAGGAGCGTACGCGGGTGCAGTTTGGGCAGGAACGGCAATCTGGGGGATGGAGCCTAGACTGGGTACAGTATTTGTTGTTGCAGTCATGCTTTTCGAGCTTGCGTGTGATAACATAATGGCCACAGGCGTAGTGGGTACCTTCGCTGGGGGGAAGAGTAAGAGTAAGAGTAAGAACAGCAGAGGAGTGAGTGAATGGGAAGACAGACGTGTCGAGCTGGCACATTGTTGTTCTTGAATTGAATGGGCTGTGGAATTGGTTTATATAAGTTTGCTGAAAGGGAGATCCGGACTGTGCAGTGTACCGGCGATTACGATGGATTACAATTCAGAAAAAGATTATCTCCCGATTATCCTTCGATTATCCTTGCTATCGATCTCCGGTCCGATCCCGACTCCACTCCCGACTCCACTCCCGCTGTGGCTGTGCTCTCCTCCTCTCTCTCGGGCACGTGTTTACACCTGCCACGTGCCAAAACCTCCCCCACTCGTGCCTGGCTAATCTTCTGCCCCCCCCCCCCGCCATGTCCTCATCTTCTTCCTCTTCGCTGTCCGTCACGACCCGCTCTCGCACTGGCCTCTTCCTCTCCTACCGCGACTCCACCCCACGCACCTCCCACGCTCGCTTCGACCACACCAACGAGCACGACCGCCTCATCGACCCAGATGCTGCCCACATCTCCCTCGACCTTGCTCTCCCACCTACATGGTTGATTCTTTACGTTCATCCTTCTGCTGTCAACTTAACCTTTCTCCTCAGGGTCGACTACTCTGACCAGGTTCAGGAAATTCTCGTCGACACCCAGGCAAAGAGTATAACTACTTCCCCTTCCTCACTTTCACCCCACTCACTTTTTTAGCAGTAACCGCCCTTGACAAACTCCACGCCAAACACGTCCTCCCTGGCTTTTCCGACCGCTCGCTTGAAGAACGTGAGATAGAAAGCATCACCACAAACATCACTCGCGTACCTATCTACTCACCCCCTCCTTGCTCAGCGCCCACTAAGTTTAATCTTAGGACTTCCGGAAATGCCAATCCCTTATTCAGAAAATTGGACCCGTTCATGCATTCCCACCGTCGCAGTCGGCACATCATGAGGCCCTCGCAGCAAAGAACGTGCAGAGGGGTCTTGCCGCAAAAGTACAGGATCTTAGTGCTGCATTCCGCAAGAAGCAGCGTGTATATATGGAGAGTGCGTTTCGTCTTCCTCTTTTGTCCCAAACGGACACGTCCCCCTTGACTCGCCTGTCCTTCGATCACTTTTACCCGAATCACCATGAACCCAAACTTGTCCATTCCCTTACGCGTGTCCACACCCGGGTGTATTTTATTTCTACTTTGTCTTTCTATTCATTCCATATCCCAACCAATCATGCCCCCGTGTAGAACTACAGGGCCATGCAATCAAGAATCAAGATCTCCTCATCGCCTCCGGAACTATTTCGCTTAAAGGCTTTGAAGGCATGAATGCCGTCGACGACGACGTCGCTGCTGCCGTACGTCATACAACATCCATCACGGCTACAACGCGCTGATTCATTCGCTTTGTTCCCCACCTCTTCCATTTCCGTCTGCCCTTGTAATGCTTGTGCTCTACTGTTATCCGGGTCTCTCCCTTCGGGCTTTCTTATTTACTTTGTAATTACCGCTGCCACGCGTAAACCCTTCACTCTTCACACCCACGGAATATATGCCGTTCCTCGGATATGATCCCGTATGCCGCGTCCTTTTTCTCCACCCCCATCGATCTCCCACATTCAGACTCATACCCAATCACGATCCATCTCCCTCTCACAACAACAATCTCTTCAAGACCCTGACACCCATCTCCAAACGCGCACGCGGGAGCTCTCCGAGATTGCCAAATCCATTGCGACGCTCGCTGAGCTCTTCAAAGACCTTTCTGTCCTTGTCATCGACCAAGGCACTCTGCTTGACTCTGTTGAATACAACATTGAACAAACAGCCGTTCAAGTCAAGGATGCGGTCACGGAGCTAAACGAAGCGACGAAATATCAAAAGAACACTGGCAGGAGGCAGTGTATATTCCTCCTCCTGCTTGTCATCTTTGGGCTTATCATCGTGCTTATATTCAAACCGCGGCGTGTTCACACAACGCCGCCTCCATCGCCTATGCCGTCTGCCGCCCGGCCAGGTGAGGGTCTTCTCCTCCCCGCGGAGCCACACTTCTCGCGGACGGAGGCGGTATGGCGGGATGTCCCACCAGACATTTTAAACTCTCGCATGTGGGGGCGGAGGAATCGGGTATGGACTCCATAGGCATTTATTGGTTGATGTCACGGCTGTCGTGATCATCGTACACTTATCACCTGCTGCAAGGGACATTACTTATTCGTATAATATTGTGAATCAAGTACGACATAAGTACTATTTGGCACTGAGGGGCCATCAAACGGTCCTATGATGAGACAGAGTTGTCGGATATGTACACGCTCTACTCTATTCAACGTGTCGACAAGTCATATGTATCTCAGCCATCACGTGGTTCGAAACGCGTGGAGTCGCGCGAGGATGATAAGTATTTCAAATCAATAATAGTCAAAATATAGGCAACCACACCTGGGCCCCTTCCCCCTAAACCGTCCCGAGTCGGCATCCTACGAACGATAACTTCCCGCACCGTTATAGACCGCCCTGATGCATCATGATCATGATGCCAGAATTTTTTGGCAATCGGCGACATCGATGAAGCTATTGCTGCAGTATCAGATGTATCAGACGTAGGGCCTGGATCATTTACTCGCGACCCCATGCTCAGCGCTCACGGCGAGTTCCACGTCCCAACAAATTTAGCGTGGGAGTGTTATTGCGTGGGGCGATGCACCGTAGTAAGAGGCGTCGTCGTCAGTTTCTGCATGGGGTAACAGCCACTTGTAAGAACATGCAACGCGTGCTCAACGTCGCTAGGTGTTACTGCGATCTACCTAAAACTAGACGTCAAGACACAGCATCTCGTGACTTCATCATCGGATTCTACTCACGTATGCGGGTGCACCGGCACAATCGTCATAAAACGCTCTATAGCCGCACCAGCCATCAGAAAAGTTCAAAGAAAAATGTGAGGTAACCGTGTACCTCCCGCTATAGCCTACTCGGATGGCCTGGCAGCGGCGGAAGATCAGGAATTCCTACCGTCTTCCTCTCGTGTGTGCACTTGAGCGCCAGCGTCGTCAGAATGGCTACCTCGGCTGCGACCAACGTGCCCTCCACTAGCATCACAGGCACTGCCGAGCGTCCATGCACCGCGATCTTTGATGCCATAATGAGTATGACAAGGAGCCCCACAGCAAAGTAGCACGCGAGATACAAGGCGCAGATGATACTTTCTTGACTGCATGTGGGGGGGATGGCAGGAATGCGGGAGGGTGAAGGGGTGAGCGCGCGCTGCTTCCGGAGGCGCACAATGAGGAAGACACTGTAGAATGCGGTAAGGAAGCTGCCGCTCGGGTTGAGCCACAAAGAGGCGGCGCCCCAGAGCTTCAGGGAGACACCGAAGATGAAGCAGGAGAGGATGAGCGATGTCCAGAGCAGCCTATAGACCTCCTGCGAGAGCTTTTTGTGTGCGACGACCTGGCGTCGAGGCATGTTTTCTCAGGATTCACCCGAAACTTGACCTGAGATCTGCATTTATAGGACCGGAGTTACTATCGTTCGGGGAAGCCGTATCTCCCTGTACCATATGTATGTAGATGATCAAACAAGACTCCATTCACTTATTGATCCATCAGGAGAATTTCTTTTGATCAGATGGGACTTTGTGTAATCACCCCTTAGATCATTTCGTTCACGAAAGTACAGGGTGGGTGGGAAAAGTCAGGGTTTTCCTTCTTGTGCACAACCTGTGTAGAATCCAACTTACGGCAGACATACTCCATTCTCGACGTTGGTACTTGGATGAGAACGACATCCAGAATAGAAGTCACAGCAACATTGTGACGGATGTTTAACAGGAAAGGATTTTTTCGACATGGTCGGATACAGCCTCAGGATGAAGGGTACCGGGGCTCTTGTGCTTCACCTACCCTCAGTCGATATTCAGGTGGTACAAAGTTGGTGAGGTTTGTCCTGTCTGGAGGGCTTGAGCTGCCAGAGTTGTCTTGCCATTTTACTCAAGGCACTCAAATAACCTGGGTACGTGCGAACTTGAAGGTGATCATGATAATGTGCTGGATGTGAACGTCAAATTAGCATTGACTACCGTCCAATCCGTTGGACCATATATAAATAATGAGGGCGTCTTCACATGTTGATTCACCGGTTAACTTTCTTCTGGTTGCGAGCACCGTTGCCATAGCTTGGCAATCCACTGCTGCTGTGATACATGACAGATTCAAAAGAGCATCCTTGTGTTGTGTTTTGACGCACTTTCACATGATCAAATATCCATATTCGGCCACAAAAATATGTATATTGAGCCTCGAGCAATGAGCCTCCCATATTGAGCAATATATTCCCACGTCAGTTAGTCAAACTAGGTCTTGGAAAAAACCGACCAGGTGGCAGGTATCCTTAATTCTCTTTCTGAGACCCCCCTTGCTGTAGCGTAAGAGACAATATTTATTGAATAACATTCCCCCCTAACTCTGTACACCGCCTTGCAGTGAGAATTTGACTCACGTTGATCGTTCATGCATTCTCAGTTCTAAGCAATCTGTCCACTCCCTGCCTCAACTTTGTCAGTCCATGACCTCCCTTCCTCGTCAATCTCACGAAGGGTATCACCCGGTCGGGCTCCACCATCCCAGTGCTGGCAACGGGTCCAACCAAGCACCACCGTCAATAATGTCATACCCTCCTCCTTTACAACTAGAACGAATGGAGACATCTGGCTCGAGGGTCCCTCTGTCGCACACACACGATGGCCATTCAAGGGACCGTTCTGGATTTCCTTCCAGCCCGAAATACGATGCGGAACGGGCACAAAATATATCGGGTATGCCATACCCTCACAAACCTGGAAACAGCCGTACCTCGAGCTGGGACCTACTCGCGGGTATCAAGAGAATTGAACACTCTTATGAGGAGTTTGATTCCCGAAACGCCAGTCATGCTCACCTCGCCTACGCCGAAGGTGATATCCCGAAGAACAAAGTGCGTTGTAAATTGTGACCTTCAACTAATCTGCTCATAAACTTGCTCAGTTTACCAGAATGTATAATTATCTTTTGAATGTGTCTATTGTGACGAGATGGATTCTCTTCATTATTCCTGTTCTGGCAATTCTCTGGATTCCCGGGATTCTCTCGCTCACTACATTTCCCAATGCCTCTGTTCGTCATCCCTTCCTTTAATCATTCAAGCAATCTCATTATTGTACAGGTATGGGGTGTCAGACTATTATGGTGGAGTATCTGGTTGAGTGTTTGTTGGGGAGGTTCGTCTTCGTCATTTCAATGAACCTTGTAATTTGACAGTGGTAATTTAGGCTGGTGGGCTGCACTTGCCGTATCGTAAGTGGCGAACGCGAAGATTTGATGATCTATATAACACTAAAGCTTCTCACAGATTAATTCTACCATCGATCATGCGATCTACTGTGGGCGTGGTGGCTTTAGCTACGAGGCGTTATATCGACTGGACACAAGCACTTCACAGGTGGGAAACAATTTCCCTCCTACCCCATACGTGCTTTGATGATTCGTTCCCCAGATATATTGCCCTGTTTACCTGGACCCTATCTATCTGGGTATCTTGGGGGCCGCTTATTGATAACCAACAGAAGGACGGGACTGGTCCCAAAAGTGTCCGAGCACTAGATCTCATTGCAAAGCTTCTTTTTGCTTTCTTCCTTTGCTCGGCCGTACTTTTGTTTGAGAAATTTTCTATACAATGGATAGCTGGTAAATTTCATGAGCGATCCTACGCTGGTATGTGACACGAAGTTAGGACAACCAATATTTTAGTACTCAAACTCAACTAGAACGCATTACCGATCAGAAATTTGCGGTCAAGTCTCTTGTTTCCCTGTATCGGAACTCTTCAGATATCCCAGGTCGATCGGATACAATGCATGACTCTACTGTTAAAGGACGCTCCGTGAATCCTAAACGCCTTTTCAAGAAATTTAGAGAGGGCGTTCGTATCGCTGCAACCACGACGACCACGGCGTTCGGAAATGTCGCTTCTGAGATAGCTGGGAGGTAACAACCTGTAACACATACAAAACAAATTTGATGCTCAATATTCTTTTAAAGTTCTGTCCTTCAGCCCAACTCACCCCAAGCGATGGTGAAAACTGCCTTGGAATCAGCTAACAAGTCCAGATTGGTGCGCAATCACATCACACCCTCTAATATTAATAGGCTGAAGATCTTTCTGGTATGTAAGCTGGCCCGCCGTCTCTTCTACTCCTTCGCAAAGCCTGGGGCAGAATATCTCCTTCCGGGTGACATCGCACATTATTTTCCAACATCGGAAGAGGCAGAACATGTGTTTGCTCTGTTCGACAAGGACATGAATGGAGATGCCTCCCGAGAAGAAGTGGAGATGGCATGCCTGTAAGTATCTATTTTATGTCTCAATTGAGGGGTATAAAATCACTGCTTAAATAGAGAGTTCCATCGCGAACAGCTGTCTATTGAGAATTCCATGCGGGATTTAGATAGTGCCGTTGGACGATTGGACAATATTCTTATGACTGTGTATGTCATCGTAGCTATCCTAATCATCGCTGTCGCTTTGGTACGTTCATGTTGCTGTCATGGGTTCCAGATTTTAATCTCCCTTTAGGAGGCACAACTTGTTACCTTGGTCACAGGGGCCGGTACCTTAATCCTGGGTGGGTTTACTGTATTATGAGGCCATTAACATAATTAGCTTGCCTGCTAACTATTATATAGGCCTTAGCTGGCTCATTGGCGGAAGTTTGCAAGAAGTCCTCACAAGTATTATATTTCTGTTTGTCAAACATCCTTTCGATGTCGGTGACAAAGTCAACATCGGCAAGGAAAACTACACAGTCAAAGAAATTAGACTTCTTAGCTCCGTCTTCCTCGATTCAAACTCGACCCTGGTGCAGGCACCAAACACAGTGCTAAATACAATGGTATGTTGAATGTTCAACTCATCACGCCATGTCAACTCACATTTGATATATAGTTCATTCAAAACATACGTCGGAGTCCTCAGGTACATACTTAAAGTTCTTGGCCATATACTTCGCATTTCACCACCCATCAATAGATGTCAGAGACGTTCACATTTGACGTCAGCTACGCCACAACATTTGAGGATCTTGAGAGGCTGCGAGAAAAGATGCTTGCATTCGTTAAAGCGGAAAGGCGCGACTATCAGCCCGTTTTTGATGTGGCGGTTAAAGGTTTGAATGAAATCCCATTCTGTGTCCCGGCCCAACACATCTAAGATCCCTTTAGATTTTCCTGATCAAGAAAAGATGACACTTACGGCCGACATCAAATACAAGAGCAATGGACAGCAAGGCGCTCTCAAAGGTATATCCCAAAGTATATTATCTATTGCCGAATGATGACTGAGACGTCTTCCAAAATAGCCAAGCGGCGCAACAAGTGGATTTGTGCTTTGAAGACAGCTCTGGCCGAACTGGCAATATATGGTCCCAACGGGAATCCTGATCCACCGCCTTCCACCGCCCGCTACACAAAGGTACCATGGGAGATCATACAGGCCGCAGATCGAAATACTGTTGCGCAAGCCATGCAGGTTTCTGAACCCCCGGTACCGGTTGGTGGCTGGCAACTCTCCGACAAAAATGCGGCGATTCGTAAGTTCGGATTTACATGTTTTATTTTAGGAGCTCAGATTTCATGTCTGTGCAGTTGACGATTCGAACGATGTATTCGGAGAATCAAACGAAGTATGTCACCCATTGGCTTTGCTCATCGTGATGCTAACGCCTTTCATTACTTCTAGTTGTATATGACAAACCCACGACGCAATCTTCCGGATAGTTTACATCACAGACCGACTACGCCGGGCGCCACAGCAATGCCAACGCCCGCTGTGTCTTCGTCATCAAGTGGGGACATGATCGAAATGACTCGTGCGCATTGAAAACGTTAGCTTCAAACTTAGCAAGATCCCAACCTACCCAGGTAACGTGCGGAGGCTTGATGATTCAAAGCAACACTATACATACATCCCGTTGATAACTATCCTTGTATAAAACAGTTTTGCTGGACGTACATAAGGCTACACAGTCCAACCGTTTGATTGTTGTTCAGGGCTCCCCCAACCGGCGTTAGCACCTCCACCCCATGTACTTGTGGCTCCACCACTTGAATGAGGACTTGTTGCCCCCCATGCACTAGTGGCAGCGCCACCCCTCGTCGGACTCGTGCGACCTCCCCAGCCACTGCCAATACCAGATTCAGCTCCCCAGCCGCCGCCTCCTCCACCAGTACCCCAACCATCAGTAGTATTCCCATTTGGTTGTTGTTCACCTCCAGTAAGTATATCCAGCTCAGGTTGGGTCTTGAGGCCAAGGATAAGATTAGCAAGTTTAGTCTGCAACTCTGCGAGACCCTGAAAAAGAAAAAGTGAATTCTCGTATGGAATGTACGTAAACTGCCATCTGACCTTCATGACCACTTCTTGAGGCCCTAAACTGCCATCTGTCTCGACCTCAAAATAAAACTGGCTAGGCTGGGCATTGAAATCGAATGGTTCGTCGTCTCTGGGCGGTTCCTCTTCCGTGGCATTATCACCCAACGGCCATTCTCCCCGTTCGTCAGATTCAAACCAATGAGTCGTATGCCGCAGTTTATTATACGGGTCATACTCAAATGACACAGCAGAACAGGGTGACCACTTCGCATGTTCCTTGGCGATCCCCTAAGTTTAGATCTGAATCAAAATGAACCCTAGAATATATCAACGGAAACTACCTTTTTAGCCACGCACCGCAATTTGAGCTCTTGACCTTTCCGAATCTTGCAAAGCAACACTGGTGGAGTCCCGAGCTCATCTCGGAAGCCTTTGAGTTAATAAGGACGTTGTATCGGTGAAAGCAATAATACCTTTTCCCACTGGGTGACCGAAACGTTCACCCCGTTTAGAGAGCTCCTCACCAGCATCATGCTCTTGTTCTTCGCCATCCCCCCACGTTCCACGAGTTCCAGGGGGAACGACGTCGAGGTGGTGACTTGTAACATCCATTGTGTGGTGGTCGTGGCAAGCGACGTTTAGAACTAACATAATCGAACAGGAATCGCAACCCGCGAGGCATGTGCAATCCTATCGTACCGTGAAATGGATATTTCGTTCAAACGGTTAAAAACGTGCCCTTGTGTTCCGTATAGCTTCATCACAGTTCGAGCTCGCAAGGGGCACCATCCCCAGTCTATGGGCAATAAATTCGTCGGGTAGAACTGTGGTGTTAATCTCGATCTCGACCATGTCAATTGCTGACATTTGGTGTATGAGAAATCTTAGGAGAAGGATCATTGAGAAACATACCAACGGTTGGTATATCTGCCATCATGACTCTTCGTAGGGAATTGGCGAAACTGAATGGATTTTTTGTCAAATACTACAACTCATCATTTGAGGGGGCTCGCCATACGCAAGGTCAACATTCTTGAGTACAAAATTGACCCTATCCTTTTTTAGTTCACGGATGTGAACAGTGGGTTCAAGATCATCGTGTCCTTGCATCATAGGTTTCACCAGTAAATTCGTGGAAAGGATGGATGTATGGAATCTATGGATGACTCCGGTTGAAACTATGAGCAACGACCCCCAGTAATAATACAGTCAAACACGGGACTGGGAATAAGCACGCTGACCTTCCGAAGGAATAACGATAAACAAATGAGTGACTACAAAATCTAGCTCAAAGGATCCTGATTCACCCCATGAACCTTGAATTTACGCAGGTTGGCAGCATGTCAATCTACAGATAAGTTCGTCCTAAACCAACCTTGAGTTTATGTGAGTCCAACCAACCTCTCGCATTTCGAACATCTACAAATCGCTGATATAGATACTATAGGTCCAAAAGTGCTTGGCATATTTTATTCTGACATGGGATCAACATGGCGTAACACCAACTATTTACAGAACAAACGTTCGAAATTTTCTTGGTCGCATGTGTTTGCATCAAGGACAAACTGAGTGCCAAATATGATTTATATAGTCGGTTGGGCGCTCCGCCAACGGCCTCAGTCTAGCGATCTACATCTAGATCAAGTACGCGTGCACGTACCTTCCCCCGTATATCGTCGCCCGTAAATCTAAATGAAAGCCTTTCAGAAAAAGCCAATCTTACAAACATTGTGATCCCCCAACCCACGCACAAACGGCCTGGTTGTCACCTGATGATGCCTATATTGTATTTTCACAGTATCATCTGTATCTGGTCCTCCGTTGACAATCACCATAATCCCCTGAGGATTGGCGTAGTAGCCCCTGAGCTTGGCAGTAAGAAGACACCCGAAACCTTGTGAGCTTTTCTTTTGCCGAGAAGGCGTGGGAGATGCGAGATCTGATGACGGAGCGCAGTCCTGTCAATGAGATACTGGAGACCAGGTCTTTTGACTTTCCCGAGCTGCTTGATCATCACACTCTTCAGAGAGTGCGTTCAGTGAGCATGTGTACCCGCCATTATCGCATCCGAGGAATGGTCCAGGCTAAGCCTCAACAACCGCTTGGAGATGCCCTTATCCTGTCACGTTATATCCACGCGTATGTATGTCCTGCTCGTCATTGGCCTACGGTTCGTAACTCAGGCTGGTCGTCGCACTGTCTAGAATTGTTGAACGTTGAACCCTGGTGTCTGGCAAGAAGGGCGTCGCCAACTCAACCCTTTCCGGCCGATAAAGTGGAGACCGAACGAAGCGCTATCATCACAGACGCGAATCTCGGGTATGAAAAACTAATGCATGCTAGATTCGGCAAACCAGCGAACCGCGGAGAACTTCCCTCCCGCGGATTATGTGGAAGGTCCGCCTCAAAAATGATCATTCGTTCTGTTATGGCCCTGCGTAGGAGAGTTCCGTGGGGTGACAGGCGTTCCCGACTTGGCCATATCGTATTACGATAAAAGCGCATGGGGCAAATATGCATTCGTGAGTCTCTCCTTCGCCACCGAGCTAGCCGACAGTATGTCTTGGAAACCAGTACGAACATTAGAGGAAAGTAAGTGGTGACAACCGTGTCCCCCCACTTCCCCTACACCTATACTGATGCTTAATAGCGGAAGCTATCCTTTGTGCGCCAGCGTCCGCTCATGAAGTTAAATTAGAAACAATCGACGGACAGAGCTATCGTGTGTACAAGAATTTGTGGCCTTCAATGCGTCAGTTTTGGCTTTGGGCTGTTGACCAACATGCCGACAAGACGTACGTTGTTTTTGGAGACCAACGATACACGTACCGCCAAGTACATCAACGCGCAACCAAAGTTGCGGAAGTATTCCGCCGCGTCTACGGCATCAAGAAAGGTACCTGCTCCCGTTACAATTTTTACAGTCACTTCTTTCACTCACAACCTATCCTCAGGCGACAGAGTAGGCATTTGCTCACGCAACTGCCCAGATTATCTTGTTTCATTTTGGGCCTGCCGTACGTATCGTAAAGCATTATAGTTGTTATTCCATCACCTTACATCGGTCCTTCTAGATCTCATCGGCGCCGTGTCAGTGTTGACAAATGCGTAAATGGGATTCGTTTCCAGTTCTGATTCGATTTGCTAAGGATTCTACGTCAGCTGGTTACCCCTAGAACCTCTGCGCTACTGTCATTCACATACCGACTGCAAGCTGGTAATGCTTGACCCAGAACGAGCCGATAGAATCGAACCAGTGGCGGTTGATATTCTGAAAGATACTCCGTCAAAATTTTTGGTGCTCGACAGTCATGAGGGGAAGGGTCAATGGAAGGAGATGGAACCTTTTCGTGCTGTTATCGACAGTTATACTGGCGAAACTGCATCGATATTGGAGGAGGAATGCGAAATCCTTCCTGAAGACAACGCCACCATCATATTTACCTCTGGTGCGACGTACCCGCCAGTATTGCCGTCACAGCTTTGTCTAATAGTCCTAAAGGAACCACTGGTTTGCCGAAGGGCGTTCTAAGTACACAACGGCAGTTCTTGACAAACGTCCTCAATGTGAGAATCAAATTTCCATGTGTCCCATCACAACCTTTCTATTTATTACTACAGGTCCTGGTAGGAAGCACCAGAGCAGCACTCCGGAGAGGCCTAGATATTCCAAATATCTCTACAGATCCGCAGAAAGGCATCCTTGTTGCAGTCCCCCTATTCCATGTAACAGGGATAACAAGTTTTTCAGTATGTACATTCGGTTATCTGAATTCTGCACAGATCGCCTAATCCTATTCAGATGATGGCTACTATGACTGGTATGAAAATCGTACTGACGCGAAAATGGATCCCCGAAGAAGGTTGGTCCGTGTCGCCAACTTGTAGCACCCGATAACTGATACCGTCTTTTCAGCCACTAGGTAAACTACGTCATCGGGTGTATTATATTTGAGACTGATTCTGAATACAGGCTAATCAGAGAGGAGAATATTGGCATAGCTGGAGGGTGAGCACACTCCTTGAAGTATAGATATGGCTTGAGTTTACCTGTATATACAAGGGTTCCTGCCATGGTGGCGGACCTGACAGAGAGTTCATTAGTTGGACACCCCCTTGAAGGCTTGCTTTTTGGAGGTTCGCCAGCCCCTGAGTCTCTCGTGCCGAGAGCCCGAAAAGCATTTCCGTCCGCTGTCATGTTAGGATTCGATACATATTGGTTCGATCGATGCTAAATAGAAATCTACAGGAGTCAAGCCTATGGTTTGACGGAAACTAATTCGATTGCGGTCTCGGTGAGTTTTCCTTGTCCCTGGCAATCTTATCTTTCGGCTGATATTGAAGGTGTTTAAAGTTTGCCGGCGATGATTATACCGTGAGGCCTACTAGCACGTTGGTTTATTTCACTCCGTATATTCACGTCTTTCATGCTAATTCGGTTTGCCGATCAGTGGACAAGCATCACCAGTAAATGAAATCAAGATCATGCTTGATGATACGTCTCTCCCTCCCGGTCGCATCGGCGAAGTGTGGTTGTATGTGTCATCTATCTCGCCTTCCATCTATATCTGAGGATATTCACTCCAGGCGTGGTCCCAATATAATGAAATGCTACTGGCAAGATCCTGGCAAGCATTGTATATCATTGGAGCGTTGCGGAGCAATACTGAGACCGAATGATTCAGAGTCGACAAAAAAAGCCATTACAGTTGACGGCTGGCTGAGAACGGGAGATCTCGGTTTTCTTGACGATGAAGGCTTTCTTTACATAAAAGATAGACGTGAGTCTAATCGTCAGGGACCATCTCCGTTATTTCATCGATCGATTTATCCTAGTGAAGGACATAATCATTCGTGGTGGAGAGAATGTGGTAAGAAATCGCTATCGCTAAATGATGGCGACTTCATAATCCATTCGCGACCCGCGCAGGACTCTGTTTCGGTTGAGAATGCTCTTTATGCTGATCCTCGGATTTTGGAAGCCGCGGCTGTGGGCGTCCCGGACGAGCGACTTGGGGAATTAGTAGCTGCCGTGGTTTCCGTAAAACCACCCTTCCAGGGCCGGGTGACAGAAGCCGCATTGATAGCACTGGCACGCAAAAGGTTTGGCCCCTCAGGAATTGACACATGGATCAGTTTTAATGCATGATGACTCAGTCTTCCAAAATTTGCGGTCCCCGTGATGATCGTCATCTTAGATGAACAATTTCGTACGTCGTATGCTCCTCGTTGATTCCAGGGGAAACATACTAAATATCGTCCTCAAGAACTTACACCTTCGGGAAAAATAATGAAAGGAGAACTTAGAAAAATTGCCCGCCAGCATTGGGCAGAACGATCTCAATCCAAACGAGGGCGAGAACCACACGCAAACTTGTGATTGTGGCACCAATGACCTTGCTTGCCACTCTGACTTAGTGGACTTTCATATATCATTATCATAATCCTGGACTGGGGCACACATACATACCTTATGAAGCTAATTCTATACACATTATTATATATTTCGGAGACTTGAAGCAGTATAATTTCAAAAGTTGATGATCTGGGGTAACGTGACCGATCGATTGGTCACGTCTTTTTGTGATTGCCACCCAAAAGCGGAAGGAGAAAAATGGTTCTAGTTCTTTGACGGTTATGCGCAGGTTTATATCTTTAAATTCTGAGCTCTGGACGTATAAATTACATGGTAGGCAGGTATGAGCGATGAAGACTCGCTTGCAGAGACGGAACCAAGCATAAACGCTCATTATGCATCCGAATTCCGTCGACATCTGGCTCAGGTTCAGGCTCACCTCGCTGGAATTGACGAAAAAGGTTTACCATCATCATACATACCCCCCACCGGCTTTTGGACATCGCTAGAGAAGGACACGTTCTTCCATGGTTTATCTATCCATTCACGGTTTAGACCAGACCTCATTGCGGCCTGTGTGCGCACCAAGTCTGTCGTCGACGTCTGTGCATACATCGATGCCCTTGAGGAAGGGTCTTCTGGAAACGCACCCAGGTATCCCAAGAGAGCTGAAATCGAAGGTTCAGTGGAAGTTTCGGATGCCTGGGTACAATGGGAAGAAAAATGTTCAGCCGATCTTGTATTGCTCGAGTGTGATTGGGAAGATGAAAATTTGGAGAATCAAAGGAAAAAGGAAGGGATACACGGCAGCACACTTGGACCCCGCTGGCTGCAGGAAAAGACATTGAGGCGGTTGGACGTACACCACCTCAGGGTAATGGAGACCATTCACCGCGACGGCCAGTCGGAAACCAGATGCGAGCCCGCGGATCATTCACCTCCACTGGCGCGACCTCTCATTACTGATGAAATGATCGACCCTGCTCTCCTCGAAATATCTGGTGGACTGGCAGTTCCTAGCATCTCGAACCGACACTTTGGATTATCAGGCCAGCTGCCATCCCTCACTACCCTGGATCACACTTCATCCACTCAATCATCGCAAATTGATACACCAGACACAGTCGAAGAGACAACGATGGACCCATCAGAACTCAGTCCAGTATCTCGCCGGCGGTTTCAGAAAAGGCTGTATATGCGGAAAAAGAGGGCTGAAAAAACAGGTAGTGAATTCGCTTCAGTTATTACAAAGTTACGCCCAGGAAGGAAGATAAAGGAGAGAATTTCTCCCAAGAAGAGACCCAAGAGTAAGGACAGCTCATGTGAAGATGGCTCTGACGAAGACTCGATGAATCTCGAGCATATTGTGAATCCTCATGCACTTTCCGAGAGTCAGGAGGTACTCCAGAATAGCGAACAAGATGACATCCCGACTAAACATGCCCATCACAGTAAGGGTGGGCTGACGAAGCCATATAGGATCAAAAAGAAATTGGCAAGTCAAGGCATAGATGCGGATGTTCTCTCACGGTGTGATCTGGGGTTGTTTCATTTTTCTACGCTCAGTCGTCTTATGGAGTTCGTAATATCTCCTCTGGCCTGTGGATCAACTACTAAATTGCTGTCCTCAGACTATATAAATCCGGGTATAGCAAAGCAAACACGTCCATTGCAACTACAATATCCGCCGACACAATACGTTTGATGACTGCTGTCATCGTTGAATTCGTATCAGAAGCTGTGCACCGCACGATTGTTTTCCGTGAACAAGAAAAGATCATGAAAGGAAATATCAAGGTATACGGCCGGATGCATTACGACGTACGTTGGAAACACCATACAGATTAGAGTCTCACTCAAGTGAAGTTGGCAGATCACTTCAGAAAGTGTGAATCATGTTCTAGAAATGATGGGGATGAAAGGATTAACAAAAGCAAAATATTTTGCTGAACTTTTGGATGAGAGAATGACCACTGTGTCTGAAGCACGGAGTGGTCGAAAGGATGACCATCAAGAAAGCGGGGGCGGTAAACATGGCCCTTCCGACACAACTACCGATGACGGCGGTGAAGACGAACGCAGCCCTATCTGTTCACAGGATACAGTGTCCTTTCCGGCCGTTTCTCTTCAACGCGAGCTTCATCTCCCACTGTTTCACTTGCGAAAGTCATTTACTAGCAATGATTCATCACTTGAAGACACCCTCATGCCCATGGATACCGACGAAACTGAACTCCAGAACGAGTTACAGGAAGAGCGGGAAATAGACGATGCGGATGGAATATTGGCAAGGAACTACGAAACCGAACTTTGGAAACACTCTGGAAGAGGGAACATAAAGTTCTAATCTGTAAACAACTATTTCTGGCCAAATATGACTTAGATCTGTAGCATGGACATGCCATTGGTAGTTAATCTGTTTATATTATACATAGAGATAATAGTAATCTACTTCATCATTTACAATTTTGTGGCCCTCTCTTCTTTGACTCGTACAATGGTCTTTCCCCAAGTCTCTCTGCGCTCGAGTGCGCCAAGACCGTCTGTAATTTTCTCCAATGGAAATACGTCCTGGTATGTGACCGGCCTTGCTCGACCTGATGAGAATAGTCTGTAGAATGGCCCACAACCTTTAACCACCAGAAAATCAAGTAAATTCGAAAACATACTCTAAAAGTTCTTTCCAGACGACAGGGATGCGTTGGTGTTCATGAACTACAAAACAGTTGGAATTGAGATGTTACATGTGTAGTAAAGCAACTTACTTGAATACGCTCCCCAGTGCAGACCAACGAGTGACACGTTCTTCAGAAGTACAAGGTTCATGGGGACCTGAATTTCGCAGATCAGACGGGGAATTCTCCATGTAGTTTGCAAGTACCTTTTCAATGGTTCCAGCGGCAAACCCTATAACCAAGGCACGCCCTTTCCACGCAATGCATTTTAAACAATCTATACATGGGTTAGCCAGGCTGGGCATGGGTGCTTTGTACGTACCATTGATGAGCCCCACCGGGTCATATATCACATCCACACCCTTTCCATTCGTCAGCTTTAGGACTTGCTTTTGCCAACCGGCCTTTGAGTAGTCAATGACATGATCGGCACCCCCATAACGCTTAGCGATATCCAATTTAGCCTCAGAGCCTGCTGCTGCAATCACTTTGGCACCCAAGGCTATATGGAAGTTGTTATGATGTGAAGATACGTCCGAGAACGTCATTTGGTGGACGAACCTTTGGCAAGTTGAACAGCAGCTATACCAACACCGCCTGCAGCAGCGGTCACGAGTACCCACTCCCCTGATGGAGAATATGTATATTGGCGTGGCAAAGTCAGGGTGCGCATGCTCACCTGGCCTCAGTTCAGCCCGTCCTACCAAGGCTTCATAGCTTGTTGGCCATGTGATAAACAACCCTAGATTTAATTAACATTCAAAAAAATAAATGTTTTGAAAGAAAAAAAAAGAGGTATGTGTACTCACCAGCACCTTGGTCATAAGTCATCGCATCCGGGAGGGGTAATATTCGGGCCAGATCAACAGCAACCTTCTCAGCAAAAGTTCCTTGTCCGGCACCAAATACCCGGTCGCCATGTTTGAACCTACAACCTTTGGGTAAAGGCGAATCCTGCGAGATCCTCCCAGCAAACTCTGTACCCAGTACAAAAGGGAGTGGAGGTTTTAACTGATATTTCCCTTGTGTTTGTAGGATCTATGCCAGTATCAGGTACCCATTGCAGGTAGGTGCTATGCATATAATTCTACGCACATCAAAGAAGTTCAAACCAGCGCTGTATACGTCGACGAGGACCTGACCTTCTCCAGGTGTAGGTTCAGGCACGTCTGAAGACACCGCGATCTTCGAAGGATGGCATAGCTCTGAAACAAGAAATGCTCGCATGGGTTAGTATGTGTTGATAGTAAGAAAATTTGGGATAATTTTGTATTTGACTTGTAGGTTCGGGTCCTATTGAAGCCGGTTGCCGGTGTGAGACATGTAATTCAATGTTGGATATCCATGTACAATGTTACTTATGGTTGTTCTACACAATTGTGGGCTATCTTTGAGTACGATAATAACTGATACATCGGGGTTCCCTTTCTAAATATGTTGTACTGGTCCGCGCGGCGTGCTGTTCAGCTGAACGCAAAGCCCTCACCTCCTTCATTAATTGCCAATAGTAACTGTTGCCGGAGCATCTCATATGACGTGTACTGCGGGAGATCAATTTGGTTAAAACCTAAAGCCAAGCCTTTGTTAATATGCTGAGGGAAAATGCAATGATTCTTACATGTATGCGCTTGGGGTAGACGGTCTGATGCCCCGTATGCCTTATGGATAGAAAATCTTTGGACACCTTGGACGCCTTGCAAGTCCACAAAGCCACTGAGCGGCACTCGGGAAGTACCCGTGGCAAAACTGAGGACCTTCGCGCGTTCATCACGATTGAAGGACTTAAGCGCTCGCCACCACCAGACGATATTGGGATCAGAACTATTGTATCCACTGTATTCTGTTGCTGCTCGCCATTCATCAACATCAATATCGGGCGTGCCCGAGATGAGCAGTTCAAGCTCTTGTTCATTGAACTATACGAAAATTTCGTGAGCTGGCGATAAAAGTCATATTTGGGGGATACGAACGATAGTGATGAGGTCCTTCGGAATAATCTCGTAAAATCCATTGGAAAGGCTCTCTATCTGATTCTTGATCGAGGAATAGAGTCTATATTGAGCGGATAACTGCACAAACTCTCGCTTGTTTTCTTGAGTCACGGGAAGGGTTTCACCTCCTTCCTTCAAAGGGACGATGCGGTTGATGCCAAACTTGATAGGGGAGTCTTAGTAAAGAATCGTGCGAACTATCCTGATACACACCTCATCAGCCTCGACACTGAAAGTTAGGTCCAGCGCTGTGGGGTCGTTTTCGAGAATCCAACACAACGAATTGTAATACTCAGGATCAACCCATTCCACGTCTTTATAATCCACTGGTTTTCCCAATAACTGCCTGTAAAGGCTGCGCGCGAAATATGCGTCAAGGAGTCGTCCATCATATATGGCCTTTCCAATTACACGACCCACGAATTTGAAGAAGGTCAAATGTTCTGGATTGACCCATGAGTTCTTGTTGGGTTGGTATGTCAGCTTATCCGCAGCACATGGCTGGAAGAGAGCATTATTTGGATCAAACATCTGTCGTGCCAGTATTTGGAACCATTCACGAGTGACTCCTCCCGCGTCTACACCTTCTTCGTCATAAAATCGCACACTGAGTTTCCCGTATTTGATTTGATCGCCCGTTTTGCGCTGCAGGTGCTGGAAGCTATCTTCGAAGACGCGTGCCCTCCTGACGTTCAGTTGTAGAGTGCTGTGATGTTCTCGTGTATGGGGCCGTCGATGGAGCTGTTGATTAAAGTAATTTCGCTTGTTGTCGAAATCCAAAACCCGGGGATTGTGTACCAGTAGCGAAAAAGAGCCGCTCATCAAAGATGGGTTATTACGAACCATAAGATTTAGGACTTTTCTGTGGGAATCTGTGAATGTCACGAAAAGGTCCTCCATTGATTCTTGCGGGGTGGTTGGCGATTTAGGCGAGGAAGAAGCGCGAAGTAGGCGGAAAGTAGTTGATGTAGAACCCTTGGAACCCACATACTTGCAAACAACCATTAATGCCTCGATCAGAGGCAGTAGAACAGTGGCAATATACTCCGTAGCCGGCTTCTCTTCGATGACGGACAGGCAATCACCTAGGCGGCGCCATAATCCGGAGAATTGGAAAGACTCGTAAATAGCCTGGACTTTTTCAACATCCTCATTATTATCGCTGTTAGACGTGGGCGTTGACTTCGGAGAGTACATGTAATCAATGGTCTTCAACACTCTGAGGAGCTTCGCCTGTGCAGAGGATGCAGGTGAAAATTTGGATGCCACCGAAGAGACAAGAAGATCTCCTTGAGACCCGTCGAGTGCAGCCGCAAGCTCGTCCAAATCTGATGAAAGACTTTGTCCAAAATCCTGTGCCTTCGATTTGAGTTCTTGAGCTATGATATCTCGGGCGTCAGGGATGTAGGAAAGGTTTTGGATGAGGGTAAGGCTTTGTTGGAAAGTGCGTCCAGAGCACTCCCCAACTGTCAATATATTCACTATTAGCCTCAAAACGGCATGCGGAATTTGTGGAGGATTGGCAAGTAACATCTTTTCTTCCATACCCTCTATAGATAATGGGTCGGAATTATTTCCAGATGTAGGGGGTTCCGCGATGGCTGGAATCGGATAGTTTAGTCAGGCAAATAGAGGAATAGTCACAATTACTTACCATCTGTCTGTTCTGTGGCACTAGATGCCAGGGGCGGGTTTTCCACGACGAGGGGGGAAGAACTCTCTACTGTTGGTTCAGATTCTATGACAACTGTTTCAGGAGTGATGGCTGAATCTTCAACAGAGGCCACTTGAGCCGAATTAGAACTTGTACTTGATGGATCCTCATCTGAGACCTTCCCGTTTGTCAGACTTGCCAGAGGTCGGGTTACTGTGGCCAAGAGACCAACGACAGACTCCATAATTGCTGGGGTCCGAAGCAATGATTCTCGATCTAACAAACCAAGTAGAAGCACGATAGGATAGTGGGTTTGTGGTGCCTGTTTCTCCTTCCCTTTGCCCTTTTTTGATGTACTGCGCCGTAGTCCAACGGGAAGTTCGTGTTCCGTCAGGAAAAAAAGCGAAGAAGGTTCGTTTGAGCTGACAATATAAGTCAACCCCTCAAGGCAGCGTTGTGCGATAAGATCAGGCACAACTTCATTCTGTGCACTTGGAAGAGCCAAACTTGTCAAAAAGTCAGGGCCAGATTTCTGCTTTCCGACCGACTTCGGCGTTTGAGGTTTCGTGTTTCGGAAAGACATCTGTGCAAAGCTTTTATCAACCGCAGCGAGGTCACCTGTGCCATCCTGCAGTATATTGAGAAGAAGGTTGAATAACTCTGTACGAGTTTTCGCATTTTCGCAAAGATTAACGAGGACTTTGAAGAGCAGGACCTTTTTAAGGACGTGTGGGAAGAAGAGGAGTCGCACAAGAACGGCGACACCAAATTTGTCCAGAAGTTGAATTGCGTCATGCTGGGGGATAAACTTCCGAACGCCCAGAGAGGCTGTGGGTGCCGGACGTGTCGTCGACCGAGGTTGCATCATGCGACGAGACTGATGACCTTCACGGTATTCCCCCACTTCGGCCAACATATGCGAGGGAAGGGTCTGGATGAAACCTTCATCCTGCTCCATAAGGACAGTCTGGCGTAAAGTAGGATCGAGACTGGCAATGAAACTAGCGTTGTCGATTTCTGCTGGTACCCCGGGAGTTGCTTGCGCCCGTTGCACCGCCTCTTGTTGTATTATTTCAGCCCGAATTTCTGGTGGAAGCGCATCGAGAAATTCAGAACTGATCCGGGAGTTAGGGGGACGTTCGATCCTTGCCGCCCTTTGATCACGAACGTGTTGATTTAAAACCTCTTCTCTCATGTCATCGGGCAGAGCCTCTAAAAATGTGGGGTCGATACCTGTCTCGGTGATGTCAACGGCACTTCCGTGAATCATCACAGTGACTCTTTCTGTTCTTTCCGCGACGGCCGGGGAAGCAGTAGAGGGCTCGCCGGGCGCTTCCACTGCAGAGTCACTCACTTGCATTTGGTTCACAACATCGGGACCCCTTTCTGTTGTGGCATCTGTCATGTCGCTTTCGGCCCCAACTGTCGTAGCATCTTCCATGATATGGTCTTGCGCAACCATTCCGGACGATGCTACCGGTGGCGAAGTATCGGGTAAAGACTTTCCTTCTTCTATACTGGCTAATCGAACGGCCGACATTGGCTGTTCTTCTGTGGGGTTTCCAATGGCTTCCGCTGCTTTCGCGGCAGCAGTAGCCGCCTCTGCCTCGGCTTCTGCCTTTGCCTTTGCCTCCTCACGGCGAGCAAGTTCTTCCGCTTCCCGAATTTTGGCTTCTTGAATCGTCTTGACAGCAGCAGGAAGTAGGGCTAGAACCACATGATTTGCCAGCTTTTTGAGGCGCTCTGCGATAAATTCACCATGAAGGATTTTAACTTCTTGCGCCCATCTCTGTGATGTCAACAGGGGCTCAAGCTCACGGCCATGCGACTCAGTAGGTGGGCTTGGCGGTCGCTCCACATGTATCTGAGTTGTGTACACTTGAGTGCCTCTTCTAGGTTGGACGAACCCTCGTTCCATATTGACGGCAGTTCTGGGGGTGACTTCGAGACGAATCGTTTCAGGCCCATCGCCCCCACCACGGGTTGCCATGACTTGCGTGAATAATTGGACCGCTCCTCCGCTAATAAGATCTTCTATTGTTTGTACAACACCCGTTGGGCCCCCATTTCGGGGTTGGCGAGAACCCCGAGGATGATTGATGGGTGCACGGTTAGTGGTAACAGATGTGTCGACTAAAAGAGGATGGGTAGTCGCGTCCGGTGGAGTTGCAACATTGGTCCTTGGGCGACCAAACATCTGGGCTCCATCATCGACTAGTCGAGGGTAGCTGAGTGACTACTTTCCGAAGGAATGAAAATAACATACCACGTCTGCGCTGACGCTGGACAAAAAGCCCACTACCTTCGCGGTCATTGTTATTGTTTATAAAGCCTTCAAAGTCAAAAATCCCCTCTCCACCGAATCCGCCGTTCTCAACGAAAAAATCATCTTCGTCAGAGCCAACTTCATCAACTTCATTGTCTTGTTCATGGATGACCTGAATGGGCACCGCTGCAATTCATAGTGAGCTTGACGATGATTTGATTTCAGTAGTAGTGCAGACCTCCATGCTCTTCATCCTCATCCATTTCTTCTGCCAACATTCTAGCCTCATCAATGTCACCTCGAATATCCTGCACAAGTGGTGAGCAATGAAAAGTGATTATGTCATGTTCTCATACCTGCCACAACATCTCCTCCTCGTCTTCGTCGCCGTCATCTAGATCATGGCGATCTTCCCTATTATCATCTTCGTCGTCCTCGTTTTCTACGAGACGTTCATCTTCGTCTTCATCTCCACCCCATGCGTCTCTGGGATCACGGGTTTCATCATCTAAGCCGTCAACTTCTCCATCATCTTCGGTGCCCGATGTATCTTCACTACCAGTCTCCTCTCCAAAGTCCATCTCAACATCTTCGTCCTCGTCCTCATCATCCTCATCCATATCGTCTTCACCAAAGTGACTATCATCCATTTCCTAAGGCAGATACTGAGACAGGTTCCTGCAAAGCGACGATAATGACTTACCCCTCCGTACATACCAAGTGCAGAATTACGATACAGATCTGGTGTTTCTTCGCGACCGTTATCCTCATCCAGGTCGCTGTCCTCATCTTCCGAGCTTAAAGATGATATACTCTCTGCTTTGAAACCTTCAACCAGCTCTTTGTTTTTCCCCGATGATCTACTCATCTTGATGGCAATCCTCGTTCTGAAGATTAATTTTAGCGGTGCGGTGTTAGAGCAAAACGTGGCCTTACAGGAATTCGAGGGGACGCAGGATTGAAGGGACTAAGTTGCGGATGTTCGGGTAATTTAGATCAATCTCGGATAGGGCAGTGGTTAGCGTGGCGACAAATCCTTTCTCCAGCATCACTTTAGCAATGTGAGTCGGATTCTCTTCGTACTGTTTGCGTGACGTGGAGTTGATCTTGACGGTCAGCAAGCGATGACAGAGATCGGTGAGTGCAAGCAACCTTCCATAACGGGCGTCCACTGTTTCGAAGGGTGGAAGTTCTTTTATTGAACGGCTCACTGCTTCAAGTACAAATTTCCGGACAGAAGCCAGCTCCGGCGAGACCTCTTTCGCTTCATGATTGGGCGTGATATCGATGCAGAGTGCAACCAGCACAGACATGGCCAGATTACATAGAGTAGTCCGATTGCGCGCCTTCTCATCGACTGGAGGGTTGATAGTCCCGAATGTGACGAAATCCATCAGAAGGAACTGTAGAGTCGCATTTCTGTACCTGCCCCCCGAGTCCTTGGCTGGGGTCTGTGTCCGTTTCTTGGGGGAATAAGACAGAAACGCCAGTTTGCAGGTGTCATACGAAAAGAGCAGCTCAGTGAGGCATTGCATCAAAAAGCACATATAGTCATGTAAACCGGCTAGACCTGCACTTTGCGAAGATGATGACTCCATAATTGTTGTTGTTGTGCTGGCTTCATTGGATTGTTCGACATTCGCATTCTCATCGGAGATGACTCCTGTAGTGACAGGGGGCTGTAACAACATCTCGTTCATGGTTTTCGTCGAGCTCATAAGCTCTGCTATGACATGATGAACTATGTCGTCAGTAGATTCACTAGGAACAATTGGAGTAATGGCGGGGGCTGTTTTGTCGACCTGCATTTCTGTGACTCTGTCCATCTGTGAATGCACATGCTCTTCTGTTGACGGAAATGATTCAGGCTTCAGAATGATATGTGGCGACGAGAATGGTTGTCCCAGTTGACAAAGCGATGCTGTGGTTTCAAGAAAAATCTCGGGATCGCGGAGCGCAGCCGCGCTACAACCTCGAACGTAATCGATGAGGTCAATTAATCCTCGCCCCCTAGGCTGGGAAAGGGTGCGCTTGATGGTCTGTTGCATGATGCTGTGGACGGTCTGAGTGTCCTCAACTATGTGTCGAAGGATTGTTGCAATATATGATGAGCTACTGGCAACAGCCGACGCCTTTACTCGTTTCAGGAGCAATGATACACCGCCACCACGGACGAAGTGGGATGCCATTTTGGGGTTTCGAGTAAGGAAAACAAAGAGTCGTAATGTTGAGAGGAGCTCATCCGGGGGTAAGTCTTGGACAGCAAGAAGGCGTAAGCAAAAGTCAAAGACGATTTCCTTCGCTTCGAGCAGAGGTGGACCAACTGAGATGGCCTCAGGGATGATCGCTTCATTCTCTTTCGGAAGCGTGATGCTACGGGGCTCGGCCGACAGTGTAAACAAGGCCTCGGTTACAAGAAGATGCGCCGCAAGCCACCGAGGTGGATGTTCAAGGTTGGTAGTTGATAGTAAGAGTGCAAGAAGGCTGTCCATCAGAGTGGCCCTCACCTCCTGACTTAGCAGCGATGGTGACTCCGAGAGGACCAAAGCAAGTAGTCGGCATCTATTAGCAAGGGGCTGTTCTTGGACATCATAAGCAGATGGAGAGAAGCCCTTGATATCGTCCACAAGATCCTGAACTGCTTGCTCACGGTGGGTGGTGTCAGGACGAAGGAAAACGACATGAAGGTCGAAGAGAAGGGAAACATGTTCGTCGATGAGCAGCAAAGCCTGCCGGCTCAGACCTACTCGCAAAGGTTCCCTTGCATTATCGAGATCTTTCTTCCACTGTTCAGTACTTTTTCCCAGCGCAGCTGTCTCGATAGTCTCAGGTAATGGCGCATTGGCTATGACAGAAGACCCTGCAGTCTCAATTGCCTCATCTCCTGTCAATATGGGGGCAACAGTGTTGAGTGATATTTCTACCGGCCCCGTCTCTGTTGTGGAGCCTTGTATGGTGGGCTCTGCACTACTAGGTTGCTCAGGTTCTGGGTCAGGGGGCAGAGGATATGGATGTGCGAGGAGGAGTTCGGTTGCAGCATTAAGGTTATTGTGGGTCCGTGTCAATGCACGTTCAGCGGCCGATCTCGGGAAGCCCATGTCCATCAGGATATTAACGCGGCCTTCATCGGGACCTGGTGGATGTGCTATTCCACCACCTGGGGCTGAAAGAATCTCGACGATAGATGACTCGCCTTTAGAATCCTCACCCTCGCCGTTAGTAAGCTCTAAGACCGCCTGAACTATTGCCTTGCTGACGTGAAGAGGTGCGGAGATCAACCAGGGAGCTTCCCAGAGATCCTTCAACAAAGGCAAAACAGTGGAACGAAGCTTCACAAGAAAATTGTGGGGCTCGAAATAGTCAGGGTCCGTGTCCTTTTTGTCACGGGTCACAACGATTGAAGTTTGCCCTGACTCCAGGAGAGGCTTGGATGAAATGACCGTTTGAAGTAATCGCATCGCTACTTTGACTCCGCCATAAGCATGGATGAGCTCCGACTTCTGGTTATCTTCCCTTTCCTCTTCTTTGATTGCGGAGAGTACTTCGATAGTGTTCGCGAACGCTCGACAAATATCTAGAACAACGTCCAACCCGCCAACGCGGTACCAAGCGAAAAGCTGCACAGTGTGGAGGGTAATTGTGGATGCTCTCTCTATACATCAGGAGCCATTAGCTCCAAGTATACGTTGATCTATATGAAATTTACCTTCTATAAGCATAAGGGAGTACAAACCCAACATGATGGTATCGTAGGTATACTTTGACGAGAGATCACCTAATTGACACATTTATTACGCATACATTGAATATTCAGTGATGCTCACCATTATGTTTACATGTTAGATGGTTAACCATGAGCGTTGCGACCTCTTTTGAAGAGTCGGCAATCTGTTTCTTCTGTGTCAAATCGAGACCACGTCTCACATAGAACATCTTGACCATGGCTATCGTCACGAGCTTGTCAGAGACCGCTATCAAAGCATGTTTCTGATTCTAGTTACCTTGAAAGAAGGGCACCAATGCACCAGGTAATCCGTGAGTTACATGCTTAAGGGCCGCTGTATTACGTTCACGTGTTCCCCTAGCTGTCGACGTCGCACGTCTGCCAATAGAGGCTGGCGTTGCTATCCCAACTTCAGGCGGGCTCAGATCACCATTCAAAGCGTTTGTATTAGGAGTGCCCTCTGTCGTTGGGGGCACGAGAGCCGAATCTGCCGGACTCCCAGACGGAAATGAAGATGAGAGTAAATTTGCTGATGAAACCTTCAATGAGGTCAATCCCTTATTGAGCACTATGTTTTCCCACACGCTGGCACGATGTAAGGATCCCATATCCGATACCACTTGAAGCGACATATTGTTCATGAGGATCTGAAGAAGGCCAATTGCAGCTCGTCCATGAGCGTACCCCGCCGTCGCAAAGACGTCAGAAAGGAGTGTGATGCGGATATGAAGTGTGACTAAACGGCGAAAATAATGGTTTGCGTGATGTTGTTGCTCATCTGCATACCATGTATGAGGATTTTCAGGATGGATGAGGTAATCACGTACCGGTGATATCGACCAGTGGTAGAAGTTTCGATTGTTCCTGGGCATCTTCCCAGAAATCTTTGGTTTCTTCCAGAGATTCTTTGACTAACTTTGAAAGATGAGTGAGAGTTTCAGTCGCCGATACTTCAGTCATGGTCCTCATTACTTGGACCATGGAGTCCGAAGCAACACCATTCGCAAAATCATAGGGTAAACAGGGAAGAGAAGTGAGTTTTCCCAGATACTTAAGTCCATTGCCATTTATGAAATCCTTGCAATGGGGTGTATGCTGGAATAACCCTTCCAAGAACTGGCCATAATACTTTTCAGTTATGAATGGCGAACTATTGTGAAACATCTTACCCGGCCAAAGACATCAATGAATGAGACAATGTGATTATTGTGATTCTTGGATTCCTGTTCCCCATCAGTAGATTGAACCTGAGCATTCGATGCAGATATCACAGATACAGCGTCGTCCATAGCCACATCACGATCAAGGCTGGTTATCGGAGACGAGATTGGAGTGAGGAAGTACCATTGCCACAGATCCTTGGGAACCTCAAAGTTCTTGCCAAGCTCCTCGATTTTACTAATGGTAACTTTAAGTGCTTCAAAAACAGGAGCCTTCAGTGAGGGATGATGCCGTATCAATTCGTCGATAGCTGTCCCAATAAGTACCGCATTTTCTCTATCGAGGAGAGTTTTGAGGTGCCTTTCCGAAGTAAAAATGGAAAGAAGCCCGGGGATTATGCTTGGACGTCGTGCAAGTTGAGCCTGCCCAATGTCGTTCAGGCAAAGGGCACCAAGGGCATTGGGGATGGCTTGGAGGACCTACGTTTATTTAACGATCATAAACAATGATTGGAATGTCACGACACACCTCAATAACAGGATCTAACCCCAATTCGATTGTCTTGTAAAAGGCCTCAGGTAAACCTGCCTCTTGAATGATAGCAAGAGATGTAGGTTCATTGTGGACAAATGTCGCCATGATGTTGATCGCTGAAAATGATGATTTATTAGTCCCGACTAGTAATTCTTGTGAGGTCGTACCGAGAGGGAGAACGCTAGCACCAAAAACACCTCGATTCTCAATTATCTTCTTGATAGACTTGAGAAGTGACATATCAATTAATCCCCGAAGACCTTCTGCAGTGCCGGAGGATTGCATCATTCTGTGCATTGATCGAAGAAGGTGCTTTAACGCTGAGCTGCGTGCGATAGGCAGATCAACTGATAGAATTCTGTATCAATGATGTTAGAAAACCTTCTACGCAAACCAAACGTACCATTAGCGGTACTATTGTCTCGGATATTACAGTCGACTTCGTGCTTCAAGTCATGACGTTAATTGGCGTAACAGGTGTCGAACAAACGACCAACCTCGATTCGATCTACCAAAACTTCCACGCCACGCGAGGTACAGAATACGTTGAAAGCATTCGTGAAGCTATACAAGACGCTATCCATAAGTTGCATCGTTTTCGATACTACTAGCAGACGTTTCGGTAGCGTGTTGTTAATCATCTGAATAAGAAGCGGAATCAAACCAGCCCCAACAACCATATTTCCACCCGAGGCCTGAGATGTAATGAGGGTGACAAAGGATAGTATAGCTTCGATGAAAGACTGGGGTATGGCAGAGTCTGGATCCGCAATGTCAGCTACCGTTTTTCGAACAAGAGCCATTAGGATTCCATGGTTCACGCCGGCATTGACAGCGGTGAGGACCTCTTGGTTTCTGTTCCTGTAACGTCCGAGTGAATCTAGGGCCGCCAGAGCTGCAGTTTGAACGTCAATAGGGATACTCTTGTCGATTTGAAGCAGCTCGGCAATGTGCATAATTAGATCAGGTTCGTAGAGGAACAGAGAGGTCGTCGCGATGGATTCCGAGTGAGTATGGCCATATATCGCAATAGCGAGGAGGCGAATGACAACTAGTTTTGCGCGGTCTACGTCTCGGCCTTTCAAAAGGACCGAGGCAGCCCGAATTCGACACAAGAGCTCAAACTTTTGGTCGTCCGGAACTGAATATATCTCAAGGGTGTCAGAGAGGATGTCCATGGCCGGTTTTGACGCAAGTTTCTGTTCGTCAAGGTGGATGGTGATCGCGCCTGACCCAGACGATGTCGAGGATGCAGGGGCTTTTCGTGGGCTTACTTGGGCTTCAAAAACATCCGTTTCCATATCCTGCTCTTGGCCCCCATCCACGGCCACTTCCGTTCGGTAGAAGACAAAATTCACTTCACGCACTTCTGCTGGAAGTCCATCAACTTCTGGGCTCCCCGGACTCGCTGCCAGATCCACGAGGCCTATACCGTATTCACGAAGATAAGGCCATCGTTTCGCTAGAGATTCAAGTCGGGGCGTTGATATTTTCAGTGCGTTGTTGATCGTAGGTTGTGCAGAGTATTGCTGTGAAGGACGAAGAAGTACGTTCAAAGCGAGGATCACAACATCGAGGTCTGAGGAGTAGAAGAGGATATTAAGGCGCTGCAACCAGTCACTTAGATAAATAGAATATATAGACTATTAAATACAACTCACATCATACGAATTAAAGACTTTCCGATTCGTGGAGTTCTCCATAAGGAGTCTCGTGAATCTGAGGATCACACAGATTGTTTGTTTCGTCAAAGGCGTAAAGCCGTTTACTTGGAGTTTTTCGATGTCATAATCGCAGATGATTTCTTCCAATAATGCATCGAATTTGTTCAAAACCTTGACCCATGCATTGAGATCAGACCGTGGCCATCGCCATGTGTCTATGTCCCCCAAGACCTGAGGAAGGTCATCGGTTGGCGTTTTTAATAACTTCGTTATAAGTTCTGCAACTTGAGGTGGCTGTGGTCCCATCGAAGGTTAAGTAAAAACGCGTCTCGGGGACCAAATCATGTAGGCAACTGAACTCACTGGTGTTACCATCTTCCTAGAGGTGTGAACGATCTTCATTGCCCTGAAGTATTTCAAGGATAAGGGGGTTCCAACTCTTCCCCCAGTGGGATTGGATATTATTCAGCAACAATCAGAAAACAGAACCTTCAAATTGGAAGTGGAACGAAGAGATGGATGGAGTCTTGAAATCTGAATTTCAGGGCCGTACGTCAGCAAGGCTCAATTCATTCTTTCGGATCCGCCCGTGCCAAACAACAACAATCAAAACCAACGCGTCTTGACTCCGAGGCCCGGTGACGCGTAGTGCTCACTATACATCCCGCCTTTTTTGGGTAATCATCCAACAGCCTCCCCGAATTCTTTTATGCCTAAACGAAAGTCTTATAATGAAGAAGAGGGGGAGGCTGTGGGGAATGAGCTCACCAGTGATAACCCAGACTATACTGACTCAGAAGAGTTAGGCGACGAAAAGCCCCTTGTGGCACGTAGCAGCCGAACGCGGAAAGTAGGTTCTTTTCAGCCACTCTTTCGTGCTCTCATGTGATGCACCCAAACTCATGCAGAAAGCAAAGTCTGTAAGAGCCGAAGATAAATCCGATGTAGGCGAACCTCTCGCAAAGCAATCAAAGACAGGTGACGCCAAAAAAATCGAACCCAGTGTATGCTGAAATCCGTATCTAATTACCACTGTCCAATTCTCATACTATCGTGTCATTGCAAATAGAAAAACACCCTATATTCGGGCTCAGGAGGGGTGGTAAAATCGACCCCCGACGGAGAGAAATACATTGAGCTTGGCAAGAAAAAACGCGTCACCGTCCGCATTTTCAAGGGTACCCCATTAATTGACATTCGGGAGTTCTATACGGATGCAAATGGCGCAGATAAGCCAGGGAAGAAAGGGTTGTCCCTTGGAATTGATCAGGTATGCCAATGACCTCTTCCTTCTTGGCCACTGAGGTCGAGATTATTGCAAATAGTGGGAGACATTGAAGACAGGCACAAAGGCAATCGATGAGCTCTTAGCAACACTCAACAAATAATATCAAAGGTTATCGGATTGTATTGCACCAATGCTTTGATATCGTTGTTCGTACGAGTATGGCATTTATGTATTATAAACCATTACAGAAATGTGATCAAGTAAAGTAACTCTCCCGAAAGTTGACTTACGAGTGAACAGTTGGTTGACACCCTCTGTACCACCCCCCCCCCTCCCCTTTTTTGAGAGCCATGGAGGGAGATAGTGTGATGAGGCTCCACTAGTATGTTAAACCTGCTGCAGCTCTATGCGCACCATCAAAGCCCTTCGCCCACATGCCATGTATCCATGCTCTGGACTTTACGCCATACGCTTGAAGATCCATCAACGTCTCGGCGATGATTAATCGAGTGTATGATTTTTCGAATCGCCTGGAGCACTCGACTTCAGTCAAGCATAGGGGTGGTCATGGTAGACAAACAAACCACCAGCACAAGAAATACTCGCATAGAAGCCCAAGCGACAGCAGCCCCCTCTCCCGCATTGTGTCGATTAAACGTTTACGATCATCTTGCCAGACAGCAAATGTACAATATTTAGCAGTTATGAGAAATATTCGAACCTGTTTTCGGATACTATGTTAGAACTCGGGATGGCAAAGCATAGTACAGCGTACATTGGAATGTGTTGTCATCAAGGCATGGTCCAGACTCCTGTTTTAAGGGCATCTGAGCCGTCAGATATGAGCATGCATGAATGTGCGCCAATACCGTGTCAAATCATTCAGCTTTAACACCATCAACACCCTACGAGGAACTCGGCGCAATACATCAAATACTGATAACAGCAGACCCTCTCGAGATATGACAGCTTTGCGAATTGCTTCCATTTCTTCTTCTGATTGTGGCATCATATCAATCATACTTGATGCACGCCTGAATGTAGTATCCTCTGGTTCATCATCCCAAGTCCCTTCTAACGCCGCTCGACCAGTGAGTGCAGCCTCAAAAACTGGATACTAGAAAACCCGAGTCAGCATCACCTGAGGCGCAAACTCGTAAAATGGCCTACAAGATCGGAACCAACATTCCCAACTAATTCTGCATACTTTCTTCGATCAAGACTTGTAGCAGGGGAAGCAGGTGCAATCAGCGATAACCAGAGCTTGCTATAATTGACCCGCAACTGATGATCCATATCGAAATACAGACCATGATCCAGGAGAACGATTTCGAAATTATAAGGTGATTTAGATGTCAACGAGGCTGGTCGTATAAGAAGGTTTCCTTTAAAAGCGAGGATAGCAGTCAGTTCATTTGGGGCTGTACAATATACTCACCAGGGTGGGGATCCTAATTATTTTTGAAATAATATTAACAGGCACGTTCTTGAACAATACAAAGACTCACAGCATGGAACCATCCATTTATGAATACCATTTGATTAAATATTCGAGACAACTCTAGCGCTACCTTGTTGCGGTCGATGTTAGCATCTGCAAGGTACTTCAAATCGTCCACCCGTCCTCCTTGTATGTATTCCATAATGAGGACCCTTTTAGTAGCGTTGATCACCTCCGGTATATACAGTGATGTCCTTTTGCCGGCAAATTCGTATATTGTTCTCTCAGCGTTCTGAGCTTCGTGAACAAAGTCCATCTCTTTGGGCAGATTGGTTCGCATTTCTTCCTGAACGGAGGGAAGTAAATAGTAGGACTTAAACTCGGAGAAAAGTAAACGAACTCCTAACCAAGTAAACTCAAATTCTGGAAACCAGTATTTTATCCAGCCTTGGCAAAGGAATTCAGAAAAATGTTTATAGGGAATAGCAGGTTCCTGACCTAACGTAACTTCAACCATCTCCATATCAATGTCACAGAATTCGACCAGGTGAGGGTGTTGAAGCTGGGAAATAAGTGTCGAAAATTAAAGGACGTATAATTAGTCAAGTCAGCCCACCTTAACTGCAACTTGACGACCAGTATCCCTATGACGTCCTATATGTACTTGAGCCAAGCTTGCTACCCCGATAGGATTCGGATCGAATTCGAGAAAGTATTCAGATATTGGTGTCCCCATGTCCGTAAGAAAGAGGCCTTCAACGTCTTGATAAGGCGTCGGTTCACACCGATCCTGTAAAGGCCGCATGGTACTCGTCCACTCCACCGGAAGCATGATTAATGAAGCCATATGTTGTCCCATCTTGATGAAAACACCTATGGAGGGAAGGAAGAAGCCGTCATTTATGAAAACACGACAACGACTTTTCGATGACACACCTCCATTGGCTAACAGTGCCTTTAACACCCTCTTAGCACTCCGTGTATGACACTCCGAATAAGCTCGCAGCCTTTCTTCTTCAGAATAATAGCTATGGGCAAATGTTTTCTTATAATCGACCGCTCCTAGAATAGTAGCACCTTGTGTTCAAAATTTGGTCAGTTAGTCCGCTCCCATGTAATGAGTATTGATTCTCTACCTGCAACCCTCGAACAGCGCACCATCGCAAGGACCGAATGTCTGAATGGCTGTGAGTTTTCGAAAGCAATCCAGTTTGTTCCCCCGAGAAATACAAGCGCTCCTGAGTAAACAATCCATGATGAAGGGTTTCGTCGTAAACCTTTCGAAGAATTTAATGGACGTCTGGCTACCCTGAAATGCCTACTCAAGTAGGATGCTTTTGAACTGAAAAATGAGAACTGCAGATGGCGTCTACAGGACAGCCATTCGCGGTGAGGTAAGGGCATGGAATCAAACGATACGTTGTGCAAAGTCAGGGTTTACTTTTTTGCTCGTCCGCTTTAGGATAGATAATGATTACACTGATGTCATCGAGTTCTTCAAACTGTGGTAACAAGCAAATAGTATGATATAAACTGGGGCCCGATTAATGATTGATGAGCGTCGATAGTCGATGTCTGAGCTAGACAAACTTGCAATTCTGGCTCAGTTCGTAGTTCACGGGCACCACCCATGGTATCATCTCGAGGATGATGCGTTAAAATTGGAGTACAGTACGTCGGCTAGATCTGGTTCCAGGCAACCAAGAGACCCCAGGCAGCAAGTTGAGGATCTTGAGATAAGAACCGTGAGATGTATAGAAAATATCAGGGGGGAATTTCATTGACAATCAGAAACCTCATATTAACCCCACCATCTAGCAGTGTTCACCTCATTCCTGTACTCCACCATAGCACATCTATGATAAGGTCACTTTCAAGAGTATAATACCGTGGAAATGGATGATGCCAGACCGTGGGGCGATCCAGCATCGTCAGTGGAGAGGAGAGGTCGTTTCGCCACGTCCCTTCTGGTACTTCCAAGAATTTAGCCTTCCCAGTCTTTCGGATAAGAAGGAATTAATTCTGTTGACGCGATACGGACGAGGTTGGCCGTCACACATTTCCTGCACCGTATCACGGTAAAGTCGACAACAATTTGAATTTGATTGCGGGGACTTTTTTTTTCTTGGGTGTTCACGGATGGGTGAAGGTAGACCGGTGACCGATCCCCTATGAGGCAAATTGCAAGCAACGGTTATATCGAGGTATCGCCTCTTTTATAACGGGTGGTTACGAGTCTAGGGTGAAGGCATGGCGTGAAAGTTGGTGCTTATACCTGTATGTCTCCGAGAGGTATCCGTTCTATTTTTGAAACTTACTATGACCTCCAAAACACACATTGCCTGTAACATTCTACAAGGACAGAAGCAATTCCCCACCTCCGGCTGCAGGTGTACACCACAATTCCACGATGAGGAAACCCACTGTAATTGTATCCCCAACGGACCTGTTAGTAGAAATCGGTCATTCGCATCCAAAGCCTCGTGGTGAGATAGTCATAAGAGCTACTCAATAATGAGTTGCTAATTTTGAAGGTAGGTTTGCTTACCTGTCTCTGCAACGGTGGTACATGCTATATCTTGTTACCTTATCCATGTCAGCTGATTCGCCTTGCTGCAGTCGGGGGCTGCAATAGCTTGATGTCAGATGGAGACAATAAAGCCAACCTCAGGCTAAACAACTAGATAAAGTCGAAATCTGGGGTGTATCGGCCTCATTGGTATAGCAAGTACAGAACGCGTCTGAATTCGACAAATTGGACTGTCCAACCTGAGTTCGACTTGAAAACTGATAAAAAACCATGATGACTCCCAAGAGAAGACCAATGAAGGACCCGTCGACAATTAGTAGACGGCTCTGGTCCAAAGGTTTGTCAGCCTTACTTTGTGCTGTCCTTCGGCTTGGAATGATTCTGTGAGATACTTTATAATTATAACAGGTTCGAGTGTTGAGGATGCATAGCAAAGGATGAACCTATGGGACCTAAACCTCCGCAATCTCATTATATATCGGAACTCTGGGTCACTGTCGATATTTGATCCAAGTACTCTGCCACTTGTTGGGATGTAAAGGTATGAAGACGGTGTTTAAAGGGGTATATGTGGTAGTAACTGAAAAAGGTTCTCCAATCACCATCAATAGTGCACTGGAATTTGGTTCTTGTGACTAATTGTGGCTCTTGTAATCTTACAGGTGTTTCGGTAAAGCTTGTCCCACGTGCGTTTGAGCGTTTTTTTAATAAAATAAATACAAAAAATACAAAAAATCGACGGGCGTCGTTCACGACGTACAACACCCTAGAACCATGGTATTTCGGCGTATAAGTGCTGATATGAAGCAGCGTATACTCCAGCTTGTTGACGAAGGGTGGCAGATCGATGATGTTGCGGCAATCTTTGGTGTCTCGGTTAAAAGCATTCGACGCTGGGAGGAGAATTACATTACACACGGCAGCGTTTGTCCACCCAACATCCTTCAAGGTCGACCACGTATACTGAATGCAGCAGCTGTCGACGGTCTTTTCAACTTGCTCCATGAAACACCTGCTCTGTATCTTGATGAGATTCAAGAGTGGTTACTCCTTTTCCACAACAAAGCAATCTCAAGAACTGCTTTACACGATAATCTGCAAGATCTTGGGCTTCAACACCAAATTCTACAAAAGGCAGCCTCTGAACGAGATGATGCAGAGAGGTCTGAGTGGATGTACCATGTAATGGACAATTATCAGGCAGATTAGATGATTATTCTTGATGAGTCGAGTAAGGATGGCAAGACACTACTGCGCAAGTATGGACGAGCCCCTCATGGTATAGCTCCTGTGCTACATACATCCCTGAATCGAGGAGTACGGTATAGCATCTTGCCAGCTCTTACACTAGATGGTTACATTGCAGTCCGTGTCATTGAAGGTTCCATTGATGGTGCAGAATTCTATGACTTTGTCCTCAATGACCTGGTGAGTCAGCTATCTACCAATGTGTTCATTGGCATCCTAACATGACTGGTCATTAGGTTCCCATAATGAATCCCTTTCCAGGACCTCAGAGTGTCATTGTTCTTGATAACTGCCGCACTCATAAAAGTCATCTCATTAATGAGGAGATGGTCCAGTGGTATGCCTACTGTATCAGAGATTTCGTGTTGCAAGTCTTCCCATGTCATTTTGCGTGTCAAGGTGAATGGCCCTCACACATCTGGCTTCTGTGCAACTAGCTTGTCACCCTTACTTGTCCTACCTCGTACAAGCTTGTGAGGAATTGCAATTTCAATGTAGACAGCAACGTGAAAGCTGCGAGATTTGGCTGACACCAGGATTTTCTCTTTCCTGGGTCGGCCACGAGGTCGTTTGACTGGTGAAGCATGAACCTCATCATCGCTGGTGCAAGAACCTGCATAGGTGCGCGGCTTCTTGTTTTGACGTTCGCGTGATTTCTCAGAGTGTCGCTTTCGATTGTGAGGTGGCTTGGATGATTGGGAGGAGTGGTTTTGGTGGGTGGAATCCAGCAACGGTCCACGACGAGCAGGTGGTGGAAGGGGTAGCTCATCATCTGAGCTATCAGAGTCTGGGTGTTTGTGAGATTTGCGCTTGGATGTGGTCCTCACACCTTGTTGCAAACATGTTTCCAAAATATGCATGAGCAACTCATGGTTGGATGACTCTGAATTCTGCTCTTGCTGTTTTGTTTTCTTAGCAGGTATGCAGATCTTGAGTTTGGCCTGGGTTGCTGCAGCACGTCGCGCTTCTTCTGCACACCTCTCAATTATGTACAACTTTGCCGAAAATCGTACACACTTACCCTTAATAATTGGATCTGTCTCACTTTCTTCCTCTACTTCCTGCTCATCCATGATAGACCACCCCCTAACGACCTCAGGGTCAGCACCTTTGTCGCTGAGTTGTTCGACGTCGCTCGAGTGGGTCTCTGCCTGCAAAACTGGCAGATCGTCAGAGTCTTCATCATTTTCGGCCAGATTTTCGGATAACGGATAGTCCAGCCCTTCGTCCGACCCATAGTCAGACATTCTAGAGTGCCAAAAGAGCGTGGAGAGGCGTAGGGCCTGTATTGAGGGAGTGTAGGTATTTTTGTATTTTTTGTATTTATTTTATTAAAAAAACGCTCAAACGCACGTGGGACAAGCTTTACCGAAACACCTGTACTTACCGTCAACCTCTTATATCCAATACTGTCAACTTGTTCCTTTATGCATATGTGCGTTCGAAAAACAACCAGAGATTGTCCACCCCCGGTCAGCCACCCAATATAATATATAGTGTCAGTTGCGTAGATGATCATTGAAAACTCTTCGTCCCGCATTTTTCCACCGTCTACTTTCAATCATGCGTAAAGCATACATCCTTGCGTCTACTCTAGCCCTTTTCACCTGGGGCATCAACAAAGTGCATGCGTTTCCCAGTCCATCCCCCCCATTACCTACCGCTGCTACTATTAATCGTCGTCAAAGTTCCTTTCGTGACATCCATCTAGACAGCCGCCAAATCCGAAACGCAGACTACTCATCCAACAACTCTTCTCCCCCTAGCCTTAATACCAAATCTGAGCAAGAAACAACCCCCAATTCGCAAACGCATCCACCAACGACTCAAGGTACCTCATCAGCCCCCCAGACCGCCGAGTCTAAAGACGGAAAAATTAAAGCTGCACGAAGCATTAGGGTAGAAAGGCGACACAGCGACCTGGGGCGCAATCTCCCGTTATTTGTTGATGCCCATGTTGCTGAAAACATGGCCCCCGTTCTGGATGGTGTTTGGAAGAGCAGCATGGAACGCAAGCAGAGACGGCGTCTTGCCCCCGGAGAGCCCGTCGACACGCTCACAGCTACCAACCATTTAGATTCTAGGCAAAGCTATATCACTCGGGCACCGAGTAAAATCGATGGCAGTTGGTGGAAGAAAAGGCAAGAGGCGATCTACAACGTCAATCGCTCACCCTCGCTGTTCGATGATATTGCCAGGGCACCAAAAGTTAGTCGTGCCGAAGGAAAGAAGCGGAACGGTCGTGGAGCATCGCTCAATGACTCTGTGCCTGATAAAGATACAACTGTTCCTTCCTTAGCGACGAAGCCCAGCACTGTTTTCTTAAGAATGTTCCGGGAGCCAGGGACCCCTCAGCATGTTGCAAGCCGTTCAGTGCAATGGTCCGACCGCGATGCGAATTTTATGGATGTATGGAACAAGCTGGCTCAACCCAATACTGCCAACTGATCTATCTAGACTCAATTTTGGTAAAATTTCAACATATCAGAACACCATGTTAGTCATGCCTTATTATATTTCTATGTCCCGATGTCTACTCCTTCATAATTTATTATTTGGGTTGCCTGAAATTATTAGGCTGTTCCGGATCCGCCACCTCCCTTTCGCGAGTGTTGATATGTGATTTCACGCCAAAGCGTTTCAATCCCCTTCAGGGTTCCCAACTCAATTGTCTCACCGGAAGCGAGTCATATACAGTAGTCAGAACAACATCGGATTCGCCCAACCGTCCAGCCTTCCTAAAGTAGAACAAGTCATCAGTTGGCCACCCCAATCTCGTTCTCGTGTCGTGCAAACATCACCATACGAAAACCGGTTGTTTCTTGAATAATGATACATCAGAGTAATTCTACAACTCAGTGCTCACGAATATTTTGTTGAGCCTTGGCTAATTTTTTTTGTTGTGCCGTGGCTCCACGCACATTGGGGTGGCTTTTCCAGCTTATTGGCAGAGCCTGTGGAGTTGAGATCATCTTGAACCTCGCTTGGTCTACAAAATATTGAGATGCAGAGCTCTGCATACTCCACAGAGAACAAAGTTCAAGTGTAATGTCATGGTGACTAGTAATGACTTGTACGGGGAAACAAGATTGGAGTTGTCAATCGCCAGAGTGGAACGACGTGCAGGGCTTGTATCACGGTAAACGTCGATAGTTGGGGTAACTATGTATTGACTGACCTTAACGGGAAAATAAAATTCAATATTTGAATAATGTGAAGTAAACGTTAGGGAAGAACGAAGGATCATCAGAATGCACACATCCAGCCAGGCTCAAGTTGGCGGCATCTGTAAGAAATTTGAAAACTGGTACCAAAATAAAAGGGATACTCTTACATCCCACCAACATCGGGCAATATAGGTCCACAGCATGTCCAGTCGCCAGTTTTTGGACCTAATGACGGAAGAATTAGTACACGTTAGAATTTGGGAGGGTGGGGGGAGCAGATACGTACATTCCAGCTAGGAGAGTAATGATGTACCTAAATAAATAGATTTATAGATATCGGTGGAAGCACTCACCCCTTTAAGTCCGCCTGGGTAGTTTCGAAATTTTTGTAGTTAGGGGCACTAGTAAGTTTTAGTGCATCGACGGGACGTTGGTCA
Source organism: Collybia mongolica (assembly GCA_013420905.1). Taxonomy (NCBI): domain Eukaryota; kingdom Fungi; phylum Basidiomycota; class Agaricomycetes; order Agaricales; family Clitocybaceae; genus Collybia; species Collybia mongolica. The sequence continues at coordinate 2,330,264 of JAAXNY010000004.1, forward strand.
TACTCACAGTGAAATACAGTTTCTGTTGCTTGGGGGTCTGGACTCGGAGCCGCGAAGCCCAAATTGGCAACCTGCATCAACACGAACACAGCAGCAGCGAGCAGAGTGTTTTTGAGCATAGTTTTGAAGCGAGTGGTTTCGGGGAATTTGAGATGATAGGCTCGAAGTCGAGTCCAACCTCCGAGTCGTATTTATGGATATCTATTCAGGGAGGATACTGAGGTGATCATCGCCATGTCAAATTTCTTTCAGCCAAAAGAACGATGACTGAGGTTTTATTCGCTTGACTGCTTTACCCTGGTGGGGTATTTTGCTCAAGAGTGTGTCAAATGACTGGGCCGTGAGTATTGTGTAGCTTCGAGGGCACCTGAGGTGGAACTTACAAGAGATATAATATTTCTCGGTGTTTCTTGGCTTGATTTCAGTAGTATATTACTGTGTCCAAATGTGACATACATGGGCACGGAGCTGCACGGCGACGCAAACACAAGTCAGATGAGGCACCCTAGGCCCTGGTAAGATAGGGATCTATTGCATATCATCCAACATAGTGTCGAAACCATGATCAAGGCCGCCGCATTTGACTTCATTGCGAATCTGACTTTGATTAAAATGGATCCGGGGAGCCCACATGTGTGGGGATTCGAGCAGGCTGGACGGTAAAAACTTGCTACATTGATTGTGATGATAACCAGAGCACAGACAAACTATGCAAAGAGATAAAAATACACTTCTTCAAGGTTGGGGTTGTATATGTACTATCTCGTGGGTGCGAGAGGGTCAAGAAAGGAAAGGAATTAGGGAGTACGTTGTGTTAGTCGGCGGGAAGACTAGATGGGGGATATACAGTACATCGTGGGAACGGGAGATATTTACAGGGCGATGGCGTTAAAAGGATTTGTCGGAATGCTCTTCCTCGTATGATGTGAGTGAGCGATCGTCACACGATGTTCGTCATCGAAGGGTGTTACAAAGGGGTCCACGGAGGAAGACTTGCGAGCGTGTGTGGTCGTCAACAGCCGTGTTACAGGGGTGACAGAGGTAGTGTTATTATCGTCAGGTACCTTCCAGGGTACGGATGGCGTGCGTCTGTGTCGTGGTGGTGGGGGGGCGAGGTGTCGAGATGGATACAACTGTGGGTATTTGATCGGGGGTGGAGGTATATCTCTGGCGCTTTGACGTGAAGGTGAGGTGTCGAAACCATGGTGTAAGGGAGGTGCCATCAAGGATGCCTCGAATGTGGACTCAACGTCAGACGGGGTGTGGCGTGGCTTGGGGCGGCTGGGTAGCCCAATCAAGGGGCGGGGAGGGGTTTTCTTGGTTGGAATGAGGATATTTGACCAAGATGTCTGCGTTACGTCAGGCGAAGCAGACCATCGGGAGTTTGAGATACCAATCTCTGAAACCGGGTTAGGCGAATCAGTATGGCTTGAGGCACGATCAACGTTAATTTGCAATTGGGGGCGGGAAAATGTGAATTTTGTAGGGGGAGGCGATTCTGATTCTGGCTGGTGCTTTCCTCCTAACTTAGTCGCCATACGGGCGAACCAAGCCGTGTTGCGATGATTAGGTTCAACCACACTGTTGAATGATGACATGTCATCTCCCACTGCCTCTTGATGGTCAGACACAAGGAGCTCCTTGGCCACAGGCTTCCTACCTATCCGCTTTGTAGGCTTGTACGGAAGAGAAGTGGCCGCTGTCTGAGGGCTCGAAAAGGTACCCCATTTCTTTCCCTTATTTCCAACTGTCCCATTGTTAGGAGGAGCCTCGGGTTGGACGATAGGAGCAGGCGATGCCGAGCGAGTGAAAGCGAAGCGGTCGAAGACGCTGGGCCTTGGAGAGGGCATGGGTGTAAAAGAACGCAACCCTTCAGCTGCAGCACCGGGCTTCTCGTCACCTGGATCCATACCAGTCCTAAACGGAATCACGATGCCGTTGATACCACTCCTTTGTTCTCTTTCCCACTTTCTGCGATTCCGAACCTCGACCCATTTCTTGCCGTAAGAATGCCAAAAAATGACGCACAAAGCCATAAGGACGACAAATCCCCAGATGGTGATGAAAATCGCGAACATGACACGCTCCTTCCTCAATGAGTCGGCATACGAGTTCACCAGTCTGGGGATGAGGCCCTCTTGCTTTCCGTCTCCCCCTCCAATTGCGGCCGCAGCGATGGGGCCTGTGGCCTCGTTCACCGATTCAGGAGACATAACAAGGACCGTTTGATTCACACGTGGCATATCAATCTTGAGGTTGTCGTGCAGGAACATTAAGGCGTTTTCGATCGCATCAACCTTAGTTCCAATGATACATTTGATGAACTCGCGTGCGGGGGTTTCGAGGATTGTTCCATCAAACACAGTTGACACCGCAGTTTGAATATCGTTGTAAAAATTGACGATGGTTGTGTTGAGTGCTACGGTGGTTCCATTCACCCAACCAAAAACACCTTCATTAATGGTTGCTTGCATGGCGTCAACGCGGGCGTTAACGTCGTTAGCATACGCCGCAGATTGGCCAAACATAGTATCATTGATGGAAGTGGCGATCGTGTTTGAAAAATCTGATGCGGTAGATGCTGATCTTTCTTGGTATTTTGTGACCAGAGGGGTCATTGCAGCAAGTTGAATTTGGATTGAAAGGATACCGATCAGGCCGATGAGCAAACACGCAAGTGCAGGAGGGTGGAAAATGTAGTTAAAAAACCACTGTAAGTGTGTGTGTTGGGAAGGCGTGAGGTGAAGTCGCCTCGAGAGGTTGTTTGTTATACGCGTGAGGAGGGGATGAGCCGAGTTTGCATGAAGCATCATCAGATTGTGATCGCTAAGAGTGACTTGTGGAACTGCTGAGGGCTTGAAATGTACCATGGTCGGATCGGACATCCAAGCTTCACGTGTGTACTGAAGATGGGCCTTCATGCAACGCCATTTGTACCACTCTAACAAACAATTAAGGCCGATGAGGAGAAGAGCAAGAAGGATAAGGATTAGAGTTCCGATCTTAGCAATCTTGACGAAATCGTGTCCAACGTCGTCGACCACAGACAGATCCATATCATTGCAGAAGCTGAGACGGCTCTGCTGGGGTACGGGAAGGACGGAAGAGTTGAAAGAGAGAGACCCGAATGTGTCATTGATGTCCTTCTTAAGCAGCTCGAACGGGGTGTCAATACTATAGGTAATAATAAAAAAAGTCAATGTGGGCTATGGAGGGCTAGAGAAAAGGCGTACACATCCTCGATCTTGTCTTTCAGGTCTGCTACAGTAGGAAGTGAACTGTTGAGATTCGTCAAGGCTTGCTGGAAAGAGGGGGGTAGGGAAATGTTCTGCAGTCCATCGAGGCTGGGCACAGCGATTTGTGGCGCAGTGATATCGTTGAACGGGTTGATCTTGTTAATGGCATCGATGGCACTCTTGATGGCTGAATTTGCACTTCCGATGTCGTTTTGAATGCTCGTCCGGAGTCCACTAGCTACTGATTCGATTAAATTGTTAAGCTGCAGATGTGTATGTAAATCATTGGTAGAGAAAAGTAGTAGACTTAAACGGACCTCCTGGACAGCAGCAATGAGGATTGCAAGTCCGCCACGAACGACTAACTCCAAGAAGCACAAGAAGGTGGAACGATAGAGGTCGATGATGAAGTTGATGATGGCTTCCATGACAGTGAGCGAGAGGATAAGTGTGGCCCTTGCTGCGTTCAACGACCCGTTAACTGCGTCTGCAAACTGCTCGTTGGAAGCGATAGCTAAGTAGCGTGGCATACTGGCCGCTGTTGCAGCTGCACGTTCTGCAGCCTTGCAGCTGGCCAGAAGATTGTCCTTGGCGTTTGCTACGGCATCCTGAGACGCGGACAAGGATAGTTGAAGTCGGAATGCGACGAAGGTGAGGGAGAGAATAGGGTACGCAAGCCATGTAAGTGAGAGTAGATGTGATAGTTGGAGATAAGGGGTAAGGGTTGAGGACATATAAGAAGGTTGGGCATCGTAAGTTGGCGGTGGGGCAGAGGTGACAGACATGCCAGAGGTCGACCGGCGACGTCGAAGAGGAAAAGGAGTGAGAAGGAGTGAAAGCCAGAGGCTTGTTGATCCAAAAGAGTAAAAAAGAGCTTTTTGAGGCCAACCATAATAGCCATTGTCGTCACTCAAACCGAGCAAGCCTTCACAATAGACTTTTTTCCACTCATTGTCCTGTCACAAGTCACGTGGTTCCGTCCCCTTGTACCGAATAACGTAATTTTCATTCCTACGTGGTAATCCTATCGAAGAACAACCAGTACTTAATGTACCAGAATAATAATAAAAAGTCGAGTCCAAGTCTAAAGCTCAAGTCAACGCGTTCTCATTTCCCGTCTGAAATTGTCATGCTCTTCATCATCGTTCCCTGACGATGCCCGTATGGCCTCTGCCAACACAGGTTCTGAAAAATGCTCTCTCAAACGATTGGTTGCCTGACGTTGCAGCTAGATCCGAGCGGAGCATCAACAAAGAAAAAAACAATAACAGCAAAAAAAATTTACCTCATTTCCGACTGTCCGTGACACCTGGAACAAAGGCCCGACCAAGCCCAGTTGGATTATTGCATAGCTAAAAAAGAACAAGGATCACTACGCATTCCATGCGGTCAAAGAGCTGGTCAACTTACGCAGAAGCCATGGCAATAAGAAGGAATGCGAAATACATTGGATTGAATAGCACAGTCATGGCTTCATTCCATCCCAGTACCACCAAGACACCATACATCCAGTATGGGATCTGTGCCACACTAGATACTGTACTCCGCTTTGCCTCAACATAGTATGCATCAGCATCACGCCGGAATTTATTCGTTAGTTCCATTGTCTTTGTCTCCGAAAACACAACGAGCGTCGATGGGAAATCGAAGTCTTCTGTGCTGAGAGAGTCGGTAGCTTCCGAAGGAAGGCTGTATTCCAACGCAGAATCCACTGGGGATATTTTTGAGTACAAAGGAACGAGCTCAAGAGTCTGCTCAAAACTGTTCAGTCGCCAATCACTCCGAAAATGTACAAAATTACAAACCTCGTCCTTTGCTTTTTTGAAGGCGCCGTCTATATCATCTGCCGGTTTCCATACCCGCGGAACACCCTGCTCGTCATAGCGGAATCGCTCCTCAAAGTGCCCACGCAATTTTCCGAGGATAACGGGGTCCGCTGTCTGTTCATCAATCTTAGCCCGGAGAGCTAGCCAAGCCCGCTTCCGGAGCGCAGCGAGGGATGTGGTGTTCTCTTCATCCGTGCAGTTGAAGCCTAAGTACAGACCGTCAAGCTGGATTTCACGGCCAAAAACGTAGACCTTACTCTTGGCTTTGACCAAGTACGTGCTTTCGGCCTTATCTAAAGTGTCTTTGAATGTTCGTAAGACATCATCCCACATCTCCAGAGTGGCTTTGTTCAAGTATAGTTCCACCGGCTCCGAGATATGCTTTTTGATGTTGCGCTATCAAAGGACGTGATGAGATTTTGTTTAGTAGAGACCTTAGGAAATATTACCTCAATCAGATTCAGCATCTTCTTGGTTTCATCCTTCCTACACTGATCAGCCACAGCCTGAACTTCCTCTTTCAATGACTCCAATTCGTCCTCCCAACTCCAATCTGTATCCTCCACGAGAGCCTCTTTAGCGCTTTGTGAAAACGTTTGCTCGCACTCGGCTTGTGCCTTGGACACAACATCTGCAAAATTGTATGTTTCTCCAGAAAGTCCATCAAGCATCGTCTTTTTGAAGGTTACCAGACACGACTTATGCAAATTCTTCAGTTGCCCGAGGAATAACGGCGAAAGGGTAGCATCTAAGGCTGTCAGGAGATCGGTACGCTTTCGACCATACACGCCTTGATGATATCGTGAAGCGTCACGATCGTATCGGGCTGGGGGTTGAGTATTAGAAAAATACATCTGAAACACGAACCAAGAAATTCTCACTAAGAGCATCCGTCCTCCAATTCCTCATCAAAGCTCCCAGGCCTTCGACCACACGTCCAGATTCCACGGGCCGCTTTTGAGACTTGGCCTGCTCATTAAATTCAGACAATGCAACTGCGGATATCTCATCGCAACGGAACTGGGCAAGTAATTCCTGTTGGGTAGGAAGGTCGAGGTCCTTGTTTGTCTGGACTTGTTCCTAAATAAAATAAAAACTCATTAGTTTGATTGAAATTCTTATGTACGCAAAATTCGGACCCAAATCCCCTCCATGTAGAAGGCAACACCATCAGCAGGGATTCGCTTGTGATACGCAGGCTTGAAAAGGTAGCCTTCATTCGCCTTGTCAACAAACCGCGTGCGTAGTTTCAGGACTTCAGATTCAAATTTATCCGCGGATAGAATTTTGTGCGGAAGGGCCGTGAATGCGAGATCAAAGTAATCGGACAACTGGCAATCCCTCAATTCCGTGGGCTTTGAAAGGCTTTCCCAAATTCGGTTAAGGTCTGCTGTGAGAGTAGTTTGAAGATTGGCAAGGGGCGTTTGACCAATGTGGTCGCGAATCACAAAAAGAAGGAGCGTGCGGCCTTGAGTGCTAAGAGTCAAGGCACTAATATTTAAATAGAGTCACAGGTGAGATATAAACGAACTTACCCGTTTGGGGCTTGCCTACCGAATAACCCAAGATTAACTTCAAACACTGTCTTTAAAAGTCCCATGTTGGCACCTTGATAAAGACCGACTTGATGCTCCCAGAGATTCACAATTAGAATCTCTGAAGACGCTAGAGAAAAGAGAGCGGATTTGCGCTCAAAATCCTATAGGAGCATCAGCGCAAGGTGCGTTGTAAGTTGAATTAACCAAGGCCCACCTGATCTTCGCCTCGTTCTCGTCCGTCTGTTCCTTCTACGTCCATGACCATGATATTCGTTTCTTTGCCCCGACACATCCATATTCCTATATCAATCATCAGGACGGCGCCCACGAGCTCTTCTAATCTCAAACTTACCCTTGGTCGTCTGTTGTCGCCTTGTTTCGTCCATGACATCGAATGTTGTGCCAAAGAGCCTATTGAGCAAGGTACCTGGGCCATGACGTTCGCACGCAGATATTGAACATAAGTCTTGAGTCGCTCACTCTTTCCCGTAGACTGCGAGCCAAAAACTGCAACAATGTTGTACCCAAATCCAGCATCGTGAAGACCCCACCGCCCAATCTGTGCGTTCAGCTCCGAGCTGTGGACGTGTGACGTATACGTGAGTTGCAGTGGTCAATTCGGAGAGGTAAAATGAAGACTGACGTGAATTGCTTCTCATCATTTACTATTTGAATCCTTTCGGTGCTGCCGTCTATGCGTTTGCTGTGGGTGCCATTAGGAATGCGACCGTTCATCATGGGTGCTTGAGTGGCCGCGAGTGGAGCGTTGAGTGAAGTTGGTGGCATAGAACCAACAGGTGAGGCCATTAAGAGAGTTGCTAGCGTCTACGACCTAATGTAGGCACAGCAAAAGGAAAAAAAATACAGAGGATGGATGAAGTCGTTGGAGAAGAGTTGGTTCAGTAGACAACTTGGAGACGTGACAAAGTCCAAGAGGCACGTGCTCTCAGCTCTACGTTTTGGTAGCCCTCTCGAAAACAACCCACTCTGACTTTTATCCTAACAGAAACGCTGCGAGCTGTGCAATATGATTATAAACACGAAGCACTACTGTCTTACACGAAATACTTTGGCGAACTCTTCCCCGCCCACATCGACAGTTTTCAAGTTTGTTTCAAAAACGCGTGGGGGACTGGATTGATCATTGTGACAGCCACGAACGAAGAGCCTCTTCATTAGAATTTTCATGTCTTCATGTCCCATTTATATACTTCATAGCCTGAGAAATTATAGCAGGTAATGCGCATTCCACATGCCCGATTATCAATCCCGATGTCCCATCTCGTACTGCATCCTGCAGCACCACTCGCTTCTGAAGGACGAGGAACTTCGAAGCCGATAATTAGATGTAAGGGTGACCCTCCTCCGTTCCAGTCCCTAATCGCTCCAGGAACCTTGGGCTGATTCCAACGCCAATAGCGAACCTTTTGTGACCAGCGGTATGTAAACGATCGTCTTCACAAAACGTATATAGAAGATTGTAACTAGACTAGGCCAGAGGTACCTTTGATTTAACGGCGTTGTCACTCTTACAATATTCAAAACGAAAGCTATCAGGCTACGGACACTGACTGATCTATCAAAGTTGAGAAACTAAAGTAGCGGGAATTAGCGGAGCTCGGGCCGGCCCCTCGTCCGATAATATAAGTCACTCCGGGTTTCTTCGCTTATTCTCAAAACTTTCCATGAAATAGTACTACTTATTCCCATATACTCAGGAGTCAGTGTACATTTGGTCGCACTACAAGTTCTGCGGAGACACACACACTTGATCCCAGTCATGAACGTCCAGTCCACACACCCTCGTCTCCTCTGGACCCACGGACAACCAGCAATCACACCGGTCGAGATCATGCGGAGAATGATCAACCGTAGACACGGAAAGAAGTTGCGTGAGTTTCCACTGTAGCTGTATCTTGTTATTTCGGCAGAAACCCACCAAATGCGACTTTCCGCAGTAAATTACCATGACCTTCACAAGTACTCCGTAGAAGACTATACCTTCTGGCTTGATCTTTGGGAATTCTTAGGGATAATCTCATCTATACCGCCAAATCCCAAACAAGTACGTTCTCCTTACATGTCTATTGTGTTAGGGTTTCTCAAGTCAACACAGATCATTACTGAGGGCCGATTGAAAGAAATTCCGTTATGGTTCCCAGATGCAAGGCTAAACTATGCGGAAAACTTGCTGTACAGACAGGACGATTCCGTGGCATGTACGGTCAGTGGGGAATCAGGACTTGTCACGAATTACACCTTCCGAGAACTCCGCGCTCTCGTTCGGACGATGGCGGCTGCCCTGAGAGCTAATGGGTTGGAAGTGGGAGACAGGGTTGCAGGTGAGACTCTTGCATGCCACTTTGGAATATAGAATTAACATGATTTTCAGCTATCGTGACCAACTCAATCACAGCAGTGACTATTGCGCTCGCAACAGCCAGTATAGGTGGTATATTTTCAAGCACAGCAACAGATATGGGAACGGAGGTCAAACCATTCCACATATTACCCGACAATTAAAAATTTAAAGCCCCTCCAGGGAATACTTGATAGATATCGTCAAATTAGGCCAAGATTCGTGTTCGCAGAAACGGAAGTGATATACGCTGGAAGGGCTGTCAATCTCTTGTCAAAGGTAACCAATGTAATTCGTGACCTCAGTGATAAGGGTCTTCAGCAGGCCATACTGCTTCCAAGTATGCGAACAGGGAAAGAAATACACTGCGACATCGTAAATAGGTATGCCAAATTCATACACATTTTTAATTCCCTAGCAAATACTTTGCGTTAATTTTAGCGTAACCCTCTCGACTTTCTTGAATTCGGGAGATAACGGCGCACTTTCATTCGAACAACTTCCTTTCAACCAGCCCTTGTTCATTCTCTACAGTTCCGGGACCTCAGGGAAGCCTAAGTGTATTGTACATTCTGCAGGGGTAGGTAGAACCCTTTTGGCTTGTTACCACCTCTCATTCGTCTCGATGCCACCCAGGGCGTGTTATTACAAACAAAGAAGGACATGTGCCTTGGGTTCGGTCTTTCTCATGATGATACCTACTTCCAGTATACCACGGTTGGTTGATTCCCAATAATTCTCATTTCATGACCTCACTCTAAATTTGTACAGACGGGGTGGATGATGTGGACATTCATGCTTACCGGGCTTGCTTGTGGCTCCCGGGTAGTTCTTTACGATGGTTCCCCGTTCCACCCTGACTTAAAAACGTATCTGAAATTCATCAATGACCAAGGGTAAGTAAAGTCACTCGTTGAGGCCACTCGGCACATGTAATTAACCATCACCAGAGTGTCCGTCTTGGGAACCAGTCCTCGATTCCTCGCAGAAATCCTTGGCCGAGGCATCAAGCTCAGTAAGTGGATTGCTGAAGGCACGTATCTTTACAATTGCTGAAAGAAATTCAGTGGATATAGGGCCTTTTGAATCACTTCGAGTCATAGGCTGCACTGGTGCTGTGCTCACTCCACCAATGTTTGAATGGGCCCAAAAGGAATTCGGCAAAAATGTACACTTGATTTCAACAAGCGGTGGAACAGATATTTGTGCATCCTGTAAGTATATATAAGCCACCCTAACAATCGGAGGAATCCTTGATCATAATGTTTGCTAGTTGTGACGGGGGTACCAAACCTACCTGTCTATTCCGGAGGTATGGTTCTGTTGTATCGTGACGGGATCACCGGAGTTGATCCTGAAAACAGAGATTCAGGCCAAGACTTTGGGGATGAAAGTGGAGGTATTCGATCCTGCAGGAAACAATATTGAACACACAGGACAACCGGGAGAACTTGTGTGTACGAGGCCTCATCCTTCGCTACCGTTATGCTTCTGGGGCGACGCTTCTGGAGATAAACTTCGTGACGCATATTATAACATGTACCCTGGTATGTTCATCCGTGCCTCTTGTTACTTAAAGTCCTAATCAGGCTTATGTTTCAGGAATATGGAGGCAGGGTGATTTCATGGTTGTCAATCCAGCCACGAAAGGAATTATGATTCTGGGCCGAAGGTCTGGTTTATATTCACGATACTGGGTCTTCCTTCTGATTTTGATATATGTAGTGACGGTGTCCTCAACCCTAGTGGTGTTAGATTCGGCTCCGCAGAAATTTACTCCATACTCGAGAAATTCTCAGAAAGCTTGGATGACTCGCTCTGTGTTGGTCAACGCAGGCCGCAAGACACGGATGAACGTGTCCTCCTCTTCCTCAAGATGCGCGTTGGATATGCGTTCACGCCACAGTTAGAGTCGGATATAAGGGCTACAATCCGAGCTGATCTCAGCCCCCGACACGTCCCCTCATTTATCTTCGAGGTCCAAGACATTCCGGTTTGTACCCCCGCAGACAATCTCCACCGATCTCTGGCACTGATATATTCGCATCAACCACAGTACACCGTGAACGGGAAAAAAATAGAAATCGCGGTGAAGCAGATTGTGTCCGGCTCGGAATTACAGCCGAGTGGAACGGTTGCAAACCCAGAATCTCTTAACCTCTATTACAAGTATCGTGACATTGAGAAATTCCGTGCCAAATTGTGATATGTATCAGCATTGTATTACCAAACAGATATGCATGCGTTCACGGAACCCGGACTTTGCTTTAGATCCGACCTTTGCTTTGTTGCAGATCCTACAAGTATCGTTTAGTATATTTGTCAAGAAGATGTGGTGACGCATTGTATAACCAAGGCTTATGCCATGATCAAATTTTAAAGTCCATTTGCAGCTGAAAGTAGGACAATGATCGCATATCCATTGAAGCGATGGGGAACATCTAGGCCATCACAAAAAATATGGCAGGTTCATTAGAATTAGGGGTAAAACCTGACAGATACAGGACGCGTTACTTTGCTTCCTACATGTGTGCTGTCTGAGTATGAGGAATATAGGGACGTTAGCAGCAATTTCTGAGGAGCATAAAGATTACTTCAGTCTGTTCTTAACATAAGGACGGCTGGGGATCCCAAAACTCTGAGATAATGTGCTTTAAATTTGGAAAGTGTTAGTTACCAGATTTGTTTGTATGTACGACTGCGAGATGGCCCCCCAGCTAGAAGTATTACGGGAGCATGTTGTTCGTATTTCTAGTATCGTAAAGCAGAGGGGACAACTCATAAATACTTATATACCAATGGGGGATATGCATCAATTCGTCCGTGTTCACAGCTGACAGGGATATGTAGAATTTGGTTTGAACTTTGCGGGGTATGTGAGATTTTAACCCTTTACGATATATGAATGAGCGCAGACCATTGTGATGTCAAAAGTCACTCACATATCGACTTGAGTAGCAAACGCCGCTTCTCTTACTCTCAAACCACCATGAATCCCCCCTTGTTGACCCATATACACGCAGTGTGCCTTTCCACGCCGATGGACTCGAATAGTTTTCATGGAAGAATTACTCGCGTGAGCAGTTTCCAATGGCGGGCGATAACAGCGAGCCCAATGGTTTCCTGATATAGCGTACCAGAGCATGGCCAAAATATTAAATGATAAGGATTATCAGGGGTTGCGGGCCAAGATCTGTCGTCTCGGCCGTAGTTCAAACATTGCCCTCAACAGGACCCGGTCTTTGTGTCCATTCACAGCCATTCAGGCTTTACGAGCATTTGGAACAGTACATAATGAACATTTCTCACCTGAGAAATCCAATAATATCCAACGATGGGTGTGTTATCAATGTCCATGCCACTGGCGACTTAAAGCTGCCTTCCAAAGTGCCTAAATTATGGATAAACATGGTCTTCAAATGTTATGTGGAAAGCCACAGATCGGCTCCATGGGAGCCTACTTACTTGTAGGAGTGTCGGTGTCATGGGATCATTGTATTGGTTCCAACATATAAGTTGCGAGAATGGAAACCATAAGTCAGGTATTTCCAGTATGCTTTTAAACGAGGTAGGTTTCTCGGACGCCATTGATGAAAAAAAAAAGACTATCGACGAGTAAGTTTCCGCAAAATCGGGCTCAGTGTTGAGTGTAGAGAAAGGAGCGGACGTATCTACTTGCCTTCATGTTCTTGGCATATTCTCTATCGATTATCAACTATCATGTATACTGTCGGAAATTTCTGGATTGAGTCACAAGGGCTTACAAAGCCTTATAAGTATGTAAGCAGATTGGTAGCTTACAAGTGGTTATAAGCGAGACGATTCTTTGTAAGGGACGTTGCAATCCTATCTTATAAGAGTAATTATAATTGCTTGAAATGTCAGAGATAAATTGTAATTTCAGTAAGGGTTATTATAAGTTGACTTGACCATCAAAAGGAATGATCCGACTTATGTTGGATTAGTAATCTTATTTCCCATTGTTTATAGTTAGCTGTTCGCTGTTTAATTTGTTGCTATTACCTGGATTCGAACCCGCGACGTTGTAAGAGCCATTGAAATTCTGCCGAGACTTACCCATTATCTATTACCTTCATTACCGTTACACTATATAGTCAATTTGTTTATTACATGTAGACCACTATATATACCTATTTTTCCAACAGGTAGCACTCTTTTAAGTCAGGTCACCGCTCAGATGTGCACTTAGGTTCCTCAATCACAGAAAGAGTAACAATGGAAAAAAAATATTGATTGTGCTTGGTATATACAAATCGGGGGGGGGGAACTAATCTTGCCTGTAATATCCCACCTAGGTAGGCACGGCTGCCCTTTTTGAACGCCGAGACGCTCGAGTTCCAGGGATCGACTCGTCAGGGGTCATCTTGGCAGTGGCAGGCAGGGCTGCATTGGGGGGTTTTGACTTTCCACGGCGCTTTGGAACCTCGGACGCAATGTCAGGGTCAGCTGTTACTAAGTCTACAGGGGCAGGGATGTCAATGACGACAGGACTAAGGGCTGCCGCATCCGAGAGTTGGCAGTTGTCCTCCTCGGCATCTGATTCTTTGACATCATTGAGTCCCTGAATGAGTTCATCTTCCTCATCAGTAGAGCCTTGTGCGAGAGGAGCAATGGCATGCGTTGTAATTTTAGAATCAATGCCAAATACAATTTGATCCCATAGAGCGAATGTTCCTCGCATTATGGGGTGGTCCATCTGTGTCTGAAGTAGCCTCTTGCAGGCAGCAAAGTCCTTTGCATACTCGATGCCAGACTTGGCACCCCGAATGGAAAGTTCATGATCAGGCGAGATCATACATCTGGCCTAAAACCAATGATGTCAATCACATTTGAAAGGGGATATTAGAACAAAGAACTTACCATAATAACGGTGAAGGACATTGACCCTGCAGTGACGCGCGTGAGGCCGTAAAATGGGCTTGATGACTTCTGGGTGAGTTGTTTGGCAGCAGGTTGGCCATTGATGTCGCATTGAACCGATGTTGGACCATGGATGATGATACGCAGCATCTGATTACAATAAATGATCGACAAACAATGATAAGGGCTATTCTAGAACTCACAAAAGGTAAAATCTTGTTCTGAAAGGCTTTCTTCGGGTTCTTTTTTCCATCAGGGTAGATGAGGGGCGGGAGCTTTGAATAATGATCTGATCCTGAGAACTTCAAGAGCCCTTGAAACTCGGGGACTTTAGTGCGATCGTATGATGCTTGAAGGAGAGTGGCAGCATTTGGGATGTCAGGAAAGAATATTGATGATGAGGTACGAAGCCTGTTCATTGAATTTGAGCGGCCACTATTGATGCTTTGGATAAACTATTAAAAGGAGTGGATTGTTAATATGATATGAATTAGAACTATATATTTTAGAACTTACCACTGTAGCTAGCTTTCTATTCTGCTTTAATTCCTGGAATACATGCACAGGGATAGCGTCGTGAATTTCCGCAACAAGGGCCAGCCTAATAGCAGCCAGGGACTTATCACTCTCAATATTGATTGACTGGGTCGGGCGCGGCTCCAAGAACAATGACCGGTCATCAAAAAACATATTGCAGAAAAGACTGTAAAGCTTCCCAGTCTTTCTGATCTCCTTCTCAATCTCCTTTTCGTCAGGTCTGGTATTTGGGGGGGATGTACTTGCTGAATTTGACGAAGGTTTGGAAATGATCCCTGATGCAGGGCCACTGTTGCTGAGAGTTTGGGATTTTCGACGCGATGCAGATGCAGTTTTTGTTGATAGTGATCGCTCGGCAATCTCACGCTGGGCCTTGGCAAGTGCAAGGGCCGTGTCAGCCTCACGAAGTTGGGAAACTTTGAGGGCCTAATTACCAAATGCATTATTCAGGTTAATGTTAGGGTGAACAAAAGAATCCGACGTACCTCTTTGAGCGATTGACGGATCGCTTCGACATCAGCAGGGGACCCTGGGCATGAGCTGCTTGAAGAAGTATCAGAATCGAAGTCAGACATCACGGGAAATCTGATGGTGAGGTCTAAAACCGCTCGAAAGTGGACTGAGTGACGGATTGCACTGTTGGGAGCACAGGCTTTTTAGTGAATCGGTTGTCGGGCATGAAAATTATTCCTACAATCATAGAACAACACAAGTTATGCATGTGTCGAGCAGCCGAGAGTGTCGGTGAGCGGAAATGTTGAGATTTGAAGGTTCACACGTAAATAAGAGTCAGTGTAGTCAAAATTTACAAGCCCATGTTGATTATATTGCCAATCCGCGTCATGATACACATTGCACGAAATATCAGACATTAATCGTTTACCGACGGAATGATGCCACTCCGATCAGTTGATGATTGAGTCGATCGACGTCGGATGTTGACCCTTAGACTCTCTTCTCACCTGCCGCCACCACGAGCCATGGCCCCAAACATCGTGTTCGGCACCCTCTGCTCACACCGGACCCCCCCCGCCACAAACCAAGGCCACAAACCTCGCGTTTAGGGCCCTTTCTTACCTCCTGCTGCTCCAACCATGAACGATTCGGGGCCCCCTCCTCTCGCCCCCGCCCCCGCCTTTGCCACAAACCACGGCCCCCACATCACTTCCGGGACCCTCTGGCCTCATCGGACGCCCCCGCCACAAACCAAGCCTCGAACTTCTTGTTCGGGGCCTCTCCTCTCGCCCGCAGCCTTCGCCACAATCCACGGCCCCGAACATCGCTCCCGGAGTTCTCTGGCCTCATCGGACGCCCTCGCCACAAACGAAGGCCCCGAACTCGACGTTCGGGGCTCCCTGTTCATACCGGACGCCCCCGCTACAAACCAAAACCCCGGACTTTGCGTTCGGGGCCTCTCCTCTCGCCCGCCGCCCTCGTCACAACCCATGGCCCCGAACATCGCTCCTGGAGTTCTCTGGCTTCATCGGACGCCCTCGCCACAAACGAAGGCCCCGGTCTTTGCATTCGGGGCCTCTCCTCTCGCCCACCGCCCTCGCCACAACTCACGGCCCCGAACATCACTCCCGGGGTTCTCTGGCCTCATCGGACGACTTTGCCACAAACCAAGGCCATGAACTCGACGTTCGGGGCTCCCTGCTCATACCGGACGCCCCCGCTACAAACCAAGGCCCCGGACTTTGCATTCGGGGCCTCTCCTCTCGCCCGCCGCCCTCGCCACAACCCACGGCCCCGAACATCACTCCCGGGGTTCTCTGGCCTCATCGGACGTCCTCACCACAAACGAAGGCCCCGAACTGGACGTTCGGGGCTCCCTGCTCATACCGGACGCCCCC
Organism: Collybia mongolica; assembly: GCA_013420905.1. NCBI lineage: Eukaryota > Fungi > Basidiomycota > Agaricomycetes > Agaricales > Clitocybaceae > Collybia > Collybia mongolica. The sequence goes on from JAAXNY010000004.1 coordinate 2,346,494, forward strand.
GCCACAAACCAAGGCCCCGGACTTTGCGTTCGGGGCCTCTCCTCTCGCCCGCCGCCCTCGCCACAACCCACGGCCCCGAACATCACTCCCGGGGTTCTCTGGCCTCATCGGACGTCCTCACCACAAACGAAGGCCCCGAACTGGACGTTCGGGGCTCCCTGCTCATACCGGACGCCCCCGCCACAAACCAAGGCCCCGGACTTTGCGTTCGGGGCCTCTCCTCTCGCCCGCCGCCCTCGCCACAACCCACGGCCCCGAACATCACTCCCGGGGTTCTCTGGCCTCATCGGACGTCCTCACCACAAACGAAGGCCCCGAACTGGACGTTCGGGGCTCCCTGCTCATACCGGACGCCCCCGCCACAAACCAAGGCCCCGGACTTTGCGTTCGGGGCCTCTCCTCTCGCCCGCCGCCCTCACCACAACCCACGGCCCCGAACATCACTCCCGGGGTTCTCTGGCCTCATCGGACGTCCTCACCACAAACGAAGGCCCCGAACTGGACGTTCGGGGCTCCCTGCTCATACCGGACGCCCCCGCCACAAACCAAGGCCCCGGACTTTGCGTTCGGGGCCTCTCCTCTCGCCCGCCGCCCTCGCCACAACCCACGGCCCCGAACATCGCGCCCCGGGGTTCTCTGGCCTCATTGGACGTCCTCACCACAAACGAAGGCCCCGAACTGGACGTTCGGGGCTCCCTGCTCATACCGGACGCCCCCACCACAAACCAAGGCCCCGGACTTTGCATTCGGGGCCTCTCCTCTCGCCCGCCGCCCTCGCCACAACTCACGGCCCCGAACATCGCTTCTTTGGTTCTCTGGCCTCATCGGACCCGCCGCAAACGAAGGCCCCGAACATCGCGTTTGGGGCCCTCACCTCTCCTCTGCCGCCCCCGCCATGAACTAAGGCCCTGAACTTCAGGGCCATGGCATTTAGGTACTCTCCTCTCACCCGCCGCCTCTGCCATACACTATGGCCCCGAACATCGCGTTTGGGGTGCTCTCCCCTCATTGGACACCCCTACCTCAAATCAAGCTCCCCGAACATCGCATTCAGGGGCTGCTCCTCTCATTTGCTGCGAACGTGAGGTTCGAGGCCCTTTGTTCTCGGGCCCCCTGTAGTTTCCCTGATGGATATGTATGTGTACACACACCCAACACTTTTAGTACTGGCAATGCAATATCAATGTTAATTCTGAGTCCATACATATTGACTGTATATTATTCTCTCCTCATCTTCTTCATTTCCTTGAGCCTTAGCCAGATATCTGAGTCAACATAATCCATTAGGAGATGTTGGCCTTCATTTCCAAAATCTGGTGCTACAGGAAGACCACGGATGATAGAGTTCACAGATATGAATTCTGATGATAGCCGTGGTTTTTCCTGCACTTTCCAGAAGCCAAGGTCCCTGTCCCGCCGTTGATTGATGGTGCCAGTGAGTGCATCATATGGATGAATGAGTGCCATAGAATATTCCTCTTCCTCAATTGTGCATTTGAAAACAAAACATAATTGGGCAAAGAAGTAATCAGGCCTGCCATCTCTGTGAAGGGTTTGTATGATGACATGGTCATATCTTGGATGATTGTGAAACTTTGGATTACACCGCAGATAGTCCGTTGTTGTTTTCCATGTTACCTTTGACTCATATAGAACCTTGAGAAATTGGCATTCAATGATCTTGAATAGAGTTTTAGCTTATAGATTGGAAAGCAGAAACTAGAGTACTCACAGTATCACTTGGATTTATCTTGATTGTCTTTTTCAAAAACCAAGTAAAATAAGATGCAAGGCGCTTTCGAAAATCGGTAAAGGCTGAATCATGAGAAAATTGAGCTTCCAGATGCTCAAATGAGCATAATTTCTTTGAAGCACCAAGAGTCACATGTATGATAGATGTTTCTGAGGAGTCATTGGTTGGGGAGGTTTCATCCTCATTATTGTAGGAATCAAGATCATCCAGCTGAGAACGAATATAGGCAGCAACCAAGAGACAGTGTTCTGCCCAGAGAATCTACCATGTAATATCAGCAAGATAAGCCAAAACAGAGAAGACAGTATATTCAGACCTGTCCCTCAACTTTCTTAAAGTTTGTTCTGAGCTTGTAGGATGTTTTGAATGGCCCATGCATTTTTTCATTGAACTTGGTATTGAAGTTTCGAGTAGCCCCCTTTTCTTCAATATCATTGAAAACATGGCCATGTGTGTGGTTCTTTGGAAAGTTCCAGGATTTCTCAGAGTATTTGGTTCCATATTCCTAAATATATAGCTATATAAGCTAATAAGGAGAATTAGATAGAATAATACACACATTAATGAGTTCTGAAAAATGTTTCAATTCCTCTCTTCCATCTTTGATGGTTTGCTCTGTATGAACCTCAAGTGAGGTATACATATCCAGTTCCAGATAACTTTGTAAACATTGGAGTAGAAGATATCCTTGTGGGTTGGTAAGTACATTGTGTAGAGCAAAAAGAGCCATCTACAGTATTTATATAAGCATTTATATATACGACAAAGTATTAAATTAAAAACCTTTGAAATGTCCTCATACTTTGAGCCATCTGAAAATGAAATTGTTGTAACTGCTGAAAAGTGATTGAGGTTACGCCAGTGTGGTAGTAAATCAAACCTTTAAAATAAGCTGTCAGTACCAAGTAAAAATCCAGAAAAAAATTCAGCATACTGTGTATCAACTTGTTTTGATGCACTTTTTCCCATGATTTTAAGTAAATCCAAAACTTCACCCCAGAGATGAACAGAAAATAGCCCCAAATGGTATGCATGTAAACGATCCCATGAAAGGGTTGCATATGGATCTGAGTGGGGAACATCCCAAAATGCATTCTATATATCAAGTCAATATACCAAGTTTGAGAAGCATATAAATTTACTAACATAGACTTTACGTAACCCAACTGCTTTCACAATTCTCTCACCCTCAGCTTGAGTAGATGCACTAACTGCATTTTCATAAGCTGTTTTCATCAGCTCCTGAGTTCGGACATCATAGCAAATATAGGGTTTTGAAAGGTCCTTTTGTTCAACCAAGCAAATAGGGCAGGGATAATCACTCTTTGTACCACGAGTGAGAGCCATGATACATCTGTAAATAGGTTATAATTATTGTTTAAAAGAATAATATTGTAAAAAAAACTTACTGTTCTTCATAATCAGCTGATAGAATGAGAATCATAAAAAATAGCCGACGTATTATACCATCAGCACATTTAAAATGATAGCCATGTGATGCATGCTCTGCAATAGTTTCCAGCAACAACTGGAATGCCTTGTGCCAAACAACTTTTTTGAAGTCCACATACTTCTTCTTGCTTTTCTCACCAGCATCTTCTGCAACCTAAATATAGTTAGAATCATTTACTATGAGTTATAGACCATTAAATAATACACCCACAATTGGTAACCACCCTACTACTCTACCACCACCAATTCCAGTTCCATTCCGAATATTTATGGGAAGATTTGCAATATGAGCAATTACTGGATATGCTTTTTGTGTTCCAAATGAGGAAAGCTTGGTTTTATCTGCATACAAAATATAAAAGACAGGCATTGCATCCTGGGGAAGTTTTGACTATCAATATATTAATCAAGATCAAGTCCAAAATCAGAATATTGGGGCCATACCTGAATTTTCCACCACCTATTTGCTGTATATGGTTCATGAATAAATCGCTCCCATTTCTCACTGGATTTCTTGTACTTGTATAACTTTTGAGCATTCCAGACAAAATGTTGTACAAGACGAGGGTCCCGAAGATGGTCAAGTGTCCACTGAAATATTGAACGACGCCAAACTTCAAATGTATGGTCTTCATCCTTGAATGGCACTGTAACATCTAATTTTTCAAACTAAAAACTGTGTTTCAAACAATACCTGCATAACAGGTAAAATAATACTCACATTTGTCAAAGATAATGCTGCAGCCTCCCAAGTATTCCTAAGTTCTGAGTGACTAGACAAAGTAAATGTCTCTTTGCCACCTGAAGCTCGGTGAACTAAAGAAATAAGTTTATTGGTTTGTTCCTTATTCAAGGCTGCCTCTAAAGCTAGTTCGGCAATCTCAAATTCAAGACGGGAATGAAATGGCCTCCATGGTTCCTGGTCGAATGGTGCCAGATTGCTAAAGGCAATATTATCTTTACCATATTCATCAAAGTGGTACACCTGTGGGGCCTGGCCACTGTGGGGGTGATATTTGACTTGTATATCATCTTCTTGAGGAGTTTCATTGGATAACTCTGGCAAGGCTGTAGTAAATTTGGAATTTTGCCTGAAATTAGAATGTAATCACCTGGTTGATCAGGATCAGGATCTACAATATTGAGGTTATGACCCATGATATAGAAATCTTCCCCCACATGTGCTAGTTCATGACTCCATCAGGTTCCAAATACATAAAAGCACACAAATTGTTACATACACATTTGATTTTCAAGTTGTACCAACAGATTATTGTTTTCATCTTGAGTATGTACTGGAGATTATGAGGGGTTTATATATTATCAATATTAGTCAAATTGACCACTAAGGCCACATACAAATCTCATTCTCCTCCACTGCCTGCAGATCTGTCTGAGCATCTTGATCTCCCTGCACCTCAGCCTCTAATTCCCTTCGCTTTTTGCAGGCCTTTTCATGGTTCCCAAGTCCCCTTCGTGAATATGAAGCACCACAGTATTGACAGAATTCTTGTGGTCCAGTGGAGCGTGACATGGCAAAGTGGGATGAAGTTGTTGAGCAGTTCTTGTGGTATTAATCCCCCCATCAAGGCAGTGATATCTGTGTTCTCACGATCAGACAACAAGCGAAATGATGTGCTTGCAACCGACATCCCGTGCTTGTAAGGCAATCATGATCCGATTATAATTCGCACGCCTTACAAGGGTCAAAATAAATTTCCGACAACGGCCCCCATTAAAACGACATGGAATGGGACAAGTCTATTTCACACCATAGCGCACGTTAATATGGTCTGCCTCTGGGCGCCACGCCTTGGAAAGCAGCGTTAGAAATACCAGTCACTAGTATCCCAACAATCCTTTACGACCCACCGACAATCATCCACATTGCGGAACTCAATGATGTCAACAATGTTACACCAACAGGGAGCGACTCCAGAAAGTATGTCCAAACGAGGTCGAACCACACCGTCATCCTTCCCAGGCCTTGGCCATTTCTCTTGGAAATTGTCTGGGCTGGAAACTGATATCTTACCTATTTGGCTATCCTTTGCTGCGGCCGGAACCAAGAGGGCAGGTGTGAGCGGACGCCACATGGGTCCTGTCGTCAGGTCCGTGTGGAGTCCGTATTTCATCTCGGAGGAAGCACTGATTAGTCTCCCGTGGGCAGATCAAACAAAGGAAGATGATTGTTCCTTCACATATGAGCACTGAATACTGATTGGGCATCTGCAATTAGGGCGAGGAGTGAAAACAACTGGATTGGGATATAGGTGACAACCAATAATACTTCAGGGTTTATTTCCCCTCCTCTGGACTCTGGGGTCTTTGCGATCGAAACCAACAAGGAGGCCTTATCGCGTCCAATCCACTCATATGACCTCGCGCGAATATCGCCATACACTGCGCTCCGAGTTTCCCCTTGTCGACACGAACCAAATCGCAAACAACCAGCCCATCTTTCTAACAAAGGCATAGCCAGGTTCTCGGAAGTTGACAGAAGAGGTCCAGGTTTGTATAAACCCCTTTTTTTCCGTCGAAGCTTCAGATTCTCCAGCCACGAGTTCCTCAAAGGTGCCCTGGGCTGTTACTCGTGGATTCATCCTTGGGCTATTTCTGTAGCATTTTCACCGGTACACTTTGACTTAATTCAAGATCGTGTCGCCAACTATGATGGATTGGAAGGCAAAACGACATGGACAAAAGCGATTCTTTTGTCGCAGGCTTCTATCGCATCTCCATCATTATTGGATAAAAAGACTCCAGTTTGACTGCAGCAGTCCCCATGTAATTTTCAATCTCGCGACACCGGCCCAAAACAAACGTGGAGCTATCTCCTCTCCAGTCTAATGAGCAGGTGACTTGATCGCTGTCTGCTTCTCAGGAAGTTGGTGTCTAATGGTTAGGGCAGCTGTATTTTATTTTATTAATATTGGTGTGTGTTTACAACGGCTCCAACATAGTTGTTAATTGGAAAAAGGCATTTCAACAATTGTATAGATTATATTTCAAAGGTAGAGGCATTATAATGGCTTGGATTTTGAACCTTTGTCTTGCAGTGATCTGTTTTATTTATTTCGTTGTTATGGTCGCCAACATGGTGCGTGAGGATGCGTGGCTAAATGATCCATACTGCATTCTACAAAGTCATTGCTCATGGCGAGGGGGGTATCGGGGCCTAGGTTTCTAGAAGGGTTTTTTGAGGAGTCAGGCTTAAATGTTAGCAGATTTGCCCTTCGTAACTTCGCACTTTCTGACACTTACATGGGCAGGGGAGTCCAGATTTTGACCTCCCTGTACTAAGGTGGCGCTAGTCTTTCCTAACCATCATAATAATGCTACCGTGAATTTTAACTGCTTGTCCTGTCCCAAACACGTCATAAAATATATCCAATGGTCGCGTTTCAGAGAAAGACTCAAATTTGGAGATATAAACATTGTATAAACATGTCTAGTAGCATGTATGTAGGCAGTGAAATTTTGAAACGGGAGCCTCGGTCATGACTGGCACATCGTATGAAGACGGTTCGATCGATGCCGTTCTAGGCTTCTGCTATGGACTCTGCTATTATTAGGTCCTCCTCAAAGTTTTGTGAAGGGGCACCTGGAAAAGGTTTTTTGGGTCTGCATGTTCAAGGCACAGGAGACTACACGATGACTCGTAAAGTACGTCTATAAGTGAGATAAAATACCGGGCTTGCTCCTTATCCGATAAGTTGAAGGACGGGGATACCGGTAACAAATGACCTGAGCCTGGCCGCGAGGATTGAACAGTCTGCAAAATTAAGCGTCTGGAAACACACGATGCAGAAGAAGCGTCAAAGTTCGGATTGACCTCATTGCACAGTTCTGCAAACGTGAATTTGCAAACCCGACCAGATGACTGGGGAACTTCGATGCGGCGCCTGAAGGTATTTAATTCGAGGCCATGTAGGGGTTTATCCAATGTGCTGGTATCATGAGATGAGGCTACATGGGGGATAATAAGTCACAAAGTCTTCTAAACTCACTATGCCATAAAAAAAAACATGGTTGAACCCTGGCCTCTGCTCCAAGGTGTACCATATCCGCCCAGTCCCATCACCGAGTTTTTGCCTCCAATCTGTGTCGGAACACATTACCAGCACCGGACACTGCGCCTTCAGTGCATCAATAAAAGGCTCAAGATGTGTCCCATGGGCCCCACCCTCATACAGATCATCTGCCACTTTGTTGGAGGCCCCCACCACGACTTCACCCATGCGCCATAACCACGACGTGACGTTGAGAGCAAGATGCCACACGGGACGTCTCGAGGTGTCGCGCGATTTCAATGGGTGATTGTTGGATCAGCACCCCGTTGAATGCGTGCGGTATTTGCTCGACTCCACCTTGTAGGTAAGGAGACATTTTTACCAAGAGATTTCGCCAATGTTTACGTATAGCCTTGTTCCACAATAGTTTCTATTCTGAAGGAATATTTCATGGCTGCGAACGAATTGCTGCGATACGTCGCCGTGTCTCTTCTCAAATCCCCTCTCCCGGTAGATCTCCCGAAAGAGTTGGCCGTAGTGTTCACGAGCTTTGTAGAATGTAGAGGGACGAAACCCTTGTTTTATCCACATAGATACTTTTACTAGAACCTGGGTGGTTAATGACCAATAAGCGTTTCCAGAGAGGTAGCGAAAGGCTGAAAAATCAAGGAACATAGGCATATTTCCTGGCTTACCTTGGGAATCCACGCCACGTGATCCTCAGCAAGCCCCTTCCTCCGAACTATATGGCCTTGGGGTCTAGGATCGTATCGAGGAAAATATGTCCACCACAATTGACAAATTCCATTGGAAGAGCCAGCCTGTCCCAGTGGTCCTGCCTGCGCTGCCATGCTCGGGCGTCCAAGCAAAATGGATACCGTTGCGGGCGGGGCATAGTCTATTAGGTCCTTCCAAAGCCGGCGAAGCTAGAAATCAAGCCGAAGAAAAGTCATTACTATCACACCCAGTATCATCTATCTCGTCATTATTAACCTGCCTGATTACCCGAATCTATTTCTCGTCGTGGTTGGTTCTTCCGAGCGTGACGAGGCCTCGATACCTTTCAAGATATCCACCTATTGGGACGGACCGGTGTGTTGCCCTTTCAGTCAACTCAAAGACATCGATACGCATAGTGGCTGACGTGTTGACTTGTGAGAGTACGGAAGGGACGATGGGATCTGGACCTTGTGTCTAGTATCCAAGCTGAAATTATAGGTCCAGTATATTCGAGGCCTGGACAGGGCTCGAGGGAGAACTAGCAAGAAAGGGTGCATCTCTATTTCGTCGATTCGCACATAAGTTACATGTCAACACAAGTGGAGTATCAAAAATCCGGTACCAGCAAGCGATGGGTGGTTATGATAAGAAACCACAATAAAATGTAAGAGGCAAACGTTAGCAGGGAAGGAGTAAAAAGTCATCTAACACGGTTGGGTGGGCGAATATATGGGGTTGGTTGGTTTAAGTGCAAGAAAGCAAAGAGGAGAGAAACCTCTGTATTTTGTGGTATCCAGGAGGTACGGATGCTAGAGTAGCAATAAAGTTACGAGAAACAATACTATATGGTATAGGGAGTTAACGAGAACATGCATGTCATGGTCATGAAGGGCAATGGTGGTGAATATGGATAGGGTGCGCGTAATAGTGTAGAGGTCAAGGTCAATGTATCGGTACATTGTGTTGCAGGCAATAACAGTAATGAGTGAGGATCGCAAACTTAAAAATGGAGACAAAGAAAGATGAAGACACAAAAAGCGCGGGAGTATTTTATGTACACTTATTTTTACAATACACACCAGACTTCATTTTGGTTCGATTGGCCAACTAGAAGGGCTGTTGTGTTGTCAGGCGAGGATGAAGGGATGGGCAGGCATGGCGGATGTCCATGGTATTCCTTGGATCGACGGATGGCCCAACATAGCTGCCGAATCTATGGTAGTGATTGACCAGGTTCAAGGGAGCGCCGTGGGATGTGGGTGGCAAGGGCAGCACGGCGCATAATCGCATCGACATCCTTAAATACCAGAGGGCTCCTCAACCCGATCTCCCCATCGGACCGGGTCGTGATGTTTGCCACAAGTTGACAGGCGGCAGTCGCCGAGGAATGCTAATCCTCAACATCTCCCCATCAAACTCTGCACGCACTTGTACCAGGTCGGCGTCGTACCCGAATGAGATACGGCGTTCAAAGTGACCTGTATGAAGAAAAAGTGGTGTCAGTATTATGTGAAATCCCCCAATACGAGAAAACAAAAGAACGGAATGACAAATGAAATAACCTCAACACTTGGCTGAGAGAATGTGTGCATTGCAAGGCACAAAGCTTATAAAAGCAATGTTTAGATACCTGTCCACGCCCGGAAAAAGAAAACAAAAAGAGGAAAATTCCGAAAATGAAGAGTTTTTTGACTTACCGCCTCCATTCTCCCAACTGTCAGCGACGACATGCAATATTCTCCTCCTCTTTGTTGCAAGGGTGATACCATCTCGTCTGAATCCCGGTAATCTGACGTTCAGCCTATATTCACCCTGTGTGGTCTCAACCCGAATCCAACTATCCGCTGGTGGCGGCGCATGGCTCAGAAAAGGGTCATAAGGCCGTTCATGGTCATCACTTGAGGGTCCAAGGATAATTGGGGGGTCTGGAGCCGGATACGAGGAAAGTGCAGTAGCTGAATATGTCGCGATCCCACCATTTGACAATGGTCGGGGCATAGCAGTACTACTTGAAGAATAGCCTGCGGGCGAAACAGCGTTAGCAGTGGCTGAGCGCGGTTGGGGAGCGCGGAAGGGTGAAACGGGCCGCCGGAGGGGCAATGCTCGTTGTAGTTCCGTTTGCGTCTCTCCCTGGGTAGTGTTTGCCGACGGCGCTTTCCTTACCGGAGGTACGGGCGGCGGGGACATCTGAGGATTTGGTCTGTCGGTACCAGAAGATCGCAGGTTGTAGCTTTCGTATGAAGACGAGCTGGAAGACGACGAACTCGATTCGGGTTGACTAAGCGGCGGGTGGTGGTAGGGGTAATTAGGTTGGATGTGGGATTGTGTGCCGGTTCGAGATAACCCTGCATCTCCGCCAGACGGCCTTGGTGACTCAATGGTGTCAGGCCCGCTCTGTTCACCCAGTGGCACATCCGTGGCCCTTGGGAGGGTGAAAAAGGGTATTTGCATCGGCAGTGGCAGGCTCGCAGAGGAGTTGCGATCTGGCCAGGCGACGGGGCTTGCTACAGCTTCATCTGTGCTCAAACCAGCGCCGGGCTGGTGTGGAGGAATGCGAGTTGGGGCCATGGATGCAGACCCTAGTTGATTAGATGTTGTTGTAGCGTGAAGCTTGGAATGTGACCGTGCGTCTGGGAGCGAGTACAGCCGCGTATTGGGGAATATGGACGTTGTTATGGAGGCCCTGATTCCACTAACAGCGGCATCAGCATGGCTCGGGGGCTGTGACGATTGCGTCATAGTGGCGGCCCCCAGTCTGGTTGTCGATGTATCGAGCTGGGATGACTGTGATGACGCTGGTGCCAGATCTGTAGGTGACGGGGAATTCTGCTTTTGGCCATCTTCCCCACAGGTAGGTGGCGACGGTGACGTTTGACTCGTCCAATCTGATTCTGCGCGTGTGCTCCCGCGATCTTGCTGACGGTTCTCGCTTCCAGAGTCAGAGAATCGTCGGGATCCGTTTCTTGAGGCATTGCTGGACTGCTGTGATGAACTAGATGAGGATGAGGACGACCGGGTTGTCTTTGGACGAGGCTGGAGTGGAAAATAATCAGCGACGTCCTGCGGCCTTGCCGAGAGCGACGAGTGATTAGCTCGATTGTTTAGAGCCGTCGTGTTAACAGTTGAGGTCGAGTTTGGATGGGTATTGAAGAAGAAAGGAAGCGCTGAGGATGGAAGCGTTCCCGGAGAGACAGAGGAGAGAGAAGGGGAAGGCAATGGGACTTCCCTAGGAGAGTCAAACGAGGCGTGTCGTTTGATATGTGATTGCGGACGATGGCTTGGGGTACCTGAAGGATGCGAGGTCAGGGGATGAAGGTACGACGGAGATGGAAGGAAAGAAAAGAGGGGAAGAGAAAATTAGCAAATCGATGATGGATGTTAGTAGTTCTTGGGCAACAAGCAGAAAATAAAAATAAATGAAATGAAAATAAATATATATGATCAAGGCGGTTGGATGATGGCTGCCGTTAGCAGACAACCCCGTGGATCTGCTGATTTTGCTTGCAAATCACACACACACCCACGGGTTCATGGTCCGAGCAGAGATGCAAGGGTGACCTTTTCTTTCCCAAACCCAGGATACGGATGCGGAAAAAAGCGATGTGGCATATAATCGAAGTGGGGCGTAGGAAAGTGACGCCTGGAGAAGTTTCTCCGGAAGTCCCAGTCCTGCTGCTCGCTGTCACGGTGAAACAGGCAGAGACATCAAGAGGGAAGCCTTGAGGTGATGTTGCTCTTTACGATCGTGGTGCAAACGAGATGAAGCAAGGAAGAAGTGAGGGCTTACCATTCGGGCTGTTATGAGTGCTCCAGCGCTGAAGGAGGTCCTTGTCGACTGGAAGATCTGAATTGGTCGGTGCAGGAGGCATGGTGAGGGGTGAGTGTAAGATTTTAGGAGTACTTGTGTGTCGTCTATGGGTAGACGAACGGTTGTGGAGAAGGGAGTTCATAAGGAGGAGCGACGACGGGAGGTTGAGTGAGTCTTTTGGCGACTCCCGTCAGAGCGGTGTTGGGCCCATCCAAACGGTACAGCAATACACGACCAAACATCCCGTTACCACATATCGACATGACGTCATGATCGCTCGCAGCGCCACTCTCTCCACCAACACAAGGCGCCGACTCAACCTATTATCTATCAGGAAAATTAAGATTAAAAAAGTACAAAGTATTCCCTGTCCTAACCTCATACAACATACAGTTATATGTTGTACAATTCCGGCCCCAGTTTAACCTCGTGCCACACTCTCACTATCCATTAGTTTTACAGAACACATAATCAATGGCATCCTCCACTGATGCTCCAGTGCTGTTGTGGGGTTCCGCACCATCCGGGTCTGTTGCTCTGCCGCTATGGCCGGGCTTTCAGAGCACCACCTCGTGCCAGTTCACTGCCAGGCTGTACCCTCATACAGTTAGTTTGTGGATGTGCATATGACATATGTAGTTGAATCATGATGCCACTGAGGCTATGGCCGAGTCGGGACCGAGAAAAAAGAAAAGAAAAGAAAGCAAGTCACGTTTAACATGTGACCTGACGCGTCCCTGCCAAAAGTTCAACATGTCATTTGTCATCCCCGAACTGTCGACCGCCCATCATGCCTATCAGACGCGCCAGAAACGAGATTAAGCAGCCATTACAAGATATCACCGACCAGTTCACCGCCCTCCCCGATTTCCTCCCTACTGCTCTCCCACCACTTGGTCTCCCCACTCCAAAACCCAGGCGCAGGGCTAGGGCTCCTGGAGGAACTCTTGCAGCCAAACCCCGAGCTGCCAGAAATCCCAACGTCCCATCCTCTCTCCCACCTTCCTCCCCGCCCTCGACGTCTTCTCGTCTCCCATGGGACGAACATGAAGAACAGCACGAGCATGGCGAGAACGCCCACCCACTACAAATCCTAACTTCCGACGATCCTGCTGAAGAGGGTGCCCCTCACTTTGAATTTGATCTCGCAAATACTCCCGAGGACAGGGCTTTCGTCGCAGACGCGTCGGGGGATTGGGTCCAGGACGACCTCATGCTCGATGTCGCTAACATGTCCGACCCCTTTGGTTTCTTCGCCGTCGAGAGGCAGCTCAGGGCGGAACGTGCTGCGAAACCGGCCGCTGCAACTAGGCCTATTTCACAACATACTGCATCCTCGCCTGTTGTCGATACGACAGTGCCTTATCCCACGGGGCGCAATGACCTGTTGAACCCGCTGACGCCCCACAAACGGCTAGACAAATGCCGGACCATCGCAACTCCCAGCCAGTCCAGCGATGGCTTCTTTAACCCAAACACTAGCTCGTTGCCGAGCACCCCCTCACCGTCCAAGCCTACCTCGAGTATGACGAAGGGAAAGATAGTGCTTGTTGAGGACGATAGTGATCCCCCGAAGGATGCAGATGAAATCATGGATGCGGAACCTGCAACAGCGAAGACGAGGACTAGTAGAAGACTGAAAAAGAAACTGCGAAGCAGCGGAAGTCCGCTCACCACCACAAGGAATTCACATACCCCTCTCGCGAAACTCCCTCCACGACAGGCAGCACCGGTGTCAAGACTCACTGAAATGCCGAGCGCAGGGGACAGGGGAGAAGCCCTAGCACCCAAGAAGAAGAGAGGAATAAAGAAAAAGCCTGCTTCATCGGGAAAAAGAGTAAAGGGGAAGAACAAAGAAGACGCAAATGACCTGGAGGTCGAGAGACAGGAGGTAGGTGCCCGCATTTCTCTATTACGTGAGGAACGCCCTGATTTCTTCCTCCCTTAGAAATGGGAAAGAGAGCGCCAGGCACGCTTGGAGTACTTCCGGAAATTGCAGGATTATCAAGTCGAGAAGGAGAACGTGTATGTCATCTGAACTTCGCATGATGTTTGCGTTGTGTGGATTTACGTCTATAATGGTGACTGCCTACATATGACACGTAGGGCTCCTAAAACGACTTCACGTTCGTGGCCGTGCATTCACGGCCTTTGCCCTCTCCTGCGTAAAGAACTTGACTGCCGTTGCGCTGTCCGTAAACTCCTTGACAAGAGCCATCTTGGGCAGGCCGTCGCCGCCTTGTTTTGGGGGAACAAAGTGAACGATAAGCATGTACTCATTTGCGTAGGGGGCGCCTGAAGCTGATTCGCCTGTTGCAAAGCCCTTGGATGGACAGATGAGAACAAAACGGGTCAGGTGACTTGAGACACACATGGGCTGTTATGACATCACCAGCCTCAATGACCTCATGGAAGGCGAGCTGCATATTGTAAATGTGTATGTAAGCAGATGGATCATCTACTGTGACATCATTTGTGACTGCTCACGTGGAAATGCTTGAAGAGGGGCATGACCCCCGCAAAATATACGGCATACTGCTTTTTCGTCAGTACAGGCCGTCCCAGCGACTTGGGAAGGATACGATGCTCAAGCGTCTCGTCAAACACTCCCATGTATTTTTCATAGTCCCACTCATTTAGCGCGTCGCGGTACCTGAGCAGCGTTTGCATGTTCGGCGATGGCACAGGTGGCGGCTGGAAGGTGTAGCTGGACGACTGGCTTGTCGCAAATACCATCTTTTCAATCGACAGCAGAGCACGATGTTGCGGGGGAAAGGGTCGTTGTGGATGAGGCGTCTCCCGATGAACACTTTTTTTGTTTTGTTATATACAATTCCATGTCTAGCTCCATTTGTTTCTCCGACTTGTGCGATCGGTCTCCACTTCATCGTCAACGTTGTGAGATGCGCAGCGGGCGCTGATATATAAAATAAAAAAAAGAGCGTCCAGGTCGTGTTCATGACTTGACTCATGTCCGACCATAAAGGAGGAAAAGCTAGTAGATGGCACGACAGAAACAAAAAAAAAGAAAAGCGAACAGCTCCTACGCCGCTACTCCACCCTCTGCCACTTTCTTCTTCCGTCTCCGCTTTTTCTTTCCATGATCTTCCCCATCCTTGGCGCTCTCCCCGGGTTCAGTATCTTCCGTAGCTCGCTTGCGTTTCAATCCATCAGACGACCCTACGGTCGGAGGTTTACCCGTCGTCTCCAACGTGGTATCCTCATCGGCCTCACCCGCTTTCACCTTCATCCTCTCTTTTCTCCCCTTCCTTTTCTTCGCAGGCATCTCCCTTGCCCCGTCCCGACTCGAGCCCGCCGCCAATCCGCTAGGTATCCTTTGAGTGACCTTATTTCTGAGCTCCTTGAGCCGGTCATTTCTTGTCGAATCCCACTTCACCGCCTTGCGATAAGGGGCGTACTTCTTTACACTCATGTACTCGTTCAGCTCTTGGTCAGTCGCCATGAGAATCTCCGCAGGCGTTAATGCAAAGGTTTGAGCTTGCACTGGGATGTATTTGAACCTTGTCGGCATGTCTCCAACCTACATAACACAATGAATGAGATTGCCCTTTTCGCAGAGATCAAACTTTGTAAGCCCTCACCAAATCGTTGAAATCAAGTCCATATATCTCGTCCATGTATTCGTCAAGCTTCCGCTTCCTCATCTCCTCAGTCCCATCCCACTCCTCGTCATCCACTATTCTTTCTACGTCCGCATCCATAGCATCAACATCGACCCCTTCATCCGTGGCTTCTTCCTCCTTCCCTTTCTTCTTCTTCTTCTTCTTGGTCTTTTTCGAGGATTGTTCATCGTCAGACATGGGGATCGCGCCGATATCGATGTCATCATCCCATTGGGGCTTCTCGTCATCTACAGCACCATCGTCACCGTAAAGCCCGGCCATTTGGCGATCATGAGCTTCGGGATCCCAGTCTCCTTCGAGATCTAACTCTTGTAGCGCTGTGAAAACCAGTAACGATTTTAAGTACAAAAGCTGAAAGACGTAGCTAACACACACACCTGGATCACGGTCTAGAACTTTACCTCCTTCGCGTCCGATTCTCTCCAGTTTCTCTCTGATCTCCTTCATCTTCAGACCTTTCAGCCGTTTCACCTCTTCCTTCCTCTTCGTAAGTTCTTCCTCCTTCCGTTGCTTTTTTCGCTCACGAGCGTCCTTCCTCGTGGTGTCCTCTCGACGGACTAGCGAAGGAAGATTTCGCGGGTACGATTTAATGACTGCAGCATCTCTGCAAAACAGTAAGTGAGAGAAGGTACATCTATAACTCATTACTCACGGTTCTTCAAATCGAAAATTATATGAACTTTCAAATCGGTCAACAATTTCTTCAAAATCCTCCTCATCAAGTTCAGGGTCTGCAGTCGGGAGGTCATCACCTTCATCACCTGGGGCATCCGAGTCCAAGTCTGATGTTGCGTCCGCCTTCGCCTTTCCTTTCTTTTTCAATTTCGAAGAGGTTATCTCGCCGTAAGTTGGTATATGGCCCGCAGAACGATCGATCCACCCTCGGTTCAAAATATAGCTGCGACGATAAAGCATCAGCTGATGGTTTTCAGAGCGCAAGGACAACCACACTTCATGAGAAATTCTTGATCTTCCCCTTGCCGTGATTTCGCAGAGGTAGTCTTGCCATCCTTCGCTTTCTTCTCTCTCTTTTTCTTCTTTGTATCGTCATTCTCAATAGTCTCACCTTCACCTCCTTTAACATCATCGTTTGCATCAATAGTCACCAACTCTCGAAGGTCAGGTCCGACTTCACGCTCCAAATATGCCCGATATTCCTCTTCCTCTCTTGCCTGTTCATCTTTGGACTTCTCCCTGGGAACCAATAGACCATCGTCTTCTTCTTCATCTGCAGCATCGCGAAATGCCGCGATGGTCTCGTCACGTAAGACGCGCTGCTCCTCAACGTGTGGGAGCGGCTCGGGTGTGGGTGATCGGGAATCCAGATTGAGAGTAGATTCAAGAACAACTTGCCGCATCGTGATTGGTTTCGACTTCAGTAGCAAAATACCATGAGTTGGAGATCCTCCAGTGTCTACGCACGAAGCTTACTTTATCCTTCGGCGCTTTGGAGGGCCTTGAGATGGCTGCAGTCTTTTCTTGCTCTTCTGTCTGATGTTCAGGCATGTGCTCCAGCGCTCTGAGCAACTAAAGACATGGCACATACCACCGAATATATTTTTCTCTGCATTGTAAATCGCTGGGTCTTTTCGCTTGATCCGTGCGAGTGTTCGAAGGATTGCGGCGTCCACAGTTGGCGTCAATTCTTCTCCGTCCTCATCCTCTGATTCGTCTGATTCTGAATCCGTTGATTCGTCGTCGTCATCTTCAATGTCTGATCCATATTTTTCCTTTACTGAAGCAGGAGATTAGCGACGCTAATCGAAAATGAGGACAATACATACGCTTCTGGAGCTCTTCTCTTTCCTTCTTATACTCAAATGCCTTGGCATAGTGTTCGTTGATAGTCAAATCATGCAGAGACTCAACATCTGATCCCTCTGAATCCGACAACATGGACGTTGAAACGAAAGAGAAAAAAAAGTATGGTCGGTAGTCGGGCCGGGTAGTCACGTTACCGGCTCTGCGAATGACGCGCAGCCGACTGCGGACCCATAAGTATGCTGATCAACCGAGATTATTTAGTGGCGGTTAGTACGGTAAAGGCTGCGACCACTCAAGAAACTTTATATATAAGTTCAACTGATATCCCTCTCGCCAACAACAAGCCAGGATGATAATCACAACGGACAATGCTACCAGTAAAACCCCTTTGAAAGGCAGTGCGACTTCTCCTGCCGCCAACAGTTTTCACTCGACCTCTGGCCCCCCCTCTGGACCGCCCCCTTCGTATGGAGCCTATCACCACATCCAGCAGCCACACCCCGCCCAGAATGTCGTTGTTGGACAGGGATTCGTCCACCGCGATTCTCCCAGTCGACGATTCTGGCGCGCATTCTTCGTTGCCATTCTAATATGGCTACTCTTGACTATGCTGGCCCAGAGTGTCGCTAGTCTTGCTTACTGGAATGGTCGTGTAAGTCAGATCTCTGCAGCGCTACGCGATCGTTGCGAGCTGATCATTAGTACACTACACAATACCAGTGGATGGGCGACTTTCCCGTACCTTCAAATATAATTCTAGGAGATTGCGTCAGTGGAGACAGGTGGTTCGCCAAAGACATCGCAAACCAGTCTTCTCATGCAACGCTGCCATCGTTGCGGTTCCGCCATTCTTCAGAGGCCTCCTTTGATCTTCCCTTCTCCGCCGATAATTTATTCTTGCTGGCACGGGGATCCCAGTCTCACGGCACGGTCAATATTGAAACTTCGAAAACAGGAGATAATGTCAAGGTTCATGTTACTGTGAGCTACTATGATCGCGATATCCTGAAACCAGGCGCAAAAGTATGCCTCATCCGGCGCAAGAACAAAGAAGTGGGCGTCGGCATCTTTGTATGTACCATCATTTACATCAATAGGGTTGCCTGACATAAACAATCAGACACGCAACTGGGTCGGTCGCAAACGGAGAGGCTCAGAGCTGTATTTCGACAGTACAGTAATAATCCCCGCATCCGCGAGCGGCGATAAGATCCGTCATATCAAGGGGTTTGAGACCGATGTCTCTAATAGCCCTCACTACATCGGGGATCTCCAGAGGCTAGTCAACTTCGAAAACCTAAATATCAAGACCTCTAATGCCCATATACACGCTGAAGTTGGTCCCTTTATCACGGTTGTTACGACATACTAATCTCAGGATAGTCAGTGCGCACGACTAAAGGTGGCCTTTCGTCTTCCAATGGTCCCATCGAAGGAATTTTCAATACTTCCGATAGTTTGTATCTAAAAACAACAAATGCTCCGATAAGGGTTCATGTCGGTCTCGAGAACGACGATACTAGTATGACATCGCTCAGAATGAGCACCACTAATAGGTATGCCGACATGTGTATTCGCCTTGTTTCTCATTTGACCTCATTTCCAATTCTTTCTCTTAGCAAACTGGAGGCGAACGTGGGCCTGGTGTCATCGTCTGAGACTGGTGGGAGATATACTGTGACTGCTTCAACAACGAACAGCCCTTTGCGAGTCAACTTCACAACCTCACCCGTTAATTCCAGTTTAAAACTTTCCGCAACTACAACAAACTCACCCGCCTCTGTTTCTTTGCACCCTTCCTACGAAGGAAGATTCGACCTCTCTACAACACAATATTCACCTAAGCTCTTAAGGCGTGACGTGGAAGATCCATCTGGGAAGGGACGTGAGCGGAAGGTGAACCTCGACCCCACCGGTCGACGCTCTCTCAAAGGAAGTGTGTCGTGGTCTGGCAACGAGGGTCCCGGCTCAGTTACCGTCAGAAGTACCAATGCGCTTGTCTCTCTTGAGCTGTAGGGGCGGGGTAGTCGCGTTTGTATATTTTGCTGCTGTACGATATATATTTACATCATCGTAGTTACATGTATCCTGTATTCTTTCTAAGGCATAGGAGATTTTAAACCGAACGATTTTCGGATATACGCAAGCCTGATTGTGTGGTACTGTAGTCAAAAACCTTAGGCGCAAGGGCTTCTTTTAGCCGTTGAAAGAATAGGTTGTTTGACTCCGTTGTGTCGAGGAAGCAGCGGCGATGGATGCAGATATGTTCCACTGCTGGAAATAAAGCGAGCCACTGAGCAATAAGCGCCAGCGTAGAGTCTATAAATCCACTTTGACTCGGCCAATTATCCAGCTCCAATGTTTTTATGCAATGAAGGGTAGGTTCTAGTCTCACTTTGGTTTCTTCGCCCCTAAGCCATGCTTCTAGACCTGCCGAATACCTAAATGTCAGCAAAAGCGAAATATCGCTCCTACATGTTCCAATACAACCCAAAAGGTCATTTACATGACTAAAATGGTGGGTTTTACTGCCAATGGTCGTCGTAATCGAAGCCATCATGGGGAATGTCCCCATTACTGGGAAATAGCGGGTAATGTAATCGGACGAAGTCTGGAGTTTCGCGAGTCGAGGAAGGATGCCCCTTGGGAGGCGAGGGGGGTGCAACGGCATTAGACTGTTATGTCGCAAATCGAGAGAGCCGATAGAAATGTGACGTATGAGGAAGGTTTCGAGTGGCTCAGCCAGCATAACACTGTGTGTTATCGAAAGGTGTTCAAGGTTCGGTAGGTAGAGCCTTTCCGAGAACACAGACCATTCCTGGGCATTAAAGGTATGCTTGAACGATAGGGACGTTATATACGACTCGTTAAGAGCGCGTTCGTAGAAGGGTAGGAGGAAACGGGGGAGTCCTTGCATGCTGCAAGTGGTGAGGTGTGGGGCGGGTTTCGGTTTTTCGAAAAAATACCGATACGTATCAAGGACCATGGATGCAGGCCATGTCAACGGCGGGAGCTGCGACGATGGTTTGGATCCTGCATAAATCGAAGATTCCAGATTCTTGACACTCAGCGAGGTACATGATTTGAGCAGTATAGTATCAAGAAGCTCAAGCACAGCATCCTCCCAGTCTGGAATGAGCGGATGCATAAGCTGAAGGCTCACTTGTTGGATTGCTGAGAGCTTTGACACGAAGCGCCCAAGTTCGCGCACTTCGCATACCATGGAGTTGGGCGAGTCAAACTTTGTCGTTAGGTCGCAATGCAGGTGTCTGAGAGACGTGCCGATGACAGGCAACGCAATACCGAGTCCAGGTAACCCGCCAATGGTATTGTTTTTGAGTCCTAGAATAATGTCTTTGGCAGTGGTATCGATGCTGTGTCTTTTGAACAACACTTCGAGGGCCAGATAGTGTAAGCGGTGGGACACCGCTACAAGGGAGACGAGTTCGTTACGCGGGAGCCATTCAAAGATGTGGATCAAAATTTCATTGGGAAGGTGGAGGAGCTGGGTGGTCTCTTGCTGCGTGTTTGCAAGCGTAATCGACATGGCAGGCCAATGGTAGTTATGGGTAACAGTACCTATGTTCAACCATGGGAATGCGCTGAGATTTCGGAGATACATTTATGAAAGATATCGTTTTGAGCCAATTCTTGATAATCAACAAGAGTCCCAGCATCAATGACTCGACGCGGATCTAAGAGTAGATAGTAGTGACACAAAGGTCCGGAAGCTGGGGCGCATACAATGGTACATCGACAAAGAGCAGACGTATAGTTACAGAAACAAGTTGAGACGTGAATACAACTGTGGGGGGTTCATTAGGGATAGGCCCATGTCTGTATGATAACAGATGGCTGTTGTACATGTTCCGCGGAGGCGGATTTTCGGTCTTCAGTCTGGCTACCAATCGGCATGATAGATAACTATGAGCACCCAACATATCAGGTTATATCACCAAGCTTGATTTCGTGAATCGGGAGGGAAGAAATGAGGCGATGCCCGCAGATTTGGCCTTGCGACGCGAACTGGGCACTGGAAAATATCCGATGGAGTCCCTGGGATCGGACTTGGTGAAATGGGGTCCCAGGGAGACTACACCGTCATCAAATGGTAGCTGTATGATCATGTCCTTTGTCATCTAATTGTTGTGGATGGGTTAAAATAACACTCGGTGGTTTGGTGGAACTGCTTACGATCGGATTCACGGGGCGAACTGCAAACGTGACGTCGGGTTCTACGAGTACTGCAGTTATATGGTCATCGCGGGTGCGGGATTCATCTGAGTCTGGTTCAGACTCGTCCGATGAACTGCCGGAAGATATTTCTTCGTGGGTAACCTTCCTATTCCGTACTGTGTTGTCAAGAGTAAGGTGCGTGGGTATCGTGCCCGTGGCTCCCAGCCAGCACATGGCTGCAAAAGCGTCGGTTGGGAAATGAAGAAGCTGGGAATCAAGTCCTTCGAGACACGAGTGGTCAAACTCAAAGTCCAGATTTGTCGGATCGAGCATAGTTGAGATCGTGGAAGGGGAAATGCAGGAGATGTCGTCAAAGTCCAGGGATGCACGGATGTCGATTGGAATAACCTGGACGGAAGGTGTAGGTGCTCGAACCTTTGGCTCAACTGAAGTGGACCATGAGAATATATCAGATAGAGCACTCTCTTGTGATAGGGTGCTAGGATAGCTTGAACATGAAGGCTGGTGCAGTAAGGCCATTAAAGGTGTCCTGTTTGGTAGGGATTGTGTGGAACTCACGGTATGAGGCATAAAAATGAGGAGATGGGGGAGAAAGGGGGAAGGTGGTGCGCGAAAGGAACGTTAAAGGGGAGGTGAGAGAGAAAAGAGAAAGAAAAGGTTGGGCGGTGAGTGGCGCAGCCTAAAGAGACAGCTGGGAACGGACACTAGTCATCGTAGACACAAGCGCCGTTTTATAGAATTGCTCGATTTCGGCTCTTTTGTTGCAACCTGAATTCAATAATGTTAAGTCACGTCACAAAGGGTCACAAAATCCACATGGACATCCCATTGCGAAGACATGATAAATAATTACTTTTTTTTATAAATAAATAACAAAGAAAGAAAAGGAGAGATATGTAGACGTATGTCCAGAATCCACGTCCAAAAATAAATATATCAACCACAAGAGTGTGTAAAGGAGAGTAATCATCGTGGCGTATGATTCACCGCGTCAGCTATTTTGCTTTTCCGACGGAACTTTTGCGTGAAGCCCTTCGCCTTCGCCACCCAGCTGCTCCTCGCCGGAGAAGAGCCCGCCATCGAGAGTCGCGAAGCCTGATTCCGAAGGCCACCAGGAGCATGGACGCTCGCGCGGCTCGTTTCGACTCCTTCCTCTGACTCGACCGTCGCTTCCTCAACAGACACTCCTATCACCATATTCCCATCCCCCGTGGCGATGACATTCGCGGAACGGGCGCGGCTCAGCCGCCGAGGAAGGAATCCTCCGACAGCTTTGGAGATGCTCTGACGTCCAGCTATTTGACGCATCTGCGTAACGTGGCTGTCCTCTTCTATATGACCATTTTCATCAAAGTAGGCGGAGCCCCCTGAAGCAAACGAACTTGTGCTCTCGTTCTGTCACGGAAGCGAGGCCCCACGTCAATGTCCTATCGGAAAGAGGTAACACTACTATTTTATAAAACGGCACGCACTTTCAACTGCTCTCGATAGAAAGGAGACTTCGTAGCAATTGCAGAGACAGTGTTTGGGGTAGGTGGTCCCTGAGAACCTTTTGATACATCGTCGGCAAGCTACAGATTGCATGAGCCCTGAACAAGAAGCAAAGGCATTTGGATAACTCACCTGGCCAAACCTTGTTATGGAGATGCTTCCTCGGCGCCGGTTTCTAGCTTTGTATGTTGCGGACGAGCTCGCTTTCTCACCCGACCCGGAGGTTTCTGCCCGCGCGCTCGCAATCTCCTCCCGAGCACGCTTCTCGCTTTCTTCTTCCACTTTTTTAAATATCTATATATATATAATCATGTTAGTTAAGTCGAGGCGGGATGGGGTAACTAGATCACAACACCTTCTCAAGTGGCTCAGGACACGCATCCATGGCTAGGAATGGTTCGTGGTCAACTTGTAAAGAACTCTTGTCCGTACAAGACGGTTTTGTAAATCCAGAAGGAAGAGAAACGAAGAGAAGAGAAGAGGTTGAGGATCCAAGCCAGACTAGATGATTGTGATTCACTAGTTCCACACGTCGTCCATGTCGCCAACCGTACTTAGAGAAGTTTGTTGCGACGTTCAAACACCACTTTGTTCTGATGATGAGGATGACATAATCCCACCACGTGGAAGGTACCCAAAAAATAATTTCGATCACCACCCGACATGCCCGATCCGATCCTTGCTATGTGTAGCACAACGACAATTAATATAAAGGCTAGGGCATTTCTACATACACTGTACTTGTACCATTTCTGAGACGAACAGAGATGAAGCGTCCATGGATAAAGTAGGTAAGGCAAAGTGGGGCGAGCGAACAAGTCTTTTATAAGAAGAAAACTAGGGCCGAATTTAGTACACATAAATTTGGGGACACAATTTGGAATTTGTTGACAATTATATAGATTCAACATTGCCAGGCCATTATAATCAATGCAAGATCTGACGAAAGAAGGTGACGTGTCGCAACCTGTACGGATCGAAAGACAGAATAATTGTGATATTGCTCAATTGGTTAGACTGGTGGCCGATTCCTCAATCGTCTTTTTTTTAAACGGCTGGTCACGAGACTACCAATTGGTAATGAGACGCGATTTGTTTACATAAGTACAGATATTTGGAACAACCATACCAGGCTAAGAAACTTCCATGTTGATCCAGACAAGTGGGTATCCTCAGCGGCGGAATTTCCGAAAAAAAAATGGCGAGAATGAATAATTCGATGAACAACCATTGCCCTCATTTGGTTCTACCAACTTGTCGAGATGTGCTGTTTCTTCCGCTGGAGTTTTTGTCTGGGGGGGCATTGCTTGAAGAGCCTGTGTGTCCGCCATTGCTAGCTTTACGCTTGCCTTCTAGACCTAAAGCAGATTAATGTCAGATCATTCATCAAATCAATATCAGCTGGATGTCATATAGGTCATCCATCCATACTGACCATTTGATTCACCCGCTTTATCTTCAATCGGAGAGGAGACCGGTGAAGCTACTCCAAACATAGCGCTGAGTGTATCATAAACCTGGGTCATTCCTATGCCCTCAGGAAGTGGGCTTCGTCCACCGTCTGACGACTGAGCCCGAAGACGCTCACGCGCTCGATACACACGAATCGCTGTCTTGCTACCGAGCGCGTCAGCTTCTTCATCACTTGGTGGCTCATCCCGGGAGCATAAGATAGCATATAATGGAACGAGGAAGGCTGCATCAACGTCATATGACTGATATAGTGCAATTCGATCAACCAGTCCAAGGTCTTGCTTTTGGAGTTCCCTAACTGCAAGATTCTTCACTTCCTTAAACTCCCAGACATGGGCGAGCGAAAGAACACAAGTCCAATCTGATACCGACAAGTCATACAAAGAATATGTTCTAGAAGGGGTGAACACATCAATTGTCACCGTGAAAGCAGCCTGTTGGGTACTCACGGGTTGTAAAATATTCCTAGTAACTGTGCAAAATCTTCTGCTGGGACATCAACAGATATCCGAGTTACATCAGTAAACTCGTCCTTCGATGTTGCTTCGCCAGCTGGAAGGATCTGCTCTCGGAAAACGCGGGACTCGCGGTCGAAAAAATAACGATGTACGCGAAACGAAATATTTCCGCTCTTTGATCAAATACTGATCAATCTCCACACAGTATAAATTAATAACGACCTGCTGACTCACAACAATTATGAGGTCCGCTCCATTTATGTAGAACTTTGGATGTCGCTGTAATTCCTTCAATCCTGACTCATCTGGTGAAGAAGTGGGATGAGGGGCCATCACGCCGGTTGAGTAGTGATGAGGCAGTCGGATGCGCGGACAAGATCACAGGGGTCGAGGGGGGAATTGATGATTTTGATGATGGCAGGGCCTTTTATCAGACAGGTGCACGTGCTCGTAAACATTATTGTGTACGACGAGATGGTCAGAATTCCGGCGAAGGTCTCGTGTGCTGGGCGCTTGGGAAGCCCAGGTCGTAAGATGCTGACTCGAACGCGGCTGGTGGCAGTCCTTGGGATTTTTGTGACTGTTCTGAAAGATGCTTGCTTGATTGGGTAATTCGTAACTACAGTTGCGTTGTTTATACACAGGCGAGAAGCTATAGATGGCTCCTGATGTGAGCAATAAGTCACGTATAGTCCCAGTGCCCTTTGACTGGAAGACTTTGCAGAAGTGTGGCGGTGAAAAGTGATTCAATGCGGGTATATTCGAATGAAAAATTGTGGACCCTCAACGGCCCTATGTTGGTGCTGCGGCGCGTGTTTGTAGTTCTTAGTCTTATCGTTGAACTCGATTCGTATCTGGGGCAGTGTGGCAGTGTCATGAGGCGATGTACATGAAATTGCCCTTCACGATGGCACAATCCAGATTCTAGATCTTCTGACACCAACGTCACCCAGATGAATCTTAATACATAAACCCCTACCAGCAGAGGGACGGGTGTGGCAGTTCAAGTGTGTCAGTTCATCACAAGACCAGTATTTATGTCAGGTCAGAGTGAAAATGGGATTAAGAGACATGGGTTTAGACCAAATTCCTTGACTGGGTGTGAGGCCAGTCCGAAGAAAGTAAGCTATCAAACTTGGTTCTTCAATAGATCCGGGGTGCTGGTTTAAACGTTCACGACCCAGCCGTTGACTTCGATTTCTTCCAAGATCCTGCCAATGTACGTTTAGCCAAGGGCAAAAGAGTCTTGGGGATCGTGGGCTATCAACATTCTGTCTGCGAAATGAGATCACAAGAGGCATAGCTTTGAGGAGAATATATACGATACAATAGTATTGGGCATACGAATCAACAACGCAAATTCCGCATGTAGGTCAAAGTAACAGTTAGTCCCGAGCCATTTCTTCTTGCGTTCTGAACTCGTGGGTACATTTGTTAAAAACATCCTGAAACTCGTCGTAAGTTTTCCTCCCTAGTATGGCAAAGATGACACGGTGGAAAGCGTTCTCAAAACGTGCTCCGGGAGCTGTTAAGAGCCCTGCCCATAGTTTGGCTACAACTTTGACATCGTTCTGAAAGACGCCTGTCCCGAAGCTTCCGAGAACGAGATTTCTTGCGCCTTCTTTCTCGAACAAGAATAAAATTCTGCCCATTCTTGCCCTCATTAATTTCTCTATCCTTTCCTCCGTTGCATTAGCTGCTGATGTTCCTTTCAATGTCTTCCTAACCACTCCAGCATTGACTGCAGGGCTTGTCAGGACATCCACCTCCAATGGTTCCACCCAGGCCCCACCGTCATCGCGAAACACAACAACTCCGGGCGAGTAGATCATTGCGTGAGAGTAGTAACCATCCTTTGCATCGTGGTTGTGTAAGGTGTAGAAGGTTTGAGCGGCAGCTGTAAGGAGGGTTGGGTAAAGTGTTGAAGAACGCGCAATGGATTCTTCTTGTGCCTGAGCACCATTGAGAAACCCGCCTCCAGGTTTTTTGGCGGAGGCAAAGTTTAGCACACCAATTTTTCCTTCGTCTAATATGCCATTCGCAAGATGACGAACACCGTCGAGCGTGGAAATTTCAAGGATGGAGAACTCTGTGCGAATAGAAAGAGCAGGAAACGTTGGCGTTGGAGAGGTACGCCAGGTGGATAGCAACGAGTCAGGAGCGAAATAGCGCGTTTGACGCTTAGACTCCGCAGTTTTGCTGGCAAGGTTGTAAGAAACGCCGTTCAAATCGAAACCAGTGTCAATAGCTACGATTGTGTCAGCAGCTATTTTCCGAAGAGCAGCACGACGATGATCGTCCTTTTTCTCTTTCTTTAGAAAGTAAGAATCCATGCCGTGAGAGAGTATAAGTGTCGTGAATCTACAAGAAAGTAGATAAAGAGCTAATCGCTTTCAATTTAATAATGAGCATTGATTGTTTCGGACCCGTATCCAGACAAAAATCCTCGCATGACTAGACGCGACTCGACTTTTGACTCGGTCCCACTAATACTGATGATAGCACAAACGATATTTCATACTCTACGGGCGGGGCCACTCTTCCACCGACTATCAACGTAAGACGTCCCAGTCCAACTTCCAACACGTTTGCCATCCCAGAGCGACAAAAGCGTTGCGCGATTCTCTCTCAAACCTGCACGTTGCCCATTTACGATGGAATCTTCAAGTCCAATATACCAATGACCCCTCTCCCCTGTGACACGAAGAATCATCTCAGTCTCGTTCCTTCCCTTCTCTAATGAACATTTGTTGAGAGGAAACGACATTCCATTTCTTCGGAGGTTATGGGCGCATTGAACGAAAATCCGTCTATTATTAAACCCAGCGCCAGAGGGAACAAGAGCCAGCGTCCTGACGAACCGAGCCTGTGCTACCACAAGTGCGGCTGCAAGGCCAACCCCAAGCCCCAGATGGGCGGTACACAGTCCCAAACGCTGCCAAACGGGTCGCAATATATATTCACCTGAACTTGTGGGAGATCCCTCATCTAGTTTGGGAACTTTTTCTGACCAACGATTCCACGTTAGTTCTATGGCAGATCCACTTCATATCCATGGTCAGAAAGGCGTCGTTATTGAGAAGGCAGGACTAGACAAACGTCATAAAAATATCACAGGCGATGAGTGCTAGAGTCCAGCGGGCCCACCAAGGTGGCAAACGTTGGAAAAGGGGCGCATTTTGGAAATTGATGAGCGTCGATGGGATTCCCGATGTAGCACCCCACAGACGAAATAAATGAGAAAGTCGGTTTGTTCGATTTACAACAGAATGCATGGTTTTAAATTTTCTGCTGTCAATCAGCATGGCAAAAAGTACATATTTGTTGATGTATCAAGAGGTCGGGGATACTTCGGAAACTTCGAAAACCTCGACCACGGCCTTCTTCACTTCATCAGGCTTCTTCCTTCCCCACCTCTCCAGTTTTTCCCTCACAAATGCGATATTCACTGTCATCTCAATCCCCAGTTGCCGCCCTTCAATAACATCCAATGCATGTGGCCTCGAGCAGAGCGCGACAAAGGAGGTATACGCCCATTGCCGTTTGATCTTATACTTCAACATAAGTTCCACTTTTTCCACAGGATCGAGATCGAATTTTCCGAGTTCCTTGACAGCCAAATCGCGAATATCTTTGAATTTCCATAACGTCGAGAGGTCCAGTATTGAAATCCATTCTGGCGCGGTTTTTGCTTTGTATTCCCCAATAACACTATCCCAAGGCAAGAAACGATTGAATTGAAGGTCCAGAGTAGATTGGCGTGAATTCTGTAACTCACGGAGGATAGATGATCCACAATAGGCGTTCAAAATCAATACTTTGTACTCCTTCCAACACTAAAGGATGGTCGTCATCTGTGCCCTCCTTGGCCTTCTCGACGTCGATCAATGCTGACGTTGTCTTCTCGAAGAACTGAGAATGTCTTCGAAGGCTACCATCCCATATCTTGAAAAGTACCTCATATATCTAGTCCCCGTTAATCTTCGTCTAGAGCTTCTAATCCAATAGTACCTGAATTACAATATTACCATCTTCAAAATAATACTCTTCGTGTCGGCGAGGCTTTGGTCGATTCGGAACTGACACGTATGGTGGAGGACCCGCAGGCTCGGAAACGTCGGCGACAGCCATTGTCAAATTGTTGAAGATAAAGTCCACAGTTGTGCACAGCCCTACAGACATACAGGCGCTTGTGTTTGGAAAGGGTAACATGTACATACAGGAGATACCCCTAGGTCACTGTACACTCCGGGAAGAAAGATGCCGCGTTGCCGTTCAACTCTACATTTTGACAACTATACTGAGTTATACCAGACGGGTAGCTAAATGAGTTGTTAGGGTTATGTTTCAAGGTGAATGTGGACTTCAGCGTACGAAAGAGCTAAGTCGTTCAAGTTGATGTTGCTACAACGACCATCGGGAGAGCACCCTATTTGTGCGACAACGGGCTTTGTTGAAGTACCAGAGACGCTGTCCCAGAAGTTTGAGAGACAAGGGGGTGCTCGGTTAACCATGGACTGACTCATTAAACCAGATGTCCCGAATGTACGTGTTCGAAGGGAATTGTGAACACATAGTTGCATTTGTGAAATAACACTGTTAGGCGACAGGTCAAAACGATTGAAGAAGACGAGAATTCAGCGTACCTGATCGATTATTACGGGATGGTCAACCTTGCTTTGAACAAAATGATCGAAAGTGATATTTTTGACACTACCTCCTCCGACAGTTGGACCTGCCCATGCTTTGATTCGTGCCCCATTCTGAGCATTTGACATAATAATGTTTCTGATGGTATGTTAGGTCAGTTTTTTTCGTGGGTCATAGACATGAGACCCACGATATAGTTATATTCTCGACTATATCGAAAACTCCGGGGTATTGTCCGAGCGACCTTTGAAGTGGTGTTCGAGCCATATGGAGAGCAAATGGAGGCAAAGTAACAAACCCAACAGATATTCCGCTGAGCGGGTGTTCAAATGACGACCTCTTTTGCATAAAACAATGACTCACTGAGAACCATTGCAATTAAGGTTGGACACAATAATGTTTGTTGAGTCTATATAACCGTTAGCACCTAGGAGTCTTCCTGGATTACAGGGAATGAACTTGGTTTGAACGAAACGCAGTCATCCCCGTTGTTGATAACCGAATTCTTAATGGTGACGTTGTCACTGCGATAGATATCCCATCCATCAGAGTTGTGGGGACCGTTGGCGGAAGTCGATACAACGTCAATGGTGATGTTGTCGTAAAGGATATTTTTTCCCTCGTTAACCTAGATCAAATACGACTTAGAATCGCTCTCCTTTCTATATGTTTTCAGATACATGCTAGATTGACCCATTCAGGCCCGTTTATCATCTTGATATCCTTGATAGTTACATCAGTTGCCTGGTACAGGGTGAGCACAATGGGGCGGAGGATCGTCTTATTCGTTGGGCTATAGTACTGGTCAGAGACAACCTCTCATTGAATAGATCGGCCAAAACGCTTACATCGCATCGTACCAAGTCTATTGCCAGATTAGTGGTAAAATATAACCCCAGGACATATAGACTGTACCTGACCCGCACCGTCGAGGGTGCCTCCACCATCAAAGTGGATGTTCCTACCACCCAGAATCCAGAATGTAATTTGATTTTGGTACGAGAAGTAAAACGCATTCTGATGAACATATCGGCCAGGAGACCGGAGAGCTTAGAATATCACCCACCCCAGTCCAGTAAGGAAGGTCGGGTGCGAACCTAATTGTTCCTTGTAAGTTCTGAAACAACGTCAATCACGGGCTACCAATCAGCGAACGTAAACTGACGATGTGCCTGTCGACAATTCCCGTCATGTTCAATCGCGATGCGATGTTAAGGGTAGTGTTTTCGGGAATGACCACCCTCCTACAGCTCTTAACGGCATGCAAGAAGTAGGGAGCATCGTCACCTCCACTCGCTGTCACAGTACAAAGAGGTTTACGAGTGGTGCCCTGTTCGAACTCATGGCGTCCGTCCTGCGCTGCGTGTGTCGTGTTTGATACAAAAAAAACGAGGAAAAAGGTTAGAATAAGGCGCATTGTTGATAGGTTGGCGTTGATTCGAGACAAACTTCCGAGAATTTATATAGGTAAATACGTACGGCCCGGATGGCGCCTGGTCGGGGAATTCCTCAGCCGCAATAAGGTAACCGTCTGGCTAGCAGCGCGTTAGGCAGGAGAAATCGAGGAAGAATTTGAAGAATGAACGCCCGATCAATAGGAAAGAAGGCAAGATGTGTGCATGCGGTTTGGCCTGACTCCGTGATGATTTTGGACCACGCCATGTGTGCGTCTTGCGTTGTATTTCCCAGTGCTCCTGAAGGATATCAAACAGATTAGAGAATCATAGGAAGAATGACATACATTCCAATAGCTTCCATTGAAAGACTATTCTATGATAATAGAAGGGCTTCAAAATCGTTCTTTGAAAGTATATCCAAATGAACTTACGGACAGCTGAAGTGATGAAAGGCGGTACGAATGCTGGAATCTCGGTCCGCCCGCGCGGAAAACGCCCGTTGAAATGTTTTTGTGTTGGCGACATTACAAAACTAATCACGTCTTTGATAAGGCCTCAAATATTCAAGCCAATCGATAAAATTTTCAGAAAAGCAGAACAAGGGATACACTCCAACTGAAATAAGTGTCTTCACGTCTTGATACATGTTCCGAACAGAGGGGCGTCATTCCCAAAGACCTGTACGTTCTGGCAAGTGTACTTGGCAGCACCAGACGGAGGGCTAAGAAACCGGTCGGTATTGAGCATGTTTTCTGATAAAAAGAGCTCACGAGAGACTGAGATTGTTTACGTTGATGTTGCTGCAGCGTGCGTCTGGGGAGCATGACAGTGCGGCCACGACAGAACCTGTAGCTGTCCCAGAGATGCTAAACGAAACATAAAGAATCGAACTTATGAAATTATGAAGGACCATACGCATTGAAAAATATGTCTTGAATGAACGTGTTTGAAGGGAATTGTGCACATGTAGTTGCATCTGTCATGTAGCACTGATGCAGTCTGCTTTAAGGACGTATAATATATACTTGAGTGAAGGAAATATACCTGGTCAATGACCACAGGGTGATCCACTTTACTCTCAATGAAGTTTGTGAAAGTGACGTTTTTGACGATACCGCTGCCGACGTTTGGACCAGCCCATGCTTTGATCCGGGCGCCATTTTGAGCGTTTGACATCCGTATATTCCTTGGTATGACATCAATGATTTTCTACGGTTGTCCGCTAAACCACAAACCTCGCCGTCACGTTCTGCACAATATCGAACATACCCGGGAACTGGCCCAGCGATCTGCTCGAAAGTAAGAATTAAGTGTACCCTAGGATAATTATCCGCTAACCCGACAGATATACCACTATGACACAACATTAAGATAATGCCCATATGCAGCAGGAACTTTTACGTACTGAGATCCGGTGCAGTTAAGGTTTGAGACGAGAACATTCGTCGCATCTAAGAATTATTAGTGGCAATGTGTGACATAGATTGGTGTGATCCTGACTAGGTTTGAATGCTACACAATCATCCCCGTTAGTTATGACGGAGTTTTGAATCACAACATTATCGCTACGATAAATGTTCCAACCGTCCGTGTTGGCAGCACCATGAGGCGACGTTGAAACGGCGCTGATTGTGATGTTGTTGAAAATTATATTTTTGCCTTCATTCACCTGGTGCTCTATTGGTCAAATCCTATAAAAAAGCTATACAGATATACCAAGTTGTGCCACTCGGGTCCGTTGATCATTCTGATGTTTTCTACAATGACATCAGTGGCCTGGAAGAGTGTCAAGATAATTGGACGGCGGAGGGTAGAGTTCGTCGCGCTGTAGGGTGCTCCGTTGACCTAGGCACGGACGAGGCGCGGAGAACGCAGGTGTACTCACAAAGTGTCGTACCAGAGCTAAATAGCTGATAAGTCACTACATATATAAACACCGGATAAAAGAGGGTGAACCTGGCCTGCTCCATCAAGTGTTCCACCTCCGTTCAAAGTGAGGTTTTTTCCGCCAAGAATCCAGAATGTAACTTGGGACTGAAAGGGGAAGAAGAATGCATTCTGATATTCGAAAAGCGTCGTCAAAATGTCAGTACTAGTAGTAGGTTAGGACTATAATAAACGTACCCCTGTCCAATAAGGGATATCCGGTTTGAACCTTATTGTTCCAGTTAGGTTCTTGATTTACGAGCTTTTAGTGATTTCTTCCGAACGCCAGAGGGGGGGAAAAGCTCGCACAATGTGTTTATTTGTGAGTCCCGTCATGTTCAAACGAGTTGCGATGTTCAGAGTAGTTGTCCTTGGGATAGAAACAGTTGCGCATGATCGAATGGCGTTCAGAAACTGAGGAGAATCGTCACCGCCACTTGCAGTCAAGATACATGATACCTGAGCCTGGGCGAAACTCGCAACAAGGCTCGACAGTGAGAGGGAAAGCAAGAGTCGCATGTTTGAAATAATACAGCCATTAGGAGGATCTTTTGGCTACCTTTATAGTACAACGGCGGACCGAGAGAACCCCACAGTAGTGTTCGAGTATGCTGAAGAAATGATCACGGTGTAGGTAAAGACGGCCCGGTTTGGTTATTTATAAAGTTATGGGAACAAGGCTCATGCTTATATAAATATGCCTTCAATTCCCTTTGTTACATGTACAGGTCGAAAACGGAACATCGCATTTATCTGTGGGATGGTCATCATTCTTTATCTCATTCCACGGCAAGTGGCCTCCTTGCAGCCACGTTTAGACATTTTGAAGGCTATATAAAGCTGTTCAAGGAGCAATTTAGAGAAATTTGCTACCTACCTATGCCAGCTCTCCTTTCAGG
This sequence comes from Collybia mongolica, assembly GCA_013420905.1. Classification (NCBI taxonomy): domain Eukaryota; kingdom Fungi; phylum Basidiomycota; class Agaricomycetes; order Agaricales; family Clitocybaceae; genus Collybia; species Collybia mongolica. Next base: position 2,380,139 of record JAAXNY010000004.1, read on the forward strand.
TCGATTGTACGAACTGTCGAGCCCGGATGCCCCAACAGAACATCCAACATACTATATGCCGGGGGGGGACATTGTGATTCGAGTACGATCTCATCCTTTACTTAAAAAGCCGTTTTCAGTAATCAAAGCATAGGTCCAAAATACACTCTTCAAGCTTGATCTCTCCGTCCTTCACACGATGTCACCAATCCTTCGTATCATAATGCCACCCGTTTACGCTGGAAAGACGCGACTCCATGGTTTTGATCATGACCAGCCATTTGTTTTACATGAAGTGACGGAAAATGACTTCGTTCGGCTTCTCTGGGTCTTGTATCCATCGTATGTCATGCTGTTGCTGTTTCCTTGAACATTCTGACTTTGTGTGTAGTACCCACCAATCATGCCAGCCTATGACTATCGAAGACTGGGTGTCAATCCTCAAGCTGTCAACTAGGTATCAAATAGAGGACATTCGGAGCTTAGCAATGGCGCGTCTCCACGCATTGCCTCTCGATCCTGTGCGAAAAATAGCCATCTGGGAGGATTACCATCTCGATTCAGCCCACCTTACTCCTTCATACGTGGCTTTGTGTCAACGCAAGGAACCACTCACTCTTCCGATGGCCATGGCTCTGGGCCTTAAGACTTTCACAAAAGTTGCTGCTGCACGCGATATTTTCCATTATAGGACGGGATTTGGATGCTGCAGACGATTTAGTCAAAGCGACAAGCAAAGGATCGCAGAGGAAGTGGTGCGAGACGTGTTTTCTCGACCTAAAACATATTGACCTGGACTCTGGTTTCCACAACTTGACGATATTTATGATCTATATCTATCTACATTCATGTAATGCAATAAATCTTCATCGAAATTAATTAGTTCCTACGCTGGCTCAAAAATACAAACAGCCGTGCCATCATTCCGGTTCTTGTATGTCCAACCTCTGGGGGTTCCTGTACGAACATATTCAAGCCTTCATGAATATTTCCAGCATGTGTCCACCGCCGTACGACATCAACAAGCTTTTTCTCCCACCACCTCATCATCATCGATTCCTTTTCCCAAACGCCGGTCGTCCAGATGGCTAGCGGCCCATCAGGACCATCTTTGGAAACGTCCTTTTCTTTTCCGTCCACCCCCTCATTTTCGTGGGCGCAGGTGAGAGCCATATTTACAAGTGTTGGAGATGCTCTTCGCATCCTGTTTGTCATCACCATATCCGTGAATATGCGGTCGCCTACGATGATCAACTCTCCGTCTCGTATTGGGAACCGGAGCGACGAAAAATATCCGCGAATTGCGGAGATACAGGAATAAGCTGGTTTCATAGATTTATGCAGCAAAACCGGAACGCCTGTGCTATGCGTCACAGATTCTGACTGGAGTGGCAGAAGGTTAGACGTTGGTAATGATATAATTAAAGAGATCGGCCATACTTGAATTCCTCCAGGGTCCATCCATGTTCCTGCAGAGTTGCTGACAATCAACACGTTGCCTTCACCAAAGGTCTTCTTACATATGTCCCACGCGTCCTATAGGAACCAATATCAGTTGGACCTACATAAGTTATGGAAGTTGAATAACCTGTATTTCTGGGACGATGGTGTCTTTGTGGGGCAGGGTCTTAATTGGTTCAGTATGAGAGATTGCGCTATGATGTGTGGACATACTAGGCAGTTGTCTTTGTCAAATACCGCACCCCGGTATCCTGCTTTATGGAGAGCAACAAAATCAAGATGTCGAATGTCTTGCTGCAAGATACTTGCTGAATGAATTGGAAGAGCTCCAGTGAAAATAACATACCCTTTATCGCAATGCTCGGCAGGACGAGACGAGGATGGGAGAGAAGTTGAAACGGGACAAGAAGCCCAGGAATATTCAACGGCATGGTTGACACTAGGTTTTGGAACCGCAGCTGTTCGGAAAATAATAAATATTTTATATTAGGGTTCTCACGGTCATTGAAGTTATCCTGGTTGTTCTCTGCATATTATTGAGTGCCAACACAACAACAATGAGCGACTTTTTCCAATCCGGAGGTGACGATATTGACTTTGACCGCGCTGCATCCGCATTCCCCGACATCTCTCTCGAAATCGAAGGCGACATCCCCATTTCTTCACAAGCTCCTCCGATAGCCGCGCGAAACAACAGCTCTGGCTTCTCGTTCGATGATTTCGACAACCCGCAAACCAACACAGACGTGAAGGTTACTGGCGACGATGAAATTGAGAAGTTTGAGACTGAATTCCCTGACATTGACATAGGACAAGTGAGTCGATTTGCTGCTATGGGATATAGAGGTTGTGCGTAGAAGAAGCTGGTCGTATATTGGGGCAACATTGGATGGATTGCGGAGGATTGTTTAATCTATCCATTTTATACTGAAGACATCACTGAACTGTGACTAATCGGTACTACTTTGAAATTAACGGCGAACCCACAGCAGCAGCCTCCTCCACTCCAACATCAACCGTCCTTCGGGGCAACATTTGCTCCTCGACCACAGCCATCAGCATATTCATCAACTCCAATTCTCAGCCAACAGATAGACGAAGACGAACCTCAGGTTATAAGGTGTGCACAGTTTTGTGTCCTCACTAATGACTCTCAATGCTAGGTGTTCAGAGACTGGCGTGAAAAGCAGCAGGAGGAAATCAGAGCCCGCGATGAAGCGTCCAAGGCTCGCCGCCAGGAAACGATCTCGAAAGCTGAGCGCTCCATAGACGAATTCTATGATGACTATGCGGCGAAGAAGCAAAGGACCATCAGAGACAACAAGTATGTTACATTTGGGACTAACATTCTCAATGTAAAGGACTAATGAGTGGTTTGCTTTAGGGATCAAGAAGCTGAATACCTTGCCACACTCTCAGCATCTCTTTCAACTGGAACTACATGGGAGCGCATCTGCGAGCTCATTGAGTTGCAGAATTCGCAAAGCAAGACTATTGCAAGGACTGGAGCAGGGACAACTGATTTGACCAGGTTTAGGGAAGTATTGCTGAGGCTGAAGAGGGAGGGTGACGCAGCTCCCGGAGCGGGAGGTTACTAGGCCATTTTAATCGGGACATTTCTTCAACTACTTCTCTTATACATTCGTTAACACCCCCAACATATCGAATGTAAGGTTAAAAAGGCACCCGCAGCAAGCGTGCACCATACATTCAATCATTCCCTGATATACCACCGACTTACATCTTTGAGCGTTCATTGGATATTGCAGAGCCTTCATTGTTCGTCAAGTGTGCTTCCACGAAAGTAACAATTTCATTTGCAAGGTTCTCTTTCACTCCTTCAGGTTCGTTCTGCAACTCATGGAAGCCGCCCTTCGAAATTTATCAAATCGATACGAAAGCAAAATAATATGAGGATGGTGTACCTCAAATAATGTAAGCTTCTTGTTGTGTGCTGTAATTCTATCATGGAACATTTTGGTTGCAATATGGGATGTCACCTGTGCATTTGTATTAGCTCTAGATTCTGCGTTTCAAATGTATGGAGTGAAACCTTGTCTTCTGTCCCATGAACAAAAAGAACCTGGGGGGGGGGGGGGGTGGGATTAATTCATTTTAGAGGTTAATAGGTGTTACCACATACAGGGAGTGCTGCAGGCCAGTCCTTATAATATATGTCCAGCAGATTCTCGCCCTAAGATCAAATAAGGAGGAGAGTATACCACTTAATAAAAGTAAAACTTACGTGGGTTAGCATGTCGTGTAAACCACGAAGAGAACCTGATTGTCTGACAAGGGGATCCTTAAGATATGCCTCATTCGAAGCTGCATCCCGAGAAAGATCCTAGTATTATGACTGAGTTAATAGTTATCTCGCGATATAACGAGAGGACGTACACCAGCCACAACCGTCGCAGGGATCAGTGTGTAGGGAGCAAACAAACTGGCCTTCCCTCCCACCCAACGGAGCAGTTTAGGAGCAGGCTTGGTTTGAGTAATCAGGGGACTGGTAGCAATAACGCCGGCTAAAGAAGATATTATTGCTTGATGAGGAGAGTTTGCTCCTTGGGTGACAAAGCCCAATGCTTCCCCCCCTCCCTAAACAATTATGTGTAAATACCAAAGTGTTCAGTATGACAGGTAGCTATGACTCGCCATGGAGTGTCCCATAAGGAAGATAGGAATACCGGTGAACGTCTTTTGTGCATGTGTTAAAGCCCAATCAATATCGTCCATTTGTTCTTTCCATGACGTCTTGCCATATGCGCTGCTCCTGCTCTTCTTGCCTTCCACATCCTGGGCAGTCTTTCCAAAACCCCTTTGGTCTAGCGCAAAAACAGCTATGTTGTGCTGGAGGAAAAGAGGGTGAAAATGGGAATAACGTCCAATATGCTCTGCGAACCCGTGGATGGCGACCAGTAGAGCCTTCGGAGGGTTGGGTGGCATGTATGTTCGCGTGTAAAACTGGGTTGATTGAGGGCCGGAAAGCCAGGATTCCGTATATGAGGACGCAGCAGACATGATATTGTTTCTTGTAGGGACTTTTCGACTTCCAGCAATGGAGCCTTGAATACCCGACCTCGAAATTGTCGTCCAAAATGTCTTAAACATGTGTGTGCGGGCCGTAATCATAACCGTGGGTATTTGCCTGGGCAGGAGCAACCAAACAACGCGTGAAAGTTCCAGCTACCAACTACCATACTACCCGACGACGCGTACTCACGCGTGTCACATATGGTACGTATATCACACCGCAGGCAACGATCATAAATCAAAGGATAGATGTTGGTGGAACGCTTATCGTGGCCAGGACTAACTCACCTGTGGGAGATGACATTGTTATTATTAATTATTATTATTATTATATAAGATGGTATAAGCACGTGACGTTAACACGCTTGGCTCTATTGGAGGCTTGGTGGTCGAACAACTCTTGAAATTTCTATTCAACATTCCCAACTGTCGCACACACTGGCCACACAAGGTCTTACCAGGCTCAACTGCCTTTTAATAGGTCTACGTTTGACATACTGGTTGTAATCTGAACTTTCGGCATGCTTGGGATCTATGCTCGTACGATTCTGAAACGGACATCCGGCTTTTCGGTGAATGGTTGTCGTCATCAACACTATCCTCAACATGCTGCCATTCTTCTACAAGCTCATTCATGCTCTCGGGGGTGGTCTCTAGGTTACAAAGTGTTCCACACTCAGTCACCCCTCAGATTACCATCTGGACCCTCTGTACCCCAAAAAGCCCAAACGTCAAAACAGCCTCCTTCAAAACCATCTATCTTGTCTCAACTACCCTCGGTCTTTAAAAGGTCTCCAGAGACGGCTTCATCTTTTCGGAAGATTATGACCCTAGCTAAGCCCGAACGGAAGCCCTTACTCATGGCAATTGGGCTATTACTAGTCTCGTCTTCGGTTTCTATGAGCATCCCATTTACCATTGGAAAGCTAATAGACTTTTTTTCGACTACTAATCCAGTATGCACCACAACTGTAATCCCACGCTCGTCTCTCTGACTGTCCCTAGCATATCCCCTTGGGCCTTTCCGTTTGGCAAGCGTCTACCCTCCTCCTGTTCCTATTCACTACTGGCGCCCTGGCAAACGCTGGCCGTTCCTTCCTTATGAGAATGTCAGGTCAGTCATGTGGATCGCTGGGATCAACCTTGGTATATCATTACTTACCTGTGAACATAGGCCAGAGAATTGTTGCAAGGCTCCGTGAGCGGACATACGGCGCTGCCCTTAGACAAGAAGTCGAATTTGTGGAACGCGGAGAAGGTGATGTTCTCAGCAGACTCAGTGTTGATACGAGTATAGTCGGGGAAAGGTCTTTATATACCATCCTCAACGCCTATTTGATTCAAACTTGTTCCTAGTGTCACGCAGAACCTTTCTGATGGTCTACGTTCGATTGTGATGTCCTCTGTCGGCCGTGAGTATGTGTTGGCTTTACTCCACCCATCCTTTAATTCCCCCCGCTCTTTCAGTGGGCGCCATGTTCTATCTGTCTCCCACCCTCACCCTCTTAATGTTGGCAGTTGTCCCGCCCGTTTCTTTGGGTGCTGTGCGTTCTCCCACCATTGCCTTCATGCAATATCGTAATTTTCCGAGAAGGTTTTTTACGGTCGCTATCTTAAAAAGCTGTCCAACAGAACGCAGGAATCAATGGGAGAAATGACGAAGGCAAGACACGATTTTAACTTACATCCTCAGTCGTCAAATTCACAGTAACTTAGGTTGCTTCTGAGGCATTATCAGCGTTGCGGACAGTCCAAGCTTTCAATGCTCACCCTCAAGAAGAAAAAAAATTTCATGACCGGGTCACAACAGTCCTCAGTTTGGCAAAGAAGGAAGCCGTCGCGAGCGGGATCTTCTTTGGAAGCACAGGTTGGAGCGGAAATGTTACGTTGCTGGCATTGCTAGGTTATGGAAAGTCACGCTTTCTTTGAAAATCTCCACTATGTTTACGACATATACAGGTGGCACTCTCGTGTCTCATGGTGAAATTTCCGTTGGTGATTTAACGAGTCTTTTGCTCTACACCGTCTACGTTGGTAGTGGTCTACAAATGCTGACGTAGGAACTGTTCCGTTGCTTGTAGGGCCGTTGCTAATTTATGTCCTATAGATCGTTTTTCGTGAGTGACACAACCTATCATACCCATAATGCTGACTTATTACGTCAGTCGTCTATCATGCGTGGAATTGGTGCTGGAACGCGTATATTCGAGCTCCTCGAAAGGAAACCTGCTATCCCACCAAATGTGGGTGTCGATGTCATGCCGACTCGGCGAGGTCCAGTCAGGTTTGAAAGAATACAGTTCGAATACCCAAGCCGGAAAGGAGTCGATATTTTGAAAGATTTCAATCTTGAAGTCGGAGTTGGTGAGAGTGTTGCAATTGTGTAAGATATCCTTTGATTTCCCCACAAGAGCCCATCTGACATCTACGAATCCTAGCGGGAAGAGTGGTGGCGGAAAGTCATCCATCCATTCGCTCCTCTTGCGTTATTATGATCCTGTGCAGGGAAAAATAACATTTGATGGTCAAGGCATGCTCTTCCCCATTTTAGTCCCAGACTTTTCGTAAAACATGTATTTTTCAGACATCCGGGAATTTTCGGTTTCCTCTTGGCGGCAAATCATTGGTATTGTACCTCAAGACCCAGTGTTATTTACTGGAACCATTGCATCCAATATCGCATACGGGCATTCAGATATCACGCGAGAACAAATCGAGAACGCTGCCCGTGAAGCAAATTGCGAATTTGTATGGGGTATGCCAAAAGGCTTCGATACAGAAAGTGAGTTTATTACGCATTGTCCATGGATACCATTAAATCTTGTACTCTGTTTTATTAAGTTGGACGTCTCAGTTTGAGCGGAGGACAGCGACAACGATTGGCGATTGCACGCGCTCTTCTCAAAAAACCCGCTATTTTGGCCCTCGATGAAGCAACGAGTTCGTTAGATGCAAATTCGGAACGACGGGTTCGTCGTTATGTACTAACCGTGTGATGGCAATACTAACCGTTGTACAGGTTAACGACGCTGTCGATAAAATCTTGCAATCCCGACAAACCACTTGTCTCTTCGTCGCTCATAGGCTATCCACTATTGCACGGGCTGAACGGATAGTTGTCCTTGAAGGTACGTTTTTGAGTCAGAAAGTCAATCTCTTATCAAATCTTTCACTGGTAGACGGCAAAATCACTGAGTCAGGAACATATCGCCAACTGGTTCGTCGTGTCCCTTGATCTATCTATTACATCTAAATATATGTCGCCCAGGTCAATGATCCAGACTCGCGATTCCGGGTTCTTATGGCGGCACAACTGAACGCAACTACTGGTGAACACGCGTCTCATGGCGCGCATGAGGGGGGCGATCCGCGGGAGGAAGATCTATGAAGCCCGCCGAGTCTATTACGGTTATTAGTGCGTGCGCCTCATCGTGCCTTCCTCGCTATAGAACTCACGTCGCCTCGAGGAGCTTCCACTTGTTTATTTGTAGAAATCGATTACTTGAATAGAGCTACATTCCACGCACCGTGTTAGTCTGAGTTTACCCGTCGTTTTTTATTGAGCTCCCCGCTACCACTAAATGTGATCTACATGCATGGTAACACGTTTGCACCTCGTGCCTTATGGTTTATAAAAGTAAAACTCAACATCGGAGTAAGGTCTCTTCGCAACGACCATAACCCCCCGCACGCCCGCGTCTAATACCATGGAGCCATTAACCCCTACTAGCTCGCCGTCCAGGCTCTCGTCGCTCCCCGTAGGAATGATGTCTACCATGATCCCTCCTCTTCCACTGTCCACCACGAAGGACTTACTGTCCTCGATGCAAGAGGAATCAGAGGCACTTGGGGTGAAATCTACAACATCTCTTGGAGATTCAGAACACTGGCTTGACCTGTATATATGATAGGCAATATTCGAAACATTGCATGATCAAACTATGCAACTTGCAGTATCCGAAAAAACAGAGACGGCGCAGGAGCTCAAAAAGTGTGTACCCTCTGTAATTCTCCGAGGAATATTCCCTTAGTGACTTTGATTAGACTTCGAGGTTTCATGAAGGAGCAAGATCGAACCCATACAGAGGCACTCGCTGAAATCCAGTGTCTGTGTATATCTTTCATACTTCATAGTTATCTACTGATGCTTCCCTGTTGCAGTGATCCTCAGTAACCTCCTCGAAACCGGGTACTTTGAGCACTTGAAGAGGCAAGGTAACTCAAGACCGACTTGTTCGTCTATGATAAATAAAAGTTACTCTAGTAAATCAGGAGATAGAGGAGCAGATTGATAGTCTCGTCGAGGAGCAGGTTGCATTATGCTTGGACAACCATATTCCTCAAAGTCTTCAAGATGAAGTAGCGCAGCAAAAAATGGAACTGAAAAGTCTCCAGATGCAGCTACACAACTCGTGAGGCCACCCAGGGTTGCGAGCTACAAGGACTGAATAGGTAGCTTCCAGGGAAAGCCGTCGCGCTAATGCATTCCTTAAAGCAGATGGAGAAGCCAACAAACTACAGGCTATATATATGACGAATGGACAAGTAAGCAGGCATTTCCCCAAAACTCTTCAGGATCTCTTCAACTTAGATGGTACGCTCCCACCTTCAATGACATTTTTTTAATTTGAAACACTAGTCTGTCCATAGCAGAAACGTGTAGAGATGTCATGCGAGACTACGAATTGCCTGACATTTCCGACGCCCGAGACCGGAATATCAACTATTTTATGCAATTCTGCGGCGTAGCCTACCGACTTGTAGGTGAAAAACTCCTTGTAAGTTTTGCTTGGGGCTTAAGTGTCAGGGCGTTGATGATCATCTAGGTGCGAACTCTTGAGGATAGCCAATAACAAAAACACAAGATAAATAAGAACACACACCGGCAGATAAGTTTGCTCAGCCGGAAACGGAGTTGATTATTTATCCAATTGGTCCCCTCTCCTCTGTCAATCTTCCATAATCTATATAACTCTCAAATTCATCCTCCGCATACCAGATTTACTTTCCTGAGATTATATACCAATCAGATTCATACCTCAGTTCTATACTGGCCGCCATACGTCCTCGGATGTTCTCCCATATGTCAAAGATGAGCGATACGTAGGGTTGGGATCATCTTCCAAGCTTCTCGAGCTTAACACATATTGGTCGTAGGCGCAACTTTTTTGCGGGCTCTCCCCTCAATCGTTTGTCCTGGTTGCGAACCTCTCATTCCTTTTTGAATGCCATCATCTTATCTCCCGCAACGCGCTGGCTGGTTTTCGACTCTGGCCGGCCTCTCGTTGTTGCAATTTCAAGCGACATTTCAGAACAAAAGCTCGCATATCTTACGACAAATGATGTTAAGCCATTTTTAGGCTCAGAACCATATTTTGGGCAGGGGAAAGATGCAGGTCAACTGGTTGTTGAGTCAAGTGAGGTTTCGCATTCCCCTACTGAAGCGGCACGCCATCGATATGCGCGGATTGTGTTCCTCGGCCTTGAGGAGCAGTCCAGCGGCAATGCCTTGCCCTCATCCGATTTTGTGGACCCGAAAGTTGCAATCAGCAATCTGAAAGGAACACCATATTTCTCCCTGGATGTAGCAGAACTAGACCTATCACAAGAACAGCTGAAGGATATTCTAGACTGGACGTCGCAAGGACGGGAGGGACATGTCTTCAGCTGGTCTGAACCTAGAGTATTAATGACAGGACTAGACAGGTTTCCAGGGGCAGTTTTTGCACAAGCCAGGAGCTTGGTTGACTGGAATCTGCGTAACAAGGTCAGACTTCACCAAATATTTTCGCGGTATTGTAAACCATTTATTTCATATTCTCAGTTTTGCCCAGCATGTGGCTCCGCTACGTACTCGATGTGGGGCGGTTGGAAGATTTCATGCTCCTCTCTACTTCCATGGACAGATAACACAGGGAGAAAACCTTGTTTAACGAGGTAGAGCTCACTACCCGGAGTTCTATCAATCAGCATTCTCAACCAATCATAAGTATAGGCCTGCATAACTTCACACACCCCCGTACAGATCCAGTGGTCATCATGATTGCGTTGAATGAAGCAGGAGATAAGATCTTACTTGGGAGAGGAGTCCGTACTTAAAGCTCTCACAGACTGCCTAACAACTGAAAGCCCGATTACAGAAAAAGTTTCCTGGGAAATTTTATTCTGCTTTAGCCGGTTTTGTTGAACCTGGCGAGACATTTGAAAATGCTGTAGCAAGGGAAATGTGGGAAGAGGCTGGTATCGCAGTTTGGGATGTGAGGTATCACTCTGGACAACCCTGGGTATCGTATTTTTTCCGTTGAGAAAGACATCTGCTCATCTAATTTCAGCCTTACCCGGCCAATCTCATGGTTGGCTTCTATGCGCGTGCAGACGAAAATCAACCTATCCGTACAGACCTCGACAACGAGCTCGTCGGTAGGTCATAAATATTTATCAAGTGCGTAGGAATTGAAACACAAAATCATAGATGCGCGTTGGTATACCCGCGATGAAATTGTGTCGGTCCTCAGTCACCCTCTGGGTGGAAAGTTCGGCACAGCTGAGTACAAGAAGATGGCAGAGAGCACTGAAGGAAGGACTACTGACGATAAACATCTCGATCCCGCTTTCCATCTCAAATCCGTCGACGATCTGCCATTCAGACTACCGCCGCCCACCGCAATTGCAGGGGTATTAATTAGAGACTGGGTCGACGGAAAGATAAGCTTTGGGCCTACTACTGCCTTGCAAAGGGGTCATCTATGAGGCTTATCACCTCGTACTCTCTGAATAAAACATCTCGTGGTCACGACACCTGTAAAACATAAGACAGTGCTTCCTTGTTCCTTGTTCCGACTTACATCTCTCGTAATGCGTAACGTGAGAAAGCCACACAATCTCAATATCATTCCGGTGGGTTTAATCAGTGATGGTGAGAAGTTGACTTTACACGGACTGCCACTACTCCGACTGGAGTGACCCATCTGACGAATTTACCTAGGAATGCTCCAATCATACAAAGATGGATTCAAACCGATTATTAATTGTCTTCGAAGAAGGTCATCAACGGACACAACCATGTATGCTGCATTGCTGGAGTATTTTTACTTCATGATCTACCTGTCGGTCGATAACTCCTGAATCTTCCGAAGCCGTCTAGAATCCATATAATGTGAGTCCTACGAAATAGTCATTCGTCCTTCTTAGAAACCTTTTGCGATGGGAGAAATGTAGGTCAATGATATGAGGCTACCATTGCTCCTCAGCTAACACAATAATTCAGTCATGTCAATATGTTTGCGGGCTCTCCCCTCAATCGCCTATCGTGGCTGAGGCCGTCTCAAACATTTTTGAACGCTATCATCGCCTCTCCAGCTACTCGTTGGCTGCTTTTCAACTCTGCTCAACCTCTTGTGATGGCATCCCCGAAGGAACCAACTAAACAAGTATTAGCATATCTTACTACAAGTGATGTCAAACCCTTTCTAGGTCCCGAGCCTTTTTTTGGCCAGGGGAAGGAAGAAGGCCAAGCTTTCACACCGTCCAATGACGCGGAGAAGTCTTCTACCGAAGCTGCGCGCCATCGAAATGCCAGAGTTGTGTTCCTTGGAATCCAAGAGCCCTCTACAACGACCACTGCTATCCCCTCTACCGAATTTATAGACGCCAACGCATTTACAAATCTGGAGGGGACTCCTTTCTTTTCTTTCGATGTCGCAGACCTGAAGAACTCGCCCGAGCAAATGAATGAACTTTTACAAGCTAGTTCACAGGCACAGGCTGGACAAATTCTCAGTTGGTCTGAGCCGCGGGTCTTGATGAGTGGTTTGGATAGCTTTTCTGGTGCCGTTTTTGCGGAAGCGCGAAGTTTGGTGGATTGGAATCAACGTAACAAAGTAAGTAATACTCGATATTCCTTGGCCATCGCATTTATTTTCATATAGTTCTGTCCTGGATGCGGCTCTGCGACGTATTCAATGTGGGGTGGATGGAAATTAGCCTGTGCTTCCCTGCTGCCGTGGGCTGACAATACTGGCCGGGAGCCTTGCTTGTCGGCGTACGCGCTTCCTATGCTGATAGATCTATCGAGTCGGCTAACCACTGTCTCGTGTCAAAAGCAAAGGACTCCATAACTTCTGTCACCCCCGGACCGATCCAGTTGTTATTATGCTGGCCGTTGATGACACAGGCGAGAAGATTCTCCTTGGTAGGGGGGTGAGATCGATGGATTGGCATTTCGTTCCTGCCCTGACCACAATGACAGAAAAGATTCCCTCCTAAATTTTACTCCGCACTCGCAGGCTTTGTGGAACCGGCAGAAACTTTCGAGGACGCGGTTCTACGTGAATTCAGAGAAGAAGTGGGAGTAACAGTCAGTGATATGCAGTATCACTCTGGGCAACCATGGGTAAATCACTCTCAACGCTCAGTGTGCATGCTAACGGCAATACCACACAGCCGTATCCCGCTAGCCTGATGCTGGGCTGGTATGTTCGAGCAGATGCCTCTCATCCAATCCGCACGGACCTCGACAATGAACTTGTCGGTTAGTGTAAAAGCTTCAGTGAAGAATGAATCATGACAATTACACAGATGCACGATGGTATTCTCGAACTGAGATACTATCAGTCCTCGGACATGGGGTTCCTGGAGCAGGTAAAGACCAGCCAAACAAATCCAATGCGCCGAATTTGGATCACTTCCAGGCTTCCGACGAGGGGCAGAGGACAACCGTTGAAATTCCAGTCGAAGAGGCGCCGTTCACGCTACCTCCAGCGACAACCCTTGCAGGTGTGATGATAAGGAATTGGGCTGATGGAAAGATTGTGTTTGGAAAGTGAACCTGTAGCAGTTTTAGGTTTGGTGATTTTTACGGAAGTATGTAGTCTGGGATGTAGTACAGGAGGACAACCAACGTATTTCGGAAAGGATTATCTCCCCAACGAAAAACACCATGCGTGTTTCTTCTAGCCTAGTGGTCCTGCGACGTCACTGATATCACTGTTGATATCAGAGCCTGCTGCTTTCATTCCTCTATCGGCGATTTTATGCTCTGACAAGCACCGTACTCACACATGTACACAACTTTTTTTTAATCAAAGACTGGGGAGAATTGTTGAACTGAACAAGAGCGTCACCAGTAAGGTGATTGGTACTTATCTCCGCCCGTCCACCACCAACAGCATCATACACCCGCGAAATTGAGCGAGCTATAAGCGTTACAGGCCTGATCGTGGATGTGGCGGAGTGGTCGAACAGTGAAAGATAAAATTATAAACGTATATTTTGGGAAATTCGGACATACAAGTCTAGTGTTACACGCCTGGCGATAGCCGGAAAGTTCAAGTGTCCATTACACAACCACTCAATAAACTGTAGAATCCTGCAGCCGCCATCGCGCCAAAGGACCCCACCACCACACAGATCGCGGTGGCCTTCTGTTGGGTATGGGCAGAACAGCCGTCCGAGGAGAAACGGGGTTTTGTGGACTTTGTGGCGATTCTTCTTCGTCGCTATCGTGAACATGATGCTGTTCTGTATGCTCCCTTCGTCTCGCCCATTCCGATCTGTCATGCAGTTCGAACTCTAGGCTTGGATGCTTTGGTATAGAATCCCTCCGTGTTCTCCAGCCAAAACTTCCCAAGCCCCATCCCAACCGCCCAGTTTCTGCAAGGCCATTCCTCTCCATTTCCCTAATCCTCTCGACCCGCTCGAGGTCTTGTTGTCGAGTTGCCGTCAGATGTGCATGCCTTAAGGAGGCATACCAACGATGAATTATGGCCGGAAGGAGCCGTGGGAGGGTGGTAAAAGTCCCAGCGGACGAAGCATCGGACATTGTCTGGACAGAGAGGACGGGAGAACCTGGAGGAGAATTGATCGCTACATCTGAGCCACTCCGGGAGCGAGAGTTTCTACGGCTGCGAGGAGGAGTATTGGCTCCACCATCCCGGTAGGTAAATGCACCAGCAACACCCTTCCAAACTTTCTGGGCTTTTTTCTTCGTTTCCCGCCGCCGCTCTCTTGCTTCTTTTCGCCTCGAATCTCGTTCAGCCTCTCTTTGTAACTTTTCTTGCAAATCCTCCGATCCTGCAAGTCCGCTTCCGCTTCCGGCACCGACCCACCACCACCATCCGAGAAAGCTTTGCCAAAGCACTACTGCCCACATGAGACTCGGCATCCAGACATATTCTTCTTCTCGTGGGATATACAGGAGGTTGAGGGCAGTGCTGACAATAGCCAAAGTAAGCGCAGCAGCCCCAAAGGCTGCCGTCCCTCCATCTGTCCTCCAGGCTTGCCTTCGATTAACGAGCAGGCCCCATATGAATAAGGCAGCAGTAAATAATAAGGAAAGTGCTGCATTGCATACGTTTTTCACTGCAGATGCAATCGTATTGACATTAGTGCTTCCATGGATGGGGAGGAGTTGCATTACTGCTGCTACAATCGCCAGGGGACCTTTGGGGTAGACGATTAGGAAGAAAAAGTTGACAATTTGAGACGCAACAAACCGAGCAGAGCGAAGATGAGCCTGCCTTCCAAACGAGATGGGTAGAGAAGCGTGAGGAATTGAATATGAGTGATCTAAGACGACGTCAAATAAAACAGGAGGTAGATTGTTGTTATGCAGACCTGAATCAAGCCAGACGTTGATGCATTCATGACCAGCCAAGTTGCTCGTTCAGCAATATTCCATTCGTCGGTCTCTAGCTCAAGGTCCAACGGAGGAACGTTGACCGCGATCCAGCTTAACATATATGGCCATTTTTCGCTCTCTGCGAGTGTTGCTGAAAGGACAACATGGAGGGTTGCGATAAGAGATATTAGGAGAGTAGTCACTCCAGAAAGTTGTAAGACATAATTGACAGGGGCAAGAGGCCAATGGTACTGTGCAGTAAAGATGAGATGAATGAACAAAACAGCTACCAAGGTCAACACGACGCCCGTCAGGAGAATCTGGACAGGCAAAGATCGGGCAAAAGGTGGGCGATACTCCAAGTATGGGTCGATGTCGTATCTGATGAACAACCAGGACATGAGCATGTATAAAAGGTATATAAAATGGGTGAATGCGTACACGGAAGAGTTCTGCGCAGCCACGAGAACGGAGCAGAGCACGGCCCCGAACAGAAAATTGCGGACAGTGGCCCCCATGGTCGAGCAAGAGTGAAAGTGGCGAGACCTTGGAAATACAACACCAACAAATAGAAACCATGACTGAATATCATCCGCCTGACCCAAAAGCGAAGCTTGGCAGGTCAATGATTCTTTTTGCGATGTAGTCAGGTTCCTTCCGACAGCCATCGTCGACGTCTATCTCTATCGACACATTGGCATCCAATTATTTCATTATGAAGCCTGAGCACCGCCCCCTCGCCAGGCATCGCGTCGTTTCTGGAATCTCTTTCGTTCTTTTGGTCGCGGCATTTATTCTATTGTTGCTCGTTGCAGTATCCTTACCCATTCTCAAGCCGGTGTACCTCTTAAGTGTCAAGTCCACATCAACCGGACAGCCAGTCACAAGCATTGCAACGGAGTTGAGGTTCGGGGTATGGGGAGTTTGTGCATCGAGGTGTGATCACGTTCCGACCCATGGAGTTAAATAAATAACATATTTTCAATATCATTCATAGTGCACTCGATCAGCCAACCTTGATCACAAATAATGGTGTATGCTTTGGCCCACGACTTGGCTACGACATTCCGCCTAATATCACGAACTTGGTTGGAGTTTCCCCCAGCCTCGTTCAAGCCGTCGAACATAGCCTCCTGGTGATCCTTATCCTCCATCCAATTGCCGCAGGTCTCTCCTTTGTTGGTTTCATATTGTCACTTTTCCTAGGACCCCATTCTATTGCAATCTTTGCGCTTATAATTGCCATACTCACTGGTATTGTGGGTAGTGTGGTGTTTGCAATCGATTTGGCGTTGGTGATTGTTGTAAGAAAAGAGATTGCAGATTTACCTGAGTATCATCTTGATGTGGTATGGGGAAACGGTACATGGATGGTTTTGGCTGCCGTCGCTGCGACGTGGCTTGCAGTCCTTTTCCTATCAGCAAGAGCTTGTTATTGTTGCGGCGTTAGAAAGTGAGTTCATGTTTTATATGTATCTCTCATAAAGATTCTAAAAAATTCTCGCTGCGTCGATTAGGCATCACGGACATCACCATCACCACCATTACAGCTTTTAAGCCCATCAGATAGTTTTATGAAAGGAG
This sequence comes from Collybia mongolica, assembly GCA_013420905.1. Classification (NCBI taxonomy): domain Eukaryota; kingdom Fungi; phylum Basidiomycota; class Agaricomycetes; order Agaricales; family Clitocybaceae; genus Collybia; species Collybia mongolica. Next base: position 2,396,814 of record JAAXNY010000004.1, read on the forward strand.
TCGCATTTGCACTACGATATAGTTCCGCACATATCACAATACCACAACTCCCCATTTGCATACCCACGAGAATTATGACCATATTTAACCATTGAAGTTTTCCACTAACAAATTGAAATTGTCTGGCCATGGTGAGGCGTGGGAATTTGGTTGAACGCCAACTTGTGCCAGATATTCAAATACGCCCCTTAGTATTTACCTCATTGTAACCTTATCAGATGGCTCTCATTGAAGTGCGATAAGAATTCGGTTATGCAGCTCCCGCTTCTGACAGAGGGTTTTCGCTCTAGATTATCGCTAACGATAGGCTTGGTCGTAAAGGTTCGCCCCACAGACCATCATTATCGTCTCTTGCTCATGGTTCAAGGGTCTCTTCGTAGTCAGGGTCAAGTGCAGCCCAGAAGATACTGTGGGCGATCTAAAAAAGCTAATCGCGGCGCAAACGGGGACCAATGCCTCGAAAATCCAGCTGAAAAAATGGCGAGTTTTTGCGCGTTCTTTCCTCTGGGCGACATTGTTGAAGCTGTTTTGTGATAGGTACACTATTTATAAAGATCACATCACACTTGCAGACTACGAGATCAATGACGGGATGAGCTTGGAGATGTATTAAATCTCACCCTGTCAGATCGTGGATAGACTCCTTTTCTTATAGTATATTTCGATGGTATCTCAAATGTTCTAAACTGTATGAAAAATAGGTTCTCTGAGACGTTGCGGTCTTAGACGAGGGAAGTGCCCCTCAGTGTTGGTCTGCTTACAATCATGAGTTAAAAGGGTATGGTATGTTCTTTCTCTACGATATTCCCGCGATTACGGTACAGGGCCTTTTTGATATGACTAGAACTCTAGAGCCAGCCAACGATCTGCGTGATGATCTTCCTTACAACAGCAATCCGAGGATAATACCTCCTGCCATCGTTGCGAACGACACAGAAGCCAATGGTATTAAAGAGCCAGCACCAGAGGTTGATTTCGAGGGTGGGTCAGTAAACTAGACGAGCCATCAGCCTGGACCGAAACGCGGATATCTGTCGGGATTCACAAGCTGAGCACCCGCGAGGTTGTTTTTGGTAGCAACGATAGGTTGCAGAATGGATTCAATGGGTTCAGGGATCGGTGTTGGTAAGGCTACTGCAAGACCGCTTTTAGAGATAGGCTTCTGAGAGAATATTCTGCAACTTACCCGAGCATACAGCGCAGACAGCGAGACAAAGGAATTTGGCGGGTACTGAGAAGCGCATAATAAAACGAGGAGTGGAATAGAATAGGTAAAGTAAAACTTGTCAGAGCGCAGCTCAGGAATGGTACTACGTCTGATACATACAGGGTCTCATTTTAAACCATGTACCGCACAGAACTGAACAGAGGACCCGAACCTTGTACATTGACGCCTTTGATCCCAAAATGGGGCATCGTTTGTGCCTTTGTGTTCTTGGTTGATGAAATTGTCGTATTGTCGGGGAACCGAGCATATAGTTTGCATCGTATTCCAATCAAGGTACATAACTAATGCTACAACCGCAGGTGAAGCCGCTCAAGAACCAAGGAACATATTTCTTGACATTATTCAATGATACAAAGATATTGCCCAGAGTTACAGATCATCCTCCCAACTCTCAGGAACAATCGGACCTTCAGAACTTGTCGTGGCTGACTGAACAGGAGGCTGACGATGTGTTGGTGGGGTTGATACGCGGCTCCCACTTGTGCTAGCCGGTGTTCTAACGGAACCACTGGGGGTGCCCGGCTTTGGTGTTGAGGCGTTCAGAGCTGATTGCGATACGAATGATGTCCATCCCCGTTGTGCGGCGGCGTTCGAGGGTACGGGTACTTGCGCCCGCCATGAAGGGGCTGTGCCGGAGCGTAAGTCTGTCAATTTACCAAGGTTTGGTGGCGCTGGCTTCGGCGGTGCAATGTTGTTCGAGAGGAGGGGGGAGGGAATACGAGTGTCTAGTCGTCGCAGAAGGCGGACGCTGTACATTGAAATGATTAGATGCATTGAATAATTAGTTGACAGGATGACCCACTGACCTTCTGTGGGGTTCTTGATCTATCATCTGAGTGTCCATTCTGTAGATACTTGCCAACTACATTATGGGCCAATGAGTGTTGTTTTTCATGTATAGATATCAAAGTAAACGAGAAAACATACGTCATGTACGAATTTCCTTCGTTCTGGAGGCATGGTCGGTAATATTTGCGTCTTCTTGTCTGATGTTACAAATCTATGAGGCCGTCGAACGTGAGATGTTTCTATTATAATGGAAGAAAAAGGGAATTTACTCAGCAAAAGCTTTCTCGACCACCCCAAGAAATTTTGTATTGGATTGGGCGAACATCACCAATTCAGGAGGATATGAAGCAGCAGTAGCTTTCTCTCTATTTACTGGGTTGATCCGCAGCGCGTCTGCCAGCCTTGCGTTCCTCTTAGCAATCATACATTCGTCGTTACATTTAGGCGCGTTTCGCTGGGCAGAGGGACCGGACGTGCTACGACCACAATGGAACGATTGTTGAATGCGACCACAAGTGCATACTAATGTGATGAGGGAGCGACACGGGGTGTCTTCTGGGCAGGTCGATGGTGCATGACACGAATGTACGCATGGATGAAGGTCTGGCAGACTATATAACATTGTATATTAGTTACATATACCTTTAGTGTAGGGCTGGATATTACCATAGTTTGCGCGCCTTCCCACAGAGCGTAGTGCAGGGTCCGCATTCATTGGCATGGCAGAGTCGTTGACAAGAGTGAAAGCCACAAGCCATCAACCTTGTAAATTGATGAGGTCAGCCATATTCTTTCAGCAGGTGTGTAGTCGACTTACTTGCCACAGACACCTCCACAAGATACTTTCTCGTTCTCCAGGGAACACTTAACATTGCTAACTACCTTCTTTCCACAAGCGCACCTCTTGTGCGCCAAGAACGGACACGGGGGACATGGTGATGGTTCCTCATGACATGAATGCTGAGTCCTTGGGTGGCCGCAAGGAGGAGGAGGGCGTGAACATTGGTGATTGCAACGTATTGGCGTCCCGCAAGGAATAGGCGGCTCGAGAACAGTGCGGCCACAATAACAAATCAGCTAGTAATGGGTAAGGTCAACAATAAGGTATAGTAGAGGGGTATCCATTATTACCTCCTCAAAAGAACTCCTCGGGCAGGGTGGGCAAGCGCCTTTATGATCCCTCTCTTCACATGTGTGAATTCCGCATCCAAGGCCCTTTCCGCAGATGAGGTCGCATTCATGCAGGCCTCCCTGCTCTTCTCCCACTCCAATGGACAAGTTAGGAGCTCCTCCGAGACGCTTCTTCCCTTTTTTTGCACCAGAAGAAAAGGAGGCCAGAGGACAGCATAGGCGCCTGCACTGATGTCGGCCGCATGCACGGAGTGCTGTACAGGGTTTGTCACAAAGTATCTTCCCACCATTAATGTCACTTGGTATGTGAAGCTCAAAACATCGAATACTTCTCGTCGTGGCACCGCATCTGCACGGCTGAACGATAGATATCGAACACGGGGGACAAGGTCCGGAGTGACATTTGGCTGCACAGGAATGGTCGCAATCGGAGTGGGCCTTGCCACAAGTGGACAGACAAGTTGGGATAGGGGATGTGCATCGAGTTCGTGCGGAGAATATAGTGGGATTCGCGTCGAGAATGAATGGTGATGATGAGGACGCAATTGGGTGAGTTCCACAGGGACAATGAGTGACCTTGGAAGGGGAGCGGGGACACGTAATGGGTAAGAAAGAGGGCGGATGGCATGGTCGTTGGCATTTGTGAATCCCACAATCAAACGGCCTATGGTGTTAGTTAATTGAAAGGAGAAACGGATAGAAGGTTGCAACACATACCGCTCACAAACATTCTCGCAGCCAAACCGTCCAATCCAGGCACCTTCATTCTTGGTGGCGCAAGGTACTTCATCACCTTTTCCACATCTCAACTCTTTTTCTTCCTTCTTGCACCAGCACTTTGCAGTTTCTCTGACTTCACACGGACCGCATGGGCCATCGTGGCACACCTGCTGGCATTGATGTTTCCCACATCCCAGTTTCCGCTCACATATATTGCCACACGACAGGTCTCGTCCTTTTGCTTTGGTGCCCCGCCCTTGATCCAACCCACATCGAAACGCTAATACTTTCTTCCGTGGACAATAGCATTCAAGCATGGTGGTAACCTGGCACGGCGGGCACGGTCCTGGGTGACATGCCAAAGGGCATGGATGTCCACAACCACTTTCGCGCTCGCGGGAGCAGGGGTTTGCACACGAATGTGGAGTAGCAAGGCGTGGGGGTTTTGGTTCTGGGGTCGAGTTGCAGAAACACCTAGGCGTTTCATTGGTGTAAGCCATGTGTTCCCTGATGTAAATAGATACTGCAGGCATACCAGTACCCGGTTGGAACACTCTCTCTCTTAACTTGACATCCGGGGCACCGCCAATCCCCTCTACGGCTTTCCTCACCCCGGGCTCTCCATGCATCCGCAACATCTTTGACGCTTTTCGACGCCCATGAACCAATGCATTTCACGTGAAAAGTGGTCCAACAATATTGCTGATCGTCTGCAGATGTATCATTGGCACGGACAACGGGTAAAGATGGCGAGCATGACCATGTCGGTTGCGTTGGATGGATTGCCGAGAAGCAGATGGGACAGTCTGGGTATGGTGGTGTACGGAGGGCATGGATGAGAATAGATGTCAGATCGTCCGCAGATGCCTCAACCGGGCCAGTGTTTCTAGTTCGATCCTTATCGGATGGTTTAATTGCCGTTGTAGTACTTGAGCCTATTGTTGACTCAGTGAGGCCCGCATTAAATCTTCCGCCCCGTCGGGTTTTTCCTCTTCCAGAGTGAGTGACATTGCTTCCGCTACCTCCTGCGTTCTTGTTGTTGTTGACGGGAGTATCTGGGTCGGTTCTAGGGCCGTCGGAAGGCTTAGCTCCATGCCTCTGACGCGCATTTCGCTTGTGTGAAAGAGGGGAATTTTGGGCCTCTGGGAGCGCGGATGGTGGACCTGACCCAGAGGGCCGTGTTACCGGTCGCCTCGAATGCTTTGAAGGCCCTCTAGACGAATCGTGATCTTCATTTCCTGGCGGTGCATTCCCCGATCTTGAGGGATTGTTGTTGTTCGGCCGATTTCGCGGGTTTTTGTTACCTCTGTGGGGGTTCAATGGGTTTGTGCTGCCGGTTCCAGCGTCAGATGTGTCTATAGCAGCTTCCATACAAGCCTGAATGGTTGAAAGATGTTTTGAGGCTGGAGTGGAATAAAAAAGTATTTGAACGCTGAGTCAGCACTGAAAGTTGACTCAGTACTGACTCTTAAAAGGAGCCGTTGACTGAAAGCAGTGATGAAGTATATATTAACTTGTCCGTCCATTCAAATATGACTCAGGATAACCTGGATGCGCTTGCCCTGCGTACTATGGACGAGTGAACAAAGTATTACAATTATGTAACCATCATTCTGAAGTAGTGACCACTGCGGCCACCACCAGCCAACACTCACAATGAACTCCTATCCCCCAGAGTTATTAGCCCAACTGGCACCAGTGATGTTTGTTGCCGGTCTCGATGTGCCCACACCTGCCCAATCGACGCCAAATTCCCAAGGAACTCCTCCATCAACACCGTCTACATCAAAAGCACAGGACTTTGACCTTCTCACCTCGCGTCTTCGCGAATCTCTTCAAGCACAACGCAAGGTCGCGATATGGCAACCCGAAAAATCTAAATATTTTCAAGTCATCCTTGTCGACAAGGACGTGCGATTTCCTCCTCGTAAACTCGTGCCTCCAGATGACCCGCAGTTCCAATTCGCCCACTCGCCCTTGTCACCTCTCACCCCCTCGTCTCCGCTCTACCCAGATGGCTTGATTGCTCCGATATGGATTAGGAAACATACGACCCTCGTTCCTTCTGTCTTTGTCATGTTCATGCGTATATTTGAATATCCTCCACATAATCCACGATCCCCATTGGATGCGCCTGATGCAGACCGAGAACGGGAGAGGGACCAAGAGGAGCGAAAGCGTGACACCGAGCTCGCAGCGGAAGTAGCTTTACGGAAGAAGAGCACCAATGAACGAGGAATCAAACTCACCGTTGTCCTGATGGCTAGTAGAAGGATGTTGGGTGAGCTTGTGCTAGTATATACGCCACAGACGCATCTAACAATCTGATATTCAGACGATCCTACATTGGATACACGGTTGACTTACATCAGGCGGCAAAGTGGTCTTGACTCGCGTGCCGCTTTATTCGTTCTCAGTCCTGTAAGTCCTCTAGAACTCTCTGAATTTGTGAAAAGGTATGATCAAAGTCTTCTTGAATGTCATGATGGTAAAGGGGCTTTGATTTAGTCTTCAACAAGCCCTCTATGAACCTGCCTTGGAATATTATACAGCACATTCAAAACGTGTTCGCAGAAAGCGCAATCGACATTCTCAAGTTACATCTCATTCCATTGCAGTTTCCTCAGGAACTCCAAGCATAGCACGTCCTCTGAGACCCGAAGGATGGACAGTCAGATATGAATATAAGATGGCGTGCTTTGCTGAGTTTCGGGGAGAAGATGAAGTCGCTCTCAAGTCAGTCATATTCATGCGCGTGGATGTTAGAACTTAATCATATGTCAGGCATTATCAAGATGCACATGCTATGCTTGTGGTCATGTTTGGATCAACGGCAATCTTACCACCTAGAACAAAAAGATGGGCTGAAGCTAAAGTCCTTGCGGACTGTATCAATGTCAAGGTTTGTTCGGATTAACTTCTGCTAATGATAGGCTTAGACATGTTCATGTCTTAGATTTCTAAACTCTATCTCTACAACAACGAGCATGCGTTGGCCCTTTCACATCACAGCACTCACATGCGAATGTTTGGTGACTTCTCTAGGGGATGGGGCATTGGAGAAGAGACGTTTGAGTACTGGAGTTGGATGGCCAGGCAGTACGTGATACATCACTCAGGAATCATTCCCTCTCAACCACGCAAACCAGGCACCGTATCCTTGCTGAACTTCTCGAACAAGGGACACGATCGACACTTACTATACCAAGTCACAAACCTACACAAAATGTAATTAGTCAATCTATCACCACTTCTCAGGTCCTTCCTGGTAACGGAAGGGGAGCAACAGCTACCAATGCCCTAGAGGTTGATTCTCTGCGATCTCTTGGTATCAACCCAAAGCATGCATTACAACATCCAGGTTTCTACTATTATATGGCTGCCAAATGCACAGAGACGAGAAGAACAAGGTTCTTAACCGCTGTAGAAGCTGAAGTGAGGTTATTCATGATGTTCATACATGATGTTTGCTCACCCCTGTACCACGACAGCAGTCTCAACAATCCGTCATACTGTCGCCGGGTTTTGCTAATGAGAAGAAAGTTGATCATCTCACTATCATTTTAGAAGTAAAGACTACTTCCTTGATACTGCGGTCATGTCTAACGGTGTCTCTCTAGCTTTATACAAAAGCGTATGAGCTATTCAAGAAATATACTATAGTTGATCCTCAAAATCCCACGCAAGGTCGTCTTACTCTGTGGATTGCATATTGCATCGCACAGACGTATTATGACTCAGGGAAATTCGAAATGGCAATACGGTCTGTGTCAACAATTCCAGGGTGACATATTCCTCATCTCCTTTCTAGATTTTTTGAAAGAATAGCAAAGACTTACCGCGGAGAGAAATGGGGCCCGTTACTTCGACCTCTTTTGTCAACCTGGTATTCATGTGCTCAGCAGCTCGGGGATGTCGAGCTTAGTGTTAGGCTCTTGGTGGAGATGTTAGGTCACGGTCATTGGCTCCCTTATTTGGCCATTCAAACTGGAATTTGATAGGCTATATTCTAGATGCTTCACCATTAGAAGATCCAAACTCCATTGAAGAAGACCTTTTGGCTGTTTTGAAGGTAAGCCCATTTTTCTTTTTTTGTGGTCTCTAGTAGCTTAAATGGTTCACGTTGTTCAGAGCACGGTTCCATCGTCAGATGATCCAATAGTGATTAAGCTTGCAGAATCGACCCCCATCTGTATGCCAAATTATTATATGTTTTTCATCTGTATGCTGAACATGCCTTAGTTGACTCCAATGTCGTTTTCTGGGTTCCAGAAGTCAAGGTCGGCGAAGTCGTGGCTTTTCAGCTATCCCTAACAGCCCCTACACACCTTCCGATATCGTTGTTGCCGTTTGCAACGCTGGCAATTCACTTTTCTCACTCCAACACTCCGATTGTCGTTCGCCATGTGGATCCAGGTCCTTCATCTCAGCCTCTAATCCAGCACAAAAACCTTGGGCATATAGGAACATCAGATATTCCCCAAGAACTGAAATCTAATCTACGGTGGGAACTCGGAGAATGTAAAGTCTTCTCAGGCACAATGGCATCGGACCTTCCAACGATACTCAAGGTGCGAGTCTACACAGTGCAATATACCTTGACTGGCTAACGCTTTGGAAAGGTATCCAAAGTCGCTCTAACCATGGAAGAAGGTCAATGGCAAGTTAACATTCCATTCAACCCATGCAGTTCTCGAAAGGGGGTGCCACTCTTGGCAAAGTGGTTGGCTTCCGTCGATCCCCTGCAGTTTATTCCTGTGAATCGAGAAGAAACGTCATCGTCAACGTACGTGGGTACATTCTTTATGACTCTAAATCGTTCACGTTCGAAGCAGTGTTCGATACCGCACACATGACTTAGTTGTCACTCTCACACATAAGTCACCTGCATATCTCGGCGAAAAATACCCTATCATAATTGGCATCACAAACTCTGATAACCGTACACTTGATGTGGTGGTTGACGTGCTTCTTCAACCGACGGAGCTCGATGGTGCTAGTACGTCAATAGCCCACCGCCACAATGATAGCGTTATAATTTGAAAATTACAGTCAACACTATAATACTTGATAAGGAACGCTCATCAGGTTTCATCAAAGGCGTTGCCTTTGGATCACTTGCTCCAGGAGTCAGTGTTCTCAAAACACTCTACCTTCTGAATGGAGGGGTGGTTGGAGATAGGGTGGTCGATCTTTCCATCCAGTCTATATCACCACACGGACTTGACCCTACTCAAGATTCAGGAAACCAGGATGTGACTGAAACTTTACGTACACTAATTGTTCCAACGGTGGATCCCATAAAAATTACCCATAGCGTCGCATACGCTCGGCGCCCTGGTGAACGACCCGGGCTTGCAGATTTGAGGGCTTATGATGCAGACTTTTGGGACGACAAAGGTGGCAATGAAGCTCTAATCGAGACTACGATAGAATGCGCAGGTCCGTCGGGTTTACACATAGCAAGTATCACGCTCGAAAAGCAGGTAGAAACTCCTGTTGACCGGTTGATTTTTGAACTCACCCGGATCAGTGTAGCAACAACGCCAGCGTTCTAGATTGTTCTGCCAACAACGACTATGACATTTATCCATATGGTAATCCCCGTATGAACGGTTGCGTAAACCATACATTGATGAATATTTTGCAGAATGTCTACCAGGTGACAGGATTCGCCATAGCTGCCGTATTGCCATTACGGACAATACAGGTGACGAAGGGTCTATCCCAAATCCCGGGGCATACCGAGTGAACTGGCGAAGGTACATGTCATTCATGTCGTGATTTCTCATATTCTGAGAACAATATTGTTTCAGACCTCAATTGGATGGCGAAGAAAGCTGTCTAATATCTATGACCACATTTCCGCTGCCACCCCTACATCCTCCTATCGACGGTTTGATTGCCCTACTCACCGTTCCTCCAACAGCAACACTACACACTCCAATTCCTCTCACCCTGGCCGTCCGTAACCACCCCACGTCTCGATCAGCCAATATCTCTGTTCAGCTTGAACTCGATCCTTCAGACGGTTTTGTTGTGGCCGGATTGAGAAGCGGTCGCGTACCAATACTAATGCCAGGTGCCGAAGAGAGGCTGACATGGAAGTTAATACCAATAGAGTGTGGACACGTCAGAATCCCTCGCATCAAGGTCACAAACAGACGGAAGCCTTTAACAAGTGAAGTGGAGAGTTTATCAGATATTGAGACCGTGAAAGTCATTGATGTCAGGATGGCCCAACGACATGACACCGGTCCTTCCCAATATAAGAAGGAGCAGGACGAATTAGGTACAATTCTTGTTCTGCCGTACTAGCGCTTATTACGTGGATGGTTAACGTCGATAGGAATATCATTTATAATTCGAGCAAGTCTGTATATTTTATCTAAAAACAAGTGAGGTTTAAGAGAGAAAACGGTTTCTAGAAATAAAATATGTGAGGAAAAGGAAGCTCGTTGACGACTTTTTATGCAAGACAAAGTGGTGGTTAGAGCCCTCACCGCCACATCACGAAACACTGACCTCATTTGAGAAGTTCTGCATCTCGATAATTCGTATATTTTTGTCTCAAAATTACTGTAAGCGAGGTCTTAGCCCCATAGGCTCTGCCGATAAAGTGGAAAAACCACCCCAACGTAAGTATGTGGAGCCACAACACCAAAAAAAGGAAAAAAAGAAAGCTACTAGTCGAGTCTCAACATAAATATTCTATTGCTCTATTCAATCTTCTTGAATCTACCTTGACACAGACTTCTTTAGATAGATTCCATCTCCAGCAACGAATTTACTGACTTGCCCCCATTTAGCATCTTGTGAGATGGTCATCCCAAGCCGAGATTACTCAGAATGGGCGTTACCTCGTCCATAACTCCCACGATTGTTGCCAAGGCTTGGGATATCTCTTTGTCACTCTCAAAGAATTCTGGGGTCATGTGAATGAAGATCAGCTGCTGTACTACAAATAAATGTGATCTTACATTATATATCATATGAGTATGGAATCGTCAGTCGACTGCGAAAGGAAGTCCCAATTCGTCTCCTCAAGGCATTGACCCCCTCAATGTCTGCCTCATCGATTGCAGACTCGCCATACCCTGCTGGTACTCTACCCGCCGAGCTTCAAGTAGAAATCGCAAAGATTCGAGTCTGTTTGACAGCCTGGTTATCAGCAACAGACGACGTTCGCAAAGACGTATCTGGAGCTAGAGAACGGATGGTTGCCATTACAGAAGCACTTTTAGGTATAAAATTTTATTATCGGCAGATATCCTCTATTTGCTCAGATATTTGCAGGTTTAAATGTCGCCGAACCATATGCCTTCACACCATCCCCACCCTACCCATTCCAACGTGTCTTGCTGTCTTGCATCCGCTGCTATTGGCTTGCTCTCATAGCATCCTTCGATGATTTTGAAAAGAATGAAATGAAAGAGCGTCTGAACTGCCTGCCGCCGAATGGTGATAGGATTCCTAGGTTTAACGGGGAGAAATGTGTAGAGATGCCAGGGGAGCTCGATGCACAAGAATATGAAGGATTAATGAGGGTCATTCATTTTGTTGTGCTCGGAATGGTTCCCAAAGACGTGGTGAAGACATGGTATGAGATTGGCGAGATTGGTGTTCAAACCTGGGAGGAGGAACTGCAGGAGTAATTATAAAGAGTAATCACATGATCCAACGTGATCGCTGATCATTTGCCCCGGTTATTCCGGGTAAATCTACTGTATTGACTTTTCAACTAGTACTACTTAATGCCTCGAAAAGCTCGTATACACTTTGTTTCCCTTAGGTCGTCCTTGGTCAATCTTCCTATCTCTATATATGGCCCTTTGTTGGAACGAAGCATCGTGCGCCCACACACCACTCCTCCGTACTCAGTCCAATTAATCCATAATATAGCGCCCCCAAAATCTTGCGGTCCATCTCAAACTTCTACCAGAAACATCGGGTGTTCTAGATGAAGCGACTGAAGCATATGTTGGATGGACTGGGATGGCTTCTGCATCGTCCCTAGCTCATTTCAATTCGCCGCGATCAGATGAGAGAGGACTAGAAACTATCGAAATTGACCCACAGTACGCACAAGGTCTTGGGTTCTCCCAGGGAGACGTGGTGCGCCATACCCGTACGTATAAAACTGGGGTCTGACTGACATGGTATATTCTCAAGGTTGAGATTGGACTGCTTCATGACGTGCTATTCGCCCAATCCGTAGCGACCGAACCACTGTCTTCGGACGACTGGGAAATAATTGTACGTATCAGACCTGAATTCAGCTTTGTTGTGATCGGAACTGACCGGTCATTCCAGGAAATCCACGCATCCCACGTCGAGTCAACTTTACTCTCCCAGGTAAGGGTCGCCAAAACAGGGCAAGAGATCAACGTATGGGTGCTTGGAAGGACGCGTATCCGGCTGAAGATTGGTAAGTTATTGAAACCCCTCTGTTGGAAAACTCGACGACCCTCGCTCCAGTCTCTTTAGAACCCAAGTCCAATGGAAATGTACTGCTTTTAACTACTAATACCGAAGTCAGCGTCGCACCAAAACTCCCCCGGTCTCAGAAAGCGAACTATGACGCTCAATCTGGCAGGGAAACCACTTCGGGAGTCAAATATACACATAAAAATGACGCGAGTACCTCGAATAGTGTTATCACTAACAACACGCAAATTCTCCGAGTGCTTCCTCAACGCTTTATCCAACCTCCCTCTTTAGAAGAACAAGGAGAAATGTTGGTTGCTTACGTATCCTCCTCCACATTGTCTTATCTCTTCCCGTCTCGTGAATCTTCCGGGAACACCAACCAAGAATATTTCAAAGCGACTCATACTCGACTTTCCCCACCAGTAGATCCCTTGTCCTCTTCATCTAACCCCACCCCTCCCCTCGCACCCCGTATGCTAAATCCAAGTACTCATGAAAAGTCTCAGAACGAGCATGAGCGTGACTTAAAAGGAGGTGTATTAATCGGACACCTAGAAAGTATTCCCGATAGTCATATTATATTCCCACATTTTCCGGATGGCGTAGAGGATTGGGATCTCCTCCGGTAGGTCTTCTGAATGACAACCGATTGTTGCTAAGGTATGCAACAACAGCCTTACACCGATTGCTGGCAACACCCCAATCATTGTGAAGCCTTCCGATGCATCTGTGTCCATGACGCCGTAAGTCTTCAATGCAGACATTTTCTTCTTCATATACTGACTTCTTGCCTCAAAACGCTAGGTACATAGGTTTCAATGAGTCTTTGGCAGGCGTGGATGAAATTTTGGCGCGTTGCACCGATTTTTGCACTCGTACACTTTTCTCGCACTCCACCACCAATGTTGTGCACGGAGGTAAGCCCGTAATCAAATAATAGATAAGAAGCTAATCGATTGCTTTTAAGTGCCCTCCCTACTTGTTACTGGACGACCTGGAGCGGGGAAAACTTCAATCTTAAGAACTACAGCGAAGCATATTCAAAGTGACGCCCGGACATTTACATGTAATCTACATCCACCCTTCCATTATCATTGACTTTTACATTTCACAGACACCCATTTTGTCGACGTTTCTCGTTACTCCGAGCAGCCAATTGCAATGCTTAAGTCTCTTTTACGCTATTGGCTTCATAAGGCTTTATGGCATCGACCCAGTATCCTGGTCTTGGATAATTTAGATAAACTTCTCGGTACAGAAGTAGAGGTCAGAGTTCTGGTTTCTGTTTGTAATTATGACTTACGTCCTCTTAGCATGCAGACTCGTTCCGCACTCGGCATCTAACAGAGTTATTTGTTTCTATCTATTCGTCGTATGCGCGCACGACTATGACTAATTCACGCGGAATAATTATGCTTGCATCTGCCGTATCGACGTCTGCGCTTCACCCACTGATCAGTACTGCCCATATCTTTCAAGATGTTGTCAATTTAAAGCCTCCCAACAAAGATGCCCGGCGAGCTGTATGTAGTAAATCCATATCGGGATCCATTTACCAACACGTTCTGGCGTAGATTATCGCCAGCATCATCAAAGACCGTTTGGAGGTCGCTCAAGATATTCGGCAGGATCCGGACTCTCCATTAAATTATACAGCACTTGCAACTCAAACTGAAGGTTACTCTGCAATGGATCTGAAAGATCTAATTGGCCGTGCGGTACACCAAATTGCCATCAGGGCGTTAGATGGTGTTAAACCGGTAACTGCTGTCTCGGTTATCTGAATTACACAATGCTGAGGCCCTTGTAATGTCTAAGGTTACCCTCACATCAAATGATTTCGCAACCGCTCAAGTCGACTTTGTTCCCCTTTCTCTCCGTGACGTTAAGCTCCAAAAATCAGATGTGGCCTGGTCTGACATTGGTGGTACGTGCTTCAAAGAATGAGTTTATTATCCCTTGTATAAATTTATACTGCCAAGGCCTTTACGAAACGCGAAGAATCCTTCGTGAAACACTCGAATGGCCGACCAAGTATGGGCCCATATTTGCCCAATCACCGCTGAGGCTGAGATCTGGGTGAGCACAAGCGAAGCTTCTCTGTTCATGAAACTGAATTATCACATCAGTCTCCTCCTCTATGGGTTTCCTGGATGTGGCAAAACTTTGCTTGCATCGGCAGTGGCCAAGGAATGTGGCCTAAATTTTATCAGTGTTAAAGGTCCTGAGATTCTGAACAAGTACATTGGGGCTAGTGAAAAATCTGTGAGACATACGAACTAAAGGGTTTTCACTGCTGATACGAAATGACCCAAAGGTTCGGGACTTGTTCGAGCGTGCAAGTGCTGCGAAACCCTGCATTTTATTTTTTGATGAGTTTGACTCCATTGCCCCAAAAAGGTGTGAAATCTTAGTGTGCCTCTCCCGGAAAATATACAACTGCAATCTCCGAATAGAGGACATGATAGCACGGGTGTGACAGACCGTGTTGTTAATCAAATGCTCACTCAAATGGATGGGGCTGAGGGCCTTGATGGTGTATATGTCCTTGCTGCCACAAGGTAATAACAATCGCTTTGTGTTTGTGTCAACAAACTGTGGCCTGAATTATTACACCTGATAGCCGACCAGACCTCATTGATTCTGCCCTACTCCGACCAGGTCGTCTGGATAAGTCTCTCTTCTGTGGTATGCCTGATTATGAAGAACGAAAAGACGTGAGTGTGTGTTCCTCCTAATTGTATTGTCGCTAACGTGCAATAGATATTAGAAGCTGTTGCACGAAAAGTCTCTGTTGCTCCGTCCATCGACTTTGGGGACTTGGCAGCTGCTACAGAGGGATACTCTGGAGCGGACCTTCAGGCTGTCATCTACAACGCTCATCTGGAAGCAGTTCATGCGACCATCAAGAGTACATCGCAGGGCCCAATTGTCTCGCGTGAGGGGGAATCACTCATCGAGTACATGGCTTTTGGAGGGCCAGAAACAGCTGACATTACGACAAAAGCAGAGAAAATGGCTCTCCGAAAAAAGGCAAGTTCAACTTTCAAGGATATGGTTGCCTCATTGATTTTTAAATCGGAAATAGCTAAGCCAAATCAGAGCTGCCTCGCTACCTATAGCAACTAAAGCTCGAAAGGCTTCAATAACGTCACCAAATGTAAGCTACTTCATTTTGTTGGGATCAAACACACTAACTCTATGATAGCGCATGATCACAGCAGAGCATATTCGCCGGGTTTTGAAGTCAATGCGACCGTCAGTGTCACCCGATGAACAAAGCAGACTCAACAGAATGTGAGCCACACTGCTTATGAAAAGCCATAAACTAATTACATGTTAGATATCGCGAATTTATATCGGACCGCAGCGGGGAACTGCCTGTGCCTCCTGATGCAGGGGGTGTAGGCAATCGGGCTTCATTGATGTAACCAGTACCTGAGATTGTAACGATCTACGTTTTCACTTCGCAGTTTCTTGGATATTTAATGACCCAATAGATTGGTGTGTAATAGGGAAGGGCTATTAGGATTCCTCAATAATGGACTGCTCCCATGCCTCTATGGTTAATTCTGCTTCTCTGCGTAACAAGTCGCATGCTTGCTTAATATGGGTCTCGTTTGTCCTAGCAGCTCCAACGGCGAGCCGAATACAGTAAACACCATTCAAAACCGTCTGAGTTAGCATTATATCGTCCCTAGCGGAGATGCGACCAAAGAATAATCTGTTGAGGTTGTTCAAGGATTGCTCAGAGAGCACTGGTTGACTCGGAGATGTAGACTTCGGACTAAGCCTGAATACCGTGAGGGCCAATGAGGGCGAAGTGACGAGTGCAAGGTTGTCAGAGGCAGAAACAAACTCTGCAAATTTTTGGTTAAGCTGAATGGTCTATTGTGCATGGTTGTATGTGTATTGGTGAGTTGGCATGACAAAAAAGGGGCGTGGTTCACAAACCCGACGTATGTAACTTCGGAATCCTTCCGCGCCGAAGCTACGAAAGACGAACCACATCTTCAAGGAACGGAAACGTCGTCCAAGTGCCAAATGCCAATTTCGATAATCAATGACGGTTCCTGGTAGGTTCCCCTTCAGTGCTGGCACAAGATATTTTTATGGAGAAACCAACCAGCGTCGCCGTGTGTGGTTCTCAAAAATGGAGGGGTAACATCCAGAGCGTCTGTCAGGTGCTTTCGGTTCCGTACCCACAAAGTAGAAGCATCGAAGTTAACAAGTCCCCACTGTCAAGCCATTAAAAGGATATCTAAAGGGAGGATAGCAGTATTCAGTAACCTTGTGGAAATTTGTGCAAAACGAGTTGGCAAATTCATTAATTTCCTTCAGGTAACATCTATCTCGAATCTCGGGACACGACAGCGCGACACCTGCCCATGCAGCATCTATGTGGACCCACAACGACGGTTGGGATTTTACTGAGTTTGTATGTATAAGTAAGCCAAGTTATTACATTAATGGTGTCCCTCTTACCGATTTGTTGAATCTCTGGAATATTGTCGATCGCTCCCGAAGACGTAGTACCTACAGTTGCAACTTGACATAAAGTAAGCCCAGTGTTGTCAGATCGCGAGGGGAATACTGACTGAGTATGAATGGCCTTTTGCCCTGTTTCTCGTCATCATCCAAAGCTTGCTGAAGGGTTGCTCCACGAAGTGCAAATTCATCTTCTACCCTAACCTCAAGTGACCTAACATTGAGGCCCAAGATCAACCCAGCCTTTAGACCCAAAGAATGAGTTTGCGTAGTCGTATAAATTATCAGGTCCTCCATTTTGACATCAGGATGGTTCTGCTGGTACAAACATCGGGCTGCAACCACAGCGACGAGGGCAGAGTCCGAAGCAGTGCTCTCAGGCAGAATTAGATAAGTTTCAAGGAGCGGAGACGGAGTATACCTGCAGCGACCCTCCTCCCGTCCCAGATCCATTCAGGAAGACGGGACTTAACCCGAGCAGTTGGGCCGCCCAGTCCATCACGGACGCCTCCAACTCAGTGCAGGCTGGACTTGATGACCACTAATTTGGTCAGTTCCACGTTGTGTCGGAGTCATAAATGACCTAACATTGAATCCAGGATTGCATGCGCTAGTAGCATACAAGTCTGCCAAAATGCCCTCAAATGTACATGCCGTAGGGAAGTAAGCAAAGAACGAAGGGTGCTGCCAGTGTGTTAACCCTAGTGTCTTGTAAATGATCGGAAATTTAGTGCACACAAACTGCTCACCTGGAACAATGAATTTCTGGTAATCATCAGCAATGACCTGGAAATCCTCTCCTTTCTCTGGGACGGACGCTGAGAAGGATCAGTACGTTTAGCAGAGTCTGAATTAGTTCAATTCTATAACATACGAGCCAGGTGGTCTTTGAGGTAGCCAGGTTTAACTGTTGAGATGACCGGTCGGTTCTGGAGGGAGTAATAATAGTCACAGATCCTATCAACCGCTTGATAGCCCGCTTTTCTAAACCTAGAAGGGCATTTTGAGCCCTAGGTTGCCTACTAGTGCATACAGTGGATCACAACACACTGTTCGATATCCATGTAGAGGTATCGTCTTATAAACAATCTCGGGGTTTGCCAGGGCTTCGATAGGTCTTCGGGTGTGTAATAGTAGGATGTGAGGGATCACTGAAATTGGTCGACTTCCCGCCGGGATTAGGATCCTACTAAACGCGGTGCCAGCGGAGAGTGAAAACCTACACCGCGAAAACTTTGTTGGTCGCGCCAAGGCAGATTCCCATCAGCGTTGGCGTAAACGGAAAACTTCGGACAACCTCCCGTACTTATTACTGTATCGGGTGCATTGGCAACTTGAAGAGACATGGAATATCTCAAGGAACTGTCTTCCTCCGCCGGTTCGTCTTGTTTCTGCCTCTTCCAGGTCACGTACTATCCTGACCAACGGCAGTTCGCAACCAGCCATACCTTTCAACATTCCTGTTGGCTTTGGGATCATACAGTGTTGCACGGATAATAATTCAAAGTCTTCATGTGTTTTTAGAGACTTTTGTGCTGCCCGGCGTATCTGTGAGCACTATGGATCCACTTTTTATGCTGTGGGTCGTTTACTTTCGTCACTCCAGCTTCAGCGTTTCGGTGCAAGTAAAGGCGCATGGGCGTTTATAACGGGTGCTTCTGATGGCATCGGGAAGGAATTCGCATTTCAACTTGCAAAAGCCGGATTCAACGTGCTGCTCGTAGCGCGAAACCAAGCCCTGCTCGATGTCACAGCTGCCGAAATAGGTATGATTGTTTCCCTCGACGGAAGTTGGCAAACCGTATCGTTTTAGAAAATGCCTACCCTGGGGTGCTAACCGCAACACATTCGATTGATTTTTCCAAGAGTGACGAAAAAGCTTATGAGGCTCTTACTAGGACATTGGATGGGAAAGATATTGGTGTGCTCGGTAGGCTATAGATATCTTGTTCTCAGTACTTCTTCCTGATTATTTGCCTGGTTAGTCAACAACGTTGGAAAATCTCACTCAATGCCCGCCTATCTCGTCGACACTCCTGAAGAGGAGATAAATGATATTGTGGCCATAAATATTAACGCAACCCTTCGTGTTACCCATGCGATATTGCCTGGTATGATTCGAAGGTAAATATACATGCTTTATTTTTGTTCACGTTAACGAAATGATATTTCTAGGAAACGGGGGTTAATTCTTAATATTGGGTCATTTGCTGGGGCTGTTCCATCGCCGATGTTGGCCACATACTCAGGAACGAAATCATTCCTTGCAACGTTCACAAGTGCTCTGGCTGAAGAAGTCAAGGCTCATCACATTGTTGTTGAGCATGTCAACACCTATTTTGTTGTATGTTCCGAGACTTGTTCTTTTTTTGGTACTTACTCTGATGTTGATGTTAACCTCTCAAGGTATCAAAGCTTTCAAAAATACGCAAGCCGTCTGCACTAATCCCACAGCCTGCTCCATATGTCCGGTCTGTCCTCAGTAAAATTGGACGCGCATGCGGTGCCGGATATAGTGGACGGCCTAACACATCCACGCCATACTGGTCACATGCATTACTGGATTATGGGATGACTTTGATTGGACTCCCCAGTGTGTTTATTAGCTACACACATGGCTTGCACCGAAGCATACGGAAACGTGCATTGAAGAAGCTGGAGAGAGAAGCTAAGAGGACTTAAGTTACATGGAGTAGTTAGTGACCTTGGACTGGCCCCAAAATATCTTGTATTGCGGTCCACGTGGTTATTGTTTGTTTGGCCTGAAATGCGACTGCAGCGTGTTGCCATTGTCTAAGGTGACGGAGATGCGAGCCAAACCGTTGTCTCCATCCGTAATTCACCACGAACATCCCCACTCATAGACGGCGGCGATGAAGCGTCAACCATCGAGGGCCCCTTCTCCGACCCCAACTGCTTTTTCTGGTATATCGAACTACCGCACAGAGTCATATCGTCCCATCAGAGACAAGAGTGTTCCAGCAGTTCCCTTGATTGACTATCGACTCGTTTCGAAAACTCATTTTGACGAATTGTCTCGCTATCTGGCAGCATACCTTGCCAAGGGTTCGTTGACTTATGTTCCAGACTATTTGTGACTTATGCGGTGTCAAATAACTCTAGCAGCACCAAATTCCCGCTCGTCTGCCAGGCAAAAGCTAACTCGACTTACGATACAACAATTCCACGAACTGTCCACTGACGTATATGATGAACTCGTCCGTAGGCAGAACACGACCGAAGGTACGACCACTACACTCCCCAATAGGGTCTATTTTATTCATTTCCGCATTTTCAGTGCCCTTCCTTCCTCTTCGTCAAGATTTTCATCCCAAGCGTAATCAAGCCCGGCAGAAGCTTGCAACTCTTCCTACATCTCGTTTCGAAGATCTCTCCAGTGACGTGTATCATGAATTATCTCGTCGGTATCCCGAGTTCAAGGAAGATGTGAGCATGTTTGCCTTGTATGATCACATTCAAAAGATTGATCTGCAGTTATGTTGTAGCCATCAGGCCGAGTCTCATTAAATTCGAGTTATGACGATTACCCTGCCCCCGATTTCCCAAACAACTCTCCACCGCGCACAGTCCTCAATAACCGCACGTCTGGCCGCACATCTGCAGATCGGCCTGTTGATAGCGGTTATGGTGGGAGTGTATCGAGCCGGC
This sequence comes from Collybia mongolica, assembly GCA_013420905.1. NCBI lineage: Eukaryota > Fungi > Basidiomycota > Agaricomycetes > Agaricales > Clitocybaceae > Collybia > Collybia mongolica. The sequence continues at coordinate 2,417,269 of JAAXNY010000004.1, forward strand.
GACCTTCAGAAGACAGACGACGGCCAAGTGAAGTTGATTTTGTTCTTCCTGGACGACGGAGTGGGGAGAGTTACCGACGGAATGAGGAAACATATGGCGGAAGGACCAGTGAAGACAATTATGCCCCGAGCTTGTCCTCAAACATCTCACGTCGAAAACTGTCTCAGGACACAACACGCCGGTCGGAGGATCGCGAGCGTGAGTATACGAGGCGAGCCGTCAGTATCAGTGGGACAAGCGACAGCGCGAGCACTGCTAACCCTAATCAAAGTACCACTGCCACCAGTGGTATGATCATACCGAATAAGAGTACCATTGAGGAAGAGTATATTGAAGTGCCTTATGGACGGGATGGAAGGGAGAGTGGGAGTACAACCGTCGATGAACGTGAGAGGAGTAGGGAAACAAGTGGAGATGCCGGAAGATTGACAGATGGAGAGATGGATAGTGCAAGTGAATACCCTAGCCCACTCAGCCCTCGAAGTCCCCCAGCAGGACTAAGTGGGTTGAGTGCCAGACTCCAGGGAGTGGATGACGGCGAGGAGGGAGTAGCGTCGGGTGCTGGGGGGAGGGGCGGCGACGACTATTATGACAAGTATGGACGGTCTTCCGTCAGCTCGGATCATTCTATCGGGAACGGAATGGCAGCCCGGGTGGCAGGCCGGTCTGAAGTCCAGGAGAAGATAAGAAGGGATTATGAGTATAAGATTGCCACTATGCAGACCCAGATCTCGAATCTTCAGCGCGACCTCGGTGATACTGGGGAAAAGGAAAGGAAATGGAAAGAAGGCGAGGCTAGAGTCAGGCAGATGGAGGAGGAATTAATTGGTCTCCGACGGGTAAGTTATTTTTTTGAATTATGCACGGATAATGCTGGTTCTTATCTTTCTCGCATGCTTAGCGTGCTGAGGAACAAAGCGCAGTCATGCGTGCACTTCAGAAAGAACTGGACGACCTCCGTGAGGTTCGTCAAAGGGAGATGGAGCAAGGGGTCATACGGGCACAAGAAGATGCAGAAGAATCGCGAATACTCCGCGAACGTTGCGAGATACTTGAAGAAGAGAAATTGAATCAGCACTCAGAGGTTTGCTACACGATTTTAGCCTCGGTCCAAAGCTCATCATTCATTGTTTTAGGCTGATCCCGAAATGGTTGACCAATTAAGGGTTGATATGGAAAGTTTACTGGCAGAGCTCCGAGATTTATCTCGTCGCAACGATGAACTCATGACGGCGAAGGATTCTGATCTTATTGTTATCCGTGACCTGGATGGACAGCTCAAAGACTACAGGCGAAAATATGAGCAGGCCAAGACAGAGCTTCGGAATGTCAAGGGTAAAACAAATTCTGAGCTTATGTTTGTTTCAATGTCCTGATACATCTCATACAGCTACGTCGCAACTCTTCCTTCAACCACCAAAATTTGACAAAAGCGACGAACAGCTCCCTGTGTCGTCAGATGGAGGAATCCTTGATATTCATATCACGGCATTCCTATCTGCGATTGATAGTCTTCTCACTGCTGGCCGGACTAATGCACCGACTCGAGTTCTGACTCCGATGAAAGCTGTCGTTAATGCCGTAATGTTCATCATCGATGACGTTCATGCGTTTGAACATAGACCGACACGAGATCGTGCAGACGTTGATCCTGATGCTCTCCGGTCGTTGCGTGAAAGGGCCGAAGCGACTCTCAGTAACCTTGTTGCCGCTTCCAAAACTCATGCCACAAGTTCAGGATTATCCCCCGTCAGCCTTTTGGATGCAGCGGCGAGCCACGTCTCTGTTACCATAACAGAACTCGGCAGGACATTGTGCATCAGGAAAGCAACTAAGGCTGAGATAGACCAGTTTTCGAACGCACCCCATACGTCTTTCGGTAGTGCAACAAACGGGTTCCCATCATCCTTGCGTTCTGTTGATGAGATAAAACTTTCTCACCAAAGGAAGGGGAGCGGCGCTTCTGTTTCTAGTCGAGGGCGATTTTCAGAGTCATCAGGATTGTCGCGTAACCGTCCGTATGAACCTAGGAGACCACCTTCTGAAAACTCAAGCTCGGAAAAGACTAACTCCCCACCTCCAATATTCGATCAACAAGCAGGCTCTGGAGGTATCCTCAGCGATGATTCTGCCCAGGCAGATGGATCAGAAGACGCTTGGGCGGAGCTCAAGGTATAGCAATCTTCACTGAGGTTATTTACATTTTTCTAACGCGTCCCCGTTTGCAGCCATATTTGGAAGCTCAAACGGAATCGATCGTCTATGCCATACAAAGTGTTTTATCTGGCGTCCGCAGTCCAACCCCTTCACCCACATTGAATGAAAACCTAACGCAAATCATCACAATCGTATCTAGCATCGTCGCTGTATGCAACGACAATCTCCCACCTGTGTCAGCCAAGCAAGGGAATGAAATACTGCGCGAGCTCAGCGAGCATGCCAACAAACTGAGCGAAGTCCAAGCTTTGCCAGAGGTCACCAAAGAATCCAGGCAGATAATGGCAAAATCGAGCTTTGCAATTGCCAATGGAATGAAGGGACTTATGAGGCTATGATTTTCGCTACATCCACAATATATATGCCTCCACTTCCTTTACGGTTGGAAAAAACGATCTACTTATGTTCAGGGCTCTGGCAGTTCCTAATCACTAGAATAAATGTGAATCACTTTGGTGAATAAATCCAATATTTCGCCGGCTGTCCCTTCTAAAAACGTTCGGTCGCCACTGAATTCCTACCTTCAAGCACATACTTGATCCTTTCCTATGGTATATGGTTCGCGGGTGGATATCAGATCCTGACCATAGGGTGGGTCCTATGATGAATCTAAGAGGAAACGCCACATCCCAAACAGCAGGTTAACGAGAAATCCGACCACGAGTCCCATTTGCATACGTCGGCTAGATACAAGAATGTTAGCCGTACCCTGGTGTAATTCAGCCTAACTTACGAGAATATGACATTCCCTGGCGGCTCGTAATCAGTTCCGTCATCCCAGAAGACTGGAGGCTTTGTGTGTCGCATGAAGAAGAAAGGAATCAGTGGGAAGAAGAAGCCCAGAAGAATTCCTTGAAGGACAGTAGAATTGGAAACCGATGCCTGTGATAAGGAGGCTGTCCCCGCATTGTCAATAGAGTCAATCCATTGCTCTTCGAGGGCTCGTGCATGTTCGTCGTCTAGTAAGCGAGTGTATGTCTCATGAATCCTTTGGTCAAAGGTATATGCTGCTCACACTCCTCTTCAGTTTCAAAATCGATGTCCAAGTAATTCGAAGATGACTGGCTGTGAAATTGGCGCCTAAAATTGGCGATATCGGCTTCTGAGAATCCAACTGAGGAAAGTCGGTCGAACCCACGCGCAGGGCGCAACTGGGCGGTCTTGCAAGAATGACGCATAATTTATTGTCATGGAATTGCGGATCATAAAGCGCACGTACCTGTGTCTTGCCCTCGTCACTTTCTTCTTCTCCGATTTCTAATTTGGGACCGACAGAGCAATGCATCCAGGTCATTGCTGGCGGTGGCGGTGGTGATGATGACGCATTCGGAGTCCCTTTATCGTCGTCTGGTGTGGCTCGTTGCTGCCGCTCTTCAAGGGATTTTAGCCATGAATATAGAAAAGTCCCGTTTGTGAGCAATCGGCCTGAGTATATAAGCCGAAGTCGCTTGTCTCTTAATTGTATCCGTGTATCCCGAATCTGACAGTAAAGGTCACCTAAGCTGCGGGTTGTTCCAGTATTGATGAACGCACCTTCTTCTTGACGTCTCGAACAGTATCCTGTTGGTCGACAGTAACAACGAGGTCGGGAATGCCATCCGTAAAGCGGATGACGAGATCGCGAGCCGGGTCTGGAAGGGAATCCTCTACGGGAGCGGCCTCCGAAGACGATGAAAGAAGTTCAACTGCTCGTTGTTTTCCTTTAGCCTTGTCACTGAGCATTGTAGGGAAGAGTAGAATACGGGACGACTCAACTTAACGTAGTCATGATACCACGTGATTGTCATAATTGCAATCCAATCAGGGTCTGTTCGGTGTCCATCATAGTATAAAGCATTATAATAGCCTTGGACTATATTACTAGACTACTAATAGGCTGTAATTTTACTATTCATACTAGACTATATGGAGACTATATAATAAACTACATGCTGGACTTCAAATATCTGATAGGCTGTATAACTAGCAATCTATGGGCAGTCTACTGGCAGAATGGGCTCTCATGTTAAAAAGTGATTAAATTTTTTATTTATAATTTATCTAAGTACAAATATTATAAAAAATTATCTTAACAGTGGGGGCAAAGGCCCACAGGGGGGGCACCTGCAGCAATGGCAAGGGGTTGGTGGTGGTGGCTGGACATGGCACTGTATCCATGGGGTGCTGTCACATGGGTGACAGCCAATGTGACTGGCATTGTAGGCTGTATGCTGCACAGAAATGGTAGCAGTGGTTGGGTGTAATGGGCAAGGCATGGTCCAAGCCATTAAATGAGGTGAGACAAAAGTTACAAGGTGAGTGAGAGGGTTTATAAGCAAAATGAGACCCAAAGCTGGTGTTGATTTGACAAAGTTCTACAAATGCTAACTGGCCACCAGATATGGTTGGATATAAATAAATATGTACAAATAAGAGTCCATTTGACTATGTTGAAGGTAAATGAGAGTCTGTCAGAGTCCATGTAAAGGTAAGTAAGTACCTAATAGACCATTTCATAGTAATTGACTGTGGTCCAAGGACCTGACCCTCACATTGGGGCACACTGGTATATGGTGGTGGTATGCTAGACTGGTGACTGATCCCTCTATGAGCCAAGCCCTTGATAGAGGGACTGGAACAACTGAGTCTAAATTGGCAGAGGACTTCCTATGATCAAAAAAGAAAGGCTTAGTAAGGCTTAGTAACATTAGGAATGATCCTATCTACTATATTGAGTATGGCTCTTTTGGGAATATAGGAAACAGTACATCCATTGAGGCTTATCACGCTGCCTACACTATGGCCAGCTTTTATATTCCAACTCTCCTGGATCAACTCAATGCTATTTGATCACTCTTGACACCTGAACTCAGATATCTGTTCACAAGGGTCAACATTCCAACAGCAAAACTTCCAGTGGGTTATCTTGGAATGCTTGGGGACAATGACTTAACTACTGCCCAATACACATGTCTCTTATCCTGGGTTGTTATAAATGGTGCTTAGGTACCATACAAACTCCAACTTTATGCCTGTCTAGCAACACATAATTGGTACAATTCTTTGATCAATGCAGGTGCCAGAAGTGGCAAGACACTTCTAATTTCCCTCAACCTTCTTCTTGACAACCTAAAAGCTGGCCACATTTCCCTAACAATATCAATCACCACTCAAACATCTTCGGATAACAAGTTAGTGGGTTGAAACCATCCTGAGTGAAATTGGATGATTTCATTCCCCAGGAGAATGACTTCAACATGAAATATAAAATTCCCACTGTTGCAATTAATGAAGACACTCCCTGAGAAGACTCATACTGGAATGTAAGTAACATATCATCATGACCCCAATGCTCATATGCCTTGTAACTATACAAGGCCATGTCTATAACCTTGCAAGTCAGAGAGGTGGAATGCCCAAGCACTACTAGACACATCATTGCAACTGTTGAACAAATATTTAAAATACCAGAAGGCCATTTCCCTTGGCTTGCCATCCTTATCCATAAAGCATTTTGACCAGCTTGGGGACAACTCAACAAACTCAAAAACATTCTACCCAATTCAATCCCATGGCAAGTATTCTTGTGACATTTCCACCTTCCAGGGGATTTTCAGATGCTGGTTGCATGTGGTAACTAATGTCAGGGGATATTGGAGATGGAGTTCTGCATACAAATCATGTTTTATCAGTCATCAGCTAACACAAAGGGTGAGAATCACATACTGTGTTGGCAGGCCAGATGGTTTCCTTAGTCCATAAAAATTGGGTTGCCCAGATAGTTGAATATTTTGTCCAGGGTCATAAGGAGATGCTAGGCTCACATTTGAGGGTGTATGTGGTGTTGGTAGTTGACATGGTAGAGTTGTAGATTGAAGTGGTGTGAATGGGACATCCATGCAAGGATCTGCACTATAAGATGCACTAAATGTTGAAAATTTTTCTTCCCAAGGAACCTTGGTCTTTTTTGCTTTTCTGTGCACCTTCCATTGCACTCCTAAGTTTCTGTTTAGGTGTGGGGAGTGCAATTATATGGTTGGGAAGTGGCTGAGCTTCTTCAGAAGGAATTTGACATGGAAAAAGCCCTGCATAATGTGCTGATACTTATTAAATGTCCTTTAGCCATATATTTTCCAGCAAAATGAGTTGTATAATGAGAAAACAATAACTAAAATTTTGGGTACTGTGACACATGGAGGTCAATACCAGATTCCTGAAAGGGCCATACTCAGTATAGTAGATAGGATCATCCCAAACATTAGTAAGCCTTCTTTTTGATCAGCTGCCAATTTACACTCAGTTACACCAGTCCTTATATTGAGGTTTTGGCTCATCATATGGGATGGCCACAAGTCTAGTTGTTTGCCTACAGGTAGTGCATTGGCATCATGTGACATGGCAGAGTGGTTACCCTGCTGGCAGTGATGTAGTGGTTAGTGGCCATGAGGAGGGTGGCCCTGCAACATGGCAGTGGTGCATGTGGGTGTATAGTGGTAATGGGTGGGGGGACTGGAGCTATACTACACAGCAGTGGTGTGACAACAATAGGCAACAGTAGAGGGGGCAGGGATATGGGCACATGGTAGGTGGTTGGTGGTGGATAGGCCAAGTGTTGTGGGCCATGTGCAGCATGTGGCATGGTGGTGGTATGTAGGAGGGTGATGGGTGTAGGTGTTGGGAGGAAGTGGCAGTAGTGGATGCATGGTAATGGTGGTGATCATTGCCATTGTTGTCAGTAGTGGTGGGCAGCAGCTGGTGGTAGGGAACAATGGGTTGTTGCAAAGGTGCTGTCTACAATTGGATTGCCCCATCTATATAGATACATCAGGAGATACTATGGAAATAAGTTGGAAGCCTATATCAGCCCACTAGGGCTGTGCAAATGATATGGATGTAACATGTCAGCAAGGAGTGAACTAGTAGCTGCAAAAGGGGTAAGAGGTGTTGTTAAAGGTGGAAGCCTAGAGCTGGAGTCCTGAGTAAGAAACTGGGGACTCCAGAACAAGCTACTCTATACCTATATACCTGTAGGAACAATAGTAGAGTACAATAAACAATGGAACAATAGAACAGTAGAACAATGAAAGAAGTGAAACAATACCAAGCTAAGCTATATATACAGGTCAATTCTAACAGGTGTGTCACAGGGTTAGGTAGGATTATGCCAAGGTAGTCTTGAGGCATATTGCAGCATATAGATAAGTATATGATAATGCAAAGTATATTTAAGCAACTAAATGTGGGGCATATATGCACTCCCCTTACATGCTTCCAACTTGCCTCTGTAGTATTTCTCCAATGTACCTATATAGATGGGGCCACCTAATTGTGATGGCACCTTTGCATTAAACTAGGCCTGGATCTCCTTCTTGCAATGAAGCCCACTTAGTCCTTTGGTCCCCCCTTCCCTGTGTGGCTGACCTTGCTGATCATATCACTCTCCCCTCTGGACTTTGGTGTGATACAGCCCCTTACAACCATGCAGACCAGGTTTTCAATATAACACAACAAATGTGCCATCACACATGAGCCACCCCTCTCACCCCAACCCTCTGAATACTAGGTGCTCATTCATCTACTGCTTCTCCACCTCCTCAGCTAAGGTCAATCTCCAAAAAAAAACAAGTTATGTAGCAACTCAATTGTAGTGAAGCATCACTTGTGTAATTGCCAACAGATCCCTCAGCATAGTAAGCAATACAAACAACATCTTCAATTGAGGTTGCATTGCCATACCTTCCCATCCTGTACAGGGTTAATGCAAATTGTTGTTCAATAATAGTTTGCCCATTATTTAATTGGTTGGTAGGGACTGGGTGGTACAATGACTCACTTGTAGATGATGTACCTCATGACCCTGAGCCATGTGGCAACAATGTGACTTCAGAGCTATTGTGTAGAATAAATATATGGGATAGAGACCCCTGGCAGAGGATCATCAGAGTATTATCTTTGGATTCCTCTGCTAGGTAAGTAGATAGCCTGTTACCCAACTTCTAAATATAACTTTGGATTCCTCTGCTAGATTCCATTCTGGCTGATCTCAGGTTAGTGTGACACAATGTAGGGTTGCCCTTACAATGGGAGACTGTAAAGTACAGACCATTGCTGACATCTTCCTTGGCCACAATATGGTTTAACTTCCTTGATCAATTCTACATGATTTTTCAGGGGCAGGAGGGTTTTCTGGCTAATTTTTTTAATTTTTTTCTTTTACTTGCCTTACAGGTCACAAAAAATATGTAATTTTGATGAATCTTATAAAATATGAGGGAAATCAAAAAATACACCACAAAGACCCTCTCTGGGCTGATATTTGGAGCAACTTTTGTCAGTAGACCAATCCATTATCTTCAGTTTCTGAGGCACCAGCAATATGGTTCATCAGACGGCATTTTTCTAGGCAGGACAAATAACTATAAACAAATCAAAAATAACTGGTGATTGCCCCTCCCCACTGTTATTGGAGCAACCAACAAGCATGACCCAGGGCCAGACACCTAGGATTCAACTATTGTTTAATAAGAAGATTAATTGTCTTGAGAGGGGGAGAGGAGACTTAGAATAGGACATCATTGATGTCCGATCATCATGATCAATCGATTCTCTATAAATAACTTGACTCAGGCTACTATTCCTTCATGACAAACTCTGGATGTCCCGCTGGATGACCTTTATCCAATGTATGACCACCTGATGCACTCGCGGTTCTTCAACTCCACACACCGTGAAAATCTTGAGCACCCCCTTAAGTATGTCACCGCTGCTGTGATATACACTTTTCAACCCTGCCATAGTACCTCTCACTCCAAATCCGATATTCTCACCACATTGGTTATGGCTACACAACAGCTCGCGTCATGGGCCGTTGGGCTCCAGTACGCAAATCTTACCGCCCCAGTCATCGCTGCTGCCGTCGCAAGTGTGTACAACTGGGCTGGATGTGCCATTGGTGGGTACGTCCGGGACGCGCCCACCGTCGCGCTTAACGTCACACAGTTCTTCGGTGGCCCGACTACTTCTAGTATTTTTGGCGCTGCAGGTACCTCCCTCCAAACCGACGCCCAAATTGCTGCCCTTGTAAACGGGATAGCAAGCCATATAGATGATTATGACGACACGCACCTAGAGACGATCATCCACCCCGCGGGGCCAGTGGCATCAGCCCTATTTGCATTTACCGAATGGAAAGCACCCATCTCCGGGCAGGACTTCCTTACCGCCTTCGTCGCTGGTGTGGAAGCCGAGTGCAAGCTGGGCCTTTCTGTCTATCCTCAGCATTATGATATTGGATGGCACATTACCAGCACAACCGGCTCAGTAGGCGCTGCCGTCGCCGTGGGGAAGCTGCTCAGCCTCGACGTCCCCACTATGCAGCAGGCCATTGGTATCGCCTGTACACAAGTCGTTGGGATGCAAGAGTTCTTCGGGAGCGATACCAAAAGTTTCCATGTTGGGCGTGCAGCGCAGGGGGGGATGTTGGCGGCTCTTCTAGCAAGCCAGGGGTATACGAGCAGCTTACAAGGATTAGAAGCGAAGTTTGGTTGGGCACATGTCGTCAGTACGCGGGAGAATATGACGGCAGAGTTCGACACACTTGGCAAGGTGTGGGAGGTGCAGAAGAATACTTTTAAACCCTTCCCATGCGGGATTGTCATCCATCCTACCATCGATGCTTCAATTCAACTGCGAACGAAGGCTCTCGGAATGGGACTGGATATTTCGGACATAACGAGCGTGGTAGCGAGGGTTAACCCCGAGGTGTTGATCTTGACGGGAAAGATGAACCCTCAAACTGGACTGGAGGGCAAGTTTAGTGCTTATCATGCTACAGCTGTCGCGTTACTCTTCGGGAAAGCAACACCCACGGAATTCACCGATCCGGTTGTCCTAAACTCAACCGTGGTTGCTTTGCGGAAGCTGATCACTACGACTTCCGACGCCAGTGTACGTAAAGACGAGGCCTATGTTTCTGCCTTGTTCAAAGACGGCACAAACGTTACGCAGCACGTTGAGCATGCTATTGGATCGCTCGACAATCCTCTATCTGATGCACAGCTCAAAGCGAAATTCATTGACCAGGTAGCATTGGTGTTGGGTGACGATGGAGCGCAGAAGGCGTTTGATGCATTTACGAGCATCGGAAATATGAGTGACGTGGGGAAAATTGCGCAATCATTTCGCGGTTCGAACGCGCCGGCCAGCAGCCTCGCGAGTAGTGGTGACGGTGACAGTGTGGGGAATTTGGTCATCAGCACACTGGCTGTTCTTTTCGTTGGGGCTTTGGAGTGGGTTTAGTCATGACCATAGTGATCTAATTAGTCTTCAGAAATAAACCAAATGTGCAAATGATGAAACAACAGCTATTGCCCGAATACACGGAAGGAGATGATATATTTTCATTGGATAATGGACACTTCGTAGGACTCTCACCATGTTATCAATACTCCTGATCGTCTTGACCTCTCCTTGATGGTGGAATGTTCTGCCAAAAGGTGTACGGGGCACCGCGCCGTCAAAGTGATACTAGTACTGGGCCCAGATGTCATACGCGCTGGTTTTGGTTGCAAAAATGTATTAAGTTTGAACATTTGCACGATTGTTGCTCATCTTCGTTCTACCCTGATCGACATGCCCCGCTATTTTGTCTATGCCGATTCTACCTGCCATGAATGTCGTAGAGTTACCCTTGCAAATGTCGACAATTCGATGATATTCCTATTCCACTAAGGAACACCTTTTTAGGTACAACATAACTGGAGTGAGGTCGTGAGCAGTTTTTCGTGAAATGTAACGAGAAAGACCTCTCACTGATAAGTAAAACTACATCAGGCAACCACTAAACAGTGCCCGAACGTCTTCCGCGAGTTTAGCATGATCGAGTTCCCCAAATTGATCTATGCCTTGGGCAACCTCCTGTGAAAATATGGATGAACCATAGTTATCGTTGCCTTTCATGTGATCCTGAACGAGGGGCTTGAATGTCTCCCAGAACTGAGTAAAGTCAAAATCGGCAAGCTCGGATTCAAAAATATTTTCAAAACTGGCGTCAACATTCATGTTTGCGTTGTTGCCGCATGAACTATCAGATTGTGTGTTGAGGTTTGTGAACTGATCAAAGACATCGATATCGGAGGATACCGCCTTATCCAATAAATACGGGTGGTCGACGGCTGGGAATAACAAGTCGAGATTGTTACTACTGAGAAAGGTGGGCAGCTCGCCTTTTGTGTAAGACGACAAATCAAGGACGTTAGGGTCGTCCATAACTTCATAGCCGGAATATTCCTCAGCATCAGAGGTTGCCACAGGAAGCTCCATATCGTCGTCGTCGTCCGAGCGATTATCTGATTCTAGTGCTACCCCATGTGGTATTGAACTTGGACTCGTCGGAGGAGGGGGAGATGAAGGTGGGAGTCCTGCCCAGTGTTGTTTTACGTGGGCGCTGTGAGAATCGCTCTGGTCATCATCGTCATCAGGCTGTTCTTGGAGAGATTGGATCTCGTCTAACATTGCAGAATGGTTTTCGTTCACTTCTAGATCTGTACTGGTAGTGGAAAGAGAGCCAGACGATTCTAGTTCCTCGAAGGCACTGTCAAGTTCCTTGTCAAGGGCGTCCTCGGTGTTCTCTTCATTTTCGCCACTAGCTTTGTGGCTGTGTGAATTGCTTTTCCATTCTCCAACCTTCTTGACTATTGCGATATCCTCTACGGGCAATATAAGATCCTTAGCTCGAGTCCCAAGTGGCGAGGCAGGTACTTGATGTGGTGAGAACAGGGGACTACCTGCCAGATCATTGCTCCGACGTTTTGTAATTGGAGTGAAGAGTGAATCTCTATGGTTATGAGAACTATGGATCGTTCCTGGACGTTTTCGTGGAGGAGTACTAGGGAAGGGGATGGTAGTCATAGGAGACGACGGTCCGGATGAATATGGCTCGGGAGTCAATGTACGGATGGGTGATGCCGTCCCTGATGCTATCGGAAACACGGGACAAGCCTCACTCGCTGCAATGGGACGGGGAAGTTGTAAATTGTCCTGCGGCACCGAAGGGGGGTCAGTGTGGGCGAAAGTTGCATTCTCTGATACCTGACGCGATGGGTTGATATTATGTATGGTCCGTTTTGATTTCTCCTTCCCGGCCCTACACGCGGTTTTTCGTTTGATATCTCTCTCTCCTCTTTTCCGTTCATGAGCCTCTTCCAGAGTCCTTTGAGCCGCTGCTGATAACCTTGGTTGGGTGGAGGTTTGAGTGCGAGCCCAGTTCGGGACAACATATTTTCTTTTAGGAGCCCGCGAAGACGGCCTCACGGGGGACGAAGCCGAGGCCCTCATGGCCTGAGGCGATTTGGTGGCCGTCGAAAAAACCCGTGTGTTTTCACCTTCCAAGCTGCCCCCGCCACTGTTAACTTGCCTTGGTGGAGACGTGAGAGGTTCCAAACCAGTTCGATAATACGAATTTGTTCCTGATCTATCGCGGCGCTGGAGCCCATCTAAGGTATTCAGTCGTGGGTAGTGCCTCATGCTGCTTACAGAGGAATCCATGGAGGAGTTTCTCCTCGACGAATGTGCATGACGGTGGGCGTCTCGCCGTTCTGCCCACTCTCTTTCTTTAGATTTACCACCACTCCCTGATTCTCTTTCATCCATGAAATCACTGAGGGTGCGCTTTTTCCTCTTTTCACCTGTACCAATCGCATTATTCTGTAGAGGTCCGAGAGTGAGGAAAGGCCTCTCGTTTGACCGCACACTGAAGTTACGTTTGGGAGATGTTTGCACAACGGAAGGCGCTAATGCGGGAAAACCAATTGGCCCGCCCGATGAGATCGATGAGTCGCTGCTGATCTGCTTAGCGTCTCTTTCTGCACGTCTACGAAAAGCACTGGGATTGATGTTTTCCTTGTCCAAGACAATGATCTCATCGTCTTGTGAATGTGATCTGTGGTGTGCGGTCTGAGATGAGGCGTTTGAAAGGGGTGAACCTGCTGCTTGAAGCGATACCACGGAAATCAGATCCCGGAGTGCATTTACAAGGGCTGGATTATCCATAGTATTCAAGTCTGGACGAGAATCGGATCGACCAACATCAATGGTACTCAGTGCTGACAATAGGGCCGCATTCTGAGCATTGAGTTGATTCGAGGTAGATGATGTAGATAAATGTATAAGAATATCGAGAAGGGAGGTAGGGTCTAATATTTTGGAATATGACGAGGGGATAGTTGACGGTGAGGTATCCTGCCTTGGTAAATTCTCGGTGCTCTTCATTTTGCACTTCCCAGTATCTGAGTTAAGGTCCGAGAAAACAGCGTGGGGCTCACTGGAACTCGTACTGAGTGTAGAATTCAAGGACTGTCCGGAGGCAGAGAGGTTTCTCGTCTCTGTTGTATTTATGTTGTCAGTCACAGGCACGTGACTATTCACATCAGAGAAGCTAGATCCCGAAATAACCACATTGCTCCCCGAGTCCGTCTCGCTATCAGCCATTGAGATAGAACCCTTCGCGGGTCTACCCTTCTTCTTTACAGGTCCAATATATATGTTTTTGGTAAGCATCATCTTGTCAGCCTCCGAAGGTGGTCTGGGTATGGGTGCTATAGATGCCTTTCTAGGCTTGAGTGGCTTGGCCGTTTGAGTGCGCATGCGGATTGACGCAAGCGTGGCTAGAGTAGATTCGCTGAAAGGGCCAGAGGTGTCGGGAGGGAACTGAGAAGTAGCCGATACCGGCGTTGACGGTCCAGTCATAATGGGGTAGTTAGAGGTATTGGGAGTGGATCCCTGATGGAGGGATGTCCCAGTGTTCTGGCTTGAGAGAGGGAATCTTGGTGACGCGAATTTGCCATTCGTGGTGGCGAATTGTTTCGGTAGGCGTTTCGACTCGCGATGGGATTTGGAAGCGTGGATCCGTGGCAGCTTTGATTGTTGTGGAGGTAGACCCCATGAGCGGAGAGCTGCCGGTAGAGAGGATTTTTGCATCGTAGCAGTCTGTGAAAGCAGAACTTGATGTCAGAAGCTGACGTGGTGGGTGAGTCGACTGACCTCACGGAGGGCAAAAATAATCTCCAGGGCTTCCTTGCCCGTTGGTAGCGTGATTAATGTACCCGCAACCGCAGTGTTATCGGTCTCATCCGCATGTAGTGCCCAAGACATAAGACCAAGGCCAACAGCTACTCCACGGGGTTGATTCGTAGTAGGTCCACCGGTATACGAACCCTGTGAACTGGGGGATGACGAAGCATCGGATATATGAACTGGAGCTGGTGCAGAATTAGATTCAAGAGGATCAAGGACATAAACAGAAAAGTCGCGGGAGAAATTTTGGACAAGCTCGGGGCTTGAGCGACATATGGTATCAAGGCAGGTCTTGAGAGATGTGGTGGCATAATGTGGCTCCAACCTTGAGCTTCCTGGAGCGCTCGCATTTCTGTCGAAGGGAGAACTATCCGAGGTTCGACGGGGGATGATTGTAGCGATGATAAGGGAGTGAGAACGGGCAAGAATGTACTGTGGGGAGCTGTTAATGGTGTAGAGAATTCTGAGAGGAAGATATCGGGTTTCCATGATTTCGTTGTGGCCTTGAACGCGGGTGGTTGAGATTACCGTGTCCTCCCACCACTTCACCCACTGGATTACAGGCAACGTTGTTGGCACTTCGTCGCGCTGTATCCTCACCTTCACTTGTCCGATTTCAAACGTTCAACGTTCAACCTAGAGAACGCTGACTAATCAAGACAAATAGCGCGAACGGTCACGCCGTGACGCGTCGCGTCGGACACTAAAGGTCATCTTTTTGACAAGGGAATATTACTTGGGTATGTAAGTACTGAGACAGAGGACCCGCTATAAGTTTAAAACTATACATCAAATGCAACAATGATAGAAGTCCTCCTTTCCGCCGCGTCCGGAATCCGTACCAGGGATTGATGCAGAGATGTCCTGGAGCCTGTAGGAATCGGGATTTGTACTGGCAAGTGAGTGGACGAGGCGGCCAGTTGGCTCCCTGAAGAAACTATATGAGACATCGCCGGTGGAATTTTTTTCACTGTACATCTGCAATTACATCCCGATGGGCACGGAGGGAAGGGAACACCGAGATCATCATCTGTATCTTGGGCAGACGTTGGCCTCCATCGAGAAACGCACGGGAAAACAAAGGATAATAGAATAGGCATTGGAAACGGAGAGGGAGAAGAATCGATGTCGCGAATCCAGACGTCAACGTCATATGCGGAAGCAGTAAGCATTGTTGCAACGATAAGGCACGTCGTGTACCCAACATCTGAATAGAAGGGAAAGCTGTATCAAGACTCGTCGAGAAGTGTACAACACTTACTGATTATTGTGTTGATAACGATGAGAGATTCCAGAGCGGTTTTCCCAGTGGCTCCGTGTACTAATGGTGAGGTGAGAATGACCAGAACGAGTACTATAAATACATTTCACCTATTGAATTAGCTCGTTGCGATGAATGAGAGACCAAAAGGTTGACTGACTCAACTCAAAGGGAAGGAGAATAAATAACTCGATATTTTCTGACGCTACTGACTGGCATTGCTTTGACAATAGTTTGCGAATCCCACTTCATAGAATTATCAGCGCAGAACCACGATATTAGAGGGGTCCCTTACGACCAGAAAGACCTTATCAGGCAAGCACCTTCAACTATGATGATCATCCAGAAGACTTTGCGATGGACAAAGTAGGGAATAAGGCAAGACGACAATATGACTGAGACTAATGAGATGATTATAATCAGGCCTATAAATTTATCAACGTCGGTCCATGATGTATGACAACGTGGTGGGAAAGCTTTACCAAGTAACATCTGGCGGAATGCCTGGAAACGGATCGACATCGAGGTTCAATGTTCAGCGTCGAGCAGCAGAGGGATAACGAAGAAAGAGAAGAAGCAACATGCATTTCTTTAAGAAACAGTAGGCCCGGGCTGACATGGCTAAAGTGACACTACGTATGGTCTGATGGTCGAGGTACAGCAGCCACTTTATAGGTTTCAGCGGTAAATTCCGGCTTGTTTGGATTCGACGCACCCACTAAACAGCTAAATTTTCTCTTCAAGCGACACGATCCAGCTTCAAGCGTTCAATGAGACCTGGTGATGTCCACAGTATCACTCGCTACTATAGTTGACTCGAGTCCTGTCCTTGGAAAGCGAAAGTTTCGCAGTAAATCTGATACGTTTGTTTTACACCTTTTATCCAGCCCAGAACCGAATCCTGTCCTATCCAATTTCCAACCACCTAGAAAAGGGGCGTCTGGACCTCCGATCCTTGTGAATGGAGTACTTGTAGCTCATACCAAAAAGCGGTACAAGTGCCCTCGCGCTGACTGCGATAAGTCTTACTCTAAACCTTCTCGCCTCGCTGAGCACGAGCGCTCACACACCGGACTGGTAAGAATTACCCTACATCCTGGAGCCTTTGTAACTCATCTACAGCGCCCATTTATATGTGAAAAATGTTACAAATCTTATCTGCGAGAAACACACCTTCAAGCACACGCTCGCAGCCACCTACCAGAATCTGATCGGCCTTTCATATGCTCTAGAGAAGATTGTGTCAAGCGTTTCTGGACGACACAACATTTGCGGGTCCACGAAGAGTGGCATAATAGATCAAAAGTACTTCATGTAAGCCCTAATCATATTGCTGACGCGGTTATTCGCTCAGTCACCTTAGTGTGTTAGGGAGGGGTGCAAGGAAACATTCACAAAGAATCATCAACTGCGCACTCATCTGAGCTCAGCCCATGCAGCCTCGGGTGCAAAACCATATCCATGTAATCGCGAAGGATGTATGAAATCATTTGCTACTAAACAACATTTGCGCACACATGCGAAAGTCCATGACGGTAGGTCTTCAAGATGATATACCAGTAATGTACTCTAATAGTCCGTCCAGACAAACGGTATACCTGTGTCCATTTGGCATGTCTTCCTAGTATAGATCAACCGCCCACATATTTCCCAACTTGGACGGCACTACAGCACCATATTCGTACCGCCCATCCCCCAACATGCACCCACGCTTCCTGTGGTGGCCGCCCATTCTCTTCTCAGAAAGGTCTTCGCGCGCATCAGAAGTTACACGAACAACGCGACCTCGAGTTCGAAATCGATTCTGCAATAGGCTCTGACAACGATGAAGTTAACGGGCAGCCTCCACGAAAAAGGCGAAGAGGCGGCGAAATTGGACGGGATTGGAAATGTGAAGTAGATGACTGTGACAAGGATTTCAAGTCTGTACGTTGTCTTCACTCCCTTCGCACATCAACACTTCATTGTGATCAATAGAAAAGGGCTCTCGCTACGCACACTAAAGTCACCCATTTGGGGCGCCGCGACTACGTTTGTCACCACGCAACTTGCAAACGTGCCTATGGTTATCAACATCTCCTTCGTCGCCATCTAGTGAAAGTTCATGACCCCCAGGAAAACGAATCTTCACGCGCCGATGACCATGGCGACAATCTATTCAATATCGTAAACGCCAAGTCCTCTGGCGAAGCGGAGTTCCCAGCTCACCTGAAGATCGATACCATCACGGGAAACGCCTATGCGAAGCGAACACTTGCCAATGTTGCAACCTTGAAAGCTCTGCAATGCCCATACCCGCATCTCCAAAGCCTCACTCATTTCACCCAACAAGACGAAACAAGTAGTGGAGAAAAAGTTCCCCGTGTGGGTGTGGGGTTGAACTGTGAATATGCCTTTAGCAGAGCATATGATCTTCGACGACATCTTAAAGCTGCTCATGGCTTCATTATTGATAAAGGAAATGTCGATAGCTGGGTCCAAGATCAGAAAAAGAACCGGCTCGACCCTAACAAGAAGTAAAATTCGGGCCTTTTTTTTTTTTTTTGAACCTGATATATCGCTGACCGGCGACATATGATCTATAGATAGACGAGATTGCCATCCAGTTTTACAAATGTGACGCGACCCAATTATTTCCTCATTAGGAGGGGAGGGGGTCCTGAGCATGCTTATCCTAATTTACATACCTTCGGGAATCCCGGTCGCTTGCCATCTACCAAACCCTTCATGGAATCAGCGAGCAGAAAGTTGAAATATCAAAATATAAATGGCATAATCTGAGTGGATACATCATGCACCCGTTTCAAGCCTCAGGAAGGTCGACTAGAACGTGGTGTTGATTACACTTGTTGGATGCAAGGGACAACAGAGAATTTGTGATGCATAAGACCGCTAACTACACACAATACTTAAAATACAGTAGAAGGTCGTTATAGGGAATTCGAGCGAAATCAGATAAGTATACATCCCAACCAGGCCTGCAGTCCATGTTTTCATTCCGGATTTTGCCGGACCTTGTTCTTGATGATTTCGATCATCATGCTCATGGCCAAAATTCAGGAAGCTTCGCTGCCAGTGTAGCACGCAACATTCCCCCAAACAGCCAGAGTTGGCCATGCGTCCCCGTCCGACCGCGTGGTGCCGGAAACCTCCATTATCGTCGTGGCGCAGTAAAATCAAGTCGTGACATATAGCCTGGTGTCCTGCTGCCTCTCAGTCTTGATGTCATGGATGTGGTTTCCACCTGAGTCCATGTATACCGATATCCTATGTGTGAGAAGCTCTTTTTGGCAGCCTTCCGAAGTAAAAGCGGCGGCCGTTGTACCGTCATAGTCGGTGTATAAAGGAGATGTCTATTCTGTCGATTCTGTCCAACCTTCAGCTGAAGATTGTAAAATGCGTCTCCTGCCCACTATTCTTCTCGGTATTGGCTTTGTCAGTGCACAAACCAGCATTGCTGATACCTACCTCGCGTCGGAATCGCCGATTGCCAAAACAGGCTTGCTAGCCAATATCGGTTCGTCTGGCTCAAAGTCACTGGGAGCGAAACCCGGCATTGTCATTGCTTCGCCTTCACACTCTAATCCGGATTACCTGTTTACTTGGACTCGTGATTCTGCCCTAGTTTTCCAAGCAATCATCGACCAGTAAGTGCATAACATCTCTGATTATAATCCCTCTACTCACTCTTGTTAGATTCACACTTGGACTCGACACCTCCTTGCGATCCCAGATTGACAATTTTGTGGCCTCTCAAAAAATCATTCAGCAGGTTCCAAACCCATCTGGAAGTGTGAGCTCAGGTGGCCTGGGTGAGCCGAAATTCAACATAGACGAAACTGCATTTACGGGAGCATGGGGGTAAGATATGCATTTTGCATATACTAACGCAAACTCATTAATCCAACCCTCAGACGCCCCCAGAGAGGTGCCGCTTTCCCATTCCCTATACCATTGGGCCTAATTCCTGTTCCCGAATAGATGGGCCCGCTCTTCGAGCCAATGCCCTCATAACATGGGCCAACTTCTTAATATCGCAAAGTAACACATCTTACGTCACCAACACTTTGTGGCCCATCATCAAACTCGACCTTGACTATGTTGCCTCCTCCTGGAACCAATCCACGTAAGGTAAATTGTTTGCCCTGTTTTCGTGCTAATCACAGGTTCCTAGATTTGATCTGTGGGAAGAGGTTAATTCGTCATCCTTTTTCACCACTGCTGTGCAACATCGGTCTCTCCGCCAAGGTGCGGCTCTCGCGACCGCCATTGGTCAGACATCTGTCGCGTCCGGGTACACCACGCAGGCGGCAAACCTGTTGTGTTTCCTTCAGGTACACGATGTCAATTTGCTTGTTTGACCCAAATCACTAACTCGACATAAGTCATACTGGAACACGGCTGGCTACACGACTGCCAACACTGGAGGTGGCCGTTCAGGAAAAGATGCCAATACTGTCCTCGCGAGTATACATACATTCGATCCCGCTGCCGGTTGCGACGCCGTTACTTTCCAGCCCTGTTCCGACCGGGCACTTGCAAACCTTCTCACTTACGTGAATGCATTCCGAAGCATTTATACGATCAATTCGGGTATACCTACCAATGTGGGCATAGCTACTGGTAGATATCCTGAGGACAGTTATATGGGCGGCAACGTTGGTGAACCACGCAGCTTACCTGACATACAAGTACTGATGGCATGTGCAGCCGTGGTACCTTACAACTTTGGCTGTTGCCGAACAACTCTACGATGCTCTGACTGTCTGGAAGCAGCAAAATTCACTGAGCGTCACGACGATCTCTCAACCATTCTTCGCCGCACTCTCACCTGGGATTGCCACTGGAACCTACGCATCTTCAACCTCCACATATATGACTCTAACTGCTGATGTCAAAAATTTTGCTGATAGTTTCATTGCCGTGGTTGCCAAGTACACCCCTTCGGGGGGTGGGCTCGCAGAGCAATACAGCAGAAATAACGGCATACCGGTCAGCGCCATAGATCTGACGTGGAGTTACGCCGCACTTTTGACAACCGTCGGAGCGAGGAAAGGGATTGTACCTATGAGCTGGGGTGCAAAAGGTTTGACTGTTCCTTCGACATGTGAAAGAGGTGGTGGTGGTGGTGGTGGTGGTACAGTTGCGGTTACATTCAAGGTCCAAGCCACTACGACATTTGGAGGTGAGTGCATCTTCAAACTCCTAGCAACATTGCGCCTAAGATTCTACTCTAGAAAATATCTACGTGACTGGTTCTGTCGATGCTCTTGTCAACTGGTCCCCTGATAATGCACTCATCCTCTCTGCCGCAACTTACCCAATATGGAGCAGTACGTTACAATGTTGTCATGCTCACCAGTGCAACCGACTCATTTCATATTCAGTTACTATCAACCTACCTGCCAGCACCTCGGTCGAGTACAAGTACATTCGCAAATTCAACGGAGCTATTACCTGGGAGTCCGACCCGAATAGGAAATTCACGACTCCGACCTCTGGGTCATTTACCCTGAATGACTCATGGAAGTGAACACGAATGAGAGAAAAGTGGTTGAGGATTTTCCCGTGTTCCAAGTTGTTCAAGTTTTCAGAAAGCATCTCACTGGAACAGCAATTGTCTATCATTCAAATTTTATCATTTGTGTTCAGTTTTGCAAATATTGGACCATTAACGGACATAAAACTGTAGTGGAGACTTTCATGGCACCATAGTAGTTGGCATTCGAGATCTTGAAGCAGTTCAGTGCACCTGACTTACTGTATGCACAAAGTAAGTAACCCAATTTTAAGCCCAAGACTCCAATTGGGAACCAGATGGTTGAGGTTGAGGTTGGGTTTGATTAGAGTAACCCGAGCATTTTCTCGACTCGGAAGTGGTGGTGTTGTTGCGAAGTGAATTGAACAAATGAAGTGGTAGCTAATAATAAAATTGTAGAGGGTCATGCCAGTGGGAGGCTGCCTAAAATGGTGGATATAAGAGCTAGATCATGGATGTAAGTCTCAGTGTGCGCACGGGAGTGAGAGCAACAGCTGAATATATTCACCTAGATCACGGATGTAAGTCTAGGTGGGCATAAGTAAGTAATGGTATGAAACAGTAAAGTAACAGGGAATATTCACCTCAGTGTGCGCACGGGAGCGAGAGCAACAGCTGAGGTGAGGGAATGAAATGTAACAGTATATCTACAGTGTAGGATAGGGGTGGTTCGGAAGGTGGACAGAATGTGTATGGTAAGCATATCAAATGGTAAGGAGTGTTTCGGAACTGATGGCTCTTGGGTATAGCACACCACATGGACGATGGCACCTTGGCATCCAACACTCCCCCTCAAGGTGGCGAGAGACCAAGCTGCGATGTGAAGTGCTTGACTTTGGCGGAGGGAAGGGCCTTGGTGAGGGTATCGGCAACCATTTCGTCGGTTGGGCAATAAATGAGGTGAAGGGAGCCGCGTTCAACAATCCAGCGGATGAAATGGAAGCAAACGTCGATGTGTTTAGTGCGGGCATGGAATTGGTGGTCGCGTGTGAGCGTGATTGCGGATTGATTGTCCAAAAATAGAATGGTAGGGTCGAGGTCGAATGGAAATAGTTGGGTGATAAGTGATCGAAGCCAGAGTGCTTCTTTGGCAGTGTGGGTGAGTGCCACATACTTGCTCTCTGTTGTTGACAACGACATGATTTCCTGGCATTTAGCACTCCATGACACAGCACCGCCGTGAAGAAGGAATGCATACCCAGAGATAGTGTGGTGGTCCTCAGCCATGCTACCATCAGCATCAGCATACCCTGCAAGGTCACGACTCCCCTTCCCAAACGACAGCCGCAGCTCCATTGTGCCCTTCAAGTAGCAAAAAATTTGCTTGACGGCTTCCCAGTGCGCAGGTCCAGGCTTCATTGAGAAACATGACACAGTTTGGACGGCAAACAAGATATCAGGTTGAGTACCGAGGGACGCATACATGAGTGAACCAACGGCTTTGTGGTATGGAACGTCACGCATCTAGGCAAATTCAGCGGTGGTAGATGGGGATTGGGATGAAGAGAGGCAGGTATGGGTTTCCATGGGCATGGACATGGGTTTCAAGTCTTGAAAACTGTAACGGTGGATGATAGAGTCGAGGTATGAGCATTGTGAGAGGTGGATGGAGCGGGCTTCACGGTCGCGGATAATTTTGATGCCCAGGAGCCAGTGGAGCTCACCAAGGTCAGTAATTTTGACATGCTCTTTAATTGTTTCCTTGAAGCTGACAATGAGGTCAATAGAGGATGCAGCAATGGTGCAGTCATTGACATGCACCAGGATGATGATGGTCGACTCTCTGCCACAGCAAAGGAACGCAGCCTGGTCGACGTTGCACTGCAAAAACCCCAGCTTGTCAATCATGATTTTGATGAGCTTCTGGTACCATCAACGGCCGGACTGCTTCAAACCGTATAGTGTTTTGACAAGGCCACACACTTTGCTGGACGAGTTGGGAGCAGGATATCTGGGGGGTTGACACATGTAGATTTTTTCATTGGAGGTAAGTTCACCATTGAGATAAGCACCTTTGATATCAATCTGATGGATTTCCCAGTCGAGTACGGCAGCTTGAGCGAGGGTAGTACAGATGGATGCAAGTTTGGCAACAGGTGCAAAGGTGTCAGAATAATTGATGCCCGGGACCTGTGAGAAGCCTTGCGCAACGAGGCGAGCCTTGTAACACACAACGTTCCCAGCAGCATCCTTCTTTGCATGGAAGACCCATTTCAAGCCGACTATATTTGCATCTGTAGGTGGATCGACGAGCTGCCAGGTACCAGCTTCCTTGAGGAGAGCGAGCTCCTCATGGATAGCTTTCTCCCATAATGGCCAGTCAGGATGACGCTTAGCCTCGGCCAGCGACCTTGGCTCCAGGGCTTTGGCCTCACTGATCTCAGCTGCCATAGTGTATTCCTCGATGAAATTGGCAGCCATCATCCAATCCGCAGTACCCTCCCCCTCAAGCAAAGCATCCTCTGCCATGGCTGGTAGCCGTACACCTGGGGGAACAATGGGATCGGAGGGATGCACAGAGCTAACTCCACGGCCAGTGAGTATGTCTTGGATACATTGGCTGGGGCGGCGCTCACGAGGACGACGAATGTCATTTTCGACGGGGGGTGAGGTTGAGTCGGTAGGGGGGGGAGTGATTAGCATAGGTAGTACAGATGGGGCTGAGGTGGAGGGACCAGCAGTGGGAATGGGAGGAGCATTTGAGGATGGCTTGAACTCCCAATCCTCCCCCTCGAGGCGTTCCGCAGATGCGCGCGTCTTGTCAAAATACAGGTTGCGTTCGACAGTGACAGTCCTGGTGTCCGGCCAATAAATCTGGAAACCATTGCTTTGACCATCAATGCCGACCCAGCGTCCCTCGTGAACATGGCCACCCAACTTGTCCCCCTTCTCAACATGTACCCACACCTTTTCACCCCACTCACAAATGTCCCGGAGATCAGGCTTGCACCTGAATACAGCCTCATATGGCGTCATCCCATCCACAGCCTTGGTTGTCGTGCGGTTCATCAACCAGACAACATGACAAGCTGCCTCACCCCACAAATTTTTCGGGAGTCCACTCAAGTGCAACAGGGCATGAATGCGCTCGACAATGGTGTGATTTTGACGTTCCGCAATGCCATTGTGTTGCGGAGTGTCATGAACAGTTAATTTCTGGGCAGTGCCTTGTTCCTTGAGGTGAACAACGAAGGCTTTACCAGTATACTCTCCACCACGGTCAGAGTGGAGGGTCTTGATATGGATGCCCAGGGCAGTTTTGCACCATGCTTTGAAGTCCTTGTAGGAGTTGAGGGTGTTAGACTTCTCTCGGAGAAGGTCGAGGTGGGTCCAGCGAGTTTTGTCATCAACAAACGTCACATAATAATGCTTTCTGCCTTTAGTGACAACTGGCGCAGGTCCCCACAAGTCAGAGTGGACCTCACCACCAAACTCCGTTGCCCGCTTGCCAGCACGAGCCTTGTGGACAGGTTTCCTGGTTGCCTTAGTGTAGACACACGACTTGCAGAAGATGGGGTCACCAGCTGATGAGGTGTCAAGATGGACACCAGTCACAAAGCTGTTCTCAACGAGCTTCTTAGCAATCTCGGAGGTGATATGGCCCATCTGGTGGTGGAACTTGTCAAGGCTGATGACTTCGACAGCCGCATTGACCTCATCAGGTTCATGCTGAACCCGATACAGGCCGCATTGGTTCTTTATGACCTCACTGACTTGATCCCCATTGGGTCCATGGATCACGCACTTGCCTCCTCCAAAGGTAGTGGTGAATCCATTGTCATCAAGACGGTCAACGGACATGAGGGTGTACCCCACCTCCAGGGAATACAACACCTCTGTGAGCCAAAGCTGGGAGACATCGACACCATTAGGTATGTCAACAACCATCTCCCCTTTGCCAACAGCATTAAACTTTTGCTTGTTAGCAGCTTGGAAGGGCCTTGGGGGAATTGAAGTAAAATTCTCCAAAGCGTCACAGTATGGGGATATATGATGGGTGCTACCCCAGTCATAAACCTCAGCACGGGGTACATTGTTGGTGTCATTGCCAGCACCGACATGGGCTGCAATGTCCTCAGTGGCTACATCTGAGTCTGAGTCAACACTGACAAGCGATCCAATATCACTCCAGTCAGTCCCAGATAACTCCTCAGAGTCCCTGCCACAATCCAACACAATCTCAGTAGGCCACAGCCCACCTTCACCCTCATCATCTGAATCCCAATCTGAATCTGAGACGAGCTCCAACTTGGGCATCAAACCATCCGATTCCAAGTCAGACATCTCTGTCAGCACTGTTGACACTGATTCACAATCCAAGTCAATGTCCATCGAAAAAGCGCAATCGTCGCTATCCAAGTCCTTGATGGCAGCATTTGCAGAGCCACTCTTTGACGATGAGCCTTTCTTGTCACCACTGGCCGACTTCAGGGGCTTTGGACATTCGTCCTTGAAGTGGCCCTTGTCACCGCAATTCCAGCATTCCCCTCGCGGCCTGCAAGACGAGTTACAGTCTCTCCCTGATGACACAGACAGTGCCTCGTCATCACCCTTCGACTTCGAACCACTGGCGCGATTGGAGTTGCAATGGTGAGTCACATTGCGCTCGGACTCCTCAATAATGAGTTGGATGAGAACATTGGGATTGACAGGAATGGGCTTCTTGTCAGGTCCACAATGGAGTCGAGTGGCTGCCAGGAGTGATGCAGCAAATTGGGCAAGGTGAAGAGGGAGGGAGGAAATAATGGTGGAGTGGTAGTCCTCTACACTGATGACCACACTGTATGTAGTGAGCTTCTCCTTCTCGGTGCACAGCAGGTCCATGAACATACGCACACTTCCCTTGTCAGTGCACTTCATGTTGAGGAACTGCTGCTTCAAGTCTGTCTGACTGAACGCACTTTTCTGGGTATATTCAGTGATGATCACATCCCAATGCTCCTGGACGAGAGCCTTGTTGTGGATAAGGATGAGAGTCAAGTCAGGAATTTTCTGGGTGAGAAGGGATTTTGCAGTGTGCTTGTTCTTGGTCCACAAGGTGAGAGCGGCTTCTTCATCAGCCTCCAGTGGTGAGCTCAACGCAGGGCGGACAACAGTGCTGTCAAAATGGCCCCAGAAGCCTTTCGCCTCGAGGGCTTCCCAGAAGCATATGGAGAACACAGTCCAGTTCAATTCAGTAGCTTCAAGCTTGGGAATGGATGATGGGAGGAGGTAGGTGGTGAACGTGGGGTGGGAGGACATGGCGGATAGGGCAGGGGGTGTAAAGCAGCAAAAGGTAGCGGGAGTGCAGGGCCCAATAACCTATAAGAGCTAGATCATGGATGTAAGTCTCAGTGTGTGTGTGGGAGCAAGAGCAACAGCTGAATATATTCACCTAGATCACGGATGTAAGTCTAGGTGGGCATAAGTAAGTAATGGTACGAAACAGTAAAGTAACGGGGAATATTCACCTCAGTGTGCGCATGGGAGCAAGAGCAACAGCTGAGGTGAGGGAATGAAATGTAACAGTATATCTACAGTGTAGGATAGGGGTGGTTCGGAAGGTGGACGGAACGTGTATGGTAAGCATATCAAATGGTAAGGAGTGTTTCGGAACTGATGGCTCTTGGGTATAGCACACCACATGGACAACAGCACCTTGGCATCCAACAGTGGAGGCCCCCATGAGTTCCATAAAATGATCAATCAACACTGTTGCACCTGGATTCTTGTAGATATGTAGGTGCATAACTTGTGCATAACATCCTAGTGTGCTGGGAATGAGATGTACATTTGTTTATGTATGTAACATCAGCCAAATTGCTGAGGTGTGTGTTTACCTTATACAAGCTTACCGCCCATGCCTTCAGCATGGCAGGTGACTCACCCATTCTGAGGGCAAATCATATTTACACAAATATATAAAGGAAGCTCCAGATATATGGTTACTGGAATGTAGATTGCAGTTGGCCATGAATGCCAGTGATTTTTTTTTCTCCCATAACACTCTAACAAACAACTGTAAAATTGAAATTTACAACAAATTACCTTGGTGTTATAGAGGGATTGATCTGCTTCATTCTTATTTTTACTGTGGCAAGAATGGGTGATAAATCATGATCATAGCTTTTGGTTCTGTCAATGAGATTGTAATTAGTCTCACAACAAATACATGTGATATGTTTCTGCCTACAATCAAGGCACTTTCTAAATTGCACAAAATCTTATATTTCCCTGTATACCTCAATTGAGCCTCAAAACTTTTATACATGCTATGATAAGTATCTTGTAATCAACAGGCTATGGCCATGAAACTTTATTTAATTGATTTGACCTTTCCAGAATGTATTATATGAGTAGGGAAAGAAGAATGGCAGTGCTTCTTGATCCCAGCAACAAATAGACACATTAGCTAGTAGTTAGAGCCGGAGGGTACACATTTTACAGAATTTCAAATTTGATGCTGGACACTTTTTAGGTCACATGATTAAATGATGTATCAAACAGCAAATGCTGCCTGCTTCTGTTTCAGGTGATTGGTTCAATATTTGTCATCTTTTTTGATTTGTCATCTTTTTTGTCAGCAAAGCAAATATCAGGTCAGCAAAGCTAGGGTCAAAACACCCAGCTGCTTTAATGTATAGAGAACTGTTTTGTCATTTTTTTTCTTGATTCCAATTTATTCTCTGTTGTGGCAAACTACATGGAAGGGAATATACATACATGCATGGTTATCCCACTTTATCTAAGGGACTCTGGTGTTTGTTGAGTGAGCTAAGAATCAGCTTTTGGTAGTGCATAGTGCCTCTAAAAGCATAGTATATGTAGTAATTGACAGTGTGTTAGTAGGTAAGGGTATTGTAAGGGGAGTGCATATGCATCCTGCACATATGTAAGCCACAGTGTAATGTACCATATGGTCTAGCAGGCATATACAATGTAGTGTATGATATGGTCCATGGGTGCTACATTGTCTACTACAATATAAATATGTAACTACATGTAGTTGTACCATATGGTTCTAGATGGATTGCCCATGGCCCCAACAGATAGACATGTATTTCTGTATGGCCATACAGCAATCATATTTGGCACAGACTACATGTAGTCCTTGGCCATACAGCAATCATAGTGGACCACACATGACCCCAATGGCTAGACGTGGATTTCCATATGGCCATATGGCAATGATATTTGGCACAGACTATATGTAGTCCTCAGCCATACAGCAATAGTATGAAAATTATATTCCCATCTTATCTCCATCTTTTTGATCTTATCTCATCTCTTATCTAGTGGGATTGGCTGTTAATTCATCTATCCCCAGTAGTTACAATTCTCCCATCACTCCCATCATTCCATTTCATCATTTGATTGATGTTGTACACTACCCTGGTTATGTTTGGTTTACCTCTCTCCATATTTATTCTACTCTGGCCCCCCTTAGGTAGTTGTACTGTATATATACTACACCTCTAGCTACTTGTTCTGTAGTCTTGATCTCATCTATTCTCTGCAATACAGACAGGTCTTCTCAACTCTCTATCTCTTGTGCTATCTCTCCTCTTCTACTCTCTGACATTCTGCAGTGACTGTTATTATTGCATCACTGACATGCGGCATGCATGGCCAATGGCTAGACATGTATGGACAGACAGCACACAGTCAATGGACATACAGCCAATGGACAGACAAACATACAGCACATGGCCAACAGAAAGACAGCACATGACCAATATACACACACCCAATGGACAGACAGCCAATGGACATACATTGACACAATCTGGCCAGCCTCACTGTTACATCTATCCTAACATGCATTGCCATAACCCCTTGATAAATAGTAGTTTACTCTGGACTGACATATCACAGATGGATTGTTGTATCAGTAGAGTTACTGATATATATCAGATTCTGTTGTTATTTGAGATGTAGCCACAATGTACTGTATATAAGGTGCCCCTTCCTCTTCATGGAAGGACAGCTTTGCAATAGACTTGGATTGGGTTCTCTACTCATGATCAAGCCTCTAGTGCTCTATACTCATCCCTTCCCTGCATGGCTTTTCATACTGTGTATACTGCTCCCTGCCTGAGTGTCAGTAATGCAACACTAACAGTCACTGCAGAATATCAGAGAGTGGAAGAGGAGAGAAAGCACAAGAGATAGAGAGCTGAGAAGACCTGTCTGTATTGCAGAGAATAGATGAGATCAAGACTACAGAACAAGTAGCCAGAGGTGTAGTATATATACAACTACCTAAGGGGGACCAGAGTAGAACAAATATGGAGAGAGGTAAACCAAACATAACCAGGGTAGTGTACAACATCAATCAAATGATGAAATGGAATGATGGGAGTGATGGGAGAATTGTAACCACTGGGGATAGATGAATTAACAGCCAATCCTGCTAGATAAAAGATAAGTAAGATCAAAAAGATGGAGATAAGATGGGATTATAATTTTCATGACACTGAGCCTCTTGGCAACATGACCCCTTACAGAAGTGCAATAAGTATTTGGCAAGCTCAAATGTGTGGTCATATTACATCTTCATGTTGTGTATCCATCAGGCCTTCCATATTGTCAAGCTACTCCCTGTACCCTACAACCTAATTCTAGGACAGTGCCTGACAAGTGTTCCAGAACCAAACTTATCAACAACAAAAAGTAATATAAAGTTGAAGAGATTCTGGATAGCTAGTTCTATTGCAACAATCTGGTTCTAGAAATATAAAGAAAAGTTAATCAAGAAAAACATAATGACTTGTATCTGCCAGTAATGGCCCTCTACCTCAAGTATGTTTTGGGATCAAAGAAATTGGAGATCAACATATTTAAATCTCATCATGATCTCACAATATTATTTGTGGCCATCTTAAAATCAAATATCTGTATTCTGTCACAGATGAATGTCTAGCCATGTAAGCAGGCATTTCAACTTTGTTTATACAGGTTTGGTCTCTTGTAATAAGAAATGGTTTCTAAGACCTACTATCCCACCCCCTACAATCAGTTTGCACCTAGATCTTAACATCTGCCAGCCCATTCCCTTAGCATTTTGAGATCTGACATTGGGGAGGGGCAATTGCTGGTTATTTTTTATTTGTTTATAGTTATTTGTCCGGCCTGGAAAAGTGCCATTTGATGACCCACATCACTGGTGGCTCAGAAACTGAAGATAATGGATTGGTCTAATGACAAAAGTTACTCAAAAAATCAGCTCGGAGAGGGTCTTTGTGGCGGATTTTTGGATTTCCTCATATTTTTCAAGATTCATCAAAATTACATATGTTTTTCGGACCTGTGAAGCAGAAAAAGAAAAAATCAAAAAATCCGCCACAAAGACCCTCTTGCCCCTGAAAATTCATGTAGGATTGATCAAGGAAGTTAAGCCATATTGTGGCCAAGGAAGATGTCAACGATGGCGCACTGTTGTCTGTTACCTCGCTTGTGGTCTGAAATTTAGATAGCCGAGACGCGTCAAGTCACTAAATTACACACCAAATCTAATCAGAAGTGAGCCGAATATGGAAACATGTTATTTGAAACTCAGCTCGAAACTATACCCTCATGGAAAATAATTTAATTCTCATTAACACACTGCTCTATGGAGCTCAAAACAAGATGGGAGCTCTTTACATATACTGCCCTTCAATTTTCACTAGCTTGACATGTTTTATCTCATGAGGATGTGCTCCCAAAAGCATAAAAATTCGGTGGGTCACAAAATCTCTCCAAATTTGTCATTTGTTTACTTGTATTATGAACGCGGGGTAGGTAATCATTGCCCCTCCCCACTGACATACTGATACCTCTATGAATACAATCCTGGCATTTTAATACACTTCTATGTGTTTTTGAACATGGTCAAAAAATGGCCTTTTGTCACGCTTACCACCACTGCCGAATAATCAAATATAGATAATTGGCCTCGGTTAGTTCGTCTCTTGGCGTTTCATTCTCCGACTTGTTTGCCGAAACCAACTGATGTGACATGTATGTGACAAACCGAAAGAGGGTGCAAACCGATTGTAGGGGGTGGGATAGTATACTAGGGTTTACAGGTGGTGCCCAAGATGTCCACAAGCAAATATAAACAAAACTTGGTTTGTTTTTTCGTGAGCTGTACAAGCGGATGGTTCTAAGAGCCCGGGATAAAGGTCCGTTCGAGCGATAGAAAATCTACGAGGCGGAACTTCTGATTAAAGCTTCCGGGGCTGATATCTGCGTCCTTTTCATATTGGCATCCCTCTATTACCCTCAAGAACCGACCGTCCATAATCCGCCTCGGGAGTCCGGAAGAAAAAGACAGCTGATATTTACTTGATTGTACAGGGACCTGGAGATGAGTAAGAATACCGTCATCATGTTGATGGGCAAAAGGATTCACCCGGACACAAGCCAGTGGGCTACTCCATGCTCCCTATTTGGTGGCTTGCTACTCCATTGACTTTGAACTTCGCATGAGATCGTTCAACCTCATCCTGTACACGTTCAATGGATTTGAAATATTTCACTGTCTTGACGTGGAGCTCTGTGTATTAGTGAGTTGAATGCCTATGCAAGAACACGCCCAAGTTACCTGACGTTGCATCCTCGTCTACGACTATTAGTGCCCACGGATGGAGTTGAAGGGCAGATAACGTCCACTAAAATATAAAACAGTCATGAGAACGTAGAAATAGCAATTGATGGACGAACGAGATGGTTAACTCCTTCTTCTGCTCAGACACCGGTTAGTAGTAATATTGGACCACAAAAGGGCCGTACACACCAATTGCTTTGCTCAGTGCCAATGCCTTCCTGAGCCCTGTAACAGCAATAATAACTTCTCTGCTGTCGAGCACAGTCGCAACTCCAACGGTCAAAGCCATGCGTGGAACCGCAGATATGTCATTATTAAAGAACCTCGCGTTGGCCAAGATTGTATCGTAAGCGAGGGTCTTGATGCGTGTTCTTGAGGCAAGAGATGAACCTATTCAACCATAGTAACGATTTAATCATATAATTTAGAGGATTAGCTGCCGACCACTAACCGGGTTCCTAATGTATCTCTCAGCCACTAATATCATAATATCCGAATGGAACGCACATTAAATGCAATATGGCCGTCTTCACCTATGCCGCCTAAAAATAACTCTATACCACCGTATGATTTGATTTTTTTTTCGTATGCATTACATTCCCCGACTAGATCCTCAACGGTGCCGTTGAGAATATTCACATTCGACGGCTGGATATCGACTAATGTTTCAATGTAAGCGGAAATTATTAAGCAGCGCATCGAAATGGTTCACCATGAGAGAAAAATTCCCGAAACATAAAGGTATGATAGGATTCTGGATGATCGGATGGGATTCCAACGTATTCGTCCATGTTGAAGGTCACAACGTTTTTGAATCTGAAAATTTCATGAACACATCCCTAGAGGGATCACACATTGCTTACGATAGTTGCCCATTCTTCACCATGGCGATGAGGGCCTTGTAAGTTGGTATGGGCGACGAACCGGTGGGGAGGCCCAGAACGAATGGTTTGTCAGGCGTGGGGGCGAAGTCATTTATCCTGTATGCCCGTTGTCATTGTAAATAAATTATGAGATGCAGTTCACACAACGCACCGCTTGCAGATGTAGTTGGCGACATAATCACCAACAGCTAGCGGGTCTTCGCGGACGATCAAGCCTGCGAACAAATTAGTCATTTGAACCCCCATGTTTGAGGTGAGGGCGAGGACGCACGCATACTTGCTGAAAAGATGGATATTCAAGCGGGCCGCCCCTCAGTGCAGTCGAAAGTGAGATTGAAGGACAGTGAAACCATCATATTCTTTCGGAGAGCTTTAACTGTCAAACTGACAAGGGTCATATGGTTAGCGAGGAACCAGGGTGAATGGGCCGGAATTGGGGTGAATCCAATGAATAATGGTGTAAGCATGTGTTCGGATCACAGTACAAAATCCCTCGAGGGCATTGTCTGCATGGTTAAAGTGATGGGGAAACGTGCCAGGAAGATGTAGTATGGGTAATTGTTCAACTTGTTGTTGACCATAAGCTGCATGTCCTATTTCCGTTCCTGGCAGCTCGAACTTCGGTATATGCGATGGAGATATGTGTGGCATGACGGCAGGAAGAAGCATGCGAGAGCCTTGCATGAGGTGAGCAAGTCACCAGATCATGGAGGTGTGTGCTCGACGTCCTATGTTTTGCGATATTGCCCGATTTTTCTCATCCGCAACGAAGCCTGGCCTTATCCTATATACGCCTCTGACCGTTTACGAGATCGGAAGTCCGTCTTCTTGGCACATGCGTCCACTCTGCCGATCTCCTCGGCTTTCCCGACATTCCTGAGCCACTTGACCAGTCTTCCAAGCCTCAAACGCGCCACGCATTGCATGTATGCCTACCGCACTTCTGGCCCCAACGGGGTGTTTACCGGTCAACACGATGGTGCAGAGAGCGGCAGTGGCGACCGCCTTGCTCGTCTGTTAGAGTCATCTGATTGTAATAATGTGGTGGTTGTGGTTTCGAGGTGGTATGGGGGTGTCAAACTTGGCTCTGATCGATGGAAGAGAATTTCAGATGTCGCAAAGGAGGCGTTAGCCAGAGGCAAGTTTTCCAACAGAAAAGAAACTGGTAGTGTCAAGTCATCCAAGGGGAGACGAAAGAAATAACATGTTTCAGACGATGTAGGCAGTATATGGCTTGTTTAAAACATAGCGTTTGTATCTTTTTCAAACTTTCAATGTTCTTATTTACGAACATTCGAACAACGTCTAGCCACTATGAAATTCAGTTGGGAAGTAGGATACACTATGTTCCATCAGTGTAACGAAGGTTTCCAAGAAATGCATTTCCAGAACATTCCTATTCCTATTCTCCTTTTCACAAACCCTTCTAAAGGTATAGTCTTTACTTCCAGGGACCATGGGAAGAAAAGTAATACCATATTGCGGTAGAATGGCCCGCATGAGTCGATTTTGAATGTAAACTGATGACGTTCAGATAAAACGTTAGTTCACTGAGAATGATACAGGGACCGAGAGATCGCACCTTGTGCATTGTAATATAAGCTCCAAGGGTCAATGAATAATACTGGCACACGAGTTAATGGGCCTAATAGGTCCTCGACGTATAGCTCGGCTTTGGATAAACGAATCTCAGAACATCGGGCGTATCGGTACCAGCTACCATGCCACACAAGGACCTTCTGTTGACTATCGAGGGACATTCGAAGGTTGTCCAGAGAATGGATGGTTGTCGGCAGGAAGGACACCAGAGTGTTGTGGAGTGCAGCCTGAATGATACGGATAGCCAATGAATCACCCTCATGATATGGCCATGATTGATTGTGATAAGTCTGGTTCCCATTAGCCCAGTTCGACACAGGGCCGCTGCCGGTATAGCTCCAAGCAGGTGCAGGAAGAGGTGCACGACCCATCAAAACCACATCTGCCCTCTTCACATGACCTAACCAGTACGCATTACGAACTCGCACCCCAGAAAATACATCCGTCACAGGCCTTGTATAGACCAAATCTTCCTGGTGGCCCGATGTATTAAGCGAATCGGAAAGGCTATATCGGATAATCGAAGAACCCCCTGCGAGAAGCTCTTTATCGGTTGGATGTTTCTTGAAGCGTGGGGAATCCATAAACGGCTCTGCGGGGTTTAAGAGTGGCTGGCAGACATGATGAAAGGTACAAAGAGCTAGGCCACGACAATGATACCGCCGATCTTTGTATTTTCCGAGAGTGTCGAGCCATAAAGAGTGAAGGTAGAATGTGTTTTCTGACCCAACAAATAGCATTTTTTTGGCAGACAAGGCGGCACAAAATCTAGCAGCAAGAGCAGTAGTATTAGTCGAAGTGTGATGGAGGGATAGTTTTCGTCTGGTATCAGAGACTCCGAGAATCCTTTCTGAGAGGCGAAAGGTCCGCAGTTGCTCAGTACGATCTAGAGAGTCTTGGAACGCGGTGATTCTATCAACTGTGTCGCGAGATATCCTATAGCGTGGTCCAGATACAGTAGAGACATGACGCGCAAGATGTTCTGATATGGCTCTTTCGAGGATGGTGTTTACCGAATTCCAGAGATGCGACGCCTTGGTGTGATGGTCCGGCCTCCCCAGAGATAATATACTTGTGAAATATATCACCAGTATCAACGCCCAGACGGAAAGTAGAGCCGATACTAGGGTAAGATGCAAGCGACGTGGAAAGGCGAATCCCAACGAAGCTGGCATGAGGGTTGAACGTTCAAAAGTATGATCATGATAATTTCGGGCAGTGGTGACTCAGCCCGCTAACAGGAAGTATTTATTAAATATTACAGATTATTTAAATAAAAAGATAAGTTAAAGTAAAAGATTTGGTTAAATCAACTCGCTCCCTGACTTCCAGCTGTGAAAATGCCGCGAGTACCATTAATAGGGCGGCTTTCATCTCGCGAATATGTTGCCCTTGTTCTCGGATTTGCTTTCATCGGATTTGAAACCATCCTACACATTGTTGTCGCCTGTCTGCCCACGCCTATCGTCAAGTGGTTCTATTACCGTTCTCGGTCTTTATTTCACCGCCTCAGTCGCACACCACCGCGTCGCAAAAAGGCCAAGATCAGGTCAGAAGAGCAGAAAGTCTCCGATCGAATCCTGAACGCAAGAGACTTTGAGGATTTGTGCAGAATACATGGGTACATACACGAGGAGCACGTCGTCCTCACTAAAGACGGATATCTGTTGGGCCTTCACCGGCTGCCTTCTAAGATGGGAGAGAAGGAGAGGAGTCC
Organism: Collybia mongolica; assembly: GCA_013420905.1. Taxonomy (NCBI): domain Eukaryota; kingdom Fungi; phylum Basidiomycota; class Agaricomycetes; order Agaricales; family Clitocybaceae; genus Collybia; species Collybia mongolica. The sequence goes on from JAAXNY010000004.1 coordinate 2,453,107, forward strand.
AGGAACTAGCACTGGAAAACCCGTCGTGTATCTCCACCACGGTTTGCTCATGAACAGTGAGGTATGGGTTTGCTTGACTGATTCTGCACGCTCTCTGCCTTTCGTTCTTGTGGAGCAAGGGTATGACGTATGGCTTGGAAACAACAGGTTCGTTACTTTACCGGTCTATATATCTTAGACAACTTTGCAGATTGGGAACTAAACTTTATCTTATAGGGGCAACAAATATTCGAAGAAATCAATCCACCATGGTCCAAATACAACCAAGTTCTGGGACTTTAGGTGAGCTTGATGATTAGAATCTAACTTCATTCATTCTCACTACACCAACTACTAGCATTGACGATTTTGCATGGCATGACATCCCTGACTCCATACAATATGTCCTCGACCTTACTAAAGCTTCGGCACTGAGCTATGTTGGATTTAGTCAAGGCACGGCGCAAGCCTTCGCTGCCCTTAGCATACATCCCCAACTGAACAAGAAGATCAACGTTTTCATAGCTCTAGCCCCTGCTTTAAGCCCGGCTGGACTTGCAGCAACAATCGTGGACGGCCTAATGAAAGCGTCGTGCGTATTTAACCTATCTCAGACATTCCAGGGGGGAGTCGCTCATAGCTAACACCATAGCCCAACACTTATGTTCCTTTTCTTTGGCCGGAAGGCCATCCTATCATCCGCGGCGATGTGGCAATCCATCATATATCCTCCAATATTCACGAAAGTCATTGACCAATCCCTGCTCTGGCTCTTCGACTGGCATAGTACCAACATAACAAATGACCAGAAGATTGCTGCCTATGCCCATCTTTATTCCTTTGCTTCTGTCAAATCAGTGGTTCACTGGTTCCAAATTATGAGGAACTCTGCCTTCCAGATGTATGACGACGATGTAATATCTCCCGTTATCCGCACTTCTGTCAGTTCATACAGACCCGCCCGGTTCCCCACGCGAAATATTGTCACCCCAGTTGTGTTGTTGTATGGCGACAGTGACAGTTTGGTCGACATCGATATCATGTTGACCCAGTTGCCTACCCATACAGTCGCGCGAAGGCTCCGTGGATATGAGCATCTCGACATATTGTGGGGGAACAATGTTGACAAGGATGTCCTCCCACATGTTATGGACGCATTGGGGATTTATCGTGAGATTAGCAGCGACACAGAGACCATGAGAAACCGTCTTGGGGTGCTTCCCAGTGGTGCCTAGAAATGGAACGCCGCATCTTGCAATGTTATATATATATTCGTAATCTGTGATCATTATTAGTATCATCTGTAAGTAATCTAGAATTTTCTCCAAATGTTACGGTAACTACAATCTAGTGGGCGTTCATTAAAGACATCCCGAGCAGGTAATAATCGACATGATTCTCGCTGATTAGATTTCGTTTCCTACATATTCTTTAAGTACGTACTTAGTATGCCAAGGTCACCCTCAGTAAAAAATAAAGTCATGTTTAGTCAGTGTAAAGTCAGCAGTAACGACAAAGCCAATAAAAAGTCATACAAGAGTCAACTAAAATGGTAATTTAAACTCAAGATTTTGTCAACTTTCAATGTGGATTTGGCCATTTGTGAGGAAATGAATGGTTTTTGACTACTTTGGGCTGGCTCTTGACCATTACATTTGGGTCACCGGGACCGGGACCGGAGCCCGCGATTTGCCGTCATGAAACTTGCCGAATGACTGGCAGAGTCATCCAAGTCACTTCCACCGGCAGAGAGTTAGCCAATACTAAGTATTGAATCGTCAACGACCTAGGTGCGATTCAACCACATGCACGTTAATCGCCGCCGAACCTGATATTAATAATGAAATGCCGTAGAATCGCTCACTCCGACTGCCAACAAGTAGTAATCCATATCGCCCCCCTACACCGAAAGTACCGGTACTCTTTATAAGGAACCCTCTTCTCAACTATGAGCTCACATCGTTATTCCCAGATTGAATTTACATGGCGGCCGTGAGGCAGGCATGATAGTTGATGACCAAGAACAATGCAGCAACATGCTTACAACTCTGAGCCCAGAGCTGTTGTTGCTGATTTTCGAGAGACTTCCACCATCTGTATTACTCCCTGTCTCTCGAGCTTCACGAAAACTCCATTACCTTGCATTTCCAGTTTACCTCTCTCGTCACAACGTCTCTAATGCCGATTTAGAGAGGGGGCGATTGGTACTCGAGGGCGACACAATGTGTGCACTCCCGGGGCTTCAAACTTCGATTTCCATTACCTCCCTCGACCAACTATCATGTAAGTTCAGTGGTGGTAACTCTCATTTCACATGGGAAGTGCATCGCCTCGACTGTTTTATCTCGAAGTTGGGAGATGTCAACACCGTTACCCTCGATCTCGGAAATATTGATTCACGCTGGATCGATGGATTGGCTCTGATAAACGCCAAGGCCTGGAAAGCAAGATTTGTACGCCTGTTGACGAGGGTGGTCGAAAAAGGGTGTTCCCGTTTGGTCGTTATACATGGGCATTTCCTTCCCATTGACCCACAGGAGATCCTACTGGATACACGGAAGCCTAGAGGATTGTTTCGCGGATCCGTATCCTCAATCACCACTTTCTTGAGGTCCCCGTCCCCTACACTAGAAAAACAATTCCAGATCCCGTATCTGAATCGGCTGGAAGATGTTTCCGTCCACTCTAGTCTTCTTTTCATTAATCCCTTCTACGAATGGTTGATTCAGATAATAGCCATGTCCCCCATTCACACCCTCTCTCTCCGACTTTCTGGAATTCCCCACGAAACGTGGTCAATGACCCTATCCCGCATAAGCATCCCGTCGCTATCTTGTTTCTCGGCAGAGTCGATTGACATCAGGTTTGGTGACCTAATAAAATTTCTTTTTCGACATCCTTCCATCGAGACTCTGGACCTCCATCCAAATTTCGTGTACGCTGGTCCACGGAAACTAGGAAGACGTGTCAAACGGCCTCGCCTTACCGGACTTCACTCCTTGAGTGGCAGTCTAGAGAACATTAGAGACCTTCTCGACACACTTCGACCCCCCTTACCCCACCTTCATACAATTAAACTTTATCTACCCATACAGCAATCCGTTTTTCGATTTGTTGATTTCCTGAAGTTAGATGCCAAGATCAGTGAGGCCATTCAGGGAGTCATGCCAACAGAACTTTCTCTCAAATTCTTGGTTCCGTATCTCGTGGATGACCAGTCTCGAGGCAAGAAAGCTGGGCCTGCCCATGAAAGGGATTTTCCACACTTTCCTACTGTGCATGTATTGAAGTTCGCTTCTGACGGACATTTCGCCTTTGTTAAATGGATCATCCCAGAGCTGCCCCAGTGGCTAGCAACTTTTCCGTCCTTGCGGCATGTAATATTTTCCAATGACTGTGTCCCATCAGACACCAAGACCCATGCTACGCTTGTTCAGTCAATTAGCTTCGCATGCACTAATGTGACGCTGGTCGTTATTGGTGAGGAAGATTACTCGGTATTGCGTGGTAAGTCATGAAATCTTTCGCGAAATGTCGAAGTCCAACTGAGGACTATCGTGATTTACAGGGTCAAGGCAATGAAGGATATTCCCGAAAATGCAAATTGCGAAACGTGTGTAGCATGCAAGTTATATTAACGTTAAAAGGTTGTTTCCAAACAGACCCTCTCTATAGGCATCTAGCACCTTTTCTCTGACCTGTTTTTTAGGTGCCCTTCGGCCTGTCCATATCCTGCATTGTTCATAACCTTGCTCCAAGAGCACTTCGATCCCTTCGACAATAGCCCATCGATATCCTTGTTGCCTCTTCTCTTCCGCCAATACCAGGAGATTCGTTATCCTGCGTTCGTATGCGAGCTCCATAGCAACGCCCCCAGTTGGAGAAAGATGCACTCCTCGCAAGCCCAGGTCTATAGGCTCAGCAGTATAGTCGGTCGCGACCGCGATGGCAGGTATGGTCGAAATAATCATGGTCGGGGGCGGGTAGATCGGCAAGGGCACACTGAGCTCGCCGAGGACTTGGACATTGAGTAAGGAATCAAGTTTATTAAACTCCTCAGCGACTGTGTCTGCTTTACTCTTGGTTCTGTTGTAAATGAAAATATGTATAACACCGATCTGGTGCAAAGCGTAGACCGTGGCCCTTGCGGTACCTCCAGCGCCGAGGACGAGCGCAGTTGTGGAAGAAGTCACAACGTGTGCTGGTGTCAACGACCGCAACAAACAAGTTTTAATCGCCCGCCAGTCAGTGTTATCGCCGCTAAACCCTCCCCCGGGCCCAGAAATGGGCATAATCGTATTAACAGCACCAATAACTTGGGCATGCCGGGAAAGGTGCTGCAAGAGTGAAATGATGTTTCGTTTGTGCGGAATTGTTACACTTGCCCCACCAAACGAGGTTGAATTTATGAGTTCTTTCAAGTCCTCAATCGTTGGTGTCTCGCGGACTTCATAGGTGTGTGGGAGCCCGAGAGTCAAAAAAGCGGTATTATGCAAAATGGGGGACATAGAATTTTTCACGGAGTTACCAACAACGTAGTATTTCTTTGGAGGGAGAAGGCCAGTCAAGTAGAGGATCGATTGGCATTCGTGGAAAGATATCTGTCCCGGAGCGGAAGGTTTTGGAAGTAATGGATGAGAAACGGGGCATAATACAGTATTGAGAGCCCGTGATATTTTTCCCTAGAAGTCAATATGAGTTTTCTAACAGCACAGGATGGCGTGGTAGTCACCTCGGGTCCCATGTTGATAGCTAGCAGAGGATGGGGCTTATTTTCCACTGTTGCAAAAAACTGTCGAAGGCTCATGTTATCCTCGAATGATCTCGCAAAATTGACAATCTCGACTATATCTGCTCCCATTTGCACAATAGTGTCATACATTTGCCTCGTCGCATGACCCATCCAAGGCATGTTACCTTTCCAGTCATGATATGATCCGATCACTGTGGTGTGACCCTTTCGCGCGATGATCTCCGTCAGTATTGACCGAGGATACACAACCTCGAGGTCAATATACTCCACTCCAAGGCGGAGAGCGTGATGTAGTAGGAACGATAGACGACTGATGGCTTCCGCATCATCCAAGTGGACATCGGGATACTTCCCCCCTTGCGAAACTGTTCGGATAGTAAACAGGATTGGGAGAGCGGAATGTCGTCGAAGAGTCGCAATTTGAAACGCTAAAAACGTAGGATCAAGTGATACCAAGAAATCCACCCGTATTTCCCAGAGGTCGATTCCGATGGAAATGTCGTCTAGTATTGGGATGGCTTTTCGGACATCGTCAAATGTGAGTGCGAGGAAGTAGGTGCGATGACCACGTGAACCGAGGGCGACTTGGTTCGTATCTACGCCGTGGATAAAGCGGAGAAGTCTGAAGAAATCCTGCTCAACAGGTTTAAGGGCAAGAGTTCGATCAGGAGTGACTATTTCTGTTGAACCTTGCGGCGCGGGAGGAATTGGTACCGTTAGGGAGACGAACTCAAAAGAACAACATTCCCTAAAGTGTATTTCTCGGCGTTCCCATGTTTCTACCGCTGTTTCGTGAAAATAAGGGGGGAAGTGAGTTGACTCTCTAAGATAAGCGAGAACAGCCTCCTTTTCCCGTAATACGTGAATAACTAAGCCATGTTCGCGGAAATGATGAAGGATCGAGCGATTGGTTTCTAGATCGGTTATTCCACCCCCACAAGCGATGACTTTTCCAGTGAGGTGAACCCGAAGGACGTCGGCCAAAATCCCGGACTCCATTTGTCGAAATGCTTCCCATCCGTTGGACGCTATAAATGTAGCGATAATCGTTTGCTGCTGTTCCTCAAACAAGGCGTCTGTATCAATAATATCCCAGCCGAGAGCCTTTGCGATGATCGTGGCAAGTGTTGTTTTTCCGACTGATATTATTGTATGAGCTGATGGTGAGCTATGAAAAAGAGTTTCTATTTACCTCCACGCATTCCTATCAAGACAATGCTCGCCTTCCTCGAGCATCCAAGTCCATTTGATGGCGATGATGTTCGAGACGGCGTTGCAAATCCTCCTGGGGAGAACATAGGGTTAAAGTGGTTCTAGACATGACCAATTAGCCCAATGGTTTCTTGTAATCAGTGACGACTTACAGGTTGGCGTTGGCTAAGGTTCTTTTCCGAAGAAGTTTTCGTGAGGTGAAGGCCGGTAGTCGAAAGAAGGAAAGGAGAATTCATGAGATCCTGGACGTTCATCTTAAGAGATCGGAATTGAGTTCTTCCGCTCAGATTAGTGATGACTTGTTGTTTTCGAGCTGATCCACTTGGTCAGGACGTTCATCGCCAGGCTGTGGGCTTTGTTGCTGCCAGGAAATGGTCACTGGTTGGGTTGTTTGTCAACCAGTTGATTCAAGTTGATTATATGATGAGTGTCTTAAAGGAAAATCCGCTCGGCATTTTGATACATCACCAGTAATCCCATAATTATATACATAATAATCATTCGAATTCTTGATGCCCCTCACGAAGATCTATATACATATCCTTGCTATATTAGCTTGCCTTTCGGGTTGGATCATTTTGCCTTTTTCTGTTTCAATGCTCTTCTCTCCGCCCTTGCTCGCCTCCGTTCTTCCTTTGCCATGTCTATCTTCTGTTCATCTTTGTCACTTGCTTCCCCAGGGTTTTCTGTACTAATGTCATTATCAGAAGGTTTGGAATGAGACGCTGTTCCGAATTCCTTGGGAAGTGTGGTGATTGAGACGGTGGAGGCCAGAAATGACGAGGACATTGAAGAGGAAAATTTGGATATTCCTATCCTTCTAGTTTGGGTATCAACCTCAATATCATTAAGGCGAAGATGTGGAAAACCGAGGCCCCGCCTTGGTGTGTCAAAAGAATCTTGTTCGTCAGAGATGCCAGGCTCGGGTGTGCCCATTAGCTTATTCGGGCTTGATTTTGAGGACTTCGCTAGAAGTTTGTCCTTGAAATAATCGGCGACACATTTCGTCGATGTGGTGATCTTTTCGACAGTAAGGCCATCATCAAGGGGCGTTAGCTTTCCTTGGGGTGTAGCAGAACTTGAGGGCGTGCTTGAGGTGGACGAGGTAGGAGCAATGCCGAGGATTTCTGCGATAGCGATTGCCGATTTTGATACTATGCTTTTTGACGCAATAGCGCGCGCTCGATGGCTATACCTGGAGTCAACAAAATGGGGAACGACAGGAGAGTATAGGTAGTACACACGCTCTGTGTCGGGGGATATAAGATTTTTGGGGTAGGGAAGGCGTATCCATCACTGAAAGGCCCAAACTCGAGTTTTTACTCTCCACTGCTCTGGCAATGTCTTCGTCTTCGGTTTTCTTCCGTTTCGTTTTTGCCATCCCTTCGCGTACCTCCTGGCTTCCACCTCGCTTCCGTTTGTGTTTTCTCCCCCCTTTGTCAATATCATCCTCAACAGCAATTTCTATATTTCCTGCCACAACGTCCACTTCTTCTACGGCCCTAGATTCGTTTAGTCGTTTTAGTAAATTTTCGAAGTCCTCGTTTTGCTTCCATGCTATCCCGTTCGAGTCCTTTTGGTGGGCTGCACCGATTCCAAGCATATCCAGCTTATGAGACACCTTAATATGTGATTTTCGCCCATCGCCATCAACACCAAGGCCTTTTGAGGAGTCCCACCCGAATTTCGAAAGATAGTTGGAACCAAACTTAGCAGCATCTAGTCGTGAGTCCTGATTCATTAGTGCCATATAACTCGGAGGTATGGGCTGTTTACCATCTGCCCAAGTTAGATTTCTTGGGTCTACAGGAATACGCTGCTTTTCTTTCCTGCCAGATAACCCCATGATGGAATACTTGAGGGAGTCGAATTTTTTACATACTACTGAACCACAGAAACAGATTTTGCTGAGTCAGCTAAGTGGAATCACAAGTTGATAGATTATACAAATCGGGTGTAGAATCCTCGATATAAAGCATGATATAACAGAACGAACCGACAAGTATCCAGAAAAACCAGAAAGAAGAGAGAGAAAAGGACGGTGGTAAGTACATGGCACATGCTGAGCACTGGTAGTTCATAGCCATGAGCAATGGCAGGTGATCTTTATATATCTGTGGCCCAAATCTCCAATTTTCCCTCAGGCTTGCCTTTCGAGCTTTCGCGCGCCGTCTCGATGGCCAGCTCGTAATCGGATTCGTCCCTAAGGGTGACCTTGCCTCCGTCCTCATCCTTGAATTTGAGGCCAAGTCCATTGATGGACTTTCCAAATTTGGATGTGACTTTATCCATAAATTCTTCGAAAGGGGTATCAGGAGTGAGCGTCATTCCGCGAACATCATCTTGGTAATGAAGCTAGAGAAAGCGTTGTTGATGGGAATGAGACCTAGTAGGATGTCGCAACTCACCTTGACGCGGATCTTGATCAATTCAAATGGTGCGTCATCGTAGTCGCCACTGGCGTAACCCTCCTCCTCCTCCTCTTCGTAGGTGCTTTGAATACGACTGGGCGTACGAGCAGTAGTCCGTCTAGTAACCTTTCTTCGGAGCGTCCCGCCGCCTCCACCGAACGAACTAGGTGCATAGTTACTTGCAGGGGCGCTTCGAGAGCCCGAGCGGGAAGGTGCATAGTTGGGATTGGCGTTTGTGCGGGCCCATGCGGCGACACGGTCAGGCGGAGGGGCACCAGGGCCTCCCCCACTCCTCATAGGTGGTGGGAGTGGGGGCGGAGTCGTGTTTCCATAAGAGTCAAGGTAATCGTCGTAGAATTCTGTTAAACGATTGTCCGATTCTGCAATCCGAGTTCAAAATGAGTCTTACAATGAAGAGAAACCTGGCTCACCTTTGGCTGGAGGCGCCGAGGCTATGGACGGGCTGGCCCCAGGTTTTCTTACACTTAGTCCTCGGACTGGACCGCCTATACCAGGCGATGGCCTTCCTGGAGTAATCGTCGTGTTGTTTCGAGTAGGACCCCCACCATTCTGCTCCTCAGATGGCCTGGATGTCAACCTTTGACCAGATGTAAGTTCTCGAGCATTGCTCGGAACGTTGAGAGTAGTCTTGGCACGTTCTAACACAACAGGTCGAGGGCCGTCGCCATCTATGGAGGTTTAATGAGAATAGCTCAATAGGTAATATATTGAACTGACTTGGAGTGGAAGGGGAAGCAGCAGGAGCAGTTGCACTCCTGCTGAGGTTTGAAGCCACAGCTGTATCAAAATCTGGGCGCTCCACGTAAACTCCGGAGGGAGAGATTCCTTGCTTCAACCTAGTTGAGCCGGTGAATGTAGTGAAGGCATCTCCTGGATCGCTTGCTGCAACGAGTTTCTGATGTTGTTGTGAGCCTAATTAGTTTCTACAGCAAAATAATTAAAGCTCACGGCCTTGCCCATATAATCCTTGGTGACTGAATTCTTGAGTTTCTTTTCAGATGGGCGGTAAAGGACGCCAACCGGCTGTGTATACAAAGTGGGATCAGCCCAAATAACATGGCGGCGGTGAGGCAAAAGTACACGTACAATACTGAACACTGTATATCCTTCCCCACGATCTTGAATTGCATCATCAATAACGTTATGTTCGTCAGTTGCTTTGTCTCGTCTTGCGTCCTCCATGTCAGCGAGACCTTCTTGCATGCGGCCGAGGTAAACTTGAGAAAGGCCTTTGTTGAAGAGGACTTCCGCTGAAAAAAGCCTGAATTTGAGACCAAGTTGTTCATAATTTCTGTCCAAGCAAATTCGTGTAGAGTGAGGACAAATAGATAGACGTGGGGAGGGGTAAGTACGAACATATCTTGATTGCCCCTCAAATAGAGATAGGCTTCCTCAAAGTCCTTGAACGCCAGCTCGTACCGAGTAAGGAGAAAATTAGATACCCCACACTGAAAATATCTGATAGAACCAACACAGAAGATTAAACCGATGGATCTCGAGCGAAGGTGTGGTAGCCCATGCTGGAATTAAAACTCACGCGACAGCGAGATATTGATCAAGATTGGTAGCCTCAATGAAGCGCTCAACAGCAACCTCATGCTCTCCCAGGGTTGCATAAATCAGACCCATGTTAGTCAGGATTTTGGAAGAATCTGCGATGCGCTGTGGGCCCAAAGATGAGTGCCAGTGCAGGGATGAGGTTAAGGTCACGCACTGAGAAGAGATCCAACGACTTTTCGAAATCCTCTTCATCATATGCTTTGAGTGCTGCGGCCCAAGTTTCGAGTTCAGCTTTAAGAGACATTGATTGGCCTGCCAGAGACGGTGGTTCCGAGAAATTAATGATACAGAAAAGAGTGGGCTGGAAAGTCTAGAGATTAGAAAGGAGTAAAAAGTAGGAAAGATAGGGAGAAATGAGACGCAGTCTCCGAACGAGCAAGGAGAAGAGAGAGACGAGTATAGGTACAATGCTTGGATATGTAACCCGTTGCGACAGTCTTGTCTTGATCTGCTGTTGTCAAGCCTCTATTCGGCATAAGCCGAGGTTGACCATGACAAACGCTCAGATACAGGCCACCCTCCACCATTCCTCAATTCATCATTGATAAATTCGTACTCGTACTGACATGCCAACGGGTATCTAGGCACTCCCAGATCACTCCAGGCGGCCTGCCTGCCTTGTCTCCACATATCTGATCAGGCGTCTTCAGGCGAATATCGCCGGCATCCTGCATCCTTGTCATTCTTATTATTGATGTAAATGTCGCTGCTATCATTCAAGGCTGTACTGGGGTCTTACGGATCCTCCGTGTCCGGAATCTGTCTGATCCATGGGACTATGAGTGCATGTCGAGGGCTATCTTTATTGCGAAACGAACGCACATAGAAACGCCGTGATCCCCGTTCATTCTGCAGTTTCATACCAGAAAGTTCATGTTTTCAGTCCATCTGCATCAGCAAAAGGGCTCAGACTCGGTATTCGAAGGTGACACGTGGGAATGTCTGCCCAACATGGCGGAACATTGTATTCGATGGTATACTGGTGGCCATCTTTGTGACAAGCAGGGATGGTCAGAGAAATTATAGAGGCAAAATGTAAGGCAAGAAGGACATTCTTGCCACCTTGTATGGTGTTCCCCATTATTTTGATAAGTTTAAAATTTAATGACAACTTTTTTGAAACATGAATCACATTGCATACTTGTGAGCGAGTGAGAGAGAAAAAAATACATCAAAGCGGGGCATACCCCTCAATATCCAGAACATCCTCCCCAGGTTCCTCACCGTCTTCGGGGCCCAAATCTTCATCGTTCGCTTCGTCTTCGTCCTCCACATTGTCGTCGTCTTGGTCATCTTCGTCGTCTTGGCTGTCTTCTCCTTCATCATCGCTAGCACCATTTCCATCATTAATGACATCTTCATCATTGTTGGTGTCGGCGTCGTCTTCGTTGCTCAAGCCGCTCCCACCAACCATCGGGTCGTCTTCATCCTCCTCGAATAAGCCGTGAAATTCTTTGTTGATTTTCGCAAGCGCCTCCCACATCGCCTTGTGACCGATACCGCCTCCACGGAACCTCATGAACATGTCTCTATCGACAAACCTATTGATTGACTCAGTAGGTAGACAATTTGGAGACGTGAACATAAATCTTACATTCCAATATAGTAATATACCCAATCTTCGTCATTTTCGGCTGCCTGGCGTGCAATGGAAGGGCCGAGTAAACTTGAACTACGGCCATGGGCGAACGCAGGGATCATGTGAACACCACGGATCACCTCACTCGGGTCCAAAAATCCGAATGCTTGGGGGTCAAGGCTGTCCACAAATCCAACGCGATGTAGTCGTTGAGCGGTCCAACCAGCACGATGTTTGAGATCGCGTCCAAACCAACGAACCCACAGGAAAACAATTTTAAGTGGTTCATCCGATTTCGAATCCGGTCCAACGTGTCGAACTTGAGCATGGAAGATACCAACCATGCGCGCGTACCAGTATGGGTGTGAATCACGGCTATTGGGATCTTCGCGCGAGAGAACCATAATATCGGCATGTGTTCGTGGGTTGATGGAGTCTTGGGAGCGTCGCATGTCGTAAGTCGTGTAGTTGATTCGGATTACCTTGTGTTTGTAGATCTTGTTGTTCACAAAACTGATGGTATTTCGGTCATCATCTGAAAAGGGAGTCTCGTCGCCGTCGAATGAACGGCCTAGGATTCGGCCAAGTAGATGATCCTTGAGACGGGGTAGGAAATCCTATGTTGCGTTTAGTGGCAAGAAGATAAACATCCAGTGGTTACCTACTGTCATTGCGGGGTCGCCGTTATGCTCTGTAAGCCATCGCGTGACATTCTCATGCTGTTTGGTTGACTCGGAAACATGGTGGTGAAGGGAAGGCGGTGTGTTGGGAAGTGGTTCCGATACCTCAAATGGGACTGAAGCGGTAGGCTTGGTATGTGCTTGTATCGGAGGAGGGATGGGGGTGTTGGTCTGGTTGGGATTCTCGGTTTCAACAGGCTGAGTCCGTAAGCACTGTTCGTGACGAAGCTTCATGTTCCGAAGAACACGTTCACGCCATTGGTGTTTCGCTATCTGACGTGTAAATTGCCGCAGTTTGTTGGTGCGTGCATAGAAACGCTTCACACGCCGGTGTTCAAGCTCACCCTGACAGAATATCTAGTTGAGGAGTACCTTATGAAAGAAGACGACTCACAACTTGAGTAGAATAGTTATCGGTTGTGCCATACAACCAAATGTTCTTGACATAATCCCCGAGTGCATGCAGTTTGTATGTAGAGAGGTTGAAGAGCTTGCGAAGCGGCCCATCCTTTTTCTTTGTTGAATCTGTGGGAGCCTTCTCCTTTCCCTTTCCTTTTCCCTTACGAGTGGCTGAGGCTGCTTTACGTCTCCCGCGTGCCGCCTCCTCACGAGGAAGTTCCTTTGTGATGAAAGCTTTGCAGGTGACATTGGCAAATCGTCGCAGAGCTTGGCCGAGTGCTGTTGTTGTTGTCTCAAAGAAGCTGAGAGAATTTTCGGTATGTAGCCGAAGTTTTCCATAGGCATGCCAAGTTGCGAGGACAAAGAGGAGATCCAGGATTATGCCATTGTGAGGTTCAGGTAGGAGACTCTCGAAAACAGGGATAGAGCACTGGGGGATGATCAGGAGGGTTAATTGCCTAATTAAATAGTAAAAATACCTGAAGTAAATCCTCAAAGTCTCGTGCAGCGAGTTTTTTCATTCCCAATGCGTTGTTGCTAAATCGACGGATGGTATCACGGCCGAATGTTGGTACTTGTCGGAAGCTATTGATAATTCAATAAACATATGCGCGTGATTGAATGTACACTTACCGTCGGTTTAGGTCCTGAATTTTATCTCCACCAGCAGCATACAAAACTCGCATGAGGTGTGTGAAGACAGCTTTCCAGACTCCAAGTTCGAATTCATGAAGAAGGTCTGGGACGAACATTGAGTAAAAATTGAAGCCGAATTTAGTGAGTTTGGTCGAAAATGCATTCTATCAATGGTAAGCTGATCACTTCCGGTCAAACCAAAAAAAAACTTACCCTTGTTGGGACCCAAGAGTTAGGCTTAAGCACCCGTTCGACGTATGTGCTGTTAATGCCAACCCCATGTTCGTAAATCCATTTGCGTGTCAGCTCAACCTTTTCCTGTCGTTGCACTGTATCTTCTCGAGTATTTTCGCGTCGTTTGGCATCAAGTTTACTGCCCATGAGGTGTATCTGATCCTTCTGAATAAAACATCGGGGGCATGGGCATGTCGCCAAGTATTTGATTGTAGCCAAAAGAACCCTGTGAGTTGACACATTAGGCATCACTTCTTATCAGAACAAATACAAACTCACTTTTCTGGATAGTCAGCCGAATATGTAAAGAACCTTGGGAATAACCTCCTGAGTACCCCATCAGCACACTGGATCACTATCCCATGTTCATAAGCATGCATGAATTCATCATCAAGCAAGAGCTCCCAGATGGAATGCATAAGTTCTCGTTTAAGATGTTTGAGGGTCGCCGAGGATGCGCTCATGCCTTCGAAGACGGCACCGTATGCATCTTGAATGGTATCTGGTAGCTATGTATCAAGTAAGCATACAGTCCTTGCAAAATACATTGAATACGTACTGATGGGATGTATGCAATATGGTGCGCTGCGAAAGATGTAGGCATTCCACGCGGATACTTTGACTGATTCCCGAAAAACCCATAAATCGGCCAAAGTGATGCAGTCCCGAAGTTCACGAGGTGAGTTGAGTCAGACCACAGCATAATGGCAGCCACTGCGGTTTCGAGTGTGCATTCAGGCTCATGAGGCTGTTTCTGGATCTTCTCATGCTCGGAAAGTAGTGCATCGGAATTGTAAAGTTCGCTGACAACACGCTGTGGAGGTTTGTTGGGGGATGGCTTCCAAAAGAGTCGGAATGGCGAGAAGTGGAATGCCTTTGCAATGGGTTCGTGAAATGCGGATTTGATGACCGAGATAATGCTGCGATGGTAGATGCCTGGTACTTCGAATTCGGGGGCGTCGCATTCACTCTGATGCTTAACCTTCTCAGCTGGGAGTCGAATTTTGACTGTAGATTCCTTCCATCCGTCTTCAGGGTGCAACCCAGGGTTGTCCACATACTTGTCGAGTCGGCCGAGCTCACGAGCAGCACTGAATCCTTCGAGGTGCTTCCTATCAAAGTCATCTGCCAAGAGTACTCCCTGCACAAGGGAATCAAGCTCGGCCAAAGACTTCATGTTCGAACCACCATAAAACCAACTCATAAGACGGAAAACTGTTGCATTGAGAAATGGTGCAAAATATTTCTCTTTTGCATCTTGGACTTCCGAGCCAAAGCCCGACCACCAGGTTCGAGAAGCAGAGCGATCCTGTGATGCAGCTAAACCAGGAACATCGCATACGTCATCGAGATCCAGTGTCTCGTCGGGGTCATTGGTTGGGAAGGTCATGTACACGCGATATAGTCCAAACTCATTAGGTTCTGTTTCAATTACCATTGGGGTAGTTTCTGGAATTTCTGGGGGTGGTGAAGGTGAAGGAGCAGCAGCAAGTTTTTGTGCAATTATTCTCGGTGGGCAATCTGGCATATGGGGCACAGGTGTAGCAGATGATGGAAGGAAATCAATGTAATGTTTGGGAAATTTTCGTACACGACCTGAAGCTGTTGGTTGAGGTTTAAATGCACCTTCATCTGCTACAATTATCGGTCCAGTTGCTCCCATCTGATGAAGAATTGGAATATCAGTTAGGATTTACTCGAGTCAAAGTCTGTAACACACCTGATCACCCTTGTCTGTCTCCGGGTCACCCATCTCATAATCAGCCATATCCTTTCCCTTATCCTTCTTCATCTGTTTCTCCTGCTCCTGTCGAAGTAACCGTTGACGGCGCTTTTCGAGCATTGCAGTTGCCGCTGGTAGGACACTTTTGCATTTTGTCCGATGTGAGCTGAGTCCTTGTTGAGACCTGAAATTGCTCCTATTGCATGCAGAGCATATCAGAGCCATTAAAACTACGATCCACAAGAAATGCATGCAGTGAGTGCTCAACGAACACGAAGTCTAACACTGGCCTGTGCACACGCGCAAAATCACGTGATCGTGTCTAGCACTCACCAGGCGCGTCTGCTTCGCAAAGTCCCCAATTCCCTCGCACGTCTGCTTCGCAAATTCCCCAATGCCCTCTCTCCTCTACCACCACCATCCAACTACTCATGTCTAGCCAAGCCTCCACCGCTTCTCCCTCCCCAAATGCGCGCCCAACAAAGCGTCGATTGGTTGATGCGCTTGAGAGCGCTGACCGCAAACGCGCTAAGTGAGTTCTGATCAAGAAGCCTGATCATGATCGAGACTCACTTTGGCCCTTTAGAACATCACTCTTAAAAGAATTTCTTGATGTCGCTCGATGGATCGGGAGAAGTGAGGATGTGTTCCTGGATTTTTCAATGACTTTCAAGGCTGGGATGCCAACAGACGGAACGCGTTCTGACAGTGAAGAGGAACCTGAAGACATGTGAGTAGCTGTGAATAAACCCATTTTTCAATTTACTAATAGATATTTCAGTCCCAATTACGAGCGTCACTTGCGCATATATGCACTTTTGAAGCAGCGGATTGCAGGTTTTAATCGTCATACCGACCCGATCCATGACCAACCCGACAAGCTGAATTCGCTTACAAAAGCTGTGGGTAATATTTCATTGGCATGATTATCTACCTCTTAATGTGGTCTAGATGACAAAAGCACTCGGGAGTGCGCGCTCTGACGATGCTTCAAGCCTGAAAGAGGCCGGCCTCGCCTATATTGCTCTAGATACCCCTGGGCTTCGGATCGACCCAATAATCCCTCCAAAAGCTAGCAAGTCTGAGCGAGGATTCACTCACCCTGTGCTGGCACGACTCCTCTGCCCTATGCGGTTGGTTTCGGATTTTGATACTGATCCAACAAAGTAAGCGCTAGGTCATGTACTTTAAACCTAACTGATTAATGATTACTTAGCATGATGAAGAAACTCGAAGATGGTCGCATTCCGGTAACTTCGATGGATTTCCCTGCCTTCCTGTACCCAAATGGTGCCGTCTACAACCCTGATGACATTGACGATGGCCTTTGCCGTGGCCCATTGGTGGTTCGGGTGAGTGTTAAATAATGTCATGTTATTTCTCAGCTATTGATGAGCATGATAATGATGACAAGGTGTGGAAACACATATTCACGTCACCGTCATCCGCCACTCGCTCGGCTCCTGGCGCCGGACGTACCAAGAGCTGTCAAGCAAAGATGAACAACTTGACTGCTGTGACACCGCGAACAATTGCCTATGCGGCGATGCATGTGAGTTTCAATGGACCTCTTCCACTTAAAAAATCTTACTATCCTTCTTTAATTTCTAGGTGCGATGGTTAATGTGTGTTCAGGATGACTGGAGGACCGAGGATGGTATCTTCGACAAAAAGGAATTCTATGAGATGATTACTGAGCTTTTTAACTTTAATCTCGATGAGATGTGGTGCCACGAGACCCTTGCATGGTGGAATAAGTAAGCTCCTTTATACTCTTTCAAATATCTGTCTAACTTGTCCTGGAATGCGATGCAGACAGGTCTTCAAAGAAACACGCGTGCTTCAACCAGCTCAAGCCCTTGTCCCATCCGACGCAAAAAGACTTCTAGCGCAACGTCAGGCCAAGAACAGAATGCGCTCATTATCAACTGACCATGTCTCTCGTCCGTCATCGCCATGCCTTATCCCTCGGAGCTCACCAGAACATTTTTCTCCACCAATCTCCCCGCCACCTTCGTCACCTCGTGCACATCCATCACATCCTTTGTCTTCGTCTCCTCCTCGATCTGCTGTAGCAACAACCAGCAATGAACTTTTACCTCCGACACCAGCTATCAGACACCCTGGCGCACGCACTTCCAATTCTCATCAACGCGTCGAGTCAGAATCAGATTTGTCCCCTGCCCCACCCAGCCCACCGCAACGAAAACCTAAAGGAAAATCCAAGCCGAAGCCTCTCCCTGCAACCGCCCCACCCAAAACCACCCGCAAATCGAAAAAATAAATACCTGAGTCTACCCTTGCCTATCGTCTCCTACTGCTAAACTTTCCGACTTCTCTAGCTCCGAAAACTCATGCTGCGTTCAACACTCTGACCCCTGCTGACCCGGCTTTACTACGCGCTTTGTAGCGTGACTTGTGTTTTTAGCTTATTATGTACGCTTGTGCTTCGTGT
This sequence comes from Collybia mongolica, assembly GCA_013420905.1. Lineage (NCBI taxonomy): Eukaryota > Fungi > Basidiomycota > Agaricomycetes > Agaricales > Clitocybaceae > Collybia > Collybia mongolica. The sequence goes on from JAAXNY010000004.1 coordinate 2,470,749, forward strand.
CATCAATTAAATGTTTTTTACTCTTTTACATTGTCTGAATAAGAAATAAATACCACCCAAGAAAGCTCGGGGCATGCAATCTACTTAATTCTGACTTGACCTTACATTCCTTTACATTGATCACCATGTTTGGCCGAGCTTACAACGTCGTCTAAGTTGGTGGTGGTTACAATCTATTTCTGGTAAACTTGGGAGTTTAATGTCATTCAAGGTCAGCCGAACTTGGTGCTTAATATAAATATTTTAGGCATTGCATCGCTATGTATTGCACGGTAACCTCTGAGCCCTTTTGCTGATGTGATAACCTCAGATAAACCCTAGAAGAAACTTGAGTTGTGCTGAAAATTAGTAATTTTAGGAGGCGAGAGTTGGTCGCTTGATTCGTCCAACTCGATCCTATTTGTATGAAATCAAGGTGCTGAATTTGGTCAGAAGCTGTTGGATGGCATGGAAGGCAGGGCACGAGGAGGTCAATTGGTAAATATCATGGTGCACTCTGCCTAGACATCGCTACCTTTGAACACTGGGGGGCAGGCGATTGATATTACCTCGTTTTCTTATCCCCTTGGAAAAATGCTCTAATTGATGATAGGATTGAATTTACCAGAGTGATTCCAAGAATATTTAGAATTGAGGGAGTTATGCGAAATTAAAACGCGATTCCACGTCCATTAGAACACTGCGATAAGTGCAATAAAGCATTGGCATAGCGGCAAATTTCTGACAATTCTTGTCCCTAAAATAGTACCAAAAAGCCTTTTGTGCCATTCTACTCCTGGTTATGATGCGTAGTTTCTACTATAGGGAAATAGAGTATGATGTTATAGGTATACGATGTGCGATATAAATTACATTGTTCAAGTGTATAACCGAGTCTAATAGCCAGTTGGCTTTGCATGTGATTTGGATGTATCGTAGGCCCTGATCAGCTTGGCTTGATCTTGTTTCCCAGCATTCTCTGTCTGACTGAATGCAAATCCACGGTTTCGACGCATACGTTGTACAGCGCGAACTTTCTTGATGGCTTTTTGGAATCTCCCGGCAAACATAAGAAACAAGGGTCTAGTTAGAATGCAAAAAGACCTACTGCTCCTGCCGAGGTCGATAATCGGGAATGTTGTATTTCTGTAGTTCTTGGGCAATGTGATACGACAAAGGTCTATATGTTCTCCTGTAACTGTAAGGTCTCACATCAGAAATGTATGGTATAACAGGACACAGAACGATTCCCTACTATTTCCAACAGAAATCACGCACTAGACAAAATATTGGAACGAGGAGGAGCACAAAATAGAATACTCCATCCGTCCAAAGGCGAGGTACAATTCCGAGGTATTCGGTTGAGAACCCAATGGCAGGGGCGACGACAGCATACAGAGGAAGAAAAAGCATTGTAAAAATGAACGATCCAGGTATTGCTAATAGGCAAATGAGGTTAGCAAAGCTCGCATATTACACGAGACGACGTACCGGCCACGGTGTATTTCGTCCATAGACTTGGGAGGTTATTAAGTGAGTCGCACTTGATAATGAGACAAATTGACATACTCAGATATCAAAGCAGCTTTTCCTAAAACCGTGAGAAGAACTGCAAGATACAATGTAGTTCCCCAAAACCAATGGCCAGTATCCAACCCATCAGTTTGTTTTAGGTCTCCCCAGAATAAGATGATAGAAAAGCCATACAGAATCTGTGAATCGAGAGAATCAATGAATGACAATCGGGTATCTGTACATCTTGACCTACAAGGCTGTGGTATAAAGCATTAGCAACCCAGAGCCAGAAAGCGGTTTTCGTAAAGAATTCATTCCTCTGACCCAGGATATACAACTGCGGATATCGATCCAATATTCGGGCGGAAACGAATTGGTCAAAGATTCCGATGACAAGCGGAGGAAGCACTGTAAAAACGACATTGTACAATGACAATGTCCATGATTCATATGCAATCTGGCCAGAAAAGTTGTTGAAGAAGGAAAACTAAAAAGTGTTCAGCCGGTAATCCGTCATGCTCAATAACAAGCCTACCCAAAACTGTGTCATGTATAGGACAATATTTTTGTAGAACGAATCTGGTGGAAAAGTAGGTCAACAGGATATCCAGACTACTGCAAACATACAAAGAATAAGTTTGGACAGCCGCCGGTAGCTCCAGGCACCATGTACGAGTAAAAGCTTTTTCAGGTAACGAAATTGGGATATTGCGACATCAGCCGAGCGAGCAGCTTGGAGGCCCTAGGGTAGTCAGTCAGCATGTGATCGAAGTCTCAAGAAATTTTGTTACCTCTACGCCAGATATACCGACGCCAACATGAGCAGCCTGAATCATGCTGACATCATTCGCACCATCTCCTATTGCAAGTAAAATAGCTTTCTGATTTTTTTTCACAAGTTTGACCACAAGGGCTTTCTGGAGAGGGGAAACACGACCTGGAAAGATGTTTGACTTTGAGGTGAAAACACAATTATTTTACGCACAACAGATGACGGCTTTGCACATGATTGCTAGTTCAAGAAAAACTTTCGAGAGTTCCTTTTCCAACGCAAAACCAAGACTTTTACCATCTACGCTCCCTGTTAGTAAAAAGCTAACGAACGAATTACCTCATACCAATGATCAATGCCAAATCCTCAAGCTCACCCGAACTCCTTTGGTTTTTAATTGCAGTAAGACGTTTTGTCAGGAACTCCTGTGTGTCATGTGCGTTTTCCTCATTTACGATGACCTAGCCGTAGTGACACTGAGTTGAGAAGGCAATGAAAACTGGTAGGTGTAAATGTACCATGTTCATTGACTCTGAAATCAGCCGACACGACATTCCAATATTGATGGCCGTCTCCTGGCGATCCCCAGTCAGAACCCAAACCTATTTATGATGTCAGCGACTATTGTGATATGAATAGGGAGCCTTACCTTTATTCCGGCCATTTGAAGCGTATGAATTGTATCGGGCACACCGTCCTGTAGTTTGTCTTCAATGGCTGTCGCACCCAACAGGAACAGATCTTTTTCAATCAACTCTGCTGCTTGATCCAAAGCATCACCACGTCCATTTATGGTTGCAGCTGCTTGGTCGTATATGGCTGACCACTGCCGGTACTCTTGCTCAGAAATATCACGGTACGCCAGACATAGAGTCCTCAAACCGTCAGTCGCATAGTCCTGGTGAGATGAAGTTGATTGGATGATAAAAGAAAGAGGTCAGACTCACGAACCTCAAGGTGAACAAGAGTCTTCTCGGTGTATGGCTGGTTTTTGCTCAATCGCTCAAGAATTACCGTATCGGCCCCTTTAGTGTATATTTTTATTTTTCCATCGGGCGCCCGGATAACAGTTGACATTCTCTTGCGTGTCGAATTGAACTCGCAAACATTCAAAACCTCAAATTCTTGCGACTGTCCTTGAATATTCACAAAAACCGACTTCGGTTTTCGCATCTGAAACGAGATCTACAACTGTTTGGTCAGCTCGAGTAAAAGCCACTCACATGGAATTGGTACCCCATAATCTCAGCCCCAGCCACCAAGGCCGCTTCATCTGGACTGCTCGCCTGATAGACGGTCTTTCCATCTCTTGTTTCAGGAATGACCGTGTGGCAGACCGCTAATAGTGTCAAAAACTCCTTCAATACCCCCTGTTCATGACCATCATCTGTGTCCGCAGATGATCCCGACGCGACATCCATGAATGGATTGGCAACGTCGTCCAAAATTGTCTTCATCTCTGCAAATGTTCTCCATCTATCTTTTCCCTCTTCTCCATCACGCTTTGCTTCGTCTACAACACCAGCATAAGCCACTCCGCCAATGCTGCAGCAACGGAATTCCATTTCGTTGCAAGTCAAGGTCCCAGTCTTATCGCTAAAGACATACTCAATTTGCCCAAGTTCTTCGACAAGGGAGGAAGTGCGACAGAGTGCAGGGGTGTCGGTGCGAGCATAATACATGTCGAGATCGGAGTTAATGAGTTGGGCTTGTTGGAATTTGACGACTTCCATAGTAACAATTAGGGATATGGGAATTAGATTATTATATAGGATGATGAATGTGAGAATATCTGAGGTATGTATGAGCCAGATGTAACCAGAAACTGACAAATTAGTTAACCAACCTTCGATGAAGCCCTTGGCTGCACGTGTAATGTCAGCGCTAGATCACGGTGAACCCAGCCAGAACTTACCTCGACCAGAGAGCGAAGAAGTCTCAAAAAGATACCACTGTTGACTGGAGAAAAACCAAGTCCGAATGCTACTCCCGATAGTGGACCCAACTGAGAGGGCCAGCAACAAGATGAACAGGAAGACAATCTGTACATTCACCTGCCTTTCTACAGCAGTTCTCTTTATCGGAGCAGCGCTGAGACAAAAAGTGTGAATGCTACAGCTCAGCGAGCTAGGTATTCAAGATGACTTACGTTGCATTGCGCATCAGTTTCGTCTCATGCCCCGTAAAAACAGTAAGACCGTATATCCATGGAGTATTTCGTATTTGCGCACCGCGCAGAAGCATCTGATCTGGACCAAGTGGTACTTGTTTCGGTATACCACCACTGCTAACAAGATCAAAGGTCCCTTCGTATGTATAAAGTGAATTATTGGGCTGCTCTGAACGGAGGGATCCATGCAACGTTCCGACGAGAGCTGGGGATGTAAGGGAAGACGTATGAGAGGAGGCTTGCTTGATCTTAAGATTGGTTTCTCTGAGATCAAATCATCAGTCAAGAACAAAAAAGGATCCAGAGGACCATGGACTTACCCATCTAAATTCGATGTCTCAATGTAACACAGCCCCTCAGGCTCGCTAGAACTAATGAGAACCATGTCCGCCGGAATAAAGTCGTCACTTTCAAGACGAACAACATCCCCAACCTGTATATCTTTCCACTTTTTTTCCCCAAATGTTGATTGACTCGTTAGAACCTTGGATTTTCGTGCGTTTAATTCAGAATCGGATTGATGTCGTTTCTACGAACACCTATAAGTGCTCTGTTAATTTTGATAGTAGGTCCTACGTCACGCACAAGATCTTCTTGAACCTCTTTGAAGGCGGAGGCCAGGAGAACTACGGCCAGGGGAGCGATGGTGGTATATTTATTTGTCGGAGAGACACCTGGAATTTGTTGGATACAAGCAGTGAACAGGAAAAATAAGTTGGCATATTTTGAAAATTGTTCTGTTGAAGATACATAAATGATGAAAGGAGGATAAGAAGAGCCAACATACCAGTGAGGAACTTGGGTATAAATGATGCGAGATTGTATTTACTCGTTGAGACAAAATTGGAAGAGAAGTCAGCATTTGCTGCGCTATTGTTGAGGGCAATAATTCTTTCTCCAGTCAAAACTTTCTCCTTCTGCCACGGCCATTTCCATTTACGTTTCCATATCGGCGGAATGGGTTTACCAGGACGAGGGTAGGGTGCAGACCCAGGAAATGAACGTTCCCCTGCAGGCTGAAAATCATCATCATCAAAGTTCCAACCCTGCGGAACTCCATCCCCCAAGCTCAACGTGGAATTGCCTGTGCCAGCAGGCGGAGCCGCAGAGTGAGTAAGAGGTAAACCACTCTCCTGCGATTGCATAGGCGCAGGTCTACCGAATGCCGAGTCCGGCATATTGTCGTCTTCATCATCGAAAAATGGGTCCATTGGCTGCGGAGATTGGTGGTCCGAGTATGGACCTGTCGAGGATGACGGAGGATAGCCATTATTGGCGTTTGCTGGCTGGTACTGCCTCGTAGCTGGATTTGCCTGCGACACCAACCTTAGAAAGTCGTCAGACATGGCCGTCGCTGGAATGAATGGTCTTATATAAATAATTGCCAAAGAACCAGCATATTGTGCAGCCTGTTGTTGCATGTCGTGCTTATTAGTCCAGAAATAATACAATCAAATAAAGTCACCAGATCCGTCGAATCGGTCACATCGTGTCTTGTTGGTGGGGCTAAGCTTTTACTTCTGCTCAGTTCGCAAACTTATGCAAGTTTTATATTGGCCTACGCCAAGTGCCACTCTCCCCCTCAGTGTTTCAAGCTGGTGTTGCCCAGTGAATCTGAGTCCTTGTGCTTGTGCTTTTGCTGAGTTTCTTCTCCACCCCACTTGCCATTGTTGTATGTTACACCTTACCTTGACCTTACCCTGTGTTGCCTGTTTACACAACCCTTGTGCCCTCCTCTGATTACTGCCCCTCTACTGTTGATTATGCTCAGAAACTATGCGTAATCCCCATTCCGCTTCATATGCATTATCTCATGGCCTGGGAGTGCAGCCAGAACAGTGGTGTGAATCACTGACACAAAATGCATGAGTGGATGTAGGTGGGGATGCAGAATGATATTGGATGTGAATTCAATGACAGGCCCAATAATCTATTTTGTAATCATAAAGGTAGTGGGCTTTTGCAGCGCAAGCACACAGGTGGGGTTATAATAATAACAAAATGCTTGCCCAGAAGCTGTGCCCAAAAACTGACATCACTCTCAGTAAAAAATAAAGTCAAACTTTAGTCGCGAGTTTTGACATCACCCAAATGTAATGGTCAAGAGCCAGCCCAAAGTAGTCAAAAACCATTCATTTCCTCACAAATGGCCAAATCCACATTGAAAGTTGACAAAATCATGAGTTTGAATTACCATTTTTGTTGACTCTTGTATAACTTTTTATTGGCTTTGTCGTTACTGCTGACTTTACACTGACTAAACATGACTTTATTTTTTACTGAGCATCACTGTTTAGGTGTGCTTGGTGATGATGATCGATTGTAGATGTCAGTTTCCACTGATTGATAAAGCCAACTGCTGTGAACACGATAGACCACCCTCACCAACTGCCAAAATGCAAAGACATAGTTTCACAGCACTCAATTCAAATTTTGTAGTCGATGCAGAGTACCAGTATGTCAAGGAACTTGGTCAAGGCGCCTATGGGTGTGTGGTCGCTGCAAAACACCGCAGGTCTGGAGAAGGATGCGCAATTAAAAAAATCACAAATATCAACACCAAAGTGCGCTTTTGAGACACTAGAAGCTCTAGATGTATGTTAAGCCTGTTTTTCTGTAGCGAATTCTTACGAAACGCTGCTTGAGAGAGATAAGGTATGCAGTCATGGCCAAGTCGCCACATCCAGCCAAGTTGCTGAATAACTGGTTTAGGCTGTTACACCACTTTCGTGGTCACAAGAACGTGCGCTTAGAAACCCTTATCAAGCCGTTGAAGCTTATCAGCCACAGATAACATGCTTATACGATATGGATATTGTTTTCCAACCAAACGGAAACTTCGATGAAGTTTACCTCTACGTTAGTTCTCGCATCGTTTTCCGACTTGGATTATATTGACAATAGTCCCCAGGAAGAACTTATGGAGGCAGATTTACACGCTATTGTGATTACAGACAATTCCCGATAGCACCTCATACTTCTTATCTCACTTCACGCTAGATTCGATCTGGCCAACCTCTCACGGATGCCCATTTTCAATCCTTCCTCTATCAGACTCTATGTGGTCTCAAGTACATTCACTCTGCCAACGTCCTTCATCGCGATCTTAAACCAGGCAACCTACTTGTCAATGCTGATTGTGAGCTAAAGATTTGTGACTTCGGTCTCGCCCGAGGTTATACTCCAGGCGGCGGAACTTCCAAGGCTGCTGGAAACCAGGGCTTTATGACAGAATATGTTGCCACCCGATGGTACAGGGCACCTGAAATTATGCTGAGTTTCGCGAACTACGTAAGGACTAATGAATTATTTCCTCATCGTCATTTTCACCATCTGGCCCCCTTCCAAGACAACCGCGATCGATGTTTGGTCGGTCGGTTGCATCCTCGCAGAGCTGCTTGGTGGAAAACCTATTTACAAAGGCAGAGAGTGCGTCATTATCCCATCCCTATATTTTTAGTTAACAGCGATGCAATTATATAGCTATGTCGACCAGCTCAATCAAATCCTCCATTATCTGGGCACTCCCTCAGAGGATACGCTCCGCCGTGTTGGTTCTCCTCGTGTATGTCTCGCAAACAGTTGACTCCCATCGGAAATGACATACTGCTCACTATGTATTGCAGGCGCAAGATTATATTCGATCTTTACCGATCAAACCACGCGTGCCCTTCTCGACCCTCTTTCCCCATGCGAACCCACTGGCCATCGATCTTCTTTCCCAAATGCTGTGTTTTGATCCAGCAAAGCGCATCAGCTGTGAGCAGGCCTTGAACCATCCGTACCTGCAAGTATGGCATGATCCCGCTGATGAACCAATCTGCGATGCTGTCCGTATTGATTCCATTTCTGATATCTGCATTGCTAACTCTGGGCCCTAAAGAAATTTGATTTCGGTTTCGAAGAGGAAGACAGCATAGATGGCATGAAAAAACTCATCGTCGATGAAGTTAATTCATTTCGCGCCGAAGTCCGCGCACAGGCAAGAGCTGCTGGTCAAATTCGCCGCCAAGAAAGGTAGGATATATTCTGAGAATAGTTCGGCTCTCTCCGTTCTCACTACCTTACTTCCAGCCTTCCCATCCCGTCCCGTGAAGATATCATCAATTCTCCCGTCCAAGAATATGGACCTCTTCACGGTGCGACCTCGTCATTCACTACAGGTCCCCAAGGTTCAAGGCGACCACCCAGCCCTGTTATGGATGATCCCAGTGACGCACTGGAGCGTGAATTGGCTGGTACCCATCTTGGAGGGGGGATGAGGGGATAGAATATATATATACTGGAATTACAGCGGGCATTTTTGTCGTACATGTACTGATGTTGTTTTAGTTTATTACGGATATGTCACATGGAAAATATATATTATCCTGTCGAACTAACACTTCGTTCAGATATTTTGTTAAAGGGAGGTTCGACCTAGGCAATAACGGTTTCCTCGAATAAATATACATTCAACAAGTCTAGAACACTGGCGGTGAAATGTTTCATTCTGGTATATGAGTTCCTAACCCTTTGGCTCTCGCGATGAACGCTCGGACTTTACCTAGGTCTTTCGCTTGACCGTCTGCCGTTTCAACGCCCCCACTGACATCTACCGCCCACGGCCGCACGCGACTGATCGCGGATGAAACATTACCAGGTGTCAACCCTCCAGCAAGAATAATTGGGAGAGGGAAATTCAAGGAAGTTGTGGGCCTGATAACAGTGCTGCGTTCAAGAGATTTGGTATCACCCTCAGGTTCGGTGACGCCAGTTTCAGAGTTGGCCTCAGGATCCCGTCCTCCTAAAACGAATGGTAAGGTATCAGCGTAAGGAGCCGATTTGTTTATCGTGTCGTAGAATGTGCCTGCAGCGTTTTCTCCAGCATCAACGATACGCTTTGCGAAGTCCCAGTCACCGACCTGTCCTGATCCTCCGCTTAATCCGCTGCCATCATCCCGTACGCTATCTAGCAGCACAAAATGATGCCAACCGCCCTTCGTAATACCATCTACTCCGGTTTCGTTACCCACATGAAAAGCGCGAATGACGGGAACGGGAATATGGTGCGCCCACTCGATGGGTTCGGCGCCATGCAGCTGAACTGCATCAAGTTGCGCGTATGATACAGTGTGGAGGATCACAGAAAGGGGGGCGTTTTGAAACACCCCAACCAGCAGAGGCCCAGAGGTTATTGTAGATAAGCGCGATGCATGTGCTGTGAGCCAGGGCTCACTGCCTTCAGTGTTGGGCGGAACCACGGATGAACCAGTTGCGAAACGTAATCCGCGAATCGACTCCGATATTTCTTTTGCAGTGTCGAGATCTATGTATCGCTTGGATTTCTTCGCAAACATCAAGCCAATCATATCTGCTCCAGCATTCGCTACAGAAATCGCTTCGTCCTTGGTTCGAATCCCACATATTTTGACTAGGGGCTTTGATGTTCGCCAGATTGGTTCTGACGACGAGGGGGGTAACGACAATAGTTCATGGATGAATGCACTTGGATCCTTTGCTCGCATTAAACTCTCTCCAATAAGTACAGCATTAACTCCGTCTGAGGTGTATCGCCTTATGTCTCCAACAGTAGATATACCGCTAAGTGCGCAAAGCACCACGTCCTTCATTTTGACCAGCTCGCTAAGGCGGCTGGTGGTGTCCATGTCAACCTTAAAGTCATGTAAATTTCTGTTGTTTACCCCAATGACCTTCGCGGGAAGTGACAGCGCAAGTTCCATTTCTTTTGTATTGTTGACCTCTACCAGAGGCTCCATCCCAAGTTCCAAGCTATATTTATATAGATCCCGGAGCAAGGCTTCTGAGAGCATGCTCACGATCAATAGGATGGTGTCCGCGCCCCAAAGTCTGGATTCCAAGACCTGATATCGACTAAGAATGAAATCCTTTCGGAGAATGGCAGGCCTATTCAGTAGATTGGCTACGCTCAGACGAGCGTAAAGCATGTCCTGTAGAGATCCCATAAACCATTTTGGCTCGGTTAAAACAGATATGGCGTGTGCACCAGAAAGGGCATATGTTAAAGCTTGAGCTGCAGGGGAGGTATCAAGGGATATAGGGCCTTTTGAAGGGGATGCACGTTTTATCTCCGCCAATAAGGAGGGCTGACCTGAGCGCGTTTGCTTTAAGCGTGGAAGAAACTGTATAAGTGGAGGGGCGATATTATGAGAAAGTAGTGCTTGAAGGTCGGAAAACGTTGTTCCTGGAGTAGCCTGAGCACGTGAGACATCTGCTAGTCGTTGGGCGTATATTTTCTCCAAGATGGTTGGAATTTTTTCCGTGGAACCCGGGTTGGATGAGATATCTTGAGAGAGTGCCTCTACAGGAAATAGCGGAAGGGAATTGTCTAAAACCCCTGACTCAGGATTCTCTTCCCATAACCCACCACGAAGGGCCAAAAAGTTTCGTATGAGTGTGTCTCCCCCTTCACTAAGGATACTCTCTGGATGATACTGAACAGCTTCCAAGACGTATGTACGATGTCGAACACCCATTATAACGCCCGAACCTTCGGCTATTGAGGTGATTGAGAGCACCGGTGGCAGTGTGGTATGTGCCGCACTCAAAGAATGGTACCGAGTAGACTTGATACTTTGAGGAATGCCTTTGAAGCAGCCGCGATTGTCGTGTCGGACACGACTGACTTTTCCGTGCATAATTTCACCTGCGTACCTACGAAGGAGATAAGTGATCTTAGTAGAAGTTGAAGTGCAAAAAGGAAATAAAAAGTAAGAATGAATTGTACTGTGTGGTGGACTTAGAGTCGCCAGATAATATCACGCATGTGGGAAAGGGCAGGGCTCGATATTCATGACAGGCGACGACACAACGTGATGTCACCTTGATAAATCCAAGGAAAAAATTCAAACTTACCGAATCTCACCACCATACAAATCGACAAGACACTCTAACCCCATACAAACCCCAAGAACTGGGACTTTGCCTTGGAAGTATTCAATGGCAGCCTTAGATATACCGGAGTCAGTTTGAGGGTGCCCTGGACCTGGTGAAATTATCAACGAATTTATCTTCAACTGGGAGAAAAGTGACGGTGAAATGGCGTCGTTTCTAATGACTGTGACGTTTGCACCAAGTAGAGATATCTGCTGGTAGAGATTCCAAGTGAACGAATCGAAATTGTCGATCATGAGGACATCGAGCTGTCCAGAGAGCGAAGGTGGGAGAGTGTCTGTAGTCATGACAGAACTGGATAGAGATAGCAAGATGGAATGGAGGATGGAAATAAGTACTTAAGATATAACGAATCTAGTTTCAAATTCTGACTCTTTATCTCAGGCGAATCATGTGACTTGATTCAGCCAACCACACATCATTACTCCGGTGTACGATGAAATCTCACTTTGATCTCAATTTGGTATAATTTCGTATCTACTTTGGTTTCATATAAATCAAAAACCCCTTTGTTGGGTGATAACCATATATACGTGTATGGAGCTGAGGGGAAGGAGTCAAGATAAGTGCTGCAAGCCGCTCTGGGTCGTTTAATATTTCCTGGTTTCTAAGCGGAAGGAGAGTCTCGGTGGCCGAGAAGATATTCAACGGTCGCGAATGACGCCCATGGGACAAATTCTGCGTTTAAGTGTTAGTAGGGGTTTCTGATAAAGACAGAGAAAAATCGGTACGCGGTGTCATATGTCCACTGAAATAGAATTCAACATCTACATCGAGTAAATGATGTAAGGTCTTCCATAGCCAAGCTTAGGTAAAATACGTACAGGTCAAATTACGTTCGGTGTGCATATTTCCATAAACACCCATATCCTTCACGATGAAGTTTTCTGACTCAATTGGCGTTTGGAAACCCTGTGCGCCACCCCAAGTCATATTCCTATGTAGTATGAGTGTCAACCTGTGCAACTGGAAACGTGAAACGTCGTACTGAATTGCAATGCGAGTACCTTCGGCAACAAGAATGAAGTCCTAGAGTCGTCTCATTAGAATCTGCTCTGGGGCCTCAACACCGAGTATCTTACCGCAAGGCCATGGACGATGACAGTCCGAACTGATTTCTCGATTACGTTGGGAAGAACACTTAATGTGGATGCAATTGACTGGTCACGTCCACTACCACCGGTGGCTGGGTTTACGTAAACAGCTTGATTCGCACAGCTGCTCCATGTGATGTGAGGAGCATGGATAGCATTTTGTACCTTGGTCTTGGAATTAACGAGTGTACAGGAAACATGGCCTCCGAACTTACATCCGTCCTGAGCCATGCATAAGTAGAAAGTAGAAAGTATGTATCATGTTAAATACCTATTGAAATAGATAAACTCTTGAGTTGAACGAGGAAAACCCAACACACTCCAAAGGTTCGGCCATGTATCAGAAACGCTATGGTAGTATTTCAATAAGGATGCGGAGAGAGGCGGTAAATATAATTAAATACAGACCGGTAAACATTGAATGCTGGATTGAGGCTACAAGTCTTGTCATAGGCAGAATCCAGGTAGACGGATTCGACGGATTCACTTACACGTTGATGGCGCGTTGAATAGGACTATGCATACGGCAGCTTGGAATCACATTGAACGTCCCATTGGTTGCGGCCGGGAACGGGAGCTGTCCAGCCGGTGGATACGTAACAAACTTGTCAAGATAATCAGTATATCCACAAGTATCGGAGATATCTTGGAGAGTGTTCCAAAATGACGTGTTGAATGGGAAGAGGTTCTTGTTAGCCTGATAGCATGGCATAATCAATGTGTTCTCGCTCAAACGATAGAGAAGCGAGCCCTACCTGCGCAAATCGGAGTGCTGGAATCTCCTGCTGGACTACTCCATATGACAGAGATGGGTCAGCGATCCAGATCCCCTTGAGATCGAGTTGCAAGCCTGGATGTTCATAGATCCAGTTAGCAATATAAGGCACATCTTATAAAGCATTTCAGAAAAGACTGAACAATGAAAAGAGAATGAAGCGTACAAAAACCTGCGTACTGTAAGGCCATGAGACAAATTATTGATTTTCAGAGATGCAAACTCACACTCTCTCCAGTCAGATAGAAATTGTTACCCTTCAACTCGCTAAACACCTCCAGGAATTGCTCCAGAAACCCAGTAAGCTGGGCAGCAAGCTCATCATCATTGCTGATATCTGGAGTTCCTTGGCTGAAACCAGTCTATGTACAACTTGAGTCACTTTGAGCTAAAACGAGAGAATGGGAATGCGCACCCCAACTGGCTGTTCTACCCAAAGGACGTGGGAGAGATTTGTCCAGGACCATGGATTTCTTGTAAATACATTTTTTTGACGGTTTTATGTAACAGATGAATATAGCTCACGCAGTGGGCTCCGCCTGTCCCCAAGACCAGCCTATCATGCTAAATCAGGACAACAAAAACCAAAGAATGGAGAAACATCACTGATTGGTCCATTTTCTTGTAAAAATCCTTCAAGAGAGGAACAACCAGGGCCGCCTACGAAGAGTATCAATTCATCTCATCCGAGTTTGAACAATATTGAATCTGACCGTTAGTCCAAAACATCAGGTCTTTTGAGTTACTGGCGTTGTTCGTTGGCCAGAACCTGGTTTTAAAATTTGATTAATGTTCTCCACCAATACCGAAAACGGACGACGCGAAGTACCAGAAAAACAGTTTCCTAGTTTCATCTGGATCCGCAGATATAGGCATCAGCCCGGACCAAGAGGGGCCAGCGTCAAAATTAACTGCCAAAGGCTGTGAGATATCTTCTGCGGGGAAAGGGGGGAACGGTACCTTCAGGTATCTTTGTACCATCGACGAAGAACTTTTTAGCGGCGGGATTTGCAAATGAAATGGTCGAAGGCCGTGTGGAAGGCTGTGGGAGAGTTGGAGGAGGTACCAGCAGATTAGACATCCGTTCTATATGTTCTCTCTGGATCGTTATGGCATCGTCCATTCCTTGACTAGCGCCTCCTAAACAGGCGACGCCTCGGAAAGCGGCAGCAAGCATACAAATTTGGGTGAGATAAAAAGCATACATTGAAAGCGGTGTCGATAGCCATGATTGCTAGCACGGCTGTTCGTTTTATACATCGTTCGGAAGACGAGAATAGATCCAACGATGCCGGGAAACACAGCTTTTGGAAGACACCAGACACCATATGGTACGGTCAGGGTGGTATTTATTTGCTTCTGGCCTGATTTATAGGACTTCGAAAAGAGAAGCTCGAAACAGTATTGTTCATATGAATTCTCGGTTGCTCACAGTTACGAAGCACTAGATCTCAGGACAACGTGTTTCATTGCGCTGGTTCGAATTAGGTTTGCACCTGGATGGGAGGATTGGTCGTACGAAACTAGGGCTTTCAAAACATGAAATGAGTCGTATTTCGGTATTCCCAGCGCCGCATGTATGGTGGTGCTACGACGGTATTATTTGTCCACAACCAGAAGAGTTTTCCCAAGGGCGTGAGTGTTGGGCCTTGGCCGGGACATTGGCTTGTGCAACAATTTTCAAGTTCCGGAAGATACATTATTAGTTCGTACATGATAGTGAAAAATCAGGTAGCTTTTTGTGGACTCAGACCAAAACCGAAGGAAGATCGTCGTTTCTGAAGTTCCGAGCTTGGTTATATCGAGGATTTGCCTCTTATCACGGACAGTGGTCAACACCGGTCAACCGGTCACAGGTCTACTGACCTTGCTGATCCTATTACGTAACGAAACCACTACATACCTCTCGTCTCAGCGATTCTGCTGACGGGGGGCCTATAAATCAATTGCATCAGCTTGTCATACAAGACACATCCACGACACTCACGAATCATTCACGAACTGCGATAATCACCGGATCACTAGCTGACGACACAACGCAAGTAATACGTAATGAACGGGCTGCAGGATGAGAAATGCCATAAAGAGACCGCAGCAGAGAAAGGCCCACCTTTGTTACAAAACGGCAAGATAAACTTCCAAAGTTCGTTGATCTCTCCTTTTGTGCAGGCTTCTCAATTTGAAATTCATGGGTTGTGTACACGGTAGCACACCATGTATGACGCCCTTCAAGTTTACGGGGCAATGAATTTAATATAATGTTATCAGGTCGGTTGGATTGTTGCCGGCCTCTTCGCGGTTATTGCAACTATTGTTTCCTTTTGGCTTGTGAATAAGCATCTGCAGTGGTACACCAATGTACGTTGAAACTTTCTTTCTGAACGATCACGCGCTCACCTTCCACAGAAAAGGGAGCAGCGTTGTGAGTGATTTCAAACATTTTCCTAATGCGTATACATTACGAAAAAGCACTTCAGATATTGTTCGGATTCTCTTTATGGTCCCCATATATGCTCTCATCAGTTTTGCATCTTACTTGTTTTGGGTACGTGTTGGCTCTCATGCCGATGCCACAGACATTTGACCAATCACATCTAGAATCATTCGACAGTATTACTTCTTCTTCGAGATGGATATGAATCTACTGTCTTAACTGCCTTTTTTTATTTGCTTTTGTTGTATCTATCGCCAGACATGGAAGAGCAGAAAGCAGTATTCTTAAAGCTCGGTTTGTCCCGCGATGCTGATAGGGATGCAGCGAGTAAAGGAGAGCAGCTCAAGAAATGGGTATTCCCCTTGGGCTTCATCAGATCAAAACCGCAGGTATGCCCGAGCTTTGGTTTTACATGCATCCAGTATCCTTTATGATCATTTTAGGATGGTTTATATTTTCTTCAAATGATGAAGTGGGGTGTGCTTCAATACTGCGTGATCCGTCCGACGTACGTTCTGTAACTGCAAAATGAAGCTCCATCCTCTTATAACCACGGCGCAGCACAACCTTAGCCGCTGTTATCCTTGACTACCAAGGACTCTACTGTGAGGAGTCCTGGGGGCTTGGTTGGGGCCATATCTACGTAGGCCCATACCCACTAGCGTTTCATGCCCAAACTAATAAAACTATGGCATAGATCACAATAATTGTTTCAATATCTGTGACTGTTGCGATGTACTGTTTGATCCAGCTATATGTACCCGTATCAAAGCACCTATCTCCACATAAGCCACTGCTCAAGCTCTTTGCGATCAAAGCTGTCGGTCCGTAGTCTGTTCATCCCACCAGTATACGTTTAATAACATCGTTGATGTCAGTCTTTCTCACATTTTGGCAAGCAACTTTCCTTTCTCTATTGAGCTTGTTTGGAGTCGTCAAAGATGTACGACCTGATGTATGTGTATTTGATCAGGGGGCTTATACTCACTTTTTCACAATAGACGAAGTATATGACAGCAGTGGATATAAATATCGGAATTGGGGCTTTAATTGAAACGTTTGAAATGACGTAAGTCCTATAGACACAATTAATATAGCCTATCTCACCGGATTCTAGGGTTTTTGCATTTCTACATATTCGTGCCTTCAGCTATAAACCGTATGTACCCTCAAACCCACAGAAATCGCAAGAGCCGCCTAAGCGTACATCGCGCCTACGAGCGCTGTCCCATGCTATGGATTTTCGCGAAACTTTCCGCGAAATTTGGGTCGGTTGCGTCTATATTTTTGATAAATTACGTGGAAAAGAGCCAACTCCGGATATGAATGCAAAAAGGGCCGCACATTATGAGGGCGCGTTCGGCAGAGCTAGGCCTTCTCGGTTCGCTCCAAGGACTAGATTCAACCTTGACCCAGAGGCGAGTAGGAAGAAAGTTGCCCCTGCTCTACCAGCCGTAGAAATCGAGGTTGAAGAGCAAGTTGATGTTGAAGGGGAGAGACAGTGGTTAGGCACCGGTGATGATTACGCCTATGGGCTAGGATACATGAAACGAGAAAGAAGCGAAGGATTGGAAGCTCAGATCGGAAAAGAGCTCGAGAAACGCGGCTACGTAACACGTGAGCGAGAACCGCCTTCAATACTTACGTTTCTGACTATCACATTACAGGTTTTCATGGACAGGGCCACATCGACCAATTAAAGAATGAAGAAGTAGCTGGTCAAAGGAGACAACATTCCTGGTGGCGCAGTGTTTACAACCGCATCTCCCAATCCGGCCCCGATATGGAAGACTTGGCCACCGGAGACTCGTACCGGCCCATAGTTCGGAAACACTTACACTTCAATATGCCAGAGGCCAGAAGGGGTTTGTTGCATGACTATGAGCATAGACATTACGATCTACCAACTGAAAGTGCCACAAGTACATACCAAAGTCAGAATCATGCCCAACCAGACATTTCACAAGTGCACCCCATCCCAGAAATTGAACGACATGATATTTTGGCGCCCCTACCTATGTTCCGGGGTCCGCATCACGGCGATACGTTTCTCAGCTCACCGAGCAGCTCAAAACACCCTCCATTAGGTCACTCTGCCCCCCATGTACCCAATGTTCTTTCTTCGAAAATCGTGCGTCCTGATAGCACGCTGCGCTGCGTTTTCCCACCCAACACAGAGAGCATGCCGGTTGGGACACCGCCACAGTACAATCCCCAGTTTCAGACGCCCAATCTCTCACCCAATGTTCCTCGTCAATGGTCTGGATGTATTCGTACCGCACCTTCTCCCCCATCCCCTCCAGAGTGCATGAGCCCTCCATCGTGGCACCGGTCACATCGCCGAGAATTCGCGACCCACCGTCGATCTACACAATCACCTCCCGTATCCCTCGTAACTGCATCTGTCCCCTTTCCGGTCTCGAACACGCCCCGGAGGAATAGTAGCCATCATGGGCTCATCGTTAACCCACCAGCCGAGTCACCCACGTACGAAATGTCTTATGTTGACAAATGTTCTCCACTTTCTCCAATGATAATTCCCCGAGCTACACAAATCCAGGCTCCCAAATATTATGAGCCACATACAACTCAACATGACCACCACCTCTTCAAATGATATTATGTCCGATGCAATTGACGATCGCGATGTTTAACCGTCTTGTTTATCGACGTTGAATCCCTCGTCTTGTTGGGTGTCTTCGGTTACCTTATTATGGTATTCTTGGTAATCCCTTCTCACTTATCGTTATTTGTTTTATACCCTTGTACGTCGTCGGAACATATCAGTCTAAATAACGCACCGCCATTTTCTAAACACTCATAACAAGGGGTTAGAAGCCCAACTACATACGACGGGTCCAAAACATATCCATGATTCTAGTAATGGGATTTCGGCACAGGGAAAACGTAAGGACATCATGCAAGGAAGGATACTGCAAGGTAAGAAATACTGGATCTGTAGTGAATGCAAATGAATGGCAGCCGACAACGCTTGTTGGCGCATTCTAGGCTCAAGAAGTCTCAGGCAGTGTTAACATCGGTCAGACCCAATTTCCCTTTTTCTAAACGCATCACAAAACCCTCAAGTGGTTCGGCTTCAAGATTGTTAATGGCATACTCTGGATGGACAACTCTCCGCGCGTTGATCTTGTCTAAAATCATTCTCTTTACGCTATCAGAGTCGCGCCGCAAGTCAGCGGCTTTGAAAACCTCAACGATGTTCGATATGCCACGCGTCCCGACATGAAGGGAAGCTTCGAACATTGCCGGGTCGACTAGCGGTCCGGTGACATCTAGGAGTTCTTTTCCTATCCCACCAGACCTCAGAAGTTGTTCATGTTCCTCAGGAGACGTCGGGTTGAATAGATTTACACAAAAATCAAGAGATTTTTGAAGTTCAGTTTCTGAGAGACGTGCCCCCATGTCTGAAGCACCCTGGATCACTAAAGATGGATATAATTTCCTCAGTAGAGAAAATGAACGCTTGTTGACAGAAAGCTCACAAGGACGAAGAAATCCAAATGCACGGTCATAGTTATCCTCATCAATATCTGAAAGAACATCCGTGTTTTGGGCGCGGATCTGTTTATATGCGCTCAAAACTACTACCTGAAACCTAACAAGGAATTTCAAGCCGCTGTTGTCAACACACTACACGGACCGTACCTGGTGTAACTAATAGATACCCGCCTAGTGTGCCATTCAGCGGCCTGGTGTTCGGAACAGTCAATCCGAATGGATGCACAAATCGTGGCAGCAGCCGAGAGCGCGGATGTGAGAGCCAGATGGATGCCACTGGAAAAGAAGGGATCGATAAAAGCTATGATTTATCGACAGTCAGAGAAAATGTGACCAGGGAATAATTTAAGATACTGACAGCCGGCGTCGCCAACAATCCTGAAGTTTGGCCCAGCATAAACTGAAGCGGAATAGCTGAAGTCACTAGCGCTCTTAACACTCATTGGTTGCATTTTCCCGGTTGAGGTTATAAGTTTCAAAATTCCTGGCGCTAAAGAAAGGTTGGAAATATACCATGCTACTATAGTAGAGTTAGTAGGATTAGGAGCGGCGGAAGATGTGAAGGGCGGTGATGGAAGAGGAAGCTTGAGGCTTTCGTTGTATTTCTTTTGATTCATGACAATCCCAACAGATGTGGTCCCATTATGAAGGGGGATAAACCATGCCCACCCAGATTCATCTAGGAAGAACCGGGAAACCATATAAGCCAAACGTTGGTCAGTAAAATTTAGGAGATGTACCGGTAAGAGCTTCAAACCAGGGGGCACCTTCTCGAGCTGTTCCAATGCCATAGCGTCCCACGTCACTCCAATATCCCCAGACGGCCACATTTTTCAGTGACATATTGAAATGTCTGTTTTTCAGGTACTTTGTTGACATAATTCCGTCACGGCCCGATGCATCAATCAAGTACGTGAATGTTGTTGTACCAGTTGTCGAAGTGGGCATAGTGGTATCTAGATGATTATCTGTGGTAAAAGGAGCTTTGGTGGTTATAGGAGAGGCAGGTGGCGATGGAGGAGAAGGTGGGTAAATATAAGTCCAGTCAACAGAGACCGGTCTGGTAGGGTCTGTTGCTGAAAATGACACCGATTTGACTTTCGTGAGTTCATAAACAGATGCTCCGGACGTCCGGGCGTGATTCATGAGGAGTTGGTCAAACTCTGAGCGAACCTATGAAGATATTGGGATATATAAACCGGAAACCTGTGTATCCAACGTACTACGTTCCAGGAGTTGTTGTTACAACCTAGCGCCACAAAGTCGGTGTCTGTCAAAAAAAAAATAAGGCGAGTCAATAACGGCTGGATGACTCAGTAAGTGAATGCTCACAGCCCTCTCGTTTAAACTGATTAAATTTTATAGCGGAGCCAGGCTAAAATAGAAACAATTTTCGTATAGACATCAGGTTCTAGATTGAATGGGGCAGACCTTGGGGACAAATCCTTGATTGCAGAGAACTTCTTCCGCGCCGATATAACGAAAATAATGTCGAACGGAAGGAATGAGGCTTTCCCCGATATGATACCTAGTAGATATGAGCGTGATTATCTGTGGTAGAGACGAAGAGAAGAGACCGAGGAAATTTATCAGCTTCAAACACGGCGACATCCAAGCCTTCTCTGGCCAAGGCGGATGCAGCATACGAGCCTGCTGGACCTCCACCTATGATGAGAACTTGGACGTGCTGGATGATGTTTTTAGTATGAGATGAATGTATGTGGGGCAGGGGAATGGATACCTTGGGAGGACCAGTATATGGGTGGGGCGTCATGGAAGGGGAGTAGAGATGAGGGAAGATGCCTTTATCGTAAAAACAACTTGGCTTTATAGAATCGCAAGTATTTCTGGGAGATGTCGGGCCGGATCGTGAGCTGACACCAAACCAAGTAGAAGCCCATAAAGGAAGTCCCATTACCGTTTCCAGTCAAAGCGTTTCTACGCATGGAAAGAAAATCCTTCAAGTTTACTATTACGCAAACCTCGCCAACACAATTCCACAGAGAACGAGAAGAATTTGAAATTATGTAAATAAAAGGCTGTACTATAATCCGCGGAGGCGTATAAGCTAGGATTGAGTTAGGACAGAATGTGTCAATCTTGAGCTTACTAAGGTTTAACTGCAAGAGTGAAATAGATCACGTGGTTCTGGTCATGTGCTGCGGTCCATTTTGCGATCATCACTTTCGAGTCAATCCTAATCTAACGTCTGGTGCCACTATAATGCCAGGTACAGATCTGGCTCAAGAGCTACGCCAACTTGAAGATTTCGTCACCCGAGTTCAACACCAGTCCCATTCGGACACAGCGAAACAGGACCATCGCGACATATACAGTAGGTCACGCGTCTATTCTTCCAGCCATCTGTTGATAGTGTCCAGGTTTCATAGAAGAGAAAGTCCTCTCACCAAAATCAGAGCTCGTAAATGAAGTCCCTCCCCTCTGGCTTATCGTCTACACCATTAAAAACATCCTGCGCCCAACGCTGGTCAAGGACCAAATTCCTGACCTCCTCGACCTTCTCGCAACGGCAGAGTTTTACCGGGGCCGTTCCCTTGATAAAGCCCGGGAGGCTGTGACTTGGAGCGACTATTACCAGCGGCCTGAAAGGAGGAAGGAGGGTCACCCCTTGACTCACAGCCAGAGAGAGAAACTATCAAGTTTGGAAGATAAAAAACATCTATGGCGGAAGGTCTACCTGACTCTCGTGCAACGATATTGCCATCTTGTGAGCAATCATATATTAGTCTTTCATACTTCAGCCTCAAGGGTTTTCAAATGTCAGGATTTGTATTTTTTGTGGACAGCTAACACCCCATCCATGACGGACTTTTTCGTACGCTTTAACGAATATTTCCCATTGCTTACCAGTTCTCGCTCTGAGTCGCCTCGTCTTTTCTACAAGAGCCTTTCCGACGAGGAACGTTTAGAGCTGAGTGAAATTGGACTAGAATGTTGTGATTTTGCACAAGATGCCATGCAATGGGCCATGGACCGACAGCGCGATTGGTATGATTAGCACCATTCTTCTTTGGGAGGTAATTCAAATGTTAATTGCTCACAGGTCTATACCCATTAGTGGACTATTCCAAACTGAGGAATTCAGGGAAACTTTCCCGTTACCTGATGACCTTGAATCAATTTCTAAAGACACACAGGAGTATCTAAAGTGGACACAACGTTCGACGACAATAGTTATGAAAGTATTCCAGGATAACATATAACTTCCGGTCATTCTGTCTATCGCAGGTTATTCAGAGTAACATTTTATTGGGGAATTCCTCGTCTACTAAGGTCCGTCCATCTTTATCTCAATCCCACTGAATCTTTTGTGCATATTCTTTAATATTCGAAATGTAGTTCTCTTCAATTTCCTCACCAACACCAGTGGCAACTTTAAGAATAATTCTGTTTAGCCCCGTTGACCCCAATATATCAACATGGTCACTTGTGTTTGCACCTCCACGGGGAATGGAGGTAACGGGTTGGTGAGGGAGCTGGGGGATGAGCGAGTCTGGTCAGCCATGATGAAACACGACATTCGTTATCATATTACCTCGACTGTTGTAATTTTGATGCCTGCAGGATTCCATCGTGGCCTCTTCCACCCCTCAACACACATGGCACCTAGACTAAGGAGACTGACTGTCCCGTCTCCCTCTCCCATTTTTACGCCATTCCGAACCTATTAGCAAACGGTGGTGTAAGTTAGTGGAAGGCGACTATAGTGTCCGACCTGGCCTTTGGTGTAGTCGTCTCGTTTGTGTATAGAGAATCTATCCAGCTATTCCTTGGGAGTGGAATGTTCATATCCAATTCAGAGTTAATACAACCATTCCCCAATCCAGGCTCTGTACATTGTGCTCCAATGTCCTCTTCAGTAGCTACATTGCGCTCATACTCGCCTGTTGTGTACCTTAGTGGGTTAAGTCAACTCACACTCGGAGTCTCTTAATCATGTACTATTCACCAGTAAGATCGCTACCAAGCTTTGAGTAAGATGATATCAGCTAAACAAGATCATGTGCTGACCTCAGTTTCCTTTCCATGCCCATAGACACAGTATATTTTCATGGACGGCGCGTGAGGCAACCTTTTCATTGTAAATTTGAAAAACCTCACTCACATAAAGAGAAATGTTTCACCTAACTTCAAGTGGATTCGACCACTTCGTAAAATCTAAATCGTTTCTCTTTAAAACGTCTTCGTTCCGTTCAATACCGAATGAATAATTCGTCGCAATCATTTTCTAGGTTGAATGTAAGCATTACTAAGAATCTCTGATAAACTGCAAACCTGAAAATGTGATGGTGTATGTTGCAAAATCCATGTTCCCGCCGCACTTGATGTCATATTCGGAGGAATTTCACTCCGGTCGTTGAGTGGGATGGATGATTGATTTCTAAAAGCGATGAGTTCGCCGTGGCTATGTATAGCATCGCACTCATCGTCTGGCGCATGAGTCAAGTTCCCCCAGATAGTATCTCCGCCCTGCTCGACAAGTCATGTACATACCAAAAAAATGTATGTTAATCTCACTTTAATCCACATACTAGCACTTCCCGCCCAACTGCGGAACAGTTTTTGTCGCTCCTTGCGAGAGAAGAATCGTTCCAAGACTAGATGGTGATATTCGGTTATATAATATCTCCGTTCGACATCAGAGAAATAAATTACCATATGCTCCAGCGGGATTCATTTGAACTGTGTCTTTCATTTCGCCCGACAAGAAAGCGGCCATGGCTTTCACCTTTTGAGTACCGGCATTAGGTGAGTTGAAACATCCTCCACGATAAAGCACTCACAACACCCTGTGTGATAGTTGAACCGAGAGGTTTAGACATGAAAACAGACCTCTTACAAGATGTGTGCCTGCAATAGAGATATATGCTGCGATGTGGTTCTTGGCAGGGTGTTATGGTAAGTATTACTTCTTAGAGGATAAATCCCACCTCGACCCAGTCAGGACCACCGGCCCCATGTTCGGGGGATTCAACCCATTTGAAGCTGTTGGGCGAGTTATGTCATACCATCTAGCTATTATATGGAAGAATCTCACAAGTACTAGATAGAGAGGGATGAAGTTAACAAGTGACTATGTTGAATGATACACACCAGTAACACCTAGGAAAGAAGAGACGACAGATAAGAGTATCAGAAGATATAACACATAAAAATGATGCCAGTTAGGCGTACCGTAGCTCCCATGGAGTGTGCCGCAACAACCACCTTCTTCTTTTGGCGGCGTCTAGAAAGACCAATTGATTATGCATTCAGATGAGAGGAGTGTTTGACTAACTTGAGATTTTCTATTGTGTTCTTCAATTTGGAAAAATAACCGTCGCGTTCTTCCAGGTTATAATATGAAAGTCTCCAGTCGTAGGGTGCAAGATATAAATTATTAGTATCGTAGTTGACCACTGCTAAGTTCTCCACTATCTTTGACCTAAAACGGGAAATCATCATCTCCTAATTATATTCGGATACGAGAATTGGCATACCATATCCAATAACCCTGAATAAAAGTGCTAGCTGCGTCGATCCCTTCTGCTGCCCGTACCTTGGTGAACGGGGGGTCCAAACCAGTGATTGGATCAAGCATCATGGCAGATATCCACAGTTCTCGATTGAATGTGACTTGTGATATCATATTGAACCCACCCCACACTTTCTCACGGAAGAAAGCTCGGAAACCTGGTGAGGTTGACCAAGACTCCAGCCCCTACAGAGATTGACATATGAACGAAGGGGATGATACTGAAGCCTAGCTCACCGTCGAGATAACTCCGGGGACGAGAACAATGGGATGTTCCGCGCTCAGGCCCCTCGCCTTCATCTCATCTCCGACTTGAAATTCCCTTCCGTCGTTATTAAATTTCCATATTTCCGGAATATTACTCCGGAAACGGGACCATTCTGCCTCAACCCGCGATAGATCCAGTCCTGGTAGTTGGGGGGGCTTGATGTCGTATTCTTTCATGAGGGCGGAAATATGTGTATGAATGTCTTGAATATCTCGGGGTTCGATGAGAGCTAAACCGACAGCAGCTCCGACTGATTGGGGTTCAAAATTAAGTACGCTCAGCGTGCAATTCCACAAGTAAGAACGCACGTATAATTCCCGAAAGAAACATGAATTTACCTCCCATGTAAAAGGGTCGTTCATTCTAAAAGACATTGAGAACCTCAAGTCAGATAGAAACCAAACTTCCGAACCTTCTCCTTCTTTAGCTTCTCTACCTGACCTTCTACAATCTGATCTTTAAGGTCTTGGTTTTCAAGACCTAGAGATTTAGGTGCCTTTGGTGTGTGTTTTGTAAAAATCATAACCCGCGAAAGTGTGGCCAATTCTACACGAAGGAATAAGAAATAGATCAGACGCGTTTCGAGCCCAAAAGGAAACAATCACATGTATCACGCGAATTGCCCGTCAGGTCACGTGGCTCACATTAGTTATAGTGAATTAGATTGTGCTCAGGCTGTTTAGTGCTGACTCAAACCTTAAGCTTACTTGCAATTGCAATTGGTCAGTGAATTTTGAAGCGCCTCAATTATGAAGGGCATCACCGGACACAATTACTGTAAATTGCAATCAAATTTCAACTGTCACCTTTTCTTTCTTCTACCTTGTATCGACATGCATGCACTTAATAGAAATCTGGTGCCAAACCTTGGCTGATAAGCTAGCTGTAGGTAACTGACGACCTTTAAACTCCAAAACTTCAAGGCTCTTCGCAGATTTAAGCATGGTTTATATTTCTCTTATTCCTAGTTTAAGCAAGATGATTGTACTCAGCACATAATTACCGACCATGGAGAGCAAGGCAGATGCGACCCGTCGTATCATTCCTAATTGGCGGATGGGTGTCGAACGCGTCGTACACGCAGAGGCATGTTATCTTTGGGTTCTGGAATTAAAATTTCGCACATATCGTGTCACTCAACAGTGACTTGGCAGAAAGAATTAACCAAGACATACTCATTGTAACAGCGGCCGTAGGCAGAGCAACTTGCCCCTCATAAGCGGGTTCAAATTCGAAATTCGCGATCAAAGATCTGAAATTTTTCATATTGGAAGATTATAATCATCACAGGATAATAAGCACACACGCTAGGACGGCTTTCATCTCAGCTAGAGCCATGGTCTTACCGATGCAGGCATGAGGACCAGCAAGGAATGATAGCGTTGAAAACGAAGAATGGTAGTTCTTTGGAAGGTCGAGCCAGCGTTTCGGATTGAATCTAAATCGAGTGGTCGTTATCACGCCAGACAAGAAAGTTTAGGGGTTACGAACTCCTCGGCATCATGTCCCCAGATCTCTTTCCATGTATTGATAACGCGAATCTAGAGCGAAAGACAGGTATCCAAGTAGAATACTCCAAAAGGTACCATACCGGGATGTAAAGTATTGTACCCTTTGGGACCAAGACCCCATCTATGTGATCAGTCTTCTGTGCCCGGCGGAATGTCATAGGAACCGGGGGGATTAGTCTCAAACTCTCCATTCTAGAATTCATGTCAGGTTAGTGACTGATAGGGAGGAGAATAGAGCCTTTACATGACACAATCTAGGAATTGGAGGTCTTTCAGGGTACGGTAATCAGGGTATTTGTTGTTGTCGAAAATAGGGGTGATTTCTTCCCGCAATTTAGCTTGAACCTCTTGATCTTTCGCCAATAACCACAACGTCTGCATGTTATTTTCACTCCACATCCGAGTGCAGAGCTTCTACCCGAAGGCACTTACCCAAGCCAATCCCGACGCTGTGGTTTCGTGACCCGCACCCAAGAATGTCAACTAGAGAGGATGTAAATGCCTTGTGGTAGACTTTGCTATCTGGATAAACTCTACCACTTGGTCCATCATTGCTTTGTCGCTCATTGCATAAACAGTCTTGTCCTTCTCAAGATCTGCCTTTCTAGCACGAACAAGTAGACTCATGATATCTCGCTTTGCCTCCATGTCAGATACTGTAACAGCGGTGTCAGACATCTTCTCTTGAAGGATGAGGGCAGATATGCGTTTGATTTTATGCATTGAGTCCAGCATGACCGCAAGGGGGGCTGAAGACCGGTACGAGTCATTTTAAGGGAAGTATTTCCTG
The DNA here is from genome assembly GCA_013420905.1 of Collybia mongolica. Lineage (NCBI taxonomy): Eukaryota > Fungi > Basidiomycota > Agaricomycetes > Agaricales > Clitocybaceae > Collybia > Collybia mongolica. The sequence goes on from JAAXNY010000004.1 coordinate 2,498,027, forward strand.
GAAATTATTCCATACCTAACGCCTTGACCTTGGAGAACCAGTGACGGTGATGATACGCCCAATCGGAACCCAGAAGCCGAGGTACCCCTGGAATGACAATCATGGCGATGAAACGGGCAAGATTTGGGCCTACAGAGTGTGACACATCAATTGGGATCGGCAGAAGTCAACATTGTCCACTACCGTCCTGTAAACTGATGAGATTTTCATAAGCCTCTGCCAGTTCATTGTGTGGGTTGTGCAGGGAGTCCGACTTGTATCCAAATGCGGTTGAGCAGATAATATCAAGCGTGGCTTTGCTCACTGTAAAGTGTTCAGCAATTGCAACGGTCGGATTACTCGGTTAGAAACATACGCCACTCATACATCAGAAACTCCTTCCCAAGCTCTGGGCATTCTGTGGCATCAATATGAGAACCAATAATTTCCACTAAACTGTCCCGTCAAAATCAGTATTTGACTGGTGACCTACGATTCACCAACGAACCTGACAATAACATCATGATACATGCCCGTTTCTGATAAAACATTGTTTGTTTGCCTTAATAGGATAGTTAGAGTGAACATACGGGCCATGAGGTTAGGGATAGCGAATGCTGGATTCATCGCCTTTCGCATTTGTCTGTGTTCATCCCCAGTAACGGTCAGAAGGCCGTACCCAACGGTCAAACCTAAAATGTCTCTCATAAAACGAGGCTGCTCACTCCACGCAATCAGATTATTCGGAATGAATAAATGATGAGATATGTACCCTGGGGTATTCGACCCAGTCGCTGACTAGGATTTTGTGCAGTACGTCTGCTTTGGTGAAAATCAATCTCTCAATTCCAATTGGGCCAACGACGCGCACGACAGATCCATATTGTTTGACCCATTGTCTTTGTGGAATCCCAGCTTCGCCTTGAATAATATTTCGAAACTGGCCCAGAATCGGATTACCAAGGGATGGACCAGGTATGAAGCGGAGTGGTGATAAAAAGTATGGATATAGAATCAAGCGGTGGATGATCAAATACGTTGCAGCCACTTGGAAGGGTGGTTCGAGAGGCATTAGGCAATCGTGGAGGAAGTGCTGTTCGGTTATACATACCTCCTGCTGAGAGAATAACATATAAGAGAGCGCGATGGACCTCGACACCCGAGTCAGGAGTTGACTTGAAGATAGTTGTGAGAAATGTAGGAGACATTGTCGAGATACAACCGCTGGATGACAATCTACGGTTCTCGTTGCAAGATATATCAGAAGTTGTGGGTGCGCAGCCCGGTCAGATGAGCTTCCATCATCCGTGAAATTTGTCCATCAGCATGTGAATTCGGGCTCTTATACTTCCGGCCCACTCGGATCTCAACATCTTGCTGTTCATGATCAATGCATATATAGTATGTTTGAGATCCACCTTGGTCCTTCGAGCCTTAAAAAAAGTGTGATCTACAGCCTGAATCACGAGAGACAGTTTGGGAAGTGATTGGTGCATCGATGGGTGTTGGGGGTGACTTGCTTGCAATTGCTGGGTCATGGTTGTGGTTACTGGTCAGTTATCGAGAATTTTCAGCACGAATCTTGCGCTCTTAACTGTATAGCTTGGACTTAAGTTGAATAATGAGCCAGAGTGAAAAAAAAAAAAAGGGTTTTGCGTTAACAATGTTAATGTTCAAGCTTTCAAGGTAATGCATGATCGATTGATCACTGGTCTCAAAGTCAGAGGTTAGATGTGTCGCCATCACGTGATGAGCGCGTTATATGCGTTTGACCTTGACATGAGTTTCCCACGAGTGCAGTTTGTTGAGCTGCCACTGTAAACTCTTTCCTGAACCACCATCGTCTGATTCTTCAAAGGCTGTTCGACCTCTCCCACCGGTATCCAGGCATATAATTCTGCAAGTGCAGGGGCCTACGACAATGGCGGGCCACAAGTCCCCGTTGCGAGACCGTTTCTTGTCCAATTCGCCGGACCCCATCAAATCGTCGATTTTGCGCGAATCAGGTATGGGGTGGAATTCTCCACCTTCAAATCAAGACAGTACAAGCTCTAGCGGCGCCGGCTCGCTTACCTCTCCTCTACGAATTGCGAAGCGGGATTCCCCGGCTCGAGTCCTACCCCAGCCTCAAATTGCTCGTCGGTCGTCTTCCAGTTACAAGCATGTCAGAAACAACAATCTTGTTTCAAAATCTCCATTCAAATCACAAATTCCCACCCCATTATCGACGCCATCTCGCCATACACCGATTGCCTTTCCCTCATCTCGACGTGTGTCTGGTGAAAAGAGACCCCGCCCCTCGTCCATGCACGAACAGGCTGAGACGGAGAATGAGCGACCATTCTCGCTGAAGAGAGAGCGAAGACAATCGAAAGGCTTCCAGGGCCTTATTCAAAAAGAGCCGGTGACTAGAAGTCCCTTCAAGCAGCGCACACCAAGTGCAGAGGAGCATCTGCCGCTCCCCTCACACCCGCTCCTTCCTGTTTCCAGGGTGACCGCTCCTTCATATACCTCTACTCAGAATCGCGGCTCATCGATACCCGACGTCACTTCGCCTGTGCGCGCTACTGGTGCTTCCCCAGCTCGATCTTCGCTTGTCTCCAGGAGAATGCATGGACCCCGCCTCAGTGGCGGCGGCAGAAGAGAGCGTCGAAAGACAGTCACCTTCGACGAGCGATGTGACGTTGTGGAATTTGATCGAGAGGAAGAGACGGATGAGGAGATGTTCGATAGTGCCGGAGACGGAGAAGATGAATCTCATCCGGAACATGAATGTCATCGAGACGAAGATCCTTTCTATTATGGTCAGCCTTTTAAACAAGGTGATACCTCACAACCCCATGAATTATCCTATGAATCGGAGCATGATTCATCCTACGAAAGCATCCAATTGTCCGACATGGTGGTAGATAGCCGTAGCGGCCCTTCGCTTCTTGGAATGGCATTAGATCCTGATGCAAACATATCAGGACTAGTTGATGAAATGTTTTTTTCCTCCTCAAATCCCACTAAGATAGCTAGCCCCAAACCTGAACCCCGGCATATAGATGGACCCCCAGTGCACACGGCACCCAATCAAGATTCTGGTGACGACATCCCCACTCATATGGAAGCAATCGATGGTCTACTGTTTGGAAGACCGCTTCTTGCAGACCGATTCTTCTCCCATCAACGTCAACAATCGCAATCCCCATCCTCTCAAGGATCACTTCGCCAACGACAAAGTCATGTATCTAATCGCCAACTGTCGCAATATTCCGCACCGGACCAGTTGTACATCTCATCTGGACACCCGGCTACTGAATTCCATCTGTCGACTCATATTCCAACACAAGGACCGCCTGCTACACCTCCACGATGCTTTCCCATTCCGTCGCCCACTGAGGCTGACGCTCGTCAATCTGCCTTGATTCCAGAAAGTTCTCGACGGTCCCCGGCAACCGTTCGTTCGCCTCCCCACAGTCGACAATCCGCTCCGCCGTTGTTTTTCAATCGAACAACTCCACCTCCAGGTCCTACCCCCCATGCCGAACGGCCACTCAAAGCCGGATTAGAGGACAATAGTATTGATGTAGATACGTTATTTGAAAATATGAACACTGAAGCAGGTGAAATGCCAGCGTTATCATCTTTGTGCAGTATATTAATTTTTTTCCTTAAGACCTCGTACCTTCACCAACAAGCAGTGCAGTTGCTTTTGCGGCATATGAACATTACGCTTATATCCCCAATGAAGGAGACTCAAACGAATCTTTGGATCCTGGAAGCCTGTCAATAGGTGGATCGGAGGTCGGCCTTAGTGCATTGGAATTCGACGATAAGGTGGAAGTGCGAGCCTTGTTTCACTGATTAACCACTATCTTACAAGATTTTCTAGCGAGGACAAAGTCCCCCCTACGTCGAGGACACAAGTACAAACGAGGCATCCATATCCGCAGGTACGGCAGGAAATTTGGGAAATAGTCCTTGTGAAAGCCCTTCTCCAAACCTTGCATCAACGCCACCATTGGGCATAAGTACTAGGAGCAGCACCCAGAGTCTGAATGGCCCTGATACTGGAGGTCAACCGAGGATTGACAGGGAAGAAGTGAGGGGTCGCTTGCTGAGGGGACAGGAAAGCTTCGAATCTCAAGGACTTCCTGGTGACATCTTGAATGTCACAGGAGCCCCAGATAAGTGGGATAAATCCGAAGAAGATCGGGAGGAAAAGGACCGCCTATCTGTGGTGACAACTATGACGGACCTCAGTACCGAAATGGCCACCATCGAGAGAGCACAGAAGCTCAAAATGACGGGTGCTGGAGTTGGAGAAAAGAGGGGCCTTGATCATTTCGGATCGGGCCAACATCTTCACTTTGATTTCGGTAGCAAATTTGGCTTGGGAGGGTTAGGTATTGGGGCTCTGAACAGGGATTCAGGCGGCAGTGTCGGTTCAAGAGATAGTATGGGCCTACTCAATTCAGGTGTGAGTAGCGAGACAAGCGGAAGTGTGAAGAGCGGAGGGAGTATGAAGATGGGAATGGGAGAGGTCGATGTCGACATGGATATGAGGAGCGCGCTGGATAGGCTTATGGATGACGTTGCTGGCACCAGAGCGAACAACTCGATGATGACCGACGACAGGGACTCGTTCGTGGATGAGGAAAAGCAAACCTCTACCTCAACGCGCCCCAACAGAAGGCCCGTTGAACGTGCTGCTACAGATACGGCGTTACTTCATAATAACTTTGCAAGCAGAAACTCCAGCGGAGCATCAACGGCTGCCCCTCCACCTGTCCCCCCAAAGGATAATATCCGTAGCCGGGAGCAGCTGATCCTTGAGAAGAGACGTGAGGCGAAACGGGTGGAAGAAAATGAGAGTTTGGGATACTACACGCCGCCCAAGGCTTTTGGAGGAAGAAGTTCAGGTCAAGCACTCCTTGGGGTTGGAAGACCTAGCCGAAGACGGAGTATGAGTACTGGCGATGTCAACACGGGGGTAAAACAACAAAGCGATATCTTATTGGACATTGTGGGCGTCGGCGATGGTGCCCTCGGCGATGATGCCCTTGCCGATAGTATCGATAAAGAGTTGAAAAGGCTTGTGGAAGGTTCTCCAAAGAGTGTGGGTTATTCACTACTTTCTGATTACATAGTCGTTTTAAAATGGATTGCCGTCACAGAAATACAATGTTCGAGAACGGGAAGGGACGATATACGCGTCGTCGTCGGACCCGGATCGCATCTCGCATGTTGCTGGGCCCGGAGACCTCAATACGAGCAGGGCTTGGAGGGTGGTTCGGCGGCCTTCGGACATGGTATTTCTTGTTCCTTATTTCGCTCGACTTCGGGTAAACTTTATTTGCAGAATGAGTACTCGAAGGAAATTAAGGAGTATCGAGCGCAAGAGAAGCCTGGGAAGGCGTATGGTAAGGTATTCGTCAAAGGTGGGCATACGTGTCTTTTTGTGAACGTTTATCAGACAATTCAATTTGTACTCTAGTGTTGGGTGTGAAGGGCATGCATCTTCCATTACCCCAACAACCCACGGCCCTCACCTGTACACTGAATAATGGAATACATTTCGTGAGTACCCCCGAATGCCCTCTGGGGCGTGATTGCCGAATTGAGCAGGAGTTTGAACTGTGAGTTCAATGCCTTCCTTGGCGTAGTTTTGCTAATATTACTGTCGAAGTATCGAGCACAGTAAACTCGAATTCACCCTCACTCTGAAAGTCCGCCGAGATTCACATATCGTCGCGCAGTTCAAAGCCATTGCCCCTCCACCTCCACCTCCTCCCCCACCTGTCGTGCAGACTTCATCCAAGAGTGGGATGCGAAGTTTCTTTTCCTCGTCGCCGAAGAAGGCCTCCAAGGATAAACTAGGAATCCAGCCTCAACCTCAGTCACCAGCCCAACCACAACGGCTCATAGAGAATCTCGCGCGATATCTGAAATCGGATGGCACACTTGCGCGCGCATTCATCTCCTTTAAAGATATCGCCTTTCGCTGCGACACTAGACTATTTGAGACAAGTTACCCACTCATTGGTCAACGAATTGAGCTTGGGGGAAAGTTCTCTACATTGCAAGTCGGAGAGATTGTGCTACAGATGTTTAGGCTACCTCCCCTGCCCGGCATATCCCCTGAGCAGTTGCCTCAGAGTTTAGAAGAGTGCCATCGGGGATTGAGACATATAAATTGGCACAAGGTGACATACTTTGAAGGCACCTTAACGCAATCAGGAGGTGACTGTAGTGTGAGAGTCCTACTAAAATCACCCTGTATTGCGCTGATAATTTATTATAGACATGGCGCCGCCGACAACTCCGGGTTATTGGGGCTAATCTAGTCGCATTCAACGACATCACAAAGAAAGCTACTGCTACAATTGACCTCAAGAAGGCCTTGGCGGTAGAAGATGATCAAAAATGGCGAAGAACAGCTCTGAGCTCAACAATCCGCAGCAGGCGGTACGCTGATGATTACGAAGGCCTGGGTGGAGTAGAGCGATCTTTCCGGCTCGTTTTCCCTGATGATCAAGAAATTATTTTCTTTGCAGATACAGACGAAGAGAAAAATAGATGGTTAGTAAGTGATAATACGGTTCTTTTCAAGCCTGACGCATTATTTCTAGGCTTGATGTATTGCGCGCACTAGTCGGGCACATTCCACCTCATCCGCTGTGGGCAGAACTTTTGTGGCAGCGACAAGACGACCTCGCGAGAAAAGGTCAACCCTCTGCTGGCCCATCACGCATCATAGTCCAGGCGTCATCCGCCTATTCTGTCCCACGAAGTCCATATCGATAGGATCTGGCCTCTCACATCTTTCAGTGTTCCCTGTCCTTACCGTTGTGCACCCCCGTCATTTTTGGTTCCGCAGTATTTTATGACGTCTGTTTTCGATTTTACTTTATGTGCACCATGCTACCTAAATCACTTGTATATACGTATGAAATTTGGCTATGACCATTCCGTAGAATGAAGCTGTCCCAGGACTGGCGATTATGCTAATTTAGGCACTTTCAACATGGGGTGGCACGCCTAGTAACAATTCGATCAAATTAACAAGCCCATCCCAATTTGGATGTCGGTGATATCCGAAGAACGGCAGGACGGCAAGCCATCAACCAAATCAACCCAGCTAGCTTCGGCACGAGCTCGGCAACCTTCACTGTTGACAGAAAGTGTATTTGAGTTGTGTCTCAAGTGCGGATAAAATACTATAAGTAATTATATTAGATGCAGGCCATAGAACACAAGAAAGATATGTAGTATGAATACAAGAAATAATAGGCATGATAATATATGGCATGGTACACTTATAAGACAGTAGTGTCAACTCAAAAAGACATCTATGCTATCCCTATGAGGAACAGTAGAAGATGGATACTGCAAAGAGATCAGGTATCAAGAAAGGAAGCATCCTTTTTGAGTGGTGCAGTAAAAGGTACAGGGGGAGTATAAATAGCGGTGTGGACTGAGGTAAACCACACACAATCTATATACAGACCATTGTAGGAATGATACCTTGGGGTAGGCACGTTAACGAGCTTAGAATCAAGAAAAACGCGTCCAACGTTGTTGAAATCATGTCAAGGCTGCATGTCCGACGTAAAAACTTCGCTTACTCGAGGTGTAGCCATCTGATGCCGTTTGCCAACACAACCCACAACAGTTTCCTTATTTGGGGGGCCTCGGCTATGATGTCCAGGATCGGAAGATCTGACACCTCTTGGTCAGACCACCATGTTCCTTCACAATAATTGTTTACCGCACCACAATGCTTCACAATATCACGACTGAACAGCAATGCTCCAATTGCAGGCAGTAGGGATGTCAGCCATGCTTTAACCACATGCTGGATATGTACAGATTACATATACCCAAATCACGTCTGGAACATCTTCCAACTACTCATTAGCTGAAGACCGCTTGATTTCACCGCGTTTCCTTTTAATGCCTGCGACATCCCGCTCTTCTCGGTTTCCTGTGCGAGTAAAGCCCAAGATGCCTTCTATTGTGATACCACCAACACCGACTCTTGCACACGAAATTGTGCTTGATCATTCGCTCACCAGCACCTGGACACCTATTTCCCCTATCTTAATACCCCCACGCATGGCGCCCCTCTCAACTTCCTGGGTAGATTCTCATGCCAATTCTCTGCCAGAGAAGCTGATTGCCCCAAACATTGTGTCGCCGGACCTCATTGCAATCGCCAAGCTTTTCTCTGCGATGAAACATACTCTGGATATGCTAGGCACGACGTTCGATAGCTTAGGCAAGCAGACAGAGAAGATGGCTTCTTTAGCCCCGGTTATAAGGGCCGCCGAACAGGTAAGCCAATCATTGGTGATGTTCACGGGTGATTTTTTATCAGTTTCCCCTTTTTTTTCAGATCAATGACACCCGTACAGAACTACAAGAGCAAATAAGGCGGCAGGAGGCATCGATGCGAACTGTTTCTGTTGCATTGGAGAACGCTGTTAAGGATAGTGTCATTGACCGGCTTAAAGAACAAATATTTGCTGAAATTCAAGATGCCGTCGCGAATGAAGTGAAAGGGAGAGTTCAACGCGAGGTTCAAATCAAGCTATTTTGAAGCGTTCAGCATGATTCTAATTAGATTATCCTAGCTTGCCGCGAGAATACCCATATATTTCCGTCAACAAGTTCAGGATCATGCCAAGCAGGGGCTTGAAGTCCAGACCAGCCTTTACAACTGGTTCGTCCTCATTATATTGTTGCGTTCTTGCCAGTCAAAGTTTTGACTCTAGCGAGGCACGTCGCCACGACGCCAATGTACAGCCGCTGCGTCCACTCCTACGTCCTCTTCCAACGCCACAACAATCACCCACATATGTCGTCAGGAGGGCCCTTCCCCTGCCCATGCCTTTGGATCCCAGCCCATTGTCAGCGTTCCCCCGCTTAAAAGTTCCAGCCCCAACTCCGATTATCACTTCCTCGCACTACCTTCTCATCCCAGGTGGTAATAATCAATATATGCAAGTTACTCCTCCAACCTCATCTCCCATGTTTCCGCGCGATCTGAGGTCCTTGTTCGCACTTGGCTCGGATGCGACCAGGCGCTTGCTCAAAGACTATGACAGCAAAGATGAACACTCTCCGGCCACTGATGATCCGCGCCCCAAAGCCGCCCCCATAGGTTCAATTGCAGATTCACTGTCAGAAGAATTACTGTTCGATTCGGACAATAATGACCATGCGCAAAATATGCACAGGTTGATGTTTCATATTAGAGTCCGTGCGTGTTCTTCGATTTCATCCTTTTCTTCCACTTGGGATTATAACATGAACCGCACAGGCCCACCGCCTGTCCCTAGTTCACAAGTCACGGAACGGCCCAAGCTTCACGTTGTGATACCAGGTCAGTATTTGTGACGAAGGCCATTGCGACTCATGATCAGTATAACTTCCAAGTACTAATATTACGTAATTATTTGCCATGATAAAGCTGCAACGGACGCCGTGTGAAAAAGCGCTGATACTCTCCTACGATACTTACCATGCGGTGCATCTAGAAGCACATACATATATATCGCAGTCCACTAGCTTTTGCTCCGCTGCTTATTGCTGTGCGATAACTAGTAAACCCTTTTCCAACGTTCAACACAATGACTTTCCTACTACTACGACGCCCGAAATTTAAGCTTGTCCCCATCCTCGCTTTGCTGTTTGCTATCATCGTCCTGCACTACATCATTCAGAACACGTACCAAATAAAAAACACACTGTCTTATGCGACGAGGCCGATATGGGACGAGGCAAGTGGACCAAAGGACATCGTTCCGCATTACTATGCTGAGGGCATGAAAATGGATGCACATACATGCCAGCTTCACCAGTGGAAGGAAAGGGGGGGAAAGAACCGAGCCGAAGTCTTGGACGCTGTTCTTATGAGCAGTGAACTTGATTTGTTGGAAATTCGAATGAACGAGCTGGACTCAGTCGTTGACAAATTCTTTATCATCGAATCGAACGCTACTTTCACCGGACTCTCCAAGGACACGTACTTTGCTAACAACCGCGAAAGGTTCGCAAAATTCGAAGAGAAAATTATCTATACCTTGTTAGTTTTTTTCTTTTGGCTAAGACTGCTTACGCTGAAAACACCCAGTTTACCAGGATATCCGCTACGGCCTGGGCAATCTCCATGGGATGTTGAGGCGTTGGCGCGTGATTCCATGACGGGAATGCTTAAATCTTATTTTGGTAACCTCCCAAAGGGCACTGAAACTATCGTCTTAATGTCAGACGTTGACGAAATACCTGCAAGTCACACGATAGCACTTCTCAAAGCTTGCGATTTTGGGACTTCAATCCACCTTCAGCTGCGAAACTTTCTTTATAGGTGTGTTCCTTTTGCGCAGAACTAATCACACCTGCTTAAGGGATTAACAGTTTTGAATGGTACTTGGACCTTTCCAGCTGGCGTGCAAGCGTACACCTATGGCGCCCCAACACTATCTACCGACATTCGCAGACGGGGAATCACCTCCTGGCTGACTCAGGTTGGCATTGTAGCTACTGTTTCAGGACCATTCCAGAATACATTGTCAAGATGAAAGGATTCTCGCACTCTGATCGTATTGGAGGGCGGGCTGAGCTTTTGGAACACAAAAGAATCCAGGAAACTATATGTCGAGGTAAAGATATATTTGGCATGTTGCCAGAAGCGTACAGTGTGAGTCATACCGCGTCAACCACAAACCTTTACAGCTGAAGATAGTGTACATTCTTAGTTTCTGGATCTTGTCTCCCAGATGAGCCTTGAGCCGTAAGTGACGCGCTCTAAGTACCCGGAGAAATATTAATGTGATGGCACAATAGTCTCACTTCCGCCGTTGGACTTCCCCGCTTCCTGATCGAAAACGCAGAAAAGTTCCGCTTCTTGTTGCCTGGTGGATGTCGTCGTGAGAGTTGAAGGTTATGCATAGTCACGATACCGTTCATTGCCAAGGGTTCGGTTTGTTGAAACCTTCAACATCGTTCTTATCCCAGAGGTCATCCTCCATGCCCTCCTGGTACTTAGGAGTGTGAATATAGCCTACCGCCATTAACAAACGAAACCAATGTATTATGCGCTACAAGGAAAACGCTGACCGTGATACACAAGACCTCACTAATTTATACTGATCGTGAAATCTTGTGCGGTGGTTGTTTTAAACAAGCTTGGTATTCGTGCATGCATGTCATAAGTATTAGATAAATTTATCCAGTAATCATGAGCAAATATAGTAATGGTGCATACAAAAAATGCAGGGTTCTCCGAAGTCATTGTCATGATAGTTGTCGTAAAAAGTACATAGTATCGAAATATGGTGTCTGTCCTTATCAGAGATTATAGGACCCCCTTTCTTCGGCGTGCCTTTTCGAGAGGTGTGAGGTCATTGTCCATTATCATTGCTGTAGAATTAGTCAGTGGGGGATACCTTCAAGTGGCCACAAGCTTACACGAAGATGAGCCTTCGATAGATTGGTCTCCATCACCCTCGTGATCATTATTTGCGATTGTATCCTCAACGTCGCGTACGATTGCCTTGGGTAGCATAGATCGTCGACGCTGTTTGTGTCATCTCGTTATTCATATGTTTATCGTCTCCATATATGTAGCACTCACTTTGTTCACTCCAGCAACTTTTACGTTATTAAGGTCAATGGCAAATTTAGATTCATCCACACGTTGCCTTTGCTCAACACATTCAACTACCCATGCAATCCCAACAACAAGAGGCTTGGGTTCTCGTAGAAGTCTGCCACCGAACCATGAACTTGTTATTACCAGAGTGAGATGGATTACGCACCGATACCGCGTTGATGTGCTTACTAACCCATTTTTGTAGACAATATGGGTGCAGGTTTGACCAACGCGGGTTAAAATCTGGATGGGTGCAATCTGTCTGGTTACTCAAACTGATGAGGGGCTGGAAAGTGCTCACTCGAGCGCCTACACTTTCTAACATTTCCACGAACAAAGACCCCGCCTCATCTCCGTCATCTGTCCGGACGTCCACAAAGATGACGCAATCCTGAAGGACCTTCAAAGGTTCTGAAACTTTATTCGAAGTCGCCGCACCAGCGTCGTCTTGCTGTTTTCGACCAGAAGATAAGTGGTCGTCAACGCCCCCTCTGATTTTCCCGTGGGCGCCAGGTGCACTCCGAACGGCACTTCTAGCGCTCAGAATTACCTCGTTGTCGGAAGCTTTGCCCGAAGAAAAATTTACACTAGGTGGGTAACTGCTGCTTGCACTCCTCGTTCCCTTGCGTCCGGGGGAAGTCGCTGGTGGGCCCATTAAGCCGACGCCTGTGGCGCGTTCTCCGACGAGTGGGAGAAAACCGAGCGACTGTGAAAGGGCTTGCGAGGCTAAAGACGCCCTCCTAGACGCAAGGTTCCTCTGTGTGTCAATGTATCGCTCCCGCTCATTGTCTCCCCTAGTTTCTACCACTGCGACTTGGTCGGTACAAGTCCCTTGGTCAAGGCCACTTTGGCTAACGAAAACGCCCTCCACTTCGTCACCGTTACTGGACGTAGAATCCGGCGCATGTGAACCTTTAACAGGGCTTGCCATCACACTAGGCAAGCTTGTCTTGCGGCTGACTTTCTGAAGGGCACCAGCTCTTCCAGGAACCCCAAACAGCCTGCCGCCTGTACCGAATAAGGATCTACTCCCATGTACGTTCCCCGAGCCGATACTTCGCATGACGGGGCCTGTGCCAGATTGTAGGCGTGCCGTACTAGAAGCGCGATTCAAAACGGGGACAGGCTTGAGGCTCGGCCCTACATTTTTGACTTTTACTGACTGCCCCATAGAGCTACTTCGTAGTGTCCCGGGTTCAAAAGCTATATTCTGCTGAACCATTTGGCCAGTATCTTTCCGCGGGGACAGATCAACGGCGTCCTGTACGAGAGACGTGGCCATAGCATCTATGTTACCAGGGTCCCTATTAAAGCCCATGCTGGTATTGGGCCTGGCAGGGGGCGGCATTCTAAGCTTCTCGAGGGCATTTGACAAAGTGGATAGTGAAGATTGGCCAGAATGACCACCATAACTTGTGAAAGTCCGCGACAGGGCTTTAAAACGTCGACGTCAGTTCTTGTTACTTTCAAATGGGCGTCTTGTAAGACTATACCTGTTGGCCTAACTGAGAACATTGAAGTCGATCTTGAAAGCTTCGATGGTGACGGGGATTCTGACTTTGACTTGGCTTTTGGCTTCGAGGGTGTTCTGGAAAGGGCAGCTTTTGCGGTCGTCGAGAAACCTGGCTGGATAAATGGGTATTCTTGCACATCCTTCCTCACCGGAGAGCCTATTTTCATTGGTGACCCTGGCAGTATTACCTTGTCAGGGATACCATCTGAGGGTACGTCGGATAGACTGGACGTGGATGGCGTTGCGTCTTGCGGGGCTTTGGGCTCAGAGGGCAGCGACTTCAACTTGCTTACGAAATGAGTAATTTTCTTGCTGTTCATTGCTTGCGTTGTTGTCGTCACCCCGTGTGCAACTTTCCAAGAAGTCAACCACGGATAGTATGGTTTCAAACGGCGACTTACCTGTGTTAGTCATTGTCGCATTTTTACCTTTGAGTCGAGAAGATACTCTTCTAGTAGTAGTTACACGTTCCGTGATAGTTGACGATGGGACTCTTTTTGCACGGGGCAACTTGCTCGTGGTGATGGTGGTGGTGGTGGGTACAGGATTGGATGTCACGTGAGGCTGTGGAGGATACTCAGGACATGTGACAGTGTCTGCGCCTTCCCCAGCTGGAATGGTAGCTATAGGTGAATTCTCCACATCTTTTGGACCGGCAACATGGGGTTGGAGGTGGGGAACGCCTGAAGGGGACAGTGATGAACGATGAATGATTTTAACGGGTAGATATCTTGGGTCGGAATTTGTTGAGTCTTGAGGGATTGGTACTGCGGGAGAATTAGAAAAGAATGCGGGCATTTCTAAAGGGGGTATGTTTGGAGGCGTCGAAGTATTCTCAGATTCGTCCTGCGTTGGAACTGGGACCGGTTTCGCCTTGGGCAACTGTTTCGGACGCATCTTTGCCTTGAGTGAAGGTTTGGTTTTGCCCTCTTTCTCCAGCTCTTTACTTGTCGCTTGACCTTTTCCCTTTATTGTTGCAGAGTGAAGAATTCTAGTAGATGAGGACGGAGCTTTCTTGTGTGTCCCCCTTTCTTTGCCCATCCCTTTTGACTTGTCTCCGCCCTTGTCGAGGCGAGCTTGAGCCATTATGATTGCAAATGCATCTCCCTGAGCTTCTGCAGACCGTTTCGCGGTGGCCAACGAGGGCTTAATCAAACCAGAGGACCGCCCAGATTGAGTAAGTGTGGTTTTTACGGAAGTTAAACCTTTTACATCTGTGGCTGGCGAAGCAGGAGGCACCATGGTAGTAGAGAATGTACCTGTGCTTGAGTTTGGCGGGTGAGCGAGGCAACCCTCGTCATCGGTATCAAGTTCTGCATATCCAGGCTCTTGAACTATTTGATTTGTGGTTATCTTTCGCTCCTTTAGGTATGTTAGGTATTTACATTGAACCACATTCGAATGAGTGCGACGTACCTCTCTGCCCTCACCCAAGTCAGTTCCCCATCCTGTGCCAGTGTATCGTCCTTCCATGTCAGACGAAAATTTGGGTAGGTACGGCGTTTCGGGGAGGGGCGTAAGTGGAGACCAAAAGTGGGTCGACAATAGCCTCTCAGCGGGCGGTGGAGTCGAAGGTGGCTTGTCAGGTAGTTGAACTGATGGACTAGTCTCAATCACAGCTTTCAAAGCGGAAGGTAGAAGTACAGTTTTATCCGCGGTCGGTGATGTAGGGGGTCGTAGAACTAGGGAATAAAAAGTGTTTTGGGGCTCAGTCCCGTCAAAAATAATACTTGACCCTTCCTTGGAATACAATTCAGCGACTGCGTCGGCCCCAGACACAACGCTTATCTCAGGTTCCCAGCCTTTGGATGGAGACCGGGATCGAACGCGTACTGGAGATGGTGGAGGGTTGCGTAGATCAAGATGTGGAACAGCCGGGGCGGGGGGGAACAGAGGTACGGACTGAGCTCGTGCCTTGCCCCGGAGAATGATGGTTGTAGGAGAGCGTGTGTTCGATGAGGAAGCTGGCTTTCGTGAGAGAGGAGCAGCTGTTGAGTTCCCCTTGACCTTCTGCCCCAGCCGAATACTTGGTTGAGAGTGACTTCGGATATGGTTAGATGGCGTTATATGGGGTGCAATCCTAAGAGGAAAATCGCCTTCAGCGTCAAGGTCGCGCCTGGCCCTTTTGAGCTCCCGGCCTTCCGGTGGAGAGTCTGGGCATGAAGGGTACTCATCCCGGAGCGGTGAAGCAGATCGTTTGGTAGAGATATGCGTATTGGGGGTCCGCGAAATCAATAGAAGCTCGTCGTCAGTTGCTCCTGTGCTCCTTGTATACATGTGGGGAGTTGATTCGATGGGAATAGATGTGTTGTTGCGAAGGGCTGTTCGCGCGTCCTTCAATGGGGAGCGTTGAGATAGCTGCAATATATCATCGGGCAAGGTGAGCTGTGATCTGGTTCGTTTCTCAGTGGCAATTGGTTCGGACATTGTGCGAAGTTCAGGGGCATAAGAGGCCAGAGCAAGACAGTAAAGGGATGAAATGGGGAGAGTCAGAAAACATAAATTTGAAGGACACAATGGCCCTTCATGGGATCATCAACTTCAAGCCTTCAAGGGAAACCTCGCGTATCACGTGCAACGCGGTTGCTGCTCGTGATGCGTGACTGGTGACCCCTCTCTCTCTACACCCTAAATTGGGGTTAGGATTCGATCATCCTACCCCCCAACGTCGTTAGGCCACCAGACTGGAATGTTTTCGTCTCTACTGCCCCGTCTCCCGCAATACCGAAGGGCGGTACGCGCCCTTCAGTGGTGCCCCAGGCGGCATACAATACCAATCACGAACCACCGTTCCCTATCCTCTAATCCCATTTTACTCACAACCCCACCGACGTTAGTCTAGACATCAACTCGACCACATTTTTAAAATTTGATGTTAATGACTAGGTGGCGACAGTTCGAACAAGCTCCAAAATCCATTCTCATTGTTAACAAGCTGCGAACGCAACCTGTCATACTTGCCATCGACGCCTTCCTTGAGTAAGCTATCAGTGTTCTTTAAAGTACGGCATTGAAGATGCACCACCCTTAGGCATGTCCAAAGTACATACCCTGGTGTCAGAGTATTTCACGAAGACCGACCCGACATCCCACATGGCGCGGAAGTCTGGCAACCAGGTAGATGAGACTAAATTCAGCAAAATTCGACTTCCTTTCTCATACATTTCAGGTACAAATGCTCAAAAAATTGATCTCGTTGTGACATTAGGTGGTGATGGTACAATATTACATGCCTCCTCCTTGTTCAGCGCTGGTGCTGTTCCTCCAGTCTTAAGTTTCTCCATGGGCACGTTAGGATTTCTGCTTCCTTTCCGTAAGAGATGATTTCTCATGGCCCGAGCCCCAGTCGCTGAAAGACACAATCAGATATCGATGATTTCGCAAAGGCATTAGAGAGTGTGTATATGGGAAAAGCGACTATCTTAAATAGGATGAGGCTAGCATGCACATTCTACAACGAAGATTTCGGCAAGAAGGGTCATGATGGCGATGGTTTGTCATTCATATCCCAGTCTGCACTTGTGATTTATTATCACACAGATTGGCAGGTTATGAACGAAATTGCGCTCCATCGTGGATCAAGCCCTCACCTGAATACAATTGATATTTTTGTTGATGGTCAACACCTCACAGAGGCAGTGGTGCGTATATTCACTAACCCGTTTCATGTTAAAATAACATGGATATTCTTAGTCTGACGGATTGATTGTGTCCACACCAACTGGGTCCACAGCATATTCCTTGTCAGCAGGCGGTCCCATTGTACACCCTTCTCTCAGTGCTCTCGTGTTGACCCCAATATGTCCACGAAGTTTATCTTTTAGACCTCTGGTTTTTCCTTCATCTTCAGTGATCACCCTACGAGTGAGTCACATCGTATATTGGCTTTCGATATTCATACGATCCCTTGCTAGATAGGCGACCGGAGCCGTGCTCCCGCAGGCATTTCTATGGATGGACGAACGTCGCACGTGCTCAAACCAGGGGAATCAGTAAACGTGCAAGCATCCCCCTTTCCTGTACCATGCATCAACCGTTCGTCAATTGTGGATCCTGAGGGCGAGGACACACATCACGATGAAGGGGCAGGACCAGGCAAAGAAGACGATTGGGTACGAGACATCAACAACTTACTACAGTATAATGCTACCTTCAGAAGCAAGGCTCTGCTACGGCACAGCCGAACATGACATCGGGGTCAACTTATTCTTATTTTTCCTTCCCTTGGGAGTGGATCATAAGGGACAATATGTATTAGTTTCGTTTGAATGTATTGTATACATAGCAGGACCTCTGAAGAACGAACTCCAGCTGTGCGTGGGTATCGTGGTGAATGTGTGGGTATAATTGGTGCATATTATCGTCGTGTCATATCAATGTCTTAAGGCACCATCCTAGTATTTGCCAGAGAACCAATGTCGCGAGCCTCCCTTATCACTGCGATATGGTGATGGCTCCTTAGACTGTGCTAGCGATGCTGGTGTGGACCGTGAAGAAAGAGTTTGTGGTAGGACGTCCAAATACTGTGGCGGCTGGTCTTTTGCATCTGATGGTTGAGGCAATGGTCGTATGGAAATGTTAATAACCTCGCCTCTCAGTAGTCTCGCAACAGCCGCAACCCATGCACTCTCAGATATGCGCACCGACCGACGCTCGCCACTCATGATTGCAAGAACGTTGAATGAGATGCGGTCACGAGAGATAGCCGACAACTCCTCATGAAATTCCTTTTGTGCGAAATCGAGCGCTTGCTTTAGTCAAGTTACGTTACTAGAAAATAGTTATGTGAGGAATGGAGAGCGACGAACCTCGTAATTGTCAGCCGGCCTCACGTACACTAGTTTGTCTCCAAGTCGGTATGTTATTATATCGGCAGGGGTGGGTGCACCTGAACGATATGAGGCCATTGTTGATAAGAGGGTATTGGGGTTATTGCTTGTATGGAAAGGTTAACAAGTAAAGCTTTATATGAAATTTGAAAGTTAATGTGGCGATTCGAGTCATTGCCCTCGGGCGTTGTCAAAAAATCCTATTCTCGTGTGCCAGTGCTACCGCAGCAGCAGTACGCACTGCCCTTGATTAATAGTTTGGCATGTGAGGTCATGGCAGTGCCAAAAAGCTGTATACTCCCAAATACTCCTGTGCCAACCCCCTTTCTTTTTAGCGGTGCGTGGGTCGGACGTGCAAACGCACTAACCGAGACCAAAGCAGGTTAAATATCATCGCAAGGAAGGCGTAAATGAGTATATACAGGAAGTATGGGATTCCTCACATCCTAAATTCATCATCAGGGCAGGTGTCCAATATTTCCCACCTCTGACTATACCAGATCCATATACACCCATTATCCAACGAGAAACAAGAAATCTTAACAAGGTCCCTCACGCCTCGACGTCGGTTAACAGATTGAACAGCCCTCTGGGCGAATTTGCCGCTTGTTTCCAGCTTCTTGGTGACTCCTCGTTTCCATGCCCCCCCACATCTCTAATCTTCTTCGCCTTCTTCTTTCTTTCTTCTCTGAAGGCATCATCCAGACCACAAGAACAGGCTTCCCATAGCAGTGGAGGGGTGTCGGGCTCCTCTACTTTTAGGCTATTTACCAGGTGTCTGTGGAAGACTCGACCAGAAAGCATGTACGCAGGCGAGGGCAAAGTCTCTGCTAAGAGAAGTATCTGGGAAAGATGTTCGATGCTTTCCAAAGCCAAGAGAGCCTGTGCCATGAGTTGTATACTGCGATTCACGATCGGAGGAGGCTCGGTTTCAGAAATACTTTCACCAGCAGGAGAGTGTGCCCAACTGAACGAAGCTAAAAAACAACGTGCCTCGCGCCTACTCCACCGCTCATTGTCTCGATCCTTGCTGCGAAACGCCTGAGCTCGTTCGTGGGTTGTTCTAAGGACCCAGCGTAGGCTAAGGGCAACGGCCAGTTGTTCAAAAGATAAAGCCCTGACTGGGGGGACATCAGATCCGAGAACTTGTAGGAGAGCTGTGAACCTGTGCTCTTGGGGCCACAGTAGCAGTGGTGTTGATGTTTCAGCCTTACTATAAGACCCAGGTGCTGAAATAGAGGACAGGAGTTCACGCAATGGCTTAACAGCTACGACCTCCTCTGCTACTCTCGTCCCTTTTCTTATATGCTCTGTGACGGTGGCTGTTCTAAGGTGTGGTCGAGGATGTTGTGCCCTGGAGAGCGACTCTGGGCCTTCCTCTTCGGAGCCATGCAGAAGCTGCAGCTGGCCCTTTAGGGGAGCTAATAGATCTTCCCCGCTTTCGTCATCCGACTCAACAACATCGACAAGTTCGTCATCGCTGTTGTTAGTACTCCCATCTTCAGTGCCAATATCCCCGGCTTCGGTGTGGGGTAAACCAACTGCATCGTGAATTACCGCATATCCCCACTCGCGCAGTGGTCTTCCAATACTCCGCGCAACTGTCTCTGAATCAGGATTTTCGAGGAATATTCGAGGCCAGAAAGTTGCTGAATTCAATGTGTCCATGATTTTTGGGGAAAGTCGTCCTTTTCGATAAGCGTCCAAGTAATTTTCTCGTACTCTTATCGAGTTTGATAGTTCTTCACTACCCTCATTGCTCGATACTATATCGAAATTCCGAGAAATCATGGGTAAAAGAGGACAAAACTCGGGTTCGTGCAAGGCACAAGCACTCGTAGACCACAGATCGCTTGGTCCATGGTTGCCTTGCTCTGACCTAGGTATGGCGTATTGAAGCGTGGCATTCACGATCTTATTTACTATACTCTCGATTTCAGTAGAGCCAAGGATCGTTGATCGGGGAAGAAGCGCATTGACCGACCGATCAATGAGGTCCATGACGCTGCCTAGTTGGTGTTTCTGTTTATGTCGCTTTTGCGAGATTGGTGAAAGTATTGTACAAATGGTATTTGCCACACGAGATATGCGCTGTGTGGAAGAAAGCTGCCTGTCGAAGAACAAGGACTGTATGTTTCTGGAACTGGGCTCCGATATAGAGTAATCGTTACCAATAAGCGCCCCTAAAAGAGGTAAGAGAGTGCTCGGAATTTTCAGATGTGCTGCCAAAGTATCAGGGTTGAAGACCTTGAAAGATATGGCCCATTGGTCGTCTTGATCTATATCTGGGGGTATAATACCTCTGCCGACGATAGTGTTATTAATAGGTCTCTTTATTGCCTTGGGCTTTCGGACGGTTTGAAACTCGTCGAATTTTTCCTCGACGGATACAGTTGCGAGGGAGCTGTACCATGTTAGCTCGTTTAAAGGGATGTATCCCCGATATCCATCAGAGTTTAACACTACGAAATCAGAATCATTCCCTGCAACGTAGCCGCCAACTCTGCCAGCCAGCTCGACTGCATAAGGATCGCCTTCTTCGTCAGCGAAATGTATTTCGAGAGCAGTGGTTGCTCGACAAATCCGCTGCAGAGCCTCCACACATGTGGTATACAATAAGGGAGGAATAATTCGTGTTTCGTTGAGAAATCGGGGGGTTTCGCGCGATATGGAGGATGTACGAAAGAAAAGGAGAGATGGCTGGACATGTGATTGGGAGAGCCGGGAGGAGAGTGTGGGGAATTTCAATGGAGGGCAAGCCCCTGGTTAGATGGGTTAGATGGTGTCAATCCCATAATGTACTGTTATACAGACCGTCGAAAACAAAGTAAAGACAAAATCCAACCTTTATCCATGCTTGGACAACAATCGAAACGAGACGATGAAATTCTTCGTATTCTCCCCCGTAAACCCAGGGTAAACCCGAATTGCGATGTATTTCATATATAAAACTGAGGAAGCAAGGTAATGTGTCATTAGCAATCTCAGTGTAAAGACCGTTCCGTAACTTACGACCATCCATCAACAACGAGAGGCACTGGTGACCCTGACGGTAAGCTCATGGTTTTACAGAGGACACGTTGATTCTCCTGTAGGTAAGTTGTGAGGCCACGGACACCCATAGATATCGTTGAAGAACAAGGAAGTCTGGTTTTGCAGTTATGAGATCGCCGATGTAAGGTAGTAGGTTGATTGTGTTTGATATTTCTCGGTGTATATTAGTGCATAACATTATTTATTTAATAATTGAACTGCCCAAGTTTAGTAGTACTAGTAATAAGTGGCGGTTGTAGTGTACATCAAAATATGGAGTTGAGCAGTGACCATGTGTATAATGGCCTAAGGTGAGCCCGTACTCCCATCATCAGGAGGGACTTCCCTGTCCTTCCATCGCTCATACGCCCTGCTTAAGGTCCGACTGGCCAACACGAAAGGTTCGTTCGACCATGCCTTCTCCCATATTCGCTGTGCAAATTGTTTCTGTTCCCCCGATACCCAGCTTTCTCTAAATATACCGATGACTTTATGCGATGGGGCAAGGAGTTTACTGATGCGGTCCCAGAACGGCGGGATATCTGGTGGTAATGGAACCAGAAGTGACTGTGATCTGAAATGTATAAGTCAATCTCTTAACGGTATGTTACGGTCTAGCCTACCTAAACTCCGGAATCGGGCGAGGTGGAACGATAGCTCCCCACCATTTGTTTGATTCGCCGCTTGGTAGTGAGTCTGGGTCAACGCCGTTCGGAGCCCTGTGCAGATAATCCTGGTAGTCTTGCCACACCTCCTTCCTCTGCTCCCAACGATGTGCATTTCGGCGTTGCTGTGCAAGATCCATCATCATGCTATCGGTCTTCTCATGAATCGCCAATCGACTCTGACTCGTCCAGAGATACCAGCCTTCATCCCATATTTTGTTTGCCTTCTCAGTTGTTTTCTGTGGATCCTCCAATGATTTGCCGCCTAAAATTCTGGGAACATTCCCCGGTTGGCCTTCAGGGGGGAGAGGATAATTCGCCTTGCCATCAGCTCCAACATTCCGATGGCTCTTGAAAGATATGATATTCTTCACTTCATGAGCAAAGACCTTCCGGATGCACAGGGATCGACAAAATGGCTCCTTGGAATATATGCGCCCCGTAATTGTTTGTGAACAGTACGTCAAACACCACTCATCCGTTTTGGGAGAGAATCTGCCTTCCAGACATTGAGCCTGAAAGATGATGTTGATAGCACCAAAGTGGCATTACCTTTAGGGGGTGTCAGTATCTTGATTGTAGGCCAATCCGCCAAGGGTGGTTTCCGGGCTCTCTGAGGTGTATGAACAGCTTCAGTCGACATATGTAGTGGATAGAATTCAAAATTGAGGAGTATACACGTGTTCGTAATCTCCGGTTGTCGGTGATTAGAGCGGAGTTTTAACACTGGATTCAAATTTTCTTTTTCTTGTATTCTCTTTGTTGAATTTGTTCTGTGCCGTTTGAAGAATCGTCGTCGCAGCTTCCACACAGAGGAGCATCTTGCTCTCTCCTTTTTGCTGTGGGGAAAGTCCCCGGAGATACGGAGTACGTCCTACATCCAAAATATGGAAATCAGCCAACTTCAAGCACGTTGGGATGGGTCGAGGACGGTGGGGGATTCTCAGCTTATGCCTTCGGGCTCATGGCTCACCCAAACCCCTCCGTTGTTCCTTCCTATGATAGGCTATTCGGCGCAGGTGTCTGTGGGTGAAGATATGAGCCTGCTTGACACTCGGACGGTCTTTCAAAGGATGAGCACTTTGTTGCTCATAGACATAGTTATGCGATTGTCGACCAGTCCTTGGTTGTCAACTCAATGGGGCTCACTCTCATTCGGCATGACTCCTAAGTATTTTTTCCGTTTCTGAGAACCTTGATGTTCTTCGTTCTATTTATCCCTTCAGCAACACATAGACTGTGAGTTGACTTCTCTCATGAATCTATGTGATGGTTGGCTCTTGAATTTCTTCATGGTGTATACCCAAGCAGGCTGTGGTCGACTTCGGGCGAGCTCCAAAATTTTGACTTCTGACGGAACAGGATTTTTTTACCTCTTCATACAACCAGGAATTTGTGTCTTTACTAACGTCTGCATTCATAGAACCAACCGGATTCCATATCAAATAGCGAGGCCCCAGTCTCGTGCTCTTACCTGCTACTGTCTCTATTGTATCGCCATAACATACTACATTTCTCGTCGAAGTATACGAAAAATCGCTGCTTACGCCATTGCCTTTCCACCATAAGGCCCCATTCGGGAACGAGGTAGGTTGAGGTTAGCCTCGGTTACCGTAATCAAAACCTGGGTAAGGGTCTAACCTGGCATCTGGGGTTTTGTCAAATGTCACGCTTGATTTAGATAATGATCTTATCAGTCCGATAACAAATTAAAGAGACTGTGCAACAAGACTGCAGAGATGCATCTTCTTACGTTTAGCTGTGCACACCCTTCCCCCTAATTACATCCAACCTGTAATCCCTTGATTCTGTAGCTTTCTTTGAGTGGGGGCTGTGTACAAATGAGGAGATGTGCATGTTGGCAATGTGGTGGCCAACTGAACAGTAATTTCACTCTGTTCTATAAAGTCTAGCAAAACTCAACCTGAAAATCCAGTACCCAACACCTCAGTTCTTCTCTCACTCTCTTTTATCAACCACTCTTTCATCATGCCAGCTGCCAACCCTCCAATTCATGCCACCTGGAACATGGACTGTGACAAAATCCTCATTGATGTATTGTTTGATCAGTGCAACAACAGAAAGCAAACCAGTAATGGTAACTGGCACAAGTCAGCATGGACAGCTGCTGATGTGCAACTTGCTGGATCAGAAGAGCACTCTGGTGGTAGTCCAAAGTCTGCAAGCAGCTGCATGAACTGATGGGGTGCAGTAAGTTATTCTGATGCTGATAATGTAACTGATCTAATGAAATCACATCCTCAGCTCAAGAAAGACTACCACAAGGTCAAGATCATCCTAGGCAAGTTGGGCTTTGGTTGGGATGCACAGAACAACATCCCAACAGCTGAGAATAGCATCTGGAAAGACCTTATTGAGGTGGGAGTTATGTTTCAGATTTTCAGAACAGGGCTTATTAGAATTGCAGACACATCCAGCACTCAGCTGATGGCACAAGACTCCATTCCCTTGCTTCAATGACATGGCTGATCTTATGGAGGGAACCTATGCCACTGGAAGGGGGGTTATTTGTCTGGGTTGTGATCACACTCCCAGTGATTCTGAATCTAACTCCCACTCTGGCTCTAGTGATGAGTTGGATGATCCTGAGTCTCTTCCCAATGCTACACAGACTTCTGTTCCACCCACACCAATAACTACTCATTCTGCTCCTTCTGGTGTGACCACATCCTCTGCCTCAGTATTACAAGTCCTTATGTTTACATAAGTAACTTGTTCATCATCCTGGGTTTGTGGGGAAAATTCAGCATACACAACAAGATCCAGTGTTGTTTTTCCCATGGTTAGTAATTTTGAAGTGATCTGCAAATTCATTAATACATGATCAGTAAACATTTTGAAGTACATCAGTAAGACTTTGTAGTCATGGAAATATTTTTCTAACTGTGGGAATCAAAATTAGCCGATGTGCAGATTTCAAGCAAAAAAGGCAACTGCTAACATGGACTGCATTTAATATTATAATTTCAAGTTAATTGGTGTTTTTCTTGGGATATCTCAGGAATTAAATAATAACTGTCCACTGCATAATCATGCTTACATTTGTCAACTATGCTCTTAGCTCTAACAGCATAGTTGACAAACATAATCATGATTACAAGAGGCTTGTTCTGCTTTGGGTCAAACTTTTCCCACAATACAAAACATTGCATATCTCCACAATGACAAGTCCTATGGTTGTAATTTAAATTGCTACTACTAGATATGGTGAAGGGCTACCCAATGTATATATTTATATGTATTTGTATTTGTTTGTTCACCTTTAAATATCATCATCAAAAGCAATTCTCTCACTACAAGCATGTTACAAATGAATATCAAGTTTGTGTATGACTTTGCCACACAGCTAGCCAAACAAACAATGCCATCAAAGTTCCTACACTATAAATCATTGCATATCTAAACAACAACAAGGCTTATGGATGTAATTTAAATTGCTAGTATTAGATATGGTGAAGTAATACCTCATGTATATGTTTGTAAGTGTCTGTATTTGTTCTTATTTTTCTAAACCTCATCAACAATAAATTTCTTGCAACATATTGTAAATGAATACTGTCTGTATATCATTTCACCACACATCTGGCCAAACAAACAATAATACTAAAGAAATTTCCCACAATATAGATGATACTTATCTCAGCAAATACAAAGCTGATGGACATGCTACTACTACATATTGTAAAGGAATACATTATATGTATGTTTATATGTATTTGTAGTTGTTTGTACCCTTCCAAACCACATTATCAACAACAATTTTCTTACTACATTTTACAAATGACTATGATCTGTATATTACTTCGCCAACATCTGGCCAAACAAACAATATTACTGAAGTTCCCACAATATAGATGATGCATATCTCAGCAAATACAAGGCTAACAGAGACAATTAAAATTGCCACTACTCCTAGACCTATGGAGGGGGTACACCAGGAAATGTATATTTATATTTGTTTGTACCTTTCCAAATTTGATTATAACCTCTTGTTATATCTATTTTAACATCACATTTATATATTACTTGGCCATAAGCATAGCCAAACAAGTCAATGTGGATGCTCCTGGAATCTATAATGCTCAATATCTTGACAATGGCTAGCTATATAAGTACGCTTAAATATAGTATGTGATAACACAACAAAAAACACTTAACAGGCATATGTACATTTGTTTGAACTTTGTCTTTGATGATGATATTTCTATTTTTAGCATATCTGATAAGTTCTTGATTAACCCAGGATGCAAGACTAGAAATAAATTGTTAAATGTTGAATAGTTGATATATATTTCAATACTGTGGGAACTTGGTTCTATTATAGGCATTTGCAATTTTTTTTTTTTTTGGTCATATAATAATATTAAGCACATGTGGGTTTGACCCAGCTACATGTGGGCATAAACACCTATTACCACTAAGTAATCTGTATGGGCCATCAGGGTGGAGCTGTACACTAAGTTGCTCTCCAGGTCATATTACAGGTCTAGACTGAGGATACCTGCAGTCCAACAGTATTGTACTGTACCATGTCTGAACCTCCCAATGCCTTAAAGGTTTGCCTTTGCTTGTTGGGGCATGGTCCCCTCCCTTCACATTGGTACCCCGTTCCACTCCCCCCCTGGTATTTTCAGGTCACCCTGGAAACCCATTACTCCCCCCCAGTGTCAAAGATAAATGTCCAATCTAAATGAACAACCCATACCTCAAACCTGCTCCCCCTCTCCTGAATCCCCCCTATTACTTTCCCCCCTGTTCCACACCGCTCTCCCAAAGCAATGACTCCCCTCCAAAATGAGGCTGCCAAATCCCACCATAGGACAATAAACTGGCATTCTCCCCAAGAGGTGTGCTCTGTGCAGGGACAGTAGCTGATTGGAGGCCAGACCCCTTCCTCCTTTTGTATTTGGGTGTAGTGGTTAAGCAAGTACAAATAAATTGTCGAAAATGTTGGTGGTGACACTCCCTAAGGATCTGCATGAAGCAGAGTACAAGAGTTGTGGTGTCCTCATGTGGCCTGGTAGTTGATGAGGTGGATGTGAACAGATTAGTGAAGCCCCCAGTACAGGCAAGATGAGATGACCCTGCAGATAGTCAGGATCAGCTCTGATAAGTTAGAAATTTGGATATGGTATAAAAGGATAGTGGCCCAGGCCAAAAGAGTGGTCTGATGAAGGGCAATGTTGATTAGGGATGAGGTGTTAGGTAGTTTAGGGATAACCTAGTGCAGGAGGGACAAATTCCCATGGTCAGATGGTGGTGGTAAAAGATCAAGAAGCATTGATAGGCATTTGCATTGATATTACTTCCTTATATCACACAATTGGGTAGTCCAATCTGTAAATAGGTACATTGGATAAATACTGTGGGTGTACCAGGAGTCTATATCAGCCTACTGGAGCTGTGCAAATAGTACAGGGGTAAAGTATCAATAAGAAGTAAACTAATATTTGTAAAAGGAATAAGAACATATCACAAGGTAGATAGAACTATACCAAGGTAGTCTCAAGGTATACAGTAGCATATAGGTGCATATACAATAGAACAAGGTATATCTGAGCAACTAGATGTGGGGCACATATGCACTCACCTTACACACATCTGGTTAGGGCACAGGGGTGATTGGCATTACTTGGTCTAGACAGCACATCCAGGGGTGCACACCCAGCCACCAGGTGATGGTTCTACCATATGGAATACACCACTGCACCACCCATGTCTGCCATGCTAGCTGCTCCACTAGCAGATGTGGGCAGGCAGTCACTGGTAATGTGGCAGGTGTCTCTGTAGTTCTTGTTGCAGCTTTTATTGTTGTGATTTTGCAGTTGCTATTTTCACTGAGAGGGGTGGGTATGAGAGAGGGTGGTGGTATCCATGGCAGTGGGACCTGGCATTGTATTTGGATTTGGCAGTATTGTGCACAATCATATGGCAGGGAGGTGATGGGAGGGGTAGCTGGGGATGTAGTGGTGTAGGTTGTCAACAAGGCTGACAGGTGATGTGGCACCTATCAACAATATTCAACCATTGCCAGTAATGGCCAAGAGTAAACAGCAGGGGCCATTATAAAAACAAGCACCTTGGACTGACAAACTCATATTACCAAATGGTTAATCTGCATGCTTTATACACATGACATGTATGTAACCTTGAGGCCTTGTATTTGACTCTCCAAAATATTGCATTTTTGTGCATTAAATAAGCAATGGTAACTATAATTAAGTAAGCAATCTGGATAGTCTGCATAGACTCCATGAGAAGTTGTTCCAAGCTGGGTCTGAGCATCCAAGTAACAGTGTGGATTTATGGACTTAGCTTTGGCTTGGCTCAGATGCACACTGTCCATTAAGCAGGGCTCCCTGCCAAACAGGGTCTGAGTCAGTCTGCAGACACCTGCATTTGTCTGTGTGGTCTGTGTGGCTCATGTGGCTCAGTGTAAAGTCCCCAGAGAAGCTACTGAGTTAGTCGTATATTTGGAATATACAAATATGGATCTACATTTTCAAGCTTGTTAATTTTTTCATACAGTCCATCCCTGAGAGTCTGAGTCCCCACTTTACAAGCTGACTTGTTTTTAAGGAAAATGCCTAGATATATATTGTTACCTTTTATTGGTGGATATTTGTATAGGATCTATAAACACCAACTTCTATTGGTATAACCATGGATATGGGTGAAGTTGTAAGGGGATCACTTGTTTGTCCACATCTAGCCATCAGAATCACTATTGCATAGCTTGCATAGCCTCACTGTTATATCTATTATTCTGACACACACTGCTTTGACCCCTTGGCAGATAGTAGTTTACTCTGGACTGACATATCACAGATGGATTGTTGCATCAGTAGAGTTACTGATATCAGATTCTGTTGTTATTTGAGACATAGGTACAATGTACTGTATATAAGGTGCCCCTTCCTCTCCATGGAAGGGCACCTTTGCAATAGACTTGGGCTGGGTTCTCTACTCATAGTCAAGCTTCTAGTGCTCTATGCTCATCCCTTCCCTGCATGGTTATTCATACTGTGTATACTGCTCCCTGTCTGAGCCTCTTGGCAACATGACCCCTTACAGAAGTGCAACAAGTATTTGGCAAGCTCAAATGTGTGGTCATATCACATCTTCATGTTGTGTATCCATCAGGCCTTCCATGATGTCAAGCTACTCCCTGTACCCTACAATCTAATTCTAGGACAATGCCTGACAAGTATTCCAGAACCAAACTTATCAACAACAAAAAGTAATATAAAGTTGAATAGATTCTGGCTCCATAGGAGTCAGAGGTATAGCTACTTCTATTGCAACAACATGGTTCTAGAAATATAAAGAAAAGTTAATCAAAAAAAAAACATAAGGACTTGTATCTGCCAGTAATGGCCCTCTACCTCAAGTCTACTAGTAGCACTAGGTGTGTCACTCTCAGAGGTAGGCTCTCTTGCACACTTAGCAGTATTTTTCCTGGGGGTTCTGTCCATGTCAACATCCCCATCATCTTCAGTATCAGATGGATCTGAGGATGATGGTTCCATTGAGTCCTCTTCAGGAAGATCCAACCCAGTAAGCCCAGCTCCAATGGGAAAGAATCTGAAACACTAGCACTAGCATGATACTTAGAAGGCAGCCTAGCAGGAACTGCCAAAATCCTGCAATGGCTGCTTAGGAACAATAAGAGCAGATACAGCAGTATGACAAATCTGGCCTGACACAGAGGGGGCCAATACTGGCAGATGACCTGCTAGCTCAGTCAGAGGCCTTCCAGGAGGTGCAATTGAAATACCAGAATCTTCCTGTATCTGTTCTGATCTAAGCAGGATGAGATATAATGATTTAAATAATTATAGATAAGAAGAACATACTGAGGCAGATTTTTTGGTACACCAGCTTTCTCAGCCTCTATGTCATCTGCCAGGTGCTGAACAGAGGTTTTTCTGATGGTAATCCAATCAATATGTAAAGGAGTGTGTAAAGTATAGGACTTACTTGGATTTTCCTTTTTTCTGACCAGGAACACTAACTTTCTCTTCATTCATACTCTTTCCACTGAGCACCAAATGATTAGTTGAATAAGCAATAATAAATTAGATACACACACCTTGTCTTTGCTCCACCTCTAGCTTTCCCCCCTCCTTGACCTCTTTTGGCCTTTGTTTTGACCTCTACTTCCACCTCCTCATCCTCATTCTCCTCTTCTGCAACCACAATCTTCCTATTGAATGTTCAGTTGGACACCCTCCTATAAACACTATAAACACACACCTTTGCCTCCCTGCTCTCACCTTTGGCTTAGGCTTCTCTTCCTGTTCCTGTTCCTGTTCCTCTCCCTCCTCTGCATACTGCTCTTCCTCCATAACCTTAGACCTAGTAGACCTAGAAGACTTAGACTTGGGCTGAACCTTTGCTGGCATCACAGTGGCTGGTGGTGGAGCTTGGTGGGTCTTGCTTCTAGTTATAACCTTACTGATAGAAGGGGCTTGTGGGTGTTGCATATTGTAATGAATAGCTTTGAATGATTTGGGAAGAGGAAGAACCTTGACACAAACAGGGTACAGGGTTATGACCCCCAGCATGTGCCAAGATGGGTTATAGCTATAGAGATAGCTAGAAAAATTCAGCCTCTGATTACCTGAAGACCAGCAAATGCTGGCTATGGGCAAGGTCAGAGGCATGAAATGGAGGGGTGAGGAGGGTTGGTGACAATGCAACAACAGTCACCTCCTGCAAGCCATGCTGGACCAGCTATTGCTGGCACCAAGGTGGGCGGGTGGTGTGTCCATCATTATTGTTGATGCAGTGACCATAGTGGGTTGTGGGGGCCAAGCGCTGGTGTTGGTGTTGGTGGCCATAGTTGACATTGGTGAACTGTGGGGGGCATAGTGGGTTGTGGGGGCCAAGCACTGGTGTTGGTGGCTGTAGTTGGTGTTGGTGGTCATAGTGGGTCATGGGGGCTGGGCACTGGCATTGGCATTGGTGGCCATAGTTGGTGTTGGTGGTCATAGTGGGTCATTGGTGTTGGTGGACCATGGGAGGCATAGTAGATCATGGGGGCCAAGCACTGGCATTGGCATTGGCAGCCATAGTTGGTGTTGGTGGTTGTAGTGGGTCATGGGGGCTGGGTGCTGGCATTGGCATTGATGGCTGTAGTTGGCATTGGTGGATTGTGGGGGGTGTAGTGGATCATGGGGGCTGAGTACTGGTGTTGGCAGCCATAGTTGGTGTTGGTGGTCATAGTGGGTTGTGGGGGGCTGAGCGCTGGCATTGGCATAGTTGGCGTTGGTGGTCATAGTGGGTTGTGGGGGCCATAGTTGGTTGTGGGGGCCCAGTGCTGGCATTGGTGTAGTGGCCCTCATCATCATTAGTGCCCAGCTGCCTGCAGTTGGGGGCTGTACTCACCTTCAACTTGTAGCTGGTTTGTGCTTACCTTGGCACATCCCCATTACAAAGGGATTGGGAGTGGGGGGAAAGAAAGTAAGGATGGCAAAAAAAAAAAGTGGCATGATTGAATTTCGGCACTTGCTGGAATGGTCCATGCACATGATCACACATCTATATAGGACACACTGCTTTGATTTCTACAATCTCCCATAGTCCAGTTGGTTAATAGATAATTTAATGACTTACCTCTAAGGTCTTTAGTTCAATTCATACTGTGGTCTTTTTTTTTTAGCTTGCTTATTGTACTGTATATCAAGTCTAGTCAAGTCCTTCTGGGGTTCAGTAGACTCTAGTAAAAAATATTGTCTGGACTCCCTCTGGACTCCAGAGAATAGGCATAACTAGACATGGAGTCCACTAGACTCCAGTGGACTCCACATGGACTTTATGCCTACTAGACTGGGTTTATGTTATGCAAAAGTCCCTCTGGACTCCAGAAGGATAGGTGGGGGAGTGTAAAGCCCTCCATAAATCCCTCATATTCACCTCTTCCTCACTGGTTGAGCATGTGATTAGGTTTGTTTTTGCACTACCTATCATATCAAGCCATCTGGACTAGACTATACAAAGGGTACTTCAACCTTACAGGT
Organism: Collybia mongolica; assembly: GCA_013420905.1. NCBI lineage: Eukaryota > Fungi > Basidiomycota > Agaricomycetes > Agaricales > Clitocybaceae > Collybia > Collybia mongolica. The sequence continues at coordinate 2,529,733 of JAAXNY010000004.1, forward strand.
GGTTTGCTCCAACTCATGCATAGCCAGATAACAGTTGTGGCCACAACACGTGCCCTGTGTGACCCTGGCAATACTACTTCCCTTCCCTGAGCTCATGTTTGCTGTGCTTGCAACAGCCCCTTTCAATCTGTTAGTGTGATAGATGAACCAAGATGGCTGGACTAGTCACAATGGGTGGACATGCTTGGCACAAGGAAATTACTGGGTGCCAGAAGATGAGTATCAGATTCAAAAGGCACATGAACGGGAACATACTGAGACATATCCAATACTATGGAATAAAAGAAACAAAATTTCTTGCAACCAATCCTTCTATCTACCATTTCCATAGTGCATCGCCTAGTTTCTGTGCTGTGAAGAGGTTGGATAGAGATCTTGAGAATATCGCTTGTTATATGCTGCTTGGCGGCTGGGTGACTGGTACCGAGGGCGAAGGAATATCATTTGAAGGGTTGATAGTGCGAAGGGTATTTAAACCCCAATGAACTTCGCAGTGGTGAGATAGCATGGTAAAGCATCAATCTAAAGCCAACAAAGGCAAGGTTAACATATGTCCCTGTGGATATCGATGAACGTTCATCGACAGGGCACACCTATCTTATCTACCACTTGGACCAGCAGTTCACATGCTTAAGTATGCCCAGCTCACGTGCTCTGAAGTAAAGTACAACAGACTCAACGTATGCCTTAAGGCTTTACTAAGCTTGTAACACGCCAGAATTGCAAGAACTACCTTTTCCCAATATATCGGAGCCAGAGAGAAAGAGCTTCTAGTTCTTGGATCCCAAATCCCTTGCTAGTTAGCCTGGCTCAAATTCCACCTCCCTCTCTAGGTTCTTGGAACTCTGTTTCGATGTAACATTTAGAATGTCTTCAGGTTAGCGGTTTGGAGACGATATATACATGGCATGTGTATATCATTCGCTCTCTGAAACAAGAGCGGCAATCATACTGCAAAGGATTAGCCAATGTTGCGACGCGAGGAAATAAGTGACACACCGATATAGGTAGTAGAAGAAAGACAGGAGATAAAACCCAAGTTTTATGAACACCTCCTTCTTGTGACCATCTAGTGTACGGAATATTTCAGTGGCATCGTACATGTGATTCTTGTTGTATATCCTATAATGAACGTGTTAAGAGGTGCAATTTGTGTAGCCAGTGGGACAAGTTATATACTTATGTGCGTTGAATGTTATGAGTGGGACATTCAGTAGGAACGCTATCCACTGTCCCGAAAGCAGGAACATAAGTGTGAGGAATGCGTGCGCGCCATTCTCGGGGATGACGAACTGAATTAAGATTTTGAGTAGAATTTTAATGTAGAATCAATCCACAAACCTGATTGAGTTTATTACATAGATCTATGGGGTTGACGTAGTCACTCTCCAAGTCGGAGAACATGATAATCTGTTAGTCGTCGAGGCTCATAAGTGGGGAAGAGCTCAAGGCTAGTATGGAACCTACGAAAAAAACCATGCTAAAAAGAAGCCCAGCAGACATCATAACCGCGAACAGAAACAACCAGCCTTGTAACGTCAATATCGTGAAGTTTGACGATGCAACGAAGATTGGAGACAAGCACTATTAGTCAATAAGAGAGGAGGGGAGATCTAACGACCAAGCGCACCAGGTCCACCCATCGTTTATTCACGAGCAAAGAGATATTTCGGTAGATACTATAGCGCAGTAGTGTAATAAACCTATGTTCAGAAAGTCTGGGGTGTTGTCGTCAAGTCGTAATGGCTGAATGGGTGAAGCGAAGCTTAATTTATGCCTATTTATCTAGAGTACACATGACCAAACGCGACACGCTCATTCCTTGTAAATGTCTACTCACTGTTTTGCTCTACTGTACATAGGATGTGCAGAATTGCTCTATTCTCGGTTACCTATGAGTTTGATATTGGTTGGGCCTTACTGTACTGTCTGAATCCGAATCATTAAATTTAACTGAACCGAACGCCGTGACTATGTTTATTGAATTGAGGGAGAGCGTGAAGAACGTGTACGCGCTTTGACAGCGCGCCTATTAACTCGTGAATAAGGGACCGCGAACCAAACATTCTCCAAATCACAATGGGCTCGAGAAGGTAGAGTTTGTTCAACTTACAGTATCAATCAGTGACCATTCGTCCTTCACCCCCATGACCACCTCGTCTACCCCGCCGGCCGCCTCGGCCTCTGCCGCCTACACCACGTCGAGAGTTGCCACTTGGCGGAACCTCGGGCGTTTGAATGTAATCCGCAGGATTTGCTCCAGGAGGCGCGAGCAGAATTTGGGCCCGAGGATCGGCATGTAATAGTGAGTCCGACCTCATTTTCCTAGCATGGTACCTCTGAGCCTGTGGTGTGGCGATTCCGGGTGTAAAGAACTCACGAACGGTTATCACTGTCTAAATCCATTAAGACATCCACACTTCCTTCTTCTCGCACTAACCCTAGACCATCTGTACCTCCGAGCCTCCCACCCAGTGCCGTGCCTGCACTCGCGCTCCCCACTATACGCACCGACAGGACCTTCCCGTCTGCTGGTTGATTGTTGAACTTCTGGACGGCAGCGGATGCAGATGTGGACATTTTGAATGTCAATCGAATTCGTACATCATTGTTATGAGACAATGCTTTGAAGTTTGTTATCTCTCCACAACGCTTGAAGATAGCAGCCACATCTTCTGCCGTCGTTCCATCCACTAAGCCTGTGACCTCAACAACATTTCCTTGAGACGTTGCGCTTGCCCCCTTTATGGATAATTGTCCAGGATGAACCGAAGCTGTGGCATCCCTAAAAGCTTTTTGTGTGATGTTGGTAAAGTTCACCCTGGGCGCTGTTGGCTTGTCTGTGAGGCGTGCGGATAGAGACCCAGATTCGTATAAGTCATGGGTCCAATGTGAGTCTACATCGCCCTTGGGTATCCGCGGGGTACGGTTCTAGGAGTTTGACATTGATATCAGAGGTGGGAGACGAGAAGATTCTGGAAGGCGTACATAAGGGGTGGATCGAGTCGAGGAAGATTGTTTTGTTTTGGAACGAATGGGGCCGGTTGAAGGATTTTCTGGGACGTTCATGCGCTCGAGCAACGAAGTCATGGTATAAGATAGGCTAATCTCGAAGCACAAAGAAAGATGGTTTACTTGTATGCAAGAGCCTTATTCGAACTGGCACCCCCTTGTGTGGTTACAACTTCCAGAACAAACATGAATAACCTCTCCAGCCCACTTACTAACTTACTACGCCGCAAAGCCTGCTGCTTTTACACCATTTGAAAAACCTTGATTGTGACATTGGACCTTACTTGCTCCAGTAATCACTAAGTTTGCTAAGTAGTAAAAGGGCCGGGACTAAGTAAAAAACGAGCTAAAGACCTGTGCCACACAATGCTTTATCCCACTATTTGGCACAATTGCTACATCAGCAAAATGAACTGATATTGACCTAGCAAGTAATTGGTTGATCGAGTGTACCTTGTAGGAGATGGTGTGATCTAGGAGTTGCCTGTACAGGTAGATAATGGGCATGTAGAACATGAGAGGTAGTTCAGAATCAATACACAACATGCAAGGCATCAAATAGAACAATCTCATGCCTATCCAGACCTTGCCTACCTTGCTTGTTGTGATCATGGTATTGCCATACCTTGCATTACCCAGCTTGTACCTAGCTGGGTATGTAAGAACCTTGATATACCCTTGCATTACCTAGCTTATACCTAGCTGGACATGTAAGGACCTTTCTTTTTTTTTTTTTTTTTTGGGTCATATAATAATATTAAGCACATGTGGGTTTGACCCAGCTACATGCGGGCATAAACACCTATTACCACTAAGTAATCTGTAATGGGCCATCAGGGTGGAGCTGTACACTAAGTTGCTCTCCAGGTCATATTACAGGTCTAGACTGAGGATACCTGCAGTCCAACAGTATTGTACTATACCATGTCTGAACCTCCCAATGCCTTAAAGGTTTGCCTTTGCTTGTTGGGGCATGGTCCCCTCCCTTCACATTGGTACCCCGTTCCACTCCCCCCCTGGTATTTTCAGGTCACCCTGGAAACCCATTACTCCCCCCCAGTGTCAAAGATAAATGTCCAATCTAAATGAACAACCCATACCTCAAACCTGCTCCCCCTCTCCTGAATCCCCCCTATTACTTTCCCCCCTGTTCCACACCGCTCTCCCAAAGCAATGACTCCCCTCCAAAATGAGGCTGCCAAATCCCACCATAGGACAATAAACTGGCATTCTCCCCAAGAGGTGTGCTCTGTGCAGGGACAGTAGCTGATTGGAGGCCAGACCCCTTCCTCCTTTTGTATTTGGGTGTAGTGGTTAAGCAAGTACAAATAAATTGTCGAAAATGTTGGTGGTGACACTCCCTAAGGATCTGCATGAAGCAGAGTACAAGAGTTGTGGTGTCCTCATGTGGCCTGGTAGTTGATGAGGTGGATGTGAACAGATTAGTGAAGCCCCCAGTACAGGCAAGATGAGATGACCCTGCAGATAGTCAGGATCAGCTCTGATAAGTTAGAAATTTGGATATGGTATAAAAGGATAGTGGCCCAGGCCAAAAGAGTGGTCTGATGAAGGGCAATGTTGATTAGGGATGAGGTGTTAGGTAGTTTAGGGATAACCTAGTGCAGGAGGGACAAATTCCCATGGTCAGATGGTGGTGGTAAAAGATCAAGAAGTGTTGACATGTAAGGACCTTGATATACCTTGAATGACCTTGGGTCAGTTTGGTTTGATCAAATAGGGTTCATGTCTTTGCATCTGATTGATTTCACAAAGCCTTTGCCTAGCTTATATTACTGATTCAATACACACTTGCAATTATCATATTCAAGCAAATCAATAAGAATCATCATCACTGGAATCCAAGTCCTCATCATACCAATTGGATTCATTTTCTGACTCCTCACTCTCATCTGAATCCTCTGGTCCACTTGCATTACCATCATCTCCATCTTGAATCTGCTCATCAAGGTCTTCTTCATCCAAATCAAGATTGGTGGTCACAGTGGGTTTGGGGCCAAATGCCTGCCTCATGTCATCATGGAATGGAGCCAGGGTTTCCTGAAAATTTGGTGAGTGGCCTATTCCATTTCCTGAGAAGTGCATCATCATGTCATGGTCAACAAACCTGTAACAAGGTCAGCACAATTCATAAACCAGATATCATCACTCACATGGACACACTATAGCAGTAGTAGTCCTTTCCTTCCTCTGTAGACTAATGTGCTATTGATGTGCTTGGAAGAAATTCATTGGTCTGTCCAAGAGACCAGACAGGAATCAGGTGGACAGCTTGAATCACATTCTCTGGCTCATCCAAATGTGTCTTCGTTACTGGAGTCAAGATACTGAAGTCAATGGAGTCATTTTGCTTGGAAACCTGATTTGTAAGAATTATCCAGTTTGTACCATCAAATCCACAGAACATCTATCATTTTCCAAGCAAAAGAGGTTGAGCGGGATCCTCTGAGCTGTGCAACAGCATGAATAATGCCAATGACTCGACCATACATATATGGATGACCATCACCATCCAATGAGAGTGTCATGATGTCAGAACATGTTTGAGGATTTATGGAATCAGCATTTTGATGACAGTCATAGGTGGTATAATGGATTCACATATGCTTGTGGAAGTAGATCTTGTTTGCTGAAATGTTGAGATTAAAACAATCCTCTTCATTAAAGTTTTCATCTTGAGAGCCAAGAAATTGGCAAAGGAGGTGGTCTTTGAGCTTTGGAAGGAAATCCTGCTGACAATTAGTATAGAGATTGAGAGTAGTGACCAAAACTGCTTACATGAACAGCAGGATCACTTGCATTGTCATGAAGCCAGACTGGTATTTCCACCCAATTTTGTGTGCCCTTTCCCATTGTGTACTTCAAAGTTGGATCCAAAAATTGTAGTTCATCAACATAGTCAGATCAATGATGTGGTTTTGCAAAATTCTTGAGTTGTGAAGAATGGAGAAGTTTCTGTAGGTTTTCATAGCATTGAATGTGGGTTCCAATCTGCTGTGCATGTTCAATCTTATTTGTATGGTCATAGAGCTGTTTTGGGAAATGGTGATTCCATTTGCCCTACTTCAGAGTGAGTGTGAGGTGAAGTATGGGAATTATACACTCATACCAGGAGTGTACTGTACAAGTCTGTTGTCCCATATGTTTCAACCATCTCCAGATAGTGACCAATGCTATGACCTTTGATCATGGAAATGTTAAACTCTTTTTTAACAGTCCTGATCTTTCAAGTGGTCTTGTGGCAATACTTCAATGCAGCCAACTTTTTTGCACATTGACCTTGACTGCAGATACGGCATGCAGCCTTGTGTCTGTACTTTACACTGAGCCATATGTCCTTGTGGACTCTGCATGGACTGCATGGACTGCACACACATGTCTACACAGACTCTGCACAGACTCACTTACTTTCGTTTACTACAATGGAGTACTTACTGTCTTGCTTATAACATGATAATAAATACTACATTATAGTAAATACTTAACCTAATATGGGGGGGCCCCCGCCACCCCCACTGTCCCTGTCATCCTTGTTGCCATCGTTTTCTGCACCAGGTGGTGCAGAACGGGCCCCCACAGTGTCATCAGTGGCATGGTCCAGCACTGGCCATTTTTCTTGCTGTTGTCCCTATTGTTCTTAGTAGTCACTGTGTCCCCATTGGATCATGAAATTCAGCCATTTAAGTGTGGAAATATGAATTTCCACACTTAAATGGCTGAATTAAAGGGGTATGAATTGTGGCTGAAATTCCACCCCACATATTTCAGCCATCCAATAGATGAAAAAAGGTATTAAATTTTCCCTCCATTAATTGGATGAAATTTCATCCTATAAAGGAGTGAAGTTGGTGGCCTGATTTTCATCCCCCATATTTCAGCCATTTATTAGATAAAAATATGTATTAAAAATCCCTTCAATTAACTACAATTAATTGGATGAAAGTTCATCTTATAGAAGAGTGAATTTAGTGGCTGATTTTCATCCAAAATATGTTAGCCATCCATTAGATGAAAAAAAGTATTAAATTTTCCCCCAGTTAACTGGATGAAATTTCATCCTATAGAAGAGTGATTTTAGTAGTTTATTTTCATCTCACATATTTCAGCCATCCTTTAGATGAAAAAAGATATTAGAATTTTCTCCAATTAACTGGATGAAATTTCAACCTATAAGAGAGTGAGTTGGGTTGTATATTTTCATCTGATAGGGGGGTACAAAATTTATACAAAAGAATGGAATTTAAAGACAGTACTTTGATTAATTAAATAGAGGGGGAACAATCTGAGGTTATATTTTGTAAGCTTGGAGTACTTAGTAAGTTCAGGTGAAGGGGGCCCAAAGGCAAGCTCTTGAGAGTAATAGGGCTGCACACCGTACCGTCTGACGGGTACGGCCGTACAATCAACGGTCATGAGACGGGTACGGCTCGACCGTCCACCGTCCGTAGTGTTTGGTCAGTCAAACCCCAACGGCTACGGGACGGGTACAGAGACGGCCGTTGTACGGTTATGTACGGCAGACGGTATCCATTGAAAGTAAAAAAAAATTACATTCCATACTGTACGCTAGGTATTCAACGACGTAGGGCTGCGTTTGCCTTTGCGCGGGCCAGATGTACCCGTTTCTTAACTAGCATTAGAATCCAGATGGTATCAGCATGGAGGCTTGCACGGCGGAGGGAAATGGTGTCCCGACCATCTGAGAAGACCTGCTCTACGGCGACAGCAGAACCTGGCATGGGGATGTTCCGTGAACAAAATATCAAAGATGTTAGAATGACTCACCAGGAATACATAAGATGTCACGAGCAAGGCGAAACAGATTCGGGAACTGAGCGCGTCAACCCATCCGCCACTGAATTGGATTACAGGTGTCAAAATCTTCAGCAGGAAGTTTGAAGTATTCCTCAAGTTTGTTGATAGAGGCCTTCTCTTTCCTACGATATCGAGCTGTAAAGGATTTCTGAGGGGAACCCATGAGAGGTGAGCTTTGAGCAGACGGTTGATCGGGGATACCCGTCTAATACCGTCCAATGCCGTGGATGGCCGTCTTTCGACGGCAATGGACGGGCGTTGACCGTCCCATCAACGTGGTGAACCTGAGGCTGAACGGCACGGGTACGGTAACCATACTACGGGTCCGTACATACCGTGAGGTACGGTCACGGCGTGCAGCCCTAGAGAGTAATTCAGCATGGCATTAGGGAACCAAAGGATTATGCTATTACTATTATTAAAATATTGCTTGAGCAAGGCTGTAAGATGCATGGGCAAAAAGAGTAGTATATGTAGTTAATAAAAGAATGGATGTATCAACTATGTATGTATTGAAGATAAGGAATGACATCGATCAATAATTGACCACTTTCCACGATCCATAATGCGACCAATCACACATTCCACCTGGTTGAGATCAACACATTCTATAGATCCTAGGTCTTTGTAATAGTTCAAGGAGCAATAATCAGTTGCTGCTTCTGATATCTTGACCTGCCTGATAACTGCATAAATGAATGATTCTGCCTCAATCCCCTCTCTTGGGGATGCTGGGATATCAACAACAAGAAAACAACGGAGTTGCCCGAAAAACTCTCGCAGCTCAAACTCGGATCTTCGGGACCTGCGATGTGCAAATTTATCAACCTCAAGTTGATACTAGGGTTTGTATGAGTCAGAGTATGTCAAAAAAATCAGAAATGCATAATATACCTTGACAAATGACATATCACGGCTGTCAGACCTAAGCGGAAGAAGCTCGCGGGCATGCATAGTATCACCGCCCTCCAGGTGGTATACTCGGCCGTATTGATGGAATTGCGTCACTTGTGGTATAAGCTGTCGAATCACTGATGGGGATTTCTCGAGGCGGGTAGCCAATGTCGCTGTGAGCACCATCCATAGGGAACGAGAGAGGCTTGCTGCAGGTCCTTTTGGTGGGGTGAGGACGTGTAATGGATCTTAACTATAATTATTGAAGGACTGCATAGTATGATAAACAACGTACATTCATCTAATTTGAAATCCTGATCATGGGACTTTGCAGGTAAGACCTGAAGTTTGCCTTGTAAATTGTAGAGAAGAGTTATGTGTGCCAACTGGGCACATGAGGTGATATAGTTATTGATGCTCGCATAAGGAAACCGTCGGCTCTTGACATGGCGGAGGATATCACCACAGTAGCGCTCCATTGGAAATGCCCAATAGGCCCAGACCGGACCCATGGCCCTGACAGTTGGTGCGATATGGAGTAGTGCGTGAATTGTGAGGGGGCAAGTCGATACGCGCAGTGGGTCATATTTATAATATAGGCTGTTAATATATATATCAGAAAATGACCTCTGGGTTGCGAGAAGTGCTTACCGCTCATACACCTTGACCCAATCCTGAAACCCCCTTTCAAGCTCATCTATTTGATTTTGTGTAATTTCAAATTGGAGGCAAATTGTTAACAGTCTAACTAGTTTAATAAAGTGCTTATAGTATCGGGGATGTACAAATCGGCCTTTAAGGAGAGTTGGTGCGATGTAAAATGTCCAGACCGAATATGTTTCTGCAATCATATTAGACCTCTCTGATGCAATATTAGGAACCCTAGACCCAAACGCCGCCGGAGTAGTACTCCCCGCATCTGCAGTGGCTTCTCCAATAGCCTCCCATACGGTTGAGGATAATACATAGCCTTCGTCATTGTGGGGAAGATCTTTGAATTTTCCAGTCCAAAGCCGAATTAAGTTTGGGATGAGATTAGACCATATAAGATGCATGAAATCATAAGGGAACGAGGTAGGAAAAGATAGTGAACTCAGTGTACTGAGGAGTGGAATACCCTTGATGCCATATTTAGTTGCGAGGCGTTCGGACTCTGCATTGGTTACAGCAAACTGGACTTTTTTTGCTTGTTCAATGAATGACGAATGAGTTCGTAGTGGAAGTTCTGATGCATTGTATTGTTCTTGTGGCTGTGGAAAGCCATCGCGGCACAGTGGAACATAATGGGTTGTCACTCGCGAGGATGGGGCACGGATGCCTTTGATGGTGCACATTCTGCAAGGATAGATGGCGTTGTGACCCTTCATTCGCATGACCATGGAAACTGCGGGTATATCACCAAAAACAACAACTAGAAATGCTCGGAGAAGGAATATGGATTCAGTCAGAGCATCGAAGGCAGAAACACCAATCTCGAGCTGTAGTAATTCTTGAACTACAGGCCACAAGAAGGAATCCATATCGTAGGGTTTCTTCGGCCCGGGAATTGACCCAAGTGGAATGATGTTTGCCTTGAGCATTCGCTCTTCAGGAGGAAGGTTGTAGTTAAATAGAATTAATGGCCAGGCAGTTTTGTTATGGCGCTTGAAAGGACCAAAACCGTCCGTAGATAATCCTAGTGCTACGTCGCGGGGATCTGAGAAGAACCATATAGGGAGTTCTTCATCGCCAATTGTAATATAAGTCTCCCGGAGTAATTGATAATGTGTACCATCAAATATATCAGTCATTTTCGTTGGGATATGTTTGTGCTTAGACCGATATTGCATCTTCCTGGCTTGAGCACGGCTTGAGACCATGGCGCGGAGTCGGGGGATGATAGGGAGATATTCATAATAGGAGAGGGGTGTTTTTCCATCAGCTTTGTAGCGATCCTTATTGCATTTGGGGCACTGTATAAGGGTTTCGTACGGCCCAGTGTAACACACACATGAGGAGGTGCAACAGTCATAATGTACTGGCTGAAAACCGGAAAGAAACTGGATTCGTTTCTCTGTGTTCTTCAAACTGTTGGCTGACAGCTCAGGAAGAAGATAACGAATTTTGTTGTAAGCTTTATGAGTGAGGCCTTCTTCAATTTTGATGGTATAGAGACGGAGGATTTTTAAGTCACTCTCGTCTAATACTTCCTCTATGAGGATATGGATCAGAGAGTGTTTCGAAGGACCCGAGTGGACACACCTAACCGCGAGGCTTCCTTCAAAAACCCCTCGCCAAGAAGATCCCACACCGAGATACCCTCTAACCCAGGCTCTGCGCTTGGCATTTCATTATCACTACCGTCTTCCTCAAGATACTCATTGCTGTCGATAGAACCCTCACTGTCCGTGTCATCATTAGTATCCATATTCCGCTTGTCTCCCTCATCCTCATCCTCCTCGCTGCTCTCGTCACCTTCCCTGGGGATGAACTGTCGAGTAGGATCAGGCCCCCATCTTTCCTTGCCAATTTTGTCGAGATATGCCGCAATACGATGAGAGCGGCGTGGATTGGATAACCCATAATGGTCTTCATGGTGCAGCACGGCTGATGGTGGTGATAATTCGCGAGAGTGAACGTTTGATGGTCCTGCCTCGTTATCCATTGGATAGTCAATGGGGACTAATTGCGATTGGGGGTCCTCAACGTGCATGTTCTCCTCCCAGTCAGCATGAGCATGACTCTGGGATTGTTGATTGGTGGGCGGGCGGAATCCCGAGTTCGGTAACCTTTGTCGGGCAGGTGTAGCACGTCCTATAATTTGTTGCTTCATGGTGCGGCCTGAAGACTTCTTTCGAGGGGCTTTACTCTTAGCCGTTGAACTTGTTACCAGGAGATTGTTTTGCTCCAGAACTGCTGCAGTGAGACTCGAGCGCCCTTTGCCAAGTAGGTGCCGTGCTTCAGTCTTACGGTGAAGTCTCTCGCCGCAGCCACATGCGCAAAGGCGTCGTTTATTGCCCATGGTGTCTAAATGTCTTAAGTATATAAATAGATTAGTGATAGATAATGAGTTGTGAATGGCCAGACGCACCAAGGTTAATGTTCAGAACCTCACCACACCCCACTATCGTTGTTTCCGATGTACAACCCGATCCTAATGGGCAGTACCCCACCGTTTGATATTGCCCTCCCCAATGAACACCTTGATGAAGCGGCGGAACGCCGTCGTGCACGCCTGCAACAACGTTCCTAGGTTTCCTACTTCATTTAATTATTAGTCAATGTATTCCTTTCAATAATGATCATGTTCAAATTGTATTGAAGTTCTTATTATGACTACATATTCTATATATGTACTAACTAATAGAAATTTGTATTGACTTACCAAGGGTCTATGAGGAGGCATATCAAATAGATGGTGGTGGTTTGGGATGAAGAGCGAAACCGTGCGAAAGCGGGCTGGGGCCTTACCTTATTCATCGGAATGTTGAAGTGTCGGGCATCCCGGGCATCGGGGTCATATGACCGTTCACATGACCCCAATGGCCGGGATACCCGACACTTCAACATTCTGATGAATAAGGTAAGGCCCCAGCCCGCTTTCGCACGGTTTCGCTCTTCATCCCAAACCACCACCATCTATCTGTTGGAGCCACCGCTCCCTCCTTGTCGACTACTTCGTAAGTATGATTCATTAGTTTATTAGTATATATCAATGTAGTAGTGTATTAAAACAAAAAACCAACACGAATGATAATGATAGTAATAAAGATAGACTAACAAAAAAATCTAATGCCCTTAGGAAACCTAAGGACACTGCTGCAGGGATGACAGGCAAGAAGATCCTTAACATAGCACGCGGCTTTGTTGACCTTGAGGCTCAGGTGGATGACAAGGAGGATAATGAAGGATTTGAGGAAGATCAGGACCTCGGTGCGCCCCCCCTCGCCTTCGTAGTGCTTGGGACCTGCTAACACCCTGACATGCCAGATGACTTCATTGACAGGGACGACACTGTAGAATCCCAAAGCACGGCGAGACCATCTACATCAGTGGTGAGATCTCATGCCCAGGATGGCCAACTAGACGACCCTTTGGAGGGGATATTGGAACGTTCATGCGCCCAACGCCCAGCGCACGATTATGGGCCAGGATCAGACATTGAATCGGATGACCTACCCATCAACACCATACGCGGTCCAGTCGACTCGGATTATCCATTGCTAAGGGTCTGCTGCACTGTGAGTCTTCACCACCGCATTTTGTGATACCTCTTACAGAAATACCTTATTTTCCGCCTCCAGCTGGGGAGGGAGGAGGAGGCCGTTATTTACCTCTTCCAGAATGCACTTCCAGTTCACAGGTTGCGATCAGCATTCACCCGAGATGCTATACAAGGCTGGTTTTACATTGAGGCTGCCATGAACACCGAGCTTTCGACACTTCTATATTCAGCCCCAACGATAATTCGTCCCCATGATGGTCTTTTTGGGATTAGGACAGAGGAATGGACACAATTGCTGGATATGGAGATGCATGGAGGGTCTCCATCAATTGGAGACTGGGTCACAGTCAATCGGGGGCTATACAAAGGGGACGTTGGATATGTTCTGTCTACTGAGAACTGGGGGAAAGCTACCCTCCTTTTAGTTCCCCGTCTCCCCCACTTCCCTCAAAATAAGTCCTCTTCCTCTAAGAAAAGGAAATGACCTCTTACCTGCACGAACCCTGCCTTATTCGACCTTGGGACGGAGGTCAACACCATGGCGAATTATCCCAATGCGCGCGTTGAATATAGAGAAGATGGAACGGCCTCTGTCTTCAATCGCATATTCGACCACTCCCTTGAACGTCGAACTTATCATTTCCACTCAATTTCTGTCCCCATTGACACCAAGCCACTCTCAATGCCAAGTGATATACTTGACAAATTCTTAAGATCCCCCCACCCCCATATCGCAACAGCACAATTCCCTTGCCCCACGGAATGGAAATTCTTCGAAGGTGAAGAAGTGGTGATCAAGTCGTCAAGAAACAACAGGATTATCAAAGCTATAGGAACTCGCTCTGTGGAAATAGATCTTATGAATGGGGAGGGTCAAAAGATGTTCCAGTGGTCTAATGTGTGGAAGTATATAGCTCCGGGCCACTTTGTTGAAGTGCAGAGCAGCCCTCTGCGAGGGGAACAGGGATGGGTGGTAGGGGTTGAAGAACAAATGGTCTCTATTACCGAACGGCTGGAACAAGAGGTACATGAGGATTTTGTCCTTCACAACGCACTAAAGGTAACTAAACAGTTGATATATTTTCGAGTAACTACTAATTAATGTCCAACAGCCAAACGAAGTCCATAGGAATTGGATCAAAGTTATCAGCCCACCGATTACACTCCATGGACACGCTCCGGTATCAGACGACGAATTGACAGGCCTTATGAAGCGCGACCATACGCCCTGGAAAGGCATGGAAGTCATAGTTCAGAAGAAAGGTCACGCAATGAGAGGTTACCATGCAGTTGTCCAGGATGTTCAGCAGTCGCAGGAGACTTTGAGTGGCCTCAAAGTAACTGTGCAATTTATGCACCTCAACCCAGCAAATCCCTTCAACAAGCAGGTTCTGGACTACGATGATATTGTGGAAGTGCGGTAAGTCATTTCATATCTACTGATAGTCAGCTTGGCCTCATTTTCATTAAGCTCTCATCGTAAATTATATGACTTCGCCCCCACCAAAAATAAAATATTTACACCCCTTCCCGCTCATTTTATCACAAATCACCCACCAGTGGCCTCACAGCCTATCCCCGAGCCATCCGGAAGTGGCACTCCAATGCCCGACTTCCACTACCTCACGCCAGCTTGGAATCCATCGTCAAGGACTCCACTCACACCGCTCCCACCCCTTGAGGCTGGGCCAAGTACCCGGATATATTCCCCACTCCCTTCACCACAGCCGCAAGGCCCCATCCACCCACTATTAGACATGCGGCTGGTTGGTCGAAAGGTGAAAGTGCTGGTCACTGAAGGGAAACGGAAGAGCAAGGAGGTAGCCGCTTTGGTCGTGGAGACGGATGGAGAGTTATCCATCCGTTCCACGCATTATACCACTTCAGAACTCTTGTCACCAGAGCAAGTTACTCTGAAACATCCCAATCCAACACGCGACAATGGCTTGCTTCTTGTAATTGAGGGTGAGCATTGTGGTAAATATGTCCGGCGAATTCACCATCGATATGATGGTGACAATGCATTTGTTCTTTTAGCTGTGATCAACCGGACAGAGGATGGCCATGAGAGTTTGTCGGAGGAGCATTTTGAGCTCAATCCCAACAAACTCTGTGTTGGTATTGAGACTAAGGATGAGAAAGCCCGTGGTGGTGAGCTGATGGCCAGCCTTCGTGAGGAGGCTCGAAAAACTCGCGCAAAATAAGTAGGGGCACTATTAACATAATCCTTCTATAATATATACATTGCTTGATAATTGACATGCCCACATCCTATCCTAAGTATGACTTAATTTCTGTCGTTTATGCTGTCTTCCTTTTTCTATTATCCTACGGCCCAGTTTACTTCCCTGCTGCCTTTTTTGTTGGAAATTGAAGTTAAATACTGGGTTTACTAGGCTTCCACCTTCAATGTGTATATGTATTGTAATATCCTTTTCATGATCAATTATACAACCGAAATGCAGTTAAGTGTTGCACATACCTTGTCTTTCACAGATTGAATAATGCTGACTCCCATTTCCCCCTTGCTGTCCTCAGAGATTTTCCCGGAATTCTTGACATGATTATTATCACCTGCATCCGATGTTCAGCCTTAGCGCCACTCGTCAAACTGATCTATACCTATTTCTTTGGTTGTACTGGCCTCCCTACTGGAGGCGTTGGAACAATACGGAACCCACCCGACGTATTCCGGTAGCCCAAGTTGATTTTCTGGACCAATGGATTGTTCGCGGTCAGAGTCTGTTTCGGGCTCTGTCACATTTTCTATGGTGTTGTGGCCATCCTCGTTGATGCACGGACTCGCAACACCACTGTGAAGTATTGAGGAACGAGACATGGTAGGCATGAGGTATGCGTTTAGGATAACGAGCTATAATTTTACTAACTCAAATATATAACACTATATGTGATTTCACTACTCTACGGGTGTCTTTTCCGACACTTGTTCAGAGATCCGTGGAGCCGCGATAGCAAAACCCTCTGCCCCAATATCCGACATTAGAACTCATCAAGCGACAATTAAGTGAATTGGAGTCGGAATTCCTCATTCCGACCCTTGCACTAGTGTCAAGATTTTGTGTTTTCCGCTTCCGCGTCAATAGTGCCTAACCATGGAGCATATCCATGGTCGAATTCTTAAGGATGTAAGACATCTCTCCTCTCCCTCAACAACTCAATCCTCACAATCCTCATGGCTAAATCCTCAGCATCGAAAGTCAATAAGCGTGGTGGCAAGGTCAAGTCGGGGTCAACTCCTGCCAAAAATAAAGTATTAGGTAGTTGCCACTTCCTCTAGTAGGATGATTTCACTAATTGTATTACACCTGAAGCGGCACAGACCATGACCCTACAAGCTAAGCTGAAGAAACTACAAGGTACCTACGTCCGATTTATTTCTTCTTCAATGTGCACTCAACTTCGTCAATACCATCAGCCGAGAACGACGCCCTGCGCAAATCTGCCGCTGCAAAAGAGATAACATCGGACTTGATACCACAGCCAGCGCACAGCTCTAGCAGAAAGAAATTTAACTTACAGTTTGCAATGTGTTTAGAAGATGACCAGGATTTATATACATCAATTCGCGTAAGTTTCATTTTTATTCACGGAATCTATCTGATTATCTATAGCGTTCTGTTCGTGAATTGACTGCCACGGCAGGGATCGATTACAGCCTTTCATGGCACTGACAACCCAAACCAATAATAGCCCGAATAATTGCTGTAGTAAGTCTCCTGTTATTTACCCTCCCTTTGACTAACAAAGTTGTCAGGCTCGAAAGTGTCATGAGTATCTGAACCGATTTGCCCATGGCTGGCCCGTCGAGGAATTTATAAAATACAACCTCAAAAACAGGCGCGCCTATGCTCGTCATCACGGATATCTACCACCACCCTCAACACTCGCCAATAACACAGATGATGATGATCGAGAAATGGAAGCAGATGAGGATGGAAGTGAACACGGCGAGAGTGATGACATGGACACAGCCATAGGAAATGGGGACCGAGAGGACGAGGATGAGGGCAAGGGCAATGAGGATGGGGATGAGGACATGACAGGTGAATCAGACCTAGAAGAGGAGAACTTCTGAGTAGGAGAATTTTCCAAAATCTTCTAATTGATAAACCATACAGATACCATATTTTTTTCATATATAATTGGATTTTTTTGGCACTCTAGTGGATGACTTTCAGTTAGAAAAGGCTATATTTTAGGCAATATAATTATTGCATTCAGTGGATGAATATTTCCTGCTCCCCAGTCTGAAAAGTCCCCCAAAAATTGTTGAAAATCATCCAAACTCAAGGGTATGAAATTCATTATGAGCAAGGGGATGAATTGAGAGCCATAGAATTAATCCAGTTATGGTGAAGAATTCATCCAGAGATACTGTAGCTAATCCCACCTTTAAAAGTATGAAATTCATTCTAAGACAAGGGATGAATAAAAGCCATTTATTTAATCCAGTTTTGGTGAAGAATTCATCCAGAGATATTTTAACTAATCCCACCTTTAGAAGTATGAAATTCATTCTGAGGAAAAGGATGAATAAAAGCCATTTATTTAATCCAGCTTTGGTGAAGAATTTATCCTGGGATAACATGGTTAATATTGCCTTTAGAGGTATGAAATTCATCCAGGGTATGAATAGTGGATGAATCTAAAGGTGCTGACTTGGGACATTCTATGGCTTGAATTCAGCCAATAAAATACATACTTTCAAGGGGGAAAATCATCTCTTTTTACCCACCCTAAGGGTTGAATTTCCCAATATTTGTAAATGAAATTCATTATATTTCTGTTGTTATGATGGGATGAAATTTATACTTTATAAAGATGACTTCCCACTGCTTAAGTAAGGAAAGGGGGGTTGTAAATTCATCCTCTATGGAGCTCACAGTGAGTTATCATCTTTGTTGTCCTTGTGGTGGTGGTTGTCATCTTTGTCCTCATTCTAGTTGCCCTTTGTCATTGTCATTGTGCTGTTGTTGGTACTGTGCTGCTGCTGTTGCCATTGTCATGGTTGCTGCTGCTGCTGCTGTCTTCATTGTTGTTGTTGTCATTGTTATTGTTGCTGTTGCTGTTGTTGTTGTTGTTGTTCTTGCCATTGTCTTCCAGGTGTGCTGGGGCACCCTGGGCATTGGTGGCTGTGTCCTTGTCATCTCAGGTTCCTGCAGTGGGAGGAAACATGCTGCATGGTCAGTGCGTAGGTGAGCAGCCAGTGGGACTCACCTCCACCTGCCCCTTGGGGCACCCTTTCCTCATTGTCCCCTCATTCTGTGTTACGAGTCCTTATGTTTACATAAGTAACTCGTTCATCATCCTGGGTTTGCGGGGAAAATTCAGCATACCCAACAAGATCCAGTGTTGTTTTTCCCACAGTTAGTAAGTTTGAAGTGTTCCGAGATTTCATTAGAACATGATCAGTAAACATTTTGAAGTACATCAGTAACACTTTGTAGTCGTGGAAATATTTTTCTAACTGTGGGAATCAAAATTAGCCGACGCGCGGATTTCGAGCAAAAAAGGCAACTGAGCGCAGCATTTAATAATATAAATTCGAGTTAATTGGTCTTTTTCTTGGGATATCTCAAGAATTAATTAATAACTGTCCACTGCATAATTGTGCTTACGTTTGTCAACTATGCTGTTAGCTCTAACAGCGTAGTTGGCAAACGTAAGCATGATTACAAGAGGCTTGTTCCACTTTGGGTCAAACTTTTCCCACAATACAAAATATTGCATATCTCCACAATGACAAGGCCTATGGATGCAATTTAAATTGCTACTACTAGATATGGTGAAGGGCTACCCAATTAGTATATTTATGTATATTTGTATTTGTTTGTTCACCTTCAAACATCATGATCAAAAGCACCTCTCTCACTACAAGCATGTTACAAATGAATATCAAGTTTGTGTATGACTTTGCCAGAGCTAGCCAAACAAACAATACCATCAAAGTTCCCACACTATAAATCATTGCATATCTCAATAACAACAAGGTCTATAGATGTAATTTAAATTGCTAGTGTTAGATATGGTGAGGTAGTACCTCATGTATATGTTTGTATGTGTTTGTATTTGTTTGTATCTCTCAAAACATTATCAACATCATTTTTCTTGCTACATATTACAAATCAATACTGTCTGTATATCACTTCACCACACATCTGGCCAAACAAACAATAATACTAAAGAAATTTCCCACAATATAGATGATGCATATTTCAGCAAATATAAAGCTGATGGACATGCTACTGCTAGACATTGTAAAGGAATACATTATGTATATGTTTATATGTGTTTGTAGTTGTTTGTACTCTTCCAAATCTCATTATCAACACCTTCTTTACTACATATTACACATCAATATCATCTGCATATTACTTTGCCAACATCTGGCCAAACAAACAATATTAATGAAATTCCCACAATATAGATGATGCATATCTCAGCAAATACAAGGCTCATGGATACAATTGAAATTGCTACTACTCCTAGACATATAAATGGAGGGGATACATCAAGAGATGTATATTTATATTTGTTTGTATCTTTCCAAATTTGATTATAATCTCTTGTTATACCTATTTTTAGTATCACATTCATATATTACTTGGCAAAAAGCATAGCCAAATAAGTCAATGTGGTGACAAGCATGGTTGCACTCCATGCATGTCAATGACCCTTTTTCATATCTCCCAAGTCTGACCAACTTGACAATGATGGACCTCATTCCAACTGACTCAACAACTGTAAAGGGTCACATTACTCTGAGTGCCCAGGAGGGGAGAGTGATATGAACAGTGAGCTCAGCCACACAGGGAAGGGGGCACCTGAGGAGGTCTTTACACTAAACCACATAACCCGTGCAGACTCTGTGCGAACTCCGCGTGGACACACAGACTCATTTGGCAGGACCGTCAGCCAGACAAGAATCCGTGTCCGCGCTGAGTCCGCATCAATCCGCATAATTTTACGTGGACATGCAGACTAGCATGGACGGACAGCTCGCAGAGTCCAGGCAGCCAGTTGATTACTAATCAGATTAGTAATATAAATTTTATTTACACAAATTATATATACTATTTGTTATTAATAACATAACATAATGGCGGTGAAAAACTTGCATCCAACTAGGTTTGAACGCGTACAGGCACAAACATTATGTAATATGTTTGGCGTTCATAACCATTGGGCAAGGCGGGCATTTCTAGCTACAGAATCACTGGCCTCAAGTCAACAGACTTAGGTCACATGATTACAAGGCATGTGCAATGGTCACATTACCATTGCCACATCTTCGTTGGTTCTTTTCAACCACATCAATGACGTCTGCCAAAACCACCAACGCCAACACCAACGCATTGAACACCAACCGACATCAACATGACGATGCACAAGACGGTGTGGGGAGAAGGATAGAAACGGACGTGGAATGAGGGGACGACGAGGAAAGGGTGCCCCAAGGGGCAGAACCAGGTGAGTCGTACACCGCTGCTCACCCACACGCTTGCCATGTAGCACATCCCCCCCCCCACTTCAGGAACTCAAAACAAAGGATACGGCCGCCAACAGCAACAGGAGGAAGGCGGCAACGACAACAACAATGACAAAGACAGCAACAGCAACAGCAGTAACAGTGCTGACGAGGCCTGTGGCAACAACAGCAACAGCAGTGGCACTAACAACGGCACAACAACAACAACAACAACTACAACAAAGACAACCACCACCACCACAAGGATGATGACGACTAAGGACAATGAGGACAACAACAACAACAACAACTAAGGACAATGGGGACAATGACAAGACAAGCAGCCAGTGCTGCTGCTGCTGAAACCCAGGCTGCTGACAACGTCACAGGGGCCAACAAGGACGACGGGGGGGGGGGGGGGGGGGGGGCAGGGGCCCCCACCCCTGCCTATATTAAATTATTTTATCATATATGTATTATACTTAGTAATAATATATGTTTTGATCTATTAATTATATAGATTGTTAGTAAGCAAAAGAGTAAGTAAGTGCTTCATAATAAAAGAAAGTAAGTGAGTCCACACGGACTTTTGCAGTCCACGTGGAGTCCACAAGGACATGTGGGGGAGTGTAAAGTACAGATTCCTGGCCACCAGTATTCTTGACTGATTAATTCTTGTGTTTTATATTGGCCTGGGTGTCCTCCTGGTTTCATGTCATGATATCTTCATACTATTTCTCATTGCAGTTTTACATCTGGTCCCACATAACATCTGCTCTTGAAAAACAGAAGTCCATCTTCAAATTTCCAATCAGACAGATTTGATTTGATTGGTGGTGTTCCTGTTTCCTTTAATGCTTCAATTGATTTTGCAAATAACTTGTCTTCTTCAACTGATTTCTTTAGGTCTTCTTGTAACTCTATATCAATCATCTTGATGAAAATGTCATCTGGTAATAGGATCCAGTCTTTGTTGTCTGTGTCTTCTGTACTGACATAGTCTGATCTTCTTGATAGAGCATCAGGTGGCCCATTTTGAAGCATCTGATTTGATGTGGAATGGTTTATTCTTGTCTGGCATCATGAGGATGGGTGATTTCAAAAACTTCTGTTTCAATCTGTTGAATGCTTCCTGACAGTCTTGAGTCCACTTCCATTCAATGTCTTTTCTTGTCAGATTTGTCAATGGTCTGCTAAGTTCAGCATAGATCTCTATCACATAGATGTCATTCATCATGTTCTGGAATGTTGCTGGTGAATTGCATGAGCCAAAAAACATAACAAGGGGTTCGAACAGTCCCCTGTTTGTTTTGAATGCTGCTTTCCATTCATCACCTTCTTTGATCCGGATATTGTTGTATCCCCATGGTAGGTCCAATTTTGTGAAATATTTGGCTCCTTTCAGTTTGTCACTTGAGGTAGAGGGCCATTACTGGCAGATACAAGTCCTTATGTTTTTTTTTTGATTAACTTTTCTTTATATTTCTAGAACCATGTTGTTGCAATAGAAGTAGCTATACCTCTGACTCCTATGGAGCCAGAATCTATTCAACTTTATATTACTTTTTGTTGTTGATAAGTTTGGTTCTGGAATACTTGTCAGGCATTGTCCTAGAATTAGATTGTAGGGTACAGGGAGTAGCTTGACATCATGGAAGGCCTGATGGATACACAACATGAAGATGTGATATGACCACACATTTGAGCTTGCCAAATACTTGTTGCACTTCTGTAAGGGGTCATGTTGCCAAGAGGCTCAGACAGGGAGCAGTATACACAGTATGAATAACCATGCAGGGAAGGGATGAGCATAGAGCACTAGAAGCTTGACTATGAGTAGAGAACCCAGCCCAAGTCTATTGCAAAGGTGCCCTTCCATGGAGAGGAAGGGGCACCTTATATACAGTACATTGTACCTATGTCTCAAATAACAACAGAATCTGATATCAGTAACTCTACTGATGCAACAATCCATCTGTGATATGTCAGTCCAGAGTAAACTACTATCTGCCAAGGGGTCAAAGCAGTGTGTGTCAGAATAATAGATATAACAGTGAGGCTATGCAAGCTATGCAATAGTGATTCTGATGGCTAGATGTGGACAAACAAGTGATCCCCTTACAACTTCACCCATATCCATGGTTATACCAATAGAAGTTGGTGTTTATAGATCCTATACAAATATCCACCAATAAAAGGTAACAATATATATCTAGGCATTTTCCTTAAAAACAAGTCAGCTTGTAAAGTGGGGACTCAGACTCTCAGGGATGGACTGTATGAAAAAATTAACAAGCTTGAAAATGTAGATCCATATTTGTATATTCCAAATATACGACTAACTCAGTAGCTTCTCTGGGGACTTTACACTGAGCCACATGAGCCACACAGACCACACAGACAAATGCAGGTGTCTGCAGACTGACTCAGACCCTGTTTGGCAGGGAGCCCTGCTTAATGGACAGTGTGCATCTGAGCCAAGCCAAAGCTAAGTCCATAAATCCACACTGTTACTTGGATGCTCAGACCCAGCTTGGAACAACTTCTCATGGAGTCTATGCAGACTATCCAGATTGCTTACTTAATTATAGTTACCATTGCTTATTTAATGCACAAAAATGCAATATTTTGGAGAGTCAAATACAAGGCCTCAAGGTTACATACATGTCATGTGTATAAAGCATGCAGATTAACCATTTGGTAATATGAGTTTGTCAGTCCAAGGTGCTTGTTTTTATAATGGCCCCTGCTGTTTACTCTTGGCCATTACTGGCAATGGTTGAATATTGTTGATAGGTGCCACATCACCTGTCAGCCTTGTTGACAACCTACACCACTACATCCCCAGCTACCCCTCCCATCACCTCCCTGCCATATGATTGTGCACAATACTGCCAAATCCAAATACAATGCCAGGTCCCACTGCCATGGATACCACCACCCTCTCTCATACCCACCCCTCTCAGTGAAAATAGCAACTGCAAAATCACAACAATAAAAGCTGCAACAAGAACTACAGAGACACCTGCCACATTACCAGTGACTGCCTGCCCACATCTGCTAGTGGAGCAGCTAGCATGGCAGACATGGGTGGTGCAGTGGTGTATTCCATATGGTAGAACCATCACCTGGTGGCTGGGTGTGCACCCCTGGATGTGCTGTCTAGACCAAGTAATGCCAATCACCCCTGTGCCCTAACCAGATGTGTGTAAGGTGAGTGCATATGTGCCCCACATCTAGTTGCTCAGATATACCTTGTTCTATTGTATATGCACCTATATGCTACTGTATACCTTGAGACTACCTTGGTATAGTTCTATCTACCTTGTGATATGTTCTTATTCCTTTTACAAATATTAGTTTACTTCTTATTGATACTTTACCCCTGTACTATTTGCACAGCTCCAGTAGGCTGATATAGACTCCTGGTACCCCACAGTATTTATCCAATGTACCTATTTACAGATTGGACTACCCAATTGTGTGATATAAGGAAGTAATATCAATGCAAATGCCTATCAATGCTTCTTGATCTTTTACCACCACCATCTGACCATGGGAATTTGTCCCTCCTGCACTAGGTTATCCCTAAACTACCTAACACCTCATCCCTAATCAACATTGCCCTTCATCAGACCACTCTTTTGGCCTGGGCCACTATCCTTTTATACCATATCCAAATTTCTAACTTATCAGAGCTGATCCTGACTATCTGCAGGGTCATCTCATCTTGCCTGTACTGGGGGCTTCACTAATCTGTTCACATCCACCTCATCAACTACCAGGCCACATGAGGACACCACAACTCTTGTACTCTGCTTCATGCAGATCCTTAGGGAGTGTCACCACCAACATTTTCGACAATTTATTTGTACTTGCTTAACCACTACACCCAAATACAAAAGGAGGAAGGGGTCTGGCCTCCAATCAGCTACTGTCCCTGCACAGAGCACACCTCTTGGGGAGAATGCCAGTTTATTGTCCTATGGTGGGATTTGGCAGCCTCATTTTGGAGGGGAGTCATTGCTTTGGGAGAGCGGTGTGGAACAGGGGGGAAAGTAATAGGGGGGATTCAGGAGAGGGGGAGCAGGTTTGAGGTATGGGTTGTTCATTTAGATTGGACATTTATCTTTGACACTGGGGGGGAGTAATGGGTTTCCAGGGTGACCTGAAAATACCAGGGGGGGAGTGGAACGGGGTACCAATGTGAAGGGAGGGGACCATGCCCCAACAAGCAAAGGCAAACCTTTAAGGCATTGGGAGGTTCAGACATGGTACAGTACAATACTGTTGGACTGCAGGTATCCTCAGTCTAGACCTGTAATATGACCTGGAGAGCAACTTAGTGTACAGCTCCACCCTGATGGCCCATACAGATTACTTAGTGGTAATAGGTGTTTATGCCCACATGTAGCTGGGTCAAACCCACATGTGCTTAATATTATTATATGACCAAAAAAAAAAAAAATTGCAAATGCCTATAATAGAACCAAGTTCCCACAGTATTGAAATATATATCAACTATTCAACATTTAACAATTTATTTCTAGTCTTGCATCCTGGGTTAATCAAGAACTTATCAGATATGCTAAAAATAGAAATATCATCATCAAAGACAAAGTTCAAACAAATGTACATATGCCTGTTAAGTGTTTTTTGTTGTGTTATCACATACTATATTTAAGCGTACTTATATAGCTAGCCATTGTCAAGATATTGAGCATTATAGATTCCAGGAGCATCCACATTGACTTGTTTGGCTATGCTTATGGCCAAGTAATATATAAATGTGATGTTAAAATAGATATAACAAGAGGTTATAATCAAATTTGGAAAGGTACAAACAAATATAAATATACATTTCCTGGTGTACCCCCTCCATAGGTCTAGGAGTAGTGGCAATTTTAATTGTCTCTGTTAGCCTTGTATTTGCTGAGATATGCATCATCTATATTGTGGGAACTTCAGTAATATTGTTTGTTTGGCCAGATGTTGGCGAAGTAATATACAGATCATAGTCATTTGTAAAATGTAGTAAGAAAATTGTTGTTGATAATGTGGTTTGGAAGGGTACAAACAACTACAAATACATATAAACATACATATAATGTATTCCTTTACAATATGTAGTAGTAGCATGTCCATCAGCTTTGTATTTGCTGAGATAAGTATCATCTATATTGTGGGAAATTTCTTTAGTATTATTGTTTGTTTGGCCAGATGTGTGGTGAAATGATATACAGACAGTATTCATTTACAATATGTTGCAAGAAATTTATTGTTGATGAGGTTTAGAAAAATAAAAACAAATACAAACACTTACAAACATATACATGAGGTACTACTTCACCATATCTAATACTAGCAATTTAAATTACATCCATAAGCCTTGTTGTTGTTGAGATATGCAATGATTTATATTGTGGGAACTTTGATGTTATTGTTTGTTTGGATAGCTGTGTGGCAAAGTCATATACAAACTTGATATTCATTTGTAACATGCTTGTAGTGAGAGAGCTGCTTTTGATCATGATGTTTGAAGGTGTACAAACAAATACAAATACATATAAATATCTCCATTGGGTAGCCCCTCATCATATCTAGTAGTAGCAATTTAAATTGCATCCATAGGTCTTGTCATTGTTGAGATATGTAATGTTTTGTATTGTGGGAAAAGTTTGACCCAAAGTGGAACAAGCCTCTTGTAATCGTGCTTACGTTTGTCAACTACACTGTTAGAGCTAACAGCGTAGTTGACAAACGTAAGCATGATTATGCAGTGGACAGTTATTAATTAATTCTTGAGATATCCTAAGAAAAAGACCAATTAACTCGAATTTATATTATTAAATGCTGCGCTCAGTTGCCTTTTTTGCTCGAAATCCGCGCGTCGGCTAATTTTGATTCCCACAGTTAGAAAAATATTTCCACGACTACAAAGTGTTACTGATGTACTTCAAAATGTTTACTGATCATGTTCTAATGAAATCTCGGAACACTTCAAACTTACTAACTGTGGGAAAAACAACACTGGATCTTGTTGGGTACGCTGAATTTTCCCCGCAAACCCAGGATGATGAACAAGTTACTTATGTAAACATAAGGACTTGTAAAGAAGCTCCCCTACAAGTGGTACAGGGTATATGTTCTTTATTGTTCCTTCATTTAGTCTCCTGTAATCCTGAGTTGGTCGAAGTTTTGCTGAATCTTTCTTTGATACAAAGAAGAAGGGTGATGGTCTGATGTATCCTTTTTGCATGTTTTCATCAATGAATTCATCCAGTTTTCCTTGTTCTGCCAGACTGGTGGGATAGATCTTACAATCCTTTGGAATGAAGTCGGGTTTTAGATCTATTGTGTGGTCCCATGATTGTCATGTTGGCATTCTTTCTGAGTTTGTTTTGTTGAATAATGATGCGTATTCTTGATAGAATTCTGGTAGTGTCTTCTTTGGCTTCTGGTCTTCAATTTCTGCCTTGTGTTCCAGTTCCTGTGATATTGATGTCTTTGCCTTGATCCAAATGGATTCTTCTTTGTCATCTTCCAGGTAGATGTATGTCCTAAGTAGGTTGGTTTCTTGTTCATCATCTCTTTCATTGATTCCTAAAAGAATTGGTTGCCAATCTTCAAGGGGTTGATTCCTTGGGATTTCTTCTGGGTATTCTTCCTGTATTTCTGTTACTGTTGCCTTGGGGTATTGCTGTGTTTGTTTCATCTGTCAGATTTCTATATTATTTCAGATTGCTTCTGATAGAACTCCTTTTCTGATGCTTGGTCTGAAGTCAAGTGTTCCTTTCTCCCAATCAATCTTGGGGTTGTACCATTTTAACCATGGTAGTCCAAGGATGATGTTTTCTTTTCCTAATCTGCTAACTAATAGTCGGATTCTGATTTCTTCATCTCCAATTCAAATCTTGGTCCATACACAGTCTGTGATGTTCCCTGATTTGTTCTTTGTTCTGTCTATGTTTCTGACTGAGATTGACTTTCTCAGTGGGGTTGTCTTTATTTTGTTTTCTTCAACAAATGTTTTGTCAATGAAGATTCCTCCAGCTCCACAATTGATAAGTCCAATTGCTGGGGTTTTGATGTTTTTCTGTTCTTCAATCACTGTAATTGGAATAGAAAGAGATTGTCAATTCATTTCTCCTAAAATTACAGGTGATAGTGTAACAGAATAAGTCTTGGCAGGTACTGACATTGATTCAGGCCACCGCTTTAAAAACCCTCATCTTCCATATTCTTTATGGTGATCTCCTTCTCTTCTTTGTCCAATCCTGCTAAAAGGGATTGGATCTTTGTATAGGCATCTTTGCCTTTCATTGGTACTTTTGGGTCTTCCTTTTGTGGGGTCTGGGGAATAGAGCCTCCAGCTCTATGGTCTGATGCTCAATGTCCATACTTGTGACATTTGAAACATAATCCTCACTTCATGTCTTTCCTGGATAGTCAATCAATCTATATCCATTGCGTTTGGGTCTCTGGCATTGTTTGGGACATATTGGGGATTGTTCTGCTGGAAATTGTATTTCTTTCCGTTGTTTCCTCTGATTCATGCTACAATTGACCTTGCATGTCTGAACTGGGTGTCAAATATGGATGCTTTCTGGTACCAGCCTTTGATGGTGGTAGGTGGGTTATCCATTGTTAAAATCTTCTGCATCAAGGAGGGTGGTATTCCTTCCATGAAGTACTCGATGAGTGCTTTGTCTTCCGTGATCTGGCTTTCTGATGCAGCTGATTTGAACTCTGCAATGTAATCATCTGCTGTCATGTTTCCTTGCATGCACAGCATCTTCAGGGTCTGTCTGGTGTCTCCTGCTTCATCTGGTGTGGAAAACGCTTCTTTGACTGTCATCATAAAATCTGTGAAAGTGCCTGGGTTTTCACTTTTTTCTCCATACCAGGACTTCTTCCATGATCCTGCTGTTCCTCCTTTTATATATGAAAGCACATAAAGGATTCTTTTCCAATCCATGTTGTAAATTCTGTGTTCACTCCCAAGTACATCTTGCAATCAAGGACAAAGTCCTTTGTTATCTTTCTGTTTCCATCAAAAATATTGGGTGAGCTGAGTTTGATCTCAGTGGGTCTTTGTTTGTCTGCCATTTCTATGTCAGAATTGGGTGGTATCAGGGAGTCTGGTGATTTGGGTTTTGGTGGTTCTTTAGGTTCCTTTCTTTTAGAACTTTCTGTCTTTGGTTTTGGTGTTGTGGGTGTTTCTATCATCTGTGTGACTACTGCAAGTCTTGGCTGTTCTTCTGCATCTTGGAAGTCTTTGTTGCTGAAGGCGCTGATAGGGCCCGAAATTGTTTGCACTTATAAAGTCAACAAGTAAGGCTATTAGTATCATTTCTAATAACCAAGTAAATGGTAATAAAGGATTAGAGTTGAGCTCTGAGATGGCTAATCAGAGTGAACTAGTCTAATGGATAATACACTATCAGTACAGAGGACTATGAGTATGGCCTATTATTAGCCCTATTCACCATGCCTGGTTACAACCTCAGTATCTTAGTTCATAAGTAACTGTTGTAGTATGATATCATTAGTCTGGGGATCATCATTAATAGGAGAAGTAATTGTAAATTTGGGACTTGCACAACCCAATCCTAGTCAGGGGCACTTGGTATTAACTACTGGAAGAAACGGGACACCATGAATAACAACTGGGATGATCAGGAGAAGTAAACAACAGTGCCATGCTATTTTAAATAACCAAGCACATGGTTGGGCCTTGATAAGAGTTTAGCCAGCTCTTTCAATATTGGATAAGTAACCAGTAATGACATAATTGGCATGCATGGCATGCGCGCCAAGTCGTAGAGGACGGGTCAGCATTAAATACAAGATCCTTGGCATGGGGGAGCACAGTTCCATATAAAATTTACAATTCCTTATGATATTTAGTTTGTACACTATAAATAGACTGTAGATGAGTAGCGCAAAGGTAAGGAATCTTGCCCCCACTTTGCGCTACTATAGAGTATACAAATCACATTTGTTAAAACACTATTGCATGCCTGAATTAAGGCTCAGATTGCTTCAAAGTTGTCTTGATTGGAATTGTTTGAAGAGATCACAGAATTGAAGAGTCTTAGTTCACTTGGAACTTAGTACCGCATTGTCCATTGGAATTACTAGGCACTTGGCCTTTAGTGCACTTGGCACTGTTTGTTTAATAAGTCACTTGGACTTATAGATCCACTTGGGATCATTAATAATTGAACATACACTTGGTACTCAGTCTATTGGATCAAGAGATATTATAAATATACCTAGCAAGCTTTAAACTTGTGTTAAAGCTTTGTCTGAATCAAACCTGTCAAGAGATCATTGGAAAGGGCCTTGACTAGTACTGTTACAAATTCCCTACTCACATGCCCTTATCATTTCTTTTCTTACATACTACTGATTGCCGGATACTTATCGACTCTTATCTTTCAAAGGCCCATATATGCACTTCCTTTCCCATGCTTATTCATCCTTTGAATTATGCTTACTCATTCTCATCTTAGCTTACTCATTCCTTTATCTATAACCAATAGCGTAAACCATGCTTATCGGACTCTTACATATATATACGGATAGTTTAGCTTAGCTAGCTCTTTAGCTTGACCTAGCTGAATCAACCTTATTCATCTACTCTGATCTCTTGACGCGAACTTGATCCTACTTGCCTTACGAAGGGAGTAGTGCATCTTTGATTCAACGATCTGACTTTAGCCCCATTGAGGGAGTCATTGGACATTAGACTTACAAAGTCAACGGTCTATAGTGAATGAACGATAAACCAGATTGATCCAAAGGATAAGGCTTAAACAGCTGTAACAAGTACTATTCAAAGCTTAGTGCTTCCAAGCACTTGAACCTGAACTCAAAACAGGCGATTCCTACTGTTTGTGTGTTGATTGTTAGATTTGGTGTGTGTGTGTGTAAGAGATTACATTTCATAGCATCAGCACACTTATAGCACAGGAGCCCCCTTTCAGTGCTATTTGTGGCATGGTTCTGAACAGTTGCTTGTTGAAGCGCTTTCATTACATCCTTGAATCCACTCCTTGTATTCTTCTCATTTACTTGGAGATGGTCTAATAAATTAACTATTTGTTGTTTTATTTTGTCCATCTCCACTTTGATCTTGGGCACTGCTGTTGCTGTTACAGACATTATAAAAGATCTATTCATGTCTGGAATATTCATGTTGGCTACGCCTTCAGAAATGCTGATTGCAGTTGCTATAACTTCCTCCAGATCATACTGATCTCCTTTTTGTCGTGTGAGCACGGCAGCTTTGGCAATAGTATTAGGATCTGCTTGGTTGTTTGTAGCAATGGCCTGTCCTGCCTGTGTGGCATTAGACTGATTATTCCCTAGCAGGGTTAGCCTTCCTTGTACTTGGGATCTGAAGACTTTGTCTAGACACCCCAAGAACTTGGTAACTAATTCTTGGTCAGAGATAATAGGTGGCCTAACTCCCAAGAGTTTAATAGATTCTGCTTTGAATTCATGCTTTAGCTTTTTCAGCGTGGCCTCATCAGTTACTCCAATATGTGGGTTGGCATGACACACTGCTTCTAACTTGGCTACTGATCCTTCTACTTGATCAAGTGCTTCCAGATAACTAGAGATCAACTCTGTTTTGAAATCTGTCCAAGTGCCTGTTTTATAGTGGTCTAATGCCCTCCACTCATTCTCTGATTGTAGGTCTGCATACTTTCCTAACATTAACTTCTTTTCTTTATCATTTGTAATGTTACACTCCTTCCATAGGACCTCCATGCACTCCAGAACCTGGATTAAGCCTGTGGGCTCTTTTCCTTTGAATACTGGTGCATCACGGGTGCCTGGTTGGGGCATATATTTACAAGGGGGTTCAGTCATGATTACTGAACAGTTCTGAGTAGCTAACAAGTTTGGGTTTGCTACTGGGTTTACTACGGATGATCTTCCATGCGCTACTGGTCTACTAGTAGTTGATATGTTTCCTAAGGGCTCTGGGGTTCTAAATACTTGCCTTGGTCCTGAAGATCCAAAGGCTGGTTGTGAAGATCCTCGTGTGCACGCATGTCTAGGAGGTGGTAATGGCTCTGTTACTCCAGCGTTTTGCAAATTTTTAGTCCTACACATTTTTGTAGCTACTTGTCTTGCAAGTGGCTGATTAGTTAGTCTGTTTGACAAGCTGGCTTGTGGGCGTGGCTCTTGAGACAGATTGACTAAACTTTCTCTGCTCTACTTCAATTTGTAGACAATGTTACTCGTCTTGGTATAATATTTTTCAAAGAAAGATGCTCTTCTTAGACTATTCAAAACTCTGAACCCTTGCAGTGGGCTCCAGATGAAAGGGGGCTCCTGGGCTATAAGTGTGCTGATGCTATGAAATGTAATCTCTTACACACACACACACCAAATCTAACAATCAACACACAAACAGTAGGAATTGCCTGTTTTGAGTTCGGGTTCAAGTGCTTAGAAGCACTAAGCTTTGAATAGTACTAGTCAAGGCTCTTTCCAATGATCTCTCGACAGGTTTGATTCAGACCAAAGCTTCAACACAAGTTTAACTTGAGGTAGAGGGCCATTACTGGCAGATACGAGTCCTTATGTTTTTTTTTTGATTAACTTTTCTTTATATTTCTAGAACCAGGTTGTTGCAATAGAACTAGCTATCCAGAATCTCTTTAACTTTATATTACTTTTTTTTGTTGATAAGTTTGGTTCTGGAACACTTGTCAGGCATTGTCCTAGAATTAGATTGTAGGGTACAGGGAGTAGCTTGACATCATGGAAGGCCTGATGGATACACAACATGAAGATGTAATATGACCACACATTTGAGCTTGCCAAATACTTGTTGCACTTCTGTAAGGGGTCATGTTGCCAAGAGGCTCAGACAGGGAGCAGTATACACAGTATGAATAACCATGCAGGGAAGGGATGAGCATAGAGCACTAGAGGCTTGACTATGAGTAGAGAACACAGCCCAAGTCTATTGCAAAGGTGCCCTTCCATGAAGAGGAAGGGGCACCTTATATACAGTACATTGTACCTATGTCTCAAATAACAACAGAATCTGATATCAGTAACTCTACTGATGTACAGTGGCTCAAAAAACTGCCCCAATGTTTGTACATTTTTGAAAGATCAATATGGTATGAAGTGCTGACATAAGCAGGGAACCTGGGGTAATTATGTAAGATACTATGACATCGTGGCTTTCCAATGGACCCTGGATCATGTGATTTGGATCAATATCCATTAAGCTATAAGCCAAACAAAATGGTTACTTATTGGGGCAGTTTTTTGACCCTTATCTTATTTTCCATTATTCTGGCATTTATGATCCAATGCAAGAACATTATGGACTGTGGGAAGAATAAACAATGTCATGTGACTTTATTTGTATCAATTTGACATGTTGGAATTGGTTCAATCATCTTCTTGACCTCTTACCACCATCATGAAAGCCATTTCTACTGCTCAGCACAATACTGTTGTTTCTCTCCTCAATGAGGGCTATTCTCAGCGTCAAATCAAGGAGAAAACTGGTCTAGGGAAGGGTACCATCAGTAGGATCAGCAAAGATGTGGATGGAAACAAAGAAAACAACCTTGGTGGCTGCCCCTCCAAGCTGTCTGTTCGTGACAAACAGTCAATTATTCGTCAAATCAAGTCAGGGAAGCTTGATAATGCAGTTCAGGCTACCCAATTCATCAATGGCATCATCCCCAATCCTGTCACACCCCAGACAGTCAGAAATGCACTCAAGGAAAATCAATTTTATGCTGCTACAAAGAGGAAAGCTCCTCTTCTCAAACGAGCCCATCGCATCCGGCGTCTCCAGTTTGCAAAATATCATGAAAGCTGGACTGTGGAGGACTGGAAAAGGGTTCTATGGACAGATGAGACCAAAATCAATAGGATTGGGTCAGATGGAAAGGTTTATGTCTGGAAACAAAGGGGAGAACCACCATCTGATAGAACAACATCACCTACTGTCAAACATGGAGGAGGAGGAAACCTCATGGTATGGGGTTGTATGGGGTGGAATGGAGTGGGAAAGCTCATAGAGGTGCAGGGGAACATGGACAAGGTTCAATACTGTGAAATTTTGGAGAGTGGAGTTCAGGAAAGTTTTGAGAAGTTGGAAATGGTGGATGGCGAGCGCTACTTTCAGCAAGATAACGACCCCAAACACACATCTGGACTGGCCACACAGTGGTTTGAAGACAACAACATTCAAGTCCTTGGCTGGCCTGCCCAATCCCCTGACATGAATCCAATAGAACACCTTTGGGAACATCTCAAGCGCCGTCTTAAAGAATATCCGACACCACCCAAAGGAGTACATGAGTTGTGGGATAGATTGGCTGAAGAGTGGGGTGAAATTCCACTAGAGGTATGCCAAAACCTGATAGAAAGTATGCCCAGGCGGATACAAGCAGTTATAAAGGCAAAAGGTGGTCATACAAAGTATTAGATAGAAAATTAATAGAGGGTCAAAAAACTGCCCCAATGAGTAATCATTTTGTTTGGCCTATAGCTTAATGGGTTTTGATCCAAATCACATGATCCAGGGTCCATTGGAAAGCCACGATGTCATAGTATCTTACATAATTACCCCAGGTCCCCTGCTTATGTCAGCACTTCATACCATATTGATCTTTCAAAAATGTACAAACATTGGGGCAGTTTTTTGAGCCACTGTAACAATACATCTGTGATATGTTAGTCCAGAGTAAACTACTATCTGTCAAGGGGTTGAAGCAGTGTGTGTCAGAATAATAGATACATATAACAGTGAGGCTATGCAAGCTGTGCAATAGTGATTCTAATGGCTAGATGTGGACAAACAAGTGATCCCCTTACAACTTCACCCATATCCATGGTTATACCAATAGAAGTTGGTGTTTATAGATCCTATACAAATATCCACCAATAAAAGGTAACAATATATATCTAGGCATTTTCCTTAAAAACAAGTCAGCTGGTAAAGTGGGGACTCAGACTCTCAGAGATGGACTATGTGAAAAAATTAACAAACTTGGAAATGTAGATCCATATTTGTATATTCCAAATATACAACCAACTCAGTAGCTTCTCTGGGGACTTTATGCTGAGCTATATGGGCCACACAGACCACACAGACAAATGCAGGTGTCTACAGTCTGAGCTCAGACCCTGTTTGGCAGGGAGCCCTGCTTAATTGGCAGTCTGCATCTGAGCCAAGTCAAAGCTAAGTCCATAAATCCACACTGTTACTTGGATGCTCAGACCCAGTTTGGAACAACTCCTCATGAAGTCCATGCAGACTGTCCAGATTGCTTACTTAATCATAGTTACCATTGCTTATTTAATGCACAAAAATGCAATATTTTGGAGAGTCAAATACAAGGCCTCAAGGTTACATGTCATGTGCATAAAGCATGCAGATTAACCATTTGGTAAGTCCAAGGTGCTTGTTTTTATAATGACCCCTGCTGCCTACTCTTGGCCATTACTGGCAATGGCTGAATATTGTTGATAGGTACTACATCACCTGTCAGCCTTGTTGTCAACCTCCACCACTACATTCCCAGCTGCCTCACCCATCGCCTCCCTGCCATATGATTGTGCACAATACTGCCAAGTACAATGCCAGGTCCCACTGCCATGGATACCACCACCCTCTCTCATACCCACCCCTCTCAGTGAAAATAACAACTGCAAAATCACAACAATAAGAGCTGCAGCAAGAACTACAGAGGCACCTGTCATATTACCAGTGACTGCCTGACCACATCTGCTAGTGAGCAGCTAGCATGGTGGACATGGGTGGTGCAGTGGTGTATTCCATATGGTAGAACCATCACCTGGTGGCTGGGTGTGCACCCCTGGATGTGCTGTCTAGACCAAGTAGTGCCAATCACCCCTGTGCCCAAACCAGATGTGTGTAAGGTGAGTGCATATGTGCCTCACATCTAGTTGCTCAGATATACCTTGTTCTATTGTATATGCACCTATATGCTACTGTATACCTTGAGACTACCTTGGTGTAATTCTATCTACCTTGTGATATGTTCTTATTCCTTTTACAAATATTAGTTTACTTCTTACTAATACTTTACCCCTGTACTATTTGCACAGCTCTAGTAGGCTGATATAGACTTCTGGTACACCCACAGTATTTATCCAATGTACCTATTTATAGATTGGACTACCCACTTGTGAAACTTAAACTAATTGTTTAAATTTTAAGACAATTAATAAACAAAGAATACACCAAATAGTTAAATCACTAAGGAAGTAATATTGATCCAAATGCCTACTTGGGTGGAGTGGGCCAACACACTGTGTGGCTCCATTCCACATTCAGGAAGTTGTAAATGAGTAGAAACAATGTAGATGATAGTTTATAGAGGTCATGTGACCATGGGAAAATGTTACCAAGTAAACAAGCAATACCTGTGCACAAAACCCAATGCCATAGCTTGCCTGGTTATGGAGAAAACACGAAAACCATCAGAACTAACTTTTCTCAGGATTATGGACACTAATAAGCATTCAGATTGTTGTCATGTATTTGGTATACTTATATGGTGGAATAGATCATGTGACATGTGCCAATAAATAGAGAAATCAATGTAATTTGTATTTCAGGTAAATATAGTAGTAGTTGTTGATTATTCCAATGTTTAGTGTAATTTCCCACAAGGGTCATGTTTGGTAAGGGTCATTGTTGTTATAAGATGTTTGTTCACCCCTGACATAACACACAGACCTTCAAAACTAGCTGAATCTGGACATTTCTAAAATTTTGCTCAAAATGGACTGTGGGAAAAATATGCTCAACAAGGAAATTGTAGAGCCATGTTTGTACATTCCAAACATATAAAAACAAAGTTAATAGCTTTACTGGTTATGGAGAAAAACACAAAATAAATTTTGAAACACAACACTCTGAAATATTAGATATGCATAATTTTGATGGCATCATCAAAAGCATTATGTAAGCATCCCAAAAACATGCAAATTATGTCACAACACTTTGTATTTGTGGAGAAATGCTGTAAAAAGCTATAAGAGAAGAAAAATCCCATTATGGAAATATTTTCCCACGGTGTTGAAATATGAATCAATGAATGAATCAATCAATCAACTTTTTGCCCAAAAACTGGGTTGATAAAGAACTCGTAATCAATCAATCAATCAATCAATCAATCAATTTTTTGCCTGAAACCTGGGTTGATAAAGAACTCATAATAATAGAAACAAGTTCCCATAGTATTGAAATGTATACCAACTATTCAACATTTAACATTTTATTTCTAGCCTTGCATCCTGGGTTAATCAAAAACTTATCAGATATGCTAAAAATAGAAATATCATCATCAAAGACAAAGTTCAAACAAATGTACATATGTCTGTTAAGTGTTTTTTGTTGTATTATCACATACTATATTTAAGCGTACTTATATAGCTAGCCATTGTCAAGATATTGAGCATTATAGATTCCAGGAGCATCCACATTGACTTGTTTGGCTATGCTTATGGCCAAGTAATATATAAATGTGATATTAAAATAGATATAATAAGA
This sequence comes from Collybia mongolica, assembly GCA_013420905.1. NCBI lineage: Eukaryota > Fungi > Basidiomycota > Agaricomycetes > Agaricales > Clitocybaceae > Collybia > Collybia mongolica. The sequence continues at coordinate 2,566,741 of JAAXNY010000004.1, forward strand.
GATTATAATCAAATTTGGAAAGGCAAACAAATATAAATATACATTTCCTGGTGTACCCCCTCCATAGGTCTAGGGGTAGTAGCAATTTCAATTGTTTCTGTTAGCCTTGTATTTGCTGAGATATGCATCATCTATATTGTGGGAATTTCATTAATATTGTTTGTTTGGCCAGATGTTGGCAAAGTAATATACAGATGATATTCATTTATAATATGTAGTAAAAAGGTTGTTGTTGATAATGAGATTTGGAAGGGTACAAACAACTACAAACACATATAAATAAACACATCATGTATTCCTTTACAATGTCTAGTAGTAGCATGTCCATCAGCTTTGTATTTGCTGAGATAAGTATCATCTATATTGTGGGAATTTCTTTGATATTATTGTTTGTTTGGCTGGACCCCCCCTAACCACCATGCTTTTGTTGCATGGACTGTGCATCTTCACCATGAAGAGCACATCTTAACCTTCCTCCTTGACATTGTGGATGTCCCTGAGGTCCATTATGTTCTTTGACTTTGATTGACACTTCTGATTGTTGCCTCACAGTCTCACACAGGGGATGCACTTGCAAGGGCATCCCACAAGATGCTAGTTGAGCATGGCTTGACACAGAAGGTAAGTGTGATGGCTACAGCACCTCTTCCATTGCTGACATGTGATTTAGATGTTGACATTTTTTGGTGACAATGCAACATCAAATGACAAGCAGATGGCACATTTACATTGATTACCAAATACATTTGAATCTGTCAACTGTGTTTGGTGCTTCAACCACACAATGCAATTGTCTGCAAAGACTCTCCAACCATTTGCCTCTGCTGCTCTACCACCTTGCCTGCTGAGCCTGAACCTAACCCCAATGATAATGAGGACAATCTACCAACCCTTGAAGAGGTGGATGACAAAGATGAAGAAGAGGATGACAATGACAATAGGGGGAGCAGAGAGGAAGAAGACTCCAAGGCTGAAGATGATGAAGATGAGGTTGACAAGGTGTTTGATGGCTTGACAGAGGAGTGTGAACAGCTCCTTGATAATATGGCTGCTGTTTGCACCACCCTTGATAAGGTGCACTTTGCTCCCATGAGTTGGATCACACTGTTGCTAACTGTTTTGATTATGAAGATTTGCAAGTGCTCATTTGCCATTGTCCATTCTACTACAATTACCCCTCCAGCATGGCATGCAGCTTGCACTGTGCACCTGGTGGGGGAGGTTTTTCCCCCACTTAATGGATGAAAGCAGCATTTCCTAAGTTTAGTGGATGAATCTAAAGGGTATGAAATTGGGATGAAACTTCATCCCAGATATTTCATCCCTTGAGAGAATGAATTTCTGCTCTGATAATTTCAGAAATTTTCATCCCTTAGTGGTGTGAACTTTCATCCCATTAGAGGTGAATTATATGGGACAATTTTAATCCAGTGAAAAAGAGGGGAATTTCATCCTATAATGGGTGGGTTTTATTAGATCATTTTAATCTATTAGAGAGTGAACTTTCATTCCATAAAAGGTGGAATATGTGGGATGATTTAAGTTCAGCATAGAAGGTATTTCATCCCACAAATAGTGGGTTTATGGGATGACTTTACTGCCTTAGATGAATCATTTAGAAAAGAAGAAATTGAGATTTTGGTTAGATTAGAATGAAGTGTTATATGTAGTATGAAATGACTGTGTTAATTGACCTATATATATATATATATGACTAGTACTATTGGTCCATACTATGTACTTGAGTCTAAATTGTATTCAATATTGAGTACTTATAATGCACTGACTACATTTGTATAGAACTGCTACATACTAGAAAATGACATCTACTTACCAAATTTATGAAGAGGCTGGGGAAGGGGCCAGGAGGCCAGGCAGAAGTAGCAGCGGGTGATAATTGTGGTATGAGAGTGCATTGGGGTCTGTCTTTGGTGTCTGTGTCAGCATCTGCGCCTGCATCTGCATGCATGTCTGTGGCAGCGTCTGCGTCCGTGTTGATGTCTGTGTCTGTGTTGATGTTGGTGTTGATGTTGATGTTGGTGTTGGTGTTGGTGTCTGGATCGTCATCCATCATCGGTGTCGGTGTTGGTGTCTGCATTGTTGTCCATCATCGGCGTCTGCGCCTGCATCTGCATGCGTGTCCGTGGTGGCATCTGTGTCCATGTCAATGTCCGTGTATGTTGTCAGTAGCCTGCGTCTGCGTCCCTCACCTGTGTCCTTCGGCGTCCGTCCTCTGTGTCCATCGCACGTCTCGGATTCCTGAGGCTTTCCTGGGGGGGTTGTGCTGCATAGTGAGTGTGTGTGTGAGTAGAATTTTGTGACGACTCACCTCCCTCTGCCCCTTGGGGCGCCCTTTCCTTGTCATCCCCTCGTTCCATGTCCTTGTCCACCCTTCGCCCCACTCCCCTAGGTGTGCGCACCCTCATCACTGTTTGCCTTTCGTGTGTCTCAGGGAGCTTCTGGTGCTTGGGGGGCCATGCATTTGGTTTCGGCGTTTGCACATTGACATTGGGCGGTTTGGTGGGTGTTGCTGATGTGGTTGAAGATCATCAACAAAGGTGTGGCAACAGTAATGTGACCTGGTCACGTGCTTTGTAACCATGTGACCACATTTGTAGACTCAGGACTACTTGTCCCCTCACTAAGAATGCCAGTCTTGCCCAGTGGTTATCCATGCCAAAGGTATTAGTATTACATAATGATCCTCCCTGCAACTGTTCGAACCTGGTGGGTGCACATTTTTCAGCCTCCTATTAATAATGAATAGTATATGATTTGAATAAATAAATAAAAATATTTGTCAGCATCCTCAGATTTGATCACATGGCTTTGTTGACTGAGATGCCCAACAGCTGAACATTCCGAGCTATATTATGTGTTGGCAGCCGCTTTCACACACTTTCCTTCTTGCTCTCATACCACCACCATTGCCCGTCACTGCCTCCCATCCTCCCCCTCATAGTAAGCACTCTTCATTGATAGATTACAATTAGTATAATGTTAGATTACAATTACTATTGTAATACTTGTAGTAGTCATTTGAATTCCAATACAAACTATAAGGCTTCATTAAAAATATTAATAAATGCTAATAATGATCCTACAGGAAACCAAAGGACATCATTAGTATGCAGGATAAAACCATGCCTGACAATGTCCTCAACATGGTACACCACTTTGTTGACCTCAAAGTGCAGGTGGACAATGAGGGGGTCTCAGTATGTCTGTCAACCCAATCTAATCCAAAGCACATTAACATTGACCCATTTTTCAGATCACTTCATTACAACAAGGTCAACAAAGACAATGAGCAGTCTGGCAGTGCACGAAGACCAACAACTTCCATCCATTACTTAACTTTCTTTTATCTTTATCATGCTAATCTGACCAGCAAAACTCACCACCTTATGTAAAGTTGCTCATGCTAAAGAAAAAGTAGGGAGTCCTATTCCATGCCCAGTGTGTGGCATTGCTGGAAATGGGTTCTGTCTCCAGACACAGCTTCAGGATGACAAGGATTTATATAGGGCAATTTGGGTAAGTTTTCTCATTACTAACCTCAATACATGATTCTAACAAATCACAGTGTTGCGTTTGCAGTCTGGTTGGTAATTGTAAGGGGAACTCCATTTCCGCCTTACTTCGCCGATCTAGCTTACTTCGCGCTCACTCAATTACATTCACTACATCGCACGTTCATTACCTACGCCCACACGCACCCCCACTCTCTACTTTGCGCGCAGTTCGCTGCCGGACTTCGCACTTGTTCGGACTATCAAGGGCACGGTCACGTGACCTTCGCTAGCCCAACGCGTGTCGTCGTACCACACCGGGAACGTGTATTTAATGTAGTACTAGGTATATAGCACACCCCCCCTGATGGAGGCTCCTCAGAGAATTCTCTTAGGATCCCCTCCACCAGGTGAGTAGTACATATGTCGTACAAGTGAATACATCTCTTAGGATCCCCTCCACCAGCGTCGGCCCGCTCTACTAAGTTCGCGCGCACTCCGCCAGAGTTGCCCTTACAGTAGAATTCTCTCACCAGCAGAGACCGCGACCTCACCGCAGCCATTGCCAAATTCCGATTGGCAGAAACTGTCAGCTCTGATACAGAATCCGTCAAGACCGCGCGAGAATCGCCCTCTCCACCCTCCTCCGAACTAGAAGTGGAACTCCTACTCCGGCCGATGGACGCCGAAACAAGGATGGATAACATCAAACGAGACGTAGGAGATCTCAATAGGAAGGCGGAGGAACAAGCCGAGCAGCTTAAGAAGCTCACTGACAGCATCAACGCGCTGATCGCGCTCCAAACCGCGGCTCCCCCACCCCTGGTCAATACCCCTGCACCCAGCGCCCCGGTAAATAATGTATCAACACCTCCCCCCGCGACCCACGTTAATTCGGGACGACCTTCGGCACTCCGGCCATCGCTTCCCGATGACTTCGACGGATCGCGCGAACGAGGGCGTGCGTTCATTAACGCATGCGAACTATATATAAATCTTGTACCACACCAGTTCGCGGATGAAGTGACGCAGGTACGGTGGGCATACACCTTCATGAAGAAAGGCCGAGCGTATCTGTTCGCGGACCGGGCCATGCGATACCAGACCGCTACCGGGAACCCGAAGTACGCGACATGGGCCCTATTCCGCGCTGACTTCGCGGTCAACTTCTTCGTGCAGAGCGAAGCGCAGCGGGCGATTACGAGGTTGGAAACGAGCAGCTACCACCAAGGATCGCAATCGGTGGACGACTACACGGACGAGTTCAGGGATCTCATCAACAAGTCGGGATACAAGGAGGGATTGACAATTGTGGTGAAGTACCGGAAGGGACTGAGCGGGGAGATTCAGTCGCAGATCGCGACGATGGCAGTGGGACGACCAGCGGACGATCAGCCGGAACAGTGGTATGTAGCGGCGATGAAGTGCGATGAAAACCGCCTCACCAACGAGGCCTTCCTGAGCACTAAACCGGCGGCTCGCGCACCTCCCGCACGCACTACCTCGGCGTTTCGCGCACCGCCGCACTTCTCAGCCCCGACGCTGCAACGGATGGCGCCACCACCACCTCCGCCGCCTCCTGCTCTCCCTCCACCGGTTCCGATGGATGTAGACGCGATGCGGAGGGCTCGAACAAACATCGAGACCTGCCACCGATGTAAGCAGCCGGGCCATTTCCGGAAGGACTGCCCCCTCCGCTACGACACGCGGTTCATGTCAATGGAGGAGCAGCAGGAGTTCGCGCAGCACATCTTCGCGATGATAGACGCACAAGTCGAACCGCCGGCGGAAGAAGAGGGTTTTGTAGCGGACAGCGAGTGAACAGTACGCCCTCGCTGTCATCTGTAAACAGGTTCGCGTGTTTAGAAGTTGAGAATACAAGTGAAATTTCCCGAAACTACTACAGAAGCCGTACAAGATACCATCCCCGTCCCTAAACCGCTGCGCCAGAGACTCCCCCGATGGGAACGAGCTCTACCCAAGCGATTCGTAGTCGCCGCCACCCCCAGCACTCGCTCGCTGAAGCTCAAGATTGAACTTCAGACGACCGACACAGGCGAGACATTCGCGACGAACAGCTTGGTAGACTCGGGAGCAACGGGCCTTTTCATCGATTCTGAATTCGTGCGGAGGAACAGGTTGACCTCGCGCAAGCTAGTTCGCACTATTCCGGTGTTCAACGTCGACGGCACTCCGAACGAGAACGGGTCTATTTCGGAGATCGTAGACCTCATCCTCCGGTACAACGGTCACTCAGAACGCACCCACTTCGCGGTCACCAGCCTAGGGAAGCAGGATCTCATACTGGGCTACACTTGGTTGCAGGAGCACAACCCGGAGATCAACTGGCAGACCAACGAGGTGAAGATGAGTCGCTGTCCCAACAAATGTCGGACCTGCGCGAACGAGGTTAAATCGGAAAAGGCGGAGAAGCGTAAATTGGAGGCCCGCATCAACGCCTGTCGCGCAGGACCCATGCCTGAACCAGAAACAGAAATTGGAGAGGTTCCCGACTCTGAGCACGAAGGAGATATCGCCCTTGAAGATTGCATCGAAGAGGGCGACCGTATCTTCGTGGTCAACATCGGCGAACCAGGACAGTTTCAGAAGGCATCGGAAGAGATTCGGACAACCCAAACCATCTCGCAGCGACTAGCGGAAAAGATCCAAACGGAAGCCCGGAAGAACGCGTCCCAGCAGATCGCAGACTCCTTTGATCGTAATGCGCAACCCAAGACATTTTTCGATCTAGCACCGGCGCACATCCACGAATTTGAGGATGTGTTCTCCAAGACGTCCTTCGACGCTCTCCCAGATCGCCGACCGTGGGACCACGCGATCGAACTCGTCCGCGACGCAGAAGGGAAATCCTGCAAGGTCTACCCGCTCTCAGTCGCCGAACAAGCGGAGTTGGACAAGTTCCTCGAGGAGAACCTTGCCTCTGGTCGGATCCGCCCCTCCAAATCGCCAATGGCTTCGCCGTTCTTCTTTATCAAGAAGAAGGACGGTTTGCTACGCCCGGTACAGGACTACCGCGTTCTCAATTCGCTGACGATCAAGAACAAATACCCACTCCCACTCATCTCCGACCTTGTCAACAATCTTCGGGGAGCGAAATACTTCTCCAAATTCAACGTTCGCTGGGGATACAACAACGTCCGAATTAAGGAAGGTGATGAGTGGAAGGCCGCATTTCGCACAAACCGCGGAATGTTTGAGCCCCTGGTAATGTTCTTTGGTCTCACTAACTCGCCGGCAATGTTCCAAACCATGATGAACGAGATATTCCACGATCTCATCATGGAAGGAGTGGTATGTGTCTACATCAATGATATTCTAATCTACACAAAGACACTCGCCGAACACCGCCGAATTACGAGGTTAGTTCTCCAGCGACTCCGCGAACATAAACTGTACCTGCGACTGGACAAATGCAAATTCGAGAAGACCTGAATCGAGTATCTGGGGCTCATTATCTCGGAGGGGCAGGCGGAGATGGACCCGGTCAAGGTTGCCGGAGTAGCGGAATGGCCAACGCCCACGAACAAGAAGCAAGTGCAGTCCTTCTTGGGCTTCACGAACTTCTATCGGCGGTTCATTCGCGACTTCTCCCATATTGCGCAGCCATTGTTTGATCTCACCGGTAAAGACGTGCCTTGGAAGTGGGGTGAGTCGGAGCAGGAGGCATTCGAAGGGTTGAAGGAAGCGGTGTCGTCTAAACCGGTACTGATGTTCGCAGACAACAACCGGCCATTTAGGGTGGAGGCAGATAGTTCGGATTTCGCGACCGGCGCAGTACTTTCGCAACTCAGCCCGGAGGACGACAAGTGGCACCCGATCGCGTTTTCGTCAAAGAGCCTCAACGCGGTCGAGCGGAATTACGAGATACACGACAAGGAAATGCTCGCCATCATTCACGCACTCAAAGAATGGCGACACTTCCTTGAAGGCGCGCGACACGACTTCGAGATCTGGACAGACCACAAAAATCTAGAGTACTTCCGGACGTCCCAGAAGCTAAATCGGAGACAGGCCAGGTGGTCACTGTACCTCTCCCGATTCAACTTCTCGCTGCACCACAAGCCCGGACGAAGTATGGGTAAGCCAGACGCGCTATCTCGCCGAGCGGACCACAGCGATGGAAGCGAGGATAACCGCGATCTAGTCCTCCTCAAACCGGAGTTGTTCACAATCCGCGCGCTGGAAGGAATGGTCGTGGAAGGAGAGGAAAGGGACATTCTGTGGGATATTCGGAGAGGCAATCGCGAGGGACATCAGGAGGAAGCGGTGGTGAAGGCAGTGCAGGAGTTGAAGAAGTCCGCAGGAAAATCGGTTCGGAGCGCAGAGTGGAGGGAAGCGCAGGAGTTGCTGTATTTCCGCGATCGCATCTACGTCCCAAAACATGCTGACCTTCGCAGACGTATAGTTGCGCAACATCACGATTCGCGAATTGCGGGACACGCCGGAAGATGGAAGACGTTGGAACTCGTATTGCGCAATTACTGGTGGCCTCAAATGTCGCGCTACATCGGCGAATACTGCAAGACATGTGACCTCTGTCTCCGAACGAAGGCTCAGCGTCAACTTCCAAGCGGCGAACTTAAACCGCTGCCGATTCCGGAAGGTCGCTGGGACGTCGCAAGCGTGGATTTCATCGTGGAACTCCCCGAGTCGCAAGGGCATGATGCGATCATGGTAGTGGTGGACACGGTGGGTAAACGCGCGCACTTCATCCCAACCACGACAACAATTACCGCACTTGGATCGGCGAGGCTTTACCTCCAGCATGTGTGGAAGTTGCACGGCTTACCGAAGGCTATGGTCTCCGACCGAGGGGTACAGTTCGTGGCGGAATTCACAAGGGAGTTATATCGCATGCTTGATATTAAACTCACAGCGTCTACGGCGTACCACCCACAGACAGACGGACAGACCGAGCGAGTGAACCAGGAACTGGAGCAGTATCTCCGGTTATTCGTCAGCGAGCGACAGGACAACTGGGTCGACCTTTTACCGCTCGCCGAATTCCAGTACAATAACCACGTCCACTCCTCGACACAGCACTCGCCGTTCTTCCTGGACACCGGTCGACATCCACGCATGGGCTTCGAACCACAGACCGCACCATCCTGGCTGGAAACCGCGAACGAATTCCGTGACCGAATGAAGGACACCCTCGAGGAAGCCCGCACCGCATTAGCCAAAGCCAAGGACGAGATGGCGATGTACTACAATCGCCGCCGAAACCCAACACCCGACTACCAGGTTGGAGACCGGATGTATTTGGATTCGCGCGACATTCGTATCACTCGACCGTCGCAGAAACTGGCTCACCGCTACATCAGGCCCTACCCCATCGAAGCCAAGGTTGGATCGCACGCCTACCGCCTCAAACTTCCGCCGGCGCTATCGCGCATCCACCCAGTCTTCCATGTTGTCAAACTCCTACCCGCGCCGCACGACCCAATACCCGGTAGAACGGTCACCGAAGTCCCTGAACCCACTCTCATAGACGGCGAGGTACATTATGAGGTTCAGGAGATCATGGACAGCTGGATTTACAGGAACAAGCTGCAGTACCTGGTCGCCTGGAAGGGCTACAGCTACGAACAGAACACCTGGGAACCCGCCGACAAGGTGAATGCGGACGAGTTGGTCGCCGAATTCTACAGACGCAACCCCGGAGCACTGCGACGCGTACAACGCGTCCAATTCGCACAGATCCCGTTCCAACGCCGGCGTGAAGACACGCGAACCTAGAAGGGGGGTAATGTAAGGGGAACTCCATTTCCGCCTTACTTCGCCGATCTAGCTTACTTCGCACTCACTCAATTACATTCACTACATCGCACGTTCATTACCTACGCCCACACGCACCCCCACTCTCTACTTTGCGCGCAGTTCGCTGCCGGACTTCGCACTTGTTCGGACTATCAAGGGCACGGTCACGTGACCTTCGCTAGCCCAACGCGTGTCGTCGTACCGCACCGGGAACATGTATTTAATGTAGTACTAGGTATATAGCACACCCCCCCTGATGGAGGCTCCTCAGAGAATTCTCTTAGGATCCCCTCCACCAGGTGAGTAGTACATATGTCGTACAAGTGAATACATCTCTTAGGATCCCCTCCACCAGCCGGCCCGCTCTACTAAGTTCGCGCGCACTCCGCCGGAGTTGCCCTTACAGTAATGCTGGTGATCAGGAACTTTGGAATGAGGGATATGAATCAGAGGTATACTAGTTGATAGAGCATTCAAATTACAATACCTTAGATCTTATGGATGTTAAACCTTAACTGTACAAAATGAACAAAGTGTGTTTATTGATAACAGGGAAGAAATAATGAATTCAAATTTAAGTGACATAAATGGCATGGAATTAATCCCCACAAAGGCTATTATTCTCACCTGTGATGGTATGAAATCCATCCCTACAAAGGCTATTATTTTCACCTATCATGGTATGAAATTCATCCCATAGCCTCAAAAATTTGCAGTAATGTTACCCCAAAAAACATTGCTATTCTCACCCATCAAGGTAGTAGATTAATCCCATATTGATAGGAATTACCTCCCACAATGGTTGTTTTTTCCACCTATGGTGAAATGAAATTCATCCCATAGCCTCGAGAATCAGGGGGTATGAATACGGACAAATTTCGCATGAAATTCATCCACTAAATTATACCTTAAGGGGGGGTTTTCCATCCATTTTTCCCCCCACAGGGGGTGTGTTTTCAAACATCTTCAAGATGAAATTCATTACATTTTAGGATTGTTAAGTGAATGAATTTCATATTTTTAATGTATTATTTCTATTATTTAAGAGTATGAAACACAGGGTTGAATTTCATCTATTCTCAGTTTCACAGTGTACAATTCCCCATCATCCTCTAGGCCCATCTCATATTGCAAGTTGAACCCATGTCCAGTGGAGCCATGTAGCACCTGTGGTATTGTTTTCATTGATTCATCCTTTGTAGCTACAGCTTTGCACAAGGCATGGTTCTTATAAGTGATAGTGTCCTGATGAGGAAGGAACGGTTACCTCTTACTGTGTTCTTTTTTGAGGATGTCAAAGGTGGTTTGGCCTTGCTGCTTTGCTTTGATGTCTTGGACACCATGGTTTTGGACACTGTGGTTTTGGAAGCTTTGATTTTTGCCATACTGGAAGGAAGAACAATGAGTTTTATTTTTAAAGACTTGATAGAGGTTAAGATCTGTCAGTGGGGCTTTTGACACAGGAATGGACCACCAGCTGATTTTACTACCATAAGCACTGGAACTTTTCTTTCTGACCATGATCTTGTGACAGAAGGGTTCATGTAAGATAAGTTTACTAGCATAGAAATTAGACTGGGAAATTTGTGGAGCTAAGTGAAGGGATCTCACCACTCTAAATTTTGGACCCTCAACTGAGCATGGGTAAAGGCTCTTGTAGACTAGTGAAAATCATAATATATAAACCACAATACAAGTCAGGAAATTCAGAATACTATGAATACAAACCTCAAGTCCAGTTTTACTGTTACCTCTAAAATCCATCTTGCAATGCAAGTGATCATGGGGCAAGTGCAATGGAACCTCCGCCCTGGCACCATTTGGCGCTACCTCGGGTTCTTCTTTGACTGTCCCCTCACATTCAGAGAGCATGTCAAACGATACACAAACAAAGCCCTCACCTCTGTGAAGGCTATGCTCTCCCTCAGCAACTCTGTGCACGGGCTTAGGCCCAAGCACAAGTGAATGCTATACCGAGCCTGTGTTCTCCCCATTGCTACATATGGGAGCAGGCTCTGGATGTATGAGGGGGCCCGCATGGCAGGCCCTCTCAATAACCTCCGGAAAATGCAAAGGCATGCTTGCCTAAGACATCCCCAAACGGGGCTGGTGAGATCCTCGCAGGCATCCCCCCTATCCACCTTCATGTTAAGAAGTTGGTGGAAAGGAGTCATGTCCGCTCCCGTGTGCTTCAGGCCTTGCATGCCTTTCATCGTCTCATCGACGGGAACCACAAATTCTCTGTTGAGACCCTCAATGCCCACAACCCAAGCCGTAGGCTTGGGAAACTCATATCACCTGTTGTAGAGGCCTGGGCTAACCTTGGCCTCTCTTCCCTGGATCTGGACCCCGTCCACCCACTCAACCAACTGGGCATGCGCCCCAGGGACCTGTTCCCTGATTGCATAGTCTATGATATTGTCACCCCCCCACCTAAGGGCAGTGATCACCGCAAGGATTTCATGAAAGACTGCATCACATCGCTGAAGAGCGCTGTCGATGAGGCCTCTCACTCCCCATGGAGCATCTGCATCATCACTGATGCATCCACTCTGTTACGGCTGTTTAGGCCTTATCCTTTAGATCAATCTGGTTTGTCGTTCGTTTACTTGTAGACCGTTGACTTCGTAAGTCTAATGTCCAATGACTCCCTCAATAGGGCTAAAGTCAGATCATTGAATCAAAGATATACTACTCCCTTCGTAAGGCAAGTAGGATTGAGTTCGTGTCAAGAGATCAGAATAGATGAATAAGGTTGATTCAGCTAGGTCAAGCTAAAGAGCTAGCTAAGCTAAACTATCCATATATATATGTAAGAGTCTGATAAGCGTGGTTTACGCTATTTGTTATAGATAAAGGAATGAGTAAGCTAAGATGAGAATGAGTAAGCGTAATACAAAAGATGAATAAGCATGGGAAAGGAAATGCATATATGGGTCTTTGAAAGATAAGAGTCGATAAGTATCCGGTAATCAGTAGTATGTAAGAAAAGAAATGATAAGGGCACGTGAGTAGGGAATTTGTAACATTACCCCCTCTCTATCCCTAAAGTGTCCCAGCTTTAGTAGTCAATTGGCTCCCCTGTCATGTTTGCAATGGCTTCCGGATAATCGAAAGGATTGTCAATCCCATCGTCTACCTCTTTGTGTTCGTCACCAGCTCTGATAATACCCCACTGTTCTAGTCGTGGGTCTTTTGGGGCATTGGTCACAACAATGTCCTGGTGCTGGTTGAAAACATATTGGACAATATTGTTTTTCACAATTTATTGATGAATGTCCAAAGTTGAGGCATTGAGAGCATAATACATTTTTGTAGATGAGTGCTCATTCTACTTGGGTGAGGTCGATGGGTTTTTCTTGACTTCCAACGTAATTGAGAGGGTTCATTGTGTATTTGATGGGTTTGGGTGCTTTCTTCTTTTTAATGACAGATTTAGTGGCTTTTTGACCTTTCAAATGTTTAAATATTTCTTTGTTTGCAACCATGTCCGCTGGATCAGGAGTGGAATGTTGCGATGGTGAAGGGGATGGTTCGCAAAAAGGTGGGATTGGAAGGGGTTTGGGTTGATAAATAGGAGAATTCGGAGTCGAAGGTGTGGGTGTTCTGGGAGGAGATGTTTGTACTTCTTCATCAACTGTATCAACTCTTTCGGTTGATTCTGTGGGTGTTGAAGGCATGGATGTAGGTAGTCAAATTCCTTCTTGTAATAACAGAATTAGATCTTCTAGAATTCGAAATTCTTGCATGTCCATTAATTCTTCTGTAGTTTGATCTAGAGCCTGGCTGATATTTGCAGTTTGGTGATATAGCATGTCCCTGATTTCCAGGTATTTTTCAACCAGTTTGATGAGTTGATTGTGTGGTGGCTGATTGAATGCTTGAATCATTTGTTCGCGATGTTCTTCATGCATGAACCATGATAGGAACTTCTGGTGACATATGATCTTTGTTGTGATTTCAAGGCGTTCTTGAGATGCAATATTAATGATAGGGGTGTTAGGAGGGTTGGTGAGGGTGGTGGCAGTGGTGGTGTAGAAGTTGATAGGGGAAGACATTGTTTGTTAAGGATCTGGAATTTGTTGAGAGCGATAGTAGATGGTAGTTGGTTAGAGGCGATGTAGCTTCTGATAGGATTGAAGTATCATTTGAGCTCTTTTTAAGTGGTCTTCTGGTTCCCATGTGTTGTGTGCAGATGAGTAATCTTTCCATTTCACAAGGTATTGGAAGCCTCGGCCTCGTTGTCGGTGATTGATAATCCCTTCTACTTTGTACTCTTCTTCCATTGTGATGGAAGTTTCAGTTTGTACGTTACTGGTCTGCAGACTTCTTGGATTTTGAAGGGTCCTTCTCATTTTGGTGCTAGTTTCCTTGAAGGATAAGGAATTTGAAGGTTTGTTCCTTCTAACCAAACGTGTTCTCCTTGTTTGAATGGAGTGAAACCTTGTGTTGTCCTTTCTGCAACTTTTCTTCTTGCCAAGTTGTGTGCTGCCATAGCTTCTTCTCTTGCTCTGTTAAGTTCGATCATCCATTGCTCCACACTTGGAACGTTTGTCTTCTGGAATACTGATGGAATTGCTTGTGGTTCATATCCCATCATAAGAAAGAATGGGGATCTTTTTGTTGTGGAGTGTGTTCTTTGATTATGCGCGAATTCTGCAATTGGGTTAAGATCCTTCCATATTGCTGGGTTGTTCTGGCAGAACATTCGGAAATAGATTTTGAGCTCTTGATTTAATTGTTCTGTTTCTCCATCTGTTTGTGGGTGATACGCCGTGCTCATTACAAGCTTAATTCCAAGGAGTTTTCCTAGTTCTTTGAAGACTTTTGCTGTGAATTGAGGGCCTCGATCAGATAAGAAGGTGTCGGGTAATCCAAATCTTTTATAAACATGTTCCAGGTAAAGGTTCGCTGTTCCTAGAGCATCAATCGTTTTAGTGCAAGGGATAGAAATTACCCCCTTCGTAAGGCCATGATCTACCACAACCATGAGACTGTCTTTTCCATTGTTTTCTGGGAGGTCTGTGACAAAATTGGCTGTGACAAATGAGAAAGGGTGTGGTTCTCCATTTGTTGCAATCAATATTAACCCTGATCTTGTTGGGTGTGTGTTGACTTTCATTTGTTGGCATGTGGCGCAGCCATCAACATAATTCTTTATGAATACTCCCATTCCTGGCCACCAGTATTCTCAACTGATTAACTCTTGTGTTTTGTATTGGCCTGGGTGTCCTCCTGGTTTTGTGTCATGATATCTTTGCACTATTTCTTGTCGCAGCTTTGCGTCTGGTCCTACATAACATCTGTTCTTGAAAAACAGAAGTCCGTCTTTGAATTTCCAATCAGACAAGTTTGATTTGATCAGTAGTGTTCCTGTCTCTTTTAATGCTTCAATTGATTTTGCAAACATATCATCTTCTTCAACTGATTTCTTTAGGTCTTCTTGTAAACCTATATCAATCATTTTGATGAAAATGTCATCTGGTAGAAGGATCCGGTCTTCGTTGTCTGTGTCTTCTGTACTGACATAGTCTGATCTTCTTGATAAAGCATCAGATTGTATCATTCGTGTTCCGGGTGTGTGTACGAGTTTCAGATCAAATTGTGACAGGAACAAGCTCCATCCTGCTTGTTGTCGATTCAATTTTTGTGCCGTTCAGAAGTACGTCAGGTTCTTGTGCTCTGACAGAATTACTGTGGGAAATTGTGATCCTTCAAGGTAATGTCTCCATGTTTTCAAGGCTCGAATGATGCCTAATAGTTCTCTGTCGTAAATTTCGTAGTTTCTTTCTGTTTCTGTAAATGAATGTGAAATGTATCCGCATGGATGCCATTCTCCGTTGTCATTTTGTTGTCGTAGTACTGTGCCTGTGGCCCATTTCGAAGCATCTGATTCAATGTGAAATGGTTTGTTCTTGTCTGGCATCATGAGGACAGGTGATTTCAAAAATTTCTGTTTCAATCTGTCAAATGCTTCCTGACATTCTTGAGTCCATTTCCATTCAATGTCTTTTCTTGTCAGATTTGTTAATGGTCTGCTAAGTTCAGCATAGTGTCCAATGAACTTTCAGTAGAAGTTTGCAAATCCGAGGAATGATTGGACTTGTTTCACTGTTGTCGGGGCTGGCCAATCTGCAATTCCTGCTAACTTTGTTGGTTCTATACCTATTTCATTTTCTCTGATAACTAATCCGAGGTATTCAAGTTCTGTGGCTTCAAATACGCATTTGTCTAGATTTAGGTATAGATCGTTTTCCTTTAATTTATCCAAGACTTTTGTGGTCTTTTGTCGTAGATCATTGATGTTGTCAGAGGAAATTAGAATGTCATCCATGTAGATCAGGATCCATCCTTCGTCAATTTCTATTGCATAGATATTGTTCATCATGTTCTGGAATGTCGCCGGTGAATTGCATAAGCCGAAAAACATAACAAGAGGTTCAAATAATCCTCTGTTAGTTTTGAATGCTGCTTTCCATTCATTGCCTTCTTTGATCTGGACATTGTTATATCCCCATTGTAAATCCAGTTTTGTGAAATATTTGGCCCCTTTCAGTTTGTCAAGAAGTTCCCCTACAAGTGGTAAAGGGTATGCATTCTTTACTGTTCCTTCATTTAATCTTCTGTAGTCTTGAGTTGGTCGAAGTTTCGCTGAGTCTTTCTTTGATACAAAGAAAAAAGGTGATGCTTGTGGAGATTTTGATGGTCGGATATATCCTTTCCATAGATTTTTGTCAATAAATTCATCTAATTTTCCTTGTTCCACTGGACTAATGGGGTAGATCTTACAGTCTTTCAGAATGAAGTCTGGTTTTAGATCTATTGCATGGTCCCATGATCGTTGTATTGACATTCTTTCCGAATTTGTTTTGTCAAATAGTGACGCGTATTTCTGGTAAAATTCTGGTAGTGTCTTCTTCGGCTTTTGATCTTCAATTTCTGCCTTGTGTTCCAGTTCTTGTGATATCAATGTTTTTGCATTTATCCAGATGGATTCTTCTTCATCGTCTTCTGGATGGATGTATGTCCTAAGTAAGTTGACTTCATGTTCATCATCTTTTTTGTTGATTCCTAAAAGAATTGGTTGCCAATCTTCAAGGGGTTGATTCCTTGGGATTTCTTCTAGATATTCTTCCTGTATTTCTGTTACCATTGCCTTGGGGTATTGCCGTTTTTGCTTCATCTGTTGGATTTCTAAATTCTTTTGGATTGCTTCCGATAGAACTCCTTTCTTGATGCTTGGTCCAAAGTCGAGTGTTCCTTTCTCCCAATCAATTTTGGGGTTGTGCCGTTTTAACCATGGTAGTCCGAGGATAATGTTTTCTTTTCCAAGTCCACTAACTAATAGTCGGATTCTGATTTCTTCATCTCCAATTCAAATCTTGGTCCATACACAGTCTGTGATGTTCCCTGATTTGTTCTTTGTCCAATCTACGTTTTTGACTGAAATTGATTTTCTCAACGGAGTTGTCTTTATTTTGTTTTCTTCGACAAATGTTTTGTCAATAAAGATTCCTCCAGCTCCACAATCAATGAGTCCAATTGCTGGGATTTTGACATTTTTCTGTTCTTCAATCACTGTAATTGAAATAGATAATGATTGTTGATTCATCTCTCCTAGAATTACAGGTGACAGTGTAACAGAATAGTTTTCAGCAGGTACTGATGTCAATTCAGTCCACCTCTTTAAAAACCCTCATCTTCCATATTCTTTAAGGCGATCTCCTTTTTGTCTTCATCTAATTCTGCCATAAGAGATCTGATTTTCATGTAAGCATCTTTGCCTTTCATTGGTAATTTTGGTTCTTCCTTTCGTGGAGTTTGAGGAATTGAACCTCCTGCTTTGTGATCGGATGCTCGATGTCCAAATTTATGGCATTCGAAGCATAGTCCTCGTTTCATATGTTTGTCTCTTTCTTGAATGGTCAATCGATCTATATCCATTGCATTTGGATCTTTGTTTGGAACATATTTGGGGTTGTTTCATTGGAAATTATATTTTTTTCCATTGTTTCCTCCTGTTGGTTTTCTTGTGTTTCCTTTAATTTGTGCTACAATTGATTTTGCATGTCTGTACTGAGTGTTGAATATAGATGCCTTCTGATACCAACCCTTGATGGTGGTCAGTGGGTTATCCATCGTCAAGATTTTCTGCATCAAGGAAGGGGGTATTCCTTCCATGAAGTACTCAACAAGTGCTTCGCTTTCGGTGATCTGACTCTCTGATGTGGCTGATTTAAATTCTGCAATGTAATCATCTGCTGTCATGTTTCCTGTCATGCATAGCGTTTTCAGGGTTTGTCTGGCATCTCCTGCTTCATCTGGTGTGGAGAATGCTTCTTCAACTGTTGCTATGAAATCTGTAAAGGTTCCTGGGTGGGTACTATTTTCTCCATACCAGGACTTCTTCCATGGTCCCACTGTTCCTCCTTTCATATATGAGAGCATGTAAAGGATCTTCTTCCATTCCATGTTGTAAATTCTATCATTTGCTTGCAAGTACATTTTGCAGTTGAGGACGAAGTCCTTTGTCATTCTTCAGTTTCCATCAAAGATGTTTGGTGAACTAAGTTTGATTTTGGTGGGTTTTTGTTCATCTGCCATTTCTACGTCTGAGTCGGGTGGTATCGGGGAGTCTGGTGATTCGGGTTTCAGTGGTTTCTCTGGTTCCTTTCCTTTGGAACTTTCTGCCTTTGGTTTCAGCGTGGTGGGTGTTTCTACTGTTTGTGTGACTACTGAGAGTCTTGGTTGTTCTTCTGCATCTTGGAAGTCTTCGTTGCTAAAGGCACTTTGCCTACTGCTGCTTCTACTGTTTTTGCTGCTGCTTGCAGGCTTTAATCCATATCGTGGTGCTGTTGCATCTGAACCTTAATAGGTTGACGATTCTGATCAGCTTGACCTTTTGTTATGGCTGTTTAGGCCTTATCCTTTAGATCAATCTGGTTTGTCGTTCGTTTACTTGTAGACCGTTGACTTTGTAAGTCTAACATCCAATGACCCCCTCAATAGGGCTAAAGTCAGATTGTTGAATCAAAGATACACTACTCCCTTTGTAAGGCAAGTAGGATTGAGTTCACGTCAAGAGATCAGAATAGATGAATAAGGTTGATTCAGCTAGGTCAAGCTAAAGAGCTAGCTAAGCTAAACTATCCATATATATATGTAAGAGTCTGATAAGCGTGGTTTACGCTATTTGTTATAGATAAAGGAATGAGTAAGCTAAGATGAGAATGAGTAAGCGTAATACAAAAGATGAATAAGCATGGGAAAGGAAATGCATATATGGGTCTTTGAAAGATAAGAGTAGATAAGTATCCGGTAATCAGTAGTATGTAAGAAAAGAAATGATAAGGGCACGTGAGTAGGGAATTTGTAACACACTCCCCCTCCTCCCATGCAATCAGTTGCGGTCTACCATGTATGGCACGCCAGGGACCTATATGAGGACTGGTACGCTACCAGCCTCTCTACGTCTGATGACACCGAGCTGCGAGCAATTGTGGAAGGCGTCCGACAGGCAGCTGACATTGGACTAGAAGACGTTCATGATGTCCACATCTTCTCTGACTCCACCAACGCCCTTAGGCGTTCCCTCAATGCGTCTCACCACTCAGGTCAAGCGTCCGCCCTCAGAGTGTGTGAGGTGCTGCTGCCTTGGCTGCAGCTCTGCGCCATCCACAAGATACACCTCCACCACATTACAAATGGAGTGGAGATTGAAGACCACCAACTGGCACACATCAGTGCCGTCTTGACTCGCGTTGAGGCAGGTGGAGCACCAGTTATATCTGCTGACTTCGCACGACGCGAAGCAGTCACACGCATGCTTGATGGCTGGAAGTCTCTCTTCCAATCCAAGAAGTACATTGGCTCCAATTTCCTGATGCTCTATGCGAAAAAGGACACCCTGCTCACCCCGACCCATGTAAACAATGGGCCATGGATGCGCAAGACTGGTCACAGCCATGCTTTGACCACTCGTGTGGTGCGATGCATCACCAGACACGCCCCAATTGGGGTGTTCCAATCACAATTCTTCAAGGAAGAATCTGTCTCCTGTAGGTGCGGTGCTCCCCTGGAAACTGTACAACACATCCTATATGACTGTCCACGACATGGACGGGAAGACAAGCCCAGCCATCAGCTGCGCTATGTGTGGCTGGTTGACTTCCTCTCGGAGAACAAAAGCGCATTCGCGTTTGACGTTCCCTAGTCCTAAACAGGCTAGGGGCGGTACTCAGTGTTCTAAGTGACAGCTATAGGGTGCTCCCTGCCCAAACATGCAAACCTGGATAATCGGTGGACTCAAAGCCACCACCCACTGCAGGGCACCGCAGTGGGGGCCTACCCCCTGGCGTAGATTGGCCCTTCTGGCCTGTGTACAACAAGCTCTGGCTCCATTCGCTAGCTTGACCTCAGTCGGGCAAGCATCCCAGCTCTGCAGCGCTTTGTCCTCTGCCCCCCCTCCCCATTCCCCCAATTACTACTTGTAGTGACCAGCACATGTATTAGGTACAGTTGGTATATAAAATGTCAAACAAAAAAAAAAAAAAAAAAAAAAGTGCAATGGAATCTGAAACAGAGTCTGACCAAGAAAGCACCAACAATTTCCTGGAACCTTGTTCACCAGAGAATCAACTCAGTTTACTAGAGAATAGGCTTTGGGTAACTTGCCATTCTGATGTCTCAAATCAGAGAGCAGATGTGACTGGGGAAACAGGTGAGTGTCAGTTTGAATTGGAGTTCATGCTGAAGCTGACATTGCATATAGAAAGTGGTAACCTGGTCCTTGACAATAGCAAGGTGGATGTAGAAGTTAGCATTATCCATCCAGCTGGAGAAAAGGTATGTGGTAATACTTACAAGATGTGTTAAAGATTGTACTCCTCATTGTGTGTTCATAGCTAGAAGAATATTACAATCCACATCCACATTCAAGGTGTCCACCTGATAACATTCAACTTCAATTTTCAACAAGAAGAAACAGGGCAGGGAACAAAGTGTGTGCATGAGTCAGACAAAGGGGATAGACAGGGGGGAAATGTCAGAGATTGTAGGAAAATGATGATGAATATATTTATATGTACATTAAGATTATAGGACATCTAAAGTATTCAGTATTACACTAAATGCACATTAGTACCTATTACTTACATGGCCAATACACAGTTCATCAGGACTGAGCTCCAACCGTTCCTTAGAAAGGCTCTCATAGCCATCCTCAGTCCAATTGAGGACTGCTAGTAAGACAATTGGCTGGTTGTTGTTGTACCAATGATGTACATATTCAATGAACATACTTGCCACAATGGTCATCCTTGATCATAACAAGCAACCTGTTGTTGTGCATTGGGTTGGGATGTTTCAGGATGACTTGTTCTGGAGGCACAGTCCTTATTGTCACATAGTACATGTACTAGAATGACAACTGTCTATCTACTTGTTTAATTGAGACAACCAGCTCCCTACTGTTATGTTCCCCACCTGTAACCAAGGCCTTCAATGTTATATCAATGAGCTGTTGATCTAATAGTGGGTGGGAAGGACTTTTGAGTAACTGTAATAGGGTAGGGAGGTGGGGGCTCTGGGGGGCTGGCTCAGTCTCTAAGGAAAATGGAACATGGGTCTGTGATGATGGGTTCCAAGCTGGCATTGAGTAGTGGAAATCAGGCATGGGGGTACTACTACTCCCAGCTACTGTGGCAGTGGGTTCCATAGGTGGATTCTGGACAAAATGGGCTGGAATGGGTGTGAAGTTTTTATTCTTGGTGGGGGTGAAATTGTACAGCTTGCAATGAGAACTTGGGAGAAGTATGTTAATGATGCCAACTGATTGGAATAAGATAACTTACAATATTTCTACAACATCATCATAATCCAAAACTTGAGCTTGAAATGGATGGGCCAGGTTGAAGTGGATGAATTGGATACTGAGTTTGAGGCCACTTAATATATTTTGCAGCAGCTGAACATCCTTGACAATTGCACAATAGCCCTTCATTGGGTGGCCAGTCTTCTGAACTATGACTTCTGTGCCAATCCATGGTGCTCGCTTGCACTTTAGAGGCATGCTACTTGATGCAGATGGTTGTCCATGAAGTACAATTTGTGGGTCAATGACTTTGATCCAATTGATATGGACTATATGTGGCTGTTTGAATGTTATGTAGCAGTTTATTGAGGGTATTGATAATCTACCTACCTTTTGGACATTTTGAAGCACATAGCCATGAATTACTTCCTCCTCAACAAGTTGGTTAGTAATGGTTATTTCTTCTTCATCCACCCCTATTGCCCATCCCCTTTCCCCCTGAAGATCTCCACTTAATACTTCAGCATAGTGACCAGGTGTGACATGCTTCTGCAAGTCAGACCAGGGAACTATCCTTCTGCCCTCCCTAGTCTCAAGATTCACTTCTGCAGAACAAGTCTTGGTGGCTTTGATGATACCCCTCATTCTCAAAGTCCTGACAAATATCTCTTCACCTTTGAAAAATTTCCACTTTGAGGGGCAAGGGAATTTTGCATGTTCAAATTTGGGGTGGGGGGCCATTGAAAATGCATAAAACACCTTGGTTGATATGGAGACTGTGGCAAGAGATATTGTATGGATGTGGAATTTTTTACATTCAAGGCAGAACTCAAACAAGTGACCCCAGGCAGTGACAACATAGATACAAGCTTACCTTCAAAACCTCCAAGAGATCCTTGACAACCTCCCAGTCCCCATCATTGAGTTCATACTGACAAAGCTGAGTGTCTTATTTCCTGTCATATTGTTGATGATGAGATGGTAGTCAAAGATGACTGTAAGCATGTCATAGGTGGAGTTCCAGCAAGTCTTGACATCATGAGGGATAAGGCAGACATGCTGACCATGAGTGACACAACACTGTGAAACTGAGAATAGATGAAATTCAACCCTGTGTTTCATACTCTTAAATAATAGAAATAATACATTAAAAATATGAAATTCATTCACTTAACAATCCTAAAATGTAATGAATTTCATCTTGAAGATGTTTGAAAACACACCCCCTGTGGGGGGAAAAATGGATGGAAAACCCCCCCTTAAGGTATAATTTAGTGGATGAATTTCATGCGAAATTTGTCCGTATTCATACCCCCTGATTCTCGAGGCTATGGGATGAATTTCATTTCACCATAGGTGGAAAAAACAACCATTGTGGGAGGTAATTCCTATCAATATGGGATTAATCTACTACCTTGATGGGTGAGAATAGCAATGTTTTTTGGGGTAACATTACTGCAAATTTTTGAGGCTATGGGATGAATTTCATACCATGATAGGTGAAAATAATAGCCTTTGTAGGGATGGATTTCATACCATCACAGGTGAGAATAATAGCCTTTGTGGGGATTAATTCCATGCCATTTATGTCACTTAAATTTGAATTCATTATTTCTTCCCTGTTATCAATAAACACACTTTGTTCATTTTGTACAGTTAAGGTTTAACATCCATAAGATCTAAGGTATTGTAATTTGAATGCTCTATCAACTAGTATACCTCTGATTCATATCCCTCATTCCAAAGTTCCTGATCACCAGCATTACCAACCAGACTGCAAACGCAACACTGTGATTTGTTAGAATCATGTATTGAGGTTAGTAATGAGAAAACTTACCCAAATTGCCCTATATAAATCCTTGTCATCCTGAAGCTGTGTCTGGAGACAGAACCCATTTCCAGCAATGCCACACACTGGGCATGGAATAGGACTCCCTACTTTTTCTTTAGCATGAGCAACTTTACATAAGGTGGTGAGTTTTGCTGGTCAGATTAGCATGATAAAGATAAAAGAAAGTTAAGTAATGGATGGAAGTTGTTGGTCTTCGTGCACTGCCAGACTGCTCATTGTCTTTGTTGACCTTGTTGTAATGAAGTGATCTGAAAAATGGGTCAATGTTAATGTGCTTTGGATTAGATTGGGTTGACAGACATACTGAGACCCCCTCATTGTCCACCTGCACTTTGAGGTCAACAAAGTGGTGTACCATGTTGAGGACATTGTCAGGCATGGTTTTATCCTGCATACTAATGATGTCCTTTGGTTTCCTGTAGGATCATTATTAGCATTTATTAATATTTTTAATGAAGCCTTATAGTTTGTATTGGAATTCAAATGACTACTACAAGTATTACAATAGTAATTGTAATCTAACATTATACTAATTGTAATCTATCAATGAAGAGTGCTTACTATGAGGGGGAGGATGGGAGGCAGTGACGGGCAATGGTGGTGGTATGAGAGCAAGAAGGAAAGTGTGTGAAAGCGGCTGCCAACACATAATATAGCTCGGAATGTTCAGCTGTTGGGCATCTCAGTCAACAAAGCCATGTGATCAAATCTGAGGATGCTGACAAATATTTTTATTTATTTATTCAAATCATATACTATTCATTATTAATAGGAGGCTGAAAAATGTGCACCCACCAGGTTCGAACAGTTGCAGGGAGGATCATTATGTAATACTAATACCTTTGGCATGGATAACCACTGGGCAAGACTGGCATTCTTAGTGAGGGGACAAGTAGTCCTGAGTCTACAAATGTGGTCACATGGTTACAAAGCACGTGACCAGGTCACATTACTGTTGCCACACCTTTGTTGATGATCTTCAACCACATCAGCAACACCCACCAAACCGCCCAATGTCAATGTGCAAACGCCGAAACCAAATGCATGGCCCCCCAAGCACCAGAAGCTCCCTGAGACACACGAAAGGCAAACAGTGATGAGGGTGCGCACACCTAGGGGAGTGGGGCGAAGGGTGGACAAGGACATGGAACGAGGGGATGACAAGGAAAGGGCGCCCCAAGGGGCAGAGGGAGGTGAGTCGTCACAAAATTCTACTCACACACACACTCACTATGCAGCACAACCCCCCCAGGAAAGCCTCAGGAATCCGAGACGTGCGATGGACACAGAGGACGGACGCCGAAGGACACAGGTGAGGGACGCAGACGCAGGCTACTGACAACATACACGGACATTGACATGGACACAGATGCCACCACGGACACGCATGCAGATGCAGGCGCAGACGCCGATGATGGACAACAATGCAGACACCAACACCGACACCGATGATGGATGACGATCCAGACACCAACACCAACACCAACATCAACATCAACACCAACATCAACACAGACACAGACATCAACACGGACGCAGACGCTGCCACAGACATGCATGCAGATGCAGGCGCAGATGCTGACACAGACACCAAAGACAGACCCCAATGCACTCTCATACCACAATTATCACCCGCTGCTACTTCTGCCTGGCCTCCTGGCCCCTTCCCCAGCCTCTTCATAAATTTGGTAAGTAGATGTCATTTTCTAGTATGTAGCAGTTCTATACAAATGTAGTCAGTGCATTATAAGTACTCAATATTGAATACAATTTAGACTCAAGTACATAGTATGGACCAATAGTACTAGTCATATATATATATATAGGTCAATTAACACAGTCATTTCATACTACATATAACACTTCATTCTAATCTAACCAAAATCTCAATTTCTTCTTTTCTAAATGATTCATCTAAGGCAGTAAAGTCATCCCATAAACCCACTATTTGTGGGATGAAATACCTTCTATGCTGAACTTAAATCATCCCACATATTCCACCTTTTATGGAATGAAAGTTCACTCTCTAATAGATTAAAATGATCTAATAAAACCCACCCATTATAGGATGAAATTCCCCTCTTTTTCACTGGATTAAAATTGTCCCATATAATTCACCTCTAATGGGATGAAAGTTCACACCACTAAGGGATGAAAATTTCTGAAATTATCAGAGCAGAAATTCATTCTCTCAAGGGATGAAATATCTGGGATGAAGTTTCATCCCAATTTCATACCCTTTAGATTCATCCACTAAACTTAGGAAATGCTGCTTTCATCCATTAAGTGGGGGAAAAACTTCCCCCACCAGGTGCACAGTGGTACAAGACACTCTATGTAAGTTATAAGTTATAATGACTTATTATAATCAATATTCTGATGATAAATAGTGCTGTGTCCAGAACTTGATTAATATAGCAGGGCTCAACTGCTCTATTGTATGGCACTGCCAGCCCAAGCCTGTTATTGCTCACATTATTGCAGTGGTAAGATCTCACCCCTTCAATTCCTTCACTCTAACAGCACCTTGCAGGCCCAGGAGCACCATGACTACTTCAAATTATTTCCCCATAGTTGGGCAATCTAGGAGTTCATCAAATCAAACTTGAAGAACAAGTGTGCCTATACATATAAATGTGGTTACCTACAAACAATCACTGGCTTCAACAACATGCAGACTGGGAGTGACAACAAAGATAGTGAAGACAAGGAGAACACTTAGGATGAGAATTCCAAGGATTAGGACAGAAAGGATAAGGACAAGGACAAGGACAGAGAGGACAAGGATGAAGAGGAAGGGGAAGGGGAATTTGAGTGGGATGGATTAGAAGACACTGCAGAGTGAGATCCTTCACAAGAACTGGTAGAAAAATAATTAGATGAAGGTAGTACAAAGTACAAAATACTTTTGGTTTTGGGCATGAAGAGAATGATGTGGGTGAACAAAGACACATCAAACTCAGCTTTAGGTGTGCAGAATGGAAGGTCATATTCTTGCTGGTTTTAGGTGCATGGAATGTAAGGTCATATCCTTGCTGAACTGCAGGGGTCTCAGCTTTAGGTGTGCAGAACATAAAGTTGTATTCTTGCTGAAATGCAGGTCTCAGCTTTAGGTGCATGGAATGTAAGGGTGTATTCTTGCTCATTTTAGGTGCATGGACCATAAGGTTGTATCCTTGCTGAAATGCAGGGGTCTTGGTTTTAGGCTGTCAAGGGGATGCTGCATAAATACAGCTCTCCAATACTAGTACTATAATATATGAATTTTTGCATATCAAATTGGATGCTTTTCAGCATCATGTGGGGGAATTTTCCATTGAGAGACAGGTGCATTTCAAGCTTGCAGCAGATGAAATTTCATTACTAGCTATAGAGGTCTGAAAATGAATAGCAAAATTACTATACTGATTGAATGAATGGTTGATGAAAAACATCTGGATCATGGATGAATTCAATCTCAATAAAAGGGATGACTACAAAGCAATATGAACCTGGTGCAAAATTCATCTTATTGATTCATCCATTACATTAATGATTTACCTTCACTTTTTGTTGCTCTCAGGCCTCCAGGAACTTCATGAAATTCACACCAAGGAAACTGTAGCTATTTTGCCATTAAACATATGAAAAACATCATGCAGAAAAAATCACAGGGGTATGATTTGTGAGGTTTTCATCCATCTTATTCATACTTTATGAAGAGGAAAAACCTCCTTTCTCCACCCTATTTAGTGGTTGATTTTTATATCAAATCCTGATGAAAATAATCTCATTTCGGGGGGAACCAGACTATGGAATTCTACACTATTTGTATTACTTCCAGCTACTTAAGTCATAGAAAATGAGGTGGAATTTCCCACCTTAAGGGTTCCATCATGTCATCATTTGAAGAACAAAGGGATACAAGAATCCAGATGCCACACCTTTTCACAAACTTCTTTCTTACTCCTTACATTTGTCTTCTTATTGAACTGAATCAGAATTGATATATATATGATACTTCATTCTCCATCTCGCATTAATCACTAATAATTCTAATATAACACAAAAAATGACATCGCACATCTTGACTATTTTGCTTCAATCAAACACTACTGCACTCAACAATCTCTCAAATTAATGGTCTTGAACAACCATTTTGAATTGTTTAGCCAGTGTGTTTGATGCAAGCAATTTCCTGATCTCACACAATTATTATTAGGGATAGACATAGTTATGCTCAATGACCTGGTTCTGTGCCAGGTCTGGTGCAAAAGAAGCCAGCACAGCTTGCCCATTACAACAAGTTTTGAATGGAGTGGCACTTGCATGAAAATTCTTTGACATCACAATTTCACAAATGTTGTGGCCTTTTGCAGACAGTGTTGGGTGTCTGGTTAGGGAGCCATATTCATCAATAATTGCCTGCTACTGGTATATATGTACTCCTGCAAGGTGATGCATGTTTATGGGGGTCCCAAAAAAGGGTTTATGTTATTTTGTTAACTCATGACATCTTCACACTAGTGCCATTCCATTTGGAAACTGCTGTAACTAAAATTTTAGTGGTTGAAGCTGGTAGTGAATTCATTTGCATGGGCAAAGAGAAAGGGGGAAACACATGAAGATAAAGTGTAAGAGGGTATATGGTGGAGTTCCAAATTAGGTCACATGTGTCTGCACTTGTAGTGAAGGCCCATCCCAAAACCCACTACTAAAGTAGTGGGAATATCTGTCATATTGTACTTGCCCTGTAGTCCCTGAATTATCATCAGCTGTATTTCAGTCACCAAACTACAGACTATTGTGGGAGGGATTTGCCAAATACCCAAGATTGCAGGAACACAGAGGGTAAGACATATTGATGTGTTCTCCAACTCTACCAACATGCTTCATGCCCATATAGACACTTTTTTCCCCTCAAAGTTTTATATACCACCATACATAAACAGATGTACTTGTAGCAAACTACAGTAAGAAGAGTCATAAATGCACACACATAAATCCATTGTGCATGGTAAAGTAGCACTCTGCAGGGGGAGTTGCATGCCTGGTAAGGGACACTGAGGGGATGGATCTCTTGGAGCAGCATGCACCCTGATGAGCCATGGGCCCCCTTTGAGGTGGCTCAGGCAAATGCAAAGTCCTCCACTGTTGTAGAGTTCTATGAATTTGTTACTGATGTACTTCCAGGTCCTAGACAAAGAAGTCCAGGCCTCAGTCATACAATTAGTGGCATCAGACCATGCTTGATTGAGTGAGATCTCAGAAGCTCTAACCCAATATGAAGACTTATTTTATGGACTGCCATTGGAAGGTGAGGAAAACAGAACTGATAAACAACAGGATTTTTATAATCCCCTCCAGACATCATCTGGTGGAAACTTGACTTGACAATATCATCAGAACTGGAGGGGAAGCAGGGATTATCATGGATAGTATTACAAGTCCAAATCTTATAGAATCCAGACTACAAAATCACCAATACAAGGTCTGCTAAACAGACAAACACAGTGATGACTCACATGGGGTGTAGAATGATCCACATTTTCAGTTCAATCAGAGGAAGGAGGAAGAATGATTGAGTTAAAGCAATACATGGCTTGACCTTCAGGATGTTTGTGTAAGGGGATCGCTGTCCACACCAACATCACCATCACCAATTGAAGACTACCACCACATGTTGACACTTGTACCATTGGTTGACCAATCATACAGTGAACCACTGCACTGATATGCATGCTGCTTGTCAAAATCACATTGGCCCATTATGTGAATGTATGTATTGTATTACTGACCCTATTGTTCAACCCTGAGACCATGGTGACAATAGCAGTACATAGTAGCATTGTGTAGGTTAGGTATATAGTAGCCACCACTTGGTAGGGGAATCCTTAGATTGATCTCTTAGGATTTCCCCTATCAGGTGAGTAGTTTAGACTTGTACTTATAACAATATACTTAGGATTTCCCCTATCAGTCAGAAGGTGGCCAACTTGTGATTGTGTGTGCTTCAACTTAGGGTCACCCTGACACAAGCTCTTAGAATAGGCAGAAAGCTCAAAGAACACAAGCAGGCAAAACAAAACCTACAGGCTTGGATTGACTTGTTGAAGTCTGTAGACCTTCCAACTGCTAAAGCTGATGCATCTAAAGCTATTTCCCTTCTTGATGAGCTCAGATCTGAAAGCCAATATATGGAAGACTGCTTTATTTCACTTGTTGACAACTGTACCTCTGAAATAACTGATCTAAAGCACTGACATGCATTGGAAATGTATTGCAAGAGAGCACCTGGGGTACTTGATTGTGCTGTTCAAAAGGCAAGAGGCAAAGCTCAGAAAGAGAACAACAAATATCAGCTATTGAAGAAAGGTGTATATACTCCTGAGGCACATGCTCTAGCTAGATCACTGATTAATGCTGGATGCTCCCAGGCTTATGTGGGAGAAATTATACAAAATATCTGCAAAGCAGCAGGTGTTTCAGTGGGTGCTAAAATGAGCCAGAAAACTGTACAAAGAGCAATTCTGGAGGGTAGTATTGCAGCAGAAATACAACTTGGATTTGAAATAGGCCAGACTGATGGTTTGACAGTCAGTGGAGATGGGACAACACACAAACACATAAACTTTGAATCCTGTCATATTAATCTAAAAGCCAAAGTATCATATCTTCAGGATGATGCAGAAACCAAACATCAGAGCCAGCTTCTTGGTGTTTATTCCTCTGTTGACCATACAAGTCAAACTCAGGTTGATGGTCTTATTGAACTGATACTCCAAATAATTGAACAGTTCCAGCAAAGTCCTCTAGCACAAAGACACAAGATGTCTCTGCTCCCAGCTGAGTTTTTTGCTAAGCTCAAGGGTATGAACTCTAACCATGCAGAGGATCAGGAAAAAAAAGCAAGGCTACTACAACAACTAAAAGAGGACTTTGCTTTTGAAACACTTGGTGGTGAGAGAATGGTTGAGATGATAGCAGGAAATCTATTTGCTCTCATCCAGAAGGAGAATGAAAAGATGATACTAGAAGCTGGGGGCCTTGAGAAATAGAATCAGCTTGCTAAAGATGATCAGACAGAAAAAGGTGCTGAAATGATGAGGGCCTTA
Source organism: Collybia mongolica (assembly GCA_013420905.1). Lineage (NCBI taxonomy): Eukaryota > Fungi > Basidiomycota > Agaricomycetes > Agaricales > Clitocybaceae > Collybia > Collybia mongolica. The sequence continues at coordinate 2,596,792 of JAAXNY010000004.1, forward strand.
GTGTTGAACTTAGCAGCAATAGAAGGAAAGAGTGAGAATAAAAGAGTGAATTGAGATAGTAAAATAATGTACATATTTGCTTGTATAAATACACAAATAATATAACTCCTATAGTAATAGTAAATCATATGTGAGTCTGTTATAAAAAAACAAATGTGAAACTAATATGTCCATGTGATTGTACATGTCATGTGAAATGTCTGTGTGATGTGACTAGTAAGCTGGATCACCCTATTCTAATACTTAGCTATGCAATTGGGAAAAGAAGCCTAGGTGAATTTATCTGAAGAAGAGAAAAATGCTTTGCATTTGTTTATTTGGGCTGGATGTGGAATGCATAAAGATTTAAATGGTGGAAAAGGTGGAGACATTGCTATGAGCCAATAGTGGGCAGACACAGGAAACACAGGGCTTATTCTTCTAGCAAATAGGGATAATGCTCAAGTCATAGCTGGAATCTCTGATCATGAAGAAATGACAGTTGCTGAGAAATGGGCAATAGATTCCACCACTTGTGGAGGCAGAAAAATGGCAGCAATTGCTGGATATATGTTTAATCACAAAGATGATAAAAAAGGACAGCAGAACACCTTCCAGTACTATATGGAACAACCAATAGGAAAGGCAATTACCTTTGCAGATACTACCAATATCCAATATCAGTCATTTGGGAAGGTAGGTGGAATGCTTATATGATATCTGAAAACTATAATCAGATTCTTGGATTTCATATGAGATTGCAAACAAAATTGCAGATTCAGCCACTTAGAGCAGAACCTGTACATTGCATTGCATGACACATTCCTACACTTACTGAGCTTTGTGTTCTTGTTTTGTATGCACAAGCTATTACACACCCATATATGCACCAAATATGAGGCCCAGGAACAGAAGAACTTAACATGCTCAATCTTGGTCCAGTGCATACTCAGCTCAAGGAACATATGCAGGCTAGTATTGACAATCCTGATCCACTTATATCTGGTGACTATAAAAATGGTACAATGGACAAGAAACCATGGAAAGAGCCAGCTGTTGTTGCAGCAATCAGTGAAAAATAGTGGTTTGCAAGGCTGGGCTCAAAGCCCTGAAAGCCTGAGCCCAGCCGAGCCCTGCCACAAGGCCCATTCGGCTCAGGGCTTGGCTCATGAGATTGAAAGCCTGAGCCAAGCCCTCGAGCCTGGGCTTTGTATGGTTATTCCACAGCATGCCGCCATCAATATTGATGGCAGACATTCACTGACTATACAGTTCTTCAGCCACTAAAAAAGGAAAAATCAGGACCAGGGACAAACTATTGTTCCTGTGATGTCGGCCCCACGCCCAAAACGGGCAGTCATTGCATCGAGCAAACTCTTGGACCCACACAATATTGCTCACTCCGATGTATGTTCACACCAGCATGCTATGGAGGCAAGGACAGCAGAACCAGCTGATAAACAACCTGCAAGAAACGGTACTCCCAAGTCTCCCTCTGAATTACCAAATCAATCATCGTTGTCGACAACATCTACGGTACCTTCTCGAGAACCACCAACTATCACAAACCCAAACTCGGTGGATGGGAATCGAAGTGATGGCTCAGGTGATGAGCATGAATCAATTGGACTTCGTGCGTAAACCTTTTTTAATGCATTTCAAATCTTGATGGCCCCTGATAGAGAGCAAACAGTCACGGCACATCACAATAGTTGACGAAAGCAATGAAGAGATGCGAGATGCAACTGCAATGGCAACCCTAATGCTGTTACAAATTCCCCTATTCTTTTGTCACATCATTTCTTTTCTCTCTTCTTTACTATCAGATGCTCACTTGACCTTATCTTTGACATCCATATATGCATTCTCTTTCTCATGGTTACTAAGCTTTCTTATTCATCTTCTTAGATAGCTTACTAACCCTTATCTATAACAAATAGCGTAAACAACGCTTATCGAACTACTACGTATATATAGGGATACTTTAGTTAGTTAGCTCTTTAGCTTGACCTAGCTGAATTCACCTTATTCATCTATCTCCTTGACACGAACTCGATCCTATCCGCCTTATGAAGGGGGTAGTGCATCCTTGATCAGATAACTTGATAACTTGACTTTAGCCCTATTGAGGGAGTCAATAGACGTTGGACTTACCGAAGTCAACGGTCTAAGAACGAACGAACGATACATCGGATTGACTTAGAGGATAAGGCCTAAACAGCTGTAACAAAAGGTCAAGCTGATCAGAACCGTCAACCTATTAAGGTTCAGACGCAACGGCACCACGATACGGATTGAAACCTGCAAGCAGCAGCGAAAGCAGCAGAAGCAGCAGCAGGCAAAGCGTTATTAGTAGCGAAGACTTCCAAGACGCAGAAGAACAACCAAGACTCTCAGTAGTCATACAAACAGTAGAAACGCCCACCACGCCGAAACCAAAAGCAGAAAGTTCCAAAGACAAGGAACCAGAAAAACCACCGAAACCAGAATCACCAAACTCCCCGATACTGCCAGACTCAGATGTAGAAATGGCAGACGAGCGAAGACCCACTGAGATTAAACTTAGCTCACCAAACATCTTTGATGGAAATCGAAGAATGACAAAGGACTTCGTCCTTGATTGCAAAATGTATTTGCAGGCAAACGACAGAATTTACGATACAGATTGGAAGAAGATCCTCTATGTACTTTCGTACATGAAGGGAGGAACAGCAGGACCATGGAAAAAGTCCTGGTATGGAGAAAACAGCGACCATCCAGGAACTTTCACAACATTTATGACAACAGTCGAAGAAGCGTTCTCTACTCCAGATGAGGCAGGAGACGCCAGACAGACTTTAAAAACGCTGCGCATGACAGGAAACATGACAGCAGATGACTACATCGCTGAATTTAAATCAGCCGCATCAGAAAGCAAGATTACAGAAAGCGAAGCACTTGTCGAATACTTCATGGAAGGGATACCTCCTTCTTTGATGCAGAAAATCTTAACAATGGACAACCCACCGACCACCATCAAGGGTTGGTATGAAAAGGCATCCATATTCGATACCCAGTACAGACGTGCAAAATCGATTGTAGCACGCATCAAAGGAAACACAGGAAAAACCACGGGAGGAAACAACGGGAAAAAGTACAATTTCCAGCGAAACAATCCCAAATACGTCCCAAACAACAGTCGAGATCCAAATGCAATGGATATCGATTGATTAACTATCCAAGAAAGAGATGAACATATGAAACGAGGATTATGCTTCGAATGCCATAAATATGGACATCGAGCATCAGATCACAAAGCAGGAGGATCCATCCCTCAAACACAAAGAAAGGAAGAACAGAAGACACCGATGAAAGGCAAAGACGCCTACATGAAAATCCGAGCACTTATGGCAGAATTAGACGAAGAAGAAAAAGAGATCGCCCTAAAGAATATGGAAGATGAGGGTTTTTAAAGCGGCGGACTGAATCGACGTCAGTACCTGCCGAAATCTTTTCAGTAACACTATCACCTGTAATATTAGGAGAAATGAATCGACAATCATTATCTATTCCAATTACGGTGATTGAAGAACAGAAAAACGTCGAAACCCAAGCAATCGGATTAATTGATTGTGGAGCTGGAGGAATTTTCATCGACAAAACATTTGTCGAAGAAAACGGGATAAAGACAACCCCATTAAGGAAATCATACTCGGTTAGAAATGTAGACGGCACAAAGAACCAATCAGGAAACATCACTGATTGTGTATGGACCAAAATCCGAATCGGAGACGAAGAAATCCGAATCCGACTACTCGTCAGTGGACTAGGAAAAGAAAATATCATTTTAGGATTACCATGGTTAAAACGGCACAACCCCAAGATTGATTGGGAAAAAGGAACACTCGACTTCGGATCAAGCATCAAGAAAGGAGTTCTTTCGGAAGCAATCTGAAGAAACCTGGAAATCCGACAAATGAAATTAACATGGCAATATCCCAAGGCAACGGTAACAGAAATACAGGAAGAATACCCGGAAGAAATCCCAAGGAATCAACCCCTTGAAGATTGGCAACCGATTCTTTTAGAAATCAACGAAGAAGATGATGAACCTGAAATCAATCTACTCAGGACATACATCGACTCAGAAGATGATGAAGAAGAATCCATTTGGATACAGGCAAAAACATCAATATCACAGGAATTAGAACATAAAGCAGAAATCGAAGACCAGAAACCAAAGAAGACATTACCAGAATTCTATCGAGAATATGCGTCATTATTTGACAAAACAAATTCGGAAAGGATGCCAGCACGACGATCATGGGACCATGCGATAGATCTTAAACCTGATTTTATCCCAAAAGATTGTAAGATCTATCCCATCAGCCCGGCGGAACAAGGAAAACTGGACGAATTTATTGATGAAAACATGCGAAAAGGATACATTCGACCATCGAAATCCCCACAAGCATCACCTTTCTTCTTCGTATCAAAGAAAGACTCGACAAAACTTCGACCAACCCAAGATTATAGAAGACTAAATGAAGGAACTATCAAAAACGCATACCCTTTGCCACTTGTAGGGGAGCTCCTTGATAAACTTAAAGGGGCAAAATACTTCACAAAGTTGGATTTACGATGGGGATATAATAACGTCCGGATCAAAGAAGGCGATGAATGGAAAGCGGCATTTAAAACGAACAGGGGATTATTCGAACCCCTTGTTATGTTTTTCGGTCTATGCAATTCGCCGGCAACGTTCCAAAATATGATGAATGATATCTACGCAATTGAGATCGACGAAGGATGGATTCTGATCTATATGGACGACATTCTTATTTCCTCCGACAACATCGATGATTTGCGAAGAAAAACCCTTAAAGTCCTGGACAAATTGAAGGAAAACGATTTGTATCTGAATTTGGACAAATGCGTATTCGAAGCCACAGAACTTGAATATCTCGGACTAGTCATCAGAGAAAACGAGATAGGTATGGAACCAACTAAATTGGCAGGAATCGCAGATTGGCCAGCACCAACAACAGTAAAACAAGTCCGATCATTCCTTGGATTTGCAAACTTTTATCGAAAATTCATTGGACATTACGCCGAACTCAGCAGACCATTAACGAATTTGACAAGAAAAGATGTCGAATGGAAATGGACACAAGAATGTCAAGAAGCATTTGATGGTCTGAAACAGAAATTCTTGAAGTCACCGGTCCTTATGATGCCAGACAAAAAGAAACCATTTCACATCGAATCAGATGCTTCGAAATGGGCCACAGGCGCGGTATTAAGACAACAAAACGATAATGGAGAATGGCACCCATGTGGATATATTTCACATTCATTCACAGAAACCGAACGAAATTATGAGATCTATGATAGAGAACTATTAGGCATCATTCGAGCTTTGAAGACATGGAGACATTACCTCGAAGGATCACAATTCCCAACAGTAATTCTATCCGATCACAAAAACCTAACGTATTTCCAAACGGCACAAAAATTGAACCGACGACAGGCAGGATGGAGCCTTTTCTTATCACAATTCGATCTCAAACTCGTGCATACACCTGGAACACGGATGATACAATCTGATGCCTTATCAAGAAGATCAGACTACGTCAATACGGAAGACACAGATAACGAAGATCAGATTTTATTGCCAGATGACATTTTCATCAAAATGATTGATATAGGATTACAAGAAGACCTGAAGAAATCAGTTGAAGAAGATGATTTGTTCGCAAAATCAATCGAAGCATTAAAGGAAACAGGGATGCCACCGATTAAATCAAACTTATCAGATTGGAAATTTGAAGACTGACTTCTGTTTTTCAAGAACAGATGTTATGTAGGACCGGATGCAAAATTACGGAAGGAAATAGTGCGAAGATATCACGACACAAAACCAGGAGGACACCCAGGCCAATATAAGACACAGGAATTGATCAGTCGAGAATACTGGTGGCCAGGTATGGGAGTGTTTATAAAAAATTATGTTGACGGTTGCGCCACATGTCAACAAATGAAAGTCAACACACACCCAACAAAACCCGGGTTGATACCGATCGCAACAAACGGAGAACCGAGACCATTCTCATTTGTCACAGCCGATTTCATCACAGACCTGCCAGAAAACGATGGGAAAGATAGCCTCATGGTCGTGGTAGATCATGGCCTTACGAAGGGGGTAATTTCTATCCCTTGCACCAAAACGATTGATGCTTTAGGAACGGCGAATCTTTATCTGGAACATGTTTACAAAAGATTTGGACTACCCGACACTTTTCTATCGGATCGAGGCCCTCAATTCGCAGCAAAAGTTTTCAAAGAACTAGGAAAACTCCTTGGAATCAAACTCGTAATGAGCACGGCATATCATCCACAGACAGATGGAGAAACAGAAAGATTAAACCAAGAACTCGAAATCTATTTCCGCATGTTCTGTCAAAACAATCCGGCAATATGGAAAGAACTTAACCCAATCGCGGAATTCGCGCACAATCAAAAAAATCATTCCACTACAAAGAAATCTCCATTCTTCTTAATGATGGGATATGAACCCCAAGCAATTCCATCAGCATTCCAGAAGACGAATGTTCCGAGTGTAGAACAACGAATGACCGAGCTTAACAAAGCCCGAGAAGAAGCTATGGCTGCACACGATTTAGCGAGAAGAAAAGTCGCGGAAAGGACAACACGAGGTTTCACTCCATTCAAACAAGGAGAATATGTTTGGTTAGAAGGAACAAATCTTCGAATTCCTTACCCATCGAAGAAATTAGCACCAAAAAGAGAAGGACCCTTCAAAATCCGAGAAGTCCTCGGACCAGTGACGTATAGATTAGAACTTCCATCACAATGGAAGATTCACCCCGTGTTTCATGCATCACTCCTCACACCATACAAAGAAACCAACGCCCATGGACCTAACTTCTTAGAACCACCACCGGATCTTGTAAATCAAGAAGAAGAATACGAAGTGGAAGGGATTATTAATCACCAACAACGAGGCCGAGGCTTCCAATACCTCGTGAAATGGAAAGATTACTCATCCGCGCACAACACATGGGAACCTGAAAGTCACTTAAAAAGGGCTCAAACGATCCTTCAATCCTATCAGAAGCTACATCGCCTCTAAACAGACTATCATCTCTCATCGCTCTCAACAAATTTCAAAGCTCATACAAACAATGTCTTCCCCCATCACCAACAACCTTTACATTGCCACCGCCACCCCTCTTAACACTCCTTCCGACACTCCTGTCGTCAACATTGGATCCCAAGAACGTCTCGAGATAGCTACGAAAATCATACGCAGTCAAAAGTTCTTATCATGGTTCATGAACGAAGAACACCGTGAAAGAATGATCCAAGCGTTTGATCAACCACCGTATAACCAACTCATCGAATTAGTTGGGAAATATTTAGAGATTAGGGATATGTTGTACACTCAAACTGCGGATATCAGCCGAGCACTAGACCAGGTCACTGACGAGCTGACGAACACACAAGAATTCCGAATTCTAGAAGACTTAATCCCATTACTACAAGACGGAATTCGATTACCTACGTCCACGCCGTCGACACCTATGGAATCGACTACAGATATTTCGACAAGTGACAAAGAAACACAAACATCCCCTCCGATAACACCAACACCTTCAGCGCCCAACTCTCCTATTTATGAACCCGCACCATTACCAATTCCGCCCTTTCGCGAACCATCCCCTCCATCCTCGCAACATTCCACCCCTGATCCAAACAACATGGTTCAAAACAAAGAAGTATTTAAATATTTAGAAGGACGAAAAGGTACAAAATCGGTCATAAAGAAGATGAAAACCCTCAAACCAATCAAATACACGATGAACGCCCTTAACCATGTTGGAAGTCGAGAGAAACCAATCGACCTCACACAAGTGGAACGAGCAATCATTTACAAAAACGTGTTATGCTCTAGATGCCTTAACTTCGGACATTCATCAATACACTGCGAAAAACAATATTGTCCAATATGTTACAAACCAGCCCCAGGACATCGACGAGACCAATGTCCTGAAAGACCAGTAACTAGGACGGCAGGATACCATTGAAGTTGGCGACGGGTTGGAGATGAATATGAAGATGTAGATGACGGAATTGACGACCCCTTTGACTTCCCAGAAGCCATTGCCAACATGTCGGGAGAGCCAATTGATTTCTAAAGCTGGGACGCTTTAGAGATAGAAGAGGGGTAATGTTACAAATTCCCCTATTCTTTCGTCACATCATTTCTTTTATCTCTTCTTTACTATCAGACGCTCACTTGACCTTATCTTTGACATCCATATATGCATTCTCTTTCTCATGGTTACTAAGCTTTCTTATTCATCTTCTTAGATAGCTTACTAACCCTTATCTATAACAAATAGCGTAAACAACGCTTATCGAACTACTACGTATATATAGGGATACTTTAGTTAGTTAGCTCTTTAGCTTGACCTAGCTGAATTCACCTTATTCATCTATCTCCTTGACGCGAACTCGATCCTATCCGCCTTACGAAGGGGGTAGTGCATCCTTGATCAGATAACTCGATAACTTGACTTTAGCCCTATTGAGGGAGTCAATAGACGTTGGACTTACCGAAGTCAACGGTCTAAGAACGAACGAACGATACATCGGATTGACTTAGAGGATAAGGCCTAAACAGCCGTAACAAATGCCATCAAGTGACGGTACGCATATTCATAACCCAGGATTGGTAGCCCTTACAATTTGCAGTCGAAGCTCCCTGTCAACCTGACGCCACTGACAGTGATGGATTTCTGGCAGACATCCACGTTCAGTCGGTTTCTGATGGCCCGAAGGTGCCAATCAAGGATTGACAATGGGATATTGATCATTTCTTTACTCCAGTATTCTTGAAGGATGGGAAGAATTGCAGAAATTGTCGTTTGTGCTCGTGAGTGCCCATTAATCAGTGTAAAATTATTTTATCTCAACGACGTCAATGTCTAACAGTAAAAAGTCCCCACTCCACCCTGTCTCCCTTGTAGCACATGTCAGCACCTGCCGACGGCACATGGAATCACATCACAAGGTACGTCTTATTTTTGTTTCTTGTACCCTTCTCAGTGTATCATCACCACCAGGCTTGGTATCGGGATTGGGTAGGTATGAACGGCTTCCAATCAATGTTGCCGAAGGATGCCAAGAACCGCCGTGACTCAGCGACCGCCGCAGCTGAAGGGCAGTCATGAATCGACCCCCATCTTGTAGAGAAGCCCGCAAAGGAGAGGACAGTTCCGTACTCTGACAATGTTTTCCAAGATGCTGCAGTTGAGTGGTTGGTATCAACGGACCAGGTAAGCACTTTGCACTGTTATTTGAACATTACCTACCCTCTAATTGTAGCCCATCCAAGCATTGCAGCACCCAGCATTCAAAACATGATCCACATCGCTGCTTGTGCGACCAACGGTGTCAGGATTCCCAATGGCCGTCAAACTCGACAAGCAATCATGGATGCCTTCAAGAAGCAGTTGACAGCATTACGGGCCAGACTGACTGTGTGTTAATTACGATTTGACTATTCTTTACAACATCATTACATGTGGTTTGTAGAGCGATGCGGTAAAAGGTAAAATTAGTTTGACTTGTGATGCATGGCAGGCATCAAACATAGATGGATACTTTGCTGTCACAGGCTCCTGGATCGAGGAAGTGAATGGCTGATGGGAACTTCAGACCGCGTTACTGGGTTTTACGCAGTTGAACAATGTGCATAATGGTGTACGACTTGGTCAAGCACTATATAAGATCGTCTCGCGGCTTGGGATAGCTCACAAGGTGAGTCGCCATTGTATTGTGATGGAACACAAACACAACTGACCTCATTGCAGATTGGACATGTAACTTGCAACAATGCGTCAAATAACAACACGATGTTGGAGGAATTTGCGAACCAAATCCAGATGCGGACCGGAAAGTCATTCAACCCTACAACAGATCGCATACGGTAATGCTAGCTCTTTTACATTTTCCCCTTACGTTTTAACAAGACATTGAACAGGTGTCTGGTACATATTATCAACTTAGCGATGCAGGCGCTAATCTCAATACATAGAAAATTGCAACACTACAACCCAGCTGACCCTGATGCTGACCTCGTGAGTGATGGTGTTGGGCGTGACACAGTTGGGCTCATGCAGGCCATATGTGTCAAGGTGCAACCCTGTTCAGTTCCACAGATCATCTTCATCTGACAACAGTGATTGTCGAAGGCCCATTCATCTGGGAAACGGAAACAACTTTTTGCAAATCTTCAAATATGCAGGGATATAAAGCCCATTCGCCAACTCCTTATTGACATGCCTGTTCGCTGGTCTTCAACATATGTCATGACTTCTCGTGCCAAGTTGATGAGTGATGTAAGTAACAACACGGCGTCAAGAACCAGTCACTGATCTCCAAAAGCAGGTTGTTGATGTTTTTGTTTACGAGATTGGGCGGGATGAGAAGGATCTTGCAAAGTGTCAAAAAATCGATAACCTGGCGCTTGACCGTGGGAATGGGAGGATGTGAAATTATTCAACGACCTCCTGGCAGTATGTCATGATTATGTTTCTCTGCGCTGTGTCTGCCAGATCATCACTAATTTGGTGTAGCATGCAGACAATGCTCAACAAGCATTCTCATCTGATCAAGCACCAACCTTACACCTTGCTCTACCTGCGCTCAAAGCACTCCACAAAGCATGGAGCACTCGACTTACTCGTGGGAAATACAACACCTTCATTCCTGCTTTGGAGGCTGGTCTATCAAAAATCGGGGAGTACTACGACCAGACTGCCGACTTGGATGCATACACCTTTGCAATGTGTTGTGTATTATATTCATTGGGTTTCCTCCTCACTGACAACAACATGTTATAGTTCTCGATCCCTCACAAAAGACAGAACACATTTGCAAACATTGGGGTGCCAAAAAGTTGAACAGTATTCTCCAGTGTGCAGAAATGCTTGTATGTTCCTTCCTCTGTTCACCTGGCATTACATCCATTGAATTATCAATACTAGTACAAGGAATGCTACACTGAGATGTACAGAAACAACCCAGCTCCGCCAAAGCATGCTGCAACATTGACGACCCAAAAAGTCGGTGTTTTGCTTCGCGAGCTGTCGGATGATGAAGGTGATGCTATGGTAACCACAGGGAATGAGACAGCTGATGCATGGCATGGTGACTTTGACAGCTACTTACAATCTAGGGATCAACTTGGGGTAATGAGTATCGTCGAATGGTGGGGGGTACGTACCCGAATTAAATGCCACGTCATCGAATTTGACTATGCCTGCAGTGGAACGCTAATCAATACCCTGTGTGGGCATCGCTTGCATGTGACTACCTTGCAATCATGGCATCATCAGTCTCGAGTGAGCATGCATTCTCATCCGCAGGGATCACAATCAGCAAACGCCACAATTGACTGAAGCCTGACATCATCGAGTCGTTACAGTTTTTGAAGTGTCTCTACCACCGAGATCTTATTTTCCGTGAAGAGCTGAGCACTGCACAAGAGGTTGAATTTGAAGAGGACCTGGACTCAGAGGAAAGGGGCGATGGGCAGCAGGGCTGGGATGACCTTGTTCACGATCTCCGAGATGACAAAGGTTTCCAGGATGTTGACGAAGATGAGGTTTTTGTGCAAAGTATTACATAGACACCATCGTCCTTCTCAATCTATGGTTTCTTCACCCAAAAGCCCAGGCCCAGGCCTGAGCCCAGCCTGAGCCCAGCCCGAGCCCTTGGTCAGGGCTTGGCTCAGGGTTTCTTCAAGCCTGAGCCCCCTCAAGCCAAGCCCAAGCCCGGGCTTTTGAGCCCAGCCCGGCCCTGCAAACCACTAGTCATATTATGGGTCTAGACTGTAGGATACCTGCAGTCCAACGGTACTGTACTGTACCATGTCTGAACCTCCCAATGCCTTAAAGGTTTGCCTTTGCTTGTCGGGGCATGGTCCCCTCCCTTCATGTTGGTACCCCATTCCACTCCCCCTGGTATTTTTAAGGTCACCCTGGAAACCCATTACTCCCCCCCTGGTGTCAAAGATAAATGTCCAATCTAAATGAATGACCCATACCTCAAACCTGCTCCCCCTCTCCTGAATCCCCCTATTACTTGCCCCCCTGTTCCACACTGCTCTCCCAAAGTGATGACTCCCCTCCAAAATGAGGCTGCCAAATCCCACCATTGGACAATAAACTGGCATTCTCCCCAAGAGGTGTGCTCTGTGTAGGGACAGTAGCTGATCGGGGGCCAGACCCCTTCCTCCTTTTGTATTTGGGTGTAGTGGTTAAGTGAGTATGAATAAATTGTTGAAATTGTTGGCAGTGATGCTCCCTAAGGATCTGCACAAGGCAGAGTACAAGAGTTGTGGTGTCCTCATGTGGCCTGGTAGTTGATAAGGTGGATGTGAACGGATTAGTGAAGCCCCCAGTACAGGCAAGATGAGATGACCCTGCAGATATTCAGGATCAGCTCTGATAAGTTAGAAATTTGGATATGGTGTAAAAGGATAGTGGCCCAGGCCAAAAGAATGGTCTGATGAAAGGCAATCTCGATTAGGGATGAGGTGTTAGGTAGTTTAGGGATGACCTAGTGCAGGAGGGACAAATTCCCACAGTCGGATGGTGGTGGTAAAAGAGCAAGAAGCATCAATATTTAAATCTTTCTATAATAATATTAATAAGCCTGCAGTTCCTGCAGGTATCTGCAGATTTATCTGCACCCATATCCAGCACATCACTGATCCATGGGTTGGGTGGCAGGCTGGATACAGATAGACCCTGTGCTATTTCTTCTGCCTTGCATTTCACTGCTATATTGGCCTGAGTATCCCAACTTGCTACAAAGATGGTGGCCCATATACTTTGCTATACCATGTCTCACTATTTTCCCACAAGTCACAAGGCAATACCCAGTTGCAGACCTTTTGCTGATGTCAAACCAGTGTTGGCCAGTCATGACTTTAAGGTGACAGTCTTGACAACTTTTGATGACAAGTCATGACCATCTGAAATGAAATGACTCACACATGATTCCGGAGTCAGAAGGGTCCATCCATATTGGGATGCCTGATGTTTGTCTCTGGTTAATCTACAGTTGTGGACAAACAAAACCAACCAATTTACACCACTAATTTTTGTGATGTCCACAGGCACTGAAAGGCACCAAAAACCCTCGGAATACATATTTAAGGACCTAACAAACATATTTGCATGAGCCAATTTGTCTGATGCATTATTTTTGCATCTCAAGGCCCAAAAATTTGGCGGTATGCCAAAAAAAACCCCAAAAATCATGGGAAAATGCACAATTGCTTCCTTTTTATGGCTAGTGTCTAATGCCACAGTATCAAAAAATTTTATTGAGTAGATACCTGTAAAAATATTCATCTTTTCTTCATTGTCATGGCTTGAGGACGCCCGAAAAAGGTCACTAAATGGAACATTGATGGGTTGTGAGATCAGAAAAGGGTCAGATCATCTTCACCAGTCTCTTTGCAGGATCAACTGGATCAATCAAACAGCTGGAAGCGGCTTTGAGGAGTTGAGAACAGTGCAGAATCTGATTGCGAGCAAGGTTGGGATCCCTATCTTGCAGCAGATGGGGACAGTACAAAGAGTGTCAGATATGATGGAGCTATGGCTGTGGATGATCCAGATGCTGAAGATATTGAAGAATGCAATGACAAATGGGAAGGATCACTCAAAAATGAGACTTTCTGTGAAAACTTGATTAGAATGGGATTGGAGGATTCACATGATGATGAAGATTGGGTACCATTCTGGTTGCAGTGGCTAAAGAACAAGAGAAAAGAAAAAAAAAAGTGTGTGGTTTTTCTCTTCACGAGTTTATCTGGGCTGATTGTTGAGGCTCTGGTAAAGCACATCTGAGTAGCTATGTAAAAGGTCCAGATGTTGCCAGCAAATCTGAGCGCACATGACAACGCTACAAGGATTCCATCCGGAAGCAGACATCACTCAAAGCATGGGGGTTTGAAGTCATCTCGGCACCAAAATCTGATTCAGAAGACAAGGTAGACATACCTATCCACCCACCATTGCCAACACCCAGCTTCAACCCAGAGCCAGGAAGCACTCCATCAGCAAGTCCCAGTGGTGTTGATAACATTGAACTGGTGGATGAAGACATGCATGATGACCTTGATGACCTTGATGAGTGGGAGTTTGAAGTGGAGGTCTGTGAGTTGGTTTCTCGCACACAACAGGAAATACAAGGCTGGGATGTCTTGTGAGATCAGATCAAGCTTGATCTCAAGAAAAAGCAAAACCTACCTTTGTCCAAAATCAATCAACTTCTCATCCTCCACAACTTTGCCACACTATGTTTAAAGGGTTACCAAAAGATTGAAGCAAGTGTTGAGATTGCTAGACAGTAGCACAAAAAAGATGGCACACATTTTGCGAGAAAGGTTCAGTCACTTGCCTGTCATTATCAGCTCTTTGAGTAACTGCCAAGAGAAATGTGGGGTGGTGCGAGGAAAGGGAGGATGTTATTGCTGGATGAAACCCTGAAGTGTGCTGCAAGGGATTGGCTGTCATCACAGAAGACCGGGGAAGTCACACCACGCCGCTTTCAGCATGCACTCAACAACCAAATATTGCCTTTGTTGGATATCTCACTGACTGAAGAAACCTCTGTGTGAGAGAACTGCAAGGAGGTGGCTAATCAAACTGGGATGGCAACATACCTGAATTCAGAAAGGAGTCTACTTGGATGGTCATGAACGTGAGGACATTGTGAAGTACCAAAACAAGGAGTTTATGCCTCAGATGAAGGAATTTGAGGCACAGATGACTTGTTATGTCCAGGAAAGCAACACTGGAGAGCTTATTGCAGTTGAGCCAATGCTCAGTGCCGGTGAAAAGAAAGTCATTGCATTGTTTCAGGATGAATCTTCATTTCATGCAAATGAATACAAATCATCAGCTTGGTTGCGTCCTTCATCTTCACATTGTCACTCTTCTAATTGCTTTTAGGCTTCGAGAGGGGGAGGTCTTGCTCCAAAGTAAATCCTGTGGTTGGCTCATTCATGTCTCAGACTTTGTCAATGAAGTCAGTGGCCAATTGGTTGCTCAGAACAAAGAAGGTGAGATTGAAATGGATGCATGCAAGATTATATTCCCTGGCTTGAATGGTGATGCATGGTGGGATCATGAGCAACTTCTTGCTCAAGTTCATTGTGCTATCAAGATATTCGAGTTGGCTCATCCAGGTTGTGTTGCACTGTTCATCTTTGATCAGTCATCTGCTCATGCAACTCTTGGCCCTGATGCACTTCATGCATTTGATATGAACAAATCAAATGGAGGAAAGCAGCGGAAACAGCATGACACTATCATTCCTGAGTCAAATCTGACAGTAGAATATTGTGGCAAAGTTCAAAAAATGACAACTGATGACGGTGATGCTAAAGGATTACAACAGGTTCTCGAGGAGCGAGGCTTCAATGTCCATGGGATGTGTGCAAAATGCAAACCAGTTTGTCCTTGGGATAATAATGACTGCTGCATGGCTCACCTTCTTAGCAAGCAAGATGACTTTGCAAAACAGGATTCATTGCTTGAGATTCTCATTCGTGAGGCAGGTCATGAATGTATCTTCCTCCCCAAGTTTCATTGCGAATTGAATCCAATTGAGATGGTGAGTCTGCTTAAATCTGATCAGGTCTCCTAATCTTTATTGTACTTTCAGTATTGGGGGTGGTGTAAATATCGCTACCGAGAGATCCCAAAGAAGAATTTCGCTGAAGCAATAAAGGCTGCA
The DNA here is from genome assembly GCA_013420905.1 of Collybia mongolica. Classification (NCBI taxonomy): domain Eukaryota; kingdom Fungi; phylum Basidiomycota; class Agaricomycetes; order Agaricales; family Clitocybaceae; genus Collybia; species Collybia mongolica. The sequence continues at coordinate 2,612,596 of JAAXNY010000004.1, forward strand.
CTGCAGTGTTTGGATGCATGCCCAGTTGATGTTATTCGGCGCTTTGTCAACCGTTCTTGGCATTTTATGGATGCATACCGGAAAGGGTTAAGTGGGAAAGCAGCGGCATGGGCTGTCAAGAAGCAGAAAGGTCATCGGACAGTCTCACAGAGCGCATACATGCAGTTGGAGGCTGTCCTTAACTAAATTCGGCTGAAAATTCCCATGTGTTATGTCGTTCAAACCTCCCAAAAATTTGGCGGATTCCCAAATGTCGTGGGAAAAACTGGGGAAGGCATTTTTTGACGTTTTCGAGGCTCCTGAGTCCAAATCTGGAGCTATTTTGTCCCAAAAAAATCTGGTTCAGGCTGTACAGGGGTTTGTTGACTTTGGTTGTCCACGACTGTCTGTTGGCTTTTTGTTTGATTGACACTGTTATCGCAAAGGTCTTAGCGAATCGCGCATGATAATGGCAATTTAAAGTCTATTATGTAACTTGTAGACATAGGGTCATGGTCAAGTCAGGTACTGTCAATCACTGACAGTCGGCCAACTGTAAGGCGACCTTCATGACATGTCAATGACTTGGCCAACACTGTGTCAAACCTCAAATATCTTGTCCATAGTTTTTACTTAAGGTAATGTACGTTGGCTTCGATATGAAGAATGCGAGTGAAACAATGAATTAGGTGTAATTGAATGCAGGTTATGTGTGTTCATATGGGCCATGGCGCAGTCGGTAGCGCCGATGGCTCAGCCATACCACTTATCGCCAAGCCTCGTTTTGGCCGACGGGCGTTGCGGTATTTTAGTCCCTGTGATGTCGAAGACTTCAATCGCTTTCTAAAATACGTGTCAGGTTGTCAAAAGGACCTAACCAACGTCTATATATCACGCACCCTCCAAGTGGCCATATCGAACTCGAACACCTTCTGTCGTTTCTTCAGACCACCAGCATAATCTACATCACTGGGTTGTTCACACATATCTGGCAACGGTTTTGAGTGCCATTCCCCTGCCCGACGAGCATAAGCATAACGCACAAATAACGGGTTCACCTGCGTCTGTTTCGAATGCAACTTTCCCATCCCTTATTAAGAATGAAAGGTAGAAAATATTTTCTACGGACTGTGCAAAATCGTTGGGATTAATGACGAAACGGAATATGTTGATGGCTTGTCCTTCTTCCTGCAATATAGCCTCTAGCTAGGCCAAAGAACACATAGTGATCGTGTACGGAGTGTATGGAGGCCTTTATGGGATGCTTACTGTTGCAACATTTTTGGTAGTCTCGTTTTGGGACCTTGAGATATCCTCTTCTTTCAATTCTTGTGGTTTTCGTTCCTCATCCTTATTTTTCTCGAGTTTCGCTCGCTTGGCAGGGGCACGCTTTTTCTGTTCGATGGATAAGGGGCCTAACCTTTGTCAAAGATTAAACAGAGCGTGTGCACGGATGTATGACTCTCACATAAAACCCGTTACGGGAACCCTGCGACTCTTTGCAAGCGCCTTTCGTCCAATCTTTTCCCAGTTTAAGGGAACCTCACAATCATCGCTATCCCCTACATCCGAACCGTTTGCAGGGTGGCCTTCGGGAGGCTTTTGGCGACCCATAAATGTAACCAGTTTCGACAGAAAATCATCGAGATCAAAAGCTCCAGAACCTGACTTCATCGCGCGCGCTTTTTGAGCCCCCATGCTTGAGGCCATTAGGAGGAAATGTGAGTCAAGTGTAGCTTCCTGGGGGCCCTTCACTGAAGATGTTGTAAGTCGTCATCGTTACCATAAAGGAGGAATAAAGGAGGACGGTAACCTTTGTTGAAGAGCTTATCAGCCTGATGCACACGGTTTGTGAGCTCTTCAGCCGTATAATCATTTGGATTGGCTTGCTGCTCTACGTTTGTATTTGAGAATTAGCATAGGTCAAAGGTGTCTCCTTGATGGAAAGAAGGTACCTTCAACGGATTTCGCTAGTGAACGGTAGTTCTTTCTAACTATCCGCTTCTCCTCGGGATCTTGATCCGGGTCATAAACAAAATCTATGAGTAGGTTTCGTGAGCAGTCATTACCCTTAAGGTATTTTGCATACCATCTTCTGCCGTGCCTCCCATCTCGACGTCAGACATGTTAACGCTTAGCGTGGTATGTGGCTTGGCAATGGATTGGGGGGAGGGGGGAACGCGTTAAGGTTTGTTTGTCCGACGCGTTTTTGGAATGGTAGCACTATAAACCAAGAGTATGTGATTTCTGGATCTCACATACTAGTCAAGTCACGTGGCAGCTCCAACGGAATTTTCCGTAACAGGCGGCCTTACTATTTTGGGCAAGCATTCTATGAAAGTGGCATCCCACTATCATGGACACTTCATACCAACATTCGAATTGCCCACACTCACAAAGGAAAGGAATTGTGTTTACACTTTATATGTCTGGCTTACGGTAAGTGTGAGCCCTGTAAGTGGGGAGGGGCAATCACAGTTATTGCCGCACGAACATTCCATGATCAAGATTGTCAAAAATGGCCAGTTTCAGTGACCCAAGCCATCCTCACTCAATAATCAATGGATTTTCATGATCCTTTGTGCATAGATAATCTTTAACATATGCTGGGCATAGCTGAGTGTGTTTTTTTTGACCTAAACTACAATCATTGGTCCATAATAAGCTAAACTTCATGTATACTACTTGTGGCAAATATCAGACAATTACTCTTCCTCACTCCCAGAGCTCACAGAGTCAAACTTCTCCCCTTCAGAGCTTTCTCCACCTTTAGGAATATTTGATGTACCAGGTACCTCATCATTGAACTTCAAAATAGCTTCTGTCAGAGCTGCCATCTTGCTTTTTTTCTTCTTGATTTTGTATGCTTTTGGCACTCCTGCTACCAAGTTTTGATAGATATTCAGTTGTTCATCAAGTTGTGGATTTGTCAGATCATTGAGCTTTGTGATATCAGTCACTCGTACCACCATGGCTTTCAAAACTACAGGAGTTGGCTGTATCTCTGCACTTTGGGAACTGCCACTTTGTAAAGCCTGGGGATGCACAATTGTATACTGAGCAATTGCAGCTTGCAAGCTGTGAGCTTTGCTGACTTGGTTGGTGTTTTTGATTTCATTGGAACTCCTTCCACCAAAGTCTGATAGATATCCAGCTGTTCATCAAGTTGGGCATTTGTCATAGCTTTGAGAATATCAAGATCTGTTACTTGATCCACTGTTGCAAGATGTTTAATCCTGCTATTCAATTTCTCCTTGGCTTTTCTATCTTTCTCATGTCTTCCTTGTACAGCTATTTCAGCATGTTCAATGAGCTCCTTTCTCTGCTTCTTCTCTAGTCCCTTGCTATCAACAAACTATGCAACCTTCTGAATATGCTCATAATCATCCTCTTTGAAGTTCTTGAGCATGAATACTTCAGTATCATTTCTGTTACACATAACCATTGCATTATACAGGTGCATTGATGTTGTTGGCTTTTTTCTAATAAAGAGCCAATAGGATCCAAGGGCTCCCTCATTGATATCATTTGTAGATGGCATCCATGCTTAATCTCTCTGCTCAGGTGTTGCAAGATCAATCACCCTACCTGGAGCAAACTCCAGTGTGAATCTCTCCCAGGTTTCTAAGGCTCCTTGAAAGGATCTAATCAGTACTAGCCTGATATGTGGAAACTCTAGGGCTTTTTCACTAGTGGTTTGCAGGGCCGGGCTGGGCTCAAAAGCCCGGGCTTGGGCTTGGCTTGAGGGGGCTCAGGCTTGAAGAAACCCTGAGCCAAGCCCTGACCAAGGGCTCGGGCTGGGCTCAGGCTGGGCTCAGGCCTGGGCCTGGGCTTTTGGGTGAAGAAACCATAGATTGAGAAGGACGATGGTGTCTATGTAATACTTTGCACAAAAACCTCATCTTCGTCAACATCCTGGAAACCTTTGTCATCTCGGAGATCGTGAACAAGGTCATCCCAGCCCTGCTGCCCATCGCCCCTTTCCTCTGAGTCCAGGTCCTCTTCAAATTCAACCTCTTGTGCAGTGCTCAGCTCTTCACGGAAAATAAGATCTCGGTGGTAGAGACACTTCAAAAACTGTAACGACTCGATGATGTCAGGCTTCAGTCAATTGTGGCGTTTGCTGATTGTGATCCCTGCGGATGAGAATGCATGCTCACTCGAGACTGATGATGCCATGATTGCAAGGTAGTCACATGCAAGCGATGCCCACACAGGGTATTGATTAGCGTTCCACTGCAGGCATAGTCAAATTCGATGACGTGGCATTTAATTCGGGTACGTACCCCCCACCATTCGACGATACTCATTACCCCAAGTTGATCCCTAGATTGTAAGTAGCTGTCAAAGTCACCATGCCATGCATCAGCTGTCTCATTCCCTGTGGTTACCATAGCATCACCTTCATCATCCGACAGCTCGCGAAGCAAAACACCGACTTTTTGGGTCGTCAATGTTGCAGCATGCTTTGGCGGAGCTGGGTTGTTTCTGTACATCTCAGTGTAGCATTCCTTGTACTAGTATTGATAATTCAATGGATGTAATGCCAGGTGAACAGAGGAAGGAACATACAAGCATTTCTGCACACTGGAGAATACTGTTCAACTTTTTGGCACCCCAATGTTTGCAAATGTGTTCTGTCTTTTGTGAGGGATCGAGAACTATAACATGTTGTTGTCAGTGAGGAGGAAACCCAATGAATATAATACACAACACATTGCAAAGGTGTATGCATCCAAGTCGGCAGTCTGGTCGTAGTACTCCCCGATTTTTGATAGACCAGCCTCCAAAGCAGGAATGAAGGTGTTGTATTTCCCACGAGTAAGTCGAGTGCTCCATGCTTTGTGGAGTGCTTTGAGCGCAGGTAGAGCAAGGTGTAAGGTTGGTGCTTGATCAGATGAGAATGCTTGTTGAGCATTGTCTGCATGCTACACCAAATTAGTGATGATCTGGCAGACACAGCGCAGAGAAACATAATCATGACATACTGCCAGGAGGTCGTTGAATAATTTCACATCCTCCCATTCCCACGGTCAAGCGCCAGGTTATCGATTTTTTGACACTTTGCAAGATCCTTCTCATCCCGCCCAATCTCGTAAACAAAAACATCAACAACCTGCTTTTGGAGATCAGTGACTGGTTCTTGACGCCGTGTTGTTACTTACATCACTCATCAACTTGGCACGAGAAGTCATGACATATGTTGAAGACCAGCGAACAGGCATGTCAATAAGGAGTTGGCGAATGGGCTTTATATCCCTGCATATTTGAAGATTTGCAAAAAGTTGTTTCCGTTTCCCAGATGAATGGGCCTTCGACAATCACTGTTGTCAGATGAAGATGATCTGTGGAACTGAACAGGGTTGCACCTTGACACATATGGCCTGCATGAGCCCAACTGTGTCACGCCCAACACCATCACTCACGAGGTCAGCATCAGGGTCAGCTGGGTTGTAGTGTTGCAATTTTCTATGTATTGAGATTAGCGCCTGCATCGCTAAGTTGATAATATGTACCAGACACCTGTTCAATGTCTTGTTAAAACGTAAGGGGAAAATGTAAAAGAGCTAGCATTACCGTATGCGATCTGTTGTAGGGTTGAATGACTTTCCGGTCCGCATCTGGATTTGGTTCGCAAATTCCTCCAACATCGTGTTGTTATTTGACGCATTGTTGCAAGTTACATGTCCAATCTGCAATGAGGTCAGTTGTGTTTGTGTTCCATCACAATACAATGGCGACTCACCTTGTGAGCTATCCCAAGCCGCGAGACGATCTTATATAGTGCTTGACCAAGTCGTACACCATTATGCACATTGTTCAACTGCGTAAAACCCAGTAACGCGGTCTGAAGTTCCCATCAGCCATTCACTTCCTCGATCCAGGAGCCTGTGACAGCAAAGTATCCATCTATGTTTGATGCCTGCCATGCATCACAAGTCAAACTAATTTTACCTTTTACCGCATCGCTCTACAAACCACATGTAATGATGTTGTAAAGAATAGTCAAATCGTAATTAACACACAGTCAGTCTGGCCCGTAATGCTGTCAACTGCTTCTTGAAGGCATCCATGATTGCTTGTCGAGTTTGACGGCCATTGGGAATCCTGACACCGTTGGTCGCACAAGCAGCGATGTGGATCATGTTTTGAATGCTGGGTGCTGCAATGCTTGGATGGGCTACAATTAGAGGGTAGGTAATGTTCAAATAACAGTGCAAAGTGCTTACCTGGTCCGTTGATACCAACCACTCAACTGCAGCATCTTGGAAAACATTGTCAGAGTACGGAACTGTCCTCTCCTTTGCGGGCTTCTCTACAAGATGGGGGTCGATTCATGACTGCCCTTCAGCTGCGGCGGTCGCTGAGTCACGGCGGTTCTTGGCATCCTTCGGCAACATTGATTGGAAGCCGTTCATACCTACCCAATCCCGATACCAAGCCTGGTGGTGATGATACACTGAGAAGGGTACAAGAAACAAAAATAAGACGTACCTTGTGATGTGATTCCATGTGCCGTCGGCAGGTGCTGACATGTGCTACAAGGGAGACAGGGTGGAGTGGGGACTTTTTACTGTTAGACATTGACGTCGTTGAGATAAAATAATTTTACACTGATTAATGGGCACTCACGAGCACAAACGACAATTTCTGCAATTCTTCCCATCCTTCAAGAATACTGGAGTAAAGAAATGATCAATATCCCATTGTCAATCCTTGATTGGCACCTTCGGGCCATCAGAAACCGACTGAACGTGGATGTCTGCCAGAAATCCATTACTGTCAGTGGCGTCAGGTTGACAGGGAGCTTCGACTGCAAATTGTAAGGGCTACCAATCCTGGGTTATGAATATGCGTACCGTCACTTGATGGCATTAGGGTTGCCATTGCAGTTGCATCTCGCATCTCTTCATTGCTTTCGTCAACTATTGTGATGTGCCGTGACTGTTTGCTCTCTATCAGGGGCCATCAAGATTTGAAATGCGTTAAAAAAGGTTTACGCACGAAGTCCAATTGATTCATGCTCATCACCTGAGCCATCACTTCGATTCCCGTCCACCGAGTTTGGGTTTGTGATAGTTGGTGGTTCTTGAGAAGGTACCATAGATGTTGTCGACAACGATGATTGATTTGGTAATTCGGAGGGAGACTTGGGAGTACCATTTCTTGCAGGTTGTTTATCAGCCGGTTCTGCTGTCCTTGCCTCCATAGCATGCTGGTGTGAACATACATCGGAGTGAGCAATATTGTGTGGGTCCAAGAGTTTGCTCGATGCGATGACTGCCCGTTTTGGGCGTGGGGCCGACATCACAGGAACAATAGTTTGTCCCTGGTCCTGATTTTTCCTTTTTTAGTGGCTGAAGAACTGTATAGTCGGTGAATGTCTGCCATCAATATTGATGGCGGCATGCTGTGGAATAACCATACAAAGCCCGGGCTCGAGGGCTTGGCTCAGGCTTTCAATCTCATGAGCCAAGCCCTGAGCCGAATGGGCCTTGTAGCAGGGCTCGGCTGGGCTCAGGCTTTCAGGGCTTTGAGCCCAGCCTTGCAAACCACTAAATATGACCTGGAGAGCAACTTAGTGTACAGCTCCACCCTGATGGCCCATTACAGATTACTTAGTGGTAATAGGTGTTTCTGCCCACATGTAGCTGGGTCAAACCCACACGCACTTAATATTATTATATGACCAAAAAAAAAAAAAAAAAAAAGATCAAAGGCTCGTGCAGCTGCCATCATAGATTTGTATGTTGAATTTCCAAGGGCAGTGCAGGCATATAGCATGCATGCCTCAACCTCATCACTGACAATCTTCACTTGTTTTTGGTAGATTTGAGCATGCATGGAGGTGAGAAGGGCTTTTTTGTCAAGTTGAGTGTGCCTCTAGTTTCTTGAATTCAGGGGGTGCCAGGATGCCAATAGTGGGATCTGAAAATGTCACAATGAACACAAGGGTCCTTGTCACTTTCACCTCTGTGAACAACAAGACTGGAGCTTGCTATAGTATCTCACACTCTGTACCCTTATAAAATATCTAGAATAGGAGTCATTGATACATAGAAAGTTTTGTATCCAACCAATTTCCTGTGACCTCTCCCCTAGTTGTAGGCCTGACCAGGAAAAGACAATACACTTGATTGAAACCACCTTCTCAAGCCTCCCCATAAATCACAGGATGTTTATTCATTGTTCTGAGTTGAGGATCTTATTTCGATAACATGCAGCAAGCTATGGTTTTTTTTTTGAGGCAAACAGAGTGGTGGAAGTGACTAAAATGAAAATAAGCATTACCCTGCCCATAGGCAATGATGGGCCACTGATAGTATTATATGCACATCATATTGTAGAACCACTTATGAGATTGCAACGAGCCTGGTACAAGCAGAACCATGAGAGAGGGGGGGGGGCAGTCTGGAGGAGCAGCAGATTGACTATAATCTGTGTTTATCCACAGTTCAGCACTAAAATCAACTGGTAACTGCAGATAGCTGATCCATGGCATGATCCACAGGTACAGTTTGTGGATTAGCCAATCCATGCTAGGGCTTAGTCATGATTGAGAGGGGGGGGGGATGAGATAGAGGATCAAATTGATTATGTTGTATGTATTGAACATGTGTACACTGCTTGGTTGGACATGTAGGAGTACATCAAGAACAAAGCAATTAGATAAAACGCGCTCATACGTATCACGCATCCGACGAGCGGGCCAGGCGCACAGCAATCAGAATACATTACATAAAACGGGTCAAACGCCTCAAGTTCTGCCGTTTGTGTGAAGGTGGGTGCGTGTATCAGATAGGCATGGAAGGTGTTCACGACAATATATCATTATATAATCCATAACGGCCGGAATTCTCATGGAAGAATGTCAAAGCGCCACAATGGATGGCCTTGTGGACTGATCCCAAAAGGTCGATTGAACCTAGCAAAACAAATGTAAGGATTGCGAACTTCTATATTGAGGACATAAAGACAAACATAATTAGAGGCATCGCCGAGGGACAATATGTTCATGTGGTCCGGCATATCCAAATTATTTTCCTGGATAGCCTTAAGTAAGGTTCTCGTACCAACATATACCGCCTTACTAAGAATTGTTCATTAAGCCCTCGAAGATTGACCCTGAGATCCCGCGGTAATTGTGTCGGGAGTAGAAGGACATGAATTGTCGGAGTATAAGGTCTGTCTGGTGCTACTCGAATAGACAATTCCTAGTCTCGCGTCAGTATAGTCAACAAAAAAAATCGAAAAGATATACCGAGGTGACTTTGGAGGCGAGTGTGATATCGTGGATTTGGCTTCGGGCGTCACGGCCGACTAAGATGTACAGTTCCCAGACACAATCGATGATGTAAACTGAGCTATGAGTTTCGCGTTCCTCAGAAAACGAGTTCACAGGGAGCATCTGCGTAATTAATCATGTCAACAGTGTATATGACTTGTAGAGTATTCCGACATACGGGAGCGTTGCCAAGGGTGGCATCTACTCGCCAGATATGAGGGTCGACCATCGGAGATGACTTTCTCCATCTCCAGTAATGGGCTTTTGCGAACTCCCCGTTTCCGAGGATAAGCCAGAACATTTCGTCGTCGTCGTTTTCATCTTCAGAAAGCTCAACTGCTGGTAAACCGCCCTTCTCCAGGCTCCGAGCGTATTCTAAAGCCGCTTTTCGTTCTTGAAAGGTCGACCCCCGTCCATGCCAGACATACAATGTGTCAAGGATGGAGAGACAGTAGCTAAATGCGGAACATAGATACTGAATGTTCTTTATATGGTATGGTATTAGCAGCTATATCTGTGAGGTTGGCCAAGACATTCACCAAATCATGTTCATCAATGAATATAACTCCTCCTTTCGATCTTATAAGATGCATCGCAGTATTTTCGGGTGTCCAGTGAGCTCTTGTGCCCTGGGTGAACGTTAGATTAAATGTCGTAGCAGACTTTAATTTGTCTCGCCTGTCGAATTGCTAGACGTCCACCGAGAACCTGTACAAGGTCTGGCGGTTCTGAGTTTTGGCGAACAATATGCTTTATAGAATAGTAGAATATTGTTAGATAAAACGACTTCGATATTTACTTACAGCCATAGTTCCATAATGTCTCGCAAGTTCGTGTAATTTACGTTCTTCTCTCTCCGCCAGGGTACAGCGTTTGCCTTGCCATACCCACATTACTGTCGATACAAGGCCACTATCTAGTGACTTAGACCTATGTATTATTGCGAGAAGTTCCATGTCGTAAAAGACCGACTGTTCCTGAGAAATTGAGGTCGCCGTATTTCCTGTGACTATCATAACCTCCACAGATATGCTTTGAGATAACGGGTTGGAGATTACCAAAGGCTGGTAGGACTTCAGAATAATCTCAATGCTCGCGGTTTGAAGTGTTGTGAAGTCATCTGCAGAAAACGACGTCAGGAAAGTTTATACAGGATTTGGAATTCGATAACCACCCAAATGCATGTGCTTGTCAAGCGTTAGGGAAGATAAGGATAAATGGGATAAAGGATCTGCGAAAGTCTGCCTCTGAACACTGGTGGGTGCATGGGTCAAAGTTCCAGCAGGTGAAGGCAAGGGAGAGGTCTCTTCCTGGAGGGGAGGGAGAATAATCGAGGAATATTTCTCATAGCTCGACTTGCGCTTTTCTCCGTTTCGCGGCCGGTTGAGGTTCATGGGCTGAAGGGGATCTGAGTTCAAACCAATCCCGTTGATGACGTCTGTGGCACCTATCATCTGTCGCGAAGATTCATCATGCAGAGCTTGGGCTACATCCATGACAGTAGCCCTTTTCCCTGTACTCGGTATGCGTGAATGCTTTGGAGATTGTTGTGAGAAACTTGCGTCTCCTCTCTTCATCCCCTCAAGAGTGGCGATCGGCGGATCTGCATTCGTTAGAGCCAAGGCGTCATCAGGTCGGGGAGACGATATCGGTTGACTTTCCGCTGTGTCGGGCAGACAGCGTGTCGTATGTACGTTGGAGAGAAGTTCTTCGTCCTGAGGTAAAACAGAAGAAGCAATTTTTGGGGAATTAAAAACGATGTTTGACGTTGCTGCTATCACACTTTTTGACTGTTGAGAAAGCGTTGACGCAGATGATTGGGGTAAGGTAAGCGCTGATCGGACATTCGTTCTTATCTCAGGGGGGTGTGTTGATCCAGAAGTCACGATTGGTGGTTCTGAACCTGGACGCTTGGATTTCCTTGGCTTCCGCGCTCTGCCCTTTGTTAACTGTTGAACGTCCAATTCAGACGTTATAAGAAACACGTCGAATTAAGAGCATATTCCCATGTTACATAAAAATATAGCAATATGACGCAGTGAGTGAGAAGAACTGGCGCAGATTAGTTACCGAAGAAGACGCACATGGGACAACGGGGATCCAGATGGCGCAGGTAGCTCCCGTCCGCTCTTCGCTGCAATGGCCCCAGCCTCTTTCTTATGAAACCCCAACTCATCCACGTCCATGGACGATGAAGGAGAAGCGGTTAGTTTTGGCTTGTACACAAGCAAGGTTGTCGCGGAACCCAAGCCATCTTGTTTATTGTAACTTTGAATAGGAATCGCCACATCAGCGCGTACCGATCGCAAGGATGGGGAAGATGTCGCAGATTTTATAGTTTTAGTGGAGCTGGTTTGAAGGGATAATTGTCTTTGCTGCGGGCTCGCTGGGTTCGGATCGGCAGTGGCTGATCTGCGAATGGGTCTTGTTGTTGGGGAGGTGGAAGAAGGTGGTGTTTGAGGAGAGTCACATTGTTGCCATCGATCGAGAACTGACACTCGTCTCCCGCCAGATGTTAATCCCTTTTCAGAAGTTCTTTCTGACGGAGCAGGTGAAGTTTCCAGCTGTGTGCTTACTTTCACCATACTTTGTACAAATCCGCGACCCTGAAGTCGACTGATACTTGGGGTTGGATCTTTCTGCAGAGGGTGCCGGAGAAACGCCGGGGAAGGGATCTGAGATGGTGGTGTTTGAGGGAGCCTTGAAGACACACGAGTCCGTGGACTGATAGGACGAGCAAGCGCGTTCATGGTAACAGAAGATTTTGGAGAGTTTGCGGAACTACCATCAAATGATCGACGAGAGGTCTCGATCTGGGTGACAGCCTTTGGCGAGAGCACATGCGGCACTCTTGGCTTGTGACTAGGGGTATTGTTATCTTGGTTTGCGTCAAGTGGGATGGTGGTTGATTGTTTGTCAGAGTGACGATATACTAGCGGTTTCTCTATACTTCGGGTGGACGGTTGGAGCGATGAGGTGATTATTGCACGCTCAGGCAAATCAGGCGTTTGGGGTGTATGGTCTTGCGGCTGGCTGGTTACCGTCTCCGGGGAGATTGCGTTAACAGCTTGGGGGGAATGGAGAAGTCTAGGCCAGTTCTGTTTCTTGGTCTCGCTTCCACCTCGATCAGAGTCAGTGACCTTAGTATCAAAATGGGCAATGCCGGGCATAGCTACACCTCCTCTTCCAAAGACGGGCTGTGGAGCCTGGCCGTATCCCGGCCACTGGAGCTGTGAGGCATCATGACCATCCTGTTGAAATGTTGGTCGGTTGAGCCTGGGACCGGCAGCACGCCCGCCTATGAAAGATGCGAGAGATACTGATGGTGCAGCGGCTCCCACAGATGATCGTCCAACTAGAGAACCTATAGGAACATCCTCTTGGTTGTTCCGCCGTTCTATGACCACCTTTGTAATCCCGCTCGTCCCACCACCGCTCTCGATACCAGTAGATGTATGGTCGTTAAGTTTAGCTTAATAGAGAAACAACGGGAAGATAGACCAATCATTTCCCTGTACATCTCACCCAAATTGAACTGTTACTTACATATACCCACACTGTTAAGACGACCACTGAAGCCTACTCCCTGATTCCTACGCAAGCGAGCAAGTCTTGACGCTGCAATCTCCTCTTCAAGCCTTTTCTGCTCGGCCTCCTCGTCTGCATCTACCTGACGTTGCATAGCTTTTATCTTGCTTGTCCATTCTGCCAGTCCTGCCTCAGGTTTCAAATTAGATGTGTTGTAAGCTCCCTGCTGTGAGGGACCAGGATGAGAGTGCATCCCGCGAGATGCTTTGTGGGAAGAATAACCTGCTGTTATTCGTATACTTACAATTCTGCCAGTGAGTCTTTGAAAGGTTCCGGGCTACACGTGACCGGTATTTTGGATTTTTGCAACTTTTAAAATAAAAGCTTCCCGACGCCATCTTACCCATGGACTCTCCAGATGGCGTTGTCAAAGTTGAAGTACAACCCCAGAAACCCCTCAATATTCGTGGCATCTTCTCAAAATGTGGCGAAATGTATGTAATCTAACACCCCTGTTATTGATTCTGACTACAATCTCTCCATTTACGATCATAAGTCTCAGCATCTTCCCTTGCAGAACCGTTTCGAATGGCGCTCACTATTTCATCAAGTTTAGAGACGATCAAAGTCTGCAACGTGCTCTCGACTTGGTCGACGTAGGCATTCATGTTTGCACGGTAGCTTCCGACCCCCGTCTTGTAAACCAATTTCGAGCTGCATATAATCGTCATCAGGAAATTAACATTCCTCATATTCTCTCACAAATACCTGATGCTTCGAACAAAGGAATTTTCGACGAATGCGAGGAAGTAGAGAAACTATGGACCACAAATATATCTGTCCCCACAGCCCACCTTTCACTAGTTTTACCAAACTCAGCGTCGCGGAGCTCTATCGCTCGGTCTGGGGAAGCACTTGAACCAAGCACTTTCCAGACACTTGTCTCGCCCGGGACCTGGGCAAGTTGGTACTCACCAACCACCACTCAAAGCGAACTCAGATCTCAATGGACGACTTCCAACACTTTATCGCCGTTTTTAATTCCACACAACGCCACACCCGACCTTCATCAGTCCCTCGTACCTCCAGAAACGGAGACGCAGAAACCAACATCGCTTCTGGGCCCTGAACAACTTTTACTTGGCTTTTGTGGCGAAGATATCATATATGATCTCCAAGCTCTGGAACCAGATCCTCGATTCATTATTGAACTGCTTAAAGTCACTGGCAGCGAACGTGGTACTTGGATGGTGGTCGCTGCTTACTATCGCCGTGCTGGAAATTCTGAAGCAGCAGTGACCACCATAAAGTCGATGATCGAAGGTATTTGATGGAGAGGCCACAAATATCAAGGGTTCTGGATTTAACTGCTTTTTGTAGTGATGAAGTTATATGATATTCTCGATGGCGAGCTTAAACCTGCATTCCTCTTACTCTCGGGATGCGAGGCCGATCTCGCCAAGCGTGCCAGGTCCAATTGCGAATGCAAGCAAGAAGAAGAACACCGCAAAAACTCCCGAATGTGGTTACGCAAGGTTTATGGCGACCATGATGCTATGAAAACATCTCCTGTAACCTCACGAGTCGAGGTGGAGCAGGGTCCTCTACCCAAACCTGTCTCATCCAGTCCTAGTCGCAGGAAATTTTTTTCTTCTCGACGAAATTTCGAGAGCAATACCATTTCCACAACATCCGATAGGAGCCAAATAGGAGAACTCGAACTGGAAATTCAATCTCTACGTAGCCGAAGAAAGCAACAATCTGACCTTCTTTTAGAGATACGTGTTGAGAAACGCAAACTTGAAGGGGAGCTCATGACTGAACGCCAATTTCGTCGCAAAATCCAGCGACGCCTGTATGAAGCCGACAAAGAGTTTCACCTAGCGCGGAGGATGGAGACGCATGCCCTAGAACAAGTTAAGCGCGAGGTTGATGCCCGTCGAAGAGCTGAGGAGTCTGCGAGAGCCGAAAAATCCCTCAGGTTGGACCTCGCAAGAACTTTGGAGAGTGGTTCCTCTCGATCTTTGTTGAATGAAAACCTGTTTCCAAAAGAAACCCCTCACAGCCCCATCAAACCACCCCGACGTATACTAAACTCTCCAACATAATAGATATTTTTCCTGTGTGTAGATCCTCTTGTCGCATAGTCGCATACATCTCCCCTTCTGTTTCACGTACTACTTATTTGCAGTCATGAAGTACATGTATGCAAGAGGTGTCAGATCCTCCGATCCTGGACATTGGACCTGAATCCCAATTTGGATGACGGTGATGTCCGAAGAACAGCAGGAGGCGGCAAGCGTTCCCATGATCTATGTATTGGTAACATATATCAAAAAGAACTGATCGATGCCCATTGGAGGAGTTGACCTTTTCGAGTGGTAAGCTAGGTAATAGTTTGGGTGGTGCATTGGAAGATATAGAAGTACCAACAGAGGGTGTGGGTTGGTGTACACTATTTACGGTGTCAAGGGCCATTGTAGGAGTGATATGTCGAGGCGCACGCGTCGAAGAGCTCAGGAAGCAAAATAAACGCACTCAACGTTGTCGAGATAATGTCAAGGCCGCGTTTCTGATGAAAACCTCGCTTCCTCAGTTGAGCACAACCCACCACAATTTCCTTATTGGGGCGGAGTGCCTCGGCTATGATGTCCAGGATCGGAAGATCTGACACTTCTTGCATTCATAAATGGTGGAAATCATAAATATTAAATATTTAGCGAAAATAGGACGACTCCGGGACTGTACAGTTGCGGGATGTGCCGACGCCTCCAAACTTTTGAGTTTGGTGCTCACAGCAAGTACAAACACACGCTCGCTAGGTGAGTCGGTCAACGTCGCTATCACGCTCGAGTATCTTGTATTAATACTTTCATAAAGCCGTTGCGGTTCCTCTCAAGACCCATAAAACCTAAAACAGAATGGCCACCACTCTCCCTAAGGAAATATCAAAACTTGGCCAGGAAATCAAGCTATTTGGAAAGTGGGACACACAAGAGTGAGTTGTAGATTCTGTCACGTCTAGGGTTGAATATGAGTCTTGCTCACTGGGGGGCCAATAATCTAGTGTTGAAGTGAAAGACATATCTCTGACGGATTATATTCAAGTCCGTCATGCTGTTTATGTCCCACATACTGCTGGCCGTTACGCCAAGAAGCAATTTAAGAAAGCGCAAATGCCTATCGTCGAACGATTGGTCGACAGGTTGGTCGCGTATTTTGCGCTCATAAACCATTTCAATTGACGATATTATAGCTTGATGATGAAAGGTCGCAACAACGGAAAGAAGCTGATGGCAGTCCGAATCGTTGCTCACGCGTTTGAGATCATCCATCTCCTCACCGACCAAAATCCCATTCAGGCATGACACATAATGCATATTTAACTCAAATGTCGATAACATGACAATGCAGGTTCTTGTGGATGCCATCGTTAACACTGGTCCTAGAGAGGATTCCACTCGTATCGGCTCTCAGGGTACCGTTCGTCGCCAGGCTGTCGATGTCTCTCCCCTGAGACGAGTGAACCAGTCGATCGCGCTCCTAACTGTTGGAGTAAGCTGGGTGTCCGTCAAGAGGTGAATGTGACTCATTGAAAACTGTCTTTTCCGTAGACCCGGGAATCTGCTTTCCGCAATGTGAAATCAATTGCTGAGTGCCTGGCCGACGAGCTGATCAACGCAGCAAAGGGTTCCTCAAATTCTTACGCCATCAAGGTCTGATCCTATCAACAGGAACTCTTTCACCTTTCTTATAATATATTCACAGAAAAAAGATGAGTTGGAGCGTGTCGCCAAGTCTAATCGGTGATTGTCACAAATCTCCCTTTCCTTGGCATGCGATGCGAGCTGGAGAGCAATATTTTGGGGTCTATTCCTTTCCATTCGTCAGTAGTGCTAGCCTAGTCATTATCACCCTACGGCACTTTTCATGCCATGCCCAATGATCAATTACCATCATATCTGTGCCCTTCCGAGTCGGTCGAGGATAAAGCTGTCTTCGCGTTTTATTATATTTAAGTGTGGGAGGGATAAAGGCCAATGAACATTTTACGTACTTTTTGCGGATAATTTCTTTCTTGGTCTTCAGAAACAAAACCCTTCCTCATCATCCCAACTTAGTCTGATTTTGATTGACACGTCCTACTACCCTTTGCGTAATTGTGTGAAAACCGAAAATTTCGTGTGCGAATTCCCGAACATTCCGCATGACAAGACACTGGGGGAAATGGTTTGTTTCAGCCCTGAATATACAATAAACCTGTGAAATTAAAGCACTGAATAAATTTTGAATATCCTATAAGTATTTGAAGTACACATGATGTATGTTAGGACTAAGAAAAACCAACAGTTTCGAGTTAGAGTCCTATCTACTACAAACAACAAACTACATACTAAAGACCATGAGGATAATGCATGTAACTACGGACTGCACATATACTACTGCGGTGGAACCTTATAGAACATCATAGAACAATAGATAAAAGATTAGATAAATTTGACTCATGACATTACCCCCCTTTTAAGACCGAGATTTCCAATAGAGGCGGTTGAGATGTTTCTCAGTGGGAAGATCTTCTTTAATGGGTTCTGTCAACTGTTCAGGCATAGGAATAAAAGGAATAGATGAGAAATCAATCATAGATAGTTGTTTCGGAGCAGAAGGGTGTTGTTGGTGGAATTCAATAACAGTGTGAGGGAAATCATTTTGGAGTCGTGTTTCTAACTCCCAAGTATTGTGGCGGTCCGGATGATTCTTCCATTTGACTTGGTATTCAAGTCTTCCATTTGTGATCCGTGATGCTAATACCTTTTCCAGTTCCCAATCTTCACCTCTAACATTTAGTTTGACCTTTGGTGGTTGTGGTTGGTCAAATTCGTCTTCAACAAACTTCCGTAATTTTGAAACATGGAATTTCGGGTGAATCTTGTAAGATTCCGGTAACTTGACTTCATAGACTGTGTTAGAGATCTTCTTTGTAATCTCAAATGGTCCAAGTTGTTTCCAATCCAGTTTCTTCTTTGGTCGTCCTGTTGTGACGTGTGAGGCATCAACTAAGACTTTATCGCCAATGTTATATTCCTGTGGGGTTCTTCCACAATCATAGAACTTCTTCATGTCTCTGGCTGCAGAGGTAAGCATTGCTTCCATTTCTTTTCGGATATGTTCCATTTTAAGCACAAATTCATCATGAGATTTCAGTTGTCCTTCTTTTCATGGGGAGATTCCTGTGTTGACATTTTGTCCTTTAGTCGCATAGAATGGGGATACTCCAGTTGTGCTAGAGACTTGGTTGTTATATGAGAATTCGGCAATTGGTAACCACTGTGCCCAATCATCCTGATGGTAATTGATGAAGAGTCATAAGTACTGTACAACTGTTGTGGTCATTCTGGCACTTCATCTGGACACTTCTGGAACTTCTCTCCTCTTGGGTCTTTCTCATTCTAACACCTATACAAATATCCAACAACAACAAGAGATGACCATATATATCTAGGCACTTCACTTAAAAACAAGTTAGCTGGTAACGTAGGGACTCAGACTCTCAGATGGACTGTGTGAAAACATTAACAAACTTGAAAATGTAGATCCATATTTGTATATTCCAAATACACAACCAACTCAGTAGCTTCTCTGGGGACTTTACACTGAGCTATGTGAGCCACACAGACTACATAGACAAATGTAGATGTCTGCAGACTGAGCTCAGACCCTGTTTGGCAGGGAGCCCTGCTTAATTGGCAGTCTGCATCTGAGCCAAGTCAAAGCTAAGTCCATAAATCCACACTGTTACTTGGATGCTCAGACCCAGCTTGGAACAACTCCTCATGAAGTCCATACAGACTATCCAGATTGCTTACTTAATTATAGTTACCATTGCTTATTTAATGCACAAAAATGCAATATTTTGGAGAGTCAAATACAAGGCCTCAAGGTTACATGTCATATGCATAAAGCATGCAGATTAACCATTTAGCAATATGAGCTTGCCAGTCCAAGGTGCTTGATATTATAATGACCCCCTGCTACCCACTCTTAGCCATTCTGGTAATGGCTGAGTATTGTTGATGGGTGCCACATCACCCATCAGCCTTGTTGTCAATCACCACCACTACATCCCTAGCTGCTCCTCCCATCACCTCCCTGCCTTATAATTATGTACAACACTGCAAAATACAATGCCAGGTCCCACTGCCATGGGTACCACCACCCTCTCTCATACCCACCCCTATCAGTGATAATAACAACTGCAAAATCACAACAATAAGAGTTGCAACAAGAACCACAGAGGTACCTGCCCCATCACCAGTGACTGCCTGCCCACATCTGCTAGTGAGTAGCTAGCATGGTGGACATGGGTGGTGCAGTGGTGTATTCCATATGATGGAACCATCACCTGGTGGCTGGGTATGCACCCCTGGATGTGCTGTCTAGACCAAGTAGTGCCAATCACCCCTGTGCCCAAACCAGATGTGTGTAAAGTGAGTGCATATGTGCCCCACATCTAGTTGCTCAGATATACCTATATGGTGCTGTATACCTTGAGACTACCTTGGTGTAATTCTATCTACCTTGTGATATGTTCTTATCCCTTTTACAAATATTAGTTTACTTCTTACTGACACTTTACCCCTGTACTATTTGTACAGCTCTAGTGGGCTGATATAGACTTCTGGTACCCCCACAGTATTTATCCAATGTACGTATATATAGATGGGGCTGCCCAATTACAGATAGCACCTTTGCAATGAACTAGGCCCAGAGTTCTTGCAACAAAGCCCATTTAGTCCTCTGGTGCCCCTTCCCTGTGTGTGTCAGTGATGCAATAATAACAGTCACTGCAGAATGTCAGAGAGTAGAAGAGTAGAGATAACACAAGAGATAGAGAGTTGAGAAGATCTGTCTGTATTGCAGAGAATAGACAAGATCAAGACTATAGAACAAGTAGCTAGAGGTGCAGTATATATACAACTACCTAAGGGGGACCAGAGTAGAACAAATAGGGAGAGAGGTAAACCAAACATAACCAAGGTAGTGTACAGCATTAATCAAATGATGAAATGGAATGATGGGAATGATTGGAGACTTGTAACTACTGGGGATAGACAAATCAACAGCTGATCCCACTAGATAAGAGATGAGATAAGATCAAAAAGACAGAGATAAGATAGGAATATAATTTTCATGACAGTGTGGTTGAACCCTGCTGCTCATATCATCCCCCCCTTCTAACACTCAATGTGATGCAACCCTTTATAGTGTGGTAGAGTATGGGCAGTATTTCACTGATGCACAGCCCCAGACCTTAGACAACCCCCACCCTCTGGAATACCACTGCATACAGGAGGCCACCTACTGCAGCAGCATGCAAACACAACCCATCCCTTGCACATCCTACACCAGCAAGCACTAATGCAAAATCAAATAAGGGGGCAGTGGTAGCTGAGGACAGCAGAGGAGTGGCAGGCTTGTGTGGGGAACAAGTTCTTGGGTAGACTTATATTTTGTATGATATAAGGAAGTAATATCAATCCAAATGCATATGATAGAAACAAGTTCCCACAGTATTGAAATGTATATCAACCATTCAATGTTTAACATTTTATATCTAGCCTTGCATCCTGGGTGAATCAAGAACTTATCAGATATGCTAAATAGAAATATCATTGTCAAAGACAAAGTTCAAATAAATGTACATATGCCTGTTAAGTGTTTTTTTCTTGTATTATCACAACTATTTTTAACCATACTCATACAGCTAGCCATTGTCAAGATATTGAATATCATAAATTCCAGGAGCATCCACATTGACTTGTTTGGATATGCTTTCAGCCAAGTGATATATAAATGTGATATTAAAATAGCGATGCTTCTTGATCTTTTACCACCACCATCTGACCATGGGAATTCATCCCTCCTGCACTAGGTCGTCCCTAAACTACCTAACACCTCATCCCTAATCGAGATTGCCTTTCATCAGACCACTCTTTCAGCCTGGGCCACTATCCTTTTACACCATATCCAAATTTCTAACTTATCAGAGCTGATTCTGACTATCTGCAGGGTCATCTCATCTTGCCTGTACTGGGGGCTTCACTAATCCATTCACATCCACCTTATCAACTACCAGGCCACACAAGGACACCACAACTCTTGTACTCTGCTTTGCGCAGATCCTTAGGGACTGTCACTGCCAACATTTTTGACAAATTTTCTTGTACTCACTTAACCACTACACCCAAATACAAAAGGAGGAAGGGGTCTGGCCCCTGATCAGCTACTGTCCCTGCACAGAGCACACCTCTTGGGGAGAATGCCAGGTTATTGTCCAATGGTGGGATTTGGCGGCCTCATTTTTGAGGGGGGTCATCACTTTGGGAGAGCGGTGATAGGGCCCAAAATTGTTTGCACTTATAAAGTCAACAAGTAAGGCTATTAGTATCATTTCTAATAACCAAGTAAATGGTAATAAAGGATTAGAGTCAAGCTCCAAGATGGCTAATCAGAGTGAACTAGTCTAATGGATAATACACTATCAGTACAGAGGACTATGAGTACGGTCTATTATTAGTCCTATTCACCATGCCTGGTTACAACCTCGGTATCTTAGTTAATAAGTAACTGTTGTAGTATGATATCATTAGTCCGGGGATCATCATTAATAGGAGAAGTAATTGTAAATTTGGGACTTGCACAACCCGATCCTAGTCAGGAGCACTTGGTGTTAACTACTGGAAGAGACGGGACACCATGAATGACAACCGGGACGATCAGGAGAAGTAAATGACAGCGCCATGCTGTTTTAAATAACAAAGCGTGCGGTTGGGACTTGATAAGAGTTTAGCCAGCTCTTTCAATATTTGATAAGTAACCAGTAAATGGCATAATTGGCACATATGGCACGTGCGCCAAGCCATAGAGGATGCATCAGCATTAAATACAGATCCTTGGCGCGGGGGAGCGTGGTTCCATATAAAATTTACAATTCCATATGATATTTAGTTTGTACACTATAAATAGACTGTAGATGAGTAGCGCAAAGGCAAGGAATCTTGCCCCCACTTCGCGCTACTATAGAGTATACAAATCACATTTGTTAAAACACTATTGCATGCCCAAATTAAGGCTCAGATTGCTTCAAAGTTGTCTTGATTGGAATTGTTTGAAGAGATCACAGAATTGAAGAGTCTTAGTTCGCTTGAAACTTAGTACCACATTGTCCATTGGAATTACTAGGCGCTTGGCCTTAGTGCACTTGGCACTGTTTGTTTAATAAGTTGCTTGCACTTATAGATCCGCTTGGGATCATTAATAATTGAACGTACACTTGGTACTCAGTCTATTGGATTGAGAGATATTATAAATATACCTAGCAAGCTTTAAACTTGTGTTGAAGCTTTGTCTGAATCAAACCCATCGAGAGATCATTGGAAAGAGCTTTGGCTAGTACTATTCAAAGCTTAGTGCTTCTAAGCACTTGAACCCAAACTCAAAACAGGCAATTCCTACTGTTCATGTGTTGATTGTTAGGTTTGGTGTGTGTGTGTGTAAGAGATTACATTTCATAGCATCAGCACACTTATAGCCCAGGAGCCCCCTTTCAGCGGTGTGGAACAGGGGGGCAAGTAATAGGGGGATTCAGGAGAGGGGGAGCAGGTTTGAGGTATGGGTTGTTCATTTAGATTGGACATTTATCTTTGACACTGGGGGGGGGAGTAATGGGTTTCCAGGGTGACCTGAAAATACCAGGGGGGGAGTGGAATGGGGTACCAACATGAAGGGAGGGGACCATGCCCCAACAAGCAAAGGCAAAACCTTTAAGGCATTGGGAGGTTCAGACATGGTACAGCACAATACTGTTGGACTGCAGGTATCCTCAGTCTAGACCCATAATATGACCTGGAGAGCAACTTAGTGTACAGCTCCACCCTGATGGCCCATTACAGATTACTTAGTGGTAATAGGTATTTATGCCTGCATGTAGCTGGGTCAAACCCACATGCACTTAATATTATTATATGAACCAAAAAAAAAAAAAAGATATTAAAATAGATATACCAAGCAATTATAATCAAATTTGGAAAGGTACAAACATATAAATATACATTTTTTGATTTATCCCCTCCATATGTCTAGGAGTAGTAGCAATTTCAATTGTATCCATCAGCCTTGTATTTGCTGAAATATGCATCATCTATATTGTGGGAACTTCATTAATATTGTTTGTTTGTCCAGATGCTGGCAAAGTAATATACAGATGATAATAAGATTTGGAAGAGTACAAACAACTACAAACACATATAAACATACACATAATGTATTCCTTTACAATATCTAGTAGTAGCATGTCCATCAGCTTTGTATTTGCTGAGATATGCACCATCTATATTGTGGGAACTTTGATGGTATTGATTGTTTGGCTAGCTGTGTGGCAAAGTCATAAACAAACTTGATATTCATTTGTAAAACATGTTTGTAGTGAGGGAGCTGCTGTTGATCATGATGTTTGAAGGTGAACAAACAAATACAAATCCATATAAATATACCAATTGGGTAGCCCTTCACCGTATCTAGTAGCAGCAATATAAATTGCATCCATAGGTCTTGTCATTGTAGAGATATGTAATGTTTTGTATTGTGGGAAAAGTTTGACCCAAAGTGGAACAAGCCTCTTGTAATCATGCAGTGGACATTTATTAATATCAAATTTAAGTGATGTAAATGGCATGGAATTAATCCCCACAAAGGCTATTATTCTCACCTGTGATGGTATGAAATCCATCCCTACAAAGGCTATTATTTTCACCTATCATGGTATGAAATTCATCCCATAGCCTCAAAAATTTGCAGTAATGTTACCCCAAAAAACAATGCTATTCTCACCCATCAAGGTAGTAGATTAATCCCATATTGATATGAATTACCTCCCACAATGGTTGTTTTTTCCACCTATGGTGAAATGAAATTCATCCCATAGCCTCGAGAATCAGGGGGTATGAATACGGACAAATTTCGCATGAAATTCATCCACTAAATTATACCTTAAGGGGGGGTTTTCCATCCATTTTTCCCCCCACAGGGGGTGTGTTTTCAAACATCTTCAAGATGAAATTCATTACATTTTAGGATTGTTAAGTGAATGAATTTCATATTTTTAATGTATTATTTCTATTATTTAAGAGAATGAAACACAGGGTTGAATTTCATCTATTCTCAGTTTCACAGTGATTGTCTGCAATGTACTGTGCATCTGCCTGTTGTGCCACAATCAATGAGGCCACTGGTGCTGAACATTTCACCAGTGTCAGTTGTCTGGATTTCCACCTTGATGCTGAGTGATAGTGCACTGGGTATGGTGCCAACAATGTATCACTTGGGTTGTCATTGCTCCCATTTTGGTATGCATGTTCATATTGCATTGTTGGAGTTGGGTACATCTGTGGAAATAGATTGCTTCAATATGTTCTTTTCATTATCTAAAGTGTTTTCAATGTCTACCAATGTATTTTTGATGGGTAGACAAGCAAATCTATTTACAGAGTGTACTGGTCTCCCACTGCCTGTTGCAAAACCATGTGCATTCTCTTTGACTTCCAGTGCACTGGTCAGTGTTGCCTCTCTGCAGCTTGCACATCCATGGCAGCAAGGACTTCCTGCATGTAGTCATCAACTTTATCTGTTGTCATGAATCATGTGTTGTACCTGCATGGGCAATCACATTTCATATGGCCACTCTGTTTGCAATGGTAGCAGAGTGCCAGGTTACCAGGTCATTATTGAATTGCATCAACATCCATGGGGACTGGTGCCAGGGTGGTTTGGATGGGTGGTGGAATGGGTGGTGCTGGTGGGAGTGGCCTGACATTGAAGGCCGGTGCACACCACTTGTCAAAATGACATTGGTCTATTATGTGAATGTACCTATTGTATTACCAACCCTATTGTTCAACCCTGAGACATGTGGCAACAATAGCAGTACATAGTGACATTCATTGTTACAAGTTCTTTATCAACCCAGTTTTCGGGCAAAAAGTTGATTCATTCATTCATTCATTGATTCATATTTCAACACTGCAGGAAAATATTTCCATAATGGGATTTTTCTTCTCTTATGGCTTTTTACAGCATTTCTCCACAAATACAAAGTATTGTGACATAATTTGCATGTATTTGGGATGCTTACATAATGCTTTTGATGATGCCATCAAAATTATGCATATCTACAGTAATATTTCAAAGCGTTGTGTTTCAAAATTTATTTTGTGTTTTTCTCCATAACCAGTAAAGCTATTAACTTTGTTTATATATGTTTGGAATGTACAAACATGGCTCTACAATTTCCTTGTTGAGCATAAATTTCCCACAGTCCATTTTGAGTGAAATATCAGAAATGTCCAGATTCAGCTAGTTTTGAAGGTCTGTGTGTTATGCCAGGGGTGAACAAACATCTTATAACAACAATGACCCTGACCAAACATGACCCTTGTGGGAAATTATGCTAAACATTGGAATAATCAACAACTACTACTATATTTACCTGAAATACAAAGAGGATTGATTTCTCTATTTATTCTCACATGTCACATGATCTATTCCACCACATAAGTATACCAAATACATGACAACAAACTGAATGCTTATTTAGTGTCCATGATCCTGGGAAAAAGTTAGTTCTGGTGGTTTTTGTGTTTTCTCCATAGCCAGGCAAGCTATGGCATTGGATTTCGCACACAGGCATTGCTTGTTTACTTTGTAACATTTTCCCATGGTCACATGACCTCCATAAACTATCACCTACATTGTTTCTAGTCATTTACAACTTCCTGAATGTGGAATGGACTTATTTCTCCTAAGAAAAGAAATAAAGAATGAGTACCTGCCACACAGTGTGTTGGCCCACTCCACCCAAGTGTAGGTTAGGTATATAGTAGCCACCACTTGGTAGGGGAATCTGATCAGGTGAGTAGTTTAGACTTGTACTTATAGCAATATACTTAGGATTTCCCCTATCAGTCAGAAGTCAGCTGACTTGTGATTGCACATGCTTCAACTTAGGATTGCCCTGACAACAAGTGTGCCTATGCATATAAATGCAGTTACCTACAAACAATCACTGGCTTCAACAACATGCAAACTGGGAGTGATGACAAAGATAGTGAAGGCAAGGAGAACACTGAGGATGAGAATTCCAAGGATTAGGACAAGGATGAAGACAAGGACAGAGAGGACAAGAATGAAGAGGACAAGGACAGAGAGAATGAGGAAGAAGGGGAAGGAGAAGGGGAATTTGACTGGGATGGAATGGAAGACACCATGGAGTGAGATCCTTCACAAGAACTGGTAAAAAATAATTAGATGAAGGCAGTACAAAGTACAAAATACTTTTGGTTATGGGCATGAAGAGAATGATGTGGGTGAACAAAGACACATTGAACTCAGCAACTGCAGGGGCCTCAGCTTTAGGTGTGGAATGTAAGGTCATATCACAGGGGACTCAGCATTAGATGCATGGAACATAAGGTCATATTCTTGCACATTTTAGGTGCACAGAATGTAAAGTTGTATCCTTGCACATTTTAGATGCACAGAATGTAAGGTCATATTCTTGCTGAACTGCAGGGGACTCAGCTTCAGGTGTGCAGAATGTAAAGTTGTATTCTTGCTGAAATGCAGGTCTCAGCTTTAGATGTGCAGAATGTAAGGGTGTATTCTTGCTCATTTTAGGTACATGGACTGTAAGGTTGTATCCTTGCTGAAATGCAGGGGTCTCAGCTTTAGGCTGTTGAGGGGATGCTGCATAAATACAGCTCTCCAATACTAGTACTATAATATATGAATTTTTGCATATCAAATGGGATGCTTTTCAACATCATGTGGGTGAATTTTCCATTGAGAGACAGGTGCATTTCAAGTGTGCAACAGATGAAATTTCATTACTAGCTATAGAGGTCTGAAAATGAATGACAAAATTACTATACTGATTGAATGAATGGTTGATGGAAAACATCTGGATCATGGATGAATTCAATCTCAGTAAAAGAGATGACCACAAAGCAGTATGAACCTGGTGCAAAATTCATCTTATTGATTCATCCATTACATTAATGATTTACCTTCACTTTTTGTTGCTCTCAGGCCTCTGGGAACTTCATGAAATTCACACCAAGGAGACTGTAGCTATTTTTTGCCATTAAACATATGAAAAACATCATGCAGAAAAAATCACAGGGGTATGAAGTGGGACATATTCTGTGAGGTTTGTTGGATTGGCAAGGGTGCCGACGCCCGAACGCCAAGCCACGCGCGAGGTCATACCATCCGCACGTTACCTTTTCCATTTCATATTCATACTGTACAACCTTTACCCTCATTCCGTAAAGTCCCTGCTAGTCCCATTATCTCCCTACGACCCCTATTCCTTTTCGCAGAAATACCCGTTAGTTTTTGTCATCTCACCTCAGCTGTTGCCTTTGCTCTTGCACGCACACCTGAGACTGACTCTGTGTCTAGATTCTTACAGGTTATGGGCCCCGACACTGCTGCTACCATATCTCCTACTCCTATTGTAACCATGTCGTCTTCTTCACATTCTCTCACCACCAACGTTCTTCCTTCCACCGTACCCAAGCTCAAAGCTACTGGGCTGAACTGGACTGTGTTCAATATGCGGTTCAAAGATGCTCTTGAGGCTAAGGGGTACTGGGGCCATTTTGACGGCACCTCGCTGTGCCCCACGTTGAAGTCACCTGCGTCAGCTGATGAGACAGCTGCTCATGCCGTGTGGACCAAGAACGAGCGTATTGCGAAATCCCTCCTCACTCAAAAAATCCCCAACTCTACCCTGATTCTTGTCCATGGCAAAGCTCTCATCAAGGACCGTTGGGATGCTATTGTCACTGAGTACACTGAGAAGGGAGTCTACACTCAGACGGACTTGAAGACGAAGTTCCTGAACATGAAGTGCCCTGATAAGGGCAATGTTTGTGCTTTTATGGAATCGTTACGCACCAAAAAGGAGAAGCTCACTACCTATGGTGTCACCATTAGTGTTGAAGATTATCATTCCACCATCATTAATTCGTTACCTCAGCACCTCTCTCGATTCGCTGCCCAGCTCCTAGCCGTTTCCCAAATCCCTCTCAACGGAAGCCATGCTATCAAAGCCATTCATCCCAACATCTTGATCACTCTGATTGTCAAGGAGTCTGAATGCATTATCACCCAACGCGAATCGCACCGTGCTGGAAGCTCGAAGTCAAAAGCCGAAGATGAGGCTTTATCTGTCTCATCGGGGAGGAGCCGTAACTCCCCACGGCAGCCGCGTGGAGAATGCTGGAACTGTGGTGACAAAGGACACTTCCGGGATAAGTTCCCCAAACCCGCGAAGTTGTCCAGTGGTGACAAGAAGGGTTCCTTGAAGGCGAGCAGCTCTGCTAATGCTGCTGTCAAGGACTCTGGCTCAGATAGCGAAGATTGTGCCTTTGCGATGGAATCCGACTCGGACTCAGACCACGAATCTGTGTCAACAGCATTGACAGACATGTCCAGCTGGGTTACGGATGGGTCAATGCCCAAATTACAGCCTGTATCCGACTCCGAGGATGAGTCTGATGGGCTGATGCCTGAATTGCACAGGTTGTCCGATTCAGACTGGGACAGTGATGACGAAGGTGATGGTGGGCCACCCCATGCTGGGGAAGTGCCCAGGGAAATCATATCGGATTGTGGCAGGGACTCCGAGGAGTTATCTGAGGCTGGCTGGAGTGAGATTAGCTCACTCACCGGTGTTGACTCAGACTCGGATGTAGCCACAGAGGATGTTGCAGCAAATGTTGATGCTGGCAACAACGCCAAAGATGCCCCTCATGTCGAAGTGTATGACTCAGGGTGTTCCTGTCACATGTCCCCATACCAAGATGCCTTCAAGAATTATACCACGATTACTCCAAGGCCTTTTTGAGCCGCCAACAAGCAAAAATTTAATGCTATTGGCAAGGGGGAGATGGTGATCGACGTCCCTAATGGCGCTGATGTCTCCCAGCTCAGGCTCACTGAGGTGTTGTACTCCCCCGAGGTGGGCTACACCCTCGTATCTGTCAGCCGTCTTGATGACAATGGTTTCTCTGCCACCTTTGGAGGCGGGAAGTGCGTGATTCGTGCTCCTGATGGGAATCAAGTCGGTGAGGTCGTGAAGACCCAACGTGGCCTGTATCAGGTTCAGCATGAGCCTGAAGAGGCTAATGCCGTGGTTGAGGCAATCAGCCTCAACCAGTTCCATCGGCGTATGGGCCATATCACTCCTGAGGTCATGAGGAAACTAGTTGATCGAGGTTTTGTGACTGGCATGCGTCTCAAAACCTCTCCTAGTGGTGATCCAGTCTTCTGTGAGTCATGTGTCTATGCCAAAGCAACCAGGAAGCCTGTTCGCAAGGCTTGCGCAGGCGAGTGGGCGACAAAATTTGGAGGCGAGGTCCACTCAGATTTATGGGGGCCTGCACCAGTTGCTACAAAGGGCAGAAGACTCTACTATGTGACATTCGTGGATGACCACACTCGCTGGACCCATCTTGACCTTCTTCGTGAGAAGGCCGAAACCTTCCAGTCCTACAAGGACTTCGAGGCATGGTGTGAAACTGCCCTTGGCGTGCACATCAAAACCTTGCACTCTGACCGTGGCGGCGAATACATGGGCAAGGCCTTTGTCATCCACCTCAAGGAACGCGGCACCACCCAGAAGTTAACTGTCCATGACACCCCACAGCATAACGGCGTCGCAGAGCGTCACAATCGCACCATTGTTGAACTGATTCGTGCCCTTTTACATGCCAGCGGCCTCCCGAAGTTTTTGTGGGGGGAAGCTGCACGGCATGTCGTTTGGTTGATGAATCGTACTGCGACGAAGGCCGTGGAAGGGATGACTCCATATGAGGCTCTCTTCAAGCACAAACCAGACCTTCGGGAAGTTCGTGAGTGGGGAGAGAAGGTGTGGGTACGTGTGGAGAAGGGCGATAAGTTGGGTGGGCGTGTTTGCGAGGGTTGCTGGATTGGTGTCGATGATTGGAGCAATGGCTTCCGGATCTACTGGCCAGATACGCGATCCGTCACTGTTGAACAAAACATCTACTATGACAAGACTAGGGCATCCGCAGAACGTCCCGAGGGGGAGGACACTGGTTCTGCCATGCTGTTTGCCAATGCCCCATCCATTTTGATCCCTGCCCCTGCCCCTGGTCCATCCACCCTTGCTCCTCCACCTATGGACGAAATTGTCCGCCCCCCCCGTGAGCGCCGCCCTAGTGCCTGTGTTCAAGCCATCATCGATGGACACGGCGTAACTTCAGCACGTCTGTCTGATCCTGTCGTCTCTCGTGGTGTACCTATGCCCACTGTCCTCGAGAATGCTATGCTTGAGGGGGAGGGTACTGCAAACTGGATGATGATAGCTGACTTCATCGAGGAGTACGCGATGGCCACCGAGATCAGTGAGGCCGAGGTGTTGGAGCCTAGGTCATTAGCTGAGGCAAAATGTCGCCCCGACTGGCCGTTGTGGGAGAAAGCCATCCATGAGGAGCTCGCGCTACTCAAGGAGGCCGGAACCTGGCAACTCATTGACCCACCAACAGATGCAAACATTGTTGGTTCGAAGTGGGTTTTCCACACAAAGAAGGATGCCGCTGGGAACATTGCCACACCCATGGAAACCACCACCTGCCTTTCTTTGTCCCAATCCCCATCCACCACCGCCGAATTCACACAGATGCGCGACGTTCCATATCATGAGGCCATTGGCTCCCTCATGTACGCATCCCTCAGCACACGCCCAGATATTTCGTTTGCTGTCCAGATGGTCTCCCATTTCGCAACAAAACCTGGTCCTGCGCATTGGGAAGCCGTCAAGCGGATTTTTCGCTACCTGAAGGGCACCGTTAGCTTATGGTTGTCATTCAGATGTGGAAATCGCAACTTAACTGGTTATGCCAACGCCAACGGCAGCATGGCCAAAGACCATCATGCCATCTCAGGGTACGCCTTCTTGCTTCACGGCGGCGCTGTTTTGTGGAGTGCCAAATGGCAGGAAATCGTCTCGCTGTCGATGACAGAAAGTGAGTACGTGGCACTTACCCATGCTGCCAAAGAAGCCCTATGGCTTTGCTCCCTTATTGCCCAGTTATTCCCGTCCGACCTTGACCCTACCACGCTATTTTCGGACAATCAGTCTGCCATCGTGCTGGCATGCGATCACCAATTCCACGCTCGCACTAAACACATCGACGTTTGTTTTCATTTCATCCGCTGGATCGTCGAACGCGGCTCCCTCTGCCTCGTCTATTGCCCTACTGAAGACATGGTGGCCGATACCCTCACCAAAGCCCTTCCCTCCGCCAAAGTCAAGCACTTCGCGTTGCAACTCAGGCTCTCATCACCTTGAGGGGGAGTGTTGGATTGGCAAGGGTGCCGACGCCTGAACACCAAGCCGCGCGCGAGGTCATACCATCTGCATGTTACCTTTTCCATTTCATATTTGTACTGTACAACCTTTACCCTCATTCCGTAAAGTCCCTGCTAGTCCCGTTATCTCCCTACGACCCCTATTCCTTTTCGCAGAAATACCTGTTAGTTTTCGTCGTCTCACCTCAGCTGTTGCCTTTGCTCTCGCATGCACACCTGAGGTGAATATTCCCCCTTACATTACTTACAGATCTCATTACTTACTTGAACCAATCCTAGACTGACTCCGTGTCTAGGTAAATATGTTAGCTGTTGCCTTTGCTCTCGCGCGCACACCTGAGACTGACTCCGTGTCTAGATTCTTACAAGGTTTTCATCCATCTTATTCATATTTTATGAAGGGGAAAACCTCCTTTCTCCATGCTATTTAGTGATTGATTTTTATATCAAATCCTGATGAAAATAATCTCATTTCAGGGGGACCCAGACTACGAAAATTCTACACTATTTGTATTACTTCCAGCTACTTAAGTCATAGAAAATGAGGTGGAAATTCCCACCAAAAGAGTTCCATAGTGCCATTTGTTAATAGGCAATGAGAAATCCTTCCTGATGGTGAATGCCCACTGGATGAGGTTGGCACTGCAACACATGCACACTGTCGGAAATTTCCTTTTTTGGAAAAAATCTAGCCGGGTTATGGCCCGATTATCAGGCAAATTGTAATCGGGTAATAATCAAGATAATCTGTCCCACGTGCCGGTGTTGACAACAAATGTTCGACGTGGTTCTGGCCCTTCCACCAGCTTTCCCTTCCCTCATTTGTATTCGATCTAATCATCCACTCCTTTGTCTGTATATATCAACACCTGGAATGGCATCAAGAACTATGAAAACCTGTACAGAATGTGGTAGAAAAGTTGGTTCACAGGGTTTTGCCAGCCATCAAAAGGCCTGCTCTCGAAAAGCTAGGCAACATCAGCAAGACCTGGAATTTGAGGCAAAACTAAGGGAGGAACATGCTGCGAGTGTTGTTCCTGGTGCGTCTATACTGTCCTATATCAAATATTCACCTCATTTGTATGCAATTTTAGCCCATATGTTACTGAAGCTGGGTTTACAGGCATTGGGCGAGCCAGGTAAGTACAACCCGCCATCCCCCAATATTCTTATTTTAAAATTTGTGAAGTTAAGCTGCCATCAGCCTTGACTTCAGCTCCGGAACAGTATAAGTTACCAAAGTTGGGAATGTCGAAGCCTGCTGGGATGTCAATGGGTCAATCCAGTCAAAGTGAGTCTTTGTTCGTTGGTGGGTGTTGGCTCATTTATGTGTCACATCTCCAGTGGCCACCGATGTAACCATCCACCTTCCTCGTCTCAAATACATCCCAACAAGAGGTGATTCATTGCGAAAGGCCGCTGATCCCCCAACTGTGCACTGTAATTCCATCGTGACAGATGAAGATATTGCTGGTGAAGGTGAGATCCTACACCCTTGTTGTTTCTGTGACCTGATGGCCTCACCAGGAATAGGTCATGAACCTACGCCGTTGCTACGAGAACCTCAACAAGATGACATTCGCACCACTTACCACCCCCACTCTGGGCGCAAGCCTGTTATCCACTCGTTTGAAGATTATGGCCACGATGAGCCAGCATCTCCTTTAAGTTGTTCTAACCCAACTAAACCTTGGTTACCTTTCAACTCTGAAAGTGAATTCTCCTTTGCCGAAATAATCTTGGAATCAGCCATGTCCAACAGGCATATTGATGCACTTATTCGTGTTATACACAAACTTTGTGAACATGGTGATGCTTTCAGGATTCGAAATCATAAGGACCTTGAGGTGCTCTGGACTGGAGCATCTGACCAATTAGCACCTGTATGTACAATATAACGGCAATGAGAAAATTTCTGATTCTCTCTGTAGTTCACAGTGACACCTGTTGAGGTAAAATATCGGGGTGATGTCCGAAAATTTGAGTTTTGGTCATGCCCATTGATGGCCTGGGCAATGAACATCCTTGAGGACCCATTTCTTTCCTCGGTAATTGAATGGGATGCTGTATCACTTGAGAAGTACAATGGCCAGAAGTGGGTTCATTTTGTTCATGAACCATGGACTGCAAAGCGCATGTGGAATGTACAGGTATGCTGAGCTTAATCCCCTGTTTGCTGTGGTAAATAATCAATTAGTATGTTCAGACTAATATCTCTGATGATGGAAAACCATTGTGTATCACCCTCTATGCTGATAAGACTCGCCTATCATCTTTTGGTACTGCCCAAGGCTATCCCATTATGGCCAGGATTGATAATCTTCCACAACATATCCGTAATGGGACAGGACTAGGCTCAGTACAGGTTGTTGGATGGCTGCCAATTGTAAGCATTTCACTTAGGCCAATAATACACTAATCTGATTATGTTCATTCTAGGTCACTGAGGAAGAGTCTGATAAAAGTGATATTGTTGATTTTAAACGAAAAGTGTGGCATGAGTGCTTTAGAATATTTCTTGAGAGCATTTCACTTTCTTCAATCACAGGACACGAAGTCAAATGTGGGGATGGTCAGTGGCGTAGGGTATTCCCGTTTATCTTTATGTTAGCAGCAGACTATGAGGAACAGTATGTTATGTAGCATATTTCAGGCCAGCAATAAGTAACCCCTTTTTAGAACAGTTATGGCACTTACTCGGGGTGTTAATGGGCATTGCCCCTGCCCTGTTTGCCTTGTAGAACAGTCCAAGCAATCTTGTTTGGGACAAGTTCACACATTGCGTACAGCAAAAGATTCCAAGGCCCTTGTTGAGGCAGCACTTCATGAACTGACTTTTGCTAGACAAGATGCCATTCTCAGAGACAAAAGCCTTCGGCCTGTCATAGTATGGGAGTTTGTTTTTATTTTGTTTACTGTAAACTAATTGATTTGGTAAAGAATGCATTCTGGAGTGTCAAAAACTCTGATCCTCACAGAGCATTAACATTTGATGAAATGCATGTGAATGATCATGGTCTTGGTGGAAAGCATCTCTTTCCCCAGCTGAAACAGTTTATATCAGAGTTGGGCTCATCTGCATCTCAAAAGATTGATGACCAGTATGTTTTCAATTAATATCTATTTATTACATTAATACATTATCCTTTCTAGAATGAGGAAACTTCCACCATGGAGAGGCTTAAAGATTGAAAACAAAGTTATGAAAGTTCACTTTTCAGATGCAAACAGATTTCGGGACATCTTGAGGGTAGATGATTTTTGTTTTTGTTATGTCCTGATATAAATCTGAATTTTGCAGATGTTCATCTTTATAAGTCACAATGTTCTTACAGAAAAGACAAGCCCACATGGATATCGACTTCTTTGCTGTTTGCGAGCATACCTTGATGTAACTATGTGGGAAGCTCTTGAGGTTCACACTGAAGAAACCATTGCTTCTGGGAGAAAAGCAGTAAAAAAATTTGGACATTTGCTCATGGTAGGTAAATTACTCCCAAGAGGTGTTTCTAATTGACATTTAACTTAGGTGCACTGGAATGAACTTTCTGATGATGAACGAAAAGAGAATTATGATTTTCCAAAATTGCATGCTCATGATCATGCATTTAGTGATATTGAGGAAAAAGGTGTACTTCGTAACTGCACTACTCGACTTTTTGAACGACATCATCGCCCACTCAGGATCTGGTATCAGCGACGGACAGATTTCAAGAATGTGGCACCTCAAGTAGGTCTGATTTTTGATATTTTAATATATATCATCTGAAATCTACCATCATTAATCAGATTCTAAAACATGAACAGTACTCACTTGCAGCTTCTGTAATCCGAAGCTGTATCATTGCTTCCCAAGCAGCAAGTGATACAAGTACTGAGGGGACTCAATCCATATCTCAGAATATATTCAACAACATATATCTTGGTGCTCCTCAAAAGAAATGCTCCATCAAGGATATTGAAACCAAACATTCCACTGATTCTGCTTTCCATCAGTTCAAATCCTGCCTTGAGATATCACTCAATGAAATTATTGGTCGAAATGACAGTCCAGTAAAAATGCAAGGATCTCAAAAATTACTAGTAGCAGCTGAGGACTTTGTGAGTTGTGATCAGTCTTATTACCTGTAGTTTACTGATAGAATAATATGGTATTAGATTGTGGAATACCAGTTCCTAAAGGCATCATATGAGTCCCTTGTAGATTGGTGGACTCATGAAGACCACTTAAGATGTAGTCCTGTGTTTTGGAAGGGCAAGGGACGCTTTGATTGTGTCTTCATCAATGGTGGTTCCAAACCATACTTTGCTCGACTCGTGTTTGTTTTCACCTATCGAGTGAAAGCAAGCGAGGGTATTATCATCCATGGTGGTCAGGCTGATGTTCTTATTCCTATGGCACTCGTCCAACCATTTACAGAGGTAAAACCTCTCCGGAACAAGGACAAGGACCTCTGCCTTCGTCGTCTGCAAATCAAACCAAGAGAAAAATCAATATTTGTTCCAGCTCGGTCAATAATTCGTGGTGCATACATTGTTCCAGAGGGCCTTGAGGAAAATACTTCACTGGCTGTAGATGTTGTTGATACAGATATGTTCCTGCGCATCAATGCAATGTATAGTTAGGAATGCACCTTAGATATTAGGGGATAAGGAATGCCTTATGTATGGTCTGTTTGTACTTTAAAATTATATATTGCTTGGCACGCACTGAGAACGCAAGAGAAGTTCTCACAGTCGAGTAAACCAAGAAGTGAGCAAAGCTGTGCAATTATCCGTGCACAATTGACCTGTCACAAACATTGTAGGCCAGCATTGCCACAAACGTTCTCTCACAAGTCATTTCAAGCGCAGTTCCTTCGCGAATACAAAATCGTTGTCGTCGGCGGAGGTGGTGCGTCCCCATCCCATCCACCCCACCCACCCACTCACTCACTCACCACCACCACCCCTCTCTCCCCCAAACCAGCGATCGGGAAATCCGCACTCACAATCCAGTTCATCCAGGACCACTTTCCCAACAAGTATGACCCCATGATCGAGGGTGAGTTACCCCAGCCTCCATATCCCCGCCCAGCGCCCCCTCTCCCCATCTACATCTACATCTACCCTTGCCCGCTCCGCTTCCCCCCCTTCCCCAGGCTCACTATCACTACTGCAGGGGGGGGGGACACGGGTACTGGGCGCAGGGGGCCGGGGGTGCCAGGGCGGGTATGACAAGGCTGGTACTTACTCAGACACGTTTACGTTTTCCAGATTTGTACCGCAAGCAGTGCGTGATCGACGAGGAGGTGGCGTTGCTGGACATCCTCGATACCGCTGGGCAGCACGAGTACGGGTGCGTCTCCTCCTTCCCTTCCCCCGTTTACAGTACCTCGTACTCATACCCCGATCTCTCACCCCCCCCTCCCTCCCTCCCTCTGCAGGGCAATGCGCAACCAGTACATGCGCACGGGCGAAGCCTTCCTCCTGGTGTACTCGATCACCTCACGCCTCTCGTTCGACGAGCTCCTGCCCCTGCAGCAGCAGATCCTGCGCATCAAGGACAAGGAGGCGTTCCCCATGCTCCTCATCGCGAACAAGTGCAATCTGGAGTACGAGCGCGCGGTGAGCAGGAGTGGTGAGTTGCCCTTCGTCTTGTTCCCATTCTGTCACCCTCTCTCTCGCTCTCTCCCACCGCAATGCGCATGCAACCTCCGTCCCCTCCCCCCAAAATATTTTTTGAACATGAATGGCGTGCCTTACTCATCCACCCCCAATAGAAGGCCGCACCCTTGTGCAAAGCTTCGCCTGCCCATTCCTCGAGACCTCCGCGCGGCTCTGCATCAACGTCGACGAGGCGTTCATGGACCTCGTCCACAAGATCCGCAAGTACAACCGGGTGCGTTGTCCCCCCTTTTCCCCCCCAAATACAAAACACAAAACAAATGGCAAAACACTAACCACCGCCCACTCCGATAGATGCAGAAGACTGGCCGGCCCGCGGGGATGGGGCTGAGTCCGGGCGGCTGCGTGCATGGCATCGGCGCGTGTGGGGATGAGGACGGGGAAGAAGGGGCGTGTGTGCGGTGGTGTTGTGGGATGGGGACGGGGTGTGTCGTGCTTTAGTCGGATGTGTGTGGTGGGTGGGTGTTCGGGGCACGGCGTACGGTGTACGGTGTATGAGGTGTGCAGCGTGCTTGGACAGTTGGGCGTTTGCTCAGGTGATGGGTGGGGGGTGGGGGTGAGGGATGGGTTGTGTTGGACATGCTGGTATTTATAATTGACCAAATCCCGGAGCAAAGTGCAAGGGATCTCAGTCGGCACTATGGGGGACGAGCCGCATTTGTTATAGCGATAACATGAACGAATCTCCCCAGCGCCTCTTGATGCCTTCCGCACATAATGCGAATCTATGGCAGATTTGAGTCTAAGTGAGTGTTTCGAGCTTGAACTTTTCGGCATGTGCAAATAATTTGTACCCAGCCTGAGTTGCGAATCACTCCCAACGGACAGTTGGGCACTCATTCCTCACCTCACCTCCAACACAGCCCATTTCCGATACCATCCCAGAGCATCACTGTCATATTACAACACCAACAACCCACGGGAAACTCAAAAGCGGATATTAACCCCTACACACCATCAATCATTGGCCCGCACCATATACCCTTCAAAAGTATTCAAGTTCATTCCACCTGTTTAATATACACAGACAGATGGAGTGCCTACCATGTCATCCACGGCGCAAGCTGTCCCCCATTCTATTCTCCCTGTACTGCGCTCCTACAAGAGTATGTGGCTCCTCATTTCCCTCCAAGCATGCTGCAGCATTGTACGTGGGTAACACATTGCACCCATGCGCTTCCCACATGACAAAATATATTTATCCAAACTGTTGGCAGTCGAAACCATCAAGCTCCCTCCACTCCTACAGTGCACCACAGATGGCCCGTCGGAAACAACTGTCCATTGTCAGTGATGATTCTGACTCGGAAGCTTGTTCCTCTGGTAGTCTTGATGACTTATTGGCAGGACCTTCAAAACTTGCAACATACAAAAAAGTAAGTTCCCATATGTGTGTTTCAGAAGCCTGACAAGCAGGACTGTATCTTATAGGCACTATCAGTAGCACAACGCGACCTGCAGTTTTTCCGAGACAAGTGCAAAGAATTGAATATCGAAAACAAAGCACTCAAACTTGAGATTACTGAGCTTAAGGAGGCTTTAGAGGCCACGTCAGATGCTGAAACAGACAAGACCGACATTGTAAAGCAAGAGTTAGCCCTAATCAAGACTCTCGGGAAGAAATATACAACTTTATATGAACCCTTTTCAACATTTTTCAACGACCCACATCTCTTTGTATCACCACGCCCTAGCCCCACATGTCTACTCCCCGAAAATCGTTTCTGTGGTGACCTTGTGGCACGACGCGATGGATGGCTTGCTCAATTATATGAGTTCCTTCCTGTGCGTTTTCATATTATGGTGAGAAGCTATGGGAATTTTCATGCAGAGGTTCGTCATCCTTCCATTATCTTTCATTATAATTACATTTTATGCCTAGTTTCGGCTTGGTGCAGAGGACATGCATAGCGCACTTATGGACAGGTGTCGAAAGGCAGGTCCACGTATAACACACCTGAGTGCCGACTTTTTCAGGCCTGATTTCAAGCGCGAGTCGGCCCCGGATATATTAAAGTTGATATACTTCCCGCGAGAACTACAGAAGGGTACTGCAAAAAGAGGTCCACCACCAATGCTCCCACCAATACTTTTCCCTCCACGTGTTCGGCAAAAACAACTTGAAGGATATGAATCAATGCTCTTCCAGTCACCGGAGATTTTCCTAGTAAGTAGTAATTACATATTGGACAATATCATCTCTCACGAAAGCTCTCATAGCTTCTGAAGGCTGTCCTGTTTGGGTTAGCCTCACTAGATGGGGAGACAAGTGGCCCGGCCACATACGGAAAACAATGGGGCATCAAAGCTCTCGAAGATGTTCCGTTCTATTCAATACCTGTCTTTGCCATGTTGGTATGTTAATTCTGAATTTAAGTCTCGGTTACTGGTTAAAGTAAACTGTTTAAGTTGGTATTTATTATATCTGAAGACACAGAATTTGCTTCCAAAGGTGCGCGATCAGGCCGAAATTGGGAAGACTACCTCGATTATCTTCGACAACAATACCACGCAGCACATGGAAAGGCTGCATTCAATCGCATCATGGACATGTGCCAAGAGATCGTATTCAGCAAGTCTACTACCATGAATGAAAAACAGGGCTCAGAATCTCGCGAGCACAAAGTAAATATCAATTGGGACATAGAGGTACAATTCAGCAGTGATGAAGAAACTGCCCATAATCGAGATGCACCTGATTGGGCATCGAGTGACAACTTGACTGATACGGAATGTGACAAGAGCCGAAATCCAGAAGTATCTGCTCATGCCGGCCTGTCCACCCCACATCATACAACACAAACATCCTTTTCCGTTCTCACTGAGCCAACCCCACCCAGACAGGTGCGCAAAAAGCAAGCAAAACAATCAAAACAGAACACACAGCCGAAAATCCAATTACTATTCACCCAGCCACCTCCAGCAACACCAACGAAAAGCACACCACCCACTCCCCTTGGGCTCGTGCCAGATCTTAAGAAATTTAGTAGCTCTGAACACAATTCCCAAAATGAGATGTTGCCAGGTAAACAACACCCGAAAGCAAGGGGCCGCCCAGTATCAAAACTAACACCACATGTGGGTCCCTTGTTGCCCCCCACCACCTTACCAGTGCCAGCCCCGAAAGAAAATGGTACGTTGTCATCATATGTTACATGAGTAGTATTAAGATATCCTAGTTCCAGCACCACTCGAGCCTCATCCACCCCCAGCCGTTATACCAAAAAAGAAGGTAAAGATAGCTCAAGCTGCCACAGCTCAGACCCAACCAATAAAACAAGCAAAGGGAAAGGGGAAAGCAACCACAGCAACAAAACCAAGGATCACTCGACAACACACAACAATCCCTTTCTCTGCTGAAGCCGAACCATCACCACTTACCAAAAACACAGCAGACATGACTGTACTGCCCCCAGTAGAGGTCCCCGACACAGACTCGAAAATAGTGAAAAGAAAAGCAGTCACAAAATCTGTAACATTTGTGACGGAATCCAATGCCCCAGCGCCAAAGCGGCGCACACGAGCTGTAAGTGAAATAGTCACCTAACTGTATATGGTTTACATTGTTCATCTAGACTGCTGGGTAATTACATAGTCTTCTACAGAAACATTGGACCAGTTACCATATAATCAGATGTATTTTTTCGAGAATGATATGATTAGCATGCAATAATTTGTCATCCACCAGTCATATCTAATCATGATTATGTCATGACCTGGGTCATAATCCAAGTTTGTAATTATGCTGATCGCTACGGTTTTGAATGATTATTTGTCAGTCCGGGAAAATCCGACAACATTGTTGTCAATATCAATCAGAATAGTTCTCTCCCTCCTCACAAAAAACTTCCAGGTCTGTACCCCAAGTTCTGGGTGAAATTTACAATGTGTGTAGAGCCTCACCTCTCCAGAAAACCTGTGAAATTTTGACAGTTTTGGTTTTGCTTGGTGGTTGGGATACGAGGATTTATGAAACAGCTGTAAATCTATAATTGAGCCATAAGACCCAATAAAAAGCTCTATGTGTCGGAGTAGTACGCATGCGTCTCCCACTGCACACACTGTAGTGGTCAGCGTTAAAAGAGGCCAGGAAGACTCACATAAACCGCGCCAGCCTTGGTTGCGGTTGGTGTCACGTGTCACATATGCCATGCGCAAAACACGGACAACGTCAGCGACTCGGCGTCAACAGTCCACTTCGTTTGCGTTGACACTCTGGTTTTTCTCTCCTGCGACACGATAGCGCCCCTTTCTTGTAACTGACCTCACGATCTTCATCGACAATATCATCATGGGTGGAGCGGGTGCGAATATTCAGTGGCTCCCCCTACTACACTGACTAATTTGATATACTTTTTCTTCCATGATATTTGGGCTACTTGTCCATTTTCTTCGCTCGCCCCACAACCTTCTGAACAATATCATGTTGCCGAAAATAGGCTGGCTGTTTCTCTTCGCAGTTCTTATGGCTGCAGGCTTGCTATTTTGCATGGTTTTCTTCGTAAGCCACACCGTACCCGACTAAACTTTGGCATACTAATGCTTTCCATACAGATAATTATGTTCTCGGATTTGGAATGCGACTATATCAACCCTATAGACCTTTGCAACAAACTTAATCAAGTGTGCCTTTTTATCATATCTTAAACGTTTCATTGACGGAAATGGTAGTTTGTACTCCCAGAAAATATTGCCCATGCCTTCCTGACACTCCTGTTCCTCCTCTCTGGTCAGTGGATAGCACTCCTGCTCAACGCTCCATTGGTGGTATTCAACGCGAACAAGTGAGCATTGCCTATCAATATTATGTCTGAAAATTTCATGCCTCAGTAGAATCCGAAATAAAGCACATATGTATGACGCGACAGAAATTTTTCGAACTCTATCTGGTCACAAAAAGGAGAGCTTCATTAAACTCGGTTTCTATCTTCTTTCCTTCTTCTACTACCTCTATCGGTATGTTTTCAGTGATGATTATATCCAGCCGTTTACGTTTCATATCTTCAGGATGATCGTGGCTCTCATTGCTGAAAGTGAATGATAAGACCTTAATGGGTAGCTGTATGGAGACTGCTTCACGACACGAGAATATACATTAACGAATGAGAGACAAGAGGTCAATGGACACTAATGTTGTTTAGGGCATTTTTCATCTCAATTCGAATTGTACCGTTTCGCTGCTATCTTTTCAACTTAAGGACTCAATTCCGGCAATGGAGCCCGTTCACAACGATTACACAATTACACAACAAAGGAAGTGATCGGACCATGATGATCGGTCGGTATGATTTGCGTCCCTTCCGTGTTTTTCTCGAGCTTCAAATACCCTCGTTTTCGATCACCAAAGCCTTGCTGTTTCCATTCTATTCCTCTTTTTCCCGTTAAAAGCGGGAAAATAAATTTTAACAACTCATTAACTTTGCCTTTCCGCCTCTTGGCTCCAATTCAATTTCCAATGGCTTCTCTTATATATATACCCCAGGTAAGCCTCAAAAAATTATTAGCCCCAAACTCAGTCTTTCCATTTAAGCTACCTCTGTCACTCCTTCGATCTACACTCTTGCTATTATGAAGTCTCCCTCCAACCTTGTCTGCGCCCTCGGAAGCATGTCCCTCTTCATGCTTCCAACCCTCGGTGGTGTTGTGCCTGCCCATGGCTCATATAGCACTCTTCTTACTAGGGCCTCATTTGGTGGAGAGGTAAGGTATTTTCTAGTTTGAAGTCGTCAATGACATTATCAAAAGGCAACCTACTTCAACGTTGGCCTTGGGGCTTGTGGGAAAATGAATATCGACAATGACTTCATTGTAGCCCTCGCCACCCCGACATATGCTCAAGGATCCCATTGTGACAAGGTATTACTTATGTCTCAGCACGGCTTATACCTGACCGATATCTTCTACAGCGGATCCGCATATCTGACCCGTCTACTGGCAAGACAGCCGTTGCGATGATTCGTGATGCTTGTCCCGGCTGCAGTCCCAGCGACATCGGTATGTATTTACTTAACAAGAATCCACCAATAAGTTCTCACCCGCTTCTACAGATATGTCCCCTGCGTTGTTCGAACACTTCCAACCGTTGAGCAGAGGACGTTTCAATGTCAACTGGTCATTCATTTGATACTCGGCACCGGCTGCCACAACCATGCCTTTTTGACCATCTATCGTACTACAACTGTTTTGCTCCCGGTTTGTGGCTGGGATTAGCAGGAATTACATCATGATGTCTGAATATTTAAAAATCAATGCCATTATATCTCCATATATTCTGCCCAATTTTTGATTCTTTCTTAAACTAAGACTTCTTCAACTTCACGAAATTGTCATCTATACCGACGACCAACAGTGCTTAGCTTCAAAGATATTTTAAATTGCTGTATATCATGATAACAATGCAAAGAGAACCAGAATAATGTAGACGTAATTAAATTAAATTAGAATAGGAATGTATGGAGCCACCGACCCATCCTCTCTCCCAAGGAATAGGAGAAACGACAGTGGGTACTAAGGAGTCCAGATTATTCAGGACATAGCCTGACACTCGAACGACCGCGTGGAGCAACCAACGTAAGCAGGAGCGCAGTCATGAGCAACATGGGGAAATGATTTGGCCATGCCGCCGCACGAAGGACTGGTGGAAAAAAAAAATGGAGGTTTTATAGTCGAGAGACCGTGGAAAGTTTAGGGCAGGTAGGGTCATGATTTATGTTATCTCAATAAACTTCAAAGCTTCAGCTTCAAATTTCACCAGACACACTCAGATTAATACCCATTCCAGTTGTAGAGCCGACGGATCAGTTACCCAACGCCACATGCCCTAACCCAAAGAGATGCATGCGATTCATCTGCTATGCCCAGGTGCGCCGCATGGTCGCAGTAAACCGTGACCATAAACCAAAACAGTTATATAGCCTCCCAAACCCTCCCATCGATAACCGCCCCACCTTTGGTCTCATCAGTATTTATTCACGATGTCCCTCTATCTTTGTGTGGACTGTGGCGGTTCCAAAACTTCTGCAGTTATCTGTGATACTAATGGTAACATCATTGGACGAGCTCTTGGGGGGCCGTCCAACTTTGCGTACCTTTCCCTCGATGCTTTTGTGGCTGCAGTCACTGTAACAGTCACCCTAGCACTCGAGAAGAGTTTATCATCTGATGACGATCCCATAACTCTTCCCCCGACCAATGCCACCCCCTTCGCTGCTGCATGGTTTGGCGTTTCTGGAGTTGATTCCCTAGCTGCGGTTGCGGCAATTACACCTGCCCTTTCGAACCTCCTCGGGATTCCTGAAGGGCCTCGCCTCGCCGTTGCCAATGACACGCATCTTCTCGCAGCCCCCGTCCATATGTATCCTGATATCTCGCATGCAGTAGCCGTGATTGGAGGTACTGGGTCCATCGCGGTGGCCTTTAAAGAGAATGCAGGAAAATTAGAGGAACTTGGGAGGGTTGGGGGTTGGGGTTGGATCTTGGGGGATGAAGGTGGCGGTTTTCATGT
The DNA here is from genome assembly GCA_013420905.1 of Collybia mongolica. NCBI lineage: Eukaryota > Fungi > Basidiomycota > Agaricomycetes > Agaricales > Clitocybaceae > Collybia > Collybia mongolica. The sequence goes on from JAAXNY010000004.1 coordinate 2,657,013, forward strand.
CGGTAGAGAAGCCATACGCCAAATACTGATGGAGCACGATAAAGCATCCGTCGGTAGCCCTCCTGTACACAGCAAGCTCAAAGATCAAATCCTGGGTCTTTTTGGAATTGCGGACGTGATGGAAGTTCTCACCATAATCCATCTTCCAGACCCAGCTGTGAACACCTCACCAAACTCAAACCTACCCTCCCATCTGTCCATGCCGAGGGAAAAACGTTTGTCATCGTTATCTCCCCTAGTATTCTCTGCAGCTTTCAAGGAAGGCGATACTCTCGCCTTGCGAATTCTCCGGACCTGCGCAGGACATCTTGCAGAACAGATATCGGTCTTACTTGGTGATAATTTGGAGAAAGCTCCCCATGCAGTCAAAGCACAGGACAGTGTGATATCTTTTGGAGGCTCCTTAGTTGGGATAGCGGAGTATCGAAACCTAGTGTTGGAAGATCTTGCCAAGCGGGGGCACGTTTTTCGCTATGTGGACTTTGTGGAAGATGCAGCGGCAACTGGGGCAATCGGGCTCGTCGCCGGGTTTGTAACGCCGAGAATCACATCAAATAATGCGCACGGACGCTGAAGCAAGCGGGGTCTCGTAATAACTCTCTTTGTATTTCCATTACCAGGGTATCGGCATGTATCCGCGACTAGGTCACATTTTTCGAACCAATACGGTCACGTGTGCCGCTATGCCTTATCAACCCTCAGTTCCCTAAACCTTCAAAGCCATTCATATTCCCATAATGAACTTTCTCAATCGTTCTTTGCGCATTATACAGCTATTCGCGCTGTTTTATGTGCTTGTAGCTGTTCTGTACGCTAGTCACTTCCTCCTCGTTTCCCCGCTGTGTGCCGGTTTATCCTTCTTGTTCAACCGTTCCCTGCTGTCGTGGTATATCTGGTCACCCTCACTTATAGATACTCCACTGTCCCTCGAAAACGGCGTTGTAGAATGGCAATCCCCGGAAGTTTCTTTGGAACACAACCTCGGACATAGGCAACCTATTCTGACAGACGACGATCTCTTCTTGTCTAAAACCCTATCATGTTCTATGCAGCCCAGCAAGACAATCCCATATTTCTATCGAGCCAATGGAACTTTCGACCCTGACGATATTACAATTACTACATTAATCACGAGCAATCGTTTCCACGTTTTTCGTCGTTTGGTAGAACGATACCAAGGTTGGTGTCGCTGACGCGTCTGAATAATACCCTAATAAATATTTTATAGGGCCGATATCCGTGACAATCCATGTCCACAACTCTTCCACTCACCTACAAGATCTGTTGGATTCGCTCCACATCTTATATACATCATCAACGACCATGACTACCTATGTTGATGTTCACCTGGTAATCGATTCCTTCGACCGACAATTCAACACGTGGCGAAATATTTCTCGCCTCTTTGCACGGACCAATTTTGTCCTAATGCTTGATATCGATTTTTACATTTGCACGGATTTTCGTACTGCTATCAGGAAGAACAAGAGGGTCATGGAAAAACTCCGTGAAGGGGCTGCACTTGTCATTCCAGCCTTCGAATATGTGAAATATGCAGAAGGAGTAGATCAATCTGCATTTCCTCAAGACAAACAGGTTTGACTTCGGGCACTAAGATGATCGACTCTAACTGAATCGTATATAAGGCATTATTAGCTCTAGTAAAGTCAAGACGTGTCCATATGTTTCATGCGTCTTGGGGGCCTGGTCACAATAGCACAGATTACAAGAAATACTATGCGGCGTCGACTGGGGACATCTACAAAGTGACCCAATACCAGTCTGCCTATGAACCTTACGTCGTTTTCCAGAAAGAGGGCCCACCATGGTACCATACACAACTTCTCTCCTCAATTTCAATAATTTGATCCTAATTAGCACCCTCAGGTGCAACGAAAGGTTCATCGGCTATGGTGGTAACAAAGCCGCATGCCTATTTGAAATGTATCTCTCGGGCATGTCATATTATGTACTCATTGACCACTTTATTGTTCACCAAAACCACCCCTATGAAGAAACTGTCCGCAAGAACGAGGTCCCCTTCCTCCTTCTTCAAGGTAAAAGAATGCTCACCATACACCCAGCGCAGATATAACCGCAAGGTCTACTTAGAATTCAAAGAAGAAATGTGCCTTCGGTATTTATCCCATCTTAGTTATACTGACTTTCTGCTAAGGCCCATTGCCAGCTATCTTAAAAACTATCACGCCAACGGCTTGTTGAACGGGGCCGGCGGACTTAATGCGTATCATGAGTGCAAAGGTATCAAAAGCGTTGCGAGGTTGGCTGCAGAGGTAGCGCCGCCCTCTCTTCTATTAGATGGCGCATCCTCATCCTGGCATTAGATCCTAAAATAATAAGCTTCCTCGATGGAAAAAATGACCTACATGGTTTCGAATAGCCCTGCTACACTGCTCTCATCACGCCCAACAACGATCATGTTGGATCTACTTTTGTTGGGTGTTGGGTTTCTAATGAGAATTTCCGCTCTCGACTCTCCCCTATTTATCTTCGGACTCTTGCCAAGTTTCTGTTTCTCGCACAAACACTAATATTCTGAGCTATTGGGCGACATATGCATGTGCTTGTGTGTGTGTGAACTTAAGTTCGGAGGTCGGGCCATCGGGCGGATCACCGGACCGCAAACCCCTTGGCAATACCTAGAGCAATCCTTCATGCTTCCTCATCATTCACCACTGCGCTGCATCTAAAAGCGTCATCTAACCATTCTTCACTGAGATAATCTCATTCTAATCAGCAGTAAGTGCAGATCCAATCATAATCGGACTATGCTAAATGGGATTCTTAGAGGTCAACATGGCACCTCGGATCCTTATTTGTGGTCAGTAAACCTCCACTGTCCGACTGCGATATTGAAGTTTCATGACAGAACAAATGGTCTGGGCCCACGAGGATGTAAAGAGACTCCTTGGCAACATCGCCGAAATAATCGTGAGTAGCATCCCTGTACACCCGCCCAATCGTGTATTGATCTCTCCCTCTTCCTAGTACATGGACTCACCAAACAGATCCGAGTTTTTGAAGGGGTGCTCTCCGGGCGGCAAATATAATGATATTGTTGGGATATATAGAGAGAATGGATCAGCAGATAAAATTGGTGTCTTCGACAAGGAAATCATCAACGGCCTGCCTCCATCAGTAAAATGGATTGCCCACAACGGTGCGGGTTATGACCCGGTCGACGTACAGGCGTGTATAGCCAGAGGTATGGCATATATCCCCTTTATCAGCCAGCTCAATAACCCAAGAACATCAGGGATATATCTCTCCAATACTCCGGGGGCTGTTGATGATGCTACTGCGACTACCGCACTGTATCTCCTAATCTCTACGCTCCGCCAGTATTCAATCGCTGAGCGGTCCCTTCGCGCCCTCAAATGGAAGCCAAGTGGCCTTTCGACAAAGACCCACGATCTGCCAGGCCGCACGGTCGCGATTCTTGGCCTTGGGGGTATCGGACTGCGCTTTGCTGAACTTATACAATCATTCCCGATGCGTGTCATCTACCACTCGAGACGGAAGGTCGTTGACGCTCCGGCTTACTGCGAATATTTCGAGAACGTCGAGGAGATGCTTGCGCAGGCGGATGTCCTAAGCATCCACGTACCTTTAAGAGCAGAGACAGTGGGATTAGTTGGGGAGAAAATGATCAGGGCATTAAAGCCTGGGGCGATCATCATCAATACCGCGCGCGGCAAGGTCATTGATGAAGACGCTATGATTAAGGCATTGGAAGATGGTCACGTCAGTGAATAGTCTGTTTCCATGGCTGTTAAACTCACCACGACTTATACTACGTTAGCTTTCCTCAGTTGGGCTCGACGTTTTCCCGAACGAACCCGAGGTCAATCCTAGACTTCTTGAATTTCCTCAAATTACTCTGCTGCCGCATATGGGAACTGAAAACCAAGACTCGCAACGGAAGATGGAAGTTCGCGCGCTTACAAATTTGAGAGATTACCTTGTAGATGGGATGGGCCGCGACTTGGTCATGGAGTTCAAGAATGTGCAGAAGAGGGATGCTAATATGTAAACTGATATAATATTGGCTAACGCCGTAGATTTTCAATTCAGATGTTCACAATAGGTACAAGGAGGATAAAATGAATGTCAATTTCCGCTTTTGTTTCCTGTGTATGTGTCGAGCGGACCCCCATCAAAAATGCCTTGAGGTCAACACAAGGCTTAGTACCAAGTATATACCACGTGCGACGGGCCCCTTCGTCCTTCATCTACACTTTTCAGACATCCATGACAAGCCACCTGAACAGTAACGCAACGCCTGAGCGGATAGATACAATGCAACTGGGCACTTCGCCAGTAAGGGGATGGCCCAATGCAATGGCTACCAGTCTTGGGGATTTGTTCGTAAACCTTTCCACATTTGCAGTTCGTTTCCATTCAGGTTTAGGGCACGCTTAGAAACAGAACTCTTGCAACACTAAACAAGCGGTCGAACGAGTATGTGGGAGATATGCCTGCAGTAAGAAATTTCCATGATGGGAAGATCGTTGGCGTCGCCTCTGAATGGCCTGTTTCCAGCAATGCACCACTCATGAAATCCAAGAGCTAAACCAGATTATACGGGAGCACAGCAAGGTGCAGGACGAAAGGCTTGAAAAAGTGAAGAAAACGGCGCAGGATGGCCTGAAATCTCGAATTTCTGATCGCCTGAGGTGGGTTGGACAGAGTTTTTTGGCTGTAAGTTCCTGTCTGATGTAACACAGGTGCGAAATTGGTGAGCAGATCAGGTCTGAAGTCGTGACCCAAGTCAGGCAGCAAGTGGGCATACAAATCACACACTATGTTCCTGTACCACTGGAGCAGCAGGCTCTTGACAACAAAGCACAACTGAAAGAGATTCAAACATCTCTAAGGAATTCGTACGCCAACCAAAACCCTTACCTTAGGATGATAATTTTGATGTCCGATTTTCTGCTTCTTTAGAGAAGCCAGAATACGGAATTCGAGTATCCAATCAACAGATCAAGACGAGCCACTTGCCCCTATCTTGAAAAGGGATGGCACAATCAGCAGCTTGTACCCAGCAGACCTAAGGTCCCTGTTTTTTTATGAGGGTGAGTGAACAGAGGGGCATGTACAAGGCCACCCGTGACCCATTTGTGATAGATGAAGTGGTGAAGGCACTGGTAGCAGAATATGACCTTCCATATGACGAGTTGTTTGAAACGAGTTTGAACCGATTCATGAAGTACATGGGTGTGTTGGGGATGGTCATTTATGAATTTTTGAATTTGCTGATTGGGTATACCTTACTAGGTATCCAATTCGAGTTGAAGATAAACGGCGGTACATAGTTATTTACGTAAAAGTAGATACAATAATTCGAAAAATCAAATTATGACCACTGAGGACCTCAATTCATACTTTATACTAGAGTATTCAATACTAGGAGAAATGACGGTGTGCATTTCCTGTTTCCTGTCCCTTCACTCCTTTCTTATAACGTCTTAAATATCAGCATATCGAACCATCTTCCCTCACCTTGGTTCACAAGGCATACCAAAAACTTACTCGTTCGGAGCTCCTCCTTTTCCTCAAAGTGCGTAACCTCCCGACTTCCGGCACCGACAGCGAGCTAGCCTCTCGTTTGGCCCACCATGACCTCCACACATATCACTTCCCTATCACTCCACAAGGACGCACAACATTGTCCTCTTCACCAACATCAAGGCATCAGAAGCCTGGTCAATTACCAGATCTCCCAGTTGAGATCCTAGCTGATATCCTCGACCATGTTGGAGACTGGGAGTTAGCAAAAGCTGTTGGTGTACCAACAACTCTACCGCGTCCTTTGGAGTGGTCTCGTGCATCGTGCACAGATCAAGCAATTATCCCAGGCTACATACCCTTAATCCGCACCTCAGATCCTTGCGCGCATCCACCAACAAGGATTGGTGGGGTTCTCGCAATACGTTTTGGCTATGTTAATGTTCTTGAGTATTTTCTCTCTGCACATCACTCTATATTCCTATCAGTCTTCAAAGGCGATTTGATCCCCATCAAAGCCTCACGGCACGGACGAACTGAAGTTCTGTCATGGTGGAAACACGGATTTGAGCAACATCCTCACTTGATTCCACCACCTGCCCCAGGATCGATTGCTGAAGCCATAGACGGTGCATCGCGAAATGGCCAAGTTGCATCTCTCGATTGGTGGTTGAGCTCGGGGCTTCCACTAGAATATACCGAGGCAGCCCTTGAGTATGCAAGCGCTAAAAGTCAAATATCAGTCCTTGATTGGTGGTTGAGGCAGCATAAACTCGCCGCGCTTTCTCTCAAAATCGGTCGTGTCATGGATATGGCAAGTACTGCGGGTAATGTTGAGGTGCTGGAATGGTGGGCTGCCTCCCAAATTGACCCGAAATACGATAAACACGCGCTGCAGCATGCAAGCTGTCACGGGAAGGTCGAGGTCCTGCAGTGGTGGCTTGGAAGTGGATTACAGATGATCTTCGATCAAGACGCCTTGACGGGTGCAACGAGACACAACAGGCCCGAAGTGCTTGAGTGGTGGGACAAATCCGGAATCCCCATTCACTATCGAATGTGCGATATCGAGGAGGCGTTAGAGGATGCTATCGGTGGTGGCGAAGAGGCTCGCGAGTGGTGGAAACGAAAAGGAGTTGATTTTAACGCAAACGACAAGGAGTGGATGAAGTCGCAGCCTCTCAATTGAATTTGCTGGTAATGTGAGTATTCATTTTCGCACATTTGCTGCAATCTGTGTTCGTTTAACGCTTCCTGTCATTAATTGTTGATCATCCATTACTTACGCCACATGACCGCGGTTTAGTCTTTCGGACACCTGTTCAACGCCAAATGCAAAGCGCTTGAGTCTCCCTGGATCTGGCTTTGTATCTTCTGTCAGGCTCATTTTGGACCAAGATCATCTCGCTCCCGACAGCAACGAAGTTACACACAATTTCTCCATAAATGTTAATCAAACATGCCTTTCCCTTCTACCCTCGGGCCTCAGCCCGCTTCTTCGTTGGGCACAGCAGCATTCGCTGTCGGTGGCCCATGACATGAGTGTCAATCCATAATCCATAATCCATGATCATGAAAATTGGAATGTCCCTTACCCTGCAGTTCAATATCATACGGGTCAGTTCCCCAGAAATCATCAAACCTCAAATATGCTGATTAGGTTAGAATGTTACAGCAGATAATGTGGTAACCACCCCTCTTTTTTGCCTCTGGCATAGTCGGTCTGCACCTGCGTTATGACCGATTGTTAGCCTACTCTTTGAAATTTGTTGCGTAATATTTTCGTTATATGTGGCTGAGATGGCATCAATATCAGTATCAATAACTAAGTAGTACTTGGTGCTCGTACTCGTACCCGAGAGCCAGTGGTGACTTAATAATTTTGAAGCATTTTGCACTATCACCTCATGCTGTACCGAACACAGGCAGTGATCCTTAATGGCTGCATCCCCGGGGCCTTCGCTAGAATTGAGGCATTGTCGGACTGTAATTAAGCGCTGGATGTCTCATTGATGGAGACCATTACCACCAGCATAAGCATACTTTCAAGTTTCAGCAACAACTGATTACACCCACAAACTTATACAGGCACCCACAAACCATCGTGCATAAAAGCAGCTAAGAAAACGAGGTCTTTATCATCCAGCCGCTGGGTCTGGAATACCTTTAGCCCATTGGCTGCGTCAAGCATGGATTTGAAGGATGACATCGAAAAGAACTATCTTGATGCCCCCCCGTCACAGACTATACTCCCCTTGTCAAGCCTAGATTATGACGAAGATGATGAGGATGATGATGGAGCACCTCTCGGGATCCGTGGGTTTGAGGGATCTGATTCTGGTGAGGAAGATGGCGAAACCAAGTACGTCTAGGATCTATCTGTTCAGATGTTGAATTTGAATGGATCACTACAGACTTTCTCTGTGGCCTCGTCATCATAATGACCCACAGCCAAACCCCCATCCATTAGATAAGTCGGGTGTGTTCTGTAGGGAATGGGGAAAGCCTACTACAATTATGAAAGAGGGATTTGGAGCCCTCTGGACAGCTCCTCTAATACCCCAGAACCTTTTGGGAAGATCAATTGTAAGGATAGAGTATGATATCTATGCGATACTGATGTTTGGGGAAAATCATAGGAGGCAATTATTACAAACCTCGAGCCGGGTCCCCCAGAAGCAGATCCCACGGTGCTCACCGATGTTACAAGGGATTTTAGTCGGGGGATTCGCCTCGGGGAGTTCGACTGGGAGGCCCAAATTACAGATTCATCAGAAAACAACTCCCCGAGATCGAGCGAGGCGTCTATCACCTCCACTTTGGCAGAATCTCCATCTGAGACGTTGGTCGAATCGCCTTCTGAAGAGTTATCCCGTCGTGCAATCCCCCGAACATCTTTAAATCCTGACCTATTCATCTCTCAATCTCCCATCCCACATTCTGTTTCAACCAGGAGTCCGTTACCAGCATCATTTCCTCCTGTTGTGTGTAACCACCCTCTCGCCCCTGTTGTCCACATAGAGCCAGAGGCAGCAGGGCTAGGATCATCTAAGCGAAATCAAATCATATCGTTGAGTGAGGAAGAATCCAAGCAACAACACATTAATGCCAAGGAAAGCAGAGCCTTTGGAAGCGGAAAAATATGCACTGTCACCTCCGACACAACAGAAAAATATGTTGCCTGTCGCATTAAAAGAGCTCCAGGCCCTAGATTTCCGAAGCCTTTCCCTTGTCCGGCGGAGTGGTGCAGTTCATCATTCACACGGGCAAACGATGCTGAGAGGCATTTCAAGAATGCGGCCATTCATAGGGGTGCTGGCAACTCGGATAGTTCCACATGTTGTCGTATGTGCGGAGAGGAACTTTCGAGAATCGATGCTCGAAACCGCCATGAACGTAACAAGGCATGTGGAAAACGAAGGATGGTCCGAAAATGTCATGAACGCCATGCTTCCACCCCAGCTTGAAGAATACCTTTGGAGTTACGGATCCTCTCATTTGCGTCGTCTTGAATATTGTCGTTATGAGGTGTATTTATTTAACTTAGATAAAAAAATGTTGATGTAGCGTATGTTCTATCAGTACACTGGTGTCCATTTGGGCAGGGAAGTGGTATTCAATGTAGATAGCTAATTCCTCCATGTGAAAAGAGGAATATTCGCAGGGCATTCACGTAATTGAATAATAAACTTAGCGATGTGAGATATGTAGGATGGTATTCAAGCAGTCTAGGCCATTATACCTCACATTCATGGAGGTGCCTAGTGAAAAGTCAATAGGACAGAGGGGTAAGAGCGCACTAGCTTACTGTCCCAGGACCTTGTTCATCCTGAACATGTCAATTTTATCAACACCAAATACCGCCTTGAGGCCCCCGTCGCAAACAATTTCCCGTCTATTACTCGGGTTTTGGAGTTCGTTGCCCTTGATATAGTCCCAAAGTTGTTTAACTACTTGGGGCCTTGAGAGTTTGTCAATTTTGAGAAGGGCTGCAAGAGGTTCGCTGGAAATTGAAATGCAATCGTCGTGGTGTCCGGAAACGGAGAAGAGAGGCGTACCTCAAAGTGTACTCCTTAGCAAATCCACCTTTCGCAGTTCCCCCCCCTGCTGACTTTCGTTTGGGTTTAAGCTTCCGTGTTTTGTCGGTAACCGCATCGTCATCAGAATATATTATCTCTGCGCTCTTCTTCGCTCGGGTACTTTTCTTGGAATTTCCATTCAAGGCTACATGGCCCCTTCCCGTTGTTCTTCTGGAACGGCTGTTGATTTCACTTGATAGTTTGCGCGCAAGCTCTGCATCACTAAGCTCTGTTTTAATAGTCTTCTTTGCCTTTTTAGGCGGAGGTGTTGCTTCTTCGTCATGTACTCCCCTATCTTCATACTCTTCGAGCCCGTCCTCACCCTCTTCCTGTTTCCTCTTTCGCGAGGGTGTTTCTTCCACGTATTGACTCCCTCTGACACCGTTGGGCTCGCTCACCTTCTCAAAAACGCTAGCAATAACAGCATCCACGTCATTCTTGTTATCCTTAAGAAATTCGGCGGTCAACGTCGAGTCTAATTCCAAGAGTTGGCGTCTAACGCGCTTTGCACTGATTGTCGTTAAGTCAGTACCCGGTGCAGATAAAATTGTGAAGATCTGTGGTTCAAGAGTGCTGAAATTGAAGGGCATCTGTGAGCAGGATGCAAAATTCACTGGCTAGCTGAAGAAAGATTGTAACGGAGGACTTGGTGGGTGCCAACCTGAGTGATGACCGTGGCCGATGGTCAGGTTAGATTCGCGTCGTGTCAAGTAACACGTGATCAGCTTTGACGCAAGTGTAAACTCAAGATTGAGTACATGGTAGATAAATACAGTGTATGTCTATGGTGTTCAGCGCAAAATAGCCCATTCGTTTCTAGCAGGGTCATCTGGTGGAGGGAAGAGTCCCCCATTCGCCTGGCGTTGATCAGGTTGATCCTGAGGGCGTTGATCGCGTCTCAAGCGGTCAACAATACGCGTCCGTATGTAAAGAAGGGCAGATATCACGAGACAGAGAAGCACAAGTAGCATGGTCTCCCTGAATTCGTCCTCATTGTTGTCCCGGAGACCTCTAGTTGCACCCTCGAAATAGTCTTCTGGGCCAAAATCATCTTGTTCCAGATTGCGGCGTTCCCTTGCCCACTGTTTTAAATCATACAGTTAATTTAACCATCTAGTCTGGTGGCCACAACAAACCTGAATAGGGTCTTCCTCTCTCTGTTGGTTCGATAAAGTTTGGCCGCTACGGCGTTTCCTGAAGTCTTCTTTTGCCTTGCCGAGATACCATGGACCATCTTCTTCTTCCATAAGTTGTGGAGATTCATTGATGTCAGGTATGGTGTCTGTCTGTTTGCCATCCACGAGGTCAAGTCCTTCCTTTGTTCTCAATGCGTTGGAGGCTATGAGGATTGTCAGACGACCAGTGACTGAGGTACAAAGAGAGGAGACACACGGGCATCATCATCGATGGCTTGCCAAATGTTAAGACCATCTTTGCCACCCATGAGTGTATGCCATACACTCCGCACATACAATTTCCCAAGGGACAGAAGGACAGGCAGATATGCTTCAGAGTTCGTTTCTAAAGCAAGATCGTAATGCCTCTTGGCCAAATGGAAGTCCTAAAAACAGATGAAAAGTCAATCAGAAGAACATGGAGTGCACACATACTTGCGGTACGCCAACACCATTTTCGTACATCCAACCCAGATTCCACATAGCAAGAGCACTTAGTTGAGTATCAGCTGCAGATTGGTAAAACCTTGCTGCCTTTTCTAGTCGAGTTGATGCCGAATCTTCGGACACACCGAGTCCATGATAATAGTAATCGCCAACTTTAACCAAAGCATCAATGTTACGCTGACCTGCTGCTCGTGTCCATTGTGTAAGTGCTAGGCGCGCAGTGTCATTGGATGGCGTCATTGGTGAAAAACGGGTGAGACGTAAAATACTCTTATCTGATAAAACATTATGAGTAGGTCCATCATTCATGATTGTTAGCTCCAACCTTGGTCTAGGATGAAGGCCAAATTGTTTTGTGCAATTTCCGAGCCTCTTTCTGCAGCGATCCACCACTTCAACATTGCAGTATCCTTCCCTTGGTCGGTTCCGGACATCCATGCGATTTCAGCATCACGTAGCAAATTATCCCCCCAAACACCTCGCTCAGCGACTAGCTTGTGGAATGAAACTGCCATCGCACATGAACTGGATACAATGTGGGGGAGCATGCCAGGACCCGACATCTGAGCGGATGCAATCTCTCCAAGATAATAATATGCTTCGAACGGTGAGCCGTAACGGACGGCTGTCTCAAAATAAGTCGTTGCAGGTACAAGTTCCCCGCGTCCTAAAAACCGCTCGCTTGATACTTGAGTATCAACGATACAGAGAATCACATACCGTAATGGTATTTTCCCATATTAACCTGGGCCTCCGCAAGCTCTTGACCAGCTGCGTGGTTAAAATGAGTCCAAGCCACTTTGGGATCGGCCCTAACCCCTGGGACTAATCCGTCTCGATATATAATCCCCAGGCCATTATGAGACTCGCGATCTCCGTGCTCTGCGCCTCGTTCGAACCACATTTTTGCCACGGCTGGATCTGCCTTGACGCCTTCCCCCCGCAAATACATGCGTCCTAGATATCCAGCGCTTGCAGCGGCGTAGCCAACAGGGCCTTGGTCATCTTTGAGAGGTGCTGGCTTATAGTGAATAGGATTGGGGGGATCACGGGGCCAAACTTGGCGTGCTATCTGAGTAAAATAATGTCGGGCATGGGCATAGTTTCTAGGAACGGCACCAACGCCTTCACTGCCAGAGGCTATTCCACCAGCAGACGCGTAAATACTACCTTGATAGAATATTTTCCCTAAGCGATACGCAAAATCGATTTCTCCACGATCAGCGTTGAACTAGAAGCGGTGAACTAACTAATTATGGACGGTTCGCGAGTTATTACTCACAAGATAATATTCAAGGACATCCTCCCAGGTCTCTCCAGCGTCACGAGCCATCCCTGCCTTGATGGCAGGTCTTTGAGTGTTGAGACCAGTAGAAGCAACACTGGCACCTGGCCCATAAACCCCACCAACAAGGTCAGACAATCGTGTTGGTGTTTGCGGCAGCGTGCGGCCCCCTGGAGGCCCTGATAAAAATTTGGCAAGGGCTGGACCCATGACCTTAACTTATGGCGCCAAAAAAAAAAAGTGGATACTCGACTTGCCTTGTTCGGATGCACTTTCATACCAAACAACGGCACGCTCACAGCTTTCAGATGTCCCAATTCCACTCCAGTGGCGATATCCAAGAGCCATCTGAGCACCCTTATCCCCTCCGTTGGCCGCAAATGTGTAATATAGCTGAGCCTTGGCTTGATTGACCTGAACCACTCCATGATAGCCTGTGCTGTAGAAAAAGGCAATGTGTGCCTGGGAGGTGGCATTCCCAGTGCGCGATGCATGAATGGAAAATGATGTGAACGCTAATTGTGCGTCGGACACAAAATGTCGTGTGGGGGGGAACTTGACATCAATTCAGTACTGAAACCACCCCCCCAACACGTGTAAAGCCACATACCAATGACACTTGTGCCAACATATATAACGCTTCCATGTTCCCCAATTCTGCTGAGTGTTGAAGTAAATCGACTACTTTGATGGCCTTTCCACGCATTTCTTCATCCCGCCTCTTGGAACCAAGGCCAAGACCATCCTTCCCTAGGCTATATGTGATGCGACGAAGCGTGTGCTGATGAAGCTTGGTTATAATTCGGACGGTACTTCCAATAGGACCTTGCCCTTGCAGATTCGGGAGGAAGACCGATAGAAATGATTTTGAATTGGCTCCGCCATATGCTAAAGAGGGATCAAATGTATGTGATGGTGGATGCGCTGTCAGCGTGGCAAGTGTAGAAATCGCTTGTCTATAGGCCCGAGCGGCTACACGTCTGTATAAGTGTTCGAGCTCTGAGTGTACGGTGACAGGAAAGGCACACCTTCATTTGTTGAATCCAGCTCTGGGACAGCTGCGGGAGGATCCTAGGAGCATGCAAGTCATTTAATATATGATTTATTGAACATGTTGATACATCAACTCACAAATCGTATGTTTTTAGTTTCTGTCACTGCCTCCTGTGAGGTCCCACGGTCATCCTGGACATGGGGCGCATGCTCAGGAGACGAATGGGATTGAGATAAATCATCAGTTGACTGAGCAAGGATTAAGTCGGGCACAGTTGTTGCCTCTGCGGAGGTGGAGGCGATGGTCAGGACAATGAGACCAAATGCAAGCCAGGCCATTTTTCTGGCTGGAAGGCCCCTGCGCAAATTCATTTGGATATTGCAAGAAAAGTCGAGCGAGCGGAAAGCATAACAAGAGAAAGTACCCGTTAAGACTCAAAGACCACGTCAAATTCAATTTGGTCTTGCTACACGTCAGTATGGGATCACGTGGCCAATATTATGTCGCCGTATTTATTGGTAAGCCCTACTGGGCCGGTCTCCGGGAAACCTAGAACTTCTAAAATGTGGAATGTGAGGCTCAAGTATATCATCATGCTGTACAGCCCAACTGGCAACAACCAACCTGAGTCGCAATCCAAGCGAAAAGCTGTTCAGCCATCGCATTTCGGAATACAGAGGATGATTTCAAAGAATCAATCAGCCTTTTTCTTTCGGGTGGACGCAGAACAGCTATAACTCTTCGCAAATACATCCAAAGTGATTCATGTGCGGGATACGACGTTGTTAGAGTCAATGCATGTTCCGCCAAGAACGAGTTTGGACCATCTATGCCGGAAAAACCATTGATGAGAGACAAGGGATATTGCCCATCTAAGTCGCAGAAGGCCTGACTGAGATTACAGAGATGATGAATCGCGGTATGGTCGGAGATATGTTGGCTAACCCAATGATGTAAAGTGGTAAATTCATCGGCGAGAACATCAAGATATTGAGGATGATCCTTGTATGTAGATAAGACCCAGTAGACCACGTCTACAATGAAATGCCAATGCGACCACGCATGATAGTTACGAGGATACATCTCACATGCACCTCGGATGATGCCAAACTCGTTCCTGATGTCGTTCAAAGGGATATGTGGAAATGCTTGTAAACCTTGTGCTGAACACCATTTCCTTTCCAAGTCACAAAAGGGCTTCACCAAAGGGGGCTGAATCAGCGGATGAAGAAGGCCGAAAAGCCAGCGGCGATGGTCCCAAAGGATACCCTGTTTTGCACAATCACCAGATGCCTTGAGTAGTGCTTCGGTGAAAGCAAGCTCCTGGTTGGGAAGCAGGTGGCTGCTTTTAACTAGGCGTTTTCGCGCGTTTAAAGCAGATTGGTGTGCAGGGTTTGCAAGAAGAAGAATACATGAGGCTTGGCGAATATCATGTGTAGTTTGAGATGTCGCGAAAAGTGTAATAGCAGCCATATACAATCTGTAGAGAACCTTCTTCGGAATACCAACGTTTCCCTCACAATAGAGGAAAGGGAATTCTGAGTTTGGATCAGACAACGAAAGTCCCGTTACATCATTAGCAGGGACCCAGTCTACACTATCGCCGGGGAGAACTTCGATTGACTTCCTGAATGTTATTGAAAATAAGTAGGCGAATTTCCGGCATAGGAAGAGCTTTCATACGGTGGCTGAGATAATATTTCGGCCAACTTGTGCAAGGTTCTGATTTGGGAACCCATATCCATCGCGCCTCGTTGTGGCGAAATTCCGATGAGTTCAGTTCCAAGCAGATTTCAGAAGGACATCGGACTTTGGAAACTAACTAGTATACGTATGTTTGGCTTGCTAGACTGGCTATTGTGACTCGACTACTAAATAAATGCAGCGTGATCGTGAATTCTTACTCCATGCTGTGGGCTCGAGGCCGTCTTCTCTTGCATCACGCCGTAGCTAGACACCTCCCCATCCCTATAGCTCGTGGAAAATCTCTTCTTTCCAAGAAATACATGCCTGAAGCCCTGGACTTCCATGCTGGTCCATTGGTGTGGATTGACTGTGAGATGACTGGCCTCGATGCTAGACGTCATAAAATTATCGAAATCGCTGTTGGTGACATCCCACACAGTCTTGTACGAGCCCTCACTACCTTTGACAGGTACTCATTACAAATGGGAACCTCGACATTGTTGATGAAGGAATTCAATTTGTCGTTCGCACAGAGAAGAACTTGCTGGATGGGTGAGGGTGACTGCCACCTTTATATATAACACGTTTAACATGTTTTTCAAAAATAGAATGGATGAGTGGTGCACTAAGCAGCACGGTCAGGTATAACTTTTGTGCAGAGGGAGCCGGTCTGCCGATAATTGACCTTCTACCATGGGCAGTCCGGTCTTACACAGGCCTGTTTGACATCGCCCCATTCGCGAGACCATGTGTCTAAAGCTGTCCTTGAATACATTAAAAAGTGGATACCGCAACAAAGAATCGGCGTTCTCGCGGGTAATACAGTGCATGCGGACCGGTCGTTTCTTGTGGAGGAAATGCCAGAAGTTATAGATTGGCTCCATTACCGGTCTCTCATGCTTCTTCGTTAATCGAGAATTAACTTCACTGATTGGTTATATCCCCGAGCAGTATCGTTGGTGAGTTTTTATTCATTCTTGCCTCGGGCAAAATTCTAGCCTCTCAACCATCGACTCATCAGACGTTTCATCAATTAAAGTAAAACTGGCTACTGAGTAGGATATCAGCCTTCTCATGTAGAAATTTCCCAGGAATTATCCCGGAGATGGTACCCAAACAAGAATATACCTCGATTGGCCGAAAGTAACCATCGGTACGGATCTCCCTCTTTCCGCACTATGTTGATGATGGCTTAGGTTGGTCGAAAAGGGCATTGGATGACATTCGCGGCTCTATCAAAGGTACAATGAGCTTCCTCAATCATCCGTTATGTGCCGCTATCCTCACAGTTACTCTAGAGCTACAATGGTATCGGAAGAACATATTTATTTCATCATCCCTCCCCAACCCCAGCTAGGTATCCCCTTCCGTATTAGTAAAAGTTACTTGCATCTGATCTGTTGGACTTCTCGTGGCTCTCAGGTACTCAGATGTTAAGACTATCAGCGGATGCGTTGAAGTAGCAGGCCTAACGTACAGTAACAGACTGACAATAAAGAACGTTCCTCGGGTAGAACCCTGAATAGACGCAGTGTGTTCGTTCATGCTTGAAATAAGGTGTTGAAAATCAGAAATCCCACAAGGTCCCCTACGGTCGGATGAGGGTCAGAAATATAATCGCAACTGAAAGGGATCCTGCCCACAAATGCTGGAATCCCCGCAACCTTGCAGCCTTCCATCATGTCCTTGTTGCCTTGAAAATTAGATGTGATGAAAACAACTTCAGCGCCCCACGATATGTAAGTTTCTTTGATGAGCTTCATAACGTCTGGACGTCCCCCTTTGGAATGAATGGGGTCCGTGTCAGTCTCAAGATACCCTTAAAAATTTGCAATGCCAACCTTCTTTTTTGGAATCCCAGAGAGTAACACGATCAGGGCCAAGATTCCGGTGGATTAGTCCAGATATTGTTGGACCAAATGTTTTTTCTTGGTCCGACCCAATCCAGATCAAATACCTGTGATGCAATGTTAGAGCTGGATCTGGGAACAGAAGAAATGAGGATCAGGGAAAATTTTCCCGGATCATCGCCATGCTGCTCACCAGTTGGGGCTCTATTGGCGTTTAAATAATTTAAGATCGAGATGTTGCGGAGGAGATAACACTTGCCTGCAGACAGGTCGACAGAGCTGCGCCAAGCCCCGTTCCTGTGCACACTCGGATGCCTCGATTGTATAGTGCGGATGTATGTGATACCCCCGCAAACTGGGACTTTGAGTTAGAAATGGACACTGATTCCTTTGTAGGAACCCACCTTTAGTTGTCTCGTCCAAAGTTGACGTGGTGGATCATTGACGAGAGCACGGGTAAAGTCGCCCTGAACCCCGCAAAGAAGGTAATGTTCTTTTGCATGAGGACCTTCACTGGTCGAATACAACAGTAAGTCGCGGTAAGTACGGAGAAGCTACAGATAAAGTCACGATATTATGCCAAACGCGTGATATTCCATGATGGAACCTCGGCTAATTCTCGCCAACAGGCCTTGCTGCATACCACGTTGAAAACGAAGAATAACAACCTTTGGCGAGGGCTCAATCGAGGAGTTAAGCCTTGTGAAGAGGGAAAAACAACTAAGGCTCACGATTTCCACGTCTACTTGGACTTCACGGATCGTGAACCATGGTAAGACGACGCTGGACAACAGTTTCATCTACCAAAAGGGTCGGAAGGATTTCGGACGAACTCACAATACCGTCATCCAGAATACAAACCAGAAGTCTTGCTGGCGAAGTATGCGAAGGCCATCGGGGTTCCACGAATGAGTGGTGAGGTCATAACTGTCCCCGAGCACGACAAATATCCAGGCTTTCATGGTAGGTAAGGTGCGGACCAGAACAACCAACGGTATACATACTTGAAAGCAAACCAATCCTGTAGAGTGTGTAGGTAATCAATAATCCATCATTTTAAATATCAAGTGACCTACCACCCCATGAAACGATGATGTCGTTCAAATACACTGCAAGGTGTTTATTAGGAGTGAAGGGATACGAAAAAATCGTATAAACGAACTTGTGATGAGTATTCCGCACCCATGGGAAGGCAGACGCGATAGAAATGCCTACAACGATACTTGTGATAACTCCCGTGATCAACACAGAATCATGATTGTTCTTATGGTTGGCAAAAATCACCACGACGCGAAATATTAACCAGAGAAATCCCGACGTGGCGCATCCAGAATGTATACCCCCAATGTGTTGAAGAACAGAAGTACAGGCCAGACGGAAGCCAAGAGGAGTCCACTGAAGTGAACAGGTCAGGACAGTGGGTGATATGAAGTCTCATGGAATATTCACCCTCGCAAATAGTGTATTGACGGTGAGATAAAGCAGCCGTCCGAAAAGTTCATTCCGCATGAGAACGGCCATAAGCAGGTTTCCTAGAACACATGCTCCTGCATATTTTCGAGGATATGTCCATTTCCCGGTTATAGCAAGGGTCATGCCGATAATGTTCATTGACATGACGAAGGTGAAAAATTTGCTGGGAGGTAATCAGAAATATCAACACTGCTATAAGTATGTCACGTTACCGGTATGTGTTGAACCATAACTGGAAACATATCCAGTTGCTGACCTTCTGTATCGTTGGCTTTGGCGGCGTTTGTTGTATGTCTCCAAGAAGTGATCGAGGTAGCCGATTCTGACTGACAGTCCATGGTTTATCGCTGATCGGCGAAGTTTGATGAGAGGATGATGGTAAAGAATTTCTTTCACAGGCTGGAGGAGGAGAAGGGAAGCGGCGAGCAGGGGGACGCGGACGCGGACGAGAGGGGATGTGAGCACGAGGGCGAAGCGGTGGTATGATAATTCTATCTGGCTCAGGAATTCCCTTCTCCGCGTCATTGAGAGAAGTTGAGGATGAAGACATTGCGAGGGTGTTGATCGGGAGTGTTTGACGAATCGCAGAACCATGGCAAGTGGAGATAAATAGTCAGTATAGAGGATTGTGTCTCCCAGCCGGTACCAATGTGGCGTAATCTCTCGGTAATGGAAAATCCAGAGAAATCACCGAACCTTTTGGGCGAGGACGAACATCCGAAGTCCTGGCGAATGCCCATTTGCCACGTGGATGGAATGCGTGAGCAGACCGATTGTATGAATCCGACGATGGCGTAGGCGTGAACAAGGCTTACGAACAAGCCATTCTGCGATATATTGATATGAGAATTTGAGACAATAATTTCTCAGCTTTTTGAGCTCACCTTAACGTATACATTGGTTTAAATAGCCGGGACCACGTACAGAACGGTGTGCGCAAATGCGTACCATGCAAGGCACTCGCAGGATAGGCGTATCTTGATATTAATGCAACATGCATCGTTTCATATAAGTAATCCCCCCTCAGGGTTACCTGCTGTCCAATCCGAGTCGAAATATGAACAGCGCGAACGTTCCATTTTGACGTTCTCCCCTCGACGTCGAGGATGGTGCCATGGATTCCTATTGTCACACCAGCGAGGGCCGAATTTAGTGGGACCTGGCCGGGCGGGAAAGGTCATATTATCGTGCCTGATAACGTGTTTACATGGCTGGATGTCATGGTTTGGACTCTTCGCTCAATGTCTGCGGCCCTGCCACCCCTTTCCGTATAGCTGTCCTGTGGCCAGAACCATCCCGAGAAAATCATCGGAGAGATGACGGGAAATTGGATTATTTGACCAATACTTCTATATCGAGAGCATCACTCGAAGACTACAATACCTGTGGATTGGTTGTGTATGGGAAGAAAAGGCGCCAAGGAGGATGTAAGGAGCAGGTGATTGGACTAATACTGTCTCCCCTATATTTAACGTTCCCAGATCCTTGGTTGTTGCCGATGTTGCGCCCGTGACGTACTTAGAAGAACGAAGGTGCCTTGCAATTGGTTGGCGCTGGATTTCCTTCAGAGCCCCGAAAGGTAGTGGTTAAGCGATAATTGACGCGTCGAGTGGCTAGAGCCTGTGTCACAGGGCATATTCGACGGCTATTTGGTTATTGCTTCTTCACTATTAATCTGTCAGGTTGGTAAGTGGCTTCCACTTTGCTTGCATGGGCATTATTGGACGAGAAAGAGGGATCTGTTATTACACAAATCATGGCCGAGTTACGTACCCGAGTATCCTGGGGGTTGTCAAGGCCAAATTTGAACACAGCGGGTGAACAACAGTTACCCGTGGTAAAGAAAATATTCGAACCGAATTCAGATCGGATTTTTCGGCCTTACATAAAGACGTCTTTGTATCTTTTCAAAAAAAAGAATAACGAGTCATTTCCTCCTCCTTCCACTTGCTCCCCCATCTGGGGCTCAACAATGAGTCTACGATTCCGGCCCACGTGGATAAAACCCCTCACGCGGCGATACATACGCTCTTTTCATGTCAGTGGTACGTCTCGCTTTGCTCTAGCAGCGACTAGGTCGCTACGCGCCGTGGCTGCACCAGCCGTCGGTGCCTATGCGAAGAAAGAGGGACATGTTCTTAACTCTCCCTCGGAGATTGCTCGAAAAATATCTGCCAAAGTACTGCCTAAACTCCCTCGTCCTGACGTCCAGAAAGTGGTGGTTGTGGGCAGTGGAGGCCTCAGTATTGGCCAAGCGGGAGAGTTTGACTACTCGGGATCTCAAGCACTCAAAGCGTTGAGCGAAGAAGGAGTCGATGCTGTCCTTATCAATCCTAATATCGCAACTTGGCAAACGTCCCATCAGCTGGCGTCTGAAGTATATTTTCTGCCGATTACTACGGATTATGTTGCCTATGTCCTGGAAAAGGAACGACCAGATGGAATCCTTCTGACGTTTGGTGGACAGAGTGCTCTAAACGTCGGCATCGAGCTGGACCGCATGGGAATCCTGGAAAGACTGGGTGTCAAGGTACTTGGAACCCCTATTAGAACCCTTGAGGTCTCAGAGGATCGTGACCTGTTCGTCAAGGCTCTGAAAGGTATGGTTCTGGCTTCTGTATGGCTTGAACTTACCGTTCAATACATCAGAAATTGACATTCCTGTCGCTCAGTCAACTGCTGTATCTTCTGTCAATGCTGCACTCGATGCTGCTGAAGTTATTGGATATCCTGTCATTTTACGGTCTGCTTTCACACTTGGAGGTCTTGGGTCCGGATTCGCTGAAAACGCGGACGAACTTCGCGATCTGTCAGCCAAGGGACTCAGTTTGAGTCCTCAGGTTCTTATAGAACGGAGCATGAAAGGCTGGAAAGAACTCGAATATGAGGTTGTACGAGACGGTGCCGACGTACGTGCCACATCTATCTCTTTGATGGATATTTCTAAATTTATCTCAGAATACTATCATCTGTTGCAACATGGAAAATTTCGATCCCCTCGGTACCCATACCGGAGATTCAATCGTTGTTGCCCCCTCACAGACTTTGCCAGACGATGAGTACCATATGTTGCGGAGTGCGGCTATCAAAGTGATCCGCCACCTTGGGGTTGTGGGCGAATGCAATATCCAGTATGCACTAAACCCTACATCGAAGGAGTATTGTGTAATTGAAGTAAATGCGCGGTATGTCCTACGCAATTTTCAGCATAACACTGCATTGACGCTTTTACCAGTTTGAGTCGATCTAGGTTCGTCGTAATGTCCTTACAACAGTCATCGGTTTGACTCTCGCGCAGCGCCCTTGCGTCCAAGGCTACAGGGTACCCTTTAGCTTATACGGCTGCAAAGATTGCTCTTGGGCACACACTGCCCGAGCTCCCTAATGCTGTCACTAAAACCACTACAGCATGCTTCGAGCCTTCTTTGGATTACATTGTCACCAAGATTCCTAAATGGGACCTTGCTAAATTTTCCACGCAAGTTAACCGCGAAGTTGGGTCTTCGATGAAGTCCGTCGGCGAGGTTATGGCGATAGGACGCACGTTCGAGGAAAGCTTGCAGAAGGCAATTCGGCAAGTAGACCCAAGATGGAAAGGTTTCGAAGTCTATATTGAGCCACAAGACTTGGACACCGCGCTTACTCGCCCAACTGACATGAGACTGTTTGCTATTGCCTATGCAATGTTCAGGAAGAATTATTCCGTTGATAAGCTCCATGATCTGACGAAAATAGACAAGGTTGGTGCAATCTTCAGACCACCTTAAGTTATGCTGACGGTGAAATTTCAAGTGGTATCTTTACAAAATTGACAACATCGTTCAAACTCATCATGCTATTAAGGACGCGGGATCTATCGAAAATATCGACCATGAACTCATGACTCGTGCTAAACGAATGGGATTCGCTGATGCCCAAATTGCTGATATTATCTCCTCCACGGAAGACATTGTTCGCGTGGCCAGGAAATCGTTGGGCATCACACCGTTCGTTAAACGGATCGACACCTTAGCCGCTGAGTACCCTGCACATACCAACTATCTTTACACAACATACAATGCCTCAGAACACGACGTTGAGTTCGACGAACACGGGACCATGGTCCTTGGAAGTGGCGTTTATCGTATTGGAAGCAGCGTGGAGTTTGACTGGTGTGCCGTAACATGTGCACGAAAGCTCAGAGAAATGGGGAAGAGAACGGTTATGATTAATTACAACCCGGAGACCGTATCGACCGATTTCGACGAAGCTGACAGGCTCTACTTCGAAGAACTTGGATATGAGCGGGTAATGGATATATACGAACTGGAACAAGCCCAGGGCATCATCGTTAGCGTTGGCGGTGAGTCTGGGTACATTTTGTCGTTCCCTTGATCTACTAATGCTGATTATAGGACAATTGCCACAAAACATTGCGCTTCGTCTGCAGGAAAACGGTGTCAACGTTTTGGGAACCAGTCCAGAGCAGATTGATAATGCCGAAGATCGCCACAAGTTCTCATCTGTGCTAGACAGTATTGGCGTTGACCAGCCCGCATGGACAGAGGTTACAACTCTGGCAGCTGCGAAAGCATTTGCCGAAAAAGTCGGGTGTGTGCATTGGTCAATTTCTCGCCTTTCAATAAGCTAAGCAGAAACACATTCAAGATATCCTGTCCTTATCCGACCATCGTATGTTCTCTCAGGCGCAGCTATGAACGTCGTGTTTGAAGAATCAACTCTGGAATATAACCTCTCTGCTGCTGCAAATGTGTCTCCCCTTCATCCAGTTGTCATCACAAAATTCATCGACAATGCGCAAGAAATTGACGTTGACGCTGTTGCCCACAATGGCAAACTTCTTGTGCATGCTATTTCAGAACACGTCGAAAATGCAGGCGTTCATTCAGGCGACGCAACTCTCGTTCTTCCTCCTTACACATTGTCGGCTCAGGACATGACGCGGTTAAAGGATATCGCTGAAAAGGTTGCCGCAGCCTTTGAGATATCTGGACCATTTAATATGCAAATCATCAAAACCCCAGTCAAGGCCCCAAGTGAAGAGCCAGAACTGAAGGTTATTGAATGTAACCTTAGGGCATCTCGCTCCTTCCCCTTTGTCTCCAAAGTCCTTGGCCATAATTTCATTGATATTGCCACTGCAGCGATTGTTGGCCAGGATGTTCCCAACTCCATGGATATCATGAAGGAGAAGCGTGAATATACGTCCATCAAGGTAGCCCAGTTTTCTTGGACTAGGCTAGGGGGTGCCGACCCATTCCTTGGCGTCGGTGAGTGAAAGATATTGTTTCTTACCTGTTTTTCGTCTCATTACGCTGTCAGAGATGGCGAGCACCGGTGAGGTGGCAAGTTTCGGCAAAAATGTTCACGAGGCATATTGGGCATCACTTCTCAGTACCACCGGCTTCAAGGTTCCTCGTGCAGGCTCCGGTGTTCTCCTTGGTGGTGATATTACCAAGCCAGAAATGGCATCCATTGCCAAAGGTTTAGTCGATATGGGCTTCAAGCTCTATTGTTCGTCCCCCGTCGTCGAACAATTCCTGAACAGCATCCCCTATGTCATCGCGAAGCGAATCTTCTTCCCCACAAAGGACAAGCGGAAACTCCGTATGGTATTCGATGAATACGAAATTCAGTGTGTCATTAACCTCGCCAAATCTCGAGGTCTCAGCTTTACAGATGAAGACTATGTTGCCCGCAGGTGTGTTTCTTGTCGCTTCATATAAACCCCTTCGATAAACTATCTTTGATAGGAATGCTGTCGATTTTGGCCTGCCTCTACTCAACAACGCTCGAACAGCCCAATTATTTGTGGAGAGTCTGGGCGTAAAAATTCCCCTTGGCGGACTGCGAAGCTACACCGAGGGTCACATACCTTCCGAGGTCAAATCATGGCAAGAATTTGTTGGTAGAAGAGCATGAGTATGAAGACGCATTTCACTTCTTTCTTGGACTCCTACAATATCCCATTCCCGTGAAATAGGATCTAGAACAAAATCCGTGTACTTTTATTCGTTTAGTAAATATGAATGCTCTCCTACGACACTAGGAATTTTGATATATATCAAGAGAAATACACTTCAGAACTTATCAAACATCACACACCATCCACAAGATCTTCGAGGGTACACAAATCATTGATGTTGAGTTCTATCGGAGTTCCACGGCGCGATGTATCAATGCGGCCGTTGTTGCGTTCAAGGGCAAACTTGCTCGCAATGCTTGGTTCTAATGACCCTTGGATGGCGTCCGCGACGAGGCGACCAATGATGGGAAGGAACTGCGTCAAATCAGCGAAGAGTTTTAGAATCAATGACTTGACATATACCTTATAAGCATGTCCACTCCCTGCAGTCGCGAGCATCAATCCTGGGTCCGTATGGTAATGATCAATGATCCAATCGCCGTCAGTGGAATCGTTGTACCTAGAAAATGATATATGGTTGAATAAAAGCAAGACAATGTTTTGTAGTTTGTACCAGCAGAGTCGAGTCCCTGAGAATGGTTTGTCAGCAAGATCAGGATACACTCCCCTAAGGTATCGCCGCATGCTTTGAAGGTTGATTTTTGGGATCGAGAGCCCCCGATGTGGGTCATTAGTTACCGTTCGAGGGGTCGATATATTGTTAACCGTGTGTGTGTATCCAGATATATGCGTAGCCATTTTAACGATGCCCTCTTCATTGGGCTACGAAAGTTGTGAGTGAAGGGAAGGAGCAACTAAAGAAATATGGGCCCACTGGGAATATATAAAATCCTGTGCTAAAGTCAAGGACGACAGGGCACTTCCTGTAGCGGCAAACTTCGTCGTCTGTTAGTTGCAGGGTGCCAATGCATTGGCTTGCCTCTTCAATCAATTGATGACTGACGACTCTGAAATTAAAACCTACCCGGTCGCCAAACACCTCGAACCTAAATCAAGCATGGGAAATGAAGAAGGAGTCCAAGATCCAACAGCGAGTACAATTAAGGACGCATTGTAGATACTTCCATCAGTGCACTCCACGCCTCTTGTCTTGCCGTTCTGTCGAAGTAGGGTGTTTACACACTTGGCTGGCAGAATCTTCCCCTGAAGTGCTACCACCTTTGATATCATCATGGATAAGCCTTGGGAAGCGTTGGCCCAACCTCCATCGTAGTTGATATACCCTTTTTGCTGGTCAAACGATGCTATGCGTGCCTCGGAAGGGAATATGGATCGGATTGAACTTCCGTCGGGCAACAATCGGAGAGATGCGCCTAGTTCTGTATCGTTGCGATGGGATTCTGCCACATAATTATCGCCTTCTTCCGAAGACCCCAATACAACAACTCCAGATCTGGATATCCGAAGCTCAGAAATGAGGGTTTCGACATTGAGTGTACATACTCTTGATATGAATTGCCCCACTCTCCCTTGTCCTTCCACATCGTAATAGCTTCCCGAGCTAACTTAGCGTAAAATGTATCTGAATAGGAGCTACGGACAACTTTATCCCATAATCAGCAAAGATTGAGACATTCTGAGTTGATTAGCAAAGATTGACTTCGATTTATATCGTTGCTGGCTGCATCTGGGGCGGGTATCATGGTTGATCGATCAAGGATAGTTACATTTGTGAAACCTCGCTTGAGTAGATGATACGCAGTAGATATGCCAAAACACCCAGCCCCGACAATGACAATCCGATCGTCCAGAGATACCATGCTGCTTTTGCGGAAACAGAAAGACTTTGACAAGGCACAGACATGTATATAAATAGACTCCTGAAATGACCGGCTTATGTATGGGGATGGGTAATGCTTAGTAATTTTGCGTACTGATGAAATTTCACTGATCAGCAATATTATTGATTAAATTAAATTCATTAATAATTCAGCTAAGTTTGGTGACCCACAGCTCTTCTGGTGTATATTCCAGTGCTTAACACACACTGAGGGCTGTAGGTCCTTTATAATAAAGTACATGCTTTATATTTATTAAGGATTTCCACTGTTCAGGTAGTTGGAAAGCATTGGCATGGCAGGAGCTGCCGATTTGCTGATTTAGATGTGGCTGTGCCATGATGATCACGCGCGTGCACTGCGGCACACATGAGTGCGTGTGGAACGCGTTTTGCAGATACTTACCGCTGCCTCTCATACCATTAGTGAAACTTTTCCATATACACTAGGATAATATGTTTCTGAATACAGATATACATTTTATTGAACCACTATCTTATAAAGTCAAAAACAAAGTAGACACTTGCAAATAATCCTTCAACTTTATATCCTCAGAGGCTCATTTTTAGGTCTTGAGTCATTGGTCAATCTTGTTCTTACGCATTAAGACTGCAACTTGTTCAGATTTTCTCGCTGTTGCAGCAATGTCTCAGAACAGCCCTGCTTGGCATGACTTCTCTACAAAAGAAAAAGATTTCAAAAGATCTGTATTTAACATTTTGTTGGAAGTAAAATTCTGAGTTAGTTTGTCTTTGAATTGAGTGTTTAAAGTGATTGTGGAAGCTGGAAAATGTAAAACCATTCTCTCCAGTGAATTTGTTAGTCTATTTACGGTCCGATTAAGTTTATTTACCGGCGGCTATTTGCATCAGTACGCGAAATTACTAAGCATTGCCCATCCCCACAGTTACATGACTTGACATTTTTTTTTACCGAGTGTCACACGCAATCCCTGGCACAGCATTGGTTTTTTTGCGACCTTGATTCGCGAATCCCATTCATGACCAAAGATCATGGTAAGCGCTATCAACATCACCAGGATTCAAGCTGAGGTTTCCTCAGGCAAAGGCAAAGAAGACGCGCAAATTTGCTATGATTAAACGCATGTTGAACCCCAGTGATATACGTTTGTACGTTATCTACCTTCCTGTCCATGAAGCCCCTCTTCAACGTGAATATCAGGAAAGAGAATCAACTTAAGCAGAAGAAAAAGGAGGAAGAAGAGAGGGAAAAAGCTCTGCGCCGCATGTATGTCAAAAATCGTCATACTGTGCGTGATGCTTAGCGTAGATTGTGATGCCGGTCAGACCTCAAGTAGCATCATCACTTTTCCTGGCCCACAATACCGCCCTCGTCCCCCCGTACCGCGTGCTTATTGACACCAATTTCATTAATTTTAGCCTGCAGAATAAATTGGAACTTGTCAGTGGCATGATGGATTGTCTCTATGCAAAATGTAGGTCTGAATGTTTTTTATCATTGTTAGAAACTGACATTCCTCAGGTATACCGTGTGTCACCGATTGTGTGATGGCTGAGCTTGAGAAATTGGGACATCGCTATCGTGTAGCGCTTCGGTTCGTTCAAGAGATGCTTTATGTGATTCACCACCAACCTTCCACTCTCTGGCAGTGTGGCCCGGGATCCACGATTTGAACGACTCCATTGTTCACACAGTGGAACATATGCCGATGACTGTCTCGTTCAACGCGTAACAGCGCACAAGTGCTATATTGTCGCAACTTGTGATCGAGAACTCCGGCGACGTATACGCCAAGTACCTGGCGTCCCCCTCATGTACATTGTGAAACGCAGATATGCTATAGAGAGGTTACCGGACCAAGGTGCTCCGACATAATAATTCGTGAGATTACTGGTAGATGTGTGTACTTGAAAATCTATTTCAATATCCCGCCTAGACTCAATCATCCATTAGAAAGAGGCGAAATTTTACCGAGGCTTCTCCCATAGGAGATCAGTCACCAGTCTATCTCCCGCCCACCCCTTAGATATGTGCTGAACACCAAGTAAACACTGCGTTTCAAATATACTTCAAGTTTGCTGCCGCCCGGATCGAAGAATGATCACCATCAACAACCCAACCAAGTAACGCTAAGTTGAGTCATATTTTCGGGAACCAAGGTCAAATCATACTTGAAGTTTTGACGGTTGATACTTGGTCAACTCATGTCTAAACCGGGCGAAGACGCTGTTTCATCCTCTAACACGTATATCTGCTCAAATGATTCGGACATTCCTCTCCAAGATTTCCTCAACAGGGCGCAATGTCATGGACTCTGTAGACTTTCTGACTCTTTTGAACCAGTCTCGGTCTAATCCTTGGGGCTTGACTCATATAGTACAAAACTTCCACGGTTCAGAATTATGTAGCGAAGCCTGTACGTGTTTGCATGGTATTTCTGGTGATTGAGACCAAACCGAGGTGGTGAACCGACAGTGGATTTAGGTTCAAGGTTCAACTTACTGTAGAAAGATAGAGGCATGGAAGGGGCAACCAAAGAAGGCTCTGAGACAGGTCTATCTGGACATTCTTCCGTGATTCGAACTAAAAGAACTCGTAGATAAAGTCATAAACTTCTAGGGCACCCCGAGAGCCATGCGATAATGGTGAAATCTGAAAAGTAGCGGGCTTTGCGGCGTCAGCGTGCTGGTGGGGTTATAAACAAATGTGTTCATCGTGTTGAAATACAGCTGATGATAATTCAGGGACTACAGGGCAAGTACCACAGCACAAAGCCTGAGATATCCCGGCACGTGAAACGTGAGAAAAGTTCAAGTATTTCGCCAGATATCCTTGCATATCAACTGAAATACCCCGCACGGAATATTTCCAGGTTATTACTCATAACTTGGACATTTTCTGATAATTTCGCTTGTCATTTCGCCAGAGTTTCGCCAAACATATCACGACCACATTTACTATACCCAGCGCGCGTGCGGGGATCGCTCCCTCCGTTTGCTCTGCCAATGCCAATCCATGACGAGGAAACAACTATATATTATTAGCTTTAACTACGTATACATCTGACAGCTGTCAAGAACAGTGATGGGAAAAAATGGTTACATGTGATCCTCGCAAACGAACGCGTCGCGTCAACCTTCCTGTTATCTCAATAAAGTGCGATTCAACAATGAACGAGAGCTCCGCTCCTGCAACAAGCAGTCCATGTGAACCTACCTCATTTACAACCACCGGGATGCAGTCGAAGACCAAAGCAAACGCTAGCGTATTCCTGGCAACCTTGAACAAACACGACACGAGAATCAATACACTTGAAATTGACAATGAAGAGCAAGAATCAAGGATTCAAAGACTTACTGATGAAAATAAAGTGATACGACAAGAACTTGATCTCCTCAAGCGGACCGTGGCTATGCAACAGAAAGCTCAGGCCTCAGCAGATGGTTGACTGGGTGTATTGGAAGCGGATCAGCTTGCGATGAGAGAAAAAGATGGTGATGATAGCGAGAGCTCCGAGGGCGACGATGGAGAAGAAGTGGTGACTGATATGACGGCGCGTGAGCGCAAGGCGATTGAGGAAAGTTTGTCCACGTTCTCTGATCCAAGTTTAAAGGTGTGTCAAAACCGCAATGTGCACATAGAAGAATACTCACGAAATAATCAGGAACTTACCCGTTTTGCATTTTCCACCAAACTGAACCTCGCGAAGCTCCTACCAAAAAATCTCCCATGGTACCCCGAAAGCCCTGACAAGATGACCTGGCCGCGAATTACAGGGACTGATGACCCAGTGCTCCGTTTCCGATGGGACAAGGCCTGGGATCACGAAGACAACTTTTACTCCATTCGCATGATTATCACATATATGAATCACCACGGCAGCAAGCTTGTACCAGCCGCTTCGGGAGCCTTGTCCAAGATCAGCTCTGATGACCTTCAGAAGTGGGTCATCGAGAAATTCACGAGCCTGCAGAAAGGCCTCCGAGATGGAGGTTATCTGAATTCACGGAACGAGCGAATTATTGCCAAGGCGGCCGAGGCATCAGCTCCCAGTGACGAGGTGCAACCAGAGGTGGGCGAAGATGCCGCAATGCAAATAAAGCTCGAGGGAAAAGCGAAGAGGTCGAAGGTATTGGTTCTGGCTAGTCGTGCCAGAGGGGTAAGTTCAATATTGTTTCATGCTGGAGTTTATTGACATTCAGTCATAGAAACTGGAGGTGAGGATGAGAAAGCGTGAAAAACTACTGCCCAATTCCCCATACCGCGACAAGAAGTACGATGCTGCATTCACAAGAAAGCTCATGTCAGATGATGAGGATGAATTTGACGCAAACGGTGCAAAAACAGCAAATTTTGTCTCACACGCTCCAGCCTATCGTAGCAAAGAGGCAAGTCAGATAAAATTTAGGCTTTACTTAGACTAACATACCCAATTGGCTGCAGCTGAAGGACCTGTTTGCTGCTGTGGATGCTGCACCAGACCCAGATGGCTCTGCACGTTACACACGCCGTGTGATTGGACCCATTTGTGACGAGCCACCGAAGGTTGGGAAAAAGATAGAATTGAAGGCCCGGCGGTGGATGATTGACCCAGATTGGCTTGTGAAGGAGGAGAATCAAAAGTATGATATCGAGGCCCGGATTGTGGACAATGGTAAGGCCTGGGGCGATGATGAAGATCCCGAGGTGCTGTTGGCGAAGCGAGAAAGATTGAAGGCAGATAAAAAAGTTATTGCAGACGGGAAAAAGAGGAAAACGATGGATGCTGCTGTAGAAAAAGAGACAAAGAAAGCGAAAACCAGCAAGGGTAGAAAGGGTGTGAAACCAAACAAGGCACGGGCAAGTTCCTCGGCTGTGAATGAGGATGATGGTGACGATGACAACAGTGACTGACATGTGAACATTCCTTGCTTACTGTATTATTCCTCTCCTTCATTGTCTTCATCATCGAATAGGTCATCAGGTTCGGTTCCTACCTGTAGGGACCGTGAAGCTCTTTTAACAACATAGAATATAGTACTGACATGATCAAATGATACAGAGACCCAGAGGTCTTTTTGAATGCGCTGCGAATGGATGGGAATAAGTGCAAGTGGGCTGTCAATTTTTGAAATGGGTATGATCTCCGGAGGATCAAACTGATCAGCATATGTTGTGTGAATCCCAAGGGTCGATGCACTGAAGATTCCATTAACCTGAACAAGCATTTGAATAGGTATCCCACATACTAAAGATCCCATGGAAAGACCGGGATGTCTTCATCGCGCTGCATACGATGAACCAGGGCGCATATGTGGGGAGGTTTCTCATCGACCTTGACAGAAACGAGAGACAGGATTTCTGCAGGCGTGCGATGACTGGGTCCATCGGAAATGAATGCAAGTGAGTCGGCTTTAGTACGTTTGTTAGATGTCGCGCCGTATCGGATCCCGTCCTTGCGGATATATGTCAAGGGCCGACAGGTTTGTGAACGATAAAAAGGTAGGCCATCCTCCATGGAATGGTCGTCAATAATGTTTAGGTCAGGCCATAAATCTTGGGCGTATTTGAGCATGAGTGCGTAAGATCTGCCATTGTGAAGAAGGTCGGCGATATTGCAAGTTTTCCCCAATCGACGAGGCAGAGAGACGTTATTTCCGAGGGAGGCTTCTGCTCGATACACAGCAAGGTCCGACATCATACCACCCCTGTTCTCGCGTGCCTCAGTTTGAATGATCCTGTCAATATAGCCCTTCTCGAGATCATTACCATCTTCAGGGAGAGCGAGAAGATACTCAAAAATTAGGTGTGTCATTACCCAGCTCCGCATTAAAGTAAGCTCCATCCGTCCACCGTCATGGCCATTATGCTTGACTTTTTCTAGCATTCCGTTGAAACGCTCAAACGCAAAAAGCCACCAGCCATATACTGGACCAAACAACTTGATAAACTTGAGGTAATGACGAGCTAGGTGATGGTTGATCGTCGTGTGTATACGAAGGTTCTTGAGGTCCCGACAATATTGGAGAATGAATTCTTGTCCAACTCGGGCTTGAGCCATCGAAATCGTCCGAGAGCCAAGGATACGGACACCAGCACATAGCTTGAGCACTGTTGAGTAAATGGCGCAATAGTTTCGTGAATGCTCGGGGACAGATTTTGCATTCGGAGGAATGATGGGTTCGCCGAGAGGAATATCGTCATTATCATCCTTCCATGCCCACCAAATGATGATGGGAGTTACTGTGAGGATACGACGCCATTCATCGGCCTTTTTGAGGGACTGATTCTCGCCAAGCTGAGGGACCAATGAGTGAAGAGTTTCTTGAGTTTAAAGGTCACATACATTTTTGGGTAACCGTGTGATATGACTTGGCCATCGAATAGCATTGATGATTGCCTCAAATCTTTGCTTAGGTGAATTAACACCCCCGACGCCGCTTAACATGTACGATTTGAATATTACTGCCATAAAGAAATGACAAATAAGACCTATTTTCATGATAAGGATTATCAAACATAACAGGGAAGCGAGGAATGAACAAACCAAGGAAGATATTGTGCATAAAATCCAGAACTGTTTTTGATGCTGGAAGCCAGCTAGAAAGCAGGTTGAAAATGGCCCATCGGACACCATTGTCTCGAAGAATCACAAGCTGTCGTGGTGGTGCGGCACGCCTTGATTTGAAGGCATGTTTTAAGAGCTGGGCATCGCCTTTATCAGGAATATCTGAGGGATAGTGTGAGAAATATTGATATCAAAAAAGACCCAACACTTGCCTTCTCGATATCCCGACATCTGGTCAATGTCAAGAATGTCAACGGCGCAATACGGGCAGGGGTGAAAATCATGAGAATGGCCTGCAGAGCCATTGAACTTATGGGCTGCGGGTGTGTCACAGTTGGCGCAAATGCAATCTGCATATACTATGTCTGGAGGTTGGCCGTGTATCTCCATTTTTATACCTGGGAAGAATAACTGCGCATATATGCATTGAAAAGTGTAGAAAACGTACCTCGTTTTAGCTGCTTGAATTCACGGACATCTGGCTCCAAACAATTATTAAGTTGGTCAGTATTCGGTTCATGAGGTCCTGGCATGATCGTTGTACAGAGGGCGTAAACCTGTTGTAGGCGATTTTCACGCGGAAGGTTGTTGATTGAATAATAGACAGGCCCGGTTGAATGCGGACGTCCCGAAAGGATACCAAACCTGTCGGGAATGCATGTGGTATCAGTATCATTACAGTAGAACAGGCTCAGCATACCAATCGGTGTTCAGTGTCAATTGTAGCCCAAATCGGTGTGAGAACAATTTCGTGGCCGTGGGGTCACCGTTGGTTGGAACATCACGTATAGTTCCCAAGCTGCCGACTTCGCGAGTAGTACCTGTCGTGGAGCGGTACCACATCTCACCATCGGGCATATCCTTCATAAGGAAATTCTCATCGTTATTTCGTCCTGGTTGGTGAGTGTCCTTGCGTTCGACAAGCCCTGCAAACCCTGGGCGCATGAACATTCTTCGGAGGGAGCCAATTATCGAAACATGGGGAACGATTAAAGTTGGAGATCGGGCTTCTCTATTGAGGGTGTAGACATTCCCTGTGCAATTTCGGCCGACACATTCCGGGCTCGCTAGATTCTTGAGTTCTTCGGGGGCGTAGTGCTTCCAGCAGATAGGGCAGGCAGCATATTGTATGATGTAGGTGTCAGGGTCAATTCCTAGTCGTCGTCGAGCGCTTATCAATGTTCGGACTGGGCGAGGATGAATTGGGAGACGATCAGCCATTGCAAGAACATCCAGTGTGTTGTTAAGTTGCTGAGTAGCGTGCTCCCAGGTGAGTTTTCCGAAGACATTGCCCATTACTGCTTGTAAATAGGCCAGACGAATATAAGCCTCTTCCTTCATGGCTGGAATCCCGATTGGATGCAGCTCATCATTTGCATCGTCTACCCATGGATCCGGGTCTGGTTCAGGACCTGCGGGAACAAAAACTTCAGTAAGATCTTCTGGATTTTGAGCCGAGGCCTCCGGTAGTCGTTGGGGGGCTGGTGAAGCCCGTCGCGAAGCACTTATTGGTGATGGTGACTGTGGAGACTCAGGTAAATCCCAGTAATCGATTGGTGGGCTATCTGAATTATCAGCACTAGGGGCCAAGCCCTCAACATATGGAACATCTTGATTCGCGAATACAGGCTCATCCACCGGCTCCTGGGCTGGCCCCAACTCCGATGCATGTGATGCTATGAACAGCTTTTGTCTGTCTGCTGCTTGATGTTTTCGCACAACCTGTCTTGTCTGGAAGATGAATGCGCCTGGTGTTGAAGAGCATCTATTACAATAGCACGGAACTCGCAAGGCCGCGCGGCTTGACATGAGGGAGGGAAGGCTAACGATGAAGGGAGAGAGCAATGGAGTTGCCGCATACAGAAGGCTGCCGCGTTTGGTGGACGCGACCAGGTCACATGAGCATGTCAGATTTTTATTTTTGACCAAGTCAAACGGTGTCATTTCGAGGGACGGATAATGTATGAATATGTACATAGCCCAGGATTTCTCGAGATGCGAAATGTTGGGAAAGTAAAATGGAAGAGAAATGCGGGAGGATGACAAATATTCCGAAGATAGCCTTCGTGAGAAATTTATGGTTTTGTGCTGTGTACAATACGACAGATATAAACAAATGTGTTCATCACGTGTTGATTTGACCTCAAGTCCAGTGCCGGCGCATCCCCCCGGTCCGGTAATTTTTGACTCTGACTCCAGGCTCGCAGCCCCCTCTACTTTTCACTTAAAGTTTAGGAAAGGGTATGTTCATGCATGGGCGACAAAGCAAAGAAGAATCCTCTGTCCATCAGACTCACAGAGTCTGCTGTCTTTCTTAGATTGGACGGAGCAGGACGACGGCGTGACGGTGGATCACGTCCATCAATGTTGCGCGGTCTTCTTACTTTGGATTTAGATAAACCAACTAAAATAACCAGTATTGAACTGGAGCTACAGGCAAAATCGGTCACTGCTTGGCCGGAAGGTACCTGTTCGGTGATCATTGGGGTTTCCATCTAATAACAGTACGACATCAGGAATTGGTGCCCGACGAACGGAAGTCGCAGAAGAGCACAAAATATTTCAAGCAACGACTATTTATTTTCAGGCAAAGAAAGTGCAAACTCGTCGGAATGCCTCAGTTGGCCCAGGAGTTGCTTGTACAGATGATGAACTCGGACGTGTATATGACTGGGAACCTCAATCCATCCCACCACCCGCTCCTCGGAACCAAGATGGATCCACGCTAGATAACGAACCTTCTCTTTTGGATGCAACTTTTTTTCGTCTTCGTGGTGAAAATCGACGCCTTAGTACAGATAGTCCAATTTTCCAGCATATGCCATCGTCCCATGAGATTTCGACGGCCGTGACACCACCGTACTCACCTTCCGCCACACATCCATCTTCCCCTTCATCTGAAGGACTTCCAACTTTCATTGATAGTACCATCAATCATGCGGCACAGACCCTGGAAGATTTCCGAAATTCCCTCAATGCCGGCATTCGCAATCATCGGAGTGAGTGACCACTAGTTATGATTTATTAATACCAAAGCTTCAGGCTCAATTGATTTCAGGCCGATCCCAGGGCGTATCTCCGACTGCGTCTGCCGCTCCCAGTCTTCGATTCTTCCACCCAGAGTTGTCTCTGTCTCGTCGGCAAAGCATCGAGGATGTGCCAGAGAATGAATCTGGCCCGAGTACTCTTTGGCAACCATCTTCCACTTCATCTGATGCACCTTCTCGTGAAGCGTCGCGCCCTTCAACCCCTCCCCTGACTCCCCATAGTGAACATCGTGGCAGGCGAGGCGCATCCTTTAGTCTGTCTTCTGTCTCAAGTGTCCTCATGGATGCTGTACGATCGACCTCGCCGAGGGTGCGCAGTATTTCCGACCGTCCCGGGGACGAGGGGAACGCCAACGCACGGGGTCGAACCAATAAGAAGGGGAGATTTACTGAGAGCCCAAGCTCTTCACTGGTCCGGGTGCGCCAATCAAAGGAACGATCGGCTTTCAGCAAGTTTGGGGACATTATAAAAATAGAACATGACGAAACCGAGGTAGGCGGGTGGAAAGAATTTAAGAAAGGTAAATCCAGATCTTGGGTTCATCACCTTCATCAATGACACATCTCGGATCTAAAGGAATTTACACATATCCAATATCCTTCCCCATACCGGAGACTTCGCCTGCCACTCTTAGGTGTGCATATGGATC
This sequence comes from Collybia mongolica, assembly GCA_013420905.1. Taxonomy (NCBI): domain Eukaryota; kingdom Fungi; phylum Basidiomycota; class Agaricomycetes; order Agaricales; family Clitocybaceae; genus Collybia; species Collybia mongolica. The sequence goes on from JAAXNY010000004.1 coordinate 2,693,464, forward strand.
GGTGAATTGGCGTCTGAGAGCTACAGTTCATCGTCCGGGTGCTTTCAAATCGAAGTACGCTGCATCTAGAGAAGTAATCGTCATTACTTGCCCGACAGAGGAAGATACTGAAGACAGTGAGAATATTACGGTGGAACGCCATTGGGACCAACAGTTGCAGTACCTCATCTCGGTATCTGGGCGCAGCTTTTATGTTGGTGGGACAATTCCCATTTCCATCACGTTGATGCCCCTTGCAAAGGTCAAGATACACCGTATTTCTATGTTCATAGAAGGTGTGCCAAAGCTAGTTCATGGTTTGCTCAAAGGCTCATCCTACTCTAAGAACGTGTTGATTATTATACCCACATGAGGCGAATAGCCCGGACCGACCCACTGACTAGGTTAGAACTTTTAACTCTCCAAGGAGCGGGAAAAACACCTCGACCTATCCTTCCTCTCGACTTGGACGACGTCGATGCGTTTATTAAATCACCACTATCTTCTCTTATCATGGCTGATGACGACTTATCTGAGATGGCATCAAGTCTAATGGGTCCTGGCCCATGGACGTTCCACCAAAACCTAAAACTCCCAACTTCGTGCACTTTGATGCGGCTCACAAACAAAAATCAACGGAGCAATGTCGTAATTACGCATTTGTTCAAATGCATAATGAGGGTTGAACGCGGAGATGACTTACACCTAGATTCGAAAACAGGGAAAAGGAAACTATTCGACATTGTCGTACAGACACCCATTACTATCCTCTCTGTGAGTGTAATAGACGCACACCCTGATAATGTCCTGACATTTGTCAGTGTCAATGCAACCCCGAGTGGGCTTCGCTCCCTCGATACTCTGAGTCGTATAACGGAACGTCAACTTTTGTATCGAGATGCCCATGTGAAGTCAAACAAGTAGTGCAAACTTCTATGCCACCTGGTCCAGGAGCATTTTTTTTTCCTGCAACGCTGATGCGTTCAAGTCAGTCTTTGGATTCCAACGCATTAGGTGCAGAAACGAGCTCATTTAAACCTACTATCATACCATCGCTGCGTCAAGACGACTCGGCCTTTAGCCAGAGCAGTCAATATGAGCGGCTCGTCTCGGGTCAAGAAAGTGAACTGGGCGAAGCTCCACCAACATATACTGCTAGTATTGGTATGCCCATCTATAGCTACTCTCAGGGAGGTCGAGGTTAATAATCGTGTTTAGGACTTTCATAACGGCGCCTTCCACGCCCGAGATATAGACATCGACAGGCATCAACGGCAAGGCATGGTGGTAGAATTAGGTATAGCTATAGAATACGACGAATATATTTATAATTATCTCTTTATATCACACTACTATAGGTCTACCTTGAATGACGGCTAGATGGGTAATGTTAATCCTCCCTGCAATAGTTGTTAAATTATACTAGTCCGTCCATCAAGAGTTCCTTACTTACTCTGGTGTTTCTCTGCGCATAAACAGCAGATCGATAGCTGCAGAGAATGCGGCAAAGGCCAAACCACCACCTAATGCCGCCTTTGGACCTGAATTTCGTGCGAGAACACCTCCCGCCATAAATCCTGACGCGACTGAATTGTATATGTCATTTTTTGCGCGATACTGGGTGGTGTCAGAGCACAAGAAAGATAACATCAATCCAGTAACGTACCGACTCTATTACACACTCTATGCCCGCAAATAGCGCGCCCACCTTTCCAAACCCTTTCCCAGTGGTCCACATCCCCTTGCCCATTTCGCGAAATACTGCTCCCGCCTTTTGTGTCGTGTTCAGGCCCGCCTGGGTCTGTTGCCGTAGTAGCGGATCCTCATACGCAAACGAAGCTGACATAAGTGAGAAGAAGGCTCCGATACCAAAGCCTGTACGAAATAAATGCATGTCAAGGCTATCCGCAAGCGACTAAGGGTACGATGATGTTTGAGACGTACCAGCTCCACCCGCTAGTACTGTTTTCACCGCACATGATTCCATTGCGATGGCCGCGTACCCTTCCCATTTTTTCGTTTGCTGAATAGCTGCCCGGTCCTCTTCGGAAAAGCCTGGAGGAAGAGGTTCCTTTCCGAGAGCATATATGGGTACTTGACCAGGATAAGTTGGAGAAGTACCGTTCATATCAGTTACTGACGGTCCACGGGCCCAACGCGTTGACCGTCTGGGCCAAACTGAATTTCAATTGGCATTCGTTTAAATTTGTTTTTGCTTGGCTAGACAGGTTAAATAAATTGTAATATATAATATTAATCGAGTTTAAAATATTGTTTACATAAGTCTAATCTTTTTTTTTTTTTTGTCATATAATAATATTAAGCACATGTGGGTTTGACCCAGCTACATGCGGGCATAAACACCTATTACCACTGAGTAATCTGTAATGAGCCATCAGGGTGGAGCTGTACACTAAGTTGCTCTCCAGGTCGTATTATGGGTCTAGACTGAGGATACCTGCAGTCCAATGGTATTGTACTGTACCATGTCTGAACCTCCCAACGCCTTAAAGGTTTGCCCCTGCTTGTCGGGGCATGGTCCCCTCCCTTCACATTGGTACCCCATTCCACTCCCCCCCTGGTATTTTCAGGGTGCCCTGGAAACCCATTACTCCCCCCCAGTGTTGAAGATAAATGTCCAAACTAAATGAACGACCTGTACCTCAAACCTGCTCCCCCTCTCCTGAATCCCCCCTATTACTTTCCCCCCTGTTCCACACCGCTCTCCCAAAGTGATGACTCCCCTCCAAACTGAGGCCGCCAAATCCCACCATTGGACAATAAACTGGCATTCTCCCCAAGAGGTGTGCTCTGTGCAGGGACAGTAGCTGATCAGGGGCCAGACCCCTTCCTCCTTTTGTATTTGGGTGTAGTGGTTGAAATGTTGGCAGTGATGCTCCCTAAGGATCTGCGCGAAGCAGAGTACAAGAGTTGTGGTGTCCTCATGTGGCCTGGTAGTTGATAAGGTGGATGTGGACAGATTAGTGAAGCCCCCAGTACAGGCAAGATGAGGTGACCCTGCAGATAGTCAGGATCAGCTCTGATAAGTTAAAATTTTGGATATGGTGTAAATGGATAGTGGCACAGGCCAAAGGAATGGTCTGATGAAAGGCGATCTCGATTAGGGATGAGGTGTTAGGTAGTTTAGGGACAACCTAGTGCAGGAGGGACGAATTCCCACGGTCAGATGGTGGTGGTAAAAGATCAAGAAGCATTGACATAAGTCTAATCACCAAAGGTACAACACCCCAGTGCACCCACACTTACCTGATTCTACCTGTGCACTCACATCCACCTCGCTCTGCACAACCAACAGGCAATGAGATGTAACGCTCACTGTGTAACTAGACCTAGTCCACATTTTGTTACTGTATCCTTGATCATAATCAAGCTCCCTTGTCTCCGCAACAAAGGTGAGACATTGGGCCTCCTATACCTCAGCCTGGGAACCTGACCCTGTTGTGCTCCCCTCCAACCTCTCAGGTTCTCCAGGTGAGTGCGAAGTGTGCCAGGCCTACCGTGCTCCCTTGCTAACTTTCAGGTTACTACAGTTCACACCTTTGGCACTCCTTATTCCATTCAACCCACCATCCATCCCCTTTCCCCATCCATACAACATAAAGTAACTTTATTAGATACAAACTTTTGTATGTGTTTCCCTGTGAGAATCATAAAAAATCTTTTCCACAATGCACCACTGTTACAGGGTGCATCTGTGAACTGACTACCTCCACACCCTCAGACTGCTCTTGAAGATGTCCAAAGGTGGATTAGTTTTTTTGCTTGGCTAGACAGGTTAAATAAATTGTAATATATAATATTAAGAAGGTCAGCTTGCTTCCCAATAAGTATAAGTGCATATACATGAGCTAAAGCTCAGTAAAAAATAAAGTCATGCTTAGTCAGTGTAAACTCAGCAGTAATGACAAAGTCAACAAAAAGTCTTACAAGAGTCAATAAAAATGGTAATTCAAACTTATGATTTTGTCAACTTTCAATGTGGATTTGGCCATTTGGGAGGAAATGAATGATTTTTGACTACTTTGGGCTGGCTCTTGACCATTACATTTGGGTGATGTCAAAACTCGCAACTAAAGTTTGACTTTATTTTTTACTGAGGCTAAAGGCCCATGCCTTCAGCACAGTGCCACACAATGCTTAATCCCACTCATTCTCACAATAGTTTATCCAAATATTTTGTAGCAAAAATAAACACAGTTCAAATACTACAACTCCAACCTTCCAAATGCATTACACTGGGGGTGGGCAATGCTTAGTAATTTCACATACTGATGCAAATAGCCATTGGTAAGTAAATTCAATCAGACTGTAAATAGACTAACAAATTCACTGGAGAGAATGGTTTTGCATTTTCCAGCTTCCACAATCACTCTAAACACTCAATTCAAAGACAAAGTAACTCAGAGGTTTACTCCCAACAAAACGTTAAATACAAATCTTTTGAAATCCTTTTCTTTTGTAGGGAAGTCATGCCAAGCAGGGCTGTTCTGAGACATTGCTGCAACAGCCAGAAAATCTGGATTTAACAAATTGTAGTCTTAATGTGTAGGAACAAGATTGACCAATGACTCAAGACCTAAAAATGAACCTCTGATGATATAAAGTTAAAGGACTATTTTCAAGGATCTACATTATTTTTGACTTTATAAGATAATGGTTCAATAAAATGTACATCTGTATTCAAAAACATATCCTCCTAGTGTATATGGAAAAGTTTCACTAATGGTATGAGTGGTGGCAGTAAGTATCTGCAAAATGCATTACACATCCACTCATGTGTGCCAAGTGCACATGCGTGATCATCATGGCACACCCACATCTAAATCAGAAAACCAGCAGCTCCTGCCATGCCAATGCTTTCCAACTGTTGAACAGTGGAAATCCTTAATAAACATATTGCATGTACTTTATTATAAAGGACAGATGACCCTCAGTGTGTTAAGCACTGGAATATACACCAGAAGAGCTGTGGGTCACCAAATTGAGCTGCACTGTGAAACTGGAAATGGATGAAATTCAACCCATATTTCATCCCCTTAAGTAATGAATTTAACACATTAATATATGAATTTCATCCACCCAATAATTACACAATATGATGAATTTCATCCCAAAGATGTATGAAAAAACACCCTCTGTGGAGGGAAAAAAAGGAGGAAAAACCCCCCCTTAAGGTATGATTTAGTGGATGAATTTCATACTATGATAGGTGAAAATAATAGCCTTTGTAGGGATGAATTTCATACCATTACAGGTGAGAATAATAGCTTTTGTAGGGATGAATTTCATGCTATTTACATCACTTAAATTTGAATTCATTCTTTCTTCCCTGTTATCAATAAACACACTTCATTCATTTTGTACAGTTAAGGTTCAACATCAATAAGATCTAAGGTATTGTAATTTGAATGCTCTATTAACTAGTATACTGCTGATTCATATCCCTCATTCTGAAGTTCCTGATCACCAGCATTACCAACCAGACTGCAAACACAACACTGTGATTTGTTAGAATCATGTATTGAGATTAGTAATGAGAAAACTTACCCAAATGGCCCCATATAAATCCTTGTCATCCTGAAGCTGCACCTGGAGACAGAACCTATTTCCAGTGACGCTACACAGTGGGCATGGAATAGGACTCCCTACTTTTTCTTTAGCATGAACAACTTTACATAAGGTGGTGAGTTCAGCTGGTCAGATTAGTATAATAAAGATAAAAAAAAAATTAAGTAACAGGTGGAAGTTGGTGGTCTTCATTTGTGCACTGCCAGACTGCCCATTGTCCTTGTTGACCTCATTGTAATGAAGTCATCTGTAAAATGGGTCAATGTTAATGTGCTTTGGATTAGATTGGATAGACAGACATACTGAGACCCCCTCATTGTCCACCTGCACTTTGAGGTTAACAAATTAGTGTACCATGTTGAGGACATTGTCAGGCATGGTCTTGTCCTGCATACCAATGACATCCTTAGGTTTCCTGTAGGATCATTATTAGCATTTATTAATATTCTTAACAAAGCCTTATAGTTTGTATTGGAATTCAAATGACTACTACAAGTATTACTATAGTAATTGTAATCTATTACTCTACAAATTGTAATCTATCAATGAAGAGTGCTTACTATGAGGGGGAGGATGGGAGGCAGCCAACACACAATAGTGGTGGTACAAGAGCAAGAGGAAAAGCATGTGAAAGCAGCTGCCAATGCATGATATAGCTTGGAATGTTCAGCCTTCAGGCATCTCAGTCAACAGGACCCTGTGATCAAATCTGGGAATGCTGACAAATTTTATTTATTCAAATTGTATATTATTTGTTATTAATATGAGGCTGAAAAATGTGCACCCCACAAGGTTCAAACAGTCACAGGGAGGATCATTATGTAATATTAAAATGTTTGGCATGGATAACCACTGGGCAAGACTGGCATTCCCAGCTGAGAGATAAATGGCCTCAAGTCGACAAAAACAGGTCACATGATATTGAGGCATGTGCTGCAGTCACATTACCGTTGCCACACCTTCATTGATTACTTTCAACCACATCAACAACATCCACCAAACCGCCAATGCACCCAATGCACCCAATGCCAACCAACACCCAACGCACTATGCCAGCAAATATGTGCTCCACTGCCTCCACCACATGCTCATTGCCTCCTCCCTCCAAATCTCACAAGCATGCATTGTCAAGTGCTAAATAATAATATTACTTCAGCCAAGAAGACAAAAACAAAACCCAAGGCCCCCAAAGCACCCAGAGACACACAAACAGCAAACAACAAGGCCAAGGGAGGTGGGGGGAACAGTGGAAAAGGACATGGCCCAAGGGGACAGTGGGGAAAGGGTGTTAAAGGTGGAAGCCTAGAGCTGGAGTCCTGAGTAAGAAACTGGGGACTCCAGGACAAGCTGCTCTACACCTATATACCTGTAGGAACAATAGTAGAGTACAATGGACAAAGGAACAATAGAACAATGGAACAATGGAACAATAGAACAATAGAACAATGAAAGAAGCAAAACAATACCAAGCTAAGCTATATATACAGGTCAATTCTAACAAAGGGCACCCTGAGGGGCAGAGGGAGGTGAGTCCCAGAACATTGCTCACCTATGCACTCACCATGCAGCATGTCCCCCCCAGGAAAACCTCAGGAACCTGAAACAAGGAGGACATGGCCACCAACACCTCATGCACAATCAGCCACCATGCCCACCCTGCCAGTGCAGGGCGAAGTCACCCAAATGACAACTGGGCATCTGTGATGCTTGGATATCAAGATGATACCTGAGGAAGATGACAACAACAATGAAGATAGCAGCAGCAGCAGCAGCAACAGCGATGACGAGGCCTGCAGCAATGACAGCAACAGCAGTGGCAGCAGCGGCACCAACAATGGCACGATGACAACAACTACAATGAGGACAAGACAACCACCACCACCACCACCACCACGAGGATGACAACAATGACAAAGGATGATAACAACAATGGGGACAACAACAAGAAAAGTGGCCAGTGCCGCCACCACTGAAACCCAGGCCACTGATGATGCCACAGGGGCCGACAAGGATGACGGGGGCAGTGGGGGCCCCCTGCCCATATTAAATTATGTATTTACTATTAATGTATCATGTTCACTATCAATATATAATATTATCCTATCAATGTATGTAGAACATTAGTAAATAAAATAGTAAGTAAACTCTTATATGTAAGTAAGTAATTTATAATAGTAAAAGAAAGTAAGTGAGTCTGTGCAGAGTCCACAAGGACATGTGGGGGACTGTAAAATACAGGAAAATCATCTCATACATCCCCTTTTATGGGATGAAATTCACCCCTTTTATTAGATGAAAATCATCCCATATAATTCACCCCTTATGGGATGAAATTTCATCCTATTTTCATACCCCCCCTTTTTTTTTTTTGGTCAAATAATAATATTAAGTGCATGTGGGTTTGACCCAGCTACATGTGGGCAGAAACACCTATTACCACTAAGTAATCTGTAATGGGCCATCAGGGTGGAGCTGTACACTAAGTTGCTCTCCAGGTCATATTACAGGTCTAGACTGAGGATACCTGCAGTCCAACAGTATTGTACTGTACCATGTCTGAACCTCCCAATGCCTTAAAGGTTTTCCTTTGCTTGTTGGGGCATGGTCCCCTCCCTTCACATTGGTACCCCATTCCACTCCCCCCTGGTATTTTCAGGTCGCCCTGGAAACCCATTACTCCCCCCCAGTGTCGAAGATAAATGTCCAATCTAAATGAATGACCCATACCTCAAACCTGCTCCCCCTCTCCTGAATCCCCCTATTACTTGCCCCCCTGTTCCACACCACTCTCCCAAAGCAATGACTCCCCTCCAAAATGAGGCTGCCAAATCCCACCATTGGACAATAAACTGGCATTCTCCCCAAGAGGTGTGCTCTGTGCAGGGACAGTAGCTGATCAGGGGCCAGACCCCTTCCTCCTTTTGTATTTGGGTGTAGTGGTTAAGCGAGTACAAATAAATTGTTGAAAATGTTGGCGGTGATTAGAGTTTTGAGGTCCAGTCCAGTCCGGTTTTTTGCCCAAATTTGGGCAGACTGCAACCAGGACCAGTTGATTCCTATATACCAAGTTGACAAAACCAGACTGGACCTAGGGGGACTGGTCCTTCATCATCTACTAGCTCAGGACTGCTGGTTGGCAACTGGTTCAAGTTGAGACTGGCTTTTAGTCACTAACTATTTGAATAAACCAGATATTTCATCCTCTTCACAGTCCCAAGCCTGTTGCTCCTCATCTGCTGCCATCAAGTCTCCATATTCCTTCATTTAATCCACTTCCTCTACAATGGCTGAGTTCCACAAAGCCCAATCATCCACATTATTATGCCATGCAAACTTCATAATTTGAAGCTCCTTGAATCAATCTGCCCCAAGCTGTGCGCAATGTTTGGTAGCAACCTCTCCCCCACCTGAGAACAACTGTTTGCAAGGAACAGATGACGCTTGGCATGGGAGGTAATCGAGGGCAATTCATCACATCATAGGGTAGAAATGGCCATTGTCCTAGAAATAACAATATTAACAGGCATAACACAATGCTTGGGGTGGGAGCGCACCTGCCACCAGACAATGGGATCTGTATTGCTTGAAACATCGGCTGGGTATTGCTTGAGGTAACGACAAAGCTCTGCTTGCCATTTTTCGTCTCCTTGGGCAGCCATTTGAGAGTGGCGGATACGGTCGTACTTGGAAGCGAGGGAGCTGTCATCTTCCAGGGAGGCCACTTGGGGAGAATTGGGGACTTGGATGGGCACATTTGGGTGTGTATTCCAGTAGCATTCCATCTGCAATCGTGTTAAGCCTGCAAAGGAGGAGGATTGACATGCATACTGTGTGTTCTAGAACTTTATGCGCCTCATCCTGCCAGTTCTTCGTGAAAGGATTGCCAGCCTTCCTTCCCTCTTCCTGTTCTTTTGCACCTCCCCATGCATGTTGGATGTATGTGAGCTTGTAGTAAGGATAGAGTGCTGTAGATATAGATTAGGTAGTGGCGGACAAGAAGGGAAGGGAATAATTACCAAGCGCAACAATGTACGCAGGTTTCTTGTCAAAGCGTGAGTAATATTTGTTGAGTTTCGCCAGGCCATTGTTGATTGTGTTGTGATATCTGGCAAATTGTGGGCTATCCCTCTTCTTCTCCCATGTGGTTTGTAATTCCTTGATCAATGGGAGGGCCTGCCAGAGGGTAGGGCGTTTCTCTGCAGAGAATGCCTGTTGGATTTTGTCAGAGTCCTGAAATGCTGTAAGTCTACGATCCGGTCGTTGTGAGGTAGGTAACATACAGCGAGTAGATCAGCTGCTTTGCTGACACAATTCCAGTCATTGTTGTTGAAGGTGAAGGCTAACCAGGGTATGTGCTTGTTGATGTGGCCGTTGCAGTGGATGGTAGTGATGGGACCAAATCGTTGGTCCACGGTAGTAACAAACAGCTGGATCAGCTGTACACCTTTGTTACCATGGCACAAACCGAGCAAAGGAGAGGTACGTACCTCATGGAGCTTGAACCCCCTTTCAAGCATGCGATGAGCAGTTCCCCATCGCACATTGCTGTGAAGGGGGATCTTGTAAGCGTGGACAAAGTTGCATTCAAATTGAAGATTGTTGAAGACCTTGATATGCTGGCCACTTGATTGGATCTGTCGGAGGTGGGAGGTCATCAAGGAAGTCAATTATTTACACTTACTTTGATTGCCAGAGTGCAGATTGCCGCAATAATGTCAAGTGAGCTGTTTACCAGGCAGTTGTCAGGCAATGTGGGGTCATATTCCCATATGGCAGTAGTCATCTCCACTGCGGTGATCTTTGTGATGTGTTTCACAACATCAATGTTCCCAAGATTGACAACATGGGACAGGCGCCTTTATAGATAGAGCATTGGTAGATAAATTGAATGAGGAAACAAGTTATGTACCCTAGTTGATTATCCTGGGCCCTCCATTCAGGGAGCTTTTGACAGCAATGTATTTGTTCTATTGCCTCGCAGGTTGTGTTATTGTTTGATGTGTTGTCAAGTGTGGCAGTGTGCAACTACATCATACATCAGGTGAGTACTCATCCATCAGAACATGCCTCACCTTTGGGGTCTCAGCATCTATTATCCCCACCCATTTGCACATGCCAAGGAAATAGCGACCGAGATTCGCACTGCTGTGATCACCTGATATCCCATGAAACCCAATGACCTCCAATCTCAACACCCATTTCCTGCCCTTAACATTGATCCAATGCCCCGTCATGCCAAGGAAGCCAGCCTTTGTCGTGCCAACTGACCAACTATCGGCAGTTGTCAATACTTTTCCTGGTGCAGCCTGGAATATAATGTAAGTATTCTTTGTTCTTTGGCAACATGAAAATTGCGCACCTTAAAGTCCCTTTTCAACCCTTTCAGCCACCCAACAAACTCATTGTGAAGGTGTGTTTCAACATCCTTCATACTTGGCAAGTCCGCTTTCATTGTTTTGGGCCTCATTGCCACCAAACAGTTATGGAAAATGGCCTTGCCAGGTAGTGTGAGCAACTGCATTGCATCAGTGACCAAATCTATCTCAAGAGAAGGGGCTACTGACCCAATCATCGCAAGCAACCAACTTCATAACTGCATGCCACACCTCTTCTCATGTGAACTCCTTGGGGACGTCTACCTTCTGGACGATGCCATCCAGAGTTGACTGCTCTTTCTTTTTCCCTGCCCGTGTTTCATTCCAGATATTTCAGGGAATTGCCCAATGATGTACTGGTATGCCCTTCTTCTCACATTTACTTTTATAACTATCTTTTTTTTTTTTTTTTTTGTTCAACATTTTATATACCAACTGTACCTAATACATGCGCTGGTCACTACAAGTAATAATTGAGGGAATGGGGAAAGGGAGCAGGAGACAAAGCGCCACGGAGCTGGGATGTTTGCCCAACTGGGGTCGAACTAGCGACTGGAGCCAGAGCTCATTGTACACAGGCCAGAATGGCCAATCTACGCCAGGGGGTAGGCTCCCCACTGCGGTGCCCTGCAGTGGGTGGTGGTTTCAAGTCCACCGATTATCCAGGTCCGCATGTTCGGGCAGGGAGCACCCTATAGCTGTCACTTAGAACACTGAGTACCACCCCTAGCCTGTTTAGGACTAGGGAATGTCGAAGGCGAAAGCACTCTTGTTCTCCGAGAGGAAGTCAACCAGCCATGCATAGCGCAGCTGACGGCTGGGTTTGTCTTCCCGTCCATGTCATGGACAGTCATATAGGACGTGTTGTACGGTTTCCAGGGGAGCACTGCACCTACAGGAGACAGATTCCTCCTTGAAGAATCGGGATCGGAACACCCCAATTGGAGTGTGTCCGGTGATGCATCGCACCACGCAGGCAGTCAAAGCATGACTGTGACCAGTCTTGTGCATCCAAGGCCCACTGTTTACATGGGTCGGAGTGAGCGGGGTGTCCTTTTTTGCATAGAGCATCAGGAAATTGGAGCCAATGTACTTCTTGGACCAGAAGAGAGACTTCCAGCCATCAAGCATGCGTGTGACTGCTTTGCATTGTGCAAAGTCAGCAGATATAACCAGTGCTCCACCTGCCTCAATACAAGTCAAGACAGTGCTGATGTGTGCCAGTTGGTGGTCTTCAATCTCCACTCCATTTGTAATGTGGTGGAGGTGTATCTTGTGGGTGGCGCAGAGCTGCAGCCAAGGCAGTAGCACATCGCACACTTTGAGGGCGGATGCTTGACCTGAGTGGTGAGACACGTCGAGGGAACACCTAAGGGCGTTGGTGGAGTCAGAGAAGATATGGACATCATGGATGTCCTCAAGTCTGATGTCAGCTGCCTGTCAGACGCCTTCTGCAATTGCTCGCAGCTCGGCATCATCAGAAGTAGAGAGGCCAGTAGCATACCAGTCCTCATATAGGTCTCCGGCATGCCAGACGCGGTAGACCATGACTGACTGCATGGGAGGGGGGGGAGTGGATGCATCAGTGACAATGCAGATGCTCCATGGGGAGTGAGAGGCCTCATCAACAGCGCTCTTCAGCAATGTGATGCAGTCCTTCATGAAGTCCTTGCAGATATCACTGCCCTTGGGTGGGGGGGTGACGATATCATAGACTATGCAATTGGGGAACAAGTCCTTGGGGCGCATGCCCGGTTGGTTGAGTGGGTGGACAGGGTCCAGATCCAGAGAGGAGAGACCAAGGTTAGCCCAGGCCTCTACGACAGGCAATACAAGTTTCCCGAGCCTACAGCTTGGGTTACAGGTGTTGAGGGTCTCAACAGAGAATTTGTGGTTCCTGTCAATGAGGCGACAAAAGGCGTGCGAGGCCTGAAGCGCACGGGAGCAGACATGACTCCTTTCCACCAACTTCTTGACATGAAGGTGGATAGGGGGGATGCCTGCGAGGGTCCCACCAGCCCCGTTTGGGGACGTCTTGAAGGCACCAGTGATCCAAAGGCAAGCACGCCTTTGCATCTTCCAGAGGTTATCGAGAGGGCCTGCCATGCAGGCCCCTTCATACATCCAGAGCCTGCTCCCATATGTAGCAATGGGGAGGACACAGGCTTGGTAAAGCATTCATTTGTGCTTGGGCCTAAGCCTGCACACGGAGTTGCCAAGGGAGAGCATAGCCTTCACAGAGGTGAGGGCTTTGTTCGTGTATCGCTTGATGTGCTCTCTGAATGTGAGGGGACAGTCAAAGAAGAACCCGAGGTAGCGCCAAATGGTGCCAGGGCATAGGGGAGTGGCCCCAGTATATGGGGCATAGCCAAGGTCAATGTCAGGGTTGATATCACTGTGTTTTTGAGAGAAGTGGAATCCCTCAGACTTGCTGTGTTCGAGTACCAAACCCATTGCCTGGGTGAGCTCGAATACAACTTTATAAGCTACCTTGAGCTTAATGAGGTTCTGTTCAAACATGTCTGACTGCACTATAATGGTGCTGTCATCCACATAGGAAATTAGCGAAGCTATGAGAACCCTCCATTCAAATTCCTTGAGGAGGGGTGCAAGGCATAGAGCAGAGAGGATAGGGGACATGGCAGAGCCCTGTCCCAGACCAACGCTGGACAGGAAGAGCGGGGACAGTTCATCGTCCCACATGTATCTAGTATGCCGATCAATGAGGTATGACCTGAAGAATGCAACCACTTCTGGTGCGAATCCCTGTCTCTCGAGGATGTATAGGAGGACCTCATGGTTTATTGATGGGAAGAACTGAGCCAGGTTGAAAGCAACAACGCTCGTCTTGAGTTTGGCACGCCATCTGGAGCGGATGACATGTGTAAGGAAACAACTAGCATCCTTGGTGGAGTTCTGACGGACTCCTCCAAACTGATTAGGGTGGAGTACACCATGTTGAGCAGCTTCAAACTGCATCCTGGTGGACAACATTTTCTCTAGCAGTTTGCCCAGTGTGTTCAAAAGAACTATTGGGCAAAATGACTTGGGAGTGTCATACAATGGCTTACCTGGCTTGGGTATGACCACCATAATGGATGCTTTAAACTCGGCAGGCCAATGGCCTGACGAGAGACAAGTGTTTGCAAGCCACAAAAGCAACACCGATCATCTTGGGTGATCCGTTTAAGGTGACGCCACGAGATGTGATCCAGCCCAGGGGCGGATCAATTTGAAGTGCCTGATAAGGCATCTGACATCTCAGCAGCAGAGTAGGGGACCCACACCCAAGTTGTAGGTGAGGTCCAAGTGTTACCCAGTTTGTCAAGGTCGATTGGCCTATCAATAGCTGAGTTGAAGGTGGAGTGCAGTGCATTCCATAGTGACTCTGTGGTGCTGCATGGCACGCCTTGGTACAAGATGGCCTTGACCAGGGGTGTCTTGCGTGGGCCCACCCAGTCCATGAGATCCCATGGTCTGAGGTTAGTGTTAGCAATTTTGTTGATGTGTTCGTCGAAGTGCTTTTGTTTTGCTTTACGCATGGTGGCCTTGAAGGCCTTCCAGTCCTCTGGGAGATCAGTACTCATAGCTTCAGACCTCATCCAGGCGCAGTCCAAGTCCCACCAAGACTTAGACCAGGCGCAAGCCCGGTTAGTCTTAGCATGATGGGACCACGCCGTTTCAAAGCCCTTAGCTATTGCCTGAGCCACTAGTTGAGTTTGTTCCGCTGACATGACGTCAGGGAATTGGATGAGCCCGAGAAGTAAACACACTTCTGCGAGGAATGTGGCTTCTTCTTCGGAGTTGATTTTGATTGACATCTTCCCTTCAGGGAACTCAACCCTAAGGGGGATGTCTAGGAGTAGAGGGAAGTGATCAGGTTCGCCCTTATCACCTATTGTCAAGTCAGCTGTGTATCCCCAGAATGCCAGGACAAACACAAGGTCAAGGACCGAGCCGCGCAGAACCACATTATACGACTGATGCGTGACCCGACCTGAGGGGGGGGCAATCCTCTCGAGGCTGAGGGCAGCTGCGCACTCCATGAGCCTGTTGGCCATGGGGTGCTCATGATTGAGGGTAGCGTCCCAATGCGCTGAGGGGCAATTAAAATCACCCCCCATATAGCTAACATCGGGGAATTCATCCAGGTGGTCCTCGAGGAATTGGATTGCGGATCCATTCTTGTCTGAGTAGACGTTCATCAAATACACTGGGCCAAGATGACCTTGTATAGTGATGAGCATGACATTGCGGTGGTTAACGATGTCTGATCGAAGCTTAGGTTTCACTGAGCGGATAGCTTGGTTGATGTAGGCCATGATGCGCAGCCGATCTTCAGCAGCATTGAACCCTTTGGGGAACATGGGAATCCAGTCTGGGTGGACGGGGGGTCCCCTGATGGGGACCCCGTCTTTTTTGGTCAAGGAGGCTGTATACCGTACAGTGGCCCATGGTGGCTCTTGCAGGAAGAGAATGTCAGTGATGTCCTTGTGGCATTCTAACAGGTCAACTGTCCAGTGTTGTTTGTGCCCAACATTTTGGCAGTAGGTTCTGAGCATATTTACATTACAAGTTGTACTAGACATTAATCAAGTAACTTTTTGTCGAATCGCTTGAGTACCCTCCCTGCGTCCTTGGAGCCTGTCTCCTGTAACAGTAGGGAAGGGGGTATTAGCAGAGGGCGTGAAGCATAAGAGCTTGTCGCCTACCTTCTGGGCAGTGTACTTGGCCGCTAGCCATTTGGCATCATAGCGGTGTTTCCAAAAGGAACACTTCCTGTTGTCAGACTCATGGGCAAGGCCACAGTTGATGCATCGGGAGGCGTGGGGGCACTTATGACCCACCAGTGTGGCAAGTCTTGGTGGGGTAGCCTTGGGGGTGGCCTTGCAGCATGCCACCAGGTCGCGGTGATTGTGGGCGTTGTGGGGCCCACTGCAGTAGGAGCACAGTTGGGCTCTGAAGGGACAGACCTCCTTATGGTGGCCAAACCTCCAGCACTTTGTGCAGATAGGGACTCCTATCCGCTTATTGGCAGGTAGGATGGTCAAGGACTGGGACCTGAGCATGAAGCTCTTGTTCCGAAGGCTGCAGAGGTGGGTGCCTCCATGAGAATCATAAATGTCAAAGAACACAGTGCATGAGTCCGATGTTTTGGAGTTTCTGACCACGCTGAAAGGGGGCTCCTGGGCTATAAGTGCGCTGATGCTATGTAATGTAATCCCTCATACACACACACACCAAACCTAACAATCAACACACAAACAGTAGGAATCGCCTGTTTTGAGTTCGGGTTCAAGTGCTTAGAAGCACTAAGCTTTGAATAGTACTAGCCAAAGCCCTTTCCAATGATCTCTCAACGGGTTTGTTTTAGACAAAAGCTTCAACACAGGTTTAAAAAACCTGCTAGGTATATTTATAACTCTCAATCCAATAGACTGAGTACCAAGTGTCCGTTCAATTATTAATGATCCCAAGCGGATCTATAAGTCCAAGCGACTTATCAAACAATACAGTGCCAAGTGCACTAAGGCCAAGTGCCTAGTAAATTCCAACGGACAATACGGTACTAAGTTCCAAGTGAACTAAGTTTCTTTAATTCTGTGGTTCTTCAATCAATTCCAATCAAGACACATTGAAGCAATCTGATCCTTAATTCGGGCACGCAATAGTGTTTTAACAAATGTGATTTGTATACTCTATAGTCGCGCGAAGTGGGGGCAAGATTCCTTGCCTAGCGCTACTTATCTACAGTCTATTTATAGTGTACAAACTAAATATCATACGGAATTGTAAATTTTACACGGAACCGCGCTCCCGCGCGCCAAGGATCTGTATTCAATGCTGATGCGTCCTCTACAACTTGGCGCGCGCGCCATGTGTGCCAATTATGCCGTTTACTGGTTACTTATCAAATATTGAAAGAGCTGGCTAAACTCTTATCAAGTCACGACCGCGCGCTTTGTTATTTAAAACAGTGCGGCACTGTCATTTACTCCTCCTGATTGTCCCGGTCACTATTCACGGGGTCCCGTCGCTTCCGGTAGTTAACACCAAGTACCCCTGACTAGGATCGGGTTGTGCAAGTCCTGAATTTACAATTACTTCTCCTATTAATGATGATCCCCGGACTAATGATATCATACTACAACGGTTACTTATGAACTAAGACACCGAGGTTGTAACCGGGCATGGTGAATAGGACTAATAATAGACCGTACTCATAGTCCTCTGTACTGATAGTGTATTATCCATTAGACTAGTTCACTCTGATTAGCCGTCTTGGAGCTCGACTCTAATCCTTTATTACCGTTTACTTGGTTATTAGAAATGATACTAATAGCCTTACTTGTCGACTTTACAAGTGCAAACAATTTCGGGCCCTATCATCTCCCCCATACCACAAATGTAGACTGTCCTCAGTCTCTCTTTGCCGGCATGTTGGTCCAATACTTCGGGTCTGCACGCGTCTAATCTTTCAGTACAAGGTTACAACGGTTCCGCTTTTAGACAGGTAGGCGCACGATGTTGGGATCGAGCCCAGAGGTTTACTTCCCATCAGGATCGTGACAGTTATATACATCTCCTGAGAGAATACTTGACATTCGGACATCGCTTTACAGATATTTCAGTCATCTGAACCTTTCTCTCGTTATGTTTCTGACACTTCAGCAAGAGATCGGTACTCCTGCTTGTCCTTTAGAACTTCGCAATGCAGGGTTGTGCGTTTTAAAAAGCTCGCGCCCTTGCTAAGTTTTAGACAATTTGGACTTTATAGCCCATTTCTAAATTTCTTTGCTATTCGCATCGCTCAAACGCTCCAACTTCTCTAAACCAATATGTCTTCTACTTCCACTTCTGCCATGGCTCATGCCCTGCACTCGCCTTCCGCGCTGTCCCTCTTGCTCTCCGCCGCGATTTTACTGACTGAGGGCCGTTCCCCCACTATGGTCTATGTGGACCAGCCGGTCCCCTCATTTTCTGACCTCCTTGAAGATGCCGAGGGCGATGTCTTCGTCGCCATGGAGCAAGGGTGGATTATTATGGCCAAGGAACTCGCGCCCCGTATGGACCATCAGGGCCCCCTTGACCTCGACGAGTTGATTGACTTCGTCGATCACTGCTCCATGCTTATCGTACGCCCATATTTTACTTATTAAAACCTTTCACTTATTTACTGGTCTCAGGATGCCATCACTGGCGTGGTCCGTGGCGCGCATTTTTCACTGCCATATCCGGCTATTCTCCTCCTGCGCGCGCTTCACCTTCAAGTGATGCACATCCCAGTCGATGCGCGCGAGGCTTCGTGGTCTTCCTGGCGTACGGTCATATCGACTGACCTGGGCAACAATTCCATTCTTCTGGTAAATGACTTGTTTACTTCTTTACTCTGCCTGCCCTTGTCAAGCTGACTACTTTTTACTTTAGGGCCAGGCTCCCACTGTGGAGCAAGTCCTGGACCAGGTGGGGTTGCGCTTTGAGTGCGACGATGGTGAAAGTATCTTTCAGGATACTTTCCTCGTCCCTCCTCGCATGGTTGGCGCACCGCGCCGTTACCATCAGTACCGGGACAGTTGGTCCGCTGCGCCCTTGCCGGCGCACTCCCTGGTCTTGGTACCAGCGGTTCGTCTATTACTGCTTTTTATTACTTTTCTTCTGTGGTTGACTTATTTCAATAGCCCCTCAAGCGGAAGCGTAACGCAGGGTCCAAGGGCAAAGGCCACGCGGTTCCCCAGGTATATACCATCCTTTACTTCATGGGTTTCACATTATTCCTGACTTGCTTTCAAAATTCTAGTCCGACATGTTGCGCGCCCAGGGGGCTGGCAGTGATGCCGCGCTGCGTCCCTCGGAAGCAGGTCCCGTATGTCTCTTTTCTCTTTTGAACTCATTTACTTTTACTCATTTTTATCTCCTTAGTCCTCTGGGCAGCCGCCGGTAAAGGTTGAGGTCCCTGAGCTTCGGCTCTTTAATGAAGAGATCGCGCGCCAGTTGGCTCAAGAGGGGTTCGCGGAGTTGTTACCTCCCGCGGCCCCTTCTCCTTGTCGGTCACGTAAGACCACTCGTTCTAGGGATAGGGTTCAGGCGACACGCCGCAAGCACGCGCTGGTTCCCAACCGGGAGCTGACGCCGCTACAATCCCCTAGACGCGGACTCTCTTGCCGCGGAGGTCATTCAGGCCGCTAACCGCGCGCTTGAAATGCGCAACTCCTTGTTGGCGCGCATAGTTGGCACCATCGGTAGGTTGTACGAGGAGGAAGGCCTGGAGGGCCTTCAAAACCTCTTGCTGACTACGCCAGCCACGGAGAGCGCTCTCCTCTTCTACGCGGATTTCCAGAACCTCCCTTGGCCGCCCTTGGAGGAAGAAGCAGAGGTTGATGATGGTTCTTCGTCGTCAAGTTCCTCTTTGTCCGTGCCTGACAGCGAGGAGGAGTAGCCACGCTGCGCCCCCCCCCTATGTTTTTTTTTTATCTACTTGTGTTTTCCCGGGCCCCTGTGCCCTTACATACTACTTATTCCCCCGCCTTTCGTTGGGCTTCAATTTGATTAATTGAAGTCCACACTTGTCTTACATACAGTCCCTCGGACTATAAACAATACAATTGGTTTGACCGTTGTTCTATTGTCTTCATAAGAAAGCTTCCGCCCTTACCCCGGCTACTTAAGTTATAAATAGTACAGTTTAATTCTGGTGCAATTCTCTTGATCATTAAGATTGTGGCGCGATCACTGACTTTTTATAGACAATCTATTTCAATCCTTGTAACCTTGGTAGGTTTTTCCAAATCGATTTTGCTTATACCCATCTCCCCCTCAACACTGACAACAACTGTCCCAGTTGTCATGCGGACACTGCCGCGCTCCACATGAATTTTCACGGAGCTCCTTTTTCAATTGGGCCCAGCATTTCAACTAGGCACGCGTCTTGGCCCTGTTCAGTTGAAATGTATAGATTTTTCTGGGGGTAGAACGTGCGCAACGAATGAGAGACTGGGTAGCGCTTCTCTAGTCGTAGAGGTATAAAAAGGGCACTGGCTGTGCTGTTTGTCCCAAGACATCGCCCGACTCTATTATACTCTCTTTACAATGTTCTGGTTCGAAGAACCAATTTCCTCTGCATCATTATGACTAGCCCCCCCAACTATCAAGACATCGAGAACTTCAAGATGGTCCAAGCTCAGTGGCACACCTTTCAAGCTCATCTATCGATGGACACCCTTGTTGAACAAAGGGTCAGCGTCCGGAAGTTAGGCGAAACCGCAGTACACTTTTTACCAATTACACTTTTTTTTTAAAAACACCGTTTTTGTAACCAACTTTTACAATTTACAGCTACTCCTGACTGAGTCCAAATTGGTTTTGACAGAGCGGTCCTGGCAGAATGTTATCTTTGGCGTCCGTAAGGCCTTCCAGGGACTACAACATGTATACCCCGAGTTACTTCAAGAGCCTGTTTACCGTAACATTGTGACTCTGACTGCCGCTATTCACCATCACCGTGAAAAGCTCCGCACTGAGCACCTGTCTCAAACCGCGGTGCGTGCTTTTTACCTCATCTTGTACTGTACTGTTCTTTAAACCATGGTTTTCTGGTACTAGGTCCCTGCTACTGGTGGTGAAGCGGATGGTACCACTATTCCAGGCGAGGTCATTGCTGGCAGTGAATATGACGGTGACATTGAAATGTCTGGTACTGACTCGGTATGTTTCTTTTTAGCTACCACGCTGTCAGTGCACAACATACTCAATGGTGTCTCTTCTTTACTCAAGAATATGGTCATTGATTCCGGCGCTACGGCTAGTGCTGCTGTCTCTGGACCAGTGACTAGTCATCTCCTTAGTGAAGGACCAATCACCCGTAGTCGCAAGGAGAAGGAGAACATTAAGGTTCCCTGTGTCAAAAGGACTAAGGCTGAAAAGGCTGCCATCAAGGTACCCATTCTTGTTTTTGCTCTGTCTATTACTTTGTTTCTTATTCCTACAGGACGGTAAGCGTTCCGAGCTCAATCGCGGCAGCACTCTTCATCCCAAAAAGCGTACGAGGCAGGACACCCCGGATGAAGATCCAAAGGCATCTGCTGAGGGTACGTTTTCTAATAATAGATGGTTCTAATTTTATACCGACTGTGCATCAGATACTCGTGTCTTTATTGACTTCCGTCCTTCCAAGGAGCACGATGTAGTCTTAGCGCGGGCACGCTTGATTGCAGATGCGGGCGATCCCATGTCGCACACCAAGCAGGCCCTCGGTAGGATGCTTTTAAACTACCGCGCTGAGTTGGAGGAGATCAGTCATACAGTGTCCTTCTTATTGAAGCGTCGTGATGCCACTATGGATGAGGTTACTCGCCTCAACGGTCTAATGAACGAGGCCGCTCTGGAGGGAGGCTCTGACGAGGCTGCCACTGCAAGCGCTACGGAAGTCCATGACCAGGATGACAATGATAAAGAGGAGGTAGCTCTGGCTGACGTGCCCTTGCCCGAGGTTGAAGACGACTTCATATCTGCTTGAGGGCAGTCCAATTAACTTCCTCCTTAGTTATGGTGTCCCTCCCCACGCTCCTTTGTATTACTGTCTTTACTCAGCTTAACACTGTCCTTACTACTTAGCTTCGTTACAGTGGCTCAAAAAACTGCCCCAATGTTTGTACATTTTTGAAAGATCAATATGGTATGAAGTGCTGACATAAGCAGGGGACCTGGGGTAATTATGTAAGATACTATGACATCGTGGCTTTCCAATGGACCCTGGATCATGTGATTTGGATCAATATCCATTAAGCTATAAGCCAAACAAAATGGTTACTTATTGGGGCAGTTTTTTGACCCTTATCTTATTTTCCATTATTCTGGCATTTATGATCCAATGCAAGAACATTATGGACTGTGGGAAGAATAAACAATGTCATGTGACTTTATTTGTATCAATTTGACATGTTGGAATTGGTTCAATCATCTTCTTGACCTCTTACCACCATCATGAAAGCCATTTCTACTGCTCAGCACAATACTGTTGTTTCTCTCCTCAATGAGGGCTATTCTCAGCGTCAAATCAAGGAGAAAACTGGTCTAGGGAAGGGTACCATCAGTAGGATCAGCAAAGATGTGGATGGAAACAAAGAAAACAACCTTGGTGGCCGCCCCTCCAAGCTGTCTGTTTGTGACAAACAGTCAATTATTCGTCAAATCAAGTCAGGGAAGCTTGATAATGCAGTTCAGGCTACCCAATTCATCAATGGCATCATCCCCAATCCTGTCACACCCCAGACAGTCAGAAATGCACTCAAGGAAAATCAATTTTATGCTGCTACAAAGAGGAAAGCTCCTCTTCTCAAACGAGCCCATCGCATCCGGCGTCTCCAGTTTGCAAAATATCATGAAAGCTGGACTGTGGAGGACTGGAAAAGGGTTCTATGGACAGATGAGACCAAAATCAATAGGATTGGGTCAGATGGAAAGGTTTATGTCTGGAAACAAAGGGGAGAACCACCATCTGATAGAACAACATCACCTACTGTCAAACATGGAGGAGGAGGAAACCTCATGGTATGGGGTTGTATGGGGTGGAATGGAGTGGGAAAGCTCATAGAGGTGCAGGGGAACATGGACAAGGTTCAATACTGTGAAATTTTGGAGAGTGGAGTTCAGGAAAGTTTTGAGAAGTTGGAAATGGTGGATGGCGAGCGCTACTTTCAGCAAGATAATGACCCCAAACACACATCTGGACTGGCCACACAGTGGTTTGAAGACAACAACATTCAAGTCCTTGGCTGGCCTGCCCAATCCCCTGACATGAATCCAATAGAACACCTTTGGGAACATCTCAAGCGCCGTCTTAAAGAATATCCGACACCACCCAAAGGAGTACATGAGTTGTGGGATAGATTGGCTGAAGAGTGGGGTGAAATTCCACCAGAGGTATGCCAAAACCTGATAGAAAGTATGCCCAGGCGGATACAAGCAGTTATAAAGGCAAAAGGTGGTCATACAAAGTATTAGATAGAAAATTAATAGAGGGTCAAAAAACTGCCCCAATGAGTAATCATTTTGTTTGGCCTATAGCTTAATGGGTTTTGATCCAAATCACATGATCCAGGGTCCATTGGAAAGCCACGATGTCATAGTATCTTACATAATTACCCCAGGTCCCCTGCTTATGTCAGCACTTCATACCATATTGATCTTTCAAAAATGTACAAACATTGGGGCAGTTTTTTGAGCCACTGTACTTATACTGTCTTTACTGCTCCTGCTTCCATACTGATTTATTACCTATGCAACTTCCGGTGTGACATAGTAGTTTGTGGTAGCACTGGCGCTATCCCTTCCTCAGTGTTCTCACTAGAGCTTGACTCTGAATCGGACTGATCCAATTGGACTCTGTCAAAAGTATAGTCATGCTCCTTGTAAACTTGCCTATTAGCGGGATCTTTCGATTCCACTAAAGCATTTAGTGTCTCGCTGGAGATGTCTATTAGATCTTGCAGATTATCCGGCAGTTCAATTGTACTCCTAGCAAAATAGGGAATAACCCTAAACGCCCCCACTTTATGTTGCCACACCGATCCATCCATTTCGCAAACAATATAGGCTCCCCCGCGGTTTTGTCTCAGGACTATCATTGGTCCCAGGTACCGTGGCTTCAGCTTTTTATCAAGCGAACTTTCGACCTCGGTATTTCTAACTAGTACTAAACTTCCTGGTTTGAAATCATAGTCTCTGATGGTCGCGCTGTGGTCCTTCTCATACTGTAATAGTCTCCTTCGTTTTTCTATATTGATACGTTTCCTCATATCGGCCACATGCTGGACGTGCTTAGCTAGAGCCTGCGCTCTAAACCCAATGAGTTCCTCTGTAGTCAATATTTTTCCTGGTAACTTTACTAACCAAGTGGCTTCAATAATATCTAACGGTAAGGTTGGGTGCGCGCCCGTAATCATAAAATAGGGGGAGCAACCCGTCCCTTTCCGTATAGTAATTCTGTCAGCCCACATTACATGGTGGAAGAAGTAGTACCACTTCTTTACATCACCACCTGTAGCTTTGAAGACAGCTTGACGCACATCCCAATGTGCGCGCTCGGCGATCCCATTTCCTTTGGAATTGTATGGTGATATACTTATTCCTGTAATACCATACTTGGATTCCAGCCACGCTTTGGCTGTGACAAAGGCAGGACCATTATCCGTTACAATTTCCGTTAGGGAACCCCATCTACAAATTACTTCTTTGAACAGCCACCTTCCCAAGGTCTTGCCATCCTCAGATTTGAGGGGCGCGCCTTCCATCCACGAAGACAGCGCACATCTTCCTTGGACAATGTATTTATAACTGTTAGACGATGGGCTCATATACATGGTGTCCGCATGCAATACTTGGAATATAGACGGCGTGTGGGTTATGACAGGAGGGATTCTCAACAAAGTTAAGAGCCTTGTCTGACAGATGTGACATGACTTCACATACCATGATACATTGCGTTCCATTTCTGGCCACCAAAATCTTTTATCTATTAAGGATTTTGTTGCATAGAAACCCCTATGTCCAACAGAATCGTGAGACGCCTTCATCATATATGTTCGGTGATTTTTATCAACAACAAGCTGGTGTGCGCTATCGATATTTTTCCTATACATCCTGCCTTCTGGATCCAAAAAGAAATTAGACGCCTGCCTTGCAAACTTTAGGTAGGCGCGATCTGTCATTCCTTTTGGTCTCTTTTGTGGTCTTTTTAACCACTCTTTTATTAAAGGTAGGTTTTTATCCTGTTCCTGCGCCGTAGGTGTTCATTTAGACTCGTCATATACTTCCCTTACATTAGGGTCATATTTAAACTTTTCATCGGGTATGACAGTAGTATTTACAAGTTGCTTTAGATAAGCTTCTCTTTGAATACCGAACCGTCCTAAACCTAAGTGCTGTTTTACTTCTCCAATAAATGCTGCTTCACCAGCCCAGGCATTGTTTACTTCAACTTCAAAATCAGAGATTTCCTTCGCAAGTTGGAATAAATATCCGCCGCGCGTGTCGATCTCCTCTTTAAAATCTGACAGCTCCAAAGGGTCATCCAATCCTTCCGTTGGGTTGATAAACCTTAAAGGACCTGAGGGTTCGTCGTAACCATCGTCTGGGTCCGGGTAGACAGGATCCCCTAGCTGCGCATCTCGTCTTGACAGACCATCTGGGCCAAAGCCTTTACCAGCTTTATGAACCAGAGTAAAGTGGAACATAAGTATCCTATCAATCCACCTATTTACCGTTGCATTAGGTCCTAGACTTGGGTTTGATAACATCCCCTTAATGTACTTTGCATCCGTTTCCACTACCAAATTTCGTACTCCAATAAACCAATAATAACATGCCATTAGAACTCTCATTAATCCGAATAGCTCTCGTTTGGGTTGTGAGAAGCGCGCTTCGCGCTCATTCAGAGTTATCGAGTCAAATCTAGCATAGTGCTTTCTTCCAGGTATATCAGGGTCTTCCTGATAGATATAGTAGCCTACGGCTTTCCATGACGTATCTACTGACAATACTACTGGCGTATTCCAGGTGTAATTAATTGGACGGAGCGCGGGGCTATTTTTAAGTGCGTCTAACAATAGCTGCTGCGCTTCTTCTTGCTCAGGCCCCCATATCCAAGGTTCACTACTTCTAGTTAACTTTTGAATTGGTTGGCCTATATGGGCGAAGTCTTTAATGAAATTCCTGCATACACCAATAGTTCCCATGTAAGCGCGTACTTCACTGACATCTTTGCATGGTCCCCATCTTTCAACTACACCGATTCTATCTGTAGTAGGTTTTCGTCCTTCATAGGTACATCTATGTCCTACCACTAGAATTTCACTTGCGCATAACATAGACTTATATCCTGAAAACGTTCCTCCAGAATACTTCATTCTCTGTACGACGCGATTTACATTTTGCATATGTTCCCAGAAGAAGCGCCTAACACCTGGAGCACCAGGTAGCTCTTCTTCTGTTCCGTCCAGCAGTTTGTAGCGCGTTGCTGGACTGCGCACGGGTACATCATCAATGTAGGGTATTGTGACATGTGGTACCTCATCCTGTAGGATGTATGTGACATCATCATGAAATATTGGAACTGAATTCGTCCATCCCATAGGAAGTGTTACTAGTCTCAGCGCGCCAAACGGTGTTTGGAACATGGTTAGATCGCGCGAGGTTTCTGCTAAAGGCCTCTCATCGTATCCTACATATAGATCCATCATTCCGCCACAAGCGCGCCCTGCGAAGTGTTCTGCTAGTTCTTCAGTAGCGGGTGGTAAACCTGAGTGCGCTATTGTGACTGCGTTCAGCGGTTCTAGACTATGTACAATTCTAAGCTTCTTTCCTGGGCCTTTCTTTAATACGGTAAACCATCTAGACCTATATGATGAATTGGATCTCTCATAGACTCCTGCATCAATTTTAGTTTTGATGATTTTACAAACATCTTCATAGATCCCTGGTGGGATTCTAATGTTCCTCTCTGTCCACGGCGTATGTGGGACTACTGGTATCTCGACGGGAGGAAAATATTCCTTCTTAAAGCTACCGTGCTCACTATCATTCCAAGCAAAACCATCATTATGTTTGCACATAAAGTCGTGGATTATATCCATCTCTTTAGGTTTTAAGAAGCTCTCTTCTTCATGTACTCTTTGGAATTCCGCGCGCCTTTCCTCAGTATACCTTCCAGTTGGTTTAAACGGAGGTGGGTTAGGCGTTAGAACTGGTAGGGCCGCTAAAGGGTCACCCTTTATATCTCTGATAATTCTAAATTTATCAGGTAGGTCCGCCAGTGTTGGTTTTGTTTTCAAATGTACTGGTTTATACTTCTTTCCTACTAGCTGATCCATGGGCTCAATATTACACTTTTCACTTGTTGCCATTCCGAGACCGCACTTGTTGGTGCCAATTTGCCACTGCTTTAATTTACTTAAAGCTTTATCGATCATGGGCTGTTCTTGAGCGTATGTCATAGGTCTAGTGGGTGTACTTGCTGGGTCGCTGCTGTTCTGCTCGTAGTTTATTACTGGTCCATCGCGCTCATCTACGGAAGCCAAGTATGTGGCTAGTAATTCGCGTTCAGGTACTGTACTATTCATGTTCACATCACTTCTAGACAAAAAGACATCTCTAAGTTCTTTGTGACCAAAATTCCGCTTATCAGTAGGGTGTCTATAACCCGTTATAATAAAGTTTCCGTTCTCATCTTCAGCAATTTCTACAGCTAGCTCTCCTTGATCACTTTGGATTAATTCATCGAAGGCCGAAAATCCTGCTCCGGTTGTCTTTTCAACAGCTTAGGCGGTGATCCCTTTGCATGGGTAGGGATAGTACACCTTCGTCCCATGTTAGGGTCCGTGATAGTGACTACTTGTCCCCCGTCCCGAGCATTTTTGATCTGACTTTCTGTGAGTGTATCAAACGGTCTCCCGAGCAATACTTTGTATGCGGGTGAATTTATGATATGTACTTGGAGGTAGATGGCCATGTCATTAAACAAGAAAGGGACATTGCGCGCTAATCCCGCTGTTTTCTCAACTTGTTTATTAGCACTCTGCATGTGTATGACAACGTCCGGATCCCATGAAATATCTAAGTCTAAAGCCGTTTGTTTAGCCATTGATACTATTTGGGATCCCCCATCTAATAAAGATTCCTCCGTTCCTACCCCATTTATTACTGGATATACTGCGTGCAAAGAGGCCGATTCTTTGGCTACATACAACTGTTTGGGCTCTTCCCCAGCTGGTAAAGATTCTAAATACTGTAGGACTGGGTCTCCGCATATTATAGATCCCTTAGGTATTCCGCCGCGGTCATACTCCGAGATGAAGAAAGACTGGAATGGGATTGACTCTACTGGTAGCGCGTCATGCCGTAAGTAGTTATCATCAAGTTCCCAGTCCCCTCCAAAGGGTAAGACGTCTTCCTCATCTATTCCGTTTATTTGCAAGTTAGCGTCCCTTTGGGTGAGGGACTTACGTCTGGCAGTTACAATATTCTTTATCCCATCTCTAATGGTTTTTGACGAGCCCATTAACTCTCCCGTGGTCAATGTGATAGGGTTGTCTAACACTTTAGCAATTATGTATATCGCCACCTTTTAATTTTACTTCTATCGGGGACTTAGTTTCATAAGTCGGACCGCGCTTAGTGTTAAAATTAGGTAGCGGATCAACTGGTTCAGGGTTGCGTTCCGTTCTCCGGGGTATGTAGGGTACCATGGGCACATCGATGTAGGGTAATTCTTTTCGTACTGGAGACTTTACTGATGGTTCAACAAAATTTACTTTCTTTTTCCTCGGAGATGGCGCTACCGGCGCTACCAACTCCTCTTCGCTACTATCCCGACTACTCTCCGAATCGTTACTTTCTTGACGACTATTTCCGTTTTTACTTCGGTCCTCTGGCTGTCTCTTGGAACGCGACCTAGTCGTAGGTCTAGCGTGTTCCTTAGCCTCCTTCATCGGACCTAATTGAAACCCGACTCTTTAACCTTGTTTTGGTTATTGAGTTCTGCTACCTGCCCTAATAAAGTACTCATTTGTGCTTGTAAGGCTACTATGTCAGGATTCGGCGCGCTCTTTGCCGTAGGATTATAGTTATTATTTATATATTCCTGTTTCTGCATCTGAGGCGGTACTGGCAACGCAGTTTGCGCGCTCTGTTGTCCTAACATTTGTTGCGCTTGAAATTGTGCCATTTGTGCCATTATGGCTTTCAAGGTTCCAATGTCGTTACTATTGTCTACTGCATTATGTGACTGCATAACGGACAATACTCCTGGAGCGGGTCCTTCTGTGACATCTCCGTAATAAAGGGCCGCTACCTTCTTTGAATGGAAGTGTTCCACTTTATCTTTCAATGATACCGTTTCTGGTTCTCTTGGGATATATGATCCGTCTGGTAAGCATACAGTGGCTCAAAAAACTGCCCCAATGTTTGTACATTTTTGAAAGATCAATATGGTATGAAGTGCTGACATAAGCAGGGGACCTGGGGTAATTATGTAAGATACTATGACATCGTGGCTTTCCAATGGACCCTGGATCATGTGATTTGAATCAAAACCCATTAAGCTATAGGCCAAACAAAATGATTACTCATTGGGGCAGTTTTTTGACCCTCTATTAATTTTCTATCTAATACTTTGTATGACCACCTTTTGCCTTTATAACTGCTTGTATCCGCCTGGGCATACTTTCTATCAGGTTTTGGCATACCTCTGGTGGAATTTCACCCCACTCTTCAGCCAATCTATCCCACAACTCATGTACTCCTTTGGGTGGTGTCGGATATTCTTTAAGACGGCGCTTGAGATGTTCCCAAAGGTGTTCTATTGGATTCATGTCAGGGGATTGGGCAGGCCAGCCAAGGACTTGAATGTTGTTGTCTTCAAACCACTGTGTGGCCAGTCCAGATGTGTGTTTGGGGTCATTATCTTGCTGAAAGTAGCGCTCGCCATCCACCATTTCCAACTTCTCAAAACTTTCCTGAACTCCACTCTCCAAAATTTCACAGTATTGAACCTTGTCCATGTTCCCCTGCACCTCTATGAGCTTTCCCACTCCATTCCACCCCATACAACCCCATACCATGAGGTTTCCTCCTCCTCCATGTTTGACAGTAGGTGATGTTGTTCTATCAGATGGTGGTTCTCCCCTTTGTTTCCAGACATAAACCTTTCCATCTGACCCAATCCTATTGATTTTGGTCTCATCTGTCCATAGAACCCTTTTCCAGTCCTCCACAGTCCAGCTTTCATGATATTTTGCAAACTGGAGACGCCGGATGCGATGGGCTCGTTTGAGAAGAGGAGCTTTCCTCTTTGTAGCAGCATAAAATTGATTTTCCTTGAGTGCATTTCTGACTGTCTGGGGTGTGACAGGATTGGGGATGATGCCATTGATGAATTGGGTAGCCTGAACTGCATTATCAAGCTTCCCTGACTTGATTTGACGAATAATTGACTGTTTGTCATGAACAGACAGCTTGGAGGGGCGGCCACCAAGGTTGTTTTCTTTGTTTCCATCCACATCTTTGCTGATCCTACTGATGGTACCCTTCCCTAGACCAGTTTTCTCCTTGATTTGATGCTGAGAATAGCCCTCATTGAGGAGAGAAACAACAGTATTGTGCTGAGCAGTAGAAATGGCTTTCATGATGGTGGTAAGAGGTCAAGAAGATGATTGAACCAATTCCAACATGTCAAATTGATACAAATAAAGTCACATGACATTGTTTATTCTTCCCACAGTCCATAATGTTCTTACATTGGATCATAAATGCCAGAATAATGGAAAATAAGATAAGGGTCAAAAAACTGCCCCAATGAGTAGCCATTTTGTTTGGCTTATAGCTTAATGGATATTGATCCAAATCACATGATCCAGGGTCCATTGGAAAGCCACGATGTCATAGTATCTTACATAATTACCCCAGGTCCCCTGCTTATGTCAGCACTTCATACCATATTGATCTTTCAAAAATGTACAAACATTGGGGCAGTTTTTTGAGCCACTGTACTCCTCCATTTGCGTTGGTTTTTATTTTCCCTTCCTCAAAATGTTTCTGTTTCTCGGGACAGGCCATTATGAAGTGTCCGGGTGTAAAACAGTAATGACATTTATATGCATTTGGTCTTTGCAGTTGTCCTTCTTTAGGCTTTCCGTACTGATTCTGATACTGATGCTGCTGGGGTGCGCTATTCGCGGCATGGTTCTGAACAGTTGCTTGTTGAAGCGCTTTCATTACATCCTTGAATCCACTCCTTGTATTCTTCTCATTTACTTGGAGATGGTCTAACAAATTAACTATTTGTTGTTTTATTTCATCCATCTCTACTTTGATTTTGGGCGCTGCTGTTGCTGTTACAGACGTTATAAACGATCTATTCGTGTCTGGAATATTCATGTTGGCTACACCTTCAGAAATGCTGATTGCAGTTGCTATAACTTCCTCCAGATCGTACTGATCCCCTTTTCGTCACGCGAGCGCGGCGGCTTCGGCAATAGTATTAGGATCTGCTCGGTTGTTTGTAGCAACGGCTTGTCCTGCCTGTGTAGCATTAGACTGATTATTCCCTAGCAGGGTTAGCCTTCCTTGTACTTGGGATCTGAAGACTTCGTCTAGACATCCCAAGAACTTGGTAACTAATTCTCGGTTAGAGATAATAGGTGGCCTAACTCCCAAGAGTTTAATAGATTCTGCTTTGAATTCACGCTTCAGCTTTTTCAGCGCAGCCTCATCGGTTACTCCAATTCGTGGGTTGGCGCGACACACTGCTTCTAACTTGGCTACTGATCCTTCTACTTGATCGAGTGCTTCTGGATAACTAGAGATCAACTCTGTCTTGAAATCCGTCCAAGTGCCTGTCTTATAGTGGTCTAATGCCCTCCACTCATTCTCTGATTGTAGGTCTGCATATTTTCCTAACATTAACTTCTTTTCTTCATCATTTGTAATGTTACACTCCTTCCATAGGACCTCCATTCGCTCCAGAAACCGGATTAAACCCGTGGGCTCTTTTCCTTTGAATACTGGTGCATCACGGACACCTGGTTGGGGCATATATTTACGAGGGGGTTCAGTCATGATTACTGAACGGTTCTGAGTAGCTAACGAGTTCGGGTTTGCTACTGGGTTTACTACGGACGATCTTCTGCGCGCTACTGGTCTACTAGTAGTCGATATGTTTCCTAAGAGCTCTGGAGTTCTAAATACTTGCCTTGGTCCTGAAGATCCAAAGGCTGGTTGTGAAGATCCTCGTGTGCGCGCTTGCCTAGGAGGTGGTAACGACTCTGTTACTCCAGCGTTTTGCGAATTTTTAGTCTGCCACGTTTTTGTA
Source organism: Collybia mongolica (assembly GCA_013420905.1). Classification (NCBI taxonomy): domain Eukaryota; kingdom Fungi; phylum Basidiomycota; class Agaricomycetes; order Agaricales; family Clitocybaceae; genus Collybia; species Collybia mongolica. The sequence continues at coordinate 2,725,270 of JAAXNY010000004.1, forward strand.
GCTACTTGTCTTGCAAGTGGCTGATTAGTTAGTCTGTTTGACGAGCTGGCTTGTGGGCGTGGCTCTTGAGACAGATTGACTAAACTTTCTCCGCTCTACTTCAATTTGTAGACGACGTTACTCGTCTTGGTATAATATTTTTCAAAGAAAGATGCTCTCTTTAGACTATTCAAAACTCTGAACCCTCGCGGTGGGCTCCAGATGAAAGGGGGCTCCTGGGCTATACATGCGCTGATGCTATGAAATGTAATCCCTTACACACACACACCAAACCTAACAATCAACACATGAACAGTAGGAATCGCCTGTTTTGAGTTCGGGTTCAAGCACTTAGAAGCACTAAGCTTTGAATAGTACTAGCCAAAGCCCTTTCCAATGATCTCTCAACAGGTTTGTTTTAGACAAAAGCTTCAACACAGGTTTAAAAACCTGCTAGGTATATTTATAATATCTCTCGATCCAATAGACTGTGTACCAAGTGTACGTTCAATTATTAATGATCCCAAGCGGATCTATAAGTCCAAGCGACTTATCAAACAATACAGTGCCAAGTGCACTAAGGCCAAGTGCCTAGTAAATTCCAACGGACAATACGGTACTAAGTTCCAAGTGAACTAAGTTTCTTTAATTCTGTGGTTCTTCAATCAATTCCAATCAAGACACGTTGAAGCAATCTGATCCTTAATTCGGGCACGCAATAGTGTTTTAACAAATGTGATTTGTATACTCTATAGTCGCGCGAAGTGGGGGCAAGATTCCTTGCCTAGCGCTACTTATCTACAGTCTATTTATAGTGTACAAACTAAATATCATACGGAATTGTAAATTTTACACGGAACCGCGCTCCTGCGCGCCAAGGATCTGTATTCAATGCTGATGCGTCCTCTACAACTTGGCGCGTGCGCCATGCGTGCCAATTATGCCGTTTACTGGTTACTTATCAAATATTGAAAGAGCTGGCTAAACTCTTATCAAGTCACGACCGCGTGCTTTGTTATTTAAAACAGCGCGGCACTGTCATTTACTCCTCCTGATTGTCCCGGTCGCTATTCACGGGGTCCCGTCGCTTCTGGTAGTTAACACCAAGTACCCCTGACTAGGATCGGGTTGTGCAAGTCCTGAATTTACAATTACTTCTCCTATTAATGATGATCCCCGGACTAATGATATCATACTACAACAGTTACTTATGAACTAAGACACCGAGGTTGTAACCGGGCATGGTGAATAGGACTAATAATAGACCGTACTCATAGTCCTCTGTACTGATAGTGTATAATCCATTAGACTAGTTCACTCTGATTAGCTGTCTTGGAGCTCGACTCTAATCCTTTATTACCGTTTACTTGGTTATTAGAAATGATACTAATAGCCTTACTTGTCGACTTTATAAGTGCAAACAATTTCGGGCCCTATCACTGGTCTCATCATATGTGACGGTGGTACCAAAGAAGGGGAAGTTGGGGATGTGGAGGAAGGTCTTGGAGGACCCAACCTCAACCCGTGTCTCTGTTTTAGCCCCCCGAGCCTCCTTTGCCTTGGCGTCGAAGAACTGGTAGAGGACCTGGAGGTTGTCTTTGGAAGGCACAGTATCCATGACGAGGGACAAACCCCCAAGATGGTTCTGTGTTTCCACAACGGTGCGGATGGTTCGACGATTGGAACCAAGAATACTGTTGATCGTCAGTATAACAGGAGTGTTGTCCCAGTACACCAGCGGGGAGCAGAAGACCACAACTTCTTTCTGAGAGGAACCATGGGTGGTGGAACGCTTCACGTTGGCGCAAGCCCGTTCAGCATTTGTGCAGGAGGTGGCAGCCCCGCCCACAACAATCTGTTGCGCTTGGATGATGGATGTGTTGGGAGCCAAGGGGAAGGACTTGGCCATCTGGACTAGTCCCTCTGCCATGGCAGCGGCACCTTTCCTCCTCTTAGAAGGGGGAGGTTGGGGGAGAGCAGCAGCAGAAGCTGCCACAGAAGCAAACAAGGCCAGGGTCGGCCAAGGGGGGGGAGGCGGAGGCCGTCTGGACAACCGAGCCAGGATAAGCTTCCTTTGGGGCCTGCAGAGACCAGCAGGATTAGAGGTAGCATTGGATGAGTGGGGGGGCTGCTGCCCTGATCCAGGAGGACCGTACTTGGGGGGGGGGGGGGGCATCAGGGGGGAGCTGGCTCCAAAGGCTGTCGATGACCTGTTGTAGGGCAGCGACTTGAGAGGTCCCATTGGCAACATGCCGGATGAGGCCGATTTCAGAGGCTGAGTATATGACCTGGAGGAGCTCAGTGGCAAAGGTGTCAGTGAGGTGTGCAGGGACGCAATATCCCTTTTCAGTCCAGAGGTTCATAAGCTCTGTTGTGTTGTGGAGTGATGAGGTAGCCACCTGGATGTCAATCTCTGCCAATTCTTTCGAACTGGTTGGGAGAAAGGCATCAGCAGGGTCGTCAAAGCTCTCCTGGAAGGAGTTCATCTCCACTCCCTCCAAGGTTTCCTCTCGGTCCTGGGGAGGTGGGGCTGGGGCTTTGCCTTTGGCGGACGACAATGTGACAGTGTTGTCGTCTGCTGCAGTATCCATCGGAGTGGAGGAATCTGCCTCCAATGCGGGTGCAGGCGTGGGTGGTCGAAAGAAGACCCGTTGTGCGATAGTAGGGAGGCCTGGGGGTCTCTGAGGAGTGGTGCTCCTGGTTGGAGCAGGGGAGGAGGACCCGCGAAGGTAGTTGCAAATGTCTGGCGGTTTCGAGGCACATTCCACTGATTGTTGAGATCGGCCGGGAGGGTTGTCTTTGCCCATGTCAGAGGCATGGGGCTTGGTTGGTAGAGTGTTATTGGGGGTGATCTAGGGCAGCAGGGTGCGTAGAACAACGATGATGACTACGACGGTGGCTGTGCATGTCGTGGTAACAAGTCAAGAAGCAATGACTTTTATAACTATCATAATGCTGATGGATATGTTGTCTACAGGATGAGTTACCCCCGGTGTGGAATGCACAATGTGTGCCATATTGTTTGACAAACTCTGGATTGTCCCTAACGGATAGTCAGCAAACTAAACGGGCTGCAATGCATACACCTACCGGCACACACAACACCACCAACCCTTCACCTCTTCAACCTTCTTGTCATGTCTGACGAACTTGACAATTTTTTTATTGGTGAAAATGAGGAGGACATCTGCCACAACCTCTTTTTTCACTGCCATTTCCTTGGGAATTGACAGACAGTGATGTTCTTGAAGGTCATCTACCACCTGTTCAATGGTATGTCAACGTTATTACAAGGTTTCGTCAACTGACATTACCTCTTCTATCTCGTCATCATGCTGGTCTGCACCACCAGTGTTGCACACTTCCTCCACACTCTGATCACTTGCTTGGCCACTACCCTCCTCCTCCAATTCCTCCTGGGAAACCCTCAAACGCTTTTTTTTTGGCTGTTGAACAATGAGTTTGTCATCTGAGGACTCTTTGTCATCAGCTTTCCTCTTTGGTTTTTGATGGGGTGCTGCCTTCTGGGCCAATTTCTTTGCAGTCACCTTCTTTGGTAGAATCTTTGCTTTGCTCAAAGAACCCATGTTCTTGGCTCTTGGTGGCATTGCAGTAGAAGTTGTGGCCAATATACAGATTTGTCACAATATGTTTGGTAGAATTTTCAGTGAACGACACATCACATTGTGGCCAGCCTTGAACATCATCAACTTTGTAAACTGTCATGTGGATATATAGCTACTTGTCTTAGTCTTGTACCAGCAGAAAGACCGGTTGCCACAGGTTGCAACCAGTCATCTGTCGGTTGCAATAAAATCTTTATTTGGTGCAACTGCAACCATCCAAGACTAGCAATTCAGGCAACCGTGACCAATGGTCTGGTTGTTTGCAGTTGCGGTTGCGGTTCAGTTGCGGTCTTTTGGCAGTCCGATGGACCGGACCTCCAAACTCTAGTGGTGATGCTCCCTAAGGATCTGCGCGAGGCAGAGTACAAGAGTTGTGGTGTCCTTGTGTGGCCTGGTAGTTGATAAGGTGGATGTGAACAGATTAGTGAAGCCCCCAGTACAGGCAAGATGAGATGACCCTGCAGATAGTCAGGATTAGCTCTGATAAGTTAGAAATTTGGATATGGTGTAAAAGGATAGTGGCCCAGGCCGCAAGAATGGTCTGATGAAAGGCAATGTTGATTAGGGATGAAGTGTTAGGTAGTTTAGGGATGACCTAGTGCAGGAGGGACGAATTCCCACGGTCAGATGGTGGTGGTAAAAGAGCAAGAATCATCGATTTTCATACCCCTTAATTTCATCCACTAAACTTAGGAAAAACCCTTTTCATCCATAAGTGGGGGAAAAACCACCCCCACCAGGTGCACAGTGAATACATGCATGCATGAGGTGAATCATTCAAAACAGAGACAATACTGCAGGCATGGAGGTGTAGTGGAATCAGGCCTCTCAATCCTGGGATATTCACCACTGCCAACTTTGCACCCAGCCATTCAACATTGACATCAACCCACTTACCATCATCATTTCCAACAGATCTCCCATCCATGGTTGATGATATCCCCTCATCAGATGATGTTTATGACCCAGAGGCTCCCCTTGAATGCAAAGGCTTTGGTGATGATTCAAGTTCAGAAGAAGGTGATTCTGATGGATCTGATTCAAATTCAGACTCAGACAAGGAGCCACCTGAGCAGGGGCACAAAGCAATGCCAACTTGTCACCAAACCAGGATCAACCCATCACAAGAACACTTTACAACACCAACATTGCAAACAGAACAAACTGGGATCTGCTCATCTTCTGCAAGACCTCCCAATCCCATGCCAAAACTTTCTAGTCAGCACCTCACACACTGGAAAACCCATTCTGTGGAAGCAACAATCAGCAAGTATGGGATGACAAATACATATGCAATTCAAAGCACCCATTTCCAAGGAGTTGAAACCACCATCTTGAGTCTCCAAGCATGCTGTGCCATACTGATTCAGGAAAATGGGTGGCTCCAGGTTGAAAACCAGGAGGTTACAGTATAGAGGGACTCAGTGGAGACATATACAATCCTCATAAATTGGCAGCTCACAGTTGCACAGAACCAACTGAATTCAAAGAAGTCAAAGAAGGATGGGGGGTCACGTCAAATTGTGACATCTTCATGGGTAATGCCAGTACCTGCTCTACATGATGAGGCTCACCAGGCATGACAAAAACAAGACAAGAACATCCAGAAAAAGAAGTATTTGCTTGCTGAGAAGGCTAGGGCTGTGAATGCACAATTGGTGCAGTGCATGCTACATAGCAACACTCGAGGTCTTTACACTCCCCCACATCTTCCAGCGGATTCCGAGCGGAATCCTCAATTCCGACAGGAATCCGCTCGGATTCCTGTCGGAATTTTGGCTGCAGAAGTAATAGAAAATGGCTGTAAAAATAGATAAAAATTCCGAACGGATTCCGCTCGGATTCCGAGCGGAATGAAATTCCACAGGAATTCCGGCTTCAGAATACTGAAATTCTGACAGAGTCCACAGGAATTCTATCGGAATTCCTGGATGGAATGCCGGAGCGTTGTGACGACGCGTTGTGGTCACGTGTTTGATTACTAATCAGATTAGTAATATAAATTTTATTTACACAAATTATATATACTATTTGTTATTAATAACATCACATAACGGCGGTGAAAACATGATTATGAGGCACGTGCAACGGTCACATTACCGTTGCCACGTCTTCGTTGGTTCTTTTCAACCACATCAACGACGTCCACCAAACCGCCAATGCCGACACCAACACCAACGCACCCACGCCGCCAACGCCAACGCATCGAACGCCAACCGACGTCGACATGATGACGCACAAGACGGTGTGGGGAGAAGGATAGAAACGGACGCGGAACGAGGGGACGACGAGGAAAGGGCACCCCGAGGGGCAGAACCAGGTGAGTCATACACCGCCGCTCACCCACACGCTCACCATGCAGCACGTCCCCCTCCCCCCCACTTCAGGAACTCAAGACAAACGATACGGCCGCCAACAGCAATAGTGAGGAAGGCGGCAACGACAATGACAACGACAACGACGAAGACAGCAACAGCAACAGCAGCAACAGTGCCGACGAGGCCTGCGGCAACGACGGCAACAGCAGCGGCAGCGGCGGCACCAACAACGGCGCGACAACAACAACAACAACTACAACAAAGACGACCACCACCACCACGAGGACGGCGGCGGCGGCAGCGGGGACGGGGACAGCGGCAAGTAGAGCGGCCAGTGCCGTCGCCGCTGAAGCGCAGGCCGCTGACGATGTCGCGGGGGCCGACGAGGACGACGGGGGGGCGGGGGCGGGGGCCCCGCCTATATTAAATTTATCTTATCATATATGTATTATATTTAGTAATAATACATGTTTTATCGTATTAATTATAGAGTGCTTTTTTATCATACTCAACAGATTTTAAAAAGACAGGCTGAAAGAGAGTAATTTAGTACTTCAAAATGTTAGATATACTGTTGACTTTATTGACTGTTTTGACTTAAAACTTATGAATTCCGATCAGAATCCGAGCAGAATGTTGCGGAATTCCTTTGAGAATTTTCTTCTTCCACACTTTGTAAGAAATTCCTCAAAATTCTGCGGAATTCCGATGATTTCAATCGGAATTCTGTGTTCCGAGCGGAATATTGCAGAATTCCTCAAAGGAATTTTCTGTTTTAAAACTTTTTCAAAATCTTCCTGCATTCCTCTGGATTCCGATCGGATTCCGCTCGGAATCCTCTGCAGGATGTGGGGGAGTGTGAAGTACTGCAACACTCAGGTCTTTATAGGTGCTATGAGCACAAAGAACAAGGCAGATCTCCAAGATCTTGCCCATGCACTTGGCCTATCAACAGGTGGCACCAACCCAGATCTATTGGGTAGAATCACAGGTCATGTCAATGAGAATGCCAAGATAAAACTGGATCCTTGTTTTTGCAGTGTGTTTGGTGTTCACACCAGGGGGAAAAAGTGGGCAGCACCCACAGATGATACACCAGATGAAAATAATGATACACTGCCCATTGGACCTGCCAATCCATCCCCTACTTCCCTGAGTCAGCATGTTCAATGTCCTGTCTTGGCAGCATCACACAAAATCCAAGTATCAATACTAGTGCAGGCCCATCCTTGGGCTATGGCAGAGTTGGATCTCCTTGATTCCTGTCTGACCCATTGCAACATCAATACCCTGCCCCCCATCCTCTCCCTTGTCCAATTCAGCACCACCCAGCAGTTCCAGCCTCCAATGATACACTCAACTATCCTCAGTTCTGCCCTTCTTCTCCATCACAATGGTACTATGGTGGTTACTTCTCAAATTCATGACATTGAGCACCATCCCTGTCTCTAATTACAGATGAACCTCATACTTTGACTCAATATAATCATACACATTATAATCTTCCTGTAACTCCTCATAATATAGTCCCACATCAGCAGCCTACTTCTCATAGTACTTCTCAGTATTCTTACCAAACTTACTCTACTTCATCTCAATAATATATTGCTCTTGTGCCTTCACACCTGTCTGGTTTGTGGAAGCTTCCCAGCTCAGCAGTTGACACAGCATGTTCCAGGGTATGAAATATGCTTACTTTTTGATGTGACAACAGTGACAAAAATAAGCAGTACATGTCTCATTTGCTGAAATTGAGCATGTCATCTTGGTCAATGCCCACCACATTTTCTCCCCCAAAAAAAAATAATTGAGGCAGGGCAATCTGTCTGTAAGTACCAGTTCTATATACTAGTAACTTCATGAAACCTCATTACTCTATTTTGTAGTGTTACAGGGGAGGGAGTCAAAAATTGGCATTAGTGGGCCACCCATAGTAATGAGGACAACTACAAGAAAACAGTTTGCATTGCTCCACTCCCCTGCTGTTGGAGTGGGTTGTAGTAGTAATTAGTATCAAACTCAAGATTTCTGCTCCTTTATTAGTGGGTTCTGTCTCTTTACTTTTATAGCTCCAGGAGGGGCATATGAGGTGCTCTTGCAGGTTTTCTACCTGACCCCATACAGGCATGGATATTTGTCTAGCTTGCAGGAACCTGTGGGAAACAGGCCTTGGGGCCCCCAAAGTAGGGCTCCACTCAAAATAATGAAAAGATTCTATTGTGATTATAATTTGGTTAATCCTTGGCCATTCTGAAATTTGTGGGGCTATGGATCTATGGGTCAGGGGAACAATATCTATTGTAATACCTGTGCCATGGGCTAATTACTGTAAAGAATAATAACAGGCACAGAAAAATGGTAGTTGATAGTTGTAAGAGCAACCCTATGTTATGCTGTGCTAATCCAAGGTTGGCCAGAATGAGATCTTTTTTTTTTTTTTTTTTGTTCAACATTTTATATACCAACTGTACATAATACATGTGTTGGTCACTACAAGTAGTAATTGGGCAAGGGGGGAGAGGGGTGCAGGAGACAAAGCGCTGCAGGGCTAGGGTGCTCGCCCGACCGGGGTTGGACTAGCAAATGGAGCCAGAGCTTGTTGTACACAGGCTGGAAGGGCCAATCTATGCCAGGGGGTGGGCCCCCTGCTGCGGCGCTCTGCAGCAGGTGGTGGCTTCAAGTCCACCAATTATCCAGGTTCGCATGTTCGGGCAGGGAGCACCCTATAGCCGTCACTTAGAACACTGAGTACTGCCCCTAGCCTGTTTAGGACTAGGGAACATCGAACGCAAAAGCATTTTCGTTCTCCAAGAGGAATTCAACCAGCCACGCATAGTGCAGCTGGTGGCTGGGCTTGTCTTCCCATCCGTGCCATGGACAGTCGAATAGGATGTGTTGTATGGTTTCCAAGGGAGCACCGCACCTACAGGAGACAGATTCTTCCTTGAAGAATCGCGATCGGAACGCCCCAATTGGGGCGTTGAAAGGGGGCTCCTGGGCTATAAGTGTGCTGATGCTATGAAATGTGATCCCTTACACACACACACCAAACCTAACAATCAACACACGAACAGTAGGAATCGCCTGTTTTGAGTTCGGGTTCAAGTGCTTAGAAGCACTAAGCTTTGAATAGTACTAGCCAAAGCCCTTTTCAATGATCTCTCAACGGGTTTGTTTTAGACAAAAGCTTCAACACAGGTTTAACAACCTGCTAGGTATATTTATAATATCTCTCGATCCAATAGACTGTGTACCAAGTGTACGTTCAATTATTAATGATCCCAAGCGGATCTATAAGTCCAAGCGACTTATCAAACAATACAGTGCCAAGTGCACTAAGGCCAAGTGCCTAGTAAATTCCAACGGACAATACGGTACTAAGTTCCAAGTGAACTAAGTTTCTTTAATTCTGTGGTTCTTCAATCAATTCCAATCAAGACACGTTGAAGCAATCTGATCCTTAATTCGGGCACGCAATAGTGTTTTAACAAATGTGATTTGTATACTCTATAGTCGCGCGAAGTGGGGGCAAGATTCCTTGCCTAGCGCTACTTATCTACAGTCTATTTATAGTGTACAAACTAAATATCATACGGAATTGTAAATTTTACACGGAACCGCGCTCCCGCGCGCCAAGGATCTGTATTCAATGCTGATGCGTCCTCTACAACTTGGCGCGCGCGCCATGCGTGCCAATTATGCCGTTTACTGGTTACTTATCAAATATTGAAAGAGCTGGCTAAACTCTTATCAAGTCACGACCACGTGCTTTGTTATTTAAAACAGCGCGGCACTGTCATTTACTCCTCCTGATTGTCCCGGTCGCTATTCACGGGGTCCCGTCGCTTCTGGTAGTTAACACCAAGTACCCCTGACTAGGATCGGGTTGTGCAAGTCCTGAATTTACAATTACTTCTCCTATTAATGATGATCCCCGGACTAATGATATCATACTACAACGGTTACTTATGAACTAAGACACCGAGGTTGTAACTGGGGTGCATGCCTGGTTGGTTGAGTGGGTGGACAGGGTCCAGATCCAGGGAAGAGAGGCCAAGGTTAGACCAGGCCTCTACGATGGGCGATACTAGTTTACCGAGCCTACAGCTTGGGTTGCGGGCATTGAGGGTCTCGACAGAGAATTTGTGGTTCCCATCAATGAGGCGTCGAAAGGCGTGTGAGGCCTGGAGCGCACGGGAGCGGACATGACTCCTTTCCACCAGCTTTCTGACATGGAGGTGGATAGGGGGTATGCCTGCAAGGGTCTCGCCAGCCCCGTTTGGGGATGTCTTGAAGGCACCAGTGATCCAAAGGCACGCTCGTCTTTGCATCTTCCGGAGGTTATTGAGAGGGCCTGCCATGCGGGCCCCTTTGTACATCCAAAGCCTGCTCCCATATGTAGCGATGGGAAGAACACAGGCTCGGTATAGCATTCGTTTGTGCTTGGGCCTAAGTCTGCGCACCGAGTTGCCAAGGGAGAGCATAGCCTTTACAGAGGTGAGGGCTTTGTTCATGTATCGTTTGACGTGCTCTCTGAATGTGAGGGGACGGTCAAAGAAGAATCTGAGGTAGCGCCAAATGGTGCCAGGGCGGGGGGGGGGGTGTCCCCAGTATATGGGGCATAGCCAAGGTTGATGTCAGGGTTGATATCGCCGTGTTTTTGAGAGAAGTGGAATCCCTCTGACTTGCTGTGTTTAAGAACCAAACCCATAGCCTGGGTGAGCTCGAATACGACTTTGTAGGCCCCTTTGAGCTTAACAAGGTTCTGTTTGAATGTGTCCGACTGCACTATAATGGTGCCATCATCCACATAGGAGATTAGTGAAGCTATGCGGACCCTCCGTTCGAATTCTTTGAGGAGGGGTGCAAGGCATAGGGCAGAGAGGATGGGGGACATGGCAGAGCCCTGTCCCAGACCCACGCTGGATGGGAAGAGCGGGGACACTTCGTCGTCCCATGCGTATCTAGTATGACAATCAATGAGGTATGACCTGAAGAACGCAACCACTTCTGGCGCGAATCCCTGTCTCTCGAGGATGTGTAAGAGGACCTCGTGGTTTATGGATGGGAAGAACTGAGCTAGGTCAAAAGCAACGACGCTCGTCTTGAGTTTGGCACGCCATCCTGAGCGGACAACGTGTGTGAGGAAGCAGCCAGCATCCTTGGTGGAGTTCTGACAGACTCCTCCGAACTGATTGGGGTGAAGTACACCATGTTGAGCAGCTTCAAACTGCATCCTGGTGGACAACATTTTCTCTAGAAGTTTGCCCAGTGTGTTCAATAGAACTATTGGGCGAAACGACTTGGGGGTGTCATACAATGGTTTACCCGGCTTGGGTATGACCACCATAATGGATGCTTTAAACTCGGCAGGCCAGTGGCCTGACGAGAGGCAAGCGTTTGCAAGCCACAAGAGTAGTTTGCTGCACAGGTCATCTTGGATGATCTGTTTAAGGTGACGCCATGAGATGTGATCCAGCCCAGGGGCAGATCGATTTGAGGTGCCTGAAAGGGCATCCGACATCTCAGCAGCAGAGTAGGGGACCCACACCCGCGTTGTGGGTGAGGTCCAAGTGTTGCCCAGCTTGTCAAGGTCAATTGGCCTATCAATAGCTGAGTTGAAGGTGGAGTGCAATGCGTTCCATAGCAACTCTGTGGTGCTGCATGGCACGCCTTGGTACGAGATAGCCTCGACCGGGGGTGTCTTGCGTGGGCCCACCCAGTCCATGAGATCCCATGGTCTGAGGTTAGTATTAGCAATTTTGTCAATGCGTTCATCGAAGTGCTTTCATTTCGCTCTATGCGTGGCGGCCTTGAAGGCCTTCCAGTCCTCTGGGAGATCAGAGCTCATGGCCTCAGACCTTGTCCGGGCGCAGTCCAAGTCCCACCAAGACTTAGACCGGGCGCAAGCCCGGTTAGTCTTAGCGTGATGGGACCACGCCGTTTCAAAGCCCTTAGCTATTGCCTGAGCAACTAGTTGAGTTTGTTCCGCTGATGAGACGTCAGGGATTTGGATGAGCCTGAGAAGTGAACACACTTCTGCGAGGAAAGCGGTCTCTTCTTCGGAGTCAATTTTGATTGACATCTTCCCCTCAGGGAACTCGACCCTAAGGGGGATGTCTAGGAGTAGAGGAAAGTGATCAGGTTCACCCTTATCACCTATTGTCAGGTCGGCTGTGTAACCCCGGAATGCCGGGACAAACACAAGGTCAAGGACCGAGCTGCGCAGGGCCGAATTATACAGCTGATGCATGACCCGCCCTGAGGGGGGGGCAATCCGCTCAAGGCTGAGGGTGGCCGCGCACTCCATGAGCCTGTTGGCCATGGGGTGTTCATGATTGAGGGTAGCATTCCAATGCACTGAGGGGCAATTAAAATCACCCCCCATATAGCTAACATTGGGGAACTCATCCAGGTGGTCTTCGAGGAATCGGACTGCTGATCCATTCTCATCTGAGTAGACATTCATCAGATGCACTGGGCCAAGGTGCCCTCGAACAGTGATGAGCATGACATCGCAGTGGTTAACGACGTCTGATCGGAGCTTAGGTTTCACCAAGCGGATAGCTTGGTTGACATAGGCCATGACGCATGGCTGATCTTCGGCAGCGTTGAACCCTTTGGGAAACATGGGAATCCAGTCCGGGTGGACGGGGGGTCCCCTGATGGGGACCCCGTCTTTTTTGGTCAAGGAGGCTGTATACTGTACAGTGGCCCATGGCGGCTCCTGCAGGAAGAGAATGTCAGTGATGTCCTTGCAGCGTTCTAACAGGTCAACTGTCCAGTGTCGTTTGCACCCGACATTTTGGCAGTAGGTTCTGAGCATATTTACATTACAAGTTGTACTAGACATTAATCAAGTAACTTTTTGTCGAATCACTCAAGTACCCTCCCTGTGTCCTTGGAGCCTGTCTCCTGTAACGGTGGGGAAGGGGGTATTAGCAGATGGTGCGAAGCATAAGAGCTCGTCACCTACCTTCTGGGCAGTGTACTTGGCTGCTAGCCACTTGGCATCATAGTGGTGTTTCCAAAAGGAACACTTCCTGTTGTCAGACTCATGGGCAAGGCCACAGTTGATGCATCGGGAGGCGTGGGGGCACTTATGACCTGCTGGTGTTGCAAGTCTTGGTGGGGTGGCCTTGGGGGCGGCCTTGCAGCATGCCGCTAGGTTGCGGTGATTGCGGGCGTCATGAGGTCCGCCACAGTAGGAGCACAGTTGAGCTCTGAAGGGACAGACCTCCTTGCGGTGGCCAAACCTCCAGCACTTTGTGCAGATAGGGACCCCTATTCACTTGTCAGCAGGCAGGATGGTCAAAGACTGGGACCCGAGCATGAAGCTCTTGTTCCGAAGGCTGCGGAGGTGGGTACCTCCATGAGAATCATAAATGTCGAAGAACACAGTGCATGAGTCTGACGTTTTGGAGTTTCTGACCACGCGGGGGAGCGCCCCTTGGTACAGATGGATCGCACCTTTCCATTTGCAGGTTTCAAGGATAGTCTTGACCTCCAACAGAGTGATGGGAATGGGCTTCCTGGTTTCGTCATATGTGATGGTCGTACCGAAGAAGGGAAAGTTGGGGATGCGGAGGAAGGTCTTGGAGGACCCGACCTCAACCCGTGTCTCTGTATCAGCCCCTCGAGCCTCCTTCGCCTTGGCGTTGAAGAACTGGTAGAGGACCTGGAGATCGTCTTTGGAAGGCACAGAGTCCATGACGAGGGACAAACCCCCAAGATGGTTCTGTGTTTCCACAATGGCGCGGATGGTTCGGCAATTAGAGCCAAGAGTACTGTTGATCGTTGGTATAATGGGAGCTTCATCCCAGTACACCAGCAGAGAACAGAAAACCACAACTTCTTTCCGAGAGGAGCTGTGGGTGGTGGAACGCTTCACGTTGGCACGAGCTTGTTCAGTGTTTGTGCGGGAGATGGCAGCCCCGCCTGCAACAATCTGTTGCGCTTGGACGATGGATGCATTGGGAGCCAAGGGGAACAACTTGGCCATTTGGACTAGTCCCTCCGCCGTGGCAGCGGCGCCCTTTCTCCTCTTGGAAGGGGAGGTTGGGGGAGAGAGGCAGCAGCAGCTGCCGTAGATGCAAACGAGGCCGGGGTCGGCCTAGGGGGGGGAGGCGGAGGCCGTCTGGATGACTGAGCCAGGATAAGCTTCCTTTGGGGCCTGCGGAGACCTGCAGGGTCAGAGGTAGCATTGGACAAATGGGGGGGCCACTGCCCTGATCCAGGGGGACCGTACTTAGGGCCAGGGGGAGCGTCAGGGGGGAGCTGGCTCCGAAGGCTGTTGATGACCTGTTGTAGGGCAGCGACTTGAGAGGTCCCATTGGCAACATGCCGGATGAGGCCAATTTCAGAGGCCGAGTATACGACCTGGAGGAGCTCAGTGGCAAAGGTGTCAGTGAGGTGTGCAGGGATGCGATATCCCTTTTCAGTCCAGAGGTTCATAAGCTCTGTTGTGTTGTGGAGCGATGAGGTAGCCGCCTGGATGTCCACCTCCGCCAATTCTTTCAAACCGGTTGGGAGGAAGGCATCAGCAGGGTCATCAAAGCTCTCCTGGAAGGAGTTCATCTCCACCCCCTCCAAGGTTTCCTCTCGGTCCTGGGGGGGTGGGCGGACAACAGTGTAATGGTGTCGTTGTCTGCTGCAGTGTCCATCGGAGTGGAGGAATCCGCCTCCGATGCAGGTGCAGGCATGGGTGGTCAAAAGAAGACCCGTTGTGCAATAGTAGGGAGGCCCGGGGGTCTCTGAGGAGTTGTGCTCCTGGATGGAGCAGGGGAGGAGGACCCACGAAGATAGTCGCGAATGTCCGGCAGTTTCGAGGCGCGTTCCGCCGATCGCTGGGATCGGCCAGGTGGATTGTCTTTGCCCATGTCAGAGGCACGGGGCTTGGTTGGTAGAGTGTTATCGGGGGTGATCTAGGGCAGCAAGGTGCGTAGAACGACGATGACAACTACGACGGTGGCTGTGCACATCGTGGTAACAAGTCAAGAAGCGATGGCCAGAATGAGATCTTGCAGAGGAACCCAAAGGCATATTTAAGAAGTCAGGTAAATGCTGTCTACTTACCTACAGTGGCTCAAAAAACTGCCCCAATGTTTGTACATTTTTGAAAGATCAATATGGTATGAATTGCTGACATAAGCAGGGGACCTGGGGTAATTATGTAAGATACTATGACATCGTGGCTTTCCAATGGACCCTGGATCATGTGATTTGGATCAATATCCATTAAGCTATAAGCCAAACAAAATGGTTACTTATTGGGGCAGTTTTTTGACCCTTATCTTATTTTCCATTATTCTGGCATTTATGATCCAATGCAAGAACATTATGGACTGTGGGAAGAATAAACAATGTCATGTGACTTTATTTGTATCAATTTGACATGTTGGAATTGGTTCAATCATCTTCTTGACCTCTTACCACCATCATGAAAGCCATTTCTACTGCTCAGCACAATACTGTTGTTTCTCTCCTCAATGAGGGCTATTCTCAGCGTCAAATCAAGGAGAAAACTGGTCTAGGGAAGGGTACCATCAGTAGGATCAGCAAAGATGTGGATGGAAACAAAGAAAACAACCTTGGTGGCCGCCCCTCCAAGCTGTCTGTTTGTGACAAACAGTCAATTATTCGTCAAATCAAGTCAGGGAAGCTTGATAATGCAGTTCAGGCTACCCAATTCATCAATGGCATCATCCCCAATCCTGTCACACCCCAGACAGTCAGAAATGCACTCAAGGAAAATCAATTTTATGCTGCTACAAAGAGGAAAGCTCCTCTTCTCAAACGAGCCCATCGCATCCGGCGTCTCCAGTTTGCAAAATATCATGAAAGCTGGACTGTGGAGGACTGGAAAAGGGTTCTATGGACAGATGAGACCAAAATCAATAGGATTGGGTCAGATGGAAAGGTTTATGTCTGGAAACAAAGGGGAGAACCACCATCTGATAGAACAACATCACCTACTGTCAAACATGGAGGAGGAGGAAACCTCATGGTATGGGGTTGTATGGGGTGGAATGGAGTGGGAAAGCTCATAGAGGTGCAGGGGAACATGGACAAGGTTCAATACTGTGAAATTTTGGAGAGTGGAGTTCAGGAAAGTTTTGAGAAGTTGGAAATGGTGGTGTTACGGCTGTTTAGGCCTTATCCTCTAGATCAATATGCTAAGTCGTTCGTTCGTTCTTAGACCGTTGACTTCTGTAAGTCCAACGTCTATTGACTCCCTCAATAGGGCTAAAGTCAAGTTATCGAGTTTGTCTGATCAAAGATGCACTACCCCCTTCGTAAGGCAGATAGGATCGAGTTCGCGTCAAGAGAATAGATGAATAAGGTGATTCAGCTAGGTCAAGCTAAAGAACTAGCTAAGCTAAACTACCCGTATATATACATAGTGGTCCGATAAGCGTTGTTTACGCTATTTGTTATAGATAAGAGTTAGTAAGCTATCTGAGAAGATGAGTAAGAAAGCTTAGTAACTATGGGAAAGAGAATGCATATGGGGATGTCAAAGATAAGGTCAATAAGCGTCTGATAGTAAAAGAAAAGAGAAAAGAAGTGATATGCCGGACAGATAGGGGAATTTGTAACAGGTGGATGGCGAGCGCTACTTTCAGCAAGATAACGACCCCAAACACACATCTGGACTGGCCACACAGTGGTTTGAAGACAACAACATTCAAGTCCTTGGCTGGCCTGCCCAATCCCCTGACATGAATCCAATAGAACACCTTTGGGAACATCTCAAGCGCCGTCTTAAAGAATATCCGACACCACCCAAAGGAGTACATGAGTTGTGGGATAGATTGGCTGAAGAGTGGGGTGAAATTCCACCAGAGGTATGCCAAAACCTGATAGAAAGTATGCCCAGGCGGATACAAGCAGTTATAAAGGCAAAAGGTGGTCATACAAAGTATTAGATAGAAAATTAATAGAGGGTCAAAAAACTGCCCCAATGAGTAATCATTTTGTTTGGCCTATAGCTTAATGGGTTTTGATCCAAATCACATGATCCAGGGTCCATTGGAAAGCCACGATGTCATAGTATCTTACATAATTACCCCAGGTCCCCTGCTTATGTCAGCACTTCATACCATATTGATCTTTCAAAAATGTACAAATATTGGGGCAGTTTTTTGAGCCACTGTAGCAGAGGAATCCAAAGAGTATTCTCCTTGGATTCCTCTACTAAGGGTCTCTATTCTATTTACTTACTCTAAATAATAGCTATGAAGTCCCATTGTTGCCATGTGGCTCAGAGTCACAAGGTACATTATATACAAGCAAGTCACTGTGCTCTGATGGTGATGCAATGAGTAAGGCATGAGTGGCAATAGTAGGCATCACAATAACAGAGTGTACAGGTGCCAATAGCAAGAGGTGCTGATAGCAGAGGTGTACTGACAGCAGGGGACCTGATGAACAATGAGTGAATGTTGATATCACAAGTTGTGACAGTGTGGGCAGAATTGGGCACTCTCCTTGCAATAGTATGGAAAGGTCACATATGATTCTACAGGTGTCAGGGATCTGACCTACCTCTCTACCCAGGTAAGTCTAATTTCAAGCACCTATGCTTTTCATACCATGGAATTATATAAGTTTCACCAGATTGGTAGGTAATTGCCAGGATCACAGGTAGCTAACAGGTATAAATGTCACATACAAACAACCTCTGATATATGAGCACCTCAATGTATAACCATAGATTAATAGTAGCTCATATGCTTTTCCTTCAAGCATGAGCCTATCATATCAAATTAAAGTAATATATATTATTTGGATTAACAATTGTGCCAATTAGTGGGATAAAGCATTGTGTGGCACCATGCCGAAGGCACGGGTCTTTAGCTCGTCTTGCGCAAATTTTTGCCTTTGCGCGTCACGCGCGTCACACGCACGGCATTTTCCCCATGCCCCGACGACTAAGGTAAACAAGGCCAATAACCAACGACCACGCTCCCTCCAGTTCCCTCTCTGACGAAGCTCTTCAGTCTTTGACTAAACACCACCGCTTGGACACTCATTTGCAGTTTATCACGACGTTCACTTTATTTCTTCTAGTAATAGGATTATAAGGATCAAATCCGCCAACGAAATGTCAGGGATCACGGATGAAGCTGGCAAGCTCATAAACGAAAACACGCGGACGCTGGCGCCCGCTGCTGTGGGATTTCAGGTGGTTCTCATGAGCAGTGTTTCTGTGAGTACTATATGCTACGTAGTCAGGTCCAAAACTCAACCGAGCGGTAGGTAATTACAATTCTTGCCTTCAACTTATTACGCCCAAAGAACAAGGTACACAAATACTGCTGTTTGCCTCACTACCCTCTCTCACCGATCTTTCTCTAAGATAATCTACGAGCCGAAAGTCAAGTACCACGTTGGCACCAAGTCACCTCCACGGATATCAGATTCTTTGTTCGGCTGGCTCCCTCCCCTACTACACACCAAGGAACCAGAACTCCTGGATAAAATTGGCCTCGATGCAGTCGCATTCTTGCGCTTCGCACGTCTTATGCGTTGGTTGTTTACTGCCATCGCATTTCTTGCGTGCAGTGTTCTCATCCCTATCAACGTCACTTACAACCTGCGAAACGTCAAGGCCCCGAGGAGGGATGTGCTAAGCATGCTCACTATCCGAGATGTTGGGAGCGACCTTCTCTATGCACATGTCGCAGTCGCTTACCTTATCACTCTGCTTATCATCGTCTTCGTGCAAATCCACTGGAAGGAGATGGTCAGACTTCGACATACCTGGTTCCGCTCCCCAGAATACTTGGAATCCTTCTATGCTCGAACTCTCACGGTCTTACGTGTTCCGAAAAAGTATCAGAGTGATGAAGGGATTAAAGCTGTATTTGACACTGTCAAGGTGCCATACCCGACCACCAGTGTGCATGTCGGTCGTAAGGTTGGGAAACTACCAGAATTAATCGATTATCACAACACAACCGTCCGCGAGTTTGAAGCCATCCTTGTTAAATACCTTAAGGGCGGAAAGTTAGGTCGGAAGCGCCCGACCATTCGCGTGGGTGCGTCTTGCGGTTGTGGCGGCACGAAGAAGGATGCTATAGATTTTTACACGTAAGTTCAATTTCTCTGAAGCTCGCGAGCAGAAACTTATTGCATGCCCCAGCGCAAAACTTAAGCGAACAGAAGCATCTATCGAGGAATATCGTCGCCAGATCGATCAAAGAAAGGCCGAAAACTATGGCTTCGCAAGCATGGCTGCCATACCATATGCCCACATTGTTGCCAAAATCCTCCGAGGGAAACATCCCAAGGGCACCAATATCGAGTTGGCCCCGAATCCGAAAGACATTGTTGGTACTAGCATACGGTCTCCTTCGTAAGTCATACTGAGTTACCATTATACAGATCTGGGAAAATATGAATAAGTCCGATGGAGAGATCACTCGAAAAAAAATGATGGGATTTGGGTGGCTATTTGTTGTTTGCTTTTTCAACACAGTTCCTCTTTTCATCATCTCGATCCTGGCCAACCTTGATTCGGTACGCTTTTTAGTCATTCTAGACGTAAAAACCTTGACACATCGCTAGCTCCGGAGTTACGTTCCCTTTCTTGACAAATGGGCAGACGCATCACCCCACACCTTCGCATTTATCTCTGGTGTTTTACCTCCTGCTGTTTCTGGCCTTTTCGGATTTTTCTTACCAATCATCATGCGTTGGTTGACCCAAGTAAGTTCATCTAATTTACTATAACACCTGGGAGGCAGCTAAGAGGAACGAAATAGTATATGGGCGCTTTAACACATTCTACTTTGGATCGAGCCGTCATTGCGCGATATTTTACTTTCTTGGTTATCAGTCAACTCATTATCTTCACACTAATTGGCGTTATTTTCAGTTGCGTTCTTTTCCTGAAAACACAGCCCCTCTCTCAATAACTTCCTTGTTCAGATTCAGCCCAAGAAATCATCGAGCAGATTGGAAAAAGAGCGAGTTTTCAGGAAATTTTGGACAATCTTCACAGTAAGCGATTTATCAATGAGCCTTCGCTGCTATCCTGATGCTACATGGAAAAAGAGCTCCCAGCTAGAGTCCATCGGACGTATATAAGCCAATCGTCCTATTGGTTAACGTTCTTTCCGTATGTCAAAGCTTGCTACTCCTGCTCCATACCAATATTCCCATCCCAGGCTTCGAGGCTTTCTCGTCATATTTGACTTGGCTCAAATCATCAACCTTCTTTGGATATCTTTCAAAACTCGGTATAACCCCCTGTTTCTTTCTCTCTGCATTCCTATTTACATTTCTGTAGAGTTTTCGGAAGAACACCCCGTGATATTCGAGAATGGACACAACCTCCAGAGTTTCAGTACGCCATCTATTAGTAAGACATTGATTAATTCTGTGCCAGGCTTAAGTAACTGATGCCAATTGCTAGTTCGAATATTGTAAGTTCCATTTCTAGAAACGGTTGATCATTTTGAACCATTAAGGATCTTCCATCAGCTTTTCATGGGCGCTGTCGGGTTGGTCTTTGCGCCCTTGGCGCCTTTAGTCGTTGTTGCGGCAGCAATCGTCTTCTGGTTAGGCTCATGGGTTTACAAATACCAATTGATGTTCGTCTTTGTATCGAAGGTTGAATCTGGTGGAGTAAGCTTTCCAACTGTGTTTCAATGTATGTTGCTAACCCTTTCTTTTAGCGCCTTTGGAATGTCGTCATCAATCGATTGCTGTTCTCTGTGCTCCTAATGCAAGCTCTAATGATACTCAGTACGTTAAAAAAGCCGCATCGACCCAAAACCCTCCCTGAATCTCGAACAGCAATTGGCCTTCAGTACCGATTCAGGTCACTTCAGTGGCTCTCAACCGTACCCCCTGCCATCTTTATCATAGTTTTCAAAGTCTACATAAATCGCGTCCACCTCCCTGCCTTCCAATATTATATTCCAACTGAGGAAGAGATTCGCCTTGCAAGAGTTCATTCCGAACGTGCAGATAATCGTGGCAGCAGGCTAGAGAAGCGTTTCGGACATCCAGCTCTCCATGCGGATCTTTTCACACCCATGTTGCATGCAAAGATGATGCCTCTGTTGAGTCAAGTATACCAGGGTAAACTCGGAAAGGATGAGGCAAAATTGGATGAATATGGCGGTCAAAAACTGGAAGCGCGGGTCATCCCTGGTGGTATCAAAATTGCTGCAATCTCCCAGGTCAGACACTTGCATCTTCATGGCATAATTTTCTAAGAAATTTGTGACTACTAGAACGACTTAGAATATGACCCGGCACTCTACCAACGTGATCGAGGCGAGCTGGATTGGGATGCTCGCTCGATGGCGTCTACCGCGATGTTCGAAGGCTCCACTTCACTCCACCCAACGAAATCACAGTATTATGCAAACAGTGGTTCTGCATTACAAGTCAACGGGTATGACCGCTATCTAGCCGGCGGTCCTCAACACCATCAATCCGATATTGAACTATCGAAAATGGATTCTATTCAAGAGCCACTCCTTAGTCCACAATCATACGATTACCAGCAACAACAGGCCTTCGGATCGCAACAATCGCTTTCGCTTTCGCTTTCACCGATGGTCCCTCCATCACTTTACCATGATTCCCTTGCAAATAATAGAGAGGCTGCTACGCATAGACCTCAGGAAGGAGCCTATTCACCTTATGTGCAAGATCAAAGCCCCGTGTACTCACCAGAGCCACCATACTACCAATCACCTACGTCGTCACCTTATCAACAGTACCCGCCGACACAACATCCTTCACAATACTCTCACCATTCACGCCAGAGTAGTAACAACTACCTGGGCTGAGGTGCACCTAGAAACTGAAACTAGCCTGTACTTTCAGGTTTCTATTGGTTCATTTTGAACGCCGGTCCCTTATATCGGTGGATCTTGTACTGTAGCGGACATTCTTATCCATCTGCCTAATCTCATGTCTGATATACTTGTTTGTAAATCTATCTGATTGTTTCACACCTAGTCTTTGGAGACGCATCTACGACCTCAAACATTTCTCAGATCGATGTTAGGGTAATGGTCACCTCCATCTTATAAAGCCAGATTCATGGTCCAACGTATCACAATGGAATAGAGGCACTCGCCGCGTGAGGGGTCCCGAAGACATGCCTCCGTCTATTTTGGGCAAGCTTGTGTTAACACATTCTATTGTTGCAAGACCAGTGCACGTTGGCTTTCTTGATACATTCCTTCGACTTGATCTACAGACATCCTCCCTTTACCTTTGTCAATGACATTTATGAATGAGAAAAAGATATCAAAAGGCAGCTCGTCTCTTGCTAACATTCTTTCGATCGTGGAAGAGGCAAATATCTGTTCTCAAGCTCTCCCTCTTCCCCCATCCGATCGGGGCGTTTCTTCTGTGTTACATGCGTTGTACCGAGCGAACAAGGGTGTCACGGTGTGTCGCAAACCTAAAAAAAATCAACTCACACTAACACAAATGATGGGTTGTCCATATGCCCTCTCTATATCTTGACAGATGTCCTATTGGCCTGTGATCTAGATGATTCTTGCCTAGTTGATAAAGTGACACCACTTGCTTGGTCGTCTGTGCTGTTCACGAAAGTGGGGGATACAGCTAAGTTAAAGATACGATGGATATGATGGATAGGGGGAACAAAACAGACCCTTCAGAAGATCCACCCCTTTCAGATTGAAAGTCATCTTCGTCGTTAGTAGTAACCTCGCGAGTCGCTTGCATGTTCCTGACACATAGTTCGCCTGCCCAAACTTCGTCATATGTCCACCTTGGGTTTATGTTCATCCAATGGGCACAGAAATCTTCTAGCCGTCGGCGCATTACTCGTTCGGCCTTGAGGAGATCCCGCATGTCAGTAGCCTTCTGACGAAGCGTCTCAACGGCGAGGCGCAAGCTCTGGACTTTTCCCGCAGTTTTTTGGTCGATTGCGGCTAGCCCAGCGATGATTTCTACAGTACTCCTCAGTAACTCCGGGGTCGCCTCTGGCTCAGGTATTGTCGCGAGCAAACTCTCCGGCGTGGTAATTGCATATATGGAATTGTCTGAAGGAGTTTGAGATTTACGAAGAGGGTCGCCTTGAAAGAGGCCCGGGGGCGGTTGGGTGGGTGGGTCTTGTATCGATTTTGTGAGCATGGTTCTGAGGTAAATAAGGTATGAATTCGCACCGATATAGCCCGCAAAGGTCGGAGATTGGTCTCCTTCAAGGAATGGTGGCCCGGGGGATGTCGAGGGGTTCCCTTCGTCTGCTTGCTTAAACTCCCTTGGGTCGATTCCATGGATGTCAATCCGAGAGGCGCTGAGTGAGTTGATGAACATATAGATTGAATCGATTGACTACTATATTTACTGGGTGTACTCCGCGTTGCGTTGCGTGAGGAGATAAATAATTACTTCAGACCTCAGGTTAGCCTTAACTTGGTATTCCTTCATGTAATTTAGGTTGAGTAGGAGTGAGCTGAGGTGATCAGATAACTGACCTTTGCCAGTTTTTGCAGAGCCGGACGGCTCAGTGTCGAAAGGACTGCCGCGTCGAAAGGCATGGTGAGAGGGGGAGTGTATATGTCGCCGTCCCAGCGTTGTTCAACCTTTTAGTGCCAGGCGCTATATATCTTGATTTCAAATTCATGAATGAGAACAATGGAAATGTTGCGATCCTGGCTATCAGATATTCTCCATGACTTAGCTATTATTTGAGCGAATCCTTGCACACTCTAGTAGTTAATCTTTTCGATTCTCCACTCTCTCACCTGAAGTTCTTGCACATGTATACCAGACTTGGATCCGAGCTCCATTTCCTTTGAGGGCGAGCTCTTTTTTCCGGATCTTTTGGTTCGTTTTGATCATGGTCCATACATGGATGGATAACACCAATGGTTCTATTGTCCTTCATTTTGAGCTTGGACAATTGATAGTCCCATTTGTTGGCCGTGTCCTCGTGATGCCGAGACGGGACGTTAAAAAATACCTTGTCTTGAATACTAACCTTATATTATGCCACCCTCATACGCTCTTGCAAGATGGATAAATCGACACTTACAAAGCTCAAGCGCACGGCCCTTCAACAGTTAGCGAAGGCAAAGCAAATCGTCCATCTGAACTTGAATTCTGTCCTCATTTTTTATCAGAGAGAAGGTGTCAGAGCAAACGCTAAGAGCGCAGACATCATTGATCTCTTGCTCCAAAAGTTCCCTCACGGAGCACCCAGGCAAGTAAACATTGCGTTGCTCTGCTCCAAAATTTGAAAGTTGGATTCAAAGCTTACAGTTAAGGGTTAACGAACAGCAAAAAAGAAGAAATCTAGGAAAAGAGACCAGTGAGCGATTTAGGACTATCATATCAGGATTATATTGCTGATTTAGATCCTAGAGAGGCGAAGATTGAATATTCCAACTCCTGACGTCGTAGCGGCCGCGGAACACAGGAAATATAGAAATCGGTCAATTCTGTCTTCACCCTCAAGAGTATCTCGGAGTGAGAGTGTTGCTGGTGGCGACGAAATGCCTGAACGACTACGGCATTCATCTCCCCGCATTCCAAGGAACAAAGCTGTTCGTTGTGTCAAGCGGGATATTACGCGCCTCATTGACGAGAGGGTTGTTATATGGGAGACGGTTGACGAGACAGAGTTGTTAGTGGCACATGCGATGTCCAGCGCCAATGAAATATCCAAAGATATTCGAGAGATCTCATGGATGAGATATTGCGTAGAGATGGATGTTGTGCATCAACTGAAGCATGATCGGACGCTGTGGGACGGAACCCGTTTAAAGTCTGACGAGGACGAAAGGCAGCAGCGGGAAAGCCTCTTAAAGAACGCAAATCGACGGGAAGGAGCAGAGCCTGAATCGTAAAATGTATTGTTGCTGAAGCGCTAACTACCCCAGCTTTCTCCTTTCGAGTTTGAGAGGTGGTCTACAAGATGAGTAGACCAATGTTCAATGTAAATGGGCTTGTGCATCGTTTCAAGTTGAGAGAGCACATACATAAACAGCAATCAATTCCAACTTGAATTTTGCGTACAACGCGTGTTGATGGGTTGGTGATCCACGTGTCACATTTTTAGCTTTTTTTAATTTTGACTATAATATTGTAAAGTCGGTGAACATCTTTTTTTACTGATATTGGGGGCAAGGACACATCCAGCGGCCAAATTTTATACCTTCACCTCATATGGCAACGGTCCTGCAGCTTGTAACGCGTCGGTCGACACGGATATCATTGTCCAACACATCTGCCGCCCTCCCCTGTCTTGGACCGCGTTTTTATGCCCAGAAGCCTCCTTCAAAGTCCCCAGCAGCCAAAAACCCGACACCACAATTTCATCCGGCACTAGGGAATGCTCCTAAAGTGCACCATGAAGTTCATGAAGGAACGGCAGCCATAAATATACCCTTTAACCCTCCAGGTGCTGGCGCTGGTCCGGGTATTGGAGGAAGTGGGAGTGTATTTCCTCTCACAAGTTCACCTCTGCTAGATGCTTCGCTGACCACCATTATTGGATTGGCAATGGGTGAGCAATAAATATTAATGCCTCCTATGTTGTTACTGTTGTGGGATCTGCTGACCGTTATGGTGATTTAGTATTTGGCGGCGGGGTCGCATACATTGCATGGTATAAAAAAAGGGTTCTAGATAAGGTAGCTTAACACCCAGAGTTTTTATGGCGTCATACTGACACGCCAATTTGAAGATTGAAGACGCCTTTGCTGCTGGATATGATCCAGCCCTTGAGCTTGCCACCCATCAAACCAAGAAATCCGTTCAAGTTCTTGCAGATGAACTGAATTTTGAAGAATCCCCTTGGACTGAACACCTGCGGCGGAAAGAGCAGGACTGCATCGATCGTATTGTTCAAGGCCATGAACCAGGGCATTACTTCGTGCTCCTTGGACCTAAGGTTAGCTTATATTTGCCACAAGTCATATAGTCGTTAAATAATCACTCTAGGGTTCTGGGAAAGGGACCATGATATTTGACTCGATGGCTGCATGTCAAGCAGAAGGTGTCTCGATGTGTGATGCTCATCCAGATTTGGAGGTCTTCCGATTACGCCTCGGAAAAGCTTTAAACTATGAGTTCAATGAGGACTCACAAACTGGTCTATTCCAAAGGCGTGATCCAAGAGAAGGTGGGCGGCCCAACCATTATCGGAGTTCTTGCCACTATTAACAACATTCTAGGGGGGGCGGCCCTTGATATCGAAAGAGGTGAAAACTTGTGTTCCTAGGGTTTCATCAGGCTCACACAAGGTAGCGTTAAACAAACTTGAGAAGGTTGCCCTCCGATCCGCTCGCCGTACCGGACGTCCATTGGTTCTGATCATCAACAATGTACATTTCTTCAAAAATGACGATGAAGGGCGAAATATGATACTTCAGTTGCAACAGAAAGCTGAAGCTTGGGCGGCCAGTGGTCAGTCAGTCCTTGTGTCAGTTTTTGGATCTATCTAACTATGGCTTATCAATCAAGGTATCCTAACCCTCGTGTTTAGTTCGTAAGTATGTAGCAATTTATCATCTCAACGCTTAACTGTTCACATTAGTGATGATTTCTGGCCTTTCCATATCATGCGTGCGTCGAACTACAGCAACTTATCTGCTGTTTCTAACCTTTGTATAACATAGGCAAGACGGCTAGTCGCATGCATGTCAGCTAATTCCATATGCCAAACCAGAGACCTTTTCTGATGTCCTCGCACAAAGGTGATATCTATATATGACTTGGATACCAAGGAATCTCTCCACGCGGCGTCTCGCATGCGGAAGAACAGCAATGTTAAATCTATTGGCGAAGCTACGATTAAGGAAGCTGTGTCCATGGTGGGAGGAAGACTCTCGTATCTAAATAAGGTCGTCTCTCCATAATTTCAAGGACATTTCCGGCTCATTCCGATGCAGGTTGCAAAGTCGAAGGACATGATAAAAATGGCAAAGCATCTTATGTCTGTAGAGAAGGCGTGGCTCTTGAGTCAAATTGGTGTGTGTTCTCTGTCTGGTATATAATCACTGTCTAACTGTTTCGGAAGGGCTTATTGCGGATTGTGATGATGACGTAATGGACGAGGTATGTCAATCGACCCTCGTGAAGATTTCTTTTTTGAATGATTTCTTAGCAAAAATGGAGCTCATGCTCATGGCTCTTATTGGAAGAATTTGTAAAAATACGACGGGAGCAAGAAAGGGCACGCACAGAAGCAAGAGAAAATGGTTTGATGGATATGGATGTAGAGGATGAGCTCCCTCTCCCGGTGATCCCATATGTGAGTGAAATTCCTTTCCGTGCTTACTCGTCTCATCTGTCTTTCAGTGGAGATGTCGCCAGATCATGACACGGGCTGATTTTATGGAAGGTTGGAATACTCATATCAACTGGGGTGTTAAAATAACCAACAATCAATCGACAGAACTTGACCGTATTAACGTGATAGCAATAGATGTAAGACCCCCCGCGGAAACTCTGCGTTAAGTTGATGAATGCTGTCTAGGTCCATCACGATGTGCGACCGGATTCGATGTTGATTCTTCACGCTGCTCAAGAGGTCGTTGAGGAAGAAGGCTTCGACGAACTTTTGGAGAATGTTCGGGAAAGAATTGATGAGATTGAGAGTTTGCATAGGACAAGAGAATTGACGGTAAAGCCTAACTTGCTTATTTGGGATCATGAGTCTGATATGTGGATAATTAGTTCAAGGATGTAGCTCAAGGGGACCAAATTGTGCTGACCGTTGACAAAGGTGGTGGAGGAATTGTTGGTGGGAAAATTGTTTAGAAATTTGATCCTGGTACTGCCGTTCTTTCTCTCCGCGGGGAATTCTCGCGACTAGCTGGCTTTTCTTGCAATTCTGTACATGTTTAAATGGCAATAATTACCCTCAAAATATGGAGTTGGACTGAGCTGGTAGCCCAACTCAAAAGTAGGCCATGCATTTACGACTACTACCCCCCCTTTTATGATGAATCTAAGTGATGATAAAGAGCAATATAAGTAGGTAACGTGTGGTGACTGGAGATAGGGCAACGATATGACAACGGAAGAGTTACTACAGGGTTGAACATACATAAGTATTGACGGTTATTGTTCACAACAAAAGAAATCCGTAATCTAGACGGAGTTGAGGGGGATTGTGTTAAACGGTAATTGCAACAGGCTTTGTTTCGTCTTTGCTTGCCGCGGCCTCTGCGGCTTTCACCGCGTTCTCCGCCTCGAGTTTTCTTTCCTCAATCTCTTTCATCTGCCTCTCCAATTTTTCTTTAACACCAGCTCCAGGTCCGCCTGTATTATTAAATTTGACACTGCGGTGGGGGCTTGGCCCACCCATGGAGCCCATTTCGGGTGCTTGCATACTTACCAGCGGTGCATTTGTTGATAATCCACGGTGAAATGTAGAAGGCAAGACACGACCTTCAGGATGTTGGAAGAGGCACGTTGCACGAGTACAGCTGGCACCAAATCGACATTGTTGAGCGAAATGTGTGTTCTGATTCGAGGCATAGGAAGACCGAGGAGGATGCCCAAATGAACATCCAGGGCGGATACATGCGGCGCCGAATCGGCAAAGAATGGGGTTGTGAGAGAGGATCGTCGGGTTTGTAGGTTGGGGCACGTGTTCTGAAGTATAATAAAGTTTAGGAATCAATTTT
Organism: Collybia mongolica; assembly: GCA_013420905.1. Classification (NCBI taxonomy): domain Eukaryota; kingdom Fungi; phylum Basidiomycota; class Agaricomycetes; order Agaricales; family Clitocybaceae; genus Collybia; species Collybia mongolica. Next base: position 2,753,836 of record JAAXNY010000004.1, read on the forward strand.
CAACAACGTTCGAGATAATGTGTACCTGGAGGATTTAGGGCAGCGGGGCTAACATGCCCTTTGATGCAGTCTTTGTCTTGGCAATCTTTTCCCTTCTCACAGGCCTCGTTGCTCAAAACCACACCACTTTCTGCTGTTGCGACGGGTGACGGATGAGCATACCGACAATGGGTATTCGTGCACTTCAGATTGAACTTGCATAGTGTAGGTGATTGCGGCCGGTCAGGGATAGCAAAACCACCTCGTACTGATACAGGGGGAGATGCGGCTGCATTGACAGCCGCAAAAGAAGCTGTAGTTTCAGCTACAGTTGGAGTCGGAGTGGCGATGGGTAAATGGGCTGAGGTTGGTGCCGTCGTTACGTCTTTCGCATGGGGGGTGAAGATTTCACTTTTGGGTGGCGTAGATGAAGCAGGACCTCCTCCCCTCCCTCTGCCTGATCCTCGACTACCTCTGGTACCGCCCCTTCCTCTACCTATATTTCCGCCCATTTGTGGAGAACCCTGGAATCCATTGTTCATGCCACCACCAGGAAATACACTCATGTCCCCTGGCATCATGCCCTGCATTGGAAATCCCGGTCCGACAAATTGCGCAGGGTTCCCATTCATCATCCCCATAGAATTTGCCATTTGTGCCATTAGAGCCATCTGGTTCATCATCATCTCCTGTAGCATCAAAGGGTTTGCCATCCCAGCCATTGCATTCATATCCATGCCACCAACCCCCGCCATACCCGGAAATCCTGCGGCCATCATCATGTTCGGATCTGAACTGTTGACGATATTATCAATGCGAGATTGTATTTCGTCGTGCCCAAAATCGTTCGACCCGACACCCCCATTTCTCCCAGCGGGTCCACCTACGCGGTCCAGTAAACTCCTAGAGTTCGGCTGAGAGGTCATGACAGGGTGTGAAGTCCCATCGCGGAACATAGCTCGAGGGCCTGTTGGAAGGTCCGTCCGTCTTGATTTGTTCGGGTGACCGGGAGAAGGTGAGCGAGCGGATGCCAATCGTTTTTGACCAGATGATGTACTAGAAGGGAGTGCCTGTGACAAAGCCTGCTGGTATACACCGTTGCGGGTTGTGTGGGGAGGACGACGCGATGACTCATTCGAGGTATAAGGTGGGGCATCTCGTGCAGGTGTTGCCTCGATGTGACGTTCAGAAGTAGTTGGTTCTGGTCGTGGAGGATCATCAATTTCTGTCGCGCCTTTGGCTGCCTCTGCGAACAACCAATCCGTGAAACTATGGTCTGGAAGTATAAGGCGTCAGTCGAAGTAAAATGATATCAAGTTATTATAAAGATTTACCCTGCACGTCAGGTCCAATTACTGTATGAAATGAGTTCAGACATGATTAGACATGCATCGAAAAGAAATGCTTACGCTCTTCTAACTCCACATTGACTTGGGCTGTAACAACAGGTCAAACACTTGTTGTGGTCAAAACAACATACTAAACCCACCGGGAGTTTTATTGTTGATAATCAAAATCGTTATGTATTCAGCCATAACAGGGTCTAATTCATGTAACCATGAGTGAACAGAGAAGTTTGGCAACGGAGCGAAGCTCACCAGCGTCTGGACTGTAACCCCTCGCAATAAGCTCATCCTGGATAGATTGCTACCAAAGGACACAATTAGCTCATAGTATTTGTGAGCTGTGATAGTAAGCTTACCTGAAGAGCCTCAGCACGCTCAGTACCGATTGTTAGGCCAAACGCCATAATTTTGGTGGTTTGAAGGTCAAGGACAAGCTAAGCGTTTTCAATCTCCGCCACAACACGGTTTGCTTATAATGAGCTTGCTAACAACGACAAACTGGAGTCACTTCCTTATGTCATCATTTGAATTCTGGGGGTAATGGTAAGCTGTTGACATGGAGGAGGGTAAAGTGAGATGCTGTCGTTGCAAAACAAGATGGAAGTCGTTTTGTCACTGACTTTGTTGGCCCGCCGGGTGTTCGATTTTTTCTTGAGGTATTCCTCTATATTCGTTTTTTTTTAAAAGAAAACCTTTTGCCATTTGATCAAACAATCAGTACACTATTCAATTTCATTCAGCACATTTAATAATGTATCTGGCAAAGGAACGGGTCAGCACGAGGAGCGGATGGGAGAGGCGGTTGTTCACGTGGGCCGATTACCTCTCCCACCGCTTGGGTGTATAGTAATAAAACGTGTCGATAATTGTAGATCAGAGCTTCTGATTACACGAACGCATCCAACGGCCGTTGAGTGGTTTTCCCCGAGTTTCCCGAACACGCGGCTACCTGTAGGTGCTATACGACACGTTCTGGAGAACTTTGTCGCCAAATCCGATGGGCCGCAGGGCGGAGTTACTCGGGGAACCGCTGAGGTAAGCCAGTCAGTTTTTGCTATTGGATGTGGTTTTTATGGGATATGACTACGTAAAGAGAGGGAATAAAATAAAGGAGTGGAAGACTTATGAAAATAGTGAACACGTAAACGACAGGCAAGATGAAGTCTCGTGCAAGATAAAAAGTACTTTCTCCCTCTACATGATAATACAGGTCATCAGTGTCCAATAAGTAAGATGTGAATATTTGCTTGTGATGTGAATGTGTGTGGGTATAATGTCCGTTTGGGTTCGATACAATGACATGGGATGTGCAGATGCAGAAAAAAAGATGCCAGTAAATTAATGATGCAAATCGATGAAAGAGTAGCACTTCTACCACGTCGAGGGGATTGCGAAGGCAAACATTTTTCCCTTCAAGGGGTGGATGGGAGGCATCATTTCCGTGATCGCAAAACTTGGTGATGAATCGTGACCGCGTATCTTGGCACTGAAGTCTTCAATGCCTAACGGCGTGGCCGGTGATGCTGATGAAGCAGGTGATGTTGAATTGGAATAACTGGGCGATGGAGTCTCTGGGGTGTTAGGTGCGGTGCCCCACGAAGAAACTGATGTTGGTGATGATGTTGCCGGAGGTTGGGGGGCCTTTGTAGGAGTGGGATGTCGTTGTTGACCAAACATGGGAATGGGGCTGGTGGTGGAGTTTGGTTCAGGAATTGGTGTTGCAGAGGTGGAGGCTGCTGCTTTTGCTGCACGCTTTGAAACCATGGAAAGCGGATATGATGGATATGGGCCCTGAAGGGAGGCGAAATCGCGCGTCACCTTTTGCTCAAAGTTGGCAAGTATAGGATTATCCACAGTCAACTCCCATTCCAAATAACTGCACATCTCCCTCTCCATCTGGTTGATCTCCCGGAGTGAAAACATTCCCTGTGCGACGATGCTCCAGGACTTGTTCGAGTATGTATCGTCACAAATGACCTTGGATGCAATCATAAATGCGGAAATAAATAGCCGATGTCCTGATGATCCCCGGGCCGTTGGAAAACGGGCTTTGAGCCGTTGGAGGAGGACCAGCGCGGCATAAGTAACAGATGGATGCAGCTTCGTCCGGTGCAAAGCGTATGCGATGAAATAGGGCAGGCGTGCCTGGGAATGGTTTGACGATGGTGGAAGATCCGGACATGCAAAGAGGTGGGTGATAAAACGCCCACTCAACCGGGCGATCACTTCATGACCATAGAATGGATCGGCCTTGCTTGATGGCTGTCCTTGGGATGATGTCTAATAGTAATACCACTTTAGCAATTTTGATGGGCTGTGTATAGATTAAACCCACAGGAGGGACCGTATGGTAACGACTGCGAGGAGCGTTCGGATTGGCACTTGGATTTGGCTTCCTTGAAGACTCAGAGCGGATGTTTTGACCATGCGATGAAGCCATCAGAGGGACGGGTCACGGGAGATTGTTGATTATAAAAGCGGAACGGGACTGGGAATGGGAGGTAAGAAAAATGGTAACAGAGAGCGCTGTTATAAAGACTCGGAGAAGGCCCTGGACACGGACATGGAGAAAGATTCCACGAGTCGAACATGCAGCAGAAAATGATTATGTTTGTGAATAGCAAGGGCATCAGGGCATCAAGGCAGAAAAAAAAATTTGTCAATGCCGAGGTCCCAACAGTCAACCAATATTGGGATATAACCCCTTTTGTCCGGTCAGTTGTTTGGGTGCCACACAAAAGCAAAAGGCGAACTGCTTGTGTTGAATACTCACCAAGGAAGCCTTGTTGTATAATAGGTACTGTTCGGACGCGAAGACAATGGATGACCTTTGGAGAATGAAAAGCAGATTATGATCGCCGCTGGGGTAGCGCTGAAGGAGAACAGCTGCAACGAAAGGAAGGGGATGGTTCGGGGAGGGAAGGGATGACCATCAATAGGTGAGCTATATACTTATAGGAGATCACGAATTCGAAGGAGACACGAATCTTTTTTTTTTTTTTCCGATCCTTGGCGGTCAGTAGTAGCACAGCATCCAATTAGACTGGGGGGCAATGAATTGAACCATGCCCCAATCAACTGCGGCCCGACCCGACCGTGTGACCCGACGGCCTCCTATATAAATCAGCAGCGTCGTTACCTCATCTTGCAGTTCCACTGCCTAATACATACCTCAGAGTCATGGTTGCCTCGACTTTTTCACTTGTACCAAGCTATTATCCCTCCCAATCACCAGCATGACCCAGAACACGTTCCATACCCGATATGAACCAGGTCCATCCTTCGCTAATCACTAATATGCGGGACCCTTCCCCTACGCAAATTGCAGATTTCGATTACATCAGAATTTGAGAAAGGCTCACCTTAACCAGCCCGCTTGGCTGCTAAGTACTTGATCCTAGATCCATTGGGGCGTTCCCATATCTTAGACACGCTTAGCTCGTTGGTGTCGACAGTACACCTGTGGACCCACTTGAGACATCTGAAAAGATGCACTTATAATTATTACCTCCCATCTATCTAATCGCTGGTGATTCTTAACAAATCATGAGCGCTCAATGCTCAGCATGCAATCATGCTGTTATGTTGTGAGCTGCCTCTCAGCTCAACATTCCTCAGACGTGTCGGATCTCAGCCGACGATACTTAGATCCTCTTTCTTGCCGCATATATATGACAACGCGACGTAGGCCCCTTATCCTTATTTAGTCTTGTCACACTTTGAGTCATTGGCAGATCTTCACATTGTTTGCATAAAAAAAGACCTGAGTTCACGTTTTGATAGTTCACCGGAAACCACGGCGGCAACGTCGTAATCCGGTCCAGACGGTTGTCTAGTGAATATAAAATAACAAAAATACGAGATGTTAGATAATTACACACTATAATGTATACCCCCTTCTTGTGACATCATACAGTCCATAGCCCACAGGAGCTGTGCCAATCCATGATGAATCGATGACAGTTCGTGGTGACTTCTGACATTGGCCGAATTTCAAACTCAAGAAACGATTCGAGGCTCTGTATACATACTTAAGCATAGTTCACACCGAACATTTAATATTTATATTTATCGTCACCATCGTCCGGTAAGTTGTCCTGACTCCTGTTCCCCTTATTCTACATGGGCGGCTCAACTGATATATTAGCTTCCATTGCCTCACGGTCCGAACCATCTCTTTCGAGTTATGCGGAGTTGGTTGGACCCAACTCCGCAATCTCCTGGCACCATAGCTTGGTGGTAGTGTTATCGGCCCGGTCCTATTGAGATATCGTACAGCTGTGCGGCCACTCGTCACTTTTAGTGTTACGGTTCGTCGTATTCTACAGGCTTTGGCTCCTGAACCAGACTATCGTTATATATGTTGTAGTGATAGAACTACCGATAACGGATGATATATATTTCATCGCATCTATACCATACGCGTATTACGTTGATTTGATTATGACGCTTATCATTCGAATGGTACAACCTTAGTGCCTGGGTCGTTAGTTTCGAAGTGAAGCCTATAAATCGTAAAATGGTATAAACCTGCAGAGCCGCCGTTCTTGTAACAGTCACCGCCCAAAGCCATTGGTGCTATTCATGTGATTACCGATGACGCCTACAATAGGATTACTGAGTGATAGTTTCATTGCGGTTTGATACAGTTCCGGTCGATGCTGTTCTAAATAAGGGATATTCAAAGACCTCACATTTCCTGTACTTAAATGTCTGTCCTCCCAGGTCAGTTGGGTGTTATTACAGGACACAATGACATGGTGATCACATCCCTGGAATACCCTCAACCGAATATATATACTATATGAAGGACACATCGAACTCGATTTATCGTAGTCCAAAAAGCACTCACCAAGGTTCGGAGTCGCAGGAAGCACATCAATCATGCTCGAGAAAACTCTTGTAAAAAATCCAAGCATCAACATATTCTTCACCATCCCCTTCCTTTCGCTTCAGACGGCCTGCTTGGGGGATCCGCCCCGCTTTCGTAAATTTGAGCTTTTCCCACATCCTGTGCAATAAAATCAGTAATAAAAGTAAGCAAACCCATTTCATCCTTCCAATCACCTTATTGATGCAATGTTGTTGACATATACAAGATTGAATACGCTTGCTCGATATCCAAGCTTTGGCGCGTAATGGACATATGATTTGGCCAGAATAGAGCCAAATCCTCTACCTCGGTGTTGAGGTGAGATGACGAAACCAGCGTTGCAGATCTAAAGTGAATAAAAGTGATGGATCAACTTCAGGCTGTTCCTAAAATAACAGAAAAATGTTTATTGAATGAGCGCTACTCACATGAGATGAACGCCCAGGATAGTTTGGCTTAACCTAAGAAACATATTGAAGCCTAAGCAATGATGTCCATGATACAGGTTTGTGCAACCCACGTAATAAAAGCCGGCGACACAGTCATCCCAGGTTCTTCCGGACCTTGCACCTTCGATACTCAGTTCTAGGTCTGTCTCACTCTTCTCTTTTCGTCCCACCCCTCCGATGATGCCAATGAAAACATCCGCCGCAAAGAAGTAATCTTCAAAAGTGGAGCGTTCCATTGTCCCCTCCTGCGGATAAGTTAGTCCATCATCCACTTCTTTTGCGAAGATAGCAGTCAGATGCTCGATGAACCCGGGGGAGTGACGAGCAACTGAGAGCGTTAGATGGTGAGTAGTCAAGTATTGCGAGCCATCTAAATCAAAAGGCCAGATTCTCGAGGCAAGGGGGGCGCGATCTACGGAGTCAGGACGCTTGATGGCGCCGTAGGCCGACATGATGCTGGACCAGGACTCAAGAGTGGCTTATGTCGCCTAAGGATGGTATACACGATCGCCGAAATCAAGATGGTTACTCACGTGCGTGAACGCGTCACGCACGCCCGAGGACATTCAGCATTTGGATGGAATGGTTCTGACCAAAAAATATTGCTTTGGGAAATGATAAATACGTTGAATAGTGGAGAAAGATAAAACTACGCATAAGCATAACATTGTATACGTTGCTTTGTAAATGCGACACGCGCCTTACAGTGGCTGGAGTAGCCCATATATCAGCAGAGTGTGTCGGTGCAACCCATATGGCTGTTCGAACGTATGATCAAGGGAACTTTGGCGCAGTGGGTGTGTCGCTTCCATCGCAGCTGAGCGCTGATGCATGATGGCGCACCAATGATTGAACGATGACCTGAATACAAATGGGAACTTGATTGTCCTCAATTTGACGTCGTGATCTCAGATCTAGCCGAGGGGACATTCGTCGGATTGCCTTCTTCTGGATGGATCGGTATCATCTCACACATAGAGCGCAAAATAATAATAAAACCTGAATTACGAGAAAATTAAATGGAGGACGGGAAAATGTGTTTGCAAGATGTGCACATTTACACCTAGAGTTTCTCGATCCCAACAAGACACCTTGTCTCATCAACAAGGAGCCGGAGCCCTGCACCAGATGGTAATGGCCGAGAAGATGGGGCGGGTATATCTCCAAAGAACACATAACCTGGAATATAGCGATCAACGAAGCTAGAGGAATGATGAGCCACGACAGTCATTAGAAACAACTATGGTGGCAGACCCTTTCACGGCATCATCAGACATGCCGCAACCTCCGTTAGAAGCTTTCATGTAGTGCTCCTGCTCCAGGCGCCATTGATATATGATGGAATATTGAGAAGGAAGGATCTGAGAAGGGGTAGGTTTTATCTGTGTGAACCTCACTGTTGAGAAGGTACAAAAAGCAAAAATATATGGCATACTTGTACAAAGACATCGAAAACCGACCAAAGTTCTACATAGGCCTTTAAGACCTCGTTAATGGATTCTAAATCAACCTTCCTCGGAGTGACTGTAAGGTTTAGCCTTTCTCTCTCCTCGTTCCAAATACCACTCCATCTCGAGTCGAGTTGCGATTGGGAGATTGGATGAAAGCCAACACACCAACCTTCGAGAATGACAAGATCGAGTGGAGGTTGAGTGGTGGTGCTGCTTTGAAGACCTAGAGGAAGGCGATCGCCCTGGCCGTCGAAGAGGCTCTTGTCAAACCTGGGCAACTCGACAGCTTCTGATTGAGATTGAAGTGCTCGCAAAAGGCGCAACCCAAGGTCGACGTCGTGCGTACCCGGTTGGCCTCTTCCACTCCATAGAGGATTTTCGGAGTGCTGTCCCGCAAGTTGAACTAGGCCAGCATGGGGAAGATAAAGGTCGTCGATGGAAATGATGGCAACATTGAGAGAATGTGGTGAAGCGGAAAGCTGTGCTTTCAAAAGGGCAGCGAGAAACGATTTTCCTGAGCCCTGTGGACCTTGAAGGGCGACGAAGAGGGGTGCGTCGGTCACAGATCTGCGACGGAGGCTGGGGGCAAGATGCTCAATGATGATAGCAACAGCATCCATTATGTCACACCGTGACGAACGAAATTCGGTCACAACCCAGCCACGACTCTCATTCTCGCCGCCATGATGTCCTCCAGCGATCCCACCTCTACGACTTTCTCGGGCTCGGGTGCGGACCCGTCACCCATTCAGAACCTCTCTGCCCAGTACTCCAAAGTTCAGCGACAGTACCAGCAAGTTCTCGACCGCTGGACCCCGCATATGCTCTATCGCTGGCTTGCAAGTGCTGGGCTTCTTGCTGTCTTTTTCTTGAGAATCGTGTTGGCCCAGGGAGTGAGTTCTTTGAAATCTTATTTTCGGTCCTTACTGACTTTTTAATAGTGGTATATCGGTTAGCCTTCTTTCTTTTTACACTCATTTGCCAATTAAAAATTTGATTTCCTCGACCCATTATTCACTCTAGTATGCTGTAAGTCATCTATCTGCTTTCTAACAACCAAGCCGAATTCATTTTTATTGCAGATGCGCACGCAATATACCTACTCAACTTGCTCCTGGCATTTCTTCAACCAAAATTCGATCCCTCAATCCAAGATGACCTTATGGCTGATGAAATTGAAGAAGGGGGAGACACCGGCGTTACTAGCCCTCTCCCCAGCCAACGTGATGACGAGTTCCGACCCTTTGTTCGACGTTTACCAGAATGGCAATTTTGGTGAGTGAAAACAGGGTTTGTCCTATTACTCCACTAACGCCCCTCCGAGGCTATCATCAACGCGGGCCACCTTGTTAGCTATCTTTTGCACAACTTCCGAAATATTTGACGTGCCGGTTTATTGGCCCATCCTGGTCATATATTTCTTCGTGCTGTTTGCATTGACAATGCGACGACAGATCCAGTCAGTATTTTTCTTTCGCTACCTATAACACCGATTGACAAGCTGCTGTAGGCACATGATAAAGTACAAATATGTGCCATTTGATATTGGTCGCAAGACGCGTTACGGAACTAAGTAAATGCTGACACAATTTGCCAAGGGGGGAAGGAGGACTAGCTATGAGGAACTAGCTAGAGCTCCATTCTGTTCATGGAGCTGTAATTTCGATGGAGCTGGAAACATAGGGCAAATGACCATTATCCTAAACCTATACCCTTAATGTTGTTTGTAGTACAACGGAGGCACACCTGGTGACGCTTGATAACTGATGACCACAAGGATTCTCCAGATTCCTTGTTTGCGTTTTGCTTCAACAATCCTATAACCTCTGTTAAGATACCTAATGCTTACCACCATTCAAGTCATGCTCTGGTCATAATTTCCCCACACAGGAACTATTATCCTCACAAAATTATAAGTATGTTGGACAAAGTATAATTAGTGTCACTTAATCAACGTTTTCTCCAATAGTCTTGGTTGACATTCTCGTCAGTAACACGTGCACCCTTACGTCACAAACCTCTTTACATATCTGTGTATGCATCATATCAAAGGTACCACAAAAATGGTAGTAATAGCTATAGTATAATAGCGGCGCGGCGTGCCAGTCCCCGACTCACAACATCCCCAGGGGCCAAATACACACCAGAATCATAAGTCATAGATCACGAACAAAGCAGCCATATTTTCATTAGGGAAGAGTTACAGTCAGGACAAAGATGTAAGTTCAGAGCTGATTTGATGCATGTTATTCTATGATAGTCTAACAGCAAACCTTCAAAAGCACAAGGTAGCCTTGAGAAAAAAGTAAATTTACCCAAGTTGGTATTTTGTAATAAATGAAGATTTAGATCATCTATAACCTCAGTGATATCCTCCAAGGAATAATCTGTCATGGAAACTCCACATCTAGACTGGCTACAGGATGCACAGATTTGACCTGGAGGCTGGAGCCCATTGGGTTTTGTCTCTCTATATTTTTCCAAATAGCTACAGATAACATCTGATGAAAGTATAGTTGGCCAGTTGTGTATTATATCTTGTTCAAGCTTCAAATTATAATCAATCTTTTCCTGTCTTTGTATAGTATATAGATCCCTTCTGTATTTAAGATTTCTAAGATTGAAAGATGGTAAATAGGTTCTTTTAAAGTCAATGATACCTTTAGAGAATGTGGAAGATCCACTTTTAATAGGGTAGGGATTCTGTTTGCTCAGTTTGGTAAATGAGTTGAATAGTTCTGTTTGTTCACAGGATGTATTTGAATTAGTTACAAAATTTTCAGGAACCAAGATAATGTGGATTCACCAAATTTTGCAAAAAAATAATTGTAGAAGAAAGGTAAGGGTTTGTGGGGAGAATTTTTTGTAACCTATGATATAAGTTTGTGCCTAATACATAAAAACTGATGTAGAACACTTGTTGTGTATGTTTAGACTTCTTAGCAGGTGTGGTTGAAAGACCCAGAGATCATAAACGTTGCCTGAGATCAGCAAGAAATAAATTTTGCAGTAAAGTCATGTAATGACTTCCTTGGAAAAAAACCAAGGAGGGTGGGCCTCACTAGTACTAAGTGGCAGAGAAATAAATGAATTCAAAAACAGTAGAGGATGAAACTGAGAGGCAGATACCTGGAAAGGTGTAAGAGATAAATATGACTCCAATTGTAAATTGTATATTAAAAAAGCACCTTTGCCAAAGGTGTACAGGATGTATGTTTCTTATCAGATGTTGTCAAGAACAAAGAGGATATCCATGTTGAAATAGAGCATTTTTCCAATTTTTATTTTCTGACATATGGATGCATCTTTACAGAATGTGAAAACATTGAAACAGTTTTGTTGCCTACTGTAAGCAGGATCCTGATTTGGTTGGTGTAGGGCAAGCACAGGATGATTTTTATGTGAGATATCCCCTTCAAAAGGTAGTTTGGTAAAATGTAATATTTGTAATAGATATTTGATTTAGAGTGTACAACCACTGAGATACAAGCAAAAGCAAAGTAGAGGTGAACAATTGTATAACAAGAGTGGTTGAGTACAAATCACAAAGCACATCAAGGGATGTCAAACTTGAAAGATCGGACCCTGGAAAAACAAGGTCATGTGATGAATATTTTTTCTTGCAGATGGTTGTACAAAATCTTTTCAACAGACCCTCCCTATTACTTACATAATAGAGTTGGGGATACATTTTATGCTTTTTCTCACCTAAGCACCCCTATTTCCATGTTTTTTTCAGTAAATTGGTGAATTGTAGTGTTGAACCCCATCTTGCTGCTCCAAACTACCACACCTTACTTTTTTATGTCACTATTGATACCCTGTTTGAATTTTGCAGCATGCTGCCTTACTTGATGGTTGACTTGATATTACATTAGAACTTGTATGACAAATAAGGATACCCAATTGGCAATGTGTACAATTGTTAACCCAGTTTTAGATTGTGCCTTCTATGGAACTGGTGTAGCTGGATTCTGGAAGAAATGGAAATTAGCCTCCACAGAAGCATAAAGGGTTGTAGGTGGCTTTCAAAAATGATATCAAATGGAAAGGAAGTCAGCCTGGGTCAAACCTCTCTGAATCCCATGTTTCCCATGTCAACATGCTTCATCTGGTGGTATGGAGCGGGAGGAAGGAGGAGTTGTATTATATTGACATGGTCTCCAGATGGAACAGTCAATTCACTGTAGTCATAAATTCAGCAGAGTTTTAGAAGAAACCCCTTATTTATTAACATGTTAGTTACTAACTTGCTCAAAAGGGTATGTTAAATATTGTTAATAACCAAATTAAAAAGCAGTCTTGCAGATTGTTTGAATCTATTAACTCCTATTGATGATTGATCACTCTCCCCACACACTGCTACCTCAGGACTGCACAGTAATGGCATAATCCCACTTTTTGCTCAGTTCATCCAGACAGTTTTGGGCAACTTTGGGCGATTTTGATCCAGATTTTTCACCTGGCCTCTGGAAGATAGTATTAGAGCAATATGAGAAACATATTGCTCTAATACTATGTCCTAACATCAACATGGCTTTCTGCCTCATGCATAGTCTTCCAAGCTCTAAAAGCCTTGATTGATCTTACATCTCCAATTTTTGTTAAGACGTTCTCAGAAAGTACAGGAGAGGTTAATATCACTCAGAAGAAAGCAAAAGGGCCAGATACAGTGCGGGACAACGCTTCTTGATCCGACCATGGGAATTTGTCCCTCCTGCACTAGGTCGTCCCTAAACTACCTAACACCTCATCCCTAATTGACATCACCTTTCATCAGACCACTCTTTCGGCCTGGGCCACTATCCTTTTATACCATATCCAAATTTTTAACTTATCAGAGCTGATCCTGACTATCTGCAGGGTCATCTCATCTTGCCTGTACTGGGGGCTCCACTTATCCGTTCACATCCACCTCATCAACTACCAGGCCACACGAGGACACCACAACTCTAGTACTCTGCTTCGCACAGATCCTTAGGGAGCGTCACTGCCAACATTCTCGATGATTTATTCATACTCGCTTAACCACTACACCCAAACACAAAAGGAGGAAGGGGTCTGGCCCCCGATCAGCTACTGTCCCTGCACAGAGCACACCTCTTGGGGAGAATGCCAGTTTATTGACCAATGGTGGGATTTGGCAGCCTCATTTTGGAGGGGAGTCATTGCTTTGGGAGAGTGGTGTGGAACAGGGGGGAAAGTAATAGGGGGGATTCAGGAGAGGGGGAGCAGGTTTGAGGTATGGGTCATTCATTGAGATTGGACATTTATCTTCGACACTGGGGGGGAGTAATGGGTTTCCAGGGCAACCTGAAAATACCAGGAGGGGAGTGGAACGGGGTACCAACATGAAGGGAGGGGACCATGCCCTGACAAGTGAAGGCAAACCTTTAAGGCATTGGGAGGTTCAGACATGGTACAGTACAATACCGTTGGACTGCAGGTATCCTCAGTCTAGACCTGTAATATGACCTGGAGAGCAACTTAGTGTACAGCTCCACCCTGATGGCCCATTACAGATTACTTAGTGGTAATAGGTGTTTATGCCTGCATGTAGCTGGGTCAAACCCACATGCACTTAATATTATTATATGACCAAAAAAAAAAAAAAAAAAAAGATACAGTGCAGGAAGATGAAGGGGAAGGGCCTAACTGGGATTGGTATGGGGGGGTTTTTTTAACAATTATTAACAATTATTAACAGTGTTAATGACATTTCTAACAATTTTTAACATGTTATTAACATCTGTGAATAAGCCCCTCCAAAGTTGCCACGCTAGTAGCCTGCTAACCTTGGAGTTTCTTCCTGAACCCTAAAATTCAGGTAAACAGATTATGTGAGTACTGGTAGTAAATAACACACAGTACATATACCTACAAGGGAGTCTGAAGAAACAGGCTGACCAGTGAGCAATTGAGCAGTGAACACGCCAAGGTGTGGCCCACCAGGGAAGGATCATATAGTTAAAAGCATATAGGATATGAGTAGTTTTCATGTGCTCCTTTTTGTCCAGGCATGTTTTGCTAGCCCTCTGTTCAAAATATCCCAGAGGTATGCGAAGCTGCTGAGTGGTGTATGACACTGCCTGATCATAAGAAAAACACTACATCTTGTCAACCATCATATTCATTGTGTCAAGTATCTATGGCCATACTTGTTGTTCAAGGGTGCGAGACCCTGAGTTCCCCGAATCAGCTGTCTTACAGCTGTTACTCATAAAGTTGGTGGAGATGGAAACCTGTAGAAGCTGTATTAAGAACGAATCTATATACACTGGCACTGCCATACCGACAAGACGAGTTTCAGCCAGTAACCAACTATTGGATACTTGGACAAATCGGTAACTGTATTCGTGGATGGGTGTTCTTTGGTGGCTTAAACAAATGCCATTTTTAACTGTGATATCTCAAGGGCCCTCGTAGCCTAGTCGCGAAAGAAGCAATGTCGAGTCACCGGAGGAGTTTCGGCGCTAGCTTCACATCGTAGTATTAGTCGATTTGCGTTTTCGCGAGCAGCAATTTCACATTTTTTATTGCATTCTCCCGCGCTTTGATTAAACGTTTACCCTTCCCTAGGTCAAGTGTGGAATAGTCTTGTGTGACCTGTTTACTGGGTTCCCCGATGCCCGAATTAGTCAAGGTGTTATATTCTGAGCGAAGTTCGGCCAGAATAACATCCAATGTCGACAAGGTGGAGATACATTCACGAAGACTCTCCAGCTTCTTGAATATCATGCAAACTTCTGACGCACTGGTTTTGATATGAGAAAACCGCGCTGGGCCTAGTAGCGTGCCACCATACCTACAGTTAGTTGATTAGGGACGATTATATGAACGGGATGATTTATATGGCTCACCATCGACTAACAATCACGACCGCATCGATGATGGCGTGCATTTGCATAACTTTGAGCACCTGACCTCCTGCCCAACTTTCTCCATCATCTGCACTACCTGTATTCAGTTGAAAGTCATCTGGACCTCCGAGTCCAGACCGACCAGATTTCAGTCCCATGAATCGCCAAGCCGCAATCTCATGAGACGCAGGCTTAGAACCATGCAGGACGTATTTCACATGATGAATCCGTGTGCGAACTTCTTGGACGGAAGTTGCTTGATAGATATTGGCGACAAAGATGGATCCTCGATCGCGAATTTCCTGTGAGGTTGCTAAAGGATCTGGGGGAGGATGTGATGTCTGGATATACGCGTGCAAATTTGTCTGGTCTGAACTTGCGGCCGACGAACTTGCGGAATCCCCATGATCCATCGACATGAATTGGAGGAAGAGGCTTGCTTACTTACATGGAGCTTGCGTTTACCAGTTCACAGTAGTCACGCGACTGCCCGTCACTGTGCATGTGCCATGGACCCGACATCCGTGGCGCCCATGCATGCCTACCATTATGGCATATAATCGTAGGTTCGTCTCCCTCCTGAGAGACGGAAGTTCCAAATTTTCCCCTCCTCCCTTCCATGTGTAATTGGTTTCAAGTTGTGGAACTAGTTCCATTGACTTTACATTGGGTTGTGTGGTTACAATAATGATGATAAACAACGAGTATGGGGCCTCATGAGTAGCAAAAAAAAAAAAGAATTGGAACAAAGAAACAATAAATTGGAATGGACGCGGACCCATTTCCGGGAGGGTGAAGCAGGTGTGACTTCAACACGAAAAGTTTGATGATCAGGGTGACGGCGTCCGCAACAACGATGAAATGACGCAGAAGATAAATCCTATGGTGAGATCCAGGAGAAATGGTAGTATAGATATGGAGCATCCGTCATTCGATACGTGTAAATGGGGCGAAGGCGTAATGGATCAAATTTGGGCCTTTCGCGTCTATGAGGAGCGAACCTCTGTTGCAACTTCTAAGAAATGCGATGTTGACACCAAGTTGTGGATATGGGTACTAGTGACCAGGGACATGCAAATCGTTCCACGAGGACAGCGATGCGAGGAGGTTCGTCAGATTTTATGCCAGAAATCTCGCGTTGGTTGAATGTGTATGACCAAACCATGAGTATCCCGATGCTGTACGGTTTCATTGTAGAAAACGGCGGAGGAATAGGAGTATTATCTCTGCAGTGAAGCAGAATGATATCCTTGCGGTGTGCGCCCAGGAGGGACAGAACTAGATCCTGAAGGAGGGTTCGGGGGTTGATTTGAAGAAGAGCTATTGCCCTCTTCATCCTCAGGCTTGGGTTTTGGAATGACGCCGTCTATACCTCTGTATCCATACGCTTTTCCGAACTCCTTAATCATCGCCTTTCCCATTAGGCAGACCCATCCAAGGCCTTCACCGGTAATGCTTTGTCCGGGCCAGAACAACTCGCCTTCTTCATCTTCGAAGTCAGGTTCGTGTTCTTCGGTTGGCGACAAAGTGGTGTGAATTACGCGAGCAAAAGTATTGGGAAAGAAACGAGCCAAAATGGGTAGATTGAGAGTGTTTTGCGACGTTGTCATACACCATCCTGCTGCAAGCGTCAACGCAGTGTGGTTCTTCAAATTTTGAACAAGCGTTGGACCAATGGGTACAGTAACCGAAGTCATTGCCGTCATTACATGGGCAGGGATGGGTGCGCCTTGAAGACGGTCTGGCAGCAAGGGGCCAGGGATAAGGGTCTGTCCAGGACCATGAGGTGCTGCCAGATGAGCAGGAGAATTCGATGACGTTGATGCCGCAGTATTCGGAGTGCTGCCATCGCGTGTAGTGGGGGTTGAATTAGCGCTATTTATTGGTGCGATACTCGCTGGGGATGGTAACATGGGCGGGGTGGCTTGGGACTTGGGTACGAGATGACCAGGGTTCATCTCTGATGCGATCTCCTGTTCTGCTTTTATGGCGGCCTGTAGAAGTTGGCTCTTGCAGTTGGCATGAGCTTTATCCATTTCGCTGTCCAGCTCACTTCGTGTGATATATGTCATTTTGCGTCCATGGATGAAAGCTTCAATCATGAAGCTAGTGTCTGGTAAACAAACGGGGGAAAAAAATAGAAAGCAGGGCATGTGTAACTTACATGAGCCCAATAAACGCTTTTTCCGCATCTATCATCCCTTCTTCGGCCTGCCATTTTAGCTTGCACCAGCTGAGGAAGCCTTCAATCGTGCCCCAAGTATCCCGGTAACAATGCCGTCTACTGTAGTCCCTGTTCCATATGGAGTATGTAAAGCAAACTAGAGCATCTACAAGCTCCAAGCGTGCAATGAGGCCACCGTGTTTGTGATACGGGGAATTTGGAGGTGGTGGGTCCTGCAGAGGCCTGTACTCCCTGTGTGTGGGAGGATATGTGGACCAGAAGCGTGCATCTCCTGAATACTTGAGCATTCGACCAGCGTTGTGATATCTATCGTGTAAGCTATCATAGTGCCGTGATGATGGCTTGCCTCGCTTGGGCCTCCGGATGGGGACGATATTGGGGGGAACGGTAACGACTGCGGTAGGAGCAGGGGGTGGCAAACGTGATGACGAGGCAATGATGGGCTCTTCGCGCACCTCGCCATCTTCGCAGGGCTCGTTACGAGGATTATAGACGGGGGTGTGATTGGGAAGTCGAAGATGAGATGAGAGGAGGTGGGCAGGGGGCTGGTGGTGTTGGTGGGGTGGCGGGCGGTCTGATAGTACAGAGCTTGTTCTGGGCCGTTTGAAGGTCTCGTGCGTGGATGGACCATCTAGCTTTCGCTTGACACCGGGTGCGGGGGAAGCTGCGCGAGAAGCTGGGGGGGAAGGTGGGAGTGTGGGAGGTAGAGGTGCTGACAATGTGCCAAGAATCTGGATTCAATGGAGGATATCAGGAATAGGAGAAGAAGTAGAATAGAGAATGGGAGAGGACCTCGAGGTTTCTAAGGATTTGTTTTCTTGTCCATCTGGTGCTGAGGAGGAAGGGTGGTGAGTAAGAAGAGTGAAGTGAGTGGATGGATGTGCTGACCGTTTAGGAGGATGTGCAGATGAGGATGAGGATGAGGAGGGAGGGAGGGGCATTGTGTTGGATGTGGGAGAGAACAAGGAACGGGACGTGCAGAATGGAAAGTAAAGCCAACGCAACAATGGAACGAGTGTCACAAGTCGGCGGAAGCAGAAATTGGAAACTTGGGGCCACAGCTATACCGCAATTGTCCACCGGCTTCGGCTCCTTTCGGCCTCTCCACATCCTCCTATACTGCTTTATTCACACTTTAATTCACCACTGCAATGTCCGATAGCAGCATGTTTCCCATCCCATCTTTCTCTTTGTTTTATTTTACTTTCCTTTCTTTTATTTTATATTTATATAATATGTAATTCCACTCTGCACCCCAATCGACCGCACCGAAGATGCCCCGCACGCTGTCAGAAGCCCAGAAGCCTGGGGGGTTTCTTCATCAGCCATAATCCCCCCTCCCCTTCGGTGGAGCTAGCTCTCCCTAGGTGCAGCAGTCCCTGCGCCTGTCAACCGTGTCTCCAACGCGTTGCCAACGCTCTGCATTGCCCCCTCCCCATTTTAAATGTTTCAAGGGCCTTTGAATCTAACCGTCTTTCCCATCTAAGCGACTGCCTAAGCCTATCAGGAACTAAACACAAGTGACAACAGATAAAACTCCGGATATCCGCTAATCTGGTGCCTCAATCGCCGATCAGCGTCACTTACGTAATTCATAATGGCATCCCTTCCCTTCCTGCCTTCACTTCGCTAGCCAATTTCGTGCGGCGCATTCCATGCCGACTATTCAGTTGTGCAGCACAGTCCGTCATGTGAACCTCTGGGCTGGCCATCATGCCCACATGGACTGGGGCAAATCCAACTTTAAGATACCGTCACGGGTAAACAGTCCGCATGTCCTTCTCCTTCCGAGTTCCTGACATAAAACCTTTTGTCAGTAACCCGTCTCACCCGTGGTTAGGCACTCTCCACCCTAAACTCTCCACCGCAACGACGCAGAGTAAGGTACTCTGCGAGCTTCCCGGTTCAATGAGCATTGTACTAACCCCATCATCAAGGCTATCAAAGCTTTGACGCTTGACATAACCGGTTCGGATACGGTTGGTACAAATCCGTCAGAAGAGTCGTAAAACGTCATGTGCTTCCCACCCATTCGATATTACTCAGTCATCAGGGTAGAATATGACATTCATCAAAGTGCCAGCTCATTGTCCAAAGAACTGGTAGGAGATAAACCAACAGGCGCGTCGACGGTCGGTGCGGGTGTGCCGCCGCCCGACAACTGCGGGACAGAGGGCATTGAGACTTGGATATCCTTTTGGTCCGGTGTCAATTTTCGTGATGCGTTTCGAAGGATCACATCGCCATCAGAGCTTTCTCGAAAGGTGAAAGCGGAAATTGCTGGATGGAGTGGTCAATAAAAACCTTTCTGCTAAGAACAGACACCAGTGTCACTAGCCTGGGCTCCCCTACTATTATGGCCAACGACATATTCAGTATTATAGAATAGTGTGGACAATGTAACTTGGCAACTTACTGACGCCAACGGCGCTTCCAGACCCGTTCGGGTCCAGGTCAGCTGCCGGCACTGTCAATATCCCTACACCAGAAGATGTGTCGTTCACAGAAGAGTCCAACCGGGGAGCTTGGTCCCCACCATATTGCTTGAACAATGTGCTGCAGACGGCGTGCTTTTGGTTGAACACAGCCTGGTT
Source organism: Collybia mongolica (assembly GCA_013420905.1). Taxonomy (NCBI): domain Eukaryota; kingdom Fungi; phylum Basidiomycota; class Agaricomycetes; order Agaricales; family Clitocybaceae; genus Collybia; species Collybia mongolica. The sequence goes on from JAAXNY010000004.1 coordinate 2,773,573, forward strand.
AATAGCAGCGAAAACTGCGGCTCGCCTCGCCAATGATCACGACCATGTGACCGTTAGGTCACGTTTGTAAGTACACGCGACAGACGCGAAAAAGCTGCCTTCGATCCCAAAATAATATTGTTACGTAAGTTGTACAACGCAAAAACGTACAATTCTAAAGAGAATACAGGATTTGGAGCCCAGCGACGCGAAAAAAGAAATCTACTGTACAATCCAATTAATCCATCCTGGTCGAGCCTAGCTGTTAAAAAGAGAGGAAGGATGGAAGGAGGGAGCGGAGAAATATAGAAATGAGAGATAATGTACAAGATTCCATCTTCTTTACATTCGTTTTCTTTTCGTTTACTTTGCACGGGATTTTCCTGTCCCTCGCTTTCTAGATGGTCGTTTGGCAGGCGGAGCAACCTTTGGTTCAAAGCTTCGAGCCTTGTTGGCACGGCCCCGAGTGATCATTCCTTCCTCCTTTTCTTCCCCATCCTCAGAGTCTGACACCTGGTGATCGTCCTTAGCATCCAGTAAGCTGCCTTTCTTGACGGTGTCGATCTCCACCGCCGTGATGGCAGATAACACAGAAACAGAACGCCTATCTCGTGCCTCTGACACAACGGTCTGCGAGGAGGCCTGGGACGTTGACCTATTGCGAGAATGAGATAAGGAAGGGGGAGTAAGAAGCATTGAGGGTGGGCTCGATGCCCTAGATTCAGATAAATCGGATGTGAGGAATGGTAGGGGTGATTGTCGAGGTGCCTTCCGTTTCCGAGAGCGGGGTGTCTCCCGAATGGGTTCAGCTTTCTCGCTCTCAGGACTTGAATCGCCTTGAGGGTCATCGACAGGGTTGGACGCGTGGTCCATACCGTTCGGAAGGAAGACTGGTACCATCGTTGGAGATGTAGATATTTCCTGTGTAGTTTGTTTCTTCTGTAGAATGAAATCCTTAGGGCCCGGTAGTAGAGTGTTCGAAAGGCGACGTGGCCTTGACCTCTTTGTGGGAGGCTCATCTACATCGATACTTTCGATGTCATCCAAAAGGTCTCCAAGTGGGTCCCGGAGCTCTGTCTGCTGCGGCTTCCGCTTACGAAGATTTAAAACCCTCGGAGGGGATGGGGCTTTGGACGGATTCAAGATCGGATACCACCACTTCTTCTCGAAGAGTGGGGCTGATGTGGCCCCATGTAGCCCAGAGAGTATGAAGAGGTATTCTCTGGTGCCGTTCCAGGCCACAGGTGATATTATGAGCTGAGGGCGATGAACTAATAAATTTGCGGTCAGTTTGTTGGGCGGGAGGACAAGAGTGGTAGAAAGGTGCACGCACGCGCAATGCGATCAACGACCTCAGCTGTCTGGTATTTCTTTTCGTCACTCCAGAACATCCAATGAACGGGATCTTCGACTCTGTAAAAGACCGACAAGGCAGCGAGGCAGAAAACGATCTCAGATGGCGCTGCTGGTAGCACCATTTCGTCCCGAGCACATTTGAGAAAGGCCTGGACTTCAGAACATGAGGCAGACAGCACCCTATCTGTTCCACTCGACCAAACCCCAATGTCTATCTGAAGCCTCGGGGTAATTGTGAAAGAGTACTTTGAAGAGGAGAGGTACATGACTGGACCTGCCCTCGATGGTATGATGCTTTGAGACTCGAACGAAATGGGTGGTGGCGCAGTGGGTCGGGATAGGTCGAGCTCAATGGAGCGGAGATCTGACATGGGGAAAGAGCAGGTTTTTCCAAAGCCTTCCCATGACCCTTCAGTTGTAAGTCGTGAATTGGAAGCTATGTTGCTGTTATACATGGTGTTGGGGCACGATGGGGGGTCGATTCTGGTGGTACAAACAGGAAAACGAAATTTATAGAGTGAGGAAGTGAGAGATGGTGGGACGATTGTGATACAGAGTGAAATGCCTCCAGATCGCTCTGATAGGTTGGCGGGTGGTATTAGAGAAGAGGATGCCTTGTGCCAAAGCACGGGTTGACCCTCGGTGCAGTTCTCTTCGGAGCCATTTCCGCTTTCGCCAATTTCTGGATCGGGCGTAAATCGTGGGAATGTCGTCGATCAGCCACGCGTTTTCCACCATCTTCCTGCCAACGTCCCCAATGCTGTGTGTGCTCCTCTCTACCTTTTGTCATATCAGGTAGCTATGGACCTGCCTTTGTTTTTCTGTGCTGCCCAGTTGTATTCGGAACTGACCTCTGTTCAAAAAGAAAACACAAAGCGTCCTTGCTCACTCGACCCGTCATCAGATCACTTGGCTGTCATCGATCATATATCTTATCTTATCCAAGATCTCTCATATCATGGCGCCAATGATCCTCCATCCTAAGAATGAAAAAAAAAAAATTTTTGAAAATAAAACCCGGGTCTAAAACCGTCCACAATCTGATAAAGTATCAACCCAGACCAGCTGATAATCTCTCCCTCTCTTCGATGCTTGAATTCCACAAGTCTAGGTCCAAATCTGCACTCTCAACGACCAATAAAGCACGAAATACAAGTTTGGGGTTGATGTTAGGAGCTGGAGTATACGCTGGGATGGTTGGGATAGGAAGTTGTACCTGTAATACACTGTCGGCGCACAACGGAGGACTCAGGCAATCCAGAAACCTACTGGGGAAGATTCTAGATAACCAACCGTCATAATTGTAGCCCATTGTTCTCGAATCCATGGAGAGGACCAGGGGTCCACGCAAAGGGAAACATCTACCAGAATAGCCTTATTTTCGTCAATGACCAACATCAACCCTGTTGTAGCATCGTAGGAAAGCAGTCTATTTGGTACTCGGATTTTCTTCGTGAGTGGTGGGTGGTAAATGAGTTATGGGGGGCTAACCGTCCAGCTAGGCGAAGTTTTTTTCCCACTGAACCCTCTTTGACGGAGGAGACTCTAGTAGGACTTGCGGTATCTGTTTGCTGCGGCATTATGAAGCAACTTCACTCCTACAGTAGTACCCAAATTTCTGAAAGGCCGCGTTGTTTGGCGTTGTCGGCCGATTCAAACTCAATGAACATTCGTGCCTTGCTTGGACGTGGTCTTCACGGAGCGAGGCCCTTTCTAAATGCTTGAACTTCATGCCTAAGGGAAACCCGTGAAATGGCATTGTTTCGTGTATACTTGTACGCATGCCAAGCAATTTAAATAAATCTTTGGAACTACCTCTCCAATAGCCCCTGTGGATGAAAAGTACTACAATAAAAGCTGACTGGGTTCAGGGACTTGATGGTATGTGGGTGGTGTTTAAAAGATATAGCTTATTACAAGCCTCATGGTCAAAACCAGTAGTTTCCTTGGTAAGTACACTGAGAACAATGAAGACTGTGAAGTTCACCATTATTCTGGCTGATTTTCACAGTTCATCAAGTTTTATGGTGAAATGAGACTTCATGTACTTTGGGAATTTCACCTACTTTGTGGATAAAATTTTTTGAGAGCTTCAGGAAGGTGAATTTCATACTAGTGTATCATGAATTTCAGAATTAGGCATTTCTGTCCTTTTCCATGTCAAGCTCCATTAAAGACTTAAGGCATACAACAATTGCCCATTTAAATACCATATTCTTTCACCCTTCCTGTAAGGAGCTGTGTCACCAAGAGGCTGAGGCAGGGAGCAACATATCCAGTAAGACCAACCATGCAGGAAAGAGACAAGCATAGAACAAAATAGAGGCTTGATCACAAGTAGAGCACCCAATCAAGTCTATTGCAAAGGTGCCCTTCCATGGAGAGGAAGGGGCACCTTATATACAGTACATTGTGGCTATGTCTCAAGTAACAACAGAATCTGATATCAGTAACTCTACTGATGCAACAGTCCATCACTGTGTATCCAGAAGGGGGGGGGGGTTCAACCATTTAACTGTGGAACCCTAATTTCTTACTTTAAATGGGTGGATTAAGGCCAGGTGAATTTTGGATGAAATTTCATTTGTAATATATGTTGACATTTTTATCTATTAATTGGATGGAGTTTAATCTCACAAAAAATCTCACAAAAGGATGAAATATGTGAGATGTTTTTGATCCAGTAGAAGGGTATGAACTTGATCCAAAAGATAAGGTGTTCTGTGTATGATTTTCTGGAATCTAATGAAATGGGTGTTTGATTTTCCCAACCCTAAGGAATAATCTCAGTCTAACTTGACTTTCATCCTTCAAGGGGATACTTTAGAGTGTGGGGAGTTTTCATGCACCAGAGAAATGGGAAAAGTGTTTTCTTACTTTTAAGTGAATAATTCTGAACTAGAAACAACCTAGATTAATTAGACACAAAGCTATATACTCATGATACTCTTGTAATAGAAGGAAAGTTTGTTAACTATGAAACATGCACTGGTGCCAATGAGTTACTTCAGCTAATAATTGACCACTTGCCACAGTCTGTGCCCAACTACACATTGCACTTGATTGAGATTGACAAATTTTGTTGATCCCATTTCCTTGTAGTAGTTTATCTTACATCTGTTGATTACTGCATCCAAGATTTGACTTGCTTGATGATTGTGTAGATGAGTGAATCAGCTTGGATATTGTGTTCAGGAGATGTAGGGATTTTTACCATGAGGAAGCAGAGAATTTGACCAAAGAAGTTACACAGCTCAAACTCTGGTGCACAATGCCTGTGATGAGCATATTTGTCAACATCAAGTTGATACTGAGGCTTATATGAGTTGGTGTATAAGGAGCAATCAATTAATCCTAAGATGGCTCACCCAAATGAACAACATATCTTGGCTGTTGGCTCTAAGTGGAACAAGGTCACAGCCATGCATGGTATCACCACCCTCCAGGTGACACACTTGGCCATATTGGGCAAATTTAGTGTTCCAGGGTATAAGCTTTTGAATGACTAAAACAAGCTGGTTGAGGCAAATGGCCAAGGTTGCAGTTAGTATTGTCCAATGAGGACCAGAGAGTGCTTCTAGAAGTCCCTTGGATGGAGTAAGGCAATGTGACAGGTCTGAAAATATAATGAGCAAGCAAGCACGTAAACAAACCAAAGGCTTGCATGTGGGTAACTTGATATTCTGAGCATGAGATGAGGGGGGGGAGTGACATGAATTTTCTCATGCAGCTCATAGAGGAGGGTTATGTGCTTCAGCTGTGCATAGGAGGTAACATACTTGTTGATGTTGGCATAGGTGAATCATTGGCTTTTGATATGACAGAGTATGTTGCCACATTGATGCTCTGTTGGCAATGCCCAGTAGGCCCAAGACAGACCCATATGCCTGATGGTTGGTGCAATGTGCAAGAGCACATGAATAGTGAGGGGGCATGTAGCTACTTGCTGTGGATCATATTGGTAGTATAGCCTGTAGTTTCGTCAGGTGGCGTCTTGTCAGCGATGAGAATGACTTACCATTCATACTCCTCAACCCAATGCTGGAAACCTCTCTTGATTTCATTGACTTGTTTGCAGGTGATTTCAAATTCTAAGCAAATTGTTAACAGGTGAATTAATTTAATGAAGTGTTTGTAATATTGAGTATGTAGCACCTATCCCTTAAGGAGGGTGGGTGCAATAATACAATGTCCAGACTGAATGTGTTTCAGCAATCATCTGCACCCCCTCAGATGCAATAGATCTAAATGATGCTGCAATTGTCCCTCCTGTGTTTTCGGTAGCCCTTCTGATAGCCTCCCATACCATTGGTGACAACACATAGCCTTTACTGTTGTGGGGAAGATCCTTGAATTTCCCAGTCCAAAGGCAAATCAGATTTGGAATGAGGTTAGACCAGATAAGATGCATGAAATCATATTCATCTTGTGGCTCTGGGAAGCTGTCATGGCACAATAGAACATAGTATTTTGTTAATAATGAGGATGGGATGCAGACTCCTTTGATTGTGCACATCTGACATGGTGAAATTGTATTATGGCCTTTCATGCACATGACCATAGAGATTGTGGGTATATCATCAAAAACCACAATGAGGTACACATGTAGGAGGAAGACAGAATTGGTGAGCACATCAAAGACAGACACACACATCTTGAGCTGCAATAGTTTCTAAACAGGGGGCCACAAAAATGAATCCATATCATCAGGTTTCATTGGCCCAGGGATTGTCCCAAGTGGAGTGATATTTGCCTTGAGAAACTGCTCTTTGGGAGGGAGGTTATAATTAAATAGTATTAATGGCCATGCAGTCCTGGTATGGCACTTGAAAGGACCAAAGTTGTCAGTGGATAACTGTAAGGGCAGCATTGCCACAAGCAATACCAAAGGGAGAGCAATATGCATGGTGAGGTCAACCATGTAGGGAAGGGGGCACTAAGGTGCAGGCAGCTTAATTGCATGAGGGAGACCCAGACCTAAGTTATTGCAAAGGTGCAGACCACAAAGGGTGAGCACCATCTATATATGGTACATTGTGCAGATAATCTATGGAAGTACTACAGAATCCAATATAGGCCTGCTTGGGTGTGCAATGGTGCACTAGTAAGGTGTCTATAAGGAGTAATGGTAATGTCCATGAAAGGGGTAAGGGGTGGGGTCACAAGTGTGAGTAGAGTTATACATACCAAAGATATCAGGTGTACAGTGGCATATGGTGAACATACAGTAATGTGAGGTTAGTCTGAGTAACTAGATAGGGGTGAACTAGTGCTCTCCTTACAATAACCCAAGTGTAATATTGCAGGGATCAGAAAAGAATCACTTTGGGAGCTCTTCATCACTAATTGTGATGAAGGTCTCCCAGAGTAACAAATAATAAACACATTGAAAATATCAGTTATTTTTGTTGGGTTATATAGGTGCTTGGACTGGTATTGCATTTTCTTTGCATAGGAAATAATCACAAGCATTGCACAAAGGTGGGGAATGATAGGGAGGTACTCTAAGTATGAGTATGATGACCTCCTATCAGCTTTGTAGTGGTTGGCATTACACTTCAGGGCATTTTGTGAGAGATTCATAGGGGCCAGTGTAGCAAATACATGATGAGGGACAACAATTGTAGTGTACTAATTGGAAGCCAGAGAGAAACTGAACACATTTTTCTGTATCCTTCAGGGAATCTCCTGGCAACTGGGTGGATATGTGATGAAGTTTGTTGAATGTGATATTGGAGAGGCTGTCTTTGACTTTGATAGCATAGAGACAGAGGAGGACTAGGTCACTTTCATCCATTATTTGGTCCGAAACTACATATCAGGTATCAGTAGAGGAGTATATTAGAGTGGACAGACCTAATTGTGAGGCTTGCTTCAAGAAGCTCTCTCCAAGGAGACCCCATACCAAGACTCTTTGACTCGAACCCTCACACCAGAAACTAGGAAACACTGGTTGCAAAAGAGCTCTGAAGTCTAGGGTTCCAGAAGAAACCCCTTATTTATTAACATCATAGTTTCTAACAGGTTAGTAACATGTTAGTTACTAACTCACTCAAAAGGGTATGTTAAATATTGTTAATAACTAAATTAAAAAGCAGTCTCACAGATCGTTTGAATCTATTAATTCCTATTGATGATTAATCACTAACCATCCCCCCACACACTGCTACCTCAGGACTGCATGATAATGGCATAATCCCACTTTTTGCTCAGTTTATCTGGACAGTTTTGGGCAACTTTGGGTGATTTGATCCAGATTTTTCACCTAGCCTCTGAAAGATTATTGGAAAATTATGGAAATCACAATTTTTCTCATATTGCTCTAATACTATGTAGTGATGTGCAGGGCCCGGCCCAAAGCCCGCAAGCCCGTGAAGCCCAGCCCGTGAAGCCTCAGCCCAGCCTGGCCCTAGTACCAGGCTTGTGAGAGCCTAGGGCTCAGCTCAACGTCTCAAAAGCCTGAGCCGAGCCCACAAGCCCGGGCATCCGGGGGTCGGAGTGTGAAAGGTTGCGATCACTATTGATGACGAACCAACTGTACAGTTTTGAAGCCACCATCAAAAAAGAACATCAAAAAGTCCAGGGACAAGGTACGATCCTGTGCCCAGATCATTGTGATGTCAACAAACGCTCAATCAGCGCTTCGCCCAAAACGGACAGTAACCGCTTCGAGCAAACTCGTGGACCCCCACAACACGGCTCAGCACGATGTCCAGTCTCACAAGCATGCTATTGAAGCGAAACGAGCAGCGGAATCTGCTGGTCACCAAGACGCAACGAGTGCTGGTGAACCAGCTAATCTATCATCCCCATTGGGACCACCCATTGTCTCGTCGCAAGGGCCACAAATCGTCACAAAAAACTCAACCACAACGGAAGAGCTCGACGGTAAGGACTCAGACAGCACAGGTAAACAAATTGGGCACCATAAGCAACTCCCATTTCACTGTTTTACCTTTTGACCACCCACGAGCTCTAGGGATCAAAAAGGCTCGGCATGCGATTGTAATTGATGAAAGCGATGAAGAGATGGATGTCGTGGCGGCGACAGACACTGGAAAGGCTTCAAGCAAAGGTGCGTTCCAGTCTTTTCATTCCTGCATTTGGATTAATACAGAATATGATATTGTAGAGAAGCTGCACCACAACAATGATTCGCATCGATCTGATGTCACTGGGTCGGATGGATTTTTGGCGGACATTGATGTACAGGCTGTCTCTGATACCATTCAGAAAACCAACTACAAAGATCGGGGTCGCGACATTGACCATTTCTTTAGTCTGTTGTATAAGGCTGATGGGAAAAAATTTCGAAATTGCCAAACATGCTCGTGAGTCTCATCCTGACCCCGTTGTGTGCTGTTTTGTTGACAAAAACCACAAGAAAAAAATCTCCTGGTCGTCCTGTTGCCCTCGTTGCACATGTATCTACCTTACGACGACATATGGAATCATCCCATAAAGTATTTAATTTCCCTTACTCTTCGTTTTTATTGATGAGAAAAACCGTGCTACGTTAGGCAATGTATAGAAATTGGGCAGAAAAAGAAGGTTTCCCATCAATGCTACCAAAGGATGCGGAAAAACGCCGTCAGGATGCCGAAACCGAGAAGCAAATGCGTCTCGACCCTCACCTCACCGAGAGGCTCCTGAAGGAGAGGGTAATCCCGTATACCGATAACCTCTTCTGTGAAGCTGCTATCGAGTGGCTTGTATCTACCGACCAGGTAACGTGGTATACTGTATTGCTTGTTCCTTGTCTCTAATCAACGAATCACATTACAGCCAATCCAAGCACTCGAGCATCCAGCATTTCAAAACATGATCCATACTGCTGCTCGCGCAACCAATGGAGTCAAAATCCCCGATCGCCGTCAAACTCGACAAGCGGTTATTGATATGTTCAAGGAACAATTAACGGCACTACGCAAAAAGCTAACGGTATGGCCCACCCAGAGCTTTTGGTGCTTTTCTCATGCTACGTTGTCTAGAGTGACAGAGTGAAAGGTAAAGTAAGCCTCACATGCGATGCGTGGCAGGCGTCGAATAGCGATGCCTACTTTGCTGTGACCGGTTCCTGGATTGAGGAGAGTGATGGGAAGTGGCAAGTTCAATCAGCGCTTCTTGGATTTACACAACTAAATAATGCACACAATGGAGTCCGCCTCGGCCAAGCGTTGTTCAAGATTGTTGCACGAATCAGGATCGCTTACAAGGTAAATGTGTGCATATTCGCTCGCCTGCATCATGACTGATGGCATGATGAATATAGATTGGACATATCACCTGCGACAACGCCTCGAACAACAATACGATGATGGTAGAATTCTCAAAGCACATCGAGAATGCCACTGGGAAACGTTACAATCCAGATCAGAACCGCATTCGGTGAACCTCTTCGTTGTCATTTCGTCTTCTATGCCAATGTTGAACTGTTTTATAGCTGTCTTGCTCACATCATCAATCTCGCAACGCAAGCATTGATATCAACTCACAGTAAATCGAAACATTACAACCCGGGCGAGCCCGAGGCAGATCTTCCTGTCAATCGAGGATTTGACCGTGATGAAGTGGGACTCGTCCGTGCAATATGTGTGAAGGTAAGACGCTTCAATTATATGTTCTAATTGAAGTTGATTACTGTTGAACAGGTCCGTTCATCTGCAAAACGCAAGCAACTTTTTGCCGATATCCAGACGCGTGCAAAAGTAAAAGCCCATCAACTTCTCCTGGACATGGTTGTCCGTTGGTCCTCCACCTACCTAATGACTACACGTGCAGAATCAACGAGACCAGTAGGTCCCTAAAAACGGCTTGCTGATTGGCTTTGCTGACTGGTAATAGTATGTCGACACGTTTGTGTATGAAATCGGACGCGAGGAGCGGGACCTTGGGAAACGGCAAAAAATTGATCAGCTCCAGCTGTCAAACGATGAGTGGGGGCGTCTCACATTGTTCAACGATCTGTTAGCTGTGAGTAGAACGACTCCAGAAAATTTGTCACTGATGTCGGTCCGATGATATAGCACGCCGATAATGCGCAACAAGCCTTCTCATCAGATCAGGGACCAACCCTTCACCTCGCATTACCTGCTCTCGAAGCGTTGCACAGGGCTTGGACAAAACGGGCTGCTCGCACAAAATACTCGGACTTTGTTCCTGCTCTGAATGCCGGGCTTGCAAAGATTGAAGAGTACTATGATCGAACCGCTCAATCTGATGCCTATACATTTGCCATGTGTATGTGACATCGTCGTATGGATTCGGATCATTATTGACAAAATTCTCAGTACTTGACCCATCATCCAAAACGGAACACATCCAAATGTACTGGGGAGACGACAAGTTGGAAGAAATCAAGAAGCAGGCGGAACTAACGGTCAGTCAGTCTCACTCAATATTCCACCAGCGAGGCTGACAAAAGATGGTAGTATAAGCAACGATATCTCGAGATGTATGGCAACAATCCCGCACCACCCCAACCACAACAGACCGGAAAATCGGCGATGCGTAAGGTTGGAGTCCTCCTTCGTGAGTTGTCAGATGATGAAGACGAGCCCTCGCCGAGTGCAACGCCAGCCCCCATGGGCAATTCGAGTGAACCATGGCTCGCTGGTTTCAACAAATATTGGGACTCGAGGGACCATCTGGGAGATATGAGTATCGTCGAGTGGTGGGGTGTACATATCTCCATTCTCAGTCATTCCCCAATGCTGACACATTTACGCCAGTGGAACATTACTCGACACCCGGTCTGGGCGTCTCTTGCACGAGACTACCTGCCAGTCATGGCATCATCCGTTTCCAGTGAACGGGCGTTCTCCTCGGCTGGAATCACGATCAGCAAGCGCCGCAATCGACTCAAACCAGACATTGTCGAAGCTTTACAGTTTCTGAAGTGTATGTATCGCCGTGATCTTCTTTTTCGAGAGGATCCACGTGCCGAAACGGAGGTGGAGGAACTTGAGGGGGCGAGTCCCGTCGAAGGCAATACCCAGAACACAGAAGAGGGGTGGGATATCATAGTTAAGGATCTTCAAGATAACGAGGACTTCGAGGATTATGATGATGGTAATGTATTTGTTCAAGACATTTCGTAGGCACCTGTAGGCTGCTATCGATATTAAATGTGATTCCCCCCTACGGAGCCCGGGCCTAAGCCTGAGCTTGGCCTGACCCGGCCTGAGCCCTCTACCAAGGCTGAGCTCACGTCTTGGGCAAGCCTGAGCCCCACTAAGCCGGGCCTAAGCCTGCGGCTTTGAGCCCAGCCGGGCCCTGCACATCACTAATACTATGACCTAACATCATCATCATCATGGCTTTCTGCCTCATACATAGTCTTACAAGCTCTAAAAACCTTACTTGACTGATCTTACATCTCCAGTTTTTGTTAATATGTTCTCAGAAAGTTCAGGAGAGGTTAATATCACTCAGAAGAAAGTAACAGGGCCAGATATAGTGCAGGAAGATGAAGAGGAAGGGCCTAACTGGGATTGGTAGGGGGGAGGGATTTTTTCACAATTATTAACAGTGTTAAATAACATTTCTAACAATTTTTAACATGTTATTAACGTCTGTGAATAACCCCCTCCAAAGCTGCCATGTTAGTAACCTGTTAGTTACTAACCTCGGAGTTTCTTCCCGAACCCTACTGAAGTCATGTCACTTATTTCATTATCTTTCAGATGAATTTCATATGTGCACCACGAAATTGTAGTGGAATTTCTGTTGAATTTACTGCCTTTCTGGGTGAAAATCTACATGAATTTCAGTGGTGACAGTGAGAAGGTGAACCCTACACTGCCAGCATGGCATGCCTAGATGCATTTCCCCTGTGACTTATCCTTCTCTAAACAGGTGAAAATCCTGTGATATCCGGCACATGTTGTGGGCTTGACCTTGTCAGTTGCCCACCACAGTTACGCTCCACAAAAAAAAAACTCAACTTCAGATATTTACATGACAAACGGTGTACGACAAGAAGATTTTACATTTTTTAGTGTGTGGTAAAAGTGTGAACAAGAAGAGATGCTTTACCATTCGATTGATGACGCCGGCGGGGTGATGGCAGAGTCCGCGATCTGCGGATTGACGAATTAACCCGTAGATCTTACATTAACTTCAATTATTTTTGACGCAGTACATGGAAAAAAAAGAATAAGAAAATACTGTGTCTAGCGATGAGTGTGGATGTCGTTTGAATGCTGGAGGTCAGATATCAAATCTGCGCACAATTGTCTGGTTAACTTCTGATGTGACTATACATCTATCGTCGAAAGCGACCATGCTCTTCACTGTTTCACTTTCTCTAAAACGCTCAAAGGTCGGGGTCGGCGAAACCTCCGTCCCCGTTCCGGCCTCCAGATCCCAGACCCAGAGACTGCCGTTTGACCCAAGGCTAACACATCGTCCATCGGCAAGAGCGAGCGATGATATGGGGCCTACTTGGCCGTACAAGTTGCGGACAAACGTTAACCTTGGAGGGGGTGATGCGACCGAGTTCACAGATGGTAGATGCAGGCGATACAACTGTAGGGTCGTCATGGAACTTGTATACTGGCTTGGTCCAGCAGAAGTCGCGTCCACGGATGAAGAAAGGTGGATATTTTCTCCTGGAGCAACGACAACCCACTTTCCGTCGGTCTGAGTATCTGCCACTCGCGATACTTTGCGACTCCATTGCTCGCGGATAGCCGTGAGTTTGGTGTCATCAATCCAACCTTGAGGAACATCGAAAGCTCTGACTGTGCGCGTTGATACCACGTTCATCTGGCCAACGGTAGTCTGTGAAGGAACCAGGCGAGATCCAGACACATCGTCACATACCCCTTGTGTGGGTCCCGATATGACAAGTTCAGTTACACCAACTGACCAATGCGATGGGTAAACAGGGGCCGCGTATATAATTATGAGTTTGTAGTTTGCTGGTGTAGGAGTGGAGAGCACCAGAGACGTAGGTGGAAATGAAGTAAAAGATGTCAGGGTCTGCCTGTGTTGTGCGATATCACCTGAGACGTCGTAAAGAGATATGCTGAAAGTGGTTGAAAGAGTGATGAGGAGCGGATGGTGATACACGGCTTGTAAGACAGGCAAGTTCCTGGTGCTCCCTCGCCTTCGGATACGCCCGAGCTTCTCGTGTGAAGCAGATAGGTGCAGTGGGTTGATCAAAAAAAATATAAACTCTCCTGTTGACAAGAAGGATGCTAGGCGGATATGACCAAGAGACGGTGGAGCCTGGTCAATAGCTAGTGTCGTAATTTGACATGGATTACTTGATATTTGGGAATCACAACGCAGGATGTGGCTTGCCCCCGGTGGACCGAACAGATCAATAGAGGGGCGAAGGGAGGGACACGAAGGAGCCACGATTGTGAGGTGACCAGCGAGGTGAATGTGCATTGGATAGGGGTCCTCTGACCTGCTGATGGTGGGAGGTATGAGTGGATCTAGTCGGTCAATCCCACAGCGGCCTAGTAAGTTTTTATGTTCAGTAGGCATACTTCAAGATCCCGTAGGGCGCACCCTTTCTCCAGTTCGAGCTTATTCTAAACATCCACTTCCAATCTTTGGGGGCGTGTGAACCCGCTGCTCGACCTGGAAGGGACCTTACTTCTCGACCGTCAGATCTTGCACGAAATCCCCTGGCACCTCGAAGGCGGGGTCGCCCGAAAGTGACTAGGTAAAGGTTCCTCCAGAGTTCGTTATCGGCCGCAAGCCTACACCATTTTCTGTTTGTAGACTGAGCAGTACAAAGATCTACCCAGGAGAGATGTGAGAATATACATAAGATAAGTTCATCGTACAGCGAATCGTCGAATGATAGCACGTTTCTTGGTCTAGAGTGTTCCACTGGCCTAAGGGAGTCACGAAAGCGCTTAGGAGTTAGTAAGGGCGCAGAGGATAGATATCGCTTCAACATGGTGCAAAACGCTCGACGCTCATGTATGAGCCTCAGGATTACAACCACGATTTCACACGGAAGTGAACTCCGATTTGATTTCCAACTCGAGCTCAATCTCACAACTCCCCATGCGAATAGTTATGAAATGAATCTATCTCGTGGTTTCCAACAACTTCCTCGATCACTTCACGTATCACTTGAAAATCACAGGGGCTCTGTGAATGTCGCCCGCTACGCAAAAGGAACAGCAAAATACGTTCTTACAGGTGGCCAGGATAGGTCTATCCGTCTTTGGAATGCAAGTCTTGGGTCTGAAATAAAGGTGTTTACTGCGCATGGTTATGAGGTCCTCTCGATAACAGTGTGAGCGATTCTTCAATTTGACACCCCTCTAAACCTAAACACTCGAATACAGGTCTCACGACAACGCGAAGTTTGCTTCTTCGGGGGGTGACCGATCCGTGTTTCTATGGGATGTTGCCACTGGTGTCGCCATGCGAAGAATCGCCGGGCACATGAGCAAAATTCATGTCGTGGAGTTCAATGAGGATGCCACTGTAGTTGCAAGTGGTGCGTCATTCTCCTTTCGTCATTCATGAGGGCTTTTCAAGATTTTTAACCAGGCTCCTTCGACTCCACGGTGAGATTGTGGGATCTTCGGTCAGTGGACAAAATATTGCGCAAGAACATGGAATGACTTTATCTAGTGCTCAGTCGCGACAAGCAATTCAGGTCTTGGAAGAAGCGCGTGACGCAGTACAAACGCTTCACATAGGATCAACGACTGTCACGACGGGGTCTGTTGACGGTCATGTCCGCACCTATGACCTTCGAAAGGGAGAACTTAGGTCGGACTACTTGGGGTGTACGTCACCTTAAACCCCTGACGAATGGATACTGAAGTCAAATTAACAGCTCCAGTTACATCTGTTGTACCTACCCAAGACAACCAGACTCTCTTAGTAACCACACTGGATTCACATATTCGCCTTATGGATATGACATCTGGAAAGATGCTCAACGACTTTACGGCACACGTAAACGATTCTTATCGGTGTCGCGCTTGTTTTGGCCATGCAGAAGCGTCTGTCATATGTGGTGATGAAAATGGTATGATATGGGCTTGGGATCTTCTTGATGTGAGTTGGTTCCAGTAATTCATATCAGCTCCGAAACTGAGCAATAGCTATTGACGCAGGCAAAAGTACTCTCTCCCAATCCACCCCCCAAGGCGCACTACAAGGTTATCACATGGACCGAACATCACCCGATGGATGCAAATGAGATGATCACCGCGAGTGCTGATGGGACCGTAAAAGTGTGGCGACACTCCGAGACAGATTGATCGATCCCACAATTTTACTCTCAGAACGATCGAGTTTGTGTCGAGCATGTACTAAGATTTCTAAGGGGGAAGGAAGTCCGAACACTGCAGGATAATACCTTGGAAGGAGGTGGCGAATACTAGCAGGGCTGCTATAATGATAAGTCAAAATGCACCTCACAGTTATCTCTGAGTGTGGTGCTGCGAGACATCGTATGGTAACGAAACAGTCTTCCTTTGATACCTCTATCGCTTGACTTGACTGAGAGCCTCTTCACCCATGAAACTTGAGCTGACTGTAGACACGTTCAAATAGCCATGCGCTCACCTCTCCTGGTAGCATCCTCGAGTAACTGAGTGTCCACATGTTCAGATGGAAGTTGAACGTAGCGAACAACGGAACCGCGAATGAAGCAGTTCTTGACTGCCATCTGCAAACAGCTTTCAATACCCATACCATCCCTCAATACTTGATGGCGCACCATGTGGGGATGTCTTCCTTCGTCTAACACTTTAATGTTGTCCAAACGTATATTCAGAAATCTATGTATTATCACAACGAATTCATGGTCTTGTGAGGAACTGGCCCTTACTGGTCGACCGATTTTAGAATCCCTGTGATCGAAAGATCATTCTTGAGCTCAACCGTGACCTGTTGGTCAGTGAGGGTTTTGAATACCGAGAAGATGAGCTAGATTGACGTAGGTTCGTTATAGTTGTGGTTGATCTGAATTTGATGTTTGAAAGACAAACCATTTCTAGGAAAAGCCTGTGTACACTGTTGGTAAGATGTAGTAGTGAACACCTTATGCTTTCGGTCCAAAGACAATATTTGGTTCGCGCGCAAAATAAGCGGTTCGTGCCGGGTCTCTCATAATTGTGATTGGATCATTAGTCGGATTGATCCATATGTAGGAACGTGATACCAGACTAGATCCCCCTGCAAGGAATCCCGAACTCATTATCACTTATGATGAACACTCTTCCTCATCTATCCCTGTTGAATTCTGTATAGTTGCCCAAGTTGCTTATATAAAGAGTCATCAAGATTTTGTCTGGTCCAGCTGATGGAACTGCTGCCCCCATCCACTAGTACTAGAGATCGCTAATCAGGTACATAGCTTACAATCCGCAAAGGATCTGCGGAGCATGTTTCGTTTTTTCATATGCGTGTGCTGCATACAATCATATCAAAGTTCGGGAGTTAAGAATCATATTTTTGTGGGCCCCAAACAGTATAAGCAATGAAGTGAAAGACCAAAAAAGATCTTAAGCGTGAGCGTGTTTCTGCTTGCCAGTCCTGATCTTCCTGAGGTAAAACTGACGTAAAAATGTTAGTTTGAGTCCAAGTTAACGAGAGGCGCTCTTACCTCGAGCTCCTTGCCTTCAAGAATATAGCCGTCGGCGCGGCCTGACTGGCCAGGTCGGCTTGAAATGGTAGCATACAGTCGGCCGGCAGCGAATTGAGTTTCCAACAGAGGGTCAACCTTGGCCTCTGTAAAGCCAAAAGTTAACTGATAGTGGGGAATAAACCACGGCAAGAAACGAACCCTTCTTCTTCTCGTCGAGATTACGCTGCGCATGATTTGAGAGTTTTTTAGGCTCTGCACCTTCATCAGCTGCGGGTGCATGGGACTTTCCTCTTTTCGTCACGGGTTGGGCGTACTATTCGATAACTATATGAGATAAAATAGAGAAGGACAGTAGTTCTTATACTTACGTGAGACTCGTACCATTGACGGAAGGGGGTGGCATCGATTTGAATAATAGCGCTCTTAACGAGAGTGTTGGTTCGGACAAGCTCGTTGTTGGAAGCGTTGTAAACCTGACAGTAGTATGTATATAATGATGAGTACTATTTTTCCGCCTGATAGAGCACACTCACAACACCGATGATCCTCGTCTTCTTTGTAATGTGTTCCGATCCCCATGCGAAGTTGCCTCCATCCAAGCGAAGTGCACGGTACTTCAAGTTACCTCCACGCACTCGAACAGTATGCACGCGCTTGGCACCAAGTTTGGTGTTAGCGGCTTGACGACCGAGCTCAAACTTTCTCTTCTTGCGATAGTGGGAGCGTTGGGCCCCCGTCTCAGAGCGCTTGTGTCGGGAGGAGCGGGAGATACCTATCGCAGACAGATAAATGAGTTTTTGTCGTGGATTCCCGGGGTTGGCATTCCTCACCCATGTTGCGATGTCTTTAGGATAGCGAGTCGTGAGGGTGGCGAGGGTTTGTGATGATACTCGAAAATAAGGTTTGTGTAGATTCAATCTCAGACCGGTCAATGCCGTCAAGCAGAGACCTCGCATGTGATCACAGATAATATTGAATATCCTTCCCGCGATTTAGAGCAAATCAGTAACTTTAAAAAGGCTGAGTCAACTTGCTGCTTTCAATACGCCTATCAAGACTGTTGTAGGCGCCTCTATGAACATATTTTTCGAAAGCATTGGAACTCCCACCGAACATGTTTCCAACACCGCTGCTTGGGCATGGTCACCTCGCATTCTCAGCGTGCCTTCAATGTGAATCACTCACCTTTTGTATAAGCCTTGTGTTACCTGCATATTCTCCTTCAAACCTCTTCAATCATGTGGTTCTTTCAGTACCCAGCGCGTCGCTTCCGTCGCTTCCGTCGTCATGCAGCACAACGTATCACCAGCTATACGAGCGGCCCCGCAACCAAGGCTATGCGAAACGAAATAAATCAGCTCATTGATAGCATATCCGATCCAACCGCACAAAAGGTTAAATAATCGAATTTGTGCAATACTTGTATGCTAATAGTGCACAGGCATTTGCGACTGAAATGCAGGGCTTCATTCACCTTTACAAACGATTCGTTGGAGAGGGCGCGAGTAATGAATCCTTGTCAGTGTGTTAGAGTATACGTCCCTCTGAGCAACAGTTGACGCAAACATATTTCTGTAAGGGTTTGGGAAAGAATTAGGTCTCCAGCTACTGACCAGATCTTGTCTTATGGAGCGTTACCCGAGTCAACGACAGAAACCCGCCTCCTCAAAATGCTTGCCGTTTTGAAGATTAACGGCGACGTTGGAACGTTCATGGGTATGCTTTTGGCTTCATTTTCGGAATTGCTTACTTGAGGTTGGTAGGCATGACGGACGCGAAGAATACATTGGAGGTCAAAGATGACTTGACACTCCTCGATCTTACCGTCCAACAGATTGAATATCTCAACGCCAGCCACCATGTAGATGTCCCCCTGATTTTGGTGACACCCTTTGATACCCATGACGAGATTTTGCGGGCTCTGGAAAAGTACGACCAGCGAATGTCAATCATTCCTGTCAAACAGGCGAAGTACCCAAAGCTACTGAAGGACTCGCTGTTACCATGTCCGAATAATATACGAGATGATAAAGCAGCATGGTATACATCCGGCCACGGTGACCTATACAACGCTCTGTATCGATCTGGCATGCTGGACCAGCTCCTGAAGGCGGGGAAACAATTCCTCTTTGTTTCCAATGCTGATAATCTCGGTGCTATGTTAGTAATCCAATCTCGATCCAGCCAATCCTTGAGTCCGCTATAATATCTGACTATTCTCATGGCTTAATATGACAGTGTGGACCCAAAAATCCTCCAGTATATGTTCGACTCCCATACTGAATTTATCATGGAGGTCTCGAACAAAATGAAAGTCGACATGAAGGTGAGTCAATAAAAGATATATATTCAACAAACCAACCTGTCCATCAGAGAGGTACTTTGATTGACTATGATGGTACCATGCGATTGCTAGAAAATTCTCAAGTCTCCCCCGAGCATTCGGAAGAGTTCGAGTCCGGTACTTATACAGTTTTATCTTTTCACAATCCCAGCAGTCCTTTTATGCCTTTTAGTCCGCAAATTCCAGTTTTTCAATACCAATAATCTGTGGATCAACCTTAAATGTAAGGTCAAACGATCTTTGTATCTACACCAGTCTTTAGATTTTGTTTCAAAGCACTCAAGAAAGTCATGATTGGCGGTGGCATGGATTTAGAAATCATCGTGAACCCAGAAGTCACAAACGAAGGAAATCCGGTCATTCAAGTAGGTGGCTATCCAACAGCTCTCGTCCATTGCTGATTAACCTCTCCTAGCTCGAAACAGCAGCAGGCGCAGCCATCCGACACTTCAAAACGGCACGGGGCATCAACGTATCTCGCTCTCGCTTCCTTCCCATCAGAAGCTGCTCGGACCTGCTCCTCATAAAGAGTGATTTTTACTCACTCGAGTGTGGTAGGTTGGTTATCAACGAGGACAGAGCCTTTGGGACAATTCCCGTAATCAATCTTGGTGACCATTTCAAAGAGGTGAAATCGCAATCTACAACCTCTACAGGATGTATGCTTATCTATCCTCATGAGATCGAGGATTTTCAAAAACGTTTCAAAACCATTCCGAAGATTCTCGACCTCGATCACTTGACGGTCTCTGGAGATGTGTTTTTCGGTCGTGATGTGACATTGCGTGGTACAGTTATTGGTATGTGTAGTTCGGCAAGGCGAGTTATCTGATCATATAACGAAGCTCTAGTTGTTGCAAACGAAGGGCAACAAATAAATGTCCCGGATGGATGTGTACTAGAAAACCGTAAGCTTAGACGAGTAAGCATTTTTCAGGTTGATCTATTTACACTATTTGCCAGGCCTACTCTCTGGAAATCTGACAATGACGGTACCTGCTCGCAATCCTATAGTTTTAGTCGCGGAATAATCACAGTTTTGCTTAGGAACTATGAATAACACCCTGTCCTTTCCTGTAGGCTGTCCTGTTACCCGAGGACCCCTTGGTCATAATTATCAGAAGGACATTCATGAATGGTAGACACGTCTCGTAGTGGCATGAGTGATGCATATGATGACCGTTTTACAAGTTGTAAAATTTTATCTGCTAATACTCTGCCAAAGACTTTACAATTTCAACGTATATGCCGAAATTGGAGTAAACGTTTATGACCAAGTACCAACCTGACTGGACTGTTCGAGGATATGGGCCAATAACAGAACGATTCTGCATCTCCATTTATTGTATACTTTGTCTAAAAACTAAGCAAGGTTCAAGAAAACCGCAGCCCCACAGACTCCACCAATGAGCTAGAAGGGACATTCAGTAACGCGCGTCGAGCCAGCAACATTTATGCAAAAAAAAAATTTCGTGAGTTGCAGATTTGCTCTAATTCCTACAAACGATATTATCGATCTATGATACTGTAGTAATGGGGCCTGAATTTTTCCAGAGATTAAACACAGTGGTCCCCAAATCCACTTATTTCGAGTAAGCGAACAGTGTGTAAAAGTATGTAAATTGACGAAATTGAAAATTACTAGCACAAGCCTCTTGGTAAAGGTGTCCCGAGAGTCCCCAAGTCCTTGGCAGTACCATAATCTATGAAATGACATTCAGAAAGTCCGATATATTCCAACGATTTGCTATGCGTATCAGCAATATCATAGTTCCTGGAGGGTTAGGTTATTAGTTGGTGGACTCTGTTATTCATAACATATGCTTACGATCATGTTCAGATTACCCGATAATAATCCTGAAGTAAATATATTTAGATATGAAACTCAATGCGAAAAAAAAGGAACATACTGTTCTCCAGAATACAGCCGTCGGGGATATCAATCCTTTGGCCCTCGTTGGCTACAACTGAAATGATATAATAATGAGAAAGATTCTATTACATGGATAAGACATGCCTACCGATAACGGTTCCACGCAGCGTTACATTGCGTCCAAAGTAAACATCCCCCGTAACGGTGAGATGATCTAGCTCAAGGATCCGAGGGATTTTCTTGAATCGTTTCTGGAATTGCTGGATCTATGTACATGGATCATAAGAGGGATTTTACTGAAAATACACGCCCAAGTAGTTTACCTTTTTGAAATGATCACCAAGCTTGATGACTGGAGTCGTTTCGAACATTCTGTTCTCGTTGATGACAAGTTGCCCATGTGACAGGGAATAAATATCGCTCTTGATGAGGAGCAGATCAGAGCAGCTCTTCACGGGCAAGAAACGTTTTCGAGGGACGTTGATCCCATGAGCATTCTTGAAGTGCTTAATAGCTGCACCAGCAGCAGTTTCAAGCTAAAATGGGCATAAGAGCCGGGTCCAAAAATAATAAAATAAAATAAATAGTTAACAGCACACCTGGATAACAGCTTGGCCATCGTCGGTAGTCTTGGGATTGATGATAATCTCCAGCTCTAAACCTTCTGTCTCCATGATGCGCTTCAGGGCTAATGGGGTGCTTAGTCAAAAACACACCTGAAGCCGATGGAATTACCTTTGAGGTTGATCCATAAATTGTTCGTGTTGAATATCTTGAATTTTCGGACTAGAAAAGACATAAGCTTTCGTGCCATTATCACTGAGCAATAATACTACCAGACTTGAAATCTTCAACGTGTTCTGATGGAACTTGTGCAATTTCAAGAAGGCGGATTGACCCTTCATAGTCTATAATCCCGGCTGGCTGAATATTAACGTTGAAGATGGGACGTAAAGATTTACCAATCAATGTTCCTCCCTGAATGCAAAGAGTTAATACTCCAATTCATATTTGCTTCAAGAGGGAACCGTTATACCTTTATATCAGCCTTCGTCTTGTCCGTAACTTCCATAAGGAACTCCGCTTGAGTTTCAATCATGTGCTGCAATATTTGTTCGTCGACTCTGTATATCACATAAGAATCGTTCTAGTGGGTCAAGTTTGCGGGAGACATACACGGCGCCCAGATTATCAGAGTTCGATACAAACAGGTACTCCTTGCCTTCCGATAGGAGCTGGTCTAAAACTCCGGAGTGCAAAAGAGCGTTGTATAAATCGCCGTGACCGGGTGGGTACCAGTTCTTCTTATCATCATCAGCCCTCTTAGGGCAGGGTAGCAAGGTCTCTTTGAAAATTCTTGGATATCTCGACTGATTGAAGGTTGTGATGCGGAGCTGCTGATTTGCATACTTCTTGATAATTCGCAAAGTGTCCTCATGTGTATTGAATGATGTCATCAAGATCAGCGGAACGTCCACGCGGTTTGTTGTGTTCAGGTGCTCGATTTGCCGGACGGTTAGGTCGAGGAAAGTCATGTCGTCTTTGACTTCGAGGGCACTCTTGGCACCGGTCATTCCTAACCGATGATCAGTAACGATTGGGAAAGATTGGCAGGGCGAGGATGAACAAACCCATAGAAGTTCCGAGGCCGCCGTTAACCTTGAGGACTGCCAGCTTATTGAGATTTTTGGTGTCCTTGGGCTTTGGGAGATCAGTGTATGGTACGATTTGATCTTCAGCTGGTGACTTGATACGATCCCAGTCGCTACAAATATTGTGAGTTACAGCAAAGCCCAATAACACACGATACCCACAGATCCTGGCTCTTTGCGCGCTCTGAGAGATAGCGGGTAAAGAGGTAGAAGAACGACTGCATCTCTGTGTCAAATGCCTGACCATCGATGAGATTGAGCTTGATTGGGGGTGGTATCGTGTCCGTACCTTTTTGGTCGGGGCGTCGTCCACGGTAGCGACGAGACGGCTGATCTCGTTACGCATGGCTTTAGCGGCCACGCCGGTGGTGGCAGTCTTGAAATCGATGTGACTCGTGCCGCGAACACGGGCATTAAATGAATCACTACGAGGCATCAAAGAGTTCGACATGCTGGCAAAGAAACGTCAGGGGATGGGAGTAATGGATAGAGATGGAGGCTCACGTTAGATGATGGATGTGAACGGGCTTTGTGGTGGTTGTGGATATAAGTTGAGGAGCAGAATTCGTTCTTATGAGGGGTGCGCGTGGCCTGTGATGACGTTTATGTTCAACTTGCGGGTCTAAGCGAGCTGGGAGGTCCAACGAACTAGGTTCCTCGCGAATAGGCTCGCAAATCCACGATTTGCGTTGAGAACGCAGAGAGTCCAAGGCTACGTTTGTGGTTGATGTCGTATTTAAGGCCAGGGGGGTGAGCGCACGGTTGTTCGACGTGTGCGACCTCAAACGTGCATGCATAAACAACGACCCAGTCAAATCGCCGCCTCATCTTCACCTTCCTCTTGTGGCTTTTATACCCCATCTTTCACTATATCGACACGATCAGAACAGACCCAACCCGGCGGCTCCTAGGGCTCCTTGTGCTTTACGTTTCCGCCCACACCTCTTTATCAGCGGTGCCATGCTGCACTTTGTGATCTTGTTTCCATCATGCATAGTTGCCGAAGAATCAACGTTGGACGGTTAATCGTCCCCTTGTGCCCTGGCCTTCTCGCTCCAATTGTCTGATCTAGGTCTTGTCAAATGCCTCAAGCGCTCGCATCCCTCCGCTTGCCACACACGTCACGACCCTGTCTATTTACACCAAAAGCAAATCCAGCGCTGGCAGTTAGCGTTGTATTGATTTAATAATTGGCTAGGCTGCATAATAGCCACACCACTTCATTGACGTTGCCACAAGTGCCATCACGTCAAGTTTTATCCATCTTAAATCCCAGCCGAGTTATTGGCACGTTCCGCCCACGGTCGTCTAAGGTTTCAAAATACAAGGTGGACTTCAAGGGATTAGGCATCATGTCAAGTCAGTCCTAGGGCAGGAAGGGCTGTCAGAAAGTCAACCTACACATATCCTTGATGGTTGATGGCACTTCCTTCATTACTTGAAGGACATCACAAAGCATCGTTGTGAATTCCGCCATCTTCCCGGTGGTGGGACTATTTACATCTTGCCAACCCGAGTTCCGTCGAAACTTTCAACATTCTTATCACAGCACAAGTGAGTGAGAAACAACTGGTAGCGATGTCAAATTGTAATTTTAAATAGCAAAATTCGCGGACAGGAACTGTGTCTGTCAGAACTAAAGTTTGATTCGCGAGATCACACCAGGACATCGACAAGTACCTGAGAAGTACCTGAGAAGAAGTGACAGATTCAAATTATTGGGGCCTATTAAAAGGCACCGTTCCCCCGCACGGGTTGCGATTGTGTTCGAGAAGGATAGTTTTTCAGGTGACTCTAGAAAAAATAGTGTGATTGTCCGCCATCGAGACATATTGACGTCGAGAGTGGAGTCAGAGTCTAGGAGAATGTTAACGACGAACCCAATGGCTTGAGAATAAAATATGCAGGAGAAATCCAAGAAGCGGACTCATATTAATCAATAGGGGAAGTAGATTTCGCAGTGGCCGCAACGGGTGATGAAAATAAATAATGTTTTCATTTTTGGTCCCTTCTGTAGGCTAGGATTTGCCCATACCTCAAGTGTATGTTACGAAAAACGAAATGGCCACAAAGACCCCAAGTGGAAATAAAGCTATATCCCACATATCACGTAGCGAGCCTCCGAGGAAGCTCATACGTTTTTGTCTCCGACTTCTGTGTTGCGATGAGACGCTATCGGGGAATAGTTTGCATGCTCTCGTCCCGAATTGACGAAGTAGGCCGGAATATCGGCGGCCGCCTGAAAGAGCTGACACGGGAAAAGGGAGCATTGAAGAAGTCCTTTCGGGGCTGTCCTCGGCGAAGTGGGAGTCAAAATCAGGTACTTTCGCTGTGTGTCGGGGAGATGTCGTTCTTCGGGTGGGTTGGCGTATAGATAACGACAACCCCACACGGCGCCTGTTGACAACAAAAACAGCGAGAATGGAGACCAGGAGGAGAGGTAAATACACAGAAAGGTATATCCATAGCTGGTCAGGGAGAGAGCAAGGAACATCGGCCTGGGTCTGTTGAGGCCTGTCGCCTCGTCCATCCCAAGGTTCTAGAGAAAGTAATTGGAAGCCTGGGCGCCGGATTCCCATTGACATGGAGATGGATTTTACAGACACCTCACGAATCGGGTAGGCTCCCCCGTGGCTGGCAGTAGGATGATAATATACACAGTAGTCGTGATCATCGCCGCTGTAAATATTAAGATGTAAGAAACTATAATAGTGGAGGACCCTAAGTAGTACCTGAAAGCGAGAGATGGCTTCAGTGTTTGCAATAGGAAGGTTGTGACATCCTTTCCGAGTGTGTTTTGATATCCGAACCCTCCACCTGGGTGTATTGCCCCTTTCTCGCGTAGGGGACCACAGGTCCCAGTGTTTCGATAAAGGGGTATATGACTAAATAAGATGACTGGGTCTTTGGTGTTATGCTCTAACTCATATTATTGTCAGCTTTGCGGAATAGGATGGTATGAAGTTCATGCCTTCGGCAACACCTTTGATAAATTCCACTGACCCTCCAGTAAGGGCGTGCCACTCATTATACGATTGATTACTGTCCGCACGCTTATAGTCCTCTTCGACCAGGCTGGGTGCATCAAGAAGTACTATCGTGTGATTTGCGATTCGTAGGTGCGAGTTCAAGGCACCAAAGTGCGATTTGTAGCGCCTGCGCGCTGGCGCCGAGATCGAGGTGGGAACTTGCAGACTAAACACCAAGATTCAGGACATGTAAGCGTTGCTTAGATGGGCTTTATGGGAGGTTTACCCAATGTCGTGGTTGCCAGGTATAAAGTGGACAGGGGTTTGTGAACGTATACTGAATATGTTCTGGAATCTGTGGTAGTATTGTTCATACCTAGTTTGGTAAAGGTAAGTAATTTACATTACTGCCAACTGTGATGGGGCTTACTCCACGTCTGTGTTGGTGGAACGACCTCCATCCATCATATCTCCCAAGAAGATGACAGCATCTGGACGCGTGCGGAGCGCTGCTCGCCAGCTCTTGCGAATATTGAGATCGACGATTAGTTGAGTGAGATAGGTAAGTATAGGTGAACGATCAGGGTACGAGCGATGGTCTAAAATTTGCGGGTCGGCGACCAGGAGAATATGAGTAGGCTGAACATGTTAATATGCAGTTAGTTTGATGTTGTATATCAGAGAAAGGAGATCATCCTTACCGATGACAAGGCTGAATCTGGCCATGAGCAGCGCCCAACACTGGAGTGGAACACCAAGAGTTCGCACCAGAGTGTAATCACGGCCCAAAAGACTCGAAGGCATTGCACAATGGGCCGGCTTTTCGCCGACATAAAAGTGGCCAGAGCGTAATTACTGTTTAGGAAAGCAGTATTTCGAGTTTCAACTTGTCTTTTTGACCCGTGAGCGGTTGATCATGCAAACTCCTTAATTTTCTGGGACGTTTCTCCAGTATGTACATATTGATGGAATACATTGAATATACGAAGCTCGGATAGTTCGGGAGTAAGTAATTGTGTACGTAGTCGTCGTACATAGGTATCATACCGTTCCACCTCTTAACATACTGAACAACTTTTGGACGTACATGTCCTTGGGGCAAAACCACGGTCGCCTGATGCCCTTGAAATTACAATGAACATTGATATGCATGTCGAAAGCGATGGTATGGGCCTCATGATTGAAGAGTGATGCGACCTGACACTGAGTGTATCATAAATCCAATGAGGTTCCTTGACATTTTATTTCCACAGGGGAGAACTATATTCTACTCTGTTAATGGTGGTTATTAGAATCATGCCCGTGACTGTCCCAGGGGTGCTTTCCCTGCAAACGGGACCATCAGCAGGGAAATGAACAGAAAGTGGGGATTTTTATCTACCAAAAGTTTTGCTCCGTCTTGCCTGGATGATTTGGAAGTGTTGGTGACGGTAGGCAACGCAGAATTGACGAGACGAACCTTGCCCGATAGAAAATGAAGAACCACATTGTTGCTCCGAGGGCTTTTCCCAGGAAGTTGTACTTGAATCCTGGAAGATGTGGGTTAAACCCTGAAGCTGTTGGACAAAGGCCAGTGAACAAATGGGACAAGATTGAATAGAGGGACGGCCATACGATGTGTCCCGGCCATGATGACAGTTTCGAAACTCGGTTGTTTGGGTATGTTTGTTGAGAAAGGTTAATCATTACTTTCACCCAAATAGACAGCAACGCGCACCTGCGACGCGACACCAATACCACCGCCACCACCGCCAGCATGGACGGAAATAAGAAAAGGAAGCGAGAGGTGGATAATCCTAGAATTACATACCATGCACTAACCAGAACGTTTGATCGATTATTCAAAGGTACATTGCCTTCAAATTATGCATATTTCCGTTCCAGCTAAATCGGGGCCTTCATGGTACAGAAGCGTCTCTAGCTGAAATGAAGGATGTAGCAAGGAGGAAGCTGAAACTATCTTCGACTGTCTCTGTCAGTCTGGCGCAGATACGTGACGGAAAAACTATTGATCTAGATGATGGTGCGCTGTGTACGGAACCGATTTTTCTTTTTCTACTAACGTGAAGAAACAAGATGATGATTTTGATGCATTTTATGCTGTCGCTCATTCCACGTCACTGGTTAATGTTCAAGTTATTGTCGGACCTGAGACAACGGTGCCGGAGCCAGATAATCCTGCGGTATGATCATTTCTTGGTTAGGACCACAATGGTGGCGGTCACACTGGTATTTTTGCAGAGGAAGAAAAAGCGGAAGAAACCCAATTCATCCAATATGCTATCCGATAATGTACGTGAACTTGAAGCGACCGGGCAATCGATTCGTACCGCAGAGGTATCCCCGACGCATCAACATGTTCCGTTTTCTGGCTCAGGAACTGGAGATGTAGAAGCTTCAGAGAGCATTAGCGTTCCCCCTAAGAAGAAGAGGAAAAGGAAAGCGAGTACTGTCATTGACAGCATCGAGGCCCATTCACAAGAGACAACGGGTGTACCGCCCGCCGAAACATCGGTGCCAGGCATATTTCCATCACCAACGGAGGGGCATGAGAAAAATTTAGCTGTGGTTGTACAAGAACGAGGCGCTGGTGAATCGAAAAATGCGAGGCGCAGAAAGCAGAAGCTGCCGCAACAACAATTACCTCTGGCGCGTGAAGACAATATGGATCCAGGGGCACAAGAGATAACGACTATTAACGAAAGTCCAAAAGAATATCCTACATGGGAACCCTCGAAAACTAAAAAATTACTCTTTCCTGAAGAGCTTGCAGGCGCTATCTCTAAAACCATTGGTGTGTACGATCACGACACTCATGACATAAACCAACCATGTTTTATAGAAATGAACCAGAGGCATTCTGGGGCTAGCTCTAATACGGACACAACACGGACTAGTATGCCTTCATATATCTAGATTTCCATAGTACTGAGTTGAAGTATATTGCAGGTACACGAGCAAAAATTAAAATGGACCCCCGTGCTGTCGTAAGCCCCAATACTGTTGGTATGCGGCCTACTGCCATTCTGTCGTTAGATGCTTGAATTTTTTAGGTAAAGGAAAACGTCATTACAAGAACCGACTTATTTCGGATGCTGACGAAAGCGGTACGTGTCAATTTTAATCCTTTCTGGTTATAATAAATTCATCCTACATCAGAACAACGAGAGACCCGAATCACAACTGGTAAAACTAGAATACCGACTGACAATAATGATTCCAATGGCGGTATGCACCACACTTCCTCGGCAAGGCGAGATTAATATTTTCTCAAAATTCTATCAGCTACTCGGAGATTGAGGGCACGAACCAGGTTATCTAAAGCAGATGAACTAGAGGCGGCCAATGCGGATGTTAAAGCTACAGCACTAAGAATTTTAGCTGCTAAACGAGCCTCATTGGTTCAGGAAACAGGCCAGAACGCGCAATCTCTTGGCACTCGACAATCTCCTCCAGCCTCCAATGGACCCGAAACCGATGGTATTCGACGTGGTCATCCACCAGCTAGCCTATCCGAGGGCATAGCGCCCGAAGGTAGTTCACCTCATGTGGCGGCACCTGCAAATCTTATTACGATAAACGCTACTCCCATCCCACGGTCGTTGGTACCTCCCTCGCACATGGAATTGACTTCCGCCAGTTTGGGATCTTCCCCTCCCACTTTAAGCAGCGCGGTCACCCAGCATCTGGCCTCCGACTTGGATTCTAGCTCGGACGACGTATCGAGTACTTCCATGCACGATGATATATCTGGCACATGCAGATCAACAGTTACTCCCCTGGTACTGGGAAACACATATGCTAATATTGACCTGGAAGCCCTTATCCGTGGCCCCAAGATCCCATTCATGATTGCGGACATTACTTCCCCAGATTCCAGTGATGGGGAAGGGGAGGAAGAGCAATTGGAGCTTGAAGAAGACACACAGGAGGAACAGAGCAGCCGTCGCACAACACAGCAGCATGGACATTCGTCAGAGGAGGATACAGATGTTGAGATAGATGATGGAGATCCTTCCGTAGGGGTGATCGTTAAGGATTCTCGACTGCCTTCAACGGTGGAAGGCCCATCTACTTCACCACAAGGAAATTCCGCCTCTGACACGCCTTTCCGAGCAGTTGACTCAATTGGCTTCTCTCAAGTGGTTGATGATTTTAGTATCACTCCTTTCAAAGGAGCTCGGGAAGAAAACGATACGCTTCTCGAAATGGCCAAAGAAGAAGCGACACGTTCACTTGATGTGGTACAACAAGCCGGAGCCAAGCATTCAATAGGTAATTTCACAAATACCACTTCAATAACGCCGTTGTTGGCACACGAACCTCTGCCAACTCATTCGACAACCACGGATTTCGGCCTCACCCCCAACACGAAGGTCTTAGAGAAGTTGTCTGATGTTCTTTCAGCTTGTGACGTGAAAGCACCAGAAACGCCGCGACGAAACGGTATCATTCAAAGAATGAGGGGCCGGGATGGGAAAGTTGGGCAAGGAAAGATCGACTTTGCAACGCCATCGAAGTTCGGACAACTGGGTGACAACGAGGAGCCAGGAATCCAACGTAATATCGCCGAGAGGAGTGGTGTTACAAGTCGAATGATACTGCCTCTCCAGACGCTAGGAGGTGATGGTCACAATAGTCACTTCTCTGCTTCTGTACCCTTGGCGAAAGGAAAAGTACAGCAGGCTGCTATAGCTGACGCCCCTACACTAGCCCCCACTTCGTCTGAAAAGGCCTCGGCGAAAGTTCTGCCCGAGATCCAATCATCAACACTGAAGTCCATGCCGCTGGATACTTGGGTAACTTTAAAACCGTCATCGCCTGTCCTAGACGCCGATTCAACCACCATGATTGACGAATTAGTATCCAGTAGCCCCGATAGGGGCAGTCCAGTTTTCAATCGACATTCACCTCGCAAGGAACCACTTTTTATCCTGACAGAAAGCCAGGCGCCTTTCCCATATTCACAATGGACTGGCATGGCCCCTGAAGAAGACCAGCAGGCGGACTCCAATGATTCAGACGATGAAGAGATGATGGATACGTCCATTCGATCGCGATTACGGATAAAAAACACTAGCAAGTATAACACCTATCGAACACTAACCGATATCACTAGCCAACAATCTCTATTCGCGACGCCGCCAACCTTGCAATCTGCACAACCGCGCGCCACTAAATATGAATTGGCTGACATGTACGGCCCCCGGTCTCAGGTAGAAAAAAATGAATCTGAATCTGAATCGGGGTCGGGGTCCGAATCAGAATCGGACGTTAAAAGCCCACAAGAGAAGTCACACATCCCAAAAGGAAGACGTGCTGGGGTAATTCAGAAGCGGAAGAAGTAGGCACGAGTTATACTTTGTCTTTGACAGAACCTTTTATTACATAATACACTGATCAGGTCGTGGGCAAATTTTTTAGTCGAATGACTCCCGAGTAAAATTTCTTAAGAAGAGCATCCCCACCGTCCCTCATCTCGTAGTATATGCTCTTCACACAAAGCACCAGAGACGAGTAAGTACAACGCTCAGAACAGTAGCCACTGCAGAAATATTGACGTCCACCCAGTTATCTCAGCGACCTCGTATTCTCCCTACTCAGCCTCTAAGCCTCTCTTATTCCAAACATGTTCTGCCGTCCAGTCACACGTATTCCTTCTCTCTTTCGAGGTTTAGCCACACAATCTGGGTCTATATCAAGTGTTCCTGCATCGTTGCATCTCAAGTCAGGCCAGTCATTCCATGGTCGATCTTTTGGTGCTCCCAAAAGCATATTTGGCGAGACTGTCTTTTCCACTTCAATTACTTCTTGTGAGCCACCCGAGACCTTTCAGTTCCAGAACCAATTCTAAGTATCACCCATAGATACTGAATCTATGACTGATCCTTCTTATCGAGGCCAGATACTGGTCTTTACCTCTCCTCTCATTGGCAACTATGGCGTCCCTGGAAATACAGCACCTTTCGACAGCAAGGACGTCGGGGTTGTTCTCGAGTCACAAAATATTCAATGCAGCGCTATCGTAGTGGGCGACGTTGCAGAGAAATATTCTCATTACACAGCCGTTGAATCCCTTGCTACCTGGTGTACACGGCATGGGGTTCCTGCCATCACGGGCGTTGATACACGCGCAATCACTCGGCTGTTACGTGATCAGGGGACCACCCTTGGTCGCGTCGCTATCGGTTTGGATGTCTCCCACCCTGTTCCAGCTGCAGAGGAGTTTTGGGACCCTTCCTCCGAAAACCTCGTCGACCAGGTGTCAACCAAGGTTCCATACGAGTTAAACCCCAGTGGATCAATTAAGATCGCTGTCCTTGATTTCGGCGTGAAGGCCAACATCTTACGTTCACTTGTCAGGCGTGACGCAGCTGTGACCGTTCTTCCATGGAATTATGACTTCAACTCGATCCGTGATCAATTCGATGGCCTCTTTTTGACGAATGGTCCAGGTGATCCAGCCCATTGTATGAATGCGGCTCTGAAATTGCGTCGTACTTTGGCGGAATGGAATCGTCCGGTATTTGGCATCTGCATGGGGCACCAAATCATTGGCATGGCCGCGGGGTTAGACGCATACCGGATGACCTTTGGTAATCGTGGTCATAACCAGCCTGTATTGGCCTTGGTGTCTTCTGGTTCTATCAAAGCTGGCCGGGTATACGTCACGAGGTATGCCTACATCTCTCCTCCTTCTTCGTGGTTAATGTCAGTCGTTTAGTCAAAATCACCAATACGCTTTGAAGCTTGAAGATCCGTTCCCTCGAGGCTGGGAACCTTTCTTTATAAACTGTAACGACTCGTCTGTGGAAGGTATCAAGTCCACAGCGGATTCTGGCAAGAAAGTCTGGGGTGTTCAATTTCATCCAGAAAGCGCCGGTGGTCCCCTAGACACCATCGAGGTAACGACTACTCGTTAGATTAGCTGAATGATATCTGAAGGAGCGTTTTACAGATGTTCACTGATTTTGTTTCGGAGTGTCAAGCCCATAAAACACAGACACCAGGTACTTTCAACTCTGTCTTGATGGAACAGCCTTTGGCGACAGTTTGAAGTTTATGTAGAGATTTGTATGTATATTAAGGAATTATTGTTTCTGTTTTGTGACGGATTTCTTACGTAACACTCGAGTGATAATTCCGTGTGACGGTTCGTTCTTCATGCTCATTAGTACAATGAATTTCTTGGATACATATGATATCGCAGGACCCAGTACCACACAAACCCACCCGGAACAGAGCCTACATGAAGAAGTAACAGAAGTAATTGGCTCCATTGGTCGATTCTGGGGGGGCTTCAGGAAACAGGCAAGGGGCTTTACATCGCCCATCCGCACAGCTTATTTCCCTTATGGGCTCACTCCTCTGCCATTAGAGCCAAACGGTTTTCCAGAGTGCTGTCACCCAAGCACAACAGGAATTGAGCAAGCTGAAGAGCGATGCAGGTCCTTCTGATACGACTCAGACCGATGCTGAGCGCACCCTTCCTGAAGGAAGTGGACAGCCCAAATCAGATGTCCCAGTGGGAGAGTCTCAGTCTGAACCTGGGCCTTCTCAACCCACTCCTGTGTTTCCACAGACGCCATCTGCCTCTACTACTACACAGACCCTTTTCTCGCGGCTTCAATCGGCACTTCCCCCAAATATTGTAACGACTGTCACGACCAATCTCCCCGAGTCTTTGAGGCATGCGTCAGAAAACATAGACTTCGGTCAGCTGCGTACCACCATGATAATGGAGCTTCAACGTGTACAGGGTGTAACTCGCACACAGGCTGAAGAGTACGCACATAAGAGTGAGGCATTACTTAGGGAAGCCGTTAAGGAAGCAGGTGAAGCAATCCGGGATGCAATAAAGATCATCCCGCCCGAAGATACACAGGTCCCTAGCCTTATATGGGATGGAACGGATATGTGGTCTCTCCCCGAAATGTCAGAATCAGCCCTACAAGGACAGATAGATGACAACAAGTCGCATCGAGGACCAGCTGATGCTCAACTTGCTGTCGCCACGCGTGCCGAGGCCCTCTTGAGGCGACTCAAACATGATCCTGCGATCATTCGACATGACCCAGAAGCCGATCCTGGATTAAGAGAAGTGTACTTCCAGTGGATATCATCGGAAGTTGACACGAAGGAAGGTGGAATTGAGGGAGAGGAATGGTCAGCGAAGATTCTGGCCCTTTTGGATGAACCTGGCTCGGGTCTGAGAAATACTCGGGATACTTTGGGTCTGTTACAATGCTCGTCACCACTCATCTGGGTCTCATGAAATCCTGTGAATAGTTCCTGCAGAACTAACATCCACTGCCTTTTGGACGCGATACTTGTTTCGCGCTCATCAGATTGAGGCCGAAGAAGAGAAACGCAAGTTATTAATCAAAAGTGGGCTCTTTTTTGATTCTACACTCCTACACCATTGTAACCAATCCTCACAGGAGCCCTGGATGATGACGACTTTAGTTGGGAAGATGATGAGGAAGAAGTACCTTCCTCCTCCGCCCCACGCGTTACTCCCGAGGAGCGGCCAGAGGATACCCCCTCTAACCTGACCAACATACCCTCTGACACTTCGATAAGCACCCATACGACTGTCTCAACAGCTGCACGACAAAGTAGCGAAGATAGTTTTGACGTAGTGTCCTCCAGAATTGCAAGCCCGAGCACCCATGAGATTCCGGATACGGCTCATGACGATTCTGATGAACCGGACAGTGATTGGGAGTGATCAAGGGACGCAGGCAAGTGTTTGCTATTTGAGTGAAGACGTTGTTTGGTTCCAACATCTTCATATTAATGTCATGTAATAGGAGAAGTATACACAGCATGTTCCGCCCCCAGGACAATATGTACTGGAAATGTGGAGAAACATCTAGGTGGATAAAATAATGTACAGGGATGAAAGAAAATAGCACTCGCAATGCACTGTCGTCACATTCCCTAGATGGTATAGAAAAAGCCTGGCTGTCCCTCCAAAGGGCCGATTTTGCCCTCACGGCAAAGCCTGTTCCTCCGGATAAATGTATATGAAGTCATAGAAACTAGGATCAACATCAAGAATTGACAGCCAATTGTAGCCCAGATCCCGTTGAGGTACCTAAGGAAAATGTTAAAAGGTTCGTGAAAGGGTTGGAAATGAAGTATACCTAGGGAAATCTTGTTGCCGATAACTGATGTGCTATTGTGAGCCAAAATGAACGAAAGAATGGAGTCGACTCACGCCGTGGTTGCAAATATCCCCCCGATACCACCAAATGCGATTATCGTCGCAGTGGAAACGGACCGCTGGCCGAACAGCATGCACATCTCAGATAGAATCAAATAGTAGGGGCCAAAGATACATACCTTAGTATGCGAAACAACATTATTGGCATTCTAGAGATTCCAATGTAAATATTTCTCCGGCTGAAGATATACCAGAGGGCGAACATAAGCTAAAACAGCAGGAATGCATGCCGAGGCCCCTCCATTTGTCAAGAAAAGACCTATATAGGGATGTTTTAGCGTGTTTGTATAATGCCAGAAAATGAAACATTACCGAAATATCGAACGCCGTGTTGATTTCCATATGCGGTGATTAAAAGTCCAACAATAGTCAGCAGAGTCTGGATTGCGATGAGGAACGCTCTTTTCCGGGTTCTGTCTGAAATCCACGCAAAACCAAAACAGCAGACCGCCTTTAACAGTATCAAGTTAAGTCGCAAAATTGAAGGGCGAAGGAGCATATCATACACCAAATACGGCAGGAGGAGCTGTCAGCAATAATGAATCGCGCACACCCCAACCCATGGACGCAAGGATGATCGTGATAAAATACCCTACACGATATTAATTGAGCGATGTGTTTTGAATAGAGTGTAGCTCACCAACGGCATATGCTGGCATTGTTGCACACATGAACATTAGAGCTGGAACAGTTAGGATTCTAGAAGCAAAGGAGCTAGCTTAGCGAGGGCGTACCAAATGCCCACATTGTCCAATCACCGAGATGGTGAACAAATTTCGCTCTCGTCATTTCGTCAGGAACCGAATCACCGCGGTCAGCTTCGACACGAGTAAGAATAATCTATGGGATATTAAGGGTGAGGAGCTGCAAGAGCTAAGTTTGCAAATCACTTTTGTCTCTTCTTCTGATAAGAACCTATTCTTGTCCGGGAAATCGGGGACAAACATATAGGTGAGGAGGCCTAAAGCAATGGTGATGATGCCTTCGATGATCTGTGGAAAATAACCACATGAACATTGGTATCAACGGGGGGGTGGGGATGCTATGCATACGAAGATCCATTGCCAACCGCCTAGGCCAGCTCTGCCTTGTAAAAGTGTGAGGGCATAAGCTAAATGGAGATAAATATCTCTCTCTGAATGGTTGAGCAGAGAACACGAACCGAAAATTGAACTGAATCCACCGAGAACAATCGAGAAGAGATAGAAAAAAGCGAGTCTAATGAAGAAAAATTAATGATGCCGACCGGCAAAAAAAATATAAGACGAACCTTTTCTGCACTTCGTGACGTTTGTACCTGAGAACTTTCATCTACGGGCCGCTCACGTACGAAAAAAATGCGCATTACGTACCAAGTGGTAATAATGAATACCAGGGCAGGAAAAAATCCGGCCTACACGGATCGAAAGGGATTCGACGAGCCAGTCACGAAGCCACTCACCTCGAACACACCCAGGAACACTCTCGTCAATACCAGATACCCCCATGTGGGGACGAAACCCATGCCTAACTGGGATGCGCCCCATCCAACGACACATATCGTGAGCCACAGGCGCGCGCCGAGTATCCTTAAAACAATGTTACTTGGTAGTTGCCTAATTGCCGTTGAGTTGAATTCTCGTATACGAGAAAATGAAAGGACTTACAAAAGGATATATGGCACAAAGTAGAGGCAAGACGCGATACTGTATCGCGCGCCAATGTAAAGTTTCTGTATATTTATCATATGAGAAATTGTCGCGACTGAAGAACGAGCTAGAGTTACAGACCAGGTCCTTCTCCATCCCAGCTATGCGCGCGATTCCAAGATTAGTTCTGTCGATCAACGCAACTGCGTATAGTAATCCTAGGAGGGGAAGCATGCGCCAGTCAACATGCCGTCTAGTCGCGAGTTAATAAAGACGCAGGAATGATAACATGCACTTACATGACCTTTCTCTCTTGCTCTGGAGAGAACTCGGCAACTGAGACTTGTTCCACGTCCTCGACTTTCTTCTCCGACGCTAAAGAAGATTTGACAGAGGTGCTCATCTTGGTTGTTCCACTCAAGTTACCGATAAAGCTTCGACTTCTTTATAGGACAAGGCATATCCAGGATTGCACTGCCCAGAAGAGCCAAGCCTTGCGTTAAATTCTCACAGTTCGCCGCTGAGGTCCGCCTCCTGTCACCTCAAAAGGAGCGCTGCGATGTCCCTCGATCTATGCCATGTGCATTTTCTCCAAGGACAGGGTGTTAACGGCGGTCACAAGACTACTTTCCGGAAGCTGAAAGTTACGGCAGCAGAGTATATCTGGGCCTTTCGGAATGCTCCCGAATGGCCACAAGCCCGTGAACTCTTATCATACCATAAATGCACCTGAAATATAAGCATTAAGACGTCAATCCAAACGAGAAGGGCATTAAAGATGAAAACAAAACAAAAAATCCCAATTATGGTTGGCTGGGGACGAAAACACCTTGGCAATGGATACCCAACAACAGGGTGAACGAAGACAAGTCCCTCTTTAGTTGTCGGGGGATTCTAACCAACGACATTCCAAGCACCTAAATCGAAGATTCAGTTTGATCACCCCTGAAGATATTCAAAAGCCAAGAGCACGGACCTGCTTCTGTCCAGATCTGCTAACACAGGAGCGCACAGATCCACAGTCAGGGCCCAATTGATGTCGTAGGATATCGAGTGGTGCAGAGTTATTGCAGTAAGTATAGCGAGTGCGGGGCTCCGCATAACTGTCATTTTTTGCTGGGCGTACGCTAATTGACGGTTATTGGGAACACCGGAATCGATCACCCGCTCAATCATTGAATACCCCATATCCTATAGGGGGACCCGAAACGCCTTGGGGAGGGGTCACAGCAACATACATAACTATTGGGACTGGCGCTGAAAACGGTATGTCCGAGTATGTCGTTATGTGAGTAATGCTGACAAACAGGCAGATATTTGGATCGTGAGCAGAAGGCAAATATTGCCAAAGGTGGCGGTCCACATGCACGATGATGCCTCCGAAGTTAAAAAAAAGCCACCTAACAACTCACATCAAGTTTCGACATTTCAAGGGGTTTAAGGACTAAGTATGCGGATTGGAGAACGCCGGCAATTCAATACGTCGAGCCATCTATACTCGCGAACGGTTACTGTCAACTTCTTTCGTCTTCTCTGGATTGTTCTTCTCATCTGGGGAGAGGTAGGCTCGTTCTTCTGGAGCCTTTCATCTTGCAGGTGGCCCGATTCCAGAGCGGTGCGCATGACCCAGTCTTAGTTTTGAACCCAGGTGTTGCTAATTTAATTCCTTAAACAATGTTGACAGGTTTCGACGAAGCCCACTCGTATACTTTTAGTTTCCGATCCACAAGTGCAAATTCCGTCATCTCTTCGCCAGGAGACAGTTTGGTTAAGCCCTCTCCGCCAATTCATTTTCGAATTGAACTTGAAGAAAAGTTGGCGTGTCACGAAAAGGATTAAGCCCCATGTTGTCATCTTCCTAGGGGACATGCTGGCAAGTGGTAAATCCGTTAACAACGAAGCAGAGTGAGTCGCGTGATAAACCGATGTTGGGACACTTGCTGAGTGCTTCAGATATCAACAGTATGTCCATAAGTTCAAATCAATATTCTCATTGGACCCGTCAGTCTCCATATACTATATTCCAGGCAATAATGATATAGGGTACGGTCCCACTGATGGACGCTCCTAATTGATCTTTACTCGCTTTCTTCTATAGCATGGGTGTATCTTCATACTTTTCTCAAGCGATCCGTAACAACTATGCCAATACGTTTGGGCCGTTCAACCAACAAATCATCATTAGAAATCACACATTCGTCTTGCTCGATGCACCTGGCCTAGTGGATGAGGACTATCAACGCTCTGCTCATGGGACTGGGTTTGATAAATGGAGAGCAGTTTCTGGAGGTGCTGTTGCATTTGTCAAGAGCATTATCCGAGGTTAGACGCGTGGGTATCCAAATGTATGACATGAATCTAACGTGTCCTTAGATGACATACCTCTTATCCTGTTCAGTCATATTCCATTGTCTCGGCCTGACGCAGCATCATGTGGACCTTTAAGGGAGAAAGGCACCATTCGTCAAGGTGTAGGTCATGGATATCAAAATACCCTTGGCAAACAAACCACTTCTTTCCTAATCAAGTCGTTAAAACCATCTGCTATCTTCAGGTTTGTGTGCTTTTTTCTTTCTCTTCGTAATATTCTGCCATGGGATGACGATTTACATTAATCTATAGTGGTGATAATCGAGACTACTGTGAATATACCCACAAACATAGAAGTATGACTGACCCTGCCGAAGTCCGTGAGGTCACGGTGAAATCGTTTTCTTTGGCCAACCACATTAGTCGCCCTGGATTCCAGCTATTGTCCTTACACAATCCAGTCAACGAGCACGATGTGGCTCAACCATCGTTCCAGGATACGCCATGTCATCTTCCAGATCAATACGGCGTCTATTTCTCTATTTATGGATTGTTCTTTATCTGTAATTCCGTAATTCTCCTTGGTCTCGCGATGTACAGGGGTCGACAGTCGAGGAAACGTATACTTCATATAGAACCCTTGGCTATATCTCCCCAAAGCAGTGGCCACAACACACCCTCCCTTGATCCTGAGTCAGCCATTTGGTCACCATACACTCCTGCTGTGTCAGCCAGCCCTCGAAGTGCATTACCATCATATCTCAGGACTCCTACCGCCAATGCAAGACCAACGTTCCGTGCTTCCCGGCCCGCAACGCCCTCGGGTTCGCCATTGTTGACTCCTATGGTCTATTCACAAGAAGAAGACGACGAATCCATGTACCCTGTGCAGTACGCGACATGGCGGGATGGTCGCCCTTATGAAAAAAATGATGATTGGTCTTCTGGCCACGACCGGATCAGCTCAGATCCCCAATTTCCTCACTTCACCTCAGCACCCCGTTTCAAACATGTCGCTAAACGCCCGTTCTCGTGGTCTTGGACATTTGTCTTCCGAGATCGACGACGGCGAGTAACGCTGGCGCCACCGGTGGCTATTTATGAAGCCCTGGGGGAACTCGCTTCGTTCAGTCAAGGGACAAAGAATACCTTGA
This sequence comes from Collybia mongolica, assembly GCA_013420905.1. Taxonomy (NCBI): domain Eukaryota; kingdom Fungi; phylum Basidiomycota; class Agaricomycetes; order Agaricales; family Clitocybaceae; genus Collybia; species Collybia mongolica. The sequence continues at coordinate 2,813,644 of JAAXNY010000004.1, forward strand.
TGACGTATCGAGGTGCCCTTCACACCGCGTGTTTAGATGGTCTTCATATTTTCTGGCCTGCCGCGTTAATGTGGACTGTACTTGCTTGGTGGATGTATTAAATGTGACGACAAACTAAGATATATTATTCCTCCTCATCTTTTTCCGCACGGTACGCTCAATCTCCCCATATGTGAATATGATGCATCGATCCAATGCCGTGCCACAGAAGCAGTCGTGCTGAGGTGCGCATGAAACTTATATACAGACTTCCTCTGCCTTTCGATTCCACTTCAATCGAACAACTGCGTCAATGCGAAGCCACATACCCCAAGGACTGATCACAGGGCAGAATCGTTGAGTACAAGCGAGAGGGAAGTTTATTGGCACGTACAATAGCCAGTGATCTTTTCATAAGGCGAGTGGAAATAGAGACTAGTGGTCCAGGTGGCAAAAAGCCATACTGCGATCATAGCTATATTGGAGTAGATGGCCGCGCCATTCCATGTTGAGCGTTTTTTGGAGTGCGATGAATATTTGAGCTGGTCTGCGAGGAACAATACTGACATCGTCAAGAGAAAAATGTGTCCAGACACGTCGTGTCCCCTACGCAGTCGGGGAATGACGTGCCAATCAAGAGGGAGGGAATTTGGTGAGAATGTGGAGAATAATGTGGGGTGACTTGTTGGGGAGATGTAAGATTTAGACAGACAGTACTCCGTTGGGACTGTAATGACCTCGCCGGACGGAGATGACACCAAACATTCACCACCAGATGCAAGGATAACCCTCTCTAGTAGGGCAGGTCCGAAGAACCAACTTGTAAACATAAGCCACACGCCTGTCTCCACAGCCCACTTGAGCATCCTCCTCCAAGTTCGTGTATTGGGCGGACTAGTGAGCCAGGAGAACAGAAATACAGCGGACGTCCATGCCCATGCCTTCTTGACAAAATATACATTCAAAAAGTTGGACTTGTTCGCATAATAATGCGAGTTGCCCAAGGGGTGTGGTAAGTGTGTGAGGAGAGGGTTGGATGTATCGAGATATGTGTTGTTTATCACTGAATATGACGTCCCAACTAGAACCGTTGCAGATATTGCGATGAAAGCAGCGTGACGAATATCGGGCATACTTGGAATGTACAGAATGAGAGCTCAGAGTGCAGTGGAACTTGGAGTATACCTGTATCATTTAACCACGTGCAACACGTGGCACTAGCTCACTTTAAAAAACGACTCGGTACGACCAACACAATGTATCTTACAACCAATCCAAGAATTCAGGAGTAAAATAAGTCAGTATCAAGGTTGCCCCGGCACGGATCATACCCTCAACACTCTCAAACGCCATTGTACGAAGATCGTACACACCTGCAGCAGCACCTGCGTGGACCATCGCGAACTCACCACTTACTTGGTAGCAAGCCACAGGATGGTCAGATGCCAATGCAGCTGCATCTGAGATGATATCAAGATAAGGGAGGGCTGGCTTGACCATGATGATATCTGCCCCTTCGGCAGTATCTCGTATCTATACAACACATATTTAATGGATGTAATCGCTAGCCATGTATCCAGACTTACGATGGCTCTCCTCGCCAGACCGCGTGCGGTTGGCGGGAGCTGATAACATTTACGGTCTCCGAATGACGGGGCGCTGCCTGCAGCATCCCTAAATTCGCAAGGAAGCATCAGAGAAGTATCGATCAGCAAGTAGAACCGTACCTAAAAGGACCATATAACGAGCTCGCGAATTTTGCGGAATAGCTCATTAGGGTGCATTTGTTCCCAAGGCCTGCATCCATTAAACCTCGTTTGATACTCTTGATTCGTCCGTCCATCATATCACTTGGTGCGACGCAGTGTGCGCCCGCTTTTGCGTAATTGACAGCCACCTCCGCGATGCGAGCAATCGATGGCTCTGTATTAATGGTCCCGTCGTCGTGCAATACGCCGCAGTGGCCATGATCGGTATACTCGCACAGACACACGTCACAGGCGATATAGAGCGACGGGAACAGTGACCGCAGCTTTTTGATAGCGAGGATGACGGGCCCAGACGGATCGTCTGCAGGAGTTCCACGACCGTCCTATCGAATATCAAAAGTAAAGAAAAGGGCTTGAGGTCAACGAGGGGTCGCTAGGAGTTACAATGGCATCTTGATTCACATACTTTGTTGCAAGTTTGAGGAACTCCAAAGAGAATAACACTCTCAAGGCCCTTCTGAACTAAGGGCGCGAGGAATCCTTCGAGCTTATTTAATCCCCACCTCCGTTGTCCCGGAAGGGTAGCAATGATTTGGCTCGCATTGGGATCGTCAGAGATGAAGATAGGGTACATCAGCATCGACTTCGTTAGTTGTTGTTTGGCTTGCCATGAACGAGACAGTGGGTGCTGATAACCACCTTGCAGAATAGACCTTATAACCTTGTCAGTGAAAGCGGAAGGCTCTGAATGTTCGACCCACGAGATATCCATGGTAGTATACTTTATGGTGAGCTTAGGGCGGCCGAGTGAGAGGTTTGATCAATCAATGGGAGGCCTCGGCTTTATGTAATCTTTTCTAGGGTAAACTAACCCCACCAAAACAGTTTTGGTGTAGGTAGGGCTCTCACTCTAATTCTACACTTGGTTGTGTATCGGTAGTACCATGGTGGTCCTGATATATACAGTGATGAGACGAAACCGGGGTAGGTGCTCTTTCATAAATTACGGCTTTCAAGGCTTAGAGGGTCTGTTTTTGGTAAATGACAAGTCGAGGTTCTGAAAGCAAGATGAAGAGACTAAATAGCGTCTAAGTTCCTACATTAGGATCACAGGTTCCAAAGCCAGGTCTCGGGATGGAGCGGTCGAGATGAGGTTTATTCGCAGAGTATGTACGCAGTTTCATAGCCTATTGCCATCCCCACTACAGTCTTCAATGGCCAAGCTGAAGCTTTTTTATCGAACGTATTCAATTGTCTCATGTTGATTGCTACGGAGTCCTAACGACGGGAGTAGATGAGCATGTATCCTTGGCAACTCTAGCGGTAAACGATAAGCAAGCAGAGCGGAAAGGGAAAACAAGAAAGAGAGAAATAGGGGAACAATAATGAGCTAATGAGCCGATAACGGGAATCAGGGTTGAGGACAACTTGAAGGAGGCGGAGGTAAATTGGAATTTCAGACAATTTTCGGGGCAACCAAATGATAACCGAGTCACAACACGGTCACGTGGCATTGTTGACAGAATGCGTGTGAGATTGAAAAACGAGGCAGATAATCCACGCCCTTTCCATCCCTTCCCGAATCCATACCTCCACTCGCTGCTCATCACAGCGACGACGACCCTTTAGAAAACGACGGCCTCTGTTCATGACAAGCGTCCTCTACGCGACACACACCCTCCCACACTAATGATGCTTGCTTCCACCCCGACCAGAGACTACAACTATCCCAAAGACTATGTTTCTCTCCGTAATGCGACTCGAGACTCCAGCATGTCACCCTCCTACCGGGCTCGTCATTGCACTCCTCCAAGGATTATACCCATATCCTCCGACGCCCCTTCTTATGATTCGCCCATGCTCACTCCGTCGCCTTTGCGACAGCGTCCACTCTTTCCTAACCACTTCACCACAACCTTGAATGACTCCGAGGACCTTTTTTTGCAATCCCCGTACAAATCACCTGCGCCGGCGCACCCCTCTATGCCACAATATACAATCAAACCTCAACAAATTACTATGGATGATGAAGAGGGCTCAATTTTTCTAGCTTCGTCATCTTCTACAGTTTCACCATTTTTCTCGCCTTCCCCATCCCGACCCCTTCGTACTCCAGTGAAGCAAATATTCCGTGCACCCAGCCGCTCCGCACTATCAATAAAGCACCTGAACAGTCTTCCTTGTTCAACGACTAACGGAGCGCTATCTGATGCCATGAGCCCTGCCACCCGGGTTGGAGTGGGTACGAAGCGCAAGTCTACGCCACATGTCCAGTCAACTCCTGTTCGTCAGCACAACTTGACTCCTTTGATGGTTGCATCAGCACGGAACACTGCCGCTGGTGGCACTTGCCTTGATAGGCTTGCACCGTTGGCGGCCCCGAAGTTCACTCCTGGAACACCGCAAACGAAGTCTGAAACAGATGCTTACTTGAAACGGCAAACCGCAACATTAACACGGTTGAAAATATCCGACATACATGATACTGAAGAGGTATTTGCGGGTCTGGATGATGACTCGGGATGCGAAATGGATGAAGAAGATTTGGCGGAGACCTTGTTTAGTGGCACAGTAAGATTCAAAAGCAAAGTCGGGAGTTTGGGGAAAGTATCTGGACGGGGTTCCATTGTCGGTAAAGGAAAAGAGAAGGAGGAGGTCGCAGAAGCGATATCCCCAGGTGGCCACATCGTTAAGCGGCGCGCACGGTTGCGGCCTCTCTCAGCTGAACTTATTGGGAGTGTTCAACGATCCCCGGTTTCTCCAAGAAAAGTATGTTATGAGTAATCTTCTCCGGTGATTGTTCCTCAATGTGGTATTCAACAGGGACTTTCCGTTGTACATCGACAACGCAATAATGGAATTGTATTTCCTTCGGGTCCCCTCTTTCACAAACGGTCCTCGTCTGGATCATCCTCGTCTGATTCGGGATCCCCCCTTCCCAGGCGTCGCGTTGGCAATGTTCACCCGCATCCTTATCAATCGAAGCTTACATCTAACTCTATGAATCCCCCACCGCGCCCCCCTATGAATCGCCAGGAGAACTTAAGCTCTGCTACCTTGTTCTTTGGGCCAAGCATTCCCGCACCAATCGAACCAGCACCAGTTCTCCGCCCAAGGACAAGTACTGGGCTGTCTACTGCCGCGCCCGCCCCGTCGACACTACATATTAAGGCGGCCAATCGTCATAGTTATGCCGGTACTGGTAGCAGCTTCAGTAGCCTGCCAGTGTGGAATACGATCCAAACAAGGACGGTTTCTGTGTCCCCCAAATCTTCGCCACCTGTACACATAGGAGATAAGTCTAGTGGAAGCCTTGATGATGACGAGGACATGTTCTTCAGCCTTGGTCCACAAGACTCTTTTGTTTTCAGTGTTACCGAGGGGACACCTTCACCGCGATCCAAGAATTCTGGTCATGCAACCCTCCCAAGAAAATTCAAACCTAGAGATTCTGGCGTGGTTATGAGCGACGATGACGACGCGATGTCACTCAGTGGGGACTATCTCAGCGTGATGCCTACCGCATCAACAAGTGTTGGTTCTGTTCATTCCGATGTCGAAGACAGCCTTGCCACCCCTGGATTTGGACCAGACACTAGTTCGGGCTGGCCAAGTGTATTTGTGACAGGGACAGATGATGCCAGGGGACACTTGTATAGCCATCTCGTGGGCGGGGGTCCCGACGTGGACGCTTTCATCATGCGCACCCTAGCGGCGGCAACAAAAGGCTCTCAAGATGGCAAAAAGAAGGTACCTGGAACGCCGGTGAAACGGATCAAAACCTCATACTTAGCCGGGGAACGTCCCTGGCAAAGTGCTGTCGCAGCGAAGGTTGGACTTCGTTTTGACTGGGATAATAAGAAAGGAAAGGCACCAAGGAAGAGCCTACCGGCGGCTTTCCCTGCTCTTGAGAAGAAAGCGGAGAAGCCATCACTCGATCAGACCACGGACTCGGAGGATGAAGAAGATAGCCCAAGTGGTCGAAAGGGCAAGTACGGCATAGGAATGGGACGCCCATCTGCCCCTTCGCCTGAAGATGCTCCTCTAATGTCACGTACTCGCTGGCTAATGAGGAGGAGTAGCAGCGGTGCCTTTTCAAGTGGGAGCGAGTCCCCATCATCTGCGGGAACACCGACGCGGATGAAAGGCAAAGGTCCGCTTTTGCATTCTGCATGTTGTTACTGGCCTCCTAATGTTTTTTTTTTACAGATTGGCACCTGCCAGTGCCTCGTGTTCCAGTTCAGTTCTCACCATCAAAAAATACATTCAAGTTGTCGCCCATTCGATCTACCTCAGGCTCTTCTAGTAGTTCAACTGCGACGCTCAATTCGCCTAGCATCCCTTCTGCGCGCCGTCTCCAAAATCCAATCCTGCAGCGACCAAGTATTTCCACACGGCGATTATCCGAGCCATTCTCCGAAGAACATCCTGGCCGTTTCGAACGCGACTTTGTAGAAGTCGATGAAGTTGGCAGCGGAGAATTTGGCAAAGTTATAAAGGTGCGCTGCAAGGATGGTGATGACACGGAAGTATACGCGATCAAAAAGTCGAAGAGATTCGAAGGTGCCCGACATCGGTTCGTTTTTTCCATTCCATCTTGTTGGCATGGGACTAGATCTAAAAACTGTTTTTGCCATCTTTTCTCCAGACTCCGATTGTGGGAAGAAGTTGACATCCTGAAACATTTATCCCAAGCAGCCCCCGCGACCGAGCGAAACCGCCATCCGAATGTCCTCGCGTATATCGACAGCTGGGAGGAGAATGAGGCTCTTTACATTCGAACAGAGCTCTGCGAATCTGGCAATCTGGCGCGGTTTTTATGGGAATATGGCCGTGTATTTCCGAGGCTTGACGAGGACAGGGTATGGAAGATCATCGTTGATCTTAGTAACGTAAGCAATTAACACTATTCGGTTCCCTTTTAAGATCCTCATCACAATTAACAGGGTCTCCGATTTATCCACGATGCTGGGGTCATACATCTTGACCTGAAGCCATCAAATGTCTTCGTCACTTGTGAAGGTCGCTTCAAGATAGGTGACTTTGGGATGGCGTCTTTGTGGCCAAGACCCAATCAGACCGAAACGGGATCTGAAAACGGCGGGTTTGAACGCGAGGGAGATAAGTTATACTTGGCCCCTGAAGTCCTCCAAGGAAAATACAGCAAAGCTGCTGATATATTCAGGTAAGTCACACGGTTTGGCCGATAATTTGAAGGCGTTCTCACGTCAAGTTCAGTTTGGGCATGACGATTTTGGAGACTGCATCCAACATTGTGGTTCCTGACCAGTAAGTATTACGCGGCCCGACCGCTCCGTTCGGTTATATCCTGAAGTATTGATTATGTTATGTTCCAATAGGGGAGAAGCCTGGCAGCGGTTGCGTCGAGAGGACTTCTCGCAAGTCGATCTTGCTGAGAGCCCGGAATTGTTGGACATAATCAGACAGATGATGCGTACCGATCCATTATGTCGCCTGAGCGTTCACGCGATTTGTGGTCATCCCGTTGTCTCTCGAGCAAGGGAAATTATGGAGCGTGTGTATATAGCGGCCAAGAGGGACGGAACCTCCGTCTTCGCTGCTTCTCCTCTGGCAAGTGTACACACAGGCTTCTTGGAAGAAATCCTCGGACGTCGACTATCGGAGAGTGGGGCAATGGATGTCAGCCCTTGAGAGCTATTTTTTGAACGGAAACGAAAAATGTTTGCATTCTGGGACAATCATGTTGGTATGTACGACTTCCTGTGGGCTGGTTCAGTTCATAACATTTCACGGTTTTTGCCTTGTCCAATACACTATCTATATCCACAATTCCTGCCTTCTAATTTTTACCTCGTAGACTCCATGTTGCTTTTACCTGTGCATGACCTTCCCCTCCTCCCTCCCCCACATACTTATGAGCCGGATTCTGTATACGTACCATGCAAACTATGTTGATTGATATATTGGATCAGGGTTGCCGTGATGAATATCGGCATGTTGGATTTGATCAGATGTGCAGCAGGGTTGAACTTTATTTTAAGCCACAAACCCAGAAAGTATATCGGCCCCAAGGGAAGTCCAGCAAAGAAAACTGGTGGCAGCCTGGCTATCGGGGGTTATACAAGAGCGTAAAGTGTCTATCGTTGCGGAGGAGACACAAGAGGCAAACCAGCAACCGACCACCAAATCAGTCATCTGTATAATCGAACCGAGTTAGCACCCCGGTTCCTGGCAACGGCTCCTGCAACGGGTTACTGACTCCCAGCTGGTCCTCTGCGAGAACAGGCAGATTGAATCACAGATATCGGGGCGAATTTCAAGTCAAGAGAGCAGCTGGGCCTATAGTTGCAACGCGGAGGCAGATACTGTCCCACTGGTCCTGGTTGGAACCGGTTGGTGGACCCTGCACCGATTCTTTGCCGTTCTTTTCGCCCCTCCGTCCTGATTTTCCATGTTCTAAACCACAAGCCTATATATCATTCTACTTAATCCCACACAAATGCTTTCCCGAACTCTCCCTCCCGACCCTCATTCTACCCATTTCCCCGCCTACGCCCCTACACATCCTACTCCTACAACTCACCCTCTTGCTTTCAATCCCCCAATAGCTGCTTATCAACAGCAGCCTGGCCTCGCCATGGATCCCACTTCCGCCGATTTCCGCGCTTTCTATCCATATACTCCCAACGAGGTCAAACATAGGAAACGGACAACCCCCACCCAACTGAAGACTCTTGAATCTGTTTTCAAGCGTGATACCAAGCCCAATGGCCCATTACGTGTCGACCTTGCCACTCGCTTGGGCATGTCTCCTAGAGGGGTCCAGGTACGTCCACCACTCCCAATCAGCTCTTTGACCTCGAGTGACGCCTCGTGTTGTGATAGGTCTGGTTCCAGAATCGGTATGTTGTGCATATTTTTCGTTTTTCCACCGTTGTTGACGGCAAAACCTCCGCAGGCGAGCAAAGGAAAAAATAAAAGCCGGGAAGGGATCCAAAGGTCCTGCGAAAAAAGATGCATCCACCCAAGAGGAATCGTCCTCACCCTATGATAATGCACTTGATTTATCAGAGGAGCTAGAGGAGGAAAATTTCCCCACGCAGCCCGCCATTGATGACAGTGAGACGTCGTCTCACCCATCGAGTCCTGCAGTTCTTTCACCGCCCAGTGGTGATGAACTCTTCCGCCCTTCATGGGAAAACTCCGCCAACGATACCCTTTCCAATCAAGCGAACCTTCATGCTTATCGCCGAGGTTCTTTACCAGTGAACGCGTATCCCCATACCCAACACTCTCTCAATAGCCCTCCTGTGGTTGACATGTTTGACCCACACACAAGGAGACTCTCCGTTGATGCTAGTCTACAGCGCCTGGCAAATAACCCATATGCTCATCTTGCGAGAGCCAAGAACGGAGCTCTATTTGGACGTACGGTAGCTTTGACCCGTCGGCAGGCCAGTCGGGCACCCTGTGGACCCGACAGAATCATACCGGCCAGCGCGTCCATGCCATACCCTCCGGGCGCACGCCGCGCATCCATGGACTCTCGCGCTTTCCGCCGAAGCGGAGCGCTCCCGTCCCCATCGCCCCGGTCCCCATGCAACGTAGTGAGGGCTGGCTTGCCTGATCACAACCTCCATGCAATCACCTCTCGTACCATCTCATCTCCAATACCTGGTCCACTTCCCTCTCCCAACTTCTCTTTCGGCGCGGCGAGCACATCTTCGATGGCTTCTAGCTCGGGTGACAGTGAGAGAAATTCACCTGACTCCCTTCAGTCCTTCACGTACCGCGGCGAAGACGTCGACGAAGATGACGTGATTTCTGCCCCATATGACTACTTCTCGAGATACGGATCCATCACTTCAGTCGCCACAAGTGACTCAAGTATCAATAGCGCATATTATTCTGATATTGCTGGAGGCATCCTGTCAGACCACGAGCGCGGCATGGAATATGATTTGAATAGAAGGCGCGATTCTTGGTGTGTTGCAAATTTGTTGTACCATTCTAAGGCTCACCAAATGCGATAGTGCACCTGCCTTTGTTAACATGATGTCTACTCTTGACGTCAATGGGATTCCCGAAGGCATTGTAAGCCCACTAGACCAGGGAGCCTACCTAAGTCATGACGATTTGCATACACCGGAAGTCGTCAGAGTGGACGAAAACGGGGGGTGTAGCGAGTCGAACACGTATCCATCGCCGACTTCTACCATTTCTCCGGGAATGGGAGGAAGCCCCCACGCACACGACACGCCCCCCGCGAGGATGCCCATCTCTCGATCAAGTGAGCTCGCATATGCATTGCAGAGCCAGCCCGAACAGGTATGCCTCGCTTATGCTTGCGTACCATCTTTCCAACCCTGACAAATCATACGATCAGGTGCAAACGAGCCCTGCGCCCACACCAAGCGAGCAGACGACATATACAACTCATTCCATCCCTTCTCAAATGGATACCATCACTGGACCCCAAGACCAGTACTTTTATTCTCATGAAACGCATTCACACTCTTTGGGTGCCTCCAGCATACCTCTGGAATACATGGATAAATATCATTCTGACACGGGTTTCGGTCACCGCACACCGCACGAGCAATACAACACGTCCGCTAATTATCTAACGGATGCCTACGACGTAGACGGCCATGGAGAGCTGGGTATGCACCACATGGGCTTCCATGCGCCAAACTCAGACGTGTACAATTCATACGGGGAGGTGGTTGACCCCTCGATAGTATCCCCGCTTGAAAATGCCATCCAAAATGTGGAGACCTTCGTCACCTATGCCTAATTCTAACCCCTTGCATGCGGAGCAGTCTGCTGCGTCTCCCAGTCCTTGCTTATTATTTTTTTTGTGACTTATATGGCCATTCCTTCATGTGCTTGTTCGCTTCCTCCTGCCGCTGCGGCACTATTACAGTATATCCCATCCCTAGTTTCCATACCCCGCCCTTGCTCCGGCACATCTTGCTCTGTCGCGCCGTCGTTGCTGTCTCAGTCGCTACTCGGAGTTCCTGTTGATATCTATTCGATTCTGTCCATTTTCTACATCCAGCACTGTCCCTTGAAATATTTTTTTTGGCATTTATATCAACGTTATGTACTTTTAATATTCTCCGCAGCAGAACCCCACCCCTTCGCTTCGGCCCAAAATACGATTACCGACCACGTTCATTCATTCGACTGTTTTCGTATATAACATACAATACAAATACCTTTATTACCCTACATGTCGCATAGTATTACCCCCGTGTCGTCCGCTGTTCCATATCCATATCCATTTATACAAAGCATTCGTGCTTCCTCTCGGAACTTGAGTGACAGCTTCGAAGCTCTAGCGCCGTGGAGCAGCCCATATTTGACTGTGTGTATAAATGGACAATTACAGCAGGGGGATAAGTATGTACATGGCAGTTGTGCCGACGGCACGGAGTGACGTCCCTTCCTTGTTCCTTCTCAAACTTCCAGATGGCACGGGAGCGGAACTGAATAGAGCTGCCTGGGGCAAGCGTCGAGCGAAAGTGGAATTAAATGTGGCTAGTCTGCATCCACCGGGTTCCAGCTGATCGCACCCTCCTTCCCGCGATCAAGCGCATCGAGCCTTGCCATGTCGTCAGTGGAGAGAAAAAAGTCGTACAGCTGCGTGTTGGCACGGATGCGTGCGGGGGTTGCGCTCTTCGGGAGGGGGATAAACCTAGGTTCGCGTCGAACGTTGGGGACTCGCAATCTTAGGAGAGACGGCGGTGGGGGACATACCCGCTTTGGAGCGACCAGCGAAGGAGAATTTGGGCCGGGGGTCGATTGTACTTTTAAGATTAAGATTTAAGAGATAGTCATTAAGTTAACGCCGGAAAGACAAGAGGTGGTGAGTCTAACCTTCTCTGCAAGTTCTTTGATGGTCGGGTGCTCCATTTTTCCGCGAAGCAAAGGGCAGTACGCTTGCACCGCAATGGCGTGGTCGCGACAGTATGTGACGATGGGCCGCTGCTGGCAGAATGGATGAATCTATTTTTGGAAGGGGGGCTTGAGTAGAGAGCGAGGGTGGAGGGGGGGGGCATACCTCGATCTGATTAACCGAAGGCATGTCAAAGCCTGCGTTCCGGACTTCTTCCAGGTGCTTCACACCGCTGAGTGGGAAAGATCATGAGGGACGCGGTTTGATGATTCAAGTCGACCCGGCTTTAGGTCGAGTGTAGAGCACAGGGCGGGGTACGCACAAATTCGAAACGCCCACGGACCTGATCTTACCGGCGTGCTTGGCGTCCTGCAGCGCTTTGTAGGTGGCAAGCCGCCGTTCGGTCCCGGCGAATGGGTCGTGTATCAGGAAGAGATCGATGTAGTCTTGGCGCGAGGCATGAGGCGAGATCATGAGCGATAGAGCTAGTGTTGGAACTCACCAAACTCGAACCGTGCAAGGGAAACGTCTACAGCCTTGAGGGTGCTCGCGTAACCGTGCGACTTTGTGGCGACCTTTGTAGCTGGGGTCAGGGTTATGAGTATGAGAATGACAGCGAAGGGGGGGGGGGGATGTATGTACTGATGAAGATGTCGCTTCGGGGGAGCCCTGATTCGCGAACGGCAGCCCCGACAGCGGCTTCGTTGCGGTAAGCCTGGGCGGAGTCGATGTGGCTTTGAATCGCGGTCAGGTATATATGGGCCTCGTTGTGTTGACGCGTCTTACCGGTATCCGGCGGCGAGTGCATGGAGAACAGAGTCCTTGGTGGTGAAGTTCTGGTAAACCCCGAAACCGAGAAGAGGGATGAGATGGCCTATGATATGTTTAGATATGATATGATAGTGGCCATTGAGGGGATATCACTGAACCTGAGGAGGAAAGTTTGGCGGTCGAGGCGAGGGTCAGCCTCGACATAAGTAAATGGGCAAGTCTCGGCTCGTCGTCGGCCCGATTTCCTCAAGTGATCACGCCCTCGTTCGCAACCACCATGTCCCTCTACAACTATGTCAACGTCCCAAACTCCAATTTGGTCCGTATACCCCCCCTCTCCTTACTCGCTTGCTATGACTGAACCTCGTTCAAGGTGTGCTGTATCTGCCGGTAGGGTCCCTGCAACCTGACACCGACAAAGCACTCATCCCCGATTTGCTAGGATGCCGTTCACGGACCCGACGACGACACAGATGTGTGCTCACACGTTTTGCCGGGAATGTATTCTCCGTGCCATCGACCACGCCGCACAATGTCCTGTGGACCGGTCCCCGCTGAGCGTCAACGCCCTCGCACCTGCGAATCCCATCGTCCGTTCTGTAAGTCCCCCCGCGTGCCAGTGGACGACGAAGCTGTCTGATCCGTGATATGCAGCTAGTAGACGAGTTGGTGGTAGAGTGTGTGCACAGAGGGGAGGGGTGCGTGCATACATGCCAGCGTCAGTTCCTGGCCACGCATCTGCAGGACGAATGTATGTACAGGGAGGTGCCGTGCCCGCAGGGCAAGTGTGAAGTGACAATGATGTACAAGGACAAAGGACTGCATACTCACGAGGGTGGGGAGGAGGATGTTGTTTCATCTGATGAGGAGAACAGTGTCGAAGAAGAGGTGTGTCTATTATCGCAACACTGGGTCTCGGGACGCTCACAAGCAAAAAAAAAAAAAAGAACACTACTACACAAGCCCATGAATTAACTACTGGTGAAAGCGAGCGCGCCATCGTGCCGGACGGGCGATTCGCTGCCCTTGCGGAACAAAACCTCTTGCTCCGCAGGCGTGTAGAAAGTCTCGAATCGCTAGTAGAGACGTTCCGGCGCGAGATGGCTGCCGTCAAGGGAGCGCTCGGGCCGTGGTTCCGTATGGGAAGCGGTGGGCGCGGCGAGCATCAGAGCTACTACTCGACGGAGATGCCGTCTGGGGTGCAGCACGCCACTGCATCGGCGTCGAGTGGGGCTGCCGGGGTAGCGGAGGGGGCAGGTGAGTACGCGACGATGCCAATGGTGGACCCATTGGCAGCATACTTTCCGTCCGAGGTGGAAGAACATCGTGTGCTGCGGGGGGGACAGCAGCAGCAGGGAGGGATGGGGAGGGTGGGGTACGAGGGGCTGTATGGATTTGGACCGGCGCAGGGACCGCACACGTACACGATCGCTCCGCTGGACCTGAGCAGGAGTCTGGAAGGGACGCTGGGGGGGCTACGGGAGAGTGTGGTGGGACTAGCGGCGGGGGTGGACTCGATGGGGCGACGGCAGGAGATTGCGTTGACGAACGAGACGATGCGTTTGGGAGAGGAGGTGGGGGGTCTGAGGGCAGGGATGCACGGGTTGCGGATGCAGGTGCATGGGATTATGATGGACCGGAATGCACAGGTGACGGGGAGGGATGAGGGGTATGTGACACATGGGAGGATGTATTATGGGCAGGGGGGGTCGATTACGAAATTGTAAGGGAGGGGGGGGCATAGAAAAGAAAAAAAAATGAATATGATTTAGGGTAGTAGTAGTAGACAGGACAGGACAGTGGCTAGTTTGTACGGGCAGCCCAAGCGTCATCAAGACGATCGAGCATATGCTGAACCTCCCTGACGGCCTCCTTGCGTTCTCTGCGGGCGTGCTCCCAGGCAGGCTCGGGGGCTATATCATCGAGACGGATGAGGGCCTGGAGGAGGAGCTCGCCGAGGCGGAGATGCTCCTTGTGATGGGTAGGATCTTGGAGAAATGTGGCGAGTGCGGGGGCAAGGGTGGCGCGGACCTGGGCGAGCTCTGCGCGTATGGCGGTGACGATAGGTTGCTCTGCACGCAGAGGCGGTGGGGGGAGGGGGACGGATGATTCTGCGGTGCCGATGAGGGCGATGACAGAGTTGGAATGGAGGCGATAGGCGGAGACTGTTGTGAGTGAGTGAGTGGGGAGATGAGAAAGAAGAAAAGAGATAGTTACTGGGAGCAGCGTCGTCTTTCATGACAACGCCTGCGTGGACGAGTTTGAATGCATTTGGAGGGAGAAGCGTATAGTCGGCGAGAGAGGCACGGATGGCAGACAAGGGAGTCTCTGGGGCAGGCAGCTCAAACGAGATTCTCTCTCTCGCCCATTTGACAGTGACCGTCATGGTGGGAGGGCTCAGGTCATGTGACTGTGGCGATGACTTCATTTTGGGTTTGGGGTTGGCGGTTTTTTTAGCAAACGCGGCCATGTCGACAGACGCTCCCCCGACGACGACGACGACCGCCAACTCGTCTCCTCTCCGTCCTTCCCGTCCAAATGCCCTCACAAATCTCCTTCTACAACAACAGCGCCATCCCCACTCTGGTGCTACTCCAATTCCCCCATCTCTCCAAGCAAAGATGGTCGCCGTATGTCTCTTTTTCTCCCCAAAACCCCACCTCACTTGCTAACATACATACATCCCAGTATGCCAACAGGTCTCACAGCACTCCTGCCGTCGACCCTGCTCTCCCTGCCACCACCACCACCACCACCACCACCAACCCTCCACCTGGCCTCTTCCCAACCATGCCATATCCTCCACCTGCCCCCGCCCCATCTCGTATCCGCCCATCCGGCCTTGCCGCACGCAGGACACGCCCCGCATTTTCTCTCAACGACATCGACCCCACCATCGTCGCTCCCGGTGGCCCTCTCGGTGCTGGTCTTGGCGCTGGTCGCCCCTCCATCCCAGACCATCCCCCAAAACGCCCAAGTGCAGGCAACTTTGGCTCTCCCTTTTCAAACTTTTCAAAGATCGTGTACGTCCTCCACCTCTACCACTCCTACCAACTCTCATCTCCCATCCAGAGATCCCTCCGGCGCACTCAACTTCAACGGCAAGGCTGTACTACACGCCACTGGCGTCGACTTTTCAAACGGCGCCTCCTTTGACATCAACATGGAGCAGCTTCAGCTCAACGAAGAGCTCGGAAAAGGTAACTATGGCACCGTCAAAAAGGTCCTCCACAAACCCACAAACGTCGCCATGGCCATGAAGGTATCTTCTTCCCTCTCCATCCCATCCCCTCCCCCTCTAACCCTTCATAAGGAAATCCGTCTCGAACTAGACGATGCAAAATTGAACGCCATCATCATGGAGCTCGATATCCTCCATCGCGCCGTCGCCCCAGAGATCGTCGAATTTTATGGTGCATTCTTCATAGAGTCATGTGTCTACTACTGCATGGAATACATGGACGCAGGCTCCCTCGACAAGCTCCTCGCCGCAGGTGTCCCCGAACACGTCCTCGCCCGCATCGCAGGTTGCATGGTCCGTGGCCTCAAGTTTCTCAAAGACGAACTCCAGATCATCCACCGCGGTCAGTACCCCCCCCCCCCCCCCTCATCTACCCCCCCCGTACTGACAACCCCAGAAGACGTCAAGCCCACCAATGTTCTCGTCAACAAAAAGGGTGAGATCAAGCTATGCGATTTTGGCGTTTCCGGTCAACTCGAAAAATCACTCGCAAAAACAAACATCGGGTGCCAATCCTACATGGCTGTTGCGTGCCCCTCTCTTTTTCTATCACCCTACTAGCAAATCGTCCTAACCCCGTCCTCTTTCACACAGCCCGAACGCATCAAGGGAGAATCCCAAAACAACCTCGGGACCTACACCGTCTCCTCCGACGTCTGGTCCCTCGGCCTCTCCATGATCGAGGTCGGCCTCGGAAAGTACCCATACCCCCCCGAGACCTACTCGAACGTGTTTGCACAATTGACCGCTATCGTGCACGGCGATCCCCCGGACCTTCCAGAGGACAATTACAGTCCAGAGGCGCGTGACTGGGTTGCCCAATGCTTGGTAAAGGCCCCCGACGGTAGGGCAACCTATCAACAGCTCTTGGTGAGTCATGCCCTCATCCTCTCTAAATCCCCCCCCCCCCATAACTCGCCCAAGGACCACCCATTTTTGCAACAGGACACGAAGCGCAAGGTGGATATGGTCAGCTGGGTCGAACGGGCGCTAGAGGTACGGGCAGAGCGCCTGGCCGAGACACTCTACACACTGACCCCGCGGTCCGTGTGACGGCACCCATCCCGTACCCCCCCCCCCCCCCTAGTTGACGAAAACGAACCTTGCGACTCTTGGAAACGTGTAGGGTCGAACCCGGCGCTTGCTCCCGCTAATACGCCTTTGCCTATACACACACGCTCGCGTATCGGACCAGACCCATCATACCCCCACTCCCCCCGTCTCGCCTTGCATCTCCTTCCTGCGTATCACACATTTCCTCACCACCATACCCCCCGCCCCAGAGCTTACACATGATCGTGCAAATATCCTGCCCAGCTGGACCTCGGGCACGCACACACAGAGAACGTCAAGGGTGTTTGTCCCTAGTCCCTCCCCCACCCCCCTTTATCCCCTTGGACACAATGTACCACCGTTGCCGCTCTCTGGGCCTTGGGCTGGAGCGCAAGGGGTTTGTGGAATAGAGCTAGCCCTCTATTGCAGCTACGGTTCCTGGATACGCCCCTCGCGCTTGTCTTCTTTCCATTTTTTATTCAATCTCTCATATCCCATCGCGCGTTATACATTCGCAATGTCTACATTACACACAATCTTTAGAGATGATCGTCACGCCCCCACATGTGCTCAAGCGTTGCTTTGAAATTCGTTCATGCCCCTTCAGCAATTGCGGCGTTTTTCTTTCTCGTTCATTCGTTGAGTGTGCAGTAATGTATGTCATTTGTACTATAAGATTTGGGGCCTTTTTTTTGTAATGGATTGAAACCGATCCTAGTTGGAGACAATCTCATCAATCACGCTCCCAAGATGCACTAGTCTCGACGCGGTTTGGTTAGCCTTTCTTCTCTGTGAAAAGCTTCTAGAACGGCAATTGACTCAGACCGAGGGAAGCAGGTTCGTGTGTTGGCCCACGCTTCTGGTAAAATGCATCGTCTGCGGATCATGGGCCTTTACAGATCGCGCCGTTCTAGTTGCGCGCCATGGCGATGGGTGGTTGGCAGTTGCGTTGGTTCTCTCGTAAAGGTCCTATGTTCCCTTGGAGATACTTCTCCAAGCTCAGGACTAGCAGGGCTGAATATAATCCTCTCAAAAGAGATTCGGGCTAGACGTCTCTTGGATGTTTATTCAAATACTGTCGAAAAAAAACGACCGGCCTTTGCCGGTCGGTGTCTATAGAGTTTCCGATCAACCCTGAATTGACTCATTTAGCCGCGATCTGACTGGTCAGAGCTACACTATCTATCTTTTGCTGGAGACTGATCTACAAGTCATTCTTTCGGGTTTGACTCGCCTGGAGTCCCCAGAAATCCTCCCTATACACAATATCTACCACAATGTCCTTTCCAGCACACGATAGTAAGCCCTACCTTTTTCCCGCATTCTACCACAGCTTCCATCATCTGATCCTTGCATCTGCCCTGGCCCCCCCTAGTTTCTGCGCCATTCGATTTTCCAAAGGAAGAGGAAAAGGTCCTCGCTTTCTGGAGGGAGATTGATGCCTTCCGCACGAGCTTGAAGCTCTCAGAGGGCCGGCCTGAATTCTCCTTCTACGACGGGCCCCCTTTCGCCACAGGCCTGCCGCACTACGGACATCTCCTCGCGGGGACCATCAAGGTGAGCACATGCCCACACACATTCAAAGTCCCCATGCTCACGATCTTCCCGGATCTCCCCCCTCCCCCCTCCTGGATCAGGACATCGTCACCCGGCACGCACACGTCAGCGGCTACCATGTTACGCGGCGGTTCGGGTGGGACACGCACGGGCTGCCCGTCGAGCATGAGATCGACAAGCGATTGCACATCACAGGAAAGGAAGACGTGCTTGCGATGGGCATCGACAAGTACAACGACGAGTGCAGGAAGATCGTCATGCGCTACTCGTCCGAGTGGCGCGCCACCGTTGAGCGCATGGGCCGCTGGATCGACTTTGACAACGATTACAAGACGCTCAATATCTCGTTCATGGAGTCCGTATGGTGGGCGTTCAGCGAGTTGTTCAAGAAGGGCATGGTGTATCGCGGCCTGCGCGTGATGCCGTACTCGACGGGGTGCACGACCCCGCTTTCGAATTTCGAAGCAGGACAGGCTTATCGTGATGTCAATGATCCTGCCAGTACGTCTTCCTGTTTTATTCTCGTTTCTTCAAGTCCCCTTTGTGCACCCTCTTATGCTTAAATGCGGGGGGATTGACCACCAATTTCTTTAGTTACTGTTGGCTTCCCGCTCGTGGATGATCCGAAAACATCTCTCCTGGCATGGACAACGACTCCATGGACGCTTCCCTCTAATCTTGCCCTCTGCGTACACCCTGACTACACTTATATCAAAATCCACGATCAAGAGCGGGATCAGAACTTCATCATCCACGAAAACTTGCTCAAGACGCTCTACAAAGACCCCAAAAAAGCTAAATTCAAAAAGATTGGTCAGTTTCAGGGCGCGGACATGAAAGGGTGGAGATACGTACCACTGTTCGAGTACTTCACAGATCAGGTGCCACGATTTGCACCCTTCCGCCCAATATCACTGACATCATTTTGACGTTCAGTTTGAGGATAAGGCGTTTAGAGTTGTGGTAGACACATACGTGACGGACGCCGATGGTACAGGGATTGTCCATCAGGCCCCGGCATTTGGTGAAGACGACCACCGTATCGCCATCTCGCACGGCGTTTTGCGCTCTGACGAAATGCCACCTTGCCCCATTGACGATGGTGGCCACTTCACAAAAGAAGTACCCGATTTTGTTGGCCTTCATGTCAAGGTACGCAGGGGCTTGAAACCTAGACAAAAGAGGGCCTAACATTCGATAGGCTGCAGACAGCCCTATCCAGAAGGTGCTAAAAGCCAAGGGCAGGCTCATTGTGCAATCAACGATGATGCATAGTTATCCTTTCTGTTGGAGGTATGCGCCGGTCTTCTCAGTGTAGTCAGTGGCTGATGAATGTTTGAAGGTCTGGAACGCCCTTGATCTATCGCGCGATCCCGGTATGGTTTGTGCGCGTAACACCCATCATCGACGAGCTGGTGGCGAACAATGAAGGCACAAGATGGTGTGCATTCATAATATATCCTCCATTTCCAATATTATCTCATAATCCAGCGTCCAGGGTTCCTCAAACCGTTGGAGACAACAGATTCGGAAATTGGTTAGCCAACGCGCGCGACTGGAATGTTTCCAGAAATCGGTATTGGGGGACGCCAATGCCGTTGTGGGTCAGTGACGACATGGAAGAGGTGATTGTTCACGCCCATCACTCGTTCATTCCTGATTTTTAAGGTTCTCTTTGCAGGTCGTGTGCGTCGGCTCTGTAGAGGAACTTGAACGTTTGTCAGGTGTCACTGGAATCACGGATATCCATCGCGATAAAATCGATCACATTACCATTCCATCGCAACAGGGTAAAGGTGTCTTGAAGCGCGTTGAGGAGGTATTCGACTGTTGGTTTGAATCTGGAAGGTGTGGTTTCCGTCGATTGCTTTGAATAACCATTTTAAACATCAAATCTATAGTATGCCGTATGCACAACTCCACTACCCATTTGAGAACAAGGAGCTTTTCGAGCGTACACATCCGGCAGACTTCGTTTCTGAAGGTATCGACCAAACCCGCGGCTGGTTCTACACACTTTTGGTTCTCTCGACACATTTGTTCGGTAAGGCTCCTTGGAAGAACTTGATTGTGACTGGCCTTGTCCTCGCTGCGTTCGTCCTCGTGTGTGTTTTTATTCTGAACTGATACTGACTCTTCAAATTTAGCGATGGAAAAAAGATGAGCAAGAGCCTGAAAAATTACCCCGATCCAACTCTTGTCATCAATCAATATGGCGCGGATGCAACGAGGTGGATAAATACTTTCTTTTCCAGTTTCGAAACTTATATGCGCACATAGGATGTTCCTTGTCAACTCACCCATCGTCCGCGGCGACAATCTGCGTTTCCGTGAAGAGGGCGTCCGTGAAGTCATCTCCCGTGTGCTCTTGCCATGGCTTAATTCCTTCCGCTTCTTTTTGGGCCACGTCTCATTATTCAAGAAGGTCAGCGGTATTGATTTCAAATACAACCCTCACGCACCCGTACCGAACAACGTCATGGACCGCTGGATCCTCGCTCGGTGTCAGTCCTTGATCAAACTTGTGAGGGAAGAAATGGCTGCATATAGGCTTTATACCGTCATTCCGAGGTTACTGGACCTTGTAGATGAGCTCACAAACTGGTATATTCGATTCAACCGAAAGCGCCTAAAGGGTGAGGACGGTAACGAGGATACCATTGCCGCCCTTAATACGCTATTTGAGGCTTTGTTTACGCTGTGCCGGACAATGGTAACGCTGTCTGATAATTATTTGGTCATAGTTTCTTGGACTTACTTGGATATTTCAGTCTTCATACACTCCATTCATGACGGAAAATCTCTACCAGTCTATGCGCCTCTTCATTCCTGAGGATTTTGCGGCAGGCGACACTCGCTCTGTCCATTTCCTGAGCTTCCCCGAAATCAAGGAAGAATATTTCGACGTTGACATTGAAAGGCAGATGCAGCGTATGCAGGCTGTCATTGATCTGACAAGAAATATCCGGGAAAGAAATAACTTATCGCTCAAGGCCAGCCTTTGTAACCCTCAATCCCTTCCTGCTCTGATATTAGGAATTCTAGGTTCCCTTGAAAGAACTGTTGGTGTTCCACCCCGATCCACAATACCTCGAAGACGTGAAACCGCTACAACGATACATTATTTCTGAGTTGAATGTTCGCGACGTCATTTTCAGCTCAGACGAAACCCTTTCTGGTGTTCATTATCGAGCTGTCGCAGATTGGGCCATCCTTGGTCGGAAGCTTCGAAAAGACTTGAGTCGAGTGAAGAATGCGCTCCCCAGCGTCTCGAGCGAAGCCGTGAAGGCGTACATCAAGACAGGGACTATTAAAGTTGACGGAATTGAGCTGGTTGCGGGTGATCTGGCTGTTCAACGATACCTTGAACTGCCGACATCCGCCGAGGGACAATATGCGACGCATACCGACAACGACGTCGTTGTGAGGCTCGACATACAGGTCCATCCTGACTTGCAAGGAGAGTGGCTCGCGCGCGAGATCACAAACCGCGTCCAAAAGCTGCGCAAAAAGGCGGGTCTTCAAGCTACTGATGATGTCGATGTTTTCTATCGATTTGAGGAGGGTTCTGGAGCAGAATTACTGGCGGCGCTCAAAGAACATACCAACATAATCAGAAAAACTGTCGGGAGTCTTCCAACTGATGTTAAGGAGCGGAAACCGGGTACCCATTTGTTAATTGAGGAGGAACAGGAGGTCGCCGACGTGAAGTTCGTATTGTATTTGGTGAGGTTGTAGGGAAAAAGAAAGAAATCTTGTAATACAGTAATTTAGTGACGTTGCATAGAATACATTTGCGATTATCGTGAACTCGTACGCGTCGGGGTCATTTTTTCGAGGTACCGAAGCCTCCAAAGCCCATCAGCTTTGTCATGTCGTCGTCCTGGTCCATGGCCGTGCCTTTGAGGAGCTCTATGCGCGCCTTTTCTTTCTCGGCTTTCTTCTGTGCCTTTCTGGCCTCACGAAGTGCCACTTCCTTTGCTTTTACTTCAGCTAACCGTTGGTCAAAATCGAACGCTTTTGCAGAGGATGCCTCCTTAGTTTTTTCGCGGAGAAAAGCTATCCGTGCTTGAACCTGTGCAAGTGTTGACCTCTCAAGCTTTGTCGTTTGCCCTAGTGCTCTCAAATCTGTGGTTGATGCATAAATTAGAGGGAAGAAAACTGAAAGGATATTGACATACGGGCTCTACTGTTAATATGGTCGAGGTAACCCACACTGTCCTTGTATGTTCGACTACAAGTCTCGCAGTAGAATCCAGGTTGGCCAGGGCCCTTGCCGCCAGGATTTTGAACAACCATTGTTTTATTTAAATTCTTGTCAAGTTCTAGAGGTCCTTCCCTCTGTTTCATCAACTCTGTAGGTTTAGGAAGAATGTCCTTTTTCCCCTTGCGGGGTCTTTTTCCTGACGGAGACCATGAGCAGACGTTGGAGACGGGCTAGCACAATACACACCTTGCTTCATTCGTTCCTCATTATCCTGCATCCGTTCCTTCTCTTCAAGATCCTTCTTCTTGGCCCGCTCAGCATATTCTTCCTTGTCCCATTTCTTTCTAAAGTCGGTGTCGGCGGCCTTGCTGCCATAGGCCCCTGCATTGTCGGCCATGGTTGTGGACTCGGAGGAGGATCAAATTCAAAAGCCGCCCAACCCGTTCCCGGCCACGTGAGTCGTAGCCAAGGAATTATGACCGATTTTTCAACGAGCTCCTTGATCCCATACTCTTCTTCCTCACTACTTAATGCCACGACCAGCACGCCTACCTCTGGACGATAATTGATAATGAACGGCACAGATGTCGACCAGAACGCAACAACGACAATTTCGTTTCCACTCCCTTTCCACATCCTTATGCTCGTCGGCCTTGGGATTTTTGGCTGGGCCATGAATTTACATGGACTTGACGCGGCAGGGATAGACGTGATCAGTGCCATGGACTTGCGGACGGATGGGAACAACCCCCTGCCAGCCCACCATACACCTAGACAGAGCTCGAATCTGTTTACTCTCTATCGGGCTCTATATCGCATATCTGTCGCATACGGTGTACTGTGTCTCGTGTCATGGTCGCTATATTTGTATGCCACAGGGGGAGATATTTTTCTTGTTGACGCTTTTGGATATATACCTGGACTCGCGGCCCTATCCGTCCTCGGCGCATTGTTTTGTCCCTATAACGTTCTGCATAAAACGGAACGGCGAAAATTTCTGCAGTATGCCTTCCAACTTTACTCTTTAAAATGTCTCTGACGCTATCCTTAAAGTGCTATACGCCGATGCCTTACATCTCCCTGGGATAACCCCGTCTATTTCTCTGACGTGGTCCTAGCCGATATTTTTACCTCCTTTTCCCAAGTTCTTGGTGACATATGGCTTTCGCTATGTATGTTGGTTCCTGGGAACAGCATTCTTGTTATACCTTTCGGGGAAGGTTGGGCACGTTGGGTCCTCCCAACGGTCATGAGGTATGTATGGTGTACTAAATATTCATTGTGACATCAGTACTCAACTCATACCAGTCTCCCTTATCTAGTGCGCTTTCGACAATGCTTAATTGAGTATAATCATCCAGCAAATACGTGTAACCGGTCACTGTACAATGCCCTCAAATATGCGACCGCGTTTCCTGTGATTTACTTGACCGCTGCCCAGCGGATAGTGATAGCCGAGCTCAGGAAAGAGAATGGCGGAAAAGCTATTGATACAAAATGGCATGGAGAGCACCGCCTCTTTAGGCTTTGGTGCGTGGAAAATTTGACTAATGAAGCTCGACTTATTCTTGTTATAGGTTGCTAGCTGCTATTATCAATTCTCTCTATTCGTTTTGGTGGGACGTGACGAATGATTGGGGTCTAACCCTCTTGAAACCCCGATCTGTTCAAGAGGCACAAGGGCGACCCTCACCCCCACGACGGCTAGTTCTACCTCGACTTCATTCGTCCACACTTCTCATTCCAAAAGACTCTCTTGAGTCTCGTAACTCTGCGGAAGGCAACTCCCTACACATGGTGGGCCTTCCTAGCCAACTACAATCGCTTCAGGTTCCTGGACTGCGCCCAACTCTCTTTTTTCCTGAGCTTGTTTACCCGGTTGCAATTGTCCTCAATCTCTTATTGAGGCTCGCATGGTCAATGAGGCTTTCAAGCCTTGTCCAATCGCACGCAAGTGTTCCTAACTTTTGCCTAAAGCTCGCGGAACTATTGAGACGATGGATATGGGTGTTCATTCGCGTCGAGTGGGAAATAATCAAGAAAGGGCGTGAAGCAAAACCTCGGACCGAGATTGATGATACGGACTACGGATTGATACCCTCTGCCACAATGGAGTAATCATAGACGGGTTCGGGACATACAATAGATAATGTGAGTTTACCTTGCCATGTTTCTCCCATGCCACTCTGATTCATTGATCTTTAGCATGTGTTACACCTGTAGTGAATACCAAACTAATATATTGATCAGAAAATACCACGATGCTCCGCACTTTTGAAACGATAACGGCTCTATTGGACGCCCCGTTTGTTATCTCTGATGAGTGCGTACTCGTGATCACGGGTGGCTGTTAACCTTCCTACAAGGCTTCCCAGGACAGTAATATCGTGTGGCTCAATCCCCTGTTTGTTGCTATCTATAGTCACTTCTGCGGCAATCGTAGGAGCTGGAATAACGGATTATGCTTTCTGTAATTCTTTGATCCAAGATGAATACGAGGACTATGGTACGGAACAAGTCGGTGTGGTCACAGTGCGACGACCAGAAGGAACATGGACAGTGAGCCCTGGGAGAAAGCTGAGTCCGCATTCTCACCTAGGCTGCAAGGAAGTGTGCCAAGTAGGGAGAGGACCCCCCACGTGACAAATTGCATAAACAACTTTATGCGCATCTGACTTGCGATTGTATCTCACACCGGAAAGACTCGTTTCCCCACCATTAATCATCTGACGTGGGGACTTTTATTTCCTTGGTATATAAGACGGAGGCATTTTACACTCCCCCCAACACAACTCACTCCCAACACTCAATCAACATGAAGGTAGCGTCTCTGAATACTCTGTCATCATAATCATGGCTTAAATTCGCTCAGGTATTAGCAATTCTTTATGAAGGTGGCAAAGCAGCCCGAGAAGAGCCCCGGTTACTAGGAACAATCGAAAACAAGGTAGGCTCACCAACCATGCCGTGAACTTGCCATGTTTAATGTCTATGAAGCTGGGTTTGAAGGATTGGTTAGAGTCTCAGGGGCATGAATTCATCGGTGAGTTAACATTTAATTAGGTGTTATTAAAATCTAATTCCACACTTAAGTATGCGGTCACCTCATCGAGCTGAGTGCAACTAATAAATAAACATAAAGGTTTCAAGCAGCAAGGAAGGCCCGGAAAGTGACTTTCAAAAGCACATTGTCGATGTATGCTATAGTCTCATCAAATACAAGGCTCTCTAATGACATCATCGTGTAGGCTGAAGTTCTGATCACCACCCCTTTCCACCCTGGGTAAGTGCATACCATTAAAATACACTTCTGCATTATATCCTGATGGAGTCGATGAAGATACCTCACCCGTGATCTCTTTGAGAAGGTTCGAACAAATTTACATGACCGCGTCGCTAGTCATCGCTTATCGCTTTTCCAGGCCAAAAACCTAAAGATTTGCATCACTGCTGGCGTTGGGTCTGACCATATTGATTTGAATGCTGCGGTTGAGCATAGAATTCAAGTTCTTGAGGTATGTTCCTTCCTGGCCCTTTTCATCCCGGTGATTGCTAATTTTTCCTAGGTTTCTGGTTCCAACGTTGTATCCGTCGCTGAGCATGTTGTTATGAGCATCCTCCTTCTCGTCCGTAACTTCACTCCGGCACATGAGGTACACCTTATATTTAATCTGAGGAGGTAGTTTCTTTCTTTTGACAACACATGCTCATAGATGATCGAGAGAGGGGACTGGCAGGTGTCGGACGTTGCTAGGAATGCGTTTGACCTCGAGGGCAAGGTCGTTGGAACTATTGGTGCTGGGAGAATTGGCTATCGCGTACTGCAACGCCTTGTGCCGTTCGACTGCAAGGAACTTATCTATTACGACTATGCTCCGCTCCCCGCCGGTATGGTTGAATTTTTTGGCTCATGACATCTGCTCATACAATCTAATTGCAGCTGCGGCTGAGTCGCTCAAGGCCCGTCGTGTGGAAGATCTAAAGGTGCGTTTTTGATCGTTGCTAGGTCACTAAATTCTTATTCTTTTCTAGGACTTTGTCTCTCAGGTGTGTGATTATGAATAAATTTAGTATCGAAGTGTGAATTCTAGCTCCCAGTGCGATGTTATCACTATCAATTGTCCCCTGCATGAAGGCACGCGTGGACTAATCAATGCGGAGCTTCTGAAGCATTTCAAGAAAGGAGCATGGCTCGTTAACACAGCTCGTGGTGCTATCTGTGATGCAGATGCTGTCGCAGCAGCACTCAAGGCTGGGCAACTTTCGGGTTATGCTGGTCTGTCAAACTTATAGTGTTCTTCAACCTAATTCCTCATGAACAATTTGTAGGTGATGTTTGGAACGTCCAACCCGCCCCGAAAGAACATATTTGGCGCACAGTGAAGAACCCCCTCGGCGGAGGAAATGGCATGGTACCCCATTACTCAGGAACCACCCTTGATGCTCAAGCCCGATATGCCACTGGGACCAAGAACATTCTCGAGAACTACCTCACCGGGAAACCACAAGAGGTGCAGAACGTTATTATCGGGTTAGGTTTGTCCTCTTCTCTTGTTCAATTTGCTCTCTTATCTGAGTGTCCTTTCTTTGACAAGGCAAATACGAAACCAGAGCCTGTAAGTGACACAACAGTAACATTTCATCTGCCAACTCATCTAATGCACGTTTAGATGGGCAGCGCTGAGTGGGTATGTCCTTGGCATCACATTTGTATATATTCTCCCCGCGCGTCATGTATTATTGTTATACAATGTAAACGTATTCACCGTGAAATCAGTGATCCAACTATCGATGAAAGTTCTATATGCAAAGTATCTTAGACAACAAAAGACGTGATTGTTTGCCCAATCTTTTTCCCAAAAATGCATGGTGTCACTCCACTGAAAACCGGACGTGAAAGAAGTATTAGAAGGTGGTCCGACAGTGAAGTGTTTGGAAGAGGATTAGCAATCGTCCCCCTTTAGGAATAAAACTATCCTTCACGTTTTCTTTGGTCCAAAACTTGATCTTTAAAGAACTTCTCGAGCTTTGTAGCATTCCTGGCGTAGATGCTGTGTTCCGGATTATAGAGACGGCAGTTATCAAAGACTAATTGTGCGTCAGCAACGAATGCATCGACTGTTTTATACTGGTTAGTTTCGAGTTTGTGCTCCATAGTGTTGAGATCTGAGAATGGGGTTTCAGCATTAGAAAGGTAGCAGACCCTAGCCAACCTTACCCATTGGATTTTTTATGACATCATAGTAATCAATTACCTCATCACCATCGACAGGCTTCTGGAAAGGCCATGCTTGTGGGTGACCCCTTAGCTCTCTTAGAAGCCGTTCCAGATAATAATTATCTGCGCTCCTTGGTGCTATTCGCCTCTCACTAATGATAATTATTAGAATGACCTGTGTCGTCGAGAAAATTTGATTGCGGCTACACACTTCATTGCCATTTCCAAAGACCACCCACTTTCGCCTATTCCATGAAAGAAAATTCAGGTCATGAACGACGCCTAGGTTATCTCCATAAACTTACGTAGACCTGGGACATCCTTTGGATCAACAGTTATATCCGCCACAACCCCTGGTTGAAATTGTGGTAGGCCAGGATACACGATGTGTGATTTGGACATTTGTCGGATTTTCATCATAACCGCTTCCTGTTGTTGGGTGATTATATTGGCCTTGTCCAAGTAGTCTACCTTTCGTAGCATGGTGCACTGCATAATCGTACCCCCTTCATAATCCTTGATGTATGCGGCCCACACAGATCGATCGAGAGTAATTTCCTTCGTGAATCCCTGTTTCTCAAAGTACCCCACGGCATAATTATCGGCATACGTAAGGAAATGCATCATGCCGGGATAAGCCTTCTTGATGTGTGTTTTGAAATGGTCCATGAGCATCCCCCCGTAACCCTGTTGGAAGTGAGCAACCACGTTGTAAACGGCGAGGATGACATACCTTTTCCTGATCTGCAGAAGCAGTTGCAAAGAAGACAATCTCGGCGAAACCACGATGGGGAAACGGTCTGAAACAGATGCCTCCTACAACTTTGTACCCCCGTTTAATAATAGCTAAGCCTCTGGAGTTGGAATCATAAACAAGTCGGGCGATGTATTCACGCGGCATGTTGGGGAGTTGTTTCTGGAATAGTGTCTTCAAACCCGTTAGAATAACGAGCGATCGGGGTTGCTTGTCATTTTCTACTGGTGTTATTTGTATCACCCCTTTGCGCAGCTCAACAGCAGCGGCTTTCTCTGTCCTGGTCGGTGGCTGTTGCAAAACACTAAGCCACACAAGAGTAGGGACTTCGAAGCACTACGTACCCCTGCTGAAGCTCTACTGGCAGTATCCACAGTAACACCAGCAGCAAGACGAGTAAGTTGGCCTTCGTCCATCATGTCCTCCACCTTGACTATCGATTGATGACCATTTGTGCCATTACTTTTGCTGTTCATCTGAGCTTGTTCTTCTCCAACAGGGGGAAACAGAGAGGTTGGTGCAGTATGGGCTTTCTTTGACTTAGGCCCTTTCCCAGATGTTACTAAACCTTGCGACTTTACCCCCGGACCATTAGATTTCGCGCTTGGACCTTTCCTTCCTTTCCCAACACGCGTTTTCTCTATCCGGGAACCAGATGTTTTGATTGCCATACGAGCAGCGAGGGGTCTATCCTCCTCTTCATCTTCATCATCCTCATTTCCATCGTCTGCGTCACTGAGTGATGATGTTGAAATGCGCCGTTTCTTGTTTGGGGGTTGTGGGGGGTCACTCAGATCAGACGACGCAGGTGATAACGGCAGGCTTTGAAAAAGTTGTTCTGAAGACGGGTGAGTACCTAATGACCTTGACAAACGGCAAGATCGAACCTGGTGATGAGGTCGGGTGTAATGTAGGGCTGACAAGAGAGAAATGGAGCTTCATTTGACGCCGCAAAGACGTGATATCTTCATCGACATAACCAAAATCCAGAAGTTTGCCTACATCCTGAGTCGTGGATTTTCAGTATCCACCTGGCTGTGGGCTATATTCAGGCGTACCTAGCAGAGAACACCCTCTTAGCTGGTATATGGAATGATAGCGGATGATACCAACCTGTAAGAGCTCATCTAAACGTATAGCTACCCGACTTCTGCGAGCGAACTCGGAAGGTCCGATGTCAGATTCGTCTGCGCCGTGTTGGAGGACATCATGACCACAAGAGCATTTCTGAAGATATGGTATGACTGTATCTTCGTCGTCGGAGCCGTATTGTCCAAGATCACCCAGAGATGATTCGGTCGGAACTTCGTCAAGAACAACATCAACATTAGGTGCGGGGTGAAGACCAGCACATGTATTGCAGGTTGTACAGGACGAATGTCGGGCAATTTTGAGTGCTAGTTGAGAATCATTGAGTCTATTTTGCTGATTGGCAGCCGGGTATGCAGCTTTCATAGTAAATACGGACCTTCCGACGTCGTTCGCCACGGTGGCCTGGATTGGTATCACGTGGTGTATCACCACGGTCATCAAACCGGGCCGGCTAACCAATTGAGTCTTGAGATAGCAACTTGGAGCAATAGTCCGCCCGAACATTTCTTTTATGCCTTCCTTATGAGTCTGTCATCCTTCCATTTTATTATCTTGCTATGTATCTCCAATATCTTATCAACCACTGCCTGGATTAACTACCCCGCTGATGGGCTCGCGACAATAACTCACTACGAAATCCCTCGTGACTATGTGGCTTCCTGTGGATGTACACCGTCTAGTACACATTATCCTACTGCAGCATTATCGCAAATGGCATACGGCAGCAGTAGGGCTTATGGTGCGTACTGGATACATGGCTTGAGAAAGCACTCATTCCTTAGTATGGCCTATATTATTATAGGACCTGCCTGTGGCAAATGCTTCAACCTGACACTTTTGCATCCCGTTGTTGCTACGCCACCATTCACTCCCTCAACCATCAAAACTATCGTAGTGAAAATAACGGACTTGTGTCCACTGTCTGGAAACGGATGGTGCTCTGGAACCGAATCTAAGACCAACCCGTGAGAATCTTCACCCTCCACTCGCGATGTTGAATCTAACGATGCTAATGGAGCGCTGGACAATATCTGAATTTTGACCTTGCCTTTCCATCGCCGGCAATCCCCGATGACTTTTTCCCATCCGACGAAGTATTGTATGGATATAAAGTAAGGACAATCACATAACGCGTGCTATCTGAGCTTCCGTTGTATCAATCAGGATTTCGGAGTATGGAACATCAGGTATCAAACCGTGTCCTGCCAAGACAAGTGGGAAGGTTCGAAGGAAGCTGCTGCGCTAGGAAGCGTGACAAATTTGGGCCGGGAAAGCGTCTGTTGTCCAGCAAACCCGATAGTGGGTCACCTTTTGTAAGCGCGAACAAGACTCCTGACGTATAAACAGGGCAACGCGAACGACACCTGTCCCTCTTATTCTGATCAGAACGGTATACCGTAAGTCGTCCTCGCCTGTTTTTCGAGGAAGCTAAGTATTTTTCTAATATCCAGTCCTGACACCTCAACTAATATAGCTATCTCATCAACACATTCTCATATTATTCACGTTGTTTCTTGGTTGTTGCTTTATGTCACGCTAGTTCATTGAGCCTGGGCCTGCCGGTCTTATCTATACATAGTCTATACTGGATTATATACCCTGAGGAACTATTTATACCAGGAGTCATCAGAGATGTATTAAGAAGGAATACGGTTGGTAAGGACATCGGCTTTACTTTTGATATCAGATTATGCTAGGTGGCTAGTTGAAGGATTGTCTTATGCCTGTGGAAACAAAGAAAGGTTCTTACATTTCTGGGTCGGTTGGACTACGAAGTTTCTGGTATCGGTCATTCTTCCCACCCAGAAAGAAACGGCGTGCGTAGCGAAGACCGCCTAGGTATACGAATGTGCCTGAGATGATTCCAACAATAATAAATCCAAAGAAGAGAGTATTAAACGAAGGAAAGGAAGACGGCATCGTATCAGGCTGCGGCAGTGTACCTTCGGGTTTTGAAACTTCAATCGAGGTTCCCTCAGAAGTGTGGTCTGGCATCCCAGTGACAAGTGGATTCAGATCCTGTTGGTGATAAATCACGATATATTTTATCGAATAAAAGATTTTCCGCAGGAAGAGCTTATCAAAGCTCAACACGGGTAGGTACCTCATCAGCCGCTGTAGTTGTCTTGGCCTCGACATCAGCCTCGGGCTTGACTTCAATCTAGAACGGTTGAGCGTCAATTTATATCGGAGAGATATAGAGTAATAATCACTTCTCCAGAGTCGGCAATGATGACATCTTCGACAGGGCGGTCTTGTCCACCCTTCGGAACATTCTCTGTAGATACAAATATTTGAATGTGGTCGCAGGATACTTCGTTTCGAATTTACCGATTTGGTGGATAATATCCATACCGTCAATGACTTTTCCGAATACAACCTAAATGACTAGGTATTAGACGCGTTCAGCGAGAGTATTGTGGTTACCAACGTGTTTACCATCTAACCACCCAGTTACGATAGTGCAGATGAACTATATTGGTCACGTCAAGGTTTAGCCATAGAAGAAGGAACAAAAAAACAAACGAATTGAGACCCTGAGAGTGATGATGAATTTCGCAGATATGGGAAGTGGATCAAAGCTCCTACCGTTTGTATCTTTACCAGCATTGGCCATGGAGAGGATGCCAGGTCCAGTGTGGCGGAGTTTGCTGTTCAAACCGTCAGATTTTGCGGGCTGCGATAGTTGTGATAACCTACAAGTTCTCATCTGCGAACCGTTCACCATAGATTGACTATGTTATGTTACTAAGGGGACTCGCTCATAGAAAGGGACTGATATACCTTGCCACCTGTTCCATCACCCCGTGCTGAACGACCATAAGATTATTGGGATCATCGGTAAAGTAATACACGTACTGAAGTCACCGCCCTGAATCCTGACAACGAACGTGGGTTAGAACAACTCATAGAGATAAGAAGGGTACATACATGAAATCCTTAATGACTCGGTGGAATTTGGAACCTTTGTATCCAAACCCAAGTTCTTTGCCGTCTTTAGTCTTGCCCGTGGCCAATGCACGGAAGTTCTCGACGGTTTTAGGAACAGTCTATGAACGTGAGGCCCTGGACATACAACGAACACTTAATGTACTTACCCCTCCGTAGAGACCCATAGTAACTGTTCTGATGGTAAACGAAAGTTCCTATATTCCTAGACATATGAAATGAGCGTACCCCGACCTAGATCCTTGTCTCCATGCTTGATGTCAAAATATACTTTATGTGTGATCCTTGGTCCCTTGGAAGCCTCGACGGACTGAGCACAGAAGAAAGCCGCAACGGATACGACAACGAAAACAAGAGAGAAACGACCGAACATTGTGAAAGATGAAGAGGTACGTGGCGATGGGAAACCCAAAATACTGTTGTCAACCGTGAGAATTTCTCGGACTTTAGCAAAATACATATTGGAATCGCGACTACGGAGGAAATCATGACCGGGAACGGACTAACTTTTCCAACATTGAGCCTCCAGCAATTTGGAACTCTGAAAATCCACTACTCATCATCACACCCCCCTTCTTCGTTAGACGTCCTTGAGTTCTCACAATAGCTTCCATTCGCTTCTCCGCCTCACCACTATGATTTGACTCCCATTTTTCCCCCCGTGCCCTAATTCTCTGCTCTTTAATTCCATCATCATAGGGTTTCCGTCCTGATTTGTGAACAGCTTTGTTATTTCCGCTACCTGTGACACTAGTAGGAGCGTCCCGAAGAGCAAATGATTTCGCTAAATGACCAATGTGGAGATGGCGTATGTGGAAGATATGCTTCTCGCTGGAAGGATGTGTGGCGTACGCCCTCATGTGTGAAAGAAATGCTCTATGTGCAAGGTCAGTGTTCTGCAACAGGGAAATATCTTCCATCAAAAAAATGACAATCAAAGATTGAGAAGCCAACATGACCAACCTCTTTGCTACGTAGTACCCAACGCTCAAACGAGAGCTGTACATCGGTTGCACGCTCTTCAAAATCATTGCCCTTCCCTCTAAATCCATCCCTAAGCACAGTCTCCATCCCTACGCCAGTGAGTGTGATATTTCGTTTCTCGTCACCAGCAACGATTTCTTTTCCTTCCCCTTGCATCTTGCCTTCCACCCATTTTACCCATTCAGCTTCACTAGGTGAAACTACACTCCATGCTTCTCCTCCTTTGCCAGCACGAGCGGTACGTCCAACTCGGTGTACGTACTCAGTAGCGCCTCCTTCAGTTGGTAGGTCGTATTGGATGACTGCCCGGACGAGAGGTAAATCGAGACCACGCGACGCGACTGACGTGCAGAGAAGAACTGATGATGACGATCGTGTGTTGGGTCTCGTTGTGCCTGAGAAGCCACGAAGTGAAGCGAGACGAGTGGAAGTTGGCAAAGAACCATGAAGGCGATATATTGATGTATCAGGCAAAAGTGGAGATGTGACTGCCATGATCTCGCCCTGTGTACCAGTGAAGCTCTTACCGTCTCCATCCTTTCTATTTTCATCGCTTACAAATTTGCCTTCCATTGTAGGTGAGTGTTCTTTCTCCTCGTCCATAGCAGACTCCCCAAAAAGGTTCCAGTGGAAATCAACAGAATCGGTGCAGCTGAGGAATACAATGATTTTGGTTCCATGACGGCTTTGTGATTGGGTTATAAGAGACCGAAGTAAGGCGATCAGAAGCACGAGACGTAATTTAAGTGGCACCACAACAAACTTTTGAGTGAGTTGCGACGGAGGTGTGAATTTCTCGGGGCTAGTCAAGGCCACTGGTTCATTGTTGTCAGAAGTAGGGACCTCTGCAGATAGCGTTCCAGCTTCCGTGGCTTTGATCATGACCGGATTAACTAGTGCTGTTCCGGCCAATTTTTGTACATCTTCACGGATGGTGGCTGAACACAGCACGGTTCTGCGACGTTGATCCCAATCCCAACCTCCAACCTCCATACTCTTTCCCTCTTCAATAGCCTTTAATGCCAGCCCTCGCCGCCCATCGAGCCCTTGTATGATACCGGTGATTGTTTCTTCAAAACCCAGCTCCATGAGACGATCAGCTTCGTCAAGCACAAGCCAACGGCATTTCCCAACATTGAAAGATGAAGTGTTTTGAAGATGATCTAGAAGACGTCCAGGAGTTGACACAAGAATGGGAATGCCCTTTCTGAGACGAGCTTTCTCGTGAGCGCGAGTCGCGCCTCCAGTGAGCGCACCTGAGACTAACCAACGTGTCAGACGAGCAGAGGGTGTACCTGAGTCATCTGCAAATTCGTCCCTGGGCCGCAAACGAAGCTGAAGTAACACTTCTAAGACATCTGAGATTTGCTTTGCAAGTTCACGAGTAGGCACAATGATAATAGCCAGCGTTCCAATGGACCGATCGATATACGAAAGAGAACTCAGCGGAAGGAGGTCTTGGATGATTGGTAGAAGGAAAGATAAGGTCTTCCCTGATCCCGTCTGCGACTGGATAAAAGCATCTCTTGCAGGCATGTCTGGGCCAGAGGCCGATAGGAACGCAGGAAGAGCTGAGCGTTGTATAGAAGTGGGTTTGGTTATCTTCATCCTCGTATTGAGATGTGCGACTAATAGTGGATTGAGTCCGAGAGCTGCGAAGGTCGATGAATCGGCAAGAGGCGCGTTGCTGGGAAGGCCAGTGGTTTGGGAGTGAATATGACGAACTGGGGCCTCCACTTTGGGGTTGTATGTAAATAGAGAGGATATAATCTGGGCGGGTCGTGAAGCCGGTGCGGGTCGGGAAGCAGACGAAGAGGTATCCTTGCGGACTCGTTTTGCAGGGCGGTCATGGAGTTCTGTCGCGAACGCATTGGTAGCAGGAGTCAAAAGCTTTTCGTCGGGTCGCGTTTTGCGCTTTGAGATGCGCTTAGCCTTCAGCCTAGGTGAAATTGAGACGAATGATGCCGAAGCTAGATGTAAACAGACCTATCTGTCCACCGTCCACCCTTATTTCCATTTCCCGATTTTGAGGTGAGGTCGTCGTCCACTGTGATATTGAGAACAAGGTCATCGTCCATTGCTTTCAGTTGGAAAGAAAAAAAAAGTGTGATAAGATTATGTGCTTTGTCAGCAATACAACCAGTCAATTAGAACAAGTTCTTTCTCCCCCTTTTTTTTTTACTATTTCGACCCCTGTAAGGCCTTTCTCCTTTGTACTAGTTTCGGACTACAGCATATTCCTGAACGCTGTTACCATTCGCAAAACCACTAGGCTACATTATCTTAGATCCTTTGAACTCGTAAAATTGCAGTCTCTGTTATCCATATGGTATCGTCGACGCCAACGCCAGTAGGAGACCTGCCACCTCCGGTCATAACGCCAGGAGGAACTTACGGAATTCAGGTAAGATTCGCCTGTTTAGTAGTCGCCAAGCTCTACAGCTTTATTTGTTTTCGCTAGAATGTCTCGGTAGGATGTAAAATCTACATTCGCCGCTCTGGTCCGGATGGGGAGGAGGAGAGATTGGCTGAAATTCTTTCCATTCGAGACAAGCCTGTAAACCCTTATGCTCGCCGCACGCAGGGTCATAAGGACGAGGAGGGCGATGTCAAGCCAGAAGATCAATGGGAGTTCTTTGTTCACTGGGACTCCTTCAATAAGCGCCTGGATGACTGGGTACCGGGCTCACGCCTTGTATTATCAAGAGACCTTGAGTGGCCTCAACCAAAGCCCAGTGGAGGAAAGAAGGTTACTGGTAATAATGGACTTCAGAAGGCTCCCGGTAAAGCGCCACGATCACTCTTGAAAAAGGCAACCTCAAACGCAGCTGCACTTGCGGGATCCCCCACACCAGCACCATCTACCCCAGCGATAGAAACCGACTATGCTGCATCACCTTCGCCTGCTCCTTTCTCATTGAAGCGGAAATTACCTCCAGACGATGAGGAGGAAGAGGAGGAGGAGGAAGAAGAGGAGGAGGAAGAAGCTGAGGACGATGATGCTGATGCTGAGGGGGAGATGGACGTGGATGGCGAAGGAGAGGTCGAAACGTTTGAGCTGAGTATGTCTGAGGCGGAACCAGTACCGGAAAATCCACCACTCTCCTCTTTCAGCAAGGAAAAAGAAATTGAGAAGCTTCGTACGTCGGGCTCGATGACTCAGTCAATATCGGAAATCGCTCGTGTCAAAAATCTCAATCGTCTCCAAATTGGCAAACATGAGGTCGATGCCTGGTACTTCAGTCCCTATCCCAAAGAATATGCGCATCTTCCGATCCTATATATTTGTGAATTCTGTCTTTCGTTTTTCCCGTCCCCATTGATGCTCTCTCGACATCGGCAAAGATGTAACATGCTTCACCCGCCAGGAAACGAAATATATCGTCACGAGGACATATCTTTTTACGAAATCGATGGAAAACGACAGCTCACCTGGTGTCGGAATCTGAGTTTGTTGTCTAAGTGTTTCCTTGACCAGTGGGTTCCTGCCCTCACATACCCCTAGAAAATCGGCAGCTGACTTGAGGACAGCAAAACACTATACTACGATGTTACACCTTTTATGTATTATGTCATGGTGAGTGTTGCATTACCCTAAAATAAAATTAACTAGGAGTGCTCATACAATAAAAGGCTCAACGTGATTCTACGGGCTGTCATGTCATTGGTTATTTCTCGAAGGAAAAGGAGTCGGCCGAAAATTATAATGTCGCCTGTATCTTGACGCTACCTCAGCACCAACGACACGGATATGGCAAACTCTTGATAGAATTCTCATACGAACTCAGCAAAAAGGAGGCAAAGCTGGGAAGTCCTGAGAAACCTTTAAGTGATTTAGGGTTGCTGAGTTACCGCGCATATTGGGCAGAAACAATCATAGAACTTTTAATTAACTCAGCAGATGGGGAGCTCAGTGTCGATGACATTGCCCAGAGGACTGCAATCACACATGCCGATGTCATGAATACGTACGTTTTCGTCGCATACCAAATTTACAAACATCTGAGGATTGAGTTGCAGTTGTATGACCCTCCAGTTGTTCAAGCATTACAAGGGTCAGCATATAATTTGCTTGAATAATGCAGTAATGGAGAAGCATCAGAAATCCTTGAGCAAACGGAGGCGACGAATACATTCAGATCGCTTGAAGTGGAAGCCTCCAGTGTTTACTCGAGATCAGCTACGGTTCGGCTGGTAGATGGTTTTAATGTCTAGACACTTGTATTGTAATTTATGTACTATAGTCTGCTTATTGATACATGCAGAGAGGTATGACACTGCAAGGAATGTCCAATCTGCGTTGCGTTTCATATCGCAGAGAGCGTTCGTACAGAATCCGCCTGTTAAATACACATGAAAGCTGACAAACTGGACGCTACTCCGGGAGAGAAACTACGCCCGGTGGCATTTGCTTCACCCGTTGTCTGATCTGTAGTCCTTCGTCCGTCTCCTGTCCGAAACTTTTTCCCTCCGGTTGTAGACTCCTGCGGCTGATGGTGGGAGAAGCTGGCCGGGATGCCGCTGGTGAGAAGACACCGACCCCAGACAACTTCAAATTGTTATCTTCTGAAGCATAAAATGTTTGCGGCTGTGACGTTCCCAGGTGGGGGGTCTGCAATTGGGAAAGCCGGCCAAGCGGCCTATCATAGACGGTATTGTCGTTGGTGGACCTCGTTAATTCATGCCCGGAATTACTGTAGGGAGGTTCGGAGTGGGGTGTCACGGATTTGTCGATTTGAATGATAGGTATATCACTCGTAGAAGCTTTGACGTCGTCAATAACGCCAAGCGTCCTCGCTATTCCATAGGAAGATATATCCTAAGACACAACGTCAAACTTTATAAGGTGGAGGGGGAAAGCAAAAACAATCACCAGTAGGGCAAGAACGACGATAGGTAAACTGACTATAATGGCGAGAAAACGGCAGATGTATGCCGTCCTTGCAACCCATGAGTTGGGTTGGTAATCCCATAGATATAGGATGTAATATCTCCAAAGAATGCTGGGTACTGCGGACGGCGAAAGTTGGAAGATTTGAGAGGTAAATTCGAGAACGTCATTTATGACATTCATGGCAAGGTGGTGGATGCTGTTCTCGTTTTGAGAATTTGTCATCCTTATCGGCCTACGCGACGAATGGGTGATGATTGAGCGCTGAGCGTTTAAGCTGGAATTACTGTATTGATTGAAAGATAATCCACGTGAATTGATGGCCTAAGAATGCGGCATGAAATAGTCTCGCTCCCGAAGTATTATAGCGACGACTCAAGTCCAGAGATACATATATTGAAATCCACGTATATACGGTATATATCCTAGAAAGAACTGCGAAGAGACAAAGCAAATGGCTAGCGGAATCCAGTAAAGAGCAAATTGACGGCAAAGGAAAGATGGAGAGACAAATGGACTAGGGGTACATGGTATTAGATGGAAAAACAACGCCGTCTGAGCGAATCAAAATAATCGGCCGACGCTTCCCTGGTTGGGAATCGGGCGGGAGACACCCAAGGACTTCCGTACATCGCACCTCAACATAAGGCGAAGGCTCTGAGCCAAAAAACACGCTAACGGGGTCATTCTTAGAAAAGTTCTCGCCATAAACGGTCAGCATTTTCGAAGCATGGGGATTAGGCTTGGCCAGAACCGACCGAGACGACGAGCAGTTCGACTTGGGCGCTTCCGCCGCACGGTCTGGTGGAAGGTATTTGACGACACCGGGGAAGGGTGTCACGGGCTTCGAAGGGATGGGGAAGGAACCCGTCTGGGCGTGCTGATTGTCAAAGAGGACAGGAGGAACGTAGAAGTTGTACCGTATTTGATCTGTAAAACAAGTCAGTCTTCAAATATAACAAAAAGCGAAGCGTCGCTTACCAGTACCAACGATAGTCCATACACTAGTCTCGCCAATGTCGACCTGCCAAAGAGCACCAGATGATGCACCAGTGTCACTGTTAGTGCCGCGACGGGTAGAAGACACTGATCCAGCAGAGCTCGGCCTACGACGCCCCTTCGGGATAGGCTTGTTGATTCCACCAGCGCTGGAAGCTGATCGTTTCTTCTTGACCCGTCCACCGTCGTTGGAAAGGAAATCTGACGGTTCGGTAGGAGACCCGGGAGCGCTCCCTGCAGTTCCGCTCGCAAAATACTCGCCCGAGACGGACAAGACAGGTGTGGCAGGCATAGGCGAACCAGTGCGAGGAGAGCCAGAGCCTGTAGCTTGGCTGTTCCACTGGCGACCATCAATGGGGCGGTAGGTGTTAACCTTCTCACCCATACACGAAAGGAAAGCCCCCGTTACACCGGGTGTCCCTGCCTCGGGCATGCCCTTGGAGCCGTCATAGACCTCGAAAGCAATTTTATGAAGCTGAGAAACAGGATCGCCACACACTTCGCCCGGCGAGCAATAATGATCTGCGACGCCTTTAGCACCTTCTTGCAAGCCGCCACCAACAACAGTCGTCTGGTGGTCAACTTTTCGGATGATTAATACAGGACTGACAACTCCGGACGTCAAACACTGCAGAACGACAGTTTGATTATAATAAATCGGAATCTGCGAACCGTTGTTCGAGAAAGATATCGCATTAGGCGGGGGAGAGGGGTAGTCTGGCTGAGGGGGAGGTGGTGGTGGTGCGTCAATTCCTCCAGCAGGTTTATTGACATCGACAATGTACATAACAAACGGATCTTTTGAAAAACGCATTAAGGAATAGTTATTTCGTAAAATATAATGAAACTCACCCCAGCTGGCCGTGCGAGCAATAAAAGACGGCGTCGTCGATCGAGATCTTTGGTCAAGGCCCATCAAAGGTGCACCATCAGAACCTTTGAACGAGGACCCAGAACCCGAAACGCAGAGGTACTTGGTAGAGACCGTCTGGGATCGCAACCGGTGGAATAATGATATAGTCGAGCCGTGGTTAATACAAACTATTGGGGTGTAAATAAATCATCAGCCAAGGTGTTTGTTGGTGATATTAAAGGGGACAACTGACGCTCCAAATTTTTAGCACTTTGTCTCTTTTTGCTTGGCTTGCTGATGACCTTGATAGGGCGACTGGGGAATACCCCAATAACCCGCTCAGGCTCGTCATCTGATGCTGGGGCAGTGATTTTGACCAAGGCTTCGACTTTTTTCTTCTTTTCGTCAACATCCGAGATGAAAAGCTGCTTTCCAACACAACGCCCAATGTAGGTCGTTCCTGTAGGGGGATCGCTAACATCGAATGATTTGCCCGAGGACCCTGTCCACTCGATAGAACCTTCCTGAGGCGCAGGCTCCCCAGAAATGGAAATCACGACACGAGGCGGGCAAAGCTTGGGGTCTTCACCTCGGCGGACAACATCAGTCCACCACGAATTTCCGATCATGATGGCAGTGGGAGGTGGGCAGAGAAACCTGCGTGAGATAAACATGAGCCAGTACGAACCATTGTAGAGTGTTGAACACGAACCTTTTCTCAGTTCCATACGACTTTTGAGCGACTTTGCTGGACATAACAATAACAGTCCGCTCGCCGAACGCCAATCGGTTGGGGGTACGAACATATTGATCCAGGTAAGGGCTGTCAAACAGGGTAAACAGAGGAACTAACAAGGAGTTGTTCGATTTACCGTATGAAGGTCTGTAGGTCGTTAGAAGCTCCCATTATAGAGTGGCCTTGAAGTTTCATCCGAGCCAGAGTCTCATCGACAACAGCCATACGGTGCATGTCCTGATGAGGGTTTGAGCCCATATAGTGAGGCATATCTTCATAGCCAGGAACGCCGTGTGTAGCTTGGGGAGCAATACCACGCAGAATGTCGGAGCCATGGCTCGGTGGACCATGAGATGGCACGGTTGTGGGGGGACCCGGATGGTTGAACCGGTTCTCGGGCTGGAAGCGCCCGAGGCGATCAGAGAAATGTTGAAGTGATGGAGGGAATGGCAGGCCAGCGTTCATGTTGCCTATCGAGTATTCTTCCATGATATCAGGAGGGTAGCCTGACGGAGACACATGGGGCAAGCGTCGGTCGTCAGAATAATTTTGGGAGGTAAAATCCTTGGGAGGAAATTGAGACGCGTGGTGCAGGCCACCAACAGGATCACTAGGGGTCAGCGGGGAGACCTTGCCGCTGCTGTAGGAGGAGGGCAAGCTGCTAATCATATCATATGGATTGCTATTTGAGGTACCGAAGGAGGGAACAGAGTCAGCGAAGGACGAATGAGAATAAAGGCCATCCGAGTTTAAACTGTAGTTTGGACCAAGAGAGGAGGACGAAGACGCGTTTGTGCGATAGCGTTGGGACTGGAAAGAGGTGGGAGAGGTGGAATTGGGGAAGAGGTCGTAGTTGGGGTGGTCGGAGGCATCGATGGAGTCAGGGTGGTCGAAATGAGAATGAGGCGGGGGGAGATGGTGGTGGTCGAGGTCAGAGGAGGGATACAAGTGCTGTGATTGAAGGTCGAGGCTCATTTTACGGTCGCGGGCAGAGGGCGTATTGGAGGAGGGATTGAGCAACTCGGCGAGGTCCCAACGGTTCAGGTCAGAGCCCGCTGAAGCAATCGGTCGCGGCGCGACTGTGTGACCCCCGTGACCCCCGTGACCGCTCGGGCTGTTCCCGTCCACATTCATTCCAAATTCTGATCGCCGTTCGGTCGCACCCGACCCCCCCATCCATCCTGTTGCTTGTGCCATTGACTCGGATATCCTGGAATTGTTCTCGTCTCCTCTTCAACTCGCCCTTTTGTATTTTGTGCTTTCTAGGAACGAGGGACGCGGACAGTGTCCTAGATGTAATATCCTTGGAAACCTTGATGACCGACCAGACCTGTTCGTCGGTTATCCTCAGTTTCTCCGCAACATATCACCATTTGGACCTCCCTTACCTTTGAGGGTCCGCGCACGAGGGCTGACAGATACAAGTCGTTGTTTCCTGACGCGTTTCTTTCAAAAGCCTCAGGCAGAGTTGTCGACTCAGAGCGGACTGACTTCACAACAAGGAAGTAGTGGAAATCTTTCAAGGAGGGTCAATCTATATCCAACACGGAACTGTTTTATACCAGCCCTCTTTACCACAAACTCTATTTCGGTAAAGCCAGATCTGAACATACCAGAGGCCGCGGAATCCGGCTCGTCTCCGTAAATGTTTGTCGCTACAAGGTTGCTGCTCTACATTTTGGATCACAGAACATGCCGCCCACACAATTGATTGTCATCATTGGAACTATTATGTTCCCCCCTCCACCCCCATTTCTCGCACACTTTGAGCTTCCTCAGCCTATCGGTACTCTTGTGTATTGCACCCCCACCGTTCCGAAATTTATGCCCTGCCGCCCGATTGGCCCTTCCCGAGCTCCTCTCCAAGAACCTTATGGATCCTGCCTTGCCGTGTCGGCGGAATCAGATTCATCTCAGATCATGTTTACCAACACCTCGATCACATCAAGATGCTCCAACGGTAAGTTCCGCGCGTTGTTATTTTCTGGTTTGGAACCATTATATGTCCTCCAAGTTTAGGTACCTGTTGGGCTTCTTACGTTTTGACACATTTGATAGGTACCTTTCGGATTGTCGGACGAAATCAAGATTGAAAGCCATAATGACCGCTCTGTGCAAATCTTCACAAGACCACAGTCAGTCGAAGATTCCCTTGATAATCCTGTGCCCCACAAACCCCAGTGGGACGGTGACGATACTCCAACCACCCCTCGGTCAACGCCAAATTGTCACGAGCTTGGCCGAATGGTGACGGCATTCGTAACCGTTTGCACATGGCCTCATTTCCCAGCCCCTGAAACCTAATGTTACTTATCCCGAAGCAGT
The DNA here is from genome assembly GCA_013420905.1 of Collybia mongolica. NCBI lineage: Eukaryota > Fungi > Basidiomycota > Agaricomycetes > Agaricales > Clitocybaceae > Collybia > Collybia mongolica. The sequence goes on from JAAXNY010000004.1 coordinate 2,856,845, forward strand.
TTTCTGTCAGGCAAAATACCCAGTGGTAAGCGAGATTAAATTTACAAAGTATGCATCCCTTGTTTTGTGGCGCTTGGATCACTTTCCCAATCTCACAATCCATAAACTTGTTGAAGGTTATGTTTCCAAAGACACCATCAGTGGCGAGAACTGATGAACTCAGGACACGGGCAAATGGAGACCTCGCACTTAATAATAACATGGGGCAAGTATATTGCAAAAGCCACGGGTGTGTAACGCTAATTTTAAACTTCTCTCTGCTTTTGTCAGCGCAGAACGTACCATTCTCAAAACGATGCCGAGAAACATGAGATTGATGCACAGGGGGATTTATATTCAAACCTTACAATGGGTCACCTGAAGCTATTACCTGCGGAGAAGACCGATGGCCGCGAGATGGGCGTCGCAGCCGTTACAGATTGGCGAGGCTCAAAAAAATGCCTCCTACACAGAGTCCTAGGAAAGGGTCGAGTTGTAAGTATTGTGGGGGGGAACCTGAACTCAGTAGCACATAAGCGGTAAATGTACCGCGAAGGGCGTAACTTGGAAGACGTCTGGTTGAACCTGAAGGGGCCGCCGGTTGCGAATCCAGCCGCCGGTCACAAGACTACAATCAGGCTGGAGTACTTTCGAACAACCCAGAACAACCCCCGGTAACGATACATGTGTACTGATGAGGATGTGAACATGCACAACACCCTTATTTTGTCCCCCAAGTCCTAGATGTCGTAGGGCGCCCCCATAACGGGCTGCAAATTGCGAATACTTTATATTTTTGGAATGGCCACAGCTGTGGTAGATGCGTGTTCCGGCGGATCCATACTCTGTTCTTACGAGAGTAGCCGGCTGAGAAATCAGGATATTGTAATGGCTTAGTGCCTGTCACTCCATGATGAAAATCATGCAGAGCTACAAGATGGGTGCCTGTTACTAACGCTTTCAGCATCAGGAGCCCTCTTCTCGTGTTGAGCGCCCAGCTGTGAGGCGTCGGGCTTGCTTCCACTCTTGAGTGAGCCTGTATGATGGGGGAGGAGAGCCTCCCCCGCAACCCTCGAAACAGGAATCAGAACATACGAATGGAATATAGATGGGTCATTCCGGAATGATGAGAGCTCGGCGACCCTTTAGCACAGCGAATGAGGTTAGACTCGTATCATTAATATAGACCTACGGCATACACGCCGGGTTGACCAAGGCAATGGTTGAATTCAATTATTTGTCTGATACCTGCGGCACATAGACCTGGCACCGGCGGTCGCAAGGTGGGGGCACCGATATTGGGGTGAAGGAGGCAATAAGCGAAGGAAACCCGAATTTCTTCACAGAGGGGAATCCAAGATAAGTAAAGCCCAAGTGAAACTCAGCTTTGTAACATAACAAGTTGTCGGCGGTTTCAACATCAAATACCGAACGAGGCGAAACAGGAGGGTTTGCGGTTTTATGGCAAGAGTTGTTTACTCACGAGTGGCATGTTAAACTCCAAAAATGTTGCAAGACATTGAGAGAGGACATCCATGGAGACGAAAACAAAACCATTTTAGGTTAGGCCTAGTCCATATTCACCGATTCCGATCAGTGCCAACAAACCTCACCAAAACCGACAATGACTGATCAAGTTCAAGTAAAAGTACCCAGAGCTTGAACCAGATTTGCACAAGAGTGTGGTCCTGGAGGTGGATAATCAAGGACGCTCAGTTGGCCAAGGCTTGGTGAATGATACGTAGATACGGCAAGATCGAGATGGCAATCAACGGCAGCTGCGCTTCCACGTGGGCAATAACCGCCTGTGGTCTGACCTTCCCCGCCACTATCCTCAACGCCACTCGCACCCCGAAGGCACACTGCACATTCGCCTTTTGTTCGAGTTTCTTTCTCCACCTTTAACGGACATTCTCTACCACACAGTCCTTTTTCTCGACTTTATTACCCTCTTGCTAAGATGTCCGGGTCTTATCGTCTCCAAACACCACGACCCCGACAGGTTCCAGCTCCCCTTCATTTCGAACAATCTTCATTTACTCCATCCTCGGCTGCGAGCAGTCAACAAACACCACCAACACTCCTTTATGACCTTCCCTCAACGAGTTCCATGACGCCACCTACCAGCCCAAATTCGAAGAAGCGGCTGGTCTCTCCGACTTCACCCTCGTTTCCAGGACGTTCAAGGCCAGGCCGCAGTGGAAGACCCACACCTCCACCCAGTGCCCGGAATCGATCTACCACACCGTTGGGCGTGGCACCTAATGAACTCGAAAAATTCGCCGAGATTTGTCGGGCATGGTGTGTTGTACACCAAGTCTTTCCATGGGAATACATGATCATGCCCTTCCAGGTACTTCAATCAAGAAGAAGATGCTGGTCACCTTATGGCGCAGACGCTGGCCACTCTCCCCCCCTCCCAGCGGGCTCCTTTCTCGCGCTTACAAGCTTCGATACGTTCAGCTTACCATCGTTCAGTTAACGCCCGAAGAACAGCAGAGTTTCAAGCTCACCTCAGTGCAACACAACCCGGTGGCTCGCTGATGCCCCACTCTCGGGCAGATCCTCGAGGCGCGTTAGCACGAAAAGGTTTGTTATTCCGGACATGTGCCTCTGCCAAGTATCTCAATGATACCTGAATATGTTAGAGCGCTATGAGCGTATGGAAAGATTTGTTCGAAGTTGGTGTACAATGGGCATGCCGGGGACAAAACCTTTTTTCGAAGCGTATGTCATATCCTTGATCTACCTTGTAATTCACTCATCCTTTTCTTAATCAAGACTTTGGGCTGTGCTTCGGTTACAAGTGATTCCAGAGAATATCGGTGGTGCGGGTGCATATCGTATTGAATGGGAATTTGATGACGCAGTGTTTAAAGAGGCAGCGTGAGTTATGTTTGTCTTGTTATTAGCAATCCGAAGTTCTGAAATCTGCCAGTGGAAAGGACTTCATGTCAGAGGCCATAGATGTCCTCAAAGGGGTCAGTATATATCATAGGCCCTAATTTTGCTGACAGGTTCTAATTGACTTCGCCTAGGTCCTTGCATTTGAGGAAACCCCTGCTTCCAAAAATTCCCCCCCTTCACGTAGCTACGAGACAACCCCAGAATCTGCAATGCATGCACGACACCAATCACAGCCACTATCGTCTGATCAAAAATCCCTCACTAATGCCACAACTATCCAACTCAAACGCACGCGGGCACCGAGTGACCCATTTTTGGATACACCCACCCTCTCGCATTCCGCAGGGTCTTATTCTTCTCAGTCTTCCCGAAACACCGCCACTTTACTTGGAGCTACGGGCCAAGAGGGAGGAGATGAGCCGCCAAGTCTTATATTTGAAGATCATGTTTCTTCTTCGATGAGAGGTGATTTTATGTTTGATGACTCTGAAGAGGAGTGTATGCGAATTTGGACTTCTCCTGATCTACCCAACCCCGAAATCCTCGAGCTCTTGAAGGTTTTCCCATCATTTGTATCCAGGCGACCTCTACCTCGATTTCCCCCATCAAATCCCCGTCATGTTGATATCGAGGAAGGAGACGACGAAGGTCTCGAGGGAAAACAAATACATTTTGGAACAGGTTCCATGTGGGTAAGTTCAAAACCACGCAACGACTGGAATGGGGGATGGTGGGCGAGATTTATTTTATGGTGGAGAAGAATATTCTGCTAGACTTGCACATCTCAAATTTTTCTTTCAGCACAAGGACAACTGTATCCGTTTATTATTGTTCCTATGATGTGCGCAGATTCGAATGGCACAGGTCACACATGATCACTATACCCCTCATACACCTTTCTACGATACGGTTGTATCACGACCCCGAGAAGACTGACAGTTAAGTTTTAAAAATGGGTTGTCGGTCCGACATCAGTCGACCAAACAGCTGGGTTTCTGGGAATGTTTCTAGATTATGACACTGTTGCCCCAGAAAAACCTTCCAGTGCTTTCCAATCCTAAGGTCACCAGTACATTGGCACGACCTTCGAGGACAGATCGAGAGATCATGGCAAATTTACTACAATTCTCTGATCGATGTTCTAACTATAAGATCACACGGAGTGCCGTGCACTTCCGTACAATTTATTCCTGCTGACGGTGCGCCGCAAATTATGGATAAAATGCCAAGCCAGGCACCCTTTCTCCACGGACCCACGGACTTCAACTCTCCACCACCAACCTCAAATCGGAACCATGTCTTTTCTGCAAAAAACTGAATGATCCAATGATCTAACATCCTTTTCTGTTCGACATGCAAAAAGGAGTTGTTTTGTGTCACCTGTAAGTACAGCGCTGTTCTGAATCTCATTGCACCCGTTTGGAGCCAATTTTGACCAGCCGTCACTTGTCAGTGGGACCGTCGTGAGTATCACACACGTAGATACAGGTGGCGTTTGCGCGCGCGCCTTGCTGTTCATGTGCACTTGGAAACCTTGAACCCCTCTTTCATAACCGGCTCTACATGTAGACGGTGACCAACTTTCATCGACCCCGTCAATATTGGAGACGAATAGTAACCACGACCCGCTACACTTTTGATTGATGTTTTGAGCAGCTCTAACTCTTGGAGATCACAGGGCCCCAATATCGTAAAGTCTAGTGACAGGCTTACGACCCCTAGATCATTCGAAAATCTGGTGACCCATTTGCTCTTCTCAGGTTCTGAGATTCTGATGATCAGACGTTCTTCTTAAGCACCATATTTCGGGAATTTGGGGTGTGTGGAGGCTCGACGGATTAAGCACTGTTGAAGTTTATGGAGAAGTTTTTGATTTTTGAATAACGTCGCAACTCATTCAATCATTCCCCCCGTTGTGTTTTCCGTCCCTCAACGGTTCATCAGGTTGTTAAAAATACTTGCCTCATCCCTGTTCATGGCACTTTGCTTTTGGACAAATAGCATCGCGCATTCTAATACACTTCGGAACGAAGTTGACCTCGAGCATTTTCGCATGCAACAAACCAGACCGGTGACCGATCCCCTATGAGCCAAATCCTCGATAAAGAGGTTTTGGTTCATTATAATGGGTGGTCACGAGTCTAGCAACAGATAATGTCTCAAACTGTGAGCTGGTTTTTGGACTAACAAGTTATAAAACACGCTCTGAATCTCCCGCGCTGTATAATTTCTCACCTGATTCCATGCTTTTCTGATACTCCCGTACCTGACTTGAGCTGGACAACATGTGTTTACGGACATCTTGGTTGAATTCAAGCGTCAAGTTGTCAAGGTCGACAGTATTAATACGCACAAAGGTGTAAGTACTAGAATTGGATCTCGGTCGATAATGACATATAGGCATGAGAAACGGTGATTTCGCTATCGTGAAAGATCCTAATTATATTAGTATGTATCGTCATCGGCGTAATAAACTCGTCATACTCGCTACCATCTGCAATTACATCTCTTCCTATGTTGTACGTTGACGTATACTTCAATACAAACACGGAAATAATAATCGGATCTATGTATACGGGGAAACGCCTTTCGCTGTGAGATACGATAGAAAACTTAACCTGCCGGGAAAGTGCAAGCGTCATCCTCGGTGAGGGGGTGAGAGAACTTTACGAAAATCTCCACATGGCAACAAGCGATACAAACTGTAAAACCTCTAGCCACGGCGATGGCGAGGGTGTCCCAAGGTATGTCAAGACGGTAACTTTAAAAAATCTCGCGAGGATCGGTACAGTGTCTTATTGTGATCTCATGTTTCGCATGGTTATACCGGTAGATTCAATGAGATTCCAGGTTCTTGATAAGCTCTTCCAGTTCTTGCTTGTTTAGTTTTAGCCTTCCCAAATTTGCCCATTGAGTTCCCTTGTTGTTAAGTGCTTTGAAACGCGACCCACTTGACAATTTCCTCTTCCAATTCAAAAATCTTGTTAGCCTTTGCTTGATTACTTTTCTCAGCAGCGACCTTTTGCCGTTCAAGTCTTCGTAGATAATTGGGTATGGCGTTCAGGTTGTTCAAGAGAGAAGATACGAGGTCTGCCGAAAAGTCAGATAAACTGTCTGGGTCTGCATTTGAAGAACTAGAGTCTTCGAATGGGTTTTCCTGTAGATAGATAATTAGGTTCTGAATTTACACAGAAAGGGCTTAAATTCTTACGGAATCGTTGGAATGCCAATGAATACCGTCTTCCTTGGCCCTCTCTTTGCCCTTTTGTGAGGACGCCGTTGGTTCGATAATGCCATCAGATTTTTCCACATACGGTTCCAGCTCTTGGAAGGTTCTCGGCGGCGTCAGAAGGGCCCGAGATTTCACATCTTCATCGGTTTCACTCTTTATCTCGGGTTGACGAATCGGTGCCTCCATGACAGAAGAAAGAATACCTGATTCTGTAGCTGGTGTCTGAACTGCGTTCTGGAGAAGATGTGTTTCAGGTCCATAGTGATTTGTTTTGCTAGAGTTTTCACGTCTGTGTGCTGTACGGGAGTTTTGGCTTGCAGAAGAGAGAGCGGACTCAATCTGGGTAAATCTCTGTATCTTCGCCGGAGTCGAAGATAATAATCGCTGACCCGGTGCGGCATTCCCCCGAGTGGGGGTTTTTGAGAGAGCATCTTCCATTATTCTCAGTCTTTTCTGAGAAGGTGTTATTGGTGGTTGTTGGCATGCGGCGTAGCTCCTCTTTAGGCCTGGCGTCGTTGACTCGGGGGTTGATACCTGTGTGGGTTGAGAGGATGGGAGAGGAGGCGTTACTTGTAATGGTAGGGTTTCTCGTTTGAAAATTGGATCGTCTGCCCAGTCTGAACCCGACGTGTATAAATGCGTTGAGCAATCATACAAATACCGAGATCATTAATTGTGGCCCTCACAAAAGAATTTACACCTCTCTGTGTCGTTTATGTCCTTCGAACAACAGTAAAACAACCTATGCTAGTCATGAGACTCCTGACAGCCATATAATGAATAAACATACCGCCCGGGGTTGTGTGTGGTGTTGCTGGTCCTCAGGGAAGCTTTCAATGCGTGTTCATAACATTTAACAACTCCGTTGTCATCTATGGGTGTAGCTTTATGAAAATATGACATTTTTGTAGATAGTAGGAAGCGAGACTCCAGACTGGGGGAGCTGATTGGCTGAGAGCAACGATGGAGGTGTGCATTTACAGACGTTTTGGAAAGGCTTGTTCCGCCTGAGCTTGAGCGGTTTTTATGTACATAAATATATAACTTAAATAGAATAATGCAAAAAAACACAAAGGTACCTACACTCCTTCAATACGGGCCCTATGCTACTCTATACTCTTTTAACCTTATACAAAAGCTGGCGTATTAATGTCGTATTTATTGACGTGGGTTTGATACTTAAAAAATCAGGTTTCATCGAGTAGGGCTTTGCAGACACCTCACCAGGCTTCATTTACAGTCACTTCACGACTGATCACGTTATATACTGCTTAAATAAGCAAGAATCAGGATCAAAAATCATTAATCAACGAGTTTTGGAAAATAGTTTGGACTCTGAACATGATTCGATTCACGACAACCTGAGGCCACATAAACTTGACCGCAACAATACCATGCCATCTGCTGGTTTGATATCTGTCGAGACCCAATACTTGGCCCCTTTTGATCCTTCTCAACCAGCACTAGCCTTGCAAGTGACGCGACTAGTTGATTCATACATGCTATGGATTGGAATTACTGAAGGATTGCCTGATGACGTCGAAAAGTCTGCCTTGCGTGGAAACCTTTGCAAAGATTGGGCATGCGCTATGCCCCCTGTGGTAGTGGGTTTTCCACGTTATCAAAGGGTAAGATGTTAAAGGCTGAGACATGCTACAGGTTGGAACGATCGCTCCTGCCACGTCCCTATTTCGATCATCGGGTTCAGATGTCGCGCTATCGATGGCACAACGTTTAGGTAAGGCCCGTTATAGACGTGATGGAACATGGGGGTTTGCTTTTGAGACTAGTTCTTTTCCAACAGCAAAGCGATTTAGAAAGCAGATATTCTTATCGGTTGACATTCCTTCTTCTTTCTTGACAACGGGACAAGGATCGAGACTTTTGCTTGAGGCGGAAAAGGGAATTGTAAAGACGTTGTCAGAGATAGAGAATAAGACGAGTTAATAATTAGTGTCGCCTCAAGGCGTATAGTGGCCGCAATTCAGTACATTGGGTGTGTTTCACATATCAGCCAGGTGATAATAAAAAAGCAGATTTCCGCAAGGAAGTTTTCTGCGGGGATGTCGATTGGGTATCAGAAGATACAGAAATTCCATGCTGAGATAGAAAGCGAGATTAGTGGGGGTTGTTTCGGTGGCAGCCATTGCATCGATTACCAACCCTGAGTCCCTTACACAACTACGGGCAGCGGCAACAGCTACCATAGCTCGAGCTTCTGATCGCCATCCCCTCTCCTAATCAGCAACCACCACAGCTTACTGCTACTGTTGTGCATCTGCGTCAACGTCTAGTGAGATCTTTAGCACCGAGGGACAAAACTGCAATTGCGAAGGCTCGAGTCTGACGAGAAATGTCGGAACCTGAACTATACATGCCTGACACAAACCAAAGCTTTGATCTTCCCCGTTGGCAAACGCATAACGACCCTCTCTCCTCCTCGGCCCAGGCGGCGCACGCTGCCCAGGCGTCATACCATTATTCTGGCCCTCCCCCTCCCCCTCCGCAGTCCTTGTCGGCTGCTTCGCCCCCACGTCTCCAACCACTTCATCAAACCCCAACTGGCCCATCTAGACAGCCTCGCATCTCGCAGCTACTAGAACAGGATCAACATCTGGGCCTTAGCTCTTCTCCTTATCTATCATCGGGTCACAATCAACTTGCTCGCAGCGCATCGTTGGGTGGCGCTGCCAGCAGCAACAATATTTCGTCCAGAGGCCGTCGTCACCACCAACCGGAGGACCTTGAAGGGGCCTTCAACCTCGACAATCAGGGCATGTCCGGATCTCGCCAGCCACCCCAGCTCGCACAGACCACTTACTATCCAAACAACCCTGGATATCAGCAACAATCGTTAACAGGCACAGGCTCTGCAGTCAATCCGACTGCATCGTCAACTGATTCTTATTCTGATATGTATTATAATGGTTCTGCAACTCAACCAGCGAAGAGGTCACAGGGAAGCCTGGAGCCGAGCTCTTCTGCTCGCGCCAGTCGATCACCACTTCGCGGTCCCAATCCACCAAATTCCGTTTCAATGATGGAATCCTACTCACAGCAATCACAATATTCGCCGACGACGGCGTCTTACGCTTATGGACCTCCACCAGATCAACGCACTCACCAAGGCACATATCACTCACACAGTCGCAACCACTCACAAGTTAAACAGGAATCAATGACTCCACCGATTGTATCTCCATACACCCCTCAGACTGTTACGATGACTTCCACTGGGCCATACTCGTCAACATTTCCAATGGAATCGTCAAGTCCTCATCCCCCACAAATACAAACCCATCTGACTGCCCACGTACCGGTCAGACAAAATTCTGCATCGAACCCCCCAACCCCGCTTTCATATTTACACACACAGAGTGCAGGTTCCCAGTATTATCCTCAAGAGCAGGCCATGATCATTGACCCTCCACCAAAACGACGTGCGTCTGGGTTCCGACGCGTGCGCACCGCTCATGATCTCCAGCCTCGCCTTGACATGCCCCCTACGGGGCGACGGATGGGTGGTGATGGGATATATCTATCTGTACGCTTCTTTCCAGCCTATTAACCCCACAACTGAAGAGTGCAACAGCCCTTGCGACAACTCACCACCAACATTCTTGATACCTATCGCATCTGCAACCCTCAATTCCGATATGAATCTACTCATAACCCTCGGCGAGTCTTGACCAAACCAAGCAAACCAGCTCACAATGAAGGATATGATAACGACGATTATGACTATATTCTTTATGTCAATGATTGGTTGGGTACGGATGAAGGTCATAAGTAAGTCTTCTATATGTATTCCGTGTTACAATGTCGCCTGAATCCATCGACATGAGCCGGTACTTGATTCTAGATATCTTAGGTCAGGGAACATTCGGGCAAGTGGTCAAATGCCAAAATATGAAGACGCACGAGATTGTAGCGGTGAAAGTTGTAAAGAACAAACCGGCCTACTTCAATCAAAGTATGATGGAAGTCACAATTCTGGAGATGGTCAGTGGGATACTTGTTCTCTACCGAGATGCATCACATAAACTCGCGTATCCAGCTAAACAAAAATTGCGACCCCAACGACGAACATCACATTCTGCGCCTTCGAGATTCATTCATTCATAGGAGTCATCTATGTCTTGTGTTTGAACTGCTATCTTCCAATCTTTACGAACTCATCAAGCAGAACCAATTCCAAGGTCTGAGTACACAGCTTGTCAAAGTCTTCATGGCCCAGTTGCTGGATGCTATGACTATCTTGAAAGATGCACGATTGATACATTGCGATTTGAAGCCCGAAAATATTTTACTCAAATCGTGAGTAATATTCCACGGTATCAAAAGTCTCAACTTACAGGATAGGTATCAAGACTCCAATCCCCACAAATTAAGGTCATCGATTTCGGGTCCGCCTGTCATGAGCGACAAACGGTGTACACCTATATCCAGTCAAGATTCTACAGGTCACCCGAAGTTCTCTTGGGAATGTCGTATACTGCCGCGATTGACATGTGGTCTCTTGGTTGTATCGCAGTAGAGCTCTTCCTGGGCCTACCTCTTTTTCCAGGTACGAGCGAATACAACCAACTAACACGTATCATAGAAATGCTCGGGTACGTCGCTTCCTATTCTTCATCGTCCGTGCGCTGCTTCGAAAGATTTCTAATTTATTTTTACCTTGCAGGATGCCCCCTTTGAGCATGTTAAACACTGGAAAGCAAACAAATCAGTTCTTTGATTCTTTCGACGTCTATAATCCTCACACGAACCAGAACGAAAAGAAATTTCGTTTGAAGGGCTTAGAGCAATACTCGCGGGAACACAATACCAATGAACAACCGGGAAAACAGTATTTCAAAGCCACTTCCTTACCCGAGATCATCAACACAGCTCCCATGCCCACCTCTAAATCGTCAAGGCAAGGGCATGAGATTGAGAAGGGTAAAGCCAAACGATCATTACCATCCCTTCATTTTCAACTAATCATTTTGATCTAGAAATCAACAACCGTACTTCCTTCATTGATTTTTGTCAGGGCCTTCTGAACCTTAATCCTGTCACAAGATGGACACCCCAACAGGCTAGATTACATCCTTTCATAACAGGAGAGAAATGGACCAAACCGTTTGTGGTGAGATCACCCTCTAGTTTCGATACATTTGTTCTAACCAATCGCAGCCGGATGGACTTTCTGCGCCTCAACATTCAGGTCCTTCTTCGGGGGCTGATCCCAGGCGGCCTTATGGTGGACTCGTGCCATCACAACCAAAGGGGACTCGAGCATACCAAGATGCTGCCTCGTACAACCACCATTTGGCACAGCATCAAGCGCATACTGCTCAGGCTCAAGCGGCATCGCAAGCTGCGACTGCCTATCGTAATCCATACATCACGCCTCAGAATTCGCAACCGCAACAACTGCCAGCCACATCTTTTTCCGGCGCCCCAGAAGTGGCTAACGCGACCTATTCCCAACAGCAACCCCAGTATTCCTCTAGTCAAACATCGTCTGGACACCGTCTTATTCATCAGACTTCTACTGGTCAGCTTAGTAGCGGGACTACTCAATACTCAAACCAAGGTGCTTCGTCGAATACACAAACACATCTGACTCCAAATATTCCTTCGAATTCTTACAATCCGAATACTCGTGTCCGAGCCAATACCATCAACCAGATGAAGGATGTCCCTCCCGCCTTGGCCAGGTTGCACAGGATGGATAATATTCCACGCGACGCGTTGACGCCAGTCTTGAATAGAGACGATGCGATGCAGGAATGGGAACGAAGACAATCTGGGAAACCACCTGCTGCACAATCATACCCTCAAATCGAATTCCTCCAACAACAAGCCGAAATGGCGACAGCAACAGGCTCGATGAGTTGGAATCAAACCAACAACCGATACCCTGCCCCACCCTCTAAATTGTCACATTCCTATCATCCCCAGACAATTATGGTGGACGATGATAATGGCAGGAGGGAAGCAGTCATGTCGAATGTTCGCTCTGCCGCCCGAAATGATGGCTCAGGTCCTCTGTACGCTGGTGGGGCTGGTGTAATATCGAACCCACCTCAAACGTACGCAAGTAACTCGACAACGAGTGGAAACCGCTATGCTGCAACATTTTCTCAAGGGCCTCCCCAAGGAAATTCGCTGTCCTTCGAGGCCATCGACCGTCGTACGGAGATGGGGAACATGTATGTTCCTATGCAGCCTGATCAATATCAATCCTATCCTTCTGCTCCGGCATCCGCAGCTCGACATGTTACAGTGCCAGCACAGACCGCGGCACCGTCGTTCTACGGAACGGGGGTTGTATCTTCCGGCCAAGCTCCAAGTGCTCAACAACAACGTAATCCATTTTCAGTATCCGACGGTTTACAGCCAATGGGGGGCGCGAAGAGTTCACGAGGAGGAGGTTCAATGGACTCTTGGCCTAGATAAAGTAATCTATGGCTCACGCTTTCTTTGAGTGCTTTTGTGTTGGTCCTTCTTCAAGTAGTACCTCCAGTCTGCGGTATTCATTCAATATTCACCCACCCGCAAAACGATGTGAGCTAGACTCGCATGTTATATTCATCTTTTATTTCCCCGAGAATCCATCTATGTGTTCTGCCCTATCCTAAATGCACTGAACCGTTTATACGGGCCCTGCATCTATGTATGTTTAAAGTGTACCGAAAATTTCTTCTATCTCCCAGGCTCCTGCCCAGTACTGAACCTCGCATTGTAGGCCCTCCTTCTTACCTTCATCTCTGATTCGTTTTTGTAGGCCGCGATGACTTCGACAAAGGACCTTATCCTGACTACAAAGAGATATACCTTTAGCCTACACGGCTTTCTTATCGAGAATTGGCTAACCTTCGCAGGCGCAAAATAGGACAAAAGTCGTTTGTCCCATCGCCAACATAAACAATGCGGTCATAATCTGGAAGATGCCCCGCTAAAAATGCGTCGAGCTCTGCGCCTGTGATGCATAATCAACAAAGGTGTTGGCAAAATCTGGAAATCTATACCTTTACACATGTTGGGGCTACATCCAATGGTACAGGTATGCTGAAGGTCGCTTGGATCGACTCTACGTCGCAGCTTCAAAAGGCCAGAGGGATCCCAGTCCGCTGGGTTCGTTACAATCTCCTCAAAGAGCGATTCTAACCCTTTGGACTGAGGGCGCTGTCAATTCTCGTCACTGAATACATACGCTTAACATCCATACCTCCAGTATGGTGCTGATAAAAATTGCATTTGCATTGGAGAGGCAGAAGAAGGTGGTTTTGCCATTAGCTTTTAGCTTTGAGACTGCTCGAACCATCGCGGGGTGCTGCGAGACCGGTAAATTTGCGTGACTTCATTTATGAGATTTTGACGAACAAAAGGCATGATCCTTAGTGCATTTTCGATCGCATCCCTGGTAATACCGCGAGAATGGGCTTCTTGCAAGGACTGGGCGCTGGATAGTGTTCAGTTTGAGCTGTCCCTGAAAATATTTATGATCAAACTACACTAAATCTGTCCATTGGGTCTCCAATTTTGCAGTCTTCATTTTGCGACGAATATCAGGCGCCAGTACCTCAAATACCCATCGATCGGTGTCTTGGTCGGCAAGAGACCTGGCAACAATGGATGATCAATCGTGTTGGGATGGGATGTGGATCGTACCAGTCGAAATCGAAGACGACAAGTTGGCGTTGGACGGTAGACATGGTGGGTAGTAAGTGGTAGACTTGGCAAGCCGGCCCAGAGTTTTTATGTAGGCAAGTGAACTTTCCGAAATCAATCGGCGGCCTATAATCGAATTAGAATGACTACTAAATTTGAAATGGCTTACGTAAACAGACTATGGCAAGAAATGAAATACAGTTGTGAATTTATGCCTACCTCGGTTTGTACGGCAAAGGCGTCCTACAAGAAAACGCCAGGATCATTAGAGCTCACTGACACTCACCTACAATGGACTCAAGATGGAAAAAAAACACCATCCATTCGCATCGCATATTCCGACGCTGCTTGTCAGTTGCCTAAACTTTATTGTGCCGTTTCCCTGACTTTCCTTGGTACAGCGTTGTTCTGCAGTAAGGAGGGTGCTGCACAAGTTCGCTTGAAGCTTGGTCTTTTGGGAGACGATACGGGGCATAACTTCACCTTTACTTCGCCGCAGTCCGTCGCGTACACAGAGCGAGAACAGTTTAAGAGAGAACTCACAAACATCATAAGTCGGAACCGAAGCGCACAAGACGCCTTGAAGCCTCTTGTGTCTTCGACAACCACTTCCGCCTCAGTTTCTACTTCGGTATCTGGTGCACCTACTCCACGACCATTGGTTATTCCCTCATACACGTCAACCTCGCGCGCTGGTTCTGTCTCCAGCGAGAGAAGGTCAACTCCTGTTATCCCTGGAAATGATGCTGCGAGCGACTTCCGATTGCGCAAAAAGGTGCTTTTAAGCAATCCAGATTTGGGATCATTGCATAAGGAACTTGTCATGAGTGGACAGATTACGGAAGCCGAGTTTTGGGACGGTCGCGAAGTGATACATTCATCTCCCGCATTGTATATCTTCAGGACTAATGCCACATTGTTAGCACCTCCTGTTAGCCCAAGCTGCATCCGAGGGTCAGCGTAAAGGCAAGCCTGGTCAACTTGTAGACCCTCGTCCTGAGACAGTGGAAGGGGGAGAAATCAAAATTAGGATCACTCCGCAATTGGTCCACGATATATTCGATGAATATCCTGTTGTTGCGAAGGCGTATAGTGACAATGTTCCAGGAAAAGTAAAGTACTCACCAACTTACCGCCTTAACCTTGTTTGAATGTCTTGAACCTTAGTTGACAGAAGAAAGCTTTTGGAAGAGATATTTTCAGTCAAAACTCTTCAATGCTCACCGCGCTTCTATACGATCGACGGCAGCGCAACACGTTGTGAAAGACGACCCTATTTTGGATAAATACCTTGAAAAAGATGACGATGGTTAGTACTATGCCCATGCACTGGTTTATACCTTGAACACCCTTCATATTCGTAGGGCTTGAGCCGCGGCGACAACGAAACGACGCGGTGGATCTATCTGTTGATCTTAGAGCAACGCTGGAGGATCATGGAGAAGTAAGTTATTTGTATCAACGTGATATTGAATTAATGATTGTCATAGACAGGGAACGAGAAAGACGTTACGATGCAGGCGGGAAGGCAAAAGGGGGCTCTGCCATTAATCCGAAAATTTAATGAACATTCAGAAAGATTGCTGAATTCAGCGTTGTGAGTGTGGCATCTAGATTATCACAGTTTACAACGCTCAGATACAACAGGGGTGAGGCCCCTCCTGCGAAACGACAGCGTTTGGATGGACGGGATGTAAGCGTTTACCATTACGCAAAAGATGGACAATCTAACCTTGAATGCAACTTTCACTTTAGGAATCCTATACGCAGATAGACCTTGATGATCTTCACGATCCAGAAGCGTCGGTTGGTATTATTCTTGAAATGCAGGGCAGAGAGAGGTATTTTGAAGGTAGAATGGCACACGATGGTTGGACAAGTATGAGTCTGAAGGTGAAGACTTTTCTGTCTATATAATAGGAAATTCACTGCTTGTTTCAGGATTTCAGCGCTTCGGCTGCGCTTCGTGAGGCTCGAGGTAATTTAGATGCTTGGGACGCAAATCTTGCGCAGGTCAGTTTATCAACTTTGGGCATGATGCCCTGGTGTTCTGACAATTCAATTTTTAGCTTAAGTTGGAGCGCAAATCAGGAGATGCTGCACTTCTATCAATGACGCAGAATGTGGCAGCACGGTTAGATATCAGATCTAGAAAGAGTAAGTCCATGTAGGAAGGGTCCGGAGATTGACCTCACGTCGGGTAGATGTCATTCCCGACGGACTGTTCAGACAAATGACGACCTGTCAAACGGCCGCAAACGAATTCTTACGACAATTCTGGTCCGCAATGTATCCACCACCGATGGAACTCCACACTCTAACGGTTGCTACCCCTGCCCAACGAACGGCAAAGGCAGCGAAAATGATTGGTTATATATCCAAGACCCACGAAAAGGTCAACGCGCTCATTCAAACGGCGCAACAGCATGGGGTAGATCCAACTAGAGTGGAGACTGTAGGATCGAATTCATTATCAAATTCTACGGGAGTTGACCAACCTTGAATAGGCTTTAAAACCTATATTAAATGCTGTCGACCAAGCCCTTGTCTTCTACCGTAAGAAAACAGGCAAAACCTAGAAATTCATCAACCTATATCTATTACATACTGTATATAAATCCTGCATACATACAAAGTATTATACTATGTTTCAATAAATATCTAATGTGACAGACAAATGTCAAAACGGGTTGGGCGGATTCTGAAGCTGAGTCGCTGACGACCCGGAGCATTCATAACTCGTAAACATCACGAGGGCGTGCAATGTCAAGGCATAGATGACGAAGAAAGTCCGCGCACGACGATTCCCCAAGATGGATCGCGTCAATACAAGAACCCCCCGCTCCACAGGGTTTAGATTATCGTATGCTCTTGTTGCCTCCTAGATGATGTTTTGGTACATGTCGCGATTTCCATACTAGAGCACTTACCCGTCCCCGGAAAGCCTCAAATGGGTTCATTGCTTCTTCATACCTTGCATGATACTTGCTCATATCATCTGTACGACCAGGCGCCGGGAGTGGGTCGAGTTGTGAGGTAGGAGCTCGCGACCCAACCTCCTCTCTGTAGCTCTGCATGTAACGAACTTTCTCGTAAAGTTTTAGATTGTCTGATTGTAGACTTTTGATTTCCGAGCGGAGCTCAGAGATAATTTGAAATTGTTTTCGCAGTTCCTACATTCAGTTAGGTCTTGTTGTGCCAAGGTGTCAGACAGGCTCACATCCTCAAGTTCGGCATTGCGTTGTCTGAAACGATCGCGTTGGCTCGTAACAATAGGTAAGATCGATGTATCTGCCGACGAAGGAAACGGTATCGCACGCGTTGCTGCATCCTATCTTCTAAATGAGTATCTATACGAAACCTGAAAACGCTATATCATACAGATGATTTCTTGCCCAAGTCCAAGTCAGCCAAGGTGTCCAAACCAAGGAGTTCAGGAGGTGTGCTGTCACCGTTTGCTTTATGCTTGTTCATTGAGAACAAATCATTTTCTAATTTTTCAGACAAGGTCTTTTGTTTCTTCAGTTCAGAACTTGTGGACTTAAGCTCTTCACGAGTGGTTTGTAAGGATTCCTCAAGCTCGCCGTGGAGAATCTGGGATTGCATTAGTCCCGGCACTATAATATGGAGAACGACTCACTCGGAATTTGGTAAGTTCTTCTAAGATACGCTTGTTCTTTATTGCGAGGAGGGTTTCAAGAGAATTTACTTGTTGCGTGTTGGCTTTCTTAGCATTTGGATTGGGAAGGCTCAGTTGAAGACTATGGCCATTCGGCAAGTCGCTATCTTCCAATCCATCTTCTAGGCCAGCAAACTCAACATACTGGTTCAAAGTTGTAAACCAAGTTGGATGAGACTGCTCTGCGTTTTGCTTACCTTCATTATCTCCAATTCACGCTTTATTTGATCATAATCCTGGTACTGTTTTAACCTGAGCTTTAATTGTTCAGTTTCCGCAGCCTGCATGAAGACATTGAGGATAAATGTTCATGATGCAGGCATCTCCAACAGACCTTCTTGTGCAATTCCCTTGAAAGATCTTCCATCTTTTTTGCCGTGGTAGCCTCAATTTCAGAAGTCATAACTCTCTGATTGTCCAAAGCCCGAGAGGTGCGCTCAGATTCACTTGCATAGTCGGCTATCTGAGACTCCAACGATTTTACACTGCCTCGTGTTAGAGTTGTCTTGCAAAATATGAACTCGAACGGCTCACCGATCTGAAGCGTCGCTTCCGCTGCGTATTGCTTCAATTTCGGCCCGTAGAATTTCCTGTTTATGAATTTTAGAGATTGGGTTCGTTTGGTCGCACAAAGGCGTACATTTCGTCGTTCGACAGTCGCGATTCGACTGTTAGCACGATCCAGATCTGCAACAACCATATCCACCTCAGTGAGCTTGGCTACGACTTCCTGGTCTGCGCTGCCATGTAAATTCCCGAAGAGATTTGTTATATAAATCACTACCTTGTCGTTGACTATGATCTAATAACTTGGCTTGATTCGAATCATTAGACATGCGTAGATCGCGAAGTTGGTCCTTGGTCAAGGATACCTGACGCTGCAAATCTTGTTCGCTAGAAACGTACTCGTGATCTACAATATTTACGGAAATGACTAAGACATACCGTTCCTCGTAATTTCTTATCTTCTCATCGTACGTGGCATTAAGTTCATTTTCTTTCTGTAATACCTTCTCATGAATCATTTCGTTCATCTGGCTACGTTTGTTAGTATCAGATCATCAAAGGCCTACAGAATATGACCTTTTCCTCAAGTTGTTCAACTCTGAGTTCTATCCTCTTCTTCGCGATTTCAACTGTTGAAAACTCGTGAGCGTATTTCCTCAATTCGACATTTTCCTCGCGTAGCCTCTGAAGTTCGGCTTCAGACTCCAGGGCCTCCGCCACTTTAACAGTCTGGTCCTGTGAGCGGGATAAGAACAGCTTCAACGTCGGTATTATGTGACTTACAACCGCTGCCTCAAGGAATGGATAAGGGTCGGGCGCCTCGGCTAAAACTTTATAGACATTGAGGAATGCATTCTCAGAGGCCTTAGAGCGTTTGGTGAGATTATCAATTTCCGTTTGGTAAGCTGCACAAAGTGAGTTTAGGATATTATCACTTTCAAAGTGTATGTTGTACCTTTGAGGAGGCCTTTAAACGCAGAAGGCTTCTCTCCATCGGAAAGCTTCTTAAACTCTGACGAAACAACATGAACTGGAAAGGTAAACAGGTAGGAATAGGACAAACCTTTCGTTTTGTCTGCTAATGCCTTTCTTCCTAGGACGCTCTCTTTCTGGTTGTCGACAAGTTCAATGCCTTGGACATCTAACATCTTCTGCAGCTCAGCAAGGTCAATGTCTGCAGAAGCAAGATATTCGGTGAATGATTTGATTGAGAAGAACGCTTGACTTGCCTCGCCAGGTTGCTAACGCACCGGAGAAGTTCTGTTCAACCACACTCATTTGGATTCACGCAGCAAATGCCTTGCAACGACTACGAGTAGGTGGCTGTGAAGTGTGAAGAACTTTAAGCTCGAAAGGCATCCTATATAATGTGCACGTGATACAACTTTGGTTTTTTACACCTAACCACCACCCAATGATACTTCCTACGTGCAACATGAATTTACTACGGCATCCATTGCGTTATGCAATCAGCCGAGCATATACTACACGTCCCTTCGTTCCCCCCTCTCAACTGCACGACTTGGACAACAACTTCAGAGCCTTTCAGGCATCTGGTGAGCTGCGGGGGTCCTCTCGGGGGAGAGGTGGAGGTGGTGGTGGCGGTAGTGGAAAGGGCCGAAGAAGAGTACGTAAAGACGAAGAGCATGGCGAAAACCAGGAATGGGAACCAGAATCTGTCAAAATCAAACCAGACTCACCTAGTTTCTACACGGGTCGACCAGTCTATTATGACCAAGTGATACAGCTCGAGAATGCGATATCCAGTGCCCGCAGCACTCTCAAAACACTGCAGCTCCTTCCACTTCCCGCTTTTGCCCGAGAAAGCCTTCCGCCCCTCCGACCTGTCTGGAAAGGCCAGGATGAAATGACAACCGACTTTCAGAGCAAGATGACAACCTCTCGGTACAGACGAGTGACAACCCTTCTCAATGAGCTTAACGACTATCTTCGTATCGCAACGACAGCTGGATGTACAGACTTGGCCGCCGCAATTGGACAGATTGTTGTATTGTTCGAAAGCGGAAAGAAGGACGCTTTCCTGGCTCGTGGAAAGAGGAAGAAAGTATTCTTAGACAACTACGGCCGCTCATACACGTTTGGGAAACGGAAGACAAGTGCAGCGCGTGTCTGGATGATTCGTGTACAACCACACACAATGCCCCCTCAGGTCGAGCAGCCTATAAAACAACTATCCGAATCACCACCTAGGATCTCTGTGACAACAACAACGATCCTTGTCAATAATATACCTCTCGCCGAATACTTTCCCGTCCCCGCCGACCGTGAGCGAATCATCCGACCGTTGAAGATCGCTGGCGTTCTGGGAGCCTACAATATTTTCTCCGTTGTACGAGGTGGGGGGACCACGGGGCAATCAGGTGCTCTCTCACATGGTATTGCGAAGGGTCTCGTTGCGCATGAGCCCGAGCTAGAAAACGTTCTCCGAAGAGGTATGTTCTGTTTACACATTTGCCAGATTTACTCAAACTTTGAAATTCTGTAGCCAAGCTCATGAGGCGCGACCCCCGCATGGTGGAGAGAAAGAAGACTGGTCTCGCGAAGGCGCGCAAGAGGGTAAATCTTACTTCGGCTATGTTTGTTATACACGTTAACCTCACCACAATCATAGTATACATGGGTCAAGCGATAGTAAACCGGATATGCCCTCTCACGAAAGGTCTTAGAAAATTCGAAATCAATCATCTTACGAATTAGATCATACGCATAATATTGATTATCTTCAGAAAAAAAGTTTCGATACATAAGGGAATTGATAAAATTACTAAGGAATAATTACAAGTGGGATTACTGAAAGAAGATTGTTTGAACTTCGGACTGTGCAAAACCCAGACCGCAAACAGGACATTTACGCTGGCGAGTGGTGATACGAGTATCCACGCATTGCTTACAAAAAGCTACATCATTCGACATTAGATTAAACACAAAAAGGATCAAAATGACTTGCTGTGCATGCATTTCGTGATAACCGTATTGCGGAAGTTTTGCTGACACGTTGAACACTTCAGAAGTTTCTAGATAACACATAAGAAAAGATTGGGGTTGACAGCGTCGGAGAACATACCAGTAACCCTAGGGTTTCATTATCCTTCTGTTTCCCAGTGACAGGGGCTGTATCCCTCAATTTCTGTTCAAGCTCTTTCTTCGACCGCACAAGGGAATCCTCCAATCTTCGTAATTCTGATCGCTTAGCTTCAGCAATTTTCTCGCGTTCATTCACAAGACGGTGCAACTAATAAAAAAGTGTCAAGTCATATTCCAAGCAAAGGCAGGATGCGTTATACCTCCCCCATCTTTTGCTTTTCACCTTCCGCGCGGGCTTGCCAATGATTGAGGTCTAGTTCGAGTTGGTCTATTTTTTCCTTCTCCACTTCACACACTCTTCTCAGATTAAACACTTCTTTCTCTAGGTCGTTCTGTATGGTATTAGTACACAAAGGCGTAACAATTAGTGTTAAACGTACAACTTGCGCACTGAGATTTCTCTCAGTATCTACCAAGCGTTCAATCAGTTTACCCTGCTTCTCGAGGTTTCTCGCTAGGTTCTTGCGCTCTGCTTCAATGGCTTCTTTGTCTCGCATTGCAGCATAAAATTTGTTTTCGGATTTCGCCCGCTACATGAAAACTTGATGAGGCTTTTTTTTTTTAGGAAGAATCAAGCACGAAACGTACATCAAGTCCAATTTTATTGACACGATCTTCCATGGCAGAGAGATCAAACACTTTACTCTTGACCTGCCTATCGAGGGCTTCCCAAGCAGCGGATAGTTTGTCTAATTCAGCATATAGCGAAGTTTCAGCCTGATACATGTCAATAAAGCCCAGCAGAGTTTCGAAAGGGTCCCTAACAAACCTGTGCACGCTGTGTCTCTAAAAGGCGCAGCCTCTGGATTTCATCCTCTTTCTGCTTGAGTTGCTCTGCCAATTCGGATGCGTCCGGAGAAATTGTTGAATGGTCGCCATATACTGCTTTGTACTTCTCCAATTCACTTCTCGCCTCCGATAGCTTCTGAAGAGCGTCAGCCTCAGCTTTCATGTGTTCGACAACATTCGGATGGTCGTCTTGGAATATAGAAAGTGTCTGCTCCAGCGCAGCCGCTCGGTTCTCGGCTGTACTGTGTACAATCGGGTCAGAAGCATGATGAGGAGTGTGTGTATTGTATGACAGACGTTATTCGATCCTTCAAGTGTCCGATGTACTCAACATTCTCAGTATTGCCATTGGCAAAAAATGACATCAAATCTTTATTGCCCGTGTTAGCCGCAAGGTAAGCTTTACATCGTTGCACCTCAGACTCCAGCACGAGAATTCGGTCCTTTTAATAATTCTGAGTTCCGTTTTGACTGAATAATGTAAAGTGCTTACAGAACGAGAATCTGCCAAAAGCTTAAGCTCTTGGAAAGAAGCTGCCTTGATACTCTCTTTGTGTTTCCGTTCGTTGAGCTCAGCTGCTTGCTGTTCACGTTGATCACGGAGCCTTGCATTCTCCGCATCACGTTTAGCCAACATAGTCTTGAGTTCCTGAGTAGCTTGACCAGCTGCAGCCTACTTGGGATATTTATATAGTCGCCTTGTATTAGACGGCTGATGACGTACATGAACACTTTCTTCCCATTCCTTGCGTGACTTACGCAGACTACCAAGCTCTTCAGTGAGGCGGTTTGTTTGTTCACGACTCTCGCTTAAGCTTGCTTCCAAAAAAGCAGTTCGGTCAATGATGACTTTATAGCTTGGGTTATCGGCAATCTTGTCAAGAGGGAGGCATTTGAACTGGCAAGTAAGTTCAGCATTAGGCATGAGATATCCACAAACCACGCACTTCTGCTTCCAGGAGAGTCTTGTCATCTCTAATAGCGGCTAATTCTTTCTCCAAACCGACTATCTTAACTTCACGGCTCTTCAGTTGTTCATGACATATTTCTAACTCTGTTGGGTTGTAAATGCCATTTCCGTGCACCTGGGCTGGTGATTTGGCTCCCTGAGGTAAAATTAGAAGGGATAAGATACAATGTTTAGAACTCCCACCAATCAACCGAACCACTCACTGAAGGAGAGGACGGCTTTCGCTGTGGTTCCTCTAATACATCCTCCTTTGGCTCTTGTTTATCCACAGGTGTAGATGACTGTGTGGCTTGTACAGTCCCGCTACGCAGTCGATCAAGGCGATTCTCTGCAGCAACGAGAGCTGTGTGATATTGTTCCTTCTGGGTCTCGGATTCTTGCAGTTGAGCACGTATAATTTCCACTTGTGATCTGAGAGCAATACACTGAGGCCAATCGCCGATGGGTAAGTAGAAATATGACAGGTAAATAATATCTTACCTCCGTTGTAGCCTTTTGGTTCTCCCGGAAAGCATCCATCTGAGGATGAGGTTGCCCGCCTAGTTGCGCAAGCTTGGTAACAAGGGTTTGTGTGGCCGCCATGTTGTCAGCTAGGGCTTGGGCATAATCTTGCTTGTGAGTATCTTGTATATGGGTGAAGTTAAACATATCTGTGAGTGTGATACATGAACACGGCGTTCATACGTTCACAACATCTACCGACCTTCCCGAACATCCGGCAGGTACTCCGGCTTAACAAGCAGCCTTATTGTCTCAATTAGCTGGTTTCGTCCCACTGTTAGAAGGTGAAGTAGACAGGACGAATTTGACATACCTGTGTCCAACACGCTGACATAGCAGCCAAACCAGCCTCACAAGTATTTTTTCGATGCTCAAGCTCTGTTATCCTAGCTTGACAACGCTCATTTTCACGGGAATAGTGTTTCATCCTTCGGAATATGGCATCTTTACGAAACAACTGAAATATTAAACATGTGTAAGAGGGTTGTGGGTTTCGTAGGAGGTTTATTACCTCGAGATTGTCAGCGTCGCTCGGTTCTTCCTGCGAGTTCAAAAGAGCCCCATTGACAAGTGGACTGCCATTGGGACCTATTAAAGCTCGTTTCTTAATGGCTGTGGTGTCTTCTTCTTCTGAATAAGGCCTCTTTTTGGATGCCATGAGTAGAAAAGAGTCAAAGGACAAGGAATTGGACAAGAGTGCTGCCTGGGTTAACGATTTCCAAACTCCGGCTGGCAGATTACTAATCATATAGGGGCAATGAAGACCGCCATCCATCAATTCTATGTTCAAATTGCATCTCTATCCTACAAGGAAACTTTCAAGCTTTGGCAGGCAACCGAAGCACGAGCGTATCTCCTACGCCATTTATTTCCACAATTTCACAGTCCGGTAAACTTCCATCCCCAATCTGTGTCTCTACACAAGCAAAGTCCAGAGCCTGTACTTCCATCTGTCAGGATAAGTACTCGATATGACACGAAAGACATACCTTCTCTAATACCATCATTGGTTGGTCTTCGATGTGGCGTAAGTGGTTGAAGATGGAAAGTTCAACAAATACACTCACGCCAGATTGCGGTTTTATAGACGATGCCTTGCGCTGCGTTTGCGACAAACGCTCTCACCGTGTGAAGATTGGGCCGATCATTAGGTCCGTTGTGGGCAACGACTACCAAGTACTGCTGTCCAGGATCTTTGAGGCCCTCTCCATCGCCCCCACCCATCGGGATAAAAGCTTGATTGGTAAATGTATGCCGCTCTAGAAATTTCAGTTCCAAACACCCATTCTTGATAGCCTCTTCTGGCTGGCATCGGTAAACTGATATTCCTGGTGTAGCCCCAGCAGTTGGCATGTATGAGGACTCCAAAAGTGAGAGCTTATGGAATTTACTTGCTGATCCTTTGTTGGCTGGTGTAATCTTGATTCCTTTGGGAGCAGCGGCATGGTCGCCATATGCCTGGATAACTTGCCCAAACGGCGCAAATGCTTCTGGGGTTAGTGGGAGAACAGGAATCACTCTTATTTTTGAAGGCACAGGCTGGGATTCCGGTGTCGGCAAAGAGATGGCTGGTGTAGGTGTATCAACCTCCGCCTCTTTTCCACTCAATCTATGCCCCAACACCCGTATCCTTTGTAAACCACCATCTGGGTAGATCGTTAACTTCACGTGAGTGAACACCTTTCTTGCGACGTTCTCAAGTTGGAAGAAATGTTGTCGATGGGGTCCCAGTTTGATTCGAGGCAGTATCATCGTCCAGTTTTGGTCCCTCCCAGGGTGCGTGTTCCAATCAATCTTATCTGCCTCATTATACCACCCTTGAATATCGCAACTTTCGGGGAAGTTTCCTTTGAAATGAGCGGTGTCGATTTCGACTTGTTCGAGAATACCGGGCGTAGCTCTTATTGTTGAGGAAGTATGAGAAATGGGAGATCAACCATAAACGTGACATCGTGTGACATACAGTTTGATAATGACCCAATCTTTGTGGCCCTTTTCGCGGCTTCGTTTTGTCTCCCAACCATCGCCCATATTCTTGCCCCGTCCTGGATAGATCAGGTTTGTACCAACACCGAAATGCTGATCGGACACAAACTCTACTCGTCCACCAGCAAATACATGTGCCAGATCAAAGATAGTTGATTCGTCAGGCGGCAGTACTGGAGACACGGCTCCATAGACGCGGAAACGGGCCTTTAAGAAAACAAGGTTTCTATCAGGAACCCGTGACAAATCTGGCATTGCTTACGATACCACCATCAGGGTACATATTCAGCTTAACATAATTAACAACAGGAGTTCCTGTCACCTTGAAGAGGTGTCTAGAGTTCGGACTCATGTTCACCCGAGGAAGAATTTCTGTCCACTGACTTGGGGTGAGCACAGCTCGAGGTATAGGTATTGTCACTCACTCGAATGTCCTTGACGTCAGGCTCCTCTGACACATCCCCGTACAGGACCTCCACTGAGACCTGTGGGGCTTCGTTACCTGCACATTTGTTCAGCGACGAGATGCGTCCCGCAGGCATATCAACCTACCATTAAAATGAGAGGTATCGACATCGAATCCACTTATTATCCCCGCGGTTCCTAATCGAATGATACACCTACATGATAACAGTACGATAAGAGCGAAAAACTTGTGATGTAAAGACAGTAAAGGAAAACTACCAATCATGCATTGGGTTGTGTCGTCGGGACTCCCATCCACTATACAGTGCACCTTTGGGGCCAAATTGCCCTTTGAGACTTGGAGCAGGCTGAAAGATATTTAGTATCTCTGAGTTTTCAAGTCTAGAATCTGCGTTACTTCTGCTAGAAGCAAGTGAAACGCCTCTGCGAAGAATTCGTCTGATACTGACACCACTTGCCCCCCGATCGCAGCACTGGAGAGCTCTGGGATAACTGATCAAGTCGGCTTTATGTTTATTCATAGCCGATAAGCGTACCGATCGTTGAGGAGAATGTATCTGCAAACTTGTCTAATGGTACCCGTTCGGATGTCATAATAATAAGGATGAAGGGGCTGAAAGAGTCAGGGCAGACTCGCAGGTACCCAACTTACCGCATGCTTTGAACAGCACGTGCTGGCCCAGAGACTTGAATATTGTACTATAGTCATAAAGACATCTATTCTATCCAATATGTTTCAAACAACAATTTGGGGGATTTAGGTGAGTACCATGGTCAAACAATGCAATCCAAGGGTTTCAACGTTTTCATGTTATGCCTTAGTCATAATTTATCGATGCACAAATCACTTTGTCGTGTTTGATTCATTACGCAGGAACGAAGTCCGGCCTTGTCCGCTGAGCTGTCCGAATCCGATGCACTTCCCGGAAGGAATGCGAAGCAAATTCAGTGGACACGCGGCCAACATACGCCAGGGCTACTTGTCATTGTTAGAATTACATATGGGCTCTCACAACCTTCCATGCATACCCCAATTCACTCACTATGTTTGCGATCGAGGAATTAGTCAGAGAATCAAAAAATTGATGTATACAGGTAAGTTTGTTATACAGTCCATGCACGAGTGTATTTCTCTTTATCTTACATATATAATAAATGAAGGCTGCCCTTCTTCCACGGGAGGATGAAGTCGGGATATGTCTTCTGATTGGCTGAATTACGCGTGGCCCCGTGCGTAGCACGATATCCGCTAGTATCCTCAGAAAGATGGGTCTATCTCGAGATTAAGACCCTCTTTCTGTAACTGTTTCAGGCGACGATAGTCGGCCGGTGATTCCGAAAGTGATAATTGGACCTGCAGGATGCGAAGGCGTACTGCCGCACTATTTTCATATCGCCTCCAACGCGATTCGGCCATGTCCACCAATGCATTGCTGCCAACGGACCATAAGCAACCCAAACCACGTATTCTGAAGCACCGAAGGGCAGGAAGAAGACCCTGAGGCGACTGTTCGTTAAACGTAAGCATTTCTATCGCAGAGAACGAAAGACAAGGGGCGAATATCCAATCGGTGTCGTCATCGACGACAAGTTCCTTAAGAGTCTGCATAGAAGGGTTCTGAAGCAGGTCAATGAAATGAGCGCTCCTAATGCATGTATTATGCAATCCGAGGTAGCGAAGACGTATTTCCGACCGTTCAAGAAACACGTTTAATACTTCCTGGGGCCATGCTAGCAGTTCGGCTGGGCCACCTCTTCCGTATATCGAAATATTGTTGAGGGCGGGAAACGTCGTTATCTGAAGGAAATCAGACAACTCTTGGGGTCCAATAGTGAGTTCCAAGGACTGCAATGTGGTATGGATAATCGTGGAACGAGGGTGAGCGTCCGGCGTAGATTCGACGCCAAATTTGCATTTTTTGAGAATACGACACTCGTTGAGGATTAGCACCACCTTGCCAACTGACATTTCGAAGTCGATTGAAACATGTGTCAATTGATTCCATGGTGTTTTCATATTTGGGACCACCCAACGACTGAGGGATGCTATGGAGGGCACGGAGATCGCTGAGAGCCGAGGGACTTCCTCGAATATTCCTAAAAAGTCGCGTTCGGTAATTGCGTCCAGTCGCTGGAATCGCATGTGAAATTGTTCCAAGAGCGGAGCTTTACGTCTGTACGAGTCTAATCGGTTACAGCACAGAGAGCTTGCAAGATCAAGTCGGATATGTTGCCAACGATGAACGTACTGGCTGAAAATATCCAGGACATCCCCTGTTGCAACTCGGTTACCTTCCGCTTCGTTGGTCTGGAAGAGTGACAGAACCAGTGGACTGGTGCCAGACCTTTTTAACCACTGTACGATTACTCTTATAGGGGGATGGGGTTCCCCGAGTGAGACGATAACCCTCAGAAAGGACCAAAGGTTGGGTAAGGAAATTGCGAGTCGTCTCCAATCCCGACAGACCTGGCAAAGAAGTAGAGGGGCCACATATGGAGTGAAAGACGTATAATCCGCTGAGAGCGACTTGGGGTTTTCTGGCAGAGGTAAACAATGAACAAAAATCTCCTCCCAAATGTCGATCGGAATCGCGGAATAGCGTGGGCAGTCCCTGAACGGGCCTAGGCGTTTGTGGTGTTCGTCAACACATGTATGAGCATTAGTTGGTGGTTGTTCGACGTGTGCCATAATCTTTACGTGGAGGCGATAGCGCTTAAATGTTGTCGATGGTCAAAAATAGAACTGGAAAATGAAATTAGCAGGCGCAGGGTTGAAGGAATGGTATGTGCTGACATCGTCGCCTATCGGTCGTTGATATAAACTTCCTCAGTCCTAGTTAGGGTAGAATAAGGGATTCTTGTTGTTAGACTTAAATTCGCGTTCCTGTATATAGGTATCGATAGGAGAACTTCGAATATAAATTTAAGTCTTTCCAACGATAACACATGTCTCTCAGACTTGTCTGGAAGTGGGATGTTAGTTCCGACTGTCATTATCGGGTGGATAAAATTGGAGAAGCGGCAATAGGATCAGTGGATCGATCAACAAAGCCTTGACTTACGCAGGGTTGTAAATTCAATTGGTAACCAATGTCATAACGTCCATCAAATTATGTCTTGGAGCAAATGCCCACTCACAAAATATATTTTGAATTTAAAAGTGTGCTAAGACTGTGCGATCTTTGCCCCAGGGGTCGCGCCATATTTCTGTACTGCGCACTAAACCCGTAGCGTGCATAATATCTTCAACCTCCTTAGCCTGAGTGTGGCCGACTTCGAGCGCTACGACGGCACCGGGATTCAAAAATACTTTCTGTCGCACTAGACGAGCTATCGAGTGATAGAAGTCAAGGCCCGACGGCCCGCCAAAGAGTGCCTTTGGGTCTTCGTAATCGGATACGGAGCGAGGTAGCTCCAAATACTCGTCCCAGGTTATGTAAGGCGGATTAGACGTGATGATGTCGTATGGCAGTGAAAGATTAACGTCGTCGGAAAAGGTGGGAGATAGAAAGTTGGCCAGGGTCGTCTTAAATGTGTTAACCTGGGAGGATCTCGGTGAGGGCGTGGGTACCTTGCATAAAGCAGCGTTGTCTGTGGCCAGTTGGATGGCGTGGGGAGATATGTCTATCCCATGCGTGTGAAGGGTCCCGGATGGGCAGAGGTGACATAAAAGTAGGGGGATACAACCTGAGCCGGTGCCAAGATCGAGGAGACGCTTGGGGCGTGTTGAGGTGGATGAGAGCCGGTCTGCAAGTTTCATGACCCAATGTTCAGTTTCTGGACGTGGTATCAGGACGGGTGCGCGGGTAATAAGATTGAGGGGTCCAAAAGGTTGGTCTCCTGGTCGGAAAGGAGGATAAAGATGAATGTGAAGGAGGGCCTAAGAGAAAAACCAAAGGTACCCAGTATGTATTGGAGCGGTTCGCCAAGGATTCTACGCCTCAGCATGCCCGCAAGAGAAATATGGGGCTGGGCCTGAGTTACATGCTTCATCCATTTGAGTTCGCGAGTAGCCTGTGCGGACCCCAAACGCGAAATAAAGGAGGCGGTGAGATTTTGAATCATGCAAGGGTGAAGCAGGGGAGAATCTGCGAGTCGGAAAGCTGAATTTGGTGGACGGAAGATGACGGAGAGCAAAGATTACGTACAACAAAATGGGAAGTGCCTTGGCTTGGCCGGGGCGGCGATTGCCGGCAAGCCCCATCCGGCGGCACCCAAGGCGGGTAAACCATGATAAACGGCGCTAACCAATAAAAATGGAGGATTAAATCAGGATCCTGACTTGTGCGTGTGCATTTTTGTTTGACACCTGGCCCTCGAGCGTAACGTTACCGCCGTCGAGCACCCCACTCTTTCTGTTACTTCGCGCAGACATGTCTGCCGTGTACGCGCCACTCCCCTCTCCTGCCTTTGTAAACCCATCGCAAATGCAGAATGCTCACGCAGGCCCATCTTCCGCGGCAGGGAAGAAAAAGACACCGCCCGTACCGCCGAAACGCAAACGGACGGACACTCCAGACGACTCTGGTGCAGACTCGGCGACGCAGCCGCGCAAGGGTAGGGATGGACCGAAAAAGAAGAAGGCGAACCGGGCGTGCTTTCATTGTCAAAAAGCACACCTTACCTGTGATGATTGTACGTAGTTGTAGAAGACTGGGAGGGAACAGGATATGGGCTAACCGGAATTAACAGCACGACCATGCCAACGATGTACGAAGCGGGGGATAGCCAATAATTGTACAGAGGGCCATCGGAAGAAAGCCAAGTATCTACTTGATGAGGAGGAACTCGGTAGGTGGGGGTGTTGAGCTCGATGACATGCTAATCACGTGCCACAGAGCAATTGAAACGGAGCAAATCATCGGCGCCTGAAAGCAGTCATCAGACGAACAGCAGTAGTCATCAGACTAATCAAGAAGCCACAGGTGGGTTGCGGAATGAAATGACAGTTACAGGGTGGGACTAACCGGAAATATCCATGAAAGAGACGTTTGGTCAGAACGAGACGCTGTTTGATGCCAGCTTCAGCTTTGGTTCAGAGGCAGCGAATCTGGAGTACTCAATCCTATCTGCCATCCTGGGCAACCCGAGTCCCCCTGAGTCTGTGACGTCACCGCCATCACCGACACCTGGTGGATCATTTTCAGCCTGGACAGCTGACTACACCACCTCGCCCCGACTCGGATCCCTTTCAACATCCGTCACAGTCCCAGCCTCTGCCTCAGCTCCAGCCCCACCCTTCCCCTCGCCATATGCCGATCCACAGATGGCCGTCCAGCCGGCAGACACTCCTTATCTTGCATACCCATATCCCCAACATCACCAACATCAACACCGCCAGCCGGACGACTATTCTTCTTACCAGACTCCTTCCCAGCCTCAGCAACTTCATCCCCTCCAGCCACGTTACCCCCTCGATACTCGTCCCCGCTCCCCCCCCGCTTCCTCCTTCCTCCACAGCGCAAATGCACATACTACAAACTCCATATCCCCATCTGACCCCATCCCAGACATGTCCCGCACCTCCCAGCTCCAGGCTATCCATGACCGCGTTACCGCTCCCTACGATTACACCGAGGGTTATCATTTTCTCATGAAACACCTGCCCAGTCGGTACGTGCGTCGACCAATGTCTCATGTCTGAAATGAGTGCCCAAGCACTCAACTCTGATCTTGCTTCCTCAACGTACAAAAGATTTGAGAAGAACGATATTCTCCGCATAGTTCGCGCTCTCGCCATTTTCAGACCATCCCTTATCGCCCTTCAGATGCCGCTGTCTCTCGACGACGAAATATTCGTCGAAAAATGTTTTCAGCGATCCTTGGTGGTGCGTATCTACACACCCTTTGCCCTGTCCGGGTTCCTGACCCGTGATTCCCAGGAACTCGACAAGCTCATATCGTTCAGTGGCACTCCCACAGTTGTCTGGCGCAGGACAGGCGAGATATGTCTGGTCGCTCCAGAATTCTGCATGCTGACCGAGTGGTCCATGGAAGAGCTCACGGGTCGCAAAAAGTATATTTACGAGGTGTGCCGCCTCGAACTGCGATTCCTCAATCGTCTCACGTGTCCTTTTGTTCCAGCTCTTCGAAAATCAGTCTGTTGTAGAGTACTGGGAAAACTTTGCGGCACACGCGTTTGAAAATACGACCCAATCTGTGTACTCTCACTGTGTACTGCTCAAGCCGTCGGGTGCACCAGTGCCTGCAACGTTTTGTTTCTCAATACGGAGGGATTTATTTGACTTACCCAGCATTGTCATTGGTGCGTTCCCACATCTATTGATATATTTCGAAGTTTCACATGTTACATACAGGACAATGGCTACCTCTTCTATAGCATTTATTTCGGTTATTTATTCCACAGCTGCCCTACCTTCACCCACCCACCTTGTCTCCCCGTCCTCTTGCTGTGCTCTTTTTTTTGCTTGTGTTTCCACCATTTGAATGTATCAGATGTACTACACTTAATCTTCCACAAAAAAACAAAGACATCTACTGGTCAATTATACAAAAATATTGTTTCTCTCACACTGGAATCAAGAAAATTAAATAGTGCATATGTTTCTAGTACGAGAATAAGGATCTAAGTAGGAGCTTGTCCTCTACACCTGAGTTTCGTTGATGGCCGCGTAGTCGCTTTCTACACCGGGCTCGAGCATGCATGCGTGGCCGAGGATGAGGACACCTGAGGCACCAACCAACCAAAAGAAAGTGCCAATGGGTGACGATAACCAGAGGAGAGGGATGCCAATAACGAAGAGCCCAGTGTACAAGTGCTTCTGAGTGACAGTATGATCGCCGAACTGCGTTGCGTCTGGAGCTGGAGAAGAAGTTGATCAACAGCTCCGGAGTGCAGGATAGAACATACCAAATTTGTTGATTGCTGCAAAGCCAAAAACGAGGAAAGCAAGGGAGATAAGAAGCAGGTAGTTTGTAATGCTAAATGAGAAGTGACACGTATGAGAGGAAAATACGACACGTCGAACACTGGTAATACGCACATAGCATAGACGGCGAGGACAGCGATAATAAGGCCGTAGTTTCCTGGCGATCCCTTTCACATCAGACTTTCCCACTAGGAGTGACAATTGTGTTACCTGAGAAATAACGGGTGTTGTATGAGATCCGCTGGAAGTGGACGGAAGAGGCTTGTTCAATCAAACTGGAGACCGTCGATGGAGATTATTACTCACCGAAGTGGCCTGGTTGAGATCTGCTGGCCGCGAGATACGCTGATAGTCGAAGAACTCAACAGGAGATCGGATTCCAGCAAGTCGTGTTTCCTGGCAGGAGGCAATCATTCATTAGTCCTAAAGATTTATCTTTATAAGTTTCTTTAACAGATACTGACTCTGAGAGACTTGACTGCGTCAGTCACGCGCATGAGCATCTCCATGGTGGTGATACAAGTGAGTGTGGTGGGGGTATTAAATAACCCAGAGGTGTGCTGTGCTGACGGTTGTTATTACTTTTCGTGCCGCAGCCGCAGGCCCACAGCCACGTTGTTTGTTGACCACAAGTTTCTCCTATTATTCTCACCTCTAATCAATAACGCCTTTACATCGTCAGTTGCACGTCCTCTCCATCGCATTCCCTCATCATTTAATTACACAATAACTATATAACTTGACAGAGCAACAACAAAGCTTTCATGATACGCCGAAATCCGACACTGATCCCGATGGGCGACTTTGATGTTCAAGATGTTCGCGACATGCTGTCCCAACAACGAGCGGACGCGATAAACCACCAGCTCCAGCCGAACATAAAAAGAAAAGTCCAAGCGATAGACGACTCTGAGATTGCCACACATCCTGACGCCGCTGCTGATGCCCAGCAGCGAGTGTTGAGGCGTTTAGGGCTACAGTCTGATACTGGTATGTTTCTAAGCATGTAGCTCCCTCAAACAAGAAATAATGTAAATACAGGCTCATCGAAGAATTCAAACTAGTAAAAAATTATGAGATCGCCGTATTAGCGACCTTTTGCACCTGCCAGCACAACCTGAATAAAAATTTTGGTGAGACTTGGCTAACTTTCGTTTGATTGGAGTCAGCCCCGACGGATTGGGCAGTTTGCCAACTTCGCTTTACTCTGAGCAATATTAATGGAAAGGCACGAGATAAAATGATCATTCTTCACTGTTTTGATTGTTGTGTACCCAGTATACTAGGTATGTAATTGCGCTGTGTATACAGTCATGTAGGAGAATCATGGGACAGCGTATTGAGCCAGACTCTTCCTCGAGTCTCGCCTCAGATGCGAAATTTGAGAAAATGTTAATGGGCAAAAGGCCCATTACTAGGGCTAGATTTAGAGAAGATCTAGTTGTGGAATTGATTCCTAAATGCTGTGAAGAAAGATGAATAGACAGGAAGAGAAAATCGGTTGTGTGTGGCCCACCTTCGAGGTCTTCGCGGTCGCAAAGCGCTGCTAGGTCTACTCGCTGCATGTGCAAGCAGGTGGTCTTTAAGCTAGCCCACAACGCGCTTGATTGCACACCACGAATTTCGTTTAAACTACCAGAATCCTGGACACCATCATTGCCTTGGAGGACGAGTGCATCCAGAATGTGTTGGGCGGCTTCGTCGTACCGCTATATGAAAAATATCAGAATTCCAATGGCCCATCTGTTGCAAACAATACGCACCCTCAGATTAATGCACGAAATGCCAAGATTAAATCTGAAAGCATCGTTAACAGCAGGGGCGCACACGTAAGATCCAAACCAACCTAGCTCGGATATAACCTGGGTTAAGTTCCAACGCCCGGTAATAGTATTCGAGAGCATTTTCTGCACCTCCACTGTTTGCCATGGTGGCTCCGACCCGATTGTATAAGAGCCAGTCCTGTGTGATCTGAGAAAGAGTCACTGGAACAGAAAGAATTTGAGTTACCTCAGGCCGCACAGCTAGAGCCGTGCGAAAGCAATCCTGAGCCTTCTCATATTCCTGGAAAGTTTTCGGTAAGGACTAAGGTGGGAATGCTTAAAAGGATTGTACCTCATTGGAGTTCAATAACACTGCGAGGGCAATTTGAATATCAGCGTCAACCTCCCCACTGACGTTACTCCGTGCCATCGCAATTAAACACTGAATTAACCGAGTGTAGCGCTCTACCATTGAAGCATCGGGCCGGTCAGGGGTATGGCTATTAAAAATTCCAACCGCTGCCTCATAGTTTTCGTTACGGAAAACCCATTCCCTGATTGCATCGTAGGTTCCTAATCTGTTATTTTCATTCGTGTGAGATACTGCCAATGCTAGCCAGGTTGGCAGGTGAGTTGGATCTAATTCCTTTGCACGCTGTAGAGCTTGAATCGCCTTATTTTCCCGCTCATTTTCTTGTTGCTTGACTCCGAGCTGAAACCAGGCAGAGGCATCATTCATATCATGTTGTACTGCTGCCTCGAGCTCCAACACATTCTATGGAATGATTGTTAGTGTCATGGAGAATTTACGTATTGAAATCACTACCTCAAACACAGATTGATGAACGCCTTGATGAATCATGTGGTGATGTGTAGTCGAAGAATCTCCAACGAGGTAGGGGTTATTTTCTTGGAAATGATAGCTATGCACCGGCTTGATACCAACAGTGGTGGCTTCGAAGTTGTCCCAGTCGCTCTGCAGTTTCTCCCACTCCGGTAGCTGACCTGCCATACCGGGCATTTGGCGGGCGCTTTCATTCCAGTAACGGGAGTAATCCGCGTTGTCTTGACGGAAGTAGGCATCGTTGCCGTTTTCAATGGTAGCATCTCTTTGATATATCGGATCGACATTGACCAACGCTTCGCGGACAACCGCGGAGGCGGCGGATGACTGGGTGGCGTCATGAGGTACGTTGCGGGACCCCGATAGTGATGACCTTGCTCTGATCTCAGGCTGGGAACTAGAGACCGTGGACGCGGATTGGCTGGCGTTCTCAACCATCTGGTTACCTTTCACTATGACATGGCCATCTCGCAATTGCTTCATAAGGCCCATGAATTCGCTGCTCTGGAACTTGGGATTCTGTTCGTCCTTCACGTTTTCCAAGAGAAGTCCCGCAGTCCTTGCTAATTCGTCTCCTTCTACAGGTGTTTGACGCAAAAGCCGTTGTTGTTGTTGTATATCCTGCAGAGGGATCGATGATGACGCAATTGCCCCGAGCTCCTGGGCACTAAACTCTTTGTCCCATAATATTTCTGTGAAATATATATTACATGAGAAATGGTGGGCCGACTATCAGATTACGCACGATTTGCAGCAATTGGAGTTTGAACGTGTATTGGAGGAGTGTGAATTAGACTAGACATGGGTGCCAAAACTTGTCCCGTGAACTGAGTCGACCATTGCATTCTGGCTTATTTTGTTTCGTCAGTTCCAGGAAATGTTTTGAGATTGCTGGGGTAAACCTTCACATCCCGTCATACCTTGTTTCCGAAGTTGTGGGCTCATAACATCACTCTCACGATGCATACTCCTTTCCCCGATATTTACTAGTTGAGAAGCTGGAGCATGCATAGGTTGATTCTGTATGAAGTCAGAAGCCCAGGCAGCGGACATTGTGGGTTGAAAAATCGGTGGAGATTGTATTGGTGACTGCATTTGAGGTGGCAAAGACGCACGAAGTGCGGAAACATCGTAGGCTCTTGGAGAGAACGCTGTACTTGACGAGGTGTCTGCTGAGAAAAAACGGGTTGCATCGGAGTCTGGTGCAATGGCTTGTTGTGTGCGAAACGTCTGAATTTCGTACATTGAGGTAAGACAGAACAAAGTCCGGATATGCTACAGCGTACCTCTCTGGAGGAACCAGCTCTGACCGCTCCATCCTATTATTCTGGTGAGTTGTTTCATACTCCTACTATTGCAAGTTCGGCACCTGCTGTACACTTCGATCTTGATCAAATTGCTTGGAAAGACTTTGCAAAGGATTTGAAGGTCCACATTCGGAGCCTCCGACGAGCATAGGAAGAGCCATGTGTCTGATATATGGATAAGACCGTTGTCGCTGTCAGGAGGCTGCGAATACTGTACTACTTTTCGGCAAGTTCGATCCGGATTTGGCTTACATGTGTTATGTGAAAGTGTGCACATGCTCGATAATTGATTATTGCATTAAGTAATTAAAACCTTAACCCTATTAGCTTGTACATATACATATACATCAGGACTTGGAGAGAGCAGAGAGGGAGGTCACTGTAGATTATGATTATGTTCTCGACTATTATTCTTGTTGGAATCGTCCTCCCCGTTGTATTTGGGATTTGAAGCTCTGCAGTCAGCACCGCCATCTGAACGTACTGCATAATGGTTGAATTAACTATTGAAATATCAATCTAGACCCCGGACTCACAATGTCGCTGCGAATGCAAGATGAATTTTCTTAATGATTAGAGTAGAACTAAAGGCTCAGACGTACGTTTAGAGCATCTAGTCGACTAAATGTCTTCTTGCAGCCATGACAAATGTTGGCTTGCGATTTGGCAGTGTGAAGTGCTTGATGGCGCCTATCATGACATGGTGAGTCATGAGGCGGTGCAGCAGTTAGAAGAGAAAGGAAGAACTTACTTGCAATCGTGTTGACGAGCGAAGCCCTTCTTACACCCAGGCCATTCACAAACATACGGCCGTTCCTCTGTGTGAGATCTCAAGTGACCTAGAAGAATTTCAGCAACATGAACAGTGGATAGTGATGGACTTTACCTCTAAGATTGAACCGGCGAGTGAACGTGCTTCCGCAACCAGGAACAGGACAGACAAAATGTGCTTCATTGCGCCGCCGACTGGCACTAGCCAGTTGTGTCGCTGAGGTTGTGACTTGCTGCTTTTCGACTTGCATGATAGGGGGCAAACGGGGGACATTATTGGATGACGGGTAGTGATTTGCACCAGCACCACCCTGACTGGAGCTTGAGTCGTGACCGGGAGAAGGAGGCGACGACACGTCTCGTGGTCGATTGAATGGCTCTCCAGCTGTTCCGTAAAATACATCTTGTTTAGGGCTTTGGTGTCCATCAGGGACAATGGCCGTGGCTGATGGGGCCGACGAAGACTCTGGAGGATGTATGGAGTACTGACTCAGATGTGACGGTTGATAAGCGTATTCACGAGGACCGTCAGGATGGCTAACAGGGCCTTGGAGTGGAATGGCTTGGGACATTGGACCTCCTGCTGGGCCGTAAAGTGGCTCAGTGGAGTATTGGGGTCGAGGATCTACGGACATTTGCTTTGAGGGGTAAGAAATATGGCTGGCGGTTGTAGAATAGTTCTGCGGCTCGTGGGGAAGGCGAGGATGAGATGTTTGTGTAGAAATGATGGGAGAAGTCCAGGCTCGTGTTGAATCTGTGGCCATCTTGTAAGAATATTTCCGCTGTGTGATTTTCAATTCCCGAATGAGGCGCCCTGATGGCGAGCTGTAAGATCTAAGCAACTGACCTTTACAGCCCATCGAGAACAGCCATGTTCGTAGAAAAAAGAGTTGTACACTGATACTCTCCGGAACAGATCCCACTGATTTTGTTGTCAGTCGAGCACTTAAAGTATAGTCTATGTATTTCTTTCAAAGACCACAGGATAGAAAATCCGTGGCTGTGTTGCACAGCACGAAGCTTATATTAGATCTCAAATCGGGTCTGCCGACCACTCAGTCAAGCTGTGCATCTGCCAACATGCGTCATGATTCGATTAGATTACCGAAGGCCAGAGTATGTACTAGTAGTTGTGGGCTGACATAAAATTTTAGACAAATATATGTGAGTCAAGGAGGCGTCGTCGTCGCATGAGCTCAGTCTCTGTTATCGGTGTTCCTCCCTGTCGCGGGCCCGTTGATTTTGGGGTTGCAGGTGGCTGGGGCGTGGCGCCCATAATGGTCGAACATTCGTCCTTATAAGGTGTTTGAGGTTCGCCCCCGCGAACCTCCCCATCATATCCGTCGTCCTCGTTCCATGGAAACACAGGGTAGCCATGCTGATCGGACACTATCATCCTCGTCATTGATTTAGGACTTTGGGAGTTGTTGTCGCGAGTTCCGCCAGTAGCTTCAAATGAGGAAGATCCGCTTTGATACCTCTTCGGAATAAAGGTGATACCAGAATCATCGGTCTCGGTCTCTGATGACACAGTTGCAATTTCTGATGGTCGAGGTCCACTCCGCTCCGCAGCTAACCAGGAATCGTGATCTTCATTAGACAAGATATCAGCATGTTTATTGAAGGCAATATTGATCCACTCTGCTAACTCTTCGATGACCTATGTGGAAATGAGCAACAGGATAAGCGGTATCAGTTTGTAACGTCCTTACCGTCCTAGCCTCACTCATCAGGGTAGGCATTTGAAGGTAGCCATGGCTCCAATCCGAAAACAAAACCATTTGAACCCAGTCATCCTCCGTCTCGTTCGCCAATTTGTCTCTCTCCTTCTTCATCAGGAGAAATTTGGGATTATCAGAGGATTCAATTCCACTCATCCTCAGTCCCTCCCCGAACCGCGCGCTCTTTCCTGAAATGGCCAGTTCAAGTTCGACTTTACGCGCGCGTTTCGCTTCTCGTATGCGACCAGCGAAAATCACGGTATCATCGACAAATGGATCCTTTTCACCGCATTGCAGAAGGAGGGGGGGGAATTGGGCCAGAAGGCGTTGTGGTGCGAGAATGGGGGATATGTGATAATCGGTGGCAAAATCGGGGTTCCGATGAGGCCCTATGTAAAGGATGGCCATGGCCCGCATCTAACGCAAGAAGGTAGGTAAACAACCTTGTAAAATTTCGGAAATACACCATACCATACTTGGGGAAACAATTCGGTCTTGGAAATAACCAGTCCGGCTTGTCATCGTGAGTCTTGTACCAATAGGTTCTTTTACCTTGCTAGTACCCTCCGTGAAATTGCTTTCACCAACGGCCCTTGTGGCCTCCGTATCAGCATCTTCAACTGCAGCCCGCATTTCTTTTTGTTGTTTTTCTAATTCGTTCCGAGTTACGACTGGTGGCGTATGGGGGTAATTATAGCGTACACGTGCTCGGATGGGCCGGTCTTCCTCTTTCCGGTGATAGTAATTATCCTCCTCTTCGCTTTCTGCATCTGCCAGGGAGCCTTGGTCATCGGCAACAGCATTGTCTTGCCTATCAGAAGATGGGTTACGGCTACCTGGTGACTTTAAGATAGATGTCGAGCTCAGTGTCTTTAGGTCCGTTGACGACATGGTTGATAGTTCCTTTTCGTTGCGGCTTGTGAGGGCTCGGAGTGCGTCTTTCCAGCTACTCCTCCGCTTGAGGCGTTTGCTACGGGGTGTATTGAACCTATTATCTTTTACCATGCTCAGCGGACTCTGTGATTCATGTCAGGCTTTCGATGAGGTTGGAGGTGGAAACATGCCCACGATATGCTGGAGATGGTCCTTCTGATTGGCTAACTCCATGATTCCTGGTAAATTGCCTGAAGATTGTTCGGAACGTAATACACGGAGGTTGTCGCCTGACATCCATGACGTAAAGTTGAAATCAAGGGCAGCATAGTTGAGGACTAGTGCTACAGGTTGAGGTAATGTTGATCTCCCATCAAGGTGGTTAAGTTCCAGAATCTTCAAGATGACGTTGACTGCGAGGGTGGCCCCGCTTGAATATCAGGCATATTAGCCACTAGACACAAATATTTTCAGCTATTACTTACGCAGAATCCCCAGTTATTATTATATTCAATTTCTTGCCTGACATCCCGAGGAGTATACCAACTGTGGATGATTGTTATATATCATGCTTAGAAGAATATCCTAGGACGTACGAGACTCAACGAGGATTTTGTATGCGTCAAAAGCTTCATCTATAGCAAATGGATAAGGATCTGGAATAGTTATGTAAGCTTGGTTAATCTTTACAGCTGTTTTCGTACATTCTGGAGCTTTTCCATAATCGACAGAGAGCACAGGCTTTCCCGTATTGGCGGCCCATATACGGAGTCTTTCTTCATGATGTTCTGGCGACATAGCGACAAACCCGCCGCCCGGAAAATCAAGAATCAAATCTGTTGCATTGGACAGCTCATTTTCAGGCAGACAGAAGAATAAGTATGCCGTTATTGGACGTTTGTATTTAGAGGATGTGGGCCTCGGAAGCAGAACCTTTCGCCTCACAGCGATCCAAGGAAGATAAGTTAGTGCTCGTATCTTAACTGTAAATCAGAAGTGAAACCGCGCCATAAAGTAGATGACATACATAAGGATTAGTAGTCTTCTCCCAAGTTGTGCGGAGCATTTCTACTGTAGGCATCGCTCTGAATCTCCGAAGCTATTATGCCAGTGTGAGTACCGTATGCATAATTTCTTGATGAAACACATGGTTGGCACCTTCTCGTCCGCTTCGTTAGCGTAAAGGATGTAGTATCCAGAAAACAGGACCGAACACATGTCTCTGAGCCATTTGGGTCGAATGGACATTGCTGTTGCGAATCCCGCATCAAGTCCAGTGCTGATCCATGTGGCACGGTAATATGAAGGTGAATACTGAGGAGTCTAATTAAGTTTGCAATATCTATTACCGGTGAATGTATCTCACCAGGCGAGCAAGTGGCTCTGGTGCTATGGTTGTGGGACAAAGCAGTCAGAGAAGTGAGATTCAGGAAGTTGGCGGCCTTACAACCGAGGCCCAAAATCTTATCAAAGTTCCTAACAGCATACAACGCTGTTAGCGTGCTGACGATGATTTGCCATGGCGTAAATTGTCCTGTAGGCACTCAGTTATCTTAAGAAATTCGCGATGGTAGCTTGGACACCGCACCAAGGGCTCTATCTGCCTTCTTTAACCATATAATTCTCGGTGGACGTGCATTCCCACGCAATATACGCCATAACCAGAAAAAGATAACAAGAAACACCTGTTGATAATATGTCAGCGAGAAAGGACTTGATGATTGAACCATGAATCAGACCTGTGTACGCTTCCAGGATGGGTTCGGGCGGCCTACAAGGTGGTCAATCATAATATCGTTTTCTAGGTCCTAGGAAGTAATGTGCATGTAGTTACAATGCTGGTGGGGAGTTCCAGATTAGGAGAATCATCTCAGGTGAAGCACTTACTAGTCGCGCTACCAGATTGGCATGTGATTCAACCTTCACCTTGTTCTGAAATAAACACACGCAAGCAAGCACCTGTGGCTCCCAACTATTTGGTCTTGTTAGACGTGTTATGGGACCTTCTAACATGACGGCTACGGGCAATAGCTCAGCGTATCTCTAGTGAACTTTAAGAAAAATATATCCCTCCGGTGATGATCCCTTCCCACACCGGTGTTTGGTAACATTGATGGCTGCTAGGGAACATTCACTCCCACTTGCTGCCATCAAATGCTTGAGTACATTGTGTCATTCAATGGGCTCGACTTTCTCCGCCTTTCTTATATGTTTTCATAGATTTTTTAGTGGTAGTTATGATGTATTATAGATGTACTAATAATATAACTAAAACGCCCTATTTCAAAGTGTCTGATGTTAGCTGTAGCATATGGTATAAACAGACAAAAGTTGCCTCATCCTCCTCTTCATCTGCCTGCTTATCATTTGTTTGATATTCATCATTGCCTCGATAATCCTGGGCAGTAAGGTTGACAGGCTGGAATACAACAGCCACAGGGGGCATGTCAATGTTTGTGTTGGGGTGCAGTGTCACCATGCCAGAAGAAATGAGTGCCACATTGATGCTCCTACCCAGCTCCAAACATCCTGTGAAGCCCTCAAGGTTCTGAAGCTGGATCCTTGCCTCATTCTTGCAGAGGAATATATTCTTGTTGCAAATGAAGGTGATGTCACAGGGGATCTCAACATTGAGGTGCTCAATTTCCTCCTGTGCCTGGAGAGTCTTGAAGTATTGGTCCATTGCTGCTCTAGCAGCTGGCGTTGCCCATGGTAATGCATGGACATCTTGGTGGGTGTTGTGGAGAAGATCAGAGTCAGCCAAAAAGGCATATTGAACAACAGCTTCCCAATCTAGTGGGCAACATGGTGGGGAGAGGGATTTTGCAGCATCATTATATTGATCTAGTACAGTGCAAATGGCTTGTAAAAGGTTTCACAAGGCCTCTGCAATGTGGTTTCAAAGGTTATACCCTGTTAAAAATTGGTATGCACTGGCTGAGAGGACATGAGTATGACTCACTGGTTTGTGACATGTTCATCTTTGTTGTCTCAAAAATCCAAGCTACAATTAACCCCTCTAGTGTGTCTACTGCTTGTTGATAACAACACATGGATACCTTCTTCGCTGCCTCATGCCACTCAAGCAACCCCTGCTCCCAATGTGTTACAATATTCATATGCAGCTCCAGATCCTGTACCACCTGAAGGTCACAATTTCAGGATTCCAATAGGTACCTGCAAGCTGTTTCCATACCCTGGGTGGTGTTGTGCTGACCTTGAGAGGTGGGGGTGGTGATCAACCAGGTGTCACATAAAGAATCTACCTTGAGTCTTACCTTGGTTAGTTGCAGGAGGAGAGAATAGGCTAACTCAACTTATTGGCTAGCCCTAAGGTTTACCAACTTCTGAAAGTACTCCATCTCCAGTGTCTCTATTAGTGGCTCCATTGACAAGCCTTGCAAATACATGCACTCATCATCTATTCACTCCTCAAACACAGCTTTGTTATTTATCCTGAGTTCAACCATGGCATTGAAAGGGGGCTCCTGGGCTATAAGTGTGCTAATGCTATGAAATGTGATCTCTTACACACATATACACCAAATCTAACACTCAACACACAAGCTTGAGGTAGAGGGCCATTACTGGCAGATATGAGTCCTTATGTTAATTTTTTGTTAATTTTTCTTTATATCTCTAGAACCAGGTTGTTGCATTGGAACTAGCTGTCCAGAATCTCTTCAACTTTATTTTACACACATTTGAGCTTGTCAAAGATCTGTTGTACTTCACCCATATCCATGGTGTATGATATCAGCAACTCCAAATGAATGGCCAATAGAAGTTGGTGTTTATAGATCCTATACAAATATCCCCCAATAAAAGGTAACTATATATATCTAGGTATTTCCCTTAAAAACAAGTCAGCTGGTAAAGTAGGGACTCAGACTCTCAGAGATGGACTGTGTGAAAAAAATAACAAACTTGAAGATGTAGATCCATATTTGCACATTCCAAATACACAACCAACTCAGTGGCTTCTCTGAGGACTTTATACTGGGCTACATGAGCCACACAGATCACATGACAAATGCAGATGTCTGCAGACTGAGCTCAGACCCCATTTGGCAGGAGGCCCTGCTCAATTGGCAGTCTGCATCTGAGCCAAGTCAAAG
This sequence comes from Collybia mongolica, assembly GCA_013420905.1. Lineage (NCBI taxonomy): Eukaryota > Fungi > Basidiomycota > Agaricomycetes > Agaricales > Clitocybaceae > Collybia > Collybia mongolica. The sequence goes on from JAAXNY010000004.1 coordinate 2,900,875, forward strand.
CTAAGCCCATAAATCCACACTTTTACTTGGATTCTCAGACTCAGCTTGGATGGACTCCTCATGGAGTCCAAATTGCTTCCTTAATCATACTTACCATTTCTTATTTAATGTACAGAAATGCAATATTTTGGAGAGTCAAATACAAGGCCTCAAGGTTACATGTTATATGCAGAAAGCATGCAGATTAACCATTTGGCAATATGAGCTTGTTATCATAATGACCACCTGCTGCCCACTCTTGGCCATTACTGGCAATAGTTGAGTATTGTTGACAGATACCACATCACCCACCCTTGGCAGGATGTTTTTGGGGCCTCTAGGTCATTTGATCGGACAACTCATCCAGTTAGAAAATGAGCCTTCAGGCCCTAGAAGCTCAGGGCAGCTCCCACCAAAGTCTAAAAGCAGACGCAATTGCCAGACAAGATCTGACCATACTCTGGTGGATTAAAGTCGGTGGTTGTTCTTTTGATGGTAACAAAACACCCTTCTCAGATGAAGACTGTAACACAATAAACTTTGTCAACAACAAAATCTACAAACATAAAGTGATTCATTTCAACTATACAACATATGATATGTGTTGCTCACAGGACTCCGTCAACCTCCAGACTCATGCTGATGTCATGGTTCTGTCACATGAAGACCCCAACACTGGTGATTTCCACCCATATTGGTATACTCACATCATTGGTATCTTCCATGCTCAAGTTTGACATATTGGGCCTGAGTCAAAATCAGAGGACCCACAGAAAATGGTATTCCTGTGGGTCCATTGGTTTGGACATGACTTGAAATACCATGCTGGATGGGCCGCCTATTGACTCCACCATATCAGATTTGTAGACAGTCTTGATCCTCAAGTGTTTGGCTTCCTCAACCCATGTGAAGTTATCCAGGGTGTCCACATGATCCTGGCTTTTGCACATGGCCATACATCAAGTTCACTTGGCCCCTCTATTGCACATCAGTCTGCTGAAAATGATGAAGGCTGGACATTTTACTATGTTGGAATGTGAGTTGCAAATCACCTGCCATTTGCTAACTGAAATATTGCACACTGTGAAACTGAGAATAGATGAAATTCAACCCTGTGTTTCATCCTCTTAAATAATAGAAATAATACATTAAAAATATGAAATTCATTCACTTAACAATCCTAAAATGTAATGAATTTCATCTTGAAGATGTTTGAAAACACACCCCCTGTGGGGGGAAAAATGGATGGAAAACCCCCCCTTAAGGTGTAATTTAGTGGATGAATTTCATGCAAAATTTGTCCATATTCATACCCCCTGTTTCTTGAGGCTATGGGATGAATTTCATTTCACCATAGGTGGAAAAAACAACCATTGTGGGAGGTAATTCCTATTAATATGGGATTAATCTACTACCTTGATGGGTGAGAATAACAATTGTTTTTTGGGGTAACATTACTGCAAATTTTTGAGGCTATGGGATGAATTTCATACCATGATAGGTGAAAATAATAGCCTTTGTAGGGATGGATTTCATACCATCACAGGTGAGAATAATAGCCTTTATGGGGATTAATTCCATGCCATTTATGTCACTTAAATTTGAATTCATTATTTCTTCCCTGTTATCAATAAACACACTTTGTTCATTTTGTACAGTTAAGGTTTAACATCCATAAGATCTAAGGTATTGTAATTTGAATGCTCTATCAACTAGTATACCTCTGATTCATATCCCTCATTCCAAAGTTCCTGATCACCAGCATTACCAACCAGACTGCAAACGCAACACTGTGATTTGTTAGAATCATGTATTGAGATTAGTAATGAGAAAACTTACCCAAATGGCCCCATATAAATCCTTGTCATCCTGAAGCTGCACCTGGAGACAGAACCCATTTCCAGTGATGCCACACAGTGGGTATGGAATAGGACTCCCTACTTTTTCTTTAGCATGAACTACTTTACATAAGGTGGTGAGTTCAGCTGGTCAGATTAGTATAATAAAGAAAAAAAAAAATTAAGTAATGGGTGGAAGTTGGTGGTCTTCATTCGTGCACTGCCAGACTGCCCATTGTCCTTGTTGACCTCATTGTAATGAAGTCATCTGTAAAACGGGTCAATGTCAATGTGCTTTGGATTAGATTGGATAGACAGACATACTGAGACCCCTCATTGTCCACCTGCACTTTGAGGTCAACAAAGTGGTGTACCATGTTGAGGACATTGTCAGGCATGGTCTTGTCCTGCATACCAATGACATCCTTAGGTTTCCTGTAGGATCATTATTAGCATTTAATAATATTCTTAACAAAGCCTTATAGTTTGTATTGGAATTCAAATGACTACTACAAGTATTACTATACAAATTGTAATCTATCAATGAAGAGTGCTTACTATGAGGGGGAGGATGGGAGGCAGCCAACATGCAATGGTGGTGGTACAAGAGCAAGAGGAAAAGCATGTGAAAGCGGCTGCCAACGCATGATATAGCTTGGAATGTTCAGCTGTTGGGCATCTTGGTCAACGGGGCCCTGTGATCAAATCTGGGAATGCTGACAAATTTTATTTATTAAAATCATATATTATTCATTATTAATAGGAGGCTGAAAAATGTGCACCCCACCAGGTTCGAATGGTCACAGGGAGGATCATTACATAATATTAAAATATTTGGCATGGATAACCACTGGGCAAGACTGGCATTCCCAGCTGAGAGATAAATGGCCTCAAGTCGACAAAAACAGGTCACATGATATTGAGGCACATGTCACAGTCACATTACCATTGCCACGCCTTTGTTAATTACTTTCAACCACATCAATGACATCCACCAAACCGCCAACGCACCCAACACACCCAACACACCCAACACACCCAATGCCAACCAACACCCAACACACTATGCCAGCAAATAGGCCCCCAAGGCACCCAGAGATGCACAAACGGCAAACAACAAGGCCAAGGGAGGTGGGGGGAATGGTGGAAAAGGACATGGCCCAATGGGACAGCAGGGAAAGGGCACCCTGAGGGGCAGAGGGAGGTGAGTCCCAGAATATTGCTCACCTATGCACTCACCATGCAGCACATCCCCCCCAGGAAAACCTCAGGAACCCGCAATGAGGAGGACATGGCTGCCAATGCTCAGGGTGCCCCAGCAGTGTGTGTGTTTTTTTTTATCACTCCTGTTGCTAATAGCCCATCCCAGGACTGAGTGTGCGCTCAACACAGGAACCGCCAGCATTGCACCCCCACCTCATGCGCAATCAGCCACCACGCCCACCCTGCCAGTGCAGGGCAAAGTCACAGGCCACTGATGATGCCATGGGGGCCAACGAGGATGATGGGGGTGGCGGGGGCCCCCGCCCATATTAAATTATGTATTTACTATTAATGTATCATGTTCACTATCAATATATGATATTATCCTATCAATGTATGTAGAACATTAGTAAATAAAATAGTAAGTAAACTCTCATATGTAAGTAAGTAATTTATAATAGTAAAAGAAAGTAAGTGAGTCTGCACAGACTCTGTGGAGTCCATGCAGAGTCTGTGCAGAGTCCACAAGGACACGTGGGGGACTGTAAAATACAGGAAAATTATCCTATACATCTCCTTTTATTGGATGAAAATCATCCTATATATCCCCTTGTATGGGATGAAATTCACTCCTTTTATTAGATGAAAATCATCCCATACATCCCTTTTTATGGGATGAAATTCACCCCTTTTATTAGATGAAAATCATCCTGTATATTTCACCCCTTATGGGATGATTTTCATTCCATTAATAGATGGTATTTTAACAGTACAATTTCACCCTCTTAAAGGATGAAATATGTGGGATGAAATTTCATCCTTTTTTCATACCCCTTAATTTCATCCACTAAACTTAGGAAAAACCCTTTTCATCCATTAAGTGGGGGAAAAACCACCCCCACCAGGTGCACAGTGGCATGAATAGGTTTGTTGACTGAGACATGTTCATGAGATTTCATGCTGGCAGCATTGGGCACAAATCAATGTGGGAGGCCCTCACAAAGGTCAGCAAATAGTTCCACAACCTATTCAATGATGGAGATGACAAACCAATAACAGGCAGCAGTGATGTGAACATCAACAGAGATGGAGAGGATGATGACAAGGGAGAAGACAGTGAAGTGGAAATTGATGACAATGAGACTGAAGATGAGGAAGATGGTGATGAGGATGTTGATGGGGCAGATCTGGGCCCTGAGGATGGTGAGGAGACTTGGGAGGATGTACTGGACATTGAGGGGTATGCCCCACTTTAATGTTTTTTTTTCCCTTTTCATGTGCTCTCATGTTTGCAATGCATTCCATGCTCACAGGGATGCTTCTTGATCTTTTACCACCACCATCTGACCGTGGGAATTTGTCCCTCCTGCACTAGGTCATCCCTAAACTACCTAACACCTCATCCCTAATCGACATTGCCTTTCATCAGACCACTCTTTCAGCCTGGGCCACTATCCTTTTATACCATATTCAAATTTTTAACTTATCAGAGCTGATCCTGACTATCTGCAGGGTCATCTCATCTTGCCTGTACTGGGGGCTTCACTAATCCGTTCACATCCACCTCATCAACTACCAGGCCACACGAGGACACCACAACTCTAGTACTCTGCTTCATGCAGATCCTTAGGGAGCATCACTGCCAACATTTTTGATGATTTATTCATACTCGCTTAACCACTACACCCAAACACAAAAGGAGGAAGGGGTCTGGCCCCTGATCAGCTACTGTCCCTGCACAGAGCACACCTCTTGGGGAGAATGCCAGTTTATTGACCAATGGTGGGATTTGGCAGCCTCATTTTGGAGGGGAGTCATCACTTTGGGAGAGCGGTGTGGAACAGGGGGGAAAGTAATAGGGGGGATTTAGGAGAGGGGGAGCAGGTTTGAGGTATGGGTTGTTCATTTAGATTGGACATTTATCTTCAACACTGGGAGGGAGTAATGGGTTTCCAGGGCAACCTGAAAATACCAGGAGGGGAGTGGAACAGGGTACCAACGTGAAGGGAGGGGACCATGCCCCGACAAGCAAAGGCAAACCTTTAAGGCATTGGGAGGTTCAGACATGGTACAGTACAATACCATTGGACTGCAGGTATCCTCAGTCTAGACCCGTACAGGCTGTCAACACTTGGTGAGGGTGCCAGGATTGGTGGGTACAGATGCAGGGTGCTGATGTGTACTGGCAGACAGTGCTGGGGGGGGCAGTGTGCTGGCAATGTAGTTAACAACAAGTATGGTGAGGACTGGTGAGGACTGGCAAGGCCCTTCACGATACCTTCTGGGCCCTGCCTGATCCCAATCTTGACATTTCTGTTTCAGCAAAGAACCTATCATGGATCATTGGAGGTGTCCCCTCAAGGCCAGTTGTGGCAGTCCCAAGAATGGGCCTTAAGGCCCTGAGAAGTCCTGTCTAAGGTGATCTAGGTCCTGCAGACTTCCAGGATGGACTTGTGTTTAGATCACACTTAACGTGCATCGTCGAGAGGGGGGAGCAAGGCACAGACGGCAACGGTGATGGCAACTGCTCGCTTACGCGAGGGAAGGGAATCCGGAGGGGAGCGAATTTACCATCAATTTACGGCTGACCAATTCAGTCCCGTAAATCAGGGGAGAAAAGAGGACTTTCCCTGGAGTTGATTGCAGTGGAAAGAAAAAGCTGAAAGTATGAAATTGCTTTGTGAAGACAATATGCAATGGGCTGCACTTGGCTTTGTCTTAGATACAAATACTATCCCACCCCCTACAATCGGTTTGCACCCTCTTTCGGTTTGTCACAGACATGTCACATCAGTTGGTTTCGGCAAACAAGTCGGAGAATGAAACGCCAAGAGACGAACTAACCGAGGCCAATTATCTATATTTGATTATTCGGCACTGGCGGCAAGCGTGACAAAAGGCCGTTTTTTGACCATGTTCAAAAACACATAGCATTGTATTAAAATGCCAGGATCGTATTCATAGAGGTATCAGTATGTCAGATCTCGAAACGCTGAGGGAACGGGCTGGCGGATGTTAAGATCTAGGCGCAAACCGAAAGAGGGTGCAAACCGATTGTAGGGGGTGGGATAGTAGTATAGACTTAGATGAATATGTGTTTAATGGTTAAATTATTTGTATTTATTATATGTTGTTTAAAATGAGAATTAATGCGGCATAACTGAGATTAAGCATTTTTCATGTGAGCAAGCTCCCCACTCAGCAGGCGAGGCACTCGCGATACAAATCCGGTCTTACCTTACGCCACTATCGTCTGTCTACAAGCATGTCTTACCATTGCTCCCTTTTGCCTCCCCGTCACAGTCTCAGTGCTATCACGCGTGACAGTTCTCCTTGTGACACCGACCCATCACGACAGCATCTTGCAACAAGAAAATCTCAGTGTCAAGGTTTTCCGAAAGCGCTGTAATAACAATTTTCTTGTTTGCCAGTAATCCATACTCTATGGCTTCGTTAACGTCCATCCGTACATCAAATGGGAAGCTCCAAATCGTCAATCAACTGCTGCTGCCTCATACTACAGAGTTTATCGATATCAATACTATCGAAGATGCGCACGACGCGATCAGGACAATGAAGGTTTTTGGTCCAATGCTACAGCGAAATCGTGCATCTTATCCCGAGTCGATAGATTCGAGGGGCACCCGCGATCGCGTCGCTGGCTGCTCTTTCCCTCTCTTCACACCTTTCAGCCGCAACAGAGGCACCAGTCCTCCCAGATTTTTTGGCTTCACCAGAAGCTATAAAGACTCACGTTGAACCGATCCTGGCCTTCCTTTCCACTGCACGGCCTACTGCAGTGAATTTGGGCGCTGCCACTCGACGTTTGACACAAATCCTCCACGCGTCCATTGCTGCAGGCAAAAGTGCCCTGCACATCGCAGATGATTTGATCGCAGAAGGTAATTTGATTGCGGATGAAGATGTTGGCAGAAATAGGAAAATGTCGAAACGGGGAGGTGATTGGCTCATCCAGCATGTCAAAAGCAATGGAGGCAACGGTTCTGCGCTTGATGTCCTCACCGTTTGCAATACGGGATCCCTGGCAACATCTGTTTGTGATCATTATGTTCTCCTCTTTATTCCTCGTCACTCATCTACACCAGGGTTACGGCACAGCATTGGGCTTGATGACTTATCTTTACGAGACTGGTAAGCTGGGCAAAGCATACTACACCCAAACAGCTCCATATCATCAAGGTTCGAGGCAAGTCGGTCTATGATATCTATAATGAGGCTGACCAGTAGGCTGACATTTGTTAGGCTCACAGCGTTGGAGTTGCAAAAACTCAAAATCCCATCAGTCATGATCTGCGACACCATGGTCGGGTCATTGTTTCAACACCACAAGATCCATGCCGTTAGTTAGTGTAGATTGCGTTGAGCTTGAATGGTTGTTGCTAAAGTAATACACCTTTAGTTGTGGGCGCTGATAGGATAGCGAGGAACGGCGACACAGCAAATAAAGTGCGTGTCATATATAGTGTACCTAAGCATTTACAACAATGATAACTGTTTTAGATCGGAACTTATAATGCTGCGGTGATCGCTGCACGCCATAAAATACCATTTATCGTTGTTGCACCTACCAGCACAGTTGACCTCGATATTAGCGATGGTTCAAGGTTAGCGTGAAACATCCGTTGTCGGTAGTATAGGTTAGTTTTGACCCTTAAAACAGAATCCCAATTGAGCATCGTCCAGCGATTGAAGCTTGCCTTGCTCGTGGTGCTCTTTACCCCGATGTTAACGGTTCAGTGGATCAAGCAGTTGTGATGATCACTCCACGAGATCTTCATGAAGTCTACAATCCCAGCTTTGATGTGACACCCGCTGAATTGATTACTGCTATTGTCACAGAAAAGGGCGTTGCTGTACGAAAGGAGGGGCAGGTTATTCTTGATTTGTCTGGTATCGTATAATACGAGGACACCTGGGTCGCATAACTGTATGGGCTTGGGCACTGCCTTAGTCACGATTATGGAATCGGATCGTATCATCGATGGAGAATGAAAATCATAGTTGCCAGTCCTTTTATGACGTAAAGGTCATTTGAATTTACTTTTCCCCCTTGAACTGGTACCGGTCATGGCTACAGATGCGTGCATTGCTGTCCATGGAGGTGCAGGTATGCATAGCCAGAAGCTGGAAACAGAGATCAAACGGGCTCTCAAGCTGTAAGTTTGAGGGTGGTGGGTTTACAGAACTTGCAATGATTTCGGCGGTACTTTGTAATCAGGGCCTGTAGGCAAGCTCTTGGTTCAAGTGGTACAGATGCGAAGAACTCCGTTTCGAGAAAGGGTAGTACTGTCCACCTCGACATGGTCGAAAATGCTATCGCAATCCTTGAGGACGATGTGTATCTTAATGCAGGTCTGCGACCTAATGCCCTCACTCCTCCTAATATTGATAAATATTTCATAGGGTATGGTTCAAACCTGACATTTAATGGGGTTGTTGAATGCGACGCCGCTATCATGGATGGAAGTTCTGGCGATTTTGGAAGCGTAGGGGCTGTTTCCGGTAATTAAAGACGTTTGGGTATATCTGGATAACAGTCACTCACCTCTTGAGACAGGTATAAAAAATCCCATCCGGCTGGCACGTTCCATACTCGAGTATTCAAGGATCCCCGATGCGCTTGGCCGTATTCCTCCTCTGTTCGTAGTTGTCTAAATTCTCTCATAGTCTTATTGATATGCTGTCGTTCTCAAAAAGATCATTGGTATCGGAAGGCGCTCGGTCTTTCGCCGTCCTGCATGCACCGTACATTCGGACTGTCACTCCAGAAAGCTTAAAATCGGAGAGAGCAGAGACCGAGTGGAAGAAATGGAAGGATCGAATAGAGAATTCCAACACAACTGACACACACAATGGGGGAGACAGTCCTGGGGAAATGCAAGATACAGTCGGGGCAGTCTCATGGCACCCCGAAAGGGGCATGGCTGCGGGTGTGTCAAGGTCGGTTACAACACGTTCTGTTAGCCTCTTCTCATATATGCATTCGAAGCGGCGGTATCCTGCTCAAGTATTCAGGGCGGATTGGAGAGGTAGATCGAGTTATACTACCAATCACCATCCCTCTAATTTGGCATAGGCGGCGGTATTCGGTGCGGGATGCTGGGCTCAACAATCTCCAGAAACAAAAATGGGAATTGCGTGCAGCGTGTCTGGTATACTCAAATGTGGATCTATCATGACGCCCATTGATAAGCATGGGACAGGTGCGGGGGAGCATGTCACTAGAGCTGCGCTAGCTCGCACGATCGGCGAGAACCTTGCCTCATGTATCTCTGAAGGTGTTGACCTAGAACCTCATGATATTCTACAAGAGATTATCACGGATAAATTTTGGCGTCAGTCACCTAGTGGTTGCATCCAGAGGAAATTTGCTTTAATATTTTCAGGACCTTCCAAGAGGCGTGGGGTTTCGCAGCCTGAAGTGGGCGTCCTACTACTTGCCAGCAATCTTGACAAAGAGGGATACTGTCATAGTCAGTATTGCTCACTCTTGTTTAAGTTTCTTTTGAATTTGAAATCTGTTACCATCATTAGCACGGCTATGGTGTGCTTTTACCACTCCAAGCATGGCCATTGCGTATGCATCGCTCAAAAACCCCAAGCCAAAGGTTGTCTACACAAATGTATAATCAATGCCCAAACTAAATACTCGTAACATTAGGCGGTCATCCTTCGTCGCCCAATGAGTACAGCGTTACGCAACGACAATGCACCGCAGATATTTATCACTGCAATGTCTATGTGAGGTGATAGCGTCCCGTGGGAGAAGATACTGGGGTGTCCCGACTACTGTGCTTCAGCAGGTACATGGCTATTTCCATTTGTACTGGGCTGCTGATCGTGTATTATCGATCCACCCTGTGTCATACCTCTGACTGGGGCTGGAGTTGTTATGCCATTTGTTGCTTCTGACTCAGGTGCAACCGAACTTGTTGCAGTGTGCAATTGAGGCGTATCAGGTCTTGATCGCACTGGGTTTGAGTTAGATGGGGACAGTATTAGCCGTAATGCGTTGAGGCGTTGGAGCGTTTTGAACGGGAATTTCGTGCTGTAGGTACGTCCAAGAATGATTATACGTCACGTAATGATTGTTTAGGATGTCTAAGATTATTTGGACTTACCGACAGGTAGAGCACACAGGAACTGGCTGGCAGAAAACTGATTTCAGTCAGACCTTTGAGACAGTAATAGAATAAACAACCTACTAGATAGACACACGGAGCACACGAAACCAATATCAACGATGTTTTTGTGGCAGAAACAAGCCGCACGAAAGTCGACTTTGTCTTGAGTTGGGACTGACAATGTTTTTCGAATTGATGGTGGAGAAAGGAATGCCATCTGGAGCGATTCGTGGTAAATAGAGGGAAACGTAGTAGTATTCCTGCATACAATCAAATATTGCAAGAGTGCGTCTCGGCGGTCCAAAAAGATATATGATCCGCCTGTAAGGTGAGCTGCCTGTTGCAGAAAAACAGTATCTGGGCCGTAGATTTGGCAAATATCGATAGTCACTTTCTGAAGTGTGTTGGAACAGGGATTTTACTGTAGTCATCATGGAGCTCACCAATTTTTGCGCAGAGAAAATGGAATTCATTATTGGTATATATGAAGTTGAGAGATCAGGAGATACTGATAGAATCAGAATTCGAGGGTTAGGAAGGATGGTGGGGTCGAGTCCGCCAGAGGGGTTGTTGATTGTAGACGATATCGCAAGGGTTACACGATTGACATCTGGTATGAAGGTCGGTGACCGACGGACAATTTAGTTTGTATGCTGACTCACGGCATAGCGCCTTTGTGAGAGCTCCAACCAAGGCACATGGTGCTGATGATAGTTGGTAGACATCTTATAAAATGCATGAAACGTACCTTCTTCCTCTCGTTCCACTAGTTTTTTCATTTCCTCTGAGATCCGGCAAACAATAGTAGAATCTACGAGCTTGAAGGGCGGATACGAATTCGCGTCGATTGTTTGATTCTCCGGGACAGGATCTGTCGAGGAGTACAGCATGACGCTGGGTGGCTGATGAGCATATATTTCTTGTATACAGAATTACGGACAGACCTTTTTCCCGGAAAAGCTCCAAAGACTGCGAGAGTGTTTTCGTCTTTCGAGGCGATATGGGAATTGAGAAATGCGAGGAGTTGTGAGAGGAAGGTGTTTAGTGTCAAAGGATAAGTATTTGTGGGTGGCCCCTCTCCTGAGAAATGCCATTGTGTTGGAGACATGTCTATTACGATGGACAAATGAGAGCCTCTCGAATTGTCCATGGCGAATGGTCTCCCACCCGGAGATGTTGGAAGGACGCAATGGTCGACTCTTGTCGCGGTCACGCTGTTATGCTTACGGCATGCGGCCTATCACGGTTTTCCTTCGACGTTGTTCCTTGGTGTTTACAAAAGCTTAACTCTTCGAATACTGAGAGTTGATTTAAGCGTTTGTGTACTAACAACATGGTTTTTAAGAAGTACTATGGACGTCGGCAATGATGAGCTCGCGGTCACAATAGTCAGGTGTGGCCACATTGATGAAGCGAGGCAGCGTTTGATCAACGTCCCTTGTGATCCCACAAGAGCGCTTCTCGCTCTTGTGCGATGTCTGATGGAAAGTCGCCAAGAGATGGTGTGACAGGCGGTACTGCGGTCACACTGAAAATTATATCCAGTAACGACAAAGCGGATGACGAGGAACGCACTGGGAATGATGTGGGAACGGGGCCGATGTCACGCCTGCAACTAGAAAAATAAAATAAAATACGAGCCCGTGGATACACTCATGTCATGTCTGTTGGGTTGGGTTTGGTAATCGGAGCGTCCGTCACGAGCGCCGGTGACGAAGGGCCTTCCGGCGTTGGCCGTGGCGATGGGGTAGCGATGCTGGCCGTGTGAAATCTGTCCGTTGGCGATGGCTGGCGCCCAGGTCCTCCTCGACATCTCTTCTTCCCTCCCCACCATCTCCTCTGCTCGTCATCCCCGCCCACTCTCCCCGCCGTATCTCTCGTCTATGCCAACAACTGCCTATTTACTCTAATGTCTTCTGCTACTGCCTCCCCTGTTTCACACAACCCTGGTCCTCTCAACCTTAACTACGATAGCGACGATGACATGCAGATCGACTCTGAGGGCGGTCACAGCAATCCCAAGGGGCCCGATGCTGATGCTGACGGCGAGTCCGTCGATGAAGATGCGTCACCGCCGTCCTCCATAATGCCCGTCAACACCCACGTCGCCGCTTTATCCTTGTCTCACCAACACAGCGACTCTGTAGGTCCATCAAATATTTTAGTTTGTTTGTACCCTCATGTTTGTTAATATCGCAGGACATTGAAGACTCTGTATGCCATATCCCGTGTCTCGTTATATATATACTCTCTAATTTCCAGCCCTGTAGGGTTATGAGGACCATGGAGGTGATGAAGATGACAATGACAATGACGATGAAGACGATGGTACCTATGCCGATGAAGAATATGGCAAAAAGAAGGTTGTACAAAAGAAGAAGAAGCGGCCCTCCTCATCTTCTGCCATACGACCCAAGCGTAAGCGTCCATGGTATATGATAACACTAGCCTTGACCACAATCTAACAGCCCCCATACGTCACACATCGACTTCCGATTCTGATTCTGAGTATGGTTCCCGGGCTCATAAAAAGAAGAAGAAGGCCAGGGCATCCGGTGATGAAATCCGTGTCTCAAGTAGGGGAGGAAAAGTCCCCAACTACATTGACGATGTCCAAGATTTTGAAAAATACGAGGATGACGCCGGGACCGAAAACGGATACTATATTGACCCCAACACGCAATATCAAGAGGAAGATGAAATCGAGGCAGTACTTGGTCATAGTCGCGATGAAGGGCGTGAAAACGATACCGAAGACAAGTGGTTTGAGAACATCGTATGGGTTCTTTTAATATTGTCATCCTAGTATTCATGGCAGTCCTACAGCGCTTCCATATCAAATGGAAAAACTTTTCACATTTGCACAACACCGACGAAACCTATGAATTCCTCAAGCGGTTCAGAGGTCTCAAACGCGTTGATAACTATATCAAGGCGTACAAGATCTGGCAATCACGGCTGGCGGCCCCAGGTTTGTCACGCGAAGATATAGAAGCGCTTCATCTCGACCGAGAGCGTGAAAAAGAAGACCTGGAAACCTTCAGAATCGTCGAGCGTATCATTGCCCACCGCGACAGTGTCGATAACAGCACCGAGTACTTTTGTAAATGGAGTGGCCTCAATTATGAGCACTGCACATGGGAACTTCAGAAGGATGTCAATCCTATTGCGAAAGAGCAAATCGCAGCTTACCGGGAACGGGAAGCAGAAGGGAAGTTTCCATACAAAAGTGTTTCTTATGCAAAAAACGGTCGACCTACTTTCCAAAAAATCAACAAAGACCCCGACTACATTGTGGCGACAGGAGGTGAACTCAAGGATTTTCAGCTTACAGGACTCAATTGGTTGGCATATCTGTGGAGCCAGGGAGAGAACGGGATTCTTGCTGACGAGATGGGGCTCGGCAAGGTAAATTCCTAAGCTGGTTTGGCATATTCATATTAACCCATACAATCGTCAGACGGTGCAAACTGTAGCATTCCTTTCATATCTCTTCCATGAGATGCACCAATACGGCCCTTTCCTGGTTATTGTCCCTCTATCCACCATCACCGCCTGGCAGACACAGTTTGCTGCATGGGCACCAGATATGAATGTCATCACCTATATCGGGACGGCCGCCGCTCGCGAGGTGATTCGTTCGTATGAGTTCGGCCCTTCCAATAAGAAGCTCAAGATGAATGTCCTGTTGACTACATACGAGCTTACTTTGCGGGACTCCAAAGAGCTTGGGGAAATTAAGTGGCAGGCGCTTGCTGTTGATGAGGTGAGATCACGTTGAGTACTATTTTGGTAAACTCTGACACAACACTCTCAGGCTCATCGATTGAAAAACTCTGAGAGTCAGCTGTATGAAGCCCTTCGATCGTTCTCTGCTGCGTCGAAGCTCCTTATTACGGGAACTCCGTTGCAGAATAACGTGCGAGGTGCGTAGCGTATCCTATTGGGAGAAATTCATGACTGAATTTTGACCGATGTTAGAGTTACTTTCTTTAATGCATTTCTTAATGCCCGAAAAGTGTAAGTTTTCCCAGTCTTCGAACAAGTTGCCGGTGGTCTGACTGATTTACAGTCGCTCTCACCAATGAGTTCGACTTGAGCGATGTTGATCACGAAACGAAGATCAAGGAGCTGCACCAGCAGCTTGAGTCTTTGATGCTCCGACGTCTAAAAAAAGATGTTCTCACCTCCCTCCCGACTAAGAGCGAACGAATTCTGCGTGTAGAAATGAGTGCTCTCCAAACACACTTTTACAAGAATATCTTGACCAAGGTTTGTTATTGACCTTCTGGTATTTAGTTTTCTATGCTTATTTATATACGCAGAATTTTGCAGGCTTGGTCAAGAGTGCTAATGGAAACAATAACATCAGTCTACTTAACATTGGTAGGTTGCCTCCTATCTTTCTAATTCCCATATCTCAAGGTGTTCTAATCACAGCTATGGAGTTGAAGAAGGCTGCAAATCATCCATTCCTGTTCGATGGTGCAGAGACCCGGACCGAGAACAATGAAGAGATTCTCAAGGGTCTGGTGATGAACAGTGGCAAGATGGTCCTCTTAGACAAACTTCTCGCTCGACTCCGACAGGATGGGCACCGTGTCTTAATCTTTAGCCAGATGGTCAGAATGCTGGACATCCTCAGTGACTACATGAATTTGCGAGGGTATCTTCACCAACGCCTTGACGGCATGGTCGCTTCAGATGCGAGGAAGAAGTCGATTGCCCACTTCAATGCACCAGGATCTCCCGACTTTGCTTTCTTGCTTTCAACTCGTGCGGGGGGGCTTGGTATCAATCTGGAGACCGCGAACACCGTTATAATTTTTGACGTGAGTGATTTACTTTTCTAGTTGTCGATTATCTCACAAGATGGTTTAGAGCGATTGGAATCCTCAGAACGACCTTCAAGCAATGGCGCGCGCGCATAGAATTGGCCAGAAATCTCACGTTAGTGTCTATCGTTTCGTAAGCAAGGACACCATGGAAGAGGATGTCCTGGAGCGTGCTAAGAAGAAGATGGTATTAGAATATGCAAGTATGTCTTTTCCTCAAATGCCTTTCGTCATTTTACTGATCAGTTTCACAGTCATCAACCAAATGGATACATCTCAAGCTCATTTAAGCTCTAAGGCAAATGCCCAAGTTAAAGATCCCCATAAGCCTGACAATCTTAGCAAGGATGAGCTCACTGCTGTTTTGAAATACGGTGCGCAGAAGATGTAAGTGCTAGAAATTTTTATGATGATGCAAATTGATCATAAAAATTGTAGGTTTGACAAAGATGACTCTCAACAGAACCAGAAACTCGACGAGATGGATCTTGACGATATTCTAAATCGTGCCGAGGATCATGAGACTATGGCAGAGAGTGGTGATGGTGGTACATCGCTCGGTGGAGAAGGCTTCCTCGCCCAATTCGCAGCCGTTAGTGATGTTAAGAATGACATGAACTGGGAGGACATCATTCCCTTGGAAGAGCGTCAGAAGTTTGACGCTGAGGATGAGCAACGCAAAGCAGAGGAATCAGCGGCCCAGGAATCTCGTGACAGGAAAAGAACTCACGCTCAAGTATCTTATGAGGGCATGGACGTTGACCAACCTGCCGCTACAGCAGCACCCAAAAAACCCAAAGCCCCAGGACCAACCAGAAAAACAGCTTCCCAGAAAGCCATGGAGCTAAAAGAGCGGGATGTCCGTGTCCTAATTCGAAGTTTGCAGAGATGGGGTGATATTCGGCAACGCTACGATATTATAGTAAACTCGTCTTTTTTGCATCACTCGAATCTTCTTGCTAATATATTTTTAGGTCAACGAATCCAAGTTACAGGACAAAAATAGAGGCATGATGCTTGACGTGGCTGACGAAATCATCGATATCTGTGCTCAGGCTGTGAAGGACAGCGAGGACCAGAAGCGCACCCGTATTGCCGCAGGGGAAACACTAACCAATGCGCAAAAGAGCAAAGCCGTATTGGTTACGTGCCGTGGAGTTGGAAATATCAACGCGGAAACGGTACTGTCTCGCAACCGGGACCTTCGAATTCTCTACAATCTCCTTTCGGAGCTCGATGACCCTTATAAGTGGAGCATCCCAATCGAAAACATCAGGCCAACACTCAACTGGTCTGGACGATGGGGCCCCCAAGACGACTCAATGCTCCTTGTCGGTGCTTTTCTCTACGGATTCGGTAATTGGGAGACAATGGCGAAAGATCCCAAACTTGGTCTCGAGGGTAAATTTTTCCTCGAAGAGGGTAAGAAGGGTGAAGATTCAGCAAGCAGACCCATACCGAACGCAATACATCTCGTTCGGCGGGGTGACTTCCTTTTGAGTATCTTGCGAGAGCATGATGAGAAGCTACGTTCGTACGAGAGTTCCCTCCGGATCAAAGGCCAGCTAAAGGTTTCGGCCTCCCCTCCCCCGACAGCCATGGCATCAACATCCTCTTACAGTAGCAGCCTGAAGCGGCGGGCGGAAAGTGAAGCAGTGGCCTCCGTTGATGACGGAAGCTCTCGGAAACGAAAGCGAAGGCCAACGCCAACTTTCACAGACTCCGAGTCATCTGATGAATGGTTTGAATATTTTTTCCTACTTTCCGAAGCAAATCTGACGGCCATCTTTATATCAACAACCAGCCCTTCAATGGACGAAGGTGCAACAAAGGAGGAGTTGCGACCTGTTAAGAAACAGCTTGTGCGTTTTTGTCTACATCAGTGTTTGGTTTGTCTAACTCTGATAACTAGAAACAACTCAAGCTCTCAGGAGAAGACATGCCCCGGGACGACAAGGTTGCTATCCTCAAAGACTCCCTCGCTGCCATCGGTCGTCGAATAGAGCATGTCTTAAATGCTAAGCAAGCTGCTGGAGAGGACCGCGAAAGATGGCGACGGCACCTGTGGACGTACGTTCAACTCTCCTCCAGACTAATTTCATGCTCAGTGAGACGTAGATTTGTGACGCTCTTCTGGCCCAAAAAAGTCAAAGCGTCCAAGCTAGAAGAGATCCACGCTAAAATGGTCATGAAGGAGGCGGCGCCAAGAGCACAATCGGACAACAGCTCTCTGAAGAAGCCCCGTGTCAGCGGAAGCTCAAAAGCTAATGGTTCTACATCTATTCCTAATAGTTCGATGAGAACAAACGGGAAATCCTATCGATAACACTTTTATTTCTACGCCATCCTCTCCGTCGTATATGTATTTCAGCTGTTTTTTTACACACCCCCTCGCTCTCGCTATCTTACACAACACCTGTACTATCTGCATCGTGTGCTTTGCTACTGTAAAGTAGCACTCTAGTTTTACCAATTTTTTTTGATTATTTGGTGTATATTGGCCCAACTGAGATACCTGGATAGTACTGTAATTCACATCCTTATCTGAATAGATTTTTCATCAGTTGTTGGTGGTACTCGGGGGGGGGGGGGGGGGGGGGCTAGAAGATCAGTCCATGATGCTGAGGAATGGACGTGAGCTGGAATATCAAACGTTCAAAAGTGTTTGCTGACCGAAAATTATCGAATGGCGTCACGCAACGCTGATTTTGAAATGCTAGATCGTTTAAAATGAGTGTGAGCTTCTGGTGCACGCGCCGCCAGCCCATTCGTCGACTCATCCCTTCGGTGTCGGTTACTTTTGGATAACAAGTTGCTCATTTCTTCGGTGTGATTGCGACGTGGACGTCCGCCAGAAGCTAAATTATTGTGAGCAATTCAATGTTTCAACAATAGTCGACAATTGATCGACCTTCAATCAATTTAGCATCGGCCTCTCGATGGAAGCTTTGCATAAGGGCCGCATAGCGCTTGACCTGCCATTTCATTTGGGCTGCTCGAGCTGTGTTTCCCTGCGAGATTGCCCATTTCCTTTCCTCCTTGAAACGACGTCGCTCGCTATCTGCAAGAGATGCCCGTGTTCGCAGAGCAGCAATATCGCGATCAAGCGGAGTCATCGTGGATGAGTTGGAGCCAATCATTTCAGAGTTTGAATCGATAGATGTTATGTCAGATACGTTGTGTCGGAAAGGTCGATATCGCGCATCGTTGTTATCTCCCTCGACGCTATCCCGAAATTGAACGACGCGTTCTCTTCGCGGTACGTGTCCATTTATTATGGGCGTGGACACCTGCTTCCGCCGGCGGGTAGAATTACGTGGATTTCCAGCATCGAATAACTGTGACAGGAATTCTGTGCACAGCACACCTAAGGCTACCCCAAGTAACGTAGTGGCGGATCTCTTGGCGTCGTTTGTGAGGTTAAACTCAGCCAGGAGTTTTGCAAATATTCCGACGCCAACGACGATGACAATGCTCGAGTTTCTGGAAGCGTAATGAAGGCCCACACCCTGCCAAGCCCCGGTCAGGACAAAGTCACGGACAGAGGCTTCTCCTGAGCGGGTGAAGGTATCCAGAAGGATGCGGGCACCGAGGCCAATAAAAAGCGCTGGCGCTGTGGAGAACGGCATGGTCGTCGAGGGTTCATACAAGCATTCGTTAAGATAGTAAGTCGTGAAAAAGAGATCAATGAAGCAACTTGAGCAACTTGAAGGGCAGCAAGTTCACTGTTGAATATTGAATATTAAATGTTGGTACACGTGTTGGTATTTTGCACATCATGTCAAATAAAGAATAGATATGCAAAAGGAAATGAAGATGATTATTTATGTAATATTACACGATAATTATACAAGTAGATTAAGAGCGTTATCCTTCATCAACATAACTGGCCATGGGATCATCAGCCATCCTACGACTCATCCGGTACGCCTCTATGAAAGGATATGAGGTTCAAAATGGTTCAAGGGCCAAGTGTGACGCACCAAGTTCCTCTTCCGTGACGTCATGACTCCCACTCTCTAAATTATTTTTCCGTTTCTTGCCCGTCCTGTCATCAGCATCCTCACCCTTCATTTTCCTTTTCTTCTCTTCAATTACTGCCTGCACTAATCGTTCCTTGTCTAGTTTCACGTCGCCTTCCCCAATCCTCTTCTTAGAGTAGTTCTGCTCCACCTTTTCAGTAGTTTCTTCTTTCCGGGAGCGAGCAGATGTTGGTAAATCCGTAGGTAGAGAAGTAAGGAGGTTCTGTGCGCTTGATGCCTGAACAGCCTCGATACCAGCCTTGCCGGAACAATATGAAATATGGACAATGGAATGACAACATTTGTAACCCCAAGTACTGGATGATGGGTCATACCATGAACCCCAGACCGCAGTGTGGTTATTCATAAGCACTGTTAACAAATGTGAGGGAAAGTGTCACGCAGGCCAAGTTCGTCATTTACCGTCTTCAGGATATTTCGACTTTGCTTTTGCCCGTTCGCGACCTTTGATTACCTGACCCGTCCTTGAGTACTCGACGTAATCTTCTGTCTGACCTTGAAGGAGCTCCTTAGGTGCTGTCTCCAAATATTCGGCTCCACCATACTTCGATAGAATGCTGACTTTCGAAGTATCTTTCAATTCTTCCTTTTTTTGCCTGAATTCATGATGAAGTAGTTCTCCTTGTGTCGGGTTGGCATTCAGATGAACGTCGTTCCCCCGCGCAGCGGCCTGCCATGCAAATAGTTGCAGTTTTTGAACCTCTGGAGCTTCGCCAGAGTACCGGAAGAAGTTGTCCCCGGCGAACACAGCCTTTCGGATGATAAGACAGGGAATGACAGAGGCAGGGAAAACTAATGCTTACCTCCTCTGCTGGGATGTTCTTGAGAGGGGCGTCACGCATGGAGCGAGTTTTTGGATCATAATAAGCACTCTCAGGATCCAAGTTGATGAGATACTTGGCAGTGTCTTCACGAATTCGAAGGTTTCGAACTGTTATCCGGGTTTTCGCATCTAATTTTTGGCCCACAGCGTCTGCAGCATCGGCGTATTTATCTTCGTCTGCATCTTCTTCGTCGCTTGAGCCGAAGTCCGCATCCACATCCTTTCCTTCCGCCTTTCCAGCCTTCGCCACCTTTCTAACAGCCGCGAGGTCTGTCGTAGTTTGATTATCAATTTCATCTTCCCGAATTTTCTGTCTCGCTGCCTCTACAGCGGCATATTCGTCATATATTCGCTTGTGTTCTGAGGCGTCGTACCCGTTCCAACGATCACGTTTGGCATCGTATCCTGAAGCCACTTCCTGGATTACTTCGTCTGCCTGTATATCTCGACTGGTAAACTTAGCGCCCTTCTTCCGAGGCCGTTCGAGGCAATCTTGCTTCTTGTGAGTCATTGCACCACAGTTCTCACACGCGCCTTTTCGATACTTTTTTGCAGCCGGCCCGGCCTTAGCACCCCGGTCATACCAGTCGTCAAGTTTGTTCGCTGAACTGTCATAGTCTGGTCTCCGTTGATGGTTTAAAGATGGTGCGCCCGTATCCAGATACCAAGGGGCCTGTGAGATGTATTCTAACAGACAAGAATAGTGAGAGTGAGAAAACCCTAGCAATTTGGTTCTGCCGAAAACTAACGAGGGATATGTGGGTTGATTGGCCTGCCCTCCTCGTCCAAAGCAGCCGGGGCTGTTCCAGCTTTTCGGGCCGCATCTAGGTCCTTCTGACGACGAAATTCCTCGCGTGAGAGCTTTCCTATCGCTGAATGGACGTTGGTAAGGATAATTTTATTAAAGAGCAAAAATTGGACAGACCAGATGATGAAGCCATCTGGAAACAGACAAATGCAGGAAGTTTATACTTGTTTGGAGCGCTCATGTACTTTATGTTTGTAATGATAATATAAAATATTTGGGATATCATAACAAAATGCGTAATTATAATTATTCCTTTTTCACTACTTATCCCAACCGCGGAGCTTTCCAATGGTACGCAGGACATTATCTGGTGAACCAGCTTCAAAAATCGTCTTCCTTCCTTCTTCATCATCCAAGCCCAAAAAATATTTCCATTGGTTCAACTCAGAGAATTCCACGTTGAGAGCCCGTACGATATTAACAAGATACTCCAGATCGGAGGCCAATTGAGC
The DNA here is from genome assembly GCA_013420905.1 of Collybia mongolica. NCBI lineage: Eukaryota > Fungi > Basidiomycota > Agaricomycetes > Agaricales > Clitocybaceae > Collybia > Collybia mongolica. The sequence continues at coordinate 2,922,001 of JAAXNY010000004.1, forward strand.
TGCCCCCGCGGTGGACAGCGTTGCGATGTCAGGAAGTACACTGACTGCCAGATATTTTAGGAGGGCATGGCCCAGAGATAACAACCACGCCGAAGAAACAGCACCAGGATCAGCGGTCGCATGCTTTATGAATGGTAACGATGAACGGCGCGCGTGTATTGGTTGATTAGATGTATCTGCACTAGGCTCCAAAACTCCCTTCAAGGTTTCTGGGTCTACGTGAGGGAGCGTGTACAAGGAGAATCCAAGAGCGTCATCGTCCGCATACACTTCGAATAGCCTTGGTAGATTGAGAAGGCCCTCTGCAACCCTCTGTATAGTATCAGTTGGCGAAAGGGAGAAATTTGGAATTTGGAGATCATGTGCATTTAGTGAGTGTTTGGACTTTGGATCTCCAGAGGCGTTCCACGACGCCAATGAGGCATACGTAGCAAGATGTTTGCGCAAAGGGGAAAGAATAGTTCCTTGCAAGGAAACCTGGCATGTTTGGGCAAAAGTGGAAACTGCTTGTCGAGCATCGACTAGCAGAGGCTCTGATTCTGAGTGAGCAGACATTTGAGGATGGCGCAATCCTGACATGGGTGGGAGGTAGGAGTCACGTGCTTGAGTAGTCTCAACACTTTCAAGCAACGCATGCAGTTCAACAGAATTGAGGGGTGATTGCTCCAATAGTTGGTTTTCGCCCTTGCACGGCGCAATCATGAAGCTGTTAGGCTCATTGCGAGCAAACCGAAACCGAGCTGAAGTCTGGGCGAGATTTAACTTCAACTTGGTTTCAAATGTCAACAGCCTTTCCGATACAGCGCGAGCAGATGACAATAAGTGGAGAGTAGCTTGGAAATCCAACCAATCTTGAGCGGTGTAATCCATGTCCGACAAGTCGTCATCAGATACATTGATATGCCCGGACATGGACGAATTCGACTTTCCTTTCTCCAGACGAACATCCGCCGTCCAGATGTCCAGGAATACTTTGAAGAAGTTGTCCAAAGCTCGAACAAAGCCCACTGTTCCATATCCATGTGTAAACTCTGTACACCTTGACAAGCTTTCCTCAGCGGCTGCAAATATGTCCACCGCACTTTCTCTCAGCAGCCGAGCCAGATCTGTAGATTGGATCCTCTCTCTCGAGTTATTTGTGACAATCATATGTAAAGCATCCTCCAATAAACGCTTCTCCAGTAATTCATAATCGATCTGAAAGTCAAGAAGAGGCTGGAAAAGCTCTTGGTCCCAATCCATTCCCTCCACAAGTGATTTAGTTGTCCCATGTCCTATGGTTGAGGCTGTTCCTGAACGCCATGAGATTGACATCCGAGTGGAGCGTCTGCGTATATGAGAGCGCGAGTTGAATACTGGAGGAGACTCGAGGGAAGGTGGTGCCGCACCCCCCATCTTCTCCATCACTTTTTCTACGTGAACAGCGAATTCCTCGGTCGCTTTGAGCACAGAAATTAGTTCCTTCAAAACTAATTCACCATGGGTAGCAGCAAGTGACGAAAGTCGATGTGAGAAAGAAGGTTGGAGAGACACGAGCGTTGAAGAGATAAAGGCCGATAAAGTGAGTGCCGGATCAGGAAAAATGGCTGGTATTGATACCCGCTCAACATTGAGAAGGGCTAAGAAACTTGTGTAGAATTTGGGCAGAAATTGAGCGAATGTTGTGGAGTCTGTTTCTATCAGTGACCCAGGATCACAGTCGACCAAGGAAACACTACTCCACATTGCAAGAACAGACGTTCTGCGCGACGCATTGTAATAATTCCGAAATTCCAGCTCTCGTTGTATTTGAGAGAAGATGGAAAAATACGATCGACAGAGTAGCAAATCTTGTGCGTTGATAGCAGAAACGAGGGCGGAACTAAGTGATGCCTCGAGCTGGTTCTGAAGATTGACCATCAACATGCGACGAGCCTCGTATTCGGGTGTGTTTTGGAATACGACCATGCTCCGGCTTGCCTCCGACAGCCTCTCGGCTCCTTTGGCGTAGTTCTTCTCGAGAAGAAGAGTGGTTACTTCGAGCTCCAGGGAGCTCCAGCTTTCAGCTTCTCGTAGAACCGCCCTGGCGGACTCCATGCGACCTTTGACTGTATTCAAAAATCGTAGATGATCCAACGCGGCGCCGGTCGTGATTGGCACGGCTTCCATTCCCAGCTGAACGACCCCCAGCAGGGATCCATGTAATGACAAGGCCCCGTCCTTCATGAAATGCAAGTCATATGTGAGGCGTGGAACGCTCCGATTCACATCGTCAATGATACGTTCAAGATGCGATGATGTATCTTCGCAAGTGACATCTAGCATCGTCAGGACACGCGTGATGTGTTGCTCAAGATCTACTAGGTCGGAAGGTAGTTGTGAAGGATCATCGTTGGATGATCGAAGGACATCGTTTATCCAAGGTACAACATCATCAAAATGTTCGATAGATTCGATGAGCTTTGTCGTAGGAAGCAGAAAATTCATTGAAGTAGTTGCAGCTAGAACCATCCCTCCGAAAACAAACCGAGGTTTGTCCATGTTTGCATTGTGGCAAACATGTTTCGGGAACTCTTAGAACCATCCCTAGTGGTGTGGGCAAAACCTCCCAGAGCCTTCGCCAATTGCCGGCACGGCGAAAGCCCTGGCGAGGCGTCTTGGCAAAACTCGGCGAGGGTGGCAAAACCCCCAAATCGTTTCTCTTTGGCGTCTAGACAACATAAACTAGTTAAGTGAAGACTCCTAATGAACGTAACAGCGATATTTCGTCCCATTGCTCCCTGTTTCCATCCTTGTCTTTATTAATGTCCAATTCCTCGTCGACTGTCATCGGAACATCACCCGCCCGAATGCTGTCCAGCTGGGAAATGTCGTACACCTTATCCAATGGCACGTTTGCATCCAAGCGATCCCCATCCATGGGTGAGAACGTCTGGCCCTCCAGCTTATCAAACTCCTCTTCCAGTTCTGCAAGAGTCATCTCTTCGAGACCCACAAGATCATCATCCGCTACCACATCAGCAGCTGCAGCGGAAGTCAATGTAAATGAGTCGAGAAGAACCTCAGCCCGCTCAACATTGATTCCGGGCTGTGTTTGGGTGTGCATGTGTGCATGTTTTCGACGCGTTGAGCTACCCATTTTGAGTGCAGCTTCGTTCAGCTGTCGTGTGTAGTGACTCCGAAGCATCCCTAGCGTTTCAAGGTGCGGAATGGTCAGCCGAGAGCGTTTTACACTTTGCACTCCACCTAAGTTTGAAAAAAACCGTTCGACTTCAGCTGCATGTGGTACAATGCTGAAGATTTTGATAGCGAGTGCTTTGATAGGGTGATCAGCAGCCGAAACGAGTTGAGATTTCCACCAATCCCTCGCATCGGCTTTTCCACCCTGAAATGGAACAGCCCCCATCGAATAAGCTTTGATATCGGCCGTCAGTTTTGTAGCTTGTTCTTTTGTCCAACTCCAGCGGTTTGCAATCCGCACGGCAATTTGATAAGCATCTTCCAGTTTTCGAGAGTGTGCCGCCGTCGAGATGGCAAGTTTTCGGCAAAGGGGATGGAGAAAAAGGGCAAGCCAGTGAAGGTCGGTATTCATCGCATGGAATTGTGTATTTATGACACGCCGAGCATGATCCAAGAATGCTTGATCTTCACCATCCCAAAGTTTCATATGGATGATTTCACGGTGAGCCCAAATGAGCTGCAACATGCAGTCAGCGAGTGTCGCGTCGCGTGCTTCAATGTCTCCAATTATGTCCACCAGTGGTTTGCAGACACGGATCAACTGGTCTGTCAATGCCCAGCGCTCCATGTCGAATACCGCAGTACAAACATCCCTTGCAACTGGTGTGAGACCACGTATCGTCCTTTGTGCATCGTCTCGTGTGCAGAGTTCCATCAATGCAGCTTTATGCTCTCGAACACTTGTTGCCTGTAAGATAAGCGCATAGAAACGCGATTCCGTGTTGGTTTTCAATGATCGGGTAACATTCTTCCCTTTAGCAATTTGGTCAAGTTGACCACCCCAGTAGTGTGAAGCTCGAAAGAACGAGACAACACGCGTGTTTTTTGTGATCACACTCTTGATTGTAGGCCATGCCACGATCTTCCCAACAATGGTATTGATACCATGCATGAAGCAGGGAAGTGTCTGTACATCAACATGTGAGACTCTTGGTTGTTTCGTGATTGCAAGCCACGCACCAAAACCCAGGGATATTTTTCTGCCCAGATGCGGCGAAACGCCTGCATGGTTGTCGGATTGTCGGTGCATGCGGCAATAACTGTGGAAGGGTTCACATTTTTCCTCTCCAGAGCTTTGTCTGCAACTTCCACCAGATTTTCTGCTGTAGCTCGTCTGCCTGTTAACTCGTGCAAACTCAAAATCACGGGATGCACAGCGACTTCAGCGAGAAGGCAGCCATAAACACTCCTCCGCAATGCGTCATCCCAACCATCTAATAAGATCGTTAAATTGTTCCTTCCTTCCAAACTCTTGATATCTTCGAGGATCGCCCGCTGTTCTTCTGCTGGAAGGTATCTCTCCATCAAAATGTAGCGTGATGCAGGTGAAAAGGACGGTCGAAGTCCAAACAACCATTTTAAGAAGAATGGGTTCTCGGCTGCCTTGAAAGGGATGTTCCCGTGGACAAAGAATCTGTATGTTTTTTTAATCATTTTTCGCTTATGCCCTTTGAATCAACAATGAACTGCTTGCCTCAGCATACGGATATTTGCCTTGTCAATCTCCTCAACACTCATTGCCCGATCGAGAAAAGCATCCATCCTTCCCTTTTCCACTGCGATTACCTGACCCCTTGGTCCTTTTGCCTTTTTCTGTGTCCGCCGATCTGATGCTGACCCGTTTTCTTCATCCGAAACCTCAATCGTTTCAATTCCCCCCTTCTGCATGAGTAGCCGACGAGCCTCCAAGCAGACATCCTCTGGGACATTTGGACAACTTTGCGGATTGGAGATGTGTTGTATGCATCGTGCATCTCGATGTTCGATGGGAGGCCTCTCGTGTGGGCAATATTTACACAGCATGTGCCATCGTCTGGTCTTGGGGTGTCGTTCGCCTGTTTTTGCGAAGTGCTCGGCAACAAATGCATCCAGGGGATGACCCCCTTTTTTGGTCTTGCTGTCCATGCACTAGATACAGTATGGTACCGTAGCGTTGCTCATTATCCTACATACCAACAGCCGACAAGTATATTTCAAATTACCTCTTGCCAACATTTGCCACCCCACTTTGAGCGTTTTGTTTTGCCAGGTGGCGATCGCCACTTGGCAAAACATGGCACGGCAAAACGGCGAGGTTTTGCCAACATCACTAACCATCCCATCGTACCACTTTACATGTAAACAAATTGACATTTGTATATGTTTGCACTGTGGCAAACATCTCGCATGAAAGTGGCTGGCAGATTATGTTATAGTGATCTCAGAGGTAACCCATAAATGGATTGGACAAAAGTGTGAGGGGGGGTTTTTTGCCCAGGGTTGATTTGTTTTCTTATCTCAGTCTCTGATCTCTTCTTCATCAATTCCCTTTGTCTCCCAACCTCTTTGTTGTCATTGTAGTACTTAAACCTGTGAGTGCCAGCTGATGACACATCATTGTCTCACACTGCACTTGCAGGTAAGCCTTTTAGCCACTCATACCATTCACCATCTCACACTGTGCTCACAGTTCTTTCAGAACCCTTGTATCTTGCACATACTTCACTGTGCACCTGGTGGGGGAGGTTTTTCCCCCACTTAATGGATGAAAGCAGCATTTTCTAAGTTTAGTGGATGAATCTAAAGGGTATGAAATTGGGATGAAATTTCATCCCAGATATTTCATCCCTTGAGAGAATGAATTTCTGCTCTTATAATTTCAGAAATTTTCATCCCTTAGTGGTGTGAACTTTCATCCCATTAGAGGTGAATTATATGGGACAATTTTAATCCAGTGAAAAAGAGGGGAATTTCATCTTATAATGGGTGGGTTTTATTAGATCATTTTAATCTATTAGAGAGTGAACTTTCATCCCATAAAAGGTGGAATATGTGGGATGATTTAAGTTCAGCATAGAAGGTATTTCATCCCACAAATAGTGGGTTTATGGGATGACTTTACTGCCTTAGATGAATCATTTAGAAAAGAAGAAATTGAGATTTTGGTTAGATTAGAATGAAGTGTTATATGTAGTATAAAATGACTGTGTTAATTGATCTATATATATATATGTGACCAGTACTATTGGTCCATACTATGTACTTGAGTCAATAGTTGGCTTCAGTCAATAAGTGCCCATTTGCCATGGTCTTTAATCTGACCAATTAAACATTGTACTTGATCAATATCAACAAATTCTGTTGCCCCCAAATCTTTGTAATAGATGATTTTATGATGGGTATTAGTAGCTATGTCTAATAGTTTGGCCTGTTTGATACTTGCATAGACAAATGAACCTGCTTCAATACCATTTTTAGGAGATGCAGGAACTGTAACTATAAACAGGCAAAGGACTTGTCCATAGAAGTCTTGAAGCTCAAACACAGGTGTTCGACGTCTCTGATGAGCAAACTTATCAACTTCAAGCTGGTACTAAGATAAGTTAGCAATATGCATTGAGCATTTTAGAAAGAAACCTACCTGGACATATGACATATCCTGGCTGTCTGATCTAAGTGGAATAATTTCATGTGCTTGTATTGTATCACCTCCTTCTAGATGATGCATCCAGCCATATTGGATAAATTTGGTATCCTGAGGTATAAGTTTCCTGATAAGTGATGCAGGTTTACTGAATCAAGTAGCTAGTGTTGCTGTAAGTACTTTCCACAGGGGAGTGGGGAGACATATTAGTCCCTTGGGTGGGGTGAAAATATGTAATGGGTCTAAATCAAGCTAATGAGTATATAAGTACTTGATTATGACAGAAAACATACATAGGGGAAAACTGATGTTCCTCTCATCAGATTTAGGGGGGAGGAGGTCAAGCTTTCCATGCAAGTCATAGAGGAGAGTTATTTGTGTTAAATGAGCACAAGAAGTAACATAGCTATTGATGTTTGGATAGGGGAACCTTCAACTTTTAATATGGCAGAGGAGGTCACCACAATAATGTTTCATTGGAAATGCCCAATATGCCCAGACTAGCCCCATAGCCCTAATAGTTGGTGCAATATGTAGAAGGGCATGGATGGTTAGAGGACATGTAGATACCCGCATTGGATTATGGTTATAGTACAACCTGGAAAATCATCAGATCATGTTCAAAATTAAATATATATCAAAATACTTGCTCTTCATATTTCTCAACCCAGCTATTAAAACCCCTTTCAAGTTCATCAACTTGATCTTGAGTAATCTCAAATTGAAGGCAAAGGTTTAATAACCTAACTAATTTAATAAAGTGTGTATAATATTGCAGACTTGTAAATTGTCCTTTAAGGAGAGTTGGTGCAATATATAAAGTCCAGATTGAATAGGTTTCAGCAATCATCTGTGCCTTTTCTGATGCAATATTTGGGACCCTTGAACCAAATGCTGCAGGAATTGTATCCCCAGCCTTTGCTGTGGCCTGACCAATAGCTTCCCATACAGTTGGTGCTAACACATAGCCTGCACCATCATGAGAAAGATCTTTGTAATTTCCAGTCCACAGGGAAATCAGATTTGGAATGAGGTTGGACCATATAAGGTGCATAAAGTCATAGGGAAATGAGACTGGAAAAGAGAGGGAACTCAAAGTACTGAGTAGTGGAATGCCTTTGACACCATATTTAGTAGCAAGGTGTTCAGATTCTGCAGTGTTCGAGGTGTATTGGACCTTCTTTGCTTGTCTTAAGAATGTTGCATGGTCTCGTAGTGGAAGTGTGGATGCATGATATTGTTGTTGAGGGTCTGGAAAGCCATTTTGTTGCAATGGAACATAGTGTGTTGTTTTTTGTGAAAAGGGAATGCGAACTCCCCGAATAGTACACATTTGGCATGGATATATTGCATTGTGGCCCTTCATGTGCATGAGCATTGACGTTGCAGGAATATCGTCAAAGATGATGATGAGGTGAGCATGAAGTAGGAAGATTTCTTTGCTGATTCCATCGAAGGCTGAAACCCCAATCTTGAGCTGCAGAAGCTCCTGAACTACAGGCCAAAAAAACGAATCTGTATTGTCAGGCTTTTTGGGCCCTGGAATACTCCCTAGATGAATTATGTTATCCTTGAGAAAGTGTTCCTCAGGAGGGAGGTTATAATTAAACATGATTATAGGCCATGCTGTCTTGGTATGGCGCTTGAAAGGACTGAAGCCATCTGTAGATAACCCAAGTGCAATATCATGAGGATCAGAAAAAAACCACTCTGGAAGTTCTTCGTCACCAATTGTAATGAATGTCTTCTGGAGTAGTTGATAATGGGTGCCATCAAAGATATCTGTCATTTTTCTTGGGTCATGTTTGTGATTGGATTGATACTGCATTTTTTGAGCATACAAGAAATTTCCAAGCATTGCATGGATACTCTAGATATGAATAGGGTGTTGTCCCATCAGATTTATAGCAGTTGGAATTACATTTAGGGCATTGTTTGAGGGCTTTGTATGGGCCAGTGTAGCAGACACAAGATGAATGACAGCAGTCATAGCATACAGGCTGAAAACCAGAGAGAAACTGAATACATTTCTGTGTATTCTTCAGCGATTCTGTTGAAGTTATATAGCAGATTTTCTGGAACATTCTATCCATTAGGCCATCTTGAACTTTCAGGGCAAAGAACTGGATGAGCTTCATAACACTCATATCTAGCATTTGGTCTGTAAACTAGTTAATATGATGCACATAATGATAACAATGTACATACCTAATTGCGAGACTTCCTTCATAAATCCCTCCCCAAGGAGATCCCATACTGAGATTCCTGCCTGGCTTGCCTCCGCGATTGGCATTTCAAATCCATCACTGTCTTCCCCAAAGTCTTCGTTGGAACCATCAAAGTCCCCCCCCATATTGTCGTTGCCTTTGTCTTCTCCAGATCCAATCTTGTTGTCGTTGCTATCCCCATCATCCTCATCAACAGTAAATTGTTGTGTTGAATTAAGCCCCACCATTGCTGGCTGAGCTGATTGATATGTCCTGCAATGCAAGAAGAGCGGCGTAAGTTGGACAAGCCGTATTTGCTTGAGCAATCCTCCAATGGAGGTAAGGATGGCGCCAATGGTGGATCAGGAGGGCTGTCATAAAATCCAGATGGTCCTGCCTCGCCTGTCAAATTATCAATAATTTCTTCTGCATTATTTTGAGAGCTGAAAGAGGTGTTGCCCTTTGTAGAACTAGGGGCCGGTTTCTTTGCTAGTCAGGCTTGTGGGTGGGGGGTGGATCCAATAACTTTATGCTTGGGATGGGGACAGGATGACGTTTTCCATTGGGGCTGATCTTCCTGGTTGAGGCTCTGGATAAGAGACTGGTTCTGCAATAGGATTTTTGATGTGAGGTGAGAGTGCCCTTTCCCTTTTAAGTGCCAGTTCTCAGTCCTGGAGTTGACCCTTTTGGCGCAGCCACATACACAAAGCACTGTCTTACTGCCCATAATGCATGTTCACCTGGAGAGAGAAAGATATAAGTTGGTATGTAAAGGAGGCAAATGTGTACACACCAGGTCTCAAGGCCCCTAGAAAGCTGCAATGACCTCCTCAGTCTTATGAAACATGGGGTGTTGCACACATTGTGCCTGCGGCAACAGTCCTAGTTCACCTATTTACAATGGATCATTAGCTTCTTTATTTTTAGCTCAGGTTGCAAAATCTTATATTGTATTCAATATTGAGTACTTATAATGTACTGACTACATTTGTATAGAACTACTATATACTATATACTAAAAAATGTCTTTTACTTACTGAAATACTGAGGAGGGAGGCTGGGGAAGGGGCCAGGAGGCTGGGCAGAAGTTGTGGCAGGTGATGGTTGTGGTATGGGAGCAAAGGGGAAAGCATGCAAAAGCAGGCTGCCAACACATGATACGGCTCGGAATGTTCAGCCATTGGGCATCTCGGGGATTGGGCCTTTACAGCTAAATTGTTACCTGAGAAATCCGAGTCATGTTGTATAAGAGTGATATGACTGAGATGCCCAATTTGATCACATGGCTTTATTGACCGAGATGCCCAACGGCTGAACATTCCAAGCTGTATCATGTGTTGGCAGCCTGCTTTTGCATGCTTTCCCTCTTGCTCTCATACCACAACCATTGCCCGTTGGCCCCCTCCCCCTTGTTGTAAGTACTTTTTATTGATAGATTACAATTAGTATAGTAGAATTTGTAGTAGTTAATTGAATTCCAATACAAAACTATAAGACTTCGTTAAGAACATTAATAAAAGCTAATAATGATCCTACAGGAAACCTAAGGACATCACTGGTATGCAGGACAAGACCATGCCCAACAATGTCCGCAACATGGTACACCGCTTCATTGACCTTGAAGCACAGGTGGACAACGAGGGGGAGGACAATCTCTTTGGAGAGGAGCCAGGACTTGGTATGTCAATCTACCCATTCAGATTCAAAGCACATTAACACTAACCCATTTTACAGATGACTTCATTGACGATGAGGTCAACGAGGACAACAGGCAGTCAGGCAGTGCACCAAGACCATCAACTTCCGCCAACAGCCCTCTCAACAACGATGATGAATTTGATAAATTTATTCATGGGATAATGAGACGATCACGGGCAAGTTGTGAGGAGGAGTCAGACGAGGACAGCAATATGGAAGAGAACAATGAAGATGACTACTATTATTGCCTTGCAAACGGATACTTTTCTGACAAAGGCATGCCAAAACCCCACGATCTGGATGAGGAACAACCCCCAGTCAATGAAGGCCTTTTAAGACACCCTGGTCTGGATGTGGAACGACTTCCAACAGGCAAAGACAGCCCATTAATGAGAGTCCGTTGTGTGGTGAGCATCAGTACCTGCATCTTACTGATACTATGACTGAGACTTGATGCAATGTATTCTAGGAGGGGAGGGAAAGAGATGCCGTTTCCTTTCTCCTCAATAATACAGACTCTCGACATTGGCTCAGATCAGCATTTTGTTGAGATTCCATACATGGCTGGTTCTACATTGAGGGCACAATGAATGCCGACCTTTTAGCCCTTCTAAAATCATCACCCTCAATTTTTTGCCCTCGGGATGGTATTATGGGGGTGAAGCTGGGGGAATGGGTGTCTCTGTTGAATTTAAGGCAATCTGAAGAGACCCCTTCTGCTGGAGGTTGGCTCACGATTTGTAGGGGGCTCTACAAAGGGGATGTAGGATATGTTTCCTCAGTAGAGAATTGGGGAAAACTGGAAGTCCTGCTGTTACCTCGCCTCCCTCCCCTTCAAGACGGAGATTCCTCCAAGAAAAGGAAATGAGGTACCCTCCGCTCCGAGCCGGGTTTGTTTGACGATGAAAAATGGGACCAAATCATCAAAACTCACCCCAGAGTCACTATCATCAACAGCAAAACTATGGGCCATTTTGCTGCTTTCGGTTGCAAATTCAAATTTTTCCTTGAATGCAGAACTTATGGCTTTGGTTCAGTATTGTGTGCCCCCGTTTCCTTACAAAGCAAGATGATGGACTTGTTTCTATGCTATCCTCACCCTATAATCAAAAGTGTGTGATTCCCATGCCCTTCAGAATGGCAATTTTTTGAAGGCGAACAGGTGGTCATAAAGGAATCCTCTAAGAGGGGTATCATCCAGTCCATTGGTATTGATTCTGCAGAGGTGGATCTAGAAATGGGGGAGGGTTTGCACATGGTCCTATGGTCCAATATGTGGAAGTACATTGCTCATGGCCATTTCGCAGAAGTAATCAGTGGGGCTCTCCAAGGGGAAAAGGGATGGGTAGTTGAGGTGATGGAGGAATATGTCTACATTGTCAAACATCTTGAAACACAAGGACCACAGAGTTACATCAGTCCAAACTCCCTCAAGGTAAAAACTCAAGATATTATGCCAGTTGCATTGTAATTTACTTTTAAACAGCCACTCGAAGTCCATAGGAACTGGGTGAAAGTAGTTGACCCTCCAATAATACTCCACAGTCAACCACCAACATTGAGTAACATACCAACCATCCCAATTAGATGTGAGGAAGTTCCCTGGATAGGGCTTGAGGTTTTGGTTGTCAAAACAGGACATGCAATGAAGGGTTCTTGTGCAGTAATCAAAGATGTTCAACTCTCGAAAACTACACTCAGTGGACTCTAAGTAACTGTTCAATTTATTCACTTGAATCCTGCACATCCATTCAGTGGCAAAGTTCTGGACTACAATGATGTTGTAGAATCTTTGTAAATATTATATTCTTCTTCATATTCATTATGAGCTAATTTCTCCCCCAAGGTCTTGCCTCAGATTAAACAAATTTGCCCCACCCAAGAACAAATTATTTGTCCCCCTCCCAGGCCATGTTGCCAAATTCCCCCCTCCCCAGGAACCTGCCATGGCTGCCACTACTGCAGCAGTGGGGGGTAGCATGCCCATGCCTGACTTTCACCACTTGACGCTGGCCTGGAACCCCTCATCTTGAACACCTGATGTAGGATCCTCCTCTCAAGCCTCCCCTCCACCAACTATATCACAACAGCAGGGACCTGCTCACCTGTTATTAGATCCACAGCTTATTGATATTGAATTAAAGGTGTTGGTTACAGGTGGGCAATATCAAGGTAAAGAAATGGTGGTCTCCGTAGTGCAGATAGAGGGAGCATTATCAGTCCAGTTCAACCACTACAAGACATTGGGATCCTTGCCTCCAGGAGATCTCACACCAAAATGTCCCAATCCTACATGTGATAACGGATTGTTGGTTGTAGTTGAAGGTGACCACCTGGGCCAATTTGTCTGCCAAATTCACCATTGTTACAAGAATGGCCAGCCAATCATGATATTGGCCATCATCAACCAGACTGAGGGAGGCCATGAAACACTTTCAGGGGATCATTTGGAACTAAGCCCTGATGTACTCTGCATTGGCCATGAAACCAAAGAAGAAAAGGCACAAAATGAGGGATTAATGACTGCTCTTTGAAAGGATGCTTGTAAAACTCGCACAAAATAAGTAACAGGCATTACTTTCAATTTTGCATATATCTTTTGGGACTTTACTGTGTCACATGTATATACACATCATAATTTTTGCTGTTTTCCCTGCTCATCATCCCTTCTACTTGATTTATGTCTCTGTTTTTTGCTCTTTACTTTTTCCTGGAAGTTAAAATTGAATACTGGATTGATTAAGTTGCCACCTTCAACACAGATTTGAATAATAAACTTTGTTGTCAATTAATAAGATACTGTTGGAAACTGGTTATGTGAGTCGATTCACATACCTTCCCCTCCAATGGGTTGATAGTGCTGATATTCACCTTACACTCTTCAGGGACTATGTCTACCTCCATTTTAATATCACCTAGGTAAGAGTTTTTCCTTCAGCATCACGTGGAGTTAGATTATTGCTTACTGTTATCCTTGGGTACACTGGATCCATGGCTTGAAGGTTTGGACTTGCAAAGGTCCATAAACCAGTTTCTATTTTCCAATAGACCAAGTTGATTCTCTGGTGAGCAAGGACCAAAGAAAGCACAATCAGATGGTCCACAGTCTGATTCAGTTTTGGATTCCATCGTGCTTTCACAACATGACTGGAAACATCATCATTCTGCAGCACACAGTGGGTAGGGGAAGTGTCTGGAGGGTTGGGTGTGAGGCCAGTGGCCATTATGTTGTGATTATTTTTTTGAGTTCCAAGGTCCTTTATATGTTTTATTTTGTGCTCATGCCCCAAACCCCAACAGTTCTACCTGAGCACAGTTAAAGATCTGGAATCCAAAGCTAGTCAGATTATAGAAATCCCTTTGCCCACCCCAAAGCCCGGAACCCATTTTTTTTTCTTTTTCATCCCCTGTGCAAATTGATTTGAGCTTAGTTCTGTTGTCCTTGGGGACAGAACCTGCTCCACCTCAAATTTAAAAGAACCCTCTTTCTCTGTGTCTCCCAGCATCTCCTCATTCACTCAGTCTCGCCTTTCTTCAACTTTGCCACCAGCTCTTTCTCCAATGCACCCTTTTCCATAAAACTATGGCTAAGTCTACCGCATTTCAAAAAGTGAAGCAATCTCGCAAGGTGGCATTGTCTTTGGGCTCATCCCAGAGAGTTAAAGGTAGATACTGTGATTTTCAAACAAAAACATGTTATCTATTATTACATTTTGTTTCACCAGGTACACAGATAAATACATCAGAGACAATGGCAATGGAAGCAAAAATGAAGAAAATGAAAGGTATTACTTTTTTTTTTTCGCATACTTCCTATACCATACTAACTTGACTAGCTGAACTTGTAGCCCTTTGCAAAGCCGCCCATGCTAAAGAACAGCAGAAGAATGTCATACCACGCCCACCGCACAGCGTCGCAGGGAATGGATTCAATCTCCAGGCTGAAATGCAACTCCAAGATGATTCCGATTTATACAAGGCCATTCATGTAAGTTTTACTTCTTAAAACCCTTTGCTCCAATCTTTTTTCTTACAAGTAATAGCACTGTGTTTGTAGTTTAGTTGGTAATGCAGGCCTCAACTACTCGGTTGTTTGGCACAGGCAACCTACAGTAGTCATTAGTCAAATCATCCACATGGTAAGTCTTTTCTTCACTGCTTCATTACTCATTTAAATAATTTATTTCAGGCCAAAAGTTGGCATACATACCTCAAAAAATTCCATAATGGCTGGGCCACTCAAGAATATATCAAGTCACATTTGAAGAACAAACGCGCCTATGCTTGTAAATGTGGGTATACAAATGAGACTGGAAATACAGTAGGGGGCAGTAATGATGATGATGAGGAGGAAATGGACATCGACATTGACTTAAATGAGCATGATGAGGATGAAGTAGATAGTAGTGATGAGGGGGAAGAGGATGGGGACCAGAAGGGTGAGGACCAGGAGGATGAGGACCAGGAGGATGAGGAAGGGAATGAATCAGAAGCCTACTAATCATTAGAATATTGTTAAATGTTGAATCACACAAATTTAAACATCTATAAGAGGATGAAATATCCAAATAAAAATGAGTGCATTTCAACCTTTCAATGGATGAAAAGTTAGTACTACTTTCATCCAAAAACAATCCAGTAAAATGATGAAAAAGAGGATGAATTTAAGTGAGGAAAATGGGATGAATTTGAACATATGATTTTCATCTCTCATAAAATGCCAGTATTTTTGCCCTTAATAGTATGAAATTCATCCCCCATGTAAGACTTGCAAGGGTGTTATTCTCACCCCTTATTAGTATGAAATTCATCCTTTTTGAAAGGTTAGTATAGCACCCTTGATAGTAAGAAATTCATCTCATGAGGGTGAATTATGAGGGGTATGAATATGGACAAATTTCGCATGAAATTTATCCATCAAACTATACCTTAAAGGGGGGTTTTCCCTCCATTTTTCCCCCTACAGGGGGTGTGTTTTCAAACATCTTTGAGATGAATTTCATATTTTTAATGTATTATTTCTCTTATTTAAGAGGATGAAACACAGGGTTGAATTTCATCTATTCTCAGTTTCACAGTGTAAATCCTTGTCATCCTGAAGCTGCACCTGGAGACAGAACCCATTTCCAGTGACACCACACAGTGGGCATGGAATAGGACTCCCTACTTTTTCTTTAGCATGAACTACTTTACATAAGGTGGTGAGTTCGGCTGGTCAGATTAGTATAATAAAGATAGAAAAAAATTAAGTAATGGGTGGAAGTTGGTGGTCTTCATTCGTGCACTGCCAGACTGCCCATTGTCCTTGTTGACCTCATTGTAATGAAGTCATCTGTAAAATGGGTCAATGTTAATGTGCTTTGGATTAGATTGGATAGACAGACATACTGAGACCCCCTCATTGTCCACCTGCACTTTGAGGCCAATGAAGTGGTGTACCATGTTGACGACATTGTCAGGTATGGTCTTGTCCTGCATACCAATGACGTCCTTAGGTTTCCTGTAGGATCATTATTAGCATTTTTTAATATTCTTAACAAAGCCTTATAGTTTGTATTGGAATTCAAATGACTACTACAAGTATTACTATAGTAATTGTAATCTATCAATGAAGAGTGCTTACTATGAGGGGGAGGATGGGAGGCAGCCAACAGGCAATGGTGGTGGTACAAGAGCAAGAGGAAAAGCATGTAAAAGTGGCTGCCAACGCATGATATAGCTCAGAATGTTCAGCTGTTGGGCATCTCGGTCAACGGGGCCCTGTTATGAGTCCTTATGTTTATATAAGTAACTCGTTCATCATCCTGGGTTTGTGGGGAAAATTCAGTGTACCCAACAAGATCCAGTGTTGTTTTTCCCACGGTTAGTAAGTTTGAAGTGTTCCGAGATTTCATTAGAACATGATCAGTAAACATTTTGAAGTACATCAGTAAGCCTTTGTAGTCGTGGAAATATTTTTCTAACTGTGGGAATCAAAATTAGCCGACGCGCGGATTTCGAGCAAAAAAGGCAACTGCTAACATGGGCTGCATTTAATAATATAAATTCGAGTTAATTGGTCTTTTTCTTGAGATATCTCAAGAATTAATTAATAACTGTCCACTGCATAATCATGCTTATGTTTGTCAACTACACTGTTAGAGCTAACAGCGAAGTCGACAAACGTAAGCACGATTACAAGAGGCTTGCTCTGCTTTGGGTCAAACTTTTCCCACAATACAAAACATTGCATATCTCAAGAATGGCAAGACCTATGGATGCAATTAAAATTGCTACTACTAGATATGGTGAGGGGCTACCCAATGTAGATATTTATATGTATCTGTATTTGTTTGTACACCTTCAAACATCATGATCAAAAGCAGCTCTCTCACTACAAGCATGTTACAAATGAATATCAAGTTTGTATATGACTTTGCCACACAGCTAGCCAAACAAACAATAACATCAAAGTTCCCACAATATAAATCATTGCATATCTCAACAACTACAAGGCTTATGGATGTAATTTAAATTGCTAGTGTTAGATATGGTGAAGTAGTACCTCATGTATATGTTTGTATGTGCTTGTATTTGTATTTATTTTTCTAAACCTCATCAGCAACAAATTTCTTGCTACATATTGTGAATGAATACTGTCTGTATATCATTTCACCACACATCTGGCCAAACAAACAATATTAATGAAGTTCCCACAATATACATAGATAATGCATATCTCAGCAAATACAAGGCTAACAGAGACAATTGAAATTGCTACTGCTCCTAGACCTATGGAGGGGGTACACCAGGAAATGTATATTTATATTTGTTTGTACCTTTCCAAATTTGATTATAACCTCTTGTTATATCTATTTTAACATCACATTTATATATTACTTGGCCATAAGCATAGCCAAACAAGTCAATGTGGACGCTCCTGGAATCTATATGCTCAACATCTTAACAATAGCTAGCTATATGAGTATGGTTAAATATAGTATGTGATAACACAACAAAAAACACTTAACAGGCATATATACATTTGTTTGAACTTTGTCTTTGATGATGATATTTCTATTTTTAGTATATCTAATAAGTTCTTGATTAACCCAGGATGCAAGGCTGGAAATAAATTGTTAAATGTTTAATAGTTGATATACATTTCAATACTGTGGGAACTTGGTTCTATTATAGGCATTTGCATTGATATTACTTCCTTATATCACACAATTGGGTAGTCCAATCTATAAATAGGTATATTGGATAAATACTGTGGGTGTACCAGAAGTCTATATCAGTCTACTAGAACTGTGCAAATAGTACAGGGGAAAAGTATCAGTAAGAAGTAAACTAATATTTGTAAAAGGAATAAGAACATATCACAAGGTAGATAGAATTATACCAAGGTAGTCTCAAGGTATACAGCAGCATATAGGTGCATATGTATACAATAGAACAAGGTATATCTGAGCAACTAGATGTGGGGCACATATGCACTCACCTTACACACATCTGGTAGGGCACAAGGGTGATTGGCATTACTTGGTCTAGACAGCACATCCAGGGGTGCACACCCAGCCACCAGGTGATGGTTCTACCATATGGAATACACCACTGCACCACCCATATCTGCCATGCTAGCTGCTCACTAGCAGATGTGGGCAGGCAGTCACTGATAATGTGGCAGGTGCCTTTGTAGTTCTTGTTGCAGCTCTTATTGTTGTGATTTTGCAGTTGTTATTTTCACTGAGAGGGGTGGGTATAAGAGAGGGTGGTGGTATCCATGGCAGTGGGACCTGGCATTGTATTTGGCAGTATTGTGCACAATTATATGGCAGGGAGGTGATGGGAGGGGCAGCTGGGGATGTAGTGGTGGAGGTTGACAACAAGGCTGACAGGTGATGTGGCACCCATCAACAATATTCAGCCATTGCTAGTAATGGCCAAGAGTGGACAGCAGGGGCCATTATAAAAGCAAGCACCTTGGACTCACAAACTCATATTACCAAATGGTTAATCTGTTTATGCACATGACATGTAACCTTGAGGCCTTGTATTTAACTCTCCAAAATATTGCATTTTTGTGCATTAAATAAGCAATTGTGACTATAATTAAGTAAGCAATCTGGATAGTCTGCATGGACTTCATGGGGAGTTGTTCCAAGCTGGGTCTGAGCATCCAAGTAACAGCATGGATACATGGCTTAGCTTTGACTTGGCTCAGATGCAGACTGTCAATTAAGCAGGGCTCCCTGCCAAACAGGGTCTGAGTCAGTCTGCAGACAACTGCATTTGTCTGTGTGGTCTGTGTGGCTCATGTGGCTTAGTGTAAAGTCCCTAGAGAAGCTACTGAGTTGGTTGTATATTTGGAATATACAAATATGGATCTACATTTTCAAGTTTATTAATTTTTTCACACAGTCCATCTCTGAGAGTCTGAGTCCCCACTTTACCAGCTGACTTGTTTTTAAGGAAAATGCCTAGATATATATTGTTACCTTTTATTAGTGGATATTTGTATAGGATCTATAAACACCAACTTTATTGGCATACACCATGGATATGGGTGAAGTTGTAAGGGGATCACTTGTTTGTCCACATCTAGCCATCAGAATCACTATTGCACAGCTTGCATAGCCACACTGTTATATCTATTATTCTGACACACACTGCTTTAACCCCTCAACAGATAGTAGTTTACTCTGGACTGACATACCACAGATGGATTTTTGCATCAGTAGAGTTACTGATATCAGATTCTGTTGTTATTTAAGACATAGGCACAATGTACTGTATATAAGGTGCCCCTTCCTCTCCATGGAAGGGCACCTTTGTAATAGACTTGGGCTGGGTTCTCTACTCATAGTCAAGCCTCTAGTGCTCTATGCTCATGCCTTCCCTGCATGGTTGTTCATACTGTGTATACTGCTCCCTGTCTGAGCCTCTTGGCAACATGACCCCTTACAGAAGTGCAACAAGTATTTGGCAAGCTCAAATGTGTGGTCATATTACATCTTCATGTTGTGTATCCATCAGGCCTTCCATGATGTCAAGCTACTCCCTGTACCCTATAATATAATTCTAGGACAATGCCTAACAAGTGTTCCAGAACCAAACTTATCAATGACAAAAAGTAATATAAAGTTGAATAGATTCTAGATAGCTAGTTCTATTGCAACAACCTGGTTCTAGAAATATAAAGAAAAGTTAATCAAAAAAAAAACATAAGGACTCATATCTGCCAGTAATGGCCCTCTACCTCAAGTGATCAAATCTGGGAATGCTGACAAATTTTATTTATTCAAATCATATATTATTTGTTATAAATAGGAGGCTGAAAAATGTGCACCCCACCAGGTTCGAACAGTCACAGGGGATCATTATGTAATATTAAAATATTTGGCATGGATAACCACTGGGCAAGACTGGCATTCCCAGCTGAGAGATAAATGGCCTCAAGTCAACAAAAACAGGTCACATGATATTGAGGCACATGCTGTGGTCACATTACCATTGCCACACCTTCATTGATTACTTTCAACCACATCAACAATGTCCACCAAACTGCCAATGCACCCAATGCACCCAATGCCAACCAACACCCAACACACTATGCCAGCAAATACATGCTCCACCGCCTCCACCAGGCACAGCGGCTTACGCCACTCATTGTCTCCTCCCTCCAAATCTCACAAGCATGCATTGTCAAGTGCTAAACAATAATATTACTGTAGCCAAGAAGACAAAAATGAAACCCAAGGCCCCCAAAGCACCCAGAGACACACAAACAGTGAACAACAAGGCCAAGGGAGGTGGGGGGAATGGTGGAAAAGGACATGGCCCAAGGGGATGGCAGGGAAAGGGCACCCTGAGGGGCAGAGGGAGGTGAGTCCCAGAACATTGCTCACCTATGCACTCACCACACAGTGTGTCCCCCCCAGGAAAACTGTAAGGGGAACTCCATTTCCGCCTTACTTCGCCGATCTAGCCTTACTTCGCCGAATCTCACTCTGCCGACTTCTACTTCGCCGATTCGCGACTCAGTCATCCCGCCGACTTACGATACAATTTCTCTGCTTACTTCGCGCTCACTCAATTACATTCACTACATCGCACGTTCATTACCTACGCCCACACGCACCCCCACTCTCTACTTCGCGCGCAGTTCGCCACCGGACTTCGCACTTGTTCGGACTATCAAGGGCACGGTCACGTGACCTTCGCTAGCCCAACACGTGTTGTCGTACCGCACCGGGAACGTGTATTTAATGTAGTACTAGGTATATAGCACACCCCCCCTGATGGAGGCTCCTCAGAGTATTCTCTTAGGATCCCCTCCTCAGCGTCGGCCCGCTCTACTAAGTTCGCGCGCACTCCGCCGGAGTTGCCCTTACAGTAGAATACTCTCACCAGCAGAGACCGCGACCTCACTGCAGCCATTGCCAAATTCCGATCGGCAGAAACTGTCAGCTCCGATACAGAATCCGTCAAGACCGCACGAGAATCGCCCTCTCCACCCTCCTCCGAACTAGAAGTGGAACTCCTACTCCGGCCGATGGACGCCGAAACGAGGATGGATAACACGTAGGAGATCTCAATAGGAAGGTGGAGGAACAAGCCGAGCAGCTTAAGAAGCTCACCGACAGCATCAACGCGCTGATCGCGCTCCAAACCGCGGCTCCCCCACCCCCGGTCAATACCCCTGCACCCAGCGCCCCTGTAAATAATGTATCAACACCTCCCCCCGCGACCCACGTTAATTCGGGACGACCTTCGGCACTCCGGCCATCGCTTCCCGATGACTTCGACGGATCGCGCGAACGAGGGCGTGCGTTCATTAACGCATGCGAACTGTATATAAATCTTGTACCACACCAGTTTGCGGATGAAGTGACGCAGGTACGGTGGGCATACACCTTCATGAAGAAAGGCCGAGCGTATCTGTTCGCGGACCGGGCCATGCGATACCAGACCGCTACCGGGAACCCGAAGTACGCGACATGGGCCCTATTCCGCGCCGACTTCGCGGTCAACTTCTTCGTGCAGAGCGAAGCGCAGCGGGCGATTACGAGGTTGGAAACGAGCAGCTACCACCAAGGATCGCGATCGGTGGACGACTACACGGATGAGTTCAGGGATCTCATCGACAAGTCGGGATACAAGGAGGGGTTGACGATTGTGGTGAAGTACCGGAAGGGACTGAGCGGGGAGATTCAGTCGCAGATCGCGACGATGGCAGTGGGACGACCAGCGGACGATCAGCCGGAACAGTGGTATGTAGCGGCGATGAAGTGCGATGAAAACCGCCTCACCAACGAGGCCTTCCTGAGCACTAAACCGGCGGCTCGCGCACCTCCCGCACGCACTACCTCGGTGTTTCGCGCACCGCTGCACTTCTCAGCCCCGACGCTGCAACGGATGGCGCCACCACCACCTCCGCCGCCCCCTGCTCTCCCTCCACCGGTTCCGATGGATGTAGACGCGATGCGGAGGGCTCAAACGAACATCGAGACCTGCCACCGATGTAAGCAGCCGGGCCATTTCTGGAAGGACTGCCCCCTCCGCTACAACACGCGGTTCATGTCAATGGAGGAGCAGCATGAGTTCGCGCAGCACATCTTCACAATGATAGACGCACAAGTCGAACCGCCGGCGGAAGAAGGGGAAACGTTCGCAACCACTCAAGAGGGTTTTGTAGCGGACAGCGAGTGAACAGTACGCCCTCGCTGTCATCTGTAAATAGGTTCGCGGGTTTAGAAGTTGAGAAATTTCCCAAACACCCAAAACTACTACAGAAGCCGTACAAGATACCATCCCCGTCCCTAAACCGCCGCGCCAGAGACTCCCCCGATGAGAACGAGCTCTACCCAAGCGATTCGTAGTCACCGCCACCCCCAGCACTCGCTCGCTGAAGCTCAAGATTGAACTTCAGACGACCGACACAGGCGAGACATTCGCGACGAACAGCTTGGTAGACTCGGGAGCAACGGGCCTTTTCATTGATTCTGAATTCGTGCGGAGGAACAGGTTGACCTCGCGCAAGCTAGTTCGCACTATTCCGGTGTTCAACGTCGACGGCACTCCGAACGAGAACGGGTCTATTTCGGAGATCGTAGACCTCATCCTCCGGTACAACGGTCACTCAGAACGCACCCACTTCGCGGTCACCAGCCTAGGGAAGCAGGATCTCATACTGGGCTACACTTGGTTGCAGGAGCACAACCCGGAGATCAACTGGCAGACCAACGAGGTGAAGATGAGTCACTGTCCCGACAAATGTCGGACCTGCGCGAACGAGGTTAAATCGGAAAAGGCGGAGAAGCGTAAATTGGAGGCCCGCATCAACGCCTGTTGCGCAGGACCCATGCCCGAACCAGAAACAGAAATTGGAGAGGTTCCCGACTCTGAGCACGAAGGAGATATCGCCCTTGAAGATTGCATCGAAGAGGGCGACCGTATCTTCGTGGTCAACATCGGCGAACCAGGACAGTTTCAGAAGGCACCGGAAGAGATTCGGACAACCCAAACCATCTCGCAGCGACTAGCGGAAAAGATCCAAACGGAAGCCCGGAAGAACGCGTCCCAGCAGATCGCAGACTCCTTTGATCGTAATGCGCAACCCAAGACGTTTTTCGATCTAGCACCGGCGCACGTCCACGAATTTGAGGATGTGTTCTCCAAGACGTCCTTCGACGCTCTCCCAGATCGCCGACCGTGGGACCACGCGATCGAACTCGTCCGCGACGCAGAAGGGAAATCCTGCAAGGTCTACCCGCTCTCAGTCGCCGAACAAGCGGAGTTGGACAAGTTCCTCGAGGAGAACCTCGCCTCTGGTTGGATCCGCCCCTCCAAATCGCCAATGGCTTCGCCGTTCTTCTTTATCAAGAAGAAGGACGGTTCGCTACGCCCGGTACAGGACTACCGCGTTCTCAATTCGCTGACGATCAAGAACAAATACCCACTCCCACTCATCTCCGACCTCGTCAACAATCTTTGGGGAGCGAAATACTTCTCCAAATTCGACGTTCGCTGGGGATACAACAACGTCCGAATTAAGGAAGGTGATGAGTGGAAGGCTGCATTTCGCACAAACCGCGGAATGTTTGAGCCCCTGGTAATGTTCTTTGGTCTCACTAACTCGCCGGCAACGTTCCAAACCATGATGAACGAGATATTCCACGATCTCATCATGGAAGGAGTGGTATGTGTCTACATCAATGATATTCTAATCTACACAAAGACACTCGCCGAACACCGCCGAATTACGAGGTTAGTTCTCCAGCGACTCCGCGAACATAAACTGTACCTGCGACTGGACAAATGTGAATTCGAGAAGACCCGAATCGAGTATCTGGGGCTCATTATCTCGGAGGGGCAGGCGGAGATGGACCCGGTCAAGGTTGCCAGAGTAGCGGAATGGCCAACGCCCACGAACAAGAAGCAAGTGCAGTCCTTCTTGGGCTTCACGAACTTCTATCGGCGGTTCATTCGCAACTTCTCCCATATTGCGCGGCCATTGTTTGATCTCACCGGTAAAGACGTGCCTTGGAAGTGGGGTGAGTCGGAGCAGGAGGCATTCGAAGGGTTGAAGGAAGCGGTGTCGTCTAAACTGGTACTGATGTTCGCAGACGACAACCGGCCGTTTAGGGTGGAGGCAGATAGTTCGGATTTCGCGACCGGCGCAGTACTTTCGCAACTCAGCCCGGAGGACGACAAGTGGCACCCGATCGTGTTTTCGTCAAAGAGCCTCAACGCGGTCGAGCGGAATTACGAGATACACGACAAGGAAATGCTCGCCATCATTCGCGCACTCGAAGAATGGCGACACTTCCTTGAAGGCGCGCGACACGACTTCGAGATCTGGACAGACCACAAAAATCTAGAGTACTTCCGGACGTCCCAGAAGCTAAATTGGAGACAGGCCAGGTGGTCACTGTACCTCTCCCGATTCAACTTCTCGCTGCACCACAAGCCCGGACGAAGTATGGGTAAGCCAGACGCGCTATCTCGCCGAGCGGACCACAGCAATGGAAGCGAGGATAACCGCAATCTAGTCCTCCTCAAACCGGAGTTGTTCACAATCCGCGCGCTGGAAGGAATGGTCGTGGAAGGAGAGGAAAGGGACATTCTGCGGGATATTCGGAGAGGCAATCGCGAGGGACATCAGGAGGAAGCGGTGGTGAAGGCAGCGCAGGAGTTGAAGAAGTCCGCAGGAAAATCGGTTTGGAGCGCAGAGTGGAGGGAAGCGCAGGAGTTGCTGTATTTCCGTGATCGCATCTACGTCCCAAAACACGCTGACCTTCGCAGACGTATAGTTGTGCAACATCACGATTCGCGAATTGCGGGACACGCCGGAAGATGGAAGACGTTGGAACTCGTATCGCGCAATTACTGGTGGCCTCAAATGTCGCGCTACATCGGCGAATACTGCAAGACATGCGACCTCTGTCTCCGAACGAAGGCTCAGCGTCAACTTCCAAGCGGCAAACTTAAACCGCTGCCGATTCCGGAAGGTCGCTGGGACGTCGCAAGCGTGGATTTCATTGTGGAACTCCCCGAGTCGCAAGGGCATGATGCGATCATGGTAGTGGTGGACACGGTGGGTAAACGCGCGCACTTCATCCCAACCACGACGACAATTACCGCGCTTGGATCGGCGAGGCTTTACCTCCAGCATGTGTGGAAGTTGCACGGCTTACCGAAGGCTATGGTCTCCGACCGAGGGGTACAGTTCGTGGCGGAATTCACAAGGGAGTTATATCGCATGCTTGATATTAAACTCACAGCGTCTACGGCGTACCACCCACAGACAGACGGACAGACCGAGCGAGTGAACCAGGAACTGGAGCAGTATCTCCGGTTATTCGTCAGCGAGCGACAGGACAACTGGGTCGACCTTTTACTGCTCGCCGAATTCCAGTACAATAACCACGTCCACTCCTCGACACAGCACTCGCCGTTCTTCCTGGACACCAGTCGACATCCACGCATGGGCTTCGAACCACAGACCGCACCATCCCGGCTGGAAACCGTGAACGAATTCCGCGACCAAATGAAGGACACCCTTGAGGAAGCCCGCGCCGCATTAGCCAAAGCCAAGGACGAGATGGCGATGTACTACAATCGCCGCCGAAACCCAACACCCGACTACCAGGTTGGAGACCAGATGTATTTGGATTCGCGCGACATTTGTATCACTCGACCGTCGCAGAAACTGGCTCACCGCTACATCGGGCCCTACCCCATCGAAGCCAAGGTTGGATCGCACGCCTACCACCTCAAACTTCCGCTGGCGCTATCGCGCATCCACCCGGTCTTCCATGTTGTCAAACTCCTACCTGCGCCGCATGACCCAATACCCGGTAGAACGGTCACCGAAGTCCCTGAACCCACTCTCATAGACGGCGAGGTACATTATGAGGTTCAGGAGATCATGGACAGCCGGATTTACAGGAACAAGCTGCAGTACCTGATCGCCTGGAAGGGCTACAGCTACGAACAGAACACCTGGGAACCTGCCGACAAGGTGAATGCGGACGAGTTGGTCGCCGAATTCTACAGACGCAACCCCGGAGCACCGCGACTCGTACAACGCGTCCAATTCGCACAGATCCCGTTCCAACGCCAGCGTGAAGACACGCAAACCTAGAAGGGGGGTAATGTAAGGGGAACTCCATTTCCGCCTTACTTCGCCGATCTAGCCTTACTTCGCCGAATCTCACTCTGCCGACTTCTACTTCGCCGATTCGCGACTCAGTCATCCCGCCGACTTACGATACAATTTCTCTGCTTACTTCGCGCTCACTCAATTACATTCACTACATCGCACGTTCATTACCTACGCCCACACGCACCCCCACTCTCTACTTCGCGTGCAGTTCGCCGCCAGACTTCGCACTTGTTCGGACTATCAAGGGCACGGTCACGTGACCTTCGCTAGCCCAACACGTGTTGTCGTACCGCACCGGGAACGTGTATTTAATGTAGTACTAGGTATATAGCACACCCCCCCTGATGGAGGCTCCTCAGAGTATTCTCTTAGGATCCCCTCCTCAGCGTCGGCCCGCTCTACTAAGTTCGCGCGCACTCCGCCGGAGTTGCCCTTACAAAAACCTCAGGAACCCAAAACAAGGACATGGCTGCCAATGCTCAGGGTGCCCCAGCAGCATGCATGTTTTTTTTTTATCACTCCTGTTGCTAATAGCCCAGGACTGAGCATGTGCTCAATGCAGGAACCGCCAGCATTGCGCCCCCACCTCATGCGTGATCAGCCACCATGCCCACCCTGCCAGTGCAGGGCAAAGTCATCCAAACAACAACTATGGGGTACTAACATGAAGGGAGGGGACCATGCCCCAACAAGCAAAGGCAAACCTTTAAGGCATTGGGAGGTTCAGACATGGTACAGTACAATACCATTGGACTGCAGGTATCCTCAGTCTAGACCCATAATATGACCTGGAGAGCAACTTAGTGTACAGCTCCACCCTGATGGCCCATTACAGATTACTTAGTGGTAATAGGTGTTTCTGCCTGCATGTAGCTGGGTCAAACCCACATGCACTTAATATTATTATATGAACCAAAAAAAAAAAAAAAAAAAAACCCAAATGACAACTGGGCATCTGTGATGCTTGGATATCAAGACAATACCTGAGGAAGATGATGACAATGATGAAGATAGCAGCAGCAGCAGCAGCAACAGTGACAACAAGGCCTGCGGCAACAACAGCAACAGCAGCAGCAGCAGCAGCAGCACCAACAATGGCGTGACAACAACAACTACAATGAGGACAAGACAACCACCACCACCATGAGGATGACAACAACAACAAAGGATGATGATGACAACAGGGACAACAACAAGAAAAGTGGCCAGTGCCACTGCTGCTGAAACCCAGGCCACTGATGATGCTACGGGGGCCAACAGGGGCGGCAGGGGCCCCCACCCATATTAAATTATGTATTTACTATTAATGTATCATGTTCACTATCAATATATGATATTATCCTATCAATGTATGTAGAACATTAGTAAATAAAATAGTAAGTAAACACTTATATGTAAGTAAGTAATTTATAATAGTAAAAGAAAGTAAGTGAGTCTGCACAGACTCTGTGGAGTCCATGCAGAGTCTGTGCAGAGTCCACAAGGACATGTGGAGGACTGTAAAATACAGGAAAATCATCCTATATATCCCCTTGTATAGGATGAAATTCACTCCTTTTATTAGATGAAAATCATCCTATACATCCCCTTTTATGGGATGAAATTCACCCCTTTTATTAGATGAAATTCATTCCATTAATAGATGGTATTTTAACAGTACAATTTCACCCTCTTAAAGGATGAAATATGTGGGATGAAATTTCATCCTATTTTCATACCCCTTAATTTCATCCACTAAACTTAGGAAAAACCCTTTTCATCCATTAAGTGGGGGAAAAACCACCCCCACCAGGTGCACAGTGAACAATAAGGAGAGTAAAGACAATAGAAACAATAAGAAGATGATAAGGATCTAATCATCTGAGATAACAGTGATCAGCATCTGGTCATCTGAGATAACAGTGATCAGCATCTGGTCATCTGATGAGATGCCAAGAATAATAAGAATAATAGAGACAATAGTCTCCAGATCATAATAACCATCTGATAAGGATCAGGTGGATCAGGGATGACAGAAACAGCATATGGTCAGTTCTAACAGGCATGGTGGCTGATCATGCACAAGGTGGGGGTGCAATGCTGGCAGTTCCTGTATTGAGTGCACATTCAGTCCTGGGATGGGGAATTAGCAATGGGAGCAATTAAAAAAAGAAGAACATATGCAGTCAGGTGTGCTTGGCCTTGTTGTTTGCCATTTGTGCATCTCTAGGTGCTTCAGGTGCTTGGGGGGCCTTGGGTTTTGTATGGTTGCTGGATACTATCCCACCCCCTACAATCAGTTTGCACCCTCTTTCAGTTTGCACCTAGATCTTAACATCCACCAGCCCGTTCCCTTAGCGTTTCAAGATCTGACATACTGATACCTCTATGAATATGATCCTGGCATTCTAATACAATTCT
Source organism: Collybia mongolica (assembly GCA_013420905.1). Taxonomy (NCBI): domain Eukaryota; kingdom Fungi; phylum Basidiomycota; class Agaricomycetes; order Agaricales; family Clitocybaceae; genus Collybia; species Collybia mongolica. The sequence goes on from JAAXNY010000004.1 coordinate 2,950,580, forward strand.
ATGTGTTTTTTAACATGGTCAAAAAATGGCCTTTTGTCATGTTTGCCGCCAGTGCCAAATCAGAACTTTAATCCATCACTCAGGCACATGCAGCAAAAACCACTGTGCCCTCACATCAATTACTATTGTTGTGCCAAGGTTGCATTCTTCTTGTACTCGTTTTATGCTGCCAGATTGTTCTTCTGCAAGAGGACACTACCAGCAGACAGATGACCCTGCATATTGTCATGAAAATTATATTCCCATCTAATCTCTGTCTTTTCGATCTTATCTTATCTCTTATCTAGGGGGATTGGCTGTTAATTCATCTATCCCCAGTAGTTACAATTCTCCCATCATTCCCATTGTTCCATTTCATCATTTGATTGATGCTGTATACTACCCTGGTTAAGAGCAAGGGGTCAACATATCAGCTGGGAGGAATCATGTGCAAACTGACAACTGCTGTTACCAGCACAGGAGGACACCTTACTTGATTGGTGTGATCACTCTGTGAGTTCAGGAAAGCCTTACACCTCATTAACCCTTTGTTAACATGCAAGGAACATCAGTGGTGACTTCCCTGAAAGGTGATGGCACAATAATTTTGAGCAACATCACCCAGCTCTCATTGGTGTGAGGCCATCTAAGCTCGATCCAAAGTGTGCTAAGAACTTTAATGAGGTTATAATCGGAGATTATTATGATAAGCAGGAGGACTTACATGAAAAGCATGATGGGGTCCCACCCGAACACCTTTGGAATATGGATGAGAAGGGGGTTCAAATGGGTGGTGGGCAAAAGAATCTTGGGAGAAAATATTACTACCTAAGGAAGCAGCATAGCAGGAAGGTCCCAAGTGACTGCTACCATATCAGCTCTGATAACCTTGAGCTAGTCACCATTCTTGAATGTATCTCTGCTGCGGGGGATGTGGCTCCTCCTTCTTTTGTTCTTACAAAAGGTCCACTACCTGATTTACATGGCTTGGAATTGCCAATTGGACTGTAAGTTCAATTCAATCTTATGTACAACACTGAATCCAATGCTGACATCACTTTCATCAGAATTGGTTGCTCAGAATCTGGTTGGACAGATAATGAGTATTGCGTGCAATAGCTAGAAAAAGTCTTCATTCCATATGCATATAGTAAACATGTATGTGACAACAAACCAATAATTCTCACCATGGATGGTCACAAATTGCACAAGACACCAGAATTAAAGCGATTTCAAGGACATCAAAATTATCCTATTCTGCTTCCCTTCCAAAACCACACATAAGACTCAGCCACTCAATGTTGGGGTGTTTAATTCCATTCAGCATGCATGGCAAGCAACATGCGACCAGTGTATTGTGGAGAACATTACAATCAACCAGTACACTGTCATTCAGGAGTATGTTTGTAGTGCACAAAAATGCATAACACCTGAGCTTATCAAGAAAGCATTCAAGAAAACCGGAATCTACCCACTCAACCAACATGTCTTCACAAAGGAAGATTTTGCACCCAGCATGGCAACTTCTTCACTTGCCCATGTACCAATCTCATACCCAGAAGCAGCCCCTACATCTGATCCTGCCATCCCAAGTGATGCCAAGAGTGAAGTCAAAGATGATGATGATGATAACAATTTCTGGTCAATATCTGATGATGACAGTGACTCCAAGCCCAGTGATTGTATAACACAAGATTTTATGGACAAGGATCACAATGAAAATGACAATGGTCAAGACAATGAGCAGGATTTGCACACAGAGATTCCTAGAATATTGCATTCTTCATCTGTCAATTCAGGAGAAGATTTGGTACCTCATCCCCGTGTTATGCACTCATCATCCTTGCCAATGATTGAAACAACTCTTCATCCTCCAAAGGTCGTTTCCCTCATGCAGGATGAGATGCTCAGCCCCAAGCAAATGCTTCAAGAGCTTCAGGCAGCCCGTTTCCAGCTCTGGCAAACACATCAAACTATGCAGTTTTGTCACTCACAGCTGTTGGCAGCAAATGCTCATTGCACAATCATCCAATGAGAGCTAGGTGATGTTCAAACACAGCTTGCTAATGAACAGAAGAAGAAGGCCCAAGGCTCATCAAAAAATAAAGCACACATTGTCACAGCATTAGAGCTCAAAGCTTCTTTCAACACTGAGGAGATTGAGCGGGCAGAGAAGGAAGGTGTTGCTGCCAAGAAGGGAAAGGAGAAAGAAGCATCAACTGCAGCACAGGCTGTGCATATCACTCATGATATCACATTGAAGGAGTACAATATGCCACTCTCCTCCCTGAAGCACAAAGAGGAGTTTTTAGCACTTGCTGGTGCCCTTGAAATCTCAGATGCTGGTACAATCAGCAACCTAACAAAGCACATCAAGGATCACCTCAATACACACCCTGAGCTAGCAGAACAGCAGAGGTTCTCTGGTTTATACAAGGCTGCTGGATCACAATGTCAGAATCATACTCAGATTGTCATTAATGCAACAACAGCAGGTCCTTCAAACACCAATGACCATAGTATGTACCCTGGACCACCCATCAACAGCTTTGCATAACCTCCAGCACCAGTGCCATACCAGCTCCGGCACAAGCTTTCATCCCAACACCCTTCAAGCCATCATCCACTGGCACCTGGATATCCTACTGTGCAGATTGCAACCATGACCATGTCAGCAGCAGGCCCTGGTATACAACTACAATTTCTGCCAGCACCACCTGGATTCCAGCCACAATATTACAATCCATATTATCAAGTTCCGCCATAGATGGACTTCCTTGTTAAATAATATGATACATATACCTACATTGTAGATAAGTAGATTAGATTGTTATAATCAAATATAGATAATTGGCCTCAGTTAGTTTGTCTCTTGGCGTTTCATTCTGTAACTTGTTTGCTGAAACCAACTGTTGTGACATGTCTGTGACAAACTGAAAGAGGGTGCAAACCAATTGTAGGGGGTGGGATAGTATTGGTGTTGGGTGTTGGTTGGAATTGATGGTGTTGGTTGGTGTTGGGTGGCATTGGGTGTGTTGGCAGTTTGGTGGAGGTTGATGTGGTTGAAGATAATCAACAAAGGCATGGCAATGGTAATGTGACTGTGGCATGTGCACATAATCATGTGACTTTCATGTGTAGACTTGAGGCCATTTACCTTCCAGCTAGGAATGCCAGTCTTGCACACCAGTTATGAATGTTAAAAATATTATGTAAAGCTCATGCCCATGCATGTTTGAACCTTGTTGGGCACAAATCTTTCAGCACCATTATGTTATATCATTCAATAACAAATAGTACATAATTTGAGTCAATAAAAATTACATTAGTAATTTGATTAGAAATGATATTAGTCAGTGTCTGCAGACTGGCCATGCAGACTCTACAAGCTGTCTGGCTGTGCTTGTCTGTATGTCTACATGAAATTACACAGATTGACATGGACTTGGCTTGGACATGGACTATCATCTGACTGAGTGTCCTGCCAAATGAGTCCATGTGTCTGCACGGAGTCCACACAGAGTCTGCACAGGTTATGTGGCTTAGTGTAAAGACCTCATTTTACAGGCTAAGGTAAAGGCAGGATATTGGCCAGTTGGGCTGCAATCTCAGGTGTAGAGGTATATCTGTTGCTATCAATCCTATACATTAAAACAGCTGGGTGTTTTGACCCTAGCTTTGCTGACCTAATATTCACTTTGCAGACTAAAAATATGATTAATCAAAAAAAGATGACAAATATTGAATGGATGCCTGAAACAGAAGCAGGCAGCATTTGCCATTGGACACATCATTTAGTCATGTGACCAAAAGCATCCAGCATCAAATTTGTAAAATGTGTGCCCTCAGGCTTCTAACTACTAGCTCCTGTGTCCATTTGTTGCTGGGATCTGGAAGTGGTGTCATTCTTCTTTCTCCCCTCTCATAATACATTCTGGAAATCAAATCAATTAAATAGAGTTTCATGGCTATAGCCTGTTGATTACAAAATACTTATTAAGGCATGCATAATAGTTTCAAGGCTCAATTGAGGTATACAGGGAAACATATAAGATTTTGTGCAATCTAGAAAATGCCTTATATTGTAGGCAGGAACATATTACATGTATTTGTTGTGAGACTAATTACCATCTCATTTACAAAACCAAAAGCCATGATCATGATTCATCATCTATTCTTGCCACAGTAAAAATAAGAATGAAGCAGATGGATCTCTTCTAAAACACCAAGGTATTTTGTTGTAAATTTCAATTTTACAGTTGTTTTTTAGGGTGGTATGGAAGAAAAGAAAATCAATGACATTTGTAGCCAACTGCAATCTGCACTCCAATGACCATATATCAGGAGCTCCCTTTATATTTTTGTGTAAATATTATTTGCCCTCAGAATGGACAAGCCACCCCCCCATGCCAAAGGCACAGGTAGTAACCTTGTATTGACAACTGCAAAAGGATTATCACCCAAAGGTTGGTTAGCAGGTTGGGCATTACCTGAGTTAAAAGGAACAGGGTCAGGTATATTCTGACACTATAGAGTGCATTGTAATTCAGGACTCTCCATAATACATTCTTGCTGAAGACTTTCTCTTTCAGCATTGTGGTTATGTTCTGGAGTATTTGGAGGAGTGATATCACTGTCAAAAGACATTAGTTATATCACAAACACCACTGAAAAGTTCACTGTTATATGGGGCCAGGGTTTTCACATATGAGGGTTGAGGAAAAGAGTGTCATTGCAGCAATCAATTATGATCAGGGATTGATCATTTGATCATGTGACACAACCAGCTTTTTTGCTTGCCAGAAGCCTTTTTGTTGCCAACTGACCTGCTTTAGTCATCTAACTATTAGTCACACTGGGGGAAACACATTGAACATACTTTTGAATGTACTCATTAGACCAACAATGTAATAAGGTTGAATATATTCTGAATATCCTAAATGTATATTATAACATACATGCAATGTATAAGTCCTGAATATACACAAGGTATATACTGCAGCACTTTTTGGGAATATACATTTGATCATACCATGTGTATCAGATACAGGATAAGCACAGAATATACATCAGCTGTATGCCAGTTTGGTTCACATTTGGTTTGCCATGCCAAGACAAACCATTCAGTGATACCAAAACAAGCTCCCTGACATGTGTGACCCAGTGACAGTATTTCTGCCTACTTGCATATACTTTTTTGGGATAATGCATCATGTGCATCAGGTGGCTCATCTTGGCATCATGAATGGTTTGTCTTGGCATGGCAAGCCAAATGTGAACCAAATTGGTATACAGCCAATGAATATTCTGTGCTTATCCTGTATCTAATACACATGGTATAATCAAATGTATATTCCCAAAAAATGCTGCAGGATATATCTTGTGTATATTCAGGGCTTATACATCATGTGTACATCATAATAAACATTTAGGAATTCAAAATATATTCAACCTTATTACATCATCAGTCTAATGGGTACATTCAAAAGTATGTTCAATGTGTATTTGGTGCCAAAACAAACCATTTCCCCCAGTGTCAGCTTAGGCAGGGTCAAAATGTCATTCTGTTTTAATGTATAGAACAGACAGAAGACAGAAGATGCATTGACCTGTACATACTAACTTATTCCCTTCCAATATACATTCAGTTCCTGCTTACACAACACTCCACCACTTGTTTAGTGTGTTGAGAACTTTGTCCTCTTCCACAAGCAGTCCTAGCATACATTGGCCATGTGTGTACATAGGACACTCCAGTTATACCACCACCAAACTATGATCTTTTAAAAAAGGTTGAAAGTTTTGCCATTCCTTTCACACTAACCCCTTTCAGCTTTTCCACACCTTGAGAGGTTTTTACAATCTTCCTCTTTTTTGCTTCTCCATTCACCAGTTTGTTGCCCTGCCCTCTACCTTTAGGTTTCATGTCAACATCCAAACTGACAGCCTCAATCTCAGCTATTTGTAGGTAAGCATCAAGGACCTGGAAGCTAAGATAGAGAATGAGATGAAGAGTAAGCATTAGCAAAAACAAAGAATTACTCATAAGATGCAAACAGCATTGCCCGCATATCCATAGGGAGATATTGACTGAGTAAATCACAAGTTGCTCTGATTTGACCAGCTACATTATGTTCAGCCTCTGATTCCACCAGAGTTGAACATAACTGACCTTTCAAAATTTCATCTCTCCCATCTTCCATGAGCCCATCCTTGGCAAAGCCTCTTACCAATGTCCGCGAAATTTCCAAAGTGGGAGAAGCCAAAAGCCGGGCAACTTTGGTTCGAAGGTACTCAATGGTCTTTGATGGGGAAAAACGATATACAACAATCTCCTCTGTAATATCTGATGGAGAATCAGAGGTTGGCTAGTACCTGCATTGAAGAATAGTGAGATATACCTTTAACATCACAGACACATTTGAGCGCTTCTTTAACATAAGTCAAGGAAACGAATCGTAAAACATCCTCGCTGAGGATCTGAAGTGATTGATCATGATGTGACTGAGAAGACCTTTGAAGTTCGACAGAGGCTGCTTCAAAGATGTCATCAGCCGGAAGAAAATTCTCTGGAGTTCTGTCATCCTAAATCAATGGCAATCGGAGCAGCACGCAATATGTGTAGAATACGTGCTTACTCGCTGCACAGCACGCAAGATAGGGATGAGAAGGAACACAGGATCAATAGGTGTAATAATGAGAAGTTTGCCGTCTGTAGTTTATAAGTACAGAAGCATTGATAAAAATGTATGAGGGCTCACCGGCTAGAACTTGACTTCCCATGAGCCACGAGCGACCGTCTGGAGGATACACTGCTTGAACTTCCAGGATCCTACTCTGAGATATAGATTGGGCTTTGTCGGAAGCAATTTCACAGGGTATAAATAAAGAAGGAATGCCTAAATAAGGATTGACGACGATACCCCACTATGAGCATTCTACGACTTACCAGTTCTTGGATGAGGAAGACGTAAGAAATTCAGTTTTTCCAGTCCCTGGCTCTCCTCAGCTTGCGTGAGTTGGATAGCAGACAATGATTGCAATATGTCTGTTCATGAATGTTAGTCATGTGAAGCCCAACGGTGGACGGTACGCACCCAGCGGAAGAATACCAACGTGGGTCGCCATTTGTGCTCCTTTGCCAAGTTCGACAGCGAGTGGATGTGAAAACCAGGGGTACTCGGTGGGCGTGGTTGTTGTAACTGAACGCGTCTGTCACACATGTGACAAAGTGTTCGTGATGCTTACGCGTTGCTGAGGAGCTGATTATCATTGTGACCGTAGCAAGGTCTCCAACTTCCTTTTGACAAAAGCACCCCCCTAGTGGACTACAAAAGGGGAAATTTCAGGGCGCTTGTGATATGTTTAGACAGAAGGGAAAAACGCGCATGGGTCTATTCATCATTATGGTCGTGGTATGCTGATTGTTTTCATTATGATCTTAACATCAACCGGTTCGCTGTAAGCTATCCCTAGAGGTGCAACCATACGACAGGAGAAGCGATGATCTTAGTGGCCATGACATAGGCGACTCGTCTGAAATGCCACCTGGAAGCTGATGCTCAAGTTGTTTGGCATTTAACTGGGAACGCACCCGCTTCAGTGTAGTGCAAATGTTCATTATTTTGTGACAATACGTTTATTAAACATCGTTCAAGGGATTCTAATCCAAGAAAATAAGGCACCTTCGAGGTTGTGTCACTTTGATTACGCAAAATTAATGTACTGCCTTCAGGAAACGTACACCAGAACCCCCCCACCTTACCTCCAGATGGGATTTTCCGCCTTGACCAAATCACCGCTAAACAACACAGCTTTGACCTTCCTCAGTTTATGCAATGATAACTACCAGGAAAATCCCGACAAGGAACAGTTGTGTGTTTTCTCGCCTACCTCAAACTTATGGACTTTCTTGAATATGTTCAACGGACTGGGTGGTCGGTAAATTCTAGAATTTGTTGGCTTTGACCCTCTTACTGATCCCAGTACGCTGTTGTATGGCCCCTCAGATTACCGAAGGCATAAGACAATCGAGAAGTCGTACATAGCTATACTCTCAAATGAATCACTGGGTAGATTCCCCTACAAAACATTGAAAGCCGCTAAGGTTTTTTCACTAAAATGAAGTAGGACGGTGGAACCCCCACAGAAAGGCGAAATAACTCCTGACCAATCGGCAATGCTAACCATCCGATTCTCATTCATAGACCTTGTACCGCCCCAGCCACTCGTCCACCCCCACTTCCCTTCCCGTCCTTGACTATCTGCACCAATATCGTTTCCTTGTGATGAAACTACAAGAATGTTAATCTTCGGCCCAGTGGTAGTTAAAGGAAACAGGACTCAGGGGGGTCAGAAAGGACCGGAAAGGTGTACAAGACTGCACATGCGATGGCCGGTCAAATTACAATGCCTAAACATTACAAGGTATTCTAAATGATAGTCTAATTGGATTTCTGCTGGTCACCTAAGATATGACAAGGCACCCGTTCAACGATGACGGGAGTTTGACATGATCTTTGGAGGCGTCAATTACAATCTTTCTGCATATTGCAAAATCCTCCCTACCGATCAACAATGGGACGTTACACATTACACCATTTGACATATCACCACCCAGGCAGACATCATATATTACGTCGCAGTCAACTCGGCCTTGTATTCCTGACGTAAAGACCTCCCCGGGTCCTGGTTTATATGACGTTTGCAAGGACTTCGTGGCCTGTAAATAGCATAAATCTGAGGGATACAGCCACGTACGAGAGACTAGAGATCACCGCCGCGGGCGGCTAACAACATTATTTATAGCCACAGCCCCTTGGGTTACAACGCTAGTACCAACTTCAGAAACATATGTGCATCGTCAACACGGATGGTATGTAGGTGTCAGGTTGAAAATAACATTACATCTGATAGCCCGGATCCCAGGATGTGTTGCCCAAAGTTCAAACCAACCTTACCCAGCCATTGAGTCAGGGTTGCCTTAAGCACATGAGTAAGCAATTACCTCTCTTCGGAAAGACCTCACTAATACAAGTGTCATGTCTAGTTATGAAGTTGGTCAGTCTGGGAGGGATTCTTTGCTGGTGGCAAAGCACACTGCACAACTGGATTCAGTTCCTCCCAACAGAGGGCCAATTCACTTGATAATTTATCAATACCTTAGTTTTGAATCACTGAGGTAAGAAGTAGGGCTCAGGAAGAAACTCCAAGGTTAGTAACTAACAGGTTACTTACATGGCAGCTTTGGGGGGGGTTATTCACAGACATTAATAACATGTTAAAAATTGTTAATAATTGTGAAGAAATTCCTCCCCCCTACCAATCCCAGTTAGGCCCTTCCCCCTGTACTTTACAGTCCCCCACATATCCTTGTGGACTCTGCAAGGACTGCACAGACTCTGCACAGACTCCATGTGGATTCCACAGAGTCCGTGCAGACTCACTTACTTTCTTTTACTACTATAAATTACTTACTTACATATAAGAGTTTACTTACTATTTTACTTACTGACATTCTACATACATTGATAGGATGATATTATATTTTGATAGTGAATATGATACATTAATAGTAAATATATAATTTAATATGGGCAGGGGCCCCCACTGCCCCCATTGTCCTTGTTGGCCCCTGCAGCATTGTTAGTTGCCTGGGTTTCAGCAGTGGCAGCACTGGCCACTTTTCTTGTTGTTGTCCCCATTATTGTTGTTGTCCTCATGGTGGTGGTGGTCATCTTTGTCCTCATTGTAGTTGTCATTGTTGTCACACCATTGTTGGTGCTGCTGCTGCTGCTGCTGTTGTTGTCATTGCCATAGGCCTCATCATCACTGTTGCTGTTGCTGCTGCTGTTATCTTTGTCATTGTCATTGTTGTTGTTGTCTTCCTCGGTGTTATGAAAATTATATTCCCATCTTATCTCCATCTTTTTGATCTTATCTCATCTCTTATCTAGGGGGATTGGCTGTTAATTCATCTATCCCTAGTAGTTACAATTCTCCCATCATTCCCATCTTTCCATTTCATCATTTGATTGATGCTGTATACTACCCTGGTTATGTTTGGTTTACCTCTCTCCATATTTATTCTACTCTGGTCCCCCTTAGGTAGTTGTATATATACTGCACCTCTAGCTACTTGTTCTGTAGTCTTGATCTTGTCTATTCCCTGCAATACAGACAGGTCTTCTCAACTCTCTATCTCTGGTGCTCTCTCCCCTCTTCTATTCTCTGATATCCTGCAGTGACTGTTATTGTTGCATTGCTGACACCCAGGTATCATCTTGATATCCGAGCATCACAGACACCCGGTTGTCATTTGGGTGACTTTGCCCTGCACTGGCAGGGTGGGCATGGTGGCTGATTGTGCATGAGGTGGGGGTGCAATGCTGGCAGTTCCTGCATCAAGCACATGCCCAGTCCTGGGATGGGCAATTAGCAACAGGAGTGATTGAAAAAAATGCATGCAGTGAGGTGTGCTGGGGCACCCTGGGTGTTGGCAGCCATGTCCTCCTCATTTTGGGTTCCTGAGGTTTTCCTGGGGGGGGATGCACTGTGTGGTGGGTGTGTAGGTGAGCAGTGTTCTGGGACTCACCTCCCTCTGCCCTTTCCCCACCATCCCCTTGTTCCGTGTCCTTTTCCACCATTCCCTCCAATTCCCTGGGCCTCATTGTTTGCCATTTGTGTGTCTTTGGGTGCTTTGGGAGCTTGGGGGGCCTTGGGTATCATTTTTGTCTTCTTGGCTGTAGTGGTATTCTTATTAGCACTTGCGAGATTTGGAGGGAGGAGGTGATGAGTGGTGTAAGCCACTGCATATGGTGGAGCTGGTGGAGTGCATGGTTGCTGGCATAGTGGCATTGGGCATTGGTTGGCATTGGGTGGCATTGGGTGTGTTGGGTGCATTGGCAGTTTGGTGGATGTCATTGATGTGGTTTTTTTTTTTTTTTTTGGTTCAACATTTTATATAGCGATTGTACCTAATACATGCGTCGCTCACTTTGCAAAGTAATTATGGGATAGAGGGTGGAGGGGACAAAAGACAAAGCACCGTCAAGCTGAGGTGTCCCAGGGTGGCCGAAGTCACACCAGGAGTGTCGCGGGTCAAAGGCCCATTTTACGCAGACCGGTAAGGGTCGAGCTACGCCAGGGGGTTGGCCCCCCGCCACGGTGCACCACAGCAGGAAGTGGATCAAGTCCACTGATTATCCTGGTCCGGAAGAAACGCAAGGCACACCTCATAACACGAATCCACCTAACACGGTGTACCACCCCCAGCCTGAGTTGGACTAAGGAACATCAAATGCAAACGCAGTCTCGTTTGCCTCAAGGAAATCCACCAGCCACTTGTACAGCAGCTGTTGTTTTGGGGGTGTTTCCCGTGTGTGAGATGGGCAATGGCAAAGTACGTATGGCACAGATTCCATGGGGAATCCGCACCTACAGGCTGTGGGCTCTTCAGGGAAGAACCGAGATCGGAATGTCCCTATGGGGGCATGTCCGGTTACGCAGCATGTTAAGCATGCGGTGAGACCATGACTATGTCCGGTCTTATGCATCCAGGGCCCACTTTTGACATGGGTTGGAGTGAGTGGGGTGTCCTTCTTCTCATAGAGAGGGAGGAAGTTCTTGCCAATGTACTTTGGGGACTGGAATAGTGACTTCCAGCCGCCAAGCATGCATGTGACTGCCCTGTTCCTAGCGAAGTCAGCAGATATAACCAGCGCCCCCCCCCGCCTCGACGCGTGTTGAGGTGGCGAGGATGTGTGCCAGTTGGTGGTCCTCTATCTCCACACCGGGCGTGATGTGGTGAAAGTGGACAGAGTTACCAGGATTGTGTTGGAGCCAAGGCACCAGCATGCGACAGATGGCAAGGGACGAGTGTTGTCCAGAGTGGTGAGATGCATCCATGCACAGATGGAGTGCATTTGTAGAATCGGAAAAGACATGTATCTGATGTACATCATCAAGTCCGATTTCCCTGGCTTGAGTAATGCCCTCTGCAATTGCTTGCAGTTTGGCACCATCAGGTGTGGAGAGACCGGCCACAGCCCAGTCTTCATATAGATCGCCCTCATGCCATGCCCAGTAAACCGAGACTGACTGAAGAGGGAGTGGGGGAGTTGACATGTCTGTAATGATACAGATGTGGTTGGGAGAGTGGGAGGCCGCGTCTACAGCCCCCTTGAGGGATGTGGAACGATCTTCCATAAACTTTTTGTGTTCCTTATCTGCCTTTGACGGAGGGGAAACAATATCATAGACAATACGCCTTGGATATACATCCTTGGGGCGAGAGCCAGGGTGGTTAAGAGGGTGGACAGGGTCCAGATCCTGGGATGAGAGGTCGAGGTTAGACCACGCCTCTGTGATAGGGGACTTCAGATCACCATTGATCTGATTTTTGAGGGTCTCGACTGAGAATTTGTGTTTCCCATCGACTAGCCGGCAAAAGGCATGGGTTGCCTGTAGCGCTCGGGTGCGGACATGACTGCGTTCCACCAGCTTCTTAACATGAAGGTGAATCGGAGGTAAGCCCGCAATTGTTTCTGCTGCCCCCATGGGGCTGGTTTTGAAGGCGCCGGTAATCCAGAGGCATGCACGCCGCTGCATTTTCTGGAGGGAGTCGAGGGGGCCTACCATGCAGGCTCCTTCGTATAGCCATAGCCTGCTCCCATATGTAGCTATGGGGAGAACACAGGCACGGTACAGCACTCGTTTGTGTTTGGGCCTAAGCCCACGAACTGAGTTGCCAAGGGCGAGCATGGCCCGCACCGATGTGAGGGCCTTGTTCGTGTAGCGTTTGACATGTTCCCTGAAGGTGAGGGGCCGGTCAAAAAAGAAGCCCAGATAGCGCCATATGGTGCCAGGGCAGAGTGGTGTATCACCTGTATACGGTGCATAGCCTAAGTTGATGTCGGGGTTAGCGTCACTGTGTTTCCGAGAGAAGTGAAATCCCTCAGACTTGCTGTGTTCGAGGACTAGGCCCATGGCCTGGGTCAGTTTGAAGACGACCTTGTATGCTCTCTTGAGCTTGGCTAGGTTTGTGTCCCATGACTCGGACTGCGCAATAATTGTGCCGTCATCAACATAGGAGATGAGAGTGGACTCTCTGACCCTTCATTCAAATTCCTTGAGGAAGGGGGAGAGGCAGAGAGCAGAGAGGATGGGGGACAGGGCCGAGCCCTGGCCTTCATTGATGTGGTCGAAAGTAATCAATGAAGGTGTGGCAATGGTAATGTGACCATGACATGTGCCTCAATATCATGTGACCTGTGTTTGTAGACTTGGAGCCATTTATCTTCCAGCTGGGAAGCCAGTCTTGCCCAGCAGTTATGAATGTCAAAAATATTATGTAATGCTTGTGCCTGTGCATGTTTGAACCTTGTTGGGTGCAATTTTTTCAACACTGTTATGTTATGTCATTCAATAACAAATAGTACATAATTTGAGTCAATAAAAATTACATTAGTAATTGGATTAGAAATAATATTAGTCAGCATTTGCAGACTGACCATGCAGACTCTACAAGCTGTCCAGCTGTACTTGTCCATGTGTCCGCATAAAATTATGCAGATTGATGCAGACTGGGCATGGACACAGACTGTTATCTGACTGAGTGTCCTGCCAAATGAGTCCATGCACAGTCTGTGCAGAGTCTGCATGGGTTATGTGGCTTAGTGTAAAGACTTCCCTTCCCCTTCATCTTCCTGCACTATATCTGGCCCTTTTACTTTCTTCTGAGTGATATTAACCACTCCTGAACTTTCTGAGAACATATTAACAAAAATTGGAAATGTAAGATCAGTCAAGTAAGGTTTTTAGAGCTTGTAATGGAGCCATGAGGTTAGGCTGGTTATAGATGGAAGGGAGAGGTTTAACTGTTAGATTACATAGATTAAATGGTCAGAGACTGCTGACAAGCCTAGCTACACTGTAGGCATGTTAATTTGCTGTTTCACTGCATTTTGCTTGCACTGTATGACACACAGCATAGCTGGATTGCACATACCACTCCCTTCACCAGCTACCTTCAATTTGCCATACTCTACCTTTATTTGCCTGTTTGCTTGCACTCATTTGCTAGTTTGGACTTAGTGACTTCTTGTAAGGGGAACGCCCAATTCCGCACTCAAACCTCCTGACCTTGCACATCAGAAATCACATTGGCATTGGCACCTGACCTTGCACATTGGGATTGGCATCAGCAACCGCACTTGTGCATTGGAACTCACACCCACACATTGGCACTCACACCCACACCTCCAATTTCAAGTCAGACTTCAGTTGGAGAACACATAGCTTGCTTGTAGATAATGTACAGTATGACCCTGAACCACATGGCTACAATGGGAACTCCCCACTACTGTTAGACTAGGTATATAGGATAGAGACACCTAGCAGAGGATCCCTAGAGTATTCTCTTTGTTTTTCCTCTGCTAGGTGAGTACATAAACTCTACTATACTACTAAATATAACTTTGGATTTCCTCTGCTAGATCACACATTGGCTGATCTTGGTCAGCATGGCACAATGTAGAGTTGCCCTTACAGTAGAATACTCTCACCATTGGAGACTGGACTTGCATGCAGTGTCCACCATAGGCACATTCAGAGTTGACAGTGACTTGGAGCACTCTACCACCTCTGCAAATTACAGCATGCAACTCTCCCTCTCCATCCAACACTGAACCCAACCCCAGAAACTCACACTCTAGCATGGATCAAGACTCGCATGTTGATACACTAGAAAATGAATTTACCACACTCCAGACTACAGTTGCAAACCAAGCAGAAACACTTCTAAAGATGTCTGAACAACTGTCCATACTTGTAGCCTAACTATCTGTACCAAACACCCTGCCAACTACTGCCACTCCTTCTGCCAATATGACTGCTCCAACACTGCAACCTGTGCAACAAATAGGTGGCCAACTCAAACCAGCCACACCAAATGACTTCAATGGAATGTGTGAAAAGGGATGCACCTTCCTCACTTCATGTGAACTGTACATGTGACTAGCTCCATTACAGTTTCCCAATGACAGTGGATGCTGTCCTACATGAAAATGGATTGTGCACACCTTTATGCAGATCAGATACTGTGGCACCAAGAAAAGAATGGGTACCTACCATATGCAACTTGGGGCGCATTCCAAGAAGACTTTGTCAAAATGTTCTGTGTGCAAAATGAGGGCCAGCAAGCACTCACCCAACTTGAAACCGACCAGTATCACCAAGGTTGGAGAATGGTGGACAAGTACACCAATGAGTTCCAAGACCTCATTGAACAAGCAGGGTACATGGATGGCCTAGTCATTGTCATCAAGTACCGCAGGGGTCTCAACTGCAAAATTCAGAAACAGGTTGCTACAATGACATTAGGACGACCCAAGGATGACTGCCCAAGTGAATGGTATGATGTGGCATCTTTTTTTTTTTTTTTGTTCAACATTTTATATACCAACTGTACCTAATACATGTGCTGGTCACTACAAGTAGTAATTGGGGGAATGGGGAGGGGGGGCAGAGGACAAAGCACCGTGGAGCTGGGATGCTTGCCTGACTAAGGTTGAACTAGCAAATGGAGCTGGAGCTCATTGTACACAGGCCAGAAGGGCCAATCTACGCCAGGGGGTAGGCCCCCCACTGCAGTGCCCTGCAGTGGGTGGTGGCTTCGAGTCCGCCAATTATCCAGGTTCGCATGTTCAGGCAGGGAGCACCCTATAGCCATCACTTAGAACACTGAGTACTGCCCCTAGCCTGTTTAGGACTAGGGAATGTCAAACACGAATGCACTCTCGTTCTCCGAGAGGAAGTCAACCAGCCACGCATAGCACAGCTGACAGCTGGGCTTGTCTTCCCGTCCATGTTGCGGACAGTCATATAGGACATGTTGTACGGTTTCCAGGGGAGCACCACACCTACAGGAGACAGATTCTTCCTTGAAGAATCATGCTCGGAATGCCCCAATTGGAGCATGTCCAGTGATGCATCACACCACACAGGTGGTCAGAGCATGGCTGTGACCAGTCTTGCACATCCACGGCCCATTGTTTACATGGGTCAGGGTGAGCGGGGTGTCCTTTTTTGCATAGAGCATCAGGAAGTTGGAGCCAATATACTTCTTGGACTGGAAGAGAGACTTCCAGCCATCAAGCATGCATGTGACTGCTTCGCGTCATGCAAAGTCAGTAGATATAACCAGCGCTCCACCTGCCTGAACACGAGTCGAGACAGCGCTGATGTGTGCCAGTTGGTGGTCTTTGATCTCCACTCCATTTGTAATGTGGTGGAGGTGTATCTTGTGGATGGCGCGGAGCTGCAGCCAAGGCAGCAGCACCTCGCACACTTTGAGGGCAGATGCTTGACCCGAGTGGTGAGACACATCGAGGGAATGCCTAAGGGCGTTGGTGGAGTCAGAGAAGATGTGGACATCATGGATGTCCTCTAGTCCAATGTCAGCTGCCTGTTGGACGCCTTCCGCAACTGCTCGCAGCTCGGCGTCATCAGACGTAGAGAGGCCAGTAGCGTACCAGTCCTCATATAAGTCCCCGGCGTGCCAGACGCAGTAGACCGTGACTGACTGCATGGGAGGAGGGGGAGTGGATGCATCAGTGATAATGCAGATGCTCCATGGGGAGTGAGAGGCCTCATCGACAGCGCTCTTCAGCAATGTGATGCAGTCTTTCATGAAATCCTCGCGGTGATCACTGCCCTTAGGTGGGGGGGTGGCGATATCATAGACTATGCAATCAGGGAACAAGTCCCTGGGGTGCATGCCCGGACGGGGTCCAGATCCAGGGAAGAGAGGCCAAGGTTAGCCCAGGCCTCTACAACAGGCGATACGAGTTTCCCAAGCCTACAGCTTGGGTTGCGGGCATTGAGGGTCTCAACAGAGAATTTGTGGTTCCTGTCGATGAGGTGACGAAAGGCATGCGAGGCCTGAAGCACATGTGAGTGGACATGACTCCTTTCCACCAACTTCTTGACATGAAGGTGGATGCCTGCAAGGGTCCCACCAGCCCCGTTTGGGGATGTCTTGAAGGCACCAGTGATCCAAAGGCAAGCGCGCCTTTGCATCTTCCGGAGGTTATCGAGGGGGCCTGCCATGCGGGCCCCTTCATACATCCAGAGCCTGCTCCCATATGTAGCAATGGGGAGAACACAGGCTTGGTAAAGCATTCACTTGTGCTTGGGCCTAAGCCTGCGCACGGAGTTGCCGAGGGAGAGCATAGCCTTCACAGAGGTGAGGGCTTTGTTTGTGTATCGCTTGATGTGCTCTCTGAATGTGAGGGGACGGTCAAAGAAGAACCCAAGGTAGCGCCAAATGGTGCCAGGGTGGAGGGGGGTGTTCCCAGTATATGGGGTGTAGCCAAGGTCAATGTCAGGGTTGATATCGCCATGTTTTTGAGAGAAGTGGAATCCCTCAGACTTGCTGTGTTCAAGAACCAAACCCATCGCCTGGGTGAGCTCGAATATGACTTTGTAAGCTCCCTTGAGCTTAACAAGGTTCTGTTCAAACATGTCTGATTGCACTATAATGGTGCCATCGTCCACGTAGGAAATTAGTGAAGCTATGTGAACCCTCTGTTCAAATTCCTTGAGGAGGGGTGCGAGGCATAGAGCAGAGAGAATAGGGGACATGGCAGAGCCCTGTCCCAGACCAATGCTGGACGGGAAGAGCAGGGACAGTTCGTCGTCCCATGCGTATCTAGTATGACAATCAATGAGGTATGACCTGAAGAACGCAACCACTTCTGGCGCAAATCCCTGTCTCTCGAGAATGTGTAGGAGGACCTCATGGTTTATGGATGGAAAGAACTGAGCAAGGTTGAAGGCGACAACGCTCATCTTGAGTTTGGCACACCATCCGGAGCAGACGACATGTGTGAGGAAACAACCAGCATCCTTGGTGGAGTTCTGACGGACTCCTCCGAACTGATTGGGGTGGAGTACACCGTGTTGAGCAGCTTCAAACTGCATCCTGGTGGACAACATTTTCTCTAGCAGTTTGCCCAGCATGTTCAAGAGAACTATTGGGCAAAACGACTTGGGAGTGTCATACAATGGTTTACCCAGCTTGGGTATGACCACCGTAATGGATGCTTTAAACTCGGCAGGCCAATGGCCTGACAATAGACAAGCGTTTGCAAGCCACAAAAGTAGTTTGCCACACCAATCATCTTGGGTGATCCGTTTAAGGTGATGCCACGAGATGTGATCTGGCCCAGGGGCGGATTGATTCAAAGTGCCTAATAAGGCATCTGACAACTCAGCAGCAGAGTAGGGGACCCACACCCGAGTTGTAGGTGAGGTCCAAGCGTTACCCAGCTTGTCAAGGTTGATTGGCCTATCGATAGCTGAGTTGAAGGTGGAGTGCAGCGCGTTCCATAGTGACTCTGTGGTGCTGCATGGCACGCCTTGGTACAAGATGGCCTCAACCAGGGGTGTCTTGTGTGGGCCCACCCAGTCCATGAGATCCCATGGTCTGAGGTTAGTATTAGCAATTTCATTGATGCACTCATTGAAGTGCTTTCATTTTGCTTTACATGCGGCGGCCTTGAAGGCCTTCCAGTCCTCTGGGAGATCAGAACTCATGGCCTCAGACCTCGTCTGGGCGCAGTCTGAATCCCACCAAGACTTAGACCGGGCACAAGCCCAGTCAGTCTTAGCATGATGGGACCACACCATTTCAAAGCCCTTAGCTATTGCCTGAGCAACTAGTTGAGTTTGTTCCGCTGACATGATGTCAGGGATTTGGATGAGCCCGAGAAGTGAACACACTTCCATGAGGAAAGCGGCTTCTTCTTCGGAGTCAATTTTAATTGACATCTTCCCTTCAGGGAATTTGACCCTAAGGGGGATGTCTAGGAGTAGAGGGAAGTGATCCGGTTCACCCTTCTCACCTATCGTCAGGTCAGCTGTGTATCCCCGGAATGCCGGGATAAACACAAGGTCAAGGACTGAGCCACGCAGAGCTGCATTGTATGGCTGATGCATGACCTGGCCCAAGGGGGGGGCAATCCTCTCAAGGCTGAGGGCGGCTGTGCACTCCATGAGCCTGTTGGCCATGGGGTGCTCATGATTGAGGGTAGCATCCCAATGTGCTGAGGGGCAATTAAAATCACCCCCCATATAGCTAACATTGGGGAATTTGTCCAGGTGGTCCTCGAGGAATCGGATCACTGATCCATTCTCATCCAAGTAGATGTTCATCAGATGCACTGGGCCAAGGTGACCTCGTACAGTGATGAGCATGACATTGCAGTGGTTAATGATGTCTGATCAGAGCTTAGGTTTCACCGAGTGGATAGCTTGGTTGACGTAGGCCATGACGCGCAGACAATCTTTGGCAGCGTCGAACCCTTTGGGGAACATGGGAATCCAGTCTGGGTGGACGGGTGGTCCCCTGATGGGGACCCCATCTTTTTCGGTCAGGGAGGCTGTATACCGTACAGTGGCCCATGGCGGCTCCTGCAGGAAGAGAATGTCAGTGACGTCCTTGTGGCATTCTAACAGGTCAACTGTCCAGTGTTGTTTGCACCTGACATTTTGGCAGTAGGTTCTGAGCGTATTTACATTACAAGTTGTACTAGACATTAATCAAGTAACTTTTTGTTGAATCACTCAAGTACCCTCCCTGCGTCCTCGGAGCCTGTCTCCTGTAACGGTAGGGAAGGGGGTATCAGCAGAGGGCACAAAGCGTAAGAGCTCTTTGCCTACCTTCTGGGCAGTGTACTTGGCTGCTAGCCATTTGGCATTGTAGCGGTGTTTCCAAAAGGAACACTTCCTGTTGTCAGGGGTGGTGGAATGCTTCACATTGGCGTGAGCCTGTTCAGCATTGGTGCGGGAGTTGGCAGCCCCACCTGCAACAATCTGTTGCGCTTGGACGATGGATGCGTTGGGAGCCAAGGGGAAAGACTTGGCCATTTGGACTAGTCCCTCCACCGTGGCAGCAGCGCCCTTCCTCCTCTTAGAAGGGGGAGGTTGGGGGAGAGGGGCAGCAGCAGCTGCCGTAGATGCAAACAAGGCCGGGGTTGGCCGAGGGGGGGGAGGCAGAGGCCGTCTGGACGACTGAGCCGGGATGAGCTTCCTTTGGGGCCTGCGGAGACCTGCAGGATCAGAGGTAGCATTGGACAAGTGGGGGGGCTGCTGCCCTGACCCAGGGGGACCATACTTAGGGGGGGGGGGGTGTCAGGGGGGAGCTGGCTCCGAAGGCTGTTGATGACCTGTTGTAGGGCGGTGACTTGAGAGGTCCCATTGGCAACATGCCATATGAGGCTGATTTTGGAGGCCGAGTATACGACCTGGAGGAGCTCAGTGGCAAAGGTGTCAGTGAGGTGTGCAGGGACGAAGGTTTCCTCTCAGTCCTGGGGAGGTGGGGCTGGGGCTTTGCCGCAGTATCCATTGGAGTGGAGGAATCCTCCTCCAATGCGGGTGCAGGTGTGGGTGGTCAGAAGAAGACCCGTTGTGCGATAGTAGGGAAACCCGGGGGTCTCTGAGGAGTTGTGCTCCTGGTTGGAGCAGGGGAGGGGGACCCGTGAAGGTAGTTGCAAATGTCTGGCGGTTTCAAGGCATGTTCTGCCAATCATTGAGATCGGCCGGGTGGGTTATCTTTGCCCATGTCAGAGGCACGGGGCTTGGTTGGTAGAGTGTTATCGGGGGTGATCTAGGGCAGCAGGGTGCATAGAACAACAATGACAACTACAACGGTGGCTGTGCATGTCGTGGTAACAAGTCAAATTAGACTCAGTTGAACAACGGGTCAGCGTCCGGAAGTTAGGCAAAACTGCGGTACACTTTTTACCAATTAAACCTTTAACGCTGTTATCATAACCAACTTTTACATTTTACAGTTACTCCTGACTGAATCCAAAATGGTTTTGATGGAGCGGTCCTGGCAGAATGTTATCTTTGGTGTCTGTAAGGCATTCCAGGGACTACAACACGTATACCCTGAGTTACTTCAAGAGCCCGTCTACCATAACATTGTGACTCTTACTGCTGCTATTCACCGTCACCATGAAAAGGTCCACACTGAGCACCTCTCTCAAACCGCGGTGCATGCTTTTTACCTTATCTTGTACTTTACTGTCCTTAAACTATGGTATTCTGGTACTAGGTCCCTGCTACTGGTGGCGACATGGATGGTACCACTATTCCAGGCAAGGTCATTGCTGGTGGTGAATATGACGGTGACATTGAAATGTCTGGTACTGACTCAGTATGTTTCTTTTTAGCTACTGCACTGTCAGTGCGCGACATACTCAATGGCATCTCTTCTTTACTCAAGAACATGGTCATTGATTCTGGCGCTATGGCCAGTGCTGCTGTCTCTGGACCAGCAACTAGTTGTCTCCTCAGTGAAGGACCAATCACCCGTAGTTGAAAAGAGAAGGAGAACATTAAGGTTCCCCGCGTCAAAAGGACTAAGGCTGAAAAGGCTGCCATCAAGGTACCTGTTCTTGTTTTTACTCTGTCTATTACTTCATTTCTTATTCTTACAGGACAGTAAGCGTCCCCAGCTCAATTGCGGCAGCACTCTTTGTCCCAAAAAGTGTACAAGGCAGGACACCCCAGATGAAGATCCAAAGGCATCTGCGGAGGGTACATTTTCTAATAATAGATGATTCTAATTTTATACTGACTGTGTACAAGATACTCGCATCTTTATTGACTTCCGTCCCTCCAAGGAGCACAATGTAGTCTTAGTGTGGGCGCGCTTGATTGCTGACGCGGGCAATCCCATGTCGCACACCAAGCAAGCCCTTGGTAGGATGCTTTTAAACTACTGTGCTGAGTTGGAGGAGATCAGTCATACAGTGTCCTTCTTATTGAAGCATTGTGATGCCACTATGGACAAAGTCACTCGCCTTAATGGTCTAATGAACAAGGCCACTTGGGAGGGAGGCTCTGACAAGGCTGCCACTGCAAGTGCTACCAAAGTCCATGACCAGGATGACAATGACAAGGAGGAGGTAGCTCTGGCTGACGTGTCCTTGCCCGAGGTTGAAGACAACTTCATATCTGCTTGAGGGCAGTCCAATTAACTTCCTCCTTAGTTATGGTGTCCCTCTCCACACTCCTTTGTATTACTGTCTTTACTTGGCTTAACACTATCCTTACTGCTTAGCTTTGTTGCTTATACTGTCTTTACTGCTTTTGTTTCCACACTGATTTATCACCTATGCAACTTCCAGGGTGACTTAGTAGTTTGTGGTAGCACCAGAGCTATCCCCTCCTTGGTCTCCTCACTAGAACTTGACTTTGAATCAGACTGATCTAATTGGACTCTATCAAAAGTATAGTCACGCTCCTTGTAAACTTGTCTATTAGCAGGATCTTTTGATTCCACTAAAGCATTTAATGTTTCACTAGAGATGTCTATTAGATCTTGCAGATTGTCTGGCAGTTCAATTGCACTCCTAGCAAAATAAGGAATAACCCTAAACGCCCCCACTTTATGTTGCCACACTGATCCATCCATTTCACAAACAATATAGGCTCCCCTGTGGTTTCGTCTCAGGACTATCATTGGTCCAAGGTACCATGGTTTCAGCTTTTTATCAAGCAAACTTTTGACCTCGGTATTTCTAACTAGTACTAAACTTCCTGGTTTGAAATCATAGTCTCTGATGGTTGCGTGGTGATCCTTCTCATACTGTAATAGTCTCCTTCGTTTTTCTATATTGATATGTTTCCTCATATTGGCCACATGCTGGACATGCTTAGCTAGAGCTTGTGCTCTAAACCCAATGAGTTCCTCTGTAGTCAATATTTTTCCTGGTAACTTTACTAACCAAGTGGCTTCAATGATATCTAACAGTAAGGTTGGATGTGTGCCTGTAATCATAAAATAAGGGGAGCAACCTGTCCCTTTCTGTATAGTAATCCTGTCAGCCCACATTACATGGTGAAAGAAGTAGTACCACTTCTTTACATCACCACCCGTAGCCTTGAAAACAGCTTGACGCACATCCCAATGTGCGTGCTTGGCGATCCCATTTCCTTTGGAATTATATGGTGATATACTTATTCCTGTAATACCGTACTTGGATTCCAGCCATGCTTTGGCTGCAACAAAGGCAGGACCATTATCCGTTACAATTTCCATTAGGGAACCCCATCTACAGATTACTTCTTCAAACAACCACCTTCCTAAGGTTTTGCCATCCTCAGATTTAAGGGGCGCACCTTCCATCCATGAGGACAGTGTGCACCATCCTTGGACAATATATTTATAACCATTAGAAGGTGGGCTCATATGCATGGTGTCTGCATGTAATACTTGGAATATAGACGGCGTGTGGGTTATGACAGGAGGGATTCTCAACAAAGTTAAGAGCCTTGTCTGACAGATGTGACACGACTTCACATACCATGATACATCATGTTCCATTTCTGGCCACCAAAATCTTTTATCTATTAAGGAATTTGTTGCGTAGAAACCCCTATGTCCAACAGAGTTGTGAGACGCCTTCATCATATATGTTCGGTGATTTTTATCAACAATGAGCTGGTGCGCACTATCAATATTTTTCCTATACATCCGGCCCTCTGGATCCAAAAAGAAATTAGACACCTGCCTCGCAAATTTTAGGTAGGCATGGTCTGTCATTCCTTTTGGTCTCTTTTGTGGTCTTTTTAACCATTCCTTTATTAAAGGTAGGTTTTTATCCTGTTCTTGTGCTGTAGGCATTTGTTTAGACCCGTCGTATACTTCCCTTACATTAGGGTCATATTTAAACTTTTCATCAGGTATGACAGTAGTATTTACAAGTTGCTTTAGATAAGCTTCTCTTTGAATACCGAACCATCCTAAACCTAAGTGCTGTTTTATTTCCCCAATAAATGCTGCTTCACCAGCCCAAGCATTGTTTACTTCAACTTCAAAATCAGAGATTTCCTTGGCAAGTTGAAATAAATATCTGCCGCATGTGTCAATCTCTTCCTTAAAGTCTGACAATTCCAAAGGGTCATCCAATCCCTCAGTTGGGTTGATAAACCTTAAAGGACCTGAGGGTTCATTGTAACCATCATCTGGGTCCAGGTAGACAGGATCCCCTAGCCGCACGTCTTGTCTTGACAGACTGTCTGGGCCAAAGCCTTTACCAGCTTTATGAACCAAAGTAAAGTGGAACATAAGTATCCTATCAATCCACCTATTTACCATTGCATTAGGTCCTAGACTTGGGTTTGATAACATCCCCTTAATGTACTTCACATCCGTTTCTACTACCAAATTCTGTACTCCAATAAACCAATAATAACATGCCATTAGAACTCTCATTAATCCGAATAGCTCTCATTTGGGTTGTGAGAAGCGTGCTTTGTGCTCATTCAGAGTTATCAAGTCAAATCTAGCATAGTGCTTTCTTCTGGGTATATCAGGGTCTTCCTGATAGATATAGTAGCCTACGGCTTTCCATGACATATCTACTGACAATACCACTGGCGTATTCCAGGTGTAATTAATTGGACAGAGCACGGGGCTATTTTTAAGTGCGTCTAATGATAGCTGCTGCACTTCTTCTTGCTCAGGCCCCCATATCCAAGGTTGACTACTTCTAGTTAACTTTTGAATCAGTTGGCCTATACGGGCAAAATCTTTAAAGAAATTCCTGCATACACCAATAGTTCCCATGTAAGCACGTACTTCACCGACATCTTTGCATGGTCCCCATCTTTCAACTACACCAATCCTATCAGTAGTAGGTTTTCATCCTTCATAGGTACATCTATGTCCTACCACTAGAATTTCACTTGTGCATAACGTAGACTTATATCCTGAAAAAGGTTCCTCCAGAATACTTCATTCTCTGTACGATGCAATTTACATTTTGCATATGTTCCCAGAAGAAGCGTCTAACACCTGGAGCACCAGGTACATAGCTCTTCTTCTGTTCCATCTGGTAGTTCATAGTCCATTGCTGGACCACGCATGGGTACATCATCAATGTAGGGTATCATGACATGTGGTACCTCATCTTGTAGAATGTATGTAACATCATCATGAAATATTGGAACAGAATTCGTCCATTCCATAGGGAGTGTTACTAGTCTTAGTGCACCAAACAGTGTTTGGAATGTTGTTAGATCGTGTGATGTTTCTGCTAAAGGCCTTTCATTATATCCTACATACAGATCCATCATTCTGCCACAAGCGCACCCTGCAAAATGCTCTGCTAGTTCTTCGGTAGCAGGTGGTAAACCCAAGTGCGCTATTGTAACTGCATTTAGCGGCTCTAGACTATGTACAATTCTAAGTTTCTTTCCTGGACCTTTCTTTAATATGGTAAACCATCTAGACCTATATGATGAATTGGACCTTTCATAGACCCCTGCATCAATTTTAGTCTTAATGATTTTACAAACATCTTCATAGATCCCTGGTGGGATTCTAATGTTTCTCTCTGTCCACGGCATATGTGGGACTACTGGTATTTTGACGGGAGGAAAATATTCCTTCTTAAAGCTACTGCACTCACTATCATTCCAAGCAAAAACATTGTTATGTTTGCACATAAAGTCATGGATTATATCCATCTCTTTAGGTTTTAAGAAGTTCTCTTCTTCATGTACTCTTTGGAAGTCTGCATGCCTTTCCTCAGTATACCTTCCAGTTGGTTTAAATGGAGGTGGGTTAGGTGTTAGAACTGGTAGAGCCACTAAAGGGTCACCCTTTATATCTCTGATAATTCTAAATTTATCCGGCAGATCCACCAGTGTTGGTTTTATTTTCAAGTGTACTGGTTTATACTTCTTTCCTACTAGCTGATCCATGGACTCAATATTACACTTATTACCTGTTACTGTTCCAAGACTGTGCTTGTTAGTGCTAATTTGCCACTGCTTTAATTTACTTAAAGCTTTATTGAGCATGGGCTGTTCTTGAGCATATGTCATAGGTCTAGTGGGTGTACTTGTCTGGTCCCTTCTGTTCTGCTTGTAGTTTATTACTGGTCCATTGTGCTCATCTACAGAAGCCAAGTACGTGGCTAGTAATTTGTGTTCAGGTACTGTACTATTCATGTTTACATCACTTCTAGACAAAAAGACATCTCTAAGTTCTTTGTGACCAAAATTCTGTTTATCAGTAGGGTGTCTATAACCCGTTATAATAAAGTTTCCGTTCTTGCCTTCAGCAATTTCTATGGCTAGCTCTCCTTGATCACTTTGGATTAATTCATTGAAGGCCGAAAATCCTGCTCCGGCTGTCTTTTCAACAGCTTAGGCGGTGATCCCTTTGCATGGGTAGGGATAGTACACCTTCGTCCCATGTTAGGGTCTGTGATAGTGACTACTTGTCCCCCATCTCTAGCATTTTTGATCTGACTTTCCGTGAGTGTATCAAACGGTCTCCCCAGCAATACTTTGTATGTGGGTGAATTTATGATTTGTACTTGGAGGTAAATGGCCATGTCATTAAACAAGAAAGGGATATTGTGCACTAATCCCGCTGTTTTCTCCACTTGTTTATTAGCACTCTGCATGTGTATGACAATGTCTGGATCCCATGAAATGTCCAAGTCTAAAGCCATTTGCTTAGCCATTGATACTATTTGGGATCCCCCATCTAATAAAGATTCCTCCATTCCTACCCCATTTATTACTGGATATACTGCGCACAAAGAGGCTGACTCTTTTGCTACATACAACTGTTTGGGCTCTTCCCCAGCTGGTAAAGACTCTAAATATTGTAGGACTGGGTCTCCACATATTATAGATCCCTTAGGTATTCTGCCGCAGTCATACTCCAAGATGAAGAAAGACTGGAATGGGATTGACTCTACTGGTAGTGTGTCATGCCGTAAGTAGTTATCATCAAGTTCCCAGTCCCTCCCAAAGGGTAAGGCGTCTTCCTCATCTGTTTTGTTTATTTGCAAGTTAGCGTCCCTTTGGGTGAGGGATTTACATCTGGCAGTTACAATATTCTTTATCCCATCTCTAATGGTTTTTGATGAGCCCATTAACTCTCCTGTGGTCAATGTGATAGGGTTGTCTAACACTTTAGCAATTATATCGCCACCTTTTATTTTTACTTCTATCAGGGACTTAGTTTCATAAGTTGGACCACACTTGGTGTTAAAATTAGGTAGCGGATCAACTGGTTCAGGGTTGCATTCCGTTCTCCGGGGTATGTAGGGTACCACAGGCACATCAATGTAGGGCAATTCTTTTTGTACTGGAGACTTTACTGATGGTTCAACAATTTTTACTTTCCTTTTCCTAGGATACAGCGCTACCAGCTCCTCTTTGCTACTATCCTGACTACTCTCTGAATTGTTACTTATACTTTCTTGATGACTATTTCTATTTTTACTATGGTCCTCAAGCTGTCTCTTGGAACGCAACCTAGTCATAGGTCTAGTGTGTTCCTTAGCCTCCTTCATTGGACCTAATTGAAACCCAACTCTTTAACCTTGTTTTGGTTATTGAGCTCTGCTACCTGCCCTAATAAGGTACTCATTTGTGCTTGTAAGGCTACTATGTCAGGATTCGGCGTGCTCTTTGCAGTAGGATTATAGGTATTATTTATATATTCCTGTTTCTGCATCTGAGGCGGTACTGGCAATGCAGTTTGCACGCTCTGTTGTCCTAACATTTGTTGTGCTTGAAATTGGGCCATTTGTGCCATTATGGCTTTCAAGGTTCCAATGTCGTTATTACTGTCTACTGCATTATGTGACTGATGCATAACTGACAATACTCCTGGAGCGGGTCCTTCTGTGACATCTCCGTAATAAAGGGCCGCTACCTTCTTTGAATGGAAGTGTTCCACTTTATCTTTCAATGATACCATTTCTGGTTCTCTGGAAATATACAATCTGTCTGGTAAGCACACTCCTCCATTTGTGTTGGTCTTTATTTTCCCTTCTTCAAAATGTTTCTGTTTCTTGGGACAGGCCATGATGAAGTGTCCGGGTGTAAAACAGTAGTGACATTTATATGCATTTGGTCTTTATGGTTGTCCTTCTTTAGGCTTTCTGTACTGATTCTGATCCTGATGCTGCTGGGCATGCTATTCATGGCATGGTTCTGAACAGTTGCTTGTTGAAGCACTTTCATTACATCCTTGAATCCACTCCTTTTATTCTTCTCATTTACTTGGAGATGGTCTAACAAATTAACTATTTGTTGTTTTATTTCGTCCATCTCTACTTTGATCTTGGGCACTGCTGCTGCTGTTACAGATGTTATAAAAGATCTATTTGTGTCTGGAATATTCATGTTGGCTACGCCTTCAGAAATGCTGATTGCAGTTGCTATAACTTCCTCCAGATCATACTGATCTCCTTTTCGTTGCACGAGCGCAGCGGCTTTGGCAATAGTATTAGGATCTGCCTGGTTGTTTGTAGCAACGGCCTGTCCTGCCTGTGTGGCATTAGACTGATTATTCCCTAGCAGGGTTAGCCTTCCTTGTACTTGGGATCTGAAGACTTTGTCTAGACATCCCAAGAACTTGGTAACTAATTCTCAGTTAGATATAATAGGTGGCCTAACTCCCAAGAGTTTAATAGATTCTGCCTTGAATGTACACTTTAGCTTTTTCAGCACGGCCCCATTGGTTACTCCAATATGTGGGTTGGCGCGACACACTGCCTCTAACTTGGCTACTGATCTTTCTACTTGATTGAGTGCTTCCAGATAACTAGAGATCAACTCTGTTTTGAAATCCATCCAAGTGCCTGTTTTATAGTGGTCTAATGCCCTCCACTCATTCTCTGATTGTAGGTCTGCGTACTTTCCTAACATTAACTTCTTTTCTTCATCATTTGTAATGTTACACTCCTTCCATAGGACCTCCATTTGCTCCAGAAACCAGATTAAACCTGTGGGCTCTTTTCCTTTGAATACTGGTGCATCATGGATGCCTGGTTGGGGCATATATTTACAAGGGGGTTCAGTCATGATTACTGAATGGTTCTGAGTAGCTAACAAGTTTGGGTTTGCTACTGGGTTTACTATGGACAATCTTCCATGCGCTACTGGTCTACTAGTGGTCAATATGTTTCCTGAGGGCTCTGGGGTTCTAAATACTTGCCTTGGTCCTGAAGATCCAAAGGCTGGTTGTGAAGATCCTCGTGTGCGCGCTTGTCTAGGGGGTGGTAACAGCTCTGTTACTCCAGCGTTTTGCGAATTTTTAGTCTTCTGCGTTTTTGTAGCTACTTGTCTTGCAAGTGGCTGATTAGTTAGTCTGTTTGACGAGCTGGCTTGTGGGCGCGGCTCTTGAGACAGATTGACTAAACTTTCTCTGCTCTACTTCAATTTGTAGACAATGTTACTCATCTTGGTATAATATTTTTCAAAGAAAGATGCTCTTCTTAGACTATTCAAAACTCTGAACCCTTGCGGTGGGCTCCAGATAAAAGGGGGCTCCTGGGCTATAAGTGTGCTGATGTTATGAAATGTAATCTCTTACACACACACATACCAAACCTAACAATCAACACACAAACAGTAGGAATTGCCTGTTTTGAGTTCAGGTTCAAGTGCTTAGAAGCACTAAGCTTTGAATAGTACTAGTCAAGGCCCTTTTCAATGATCTCTAGATGGGTTTGATTCAGACAAAGCTTCAACACAAGTTTAAAGCTTGCTAGGTATATTTATAATATCTCTCGATCCAATAGACTGAGTACCAAGTGTACGTTCAATTATTAATGATCCCAAGTGGATCTATAAGTCCAAGTGACTTATTAAACAAACAGTGCCAAGTGCATTAAGGCCAAGTGCCTAGTAACTCCAACGGACAATGCGGTAATAAGTTCCAAGTGAACTAAGACTCTTCAATTCTGTGATCTCTTCAAACAATTCCAATCAAGATAACTTTTGAAGCAATCTGAGCCTTAATTCGGGCACGCAATAGTGTTTTAACAAAGGTGATTTGTATACTCTATAGTAGCGCAAAGTGGGGGCAAGATTCCTTGCCTTTGCACTACTCATCTACAGTCTATTTATAGTGTACAAACTAAATATCATACAGAATTGTAAATGTTTATATGGAACTGCGCTCCCCTGTGCCAAGGATCTGTATTTAATGCTGACACGTCCTCTATGACTTGGCACATGCACCATGCATGCCAATTATGTTGTTACTTGTTACTTATCAAATATTGAAAGAGCTGGCTAAACTCTTATCAAGTCCTGACCACGCACTTTGTTATCTAAAACAGCGCGACACTGTCATTTACTTCTCCTGATCATCCCGGTTGTTATTCACGGTGTCCCGTCTCTTCTGGTAGTTAACACCAAGTGCCCCTGACTAGGATTGGGTTGTGCAAGTCCCAAATTTACAATTACTTCTCCTATTAATGATGATCCCTGGACTAATGATATCATACTACAACGGTTACTTATGAATTAAGATACCAAGGTTGTAACTGGGCATGGTGAATAGGACTAATAATAGACTGTACTCATAGTCCTCTGTACTGATAGTGTATTATCCATTAGACTAGTTCACTCTGATTAGCTGTCTTGGAGCTCAACTCTAATCCTTTATTACCATTTACTTGCTTATTAGAAATGATACTAATAGCCCTACTTGTTGACTTTATAAGTGCAAACAATTTCGGGCCCTATCACTGGCATGAATGGTTTGGATGCAGCAAGCCTCTGTGCACTTTTCCTGTTGTTCTGCCTTGACTTTGTTGGTGCAGGTGTGGCACTTTGCTGGACATCAGCTCATCTTCACCTTGTTTGTCTGCCAATCCACTTCTGGGTTGTGCTTGCACAGCCAGGTGTACCCCAGAATAATGTCCTGTTTTCTGAGTCCAGTGACTGCAGATTGTGTGCGCTCCAAGTGTCTGTTGTACCACAGGATGAGATCTACCACACTACTGATCACACCGGCTTTGTTGAGTGTTCCATCCACATTGTATACCAGAATTGGTTGTGCAAGGGATTGCACTGTAAGTTGGTTTTTGCAGACATACTTGGTATCAATGAACAGGCTGGTTGCGCCACAGTCCAGGAGTGTGGTTGTTGTGAGGTTTTCACTGGTGTCAGTGGTTTGTACTTCCACTTGGAGTTTGAGGGATTTGGGACTCAGTGTTGCAGCAACAACATAGTGTTTGGGCAGGCACTGCTCCCATTTCGGAATGTAGGTGCAGTGCATGGGTTTTTGGGAGGTCAGTACATCTTGAACAGGTCTGCATGGTGTTTCAGGAGTATTATTAACATTGATAGTCTCAACTTCTAAACATGCAAACCTATTCATAGAATGCAACAGGGGCATACTGTTCACCCACTGCATGATGTAAAATCCTCCTCCTTTTCTGCCTGTTCTGTCTTGGTTTCTGCACTCTTGAGTCAGGTGATGTGTACATCTAGGTTGGCACTAAATTGCTGGATTGCCTCCTCTTTCTCTTCCAGTGTCATGTGCTGCATGTCATGTCAGTGGGGGCAGTCACACTGCATGTGGCCTGCAGCTCCACATCTGTAACAGGTTAGTGGGATTCCAGTTTTGCACCATGTTGCATCTATGTCCATTGGTACTCCAGCAGGTAGTATTACAAGTCCTTATGTTTACATAAGTAACTCGTTCATCATCCTGGGTTTGTGGGGAAAATTCAGCATACCCAACAAGATCCAGTGTTGTTTTTCCCACGGTTAGTAAGTTTGAAGTGTTCCGAGATTTCATTAGAACATGATCAGTAAACATTTTGAAGTACATCAGTAAGCCTTTGTAGTCGTGGAAATATTTTTCTAACTGTGGGAATCAAAATTAGCCGACGCGCGGATTTCGAGCAAAAAAGGCAACATGGGCTGCATTTAATAATATAAATTCGAGTTAATTGGACTTTTTCTTGGGATATCTCAAGAATTAATTAATAACTGTCCACTGCATAATCATGCTTACGTTTGCCAACTACATTGTTAGCTCTAACAGCGTAGTTGGCAAACGTAAGCATGATTACAAGAGGCTTGTTCCACTTTGGGTCAAACTTTTCCCACAATACAAAATATTGCATATCTCCATAATGACAAGACCTATGGACACAATTTAAATTGCTACTACTAGATATGGTGAAGGGCTACCCAATTGGTATATTTATATGTATTTGTATATGTTTGTACACCATCAAATATCATGATCAAAAGTAGCTCTCTTACTACAAGCATGTTACAAATGAATATCAAGTTTGTGTATGACTTTGCCACACAGCTAGCCAAACAAACAATACCATTAAAGTTCCCACACTATAAATCATTGCATATCTCAACAAAAACAAGGCCTATGGATGTAATTTAAATTGCTAGTTTTAGATATAATGAAGTACTACCTCATGTATATGTTTGCATGTGTTTGTATTTGTTTATATTATTCTAAACATTATCAACATCGTTTTTCTTGCTATATATTACAAATGATTACTGGTCTGTATATCACTTCACTATACATCTGGCCAAACAAACAATATCAATGAAGTTCCCATTATTAAGATGATGCATATCTCAGCAAATATGTACAAGGCTGATGGATACAATTGAAGTTGCTACTATTCCTAGACACATGGAGGGGGTACATCAAAAAATCTATATTTATAGTTGTTTGTACCTTTCCAAATTTGATTATAATTTCTTGTTATATTTATTTTAATATCACATATATATATTACTTGGCCAAAAGCATATCCAAACAAGTCAATGTGGATGCTCCTGGAATTTATAATGCTCAATATCTTGACAATGGTTAGCTATATGAGTATGGTTAAATATAGTTGTGATAGTACAAGAAAAAAAACACTTTACAGGCATATATACATTTGTTTGAAATTTGTCTTTGATGATGATATTTCTAATTTTAGTATATCTGATAAGTTTTTGATTAACCCAGGATGCAAGGCTAGAAATAAAATGTTAAATGTTGAATAGTTGATATACATTTCAATACTGTGGGAATGTGTTTCTTTTATAGGCATTTGAATTGATATTACTTCCTTATATCACACAAAAAATAAGTCTATACAAGAACTTTTCCCCCACACAAGCCTGCAACTCCTCTGCTGTCCTCAGCTACTACTGCCCCTTTATTTGATTCTGTGTTAGTGCTTACTGGTGTGGGATGTGCAAGGGATGGGTTGTGTTTGTATGCTACTGTAGTAGGTGGCCTCCTGTATGCAATGGTATTCCAGAGGGTGGGGGTTGTCTAAGGTCTGGGGCTGTGCATAGTGAAATACTTGCCCATACCCTACCACACTGTAAAGGGTTGCATCACATTGAGTGTTAGAAGGGGGGAATGATATGAGCATCAGGGTTCAGCCACACAGGGAAGGGGGCACCAGAAAATTAAATGGGCTTTGTTGCAAGAAATCTGGGCCTAGTTCATTGCAAAGGTGCTATCTGTAATTGGGCAGCCCCATCTATATATATGCACATTGGATAAATACTGTGGGGGTACCAGAAGTGTATATCAGCCCACTAGAGCTGTACAAATAGTACAGGGGTAAAGTATCAGTAAGAAGTAAACTAATATTTGTGAAAGGGATCAAAACATATTACAAGGTAGATAGAATTACACCAAGGTAGTCTCAAGGTAAACATCAGCATATAGGTGTATATACAATAGAATATCTGAGCAACTAGATGTGGGGCACATATGTACTCACCTGTGGGCAGGCAGTCACTGGTGATGTGGCAGGTGCCTCTGTGGTTCTTGTTGCAGCCCTTATTGTTGTGATTTGGCAGTTGTTATTATTACTGAGAGAGGTGGGTAAGAGAGGGTGGTGGTATCTATGGCAGTAGGACCTGGCATTGTATTTGGCAGCATTGTGCACAATTACAAGGCAGGGAGGTGATGGGAGGGGCAGCTGGGGATGTAGTGGTGGTAGTTGACAACAAGGCTGATGGGTGATGTGGCACCCATCAACAATACTCAGCCATTGCCAGTAATGGCCAAGAGTGGGCAGCAGGGGGTCTTTATAATAACAAGCAGCTTGGACTGGCAAGCTCATATTGCTAAATGGTTAATCTGCATGCTTTATACACATGTCATGTAACCTTGAGGCCTTGTATTTGACTCTCTAAAAAATTGCATTTTTGTGCATTAAATAAGCAATGGTAACTATGATTAAGCAAGGAATTTGGACAGTCTGCGTGGACTCCATGAGGAGTTGTTTTAAGCTGTGTCTGAGCATCCAACTAACAGTGTGGATTTATGGACTTAGCTTTGACTTGGCTCAGAGGCAGACTGCCAATTAAGCAGGGCTCCCTGCCAAACAGGGTCTGAGCTAGTCTGCAGACATCTGCATTTGTCTGTGTAGTCTGTGTGGCTCATATAGCTCAGTGTAAAGTCCCCAGAGAAGCTACTGCATTGGTTGTGTATTTGGAATATACAAATATGGATCTACATTTTCAAGTTTGTTAATTTTTTTACACAGTCCATCTCTGAGAGTCTGAGTCCCTACTTTACTAGCTGACTTGTTTTTAAGGGAAGTGCCTAGATATATGTGGTTACCTTTTGTTGTTGGATATTTGTATAGGTGTTAGAATGAAAAAGAGAAAAGAGCAGAGAAGTTCCAGAAGTGTCCAGATGAAGTGCTGGAATGACTACAACAGTTGTATTAGCAACAGTATAGCTAAGTCTAGTACAGGTAGCTTGGTGATGTGGTATTGAGCATGTGAGACAAGGAGTCACATTTCTAAATCTAAAAATAGGATCTATAAACACCAACTTCTATTGGCAATTCATGTGGAGTTGCTAATAACATACACCATGGATATGGGTGAAGTTGTAAGGGCATTACTTGTTTGTCCACATCTAGCCATCAGGATTGCTATTGCACAGCTTGCATAGCCTCACTGTTACATCTATCATCCTAATATGCATTGCCTTAACCCCTTGATAAATAGTAGTGTACTCTGGACTGACATATCACAGATGGATTGTTGCATCAGTAGAGTTACTGATATCAGATTCTGTTGTTTTTTGAGATGTAGCCACAATGGACTGTATATAAGGTACCCCTTCCTCTCCATGAAAGGGCACCTTTGTAATAGACTTGGATTGGGTTCTCTACTTGTGATCAAGCCTCTAGTGCTCCATACTCATTCCTTCCCTGCATGGCTTTTCATACTATGCATACTGCTCCCTGCCTGAGCCTCTTGGCAACATGGCCCCTCAGAGAAGTGCAACAAGTATTTGGCAAGCTCAAATGTGTGGTCATATTACATCTTCATGTTGTGCATCCATCAGGCCTTCCATGTTGTCAAGCTGCAATCTAATTCTAGGACAATGCCTGACAAGTGTTCCAGAACCAAACTTGTGAACAACAAAAAGTAATATAAAGTTGAAGAGATTCTGGATAGCTAGTTCTATTGCAACAAGCTGGTTCTAGAAGTATAAAGAAAAGTTAATCAAAAAAAAAACATAAGGACTTGTATCTGCCAGTAATGGCCCTCTACCTCAAGTCAGTGTGGGCACTGGTGTCAGCATCAGTTGTGCAGCATTGGTTGTGCAGCATGTTGGAAGAAGGTTGGGAAGGCCTGCAGAGGTGCTCAGAAAGTTGATGTTATGTGTCACAGTGTTGCACTTGGCTTTGTTGATAGGAATGCAGCATTGGTGGTGCAGTTTTCATTGCATAGTGATACCACATCATATGGCCACCCCACCAAGACTTGCCACACTGGCAGGTCATAAGTGCCCCCATGCCTCCTGATGCGTCAACTGTGGCCTTGCCCATGAGTCTGACGACAGGAAGTGTTCCTTTTGGGAACACCGCTACAATGCCAAATGGCTAGCAGCCAAGTACACTGCCCAGAAGGTAGGCAAAGAGCTCTTACGCTTTGTGCCCTCTGCTGATACCCCCTTCCCTACCGTTACAGGAGACAGGCTCCGAGGACGCAGGGAGGGTACTTGAGTGATTCAACAAAAAGTTACTTGATTAATGTCTAGTACAACTTGTAATGTAAATACGCTCAGAACCTACTGCCAAAATGTCGGGTGCAAACAACACTGGACAGTTGACCTGTTAGAACGCCACAAGGACGTCACTGACATTCTCTTCCTGCAGGAGCTGCCATGGGCCACTGTACGGTATACAGCCTCTCTGACCAAAAAAGATGGGGTCCCCATCAGGGGACCACCCGTCCACCCAGACTGGATTCCCATGTTCCCCAAAGGGTTCAACGCTGCCAAAGATCGGCTGTGCGTCATGGCCTACGTCAACCAAGCTATCCACTCGGTGAAACCTAAGCTCCAATCAGACATCATTAACCACTGCAATGTCATGCTCATCACTGTACGAGGTCACCTTGGCCCAGTGCATCTGATGAACATCTACTTGGATGAGAATGGATCAGTGATCCGATTCCTCGAGGACCACCTGGACAAATTCCCCAATGTTAGCTATATGGGGGGTGATTTTAATTGCCCCTCAGCACATTGGGATGCTACCCTCAATCATGAGCACCCCATGGCCAACAGGCTCATGGAGTGCACAGCCGCCCTCAGCCTTGAGAGGATTGCCCCCCCCTTGGGCCAGGTCATGCATCAGCCATACAATGCAGCTCTGCGTGGCTCAGTCCTTGACCTTGTGTTTATCCCGGCATTCCGGGGATACACAGCTGACCTGACGATAGGTGAGAAGGGTGAACCGGATCACTTCCCTCTACTCCTAGACATCCCCCTTAGGGTCAAATTCCCTGAAGGGAAGATGTCAATTAAAATCGACTCCGAAGAAGAAGCTGCTTTCCTCATGGAAGTGTGTTCACTTCTCGGGCTCATCCAAATCCCTGACATCATGTCAGCGGAACAAACTCAACTAGTTGCTCAGGCAATAGCTAAGGGCTTTGAAACGGCGTGGTCCCATCACGCTAAGACTAACTGGGCTTGTGCCTGGTCTAAGTCTTGGTGGGATTCAGACTGCGCCCAGACAAGGTCTGAGGCCATGAGTTCTGATCTCCCAGAGGACTGGAAGGCCTTCAAGGCCGCCGCATGTAAAGCAAAATGAAAGCACTTTGACGAGTGCATCAATGAAATTGCTAATACTAACCTCAGACCATGGGATCTCATGGACTGGGTGGGCCCACGCAAGACACTGCGCTGCACTCCACCTTCAACTCAGCTATCGATAGGCCAATTGACCTTGACAAGCTGGGTAACGCTTGGACCTCACCCACAACTTGGGTGTGGGTCCCCTACTCTGCTGCTGAGCTGTCGGATGCCTTATCAGGCACTTCAAATCGATCCACCCCTGGGCCAGATCACATCTCGTGGCATCACCTTAAACGGATCACCCAAGATGATCAGTGTGGCAAACTACTTTTGTGGCTTGCAAACGCTTGTCTATCATCAGGCCATTGGCCCGCCGAGTTTAAAGCATCCATTACAGTGGTCATACCCAAGCTGGGTAAACCATTGTATGACACTCCCAAGTCGTTTTGCCCAATAGTTCTCTTGAACACGCTGGGCAAACTGCTAGAGAGATGTTGTCCACCAGGATGCAGTTTGAAGCTGCTCAACACGGTGTACTCCACCCCAATCAGTTCGGAGGAGTCCATCAGAACTCCACCAAGGATGCTGGTTGTTTCCTCACACACATTGTCCACTCCGGATGGCGTGCCAAACTCAAGACAAGCATTGTCACCTTCAACCTTGCTCAGTTCTTTCCATCCATAAACCATGAGGTCCTCCTACACATCCTCAAGAGACAGGGATTTGCGCCAGAAGTGGTTGCGTTCTTCAGGTCATACCTTGTTGATTGTCATACTAGATATGCGTGGGACAACGAACTGTCCCCACTCTTCCCATCTAGTGTTGGTCTGGGACAGGGCTCTGCCATGTCCCCTATCCTCTCTGCTCTATGCCTCGCACCCCTCCTCAAGGAGTTTGAACGGAGGGTTCGCATAGCTTCGCTAATTTCCTACATGGATGATGGCACCATTATAGTGCAATCAGACACGTTTGAACAGAACCTTGTTAAGCTCAAGGGAGCTTACAAAGTCATATTCGAGCTCACCCAGGCGATGGGTTTGGTTCTTGAACACAGCAAGTCTGAGGGATTCCACTTCTCTCAAAAACATGGCGATATCAACCCTGACATTGACCTTGGCTACGCCCCATATACTGGGAACACCCCCCTCCACCCTGGCACCATTTGGCGCTACCTTGGGTTCTTCTTTGACCGTCCCCTCACATTCAGAGAGCACGTCAAGCGATACACAAACAAAGCCCTCACCTCTGTGAAGGCTATGCTCTCCCTTGGCAACTCCGTGCATGGGCTTAGGCCCAAGCACAAGCGAATGCTCTACCAAGCCTGTGTTCTCCCCATTGCTACATATGGGAGCAGGCTCTGGATATATGAGGGGGCCTGCATGGCAGGCCCTCTCAATAACCTCCGGAAAATGCAAAGGCGTGCTTGCCTTTGGATCACCAGTGCCTTCAAGACATCCCCAAACAGGGCTGGTGAGACCCTCGCAGGCATCCCCCCTATCCACCTTCATGTTAAGAAGTTGGTGGAAAGGAGTCATGTCCGCTCCCATGCACTTCAAGCCTCACATGCCTTTCGTTGCCTCATCGACGGGAACCACAAATTCTCTGTCAAGACCCTCAATGCCCGCAACCCAAGCCGTAGGCTTGGGAAACTTGTATTGCCTGTCGTAGAGGCCTGGGCTAACCTCGGCCTCTCTTCCCTGGATCTCGACCCCATCCACCCACTCAACCAACCAGGCATGTGCCCCAGGGACCTGTTCCCAGATCGCATAGTCTATGATATTGTCACCTCCCCACCTAAGGGCAGTGATCACTGCGAGGATTTCATGAAAGACCGCATCACATCGCTGAAGAGCGCTGTCGATGAGGCCTCTCACTCCCCATGGAGCATCTGCATTATCACTGATGCATCCACTCCCCCTCCTCCCATGCAGTCAGTCACGGTCTACCGCATCTGGCACGCTGGGGACTTATATGAGGACTGGTACACTACCAGCCTCTCTACATCTGATGACGCCAAGCTGCGAGCAGTTGCGGAAGGCGTCCAACAGGCAGCTGACATTGGACTAGAGGACATCCATGATGTCCACATCTTCTCTGACTCCACCAATGCCCTTAGGTGTTCCCTCGACGTGTCTCACCACTCAGGTCAAGCGTCTGCCCTCAAAGTGTGCGAGGTGCTGCTGCCTTGGCTGCAGCTCCGCGCCATCCACAAGATACACCTCCACCACATTACAAATGGAGTGGAGATTGAAGACCACCAACTGGCACACATCAGCGCCATCTTGACTCGCGTTGAGGCAGGTGGAGTGCCAGTTATATCTGCTGACTTCGCACGACGCAAAGCAGTCACACGCATGCTTGATGGCTGGAAGTCTCTCTTCCAATCCAAGAAGTACATTGGCTCCAATTTCCTGATGCTCTATGCGAAAAAGGACACCCCGCTCACCCCGACCCATGTAAACAATGGGCCGTGGATGCGCAAGACTGGTCACAGCCATGCTTTGACCGCCCGCGTGGTGCAATGCATCACTGGACACGCTCCAATTGGGGCATTCTGAGCACAATTCTTCAAGGAAGAATCTGTCTCCTGTAGGTGCGGTGCTCCCCTGGAAACCGTACAACACATCCTATATGACTGTCCGCAACATGGATGGGAAGACAAGCCTGGCTGTCAGCTGCGCTATGCGTGGCTGGTTGACTTCCTCTCAGAGAACAAAAGCACTTTTGTGTTCAATGTTCCCTAGTCCTAAACAGGCTGGGGGCAGTACTCAGTGTTCTAAGTGATGGCTATAGGGTGCTCCCTGCCTGAACATGCGAACCTGGATAATTGGCGGACTCGAAGCCACCACCCACTGCAGGGCACTGCAGTGGGGGGCCTACCCCCTGGCGTAGATTGGCCCTTCCAGCCTGTGTACAATGAGCTCCGGCTCCATTCACTAGCTCGTCCTCTATCGGGCAAGCATCCCAGCTCTGCAGTGCTTTGTCCTCTGCCCTCCCTCCCCATTCCCCCAATTACTACTTGTAGTGACCAGCACATGTATTAGGTACAGTTGATATATAAAATGTTGAACCCAAAAAAAAAAAAAAAAAAAGACCCGTTGTTCAACAAGGGTGTCCATTGATAAATGAGCTTGAAAGGTGTTCCACTGAGCTTGGACCATCTTGAAGTTCTTGATGTCTTGATAGTTGGGGAGGCTAGTCATAATAATGCAGAGGAAATTGGTTTTTTGAAACAGAACATTGTAAAGAGAGTATAATAGAGTCTGGCAATGTCTTTGGAAAAATAGCGCGGCCAATGCCCTTTTTATACCTCTACAACTAGGAAGGTGCTACCCAGCCTCTCATTTGTTGCGCGCATTCTGCCCCAGAAAAATCTGTACATTTCAATTGAACAGGTCCGAGACACATGCCTAATTGAAATGCTGAGCCCAATTGAAAAAGGAGCTCTGTAAAAATTCATGTGGAGCGCGGCAGTGTCTGTATGACAACTGGGACAGTTGTATTCAGTGTTGAGGGGGAAATGGGTATAAGCAAAATTAATTTGGAAAAACCTACCGAGGTTACAAAGATTGAAATAGATTGTCTATAAAAAGTCAGTGATTGCGCCATGGTCTTAATGATTGAGAGAATTGCACCAGAATTAAACTGTACTATTTATAACTTAAGTAGCCGGTGCAAGGGTGGAAGCTTTCTTATGGAAACAATAGAACAATAGTAAAACCAATTGTATTGTTTATAGTCCGGGGGACTGTATGTAAAGATATGTGTTAGACTTCAATAAAAATTGAAGCCCCACAAAAGGCGGGGGCATAAGTAAGACGTCAATAAGGGCACTAGGGCCTGGGAAAACACAGGTAGATAAAAACATAGATGGGGGGGGCGTGGCGCAGCTACTCCTCCTCGCTATCAGGCGTGGATGAAGAGGAGGTTGATGATGAAGAACTGTCATCAACCTCTGATTTGTCCTCCAAGGGCAGCCAAGGGAGGTTCTGAAACTCTGCGTAGAAGAGGAGAGCGCTCTCCATGGCTGGCATAGTCAGCAAGAGGTTTTGAAGGCCCTCCAGGCCTTCCTCCTCGTATAACCTACCAATGGTGCCAACTATGCGCACCAACAAGGAGTCATGCATTTCAAGCACACAGTTAGTGGCCTGAATGACCTCCGCGGCAAGAGTGTCCGTGTCATCCAGCTGAGCATATGCTTCAGCAACCGCTAGTAGAATAAGTAAAATCATTAGTAAACAAAAAGACAGAAAGAGAATGGCTTACTGGAAATGCCCGCACCAAGCATAGGCCCCAGATCCTCCCGGAGCCTAGCGCACTTCTGGGGAGTGAGACTGAAGCTACACTTCCCCTTCTTGGCAATAGTGCATTCAACGCACAGTTTACCCCAACCGTTGAAGGAGCACTCAATGTCACCGCGGGTGGCGTACATCATGCAAGGATAGCCAACGTAGTAAGAAGGATCAGTAACAAGAAATAAAGTAGTGATAAACATATGGTAGAGTGCCGAGGCACAAGGTCAGCCAGCAGGGATGTAATAGGAGACTGTAGTGGCGTAGGCTCCTGGTTGGGAACCAGCACATGCTTACGGCGTGTTGCCTGAACCCTATCCCTAGAACAAGTGGTCTTATGCGACCGATGAGGAGAAAGGGCCGCGGGAGGCAACAACTCCGCAAATCGCTCTTGAGCCAGCTGGCGCGTGATCTCTTGCTCAAAGAGCTGAAGCTCAGGGACCTCAACCTTAACCGGCGGCTGCCTGGAGGACTAAAAAGATAAAAATAAGTACAAGTAAATGGGTTTTAAAATAGAAAGGAGACATACGGGACCTACCTCCATGGGACACAGCGTGGAATCACTGCCAGCCCCCTGGGCGCATGACATGTCAGACTAGAATTTTGAAATCAAGTCAGGAATAATGTAAAGCTCGTGAAGTAAAGGATGGTATACCTGGGGAACCGCACGGCCTTTGCCCTTGGACCCTGTATTACGCTTCTGCTTAAGGGGCTATCGAAACAAGTCAACAACAGAAGAAAAGTAATAAAAGTAGTGATCGATGAACTGTGGGTAACAAAACTGGGGAGCGCGCTGGCAAGGGCACGGCGGACCAACTGTCCCGGTACTGATGGTAATGGCGCAGTGCACCAACCATGCAAGGGGGGATGAGGAAAGTATCTTGAAAGATACTTTCACTGTTGTCACGCTCGTAGCATGACCCCACCTGGTCCAGAACTTGCTCCACAGTGGGAGCCTGACCCTAAAGTAAAAAGTAGTCAGTTTGACAAGGACAGGCAGAGTAAAGAAGTAAACAAGCCATTTACCAGAAGAATGGAATTGTTTCCTAGGTCAGCCGATATGACCATACGCCAGGAAGACCATGAGGCTTTGCGCGCATCAACTGGGATGCGCATCACTTGGAGGTGAAGCGCGCACAGGAGGAGAATGGCTGGGTACGGCAGCAAAAAGTGCGCACCACGGACCACGCCAGTGATGGCGTCCTGAGACCAGTAAATAAGTAATTTAGCAAAAGGTTAACAGTTAACAAGTAAAAGATGGGTGTACAATGAGCAAGGAGCAGTGATTGACAAAGTCAATTAAATTGTTGAGGTCAAGGGGGCCCTGATGGTCCATATGGGGCGCGAGCTCCTTGGCCATAATTATCCACCCTTGCTCCATGGCAACAAAGACATCGCCCTTGGCATCTTCAAGGAGATCGGAAAACAAAGGGATGGACTGGTCCACATAGACCATAGCGGGGGAACAGCCCTCAGCCAGTAAAATTGTGGTGGAAAGCGAAAGGGACAGTGCGGAAGGTGAGTACAGAGCACGAGCCATGGCAGAAGTGGAAGTGGAAGACATATTTGTTTAAAGGAGTTGGAGCGTTTGAGCAATGCAAATAGCAAAGAAATTTAGAAATGGGCTGTAAAGTCCAAATTGTCTAAAACTTAGCAAAAGCAAGAGCTTTTTAAAATGCACAACCGTGCATTGTGAAGCTCTAAAAGACAAGCAGGAGCACCGATCTCTTGCTGAAGTGTCAGAAACATAACGAGAGAAATGCTCAGATGACTGAAATATCTGTAAAGCGATGTCCGAATGTCAAGTACTCTCTCAGGAGACGTATATAACTGTCACAATCCTGATGGAAAGTAGACCTCTGGGCTCAATCCTGACATCACGTGCCTACCTGTCTAAAAGCAGGAACCATTGTGACCTTGTACTGAATGATTAGACGCATGCAGACCCGAAGTATTGGACCAACATGCCGGCGAAGAGAGACTGAGGACAGTCTACATTTGTGGTGTGGGGGAGATGATAGGGCCCAAAATTGTTTGCACTTATAAAGTCAACAAGTAAGGCTATTAGTATCATTTCTGATAACCAAGTAAACAGTAATAAAGGATTAGAGTCGAGCTCCAAGACAGCTAATCAGAGTGAACTAGTCTAATGGATAATACACTATCAGTACAGAGGACTATGAGTACGGTCTATTATTAGTCCTATTCACCATGCCCAGTTACAACCTCGGTATCTTAGTTCATAAGTAACCGTTGTAGTATGATATCATTAGTCCAGGGATCATCATTAATAGGAGAAGTAATTGTAAATTTGGGACTTGCACAACCCAATCCTAGTCAGGGGCACTTGGTCTTAACTACTGGAAGAAACAGGACACCGTAAATAACAACTGGGATGATCAGGAGAAGTAAATGACAGCGCCACACTGTTTTAAATAATAAATTGCACGGTCAGAACTTGATAAGAGTTTAGCCAGCTCTTTCAATATTTGATAAATAACCAGTAAACGGCATAATTGGCATGTATGGCGCGCGTGCCAAGTCATAGAGGACATGTCAGCATTAAATACAGATCCTTGGCATGGGGGAGCACGGTTCCGTATAAACATTTACAATTTCGTATGATATTTAGTTTGTACACTATAAATAGAC
Organism: Collybia mongolica; assembly: GCA_013420905.1. Classification (NCBI taxonomy): domain Eukaryota; kingdom Fungi; phylum Basidiomycota; class Agaricomycetes; order Agaricales; family Clitocybaceae; genus Collybia; species Collybia mongolica. The sequence goes on from JAAXNY010000004.1 coordinate 2,994,440, forward strand.
TGTAGATGAGTAGTGCAAAGGCAAGGAATCTTGCCCCCACTTTGCGCTACTATAGAGTATACAAATCACCTTTGTTAAAACACTATTGCGTGCCCGAATTAAGGCTCAGATTGCTTCAAAAGTTATCTTGATTGGAATTGTTTGAAGAGATCACAGAATTGAAGAGTCTTAGTTCACTTGGAACTTATTACCGCATTGTCCGTTGGAGTTACTAGGCACTTGGCCTTAATGCACTTGGCACTGTTTGTTTAATAAGTCACTTGGACTTATAGATCCACTTGGGATCATTAATAATTGAACGTACACTTGGTACTCAGTCTATTGGATCGAGAGATATTATAAATATACCTAGCAAGTTTTAAACTTGTGTTGAAGCTTTGTCTGAATCAAACCCGTCGAGAGATCATTGGAAAGAGCTTTGGCTAGTACTATTCAAAGCTTAGTGCTTCTAAGCACTTGAACCCGAACTCAAAACAGGCAATTCCTACTGTTTGTGTGTTGATTGTTAGGTTTGGTGTGTGTGTGTGTAAGAGATTACATTTCATAGCATCAGCACACTTATAGCCCAGGAGCCCCCTTTCAACGGGCTGAAAACCAGAGAGAAACTGAATATGTTTCTGTGTATTCTTCAGCAATTCTGTTGAAGTTATATAGCGGATTTTCTGGAATGTTCTATCCGTTAGGCCATCTTGAACTTTCAGGGCAAAGAACTGGATGAGCTTCATATCACTCATATCTAGCATTTGGTCTGTAAACTAGTTAATATGATGCACATAATGATAACAATGTACATACCTAATTGCAAGATTTCCTTCATAAATCCCTCCCCAAGGAAGATTCCTGCCTGGCTTGCCTCCGCGATTGGCATTTCAAATCCATCACTGTCTTCCCCAAAGTCTTCGTTGGAACCGTCAAAGTCCCCCCCCATATTGTCGTTGCCTTTGTCTTCTCCAGATCCAATCTTGTTGTCGTTGCTATCCCCATCATCCTCATCAACAGTAAATTGTTGTGTTGAATTAAGCCCCACCATTGCTGGCTGAGCTGATTGATATGTCCTGCAATGCAAGAAGAGCGGCGTAAGTTGGACAAGCCGTATTTGCTTGAGCAATCCTCCAATGGAGGTAAGGATGGCGCCAATGGTGGATCAGGAGGGCTGTCATAAAATCCAGATGGTCCTGCCTCGCCTGTCAAATTATCAATAATTTCTTCTGCATTATTTTGAGAGCTGAAAGAGGTGTTGCCCTTTGTAGAACTAGGGGCTGGTTTCTTTGCTAGTTGGGCTCGTGGGTGGGGGGTGGATCCAATAACTTTATGCTTGGGATGGGGACAGGATGACATTTTCCATTGGGGCTGATCTTCCTGGTTGAGGCTCTGGATAAGAGACCGGTTCTGTGATAGGATTTTCAATGTGAGGTGAGAGTGCCCTTTCCCTTTCAAGTGCCGGCTCTCAGTCCTGGAGTTGACCCTTTTGGTGCAGCCACATGCACAAAGCACAGTCTTACCGCCCATAATGTGCATTCACCTGGAGAGTGAAAGATATAAGTTGGTATGTAAACGAGGCAAATGTGTATGCACCAGGTCTCAAGGCCCCTAGAAAGCCGCAATGACCTCCTCAGTCTTATGAAATGTGGGGCATTGCGCACGTTGTGCCTGTGGCAACAGTCCTAGTTCACCTATTTACAATGGATCATTAGCTTCTTTATTTTTAGCTCAGGTTGTGAAATCTTATATTGTATTCAATATTGAGTACTTATAACATACTGACTACATTTGTATAGAACTACTATATACTATATACTAAAAAATGTCTTTTACTTACCGAAATACTGAGGAGGGAGGCTGGGGAAGGGGCCAGGAGGCCAGGCAGAAGTTGCGGCGGGTGATGGTTGTGGTACAGGAGCAAAGGGGAAAGTGTGCGAAAGCAGGCTGCCAGCACATGATACAGCTCAGAATGTTCAGCCGTCGGGCATCTTGGGGATTGGGCCTTTACGGCTAAATCGTTACCTGAGAAATCCGAGTCACATTGTATAAGAGTGATATGACTGAGATGCCCAATTTGATCACATGGCCTTATTGACCAAGATGCCTGACGGCTGAACATTCCGAGCTGTATCATGTGTTGGCAGCCCGCTTTTGCACGCTTTCCCTCTTGCTCTCGTACCACAACCATTGCCCGTTGGCCCCCTCCCCCTTGTTGTAAGTACTTTTTCTTGATAGATTACAATTAGTATAGTAGAATTTGTAGTAGTTAATTGAATTCCAATACAAAACTATAAGACTTCATTAAGAACATTAATAAAAGCTAATAATGATCCTACAGGAAACCTAAGGACATCACCAGTATGCAGGACAAGACCATGCCCAACGATGTCTGCAACATGGTACACCGCTTCATTGACCTCGAAGCGCAGGTGGACAACGAGGGGGAGGATGATCTCTTTGGAGAGGAGCCAGGACTCGGTATGCCAATCTACCCATTCAGATTCAAAGCACGTTAACACTAACCTGTTTTACAGATGACTTCATTGATGATGAGGTCAACAAGGACAACGGGCAGTTGGGCAGTGCACCAAGACCGTCAACTTCCACCAACAGCCCTCTCAACAATGATGACAAATTTGATAACTTTATTCATGGGATAATGAGATGATCACAGGCAAGTCATGAGGAGGAGTTGGACGAGGACAGCAATATGGAAGAGAACAATGAAGATGACTACTATTATTGCCTTGCAAACGGATACTTTTCTGACAAAGGCACGCCAAAACCCCACAATCCGGACGAGGAACAACCCCCAGTCAATGAAGGCCTTTCAAGACACCCTGGTCTGGATGTGGAACGACTTCCAACAGGCGAAGACAGCCCATTAATGAGAGTCCATTGTGTGGTGAGCATCAGTACCTGCATCTTACTGATACTATGACTGAGACTTGATGCAATGTATTCTAGGAGGGGAGGGAAAGAGACGCCATTTCCTTTCTCCTCAATAATACAGACTCTCGACATTGGCTCAGATCAGCATTTTGTCAAGATTCCATACATGGCTGGTTCTACATTGAGGGCACAATGAATGCTGACCTTTTAGCCCTTCTAAAATCATCACCCTCAATTTTTTGCCCTCGGGATGGTATTATGGGGGTGAAGCTGGGGGAATGGGTGTCTCTGTTGAATTTAAGGCAATCTGAAGAGACCCCTTCTGCTGGAGGTTGGCTCACGATTTGTAGGGGGCTCTACAAAGGGGATATAGGATATGTTTCCTCAGTAGAGAATTGGGGAAAACTGGAAGTCCTGCTGTTACCTCACCCCCCCCCCATTCAAGACGGAGATTCCTCCAAGAAAAGGAAATGAGGTACCCTCCGCTCCGAGCCGGTTTTGTTTGACGATGAAAAACGGGACCGAATCATCAAAACTCACCCCAGAGTCACTATCATCAACCGCAAAACTATGGGCCATTTTGCTGCTTTTGGTTGCAAATTCAAATTTTTCCTTGAATGCAGAACTTATGGCTTTGGTTCAGTATTGTGTGCCCCCATTTCCTTACAAAGCAAGATGATGGACTTGTTTCTACGCTGTCCTCACCCTGAAATCAAAAGCGCGCGATTCCCATGCCCTTCAGAATGGCAATTTTTTGAAGGCAAACAGGTGGTCATAAAGGAATCCTCTAAGAGGGGTATCATCCAGTCCATTGGTATTGATTTGGCAGAGGTGGAACTAGAAATGGGGGAGGGTTTACACATGGTCCTGTGGTCCAATATGTGGAAGTACATCACTCATGGCCATTTCACAGAAGTAATCAGTGGGGCTCTCCAAGGGGAAAAGGGATGGGTAGTTGAGGTGATGGAGGAATATGTCTACATTGTCAAACATCTTGAAACACAAGGACCACAGAGTTACATCAGTCCAAACTCCCTCAAGGTACGGATTGTTGGTTGTAGTTGAAGGTGACCACCTGGGCCAATATGTCCGCCAAATTCACCATCGTTACGAGAATGGCCAGCCAATTATGATATTGGCTGTCATCAACCGGACTGAGGGAGGCCACGAAACACTTTCGGGGGATCATTTGGAACTAAGCCCTGATGTACTCTGCATTGGCCATGAAACCAAAGAAGAAAAGGCACAAAATGAGGGATTAATGACTGCTCTTCGAAAGGATGCTTGTAAAACTTGTGCAAAATAATTAACAGGCATTACTTTCAATTTTGCATATATCTTTTGGGACTTTACTGTGTCACATGTATATACACATCATAATTTTTGCCGTTTTCCCTGCTCATCATCCTTTCTACTCAATTTATGTCTCCATTTTTTGCTCTTTACTTTTTCCTGGAAGTTAAAATTGAATACTGGATTGATTAAGTTGCCACCTTCGACACAGATCTGAATAATAAACTTTGTTGTCAATCAATAAGATACTGTTGGAAACTGGTTATGTGAGTCAATTCATATACCTTCCCCTCCAATGGGTTGATAGTGCTGATATTCACCTTACACTCTTCAGGGACTATGTCTGCCTCCATTTTAATATCACCTAGGTAAGAGTTTTTCCTTCAGCATCACGTGGAGTTAGATTATTGCTTACTGTTATCCTTGGGTACACTGGATCCATGGCTTGAAGATTCAGACTTGCAAAGGTCCATAAACCAGTTTCTATTTTCCAATAGACCAAGTTGATTCTCTGGTGAGCAAGGACCAAAGAAAGCACGATCAAATGGTCCACAGTCTGATTCAGTCTTGGATTCCATCGTGCTTTCCACAACATGACTGGAAACATCATCATTCTGCAGCACACAGTGGGTAGGGGAAGTGTCTGGAGGGTTGGGTGTGAGGCCAGTGGCCATTATGTTGTGATTATTTTTTTGAGTTCCAAGGTCCTTTATATGTTTTATTTTGTGCTCATGCCCCAAACCCCAACAGTTCTACCTGAGCACAGTTAAAGATCTGGAATCCAAAGCTAGTCAGATTATAGAAATCCCTTTGCCCACCCCAAAGCCCGGAACCCATTTTTTTTTCTTTTTCATCCCCTGTGCAAATTGATTTGAGCTCAGTTCTGTTGTCCTTGGGGACAGAACCTGCTCCACCTCAAATTTAAAAGAACCCTCTTTCTCTGTGTCTCCCAGCATCTCCTCATTCGCTCGGTCTCGCCTTTCTTCAACTTTGCCACCAGCTCTTTCTCCAACACACCCTTTTCCATAAAACTATGGCTAAGTCTACCGCATTTCAAAAAGTGAAGCAATCTTGCAAGGTGGCATTGTCTTTGGGCTCATCCCAGAGAGTTAAAGGTAGATACTGTGATTTTCAAACAGAAACATGTTATCTATTATTACATTTTGTTTCACCAGGTACACAGATAAATACATCAGAGACAATGGCAATGGAAGCAAAAATGAAGAAAATGAAAGGTATTACTTTTTTTTTTTGCATACTTCCTATACCATACTAACTTGACTAGCTGAACTTGTAGCCCTTTGCAAAGCCGCCCATGCTAAAGAACAGCAGAAGAATGTCATACCACGCCCACCGCACAGCGTCGCAGGGAATGGATTCAATCTCCAGGCTGAAATGCAACTCCAAGATGATTCCGATTTATACAAGGCCATTCATGTAAGTTTTACTTCTTAAAACCCTTTGCTCCAATCTTTTTTCTTACAAGTAATAGCACTGTGTTTGTAGTTTAGTTGGTAATGCAGGCCTCAACTACTTGGTTGTTTGACACAGGCAACCTAAGTAGTCATTAGTCAAATCATCCACATGGTAAGTCTTTTCTTCACTGCTTCATTACTCATTTAAATAATTTATTTCAGGCCAAAAGTTGGCATACATACCTCAAAAAATTCCATAATGGCTGGGCCACTCAAGAATATATCAAGTCACATTTGAAGAACAAACGCGCCTATGCTTGTAAATGTGGGTATACAAATGAGACTGGAAATACAGTAGGGGGCAGTAATGATGATGATGAGGAGGAAATGGACATCGACATTGACTTAAATGAGCATGATGAGGATGAAGTAGATAGTAGTGATGAGGGGGAAGAGGATGGGGACCAGAAGGGTGAGGACCAGGAGGATGAGGAAGGGAATGAATCAGAAGCCTACTAATCATTAGAATATTGTTAAATGTTGAATCACACAAATTTAAACATCTATAAGAGGATGAAATATCCAAATAAAAATGAGTGCATTTCAACCTTTCAATGGATGAAAAGTTAGTACTACTTTCATCCAAAAACAATCCAGTAAAATGATGAAAAAGAGGATGAATTTAAGTGAGGAAAATGGGATGAATTTGAACATATGATTTTCATCTCTCATAAAATGCCAGTATTTTTGCCCTTAATAGTATGAAATTCATCCCTCATGTAAGACTTGCAAGGGTGTTATTTCTGCCCTTAATAGTATGAAATTCATCCCCCATGTAAGACTTGCAAGGGTGTTATTCTCACCCCTTATTAGTATGAAATTCGTCCTTTTTGAAAGGTTAGTATAGCACCCTTGATAGTAAGAAATTCATCCCATGAAGGTGAATTATGAGGGGTATGAATACAGACAAATTTCACATGAAATTCATCCATCAAATTATACCTTAAAGGGGGGTTTTCCCTCCATTTTTCCCCCTACAGGGGGTGTGTTTTCAAACATCTTTGAGATGAAATTCATTACATTTTAGGATTGTTAATTGAATGAACCTCATATTTTTAATGTATTATTTCTCTTATTTAAGAGGATGAAACACAGGGTTGAATTTCATCAATTCTCAGTTTCACAGTGAGATGTAATACCCCCAGCTTCGGATTTTGTTCTTTACAACAGGTTAATCTCCATGTACTAGCCTAGATACCCATTCTCGTAGCTGTTTCTACCTTAATACAATCATTGTCTCACATTAAGAAAGGTAGCCACAGTCTTGAAACCACCCCCTGGCTTTCTCTGGTGTGATTGCTGCAAAACATGCTTCAATGAGATCCTGCTCTGGAAAGAAGGAGTTCTGAAAGTGTTGATAATGGCACTGTAAATATGCCTTTACTATATACCAGGATAAGGGTTCATATAGGTATGGGGATGCATTAGTGACTTACAGCAGCTGAAACTCTCTTCAACTGGACTATAATCAGGTGAGTATGGTGGAAGAAAGAGAAGTATACTGTACATCCTGGAATATCCAAACAGGATTAGCTCATGGCTCAGGACATCAACTTGAACACAAAAGAACTCACCAATTGACTCTACAAGCTCTCATACTGCAATATGTTTATGAGTGTGGCAGTTATCAAGAACAATGACACTCTGAGGTCCTGGAAAGGGATTCATTATGGGAACCTAATGACCAGTCATGATAGGATGCCAATGAACACATTGGTAGATAGCTGACTCACCAGGTCATTGAGGACAAAGTCATAGAATTCTGCACCATCAATGGAACCTTCAATGACATGGACTGCAATGTAACCATCTAGTGTAAGAGCTGGCAAGATGCTATACCATACTCCTCAATTCAGGGATGTATGTAGCACAGGAGCTATACCATGAGGGGCTTGTCCATACTTGCACTCAACAAGAATAATCATCTGATCTGCCTGATAATTGTCCATTACATGGTACATCCACTCAGACCTCTCTGCATCATCTCGTTCAGAGGCTGCCTTTTGTAGAATTTTGTGTCGAAGCCCAAGATCTTGCAGATTATCATGTAAAGCAGTTGTTGAGATTGCTTTGTTGTGGAAAAGGATTAGCCACTCTTGAATCTCATCGAGATACAGAGCAGGTGTTTCATGGAGCAAGTTGAAAAGACCGTCGACAGCTGCTGCATTCAGTATACGTGGTCGACCTTGAAGGATGTTGGGCGGACAAACGCTGCCGTGTGTGATGTAATTCTCCTCCCAGCATCGAATGCTTTTAACCGAGACACCAAAAATTGCCGCAACATCATCGATCTGCCACCCTTCGTCAACAAGCTGAAGTATACGCTGCTTCATATCAGCACTTATACGCCGAGATACTATGGTTCTAGGGCGTTGTACGTCGTGAACGACGCCCGTCGATTTTTTATATTTTTTGTATTTATTTTATTAAAAAAATGCTCAAACGCACGTGGGACAAGCTTTTCCGAAACACCTGTACATAAACGGATACAACCTTCGTAAACCATGAACGCCGGATTGGCACATACCATCGAATCCCACTTTGGACCGTCCTCAGAACTCGTGGACATAACCTCTTTTATACAAGCTGCGGTAGAGTTAGAATCTCGTGCTGTATCCACAGACGAAAATCCACAACCTGGCGAAGGGTTATTAGATAGTACTATTGCAACGGATTGCAGGTAAGTTCGAAAATGCAACTTGATAACCATTCAGCGAGTCCCTCCAGTGTTTCAGACCTCCGAGATACTCTTTTTCAGACATGGAACAATCCCAGGCTCTCTGCGCATTTGTTGAAGGACCATGAACACAAAGTCACCGTTCTCTATGCCACCGCAAAATCGGCGAAGCTCAAGCGCAAACCCAATCTTCCTGACCCTGATAGTCTCTTACCAGAAGTCACCGTTTTGCAGAGGCACCTCGACAAAATCCAACTCTCCGGCTGGAAGTGCGTGCACTCAAGCATCATACCTGGGGATGCAGTATTTCATTCCCTCTTCGTTAGGTTACAAACAGATTCAGTGCTATTCATGCGGTCACCAAAAAATTCGGACCAAAACGTACTAGCCCAAGTGGTATGCCCCCCGTTTTTGACCAAAGTACCATTCTTTATACACCGGATTGTAGAAAAGCATGTCGAACCCATCTATACCAGCGACAGCTACTCCTTACGCGATCATAACGTTTTCAGTTCACAACAAGCTCGCATGGGGCGCAGGATATGCAATACGTGCATCTCAGCATGCGCTTTATTCTTTCCACACACTCGAGGACCTCTTTAAGATTATACCATGTACGTCAAACGAGTTAGGGGCAACAAACGTGGCAAAAGGGGGGGTAAGCCAACGCCATCAGATCGACGATTGTGTGATCTGTATTGAAGGTGTTGCATATGGATATGGGGAACATGGTGATTATTCTAAGTAAGTATTCTTGAATCCTTTCTGCGTGCATGGCTGAGTCATCCCAGTAAGCTTCTCATGCATCTCGAGATGATATCCAAGCAACAATTTAAGATAAAGAAAGGAATGACGACCATCCATAATACTCCGATTGCAGCACTCTCTCTTCGTATAAATCAACCGTATTGGCTTCTCCACCAAGGTAACTGTGAACATTTTATTGTCGTAGATGAGATCAGGTACCCACCTTTCTATGATATGCGCGTACAGTCTAATTATAAAGATATAGATTCCAGCATCCTTCGGACGCTTCCTTTGGCTATCCCTTAACGCTTCAAATCACCCCGCCCCTTCTTGACTTGTGTCGTGTTTGTGCCAAAGTCCCTGCGGTTCTATCGATAATAGGGGATATCAGGTTGGGAGAGAGTCCTTGCTTGATCTGTGATCCTTGCCGGAGAGTCATGGGAGATCCGAGTCCTGAATTTGGGGTTCTTGTAACGTCACTGCCGCGATACAAATTGGGATCATAACCTTTTCAATGTGGTCGGGGGAACACACCCCTTGTGTAATTATGAACGGCCTTCCACTGAGGTTACTATGACGCCGAGAAGTCATCATTCTAGAATGTGTATTTTCCGAGAATTTTGTGCATTATGCATAATACAAGTGAACACGTGAGTATCGACGTTTCCGAAAAGCTTGTCCCACACGAGTTTGAGCGAGAAACAGAAAATTTCATACACTTCCTCTATATAGGTCCTACACCTCTCTATCCTTTATTAATACTCCAAAATATCTGAGTATGGGTCAGGTAGCAAACTGGACTACCGCTTGTCACAAAATCAACCGAAAAAAACTAAAAGCAAGAACAACTCAATTTTACAGGCCAAGAGTCAATCGAGCAATGTCGGCCCCCCAGCGATGGAAACATCAAGTCTGAGCCTGCCAAATGGTGGGCTATCATAGACGAAGAGATAGAAGGAGAATACGAGACTGACAGGGTCAATCAACAAGGGCATGCATATCCCGTGTTTGCGAAGTTGTTCCTAACCGAGAGCAGATCGAAAATACCTTCGATGGGTGTTACACTCAGTATATGTGGTCTACCCAGGGGGCAACCAGGCAAGAAACCCCTGAAATGAACCCTCCGCATTTGATGCAAGATCAATAAGCAGATTAAACTATTGCGGGCTTCATATTTGTAAATACAAAAACCACTACACACATGCTAATCTTCCTCTTTTGCTAATCTGTGTCTGAGAACCTACTGTTGATATAGTGTCTGAGCAGCTTCTTTTTGCTACCATTTCTTTTCTATTCCCATAAATCCATCACTTCCAGGAATCTGATTACCTTCTCTCCAGTTTTCTGTGTTCTCCCTAGACTGTACCACTGTGCACCTGGTGGGGAGGTTTTTCCCCCACTTAATGGATGAAAGCAGCATTTCCTAAGTTTAGTGGATGAATCTAAAGGGTATGAAATTGGGATGAAATTTTATCCCAGATATTTCATCCCTTGAGAGGATGAATTTCTGCTCTTATAATTTCCAAAATCTTCATCCCTTAGTGGAGTGAACTTTCATCCTGTTAGAGGTGAATAATATAGGACAATTTTTATCCAGTGAAAAAGAGGGGAATTTCATCCTATAAATGGTGGGTTTTATTAGATGATTTTAATCTATTGAAGAGTGAACTTTCATCCCATAAAAGGTGGAATATGTGGGATGATTTAAGTTCAGCATAGAAGGTATTTCATCCCTCAAATAGTGGGTTTATGGGATGACTTTACTGCCTTACATGAAACATTAGAAAAGAAGAAAGTGAGATTTTGGTTAGATTAATTTGAAGTGTTATACATAGTATAAAATGACTGTGTTACACTGTGAAACTGGAAATGGATGAAATTCAACCCATATTTCATCCCCTTAAGTAATGAATTTAACACATTAATATATGAATTTCATCCAGAAGATGCATGAAAAAACACCCACTGTGGAGGGAAAAAAGGGGGAAAACTGAGGGCTTTACACTCCCCCACCTATCCTTCTGGAGTCCAGTGGAGTCTAAGGAAGTCTAGTGGACTCCAGAGGGAGTCCAGAGGGACTTTTGCATAACATAAACCCAGCCTAGTAGGCATAAAGTCCATGTGGAGACCACTGGAGTCTAGTGAACTCCATGTCTAGTTACACCTATTCTCTGGAGTCCAGAGGGAGTCCAGCCAATATTTTTTACTAGAGTCTACTGAACTCCAGAAGGACTTGACTAGACTTGATATACAGTACAATGAGCAAGCTAAAAAAAAATGACTACAGTATGAATTGAACTAAAGACCTTATAGGTAAGTCATTAAATTATTTATTAACTAAATGGACTATGGGGAGATTGTAGAAATTGCCTATATAGACATGTGATCATGTGCATGGACTGTTCTGGCAAGTGCAGAAGTTCAATCATGCCACTTTTTTTTTTGCCATCCTTACTTTCTTTTCCCCCCACTCCCAATTCCTTTGTAATGGGGATGTGCCAGGGTAAGCACAAACCAGCTACAAGCAAAGGTAAGTACAGCCTCCAACTGCAGACATCTGGGTGCTAACAACAATGAGGGGCCAACATCATGTCAGCCCACCAGCACCATGCCACAATACCTAGCACCCAACCCCCAGCTGGGTCACTGGTAGAGTACAGCCACCCATGCCAACTACAGCCACCAACACCAACACCAATGCTTGGCCCCCCATGACCACCAATGCCAACTACATCAATGCCAGCACTCAGCCCCCACAACCCACTACAGCCACCAATGCAAACTATGGCCACCAGTGCCAGTGCCAGTGCCCAGCCCCCATGACCCACTATGACCACAAACATCAACTATGGCCACCAATGCCAATGTCAGTGCTTGGCCCCCCACAACCCACTAAGACCACCAATGCCAACTACAGCCACCAACACAAACTATGGCCACCAGCACATATGCCAGCACTCCACCCCCCATGGCCCGCTACAGCCACCCACACCAACTACAGCCACCAATGCCAATGCCAGCACTTGGCCCCCACAACCCACTACAGCCACCAATGCAAACTATGGCCACCAGCACCAATGTCAGCACTTGGCCTCCCACAACCCACTATGACTACCAATGCCAACTATGGCCACCAATGCAAACTACAGCCACCCATGCCAATGCCCACAACCTGCTACAGTGACAGTTGTGAGTACAGTCAATAACACGTTTAATGTGGTCAACAATCTCTGATAGATATTGAGAGGCTTTCAATCAAATGGCTGAAGACATTGCCAGACTCTAGTTGAGGAAGTTGATGACTTGATAATGATGCAGACAAAGACCAAAGTGATTGAAAAGACAGGCCACCAGGTGGGTGGTAGAATCAACATGTTATATGGTCAAGTATGCCACTTCACTATTTTCATCCAGTATTTAGTCAACCACCTTATTAATTATTAATTATATACTATTTTCCCCTTTTTTGCAACTTTGTTTAATTTCCTCCTACTCAATATATACAACCTCTGATTCCAATTTACCACTATTACTTGTAGGATTCATATAGCTTGTCTTCCAATGTAGATACGTAATAATTTCCATACATACAAACCTGCACTTGTATACCCATATTTGCATTATTGCTATAATTATGTTGATATCCCCTCACTGCAGGTAAAGCACCATGTATACATGATTTTGTTGAAATGCAACCCAGAACTGTCTATATGTGGATATAAATAACCTAAGGTGACATCTAATATTGTGTAGTCATTGTTCTACCACATTGGTTAATTGTTTTGTATGACTCTCATATTGGAAAGGTAGTTGTTATTATCCTACTTTAAGCAATGCCTTACCCATTATTCTTTTTATCAATCAATTTTATCTATAATATAGTTACTCACATGTATTACTATTTCCCTTGATCATTTGCACTGGATTCCAGTTGCTTTAAGTATAAGCTTAGAAAGAGGTAGGGATGATCCATTGATAGATTTTGAATTTTCAATGGGGGTAGATTGGTGTTGCTCCATCAATTCTGTTCTATGCTGTGATGTGGTATGTATACCTTAGCATTGCCAGGAATTATGTCCAGTACTTTGAAAGAGTTTATATTATTATATTTGGTGGAAAGATAGTTTTATATAATGTATCAGGTTTCAAAACAGGATTTGTAATGTTAGAATACACTGCATTGATTAAAGGCTTGGTGGCAGGATTGACTAGGTAAATTTATTTCCATGTTTATCTGTATGTTCTTGATTTGTAATTTTATAAGCAGTGGCACCATTTAAATACCTATTTTATTGTTTTAGTTTGAGCATCTGAAACTTGTCAGGTAGTATACATACAAATAAGTTAAGGATAACAGATAATATTTGTTCCAAGGCAGGTGATTTAACATGTGATCATGATCTAGAGAGAACAATTAAAAAAAAAGAAATAATGTAATATGATGTAATTAAAATAGGGTTTGTAAAGTTGGAATATATTGTGTGAATTGAAGGCTTTATATCAGAATTGGTCAGGTAAAGTCATTTTCATTTTTGTCTGTCTGTAATTTTATGAGCAGTATTACAATTTGAATGTATTTTGCAAAATTTAGTTTAAGCATCTGAAATTTATGAGGAAGTGTGCATACAAATGGGTTAATATTTATTGACTTTGTGCACTTTAGAAGCCATGTGATGTGGTGGTCATGTTGTGTTTTGAGGCAGGTGACTTGAACTGGTTTCAGCGGGTGACATGAGCAGGTGATCTGGAGTAACTTAGCATATGACTCAAATACCTTTTCCTGCTTTGTCAATCTTAGTCAGCACTCCACGTAAAAGACAACTTTCTTTGTTGCTTTGTCAGACTTAGTCAGTGCTTAGTCAGGATTAGTCACAATCTTTTTTTTTTTTTTTTTTTTTTTGGTCATATAATAATATTAAGCGCATGTGGGTTTGACCCAGCTACATGCAGGCATAAACACCTATTACCACTAAGTAATCTGTAATGGGCCATCAGGGTGGAGCTGTACACTAAGTTGCTCTCCAGGTCATATTTCAGGTCTAGACTGAGGATACCTGCAGTCCAATGGTATTGTACTGTACCATGTCTGAACCTCCCAACGCCTTAAAGGTTTGCCTTTGCTTGTTGGGGCATGGTCCCCTCCCTTCACATTGGTACCCTGTTCCACTCCCCTCCTGGTATTTTCAGGTTGCCCTGGAAACCCATTACTCCCCTCCAGTGTTGAAGATAAATGTCCAATCTAAGTGAACGATCCATACCTCAAACCTGCTCCCCCTCTCCTGAATCCCCCCTATTACTTTCCCCCCTGTTCCACACCGCTCTCCCAAAGTGATGACTCCCCTCAAAATGAGGCCGCCAAATCTCACCATTGGTCAATAAACTGGCATTCTCCCCAAGAGGTGTGCTCTGTGCAGGGACAGTAGCTGATCGGGGGCCAGACCCCTTCCTCCTTTTGTGTTTGGGTGTAGTGGTTAAGCAAGTACAAATAAATCATCAAGAATGTTGGCAGTGATGCTCCCTAAGGATCTGCGCAAAGCAGAGTACTAGAGTTGTGGTGTCCTTGTGTGGCCTGGTAGTTGATGAGGTGGATGTGAACAGATTAGTGAAGCCCCCAGTACAGGCAAGATGAGATGACCCTGCGGATAGTCAGGATCAGCTCTGATAAGTTAAAAATTTGGATATGGTATAAAAGGATAGTGGCCCAGGCTGAAAGAGTGGTCTGATGAAAGGCAATGTCGATTAGGGATGAGGTGTTAGGTAGTTTAGGGATGACCTAGTGCAGGAGGGATGAATTCCCATGGTTGGATGGTGGTGGTAAAAGATCAAGAAGCATCAGATTAGTCACAATCAATTCACATGGCCATAGTATTTTCAGGCCCCTGGAAGCTCCCCTATATGTTGGGAAATTTTTTGCAGATTTGAGACTCCCAAAATGATGATTTTCCCAGCCCAGAATAGTTCATCTGAGGTGATTTTGGCAAAATCTTCAGCCCATATACAGCAGATTTCAGACCTTCCTTAGAGTTTTTTTTTTCAAGAAACAGGTCACCAAGCTGTTTAATCCAATTCAATTTGAGAAGAGCCAGAGACCACAATCCTCAAAGAAGCATGAAAAAAAAACATCTTCTGCCTTCTGTCAGTCTAACATAAAATAAGCCCCAGGTCTGAAAGGTTTTACCAAGAATCCAGATTCCAGGAGGTAGAATGATATCCAAACCTCTCAATTGCAAATCTACTTGATGTAATACCCCAATATAAAACATTTGCTGTATAGATGGTCTTTCTTGCCTAAAATACCTTAAAAAAGAAAATTCTCATGTTTTTTTTCATATGTTTTATGTTTCATGACATAAACCCCAGCCCATATAGTGGATTTGAGGCCCATTCTGGTGAAATCTTTTTCCAAACATATAGGGGAGCTTCTGGGGGCCTGTACTTTCAGATTCCTCTACTTTAGGAATTGTTACACAATCAGAGAAACCAGCTCTCTATTGCAATAGGCTGGTTCTACAAATATAAAGGGAAAAGTTAATTGAAAATAAACATAAGAACTTGTATCTGAAGAACTTGTATCTGCTAGTAATGACCCCCTACCTCAAGTGTAGGAAGTCAGTAAGGAGGAATGGCACTTGCTTGAAGGGGACAGGGGGTAGGCCACAAGAGTAAGGTTATGCCAAGGTATACTCAAGGCACACTGTGACACATGACTAGCATGTGATGAGGCAATAGAGACCTGTGTGGTTAGAGTGGAGTGTACTATCTGTCAGCAATGCAGTAATAACAGTCACTGCAGAATGTCAGAGAGTAGAAGAGTAGAGATAACACAAGAGATAGAGAATTGAGAAGACCTGTCTGTATTGCAGAGAATAGATGAGATCAAGACTACAGAACAAGTAGCTAGAGGTGCAGTATATATACAACTACCTAAGGGGGACCAGAGTAGAATAAATATGGAGAGAGGTAAACCAAACATAACCAGGGTAGTGTACAGCATCAATCAAATGATGAAATGGAACAATGGGAATGATGGGAGAATTGTAACTACTGGGGATAGATGAATTAACAGCCAATCCCCCTAGATAAGAGATAAGATAAGATCAAAAAGATGGAGATCAGATGGGAATATAATTTTCATGACACTATCACTTCCTTTACATTCGTCAAGTGCTATCAGTAGTGGAATCCAAAACAAAAGGGTCTTCTTGGCTGATCAATGAAATAAAAAAAACTTAGGCAAAGGTAAAAAAAAAAGTAAGAGCCAGAGGAGTTTCTAAACCCTGCACTAGAGCTGTTTCACAACCACACAGAATTTAGGATCATTTCAATTCTCACATTCTGAATGGCTGGAGCAAGTGGATTGGCTAATAGGAATGCTTGAATATCACTCTACAAAATTTGTTCAGTTGTGAAGAAGCTCTACTGGGAGCAAAATATGTTTGGCAAGTGAGACAAAGTGCTAGCCACTCTGTCACAAGCACAGCACAAAACTGAAAATTACCTGTCAAGGATAATTTTGAAGTTATTTAGATATTCCCACATATCTCTCTCATTTCTCATTGTTTATATTTCACCACAAGGACAACTCTGGAAAATTTTGAATCTTCCAGCATCTTATGCAAAGCAAAATTCCCCAAAGCCCATGGCTGAAGACAGCACATCGGACTTAGGGAATCTGAGCAACTTCATTCTCCAGAGACAAGCTCCTGTGCTCGTTCGTGACTCCTCCTCCAACCACCACCATTACCTTGAGCTCTTGCCTAATGACAACATCCTGTGCCATCCTGCCCCCACCCCCACCCCCAGGCACATTCCCAATAACATTAATGCTGTAAGCATTCATCATTGACTTCCATGTTGTGTGGCAAGATCATTACCTCATCAGATCAATCTAAATTGAAATGTCTGGAGCCCTGGTTATTAGAGCTTCTGGCCCTTGTATGCCTCAAATGGGCACTAGCGCCCTTGAATTGAGCACAGTGGGTTAGCCTCTGTAAGTAATGGCTTATTTCAGATCCACAAACAGCTGATTTACAAGCTTTTTTTTCTAGCTGGTGATGAGTTGTAGGCATTAATATGGCATGCTGTTCATGATCACGGCCACAGCCCCAAATTTCAATGTGTTAGTTCTATTTATTCACTATCATTACACATATACTTACTTTGTTTGATTTTATTCAACTAATTCAGAAGCTCTAAGTTATCACCCCCCGCTGATAGGGCCCAAAATTGTTTGCACTTATAAAGTCAACAAGTAAGGCTATGAGTATCATTTCTAATAACCAAGTAAACGGTAATAAAGGATTAGAGTTGAGCTCTGAGACAGCTAATCAGAGTGAACTAGTCTAATGGATAATACACTATTAGTACAGAGGACTATGAGTACAGCCTATTATTAGTCCTATTCACCATGCCCAGTTACAACCTTGGTATCTTAATTCATAAGTAACTGTTGTAGTATGATATCATTAGTCTGGGGATCATCATTAATAGGAGAAGTAATTGCAAATTCGGGACTTGCACAACCCAATCCTAGTCAGGGGCACTTGGTCTTAACTACCAGAAGAAACAGGACACCGTAAATAACAACTGGGATGATCAGGAGAAGTAAAAGACAGTGCCGTGCTGTTTTAAATAACCAAGTGCGCAGTCAGGACTTGATAAGAGTTTAGCCAGCTCTTTCAATATTGGATAAGTAACAAGTAACAACATAATTGGCACGCATGGTGTGCGTGCCAAGTTGTAGAGGACAAGTCAGCATTAAATACAGATCCTTGGTGCGGGGGAGCACTGTTCCATATAAAATTTACAATTCCTTATGATATTTAGTTTGTACACTATAAATAGACGTAGATAAGTAGCGCAAAGATAAGGAATCTTGCCCCCACTTCGCGCTACTATAGGGTATACAAATCATATTTGTTGAAACACTATTGCATGCATGAATTAAGGATTGGATTGCTTCAAGTTGTCTTGATTGGAATTGTTTTGAAGCATTTGATTGAAGAGATCACAGAATTGAAGAGTCCAGTTCATTTGGAACTTAGTACCCACATTGTCCATTGGAATTACTAGGCACTTGGCCTTTAGTGCACTTGGCACTGTTTGTTTGATAAGTCACTTGGACTTATAGATCCGCTTGGGATCATTAATAATTGAACATACACTTGGTACTCAGTCTATTGGATCGAAAGATATTATAGATATACCTAGCAAGCCTTAAACTTGTGTTAAGGCTTTGTCCAAATCAAACCCGCCAAGAGATCATTGGAAAGGGCCTTGATTAGTACTATTCAAAGCTTAGTGCTTCCAAGCACTTGAACCCAAACTCAAAACAGGCAATTCCTACCATTGGTGTGTTGATTATCAGATTTGGTGTGTGCATGTGTAAGAGATTACATTACATAGCATCAGCACACTTATAGCCCAGGAGCCCCCTTTCATCTGGAGCCCACTGCGAGGGTTCAGAGTTTTGAATAGTCTAAAAAGAGCATCTTTCATTGAAAAATTTATACCAAGATGAGTAACATCATCTACAAATTGAAGTAGAGTGGAGAAAGTTTAGTCAATCTGTCTCAAGAGCCATGTGCACAAGCCAGCTTGTCAAACAGACTAACTAATCAGCCACTTACAAGACAAGTAGCTACCAAGACACGCAAGACAAAAAATTCGCAAAACACTGGAGTAACAGAGCTGTTACCACCTCCTAGACATGCGCGCACACAAGGATCTTCACAACCAGCCTTTGGATCTTCAGGACCAAGGCAAGTATTTAGAACTCCAGAGCCTTTAGGAAACATATTGATTACTAGTAGACCAGTAGCATGCAGAAGATTGTCTGTAGTAAACCCAGTAGTAAACCTGAACTTGTTAGCTACTCAGAACCATTCAGTAATCATGATTGAACCCCCTTGTAAATATATGCCCCAACCAGGCATCCATGATGCACCAGTATTCAAAGGAAAGGAGCCCACAGGCTTAATCCAGTTTCTGGAGTGCATGGAAGTCCTATGGAAGGAGTGTAACAGTACAAATGATGAAGAAAAGAAGTTAATGTTAGGAAAGTATGCAGACCTACAATTGGAGAATGAGTGGAGAGCATTAGACCACTATAAAACAGGCACTTGGATGGATTTCAAAACGGAGTTGATCTCTAGTTATCCGGAAGCACTCGATCAAGTAGAGGGATCAGTAGCCAAGTTAGAAGCAGTGTGTTGCACCAGCCCACGTATTGGAGTAACTGATGAGGCCACACTGAAAAAGCTAAAACATGAATTCAAAGCAGAATCTATTAAGCTCTTGGGAGTCAGGCCACCTATTATCTCTAACCAAGAATTAGTTACCAAGTTCTTGGGATGTCTAGACAAAGTCTTCAGATCCCAAGTACAAGGAAGGCTAACTCTGCTAGGGAATAATCAGTCTAATGCCACACAGACAGGACAGGCCGTTGCTACAAACAACCCAGCAAATCCTAATACTATTGCCAAAGCCACTGTGCTTGCACAATGAAAAGGAGATCAGTATGACTTGGAGGAAGTAATAGCAACTGCAATCAGCATTTCTGAAGGCGTAGCCAACATGAATATTCCAGACACAAATAGATCTTTTATAACATCTGTAACAGCAGCAGCAGTGCCCAAGATCAAAGTAGAGATGGACGAAATAAAACAACAAATAGTTAATTTGTTAGACCATCTCCAAGTAAATGAGAAGAATAAAAGGAGTGGATTCAAGGATGTAATGAAAGTGCTTCAACAAGCAACTGTTCAGAACCATGCCATGAATAGCATGCCCAGCAGCATCAGGATCAGAATCAGTACAGAAAGCCTAAAGAAGGACAACCATAAAGACCAAATGCATATAAATGTCACTACTGTTTTACACCCGGACACTTCATCATGGCCTGTCCCAAGAAACAGAAACATTTTGAAGAAGGGAAAATAAAGACCAACGCAAATGGAGGAGTATGCTTACCAGACAGATTGTATATTCCCAGAGAACCAGAAATGGTATCATTAAAAGATAAAGTGGAACACTTCCATTCAAAGAAGGTAGCGGCCCTTTATTACGGAGATGTCACAGAAGGACCCGCTCCAGGAGTATTGTCAGTTATGCATCAGTCACATAATGCAGTAGACAGTAATAACAACATTGGAACCTTGAAAGCCATAATGGCACAAATGGCCCAATTTCAAGTGCAACAAATGTTAGGACAACAGAGCGCACAAACTGCGTTGCCAGTACCACCTCAGATGCAGAAACAAGATTATATAAACAATAACTATAATACTACTGCAAAGAGCACACCTAATCCTGACATAGTAGCCTTACAAGCACAAATGAGTACTTTATTAGGGCAGGTGGCAGAGCTCAATAACCAAAACAAGGTTATAGAGTTGGGTTTCAATTAGGTCCAATGAAGGAGGCTAAGGAACATGCTAGACCTACAACTAGGTTGTGTTCCAAGAGACAGCCTGAGGACCTGAGTAAAAATAGAAATAGTCGTCAAGAAAGTATAAGTAACAATCCAGAAAGTAGTCAGAGTAGTAGCAAGGAGGAGCCAGTAGCACCACCTCCTAGGAAAAAGAAAGTGAAAATCATTGAACCATCAGCAAAGTCATCCATATAAAAAGAATTGCCCTACATTGATGTGCCCGCGGTACCCTACATACCCCAGAGAATGGAAAGCAACCCTGAACCAGTTGATCCGCTACCTATTTTAATACCAAGCGTGGTCCGACTTATGAAATTAAGTCCCCAATAGAAGTAAAAATAAAAAGTGGCAATATAATTGTCAAAGTGTTAGACAACCCTATCACATTGACTACAGGAGAGTTAATGGGCTTGTCAAAAACCATTAGAGACAGAATAAAGAGTATTGTAACTGCCAGACGTAAATCCCTCACCCAAAGGGATGCTAACTTGCAAATAAATGAAACAGATGAGGAAGATGCCTTACCCTTTGGGAGGGACTGGGAACTTGATGATAACTACCTACGGCATGATGCACTACCAGTAGAGTCAATCTCATTCCAGTCTTTCTTCATCTTGGAGTATGACTGTGGCGGAATACCTAAGGGATCTATAATATGTGGAGACCCAGTCCTACAATATTCAGAGTCTTTACCAGCTAGGGAAGAACCCAAGCAGTTGTATGTAGCAAAAGAGTTGGCATCTTTGCGCACAGTATATCCAGTAATAAATGGGGTAGGAACGGAGGAATCTTTATTAGATGGGGGATCCCAAATAGTATCAATGGCTAAGCAAACGGCTTTAGACTTGGACATTTCATGGGATCCAGATGTTGTTATACACATGCAGAGTGCTAATAAACAAGTAGAGAAAACAGCGGGACTAGCATGCAATGTCCCTTTCTTGTTTAATGACATGGCCATTTACCTCCAAGTACATATCATAAATTCACCCACATACAAAGTATTACTAGGGAGACCATTTGATATGCTCACAGAAAGTCAGATCAAAAATGCTAGAGATGGGGGACAAGTAGTCACTATCACAGACCCTAACAGGGGATGAAGGTGTACTATCCCTACCCATGCAAAAGGATCACCACCTAAGCTTTTGACAAGGCAACCGGAACAGGATTTTTGGCCTTCGATGAATTAATCCAAAGTGATCAAGGAGAGCTAGCCATAGAAATTGCTGAAGATGAGAACAGAAACTTTATTACTTGGGTGGAGTGGGCCAACACACTGTGTGGCAGGTACTCATTCTTTATTTCTTTTTTCTATTTTTTTATAGGAGAAATAAGTCCATTCCACATTCAGGAAGTTGTAACTGACTAAAAACAATGTAGGTGATAGTTTATAGAGGTCATGTGACCATGTGAAAATGTTACCAAGTAAACAAGCAATGCCTGTGCACAAAACCCAATGCCATAGCTTGCCTGGTTATGGAGAAAACACAAAAACCATCAGAACTAACTTTTTTCCAGGATTATGGACACTAAATGAGCATTCAGATTGTTGTCATGTATTTGATATGCTTATGTGATGGAATAGATCATGTGACATATGTCAATAAATAGAGAATTCAATCCTCTTTGTATTTCAGGTAAATATAGTAGTAGTTGTTGATTTTTCCAATGTTTAGGATAATTTCCCACAAGGGTCATGTTTAGTAAGGGTCATTGTTGTTATAAGATGTTTGTTCACCCCTGACATAACACACAGACCTTCAAAACTAGCTGAATCTGGACATTTCTAATATTTCGCTTAAAATAGACTGTGGGAAAAATGTGCTCAACAAGGAAATTGTAGAGCCATGTTTGTACATTCCAAACATATAAAAACAAAGTTAATGGCTTTACTGGTTATGGAGAAAAACACAAAATAAATTTTGAAACACAATACTTTGAAATATTAGATATGCATAATTTTGATGGCATCATCAAAAGCATTATGTAAGCATCCCAAATACATGCAAATTATGTCACAATACTTTGTATTTGTGGAGAAATGCTGTAAAAAGCCATAAGAGAAGAAAAATCCCATTATGGAAATATTTTCCCGCAGTGTTGAAATATGAATCAATGAATGAATGAATCACCTTTCTGCCCGAAAACTGGGTTGATAAAGAACTTGTAATAAATGGGTTATAGACACCCTACTGATAAGCAGAATTTTGGTCACAAAGAACTTAGAGATGTCTTTTTGTCTAGAAGTGATGTAAACATGAATAGTACAGTACCTGAACACAAATTACTAGCCATGTACTTGGCTTCAGTAGATAAGCACAATGGACCAGTAATAAACTACAAGCAGAACAGAAGGGACCAGACAAGTACACCCACTAGACCTATGACATATGCTCAAGAACAGCCCATGCTCAATAAAGCTTTAAGTAAATTAAAGCAGTGGCAAATTAGCACTAACAAGCACGGTCTTGGAACAGTAACAGGTAATAAGTGTAATATTGAGTCCATGGATCAGCTAGTAGGAAAGAAGTATAAACCAGTACACTTGAAAATAAAACCAACACTGGTGGATCTGCCGGATAAATTTAGAATTATCAGAGATATAAAGGGTGACCCTTTAGTGGCTCTACCAGTTCTAACACCTAACCCACCTCCATTTAAACCAACTGGAAGGTATACTGAGGAAAGGCATGCAGACTTCCAAAGAGTACATGAAGAAGAGAACTTCTTAAAACCTAAAGAGATGGATATAATCCATGACTTTATGTGTAAACATAACAATGGTTTTGCGTGGCATGATAGTGAGCGTGGTAGCTTTAAGAAGGAATATTTTTCTCCTGTTGAAATACCAGTAGTCCCACATACACCGTGGACAGAAAGGAATATTAGAATCCCACCAGGAATTTATGAAGATGTTTGTAAAATCATTAAAACTAAAATTGATGCAGGGGTCTACAAAAGGTCCAATTCATCATATAGGTCTAGATGGTTTACCATATTAAAGAAAGGTCCAGGAAAGAAACTTAGAATTGTACATAGTCTAGAGCCGCTAAATGCAGTTACAATAGCACACTTGGGTTTACCACCTGCTACCGAAGAACTAGCGGAGCATTTTGCAGGGTGCGCTTGTGGCAGAATGATGGATCTGTATGTAGGATATAATGAAAGGCCTTTAGCAGAAACATCACACGATCTAACAACATTCCAAACACTGTTTGGTGCACTAAGACTAGTAACACTCCTTATGGAATGGACGAATTCTGTTCCAATATTTCATGATGATGTTACATACATTCTACAAGATGAGGTACCACATGTCATGATACCCTACATTGATGATGTACCCATGCGTGGTCCAGCAATGGACTATGAACTACCAGATGGAACAGAAGAAGAGCTACCTGGTGCTCCAGGTGTTAGACACTTCTTCTGGGAACATATGCAAAATGTAAATTGTGTCATACAAAGAATGAAGTATTCTGGGGGAACCTTTTCAGGATATAAGTCTACATTATGTGCAAGTGAAATCCTAGTAGTAGGACATAGATGTACCTATGAAGGACAAAAACCTACTACTGATAGGATTGGTGTAGTTGAAAGATGAGGACCATGCAAAGATGTCAGTGAGGTACGTGCTTACATGGGAACTATTGGTGTATGCAGGAATTTCATTAAAGACTTTGCCCATATAGGCCAACCTATTCAAAAGTTAACTAGAAGTAGTGAACCTTGGATATGGGGGCCAGAGCAAGGTGAAGCGCAACAGCTATTATTAGATGCACTTAAAAATAGCCCTGCACTCCATCCAATTAATCACACCTGGAATACACCTGTGGTATTGTCAGTAGATACGTCATGGAAAGCCATAGGCTACTATATCTATCAGGAAGACCCTGATATACCTGGGAGAAAGCACTATGCTAGATTTGACTTGATAACTCTGAATGAGCGCAAAGCGCGCTTCTCACAACCCAAATGAGAATTATTTGGATTAATGAGAGTTCTAATGGCATGTTATTATTGGTTTATTGGAGTACAGAATTTGGTAGTAGAAGCAGATGCAAAGTACATTAAAGGGATGTTATCAAACCCAAGTCTAGGACCTAATGCAACGGTAAATAGATGGATTGATAGGATACTTATGTTCCACTTTACTTTGGTTCATAAAGCTGGTAAAGGCTTTGGCCCAGACGGTCTGTCAAGACAAGATGCGCAGCTAGGGGATCCTGTCTACCCAGACCCAGACAATGGTTATGATGAACCCTCAGGTCCTTTAAGGTTTATCAACCCAACCGAGGGATTGGATGACCCTTTGGAATTGTCAGACTTTAAGGAAGAGATTGACATGCATGGTGGATATTTATTCCAACTCGCCAAGGAAATCTCTGATTTTGAAGTTGAAGCAAACAATGCTTGGGCTGGTGAAGCAGCATTTATTGGGGAAATCAAGCAGCACTTAGGTTTAGGACAGTTCGGTATTCAAAGAGAAGCTTATCTAAAGCAACTTGTAAATACTACTGTCATACCAGATGAAAAGTTTAAATATGACCCTAATGTGAGGGAAGTATATGATGAGTCTAAACAGACACCTACAGTGCAAGAACAGGATAACAACCTACCTTTAATAAAGGAGTGGTCAAAAAGACCACAAAAGAAACCAAAAGGAATGACAGACCGTGCCTACATAATATTTGTGAGGCAGGCATCTAATTTCTTTTTGGATCCAGAAGGTCAGATGTATAGGAAAAATGTCAATAGTGCGCACCAGCTCGTTGTTGGTAAAAACCACTGTACATATATGATGAGGGCTTCTCACAACTCTGTTGGACATAGGGGTTTCTATGCAACAAAATTCCCAATAGATAAAAGATTTTGGTGGCCAGAAATGGAATGCAATGTATCATGGTATGTGAAGTCATGTCACATCTGTCAGACAAGGCTCTTAACTTTGTTGAGAATCCCTCCTGTCATAACCCACATGCCTTCTATATTCCAAGTATTACATGCAGACACCATGCATATGAGCCCACCTTCTAATGGTTATAAATATATTGTCCAAGGACGGTGCACACTGTCCTCATGGATGGAAGGTGCGCCCCTTAACTCTGAGGATGGCAAAACCTTAGGAAGGTGGTTGTTTGAAGAAGTAATCTGTAGATGGGGTTCCCTAACGGAAATTGTAACGGATAATGGTCCTGCCTTTGTTGCAGCCAAAGCATGGCTGGAATCCAAGTACGGTATTACAGGAATAAGTATATCACCATATAATTCCAAAGGAAATGGGATCGCCAAGTGCACACATTGGGATGTGCATCAAGCAGTCTTCAAGGCTACAGGTGGTGATGTAAAGAAGTGGTACTACTTCTTTCACCATGTAATGTGGGCAGACAGGATTACTATACGAAAAGGGACAGGTTGCTCCCCTTATTTTATGATTACAGGCACACATCCAACCTTACCATTAGATACCATTGAAGCCACTTGGTTAGTAAAGTTACCAGGGAAAATATTGACTACAGAGGAACTCATTGGGTTTAGAGCGCAGGCTCTAGCTAAGCATGTCCAGCATGTCACTGATATGAGGAAACATATCAATATAGAAAAACAAAGGAGACTATTACAGTATGAAAAGGATCACTGCGTGACCATCAGAGACTACAATTTCAAACCAGGAAGTTTAGTACTAGTTAGAAATACTGAGGTCAAAAGTTTGCTCAATAAAAAGCTGAAACCACAGTACCTTGGACCAATGATAGTTCTGAGACAAAACCATGGGGGAGCCTATATTGTTTGTGAAATGGATGGATTAGTTTGGCAAAATAAAGTGGGGGCATTTAGGGTTATTCCTTATTTTGCTAGGAGTGCAATTGAACTGCTGGACAATCTGCAAGATCTAATAGACATCTCTAGTGAAACATTAAATGCCTTGGTGGAATCTAAAGATCCCGCTAATAGACAAGTTTACAAGGAGCGTGACTATACCTTTGATAGAGTTCAATTAGATCAGTCCAAATCAGAGTCAAGTTCTAGTGAGGAGACTGAGAAGGGGATAGCTCCAGCACTACCACAGACTACTAAGTCACACCACAAGTTGCATAGGTATGTAATAAATTTGTGTAGCTTTCCAAATTGGAAACAAAAAGCAGTAAAGACAGTATAAGCAACAAAGCTAAGCAGTAAGGACAGTATTATGCCAAGTAAAGACAGTAATACAAAGGAGTGTGGAGAGAGACACAATGACAGAGGAGGAGGTTAATTGGACTACCCTCAAGCAGAAATGAAGTCGTCTTCAACTTCAGGCAAGGGCACGTCAGCTGGAGCTACCTCCTCCTTGTCATCGTCATCCTGGTCATGGACTTCAGTAGCACTCACAGTGGCAGCCTCATTAGAGCCTCCCTTTGGAGCTGCCTCATTCATTAGACCATTAAGGCGGGTGACTTTGTCCATAGTGGCATCATGACACTTCAATAAGAAGGATACAGTATGACTGATCTCTTCCAACTCAGCGCGGTAGTTTAAGAGCATCCTACCAAGGGCTTGTTTGGTGTGCGACATGGGATTGCCCTTGTCAGCAATCAAGCACGCCCGGGCTAAGACTAAATTGTGCTCCTTGGAGGGATGGAAGTCAATAAAGATGTGAGTATCTTGTACACAGTCAGTATAAAATTAGAATTATCTATTAATAGAAAACATACCTTCAGCAGATGCCTTAGGATCTTCATCTGGGGTGTCCTGTCTTGTACACTTTTTGGGATGAAGAGTGCTACTGCAATTGAGCTTGGAGCACTTACTGTCCTGTAAGAATAAGAAATGAAGTAATAGACAGAGTAAAAACAAGAACAGGTACCTTGATGGCAGCCTTTTCAGCTTTAGTCCTTTTGACATGGGGAACCTTAATGTTTTCCTTCTCTTTTTGACTATGGGTGATTGGTCCTTCACTAAGGAGACAACTAGTCACTGGTCCAGAGACAGCAACACTGGCCATAGCACCAGAATCAATGACCATATTCTTGAGTAAAGAAGAGATGCCATTGAGTATGTTGCACACTGACAGTGCAGTAGCTAAAAAGAAACATACTGAGTCAGTACCAGACATTTCAATATCACCGTCATATTCACCACCAGCAATAACCTTGCCTGGAATAGTGGTACCATCTGTGTCGCCACCAGTGACAGGGACCTAGTACCAAATACCATAGTTTAAGAACAGTAAAGTAAACAATAAGGTAAAAAGCACACACCGTGGTTTGAGAGAGGTGCTCAGTGCGGACCTTTTCATGGTGACGGTGAATAGTGGCAGTAAGAGTCACAATGTTACAATAGATGGGCTCTTGAAGTAACTTGGGGTATACGTGTTGTAGTCCCTGGAATGCCTTATGGACACCGAAGATAACATTTTGCCATGACTGCTCCATCAGAACCATTTTGGATTCAGTCAGGAGTAACTGTAAATTGTAAAAGTTGGTTATGATAACAGCGTTATAACTTTATTGATTGGTAAAAAGTGTACTGCGGTTTTGCCTAACTTCTGGACACTGACCCTTTGTTCAACAAGGGTGTCCATTGATAAACGAGCTTGAAAGGTGTTCCACTGAGCTTGGACCATCTTGAAGTTCTTGATGTCTTGATAGTTGTGGAGGCCAGTCATAATGATGCAGAGGAAATTGGTTTTTTTTTTCGAACCAGAACGTTGTAACAAGAGTATAATAAAGTCTAGCGATGTCTTTAGAAAAATAGTGTGGCCAATCCCTTTTTATACCTCTATAACTAGGGAAGTGCTACCCAGTCTCTCATTCATTGCACGCATTCTACCCCAGAAAATTTGTACATTTCAATTGAACATGTCCGAGATGCGTGCCTAATTGAAATACTGAGCCCAATTTAAAAAAAAAAAAGGAGCTCTGTAAAAATTCATGTGGAGCACAACAGTGTCTGCATGACAACTGGGACAGTTGTATTCAGTGTTGAGGGGGAGATGGGTATAAGCAAAAACTGATTTGGAAAAGCCTATTTAGCTTACAAGGATCAAAATAGATTGTCTATAAAAATCAGCGATCGTGCCACAGTCTTAATGATTGAGAGGATTGCACCAGAATTAACCAGCACTATTTATAACTTAAGTAGCCAGTGCAAGGTTGGAAGCTTTCTTACGAAGACAATAGAACAACAGTTAAACCAATTGTATTGTTTATAGTCCAAGGGACTGTATAGAAATGAGTGTTGGACTTCAATTAATAAAATTGAAGCCCAATGAAAGCTGGGGGAATAAGTAAGAAGTAAAAAAGGGCACAAGGGCCTGGGACTGCACAATTAGATAAAATAGATGGGGGGTGCGGCATGGCTACTCCTCCTTGCTATCAGGCATGGACGAAGAGGAGGCTGACAATGAAGAGCCATCATCAACCTCTGGTTCATCCTCCAAGGGCAGCCAAGGGAGATTCTGAAACCCTGTGTAGAAGAGGAGAGCACTCTCTGTGGCTGGCATAGTCAGCAAGAGGTTTTTTGATGTATGGTTTACCCCAACCATTGAAGGAGCACTCAATGTCACTGCGGGTGGTGCACATCATGCAAGGATAGCCAACCTAGTAAGAAGGATCAGTAACAAGAATAAAAGTAATAACAGACATATGGTCAAGCGCCGAGGCACAAGGTCAGACAACAGGGATGTGATAGGAGACCGTAGTGACGTTGGCTCCCAGTTGGGAACCAGTGCATGCTTATGGCATGGCGCCTGAACCCCATCCCTAGAACAAGTAGTCTGCCATGACCAACAAGGAGAAATGGCCACAGGAGGCAATAACTCTGTGAATCCCTCTTGAGCCAGCTGGCAAGCAATCTCTTGATCGAAGAGCCGAAGCTCAGGGACCTCGTTGCTTAGCAGGTGCCTAACCGGCAGCTGCTCAGAGGGCTAAAAAGATAAGAATAAGTAAAGATAAAATTGGTTTAAAATAGAAAAGAGACATATGTACAAGACCTGTCTCCATGGGACGCAGCACGGAATCACTGCCAGCCCCTTGGGCACGTGATATGTCAGACTAGAATTTTAAAAATCCAGTCAGGAATAATAAAAAGCTCTCATAGTAAAGGCAATATACCTGGGGAACTGCACAGCCTTTGCCCTTGCACCCAGCATTGTGCTTCCTCTTGAGAGGCTATTAAAATAAGTCAACAACAAAAGAAAAGTAATAAAAGTAGAAATCAATGAACTACAGGTGTCAAAACCAGGGAGCATGCAGGCAAGGGCATGGCGGACCAGTTGTCCCGGTACTGATGGTAATGGCGCGGCGCACCAACCATGCGAGGGGGGACGAGGAAAGTATCTTGGAAGATACTATCACTGTTGTTGCACTCGTAGTGCGACCCCACCTGGTCCAGGACTTGCTCCACCATGGGAGCCTGACCCTAAAGTAAAAAGTGATCAGTATGACAAGGACAGAGTAAAGAAGTAAACAAGCCATTTACTAAAAGAATGGAATTTGTCCCCAGGTCAGCTGATATAACCGTGCACCAGGAAGACCATGAGGCTTTGCACGCTTCAACTGGGAGGCACATCACCTGAAGGTAAAGCATGCGCAGAAGGAGAATAGCCAGGTATGGCAGCGAAAAACACGCGCAATGGACCACGCCAGTGATTGCGTCCTGGGACCAGTAAATAAGTGATTAGTAAAAAGTTTTAGCAAGTAAAAGATGAACGTACAATCAGCAAGGAGCAATGATTGATGAAGTCAATTAAGTCATTGAGGTCAAGGGGCCCCTGATGGTCCATATGGGGTGCAAGTTCCTTGGCCATAATAATCCATCCTTGTTCCATGGCAACAAAGACGTCGCCCTCAGCATCTTCGAGGAGATCAGAGAATGAAGGGATGGGCTGGTCCACGTAGACCATAGCGGAGGAACAGCCCTCAGCCAGTGGAATTGCGCTGGAGAGCAAGAGAGATAGCGCGGAAGGTGAGCGCAGAGTGCAAGCCATGGCAGAAGTGGAAGTGGAAGACATGTTTATTTGAAAGGGGTTAGAGTGGTCAGGTGATGCGAATAGCAAAGAAGTTTAAAAATGGGCTGTAAAGTCCAAACTGTCTAAAATGTAGCAAAAGCAAGAGCCTTTTAAAATCCACAACCCTGCATTGCAAAGCTCTAAAGGATAAGCAGGAGCACTGATCTCTTGCTGAAGTGTCAGAAACATAACAAAAGAAATGCTCAGATGACTGAAATATCTGCAAAGCGATGTCTGAATGTCAAGTACTCTCTCAGGAGAAATATATAACTGTCACAATCCTGATGGAAAATAGACCTCTAGGCTTGATCCTGACATTGCGCATCTACCTGTCTAAAAGCAGGAACCGCTGTGACCTTGTACTGGATGATTAGACACGTGCAGACCCAAAGTATTGGACCAACATGCCAGCAAAGAGGGACTGAGGACAGTCTACGTTTGTGGTGTGGGGGAGATGATAGGGCCCAAAATTGTTTGCACTTATAAAGTCAACAAGTAAGGCTATTATTATCATTTCTAATAACCATGTAAATGGTAATAGAGGATTAGAGTCGAGGTCCGAGATGGCTAATCAGAGTGAACTAGTCTAATGGGTAATACACTATCAGTACAGAGGACTATGAGTATGGCCTATTATTAGTCCTATTCACCATGCCCAGTTACAACCTCGGTATCTTAATTCATAAGTAACTGTTGTAGTATGATATCATTAGTCCGGGGATCATCATTAATAGGAGAAGTAATTGTAAATTCGGGACTTGCACAACCCAAGCCTAGTCAGAGCACTTGGTGTTAACTACTGGAAGAAACGGGACACCATAAATAACAACTGGAATGATCAGGAGAAGTAAAAGACAGTGCCGTGCTGTTTTAAATAACCAAGCGCCCGGCCAGGCATTGATCAGAGTTTAGCCAGCTCTTTTGATATTGGCTAAGTAACAAGTAATGACATAATTGGCACATATGGCATGCACACCAAGTCGTAGAGGATGAGTCAGCATTAAATACAAGATCCTTGGTGTGGGGGAGCGCTGTTCCATATAAAATTTACAATTCCTTATGATATTTAGTTTGTACACTCTAAATAGACGTAGATAAGTAGCGCAAAGGTAAGGAATCTTGCCCCCACTTCGCACTACTATAGGGTATACAAATCATATTTGTTGAAACACTATTGCATGCATGAATTAAGGATTGGATTGCTTCAAGTTGTCTTGATTGGAATTGTTTTGAAGCATTTGATTGAAGAGATCACAGAATTGAAGAGTCCAGTTCATTTGGAACTTAGTACCCACATTGTCCATTGGAATTACTAGGCACTTGGCCTTTAGTGCACTTGGCACTGTTTGTTTGATAAGTCACTTGGACTTATAGATCCGCTTGGGATCATTAATAATTGAACATACACTTGGTACTCAGTCTATTGGATCAAAAGATATTATAAATATACCTAGCAAGCCTTAAACTTGTGTTAAGGCTTTGTCCAAATCAAACCTGTTGAGAGATCAGTGGAAAAGGCCTTGACTAGTACTATTAAAAACTTAGTGCTTCCAAGCACTTGAACCTGCACTCAAACAGGCAATTCCTACCATTTGTGTGTTGATCATTAGATTTGGTGTGTGTGTGTGTGTAAGAGATTACATTACATAGCATCAGCACACTTATAGCCCAGGAGCCCCCTTTCACCGCATCACAAAGTATGTACAAAACAGTTTTTGCACATGTGATATGATTCTAACAACTGGGTTTAAAGAAGGGACATAAGAGCAGGTGAGTGCCCATGCATACACGTTGGAGGGGAGACACACTAGGGGAGACATGTACTGTTGCATTAGCTAGTATACATACATATATGAGACTCCTCTGTAATTCACTACTCAAATATATTTCTTTTTGAATTTTCAAACTGCTGGTGGTCAAGAAAATAAAGCCTTGAGTGTGGCAAGCAACAAGAAATGCATGGCGAAATGCTGGAAAAATGTGTTGCAAAATGTTAGAAAAATGATCATGTTATGAGTAATAACCTGGAAATATCCTCCTCGGGATATTTCCAGTGAAACATTAGAGTATTTGGGCTAATATTCGAGCTTCTCTGAAGTTTCACATGTTGCAATATTTTCGGCTTTGTGCTGTGAAGTTGGGGTTTCAAAAGTCACTTGGTTATTTCAGACTTGGCATCAATAACAGGGCCAAGCATAGCCCAGCCACCTGGGATAAAGCCCACTCGAGGGACACAAGCTTACTGGTTTTAGGAGCCTGCTACCTTAAGAGTATAACCGAACATACCCACTTTTTCTTTGATTAATATTCATCCACCTTTAACTAGAACTTCTCGGTTTCATTGTTTTCGCATCCTACATACACATCATCGATATATATATGTACGAAGTCAGGCCTTCACAAAGAGGTCGGTGAACCTATCGACTGAAAGCTTCTGGAATGAATGACTATCAGAAACGATGTCCAGGATCCTAGAGATGGGTCAATAAATTGAGTTGATTTGTTATAGCTTTTGAGCCTTGATACATACTTCTTTTGGTGGGTTTCGTCAAAGTGGTGAGAGATATGTCTGGAACATGTATACTTTAGAATCTGGAGAAAGACAAGGGATATTCTTTACCTCTTGAACTTATTGATAAGGAGAGGGGTTCCCTCTGCTCTTCTTCTCTTGTGTCCAACGGGGTACTCGACCTCGACTTCGTCAAGGACTGTTCCATCATTAAGCTCAACTAGAAGGGCGTTTCCGATGGATCGCTTAGCAGGATCGTGATAGTCAACACTAAAGCGCTGGTCTTCTACACAATAGATCTTAGCTCTCAGTGCATCGATGCGAGGGTCAGCAGCTGATTCATCAGTGCTGGGTAGGAGTGGACCTCAGAGCCTAGGGGTTGAGATTAAAGGAAAAACATACTAGCTTTCCGAGGTGAGTTCACCGAAAATAAGAGGATACGCAACCATGTAGTTGATGGCATGGCTAGAAGGGTAGTGTCAATGCTAAACTTCTACTAATTTGTTGACCACTCACTCCCGATCAGCGAAATTGTCGAGGGGACCTTGTTTGTCAATGATCCTCTTGGCTGCCTCCTGGGTCCGAATCCTCACGCTCTTGATATCGTCTGAATTCTTTCCTAGCTCCTTGAGCTTCGCGTGAATGGTATGGGCAGCTTCGACAGCGGTTTGAGCATGGAATTCGGCAGGGTACGAGATTTTGAAGAGCACGTTTTCCATAATGTAAGAGGTGTATGGGATTTGGAATTCGAAAGGTTTGCCCTGGAGAGGGTTGAAACTTGAGGCAAAGGGCAGGGCTCAGAAAAACTAACCTTGAAAAGGACGTCATAGAAACCCCAAGTCTTTGCGGTGAGAACCGATGGAAGGCCCTTTTCACCTTTCTTTACTAAAAGAGCAAGGTTGACAGCCCTAGAGTTGGCATCACCGGCAGCCCAGGACTTGCGGGGACCTGTGTTAGGCGCGTGGCGGTAAGTGCGCAGTGCTTGACCATCTACCCATGCCTGAGAAACGGCGTCCACAGTTTGGTCACGGTTAAGACCAAGTAGCTTGGACACAACTGCAGTTGAGGCGACTTTGACGAGAACGACGTGATCAAGCCCGACTCTATTGAAAGAGTTGAGAAGGGCCAATGAACCTTGAATCTCGTGGGCCTTAATCATAGATTCCAAGATGTCGCGCACGGTAAGGGGCTGGCCTTGGCGTGCAAGATGGTCTGCAACGGCGAGGATAGCGCCGAGGTTGTCAGACGGATGACCCCCTGGTATGTATGAAGGTTAGTATGGGTTCGGGAGAAGAATATACAGTGGCTGGTCTTACATTCTGCGGCCAAGAAGCAGTCATTGAAGTCAAGCCATCGAATGGCAGCACCGATATTGAATGCTCCACGGATAGGATCCAGCTGGTAGTTTGTTCCGGGAACACGCGTGCCTGGGGTAAAGCATGAACACCCGGATACAGGAAGGAGATAGAAAAGGTACCATTGGGAACAATGGTTCCTTCAACGACTGGGCCCAGGAGCTTAGTGCAGTCCGGAAAGCGGAGGGCCTCAAGACCACATCCAATGGTATCAATCAAACACAACCTGGCCGTCTCAAAGGCGAGATCGGAGTCGACTTTGTAGTTGTGAATGTAATCTGCAATATCCTGGAGAACCTTATCAGGTTCTGGGCGCAAAGTAGATTCTCCTGCATGGGAAGACATTGCTCTGCGTGGCAGTGATGGCAGAGACGGTACTGTGGATGGGTAGAGAGAGACGCGTGTGGCGGGAACTACTAAAGAACGGAGTGCAGTGGACGCAGTTGTGCGAAAGATGGGTGCGGAGGGCAAACCGGCGCGGACTGCTTTTTTGAACATGGGGCCAGTAAAAAAAAGTCTCTTGAGTACGAACTTTTCCGATTTCCGTTCTTTTTATGTTAATTCGCACCCATGTTCCAGCCGTGAAATAGTCACGTGACTCCACAAGGCAATTCAATAAACAAATTCTCAAATTATGGCAAGAAAAAGGTGGCATTGGGATTAAGAATAAACGTAAACCTCTGAACTGATTAACATAGGTAGGTGTTTTCCATTCAGTTACGTGTGCCCATCCCACCCAGATTGCCGCCTGCTCCGTTCATAGGACCACCACCACCCATTTCTCGCGTAGGGCTGCCACCAATTCCACCCATAGGGTTTCCGCCAATCCCACTTAA
Source organism: Collybia mongolica (assembly GCA_013420905.1). Taxonomy (NCBI): domain Eukaryota; kingdom Fungi; phylum Basidiomycota; class Agaricomycetes; order Agaricales; family Clitocybaceae; genus Collybia; species Collybia mongolica. The sequence goes on from JAAXNY010000004.1 coordinate 3,029,631, forward strand.
TGGGTTGCCACCAATTCCACCTATCGGGTTTCCGCCAATCCCACCTAAAGGATTTCCGCCCATCCCACCGATTCCATTGGTTATTGCACCGATTTCACCTATCGGGTTGCCAATTATGTCGGGTCCAAGTAGTCCGTCCAAGATATCCTTGCCATTTCTATCACGAGGATCACGATCAGCATCTTGTGGGAAGACATCATCATCGAGGATATTCCAATGGTCATTCTCCCACTTCCAAGTTTTCCCATCTTTGTTGTGAATCCAACGATCCCTGTCGTCATTTCGAGACTTGCCATCTCCGCCGCCCCAATGGCTAGTGTCTCTGTCCCAGGGGCCGCTGTCCTTGCCATGGTCCCAGCGATCATCGTCTTTACCGTGATCCCGGTGGTCGTGGTCTCTGTCCCAAGGCTTCCCATTCTTACCATGGTCCCAACGGTCATCATCCTTGTTCCAAGGCTTTCCGTCCTTGCCATGGTCCCAGTGGTCATCGTCCTTATCCCAAGGCCTTCCATCCTTGCCATGATCATAGCGGTCGTGGTCTCTGTTCCAAGATCTTTCGTCCTTGCCATGGTCCCAGTGGCCATTGTCCTTGTTATGATCATAGCGGTCGTGGTCTCTGTTCCAAGGTCTTTCGTCCTTTCCATGGTACCAGTGGTCATCGTTTCGTTCTTTGTCATGACCATAGCGGTCGTGGCCTCTGTTCCATGGCCTGTTGTCCTTGCCATGGTCCCAGAGGCCGTCATCCTTATCCCATGGCCTTTCGTCCTTGCCATGATCATATTGGTCATGGTCTCTATCCCATGGCCTTTCGTCTTTGCCGTGGTCCCAGTGATCAGGTTCCTTATCCCAAAAATTTCTGTTTTTGCCCTGATCATAGCGGTCATGGTCTTTGTCCCAGGGCTTCCCACCTTTTCCGTACTTCCAGGAGTAGTAGTCCTTGTGATCCCATAGATCGTTGTCTTTGCCGTAGCCCCAACGATCTGTATCTCTGTTCCAGGGCCTCCCATCTTTGCCATGTTTCTCAGGGTAGTATTCCTTGCCGTGATCCCAGCGGTCATCATCGTCCCCAGGTGCTCCGTCCTTGCCGTGATCCCACCGATCGTGGTCTCTGTTCCAGGACTTTCCATCTTTACCGTGGCTCCAACGACCATCTTCCTTGCCCCAAGGCCTTCCGTCTTTGCCGTGGCCCCAATAGTTGTCATCATTATCCCAAGCGTTATCGCCCTTGCCGTGACCCCAACGCTCTTCGCCCTTGTTCCAGGGCTTTCCATAATCGTGATCCCTTTCCCAAGACTTCCCATCATTATCCCGACTGTGTTCACGGTCGAGTAGCTCCCCACCATCAACGTCACGCTTCAATATGTTGATGTCATTGATATCGACATCGACATCTATAATGTCCTCGAGCAAGTTGAGACCTTGGTGATCACGGTCGTGTTCGTATTTGGGGTGATTGTAATAATCCTTGTCTTCTTGGCGATCCTTGCCTTCGTAGCGATCCTTGCCTTCGTAGCGATCCTTGCCTTCGTAGCGATCCTTGCCTTCGTAGCGATCTTTGTCTTCGTGGCGATCCTTGTCTTCGTGGCGATCCTTGTCTTCGTGGCGATCCTTGCCTTCGTAGCGATCCTTGCCTTCGTAGCGATCTTTGTCTTCGTGGCGATCCTTGTCGTCGTGGCGATCTTTGTCTTCGTAGCGATCCTTGGTCTCGTGGTGGTCCTTGATTTTGCGGTCATGATGGTCGTCGTCATGATTATAATGAGACCACTTTCGCTCATTATCCTCGATGCAGGCAGTTAACAATTTGTCGAACAAAATATGGTCACGTCCTGGCCCGCACGCAGAATGCGCCTCTCTCAACTGATGACGAGTCTCATATGCGTTCTCAAATAATACACCGAAAAGGACGCAACTGGGCCCACGCTTATGGCCATCGTACTAAGGGATAGAGAGATAAATGCTTAGTGAAGTTGACAAAAAAGGCGGTATAGGTCTTACCAGATCATGACCGCGGGCCTCATGGCCACCTAAGGTGGGTGCGGCGAGAGCGGAGGCGCCAAGAAGGAACATAGGTAGCATGGATTTCATAGAGGGCATTGCTGGTATAAATGAGTGTAATCTGATATCGTGAAGAGCGAATATCGGAAAGGAGAGTGAAGGTGATGAGATGAGAGCGAAGGCGAAGTCCTGCAATGAAGAGGATGAGGGATTTGGAAAATTCTGGGCCTCCTTTATAGCTCTCGGGAAAAGGAGGCTGGCAGCAAAACTGGCGGTAAAGCTGACCAGAGAGGTTGACGAGGAAGCTAACCTCGTTTAAAGAGAATGCGAAGAAAGATCTGGACCATCTCTGTTTGAACATGTAAACGTCTGGTCAAAAATGAAATAAGGACATATTTAGCCCTTTTTGGGGCTTCTGAACTGGACGCTTTTATAAAAACCTCATGCCCTTTAAGCTTCAGCATAAGCACCAGTGTCCACAAATTGTGGTGCAAAATGAATGATAATATTAATGAATTTACAAATAGGAAAAAAATTCAGAATCACAGCAGTGCGCTTGTTTCCAACAGGAGGATGATTCCTGATATTCTCGTCAGGGATCGTTGAAGTATGTAAGGAAACAAAGATACGTACTATGTACAATCTCTGGAATACTCTGCTTCGTGGCATCAACCGTCAGATCTGCGCGTTCGGGTGTCTCGTAGATATCATCAACACCAGTAAACCCTGTAATCTCTCCCCGTCTGGCTTTTGCATAGATACCTCTGCGGTCCGTTTTTTCACAATGCTCTAATGGCGTTGCAACATGTATGAGGAAGAAATTGCTGCCTGCTCCCCCAAATTGCAACACAGTTTCTCGGGCAGCTTCCCGTGACCTCTGGTGAGGTGCAATAGGTGCTGCAATGACCGCAGCACCGGCTCTTGTTAACTCTGCAGCTACAAATGCAATGCGCTGAGCATTTGCATGTCTATCTTCTGATGAAAAGCCAAGCTCTGATCATACAATATTAATTCCGAGCGATGCAATATATGTATGAGCGCACCTGCGGAAAGTTCCTGGCGGACAATTTCTCCCAACAACAAGGAAACGCTTCTGCCGCCTTGTTGATTCAATGTTACTTGTAGAGCCTTGGCAATCCTGTCTTTTCCAGAGTTGTAGAGACCTGTTAGGAACAAAACAAAACCCTGTTTATTGCGGGGTGGATAGCTTTCACGAAGGACTTTGACGACCGCGCTAGAAATTTTTTTTTTTTTTCAGAATTAAGATATATCAGGATATAATTTATATTCACTCGTAACTGAACCAATCAGGGATGGATGCGCCTGTTTTGAGGCGTCGACGGAGTTCCGTACCGGAGATATCAAGGGTCTGGACACCTTTTGGCACCTCATCTGCCGGTTGGTATTCGTCCGTTGAAGGAAGATATGTCATCTGTTGGAACGGTACCATCTCTATCTGGAGTTCATCGTGGTACTTCGTAACGAGGTCTTGGGCATCATAGGGTCCGTAGAAGTCCTTTCCATGAGAGTTTTTGCCTGGCCCAGCATGGTCTCGGCCAACAATGAAGTGCGTTGCACCAAAGTTCTTACGGATAATCGCGTGCCACACAGCTTCCCGCGGTCCTCCCATCCTCATGGCCTGAATAAAACATAATATATAATCACAATAGGAATACCCAAAAGGGATACTCACGAGAGGTAAAAGTGCGAGGTGCCCCATTCCGTTCGGGTATCTTGCCATGATAGCTTCGTAGACGCGAACGCGAGTATAATGGTCCACATCCCCAGGTTTTGTTAAACCAACAACTGGATGGATAAGTACATTCTGAATCGATTTGGTTTAGTATATCATATTATTTGTGGGTTTAGGAGACCAACCGCTTGGCGTTGGCGAGCTGCTCGCACAGTCAATTCACGATGGGCTCGATGCATAGGATTGCGCGTTTGGAAAGCGACCACTTTACGCCATGCGAGTTTTTTGAAATGAGCACGCAGCTCAGTAGGGGTATCTGGATCGCAAGTTAGCATTTCTTAGTCGGAAAAGTGGGAAGGGGAACACACATCTGAGAGCGACGTAATCGAAATGTATGGGGGCTTGAATAGCTTGAACCCTTCCACCGATGTAAAAATCTTTCACTCGGTTTCGAAGATATGCAACGGATGGATGCGCCGGGTCATCAGCGCCGAAAACGTGAATGGCTTCCCGAACGCGATCTGGGGTATAGATATCCTCAACTGAAACGGATTAGTTGACATATTAGTATAATAAGCCTGCGAAAAACCTGTTATAATCGCAAGAGCTTCGTCATCACGAGGGTCCCTTAGTGAGATGCGCATTCCCGGTACAATTTTTAGGTCATCGATGTCTTCTCGAGAGACGTCAAGTGTAACCGGCATAGGAAAGAGAATATCATTTGCCAATCGTAATGTATGAACCACGCTGGTGAAATTTTTATTAGCTTAGGCGGCCTATCCAACATAGGGCTTTGATACCTTGTATAGTCTTTCTCATTCATGAAACCCTCGAGAGGGCTGAATCCACCATTGGTGATTAACTCAAGATCACAGAGTTGACGCTTCCTTGAACATTAGCTTTGGGCCTGCAAGGTGCCGGTTGAAAAAGTAAACACCTCGGTGAGAGTAATATCAGGTAGCATAGCGGCTTCCTCTCTGAGTTGGGGGGAGATGCTTTCATCTCGCGTAAGAAGGTCCTAAAAGTGGGTTTAACATTTTGAGAAGGTCATAGATGATGAAGAATGTATGCACATGCCTTCAAAATGCCGCCATGGGGAGGGTTTGCCATAAGTCAATAGAATGAGTTGGAGTAGCAAGTTGGTTCTTGATGAATTCTTTAAAGCCATGTTGTATTATTAAATAAACACTCTGTAATGACGTGCGAGACGATGGTTCAATATCACGCAATATGTGCAAAGGCCCGCGAATTGCTGAAAGGGGGAGTCAACCTTTTGTTTATTTATACAAGTATGATATGCCGCATTCGAGTAGATTTTGGGTGTCATCGATTGCGGCGGGATACCGTCCGCTTGCGAGTTGCAGCTTGTCATGCCCTTAACTAGGGACTCGGAAGTTTAGCGCTTGGCGTTCATATGAAGTCGGTTTCATTCTAATCGATGGAAACGGTCCCCAAGCCGGCGATTTCCGTCAACTAAATAATTCCAGTTTCAAGGGCCCGAGAAGGTTGAGTTTATCCAAGGTACTAAAAATGGTATAAGGTTACCTCATAAGTAGATATTAATTTTACACTGTACACTATAGCTACACTATAAAAGTCTGTCATGATCCCGAAAATTGAAGCATCACGGGACTTAGTGAGGAAATGATTTTCACTTGTCCTTGCACAATACCATCTCCATAGGTAGGCTGCCTTCCCCACCCAATCCAACCACGAACACGAGTTGATTCATTTTGGTAATAGACAGTATTCCTTTGTCGACTTTGTTGCAATGGATCTGACCACGGCCCAACATATCGTTCACGTACAAATACCTGTGACAGTTTTGTCTGTGCACTGAACGTGCCCTCATAGCAAGGATCGAGGGTAACACTTGTGTTCGCGAGGTTGTTCTGCACAGATAGCTGTAATGGTACGGGAGGGGTTGACGCCGAGTTCGCAACTTTGAGCTTCAAAGGGCCATTGAAAGTCTTCACATCCGCAACGAAAGCTCGCGGATGAGCGGGTTTCCCAGCAAACCACGAGTCAGGCGCGAGAAGAGTCACCCTTGCATCAATTTCGCTGAACAAGGATGAGTATGACTATCAGGGAGGTAAAAAAAAAGGTGCCTACCCATCACCAGTGTCTAACGTTAGATAAGTCGGCGTAGTTCTTTTCGGGTCACCTGCCAATGTCACATTGGTAATGATGGAGCTGACGGGCCAGGGTGAGGGCTTCAGAAGAAATTACAGCACATTTCGAACCACATACCCTTTAATGCTATCCAAGTTCAACGATTCCGAAGCACGAAAAACGCCGCGTATCGAACCGTAAGAGTTCTTGATGGCAATCTTTGGGGCTTTCATTGACTTGTCAAAAATATATTAAGGTTTATGATGAAGATACGGAGAAAAGATATAAACTCACGTGGCAGATGATATCCCGACCAGAACCCTCTATGAGGACATTGTTGAATGCCGCATCCCCCGTAAGGTTTCCGAAAATTTGGGAGAATGAAGGTAGATAAGTGACAAAATTTTCCAGGACTTGATTAGACGACTCCTGAGGAAAAAGCAGGCGAATTTCAAGCCACAGTGCGTCCATACTTGACAGTCTTCGAGATGTCTAGGGGTTAACAATGAGAAAAATAAAAGCGCGCTGCGTTTGACTACCCACGTATACATAAAGGCCTCGATTATTCCCCTTGTCATTAAAGCAGGCGCCCGTTGAGCGAAGCAGTCCGCTGGTGGATGCGGTAAGATTCACATCGAACAGTATGTTGGTAGCTTTGGAATCAGGGTTTATATCAACCGATAATTTGGCTTCAATAAAGTTCTTCTTATCCGTGATAAGGGAGACATTTGAGCGGATGAATACTGATCCCGTATGAGACAGGTTATACTGGGACCTAAGAGTCCTATATCAGGGAAGCTGAAATATTGATTTCCCCAAGACATACCGAGCAGTATAGGTATAATGGCTAGGGTCATCTTGTATGCTTGCCCAGCCGCAATGAGCGTCCTTGTCCAGTGTCCAAGTGTCTACGTTCGCAAGGCTCAACGGAGTTCCCGAGTCAGAATTGTCATTGCCCCATATTGAAGGGTCAGGAACCACAACCTCAGTGCTCTTAGGTTTCTTCTGTGATGTGGGTCTGTAAAAGGGACATATGTTTAAGGGTGTGTGAACGCACCAAGACGATAATAGGTACTCCAATCGCAACAGACAGCGTGACGTATATGGCAAGAGCATAGAGAATTGCACGCCAGAGTCTAGGATCTACTTTTCGCTGGGTTGAACGCTTTAGTATGAGTTGTTGCCGAGCTTCTGAAGTTTCGTAGTCAGGTAGGGGAGAATCGGAGCGACCTGCAGCTTTCTCCGGAAAGCGCAGCGTGGGACCAGTGATATATAGATCTTGCTTCGCGCGCTGCTGATCCTCTTCATCCAGAATAATCATAGTAGGGAGCGCTGAGCTCAAGCACGTTGGATCGGGCTCATGCAAACGAAAAACTGAGAGGGAAAGCTGGAGTTCAGGGTTGCAGTGTGAGACAAATCGTGTCTGTCTATCAAAAACTATTACGTAATTACAGGAACAAATAAGCTCGAATGAACACATCACTTAATCAGTGTAACAAGTCTGTGACATTATATAATTGAAAGACGGTGTAAACCGAGTGTCCCTGCTGTGATAGTAATACACATATAGCCCTTACTGTTACAATATCTATATCTTTCCAAGTATATCTTATAGCTCTCCATATCCCGATCCGGGACCATACTCCTTCCCTGATGGCCGGAATATCGTTGCCAGTGCCTTCATTCCTCGGTGCATGATGTCTATTAGCAATCCGACGCAGTCAACTGTACTGTCTCTGCACACTCGAAAAATGGACGCCAGTCGAAGCTGTGCTTCCTCTAATAGGTTAATTGGGCGGTCTAAGCCTACGAGTGGCGATGGCCGTGGCTAATGCGCATGCGTCAGAAACATTGTGGGATTCAAGCAGGGCAATACTTGCCTTGCCAGTTCGAACCTGTTCCTCAGCTTTGTGGATCAGCTGCTCGGATTCTGCAGGGTTCACTTTCAACCATATTTGACGAAAACTCTCTACCGCCTGCAAGCTCTCGGTAAATCGATGGAGTGTATTTACGAGTGCAACAACTTCTGAACGTTGCAGCAAGTTCGCATTGGAATAAGGACTGTGTCCGCAGTTAGTCATGGTCTAACAGGGTTTTTCTCTCAGCTCACTCGAGGGCTTTTTCGTCCATCTCAAAGAGGATCTTCATTGCGGTAGCAAGGCCAGTCGTCTGCACCTTTCCCCAGAGACGACATTTAGCACACCCTACACAATCCATTATCCGAGTTACATTGCGGAAGTGGGTTTTGAATTCCTCCTTCAAAATCTGTGGGGAATCGAAGTCGGCAAAAGATGGAGGGACACGGAAAAATTCGTGAACTGACGTTTGCATTCTCGCCGCGAAATAGTACAGTCTCATCAAACTTGCCGACATTTCGTGCAATGTCTACCACACTAAATATTTTTGTCAGGGTTTGTTGATCGTCTTCATGATTTCCAGTCGAGCAATAGTCAAACGCTGATAGGTATGGTCCGAGGCGAGCAACAGCACGCAGCATCAAGACTGTATTGAAATAGATATATTGCAGCCGCTCCGGGTGAGAGACGACTCGATTAATAAAACATTCCAAATTTGGCGCCTGGCAAAAATATTAGATCATGGTTAATTTTGAAGAGCCAAACCTACCCATTCTCCGGTTGTTTGGTTAAGGTATTCCAGGCAGATGTGCGTAGAGATTGATGCGTGGAGCCCTGTTCCAGGGATGATGCTTTTTGATAAGTGAATAGGGGGGATATACATACCTGATATGACCTTGTAGTAAACTCTTTTCTCTATGCAATGCTCATCGGGTTCAACTCCACCATCGCGGAAGACCTCAGACATAGAATCTGGTAATGATACAGCTGCTGGGGACTTTCCACTCATTAAGTTGAGTTCGGATAAACCAAAACAATTCTCCTCATATATCGAGCGCCATACACGGTGAGCGCTGTGTCCGGAGTATCCTGTGAAACGCTCTGGGATGAGTGAGAGATCGAAGTATTCACCCTCTGTGATGCTTTTAGTGAAACTCTGTGAATAGGAGAAAATACCAACCAGTGTTATCATCAAGAAAACAAAAGTCCGAGTCTCGATAGTAGCATCCGGGTAATTGATGACGCTGTACAACGTAAGATGCATGAAAGACCCACATCGGTGTGACGTTACCTTGTCTATAGAAGATGTATCTACCCGACTCAGGGTACTCGACCGCCATTTTTCTGGGACGTTTTTCTGACAGAGCACGTGTGAGCGGGGAGATTGTACTTAGAGGCTGTGATACGTACCTCATCGACTCCGTCTGGGGTACACTCTGGGTTGCTACAAGATCCATGATCTTGCCAAAATGGGCATTCTCGGTAGAGGTCGACCTACAAGATGACCGCCATTAACATTTACATCGACATTTTTGGCATTATGCGCACTTGGAAGTACTTGAAGAAAGGCAGGCGGACCAACTCTGATAGGTTGCTGTAAAGTTCCTCGTTCACACTCTCCACGGTTTCGTAATCGCACATCGTCGTTTCTATGGGGCCTGTGGGCTGCAGGGTGTCATGGTTGACGGCTCATAGAACACGATGATACTTGCACACCTTAGAGTTCCGGCATTCAGTGTGCTTAGTTGGATGGTGTCCAAGGACTTCTTGGACTTGGCCTTTCCTAACGAGGGCGTCTGAGAGAAACGAGGTTGCTTGAATAACCGGAAAAAGGGTAAGTAGAAGTGCAAGAACACATGTGCGATGAGAAAGTGGTAGATTCATTGCGAACGGGCTGTTCGGAGTAACAAATGATTACTGAGTGGGTATCCAATGGTGGTTAGTAAATAACGGTGGGCGAACACGTCGCCTCGGGCGCGGTCCGAACGGGTGAATAAGAAGAGAACTACGAACGCCCGCAATGACCACGTGGAGCGATCACCGTGAATTGATGGCGTGGATATCTCCGATTGGCCGAGAAATCCGAGTTCAGTTTGCAGAAACTCGAGGTGGGGTTGCAGCTGCAGCCTAGATGCCCTTTAGCCCGAAATGAGGTCGGCAATGAGACTATAATATCAGTAGCTAGATCAGTAATGAGCCATCGATTTTTGGGCCTCGACTTTCAGCTTTTGCGCACACCAACGAGTTTACCCGGTGATGCCACGTCGGAAGAATCCCACGGTCAATAAACGAGAATGTTTTCTGTGGCTTCAGTTTCGCTCTAACACATTCTCAAGCATTCACCATTTGTAACGATAGAGGCTTGAGGCAACTCATCTCGTCGTAAAGGTCTTTCTTCGTCAAAGGCTACCCGTCAAAGGCTACTCGCTCTCCGGACACCCGTAATCCGAATACCATGGCTCTCACTGCTGCTGACCTCCAGGTTCGTCCCAATAACGATATGTATCTCGGATTATTTTCTTATCTCATCCATGCAAACGCAGAGGAGGCATGAGCTTGAAGGCGCACCTGACCCATTCCCATCTCTGACCGATTCAATCCCTACCGAGCTGAGGTCGCAAGCACCTGCTGGCCTTGAGTTGGATACAGAATCCCGGTTGGCTTTTCCCTCTCTCGCGTCAGCGACTCCTGCTGTTACTTCTGCCACTAAACCGGCTTGGGGTGCTGCAGCTGGTCCCCGTATCGGCATCAAGGCCAGCGTCGTCAAGTCAGACAGCTTTACTTTAGGTGCAATTGACCTTTCGAACACAGGCAAGGATGGCAAACCCGCAACTCTCGGAGAAATCATGAAGCAGGTCATGGCAAAATATAAGGTCAAATTGGAAGCTTCTGCAAATCAGAGAACCCGACAAACTACTTTCCACATCAAAGCGGAAACCCAGAAAGAGCTTGATAAGGCGAAGCGGAGTCTCTTGGCGCTTCTTAGTCCTACGGTACAATCCCATCAACTGGCAATTTTTAAATTTAAATTTATTCGCTTTGGCGACAGGTCACATTAACAATCAACGCACCGGTATCGACCATTGGATCCATTATTGGCCCCAAAGGTGAGTAACGTATCCGTAATATCTGATATAATGCTTATCAAATTCAGGTGCAACCCTCAAACAGATTCGTGATCAAACTAGTGTTAGGGTAGACATTCCTCCCAGGGATTCTCTTACTATTCCCATTGGAAACGGACATGCTAATGGTTCATCGTCTGGTGTCGCAACCCCATCTTCCATTGACGAAGATGAGGAGCCGACTGTTCCTGTAACACTCACCGGCCCTCAACCCCTCGCTTATGAAGCCCAGGCTATACTGCACCAGATCATCGCTTCAAAAACCTCAAAGGCTACGCAACGTGTGCGTGATATTCCAACGCACATTTTGCCTTTCATCATCGCACGCAGGCCTACATTCTTAGCTGCAGCGGAGGGCGATGAAATAAACTTGGGACTCAACTTATTAACACGCGAAATCGTTGTTAGCGGCGACCGTCAAGGGGTCGTCCGCGTGGTTGAAGTCATTAGGGGCACAGTCGAAGGTTTCAAATCAGGTCTCACGTCGTTAAAAATATCCCTTCCCAAGCGCCAGCATCGGCTGCTGGTTGGCAAAGCGGTCGAGGAAATAATGGCAAAGAGCAAGTGTGCTGTAATTGTTGCTGATCATGATGATTCCAGCGAAGAAGTCACCGTTTGGGGTCAAGGTTCCGACTTGCCTTCCGGTTTAGGTGCTGTCATGGAAAAAGCGAACTCTCAGTATATTCATGAATTCCCTCTCCCCGGCCCTATCAGCGTTTCGAGGCAAATATTAACTTATATGAGCCGCATCCAGTTTGCCAGGACTCTTGCTGCAGCTAATCCGAATGCCGCTGTTTACTTTCCCTCCCTCACTGCTGCTGAGAAATCTATGAATCTCAACATTGACCTCGTTGGCGAGAAATCGTCCGTGGATGCTGTAGTCAAGCAGATTTCAGAACTTTGTGGGAAGCTCATCGGCGGTACAAGGCAAGTTTCACTGGATTGGTTGATTCATCGCATGATTGCTGGGAAGAATGCAAAGAGGTAAGTGATATAAGGTTTCCTTGCGTCCATCTACTGACCTTTGTAATACGTAGACTCAAGCAATTACATGATGTGCACAATGTTCTCGTCATATTTCCCGATGAGGCCGCAGAAATCTCTACTGTTGTCCTGGTCTATGACCCATTATCTGGAACTGCTTCTCTCTTACCAGATGAGAAAAAAAAACACCTCGATGACGTTGAGAAGGAGGTCTTGAAAATGGCAAAGGATGCGGCCGACGTTAAGAGTCAATCTGTCTCCGTTGAGAAGCGCTGGCATGATGCGATCATTGGCCACGGTGGGACGACTCTGAACGCGTACGTCAACGTGAGCAGGTTGGGCTTCAGAGTACTTAAAACTTTCCTTCCAGTATCATTGGTGAAGACAAAACACTGTCCATCAAGGTCGGTGTGGAGGCCGGTGACACCCCAACCGAGGACATCATTCTTGTGCGTGGTGCGCGTACAGATGTCGATCGGGCCGTCCAGGAAATTTTGACAATCGTCGAAAATGCCAAAAACGACGAGATCATCAATAGCTATGTAAGCACAAATAATAACATATATGCTTTGGTATATGCTAATAGGCTAGGTACATAGTCAACTGAGTTTGATATTGAAAGAGAATTCGTCGGTCGTATTGTCGGTGCTCAAGGCTCTGGGGTCAACAAGTTACGAGATCAACTTGGTGTCAAGGTCGACGTTTCAGATGAGGTTGACGAGGGCCCGAAGGAAGGTGGTAAGAGGAAGAAAACTGTTCATCAAAAGTCAAAGGTTAAAGTGAGGATCCTTTTTGACTCTAAAAGTCCCGTCTGATTGACGATGCCAAAGATCACTGGAAGAAAGGAAAATGTTGAGGAAGCCAAGAAGCGAATCCTAAGCCAACTGGAAAGACTTGTGCGTCACGTTCCTAACATCTTTTTACCTTGACCATAAACTAGTGGCTTTTTCGCACAGGCCGATGAAACATCCGAGGTACTCAAGATTCCCAGCCAATATCATTCGTCTCTTATCGGTCAGAGTGGCAAATACGCTATCCGCTTGGAGGAAAAATATTCTGTTAAAATTACCTTCCCCCGGCATTCCTCTGAAAATGGTGAAAATAAGACCCGGGAGCAACTGAAATCGGACGAAGTACTGATCAAAGGTGGCAAAAAGGGAGTCGCTTTGGCAAAAGCAGAATTGATGGAGGTAAGACCACAGCCTTTCCCTACGATGCCCAAATTAAACTTGCACTGTAGGCAGCTGACTTCGAAAGGGAGACTAACAACATAATCACTTTTACTGTTCCCACTCGCTCTGTTGCCCGTATACTTGGCAGGGGAGGTGCATCCATCAATGAGATCAAGGACGACACAGAGGCACAGATCGATGTTGAGCGAGCAGTCGAGGATGGTGGAAACACCACGAACATCACAGTGCGCGGAACCAAGAAAGCTATCGCTGCTGCAAAGACAGCTATCCTTGCCATTGCTGATCAGGTTGCCGAAGAAATTACCGTTATAGTCACTGTTGAGAGCAAGTTTCATCGCACCATGATTGGTAGTGGTGGTCAAGGTCTCAAAGATCTTGTGACACGGTGTGGTGGACCTTCTGACCCCAAGCTTCAAGCCGGCCTAATCAGATTGCGAGTACTTAACCCTTTCGAAATATATTCTCCGCTGATCCTCTTTTAGCCCCCGCCAAGGTGAACCATCTGATGAAGTCAAATTGCGAGGAGAACCAAAGCTTGTGAATAAACTCAAGGATGAACTCGAGCAAGCTGTGGCCACTCTTCGTGACCGCGTTATCTTAGCCGTTGAGATCCCTGCCTCGCAACATCGTGTGCTCATTGGACGAGGGGGACAACATCTCAATGAACTCCAAAACAAACTGAGCGTTCAGATTCAATTCCCAGGATCTCGTTCCTACGGTCAAGTTGGAGAGCCTGACAACGCGGTAGACTTGGCTGACATCGACACGACTAATATTGTCAAGGTATCTGGTTCTCGTGCTGCTTGTGAAGCGGCGATTGAGGAAATGAAGGTAATATCCATTGTGCAATGAAGGCGAATTTCCATTGACTATTGGGCTCAGAGCCAAATCAAACCACCTACACCTGAAGGGTTAAGCGAAGACATTTCGGTGCCTTTGAAGTATCATCACGTTATTTCACAGCAAGGCAATTTCTTCAGGACATTACGGTCTTATGGTGTTCATGTCGATGTATCTGAATACCCACAAAAATCGGCTGTGCCGCCACAGCCGACCTCGACAGTGACATCTGCAGCTCGCATCGACGAAGCGAATTCCGAGTCGCCTGAAATACTTTGGGAAGTTATCCTCAACTACCAAGATGCAGAGGAGGGAAGTTCCACGTGGACGATCAAAGCTCGTGATGAAGCAGGCATGGAACGCGCACAGAATACCATCAAGGATGCAATTACTCATGCTGAGCATATGTCTCACGTCGGTTTCCTGACACTACCTGACAGGACAATGTTCCCCCGGATCGTAGGCTCGAAGGGTTCTAACGTTGCGCGCCTTCGCAATGAAACTGGAGCTGATATCACTGTCGGCAGAGAAAATAACACCATAGTCATCATCGGTATATATGGTAAATTTATTATTATCGCCTTGCTTACAGTTATATTGCAGGTACGGAGTATGATATTGTTTCCGCGAAAGAGGCTATCATTCGAATGGCAACCAATCCTAACAGAGGCCCACGTCGTCACCAGGACTAATGTGTCTAACCATCTACACATACGGAAGCTTGTATATAGATTACCTATATAGCTATTCATTATAATACCTCGCAATTTATCATGGAGGAAAGCAGAAAGCAGAAGATAAGTAGCCAGAGATTTTAAACAATATCAACGTTATCGATCGGCATGCCATCAATATCTTCATCGACAGGAACCCCATCAACATCATCCAAAGCCTGACCATCGACATTAACCAACGGTTCTCCATCAATATCATCATCTGCTGGTTCCCCATCCATGTCGTCCACTGGGTCGCCATCTAGATCATCTCCATCAATATCACTACCAACGTCCATTGGCTCGCCCTCGTCGGCATTTGCGTCTTCCTTCGCTGGGACAGTTGCTGGTTGAAACGTACTTGCCTTAAACCGTGATGCTTGCGCATGTAGAGTCTTCGGTGTTGCTTCATTGACCTCGACTGATTTAGCGGGTGCTACTTTTGTCACGCCCTCGAGCCTCGACCTAAGCTCCGTGGTAAAATCAGGTGGAAACACAATCCAATCCTCCCAGATATCTACAACGGCCGTTATCTGCTTTTTGAAGGTCTCTGCCGTTATCCTCCCTGGGAAAGAGTGGTAGATATTTGCCAGATGGTCGAAAACAATTCCGAGCCTCGATTGAAATTCCAATCGAAATTTCCAAGCACTTGGAACGGAAGCAGCAGAATTATGGAGGATATCACATATGAGATGAAGACGTGCAACTTTCCGAGGAACTGCTGTTCCCTCCACAAGTAATGATGCAACGATGATATCTACAACCTTCCAGCCCATATGGTAAGTCCGCTAAAAGTAATCACGTCAAAATCAAGCGTACCTCATGCGCCGCCTCAGCATGTTCGAGACTGAAAGCCATACATCTAGCTAGTTCTCCTCTTTTTCCAGAGAGAGCACGGAGCATGGATTCAAATCTCCGCCGGGCCAATCTACCTAGCACGGTCTTGCGAACCCGTTCACGTTCAGAGTCTTCAGCAGAATCCGTAGAGTAAACAGAGTTATAACCCTGGGAAATGATATAAATATGACACATCTGTGAGTTAAGGAAAGCTTACATCATCGTCAAATTCAGGTTCCAATGGTTGTTCCGATTCGATGAGACCCTTGTAAAATGCATGCCGACGGTGCTGGAAATCATGGTCAGAACATAGCTGATAGATGCGGTACAACTCACATTTTTGCGCAAAAGGAAAGCGTATCTTGGATTGTTGCACTCACGCTCGCGTAATAATTCCTCATATTTTGCACCATGACCAACAACCTCGGCAGCAACGGTCCGAATAAAGGTGTCAGTCACAGTCTCTTCTTCTTCCATATGAACGAGACTGCGTGGACTGTGAGAATAGCGTCGATAGGAAGAACGGCTACGAGATTTAGCATGCCGGCCTGTGCTGTGACGTGGAGAACGTGAGCGAGTTCGATCCCAAGACGGACTCCGGCTATGCCGCCTGTGACGAGAATGATGGATTGGCGAACGGGATTGTCGAGCATCCCTTGATCGGCTTCGACTCCGGCTTGGATTTCGGTTGTATTTGGTCGCAGCATCATTAGAAACTATATGTTGAGAATCAATATCACCATAAGGCTGACGAGTATTTCGCCACACGCACCATAAAGTGGCTTCGCTGCAATTGGTACGGCCTTACTCCACCCAACGCGCAAAATGGAGCCACCCCAGTCATAGCCGTCAAATTCCCGAAGGGCAGTCTCGGCATCCTTCCGTCTCATGAAAGAAACAAACCCACTCAACCCAGTGCCCTTCGTCCGGCGGGAGGCGAGCATATCTGCGGCTTGACCGGTAGTAGCGTCGGCGCGCGGCCACATAACCTTTACCTGTTATCCCGCCTTAGTTTGGTATCCTGATAGTTTAATCTCGACTACGAACAGAACCAACAGGACCAGCTCTGGCAAAGAAGTTCCCAAGAGTTTGCTCTGTGACATAGGGTGGTAAATTGGCCACAAAAACGTTCGATGTCTGTTGAATAACGTGTTGAGTCAAAAAGCGTCAGAAGAGTTTTCAAAATACCTGTGGATCACCGCGATCCTTACTGCCACTTTGTCCATCGTATGCTGTTTCATTCATTGAGTAAATAAGGTGATGCGCCTGAGAACGAACTCACCAGCCAAAGCAGTAACAGATCGACCGTGACCATGAGCTAAAACCGACTTGTCAATACAAGAACACCAATATACGCATCTGTATTCACCATGTCGAGAGTATCTTGCTTCGCGCTCTGCTTGTTCTCTGATATCCCATGTCAACCTTTAGAATGCGTGTATATGAAAGGATTTACTTTTTAATTTCTTCGAGAAATGAGTCCATAGCTCGCTTTCCTTTAGGCTTCGGTGCAACCTTGGATGGTGGTGACGGGGACTAGCAGGAAATGGAAATGTCAGCAATCAATGTCGAAGTACCGTATCTCATACCCTGTCCAAGCCAAATGCACCCTGACCATGGTTTTGATGTTCTATTCCTTGCGTTGCAGCAGGCGTGTACACACTCATCGAATCTGTTCCTGCC
The DNA here is from genome assembly GCA_013420905.1 of Collybia mongolica. Lineage (NCBI taxonomy): Eukaryota > Fungi > Basidiomycota > Agaricomycetes > Agaricales > Clitocybaceae > Collybia > Collybia mongolica. Next base: position 3,046,662 of record JAAXNY010000004.1, read on the forward strand.
TTAACGAAACTTGAGCCTGGTTTCTTCCTACCCGCATCCTCTCCTTCAAATGCATCCAAAAACTCTGCATAAGCCTTGGCAGCATTGGCTTCTTCTTCTCGTTTCTTTGCCTCCGCAGCCTCCTGTTCCTTCTCCCTGCGTGATTTCCTCACTTTCCCAGCGGCGTATTGGGACAACTTCGCGTCGTCGACCGTCTTGTGCTAGGATACAATGGACGATTGGTCAGTGTGAAGCGGAAGGGAAGTAACTCTATCCGTCGCACTGGGAACGAAGATTCTTCTTCGTCATTGTCGAAGAATGCAGCAAGCTTGGACTTTGTTTTGTCCATGATGACGGAGCAAGTGGAGAGCTCTCTGATAGATATAGATACGTGATACGGGAGAAGCTGTAGTGGACAATGTATATGTTATAAAGAAGATTGATACTTAGCAGCTTTTGTGCACGGATTATTTTGTTTATATTTTATTTATTTACATAAATAACGCATGTTATAAACCCTTGTGATTGAATTCTACCTGTGATATAAAAACCACTGGAGACAAGGCATTACCACAATACCAAGTCCACATCTGACATGAGGCCAGGAGAGGAATCATAACATCATACTTCCAAGTCCACCCTGAACATATGCCATTGGTTTCATAGGAGGGTGTGGTGTAGCTTCAAACTGGAAGTACTTTTGTGTACCTGTAGAATCTATGCGGATCTAGCAACCAGACACATCATTGATAACTCAGGTGAACACAGCTTGCCTACTCACATAGGCTCCCTTGTTTCCTGCTTGATCAACATAATTTGGGGCTGAAAACACCTATTGGGGGGATAAGCAGATTCTCAACCGAATACAGGAAATGGTCGTACTGTGGTGCAAAGACCTTCATGTTCAATCTGATATCCATCTATTTGCACTTTTATTGATATGACACTTATGAAAGATTGGGTTGTACAAACCTTGTCGGACCTCATGGCTACGAATTATCCCAGTAACACCATTAAGTATGCACCATCGGCGTGTGACATCAGGACCAAACGCTATACCGACGCCCTGTAACATACGGTAGGTATGGATACAGAAATAGAGGACGAAATACTTGCACGTTTACTTGGGCCGCGACCAGGCAGGTCTTGGGGGTCTGTCCAAAGAAGCTAGGGGGCAAGTATAAGAGATACTTCTATAGCCTACTGGAAGCTGACACACACCTCACCTATTGATCACAATGTGTCAATATCCAGCAGAACGCGGTAAGCTGAATTGTGACTTACACATGAGCCCTTCCTGACCAGGCTGTCGACCAATGCGATCAATCTTCCGGACATCCTCTAATGTGACTTCGTCTTTACTAAAGAGTCCGCCATGAACAACAAAAAATCGCTTCAGCCCTTGAGGCGACACGATCGGGGAAGGCCTCCCCTCTACTGGCAGTGATTTTTTGGTAGCGCTCACCAGTGTTGCCAGTGGCACTGTAGGGGCATTAGAGCTTCTTAATAGGATAAATCTCATGTTTCAAAACTCACACGTAGTGAAAACATAGGCAAATAGCTATGATTTAAAGACTGGCAGGTGAGTTTAGTTTGCGAAAGACCACGGAAAAGCTGAACCTTGTATGATTGTTCTCCATGTTTGTGCTTTGCCTCACCTTCAAACCCATAACTACGGTTCATTTCCTTCGCTTCATGATTACCTCGGTTTATATACATAAATTTGGGGTACAACCCTAATGATGCTCAGTACCTAAAGTGTATCCCAAGTAGGAGGCACTCACACTTATATGCAAAGGCTGTTAGAATGACTTCAATAGACCAAGATCCTCGATCCACTAGATCGCCATTCATGAGCAGGTAGTGGGTTTTGCTTGGCTCTCCGGTCAGTGAAAAGAGGTGCAACATGTCATAATATTGGCCTTTTATCTTAGTATCAGAACATATCCACTCCATAAAGATTTCTCACTCACCGTGAACATCGCCAATTACATCGCAAGTGACTCCATCTTCCAGTTCTACGTCAACCAAGCTTTCTACATTTGCGAATTGGTCGTGTACACCAAGGACGATCTCCCAAACGTATCGCTTCGGTAGTGTCTTCCCATCCTTGAACCACTCGATCATATCCTTGATGAATTCGTAGGTTATAACATATTTTCCGTTCTCAAGGGTCAATTTTGGCCCAGCGTATGCCTTGTCAACATCACAGCCACCTGTAATTTCCTATCATGTTTAGCTATATGATAAATTCAGCCAGACGAACCTTCTGCGATGATCTCGTGACACCTTTCGACTGGATTTTTCTCTCCTTCGACTTCTATTGCCTGTTTAGTTGAAGCTCAGACAGCTCCTTCATCTCGAATTTTCCAAAACGCACTTTTTCAAACTCTATCTTCCGTATTAGTTTCTGGGTTGCGACCATCTGTGCCCTAACGGTCTCATTCCTAGGCTCCAATGCCAGAACTCTTCGGAAGTCCCCAACAGCAGACTGAGGTTTCAGGATCTGCATATAACATGCAGCCCGACTATTCATGCGATATAGGCCCTGCTTTTTGAACTGGAAAAATGACTCACCGATAATACGCCTTTGCATACCGGGAGTCTAGTTGAATTGCATGCGCTATTTTTTTTTGAGTGACTTAATTGCCACAGCGAAGATGGACACTGACTAGCGTCGGCAAGAGCATATCCATACTCCTCTAGTTTCATCCTGGCATAAGCTCTATTGCACCATAATGTTGGCTCGTTTGGGTTCTTTTCGATAGCCTCGGAATACAGCCGTGCGGCACCGAGGAAATCATGAGCTAGAGTTTCCGGTGTTTCGCAGGGCTATAAGGATGAAGGACTTTTACTGGAGGGAGTATATGGAGCGTACCCGTAAATGCTTTATTTGCCTCCTCCTTCAATCTGATCGCCTGCGCCTTGTCTTCATCTGACACCACAACAGGATCAAGACTCAAGGACTGTAGTTCGGGAGATGGCAAAGAGGACGGAGGTGTTGAAGCTACAGTTGAAGGCGATGAAGTATCTGAGGCAGAGTCGCTCATGCTGCGCAACATGTCCAACAATATTCGTCGACGTGAATCGGCTAAACCCTGAATTCGAGTTCAGGCCTTGAATCCATTCTCACGAACAATCGATCATGATATCTTTAGACCCAAATCTAAAACTGATAACGATCACAGTATATTTGTACAGAAGTAATTCCTGAGCTCCGCTTTAGAATATATGCATCTGGCGTGTATTGGGACCATATTGACACGCTATTGACTCGGTAATGAGTATCGAACACGATTAGCCTGGGTCACCCTGGCGCGATAGCTTTGTGTATCTCGTGATGGGGGTATATAGGTGCAATATTAAGGAGGTAAGGTATAAAACGGGTATATCATACTTGATTGCCCCAGGCATGTGTATGGTAAGTTTGGTTGGGACGATCGATCCTACCGCTATAGCATGAATCGATGTAGTGAAAATGAGTGATGGGGAAATGAAAGCAAGCGTAAGCTATGGAAGACGAAGTCGTTAATACCAAGGGATGGATCCAATGCGAACACATTAAGGGCATATATCCAAGTTGAAGTACTTGCCAAGGCGGAGTCCTTGGTCATACGCGTTGATATTGAGAATCCATCCGTTGAGGAACTGATGCAAGCTGAAAGGGTCATTAGACAGATAACCCATTCAACAAAATATCGGACTCACTAGTCGCAGTTGTTCTGGCATCGGCAGCAGCTGCTCTTTGCAGCAGCAGTTGCCTGGCTCTGGTTCACAGCCTATGTGAGCAACTGTATAATATTCAGGGGCAAGAATACGTACATATGTAAGACCCTTCCTCCATCCATTGTATGAGCCTATACTCAGAAGCAAGTCACCGCCATTGTTGTTCAAGGTATCGGCGAAAAATTTAGCACCAGTGCGAATGTTGAAGTCCTTGCGAGCTAGGGTCAACTCTGTAAATGTATAAAGAAGTATGATAAACCCTTACAGGGTCTCTACAGTTGCCTCCAGGCGCACCCCCGCATTTATCTTTAGTGATCTGCATCAGACCTTGTTCACCTCCGCCGCCAACAGTGTTGGGATCGCATGAACTCTCCTGCATGGCGAAGGAAGCTAAAATAATAGCGGGGATCCCAAATTGTCCACCATACTTCTCGAAGAGATGAACAAATTGAGTACAAGCCAAGAATGGACCGTGGCCAGATTTGACTGCATTGGATAGCGAAACAGAAACAATGTCCTCGATCCTAACGAAGGGAGGCTTCCAGCCACCTTCAGTCAAACCACAGTTCAGCCAGTCGATGCTGCCATTTGGACCACTAGTTGTAGTGGTCTTCTCTGTAGAAATGTGGTTGAATGAAAGGAAAAACAAAACTTGACATTAAATCGACGTACTGGTAGCCCCAATATTACCGCAACTTGATTTGACGTTCAAAACGCCACCAGAGCTACCTAGAGGAGGAGGCGCAGGCTTGGGGGTGTCTTTGGGTTTATCTGTTGGCTTGGGCTTGGACGCCGACGATGTGGGTTCAGCAGCCTATGATGTATTTGTTGGGAGAAGGTAGCAGAGAGGAACCTTGTTCAAGACACACATTATTGTTGAGTCCAGTAGGGCGGGGTTTGCATCGTTTCCTTAAAGGTTTGTTAATGAGTGTGGGTGCACGATGTGCGAGTCTGGCGTGGCGAGAAGCCACAGATCGACTGTCATGAGGGCTGCTGGCAGTGGCCGCTAGAGCAGTGGCAATAACAGCGAGGATGGCGGAAACCTTCATGACAGCAAGAGAAGGAGGAGGGATGTGGTTTGAAAGAGAGAGAATTCAAGAAAAATCGGGGTCGACTAGCCGTTCATGAAGTTGAGTTGTCACACGCGTGACACTGTAGCGATCTTGGCGTGGGGGAGCTCAACATGTCGAGATTCCTTGATCATTTGTTTCGTATTCTCCAAGAGAAAGCTAGGTCACTACCATGTCCACAAGAGGGATAAAGAGACTTGAACATAAGAAATGAGCCTGTCGAAGCTCACCATGGATAAAAAGAACTCTTCTTGCTGAAGCCACTGAGGGTACCGACCGGGATTTACCGGCCGGTAACCACCAAGCATTGAATAGGCATCATGATCAGATTTATATTATGCGGGCTTGCAGGGGGGCGTCGTCATTATTATTTTAAAAAAACAGGGTGATGGATTGCCTTGGAACGTAAGCGAGAAGGGCCCATCTTGCACCCCGGTCAGAATGCGCAGGGAAGATTGACACAGTGAGTGTGGCATTGCGACTGGGCGGACAGCCAAGGGGCTGTGAGTCGGTGAGTCATGGGCGGGATGTTGTTTAGGGTTGTTGTTTTTTGGGGGCGTCCGTGTGTCGGAGCTGGACTGACTCGTTGAGGCATCCCACGCCATCTTATAATCTAACAAAGCCCACAGCTCCCTGCCTAAATCAACCAAACCGCCGCCGAAATCCTACTGGGCACCTTTATCTTCCTTAATCTCCAGTGAAACAAGGTCTTTCGTCCTCGACGAAAAGACTTTGCATCGGATTGTCCAAGTCCCTGACTTTGGACATCCGCATTTGACCCTTTGGTCGCAATGAAGCCACCGACGGATTCTCGATTCCCCCACCCGTCCCGCCACTTCACCGTCTCTGCCTTGCCAAAGTCTACCACTGCCTTCCCTGTTTTCGGCTCGCTCTATTTTATTTCCATTATCAATGCATATCCTAAGTCCACGTAAAACGTTCTCCTTCCGTCCGATATTGTAAACCTCCACTCAATACTCTTGGGTTTTTGTTATTTCCGTCCAATTATCACCACTCAATTCCAGAATCCGGTCTATGCACGCACTCCACTCCCTCGCCCACCGGGCTCCTCCAGCAACTCGGACTCGCGTTCGCTGGCAACCATATAATTCCATTTCCAATGCTTCATGCTCTTCGATCTCCTCTCGCACTCCTCCAGCAAATCTTCCCAGCACCCCCTCATCTGTAACATCATCCCCACCAGTCATCACGCCTTCTGTCGAATTCGATCGGATTCGTCAAACCCTCAACTCATCTTCCACAACCCAAATATTCAAAGAAGCCAGTATACGAGACCCTATAAGAAATAAATATGCAATTGGCTTGGTCGGTGAGCAATTCCCTCTCATTTTATTCCGACCCGCTGTGAAATGGTTGCTGACAAATGAGCGCTGCCTTTATAGATCAAGCCGTCAAATCTTTGTGTGAGATATGGCATCCCCAAGATATACCTGCGGTATTCTTGACCCCCCCCCGTGGAATGGTTGGTACATCTTGTGAACCTGCCCTTATCATGGAACAGAAACCCCTTCAACAACGTAACCAAAATACACAGCTTCCCTCTCCGGTCTCCCCCTGCACTCAATCATCCCCCATGTCCGCTACCCCTGTTTCTATTCAACGAGGTCACCAAACCACATTTCAAGATATGGCAACTTTCGGCGGCTCTCGAAGCAATCTCGTGCCGATCAAGGGTTTTGTTCATGAGGTCCTCCGGCGTTCACGGACTTCAGGATGTGTACTCCAGACTGCATTATGCTATCTGGAAGCAATCCGCTCCAAGGTCCCCGAGCTTGTGAACCAAGACAGGATAGGTCATGATGCCACTGGCGAGCCGGTCTGGGCCGACAGGATTACTTTGGCAACGGATGCTGAACTCGCGCTGGAAGCCGAAGTCGACATGTGCTCCAATTCAATGGCAAAGACTGAGAAGTATACCGACGATGATTTTATAGATACAATACGAACATCAGATAACAACCCAAATCATTCCAACTCCTTTGCAGCGCAAAATCACCCGATGCTGAGGAACAAATCCACAACAGGCACTCCCGCTCCTTTGCTCCCACTCCCATCCCCCCTTCTCTGCCCCCGACGGGCGTTCCTCGCATCATTAATTCTTGCCTCCAAATTCACACAGGATAAATGTTACTCGAACCGTGCCTGGGCAAAACTTTCGGGACTGCCTTCCCGGGAAATCGGTCGTTGCGAACGAGCTCTCGGAGAGGCTCTCGAATGGCGACTTTGGGTTGGAAAACTTCCAACCCCCCAAGTGTCGTCATCACCCGCGATTAGTTCAACCTCCCGTCCTGTTGTCAGATCGCAGAGTGAACACTCGCTCTTCCCTTGCCCGGAAACCCAGCCTTTCCTGGCACAGTGCGAAAGGAGTGTACCTCTGGCGACACTGTCCTCATTAGATGCATTGAACCGCGGCAGTCTACGACGATGTTCAACCCTCCCCGCCGATGCTTACGTACCACAGTCGGATCAAGGTTCCTGGTGTGCCCCTCACATTTCACTGTCCAGTAATCATGCCCAGCATATGCAATCACCTGATGCCATGAATCTCGCCCCGACATCGCTTAACAAGGTGAGAATCATGCTCCTGTTTCTCCATCCCCATTCTAAATGTACTCTATGCTTTTTGTTGCTGAAGTCTATCATGCCTGCTCCGTCCTCGTTATTGGTGGCCACCTACACGGAACAAATCATATCAAGTCCCAGTCCTGATACACCAGGACTAAGTTATTCGCCGTCGTCAACTGAATCATCTTCTGGAGACCGCACCATCCAGATGAACACATTTTTAGATGATCCCATGGTACCCTTCAACTCAAATATCGGGGTTATTGGAACGGAGACTTGGCCATGGTTGGACAATGCTGATGGATCGATCTTACATGCAAGGACACCAACGTCAACATATCCTGGAAGCATCAACAAACGAAACGTAAATGCACTTGATCCCTCCACTTCGTTTACGACAACTGGATGGGACAAATACCTGCAAATCAAACCGGTGCTGTGCATAGAACCCTACAAGTTGCTGGGGGAAAATGCAGTCTCTTTGCAGTAGCAGCTACTTGTCATATTTCCTCCCCTTTACACTCCTCTCTTTGTTGCGTACTATACCATCCGTCTTTTTTTCTTCTGCGTGCTATGGCCTGATTCTTCCCCTCTTATATTCTCTCTGTACAATCTATGGATTCTTACATATTTGGACACCCCACAAGCGTTATGTGTGCTAAAGGCTAATGATGCCTGTGTACACATAGCTTCTCTTCTTATTGTCCCTATACTTTTCCGCCCACATATAACTGCCCACTGATGGGAAAGTGCTCCGTACTCTATGTTACCATTGTGGTCTTTTGATGCCTCTCACCTGCTGTCTGCCTCGATTCCTTTTGTGTAAGGGGAGAGGTGTGTTGTATGCTATGGTGTCCCTTCCATTGATTCTCATATCTGTAACTGGTTCTGACGTGTACTTATTCCATATACCCAATAGATCTCATGTGGTTGTGAACTATGGTCATGAGCCGGTACATTACAGGAGTCTACAGGAATATTGAGAAAGCAACACTTGCTCTATTCGTTGAAAATTTTCAATGGTGTATCGATGGTCTGAATTGCACGCCAGGTTGTTGGCCGTCCATCTGGGTCTCTCCCCCCTTCATCTGTGAAGAGAGAATGAAATATGACATCTTCTATTCCCTATTTTGCCAGTAAGTATAGCAACAGAATTGTGATAAGAATGTCATTACCCTGTTGGGAGGGTCATGGATCCTGTGTGTATTGGACAATGTCACATTGTGCTGAGCTGCTACGAGGAGTTTGGCTCCTACCTGACGTGAATAAACCCCTCACCCTCCTCATCCTTGACGGCTGGTATTCTGATCTTGCCGAAGATTATGTGTCCATAAGATGTAGATGCGTTACGAACCTATTGCCTCTAGTCAGTCCACGGAGCAATCTGGGACTGCCAATCTACCTGGACCAGATCTTGGCTAATGTCGAAGGCCGTCAGATCTTCGTCCGAAATTCCATTCGCTCTTGACCACATCTTAGGCTCATGTTTATCCCAGTTACGGCGTGATTTGATTATTTCTTCCTTGATGGTTGGGAGGACAATGGTGAAAGCAGCGACAGTGTTTTCATTGGGTGGATGTGTCTCGTTGAGGCTTACCGAATTCTCTGATGCTAAACGTCCCCGTTAATATATTTATCGAGTCATTGGCGTGAGGGAACCTCTTACCCATTATTATTTGAGTTGACGGGAAGGAAATGCGAGTGCCAATTGTGTTTGACAATCCGACTCACCGGGCCGAGACTAACCTCGGCAAGCCCATGCCCACGTGCACGTTGACTACTGGACTCAACTCTCTCTCAGGCAGCCGCGCTCAGATATAGAAGACATGAAACCACGCACCGAACACTCCATGTGTGCGGAGGTGGCAGAGCTCAAGTTCGCCCGGATAACATAAACGCCGAAGGAAATAGAAGATTCTACTCTCCCATGGCGTGCGACATGTTCCCAGGAAGCAACATTCTTTGGTGTCCAGGAGACTGGATATTTTCCTACGTCCATACATATCAGTTGCTCCACCCCACACTTGCCAATATCATCCGGTTAATTATAGAAATACCACCCTATGGAACACTAATATTGGACTGAAAGGGTCACCATATCTGTGATATCAAGTTACTGGGCTTCGCAAGCTTTGTCAACGCCAACTTCTGCATAAAAATACAACTTTCTATCAATGGAACTGTTATCACACATGCAACATGTCGCACACTGCATCTTGTGTATCTGGTACCGATTAGATTCTTGTTATAAATCAAATCCTACTCGGTCTATCTCTATCGCTCAAATGTTCAACCCTGTCGCCGTTAGTCTCATCTTTCTTTTTGTGACAAGGGTGTTGTCTCAGGCCTCTCCGCAAACAATCGCTCTCACAGCACGGGTCCCCCCAGCTGGGACGTCTGTGAGGCGAAGGGCGCTTAGTCCCACCACCGTCCCTCTCTTGGATTTCTTTCGGGGAACTGACCTTCAGTAAGTGTTTCTCGATTATCTGCAGTCTTTATATTCATAATTATAATAAGATGGTACGGTAATATATCAGGTAAGTATCTTTCCTCGATCGTCTTCCATCGATACTAAAGTTGTTTCTCTCAGTGGGAACACCGCCTCAAAGCGTCTCAGTGCGTATCACTAGTATACGGCTCCTTCGTGTGTCAATCTTATTTTTCGCAAGGTTGTCTTCGATACGGGAAGCTCTTCTCTCGAATTCGCCAGTAAGCCGGTACCAAAGCAATCTAGATTCAATATGTAACTTTGAACATGATTCGCTCGTCCTTGACAGGTACGCTGTGCGGACAGGCTTGTTCACATCAAATCCAGTTTGATCCATCGAAAAGCTCAACGTTCGTAGACGGGGGGAGAACGAGTAGCATTACTTTCTCCACTGGTGTTGGAGTCGATCCTGTCGTTGGCGCGAATTACAAATTAACACTACGGAGTGCCCGTGACGTCGTATCCGTCGGCGGCCTCCAGGCCGGTGCTGTCAGTCTCTTCCTCATCACGGATCAAACTCCAACTTTCAATATTGATCCTTTCAGCGGAATACAAGGTATTATGCCATACCATATTATCGTTCGAAGATGTTTGTAACCAATCAAAGGAATGAGTGCGACTGCTCAGGGCTTTTTTGCAAGTCTCATCAACCAGGGGCTGCCTTGTAAGAGCCGTTCACCTGGTCCGTTTTTCCAACTGGAGATTAACGATGCTGTTTTTCCGGTACAGCACTATTCAGCATGTTCCTCACACCGAACGCTGTTGGCAACGCGGAAATGACAATCGGAGGAATTGACAGCACGAAATTCAAAGGTCAATCTCCGTTGAACCGGGTAAAATGTCGGATTTACACGTTTGTTGCAGGGACTCCCATCTTTGCTTCCCTTCCCGCGGGAACTTCCTCAACATGGCGTCTTTCTTCTCCCCGGTTGTCTGTGAACGGGAAAACCACCTCGGTCTTAAATGTTCAACGTAGCATTATATTTGACAGTGGGACAAGCAACATATTGTTTTCCACAGCGACGACCGAGGTATTCATCTTCAATCCTGGACCTTTGACGTAAACTGAGCCTTAAGCAGGCCATATACGCCCTTATATCTCCTAACATCAAGCCAAACGCCGCCGAGCCTGGGACTTATGGGATTGCCTGCAGTCGCATTTCTTCATTGCCTGCAGTGATCGACATTGCGTTTACCTCGCAGTCAGGAGTGCCTTTCAATTTAACGATACCAAGCAGCGAACTGAGTGTTGGACCATTCGCAAACGACCCTTCGATCTGTCAGACCCTCATCAATGCCTTTGATGGGCTTGACCTGGTCGGAGGAAGCGTCCTCAAACATTACTATTCTATTTGGGACATAGGCCAGAGGCGCATGGGGTTTGCACCCGTTTGAAAAGGTTGATCATAGGGCCGACACCGGGTTCTATAGGCATCTGTCCAACATTTGGGGTGGACAGCCGGAAGGATAACCATCCCGGCGGTCCCGTTGTCAATGTTATATAAGCACCACATCAATCTTGAAGAAATTATTGCCGCTCAATTTGATGTTTTAAAAACGGTGGGATTACAAACGATCACATGGAACCTCATGGAGCCTAAGATGACATCAAGATCTGACAAAAAACCAAGAACAATGGCGCAAAATCTTTATAGAGTCTGGAAGAACGTTCAAACCGAATCGACGATCTCTCAGCTGTTTTTACTAGGACGATAAAGGAAAAAAAAAAATTTCCAGGAAAATGTGTTGCATCGATTGGAATGCTCCCTCCCAATAAATAGGTTTCCACTACATATTGTTGGAAGTAGAGGCATGCCTGTCCATTGATAGCGTAGGGTTGTATCTTCGCCATGGCAAGACAGATATAGACACAGCTTCTAAAAGTACAAGAGAGGGAGGGCTCAGGAAAATCGACAATGAAGTTAACTAACATCTGTGAAAGATCTACGTATTGGGACTGTCTATTATTTCCCGTATACCAGCGACGGAAGTCCATTGGCGTGCATTGAACGCATAATAAAAAGCGCATCCATGTTCGCGTAATCAGGACCTATGAAATTTGATCCTGGCGTCCGTGTGTTCATTGGTATCTCGTGTGGGAGTCATTGGGTATATGCGCCGAGACGAGACTCCGCTCTTGTGTGGGGAACTGCGAAGCATCAGGACCTTGGAAACTGAAGTCAGGCCACTCAGAGAGCTCACATATTCAGATGGTGGGTTCCATTGGGGTACGGGCTCGTGATTTAAGGGGCGGAAAGTAGAGTGACGTGATGAATGAGGATGGCCGCTGTGGGAATATGTATGTTCGTAACGAGGCTGGGAAGGGTATGATGCTTCAGGTATCATGTTGAGATTGGGTGGATAACCAGACGGTAGACGATCACTATTTCTATATAAATGTAGTTGGATTGAATGAGAAAAGGTGATAAATGGATTAGGAAAACTCACGGTAGACGGCGGGTGGGTTCGGGCTCGGTTGACATAGGATGCAGAAGATAAGGTTCACTGGAGAAGCCTGGTCAAAACGAACACTTGAGGACTTGACTTGACTTACGTTGAACGCCTCGAGTTAAGTGGAAGTAAGCTAACGTCACTGTTTCCCCGCCTTGGTGGTGTATGCTCCCGTGTTGGGGGAGTTGACCCTTCGGAAAGGCCAGAAGATCCTGCGGTCGAAGGCCTACCATCCCCTGAATCCTTTCTGACTACTGACTTTTTTCGTGTGGGGACTCCTTCTGGCCATGTACACTGTAAGTGGAGTCAGTCAATCGGTCTTGATGGCACGATGTGGGGATATTCATACATCTCTCTGCCCATGTGTGCAACGCATGCAGTTTGGCTTGGTCTCATCACACTGCCATAAAGTTTGAATACCTGATCGGGGAAAGAAGGAATACTCTCGAACGGACCTTGATTTTCTTGACTCGACACGTCATGCACCCGGTCTTACTACGAGTGTACTTGGGACGTTTGCGTTGAGTTGTTTCTGGACGCGGTGGTGGAGATACAACATGAGAGTGTCCATGACTTATATGTGGCGTAGAGTAGTACTGGTTGTGAGCAGGAAGATACTGGTTGGATGCCGTACTGGGTAAGTTGGGTTGGTAAGTCAATGTAACGGAAAGAAAAAAGGAAAGAAAGAAAAAAAGGACAAGACACGTACTAGGACATATTGTCGGCCATTCGCTGAACTGGACGGGGGGGACTTTGTTCTCGTTCTGTTCGCATAGGATTTATATAAAGGAATTGAAAGAAGAAAGAAGCCAGAAATGAACTGGCACGCCAACAGTATGGGTCCCTAATCGGAATGGATCACCGAATATCAGATCTAAGGGTCGTGAGCCAGTGTGGAACGGGTGCACCAGGTCCTAGGAGTTCCAAATACTTCCATGTGTGGGGATTATTTTATGATTTTATTTGTCTCCTGGCAGAAAGCTTCTGACATCTTTTTCCAGGTACGGCTCGAAAAAAAAAACGTTTGCTCCGTCGTGGCTCCAATCCATGATCATGAACTCTAAGTGCGATAAACTGTAACATGTAAGCCACACGTCGATCTCTTTCGCATCAAGGACCAGTGGAAGCTAAGTATGAGCTTCCGAATTTAAAAAAAAGCCTGGTGTAATTTTACGCTGCTCCCTGTTTTGGGATTCGGTCGGGCGTGCCGACTTGTTCCGATCACCAACCATCGAAGCAGCACACAAGTCACACACCCAGATCTCTCGCTCCCCGGATCCTCAATACAACCACACTCATCCACATAACATAACATTTCACCCAAGAAGCACCGGTCCACCGACCCTCACTGATTATCGTCACTTTCCATCCTTTTCCGCCCCTCAGGGTCGCACAATGTCATTATTATCTCCACCGCCGCGGTTCGGATTCAGACGTAACACACACACCATATTCCTCCGTGGAAACCTCATCTCACAACACTCATTTCTTGATGATTAATCACAACGGCGGCGTTCTCAGTGTCCATATGTCAAAAATCGCATCAGAAAACTCATTAAACCATGCAGAACCAGAAGCACCTCACCAGTGCATACGGTTGAGGTTATGTGTGATCGCCTGGAGCATACATATCCCATCATATTTCGCCCTCGCCCAATCATAAAAAATATACACTCTTCAGTTCATTTTAAACACAGACCCCCTTCCAGGGAACTCTCTTTGACGTCGACATGGCCGTTGGCCACGAGTACACTCGGGCATGAGAGAGGAAAACTGTCCAACACGAATCGAGAGAACCCAGACATGAAGATAGCATTTACATGACTTCCGGGTGCGATGATACCTGGACGCCCGAGGGATGCCTTTCTAGCTTGTTGACCGAGGGCTAACTACTGATCTTGTCCTCATTACGGTCACCTCGAACCTGATACGTAAAGTTGATCACTCATTTTTACAATTGTGATACATCGTATCATTTCAAGATCTGGACCCATTCAGGGAGGATAAACACCGGAGATGAATTGATACATCATCAGTTCGGGGACCTTGAATTTGAAAAAGGACCCTGACCATTGAAGTATAGGATTTTGGACGGCTTGAGCGATTTTGCGGCCTCATGAAATATTCTTCTTTAAAAGAAGGAGCCTTCTAGGCATGGAAGCCTCGAATTGGATTGAGCATGGAGAGGACTTGGACGATGAAATTGTCACCACGCAAGCTCCTATCGGACGGCGGGGAGACGCTTGTAAGCAGAGAGTCGGGCAAGGTCGAGGCCCTCCGAGGGGAGGCCACATTATGTGCGATACTCCGCGCCAGGAAGTGTTGAAGGTGCCCAGGCTGTCACCCTTGAAGTGGATGTTGGGACTCCTTGATGACAAGCGGCAGACAACTGAGCATTGTGGGATTGTTGAGAAGCAGTGCTGGCACAACAGTGACCTTGCCCATATATTTGTTCCGTCAGGACTTGTTTTTGTTTTTGTTTTGGGAAGGGGCAGAAGAAGGCAGATCTGCCATCACAACCCGTTCTAGCGCATTTTTGAGGCAGCACCCCCACGATAGTCTAATACCGGTATTCAAACCCTACTGTCTTTCGTCCTCGATAATGGGGATCGCTACCATTCGTGGCGTCATCACTCGTTTAGAAGCGAAGCTTGCAAAAAGCCAACGGTACTACATCTCGCTTGGCAACTCCATCATTGGCGATCTGAGTCGATCGCGGTTATCAAAAGCTTCACGGCAAATTTGCGCTTAACACTCTCTAAAGTCTATACACCGTCATGGAGGGATACTACAAAGAAGTTATGCGCAGCCCTGCGTTGCTTTCACCCATTACACGCGCCTTTCAAATCGTTCTGGGCTCCGTTTATTTGATTGTATTTGCATCCGTGGTGCCCAAAGCAATTAATAAAAATGTACCTTTTTAAAGGAAATTTCACGAAGGTTTCCTCCTGATGTTATGATATCGAAGCGAGTTACATCGTCCCCCAAAGAGAGAAGCCGACCCTTATACGGCGAGTAAAACCTGTAGCATTCATAAAGCCTATTAAAGAGCCTGTGCACTTTCATTCCAGCGTTTCGCTTACACAGGACCTTGTAGGCAGTTCATGCAAAACTGTCTTTAACTTTTAAACATTGAACCATCAAATATGGTCGGAAAACAATACCAAATGTTCCATTGTGAGGAAGTTGAGGATGAGTTGTGGTTCTGAGTGTAAAAAGGGGATGGTCTCAACGCACAACCCGAGACGGCTTAGTATTGAAATGAGGCTGCCATGGGACCCAAAGTGCGGCCACCGGCTTGAAAGTCTCGATGCTAGAACTATGTGATGGAAACGCGTCCGGTTGACAGAAATTCCGGCTACTGAGCGATTAGCGTGACTTCAATGAGTAGCCTAATGTCCGTCAGTCTGTGAAAACATACGTCTATCCCATGCATGTGAGACTGCTATAAGGGCCGAATCTTGATTCTGAGTTAGGCGCGATCATTCGCTAACACCTTCGTAAAATCGACCACCTCGGTGCCTAATATCGGAAGAGCTGCAGGCTATCAGTTACTTGTTCCGTTATATGGAACTGCATGACATGACATGTGTCGCAAGCGGTGTGAGTCGCTCGACTTAATGAGAGGTCAACCAAACGGTGTACTGTAAGTCGAAGTAACTGATTACCACAATGATTCCAGGTTATCGCCGGACTATGGTCTATGCCACTAAGGGTTGTCGACGGATGTCAGATATCAAGGTAGGTCGCGGGTAAAAGGCGAAGCGAAAATTTTTACAATTGCATTAAATTTCGTTTCGGTACTAAAAATAGCGAGAGAACCAAAGCACAGTAGCACATTGAGAAGTACGATTGAGTGTCTACACACCATCCTGAGAGCCTTATGTGTAGGTGGGTATTATTTGTAAGATGTAGCGCTCCAAAGATAAGATTTCGTGATTTCAATGAGATCCAAAGTTCGGGATACATGGAAGAGTACAGTTGAAGAGACCAAGAGGCGATTGAGGATGGTAATTAGTTATACGTCACTTTTTGGTGACGAGTCGGGGTTTGTGTAGGGGGAATCGATGGAGTCCGCTCGACTTGAAGAGGGCCTGGAGCCACTGCCGGTGCTCGGCCGTGATACGCTCGTCCTGCGTAGCCAAGATAAATATTTAGCATGGAGATGAGTGTGTCATGGTTCAACCCCTTACCCGTCCGATTTTCGGCTCGGTTTGTACCCACCCCACACCTGACGGATCCATCTTGCCATGTGGACTTCCTGTTTCATAACATGGACAACCCAGGGATGCGAAAGCATATCCTTGGGAGTCGGCCGAGTCAGTGCATCCACTGTCAACCTGAAATATACGTTAGAACAACGGTCATCTACCGTCAAATCTCCTCACGTCTGCTTGATGAAATCTTTCATATCATCGCTCCATTGGACACCAGGTTCATCCTCAAGTCTAGGGGGCTGTGTCATGTCAGCTCAAGGTTTGACAGTAATCACCCAAAACGTACCTCGCCTGTTGTGATATACATCATCAATTCGATGGGAGGAAGGTCATTGGGAAATGGGAACCGATTTTGCACCAATTCAAGTAGGGAAATGCCAGTCGACCAAACGTCTGATCGTATTGTATATTCGTGTCCACATATTCGTTCCGGCTGGCAGATCAAGGTCAGTTTCCGGCCGTGCGGAGACAGGAGTAGCGAGGGCTCACAGCCATGTAAAAGCTTGTTCCTGTGAACGTGCCAGCAAGTGAATCAACGAGTTCACCGGACACACCAAAATCACAGAGTTTTACTACTCCCTCGCGAGACAACAGGATATTCGATGGTTTGATGTCCCTATGAATGGTCCGCTTTGTGTGGAGGTATGCCAGGCCTTGTAAAACCTGGAACCGTCATTAGCGCAGCATCGTTGTGTGTTTTAAGGTTATAAACTGACACCCTCTGCTAATCGACCCGCAATTTTCTCTCCGACGATAGCCCCACGATCTTTGATTCGCTTGCCAACCGTTTCGAGACTGCCTCCTTCACAGAAATCCATGAGAATTTTAACCTCACTGGACGATGGAGACATGTAGGCTCCATGGAATAGGATGATATTGACATGCTGGGTAGATGAGATGATCGAAACTTCGCGAAGAAGTTGTTTCATTGGCGCCTCGCGGGTTGTAATGGTCTTCCTTGCCATGATCTTCCCCGTACGTTTGTCTTTGACTTTATGAACAGCGCCACCAGCCCCTTCACCGAGACGCGATATCTCCTCCAGGTATTCATCTGACCAGGTCAAAGAATTGTCATTCAGGTTATCGACTAGATCCTTGACATCGACCACACCATGCGCTGCGCCTGTCGTGTTCGGAGGAACGCATGTGTTGATATTGATCGAGGGGTTTGGGCGAATGGTCATCTCGTCTGTGGTGTGACCCGTAGCAGTGATTTCCAGCGCAGGTTTCCCAGGACCACCGTAATAACTTTCAAAGAGCCCAGTATCGCCCCCAGAAGGATTGACAGAAGATTCGTTTGAATTTCCGTTGGACGCTGGGATCGCGATACGAATGGTAGGCTTTGGTGTGGTAGGTCTCTGTGATGAGGCCGGAATGTTAAGGGTGAGAGATGGGAGTGGCGATCTGCTTGGGGGGCTTGCAGCTGGGGGTGAGATGGAAACTGGATTCTTACGAATGTTAAGGGGTGGCGTCCTGGGAATACCCATCGGTAACGGCGACGAGGATCGAGGAGTGCGTGGCCCGAGGGGACGCTGCATGATGGTTAGCTTACTATCCATCGCTGCAAGCGTTGTGGTCAAGGTAACTATGTGACAAGTCCACTCATCATTTACTTTGGTCTCAACTACTAATGGGGCAACTCCCGCAAAACTTGTATTATCAATTTCGTCCTTGGGCCAGGGCCTCAATAACTCGTACTAATCCCATTCAATCTGCATATCTAGTCACAACTAGTTACAACCCTCTCTGGAGAAGGGGGGCTTATATGACCACCAGACTCTCAGCGACCTAAGGTCAACTATTCGCATAACCAATATGTAATATTTGGTTATGTTGTGGCCTATGGAACACAATATCTCGACACAACTCAGGTGCCACCCATGCCTCGTGGTAGCAATGGCTTACAACGAGCCCAATGCGCCCTGTTCAAAAGGTCACCGTCTGTTACAACCTAACTACATTGGGTACGTATCGTGCTTGACAACATTGGTTTCCTAGCTAATCCTCCTTTCGGCTTTACAGAACAGACCCACACGAAATCGTTGGAAGAACATTGAAAAGGGCTCGAAGATCATCCAAACATCCATCTGTTACCCTAGAATTTGTCGATGACACAAGTTTTCAGATTCTCGTTGATGGCTATAATCCCGTCCATCGTGGTATCCCTAAAGAACTTGACATGGATCCCTTCTTACACACATTATGTACAAGCACGCCACCAGCGAATCTTACTGTCACAGACTGTACATTAGTCACGTTGTCTGACAAAGCATACGAGCGGAGAAGTGGGCGCGACGAGGCACATGAGCTTCAGTGGGACCAAAAGCATCGCACCATTGCATTCAAGTTTTCGGGGGACGATCCAACCTGGCATAACGTACCTGCTACGATGGAGGAATACGATCCAGACACAGGCTCGTGTATTTTTCGCAGCTACATCGATGTCTACCTAAAGCTCAACACGAATCGATCATTCCGAAGAAAGCAGAAACGCCGTCCTGAGAAGTGAGCCGCAATGCGGTTAGTGTCAATGTTTTCAAACCGTGACATTTCTACCGGGGCTCATGCAATCAGCGATCATAGGTGTTACCACCATGGTCTTCATTATGATTGCTCAAACCCATCACATAGCATGTATATGTCACCATCTATCTGTGCACTTATTTTTTATCCGATTATATATAGTTCAAGTCACATTTCACCTCAACTCTCATGTGTTCAATTTTGTAGCTGTAGTTGTAGTTGTACCTATCCACGTCAGATTGAGACCATGACCTGAATTTCGTAAGAATGATAAGGGAGATGTTTGTCGGACACAACGGGATACAAAATCTAATCCATAGCAACCACTTCCCAGATCCAACTGACCCAGGTCGGTTTAGCGCCTTTTGTGACATCCATTCAAGCAACCATGGGCCAACTGATTTTGGCAGAAAGCCACATGTCGTGTGTAGATTGACGAGAGAAGCGCGCAACCTAGGCTCTTTCAAGGGCGTTGTATTTGGTACTGTTCCCGTTAGAAGTATTGAAGGCTAAGCAAACCCAAAAACCAATTAAATCCTTTCGTCGTTGCCAGTTCCATCGTCGAGCTAGTCGGACAGGATCGTAGTGGAGTCCTGGAAGGGGTGGACGTTGCGTGAGACTCAGGCAGTTGTAGGTTCAGCATCGTTGTCAAGACTCGCTCTTTGTTGAGGGATTTTTGGGAACCGATCGGGCTGAGCGGCGTCACCATGGATATAGGACTAAGTAAAAAGAGGGCTGTACGAATGTGTTTGTGATGCATTTTGAGGTGATATTCCAGGTGCATCAACGGACCAGCCACTATACTCTCACCTTATTCGGTTTCCTCCGCGTCCATCGTGTCACCCATGTTTGATATTCAGCACTTAACGCCGCCAAAGAGGGATCCCGGTATCAGCACCTTACCGTCAGTCACATTCCATTTTTCACCAATGTCCGATAGCGATGCGCCCCTCCCCCTCCCCCAATATGTCTATGTCCTGGGTACAACTAGCTTCAGGTTTGACATATCTACAAGTCGTTTGTAACATACAGTTCAGTGGCCATGATTGGAGATGTATCTGGAATTTCCAATCAGATAGAAGAGATTGCGCGTTGTTCAAATCATCAAACCGATGTCCCTTTTGTAAAGTTGCGGGCGAGAGGTCCAGTTCGGAGTAGCAGGTTATTCTACGTCGACCATGGGACTTTGATAGGCACCAGGTGAATTGTTGTCACAAGGTCATGGTGAATAAAACACAGCGTCATCAGGCCCCATACCTGAGCACGGTCGCATGGCTGGAAAGCAAGGAACCGCTCACATGGGGAAAACAAGACATCATTAATCATCATGCGCGGTGATCAATTACAAGAGGATTACGATTCTATGCATGAGATGAAAATAATTCCCGCATTCGCAGATAGCAGACAGCGGACCTTCCGAGATAAACATGGCGTTATGATACGCAGCTCTAGCTCTCGGATGCACTTGACAACAACCATATGGCTGATGACATGCCTTTGTCAAAAATAAAAGTTCGCAGCGCTCTCCAGTGAATTACACTCACCCATAGAGAAATGACTCGGTACGAAAAGACCTCTATCCGAACCACCTGAGGTCAAACATAATTGTCTTGAAAAAGAACATCCCCCGACAATACCATACAAAGAGTATCAGTCCTACAATTCTCGATCATGCTTGGAAAGCTGGGAGGCAGTTAGAAGCCACCTCTTGAAAGTTGTTGTCACCATCACATATAGCCACGTGGGCTACTTGTTCTCACGTGTTCAAATAGTTGAGAGGAAATCACAACTCTGAATCAATGTCAGTCAACTCGAGCGTACCCAAAGTGCCGCGTATCTCGTTCGCGTCTTTGACACCAAACAATCTTGGAACTGTCCGAAAACTCAACTCTGTCCTGTTTCCAATTAAATATAGCGAGAAATTTTATCAAGATATACTTCTTCCAGAAGTCGAAGACTTCTGCAAACTTGGTAGGTGTACAATGTCACCCAATCAATGGCTTAAAACTGAGTGTGCTCTGGTCAGTTTATTACAACGATGTCCCGGTAAGAATTGTGTCGTCAAGAAACGATTCATGCTTATCCGCATATTCATCAGGTTGGGACCATTTGCTGTAGGCTAGAAAACAAAAACGATCAGACAAAGTTATATCTCATGACCATGGGGATCCTTGCTGTGCGTCTATGCTCATCACTTTGTCAACGCGTCTGACACGTTACGTTGGGCAGCCTTATCGCTCCAGATGTCTGGGATCACAGAGTCTTGAACTGATCCTCGCATCCGCAACTGCACAGAAACCCAAAATCGACAAAATCTATCTTCACGTCCAGATTTCAAATGACCAGGCGAAGAAATTCTATGAAAGGCACGGCTTTGTTGAAGTGGAGTTGCATAAGAATTATTACAAGAAAATTGTTCCTCATGACGCATGGGTCCTGGAGAAGACCATAAAACCTATTAGCCAGAGGGACCACGCCCAATGAGCGTACAACATTGGCATTGTAGGTAAGAAGTCAGTTGCTTATAGTGTTTCATTCACTGAAAGGTTTATATCAACTGGCATAAAGATACACCTGGCCTCACAATATTATGGCCTCTGATACGAGATTATGCCCCGATTTTCACGTTTGATTAATATTCTGGTATAATCTGATATACTTGCCTTGTCAGCAAGAAGTGGTATGAAGAACGACAATTGTCACATACTAGTATATTGGATTATGTGTGTATTATGTCCATGCGTCATCCACTTTGCCACACCCTTTAACAAGCTACATGGTGATCAGGAACAAGTAACATAAGTTCGGACATATACACACCTGATGACGCTTCAATGCATCTTTCCTTGTGAATGTCTTCCCACAGCCCCCATTGCACAGATATGGTTTCTCCCCAGTGTGTGTCTCTCTATGACGCTTCAAATCGTGCTGCCGATTGAAAGACAGAGCACATAAATCGCATGAGAAAGGCCGAGAAGGCGAAGCAGGATATTGTGGTGAGACGCTGAGTGGTGGAGAAAGAGGGATTTGTGACGCATAATGCGAAGATGAATGAGGTTGAGGTATCATCATGGGTGCTGTTGGTGGTGGATAGGCTTGCGGCTGTGACCGATGTCTCGACTGTGGGTATTGAGGCTGGGTTTGGGGTTGTCCTGGAGAGTATGAATGGGTATGAGAATGCGACTGAGAATGCGAGTGTGATTGTGATTGTGGATAGCCAGAGCGATGCATTTGTCGTGTGGATATTAACCCTGGAGTTCCAGAGGCATAAATTGCTTGTTGAGAAACGCTTGGACTACCAGCTTGGGCATAGGGAGGACTAGAACTGTAATAACCGTTCTGATAAGATGAATCCTGGCGCAAATCCGCTTCATATACAGGTATTAATTGGTTAGCCATTTCATGACTATCCTGGGCAGAAGATGAGTGGTATGAAGCAGATGAGTAGTTACTGGATGACGCGGGGTATTGATGTCCATCATCATTCCATTGTCCAGGTGGGTAGACGTGATTCTGAGCAGCTCGTCGGTCAGACATGGAGAGATGTATTTGATTGAGAGACATACTGACCTTGCCCTGGTTCATAAAGCCTCCTGAGCGTCACGCGGTTTCCTAAAGGAAGAAAAACCCGCAGAGTTCGCAAGTGTTTTGGATTTGCAAGACAGGGGGATGACAAGAAGTCCTTTAAGCCCTCCCCCCCCCTTCACCCAAGAGCTACTTAGCGCATTTTGGGAAAGATTATACCTCACCGTGCCTGGGTGTTCATTGGTCCCGCGCCCTAGTCGGTATATGAGTCCTAAGCTGGTTAGCTTCAGTTGTCGACAAGCCTGAGCCGAGTCGGCATACCGGGGAAAGTTGAGCATGGGCTCAAGTGCAAAACAAATCTCGATTCGGCTATTCAGATGTAGTCAGGGACTATCAAGGCCCAAAAAGGTACCAATTCCAAATTCAGTGCTTGGTCACATATTTCTTCGAATCTCACCCGAAGCCAATGCCTCAAAATCATACAGATACAGAGACAACGGTTTTGTATTCAATCCTTGTCTCTTTCATTTATATCTCCATTCGGGATTTATAAATATCCCGCAGTGCGGGAGATCTGTTTCGTTCTGGAGTTATCTTGAGACGGTGAGACTTTTCTTGCCATTCTTTCTCTCTTACTCACAATATACTGATTAACGCTGTGCGCTGGCATCCCTGCAGTCCCTTGGCTCGCGATAGTTGAACGCAATATCGCTATATCGAAGGTACATTGCCCTTATCTTTTTTCGGAAACACCGAGAAATCGGATAGTTGGGACCTGCCTTGGATACGTTTCTTTGAGCTCTGAAGAGATCACACAGAATGTAATGATATCTCAGGCACTCATTTGGAGGGATGTCCTTTTTCGTCAGCATTTATCTTATGACATCAACTTTGGACAAGACATCACCAGGGCACAACCAAATCAGATAGGTAACGATCAACTGGGAACATGTAGAACATGGAGTAACTGATAAGAAATACGGCACAGGCTTTTCACCATTGTGGCGTTCAATAAAGGTAATCCTGTTTTGTCATTAGCCAGATAAGTGGTCATGGAACATAGGCAGATCTTGCATGCGCTTCCACCTCGAGCTCTGAGATCCGACAACCGGTGTACCATCATTATCAGGGACTCAATTGCGATGGGCGTGGTGCAACAACGCCGACCAGCCCTGTCAGGGCAGCCTAATCCTTTGAGGCGCTTTGTTTGAATTTGGTTCGTATCCAAACAAAGGGTTGTATGATTGCAAAGTGTGTTAGAAGTTTCCTTGGACATTATCATTGCAATTGAAGAGCAGGAATCTTTAATCCTCTCTATCCACTTTCGTGCACTTTCGTGCACTTGAAAGTCACTGGGGCAATCCGAATGCGGATTGTCCCGTAAATAACGCAGCCAAATAATGGTGACTCGTCTGCATATGGTAAGGCCAGCCGTTGTCCCTCAGACCAAAGTACCTCCTTCTGTTCCATTGACGAATACGGTTTAGAGGACTTGATCCCGATCTGTGAAATGCCCAAACGTTTGAGTTCTGCTGTAACACCGTCGTCTGCGAAACGCAGCAAATTAAACCCCCCTGTCGTTCAGCCCCGCATCGCCGACTTCTTCAACGCTTTGCCAAAAGCGAAGGGAAGGGCGGTCGCGGAAACGGCATCTCCTCAAAGTCCAATCTCACCCAAAGTAATCGATGTTGATATCTTAGAAGTCGAGGAACTTTTGGAAACGCCTCAAAGCTTTCCTTCCGCATCGACATCGAAGCCAGCCCCTCGGTCAAAAAATACCCATAACTTGCCCTCGGCGATTCAAACATCCACACCAGCGGCTGACTCTTTCACCCACATCAATTTTACTTCAGATATTATCAAATACACACATCATCCTCAGCCTTGGACTTCCAAAGGTGTTCCATATTCATTTCTCGCGCACACTTTAGCAACAATATCTCAAACCCGCTCCCGAATCTCCATAATCAATGCATTAACGAACTCTCTCCGTACGATTATATGTTATGATTCGGCTTCACTTCTCCCAGCGCTTTATCTACTATCTAACACCCTTGGTCCTCCTTATGCGGCTGTTGAAATGGGGTTAGGACCCGCTCTCATTTCACGCTCAATCCGACAAGTATCGGGTTTAACCCCTGTTGCTTTTAAACGGCTGTACAATGCCACTGGTGACGCCGGTGACGTCGCCTTCAGTGCCAAATCCAATCTTCGTACCCTTTTACCCCATCCACCATTGCTCGTCACTTCTGTTTATAAATCCTTATTGAATATAACACAGAGCAAAGGTCCAGGAGCTGCCAGATGTAAACAGAGGATCGTTGAAAAACTACTCATCGCAGCCAACGGGGAAGAAACCCGCTTCCTTGTCCGCACTTTATTGCAGAACCTACGAGTCGGAGCCGTGAGGACATCAATTCTCACCGCATTGTCTCGCGCGATGGTCTTGACCCCCTTGACACATCTTGGCATCTATAACCAAACCTCAACATATCATGTTTCGGCAGAGCTACTTTCCCGTGCCGAGCCGTTGACGGGTAAAGGCAAATCTATAGGTGATGCACGAGGAGAGATATGTGCAAAATTCCTTCAGGCTGAAAACCTCATAAAACGAGTCTACGTCCAACATCCCAATTACGAAGATATCGTCACCGCTCTCCTTGAGGTGGGGTTGGATGACTTAGAGAGTCATGTTTCGCTTACGAAGGGTGAGCACATAAACGGTCGAACAAGGCTCTCGTTTCTAAAAATTCCAACTAAGGAATTCCTTTACACCCGACCCTTGGCTCGCCTGCACGTTCTCTGCAGGAAATCTATGACCTCTTAGAGGATCGCCCCTTCAGCGCCGAATTTAAGTATGACGGCCAACGTGCTCAGATTCATGGATACATCGACGGTACAAAGGCCCACGTAAAGATCTTCTCCCGTCATTTGGAAGATATGACAGACAAGGTGGGGCGGGTCATTTAACTCCATGAAGTGCTACTCACTCTAAATTTTCCAAGTATCCCGATGTGGTATTTTTGGTCCAGTCTTTCTTCAATGCCAATCCAGAAAGAACATCGTTCATTTTAGACTCCGAAATTGTTGCAATTGATCCAGATAACGGAAATCCCAAGTCTTTCCAGGAATTATCCACTCGTGCGCGAAAAGATGTACTATTGAACAATATCCAAATCACCGTCCGTGTGTATGCATTTGATTTGATGTACCTTGACGGGGAGGTAAGGTATTGATGTTTGGAGCCATATCATCAAATTTCTAACTTGAGAGCAATCTCATCTTAGTCATTGCTTGCACGATCTTTCCGCGAACGCAGGGCCCTCCTTCGGGAACACTTTCCTCCGCTAATACCAGTGCAAAAGGAACTGGCTCAATTTAGTCATGTTGAAAGTTGTGAAAGCGAAGATGGAAGGACTGCAGTGGAAACCTTTTGGGAAAAAGCTATCGCAAGTCGATGTGAAGGTTTGATGCTCAAGGTACAGATTTCACTCGAATCACCACGGGATACTTACTATGCTAATACATAGCTGCTGGACAATTTTGAGTCCGTGTCTGGTGTTGATGCCGAAAAAGTGAAATTGCGGGGAAAACGATTGAGTGCGAGTTACGAACCTGACAAACGAACACCCGCGTGGTTAAAGCTGAAGAGGGATTATGTAAATGGTCTTGGGGATACGCTTGATTTAGTTCCTATTGGTGCATGGCATGGCAGCGGGCGCAAAGCTGGGTGGTGGAGCCCCATCCTTCTAGGTCTGCGGGATCCAGAGTTAGGAAGTTTCGTCGGGGTATGTAAGTGCATGTCAGGTGGGTCCTTCCAACGATGCAAAAGGCAAACCTAACAAAGAAATGGCAAACATAGGTTTTACAGATATGTTTTACAAGGTCATTACATGGTTCTATCCCTCCCAACGTATATCCTGACAATGATATTAGTCATTGGCAGAACGTTATCAATTATTGGTGGATTCCGAGACATGTTCGGTCCAGCCTCTTTGGGAGTGTGATGTTGGTGGTTAGTTATTTTCGTACTACCCTGAACGTTGCTCGCGTCTGACATCACCTTTCGCTCACAGGGTTCAAACCGGAAGTTTACTTCAAACCGCAAGAAGTTTGGGAAATTCGTGGCGCTGAGTAGTGTCATTTTCTTTTGGGGTTGCGGATATCTGACCTGACGATGACTTCAGCATCACCCTTAGTCCGGTATCTCTCGCTGCGAAGGGAATAGCCTCTCCAGTTAGGGGTCTCAGCCTTCGTTTCCCCAGATTTCTAAGAGTACGCGAAGATAAATCGATTGAACAAGCAACGACGCAACATAGCCTTGCGAGCATGTGGAAATCTCAGCAAATAAACAGTGCCACCAAAGGAAGGGATCAAACCGACGATGGAGAGTTAGTCGATATTGATATCGACGATTCTGAAGTTTCGGAGCATAGTGAGGAAGACGAGGTTTTCCAGATCGAATGAACCAACAATAGAAATACCTAATACAAGTAGGACAACCAGGGCCATGGGGCCACTGTTTACCACTAGAGAAGGAATAATGAGCCATCAGGGTGGAGGTTTATAATAAATGTTATTTCTCATGTAGGATCTGTAAGGGGAACACTTGATTGACCACATCTAGCCATCACAATCATCATTGAGGTCTTTACAGTCACCTACATGTATATGTAGACTCTGCTTAAACTGCCCTCAGCCAAACCAACCTTCTGGATTCTAAGTGCAGTCTATGTACAGTCTATAGAGTCTATAGACTGTACATAGACTGAGTGTAAGGCAAAAGCACCTAGAGATGTACTAGGCCTGCTCAAAGCTGCAGCTAGCTGAGCTGTCATAAGCTGTGACAGCCTGCGGCCCAGGCTTGTAAGTTGAAAAGCCTGAAGCTAGGGCTTTTTGGGCAAGAGATACAACACTCAGAAACAATGAAGTGAAAATTTTCATGACACTGATGAAGTAATATCTTTGTAATTGTTTATTTCAGAGGTTTTTGTGTGGTCTCACCACCAATCAATCAAAAAAAGTGCACAATTTGCAGCCATCCACCACTATCACCTTGAGTACCTCAAAGATCATTTTTGAAAATGATCTTGACCCCACAAGGTATGTTTCAGAGTCTTTTTTGTTGTCTACCTACATTATAATACAACCAAAAATTATTATTATTATTTCTCCCACCTCTCCACCAAAAGTTCTCAAGCTATGGCCCAAGCTGGCCAGGATTCTGGCCTGCAGCTCAGGCTTCAAGAATGTCAAGCCTGAGCCTACCAAAGGCAGACCTAAGCTGCAGTTTGCAGGCTGCACTGGGCCAGCACATCACTAAAAGCACCTGTTTTGCACATGCTATTACACCTTCCAACACTGGCCTGCTCATTGCTCTTCCTGTTTTGCTCATTGCACCTTCTGTTCCACTCATTGCACACCCAGTTACTGGCATCTCTGCACCTTCTGCTATCAGCATGTTTGTCATTGACACTTGCTTGCCCCACTATTACAATATACACACTGACTAGGCATGCCATCTGAGAACACATGGCAACAATGGCAACTCCTTGCTGTTGTTCAGACCAGGTATATAGGGTAGAGACACCTGGCAGAGGATCCTCAGAGTATTCTCTTTGGATTTCCTCTGCTAGGTGAGTACAATAGACTCTACTACACTACTTAATATAACTTTGGATTTCCTCTGCTAGATCATGCATCAGCTGTCCTTGGGTTAGTGCAGTGCAATATGGAGTTGCCCTTATACTGAGTCTACTAAACTCTACTAGACTCTATATAGTCTCCTACAATGTATACCAAATCTACTAGAGTCTATGTAGAATCTACCTAGACTGTAATAAACAAGAAAGAAAAATGTAGTATAGGAAAATTGAACTTAAGGCCTATTAGACATTCACTAATGAGTGAATAACCAACTAGACCATGGGGCCACTTGAAATGTATGCATTTTTCCCTATATAGATGCATGACCATGTGCATGGACCATTCTGGCATGTGACCAGATCTTGGTCATGCCACTTTTTTTTTTTTTTTCTTCTTCAACCCCATTGTTATTCCCCACCACCAACTGCTTCCTACCACTACCAATGGCAATGACAATAATCACTACTACCATCATGCATCTACCACCACCACTTCCTTCCAATGGTGCAACATGCAGCAAGTAGAACAGGAGTGGTGCAAAGTGAACAATAGGCATTACTTATATGCAATGTGATAACCTTGTCAGCAATGCAATAATAACAGTCACTGCAGAATATTAGAGAGCAGAGAAATAGAGAGTAGAGGAGACCTGTCTGTATTGCAGAGAATAGACAAGATCAAGACTACAGAATGAGTAGCTAGAGGTGCAATATATATACAACTACCTAAGGAGAGACCAGAGTAGAATAAATATGTGAGAGAGGTAAACCAAGTATAACCAGGATAATGTACAGCATCAATCAAATGACAAAATCAAATGATAGGAATGATGAGGGAATTGTAACTACTGGGGATAGATGATTTAACAGCTAATTCCACTAGATAAAAGATTGTAGCAGCATGGCACACTTGTCCCTAACTCACAACTTCCCTGGGGGCCAAATACACACTGGAATCATAAGTCATAGATTATGAACAAAGCAGCCATATTTTCATTAGGGACATTAGGGAAGAGTTACAGTTAGGACAAAGACATAAGTTCAGAGCTGATCCAATACCTGTTATTCCACAATATTCTAACAGCAAACCTTCAAAGATGCAAGGTAGCCTTGAGACAAAAGTAAATTTATTCAAGTCAGGATTTTGTAATAAATGAAGATTTAGATCATCTATAACCTCAGTGATATCCTCCAAGGAATAATCTGTCATAGAAATTCCATGTCTAGACTGGCCACAGGATGCACAGATTTGACCTGGAGCCCATTGGGTTTTGTCTCTATATTTTTCCAAACAGCTATAGATAACATCTGATGAAGGTACAGTTGGCCAGTTGTGTATAATATCTTCTTCAAGCTTCAAATTATATAGCAGATAATGTGGATTCACCAAATTTTGCAAGAAAATAATTGTAGAATAAAGGTAAGGTTTTGTGGACAGAATTTGTAGTAACCTGTGATATAAGTTGGTGCCTAATACATAAAAACTGGTGTGGAACTTGTTGTGCATGTTTAGGCTTTTTAGCAGGTGTGGTTGAAAGACCTAGAGATGATAAAGCATGCCTGGGATCAGTAAGAAATAACTTTTGTAGTGAAGCCATGCAATGACTTTCTTGGAAAAAAAACCAAGGAGGGTAGGCCTCACTAAGTGGCAGAGAAATAAATGAATTCAAAAACAATAGAAGATGAAACTGAGAGGCAGATACCTGGAAAGGTGTAAGAGATAAATATGATCTCAATTGTAAATTGTATATTACAATAGCACCTTTGTCAAAAAATGTGCAGAATGTATTTTACTTATCAGATGTTATCAAGAACAAAGAGGATATCCATGTTGAAATAGAGCAGGATATCTGGAAATAAGCAGGATACTAATCTGGTTGGTGTAGGGCAAGAACAGGATGATTCTTATGTGAGATATCCCCTTCAAAAGGTAGTTTGGTAAAACATGTAAAATTTGTCATAGACATTTGATTTAGAGTGGACAACCACTATATTTATAGAGTATAATCACTGAAGTACAAGCAAAAAAAAAAGGTAGAGGTGAACAATTGTATAACAAGAATAAGGGTGGTTGAGTACAGGATGAGGACAAAGCACATCAAGCAAACCCTGGAAAAAAATATAGTTGATGTCCATGACTCAGAGCAGCAACTGTGTGACTCAAGGTTGTGTGATGAATATTTTTCTTGCAGATGGTTGTATGAGAAATTTTTTCAACAGAACCCTCCCTATTACTTATGTAATAGAATCAGGGATAAGATAAGATCAAAAAGATGGAGATAAGATTTGAAATGTAATTTTCATGACTATCACCCCTCAACTAGCTTTGTGTTTTCTACAATGCAATTCAGTTACTGTGTGTGGTTTGTTAGCTCTTCTTCTAACTGTCCTTTAGATAGATAGAGTAAAAAAGGCAGGTAGTACCTCCTATCTTCCTCTAGTTCTTGTTCAACAGACCATCATGATTTGGGAGTGTAATGCCCCACAGAGTCAAACCAAATGTATGTGGGTGGTGAAAGTGATGGGAGGAGAGTGAATTCAATTGGGGCATATGTGGGTGGTGCATTTGATGGAAAGGGAGTGAGTTTGATTGGGGCAAAAGAATTCAGGAGGCAACAGGGGTGGAGAGAGCAAGGGTCACATTGTCCAGCTGTTTGAAGGTTGCAGTCTTGCCCTTCAACCTCAGCTTGGATTACCTGAGACAGCTGGTTTAACCAACTGTTTGGGTTTCTCCACTCCTTCCAGAAAGCAGAGTACAGCAGGGGGGAGGGCCCAGAAGGCAACAATGAACACAACAATGAGGGTGGTTGT
Source organism: Collybia mongolica (assembly GCA_013420905.1). NCBI lineage: Eukaryota > Fungi > Basidiomycota > Agaricomycetes > Agaricales > Clitocybaceae > Collybia > Collybia mongolica. The sequence goes on from JAAXNY010000004.1 coordinate 3,077,683, forward strand.
GGTTTTGTCAGACATAGTGTAAGATAATGTTATAGTTGTGAAGGGATTAAGTTGTTGTCACTTGGCTTTATTAATTGTATAGTGGTTACATGTGATCTGATTATATAATGCATGAATTTGCCAAGTGCCCTAGCCTGGAGTGGTGGAATTCCTGAACAGTGTCCTTTGCATGTTCCCTATTATATGCAGGTTCCCAAGTAGTGTTTCTGAATATACTCTGTGTCAATGAAAAGGCCTGTCACACTGCAGTCCAGGAGTGCACTTGTTGCAAGGCTTTCACCAGTGTTGGTGGTTTGTACTTCCATTTGAAGTTTGAGCAACTTTGGACTTGATATTGTAGCAACAGTATAGTACTTGGGTAGGCAGTATTCCCATTTCAGAATGCAAATGTGATACACTGATTTGGGAGTGGCTGGTATATCCTGTACAGGTTTGTTTGGGCCTTCCAATGTGATTTTTGCATTAATTGACTCATCTTCCAGATACAGTAGGCAACAAAACTGTTTCAATGTTTTCACATTCTGTAAAGATGCATCCATATGTCAGAAAATAAAAATTGGAAAAATATGAAGAAATTACAGAAGCTGCATTGATGTCATATAATGTCGCTTACATAATGTCTTTGCACCACTTCCGTTTTTGGTAGCAAAATCACATGATACATACAAAGCCATCATTGAAACGGTTTTGTTGCCCATCATTAAAAAGTAAGAAAGTGGTAAAATAGTACTTGGTATATCCTCCTTTGGCCCTCAACACTGCAGCAATACGTCTAGGCATACTCTCAATCAATCCTTGACAGACAGACTTATCTATTGCTTCCCACTCCTTCTCCACTCGCTCCCAAAGCTCATGCTGGCTGTGTGGAGGATTTTCATATTCATTGAGCTTCATTTTGAGGTGATGCCAAAGATGTTCAATAGGATTCATGTCAGGTGACTGTGCAGGCCACTTCATAACATTGAAACCATTGTCCTTGAACCAGTTTTGGGCCTTCTTGCTTGTGTGTTTGGGGTCATTGTCCTGCTGGAAGATGATATCGGCAGGGGTTTTCCCATAGTGATGAAGGGAATCTTGAAGCTCATCCTCCATGATGGATACATAGAGGTCTGCATCCATCTTTCCCTCAATCCTGGTTGCATATCCAACCCCATCCCACCCCATGTAGCCCCATACCATCACATTACCACCTCCAAACTTCAGTGTCCCCTCTACAATCCTATCACTCAACTGCTCCCCTACCTCTTTCCAGATCCATTTCCTTCCATCTGACCCCAGACGGTTAATTTTGGTTTCATCAGACCATATAACCCTTTTCCAGTCCTCCAGAGTCCACTCCTTGTGCCTTTCTGCAAAGTCCAACTGATCCCTCCTATGACAGGTTTTGAGAAGAGGCTGTTTTTGTTTTACTGCAGGCCATAAACCATGCTTTTTCAAGTTGCAACGAATAGTTTGGGAGGAAATGGATTGGTTGGTGACATCTTGAAGAGCTTTGGTGACTTGGACTGCATTATCAGCCTTGCCCATGTGAATGATGCGCTTTGCATAGCTAATATTGGCAGAAGTGAGCTTGGAAGGATGGCCACCAAAGGACTTTGGGAGCTCAGAATGATACTGAGAGCAGATCCTAGAGATAATAGCAATGGAGAAGCCAGTGATCTTGTGGATCTGGTGGCCAGAAGTGCCTGCATCAAGCAGTGTGATGACATGAGAGCGCTGAGCAGGGGTAAGAGATCACATAGTGTGTTTGGGGGCATTAGAGCACTTGAACACTCTGTATTTATACTAAAACATGAGCAAGTCACATGACTTTGTTTAATACATTAAACAATAAACAAAGTCATGTGACTACAGTTAAGATCTCAGCACTTTCTTATTTTTTTACAATGGACAACAAAACCGTTTCAATTATGGCTTTGTATGTATCCTGTGATTTTGCTACCAAAAATGGAAGTGGTGCAAAGACATTATGTAAACAACATTATATGACATCAATGCAGCTTCTGTGATTTTTTCATATTTTTCCAATTTTTATTTTCTGACATATGGATGCATCTTTACAGAATGTGAAAACATTGAAACAGTTTTGTTGCCTACTGTATGTGAACCTGTTAATGGGGTGTGCCAGTATTGGAGTTGGCAGCAATGGTGACAATGGTAAGGCAGCATGTCAGAAGGTTGGTGTTGGTACTTGTGGAGGGACAAAGGGTGTCAGAGGTGTAGGTCACACAGGAGGTGTCAGAATGGCAGGAAATAATGCTGCATTGCTGGTGCAATTTTCATTGCACAGTACTGCCACTTCATACTACTCATTGGGTTTGTCATCTTTTGGTTGGCCCAGTATCATTATTGCAACCTGGCCCTGGATTGTGTGATTGAGCCCCCAATGGTACTTTATCACAATAACAAGTCCATCTGTATATCCTGCACTCTCAATGAGGTCTCAGAATTCATTGGTATACTCATCTACTGAGCACTGTCCTTGGTGGTACTTATTGGTTTCCAACCACATTAGTGCATGCAGGCCCTCATTTTGCACACAGAATGTTTTCTCAAAGTCAGTGTGGAATACTAACCATGTCACATATGGTAAAACCCCAGTCACTTTCCAGCAATCCAATGTGATTGCCTTGGCTCATACTGGGTGTAATACATTGGGTTCTGGTAAGTTGTCAGGTGGAGAGGGTAGTCTGAACTAACAATATGTTTGGGTGGAGCAGAATGTAATGCATATGAGGATGAATAGGGCTTACACAGTGTTTCTAGTGCATAACAAACAACACGGGGTTGGTATTCAGAGATCGAGGGCAGAGGGTTTGTATAAACGGGGGCGAGAGTCATGGGGGACAGATAACGGGAAGGGGAATGGGATTTCGAGATTGGTGTTCGAAAAGTGCGAACTGTGAGAATTTCGGTCACGTGACTACGTGCTCGAGCAGACGACCACATCCCAAAACCTACTTAAAGTAGCGGGAATCATTCTTGATTGGGCATCTTCATAAAAATGCGACTGTCGTCGTGTGTCCTGCTGTGGGCTCTCTGGATGCTTAGTGTTATTGCGTTTGCCAAGGAAACAGTGGAGGGTGCAGGTGCGTGTCTCCAACTTAGTCTTTTCCAAAATCAATTTCAATCACTCAATGTATGACCATGAATCATCAATGCCCGTTGAAAGCTAGAATAGCCCGAGCCCTTGTCGATCATTCAAACACGTCTATAGGGACTATGGCAACCATTTTTCCGTCGGACGATCCAAAGCTTGCAGGTTTGTCCAACACCGTGCCTCAGATATGCACCGCCACTGAACATAAAGTTATGTCTGATCCTCTCCTACAGGTCAACCGTTTTCCTTGCAAGAGTACTATGCAAGGCAGGTTTATTTTGAATGAAATAATTTCGGTCTGACCTTGTGCCTAGTTGCTACAAGAATGGTTCTTTGACATTGTTGTTTCTTCCTATTTCTCGTCAGAACCAAAATATCTTGCGGTCTCCCTCACACGCTGCATCTATCTCTATCACAGCAGACGTCCCGTCTGCTGACAAACCTCGCGTTTCCCTAATAGGAAGCGTAACGGTCTTCAAGGATAGTTACAGCGTTCCAAACGTTGAATTTATTCGTCGCTGTTATGTCCAGAAACATCCCGACGCAAAATGGTGGTTACCAGACGACAGAGATGGCGCACATGTTGTTAGTATGGCTACTTGATCTTATCATTCACAGGTTAATATTTATGTCAAGGCATACTGGGCTAGATTTGATCCTCATGTGAGTTTTACCCCCTGGGTTTTCTCGTTTGGACCAACCTCAACGTGGTCCGGAACGAATAGAGTGTCTACTTCGTGGGTGGATTTGGGGGGTATGTGCTCGAAACAAAACAATCACTAGTACTAAATGTTCTCAACCAGGATACATTACATTGGCGATATTCCACTTCCTATCTACCGTGAAGCATATCGGAGCGACAATGGCTCGAGGGTGCTCGTGGAGCAATATTATCCATAAGGTCGAAATGCATGCTGAAAGGAGGATGATTGAATCACGATATGTAGCCTTGTATTCTTATCACTACACATTTAGGATACTCTTCAGCAGATGGCGATAGGTCTCCCCCTCGTCATTCAAGCCAAATGCTAGATCCAATATCTTGTCCAGATTTGACTGTCGCATAAAGTTCGACCATTCTGAATCGTTCGAGGTTACATGGTGGATCACCCTGTAAGAAACCAGCAATTCGAATTTGACCCTCAACAATAGAGACTTCGTGATGACGCCCGATGAGATTGTATCAACATTCATTTCCAACAGCTGGCAGATTTCATTTGGATTTGGTAAGGAGTATTTGTTGGAAAGGGGCAGAGTTGCATTATTGACATAAGCTGACCCAAATGTTTGCCTGTTAGAAGAGTTAGTACGCAAGGCCCTTGGGTGGGCGCGAGCCTGAACCCTTGGTCGTACAGTACCAGAAGTATTGCTGTTCATGGTTTCCACCAGGAATTTCTGACATAGGGTTACTTTGAACCTGTGGGTCGGTACCGTAGGGCTTAGTTCTGAAAAGAACAGCGAAAGCTTTTCAGGAGCAGATGATGAAAGACGACTATATATGGACGCTTTGAACATGGGTATGTCGAGATGGCCGTTGGATGAGAGATTTATCAACTAAAAATGATAGTCAATGTGCGGTACAACAAAGGGTTGTCAGATAATCGAACCAGCGACATCAATCGTGACCCCATGCGCCGTCGCTTCAAATCAGCCTGTTCAAGACAGTAGAACACGATATTGAGAGGTAGCCCAGTATCCCATCTCGTGTCACCTCCGTGCCGAGGGTAAGGTATTTGGTTTAGAAGTAGAGGAGAATAACGGCCTGTATTTACAATAATTTGGAATCAGTACTTCAGGTGCACATCTAGCTTTCGTTCACGTGCACCTGCTAGGTCTTGGTCCCGCTCGAAAAGCACCAGAAGCCAATCGAGAACTGCCCATGAGTTTTCTCCAACTACAACAGACGGCTCAATCAAAGAGTTTTCGGGGGCTTCGTCGTCCCAAATCTGAACGCGCTTTTTCCCTTTGCTTGGGGACGAAAATATCCGACTTTGTCGTCGTAAAAAGTCCTGAGATAAGATGCTCCAACAGTCCTTAGCCCGTGATATACACATAGCCTCCTTTCCTATAGCCGAGTCGCCATAATCATCGTCGGATGGTAATTCGTGTTTGGTTGGGTCTCCGTAATGAGGCAATGCTCGAGCAAGGGCTCCCGATGAGTTTGTCATAGCGAATGACATCAACAGACGACGGGAAGCCAGAATTGCAGCCCCGGAGGGAGTGTATTGTTTGGTCGATTTGCTCGGCAACGGAGGGGTGACATTGTCATCTGCAGGGTTGTTGTTAGGATAAATGGGTTGGAGTGCAATGTAGATCATTTGGCGAATGTGAGACCTGATAGAGAAGATAGGACACTATTGATTGAAGAAAAACGACATCCACTTACACGTGCGGCTTGTAGATTGATGAACGGAGTTGGTCGAGAAGGGCGATTGCAGAGTCGAATTGGCCTTCCTCGAGACAAGTATCAATCAGTCCGCGCTGGTGTGTTCCCATTTCACGCTCGATTGCACTGTCCGCAACACCGCCATTATGCTGGGAAGGCACAGGTGATATTATTCTGCTAATGGCCTCGGAAGGGATCATGCTGGTTGCCAGTCGAGGTTTGCTAGTGGTCACAATCGCGTGATGTCACAGGCACCTACTCCATATCAAATGAACATTGATGCAATACGCTGCTGCTGTAGTGCATCTCAGTGGAGATGTCCTTAGGACAACGCGATGCGATTTCTCAGAGAATGCGCGGGCGTTGACTGTCAAGCTTCAGTGGTACCACCATTCGATGTTATAATTATGTGTAGACATCAATCAATCATGATCAATTCTTTCGGTGTCACGAAACCAAAAGGGCTACTCGGTTAACAATTCCCAACATCTCGCCATTAAGCATATCGGAGCTTTTATTACTCACGATACTGAGGGTCGGGGTCGAGGGCTGAGTCAGTGAAGAAAGTCTAGGCTGTTGCAAGCAAGAGCAAAGAACCCACAGCTCGAACAAATAAGTCTGCAAAGAAATGATCTGTGATTTCATGGTGGTTTCGAAGGAGCATGTCTGCTTTTCTCCGTCTTCAGCTCAGAAGGCCAATCTACGCCGTTTCGAAAAGGTTCCTCGCTATGGATACCAAGACCCCTGGATTACTCGAAACTTCAATGCGCGAAAAGGTTTCAACTACTACAACATATTTTTAGAGTACAATTAACCAAGAGGCCGATATTCAGCTGGTTTCGCTGCTGCAGCCTACCTCGCTCGCGATATCGAATGACTCTTGGCAGCATCGTCATCACGCCCCTATGCGTGAACAGGGTGGAGGAAATGGAGAGACACGTATTGATACACCATCATTCGAGCGGATGTTGAACTCATAGCCATCCTTTCATCTAGATTTTTCAATTCAAGTTGTTTCGAACGCGTTCAGCGGAAAAGTATGTCTACCCAAACGTTGTACAACCAATATCTCATACCTTTCCAAGAACACACTGCAGCGTCATCGTATGATATATAGTGCGCTTTCTGAGGAGTTCGAGCAAGGGCTCCATGCATTATCTTTGCATGCAAAGACTGAAGAGGAGGCTCAAGTCAAGAAAGCTTAATTTTATGTTTATCATTGGCGGACGAAGTTTGTTTTGACATCATCTGTCCCAAGAATATATATCCAAACAAATTTAAAATACGTAGGCGAAACCCAAGTTTCTCAAGAGGTGAGAGTTCTCCAGGGTGAACATATTGCTCACTGCAAAATTACCGCAGTCTGATGAAGCACCATGAAGGGAAGACACCGCATGTGTACTTGGCATGAATCGCCCTCACAACCGTCGCAAAAATAGGTCAAGCGGTAACGGTTGCGCAGGTCCCATCGATATAACACGATCTACAGATCAGCGACCGAGCATCCCCCTTCGCAATCGTCTCTCGCAACTGCTTACTGCCTTTTCATACCATCAAAAGCCGTTCAACATTCCCTCGTTCCCGCAGGCCTTCAGGTCACGGGGCTGTGCACATACCATCATCTGGCTGCAATCCTAGAAACATTGCCATCACTCGCTTTTTGCACGATCTATATAGGTTGGCGTGTAAAATGATCTTCAGGCCATTCTCCCTGCTCCTATCTTTTGCAATGTCCTCTAGGTCAGAGCACAATGGCCAACAAGGGGAACGTCCAACATTGCCTCCCATTCAAGATTTGCTTCGAGGCAAGTCTTTTACACTAGTACATTTCAACTGTTCACACTATCTCTCACAGAGTTGGACACCCCACATGATTCACCTTCCATGACCCTTGCACGTCTTCGCGTCAGCGATGAAGATCCCCAATCATATTTAGCTGGCTCATCATACCGGGGTCAATACGTTACTTCAAGTCACTCACGGGACCAACTCAAAGTCTCAAATACTCATCAACATAATAATACTCGATATTATCACAATAGCACTCTCCCACCACTCTTTCATCCTAATGACAATGAACTTGAAGATAGATACTCCCCAGCTGTGCAGTCCTCCGTCGATTATCTCGAAAACCGAAGAAGGGAGTCATACTTAGGTCACAGCTCCAACAATAACACGCACCCGTATACTTCACAGGTACGGACGTTACAGTACGACCGTCTCGACACCGCCCTGAAATATCCTGGCGGACCTGGTGCGTCACAAGACTTGAATGCTATGGATCACCGCCCTTCGCCAGCCATGGATGTCCGAAGTTATTCATCGAGGTATCGACCTCAGGAACTTTACACCAATTTCCTCCCATTGCGCAACATCGAAGACGAACAGACTTTTGTAGATCGTCACCATAATATGGACCCTCGGAACTTGGTTTACACTCAGCAGGCTTCAGATGACAACCCAGGCGTCGGCCCAATGAAATATGAATGCGGTTACTGTGGGAAAGGCTTCAACCGTCCCAGCAGCCTTAAAGTATGATTTTTTTTCGCCATTCTTCTTCTCTTACTTACATAGAAACGCAGATTCACCTCAACAGTCATACTGGAGAAAAACGTAAGTAGGTGTAAACCCCCATTAATAACAGTGATAATAATTGCTCGTCTCTGCCAGCATTTGTTTGTCCTGTCGAGTCCTGTGGGCGGAGCTTCAGTGTGCTAAGTAACATGCGGCGGCATGCTCGCGTGCACACGCAGTCGTCAATGAAACCATCGGGACCACCGAGTGATGATGAAAGCGAACAGTCAACTTTCATTGTAGCCTCACATCATCCGTCATCCTCTTCCACTGGAGCTTCGTCGAATCGCGTGGTAAATGCTGGCACGCTAACTGCGAAATGGCATCATCATCGCGCCAGTAGTGTCTCGACTTCTAGTACAAGCTCCCAAAGAAGTCAGAGTAATTCCGAAGATGAGCTTGAAGACAGTGGCGGTCATCCAGAAAAGCAATATCGTCGCCATTTAAAATAACAATCACCCATCCCGACCAACACTTATTTATATCCTATCATTATTATTTTCGTTCTCCTTTCACTTGATCAACCCAAAATCCACCTTACTTCTATTTATTCACGGTATCGTTGATTCCCACGTAACTTCTATCCTCCATCGACATTTTTACTGTCATTGTCAATTATCGTAACTTATAACATTTGGAAATTCTTTATGTTTCTCAACCCTTGCAGTATCCACATGTCAACACACAACCGTCTGTGCTCCCTCACATTCATCCATTGTATTTGTCTCCAATTCCATCTTGTTGTTTACTATTCATTTTACGTTCCAACGCGCTTGACATTAGTTATTAATTTCTATCAGCCTCGTTGCGTTTCATCCCTTGGAATGCGCGCTGGCGAGTATCTACTACGACAGGACCCGAATACGCTGTGCGAGATGTTTGAAATGTCGACACAGCGTGTCATAATCGCGGCTGACGCATGTCCTTTCTCAACACCAACGTATAGTGTCCTAACAGACTAATACAGAGTTTATAATTTACAGGGCTGCAGGACTGAATCATAATGGGACACGTATACAAGCTCAACGTTATCACATCACTGATTACACCCATCCTGACCAAGGTGCAATTTGTTCGTTACATAGAGATTGGGCGGCCCCTGCCAGTCTGGCGAATTTCTCGCACCGTAGTTCGACCCCGAGAAGCTGCCTCCTGGCCATATGTATCGGGTAAGGGATCGAAAGCCTTGTCAGCCCTGAGGTAGCTGATTGCGCGAGGGCTCTTATGTGTGAAACCTGCAAAAGCTAATGCCTTGCGAGCATCCAAGATCTCAGCACCATGCACCTTGTCCCGAAGCATTGGGTCTCGAGTGGCATCAACCGGTGCACCATTTGCAGGTGCGAGTGGCTGAAACAATCCACTTAGCATACTACCAGTCTGCTTGTCATATGTTAGCACATACCTCTGAAGGGATGTCAGAATCAAAATGCCGCGTATCCTCGGGGTCCCGAAGCTCGGGGCGATAGGGTGCAGGGTATCGGTGAATATTGTGCCAATCTATGCCCCGGAAAAACGGGTGCGCCTGCCCAACACAAAGATATTTTCAAGACAGTATGACGGATATTAACGGGCAGCCATTACCTTAATGATCTCTCCACCGTCATTCCCAAACCCGGAGCCATGAGGGGGGATGAAACTGCTTCGCCGAGCCTGGATGATCATGGAGTTTGGTCGAGAAACGGAGGAGGACGTCTGTGAGCCTAAACGGTCCTCTGGCTCACAAAGCAACTGCTGCATTAGGTTGACACCTTCATGGGATACACGGGGGCGAGATGGAAACCTCAAGGATTGTTTCCAGTTCAAAATCTTTTGCCGAGTGACATGGCGCTGGTAGTGACGATGATCAGAGAAAGGGTACAAGAGGCGAGGCAGTGCAAGACATACCGAATTACTAACGAAGGGTGGGAAGCTATGCATCTATTATAATTGATCCTGAGCGACGAAATTTTTGGTACGAACCCATATAGGCATTCGAACATTATTACTCCCAGACTCCACCAGTCGCAGGAGTAAGAATAGCCGTGACCGCGGATTACCTCAGGTGACACTAGAATGCAGAAGATAATCGGCTAGCCCGAAGACCCGATTGAGATTGACTTACTGTACGAATTAGTTCCACAGCTGCCGGAAAAATATTAACTGTGCTCATGATGATCACAACAAAATCACAAAAAAACTGACTTACACAGAATACGCCAACTGGTTCATAAAGTCGGCGGTCAATTAGTATATTCAAAAAGTAGGAAACACGGACCTTTCGTCGGTTCTTTTCACGCCATGTGAATACACCACCTTGCCCTTCTCCGCCTCCCATCAATAATTCGACTTCTTTGCGGTCCATGCGCTTAGTCTTCTTGCCATCAGCAATGCCGTTACTGTCCTCCAGATCGATCCCATGTTTGTGCAGAAGCTGTAACCGTTGCTGCTCGTAGTCTATTAGAAGGCCATCGGTTAGCATGTCCCTAAGCGGCTGAGAAAGCAAAAGTTCAAACATGAAGTGTCGTGGGCCCAATGGAGATCAGTCCTGTTCTCAGGGTTAGTAGCATCTAAGCGTTCTTGAAGAAAAGATACTTGCGCCAGGCCAAAATCGCTAAGTTTAATGTGGCCTTCCGGATCAAAGAGAAAATTCTAAGTGAAAATAATGCGAGGTTATGAAACCTTAGGGTGATCCTTTTACAGGGACTTACGTCAGGTTTAATATCACGGTGGATAAATCCATGTTTGTGGCATGATTCGATAGCGAGGATCATCTAGAAAACAAAAGAATAATTCATCCCAGAAGCATGGGCGAAGGATGCGGTGGCAGGATGCAATCCCACCTCAGCGATATAGAAGCGAGTGAAATCCTCCTCAAAGACGTCGCGTTCAATCAAGAGATTAAGGAGATCACCGCCTCCCATATATTCAAGTATCTGGATTGATTCCGGAATGAAATGAAATCAGAACTTATCAGGTGGATTGATTGCAGAATCATGCAGCTACTGACCAGATAGAGGTTATCGCGATCTTGAAAGCTGTAATATAACCTTACTATCCACTCGGCACCAGTGGGAGAATTAACCATGGACGCTGATTTAAGAATATCACGCTCCGCGCGAACGTGTCCTTCCTGTCCTTTACGGAGCATGTCCGTCTTTCGTAACTGAAAGGCATTTCAGGCTGTCGTGTGACAGTGATAGGCCAGGGATAAAAATACCTGTTTCATAGCGTACAGATTGCCGGTAGACTGCTCTCTGACTAATGACACGACGCCAAAGGCACCTGGAAAGTAAAGACTCAGTGATTGCCCCCGAATCATACATTGTCCACTCCAACCATGTCCAATTGTCTTGAGCTTGATAAAAGCGGTGGCATCCACTTTGCGTCTCTTCTCACGAAGATAATCCGTTTCGTTTTGTCGCCAGCGAGCTCGTAGATTCTCCTTCTGTGCCTGATTAAGTTGCATTTCCATCATGTCTTTTTCCATTGCGAGCCTTCTTTGTTCGCGAGACGGAGGATGCCGAAGTAGAGGAAAATACAAGTTCTCAAAGTAGATTCGCGCAGAAACAGCTTTGTCCAGAGTGGCTAAAGAGGGCATAATTGTTCTCGCGGGCAGGTGCACCGCGAGTTCCTTGGCCTCGTTCCCTGGGCCTTGATCATCATTCTCTTGAACTTCGGGGTGTGCTTTGAGGCCACCACCCCATCGGATCGTGGAGTTCCCCGGGCGCCCAGGAAGGCCATCGAGTTGCGATGGCCCAATAATGATGTTCTCCCGAGCAGCTGTTGTGAGCGTTGACGAGGTAGTAGTGCTCATACCGTTAACGACGCGAAGCTCGCCTCGCGGGGCCTCATCAAGGTAGCCTCCTTGAGCTGGACTGAGGGTACTGACGACCTCGTCGATAGCTCGGGTTTGATTATTTTGTCGAACCCGATTCTTAATGGGGTTCGCCCACCGTGGATCTGGATATTAACGTGAAAAATGGAACAAATGTCCAGTGCTAGAACCCTGACCTCCAAGTTTCCCGATACCATCAGGCCCCCATCGTGTCAGAAGGGCCTCAAATTGGTCGGCATCTGACGCATGAACAAGGTGCCTGTGGGCGTATAAGGTGATATGGGCAGGGTGAGAGCATACAAACGCGTACACAAAACCCATGGGCTTAGAGACCATATCCTTGCTGATTCTGCGACCCTTCCGTGTAGATGCTGCTGGTCTCGTTGATGTATGGACAATGTCCTCATATCGTGGACCGGCCACGATTGATTCCGCGGGCGCTGGGGGAGGCGGTGTACCCCATATCAACCGCGAAGGGGATGGAGTCGGTATCATAGCGAGAAGGTCGTAGAAGCCCTTATGAAGGAGGGTCCCAGCTGGAATACTAGAAGGTTGTTCATCGTAAGGGTCTGGGGGTGGGGGGGTAAATTGAGGATAAGTATATGGAAAAAAATGAGGATTTGTGAGGGAGTATAGGTCAGACTGGTATGGATTAGGCCGAGCCCCTCGGGGTGGTCCAGGGGGGGTTGGGAGCGGACGGGCAGGCATGGTGATATCCTGAGGCATAAGATTATAGCCAGAATAAGTACAGATTATAATGAACGACTAGCTTGAGAACGTTGATAGGGCAGTCGACAATACTGGTACTTACCTCCTGAAATGAAACTTAATAGCAGCTCATCAGCAATCGCCATAACCGGCATAAAATCAAATCAGTCTATCATGCATAGCATGTCCACGTGCTTACTGGCACGTGTCATTGCTGGTTATATCGGATATAAAAAAATATCTGCTAAGTACTACTATGTTCACCATTGTTTTTCGAACCACCGCTTTGTCTACGGTGGATCGAGGCGAAGGCAATCTAGGCAATCTGCGCCTTTAATTTATGTTCCTGGGACATGGCAGGTCTCCTGAGCCAAACTTGAAACCTCCATTTGCACAACTAGGATTACGCTGGCATCGTTGTTCCCACCCAGCGCACCTATTTTCACCTGCCTCCTTTTACCATCATCGAGATCCCTGTTTAATTACTCCAGCTCTGACTCAAGCGAAGAAGAAGCACCGATCAAGAACTAACATAACACCCCGTTTGGTTCAGCCAGGGCCCCCAAGCCCAAACAGTGTGGTAGATGCGGCCCAGTGTTCAGTAGCTGTACGTATACGTATATGGCCCCCTCATGCCGTTTCTGTGTCTCCCGGCAAGGGAACAAGACTACCTTACCCAAAGATTCTTTCCAGATACAATTCAACGGAGATCGATGAGTCTCGCTTTTATCCAACCGACTAAACACGAGGCTTCATGCAGGTTCCATTTTACCAACGCAATTGACGCATGCCGCTAAAATGTCAAGAAGGACTCGGTCAATCTTCCGGCGCTTCGGCCAAAGTGGCTCCCTTTTCAAGGCCATGTGAAGCTTCTATGGCTTTGTCTCAAACCAACAACAAGGCCGGGCATATATTTCACGCTGACCAGTCTCTTGTCGTGGGTTCAGAATACTTCATACGATCTGGGCGCATCGCTTGAACCTAGCTTTATTTCGCAACGCGTGTCGTTACACCCCTTTCCAACGACCTCCACCCTACCGCGTGCCACGTCTCGGCTTCGCCTTGCATGCACAAATTGTGCAACTGGCCCTGATTTTTGAAACTCACACCGCCTGAATCCTTCGATTGATCATTCAGCGCGCTGGGTGCGCCCCGCGTGTTTTCCCATACTTATATCCTTCCAAGCGATCCTTCAATTTCGCCTTACTACACTAATATTCCCTCCTCTCTTATACCTATCTGCCTTCACTAATATGTCAATCTCAAATCACGATCGCTACTACGGTAGTCTCAGCAAATCACGTAGAAGCTCCCCAGGGGAATCCCAAGGTGTATTTTTTCAGACGGGACAGGGTGGGCGAACTGTGCTCCCTCCTCTTTCTTCAGCTTTTCCAACCTCACGTTTTCCAGGTCTGTTCTTCCATATGGTGTCTAAACGCAACACACTCAATTACTAGTTTAACGTGTATAGTGCCCACATATTCTAACCAGTACACACAACCCCGATCTTCCCCAGGAAGATACGACATTAACCAGCAAGCCCTCTACAATCACTGGCCAGGAAGTACTTGTAAGTCTTTGCGGTTTTAATGGATTTGACACTTGCCGCTATGCTATTTTGGTCCCCTTTGTCAGCTCCTCAACCCACATCAACATTCACTAATTATGAAACTCACGAGGGGTACTCAACTCAACCCCATTACACTACATACTCTTCGCGAACTCCCCCAATCCCCGGAACCCAGACAGACTCTCGAAAACTGCCTCCGTTGGCTACCAACGCAAGTAGTGGATGGCAAACACAGTCATATGTTCCTACCTCGTCTAACTACACCGTTGGAAGTAGTATCCGCTCCCCTACGGCATCCTACCCAACTCCTTACGCTGGCTACCCAGCCTCAAACCAGCCATCTTATACGTATCATATGCCGACCCAAGAGCATCGACACGCTCTAGTGCCCTCAATTAACCCGCAGTCCATGTCGGCATATGATGGAACTGAATCTTCTCGAGATGACCACCATCGAAACCCATCTCCCTACAGTCGAAGTTCGTCTCATGTCTCACCTCCCACGTATACACCGCCACCGGTATCTCCAATCTCGCCTGATGAGTCGACAATTAAAAAGAAACGCAAGCGTGCAGATGCCGCACAGCTGAAAGTATTGAACGAGACGTATGAAAGAACTGCCTTTCCATCCACAGAAGAGCGCAATGCACTCGCAAAAATGCTCGATATGTCACCCCGAAGTGTTCAGATTTGGTAAATTCAACAAGCATGTGAATATGAGTGTTTGACGCTAATCTATACACTCAGGTTCCAGAACAAGAGGCAATCTATGAGACAGACTAACCGTCAGACTGCGCCTGGCGTGTCCGGCAGCCAACCTCATATCTCGGGCGATTCGGACCAACATTCCACGATGGTTTACTCTGACCCTATGCACTCAGATAGCTCCTACACGAGACACGCTCAAGAAGCTCCGAGATCTCACACTTCCGCGTCATCCTCTTCGCATCGCCGCTCAAGCGGCCGAGAAGACGCCGACTCTCGCAAACAATCATGGGTCCGCGGATACTAAATCAGACATCATCACTCGGACTTCTTAAATCTTCCAACAACATAGTTACACCCGCTCGCACATTATCTTGGTTCCCCGTTACGTAGATGGGTGATTTACCTTTTAACTTATTTCATGGTACATTAATTCTCTTATTAATTCCCACTGCCTATTTACCACTTCCAATCGTATGGGACGATTGACCGTTTCCTTATGATATATAGTCCACTCCCATAATACATATGTAATTATACTACACCATGCTATATAGTAACCTTCCTGGAGAAAATTTCCTTGATGTTTAACTTGATGTTTATTTTGGGTATCAGACACGTTTATATATAAGAAATAAAAAATAAGTACCTGATCGACATACATGACTGGACTCCTTGTGAGTCTTTCAACTTGCGGTCTGCTCAATATCCACAATCTAATGAAAAGCTTGATTGTGGTAATAAATAATGCACAGATAGCCACTAGCAGGATGAAATTAAGAGCTAGCTCTAAAAGCTGGATACGATCCTGCCGATCCTGCCAATTTTGCACTTTTTGAACCGAACAAAGGGTCGCGGGAAAGGCTTGTGGCGTGGTTCACTATAAAAGTAGAGATCAGTTCCAACAACCCCGAGAGGCCGCAAATCCAATAGCTACCTAGGTTACCGTGACTGCCGTTTTATTAGCCTCCTTGAAGCCAGTTGGCAATGAGTTGACGGTCGACTGGGTCTAGGTGTAGGCCACGTGGTTGAGGGGTTTCCTCCGCCAGGGTTTGAAGGTGCGGATATAGTTGTTGGGGATACTGGTGTAGCGCCGCCTCCATCGTTACTCAACGCCACAGGAGGGGGGCCTGGGATTGCGAAAGATTCGAAGTCGCCATATATGTTTGGCCATATGGCGTTGTTGTATAATCCTGGGATTAATACTAGTTCATTTTCGTGCGGTTGACTGGTCCCTGAGCCGCTGACATTGATCTGGCTGGGATACAGGTGGGTGAAAGTAGTAAATTGATTCGGAAAAGACGTACGAGCAACTTGGGTAGAACTGTGGTGTAATCGAATGCAATGCTATACTGATCACATGTTAGCAAAAAAAAAAGCTGTTCCGCTGATAAGGTATCGGAATAGAAGTCACATTTCGTTGCGTATAAGCTGTTCCAGACCAATCTTTTGTGAGCAATGGATATTAATCAAGAAGGAGACGTACGTATTGGCCTGGCATAAGCTGAGTGGGGATGGTCGAGCTCCATGAATTATTGTCTAAATGTGTTTGAGTAGATGTGCTTATGAGACAGGAGTCATGTGTTCGCTCACTAGCTCTCAACATATCAGCGGCCCATTGCCGTGTGCTAGGATCGTACCCTCCAGCATCCAATTTAAACCATTTTGCGCTGCTAGCAAGGAATGTCGTACAATCCCCACTGCAGGACGCCATGTATGTTGATACTGGCCCTTGATGATCTATTTTGGGATGCGTCATCTGCTTACAACGGTGAGCGGCACTTTTCCTCACCTGCGGGCCACTTATTTTTAGAAACAAGGGAAGACTTTTATTACCGACCCATAAAACTCAAAACAAGATCGAAGAAAAGACTTGCATAATTCCATTGAAAGGTGACTTGAGATCCAGCGTTGACATTTGCAACAGCACCCGTGCCATCGTTACCGCCATGGTGGCATGAAAGGTCGGCATCTGTGCTGTCGACTGACACATTTTACTATCAACCCAAAAATGGGAACTCCGGGTGGATAGGTAGATAACGCACTAAAGCCATCGTTAAGTGCTTTGCGAACAATCTTGGCCGGTGGGATATTGTACCTGTGACGGCCAAGTAGAATTCAGTAAGGAAGTTTGAATATCCAAAGAGGGGAAACGCGGTACGGATCAATAAAGGGATTCCATCCTGGGTATTCTCGGCCATCTACGACGACGCTATGGACGAACCCATGACATCGTACTAGCTTCAAAGACGACAACCAACAGAGCAAACAAAATATAGCGAATGAGAACATTACAGTCCTGATGTGGTAGTGAAAGAGAAAGGTCTACCCATCCTACCACGTTTTCGGGGGCATATACTTTGAAGACACGAGGACAGCAGGCGTGAACAGCAAGGCTTTCAAACTTCATTAGGAGCTAAGATAACAACAGATCGAACAAGTGACTGCTCTTCGCTGCTGTGTGCGCCATATGCTAAATATAACAGGTTTCAGCCAATGCATCTAGTGAAATTTGTGGCATGCGGATTCTAACAAGTGATCATGCACGATCTAATGTAGTATGATAATTGCTCTGGGTTCAACGTTCAGGGGTCAAGATCACTGTCCGTGTCCTCAGGCTTGGGGCCTCCGACTGTCAACCAGTGAAGCTTCCGTAGTCTCCTTCGCTCCTCCTGTGCCTTCTGCTGATTACGAGTTAGTTTCTTCTTCCTCTTAGTCGGGGGTTTGGTGTTTCCGCCATCCTCGTCCCCACTCCCAACAGGAGTTCCAGTAGTTGATGCAACGGGAGTCTGCAACCGCGATCGGACTGGGGTATTTGTGCCGCTGCCTTTCGGGGAGCGAGCATCTAAAAATACATCCTCGACCACGGCAGTTTTGCCTCGGTGCGTCATACGGCCTCCTTCGACATTCCAAATCTCTGGGCCTAAACATTGATAAGAAAGGGTTACCCCAAGTTTTAGGGAAGAAACGAACAAAGTGCAGAGACGAATTCATGGTTATGAGAAATGATGACCTGTGGGATTTGAGCCAAGCGATCTTTTGACGATAACGGAAGCTTACAACTGCTCCTGCCCATTCTTTGATAGCCACTGCTAACCCTCCGAGGGCTTCACGATCCAAAAAATTGCTGGGCTCGTCAAGAACGCATATCTGATCAAAAGTGAATTGGTATCCTTAATATCAATGAGAGATTGTACATACTTGGGGATTATTCCACAAGCAGGCTGCAATAACGAGTTTAATCTTTTGACCTGTTATACGATCAACGGAGATTAAGGGCGTTTCACCGAAATGTTTGCTTACCGCCGGACAACCCCGAGATTTCATTATACTGTGCGATATCCCCATCCAAGCCAATTTGTTCCAAGTGTTTGCGAACGAGCTGGGCAGAAGTATCACGAGAACCTGCGCCGTCTCGGGAAGATTCGAGATCGTCAAACTGCTGGACGAGCTTTGTAAAACCTTTCGCGAATAGGTCGTCGCGGGATACCCAAGTGTTAAACTTGTGATCGAGACCGCGCCATTTGACTTCGTATTGGAATGACTTCTTTAATTTTTGACGTCCCATAATGCGCTGCTCAATCGTTAGTATACCAATTCGTTCTAGAGTGGAGGGCTTGACCTCTAGTTTTCGCTTGCTACCATCCTTCCCAACCCACTCCGTATCAAGAATGGCCTGTTCCGCCGGAGTGAGGATACGTGTCGCCTTTTCAAGTAATTCGCCTTATAAAAAATAGGAAGCTGAGTGTTGGGTGGAAAGGAAAGATCGGTATGACTGACGATCATGTCCATCTTGAAAGCGCCATTGTATATAGCCGATAGCGGTTTTCTCCAAGTGATGTTCTGGATAAAGCCAGTTCTTTTGGTTCAGCTTTTCAAGAACATTATGTTTATCGTACCGATATGATGAGTGGCATGTTGGGAAACATATCCAACTCGCAATGCTGGGTGTTTATAGACTGTCCCTTCCTGTGGCACAGTTTCACCCTTCACTCGAATAGTTAGCAGGGTAATAATAGTGGTCACTTGTCCATACCGTCAGTAATTTGACTAACGTCGACTTTCCGGCACCGTTTAGACCAACAACACCGACGCGGCTAAGGGAATAGTTAGCCGTGAGGTCTCGCTCAGCATGTCAGGGTGCGAGATACCTTGACAATGAAAGCGCACAGCTAACGTTGTGCAGGCTGGGCGATGTTCTTCCAGGGTATGTGAAGGTGCAACCGGATAGTTTAAGAATAGCGCGTGTATTACTTCGTACGCCCATGAGGGAGCCCGGGGGTGGGAAAGCGAATTTAACGGATGTGGCGGCAAGTGTATAGTATGATGTTGCTTCGGGGTGCTTGGCCACAAACTTGGAAAGGTTCCCGGGATAGTATATAAGCTATATATATATGGGTAGTAAGTAGACGGCTATCAGCAGTAGATAGCGATAATTACTTTTTTGTTCTCATAATGGATGATGTCTGTGGTCACGTTGTCCAGGAACCTGGCGCAGCTGGTTAAATCTGATACATAACGAGTTAAATGAATGTTACCCAGAATCGTGACTAACGATTAGGCAGGTGACGTTTTTGTGGGCAATTAAATATTGCTCAAGCCATTTGACAGAATTTCGATCCAACTAAAATAATCAATGTAAGTGCATAGATTTCGCATTTGGGGGGTCAGTGCACACATGATTGGTAGGCTGTAAAGGTAAAATGATTGTAAGTAGCTATATGTGTGGCTGAAGGGTCGTGTCAACGTAAATACCTCGTCAAGAAGAAGCAAGTCGGCATTGTACAACATTGCCCGAGCAAGCTCAAGCTTCATCTTCCAACCGCCTGACAGTCCACCAACAATATCGGCCTGCCTTGCATCATCGAATCCAACTTCAATCAGCTGATTTCGAACCTTTGCACGGGAGACATCAGCCAATGCTTTGTCTGGTGACTTTAGAATTGATATAAGTATAGAATAAATGATAGTACTTACCACCAGCAATAAAGTCTAGAACAGACAGGGATCCATCCTCTCCTTGAAGGGAGTGTTCTACCATTACACACCGAAGCTGGTCCTGGGGCGGAAAATTCTCCACTTTCCCCTCACGCAATTGACGCATGAGTGTTGATTTCCCGGATCCATTTGCCCCGAGTATACCGTATCGACGGCCGCGGACAAGGCGGAGCGTGGTGTGTGAAAGGAGAAGGAGGGCTCCATAAGCCAAAGAAAAAAGCGTATCACACAAGATCTCGCCCTCTTCCGAAGTATCGCTAGTGGTGGTAGTGTGTTTGGCCTAAAGGGTGACATTAGAGAGTAGAATATTACATAAGCAAGGTGTTATTACTTACTTGGTCGATGGCATAATAATGCGAGCGTACTGCTTCCGCATAACTTGAGCCAGTTTCAGCGTCGGACCAGATTTTCAGATATACACCAATGCAGCGATTCCAGGCTGGCCTGTCGTCGAATTTGCGAGCATGAACAAGGTCTGCAACTAACGATGCTCCGAATTCAAGGGATTGGGTAAGAAGTGTGTGTTTCGGAGTATGTGGACCATTTGGTGCAGTATGGGATACCGTTGCAAGGTTCGTGGGAAGGAATGTGAACAGGGTTGATAGTGTTTCGGAGGTCTCGCCTTCAATGTCACGATGTGTCGACGGGGGTCCGCCAGAACATGCGCCTGATTTGAGTAATGTCTGCAACGCAGACTCGCCGAAGGCGCGAACCTAGAGGAGGCGAACAAGTAATTAAAGTGTTTATGATAGTTTAAGGAAGAGACCGACCTCAGGAAAGGCTGCACCAGTGGCAATCTTCTGAACCCCCTCAACAAGTGGGCTGAGATAGATTGCAGCAATATGAGGGTCACGGACAAGCTTGACAAGGTTATCAATCACCACGACTGTTCGGCGTTGGACTTCCATGCTTCTGTCATTGAGAGCCCGGATCAAGAGCGGAACAAGGACAGCAAGTGCGGGAGCGGTAACTTCTGCGACGAAGGTCGTCGAAGAGAGTGCCTTGATACATGTTGGTACGGAATCGGGGTTGGCCATACATTTTACAAGGACTGGGATGTGAGGGACAAGGTCTGGGTTTGCCAGTGTAGTGCAAAGTGAAGTCGCGCATTTCATCGCGGCCGCAGAAACCTGACAAGGATACAGATAGTTGATATAAGGCGTTGAGAAGGATAGCACGAATGCTCACTTCTTGCTTGGTGTCATGCATAGCGTGTTCCACCTTGGGGAGAATATCTCCCAATTCTGCAGCAACGGCATCCCTTGCCAACGCTACGAATACCTTGAACGCATCTAGAACGCCTACTTTCGTCCTCCATTTCCCTGTCTCTAGGATGGTCTCCAATATGTTAAAGACGACGCGAGTGGATTCGGGTGGGAAAAGCTTCAAGATCGCCTTGACTGCAGCAGTTGCTGCAGCCCGGACAACATCTCCCTTATCCATATACAAATCGAAAAGAACCGGGAGGTAAGGAAGCAGGAGTGGTGCAACGGGGGCACCCAGGATATTCGCCAGGGATTGGAAGGATATTGCAGCAGATTCGCGTTCATAACCAGATTTTTTGTTGGTTGCAAACTCACGTAGGGTTTTTAAAATGTCGTGGTTACTGTAAGATCCTGTTTAAGTCACAACATATAAATCGTCTAAAACACAAACTTCAAAGATTCCGGGCCGCTTTTAGACACTTCTCGTGCGAGTCTATCAGCCGCCGCTTTGGCTTCTGTAAGTAGAAAAGTGAGAAAAAGATAGATGCAGGGACGCTCAGGAAACGTGCCTGGAGCTGTGGGGGCTGATCGCAAAGCTTCGATTATGGGTGTGAACGGCGAATCGGGAAGTTCGGTCATCGCAACTGGCGACATCTGTTAGAGACTTCGGGCAAAACTACGAATGAGTTGATGGGCTTGAGGTAAACGCGATGACAAGGTTGGATACAGAGAGAGAATTAATGGGAGTCTACAGGTCTAGGTTGTTGAGATAATAGAGGTATGTTGGGAAACGATTGCTATATCGCTCAATCGATGTGCTGGCTGGGGCTTTTATAGAGCGCCCGAGTTGGTGTAGAAAGGAAAAGAGAAAAACCTTACAGGAAACTTTTATCGTGGCACGTGTCGGAGGCGATCCGCGACGTGACATCGCGTGACAGAGTAAGGACATGAGTTTATTGAATTTGAAGATTATGCAAGGACATGGTATGAATTAATACGAGTCATCACCAGGGTAATCTACCTTGTCGTATAAACGAAGCGTCTCGTTCCAATCCCTCTTGCGCCTTCTCTTAAGGGAGAAGTAGCGTGCAGTGCTATCCCATGAGCCTTTAACGCGTCCTTTTTCCCTTCCACCCGCCGCGACGAAGAACGATTCTGGGTTGACAGGCAGCCCGAGCGACTGAATTGCAAGATTCATTACACGGCTATGCAGATCCTCTCGCCGATCATGCATACACTTCAAGGTTGGCTTCCCAACCCGCAAAAGTTGGCATAAGGCTGTGAAAGCTCGGAAGGCTGATACGGCATCTTCGAACCAGCGCAATGTCATCCACATAAATGCAGGTACTAGCACGATGGTGAATGGTGCAATGGGCCATGTGAAAACTACTGTCACGACCCAGACACAGATGCCAGAAAGGAGGCCGTAAATAAGTTTGTATTGGGCGATCTCGTCCCAGGTGTCGAAGATAGGACCTGTCTTCTTAAAATTATGAACTGCAATGAAGGTCGTCCCAAAAACAGGCAGCCAAAGAAGGAGGCCAGGTAATGATATCGTGAAGAGGGAGATTGACCATATCAGCCTGAGAAATATACGTGGAATGATTATATGGCGAGGCAATGGTCGTCGGATTCTATCATCTTTGATGCCCCACTGCGACAGCTGGTCTTGATAGGCCTACAAGAAATGAGGTCAGTGGTTTCCATGAAGATGTATGGAAGATTTGCCTTTAAATCACAGCATAATTTATCCTGTGTTTGTTCTGGATGAATCGTCATTCTATTTTTATTGACGGAATGAATAACGGAGTGATCTGGGTTCAAGTCCCCGGTATTTATCTGCTTGAAGGCATCAAGGAATGTTCGAATGACACGAACGTAATCCCCCAGACTCATACGCGTCCCTAGTGGAGCGTATATCCGGGTGGCAATTTTCGCGGTCCGAACAAGGTCCCAAGATGGCGAGTCGATCGTTCCAGAGCTGATTTTGTCATGTAACTGCGCTGTCAATTGTCGAATATTGTTGTAGTCCACGGGAGCCAGGAGCTCCGGGTTATCCTAATTATGATGAACGAAGGAGTGATGATACGAACGGAATTCATACCTTAGCCCGAAACATTATGGGTTCATGAAATGTGACGAGAACATCCGAGCGAAAGTGTTGGCGGTGCCTACAGGATTTGAAAATGAATGCAAGAACTTGATGTGAGGCATAAGACTTTGGTACATATATGTGACTGAGCATGTTAATACGGCGATTTGAAAGTCTGGATTGCTTTGGTTCCGCGATACAACGTCGGAGACCAAGCGAGCAACTGAATTACTTTAAAATAAGAGAAATACATAGCAGGGAATTGTAGAAATATCCTGACCTCCAGTTTTGAGAGGAGCGATAGTAGGGTGATACCTGCTCATACCTTCCGGAAATAAACATACGGCATCACCGGCCTCCAGAGCCTTTAGACCATGATGTTAGCCAGAGATGAATGTATTGTTTGGATACTAAGCATACCTCCATGAGCTTCAACATCGCGTCAAAATTATCTGCGCTTCCATCTACTGAATCCTTGCGACGTTTTATTGGAACTGTCCCAGCCGATTCTATGAGCCAACTCGTAAATGTCCTATGTCCGAACTGTGTCGCTTTCGCGGTCAAGCGAAGCATGTTACGTTTCTGTAGAGTTTCAGAATGCACCCAAGTCAAAGGAAATGTGGATGATATTTACCTTGGATGGGATTGATGTTACAAGAAGGCTAGATGGGATGTTGGCTAAGATTACTGAAATTAGTTGTGGCTCACAGTGCATCCGTCAAAGAATTGCTGTGGTTGGCGCAAACAATACTTTATACGAAATTTAGGTACCGCAAAGCTTTGTACAGAGAACAATACCCACCATGGTTGGCCTGTTTCCGGTATCAGGTGCGCGTTCTCCACGACAATTGTGCCATAAAATATCTTGAGCACGAATTTAAAGAGAATTCTTAGAGAAGAAGTAAACCAGATGTCAGAGCTGACGGTTTGAGTAGAGTTACCTGATGAGAATGTATGACCAAGGTGTTGGTGACCCCCCCTTGGTCGTCACGGACATCGTGGTTCACTGTAAATGCTAATTGAGCCGAGTATTGCTTGGTCTCGGCTGATCACCACGTGGTTGATAAATAATCGAAAAAACTTTTTGGTGCACTTGACTTGATTATGACAAATTATCTGATTTTAGTTAAGAAAAATCCTCTGAGTTTGGCACTGACTGGAGAAGCCTGCTTGCCACGGCCAGCTTAGCTTATCCTAACTTCATCTTCTACGTTGATCGCATTCTCTTAATGAAATGGAACAGGCCTTAGCCAAAGTTCGCCCTCACATATCCTCTTCCTTGGCTCATCAAAAAACACCTGCTACTCTCCTCGTCGCCCTCGAATCTACTCTCAAAGAGCAGAAAGCAGAGGCGTCGCCGACGGCATACTTCGCAGCGCTCCTTACGACACTTGATGGAACTATTCAGAGGCGTGATGTCGGACTGGATGAAGGCGATATATTGCCTGCAGAACTTTACATTTTAGCTTTAATCGCACCCTTCGTTGCCACACCAGTCATCCGCGCCAATCTCAACACTTTGCTTTCATTAACCGGCCCTCTATTTCCCTCTCTCAACGCGCATGCTCCTGCGTTACGATCTCAACTTTCCTTATATCATGTTATCTTCCAAGCCCTCGATCGATCCCAGCTAGAGACACAGGGAATCCGGCAAACATTTGCATCTGTCCTCCAACTTTGTCTGGATCCAAGACCGAAAGTGCGTAAGAAGGCCGCAGACCTTGTGAAAGACGTTGTCGCAGCGCCTCCTGCACCTCTTGCGCGACACCCATATGCAGAAAAAGTCGCGGAATGGGTCGAGTCTGCGTTATCATCCATAAATCCCAACCCACTAACTAGGCCTAAATCTGGAAAAATGGAGACACAAGGGAGTGAAATGGCAATACACACCCTAGCATTTCTACGACCCATATTTCCCAATCTCCCACCTACAGTAAGTGCACAGACGCCGTCCTGAAGTAATACGACTCACGCGACCATAGTCAATTGCGCCTATCACTTCCCTTCTTCTTATGCTTCCACGCTTGGGAAACCCTTATCTTTCACAGTCTGTATACTCGATCTTGTCCGACCTATTTTCACTCTATCCTGGGGATGCATCGAATCATGTTGGTAAACAAATTTCAGATGTTCTGAAAGTATTGCTTTCGTCACCTCCGCCGAAATCAGACATGACTCTCGCTCCATCCTGGATTCAGGTGGTTGGAGATGCAATGCTCACATATAACGCCGTCAACCAAGAAGGGTGCGCGAATGAACTTGGAAAAGTTTGGAGAACTATATGGAATTTCCTGGACTCGAATAATCTCGCAACGAGGAAGGCATCAGGAAGTTCCCTTGATACCCTTTGCCATTGCTTCAACTCGGACCTTATATCCTCCGCACTCCAAGATGACGGATCAAAGTCGACCATTCGTCGAATAATCTCGCAGGTTACCAAAGCCCTCGATTCTTTGGTATATGCTCGATCAATGCCGGAACTCCTTTCTGTTGTATCTTCCTTGATTATTAGCCTCCGACAAAGGATTGGACTTCGAACATCACCCACCGTAGCTGAGTCTCTTCTTCTACCACTTATTACACACCTGGGAGAGCTACGTTCATCAAAAGGGTTCGAGCACAAGGAAGGGGTGGATGCTGCTTTATCCACGGCAATGCAAATCCTTGGCCCTGAGGTTCTAATGCGACTTCTTCCCCTGAATCTCGAACCCTCTGACCGGTATGTATCCTATTTTCTTTCTATCAAGCGGCCCTAACGAGCTCATCTTAGCGAAGCTGGTCGGGAACCTCGTGCTTATATGTTGCCGTTGTTATCACTTCCACATCCTTCTCCCTTAAGACATTTTGTGTCTTATTTCGTCCCACTGAGCGAGCGCATGTTCGATTTGCAACAGAAAGCGGAGAGGGAAGGTCGCGGTTCGGAGGCAAAGGTCTGGAGTGTTCTAGTGACTCAAGTATGGTCGGGACTAGTAGGGTACTGTTCAGCTACAGTGGACCTCACACATGTGAGACCCAATGTGTTTATCTTAACAACGCCTGACTTTTAATCTGCAGGCTCTTGATCCGGCCTTTTCTCAACTCCTTTCCCAGTTACTTTACGGTCAACCTGACCTTCGACCAGCCATACTAAGGGCCCTCAAAGTCATGGTTGATTCCAATGTCACATTATTATCACTCAAGGAAAATCCTCTATACTCTGAAACCATTACCCCTATGGAGGCTGCCGAAAATGTCGCCTTTCTTCGAACCCAAGCCGAGAGTTGGTTGGCCGTCTTTTTCAATGTTTTCGGTAGTGTTAGTAGGGACGGTCGAGGTATGGTTGGAGACGTTATCAGCGCCTGGGTCGCCATTGCTGGTGAAGAAGTTCGTGTCCAGTTGTTTTTTCGAAGACCCTACTAAGATCACGCAGGAAATCACCAAGGCATATAGCAAGGTTGTTGAGCTGTTCAAAAACAATCTCGCAAGTTCATCCAGGGCATCTGCTCAGCACGGAGGTAACTCTGATTCAAGAAATGCAACAGCAACAACGCAAGATATCTTGATACTCCTTCTGCCTCATCTCTGTGCCTCGGACGCTACCGGATTATTCAATCTGTGCCTATCGAATGATGTTATCGGGGGAAAGGACAACGGTGTACAAAAGCGAGGATACAAAATCTTGGCTAAACTTGTCGAAAGTGGCAAGGTCACTGTGGACGCGGAAACAATTCTTCGTCAGTTGGATGAATTAGCTGATGGCTTGGCCCCTGCGGCCAAAAAAGTAATGTATATGTATCATTGGCAAACGCTAGCTGACATTCAAAAAGGATCGATTCCATTTACTATCTTTCCTGATCCCTCTAATTCCATCAACCTCGATGCATGTTATCCCTTCCTTGGTCCCAGAAGTTATCTTGGGGACAAAAGAGCCATCGGAAAAGGCCAGGACCGCTGCTTTCGACGTAATTTTATCAATGGGTAGGAAAATGAATGAGGGAGGCGTTGTGAAGAGAGAGATGATTGATGGTATGGATGATGGTGTTGATGGTGTGTCAAGAAAAAATTACTTTTCAACTGCGTCTGACTCTCGAATAGCCACTGCAAATATAGAAGAATTCTTGACCATGGTGGCCGGTGGCCTTGCTGGGGCAAGCCCCCACATGATTAGTGCAACGGTGACAGCCATATCTCGTCTTGTCTTTGAGTTCAAAGGTTGATTCGACTGTTAATCTTCCTGCATGAGACCTCAATTCTGGTTTTACATCTAGATGTGATTTCTCACAGCATGCACACAGAGATCTTCACAACTTTGCTCGTATTTCTCTCATCTGCAAATAGGGAGATCGTCAAATCCATCCTCGGTTTTATCAAACTCGCAATCCATACGCTTCCAGCGGAACTCATCCAACCCCATCTCAAAGAACTTATCCCGGCGTTATTAAGCTGGTCTCATGACCATAAGAACCACTTCAAACAAAAAGTACGACATATTTTTGAGCGGATACTCAGACGATTTGGATGGGATGAAGTGTATCTGTATGCTGGTGATGAGGAAGCCGGAAAGGTCCTTGTAAACATTAAAAAGCGCAAAGAACGTGCAAAACGTAAAAAGGCTAATGGCAAGAACGAGGACGAAGAGGGCGACGAGGTTGATCCCTCCTTTTTGGCCTTGGTATGAATAACAGCTGATTTCACTGTTTAGGTGATCTCGAAGCCTGTAACAGGTGATGCCTTCGAGGACGTTCTATATGGCAGTGAAAGTGAACTGGAAGTGAGCGACGATGAGACCCCAGCCACCCGGCCAAGTGGGTATTCCAAGAAAAAACCTTCGGACCACGGCGTTCGACTGAGAATGGATGACGACGAACCGATGGACCTACTTCAGGGTGCAGCGTCTCGCCTTACAAGTACCTTTTTTTTAAAATGATATAATCAAAAATTGACATGGTGTATAGCTTCTGATTTGAGTCGCCGTCGTAAGCCAGGGCAAGACGCCGCTCATTTCAAGACGGACGAAGACACTGGGAAAATGATCATTGACAAGGAGGGTGCTTCCAACGGCGAAGCTGCTGGACTGCAAGACGCAGCCGGTATGGCCTACCAAGAAACCATAACATCTGTTGATGGTTTCACAAGGGGACCTAATGGCCAAGTCAAGTTCAACAAGGACACTAAAAAGCGAAGGCGAGAGAATGACGAGATGGAGGACATTGAGATGGCAGATGGGGAGACTTCCGTTGCGAAACCGAAAAGAAGCAAGGGAAAAAATGATGTCAAATTTGGCCACGAATTCAAAGCGAAGGTAATATCCCCCTCTCCACTGAACGTATACACTTACCGATCCACTGATAGAAAGCTGGCGGAGATGTCAAGAAGGGGGCTGTGGACCCGTACGCCTACATGTCACTATCACAGGCCGCCAAAAAAGGAGAGCGTAGAGGACGTAGTCGTATTGGTATCACAGGGAAAAAATAGAAGTAATCAGTATTAGTTGGGCATATCACATATACTACTACATAGTTTGCTAACTTTTGTTCAACGTCGCAGGAGATCACCCATACAAAGACTGATCGTGAGGTGCACCGAAAAGGCCCTGCTTCCAACTACTTGGAGATTTCCACTCCTCGATCACTGAATCCAAGCTGACGACTTTCGCCACCACAGCTGCTAAAAGATGGGCATCTGTTCTATTATCTCCTTCCAGGACGAATTGTAGGAGCAACGCGGTAGGGATGGACCATGTATCAGGCAGAGAACTTAGGATTCGTCGGGTCAAGCCCCCCCCAGGAATAAAGGGTATATCCCCGTGCCCCGCATCAGCTTGAGAATGTTGAAGTATAGGGGATGTATACACCGGGATTGGCAATGTGTTCAAAGTATCCAATGTTGTTCCATGTAACTTCGGACTTCTCTGAAGTTGTACTTGATACGTTGGTGTACTTTGCCGAATATGAAAAATTGATGGATCTCTTCGGCAGAATATGCAAGACTTACAACATCTGTGAGTCCATTCGGTTGGTCAAATCTACACCCGAAAGGAACAAGACACAACCAAAGCCAGATTTCTCGATAAATCGGAGAAGAGAGGTCACAAATTCCGATTTTCGTGACTGGAAATAAAGAGCTATGGAACCAAATTCAACAAGATGAGACCATGATTTACCTTTAGGACGGGAGACCTTTGCTGAATGACAAGCAAATTCGTGCCGTCCTTGCCATACACTAGAACCCATGGTCATCAGAGTTGGATTACAATAATACAGCTCAAGTCACAATACGTACGTTCAAGAGGTGCTGTGATTCCTTCAGCTCCATCTTCTCTTCCTCCGGCCACAGGAACAAAGAATTCTGGATCAAATACGGCAAGACGAATGAGGGAGGACGATGCAATGAGGAGATCTGTCGCAAGCTGGGAGACATTTGCGGTAGAAACAACAGGCTACCAAATGTTTGAGCGGCAATAAAGAGGTGGGAATGACAGGGGGACAAACAACGATGAGAGTCTTTCCAGAGAGGTCTGATGAATTTAAAGTGGGGTAGATGAAAGTGTCCATGTTTCGCGCGTTGTTCAACAAGAGAAAGTTGTGAATTGCCAGTGAATTGCAAGATAAGCCAAAACATCCGAGTCTATTACCCGAGGTCACGTCAGCATTCAATCTCATTTCACTCCAACACTCAGTACTTGGGTTCCACTGTGTGCACATTTTGCAATTATATGGGTTTATGTGATCCACGCAAGATTATAATTCTAAGAGTCTATCTACTGCTTGATCTTATTAACAAGTTCGGGGACGACTTCAAACAAATCGCCGACAAGACCAACATCCGCCACTTGGAAGATGGGTGCATCAGGATCCTAGAGCAACAGCATAAGCTACCACATGGTAAAATAAAACAACAGTAATCAGCTTACCTTATTAATGGCGACAATAAGTTTTGAATCTTTCATCCCAGCCAAGTGTTGAATTGCCCCAGAAATACCGATCGCCATGTACAACTCGGGAGCTACAACCTTGCCAGTTTGACCAACTTGTAAAGAATTGTCTGCATATCCAGCATCAACAGCGGCACGAGATGCACCAACAGCAGCCCCGAGTGCGTCCGCAAGCGGATACAGGGTAGATGCAAAGGTCTCTGCATTTTTTAAGGCACGGCCACCAGATACAACTCGACTGGCAACACCTAGGTCTGGACGATCGGATTTTGTGAGGGTTGTCTTCATATGCTGTGATGAGGATTCCGATATAACCACAGGGTCCAGTGGGCTGGATTCGACTTCGTTGCCTTCTTGGGATGACGCAGCAGCGAAGGCGGTGCCTCGGACGGTGAAAAATTTGATTGGGATAGACGAAGACGCACGGACAGTCGCAATTGCATTTCCAGCGTATATAGGACGAGTGAACGTTGTGCTGTTATTTGAAGAATCATGATCCACTGAGATGACATCAGATATAGCTGGAGCATCAAGTGTTGCGGCGACGCGGGGAAGCAGAGATTTCGCAAAGGAGGAGGTTGAAGATACAACATGTGTGAAAGGCGGAGATCGTGAAAGTAATTTCACAAGTAGTGGTGAAATTACTTCCGGAAGTGGTTCCGAGTATTGTGTGGAGGTCGAGTGTAGGACAGATGTTAAACCTTGGAGCCTAGAAAAAAGGTAAATTAGCCAACCATACATGGAACGAGACATACAGAAGTACTTTTTTGCTTGGTCAACAACGCCTTGAACATATTCCGAAGCACCGACAACTAGCCCTGTAACTTGCCCTCCCAACTGTTCAGCTGCAGTGAGAGCAGATAGCGAACCAGAATCCAGAACGCCCTGTCTGTGCTCTAAGAGCACCAGGGCATGGGGGGAGGCCGGAGTGACATAAAAACGAGAAAATACTCGAGAGCAGACGGCGAATCGTGCTCGTAACATTTTAGGAGGCACACTGGAGCAACCCCGGAGCTTGACCCAGGATATCCAAATCATTATCACGTGTGCATAGACTAGTCACGTTCTGTTTCCGAACCCCGATCAATATCCGACCGTTTATCAGGTGTGGAAGTCCGGGTGAACTCTGGACCGACTGCTCTAAATCGTTGCCAAACCCCAAAAGAGCTCGGACGACTTCACCACTTGTGGAATTAATTCCAACTCACGTTCACCATGTCATTTCAAGGCCTCATATCTGGTTCTGAATGTGCTGTTCCTACAAACCCGCTCTCCCAAGTGCTCAAGCATACAGAGAGCGATCGCAGTTTACAGCAGGTCTGCTTCACACTTTCTAATCCGTGTTATCACAGATGATGACGATTCCACAGGATAGAACAACTGGTCCTTCTTCTTCTAGAGTACGTTTATCACTTATCTCACTCGTGACTAAATTGCCAATGACTACTCACAGCTTCACCAACTTCCTGGACTATCCACACCATCTACGAGCCAGCACGACATAGCTCTCGCGCGCCAGTTTTTCGAAACTAATCCGCATGCCTACGGGCTTGGTCCACAATTCTCACCTGCACACGCAGCAGAGTTAACGAGATTAAACGGGTTCCAAAATAATCGAACAGATTTAAATGAGGCTTGGATGGAGCAGAACAATCGAGCATATGCGGAACCCAGTAATGCATCTGGAGCCTGGAGTGCCGAATACGATATCACCTCTCAGGTATCACCACAAGTACCAGTATCACATGCAAATGTGTTGGGGAGATCTGAATGTATGTGAGATATTGGTTGGCACTCTATTTCATTAACGATTTACCGTTATTAGATCAGCAAAGGACATCATATCCGACCTACACAGGCTCTGTGCCATTGGGAATGTACGGTATGGGTTCAGGCCTTGGTATGTACCAAGGAATGAACAATGTTATGGGTGAAGGCAAAGGAAAAGGAAGAGAGAGGGAGGCGGATTTTGAAGCGGCGTTCGCGCAGATCGCTGCTTCTTTATCACCTACTCAGGCAGAGGCCCCGCGTATCGTGGAAGTGGAAGACGAGATTGCGAATCTTGAGGAAACTGTGAAGGGTCTTTCTGTTGACGCCGACTCAGAGTACGGCACCGATTTCAAGAAGTCAGTATGTTCATATGATAAAGCACCGTCAACGCTGATGTTTCGATCAGAGTATGGGATCACCTCCAAAACTCTGACCTCCCACCGCCCAAAGAAGACCTCTCCAAGTGGGAATCTGAATTTAACCAACTTATGTCTGCCCAACGCGACGACCTTGGTCACGACTATGGTGCGTCAATGCAACGAGCTTGGGAGGGCGGCATCGGCGACTTCCAGGAGAAGGAGCTCGAAGCCCCTCGTATGCATTTTGACGCTGAAGGAATTCCTATACTCGGAGACTATGTCTTCGGTAAAATTTACATCCCTACCTTTATTCCGATCGTTGATCCCAGCCTCAGAGCGCAACAACAAATATGTTAGCCAACCACATTCTCGATCGCTCCTTGATGATGCCAAGGCTCTGCTGGATCAAAACGGTTCACTGTCTGAAGCAGCCCTTCTGTTAGAAGCCGCAATTCAAAAAGGTGAACTGGGCGAAGGAGGCTATGAGGCCTGGATACTTCTAGGTGAAACTCGGAATATGGATGAACGTGAAGACGCAGGCATGCGAGCATTGGTTGAAGGTGTAAGAAGGGCTGAAGAGGTTGGTGTTGCAGGGGCTGGTATGATGGTGTGTAGCTTCTCTCTCTCTCTCTCTCTCTCTCTCTCTCTATGGGTCGTCTAACTTCAAACAATAAGTCTTTGGCAATTTCGTACACCAACGAATCATTCGATAGAGCATCCCATACCATACTTCTTCGTTGGCTCAGAGCCCGTTTCCCATCCATGGAAATACCAGATGAAACCATCAAAGCTATAGCTACGCACTCTTCCTGGGATACACACAGCCGAATCACGGACCTATTTCTAAATCTTGCGCGTTCCCAGCACGCTCAAGGTGTAATGGATCCTGAGGTTCAGGTCGGTTTAGGGGTACTCTTTTATACCAATGGCGACTACGATAGAGCGAAAGATTGTTTTGAGAGCGCACTGATCGCTCGGCCAAAGGTAGTAATCGTATTTCAGTGAATAGCCTTCCCAACACTAAACTACCCCGCCATAGGATTATCTCCTATGGAATCGGCTAGGTTCATCCCTCTCTAATGGTAGCAAGCCAGAGGAGGCCCTGGGTGCATACCGAGAAGCGCTTGAACTGAGGCCAACCTACACCCGAGCCATATATAACGTTGGTGTTGCTTGTCCGTGATCTTACCTATTCAATTTCCACGCTTCTGACGACCTACTTCAGGTCTTAATATTGGTGCACACAAAGAGGCAGCGGAACACTTCCTGAGCGCGTTGAATCTACAAGAATCCACAAACGGAGGCACAAGTGAACAGCTTTGGTTTACGCTGCGACGTGCCCTGCTCTCCATGGTATGGCTAGCTTTCAGTCTTGTATACTAATTGATCATACCTCACAACACAGGATCGCCCTGATCTAGCAGAACTTGCTAAACCAGAGGCCAAAACAAGTCTGGACATTTTCCGGCGAGATGGCTTCGATTTCTAAGTACGATCCAAACTTATTATGAATGATGCCAGACTTATGCGAACATAGCTTCTTTTAAATAAAACTCTTACCAAGATGAACTTGGGTCTTGTCTTCATATTTAGGCTCACACTATACGTACTACATGCATTTACGATGGTAGATCACAATATATACCATGATATTATTCACACTGGACTTGTAGAAAGCCCTGGTGACCAGTATTGCTTCGGTGTCTTAATCTAAAGCTAAGTGGGCATTCCAGAAGATCTTACTAAACGGGGCATCAGACTCGCAAAATAACATGATCTCACACCATTGACCAGTGGCTGGAAAACCAAATTCATCCAGCCCGATTGGCTGGGGCGACCGGTATCAACGGACCGCCGGACCTGATCAATCATAATACTGTGACTCAGTACCAGTACTCATGACTCTCAAGAGGTTTGTTGGATTCCTCACAACGACCCATTGCCCCTTGGAATCAAAGATCAACCTTTCAACATCCTAATGTCAACTGGAGACGTGCAGATGTTTTTATCTTCATTATTGCTCATCTTGCGTATCTTGACGTCAGTTTAAAGTCATACAGTGCCCCGGGCGAAAGCACCGTCAAACACTGGAGGAAAGGTGCAATTGAACAAAATCTCATGTCAAATCACACAGAATAAGATCAGGGGAGGAGCACAAGCCATGCGTAAGACCGAATACGCTATACCATCACTCGCGATTTTAATTCGCAGATGTTATTCTGAATTTAGTCTATGCTGTGGGCCTGACGGAAGATGATATGCACAAACCACAGGTCGTGACAAGACAAGTCTTGTCCTGTCCCCCCTGACTGACTTCAATCCAGATTGGCATATCTCCGATCTGGTGGGAAGGTATATTTGGCATTCATCCTCGCAGTGTTTGCTGCTCAGATGTTTACAACAGGAAATCCATGCAATTCTCACCTTGTAATGACTTTATTCTCACTCTCCGAGCACCAACCCTAACGTTGGTATCGATTCAGCTTGATCTTGCCAAACAAGTCAAGGAGGGGTGCAAAGAAGAAGACCTTGTTGGGCTTATCTTCAACACCATCGGCGTCAGGTAGGCACACTGATTTCTAATTCATTTATGGCAAGGATCTGACGTCCAAAAGTGATGCCATTACGATGGGGACGGATGGTAATCTGCCTCTCTCACCCATCCCACGTTAGCTGACCATATCTTTCAATGGGCAACAGGAATGCGGTATTCGTAGGTTGGCTTTTCATCGTGATTGGCACATTTCTGACCTGAGCCTATTCGAGACTACCGAGTCGTGATATCATTGCAGATTCTATTGAATCGGTGCGTCATCAACATACGTATCCATGTCCGCTCGACAATTTATTTGAGTACTTTAGGTTATTATGGTAAGATATGACTGTCGTTGCTTTTCTGTGTCTGACGCCGCCTCAAGGCCCAACATTATGACGGTAATATCTCGATTCCAGGCTGTGACAAGAACATGCCGGGTTGCTTTATGGCCGCCGCCCGTCACAACCGACCGACCATTATTGTTTATGGTGGTACTATCCAAGCGGGAGTAAGGCACATGGGTAGGTGAAATGTCACGGGTATGATGAAAATCCTCTCATGGCGATAGATTGTCCTTCCATGGGGTTTCAGAAGGGGGGAACAGTCAACATCTCAGATGCCTTTGAATCTTACGGTGCGCCTTCTCACGTTTGTTATAGCAACCATATTCATGTTCACAATCCTTCACACTAAGGAGCTTATGCTGTTGGTAAAATCAGTGATGAAGAAAGGTTTGATGTGGTCCGACATGCCTGTCCTGGAGCTGGTGCTTGTGGAGGGATGTATACTGCCAACACCATGAGTGCTGCCCTTGAGGTCCGTTTCACACCTCCTTGAGATGGTCTTGTCACCCATCCACTTGATAACAGGTGCTTGGCATGTCATTGCCATACTCCTCAAGTACGCCTGCCTCCTATCCACGTACGTATACCTCATATCACCTAACATGGTCGCTAATCATAGTTGCATGCAGAGAAAGCTCAGGAATGTTTCAAGGCTGCCAAATATCTCAAGCATTTATTAGAATTAGACATCAAACCCAGGCAATGTCCTCGATTGTGTTCTATGGGTATATAGAACTAATGCCCCATCTTAGAGATATCCTCACCCGAAACTCATTCTTGAATGCTATAGTTATTATCACAATACTAGGGGGTTCGACCAATGCAGTAGGTCTTTTATGGTCACTGATGTATGGAACCTTCAAACCAAGTATCTTTCCTTGTAGGTTCTCCACCTCTTAGCTATGGCTCGAGCAGCGGATATCGAGTTGGATATCGACGATTTCCAGATGATAGCTGACAAGACTCCGTTCCTGGCTGACCTCATGTGCGTTTAAAGTTCGCAGTTTTACTGATTGTTGAACGTTGTTACAGGCCGTCAGGGAGATACTACATGGAGGATATTCACAAAATTGGTGGTATCCCAGCCATATTGAAATATCTCTTAAACCGCACGAATCTTATCGACGGAAGCCAGCTTACCGTCACAGGAAGGACTCTCGCAGAAAATCTTGAGGATGTAGTCGAACTGGAATTCGAGAATCAAGGAGTCATGAGGAGGTTAGACAACCCGATTAAGAAGACAGGCCATCTAACGATCCTGCGTGGCAACCTTGCTCCGGGCACTGCGGTCGCCAAACTCACCGGGAAGGAGGGCTCACAGTTTGAGGTCCGAGGCTATAACTGTGGGCTTTGTCTATCAACTAACTGAACGATCCAGGGAGTTGCAAGATGCTTTGACAGGTCAGTACCTGATATTACGCCGCGTGGGCATCAGCCTTATATGTAAATAGTCTGGAGGGCTTTTATCCTGCCCTTGAAGCTGGTGAGATCAAGGCGGGCACTGTATTGATCTTTCGTTACCAGGGTCCAAAGGGCGCGCCTGGAATGCCCGAAATGCTTGGTAAAACTCCCTTCGTCCTCTCGGACACCATCATTTGATACCCTGTGTTGTAGGCCCCACAGGAGCCATCGCAGGAGCGGGCCTCGCGAAATCGACAGCTTTAATCACAGATGGACGATTCTCAGGCGCAAGTCGTGGGTTTATTATTGGTCATGTTGTCCCAGAAGCCAGGATGGGAGGTCCCATTGCCCTGGTCAAAGACGGAGATCGCATTATTATTGATTCGGAGAGCAGAACAATCAACTGGCTCGTCGACGAAGATGAACAGAAGAAGCGCAAGGCAGAATGGGACTTATCCCAAAAGAAGGAATTCAATGTAAAGAGGGGCATCTTGTTCCGATACGCCCGTGATGTTGCAGTGAGTCCATTCTCCATTCGTCTTTTTTCACGAGGCTAATGAGCGGTTTCTCAGCCCGCGAGCTTTGGTGCATATTGTGACTAAGAAATACATACATTATTGACTTTGAATCTGATGTATAACAAGAGGATACAATGTGAAGTGTTATTGTTGTTTGTGATGACAGTCATTCCAGTGAAAAAAATCCCGAACTTTTCCTGACAGTCGAACTTGGTAAAGAAGATACCGCGCTCGGTAATATGGTCAAGCATGGCCAGCCTGTGCTCACAACGATTTTCAAGTTTCAAATCTATGAGCAGACGATTGTGAGTCGAAAGGGGCGTTATTTCTCCATGGGTAGAGGATTCCCTAAAGGTACCAGAGGTTTTTGACTCTCTGACTCCAAGCGATATACGTCTCCTGCTTCGTCACCTTCTTTGAAAGCTCTCTCGCCTGGTAGTCGGTGGCCAAGGAGAATAGCCGGGTCAGGAGGAATGATAATCTTCTCTGGAACCTTTGTTGGTTTCTTTCTCGGCAAGGCTGTTCCTGCTGCAACCTGTCTGTTCATTCTCTTTCTCTTGCATCGTTTGGTGAAGTAAATCGTGAAGCCAATAATCCATGCAATTCCCATTACTCCACCGCATACGCTGCCCGCGATCATTGGGGTCAATGACTTTGGCCTGAGACATGCTTCCCGTTAGTTTGCTTGCGCAACACCGGAAGGAAAGGAAAGAAACCAACCTGGTTGAAGCCATTTCTGAGGACGTTGTCGCAGCAAGTACTTGGTATGGGAAGCTGGGATTGCACACTGCATACTCGTCACAATTTAAGGCTGAATAAGACATAGAAGAGAGTGAGATGCATACATAATTTCAGCGTGGGCATTTCTTCTTGAGGCTCCTTTTAGTTCGAGGCCAGTGGTTAGGAGACATTGGTATTGACCACAACGATTATGTTGAAAGTGGATACGTCACATGAGCACGATCTGGGGCCTCTAAATGTTGTAAGATAACCCCACCAGCGCGCTGACGCCGCAAAGCCCGCTACTTTTCAGATTTCACCGTTATATCACATGGCTCTCGGGGTGCCCTAGAAGTTTATGTTTTGTATTTGCTTCAATAAAACACTACTGCAGTCAACAATCTCTCAAATTAATGGTCTTGAGCAACCATTTTGAATTGTTTAGCCAGTGTGTTTGATGCAAGCAATTTCCTGATCTCACACAATTATTGTTAGGGATAGACATAGTCATGCTCAATGACCTGGTTCTGTGCCAGGTCTGGTGCAAAAGAAGCCAGCACAGCTTGCCCATTACAACAGGTTTCGAACGGAGTGGCACTTGCATGAAAATTCTTTGACGTCACAATTTCACAAATGTCGTGGCCTTTTGCAGACAGTGTTGGGTGTCTGGTTAGGGAGTCATATTCATCAATAATTGCCTGCTACCGGTATATACTCCTGCGAGGTGGTGCATGTTTATGGGGGTCCCAAAAAAGGGTTTATGTTATTTTGTTAACTCATGATATCTTCACACAAGTGCCATTCCATTTGCAAACTGCTGTAACTAAAATCGTAGTGGTTGAAGCTGGTAGTGGATTCACTTGCATGGGCGGAGAGAAAGGGGGGAACACGTGAAGATAAAGTTTAAGAGGGTATATGGCGGAGTTCCAAATTAGGTCACATGCGTCCGCACTCGTAGTGAAGGCCCATCCCAAAACCCACTACTAAAGTAGCGGGAATATATTCTATTCTTGCTTTTCCGCATACTCTAGTAACTAAGAAAAAATTGGGCATGCACAAATACGACTTCGAGATTTATGATTATCTATTTATTCGTCTTCGCCAGATGTCCCTGCTGTCTGCAAGCCGCGCAGGCTTTCCAGAGCTACCGACTGTAGGATTTTTCCAACGCCTTCATTCTTTACTGCCTCCAATTCTTTCTCACTCTTCACCAACAACATTCCTGCATAACCAAGAGCATTTATACTCAAAATTTCACCTGTCTCTGTGAGTGTGTGTGTATCTTTTCGTCGGGGAATCAAGTGCATATGTTCCGAACTGATTAGGACATTGTACGATGGTTTTCCTGTCGGGTAACTGGGGTCATGACGAATGGTGGAGATGCACAAATCCAATAAAAGGAGAAATGCTCTAGACAGAACCCCTTCAATCTTTTCGGGAGCTGATGACGGCAATTGTGTTGGGAATTTGTAAACATAGTTAGCATAGGGAAGTTCCATAAGCGAGAAAGGTTTGTCTGACGTATGGACATAAATATCAGCAAGGTAGAGGAAACATTCGGGACACACCAGATGTCTCTAAGTTCATATTTCTAGCAAGTCGTTCTATAGGTGGCCCATCGTCCTCGATGGGTATGAATTGAATGTGCTTGTGTGGTTGACTTGCACCACTATGATCGCCGCCTACGTTAAAATCAGACTACTTGTTCGACGCCAAAGCCAGTTTCCTACAGTTGTAGAACGCGAATAAATTTCGTGCTGTCTTTTTCGCTGCAATCAGGAGGGAATAGACTTGTACAAGATCGGGGGGCATCAAAGGCGACGATTGGGATCGAAATTCTAAGAAGCGAAAAAAGGTTCAATAATCGCTGGCTCAAGGTCGACCGATGCTAATGACAAACTTTTAGTAATGAGAAGAAAATGGTGGGGTATAACTGCATATTTGTTTAGCTAGCATGCCGGTAATGCTTTAGCCTATAGCGACGAAGCTGGAGTCATTAACGTGAGTGGCACTGACCAGTACTGCGTATTCCTCTCCGCTTTCGTCTATTAAGTTCCCTACATGAACGTTGGGGCTGTATGGCTGAGCAAAAGGATCCAGGGGCTTGACTTTGTGGTCCTGTTCAGTATGACCAGCATTGACCACGGGGTCGACGTTCAAGTCAACAAGTGGCAAATCGGGTTTTTTCTGAAGCGCAGGGCATAATCTAATCTCGAACTAAGATTCGACGACTTAGGGCCTTCTTTGGTGAATGCATTTAGACAGGGGTTAACACACCTCAACGCCGGAGTCCTCTTGTTTCGTAATGACTGATGGAAAGAAGAAAATATCGCCTGTCTTGAGAGCGTTGTCGAATTTCCTTGATACACTTGAGATTATACTGATCGGTGACATGATTGTTCGACACTATGGACCGTTTAGGATCAATCTACACAATCGTCTGTAGTGTTTCCTTCTTTTGTACTACGGTAATGTGGAATAGAGGATTAGGATTTGACAGTGGCACAGGGTGATATATGGATCCGATTAGGTTCAATTCAATTGTTTAGCCCTTCATAGTATTTCAATTAAACATCCCTTAACCTTGAACGTTTGAACCCTGAAGTTAAGGTTTAGCTCGCCACTCTTCTTTGAAATTAAGTATATACATAGAAGGTCAGATTTGGGTATTGATAGTGTCAAAACAATGTGGCCACAGGCGGGGGAGTTGAGGTGAATGCAGTATCAAAGTGACACTAAAGTTGCCAAAAAATGCAAGATGGATCCAGTCCACCATGAATACTGTCTCTCTCGCCCAGGAAACGATCTATCAAGCCCCCCCAGCCTTTCCCCGATTGGCTTTCGCGTCCTCCATGACTTCGCCAAGGATCTGTGCACGGGTGTACCCTATTGCTGCTATAAAGGAATATACAGCAGCGTTCGTACCCTAGAAGGGTATCAGAGTGGTAAGACGTATAAGAGAAAGTACACTCACCTGGTAAAACAGGATAGTCAAGAACGTTTGGAATAGTAGCAATATAATTCTTAAGATAATACTGCGATGTATTGCGAATTTCCTGAGCTGCGGCAACGGAAACTCAAGTGCGATTATGAACAAGCCCAATATCATGGCGAAAATCTGAACAATCGGAGCTTTCACGATGATCGTAATGAAGACAGCGGCGTTAGGTGACGGTCTGAAGACCCGGGTGAGTCGAGGATAAGGGCAAGTCGGAAGCACACTTACTGAATTCCTCCGGGGTCACGTACAGTTCCACCAACGAAATCCCAGAAAAATTTGCGATAGAATAGACCAAAGAAGGAAGCCCAAACAGCATCTTGTCAAGCTGGTGTCGGTGGTTGTTATGAAACATTGTGGACATACAGGCACTCACAAACATTCGCCGCAACAGCAACCAGTCGGGCGTATTCGTGCCACACAAGATTTCCCATTGTCGGAGAAGATTACGGAAGAATTGGCAGCGCGGTTGGAGTGATAAAGCAGGGCTTGCGGTATCAGAAGGAATGTGAAGAGCGCTGCTCAACTATATTGGGACGGAAGAGAAAAGGCGGAAGGCTTGCTTCGAGGGATTGGAGAGGAGACAAGAAATGAATGAACGAGCACAAAGAGCGCAGCTCAATCCAAGAAAAGACACAGAAGGGAAGTGGCGAGAAAAACACAAGGGCACACGGGGACAACGAACAACTCGGAAGCCTTAATATCTTACACCAAGATCATCCGCTGACAGATTTCGGACTTCAAATTTTGCGACAATGATCCTGGTTACCTAGGTAGCTAACAAAAACCATCGTCATGTATAACGTATATATAGCCATTCTCTAAGTCCATAATCTAACAGTAGCATATCTCTTGTTACATTACTTTCGAATAAAGTCGTTTATAACGGTTCGTACTCTAGAGGTGGGGGCCGTCGGCTCGGTCGTCTCGGACTTGCGTTGCCTCTCTGTTACATCAATATCGACCACATCAGTTTGTGTCCGTAGCGGGGCCCGGGTGGCTCTACACCTACCATCGCTGAACCCAAATCTCTAGATGTGTTTTGATAACCGGATTGAGGGAACTCTGTTGGGAGTTTGGGCACCAGTGTCCCCGACCACCGTAGGGACGAATTTCGGTCAGATGCCCCTGCTTCACTTGTGTAAGAAGGGTCACTGTAATAGCTAGGAGCAATTGAGTGTCTTGTTATCGAATGTCTAGGCGTCTGTGGGGTTTTCATGACAAGAACAGACGGCAAGGAGGGAAGATCTTTGGCAACAGTTGAAGGTTGCATAAATCCAAACTCCATCATGCTTGCCCCTTGCATCGGGAGATCGGGAGTCATAGGAGAACGTATGTCAAGCTTGTTAATCGTGGCTTGCGTTGACCGGCGGTGGCGAAGATAAATAAGCACAAGACCGAGCAGGATTAGCAAACCAAATACACCGCCAATACTGGCGCCTATAATAGCGGATTTCGGTACAGAGCCTGGTTGCCCTGAGTCCCCTTTCGGTCTATTATTATAATGAGTTGCTGTATTGTTTGGAGAATAAGAGAGGACGTAAACAACCTTGTGTCGTTTGATGTGGACCCTTCCGGGGGTGAACCGGAGCTGGAAGGGATGGTTGAAAAAACGGTGATAGAGTCGAGGTCTATGAACGGGCCTACACCCGGCCGATTGCTATGGGACATCGTTAGCGTATGTTGGGCAGAATCCAGGTTGTCGGCATAGTACTGAGAGGAGAACTTGACCATCAATTGTTCTCCCCATCAATTAGGGGAACTCCGAACTCACCAACAAGACCTGTGTACTACGAGGCTTAATCAGACAATGGGTAACTAAATCAAAGGCCACACCTGTGTACGCAATCCCGATACAAAATCCCCTCCCCCTCCTGTGAATGTTTTTGAATGACCGTCTAAGGTTATCTGAACATCTGCATGATCAGGCGACATTGTTCCATACACTGCTACACCATCGCCTGAGAAGGTAAGCGAAGCGGAAGATCCAGGGATTTGTGAGTAACTATGGATGTGTTATTAGTTGGTGCTAGAGCCCAATAGAGCGTAAAAATCATACTGCAAAGTGTTCTCCAAAAATGACGTCCCATTATTTGTTAACCAATTGGAGCTGTACTTGACGTTCGGGTTTGTATCGTCATAAATGGTTGCAACGAGTTTGGAGCTGCGAAGATAGATTAATATCCAGTATTAAAGAAACCGAAAGATGACACACCTCGGGGGTCCAACTTGACTGTCGACTTCGATCACGTCAATATCAATTGGTGACCCACCAGTGTTGGTAAGGATGGCGGTGTGAGGGCCATATTCAAGACCAAAGACCGAACCAAGAACTTGTCGCGGGATTCCTTGAGGGCTGTTGGCATCCCCTGTGTTAACTATCCTCCCGTCTACGGCTATTGTGAATGTTCCATAACTTGGCCTGTGCCCCCCGAAGATAGTTAAGCCGGTACCTTCAGGATATTAGGAATTAGCGCTGGGTTGCGTGAATTAGAGCATACCGTTGAAGTTAATCGTGGCCGTGGCGCCCTGCATAGTCGTGGTGTGGAGGGATCTACCTGAATAGGACTGAGATACCTCAGCAAGCGTCGGCGCTTCTACGAGAGATAGCTCACCGCGACCAGCGTATCGTTGGAAGGACTGTCGGTCCAGGCACCACGCGGCG
This sequence comes from Collybia mongolica, assembly GCA_013420905.1. Lineage (NCBI taxonomy): Eukaryota > Fungi > Basidiomycota > Agaricomycetes > Agaricales > Clitocybaceae > Collybia > Collybia mongolica. The sequence continues at coordinate 3,121,059 of JAAXNY010000004.1, forward strand.
CGTACGATATCAAAGGAGAGCTATCCTCAACTGGGAGAAATAAGTTTGGTCGGGGTGATTCTGTGGTGAGCCATTACTTACCTTGGATACTGAATAAAGCCATCTAGGCGGAAGAGAAAGCAGAACGAATAACCCAGAAAGAAAGTAAGTAAGAAAGAAAGAAAGAACGAAGAAAAATGTGAACCTCACTCAATGGACCTATCTATTAATTCTCATCATCCTTGCACACGCTTTCCGGCGTTTCGAGGTGTATGGCAGTGATGGATCCGTCAAACACAAGGGCCAAGGCAGTGATTCGGAGACAACAGTGGTGGTTGCCGTCATGGCCGGGATCATTAAGCTCCGTGAACAGAAGGGGTTGACAGTTGGACATAAATCATGTGGAGTGCTAGCGTTGATGAAATGACACCTCAGTATACATCCATTGGATTAGATGCGATTATAAGCATAGATAAAAAAAGATTATAATCATTCATGATAAGCAGTTGCTTCAACCGTCCAGGCTTCTCAATTCAACAAGGTCAAATATCATCAAGGCCCCCTCAGCCCTAGTCCTTCCCAGATCACCTACTATGCCTCCAAGGCCCATCGCTAAATCTATTCTGTCGTCAACCTCCCGGGATCTCGTTCCAGTAGGTCCACGACATGTTTCCGCGAAGGTCAGGAATCAGACCAAGCGAAATGAGAACGGCGACAAGCCAACAACAGCACGCGCACTTGTCCTGCGCAATGGCAAGCATGGTACTCGTGGAACGGGAGAGATAATGCTTATCACAAAGCTGAGTGGGCGGGAAAAACTAGATCTACTTGCAGGTACAATCATCACAATAATTCTACAGTACGTCAGGACTTGATGGACTCCGTTTCTAGAGGATCTAGTCGAAAAGTCGAAGAAGGCAGTTATGAGCCCATTTCGTCTCGAACAGTGCTTAAAAATAGCAGAATCCCAGTGTAACGGTTCGTCGTACTCCGTCAAACATAGTTTTTAAAAGTTGAATCTCTTCTAAAGCATTCTTGGACGATATTACGAACCTTCGAGATCCGGAACTCTTCTTCCATTTAGTACACGTGGAATTAAATGCACGCACCCGACGCGATCCAAAGAAATCAGATCCTTTGCAAAATGCGTCGTATGTTGCATCCACTGTCGCAACAAAGTGAGCACAGCACCTTTGTGGCTGCGATCATGCAAACCATTATTACTTTTAGGGTACATAATACGTACCTCCTAGCATCCGCTTGGAACATCGTCTCAGAAACTTTCATGGAACTTGCTCAAGAGGGCTTGACAGACAAAAACGTCAAAATGAGGCTAAAGGGCGACGAGTCTTTTCGAACCCGTTATCTTGCTGTATACGACATGGTTAACGTTTTGGTCAATATAGGTCAAGCAAAATTCTCCGTTCTAGCTACCACTGCTCGTAAGATCCCTTTTGTACAGTTCCTGCCCTTAATCTTAGAATGCGTTTTTAGCGCATTATGCTCGTTATTTCAAACAAACGGAAGGCGAAAATCCAGGAGAGGTAGATTTCATATTTGATTGGGCTGAACTGCGAGAAGCTTGTGTCTCCTTCTTGGATTCCATTATAATTGAGCTTTGCTTTCCTCGCGCTCCTTATCCCCAAACTGTCCTCTACCAAGTCTTGCGTGATGCAATAGAGGAGTCTCCCAAGGAGGCTAAACGTTTTCCCCAAGCATTGTGGGACGCTGTTGGTGATTTGGCGGTGCGTGAGGAGTTATATCGTTGCGTCAACATTTATCCTTTACTTTGTACTTCGTAGATCTCAGTTGAACTTCAACAGTTACTCGAAGCACCGTTACTTGGCCCAGAAGGTGACATGTGGAAGAATACACCTCGTGAAATACCTGAAAAATACGAACGATGGGTTAACGCTCAGATATACTCTGAAAAAGCCTCAGCAGAACATGATAACTTCAAGGACATCATTTATCCCCTTGAAAAAACGAAGAACAAAGGGGTCCTTGAAAATATGTGGGAGTTTGTCAATATGGTAAGTTCAGAATTGTGACGGGTTTATATAGTCTAATAAATCACTGTGATAAGAACTACAAAATTGTATCTGGCGATGATATCGACACGCTTTGGGGATTGGTTAATGCACTCGATCGTTCGCCTCAGTGGCATGCGTTTTATATGCCCACTCTTACAGAGAATTCCGAGTATGATTCAGACGGCATTGCTGCCCCAACTAAAGGCGTGAGGAACAACAAGATAAAGAAACCACTTGCAATTACCAGCGGTGGCAATGATAGCGACGATTCGATGCCCGAGTTACAGTCAGTTTCTAATTCTTCCGATGAGGCCGACAGCGACGAGGACAGTGACTCCGAAGACAATGACGATGGCGACGACGATAGCGATGATAGTGGATACGATACCGAACAGGAAGATGAATTGAGAGAATTGTTGAGGGAGGCCATGGATACAGCACACGAAGCGGATTGGTTGCATTCAGCCAATGTACCCCCTGAGATGGACCCATTCTTACAGGAGGACCGCAAGGGCAATCCATTTTTAAAGCTTCTCGGCTCTCTACGGGGTATGTGTATCTGGTAGACGGCTGTCCTCAAGTTGAGATCCCCCTTATCAGGTCGGATGTTCTCTTCAAATCCTAAACTTAGGACTACCACTCCTGCCTCAACTAGAGCAAAGTTTGCTCGTCCTACCAAAGCTGGATCAACTCCAGTTGCAAAGGCAACCGCCCAAGCCTCATGTGAATGGCTTCGGACTTTCTAGATTATTAGCTAACTGGGTCGATTTTAGCACCGGAAGCCAGTAAGAGTTATAAGCCAACTGTAGAGGAGGTTGAGGATGAAGATAGTATCACCCGCTCTCCGAAAAAGAAAAAAAAGAAGCCGAAGAAGAAAAAGAAACCCGCAACGTCACCAGAGCCTGAGGTAGCAGAGGTGCCCTTGTCGCCTCCGCCTCCAGTTGCCAAAGCGCCCCCTACATCCCCCATTCAGCCCGCAAAGAATATAACGCCTATTTCACCTATGAAGCCAGGGCCCAGCAGACCACTCCCATCACAGTCGACGACGTCCCTGTCGCTTCCCATTGAGCCAACCACTGCGCAGTCTGCTAGATCTTATGTCCAGTCTGAAGGCCTTGACGCACACAAGACTAAGGTGAAGACGAGACCAGACTATGCCACGTCCTTCACTGCAGAGAGGAAAGGACTGTTTTCGAAGATTATGGGGAGAAGCGGGCCACCTGAAGAACCAAAGAAAGGAGCCAAACACAGTTGGTTCTCCAGGCTGGGAAAGAAGACCAAAGCCTACATGCACCAGCTTCTCAACACAGCAGAGGATGATACGAAGGGTATGGCTCCTATGAAATGGGAAAATTTTCTCAAGGCAGGTAATTTTAGATGTTTTGGGTAGATTTGTTTTCACCTTGAAAGAATAGGTCATGAGGGACATGGGATTCAGTTATGAACCGGGTACAGCAGGCTCAAGCGTGCGATTTGATCCTCCTAGCAATCTCGACAAGGTATGTCCTGTTTTGGTGTGCCTGTTATTTTCGCCACTAAGCTCGTATCAGCCGATAATGTTTCATAAACGTACGTCTTATCGTATAAATGCGTTTCCTTCATCGTTGTTCACTCATCTTGGTAGCGCACCCTGATCCCACTCTGCAACCAATAATGTTGAAAGACTTTGCTAAGCGCCTGAAGAAGCAATATGGATGGACAGAGGAAGATTTCATGAAAGTATTATGAGTCCGAGCGACGAGGCATCTGATTTGTAAACTATTGCCATGTAATTTTGATACTACTGACTGATGATTTGAAGCCAACCTCAACCACGTTCAACTTCATATACCCACGTATTTTTTGATTTTCCACATCGATGCAACACTTTCCATCTATCACTCAGCTTGATTATGTGTAATTTCTTGCCCATTTGACGAATACTTACCAGTCTCGGAAAACTATCTTCACGGATGATATCCCCTATGAGTTTCTCCAGGGTCGACTGAGGAAGGTTATATAGCGCAGAACTTTCTCGAAGAGAAGATAATATGACACCGGGATCTGTGTCGATTATATGGAGTGGAATGTTGTTGCTCGCACTTGAAGTGGGCGGTGAAGAGCTTGGTAATGGATTTTGTTTCTGAGGGCCTTGACTGTCGTGCTTAACGTGACTAGAGGCTTGGTGGGGTATCCTTCCCATTTGGGTTTCGGATCCAACTTCGGGGGCAGGAACAAAAAGGCCTACATTCGGCCTTCCGGGGGCGGGTGCTGGGGGGTTTTGGAAGTTAATCATTTCGGTACTGAGGGGGGGGGGCATATTCATCCGGACTTCCGTCCGTGGTGTGGACGACGTTGAGATCTGTGGTGAGGAAAATGGAGCTTGAGAGCTAATTATTGAAATTTGAGTTCTGGGTAGATCAGGTTGTGTTTGGGGAGCGTATGCGAGGGATGCGTGGCGAGACAGCGGCTGCGGAAAAGTTGCGCGCGCTGGATGCACGATTATGGGTGCGCGAACGCCCATAGACAAGTTGGGTGCCGTCCCTGTGTCGATGGTCGTGTCGCGTCTGGTCGTTATATTTGGGTTGGCTTTGCAAGGACAAACTGATCGAATGGAATCAATGAACTCCAACACAACAGAAGAAGACATAAACGTTATCTGAAAACGTCGATAAACCTGTGAATAGACGATTAAGAGATAACATTAGGTTGTATGCAATATCACATATATACGGGTGCGGTTGTCGTGTCACGCTTGTGTAAATAACGGATGCCAACCACCGTGTCACGATATACAGCTTTGAGAGGGATCCCTTGGGGCTGTTGTTGCCTTTGTGGCCCCCGTTGCGGGTTATATGAAAGTGATAGCAAATCTATATCTTCCTGAGAGCGAAGTAAGAAAATACTCTTACGCTGCTGAAGCAAGACTTGCAAAGACCACTTCTCTCTGATCTGTACCATCCTTGCTCAAATCTCCTGAGTTTATAGACCAGATGATCCGAAGCCTAACCGATTCGAGCTCTTTTTCCCTTTTTTTAATATCGAGAACAAGGCGTATTGTGGGGTTGGTGAAATGTTGCCATTCGGATACGTTGATTTCGGAACTAGCCTGTGGGGCTCCTTGAAGATCTCTTTGGTTGGGATAGGATTTCGAATATTTTCCTAAAACGTAAGTGGATGTGGCCGTTGTAGAGCAGTGGGACATATTTTGTGCAGACACCAGGTCGCGATCTACTTAGTATAGAGTCTTGACATTGCGCGTCAAATGAAATGTTTGCAACACCCTTGCTTTCAAACACCTTCCACTTGTCATCAAGTCACAGCCACCCCCATGTTGTGCGACTACCAACTACAGGATTCCTAATGTCCCCTGCAGTACTGTCCGGAAAGAATGGTCGGAAACTGGTGCATAAGCTATCGAGGAATGTGATGAAATCATATCGGTTTCAAATACCAAAATATGAGATGCCCATCCGACTACGACCAGTCAGCATCGCACTCCCTTTCCGAGTTTGTCTGTCTCTCACACATCCCTTAGTGGTTCCTTGTCTTTACATGCGTTGTTATGGTTATTCTCGCATTCCTGGGATTCACTAACCTAGACTTGCCGTTGAATGACAAACTGTTGCACTTTCTATGTTTCTGCCTCGCTACTGGGGTATTCTATTTTATCATTGACGTAGAAGAGTGAGCAGGTACCTGTCGTCGCTGCGTCGAAATTTCTAATCAATGTATAGGGATGCCCGAAGAATTTGGTTCTGGCGCCGATCTGGGCTCATCTTCACAGGTTTCATCTGTTTTTTCTGTGGTGGAATACTGAGCGAAGTTATCCAATCTTTTCTTCCAGTTCAGTTCACATTTGATCGACCTTTATCCTTCCGCTAAATTTTCTTCGTTCTAGTACAAGGAATTTCAAATTGGGGATGTGGTGGTATGTATGTTTTACGTCCCTAATGTCATTGACTGAATAACGTCAGGCAAATCTGCTTGGGTCATCTGTCGGGCTTTTTGCTGCATATCACCTGGAACAGCATTATCGTTACCGGCGTGAGGTATGTCTTCTTTTTACCCAAAATCTGAAAGTACTCAATTCTTTGTATTGCACAGATTGCACGTTTATACCAGCCTATTAACACCTCTCTCTCTGACCTTGAAGATGATGAGGAGAGCGCTCCTCAGCTGCTTCCGCTCCACAACAATCCGTCTGCCCCGGTGCCCAAAGGAGACAAAAGCAAATCCCGACGCCTTGCAGATATTTGGGACGAACAGGAAGAATTGTTCGGTATTGGTGGTGAAAGTGATGAGGACGAAACCCCAGGAATGGCGAGTTGGGGTCCGCCGCAGCTTCCGCTGGAAGGGATGCAAGTACCTAAAATATTAATCACAAGTTCGTGAAGACTGTCAAATAACCTTCCACGCCATGTACCACTTGCTTTTTGTACATGTACGCTCTATCTTCATAATTAGATTCGGAATGAGTATCACAATCTTTTAGATCTTTTCTTATTCTGGTGGCCAGTGTCATCAGAAATCAACACTAATGAACGAGAATGAAGTCTTCATAAGCCTAAATTCTACTGGAAGCACCACTGCCAAGAGTTTTGGGACACTGTGCCTCAAGACGCTGTAATTCCTGGTCCAGGTTTTGTAGATCCTCCTCTATGAACTTGATTTCCTCCTTCCTCTCATTGATCATATCCGACAGCCTACCGCAACCAGCTCTTCCCACAACCAAAATTTTCTCCTGTATGGCTTGATCCAAAGTGTCCTTCAACAGAGACCATCAGTCAGCTGTAAAAGGAAAGAGGCTATACACACCCTTAGATCCCTGTCTAATCCATCGCCCACTCGACTCCAGTCCTCCCACCACCGTCGTTTCGACCGTTCCCATGTCCCGACCACCCACCGAACCGCAGCAGTAGCACTTAATAACCCTACACCCATCGCCGTCCCTGCGTCCATCCCGATCATTCCCAACAGTCCCTCTCCACTACCAACCAGCCACCCAACCCAACCAGCCCAGCCCAGACCCACGCCGCCCACCACACCCCCAGCCAGACCAAGCACGGCTCGCTGTCCCGCGATGTGGAGGCTCAGCGTTGAATATTGTATTATTTGAGCGCTACGGGAAAAAATGGGTTCAGTGAGTGTTTGGGGGGTTAAACGGTAGCGCTGTGACGTCTTCAACTGATTGAGAGTGTTTTCGAGGATTGCAGACCTGAAGGGCGGTGTTGCATGCGTGGTAAGCAACGAAAATGTCGAATTTGTGATGTCGCTCTGTAAAGCAGACAATCGGCCGGTTTGCATGATTAACTTAGTCAAGTTATAAAGTCATTTGTCCGAAGAAGACCGTTTTTTTTTGGCACGCACCTGTTTCTCTAAATTCCGACACCATGAGCTTTGTACAGTTTGGTTAATAATGGTACTGATCTCGTCGACGCGCGACGCCATCCGCCACCACGTTAAACGGTCCATTACTTGTCTCATTTCCTGTTTAGCCTCGTTGAGTGCAACACTGACCATGTCCCCAACCCTACTTGATTTTGCTTGATCAGATCGCCCTAAAATTTCTCCTCTGGCTTTCGCTGTTGCCTCTTCCATTCGCCCATTTAATTCACCAACAGCTATGAAAACTTCTTCCATCTCACTCCGTGCCTTCGTCAGAGACGAATGACATGTATGCAGAGCACATCGTAGCTGCGCTAATGCCGTTTGGTTCTGAAGCGAGCCCCCTGACGGTTTAAGATTGGGAGACAGAAGAGCTTTAAGTGAAGTAGTAAGAGTGGAGATGTTTGAACTCATATATTCGTCCTGGTATTTCTGGACAGCAGCAGGGGAACGAGGGTTATTTGTAATTGTTTTATTAGCTGACAACGCGCGCGCTGGGTCGATAAAAAGGATTTCGGGTCTCTGAATCGCTGGTTCACGAGATGTCGTTGGGTGCGTAAAACGGGAATAAAACGCGTCGAGGGACTCGGATGGAGGTGGGGATGTAAAGCTCAAAATCAGGATAGTGTTGGGGTTATTCGTAAGCAGTGGCATTCGGAATAGCGTCGATAGTGGCATGGTGAGGGGGTTACATACAACAATGGCTGCATCCGCTTGCAAAAGAATGCGTGCCGCAGATTCATCCATGGTGCATACCGACGAGTTGTCACGAGGTGTAGAGTGAGTAACAGATGAAATTTCCGTGATGTCCATAGGCACGGGAAATTGACGAAGATATGCCGACTGGGTTACCAAAGTGGAGGGCTGGGAACGTATGGAAGTACTGAAACGGTTATTGGTCCCGACATCGTGTGGGCGTTTCAAGGTAATTCCAACTCACGTTATAGTCAAACTTCTACTCTCAACTCTATCCTTCCAACGGCTTCGGATGTGCTCGTTTTGGCTCTGGTCTGAGCTCAAAGGCTCCTCTAATAGAGCGGTGACTAGATCCTGCGCGCCAGAAGATTCACCAAGACCGCATACTAAGAAGAATCCAGAGATTTGTTTATAGTTTCAACGCGAAGGTAAGAGACGAACCCGCAAGTCGAGCAGGCCTGCCTCTTACTGAGGTTAGATCCTCATATGTCCCTGCTAGAATATCATTCCAGAACTCGAAGGATTCTGTGCGTGAGGAAAGGTTGCCCTGTGCTGCCGATGGAAGTGCTCTTGGAAGAATTTTGATCGTCTTGCGCAGAAGGGTCAAGGTTTCATGGCATGAAACACTGCGGGAGTCATTTGTGTTAGATGTGGAGGATTTTAGGCGGTATGTGATATGAACTGCCTTCGACTTGCAAAAAGGGTCGATAGGCTTCGAGGAGGAATAAGAGCGTCGGAGGAGCATATGTAACCGCTCGCCGTTGAACGTTGGGGTTTGAATCAACCTCAATGGTGTTTATGTGTCACGTGATGTCAGATCTCAGATCTGGGATAAGTATATCATTGTCAATGATCATGAAGATGATAATTTAGAAAATAATTTCTCATATTACAGTGTACCTATGTAAATTTAAATTATCATGAGCGACATCTATAACACAAGACCACAGGTAGTTAACAGATATAAATGTCACAAACAATATGAGCACCTCAATGTCTACCCATAGATTAGTAGTAGCTCATATACTTTCCTTCAAGCAAGGGCCTATCATGCCAAAATAAAGTCATACATATTATTTGGATTAGCAATTGTGCCAATTAGTGGGATAAAGCATTGTGTGGCACCGTGCCAAAGGCACGGGTCTTTAGCTCGTATATAGTGAACAGGTAGTCTCCTAAAGCTGACCTAATCAAAAGATTAAAGTCGATCTATTTATATAAGGCGACCAGAGGGGTGGAAATTGGCGATGCTCCGCAAGGAAAGTATGTACTATGTCTGATAGTATCACGAGCGAAATGTTGGAAATTGACCTTGGCACAGTGGATGAACCAGCGCCGGTTGTGAGTCTGTTGTTACCGGTTAGTAATCTTGGTTATCGGATGATTATTCAGATGACTATGAAAGTGGGACGAGGTAATAAATCTAGTGTGCTGTGTTCAGGTTTATTGGTCCAGAGTAACAGAAGAGAAGAAAAGATAAGCCCCATGTAACATGAAGAGCATCCCGAGACCGGAGAATCTACCAATGTTCCCCCAGGGGGGGAAGTGGATCCGGGGTCCTTGTCAATACAAGCAAACAAAGACTTCGTGAGGGGCGGATTTCTGTATCCTGGGGCAAATCACTATCTCATGTCGTTCTCGTCGTCTGCAACAGTGACGGGTTCCCGCTCCCCTTCTCCTCTCACCCCAGAAGCCTTTGACTCTCTCGAACCAGTCACAATTCACAGTGACCTCGAGCTTGCAAACTCGTGGTACCGCTCAGCCATGTACCCAGTCAAACCCCCTGACTCCCAGTTTCAATGGGACGTCGACTCGGGCGAGTTCAATCCTCAGAAGAAGACGGAGGACGACCCAATGCTTCGCTTGGAAGAATTGATCGAACAACACGCCTATGAAGAGTACGTCTTTTGTTTCTGGTAGTGGCTGGATGCCGACTCTTCTTTGCAGCAGTCCACCTTCCCCGACCTTTGGTGTATCGTTAGGATATTCCTCTCTCCTGTCTCGATCCATGAACAATAACACATCAGCATCTAAGTCCCTCGAGCTTTCAATTTCGGAGTTTAGGTCCACCAACCTCTTGTCGTGCAATGGTTCTGCAGGTTTAACCAAGCCTATCCCGCCTCCCGTTTCGCTACCCAGAAAGCCAGACGTTTCGTCGATGCACCAAAGGATCGTTCGTCCACCAAAGGAATCCTGTTATAAGTGCGTATGTATGCTCTTTTCTCGTCGCAAGATCTGACAAAACCTGTCTAGCCTTCCTATCATGTTCCCTAGTATCCCCGAAGGAGGCACCAAATCACGAGTGGAAACCCAAGTGCGAGTTACGGTTGACCTCGCTGATGCAAGTTCGTCATCCGACCCTTTCAAATATGATCGTGTCGGGTCGTGGAAATGGTTACAATTGCCTCAAGGGACAGCGACGAAAAGACGCACGCGAAAACAAGGCAAAATTGGTGCGTCCACTTATTGTCTTTCCCGCACAGCGTGCTGACATGTGAAAAGATCCTGAGCCCCAAGATATTCTTCGTCTTTCTGCTACCGTTACATGTGCCTCACCACCACACAATCCTGTTCGCAGTTGTTCAAGTTGTCAAACCCGTGAAGTAAGTACATTCTAGCTCTTCCTCCCCTCGTCTAACTTTCCACTAGGCGAAGCGTGTGGCGAAGAAGCTCGCGGCACGTGTAAGACCCGCACGCTCTGATAGTGATTCGGGGGACGATAAATTTCGCCTTTCAAAAGGGAAGCAGACAGAAGATACTACCAGTATCGTTCAGTTCAATTGTGCGGAAGTCCTCGATTTCTCAACGGGTTCAGTTGTATTACCCCTTCGGATCACATGTTACTGCCGCCACCATCGCGAGAAGGTTGGTTTCAATGTTCACTTTACCATGACAGACGAAGCCGGTAGGATCATAGGAACTGGATCTTCAAGACCCATCATGATCACAGATGACCACAAGACTGCACCATCTGCAGGTAGTTTGACACGACAACCCGAATATGCCAATGGTTTCATGGGTATGGATTCAGAGTGGTCTCAAGTTGGAGGGGTTTTGAACGAAGTCTCTCCGGATGCTCGTGCGCCTTCGAAGCGAAAAAAGGATGTTCCATCTGTGCCTGGCGTCAAAAAGCGACCCAAACCATACGACTCTGTTTCAAAACCTAATCGTGCATCAAGAGAAGGCAGTGTAGCCAGCCTGGCTTCCCCTACGACCAGCTACTCTGCTCTACCGACAAGGTCACCGACACCTGCTTCCGCATATCACCGCGTTATTGCATCTGATACGATATCTATACAACAAACACCATCTTTGCACCACTCGTCCCAGGGATCAGACTCATCATCGCCAGATACTCTTATTACGCCACTGGATAGAAGCCCAAATGTTCACATGCCTGATGCACATCAACAGCACGAGGTCATCCATGCTCCTTCACCTCTAGCACTACCGACAAGTGTTTCGTCTGCGGTCATGCCCGCACATCCGCACCCAATGCCATTCATGTTTTTCGATCCGCATCAAACATCATCAAACCTTTCTCTCCAGCTCCCTATTATACATCGTCTTATCCCTAACATGGGACCAACTCATGGTGGAATCGAAGTGACCGTCCTCGGCGCAAACTTTTATCCGTCTCTAATACTGAATTGCATATTTGGTGACGTTGTTGCCAGTTCGACACAAAGATGGAGCGACAATGCACTTGTGTGTGTTCTCCCGCCCCGGGCCTCTGTTGGCGTTGTGGCGGTCTGGTTTGATGGCTTTCCCAAGCTGGACGATCAAATCAACGCACCGCCCTCGCTCTTCACTTATTCGGACGAATCTGATAGAGCCTTGTATGTTTTTGTCTATTCTTGTTGTGTCTGTACCCCTATTCAGCCGTATTATGTCTAGAATGGAGCTTGCTCTACAAGTTGTTGGTCTCAAAATGACGGGAAAGATTGAAGACGCTAAAAATGTTGCGATGAGGATCGTCGGCGGTACCGACGGTTCCGATCCTCAACATGGTGGAAACAGTAACATGATGCAGCTTGCCACTTCCACATCCACGACCCGCGATCTTCGTCCTCTCCTGTTCTTCCGGGCTGGTGAAAGTGATGACTTCGAGAGCCTAATTGTCGATTTTCTTGCCATCCTCGACACCCCACTGGATCAAAGTGCTCCCAACTCTATCTCCACATGTGATGCTATATCGCACCCAACATCCAGTGGACAGACTCTGCTACACTTGGCCGCATTCCTTGGTTTCTCATCTCTTGTTGGGTTTCTGGTTAAGCGTGAAGTGGATCTGGATGCTCGTGATAGAAACGGCTACACAGCGCTACATTTTGCCGTCTTGTCTAAATCTGAAACATGCATACGCATGCTACTCGAAGCGGGCGCCGACAGGGAAATTGTCGATGCGCTTGGCAAAGTCCCCATGGAACTCTCCAAAGAGTTTGATGAATTGTTCAGACCCGGGAATTTCGATAGCGACTGGCATGCGTCAGAATCCGAAGACGAAGAAGCTCAGTGGGGTGATGCCGAAGAGGATGGGGAGCTTCCAGTGCGGCGAATTCACTTAAAGCGAATATCACGGCGTCCATCCAGGATAATGGAGGACATTTCTGGGAAAAGGACTCCGCTCTTTGCACGGTCTGTTGAAGTATCAAGAGCCGCGACTCCCGCCCCTGCCGCCACAGAGAAAATTGAGGAGAAACTGCGAAACCCTGAGGTTGATGAGAAACAGGCTGCGAGTTTTATTGAGATGATTCAACGCACCCTGGCTCAATTCCCTGCCCCCCAGGGTATGATTCCGAATATACCTCAACTTCCTCTCCCTCAATTACCCCATCTCCCCGGAATTGGGATGCCTGCAGTTCCATGGGGCGCGCTTCCCCAGATCCCTATGGTTTTCCCTGTGTTTGTCCCTATGATGCCCGGCTGGCCAGCATTCCTCGGTGGTGAACACCAAACATCAGATGGGATTAAGGACGAGGACGAAGCAGGCAAGGGAGTGGGCGCTGGCGCAATCCGTACCGCTCAGGAATGGCGCGCAACCTGGGAGAAGTGGGTTGCACTGGCTGTTGCAAGCACGGCACGACAGCAAACTGAGATGCCGCCACCTATGTATACACCCAGAGCCGCCGTGGAAGAACCACTCAAGGCTGTTGTGGCAGAGGTGCAAGGCGAAAGCGAGGGTGAACTCAGCGAAATCGCCCGGCTACCCCATGGATCCGAAATCCGACCCATAGGGTATAACATAGCCCCTATCACAGATCAAGAAGTAAACGCCTTTGCATATCAGCCTAGTACTGGGCGAACCCGGGAACTGCAGAAAAAGCGTCTGTATTTGAATTGGTTTCTTATGCCCGATTTTGACAAGTTTCCTCTCAATAACAGATGACAAAATGCTTCTTATCTTCTGGCTTCCCATACTTTTTAGTATGTTTTAGACTGTCCTTTTTATCTGTTCATCACTGACGTGTTACGTCTTCAGTGTCCCTCCTATGGGCCTTGCACAGCGGTGTGCAATTCACCTTTCAGGCTTTGAAGACGGCTTTCCCTCTCAAGACCCCCCTGCGTTGAATCCATCTCCAACTAGATTTCCCCCACCTTTTCTTTTCTTACCCATGATTCTTATGCAGTTAAAAATATACATAACCTACTCGCAGAAGTTGTAAAGGACGGTCTTTGAGATTGTAAATGTAATAGGGAATTCAGCTGTTTGTTGTTGTGAACTTTAAAGGATTATTGAAGCACGTGTTACACCAAAAGTTGAACGCTCCGATGCTCTTTGCTCAATCGACTGTTACAACATACCCCGCCATTATCTTTCGCCTGCCGTTGCAATTTCCTTTTTGCAATCTATCAAGATGAAACGCGGTGCAGACAATTATATCACAAAGGATTCTGAACTTGATGATGAAATTGAAGTGATTCAACTTCTGGGCAGCTACATGTTTGAACCTAATTCGCATATTTTTATTCTTCTCTAGGAAGTACCCGGAGAAGGCTTTAGAAAAGCTGAAGAGGCAGTTTTAGCCACTAGAAAGTGCGCGATAATAATATATTCTCGTCTAATTCGTGTTCTCACTCAAAACACAGAATACGCGCTCTGCCGAAGCGTTCAATGACAGCTACTCCCCCACTCGCCAGTAATGGCACTTCGACATCAGAGGTAAGCATACCCAAGCGTAAATCACCTTTCTCTCCCTTAAATTTACAATTGCCTGCAGCCACCGTCTTCTCCAACCCCCAAATTTAATGGCTTCTCCGGATTTGGCACACCATCCGGTTCCTTCTCCTTCACACCACCACTGTCGCCCCCCTCGAGTTCTTCAAAGAACCTATCCTCTCCCTCGTTCTCTTTTTCAACCTCTTCCTCGACCCCATCTACTGCTCCGGCTGTGGCACCCGCAGCCTCAACCACAGCAAAGGCTTTTGCCTCATTCCTCGGTGACTCCCCGACAAACCAACCCAAACCAACCGTCGCCCCGGATCCAATTTTGCAAGAGACCTCTTCCCGTTCTTCTCAAACACCAGATACTGACGACGCAGCTGCCTTAAATTACTATAAGTCCCTTCGCGGCCTTAATCTTTCTCTTCTCTCTGCAATCACAAAAGTCATTGAAGACGATCCTTTCAATGATCTTGCAGAAGTGTTAGAACGATATAGGTCACTGCGGTTGAACGTTCGAAACGAGTTCGATGAGCGCTCAATGGTATCAACCCCAACTCCTCCAGCTGTCCTCTCCAAACCGACCGCAATGCCAGCCCCTCCTTCTACGTTTTCTGGTTTCAAACTTCCTAAGTCAACGCCTGCGACAACACCTGGCGGAAATGGTGGGTTTGTCACCACTCCGCCAGCCACAACCCCATCAACATCGGGGTTCACTTTCCCTGCACCCACGCCAACGCCAACGATACCAACACCTAGTTTTTCTTTCAATACGTCATCAGCTTCTCAAGCTGGATCTCAAGCGCCTACAAACCCTTTTGCGTCCACTTCTATAACCCCGGCCTTCGGAACTTCAATTTTCAACTCATCTACATCGTCTGCGTTTGGTACATCTTCGAACAGCACCTCTTCTCCAGCCCCTTTAACATTTGGTGACACAAAATCAGCCTCAACGAGCAATGCATTTGGTACAAAAGGGTCGTCCAGCATCGGTAGCACACCCGACAAACCTGCTTCACTACGCTTGTTTGGAGCTCCACCTTCAGAGTCACACTCCAGCACTTTGGGAGGCTTCGGGAACTTTGGAAACCCAGTTGGTTTTGGTTTTGGAAGTCCACTCGAAATTCCTACTAAATCCGAAGGCCTGGTTACTACAGAGAAAGCTAGCGGTACAGAAGGTACAAATTTAGACCAAAATACTGACAGCGAGACGAAAAGCGCTCTTGTCGGTGGCTTGTTCGCAACTAGCCCTCACGATGAAGAAGGTGAGGGTGAAGAACAAGAGGATACAATCTATGCAGTCAAGTTGAAAGCATATAGATTGAAAAAGGAGGATGAGACAGGCGGGACGGGTTGGACTGAATTAGGATACGGCAAGTGTTTTATCAATGTGCCCTCCGTTAGAAATTAATTACCTATTTTTCAGGAGTGTTACGGCTCAAGAAACATAAAGAGACAGAGGCACGGCGCGTATTACTACGAAACAGCAGCTCGGGTAAAATCAATATAGTTAGTTGCGCCCCTCAATGCCTTTCATGGAACTAATATTTTCCAGAACTTCATTATCTACTCCGGATTGAAACCTTTGCAGGTTAAGAGAACCCTCACATTCGTTGGACATGACAATGGAGTCTCCCAAACTTATAACGTTCGCCTACAAAATGAGGAACAAGCTGTCAGATTAAAGGACGCGTTGGAAAAGGAGATCGCCTCAGTCAAGTCAAATTCCGACAGGTAGTTGATGGATGTTAGCAAGCCTCTGCCACAATTGTATTCCTCTCTGCCTTCTCTGTCTTGCCTCCATATTACATCAGTTAGATATGCAGTCGATATGATGCAAGTAATGGGCACCAGTTTATTTTCCGTTAAAATGGCTCTGGGCATTATGCCAAATGGAATTAAGTACGAAAGCTTCGCTCAGCAACATCTCAATTTCGTGGTCACCCCAATCTTGCGTTGGCAAGGACTGCAGGAACATAATGATACCCTACGAGAAGAGTCAGAAATATGTGAAACTCTGCACATGATGGGAACTACCTGGAAATCCATCTCACGCAGTTTGTCGCTCCATTTCACCAGAAAAGCTGAGCACACATAGAGATGAAATTGAGAGAATGCATCCGGGCCTTCTGCCTGAAATTGTGGATTAATTAAATGACCAGTGGTTCAATAATGAGAAGGTTACTAGATATGTATCCCACATCCTGATGGTATTCCGTACACTGATTTCCCGCATCAGCAGACAATTCATCCATCGAAATGCGAATTGCATAAATTCTACATTCTGTGCCTCAAGATGAGCCGATAGAGGAGCTAAGTAAGGGGTTGACCATAAAAAAAGGAAAACGATGTGAGTGACGGAGGACTGTACCATCTATTCGCGCAACGAGCTCTGCCATCCTCCGCACACTCCTTTGGATTCCAGGTTGCGCAAATATATAATTGTCCTGGATACCATCAAGGAGACGGGACAGACACCAAAATGAATCAGCCTCTATTGCATTGAGGACATTAGTAGGAAGAAGAGATGGATCGAAATTTTCAGGATCCGAATCTGACATCAATAATCTAAGGGGCATCAGACAGAAAGCAACAATGAACGCACCAACGTAAGCAGATAGGAAGACTTGGAAGAATGGTGTGACAAGGTCATTGATTCCTTGTACGTAACCACTCGCCGGATGTCGAATAGCCCAAACGTACAGTATCCGTTCAAGGCTCTATCAATCGAGTTAACCCTGTCATTTACGTGAGCTACTTAGAATCAGATCGTACCCGCTGTGTGGCCCCGTGCATCCAGAGCCTGACTCCAGGTCGCGTCCTTGGAACATCTATCTCAATTTGGTGCCATATTTGTTGGTCCAGACCCTCCTTATCACGAGAGAAGGCCAGTTCGACAAGTGAAAGATATTCACCACGTTTTCGGGCAAGAGTGGTTGGTCGTAAAGGATTTGGAAGAGGAAGATATCCCTGTTGGACGATTGGCTCAATACGCGCGTGCATCATCCCTATAGAAGGACTCACAAGGAGAAGTTGCCATGCCATAGGACGAAGGTCAGTTGGGATACCTGCCCAAGCGAGCTTTCGAAGTTCAGCTTCAGATACATCATCAAAGCAATGTAAGTTGTAAACATAAGTTGTACACACCAATGTTTACATCCTCGCTCGATAAACAATCCACAAATTTATGCCTTCTATTTGAACGTATCGAGCGTTCACGCAAAAGCTTCTCGGAATTCTCTGCATTAACATGAGATCCTTTGTCACCTGGGTGGCGAAACGACGGAGAAGAATCTGCACGCCTAGCACGATGTTTAACACCATGGAGGGGATCTAAGGTGTTGCCATTAAATATAGTGAATCGGGAGATAGTATGAATACGATGATACCATGAACAACATCGTGAACATCTTCCCGGATAAGGCCTTGATTCTGTTTAGCTTTTACATGGAGAGGGATATCTTGAGGTGCCGGCTCATCAGCTGGCGCTTCGGACTCGAGATCGCCTATGATCATATCCCCCTCAACATCAGCATCCTCTCTGTTTTCTGAACCAAGGACCACATCGTCAACTGCCTCTGATTGGCTAGAGTCTCCCATTCGCTTTGAATCCTGTGATTTCCTGACAAGCGTCCAGCCACTTTTTGGCTCTAGTGTCGTTTCCTCCCGTGGAGGGTACGAACTTGGATTTGGGGCACTGACATGAGTATATGAAAAGGCAAGGGTTGATGATGATGAATTATGCACAGGCCTGGGGACAGGTCTTGGGGAAGTTGTGGATGCCGATGGACGGTTCCAATTCTTGGATATGGATGATTGGCGAGGAGATTCGGAGTCTGAGGCACTATCCCATGCATCATCCTCACCCCAGTCACCCGCAGCTCGAATGCCGAAATTACTAGATGGGTGTATACCGATATGGGGGCGAGCTGGAGGGGAGCGCGCAGACATGGTATAATTTGCGACGGCAAGCTTGAGACTTTGCGTTTTTGGCTGATTATAGGTTGTCGTTGATAAAATCCGTGGGAATTTACCTGATCTTTAGTATCAAATGTCGTCGTCTCCAGCGAACTCAACTTTAATCAACTTTTCTACCTGCGAGATTTCGGATGCTCTGATCAAGCTTGGGATACCCCATGGCGGATATATCCCAGATATTCATAACATGTCTTCATCTGGACATGGCAGAAGGATTTGTGCGCCAGCATACACAGTGAAGATGGTTCTAACATCCAACACTGAGGCCCCCAAACTGTCTGCACACTTTGTCGATACCGCTCCACCTGAATGTATGCTAGTTATCGATGTACCTCCAGGTCTGTTTTACCCTAAAATATTGGTCCAGACTCTCATCTTTTCCGTTCAGAGGCTAAGAATGCAGTTTGGGGAGGTCTCATGACCGCAGGTGCTCAGGCCCGCTCCGCGGTTGGTGTCATCATATCAGGCCGTTGCAGGGATCTAGCCGAACATCGATTACTTCAATTCCCTGTCTATGCTCGAGGGCATTCTACCTTGGGCCAATCACCATTTACACGTCCTTCAGAAATCAATATTCCTCTGGTCATACATCCTCGAGACGAGCGAGGACAAGTACAAGATGTGTTTCCACCTGTAAGGATAGTACCAGGTGACTGGATGGTGGCAGATGAGGATGGTGTGGTGTGTGTACCTCGTGAGCTAGAGACACAAGTAACAGAGCTGGCAGCGAAGGGAAGGGCAATCGACGAGATGTGCATGGTTGATATCAGGGCTGGAAAAGGTGTCCAGGCATCTTTCAGGTTATATCGAGAATAAGATTGAAGAAGGAAAAGGATTGAATTGATGTGTTACAGATTTCAAATTAAAAAGAGCACACAGCAAAGCTTAAATTAGTGAATCACTTCGAATTTTGCTTCTGCTTTTCCTTAGACCTGTTTCTCGCTGCCTGTGTATCTTGATTGGGTTTGGACCATTTCCAAGCCGTAGCACTGCCTTTCCTAACAGAGCTGCTTGCTTCAGCGTGGGCCTGTCGAATTGCACCACGACTTAAACAAAAATCGATATGTGAATTGAAGTCTTGATTGTCCATCTCAAGGGCCGTCCCGCAAATTGGACATTCAAGAGACTCGAGAGTGGTGCTACAAATACTCCCAACACCTATCGTAGCTGGTGGGCATGGCCAAGCCGCATTGCTGCTATGACGACGTTGCAACTTTGCGGAGGTGGTAGCAGTTGACTCAGCATTGGTGACCTTGAGTGAAGGACGCACAGGAGCGGACACAGGAGGTCGGGGCCTCTGTGGGGCAGTATTGAGTATACCTTCAAAGAATACGTCACAATCTTCATGGTACAGGTCATCATCTCTTTCGTCTTGTTCATGAAAGCCAGGCATTGTATCATCTGGATTAGAGTCCTGTTCGTAGTTTTTTCCCAAAGAAAACTCATTGCCACTTGTTGGGTGAACCTGAATGTTGTCTTCGTCCAATTTGGGTCGTTTCCGGGGAGGTCCACTCTGAAATGGCTCGAAGAACTGTAGTGAAATATGAAACAAGAATTGCTGTGAATGTGGAATGGAACGAACACGCTTGATGCCATTAGAGGGTGCTGACAGGGGTCTTAGATCCTTCAATTTCGTGACCCTTAGCCCAATCAGCCTAATGGTAAGAGGGAACTCAGGGTGTAGTAACTCTCTCCCAGTCTGAATCCTGCTTAGTGAAGGATATATAAGCATATGAGCTACGTACTATGTAGAGATCTTCCTTCTTTGTTATCCAGTGGTTGAAAGATTTAGCACGAGTGAAGACTACACTAAATGTTAGAAGCTTTCCACAGATAATTTCATCATGCCTACCTTGGTAAGTGTCAAGTTTGTACTTCAAAGTAATTGTTCGGCCGGCCCACCCATTTTGTTCCATGTCGTTTTCAAGTTCTGTTGCAACTTCATCAAGCCTCTGCAAAATCTTAGCGGGGTCACTAAGAGAGGGGAACGTGCTGTTTCAAGGTTAACCGCTATCCACAGACACAATTAGTCCTGAACCTTACCGTTCTGCCCCAATACTCTTACGCTCTGCCCTCTGATGAGGTTGGACCACATTAGAACCTATTCCAAGGTAAGTTCGAACAAGAAATCTGAGTCCGAACTCCTTGTCCATGAGCGAAATGGTTGCCCGATGTGTAAATATGTCACCACATGTCTATATTTCATTTGAGATGGTTGGGATGTGCATAATGCAAAGCAGGCACCTTGATACCAATGGCTTCTAATAGTCGTTCATTTACCCTGCCAATACCTGGGATTTTTCGAATAGATAGATCACACATGAACATAGTGATGGATTGACTGTCGAATGGGAGGTGGAACTGTCCATTCGGTTTGTTCTGGGTTTCTAATATCAGAAGTCGACGGAAAGGAAAATAAATACCAAAATATGAACCTTATCTGAACAAATCTATCACATATTTTAAGTGGTGAGCCAACCGTCATGACAATTGACCCACCTTGGCGAGCATCTAAGAAATTTAGAGTTGAGAGCTATGAAGTAAGAATTCAAGGAACAAACACACTTTATTTGGTGCGATCCCAGCACTGACAGTCAGTCCTGTTTCGTTAAAAACCGTCGTGCGCATCTCTTGAACACAATCTTCGGCCGTTAGATGGTGGATTTTGCAATACGGTGTGATGCTACAGGAATCAATCGTCACCTCTTCCTAAGGCAGGGAGTCCTTACTTGAGATAGCCTTCATCGCAGCCCGCAGGTGACATATTAGGATCGTATCTTTTAAAGATCTCCATCACCCTATTAGACATATCGGAATACCTTGAGAAGGTGTTCGTAACAAATATGAGCTCTGGGCAGAGTTTTTTTGCGATGAAACCTTGAGTTTATCGTCAGCTTGTGGTAATATAAGTCAAAGGTTTACGCAACCAGGCATGCCAGAGCGCACCCCATATTTCCTGGCTTCATAGGATGCTGTCGTTAATACACCATAGCCAACCTGCTTATAGGTAAGTGTACGGCGAACAAGCAACCAGCGGGACCTACACCAAATGGTTTTCCTTTGAGTTTAGGATTATGCAGAAGTTCTACATTCTAATCGACAAAACATTACTTCTCGTACATGCAGGGGTGGAGGCAA
The DNA here is from genome assembly GCA_013420905.1 of Collybia mongolica. Taxonomy (NCBI): domain Eukaryota; kingdom Fungi; phylum Basidiomycota; class Agaricomycetes; order Agaricales; family Clitocybaceae; genus Collybia; species Collybia mongolica. The sequence continues at coordinate 3,142,413 of JAAXNY010000004.1, forward strand.
CTTACAGCGAAGAAAGCATCCATATCTACGTGGACGATTGTCTGGCTAAGATCGCGCTGGGATTCCTCTTCAGCTATCTGCGATCGGAAAAGCGTCATCGGAAGGTCGATGTAAAACGTATCTCCGGAGGCCTACAAGGTGGTCAACAGATAAGGCAACCTTCTCTGAGGAATTCAAAATGTCAATTGATACAAGAAAAAGACATAGATCGCTTGGACGCACCCATGTCGACCCCCGCAACAGCGTCATCTCGTTGCTTAAGAACCCTCTTGATACGTTCCGTCAAGTCTTTATCTTTCCGTTTTTCATTCTGAGAAGATGTCAAAGGTGAAATTTAGCGCAGAGGATTGGACGATCTCGCCTCGTAAAATTTGGATCCTTTAGACGCCTCCGCAATGATACGATTAATTTCAGTTTGGTCCTTGGCAAGCCTGGTGAGTATTAGAGGGGTTCTTTCGAGCTGTAGTATCATCTAACCCAGCTTTTCCAGTCGATGGCCCTGCAAGACGCTTCACAAGGCTGGCGGTGTCTTGAGATGCAACTGGATCTGCCTCAGTACCGGGTGCGGTCATTATGAAAGGCGATTTGAAGGGTGTTATCAGGCGAGGCTTGGAGCTTGAAGCTTGAGCGCTGAGTTTGGAGTGTGAAAGAATCCGAGCCGAAGTTTCAACACAAACGCGACAACGATGGAACGAATAACACAGCCACGCCACATGTCTTGCCCACGTGACTCTACGTTCCTTTCCGACTCTATTCTAAGCGATATGGTCGAACCGCAACGTTAACCGTCTCAGGCTCCCGGGTTCTTAACAGCCACTTGTGAGGTTTTTGAGGCTGATCGAAAAGAATGTTCTCAAAACCATGGCATCAGACACAGGCTCCAAACCTGCTGTTACATTCAAATTTACTGTATGACTATGTTATGTATAGTATCACATTGAGTACCTATTGACAACTCTGCACAATAATGGGAGCCACAATTTGTGGGGTTTCACGATATTAGTGAGGTTTGAGTATTATGCACGCAGATGTCGTATCCCAGATTTGGTTTAGTGCATCGCCCAGTAAAGGCGACGGTGTGGATAGTCCTGAAACAGTCAAGCTCGACGGAACGGACCCTTGCTCAATCATACCAATCGAGATAGGCACAGGCGATAAAAACAGCTTTAGAAACACGGATTCCACACAGTTTTGACCAGGAGAAACGAACGAGAGAGCTTCCGATCCGGGCCGCCCAGTACCAATCCGTAAACGTGCATGCCTAGGAAGAGGTTGTACAATGGATGGTTGTTCCGGTTGATAGAGCGTCGTGACTGTAAAGTGTTTTGGGTCCATATAAAACAGGTAAGGCCAAAGATCCATCTCAGAATGGTTGTTGATGATGATTGTGAACATTGCTCCTTTTTCATACGGAATACTAGCTGTGCCGTTGTCAAGCAAATTGTTACCAACGTTGATCCACATCGACGGATCTAAACGAAATAATTCCATGGTGACAAGGTCCTTTAGCGGATGTTCTGGGTTTTGACGGTGGAAATGCATGTAAAATAGAGCTGCTTTATCAACGGTCTCAAGGATATCGTCGTGTTCATCGATCATAACAGCCCGACGGCGAAGGGAATACGCGTAGTACGGGGGTATATTGTGCAGCTCGACAGCATTGCTGTGAAAGCCAACTCTCAATGTTATATCAGCCTGTGAGGCCTTTGAGACACGAGTGACATTCAAACCGGACTTGGATAGATAACCCCCGGTTTTGGAAGAAAATTTGCGACGGACCTTCCATTTCTGATATAAGAATGTCGCATGCAAATGAACGCGGAAAGAGCCACGATTGTTCCAATTTGTAATTTTAGCCCACACCACCTTAGGTGCTGCGGTACTGGAAGGTTGGAGATCTCCAAGGCTCCAGGTGGGGTGAACACCTGAAATAAGAATTGTAGCGATTTGTGGATTGAAAGAGCCGCGATGATTATGCAGATGAAGGGATAGTTCTGTTCCGTCGGCAATGCCCTGAACAGCTCCTGCCTCTACCCTAATGCTGGTGGTATGGTCGATACCAGCGGGAATATATCTGGCATCAACAACAAAAGGAAGTGCATTGAATACAACGCGCGCTTTATTCTGGCCCATACACAAAGGCCGCTGATGTTCGCAAGTCATCATTTGATTCAGACGATCAACGAGCACCTCGTATGAAGTCCGGTGGAAGGCCAACTCAAGTGCAGCTTGGAGAAGGCTGCTCGTGAACCTGCCTCCATCATTCCTTTCGACTGCTTCGTCACCTGGACTGCATGCAGAGAGGAAGACATGGGTACCCAGATGTTTGCCATAAAACCCAAAACCTTCATGAGGCAGACCACGAGCGCCTGGCCATAATCCTACATACAAGTCGTCAGGTTTGACTTTGGTGGTTGGAGTCCACCGTACACGACCACGACGGTTAAGAGGCGAGTTTGATGAAGAAAAGCAGCAATCAGCGATGAAGGTAATGTTATCGCCTTTAGTTTGAGAGAGTTCATGAATGAGGGCATGGATAGAACGATCGGAAATACCAGATACTCGTTCTCCGTGCTCCTTTGTGTTGTGATCATATGGACACAGAACCTGGACGTCATTGGAAGCAGGAAGAGTGCCTTGAAACCAACCACTGGGTGCAGGGATGACGCTACCATGACCAGCAAAATATATAACTATTGCATCTCCTCGGTCGATGGCGGGGTTATTCGTCAGATGCTCCATAAAGGAATCCTCTATGGCTTGCTTCGTTGCCTGACGGTCCACAAGTACACGTATGTGGTGCCGAGGTACATATAGCTCGTCGGACAAGTATTGTTTCATTCGATTTGCATCTTCAACGCATGCCCGGAGATTACAGATACTCCTGGATTGGTAGTGGTTGATTCCTATAACAAGCGCAAATAGGTGAGCCGCCATCTGCTTTCGTTTTAGTAAATGCGTAAACATGATGTAGATGGAGGCGCACTGACAATTTTTAAACGTTCCTTGCGTATTGGTCTAGAGTCGGTTCAAGTGCTATAGTCTTGTTAAATGTGAACTAAGCTAGCATCGTGTTTGGCATGCTATTCTATCAGTTGAGGTATACCCGTGTATTTAATGAGGCCTGAATGCAGCTGCAGAAGGTGTTCCCACTCTGATCGAACTTGATGACAAGAACGCGAGGGGATTACGGGACATTAGCTAGTGTCTGGTATGGGTACTATGCAAAAAGTATCACGTACAAGGCACGCCGAGAAACAACGCATATATACGCCCCGTAGATGTGAAGTGCAACACACAACACACATGTCATGGAAGTTACAGAAGTACTAGTCTCAGTTCATTGATATCGATCATAATGATGAGTATTGAATATTGAATATTGAACGTCAACAGAGGTCAATATCACGACTCAGTTGACCCTTACCATGAGTTTTGGACCCATCGTTTGCCAACAATGTAAGGAACCGCTACAAGTGTGTATTCTACCAAATTTTCTCTCAGTGATTCAAAATTTCAATATCATATAGCTGGATGCTTCCCTTATCGACCTGGCCCCGTCAGCTTACGACATGATCGCAGCAACTTTGCCTTCACCGACGCCGACAACTCAACCCCGGAACACCTCAGGCAATCGGAAACCGGCCCAATTGAACGTATCATCTCCCGTCAACTCCACATGGCAGCGATCGAGAAATTATGGCTCCTCGTCCAAGCCTCCGTCGTCACTGTTGCATGCCCAAGGGAAACAGCCACAACGAGCTGCTGTGCTTTCTAGCTCCTTATCGCCAAATAATTCTTTTGTGCTCCTTCAGGATAGTGTTATAAACAGCATCCCTTCTCCGCTTCCATCGCCTACGCGCACGAAAAAGGAGTCCATTAAGTCGCCGAACGCCAGCGCAAAGCCACTTGATATGCAAATTTCGAAAGGCTTCGAGCCCGATCACCACCCATCCCCACTGTCTCACCACCTGCGTTCTACGGCAAAACTTTTCAATCTTCTTTCGACCCGCACTGAGATTGACCATCCACTTTGCGCGGAGTGCACCCAGATTCTGCTCACTACATTACAGCGGCAACTTGACGAAACCAAGAGAGAAAGGGATGGATACATTGCCTTCGAGAAAGAGGTCAGAAAGGAACGTGAACGCGACGGTCAAAATATAACGAGAGAGGAGGTTGCTAAGAAAATCGAAAGGCTCAAGGGCGAAGAACGGTCTGCGATAGAACAATTGAAGGAGGCAGAGCGGGAGCGTCAGCAATTGGACGATGATTTGAGGAATTTGGACTTGGATGAAAAGGCCTTGGAAATTGAGGAGGCTGAGTCAGTTGTCTCGGATTTCTCTGTGCTGACCATTGATCCTCGACGTTAGGTTCTGGAGAGTACATAACGAGCATATATTGGCTGTGGAACAGCAAGCTGCTCAATTAGCTACACTGCGAGCCGCATACGCTGCCGATGCCGCTACCTTGGAGAAACTCGAACGCACAAACGTCTACAATGATGCCTTTTGTATTGGACACGATGGCGTTTTCGGAACAATCAATGGCCTCCGACTAGGTCGAGTGCCTGGAGTACCTGTGAGCCTCTGACGGTAAATGGATGGCCTAATGGATTGACAATAGCAAGGTCGAATGGGCTGAAATCAACGCAGCCTGGGGTCAGACGCTCTTACTGCTATATACCATCGCCCGAAAACTGGATTATACATTCGAGAAGTACACACATGCATTTTAATTTGTTATGACCACTCACTGCCTCTTTAGCTATCGTTTAGTTCCAATGGGTTCGTTCTCCCGTATTGAAAAGACAACAGGAGACAAGGCGACCTACGAACTTTATGGATCCGGCGACCTTCATTTCGGCCGCCTACTTCATAACCGACGATTTGATATTGCAATGGTCGCATTCCTGGACTGTTTGAAACATCTTGTAGATTATGTCAAGTCGCAGGATCCCAATATCGATTTTCCACATCAGTACGTCCTTGTTCTTGATGTATACTTATTACTGAGGTATTGATGATAATATAGAATATCCAAAGATAGGATAGGCGATGTGTCTGTCAAACTTCAGTTCAACCAGGAAGAGGCCTGGACACGATCCCTTCGCCACGTCCTCCTTGCCCTCAAGATCTGCCTCAAGTGGGCAACCAACGGAGCTAATGGATGAGATTTTGGAGTTCGATCGATACAGAGACGGAGTGATCAGGTTGATTAGATGTGTGGTGATTAGTGATTGCCGACGGGTTGAGATTACGTGCTTGAGTGGTTGAATGTCATCATCGTCCCTACACGATTAAGTATCGAGCATGAGCTGTTCCGTCAATCTCGCCAGGGCCAGAGTAGGGAAGATATGGTTTTCATACTTCGGGGGATTCGGAAAAGTCAATCGGCCCGAAGATGCAGGAGTGATCCGCATGGAAATTTATCAGAGGATCTTACTTATGAGCATTAGCAATCCATTCCTTACAAAGACCTCCCTAGTACTTTCTTACCAGACACAGTCTTCTCTCTTCTCTCTCTTTCCTTCCACCAGTAATGGGCCTGTTGTACCTCGGGACGCCTCTTACATGGGAAGAAGCTAAAAAGCATGCCGACCACGTTAGATATCATGGAATTACCCAGTTTTTGCACACTTGGGATCGTCTCAAGGATAGACATGGCGATGAATTACTTTGGGGTGACGAAGCACGTCTCCTCTCTTCACCAGTGTGTTTATACTTAACACGCTTGTCACAGATCGAATATATGGTTATTTCATTTGACGAAGCCCAGAAAAACGCCAAGCTGTCACTACGCCAAACAGAGATCCTCGCAAAACTTAACACAATCGTAGACGACATATGTGCCGATTGCCCGGATGAGTAAGTAGTACGGTTCCTATGACGAATTAACGATAACTCTTGCAGAGTTTCTGTCCCTACATATCACCCCGAGTATGGTCGATATATGCTCGAATCAACCCCAGGATCGCCCTATACAGGCTCAATTCCCGACCTCCTTGCGGTTGAGGGAAACATGCGTTATCGGTGAGAAAAAGAAGCCGATAAATAAATGTCTTGCTTGATGAGAAATAGACGTAGTCTCGCCCGACAGCACCTTAAACCCAACGAAGCCCCAATCACTTTCACATCTTTTCCTCGTCTGGGCGTGCAAGGGCAGTTCACGGAACCATATTTTGACCCCTTAGGCGCCGTTTCTAGCCATAGTCTTTTCCTACCCGAAGAAATCACAAATCCCCACGCCCGCTTCCCGTTCGTCATTTAATTTACACGATTTGTAATTGATTCTGAATCTCACACACAGCACACTTACCGCAAACATTAGGCGCCGAAGGGGATCCAAAGTTGCGATAAATTTACCACTATTCTTTGACACCAAAACACCCCGACCATTTATAGACCCATCGGTCCCATGGGATCGTAATTTGTTCCCCGAAGACTCTGGTTCGCAAATCTACCCTTTTGAACACAAACCTCTGAACTATTTCAACAATAGAGGCTAAGAATGGTGCGGCTCTTGCTGACCACATTTACCTTGATGCGATGGGCTTTGGAATGGGCTGTTGTTGCCTTCAGTTGACTTTCCAGGCCTGCAATGTTTCCGACGCGAGGCGAATGTATGATGGTCTAATCCCAGTGGGACCAATATTGGTCTGTTTTGATGGACGATTCTAGTGGTGGTCCCACGCTGATGACAAAGCTTAGTTGGCATTAACCGCAGCCAGTCCAGTTTGGCGTGGATTACTCGCTGATGTCGATTGCCGATGGAATGTCATTGCTGGAAGCGTTGATGACCGCACTGAGGAAGAGCGTGGGTTGAAAGTAAATCGCGTGTTGTAAATCTATACCATGGAAACCGCTAATTACGTTCTTCTAGCCCCTAGAAAACAACCGTTTCAGGATTCCCAAGTCCCGATACGACAGTGTTGACTTATATATCTCTACCGACTGGATCAACAGGCCCGAATACAACGACAACTATTTACCATATGATGAAACAATATATGATCGCCTACGTATACATGGTGTGTTCCCACTTTTTTTTTCTTTTTTGCCAAGTAGTTGATACCAACACTCCCCAGGGCTTGATGATTTGCTCTCAAAGCACATTTCCCACTTATTCATCCGCGACCCCCTCGTAGTTTTCTCGGAAACTATAAATCAGGATGACTGCACAAGTACCGATCACTTTGAGGTTAGTATTTGAATTGTGTCGGCCCACAACCAGCTCATGACCACTATATATAGAACCTTCAATCAACCAACTGGCAAACCCTCCGTTTCAAGCCACCACCACCGAACTCATCCATTGGCTGGCGTGTAGAATTCCGTAGCATGGAAGTTCAAATGACCGATTTTGAAAATGCGGCGTTCGCGGTCTTCATTGTTTTACTTTCCCGGGCAATTCTCAGTTTTAATCTCAATTTCTATATCCCAATATCAAAGGTAAAGACCTGCGTTACATCCCAAGCGTCGACTAATTGATCACAGGTTGATGAGAACATGGGAAGGGCTCAGCAGAGGGATGCGTCCGCCTCCGCTAAATTCTATTTCCGGAAAGAGGTTTATTCTCTTGGCCGTAGCGGAACATCAAGTGTCACCTCCTCATCAGGGTCGTGCTCTCCAACCAACGATGTCCCTCTTAAGAAAGAAAAGAAGTTGCGCAACTGTTTCCCACCCCTCCCATTACCGAACGGAATCCCCCACACTCGCCCAATCCATGATGAGTATGAGGAAATGACGATGAATGAAATTATCAATGGAAAGGTAACACCGGGTCCTGATGCTCCTTTGGTGTGGACTGAAACTCTCTTTAAAGGGCGATGACTTCCCAGGACTTCTGGGCCTCGTACACGCCTATCTAGAAACATTGGATGTTGAAAGTGAGGCATTGGTAAAAATTGAGAAATACCTTGATTTGATCAAGAAGCGCGCGGATGGTACTGTATATAACTTGAAGCGCTGTCTATGGCACCATACTTATACGTCGCACTAGGGACGCTAATGACACCAGCCTCATGGATTAGAAACTTCGTACGATCGCATCCTGACTACAAACACGATTCAGTCGTGAGCCAGGAAATAAATTATGACCTTATGGTTGCGGTGGACGAAATGTAAGTAGTTCATTGTATATCCTCTACAGGGTAATGCTCTGATACGGGTTTCCAGCGAACGTGGGATACGAAGTGCACCGGAATTTTTACCGGAGGACTATACTGGAGGAGATCAGGACCAAGGCTCCATAGGATTATAAGCTTTGCATCAGCAGATGATGGGACGCTATAGAGTTTTAAGTATTAAATATTTTTATACCTGAGAAAAGAAATTTATGTATATAAATGAGTTACATGTATTCGGCTGTTTCCGACAGCATATCCGTAAATTTACGGAACGGCTTGTCACCAACCACAGTAAAATGGCCTCTCTGCGACTCATTACCTCTGCTGCTCGTCGGGCCTCTTCCATTACTTTGGCTCGGCGTGGGTATGCTGAAGTCAATGACAAGCTAAAGCTCTCATTGGCATTGCCTCATCAAGTTTGTCCAGGACTTCCTCAATGTCGCGTAAACGCTCAACAATTGAATCCCACAGGCAATTTTCACTTCAACCGATGTTGTCCAAGTGAATATTTCCGCTGAGGCTGGCGATATGGGTATCCTGGCCAACCACGTTCCTTCTATCGAGCCTCTTCGTCCCGGCGTAGTTGAAGTCATTGAGTCCGCGGGGGGTTCCAAAAAGTGGTTTGGTAAGCCGAAACCGCAGAAAACCTACTTGTGTGTCTTAAGCCCTTTCCCTTTCAGTTTCGGGCGGCTTCGCTACTGTGCATCCTAATAATAAGTTGACTATCAACGTTGTGGAGGCGGCACCCTTGGAGGACTTCTCGTTGGAGGTGTGTACTCATTTATAAACTTATATGCCTTTAAACTTTACTTTATACAAGGCTGTCCGTACAAATCTTCAAGAAGCGTTGAAAGTTGCGTCCGGTAGCGGGTCTGAGGCGGATAAAATGGAGGCACGGATTGAGGCAGACGTTTACGAGGCTCTCCAGCATGCTATTTCTAAATAATAGATCATGCATAATGATATAGAAGTCAATATTACATTACCTCATTTTGACCCTCTTGTAGAATACCCTTGCATCCAATCTCATGAGCGGGCATCAAGTAGACCAGCGTTAATTTGGTTTTCCACGTGGTATGAGTTTCAACTTTCCAGTGCTCTTTAAAGACATGAGTGATTGATGGCAGCTGTTGCAGTTTCGTTCTTTGCATTTTCTGTTGTTCACTTCAGTCCATTACCACCTAATCCAGTCTATAGTACTTATGCATGATACTTAACGATTCAGACATCCTCATTAACGATATTCATCAGGATGCGACAACCGACTTGCTGGAATGATCCAGACCTCCTGCAAGATGAACCTTTTTACTCTGTTTTTCATACATGTAAAAAAATGATGAGGTCAGGTCACGAAACCAATCCCGATGTCGTTCGTGCTTTAAATACCCTGGTTGAGGAGTTCCAAACAACGCCGGACAAAGTAAGTCGAAATCGTAATGGTATCTCCATGTAATTTAGATTCATTGTTGTCGAACAGGAGGATGCAGCACTTGCTTGGCTTAGTCTCGCTTTTCCTTTTAAAGCGCTTCACAATCATGGATCACGGGACGAACAGCGACGAAATGAGCGCGACTTCCGAAGTTTTATTGAATACTATTGGAAAATTTACCGGGGGGACAAGCCAGATGCATATCTCTCTCGTCAGCGCAAAGAGAGGGGCTACGGAAAAAACCTCCCCCCTTTTGTCCTCATAAGGACCGCCACGGCCAATGTACAGAAGAACAATGGCGACCCAGCCACATCCCCACCATTTACCTATCACCCTAGAGGCCGAACTTCTGAACAGAGTACAAGCATCCTTGAATTTCAAGGGCATTCCCGAATGACTTGGAAGCGCCATGAGGAGGCTGACTCTAAAGAAGTGCCTCCACTTGGAGAGGCCAGAAAAAAAGCAAAAGGCACCTCCTTACAGATTCAAAGGACTGGCCCCCAAACTCCCGAGGGGACCTCACAGTACAAAGGACATATTAAGCACACCGCCCCACGGCCACGCGACGGCCCGGCCTTTATTGTTGATATCGCTCACCAAAGCCCCACCCCCGAACATTATCCTGACGTCTTTCAGTGCCCCCAGATTTCATCGGGTGTCGCCCCCATCGTTGCGGAAACCTTTTCAAACCCTCAGGTCGATGGAGACATGCAGAACAAGAGTTCTCCCCTCAACATCTCTGGGTTAGGCCACGTTCAACGGACCTGCACTGTGGCTGCTCTGAACAACTCAAAAGCTGAGCTATTTATTACGCAAAATCTATCTACCGAGATCGCCAACCGCGATGCCACAATAAATCAAGGCTATTCGCCTCCCGTCATAGATGATTTAAGTATCGCAGCGTGCAACGCGTTGCTTTTCGATGCCTCCGCCGCTGAGTCGGCAAAAGCGGATATATCTCTCTCTCGAGATGTTTTAGTACCTCAGGGTCGTCAGCAACTTACTGACACAACTCCAACTGTTGGGCCGAACCCTGACGTTGAGCTTATCAAGCCTGAGGTTGCGGATGACGCGAAATTGAATGTAGCTTCACCCGAGTTTCAAGCAAGTTCATATTATAAACCCCCGTTATCGAGTTTTCCTCCTATCTGGGCTCAGGTAACTCTCATCATAGGATATTTATTACCGTACTGACTAAATTCAGTCGCGTCAAGAAGTATGCGAGTCCTTCGACTGGTTTCGGAGCTATCAAGGTGGGGTCTACTTTTGTAACAACATTGTAAAGGGTTATTTGCTCAGCGCTTTCTCGTCCTGGTACGAACTCTTCGCTGCAGTGTTCGTACCATTGATGTATTTCTACAGCCGTGATGCATTCGAACACGGAGGAAAGTTAATTATTTCCCATGGGTAAGCCCTAGGAGTGACAGGGCCTACTCAAACATCTTAATGTTTCTTTAGTGGCGGCGGAGCGGAGAGCGTTCACCACCGTCATGGTCAAGCAATTAATGAAGCCGCAGTTGACCAGCATGCCCAAGATAAATCGGTTCGTGCACTTTTACAGAATTATAAAGAGGTCCGCCCTCTTGTTCTGCTCATTGATGATAAATATGTCCTCTTCCCCTATGATCTTGGATCCAAAAACATCACATATGCTGTACTTGGATTCTATACCGTCACTCATGCTTGGGGTAGGTTATGACACTCTAAAGTATCCCTTACCTCACCACGAAGTTCCTGCATAGCCGAATATCAATCTGCGAATAACGCTGAGGGACGTGTCGTGCGCTATAAGTTCGCTTTTGAATGGTGTCGAGGACAGGCGAGCCTCATTGAAGTCCATCCCATCACGTTTTCATTGCTCACAATAGCCGATGATAGGGTGAACCATGGTGGCTCTCAAAAATGCAGGGTGATTTAAGTGAGTTAGGGGTCTTGAATCTTTGATGCTTTGCCTACTTAAATTCTCCATCATTATTCAGGAAGTACCCTAGCTAGACCTCTCCGAAACCATCTCAGAGACCCATCATTGCCAGGTAGTGAAAAACACCTCCAGGTTTAATCCTAGTTGAAAAAGTCACGGATTTTACTCACTGGTGGCTTCTAGTCAAGGTAGCTGAGCACAATGTTTCGGACTCCGTGTTAGGTCCAATGCTTCCTCTTGGTATACTTAACTCTGACGGTGTCCTCAGTCAGCCAAGGCGAGAAGATGTGTATCTGATGTGCGAGACATGTCACAAAAAGACTCCTCAAGTCTATCGACAACGGTGGATCTGCCTTAACAGAATATGCACCAGGTTTTGGGTTACCACGGATGGAACTGCTCCGCCCCCTCTATTGGAATACAATGCCGAGTTTCTCCGTTTGTCACGCTTATTTATTCTCCCAGCCAGCCTCGCAGATATTCGTCCTGCATCTCCCGTCTCTCCAGTCAACGGCATCACGACAACACACGCCTTTACTAGAGGCTGGCATTGCCGCGACTGTGGCCGATTATCCTGCAGGTACATACCATCATCGAAATTCACCGCTCGCCACAAATGACCCACAATTAGGTATAAATGGGAGATATGGGAGTGCTCACATTGCAGGGTGAGCAATTGGAACTACTTAAGCCTTGCGAACAGAGCCTGAGGAATAGTCTAGAGGACCATGGAAATTTGCGGCAAGTTACACACTGCCAGCGATTTTTGGGCTCTGAATTTTCCGACCACCTCATATTACGACCACTCAATTGCAAGAAACTCAGGTTTTTCCCAATAAGGCTAACCAGATTGCTTGCACGAGTGACATATGCTCCCCCCCACAGGTATTGTACAAGAACCTGTGAAAATATTCTCCTTGGTAAAAGGAATGGGGCAAACTCAAACTTTTGTTTTGCCTGATGGCAGGTCAGTTGAATTTGCGTCTTTGTCTGACCTTCAAGGCTCATGGGCTTCAGAGGTCGAATTCATCACATCCAATCAGGAGCCTGGAACAGTGAAGAAGTCGATAAAATTTTCAGAGATTACCAGGAACAGGCAGCCAGTGGCAAATTACTTTTTCGGCGGTGGCCTTTGAGATCTGTCCGTCTAGCCTGGCCTGTAAAAATCTATATCTATTGACGGAATTCCCCTCTTTTAGCACAAATGTACGGTGACAGTATGAAAAAACCTTCCTCCCACTAATAGACCCTTCGCATAGGCAGAGGACCACTTCTGACGAATTATTTCTCCCAGAACTGTGAGTTTTATTATGCACAAACTCAATTTAATAACTCATGTATCCAGCTGGTGAACCGTATCAGGTAAGATTCAATTCAGACATATGGATGTTTTATCGCTTACTATTAAAACTAGTACGTCGGGGGGACTGCAAACACGGTGCCATTTAGCGAAGCACCTGGTGCTGTCATAAAGGCAAGAGAATTCATACAAGCCCGACTTCAACAAGCACTTGGAATTGACTCGACATTTAATGAAGTTTTGAGGCGAGTCGTTCCTTAATTGCATGACTTTTTTGCCTCACGTTTAAGTGCAGTGCGGCATATATGGAGGGACAAAAAATGGCTGTATGTTTCGAGCATTCCCTGCGAAAGTCAGGAGATACCTGACATACCAGTTTTCATAGTTTCACAGTGACGCTGAACCAGGCTTGGGCCCTCTTGTGGCAGGTCTATCATTGGGTTCATCTGCGTTGATCCACTTTCGACCGCACTCGACACCTAAAGCTTGTTCTGTGGTTATTTCTTTTGTACTTCGACATGTAAGTGATCGATAGTTTACCTTAACATAGGGCCTAACTTTCTTTTTCAGGGTGATATCTTGGTAATGGATGGTGCTGATGTGCAACGACATTACGAGTTTGTGACCCGTCCTCTGTTGGCTGGAATAATCATTCTGACACTTCATTGGAAGGCACACTGTTATTCCGACGAACTTCCGAATCGCAGCAACGGCACGCAGCATTTATTCTTCGCATGTCTAATCTGATATCAACAAATTTCTCCTGAAGAACCTTAGTAGTATTTCATGACAACTCCAATACCCGCTTATCAAAGCTTCTGTAGTTTTATACTCAGAGTATATACTTATGGCTCTAAAAGTCCTTACACTATAACCGGCTTGGTTCAGGTAAAGGCCGCCATTCAACAGACTGGAGTTCACGCACCCCACATTCAGCCGGAAGCTGCTTAAAAAAAGAAACTCAATGGTTTACTATCTGAAATATCATGAATACACTCACAGGCCCCACGGCTTCCTTCTGCTTCGTATAAAATGCAAACAAGTCAGCAATCTGTGTCTCCATTGCCTGTCTCTCTCGATGCAGTCGTTTAACTTGCTCCGTCATTCCTGATACTTCCCGCGATAGTTCTGCTTTGAACTGTTCAACATGAACTTCATCAAAGTTAGCTCTACTGACGTATTCAGCCCATCATATGTGCTTACTCTGTACGTTGATCGCGGTGGCTTCCTTCATAGCTTCCACAAAACGCAGTCGTTCACCTTTGATTTCGTCAGATATTTCTGTTATAGTATTAGGTACATTTGGGGCATCATGCATTGACCAAGTTCGTACTATTCGTCAGAGCCCTGAATAGTCCCTCTTGGTCTTGACGCTGCCGGTCGATCAGGTTTGCAACAGCTGCCATATCTAGAGGTGGTGCAACATCAGAAATATACCGTTTTGTGGCTGTAATGTCGGAGACCAACTTAAAGACTTTTGTGACTCGTTCATAACAGTAAGCAGCCCATCCATAGAAGTCTGTAAAGTAGCTAAACTTGGATCTCTCGCTTGTATATCAAGGATCGTCTGGTTGATGTCTGTAAGAAGACCTGAACTTCCGTTTGCGAAACCCTCGGGCTGTTGAAGGCCAAAACCCAGATATTGGGATAGTCTTTCGATGTTCACTGACATATTATGTATCTGAGATGTCCCGTTGTTAACAAATGTCTCCAGCCACTGAAGAAATTTAAGATCAGTCAATGCTGGGTGTTTCTACAGACTACTCACTGTGTTGAGCTCGTTCAGATATCGCACGCTTTCAGCCTGTTGATTACTTTGCAAGATCCTCTGACTTTTATTTTCCTCTAGAAATGCTCTGATTTCCGCCAGCTGGATGAAATTAAAACGATTTAACGCGACAATAGCTGGTAGTAAAGCTCACCTCAGGGGTTAAGGTATCGAGCGGATGTTGGAGTGGGCTTCCGCCTTGTTCCCCTACCGTGGAGTTCGGTTGACACAAGGTAATCAAGGCATCCACTTTTTCATGAAGCTCTAGCAGATGGGACGCCGAAAGAAGGGGGTCAGGTAGAGAAGAGCCCAGATTTTTAAGGGTAGTGGAGGTCCTTGAAGAATCCTGCTCCTGCCTTTGTTGCACCATATCAAGCTTTTGTGAGATAATGGGAATGTCGTTTTTCAACTGTTGACGAACGTCTCGCATTGTCTGACGAATCTCAACAGTGTCATCCGAGGTCAGAGCGCTTTCCCCGATAGTCCTCAAATTCTCGTTGATAGCCTTCAGCGCTTCCCCATTGGCTCCAGTTTTTGCTTCGAGACTTGAGATAGTTTTGTGGATATCCGCGCGAGTGGAACTATCCGAAACAACATATGCGAGTTCTTGAGGCAACCTCTGAACCTCGTCTTGCAGGGAGATTATTTGATCACCTAAATTGGCCGTTTGGTCATAGTTTTTAGCAGCATGATCTCGCAATAGTTCTGCGAGAGGTTCCAAGCGTGACATCATCCCACCATCCGTAGGGTGTGGAGAACTTTGTTGAGTGTTCGTGAGCTCAGAGTTATGCGCATGATCAGGCTCTTCGGTCGCTGAAATATTCGGTAGGCCTGGTCTTGTGTCGCCATACGAGTCGAGCATATGTTTTGTTGAACTCGATTTCACACTCTCCGTCCGCTTCAATTGCTCCAATCCCAATATATCATACGCATTAGTCACCTGGCGAAATTGGGGCGAAGGGGCCGTCAAAGGCGTGCTACGAGAGTCCCGAGACGACGAAGTTGGGGATCTGAGCCTAGAACCAGATGATTGTTGAGAAGTTTTACGCTCAATGTGAGCTAAGCGCTGTTGAACGACCGAAAGCCGTCCCAAATTCACAATGGAGGGGCTTGTGGATTGTGAATTATTCCTTTTTGAAGACGCGCGTGAGGCGGATCGGGATGGAGAACATATGCTTGGGGAAACGGTAGAAAACGTTTTTGACCGGTCTCGAAATGTGACTAGAGGATGCTTTGTTTGATGGTGAGATACACTGGAGTTCGATGGGATAGGTGGCAGCAATCGTTCTGTGTAGGGTTGAATCAAATCAACTAATTTAAGGGGTGGTCGGGCATCTACTGCGTTTTCCAAGTGAGGAGATATTTCAGACCTTTCTTGTACACCTCCTAGGTCTTCGGAACTTTGGCTTACTTCACGATCTGCGTTCTTAGGTTCTTGGGAAGGAAGAATAGCATCCCTTTAGATATATGAACGTTCATTATTCCAGATGAAAAG
Organism: Collybia mongolica; assembly: GCA_013420905.1. Taxonomy (NCBI): domain Eukaryota; kingdom Fungi; phylum Basidiomycota; class Agaricomycetes; order Agaricales; family Clitocybaceae; genus Collybia; species Collybia mongolica. The sequence continues at coordinate 3,158,454 of JAAXNY010000004.1, forward strand.
TACCGCTACACACCAAATAGCACTGACCCACCCTGCCCTATCTCGTATTGATGTTGCTGCGAATTTCTCTCTAACCCTACCCTCGAACAGGATCTCGAAGACCCGGAGCTCACCAATATCCTTTCTCCGTTGGAGCAAGACGCTTTCGCTTAGGTCGAGTTGTTGGACTGTCAGCGATCGGACATCTGCACAATGGGATAAGTATATGGTATGGATGATGGAGAGACCCTGTGTGGCGGTCGGTGAAATCATGATCCGACCATCTTCAAGAGTTGCAGTACATGTAATCCAGCGGGGAGATGCGAGGGCCTCCGCCGGACAGGGAGGGCGCAGAAGGTATAAAAGTGGACCAGAGAACACTCGTGTGATAGATCTTGACGGGGATGAACTCTTGAGTATTGGAAATGCTGCCACTGGGAAAGCCGGAACGAGGTCGCCTTGCGTGTCGTTTTTGATGCCCATTGTGGCCTTCTTGAACACCGAGAAAAGATTACGAAAGGATCGCCGAATGGGCGATTTGTCCGTTTTCTGGGAGATGGATGACGCGTGTTGAAGTGGTACAACGAGAGGTTTTCCAGAATATACATGGTCAATTCTGGAATTTCGAGGTGAGTTGCTCATGGACTCAAATTGCCCAATCAATTGCTTCGTCGAACCTCGGTGTTGAAGGGGGCCCGCAATTTTGGGGCCGGGATCCATATTCCGTAGTCCTGGCATGGAAGCTGTTGGGAAGATAACTGGAGTAACTAGAGAAAACAGGACAATGTTAGCATCAAACCAAAGGGGTGATACTGAGGCGGCTGACTCGAACTGCTGCTCCTGAAGACAACATGATGAATGATCTATTGGAGTTCACATGAGCCTTTGGTTGTGTGCAATACAATACAAGCTATTCTTGCACCTTGTATGGTGGCTGCTCAGAAGTTCAGAATTTAGCAAGCCATGTGAGTTGCAGTCGGTCATTGCGGTCCGGACGTCACGGTTACCAAGTTCATGAAGCCTACACTCATGTGCGCGCGACCTGAAGAGGAATCATTCCTTGGACTGCACACCTTTCTCCATACGATGCACTTTATCCAAGCGGTCATGCTCTCGGGAAAACATTTAGATCGTTGATATCTCCACAGCGAAATCCAGGAAAGCCGAAGATAGGAGACGTGTGGCAAGGAATTCGTTCAGCCTTCTCCAGCCGTTCATCTTTCCGAGTTATCACCTCCTTCGTTCACTTACGCTTCACGTGTCTGATGAGTAGAAGACTCCCTCCCAGACACAAGGGATATAAGACTCAGTGACTTGCGTCTTCCCCCTTCGAAGTGTCTTTCGAGATGTTCGCTCAAACCTTTATGGCTCTTAGCCTCGCCTCTGCAGTTTTAAGCCAATCAGGACCTTATGGTCAATGTGGTGGGCAGACATGGACAGGCCCCACTGTTTGCCAATCAGGGTAAGTCGTATAACCCTGTGATAAGAATTCGCAATGAACCTTCAAACTCTGTAGCTGGACATGTACCTTTTCTAATACACGTTTTTCGCAATGCCTTCCCGCGTCTGGCACCGTCCTCATGTCCCCGACCACAACGGATGTCATTGGCGACTCCATTAAAGCAGCTGCCCCCACTGACCCACCTAGCACAGCGGTCGGTAAGCTTCCTGCTCTAGGGTGTGTTTGATCAGCTTTGGTGTTTTCGAGGTATTGATAATTCTTCCCATTAGGTGGAATTCCTGGAATGCTTACCGCTGTGGTAAGAGTTCATGTGCCGTTCATGACTCCTAGTTATAGAACTCTCCTTCTTAAGACATCAATGAGGCCAAGGTCCTTGCAGCAGCCAACCAATTTGTCTCTCTGGGTCTTAAAACTGCTGGTTATCAATACATTAATATTGATGTTAGTACTTATAGTCTTTACTCATCTCTCGATCTGACGGTTAATCGGCGCTTTTAGGACTGTTGGTCAAACAGGGCTCGTGATGCGACGACGAAGCGGATTGTCCCTGATGGAACCAAATTCCCAAACGGCATTAGCGGGCTCGCGGCCCAAGTTCACGCCCTGGGACTCAAGATTGGTATTTACAGGTACCCATCCACGCCCCACTTGGCTAAATATCTGATCATATTATGTCTTAGTGATGCCGGAACGGCTACTTGTGCTGGTTACCCCGGATCATTGGGGTTCGAGAGTGTCGATGCCGCGACGTGGAATGAATGGGGCATTGACTATTTGAAATATGGTAAAATATGATTGTAATTTTTTTGGTTCAGGGCAGCATTTGAATTGCTTTACAGACAATTGCAACGTTCCTGGAAATTGGTCTGACAGTAGTGTAAGTGTTGTTTATCCAACTCTTGTTGTACCTTCCATCTCTGAAAAAATTTTGGTAGACGCCCCCAGGAGGAGACTGGTAGTATGTACTGATGAATTCCTTCGGTGGTTTCCTTTTTCTAATAATGCCCACAAGTAATTCGAACTCTGCAATCCGATACCGACAAATGACGTAGGTCAACATCTTTCGGTACTTTTTTTCCTCCCTGAACCACAGATCCAGTGCCGCCCTTGTGGAACAACCACGGCCTGTCCAATACAGCATCTGCATTTGGGGCAACGCCCATGTTTGGGATTGGGGAGGACGGGTGGTAATTTCCAACGTATCTTTCGTCACATCCGCCTTACCTTTCACCTTTCAAGGGCCACTCATGGAGAATGTCCGGCGATTCAAGGTACCCTTCTCCTATCTATTTACATTTTCACACTGTGTAACTCCTACTGCAGCCCCACCTGGTCCTATATTACCTCGATCATCAACACAAACCTCGCTCACCTCTCTTCCATCAAATTTGGAGCACACAATGATATGGATATGATGGAAATAGGTGAGTGTCCCAATCCTTCCGCTGGAGATATATGGAATAATCTGACCGTATATTAGGAAATGGTGCATTGACCATACAAGAACAACGTACTCATTTTGCTGCATGGGTGTTCCTGAAGAGTCCGATCCTTCTGTGGGTATTCACAAGCAGACTCTGTTTTTCGTCTCTTATTCTGATGAATACTTTCCAGCGGCACAGATGTGAGCTTTGTGCCCTGTTTCCTTGAGCGCATTTTCATGATGACCGACATGTTACCTTTTTAGATGAGTACGTTAACAGGTGCCCAGCTTGCTATCATTAAGAACACCGAGCTTCTGGCGTTCCACCAAGACACAACTGTGGGAACTCCAGCCGCACCGTTCAAAGCATACTCCACAGCCCCAACCACGTCACCCCCCGAATATTATTCCGGCACTTCCTCAAAAGGGACCCATGTCTTTATCATCAACACGTCGGCTAACGCCACAACGAAGCATTTTACGTTGTCGAGCGTACCTGGTCTAGGAACTTCAGGAAATTTCAAAGTTCATGATATGTGGACTGGAACCGATGTATCTGGCACATATGCGGCCACCACAAACTTCTCGATCAGTGTGGCGGCACACGACACAGCAGCATATCGTATTACCAAAGTCTGAAACTACCCTTTCCGATAACGTCTTGTACATTAAGCATTAGTTGACGATGCTGAATTGAAGTTGGAAGCAAAGTCCTTGAGACATGTGAGTGTGGGTCCGGGTTCCGAGCCCTTGTCACGGTTCACAAGTTGGTAACATCACCTGGTCGTGTTGAGTTGTGACATTAATGGACTGTCACAGTTAGGGCTGCACACCGTACCGTATACGGCATACGGCCGTATAGTTTACGGTTCTGACGGCGACGGGTTTGCCGTAACCGTAACCGTACACCCTTCGGCGGCAAGCCCGACGGCACGGTACGGGTGCCAATACGGCTGTTGACGGGCTAATACGGGCATACGGCTAATAGATCTTACAATAACTTTGTGAGTATTGGATGTATGCCCTCTCGTTGTGTTGTGATTGCACTTCTTGCCTCAAGGGACTGTTTTTGACAGCGGAATATCTGTAATATGCAAGAGTACAGCTGTTATTGATGATCTCACCAGGTACGTGAATCAGAACACATACCTCTGCACTAAATTTATGATTTGGCAGGAAGCGCGCCGTTCCCGTCAAATGTTTACAGGCCGTAAACTAATCTTAGTGTTGTATCTTATATCCCTCCGCCCTGATATGTCGCTCCCCTTCGAGCATCCATCACCAATGGGAAGAGGACGTGATACAGAGTGCAATCCTAGCACACAAAGTAGAGGGGTTGATGCTACAACCCTTCTTCTGTCATCTGGGGAGGTAAATGCATCATCACGCCAGTCTTTTGTGCAAATGCATCGACGAGGCGCATTTTCGAAGTCACGTGGGCCGTATACCCGTATCGAGCCGTCAACGGCCGTCAATTGACGGGCCGGACGGCGGATACCCGTACCGTACACCGTACCGTCAAAGGGGTGCGCTTGGGTGACGACGGGACGGATACGGCCACCGTAATACGGCTACCGTATCGCCGTAAATACGGATACGGCGTGCAGCCCTAGTCACAGTGCGTTCGACTTCAACTGTGTTTAGTAGTCGCGTCAGATATATAGCCATTTGCACCCCGATTACTACTTGCATGCAACGATGCAAATCACCCTGGATTCCTTCGCTCTGAAGCGTAACGTCGTCGTTACTTATTTCCTGCGCCCTTTTTCACCCCTTTCAACAGCTTTTACTAAAACCCTGAATTGCTTATCGCGATATGGCGAAGAGTTAGCGATATATGCAACCCCAGAAACATTCTCGTTGTCCGCAACAAACTCATCAAAATCGGCCTATTGTCGGTTCAAGTACGAAAAACAATTTTTTTCTAAATACAACATCAGTGGACCAGAGCCAACGGCGGTGGTATATAACACCAATGAAGCGGTGAGTGTAACAGGCCAAATGCTAACCAAGGTATTTCTCGCAATTTATGCCATTGTTGTACACTTACGACACTCATGTAGTCCCTTCTATCGATCCTGAAGCATCGCACTGTGGAGAAGACGGTGGAGAAGTGTGAGATGTCGATCGTGGAAGGTGGTCCCTCGACAGAAGAAGATACACTTGACGAGGATCGAGATGGTCTAGAAAGCAGACTTGTCGTACGGTTACATTGCAAGCATGGTAATGAGGTGCCCAAGTTGCATCCACTCACTTCGATGCTGATGCAAGACCCGTTCTGCAAGGTGTTGTGAAAACGCACCGTTTGCTCCTTCTTACGCCAACATCACTCATGGCGCCAGGCGTCCCCGATGCCTGCAACGAATCCAATTTGACTATAGGACCAAAAGCTGTGAAAGATATGATAGAGCATTTTCCATTGGCGAAAGGTGTAAAGTCTGATCCACAACTAATATGGAGTTTTGGGGAATCTGAGGTTGAGCTTCGGAGCTTGGAATCTTCAATTGACATTAAAGGTATCACATAACTATAACTATGGAGCGCTAATAGACGTATTTCAGGGAAAACCCAGTTAGCCACCGAACTTACCATCAGTGCAGAAGAATTTGATGTGTACAATGTATACGCATCTCCTACAACAATCGCGTTTCATTTACGTGAATTCAATGTGGGTCGTTCATTACTTTACTGGCCAATAGTTTGGCCACTCATACACTCAGGCCACTATCGCGTTCGCGGATTCTATGTCATTATCACTCGATCTCCGGTTCACCGATCCAGCCGCACCTCTTTTTATTGATATAGAAGGGGATAGCATCGAAGCACTTTTTGTCATCTCAACAAGCCAAGTACATGGAGCGGCGACCGGAGCCCCAAGTCAACATTATCAACCACTCGCTAACAAGAAACGTGAACGAGATGAGACACCGGTAGATCAAAATCGAGTCAAAAAACCAATTAAAGCTGCCCAGCGAATCGACAGAATGGAATCATTGCCCCGGAGTCCCCAAGTGCCCTCGTCTACAGCTGCCCTACAACTCTCCCAAAGAGATGTGACGATGCCGCCTCCAGCTTCTGTTCGGCCTGCAGCGCCCCATTCGCAGAACCTCCCTCAGGAACCCTTATTTTGGCCATCGTCCTCTCAGCTCTCCGTGACAGATGAAGTTGCACTCCGAGAGACAGGATTAGGCATAGAATACATGAACGCTGATGAATTAACCAATATGTTAGAGGGAGACGGAGAAGAAGTAGCATTCGATTTCTCGTCACAACCACCCACAGAGTGGGGGCAGAAGGAGCCTCAAGGACCCCCGACGAAAAGTATCGATCGCAACTCTTTTGGCATCGGTACAGACGACGCAGACTTAGCACCCACACAGGTTGCAGAGAATCCAAAGGTGCGCTATGCCCCGCCTTGACGAAGGCAGACGAATTAATGAGCAAAATAGCTGTTTCAGCCGCTCTTTGAAGATTAATCGGGTTTAGGTTTAACATGGATCATTGCGGTCTACTAATGTGGTCTACTTATATTCATCTAAATTCTACGAAGGTGCACTTTTCACAAAAAGACTTTGCAATCCGTCAACATCCAAGGCGTGTTAGAAATTGGAGCCATGTATTCTGCTAATGATACTCTAATTCGTTACTGTACGTACCATTCCAGAGGGTAACCAGCGCTGATATGGGCCACCACCCAGACAAAATATGTAAGACCGAATATGACCACTGCCTTGTTTTTAATATGACGGTAGAGGACTGGAACTGTTATAAGATGTGTGATACCAAGAAAGCAGTGGGAAGCCTGTGTCTTCCCACTTGGGGGGTCGGCTATGATGTTAGGGTTATACTTATTGACGCGTACAGTAGGGCCTAGTATTGCTCTTGTTTTGTGGTATTCATTGAGGATATTCACTCTATATGATCCGATGACTAGGTAGCCGAGTTATTAAGGATGTCGCAGATGGGAATTTGAGGTTAGTGAGGCTTTTGCGTAGAAAGAAGGGCCTGGATAACTTGACAAGGATATCTCATTTGTTATACATGTGTAGTCGTCCGAGGATGAGGAAGGGAGCATTGAGGTTAGAATCAAGTGGTCAAACAAATGGCATGGTCATGATTAAGATTTGTGTATCTTGGCTTGGATATTCTAGATTCATGCTGTCATTAAAAACGTGTACAACCATAGCTAAGGTGATTCTCGATGTCGGAATCATTTCGAGTGTAAGCTCTGCGTTAGTTGGATCTAATGTTACAAACCTCAGAAGAAAACAGCTGTTCAAAGGATAAGCGACTTGCCTCGCTCTTGCTGATAGTTCGCAGTTCTCCGGGAGCAGAAATCCTGCCTGTCATAGCACCCACACCGGCATCGATGGCCGTTCCAACGGCACCCTTCGTTGGCATCCAGTACCTAATTTCCTCTGGAATAACCTCGATGACCGAAATACGAGGATCATTTTCATCGCCCTTATGTGTGCCATCTTTCAAATCTCCAAAATAGGCAGAAACACTACAGTTACTTGTGAATCATGTTGAAGCATAGATGTGCAGGAAACAGACTATGAAGACCAATGTTTCTTGATCACTCCCTTATCTTGTGTGATTTTTGCCTTTCCAGAGAATCTATCAAATATTCAGATGTGAAATACGTTGGGGGAAAGAGACTTACGAAGCCCATGCTGTGGTACTGCCGTTGAGAAAACTGACGTTGACATTTGCGTCGTGTTCGATTTCTTCAAATTTATGGGACACGTTGTTGGCCAAAAAGACGAGCGACAACTGTGTATTACTATATGCTGGCAAGGGGATAAGCGGCTTGGACCGAGTGAAAATAAAAGTCGACAGAAATGGCTTCGTCGCGGGGCTGATAATAATTACATACGTGATGCGGGAGTCATAGCACGAGAATGGAGCGATCCATCTGCAGACCGTGTGGTAAGCATTCCGACCTTTGCTCCTTTAACAATCTCTTGGAGTCCTATCAATCCGAAAGGTAAATCAGGCGTTGGGAGCAGATAAAGGATACGGACCATTTATTTTCTCCTGAGGCGTTGCATCATTATTTTCTGCAGTTGCAGTGTAGGGGTCGAGACGGGAAGTGGCTGAGGACATGATAGATGGCTGACAGGGAGAGAAGAGTTTAGAAAAGCCAAGTCTCAGGAGGGTCTTATATATTTTAAGGCGGGGCTCTGACGTCGTGACAATTGTGTGACGTCATGCGACCAGCAAGTATATATGCCTGAGTCCAATCTGAATTTTTTTTAGTTTGACTTGATCGATATCTTGGGCACGGATCCAAATGAAAAGGGCGTATTCTGGTGAGCCGTCGACGATGTACACTGCAAGAATGCAAAGAGCGGCGTGATACTCATATGGACGTCGTAATTAAGCCATGAATGGGGGTCAATAATAAAGATGAACCAGAATATATAATACGTATATGCATCTATTGCAATCCGGGAATCGACGAGGTGGTGGCAGGCTGTGGTGTCATAGCGGGTGGTACTAGTGTAGCGGCGAACTGGTAAACATGGAAGCATAGGATCAGGAAGCTGGTACCTACGTGGCGCCATTTGTGGCCGTTGTCCCTCGCTAAATACTCTAGACAGGAGCACACCAACGCCCTCGAAAACACCGAGCAGGATACCACAAGCAACTGCAGAGCCAAGGGCAGATCTTGGACCACCTAGAAAATGACGTGCGTGGTAAATACAAGTTCATGAACAACACGTAGCTGACGATGGTTGTGCCAAGAAGCAACTCACTTCTTGCGGCTAGACAGCCACCTGTCATAAATCCAGAAATAATAGCATTCCAGGCGTCCTCCTTTTGTCGAAATCCCTTCACTGCACAATCAAACGTCGAAAACATTCCACCCCATACACCAAAATTACCACCCGTAACGGGGGCTCGGGCCTTCATCGACGATATTGCTCCAACGAAGCGCTCACCCTGCAGCAGTTCATTGAAAAAAGACACCTGTCGCATTGCATCCAAGACGCACCCGTGGAGAGTTCCTGGCACCTTTTATTCCATACCAAATACCACCACCAACAGCACCCATGGAGAACGCTCCACCAAAATCACTAAGAATTACCCATGGGCTGGAAAAAAAAAACACTGAAAATTTAGCAGGAGCTTGAAGTATGTATAAAATAGTAGACTCGCCAAGGGTCTCGTGTGTGATCTGCGTGGGCCATAGGTAATTATGTTAATAAATGAAGGTGAAAACGAGGGGAGAAAGTAAATTTGCAGAAAGCTTACCACAGCACGGGCTGTGAAACTTTTTGCTCCCAGGAAAGCACGTGGTGACCGGGTTTCGAAATCAGGTGATCCCCGACGCGTTTAATAAACAGACTATCTTTCAGAGAAATGTTGACTTTCTGTCGAATCACCATGCCCCCAGTCCCAACTCCCCAGTCGGTTGCAATGAGGCAGCTCAAGCAGCAAGTCTATGTCGACATTCCCTCTTCTCCTATTCCCCTTTCTCGTTACTCCGCTATGAGCAAACCCAACGCTACCTTACACGAGCATACCACCAGTATTGCAACAAGTGGACTCAAAGAAAACACGCCTTTGACACCAATCCACGGCGGCGCGACAAAACCTGGCCCCGTGTTCCGCAAACGCAAGCTTTCTGAACGCGATGATCCCCCGTCTACTCTCAGCTACCTTTTAAATACCAAGAAACAAAAAATTTCAAAATCTAGCATTCAAAAAAAAACCTCTGCACAGCCCTCGATCCCTGATCCCCTTTCTGCCGCAAATGCTCCTTTGGATTATCCCAATGGCTCCTTATATTGCCACCAATGTGCCAGGAAGTACGATATTGCAGGTAGACTATCTCACCCCCGTTGTATTCCTTCGTATTTATGCCCGCTTTCTATAAAGTAGCTGTCCAGTGCACTATGAAGATAGTTTCCACTACCAAGGACGGAACTACCAAAGAGCGGCGCTGTGGTGGGAAGTTCTGTGGAAAGTGCCTAAAGAGCCGCTATGGTGAGAATATTGACGAAATCAAAAACCTGGACAATGGAAAGCAGGAACATGAACACATACAACCAACAAGCTACACATTTAAGTGGGATCAATTCAAACGTCTTTCATTGTCACCGCTTACCGTTTGATTAGGTGTCCGAAATGTCGAGATATATGTAATTGTTGGTCCTGTAGAAGATCCAAAGGCCTAGAACCAACAGGGTGAGATGCTACGTTCTATAGGTGATTTTTAGGCTCTTTAACTTGTACAAAATAGGAGGCTAAACCACCCCGTTGTACCGGAAAACACTGCTGCACAAATCCACGCGCCGAACGCCAAGGCGATTAGTTTGAAAGGAAAGGCCGGAATTGCTAGCGCGCCCCGAAATGCATCGTCGAGCAAGGAACTAATAATAAAGAATGAATCGGCTCTGAAGAAACAGAGGTCAAAACCTCCAGCTCTTATCAATTGGACGAGCATCGCAGCCAATCTTAGTCTCGATCAAGCCGAGATGCGCTTCCAGATCAGAGAATTTACACTCAGATTCTCTTGTATTATGGAGCCGACCATTTCGAGAACTCATCTGGAAGAACTGGATTGTATCTGCAGTTCCTCCAGAAGCTCAGAAGATATCGCGGGCTGGGTAAGCGAGACTTGCGTTCGGGCAATCCTTTTGGGCGTGTTGTATCTCCTCATCGACAAGGACAACTATAACGTAGAAAAAGTGAGCACGTTCTAAAATTACCTTTACATTATGTTGATTTTTACTTTACTTCTCAAGCCAATCAGAGCTACAATCAAAGATATCCGTCTATCTGGGGCTAATTTGAACAAAATGTGGTTGGCCTTGTTATCATTACGGGAATCTGTGGCTCCAACTTTCGATTCGTCAAATTTATCTGAAGAACCAATTTTAACTTTCCCAGACCCGTTGCCACTACCATCTGTTTCGATTCACACCACTCGTAATATGCGCAAATCTGGTACGATCTCGGTTCAAGTTTCAAATTCGGCACAGATGGTCCCAGTCCTCAATGCCCTTGTCGAGGCAGCGCTTGATACAGACCTGGTACGCGAAGAGCTCGAGAACCGCGTGAGAGAGGGGAGGGAAACCACCCGAGAAGTCAGAGAGTGCTTAAAGAAAGAGCACGATGAATGGGACATCGAACGGAAACGTATAGAGTCAACACAAGACAGACCTAGAGATCTTTCCAAACAGGTTGGCTGCACTACGCTCTTCGATTCTACTCAAATAACTTACTCAACCCCGAAGTTGAAAAGGCAGGCTCACAAACAGCGTATCCAGCGCCTTGAAAATGCATTAAAAGTGGCGTTACCCAGTTTTGCTCCACGGTTTGCACCTTTGGGACACGATAAAGCTGGTCGCGTATTCTACGCACTCTCTCCCGGAGTCACCGAAAGGAAAACTGCCTTAGACTTCATCACTTCAAACACCACTATGAAATATAAGAAGAGAGGGAAAACGAAGGCGCAGGCATGGGACGAGGATGAAAGAAGAATGATGAAGAAATGGTCTTGCTTTGTGGGAGTGTGGGGAAAAAGGCCTTCAAATGAGATGCAGTCGTCGGGTGGGGGGAGGACTGTGAACCATATCTTCAATCGGCAATGGAAAGGTGATAATCCAGATGCGAATGACAATGAGAAGGACGGGGACACTGAGAACTGGTGGGGATTTTATCAACCTAAGGATATTCGGAACCTCGCGGAGTGGATCGCTACTTCGCTGGTAACGGCCGATGAAACCCCCAACGATTCCCACTCATTGGTCAAAAATCTTGAAGGTTATGCCACGCTGCTGGAATGGAGGATCCGGGAAGACAAGTATGAAACAGTGAATATAGAGTAACTATATAAAGTTTCTTGGCATCTTCACACTCCCAAGACGAGTCCGACATTTCAGTTCAGCTACTATATACTGTGACATCGACGTTTCTAGAGTAATTAATTCCTAGAGTATGTAACCTAGATACCCTCCACATCTGTGACGCTAGAATGTTGGCGGACAATTAACATTTCAAGGTCATCTTGGGTGATTGGACGCTCAATGTAGAGTGAGAATTTATCCGCGAACCAAGCCGCTAAGACGTGCTTGCACTGTCAGAAACTTCATTAAAATTGACCACCACGCTACAAGCTGGACGTACCATAATGTGCGAACCGCCCATCAATACTGCGTAAATAAAGGCAGGGCAGCTACAGTAAAATGTAATAGGAGAAATAGTCATGCCCAAAGTAACTTTGTAGGTCGCAACGGAGCCATGGACCTCATAATGTGGATAACTCCCTGGCGTTGTATATTTGATCACTGATGGGTCAGTCGATTGGAGGAGATTAACGAGCAGGGAGACCACAAAGACACTGACCATTTTCTTTGTCAACGATATCCAAAGCGGCGATAATTATATTTTCAGGGAGTACAGAGTGAAGTTTAGACACCAAGTCGTCAGATACTGTTGGAATACTTGTATTAATGCTACATCCTGAGCTTGGAAAACTAGGTCTTGGAGTAATACATACATGTCTGAGTCCCGAGCCCCGCCTGATCCACTGAACCTAACACAACAGCAACAAGATGAGAAAGTTCAGAGGATGGCATCTGGAAGACTGCCACAGGTAAAGCTCATTATTTAATCCACATACTAAGGCAGAGATGCAACCCGCTCAAACTTAAGCAAATTCCCCTCAAAACGGACAAACCATCTACGAACCATCAGCCTGGTGGAGTATCGGATCTTGCCTAATTGGGTGTACAGAATTGAGCTGGTTGGGATGATATAGCCGTGGAGGATTAACTTGCGAGGACTCGAGAAGTAAGAACGCGAAATTCCCACGGCATACTGTGTTCAACCCAAGCGAACTAAACGGAGTGGGGTGCTAGGGCGTTCATTCGATCACTCAACTAAAGACTAATCTCGTTCAAAAAGTTAAGGTTTGACCCGGTTTGCTTGCTAGGTCTGCTTACATGATCCAACTTCCTGGAAGAGCGGAGAGTGAAAGCAAAGATGATATACAAAAGTTTAGAAAAGTTACGACTCATTCCATGGCACTCAAGCAATCCAAGGCCAACGACTAGTATTTTCAATGTCTCGAAAATACCTTATTGTGTTTGCTCAAGTTCACAATGAATTTCGCATGCCAGAACTAAGATCTGTGGCGGAACTACATGGCTTCAAGTTTTCTTTGCCTTCAGCTGTGGATGATCAAGATCCTAGTAGGCCGTATATGATCCTAGATATGGAAGAAGAGGAACACGCCCGAACCTTAGCCAAAAGGTGTATCCTAGTCAAGTCCGTGAACTGCCCACCTGGACTACGGAACATCGCTGAAAGATTGTTGCAGATCTGTCTATGAATTCTACGGGCAAGGTTCAACTTACGAAGAACTTCATCAAAGCAACCGCAGGAGCCGGGCACTGTGGTCTCGCTACATCTCTGATACCTCGTTCCGATTTCTCGTGACCGCACACAACCATAAAATTCCTCAAGCCCGTCAACGTGAAGTGGTGGAGAGCTTTTCCTATATGGAATTCTTGGGCAAAATTGATATGAAATCGCCTGAAATAACCTTGGCTTGCTTTGAAGAATGTATGTACCGATGTTCGGTAACGCACCGTTAAGATCCTCAAAACGGTCGTGTTTTTAGATGCATCCCGCCACGGAATCATTCGAAGTAAACACGAAGGGGATGGTCAATTTCGCCAAGTATATTTTGGTAGGTTGGTATGTACCTTTGCTTGGTGATCGATTTCGTGATATAAGATTAATTGTGAAACCCGGATACTCAAAGTTAGAGGAAGGGACGGCTCGTTCGTTGATCGCTAGATTTGACGTGAAGAAACGCGCCTATTACGGAAACACAAGCATGGATTCAGAGATATCTTTGCTCATGGCAAACCAGGCTTTAGTACACACCTTTACTAATTTTCCATTTATCAAATTCACGCTCATGAATCCTCATGATAGGCCTCACCTGGTAAACTCATTTACGATCCTTTCATGGGAACTGGAAGTACAGCTTATGTGAGCCTCAGTAGTCTAGATATGTTTGATATCTTAATCTCGTACACAAGCCCGCTGTGCACTTCGGGGCCCTTGTACTTGGGTCGGACATTGATGGACGTCAGATGCGAGGGAAAGGCCAGTGGAAGAATTCTATTCAAGATTGGGATGCTGAATACCTCATAGGAAATCCGCCGGGTGTCTTACGGGCGGCAAGCCAATATGGTACTGTTTCAAGGATCATTGATCTGTGTACCTTTGACGTAACGAGGAATCCTTGGAGACGCGGAGCAATCTTTGACGCTATTGTCACCGACCCTCCCTGTGAGAACCACCATATCATGGGCTATCTTGGTCGTTTACATTCTGTTAGACGGCGTCCGAGCCGGCGCGAAAAGACTGGGCCGAAAGAAGGAATTGACACCTTCTCAGCTTACGACATTCATGGAGCATCGGATGTCGCCGCGTCTGTGAGTTTGTTAGGCGTGTAGGGGTAGGTTTAGAATAACCTTCGAGGCTGTTAGGGACGATCAGCCTTATATCCCTCCTACGAAGCCGTATGAGCTGTCAAATCTCGCTGTCGATCTCGTGACTCTGGCCCGGTATTTGCTTAAACCTGGAGGCCGGCTCGTGTTTTTCCTCCCAACAGTCAATGACGAATACACAGAAATTGACATTCACCAAATGATGTGCGAGGGCATGGAGGTCATTGCAAACTCGTTACAAGATTTCGGGTCCTGGGGGCGTCGCGTAAGTCCGGCCTCAAAATCTACGAAGTGTTGAGGCTCAATGATTTTGGTAGCTCGTGACAATAAAGAGGATCAATGACGTCCACTATTCCCCTCCGCCATTCCTAGAACCTCAAAAGGAATCAGCCATTACACATGTCCCAGCTCACAAAGATTTTCGCGAGAAATATTTCCAAGGCTTCAAGAAAGAAGCCAATGACGCTGATATAATTCATGTATTACCTGCAAAGCAAAATCCGCATTAACAGAACAGGGCCCACCACAACATTGTAGCATGTGCACCATCAGTCTATGACGTAGAACCACAATAACGGGGTATAAACTTTTGGACATCTACGGTTGATCTGTACGCCTTATTTCAAGGTTTTGTTGGACTTTTTGTTCATCCAGCTCCTTCCTAGCTTGTCTGCCCTCAAGGAAGAATACTGAGGTTGCAGATACCATGATGATTGTCCCATTAAATATGAGGGCTCGGCGCATGTTCAAAGGTGGATGAGCCTCACTACTTGCACGTAAAGCCCCTTCCGCTACGCGGAAAATTCAAGTTGGAGGCAGTTCTGAGCAACGAAAAGCGGAAGTACATACATAAGACAAACACGAATGCGCATAGATTCCCGCTGAGAGATGCGTGAGACTGATGTCGATAAGAGGGATTTGGTGACTCACGAAAACCACAGCAATGCCGAACAAGCGTTTGCATTCCTGGTGAGCTCGCAGCCAAGTTCGAGGCCCACTGGGAGGATTACGACAGAACATATGCCTATTAATGCCATGATGGTAAAGAGACCCCCGATGTTATTAGGTTTGACTAAAGTAAAGCTGTTTGATCAAAGTAAAAGATTTAGAGCACTAGCACCATACCTGCCCATATCAACGACAGCCAAGCACCGGCCAGAATAGGCACGAGGACCTTTGCAGTTAAAGCCAAGTGGTGAGTGAACACGCGATCAAACAACGGCGCAGTGATAATGGCTGCTACAATTCCCGATAAAAGAAGACAGGCACCCATAAATCCGCTCTCATCGGCAGAATAACCTGCAGGTTGCTAAGGAACGGATGATTAGGCTTTTCTATGGGGACATTGAACGGATACTTTCCATGACTTGGGCGGACAGAACCGCAAACGTGTTGGCCCTGAAAAATAATTATAACATATTTCTGCTAAGGGAAACCGATAGTACTAACCCCGCGACGAGGGTTCCAAACAAGATCATGATAATGCCGAAATCAACTCGCTCTCGTATGGTCATACGGGCATTAGGAGAGGTTGGTAAGCCTGACATTGCCCGAAGGAGGGAGAGCAGTGTTTCGGAGGGTTTTGACCCAGCATAAGCTAAGTCGCAATTAACAATATTGCCAGCTTGATCGTATAGACCTGCTCACTTGGGGGGATAGGGGGAGAATCTCCAACGAGAAGCACGAAAGGAATGGCGGCAGTCGAAAGGACCCCAAGGACGAGAATCTTGGTGTCAAGTTCAAATAGATAAAGTTGTACTTCAATAAACAAACTGACAGATCTCCGGGTATCTCCAACTAGAGGGCTTAAAAGTTGACCTATGGCACCTCCGAGGGGATTTGCTGGATTGGTGTCGGTTAGATTATAAAATATGATAGATACAAGGATCATACAGATGGCGACTATCATAGTAGCAGTAGTCCTCCCTTTCAAGTCAAACCACCTCTCGGAATAGATTGGTCCCATAATTTGAAATACAGGCTGTGCTATGGAGGCAAATACCTAAATGGGGGATTAACATAGTATTTTCCCATCAAGTTGGCAAGAATAAGTACATGCCTGCCCCAAGATTATAAGCGCATATGACTCTCTTTGCGAGAGCGTTCTTGTCGTACCAGAGAATCGCAACCAAGCGGACAACAGGAGGGTTATTGCACCAAGGTCACACTGTCAAACGTTATAGGTTTGCGCGTTGACATATCGTGTTGAAATGAATCTCACACATCTTCGTATCCCGTACCTGGATACCACAATCGGAATCATGAAAGCGACTGGCATGTACATGAGTGAAACAATGTTCCCAAGCCAGTTGACTTCATCAAGTGTGAACCCAAACTCTTTCACCACTGACATAAGAATTAGTTCTGACGTTGGCTGCGCTTGGGGAGGCTACGAACTGTTATTAGAAATAGGACCAAACCACGGCCACGACATGGCGGCGACGATGTTCATGACAAACTATCCAATGATAAGCAACGAATAACGAAGCGATCAGTGATATTAAACTACCAAGCCAAGTAAGCCCGCAAAACGACGCTTGTAGAGTCGGTAAACCATATTATCGGAATACAAACTGAGACTTGCGGCAGCATCGAGGATGGTAGTGTTAATTTGATTGAGCTCAACGACGGAATTCTTAGTGTCCTGTTCTGTAACCGAAGACCTATCAGGCATAGTGAGAGCAAACAAAGATTCGGGCGCTGTGGGTGCGCTGGTAGGCTATTTACGAATACTCGCGTATAGCTTGGGGTGGTGAGGAAGGATGTATGATGGTGGGGACAGTGTGGAAAGGAATCGACGAGTACATCTAAAGAAGGGAGAATAGTGGCATTCGGCTGCCAGCGCCATTGGACCTGGTTTGTCCCAAAAGAGTGTCGAACCCAAACCGGTCCGAGTTCAGCCGGTCACGCGTCATACATATGATGGAAATTCGCATGTGCCGAACTTGGGCCATACTACAACATGAGCGAATACTGGGTCTCCAAGAAGAAGTATTTTTGCAAATATTGCGATATATACATCTCTGACGATGCTCCCTCTCGTCAACAACATGAGAATGGCATGCGTCACAAAGGGAACACCGAGAGATTCATTCGAGGGCTTTACAAGGGAAGTGAGAAACGGAAGAAGGATGCAGAGGACGAGAAACGAGATATGGCAAGGGTAGAACAAGTGTGTAACAAACAACCTCTTGATATGCACCTCTTGGTTGTTGAACTTATCAACAGGCTGCCCAAGCTGCATTTGCACAAGATGTAGCTTCTGGACTCGTGAAGCCGACAAGTGTTCCCACTGCATCTACTTCGTCCGCACCCCGAAAACCTGCCCCCAAACCATCCAACCCGTTTACAAACTACTCGACGGCTGCATCACTGGGATACCAAGATCCAGATGCTGAACGATATTCGGCAGAAGCAGAGCGCCGACGCACCCAGGGTGTTGTCGGTGATTGGGAGATAATCCCGACGTCTGTGACACCATCCACAGGGTTGGCCGTCGATGCTTCTGGGAGTGGAGGTGTTGATTCAACATCCAAACGAGCGGCGGAAATGCCAGTAGACGAAGAAGATTCTCGACAATACAAATTACGGAAGAAAACTGTGACTTTAGGTGAAATTTACGATCCTGGGCTGATACCCATCAGAATAAAGAAGAAAGAGGAACTGGTTGAGCCTCCCCCGATTGTTTTACCTCTGACACCTTCCCTAGAGATGCCTACAGCAACAAATGCGCCGAAATGGACGACAGTTCAGTGGAAGCGCCCAGAGGAAACCATAGAAGAGGAACGCATAGAACAGACGGCAGCTCCATTAAAACCGCTGATAAAGACAGAAGGAACAACAGATCACAATGAACATCTCTCTGTCACTGTCACTGGACCTTCGATTGAGACACCGACAGTGAAAAAGGAGGACTCACCTGTACCGGCAGAGACGGTATCATCGTCAAACAGTATTTTTCGAAAACGGAAGACCCCGGCTGGTGGAAGTAGAGGAAGGCGTGCACCATGATGATCTAACTATGGCCTGAAATTTCTGTCGATGATATTTAGCTGCCACTATTCCGATGTATGTCAAACTATGTCATTTATGCCTTTCTGATCATTGATGTTCATATATGATCAGGACTTCCAAAGCCAAATTTCCGGTTCCGATCAATTCGAGAATTTCACTTTCGTGGACGAAATAGTCGTTTCCTTCTCTTGCCGGACCACGCATGGTATATGATGCCTCGAGGCCGTGAGCAAGCTTATTATAAAGCCATTTACATATGACGGAAATAATAAGTCCTGAGACGTTCGTGAATTCTTTAATTGGGTACAACTGGGTATCGGGACGGTACAGAAATAAACTTGATTTTAACATCAGGACGGTGGGAGAGACAAAATTATAACTCCTGCATTTTGTGAATCGACTCTACAAGGTATTTTTTGCCTGAGGGGGTTTCTTCGTCAGGGGCGGTCACGAACACGATGCTATACGGCTTACGCTTCCATTGCGCGTATGAGCGCACCCTTCAAGATTGGTATCCCTCCCTGAGAGTGGAGGCCTTTGCCGACAATCACCCTGATGAATGGATGTCCTTTTGTCAGGGCGTCTCGAAGAGCTTTCTCTGTTATTTCGATCGCTTCACCGACACGCAATCCATGAACATCAACCGTTTGCGGTCCTCGGGAGAGGTTATTCGCTGCGTACCATTCATGATATTATTATTTGTAGATGATGTTTTATAAGTGTAGCATCGGACAGACCTACCTATGTAGAACCGACGCGCTGCGCTTTCATGTAATTTCCGAGCGCGGATCTCAGATTCTCTGATGTCTGCGCGCAAAAACAGAGCGTCTTTTATTCGGGATTCATTAGAGGCCGCCTGTAGCTCATTCTTCAACCGCGACCGTGCCTTCTCCTCCTCTCTCGCCTTGTTTCTTAACATTTCCGCGCGCGATGCGAGCTTGGCCGGAACGCGTGTCGAAATGACACTGGTTACGCTCGTTTCGTCTGTTTCCGTTTGGAGGGATTCCGTTTCTGAGAGTTTGTCGGGATCAGGGACAGGACCTTCGATGGGCTGGGACAAATACTCAACGGTAGAGGCGGGGGCTGGTTTCGGAGGCTCAGCTTCTGCGGCTGGCCCAGGTATCGATACTGGCGCCGGTGCCACCGCTACCTGCACCGGAGCTAACGGTGATGGAGGTTTGACTACGGCACCGCCAGATGGGCCTGAGGGAACTGGGACAGGAATAGGTAGTGGTGGCACCTCGATAATGATCGATTCGACGACTGATGGGACGATTGTTGTAACACTGAACCCCGGTGGCAATTGTTGATCTGAGAACAAGGGAGATAGCTCCCTCTTTGACTGCGGAGCGATTGGGGTTCTAAGCTCGTCATTATCAGTGAGATCCCATCTTTGTGCACCTGGAGTTCTAAGCTCGTCTGGGTCACTGAGAGGTTCCTCATTTGATCTGTTGTACCTTATGCTTGAATTAGGTACAGGAAGAGGCGCGGCTGTGCCTACAGATGGTGCGTATATTCCGTCTGAATCTTCGCCATCAGGAAGTACTGTTGGCTGGGCCCAGTTCGTCTGAATGTATCGAATAGTTGAGTTCGGCACGGGAAGAGGAGTTGCAGCTGTGATAGATGGAGCATGAGAAGCGATGCTCCTTTCATGTCCGCTGAAGTGCCCTGGAATGATATGCCCAACACCAGCATCGTCAGAGGTAAAGTTTTCGACGCTAGATACTTCGTGTATAGGCGACAGTCGACGGGGTAAGTGGATGTGATCTTCCGTAGCGTCAATTCCAATCCCCTCAGACACTAGGGTTGACGGAGGAGTGGGTAAAAGTACATAGTTTGGAGAAGGGGTATTTGATTTGGAAGCTTCCCCGACAAATACACTCGGGAGATATTGAGGTTTGGGGGAGTTGGAATTCGCCTCTGACTCCCCTTCGAGAAAGAAACTGGGTGGAGATGGCGGTCTGTTGGCGGGTGTCATTCGGGCACGTTGGCTGAGGTCTCGAGATGGGACATGAAGAGGGGTGAAGGATTGGGGGTTAGGCGCTAGTCGTGGTGTGGCTGAGGGTTGATAAACTCGAACGTGGGAGGACCTTGAGCGGGTGGACCTATGGCGGCGCTTGGTTTCGCTGTGCGCATGCGGGTTGATAGTTGCGAACACTACCATGCCAAGGGCCGTCCAAAGTAAAACTACCATCATCCTTGATATGTTTTGTGTAAAAAAAAGGTCCACTACAATCCGCAGGCCATAGGCTAGATAATGATCGAGTGAATTTGTGTGGTTAGAAAGATGATGGACAACGGCGCCCTCCCAGAGGCCCAAGAGGGCTGGGCTGGTTCTCCCTAAGGGTTCTTCGAGGCCCCCAAGAAATACGCGCAGTCCGAGGCCGGTCACGATTGAAAGAATAGTATCCATAGAGTATCGGGTGCTAGTTGTGTTCGATGAATATGCATCGCAGTGCAAGACCACGATGTATGTGCATGGATGTGGCACTTTGTAGTGCCCTGCCTCGTGCAAATGGACAGTGTATCACGGGAAGTGTCGCTGAGCTCCACTAAAATGAAAGGCTCGAGGCTAGGGTTATAGCTGCCGCGTGTGCAACAACACTAGTCTAGGATCCGTGATTACAAGATAGGTTGCTTTAGGTTTGGATTGTAATGCTGCGCAGTTAACGCGGAGAAGATAAGGTAATGCGCACCTATAACCGATGGCTGCAATTGTTAGCGCAATGCTCTCCGAGCACTCAAGGTTCAGAGTTCTCAGTTCAAACCTTCACAGCCTCATCCACCAACGTGATATGGTACGGTCACGTGCTATTCTAGCTTTGTTCAAACATTCCTACTTCCGCAGTCCTCATATATTCAGACGCGTTAGTTTGCGTTTCTGTCAAAACATCCCCGGCTCATTCTTCACGTCGACCTACACCGCTACCCAATAATATGGCCGTTCGCCGGAAGCCAGCTCCCAGAGTTCAAACCCCAGACACACAAAACCAACCTGTCGATCCTAGTATCGTCCGGTATAGCCTTTCTGACGCGCCCCTCCCTGTCCCTCCCAGCCCAGAGGTGGAAACAACATTAGAAATCTATAATCACAACAATCACACCGTAGATAAACTCCTCCAGGAGACCTACTCCGAAGTTTTTGGTATTGATAACCATACACCCGATACACACACACACCTCCATGATTCTAACGAAACCCCGCCGCCGCCCCAGAGTAACGACATCTATGCGCCTAAAGATCTGTCCCGTGGAGAATACAAGCCGTACCAACCTGGGCAGTACCTTGCACCAATTATCACGGGTGAAACGCTCCAACTAGATGAGCAAGAGTTGACACCAACTTCGAACCCTAACCCGTTCTCGGATTCCAAGACGTCCTTCCAGACCGCACCTCAGAACTACTACTATGACCAGGACTATCGACCGCCATCCGCCCATTCCTATATATCTGAAGGAGAGACCCTTCCTGCAGGGTCTGATGGCGACCATTTTCAGTACACCTCAGGGGCTTATGCGTCGGGAAACTACTCTCGTGCATCATTCATTCCACCACGTTCCCGTTCTCCAACTCCTATTGTTGATGGCGAAGATTACTATGTTGTAAACGGCGACGGTGTGCATTACACTGAATATTCACACTTGACCTATCAAGATCCTGAAAAAATAGCCCTTAATCAAGGGCGTCTCAATCCTTATTTTGAGCACCGTTACCCCGTGCCTGGCCAAACTATTGTTTACGACCCAGAGCCCGATACTCCCACATCGCTGCAATCTTCTTTACCCGAAACTCCCCTAGAGACCCGGCATTTTGGCCCAGCCCCTTCGGGACGCATCGTTCGTCGGCGAAAAACCAAAAAGCGTGTCCAGACGACTAATGGAAATTTCGTCATTGATCTGGACATTCCAACCAAACTTGTCCTCCCAAGGCGTGGGGAGCCGGAGACGATGAAAACAAGGTATACGGCCGTGACGGGTGACCCAGATGATTTCGAAAGAAACGGGTTTTTCCTGAGGCAGAATATAAGTGGTCGAAGAACAGAGCTTTTTATCGTAATCACGATGTATAATGTGAGAGTTCCCTAAGATTATGTTGAAATAAACACTTATGGTAATTCAGGAAGACGAGATTCTGTTCTGTAGGACCATGTATGGGGTGATGCGAAATATTGCACATCTCTGTACGCGCAAAAACTCACAGACTTGGGGTCCAAACGCATGGGAAAAGGCGAGTTACATTTTTTTTAAAAGGAAAGCCTTTCTCATAATGATATGAAATAGGTCGTTGTGTGTATTGTTGCTGATGGACGACACAAGGTCCATCCGCGTGTTCTAGATTGCCTGACCTTGCTTGGCGTATATCAGCCTGGCCCAATGACAAGTAGTTTCGATAAGAAGGACGTCACCGCCCATCTTTTCGAATATACCACGACTTTTGGTCTTGATTCCAATCTCCATTTTAAATATCCGGATAAGGGGATTGTGCCAACCCAAATTATGTTTCTGCTAAAAGAAAAGAATCAAAAAAAGATCAATAGCCACCGATGGTTCTTCAATGCATTCGGACCCTTGTTACAGGTAAGTTAGTTGTTCCCTCGCATTGAGACTTAGATTTAAGTTCCCCCCCCCCCTCCCCCATCCCAGCCGAATGTGTGTGTTCTTCTTGATGTCGGCACGCGGCCAGGTAACAACAGCATCTACCGTCTTTGGAAGGCTTTTGATGTCAATTCGAATGTGGGTGGGGCATGTGGTGAGATAGCAACATACAAAGGCAAGAACTGGTCCCTCTTAGTGAATCCACTTGGTTTGTCGCATTACTATCGGCTATTTGCACCGCTAAATTTGCTATGTAGTGGCCGCTCAAAATTTCGAGTACAAGATCAGCAGTATTTTGGACAAAACTACCGAATCAATGTTCGGCTACATCAGCGTTCTGGTTTGTACACACCCAAAAACTTCCTCGGCTTAGTGTATTCACTTCTTATCAGCCTGGTGCTTTTTCAGCATATCGGTACATGTCGATTCATGTTCCTGGTAACTCTTCAATGACACAACTTACAGATACATCGCCTTGCAGAATGACGATAAGGGTCAAGGCCCCCTAGCATCCTACTTCAAGGGCGAGGTGTTGCACGGGCGCGACACTGATATATTTACATCAAATATGTGTAATTCCTAGTCCTTTACCTTCCCTTATCACTGGCTAATGTAGTTCCCAGATCTCGCTGAAGATGTAAGCCAACTGTAAGTTTAAATTTGGATTTTACCAAACTCAACTACCTGCAGCGCATATTGTGCTTTGAACTTGTTGCAAAAGCAAATTCTAGCTGGTCAGATTTTCCTACAAGCGGGTCTTACTTCGCCTAATCCGATTTTAAACATAGGGTATTGAAATACGTGAAGGGCGCAATTGGGGAAACCGATGTTCCAGAAGCCCTCCCAGAGTTCATTAGCCAACGGAGGCGATGGCTGAATGGGTCATTTTTCGCAGCTACATATGCCATTGCACATGTTGGCCAGATCATGCGATCGGGTCACAGCTCTATCCGCAAGGTTATGTTGATGGTGGAAACTGTCTACAATATTATTAATCTGATCTTTTCATGGTTCAGTATTGTGAGTTTAACGCCACCGAATATGAGAATCCCCGCTGACATCTTAAATCAGGGAAATTTCTATCTGTTTTTTGTGGGTCTTCATACTCTACACATAGCGACTGGATTGAATCAAGAATTCCAGGTCGTATTAACATCGTCCCTCGAGGACCCATCGTTTCGTTTAAAGGGGGTAAAGTTCTTCAACATTTTTATTCAGGTACATGCCATGCCCTCGAAATGTGACCTTCAACCCATCTCACGAATATTAATAGTACATCATGGCTTCCATGATGGTAGCATGTTTCCTTATTTCTACAGGAAACCGACCCCAAACGCAAGCCACTTTCTATTAACCTAATGTTTCAGATTAACATGTCGAATCGAGCAGGACAAAATGGAAATACAAATCGATAGCTATTGTGCTCAGTGTCCTCATGATTTACCTGATATTTGCATCCGTCATGTGTGCAGTCCAAGCCGCGAGCCAGGGCGGTTCCGCAAATTCGACCATGCTCTTCAGTGTTGTCGTCATTTATGGCTGTTCGTACCCCTTATCCCGCCCCGGAATAATTGACAGACCCATCCCAGTGTATCTTTTCTCAAGCATTTTGGCATTTGACCCTTGGCACATGATTACAAGTTTCGTTCCATATATGTTGCTCTCCCCCACATATGTCAGCATCCTGAACATGTAAGCCTCTTTCTTTTAAAAATATGGCCCCGACTCACGTATTCCTTCAGTTATGCTTTCTCTAACCTTGATGATGTCGGTTTTACGTTGCCCTTTTCTATACCTCAATTGACATTCTCATCTTGCAACATCAATTGCGTTACAGATATCGTGGGGAACAAAGCAGGATTTGGTGGTCGTCCCTGATCTTCAAGCAGTAGTTCAGGACAGTCAGAAGGGAGTCGATGTGGAATTAGAAACACCTGACGACACCACCATCTACGAGGACGCCTTGATGAATCTTAAGACACGAAAGCCTGTCATGGAGCTTCGTCCAGCTATGGAATTGGGTATTGTGGAAAAGGAACAAATCGCTAAAGACTACTATGCTAGCGTCAGAACTAATGTGAGTCGGCGTTGTGTACTCACCCCCGCCTATTAACTGTCTGCTTAGGTTTTATTGACTTGGGTACTATCAAATGTAATGCGCCAGCTTGTCTCTCGTTGTAACACTCCCTTTCTCATTATTTAAATTCAGGGCCTCTTGTTGGTCTGCATCCTGAGCAGCGCCGAGCCTTCAGGCACGTTCAGCAGGGAGCAATCGACCAATTGGACTAAGAGCTATCTTGTCTTCATCCTCGCCTTTACTGCGATCACGAACGCAGTCGTACGTTCCCTACTTGATCGATTGCGCCAAAGTAACTGAGAGTTAAAGGACAGCGCTTTATTGGATCGACATTATATCTCATGGCCCGAGCAATCGCAGGATAAATTGTATAATCGTTATTCATATATATATATATATATAGCCCGACAATGACCGAGTCAATTGACGAACTCATAGGTAGTCAGTTTGTTATTCAAAGAAATATATAATCATAGAATGATTGGTGATGATGAGGTGGTGAGATGAAACCCCTCTTATGAGGTGGGTCAAAACGAAGAGGCCTCGATCCTCGACGGAACACCATCCGTGCTGGAGATCGGGAAGGTGAGGATGCAGACCTTCGTTGTTGGTTATTGCGTTCCCAAACTCGACTACGCATAGATGCTTGGAGGGCAAGTTTTTGTCGAGGTGTCCTATCATTTTCAGACAACAGGACGGGATCGGGAACGAATTCAGGAGCCAGAGAAAGAGATTCCACACTAACGACTAGACTAGCATCATCCCAGGATTCATCCCCATCGATATCTGAGCCTTCGATGACCGAACAATCATCACTGTCAGAAATGTGAACAGGCACATCTTCTGGGACAGCTGAAAGTATAGGGTTAGAAGAAAGGGGAGGTTGCTGTTCGGCATCAGAATCAATTTCTGATAGGTGGTCAGCATCGCTATCAGGGTGCGACGAGTAATCAAGATCCGTCACGGGGGGCGTGTCCAGTGTAATTGGTACACGATAATCAGGATGGGTGACATTGGGCCGTAGCAGATAGGTAAGACGGCGCCCTGATACTTCTTTGCCTTACATGACTGGATATGAGCAGGCATTCTGTGCACAAGCAAAGAGATGGGACTGACTGAAACTAACAATTTCGTGGTACCGAGCACAACAGTGGACTATATAACGAGCGAATGAGTCGTCTGTGATGGACCAGACTAACTGGAGTGGTGTACGAGAAACTTCAAAGATTGTTTCGGTCTCTCCAATGAGAGTTCCCATAGTTTGAAAGTCCCCTGCAATCGTATTCCTGGTGTCGGGGGCTAACATTGTACCGCCAGCCTGCAACCATTCAAGAACCTCATGCTCAATATCACGAACCAAGGCCTCCACTCGAAAGCCGGATTTCCGTAGCTCTCGACGCATGCCTTTGAGGCTGAGAGAGAAACGCCCTGCATTTGCAGTATTGGGATCACACGCTGGAGTGACAGTTGTTGCGAGCATTGTACTTCGGGGAAGGTACGGTGGAAGAGGCTCGGGAAAAGTAGGTGTAGTGTGTGGGGTTTGGAGAGCATAATCACTTTTTGCAGCTGTGACGATGTGTGGATTACCCGTAAACCGTGCTAAAATGACATGGTAAGATTCGAATAGAACCAACAGTGTTCCTTTACCATTGTCTTTACGCCTTACCCATCTCTTGCCTTCATTGAATTCCCTTTTCAGTTTATTTGAAGGTGCTGTGGGCGATGATAATTGTTGCTTGGGCTGGAGATGTGCGAATCTGCTTGAGAGCCCTGGATTCCGCAGGATGGCCGGAAATGAAAGGGGAGCTGGGGAGTCTGCCATACTAATGTGTTTTAACTTTCGGTTAGAACAAGGATAACAATATGAAGGAGATGAAGGAGAAGTCCTCGGATTCAAGCGCGAAGAGTGGAGTCAAAGTGCACCCTCTAATCTAATCTGACACAAAATCAATACATCTACTAATATTTTTACTAGTTCAAAGGTTATTGTAGATAGCTAGACTAGAATGATTATATCATATGCTACTAGGTCATTTATGTAAAAACCACTGTATGGAATAGTCCATCATCAAGAAGTCACTCTCTCCAGTCTGTAGCTGTAAATCTGAATAGGGTTATGTTACTGGGAAGAGGGTATCAACCATTTGGGCAAACTGTTTGTAGAGCATGCTGATTGGTGGTTCCAAGGCAGGTAGATCACGCATGGGCTGTGGTCGTGAAACATCCACAGCTAGATTTTCAGGCCGGCACCACACCACCAAGTCCTGGAATTCGTACGGCACATCCTCCGAGAATCTGACAGATGGAATATCCTCAAAGTCAGGAAGATTCAAATCCATTGAGTCCTTGTCAATGTTTCCATCCACAGCCTTCTGTTTCTCCTGTGTCAGAATTTGCCTTTGGACTTGCTTTCGTGGTGAAACTGTTGAAGAGGATGATGGGTGACGATCTTGACGAAATGCAGAAGGTGTTATTGACTGGGTCAGAATGCATCCAGGATCAACCTCAGCTGGCAGTGAGGGCGGAGGCAGAATCATTTTTGGAGAGAAAGGTTGCCACAAAGGCCGCAGGGTGTCTGATGGAAGATTAATGGCTATGTTGTTTAGATGTGAATGCTCTTGAAGGAAGTGATCAACAAGCTGATTGAGGCGGTGGCCATTAGCTGATCTGTAGCAGCCTTATAAGGTACAAAGCTGTACATTAGAACAAGCCAAACCAGGAGACAGTTTCAGCCAACCATTAATAGGGCATGGAAGCGAAATTCGAGGCATGTGTGCATTTTTAATGTGCTCTTGAAGCACCTCAATTGAGGTATGGGATCGAACATTACACCTTGGTAAATTGCATGTGCTTCCAGAAGCCTGAAAAGGGTTACAAGTATGAGCAGCCAAACTTATGGGATGCATAGAAAGTACAATTACCTGTTTCCTCTGGATATGGCCATGACGAAGATAATGCTAAGGAAAGAATAAAACAGTGCTTAGACGGGCATGGGAAGGACTCGAAATGGTAGTGTTTGTGACAATTGAGGAAGGGTCAATGTGAGATCAAGTTTGATCTCACAATGGGCTGGGAGTGAGAATGGAAACCATACAACATACCTTTCTTAGCAACTCCCAACAACCAAGTTGGACTGGGCACTGTTCACGACCCAGGAGCCATTCACATTGTCTGGGGAAGACTGTGTTTTTTGCAAGCTCAACAATACTCTCTGCAGATAGTGTGACTGTCGAAGCTTGCATAACATGCTATGCTTCCCCAAGAGTACTGCCACTAATAGACTACAGTCGGAATCCGCTAAGGAGTGTACTCTGCCTCAGGTGTCTTTTGGAGGAGAATGTGTGTTGAACACAGTAACAGGTAGCACAACGCAAATAATTTCGAATTGTCTTACGTAATCCTGGTGTATAAAACGTGAGTGTGAAGAACAATCTCAATTCATTCTCAGAATAACGGACATTACTGATGACTGATACTACAGTCCGCCTCTACGCAAGTAGTCAGGCAAAAGGCAAACAGAGTGCCGGTCCAGCAATCTACTTATCCCGTAAGTGTGTAAAACGAAGTAGGTACATTATAGCGAATTAGAACTAATGGGGCGGGGAGAGGGGTAGGTACATGACACGAAAGTCCGATAACATCTAAAGGATACATTGATTTTGGTCCGAGTTAGTTGTCCGTATTGAACTAGAAGATGGTGTCCGAGTCCGAGTGTTCGTATTCGAAATAAAGTGTCCAATGTCATGAGATAACGTAAAAAAAACGTCGTAAGGAGCGTGAAAGCATCTGCGTGGTAAGTCCATAAGTCCGAAAATCCGGCACAACTAGATGGGCCGGGATGAAGGTATAAGTCCGAGTCATGCAATAACGTCCAAAGGAAAACTATCCAAAAAGGCCGTGAAACGTGTCCGATTGTATGAAAGTCCATAGTGTCCGGAGAGGGGTCGGTAAAGGTATAAATCAAGTCCGAATGTTGTTCATGAGATGCAATGTAATCATAGTCCGGCGAGTTTTTTCTGATTTTTCGATGCCGCAATGGCTGTCAGACATCAGTGCCGGCATCCAATGTTGAGGAGAGGCCCGCACATACCGACAATTGGCATGCGCGGACTGAGGGTAGTCATAGCGTAGAGAATAGTGGTGATTTGATTCCGCACGTCTGTAGTGTCGACGAGTGGCCACGAACTTTTCCGGGTCTCAAGTTCCACCATTAAAGTATCTGCAACGAAGGACCAACACGGCTAGCAGAAATGTGAGATCGTGGCGGCATCGATAAGAGGAAAGTTCATACACCAATAATGGGATCCAAGAAATTAAAATCCCTCTCTGCGATGTGCTTAATAACGGAAACACACGCCCTTGCTGCTTGAGAACACTTGGTGAACATTGTGGCACTGTCCTTGATGAATGGCCGATACAACTGAACAGACGCTGTATATGCGAGAGTGTGAGCCGCAAGCAATACATGCTTGTCTTCAAACATAACAGCATCCAACTGGCCAAGAGGAATCAAAGTCGTTATAAACTGTGCGATTGTGGTTTCGAGAGCGCGGATGTCCTCAAGTAATCGTGCCGATGGTTTCAGCCCTGTGCGCAAAAGTTAGAAGGGAATCCCCAACTAGCAAGCGCGGGCCTACTTGTGTCCCAACTCGTGGATAGCTGGTCAGCACGAGAAAAAAGGGCAGAAGCTTTCACTCGCAAAGCCTGTGAAGAAAAGCTGCTAGTAGATATTTCACCTTCAAAGAATGCCCGAATAGTCTGTTGGGGAGGTCCAGCATCGATATGTCCCTAGAAGCCAGGCATGAGGCACGCAACTCTAGTGTAAGTTTTTATCATCCTACCGCTTCGTATTCCGCAATGTCCTGTGGCCATGGGCAGTTGATCGATTGTTGAATGTTCAGACCATCTGGTATGACAGTGGGTTTGCGGAGAATAACAGACCAACACCGATCTAGATTGTACACCTGCCAAAACGCCAGGATGCGTTCGCCTTCTTTGACACCGGTTCTCAAGGGCTTCAGGTCGAATGATTCTGCGGGATCGGCAGGCCACTGTTGTTCTTCATGAGAAGCCTTGAGATGAAGTCCACATTGAACGGCGAGTGCGGCGGCAGCGCTAGCATGGTAGCTTCCTTCCAGGATGCGGCCGTTGGCAAGGAAGTACATTGACAATAGACAAGAACCTTGGATGATATCGGTGACCTTTTCCCCAAGCCTGATCCCATCTCGAAGAGCATCGAGCGCAAGCCCCAGATAGTGTTCTTCATGTTGGCAGAGTGGCTCAGGTCGGGAAATGAAGCATGCCCACATATATATGGCGTTCATGAGGACAGGATGACGTTGTTTTTCTTCGGGAAGGGTAAGAGAGTCCAAAATCCAGCCCATGTGGAGATCGAGTCCACATTGACGACGATGAGGGGAGAAGATGTCCAGCCTTGAAGGAGATTGGTTAGACAGCAGCAGAAGATGTGATGCTGAATAGAAGAACTTACAGCATGCGCGCAAGTTCAAGCGGCGGTTGATACCGTGTTTGATGCTCGTCAAAGAATATCTCAGGGATGAATGGCGAAAGGGAAGGAGAAGGGATGCCCTGAAACACAAAGATCAAATCACACGAGAGGCGCCCGAGACAAATGATGCTTACTTGACACCAAGAGGGATCCGGCGAGGTGGGAGAATCTGGGCCGAACGCGATGGGAGGGCCGCAGTTAAAGGAGTATACGGTACACATACCTGAGGGGAAAGGAGAGTGAGATGCTGAGAAGGATGTGTCGCCTGGTGAACTGAAAGACGACGATGATGAGCCCGAGCGCGAATGCGCGTGAGGATCGTATAGTGTGACAGCAGGAGATATATATTCGGGATCCTCGAGCTCTCGAATCCTTTGTTCTAATCGGAGTATGTTTTCACGAAGGAGTTGCGTCCTAGTTTTTCCCTTCCCGTCGTCGTATTCGCAAGCGTCGCCCTTCTTTGCGCGTACACATTGCTGGCACGAAGGCTTACTTCCATCGCATCTCTGGGAAGGAAGTCAGGGGGTATGTGTGACAATAGTGGAAGATGATACTGACCATTTTGCGCTTTCTGGACGGAGGAGAGACAAAGTGAGTGGTCGGAAGGGAATGGCGGTGAGGAGCCAAGACATACCTGCACCGCAAACACGCTTTACCCCGTTGAAGGGTGCCATGCAAACCAGTGTCCTGGGGAGCCTTATTGGCCATTACGAATATGGAAAATATATATATAAAAAAAGGTAAAAAAAAAAAAAAAAAGTAGCGAGACAAGACGGATGAGCGGACTGAATAGGAGTTGTGTGCGAAAGGAAGGGGAGGGAAGGCCGAGTGGGCAGGATAGACCTGACGAGAAGAGGATATTAAGACACGGAAAGGCGATGCATGGAAGGTGAAGGGGAGAAAAAAGAGCAGCAGGACTTGGGCCTGAAACAGGTTCAACAGAGTCTCATATTATACGACCCGGCTTGAGTGTTTTACCCAAATCACAGCCGCCGATGTACACGGCAAACTCAGATCTCTCGGTTAGATCCGTACGTACGTATCCTCGACCACTCGCTCTCTCGTCGCTCTTTTTTCTTTTATCGTCTTGCCAACCCAATCCAACCCCTACACATATATACACACACACATGGCCATTCAAACCCGCTGAACCGTTCTACCCCTCCGGTCCGGACAAGTCAAACCACGGCCAACTATCACCATCTCCTGAACTTTTCCTATCCGAGACTTGGTCACGATGATCTGTGCCATCAAAACATCAATAAGACAACTAACAACTCGGGTTTGCTATGTCCTACTGCGCAATCACCCTGCGCAATATCAGGCAATATCTCCCATACCCGTCTGATCCTAGAGTCCACTGTCTTGTTCTCCTTCAAGGCGTTTTCCCGATTTTTTTCAGTCTACCTATGTGCATAGTCGTAATTCGTCTTGATCACCGGAATGCCAGGCACAACTCTCTATCCGAAATCAAAATTGCCGAGGCACAGAAATGACGCATGCGCTACCCGGGAACATGGTTCGTTTATGCACATATGTAGCGGATAATCCAGAGTGTATTATTTGCAACAAGGACCTCCTGAGCCGGTTGTCGAACTACTACATGGGCAAGGTTCAGAGCTTTGATCACCCTTTTCAAAGTCGCTAAGTTAGTGTCCACACCTTTGAACATCAGGAAGCTGGGGTTCCACCCAGTCATGATGCTTCGAATCTGGAGGCGTGGTCGCTCTGACGAGCCGCTTATCTCCATAGTGCATTCCGATCCTTACCTACGAGCCTTACTGCGCAAATACATATGAGCGCTGACGTTCGACGAGCCCACGTTATGTAAATCAAACCAATGAACAAATCACTATGGTACCTTGGGGTCAACCTTGTTGAGCTCGATGGTCGATCACGATTTGCTGAAAAGAAAAAAGAAAATTACTGCATTGGGGTATTCCCCCTTGCTTACCGCGCGTCGCGCAATGGCCCCGGTTCAATGCATCCTGACCTTTCCGTAAGTATCATCAAATTAGAGTGAAAGCGTGATCGCTCAACATTCGACAGTTCGAGAGCAACCACGTGGATGCACACATGGGTCGCTGTTTCTGCCGTCGTTCCGGAGTCTCGAGCTCAATCTGTCACCCCCGAATCCTTCTCACAGCTGTCAAAGCTTTTAGCACGTTGATATATAGATAAAATGGTTGTCATCGATATCATTGTTCATAGTTGGGTCGGGAGATTCGACGTCCGTCCCCATCCATCAATGCTAAAAGTCGGAACCGAGGGTAAGTAGACCCATGGGTTCTAACTTCATAGGAAGTCGAAGTTTACGGCTCAATGAGCGCAGCGGAAAGGTCTGCATGAAATACCGCAAAAAGCTTACAACCACATCAGACATCCAGGGGTATCATAAATACACAGTCGCAGGAAATGCGTGCAATAATGTAAAACTAACATGTCCACTTTTCCCGCCAACTTCCAGCTATGTTTGTCAGCTTTCTGTCCAGAGGCAGGAAGAACAAAATGTCTTATAGTCGACGCACATTAGAAGGCTCCATTCAATCCGCCACCAACTATCGAGTTTGAGTGTGATCGAGCATACTGCGCAGAGTGACCCAGTTGGTGTTGTCGCTGATCCTGCTGTTGCTCGTTCTGCAGCTTTTTTTCTCGTGCATGAGCCTGGCGAACGTAAGCATACCGCTGAAAGTGATTCAGCGCTTGCAAAAATAATACGCCGACCTGATCGTGAATGTTAATGCAAACAATGCTATGTCGTCAAGGCAAAATACACACAGGATAGACACGAAGCTGATTAAAAAGGTCCACCGTGGCTTCTCGTACAGCTTCTTTTTGGTGGAAGAGTCCAAATGCTAATTGCATGAGCCCGCCACCATGTGGTGTCAGGTATGCGAGGAGCTGTGTGAACTTGTCAAAACCAGGCCAAAAAAGGACCGAAGACCATATACCTCAACGATCTGTTCATAGGACTTGACATTGTCCGCCAGAGTACGCATGATGATGGTAATCTCCATGTCCAACATATTTTTCGCATGTCGCAGGCGAAAAAGTTGGTGGAGGACATCGAACCCTTTTATAGCACTATTGGCTTGTAATTTCGCCCAGTCCTATTTTTCCCACTTATCATCCGAGAATGGGATAAGGGAAAAAGTCATACCAGCACGCAATAATGGTAGCTGTTGGTTTTTCGCCATGCTTCGATCCGCTGTGCATTTGCGGAGAGCTCTCTTGTGCATGTTGCATCGTCGACGAACGCGATCCCGCTTCCAAGCTGTGGTATCCGGCCCGGTGTCTCCGTGAATCCCAAGCTTTGGAAGCCGAATTTTGTAGACCCGTTGACCTCTTCCTCGTATCGTGAAGCGAGACGTACGAAGCGAGTGACGTATTCTGTGAAACGCATTCTCACCAGGCTTTCGCCAAAATGATCTTCAATAGCGGCCCGGATCTGAGCAAATGAACTATAAGTTCAGACACCGGTTGGCATATGGAAAACACCGACGTCGTCAATGAAAACTTTATCGGCGTTGTTGTCGGATTTTGCAGTGAAATCACTCTTCGTCCCGTCTTTAGTCATGAGACGCCCAATGTCATCCTCACTACTGATGGAAGACTCGGCCTTTAAGGTGCCGGTTCGAGTAATCAGAGGCGCAACAAGTCCTGGGTTAGAAGTGACAGGATACGTGGTAAGGATGTCCTTAGCCACAGTAACTGTTCCGGCACCAATCACCAATAGAAGGTCCCAAGCCCGCGAAGTCTGGAAAATCGGATTGGTCACCCCTGCTATATACGCTGGACTTTATAGAGCAGAAGTCAACACCACCAACAAGGTCGGCCTGTCAAGATTGCTCACACGGATTCCCATTCATCCCTATTGTTGAGGTTTGCGTAAGGGAACGAACGTTCAATGAAGCCTCTCAGAACTGCTCCACAACCCGAGCCGAGTGCACACGCCGAAAGTACAAAGCTCGACACTTCGCCTGCAGGCCGCCGGTGACCTAGGAAAATGATGCGCTTTCCGGTTATCAGCGCATTAAACAGAATTATGATGGGGTGTGTTTGGGGCCCATTAGTGTGGAGGTGAGGATGTTGAGGGCCCAGGACTGACGGATGCGACGAGAACTCCTTTATGAGCGTGATCAGAGAGTACTGAAGGAATGACTATCAGGTTCGCGGGGTACTGTATGAAGCTAAATACTCACGTCACCAACTTCCTCAGAAAACGTCGATAAAGGCATCTTAATTGGAAGTTGGTGATCTTTATAAGCTACGGATGTGTGGTAGAAATGAGTATCTTTGCCCATCCCTGAGCGGAGGTGCGGATCGTGATATGAATGTGTCGCATTTGCCGGTGGCCTGGGCACTGGGTCCCGAGAGTGTGCATGGGACGAAGAAGACGAGGCATCAGTTGATCTTCGTTTCCGAGTGGTTGTTGAGGATCCAACGAGTGTGTTGCTGCCCACCAGAGAGACTACGCTGCTGGTATCCCCACTCAAATCTTTTGAGGCCACAGGAGGAAGATCAAGGCCACTTTCATCTCCTACCCAAACCGCGCTTCCACCAAGGGAAAACGATGAATCAGAGGGCGAATTCTGACCATGGCTTGTTGATTGCACCGACACTGTGCCTTCAGACTCAAGGAAGTCACGCCGTGGAGCGGCATCTCTTTCACGCACTCTAGGCTCGTCCTGGGTTCTCTCCCGATGGCGTGACAATATCCCTTCCTCAAAACTTGAATATGATTCTCCAGAATTAGTAGACTTATGTTGTAACATTGATTTTGAGCCAAGTCCAGGGTTGCTGCTATTCCAGTTCTGTTGCGGTCCCAAATGTGCAAATTTCTCGACAAATATGTCTTTTCTTTCAGAAGCACGCATCACCATTTTTTCCTGCCTAGTGAGTAGGGGAGCTGGAGATAGATCCATCGAGTTCACCGCGTCAAAGAGCCGAGCGAGACAGTCTTGCGACGGATCGGAGAAGTAGTCATCGAGCGCCATTAATAAGAAAGGCTGTGGAGGTGTCAACTAACAGGATTGCTAGAAGCTTGGAAGTATCACCTTGAAAATCTGAATGAATGGGTGTCGTGTACAAATAGCAAGCGCAAGTACCTGGGCACCTCTATGGAAGAAGGTAAGGTTTTCTAATTCAGGCATATTTCAGTCACATACCG
The DNA here is from genome assembly GCA_013420905.1 of Collybia mongolica. Lineage (NCBI taxonomy): Eukaryota > Fungi > Basidiomycota > Agaricomycetes > Agaricales > Clitocybaceae > Collybia > Collybia mongolica. The sequence goes on from JAAXNY010000004.1 coordinate 3,194,164, forward strand.
CGATAAAGTTTTATCGTGTTTTGTTCGAACCAAGTTCAAAACGCAGAGTAGATCGGGTTTGTCGTCTGGATTATCATCTTCCTCCCCAGGAAGGCCGACCGCTTTAACCTCTGGCGTGTCCAGAGCGAGGACAGGAGATATCGTATTGAACGGAGTCTGGTTAAGGAAGAATATCGTCCAATCGTCAAGCTGAGTCTCAGCTCCATCGGGAAGCATCGACATGGCAAGTACCCTGAACGCAGGTCAGTGACAGAAAATTTCACCGAGGACTGTTGTTTTGCACCCTTCGTCCACACCTAATGGTTGCGGAAACTGGTATTTCAGCTGTGCTCCCTCAAAGATGTGAAACTCGGCAAGAAGAACAAAGGAGCAATGGTTTCCGTTGCTGCTCATAGCGACGGGACACAAACGAAAGAGCAGCGTGAATCGGTGTGTGTTGAGACGTTAAGCCTACAGAACAAATTCTTGAAGTTGTGTAGGTACTTTGCGTTCAATATCTTACGTAACAACGATCTTGGGCAGATTGAACTCAAAAAGCTTTTCACGAGATTTGTGACTTTAAAACACGCTAATGACACTGCATACATGAAATCTAGGAAATTAATCCCATCCACCTGTGCCAGTCGTTGCGGGGACGTCGGCACCCCAGCTACCAGCAGCACCAGTGGGCTCAGCGGACCAGTCCGTGGGCCCTGAAGCGGGGTCTGCGGCCCAGTCAAGAGCACCTGAAAGAGGGCATGGGGTTGAGTAAGTCGAAACGTATTTAAAGACATACCTCCGTCCTGAGCAACTAAAGCGGGGTTAACCCCTCCAGCTTGAGGGGCGCCTGATACGTCCCACTCAGTTACTGGCGCGTTATCACCCTCGGTTCCTTGTTGGGCAGCGAGTTTGGCAGCAGCTTCTTCCGCTTGTTGCTTCTCAACCTCCTCAGGATCTCTGTAGAAGAACATGTCGACCATGACATTCCAGCCATCGCTAGTACGAGGGATGGTTCCCCGGAGTCTCAGGACCTCTCGTGCGAGCAACCACCAAATAAGACCGATCGAATGTCTTGTTTTGTTATTTGTAGGGATGGCGACATCGACAAATTGGAGAGGTGCGTCAGTGTCACAAAGAGCAATGACGGGGATGTTGACGTATGAGGCCTCACGGATGGCCTGATGATCTACGCGAGGGTCGGTTACGACGATGAGACGGGGCTCTTTGAACGATCGGGTAATGTAGTTCGTGAAGGAACCGGGAGTGAAACGGCCAGCGATAGCTTGTGCACCGGTATTCGCAGCATATTTAAGGACAGCACGGTGTCCGTAGGGGCGCGCAGAAATTACGCACACGTCGTTGGGGTTTTCAACAGCAGCGATCACACGAGCGGCAAGGACAAGCTTCTCCCATGTTTTTCCAATGTTCAAGATGTGAATTCCTGGACGCGTGTGTTAAATTACACTCCCTTGTTTGGAGGCTCTGTCAAACGCACCATCGGTCCTTCTTTTCCAGACATAAGGCTTCATTTGCTTATCGCAGTTTTTTGTGCCGATGTGGCATTGAGCAGCCAACAGAAGTTTGATTTCGTCCTCGGTAGCACTTAAAACGGATGGTAGTTTCGACGCCATGTTTGCAAGGTAACCTAAGATCTGTCAACATCCAAGACTAATAACAATCATCCACCCCCGAACTTGCGCGATTTTGCTCGTTCTTGTTCGTACGGGCTTTTACATCAGAAAAGGGGTACATACCGTGAAGTCTCGGGGTGAGATGTCGGCTTGGACGACGTTCACGCTCGGTTTTGGTGGATTTAACGGTTGCGGAGGTCGTTTGCAAAGCTTGTCCGGTTGGGTCATATGATTTTCCCACGCCCGGAAACTGTTGCTTTACCAATATGCTCTGGGTCCGTATTGCAGTCGGGCTTTCATTAACGTCGCGTCACGTTCCGGAACTATGGTCATGTATTATCTTCTCTGTTCGTCTTAGGTACCAAAAGCACCTCCCCCCGGCCTGAGCATCTCAAATTATAAGGATTATTACTGCGGTATTGGGAGTAAATGGGCCTAAGCGTGCAGGTATACAAGGACAAACAAGCGCGCCTTGAACATCAAGGCTTGAAGTTTCGGCGGGAAGCTTCTGACCCTTCGCTGGGCGTTTGTGTTTTAAACACAAAATACGCTTTATTGTCTTACAAAGCTATCACATCTGCAGGTACATCTGGACGGCATCGGTAATACCAATACCAGCATACATATGGAGGACATCGCTCCTTCAGGACGCTCAGTTGACATCGAACTCGGAGGCCAAGAAGTCATTACCATTGATCTCGACAACCTCGATCCTAACCCCGACGATGTTTTAGACCTATTGAAGGATGGGCAATGTAAGATATGGGTGTGGACCAAGCTCGCCGGAGAGTATTGGCGGAGAGGGTATTTGGCAGCAGCAGAGCGAATCGCGTTGAGTGCAGTGGATTGTTCGTACGATTTCATATAATTCACTTCTAAGTTAACCATTGCACCTAGCCTTTCAGGCTAATGGAACGATGTCTGCCCTACCTCCCATTTATTCTTTACTGGCCAACATCCAAATTGCCCATGCTCGAAAGGCACCTAAGCTAGTATTGCCCAGTGCCCGTGTGTCCCCACCTCTGAGGCTAATGGGCAACACACTGACATATCATCAGGTCAAGATATCATGATAGGCGAAAAGTCGAAAGAAGAATATTATCGTGACGCAGCCCAGTTCCTGAATACTGGTGAGAGGGTGGGCGCAGAAGCGGGAGACGGAGTTGGGGGTACTCTTTCTTTCCTAACTCGAGGTCTGTCCTTGGGGCAACCGAATTCTGTTCACCCGGCTGAGACCTATACTAGGCATTCAACAATTAGCAACAAGGTCTATGGATGATGCTTTACGGTCGTTTGATGGTGTCTTGCTCGAAAAACCTACAAATTTGGTCGCACTTCTCGGAAAAGTGAGACGCGACCTTGCTTTTGTCGTTTTATCCCTGACTGGTGCAGGCGAGGATCTTGTACGCCAGGCGGAACTTCCGAGAGGCTCTGAAAATCTTTCAGGACGTTCTCAGGTACAATCCTCGCTGTATACCGGACCCACGTATCGGTATCGGTTTGTGCTTGTGGGCGTTAGATCATAAGGCGAAAGCAAAAGCAGCATGGCAGCGCAGTTTGGAGGTGGTGAGCAATCCTGTGCGCATTGCAACGCAAGCAGGGATTGAAGCTGACTTTTCTAGAATCCATCTGAGTGGCCTGCACAATTATTATTGGGCTTGGAAGCTATTAACTCAAGCAAAAGTGGTAACATAACGGAACCGGAACGAGCGCAATCGTTTTTGCAGGGCACGAAATATATTGAGAAGGCTTTCAATGCTAATCAGAAAAGTGCTGCTGCTGCCAATGCCTTGTGCGAACTATTTTTGCGCAAAGGAAACCACAAACGGGTATTTACCTCCGTGATCTGCTAATTTTGTGTTGCTCAAATCCTTTTCTCTGAAGGCCTTAAAGTTGGCAGAACGCACCATACAGTTTGCAGACACACTTACTGTTCTCACGGAAGGTTATCTGCGGGCGGGTAGGGTGTCGCACGCTGAAGGGTCTCTTGCATATGCCACAAGGTACTACTCTGCTGCGGTCGATGGACAACCCAAGCATATCCTGGGAGCTATCGGGTTGGCCCAGATGCAAATGCAAAATGGTTTATTCCTGTCCTTCGGGGATTGTGAAAATATGCTCAATTATAGCTTCAGATGAGATTGCCGCTGCGATTCATACCCTCGATACTCTGCTCCAACCACCAAATTCCCAACGCTCCCTGGAAGCGACGGTAATGTTGGCTTCGCTCCGCGCACACCCACGTCCCGGTGTATCAAATTCAGATGTTGCTCAAGAACGAGCAAGAGCTCGCGACCTCTTCGACCGGGTGAGCAAAAGCCTTGAGATTGACGATGTTCGTGCAAATGGTCAGAATTCGAATAAAACTTCAAGGAGTATTGCCGATGACATGGACATGCATTTCGAGATCGCCCGTCTATGGCAGGGCGAAAATTTAGAGAGAATGGGCAAGGCATTAAAAGAAGCACTTAGGGTCAGCGAAATGACAAGCCGGGTAGACTCTCGTCTCCTGAACAATCTGGGTGCCTTGCATCATCTGGAGGGAAACCTAATAGACGCGCGCTTGCTTTATGAGAAGGCCCTCACGAGCGCTGCTGCTCTAGCATCTGAAACTGGGGAGAGCATGTCTACCTCTATTTTATATAACCTTGCAAGGGTTTATGAAGACCAAGGAGACGAATCTTTGGCCAAGTCGGCATACAACAAACTGGTTGCCAGGCATCCGGAATACGTTGATGGTATGTCCGTCCATTTTACCTGTGACAATTGACACATATTGGACACAGCCAAAATTCGCGAAGCCCAAATGCTCGCAAATCTGAATCGACACAACGAAGCTCATGAACTGCTTAAGCAATGTTTAGCTTCACAGAATAACAACCTCAATCTTCGTGCCTTCTACACCTATTTCCTTGTTCAAACGAACCTCCCAAAGCCCGCGAAAGATTTCGTCTTCGCTACACTTAAAGACCACGACAAACATGACGTCTACTCGCTCTGTGCTGCCGGATGGATTATGTATCATCAATCTCGCGAAAGCAGAGATACAAGTTCCAAAGGCTTAGAGGAACGTAAACGAGGTTTTCAGAGGTCCGCAGAGTTTTATGAGAAAGCTCTGCATCTTGATACATTTTGCGCGTTTGCTGCGCAGGGGCTAGCTATTGTCACTGCGGAAGATGCGCTCGGGACGCTTAGCGGAGGTGTACCGAGTGCGGATGAAACACAAAGGCGCCTGAAGAATGCGCGGGAAGCGCTCGACGTCTTCGCGAAAGTTCGGGAGTCCATCCACGATGGCAGCGTCTATTTCAACATGGGTCACTGTTACTACGCTCGTGACGAGTTCGACCGTGCGATTGAAAGTGTTAGTCTGTCTCGATTAAGGCACTGTTCATTCAGCTCAACTCTTTTCAGTATGAAACTGCATCGACACGATTCTACAATGGCCAGAACGTATCAGTTCTGTTATGCCTTTGCCGTTCCTGGTACTCAAAGGCGACCAAAGATCAATCATACGCCGCTATGAATACTGCCTTGCGATATGCTCAGCTGGTAAGTAATATACCACCTCTCTTCGACATATATGGACTTAACGCTATCTAAAGGCATTACATATTCAACCAAACGACAAAGCCGTTATTTACAACATTGCTATGATACAACAAAAGTCGGCTGAAATGCTCTTCGCAACTCCTCCAGCTAAACGGACACTTCGAGATCTTCAAGTGGTCATCGATCAAGCTGCTCACGCTCAAAAGTACGCGTCATAACTCTTTCCCAGGTCATTCAAACCCTTATGTTCGTTGTAAGGTTGTTTGCGTCTTTGGCATCTGATATGTCACCCATAATTCCTTATAATAGGGACATTGCTGATCAACGCCGCAAATATGGTGACAATATGTTGAAAAAAGGTGATGAGCATCTCGCGTCCCAAAGGCAATTCGAGGCGGAGAGTCAGGCCAGACTTGACGCCGCACGACGCAAACGACAAGATGAGAAGGAACGCCAAGAAGCCTTGGAAGTGAGTTGACACTAATGAGAGTGGTGATGACTTGCTCAAATGTCTCTCGCAGCGTGTCCGGATGGAGGAATTGAAGAGAGAAGCCGAGAAGTTGGCTGAGGAGCGACGAATCGCCCGGGAACAAGCTATGGAATGGACACGGGAAGTTAGGATGGAGAGTGATGAGGAACGCGAGAGAAAGTCAAAAAAGACCCGAAAACCGAAACAAGACGCTAGTGGCGATGAGGCTGAACCAAAAAAGAAACGGCGCGGTAAGCTCAAGAAAGCGAGTGAGCAGGATGATGGGGAGGAGCCTGCACAGTTTAGTGACGAGGAGGACATTGAAAGACCCACAAAGAAGGTACGCACTCGTGAACTTACCTTCGATGGCTCTCTGATGGAACGGTTTCACCAGCGTCCTGTGAAGAAGCGTGTCGTGCGGGATGAGGACGATGAAGAAGTAACAGCACCTCAACGAAAGAAACAGTTGTGCGTGATCTCCTCCTTGCATGACGATATATTAACTCTACATGTTAGCAAAAGCAAAGAGATGCTTTCGGATACAGATGATGAAATGGGATAACCCTTATTTAGTTTTGTAATTTGCTTTCGTGCCTACCACAATCACCCTATATATGTCCGTATAATGCTTTCAATACTTGTCGTGAAGATGCCACTTAGAGTAGGTGGTCAACGTGTGGGTATATTGCACAAGCCTCACGGCATGAACATGCCGCACAAATCAGTAACCACAACTCGCGTCCCTTTATACCAAACCACCCACTCCATACTTGATCATCCCATGGCTCCCCATTGCCTACCGTCCACCTTGTAATTTTAACGTCGCCGCAAGTTGATGCCTGTCAACGCCCTGACTACGGAAGTTGGGCTCCGAGTTGGGCCAGTCATTTTAGAGACTTTGATCAAGCATTACTTCGATCGGCTCAAGGGGGACGCTCAACAAGGCGAAGGGTCGACCCGTTTAAGACAGGATGAGTTGCTATATGATCAAGTCTTCAATGTTGTCAAGGTGGCGTGAACCGCGCTAGCCAAGTTTCAAACCTAACCATAGGAAAAACCGAAGACATTTCTTCACATTTCTAGCTTGTGAGTGACGTCCTCTCGGAGCGCTCATTGCATCTCATCGACCTCATAGCCATACCGTTGAAGATGTCCAAGGTGAGCAGTGACCTTATCACTTTGATGCTATATCCAGGACATCTCTTGCAAAGGCTTCGCAAACACACGTACTCCATCGCCACCCTGGGTTCATGTCATTCGAACTTTGGTTCCCATGGTCTCATGTGACGAAGCAGCATTGTATCTCGTGGAGGCGTTAGGTGGCGAAGACGAAGCCCGCCGCATCGTAGGCGGCGTGAAGTGGTGGCAGGTTCGTGGCGTTAGGGGGTCTGTCCTTTCTATAGTATCGCAGTCAATCCTTTTTTTGCCTTACGCGACCATCAGAGTCGATGCCCAATGGATAACCGCGAAGAAAGACTGGCAAGACGCTAAACGACGATATAAGATGCAAGAAAAACATAGAGATACTATTAATGAACTTCCAATTGACCCTGCTGCCACAATGAACGATTCTGGTACTTACGAAAAGGAGATGGATCGAATGCCATGTATATTGTACTCTCATGGAGGTAAGCTGGTTGTATATTGTGCACACTTTAATCTTCTTGATACTTGAAATTACAAAACATAGGTGGCTACTATTTTGGCAGCGTTGATCAAGAACGGTAATATCTGGGCAAGCTGGTCGCATCATTCTAACGTCAGTATCCCACAGATATAGTATTCAGCGACATGCTCGAAAGATCAATGGTCGCGTTTTTGGTGGGTTCCCAACTCTGGATGCACGAACCCCAATCTTATTTGAATCGTCAGCTGTGGATTATCGCCTAGCTCCACAATACCCTTTTCCATGTGCCCTTCAAGACCTATTGGCAGCATGTAAACATACAAATTTTTTTATGAATGTTGTATTTTGACTTCACCTGCAGACTTGTTTCTTATCAGGCCGCCAGCTGATGCTACTCATCGCCCCGTCGACCCCCAACATGTTGTAATTGCAGGGGATTCTGCGGGAGGCGGCATATCTCTTGCACTTTTGCAGATTATTCGCGATTGCAACTTGCCAATCCCTGCTGGAGGTGTTTTGATATCCCCGTGGTGTGATCTAACTCATTCATTCCCCAGTATACACACCAACACAGCTACTGTGAGCTTCTACCTCATATCTAAATCATCATCGGCAACTCAAATTAACAGGATGTGATCCCTCCTTGGGGACTATCATTACAAAAGCCTAGCATTCTGTGGCCGCCCCCATCGGACGAAATCTCTAACAGAGTTCATGCATCTTTAAGGTCTAAAATCCGACATGCCTTTCGGATGGACACAACCCATGACCCGACTGCTACTACGAATTTTTTACATTCAGGACCGAGCGTTCTAGTTGATGCTGGCCCAACAGTGTCACCCCCCATGCCCGAAGTAGAAGGAGCGCAAAGCCAAATCATATCCCTCAAATCCAAAACAGGGGAGACCTTGACGATTGACCAGCAGGTGCATCTGTACGCTCAAAATAGCCTCTTATCACACCCCCTTATCAGTCCTGTGACATCCTACCTTGGTGGCCTCCCACCCTTATTAATCATTGCGAGTGACAAGGAAGTACTAAGGGATGAAATCATCTACACGTATGTTAATTTTTTTAGAGTAGCATCCCGCTGAATCGTTTGTTCGACAGTGCCCATAAGGCCGCAAACCCTGAAAAGTATCCAATCAAGGAGGAGGCACGAATGCTATACCGACCACTTCAGGATATAGAAAAACAACATAAGCCTACCAAGGTTCATCTGCAGGTTTATGATGGCAAGCTACTCTTGTTTACAACATGCATCGGTTACTAACGACCACGTAGATACTGCACATGTCTTGCCAGTGTTATTTTCCTTTACCACTCCCGCCAAGTTTTGTTTCCGCGCCATCGCGACATTCTGTAAACATGTTACCGTGTCGCCCCCTTCAAGTCCTATTAACCCTTCCTCTTCTATGCCCAATCTCACTCCTCGATCTTCCTTTCTAGGAAACGGCTCGAAACAGGGAAAACTTACTAATCAGTCAAAAATAGGCATATCGCCAACATCAAACGACATAGACCCTTCTTGCCCCCCACCAGGACTAGAGCATAGGAATTTACCGAAGCGATCGCTATCGTCTAGAATGTATCAGGCTGCGTCGATGATCCGTCCAAAATCCGCCCCTGGTACTCGTAGCGAAGGGCTAGTCAGCCATGGGCCCGCCCCTCCCCTGCCTCATGGAGGAGCCCATCGTGAATTTTCGAATTTTTCAAATACTTCAAGTGACGTCGGAGGCCCTAGATTTCGAAATACTTCAGTCCCTCTCCCTTCTACTGAGGAGCGCACTGCTGGGGAGTGTATCTATACAGATGCATGGGTATGAACTTTATTATGTTTGAAAGCCTGCTAACTAAACCTGCCAGGACTCCGAAGGTTTCATGATTCGGGAACGTGTGTCAACACAAGGAATAATCAGGCCCCTTGAGCCTGAGAGTGAACTTCATGCACTCCAGATTCAAGCAGAAACCATTGGATCACTCTCCGAACTTTCAGTGCGCAGGTATATTGACGCCAGAGCGGACTTCGACAAGCGGTTTGCGAGTACTATTAAAACGATCGAGAAGCATCGCCGCCGCAACCTAGAGCATGCCAAAGACGATACAAAACGGAGTGTAGGGATATTTCAACGTGCCTTTACGCTTGAGAACTTACCTGCGAGTGAGACGAAATATGGGATTGCAGAAGGCCTCAGGGCGTCGTCAGGGAGTTGGGGTTGGGCCTGGGCACTTGACGAGAATGAACATCCACCTCCTAGCAGCATTGTCTCAAGAAGAGATACTATGGAAGCTCGCCGCCTGGCAAAGATTGCGGATCAATCTGTATTGCAGGACGACCAGTCCCTTAGCGGAAACAATTTCTGGTCTGCGATCGTCAATTTCTTAACCGTCACACCGGATAGACACATTTCTAATACCTCAAGCCTGACCACCCAAAGGTCGAGGCTCTCCCGCTTGCTTTCGCGACACCCAGCAGATAAAGGACCATACCCATTAATCTAGGTAGAACCGACAGCCGAACCCTATCATAAATTACATATACGATTTGTATCAGTTTATACTTTACAGCGAGCTTCTACTAGGTATTATACCACATTCACGGCACAGGAAAAACAGCGCCAAAAACAAAAACGATACAATATGTTCAAAGTCCCGCGAGTGAACCACCCCCGTCAATTGCCCTGAAAAGGGTCAAGTAGAATATACATATATCTTTACACAGATTATAGCTTCGATTTGGGGGTCAAGACAATGCCTTCATCCTCCAATACCAGTTTCGCAAGCTTTCCAATTATAGGAAAACCAAATACATATAAAATTGCACCCTCAGAACTTGCCTGACGACGTGCGTATCTCGCGGCGATCCCTTGCGCAATTACGGATAGCTTTGGACAAGAGTTAGATAAGCAAGGCGAAGGACGTCAGATTAATATACACACTCGGAAAAGCATCCAACTTCGAACAAAAACCATCTCTGGAATAGGGTACGGCTGTCCAGTTAAACTGCAATATTCCTTTTCCAAGTCTTCTAGGGGTATAGGAACATCTTGGGTGCCCCTTTTGTATCCCCTCATACTAAATGGAGTGGAGGTAGGAATAAGGGACATATCCACAGACCATGGCTGCGTAAGGTTCGCAAGATCTGCAAGCTATAAAGATCATGAGCACGTATTTGTATGGTTTACGAATCTGCTTAACTGGACTGCCTAGAGTACACAGCTCCCAATCTAAAATACCTATAACGCGATTCTCGGTTGGATGAAATATGAGGTTGTCCAATTTGTAATCTCCATGAACGATTCGAAGACCTGTTTTCGTTTCGTCGGGGAGATTATTTCGATACCAAGCGAGTAACTCGTCGAAAAATGGGATGACCCCAACTGGTTTTCCTGTCTCTACGTCTGTTGCTTCCGCTTGCGCTGCCGAAACGCGGGATATAGACTTGATTTGGCGCGGGAAGTAGTCCGTCGATGGACCAAATTTACTTAAACCGATACTTTCTGGTGAGACCGACCCTAGAGCTGCAAGGGCGCGGATAGCGGAAATCCAGCTTGTGCACAGAAGAACTAAGTAACCGAAAAAAAAAAGTGCGAATGATTTACCTACCACTCGCGTCGATCCTGAGAGGGGACCTCAAGCATTCTAGTATCGGTGAAGATACGACCATCTAAGAACTCCATAACATAGAACGGTGTACCGACCACAGAGATATCTTCGCAGAGTAATATCGGCTCAGGAACCGGTACCTTTTGGTCGATGCGGGTTGATGGGTTTGAGTTAAATTTATGAAGTGCTTGAAGCATGATATATTCGCGTTCTACTTGATGCGCCGTTTTCGAAAGAAGCTCGCCGGTGGGCTTCTTTCGTAAAACAAACCGTTTATTTCTGAATTGCGTAAGTACTGAGTAAGAATGTGTATAGATGGCTTCTCACGTTGCATCCGTCAAGAAATATGTGGGATTGGACTGTAGAAGAAATGTTACGCGGAAGATATACGAGGAGCATCCGTATATTCACACCTGTCCATACTATTTCCCACATTTTTAGCAGATATGTCGCGTCTATTAGGGTGGTAGACATACTTTGAACTGCTTGATGCTGACTGGGGCCACGAGCTTGGATGTATGCTTGGCCAAATATGCATTTAGGCTGGAGGCATCAATGGAGGACCTGACCTCCCCATACTCACCACCAACTTTCTTTGGTACAATAGACATGGATTGTAGATGAGTGCTAGCGTTGCTTTGTCCAACCTCCGCACTTATAAAAGCAACGATTTCTATTGCTATCAACGGAACCCGGCAACTTCGTAAACCCGACAGCTGTGTACACTTGTTTGTGACGGTTCCTGTGAGAAAAGGTTCCCAAGACATCTTACAGCACGTGATGTTCTGGAAAATTCGGGGAAAGCCGTTCGGCAAATTTCCAAACCAGTTACATAGGCAGGCCGAAAAAAAAATTGAACTTCACCTCTCTCATACTTCTACTACCATGTTCACTACAGCAGGCTCTCTACGGAAATCCGTTGTCCGTTCTGTCAATGTATGATACTTCCTTCTCTAACCTCGGACATTTATTTACTCTTCACTAGGGCCTCCCTCGCCATCTTATTGCGCGGAACATGAATTCTAAAGTCAATGGTGCGTAGCATGTGTCTCTTTTCATCGTTCTTTCTCTTGCTAAAACAGTGTCCACCCGTCCTCGCAGGACCCGTTATTGGTATTGACTTGGGTACGACGAACTCATGTGTATCCGTCATGGAGGGCAAGACTTCTCGAGTCATCGAGAATGCTGAGGGTGCGCGGACAACGCCGTCAGTTGTTGCTTTCACGAAACACGGAGAGCGCCTCGTTGGCCTTCCTGCCAAACGTCAGGCGGTCGTGAACTCCACCAATACCGTTTTCGCCTTCAAGCGATTAATTGGTCGTAAGTTCACAGACAAGGAAGTGAAAGAGGACAGAGAACATTGGTAATCATTTATATGCTAATGGGGCTGGCCTTCTCTAACGCTGCTGCTTTCAGGCCCTTCTCTATTGTCGCCAAGTCTGACGGTCGTCCAGCAGTGGAAGTTGACAATGGGGGAAAACGGCAGCAATTTGTATGTCTTTCCTATCGTCTGGGTTTGAGACAGGTTCCCTCATTTTCGTCATTGTAGTCTGCAGAGGAATTGTCTTCTATGGTGTTGGCAAAGATGCGGGAGACAGCAGAGCAGTATCTGAATAAAAAGGTTAAGTGAGTATTGTCAGCTTTTGTTTCACTTTCATGTCTCTGATTCGGACCGTAGCCACGCTGTCATCACGGTCCCTGCTTATTTTAACGATGCCCAACGCCAAGCGACAAAAGACGCCGGTCAAATAGCTGGTCTCGATGTACTGCGAGTCATCAATGAGCCTACTGCAGCTGCACTCGCGTATGGTCTCGATCGTCTCGATTCCTCCGTGATTGCTGTGTATGACCTAGGTGGAGGTACTTTCGATATCTCCATCCTGGAAATGCAGAAAGGTGTTTTCGAAGTCAAGTCGACGAATGGTGATACACATCTAGGTGGCGAAGACTTCGACGTCGTTCTTGTGGAGTATCTCCTCAATGAGTTTAAGAAGGAGACAGGAGTTGATCTGAAGGGCGATCGGATGGCCATTCAGCGTGTTCGTGAAGCTGCTGAAAAGGCTAAGATAGAGTTGTCCTCTACAGCGCAGACTGAGGTCAATCTCCCTTTCATTACCGCAGATGCCTCGGGACCAAAGCACATCAACACGAAACTCCTCAGGTCCCAGTTTGAGTCCCTCGTGGGGCCTCTGGTGCAACGCACAGTCGACCCTTGTAAGAAGGCTCTGAGTGATGCTGGTGTCAAGCCGAACGAGATTGATGAAGTTATTTTGGTTGGAGGCATGACACGTATGCCGCGGGTGGTTGACACGGTCAAGACCATCTTTGGTCGGGAGCCTAGCAAGGGTGTTAACCCAGATGAGGCTGTCGCTATTGGTGCGTCTATTCAGGGTGGTGTTCTTGCCGGCAATGTTACAGATATTCTCCTGCTGGACGTTACTCCTTTGTCCCTCGGTATGTCATGACGTGGTGTCTGGTTTCAACCGCATTAACATATGTCGCAGGAATTGAAACCCTTGGTGGAATTATGACCAAGCTTATTGGTCGCAACACAACTATCCCTACCAAGAAGTCCCAAACTTTTTCGACGGCTGCTGATGGTCAAACCGCTATTGAAGTGAAGATTTTCCAAGGTGAACGTGAACTGGTTCGTGACAACAAACTCCTCGGCAACTTCAACCTCGTTGGCATTCCCCCTGCACCTAAGGGGGTTCCCCAGATCGAAATCACGTTTGATATTGATGCTGGTAAGACTTTCTACTTCATAAATCTTCTTTCTCGCATAAGTGCTGAGCCATTGTGCATAGATGGTATCGTCAATGTTTCGGCCAAGGACAAGGCGACAGGCAAGGATCAGTCAATGACCATTGCTTCTTCTTCGGGCCTCAGTGACAAAGACATCGAGAAGATGGTTTCGGATGCTGAGCAGTACGCCGAAACTGATAAGGAGCGCAGGGCTCTCATCGAGGAAGCGAACAAGGCCGACTCTGTCTGCGCGGACACTGAGAAAGGTATGTGTTTTCAAGAATGAATTGGGTGTTTCTTAATTATGAATCCCTCTAGCAATGAACGAGTTTAAGGATCAATTAGATGCTACCGAGAAGGACAAAGTCACCAAACTCATTGCTGAACTTCGTGAAGTTGCTGTAAAGGGTCAGGCTGGTGATACCTCCGTTACTGCCGAAAACATCCGTGAAAAAATCAACGAGACACAGCAGGCATCGCTTGGTCTCTTCCAGAAGGTTAGGGTTTTGCCTGACCAAACCGCTCTGTTCTGACTTCTATTCTTCAGGTCTACGAAAAGCGTAATGCTGAGAACCAGTCTTCTGAGCAGGCCCCCGAGTCTGAGAAGAAGGAAGAGAAGAAAGATTAAAGGCTTTTTTTTTGCTGTTCTATCTTGGTTTCTCGGATCTCATGCATCACTCGCTCTCACGATCATATTATCCACGCACGCACGCTAGATCTCTTTAAAAAGTATTGCTGTCATGAACACTTACACTATTACGCATAGCATATTACCTAGTCTACGCAACCCCCCTTCTCAGTCACTACACTATTGAACATCGACGTTGTAATTGAATATTGCTTAGGCAGTCTGACCTAGAGGTTAATATTCGAACAGATTTCAAAGTTCAAGGCGAGTTTGCCTAGTCTATTCACATTCAGTTGTCAGGGAGTGGACACGTGCTTTTTCAATAAACCTGAGGAAATAACTGATATACATACATTAATAACGGAAGTATAGGTGTGAGAAAAGGGTATTCTATACACGTACATCTCGCAGCAATAGAGCTCTTTCGCGACTGAACAAATTTTGTGGAGTGATGAAATCGAGCATTCCTATTAGCCAATCTGTTGAGATCCAACTCAGGTTAGTCTATAGTAGATCACAATTCAGTAACTAGTGGTACAGTAAGCAATGGTCTGAGTGATAGATAAGGAAGCGGCTCACCCTCAGTCTATGTATAAACGACTGAGGGTGTCCATATGGTATAGTATGGTATATATATGAATGTGTGAGGTAAAGGGGACTATGATAAAGGGAACGATAAAGGGGGCGGAGGGTAAACGACGCGACCATGGACAAAAGGCGTCCACGGTGCTGGATCAAAACTTAACACAATCCACTCGCTCCAGCCAATCAGAATGCGAAAATTGAAATGATGCCAGATTCTGTGTGGTTGCGAAACAGCTTTAATACCAAGACCTTATTGGAACACGAAAGTTGGCCTTAAACCTGTTTCCTAAATAGTTGTCATTCAGAGACAATGATGATGGGGAGGAAACTGAGCGGTAGCGCAAAGCGGTGTCAGGGTCATCGTATTAAAGTATAACTCATGGCTTACTCTCTTTGCTCTCCAAAGCAGCTTCATCGATCGAGCGGCTGAAATCGAGTGTAATACTGTTTCGTATGAGCTTCCACTATTTCTTGAGTGGATTCCGGGAGGTCTTCTGTAAACCTTCCTAATCTCTCATGGTTTATGCGACAACTTGGATTGGTTATGGAAAAGTGCACACCTGGAGACCCAGCGAACAGGGATAAGGCTGGAACGACGGTATTTGGAGGGACAATGGTATTATCTGCGATCTTAGCACAGTCTTTGATAATAGTGAACTTTCCCTGGTACAAGTGATCAAAGAGCGCTGTCAATGGGGAGAAGGGAAATGAACGGACAATCACACAATTCTTCCCGATTTCAACATGATTTCCTATCGTTGCCGCCTCTACAACAGAGCCGGCGCCGATATGAACATGGTCCCCTATTTTCATAGGATAGTAATTGAAATTTCCGCGATACGTTTTGTAGGGAGGCCTAGACGGCTGGCTTGTTACATACTTCAGACAACAACAGGAAAAACGTACCGCATAACACAACCCTCGCCCACGAGACAATATCTGCCTAGGGAGATGACGACGGCATGTCCAGGTCCTGTACGCCTCAAATCACCGCGTATTATTGCGCCACTTGAGATGATGGTCTTTCCCCCAAGAATGATATTCTGCGGCCCAGCAATTGTAGCACGTCGTGAAACTTTGTTACCGGTATCCTGGAAGGACGGGTTAATCAGACTCTTTACTGAAGAGAAACGAGGGCGCGCACTGTCTCAATAAATTCGGCTTTAGAATAGTAAATTGGTGATTCCATGGTCAGATTTAACGGTAAGTCGTATATGCACGTGATTTTGCACTCATTTTCCTCCACCTTCAAGTTCATGTTACTTCAAGATATCTTGCGAACGCGTTCTCCATGGACGACTCGTTTTGTACGACACTTGACACGAAGCGCGACTCCATCAACCTCCAAACAGTGTCGCAAATTACCCTCTCTCCTGCGTCACTCCTCTGTGTCCGCAAAGGTCGCCTCCGAATCAGAAAACAATCCTACGCCAGCCCATGCGCATAACGCGACTTACAATGGGCCTCTTACAACGACTTTCAAGCGATTAAAAATATTCTCTCTGTCCTCTCTCACACTTTCAAGCACCTTAGCCCCATTTATGTTTATAGTGGAGTCCAATCTGCCTCTCACCGCACGGTTTGCCCTGGCAGGTATTGCTATCGGGACGTCAGGTATAAGCACTGGGCTCGTTGCCTGGTGCGGAATGCCATATGTGACGACTCTTAGACGCTTGAAGCCCAACGAAAACTCAGGTGCAGAAGGGATTGAGATGACAACTCTCAACCTGTTCCTACGCCCAAAGATCACTACGGTCTGCCAAAGCCACTCTTTGATAACGTCTTCTAATTTCCGCAACTTGTAGGTTTACGATCCAACGTTTTTAATAGAGACCAAGCGGGCCTTTGCAAAGTGGGAATTGGCAGGAGCATTGACACTTCCTGCTGGTAAATCCATAGCTCCGGGCACTGAGGAAACCGTAGCGGAAACAACGGACAAAGATGGCAACATTGTTGGTAGGTGGATTGTGACTTGGGGAGATAATGGTGAAGGGACTTGTCGCCAAGTTGGTGATATCGTTCGGTGGGTAGAGGCAACTGATTCATGGTTCAAGGCAAACTAATCATCGTCCACATATAAGCTACTTCAACGTTCATGAGGAATTGTTGACTTAATCATGCTCCTTGGCTTCAAAGCCAAACAACACAATATCGGATCCATTGTACTAGGTAACTTTAGTCGTTTATCGTCCAGGTCTCCCACTAACTCACCGACCAGGATCATCCCGCGCTGAAATGTATTGTTTCCAAATCAGACTGGATCACGAAGTTATTTATGGCCACGGATAATTATGGACAATATCAAACATATGCACGTCAAGGTCTTCCAAGCACTACATATTGTGTTGTTTTACAGTAGTTCACGTCAAAGGTATTACTAATTTCCCGTAATGACGACCCTGTAATTGGTGGCAATAATTGGTCATAAGGCGAGTATTACCGAGTTGATTCACCCCGAGTAACTAGTACTTCACATCCACAAGGTCTAGCCTGTTCTAGGCTGGGCGTGCCGTGCGATGCTTACTTGGGACCTACTAGCATGGGTTCTAAGTAGACCCTTTGGCAGGCCTGGGCCAATACACTTGAGTTTTTACGATATAAAATTATTTGCTTCCATGGTCTGCTTAGTGTTATCAAACAACTTGAAGGTGAAGATTCCAAGTCCAGGGCTATCTGTTATATTGGCATCGGGACAATTCATATATATTACATCTTGGTCTTGAGCCTGACATGCTCCATACTCACATCTATCCGACTGATTATGCACGATGACCCGACACGAATTTGGATGGGACGTACAGTTACTATCGTAAAGCCTGTCCGTGGGCACAGACACAAGATGTGTGTGCACATTGGAAGCGTCGACCATCGACGGTACAACATCTTTAATGGTGGGTGCACCAAGAAGGCGCATGTTCATTTCAAATTCAGCCTACAGGCATAAAGTCAGCACAATAAGAAGGAACTTGGCCTGGATTTACATGTAAGATTTGCATGGCCCTATCCATCCCGTCAGAGCCATATGCCGAAAAAGCATACAAGAAAGGCCGACCAATTCCCACTTCATGGAAATTCAGCATTGATTCCTCGAGATATGATTAAAGTATGGTACCAACCTGCTGTCGCACCGAGTGCAACGGCTTTCAGGATATCAGTAGCTCTTCGCACACCGCCATCAACGAACAACTGAAATTTCTCGTTCGGGAACGTAAGACCACGTTTCTCCCTGAGCTTCGTTGTGACCTCAACCAGAATTTCTATCCCGGATCGAGCGAAGTCAAGTTGTCGTCCACCATGGTTTGAAAGCACGACTCCTGCAAGATTCAAGTCATAAGCTTCGAGTGCATCCTAAAAGTATGTTAATTACGCAAATCAGATGGATCTAAAAGAAATAATGACCTCCCAACATTGAACTCCTTTAAGGATGAGGGGCACTGGAATCAAAAACCGTCAACCAGTCAGACATGTTATGAGGTGGCAAAACACTTGCTGCACGTAATGCTTTTAAACCATTTCAAATCGTTCCAGCATAACCCAGGATCAATGAACGACTATCCCAGTATTTTTAGACGCTTGACGCCAATACCCAAACCAAAGCCAAAATACATACACTGATGGCCCTTGCAGCGCCTTGAGATCTATCCACGCTCCCAGATCCTGCTTTACTTACCTCCGAAGGATCTTCAGCTTCAAACTTCATACGCATGTCCTGAAAACTGGGCTTAGCAAGCAGCGTGAAAGCTTCATTGAGCGTACATACTTTTTCTCGGCGACCAAGCTGCGGTGCATCAACTGTTATGAACAGTCCTTTAATTCCACGCTCTTCTGCATGTTGTACGATCCTTTTCGTGATATTTCTATCTTTGTTAACATATCTAAGAAGATATAAACCAAATCTCTATATTCCATGTACGGTATTGAGAAACGTACAACTGGAAGAACTGCACTTGGCCTGGTGCAGCGCCATCTACAATCTCATCAAACGAACACGAGGCCAGAGTGGGAATCTGAAGGAAAAGAAGTCAATAGAACAATATATTTTGACGCTGTTTCTAGACGCACCATCTGAATAACGCCGTATTTAGCTGCCGCTCTTGTGAGGTTAAGTTCACCATCTGGGTGACCTAGTTTCCCTAGAGCTGTTGCTGACTGGATACAGGTCACTACGGCTTGCGAACACTTATGAACGATGGAACTCACAATATATAGAGGCATACTTGATTTGTGACCAAGAATTGTAGTTGACCAATCAACCTTGGTAACATCACGAAGGATGCGTGGCCTGAACCAAATCCTGCAAGAATGTTTTATGTCTGATTCATTGCACATAGCAGCAAAAGATATACCTATGGAATGCTGCATGATTTTCCCTATTGGTGATTTCGTCATCTGCAGCCGAAGAATAATAAGCCCAAGCTTTATCAGGCATGACTTGTCTTGCAATTGCCTGGTTTTATTTAGTAATCTAGAAAAGCCTGGTAAACTGAAGCTTACCTCGAAGTCATGTAAGTTCAGGACTTCGTCTAGCGCGGGTCTAAGAGAGATTCGCTCCTGGCGAGCTTTCTCCTCGTCTGTAATAACAATTTCCACTTTTTCTACTGTATCAGGTTCAACAGGTCCTAAGCTGGATGATGCCAAAATAGTTCCAGATGTCCGTAACGAGGTTCAGGAGTTGAAAGTCTTACTGTTTCTCCGGTGGGAGGTTGGTGGTAATGGCATCTGGAGGGTGAATGGGATCGTACTCCTGCCTAGATGTGCGTTAACATTACAGATAGTAGACGCTAGATACTTGGAACACAAACGTGGCATCTTTTCCGGCATATTTTAAAATAATTTTGCTGCCACCTACCGTCCCATCTATTGTTCAATTTCAGCTCCCCAAGCCACATATCATAGCCCCTCACCGGGATGATCTGAGGAAGGCACTTGTAAATGAGTATTACCCCACCCAGAGAATTGACCATTTACCGTCCAGAAACTCAGTAACATCATAAACGTTTCCTAAATGAGTTCGACCGAAGTTTAGCTACCCGATGTACACCTATGTGCTGGTTGAAAGCTTCACCGTGGACAATTATCCAACAACTTTTGCGGGTGTTGTGCGTAGCAACTTCTTGGCCAGAGATAAGTTTTCCTTGTTGTGCCATGGTGGTATGCTTGAGGGTATAAGCGTATATATATCTACAGCGTCAAGGTCGTCTCGCAAGGTCGTAGCAGAGTTTCCCACTGTCCCCCAGGTTGAAACGTCACAAGCAAGACGGGCCGGAGTGCCGGCAGATAGCCAGGGTCCATGACGTCACAGGACGCCTCGAATCAGGGAACGACAAATGGTTATACATACAGAGCAGTTTTTCTTTTGGGCATTGCCGCACTGGGTCGCGCATAAGGATACATCTATCTAACTCTAACATTTTTTTGCTACAGTCGGGTATCCTAATAACATGGTGTATGCAGAAGAGCAAAACAAGAAATGCAGGCAATGAAAACATAAGAATCCATCCAAAATTAGATAACTTCAAACGCCGTCCCGCCGGCGCGCGAGTCGAATTCGATCACCTCGTCAAGGCCTGTATTATATGGTTAATGTTTAGAATGTGTCCAGCTAAATTAGTGTCAAACACTAACCCATAACTTGGAAGAATGCCTTGGGGTCCATTCCCTGGGCTGATACAAAGTCAGTCCCGGTTTTCTTTAAGGACTGCATAGCGGCCCGGACTGCGTGCACCATCGCCACGCAGGACACCAAGGAGAAGACTAGCCATAGATTAAAACTTTGCGCATCGATAGCTATCCTCAAGTGGCTCACTGATTATTTTGGCACCCATAGCCTCCGCTTCGCTGGATGTGAAGGACGGTGTCAACCCCCCAGAGATGACATTAACAAGGACCTAAGTATATTATTAGTAAGCACAAAGTTTGCTTTCAAAATGAGCGAAAGTCAACCTACAGGCTTGGGGGCCAAGGCAGCAACAGTCGACTCAAGAAGTTCTTTGGTTTTTACTCCCTCAATGAAACAAACATCAGCCCCAGCGTCAGCAGCCATTTTCAGGCGCGTAACTGCTTCTTCCATGCCGAGAACCTGAGCTGAATCGGTGCGAGCAATAATAACCTGCAAACGTTGTAAGCATTCAACCTTATGCCATCTCATTTAGTTGATGGCACATACAAAATCGGAGCCTCCTGGAATGGTATCTCGGGCATTGACTGCGGCGCGAATTCGGATAAGGAATTCTTCACGGGAGACTACTTGCTTTCCGAGAAGATGCCCACATCGTTTAGTTTGCACTTGGTCCTCGATGTGAAGGGCTGCTACACCAGACCGTGCGTATTGGGTGACTGTCCTTGCAACCATGGTAGGTCCGCCAAACCTTCGGTCAGGTTGTCAGCAAATTTATAGACGTCGAGACTCATCTACGACATACCCCGTATCTGCATCGGCAATAACTGGAACTGTCGGGTCTAGACTGCAAACCATTTGGGCGGCCTACAAGGAAAATGATAAAAATATTTCTCTTGACCAAGAGCATTTCAATCTTACACCAACGAAGTCATTTAATGTTGCAATGGCCAAATCAGGTTGGCCCATTCTGGACGCAGTTGTGGCGGCACCACTAAAGTACGGGGACACACTGAGTATGATCTTTGTTATACAATCGATTTGAACAAACCTTTGGTACATACAATCGAATCCAGCCTCGAGAGCACAACGTGCGCTGATACCATCACAAATACCAGGGGCAACCTAACAGAGATTGAGGTGGATGTAACACAAAGTTAAGGTAAAGGGCCTACAACAATTCCTGGTCGGGCAAGCAGCTGGCGCAAACGGGTGGCAGGGTTGGTGGATAGGGGTCCCTCAAGGAAGTTCGCGGGGTCTAGACGAGGGTTGCTGTAAACAGCTTTACTCGGACTGCTCCCCTCTTGAACAGGACGTTGAGGCTCGGTCACGCGATGTGGCCGCTCGGCATTGGCGGACGCCTTGGTGAAGTAGTCGGGAGCGGGAGACATTATGAGTGAAGAATGAAGTCGGGCGAGGTAGAGCTGAGGACTATAGCGGGATTGCTAAAGATAGAGAATTTGAAAGGTCAGGACACGGAATCTTTTATAGTGGTTGCTTGCTACAGTCGATACCTTCAATAGGCAAATAGGGGATACAAAATTCCCATTACAAAAGCCGTCATACCCGTGTCTTGTTCGGTCGGACGGGGCGCGCCAAGACATACCAAAGCCCGCACACGGGAAAGTAAAGAATACCGCGTTTGGGAGACTGTGAATCTATTTTGGTGGGCAGTTGCCAAGGACAAATGTTCTTCTGTGCCAGTGCATGACGTAAAATCCCTCGCGCATCTTGGGGTGGACGCCGAGTCCGAGGATGAGATGAGTTACTGGGGCAGTAAGCGAGAAAATATCAACATTGCACGATATCGAACTAAGAAAACGCGTGGATGCATTAAATTTCTTACCAAGACCCTTGATTAGCCTCGCGTTGTTTATGCTTGCTTGAACCTGTTTAACATCAAGGACTCGTATGTAGTTAGCATCTCCTGCCTTAGTATCCGTCCCAACTTTTACGAAGAAATTCCATTCCTGCTCCTCAGAAAAGTCTGGGCATATAGGCTGTATGTGATCACCTGCCTTCCTACCATCACACTGTATCTTCGTTATACGGAACACAGCGGGAGGTGTACTGTGTATTGTAGGCGGGATTCTTTCATTCCAGACCAGAATAACTCCCCACTCCTAATTCGGAGATAGAGAGGTAATTTTGACATGACCAAAACCTTCGCGTTTTCTCCTGCTTTATCTCGGCGATATGCCACACAACCGTCGTCAATCCTTTGACTTGTTATCGGGATGCACACGCCGCATAGACCAGGATCTGGATAGTACATCGACAGTTGTCTTGGCATTGGGAATAACTCTCGGCGCTCCGTTCTGTCACTCGGAACCGTTTCTTACACAAAGAAGTTGGAACCATGCTGTATCTCCTCTCTAACGCCGGTCACTTCTCCCAAGGTCACATAGATGCACATTCCGTGTCGATGAAAAACAAGGCGCTCCTATGGAACTAGGAATTAATCAAGGCATATGATGGCACTCACCCGAGCTCTGTCGGCCTCCCTGACTTCCGCTGCTGCACGACAAAAGGCGGTGGGGAGACGCGACTGATCATATCTGCTTTGAAACCCTTACAGCTTTTTCAAGATGTCTCTAATTTCAGCTACCACTGTCTCTCAACACGCTAGCCGCGACAGCTGCTGGATTATCGTTCACGGTTCGTCACTTGTGAAATGTCTCCGTGAACCAGTCAAGAGTAATATGCCTTTCGCACAGGAAAAGTCTATGATGTAACGGATTTCTTGGACGGTAGTTTTGGACCTTCACTTTTCTAGGTATATATTCAATATTGCATCTAGATCATCCCGGAGGAAGCAAAATCATCCTCAAGTATGCTGGAACCGATGCAACGTGAGTACAGTTCCATGGCAGGGTTCTACAATCGATGACGAATTTATTTTAGGGAAGCATATGACCCTATACATCCTCCGGATGCTATCAAGACGAATCTTCCAACCCAAAAGCAGTACGTAGCCAGCCTATTTCACCGCTTTAGATTGTTCATTATTCATGCTCGCAGCATTGGTGAAATTGACCCTAGTACAGTGGTTAAGGTCATGAAAAAAGTGACGGATGCGGATAGAAAGCGCCAAGCGTTACTGGATGCTCGCCCTCCCCTTGATGAGATCCTCAATCTCCACGACTTTGAGGTGCGGGGGTTATGTTATCCTTGGATTTACAGTGCGGATGCTAAATTGAGACGTCGGACAGGCCGTCGCAAAATCAATCCTTCCTGACAAAGCCTGGGCATATTATTCCTCCGCATCGGATGATGAAATCACAATCCGAGAAAACCGTGCCGCCTACCAGAGGTGCATCCATATTTGCTGTTTCTATTAGTGATTCACCATCTTACAATTCTTAAAGAATCTGGTTTAGACCTCGTATTCTGCGGGACGTTACTTCGGTCGACTGGTCCTGCACTATTCTGGGCCAAAAATCATCGCTCCCCTTGTACATTGTAGGTCAATATACTGTACGCATACCTCAGCACTCTAATACTTTTGAACAGTCAGCGACTGCCCTCGGAAAGTTGGGTCACCCAGATGGAGAACTCAACCTGACTAGAGCGGCGGGGAAGCATGGGGTCATTCAAATGGTTCTAACACAGCCTTTAGTGGATTCTCGAGTCAGAGCTGACCTATCGAATAGATCCCGACTTTGGCATCGTGCTCGTTTGACCAAATTGTTGACGCAGCTATTCCGGGACAACCCCTCTTTCTTCAACTGTATGTAAATTTACATTGGTTTCCTTCTATTTCTAACTCGCCCTTTTCCAGATATGTCAATCGCAATCGTGAGATCACTAAGAACTACGTGCAACATGCCGAGAGACGCGGAGTAAAAGCCCTTTTCATCACTGTTGATGCTCCCCAGCTTGGCCGCCGCGAAAAAGACATGCGAATGAAATTCGTCGGGGACGATGCCGGTGCTAAGGTTCAGGAAGGTCAGTCCGATGTAAAGAAAGATCAAGGTGTCGCTCGGGCTATCAGTGTACAGCAGTTTCCCCTCATTCCATTTAGTACACCTTGCTCATGGCAATTCAGTCGTTCATTGATCCAAGCCTTTCCTGGAAAGATATCCCGTGGTTTAGGAGTATCACGAATAGTAAGCAAAATCAGATTTGTGTAGATACCGAAATCTCATAGCTTCCATTTAGTGTCCATCATTCTCAAAGGCGTGGCTACCCCTGAGGATGCAATCATGGCGTTTGAGGCAGGTGTACAGGGTATAGTCCTGAGTAACCATGGTGGCAGGCAGCTCGACACCAGTCGATCGGGGCTCGAGAACTTGGTTGATATCGTTGCTGCGCTGAAAATCAGGGGCCCCTGGCCGAATCCTAATTTCTCAGTCTTCGTTGATGGCGGTGTTCGTCGTGCGAGCGATGTGTTGAAGGCTCTAGCCCTTGGAGCATCTGCTGTTGGAGTTGGAAGAGGCTTCCTCTATGCATTTTCTAGCTATGGTCAGGAGGGCGTTGAACGTGCCATCCAAATTCTTCGAGTGCGTTATTTCATTTTATTCTAGGATCTTTCATCTCATAAGGTTGTAATCTTAGGACGAGATGGAAATGAATATGCGATTACTTGGGGCTCGTAACCTCACGGAGATTGTGCCGGAAATGGTCGACGCAAGCGCACTCCACTCACATGCCACAATAACGCCAAGAGACAGCTTGTACGATCAAACATGTGAGCTGATATACCTCACTTGTTTAGGCCCACACGTCTGACTACTCTGGATAGATCAACCTTTGCGCCTAGCCCAGCCCAGGTCCAAAATGTGAACGTAAAGGTTTTAAGTCTAGTACATGAACAACTGGCATGATCCATCACAAAACTGAATTTACCTTCATATTTATATCTACTAAACCCATACATGTATTTCGTCAACTTCCTTCATTGCGATCTAATGAGCAGTTAATGGTATGACATTAACCATGTGTCATCCAGACCCGCGAAATCTTCCCGAACAGAGAATTTGAGTCTCCAAGGCGGCCATTCCGTCAGTTTAACCTCAGCCTGTGATTTATCCACATCCCATAAGACACGATTCAGACCCACCGTGTCCAGCCATTGCACTTCGTTGACTAGATCTTCTAGCACGATCGGCAAATAGCGGCCAATGCCATACAGATGCAGAAAAGTCAGATGGGGAAGATTCCCAAGTTGGGACAACTGTTCAAGTCCATCGGAAGTGAAACGTTGTAGAAATATAAGATACACACCACTGGCCACAAAGCATTGACATCTATGGTGGCGAAATCTTGATGATTCCAAGGGATGGCTAGATGTACAGCTTTGAGCTTAGGCTTGAAAATGGAAGCCAATTGTTTGAAATCGTCCCATTCTAAATACCTGTGACCCGCATGGAACCCGAGGGCTTCAAGATTTACCAGACTCTCAATTGTTGGAAGAAGAGTTGACAAGACGTCCCATGACGCCCCTGCTAGGCGGACGAAGAGCCTTCGTAGAAAGAGACGCTCGTCAAGAAACATTGATAGCACGGTGATGTCTTCACTGGAAACGAAAGGCAGTACTGTGTCTTCGCATGAGAGTCGGAATGACTTTAACCCGGGGAGGGATGTCGAATCACTGGGTAAAATAGAAAATATGTCGGCCGACATGTGTCCCACCAATGACAGGGATTCAAGGAGGGGAGCATGTCGAAAAATGAGTTCCACACCCGCAAGGTCGGAGTTGAATGTGATACAGACGTCCAGAGTTGTCAGAGAATTATACACACGAATGGGCATTTCACTGACGTTCCGAGCAACTAGGGATAGCACTTGAAGAGTGGCTGCCATTGATTCAACAATCGCAACTGTGTTTTCAGTGTTCGCCGATTCTTCGCTCCAATGATCGTCATGCAACATATCATGTGTGTTTCGAGCATAGTAGAATGGATGGACAAGCTGTAGGTGGGTGATGTGATCCAGGTGCCGGAGAAAGGCCGGGGAAGGAGTTCTAGATATTATTGCAAAAAAAAAAAAGTAAGTGCGGTTCCGAGGAGGAATTAATGGGGCAGAACTACGTTTCAAGAGACAGATGCCGCAAAGACGGAGGTAAGCTTGCGGCCAAGCCTTCTGACAACTCGGGGGACATTCCAAACCAGTGGAAGGATTGTAAGCGAGGGATTGCCCGGAGGGCTTGTGTAAGACAAACTGAGAAACCAGAGCGAGTTAATGGAGTGAAATTTTTGTAGAAGAATGAGCGACTCGCGTTTCTCGAAAACCGAATGAGAATCGGCCATTGCGACGACACTTAGAGTCTTCACCACGTTCGCGAATTCAGGGTTGTCCTTGATATATTGCAGAATTTCCCAAGATCTCTGCATGCTCCGTTCGAGTACTTCCTCGGAAGGGAGTGGTGGGCCAAGGGATGTTGCAAAAAAATCTGCTGACTCTTTCCCAACGAGATATATCCTGACTGCAGAGAATACAAAGCGAATGGTAATGGCGTGAAATGCACGAGAAACGTGTAGAAGTGGTATTTGATGAGAATATTGAAGAAACTGAATAATATGAGTCCAAGTTTCGGTAGGTAGCTCTGACGCGACGAGAGTAGACGTTGTCATTCTGTGCTTGGAGGATTGAAGGCCTAATGATCAAGGTTTCGGGCAAGATGATCGGACTCGGAAGTGATGTTTCCTCCTTCCGGCCACCAAGACCCTGACAATTCCATTCGACTCACGGACACAGATGCTGCGGTAGCAAGATTATCTGTGGCACAGAAGCAATACGTTCAAGACCCATTCATCAGCCATCTCATCCCTCGCGCCCATCTGCAACTTCCCCGACCCCCGTTGATCAATATCGGCACATTCGTACGCTCAACTGCTATTGATGACCTTGTCGAACAATGGCTTGTATCATCTGAACGTGCTGGTCAACGCTGTCAGATAGTTAGTCTTGGATCGGGTAGTGATACGAGATTCTGGAGGATTGCGGTGCGTTTCCAGGGCCTTGGCTTTCCATTGGAATGGTGTTTAACGAGAGCCGACCCAGAAAGACTGGTGCCCACAAAGATACGATCGCCACGTATATCGAGATCGATTTCCCCGAAATCACGAGTAAAAAGGCCATGACCATTCGTAAAAGCAAGGTATTGAGCCAGGAGTTGGGCGACCCAACTGACGTTCTTCTCTGTGAGACGTTTTCAAACGAAATCGTATCATTCCATCCTCACTTATAAATACAGGTAATGGCGGGACTACTCTACATTCACCAGTCTACCATTTATTGCCCGTTGATCTGCGACTGCCGCCTGCCACAGCCCTTGAAAGTATTCTGACTTCTCCGAATCCTAACTCAACAACGGCGCCGCTTTTATCTCCATCACTGCCGACACTCCTCCTGTTTGAATGCGTCCTTGTTTACATGTCCCCTTCAGCATCTTCGGCCCTTTTCCGTTGGTTTGTCAAGTATTTTTCTTCATCTAGGGAACAAACAGTACTTGGAAGCATCGTGTATGAGATGTTTGGGTTAGAAGATACGTTTGGACGGGTGATGGTGAACAATTTGAAGGTAAAGCTCGATTCATGTTTCGTATGATGTTGACTGACATGGTTAAAGGCGAGGAATGTATCGTTACCTGGCGCAGAGCCATACCCAAACATCCAGTCGCTTCCAGGCAGATTTCTCGACGTTGGCTTTACTACTGGTCTTGCGCTGAACCTTCGAGAAATCCGAGAGCGCTACATTGATCCTGCAGAACTCACGAGGTATCATGTCTTTGTCTGTAGATTCATTAAGTTACTCCTGACCTCACTCCCACCTTTTTGCCGTAGGATATCGACGCTCGAAATGCTTGATGAAGTAGAGGAATTGGAACTTGTACTTGAGCATTACGCCGTTTCTTGGGGTTTGCTCTCTACTATTTCGAACTCGAACAGTTGGGAGGGATGGGGACTGGTTCGAAGGGGACCTTTACTGGGGGAAGATCTGGATAGGTGATACAATAAACGAAAGTCGTACATCATATGTTCCCGTTACACATGTAACTGTAATACTAATTAAGTTGTTTCTCCGGATTTTGCTAAGTAATCAATGGTGCGAGAGTTGCAAACACGACGGTCTTAGAAAACTCCTGCAAGATATACAAGATGTGAGCAAGCACTTGTGATATTACTCAAAGGACTAAGAGTCAGAGAGAAGATAAAGTCTGCGGACAGACGTGTTCATACAAAAGCGCCGTATCTCAGGCCTGATGTCAAAGTGAGTTGTATGTTGTTGATACACAGTTCGTCATGTGGGTAATACTAGAGGTCGATATGTGCACTTACCAAGTGTAGAGAGTGCCTTGGGCTACTATTAGTAGTTATACACCCAAGTGAGGGTGAGGGGTTGGACGATGGAGAGCTGACGTCCAAATGTACGTAAAATGGAAATTTTGACATTTTATTTAATGAGTTACGTTATCATCAAGTTTCGCGTTCGGGGTCCTACTCTGCATCCATCGATTATTTACAAGCAAATATCCTCTATGTTGTTTCTGTTTCCCTTCCGTGGAAAAATAGGAATGGTGCGATGACAGCACGAGGCTGACCCTACTGGTAGGTGAGCCTGAGCGGCCAAGTTTCACGGTTTGCTGTGGGCCTCAAGTTCTAGAATTTAGCCCAAAAGTGTGCTTAAATTATATCTACTATTATTTAGTCGAAACTCCAGCCTTATTGAGTTAGTGAAGCAGTGTCTGTTGTGGTCACGGAAAGAGTTTCGACGCGTTGAATCTCCAATCGTGGTCAGGGATAGGAGTCGAAAATCAAACTGATGGTTTGTTTCCATCGACGTAAGGAATGTAAAATTCAGGACATGAAGGCCTGCTGGCAGTTCGCTGGCTGGCACATGGAGTCAATTGGGCGAACGGACCCGAACTGCGTGTGCACGGGGTCTTCGGGGTCCTGGAGTGAGAAATTTTGTCGAATTTTGTGATTGCATTGTTGTTCTTGTCCCTCGTCCTTGCCTACAGGACAGACATCTCTCTGCCGGATCGCTATCCTCAGCGTCCGAAGCACCTCTTCTAGATTTACATCCAGCTGCTTTCACGCCTGCTGGCAGGTCATTTTTGACGACCACCACACGCGACCGAAATCCCAACTCTCTCGAAAAAAAACGCAAAAGTCATCCTAGAAAAATCCACTCTTACTTTGCAAAATTCGTACGTGGCCTTCACCATATTGGCTTCTACCCTTTTTTTTTTTTTTCATTCATGGGAATGGTCACTTATGTTCATTTAGAATGAGCAAATCTTCAACCGCAACAGCACCAAAGATTCCGACAAAGTCAGCTTGGTCTAGGGGCCCACCACAGTCTGCGCCTACTCCTCCTCGCTCGCAGTCTCCAGCACCGTCCACTCCCACTTATCCTACGCATTCGAGACGCCCTAGCACTCTCGGTCAAGGTGTGCCCATAAAGGATGGTGTAACCGTGCCCCGCGGCACAGTTGGAGCCGTAAAACAAGGCAAGTGTGGCGGTGCAATCCTACTCATCATACTGACTCGTTTACTAGGATCTGCTGTGACGTTTGGATCTATAGATGATGTTTCTGCGCCAATATCTTCCTCACCTGCTGCTGCGCCCCCCATAAAATCCGAGGGTGTGAAATCCTTCGG
Source organism: Collybia mongolica (assembly GCA_013420905.1). Classification (NCBI taxonomy): domain Eukaryota; kingdom Fungi; phylum Basidiomycota; class Agaricomycetes; order Agaricales; family Clitocybaceae; genus Collybia; species Collybia mongolica. The sequence continues at coordinate 3,224,208 of JAAXNY010000004.1, forward strand.
GTCCGTGCCTGCAACAGTAGGCCATGTTAATGGAAAGTCCTCGATTTCTTCGAGGGCGACCGTGGCATCGTCATCCTCTTCGGCATCAACACCTCCAACTGTACCATCCACGCCTTCCAAACCTGCAAAACTGGACATCCACAAAATGTTCCAGAACCCGTCATCGGCCCCTTCTACATCTCAAACACCTTCGGACACATCCTCCCCTTCTTTACGACCTTCTAATCTTCCTTCTCAGGCCTCCTCTCAACATCAGCCAGGACCAGGTCCTGTGTCTTCCCAACCATCCCAGTTGGGTTCCCACCAATATACACCTTTTGTACCTGGCAGCAGCATGCGGCCGCAACAACAAAGTTCTGGCCCCGGTGCCCCTCGCTCCCCCGTATATTCCCGTCAAATTCCTAATGGAACTGGCCCTCGTCCTCAAGGTGGGCCAAATGGTGGCCCCTCTCAGATGTCGTCTGGGCTTTCTAGCCCACGATTAGCACCGCATCCCCATGCAGGTCAACCTTCTGGTATGCCTCCCCCACCTGCTTCAATGCAGCCTCAAATGCAACCTCAAATACCTGCGTGGTCTCAATACTATGTAAGGCTAAAAAGTTCGCATAAACTATAATCTATTCATGAAACACCATCTTTAGTACTCTGATCAACATTATATGCAACCTTATGGCAACGCATGGTATCCAATGCCCCCCCAGCCCCAACACCAACATCCTCCTCACCATCCTCCACCGCCCGGGCCTCACGGACCTCCGCATGCGGGAATGCCCATGTCACCACGAAATCAGCCTCCTCAGCTTCAGCCCGGCACGCCCACACAAGCGCACGCTATACCCAGTGTCATCCATGTCCCACATCCTCCTCATACACACTCAACGTCGAATAGTATCAGCGGGTTGTCGTCACCACCTCCAACACCTTCGACACCCAGTGCGCGTCTTAATGCGAATTCTAATGCGTTCGTGCCGGGCGCGCGATCAAAGATAGTTGTCAAGAATGCTGATGGTCTGGAGGTAGACTTTAGCTCTATTACCAAGCCTAATTCAGCTACAACTTCAGCTGGAGGTTCTTCCCCTGCATCCGGACCAGGCTTTCGACAGGGCAGTCCTAAGGTACCTGCGACACCTACGAGGCGGCCCCTAAGCATCAGGATGGAGACGGAAGAGCAGCGACGGAAGCGCCTTGCAGATGAGGAGAAGGAAAAGGATAAGCTGAAACATCAAGCAGAGGCGGAGGAAAAATTCAAGAAAGAGAAAGAAGACAAAGAACGGAAGGATAAAGAGGACGCTAAGAGAAAACAAAAGGAAGAGGAAGAGAAGAAGGAGCGGGAGCGAGTACGCAAGGAGGAAGAAGAGAAAGAGCGGGTACGAAAACAGGAAGAGGCTGAGAAGTTGCGAGTTAGACTGGAGGAGGAGGAAAGGGAGCGCTTGAGAAAGGAGGAGGAGGAGAAGAAGCTTCAAGAAGAGGAAGAGAAGGAGAGGGCGCGGCTCTACTTGATTGAGGAGCAACAGCGTCTGAAACGCGAAGAGGAGGAGAAAGAGAAGGAGCGTATCCGACTAGAAGAAGAAGCTGCGAAGGCCGAAGAAGTTGCGAAGGCCATAGCAGCTGCCGAAGCCGAATTCAAGCGTGAGGAATCTACCGTCAATACTCCCTCGACCAACCCCGAGGAGGACGGTGAAATTCAGGATATTCCTCAGGAAGTCATCGCCAGCACTCCTGATCCTGCTGCCACCCTTACTATTGAGGAAGTCAAAGAGAAATCGAAAGAGCCTTTGCGAATTAACACAACTACATCACCTCTACACGATCCCCCCCGGAAGCGACCAGGGCCTTTGGACCTCTCGAACACAAAGTCTGTACCAGCGCCTTTGCCTTCCGCCCTTGCCACAGCGCGCGTTATCGATGACCTCGGTCGTGTCCCGTACCCCGAAGGTGTTATGAGTCCCAAGGTAGAGCTCAATATTAATGCCAAAGACGGAAAATTCAGGTAAATAGTTTCGTATTACCCAAAATCTTGACACTTAATGACGCTCGAATTACAGATATGACCGTGAATTCCTCTTGCAGTTCATGTCTATCTGCAAGGAGAAGCCTGACATGCTTCCTCCTCTTGATGCCATCGGTCTTGAACCAACGGACCAAGCTTCGCTTTCCATGAGTCGCGGTGGTTCTGGTCGTCATCGCCAATCATCCGGTGCTATTCCTCCATCTCGTCAACCTTCTGTCGGATTAGGCTTCTCATCTGGTTTCGGCAAACCCGGATCCACCAATCCATTCAGTATCATGGGTAATTTCGCAACTCCCGGTGCATCCAAACTCAACAGTGATGAACGATTCAACCTTGCTACTAGTAGCCGTGCTGCCTCAGTCAGCGGACCTGGTCTGCCCTTTGGCCGCCCCTCGCAGATGCAACGAACAACAAGTCAGGGCGGTCCAGGCGGTGTGCCAATGTCAAGTAATCGCACACGGAGCAAGCGCGGAGAGAAGAGGCCCCCTGATGGTAACAAGACAGGAGGCCAACAAAGTCACGGGTATGGTCATGGACAGTCAAGTATGGCTCAGAATATTTCGCTGGAGCCTGTTGCTCCCCTGCAAGCCACCGCGAACCGTTGGGACAGGAAGGCCGTCTCAGCCGTCGACCCTGATTCTCCGGAGATCGTTGACCGCAAGGTCAAGGGTCTGTTGAACAAGCTGACGATGGAGAAGTTCGATTCTATCTCAGATCAAATTATTGCATGGGCAAACAAGTCGGAGAAGGAAAAGGACGGAAGGACACTCATCCAGGTCATTAGGCTTGTGTTCGAGAAGGCGACGGATGAGGCTACATGGTCGGAAATGTACGCGCGCCTCTGTCGGAAGATGATGGAGCAAATCAGCCCCCTCGTCCAAGACGACGGCATCAAGAACACTGAAGGCAAACCTATTGCTGGTGGTCAGCTCTTTCGCAAATATTTACTCAACCGATGTCAAGAGGACTTTGAGCGTGGATGGGTAGCGAAGGAGGCAACGGCTGCCGCTGCCGCAACCAAAGCTATGGAAGACCAAGCCGCAAAAGCCGCCAATGAGAAGAGCAAAGATGGTGAGACCGGCGACGAGATTGTGCTATATTCCGATGAGTACTACGCAGCACAAAAAGCCAAACGCCAAGGTCTTGGCCTCATCAAGTTCATTGGCGAGTTGTTCAAACTTCAGATGTTGACTGAGCGTATCATGCACGAGTGTGTGAAAAAGCTCCTCGGTAACGTCGAGAATCCCGAAGAGGAGGAGATTGAAAGTTTGTGTAAATTGCTCACAACTGTTGGTGCCATCCTCGACACAGCGAAAGCCCGTGCACACTTGGATGTTTACTTCTCCCGCATGAAGGAGCTCACGAAGAGTCAAAATGTCAGTTCACGTATGCAGTTCATGTTACAGGTATGCTCCGATCCACCCATCCAAATTTAGTCACTTCTGATGTACCATAACAGGATGTTATTGAACTTCGAGAACGGAAATGGATTACTCGTAATGCAGTCGCTGCTCCTACTACCATTGCTCAAATTCATGAGACTGTAAGTTTTTCAACTATCTGATAAAACTACTTAACCAACGACAATTCTTCGTTGATGATAGGCTGCCAAAGAAAAGGCCCAACTTGATAAGGAGACTTACCAACGTCAAGTCAGCATGTCTCGTGGCGGTTCTCGGCGTGGCGGAGACCGAGGTGATTTCGCCCAGGCTGGCCCCGATGGCTGGGCTGTGGCCGGCAATGGACCTTCACGACCTCCTCCCAAGGCTGGTGATCTTTCCAATTTCGGAAAGATTAGCAAGGCCACCCCAATGACCTTCGGACCCAGCAGCGTCTTCGCTGGAAAGAAAGAGGGTAAACGGGAGTCATTATCGCGAACAAGTTCGAGCTCGAATATGTTTTCTATGCTGAGCCAGAACCCAGAAGCTGCAGTTGATGCTGCTAAAGGTAGTCATTCGCACAGTCGTAAGGCTAGCGTTGACCTTTCCAACACAGGCGTACCCGAAGCGCCGTCCCAACGCAAGCGACTTATTCTCGCACCTCGCTCCAAACCAGCCACCGAAGAACAGGAAGCAGCTGCTCCGAAGTCTGAATCTGAGAGCGGGGATGAAACGCCGGCAGAACCGGAAATGACTGAAGATCAGGCCAAGAAGAAGATCGAAGAGGACTTGAAGGAGTTCTTCGCTGTTCGAAATTTGGACGAAGCTGAAGTTTATTTCACGAACCTGCCTGCCACTTTCCATTCCAAGCTTGTCGACAAATTTGCGTCTGCTGCCGTCGAACGGAAGGAGCCGGACGCCCAACTGGTCGCGGATTTCTTTGCCCGTGCGGTGGCCAAGGGGATGTCCACAGCCGGTGCCTTCGAGGACGGTTTATCGCCTATTGCAGAGCTCATCAATGATATCGCGATTGATGCACCGAAGGCCCCTAACTATTTCGCCCTCATGGTGAAGGGCGCTGGGTTGGATGAAGAGGCGCGGACGCGGTTGGCCTCGAAGTCAGTGGACAGTGAACAACTCCTCGCTCTGCTATCATAGACCGTATAATATCGCACCTGCATTGAATGCATCTTTACATTTTCTTCATCTGTTGTTCTATGCATCTTCGTTATCATTTGGCATTCGTTCGATCCATCCACCTCTCGTTTGCATGTTCGCATCCTTATCATTATACGTGTCGACTACTGTACATAGGTACTTACATAGTCAGCACTGGCTCGTCAGGGTTACGTTCTCGAATTTTAGGAACCGTTTGACGTTGACAATAATAATGCACACCTTAATCGATCTGTTACTCTTCATCTGCTCAGGGTTTGGTGGCTGTCCCGTCTTATCTCGCCAGCTGCATAGAACAAATAGGGTTGTCATGGCCCTAAGTGGCCAAGACCTTCTTCAAGTTGTTCTAGCACAGCTATATTTAATGTATTCACTGTCAACAAATTTTTAAATTCAAGTTGCCACCGCAATTGGAGCGTGAACCCGATCACCTTTCAAACAATCCCATCCTTCTTTCCTTGACATGTCTCACCATTCTCCCATGAACGACGATGCCGACGACGATTACGAAGGCGAGGGCGTTTGGAATACGATTCGAGAGCACCTCAATTTTTATAGGGTTCATGTTATGTTTTAGTGAGTATATCACAATGTCTCAATCAGTTATCTGAAGACTTTCCAGTACCTTCACTCCTCTCATCTTCTCAGGGATATTCTACGCTAGTAATGGCCAATATCACATCGCCTACATCGACGCACTCTTCAACTGCGTTAGCGCCATGACCGTTTGTGGTCTGGTGACCGTTAATCTCAGTTCGTTGACAGCATGGCAGCAAGTAATCTTGTTTATCCAGATGTGTGTTGGAAGCCCAGTACGTGGTCTAATCTTCGTCCATCTTCACCTCACCGACTGAAATAGGTATTCATCTCTTGGGTTGTTGTTTTGCTCCGGAGGTCAGAAAATCAACCTCTCTGATGTATACTAGCGCCTAATGCAACCGGTCAGGCACTACTTTGCAAAGAAGTTCGATTCTATCATCGCGAAATATGAAGCGGAACGAGCGGCGAATGCCCTAGTCGATGCAGAAAGGACTCCTGGTTCAACAAACAAAGCCTGGTCGAAGAGAATTGCTACCTTTGTTCGCCACCGGGGCACAGATATCTCCATGGCCACGGAGGCTAGCCAAATGGCTACACATGTAGAGAAAAAATCGGAGAAGAAACCGAGGAAACAAAGCATCATCAGGAAGTTGCGCCCAGACATGATTCGGAGGATGGACGACGCCCCGAAGCTCATCAACCCTAGTGGTTTTGCTGTGCCTCTGAAAAACACGCAAACGTCGCACAGTAATGGACATACTCTCGCCACCTCCCACTTATCCTTTGCGGGGAAAGCGTCTTGGAACAGAGACCGAAAGCCCGTTCGACGGAGCAGCATTGGCTATGACGCATCGGATAAAAAGTAAGGTTTGACCGCCATGTCAATGATCATCTGATAATAACCAATTCTCTTTTAGACGCCTTCGCAGGCTATCGGATCCTGGCGTACCATCCCGCCCAGGCTCGCCAGCCCCAAGTGAGGGAATTTGTATGATGACGTCGCCCCTTCTTAATTATTGCCTGTAGATATGATGCAGAGATCCGACACAGTTGGCGACACTCCCCTTTCACCCGAATTCCCGAAAGTTTTCCCTCGCACTCAAACCATCGAATTTGCTCCGATCACTGTCAGGCGCCGCGGGCGGATGATGAACTCCGGAATCCCAGAGGATGACAGGCCGGATATTGAACCTGTGCAGCCAAGCGACCATAGTGGGTATCTCTTTCGGAGACAATCAGCCAAATTAACTTATATGAATCTCAGGGTCCCTCCATAGCCGCCAACCATCCTTATCTCACCATCCTTCTATCAACACCCACGCCACAGAGCATACACATCAAACTCGCCGCACATCACGAAGCACGAAGAATAGAGGATTTGGAGGCTTTCCAATGCCATACGCCATGGTCACAGGACTTTTTGACCGTGTTTTCCCAAATATCAGGAAGAAGCTTTCAAGAACTATCACTATTCCTCACACAACATCATATGTTCCAACACATGGAAATCCACCACCAGGCGCAAAGTCGGCACCATACATTTCCTTCCATGCCATTGTGGGAAGAAATTCCGCCTTTCATGAATTAACCCATGAACAAATGGAAGAACTCGGAGGAGTGGAGTACCGTGCTTTGAATGCTCTGCTCTGGATTGTTGGCGGGGTATGTTTATCCATCTATTTATATTGTCTGGTGTTTAGAAGGAACTCATATATTACTAGTATCACGTTGCCATTCAACTTTTGTCCTTTATTGTCATCGCACCCTATATATCGACTGGCAGATGGAAAAATATTTTTCTTCCACCTCAACAAATACGGCCCATTTCTACCCCATGGTATGTACGTTTTTGTTTGTTTTCCTGGCCTGGCTCAACCAATACACAGGTTCTCACTTTTCCAATCGATATCTGCATACACGAACACAGGATTCTCACTTGTTGATCAATCGATGGTTCCCTTTCAGACGGCATATCCTATGGTTTTCTTCATGGCGTTTTTAATTTTGGCAGGAAATACGGCTTTCGTAAGTCATGAATTCCTAGACACCCTTCCGTGCTGATGACTCCCGCTCCATAGCCTGTATTGTAAGTTTCATATATAACCTTACAGTATACATCACTGATGTCTTATTCAAAAGTCTTCGGTTTACAATGTGAGATAGGCGCAATCTCTTTCTTTTTACTCACCATTGAAATTTGATAGATGGATTGCATCAAAGTGCGTTCCTCGCCGCTCACGGATTCACGAGACGCTCCATTTTCTTTTGGATCATCCTCGTCGTTGCTTTATATTTTTATTTCCCTCTCACCAAACATGGTTCCTTTTTACCATCGTCTTTTTCCTCACGTAAGTGTATCTCTTGCAACTCGAAAAAACCCTGAGCTAATTGCAGCTCTTCGTGTAGTGTTGTCGATTGGTTCTTTTTCCTGGTTCTAGATATCGGGAACCCCGTTGTCGAAGAGATCCCTCTAGGCACTCGGTTTGTGGTCGGGATGTTTCAAGCCGTAGCTGTCCGATCTGCCGGTTTTTCTGCAGTCAGCATTGCTGCCCTTGCCGCAGGAGTCAAGTTAGTACAATGTCCAGTATACTATTTTCGATGATTCACACAACGCTTTTACAGGATCCTATTCGTTGTTATGATGTATATCAGCGTTTGTGCGTATCCACTCACTATTTCACAGCTCATCACTGACAAACTCTCGACAACCAGATCCCATTGCAATGAGGTCGGCGCGCCTGGCACCTTTTCGACCTTGTTGATTCTGACTAACATATTTATTAGTGTTCGTTCTACAAATGTTTACGAAGAACAATCCCTTGGGGTCTTTCCATCAGAGGAGGACTTAGATGAGGTTGACTTTGAAGCTTCTGGCCCTCGAGTAACAGTCTGGAGTCGGTACCTTGCGATGCATGCTCGAAAGCAACTGGCCTTTGGTTTGTGCTATACAACTTGTTTTTTTTTACATTTTGAAGCTTACCCATGAGCTATCTCATAGACATGTGGTGGCTTGGTCTGGCCCTGTTCCTGCTCTGCATAATCGAGGCAAGCAATTACCCCACTGGAGTTCAATCTTAACTCACATAACGCACTGTAGAGGCATAATATTGACGATCCTGCAAGTCAGTCTTGGTTCAACATATTTTCAGTCGGTGTGTATAAAGCTCGTAATGTACACATATTAGCTGATCAGTCTTGGAGTTAGTTTTCGACCTAGTATCTGCCTATGGTACTGTTGGTTTGAGTCTTGGCAACCCGACTGTAGGCTCTCTATGGTTTCGAGATCACCTTCCCATAACTTATCCCCTCTTACAAGGAAAACTATTCTTTTGCTGGCGCTTTCAAACCATTATCCAAGTTCATTCTCTGCCTTGTCATGATTCGAGGTCGGCATCGCATACTGCCCGTTGCCATAGATCGCGCTGTAATGCTACCGAATGACCGGTTTGAACAAGATCAGAGAAGCCAATACGGGCAGGGAAGCACTTATGCGCAGGATGCTGTGTCGGAGCAACAAAAGTCCAACACAGGACGGTTGAGCATGGACCGCAGCCATACCAGACATTCAGAAAGCCTGATGTCGCCAAATTAACGCATCCACATGATTTATGACGATTTACACACATATACCTTAGAACGACACAAGTCATCACGCCACATGTCATACACTAGAGATACTTTATCAATTGGAGTGCATCATAATTACAATATACTTCTGGGATAAGTAGGATGTGTCCATTCTGGACCAATTGTTCTCAGCCTGCGTTGTTTGTCCATAGCTCTGCATACCAACCATGCAAGATTATAAAACGGTGAACTACAAAGATTTCTACCGTTCTGAAGTTGGCTGTATTTAAGGCGAAGTAAACGAAAGGACAGGATAAGGAAATGACTTGAGATTCTTCAATCAGCCCCGAAGGGGCCTCCATACCTTGCGGAATAAGCAGGCTAAGTCTGAGGCGGAGGAGTCCTGCACCGAAACATGGATTTTCGCAGAGGCTCGAGTAGATGCCGACTAAATGCTGGGGCAAAGTATAACGAAATTCCGATTCGTAAAGGGATCAATGCCTATACATACATAAGTGGATGATGAGATGGTAGTTAGCTCAACAGCCAAAGGGCAACCTTAGCGTAAACGAACCTTGGTTACCCCGTATGCAACGACTGCATTAGCTACGTCTCCAGATAAATGCCTCGGTGTGTTAGAAGGCTCGGTGTCGGCTGCACTCGGGGACAATTTCTCGAAACCGAAAATTCCATATCGTCTGCCGATCCGCTCTGCCCACCTATCACCTTCATCGACCCAGTTTCGCGACTTTTCAGTTAACCACTGAACTCCCATAGCTGTTGAAGGTGACTTGTCGGAGGTAATTGAATTGATGATGGTCTCCCCGATTCCTAGAGTTCGCGCACCATAGAACACCCCTATAAGGGGAACAACAGCAGTAATTTCATGAAGAATGCCAAAGGACAGTATAAGGGAGGGCAAGGGAGCGCCAGTACGGGCGGAGAGAGCGTTGAGAACGTTCTTATATGTGGCAAAATGACCGTTTGACATTCTGTCTCAGCAGACGCCTCCGAGTCAAAATGGTTGTGTGAAATTTCATGATCACGGCATAAAAAATTATCACATTCGTTCAATAAACCCATCTTGTTTGCTTTTTGTATGCTTCCACGTATTCAAACACCTCGGCTCTTAGTTCTCTACCGCCTACAATGGCAAGCGTGCCGCACGAACTCAACTACAGCTGACACAAAACGACATAGACAAGAGAGTTCAACATTCGCCGCAGACCAACATAAATTACCTGTGCTCAGGGCACCTGAACAATCAGCGTTTGTGAGGACTGCGAGGTTCCTCGAATTCCCGGTTCAAGCTTTCGCAGTAATAAGAGCTGTTGAGCGAAAGTATGGTGCCGTCAACGAGTACTACATTGCAAAGGTAAGCCTGACCTTTTCTTATGGTAATAATGTGATCAATCTCGACGTTTGTAGGATTTTGAGGTGGAGACGCGATACCAGTCTGTAATTCACCTTCAGTTTAAAGACCCAGAATCCTTTGGTCGGTTACCAACCAATAGCAGTGATATCTTTCACGTAGCAACACCTGAAGCACTTAACCGGCCTGGAGGAGTTGGCCTCGATGAACTTGAGCTGTTTCTGGAACGTCAAGAATACGTGGAGGAAGCGACCATACCAGCGTTCGGGAGCGTGATGGATAGTGTGCTGCAGACCGGGCGTGATGAGGTGCAAAACAAGAACGTGAACTTCATGGAATGCAAAATAACTCGATCAAGTGTGTTCCTTTCTTTGCATTGCTTCATCGTATGCTAAATAATGGGCTCAACGTCTTACTAGAAAATCCGTTTTGGACCCCAAGCTCAAGTCCACCCCCATTGACAAGTGCTCGTGACATGACTGCGCGCAATTTCATCAAGTGGGGCGGATTTCAAACACTGAAGCCTATCAAGAAAGGGACTCCCATTCCGAACGAAGAGCTTTTCGGTCCCACGTCACTCGATCACGTACGAATGCGTCGAACGCTCCGAAAATGGTCAGTTTTGAGTGGGGCACCCAATCCATACGAGTACAGCGAAAGCCCAGAAGCACTACCACGAGACCATCAAGCTATGTCGGCTTCTATTCAGGATGGCCAACCTCAAGGAGTTGTGCAGGAAACACAACCAGATTTTTCCACATGGGAGCCGTTACCTGGTTATGAGTCTGAGCCAGAAGACACGGTCATGCCAAGTATGTTACATACAACGGCGACCCAAGCACGTTTAGCGGGAGACGCGACACCGTCACCTATTCCTCGCACACCTGTTCCACCCGCTGATGTTCCCGAGGTGCCCCGTCCACTGCAGAAAATTGAACACGTTAGGAAGGAAGATTTTTCAGATCTCCTTACCTCACCTCAAGTTCAGATCCCAACTATAGACATTACCCCGCAATCTACACTTCACCCTGCCACTACTAATAATGCCACAACCCCATCGCCTCATGCTGAAAAAGCGGCGCAGCTCAAAGCGGCGCGTGCTGCTGCTAATTTCAATAAATCGCCATTCAAGAAGCCACAACGCAAGCCACTTGTCAAAGGACCACAACCATTGCCAAAGAAACCTCGACCAGCGAGTCCGGTCCAGGAGGAGAAAAAGAACGACGGGGTCACAGCGAAATTGAGGAGTCTGTTTGGGTTCTAGTACATGGTCTTGAGTACTTACTGGCCTGACTGAAGAGGATAATATGCCATTAACATGGTCAATAATAAATTGGCTACATAGCATGCTTTATCAGATGGCATGAACCGAATCTAAGGGGCTGTTTGCTGTTGTTTGGATCTAAAGAGTCAGTGCTTCTGTTCGCCATTTTGGTCGCCCACAAGCAACCCCCTCAAGATTTCAGCGGCGTCGGCACATCTCACACCAAAATATGGGCTCTACTAGGTGAGAGTCGACCCATTGACGGCTGACTGGCGATACGGTGATTGGATGGAACCCTGAAGGAACTGGGTTGGATGGATTAGTGGGACGTTATCCGGATGACCATCATGCACATACTTAAAACGCACCCACTTGGTCGTATCTTCTCGTCGGATCTTATGGCTGACGGTCGATGTATAGATTGTACAGCAAAGGCCGCGTTCTGGGCCACAAGCGCGCGAAGCGCAACACACGACCCAACACTTCGCTCATACAGATTGAGGGAGTTGCAACTAAGGAGGATGCCCAATTTTACCTTGGAAAGGTGGGTCGTGACATACTCTTTGTCTGCACAAGCTCTGAAGAAAGGTCAGCGTGTTGCTTTTGTGTATAAGGCCAAGCGGGAGATTCATGGCTCGAAAATTCGAGTTATTTGGGGGTGAGTCGCGGGTTAATGGCATCGGCAGGGTCTTGACAAAAATACCCAGACGAGTAACGAGACCACACGGTGGATCAGGCGTAGTTAAATCAAAATTCCGTACGAACCTCCCGCCTCGCGCATTTGGTGCCAGCGTTCGGGTGGTGAGTAATCCTTCAGTTGTGTTTTTGATTCTCACTAACGTTGAATAGATGCTTTACCCTTCGACAATCTAAAGCGTTGTACCTCACATGGCCGTCCTGATTTCATACTCGTATATTGCAAAATATGACATGGTTATATGCATCCCCATGATTGGACATAGATGTAAATATGGCAGTAATTTGCGAGTGCTATCGAGCTTGCATTTCACCACCTGTACAGAATGTGAAATCCAGGTCGACTGGACAAACACTGATCTTCATTGCTGGCGTCGGTGAACACATTTCAGACTTCAGGTTTGATCCGGCTCGGCACTGGCAGAACGCGTCGCATTAGTTCTCCCTACCTTGCATGCTCCGGTGTATCTAAGTTGAACACGATTTTCACCGCATTCATGTCAGCTTCTACTAGCTATAGCTTTTTTTTTCTTTTTGGGTCAAACTGTTATATACCGCCGTACGTAATACAGTTGCGGTCACGAGAATCGTAATTAAACAATAGCCGTTTGGGGGAGAGGGATAGAAGCGCGCGTAGTGGCAGGTATGCACGCTCCATTGGAGCTGCAGCGGGGGGATACTAGCTATAGTTAACTCCCTGTGTGATGCCAAATGGTGTGTTCCAGGATCACGTGGTTCCTCGGCATGGCGTCCGGATCCTAAATCGACTGGAACGGAAGGTGTTCCTCAACTCACACAAAACTCTCACTTTCTCTCCACCATAACACATTCATATACACGGTTCAGACATCCCCACACATAACCCCGGAATGATGTTTCGTCTCGCTCGCTCCAACCCCTTTCAGATTATAAACACAACAAGGAGCCTTGGCCGCCGTGCCGCGTCTACCAGTTCGTGTTTTCATATAATATGAACATCCCAGCGTATACTGAATGACTCTCAAAGAACTTGCCAAGTTCCATTGGGAGGTACGTAAACTATAAAATCTGTCCTGCCTTGTATGAGATACACTTATGCTAGGACCCCTTAAACCTTGAATCATTGTTGACGGAGGACGAGGTGGCGATCCGGTACGCACTTACCCCATAAATTATCTCTACTTTGATTTTAATATCCTCCTGTAGGGATACAGCCCACCAATATTGTCAGGTCAGGCGTCTTCCTGTGACACATTAACATCCACTGAAGGATGACACGTGAATCAGGAAAACCTACAGCCCCGGGTACTCCAAGGATGGAGGACTGAAGGTGGGAGCACTCCCCACATCCATAAACCAAATTTATCCAACACGCTACATCATACACAGAGTTTGATCCCACCATTCTGCCCGAGATGGGCAAGCTCGGCCTTCTCGGCCCGACGATCTCAGGCTATGGTTGTGCGGGTGCGAGCAATGTGGCTTATGGTCTGATAGCCAGGGAAATCGAGAGGTTCGTCAATATATCAATTAAAGACATTGGTGATAAGAACTCGGGCTTAGAGTGGACTCCGGTTACCGTTCAATGTCCTCTGTCCAATCCTCACTGGTTATGCATCCAATAAATGAATTTGGTACTGATGCTCAGAAGGAGAAATATCTCCCGCGCCTTGGTACGATGAATGCGCTTCGTTACTTCTTCCCTAAACTGATGTAACCCCAGCCAAGGCAGAGGTCATAGGGGCTTTCGTGCGTCCTTAAAAGTACCGCACTGCATTTTTACCTAACTTGTTCAAAGGGACTAACCGAACCCAACCATGGATCTGACCCCGCCGGAATGGAGACCACGGCGGAAGAGGTTGATGGTGGCTACATTATCAATGGAAGTAAAACATGGATATCCAATGCCCCAGTGGCGTGAGCACTCCATTATCTCCCGCCCTCGCTGAGGATAATAATTGTGCATTGTTCAGCGATGTCTTCATCATCTGGGCAACCTGCAAATGGGACAATAAAATTCGTGGCTTCATATTAGAAAAGGTGAGTAGCGCCGCTGATCACTCAACCTTCAGGGTCCTCATATTGAGTAATAGGGCCTCAAAGGATTAACAGCCCCCCCTATCAAAAATAAACTCGCCCTTCGTGTCTCACTTACTGGCTCTATTTTCATGGATTCAGTTCGCGTAGGTCATGACGCACTCCTCCCCAAATCAAAAGGCCTGGGATCTGCTTTCTCGTGTCTAAATTCCGCTAGGTACGGCTCCTGTTATTCTGTTCATAATTGACCTTACTCACACCTTAAGATATGGCATATCGTGGGGAGTAATGGGTGCCCTTGAGGACTGTGTTGACCGCGCCCGGAGTTATGCGTTGGAACGGCACCAATTCAAACGACCATTGGCTTCATTCCAACTCGTCCAGAAGAAACTGGTTGATGCCCAAACTGAGACGACACTAGGACTTTTGGCCAGTTTGCAGGTGGGTAGGATCAAGGACCAAGGGAAACTCGCACCAGAAATGGTCAGTCTCGTGAAGAAGAACAACTGTGGAAAGGCTTTACAACACTCTCGAATTGTTTTGGATATTTTGGGTGGCAACGCGTGTGCCGATGAGTATGTTTCTTTTCCTTTATACCAGTAAATGATTCCAAGCCATCGCCTAGGTATCACGTTGGAAGGCATGTTGCTAACCTACAAGTGACCAATACATATGAAGGTATGTCCATTGTATACATCTGAGACACCTTCCACTGATGAATTGTATTTCCAGGAACAAATGTCGGTATAAGGAACCCCCTGTTTTCTCCCACCACTGATTCTGTTTTCCACGTAGGATATCCATGCTCTTATCCTTGGGAAAGCTATGACAGGCATTCCAGCATTTGCGAACTAACGTTCAAAGTACATTAATTACAATTATCCATATACACAGTTTCTGTACATTTGTGGTAGCGCCATTGATTACAAATTGGCATTGCGCAATGTTGGATCAATCCACTCTAGACCCAGAATGTCGAACACCTCTTTCTCACTCTTTGGAGCAAATAATTTGGAGTCATGCCGGCGAGTGCTGTTGCGCAAGTTAATCAGGGATGCACCAGATATAGTGCAGAAGCGTACAGGCCGGAGCTATCGAATTTCATACCCCTATGAAATATTGATTAAACATCTAAAATTTACGACTGATGGCCTGACTTCTCTGTCTTTGCCCATAGGCGCAAGTCCCTTTCGAACATTTTCGACCCAGTCCTGGTTCAATGTGATACAGGAGGTCAAGGCAAAGACTTAAGGAACCTACCACCCAACCACTGCCGTCCAATACGCCTCAGGCGAGGCGAATATGAGATCTAAGCGACGATTAATACGGGGACTTTTTCCATCTGAGGGAAGCCTAAAAACTGTGAGAGCTTTCTCCAAGGAATCCCAGTGGGAGGTTCTCAGGGAATCATGCGCATGGAAGCCAGATAGGTCTAATTGTTCAAGTATGGTAAATGTGCCTACACCTCCGCATATCACTGAATATACTCACGCATGACGTGTGTTACCAAGCCTAAGTTTGGAGTGATGTATGAGAGACGAGGTGAGATTTGGGCAGTGAGGATGTCATACCGTGCTTGTAAAGCTGTCGGACGAGGCTTGCACACAGACCCTTGACTTCGTCGACATTGCTATGAAGGTTCGGATGACTTATCACAATATCAACATCATTGCTTTCTGGTTTCCCGCGTCGATACCTGAAACATTCCTCCACATCAAATTATTCACCAATATCTAACACAAAAACATATGCTTACCCGCCCACAATAGTACTGACGCAACCACGTCGGATCATATCAAGCTCAGCCATGACAACGGCATGCATTTCCTCTACCTCGGTGCGGGATATTTTTACCTCAAAATCGTTTCTGAGAGCAAGGGCTGCTTTCATTGATAGATCTGGTAGCTTCCCATTTCTAGATACCCTTTTGCCGTTTGGAGTGAAAGTATCTTCGTCTTCCGGATCTTCTTTAGTGAAATTGTAATACCGCTCCATATCCTCGATGGTACGCAACCCGATGTCAAAAAGGTCGCGTGCAGTTGATGGCCCAACACCATAGACGGTCGTGAAAGTCGATAGGGCCTGAAATCTCTCAGAAGCCCGTATTATTTCTACGAACTCATTCAGAATTTATGTTCGAGAGAATATGGTACTTACGGCTCTCTTGTATAATCCCCTTACTTAGATACTCTTTGATCTATAGCTCATCATGGTCTGCAGCATCATCAGAGTGAAAGCAACAGGTACCTTGGAAAGAATTTTGTCACCCAAATATGGCAAGTTCTGGATGTCTTTTTTAAAGTTTCGTGGAGTCATGGCACGCGGATATGCTGTCATATTCTTATCAATTAGGCCAATGGAACAGGGAAAGGAACAAGGAAATGTTACCTTTTAGAACCTTGGTGAGTCGCCACAAGTCATACTCAGGTATTTCATTGTAATTATTGAGGTGGTAACGCACTGCGATGGCCCGTTCATAGCTCAAAGCGTTGATGCTCTTGCCTTCTAGCTCACGGGATTTATGGAGAACTGCAATCTCTGCAACTAGATCTTGGTTTGGGCAGACAAGTGGGCTTGCTCGTGCACAAGCAAACCGGGCAGAATAATTAGCTTTAACCCTGTCACTCGTCTGTAGTAGGCAAGATAATTCAGACGGATGAGACGAATCACTTGGCGATAGCTTAGACTCGAGACCTGCACAATCTGGGCAGTGGTCCTCGGTCGAGTCATGGAGCTCCCTCAAAGCAGCATAATCACCACATGGGAGGGGACGCCCTTCATGAACAGAATCTCGCAGCCATTGTGGCGTTACGATAGCCTTATGTTGCTAGTTACGATGGAGCTTAGGCTCAGCTGTGAGATGCCAAGGGAATGCAGCTTACAGCTAGCTTCCAATCGACATGCCTTTCTAATCGCCTTCGCATGTTGACATTGGAAATAATGATATCTGCATGTGAAACGTCTCCACAGAGTTCAAGCTCAAGCCTGTGTGAGGTAGTACAAAGCGAATCGCTGGTGGCGTTGTCAATCAACGAGTACAGTTCATCAACAGCTTGAACATCGAGTTTGGCCTGGATGATGTAGACTTTGATTGTAGAATGTGAGTCCCATGATTCTGGGGATCGTGACCTGTGTCGTTTAGAAGAAGGCTGGGAAGCGGTTGACGAATCCGATGAGAACTGGCGAATGGTAGATAGCATTTTAAGGATTAGTTTGTGGCAAAAGAATGACGTGATAATTCTTGGTTGTATTTGGTTGTGTTATACTTCAAAAGCTTTGCGGCATGCATCATGTCACAGTCCGTAGAGTCAAGGTCTGGCCGCTCAGCGCTCAACGATCAGCGTAACAACCCACG
This sequence comes from Collybia mongolica, assembly GCA_013420905.1. Taxonomy (NCBI): domain Eukaryota; kingdom Fungi; phylum Basidiomycota; class Agaricomycetes; order Agaricales; family Clitocybaceae; genus Collybia; species Collybia mongolica. The sequence continues at coordinate 3,241,584 of JAAXNY010000004.1, forward strand.
CTGGTGAGACCAGGACTCCACGAGTGGTGAGATACGTGCACCAGTGGGATGGGCGTATTATTATTATTGAGGTAAGTAAGTATGGGAATTCATCATCGTGAGATCGGAATCCGAACAGGTCAGGGGTGTGACTGGCGTGACCCTAGAGAGCTGTTGTAGACTTTTGTGTTAAATTTCTGCTTAATACGGTGATTCGCCAGGATCCACCATTCTTCTCTTCCCCCCCCTCATGGACTCTCCGAGGCCCTCTGCTGCCGACTTTACGAACCCGCCCAATTACACATTCACCCACCACCGCCTTAATCGCGTCCTACGAGACCCACAGAAGACCCCTGTCGTCCTGGTAGCATGTGGTTCATTCAGTCCAGTCACTTACCTCCACCTACGAATGTTCGAAATGGCTAAGGACTATGTTCGCCAGAACACAGACTTTGAGATCGTTGGAGGTTATCTGAGCCCTGTCAGTGACATGTACAAGAAACCAGGTTTACTAAGCGCTCACCATCGGTGAGCCCATTTCCCTATCTTGCTTCCTCCACACATTCTGTATGCGTTGGCGCGTGATATCTGTTCACTCGCAGCCCTTTTCCCCGCCTGATGATAAATCATACTCATCGATATGCTTTTCCTCTCGGATCCGGGATCCGGGACGATAACTCCGGCCTAATGACGCGCTGCATCATTTCTCCGCTTCCCTTGAAGTCAGCCTAATGGCATGTGTTACAGCGTCAATATGTGCAACCTCGCTGCAGAAGAGTCTTCGACATGGCTCATGGTCGACCCATGGGAGGCGTTCCAGTCGTATCAGCGCACGGCCGTCGTACTGGACCATTTCGATTACCAAATCAACACGGTCCTTGGAGGTGTCCAGACGGAAGACGGTGACCACAGAAACGTCCACGTTATGCTCCTAGCTGGCTCTGATCTTATTAGCACTATGAGCGAACCTGGTGTTTGGAGCCATGCTGATGTATGTTTCACTATACCTTCTACGTTTTATCCGACCGGACAAATTACACGGGGCTCACATACCTTCTTTGATCAAATAGCTCGACCACATATTAGGTCGATATGGGACCTTCATTGTTGAACGTGCTGGCTCGGGAATGGATCAGGCAACGGACAGCCTCGCACGTTGGCGAAGTAATATCCACTTGATTTCTCAGCTCATTCAGAACGACGTTTCGAGCACCAAGGTAGTTGAAGCCATTTCTCTTCAATGAGCAGCTGTCAAAGCCCTCCTTAATAGGTTCGGCTATTCCTTAGAAGAGGCCTCTCGGTGCGGTACTTATTACCAACCGTCGTCGTGGATTATATAGAAGAAAATGGCCTTTACCTTGATGAAGGGTCTAATCCGACATCAAACGCCAATTACTCCGACAAGGGAAAGGACCGAGAACACTCAACTGGCGGGGGAAAGAACTTGAGTCCCGTGGTACAGCCCTCGTGATGGCAACTGGATTGACTGGTGAGAGTATTTTGCTTTCCTAGTTTAATAACTTGGAGGCTTATTCTTCTTCAAGATGTGGGCTGGGTTTTTATTATGATCTATGTGTATTTATATAGGGAAGTGGTAAACGGAGGGCAGAGATATAGCCCAGGTGTATGCTGGAATTATTATTATAGATATTCGATATCAAGTTTGACCCACCTTCATGGAACGGCCAAACTAGTTTCCTGACCTCGGGAGGAGGGGCTCAATGCGATCCCATCGCATCTCACGGAAACAGCGAGGCCGGGCTGGTCAGAAGGTTCTTAAACAAGAAGAGGTAAACCCTTTGAGAGGCCCCCCTCCAACAAAATATACCGAGCATACCCGGCGCCACCGTAACGCGTCTGATTCGAAAGAGGTGGTAGTAAACCATTTGGAAAGTATGTATTCTCCTCGGACCGGGACAGTACATGCGAGTTTTGGGGCGTTCGTTGAACCATCCGCGTTCAAACACTAGACTGTAATAGTCGCCTCTCGGTTTTCACGGATCCGGAGTGTTATCCCCGGTAAGTCATTTATCCTTTCCTCGTCGTCAAATTCTGATTTTGAACATTGAACCCCCTTGCCTGGTGACTAGAGCTCTGTACGTTGAAGCTCAAACTCCTCATCATGACAACCAAGCGATGACCAGCGTTTCCATTGAGAGGACGAGTATATTTTTCATTGCCGAGACTCCTCTGCTAAGTCGACACGTAAATCGAAGCCAGAGGCCCAAGATTTGAAGGCTAAGCCATCACAGGCGCCCATTTGGCCTGACAGAGCAGCCTAACCAACAATGGTGCTTTACGCTGCCTCTGCATGGTCAGTTCTTCGCTTCTTTAAATATGATGAACACTTCTTCCACGCTTGTGGGCAGGTTAGGCTACTGGGTTCCCTGTTTTTAACTTACAAAACTCGAGGCTACTTGGTAGAAGCTTCTGAGAAAACAAGCACGCGAGCACTGCCTATCCCAAAAGACCTTCAACGACAGACAGGTACGAGTGTAGGGTGCTCTAAATGACTGATTCCTTCACATATACGAGAAATGGCGGCGTCTCGACAATACAGGCTCGGACTTCTCTCGATTAGAAGTGTCCGCTTCTATCAATGCTGGGTCATTGTATATATACGTAGACAGCGGGACGAAATATCCGCGATTAACATGTCTAGTTTGCCTACTGAAAACACAGCCAGCGCTGAACTCGGTACCAAAGGAAGCATATCTACACACACCGATGTCGAGAGGGAAGTTCCACACGATGAAAGTGCGATTTTTGAACGTCAGACTTTGTCAGTATTCGTTCTCGCACAATCCAGTCACGGCTCACCTATCTTCAAATAAGGCGCAGAATTGATTGGCGGTTGATACCATTATTAGGAATGCTCTATGCATTGGCTTTAATCGATAGGACGAATCTGGGCGTCGCACGAATTGCCGGAATGGATCGTGACTTGGTGCGCAGCCGTTATCACCGTTCAATTCACGTATATTTGAATCGGAGCAAGCAGAGATTATCCGAAGGAACTCGCTACAGCATCGTCTCCGCTGTCTATTTCGTCCCGTATATCATACTGTAAGTCTCCTGTATCACAATCCCACCAGAGGGAGACTGACCACTTCTTTTACGTAGTCAGTTGCCAAGCAACCTCGTTCTGCGCCACTTTGGAGTGTCTAACTGGCTCGCATTTTGTGTAGTATCTTGGGGAGCAGTGCAATTGGCTATGGGATTCGTGCCAACTTGGAGTCTTCTCGCATTTTGCAGAGCTCTCCTTGGGGCTTTTGAGGTAAGAATGTAGTTGTAATACTGTGTCAAACAAGGCCTATAAATTAATTTTCGCGCCAGGCTGGCTTTTTCCCGGCCTTGGTGTTTGTCATCACAACCTGGTATGTCTGCATGTGTCCTGTGGGTACTGTATCTTCACATCAAGGTCTGCTAAAGGTATAAGCGATATGAGGTCCAGAAAAGGTGTGTGGATCGACCTCACTTAGTGATATGAACAACCCCCGAACATCAAACCTTATAATATCAGACTTGCAGGGTTTTACATAATCTCGATCCTAGCGGGAGGCTTCAGTGCGATATTTGCCTATGTCCTGAGCCTCCTTGGGGGAAAGCAAGGGTTAGCTGGGTGGTCATGGATATTTGTGAGCAGATGGTCTGGTCGCCAGAATATTGCTGCCGGTCTTACCCTATAGCTGCTAGGTTATTGAAGGCGCTATTACCATTGTTTTTGGAGTCATCGCCTGGTTCTACATACCAGACTTCCCTGATCAAAACACGTTCCTCAACCAAGAGCAAACTGCCTTTGTCTTGAAGCGAGTTGAAAATGACCGAGGGGACTCCGTTCCCGATACCTTATCCGCGAAGAAGGTACTCGAACACTTGTCCGACTGGAAAGTTTGGGTATTTGGTAAGACGTTCCTCTTCCACAGTTATTCGAAGACTCATGGAATTGGTAAATTTAGCTTTAATGTACATGTGTGTGACTATGCCGGCGTATGCTATCGGGTATATGGTATCCCTTCTACCCATTTCGGATATAATTCACTCACCTGCAGGCAGATTTTTCGTCACCATCATCCTCCGAGGCATGGGCTGGAGTGTCAAAGAATCGCTACTTCTGGTGCGGGACTTCTGGCCTCTTTTTCTCTCTTATTTCAACTAACAATATTTCTGGCCATAGAGCGCACCCCCTTATGTTTTTGCCGTGCGTGACAATGTTGCCCGCTCCTGTGTATGACCTCTTACCGAAAATAATTGCAAAAGGCATTGAGCATCCTGTTCTTTGCGTGGATGTCGGACAAATACCGACAAAGGGCGCTTTTCATCGCAATTCAGACCTTCGTTACGCTGATCGGGTTGTTTCTGACTGGCTTCTCGTCTTCGGCGGCGTGGCGGTACACTGGTGAGAAGACTTCAGATTCCTTCATCAAACTATTTTTTGCCAACTTTTACAGGCTTGTTCCTTAGCAATGCTGGATCGAGTGGATGTGTCCCGGCAATCATAGCCTACGTGGGTTTCGCCGAAACAGCCATACATACTGTATCTGCTCTAATCAATGGCTTACAGTCTTCGAACAATATCATCTCCCACTCGAAGCGAGCTGTGACTACTGCCTTGGTGGTTTCTTTTGGCGGGATAGGTGGCATTTTTGCAACAACTGTCTTCCGCCAAAAAGATAACCCTAGGTTCTTGCCTGGGATCTATGCTACAATCGCATGCCAGTTTATTTTGCTCGCGCTCCTCGCAATCACCACCCTTCACTTCTGGTGCCAGAATAAGATAGGGCGTGTTTCTGGAAAACCTGTTGAAGGAAAGGTTGGATTCTTGTATACACTCTAATTCGTCCGTAAATACATCTAGCAGTATTCTAGCCAACTCGGACTAATTATTCAAGTTCGACTTGGCGCCTCATCGCATCATAACACTGCCCTGACCTCAATGTGCCTCAATGCTTTCAATGATTCGATTTTTTTTTTTGAATAACACCTGACCAGGTTACTGTGTCGTGTGTCTTTGAAGTTAAAGTCAGCCACGAGCGATGATTTTGAAAAATTCAAAGGCGATTAACGTTAATGCCCTCCGATGCCCTAACCTGACACTTGTGCCCTTGATACAGGTGCGTTTTACCCAATGCAATTTGATGATGGATCGCCGGGAATTTCGAGGAAAGGCTACCCTGAACGAGCGTCGGCGACGATTACCATGTCCATCGGGTTTTCTCCCACGTGGGAGATAGGATTCACATTCTCTTGGCGACCTTGGGGGGCCATAGCCAACCTGCGACGTTAGGCAAGGAATTTATGGTTTATGGTCTTGTCAATGATGGACCAGTCAATATACAAAACGTCCCAACCTTTCTGGGATAATATTTAGGACAACAATGTGCGTCTTCGGTAGGTGCCTCTCAAAGTTTTTAGGTCTTAATTTTGAGTCTGCAGGGCCTCTGTTCCCCTGATTGCGGACGTTGTACTGTCTCACGTCCCAGCCCCTTCATGGTCCGGGCTTTGAGAACTCTGGGAGGGAGGGTTTCGATATGCCTCTGGGCCCTCAGAATTGCCAGAATACCGTGCCAGCCGGGCTCATAACGGCTTTTGATCCTCTTTTGATCTGTTGTTGATCTGTTGACTTCAGTGGCAGCAAGATCCTTAAGTCAACCTTCTGTCATCTCGCGGTCAATAATCCGGAATCACGTCCTGATTCATTCAGGGTTGTTGGCCTCCTCTTTTTGGCGAGTCAGCCGGTTCAATAATCCCTTGACGTGCAACCATATAAAAGCTCTCAGGCAATGGCGCTCTTATTCCGCTAGTGAACATCCCCCTCAACCCCCTCTTTGCCTCTCCAACCAAAATCTATCTTACCATGGCGAGTTCGGATAGTCCATACTACACAGATTCGACTACCAAGGACCTTTCAAAGGAGTCTTCACTTGACTCTGTCAAGATCGAGGCGGATGGCGTCGATGAGGACAAGGATCAAGCTCTCTTCGAAAGAAGAACAATGTTCGAGAAATTCCATTCTTCAAAGACTATGTGACCAGTCAACTCAGCAAATTTCTCTTGCCTTATAGGAGATTCGTCGATTGGCGCATACTTCCCCTGTTGGCTTTGCTCTATTCCTTCGCCCTGATAGACAGGATAAACATTGGTGCAGCATTCACGGCAGGAATGGGGAAAGATCTAGTCAGTTGCATTTGCACCCCACCCCTTGCTCATTGCTAATACAGAAACTCACAGAAACTCACCGTCAGTAATCGCTACAGTATCGCTACTTGCTTATATTTTGTCCCCTATATTATATTGTGCGTGGACCAAATCAGAGAAAATTCCCAAATACTGACCATCTGGTCAGCCAATTACCCGGAAATCTTGTCTTGCGCAAGTTTGGTGTCCGCAATTGGCTTACATTCTCAGTCGTGGGCTGGGGTGCGGTACAACTAGGAATGGGATTTGTACCAACATGGGGTTATCTAACCTTCACCCGCATTCTCCTTGGCGCATTCGAGGTGGGTTACTAGCAGCGGAAGTCATCCAGTATTGACGTTCCGTGACAGGCTGCCTTTTTTCCCGCAATGCTTTACATCATATCAACATGGTAAGCTCGACGTTCCATTCGCTTCCTTGTTTAATTAACTTTATTTAGGTATAAACGCCACGAGGTGCAAAAACGGTTTGTCACCGCTTTACCTATTCACTACACAATGTTGAACTTGTTCTTACAGTATAGCAATTTTCTACCTAATCTCTATCACAATGGGGGGTGTGAGCCCATTGCTTGCGCATGTTCTCAGCTTACTCGATGGAAAGCGTGGTATTAAAGGATGGCAATGGATATTTGTGAGTAACCTTTTACAGATACCTAAAACGACCTTTAATTTATTGCATTCAGATCATCGAGGGTGCAATCACACTTTTCCTTGGTGCCATCTCTTGGCTCTTCATCCCTGACTTTCCTGACAAGAACCGATTCTTGACTCCAGAGCAAACTGCTCTTGTTCTGAAGAGAATTGAGGATGACCGTGGCGACTCAATACCTGATAAAGTCACTATGCAAAGGATCAAGAAACATCTTAGTGATTGGACGCTCTGGTCTTACGGTTCGTTCTGTTCACTTCAATTACCTTTACTCCTAATTCCGGGGGTTTCAGGTGTCATGTTTATGTGCTCCACACTACCGGCCTGTTTGTCGTTTGTTTTCATTCTGCATGGTTTACCCTGATCTCACCGGTCTAGACGCCCAAGCATATTTCATATCAATAATTCTCAGGGATATGGGTTGGTCAAAAACCAAGGCTTTGCTTTTTGTACGGCCTAGGACTATATTCATCGGATATAACTAATATATGCATTATCAGAGCGCACCTCCATATGGGCCTTCCGTAAGTCTAAGCACACATTTCCTATACGAACAGTGGTCCTTAACGCCGGCTAGATAATCACTACCTTACTTTTCTCCTGGCTATCGGATAAGACACGGCACCGAGCGGGTTTCATTGTAATACAAGCCATTATGTGTATTGTGGGTCTGGTCCTCACTGCATTCGCAAATGATAATGCCATTCGATACCTTGGTAGGTACGAACTCGCATTTCCACACTCGCTAGCCAATATTTTTCCTAGGAATTTTCTTAACGAACGCCGGAAATTCAGGAACTATCCCCGGGATTTTAGCCTATGTAGGTATCTTCTCCCGCATCACATTGCAATGCGGTTACCAACATGTCCTTCAGGCTTCGAATAATGTGGTATCGCAAAGTAAAAAGTCAGTGCTGAGCTCATTTTATTTTATTGACTCTAATTTTTGGACTTCAGATCCGTCCAAACAGCGTTGACTGTTTCGCTTGGTGGTATTGGTGGCATCATTGCCAGCACAGTATTCCGAACCCAAGATTCTCCACGATACTTGCCAGGTGGCTATGCTTCCGCTCTCAAGATGAGCTGATAGTTTACTGAATTATCTAGGTCTTGGGGTGACCATTGGTTCGCAGGCACTCCTGTTACTCGCCCTAGGTGCCACGAATATACACTTTCGGAGGCTCAATAGACTCTCACGAGAGGGAACTCTTCTCAAACCCTTGGAAGGTCAGACAGGCTTCTTTTATACATTATAATCCATGTACATTACGATCGATGTAAATCAATAAATAAATCCTAGTCCGCTCACCAAACGCTCCTATGCAAATTCCCCGGACAAAACGCCTGGAAAATTTAAACCAAAGTAGGTGCAGATCACAGCTAAATTTGAATCTGCAGAATTGTCGGCATTCGATCTGAAGTCATCTTCAAATCATCTATCTCCTCTCGAGGTTTGATAAGTCAGCGTCCTGAAGGAGCCGGTCCTTTCCTTGAGCAACTTGAAGTCCCGGTAAGGGAGGAATTTCGACGTAGAATGGTAAAGAAGAAAACGACTTGGTTGATCACTGGCTCTGTCACCGAATTAAATCCGCCCGCATGTCACTGTACTGGTTCCTCGCGCAACAGTATAAAGCGGCCACCGGTGACTGCCAACTGACGATATAAAATACTCGTAAGCTAACTAGATGCATATGCATTATTTATCTCATCAGGTGAAAAGTTGAGTGTCGTATTCAGGGTGGGACGGCCTAGAGCCAAGGTTGTTGGTGATTCTCTCTAGAAATCGTCCTGGATTGATCAATATTTTTATCCCTGGACTATAAGTTGCCGAGGAAGCCCTCAACTTGCCCCTCGACCCCCCGTGCCATCATGAAGCGCGGTCCACACCCACACTTAATTCGCGAACTCTCACTCCGAGTCCCTAGTCTGGTCTGAAAAAGGATACGCGACCGGCGGGGAGCCCTCTCAAGGACCGATAACTCGGCGGTGATTAAAGCATAGTGGCCGAGTCTATAAGTAGGCATCGCTATACCAGCTCATAGACATCATTCGGAGACATCGCCCAAGCCCCGATGGGTGAGAGAATTCGTCTCTTTTCGAGATCCACTCGTCTACCGTGTGGTCTCATGAGCACCTACTCTAAACATGACCTAGGCATATGTTATCCTCCATTGGTCGATATATGCTCCAGAAGTTCGGAAACCACCGCCGCTTCGCGACCCCCACCAGTCTGATGATCTCGACATCTTGACATGAGTATGACCACTGACTTATGAAACAGTGATGAAACGAAGATGAGAGTTGAATCACGGTTGAACTACTATGAAGGGTCAGAGTAATTGACCCAGTGCCTGTCTTAGGAACATCCCAGACGTTGAAGAGAAAGAAAAGGTACAACGTGGTCACCTGACAAGATCCCTCACCAATAAGAAACTGACCCTTATTTCATCAGTGCAGACCACGCGAAGCACCAGCCTCAAAGTTAGACTTGAAACGGGGATCTCAAGGTCATAAGTCCTTGAAGGCGGTGCAGTAGCATGCCATGATCCTGTAGCTGCATATGTAACACAGGGCCAGACACAGTAAACAACTACGTGCATTGAGGTCAGGCGAGAAGCAGCCCCCGGGTGTGAATGGAGGTATGATGTGAAAGAGACACCAGAATAAGCAAAGAGGCTAACGATAACATCGCGGAACTTGCGTCACAGAATGCTTCCGTAAAGCACGGGGCAGTAGAGGGGGGGAGGAAGAGTGCTCGAATAGAACCGGAATTAGCATTTCCCCAAGCTTAGCCCGATAGGCCCAAACCTCGCGTTGTGCCGTTCAGAATAGGGCCAATCCGGAATGACCAAAGGTCGAGCATGTAAACATTAATTGCCCAACAACCTTCGGGCAGTGACGCCTAGGTGACGCTTGGCGACGACGATAAACGCGACCATTGTATTCGATCAACACTTAAAAGTCCCAGAATGTGGAACGTTGAGGTAAAGGCTGGTGAGGAGCCATACACTGAGCTGATCAGAGATGGGTCAACTGAGGCCGGAATAAAGTCGGTGGAAAGGTATAGTTGCTATAATCATCATGCCGCGTGAGCACAATAATTTCAAGGAGGTCTTTGTAGATTCGTTTGTGTATTCGACTTACTCGAGGGCCTGGCACGAGGTACATTGGGGGGAGGGAAATTCGCGATGCACAGTTAGAACAGGTTAGCGGACATGGGGCCCGAGGAAGGGTTTAGGAAATTTGGTAGATCTTTAGGTGTGGCCCACAAAAGTAGCAGGGTAGACGGAAAAAAAAAAACACAAATGACGGACCGTACGCGATGGAAATGAACCGCTGAGGCCGTTCACGAGTCGTTGTGCATAATTCCTCGTGATGTGGGGTACAGTGTGGGGCAGCAGGAAGACGGGTAGGACCTGACAGGCAAAGAAGGTACTCCGAGGATTGCCCATGCTGAAGTAAGGTACTTAGCTGATCCGGATAGAGCAGATAAGGGTATGCGATCGAAAATAGTCGACTGAACGTGTCTGGATTGGCAGGTACGGAGAATACGGGAATGTGTTCTATATGAAGTGTGATGTTTGAAGACGGGACGGAATCAATTGGCACATCCAAGCGTGTAGGAATGGACACCGTAAAAGGCGAGACCAGGATGGAATGTCGGGGGCTCGGTGTGTTCTCGGATTGAGATGAGAGTGGGTATGTAGAGGTTTGAAACAAGATAGGAAACGTATAATGAATAGGAAAAAAAAAGATGGGTATAGTAGGCTAATGATGGATGAGGTTTTGAACATCAAATATCAAAATGGGAGGAGCGGGCTTAAGAGCGATATAAATCCGGACAGGTCTGTACATAAAAAAGTTGATCATTTCTCCGCTCATCGCTTTTCCTTCTCAACGGCCAAGTTTCAATTCCCAGGTCCTACCAGTTCCTCTTTTTGAGTTTGAACACTCTCTTCCTTAATGGCGAGACACCTTCCTTCTCTACCCATGTCCCATATCATCTCTTGCGACGCCCCCCTTCTCTCTCCTGTCTCTCTGGCCGCAGAACCTGCCCCCTGGGACATGCAGTCCTTATACTCCCCTACTGCAGATACATTCTCACATTACTATATCCCCCCTTCACCTCCCAACTCCGTGGGCTCCAGCAGAGACTCCCCCATTCCCGCCTCCAGAATGCTCAAGATGCGCATGACCCCAGACTCTGCTGCCGATTCCGAGCAGCTCTGCCTCCCCACACACCAGGTCTTCGACTTCCCTGAGGCGAGCCACCCACCCATGCCCCCTTCTCCCGCGGAGTCGTCCCCTAAGCAGGAGCACTTGTCCATTTCCATTGCACCTTCTAGCACATCATCTTCTAAACGCTCAGCTAGTCCAGCGCCCAGCATCACGAAGAAGCAGCGCTCAGTTGGGGAACGTATCAATAGCAAAGACTTTATCCCACCCGATGTCTCCGGCTTGAGCAAGCGGGAGGCCCGTTTGGTGAAGAACCGTGCAGCGGCCTTCCTCAGCAGGCAGCGGAAACGTGAAGAGTTTGAATGCATGGAAATGTACGCTTCTTAACCAACAAACCTCTGAACAAACCCCTGACGTGCATTTCTCTCTTACGCAGTCGCGTCGCTGAGTTGGAGCAGGAGAACGCACGACTCTTAGCTCTTACCCAATCGGGTAACTCCACTTCGCGTCCGAACAGCACATCAAATAACGGCGAGCTCGTATCTGAAATTGAGCAACTCCGGGCCCAATTAGCCGCAGCAAAGGCAAGAGAACTGGAGCTGAGCGCAGAACTCGCCACCAAGGCATTAGCACCTACAATTCCTGCCATCAAAGTGGAGGCCCCCGAAACACAGGTTCCGATGGTTACGCCTTCTCGGGCCTCAGCTCCGTCACCTCATAGGTCTGGTGCCAGCCTTGGACTTATGGTAGGGTCTGTTCAACAAGTATCCCCAACTGCATTACTAAATTACGGGCAAGCAGGTTCTCCTTTGTGCCCTCCCAACTTTGCTCTCTATGCCCATGCACTCAACTGCACCTACTAGTTTTGCAATTCCCAATCCACTTCCCGCACCTTCTACAGCCTTCGACTTTAATTCTTTCCTGCCCAGTGACTACGACTGGACGCGTACTAGTGGGGGCTCACTGATGGAACTTGATACCGATGATCACACCCAACTCTCTGCGCCCACACCAATGGTTGCTCCTACTGCGCGCAAACTTGAATTTGCTGACGAAAACATAGACAACATCGGCGGCCTTGGCGGACTCGACATCTCGTTTGATACAACCCCTTCGGACAATGGCAAGATTCGAGTTCGTATCCACCCGTCATCTTCGGCATCTTCTCGAGCGGCCTCACCGGGTGTTTCATATTCCGACTCCAAATCTGACATGGCTTCCTCACCGTCCCTAGGAATGTGGGGGGATTCAGAAATAGAACCAACCCTCGCAGCCTCATTCTCATCTCAGTCTTATGGTAGTTCCTCTTCCTTGTCGTACCCCCCTCCACCATCTCCGGGCGGGGATCCATTCCTCGGCATTGGCTCTACCTCAAACTACTCGATGCCATACTCTTCGGGGGTATCTTCTTCGTCGATGTTTGGCCAGATGGATGATTTGTCAACAGTGGACTATGGTCAATCTTCTGATCTCTGCTATGGGTCTGAATATGGTAGTGACGGTGCAAGTAGTGGAAAACGTCGTGTCAGGATTGCGCTCAAAAGTATGCCGGCAGCTGGCGGTGAAGGCGGCGAATGGGAAGTCCAGTTCTGCTGAGTATGGTTTTGTATATACGCCCCAATCGTTGTCTTTTCTATGGTCAAGTCTTTCGCGTCGTAAAATTTATGCTTTACATATTCTCACCTCCTTCCTCTTATAATACCTCTCTGCTAGGTCCTTCGCCTTCAGGGATTTCCGCTATCAATTCGCTATCGACTCCTGTATTATCACCCCAAGGTACCAAGGCTACCTCTCCAGCATATACCACTTATAAAAGTAGCCTACTTTCCGTTGTGCCAACCTATACCTCTATCCTGTTTGGTTTTCCGGATTCATTGTATTCATCGCATGCGCACCCCCTTTCCTCGTTAGATTACACTATGTTTCAACCTTTATTTTCGGAGCAGATTTTCAAACAATCAGATGATACAAATCTTTTTGATGTGAACCATGATGTTGAATTACCCGACCCAGAACACTCAAAAGCACGATGGGGGAGATTATTGATGCCGTACATCCATGCACAATGAACTCAACCTTGTGGCGGCGCCCAAAGCAGCAAAGAACGGATTTTCAAATGGGGCCTGGGAAGGGGGAGTGGGGCACCGCGGCTTTCCTCATGATTTGACCGTGGGCAGCTTTCAAATGTTCAGTCTGCCAATCGACTAAGGTAGTAACTCCGTTGGCGTCGTAGTTCTTAGGGGAGCACAGTTGGGGTCCATTGCTTTTTGTTGTGGCCTGAAGGCATAATATATCGTTGACCTAAAGACTCTCCAAGTATCAGGACCCAGGCCCAGCCTGTTAACCTGCTGAAGGGGATTGTGCAATACGTATGAACCCAGGTAGAATCACGGGAGTCCCAGGAAGCCTGGAAATTACCGTGTTTGTGGTTGGGCATCGTCGCATGATAGACACACGCAGATCGAAGCGTTGGGAAATTCGAGACTGCCGGTCCTAAATTTTGACCTCAGATTCTGACTTCTTCGAATGAAATGAGCAGATTATGTCACCAAATCGGGCGTGAGCGGCAAATCCCTCCTGGATTTTAGCGGTCGATTTCTGTGGATTGTCTTTCTGTTACTTATGGATGTATCCAAATTGGAGATATTATCTGAATTCTGATTAGTACTTATATCCGTGCCTATCCGCATCTCACCTTGTGGGAAGTTGGAGCGAAATTCAAGCTTTCCGAGTCGGTCGTTCCGACCAGGAGTAGATGATTGATTCCAGAGAAAAACCGGCAAAGTATTCTTGAATCCGCGGTGGCGGAGGTAACATAACACAAGCCATCCTGCTCTTTTGTCCTGAGAAACCCTCATGTTATCAAACGGCATTGGCCGCCCCAGACACCGAGGAGAATGAAGCTCTAAAGTCTAGAAAACGCGCCAGTATGACAAGCATGAGGGTCGCCTTTGAATTACAAGTACCTACGGAGTTGCAGGAACTTGGTCTTGGAGAGCGCGTGGTTGCGAGATTTGGGGACTGATGACAGTGCCTTTAAGCAACGATGCCGTATGGTCTAAGGACCACCATATGCAATCATCATCGACAGTCCATGTTGTTTCCAGTAACTCAGGCCAAGGCGCATGGTACAAATCGTCAAATGTAAACGGCGCTTCAATCTGACCCTACACTGAATCCGACTTCTGAAACTTCAACCAAGCTTCAAGCAACACTGACAAGCATGATGAACCCATACTATCAGAATGGCATCAAGCACCCTCCCAAGCTTTTTCATCGCAATTTTCGAGGCCCGGGTTATGGGGGAAGAAAAATGTTACATAACCTCGGCTAGACCGGTCCGATCCCATGACACACCTCTCAAACGTTCAACAGTAATCCTTACTATGAATTCCAAATGAATGCTACTTCGTAGATCGTTCAGAGGATGTCAGTAAAAATTGTCTCTGTTTACAGGCCGTATTTCATGAGTTGACCACGAACGTGCTGGAACGTGTCTAATTGGGGGGAAAATCTGACTTGGAACGTGCAGGTTTTTTGATCACTTGACTGGCTTGCTTCATGGAGAGGACACCGTTAATTTTGCGCATCATGCGCCAATCATGCGTCTATGGAGGATCCATGTGGTCCGAGATCCCGAGTACGTTATATCCGCAGGCTCAAATAGGCTTCAACTTTCGCAACGACTCGGGTGAACGCTCAACGGTCCTGATCAGCCCGCCATGACTTCTAACAACGGACTTATCTGCTTCACTAACTGTCTGCTACCTCAAGAAGACGGTAGCCTCCTAGCGAAGGACTTATGGATTGATGAGCAGCGAGGAGTTATTCTCGATGCACAGGTACCGCTCTTCACCATATGCCACGCCTTTCTCAACGGTTGACGGAGGCCATTTAGCGAACGTTCTACTTGCGAAAGGAAAGACCTACGAGGATAATTGACTTGGATGGAAACATTCTTAGGTAAAGGATGATTTCAACCAGAACATCTTGAATACCATGCCAGGTCCCCCGCTTCCTATATTATCATTTATGCAGCCCGTTCGTCATACTTACTCGCTCTACAGTCCGGGGTATATTGATCTCCAGCTTAATGGAGCCTATGGGTTTGATTTCTCTGTGTACGAAGACGACGAGTCGTACCGTCAGGGTATGAAATTAGTCGCGGAAGGAATTGTTGAAACCGGAGTTACATCGTACGTGATTCATTTCGCCCAACACGCCAGGGCCTAATATACCATTTCAAATGTAGCCTCCTTCCTACAATAATTGTTCGTCAAATATGGAATAGTAATTTCTTTCTGTGCTGACGGGAACACCGTAGACACAGGAAAAGTCGTTGTACCCTACCTTGCTACGTTTACTTCGACCCTTCTCGACCCCTAATTCTGCTACCCTTCTAGGATGGCATGCTGAAGGGCCCTATCTCAATCACTCTAAACGTGGAGCGCATGCACCCCCATTCCTATTGTCCGCTCCTGAAGGCACGAAATCTTTTGAAGACGTCTATGGTATCGAGCACCTCCTGGATAACGAAGACTGGCTTATGGCATGCGAGGGCCAAAATGTCGGTGTAAGATTGATTACAGCTGCTCCCGAAATTGACGGTGTCATGAACGCGATTGGAGAGTTATCCAAAAGAGGGGTAGTTTTTTCAATTGGTCACAGGTGAGCTGCTGCAAGTGTTGGAGAACTTTCGTCATCTCTTATAATAAATGCCAGCGTCGCAACTTCAGATACGGCGACTGCTGCTGTACGCTATGGAACACGCCTAATTACACACTTGTTCAACGCTATGCCACAGCTTCATCACCGCGATCCTTCCATCATCGGGCTTCTGGGTGCCTCACCACATCTTTCAGCCCCATTGTCTCCCTTACCTCCGTACCCAAACCGTAAAGGGATATCTCTACCAGGTACTCCAGATAGTGTGAAAACAATGCCACTTTCTAGCCTTGCAGAAGCCCTGGATGGGACTGAGACCCCTCCGCAAACTCCCATTTTTGCAGACAATGGGTTCCCAGCATCGCCTGACGTTGTAACATCATCCTCTGTTCCCACTAGGAAAGGGAGCCGGTCTGAATTACATCTCGAGAAGGGTCAAATTGCTGATATGGCATTTGAGCGGCCCTTCTATGGCATCATTGTAGATGGTATCCATTCTCACCCAAACTCTGTCAGGGTGGGTTTTTTTTCTATTGCATTCCAGAACTGTACCTCATGTTTTCTCTGTAAAGCTTGCATACTCTGCCTACCCTGAAGGATGCATTCTCATCACCGACGGTAAATGGACTGGTTACTTCCCGACAGTTGTTAATAATGTATCGGATAATAGCGATGAAAATCCTTGATCCTAACCTCCGTGATGGTGTTCACGAATGGCGCGACGGACAACGCTTCGTCAAAGAAGGTTATAAGCTCTATTTAGAAGGGACGGATACTCTTGCAGGAAGGTAAAGGCTGTCCCCACGACCGTCTGCATACCATTAACCCCGATACCCCTTCTCTCTCACAGTGTGATAACGCTGGATACCTCCGTCCGCAACTTTTCACGTTTTACCGGGTGTTCTCTTGGTGAAGCGATTAAATGCGCAACGTATAACCCTGCAAAGTATTTGACATTTCTCGTTCCTTCCCCAAGTAGGCTTGCTCACGGGCTCTACTTCTCATTAGGTGTCTGGGGATAGAGGGCAGAAAAGGGACGCTACGTCCAGGCGCTGACGCCGATTTTGCCGTCCTTGACAGAAAGGGTGTTGTTCTAAGTACTTGGGTCAGGGGCAAGGAAGTATGGGTGAAGAAGTAAAGGCTATCAGCTCTGGTACCCTATAGAGACAACAAACGAGACGATCTAGACAAGCCCAGTAGATAAATGGGCATTCGTGGTCCGTATATATTGGGGGTAATATGATGCCATTGGTCACTTACACATAAACACGATAGCGAGTTCATAACCAAAATTCTCAGGCTTAATATGCCGTTGAAGCCATATAGGTCCCGGTTCCCGGTAAAATGTGGTTGTAATAACTTTGGCCTTCGACTCTAGGCAAACGTGTTAGGCCCTATTCGGTAACGTGGGTTGGATTGGGTTGGGTAGGGTTAGGAAGAGAACTTTGACCAAGGTCCGAACCGCGCGGAAAAGTTGGTAGCAGATCAAAAATCAACATAGATGATTCCTTATTGTCTGTTATCACGCCTCCATGATTTCCTCAAAAACACTGTCTAGCAAGTTTTCTTCCGATTCTTGCTTGGAGATGGCCACAAACTTAAGAACGTATGTAAGATGAGGAGGAGTGAGGATTGATAGATGTAAAAATGCTGAAGCTTGGGTAGTACCCCTGTCAATTGCCTGTCAAATCGAAAGACAAGGACACCAACTGTGTATCCTGCTAGCTAGAGCTACAGTGTATTGAGAGTGAGGATGTGAGCTGGTGGGTATTATTAGACTATTTTTGTTATCGGATGTTGATAAGATCGTTGATCTAACCAGAGCGTGACAAGTCTACGAAACCTGAAACGCCAGGTTAAAACTCTTAAACCGAACCCCACCGTACCCAACCTTACCAACCCAACCCAGGTTACCAAACAGGACCTTATTTAATTCATGCATTGAGAGTACATCCATCATAATCATTGATTGGATTCGTGGATAGGTTCCATTGGTTACATATCACCACATCCCATCTCCAACTTCCTCAATGTCGCAATCGATGTCGTAATCATACTATTCTGAGCAAAAAAAACCTGAGTCATAACCCAGACGTCAAGGCATATCTTTATCACCACAAGAATGGCAAATGATCCTATCAACCAAACTTTCAGCCCTTAGCCCTTGGACCTCAGTACTCAGCCAGCGCATTCTATCTTGGGCATCCCCTGTCGAAGTAGTTCATCGAAAATCAAGTAATCCCGGTCGAGACTCCTTCTTGGTCAGTCCAAATGATCCCATAGAATACTTGTCCCTGATTATGAGCTTACTTGACTGACAGCTGGCCTGCAGGATGAACTATTCACGAAATTTTTGTATCTTACCTTCACTCCCGGTCAAGTCGAAGTAATGTCTACGGTGACGGTGACTATCAACAGAACGACGCATCGACCGCGCACATTATCCCTCATTGCCGCTCGTCTCCCGCCAATCCTTAACCTTCCAGCAGAACTCATTCTTGCTATCGTTGAACTTGTCATTTCTGATTCCAAACCAGCTACCCTCGCAACGATATGCAAAGGCATCAGCAAGGCGGTTGAGATTGTTCTCTACCGTATTGTTGTACTCGACACTCCCAAAACTATCGACCTTTTCTATCGTACGACTCTTTCAAAACCACGAGGCTTTTTCGCAGAACATGTGAAGAAGGTCATCGTAACTTGGGAGTTTGAACACCATATATCCTATATCTCAAAGATTATCGCTGCTTGCCCAGCCCTGCGCGCTTTGGTATCTCCGTCGTGCGACGCGATTAGTATGGCGATGCAGAGCCCCGACTACGACGGACCATCAGAGCTTACCTTTCGATCATACGAGAGTGATGATGCTCCTAATCCCGTTCCACGCTTCTTAAAATTATCGAGGACGCTCACGCACTTGCGTTTTTGCGAACCCAGTGATGGTTGGTATTCGCCATCATCCATACTTTCAACATTCGGGCCCCTCCCACATTTATCCCATCTTCAACTCTCGCGCCGCGCCGATGCCAATGAGGACAACGACTTCACATTTGTGGAGGATATTCGCATGTTTCTCCGCTCAACACCTACCTTGAAGCTTCTAGTTGTTAGCATCTTCGCGAGCTACGCTTGGACCAACGCCCCATCAGCCAGAGCTGAAGACTCCTATATCTGGAAACTTATACGCAGGATACAGGACGAGGACCAGAGGGTCATCGTGATGAACGGGACATATGACGAATGGAGAGATTTAGGGGGTTATGGTCAGACAGCACTGTGGAGTGGTTGGCATCCGACCGATTTCTGGGCAACTGCCAAGGGATAATTCCCCCAAAGAAGACATTCATCCACAATAGAAAGAGTCATTCTAACTAGAAACCTTGATATTGGTTACAAACTAAACCTTGAGATGAGTAGAGGGCCTTTAGACATACAATACCTGTACTTAGAACTTGAAGATTTCGACTATAAGATACTATCGACTATATGTAAGAAGCTACTTTCGAGCTCTGTAGATAGTTGTAGATGAAAGTTGTTAAAGTAACATAAGGCCGACTATGACTATACCTTGCCAAGATTCACAGACATACCACGGCGTGACGCTAGACTTCCTACCTGCCACAGATTGCGACCCTTCCAACAAAAACATGCGGCGGTGACTCATCAGACTTATAAAGGGCTGAGAAAACCACTGGGTGCCTTTATATGAGGCTTCAACTTCAAAGTTCCCAGCAAAGCAATACATAACTCCGTGAGGGTTTTCCTCTTATCGCTCCTCAATCTCGTCGAAAGTTGATGCGAAGCCTTGTCAGTAATAGATGGCGCCAGTGGACATACTCCCTCCGGAAATCCTTGCTGAAATTCTTAAAGCCGCACAGCCAATAAAACGATCTCGCTATCGGGTACCCTTCGAAGTCGTGATATCACACGTATCTGCGCAATGGCGGGACGTGGCTCTCGATACTCCTCAGTTGTGGACTCGAATTGATATTTATTCGCTGCACTCCCTCGCATGGATTCCCAGTTATCTGACGAGATCAAGCGCCCTGCCTATCGATGTCCGTTTCGATATATGGCAATCAGATCGTTCATCTAATACCATCTTCGCCGCTTCAAACATCTTGCCCCTAATAGAGACAACTCTCCCTCACATTGATCGGTGGCAGTCCTTTATGTTATTTACATATCAGCGAAGGACTGCCCAAAGTATTCTTTCACGCCTCTCCAAGGCCACCGCCCCCGTTCTTAAGCGCCTTCGTGTCTCAGTCGATGGATCTGATGACTTCGGGCCTCCAAATATCGACGCCACCGCCAATACCGTCTTTGCAGGTGGTGCGCCACAATTAATGTGCACAGAGATAGATGGATTGTGGTATCTCCCCCCTTTGGGGAATTTAACTGCACTGGAACTTCACACGTCAATCGGGGCGCTACCGCTTAGTTACGACGATTTCAGCGTAATCGCAAGGACAGCACCAAATTTAGGCCACCTAGCCGTTCGTGGTATCGTCGACATCGCTCGGTGGCCCGCCCTCGCTGCCCCAGCTTTGGAGTTACCTTCCATCTGTTCACTCTTGTTCAGCAACGAGAACGCGTTCGCCATGGCTTTCTTGACATCAGTCGCCGTTCCACACCTTCAATCACTCTGGTTGGACTACCCAGAGAATGCCCTCCCAGAAGCATTTTTCGACTCCCCCATGTACTCCACAGCGAACCGCTTCCCTGCACTCCGGTATCTTACTCTACAGAGCTATAACTTCTACGGCATCGAAATGCTCGCGAGGGTGTTCCCCAGCATCACACATCTCCACTTGGCATACTGTAACACTTTCCACATCAGATATCTAAGGGATGCATTGTTGGGCCAAGATCGCAGATGGTGGTCGGGGCTCCACACGGTTGCTATACGTACGACTCGCGACCATTATGTTAAAAAGTTGGAACAAACTTTTGAGGAAATTACGCGTGTTCGCCTCCACGACGGCATGCCCATCAGGAAATTATTCCTTGACCTCAATGTTTTCTTAGCCTTGTCCAAGTCGAACACTTTACAGGAAAATACAAAACTAGAAGAACTGAGGGCGACAAACTACAGCGATCCCCAGTGGGATATGATACACGAAGATACAATGGTCCGAGTATAACACCCATGTAACGCGGAACCAAGCAATGAAAATCGTTTACATTATAATTGAGCGGTACCATGGACCTGAAAGTTTGAAGAAGCTGAATGTGCTATGGCTTATCAAAACCTGCCATCTTCGACAGCCTACACGCCAACCAACCAACCTATCTATATGGTCCCAAAATAAATTTCGCAGTCCTTCCTGTCTAACTGCTTATTCTCCAATAATCTTCTGTCGTGGCTCCATGCGCATTGGGGTGGTTATTTCGGCTTATTGGCAGAACCTGTGGAACTAAGGTTTTCTTGAACCTCCCTTAGATTTTATACCAAATATATAAGATATTGGGATGCAGAACTGCCTTATAGAAGGAGCATATTTTTTTTTACCGACTTTTGGAGGATCTTTCTTACTCTCTTGACAAAACAGTGCTGGGGGCTCATTCTCTGCCTGTTCCCTGGTCCCAGGCCTGGACGGCTAAGTGACTGAAGCAATACCCTCAGCAGGAAGAAGTGGATTGAGATCCATGTCTGGTTGCTTGGCCGGTTTGGGTGAAGTGTTTAGCTCAATGCATGCGGCAGATACGTAACAGCAGGCTATGTGTTCTTCTTTGGAATCATGTTGTTTGCTGCCACTGGTTATGAGGTAAGTTGTGCTTCGGGAATGAAGGTGCCGTTTAATAGTGTGCGCAGGTTTGGGAAGACGTCGATAATGTGCTTGTATAGTCAAAAACCACGCGAAACTGCTCTATATCCTGTGAGTTCATAAATTGTATTATCTAGTCAAAAAGGTATAAATTTGGAAATCAGTTCGTTTTTGAAATTTGCGGCAGGGCACAAGGACACCTATGGCCTGAGATTTTTGTCTACATCCAAAAATAAGGATACCCTTATTCAGAGACACAATTTGAGTTGCGAATCAGCACGAACGACGCGAGTGAATTAGTTTGAAAACTCTTTTTTAAATGCGGGGTGCATATGTGTGCTTTCACAGTTTGTAGTCCTCCTGACCTACTCCGTGTTTGACAACCAGATGGTGGTCCTTTTTTCAATCCTGTCTAAGCAGATGCGTGTGCCTCCTTCGAATCCGACTTACTTAATCCTTGCATGAGCTGCTTGACCAACACCGTTAATTACAATTACTGAGTGGTTTCTTCTGTCGTTTTCTACCTTCTGACCTGCTGACCGCCTGTTGTTACTTGGAGTCTGCCTTTTCCCACCAGACTTACTGGGGCATTGATTTTTTGCAGATATGGTGGAGGGTAGGAGAATATTTTTCCCATTGTAGTTCCAGATAGATCCCTCTATTCTTTGTTACCAGTGTTAGTATTCGTACATCACGCATGCAAATTTATACAACCAGTGCAATATGCGAAAAGGTGCCATGTAAATTTACAAGATTGGTGCACGATGGGCCAATGTATTATTGGCACCTGCCAGAACTTTCGAGGAGTGACCACAAAAGATGGGCACGTGCACTGCATTTTCTCGTGTCCAACACCGAGTGACCACCGTAATAATTGTTCAAAACTATTGCATTCGCAGGTCA
This sequence comes from Collybia mongolica, assembly GCA_013420905.1. NCBI lineage: Eukaryota > Fungi > Basidiomycota > Agaricomycetes > Agaricales > Clitocybaceae > Collybia > Collybia mongolica. The sequence goes on from JAAXNY010000004.1 coordinate 3,263,924, forward strand.
GGCCACAATAACCGGTCAAAATGCCGCCCCGCCGAGACAACGAATACATGGACGCCGATTCTGAATCCGACATCTCCATCCTCGGCGACGATGATCTAGACACCCGAGGTGGCAAGGGGAAGGGAAAGACAAAAGCCGGTGGCAAACGCAAACGGGATAAAGGGAAAGGCAAGGCAAAAGACGTTGTACGTCCCCTTTCAGCCTCACTGAATGTTCGTCTTGAATACGCGTAACAATAGCAAGCATATACATGGGAAGCCAACTACACGCGTTCTTGGGAGACGGTACAGGAAGATGAGGCGGGGAGTCTGCGAAGCTCGGTGGAAGACTGGATGGCGCGGGGACGCAGACGGAGGTCGGTGCTGTATCTCCTTTGTTATTGTATAGAGCAACTGATGATAGCAGGTTACTCGCGCCAGCCTCAGCAATTCGGCGGACAATTATCCGCCACTTGGTCCTACTTCTTGACCTCTCAGCGTCGATGATGGATAGGGACATGAGACCGACGAGGTTCGACTTGACATTGCAGTATGCACGAGAGTTCATCACGGAGTGGTTTGATCAAAATCCTTTGGGCCAGATTGGCGTTGTAGGTATGAGGGCCGGGTTGGGGGAGAGAATCGGCGATATGAGTGGTACGCCCCATACATTGCATATATTTATCCGCTCTGGACTCAAACTATTGTAGGCAACCCTCAAGACGTCCTCAGAGCTATCGCCGATCGCCACAAACTCGAGCCTGTGGGGGAACCAAGCTTGCAGAATGCTATTGAAATGGCTCGTAACAGTATGAAGCATGTATTCTTTCCCGAACTTTTTTTTTTTTCCATCAACCAATACTTGTCTGCAGCCATCTCCCCACCCACTCCTCGCGCGAAATCCTCATCATTTTCGGGTCCCTAACAACTTGTGACCCAGGAAACATTCACGACACCCTTGACTCTTGCGTCAAGAACAAAATTCGAATATCTGTCGTTGCCCTTGCGGCTGAGATGAAGATTTGTCGTGATATCTGTGATAAAACGGGTGGTCCGTCCATCCATCTATTCCGCACTCGTTTCCATTTCCTCACCATTCTTCACCAAGACAGGCCAATTCGGCGTTGCACTCAATGATGGGCACTTTAAGGACCTCCTCTTCGAGCTCGTCCCGCCTCCGGCACAACGTGCTCTTTCCCGAGCGGCAGGTGCAGGTGCAACGAACCCCGCCGCGGACCTCATGATGATGGGCTTCCCTACGCGATTGCCAGATACATCTCCTCCGAGCCTTTGTGTATGCCATTCCGAGATCAAGAGCGAAGGATTCCTTTGTCCTAGGTGTTCGGCAAAAGTGTGCGACGTGCCAACGGATTGCGATATATGCGGGCTGATGATCGTGAGTTCCCCTCATCTAGCGAGGAGTTATCACCATTTGTTTCCAGTGAAGTCGTATGACGCTATGTATGTTATCATTCTCCTCACCCTATTTTGGGTCATCTTGTTGACATGGCATTGATAGAATGACAATGGATCAGGTTGTCGATTCCGTGAAGGCTTGCCACGGATGTTCGCGCCCATTCCCGGTGGTAGTAGCTGCCAATACGAGTGAGGGTTTAAGCCCTGTCGGGCGGTATCGATGTTCAGAATGCCACCAAGACTTTTGCTCCGAGTGTGATGTATTTATCCATGATGTCGTACATTGCTGTCCGGGATGTGGTAAATAGCGACCGCCCTACGTGCCCAGGGCATATATTCTGTCGCATGAACGAGTTCAGAGCAGGCCGCAACTAAATACTTACATAAATTACATCCAACTACCGCTCCTAGATGCGTACCCGTTGTCCAATATTATATTACTATATCACTTCCCAATCTAATACCAACTAATCATGAGACCCCCATGTCTCGTCTACCCATTCAACGCACTGTAGGATCTTCCTCGTCACGTCCTCGATACCACTCACGAGCACAGGATCCTCAAAGCCTTTCACCACGACTGGCATCCCTACCGCCCGTTTAGGTCTGATGTCATTGACAAAGCCATTGACAATGCCCTTCATGTCCCTCCCAGTTCGCATCCTGTGTGGCACACTATAGCTTTCTTCCCCACTGCCAGCGTCGACCATATCTTCCAAATACCTCCCTACGGCCTTCACAAGCCTCCCCAGGAGCAGCAGAAAGACAGGATCCCGGGGTTTCAGTGTCCTCTCCACCGCTGCGCGTAGCTCCTCCTCTCCTTTATCCTGCCCTTCCTCCGTCTCCTCTCCATCGCCCTTTCCCAGCCTCCTCGCCCGCACGACCTCGTCCGCGAGATTCAGCAGCCGCGTCGCGTCGTGCGCCCCTTCTGAGTGTAGCCCCGGACCGGGAACGCCGACCGCGTACTCGTCGCTGTCTATTTCGGCCTTGAGCAGCGCCCAAACGCGCGCAACGAAGTCGGTTGGAATGGCAGGCGGCAGGCGCGTGAGCGCGCGGAGACAGGCGGCAATGGCGAGGGCCTGGAGATAATTCTGGAGGTAAAGGAGCGCGGGTGCAGTGAAGAAGAGTTGTGGGGGAAGGAGGTAGGGTGCGGACACAGAGTTGGGGGGTTGGGAGGATAGGGGGACGTCGCAGGACACGGCGGCGTCGGAGCCGAGGGCGCCCATAAGCGTCCGGGATAGATGTTTCTTCCTCTCAGCAACGGTGCGCTCCGGGTGTTGATCCTGGTCTTGCGCCCACGCATGCCACGCGGTGCGGAGGTTCTGTGCCCCGCCCCAGAGTTCAAGTACAATCTCCTGCTCGCATGTACGAGCCTGCTGTGCAATGACAACTGCGAGCTGAGACTCAGACATGGCGCCGAGGACGGATTGGGTGAGGTCGGCTTTGAGGGTGTCCGCGAGGGCGATGAGAGCTTTGAATGTGTCGACGACGAGGGCTGCAAGTGGCGTTTGCGGGTGGGACGGGGCATCGATCGAGATGCGCAAGGCGTCGATGTCGGGGTCACGGACGGGGGCACACCGCTCACGGAGGGCGGCAAGGATCTCCTTGAGGAGTGCAATGGTGGAGTGCAGAGGCGAGGATGTGGGAGGGGGTGGGGACGAGAGGGTTTGCAAGACGGTGTGTGTGGACGGGAAGAGCGGGGCGAGGGACTCCTGCAAATCGGCATAGAGCCCTTTGAGGCGCAGGAGCTGAATCGACGGCTCCGATGATGAGAGCGATTCCAGGGCCTGGGGGGGGGGGGGAGGGGGGTGCGCTCAGTACACGATATAGGTTTTTTTTTAGCGGAGGAGTAGACACTGCACCTCGTTCCAGAAAGCCTGGTGAACGACTTTTTCGACTCTGTCGTGAAGGACGGTCTCAGCGGTCTCTGGGACGGAGGAAACCTGGGAGCGGGTCATCATGGAGAGAAGAGACTTTCCCGGGGGGATGAGTTTGGCAGGGTCTGTGGCGAGGACATGGAGGAAGTAGGCCTGGTTCAGGACATGCAACAGTTCAGGTGGGAGCGAGTTCATAGTTAAGGGCTAACAAATATCCGATCTTATGATCCTGATTCGTTTCACTATGTCGAGACATCCTATTATTTTTACATTATGTACTGCAAATACAGGCCCCGCTACTAGAAAGAAATATACAAGTCATATATGGAAAAATAACATGGGCTAGACTCGAGAATACGATGGAGGAGGGTACTCCACGGGCGGTACGTTGGCTTGAGTGGTAGAGGCACTAGCCAATCCGTGCTGGTTGAGCTCGGCACCACTCGCTGCTTGTAGTAGTAGCGGCCGTGGTGGTGGCGGCGGTGGCGGAGGCTCACCGGGCGGATCATGAGGGGGAGCATGAGACGGGGGTGGGGATATTAGTGGTGGTGGCGGGTTGAGAGGCATTTGGGGCGGTCCTTTCGCATGATCGTATGGCGGCGCAGGCTCAAAGACTGGAGGTCGCCGTTGCTGCCGGAACTGGTATGGCGCGCGGGGAACGTAACTCCTAGGTGGTGGCGGGAGTCTGATGAACTCTGCAATATGTGCGGGTCCGTTGGAGTAGTGCTGCAGTCTGGGGTGGACGTTGTAGTTGCGGCGACGGCGGCGGTTTCGTAGGACGAAGCAGGAGGCGAGGCTGATTACGATTAAGACTGGGGGGTGGGTAAGAGTCGAATCGACGCTCCAGCTGAGTGTGCAAGTAAGAGAGACTTACTTCCTGCAATGATGATGGCGTAGTTGGTGGGTCGGAAACGTGGGGGACAGTTGGTTCCACTACAGATGAGGACGTGTTAAATAATACCACACGATGGAGTAGGTCAGAATAAAAGCTTACAAGTCGTCGCATTCGTCGCGTTGATGAAGCGTCAAAGACATGGCTAGTTTAGGCAGAACATGTTGCCTTGAACTAGCACAGTTATGGAGCCAAGCCAGTCGACAGGCGTGGGCGAAATCATCTCAAAAGTCAGGTTACATATCTCCATCCATCTTCGAGTCAAATCTGACAAGTCCAATTCCGTCTTTACCATTCATCTGACAGCCTTGGAATCAATAAAACTAAAGTAAAATCATAACTAGACGCGTTCGACTGGCTATGATAGGATGCTGATATTAGAGGTTGATCGTAACCTTATCTCGGATCAGAAATGATAGCCCTCTCGGGATCGACGCATGCTGTGGATGCAGGTGTCCATGAATTGAATTGATGGGTACTACGTCAGGAGTTAGTCACACATGGTACAGTACAGTTGATAATATATAGCCTGAAGAAGATAGTGTAGTGGCAGTCGAGGCCATGACGTTATGCGGGCGAGTAAGATGGGGGTGGATATTGGACTACAGGCATGTTGGGCTGGGGTATAGCCGGAGACGAATTCGACTGCTCAGTTGGGTGCAGGGGAGGTTTAGTTGGGTCGTACGGGGGTGCAGGTTCGAAGAATGGGGGTGGATTGTATGGGTTGTGTGGGATGTGTGGTGAATGCGATGGGGGCAGCGGTGCAATGCTAATTGATTGAGAATGGATTGCATTGAAGCGTTGGCGACGGCGTCTGCGCATGAGGAAGCAAGAGAAAAAGAGGATAAAGAGGACGACTAGGATGGGATTAGTCCTGGAAATAAATGGAAGGGAATATGTGTACTAATTGTGATAGATGTAGCATAGGTGGTGGGTCTGATGCGGTTATGGCAATTGTTACCGCTGGGTATTGTTTAGAAAAAAAGGAAATAAATATATGGAGGTGAACTAACAAAGTATCGCAATCGTCGCGTTTTACAGACATTCTGGAGTCGGCCATGGCTGTTGGCTGGTGAACGGTTGGACTGAGGTCATTACGTAAGGGGCTGTGGAGTTGGAGCGCGCCTTTTCGTTCGAATTCGTGACGACCCAACTTGCGAGTCAAAATAATTCCGCTCCTTCTGCATGGATGTATCCACCCCAGTGCCACCGCCTGCTGCGAGTCCCGTCCTCTCCTTCATTATCGGTCTCGCCATCATCCTCCTCGCCTCCATCCTCAACGCTGCCGGTCTCAATCTCACCAAACTCGACCATGTCCGTACCAGTGCTATCCCCAAATCCGCACGCAAAAAGGACTGGATGCGCCCACTCTGGCTTCTCGGAATGCTTCTCTACATGTTCGCGAATCCTCTATCTTGTCTTTCGAACCAGAGCTCATCGTGCTGTTCCCATAGACTCTCACAACTCATAGGAAGCACTCTGGCTCTTGAATATATGCGTGCTGGTAAGTAAAACGCCTCTTTTTGACACGCACAGACGCCCCCAACGCGCCACATAGAATACGTTGCGCCTCTCGGCTCCACTTCCCTCGTATTCAACTTTCTCTTCGCCCGTTTCCTAGTTGGAACGCCCGTGACCAGTACTGATATCTATGTACGTAACGTCCCCTTCCCCTCACCGCAGTCCACTGATTTCATCCAGGGTACCATCGTCGTCATCCTCGGCGTTATCGGCATTGTTGCATTTGGTTCCATCAACAGTGGTCTCACCACCAAGACTGATGTCGAGCACCTCACTTATCTCTGGCGACGCGGAGGCTGGCTCGGTTTCTTCTTCACTATGACCTTTGCTCTCATATCCGTCCTTATATTCACCAGCCGTCTCGATGCCGTCCTCGTCGCGCGTAGTGACCTTGGTGCTGTTCCTTTCTCAGGGATGGGGCCCGGGACACCTACCTTGGGGGCCGGTGAAGGCACTAGGAAGGGACCTACGTCTTTGTGGGACAAGGTGGGCGCGACCGTCAAGACACTCCGCGCGCGCTGGGCAGGACTTATGCGCTGGATCACAGGCTGGCTGGAGGTCTGGACAGGCCCCCAGGATGACAAACAAGTTGCGTGGACGCTGGGAATCGGCTGGGCTTGTTGTGGTGGCGGCCTCGCTGGGGGATGTCTAGTATTCGCCAAAGCCACGTGCGTCATGTCGGGTTCCTATCTCACGTTCGAAGCTCACATTGGGCATCGTTACTGTAGTGTCAAACTCCTCTCTGGCTCGCTGTCGAAGCAGAACCCAGGGAACCAATTTGGTCATGCGGCCCCAATATTTACAATATTACTCCTCGCAGCTACAGCAGTGATGCAGATCATATGTCTCAATCGGGGACTAAGGGTATATGACTCGACGCTCGTCGTGCCCGTCTTCTATGGCGTCTATACCGCTACAGGGTGCGCACCATTCTATTCCCCTTTTACTTCCGGCATTTTCATTCTCACACACACACACACACGTTACCCCATAGGTTCCTGGATTCCCTCGTGAGTTGTTCTCATGTCGTCATCCAACACATATGATACTCATACGCTCCTGTATATAGATTTTCAACGATGAAGTCGACGCATACCAATCCTGGACACTCTTTCTCATCTTTGCCTCGATCCTTGTGCTCATCTCCGGGGTCGTCCTTCTCACACACAAGAAGCCCGAGCCCAGCAGCGCAAAGCCCACAGCGGGATTACCTCTCCAGTCTGGGAAGGTCAAGGGCAAAGGTAGAAAGAAGCCTTCTGGGGAGCAGGGGGAGGGCGAACAGGACGTACTGTGGGCTGTGGGCGATGACAGCGATGACGTCCTTGAGGATGGGGGCGTGGAGGACGGAGATGGTGATGATGATGTGGATCACCACCAGCACCCGTTGCATAACCAGTATCGACACCAGGTCGTGCACGATGGCCAGGGCAAAGGAAAAGGTGCGATAAGGAAGGCGGAGGGTGAGGAAGGGGTAGGACTGTTCCACGAACGAGACCAGCTTGAGGAAGATGAAGAGGAACGGCACCAGGATCCGGGTGTTATGGACCGTTATCAGCACCAGTCCCAGACTATCGATGGTGGCGGCGGGGCCGGATCCAAGACGCACCTGAGCTCGCGGTCAAGCTCCGGTTCACACATAGACAATCCATTCAAGGACGAGTCACAGGAGGAGTTTGGAGACTGGCAGGGCGTAAGGACGGGTCCACCAGTAGTAGGTAGACGATGAGCGAAAGCCAAGGAGGGCCAGTTTGGCCTTTCACCTTTGTTCGCATTCACGTGGTCATGAAAGCCGGCAACACATTTTGGAAGTTACCACCATCATCAACATCTCATTATCATTACACTCATAGTCTAGTTTCTGTTTATCGTAGGTTGCGTAATTTGTATTAGCGTAATGCCAGTCGTTCCGGAGGGCAATCTCGGGACTAGCCCCTGGTATGATGATAAACATGCGGAAGGGAGATGCCTATCGCATATTTACGGACGAATAGTAGCCGGGTGAATGACAGTCTGAGGGCGACATCTTCCACGAATTTAGTTTGGGGATACCGATGGCTTGGATAGGATCTCTATCAACTATTGTCCAGGGGAAGATATGACGGTGTGATGGTGCGCTCAAGAACCGCGTGTATCAATAGGGACGGTCTCAGCAACCTGGGCTGGTGGTTCTCCAAGGGTGCTTGGTGCATAGACAGTTGTCCTCTAAAACTACATCCAGATTGTGGATTCGCTTGAACCAGAAAAAAGCACTCTTCAACAGGCAGAGGGATAGTGTTTGTGGCTCGCCCTCCAGGCACAAGCGGCGACGTGCGGTGTCTGAAAAACCTATCCCATCTGTCATCGCGAGTCAAGCAGTCGAAGATGATTGATCTCAGTGACAGTGATCGGTCAGTGGGGGCGATAGGCTTTTTCCAAACTGATAGACGCCGGTTCACTCAGTCTTTCGAGTTCGGGTAGTTTGAAACCCGTCCCTAGGCCTGAGTCATGCCGGTTTTTTGAGACATGCACAAAGGATAAGCATCAGCATTCTGGGGCGCATATTGGCTTTTACATACACGGCATTCAAGAACAGCGATTGTCGGGCTGTACAGGGGCTGTCAGTCGGCCCTCGTTGTCAGCCTGAGAACAACTGGGTCTTAATATTCGAGATGGATGACAATTTATGGGAGGAATGATTCAGTGCATGGAGAGTAAGGACCTGATACATTTTTTGTAGGACACTCACGAGAAACTTGAAGTCTATTTTTGGCCGCCTGATCACAGGCAGCGGAAAGATATCAACGGAACTCTATTTTGGTCTATTATGATCCGACACCGACTTTCCACGTGGATAAGTCCATTTATAGCCCAGATTGGCGGGTCGGAGCCTCCTTGAGATTATGTGTCCCAAGAATATGGATCATATCTGAGCGGTAGATAGGTATGTTCGGGTCCAGTCAAGGTCAAAAAAATTTCTTTCGTCCTTGGAAATTGTTGGACTCGGCGCGGCTCATGTGTGTCTGGCTACACATCTTCAAGGACCCACAACGCGCCGAGATGCAGGGGAGTAAATCGGGCGAGGACGTATTCAAACGATGGTTGTCAGAGGGGACCCGGGTGCGGGTCGGGTACTGAGCCAAGCAAAAATGAAGTTTATATGGTGCTTTAGACGCGAGAACCTCAATGCCATTAGATGTTCTAGTGAAACCCGGTGAATATTTGTAACGTAAGAGGAAAAACATCACCACCTATCCAACCTGTCATGGCTTCTTCAGTTCTCGCTATCTCTTCACTGATACAGAGCTCCGAAGGCCCGGATCTACATACATTATCTGGGGTGAATAGTATGTTTTACCACTCGATCCAAGATCCGAGGAGAAGGTGAGCGTGAGTGTACATTGGGCTGATAACGTTGCGATGAGAAACTGGGGGGTGTTTGCTGGTTTGCTGGTTCGAGAATTGAGGGTCACACACGGTCTCTTCCTCAACTTGGATGGCGTCAGTAGGGGCTCTCACGTGAGTGGGGGAGTGGAAGATATTCGTCCCAACGGACGGAACCAATTTTGTCGAGGTTTTGTTATCAAACAGACTCGGTTGTTTTCTTTTGCATTGTGAACCGCTTTGTGGGTGTCGTTTTTGCGAATTGAACCCTTCACAAAAGGGCAATAGGCTACATGCCGTAACTAGGTCTGATGGTGTCATGAAGGGTCGGTGACAGACCTTGTCCCTTCTGAGCACATAGCTCAGAAACAAGAGATGACTGATCACAAAAGATGGGCGTGAACACGGGCGATGTTTGTCGATAATGATACGAAACTTTGACAAGAGAAATTGGGGTCGAGGACGTGACGCCGCGGCAAGATAGAACGGCAATGTATTTTTTTTGGGCGAGCACGCGAGACAAGACAGGCCGGTGCGGGTGATGGAAATAGACGATATGCTCGGGAGGATCTTGGGGCCAATTAGGGAGCCTTGGAATAAAATAGTTGTCGAGTTTCTGCGCGGATAGCTATCGAAGGGGTGTAATATATCCCCCCACGAGGATGACACTGAAACGCTGTGCGACGACTCAGTAACTCAACATCAACCACTACGTGAATTTGGTAGGTTTTGAGGGAGAAGGAGATATATGGTTAGGTGCAGCGCCAAATGATATAGATACATGAACACTCATCGGACCTACCACGGTCCCTGAATCTCGCAACGGATCTGTTCCGGCATTCATCTATTTAAATGACCCAAAGTGAGACATTTACATCTTATACACTCCTTCAAATACCCTGGCGTATACCCTCTCCTCTCCTCTAATATCTGTCTCGCCACTTCCATATTAAATGCCAATGGTTCTCAACGATATTCTCGGTACTACTACTACAGCAAAGCTCATGGCTGCAGTGCCCATCGAGTCAGCCACAACCAAGCCTCAACCGTCATCTGCCCCCTCCACGCTCTTGGCCAAGTTCATCAACACCCACCAGGAGCTGGAAAACTACAAGTATGTCTCGAATATATAGCACTCATGACGCCAGTCCTAACATTAGTCTGCTTAGGAGGGGAGCGTCCGTCACTGTTGATGGTCAGACCCTCTCAATCGCGGCAGTCACCGCCGCTGCTCGATACGGCGCGAAGGTAGAGCTCGACGGTTCCCCGAAGCTCAAAGAGAAAGTCGCCAAGAGTAGAAAGGTCATCGCAGACAAAGTAGAGAGTGGGACAAGCGTTTATGGTCTTTCCACCGGTTTCGGTGGTAGTGGTGCGTTTCGATTCCCTCTCACTTCTTCCAAGGGCCACACTGACCTCGATTTTTTCCAATGAAAGCTGACACACGAACCGATCAGCCCCTCCTTCTCGGTCACGCCCTACTCCAACATCAGCACAGTGGTGTTCTGCCTTCTTCCGCCGCGCCACTTGACGTTCTCCCTTTGCTGGATCCCAGCAGCTCCACCAGCATGCCTGAATCTTGGGTTCGGTGAGACCATTTTTCGCGTCATTGTAAATTTGTAGTTTTTCTCATGTGACTAAAGGGGCGCCATGTTGATTCGGATGAACTCCCTCATTCGTGGACACTCTGGCGTGAGGTACGTTCTACGCCCAGCTCTTCATATAGTTATTTGAAATCAGTCCTATATTTAGATGGGAACTCATCGAGAAAATAAACCAATTGCTGAGCAACAATATCACACCCGTCGTCCCCCTCAGGGGAAGTATATCCGCTTCTGGAGGTTCGTTAGGCAACTTTTCTTCCCATTGCCTTGTCCTCACCTGTTCTACAGATCTTTCACCGCTATCGTACATCGCTGGCACATTAGGTATGTTCGGCTTAGTTGTCCTTGACGTATCCTAACCTATATTTGTAGTTGCCAACCCTGCCATTCGCGTTTTCCATGGTCCTGCCAAGTTCGGCGCGCGCCAAATGTCACCTTCTAATGAGGCATTTGAGCAACATAAAATAGAGCCCCTTCCCCTTGCTTCTAAGGAACATCTCGGTATCCTTAACGGCACTGCGTTTTCCGCGTCTGTGGCTTCCCTGGCACTCAATGACGCTGTGCATCTTGCCCTCTTGGCACAAGTCTGTACTGCGATGGGCACTGAGGCACTCACTGGTCAGCGAGGATCGTATGACCCCTTTATTCATGCAACAGCTCGCCCCCACCCAGGCCAGGTGCTTTTTTTTTATTTATTTCTATTTTGTCCAACCCCGACTAACATCTCCTGATACACTCTTTCCAGGTCGAAGCCGCAGAAAACATCTTTGGTCTTTTGGAGGGCAGCAAACTTGCTCATCTTCACGAAGAAGAGGTTGGCATCAACGATGACCAGTATTCATTGAGACAGGATCGCTATCCGCTTCGTACTTCCCCCCAATTCCTCGGCCCTCAGATCGAAGACATCCTCTCCGCTTTGACCGCAGTAACCCAGGAGTGCAACTCCAGTACGTGACACACCTAAAATATGGAGTTCCAAGGTTCTCATTCCTCGTGTAGCCACAGACAACCCCTTGATCGACGGTGAAACTGGAGAAATTCACCATGGTGGAAATTTCCAAGCTATGGCTGTCACGAACGCAATGGAGAAAACACGGCTTTCCATTCACCATATTGGCAAGCTTCTTTTCGCGCAGAGCACCGAGCTCGTCAATCCCGCGATGAACAATGGCCTTCCTCCTTCCCTCGCAGCCACCGATCCTTCCTTGAACTACCACACCAAGGGAATTGATATTGCCACCGCCGCCTATGTCGCTGAGCTTGGTTACCTGGCCAACCCAGTGTCCACGAACATCCAGTCTGCAGAGATGCACAACCAGGCCGTCAAGTAGGTCAACTTGCTATCTGTTACAATTTATTCTGAATATGGGGCCTTTATTCAGTTCTTTAGCCCTGATTTCTGCTCGCGCCACTATCGCGTCCTTGGAAGTCTTGACGATGCTGACAGCCTCCTACCTTTATGTTCTCTGCCAAGGTTTGTCAGCTGCTGCTCAACGTAGATCTGGTTCGGTCGTTTAAACCTTTCATTTCTAGCCTTGGATCTTCGCGCTCTTCAGTCAGAGTTCGTTACTGGGCTCGAGATTATCGTCAACGACGAACTTGCATCTGCCTTTGGCTCTTCGCTGTCAGCCTCCCAACAGAGCATTCTTCTCAGGAAAGTTTTCAACGTGATGACTATGACTCTTGACAAGACCAGTACTATGGATAATGTTGATCGTATGAATGTCGTCGCCGCTTCAACGACAACCATCTTTGTTGATTTCCTGTCTGGGCCTGAATTCGCCGAGGCTTCCTTCACGAGCTCCGCGCTCTCCACTATCTCTCAGTTCCGCTCTCAGGTTGCTTCTCGGGCTGTAAACTTGCTTGACCAGCTCCGGCGCGATTATCTTTCTGGTACACGTGGCCCTGCCCCTGCGAGCTCCCAGCTCAACAAAACGAAGCCTCTGTACGAATTTGTTCGCAAGACCCTGGGCATCCGTATGCACGGATCTGAAAATTACGCCCGCTTCGTGAACGGTCTTGGCGTTGAGGACGTTTCACTCGGGCAGAACATTTCGCTTATACATGAGGTTAGTGTTGTCTCCTAAGCTCACCAACCATCGTTCGTACTAATATAATTCACTAGGCCATCCGGGATGGCAAGGTGCAACCTATCATTGTGTCTCTATTTGCCTAGATGTTGGATTCCTTAGATTAGAGCCTATACCACCACGTCATCATTTTAAGCTGTAATATTTGTACTACATACTCTATATCAACACGGGGACAATGGACTATGAACATCCCTTTCCTTTGTTCAACTTGAATGGTTAGGATTTCCGCTGAGAATATAGTTGTAGTGAGAAGATAGGAGTACAAGTCGATATATATATATAGGCTATAAATAAATAGTGCGACATTGAGTAAGGAGCGACTCGAGAAAATACGGTGCCTGCAAACTACAATAACCCTAGAAGTGCTTGCCATTCTGATCGAGCGGCTGGAACTTGACTCGTACCTCAGTGATCTCCTTCCGAGCCTTCTTCAATGTTTGTGTGATCTTCTCATCGAGGGCGGACGCATCGCGAATACTCATATCTCCTGCGACTGTTGCGGTAAGATCTACAAACATCAACGAGCCAGAATGGCGGCCTCGGATGCTATGAATACTAATGAGGGTCACATCTGAAGATGGAGAGGGGGATGTTAAGATGAGGGGTTTGAGGGTCCGTTCAAGTGATCGTTGTGTTGTCGATGAGACCCCAGCATCCGTGAGGTCGCCCCATGCACCTGCAAGCAAACCAAGGCCCTGCCGTAGAATTACGAAAGACACGAGAAGGCCTTGGGTACAACTGTCAGGGTTCACTCAATTGAACAATATGGACACGGACCTCCTATAGGATCTAAAGGAAGCGCGGGGAAAAACCACGTCCCCAAGATAGCAAAGAACGCTACAAGACTCGAATATGCGTCACTCCGATGATGTATTGCGTTGGCGAGGAGCACAGGACTTTTCTCCTCATCAGCAACGACCTTCGTTATCCGGTATAGCCATTCTTTGATGAGGACGCTGACTGCAGCAAACCAGGCTGCGTTTGGGTCGACGGCATGTGCATGCGCATGACCGATGGCAGGAGCAGAGGGCGCGACGGACGTGACGCTCTCAAGGATATCCCGCCACGGGCCTGCCGGAAGCGTGGTCGCGGTATCACTCAGAGCTGTGATGAGAAGGTGGTATGAGTGGAATCCAATGCCGAGTGCGCCTCCAACCAACAAGATGGAGATTATTGTGGTTCCGACAGTTTCGAATTTTGCGAAACCATAAGGGTAACGTTCGGATGGAGGTTTCCGAGAAAGGCGCCAGCAAAATAGCGTAACGAAATCACCTAAAAGGTCTGGATTGGGTAGAATTTGATAAGTGAATGAGTTTCCGTGGTGAGATCCAGTGTAACGCACCACTCATAGAATGACCTGCGTCAGCAAGCAGTGATGCCGAGTGCATATACCAGCCCGCAACTCCTTTCACAGTCGTCAGACCGACATTAGAGACCAAGCCAATGAGCGTTATTCGACTGCCTCTATCATCTGGTGAGCCCACGTCAGGGAGGAACGTTAGTCCAAGAAAGGTGGGATTGCACCTGAGCCCTCTAGCGCAGCAATGATTTGTTCAGTGCCATGACTATGTCCCTCTTCACCATGTGAGTGTGAGTGCCCGAATATTGAATGGGAGTGAGTGTGTGGTGTTTCGTGGCCGTGATCAAGGTCGTGTTCGCCGTCTTTGTCTCGCCGCGCTGAACTGCTCTCGTTCCCAACTTTTGTCGCACCCTTCGTCTTGTTAGTGGAATAGGGCCGTCGCGAAGTCATCCTCGCGCGATTGCTGGAAGAACAGTGAAAAGATGAAGAGGAGAGGAATAGCAGCCACTCGTGTGCCTTGAACTTATTAGTAGAGACCCACGACACGTCGGGCCTTCCCAGGGATAAGAATCGGAAGGACTCTTTTCGATGCCACGGTGTGATATATGGCAGACGTGTTCGCTTGGTACTGGCACGAATTGGCACTTGGAATGGAGCTGACGCCGCTGATGCGACAAAACTTGTATGTGCCCTACAAGCCTGATGCCAAAATTGAGGACTCGGACGATTCATCTAACACAAGGGGAGAAAAGCGGAAGCTTTTCTCCGGGTTGATGGATAGACATCCTTATATAAAAACTCCTCAAAATTGCTCACAAGTCACGATTTAATAATCCGATGGAAGCTGCTCCCTGTGTGTCGCGAGCTCTGGGCTAACCCTGGCTAGCTGCACGAATTTCGAATTGCCTGGATCAAAAATCTAGGCTTTGCGAAGATTGATCGAGACTTCGCTGGACGGAATATCACACATCCGGTAAAGTTACACATAAAGTCCCTCAAGCAGCTTCACCACTTCAGAAAACATAGGATCATCTTGGTTTCCCAACGCCCCTCCCGCAATCTTAGGAAGATCCTGAGTGGGAACCTTATACTCGGAAAGGCTTGACGGCAGACCGAGTTCGACGACAAGGCTGGAATTGAAAGGTGTAAATGTATTGCCATTAAGATGACATCATTGACCCACTCTTGTATCATCGAAGAGAGGAGCTGTACGTCTCCCTCCACAGAGCCCATGGATGGTCGGCCCAGATAGAACAACGATTTCGCAAGGTGCTCTTTGTTTTCTTGCGAGGCCATCCGCGATTGCAACGCCACCGTCGGTGCCAAGGTGAGGCACTTTGATTCAAATCAGGCATTGATATAGGGTAAATTTGTGGACCACTAACCGATGTGATTCCGTGAGGAATCCCATAGGCAGCACCGAGTTTGTGCCCCAGTGCGTGTGATATTCCGAGAGCACTGACGATTAAACCGTTTCAACTGTTCAAAGCTGAGAATTCAAAACATTGTCACTGTACCTATATTTCTCCAATTTTAGCGGCCACAAGCTCATCCATGATGCCAACTGGAGTTTTTGGCGAATCTCGACTGAGCTCGGGTTAGCTTTTGACAACGGCAGGTACATGAAAAGATCGGCCATGGCTGCATAGCACAAGATTTTGACAGGTATGGGAACTAATGGCCGGTATAGCGTTTCTTGTAACAGGAAAACAGAGTAAGTGACATGAATGTGGTATACATACATATAGCATACCTACGGTATGGTCAAGTGCACGAATGCCCGTCGACAACCTCAATGCAAAAAGTAAATAGAAAGCTTTATTTATAAAAAGATGCAACGAGATACCAGAGACGTTCCGGTGTAGGCAGGGTTAGCTCGGCGTCCAGGATGATACCTGCAGGAGCCAGATCCTGCGATGAAACGGCGACCTTCTGGCCGTTATCGTCCGTGTAGCCCGCTCCGATCTATTGAAAACCGTCAGGCAATCATACACTTGACTAGCGAGGATTTGCTTGCCGAATATTCCGCAGCGCTCAGTGTTGTAGGAATCGCAATCTGAGGGAGCGTCTTCCCCCCCGTTTCTTTCTGTAGATGGTATAGTATAGCCTTGGACGCGTCTACGGGTGATCCACCACCAACAGCCACGATAACATCACATTTGTTTTGAATGAAGCTTTCGATACCCCTACGAATTCCGGCAATGGGTGAATGTTCGCCAATATCGTAGAAAGTTCCACCATGGGCGCCTAATTCCTGTAAGATCCCTTCCACTGTCTTCACGACTTCTGTCTGTACAACAGTAAGAACTATGACACAGAGGAAGATGCGGCACTTACCTTGGTATACAAGCTCTTCCCAGTCACAATTAAAGCATTCTTGACACCCAAAATATTAAAGAGCTTGGGAAGTGCAGTCTTCACTGATCCAGGTCCGTAGAACACCCCCTTGAGGGTGTCAGTCCACCCGTAGAAACCATGTAAGGAGTCAGCGTCCCCATCTTTTTTTCCGTTGTTCATGGCCGACATGATGGTTGAACTGGGATGCTTATGAAGCGGGGGCCGTATATAATGGTTGAGTTGTCTGAGAAATCTGCGCCGCATGATTGGTACGTCATGACCATCGTGATTGACTGGGCATCGGCCAAATAGTTTTTCCTTGAAGGTTCACGCAAAGTAGAAAGTGATAACTAGAGAAGATCCTTGCGCCAAATGGATACGAGCTCCCGAACGCGTCAAGTTGAAGCTAATGGTGATATGAAATGGTCGCAATGGAGCTATACCCACAATCATGAGAGTATAGGACCACCGCGTCAAAACCTTTTGTCACACACAGACTGAACTCGAGCTGGTTACTGATTGGGTCTGAAGTAAAGGTGGTGTAAGTCCATACTAAGACTCCGATTTTTTTACGAAGAAAAGTTCAGCGCGTTATGTGTTCATGTTTATATGCATCCCCCATGTACTTTTCGAGTCACTTCTGGTAATGTACGACTCGTCAGAGTTATGTATCTTCTTCACCGCGCAATTACCGTCCTTCTTGTTCTTTTGGTACAACTCAAAAATAGCGAACTATCTGTTTCTACCACTGTCATTCACTTTCATGGTCTTGTGGTTCCGAACTCGCTTTGTCAACCTCGAGAGGATGTAGGTCTTGCACTGTCTTCTTCTGCGAAGCGTTAAGGGCTTTAAAACTGTACACAAATTTGCTGACGAGTGTGTTGCGAACGGAGATCCCTAAAGGTCTTCTGTCCATCGTGGTGTCAGGTGCACGTTTGTTCTCGAGCCTGTCAAACGTGCTACTTTAGAGTTGCGGAGCCAATCAAAAGACTCTTTTCCCCCCTCTCATATTTCGTGATTACACTCAAAAGGGGACTCAGCGATGCTATCAAGGTCGAGAAATAGGATTCAGACCCTGTCCACCCAGCTGCGGTACATCTGGGTCACCCCGCCAACGATGTCCAAACCTTCCACACCCATACGAGCATTGCCTCCCTTTAATCCCAACGTCTCTCTTTCGTTCACGCAACACCCGTCACCAGCATGGAAAATGGGAGATGGAGCAACAAACAAGCGGGGGACTCAAGACGGCGCGCACGACCGGAAGACGTGGGACATGACAACCACTTCACCAAAGTAGTTTCTCCGATATTTGGCAAGTTGCTGCATAGATGAACGATTTGACCTCCTAGGGATACATATCGGCTGCTCACATCTGCCATCGTCCCCCGCCCTATAGCATTCGTGTCGTCCTTATCGGTCGATGGGGTTCCGAATCTCGCGCCTTTCAGGTATGTCATATCTAATTTCATGTTGCTTCAGGATCAATGAAATGTTTCCGTTGAAACATAGCTATTTCTCTATGGTGGGGATTATTGAATACTCTTTCTCCGGATGATAAAATAGAAGTTCATTCAAGGTGTCACATCATCCTCCTCTTGTCAGCGTGTCTTTCAGGCTATCTCCGGCTCGACCGAAGGATACTCGTGAAAATATCTTGGCCACCAAAGAGTTCACAGTCAACATTATCAGTGAACACCTTGTCGAGGCAGCTAATGCCGCTTCCACAGAGGCTCCTGCCAACATTAACGAGTGGATTGTCAGCGGGCTTACGATGGCACCAAGTGTAAGTACCACTTCCAATATCTCTGATCAAGGATTCTACATTGGGTTATAGACCGAGGTGAAGCCTGCTTACGTCGAGGAAAGCGCGGTCAGCTTTGAATGTGAAGTATGATTGTGTTCTTCAGCACATGTTTTACATGCTTATATACTTGTTTACAGCTACATAGTTACCAAGATATCACCCCCCCTGATTCAACGGAGGTCACGACAACGATGATTTTAGGCCTCATCAAACATGTCCACATCCGAAAATCGGTTCTTCATGAGGACGGTAACCAAATCGATCCATCCAAACTTCGTCCCGTAGCGCGTTTGGGGAGTACGACATACTCTAGACTGCTGAACGCGTTTGATCTGCCGCGATTACCGTGGAACACTGCTACCCAAGATGAATATAATGCACTGCAGCGGGAGAAGACCAAATAATTGGTTTGGGAGTAAATAATTTGATGACACGACCGTGTATTATTCCCCGGCGCTATGTAATAATAACCTGCGGCGAGTTACACTGGGCTTGGGGCAATACTCTCTAATATATGTACCGGCCCCCCAGAAGGCCACAAGCGAAGACAAAGTTCAATGGCATGACATGAGTTTTGCCTGGCCTGCGTGAACCCAACCCCGAAGGGGGAAACTACTAACCAACCAGCAGAAACGAACCTGAAGCATTGTCCTCCATGAAGTCGGAGCGAGGCGTACTGTGAAAGGGGAAAGCTGGGGTGTAGCCAAGGACGCGATATCGTTATTGAACCACATGTATTCGCACAGTGCATACCTGGCTGTGTAAGAGGAGGTAAGCCGCACGTCAACGTCTTAATTGATTACACCTGGAGGTAACTAGGAGACTCATAAGGTCATGGCAAAGCATGCGTGTATGGGCTGGGGGTCGACTAAGGGCTTCGAAGTGGTTTTCCAGGTTGTATTCAAAAAATGAAACGTCCAGAGTGCTACCAGCTTGAAATAAGCAAACTTGTCCAATATTATATCAATCTACAATCGTCCGTACATCGGTACTCCCTCGTAATGATATATATCAATCAGGGAAATGGCGGCAAGTCAGATGATGTGGGTGCCATGAACGACATAACTCAAGAGGTGAGTTTCACATGAATGTGGGGACAATGAAGGACAGGGAAGTTAATTTCGCAGTTTCCCAGGCGAAACTGGATATTCATAAATGGAAAATCGTGTTTTTTTTGGGCGATCTAAACGATTCGAAGACGGTGGGGAGTGTCGTGTGTTCAGGAGTTCTCTTCGCTTGTGAATCGAAGGCGTGGCAGAGTTTCGACTAGACGGAGGATCCTGTCGCATAAAGTTTGAAAATGGCTGCCCCTTACAGGTCCTGCCGGACGCCTCGGTGAGCTAAGTATAAGTAGTAGTTCGTCATCAACACCCATACAAAGATCGGCGAAGACAGGGCCCAAGAAGCTTTTTGACCTGGAGTCTATTGGAAGAAGCACTTGGGACATACATTATCTTGGTAAGCGTTTCGTTGATAACTGGACGCAGTAAGATAGTGATCAAGGCATGAGAGAAACTGGACTGATTCGTGCCGCGCTTTGAAGAAATGTCGAAAGGTCTAGATCTCGACGTCGTAAGAAATGTTGATGAATTCTCCCGAGGGATGAATCTTATCGATGGATCCCAGAGGATATAAGACGGGTCTGGGGAGAAACTTTTGGGACCGTTATAGATGGAGAAAAAGGCTGAGCCCAAGTCGCCTCGAACGAGAGAGTGGGCTAGGAACACGGAGATGATTGGGCAAGAACTTGGGGGGCAAATAGTGGTGAACCTCGAGGAGGAGGTGAGGCGAGATTGGATAGGTGGAGGGAATTATTATAAGGTTGGAGATTGATTGAAGAGATCAATTGATTCAAGGAACAATTTTAAGAGGAAGCGGAGGCAAATCTGACCACGTGCGCAACTTCCAACCCATAGCTTTTGAAGCCACCTTTTCACCAGAACTTCATTTTCCATTAGCCGTCGCCTCGGCTGCTACCCTTCTCAAGCTCAAAATCTACTTTATTTTCTCTCAGAACCTACTCTTCCCAAGGCCATCCGAGGCCACAATCACATTTATCTCTTGTTCTTGTCTCACACGTCCAGATCACTTCTGGAGGTGACTAGGGGGAAGGTCAGGATCACTCACTTCCGAGCGCCTACAACTCTCTCATTATCTTTTTTAGCTTGCTTTGCCAACCTTCCACCTCTCATCATGGAGCAAGACCAACAGCCCTCACGGGCCGAGCAGCGAATGCTGGCGGTTGCTAAACTCAAACGGGCTGCTTCATTACCAAGGATGAAGGACGGCCGACGTCCCCCAATGCATGTGGAGGCGGTTAGTGAGGGAGAGAAGGGTCAGACAGATGATAAACCTCAAGACGACGTAAGCCCTCCGGATGTTGCGTCAGAGGAGCCCGTAGATGTCGAGCCCGAGGTCGAACCGGGTGCGGAGGATGAAGAGAGAGCAGCTTCACCAGGCCCTGCTGCACGTTCCAAACGACGTTCTCGCTCGCGCTCCCGGTCTAGAAGCTCCAAAGATTTTAAACTCAAGAGTAGAGCAACACAATCTCCCACACCGAGCCCTCTTGTCCCTGGTGATTCTTCACAGGACGAAGGCCCACCCCCCCCACCCCAGTTACTTCTTCCCAACGTGACACCGCTCATGTCCCCGATCCCTTCACATTTTGCTGAACTCCAAAGATCCCGCCTCTTGAGGTCACCCACGCCGACCTCCCCAGAGCCATCTATGTTCTATCCAGGCACATCACCACCAACGCCAATGCTGCCGACGTTGGAGGCCTTACAGAAAGGTCTTTTCCGTTCGAATAGCGCTGGTGGAAGTAACGCTGGGCGAATGATGGCTATGCACAAGTTAACGGGCGGTACTGATAGCTACGTCCCTTCTTCGTCGCCGACGCCACCACCCCTACCTGGGAAATTGAACCGGAATAACACTGTGTCTGGTGGGGAGCGCAATGCTGCTCGTCAATTCATGCTTAGTAGATTAGGTGGTAGAATAACGAAGGAAACCGATGTGGAGCAAGCGAGTGGAGGGGAGGAAATCACATCATCCTCTTCAACTGCAAAGCGCAGGCGGCGTCGATCTCGGAGAGGCTCTCAAAGCGCAAATACTGGTGTTTCTGACTCGGAATTCCTTTCAACGACGTCCCCAAATACTCCAATCGTCCCATCGACACCTCTACCGTCGACATTCGACACACTGGTAGACCTCCGGGCTCAATCAGTGACCCCTTTCCAAGCCGCTCATCTACTTAATCAGGACGCTGACAGGATGCCCGAGTCGCTTCGCCCTCCAGAAACTGTACTTGCGCGCAACACCCACGAATATGAACGACCAGAACCTACAAGACGACGGAGTGTCGTTGTGGAAGAGGAGGAAGAAGAGCGATTCCCCCCACAACGCGCTTATGGTGGACTCCCAACCCCTCCTCCTCAGCGCTTCCCGCTGGCTACCTTACGTGGCGTTCATGTATCCGATGCCCCCTTAAGTGGCTCTGGCGATTCTGGTTCACCGTCTGGCACCGGTGTGCCTACTTACATGAGCCAGAGAACCTCACCTATCAATGATCCATTCCCCAGCAGTCCGTATGCGAACCCGCTGAGAGAAGTTCAACCTCGAGAAGAAGAAGAAGAGGAGGAGGAGCGGGTGTTGTATCAAGCAGATACTTATAGATCGCGAACTCCATATGAAGATTCTTTTGATCGCGAAATTAGTTGGATTGCCTCTCCTGGTAAGTGTCGTCAACAATAGATAGAATGGAGTGACTGATTTGTGCGATTGTTTGCAGTACCGGAACTGCGCATACCCCTTCATGATGATGATGATGTTGACAACGAGGATGATGCCAGTCCTGAGCAGGAAGACCTGGACAGGGAACAAACCTTTGAGGAGCCGCCGTTGTCCGCGAGGTCATCCAACGGGTTTTCACCTCACGAAAATGAAGCGTATGATGATACATCTCCTCGCATGTCATCAGATTCGAAGAGTTTGGTAGTCGAGTCAGAGCCCTCGTTGGAGGTTACACCATCTTACATCCCGCTCTCGCCCTCCGTTGCTGCCTTGTCTCAATCCACTTCTGGTGATGGCTCTACTTCACCACAGACGTATCCCGCGCGCCTATCTGTGGCTTCCCGTTCTCCTCTAAATAGCGAATTCGCCGACGTCTGGGATGAGCGTAATGCTGGAGGTGATGTTGCTATAAAGCGGAACGGGGACCTTCCAAATACCTGGGAGAAAATCAAGAGTACTTTCTCCAGGTCGGGGTCAAGCAGTGGGCGTCGTTCTCGCACGAACAGTATAGTCACGAGGGAACGACGGGATCATACAGACTCGAGCGTCAGCAGGGAAAGCGGAGCGAGTCTTACCAGCGCCAGGACAGACAAGTGTGAACCAAATGGTACACAGGTTTTACAGCAAGCCCCTCAGCCTCTAATGCAAACTCCCTCTGCTTCTGCATCGATACTATCGCTCTCGCCACATGCCCCTGCAAGAGGTGGAGCTTCTCCAATCCCTCCGGCTTCATCGGCCGATCTATCCAAGTATCAGAATGCTAAACTATTCCCATTCCCTGGGATGAAGAAATTAGAGGAGCAACGTAACCGCGCCAAGGGTCTGTCCGCTTCAGCTTCAAGTCCTGATATCATCATGTTGTCAAGTAGTAATGAGGAAGACAACCCCCCTTTCTCTGCTGGTTCATACAGTAATACTCCTGCACAGAGTCCGGAAACGAGAGACAGGAAGTTGTCGCACCAGGCATCAGACACCAGGCTTGTTGCTAAGTTCAACCAACCCAATTCCGCAACCTCAACCTCTCATCCTGAATACTTTGATATTACTCCCCATTCCCCTACACAAAATGGTGGGTCGTTGAATTTGAAGCTGCCCATGACGTTACCAGGAGTAAAACAGTGGTTGAGCAAGAACAACAAGAAGATATTTTCCTCTCAGGGGTCGGTTTTATCGACGCCTACTCCTATCCTAGAAAGCCCACCTCCTTTAAATGTCGCCAAAAAGGCATCCCTTTCTGATCTCCTTCGACGAAAGGACAATGAGCTGGGGGCTGATTGGGAAGAGGTTAATAGTACTCCCACAAGTACGAGTGGAGACACGTTGCTGGGAAAAAGGAGTTCGACACGCGATTCTAGGGAACCTATCATGACAACTTCCATAACCAATGGTTCAGCGCTTGCACGTTCTGAGCACACGGATACGGAGAGGACCCCAAAGGCAAAGAAGGTGATGCCTCCCTCTGAACTCAGTGGTGACGTTGGAGTTCTTTACTATGAGGATTCACCATCAGGGCCGCCTTCCAGGCCGGACCCACTTTCTTCGGCCACGCCCGATCCTTCGTCATCTCTGAGTGACTATCCGGCTCATTCGACATCTGAGTCATCATCGGCCACGTCGTCGAGAGACTCGCTTGGAGGTGTCGGCCCTCAAGGAACCGTCGTCCTTGAGCGGCTCGACGAAAACCTTACACGAGGGTCTAGGAGTCTTATCTGGTCATCTGCCATAGACGATCCCCAACGGAAGTTAATCCTCTCATCACCAGTCCTACAAGTCGTAAATCCCAACACTGTCAAGGACCGATTTCTTTTTTTGTTTAATGACCTTCTCGTCATTGCAAAGCCTGTGATACCAGACCAGGAGACTTTCTTGGATCCCCAGAAGCAAAACCCACTCGACCGAAAATTTATCGTGAAGAGTGTGGTTTTACTCCATCAGCTGCGTTTCAACGCTGACCGAAGCGAAACCCAAGCGAAAGCATCAACATCATCTGTAGCTCCCCGTAATCCCTTGATCAAGTCCTTTGTTCACAGTTTCATGAAGGATCCCGATCAAGCAATAACGTCGCTATTCACGAAGTCAGGTACTGCAGACGATCCTATTGTGCTGGGTCAACTGTTGTTCAGGACCGTAGACTTAGACAGAGCCAGACTCGGGGATTACCTCTCACGACGTTCATCGAAGTCAGTGCTGAAAGCCTATCTTGATAGCTTCGGATTCTTGGGCCTCAGGATAGATCGTGCCCTCCGAATATTCCTTCAATCTATCAACATCCCCAGTAAGACTTCTTACCACGCCAATGGTCTCGAGTATCTCCTTGATGCATTTGCTGGTCGATGGTATGAAGCAAATGTTAGAGTTGTGGACTACGACAAGGACCTTGCGCTTCGGTTCGTCCGTGCCATCGTCCAGCTCAACGACCTTTTGCACAATGGAATTGCTCAAGTACCTGGTCCGACTGGATATCCTCGGCGAGATGTCAGCAGCAGGGATTTTGTTGATGCATTCCGACGATACGACCCGAAGTACCAAGTATCGGACGAGTTGCTGGAAGACGTTTACGCCTCCATCATTCAAGAACGGCTTTCCCAATCGCGCAATCCCTCATTAGGTGATCCGCCCGAAACAACAGTCACAATAAAACGAGCCTTCCCTGCACGTCTAACCTATAAACTTCAGTCCGAGCCCATCATCCTTCGACTACCCCAGGCTGACCCCAATTTGAAGATCAAATTGTATGGCCAGGACTTGGTCTTTGATCCTCCCGTTTTGAGCTTTTTCAAGTCGTCTGAGGCATCTTTCCGTGTCATGGGAACTTCCCTTGGTTCGAAGACGATGACAATGTGTCGATCTGGCCCGAATGCCATCAAGTACACTGGGCTGCCGCTGAGCCATACGGTCGTTGTTGAGCGTGCATTCATGCGACATACGTTCCAAATGGCGTTTATCAATCACAATGGGCAAAAACGGAGGTACATGTTCAGTGTGGATGACCCATTGATACGGCATCAATGGGCAGTGTCCTTAAGGCGGCATGTCGATACAACTACTTCATCCTTGAATTCTACATCGTCATCTATCTCCAAATTCCAGCGAGCGGCCGAAAGATTGGCTTTTAAAGTTCTTCAGGAAACACTGATCGGCTCACCCCCAGCACCTAGCCATGCGATACAACAAGCTCTCAACAAAATCATTGGCTCTTCTCACAACGGCGTGGCGCATCACTCTCCTGATCGCAACGGATTGCAAACAAATGCCAGCAATATTCAAAGTGCCATATACCATATCCGTTCCAAATCACGCAGCAAAGTATATCATCGTCATGGTGCGGGGAAAAATGAGCTGGATTTGAGTTATGGGGTGATGTCTGGTCGTGCAGCACGAGATCTGGAAGCTGAAAAGAAAGACAGCATGATCGAATCAGACCATCATCCTCGTGGTGAGGGACCTCTTTGGTCTACGGATGATCTGGTAATGCATTGCCGGCGCAATAGTTCCATTGCGTCTATATTATTGCACCTCCAGGCGGTTGCGCCTGAGCTGTCAAGACCTGACTCATAGTCTCGCCTTGTGATATGACTTCTTTCGTGAGTGTCGACATTTCTTTTCATAACATCAGACAATGACGGTCGGTGAATTTTCCAGATCCATTCTTTACACGTTTCAATCCATCCTTGTAACCTGAATCATGCTTTCTTGCTGTATCCACAGATGTCATGCTCTCTCTTTGTCCCCAGCCATCTCTCCTTAATATCTATCTAGTTTCATCTATAGACCGTTCCGTCAGCTCCTTCAGTTTCTTTGTACAATTTAGTAGGCAATCTGCATTTATAACACATGTGAAACCTTGAACATAATCGGTGGGGTAAATGGTGTATTTGCTATAAACCTATACCATTGCCATTGGTAGCTTGACAGTGGTCCTCAGTTGTGTATGTAGTAGCCTCTTGAAGGGTTTGCCAGGGATGTGACCTGTGTGTCACACGGTGGTAGAACCTTGGGTCATCAAAACGGTGGTTGCCCTGCACAACCAATCCTCGCTCTTTTCTGCAATCCATATGCGCTGTTAGTATTAACAAGCGCGCAGAATAATCAAAGGATACAAGGGCTGTAAACGCTAATTCTCGTCCACCGGAGCTTGTAAATGGCTCGCGTTTACTCAGACGTTAACGCGAACCTCGGCACGACTTGGTATGACTATGGTAAGTCGCTTCTTGTTCATTCGTTCTATCTGAGGGTTAACGGCCCTCAAAGTACTGATATAACTGTCTAGACAACTTCCGGATCGACTGGAGTCCGCCAGAGCGTTATGAGATTGTACGAAGAGTGGGAGGTGGAAAGTACTCAGAGGTGCGTAATACTACAATCAATGCCTCGTAAAGCCGACCTGACCTTGAATTACTAGGTATTCGAGGGAATTGACATGGTTAACCATGAACAATGCATCATCAAAGTCCTGAAGCCGGTAGCCGCTAAAAAAATCAAAAGAGAGATAAAGGTACTACGTAATCTCACTGGTGGACCCAGCGTAGTAGCCCTCCTCGATGTAGTACTAGATCGTAAGTCACATAACTCTATGCCTGATATATCATCCTTGCTTTATACGCGTTTTATAGCTTCAGCCAGGCACCATAGTCTAGTGATGGAATATGTTGAAAACATAGAATGGAAAAACCTCTTTCCCCGCCTGACAGAAGCGGATATTAAACACTACACATTCCAGCTTTTGAAGGTGTGAACATTTCCTCACAGTCATTTCCAGACCGCTCACGTTGTTTACATGAGCAGGCTCTGGACTTTACTCACTCGCATGGCATCATGCACCGGGACGTAAAGCCTGGAAATGTGATGATCGACTATCAACATCGTAGGGTAGGATAACCCGTTTATTGACTTGGACTGGTTAATCTTATGCGTTTTCAGCTAAGGTTGATTGACTGGGGATTGGCCGAATTCTACCACCCAGGTACGGATTACCACATCCGTGTAGGATCTCGATACTATAAAGCGCCCGAGCTGTTGGTTGGGTACAAACAGTATGATTACAGCCTTGATATGTGGAGCGTTGGGTGTATGTTTGCCTCGATGGTGAGTCTATACACTTCGCCCCGTTCCACGATGATTGACAAGATACACCCAAGATCTTCCGACGAGAGCACTTTTTTCGTGGGTCGGACAACAACGATCAGTTACTCAAAATTATGAAGACGCTTGGAACAGAGCAATTCGATATATACCTGAGGCGGTACAACATTCACTATGAGACTGATCTAGAAGCGCTACTCACAAAGTTGGTCGAAACAAATTACCTATGACCATTCCCGGCGCTTACAAACTTTATCTCCAGTTATGCTAAACTACCCTGGACGCGTTTCATAACGGCAGACATTCAACACCTCGCGAATGTTGATGCCCTAGACCTACTTGACAAATTACTGAGATATGATCATCGGGAACGACTCACTGCACGCGAAGCGCAGGCTCATGTGTATTTTAGTGAGTTCTCCGGCGTCCTGTGTAACTCGTTGCTGAATGAATCGTTTTCGCCACAGACTCGGTCCGCCTCGAGGCCATCTCGACCAAAGGGGAATCAATCAGCGATTCAGGATTTTCTTCCACGTGACGAAACCATTGGGGGTTTGTATACATTGTTTATTACCTTTATCAGAGATGTAAGAGCTTTTTACTTGGACATCGCTACACGCTCTCCAATGTTCTGCTTACTGTATTTTCCATAGTATACCTACTTTATTAGCTTTCATATCATGTAGCAGCAGGATCATCTCTGCGACAATAGGCTGAAACGTGTTGTTGCCTGGCTGTGCGATTGCCACTGCATGGAAAATGCATGTCATCAAGCGTGTAGATAAGCATGAAGAGGTGATAGGGGCACACGATGCATCTCACATGGACATCACGCTGATACAACGCGTCGCCACCAGATCAAACAAATCCATATATATGGGATTTTGCGACGAGGGTCCGCTGCCCCATCAAATCCGAGAATACAGTAAGATCCCTTCCTTGCAACGACACCTGCCTGATATGTCTATTCCGCACCCTCGAGTCTCCACCAATGGTCAACGGCCCCGCTATGCCCACCGCTCACATACAGAACTTTCACCCAAGTTCTCCTCTCGACCTACTCCTACTCGTTCTCATACTTACCATACTAATGATGCGGAGAGTGTGCCTTGGCGGCATATGGCTCACACGTATACATGGGTCGTCGAGCAAGAGTTCATAACGTTGGAAAAGCACAGCAAAAAGACCGAACAATGGATTTTAGAGCAGCAAATGTTCCTTGTTGACGAATGCGAGTCGCAAGCATCGAGAGGAACCCGCGCACAACGCAAATTGTGGCGAGAGATGGCCTACTCTTACGAGGTTGAAGCAGAGCAGTGGATGAGACACGAGGAGGAAGCGAGGCGAATTGCCGCAGAAAGAGAACGAAGGAAGGCCAGAGCCGTCCAGGAAGAGATGCGGCGAATCGAGAACCGCATTCGACAAAAGCGAGAGGCAGAGAGGCGGCGCATTGCAGAGGAGAGGACCAGGATCTACGAGGAACTTCAAACACACCAAAGGCGGGACCGATACAGGACCGACCAAGCTTTGTTGTATTCCTGGCAAGAGTACGAAGCGCGATGGGCTACTCTCACGATATCCACAGAATCTCTTACATTCTCATCAATTCCGTGGCCACTTGTTGATCTCCCTGTAAAGCCCGAAGACATCACACCAGCCGCTATCGTGTTATTCTTATCCTCTCCACTACACTCACAAAGCCAGACGCGAAAGGACAGGATCCGCAGCGCCCAACTTCGATGGCACCCGGACAGGTTTCGGCGATTGATGAGCAGAGTGAAGGAGGAGGAAAGGGCTAAAGTTGATGAAGGCGTCGGAATCGTCGCAAGATGCTTGAACGACATGATGGCACGGGAAACCACCTTGGCAACATCACGCCAGGTCAGTGGTGCTCCCAACTCCATGCACAATGACACTTACCTGTCTTCCTTTGCAGACACATTGATTCCTAAATTATCATTATCATGATGTTGCTGCTGGCGGCTATTTAATTTTCAACTCGAAGGCCAGCTGCTTAACACGCCGAACGGAGAAGAACAAAAGCGAAAAATGATATAGAGTCAATGTATCTCACCTTGTGTTATAGTCACGCATGTACGAACTTGAAACGAGCTTCACGACTTGTCTGCTGAAACCGAAATAAGTTTATTTGTATCTGTGTCCTTTGAAAGCTGCTGACAAGTCTCGGCTTCGGGCAGGCCGGCCGTTGACTCAGCGGCAAAATATTTCGTGGACAGTCCACTAGCAAACCCTCATCCACCATGTTCTCCCGTTTCACGCGTCTTCCTCTCCGACGCTGCCTCCACACGGCCGCTCCTCGAGCAACATCCAGTCGCCTTCGCTTTACTGCCGGAGTATCAACAGCTGTGGCAGTTTCGTATCTCGCTTGGCAATTGACTTCAGACTCGAACCGTATAGCTCTGGATAGCGCGACAGAAGTTCCTAGTAAGTTTAGGTTCTCCCAGCATTTTCAATTTTTAGGCTCTAAGCATACACCTAATCATAGCCGTCAAACAGTCAACATTTTCCGCTTCATCCCCACAACCTGATTCCACAACACTACGCAGTGAAACTTCTTTCGTGACGGACCCCGTTCACAAAGAATCGAGGGCCGAATTCCCGCCCGAAGATCAGCCCGCAGACACGAACACGTCGGAAAAGCTGACAGACGGCTCTCCAAACACAACGGAGAATGATGAATCGCCGGACTCTGGAACTGGAGGTGCTTTCAACCCTGTCACAGGCGAAATTAACTGGGACTGCCCTTGCCTCGGCGGTATGGCCCATGGTCCCTGTGGTCCCGAGTTCCGAGAAGCATTCTCCTGCTTCGTCTTCTCAGAAGAGGAGCCCAAGGGCATAAACTGTGTTGAAAAGTTCAAAGGGATGCAAACTTGCTTCAGAGAACACCCCGAAATATATGGAGATGGTAGGGCCTCCGTTTCTGTTTCCATACTGAGCACTGAAAAATTATAGAAATAATGGATGATGACGAGGATGACCAATCAGCCACAGCAGCTGAAGGTGCTGTTTTGACGTCGTCGGATAACACTGTTCCTACGAAAAAGAACGACACTACCTCGCCGGAAATACCGGGTTCACGACCGAGCAAAACTGTTGTTCAGAAGGAGAATCCCTCGCCCGTCTCTGTTACATCATGAACACCTTGTTAATTGCTACTTTAATATAATTATGACCCACAACACTACTCATTTGTCCCGCAGTTATACAAGGAGACGGTGCATCAATAAACGAATCCTCAATACAAGATGTATACAATGATAAATTACACAAGGTATCAAAAATCAGAACTCGAAGCCTATTTAATCAACCCTAAATCTCTTCTCAATCACATGCTCTTTGAGCTTGTATCCATTAGTGGTGAATAGTTTGGATCGTAGGAATGGTGTTGTATCGAAGATGTCGTGTTCTTTCGCCTGAGGATCAAAAGTCAATTCAAGATAAGCAAGAGATAGCAAAACGATATACTCTTTCTTCTAGCTCAGACAACTTGACCATCACCAACTCGGGTTGCTCGTGTTTTTGGAGCTGATGGAATCTAGCCTTATCCTTGACAAGTCCACCAAGCAAGAATGCCAATAGCTCTTCGTGATCTTTGGACTGCGTAAGATATTTCCTGAATCCCTGTTAACGCAACACCATTCGTGTTTAGCTTGACAATCGGACAACAGAGGAGTTAAAACCACCAACTCGTTGCAATGTTTTCTTAATACTCATCTTCTGTGCGCTAACAAAGCTCCCTACGGCGACTTCGATAGCAAGGTCGATGTCATCCGCACGCACATATTCCCGAAGTGCCATCTTCGCACTGGCCTCTGCCATGCGAATCATGCTTTCCAAATGGCGGACCGTAATTGGGTATGAACCAGTCGCCATCGACTCCCTTCGCAGGTCAGCAAAAAGCCGGGAGAGTTTCTCCTGATCGAGATCATACAACTTAGGCCTTATCTTCTCCCGCGCGTACATGATGTATTTGCGAAGGATATCCTGCGGGATGATCTGGAATATAAATCATCAATGATGACATTTACCCTGACTAGGTGAAACCATACGTCTTCATCCAAGGAAGTACCGATGTCCATTTCCTCAGTCTCCTTATCGAATTTTGGGTGGCTTCTTAAGTGACTTCCGACCACGAATCTTGCCAACAACTCATCCATAACAGGGTCAACTGTGTCTTTTACAACACATAGGACGTCGAAGCGCGAAAGGATTGGCTCTGTCAACTCTACATTCTGTTGGAATGGAATTGTCGGATTGTATCGACCCCGGATTGGATTAGCCGCGGCAATGATTGCACAACGTGCCTGCAGAGTCGTTATGATGCCCGCTTTCGAGATAGATATGGACTGCTGTTCCATTGCTTCATGGATGGAGGTTCGATCTGCATCATTCATTTTATCGAATTCATCGATTAAACAGGTGCCTTTATCGGCTAGAACTAAAGCGCCACCCTCCAGCGTCCATTCGCGTGTTATGGGGTCTTTGCGGACACTCGCTGTGAGACCGACAGCAGACGCGCCCTGGCCAGTTGCGAAAACGGATCTGTGGGCCGTCTTCTCAACGTATTTCAGGAACTGAGACTTGGCTGTTCCAGGATCGCCAAGGAGGAGGACATTTATGTCTCCGCGGATGCGATGCTTATGATTAATATCCTTTGAAACACCTCCAAAGAGGGAAAGGGCGATCGCTGTCTTGATATCCTCATGTCCATAGATGGAAGGTGCGATAGATTTAATGATACGTTTTCGGATACGTTCATCTCGAGCAAGGGCCCGCATCTCTTTCTCGTCTTCCTCAGTCAACCTAAAGGCAGCGAATAGGTCTTCCTTCTTGTTGATGTGGTTGGCTTCAATGATGGTTGAGAAGACTGGAAATCCATTCTTCGAGTTCAGAGATGCGTCGAAATTATTGCGGTAGACTCCAGTAATTTCCTATCACAGTTGAAACAGAGTAAGAATTTGTGCTGGAAAAATGGGGAGAAAATACTTGCGACTTCTTCTCCGGGTTTGGCACTGTCAATAAGGTCCCAAAGTAGGATGACCTCACGATGTCGAGGTAGGCGTCCGGCAGGAACCGACCCAGGGGATTCCTGCAAGGTCATCTTCTGGTAGTTTCGGTAAACAGTCTAGAAATTGAAATTCATAATAAGTCGCAGGCCAATGAATGAGTAGCCGACCTGTTCAGAGTTGACTGGGAATGGTCCTTTACTTTCGCAGTTTGCACAATAACTGATCTTGACCTCCCTCGTCGCATCCTGGTAGAATGGGCCCAAAACTGCACCGCATTTTCGGCAATCAAACTTTACATATTTTAGCTGGGGGAACACGCCGCTTCGACGGGTCACAACCCCAGAAACACGGACAAGATTGTTCAAATTGGCACGCCGGAGATCTCTCAGGGTAGAGCTGAGAGGAAGGTCGGAGATGCGGACGTGGATTTCAGAGTGGATGCGCTTGTAAGACGGGTAGTAAACGAGAATGGCATTCAGTGCAACCTCGTCAAAAATTTCCAGCATTGCAGTTGGCGAGTTGGTTAAAAAATAGGCCAGAATAGGTTTAGAGAGAGCAAGATGGAGATATGAGACTTCCAATGACTCCGAATTTGCTGTAGAATTAAGTTAGGCGCGAATGTAGTGGTCACCAAGAGGAAACCTACTTTCACCAAGATTACGGATTCGCTGTCCGTACACGGAAGCTCCATGTTCATCGACATAGGTCATAAGAAATTGGCGGAAATGTCTGACAATAGATCGTCGAACACGCTCATTTGCAATCCACTCCACGATAGATTTCGCCTTGATATCGCTCAATTGCTCAATTGGTATCTCCTGCAAAACAATTCAGGTAAAGTCAAAGAACAAGAGAACTGAGATGTACGTCTTCAACGCCATCTAAATCATCGATGTCGCGCCTCTCATCATACTGCCTTCGAGTACGGCGTTTCATGCGCGAAAGACCTAACCCGTCATCCATTTCATCTTCATCATCCATGTCGCCATCGCTACCCAAAAACGCAGGGGCACGACTTCGACGGGCAGCTCGTGCTCCCCTCTTTCCGCTTTGTTCCCTGCGATCTCGACGCGCCATTTTGATTTCGGCTGCACGACGAGCTTCAGTAGACAGTTCTGGTAAGTCTTCGTCGTCATTGATCCCAGCATCTGAGTATCGATCAAGGAGCTCATTCGGGGCATAGTCTCTGTGGTATTTTATTGAGCTGCGACGCCGAAGACTTAGGACTGAACTGAAGTACTCCTCTATATTTCCTGCAAATAGATCTTCTCCTTCCCCCTCTTCCTCATTGTCATCGATATCCCGAACTGCATCACGGTCATCTAGGCTATCGTCTGTATCCGAAAATGGGGCTGGGGGAGATGACGGGGGCAAAGATGAGTGGGAATCGCGTCGACCTGGCGTAGGCCGGGCGGGCGAAGAGCCCAGTGGCGGGGAAATGGATCTCTGGCGTTTAGAGCCTCTTGGGGTAGGATTCGACTGTGAAGCGAGGTCTTGTTAGCAGAAGAAGACAAGATGCAGGTAAGAAGATGGTACCATGCTGGCGGTTAGTGAGAAACAAGAAAAGCGCGACGACGCGTCGAACCGCGGCTGGGACTGAGTTTTAAAAAAAAGCGTGTTTCCCCGTGACCTTCTAAGTACAGGAAGAAACAGATATTCTCAACGCTATTGTCATCTTATGCCCCTCGACCATCATACATCAGACTTCACACCCAAGGTCTCTCCCTCATGATCACTTATCTAAATACCCTTTCAAGGGATTTCGCGTTCTCTGTTTACTATGTCATCAAGGCATGCTCCATACTAGCCCGACGGCTCTTCTACCACCAGACCAACGTCGAAGCTTCCGACTAGATATGGAGTTCAGATGGGCCAGTGTCGTTAATTTGTTAAAATTGGCATGTGAAAGACCTTGTTGTGTTATTGAGAACAAAAGGCAGCACGCTAAAGATAAAAAAGAAAAAGAAAAAACATATTGCATTAAGAGAGAATCGAACTCCCGGCGGGTCGAGTTCAGTAAGAGCTTGATCAATGGCAACGACCCAGGTTACCACTACCCCATTAATGCTTGTAATCGCGCAGTGACATGAACTCGACATGATTAATCATTGCTTATAATAATAGTATATTTTTGCCATTGGCCATCATATAAATCACACAAGTAGATATGTCATATGCCTAGCTAGACTTTACCATCCAAAAAACACACTCAGCGTGCTTGGTAGTAATAAACGCCATATATATTATAGTCGTGACGACCGAGAAGTGGAGGTTGGATATGATTGATAGCGGTGTTGTGTTTATTACTCAATCGGACGACCACCCATCTGTTCTTCTGTAATTGGCTTTGGAAAGGAAGCCAAGGGTTCGCTGCACAGAATAAGATGTAATTCCAGTCTGATGTTTAAGGGTGAACCCACTTTCGAATATCCCAAATTTCCTCGCTACTTTTTGCGAGCCGTCTCGTAGCCCACCATTCCGCCCGACGACGGATCCAAGCATCGCGTTGCTCTTCCGGATGCAGAGCTTTGATGCTCATACAGAACTTGAAATCTTCCAATTTGGGCGCACAGACTGGTCGTTCTCCGTATCTGTAGAGCGATTTAACCTGGTTGCGGATTACTAAGGTCATGTTGGCAGTAAAACAATGTAACTGAAATCGCGGCACGTACCATTACACGATAAGTACGTGTCGAAGAGACTTATGCATCCCGGAATATCATCAGGTGTAGGGTGGACCAGACGAAGATAAGCTTCTTCCTGACGAACTGCAGTGTTGAAGTCGATTTTTGACATGGAAGAGATCAGACGTAACGTATGAAAGCAAATAACAATTTCATGTGATTGATATCGGGAGACCAACTTTGTTCAACCGGGGGTATGTATTTAGAACGCTCATAAATCACAAATGCGCTCTTAAAGCCTACTTCGATTCCTTTAACCTTCATAACAGCTTCCATGGGGTCGTTCGCTTTTCGCAGACAACCGGCCAAGGGTTTGTATCTTCTGTACCAACTCATCACCACCCTCATTGTTCGCATCCCACTCTGGGTCCTCCTTGCGATTCCAAGGCAAGTTGAACAATCCAAAAGAGCTATCTACGATTGGTCTAATGGTTACTATCTCAAGATCACTGCGCCCTCGAAAATCATGGGACTTTCGACGCGTAATCTGGGTTAAATTGACTCGCCATTTGATGGATATTACTGGAAAGTGCGCTGGAATTTGACGAATCTCATACTACATTTATCTGACGATTGTTCTGAACAGAACTGGGCCTCTTGTTACTATGCCCAACCATTTGGCCATCGCTCCAGGAGTCAATGTTCATGGTGTTTGGGTAGAGAGTGTTCCTGAACTTATAACGGGAGAATTGGCAACATGGATGTCAGCTACGTCCGTTGTCCCTGCTCGTGTTCCTGGGTACTGGACATACAAAAAAGGCTTTAATCCTAATATAGAGGCTCCTCCAACCCCTGGTGAAAAGGTCGTATACCTTATGCATGGTGGTGCATATATTCGTCTGTCTGCACACCCTACAGACCCAACTGCCGCTATCGCGCGCGGACTCGTCCAGCACATCGGTTCTGTACATCGTGCATTCTCGATTGAATACCGTCTCGCATCCCACAAACCATACACAATCGCCAACCCATTTCCTGCGGCGTTGCTCGACGCCCTCGCAGGCTATAACTACCTTGTCAATGTAGTAGGCTTCTCGCCATCGAACATCATCATTGCAGGAGATTCAGCCGGTGGAAACCTCGCACACGCTCTCACACGATACCTTATCGAATACAAAGATACACCGGGTGTCAACTTACCTGCACCAGCAGGCGCACTCGTCCTTCTTTCCCCCTGGGTGGACCTTAGCACTTCCCACGAAGTTCCCGGGTCATCAGCAGAAACTTGTGCTCCATCCGATTATATAAGACCCATTGAAAAGGGCGTTCACTATGCTAAAGATGCGTTCCTTGGGCCTCTCGGCATTGGTGCTGCAACACACAACAAATACATCTCGCCCGCTTCCCTTCATCCCGCCATGACCATCGATTTTAAGGGTTTCCCCCGGACATTCATTGTTGCGGGTGGTGCTGAGGTCTTACTGGATCAGATCAGAACTTTCAGGGACAGGATGGCAAGAGACCTTGATGACGAACAGCTCAAATACGTCGAGGCTGAAGATGGTGTTCATGACTATATCGTTTTCAAGTGGCATGAACCCGAAAGGACGGATACCCTAAAGCAGATAGCCAAATGGGTGGACACTGCTTAGTGGAGGATGACTCAGATACCTGTACACAAATGCGATATTTCACGGAAAACACGAGAGTTATGTACACAACAGTCCATCAATGTTGTTTTGTGTCAGTAACGTCACTACTGTTTTCTTTATATCCCAACCTATGATCCGAGTTGTGAAAGATTTCTCCGCGTTCCGCAGTGTGTTCAGCATCCACACGGTAGTCTTTATAATAGTAATATGTCGCAGGAAGGGCAACTACTAGCCCACCTACAATATTGCCAAAGAATGACGCGAATAACGACCTCAGCGGAAATCAATACAGACGTTGACGGAGGTTTACAACATCAAGCTTACTTGCGAATATACTCGGCAACGGTGAGCTTCAAACAAGGTGAGTGCTGAGGTGGTCAAGTTTTACGTTAAAATATACTCACATCAGCACCAAACATAATTCCAAGAGGAACGGAATACATGTTGGCTATAACTGATATTCCTGCATTAAAGTCAGTTTCAAAAACTCATAAAGCCTTTGACGCACCATGGTCGAACGAGCATGCCACAAATACCTAGACAAGACTTTAGTACCGCATCACGTCGCGGAGAACCCAGCTGACCCAGATCGGAAACCACAATGCAACAATCTGGGTTTCAGAACCTTAATGTTAGGAAATTTGCCAGACTCTTCTGATCAAACTTACCTTTGAAATAGTGTCCTTGGCCGCCGTCGATTGCTATTTGGGTGTGATATGAGAACTTGCTATGAAGGTCCTTTTTTGACCACATACCCATATAGCAACAGAAACAAGCCAGTTACAGCCGATCCCGCGAAGGAATATCTGATGCCATTGAGGATCGCCAGCTTTGTGACTTGAAAAGAACTATAAGAAAGAAAGTAAAAGGAACAAGAGGTCGTATTACATGGCAGCTGATTTGATATAGGAGACATAGGGTTCAGTAGAAACGATCCCGCTGTCTAAATGGTCGTCAGTCAAAGCGTCTAGAGTAAACCAAGCGCTCAGTGACAAATAGCGCACAGTGTACGAGGATCGCCGCAAAGAAGAGACTCCCGGCTAAGTTTCCGAAGAATACTGGAGCATGAAAACAGTCAACGAGTTGTTAACGTTGCTTGAAAAACATGAATACCAATCAACCAGTTAACACACAAACCCCACCAAGGTACGGCATGCTGTAGGACAGCCATTGGAAATATCTGTGGGAAAATTCCTCAAAATTAACAAAACGATCAACTCCTCAACCTCACAAGATCAGATAATTACCATCATATTGCTGGTCAAGAGTTCTTGATTTTGCAATACAATCCTATTATCCTGTCAGTTGATTCTTACACGATTGAAAAGAGGCCCACATTGTCAAACCAACAGGGAAGACGAAACCCCCCAACACTTTTACGATTCCAGGGTCGGACTTGGTCAAACCTACCGCTCCACCCGATAGAATCTCAGATAGTAAACCACCAAATGAGATCATTACACCGGCCGCAACCTATGATACCAATCAGAAAAGGTGAAAGGAGGAATATGTGACATGAGTTACAGCTTTCAAGAACACCATTTCATAGCGGTCATTGTGTTTGGCAATTCCGTATTTTACTATAGCGTGAGCGGTCTGTGGAGCGGTCAGAGTGCTAGGTACGTCC
Organism: Collybia mongolica; assembly: GCA_013420905.1. NCBI lineage: Eukaryota > Fungi > Basidiomycota > Agaricomycetes > Agaricales > Clitocybaceae > Collybia > Collybia mongolica. The sequence goes on from JAAXNY010000004.1 coordinate 3,301,913, forward strand.
ATGGTGGCAGAGGCGGTTTCTGAAGGGATGGTCAAATTTGTGGCGATGACGGAAGCCGTTTTCTCCAAGGAACCTAGAGCTATAAGTATATGAGAAAGAGCTACCCGGCTTCCGGGCTGCTGATGGTGAATCCAGAAGTTCGCAGAGTATGGCGTGCCTAGTGTAAGCCACATTTCTCCTTGAGGCCACTAAATTGAATAGCTACGGAATTTTGGAGTCTACGTTGAGGTATTCTTAGATGTGAGGCATGAGGCCCGCCGGCGTGTGAGCAGTTGTTGGACGATGAAGTAGGTTGTCGTGTCACACGGGCCGTCAGTGATTAGAATTAGGGGAAGTCGTTCCGGGGGGTCGATGTAAGCGCCCTCGTTGCATCTTCATCATATTGAAATGCTAAAAGAGGTGGTTGCCTCACAGGACCTGTTCTGAGAGGAGTATCAAGTTCACAATGGTGTGCAAGGGTTTAATTTTGACAAAAATGTACATTTGATGGTCACGACGAACCGAATACAATCCCACAGCTTGGACTTTCTGCATAAAGTACAGTGGTATGGCGGTTGAAGGCATTATTGGGTAGAATTGGACTTTAGCTGCTCGAGAATTCGCTGAGTCGATAGCCCCGCGGGTGAGGGTCTATTTCAAAAATGCGGTACCTTGGGCGTAGGGGCCCGTGGTATATTTTTGTATGTCCATCTGGGGAAGGCTTGAATGGTACTAAAGATTCACAGAATTTGAGCACTGTGGTATGCCAAGACCATTTAGATAGCGAGCCTGGGAAATCTGTTATTTTGGGTTCAACTGACAAGTGACAGGCCCCAAAACGACGCATGCTCTCATCATTTGACGTGACAAGGGAGCGAAGAAACAACGGCGAGTTTCACACAAAAAGAGCTCCATGACGCAGCTCACAAGTGAAATTCCGACCTTTTTCAGATAGGCATTGAGTTACATGTTTGCGATGAAAGGATGATAGTGTTTACGTAGTACAGCAGTAAGGCGTACGTGATAAGTAAAGTCAGGCAAAGGCTAATCAATGCATATCGGAAGACTGCCTATTAATCAATTCCAGGGTCACGACGCTTTTTGAGAGGAATAGTGATTATAGCGAGAAAAAGGGAAATCAAATCATGAAGTACCCCATGTTTTTGAATTGGGCCGTCGGCGTGATGTTCCAACAGTGGGGAAAGTAAGTGCGGCAGTATCCGGGGTGTTTTGGCGTTCCCGATCAACGTGCCGTCCGTGTTGAGAGCGTTGTTCTTCGTTCTGCTGGTGGCGGCGCAGCGGGATTGACGTATTTATTTGGGGGGTAGGGCATCCTCGAATAATCCCCGGAACATACAAAGCGCCGCGGTTGAAGGAGCTGCGCTCTTTTCTCCGGAGGTGAGTGGGAGCTGGAAAAGGCTCAGGCAATCCTTGTTCTGGTCCAGGATTCGAATAAAAAATCTTTGGACGCCATGCTTCACGCTCATCCATAATGCAAGAATTTTTAAACTTTTCAACCAATGCCTCTTTTCCTCTGTCAAAAGTGGGAGAGCGGTGAGCGTGATTTTCGGAGTGGATCGTTAAAGTGACGTACTGATAATTGGCGTAACTCATTTGCAGGACTTTTTCACTGGAAAACATATTCCTACGGTATATGAGTCTTCACGTTAGAGATATGATAGGGAGGTTCTCTCACCATTTTTCACCCAGTTTCTTCTTCGCAAAAAAGAGAAGATCCTGGACATTAATGAAATTCACAAATGCATATCCAACATTGCACCCTTGTGACCATATCAACATTAAACAATGATTAGAGACGGAATCAACTTTATATACCGTTTTGAAAGTCCATCCTGAGATAAAGAAAATCAATCTTGCGCGGACAAACTTTTCCGATATATGCTATCAGGTCCTTGTCGCTCATTTTGTTGGGAATGTTTTTGACCATCACCGTCGTACGGGTATCCTGTCCATCTTCGATCTTGACTAGATTCAGTTGATTACGTTCTGGGGTAACTGGCAGTTCTCGCGGGTTGGCTGCTGACAATCGCTGTACGGGATGAGTTAGCCGGACTGGGACTGGGGAAGGAGCGGACGGGATATTTGGGCGAAATATCGTTGGGAGAGGAGTCTGTACATAGTGCTCAGCTACAATCTGGGGTTCAGGTTTGGAAAGATTGGAGTGATAAGGACTCGGGCCTCCTGTTGGCATTGATGTTGGCTGGGAATAGTGTGGAACACTCTGATGATGTTGCACAGCGACCCCATTGGATTCAGGATACCAGTTGTCACCTGTAGCAGGGTGAGAAGCAGTCATCATAGCACTTTCAAATGCCCAGTTAGTCGTGACCACATTGGAAGGTGGGCCAACAGGTTGGGTATTTGAGTTCTCATATTCGTATTCAGGAATGCGCATATGAATAGAGGGGGGCACTGGGGACGGAGCCGCGGAATAGCATGCTGTCAGAACCTGTGCTGAACGTGGGTAGTATAGAGGAGATGGCGTTGAATAGGCAGCATAATAACGATCTGAGGTATTGGGGATACTGCGCGACGGGCAGTAATAGCAGTCGTGATGCGGGCCGTAATATTGGAGTCCAGGGTCTTGATGCGCCATGGTGTTTGATGTCGTTTCCAGCGCTTCAAAGCTCGAGCTGTGTGTTGTGTCTTTGAAAGTGTTCACTTGTGATGGGCTAGGAGGAGCATATGGCCTCCCTGTATGGTCCACGAAAAACTGGTTTGCGGCACGCTGACCTTGAAAATTTTGAGGATACTGGATCATAGTTTGATTTTCCGCCGGGGACGAGGTATAGAAGTAAGTTGGAGATGGGATGGGATGACCGTGAGATGGTACGAATGAAGGAGGTTGTGGAAAAGAGTTCGAAAGGACGTGCTGGCCAGCACTGACACTTCGTGGACGGTGGTGAGTTGGTGGTGGGTAGAAGAATCTCTCACGAGTTTGGGAGTGATGGCCCGGTGGTCCAATTTGCAATGCTCCATCACCAGTATTGAACGTCGCTGCAGTGGTATTTGGGAATGGAATTACATTTTTTGAATGCTCGTTGAAGGTTGGGGATGAACACCCTTGTTTATTCTCTGATGAGTACTGGGACTGATCCGTCGACGTCTCACGGCCGAAGACTTTGAGTTTCATTCCAAATAAGACTTGACCATCTAAAGCAGTATATGCTGCGTTAGCCTCCCGAACGTCATAATATTCGATGTGAAATATTTTTGTGTGGGCCTGATGATTAGGCAAAAAAAAAATTTATTTCAGAAAACGGTAAAGCTCCCAGAATACATTATACTCACCTCTGTATCCGATTCAGATTCGACGGTTGAAAACGACTTTAATATGCCAAACGAGTCAAGCATGCTTTTCAACATCGTAAGGTTTATTTCCCGTTTTGCATTGACTAATTCATCGTTGTTCTCAGTTTCTACCGCATGGTGGGCAACCACATTGCGTTCATCCATATTCCTGTCGTCCACAACCCTCAGTTCTCCTTTTTCGGCGCTCCCAGGAGTCTCTTTCCCTTCCACAGAAATGTAAAATCTTCCGTCCACAGAGGCCAGAAAGGTTGAATTCCCGATGGTTTTGGCAAGCTCGTCAGCCGTTACGAATTGGCAGGATATCCAAGGTTTTATTTCTGCTTCAGTTGTGTCGTCGCCGATACATTCCACCAGTGGACTGTTGGGAGAAGGAGTAGACAGAATGGTCTTTGCAACTGCTGCATGTCGTATGTCGAAAAATGCGAGCATCACAATGCCATGGGATTTCTGGCAACGGACAAAGACACCTTTGATTGAATCCTCGTTCAGTGGACCAAATCTAGCACTGTTGTTGGGTACTGATACAGTACTAGATACGTCAGATCTTGGATCGACATAGAGGGTCGTTAAAGACCCAACAATGGAGGATCTTAGTGTATCGGACGGTGTTGTTTTAGAAATGTTCCCAAGCTGGATAAAAAGTCAGTGAAAATGCAAGTATAAGGATAGAGTTGATATGCACTAGTAAAAAGTGGGTGGCCGCGGGGCTGGTTTCATGTTCTGTCCCCTGAGATTCCACACCTGCGTCATAAGCCGCCTCGGCATTGTTGGATGAGCCAATGCTCGTGGCGGTGCGCAGACTGGAAGAAGGTGTGAGAGGGGGTGTCAGCAGAGAGTATCCGTGGTCATGGTCCATCCGACGACGCATATGAAGTTTAAGAGGCCGTTTATTGATATAATTAGTAAGGTCATCGAAAGAAAGTGTTTCGCGATGTTCCGATACTTTCTTAGGAGTTAGAGACGATGTTATGGAGGGTTGCTGTGCTATAGTGGGAGTGGGAGATACTGGTCGTTCAGGAGGTTCGTGATTGGAATCTTCCATCCGGGAAGGGATGGGGCCGGAGTGAGGTGGAAACCTGGAAGCAAAGAAAACATGAAAAAGGTGTTTGTGCGAAATTTATTGGGCGACTTACCAGATATTGGGTAATGATGGCGAATGCTGGAGTCGAGGGGGATGATTGCGAACTATCTTGTTTCTATTGCCAGTGAGAGGGGAGTTAGCGAGTCCAGCCCCAAGGTCAATGCTGGCTCTAGCTTGAGCATGAGTGTTGGCCATGGTATAGCTGAAGGAAGAAGGCCCGTGAAGTGCGCAGAAGGTTTATATGGGAGAGAATGTCACGAAAGAGATGAAACTAGGGTAGAACGATGAGCTTGTTAATTAAGGTGTTTAATTGACGTCAAAGGCGACCGGAGAAGCTTCCACGGGCGCAATCAAGAAATAAGACCAGGCAACAGAAGAAGAGCAAGGATTTGCGGATCTGGAAGACACTCTGATAGCTCCCACCGTCGTCAGGCAAATTATGAGCAAGCTAGACAGTCGGTGAATTTGTTGAAGCCGAAAGGAAAGAGATTTCAAGGCAATCCATCGCAGAGATATTCAGGGTTAAAGGAAGACAGAAAAAGAAACCGAAAAACGGAGCATGTGTTGGATTCCATTACTTGTTTTGACCAGCGATCACGAACGGTGGTGATCCACTGGAAAGGTATGAGAACAGGATGAACCGTTAAAGAAATGAAAGTACCTCTTGGAATGTTACACACTGGGTAGGGAATACGCGCGCAAGGAAAATGTTCCTGATATACTAATTTCACGTCATCCCGGTTGCGTTAGGGAGGCAAAATTCCCTTTTGACTCTCAATAGTAACCATCGGGTTTGGATGCATCACCGCCACAAAAATAGACCAAGATACCGATATCACTTGCGTCAGTTTCTTGTGCATGTTTGATGTTGCATGTTGAGTATCAGTCACTGTGAAAATAGCATCCACAAGGCAAGATAAGCCACAGCAAGAATTATGCAGGGCGAGATGGAAAGGCGGTGCCGCTCAGAGTTGTAGAATTTGCCGAGACAACGGAAATTCATCGAAGAGCCCGAAGAACTTCGATCTTGAGCATTTCGCCTTCCCTGTCCGGTCTTCTACAAAGGTTCCCACGCCGCGCATCACTGGAGCATGGCGAGAAAGCTACCAGTAAGGGTCCATGGCAATACCGGATTGTATGTAGATATAGTAAATAGGAATGAAGCGTTCGACGAATTTATGGTGGACAACCTGAAAAGCTGTCGTAGAGTGTTTGGCGACGTTTTACCTTCAACGGCCACATGCAAGGTCACATGACTCATTCTGACATTTTCGTCGCTCCCCTACGTTCTGGACCGAGTCGTTGTCATTTCATTGAGCCACCAGTAGGCCAGGATGCCGTTCTACCAAATGTTGTGCATTACAACACACTATCAGGAATATGTATGTATATTTCCCATACCTCATTTGTAACCTGATTGAGGGATCATTTCTGGTTCAGAAACACATAAAAGAACTGGTTCGTCAGACCGCGACACATGTCATGAACGCGGGCGGCGTCGTCCGTAACGTTAATTCATGGGGCACTCTTACATTACCGCAACGCATGAAGAGACATGGCCAAATTCATTCCACTGGAGAGTGGGTGCTTCGTGGTTTTTTTAAGAAAGAAAATTGACAAGTTTTTCCCCCTCAAGTTACTGGACCATGCACTTCGACACAGCACCGCGCACACTCCGCTCGCTAAACTCCATTATGCGAAGAGACCCACGTGTCGTTCGGTGGACGGTGCTTAAGCTGGGTGCCAAGGTGGAGGACATTGCAAAAGAGGGACAGAAAGCGCAAAAGGGGACCTCCATCGAGGCTTCGGATCTTGTCAACTAAGTAACGCCAGCCTTTATTGTTAATGATGGGAAGTGCTCTCGTCAAGTCATTCCTTTGGTTAATCAGAATGCTGCACTCGCGTTTACCTGCAAGCCGACCGCTGGCCCACCATGCACACGCACACCCATGATGAATCCGTCCTCTAACTGGGACCCGACATCTGTGCGACGTGGTATCTCTCATCCAACATCTTCGTTCCTGCCGAGGTGTACCTTCTCGCCTAATAAACTTTCAAAATTCCTGCTTTTTTTGCGATTGTGTCCCATCGCGGTCGTTTGCGAGTTGTCTAATAGGTTAACAGATTTTCTGGTCCTGATCGAACCAGCCTGAGAAGTACCAAGAATCAAATCTCGATGGTTGACACATATTGGTGCAATCTGTTGCAAAGCTCACATGTCACTGTCATATGGTACACAATGCCGCCCTCCGGGTCACCCATCTCCCCGAATTCCAGTTCCATTAATCATTAAAAATATTAAGATAGGATGCATTATCCAATAGATATAAAAAACTATTACTTAAATCTTCCTCATTGTTAGGAGATGAAATATATGATAAGTATAATATGTGGTATGTCAAGACACCTATTCATGATTATGCCCAGTATTCCTGCGACGTTTCAAATCGCCGGAAAGAAGCGTCCGCTCACAATCCATGGGAATACTTGTCACAAGCTCGTTATATTCTGCTATCCGTAGCTTTTGAGAAGGTGGGATAAATTTGTCGTCGAGGGCGTGTGGATGTCCTCCATAAAGGACGCCGACACGTTTCATGGCAAGAAGCTGCAGATACAGTCAGTTTGCCGAGATCTAATCACAACGACGTTATTGATCACGCACATTATGCGCTGCATTAGAGTGGTCATATATCCCTCCAAAGAATGCTGATGTCGCATCTTGCCCGATATACTGGGTGAGGTAATTACGCCCCCCAGGATGATCGTCAAGAAAGTCCGAAACATCATGGATAAAACCTGATATCAGAATGAGAGGTGCCTTGGCCGAATGTCCTTGAACTATTTGATATTGGTATTATGTCAGCAATGCAGGACCAGAGACGAGGAATAAGATCCGCACATTCCGCCCAGCTGACGATAGGCAACTCGTTCCTATCTCCTGGCCAAATAAGATCTTGCTGTATTTCCCGAAGTTCCTTCAGGCGCATGGTCAACTGACCTTTGCGGATTTCGTTGGCTGGGAAGACCTAAAAAAAATCAGACGTCAGTTCTTGTCCAAGGCAACGGAAGATAAATACGGACCTTCAAATGACTGGCCAAGCCTATCTGTTTGCAACCCCAGATAAACCATTTCGTGGGGTCATATTGATACCATTTGATCGCGTTTCGGTAATCCATGGGGAATTGATGGTGGAAGTTGTGATATCCTTCACCAATCGTAACCAGTGCGGTAACGAGGTGATCTCTTGGAGTATGCTTGTCGTCAAATGGTGCCTCGCCCAACCAGTGGGCAAGCGAGTTGACACAGAATGTTGACTATAGAAGGTTGAGAGGAAATTAAGATATGGCAAGAGAAGCACACGCACATGGTGGACAAAGACCAGACGCAAGATAGCTGCATAAACAACGCCACCTTGCAAATCCCCCCAAAATAACCAAGGGATGGTAGTTGGTATCACGAATCCCATTAAGAAAAGGCATGGGATGAAGTATTTGTGTTGCCATTGAACGATGTGGCTCTTCTTTAAATCGCTGACATCTGCCATACCGGGCCGTGTACGGGGCTTCGTCATAATCCACCCGACATGCGACCAGTAGAGACCGCGATGGGCATTGTACGGGTCCAGATCTGTGTCGGTATATCTGTGGTGGGCACGGTGGTCGCGGCACCACCACTTTATGGAGCCTTGAACAGCACCAGCACCAGCTAGTGCAAGAATATACTGCAATGGTTTTGTGGCGTTGTAACAGCGATGTGCCCACAGTCGATGGTAACCAGCAGTGATACCTGACATGCTCGTTAGTGAATGTGTGCAGGATGTAAGCTCAAGGTTCGTTATTCACCGAGACCCGTAAAGAAATAATAGAACACGCTAAAAACCCCGGTCTTCCACACCAGTTTTGTATGGTACGCGCCCCAAAAACCAGCAACTGGGGTAAAGAGGATAAACACCACATGGAGCCATATCATCTCTGTGAACCAATTGTGTCGATTGAGCGGGGGCAACACCTTTTGATTCCTGAGCGTGCGCGTAACATAGTTTTCGATTTCGACCGGAGGTGGTTGACGAAGTTGCGAAGGTGTGAGCGGCGGGGTCATTGGAGGGGTTGGAACGCCCATTTTCAATGGAGTTGTTGGGTGTCGAGGCAAAGGAGCGTGTGGAAGGGAATACGACAAGATCGACATTATAGGCAAAAGAACGAACGACTTAGGTTATGTGAGCTCCAACAATTTGCCGAAGCACGACGTCAGGGGGAGTCACGTGGCATCTTTTGTGACGACCGGAGCTTGCCAAGGCCGCGATCTGGTGCAATCCCTCTCTCTCTCCATAATCAATCTTGAGATCACTTGTGCATTATTATTGAGCTCTTTATTTTTGCACAGTACAGTACGATGTGGCCTTACCTGCGTTACCTCATGAGCGTAACACCTGCAACACATGGCGAATACGTTCAAGTTAGAATGAGTGATGGCAGGAGACCATGGCTGAACAATCAAAAACCCACGGCCCGATGGATGCAATCATTGGGACCCATCGATTGGGCCAGATCTCCCAGACAGGCTGGATCAGTAAGCCTCAGATATGGCCAGATGGTCGCTGGAGCCGGTATTATGCCCTATTATGATCTTTCACCCATTGTATGACCGACTCCAAACCTTCAACAATATCAGCTGGGGTCCCTTCACTTATATCTGGGGCTTTGTGAGCCCGTTCCCCGTCAGGTCCGGGACGAGTTAATAGGAGAGCCCTCATTCCTGCTGCCAGAGCACCACGATAGTCGCTGCCCGAAACTTGAATGTCCTAACCTCAGTGAGAAAGACCATCACTTACGACAACAATTCATCGCCGACATGCAAGCATTCATTTGGTTTGATCGGCGTATGGCCCAGGTGCTTCGAGGCTACGTTGGCGCGCGCGATCGTGCGCAGAAAGATCTCAGGGGACGGTTTCTCAATGCCCTCTTCTTCACTGAGAACGATAGGTTCGAGCCATGGAGGGAAACCCAAATCATGTAAGGCGGTACCTGCAAGTAATCTGATTAGAGTCCAGGCCTGTCATATCATCGTGGCAATCGCAAACATATAACGTACGGATGCGAGAGTCTGCGTTACTGACAACCGCAGTCAATATATTCATATCTGTATGCAGGCAGTGAACTGCGACGCAATCGGCATCAATGAGGTTAGTTCAACGCGCAATCCGGTTTTCATACTTGCAGGAATAGCATCATGAAATGCCCGGTAACCTTCCTTAGAACTGAAGCGACTCATCAACGAGGCCACAATCTTAGGCAAAGATGTATCAAGAACTAAGGACGCCAATGGACTTTAAACCCGAAATCGACTATGGCTCTAAATGAAATGAACAACGTACCTTTTGCATCCGCACCCGCCCCAAGAGCGGTCCTTTTTATGACTTCACTCCACCATATTTGGCTTCCCTTATTATACACCGGTTGCTCGCCTTCGAGGGCACGAAAGGCTGCACGGACACATAACAGTGATTTTGGTGTATATGGATTAGCTTTGCTGCACCACTCTTACCTACTCTGAAGGAGCGCTGAACATCACTAGGATCGAGAACACCAAGATGTGGGGCAAATGCATGTGAGTATTGGATGTGAATGGGCAGGCGGGGAATAATAAGGGTGTAGAGAGCGTCAAATGTGACGAGGCGTATGGGAGGATGGACCATGATTATCAGTGAGATCTTTTACGGAAATGCATATTTAAAAGTGGGGGAGTAAACATGCTTAAATTCTGTCCCCGAGTACAGCCGGCGGGTGAGATTATGGGCGAATAAACGCTATCAAAGGATCACACCACAATTTCGCAGTCATAGGTACTCCTACTTACCCATGAGTGAAGAATAGCGGTAAGGCTCAAGTAATGGGCACATACTAGTATGATACTTGGATTGAGTTCAAGTTGGTGCTGAACGAGTCGCCTCCAGCCAAACGTTCAAGTTATGATCACGTAATCCATTAGGTGAAGCTCCGAAATCATCCGCAACCACCATACAAGGCTTGACAACCAAAACGACCATCCCGGGATTGAGGCAAACTCGATGATATGTCGGATATGTTTATAATAAGTATTTCTTGGCCATCCTTAGAATGTCCAGTTGCTTCTAGGCTGTACTTTCCCAACATCGAGACTGACGACATATACACTGCAGACCAGCGTAGACCTTGACGTTCCATTCATTCCATATCATTCTCGCAATCCAGGCAATCCTAATTATGTTCTGGTTAGGTTGGTCTTCATCTGGGTTACTTGATATATTTTCCGATATGGAGCGGAAGTTGTCGGAATTTCCTCCCCAAGTGCCATCACCCAGATACAACCCTGTCGTCCCGATATCTCCCTCCCGAAACCCTCCTCCTCTTCCTGATCCCTAATTTTTTAAAACGTTAAATCTCTTCACTTTAATCTGTTGGCTTTGATCTCTCCGCATCTCCTGTATTTAAGACACCCTTTGGCTCAATCATAATATTGCAGCTTCCTCCCCCGTCTTTCCACAAGGCTGAACACAGGCACAACATATAACTGACCCAACCCAAGCACGACGTCATCTCTCGCCCGATTGAAACCGGGTTGTGAATTTGCCAGAGCAGAGCTCATCGATTACTTGGGGGTGCCAGACGAATGTGTTCATTACCTTGGCCAGCATAATCTCATAGTCATCGAGGTCGCCAATGTCCAATCAAATTTCAACAAGGCACCGACGATCTCAATTACTGTGGTGGATATTATAATTCAGGTTGAGGCAGATGATGGCGCGACAAATAACTCTGGTCAGGAGCGGATATTGAGATGAGTAACCGACTTCAATGCATATCATCCCAGGCGACATGTGGGTTGTAGTGATGGTGATTCTAACATTCTAGGATATCGGTGTTGGAGTCGCTCCGCCCTGCATTTCTGAACAACGACGAGGACCAGACTCGACAATAGACCACCAGGGAGTTACCGACATCATCACAAATCTTTACATTTTGATCTAACCCCTACCAATATACAACACCCGCCTGGATCTTTTGAATGCATAACGGATTCTTCCAAGCCGTGCTGTTTTTTGCGTGAATATCGGTCTTCGTCCTGTTACTGTACCTGTAGGCGCCTTATCCACCAATCCGACGGAGACATGGCTAATGTTCGGCCCTGTGAACAGGGCCTCACAGACCTCATAATAGTCAAGACAAATTCAACGGACCCTGGTGAATATGTGGTTCATGGCAATATAACTTCGGTAAGTTGTATTTCCCGCATGCTATTCTATAACCCAACAGATGAGCCATGAGTCGAAGACCTGGACTCTCCATAGCCAGTGAGGTGTACTGATCCAAAATCTGGCCGCGGACAATTACAAGGAGATGATTATTACCGCTCAGCCTGTATCTAGTTTCCAAGAGTAACGCTGTCATGGACTTCCACGTTGAAACCCTCACAGGATCAAAACTCTCCGCGATGGAGTGCGTAAAGAGCGAAGCCTAGAACAGGGACATCGACATTGATCGCTACTCCTTGGACGGGCCCACACCGGAATCTGATGCGGACAGCTAACGGACATCAAGCGGGTCCACGTTTTATACCCATAATTAGGCAACCGCTCTCCATCTTTTCAAGCTATCCAATGTCATCCATCAATATTTCTGGCTCATTACTCGACACGGATCTGTGCGATTCTCCTTCAAAGGACTGACGATTGGAATTCTGAAATCTATGGATGATTCCGGTTGTGTTATTATGGGCTCGGTCCGGAAAGCCTTCCCAACGGATAACCGACGTTTCCTTAAACAGCTCATGGATATTGCCAGAATGACGATGGCTGTTTCTTCTAATATATTCTACAACTGCCAGTCATTCCGCCTGTCCGCGATCATGGCGGGCATTTGTGGTTTCTAGGTAGTGATATTATGTGTGCCTGTAGGACTTAAAAACTTGATCAGCGAGAATCGAGTTCGCTGGTTTCTGTACAGCCTACTACGGAATTTTATTTCGAGAATGCCAAACAATGACCCTTTTTCATTCTCCATCAATACATCCCCCGGGGCCAGGCTCGCTTTCATTGAACGACTTTATCCTTCAAGATGTACTCTCTGCTGACATTGGACAGTTGCTGTACACTTTGGGATGTCTCTAGAGCATTGTGGCAAAAGAGACGGGGTACTAAATCTCCACTGACATATGATCATCCCTGGGCCAGACTTCAGGGCCACTGCCCACTTAATCCTTCAGGTACCCCATTCCTACGCGTGTCCAGGACCTACAGATGGTTTCCAAGTTTAGCCACTCGCGGGTTGTGCCCTCAATTACTAGACCGCCCATCTTTGGGGTGTGCAACGAGGTCGTAAAACACGAGGGGCCAAGTGATGATAACCGCGCGCGCTCAAGAGGGCGGTGGTTGCAATGTTGGTTGCTGTGCTCAACCATTCGTCTTGGTTGGCAGTGGTGGTCTCGAGTCCGACACAGTCGAGGAACTGTCAACAAAACACTAAAGTATCATCAGAGCACCATGCGGGGCTGAGACTGCTGGGTAACCTTTGCGCAAATGTCACTAGCAAGTCAAGGCCCATTCAAATTACAGGTGGGTTGCAGACATCCAAACAAGACTCTTTACTGTTGAAAGCCCGCTACTGTTGATTTCACCAAGTCACTCTCGCTTGTAGGTGAGAGTCTAATTTAGATAGGGAAATCGAATTATTACGTTATAACTGAACATCTTACAGATGGGCACATTTGGGATGCATTGGGGTGTTAGATAGTGTCAACTGGACATGCATCGTATTGCTCGCTGTTCTGGACCATCGGTCTAATCGCCCAGTTATTTTCGGAAATCACGATACGAAACAGCGAAACTCACTGGATGCAAACAGAAGCTCAAGGGGCCGTCGATCGTTAGACGTTTAGCGTTTAGACCAATTTGGAAAGCAGGACAGCATCTCAGATCCTGGGATGGTCGCGCGGTAATACACTGTCAAGGCCAGGTTAGTTCAAGGAGTTATGTCGCCAAGAAGCATCACGGAGGCACTGATCTAGTCCTCACAATGATGGCGCCGATGAGGGTCCGGACACCTCCCCCCCCCAGGAATTATTCTTGAGTTATAAATGGTTCATTGCATCTCGTTTAAATTAACCTGGTTCACCTCATCCTTTCCTTACCCTCTCAGCTTCGGTCTCATTCATAATGTCTGTTTCTAATTCTTCTTTGACGCCAGCGCAAACGGCACATGCTTTGGTCGAGCTCGGCATTGCAAAGCACAACACTCGTTATGAAATTGTTTTTCTCAAAGCTGTATGCCGTCAACAGTATTTATATGCTTAATTACCTAACACAACCAACAGGTCTCCGCCGGAGTCATGCTTTCTTTCGGGGGATTACTAGCTGAAGTCTTCGGTGGGGGTGCGACGGGACTTGCTCAGTCAAACCCTGGGATTGCCAAAGTCCTCACGGGCTTTGTTTTCCCCGCCGGCTTGGTGATGTGGGTCCGTTGCTATCCTACGCGGAACCTTGTCTCACTTTTTACAACTACAGGCTCGTTTTACAGGGACACGAGCTCCTAACCAGTAACATGATGGTACACTCATCCCGCTATACTTCAGGTTTAATAATTTCTTACACCGTCCGCAGATCTTCCCGATGGCCGCTATCAAGCGGGCTATTCCGTGGTGGTCAATTCCTATCAATTGGTTTATCGGTACTCAACATCGACTTTTTTAATCCCACCTAATGCTAACGACATAAATATATGGTTTAGTATTATTTGGAAACCTTGTCGGCAGCCTCTTCACAGCCGCGGTCCTCGTACATTGTGAGTAAAATGTTTTGGCATGTATGTAAATAATCAATTGACAATAATGCAGTCACTGGCATCATTTCTACTGAGCCATATATACACTACGTCCAGGCTTTCGCTGTGTTAGTGTTCATCCGTTGTGTTTCGTTTCACCTGCTCATTCAATTATTTAGAAAAAAAGCTGGAGATCCAACATGGCATCAGATTTTCCTGCGAGGGATCGGATGCAACTGGCTCGTTTGCGTTGCAATCTGGGTTCGTCACGCTCCTCTTCTTTGAAGAATTCCCTGATTGTCGTTGTATTGTAGCAAGGTGCGAGTTCGAAAGATACTATTTCGAAGGTGTGTTGTATTTTTTCAGTGACGCTCCAATGCCTGTTCTGATCGATCTTGTCATAGATTGTAGCATTGTGGATCCCTATCTGGGTTTTTGTCGCATGTGGATTTGACCATAGTTAGTGTCCTTCTCTTGGCATTTTGATACCTCAAACTTCAATTATTTGTTAAACAGTTGTTGCCAATATGTTCTTCATCCCTCTCGGAATCATGTTTGGAGCCGAACTAACTGTTGCAGAATACGTCAGAAAGTGGGTTTCTAACATTTTCACATATGAAGGTCACGTCTCATCATGGCAACTCTTCCACCAGATCGCTCTTTGCATCTTTTTTCGGCAACATTGTCGGGGCGCTCCTTATCGGTCTCCCTGCGACATACTTCTATCTCAGGGACTACCACGCAGGAGGTTTGCGCGCGGCAGAAGAAGCTTCCGCCCCTCCCAAGACCATAGAGACCCATCACGATAAACCTTCCACAGTTTCACTAGAGGCCACTTCAAATAATTGATTTGTCTACGTTTCTTGTATTCCATAATTTATAAGGGTGACGCAATATACTTACATATATAAATGACATGCATGTGAATGATAATTTGTTGTACATTATTGGGAGTGAGCAGATAACGCCCCATATTAGAACGGCTCTGCAACACCTGTGTACAGTGGAACCTAGTTACCTTCTTGGTCATTGGGCTCATGCCCCGACAGATCGAGAGATTGGATCCTTATGATTATCGTAAGTAGGTAGTTGTGTTACATGTGGCGTGGTTGCCTGACAATCTCCCTTACGAGTACTTGTCAACGACAGATACTCGTATACTACTTGACTGGGCAAGCCTCCTCGCTTTACAAGCAAGACTCGCACAGTTAGGTTTCCGCATCATTGTAGAAGCGGCTATGGAGCCCATGATTTTGTGGGTCCCTTGGGGTTTAGACAAGACCCAAGAAATATTGAGCTACTGAACTGCCCTATTTTTGATGAACAATATTTCAGGGAAAATTGACTTTCAAATCCACTCGCATAATGCGCTTCTTTCGTTTGCAGCTACTAGAATGAAATCAGACAGAGTAGCTACAGGAAAGAAGGGTTTTGTGATCGCCATATGGCCTCGATGCCACTTTAAACTTGTTTCACAAGTGGAATCACTCGTCCTCTTCAACATCACCAAATTCAAACATGCCCGAGCGATTACGTTTAGCCAGCAGAACTGAGGCCTGCAGTTTTTTCACCACTTGGGGGTATGATCCAAGGTAGCGGCAGTTTTTACGATCAATTGCTGCAAGGCCTTCACTTAAGAGATCTGCATTGATACATGCCAGAGGGTCATGGGCGGCGGCAGGGTCTGCTGGATCCATGAGACGAAGATGAAGCAGAGATCCTTCTTTGTGATCAATGTTTGCCACAAGTTTGCGACCTTCACATAACGATCGGAAACGATCAATGGCTTCCTCTCGGTAGTCGCTTTCTGGCCCAGCAAGCTTTATAAAACTTGTAGGTAATCATGATATCAGAGGATAAACAGTGTGAACGTGATGGAAGGAGCGGACCTTAATCGAGCTTCGTGTGCTTGTCCAGGAAGCGACCGGAATTTGGGGTCTAAAGGCCGAATGTTTGCAAAAGTAACAGTGTCCTGGTTGCCGTAGTCAATAAATGTTACTTCTGCTTCTTTCTTGATGGGCGAGGCGCGACGAATTTTGGCGCGGTACCATGCGCCATCGGAAAATTTGGCTGAAACGAGGTCACCCCCTTTGGGAACAAAATTTAGTGGAGTGGCGGTTGGTGACTGATGGTGTATAGTGAAATCGCGCATAAGTTTTTCGAGTGAAGCGATGCCTATGAGATGGTTGAACGATTTGGTTAGATGTGGAATTATTCAAAGGGCTCACCGTCCGTATTCAGAATTTGCACTGAAAACGCAAAACCATTTTGGGTACGAACGTCACTGATAATGACGTCAAGGTATTCAGATTTAAGAGGCCCTGTTTCGCCATCATCAACTTGGACCTCGGTGGCTTTCTCAGCCTCCTCATCATAATCACACCATATCTAGATAAGGCGCTCAGTAATCATAATCAAAGAAATGGAGAGTTGAATCTGACATTACGCTTGGCCTCTTTTGCTTCGGCCTTGATGGTTGATTTGTGAGGAAGAATTCAGGAGCAGAGAACAGTTTACCTACCTCAGCATCATAGAGTTGGCGTGCCCAAGATAGACCTTCTGCTGAAAATGGATGGACGGCAGCCAAACCTTCCTTCACCAAGGCAAGAGCGACGTTTTCCGTTTTGTTAAAGTAAAGGGATCCAATGAAACCTCCAGACTTGTCGATTGTGTCCACTTCAAATTCAACATCGCGTTGCATATATCGTCTCGAAGCAAACTCCAGTGACTCCGTTCCATGTGGCTCCCCTTTTTCAGACACATTGCGCGCGGTGCGGGGTGCCCTGATACCTGAAAGGGATGAGAGGTTATACAATAGGCATCGAGAAGAAACCCGACCTCCTAATACCAACGTCAACGTCTGATTGTCTTTAGGAAGGAATATTCTAGGATAAGTATAAAACCTTTAGAGTGGAACGAAGGGTATACAATATTGCACCGACTTGAATCTCGACCCGGCTGCAACATAGTCGACTACTGCGGGTATTTTCCCAAGTCGTTTGAACCCATTGAGGAACTGAGCCGCACGTGTGCTAGTCTGAGCAATGAGTTAGCTTTCACTCAGCCATCCATTAGAAAGAATACCTCAGAAATATTGAGTGGTTGTTTGGGAGCAGGTACTTCTTTGCCCGAGTGAATCCCGCGGGTTTCAGCTACTGCTCTGCATGGTCAAAGTAAAAACTAATCTTTCCGTTTGAGCCAACATAGAACTCACGTTTGTTCTGCTGCCATCAGTTTATCAAACTCAGATGACCTGTCTTCGTCATCGCGCTTGTGGCGAACGACACTAGCCAACCCCTTCTCAATTAATTGTTCTGCAATATTACTATAATCGAAGTTTCAGCTATGGGCCCACTATCGTTATTATAATAGCTAAACTGACGCGTTCTGCCCACCATAATGGATTGTTGCGCACTCTCGTTCTTCAAATTCGCCCTCGCGAGGACGTACAAAGTCAATGTTAATCTTGACGTTTTTTCCAATGAGTTTCTTGCGCAGAAATTCTCTCGCTTCTTGGGCATAGAAGGCTTGCTTTGGATCAGAAAGTCTGTGAGGGGTTGAATCTGAGAATGGAGGTATTGATCCTGAGAAAAGAGCGTCACTTTGGCCCTCTGGTTGAACTCAGTTGCAGTCGACGTTCTTTGCCTGATTGCTTCTCCACGACAGAGACTTGATCACCGCTCCAGACCCGAACAATGGTGGCGTCAAACACCCGGGTTTGTCCCGCGGCGGTTGTACCGTTGGCTTTTGCAGCAGCTGCCGGCGTCGGCGCATTAGCGTATAGACACGCCCTCTTCTCCTTTGCAGACTTTTCCGCGGCGCGAAGTCGTTCCATGCCCCCAGTGCTCGCGAGCATACCAGCATGCCAATCAACGACACGTGCAAGGCCAGCAGCAACAAGATGCTCGGCGACATTACCAGCAGGGTGAAGGACTATGCATGTTTGATGGGAATTGATGGTTGAATAAAGGCGAAGTCTCACCTGTGCCAATGAAAATGCTAGCGGGTGGAGGTGCGGCAGCGTTCGCACCACTTTGAAAAGGCGTTGCAGTCGAGCTAGGCAACGAAAGTATTTGGACACGGACCGCACGTTGGAGTAGGCGAGACTCAGTGAAGAATTTAGCCTGTAGGAATGTTTGAGCATCGATGAGACCATATACCCAACCAGGCCTAAACAACCCACTTCTTCTCCCCATGGCTCTGAAGTTTCGCCTTGTTTGGTGGATGCACGAGCACTTCGTACACCCGCTAATGCAATGTTGACAACCTGGTGTTCACCATCAGGCATCAAGAGACGAACACGCAGCGTTGTGCCATCCCGGACTTGCTCAACAATAGCTTAAAGACGGAAGGTGGGTCAGGGGGGAGGGGTGAAGTGCGATACTACATTGCTAACCGTCAATTTGTTTGCCTTTCCACTCTGTCACGAAGGCTTGCGAATCTTCCGGCATTGTGTAATGAACGGTGCGTGCCTATGTCCACCAATTCGACATATAAATGGAAAGGAAGGATAAGCGTGCAAACCTGTGGACCGTGAGGGTTCCATAGTCCTTTTCCAGCAGCCTTCGCCTCGTTCTCAAGCTCTCTCTTTTTGAGGTCTTCGTCAGTTGGTTCTCGCTTCATTTCCTTGAGCTTCGCCCAGCCGTTCTTAAGTAACTCTGATACAAGGTCCAGACCTCCTATTTCAGCGACACCCAGGTCGCGAGGTATTTCATCATTTGAAGGTAAAGAATGTGAAGATGTGAATGAAATTTCTTTGCCGACGGCGAGTGCTCTCAAGAATTCGCGAGACTCGAAAGCCCAGGGCTGAGTAAAAACATGAGATTGATGGTTGGTAGAGTTGCGGTGAATCTCACTTCGTCTTCCCTGGTCGCTGTCCCGAGCCTTGGGGCCGTTATATCGGCAAGGTGCAGGACTCTACCAAGACCGTTAGTCGGGCTGTGTGTGCTGGCAGCAGGGTACTCGCCTTTCTTTAGGAGGCTGTCCCTGGGGGCCCGGGCGTCCACGAAGGACAAGGGAGTCTCCAGAGATGACAGCTGAAGTCAAAATGAATTATTTGTGATATCAACTTCAGTTCAGAGAACTTAGAGATCTACATTTTACGATCTATATTCGAAGAAGTTAGATTGGAGCTTCGATCGAGATCGATGGACCTACAGCTTTCATTGACATTTTGAGCTACGTTTTGAAAGTTGTACACTAACAGAGAAAGTGATGAATGCGATGGTTGAGATACGCTGGAGATTTCACTTTCGCCGGAGTATTCGCCACGACGACAGATTCATTCCACGCATGCATCAAGTCACGTGTTAACGACTGAACCACCCCTGAGGCCTGATGGATTGATTCCTGATCCCTAGTAATTAGTTAAGAGGAATCTGCAATACAATGTATCGTCACTTCGGGTTGGACTTTAAGTAGGTAAAGGTTGTTATTATATGATAAGTAGATATAAATGTTGATCAAATAAATGTCTATGTTACAGTGCGCGAAGTGAACAATAATATTAATAATATACAAGGTCCGGATTAAGGAGAACAGAAGGAGTATCAATATGGATGTACCCGACGAGAGGTGGGAAGAAAGTCCAAGAATTTCTTGCTTGCTAGCTTCATCCAACGACAGACTACTGGGACATCGTTCGCTGTTGGGGAGGTCTTGTCCAACCACTCTTTAGGATTAGTGATGTCGCGAAGAATCCAAGGGTTTCTCTGGCATGGTATAGGTGAGCCTGGTCATTTAATGTGTAAACCTCATCACTGACTTTGAGTTCAAAAATGGTGGCTCGGTCTTTCGGATTCTTCCGTAACATTCGATCCAATAGTTCGACAATGATGAAGCCGTCGCTGGCCTGGTCTTTTGGGTGTCTTCCACCAGTCGAGGTCCGATCGGCCCCCATTGTCTCATCGACAACCCAGTCTTGTGTGCTTATCTGATTGTAAAGGACAAATTCATTGTGATAGGCATGCTCGTTGGCAGATGCAGGGACGTTGAATGGCGTATGACCAAAAAGAAGGCAGTACAAAGTTACAGCCAAAGACCAGATATCAATGGCCTTTGTAATGGGAGGTCGTTGAAGTGGCATTGCTGTGACACCATCATGAATGGTCAAGGTATTGGATGTTAAAGTATCACACGATGTAGTGGGAGACGTTCTCTTCCGGTCATCACAGAACCAGACAACCTCTGGGGCAAGAAACGATGGTGTTCCAATCCTCCTGAGAAGATCGGACTCTGGGAATAGGGCAGGATAGTCATCTCTCTCCATATGAGACTTGGTAGACACTACTGGTGGAATGAAGTGAGATATTCCAAAGTCGATAATTTTTACGATGGTACGATCATGCGTCCAGAGGAGGTTCGCTGGTTTGATGTCGCGATGTATTATCCCATGGTGATGGACTATATTGATACCGTTCATATTTTCCTGAGATGTCATATAATGGTGACTTACGATATTCGAGCCCGAGGATAACATCTCGAATTATCCTCCTGGTCTGGTGAACGGATAGTATAGGCTGATGTTGTGTATCCGACCATTGAATCGGACCTCCAGCCAAATACTCCATAGCTATAAATATGAAGCATTGAACAAAATAATGAACACAGAGAATGGCAAGCTAACAACGACTAGAAAGCAGAACGCAAAGAGGCTCACCCAAGAATATTCTATCCTGCTGTGGATCATCAATGACCTCAAACAGGCGTACAATATTTCCATGGCGACATTTCTTCATGACGATAATCTCCTTGCGGACACTGTGCTCTGTACTGCTTAAGGGATGCCCTATACCCGCAGTTTGCTGATGGTTTCTTCTTAGAAGCTTGATCCTATTTCGGGGGTTGCTGCGTTTAACAACTTTCAAAGCCTGATAACTGGTCATTGGAACTGTGGTAGAATCACACAGAGAAATAGAATTCCTGACCACTTGTCTATCGTTGTCATTTTCGTCTGTACAAAGATACACCTCTCCATGCTGCCCCTTTCCAACCTTTCTAACTCGGATATATTGATTGATCCTACGGTGACGATTCGTTGTGAGGTGTGAGGTGATCTCTACGTTTTCGATCTCGGATTGGTCCATGGTCGTAAGTGGAATGTGGCGATTTCGGGGCAACAAATACTGCTGGAATGTACTCTAGGAATGATTTCAAGTTCGGTAAAAATGAATTGTCATATTGTGGCGCGAGAAGGTTCCGAAGAACGCTAATATCACTTATGACAACATGCATCTGATGAACTTGATGCAAATAGGCCGAAATACAATCCAAAATATTGTATGTAGTGAAGAATTCCTATCGGTTTCTAACATACCCCTCGCGACCTAAAGTGTAACAGGGGAAAACCAGTATAATCTCCATCCGTATATGCTCAGGTATGCCTTGACCACAAATAGTAGTCTTAGTCAGCGAGCGGCAGGGAGTTGGACCAGTCCCAGAATACTTTGGTTGGTGGAAAAAGTAGGGAGTCGCGGGAAACACCCAAAGCATGGAATAGCCAACAAGAGGCAAGAAAGGATCAAGAGCCATTCATCCAACATATCTGATTTTAATGGCGCCAGCACGGTTGCGGGCTTCCAGTGCTAACATCAATTCAGCGAACTGAAGAGCATTGATTACTTTCAGGACAAGCGTACCTTTCATTTCCTCCGCCTCTTCCCGTTGCTCATAATCGAGAACAAGGCGTTTGAGGTGTTGTTGTTCGACTTTGTCTTGCAATTGTGCTGATCGTGTGTGTATGGCCAGTGCGGAAGCAGCGGGAACGGCGAGCTGACGTGTCTAGAATAGCGTGATAAGTAACCGCGGGAGGACGATCGTCACATGTACATACTTGCTGCTTGTTTCCGCGTTTCGTGATCACAGTAAAGCTCATTACTTCATGGCCATTGGCTTCCAATCCATCTTCCTCGTCGTCGTCGATTTTCTTTTTGCGGGTAGTCGGGGGAATGATGGCCGAGTCCCAAAGAGCAAGTGCGGTCCTTTTGTCGACCTTTCTCGATTCCGCTGACGTATCGGTGACCATTTTTGCAAGCTCTTTAGCAAACTCGGCCTCAGCCTCTTCGGATGGACCCAGATTCTCTTGAAGGCTATTACTCGCAGAGAGGACTATTTCTTGGTCTGGGGAGGGCACGCGTTCTTCGGTCTTAAAAACTTGGACATCAACGTATGTCTTTACTGGATTATCGCTACTCACCGGAGAATCTTGACTACCCAAATCTTCCTCTTCTTCCTCGTCTCTTGCATCTCCTTCGCGTCTTTCGCCCTCATCGCCGCTGTCATCATCACCACTGTCATCACCAGAAACTGTGGTATGTGTTTTAATAACTGGTAGATTGCCCCACCAACCAAAGGAAAAGGTATTACCTGCAGTACTCTGGAACGCTGAGCTAAACATTTCGTCGACAGCTATCGCAGCCTCCTCGATCGTTTTAACCAATTCTAGTTTCGGCCTTACAGCCTTCGTTGGTGTATGAACTTCTGTGAAACGGAACAAATGCGTTGCGTACTCACTTCTAGTGAATCCGAAACCATGAAATCGACGTCCATCGGAAGAACCTCTTTGCAGTGAATATAGTACTACTCAAGAGGTCAGAAAAATGGAGGTGTCTAATAAGGTACTTAAACACCTGGAAAAAAACCAAGAAGTGGTCCAGCTTCTTTTTTTGAGTACCACGGTCGAAACACATCCCGCACGTATCGAGAAGCACGCATACGAGTCGAATTCTAAAAAAATCATCGGGCATATCCAGAGGAACAGCCTGGTTCGGTAGAGGTCTACCGTCCACTATCCAAGGATATCAATAGTATTGTCACTAAATGGAGTGACAACTTACGATGCCCGAATGTTACGAGAGACCAGAGTGTGTCAAATATTATCCCAGAACTGATTAGCCTATATATGTAGAGCTCTCCCAAGTACTTAATGGTTGCCACTCGTCGCTGATTTGTGCTGTAGATGTTGTGTTCTAGGCCCCTTCGAATATCTTCTAGAACTTGATCCACAACGGATATAGCGAACGCGGGGCGGTATCGTTGCAGGTCATACGTAAGCATGGCCAAAAGGCTAATGTTACCATATGTGATTTTCCAAGGTTTCGTAAACAATTTATGAAGAGTCTTGCGTATATCAATGTCGTCCCAATCAAGTTTCCGGATAAGTTTGAGAACCTTATCAATGGTCTTCTTGGTGAGAACATCAAAGATCAAGTGACGGACGAAAAGCTCCAGGGGTGTGCGGTGCTTTTCCTGCCTTGGAGCACGTTCAGGAGGGTTGCACTGTATTTTAGATTTGATAGTCAGGATTATGGTATCATGACAATCATTCATGTCTGTTACCTGGTAATAAGCGTTCTCTAGGAGTAATAACTGCCGCTGGTCAAAGTGTTGCAAATTTTGTTTGCGTCTCATCAACTCAAGCTTGTTAAGTAGGATTCAGTCGTATTGAATTATGACCAGGAATTGCGAACCTACCATAGTTCCAAACCGCTCAGATGTATCTTCGCTCCTGAGCAAGAATCTCCCACACCCTTCCAGTAGCAACGCAATATTTTCGACGTTCGTGCCCGAGAAGTCGTCCAGGCACACCTTGAATATATGGAGGATAAGATGTGGAGGGACAACACGAAACTTCGTGAGGTTTGATAAGTAAGTAATGTTCTAACAAAAAGCTATAAGCAAGCCTGGGAATCACTAGTATGGTTTACCTTAAGCCGGACTTCAGATAGTTCCTTGACCACGTTCTTCTTTTTTTGTAAATACCTGAACTCTTCGTTAAGCTGGAGAAATATTTAGCGAATCAGTGTTATCAAAGTGCATGTTTGTACTTACAATAGCGACAAGATCGTTCCCAACGTCTGGCATATATTTGTGAAGCGTGGCCACCAATCTTGAATAATGTGGTAGAAGATCAGTTCGGTTCTTGGCAACTTGGCTCAAGAACTGGGACATGAATGTCAGAATCCCGTAAAATATATTTCCCAAGTGCATATACACACTTTCGTTAACCGCTTCCGTGCGGCCTTGGAATTGAGGAATGCGAAATCAATGGCAGCTTGATCGATCAAGACTCGATTGGTCGCATCGGAGAGGCGAACAAGTAAGGCGGTGAGAAGTTGTGAGGGTCCTTGAGGCACTAACTGGGGAGACAGAGGCGGAGTTGCAGCCTTCGGCGTTCCAGGAATTGGCGTCGGTACTCTGTGGGTGTCTTTTAGTACTATATCTATCGAGACCAGAGATGGCTCACCCCTCCTCATGCAGATCTGGGTCAGCTCCTCCATCCGGGGAGACATCAATTGACGGCTCCTGATTAAGCTTTTGGAGTTCCTCCTCCAGTTTCTTGACTTCTTCCCGCTCTCTATCCAGTCGCTCCTTTTCCCTCTCTTTCCCCCTTTCCTCCTCCTCGTCATCCTCACCCGAATCACAAATTCCAAGGACACTGCTCGGGACGAAGTCTTTCAAATCCTGAATCTCCTCGTAGAATCTTCTTTCTTCTTCATCCTCCCATTTCCCCCCAGTCACCAGCGTGTCATCACCATCATCTGAAAGATGATTTGAGTTATTGGATCCAATGAGAATGGAATCAGACTTCTGTGAGATAGTTGGGAGTGATGGAAGAGGCAAGAAGAGCAGTTCAGAGAGGCTAAAAATAACGTAAGTATCGACGAATCGTTCCGTATCCACTGAGCTCACGATTGGCAACTTCCTAATAATTTCTCATAACCCTTCGTCATTTTTTCATATGCCTGCTGGCGATCTTCGAAAATCTCTCCAGAGCGGATATAAGCTTCATGATTCCGCTTGTCTTGCTCCTGGAGTCGCTGTATGCTGATAGTTCAAAGTCAGGCCCGAAGTATGAAACTACGACAGACCTTATGCTCAATAACCAATTTCTTACAAACGTTCTCATAGTATCCTTCACACATGCGTTTGAAGCGATCACGAATATCTTGCTCAACTAATTCTTCGTCTTCCTTGCCCAATGCTGGAAATGGGCCGCCACTTTCATCATCACTCCGCGAGCCCGCTTTAGGGTCCAAAGATATCTGTTTGGAGTTTACAGGGGGTGTTATTCCAAGATAAGGGCGAGAATATGACTTGAGGAATGTCGTGAGCAAAGGCAGAGACGATAAGCTAGGATCATTGGATAACTAAAATCTGGAAGTTAACATGTTATTCGGATGACCTGAAATCGACTTGCCAGTTCCTTCAAGGACTTCATAATCCATTCACCGCCACTGCGCCCAGGGGCATCTCTGATAATCCCTACCAACGCTAATTCGGAGCAAACACGGAGAACAGGGCGTTGTCGGGTAACACGAGCATTATCTTCCTTCTCTCGCTGCTCGGCAGCCATAGACGCCAAAGCGGCACGGTTTGGGGGGCTTATCGTGGACGATAGTGCTGATACGAGTGCCGGCGTGAAATTCCTTGGAAACCGACGATGAAGGGATGAGATGACCTGGTTATTGAAGTGATGTTAGTAGACGATTTGAATTATGGATATTTTGGACACACCACAACCGCAGCCCAGACGTCCTTCTCGGTCTTGCATCTTGCAATCCCTTCTACGACAGCCCCGGCAATTTCATCAATGTATTTCTCCAAGGATAATGAGTCGACGTCTTTAAGAAATTGGTCACGATTGTCAGCGGCTAGTGATTGACGTATCCGCTTAATGAAAGCAGTGTGGCGCTTCAAAGAGGAGTCCTTTGTAGACTCTTATTAATGGCTGGATTGTTGGTAAGTTGTTTCTACAATTGATAAAAGCACACACCTGGTACTATAGGGCTTTGATTGGATTCCTTGAGTTTGGCGCGTCGGGCGTGCCTTGTACTTTCATCTTCTGATTTAGCTACTAACTGACTTCCGTTCGAAGTAGGTTCCATTGAACGGCGAGCGCTTGAAGAGAATATTGTTGAGTCGGGGTCTGTCAACAATGAACAATACTTCGAGAATCGAGATTCGGGGCCGACTCTACCAAACCGCGCGTATTACATAAGCGCGGACGCGAGTCCAGGTTCGAGTCGACGCCGTTTTGTCTTGGTTCGCGGCCCTGTTCATAACTACTACTATTACTAACCTTTGGGTCTGTGGGGGATGGATGGCTCCGACGACTACTTTAGCGACGACATAATATTTGATGATCAGGCTTTAGCAGTCTTGGACCAAGAAGAGCAAAAGTATCTGACACAGGTCACCCAGCGCGCCATACCTCCTTCAGCTGCTCTGCAAGGTATATCGAAACGAAAGCACTATACTGAAGACTATACCAAACAAGACCTCGGAATACGCCCTGGACTCGCGGATGAAATTGAGGACCTGCCAGAAATTACCCTCCAGGACGATGGTTCTTACCGAGTCCATGGCCCCTCGAGCGAACCTCTACAAACATTAACGGCCCTTAACAACGTGAATCCGACCTCGAACCAAAGCACAACTACCGAGAAGGGTGTTGCTCGAACGGACCTTCTGGCGCTCGTTCGTCGTTCAGGAAGCGTTGAACAGCGTGCAGTCCCACGAGTTCCTCCACAAACCGTATCTGTCGTTTCACACCACGACATATATAACCGACCTATCCATTCGATACAGAGAGGCGCCCCTTTATCACATTCCTCACTAGGAAAGCGTTCGAGGTCGTCGTTTGATGCTCGCCCAGTACCCGTCTCATCTGTTCAAAATGCGCCACCATCACACAATCTCACTCACAGCACCCATTCCGAGTCATTTCTTGGAAAACGCGCACGGACGTCAGTCGATACTCAGCCCAAGAGTTCAACATCGATAAATATCCCACCTCCGCCACCATTCGCGTCATTCGTTGGGGAGGACGCTCTCCATCAACTCGCCAAGAAAGTTGAAGAACTTCAAAAGAGGTTACAAGAGGTCAGCCTTCGTCGTAACCTCTCAGCTAAAATTGACACCCAGGCATAGATGAGTGAAGAGAATGCGAAAATTCAAGCTGCATTGCAAGCAGCTGAAGATGCCAAAATTGCCAAGGTTGGGGAGGTTGCTATACTGAGGAGGGCAATAGAGAAGGTAACGAGTCCAGCGATGTTTTTTTTTTTTGGAAACGTATTAAACGCTTTTGCAGACTGCACAAGATCACGCAGTCTACGTTACTAACTTGAAGGCGGCAAAGGATCAAGCTGATGCAAAACAAACCCAGATGCAGAAGTCTATGAGAGAGGAGGTTGAGCGAATGAAAACCCAATTTATTTTCAAGGTACTTACCGCTGATCCCGTGAGATAATAGAACTCTCAACTATTATTCTAGCAACATGAGCTAGAAACCGCAAACCGCAAACCCCCACCATCAGTCCGCCCACTCAAGACCTTCAAGGAACCACCCTCGACGCCCATATCGTTGCCAAGTCAAATACGGAGCTGGAATCAGTCGGCTACTAATATAGGCTCGAGTGCGCTCACAGAGAATACTCCCCATCGCCCTGCTTTTCACGGAAGCATTAAAAGCTTTTCCAAGGTGCCATACAAGTCACCTGAAAGAACAAAAAAGGTGAATGCGTTGCCCGGATTTCATAACGCATTTACGACTTCAACACCACTCCGTCCTTCCCACCAACCCTCGAATGTAGGAAAACAGCGAGAAATTAGAGGAACGGAACCGTGTGATGCTCCTTTTTTTCCGAGCGCCTTTCATGTTCCTGTGTCTCCCCCAAGCAGCCCTATTCAGCATCCACGTCTCCCAGATACCAATAATATCCCGAAACTCTCCGATAACTCAGTAGTAGTACCATCTCTGGATGTTGACAGAGATGTTGACATGGCAGTGGATGACGATGAAGCCATGTTAATTGAGGAAGAACAGGATGAAGCGGACCCAGTCGAACCATTTAATTGGAAGATCGAGGTACCTATTTCGTTTATCTATTCTAGAGGCATGCTCTAACATATCTTTTACATAGCTAAACAGAGTTATCCTGACGGAGACGTTGCATCCTCTCACAACTCCCTCATTCCAAGCTATCATCGAGGCTGTAGCAACCATGGACTTGCCCCTTGACATGGCACAGATATATTCTGCAGCCTGCTCACGGATCCTCGAGACCATCAGTGCTACATTCAAGCATAATGACTTCGAAAAAGCTCTCGACGATATTTCTTATTCATTTTCTACAATGATACCAATAATAAGCGATGCTAAACTAGTGAGTCAATTTTACTTGGTAATTTATACCAAGGCCGTAATCAGATCCAGCATCTACCCTTAGCTGCCTTACTTAGCTTACTCACAGCCCTCTGTTATGCTTTGCCCAGTTTCGGCTCTGTTTTGTTGACATTATCTCAAAGCGGAGATAATAATTCCGATATTCTCATCCGTGTATACGAAATTATTCGGAGCCATCTGGAAATTTCAGAGAAATTTGCACACAAAGAAACACTTTCCGAGGAACTTGTCTCATTGCTCGAGGCGCTCTGTTTCCACACTAGAGACGAGCTCATACACAAGTTAGTAACAGTATGAGGCCGTACATCATTATCTTACTTATTAATGTAACAGGCTTGCATTCATACCCCGCACTCACGCAAGCCTATTGGCTCTTTTGCACAACAACCAGCCATATTGGTTACTTACTCGCGGCGTTCATTTACTTATTCTCCTCGCCACTCGTACGGGTTCTCCCAATGAAAACATCTAGGATACAACTAAACCACACCATAGATGCCCCCCTTTGTCGTGCCCTAGTCTCGATGGCCGACCCAAACTCTCCCCACGTAGACCAAGCTGCAACTCCAGGAAGATCGCCACTTGTCGAACGCCTATGTTATCACCTAACAGAGACCAATCGCAAAGGTTCAGAGGTGAGCAACTTTACTGATCTTGTGATCAGAATGTGGCTCAAATTCCTGCAGTCCCATGAGCTGAAAAGTTCTATACTTACTTTTTTCGCATTACTGTCGCACTCCGAACCTGAAGTGCATTCAGCCCTCGTTGGGTCGGTTATTTTCATGCCTACCATCATAGTATTCCTGTCTCAACTCACTACTCCAATTTGGGATGACAACGAAGAATTGATTGACGCGCCTCCAGATGCCATAACATTGTGTGTACAGCACGTTTCACAGTGCATCTTTACTGACCTGATTACAGGGCTATCCGGACACTGAACCAGGCTCTATTCCTTCTCCACCACCTGATATTCAATACTACTCCGATCTTCAATCTGAAACAGAAACTCAGTTCCGTGAATGGCATCCGCCACTTCAATGGGTTGACTCACACTTTCATCGTTACTTTTGGAAGACTGTGCTATGCTGATACACCAGGCTGGGTAAACCAAGAGGGAAGTCGAGAATTAGTAAATTTGACCGGTGAGTCAAATCTCGCAATTCACCACGTTGAATTCTGACCCCATGGTTTGCAGACATGGCAAGGGAGATTCTAGATCTCGTGGTGGACGGTCCTGAATGCGACAATATTTGGCAGGCATACCACATCGAACCTGATAGCAGTAGCCATGCTGATGAGGAGGAGATGGAAGCAAACCTCTTGGGTGAGCAGTAGAATCCAACGACGCTGTAACACTATATTATACATGAGCTATCCACACTTATACAAGTTTGACTTGTAAGATCTCTATGTCATTCTGAAGATTTTCTCGACAGCGTGCTAATTAAAATGTTAGGTACTCCTGATAAACAGAGAAAGTGGACACTTACCTGACCGCAGGTTTGTTTTAACCAAGCTAGTTTCTTCTTTCCGTCCTTGTATTTTTTTACACCGAGGGTGGCCATCGTTCGGGCGGCAAGATCACAGGTCTCTGCACGGAACCTGACGCTGAATCGATTGCGAATCGGATGCTTCTACAAGTCAGCCACCAAATGACGGCGTAACGAAAGGAGGGCTCACAACAGCATCCAAATTTGGAGTAATAGTTTCCGATGCGTGAATGGTAGCTTTAATATTCCCGAACTCACCAAAGCTCGCAACCCACAACTGCCACAGACATTCTTTCCAATCCGCCGCACGCGTGTTGTGAATAAAAAAACGGTCTGTACACCAGATTGGGTGATTACGCAGGATTATTACAGGGGAGAGGGTGGGCAAGCCAGAATGCAACGACCAAACTTGATCTACAAAACTAATGATCAAGGGAGCTGAGAAAGGCCTTTGAGAGTCAATATCATCATAGGATATCAACGGTGGGGTGGAGAGGTTGGTGGGAACAAGCATTACTAGTGGCGTCGGCGCAAACAGTCTTGCTATGTTGAGGTATGAATTGGGCGACCCATCGTTATTGTGGATATGCAAAAGATGAACGGAAATGCCAGACAGTGATAAGTGTTCTTTTTGGCTACGAAGGTTCCGCAACAGGGCTTTATGTCCCGGGGATCCAGATGCCGCCGTAGTTGTCATCAGGAGCGAGATAGGCCCTGCTCGATGTTAGTTCAAGAAACCCGGAAGGACAGTATATTTTCCTACCACGCCACGAAGCGGCCCAGGAAAACAACAAGCCGAGTTCGTCCTGCTCTGTCATCCAAATACACGCTGACACGCCTATCGCGTCAAAATGAATATCGCCGCGTATTAGAAAAGCATCGAAAGCAGTTGGAGGTGGCCACTGGGAAGATATACATGACAAACGCTGCCTCATAGAAAGACCTTCGAATAGTGATGTGTTTGACCTAGTCGTCATGATTGCTTGGATCATATTGAGTTCGGGGTTCCCCTTGAGTCTTTTCGAATTGACGATATGGCGCCGATGTGAGGTATTGTATATTTCGACAGAAAAGATAACCACACTCAGGAAGCAATATACCAAGGCGGCCCATCTCAAACACACAATCGACCAAGGACGTGCCTGTGATGGACGATTGTTTGTAGAAAACGAAAGGTTTGCACCTGGAAATAGCGTGTTCCTGAGGAAGACTATGAACGGTGGGACGCGAGTTTCATGGTGTAAAGCTTCGTTAGCCAAGACTGGACTCAATCGCTTGGTGGGTGGAAGATTCGGATATGCCGCTGTTGGCCGTAGACGTTGCTGAGAATTAGCAGTCGAGAGGTGGCTCTGAACGCCTCTCGCCGTTGATTCTGTGCATGTATTGAATGCAGGATCCGTCTTGGGTATGTGTGTGTTGTGGGTGTCCATAAGCAGGCTCGACCTTCACTGGCATGGGGCGAGTCTTGGTTGCAGGCCAAGCCTAATTTCCCCGCGTGCCTGATCCCGTGATCGAGTATCACGTACCGGCATCGCGTTTCTTTACTCGAACCAAAGTGTTCTTGCCATCTGGAATTTTCTCAGCTGATCCCTTCAATATACGGTAGTTTCTCCTGACCGTCTCATCTATTGATTACAGACCGTCGTCACCTGCTCAGCGACACTCAGTAAAGCACAGACAACATACGCAGTACGCGATAGCACCGCATGTTCCCCTTCAAACCCGAAATTTTTCCATTACTCGTGACTCACCCCCGGTAAAAGGTCGTTGGCCTAGGATACCTCCTGACTTCCCTGCTTAGTGCTTGCACTGACCTATGGAAGGCCGTTTTCTTGTCCCCAAGCGTTGACCACAATGTTCTTAAAAATCATCTTGCATATGAATTCTAGCTGGCCGTTCGTGGGTGCATAAAGGCACACTTCAGAGTTGACTTGGATAAAGCGTCCGGAATACCCATCGCTGTTCTCTGGACACGAACGCCTGTTGACTGTTGACGATGTGGTCTTTGTCTACGTTGGCCGTCTTTTTCACGCTCAGCAGCGCCTCCGCGACGCCATTTAAGCGTGCTGTTACCCCAGTGTCGACTGCAGAATTGTCTGGATTCGCTCCGTATACTCAGTTTGCTCGGGCCGCCTATTGCTCAACTTCAAAATTGGCGGGATGGAATTGCGGAGGTTCATTGTTCGATAGTTCTGCTTTCCGTAATTTTAACCCTTCGTTATACAGAGGCTTGTCGAGCTCTCCCTGGGTTTCAGCCAACTCTGGTTGGCGGAGATGGAAACGCAATCCAGATCTGCAAGTGCTTTTCAAGTGGAACTTACAAAGCGTTATATCAACCCCTTTTCTACAGACTTTGTTGGATACTGGCCAACTCAGAACACCATTGTTGTTGCACACCAGGGCACTGATCCCACCAAACTGTGAGCGCTCACAATATTTTCTTCAAAAGACGAGGTTCTTAAACCCAGGGTATCAGTGTTTCTGTCTTGACGGATCTCAACGTACTCCAAGATCCCCTTGATACGAAACTCTTCCCAGGTATCCCATCCAGTGTCCGCGTTCATGATGGATTCCGGAATGCACATGCTCTCACCGCCCCGAGGATTCTTGCTGAAGTCAAGAGCCTAATTGCATTAAAGGGTACAAATCGTGTTACAGTGGTATGCGGTCGCCCTTGCCCTCTACTCCCCCCCCCCTGAAATTAGATAATTCTACAGATCGGGCATTCTCTTGGTGGTGCACTCGCTCAGCTCGATGCGTTATACTTCTCGCTCAACCTTCCCACGGGCATCTCGATCAAGGTAATGACATATGGCGTACCACGAGTTGGAAACGCTGCATTCGCTTCGTTTCTGGACTCTAAAGTGAGCTTTGCAATCGTGTTGCTCTCCATACAAGAACCTAATTTCACTCAAGATTCCCGATTTGAAAAGAATCAACAACAGAAAAGGTGTGTAATAAAGAATCTAATCGGTTCTGCCAAGTTTGCGTTGACTCGAAACACTAGATCTCGTTCCAATAATACCTGGCCGGTTTTTGGATTACGCACATCCACAAGGCGAAGTGCATATACTGTCTACTGGAAACGCCGTCGCTTGTTCCGGTACAGTGCTTCCTAACCTTTATTTAACGTCAATGCCTCAACGTCTACTTATTCTCTGCCAGGTCAAGACAACTCTGTTGATTCTCAATGCCAGATTAGAACTGTCCCGACCATCTTCGATGGCGATATTCTTGACCATGTACGTTTCCGCTGTGACTTTGTCACTCTTCAAGACTCATGATGCGATGTAGCTCGGACTATACGAGGGTGTCTACATTGGTACTATTTTTTGTACATAATGGCCTGTAAATGTATCACGGCAGGCACTTGCCGATGTTAACGTATATATCGTATGAAAAATAATTCAGGTTCTTGATGTTTGGATACCAATGAAATACACAAAGTGCTTATGAAGGGATAAAATATACACACAAAGCCTATAGATTACTCGGATGCACAGACCCTGGGGGCTAACAGTACATGACAAGTCAAGTACAAGCACCTGTGCCTATAAGTATCCCCCCGTACGGCCCGAGCTGACATGTATTTCATCAGGCGACTTCTAATGCAAACCAGCGCCATTCGACTCACATGGTCAATTATATTTCCGCGTAGGACTGTTGGGACAGTCTGTATCTGACACTGCCAATCGGTGGCATCGTCATTATCTAAAAAGGGATGTGTGGTTTGAGATGGTCGGAACAAGGCTGGACGCACCTGGACAGGAGACTGCCTCTCCAGGGGATAGTATATGGATCTCGCCGCGGGGATGAACGAAACCCATAGACCTTCCTGGGATAATGGGTACTATGTCTACCATTGAACTCGTCGTCAAGTCCTCCGTGCAAGAAAACAAAACAATCACACCTCTTTTGTTATTAATGCGTCGAAAATTAGGCACCTAGAATTGTCCTCAGCTACACATGAATAAGAGCCAAAAATCCATCTCACCTTCTTATCAATAAGTTTCGCAAAGGCTAAATTTCCGACTCGTGGCGTACCGTATGTCACTGCGTGTACCGAACTATTGTCTGGAAGGTTGAGAGTCAAATATAACGCGTCTAGTTCAGCCAAGGCACCGCCAAGCGAGTGTCCAACCTATTGACGCACTGAAGAAGAATTCAGTAAAGATGATCGGGTACGTACCACCGTGACCTTCTTGGTATGCTTGGATTTAAAGAGTTTCTTAACTTCAGAAAGAATTATCGGAGCAGTAAGGGCGTGTTCGTTGCGGAAGCCGTCGTGAACCTTGACATGCGAAGGAACGCCTGGAAAGAGAACTTTATCGAGGGGATCCAGCAATATATTCATGTCGGTCAAATCTGATACTCTTCGACCAGAATTTTAGACTAGGATGGGCGGAAGCGACGGTTACTCTTACAGTTGGGTAGGATCGGTGCCTTGATGCGCAACTATGACAGTGTTCTCTGGAGGCCAGTATCCAACAAAATCTATCAGATGTCCAGTGTAGTGTCAGGCAGAGTAATGAACTCAAGAAATGAACGAAATGTACATGTTTGAATTCCATTCCCGTCACCAGCGAGCAACGAGGGTTGAAACGTTGGAAGGGCATTGCACGCTTCTAAAAGGTAATTTAGTACAAGATACGTGAGAGTAAGGAAGACGTTACCAACCTCCACATTTCCATCTATGCAACTTATATAGTGGACAATATGCAGCTCGGGCAAACTGGGTATATGGCGCGAACTTCGAAATTGACACACGCGATACTGTTCCCGTCACGGGGGAAGCCACTGCGGCGAAGCTCATACCCGAAAGCAACAAAACAAAGCTAAAGTGGAAAGCAAGCATAGGAAACATGATGCAATCGCAAGTGCCAGTGATCGGTGGACAAATGGAATGACACTAGTGGCTGACGACTCATGCTACTTTCATGTTAATATCGGGAGGTGGTTGACCAAGCTAAGCATCTGGCCAACTTGGAAACCAGGAGATGCCGACTGCGCTTCGCAGTCGAGATTTGTGTGGAGGCTTGGATGTGCCTAGTAGCCTCGATCACAGTGGATAATCAGCCAAGTAAGTAGGGTTGCGACGCTATGCTACATAGATATAGGGTAACTACGATTAGTAGAGGCGGTAGAGGCTAACGTTAACGCGTCAACACGTGTTGCAGACACCCTACCTGATCGTAATCAATTGTTAACGACCCCAGATTGAATGACATCAACCATCAACCATTCGGGCCATGGCCTTAACTATGCCTCCCCGTTCCCAACACGTGTTGGGGTATATAAAATGCCCATACCTTGAGGATCGTCAATTATCAACTTACCCCGCCCCCGTTCGCCAGTGCAATATTGTCGGAACGAGTCATGCCTGTCCAAGACACCCCACCCCAAGTTTCGAGCAGCCAGTACCTCGAAACCCCAGCGTTCGAAAGTCCGAGGCAAGTAATATCGGGTTTATACATGGTTCCAACGGCGCTTACTCGCCATAGTAGCCACGTTGTTGCTCACCTGCGAGAAGTAACCTCATCACCTTCGCCCCTCGCGCAGTTTCTCCAGGACCCTGCTATCCTTGAATTATCACGGACAAGAAGAAAGAGTCGAGCGAGCTCCAAGTCTCCTCAACGTGAACGCCGTTCCCCATCTATTATGGCACTCGCGTTAGTCGAAGAGGAACGCCAAGCCAACCACCTGAAAGCCCTTTTGAGGAATGCATCAGATCGAATAGAGTATGAGATCCGAAGAGCAGATGATGCGGATGCGCGCGCAGTTTATGCTGAGCAGCGCACCAAAGACGTTGCCGCGAGGATTTATGAAGCTGAGACAGCCCGACGGAAGGCAGAGAAGCTGGCAGAGCAGGCAAGTTCCGAAAACAGACGATACCAGATGCAGATAGAGAGCGTCGAACAGGAGCTGAAGCGCCTGAGGGCCGATGTCCAACGACTAGAGAAGGACAGGGACGAACTAGAAGAATCAAATATAAGAGCAAAGGAAACCAGTCGGCAGTACCAAACCGCGCTGCAAAACTTCCAGGCACGCGAAGAAGGAAAGGATGAAGTGAGGTACCTGGCAATGGAGAGATATTACAACGATGGTCGAGAAGAAGGGTGGAATCTGGGACATGAGGAGGGTTTTGATGAAGGGCGAGGGGAGGGTTACGAAGAAGGCAGGAGGGTAGGAAGAAAAGAAGGTATTCAGGAGGGTAGACAACAAGGACGGGACGAAGAACGTCGAAACGCCCTGGAGGCATTTGACAGGTTCTTGAATGAAAAAATGAACGAATGCGATGATGGAGTAAGTGTTCTCTGCAACAGAAAATCTGTGTGTGCTTATTAAATTTTCAGCGAAGCGAGAGGATTCGAAGATGGGCGGGGTCGGTATACCGTTGTAACTCGGCTGCGGGGTCCGGTTCCCCACGTCGACGATCCCTAGCGGTAGGACGCTAAGTCAAAATGTCTAGAGGTGGATTGAGCCAGCTCTCTACTACTGTCGCGTTCTTGTAGGTAGATCATGATCTAACGAATACCATTCGCTATTAGTAAAGTTCACTGTGAGGACGGCCCTCACGGTATGTAACTTGGGTAATATAGGATGCTGCCATGATCTTGCAAAGCTATGTTCTCGGTGTTGCGAGCCAACTTTCAAGATTTAGATGGTATGAACTCATGAGTGGAGATACGAGGTTTGGACGCCTAGACGGTCATCAGTTGAGTTGAAGGACTTCAAGCATGAGTTTATGAGTACGAACTGGCCTTCAAGTTGAGGTTGGGCTTCGGTAGTCTCGCATAGGCGGTCGTCAGAAACACTACTCGACCTTCGTGTCTGGGTTTCGGGGGTGCGGGCCGGACGCCAATTGTGTAAAGCTCATGTCATCTCCAACAACCAGTTGCCAACATGGAGTTGAACTCGACTCATTATCTCCTAGCTACTGAAATTGCCGAACCTGACCGTTCTTTTATCCTTCGTCGACATAGCGACAAGCAAAACTTGAGACGCTCAAAACCACGATTGCTTGAAGTTGGAGGTGTTGTTTAGGCTCAAATTTTGAGACCTCTGGAATGGATTTAACGTAGAAATGAGGATATGAAATGGTCGACAAGTGTCATGGTTCTTCATTCTCATTCTCCGTACGTAGGATAGAGAATGTTGACTTGGAAAGCTTATTATTTGGGAGTCACGGATTCGGCGCCCGAATGGGCTGTGTTTGATCTGGTACAAACTTGTAACGATGAGGATCTGATTCTGATACGAGTTACACCTTTCATGACCACTGAATAAAGGAATTTACAGTGTCTTTCAACATCGATCCCTCACAGTCCCTTCGTCTTCAGACATAATGACCTCAAACATCCCTCCTACCCCACCCTCACCAGGTGTTGGTACGCGTCGCAAAGGTGGCAAACCTCATCCCCGACTCCCCATGTCCGCTTTTAGCCCCCCAAATTCTGGGACGTTGGAGTCCTTTCCTATACCACCTAGCGCTAGCACTGTGCATCCTGAAGTCGTCATCGATGCCAATGTCATCGTTCAAGCCGAAGATCTCAATCTTACTTCATGGAAGCAGAAGGCGGGTCAATTGCTCAGTGCCCGGATTGGAGGTATTGTCCTTTCTCTGCCTGGGGCAGACATCGAAAAAGCAATCGATCAGTGAGCGCTTCTACACATAACCGATGATACTTTGTATCGTGAGATCTGACGCTTAACCGTAGTTTGAACTCGAATGAGAGCAACACCCCCATTATCTCACTCCTAGTCCCCTTCAGCCTTGAAAACAAGGAGCACATTGTCCCGTCATATGTCTCTAGATCGTCTATACCAACTTCACTAGCCACTATTTTCATGAAGTCTACACTAGAAGGAGTCCAGAGCTTGCGATGGGCGCTTGAGCAAGGCCGGCCTGTTGACATTGACATCCAAGCAACGATATCTGATGCCGTCTTGGAGGGATTTGAGGACCTAGTTACGAAGGCGACAGCTGGTCTGTCAAAAATCCCTCCCATCGTCCTGTGTAAGTCCTCATTTTTGATCGTCCTCAGGTCTCACAAATCACCAGCTTACCTAGATATCTACTTTCAGCCAATGTTCTCCCTCCTCCGCATGACCTCGAACTACCCATTGTAAAATTGATGAATCACCCTACATACCTAGCATTTCAATCTCAGGTAGCCGCGCTATCCCTTTTCCCGGATGTGCATGTCAAATTCCTCCCTCCCTCTTGGGACGCACCCACACCTTCTGCGGAGACACCTGATGCTGTTGATGGTAAACAAAATAAGGAATGGAAACGAAGGATCAAGATGTATTGTGCGTAATCCGCTCAGTAGCCGCCCCCTTTCGTACTTGGCTGACATGAAGACTCAAACTAGTGGGCCCAGTAATGGAAGCATTTGGATACCAGCGGATTATTTTTGGGTCCTCTCCATGCCCAACGTCAAAAGGCTCCTCCATCGCAAGTGACTGGTACGAGCTTGCCAGAGAGTCTCTCGCAGAACTTGGTGTGGAGCAGGAGATCATTGACGCTGTGTTCTGTGATAATGCGAAGAGAGTCTACAGCACTGCTTAAGTTCATATTTACGTGTTTATGATGTGTTGCTGCTCTGTACTAAATGCATCCTGTCGGAAACACGGCCCTCGGGGACATCGTGCGGGTTATACAGGGGGTGAAATGAGATCAAGATGTTGCTTGAGGATTTTTTTATATGTGGGTCCATGCGTATATTGTGTGTCCTCATGCCCTAAGGTTAGAATATAGTGGATCATTGTTTAAGATGAGTGCGAATTTTTAGTCTTAAATACAGGGGTTATGGGCTCACCGGTGCTTGAGAACATCCGTCTCCCTTGTTAGTGTGGGCGGGTGTGGGCGGGTGGAGGTGCATTTACATCACGAGGCTGTCCACGTGACGTTCGGTTTTCCTTTCGAGGAACGATTTCAACTCTAACGCGTCCAGGATACATGAAACCCGTTGACTGTTGTGGGCGTCCCTGATGCCCTGTATCTCCTTGTCTCTCTCGCCGGCCGGTTGAAACCCCACGACTGCCCTCATATATAATCACAGGTCCTAATCACAACTTTCATCCATTGCCCAAAAAAACGGGTCAACTTCCCCAGGATCAGTGATGCCCAGGACGCGTGAGGTTTCTGTCAC
The DNA here is from genome assembly GCA_013420905.1 of Collybia mongolica. Taxonomy (NCBI): domain Eukaryota; kingdom Fungi; phylum Basidiomycota; class Agaricomycetes; order Agaricales; family Clitocybaceae; genus Collybia; species Collybia mongolica. The sequence continues at coordinate 3,340,934 of JAAXNY010000004.1, forward strand.
CGATAGGAGCCTTCGTGGGGGAGGCCAAAATGACTCCTCGTGAGTGTCTCTCTCAGAACTCCCCAATTTCGGAGCCAACATATACGATCAGGAGCAGTAGGGAATCGTCCCCCAGACGAGTAAGCCAGCGCTTGTTTATACGTAGAAATACATTTAATGGTCTCTGCTTAGCCAAAAAAACGCTCGTTCTCACCGACCTCTGATGACGGAGACCTCGTCATCCCACCGATTGCAGATGACGATACCCCCCCGCCGCCTGAGCGTCCAATTATTCGTCAACCAGTTGCATTCGCATGGAATATGTCGTCCTCAATATCCAGCGACCCAGCTCCATTGAACACCTATCAGGCCTCCCTTCCGAACGCATCGGCTTTGAGCAGCGCGTCTTTTCTTCCAGGTCAAGTGCCCGTCAACCCACCTCCAGCCAAGCACAAAACTGCGGCTAAGAAAGGGGAAAAAGCGACAAAGAAACGAAAGACCACCGAATACTCAGGGCAGACCACTCGTTTTCGTCTGTCAGCGTATGATCCCACAACAAGCACCGAACCTCCACTACACCACGGTTCCGGCCCATATTCTGCACAATTTCGGGCTACGCCATCTGAATCTAGTTATCAATACTCTGCCGCATCGTCCCCTACACCCACTCTGACTTCGTTGTATGGCTACGCTGATGGGGACTCTGGCATGTCGATGTCCCCTAATCCTCAAATGCCTTCGGTCGAGGAGACACGTACTACCAATGCTAGACGAGTGAAGCCCACAGAAAAGAAGGCCCCCAAGAGGAAGGCAACAACGTCCAAAGCAAAAGCGAGGAAAACAAAGGTTTCCGCGACACCACATGCATCCACGTCCACGTCCACGGCATCACCTCACAGCCATATTGACGATCTGTCGACTAGCATGATTCCCAATACGAACAGGTACTATCGTCGCAACTATGAAAGTGACATGTACTCTCAGGATTCTGAAGATACAGGATATCTGAGAGGAGATGACCGATATCACAATAGCATAGAGAAAGCTCTGTCAGATCCACTCATCGTTGAATCATTTACTCAGAATCCACCCTCACGGCCTTCTTATCCCAACAAGTCAACAGCGAATCCTGCTCAAGAACAACAATCTGGGGGAGGAACGACCGGTACGTGCCAAAGAACACCAACTCTCTGACCCGACCCAATTTGAAGTTCCCGACCCAGGAGCCCGACGACCAATTCGGCAAATAAGGATGGTCACTATCCTTATACAAGACCTCCGTAGTGGAACAACAGATCATCAGCTTGCCGAGGTAAAGATTCCATTAAAGAATGCTGATGACCCACTAGACGGATTTTGGGCCGATGCAAAGGAGCTAGTAAGGCTATCCCAATCTTTCTAAACATTGTAGTCATGAGAACCTCATCTGTCCCACAGAGTGAGAAGCTTCAGGCGAGTCCCTGTAGGATCGATGGTATCAACGTATCTATATTTGGAATACAGCATTCTAATATCAAATCTATTAGGGCCCGCCAAGGTGTATACCCTTCGGGGGAAATATCGCCAATTCTTCTTGCGTGTATCAGCCGACAATGTTGATGAATACATATCTGCGAACATTGTCATAAAACCAGACCGAACTTTGAATGTTGTTGTGGAAACGGTTCGTGATTTTCCCAAAAAGAAAGTTGGACCAACCCGCCTTCAACTAACCACCCGTCGCAGCTCCTTCCTCCAGGAACTTTACCCAAACCACCACAAATACCCAGAGATCTACAGACGCCCTCACCAGAAGTATATGACCTAACCTTGGACGAACTTCAAGACAGCGCAACACATGGGAACTACCGACGCCCAACCTCCCCCCTAAAAAAATCGAGGTTAGATCCTAGCGCTAGGGAATCTCCCCGACAGTCGCCTTCCCCAAGTCATCCGTCGCCCTACAGGTCGGACCGTCAGAAGGAGAAAGAAAGTAAAGTCTGGGAGCCGAGGTCTCCCTCCTCGTCACAGAACGTCATTCGTGACTATCGACCATACGGCTCGCCCACTTCAGATCAGGAGTCTGAGAAAATACACCAGCTTGTCTCATCTGCCACGGACACCCTCATTCAGAAAGAGTCCGGACTAGTCGAGTTCTTCAGAGCTCGGGCAGCTCCACAACGAGCCTCGGAAGTCTTAAAGCAGTACCAATTTGTTCAAAAGTTGATTGACAAGTTGGTTGGCAAGAAAGCACCTTTCTTCACGGCTCATTATCTCATTGAAGCGGTACGTGTCAAGGGCTCCACCTTCGATGATGTTGACATTACTTTCAGAGCCATATTACCCAAGCACTAAAAATAGACGATCCAAAGTTTGTTTCGAACTGTACCGAAACGCTTAAGCTTTTGGAACTATATGGTGTCAACGGGAAGCGCGGCGAGGATCCCGCCGTTCTTGAAATTCTCAACGATGAGACTGATCCGGAATATAATGCCAAACCAATTAAAAGGCTATTACATCTGCTGCGGGATACCGACGAAGCCTGGAAGAAGCGACATCGAACCAGCATGACCACTGACGAATCGGAAGGAGACAGCGACCAGAGTCCAACTTGAGGACCTACCTTCGTACTCATCTATAACGGAGCGCTCTTGGCTTCGGTGTACTGATGGGCAGACACAGCGGGATATATATCCTTATTAAAATTTCTTCCGCAGGCCTCCGAGGTCGGACGACGGGTACAACTAACCTATGAAGATGGAAGACTTTCCTTGTGCGCGCAAGAGATTCACAAACACACCTACCTGAGCATCACTGATGTCGTGTTTTGCGTCCCAAAGGTCCAAGCTGGTCTTGAAGCGCTTTTGTTTAGGACCAGACCATATTACCGGACAGCGTATAGGATAGAAACCTCTTTAAGACGCTGTCTCCCCTACCATCTAGTACCAGTAAACCATAATCTAATTACACTAAGTACACTAGTGAATAAATGTCACTAGCCTTGACAATCAAAAAGTGTTTTGAAGCGGCGACTGAACTGCGGCGCGTTTACTGATCAGCCTTCAACGCGTACGGTCACTAGTACTGTATCTGAGATCATGTCGTCTAGCATCGAACTCATCAACCCCAAGGCTGAAAGTGTTCGGAGGGCGGCAGCTCTGCAGGTATATTGCTCCTCTTTCCTTGATTTTTAACTGGTAACATCAGGCTCCAGGTAAATACCAATGGAGCCATGGGTCTCGCAAATGTGGTCAAGGGGAATCTAGGTCCGCTATTCATACCGTTGTGTGCAAAATTAGCCAAAGTTGATATATTCTTATCACAGGTCCGAGGGGAACTCTTAAAATGCTTGTGGACGGTGCAGGCCAGATTAAAATGACGAAGGATGGAAAAGTTCTACTGTCAGAAATGCAGATTCAAAATCCAACAGCTGCTATGATTGCTCGGACGGCTGTTGCGCAAGACGATCAAGTCGGGGATGGCACAACGTCCGTAGTGCTATTGGTCGGAGAACTTTTAAAACAAGCCGATCGATTTATTTCGGAGGGAGTTCATCCTACCGTCATCGGGGAAGGGTTTGATCTGGCCAAAAAAGAGGCCCTGTCAGTGCGTTGTTATGTTCATGCTCTGTTCCTTTCATTCTAAAAAAAACGCTATTCGGGCCATAGTTCCTCGATGGATTCAAACAGCCTATCAAGCTTGACCGTGCAACCCTGATCAACGTCGCATACACCTCACTTTCCACGAAAGTAAGCGCGTCGATGGCTAAACAACTCGCAGCAGACGTTGTAGATGCGGTTACCGCTGTGCGTCCGCCCCAGCCATCAGAAGGTCGGCATTTGATGGGACAGGCGTTCAGTTTTGCTAATTCCTTACAGGTGCGAAGGATCAATGGAGGGATCCGATCGACCTTCATATGGTGGAGATCATGAAAATGCAACATCGAACCGCATCGGAAACGCAACTTGTTCGTGGCCTCGTCCTTGATCACGGTGCAAGACACCCTGATATGCCAAAACGTCTCGAAAATGCGTTTATACTAACATTAAATGTGAGCTTGGAGTATGAAAAGACGTAGGTCTTCCCTCATTCGCCTCCGGATGTTTTACCCTTACATAAACACCTATTTCCAGTGAAGTCAACTCCAGTTTCTTCTACTCTTCTGCGGAACAGCGCGAAAAGCTGGTCGAGTCTGAGCGACGATTTGTTGACGCCAAAGTTAAGAAGATTGTCGAATTGAAAAATCTGGTGTGCGATCAGGCAGTAGATGGAAAGGAGAAAAAGAAAAGTTTCGTTATCGTCAACCAAAAAGGAATTGACCCTCTGAGTCTCGACATCCTGGCCAAAAACGGAATCTTTGCTGTTCGAAGGGCAAAACGACGAAACATGGAAAGGTACGCCATATTGCCCAATCCTTTGACACCGGAATATTCACGCCTTGCCAGAATGCAACTCGTCTGTGGTGGTATTGCACAAAATTCCGTCGATGACTTGACCCCATCCATCCTTGGTTGGGCAGGCCTCGTCTATGAACACACATTGGGTGAAGAGAAATTCACCTTCATCGAAGAAGTCAAGGCCCCGAAGTCTGTCACACTCCTCATCAAAGGGCCCAATGCGCACACAACACAGCAAATTCAAGATGCTCTTCGAGATGGATTGAGGGCAGTGAAAAATGCAATTGAGGATGAGGCCTTGATTCCGGGTGCAGGTGCATTTGAGGTAGCGTGTTCCGCCCATTTGAGTGGCCCAGTGAAGAAGTCTGCCAAAGGTCGCGTCAAAATGGGTGTTCAGGCATTTGCAGATGCTTTGCTGATCATCCCAAAGACCTTGGCGCAGAACGGTGGCTTTGATGTTCAGGATGTGGTAGTTTCCCTCCAGGTATGCTATTTCTTGCCAACAACTTATCTTGGGTTAAATTCATGGTTAAAGGATGAACAAGCGGAGGGAAATACTGTAGGGATCGACCTCCAGTCTGGAGAGCCATTCGATCCTACCGTGGAAGGAATTTGGGACAACTACAGAGTGAAACGACAGATGCTTCATTCATGGTAAGTCAATTACCAATTGCCCCGAAACACTCGGAATCTCAAGATGCTCTGTAGTTCTGTCATTGCAGTGAATCTCTTATCCACAGATGAGATCCTGAGAGCTGGTCGTACCTCCCTGAAACCCGATGGTCAACAATAGATGTAAAAAGAGGCGTAACCACAGTATCTTAATTGTCAGGTAACAAGATAATGTTTGTATGAGCTTCTTTAGACTCAATCTCAATTCTGAGAAACCATTTCATGTGGCGGGTCTCGAGAGATGATAGATAGTAATACATCGATGGTGCCTTTACGTCAAGAAACCGATCATAGTATTGATACACTCTCGGACACAATTACATTTATCTGGTAAGTTAGCTGATAACAAGTAATGCACTCGAACTATCGACAGCGTAGGTGTGTGAGTAATAAATAAAATGATGTCCGTCGTGTGGTAACATCATGCATCCGAAAGATCGGAGCAAGAATCCCAACCAGCGTGAATGAAGTTGGGAGTAGGACCGGGCTCATCTGCCGTGAAGGTTGTTGTTTTGGGATGAAAAACAGTTTTAGCAGTAAGTCCGGGGTAAGAATGGTGAAGACGGTGTGATGGGTGATCTTCGTCATCTGACGAAACAGCAGATAGGTATCCGTCTGAAACCGGCGTAAAACGGTCAACCGAGGCATCTGACATATTAGCATCACCCTGCGAGCAGAAAAAAATCAGCTTGCGAACCGTCAAGTAGTATCATAGGGGCAAACCTCTGCATTGGAATGGCTGGCTTCCGTCCATATTGTGTAGGGGGGACCCATACGCCCATTGCGGGTTGTTGTGATACTATGATGCTGTTCTGCCTTTGAATAGGTTTCGGAGATGGATCGTCGATCTAATAAGCCATTCGAAACTGACTTCTTTCCAGGCGATTCTCGTTTCTCGATGCTAGACTCCCGAGTGTCATTACAAGAAGACGTCGAAACAGACATCCACCGGCGTTTGGCGAAATTAAATGGGGAGGGTTTGAACGTCAACGCTCCGCGAGGTAAAACAGCAGCAGGAACCAAAAGTGACGATAGAACTAGATCGACAGTTGATTCAGCCTCCACAATTGTGGCAGGGGGTGACTGCATGTCCTCTGGTGTGACAGGAGGCCCATCGTCCTCCGAAGATGATTCATCCAGAATCATGGGTCCCGCCCAGGCTTGACGTGCATAGCTAAGGGGATTTGGGTTGGAGAATAACCTGCCTCCTTTGAAGCTCGAGGCTGGACGCGGGAGTACCTTCTTGAGAGGTGGCATGTTTTCTTCGCGTCGTCGGTAAGCCCTCTTGGTGGGCAATTCTTCGAACTGGATATCGTTTTCATTTACTCGTTTTCGACGTGGGGACGTCCAAGTGCCCGCAGCATTTTTCTCCTCTTCCGCCTCTTCGCGATCCTTAGCCTTTCCACGTTCGATGGCTCGTTCCGCGCGCGACAACACGGTACGAGGACTGTCCTGCACGTTTGTTTTCTTCCTAGACACGGAACGGGGTTTCTTCTCAAACCTTCCGTTAGGGTTCCTAGGCTGCGGCATCATATCCTCCTTTATCTGCGACGCGTTCTCCTCAACCTTAACATCCACTGAGGGAGAGCGCAAGCGAGGCCGTCCTCGTTTACGTTTCTCCCCAGTCGGCGGGTGTGCAGGCTTGGGAAGACTGTGGCGCTTCTTCCGTGGCGCTTCTGCAAGAGCTTTTCGGGCTTTAGCAGACATCACCCCCAGGCCAGCGCCAAGCTCGGTTTTCCGCCGTTTCACCGGGCGCTCACTGGAAGTGTCATCGCGCTTCCTTGATTTTACTTTTACCGAGACGGACGCAGACGTAGACGCGGCAGCCGCTAACTTGCGGTCTAGAACGGGCAATGCCTTGTGTGTGACACGCCTTGTGGACGATTCCACAGGCGTTGCTTCTTCCCGCGGCGTAGGCAGGAAATTCGTTCCGTGGGGGGCAATTCTACAAGGCCATGGTTGGCAGTAGATAGCGAGGTGACGCATGCATCTGAACAAGACAAAAATGCCATCAATATGGTATATGGTATGAAAGGAGATGTTGAGGACAAACCGTGGGCAGTCCTGCTTGTTCTTTTTCTTCCTCGGAGAACTTTCAATTCCTAGACCCCACACGATTTTGGAATCCACAGAGATGACTGGCAGAACATTGGAGCATGTGGCGCAGAGGGGGAGAGGTTTACCATCTGGACCTCTCGGCACCTCACGTGGAGGGGGTGCCTCCTTCGCTATCTCTGAAACATTTGCAGTTGCAGGACGACCCCTCAAAGTCCGCGGCTCTGTTTCCTCCTTCTTTATTTCAACATCCTCTTTTCCAGCTCCATTCCGGCTTTTCACCGGAGTTGGTACTGGTGTAGAAACCTCCTTGCCTTTGCCTTTGTCTACGATTTTCTTGGCCGAGAGATGGAGTGAAGAAGTGGCGCGCGTAACGCGTTTAGCACCTGCGCTGGACGTTTCGGGAGGAGATGCGGTATCCAACGGGGGTGTAACGAGCTGTTGGTTAACCTCAATATTGTTTGTTTCATTCTCCTTCGCTTTCTGTCGACGTGTTGAAATTATGGAGCGGTAAGGAGATGAGCTACTGCTATTTCGTTTCGTAGGCGTGGGCAGGGAGTCTCCTGATAGAGAACTCAACGAGGAGGAACACGATGGTAGCCTCGATGAATCGGGTGCGGGGGTCATCAAAGGAGGCGAAGATTGTGCGGCAGAGGGGGCAACCGAAGGAGTTAACGATGTTAGTTCGGAGGTGCTATCGATTTCCATCGTCAATTCTATCTCCATGTCGCCGGGTATGTCCTGAGCACCCGCCAGTGGTATATGGTCATCATCTTCATTGTCACTTTCGTCGCTGTCATTCTCCTTTTTCCTCAAGACGGCATAAACCCCACGGCGTGTTCGGCGCTCGTTCATGTTGAAATTGGGCATGGGATCAGCTTCGTCGACTTCGGTATCCGAATCGCTCGAGGATGTGTCTGAATCCGAATCCGAGTCCGAATCCGATCCAGAATCAGGCTGAAGATCCTCTTCTGCATTCTCCGGGGCATACCCTCCTCGACCTCGCTTCTCACAGGTTTCGCAGAGGCAATGTCTGTTTTTTCGTCCAACTAAAAGAACATGTAAATGGCATATGGTGGTATGATAGAAGATGGCTTACAATATCCATCACCATAATGTGCAGTAATTTCCTCACCAACAGCAATGGGCCTGAGAACGCGAAATGTGATATATTTTCCCTCGCGGAATAATTCACAGTTGTTATCACAGTCATGCTGTCATGGGACTAGTCAGGGCGAACTAGGAGTGAACTGACACCTATTACTCACGTTGACAAATCGGGCCGGCCCCAGAAACAGATGATTCTTCTTCATCTGCTTGGAATGTATGACACTGAAGTCCCTCCGAATATCAGAATTCCTGAGGTCCGTCCGTTTAAGTTCCTTATCCTCCTCGTCAGTGAGGTTGGCCATAGAACCCTTGAGCTCGGTTATGACAGTCCCAGGGGCGAGGTTGCGTGTGGCTAAAATACATAGTTCTGATTTCCCAGTACGATGTGAATAACGTGAAGTGTGAGCAATCTCAATGTAGCCTGAGGGATTGTAGAGCTCGAAATAGCGCGAAGCATGGCTATGGAATGACAGATGAGGTCAGGGAGGTTCTAGCATGAACGCTAGTAGAACACACGTGGCAAATGCATTGATCTGCTTTTGGGTATATGACTTGAGGTAGTAGCGAATGGCGGGGAGTCTGTTGGACACCTCAGCGGAGGGCAGGAGATAACACGATAGCAGAACGCACGCAAGTAGGTCATCAACGGCCTGACGAATGACATGTTGAAGAGGGCCCTTGAAGACAACAAGCTGGAGAGTTTATGGGATACCAATGCAGCGCGTCGTACCGAGATGAGGCGCGAAAGACCCGGGAAGAATCAACGTGCTTACGCGTCGAACTATCTGGAGCAGGTCTTGAGCGTCAGTCTTGGGAAGTCTTCGCGACGAATCCATCTTGTGTACGAGTAGCGGTACGGTCCCGGTACCGAGCTTTTCGACGAGGAGATGGCTGAGAAAGTCGTCATCCTTGGAGAGGTCTCTCATATTCATAATCTTGGTCGGACGCCATGTGAGAGACCCTTTCACAGGTGGTGCGCTGGCCGTGGTGGCAACTGGGGCCATCGGGGGAGACCTTGTCGAGACTGACGTGTCGAAGGATGATGGGGAAGGGAGGGAGGGGGCGGGAGGGAGGTAGAGGAAACAAGAAGGGAAGTGAAGTGGTAGAAGATACCTGTGTCCCTGAGGCCCAAATGGACGCCTTGTTGTCACAAGGACAGGAAAATTGAGTGACGCGCACAGCTTATGTAACTATCCGGTGACCCTGAAAACTGATCGCGTTTTCAACCACCTGAGCAGCAAATTTCACCGATCCGTACACTTCGTAATTGATACAAAAACGACTACGTTTATATTGAAAATGATGTGTCTGTTACAAGTCATGGATTGAGCGCTACGGCCATGGACAACTCCACCCCCTCTCTTCCCCCCGATACCAAAGGAGCATACAGAGCACATTCAGGCACCGCCACGGAGACGGAGGACTAGACTCAATTTAGTACATACACACCAGCAGCAACAGGCAATGCAACTTACCCAAATGAAGGGTGCTCTCCTTCTGGATGTTGTAGTCCGAAAGAGTGCGACCATCCTCAAGCTGCTTACCAGCAAAGATCAGACGCTGTTGGTCAGGGGGAATCCCCTCCTTATCCTGGATCTTCGCCTTGACGTTGTCGATAGTGTCAGAGGACTCGACCTCCAAGGTGATGGTCTTTCCCGTAAGAGTCTTGACGAAAATCTGCATACCACCCCGAAGACGGAGAACGAGATGAAGCGTCGACTCCTTCTGAATGTTATAATCCGACAGGGTGCGACCATCTTCAAGCTGCTTTCCAGCGAAAATCAAGCGTTGCTGGTCGGGTGGGATACCTTCCTTATCCTGGATCTTAGCCTTCACGTTGTCGATGGTGTCGGACGACTCGACTTCCAGGGTGATGGTCTTTCCTGTGAGAGTCTTGACAAAAATTTGCATACCACCCCGGAGACGAAGGACTGTTCGGGTGTAAGAAAGATTATATGCACACAATTTTTTTTTGTAAGACATACCAAGATGAAGGGTACTCTCCTTCTGAATATTGTAGTCCGAAAGAGTGCGACCATCCTCGAGCTGCTTGCCAGCAAAGATCAAACGCTGCTGGTCGGGGGGGATACCCTCCTTATCCTGAATCTTGGCCTTGACGTTATCGATAGTGTCCGATGATTCGACCTCCAAGGTGATGGTCTTTCCTGTAAGGGTCTTGACGAAAATCTGCATACCACCCCGTAGACGAAGGACTAGAGGGAAAAAGGGGCGTTAGAAAATCTGTTCACATCTACATACAATTGATGACTCACCAAGATGGAGAGTGGATTCCTTCTGGATGTTATAGTCAGAGAGAGTCCGCCCGTCCTCGAGTTGTTTCCCGGCAAAGATCAAACGTTGCTGGTCAGGGGGGATGCCCTCCTTATCTTGAATCTTTGCCTTCACATTGTCAATCGTGTCTGAAGACTCGACTTCAAGAGTGATGGTCTTGCCCGTGAGGGTCTTGACAAAGATCTGCATCCCTCCTCGAAGACGGAGGACAAGGTGGAGGGTGGACTCCTTCTGAATATTGTAATCGGAGAGAGTCCGCCCATCCTCAAGCTGTTTCCCGGCAAAGATCAGACGCTGCTGATCAGGGGGGATACTATTGGGGCCTGTCAGCTGGGGGAAAAAAAAAATGCCTCAAAGCGAGGGAAATACGAACCCTTCCTTGTCTTGGATCTTGGCTTTGACATTGTCGATGGTATCTGAGGACTCAACCTCAAGGGTGATGGTCTTGCCAGTGAGAGTCTTGACAAAGATCTGCATGCTCTTCGGGAACCATGAGCGATGGCTTACATACGAGCGAGGAAGTGCCTACGTTTAGAATAAGAGTTGCTTGGTGGTGAATGATGGTGGTTGAAGTGAGAGAGGTGGCGGTTGCGTTGACAAAGGGCAATGCCCTTATCAAGGCATGATTTGTAATCTCACATGATGTGACTCATCACACCGGTACCCCAAATGACACAATAAAGTACCGTGGTGCGCATCCACATTACGCAACGTTTTGCTCAGAGGCTTTCATGATCAGTTCTACGTATGCCAGCGAGGCGCACAGAATGTTTTCTTTGACATTTTCTGTCGATATCCGAGTCGGGCTGAGCGCGTCGCTTTTTGCCGAAACGATGCAGGAGAGCTATTTCAAGCTACGACAGAACGTGCGACACGTCTATATCTCTGGACCGATGGCTCCTCGAGAATCAGAAATTTTCTTCTCGTCACACAAGACGAATGTTCTAAGCACACGACCTTTTTTTTTTTTTTGGAGGGGGAGCTCCACAACATAAACACCATTGATCCATGGCAACTGGCAGTACACAGCAGTGCCGACGGGTCAATGACTTCTGCCACATTGCAACTAAAGAAACGCCTCAAAAACGTCTTGTCATTGGCGCAACCATCAGAGGATTGATGTTACTCGCATACCCCACTTGTGACGACTAAGTATTTATTACCCAGTGCACACCCCTATTCGACATGTCGAAGGTCATCTTTTTCCGAGGGGCCACTTTAACCACTTCACTCCACTCGCCCCGAGCGCGTTTTCCCATCTAGCAAATGCTCTCCATAAACAATCAAGCTCCGAGGGTGTGGAAGTGCCTTGTCGGCGGAACACGTTGCTCGCTCCCCCCCCGTCATGGGTTACATTTCCGCGTTCACAGCTGGGAGTATGTTTTCTCGAGCCCCCGAATTGGTTTCGGAGCTAACAGGCGTCGCGTGCGAGCCGCATGGTGGTACTCCGAGCGAGGATGATCAAACTTCGTTCTTCAACAATGTCTTTCTCACAAAGCCTCCTTCTTTCCTCGGTCCTCCCCCGATGTCGGACGACTATGCGTTGTCTCATCTCATGTTAACTCATAACGATTGGTTAGAAGCGCGGACGGAGCGTGAGCCCCTGTGTATTCTACAATCTACCCCAAGACAATCCTTCTGCGAGATCTAAACTATGCCGTCCAATAATATCGCCGGTCTCGTCCAAACCCTCCGGCAAGCATGTGCATCGTTTATCCTCAAATGCTCTCATCTCCGAGTCACAATGTGGGCGTCGAAAGCTGGGCACCTCGTTACCGAATCTAGGACCCTTAGAAAGACATGTGAGCTTGAGGCATATTTACCATGCACCCCCGAAAGCAACAACGCTACGTCATTTGTCATATTGGTCCAGAAGCGCAATTTTCGTTAAAGGTTTTTTTCCAAGTTTATTTTTCCTGACGGGCGAATTGGTTTCGAAGATGATTCAATACCACAGAATGGGATTCCCGGAGCCCATAGAATTGTTCTTGGCCTGATGGCTAATTTTGTACAAGTTACATCTTCCATATAGGTCATCATGCAGAATAAAGATAAAGATCAAGGCTCGTGTGACAACGCGTCTGATACCAAAGGGGTTGGTATGTTCCATAATTACCGTCTCGTAATCCTGTATTCCCTGTCTATAATCCAAACCAGGGTCTCCTCCCCAGAATCACCTTCTCCTCGGATCAGCGGTCAAAATTCATAGGAAACTTCTCATCTACATTAACAGGCGAGCTGTTTTCTCCTCTCGCGCGTTCGTCGTCTTCGACGCCGGGAATCTCGCCATTTCTAGCGAGGTGATGCCAATATAGGATATCGCCAGCCGAGAGTTTGTGGGATGGAAGCTGTTCCTTCTGTTCCGCGGGTAGACCAAAGGGGGACGAGTGATGAGCAAGGGGTGGGGGGCTAGAGTCTCTAGACTGTGTAAATCCCGCGGAAGTGGGCCTGCTCAAAGGGTGGTAGGCATAGTGCGGTGGGACAGAGATAGGGAACGAATGAGGGCGATAGTGTTGTAAAAGTGAACCGGATGTGTGTGTGGGTGAAATGTATGGTTCTGACGAGATATAAGTGTGCCCACGGGGGAATGGGAAGGAGTCGGAGGCTCGGTTGGCTGACGCGAGGAGCGGGTCTGCCAGTTCAAGCGGAGGGGTCGGGAGATAATCCGTATAATGAGAGGGGGATGGCGATTGGGAGCGTGAAGGCTCGTAATCTTGATAACGAGCATCTATATAGCTCGCGTAGAAAGGGGGGGGGATAAATGGTGGCGCGTGCGGGCTCAACGTCGAGGGTGCTGGGTCGTAGGGAACCACCCCAGGCTCGTCAAGAACATAATGGCGTTCCGTGCCGACAATTTCGCTCGAATGGAATACAAAACGATGGCCATTTGTAGCACGATTTGTCACCGTGGTGGAAGAAGTACATCGAACACACTGGACAGAAATTATTAGTATTTTGCACGCGAAATGAACTTGATGAGGGGGGAAGAAGACCGACAGGGATCACGATCATATAGCCGACGGTAGCACCGCAACCATGGCAGCACATTGTTTGGGTGAGACACTCGCAAGTACGCGGGGGGATGTGCGACGTTGAGGTGGATGGCCGACACGAGATACTGGGCCGGAGGACATCGGGGTTGGACGTATACGCGGAGCAGTTTACAGGGAGGGCATCGGAGGAATACAAGGAGATGTTCGGGCGCAGAAGCAGAACGGCCTTTATGGGAGATTAAAATTATCGAAGCGACGTATTTCAGTTGAAGATCACAGACCTTCATGCCGCGATTGGTGAGGAAGGTGCCGCAGGACTTGCAGTCAAGGATCCAGACTTTGTGGGGGATCGGGGGAGGTGGCGGGGGGGAGGGATATGGGTTTGTGGGGTATTGGGTCGGGGCGGGGTGATCTCGCGATGTGTTATGTTGGTGGAGATATGCAAGCATTGCTGAGGGGGAAGAGGGGACGTTGTCGTAAAGAACGTGAAGAAAAGAAGGGTCATTCAGTGGACGAGGAGGGCGGGGTGACCTCGGATGGACAGAAGGCATAGGGAAGGGTGGGTAATGGAGAGAGCCACAAGAACCAGTCCCGCCCTGATATAATATAATATATATGTATATGTATATATATATATGTATACCTGTATATTACTATAGGTATGCCCGCGTAGATGGAGGAGGCGTTTCTAACTGGAAGCACTGTTTATATCGTTCCCCAACGGGTCAATCTGCCGATCGAACAATCACGTAAGCGTCCCTCATCTCACAACTACGACGACCATGCAAAACAACCTCGCCCTTCTCACCCAGTCCCACAAAGCAATCGCTGCAAAGAAAAAAGCAAAGCGTGAACAGATCAAGGAGATCTTATTCGACGATCATGCCCGCAAGTGAGTCTACGCCCTTTTTCCAACCGCACCCGCTAAACCATTCTTTCTCTCCCTCAGGGAGTTTCTCACAGGGTTCCATAAACGAAAACTGGCAAAGTCCGATGCAGCTAGGAAGAAAGCCATTGAACGAGAGAAGCAGGAGAGACTAGAGTCACGCCGTGAGGTCTGCTGCTCCTTCTCCATTCAGCAGTCTCAGCTCCTGTTGACCGATTGTTCTAGCAACGCCGCATGCTCAGAGAACGCGCTAAAGAAAACGCTGATGAGGTAGAGATGGCGTATGGTGCGTTACTGGGTAAGTTGTGTTGGTGACGCTGTTTCATTTGAATACTCACTCAACCCGAGGGGCTGTGCAGCCAATGATGATAGCGTGTGGTCCGGTATTTCCGGCATCTCAGATGAAAAGGGCAAGCAGAGAGAAGAAGAATATGAGGATGAGGAGATTTTAGCGACAGTGACAGTCGTCGAAGATTTCGATCCTGATTCGCTCATCCATGGCCCCCGCATCAAGACTGACCCAGCTACTCGCCAACCTCCATCGGTTGAGATAAAAGCAGCTGCTACTGCACTTCGTGACGCCACATTCAAGAAGAAATCAAAATCAAAAAAGATACGATATGAAACAAAAGACGCCAGAAAACTTGAACGAACGAAACAGCGCGCACGAAGAACAGAAAAAGCCGAGCTGGCCGGTGGGAAAGCTTCGCGGAAGAAATTTCCAAATGCGTCAAAGAAGAAGGGGGGCTCAAAACGATCATAGAAGGTGAGGGCTAGGAGCCGTTAGGGCGGACTAAACACTCCTCGACACTCCCCCAGTGCCTGCCCAGGATGGACGCGTTCCCCCTAGGCTTCCATACTCCCGTTGGACTCACTTACAGGCCTTCAATACGGCCTTTCGCTGTAATTCTTCTAGACGCGCGGCCGCGCTGCATTTCTACTTGTCCAGATCGATTATGGCTCGACCATTACGACCGAAAAAATGTGTTGACTAAACCACCCAAATATTTTCGAACATTTGATAAGCGATTTGGACCTGCTTACATTTCGTCTGTTCGACTCCAAAGGTCGGAACAAACCCGTCCGGTCATGTTCCCGATCCTGGTATGTAAGGACTTGGAGGGGTCGCACCAACTTGTTGATCATGAGGAACTATTGCCCCCATTCTCACTCGTTGACCTCATCTACAATCCTGGCAATCTCCTAGCCGTTTATCCGAAAGCAAGGCCTTGTGGGCACGCCATGACTGGGCTTGCCCCATGCATATAGACACGTCATAAATCGCACCGACATTACTCATTCTTCAGAATTATCACGCCTAGATAAATGGGCGTACACGGAATCGCTTCCTCCTTTCGGTGGCCCAGCACTCAGGATGGACAGAATCGTTGCGACTACCATTGCATATTGAACGTGTTCACATCGCTCGGAACGTGGACAATAACAAACTGAGAATTGGGGGCTAAAAGATTGTCTATATGTCTTATTTCCATTAAGTTTGAACTCCTTGCGTATACGCTGGTATAAGAATCGTTTACATTGAGTCTGCAGAACAGTTGCCTTGATCACTTATGCTTGCATTTGTTTCTCTGGATGGCATTTTATTTTAGGCGTGTGTACACTTGTCACACTAACACTAACGTGTCAGACGTCACGCATCACGGTTTATTTCTAGCGCGCATTGAGCTCGTTGCAATTGACGGTGACCACGCACACAGTAATCCATCTGTAGCGCCCGCATTCTACCCCCCAACAGCTGGACTGTCTATCTCTACTCCATCATGAACTCCCTTTATACTTCGGGCGTTCGCCAAACTAATTCGCTTCATGCTGATCTTGAGCGACTGCGCGGAGGGGACAACTCTGCATCGCTCCTGGGTGCGTTCTGCTTAGGCTTAACAACTCCAATTTTGATGAGCGTCTTTGTTAGGGCAGATATCAGCTTCGCTAGCTGCTATGCATCGGACCATTGACGATTACGACTCAATGGCAAAACGAGAAATTATCAAAGCGAAACAGGAGAAGGCACAAATGTCGGGCGTTCTATCTGCATGTGCTTTCAAAAAGTTGACAAAGATGCATAATACTCTGCAGGCGGGTGCAAAAGTTTAGAACAGACTATACAGAGCTACGAAGTCAATTTGAAATGCTAAAATCTGAAGCTGCGGCAGATGTGCGTCATCCCTGTACCCTCTCAATTCATGACCCTTTAACCTCTAATCGTACAGCAAGCGGCCGCACAAAGAACAGATCTCTTTTCGTCGTCTGCAACCCTCGCATCCCCATCTGATACCCGCCGACGCTTCCAACCCACGCATCCACAACAATCAACACTCCACCCTGGCTTACGGCCGCAAGGTGAACAACACTCAGAGTCCCCATTCCGGGGCCCCACACCCCAACCCGGCTTTGGCAGTCGGGAACACCATGCACTAGACGAACATACATTTATACAGAACACTGAGAACCGGCTAGACGAATTCCTAGCGCAGGGAAGGGAAGTGCTAGACAACCTCGTGGACCAACGGAATATGCTGAAGGGTACTCAGCGGAGGCTGTTAGACGCTGCAAATACTCTTGGGCTTAGCAGAGATGTTATTGGATGGATTGAGAGGCGAAGGTGCGCCTTCACTTACCACCTTTGTTTCAAGTTTGATCTGAGGATTTTGCAGTACGCAAGATATGTACATTTTCGTCGGTGGAGCTATCTTCACGTTCTTTTGCTTCTACTTGATCTGGCGATACTTTGGATGAAACCCTCGCCCTCCTTTTGATGGATATTTTTATGTAGTAGTTCCACTAATCATGATTTGGTCTCTCTTCAGACACTCGGCCTTCTCAAACTGCTCGCAACAATTTTATTACGGTTCGAAGTCTCTTGCATCACATTCACCTGAAGGCATTTTATAGCTCTACATAACGGGCGCGTCACACACAGTATTTCTCGGGAATATCTCTACTATGCACCACGTCGTGAAGGCGACTTAAATTCTTAGGGCTGCCCCAGGCAGGACTTTTGTACATGTTGCCATAAATACTAATTGAGGATATTAATAAACGACTTGCACATTCCACAACTGATTGGAGGCTGACACCACACATCAAGCGCGAGAACGAAGTAGGATTAAGTGCCGAGCCACAGGTGTAATTACTCAAAGTAATTCGAATTAGATTATAATATTGCCTCAACAGCCTTAGCTGCCATGCGACAAGCGCTTAGTGGGTATCACGTATAAAACGCACTGGTTGCTAGTGCCAGTGCCTGCCTTTTATTCTCTCCCCCTCTGCTGTCACGGTACACCATAGCATGCGTATTCACGTTTTCCACACCCTGCTCGTAGGATGGAGCTTCCTTCTCCTTGCTGCTGCCATCCCTAGTCATAACATCTACAGCCTTACAAGTGTGTCTGGTTCATATTTCCTCGTCTCATATTTACTTACAGTGTATCGCAGCTTTTGGACACCCCTTGCAACGTAAATATTGCCTTGGAGGTGCTGTTTTGACTAATAGCTCATCGATTCCCCCCCTCCCCTTAGTGCCGTTCGGGGCCCTGTTTGCACCTAAACCAGTTGATTTCTGGGATGCCGCGAAACAGCTCAGTGAAAAAGTCAAGATATATATAGAGACCAAGCTCAATGAGGCTGCCACCAACATTCCTCTTGCAGCAACCAAAATCACCGAATTCAAGGAAGCGGTAGCGAACGCTGTGACCGCTTCAAACAAACTCCGCGAAGATATTGAGACCGGTGTCAAAGAACACCTTACCCTCGACCAGATCTCCCATATTTTATCTGAAGAGTTTGATCTTATATTTCAAGAATTACAAGGAGAGTTCCCTGAGGAGCTCCCTGAGGACATTGATAGTCGGCATGCGGAGCGAGTCAGGATAGTATCTTGGGTCATGGACAAAGTTGAAAACTCTCTTGTCAAAGTCACTGGCTTATGGGGAATCTCTGAGCCTCATACGAGAATGAGGTTTCAAGAAATAAAACTGCACGTCACAAACGTCGTTCTTGTTGCCGGTGTGCCTTCTGTAACGCTGCGAGGGTATTCGGACTAAACTCACGTCCGTCTTCAGGTCACATTGCAGACACACACCCAGTTCTCACTGAAATGATTATATTTTCCGGAGCAGTGATGCTGATGCCATCGTCATTAATATTGCGACCTTTCCTAGGACTCTTTGGCTTTGGGCCTTATGGTCCCGTGAAAGGTGTGTAATATTCCTTTACATGCATTAGGTTGGCTTAGCATATATGGCAATCCAGGTTCGATGGCTGCTTGGGCCCAGCGCCGTTTCTTTGGCGGCTTTGTTAGCTCAGGAAGCTGGTTCTCTATGCTGCAGGCAGCGGGTATGCTCAACGCTGGCTTTTGGGTAAAGTTATGGGCAAGAATCCTGGTCATGCTTGGTATAACTGCGGGTATCAGCAGTGTCGTGAAAGGAATTGCACACTGACCTGTCTTTGATTTGATTCTTGCCACACATGAACGTCGAATTGAAAGTGACTCGATATTATAATAGATACCTGTTTGTATATATGACACATCAGAAGCAACATGGGTTGACGATGTGGGAAAACGACTGCACAAATTGACTGACCATGTTTCCCAACGGGATACTTCTACCACTCCTAGCGCCAGAAATGGACCGGTTAAGTGCTAAGAACATAAGTCATTTACGTCACTAAAAATAGATTGGATGTATTTATCTTATTTAGGAGCCTCTAACACGCGTGCGTTGATCTGATTCAGAGTCGCCAGTTACCGTTTACTTCTCTCAGCATACAAATTTACGTTTTCCACACCCTACTCGTGGGGTGGACCTTCCTTCTCCTGGTTGCAGCCATCCCAAGTCGCGACGTCTATAGCCTTTCGAGTTCGTTTTCCGACCCTGTTTCTTCTCGTACTAATACCACGTTCCAGCTTTTGGGCATTCCTTACCATGTAGGTATCAAGATAACCGTTTTGAATAATGCCAATGGCTCACCAATTTCCCAGTATCGTTGGAGGCTCTATTCGCGCTTGAATCTGTTGATTTCTAGGATACAGTAAAACAAATTCAGCGAAAAAGTTGCCAAATTCAATGAGGCCGCCACCATTATTCCTCTTGCGGCAACAAAAATTGGGGAACTCGAGGAAACAATGGCTAACGCTGTGACCGCTTCAAACAAACTCCTTGAAGCTATCGAAGCTGTTGTCAACTTAGAACACCTTACCCTCGATCGGACCTCAAATATTCCATCTGAGGAGTTCGATCCTATACTTCAAGAATTACAGGGAGAGTTCCCCGAGGAATTACATGAGAACATTGATAGTCGGCATGCGGAACGAGTCCGGATAGTATCTTGGGTTATGGACAAAGTTGAAAACTCTCTTGTCCAAGTCACTCCGACTCACAGACTCATGGGGATTTCCCGAATCTCATACGAGAATGAGGTTTCAGGAAATCACACTGCATGTTACAAATGCTGTCCTTGTAGCTGGTATGCCCTTCACATTTCTGCGAAAATAATCGGGCTATACGCACGTTGGTCGCATCGCAGACTGACACCCAGTCTTGACTGAAATAATTATATCTTCCGGAGTAGCAATGTTGGTGCCATCGCCATTGATATTACGACCCTTCCTGAGACTATTTGGCTTTGGGCCTCATGGAGTCTGGACCTATGAAAAGTGTGTTTTATCCCTCGATGCTGGAGTCAGAGCTGGGGCTTATCATTGTGCCAAACAAGGTTCACTAGCTTCTTGGGCCCAACGTCATTTCTTTGGTGGGTTTGTCAGATCAGGAAGCTAGCTCTCAAGGCTGCAATCAGCAAGTACGAGAGGCTCCTGGGCATATTTGTAGGCAAAAACGGTTGATTCGCAAATATTGTAGTGCCGTGTATGTATTCGGGCATTTTACATCATATTCAGGATTGAGGAGCCGCTCGATATCAGTTACAGTAGACATGCCTTGAGCTATCGAGTTTCTGCTATCTTGATGGTGAATTTAGTATATAGTCTTTGTTTGTCGATAGCGATAACTCAGTGATACACTGGAGCGAAGAGCTTTTCATCATGTTTTCTGTCCCCTACCACTTCCACTTTGAGACCAACACCAGCAGGGACACATCCCTCCCCGAAAGCTGCCTCAAGTGCCAATTTGGACTGAAAACCAGAACAATGCATAGGAAGGATATACGTCGGCGCAGGGCGCAGGGTCTTTGATAAGAACTCTACCGTTGGAGAAACCCTCGGTGAGAATTCTGGCCCGGCGAGGTGCAGGCCACCGACCACCTGGAGCATTCGTTGTGGACCTATGAGATTGCGGTCATAAAACCGCTTACCATATAGATCGGCCGCTTGAACACGTCAATTGCATCTTTCACGACATTTACTATCCCTGCGTGAGAGCAGCTGTCGGAGTCTCTCAGCCATCACAGCTCCCCTTCGGACGAGAGTGCTCACGCGCTAAATATCACCAGACCTTTGCCAACGACATCGACGGCTGCATATCGCTCATCCATAATATGCTATTTTCGATTCGTCAAGTTGCACCAACGCGGGAAAAATTCCATACCTGCTCCTTGGTCCACTTACCGCCCTCAGGACCTTCGATCCATCTCACACCACCAAGTATACCTGTTTCAAAATCCGTTACGCGCGGGATCTCTCCACTCACCCAAACTGTGCCCCCTGCAATAGCGTGTCCTTCCGAATGCTTCTCAAGTATTCCTCCCGCTTTCTCGATGAGGTCAAAGGTTGGATCGGCAGGAAGCGCACACAGGACCTTATCGTAGGCTGGGCCTGGAGCAATTCCACGGGCATAGGGACGGTCAGGGTGTACATCCACGATGCATGGGTTGCTGGGTGTTGACTCTCTGATTTTGAGGAAGGACAGAAGGCCACCAGTATGATCACGATGCCAGTGGGATGTCGTAACGCACTCTATCTTCTGCACGGGGATCTTCATGGCAGCGACATTTCGGACGAGGGATTGAGAGTCTGGCCCTGTGTCAAACAGTATCAGATGCGAATCCTTGCCGTCTAATTCTGTTTCCTTGAATTACGATATTATTGAATATGAGGATTTTTATATGGTGTTTTGAGTTCGGTAGGCGCTTACAATGAGAGCTGCGAATCCATGAGCTCCTAACGAGAAGATTAGCTGTTCCTTGACCGTAGGCTGTCTTCTGAACACATGCCACAGCAAAAATCATCAAGTTCTATTACAGGCACGCCTGTGACTTCGTCCGGCTCAGGATAAAGCTGGACATGTTGAGGTGTTTCATGAGTAAAACCGGGAGGAAGTTTCGTCATCCTATAGATGGATAGATGGGCATTTAGAGCCGGTAAATTACTGATCGTTATATGAGAGGCACACCATTCGATACAGTTGTCGACGAGGAATGTAATTGTCAATTTGCTCACCGAAGCGATTGGTGGTGACATGGTAGGGTGAGAAATCAAATTGTCTGGGTCAGACAAAAAACCGTGGCCCGGAACGGCATGTTTCTGGTGGCTCATTCTTGATGTAGAAGATCACTGAATAGGTGGCAAAGTGCAGCAGTCCAAACCGTCAAAGAGAATAACATTATCTAGAGTCATGACTCTGGAACCCCGGAAAAGATAAAAAGAAATGCAGAGACGAATTTTGGTGACTTGTGAAGTCATGCATATGGTATCAAAGAAAGAGACTCGGCCATGGTCTACAATTGATATACAGTTCTCAACGAAAGAAAACTACACCGCCGACAGTAAAGTTAGTGAGGATTCCCCCCTAGATGTCATTATATACGGTGAAAAGTGCCAGCAGTATTCATGTTGGAAATAAGAAAGAAAGCTCTATGAGCGTTGCCTAAGAGACGGATTGATGAGCACCATAATGATTCATCGAGAGAATGCGACTTACGCCATGCCACCATAACCCATCGCACTGCCTGACTCTGCAAGTTTTCGTGCCCTGAATGCCTAGAGAGAGCGGGGGTTTAACACGAAAAAAAAAAAGGAAACATGATAGAAGCTCCATACCTTGCGGTACTTTGTGCGCTCGTACGTAACCAGCCCTACAACAATCAAAGCAATCACTGAAATACCAGCGAAGACTCCAAGGCCAATCGGAAGAACTGATAACTTTTTGCCAGAAAACTGATAAGGTTCTGCTGATTCGGATGCTGCCGCAGCAGACGCTGCTGCTGGGTCAGTTGCGGTTGCGCTGGTGTTGTTATCCGCTACTGTGGTGCCGGACGCTGGCGTCTCCTGTGTTATAGGTGACGTGGTTGTAGGAGTCGTAGAAGAAGCCAGTGGTGTAGACGTAGTTACGGATCCAGCCTGGGTAGGCGTCCCGGACACAGTAGAGACACCCTAGAGATGCATCAAATTTCAGAACTACGAGTACCAGCAGTCGCGAGGCTTACAATTACACTGATTCCTGATTGAGAAGTCGTCACGGAGGTAGATGAGATAGCCGACGATGTGATTGAGGACCCTGAGGCTGTCGAGGTGCTGGTGGCCGAACTGGACGAAGGCACTGAGGCTGAAGCAGCAGTGTCGGTAACCGAGGTGGACGAGCTCGATAAGGTCGCTGTTTCAGAGGCTGAAGTTGAGCTTGAACCAGCGCTTGACGTGAGAGTGGCAAGAGTGGAGGTCGGGGGCGCGGCGGAGGTGCTAATGGAGGTGGTCGTGACGGATTCCGAGGAAGCCGCCGTGGTAGTTGGCACGCCCCCACTGTCGCCTGAGCCTGACGTAGCATACCCAAGGGTACACTGCTTAACTTCCACCACAGCAGGCTTCCCATCTTTGTCCGTAATGGGCGTAAGAGTGATAACACATGTCTCAGTCAATGGACCAGCAATCCTGTGGAAGGTGAGGTGCCACCAAAAATAAATAAAGGGTGAGCGTACGTTTGAGTTGTGTGTACCGTCTGAAGCGTCGTTGCTGGGTTTTGGCGGGCACGAAGGGGCAGCGCATGGACTGAGCTGGACAGCAGAGTCAGAAAGCTAATAAGAACAAGGAAAGCTAGTCGATATGGAAGCATGGCGAAAGCCGAGAGCGGTGAACGTTGAGCCCGATTCCTGCGGTGTCTCGTAGATGGCAAGAAGGACGAGCGTCCTGAGTGGTTAAAAGATTGGAAGGGCCCCCGGGGCTTGAGGAATGAGGGGGAAGATGGAAAAATAAGAGAGAGAGATATGCGTTGCGACGTGCAAGCTAAGTGTTGATGCATTTTGGTCACCAGTGATCCCCTCGCGCCGGCTTTTTAAACTCCGACCATGGCAACAATGCGAACCGACAAAATGTCTATTTGCTCGTAATGCCACCCAACCACTGTATTTAAAACATCTATATATTTCTAGGTCTATCGCATACCCCCTTCCACCACTTTATAAGCCTTCCGCGCCCGTCTTCGTCCCCTTCGCCACCGTGACATCGCTCCGACTGCCCCCGCGATTCTCTGTGTGCCCCACTGTTCATATCCAATAGATACAACGACATTCACCATTGCAGCCAACAACAGCATCGTTCGTGCTCCGAATGGCAATGCCATCAAGTTCAATATATCTGAGATGATCTTTGGTGGCCACAACAGCACCATTACATTAAACAGTGACAACACGGTGATCGAGGTCATGAGCCAGCCTGATGTTAAATTGAGTCATATACAATCCCTTTGACGGGATCTGCGTACCATTAGTCCACATTGGCTTGCGGTAGGGGGGCCCAATGCTGAAAACCGCCGCAATCAGGATGTACTGGAAACATGAAACTAAGAAGAGCGCCGAGTTTTCGTAATTGGTGCTTTCCAATTTGTCGCCATGTGTCGGGTTTGATGGCGGTGGGGGAGTGTACCTATTAATAATTAGAGCAATCTAACCGAGGGGAATCGGAACAAGCGCTTACCACTCTTGACGCCGTACCCAAAGGTACGCCCAGACCTGCACAGCACCCGTGATGATGATTTGCCCGGTGATGCTCGCCAACACCTTTTTGGACACCAGACTCGCTGTCGGTGGCTTCGGATAGATACGAGAAAAAGGCAAAGTTCGACCCACTGCGAAAGAATTATACGTTTCAAAAAAATCTCCGGGCCTGACAGATTCAAGTATTCTTACTTGTGACAGCTATCGGAATGATGATGAACAAGTCGATGTAAAGGAACTACACATGATTTGTTTCAGCTCGATTGTCAAGGCAATTCCTTCCAAAGGACTGACCTGGAAATCCCCCAAAGAAGATGCAAATGAATACAATAGAGTGACCGAAGTAAATTGAATCAGGGAATAAAGTGCCCTGGAATTCAATATTTATTAGCGACAATCCTCGACGGACCATATACGGATAAAATTAGACTTACATATATTTGAAACAGCTGAAGCTTGTCACCAATGCCGCCCGTCCTTGTTTAATCACTTCAATGACACAACTAATATCAGGGGTACTTGTAGTGAATGGTGCTGCCACGCTAGCCTCTGCTTCTGACAATGAGATCCCGACGTCCGCAGCTTTTAGAGCAGCACAGTCATTGGCACCATCTCCGCACATCAGAACGGTGTATCCCAAGGATTGGAGACGCTCTATTACTTCATTTTTTTCGTCCGGAGACATCCGGGCAAATATTTGGGTTTTCACTAGCATCTAGATTTGGTTCTTGGTCACTCAATTTTTTTTAGGGAAGAATGCAGGTACTCACGCGTTGCAGGGTTTCGAGGGGGGCATGGTTAATCATCCATCTGAAGACATCGCCAGTTATAACCAGCGAATAGTCTTGATAGTTTATCTCGTCAGCCTCAACCGTGTGATGGGGGGGAGGGGTCAGAGGTTTAAGACTATAGTGGTCGAGCTTCCAAGAAAAGTCGTCCATGCATGACCATTCCAACTTTGATGCCGATATAGTAGAATTTCCTACGAATGCCGTGTTCATAAATTTGACTTCAGCTCTAGATTGTTAACCAGGGTACAAACCTCTTATAAACATCGGGGAGAAGACATGTGCAGTTTGATTGATGAGGTTGCATTCCCGAGCCACACTAACAGCTGTGAGTGGATTATCCCCAGTGATCATACGGCAGGCCAGATGTGCAGACCGCAAAGTCTGGATGGCAGGGGCAGTACTAGGCTTGAGTCTATTTTCGAAGATTATTAATCCAAGGAAAGTTAATCCTGATTCTGCTTGTTCTCTGCTCTCGCATGAGTGAATAATTCGTACAGGCAATTACTGTTTTCGGACCGTTTCATTCTCTGGGCTTTAAGCCAAGATAAACCCTCAATGCTTTTGCCCGCCATTGCGATGACGCGATATCCACGCTTTGTGTAATACGATAGAAGGTCGTCATAGTCCTGGGGGACTAAAATGGAATTCAGTCCATGATCCGGAATTGTGAGCAAAAGCCTACAGGAATCTCGGTCACAGATATCGACCATGACTTCTGGTGCCCCTTTTACATAAATCTCCATACTGGTGCTCTTGAGCCGCTTGACGACAACGCTCATTCGGCGGAGTGAGGACACAAATTCAAAAGTACGGATGACACCTAGTTCCAGGAAGTAGGCGTGCTGAGAGAAATATGTTTTCAGCACGTGGTGCTCGAACAAGGCGTGGAGAAACTTCACTTTAGCAGAACCTTTTAACGCATCTTCCAATTTGAATTGCCCACTGCCGGGAGGGCGGACTACCGTCTGAACAAGGGCAGTTTGCTCAACGACTGCCTTCTTGCTTTTAATGACACCAGTCCCTCCAGCTCTTCCTTCGTCCAGTGACCAACCAGTGAACGAAAACATCTTGACGTCAAGAGGATCACCAATCACCTCGTCGTCAACCGTCTTCAATGAATGACACGTTGCGAGGGCATACAAAAAGGTCGCCTTGCCTTTTCCAAGCGGTAAATCATGGATATCCTCCAGGAGCTCTCCAAAGCGTTGGGCGTTACGATCAAGGCCGCGAACTCCCAGAATATCTAATCCATCTTCTGTCAGAGTTCCTGTTTTGTCAAAGCAGCACACATTAACTTTTCCGCCGACATTCACCCGACTAGGGGATATGCAGTAAATGCCAAACTTGTGGAGTCTTCTGATAGCAAAGGAGGTACCAATAGATAGTGTTGCTGGAAGGGCGGGAGGGACAACGACGGTGATTAGGTCCAGCGCGCGCACGACAATAGTATGCCATTTAAGCTTCGCTTGTGTGCCTTAGATATACGTATGCGCATACATATGAAATGCTCACCCCCATCCTAACAAATTGTGTAGCACTGAAGCAGAAACCGAGCCCTGCAATGCCTGCAAGGACTGCAATAAATCTGACAGAGTCGCGGTAGAATTTGAATCCAATTGGCCTTGGGAAGAGCATTGAACGTATCAAAGCTCCCTTGGTAGTGTTGAAACCTTGCGAAAATATATCAGATAAATGCACGCGATCTAAAGAATGTTTTCACCTGTGCGGACCACCAACGCAAGAGCGGATTTCCCCTGACCGTCTGATGTCAAACCACCTCTTATCCGCACAATTTTGGTACCTCCATATAACATACTTCTCGATAACTCATCTTTGTTGTCCTTCCAGCGTACAAGGTCCTCATCTTTAGCGGGGAATTTGCTGACAGGTACACTCTCCCCGGTTAGCATGCTTTCATTGACAATGGCGTCCCCAGAAAGCAAGAAGAGGTCTGCGGGAATAAGGGTAAATTGTGCGACAGACAGATTGATGATGTCCCCTGGGACAAGATCAGTGGAATCGTGTTCCAGCCCTGACGTTAGAGGGGTCAGATGAAAAGACGAAAGTTGCACTTTTGTAAATGGACTGAATACTCACAGATCCCATCGATTAATACATCAACCTTGCAGATAAAGCGCGACATTTCCCGCATTCGCTTAATTGTCTCCCATGGCGAAAAATTTCAGTTCATAGGAGTTTCTAGCATTGTGTAGCATGGCATACCTTCTTAGTTTCCAATAGAGTCGCTGTTATGCTGCTGATGGAAATAAGAGCGATACAGAATGCGTAGTAGTAATAGTCATCAAGCGACCATAATATTATACTCGCAATTTGAAATACGTAGAAAGGGTGAATGATCTATTAGTGTGTGTCAGTTTTCGCAGTGTAAGATCAAAAGATCATATATACCTCTTCAACCAAAAGAGATACAGTTGATTTTCCCGCAATGTCGATCTCATTGCGCCCAAACAAAATAAGACGCTGCTGCCTGAAAAACTCACTGGTACCCCCTTGCACAGAAGCTAACCCGGTCATGGATTGATCCCGCCAATGCCTTTACGAGAGAATGAGATTCGTAGTCAAACAGCTACACGTGTAACCGACCTGATCATCGTAAAAAGTCCTGTTCGAGGGTCTAAAGCAAACCGAGAATAACGATAATCCACAATCAAGAGATGTTCCAGAATGTCAGGATCGGAAAGGGAGAGCCCATTTGGCTTGTTCAGCGAAGAGGTCGAGGATACCCTAGATTGCGTCGTAACCTGATCTGTGGGCACCACAGAAGGAAAGACCGATGTTATATGATACGGGTATTCAAGAACGCGGACCGGGAAAAGCATGATATCCCTGTATGCAGTCTCGTAGATCGTTCAAATACGGAAAGAGCAGTGTTAATATAATATTTACCTCGACAACAACGAACCCATCTTTAGAGTCGACGAAGGCTTTCTCGCGTGCAACACATCGCAACCAGAAGCGGGGGAACCAGTGCCCAGCGAGACCGAGTAAACCCAACGTTATAATACATCCAGCCCTCCAGAACCAAACACACCATCGGACAGTTTCAAATCCAACGAACCGGATCGTGCTATCCTCATCTTCGATAAAGATCGTTTGACGGCTAGGAGGGCCAGGAGGCGGGGTATCGCGTATAGTGAAAGGAAACTCCATGTCAATGCGAGCTTCCCCACCAAAAACTGGATCTGGAGATAGTAGAGGTATCCCATAAGAAGGATCAGATGGTGACGGTGGGTCGGATTCGTATTCCATGCTTGCGGTGACAGATATATCATCATGGATTACGGCCATGGATTGAACGGACTCAACATCGGAATCCTCTTCGCCCGATGAATATCCCCAACGTTCCTCTTCTTCGTCCGTATCGAGGGCATAGTCAGACCCAACATCAGAGGCTCTACTGCGCCTAGAATGTCTACTTGTTATGGAATGCTGAGATAACGAGGTTCGCCGACCTCTGAATGTTTCAGCAACAGGTCCTCTTCCGAACAATTGGGCAAGACCGCCGAGCACGCCAGATTTGGTTTGAGGCGATGGGGACCTACGTCGGATTCTGTGTCGGCTCCTCCCACTATGTTCGTCACCAATGAGAGCATCCTCTTCACCAGCATCAGCCTCTTCGTCCCCTGCCCTTTCTATGCTCTGTCGTGAGATTTGGCTGTCTTTACTGGACCTGCGGCTGATACTACCTCTCCCAGAGGCGCCAGAATCACGACTTCGTCTCCGACTTCGCGGCCAGTTGTCGCTGCTTCGTCTCCGAGTGTCCAGATATGACATTCGGGACACACTACTTGGGTTGGCGAAATGCCCCGGTCCATCAAACATGGCACCTTCCCCATCCTCTCCGTACATGATACTGTATTGTGAATCTCGTCGAGAGCGGCGGGTATTTGCAAGGGCATTATCAATGTCAATGGCAGATGCGCCTTCTGTATAATCGTGAGACGTCGGAGAGCTTGCGAGACCCGCAATGGGTGTCATTTCGTACACGTCCTCCGTAGCAGCTATGGCTGGCTCGTTCTTGTGCAGTTTGCTGTTTTGGGAGTTGTATTCTAGCTGCCACCAACGACGGAGCCGAGCATTGAAATGGCTGGGTTATAGGAACCGAGAACGAACTTGTCACCAACAGTGTGCGAACAGGGTTGGCCCGATTCGGAACCCCGCTGCGATCATGACTCTGCTTGGGCACATATTACTCCAGCCCACTACCAACAGCCTGAGCGTCTGAGCTCAGACTGCCCAACTCTAGCACATCGACAATCATTAATTCTTTAGCTTCAATGATTGTCAAACTATATACCAGGGACTTGATAAGCGGTCGATTATGGCAAGAATACCAGCATGACCACAGAACCGGCCTCTCTTGGGGCCGGTTCTGACGGTCATACTTTATAACACGACTTCTCATTGCAACCTTACATCTAAATCTTTCGAATATAAATCATGTCGATATACAACAAAACGCGACTTCAGCAGCAGGCCACCGAGGATTTATACAATACAACTACCTCTCGCATCCAGAAGTTACAGTCGCAGCTTGCAAAAGCTCCTCAGGGAATAAGACTAAAGGACAAGGTTTGTATCATCACTGGTGTGGGGTCATTAAAGGGCATTGGGTACGCCCTCAATGTGATCTACTACTATGCAATGATGGTCAATGATGTGCCCTTAGACGTGCCACAGCCATCCGTTTCGCCCATGAAGGTATGTTACTCGCAAACAGGGATAGTAATTTATGCATCCAACTGATATTCAACACGAACTAGGCGCAAAGCACCTCTACCTAATCGATTTTTCTCCCGAGAACCTTCCCGAGCTGAAGTCGACAATCGAGAAAGCATATCCAGGCGTAAAGGCACGTTATTCCTGAATTGACTAGTATTCACATTTACCCATCCTACAGGTCACCACCTTACATGCCGACGCAGCGGACGAGAGCGCCATTTCAGGCGTTTGTTCCCAAGCTCTACAGGAGGAGGGTCGACTTGACGTTTTCTTTGCCAACGTACGTTTAAATTCGCTTGCCAGTTTCCCCCGCGTTGAATTCGGTTCATAAGGCTGGTGTTGCGTCGAAGCAGACCCTTGCAGACACCTCTTCCGAAACTTTCATGAATAGCATGAGAGTTAATGCATTGTCGTACGTTTTACCTTCCCGTCTTCAAAAAACCATTAACCACTATACAGGTGTTTCCTTGCTGTCAAGCATGCTTCAGCAGCAATGCAAAAGGCTAATCCATCACGAGGAAAATATCACAGTAGTGGAAGCATCATCATGACAGCCTCTGGTAGATGTCCCTTTTTTTTTTTCATGGGCTCAATATTCACCCCCGTATCATCAGTGGCTGGCATTCGCTCTGGCGCCGGAACCGTCGACTGTGAGTAGTACATGTAAAGTTCATCTTCCATATATACAGATACTAAACAGTACCTACAGACAGTGCTAGTAAAGCTGCGTGAGTGGCATTAAACCAACTAGTACCGAATCCTTTGACAAATAAGATCGGCAGCGTGAACTCGATGGCAAAAACATCTGCGTTCCAACTACAAAGGACCGATGTCCGCGTCAACTCCATTTGTCCAGGCCTAATTGAGACTGGTATGACGGGTGATACTTTTGAGTATGCTCGTCAGCGTGGAACAGCCGGCAAGATTGGACAATTGAACCCTCTAGGCCGATTCGGTGTCGCTGAAGGTTGTTCCTTTGTTCAAATTTGGTTAATGGATAGCTGATACTTGCATAGAAATTGCCCAGGTAGCTGTGTTCCTAGCTTCAGGTAATTCATACTTTACCTTGAGGGGGTTTCCTGACCGACGTTGGGATGTAGATGATTCCAGCTATGTGAATGGCCAAAACATTGCCGTGGATGGAGGCCTGTCGGCATCACACCCAGTAATGCCTGGGAGATGGGCGTAATTTGTTGCCTCTGTCCCACAAATATACACCATCTTGTAAACACATAATTGAAGCAACACACAGCATACTAGGTTAAAGAACCTCAGTCTCGTTTTGTTACTGATGTATGTTAATTTGTGCCCAAACCAGTCACTAAGCATTGGTTCAAACACTGATCCTTGGGCAAATGAGAGCCAGTTTGGAGTCAAAGCTCAGACATCGTCATTAGATGTGATAGATGAAAATAAAAAATCCATGATAGATGGCACAGGTGGAATTGGGAATAGTACATGCTATGGACTCCATGTCTATTTACCCACCTCGAGTCTGCGCGCAAAGCAACAGTGAGTGATATACCAGCGTACGGCCTAGATGATTTTGACATCTCGCAACTTGAAAACGAGTGGCACTCGAACGGGTCTGATGAAAAATTGTTACACGCCCCTCATGCTTTCAGGGAACAAAATCTCACGTTAAAGTCAGACCAGGCCTACTTGCCAAAATCCTATCTCTTCTTGCTTCGAAAGTCTCCCCAGCAAATTGGGATTCTTCCTTCACCTCAACTTTGTATCGGGATACCAACATAGTCAGGATAGCTATGCCCTCTGTCTCGAAGAACCTGAGTACGATAAGTATGAGCCTACCGAGATACAGTGTAATATAATATTGACTGACTTTCGTCCCAGACAAGCGCGCGCACCTTATCGAGAATCAGAGATGATGATCAAGGGGGAATTCTTGACATACCAGCACTAAAGGGTAGGAAAGCATCACGAGGCCACTCTCGCAGGAAGCGCGCTGGCTTGAAGGTTTCTGGATCCTCCCAATACCGGGCTGCATGGAAGGTGAGGATGAGTGGACTGTTCACCTCCATAACGCCGTGCCTACGGTTGTAATGCAATCCTGGGACATCAATAACAATGTTTGTTCCTCTTGGAACGGGGACGGCTTTCGTTTCTCCCTGGGCATTGGTGGCCGTTAGAGACGTGTCCTCCGCACTTTCCTTTGGGATTGCAGTAACCTGGGAATATCAAAAGCATAAGCGGGCGATCTGGTTCGGTGAAGAGAAGAAAGTACGGGTGGGTACATCCGCAAGGTCTCATAGAATACACTAGTGACATAAGTTTGTGCAGCATGTGTGTCCAATGAAAGAACTCACGCCATCGACTGTGTCAGTAGATTCATATCCTCATATGTCTACCATTCCAAAATGGATAAACAATCCGGATGTGCAAAAAATCGTCACATACTGGAACTCTGCCATCCGAGAGCACTGATCTGATGTGTTGATACAAGGTTTCTTGTTCGTCTTGATACAATGCAAGCAATGCAAACGTAAAGCATAAAGTATGGGCCGTGGTCTATGGGAGTGGGTATATATATATTTTTAAGTCCTAATGCCGAGAACATGGTGAATGCTCACCTCATGCCCCGCGACGAGGAATATGAATATGTTTCCTGATATTTCGTTTGGATGGGTAACAATTATGACATAACCGGGAGGGCATACCGATGAGTTCGCTTTCAGTAAGTTTGGCTTCATCAGAATCTTCGTTGTTGGCAGCTAGTAGACTGCTAAACAGATCGTATCTGATTTCTTTCTTTGAAACCTGGCGATCTCTAATCATCTCAGACATGTATTGCTATATGCCAGTGTTATTTCCGATGGCCGAAGAAGGGAGGTCCCGAAACGCACATGAAGTTCGTCGAACGCAAGTTTGACGTTCCGGGTTCGTTTGGTCAGACCAAGAGCTCTATCGGGTACGATGAGCTTTAGAAATACGTCAGTTGTGACGATGTGAAGTGCATCTTTGAAGGTAATCTGATGCCCGACGGGCAAGATTGCGTCATCTTGCCACGAAATATTGCGACCAAATCCTAAAGATCATGAATGGTTGGATAAAATAAAGACCAAGACTGTAGGAAGACAAGCCTGCAGCGCCGATCACAAAGAGTGCAATCTAATATCATAGAGGTCGGTGAGATAATAACTAGACAAAAACATCCTCACTGGTAACGTAACTTCTACACAGTGGTCTGTTGTTATCATAGCCTGGTTCCCCCAGACGTTTCGAAACAGGTCATCCATTATTTTAACAGTCTCATCCCATACCATTTTGTTGTTCCTCTAGTAGACTTGGTCAGGGGGGGTTGAGGGACAATGGAAATCGAAGAAGTCCGAACTGACATCTGAGAAAGCAGGGGCTGAAATCTTCCGATATTTTTTCCATTCATCTCCTTCTGAGGCAACAATATTACGACCAAAGAACGATAAGACCTTATATTGGTGGACGGGCTTGGGAAATCGTGACCTCGACGTCGAAACCTCCTGTGTTTTGACATCAGCAATGAGTCTTTCTTTCTGCCCTAAGAGTGAACAGACTTTGATCGCGGATGCGTCTGCAAGAAGAATAGATGCTTTGCAACGCGGCCATGCTGATATCTAGATGTGGAGTGTCAGCGCGGGCATATCAAGTAGCGGTGACGAACACACCGCTGAAATTACATCCCAACCGTAGAATTCAAATACTAACATTATTCAGTAATTATTTCATAAAGCAAGGCCTGCAACTCACATTGGTGTTTTCTGCGAAATAGAAAGTTTCTTCCAGGAGCTATACCGGGGATAGGAGGAAGGAAATTCGCTAAAATGCTTGCTTGCGAGAATACTGTTCGATAGCCAGCATGATTGCTGGCATTCGATCACCTGGTCAGCAGCCTGTCACAGAAAGCGACATAAAAACAAACCCGATGGAGCGTGTGACCCGTAGGTAGTCAAGAAGTCTTTGAATAAGATAGAGGGCACTGATAGAGAATATTAGTAGGAGCGAAGTCTGCATGATTTTGGAAAGGAGGGCCGCTCTTAGAAGTAGGTCCTCTCCAGTCCGCCACGAGAAACATCATTTGTACCTGTCGTGAGATCCTGCGCTAATTCCGTGAACTTGTCATATGCTGATCATACCGGGGGATATATCAGCCGGTCTTCAGGCTGCTTCAGGTCACCAAGCATTGCTTATCGATCATTGAGTGACCATCTGCGGTCATAAACCAACGTATGACAAATGGATATATGATATATGTGTTAGGATTGACCGATTGTAATGGCAGTCCTCCGAGTTCGTAAAGCGAAAGCTCCCAAATTGACCAGTGAAAATATGTCTCGGCGTTCATGCTGAGAGAAACCAGAGAGTCCCAAATAAAGTTGACAAGAGAGATATCACCGATAAATTTAAATAAGCGTCTTGTCTCGGACGCCATTATTGGTTTGGTTGCTAACACAGCTTTAAAATAGATGACGTGCGAAATTTATTCCCCGAGAAGTCCGCAAAGGTGCGCCGCCTGTATCAGCCAAGAAGGGACATCGGCACGATCATTGATCAAAACAGGTGCCTCTGCCTCAAAGTCGGGATGGGCAGGACCCCTGAAAATACACCGATGCTGCCCTGATAATTCCCGATTTCTTTCTCGACTCATATTCGGACTGATTTTGGGCGAATTTGGACAATTTTGATTTCGGATTTGAGACGGCCTCGAAAAAGGATATGTTTTATCCGGATTTTTTACATGGCCTCTGAAAAAATCATCAAAAAGTTACAGAAATCACAATGTTCCTCACGTTGCTCTAGTACTGTCCCAACATCGTTATCTAACTTTCTGCCTCCTGGATGGCTTTACGAGCACCGAGCGCCTTAATTGTTACTTGAATCGCCGGTAGTTTATGTTTCAGTTGGTTGAACCGAGGTGCACAAAATCTGTCCGGATCCTCACCTGGCATGCCAAACTGAGGCACCACAGCATCCGGATGCGAGGACTGGCTTTCTGCCACAATATTTGCAAGTTCTATCCGGTTTCCTTCAAAGCAGACATGGCATCTGACAAAATTTTGCTTTTATCTTGAAACGGCATTATAGGGTATTTTCAGGGGACCTGGTGGACGCTCAAATATTAAACCATCCACAAGAGGGGCTGGGTAAATCTGAGGGCTTCGATTTGGTAAGTACGGATGATAGCAACATATTGTAGATAGTTATATATGAGCGCATCCAAATTGTGAAGGCAGTTAAAACTCTCGGAACTTCGACTGAGCAGCTCATCACTTGATCTCCATGAGTTTGCATTCTGAACACATTTGGTCAGTCGAGGTGTACTTGGTAGGGGCTTATAGACTGACCAAAAATGAGAGTGGCATTTTTTGGGATACCATCAGTACCTTTTTTACCGTATGCCATATTCGGAGGGAGTGTGAGTTTCCGCTCTCCACCGACCTGCATTCCAACAATTCCTTCATCCCAGCCTAGCAGGTGATACATGAAACGAGTGTGTGGAGAACGAAAAGCTGGACACACCTTTGATAACTTCTCCCTTGCCCAGGTGGAAGGTGAACTACAGGTCAACAACTCAGAAATCACACCAAGTCAGGCCTGAATATGTATCTCACAGGTTTGCCTTTCACATTCTGGTCGAATATTTTGCCGTTCTGTAGCTTTCCAATATATCGCATACGAATGGTATTGCCCTTCTTCGCCATAGGCCCAGTACCAATTTTGGAGTCCAGAATTTTGATTCCCCCAACAATTTCCCTCTCAACAGCTTTTGAAGTTTTTTGGGAAGCAGCTTCTGCCTTGCCTTTCTTTTCCTTTTTCTCTTCGGGAGCAGCAACAGGATTGCCGTCTTCGCCCTTCTGCTTTTTCTTCTTTTCAGGCTTCGATGGGGGTGTGGGTTTCTCAGCATCAGAGTCTCGCGCGCGCTTTAGGCTCTTGGAAGGCTCATCGTGCACTTCTTCAAAGCGGCTACTCATGAAGCAACCATTAACACTTGTGATACAACAATCCCTTTGACTGCATACCTGGCATCACTATCGAGCTCATCAGGGTTCATTTCAACGTCAGAACTGACTTCACGAAGATCATACGCGTCCTCTGATTCATCGTCTGAGTCCATGTCGAAGGGGGGTGGGTTGTTGATGTTTTGCTCTGTGGTATAAACTTGTAAGTGACCAAAACGCGCTATATCTCCCAAACAGACCGATGTAGTTTCCAGTCAAGTATATTGTGCTAGAATAGAACTTGTAAACAGAGCAGAAGCATCGCAACAGGAAATGCACAATACTTTTTACCAAGAACCTCGAATAGATACTCTTCCTCCCCATGGAGGACAATATCAGTTACAGATTGCTCGATCTGAAAAAAAGATATTTAATGATATGTGCTCGAAGTGGAAAATGTATTTATTCAATCCACCTTCCCAGGTGTCA
Source organism: Collybia mongolica (assembly GCA_013420905.1). NCBI lineage: Eukaryota > Fungi > Basidiomycota > Agaricomycetes > Agaricales > Clitocybaceae > Collybia > Collybia mongolica. The sequence continues at coordinate 3,377,150 of JAAXNY010000004.1, forward strand.
ACGAACAAATAATTGTTTCTGACGGTCCGGAACTAGTGGCATTTTCATCGTCGTCATCATCTTCGTCATCGGATTCGAGCTGAGTTGGAGGTTGGAACGTGAGCTTCACGGTTGTGCGTCCAGACGCGTCTTTGAGTTCATGACCGAGAGCGACGTTCGTAATTTTGAGGTCAGCCTGTGGTTCGAACCCCACAGGCTTTCCAGGTTCTAGAACAAGACTCCTATATTTCTATGAGTATCGTACCATGGATTTGGACGCGTCAACCGTACCAAAGACCGATTGCCACTGCCATTTGTGATGATGAAGGCCAAAGTTGGACGAAAACTTCATCCTTCAGTGTTTGTGTTTGTTATTCAATCTCCGTTTCAAACTGATCTTGGTCCCCGAATTCATTGAGCAGTGACACAATGGTGAGTCGCCCACTCGATCGACTCCCATCTTATATTGATGCACGATAAAGTCCAATGTACTAAGGCCATATCTAGCTGCGGTGAGATCAACTCTAACCGCTGCCTTGACGTTGGAGAACTTCGCATCCCAGGTAAGCAGGCGGTGAATGAAGGCAATGTAGGACCTAACGTGTTCAAAGGTCGTAGAACGGCACAATAAACCTGAAGTTGAGGCAGGGTAACATACAGAACCTTCAAACTCATCACTACTCTCGATTGACTGATTGACCATAGGGGATCGAAAGAAGTCCTTTTGAATCCATTGACGATATCAAGAAACGAGAACGAGCGTGTCCTTATCGAACCTTCGGTTAACTCGATCAGACTCAGCATCAAAATCAAGCAGGCGGATGAAATCGAACGTATCCTATGTCACCAGTTCACGCGATTTATGATGCAGAGGGCAGAAAGCTTCATCGTGCTGCGGAGGAAACCAGTTCAGGTAAGTGTCTTGCATCATTCATTCAGTTCACGCCTCCTACCGTTTCCCAGGGATACGACATATCTTTCCTGATCACTAATACCCACACGGAAACGATGTTGAAGCATAAAATTGTGGATTTTATCATCCAGTATGTGCTTGTCATGATAATTCCTTGGCTGGTTGCCCATCATTGCTTCTAGATTTATGGAGGAAGTTGATCGAGAAATTAGCGAGATGAAGCTTAGCCTTAATGCTCGGGCACGCATTGTTGCTGAATCTTATCTTACTGCTGTAAGGAACCTCTTTCACCTCGTTCCATCTAGATCTGATGTCGCTTACATGGCAGTTCAATACATAAATTGTGATTCACGCCAGCGCTTTTCAAGATTGTTCGACGTCCTCTTCTGGACTTTGTGTACACTAAGACAAGTCAGGTTATTCTGTCGCCACGCGACCAAATTTGATAAAATGTTACCTTAACAAAAGCGTCAAGTTCAATAAATTCTCGGAGGGTTTTATCACCAACCCAGAAACGTAATTCAAAAACAATATTACAACCATCCGTCTAGATACGAGCAAACATTGATTTTTCCAACCTGATTTTCGCATAACTTGTCCATTCCCCCTCTAAAAGGCTGTAACTCCTGACATCCCGGTACCTTCCCTCGCCCTCTTTCCAGGCTTCTCTCCTCTTGCCCTCCAACTTGGCGCCCAGTACGTTTTCCAGCCAGGACCGCATTGGCAAATTGTCCTCGGACGTCTCGAAGGTCCCCCTGTGTAATTTCCTATCCTCGAAGGCATATTTTAGCACTGTGTAAAGTGCTTCCGTGGCGAATCCTCCGCGTTGCAGATCTGGGGAGATAAGAATTCCAACCTCGAATGACTCATGCGCTGAATCCACATTGAATATACCCGTCATTCCTGCAAAGGTAGTAGTCCCATCTGTGTTCACCACGTGGGCGTGAAAATCAACAATCTCTGGCTTCTCCGCTCGTTCCTCTCGTCGGTTACGCATATCCTCAGCCGTCACTTTGTCAGGAAGGAATCGTAGGTATTGGAGTGACACTGGATGTGCCCGAACTGCAGCAGTTGCTTCATCATCTTTGGGGTTTGGGGGTGCGAGACGTATTCGACCGGTAGGAGAATTTAGGATGGTGGTATGCTGAGGCATGAGTCGGAGGTTCACTCGGCACTGATCGTGATATGATCGATTTAAAATAGAGTCAAAACTGCCCTATTTAGTTCCGTATGCGTCTGCTTGTCTGCAGAGTGGAGAGACAACATTCCTGACCAAAAGCCAATGCACACTTATATCTAACGCTGTGGTCAAGTGTTGCAACTGGTTACTGTAGTTTTTTTATCTACAGTCAAACCTCAGTCTATTTCCTGTGAAATGTTCTCTCCGGACTCTTCAGATATCGTGTTCCCAGAGAGCGGATCGAGGTTGCTATCGGAATCACCCATTCTATTATCCTCCCACACAGGACCAGGCGGGAACGACTTATCCATATCTGAATTATCCTTACCAGACCGTACAGCTGATTTCGACCAACCATTTACTCTCTTGGCTCCCTCGCAGGACCCGACAACGCCGACGCGAAGCGATTCCCATGACGGTCACGATCCTGATGAGGCTGAGTTCGAGGATGATAGCAAAGACCATGTCGATGATGTCGAACGTTCGGAACAGGAGAGACGCCTCGCAGCTAAAGCGCGCGAGGAGAAACTCCAGAGCGATGTCTTTGTTTTGAGAAAATTAAACGCTTCCTTCGCCGCGTTTAACGAAGCACTGCAGGATACCAGATCGGCCAACCAAGTGCGTATGCCGCGATCCTTTCAGTTTAACAATAAGGATTCACATAGACTGTAGCGAGTCGCCATGCAATTGGAGCAAACAGACGCGTTATTGAACAAATACATTAATATACTCTCCACGTCTGAGGATTTTGCTCGGTTGATATTGGACGATCAATGGCAGGGCGCTGAAGAGGTGAGTAAAACTATCATATCAGTTTGGCTTGATTTATCTTGCTTTCAAGGACGAGGAGATTCTTAAACGGGAACGAGTGACTCAATTAGAGAAGGAGCATCGAGAAGCTGAGGAGCGAGTCCTTGCCGCACAGCGTGAACGAGAACAACGCGAAAGGGAGGAGCGAGAAAGAATGGAGCAAGAGAGAGATCTTATTGAACGAGAAAAAAAAGAGAGAGTGGTCACCCGTGGAGGTGTACGAGGTGTACGCGGTACCCGTGCTTCCATGCGGGGCATACGGGGCATTACAAGAACAGGTATAGTCGGCCCCTTGTCAAGGAAAATCAGGGAGAACTTAGTGCTCCTTGTAGCCCCGGCTGGAACAGCCATAGGCCGCGCAAATCATTCTCAGGCAAATTCCAGTGGAATTCCTTCCAAACTACCTACCGCGACTGCAGGAGTTCGATCGTCTACAACAGGACTATCGACACGAGCCCCATCTAAACGAACATGAGCTATCCCTGCGTTTGTTTCATGAATTTATTAGGCTCTGGCAGGCAATCACTTATCCCTGCAAGGATCTTCAGATGGTCCACTGTTACAAATACCGCCGCTTCCACACGAAGCAAACAGAGAGCTTCACATTCACAGATAGGACATGTGATGCTTCGTATATCGTTTGATGAATTGCTCGCGATGCATGTCCAGAGTGCGATAAGTGGTCTGGTGAGGCTGAAATAACATAGATATCTATACTGACGTGGTCTTGTCCATGTGTCATTGTTGCAGAGTGTAATGATGTCCAGATCGTATAGGTCATCAGTCGAGTACATGTTTTAATCCAATAAAGGCTGGATTACATTACCAGAGCGTACCCGTCCGGAACGGTTCCAAGGTTAGGCTTTGATAGTGAACCAGACTTCAATTTCCAGAATCCCCGGATATTGAAGCAGATTCAAATTTCGTTACAGTTATAACGGCAAGGTAGCATTCTACCCACAAACTACACAGTAATCGTCTCCGGGATCTATGCCTGGTACGGTGACGTTCACCGCACCAGAATAGATGTCGTAATTGTCTGCAAGAATGACTAAGTGGGGTTGGTGCTCGGTGTGTGGGACTTCGGGCTGGAACCGTACTATTCAACAAGGTGCGAGCGCCTTTTCTAAGCGTGACCTTGCCAGATGGATTTGTGATCTTAATGTGAGGAGTTGGTTCAGTAATTTTCCTGCTTCTCAAATGAAGCCTATGGCTTTGGTGAGGAGTGGGGGTTGACCGGGTAAATTTTCCAGACGTTATGTTCATTCGGCGTGACAACAAAGGGCGCGTAGACATCCCGTGTGGCGATGCGCGAGCTGCTTTGACAGTATACATGACCAGTAGAGGCAGTGCGAAGGGTAAATTCGTGAAATACGGCTGTGAATTTCATGTTGAACGTTGTATTGCGTATTCGATTAGATGCGACCAGCTATTTATACCCTTAGCATAGGATATGCTGAAATATCCACATCAAGAGTAACCGCGGGTAACGATGATCGTGTCCTATTCGCAAGGGATTTAATGGTCCTTTTGACGATGAGTCGTAACGGTAGTCATTTGAATCACACTGTTGCGCCGGACGTCGCCCTCCTCAGCATCTCCACCTATGTTGTGCAAAGGAGTCCATATTCTCGCGCGCATTTTCTAGAATGCCACCAGGAGCAAGGGTCGTTGATGCAATTCTGGGTGAGGGAAACCCAATTTTTGAGAGGCTCTGACTGGCGGTCGAGCAAAGAAAGGCAAAAAACCAAATAGTACGTGAGCTTGAAATGACGTCACAGGGGCGTGACATTTACCGTCACAAGATTTTCTGATTTTTATTTCAGCTTGCTACATACAACATGTTTTCTCAGAAACGCAAGCGCTCAGGCAATGTAGACGACGATCACTACTCTGAAGTATCGGCCTCGTTTGAACAGCCGCAATCTGACCACGAAGTTGATATATCTTCGGCTCTAACTGGGAAAAAAGCGAAGTTGGCACGGAACGCGGAGGAGAGCGATGATAATTTCAACGAGTTTCTTCAGGAGTCTATCGCAAGGCGAGATATAAAAGGGGGGACGGAAATTGTTAAAAAAGCGAAAGGGAAGGGGAAGATTATAAAAGGTGAATTAGGTGGAGGGAGTTTTCAGAGCATGGGTAAATGGTTACTATACGATTATCTCCTTGGTATCTTAACTAAAAAAAAATACACCAGGCCTGCATCCCGCCCTACTACGTTCTTTGACCCTCCAAGGGTACAGGATACCTACTCCGATCCAGAGACTCTCAATACCCGCATTGCTTGCGAACCCCCCCCGCGATCTAGTCGGTATGGCGCGGACTGGATCTGGAAAATCACTAGCGTATATGGTCCCTCTAGTCCAAAGACTTGGCGGCCGCCATGCAACAACATTTGGTGCGAGAGCCCTGATCTTGCTCCCAACGAGAGAATTAGCTCTTCAGGTTTTGAAAGTCGGGAAGGAGTTGGCTCGCGGTTGGCATTCAAGTCATGGAGATCATGCTGGTGATAAAGAAGGCGAGGATACGAAGAAGGGTCAGAGTTTGAGATGGGGTCTCGTCGTTGGTGGTGAAGGGTTGGACGAGCAATTTGAGATGGTCACAAATAATCCTGACATGTATGTTGAATATTCATTCTACGCTATCAAAGCTGATATTTCAAATTCAGTATTATCGCAACCCCCGGTCGTTTGCTCCATTTAATTGTCGAGATGAATATGGACCTCAAGTCTGTCCAATACGTTGTTTTCGACGAAGCCGATCGTCTATTCGAAATGGGCTTTGAAGTTGCCCTCAACGAAATTCTTAACCGACTTCCGACCTCTCGGCAGACCCTTCTGTTCTCTGCCACGCTACCAAAGTCTCTCGTAGAGTTTGCCAAAGCTGGTTTGCAGGACCCACGGCTCGTCCGACTCGATGCTGAGAGCAAGATTAGTTCTGATCTCAAAATGGCCTTTTTCTCGGTCAAACAAGTCGAGAAAGAAGCCTGTCTTATGAGCCTCCTTCGAGATGTCATTCAAGTGCCTTTTGGGAGCTTGCATACCGAAGTTAACGAAGATGCTCCAAGGGAAAAACGGAGAGAAAAATTCAGACATCCTGAACAATTTACAGCCCCTCATCAAACTCTCATCTTCGTTGCCACGAAACACCACGTTGAATATATCATGACCTTATTGACCACTGCCGGTTATGCGGTTTCCCATATCTATGGATCGCTTGATCAAGCAGCGCGCACTTTTCAAATGGACCAGTTCCGCCGGGGTATAACCAGTATTCTTGTCGTCACTGATGTTGCTGCGCGAGGTATTGATATTCCCGTTCTCGAAAACGTCATCAATTATGACTTCCCTCAGGGAGCTAGGGTGTTTGTCCATCGAGTGGGACGAACTGCCAGAGCAGGACGGCAGGGCTGGGCGTGGTCTTTTGTGACAAACTCAGAATTACCTTATCTCCTCGACCTACAACTATTTTTGGGCCGTCCTCTCAAGAACGATGCTTTAGAAGCAGGTGACCAAGTTTACACAGAGTCACTTATCCTTGGAACATTTGAACGCAGCAAGATCGACGAGGACGTCGAATATCTTCGTTCATTGGAAGACGCCAACCATTCTCTGCCCACTCTGAGAGACGTCATGAAGAGAGGACATACAATGTATGAGCGAAGTAAGGGGAAAGCCAGTGCACCCAGTTACAAGCGGGCAAAGGAGATGACTAAAGATCCCAAGTGGCTGTTGGCTGGGTCAGATTCGGGAGTCCATCCTGTACTTCTGCGGGGATCAGATGGACAGCAAAAGAGGTTATTGGAGGAAGCCAGAAAGGCACTTCTGCGCACAGTCAACTCCTTCAAACCCTCTGAAACAGTGTTTGAAGTTGGGACCAGGGGCAACACAACAAATGCAGCATTAATGAGGGAACGAAGGAAGGCCCTCAATAGGTCAGCCCAGAGGGCACTAGCAACTACCTCCACTGCCGTGGAAGATGAACAAGAGGAAATGATTCCATCTGATGGGGTTGAAATGGCTGATGAAGATGACATTGCTGTATGCTCATATACCTCCCTTAGTGCCGTATGACCTAACAGTGATCTAGGCCGTGTTCGACACAACAAACAAAAAGGGTTACCGTGATTCGGAATTCTACATGTCCCATTATCAGAAAGACAAGGCTGCTGAAAAAGGGTATGTTTGCGACATATCTGGAAGCTTGATTCAATTGAGATGTTGTTATAGATATTCCCTTACAGACGGTGCCACGTTCGCACAACAAGCACAAGGCGCAAGTTTCGATCTCACAGGGGATGAGGGTGCGGCAGCCGATCGAAAGCGTAAGCAGCTGAGCTGGGACAAGAAAAAGAAGCGATTTGTGCAAGGAGGAGGCGCTGGTGCGGATAATGTCAAGCTTGTGAAGACAGAAAGCGGTACCAAGCTACCAGCAACATATCGGAGTGGACGTTTCGATGAATGGAAAGCAAAGACCAGGGTCAGTCTACCGAAGATTGGTGAGGCGGAAAATGAAGGAACTGGTGGAAGGACCGGTGGCCCTGGTGGACAAAGGTACAAACATAACAAGGTGGTTGCACCGAAGCCTCTCGACAAGCTCCACACGAGCTATGATCGCAAAATGCGGCAAAACAAAAAACGAGAAGAAGGCAGCGGGGAGTCGTCGAAGCCTCCAGCGGCCACTGGAAGAAAACCGGTTCCTAAAAGCCGATATGGGGGGAAAACATTCGGAAGAGTTAAAACAGAGCTCAAAACTACCGAACAGATTCGAAAAGGGAGGAAGCAGATGGAGAACAAAAGAGCGAAGAATGCTCGACCAAGTCGTGGAGGCAAGAAAGGCAGACGGTAACGTTGCTCTCCAATCGGGAATCCATGTTTACAACTGTAACCTATCGTGCCATGCGGTGTCACTATTTTGCATATTCCCATTTCGCTCCTTGGCCTGGGACTATGTTGATGTCTTTTCCCTCCAGAAGATCAACACCAACTGACCTGAGGGCGTTGACGCACCACTCTGGGTATCCAACATCTCCAAAATATTCTGCGAAAAATGAACGCAGATAGTCTGGGAAGGTACCTTCCATTATCGCTGTTCTCGCGCGACCCATTACCTGAGCCTGGAACGTTACATTGTGTAATGTTAGGGCTGGTTTCGAGGATAAGTTTACCGTCTCCTGGAACCAGAGATGAACTCACCGTGAGCAGCAGCAGTTTCATGTGTTACAATGTGATGAAGCATCGCTCTGGAAGTTCCGTCTTGGCAGGTGGGACAAGGACATGCTTCGTCGATAGGGTTAAAGTCCTTTGCATGTTTGCTCAGTCCTGTGTCAAGCAAAATTTTGAGAGTAGCTGAAATATGGTGTAAAGGGTGCTTACTTAGATTCAATGGTCCGTGATGTGTTAGTGCAACTCCAAAGCGAGCTGTCCGTGTTGGGAACACACAGTCGGCCTATTTGGATTATTCACTGAAAACACGACAAGTGATGGATTGATTTACCATGTCGACACCCAATGCAACACAAACCAAGAGATCTAGAGAATTCATTTAGTGTTGACCTCGCCGAAGCGAACGGCAGCAATCCCACCTTCCGCAAAACCAATACCCATGGAGTATCTAGGGCCTGAGGGAGGTGTCAGACAGGGTCCATTGAAAGTGTTTGGACATACGGTCTTCGGGCAGTTTTCCGGCACATTGCTTGATGCTAGAGGATTGATTTGTTAGCAAGATATTGCAGATTTGTTAATGACGCACATTCTCCAGAAAATATCTGTGACTGTTTAGACTACATGTTTCGGTGGGAAGGTGAGTGTATAAACATACCTTTCTCTTCACCGCCACTGAGACCGCCAATAGCAAACCCAGAAACACCATCCTTCCGTTTCACCATCTCATCAAGACATCGATCTCGAAGCTCTGGATCAAGGCCTCCTTGCACAATCGCGAACAGATTCTGTGTCTGTTTCTTTCCTGAGCTTTCGTGTTGGGCGATACAACGATCTAGCCATCGCACGGACCGCTCCATGGCTTCTTCCACCCGTGGACCGACCGTTAGACTAGAAACTATGACACCCTACTATCAATAAGATCCAAAAAAGGCAGGTGTCAGCCTACCAACGTCGTCGAGTTGCATTATAATATCAGCTCCAATTGTATGTTGAATGGATATGCTTTCTTCGGGCTGGATGGCAGGCGTTATCGTTCATTCTTCGCTCAACGCAGCCATGGTTGTGCTCACGGTCAGCATTGTAGGCTCACCAGTGAATGGGCTTTCAAACAAGGCGCCCTCTTCAGTCATAGTCATAAACTTGCTTAACGAGACCATTTGAAAACCTCCGCTATCCTGAACGAAAGAATATAACACGACGCACATCGTTTGATTTCGGTACACATACAGTTAATAGATTCCCATTCCACCCCTGAAATTGGTGTGCTCCCCCAGCTTCCTTCAAGACTTGCAGACCAGGCCGCAAGTTGAGATGATATGTATTGTTCAAAATAAGTGAAACACCGAGAGATTCGACTTGTTCTGGCGTAAGACCTTTGATAGCGGCTTGGGTCGCGACAGGCATGAAGGTGGGCAACATGGTCACTCCATCTGGCCAAATCAATTCTAAATCTAGAATTCATCGCTAAAGGAACTCACGAGCCAGCTTCATACGCGATACACGCGCTCTTGTCGTGTGACATTTTGCAAGGACTTCGAATTCCATTGCGAGGCCTCGAAACAGGGTTTGCGCCACGGTGGCAACCAGTGAGTTGACAGACGGGTCGAGCTTGCTCAATTTGGATTTAACGGAACTAGCGGACAAAAAGTTCTGAGCGCCGATCATTTTCCAAAACCGTCTGCTTTATTTGCGCGGTGCAGCCAAGCAAACTTGGACCTGAGTCACGTGTACCACCTATCAGACAGTGGTCGTGTCACTCGGCGTGCATGCAACTCAAACCTTTGGTGCAACCACAGCACTCTCCCCTCTTTCTTTCGCTATGCGTTTGGTACTCGCGGCCACTCTAACGCTCCTAGCGCCATTATGCGCCCAAGCCTTTTACTTGCCTGGGGCGGCACCACACGACTACGTCGTTGGGCAACGGGTTGACTTGTTCGTCAACGCTCTAACGCCCATGTTGATCAGCACAAACAACACTAACTCGAAGCTTGTAAGGACCGTATCTACCTAAATACTAACATCTTACATATTATATACCTTAGAAATCGATGATTAACTGTAAGGGTCAAGAATCTGGGCAATGACGATTATTAGTATTGAGCACCGCCTTTAGACGAATACTACGAGCCAAAATTCAAATTTTGCGTGCCAGACGGTGGGCCTGTCAAACAACCAGAGTCGTTGGGGTCGATCTTATTTGGAGACCGAATCTTCAATTCAAAATACGATGTGTGTTGGACGAGTCTAATCCGAAACTGAATTTACAGACTACGCTTTATAGATCAAAATGCAAGAAGATAACGGTACCTGCCAAACCCTCTGCAGACAAACGGACGTAACTGCAGAGGATGCCAAATTCATCAACGACCGGATACGGGAAGACTATGCGCTGAACTGGCTTGTAGACGGGTTACCAGCAGCAGAAATGAAAAGGGACTCGAAGACCGGAGAGTTATTCTATGACTTAGGCTTCAACCTGGGGAACAATGATGGACCATTCAAAGATCAGCCAGCGTTAAACAACCATTACGACATTGTGTTAAAGTAAGGTGTATAGTTAAATTTTACTCGTCCACGTCAGCCAAAGCTTCATTCTCCAGGTACCACAAGCCTACTGTGGATACGTATCGTATCGTTGGAGTGTTAGTTTGGCCTTCGAGGTCTGTCCACCCTCTATTGAATCGCGCCAGACGCGCACTGCTTATATAAATTCAGTATCGGTGGTTCTCAAGAGGCCCCAACATGCGACACTCAAACTGCCACACCGCTCGTTCTGGATGAAACCAAAAATCAAACGGTTCACTACACATACCGGGTTACATGGAGTGTAAGCTGGTTGACTCGTCCTGTGACTACATTGTTAATGTGTTGTCATTCTTTAGGAATCAGATACAACATGGGTTAGTCGCTTATATGTGCAACTGGACGTCATTCTGACCACAATTGTAGGCAACACGCTGGGATAACTATCTTCACATATTTGACCCGCGAATCCATTGGTTCAGCCTCATCAATTCATTCGTCATCGTCTTATTCCTCTGTGTTATGGTCTCTATGATCCTCGTTCGAAGTGTTTCCCGCGACGTATGTTATATGGGCATTCTGCAGCTCCTAATCTTAATGCGTATCACCAGATTTCCCGGTATAACGCCATTGACCTTAGCGTATGTTTGGCTACAATACTTTTTTCAGACTGATAACTGTTCCTGTTTAGGAAGACGTTCAAGAAGACTGGGGCTGGAAATTGGTTCATGGTGAAGTGTTCCGCACACCCCAGAACCCGATGGTACTCTCTATAATGGTTGGGAACGGAGCTCAACTCTGCTCGATGGTTGGTGTAACGCTTGGTAATTATATTGTCGTTATTTTATTTATGATCCGCTAATTGGCAGCTAGTTTTCGCTCTCATGGGCTTCCTCTCTCCTTCGAACCGTGGCTCTCTTGCCACAGTCATGATGGTGTGTTGGACACTTTTTGGAGGGTTCGTGGTCTAATTTCTCGATTGAGCAACTCTGACGTTGTTTTCCACAGAATTGGCGGATACTTCTCAAGCCGTGTGTATGCCTCTTTAGGAGGCACGAATCGTAAGAAGAATTCCTTCCTTACTGCCACGGTCCTTCCTAGGTAACGCGTTACCCCTGGTTTATACAAGGTTGCATCTCATCTCTCCCATTCAAAGCTTTGTTTTCATCATCGTCTTCTTGCTCAACCTCTGTCTTCTGGTGGCGGGATCCTCCGGTGCTGTTCCATTTGGTAGGACCATTTATCTCTCATTTTCATGCACCCCATTGACCCTTGGCAATACTAGGAACGATGCTGCTGATTGTAGTGTTATGGTTCGGCATCTCCGCCCCTTTATCAGCCATTGGGTCATACTTCGGGTCTAAGCAAGGGGTAGGCAGCATCCATGATCCCAAAGATCCTCGTCCCTCACTATAAACCCTCACGACACAGGCTATCCACCACCCCGTCCGTGTAAATCAGATTCCACGCCAGATTCCACCAGGCCCCAAGTATCTCCGCCCCTGGGTAAACCATTTTCTGTCTGCTTTCATGTGCAGGTCTGACAAATTGATGCAACAGGCTGCTGTTCTTCTCAGTGGTATTCTTCCATTCGGTGTGTCCCTTACTTACATTCCCAGTGTTCTCCTTGGTTTTTACACACAACGCAGGTGCTGCCTTTGTTGAACTATATTTTGTCCTCTCAAGTCTCTTTGCTTCGCGCGCCTACTACGCATTCGGATTTCTTGCCTTGACGGCGGGCGTCGTCGCCCTCACGACTGCCACAGTCACTATTCTTTTCACTTATTTCGTACTCTGTGCCGAGGAATACAGGTATGCTGATCACCACCCCTGATGTCCAATATGCCAACATTAATTGGACACCTAGGTGGCACTGGCGTGCTTTCTTGACTGGCGGTGGAAGTGCAGTCTGGGTCTTTGCATATGGACTATTTTACTGGGCGTCTCGACTGTCCCTTGACTCCCTCTCTAGTGTCCTTATCTACCTTGGGTATCTTTTCCTCCTCACGCTACTCGATTTCCTCGTCACTGGTCCGTTCTTTCTCTCGTTATCGTCTCAAGGCCCTGAACCTAATGAAACACTGGGCACTGCAGGAACCATAGGATTCTTGGCCTCATATTGGGTAGTAAGGAGGTTGTATAGTGCAATTCGTATCGACTAGGGATCCGAGCGTGGCCGAGGACGCTTCACGCGTTTCTTTGGAGTTTTCTCTCTCACACACACGCATCCACAAGGCTGTATGAGTGTATGTAAAAAAAAACTCATAGACGGATATAATATACGATAATTTCTTGATAATTATGAAAGGCTACAGGTGGGCGCTGTGTGGCTGAACGTTATATTCGGGTATTGAACCTTGAGATTTGATAAGTGGACAGCGAGACGTTTTTGCCGTTCAGCAGCTCTGTGGTTCAAAGGGCAGCTGTATATTTAATATGAAGGGTCTAGAATACAGAACAAACCGGTCCCTGAGGTACCGGCCACAAGTAGGAGACTTGCTTGTGTGGAGAAATCGACTTGCATGCAACCTTCTCATGAGGTCCAAAAAAGTGCAAACAACGACCTGGGACTGACGTACAGGCGTCAACGTCAATTAGTGATTATTACTTGTAACGCTCATAGCTCGTCCGTGAATGTACTTTCTTCCACCACGGGAGCGACCACTATGCAGATTTCCAAAAGTATCAGCTCCTACTCCTGGGCGGCCAACACCAACACCTTATCCTTTCCTGCCCGAAGCACTACAACGCGGCCATCTATGAGGCGTGCGGGGTCAATTTTGTGCTGTACCTCGGGAACGGTGGAGTTGTTGAGGTAGAGTCCACGGGCAGCGATGAGGTTGCGAGCAGAGGCTAGGGGGAAAGAGCGATGGAGTCAGCGAAATGAGGAAGAAGTAGGGGGAAAAGGAGGGCATACAAGTGGAGGCGACAAGGCCGTATTTTGCAGCGAGCTTGAAGACGGGGAGGTCGAGGAGTTCGGTGCGGGGGATGAGGGCGAGACGAGGATCGTCATGGAGGGCGGCAACGATGTGGGCAGCCTGGAGGTGGGTGGGGTCAGAGTCAAAGAGAAGAGTAGTAAGGGTTTGGGCGCGGGCGAGGCCCTCGGCTGATAGAAACGGGGTGAGTAGAGGCGGGCGGGGGAGTAAAAAGAATAGGATGATACATACGTGCATGCACCATTTCAGTGACCTCGGCTGCAAGACGCCGCTGCGCCGTCCGTTTCTCGGGATTCGCGTTGTGCACTTCCATGATGTGGGTGATGTCGGCCCAAGAGAGGAGTGTGAAGAGCTTGAGATACTTTTCTACGTCTGCGTCGTCGACTTTGATAAAATACTAGGATGGGTTAAGAATATAAGTTTGTCGTGTATTACTGGGGGCCAAACCTGGTAAAAGTCAAACACGGTGGTCATGCCGGGGTCGAGCCAGACGGCATTTCCAGCGCTCTTTCCGAACTTGTCGCCCGAGGCGGTGGTGAGAAGCGGGGTGGTGATAGCGAATGCGACGGGGGGAGAGTTGGGGGTGGGTGGATGGAGACGGGCGATGAGGTCGAGGCCAGCGAGGATGTTGCCCCACTGGTCTGAGCCGCCGACCTGGATGGAGCAGGCGCGGTGTTTGTGGAGATAATAAAAGTCGTATGCCTGCAGGAGCTGGTAGGCGAATTCGGTGAACGAAAGGCCTTGCTGCGACGACAGCCGTGCACGCACGCTGGAATAATAATTGGGAATAACCGAAAATAAATATTAAAAACATACGACTTGCCTCTCGCGGTTGAGCATGGTGTTGACGCGGGCGTGGATGGCCACGTGCTGGAGAAAGTCGAGCATGTTCACGCTCTCGTGCCATTCCAAATTGTTCGCCACCATCGCTTCTGGGCCCCGCCGATGGTCCCCGACACGCCGGACGGCATACTCGACGGCACGGCCAAAGAATCCCTGGATGCTGCCCGTAAGACTCGCCGCGTTGTCCTCCACCTGCTGCGTGTCCGCCGGCTGCCGCTCGACAAGACGGCCTGACGGGTCTCCAATCCGGCCGGTTGCGCCGCCAATGAGGGGGATGACGGTGTGTCCACGAAGGTGGAAGTGGAGGAGCGTCATCAGGGGGAGAAGGTGGCCGATGTGGAGCGCGCGTGCGGTGGGATCGACACCAGCGTACACACTCTGAGGGCGGGCAAGTGCCGCATCCAGAGCCTCGCGGTGCGTGACATCATGCATCAGTCCTCGGTGCGTCAGATCGTCCAGCAGCCCCACACCAGTCACATACCTGCGTCTTCCACTGACGCCCCTCACCAACAACAGACGACGAGCAAGCATCAAAACAAAAGTTCAAAAAATCTATTCCTCGGCCTTGTCGGCTCATTCAAGTATTACATAACAAACTACCCATCACGTGGCTCCTCCATGAACCTCATCACCTCGCCCTGTATAAACGCGTCCGCCTCTGGATTTGCCCCCGACCCCGCCATGTGTCCCCACGTCGACGGTATTACCGCCACTCGTGCCCGCTCCTTGAGATGCCCTCCCTCGCTAATGCTGTCTTCTGGCGGGAAGTACAGATCCGTCTGGCAAGGCAGGATCAGCCCCCGCGCTTTAATGTCTGCAAGACACGCCCCTAGATCCCCTCCGTGTCGCACAATCGAAATATCTCCTGTGTACCATGTCTCCAGCAGCGCCAACATGTCATTCGCGTCCCATGCCCCCAGGAAATTTTGTTCCCATTTCTCCTTGAAGAACGACTCCAAATTCGGGTATGCCCCACCTTCTTGGAATTCCTTCCCCCGGAAAAACTACCCACAGTAAATTCGCGTCAAATGTACGATTGAGCTACCTACCGATTGCCCATACGCCCACGCGCTCCACACGCGCGCGAATGCACGGATCCCGCGCTCAGGATTGGTCTTGTAATGCCCATCCTCAAAGTCCTTGGATGCCAGAAGTGCTGCCTTTGGGCCTTCCAAAAATCTATCACATCTACCAATCAGCTCACTCAATCCACCCAAGAACCAGCAGACTACCTACGCCTTGTTGTGTATGCTCGTCTTGGCCGAGCCGCAGATGACCACGTATCTAGAACGTTCAGTAAGGTGTGATTACTCGTCGTAGGAGAATTCATATACCTCTCCACGAAATCGGGGAACACTACCGGCCAGTGGTATGCCTTCCCCACAGTGTTCAGTGTTCTGAACCCCAGTACTGGAATGCGCCGCGCACCTGTTGACCACCCATTGAGAATCCAAACGCCATGAATATCTTCTTGACTCCAAGGCTTACGAGCACGGCGTGCTGGGCTCGGCTGCGCAAGGTTAGAGAAGCATACTTGGTTGAAATAACTGGGAAGCTCACATATTGTCCTCGTAAGAGATGGCCGGGAAGTATGGACCATTGTAGGGCGAAGGCTGTGAACGCCTCAGTATACTGACAAAATCTGATAGGTCCTAGGTTGGGCGTACAGTGTTGGACGGCGACGACGACTTTTGCAGTGCGCAGAACTTGAGTCTATGAACTTGTAATAAGCTGCTTACTCACCTCGCCATTGCAGAACGTTGCAAATGTGACGATAAAGTACTTTGTCGGATTGAGCGCTTTTTTTTCACCAACACGCCGTGCCTGGCCTATTTCACCAGTGAGCGCCTGTATATTTAATAGCCTCACACGCGCCGGACGACTATCCACATGGTTCGTTTTAACCTCCAACGAACCCACATCCACCCCACCCATACTACATCCTATCTCATCCCTGAGATCTTAGAAGAAACTCACCATCGAGCTTTGCGCTGTAGCTTGTAGGAAAGATGATGCATGGATTCGCAGGGTCTCCGTAAGTGCGGTAGGCAGTAATAGCGTCCGGGAGCACACCGCCTGCGACACGGAATCGTCCGTGGTGGTAGTACTGGGTCTGTGCAGGGGCCGTCATTTTCTATACAATGTATGTGGGAAGTCTGTATGATTGGTTTCTGGGCACGAGAGAATGTGTTTTATGTGAAGGCGAGGCCTGAGATAAAGGTTACATCTGGGCCCGAGTACCATCAGAATTGGCTGGGAGGAAATAACATTGGAGGACAGTCCGGCATGGAACCGAGGTAAGTTACCGGGTGTGGGGTGGGAGTGCGGTATGTGTCACACCTTGAGTCTAGACGCGACGCGCTAGATCACCTGATATGCCGGGACCCGTGAACTGTAACAGTTTTTGCGAATAAGGTTCAGCATATCACGGGAGATGCCGGAGTGTTGGTGAGGGGGCGATAGGACGATTAGTGCACAAACAACCCGGCAAATTCGACTATTCGACCGCAAGAATGGGCTGTACGTCTTCTACCCTTACAACTCCATATGAGAGGAGAGGCAGAGAGAGGTGCTGATGTACTGAATTTCGACAGCCAACAAACCTCGTGGACTACAGGCCGCGCGCAAGCTCCGCACCTCCAGGCGAGAGAACCGATGGGTGCGTTTTTCATGCTCATCCTCAGAGTACGGACGGAGGGATACTGATGCAAAATTTTCGGGCGGGGTATAGGCTGATAAGGCCTACAAAAAGCGTGCCCTCGGCAACATCTACAAGACGTCCCCCACTGGAGGGTCGTCGCATGCCAAAGGCATCGTGCTCGAGAAAGTCGGCGTAGAGGCGAAGCAGCCCAACTCTGCCATTCGCAAGTGTGTGCGTGTGCAGCTGATCAAAAACGGAAAGAAGGTGACAGCGTTCGTGCCCGTGAGTGCTCACCCCCGTACTTGTGCATGAAGGGTCTTGACCATTTTTTGGACAGAATGATGGCTGCTTGAACTTTGTCGACGAGAACGACGAGGTGCTCATTTCTGGATTCGGACGACGGGGCAAGGCAAAGGGTGATATTCCAGGAGTGCGCTTCAAGGTTGTGAAGGTTTCCGGTGTCGGTTTGTTGGCTCTGTGGAAAGAAAAGAAGGTACGGCCCTCACGTCCTGATGTACCATCGATTCTCACTGTTGCGTATAGGAGAAACCTAGATCATAGACGCTGTTCTCCAAGATGTTAACATTGTGTTTGTTGTATGATCGATCCTTTCATCATTGCGCTCTCAATCTCTTATGATCATGCTGTACTGCACCACCGCATTCGTGTCCTCCCCACTGCAAAACTATGATGAGAATCCCCCCTCATTACCGTGTGTGTATTGTTGTAAGGACGCCGTGTGAAGCTGTGACTATGTAATCTCTTTTTATCGTACCACTGTTGGATAATCGTTTTATCTGGCCTCGACCGCGAAGGCAACTGAACCTGTTCCTCCGTCTCTCCGATCCTGTACCTGCGTTAGAGACGGATCATGACAACTGGGTTGCCATTCAGCAGAACTCTCCTTGATATCGTTCCCGTCAGATACCGAATGAGAAAGACATAGAAAACAGAGACGTCGACGTCTGGCTTGACAGTTTCAATGTCCAACGCCCGACCCCCTCTTCCCCCTCGCCGGAGTATACCCCCGCCTCCAGCAAGTACCACCGTGGGAACCGGCACTTCAGCGGATTCGCCACCGCCCCGCCTGCCCCGCCGCACCCCCAGCGCTAATACTAGCATCCACAAGGTTGAAGACCCAGCAGCTGCATTACCCCCGCCCCTCCCTCGCCGCGCACCGAGCGTGAATGCATATACCCTTGGCGATGAGCCCGGCAAGGCAGTAGAGTCGCCACCACCGCCCCCCTCCCGCCGCACTTCCAGCTACAGCAGCGCTAAAATCAGCCAAGATGAGCTCCCCAACGGCGGAATCGCTGCCCGCATCGCGGGGCTGCAGCTCAATCAGGTCGGACGGCCCAAGGCGCCTCTTGGAAAGCCACCCCCGATACCCCGTCCCCGGAAAGAGGAACAAAAATACCCTGGAACAGAGCCAGAGCCAGATTCGGAGCTAGAACACAAACGAGAGCATGAACCCGAACCTGTGCCTGTGCCTCAGCCTGTAGCTGACCATCACATGCAGCACACGAATCCACGAGGCCCACCGCCTCCCATTCCACCCAAGTGGACGCGCCCAAGCCCCGCTGAGTTGGCACGCGCGCTCGCCCGCCGCCCACCACCACCTCCGCCGATCCCGATATCATACCCAGAGCCAGAGCCAGAGCCAGTCTACGCAGAGCCGACTCTTCCCATATCGCCTCGAGAGGCCGGGCCGCCCCGACGCCATCTCCCACCCATGCCCTCGAGCCTCCCCACTCCGCCGCCAGAGCCACACGAGGAGGCAGAGGAACAGCCCTGCTACGAGCCTGCCCCATACGACGACAGCACTTCCTGCCTCCAGTGCCGCGACTTCTCACACGTCGACGCGCACGCGGCACAGTTCCCCCGGCACACCGTGACCTCGCTCGACAACCTCGCGTATGACCTCACCGAGCCGTTCCCCTACGAGACCGAGAAGGCGCGCGCGATCTTTACGTGGATGCACCACAACATCGCGTACGACGCGGAGTCGTTCCTGTCGGGGAATATCCAGGCGGCGTCCGCCGAGAGCACGCTTTCATCAGGGCTTGCCGTGTGCGACGGGTACGCGGGGCTGTTCAAGAGCCTGGCAGAGCGTGTGGGTATGCAGACGCACCGTGTGGTAGGGCACGGAAAGGGCGTGGGATACGTCGCGACGGGGCCTGGCGAGCCGGTCCCTGCGTACTCCAGTGGACATGCCTGGAACTGTGTCTACATGGACGGCGAGTGGCGCCTCATCGACGCGTGCTGGGGCGCTGGCGCACTCAATGGGAGGGTCTATGAGCCTCGCTTTACACCAATGTGGTTTACGTCAGGTCCTGCTGAGTTTGGCAGACGTCATTTCCCGGAGGACCCGTCGTACCAATTGATGTCGGAGGACGAGGGTGGGACGATTTCGTGGGAGGAGTATATCATGGAGCCGGAGGGCCCTACTATCTTCATCGATTTTTATAAGCTGGACCTATGGCAGAGTGCTATCCAACCGGCGACCAAGGTCATCGAAGGTGGTCAGCGAATAGTTTTCAGTATTTTCAAGCGGTGCGAACATATGTCGACTGCAGAAGCGGATAACTTTGTGTACATCATCTCGCTCGCCGACAATACACGGGTTCCGCTGGACCTCAATGCACACGGTGGCTGGAGTGCAGAGGTCTTTATCCCGAGAGGATCTGGAGAGGTTTCACTATATTCTGTAACAACGGTGGACGGCAGGGATGCCATGGGTATTGGTTTGCAAGCCTTCAGTAAGGCTTTGGGCCGGAAGCGAATGTCCTTTGGAGGACTCGCGAGATGGACCGTTGTATGATTAAATAACTTCTAGATGAAGGCCATTGTGGAGAATGTAACGTGGTATATAGAGTATCGTGTCCATAAACGCGAGACCATCGCGCTGGCATTATTACGGAACCATTATTCCCTGTCCACTCAAGTATCTCTTCAGGTCTGCCACCAGCTCTAGCTGCTCATCCACCGTCAAACCACTTACGATGGTTTGTAGTATGCTCCCGACAGTGACGTGGTGTTCGCGAATTAAACTGCTGTAATAAACATACGTGAATACTCCCATCAGGAACCTTGTTATAAACGTTAAATTAGCGAGGTAGGGTATATAGTTTTGACCAGCTTACTGGCAGTCCATGCGGTCAGTCATTCCACCATGGCCGGGGATGCTATGGCCGAAATCTTTTATATTAAAGGCACGTTTGAACCCCGAGGCAAAGAACCCTCCGAAGGGTGCTACCAGCGAGGCAAAAAACGACATGAATAGAAGGTGGAATTGATACGGCGCGTAAGGGATCGTAGTGATCGTTCGGCCAAACTAATCATATATATGTCAGACATGAGAAATTATGGAAGGACAAGGTACAGAACCACGACGAACCAAAGTTGACAAGAAGACGGACACGGGTACCCAAATTTCCCACTCTCTCCAAATAAACACCGGATTTGGAGTACACTGCATGGAACTCCATGCGCTAACCCCAAGGTCATGTACAGGGCAAATCATGTAACTAAATCGCATGAAATATGTGCCCCATAGCACACCGAATAAAATGGTACTCCAAAATGCCCCAACAAAGCCCTCTACAGTTTTCTTCGGAGAGAGCTTAATTAGGGGAGTGCGTCCAAGGGTAATGCCCCAGATGTAAGCAAATACATCGTTGCAGATCACCAGCGAAGCGGGAACCCAGAACCAGATAAGACCTTCCAGAATGTTATTAACGATAAAATGGCTAGAGGGGGGTGAGTCGCTAGACGGTTCAATGGGGCAAATAACACAGACCTGGACACCACTACTAGTAATAAGCTCATGTGGACCCAGCAGAAAAGGCCAAATTGCTGCTTCAAATAACCTTTCTTCAATGACATGACAAAACCCATGAAACCAATCGTATAAAGAATAAAGCTGATCATGCGATGATTGGTGGCAAACGGGAGGAGTTGTGAGTCAGCAAATACAACATGCTGAAAAAGAGGGTTAGGAGAGTATTATGTCCAATGGATAAAAGTAAGAACCTTGAAGTAGTATATAATGCTTTCTCCATAGAGGAAATAGTTAGTGACGGCGAAGAAGTACCAGTTGAGTGTCTTGCTCCAGGGATCCGTCCCACGGTGAGAGTCCATATCATACACCTCGGGTTTAGTGGATTTGAGAGAGAAGAGAGCAGTGACCTCTCGGTAGACTAGCGACTGACAGAGCATGACCAGAAGTATCATGTAGGCATGTCCAAGTAAGAGAAGACCTAGAAGGTAATTATGTTAGTGACTGGTACTAGTGAAGGTGAAACATATACCAATGAATCCCCCTATCATGATAAATGTCCACAGCGTGCGCGTTAAGAAACTCTGTCGTTTCTTCGATTTCTCCGAGTCTTCAACTGGCTTTTGCGGGGGAAGGGTTGTTGCATGATTGACCTGCGACGACTCCGCAGGGGCCTTTGTGATCGGCTCTGCCTTGGTAAAGGGGACAGCAGGAGGGGCGACAAAAGGTTGGGGCACAAGTATAGGTTTCTCCTGTACTTGCGGCGTAGGTTCGGGTTCGGGGGGCCCCGAGGTCCCCATCGTTCCGTTAAGTTGAACAGCAGATTTCTCAGTTTCGTCAATAGGGTTGATTGCGGCCGGCGGGGGCGGGGTCACAAGTGGAGGGACATCATGTTCCGTAACAGGTTTTGAAAATTCAGTTGAATCACCCAAGGAAAGAAGAGGTATTGAAGGAGAGTCCCCTGAGGTTACAGAGTTTCCGGAGCTGACTTGACCAGCGTGCGCTCGAGCGAGGGCCTTCTGACGTTGCCGCTTCTCGATACGAGCAAGCTTGAGTGCCTTCTTGATAGCAGATTTTGTGGGTTTAGCGTTAGCTAGGGACGAACTGTGCAACGTCGTGTTTAGCGCACAATGCCACGGTCTCGGAGTATAGCACCAACGTTTCTGGTTGAGGAACAACTTCTACTATCTCTTCTTCGCTCTCTTCACCGGATTCGACGGCAAGCGCGTCAAATGTAGTTTTCGAGGCAATGATAGAGCGTCCGCCAGCGAGCCTACTCATGATGGGTCGTGGAGAGAATATTTTCGTCACGCGCCTTGTCATTGCAGACAGATGTTTGTTCCTACACGTGCAGCCAAATAGATTTATGTTATGAGACTTTAAACAACTTCAAGTTGGACAGGCAGTTCTGCTACATAAATTGGAGAATGGAATACAAACACGTATGCTCTAAGGAACAGAGGTAATGCGACGAAAAATAATAAAGGGCTAATAACATTATATATTTGTCCATGTGGGTGATTGAGTGAATTCACCTATAGCTGAAACCAAGCAAACACTAGTAAGAGTGAAACTCTAGAACTTCCAGTCCTTCTCGACCTCCATTGCCCAAGGGACTAACAACGAACAGTTAAAGAGAGTTCCAGAGATATCCAAGTAAACGTACATTTTGTAATTAGAGTTTTCGAAAACATCTTCTCTATTGGCACGTCATGAATTTGGCACCAGGCGGCCGTGATTCTGGACTACCAGTCAAAACGAATAGCGTCATGTACTGAGAAATAAACAAACCGAGGGTCTAAGTAATTGATTTTACTATGGTCAACAAATAATCAGCTCTTTTATGCAATCCATGTAGTGTAAAAAAATCCCAACGAACCTCGTACCGAGAGCAACCTCTTTACCGGCATCTCGGTCATCGATTTGTAGCTTGAAAGCCTTGATCTTGTCAGAGAACTTATCGATCGCTTCGATTAATTTTTCAGCCGGTCGTTCGCGTTTCAAAAATGCTTTTTTGGTCCCTCGCTCCTGTGCGAGCTTCTCGAAATCTTCGTCAATTGCTGCCAAGCGTTCTTCCAATGCAGAGTCCTTCTGGGGTTTCTTACCCTCCTCTTCAAGCTTTTCGTTGTCCTTGGCGAACTTTTTTTCTGCTTTCTCTTTCTCCTTGGCCTTGAGCTCTTCCTCGTGTGTGACTATCCAATCGTCGTCTATGTCCGATTCATCGTCGGCGTATTTCTTCTGTTTCTTGTACTTAGTGTCGAGGGTAAAGAGAGCATGACGAAGTTTCATTCTCTCGTATTTGAAGCTGCGGAGCTAGGGATGATAGGTCAACGCGAGTTCATAGAATCCAGTGAAGTACCCACTTTGTATCGCATTTTCTCCATTGATTGGTCATGTGTCTTCGGAGCGCTCCGTTGATGGTTACAGAGAATTGCCACCCAGCGGTTGGCCTTGTTATAAGCGTTGAGCTTTTCCTGTAATGTTGCACCTTCCAGATTTTCTTCGTCCAATAATCTCTGGAATGTGATTGACGCGTTGAATGTACGAAACACTTTAGCGGTGAGACCCTTCATCTCCGATGTGAGATGTTTATTTAAAGAACTCGTCTGGTGGTCAGATTGGCATTAGCCTTGGTATAGCACTCTTTGCAAGCGAGAATCTTACCGTCACACGATCAAATAGATTATCATCGTCGTTCTTGTTGTCTTTAAAGATACGGATATTCTTGAATACCTGTGCCTCGACTTGCAGCCTGTTGTAGTAACGAATTGAATCTTTACCCAGAAAGTCGAAGATGATGAAATCGGGAGATTCCAAGGTCACATGTTCACATCGTAGGGAACAACAGCCGACGGTGTCCGCCTCATCTTCGCCTTTCTCATTTCCCGCACGAAGTGCCAATTTATCAATGAAATACATGGCAGTGGCACGTTGACGGTCAGCCATAACCTTTGACTTGAGGTCTTGGTTGTAATTTTGGCGGATACGATCGACGTGGTTCTAATGAAACGGTGAGGGCCCAGTACCACGTTCCACGTCAAGGCACGAAGACGGACCTTGAGCTCCCGAGCCTTCTCAAATTTCATCATGTCGCTTTGGCCTTTGAGGGAACTTCCGGCGGCCAAAAAGACATATTTGTGATTATTGTTCACATTCTCCGTCCAGTTCGCCAGCCAAGTGACGGTATTGTCGTGTTGGACATGTTTCCACTTTCCTGGCATGTTTGGGATAGGGATAGCTGCGTCCTTTCCAATGTTAATGGTAATATCCTCAGGCGTAACACGGAACTAGGACTCAAGTTATACAACTGTCAGGAAGAGAAGAGAAACTCAGCGAACCTTAAGTGCCCCCTTCTTGGGGTGGTCACCACGACCTCGAAACAACCCGGGAGGTTCAACCCGGAAGTTACCAATCTTCTCCTTTCGTCCATCAAGGAGACAGGTCGTGTATTTCGCCTCGAGTTCCTCCTTCTCTTTTTTAGCTTCTTTCTTCTCCTGTGCCGTCATAGCTTTCTTCTTAGCCTTTTCACCCTCAAAATACTCAAACATCGGACGAAAATCACAAGCCGCAAAGGATGTTATCTTAGTGCCATCACGCTAAACAAATAGTCAGACACTGGTCCAACAAAGTATAAAAAAATACTGACAGGAGGATATTTTATCATAACCGTTTTCCAATCCTCGAAAAAGTTCTTGTTGAAAGTGGCATCCTGGGCGTGGTCCGTCTCCAGCATCGCGGCGTAGAAACCCGCAACTTCCTCAGCAGCTGCCGGAAGGTCGACTTCTTTCCCTGAATATATGCGTGAGCAGGAACAATATGTACCATGACGGGAGGCAATACCATTATACTTCATCTTGACATGTTTGGGAAGTGGTTCGTATGGAGGAGGAAATATGACGCCGTTATGCTCAAGTGTTTGCCATTTGACAGACCCGTCGCCGTTAGCATTGTTCTCCCACCACCTGAAAACCTCCTCTTCCTCTTCCTCCTCTTCCTTCTTCTTCTTTGCCTTCGCTTTACTTCGCGAAGCGTTCTCCTCATTCGTTTTCGTGCCCCTCTTTTTCGCCTTCGGGATGTCAGAGCCGGAAGCAGCCTCTTCCTTCTTCGCCTTCTTAGACTTGGGTTTAGGTTTGGGCGCGGACTTCTTAACAATAGGCTTGTCATCGTCGGACGACGCGTCTGCATCACTCTCGACTTTGGCTTTACGCTTGCGGGCCATGGTGGCTTTCTTTACGGCAATTGGTTTGTTATCATCCGAGGACATATCATCACTTTCCTCTTTCACCCGCTTCCTCGGAGGTTTCCCAATCTTCCCGTTAGTCGCAGATTTCTTTGCCGAGTTGGGACCAAACCGGTCGTCCTCGTCATCCGTTTCAGGTTTTTTTAATGGATGACCCTTCCCATTGATGGAAGCGGCGATAGTTGTCGCTTTAGCGGCACCTGGCATAGCCACGGCAGCCGAGGCTGTTCGTTTAGCTGGTGAAGACGCCAGAGGTGTATCCTCGTCGCTCGAAGATTCTGCGTAAACAGGTTTTTTACGCTTTAAATTTCGAGGAGGCGTGCCGGCCAGCTCTGATTTGCGTGTCGTCTGTGACTGTGTGATGAGGTGGCAAAAGCGATATACATGAGCAAGTAGTATTGATTGTAGAAAGCATCAAAACGCACCAGAGGCAAATCATCGTCTTCGCTCATAGAATAATCATCATCCTTCCCATTGTGATAGCCGTTGCCGTTGGTAACAGTACCGTGGTTGCGACCGTTGGGAGCTGATTTATGCACGAGAAGGCGGTCATGATCGGAGAGCACTGAAGAGTCGCTGAACATGTTTGGAAGGAGATGCGGGCGATAAGTTGCGAACTCAGGGGAGGGTGAATTCGCGTAAATGGGAACGTTAAATAGCAAGGGGGAGAGTGGGAGAACGAGACAAGTCAAACGCCGGGCATGATGATCAAAATTCCGCTAAGTAGTCTAGACCTACCCTAAACTATCATCCAGATCACGACACTTGTTCCTTGTCCATCAGTCTTTAGCGAGTTTGTGACTACATAATATCGCAAAAGCAACAAAGTAAGCTGCGTCTTTGATTTCCATTGTCTGCTCACAGATTGACCTTTATCATTTCTGAGATGTCCAACCTTCCCCTCTTCAGAGATCCCTGGGCGAAGAGAGAAGCTTGGCGTAAACATCCCGTCTTCGCAAATCGCGTTATGTTCCGAAACCTCTTTCCGGGATTCGGCATTGCTGTCATTGCCTTCACAGCATATGTCGTTGCAGACAACGTATACTTGAGTCAACGACAACAACCTTCACATCATTAGGACGAGGTGCGCAGACAGTATCTTGACTTTTCAATGCATGCCCATAATGCTCTCAGCTAGCTGTTGCCACGAGTCATAGAATCTAAGGCATCTATTCTCAGCACTGTTTTAATCATTCCCTGTTATCCCAACAAAATTCTTATCTTTTGCTGGACCATCGAAGCCACCGAATACATTCCTAACAGAACTTGTGAACAAACCTATCCTCCCTCAAATCTCGCTCCCTTCCAATGTTTTTCATATTCCTGATGCTG
Organism: Collybia mongolica; assembly: GCA_013420905.1. NCBI lineage: Eukaryota > Fungi > Basidiomycota > Agaricomycetes > Agaricales > Clitocybaceae > Collybia > Collybia mongolica. The sequence continues at coordinate 3,403,490 of JAAXNY010000004.1, forward strand.
AGAAACTCCTGACAATATCGACATACTAGAGCTCACAGTTTGTCAGAGTACTCATTTGAACAGACTGTCAAAAATCACCCCAAATCTCAAACTGAAGCTTCCCGCAAGCCGTGATTCTTTTTCTATGACAATTTTGCCAATACTCCGCTCTCATGAAACGTCGCGCGACTTGGATGGTTTTCTGTGCAATGTGTTCGGTGCGAAACCCCTTCTGAACTCATCAACTTCTCACCAATAACGGCAGTGTCAGCCCCATCGAATTATCAATGAAGGTCCGCCAATAAGTGCCTGAGGAGTTCACCATTCTAATAAGCCACCTGAGGCTCATCGTTATTCCTCTGCTTCTGTCGGCTCTGAGTCTTGCTTCGCTTAACCCTGTTAATGCAACTTCTTCACAATATCATTCTCTTCGTTACTAACTCTTGGAAGTCTGTCTTGGTCCTCAGGCGGCTCCTCGTATCGTTCGGCTAGCTGGTTGGGAACACTGGCGAGAGACACCTAGTGCATATTACTAGTAGCCTTTTCAACCCGTGTCAATACTAGACTTGACCCCCAAAGTCGCCCATGTATATTGGTTGATAAATGTTCCAGCGTGGCCGATCGTTATTGAACCTCGTCGGTAGAAATAACTCAAGTCCTTCACTGTCTTTGGTCAGATCAATCTTCCCCAGTGATCACACAATACCCAACACTCCTATAGTACAACTAGGCGTCTGTTCAAGTCTTTAGTATCCAAGCTGCCACATTCAACACATCTTCCTTGTTGGACACTTATTCATGCGGTGACCCAGTCCGCGAAGCCCATCAAGCTCGGGAACCACCCTCTGGCGGACGAAACAATTAATTCCAGGTAGCCGCTTTACTAATCCTCTGATCATGACTAATTTCTTCTCGAAGGTAGGATGAGTTTTTTCGTGGAGAGAACATCTCGCGTTGTATCACCCATTCTATCGGCCTCCATCCATTTCGGCGGCTCCAGACCTAAGCCTCCAACTACGGAATACATTTTTTTTTTGGAGATTGAAGCACTCGAGGCCTTCAAATCGCCAAAAGAAAAAAAGAAAAGAACCACGTCAGACTGTCTCAAGCAGCTCAATTCATATCACATCCAGTACGAAACCTGGCCGCTGGTCGTCCTTCGATGACACCAAGTCAGCAAAACCACTGCTGCCAGTAAGTACGCTGGACCAAGAAACCCACACGAAACATGCATTGACAGGACGAGGTACGTCTAAAAATAGCTTATGATCATACTTCCAATTAGATCGAGATTGGGCGCAGATGGTCTCTTCCTTTGTGACTTATCACCAAAACTTCCTTCCATCGCTTCCGCCGGTTTAGTGAGCCGAGCAGTGACACCCTCCTACCAAATCCACTTCCCCTGACACGAGGACCGCTTTGGGGCCGCTAAAATGCAACAGCTTTCCTTATATGATATTTCGTTTAGATACGCGGCTGGCACCCTTGCCTCAAGGCTACACATCTCGTACGCATGAAATTTCAACCACTCTTGGCTCGTGTGCCTAGATATCACCGACGCTTGTGTTTTGTACAAGGACACGACTATCATGGGGCCTATAAATTCGCATTGGCCAAGGAGAGCAGATTGCGTCCCCGCCCCCCGTTATGTCTCGACCTTCTGACTATACAACAATCATCTTTGATCTGGGAGATGTCTTGTTTCAATGGTCACCTGAAACGAAGACGGGCATCTCACCCAGAACCCTCCATAAAATCCTCAACACCCATACGTGGTTCGACTACGAACGAGGTCGACTTTCCCAGGACAGTTGTTATGCCAACATCGGGGAGGAATTTTCGATTGAGCCAGAGGAGATCCGACATGCTCTTCAACAGGCCCGGGATTCTCTGCAGGCAAACGACGAGCTCATTCTGTTGATTCAAGAGCTCAAGGCGCAGTCCGATGGGCGACTACGTGTGTTCGCGATGTCGAACATCTCTTTGCCAGATTACGATGCACTGCGAACCAAACCCGTCGATTGGGCTACTTTTGACCAAGTCTTCACCTCTGGGGCAGCAGGGGAACGTAAGCCGAACCTTGGTTTTTATAAACACGTCCTGCGTGCTACAGGAGTCGATCCCCGACGCACAATATTTGTGGACGACAAACTCGAAAATGTACTATCGGCCCGCTCATTAGGTTTACACGGCATCGTCTTTGAACGTCCCGGGCCGGTCAAACGAACATTACGAAACCTGCTTGGAAACCCCATAGCGCGGGGTAGGGATTTTCTGAAACGGAATGCAGGACGTCTCCTCTCCGTGACAGATGGCGCAGGCGAACATGATACTGTAGAGCTGCAGGAGAACTTTGCACAGCTCCTCATCCTTGAAGCCACAGGCGATCAGTGAGCCAAAAATAAAACTTGTCAAACATCTCTATATTAACTTATTGCTCCGACTCCATAGTTCCCTTGTTAACCTTGTAGACCACCCAAGGACATGGAACTTCTTCCAAGGTCAGAACCACTGTGGTCCGCCTGACATTATCAAATCCATGATTTAATCGAATAAATTTGACAGGCAAAGGTCAACTCACAACCGAGCAATTCCCATTTGACCTTGACACCACTTCCCTGGGTCTTACCATAATGCAGCGGGATAAAGATGTCGCGTCTTCTGTTATGGATGAGATGCTAGAATACGTGGATGGAGATGGTATTATCCAGGTATGCCTGGTTTCAGCTGTCGTGATAGGCCTAAGGAACTAATATTGATGCACAGACATACTTCGATCACAAACGTCCCCGATTTGACCCCGTTGTGTGTGTCAATGCATTAAGTTTGTTCTACACATATGGGAGAGGCAGCGAGCTGCATGAGACTTTGCAATGGGTCCACGAAGTGCTCTTGAACCGCGCCTACGTCGATGGTACACGATATTATGACACGGCAGAATGCTTTCTCTTTTTCGTCAGTCGGTTGCTCACTTCTTCGAACGATCCGGAACTCCACTCCTCACTCGAATCACTGTTGAAAGAAAGGGTACAGGAAAGGATAGGAGCTGGGGGAGATTCTCTCGCCCTTGCAATGCGTCTCTTGGTGTGCGACGTCGTGGGTATCAAGGATGAGGTTGACCTTCATAATCTTCTGCCTCTCCAAATGGAGGATGGAGGATGGGAGATTGGCTGGATGTACAAGTACGGGTCATCGGGGATTCGTATTGGCAATCGTGGCCTGACGACAGCACTCGCAATCAAGGCCATTGATGCGATGAACTCGGGCTCTTTCATTCTCACTGAACCCCCATCGGCAGCCCCCATTCTAGTCACAGAGGTTTCGTCCAAGAATGTATCCGCCACCAAACACCACCGTCGGAAGAGTTCACTGAGAGACTCCCTGCAATGGTTGTGGCCAGGGGGAAAATTCCACAAATCCGCTGAAATCTAAACGCCTATTACATCACTTATTCGTGTTTGGTCATTTTAATATTATTCATTTACCGTTTTTCGTTGATTGCTTTACCATTTTGTACCTGGTTCGTATGGAAAGAGTCTTGTGACGAACCAAGATACACGTCCTCGTTTCTAGCAATTTACGACGTACCTCACCGGAAGTTTTCAGAGCATAGCGGAAAAGGCAGCTCTTTCGAAATGTTCTACTGGGTTTATCCCCGCAAGTACCGTTTATACACAGGATTATTGGTCTCTTCCACGTATGAATAATTTAGCTTCTTTAAATAGTCATCAAAAGCTTCGTAGTCCGCTGGTGGTACTTGAATACCTGCCAGGACTTTGCCAATATCTTCGCGTGACTTAAGTACGTCAAAGGAGGGCTCATTACGAAGTGAAAACGAACCAGCGCCGTGATTCCGATAATGGAAAAGAGAAATGTTCCACCCCTGCTGTAAACCTAATAAAAAAGATCGAAGGGCGCCAGGCCGTTCAGGAAATTCTGTACGAAGTCAGTTAGCCATATCCCGAGGAGCAATGTGTTTGCAATCTACCAAATCGAAACACTCGCTCGTGAGGGACTTGTTGACATCCACCAATCATATATCGTGCGTGGCTCTTCGCCATTTCGTCATCACTGATGTCATAGCCTTTCATGTCCGTCGCTTCAAGCGCGGCGAGCACCTCTTTCACTTCGTTCGTACGCAAGAGTGAATCTACTCGGAAAGACAATAGGACGTGGGCTCTATCACCAGAAACGTTGTATCGATATATGAATTCGGTGACTGCTCGAGGGTGAATCACAGAGTGTAGAGTGATGAAACTGTTTGAGAGATCAATACGATATATTCTTTATTTTGGTAAGAAATACTTGCCTTCCCGGTCGTTCGGGGATATCGACGCTTAGAAGGGCTTCCCTGCCTTCTCCGAGTTCGGCACGTTCAGCGACGAATCTCAATCGATCAAAATTCATGTTTGCACCGCTCACGACAGCAACAAAGCGTTTTTGTGCTCCAACAAGGTTGTTGTCGAGGATATAACGTTTTACGCCAGCAAGGGCAAGGGCACCCGCTGGTTCTGTTATGGAGCGGGTTTCTAACAACAATCAAAATTAGAAAGCCTTTTACAAATTAAAGTGGACAGCAAACCTTCGAATATGTCCTTGATCCCAGCACACAGCTCATCATTATCAACTTTGACAATACCCTGGAGATGTCGTTTGCAGATCCTAAACGGTTCTTCACCGACGATTTTAACTGCAGTCCCGTCGCTAAAAGGGCCAACGTCTTTGAGTGTGACCCGCTCGCCCTTTGTCAAACTCTGGTCCATTGCATCTCCGTCGATCGTTTCAACACCTATGACCATTGTATTTGGGTTCCCGACTCTTTTGACATATTCACATATGCCAGCCACCAGTCCTCCTCCACCCACTGCGGCGAAAATACCGTCTATTTTTTCGGAGTCCGCCATTTGTTTTAAGATTTCCATCCCGACTGTGCCCTGACCCGCGATAACGAGGGGATCATCATATGGTGGTACAAATGCAAGGCCATGTGCGGCAGCAAGCCGAGCACATTCTACCTTCGCCTCATCAAAGTCCGCGCCGTGTAGAATAACCTTTGCGCCTAGACGGGCTACATTCCGGACTTTGATAGATGGCGTTCCCTTAGGCATAACGATGGTACAAGGTATACCTAGGCGTGAACCGGATAGTGCGACACCCTGGGCGTGATTGCCTGTAGATTATATCCGTTAGCGCATGATACAGCGACTAATCCACGAGGCAGTAAAAAGGATAGCTTTTGATGCGTGGAATTACGCACACTAACCAGCGCTGCAAGTTACAACACCCTTCCACCGTTCCTCGTCCGTCAAGCTCGCCATGAAGTTATAAGCACCCCTAATTTTGAAGCTGAAGACCTCCTGTAGGTCTTCACGCTTCAACCATATTTGATTCCCGAGCTTTGCGCTAAGATTGTTCGCAAGGACCAAAGGGGTCTCCTTGATGATTTCATAAACTTTGGATGTCAAGATAAGACGGAGATAATCAGGAGTGTTGTCTGGAGTGAGATAATGTTTTTCGAGTCGAGGATATGAGAGAGGCTCTGGTGCATGTGAGGCATATTCGAGCGTTGCAGCAGGGGCCATGGAATGGGGAGTTGAGAGGTTCTGTAACTTCGATGACCTTGTTATTTACTCAATTCGGATCGGAGCATCTTCAGATCAGAGTCATCGAATAAATTTTGATGGTATCCCACGTGATCCTAGAAGCCGCACTCCATGATATCGCGAAGCAACTCAACTTAAGCAGGTTTGGGAAACCGGACATAATTACTGCCCCAAGAAATGTTAGATTCTTCACATACATCGACGAGAGTTTATAACAAGGATAATCATGCAGTCTCTCTCTATCTGCATCCTGATAACGGGCTCGAACGAATTACAGGCTCGTTTGCCGATAACCTGGGACAAGACTAGAGCCTGAGATATGGGCCGAGTTCCTGTGGTCATCTGGTGATGCCCCCCCACCATATAAGGATGGTTCATGACTAACTCGCCACCCTGCACTCCGTTGTCATGTCGGAATCTGGTCGGAATTTACCAGAATGCGCTTGCGGAAAATTAGACCTGAGTTATACATTCGTTTCAGTCAGCACGAAAATAACATATAGAATCAAATAATTACCGCGAGTTAAGTACGGGGATGATAATAGACGTCCCATTTTGATGCAGTATTTTTCCCCAGACTTGCTTTGAATAAAAGAGAGAGCGGAGTAGTGGTGTCAGATGGCCAGATATTTTAGTCCTGCCGAATCCGATTCAGACTGTACATGTAGAAGGAGATCCGAGCCGCCGCCTACAACTGTTCTTAACACAGGCGGAACCGCGGTTATACCAGGGTCACGCCTGTCCAGAGTTTCCGATGGGTAATGTGTAGGGTTGAATCTCTATAGCGGATACACTGGGAGTCATGCCGTGACATTTGAGAAAGTCTGGTGTATGAGGTCTGTGAGGATTGGAAGGGCGAGTTAAATCCTTGGTTTTTCATCCAAGTGAAATCACTGACGCTTCATTTTTCCGTTCAGAGGAAGCCTACGTGAATTTCATTCTCTAATAAAATTGGGTGATATGATCGATTTTTGTATTTGATTTTATCTAATTGAAGAGACAAGTATATATAGGCAATCTTGTCAGAAGAGTTGTCGAGCAGGAAGGTTCTGGTTCACAAGAGGGTGTTCGATGGTTTGTTTTTGATAGGAATGATTGAACTCACTATATTGAAGTCGACTCGGTAAATCGTATAGGAGTCCTTGAGAAGTTTGTGGGGGGGAACCTTTCAGGGTTGAAAACGTAAATCAAGATGAGTAAAGTACCCTTGGCCGTTTTGATACGTTCCAGGTTGGAAAAGGTGTACGTTCATTATGAATCTACTGTTCGAGTGCGACGATAGGGGAAGTTGCTGGCCAAAGCGGGTCGAGATACATTATCTTGGAAACCCAGCCCCAGAGTGCTTTAATTATGAGGGGGACGGTATGGTTTCCAATTGCCTTTTCAACTTGCTCGAGTGGTTTCAAAGTATATAGAACCTATTGAAGAGACCGAAGAATTGTCGCATATCAAGCCTGATCCAAGACTTGGTTGACTCTGGTGAACGAGAGCCTTGAACATCTTCCCTCGATCATGGTGTTGAATTAATAGCAATCCAAGGAATTTCAATGGGTCCCGAAGCTAACTTGAAATATAGCAGTCCGACGGGCCGGGACCGAGTGCATATCGTAAACTCGACACCGTTTATGCAGTTGAGAAAGGACAGGCAAAGAAATATGAGGGCCCCCATAAACTCTAAGCGCGTCGCGTCCGTTATGGCATGGTCCAGACGGTTGAAATGTTGACTTGAGGCTCGAATAATCGGCCAGCCTCGTAGTCGTGATTATTAGGATGTGACGTGACAGTCATGTCACGTGGTAATTTCTCGGCGATTAGGACAAAGTAAACGCCGACGGACGGGAAGGATTTGTTGTGTGCCAGGCATTGGGGGGTGTTGTCCCAACTTTGAACTCCATACGTCCACCTGGTTAAGCACCTCAAATTATGGCCCAAGCTGCCGCAATGGGCCCGCCACTCTCTCCAAAGGAGATTCGTCGCTCGGGACGTCGTTCAATCCCCTCTGCATCCACCAGCGCCTCCAAATCACCCGACCTTGACCCAGCACCCAAGCAAAAGGAGATCATCCATCGCCCAGCTCTTACTTCCAACACCAGTAATGGACGACAGAAACGCCTCAAACAAGAAGACTTCGATGAGCTCGTCGACGACCGCAAGAATGGCTCGGCACCATCCACCAGCTCTGCGAGCTCTACCCATGGGGCCTCCATCAATGGCCGAGCGAAACGGAAACCAAGGGAGAAGGAAAAAGAGAAAGAAAAGCAATCAATGACTGAAGTTGTTGCATCTGAGGCTACACTTGGTCAAGCAGACAATGCAGTCAACAACGGGGCAGAGGAGGAGGAGCAAGGTATCACGCGTTGTATATGTGGAAGCACTGGTGCGTCTTTCAATATCCAACTGCAATTTACCTATCAAGCTCACATTGTGACTCTGTAAGGAGAGGATGACCCGGATGCTGGTGAATTCATGGTTCAGTGTGAGACTTGCAAAGTCTGGCAACACGGGCTGTGCATGGGCTTTGAATCCGAAGATCAACTACATGACGATGATTACTATTGTGAGATATGCAAACCAACAATGCACGCAGAACTTCTCAAGTATGAAAACAAAGTTTTCTTTCCCGGGCGCTCCTAATATCATACCCACCAGGAAACTCTCGAACAAGAGGCCCCGTCAAACCTCCGCAACATCCCTTCACAACCCAACTACGGCTCCATCGCGCGTATCACGCTCACATTCACCTTCAACGCTCTTGAAACAGCCATCCAAACGAAGAAATACGATGAACAGTAGGGACGCGGCCTTCGATGAGAGCCTCAAGGAGATTATTGAGGCAACAGCAGCCGAAGCTGCTGCTGTTCATGATACAGCCAGCGTTACATCTACTGGAAACCACGACCTTAACGATCAACATGACCCCGACGAAGACGTGGAACCTGGGTCAAGCAACAGGAAAAAGCGGAAGCGCAACGAAGACGATGTGTGAGTCTCACCACTTTCGGATATTACAACGTGTCTCTGACATCCGGATCCCAGTGTTGTTAAAAAGCGCACGAGGTCAGCTTCTAGTGCATCTGATCATCAGGGATCGACTGTGGCGCGAGATGACACACCTGGACAAAGCAAGCCACCTCAATCAGTACCAATACCACCCTCAAAGCCCTCCGGTCGTACAAACAAGCGTGGAGGGCGAAAATCGGCTGCAATATCTCTTGCTCTTGATCCTACTGCATTGATGGAAGCTGGCGAGGAAGGTGCGAGGATTGTTCTGTCAGAAGTACTTCACGTGACCAACTTCGTCCTAGTGCCACCAAGTTCTGGCAAACGACAAGCGTTGAGTAGTCGTGCCAAAGGCTCTAACGTGCCAAAACGACCCCCGGCCTCCCATTCGGCCTCCCATGGCCCAGCTAGTTCCAACCATGAGCATGGAACACGCCGGAATCAACCCAGCGGCACTACTGGGTCGAACACAGGGTCGACCATCGCAGAATCGTCGCGTGCATACCGCAATTCACACGCATATGTCGTTTCACAACAACCACTATTCACGTCGTGGAACTTGCCTGATTATCTGTCGCATTTACAGCATATGCTACCATCAGATGCCCCGCGTCCCCTGGAAGTCCGGACTGGGCCTGGCTTAAGCGCTGGCATGTCAGGCAAAGGAGAAGCGCTTGAGGTCACGCTGGAGAGAGGGGTGAAGGTTAAATGGCCAAGCAAGCGGATGAGTGTCGGTGATATGAATAAGAGGGTCAGGGCGCTTGTAGACTGGGTGGCAAGAGAACAAGCTACAGCTCTCGATAGGTCTAGGCGGCGAGACGCCTTGGAGAGGGTCTTGAGAGAGGACCTTAAAAGGGTGGAGAGAGGTTCGCAAAACAAGCACGTGGAAGACCGCGGTGGCGACATCGACATGGCACTGGATGGGGATAGCACGACTGTATCTCCAGTACAGACCAAAATCGTTGCTTCACCTGTGGACGAAACTCGAGTATTCAAGACGCCGAACACGGGGCACGCGTCAGATCTAAACGATCCTGAATCAAGTGAAACCATGAAGAAAATGGAGGCGCTTATGGAGCAGTTGATTGATTTCCAGGAACAATTCGGACCAGGTTCGAGGAATCGAGAGAGAGAGCGACGGCTGGTGTCTTGTTGATCTTGTTTTGTCTCCACTATCATTTTTTTGATCAGTTTCCACTGTATTATATTTTTTCCATTGATCTGGCATGCTACGACCACTCTAACTTTCCTTTATACTCATTATATTACCCTCTTTCATACTTGCATGTACTCTTATCACATTATCTATCATCAATTCAAAGCTCTAACTCTTGCCACCGAATTTCTTTTATCAATTTTACCAACTGCAGCTCTATTGCTGCTTTTTCCGGAACTGATCCCCAGAACCCGGTTGTTTGGCAAATTGACGCGGTACAAACAACATTCCGTCACCGCGTGGGCGCGAACTTTTGAAGTTCACTCATCCTGCAGCGCTCAGCTGGAGCCGTTCACGGTCGTGCGCAATGTCTTCCAGTGGCTTACATCCCCCCTCTACGGACGTGGAAGAAGACAGAGCAAGCACTATCCGACAGCCATCTTTTGATTTCTCTGACCACGGTGGTTCAGATGGGGACCACGAAGATCAGGTCGGCGACTATTCAACGCGTATGGAAGAGCTATTTGATGAAGGGGAGGGTGACTCGGATGCTCATGATCCAGAAGACGAGGAAGCTGACGAGGAGGCGTTTCTTTATACTGGAGTTGACGCCGCAGACGTATCGACAGGATATCGGGACCAATTGCGCGACGTTTTGGGACCAGAACTGACGGACGACGAACTTGAAGCGCACGAAGTGGAGAAATCTCTGGTCATTAACGATACAAATGATGTTATTGAACTTGAAGATGAACCATCTGTGAGTCCCCACTCAAATGGCCTCACGTGTGGCACTGAATTTATCTACAGCACGCAGACATGTTTTCTGACCATACACCATCAACATCCTCGCTTGGAGTTGGAACACCTCAAAGGGTGGGATCCCCTACAAAGAATGGGACTCCTTCCAAGTTGGCTCGGTCTTTCTTACATCCGAGTGTATCAAGGCTAAGGTCAAACCCGCCGCAGGCACCGCGGCTATCTTCGAATGGTAGTGGAACAACATTGAACTCCCATTATATTTCACCCTCACCTTCCCACTTCTCTTCCATGTCGCGGATGTCGTCCTTCTCAAATTTACATACAGGATCATCTAGTGAACTACGAGAGTCACGACGTTACCATAATCCACACTCTGAGCGTGAAGTGTTTAAATGGACGGAGCTACGTCACATAACACAACATATATATACCACCGCCCCTCTCAAGGCACCTTCCGTTCTCAGATCATCCTCCTTGGGGTCGCCCATGGTGTTGGCTGCGAATGGACTCATTTGCATCGGGACTGACGACGGAAAAATATGTGTCTACGACTTTAAGCAAACGCTGAAGTGTGTTTGTGGAGAATCTTCGAGTATGGATCTATTTTATATTGCATCTCTCTCCTGACATGTTTGCCCAGACATCGTTGTTGGGCCTGTAACTGCACTCGCACTATCGCACGATCACACATATGTTGCATCGGGACATTCTACTGGCCACATACAACTTTTTGACCTAAAACATCCTCAATCACCTGCGCGGTTAGTACCGCCCACCACACTTGCAGCAGTTTCTTCGGGCCGCAAAGAAGGCCACCTTCAAGGCTCGCGAATAATAAGCATTGGGTTTGTGGCGGGGAGGCACACAGCTATAGTTTCGGCGGATGATCATGGACTGGCTTTTTCTCACAGTCTTGGCAAAGTTCTTTTTGTGGAAGCCTCAGACATTTTACGAATATTAGGGAAATACCAGGAGGACAACATTACTTCCCTCCCTCATGTTGCCCCCTCGTCAGGCATATCACATGTACACGATACATCGCTTCCGCGACGGCGAAAAACTCGTTACACCATTTTAGGGATGTGCCCATTGCCCCTCGGAACGTCACCACATACCACGGACGCGTACAATGTCGTGGCTCTGCTTACTCCCACAAAACTCGTCGTCGTTGGGCTTAAACCCAAACCAAGAACTTGGTTTAAATGTCCTCGTGAAGTTGACGAAGGTGGCTCATCAAGAACCAAGTCTAAATGGAAAGGAACCATGGCATGGTTTCCAAGCGTCTTGTCTTCTTCGATATCAGGCAAGACAGTAAAATCAAGTAGTGAACATGGGGCAGTTTCACCAACAATACCCATGTTGGTATATACCTGGGGAAGCTCTCTTCATTTAATACGGGTCACTGAATCTCGAGCCACGCAAATGTCGCAGAATCCAAGAACTGGTAAAACTGCCGAGGTCGAGGTTGGCAGAATCGTTTATGAGGACGCTGGGCGCTGGTCCACGGATGATGACGTCTTAGCTGTTCAGTGGTTAAATGCCAATGTGGGTTCGTTTGCATCAAATATTTTAGACTTTTGGAGCATATCTAATCGTCGCCATTGCCTGCAGCAAATCATTGCGTTGACGATGACATCTTTGGAAGTATATGACGTCCGCATTCAAAAGCTGGTTGAGCATGTCCATTTTGATGGTTTGTCTCTTATTTCCCCGACACTTAGTTCCACTGTGAATGGCTCGGTTTCGTACTCGGATTCTGTTGGGGACGTTAATCACAGTCTACGTGTATACAAAGGGAAAATTTTCATACTTGTAAGTTTGTAATGCATCACCTTGGGGTACTTAACTCATGTGCCAATCAGGGCCGCGATCACCTCGGTGTTGGCACACTTCTTACCTGGGCTGACCGGATTCTATCCTATGTGCAGGATGGCGATTTTCTAAGCGCGATAACCTTGACGAGGTCATACTATATAGGGGATGCTCCAGGAAACAGGAACGGACTTCCCGAAGACGAGGTGCTTCGAAAACAGGTGGTAGGACAAAAGATGCGGGAGCTAATGGTAGCATCAGCTCGATATGCCTTTTCAGAAGATCGCATGACAGATGGCACCCACATCACGGCAGATGGTCGTGGCGTAGACCGGACATCCCTTTTTGAAGATCTGGTTTCTGTATCTTGTCGAGCCTGTGTCGCTCTATCTGACTTCGAATTTCTTTTTGAAGATCTTTTCCAAGAGTATGACGACAGTGGTATATCGAAGATCTATCTACAACAGCTAGAACCCTTCATTCTCGACAATGAAATCCGATACGTACCACCTCGTATCACACAACGCCTCGTTGCGCTTCATGAAGAAGCTGGCCGTCCCGAGTATGTGGAGAGGATCATCTGGCATATCGATCCCACTTGCTTAGACATCAATCAAGCGATACATCTTTGCCAGAAACACAAACTTTACGATGCTCTTATCTATGTTTACACTCGCGCCTTGCGTGATTGCGTTGCGCCTGTTGTTGAACTTTTGGGGCTAATTCGAAAGGTCCAACAATACCGGAGGTACCAAATGGAGTCATCAGAATCCTTCGACACGGACGTTGCGATGGATCATGCCATGGAATCCACAATTTTGAACGCATACAAAATTTATCCATACCTGTCGAATATTCTGTCTGGCCTTTCGTACCCCAGCGAAGAACCCCTGGCAGAAGAGGAAGCATACCAGGCGAAGAAAGATGTTTACACCTTTCTTTTCTTCGGACGATCAAGTGTATGGCCAGCTGGTGATGACGCCAAACTCGTCCTAACGTCCGACGAGGATGGTGGCGTAGAACCCACTTATCCTTATGCGCGGCAACTGTTACGTTTCGATACCGAGTCCTTCTTACACTCCCTTGACATTGCTTTCGAAGATAGCTACCTGAATGATGAATCACAGGGTACCAGTCGCCTTCTAATCGTCAGGATTTTGCTCGAAATCATGTCTTCTGGGGATCTACCCCCAGCAGATGCGACCTTTGTGAACATTTTCATTGCTCGAAATGTTCCCAAATACCCTCAATTTCTTCAAATTGCACCGAGCGCTCTCCATGGCATTCTCATTGGACTCGCAGAGGATCCTGACGTCGACACCCGCGAGGACCGGCAGCTTGCTGCTGAATATCTACTTTCAGTCTACAACCCCCATGAAAGCGAGCGCATCGTCCATCTCTTTGAGGACGCTGGATTTTACAGGATTCTTCGGATGTGGCATCGTCAAGAACGGCGATGGGCACCTTTGTTGTCCACATATCTCGATGACCCTAATCTACGCCCATCGGAAATGTTCCGTAATGTTGAGGATGTTCTCGTTGTATCCACTCGGGCGACCAAAGGCTCCTTGCCACCAGAGCTCATGGACATCATCTCTGATGCCTTATCCCACCTACTACACACAAGCATTTCTAACACTGCTGTCCTTGTGGACAAGTACTTCCCCAATCTTCATGAGCAAGGGTTAGAAGTATTGGGCGAGCAAGGGGATCATCGGCGATTCCTCTATCTCCGACAGTTGTTGGGCCCTCCCCAACATGGCGACGAAGTTGACAGTGTCCCTCCTCTCATTACCCCCTCTTTAAAGCTGTCTCAGAACCTCCGCCAGCTTTACATATCGCTATACTGCCGATTTCATCCAAAGGACGTCATCGACGCGTTAAGGTATCTTCCCACTGACTTTCTCGACTGGACACAAGTTATACAAACCTGCGAAGAAAATGAAGTATATCACGCTGTTGTGTGGGCTATCAATTGGCTTGGAAAACCTCAAGAAGCTTTAAGAAGGGCAGAGGATTATCAGAAGCATTTGACCCTCAAAATGGTGAAGTACTTTACGACTGACTTTGACATGATCGAACAAAAAATCGACATGGGTCACGATCTGGAGTCATTACAATCCATCGGCCGAACAGGGATTGCGGTTTGTGTAGAGCATTCGCAGAGTACCTCAAATGCAGACATACCTTTAGAGGATATCTGGTTCCAGCTACTCAGCAGCCAGATAAACTGTGTTCAAAATTTGTCTGCGTGTCGCTCCGAACCCTCGATGCCGGCGAATGAGGATTCTCGAGCAGGCCCCCTCAATATACACGAGGACTCGCTTGCGGTTCTTCGTTCCCTCGTTCAAACAACTTTTGCATCACTTGTGTCCATCACATCCACATATGCTGTTTCATTCCCTCGACTATTCAAACGACTTGTCAATTCTGCTCCAACATCAACGAATACACAATATACGGAATTCCGTATCATCCTCACAGGAATGCTCGAGTCGTATCGCTCAGATGAAGACATGCTCGCCATCACAAAACACCTCGTCGATCGCGACTTATACAAAGCAGTTGCGGACATTACCCGCGAACGTGCTCGTGGCTGGGCGCCTGTCCTGTCAACATGCATTTTCTGCCGAAATCCACTCTTTGAAAATGGCCTTTCCGACACCGTCCACTCGCATCCTCCCGACCACAGTATTTCCAAGGGAATAGTCGTATCACGAACAGGAACCATATATCACATTAGATGTCAACCTCCAAGACCCTAATTTTCCTATTAATGTAATTTTCTTTGAAATTTTGCGTTACATAGAATCCATTTCCCAATGAGAGGGGTGGACGTAATTCAAGAAGGATCCTCTGCCGAGAAACATATTCAGCATATGCACAGGGACAGAAAAGTACTATGTACCACCAATTACATTCACCATATCGGTCAGGGCTTTGAAAGATTCACTTTTTTGAAGTGATACACCGAGCGATTCTGCATCCTTCCCAAAAGCATTGACGTCATAAACCATCTGAGTCCGAATGCGCTCCTCGTCTCTTCCTTCATCATCCTTGGCCGTATTTGAGGTTCCAAAAAGGGAGAAAGTAGTCTTTTTCCCCTTCTTGAGCCTCTTCAATGACTCCTCAGTCTTTTTCATCGCCGAAAGATAATAAATGTATCTATACATATCGAGTGAGCGAGGGTAATGTAGAATAAGGGCACACCGCAGACCTTTGACAAACACTTTCAAAAACCTCATTCACATAGGGCACCAGGTGATCTTCACGGAGAGGTAATCCCGGCGCTTCCCCAACACCAATTCCAAAGAATAGTTTGATCGGACGAAGTATGGACGACACAAAATAACTGGGTTCACTTGGTGGTCGTTTGTTCGACATGGCCCTGAACTGTGAGGGTATGGATCGAACTGGGAGAAGCGCTTCGCAACATCGCTTGATTAGGATGGCCACAATCTGATTTGACAAAGGTGGTGTCAAAGAAGTAAGCTCCGATAATGAGTGCTGCAAAACCTCTAACAAAAAAAGGAACCACCATGAATTTCCCATCCTACTGAGCAGAATGACACACTGACCTTGCGCCTTCACACCATCAGTATTCATTGCATCGGCCATTTCTGGTAGCATCATGCAGATTTCTTCATGCCAAATTGTGAACACGTTCGTTCGCATAGCTTTGAGATCGACAATCACTGCCGTATATTGGCGTAAGATTGTGTCATCGTCTGCTGTACTCTCCACAGACGAAACTTCAGCCGCAGGGATTGGTGTGGAGGCTCGCGAAAGGGCAGGTGAGCCTAGATTCTGGCTAACGAATCAGAAATAGTTTCAAACATTCCCGGATGAAAATCAGACCTTCTCAGCTGGAAACGCCGTTGATGTCTTGGTGGGCGAAGCCTCCGGAGTAGGAAGGGATTGGTCTAACCACGTTTTATACCGACTCAATATCTGAGCCCGCCGATCAACTTTAACCTTACGATCGTAAAAAAACAATCTCACCTGTAACGTTAACCTCCAGAATCTATGGCAAAGACCAGGAACAAAGACTTCCGCGCTCCAACACGCTGTAATGGCGACCCAAACAGCAAGGGACTGGCCCATAGAAAATGAGCTCTTATCTGTGGAGATATATAATCAGATCAGTAAATTAGAAGTACTCCTCTTGAGGTCTGACCAGATGGTAATGTCGGTTCAATCCGCGCCACCGACAACGATTCCTCGAGCTTTCCTATGATCTCCTTCCATCGCATTTGAAAGTAAACAGGAAGTTGCCACCGTTGTTCAAATGCAGAATAGACGGGGTGCGCTCTCATGACCTCGACGGAATGTACAGAGGGTGCAAGGCATTCCAAAGATCGAATGAATGCTTGCGATATTTCATGATGCTACCAAAACTTTCATTATAGTAATGCGTCTTCCAATTTATTGTGAAGCGCACCTTTCTGAACTCATTAGGCCGCCCTGCAGCGAATACAATACTCCCTAATTCGTCCACTATAGCCCTTCCAACTTCCTCCCAAATTACATTGGCCATAATTTCGAACCCATTGCCATCCGGTTGGGTAAGCGACTGAGATAAGTTTATCTCCTTTTCAGATCGAGGGCGAGGTAGGGTTTTGATAGAAACCTTCTCCGCGAGATCCATAATCCGGCTTAAATCTCGTTCCACAAAACGTAAAATTTGAGTGTACAACCGAGCTAAAGGATCATCAGTATCCTCTAATATATGGGCATATGGCGAATTCGCCGTTGTGCTGAGGTTATAAGTCGAAGACTGCCTCAATGAAGCGAATGCAGTGAAGGGTGTGTAAGGGGTTCGGGGGGGCAACGACGTGGTAAGGAATCCGGGTGTCTTGGCCGGGGGCAGAGGTGTATGAGGAATGATGGGTGAATGCGGAGCCGCAAGAGCGCCCGGGTATATTGACTGTTGAGGAATCATGAGCAAAAGGCCCACCAGCGTGGGGATTGATTTCACCTTTTTCACGAAATTACGAACAACTTCTCGCCGCAGGACATCTTCTGCGTCTCTCCAAAGCCCAAGCACGTCGTAAGTTCTTAAACATTCAGTAAGGTCAGCGATCCACTTCGACTTCTCGACCTCGGTAGATCGGCCCTCGCCTTTGCCGTCAGTCAATGCAACAAGAGTTGTCGCAAAAAGGTGATCTAGATCGGAAGAAAGGGTTGACTGTATCCTGTCGATTCTCTGATAGATGAGTAGAAGTGTAAGTTCACAAAGTGAGGATACTAGTATGAAAGAGCTCACAAACCCATTGAATCTCATCGACGAACATACACTTTTCTGTACGCGCTTTCGCAACATGATAAAGAAGCTGGGTATATTCCGCTGCTACTCGTCCTAGATGTTTCGCTGTGTTCCCGCGAGATCTGAGGTCGTTATTTTGATGTCGCAATGTTCAAAAGGAAGCTACATACCTATCGTCAACGTTATCATCCGCATGACTCAGGTGGGCGGGTACATTGATTTCAGAGGATCCGTCGGCCTCCTTTTCTGGGGACGCAATGAGCAACAAAGTCTCAAGTCGCGTTACGGATTCCGAAAGTTTGAGCAGAAGATGTAGGAGGGCCTATACAGCTTATTAGCATAATAGAATACTTGCCGCCAGAGTTTGCACACTTTCTCCTCCCTAAGGACTGATCGCTTCTCCAGCTTGTCTTGTATAGCATTCTGGATGGCTTGCAGCTGATTTCTAGAATCCTAAATACCTGCATTAACAATACAAATAATTGATTTCTGATATGGTAACTTACGAGAACTTGCGCCCTAAACTCCCCCAGTGGCAAATTCAGTCTATTCAATCTCGCGCCTTCGTCCCTTAAATCCGTACTCAAACTGATAAATGCTTCATAGTCGTCGTTAATCAGCTTTACCAATTCTTCCTTCAAGTCGGACAGGTAATCCCGTAATTCTGTCCGCAGATCTGGCAGGGATGTATCATGAGATCTGGAGAGAAGAAACTCTTCAATGTTGAAATTCGTGGCTATCAAGAATTCGTTGTCATGAGATAGAGGAACGTGAACTGGGAGGTCAGGAAATTGTGAGCCGTCGTCGTCGTGTTGTTGCCTCAAAGGGCGTCCAGTTTCACGAGTGACAAGCTCTTCTGCAAGACGGTCCAGTTGGAATGGATCCTTGAAAGTATGCGCGTCGTCTGTAGGGCTACGGGCAGACATGATAATTGAACAGTGAAGGTCAACTGCTTGTGGCTGTGCCGACAAGCTCTCCGCTTTCCACATGTCCAGCACGGTCAACGTTGCGGGCCTCAGCTTCACCCTCGCGACCCCAACAACGCGTAAATTTGGGCCAAGAATCGGAAATGCTGTTTTCAGGCGCCCGAATGGCACCGAGCTCACTATCGAAACTCCTGGTCTACTCGCATCGACTTCAAGAGGAGTCATACCGCACTTGTCGAGAGATCATCATAACCTGACTAAGGCCATCCGATGGGTTCATATTCCATTTGAGACGTTGTGAGTGAGTTCTCGATTTCCTGTTGGCCCGAATCATCCAAATCCTGATGAGACTGTCCCCTTAGTTTGGAGCACTCTCCCCCAGTCCCTACTCTACAGACGGGGAAAAATCCCCTGCATACATTCCTCGGATTTTTACCAACACAACATGTTATTTCAATGTCGATCCGTGATCCACACGACGGCAAAGAGATGCCCTCCAATGGAAACGCGCATGTCTGTGCGTCGAGTCTACGAGGTGTACGAAAGGTTAGTATCCAGACATTTTCCGTGATTACAAGGTAATCTATTGACTGATATATTCATCCTCAGATCGACCCATCCACCTGGCGGTCGCATGTAGCTGCATGTCAACCAGACGTCGCGATCGCACTCTCCGACACGCCATTCACCAACCCTCCATATTCACAAAAACGAATAACAAAGAGCATCGAGCGCTCAATACAATGGCTTGCTGATATCCTCCACCCCACTGAAGAATTTACTACGCGTCCTAATATCTTAGTCCATATGTCGGGAGCAACAAGCGTTCCTGCTCGTCGTGCATTTTCAGAAAGCCTCACTGAAATTCTACACGGGAGCGAGGCCGATTCGGTGAAGCCCTTTCGGTGCTTAGATGAGGGTGTGTCCGGGTATACTTTCGACCTCGTTCCACTTCGCCTGTCTCTGGACGCTGCTGTCCCCTCTCCTATACCCAAGGCCGAGCCCAATACATATTCGGTAATCGATCTACGAGAACCGATCCCGACGAGAAACGCAATACATACGGACCAAATGATCCCACTTCTTCAAGCCTCATTGACGCCGCTCCCCACTTCCAAAACGCGCCTCGTTAACTCAACTCAGTCCCCGCACGAAATTCTCCGCTTCATCCAGCACATCGGGGTGGATCTCTTTGACGCACATTGGGCTCAACGCGCAGCAGATATTGGTATTGCCCTTGACTTTAGTTTTCCTGTTCCTGCAGATGCTAGAGGGAAAGGTTCGTCCGAATCGGGGAAGGAGATTTTTTCCAATGGGAAACGGAGGATTGGTCACAATCTATACCACAATGACTACACCCATGATTTTGCATCGCTTGGCGGGAGTTCGTTTACCGGTTCTTACGATAATACTAACAAGGCTGCTCAAGATATTTGTCTCTGTGCGGCATGTTCGCCCGCCATGCCGAGTACACGAATCTCACACGGAAATGATCCTACTGAAGCCTCCATCATTATCCTAGAAGAGGAGCCAGTCCGATATCGACCCTCATATACTCGAGCCTATATCCATCACTTACTCCATACGCATGAGATGACTGCTCATTCTCTGTTGGTCATGCACAACTTCAGTATCCTTGATGCGTTCTTTGCCGGTGTGCGAAGAGTGGTGTCGGAGAAAGGTGAACAAGGATTTATCGAAGAGGTGAAAATGTTTGAGAGCGTCTATGATGGAGACTTGGTAGTATTTGACGAGGCGAGAGTGATGTGGAAGGACGTCGAGATGGCCAGAGGGAAGGGAAGGTTGGCGCGAGAAAAGGCAAAGCAAGAGGAATCGACCTTGGGGACTGCCATAGAACTTTAGTACTCGTATAATAAATCCTCGGGTCTAATGGTCCTCTAGAATTACGCAGGGTTATCGTGTATGTCAGATACAATAGATCGAATGTAAAGCATCGCTATGCAACGGGTAACAAGCAATTTGTGAAATACCTCACGATCTACTCAGATTGATAGTCTATCTCTACTTATCTTCTACACGACGATGATATTTCGGGGCCGCGAAGTCAGGATCTACCAACTTCATCAATAACCTCTGATATACAAACACGACGCGTATTACTCACCCTACTTGACCCAACCCCCCAAACATAGTGACCGAAAGCGCAATAAGGCCCACCACTTGCATTGCTCTCATCAGCCCAGACTCCCTCCTCACTTTATCCAGCTCTCGTTCTTCTTCGTTCACCCTCTTCCGCGGCCGGCCACTCAGATGCGCACTGAGGTTGTGATACACTACTTCCGGCTCTGGAGCAGAATAATGCTGCCCTGGGTGTTTGTGTTGCTGGGGACCAGGATGTGTATGCTGATACCATTCGGCTGATGGGTGTTTCGGCCGGTGGCGTGGCCGTGATGAGTATTCCCATGCATATGTTGCACGGGGGCTCCGTTGACCTGGCGCGCGAGGGTGATATGACTGGGCTGCCGTTGGCGGGTATTGTTGTGCGAGGTTGCGATCATAGGCTCGGCTGCAAGACGAAAGGAGTAACCATGAGATGTCAATGGAAAGTTTGGGCATTTCCGCGTTTTTGAAAGGGAGTCATTGCGCACCGTTCTCTGTCGTTACCGAGGATGGAATAGGCTTCGCTGACTGCATTAAATATGTCTTTCGATCGCGCATCCTTCGCGACGTCTGGATGATGCGTTTTGCTCAGCTATAGATTTCTGAGTGTCCGACAAACGCTAAGAGTTTCTGGTTCCAACCTGGTAAAAATGTGACTGTACTTGTGTGTTCATAGACTTCATTTCACAAATACGAAGTGAACTCTGACTGACCTTGATTTGCGCTTTAGTAGCATGGTGTGGAACTCCCAACGTCTGATAATGGTCTTCTCGAGGTATGGAGGAATAGAAACAGCGGGTTTTTAGGAACGCTCGAAGGCACAGAGATCGAGAGCCGCTGCCCGCGACTCCGGTGGATGCACGAAACATGGAGTACCCGGGTCTGCGAAATTCAGATGTGTACAAGCCGGAAATTTATGAATATCACGTTACTACTACTCCATAGTTGAAATCTTTCGCAGTTTCAGTACTACAACATAAAATGTACTCGAGTTCTAGCCTCCTAAACATTGAACCTTTTGTTTGTCAAGACTCGTTAGAAGGTCATCTAGTTCTGTAGCAGACCTCAGGTCTGACAAAACCATCTTATCACTCAAATTGCCCTGGCGGCCATTCTTGATGCATGACAGATCTTTCTCACCGTTCACCAATCCTCCAACCTACCTCATTGGTATTATGCCTAACAGATTACGGATTCTTCGGGTTGTATCCAGCCTAAAGCCAATTGTACGCTCACCAGCGAAGGAATTAACTGATGATGGACTGGCGATTGCTCTAAATTCCGCAAAGCTTTTGAGGGATGTTTGTACAATAACGCCCTTTCCTTATATCAGCTCTGCTGCGTATGGTTTGGTAGTGATCATTGAGTGTATCCAGGTATGTTTCTTGTGCATTGCTTGCCATATGTTTTTTTTCAAATGACTCGGTTGCAGCGTGTCAGGAGCAATAAAGATGCCTACATCGATCTGGTAGATAGAATTCGGCTCTTATTAGAACTACTGGGCGAGCAGATTCGGGAAGGCCCACAAGATCTTGATCCTCGGCTCGAAGCTATATACAGTGAATTCTGCAAGTGAGCTGTGGGTATACCGCAATCAGGATGTTGCTCATAGAATGTCAGATCTCTCGAAGAAATCGTTATAAAGATCCAGGACAGGCGAAATCAAGAACGAGGATATCTCGTCCAACTCCTGAAATCCAGTAGTATACGAGAAACAATTGACCGTTTTAATAATCAGTTCGAAGATATGAAGTCCAATCTCTTGGTGATTGTGTTGAATTCTAGGGTTTCTTTCTGATGTACTTAAGAAATCCAGGTCACAACAACACTGGACATACGAAGGGAAGTGAAATTGGGAATAGCGAAGCTCAACGACGGGAACGAACATGTACTTTCGGCCATTTCAGCACTCAAACCGACTTCAGTTATTATGGCTACTGGTGATATTGATGCATACGACGAGGAGGTGAAGTCATGGAGTCTCAGTCTTTCAATCCTCTAACGTCCTCCTAGCTCCAAACTATCTTGCTTCGCGATTGGGTATCGACTGGTTTACCCCGTATAAGCAAGCCAAATCCCTGGATCAACAGTCGTTCGGACGCTCTCGTGTATGAGCAACCTGCAAAGTTACTTGCTGGAGATATAAGTTGCACTGTTAGGACGTTTAAAGGAAATAGTAAACGGCAAAAACAGGCAGCCTTTGAAGTACGTTCCAATGGCTCAATTTGACACTATTCTTGTTTAGACTCAAATTGCAGCTGTGGAGAAAAGAGAAAGAATTCTTTTCTCAGTGTCGGTGAGTGGGCGATTTCATTATTTCAATAATTTTCCTAAGGCTTTGGCAGTGTTTCATTTTTGCCCCAATTGTTTGGGGTATCCAGGTCTGCGAGTGGATTATCCCTCTTCTTTCACTCGGGTATGCCACTAGTCCTCACCCCATTCTACTAAGTTTCAACTGTCAGTGACAGATGACACGTCTGACATCCCCGTTGGTGACTATTTCAAGCGACTTGACAATTTTACACGTATAATCTTCAGGATCAAGTATGTAAGTATGGTTTAATTGTCCAGCGACGCACATAATATGACACGTGTCTCCTAGACCGAAGCCCTAGTGGTGAGTTGACCTGGGGTTATTGCCTTTGCAGCTATTGTCCCGAGCTGAAAGGAAGGCCGGTGTTTAGGGCGCCCACTCCTTCATGAGAGTAAACATGGAGCGATCCTTGGTAATACTTGATTCTCCTTGGGAGGTGAGAAATACATACGGAAGGTTTTTATAACCGGCCAACAATCCTTCAGGACTATGTCAACACCGTTGGATCTGGGTCTTGTATCAAAGTTCTCAATTGGAGACAAAGAGCCGAGCGCTCCATCGACATCGGACAGCCAAGCCCGTTGCTTCAAGGCATTGCTGATCTGAATCTAGACAGTTGTTTATTAGCCCTCAAGTCCCTTGATCGCCGCCAACTTATAATGGGCGTGATGACAAAAGAAACATTCGGTGTATGTGGCTCTTTTTCTCGGGTCTCAGAACAAGGGTCTGTGACTGGCCTAGGGGATATCCATTGTACGTGTTGTTGTTGGGACTTGCCATCGTCATCCCGTCGTGTCTCGAGATCTCGATCCCCCGCACTTCTGTCGAGCTGGATCGGCATAACGCCCGATTATGCTACATTGAGCAGCATCTTTGGTTCGGAGAATGGGCAGAAAAGACACAACGTCTTTCTGCACCATCCCCATAACAGCATTCAACTCCGAGTGTTCAAGGCACCCTTACGGCTTGGGAAGCAAGTAATCTGCTGTGAGGTTCACTGTCGGAGTGACCATCAGATGCATCATTCGTACCTTTCTATTCCTCAGAAAAATCACGAGGACTACTTCTTCTGTTGGTATCGGGTCTTCTTCCCTTGATTGCAATACTTAACTGTTTATAGTGAACCTATATCGATGGACAGTTGAGATCAACTACCAGCCATTTGGTTATGACCTATCAAATACTTTCCTTAGTGAAGAACCAGGAAGTCTTGCTTCACCAGCAGAACCCCCCCAGTGTTTCGTATCAGTAGTACTTTCCTTGACAGCAAACAATATTCCAATGGTTGAGGTAACAATATCTCCTCGGCGCGATTTTCGCTCTATTTTCAGCCCCTCACAACTGGCAGCACGGGGGATCAATATACAAAATAACGACCCGGTGATTGGAATCAGCTATCCAAGATTCTACTTGGCAGAGGTCATGGAACTTTGCCATCATTTGGATATCGATATTCAGGAGGACTTGCTGCCGTGGCTCGACGATGAATTTGGCATTCCCGTATTTCATCCAGAGCCTACACTTTCGAAAGGCTGGAAGTGGGGGATCAATCACCAAGGGGTCAGTTACTTCACTAACCCCAGAAAAGGCGTAACGCGATTTATACCACCTCATTCGGAACATTAAATATAGTGGAATGTATTCCACTGGGAGACAATTACATCTACAACAGCTAAAGAAATTACGTACCTGTTGTGGGGAGATCTACCAAGGAACAGTAATGACGTTGGCCCCGCCTTAGTCATTTGACGCACTTCCACTCTTGCCGATACTCAACTGTCACAGGCTCAACGCTAAGCACCAGGGCGGTCATGATATTATATTCATTGCGAACCCAGAGTAGTATAACATAGGAGTTGGTTTATGGATTACAGTTTTGAGACAATACGTACATCCTGTTTATTAAAAACGCGCTCATTTTTTCTAATGGACACGAGCTTTCTCGGGGCGACTCATCACTAAATCACCGGGAGTGTAAGGAGGGAGCTCCTCCACATCAAACTCGTCTTTTGCTTCATCTCTTGGACCCAAGGTGTACATTTCGTGGTCGTCGATACTGGTCATAGACCTCCTGAATGGCAATTGACCGCTTGCACCGCCAATACCGAAAGCAGCCCCGAAATCAGGCGGGGCGTCCGAGCGACTGGAATTGTATCGGGCGGAAGGAGCACGAGACTTTCGGTTGGTGTAGTACTGAATGGAGCCAGATATTTCCATCGCAAAATCGGCTACAAACCAACCGTGTGAGCATTAAATTATTGGTGGGAGCAAATGATTCGCGTTTACAGTAGTTTATGCTGCGGCAATATTCCCCAAAAGTCAAAGTGAATGTGCAGAACAGGAGAAAAACTTACCTGTCCCACAACGGCTGCCATACTCGTGTGGCTCGGGAACCTGCCTTCCGATGATATTCCTTGGAGGGGTATGCCCAAAGCATGAAGGCAGAGAAGAATATCATCTTCAAAAGAATTAATGGATGAAATTATAAGTTTGGAGGTATATTGTATACCTCGATGCATATGGCGAGAGCATTCAGTCCATTGGCGATATTCGTCGACGTCCAAAATTCCGTGGCTAATATAGAAGTCGGTGTGAAAAATGGTCCGAACTCCCACATGAGGGACTTGCCATGTATGACCTTGCCATTCAATGCGGAGAACTAGACTGGCCATTAACATTCCAGAGTTGAGTCGATAAACCAACACATACAATGAACGCTTGGTAGAATGTGAAGAAGACGATTAACTTGATGGCAAGGAATTTTGCCAGGGGTCGGCGTCCTTGGAGCTCTTCCTTCGTCAAACTGTAGAAGAGTAGCAACCCATATAGCGCGACACTAAACATTGTCTCACAATATTTAGTGGTGGATGATGAAGTAAGAAAGCTGCATCATACCTGATGCTGACAAAATCAATTGCTTGCAAGTAAACGTCTGCATAATGGGGGCTGAATCCCTCAGAAGGGCAAAGAACATTCGCAGCTTGGCAGATGATGCTTATGATGGATATCGCTTCGAGAGAAAAAAAACGTTCAGCAAATCTCTGACTATACATGA
Organism: Collybia mongolica; assembly: GCA_013420905.1. NCBI lineage: Eukaryota > Fungi > Basidiomycota > Agaricomycetes > Agaricales > Clitocybaceae > Collybia > Collybia mongolica. Next base: position 3,429,484 of record JAAXNY010000004.1, read on the forward strand.
CACCTGAACGGCGCATACCAGGCCGAACTATAACGTATTGAAGTACAGACCACTGGTGGGAACGTGATCCATAGTTTGACGAAGGGACTATGAGCCAACTCACTTTCACAGCATACATGAAATAGGGCTCATTGGACTTCTTAGCTTGTCTGGCTCTTGGAATGGCGTAAATCTCACCTTGGTAGGTCGGTATCTCCAGCAACATAGCTACCCGGAATATAGTGAGTGAAGGAGACGTACTATGGAACAACACCTACGGGCATGATAAGGCGCCTCTTCTCTTTACGGGCCAAGGCTTCCGCAGGGTTTGTGACGTTAGCTGAGTCTGCCACAAACTCAATCAGTAATAGGCTATTGGGGCAATTATCAGCACCTATTACGATTGGGAGGAATAGACGCACAGGAAGGCACTAAGCGTCACAGCCTAAACGAACTTCGTGAGATGAGTCGCGAAAATGGTTATTATTCACCAACCTCGTAAACTATGTGCATGAGTGAGTGATTCATGATAAGTAGGCTTCGGATAACGTGTGACTTACCAATTTCTATCAAGGAGTAGTAGATATAGTCGCGAAAATATCTATATGAGAGGAAAGATATGATAGCGTAGACTGGGGGCATATATAAAATTCGTAGACTGAAAAATAGCTCGATGAGAATATGAGACAAAACAGAGGGACGGCTATAGCGACCTACATTTGCCGCTGTTGCCTAGGATTTGTGTAATTTCTATAGATGGAGTTGTGAGTAAAGGTGTCCGGTGTCAATGGGTAGGCCCAACGTACCGACAATGGCGAAGGACGGATACAGATGAAATGATGACAGTCTACAGCTTTCTAAACACATTGGGCGTACAAGAAAACGATTAATCAAGCGCACCACAATAGTACAGGTCCCAGCCACGACCCAACCGATCCTATGGGTGTTCCAGTTGATACCGTTGGGACCCCAGAAAGACGATTGATCTATGGCACTAGCGTTGTCGGAAGGACAGTTACCCATTGAGCGTATAAAACAGAGAAGTCAACCAACTCGAACGTTGGCTTACACACATGAATGAAATTCGTCGTTTGTCTCGGGTTATATTTAGAGGCGATCGTTCGTGTAGTAGTCATAAACATTGTGTCACCACCAACACCCCTCAAATGTGAATTGATGTCCATCTCAACTTGTCACCGATTCACCAGCCGCGGTACCCCAATGGGCCAGTACCCGATCACTAACACGAATTGATGCGAAGAAACAGCTGAGGAGACGTATGTTGAACGGCTGGCCAATTTTTGCGAACCCCATCACCCAAATTCGATCGCTGGCAGCTCAACCGAAGGAAAATAGTCCATCTAATGTCGACAGCAAAAGTGACTTATGCTTCTGCAGAAGAAGAAAGGAGATGGAACCATGTAAGTCACTACTCGCCATTACAGAGCTGCGGCCACACTACTGATCGAGATGATACCTAAGCTGAGCAATTTAATGAACTCATTCCACCAGTGGTTTAAGGATGAATGTGAGAATATATATCCAGTGCACGTTGGAAGGATGGATGGCTGATTTGGACGCTATCACAGTTAAAACCATCTATGAGGTTGGTCCATATATTCAACCAAGCTGAACAAGCATGACATTATGTGTAGTCTGCAGATGGTTCTTTTGGAAAGAGAGGACTGTCATTATCACAATATCTGGACACCGTGACGACCTTCAACGCCAGTATGTTGTCCGACATCCTTGTCAACACGCTTCCTCACAATGTGTATCATAAAGGCTTAACTATGCACCATACAATGGAGGAGCGACACGTCTTTCCCATCCTCGCACGAGGAATACCAAAGTTTGCATTAAGCGCCCATGGTGGCCATGTCGATTCTCACAGGGAGATCCACGATGGTGCATTCGTCGCTCTAGTACTCAAATAAACACTCATAATAAGCTCTGGCTGGCACCCCAAAGGACTTGAAAACCTTGCTCAAAAGGTTGCCAAGTGGAATGACGACCCAACATCATACTCTCCAACGGAGATGAAAGCAATTTTGGATGCACTATCCAATGTCTTGTTCTCCCACTTAGATCAGGAGGTACATGAATTGTCTTTGCTCTAATAACTCTGCTGAACAATCTATGAGGTGGAGGATATCAAAGGACATAATCTGAAGCCTTACTTCACACTAGACATAATAGAGAGCATCGGAAAGGGCGTCTGATATATGCAAATTCAGCTTCGACTTGAAGGGCAGGGCTTCCAGCTTTCAGGATGTCAGGAATGGGATGTAATGAACTGTCGCAGCGGAGAATGTGTATATACGTACATCAGCTTCAAAAAAGGTTCCCTGGGGGTTAAATAAATCCAGAACAACAGAAGGCCGGACCGACTTGAGATAACGATAGGTCATTGACGAGAAGGCGCGCCAAGTACCACCCTCGTAATCTGGTTTACATCATGCTTGTCGTTACACAAATGATAAATCCTATGGCATCCATTTCATTACCAAGTCCTAGGCATCTAATGCTGAATCATACTCGTGGCATAAATTTTGATAGCGATCCTATATAACCTCTGCCATTTTTTTCATGAGTGTTTACTACTCCCTCCTTCCAAGAATAGCCTATTTTCGGCGATCTATCATTTCTCCACTCATCATACAACGACCACCGAACACACCGTCGCAGTCCAGGGGAGGTCGTATAATGATGTCTACAGGAAACTCTTCATATGCATCGGCGGAGGAGGAAAGGAAATGGAACCATGTCAGGAAATGCGACATAATGTTCTTCTACTTTACTGACGGAAACCTAGCTTAGTGAACGAATGAGCGCCTTTCACGAATATTTCAAGTATGAGTGTGAGTCAACATTTTGAGAATTCCACAGAAAAAACTTCACTTTATAACTGCAGTCAAGGAGATCTATGAGGTTCGTGCCGTTTATGCCATTTCTCGACCAGTGAACCAGTCTATCTAAAATGGTCATCACTAGGCAGCAGATGGCTCATTCACGAAGAAAGGACTATCGTTGGCGATGTACCTTGACTCAGTCAAGTCATTCGTTTCTCGTATGTGGGTATTCCTGTATACATTTAGCATCCACTCATCTTTAGCAAAGATTTAACTATGCACCATACTATAGAGGAACGGCACATATTTCCTATTCTCGCCAAAAAAATATCAAAATTCGGTAACACTACTGAGGATGGACACGTCGATTCCCATAGAGCCATCCACGACGGTGCGTTTGCTCATCTACATGGTCGGTTTTCCGGTATTGATTACACCATTAGGGTTGGAAGCGTTGACCAAGCTTATCACCAAGTGGCGTAAAGAGCCGTCAACATATTCGCCGATAGAAATGATTGCCACCTTGGATAAACTAAAGCCTGTCCTGTTTGAGCATCTTGATCAAGAGGTACGTACCAATGTCCCACCGCCATATGGCACTTTAAAGCTATTTAACCAGGTGCATGATCTCAAGGGTGACCAACTAAAGCTTCATTTTACGCTGAAAGAGATCGAAAGTTTAAGTAGGATGTGACGCGGACGGAACACCTCGAGTATAAATTAATCATCCCCCGCATCTGTTGGCAATATTTTCTTTACGTCAAATTTCTTGCATCCTCCCTCGCTCCCTTCCGGCATAGAACGTCTGCTGCCGCGATCTTTGCCTTGAATGCGATAGAACTGGTGTGTTTAATTCTTTGCATTTTCAGATAGTCTACTGCAATGGCCACCCTGCTCTCGCGGAACGCAATAACTCGACCAAATGAACTCCAAAGTTAAGGTTCATCGAAGACGTCCTCTGTAGCTGCCTCGGGTTTTTGTTTCTTTCAAGATAGGAGTAGAATTCATTGAGCCCGTGGCGAATTTGTACTGCGGCCACCAAGCCGCATCTTAGCAGCATCAAGGTCGAGAAGATTGTCCACCTCGTCGGTGTCATTAAATGTGGCAAGAACTAAACGTTCTTGTTCGGAAATCCCTAGTATACCGTAGTTGCTGAAACCGTCCTCGAATTCTTCGTCTGAGAACATCTCATTGAAACCTGACCTAGTGCCTCCCGGCCTGACACCTGACAGATTTATTGGGGCCCCCAGTCAGAACATCAGGACTTAGGGAGGTGTTGATACCACTACTTTCCCCGGAAGCGTGGCTCTTCAATAACAATGGATTTGTTGAGGGTGGATTTGACATCTTCGTCCTCAGCCTCTTCAAATTGAACCTAAAAATCCTTCAGCCCAGGCCTCGCTTCGGTCTCTGTTTCTCCTTGAATCTCAATGCTTGAGAACAGGTCCGTGAAGTCGATTCGAGCAGGTTCTTCTGCTTTCTCGATATCCTGGCGGGACTTGGGCAAGGTGTGTATCTGTTGTTCCTCTTTCTTGTCATGTTTTGCCATCCTGATGAGGCTATCAAAGATCCCTATATGATAACAACTGTGGTATTCAAGGAGTATAAGCAATCCGTGTTTAGCGGCAAAACCCAAGTCGCCTACTTCTTTGCATGAATGCTTTATTCGAAAGAGGGATCTAAGCTTCATGACAAGATCAAGTTGTTTGCAGTACCGTTAAGTCAATGAATATCTTATCTTATCATTTCAGAGGCATGTTCTGCTATGACCGTTTGTTCAGCGAGCCCTAACGGAAGTCAGAAGGGGGCGAGTTGGGGATACAAGAGAGATATCACTATAAAAATATTAATCTGCTCTGCAGTCCAGTTTTGTTGTGCAGAACTGACAACCAAAAAAGTTTGGTTATTGCACGCGCAAAAACATTCGCCCACCTTTCTATATATGAGAGAAATGGGATTAATTAATGTATACCTTACCTGATAGCTGCGCGAGCTTCCTCGCCAGTTCCCGCATGGTTTCCTAACGCAACTTCCTTGATTCTAGTTAAGACTGAGTTGTGTACTTTGTTGACTGATGCCAATTCACTTTTCCATCCGTGAAATAGAAAGAGACTTGGCAAAAGGGCTATCTGCAGTTACAAACTTTTAGAGGGGGCCTTACATGTAGCTCTGATAGTAACTTCGGCGTTTGTTCAATTTTTTGTATTAACCTTCGCGCATCAGGGTATCTTTGCCTACATATCACATAGTCACTGTGGTTTCATATAATGAACACCAAGTCATTCCAGTGAACTTACGAGGCGACGAGTCATAATCGCTGTCCTCCGAAACTTCATTAGAAGTGTCACTTCGTGCCTTCTTATACCCGTTACACTCACCAAAAGGCCGAAATTTCGAGAGCACAGTTCTGAAGAAAGTGAACAGGCAAACTTGGGCCTCAGGCCACAGGGACATGAACATGACAAGTGTTCAACATGTCCCGATTTGAATGTCCCACGTGGCCCTGGGGAATATTAAATAACCGGATATTGACCGTTGCCGCTCCAAGTACCACATACTTACTTGATTGCTTGAAATTTCTTCCTTCCTGGTCGCCAGACTGTGAGAAGTGGAAGCTACCTCATTTTGGGGTACGTGGCCGTCTAATCTCGAGGTTATGTTAACATCTCCAACCCTATAAAGACAGACGATCTTGAGACATAGTCAAAATTCTGCAAATCAACCACAAGCTGAATTAGTAAACTACCCAGAACCAGAGCACTGCCCATCTGCGGATGCAGTTTTACGATTCCTGGACGATGAGACATGGGAAAAACATTTGCTGTGCTAAAGGGCCCAACAGTTATTGCTTCGAAGTTCACGCCAGATCTGTGCAACGGAATTCCCATTCACTTAAACACCACCTTCCTGTCAGCATTATGGCATCAAACAAACCATTCAATTCCCAGAAACCCGATCGAGGCGGTAGTGGTGGTGGTATTACCGGCGTGGTTCCATTGTGCTTCGAACTGTCTTGTCTCAAAGCTCTAGATGTCGGCTTGAGGAACAACCGGGGTCTATCCTGCGTACACACGCGGTCAATATATGCTACGGCTACTTGACACTTTTACCATTACGAACAGGCTTACAATCTCCCATGCATACCCCGGTTCGCTTACTGTGGACGGCATAAGTGACAGAAACGGCGTGAAAAATAATGCATGTCTAGGAATATCTAAGAACGACGCGACACATCTCCCGAGGTGCCAACATCTCTTTTCGACAGACAGGCACAAGAATGTCGTAAATAGGAGAAACTACATTACATAGAATTTGGACTATGTAGCCGAGGCTGGCGAGCATCTTGCACCATATTTCTACAGACTATTGTGGGTTTGGCGAATGAATTGTGGAGTAAACTCGCCCTCTCCGATTATCCGCGGGGGCCATCCCATGGTTCAAAGAACGCAAGCGGACATCGCGTATGTTATCTCTGGCAAATTTACTTCACATGTTTGATCTGCCATTTTCTTTAGTCTCAGCATTGCTCCCTGTGACATGTCATCCATATGAGGCCGGTCATTTGTGGGAAGACGAGATATTTTGCGTCACCTAAGTATTATTGTCGGAGACAACCCCATAATCCCTCGGTCTCCTCACCGAGGCAAAGGCGAGTGCGAGGGCACCCCACCTGAAGTATATCACAGCCTGATCTGCCTTGAGGTATTCTTGGGACTGATGTTCTTGTGTCGCAATTATTCTGTGATACTCATTGCCAAAATGATTGCGCATCCGCTGGTATTTGAAAAAATATAATAACGGTGCGGTGGTCGCCATCTACCGAGTTTTCTTCCCACTGAATTTCAGGCATTCGTTTATCAAGGATTTTAATATCGAGGTTACTACTCGCTTGTAGGACCATGGCTCATCCAGGGGCCAAGATAGGCCGGCTGCAGTCCTTTGTGCAAATCTTAGTGTACAGTGCTTCTAGAACACAGTTGGTAACTATCCAACATGGCATTCCTGACATTTTGATTATAGCCAATATCATCATGCAAGCCGCTCCGTTCGGAGGAATCCTTGAGAGATTCAGTGGATCCACTGTTCTCCCGAAGGTTTGCCGAGGATGCACTGGGTACGATACCCTGGCATCTAGCACATAATTACTTCCGGAGGGATGAGAACCGCAGGGCCACATGCAATGCGGTGCGGGGCTCATGAAGTTATAGAGATAGATATCTTTTGATCCAGGTATGACGCGTTTAAGACCGAACTCTCGGTCATCTCGTATTCAGTTATAATCCTATGTTTGTGCCTTGGTTAGTATTGGTCCGACGTTTAACGCTGGACATATTATTAACAAGCCTCCACGGCGTCGAGTCCTTCAAAACGCCCATACAGTCGCAGACAAGCAAAGCCCACTACTTTTATATCTCCAAAGGGAGGATTTCTACCAAAATTCAGACTTCAGATTCGAACTCAGGATGCTAAAATACGTCAAAAAAAAGCATCTCTGACGTTTTTCCCACGAGTATTTAGGTCGGCCAGAGTTTTTCGACCAAAGTATTTGACATTTTTGGGGCCAGGGCCTCACCTCGAGGTGACGGCGTCAAGGTGGATCATTGCGAGACTGACCCTTTTGTTTTCTCACCGCCCTGTCAACCCAATCCGGTACGCGCTCATGAATCGCCATCGATGAATCTTCGGATGACGTCGACTGGGCATGAATCGAGTACAGCAATAGCTGCTTGTTTTGCGTCATCGAAAGTTCGCTCGGGAACCTGCCTTATCTGTATTCTACCCATCCCCAATATATACTAGAGACTATTTCAGTTACGAAAATGAGAACAATAATAACACAAAAAACCCACCATTTCAATTGGATCTAGTTCACAGTGAAATTTGGGTAAGAAGATGCACGAGCAGGCAAACTCGGACTGTTTTGGGAATTCTTTTTAGCGGGAACCACTCGTCAAAATGCAAATATTATTTCGGAATCATGTTCGGGCCAAGAAAAGGAGTCGATTCCGCTATTTTTTCATAATTTTAGGGATTTTCCTCGTGTCTGGACAGGTTTTTGGGGGCTTTAACTTTTTTAAAACTCAAATTCTGCAAAATCGGCTCGTACAATTAATCAACTCATTGGGTCCTAAATATGATATTTTTGCAGTTTCAGGACTTTTCCACGAGGGGTCTGGTCCTGGTAGACGTGTGTTTGGTGGGCTTTGCTTGTCCGCGACTGTACTCTGCACAGAAAATACAATTTATTGGTATATATATTTAAGTGTGACGCTGGACGTCTCAAGACCATGTACGTCGGGGTATCTCTTCGAGCCAGGTAAATTAAGATTACAGTTAACCCTCCTCTCCTCCACACCAAACCCAGCAGAGCAGAATTAACCATTTTCAGTGAAGAGACAAATTTTCTGCATCATGAGGGGGGGTGCCAGGTTTCCGCCCGAGCTGAAGAAGCCATGGCCAGTTGAGTAGTTTTTTTGAGCCGTAAGACGCCTCGGGCGCCCCTTCATTCTCTCCCTCATCCAAATTACGCCTCAAGACTCTCCTATTCCACTGAACGCGCGCCTGCTTGAGAAGTGGTGACCACCAACGATCTTGGGACTCTTCCCAACCCATCCAAATGCACCATACAACCAAAATCGCTGCAAGGAAGCAACCGACCCCTACCACGGAGCGGGTCACAGTGTCGGAGTCCTGGAAGCACATTATGAAAAAGGCCAAAAAGAACGTCACCAACCTGACACGCAAAGTCAGCCGTATTGTCTACATTCGGTTCGGGGGTTCAACTTACCCCCACACAAGTAAAGCATATGGGAGACTGTATAGTATGGCTAACGTTTCGAGGCCACGCGTTCGATGGTCACTCTTTGACAGAAATTTGTTCTGTTGGTTTCTACATTAGTTGTAATCTAGAGATCTCATTACTCACAGTATCCTCAACGTTACTACGTTTTCTTGTTTGATATTGGCGAAGGAGTAACAACGCAAGCAGCATGCTTGCAGAGCTTGTAATCACTGACAGATAGCTTGCGATCTGGGTTGGAGACCGATAGAAGACCTTGATATCGTCTCCAGGGTCGTTAGAAGGTATGGCAAGGAAGGCTACGTTTGCATTGAGGAGGATTGAGGCCTAGGGAGTATGTTAAGATACCATCAAACTTCTGGCCAGAATTGTTAAAAAATACATATACTGCATGGCCCGTCCATTCTTCGACCAATTGTGAAAAAAAATCGGACCAGGGGGTTTTCAGTGTGAGTTTATCAACCCATAGGCCTTCCATGACCTTTAAATGAACATTCGGAGCTGAAAATAACAGAGGTGATAAGGTCTTAATCAGGTATGACCGACGGCGTTGAGGAGGACCATGAATAGACTGTGATCGTGACAACCGGGCGGCATATTGACCATAGAAGTTGTGAAATCGGCTGTCACCTGCGACCATACATCCAGATGAGAATCTTTTCATGCGAGACCGCAGGACAACTCACAGAGGTAGGACATAAACCTGCCTATAATGATATTAGTTAGCCCGACAGGGGGAGAGTACAAGTAATGGTCATACCAACAAACCAGGTAGTAGGACGTTCCCCGGAATTGACCAATTGTTCTATGATCCACGTGTGGTGTTGATCAGATATTGCAAAAACGGATTGTCCAGATAAGAACGTACCTCTTGCATCCCGTACCACGCTTGCCCAGTTGTTTATTTGTTTCAGGCTAAATGGCAGGACCGTGAGTTCGGGGGATGTCAACAGATCTTCGGAAATCAGCCGTAATCGAGCTGATACGAGGGTCAATTACCTGTTCGTACATCCCTGATGTGATTTGCCATCGAGTCAAGGATCAATGGTGTCAGTTCATTAACGTTGGGGAACAATGCCCAATGATACCTGTACCGGGTACGTAGATCAGACCATGTAATACAAGTGGAAGTCGCAGTTTACCAGTATTGATATTCCATTTGAATCTCTAAAATACAACAATATTCAGGTTAGTTAGGTAGTCCAATAAGAAGGCCTAACACTTACTTATACGAGCTAGTTCCACCTCGGCCTCGGCACCCGCGAAGAGTTCGCTGATGTCGTTTTTCTCCAACCAGAATATACTTCGAGTTGAATGACTAACATAATAATGCCCGCACCAATACTGATCATGTTCCATTTTTTCTTCTACGTCCAAAACGAGATGACAATCGGGAGGAAACTCGTATCTCCCTGCCCGAACAAAGTCCTCGAGTAACAGGAAGGAGCTCATAAGACAATCGTATATTTCCTGATCGAGTATCCACGATTCTGTGATAATTCTCTATACATTTATCAATCAAGCCCTTTCAGTAGATAACAGCGACGGCACCTTTTCTTCGTTGTAAAATGTCGGTCGGCCCTCTGGATGTATATGTTGCACCCACCCTTCAGGTACAGCATCCCTATGATACTTATGAATATTGGCCACGCAGAATGTCACGCCACTCACTGAGCAAAGTTTCTGATGACCGGCCGAACCTTTACTTCGGGATCTTCACATGTCCGGCTACAACAGAAAGTTCTATAGTGAAGTCTTCACAGATTTGTTTCTACTCACACTGTCCTATCTCTCCTGTAACGTTTGAGGTTTGAAGGTATGAGGGAGTAGACATGATCGGCTACTTCTAAGATGGAATTGGCTCGGAATGATCGATGTTCAGGTAGGTCGTTATCTGGCTGAGCTACTGGTGAGATAATAATGCTCACGCGGGAGCCATGTGACTCAAGCGAGATGTTTTGGAGAGAGATATCACGAAGAGTAGATGTGGATGAGGCAAGTGATCTTGGGGATGAATGAAACGAATGAGAAGCAGTTTCAGAATAAAAACGAGACGCAGAGTCGCTATGTAGTGTATCAGTAGAGGGCCCGTTAGTGCTCCACAGTAATCCCGCTTCGATTGGGATGGTGTCTCCTTGCTGAGCGTCTGGATAATGTACAAGGTCTCCAGATTGACTAGGTGGGTGCTCTGGTGGAAGAATGTGGATCGGAATCGTATAATCGCTCGCCGAGTCGTTTGATACTACATCAATAGACTCTTCTGCAGATGCAATGTAGGGGACAGATGCGCTATGAGAGATGTATGATGTGGGTTCAAGCCGCAAGCCTCCATCAGGTTCGTGCAAATTGTAACATGACGAACTTCTGAACCGCCCGGGTCTACTCGACGGCACCCGTGAACCCTGTGTCGACATCTGCGGCTGCGTGTGGTTGTCACTCATACGGCTACGACCTAGGCAAGACACAGCAAGCTTGAAGTCCCCCATTCTATGTAGTTGGCGCCAAATAATCGTCCAAACAGCCCGCCAAAGCCGTATAGGTAGCCTACGAAGAAAGTTGCGTATAATGAGCCAGACACGATGGAGCATTGGTTGAGGACCCATTGACCCGGTCATGGAAAACCCAAAAGCAAAGCAGTGGAGGATCAGTATGGAGAGGCGTGAAGGCTTTGCGGGGATATTGCACTGTGCAGCTACTATATAACTAACGCGAGCGCCTAAACCACGTTGTTCATTTGAAAGACAGCGCACAGCCCGTCATAGCCTCACTCAAAAGATGTGTCTCGATTGACCCTTACGCTAGGATTTCGAAATCTCGTTTTCCCTTGAGTGTCTTGTCGACGTCAGTACTGTATCTTGAGGCCAAAAGACTTACTGTAGTTCACGTGACTTACTAAGTATTTGTCGGAAGTAGGCGCCGGTATTTTAGCAAATGTCCACACCAACCACATCGACCACGATACCCCCTGTCAATCGCCATGCACTCACAGCGGTCGAAAAGCAACGAGGGCAGCTTGAAAGGCTGCTCAAAGACCCTTCAAAACCAGCTTACCTTCCCCCCCCTCCGAAAGAGAAGACCATCAGACCACCAAGGGAAATGATGAAGAACGTTCAGGGCTCCAGCGCCGGTGCAGGAAGTGGAGAATTTCATGTATACAAAGCAAGTCGCAGACGAGAGTATGAACGTTTGAAGATTTTAGAAGAAACTTCGCAGAAAGTATGGGAATTAGCTCTATGCATCTGCTCACGCTAAACCTTTAGCAGGAAATCATCGACGCCGAGTTCGAGAGGAAGAGGCAGGAGGCCGAGGGGCTAGCCAATTCAAAAACTGCAAAGAACCGAGCGAGGAGACAGAAGAAGAAAGAAAGGTCGAAGAAAGGGTCCAAAGAAAGTGAAGCAGAGTCCCGGACCGTTGAACGGAATGAAGGCACTCGACTGGACGCACCGCTGAAGAAGAGGCGGTTGGTCAATGGGAAGGAGCTGGTCTTCCGACAGCCAGGTGAAGAAAGTGACGAGGACGAAGATGGTGGTCCAGCTCTATCCCTGGGGATTCGAGAACCCCAAGTGGTTGACAACACGCCGGACAAGGGAATTGACACCCCTCCAGTAGTAAACCTTCCCAGAATTACAATCCACGAAGATGATTGATTTGCCGATGGCTAGTGCGTGCGATCTCAGAAAACATTCTCTAGAGATCAATTCTCCTTGCGTGACAGCTGTCGGCAACTCGTGGTTGTTGTCTTGTACATATTTGTGTAACACTAGCAGCGGTACAATAGTATGTTATTTTTCTGTACGTTTTATCTCGAAACTTAGGTGCAAGCCAGGGTTACCTTTGTGCTGCACCAAAGGCGTGAAGACTTCACAGGGTAGCTTGCGCCAACCAATGCAGTAATTGTAAGGTTGAAGCCCATCCTGTATAAACAGCACACAAAAAGCACCCGCCCATCTATCGCAAAGCAGCCCACATCCCAATCCGCCGCTATTGACTTCTGACCCATATCTATCCTCTGAAATTTGCCCTAGCTTCTGGCCAACCACGTCATGGGTGTGCGTGAGGTTGTCCACTTTTCTCCCTTGCTCCAAACTTATACGAGTCACCAGGTAATAGGTTGTTCAAAAGAAGGTCAGATGCTTACCTTCTTACAAGCGAGCATCGCACCATACACAATCTAATGATCAGAAATCTCCCGGGTCGGGCTATTACCTGACAGCCCGGAGATTTTCGAAGACCTTGCTATTCAACGACGCTCACCGATGGTTTTCCGTAACATTACTCACTGTCCGACAATTGTCCCTTCCTGGAGTGAGCACATTCACAATCAATCAAGGGATATTTTTGGAATATTGATTTAAAAAGGGCTAGCTCTGTCGATGTTCTCTAAGAAAATATGTTACTTTCCGGTGCTTTCACAGCTTTAGCTATTGCGCTCTCACAAATCAGTCAGGTATGGTCAAATACTATCCCGTCATTTGAGGAACCAATGTCCCACAGGCCTCTGCCCATGGTGGTGTCCTGAATTATAACATCGGAGGGGCAACGTACAAGGGGTATGCATTTTCATTGGACGCTTACCATCTAACACCTTCTGACCGATCACATCAGCTTTACACCTTACAATACTCCCGTTGGACAAAGTAGCATTCAAGTAGGCATAACCAATGCATCGTCGCCTGTTATCTCATGAGCCTGTTCCAGCGCGAGTGGGACACCTACGACCCTATCACCAACCCCACCAGTGGTTCCATTTCATGCAACACTAACGGTGCTAGTCTTGGCGCAGGCCAACTATCTGCGACGGTAGCAGCAGGATCTAAGGTGGTCGCATACTGGAACCAATGGCCCCATACGATTGGAGTATATTACACTTCCTTCCACAGAATTCGAGTAGTATCGCTGATTTATCCCTTAGCCGGTCATGGTCTACATGGCTAGGTGCTCTGGCTCATGCACTTCGGCGACACCTTCATCGCTTTCATGGGTATGCATGACAATCCCCAATTCTAACGCGATACTCATTACGATTTGCAGTTCAAAATTGACCAAGCGGGCCTGATTTCTGGCACATTAACGTCTGGGACATGGGCCATGGGCCAACTAGTGTCAAACGGAAACTCGTGGTACTTACACAATCACTGTTCAGAATTCTTAGCTTTAATGACTTCGTTCCCTTAGGACTAGCACCATCCCCGCCTCCTTGCCGGCCGGAGAATATATGATTCGCCACGAAGTAGGTCGATATTATATTAGGAGTGACATCGTATAACAACTCTCCGTAGCTTCTCGCGCTCCATACTTCAAATCAACCTCAGTTCTACCCGGAATGTGCCCAATTGAAAGTGACTGGCGGTGGCTCCTCTTCTCCGTCCTCTAGCTACCTCGTCAGGTTCCCTGGTGCTTATTCCGCGTCAGTATCCCATGTTCTAGCATCGAAAATGAAACGTTAACGCGCATTTCTGTCAGGTCTGACCCCGGTGTTACGATTGATATCTACTCCCAACCGACAGTAACCACATACAAGATCCCTGGGCCTGCTGTCTGGAGAGGGTGAACTATAGGAGCAACATTTGTCCAGTAATCAAATTATGCTTCCCTTTGTTCAATAATGAAATAACGTTTGCGTAGCACTGCCATTTATGTAAGTTTCTATACCCTGATAAGAACCAACGAGAGTTGGCATGAGTGAAATTCCTAGTCACGTGCATGCACACAAGTATTTTTCCAAATCCTGTCTCTTGAGCGTGAAGCTTCTATCAACTTGGGCTCAGACGGCTGTTATTGGATAACTATAACCATCCATATTTCCGATGGAGGTGGAAGAAGGGGTGAATACGCTATCGATTTTAGGAGAACATCTCATTAACACTATCCTCGCGGGCGAGCCGATCGAGAATATCAAGTCCATCATAGACAATGGGGCCCCACTCTGGTATCAAAATGAGGAGGAAGGAATGTCCTCATTGCACGCAGCTGCTTATATGCAAAATCCTGAGCTTGCCAGGCTCTTAATTGAGCAAGGCGCGGTCTGGAACGCAAGTGAGTCCGAAAGGACTGAGTTGTCGAGCTCGACCCTGATTGTGTTATCCACAGTGGACAAGTTCAAGAATACCGCAGGTGATATCTCTTTGTCTTTCAATGACACGGAAACATATACAATAGTTCGCGATGCTGGGATACGCGCTGGTACGGCTCCTGGAGCCTCCCTTCAAATGCTAAATGACCTACCATATTGCAGAGCTCCTCTTGTCTCTTCTCTCGTCTAAAGCTTCTCTGGACACCGCTTCAGCTATCATCCTACGCGAAACTGAATCAACTGCCGCGGGTTCAACGGAGGAATTCCTTTCTTCCGATCTGAGATACACTAAAGACAAACATGGTCAAGATGTCTGCCTATTAAAGGTAGGTGCAGAGGAAATTGGTGTGATGATGGGTTGGGAAAGAGGCATCATGGAAGAAACAGTAGCAAAGTTGTGCGATGGGTACGACAATGGTCATGGGTTGAAAATTCTCAACATTGGATTCGGACTAGGCATTGTCGGTGATTTTTGTCCTCATGCTTTACCCATCTTGAAGTTTCTTAGATCGACAGTCTTTTTCAATCACTTCCGACATCACCCTCTCAGCATGTTATCATTGAACCGCACCCTGACGTCCTCAAACACATGAAAGAACTTGGATGGTATGAAAAGCCTGGTGTCAAAATACTTGAGGGAAAATGGCAGGATTTTATTGATAAAGACGACATCTCAGGAGTCGGTGGGTTCGACGTGATTTACACCGACACCTTCTCAGAGGATTATGGGGATCTGCATGCGTTTTTTGAGCACCTTCCAGACCTCCTTGAGGGTCCGGGGTCACGCATTAGTTTTTTTAATGGGCTCGGCGCAACAAGTGAGCGCAATGTTTTAGCTGGTGGTTTTGACTTAATAATCACGGGGCAGACGCACTTTTCTATGATGTTTACACACATATTGCCGAGCTGCACCTTTCTGACGTAGGAATTGACATTGAATGGTCTGACGTGGATGTCGCGTTTGATGCGCTCGAGGACAGATGGGGGAACAGTCGAAAATATTTCACTTCGCCTCTGTACCGTTTACCAATTGGTAGAATGGCTGCTGCAATATCATAAGCAATGCAAGTCCCTTGGCTACGCTGAAAATCCTACAACATCGGAATAGCCAAAAAAAGGAATCAGAAGGAAATCAGGCACGTGCACGATCGTTGATCGGTGGGGATCTTGAAATTAGGGTTGTACAAACGCTGTTGTCCGTTGCTAATAGCATCCACCATCTGCCATAGTATAAGTATGTTGTTCACAACGATAGGTTTCCCTCCTTCATATTCACCTTCTTTATTCTTCGCTGGCCGATTTTCTCCTTCTTTTTTGACGTTTATCGACGACTCCTTTTCGAATAACCATTGGCATACTCGTCATCGGCACCTCACTCACCCATTGCTCTCGAGTTTGCGAAAATCTTAGCCGTTCTCAGTTAGCGGGTAGCTGGAACTCCATGTTCTCCCCCACGTACTACCGGGCTCAGGGGACAGGGATCAAGATTATCATTGTGAGTCTACATTGAATATTTTGTCCTCTCCACTTACCAACCACCTAACTCACACTTCTTTAGGCCCTGCGGCCAAATCAGTTTGTATCATTATCTGTACCGTCTGAAATTCAGGGATACGTGAGTTGCAAAATATCTTGGCACAGTTAATCTGACCATCAAGTGTTCACAGGTTTCGAAAGATGTTTGGACATACCGAATTCCCAAGATTATTGAGACATCATCACGCTATTCGAAACCTCGCCTAGAACTCCTTTGGATCGTAGTTGGCTTGATGTTGGTGACTCATGCTCACTTATACGTATCGCACCTCACACGTAATGCAGGGCCTCTTTGATCTTGCCCGTTGCGCTGCATAAATTTGTCTTTAGCGATCATGGCATTAACCCATACTCGCTTAAGGAGGTCGAGGTATGCTTTCATTTTCTCACCAAGGAATCTGAGTAAAATATAAGAAATTCTAGGCGCGTAGCATTAGTTTCGGCATCTTCGCGGGCCTCGTCCTCTTATTCTTGGTGCCCATGATAGTATGGAAACATGCGGTAAGTAGAGACTGAGCTTCTCCGACTCGTCTGATCTAATATATATGTTATATTTTTGTTCTGTAGGGGAACAGACAGATGAAACTGATGCTTCAGAAGTGGAGTGACATGGACCGCATCAACTCAAATCACAAGGCCGGTATTCCAACCTGGAGAGTCAAGACGCCTAGGGCCCTCATGGATAAGACGGTTCGTGATGATTGTTGGCTTCAGAGTTGGAAACTTTAAATTTCATTCCGTCCCTAGACCCTGATTATTACTATGCCGCATCCCCACTCAACGTCCACTTTCCATCCGAATGCATATCTACCTTCTTACCTTAACGGACCCGTTGACTCCGAATCGACTTATTTCTATCCGTACAGGCCGGAGCCGGGCCTTCCACGAATGAGCACCATTGGCAATGTTCCACTGTACCTGGATGAGAAGCAGGGTTTCAACAAAGTGTAGGAAATATTCGAATCCCAAATGGTATTTTTCTCTATGTAGGTACTATTATGTATGATTTTTTATATATTGCCCAAGGAATTTTTTGTGTACATATTCGTCTTAAGACTTGTGATCTTGTGCAGGGTCGCAATGGAGTAGTCATTTCTGGTAATTATGTACATAAACGGAACCATTCTAATATCGCCAAGGCTCGTTGTCCAACTTTGCTCGCCAGTGACCAATTGTCAATCCTGCAAGCTTCAAGCCCCAGTTGAACGTTATAGATCCCATCAGGCTCACCAAGCTGGCAGTTTTCTGGAGCCGTTGACGGTCGCACACAGGCTCAGATATGACGATAAACAGTTTATACATCTACGATAGGCGCGTTCTATCATGTACTTAAATCCTCGCGACGTGGGGCTTAAATGCGCGTTGCTTACAGACACTGTACGTGTGTCTATTATCAAGACTGGCACAGGACACGCCGACCGAAAACAGCTGTAGAAGGAGGCATCCTTCCTGCGGTCTCTCAAGCAGTGTCTCCCCCTAAATTGACAGAATCCGCAGCTGGTACTCCAACTGGCTTTACCAGTCCTCGCAACACTCTATCGTCCGGTACCGGAATTGTTGTCGCAATCAACGATAAATCTTCACACTCGCCTGTAACGCCGTTGCTCCAGACACCAGCTCCACCACTGGCACTATCCAGCACTGGTTTGGCCTTTGATGAGGAAGCAAAGCTAGTTTACGGTGTCATCCTGTCTTTGCGCAACATGGTCAGGAAGATATCGGGCAGGTAAATCAACCTATATCTATTATAGTTGTGATTGTCTTAACCAAGCTTTGATAGGGACGAGGCATTTGTCAATTATCGCACATCAACCTACAAACTACACGTCTATGAAACCATTTCGGGGTACAAATTCGTGATGCTCAGCGATTCCAACACCGATTCCCTGCGTTTCGTCCTGCGCCAAATTTACATTGGCCCATTCCTCGAATACGTTGTCCGGAATCCGCTTGTAAAAATGGACTCTCGAGAGTATGGAGTTGACAACGAGTACTTTCGTTCAAGCGTTGACCGTCTTGTGCGGGGGTTGTCTGTATTTGCGTGAACATGCACAGATTGTATCACTAGTTTCAACGAGAGATAATTAATAAGTCTAAGTGCATAGAATACAAGATGATATGTGTATGTCGTCAATCGGCATGTCCATTCCGATGATATCCTCTCTTGGAAGGTCCTAGTCAGTAACATCCTTTGATTTGCCCAACCCTCCTGTCTCTTGCTGCTTCTCAAATTGCTGCCTGAGCACATTCATTAACGACGTCTTCATCTCTCTCTCCGGTTCACTGTCCCCCTTCTCTTCTGAATCTCCAGCAACAGCCTCATCTAGCGCCAACTTGGTTTCCCCAAGCCTGAGCATGTCTTCCTCTATGGTTCCCCGTGAGATAAGCTTGATTACTTCAACGTCCCGTTTCTGCCCTATTCGATAGGCGCGATCTTGTGCTTGCCGATCGTTATGAGGGTTGAAATCTTGATCAAACCTGTAGTGATTGTTCGATCGGCCAACGTATAAAAGAAAAGACAGAATTACCCACATGATTACGACTGATGCAGCAGTAAGATTAATGCCCATGCCTGATTATACTCAAATAAGCCAGTAAATGCCATGGAGAGTTATTTCCTTACCTCCGGCTTTAGTTGAAAGCAAAAAAACTGGTATCGATTGATCCTCTGTAAATTCATCTACTAGAGTCTGCCGAACATCCACCGGAGTGCTACCAGTCAATAGCAAATAGCTAATAGATTTGTTCTTGAGGATCGCTTGGAGAATATCCAAGATTTGAGTGAACTAATAATTAGGTGTTTGAGCCAGGAAAGCCTCGCGTGTCTGACAGCATCCTCACCTGGGAGAAGATCAAAACCTTTCTATCTTGTTTACCGTAGTCAGCGAGAAGCTTCATGAGGACCTGGACTTTGCCTGCATCGAGATAACATTTCTCGTCCTGGAGATACTTGCGTGTCGACTGATAACGAATGTGATTACATGGAATTGGTTTGCAGAAATGAGGAAAAAACCTTGTAGGTTCCACAAAAGACTTGAAGTTCCGCATCCGTCATGACAGTCATATCCTCCTTGACGAGATCATAAAGGGCTCCACGCTTCTTGAAGTCAGGTTCCTTCAATAGCTGCTTGGTGATTCCGGACAGAGCTTCATCGGTAAACAATGTTCGGAAAAGCATTGGATGAGAAGCAGCTTTGCGTAGATCCATTAGGACGTTTGAGCTGTTTTCAGTGTACATCTTATCCTTTGGTCGCGTGTTTTTGGCAGTTTTCTTTTTAGGGAGTTTTACACGGCCATTGGCAAGAGGTGTATCGGCACTATCGATAGGCGTGGCATCCCCGTCGAAGATGGTCTTCCTGGATCGTTGGAGAGCGTCTGTATAAATTTTCTGTTGCAATTCTGACATTTCACACCACTCTATGCGCTCTGTCTTGTTTGGTAAATCCTTTAAGACCTGAGGAAATGTATTGATTTGCCGTTTGCTTTAGAACGAAGACGATGCCTACTTGATCTTTCCGTCGGCGGAGGACGAACGGGGTCATCATCTTTTTTGCTCTCGAAACGCGTCCTTGAGCCAGCATCGTGACCTTGGAATCACCTTTCACTTTGAAGATAGTCCTGAGAGATCCCATTGATTCCGCGAAATGATGTGGGAGGATGAAGTTCATCAAGGACTGTATGAGAATGAGGATTAAAGATGTGGTTTAGTTAGAGTAGAATGTACCACAAGCTCCTGCAAGTTGTTTTGCAGGGGAGTTCCGGTCAACAGCAAACGCCATTTTGAATCGATCTTTAACAACGACTGATAACGTTGCGATTGGAAATTCTTCAAGACATGACCCTCATCGAAGAC
This sequence comes from Collybia mongolica, assembly GCA_013420905.1. NCBI lineage: Eukaryota > Fungi > Basidiomycota > Agaricomycetes > Agaricales > Clitocybaceae > Collybia > Collybia mongolica. The sequence continues at coordinate 3,449,577 of JAAXNY010000004.1, forward strand.
ACAGGACTGAGAAAGCACGTCAGGTCAGTATTCCATTCTAGTGGGAAGAGTGATAGCCCACTGACATCCCATTCGACTTTGCGGAAGAACTTGCGATCGCGATCATCGCCTTGGGCTAAGTTATAGGTTGTAATAAGAACCTCCCATCCATCTTCGTTTCTACTTTTGCATCGTTGAGAGTCAAGAAGAGTTTGCCTCAATTCGACCCGCTCTTCTTTTCCAGCATAGTAGGTCTGTACAGATATCGAAGGTGCAAAGCGTGCGAATTCACGACACCAATTTTCAAGAGTCGAAGACCTGTGCGATGTTGAGTACCATAATTGATGATAATTGCAGCTCGTGAACTCACGGAACCACGACGAGATGAGGTCCCTTATTGCCACGTTCTTTGAGATAGGCAAGGAAGCTGATGACTTGTATGGTTTTTCCAAGGCCTGTCGACTAGACTTGAACCACTGGGAGATAGTAGATAACCAATATACGTACCCATTTCATCAGCAAGAATACAGCTGAGATTGCTGCGATACAGCAAGTTTAGCCAGTTCACGCCAAGCAATTGATATTCTTTCAATTGCACAGTCTGTGAAACCAATGAAGGCTGAGCGACTAGGTAGTCCTCAGGACTCTGGGGTTTTAAAGGGACCAGGGAAACCAAACTAACAGCCCCCTCTTCGGTATTCACGGAAGATGAATCGGTTGATGGGTCTGCCTTCGCTTTTCCCTTGCTCTCAATCGATGTTGATGTCCAGGTAGCTATGGCGGCACGCAAAGTACTACCTATTTGTTCACAGTCTTCCAAGATGCTGTCAACTGCACTATACTCGTCGAAGATAGTTGTGCAGTCCTCAAACATTCTGGGGCTGATACCAGACGGTCCAGCCTTTCTGCCGCCCTGACCTAGCTTCTCATTCAAGTCCTCAATTGAGGGAAACGGCCGCAACTGGATGATAAGTTTGGCCTGTTCGGGCGTACATCCTAGCCGATATATAGCTTAGTATTTTTAGCGCGTAGGAAGGCTATATCAAGACGCACCAGTCAGTTCCTGCAGCCCTTCGGCCGCAGTTGTGTTGAAGTAGTCCAGCGCGCGAACATCATTCGTGACATCAGAGCGACTCTGCTTATTTAGCCGTTTATCCTCACCGCTTTCTTCGAATTCTGGCTCAGAATCGGAGTCAACAACCATTTTTTTAATACGCTTTCGACGCGGCATAGCCACAGGCAAAGGAGATATGGGAGACGGGGCTGTGAGATCAACAACAGGTCTGGGCGGTGGTGGAGGTGTTGATATACTTGGTTTGATTTCTAGGACAGGGCGGTTGGCATAAATCATTGACTTTTTACCTTTCTCCTTGGCAGCAATTCTTTGAGCTTTTGTGGCGTCATCAATTTCCTTCACCCTTCCCAACACTTCAATGTTAGCCTGTGTTGTGGAAGGCGGCTTCGGAATGACCCATTGAGAGTCGGACAGTAATACTGTGGCTGCCTTCACATCGCCCTTGGCATGAACCCAGGCTGCACGCACGCGCCCAGGGTCTTCCATGGGCATGGTGAGTCTGAAGCGAATGAATTTTGGGTCAGTTGTAGGATCGCTCCCAGGAGAGTCGCCTGGTGACGCTAGGCGACCGCGCATAATGCGTGGTTTCGAGGGACCAGCTAGGATTTGAGCGACGTCAGGCAAAGAATCTTCTTCAGAAGTAGAAAGATTTTCGGCACTGTGGTTCATAATCCGACGCCTTTGACCTGGACGTTGGATATCCGGAGATGGAGGTGAGTTCGCGAGTTCATACGCGACTTGTGATGGACCAGTATTGATTCGTTTGCGAGGAGGACCATCTTCTTGCATATCTTCCCCATATCTCTCCCCTCCAGTCCTTGGGCGTCGTAGGGACGCGTGAAACCCGCCCCCGTTTGACACAAAACCACTCGGCGCACTCAAGGAATCAACCCCGGCCATTCTCCGTGGGTAAGTCCAAGAATTGGTATGACTGAGGCCTGGTGGGTGTGCCACGTCATGGTTGGGTAGTTGTCCATATGATTGATAAGGTCGTTGGTATCCTTCGGCAGCAAGTGGACTTGAACTTGGAACAAGAATCTTGCCCTGAGACGATGGCGTCGACGGAAAATATCGTGAAGGAATTGTCGCATCGCGTGATTGGGAGGGGGGCTGTATGTAGGGATTGCGAGTAGATGCTGGTATCGACGAAGACGACGGCCCAGGGCTTGGGCGACTTGCGTTTTGTTGCTGTCGGTTAAACTTGAGCTGCTCAAGTGCCGTTTTCTTAAAACGCCAAAGTACCGAGTAATTTGAACATGAGAGCCAAAGAAAAAGCTGTTAATCAAGTACACTGACCTTATTGGCAGCAGCAGCTTCTGTGCTCGAGAACATAAGCAACAGCGAGCTATACAAGAAGACAGATATGTATGAGTTCACGACTCCGAACAAGACTGCCTCAAGTGTCCAGAATGATGGCCACCGCACACAATGCTGTCGGAATTTCCCCCCTGCGTCGGAGAGTCAAAACAGTGTCAAAGAATTTTATATTCGATAACTGTGCTACATGTACATTTGAATATAATGTATACAAAGCTTCGCACGCGAGCTACGAATAGTTTTGACGGCAGCGCGTAGTTCATCGTCTTGAGACCGCCGAAGAAACATCACTAGAGTTTGGTTGCGATAACAGACACAACAGAAAGCCAGGGGCACGAAGATGTGTAGGGACAGCCTCCAGAAGTCGTGATTCCTCAATGCAACAATTGAAGATGAGAGTATTGATTTCTGATCCTAAAGTATGGAGATCCAACGCGCGAATCCCGACGATAATCATGTTCGAGGGAGTGGAGGTGTAAAACATGCAGCAATGACCGTTGCCTTCACAATGCCTTCAACTTGTGCATACAAAACAACCCATCGGCAACAGAAATCGAGGACACAAAACATCTACATCCCAGCGCTGAGAATAAATTGGGAAACAACAAAACGGTCTGGAATAAAGATGCACACACCTGCGACAGGAATGATACTTCTCTACCTGCTAATGGGTACGAAGACTATGCAGGCATCTGATACTAGTCATGCTACTGGACGTAGGCAGCGATGTAATCAACAGATTGCATGCAGACGAGGATACAGTATTGTTTAGGTCGGGCATGATGTTCGACCGTATTAGTATGTTTAAGAACCGAGGGAAATCAAGATCAAGGTTCCAGAATAATGGCCTCCATATGTGAGAGAGCAGACGTTCCGAGTTATGGCCATGTCAGAGCAATCATGTTGTGCATTGTATGGATCGTTGGTAAACGTTTGCGGTCCATGTACCGGTAATAGAGGGCATGCGCAATCGCCTTTCGCGGGACAAATTGGCGCTTGGAGCATAGCATTCTACACTACAATTAACGATACTGAGTTCGCCTAGAACCTCAGGGTTGGCAAGGAAGATATTAGAAAAAAAAGACCAAAATCACTCACAATGCTGAAAAGCGCGTAGCAGCAGAGATCTGTTGTGTATGTCTGTAGTGTTGGCCAGATTAGTGTTGGTCACTCATCGACTCGGAAATTTTACTTCCTCATGTGGATGCTCGGTATCTGTGCCCTGGTTAGTGTTTGCTCTCGAGCAACTCACGAAAAGCTGATCAAAAAGCATCAAGCGTTCCCGATGAGACTAATGAGTATCGATAAGTATCTGACGATCCGCCTCATACAGATGGATAGAAAGGGGTAATTGGGTATTAGTGAAGATGCACCTCCCTCCTCCCCCATGATGAGTCAGTAGGTGGCAAAGGCACGACTCGCGTTGCAGAATCGGAACAGACGCAAAATCGAGACTGCGAAAGTAATGAGGTGCATCAAGCTTGGAACGAACAATCATTGTTGTGGTTGAGAAGAGAAAGGCTTGCTGGCACGTAGACATGCACAGCAAAATGCACGTGGCTTTAGTGGGCTGTGTCTCACGCAGACGAGGGCACAACTCTAGACTTGGCGTTATTCTCCTCATACTCTCACAATGCTAGAATTTTTCGAGGTCTTGCTTCTCATACCTACTTTAGCTTTGAGCTTGGCCATCATAGTTCCCCTTACCGGGGTTCTAGTCAGGTTTAGGGCAAATTACAACCCAAAAGGCCTCCAGCTAGACCCTGAAGGCGGGGCACAAGCACATACAGGCCCAGTCATTCATTCATACTTTGGAATGCTAAAAAGGGTTTACAGGATTGAGGTATACTTCCATAACTCCCTTCAGAACTCAGCATTTATTAACGCACGCATCCATGAAGGGATGGCCAGGCCTATATAAAGGCTTCAGTAAATATCATATTCTGATTATTTAACCTTGACGGTCGATTGACATACGATTTCTATAGTGCCTACAATGCTTAGTACCCTTTTTGTAACTGTTTTTATCCTACTCTTTCTCGACACGCCCAAGACACGCCACGGAGCTTATAGGGCTCCCGAAGCTGGAGTCTTGGTATGTCAATTATCAATCTATCCAATAGCCAACCCCTCAAATTTGTCGTCCAGGGAACACTGATGTACAGTGTAGCCATGATGCTCATATCTCTTCCAACAGCAATTTTGACCTACCGGTGCGTAGTCATGTTTACAAATCTTACGCACAGCACTGAAACACAAATAGATCAATCACAACGCCGCACAAGTTACCGTATTTCCAGTTGATGTCCTCCTTGCGCCTCTTATTGACGCCAACTGAGCGCAAGCGCCCATGGATTCTCTACCTAACTCCTGGGCTTCTCCTTTCCGAGGTCCTTCATATCGCAATCGTCGTTCTAGGTCTCGGGCCCCTGAGGCGCCTCCTTGTGCCTGCACTGTCACAGAAATCAGAACAAACTATGGCTGATATCTCTATGGCCAAACTTTCCATCTACCTCGTTATTGTTGCCATCAGTACTACAGTCCTCACGCCACTCGAAGTCATTGCCACAAGACTCGCGATTCAGCGGAACCACGCGTCCGCCGAATATAATTCCGTCTCGCAGGAAGTTGACGGGGACGCTGATGAAACTACAGAATTTTCTGGCAGCGATGAAGACGTCATCGGGTTAGTAATTTCCCCCCTCTTAAGCGCTATCTAACGTCCCACTGCCTACTTGAATAGATTGAGGAATGAAGCAGATCCGTACCTGGGATTAGTTGACTGTGCGAAGAGGATCATTGATGAGGAGGGTTGGATGGCATTGTACCGCGCTTGGTGGATTACCCTGCTCGGTGGTGTTGGGAGTGCATTCGCCTGAAGGATAATTAATATCATTGTAATATCAGTATGTGATATCAGTTTACCCACTTAATCGAATAGTTGCGTGTTTGCCAATAACTGAGTGGGTTTCAGTACTAGGTCCTATACACTGCCTTCCTGTAGAGTTTGCCGTCTGTTAGAAGGGCCCCAAGACTGTCTACCAGAACTCTGACCCCAGATGAATCCCAGTCAACATACCGCCCTGAAATGTGTGAATAACCCCGACGGTCTTGTTGATATTGGTCATACAGTGATGGTGGGAGAGGGGAGGTCCACAATGTTCCACTGATATCAACCACGGTGTCAGCGCCGACCCTAGTTCTTGACCGAACGCCCACATGGGATACCGAACGTGTACAGACGCTGAGCAAGAGCCTTCCAGGTCGGACCTCATGAGACGTATTGCGTTCGATGATAATCTCGAGCAGAGGCCTTGGAGACTGAGAATGCAAAGTATATCAAGTTACCACCTCCCGCCGGCGATGCTCCTGAGTTGTACAGGCACCAGCGTTCGGCTGCAAACTACCGTAGGCATCTTGCCGCCAGTCAAAACTGTGAGAGTAAAATGGGAGACTTTGGGTGATGAAGAGAGGCCAAGAGTTCAGAATGGGGTAGATGTACAAGGTGATGGATCTCGGAGAAACATAAAGAAATCCGAATTCGGACACCGCGGTTCGCCTTGAACGTTTAAAACAAAGGACCCTGTAATTCAATGTCGAGGGAAACAACGAAATACAATACACCACCCTATACGCGCAGGTAGGTATTGGGAGAAAGACATCAGAAAGCAGTCCTCAGTTCTTTGTTGTGCCTGAAGTATGATGTTTTAGACATAAAACAAGAAACACTTGGCCATTGTTGTCACGTTGTGACTATGTAGACGAGTAAATAAGTTCTAGAGTGTACTCGAACCCACCATACAACGCCCAATATACAAAGTACCAATTATCCGAGACACCATTGGGTAACGTCGCTTGGAGGCCCAGGAGCCCTCAATGTTTGCAGTCATTGATATAAAGAGAAACTATCCGTGAAAGGATCACGGTATGCGACAGTGGCTATAACACCTTAATTGCTTCCGTCTATAGAAGTACAGATGGTAACTACCAGTTGAAGTTATAGGTATCCCTCACCGCGAGCCACTGAGAGGAGTTCTTGTTGGGGAGGCAAAGGAAATTTGTGGGGCTCATCAAGTTCAGCTTGATGGTATCTGAGTCGAATGGACGTGCTGACTTCTGGCGACCCTATACCATAAATATATAGGCGTCGATATCCGAGGATACCATCAACTATCGCGATTCCCACTAGAATCTGCCAGATCCCGGTGCATATGCCGACCAGCGATATGGGAACACACTCTTCGACATCACACACCAAATGTCAATCAATGATGCAGAGCGTTATCTATACAGACCCGTCTGGACTATAGGAATTGGGGCGGTAACTAACGGTAGAAATAAATGACCGGAGAAGATTGGCTTGCAGATGCTGGCGATTGCGCGTTGCACGAGATCAAGCTCCTTTTTTTTTCCGTTATTTAGATTGAGTATGTGTAATGCTTAATTATAACGTAAACGGCTTGAATGAGCCAATCAAGGGCCCCCTCGAACGGTTGAATCACTTTAATGAAAGAGGCTCAGGCTTGATATCGATTGGCTAAAAGCAGGGGGTGGGGTGTTGAAAAGTTTATTACATACTACTTGCTAGCGACTCGGCCTTGCCTCTTCTGGAGAGAAGATCTCTTCGGATGCGACCCAAGTACATAAGAGAATATTGAATGTGGTCCATGGACGCGGAGGTTACCGGGAGACAGTAAGGGGACATTACGGTCACGAGTGTTTGTACAATCCGTTTTCCGGGGACGTGGTTTCTCTATACATGAACTGCCATAATGATGTGATGTCGGATCCAGGTTCGAGGTTGGTGTCCTTTTGTGGTTTTCCTTGTCAACCTCTTCGAACTGTAATGGATTGGCTTCTTGGACGTTTCTCCTCCGACATGCTGGCATTATTTGGTCGCTTGACCAATGGGGGCATTTGCCGTCATATTGACCAGTTCAGTCAACAACACCATCCTTCCCACGTTTACACCTTTCAATTCTCATTAAGTCTCCCGACATGATGGAATGTTGGAGGTTCTCAAATTTCCCTCGGCTCACCGTCCCCTGAATAGCTGCATGGGGCCAGGGCTTGACGCATTCGATTCCATAATACTTTCTCTGGTTGACTTGCCTATTCTGATCTCGGAGAGCCAACTCTTCTCCGTTGATACAAATACCTTGGAGTATCTCCTATCTACCTTTCTGCATTATCCTCCCAGTTGTAACCAATGTCCACAGAAACCATTACGCGAAAAAAGCGAAACAGTTCTGCGAACCCTCCTACCGAAGGCGATCATCGTAAAAGGTGCTTCTGTCCCTGTCATCGAATGAAAGTAGTCGTTTAACGCTTCTGGTTCTAAGGCGTCGCAACCGAACCACGCAATCATGCCTCAATTGCCATACATCCAAGCGCATGGTAAATGGACCACAGCTTGCTCAGTTTCTATGTACTTACAATCGCATAGTGTGACAGAAAGCGTCCTGCTTGCGCCCGTTGTACTCAACTTGGATTGGTAGGTCCCGGGAAATATCGCTCCCCATCTTGATGCTGAGTGTTTGCCTAGACTGGACTTTGTGTCTACGAAGTCGATGACCCAAACCAGAGGCCCGAGTCGCAAGACGAAAGTGCCAGATTGCTCAAACGTGTTGCCGAACTTGAAGGCGTCATCCGAGAGGTAAACCCTTGCTTAAATTCGCCTTGCATCCATTAACAATATTACATAGCTGAAAAACAAGCCTCATCCGCGCTGGTCTCAATCCACCGTTCAAAATCCTGGGAAGGAATTTAATAAGTGGCACTCCCGGTCCCAAGTTATCGCGGATAGCGATACTGCAGATCAATCAGACGTTTCATCTCCTCCAAGCTCTGTCGTTTCATTAGATAAGGGAGATTCATTGTATAACAGCCATCCCTCGACACGATCTTCAAGTGTTGTGAACGTCTACCCTCCGCCTGCTCCTCTATCGACGGGATCCCGGCCGTCATCATCACATTCACCGTATTATAGCTCCTCGCCACAAAGCACCCCATCTCCTTCTATCATGACGCCTACCGAGGAATATCCCCAACCGCAGATCGTAGTTGCCTCCCAGCCGGACCTCTCTCAAGACTACGACCTGACTTCTGCATTCCTCGGTTATACCAGTTTGGCGGGCTCTGATGATAGCAACTTTGGACTGTTGAGATTAAACCAGCCCGATGAAGCCTGTTTTATCAAACAACACGGCGGCCATTGTGGGTGTCTGCTCGAACCCGCCAGCTACAACGTCGTCCTTGAACTGTCTATACGGCTTCGAAAGGCTGCTGATATCCTTGCCCGTTCAACTGGTCATCATATTGGATCGAATTGTCCATTGAACCAACGTATCTCCGACCTAGATTCCTTTGCAACGTGCGTGGCGAAATCTCAAATTGCCTTGGAGCCCTCCAACTCACATCTCCTAGTAATGCCTTGGGGAACATTATTTCCCCCCCAGATGAATTAGCAGGTACGGAACGCCCACGGTCTATCAACGCGGCACCAACGATCGCCCAGCCCTCTCATTTCTACAACTCCCGAACATCGCCCAAAAGTAAAACCTCCACAAGTAGTCTGCGATCATGGGATATGATGCCTGCTTCTTGTGATGATTCGTTCATGACTTGGGAGCCACCAAGACGCTCATAACAATATATCATATAGACAAATAAATCCTCTGTATAAGAATGATGTGGACTAAATTATTTCCGATACCCAGTAGAACTCGTGTACACCTAGATTTTTCCAGACGATCATTACCCTTGGTTTTGGAAGTTTCGCCTTACAATCTTAGAATTGCGTGCATCCCCTTACAATGAATGGGATTTTCATCGAATGACGTTTGTATCTTGCAACAATCAGGCCAATTTCTTTCGTTATCTGAGAGGCTGTTCCTGGTGCTGAGAAGTGTTCATGATGAGCTTGGCGGCTATGGCATTGTGGCGTTCCGTGCCAAGGCGTGGAGCTTCCACTTTAAAACCCTACTCAGAACGGAGTCGCTTGGAGGTAAGTGAGATAAAGCACGGCGCACGCAAATGCGTCCATCTGACAAGCATTGAGATTCTTTCGCTGGGCCGACATTGCCCGACGGCAGGATATTGTTCGGTTATCGGTTTAACTTCCTTTGGTTTTGCCAAGACCATTCTGTTGAGCGACTACCTCCCGTTTTAACGATGGAAAAATCGAATCCATAGAACAAGATAGCTATTAATGAGCAGAAGCGAAGTTGATTCCCGAGCCTTGCCAAGTGAATCGCACACCACTCGTTCTCCAATTACGCAGCTGTATATGGGAATAATCAAAGATACCCGTGAGGCAGTGTGTAACTTGATGGTGACCGGAGTGCAGGAGAAGCTACATGTGTCGACAGTCTGGGAATAAGGATCCCGGACAACTCTTCCCCAGGGAGTTGATTTCTATTTACCGACGATGACAGGACACAAAAATCTCCGGTAGACTGACATGGGCGAATCTTTGAAATAGCCGGGTGGATAAATATTTACGACCAGATAAGGACCCGCCGTGGATGAGAAGTTGCAGGGAAAGTGACGACGCTTGCAGCAAAGAATTTGCGAAGATGACGGGTCAGCCATTCCACCAGGACGTGCGACAATTGAACGATGAGGGCTATCGTGGCATGTTTACAAAGCAAAAACGTCAGGCCGGAAGGACAGACGTCAACAATAATATCGAGACGATAGTCTGATAAACGTTATTAATACTGGACCAGGGCGTTTCATGGCGATTTATTTATATCCAGACATAGGATGAGAAAAGTCTCCGTACTGCGTGGAAAGGTATGCGGTCCCCAGTTTTTTCCTTGAGTGGACACTCCCAGAATCTTCAGCTGCATAATCGAAACCTTATCGAGTAAAATTCTGGCCGTTAAAAAAATTAAAGCCATTGTCCGGCGGGGTTGGATGGATCCGCATTCGCTTGGATCCACAAGTGGGTGTAAGTGGCAAAACATTGCTGGAACGCGAGAGAGCTAACTCGGGAGTTGATGATGGCATTCGGTTTGATCTCGAGTTGAAGCGGAGCTGCATACAGGTGATGCCATTGCATTAGTCAGCTGTTAGTTTTCAAGAACATTGTCCTTCAAACCTTTGTGCTCATAACTTAACACTTGTTCAGCGACGCGTACGACCACCATTCGTCACTAGCGTCCAGGATATCACAAAAACTGATATGGCGTCTCATCTAGTATGCATTTTTTCCATCAAAAACTACTAGCGCTCACCCTCACTATCTATCACAGGCCAACATCTTTGGTACGGAACAGGACCGCGTCAATTGTTCTTTCTACTATAAAGTATGTTTTCCTCCTTAACTTCACTGTTTACCCTGATTGCTGACAGTCTTTCAATAATCAAGATTGGTGCATGTCGTCACGGAGACCGTTGTTCTCGCAAACATATCAAACCACCATTCTCACAAACAATCCTTCTACCCAATGTCTACCATAACCCCGCACACGACCCTGTCTGTAAATTGACCGAAAAGGAACTGCAGGAAGGATTTGACGCAGTGTACGAGGACCTTTATTGTGAATTGTCTAAATTCGGCCATTTGTTGGAACTCCATGTGCGGAAAACTATACCTTTTCGGTTTTATGGATGCTGACCCAGGGATAGGTGTGCGACAATGTTGGTGATCACTTAATTGGGAACGTGTACGCGCGCTATGAATGGGAAACAGAAGCTCAGGCAGCGGTCGACAGCTGCAATGAACGGTGGTATGCTGGTATGGCTGACAGAGTTCTTCACCTAAAAGCGTCCCTGACTTTTCTTCAGGCCGCCCACTTTATGCCGAGCTATCGCCCGTGACTGACTTTCGTGAAGCATGTTGCCGTCAAAATGAAAATGGAGAATGCAACCGTGGCGGCTTCTGTAACTTCATGCACCTGAGACTTGCCTCCAAAGAATTAGTATCATCCTTGCGCGCCGGACAGCGACTGGAAAGGAGACTCAACCCATCAAAGAACGACGGAGGTGGTGGAGGATGGGAACCGGGCAAACGCGAGGGAGGCCGCGGCCGTAGTGCCAGTCCCAAAAGAGGTGGCAACAGCGGAGAAGATAGGTGGACGAGGAAGTAATTCTATACACCTACTGTTCCATTTTCGGACTGGGCAACTTGAGCTTTTGTGTTACATATTTGTACATGATGTTAAACATCTTCATTCCTCTCAAGGTTGTTGTAGCCACACTATATAGGTCGGGCTTTTATGCGAGATGACTAGGACACCAAAGTCCCGGTTTCAGGTTGGAACGACTTAACGAATAATGCCTGATGTGCCAAGCCGCCAATGGTAGATCTCGCTAATCTTTCAGAATTGCACGGTTGCTTTACGCTCATTGGGAAACATTCACACCGCGAAGACGACTTTACCTCCACCTCCCACGACCTGTCATACTAACCAATGTGAAAACCAGAATGCGCCTGGAAATTTCCTTGTAGACATTTATGTTTTTTGCCTGCAAAGGGATTCGACATGGTCAACCTTTTGTTGTACGAGGCCTTTTACATTAAACGAGCCAATTATGACACTCCCCTCGACTTTGATCTTGCAGTGACTGTGGCCATTGGACAATAAATCTATACACAGACGAGATGGATCGAAGGTCGTCAGCAAGTATATAAAAGCTTACCTGTCCACAAACGGGCGGAGAAGTCTACCAGAAAGGGAAAGGGATCGGACTCGAGCAAAGGATTCAACATATATTATCCTGGGAGCCGGTAGACCGAGGAACTGTGTACATTGGTTAAATGCCGAGGATGAAAGACTATATAGTCGCTGAGGACCTACTTTGTTTACATAGACCGCTATGCACAAGACAAAACAAGTGCCCGGACCGTTAAGCAACAAGACATCTGCTAACCCATATTCGTTGTCTTTAGGGAATAACATCGGGACCAGCATCACATGGTAGAGACAGGTTATTAACGAGAGGACGGCGCTAGGAAGCGTGGAAAATAGCGATTGATGAACTCGTCTTGCACGCGGGATTGTCAATATGGTGTAATGCTTGATATTAGAAACATCCTGATTGACATGGTTATGGGGAAAGAAACTATTCCGAAAGGTTAAGAAGGCCCACTTTTTTCGAAGCTCCATCAGACTTCAGCAGTTCCAATGCTGCTGCCTTTTGTGCGCTTAGGTGGTCACCCTCGCTTACAATATATTTACGTGGGGTGAAGCGGGAAAAGTTGATAGCTGATACAAGAGTCAAAATTTCACTCGTATGACCACCTGGTTCAGTGGATAGTGGCTAATTTTGTTTGAATTCGGAAGGAGCGCAACGTCAGACTTACCCGAACCAAGGAAGACCGCAAGGCTACAAGTGTGTGTGTCTTTTCGTTTCCGCTGCCGACCCGCGGTAGGTGTTGGGATAATCAGATACAGGCGAAGAAAGCAAAACAAGAGGCTTATGGACACCAGAGAAGGGGATAACATGCCGGTAGCTTTCGATGTATGATACCGAAATGAGTTCAACGCCCAAGCCAATGCTATCAGGCCCGGTGACTGATTTAAGAAGGGAGGCTAGTCGAACACCTGGCAGAAACATTTGAGAAAACCGCTATGTTCGGAGCTGAGAATATGTCACCTTCGGTAGATATAGTAGCCCCTCCAACTTAAAGTCGTCTGCTACCGGGGCAACAGTAAATGGTGTAGGGAATTTGGACAGTAATTGTGTTACTTTACACCCGAAGTTCGGTCACGAATGTCAACCGGCGCAACCGGACCGATTGTATCACGTGGCCACCGAAAGCCAATGATAACACCAACCGTGCACACACAAAAGTTTGCGAGGCCAGGCGCGCCACTGACACGGCGAGCTGAACGTGTACAGACTAGTTAATGATGACTACAATCATCGATGTGGACACACAGATGGTCACAGACATTCGAACTGCCATCAAAGAATGCTCGGAAAGGGGACTTTCAGTTGCGTCGAAATGGTATGCGCCAGATTTGTGAACTTATGGACTTCACATCAACAGCCTTTTTCCATAGGGCTTCCGAGTTACATTTGTCGGTCCCTATGTTAAAACGACGAAACTTCCATTCATCGTCCCCTCCCACACCAGCATTTTCTACTTCGACGCCGGCTAGGGCCCGATCACCTTTACCATCTGTGCCGTTTGGGGACGAGTCTCCTGTTCCTACACAACTATTACCCCAACCTTCCATTCCAGTAACCCCCGCGCGTCACCCACATGCCCCTCCTCTTCTCTCGCTCGCGGATGATATTAGAGCAATGGAGACGGATTTAGAATACCAAGAGGAAGATGTTTTGATCACAGCCCGCGCCTGTATCGATTCAAGAGAATTTATGCGTGCGATACATCTGCTGAAAGAATGCAGGAGTTCCAAAGCACGCTTCTTGAGCATATACAGCCAATTTATTGTAAGTGAGGCTGATTCTTCCTGCTTTCTTGTTTGAACAATATAAACTTGTATAAGGCAAGCGAAAAAATGGCCCAGCGGGACTGGCATAAACTAGACAGTGAGTTTTCCCTTCAAACTATACATTACATGTCTTATACCCTTCCAGACAACCGTCATCAGCCCCCTGTGCCGATCAACGCGTCACTGAATGAACTCGTAGAAATGGTCAGGAATACCACCGATTCTTGGCTCCTGTTTCTGTAAGTGGGTCACTAATCTATTTGTAAGATTACTTGGCTTAAGAGTCTGGTAGGAAAGCCCTTTTTCTTTCGCGGCTATCTCGGCGTGAGGAAGCGATTGAGAGTGTCCTCCTGTCTATTGCGGGTTTCCCATGGAATTGGTCGGCATGGACGCTTTTAGGAAGCTGTATCGGCGATGGAGAAGAAGTACATTTGTTGTTGATCTCGAGGTCATGTTCTAATCCAGTGACCCAGCTTTCCTCTCTTCTTCAATTGATACCTCTACCCCCGACCCACCCTTTAGTTCAGATGTTTCAAATAAAAACACTAAACGAACTACACAACCCTTCAGAGCATGAACTTGGCCTCTGTGACCGGCTCCTAAGTCCCGACTTTTTCCCCAACAGCCTCTGGGTTATGAGCCTTCGTGCATGTGTCCTATATCATCTTCACGGTTAGTCGCGGTCACGCTTCCGTGGATCGCCATACTTATCCGCGTACTCCAGACTTCGGCCAAGCAGAATCCCAATTTGAACGAATTCTTGCACTGGACCCATATCGCATCGATGATATTGATGTCTTCTCTAATATTTTATATGTCACAGACAACAGGCTCAAATTATCCAAACTTGCCCACGAATTTTTGACGTTGGATAAAGATCGGCCAGAAGTATGCTGCCTCGTTGGTAAGTCACCGGTCTCGCGGAGTTTTGAACGCGAGAAGATTTCTGATCCTGGTCCCAGGAAACCATTACTCGCTTCGAGCTGAACACGAGAAAGCCGTTAAGTATTTCCGAAGGGCAACTCAGCTTGACAGGACTTACTTATCTGCATGGACTCTGATGGGCCATGAGTACGTTGAAATGAAGAACTCACATGCTGCTATAGAATCGTATCGTCGAGCCGTGGGTAAGATTTGGATCTATAAAACTTACTCCACTTCTCTGATTCTTATTGGCCCGTTGCACAAGATGTGAACCGTAAGGACTACAGGGCGTGGTATGGTCTTGGCCAGGCTTACGAGCTTCTGAGTATGCATCATTATGCTCTGCATTACTATCAACATGCCACGGCTCTGCGGTATGGGTTTTATCGCCTTGAAATCACCAGCAATTGACTCAACTCGCGTAGTCCTTACGATGTTCGTTTATGGCAGGCCCAGGGAATGTGCTACGAGGAAATCGGTCGGTCAGTTTCATCATTAGCTAATTATCTTACGTCCTTGAGAGTTTGACACACCTCTGTATCAGACTTCGGGAAGCTGTCGAATGTCTGAAGCGCGCGCTGATACCTGCAGATCCCCATGAAATTACCATCAATCTGAAATTAGCTAAACTCCACCATACTCTGGAAGAATATACTGAAGCGGTTGCATATCACCGAAGAGTGGTTGAGGTCTGCCAAGCTGATCGTTGAGTAAAATTCACCTTCTCCTATATCATACGCTGATACTTGTGAACCTCCGTCAACTCAGTTCGTCCCGTCCAAGACTATGCCAAGTCAAGTTTGGAGGTTGCCGAGTACCAAATGCAGATACCCAATGGAGATCTGGGTCTTGCTCAGAATTATTTGGAGAGAGTCGCCTCCAGTAATGCCGAGGACGTCGCTCGAGCAGCTGAACTGCTGAAATCAGTGAATCTGCGAATTCAGGCGAAAGACTTTGAAGAAGCAGAGGTTCGGAAACAGAAAACAGCTTGCTCTAGCTCTACAGGGGTAGCAATGACCGAATAATAATTGTCTGCGCATATCATTTGTAATTTATTCAGGCTGTTCAACGTTCAGTGTTCAGAGCAAGTTCAGAGGCCTGTGTTTGATAGCGCTCAACGGAAATGCCGGCCCTGAAGAAAAAAGTGTGGTCACGGGCTTTCACGTCCAAACCGAAACAAATCAAGCGATAAATGTCGAATGCCCTTTCCTCGTCTCTTAATCCTTCGTTCCCATCCAAATCGGAAGATCAACATAAAGACGTTGATTCGAGTCCTGTCCTTTTCACCTCTGACAATTTTGCGCTCTCCAGCTGGTCATCATTAGCAGGACCATCAACATGGCAGACAGCTTCCCAACCAAATCCAACATACATTGAAGCTACAGGCCAGCCATCGAAAAGGATTACAAAGGCAAAGAAGAGAAAGTCGGAAGAGCAAGAAGCCATTACTCAGACTAGTGAGAGGTTGTCAAACCTTTCCTCGCTAGCTGGCATAATTCTCATCACCTGGGCCATTAGGTTCGCCACGCGACTTACTTTGGATCATGCCACCGTCCTGTATCCAGATGTTGATAGCCCATTCTTCGACACCATTGACGTAGTCAACAGACTATTACCCTATCACGTATACCAACAGCCTAAGGAGGATTTGCAGCCCCTGATTTCGTCTCATAAAGGCAAGGGAAAGGCCAGTGAAAATAACATAAGGCAGGAGATATCTGGTGTGTAGTTTCTACGATATATATATGGTCAATTGTTCATGGATTCTTAGAGACGAAGTTTGCAGTTGAATGTTTCAAAAGGCGAGCAGCCCTCCAGGAGAGGTTCCACAAAGTTAAAACTCGGTCAGCAAAGGTAATAAACACATATTTTTGACTACGCATTTCCACTGAAAAGCGATGAATTTAACAGAAAGTTGTACCTGATGATCAGGCATATGTTCTAGCTCAAGCAGTTTTAGAAGCTGACCGCTCTGAATCGGTCGTAATGACGAACGAACTCCGCATGGTTCGAGCTGATTTAGAAAGAATAGAAAAAGAGAAGCGCATTGCAGCAAACGCCGCGCGTCCGACCTTCTATACTTCCGCACCCGCAACGTCAATGCCTTCTGTGCAACAACAATATTACCGGCCGTATCCATACGCTTATACACAAGCTTATGGAGCTCCGCCCATACAAACCAGCTCTAGTTCTACATTTTCTACCTCTTCTGCTATAGCTCCTACACCTCCGGCAAGCTACACACCGGTTCAATCCACAGGAGCGATTCCAGTTCAACTTCCAGTCGCATCTTTACCAGCTCTCCACGCTTTAGGTATTGTACCTGTTCCTGCAACGTCCCTCCCGCCTGATGGTCAGCCACGACCGCCGGCGGTGCTTCGAGGATCTACGTCGAATGGCTCAATGCTTAGCTTAGAAATTGACGTTTCTTTGCTGCAGTCCACGCAGATGAGCGGCCTTGCGATGGTCTTAAATTCGTTGATGTCCAGAAACAGTTCGGGTACTTCAGTAGGATACATAGTCAATCCATCAACCGAGACCGCTGTTTCAAATGGCACGGCTAGCTAGTTGGTTGATATTTTGGTAGTAATCGGATCGTTTGTTTCCATCTCATAGACAGATACATACTCTACTCTAGTATAACGATGATCTCCTTTGGGTACTTGATTTTTCGGTCATAGCGACATTGCACCGAGGCAGTAACAGCCCAAAACTACTAAGTATTTATATTGCTGTACTTGTATAATGTGCGGAGCCGTATATATGGTATGTTTTGGTTCCAGGTCTCTTCCAGTTTTTATGTACTGTATGACCCCAAAAGCATTTTGACCAATCTCTCACTTGATTCATTAATATCACACCTACCGCCACTCATGACTCTCATAGAATTTCACTTTCAGACACCCATCTTCCCTGGAATGTAGGAAGGCTGAAAATTCCTGGAATATGCATTTCAGGCATCCCAAAACATATTCTGACCAAAACTCTTCCCGGCGACTCGGGAAACTAAATAAATAGAGTTGCTTCGCAACTCAAAATTCTGGGGTTTTTGGAAAAATTTTGAGCGAGTTCAAAAAAAAGTTGGGCCCCACTCTGATTACAGCAACGTGACCTTTGTGTGTTATCGAGGCGCGTTCTGCTGCACCCACTGTACCAATTACTACTACTAGCTACTATGGGTCGCCCACTAATGCCGATTTTTGACTCTCTCCCCCGTAATGCTACGAAATAGAAAAATGAGGATCATGAAGTTACTAGTATATAGAAGTGGTTCTTACGGACAGATTGGCCTGCCTCAATTATTTTTCTTTGGGGCGAGAAAATGTGGCGGGTGTTGACCGAGATGACAGGCTCGATTTCAGCAAATGAGACGTGTATTGTTTATTTTCGTCACTGTTGTCACATAAGCCCTAACATGGGTCTATCTGTATCTGGCCTGCCACCCGACCTGTGGATCAGCCATCTGCTGGATACAGATGCAGATAAATCTGCAGATACCTGCAGGACTGCAGGCTTATTGATATTTTTATAAAATTTTTTGGGTATTATCACCCTCTTTTTTTTTTTTTGGGAATCAATAATATTAAGCACAAGAAGAATAACCAAGCACTCACAGGCTCAGCAACCTATCATCACTAGATAGTTAAGTGGGCCATCAGGGTGGAGACATAGTAAAATATAACTTTCTTTCCAGGTATAGACCCAGGTCCTGACAGAGGATACCTGCAGTCAAATGATATTGTACTGCTCCATGTCTGAACCTCCCAACATGTCTTTGGTATGCCATTGGCTTGGCAGGGCATGGTCCCCTCCCTTTGCATTGGTAGCCAAATATTGTTACCCAATAATGATCAGAATAAATTATAGGTAATGTCTGCCATGACTTAGTTAGTCTTTGTTGTTATGCAAGACATCAAACTTAGATTGGCATGTGCCTAACAATGCTCAGGGCTTTGAGTTCAGTGAGCTCACCCTTTTTACCATTTATAGTATTTTCTTTTACAAATTTTTGTGACAATAACAACCAAGTATATGCACATCATATTGTAGAACTACTTATGAGATTGTGACAAGCCTGATCCAAGTGGAACCATGAGAGAGGGGGAGCAGTCCAGAGGGGCAGCAGAT
Source organism: Collybia mongolica (assembly GCA_013420905.1). Taxonomy (NCBI): domain Eukaryota; kingdom Fungi; phylum Basidiomycota; class Agaricomycetes; order Agaricales; family Clitocybaceae; genus Collybia; species Collybia mongolica. The sequence goes on from JAAXNY010000004.1 coordinate 3,468,411, forward strand.
TGATTAAAATCTGCAATTATCCACAGTTCAGTGCTGAAATCAACCAGTAACTGTGGATAGCTGATCTGTAGTGTGATCCACAGATACAGTTTGCAGATTAGCTGATCTGTGTTAGGGCTTACTGTCACATCAAAAATCAGGAAAATTTCATACCCTGAGGGGTGTTGTCTCGACTGCCAAGCTGGGAAGCCAGGAGCATCTGAAAATGTAACAAGGGTCCCTGTTACTCTCACCCCTGTGAACAACAAATCTGGACTCTGTAGAAGCTGGAAAATGCAAAACCATTCTCTCCAGTGAATTTGTTAGTCTAATTAAATTTATTTACTGGCAGCTATTTTCATCAGTATGCAAAATTACTAAGCATTGCCCACCCCCACTAGGCCAGTCATTTCCCATGATGCCTCTTTCCCTGTGTACACTACCATGCACAGTGAGCTCAATGCTGCTTCAAGCAATGAACCAGCAATGCTTTACTCTTGCCAAGGAATTTCTTGAATCTCAATCCTATCAGGCTTCATGATGCACTATTGTGTTGATGCAGCCAGTTTGATGGGTTGTGTAAAAACATATCCCATTTGGGATGTGGCTTGTATGTTGTTTACTCTGTTGATATGATATGTTTTCTTATGTCCCCCTTATTTCAAAATTTATTTATTTTGCATTTTTTCCAATGTTTTTATATTTTCTTTACCAGTTATAAAATTGTTCAAAACTATCTTCAAATAGATTCAATAAATGATGCATCTTGAAAATAATAGCTCTGATAGAATAAGCCCCTGTAATGTTGCAAAACAGGCATGGAACTGAAAACAGACAGACAAAATACATATCTGCCTGGCTTCCAAGCCAGGTCAATCACCTGTGCCACTTGCACATCCTCCTTGTCATCCACCATGGATGATGGGATTAATCAGAGTTATGGACAGGGGGAAGAATGGTAGACAAGGATCAAGGGCAGAGAGGGTAGTGCAATAAAAAATGTTGAGTTGAGTTTGATCACAAACCAGTGCCACCCAATTGGGCTAGAAAAGGCTAGTTATAGTATTCAATGTAGTATCCATTGTTGAGGGACATTCTTGATATTTGGTGAGCTTAAGCTTTGAATATACACATCATCTGACTTTTCATCCCAGCCTTAAGAATCTGTGTATACTCCTGGGAAAATTTTTGAAAAAATGAGTAAAATTTAGATAATGCAATTGCCATCACTTGATTCATCCATATTCAACTCAGGAATACTACACATAGATTGACTATTTGAGAGCCTATATGAACTACTATTTTATTTGTCATCTATGATCATTATGCATTTAGGTGTGGGTGAGGATTCTTAACTTGAACAGTTCTATTCATTGATATCTCTGTGCACCCAAGCCATCCCCTCACAAGTGTACACATCATGATTTAGAAAGCTAGTGAAAGTACTCCAGAGATGGCAACAAAACAGACAGCTACCTGTTAGGCCTGTTGGCTTACATAATGGAATATTTTGTCAAAGACATGTGTGCAAATCTAAATCACAATAGATTGCATATGTTTTTGTGCAAACCCAAAGAATCTGCAGTGCATATTAGAGGACAATTGTTTGATAGCAGATATTTGAATACACCCCAAAGAACATAAGATTAGAACTACATGATACAAATTTCTAGGTTATTGTAGAATGCCAAAAAAAAGAGGTGAAGAATGAAAAGAAAAAATATACCAACAATTGATACCCAAGAAAGCAGAGGGTTTGGGGGCCAGGAAGTATGGTGGGCAGATGGAAGGAACCAAACAGTGAGCTCAAGTGGCAGGTGTGCCATGACACTTCTTGATCTTTTACCACCACCATCCGACTGTGGGAATTCGTCCCTCCTGCACTAGGTCATCCCTAAACTACCTAACACCTCATCCCTAATCAAGATTGCCTTTCATCAGACCATTCTTTTGGCCTGGGCCACTATTCTTTTACACCATATCCAAATTTTTAACTTATCAGAGCTGATCCTGACTATCTGCAGGGTCATCTCATCTTGCCTGTACTGGGGGCTTCACTAATCCATTCACATCCACCTTATCAACTACCAGGCCACACAAGGACACCACAACTCTTGTACTCTGCTTTGCGCAGATCCTTAGGGAGCATCACTGCCAACATTTTCAACGATTTTTTTGTACTTGCTTAACCACTACACCCAGATACAAAAGGAGGAAGGGGTCTGGCCCCCAATCAGCTACTGTCCCTGCACAGAGCACACCTCTTGGGGAGAATGCCAGTTTATTGTCCAATGGTGGGATTTGGCAGCCTCATTTTGGAGGGGAGTCATCACTTTGGGAGAGCGGCATGGAACAGGAGGGCAAGTAATAGGGGGACTCAGGAGAGGGGGAGCAGGTTTGAGGTATGGGTCATTCATTTAGATTGGACATTTATCTTCAACACTGGGGGGGAGTAATGGGTTTCCAGGGCGACCTGAAAATACCAGGGGGGGAGTGGAATGGGGTACCAACATGAAGGGAGGGGACCATGCCCTGACAAGCAAAGGCAAACCTTTAAGGCATTGAGAGGTTCAGACATGGTACAGTACAATACTGTTGGACTGCAGGTATCCTCAGTCTAGACCCGTAATATGACCTGGAGAGCAACTTAGTGTACAGCTCCACCCTGATGGCCCATTACAGATTACTTAGTGGTAATAAGTGTTTATGCCTGCATGTAGCTGGGTCAAACCCACATGCGCTTAATATTATTATATGAAACAAAAAAAAAAAAAAGTGGCAGGTGTGCATTGTGGAGATGCTAGTAAAATTTCACATCATGTGAGGCCCACTGTAATGACAGCTGTTTATATATCAAGCTTTGTCTGTAAGTACAGTGCATTAATATATAAAAATGGCATCTACACCTGTCTTGGTCAGAAGACAGAGGTAGAGGTCCTATAGGTATCTCCAAAGTGTTGATAGTTGTAATCTTTGGATGCTCACTGAAGGTGTAGACAGACTAGAAGGACCTGGTGAATTTAGACTGCTTGAACTCCTCCATCTGTGCAAATCTGAAGGTATAGAAGCACCTGTGAACAACTCACTCAGTATCTCTATTTCCTCCAACTGAAAAATGACTTGCTAGATAAGACCTTAGGTTGACCAGATTGTCCTTAAATCCTTTGCAGTTTGAGACATCCAATTGAATTCCTATGGAGGGTGGCCCATCCCAAGCTCCTTTTTGGGCCTATTCCCAAAGCTACAGGTGTGTGGCAGAGTTCACAACACACAAGTTCTTTCCCAAATGTGTCTACAGTGTTGATGTAGATTGGGAGCTCAACATCAATCCCTGAGACATCAAGTATAACAGAAGCAGGGGAGATAGTAATACTAGGTTCTGAGAGTCTGATATGATGGTCTGACACAGTTGATGTATATAGATGGGGTGGAATAAGGAGAAGAAGATAATATATTCTTGTTCATTGCTCAGTGTGGTGCAATTGATTTACCAAACTTAGTCAAATTTAGCCAAACTGATTTTCCTGATTAAGGTGTGTCCCATAGAGGACCCTACAAGACCCTTGGTGTCAGGGTCCAGGGGAGTCAGGGTCTTGGATTCTTCTACAGTGCCCATCACCGGATCATGACTAGTGCTTTTGGTGTAAACAAACCAAAATGCCACAAGTTAAACTACATTTTTCAAAGGAAAGATATCACATTAAAACTACTTGTATAGTACTCTAGTATGCTATAGGTACCCCCCTTGTCAACCATTAGTCTATCAGACAACTTTTTTTTTTGGGTCAATGAAAAAAAGTGAAACATCATCCCAAAAAGGAAATTAAGGGTCCAGGGCACTGCTATAAGCTTGCTCCTCAACTAATAATGTTAATATCCATCATAATATTGGCGGGAATATGCCTATGAGACTTGTATTTCTTCACAGCATAGGCTGCCTGTCGAAAATTAAGACCCCTCCTGTCATAAGTGAAATTTTCAGAAGCTTGCTGTGGTAAAGTTAACAGGAACTAGAATTTACCTGTAAGCTTCAAGGTACCAGTAGCAGAGACAAAAGTAGTGATGGATATTTGATGTTTTGATATGGTTGAGACACTCCAGGACAAATCTAGAAAGGAAATCAGTTTACCAAAAGGGTGTTCAATGTTGAACTGACATACATTGTTAGCTGTCCAATCCAAGTCCATTGCATCATAATTTACTGGAATTGCACTTGATGTGCTAGCAACAACTGGCCTTGCCTCAGAATCTTCTGATGCAGAGTCATCAAAATCATCATCACTGGCAGAATCTTCATATGTTGGGTTGGCGCTGATCTCTTTCATGTAGGTGCAGATAGCTGGAGTGATTTTGCCTCATTTGGCAGCCTCACATTCTTGAGCTGTTTGGGAACACTTATTTTGCTTAGGCATTGTGGATTCTTGGAGTTCTCAATATGCAGGTCCAAGGGAAGGTGTGTATATTTTTTTTTGATTTGGGTTGAAAAAAGTGAAATGCATGGGAAAAAATACAATCTTGTGGTAAACACATTCTTTTCATGGGTTTCCTTCCTAAAAAAAATTCTTCCAAAATTCTGACAAGTTTTTGGGGGAACCTGAGCTGTGTTGGTGAGGTGGTGGCGAGCACTGTACTGCCCCCCCTGGTGTAAACCCAGACTGTATCAGATTGGGTTAACATCTTCAACAGGGTCTGATCTTTTGACATCCCTTGATATGCTTTGTCCTTATCCTGTGTACCATTCTCATCCTCATTATACAATCATTCATCTTACCCTTGCTTTTACTTGTTTCTAATGTCCACTGTAAACTTAGTGGTTGCCTACTCTAATCAAATATCTATGACATATTTTTCATGTTTTATCAAACTACTCTCTAAAGATGATATCTCATAAAACAGTCATTCTGCCCTTGCCCTACACTCAATCAGATCAGTATCCTGATTATTTCCTGACAGCCAGCTCTATCTCAATATGGATTTACTCTTTATTCTCAATAACAGTAATGCTGTGAGGAGGGATCTCTTGTGAATTTAGGCATGGTGGTCCCATCAAAATTCATGAAGTCAAGCACATATCTAATACTGAAAGGGCAGGCAAAGCCTACTTGCTTTTGTATGACAGGTGTCACTGCTTAAAGCTCCTTGTTCCCTGGGAATTATGTCCAGAGCATTTGCATTGTGGGAGCTAAGTTCTTGTATGCAATAGCTGTAGCAGATAGCATTTCTGAAAAGATGACATTGTAGTACCTTCATTTTGAGAATGTGTCATTCCATAAGGGGAGCACATACATGCCCCATATCTAGTTGCTTGGATGTACCTTGCCTTATTGTATAGATACCTATATGCTGCTGTATACCTTGAGACTACCTTGGCATAACTCTACCTACCTTGTGACATATCCCTTATCCCTTTCACAGCTATTAGTTTACTTCTTACTGATGCTTACTCACATACCATTTGCACAGCCCTAGCAGGTGATATAGGCTTTCAATGTATCTCCACAGTATTTCTCTGATGTACCTATATAGATAGGGCTGTCCAATTGTGGACAGCACCTTTGCAATAACCTAGGCCTGGACCTTCCTCTAGCAATGAAGCCCACTTAGTCTCTTGGTGCCACCTTCCCTGTGCAGCTGAGTATTGCTGTTCATATCACTCTCCCCTCTGGACACTTGGTCCAACACAGCCCCTTGCACATTCTCAGCATATAAAAACTGGGTAAGTAATTCCAAGTTTTGGTTTATATAAACATCTTCAACAGGTAAAAGGTTCTCCTGTGAGGCTGATTGCAAAACTCACCTGGAGTGCCCACATGCCATCCAACACACCATAAACCCTTTATCCCTTAACCTACTTAACAGCTGTGTGCCAATGGAACCAAGATGGTATGTGGTGCTTTAAAAGTCCCACAATTGTTTACTGATTATCACTAAAGTGCCCATCTATGATGGTCAAGGAGGTATCAATTCCCTCACCTACTGTTCTCTCCCCATGGTCACAAATGATGTACTTATAGTCAACACTGGCATCATCATTGCCTTTACATTTGTTCATTACAAACCATAATAAATATTGGACAGCAACAAAGAGGCTCAACATCCAGGATGTGATCCTTATTGTAGACCCTGATTCCTCCAATGATGATGCCAAAATTCCTGCATGTGTAGAATTAGATCTCGAGCCCCATGAAGTTGAGGATGTGTTTCATGATTCAGGGTAGTAACCATGTGACATAAGGTCATGTGATGGTGATTGTTCTTGCAGATTGTACGAAATCTTTTCGACAAAACCCATAAAATAAGTTAGCCGAGTTAAATTAGTCTTTCGGGTACTCCCGATACCCTGCATTTGGGGTCAAGTGTTCGGCCCACCTGACTCATTCTGCATTATTCCGGGTGAATCCTTGTCCGATATCAAGCCAAGCTTGAGATCTTGAGATTTCATTTGTTTCTTGATATGATTTCCATATGTTATATTTTTTCAACCGTGGATTTGAGTCCGAGAAAGTCTTGGACAAACCTATATTGGAGCGTTCAAAGGACCCTAGCCATACCATTGATACCGCAACCGCAACCTGCGGCTCAACCTACCGTAGAGGTACGTGTGCTCTCGGGATTCATTTCCCCCTTTCCTGTACCTGTGCAAGTTAGCGTTCAAACTAATATCACTCAGTCCACCAGACTCGTAGTAAACCATCATGCCCCTCCCCCCATCACCAGAGGGGTCTTCATCAACCGCAGGGCAGAGGGAACGCCTTTTGTGCATTGGAACGAATACTCAAGCATCTCCAGAACGAAACAACCCGGACACTCCTTCCGGTGACCCGGTTGATCTCTTCCCATCGGAAAACACATCCTTACACACAAACGACAATGGCATATCGTACGGCACAATCCCGGCGCGTCGTAAACCGCAAATTAGAAAATCGCTCAATACCTCGTCTCAACGAAATATCTCGCATATACCAAGCTTCAGCTTTCTCAACAGGACAACCTCGAATAGTTCCCGGCCTGGGTCATCTTCTATTTTGGCTTTCTCACGACTCAGTACTCAACGTCCGATCTCAGCGTATGACGCCCCACTTCTCTCCAAGGACGATATTGAGCCAGATGCTGATGCTAAGATCAATGGCATCCGAGTATGGTACACCTCCTTCTCGTCCATCGATTGGCTTCATGATGCTATCAAAGACTCTGCACGTTTCTCCCGCCTTCGCCGACGCAAGTCCATCCGCTCTCGTATCCGCCTCGCTGCTGACAAAAGCTTGGGGTGGTTCATTGTCACAATTGTTGGGTTTTTCACTGCCGTCGTGGCGTTCTTGATTGTACGTGGCGAACAGTGGCTGTTCGATACGAAGGATGGATATTGTCGGGAAGCATGGTGGAGGGCCAAGCGGTTCTGTTGTCCAGAAACTGATTTTGTTAGATCTTCGTTCATGTTTGCAAGGCACGTCTCCGAAATCGAATGTGAGGCATGGAGGCCCTGGACCGACGTCTTTTCACAAAGAAAGGGCGGTGCGAGCGAACATGTTGTGGAGTATCTGTCTTATGCTCTAATTGCCGTAAGCACGATTTTCCTGTCCGGTCTGACCACAAAACTCATACCCTAAACAAACGTCCATAGTTGTCCCTCGCCCTGTCATCCACCCTCCTTACATTATACCTGACCAACTCTAAAAGTTTTATCACGCGTAAGGAATCTGGAGGTCTAGCTCCCAACTTCCCCAGAGCGCCTCTCGGAGCCAAAGTCCGACTTCCGTCAATTCCGACTAAGAGAAAGGTCATGTACTACGTACGTATGTCTTGGCGTTTACATTGTTGAGTTTTCATTGAAGTCAAATATCAGGCAGCGGGCAGCGGGATTCCAGAAGTCAAGACGATCCTTTCTGGTGAGGCAGGTAATCTATGTCTCATCGGCAGCTCATGAATATTGCTAGGTTTTGTTATCCATGGATACCTTGGTGGTCGGGTACTGTTCACCAAGTCAGTTGGTCTGGCACTCTCCGTTGCTTCGGGCCTCTCTCTTGGCAAAGAGGGTCCGCTGGTACACATCGCAAGCTGTATCGGAAACATTATAAGTCGCTTCTTTGGCAAGTATGAGAACAATGAAGGTACATGTATTTACCTCGCAGAATTGGAATAATCTAAGCAGTCTCTTAGCTAAACGACGTGAAATCCTCAGCGCAGCATGTGCAGCTGGAGTAGCTGTCGCATTCGGTGCGCCTATTGGTGGAACTCTCTTTAGCTTGGAGGAGGTCTCCTACTTCTTTCCCCCTAAGGTATGCAGCCCTATCACGAAATGATTAAATTCTGACCACTCATGCTTTAGGTAATGTGGAGAAGGTTCGGTTTTATTAGTTCTCCATACAAATGCATCCAACGGGTACCTCAGTTTCTTCTGTGCGATGATTGCGGCGATCACGCTGAAAATATTGGACCCATACGGGACGGGAAAGCTTGTCTTATTTCAAATTACTTACGCGAAAGTAAAATCAACCTTAAGCTTGTAAGAAGCTTAATTAATCTCCTTGTAGGATTGGCACGCATACGAGCTCTTCCCATTTATTCTGCTTGGAGTTTTTGGAGTGCGTCATTGTCACTCTAACTATCACAGGCACTGACTTAGAATCCAGGGTTTGTATGGAGCATACTTCTCTAAATTGAACTTTCGTTGGAGCAAACATGTCCGCAACAAGACGTGGCTCAAGTCTCACCCAATCGCAGAGGTCCTCCTTGTAAGCCTTCTACTTGGTTTCCAATGCTCATTTACCGATGGTGGTTTTAGATTACGGCAATCACGTCGGCTCTCTGTTTTCTCAATCCTTACACACATATGGGTGGGACTGAGCTTGTTTATAACCTTTTCGCTGAATGCCGTACTGGTTCTGGTCATACCCAGTCAAGTCTCTGTGTCCTGGACCCTAGTTCATTTGCAAATGTCTGGCCTGTTATGCGCGCGGTTCTGGCAGCAATGCTGGTTAAAGCCTGTTTGACTTTGGTCACTTTCGGAATCAAAGTGCCTGCAGGCATTTTCATACCTTCCCTGGGTGTCGGTGCTTGTGCAGGGAGAGTCATGGGTATCTTCATGCAATGGTTACAGTGGCAACTTCCTGGGTCGCGTATGTTCCAAGCATGTCACGGTGATGCGGATTGTGAGTTGTTTGTTACTCTGGTGGCGCATATGACTAAAACGGCCATACCCCAGGTGTCATCCCAGGGCTGTATGCCATGGTCGGCGCAGCAGCTACATTATCTGGCATAACAGTGAGTCTAGAGACTGCCTTGTAGTTACTAGCACTCACCTTTCTCAAAGCGAACAACTGTATCTCTGGCTGTCATTATGTTTGAACTCACAGACACACTAACGTATGCGGTACCCATCATGCTTTCAGTACTGGTTGCTAAAACGGTCGCGGACGCATTGGAGCCCAAGGGAATCTACGATCTCGTGATCGAACTTAATCAGCTGCCATACCTCGACACCAAACACGAATACCTATGGGGAAACCTTCAGATCAACGATGTCGTAAGTCCCTGGCCCTTGGGTCATCACAGCAATTGACTTTTAGCCTCCAGACTTCTCGTGATGTAGAAGTTATCAAACTCGACAGACACAACACTGTCAAGAGTCTTCGTGATCAACTATTCTCTTTGACCGCTTCTGGCAACGACGACGGGGGTTTCCCTATCCTGAGAAGTGATGACAATGACAATGGTATGAGAATGGTTGGATACATCGGTTCCAATGAACTAGAGCATGCACTCAGTACGTACCTCATTATTCTCGCTTGCAAGGTCCTCATCACCCCTTCAGGCATTGTTGTTGATGAGGCTGACGCTGAAGTGCACTTCCATACGACACATTCACACAATACAATTGCTTCCTTTGCCTCTTCTTTCGCAGACGAATCAACAGGATATGCGCAAGACCCTTTTGATTTCAGTGTGTATATGGATCAGGTAAGTCAAAGCCAGAAAAATTCGACATTCTGTGAATTCATTTGTTGACCAGGCCCCCTTGACCGTGCAATCAAACTCTCCTCTAGAGATGATTCACCAATTCTTTGTGAAGCTCGGCGCACGATATGTAGTTGTTACAGATACTGAAGGGTTGTGTAAGTACATACTGTTTTGCACCACAATTCGTGTTCTGATGAATCATCACAGACGAGGGTGTCATTGACAAGAAGACCTGGCTGGCGTTTTTAGCTGACTTAGAAGAAAAGTCCTAGAATCTGCTCAGCTAACAAGAACTCATTCCTAGAGCTTTTTTTCGTCCTGTACTTGAACACCATTTCTAAATACCCTTCGCCATACTTCTTCGATGTGGAACATATATGTAGTTACAGTACTGTATGGAGTTATCATCGTGCGTTTTTGTAACAGTCAACGAGTACGTAGCCTCTTCGGAACCGCAGAACAGGACGTCTTAAGGACTAGTTGAACATAGCCGCCTGCCTCAGACAAAATCGTATTTGGTGTTGCTTGGATGAGCGCACTTTCCCACAGTCCTCGAGAGTCTGTCTCCAACCATCTCTACTCAATCCTAACGACAATGGCGAACGCTGGTCTTGGAGTCCCCGTGAAGTTATTACACGAATCTTTGGGGCATATAGTTACTGTTGAGCTCAAAACAGGCCAACTTTACCGGGGGAAACTTGCGGAAGGTGTGTTTCATCCACATTTGAACAGAGCATAAGGCCATCTAACGCTTTTGGGGGCGCAGCTGAGGATAATTTGAACATATCTTTGAAAGATATCACTGTCACAGGTCGCGATGGTCGTGTTTCACAGTTAGATCAAGTGTACATTCGAGGGAGTATGGTGCGATTTTTTATTGTCCCAGACATGTTGCAAAATGCCCCCATGTGAGTAGCAATAATTTTCGATCTTGGGCGATTTACGATTGGAATAATCAGGTTTAAACGAGTAGGGCCGAACGCGATGAGAGGAAGAGGTATTGGTACGGCACGTGGACGTGCAACAATCATGCGGGGTACGTCCATCGCGACTCGCTTTTACACTTCGTACGCTTATACTTGCCTTTCTTTTCTTAGCAAACGGTAAATTTTCAGCTTGTGTTGCTGCTGACATTGACACTCGCTGACCCATCCTCTGTTGCTTATTCAGCTCGTCGGGGCCGTGGTGTCGCACCAACTGCGCGGGGCATCAGGCGGTAAACACTGTACACATTTTCAGCTCACCAAAATAGCTGTCCTTTGAGCGGTTGTCGCCATTGTTGTGTAACTTGTAAGATTCGGTATCATATAGTAACCACTACCATTGTGAGTAAAAAATGCCAAAACTTTGGTTCATTTTGTATTGTTTTCATGTTGCTTGGCTTCTGCATTCATGAGACAGTCAATATTTTGATACACATCTCTAAGAACCAGGGAAGGGGGGAAACAGAGACAAAGACTCAGCGCTCAGGACTGGATTTCCACAGTACATAGGTATTCCTCAAGTTCCCCAACCCCGGCTGGATTGATGTAAAGGACTCGAAGTTGTCAACGCGATTACAATTGGTGGCGTCAAGATGTAAAGCCTTAGTAGCTCGACCCTTCTCGATATTTTCTTTGCGTCAGGGCCGGCGTGCTCGTTGTTGAGTTCTCGTTCCAATTATACGTACGCAATACATACAAGTCAAGCAATAGAAGTACTGGCATAGTAGACCCTTCGCGATAGCATCGGGGCAACAGACGGTGTCATCCCTAGAGGTACCAAAAACTTCGGTGGTCGTCACGATCGCCGGTTGGCTTCGCTGTGTGTAGATGTGCACTAATCTTGACCGTTGACAACCCAAGGATAATTGCGAATTCCGTCCACGACCCCTAGGGATTGAATACTGAGGATGCTAACTAGCTGGATGCCACGTCAATACTGTGCTCTTCTCCAGTCTAAAATTTGACTGACCACTTCAAAAATCTGAAACCCGACCCTTGAAACTCCAATCTCCTTGAGCTCCCCCCCACCTGCCAACAGGCTCTCGCTTTGGTCCGCCCTCTTCGCCAGTCAATGGGTTGACATCGCCTTGGAAGTCTGGTTTTATGGGTTTGGGTGCATCGGGGTGCCTCTCCAGGTCGAGCTCCTCGCCGGAAGATGACGATCTAGAGAGGGGCATTTGAGCGAGACGCTGCAGCTCCTCAAATTCGCGTTGTTCTTCGCGTGGCAACGAAGGAGGCGAGGGCCAACTCAAATTGCTCGAATTCGTGGAAGTCATTCTGTAATAACCCAGGTGCTTCATTACGCCCAACCGAAAACTGGTCCGTACAATGGCAGGATACATAGGACACTTATTTTCTGGATGCGGTACGAAGTTGGAGAAAGCAGGGGCCGGGCGCAATGTGTATATGGACAGGAATAAGGGTGGAGCCCAATAATTTATTCGTCTGGGATGGGAGATAGGCGGAAGTATACGGCCTCAGGCTTGGAGATTGCTGGATATGGGTGTTACGTAACCGGCCTTGAAGGTGACGAGCTTGAGTTGTACATATGCTAGCACCACCGTCCATACTGTGTATCACACCCGTCCTGTCGGGGGACCACTTATATCGCCTGAACCAACTCCCTCGGCCTTCAATGCGACGAGCATAAAAACCATTTGTCAGTTGCAAAGTAGTACGCGGCAGCTGACTGGGTGATGACTCAAGAATAACTGTCAAAACTCATTGCTTCTAGCCTTGAAATAGTCGACGCTCGCAACGCCGGAAATTAAATAAGCAAGTATTTTGCAGGCACTTCAAAGGTAGTTCAGAATCAGGGAAGGAGACGCGAACTGACAACCAGATCCACGATGCCCGATGGAGCACGGAGGTAGTATTTGATCGAGTACTTGATATCCAAACCCACGTGAACTTCACTTCCTTGGTATACTGCAATTCCTAAGCTTGGTCAATTACTTATAACGTTCCTCAAGGTCCCCTATTTTAGTCTTCCTCTCTCTAACACTGTTACTGCCTGTCTTCCCCTCTGGTCGTCCCGCTTCCGTTTTCGCGCTGCCACACGCGTCTAGGACTTTCTTCGGCGCGCCTACCAGCTCCAAATAATCGCACAGAGGACATATTTCCATACATGCGGCGAACAGTATATACTTATCCGCAGCCGGGCCCACGTCAAAATCCTAACGACTATGGCCCTTCTGGATCGAGTGGCTCCCCAGGCTCTCCTCCCGACCCTCCTTCCCATTTTCAAGGCCCACTTGATCATGCCACCAATCCAACCAAGAAGCGTAGAATAGACCGGGCTTGTGATGCGTGCCGTCGTCGGAAGATAAAGTGTGATGGCCCCAAGATGCCAGACAACATCTGTTCAAATTGTCTACAGACAAAGAAATGCTGTACTTATATGTGAGTATTATTTAGATTTACATCGATATGTTCCGGCCATATTATACTATGCATCTGATAAATCACCTACTCCAGTGAAGACTCCAAACCTCGTGGGCCGTCCAAAGCGTGAGTCTTATTCACCAGTGCTGTTTTTATCATTATCTGAATTTAGTAGCCATATTACGGGACTGGAGGACCGAATGGAGAAACTTGAGACCCTCTTAAAGCAGGTAAAATATCTCATAACAAAAAAAAAATCATTCCTCCCCCCCGACTTGTTATCTAGATACCGCTTGAGCATCATTCGGCTATTGTCTATATTGCCGATTATGTGCTAACATGGGTCTTTCCCTAGCTTCGTCCAGAAACTGATTACACAGTTGAACTTGGGCCACCCGTCATTCGTGACTCCTGGAAAAATGAGGAGCCCTCAAACACTTTTAAGGAGCACCAATATTCTCCATCAAACCCCTTACATCCACGGACAAGTTCCCATTCATCCCCGAACAATTCGTCTACAAATTCACAACGACACATCAGAAGCAGAGTCAACTCAAATGCCACCGGATTACCTCATTTCAGTCGTAGCACACACCTTATATTCGGTTCTCAACCTCCTCATAGATCACATTCGAGGCCCGACCGCCCACAATCCGAAGAGGACATAGATGACGACGACGACGACGACGAATCGTCATCATCAGACCACTCGGCGTCTTCACTCACTCTTGAAATCGAAAATGTAACAGGACTCGTAAAAAAACTCAAATTAAGGGGAACAGAAGATGATTCAGACTATCCGCCAGAAAATAACAATCGTTTTCATGGAAAGAGCAGCGCGGTTGGACTAGTAGAGGCCACCCGACAGTTCAAATTGATGCATCTGCTTGATAGTTTGGAGAGCGCGCGACCCAGCCGCGAGTCCCCTCAGGGAATTGAAGACTTACCGTTGGGTAGCTTGACAAGGAGGCCAGAATTCTGGCGTACACCTAGAGTAAGTGTGCCAACGGGTCAATTCCAGTATTCGTGCTGACAAAAAACCTCGATGACTCCCACCCACAGTGGGAACGCGTGTGGGAAAGCCTAAAGACCGAGACCTCTGAACTGTTTGCCTCCGTACTCGCTGGGTTTCCCCCGTCAGATCTCGCACAAAGTCTCATAAATCTCTATTTTGTTCACGTCAACGCCCACATTCCCCTCCTCCATCGTCCCACGTTTGAACGGCAGTGGAGGGAAAATCTTCACCATAAAAATATTTGGTTCACTGCCGTGTGTGTATCCTTGTTCGCGGTGGCTAGTCGGTTCACGGACGACCTCCGTGTGATTGAACGTGGTGGAGAATCAGACTCTGTGCCGCCAGACTGGGGACGCGCAGGTCGGAGTTATTTTGAGGTGGCAATTGGTCAGTGTCATGAACATCCACTCTGCGTACTTGTGTTTATACGTCGCTACTACAGGAATACATAGGGCTCGAAGGAGTTTATTCTATCCGGCAAGCTTATTCGAGATACAGACATTTACTGTCGGTAATGTTTCAAACGAACACTCACTATGGTTGCTCACGTTGATCTCAGCTTCTTGGAATGTTTCTTAGGGGTACTGAAAGTCCCTCTGCTGCATGGATACTAGTCGGTATTGGTATCCGCAAAGCTCAGGATGTAGGTGCACATCGCCAAAATGTTTATCGGAATAAACCAACAGTCGATGAAGAGCTCTGGAAACGCGCCGTATGGTCTCTTATCGTATTTGATCGCATTGGGGGAGCTATGCTTGGCCGCGGATGTGGTGTTGGAGAAGAAGAGTGGGTTGCTTTCTAGCTCTGCTGTCGACCACTTACTAAGGCTGACGAAGACCCCAAGTTTTGATATAGGTCTTCCGCTGGAGGTTGATGATGAATATTGGGAATCGGAGGACCCTTATGCAGCTTTTCAACAGCCCTCAGGAATTCCTGCAAAAGTCGGCGCCTTCAATCTCTTCATTAAACTCTCCCAAATCGTTGCCTTTGCACTCAAGACCGTGGTGGGTGTGCATTTTCTTCTCTGACGCCTCCTCTGAATATTTTACATCAAGTATGCACTCGATAGGTCTAGGATTTTTAGTGGAATGCCACACATAAACTGGAGCAAGGACGTACTGAACCAGTTGAACGCTGCCATGTCGGATTGGAAGGCTTTGATACCCAAACATCGTACGTGGTGTTCGCCCTGTCATTCGGTTGGAGTAAATCATTCCGTCTTCAGTCGTCTGGTCGCCTCAAATGCAGAACAAAGATTTCATTATTCATGCCGCAACCTTGCAGATATTTTATCACTTCACTGAGATGCTGGTCTACTGGCCATTCATCTCTATTATCGCACCGGCCTTCTCCGACATATCTCCCTTGGATCAGGCACTCCCTCCGGACCTCACAATACCGGCTATGGATATCTGCATTGAAGCTGCAAGGTCATGCGCTCGAATTGTTGAGACGCAAATTCAACACGGGATTTCCTTGGTTCCTATCATGATGCATGTGGCCCAGATCTCAGTGGCAACGCTTCTGATCAGGGTCTGGGATCTCAAGGCTCAGGAAAAGGACCATCAAGCCCACGGACTGGAGGACATCAAACCTCCATTTATTCAGCGAATTGAGCCCTTGCTCACCGACGTCGGTGTTTTTATCCGTGTCCTGGAATGGGCGGAGCCCCGGTGGCGCTTTATCTCAACCATCCTGTAAGTTAGTTTATTCTAATACGCTCCAGTAGATGCCTTTACGTGTGGAGTAGGCCTCAATTAAAGGAGTGCCTCTCAAGCGCTTACTATGACCAGGGAGGGACAAGGAATCGCATTCGTGAATCTACGGCCCTTCGAAGCCGCGGGACTTCCAGTGAATCTCGCTCGCCTGAAAACTTCCCCTTGGCTTCCCAAGGGCGATCATCGCTCTTGTTCCAAAGCGAAGATCAGAGCTGGCAATGGAAGTCACCTGTCGCCGAACGACAAACTGTCCAACTACCACAACCCGTAACACACAACCCTGCGCAGCGTGCGCTTCATCGTTCACCGTCATACCCACAAGGCGCGAACCCGCCGTTAAGTTTGAAGCAAGAACCATCACCCCCATTGCGTCAGACCTCTCCGGGACCCTACTATACCCAACCTCTTGATGCATACCCCCAAGATCCTGGATCATGGCCATCCTCTTCACAGTACATAAGATCTAGCCACCGACGAGGCCGCACTAATTCTATCTCTACATCACCGATGCCTACCAGTATCGCTGAACAATCTGCTCGGATCCGATACATTGGTAGCCCTATACGTCGCACCTCTTTCCCCTCATACGTAGGAGATCATACGCCCATTCATGAAGACCATCGTCGGACCGGGGACTGCGGTAGGGTTCCGGAGTATGAAGGTGTAACCAAGGGCGACAACAATACTAACGTACAATATGACGACCCCAATGAACGCCCGACATCTTATTCCTATCCCCGGTCGGCGGAACTGAGATCTCCTGGCCGTGCCCCAACTGCCTCTTACTCCAGGACATACAGGTAAATGCACCCTGTCAAGGATGATTCCTTCCGGACAGAAGCTTACGACATGGTTTCCATAGGGTCAATGACACGGAAAGTCAAATATGGAGGGTTCCACAGCATCGGAAGCTTACACCACCAGACCGAGCGCTTGATGTGCCGTGGAATCGTCCAGACAATCCATCATCCCACATCCAACGTCGACATCGAAACCCGTATCCACAGGATTCTGTATTCACGCCGAACTACCACGTTTAAGCTAGTACATTGAACATTGATACCCTCTTGGTTTGACAAATACCGCTCCTTCTTTACTGTTTTCTTTCCCTAGGACTTGCGAATTACAACCTGACATCAAGCAACACGATTTACCCTTTCATCCAATTATCTACTATAGCGAGATAGTCGCTAAAATCGTTCGCAAGGAAGGTTGGCGTTCATTCCAATGACGTCATACATCCCCAAAGCCCTGTGCATTTGCCTCGATAATCAGTGTTGTGCCTGTCCCTTGAGCGCAACTATGATGACCCCACAGAAAAGTGTATGTTCAGGATGCATTTCGACGATGTACATGGTAATTTGTCAATAACAGTAATGTGTCCCAAGTTTCTACTTTAGCCATGAACACGGTCCAAGAGGCGTTAGCTTTCTGTGTACAGGAGTAATCGCGTGTGGATCCATCTATGCTGGAAAGAAGACAGCGGATAGTACAAAAGAATATGGATGAGTTGTGGCGTACTGCCGATGTAAACTAGAGGTACATTTGAATGTCAGGACACGGGACCTGAATCATACCACTGAAAATTACGTGGGTGAGCAAATAGAGCAATAGGATAGCAGACATAGAACGTACGAAGAACGGCATTGATGCAACCATCATTTTCGGGGTTGTTCGTAATTTGGGCGTATTTCCCGAACACGACTTTTCCCCCAGTCGTGACCATGCCCAATTCCGAAACATTGACCTCAATGACAGTTCCTTTCGTCATGACACCAAGTTGTGTGTACATAGGGGACTGGGGGTTTTTCTTGACACCAAGAATTTGTAGTTGGAACGTTGCTTTCAGGTCAGCTGTCCAACGGGTCGTCAGCCTGCTTCCAGCGATCAGGTAAATATAGGAGACATACGGTGTGTGACATTTGCTTTTTTGTATCGCAGCGCCATTGGTCGGATGAATCTCTCCATCTTCACCGGTTTTCTCGTAAAGCCTTCGCCCACAAACGTAGCTTTAGTCACCATCCGTTTCCATGCCTTGCTCTTACTCTTCCCTGTCTTCATGACCTTGAACATCTCATCTTCTGCTATCCCCCTGACCTTCGGTAGCGGCACGGCATACTTGGCAGCTTTGTCCTTCCGCTTCTGCTTGATCGCACTAGACATGGCTTTTGCATCCTTCTGTCCTTCGCGATCGAGAAGATATGTAGGCAAAGCGCCGTCTGGCACTGTCGAAGAATCAGCTTGCTTGACATTCCGCTCGTCATGGGCCTTGAGGGTTTTCTTAAGCTGGACTTTCTCAGCATGTCGTCTCGCATGGAGGAGCTTTGCTTTGATACCGAAAGCTTTCTGAGCAAATGCTGAGCTCGTGTGGACTGCGCGAGCTTCGCGCTTGCGCCTGTAATATGAAGTATAAGGGTGATTATAAAAATTAAAAAGACATTGTTGGTTCGTACTTTCGCTCAAAGTGATCTAGCCGCCGACCATGGCGTTTGATGTGCTCCTCGATATATTCGTTCTACAGTAATCGGATGAGGCTACATTGCACGATTGATTTTATTGTACGGTCGCATTACCTGGGGCTGTAATAGCGGGGTAAGAGGTCAACATTTATTCCCTTGGACTGTCAACGAAATTCTTACCATGGCTGCTTGAACGAAAAACCTTAAAGCCAAACAAGCGCCAATACGAACGGAAATATTTTGGGAGAGCACGTGGCCGCCATCATTTCGACGTGTTTCGTCCAACCTCGCACAGTCCACCCAACTTATAATTTCCATCCGACTTATGTGGCAGGATTCTAACAATTCCTACGGCGCATCATCGTCGCAAAATGCTTATTATGCTCAACCTCAGCCCCTCGAACCTCCTCTCCAATTCTATTCGCCGGGAATTGACCAAAACGCATTCTATCCTGGTTCGCGGCCGAGTCTGGACGGGAACGTCGGCGCTCAGGGCACTATCTCACAGCAGGGGATCGCGCCGGGATATGGGGGGAACATACAGGTTAGCGGCGGCTGGTGGACGGCGTTCGGGACGGGGGGTTTTGAGGGAGAGCCACCACTGCTTGAAGGTTGGATTATTCCTGTCATTAGGAGCGTTGTTCGCTGACCGGCGGACCGTGAGTAGAATTAGGCATCAACTTCTCACATATACGCGCAAAATCACTGACAGTGCTTAATCCTCTGCGAGGAGTAGACGCACGAATCATGGACGACGCCGACATGGCTGGGCCTATTATCTTCGTGTTCTGCTTTGGAATCTGCCTTTTATTCGTCAGTACAACTCGGCATTTGCACCAGTTCAACTGTATTCACATATGTACTTTGCAGTCGGGAAAACCAAACTTCGGCTACATTTATGGCGTCGGGCTCTTCGGCTCTGCATCCATGTACACGTTATTGAACCTCATGTCGGAACGAGGAATCGATGCCTACCGTGTGGTATCTGTTCTGGGCTATTGTCTTCTTCCCATGGTCGGAGTGAGTGCTATCAGCGTTATGACGGTCCTCGAGTGCGTCCCAGTCATTGCCCTTGTCTGCTATTCTAACTCTTGAAACCTGCAAACATAGTGGCAGATTTGGATACCTCCTTTCAATCCTATCAATTCTTTGGTGCACATATGCAGCATCTGGGATATTTGTTGCCGTATTACAGATGTCGGACCAACGGTTGCTTGTTGCTTATCCCGTCGGACTATTATATGGCTGTTTTGCGCTGCTTAGTGTATTTAACGGTTCCGCAGGTGTAGATTGACGGAATGAGGACTTTCTTCTGAATTTCTATTACACATACTGAAACACAGATAGATTCCCTTTGTAATGGTTCGATCGACTAGAATAAACCGCTCATATATATGTGGCAACTGAGATAAAGAGTAAAGGCTTTGATGCGCAAAATAGATTACAATCAAATTTTTCAAAACCTAGTAAATTCATTAAATGTCCTGGTATGTTGGAGGCAAATCTTCGTCTTCATTCTTCTTTCCAGGGGGGTTTCCACCTGGGTGGGAACCCTCCCGCAAAAGCTTCTCTCTCTCCTCACGTTCCAGCCTCTTTTTCTCGTCCTCCGCATTCTCAAAATGGGGTGCTGCGGGCTGCTGTTGGTCCATTGATTGTGTGGGGGCGCCTTGGGAGTATGAAGTCTGAAGCCTCCTTTTCTCCTCTTCAGCCGATACGAAGCCTGGCGCGGCTGCCTCCGTACCAGCCGCACTAAAGCTCTGCTGTTGTCCGTATGCTGGTGCAAGCGAATCATTGACAGAAAGCCCCCCACTGCGGGGACCAGCATCTGGTGACGCTCCCCTAATATCGTGGAGTGATCCACTCGCTGGTCCAGGTCCATCAGCTCCTGCGGACAAAGGTACACCAGTCTCAGCTACGGTTGGTACGGTTATGGGGGCTGCGTTGGCTACATCCGCAACGATGGGAACAGGAGCAATCGTTGCATGAACGCCAGCAGGAGCTGCTGGTATAAGTGCAGGAGATTGATTGAGAGTGGATGGATTGATAGGAGGGGGTGATTGACTCTGGGCAGGAGTGTAAGCTAGGCCATGGGAGGGTTGGTTAAGATGCTTGTGTTCGATGGGGGGTGTCGTTGGGAAGCCTGGATGGGTCACCCCGGAAAGATTGGCATTGTCGGAGGAGATACTCGATAATTCGCTAGCATGGCTCTCCCCGAAACTGCGGGTATCTGATCTGTGAAGATCGGCTGCGGTGAGCTGAGGGGGGAGGTTGATATGGCCGGTCTTGTAGTTGTCCAAGGCGCGTTGGAGAGAAGCACGGGCTGCTCCGGTAACTTGAGCGCCCTTGTATAGGTTAGTTTCAGAAGGAGGTAGTGTGGGCAACGCGCCGATAACAGGCGTGGCGGCCTGGGATAAAAGTACAAGTTTCTCGCCATACTGGAGAGCACTATCAATAATCGCACGAAGCGAGAAAAATATAAGCTTGCCTCTCGGACTGCATCCCACTTGAGTTGTTCGCTCTCTCGGATAGCCTTTCGCTTCAGGAGTTCGATCTCTTTCTCTTGAGCTAAATCGTCACTCTCCGCTTTAGCAATCTGATCCTTGAGTTCAATCATTTTCTTTTCCATGCCCTTCTGTTGGTCGTGTTCAAGTCGCGCGAGCTGGGTGTGCAATCCGGCGCGGACGTTGCGGCGGGGAGCGAGGGCTGTTTCTGCATCACGAAGCGCCTTCAAAGGAGCACGAGCGGCATCGAGTTTGACCGCCAAAGAGCTCGCAAGAGATCCTTGGACGAAGTTAAGATAGGCCAGCCTGTCAGTGACTGCCTGATGGTGAGTCGGACTGTCTTAGGAAACAAGGTTACCCCTAAGCATACCATCTTTAAGATCCTCAGGTTCATTCTGACCCCATGTGTAGAGTTCTTTGCTCTGCGATTTGGCATCGCGAGAGACACTATCAAAATCAATCGCTACGCCTTTCTCACAAGTAATTATCTTCTGGACCGGAGTGGTCGAGCTGATTATGATGTCACAATCTATCGCTAAGAATCACGGGTAGTGTCACTCACGCGTATTGCTGGCCAAAAGCACGGAGCTGGTTCTGAATAGATCCAAAGGTGTGAGATCCCCGGCCCCCTTGCGCAGCAGCATCGTTCGCTGGGGGTTGCCCACTAGGGTCGGGGCTGCTCGAGCGACCAGATGGCAAATGGCTGGCTAGAGGGGATGCATTAATCGCAGATTGGGCTTTATCTGCGATCGAAGCGAGAAAACTGGAAACGGGCATGATGGGAGGATGAGAAAAAGAGTGGAATATGGTTGAACTATAGATTGGCTAGACTTTATAGGATTGAGGATTCAGAAATGTTCAGAGCACTGCAGTGCGTCATAATAGTCCAAACACAACCAAACAACCACAGCCCGCAGTTAATGATGATAAAATTACAGTGCAAATACAACTATTAGTATGTGTCTAGATGTAGAATATATAGGAAAGCTCTACCCAAGCGACTTGTTTCCTGCAAGCAACTGTCGACTGTATAATTTCAGAAGGACCTCCATGATTTCTTCCAACGGCGCCGTTGCGTATTCGTGGACATACTGGGGCAAGGAATCTTCCAGGTTGAACCCGGCTTTCTTCATAAAGAAAGGGTGCATGACATCAGGTGTCGCCTCTCCTAGCTGCCGCATCGTGAGCCGTTCAATGTGGCGCGTCCTGGGTTGGTAGGTTATCCCACTCCTCTTGGGAAGTTTGCCTACCGCTTGCGTTTCTATTGACGGAAATGCCTGGGGGCCGGGTGAAAAGGAAGGTAAAGGGGACAGGGTATCCCCCCTTGACAGTGCCGTGGTCGGTGAAAACGGTGGTGAAGATGAATCTCCAGGCTGGGGTGATGTTGCAGATCTCAGCGACGGTGACACCGGCTCTATAATTCTCAGCGGCTCAGGTGACTTCTTTTTGGCAGCAGGGCCAGATGTGGCATTGGAATTCAATAATGTCCGCCAATCTGTCATAGCCTTGACCTGGTCCATCTCCCGGGTGAGTGTTTTTCGTAGGATCGTCAGCCAGGAGTAGAGGGACACATTAAGAGTAATGTATATGTCCTCAAAATCCCGCATGCCTTCTCTGCGAACGAACTCGCTATGGAAGTCGTAGATAAGGTAAGTCGTCAGGTTATCTAGCTTCTCCTCGCTGACCATGTGCATTGTCATGGATGGGAGCCCGACGATGATGGCCTCTGGTGCGTTTTTTAATAGGGACATCAGCCATTCCCGACCATCGACAAGATCGGTGCTCGGCGGGTGTCCCAACCCCGTAAACTTTGATGTCGTCATTGAAGAAAAAGACAACTGTAGGTCCCTCTTCCCCGGAATCGACTCAGACTCTACCACGCGATCCAAGCGGGCCTGAACGTCCCGACCAATGAATTGGGCAATCTCAAGATCATGCATTGTCCGTGGGAAAACCGCAAGGCGTAACAAATCAAGGCGAAGGCTCATGTGCTGCATTATCACATATGATAAACCACTATCTGCCTCTTTAAAGCGACTCCGTGCGGAGTGTAGCATGGCCTCGGCAACAGCAGATAATGGATTCTCGGGCTTGGGGGTACGGGTAACTCGGAATGTCTTTGATTCACGGCTGGCTCCCTGACGTTGTGCATCCATATTCGCGGTGAATTTGTTGGCGTACGTTAACAGTTTGGGAATGGTCCCAACTGTCGCTACAGCAACAATCTCGGGGCTCACCACAGTAAATGACAGACGAAGAGGTCGCTCTTCAGCTAGTACTTCGGGGGAAATTATAGACCAATCGTCGAAAATCTCAACCTCAAGTGGTTCAGCGCTAAAAAGAGATCGAGGGAAGGCGTCAAGAATAGGCTTCGGTGAGAAGTGTAGAATTACACACCGATAATGAAGTAACCTCTGGTGGTCTGACTCGAGTGCTACAACAAGAGGTCCGCTCGTCATACGCAACTCCAGCATTCTACTTTTCCCACCGTCGTTCAAATGCGCGCTTTCTGTGCTTCTAATCGTTTGGAAGAAACATTTTGGGACATGGGCGTGTCCAGCAATGTTCCCCTTAGCACTGATCGACAGTTCTGCAACAAATACCGACAGTTCACTGAGAACCTCTGTCAGCTTTGTACGCATGACTGCACCCCTGAGATCTAGTGTAACAGCGCTAATAGACTGGCCCAGGTCAACGTCCAGCGTTATCTGGCGAATGCGGACCAGAATAACAGTAGTAAATTCATGCTTGGACAGCTGGACCGTGGGAGTTGTGCTTGTGGAGACTCGAGAAGGATTTTTGCTGATAGCGGCAGACTGGCTGTTGAATATTGGTATGCGATCCAACCAGACTGCCTTGAAACACAAGACATCTTGTAGACGAGAAAAGCGGACCACACCAAGAAATTCGGTATCAAGGACCACTGAGACTGAGCTGACCGAAGTGCCTGGCATGGACTCAACTTTTGCAAAGGTGACGGAAAAGGAGAGGTTCCGGGCGTCCAGTTTGACACAATCTTCGCTCAAAAAGCCATGTTTGAGACCAAGGGTGAGACCACCGACTGCTCCGGTAAATGTTACCTTCCTTGCGCCTGGAGAGACATTAACCATAAACCCTCCACTATCCCAGTGCAACCCAGCAATAACATTGACATCGGGTTGGCAGGTTAGCTCAAGCTTGGATTGGTCAATTCGAAGGCTGAAGCTGATCCGCATACTCGAAACAGACTGTGGTATCTCTGGCGGGGTCGACACCGTCGGTATGTGGACATCTGGTATAGTCATGGGATGTGCTTGCATACTGACTCTCCTCAGACGGGCTTCAACATGGCTGACAAGCTCGGTGAGGAACGGGAGTAACGTAGGCCTTAGAGTATTTTGACTTGAGTGGACTGTGCTCTTGAACATGAGAATGGATGGTTCTAGTTCACGCTGCGGGCCAACTTTTTGGGACCCGGGAGTAGCACGGTATTCTGCCCATACAGAGACCACGGGAAGATTGAAAACCTCGGCTCCAAGATCCATAACTTGCTCATCGGAGGGCTCGTGGCGAGTCCGCGAGAATGATCTCGTCCGATACATCTTCGATGCTGATCCACTGTAGACCCGCACTTTCCCGCTTAGGAATTTCAGTGACGCGAAAACGTTTGATGTCGGAAGGGTGGTGTAGCGTCTTTCTAGACTTGATTCCTTCTCCGGGGTCGCTTCTACAGATGGAGCTCGGGGAATATTGGCCGATACCCTATCAACACGCTCTTTACCCTGACGATAAACGTCAATCAGGGAGAAGACATAAGCAGGAATAGTAGAGTCGAGGTCGAGGATAAAACCGCTGACGTTTGCCCCAATCCAAAACCGCCTGGAAAAACCCGACCGTTTCGAACGGAGCTGAGCTTCCATTTCTGGGTAGACAAGCCGATTGCGGGTTTGGTGGGTTTCTCCCGAAAAATCGCTAGCAACAGACTGTCTAAACCTGCAAGGCGTTCAGTACAGAACAATAAAAATGAATGGTTTCGGGCACACCGAGGAACAAATTGGAAAGAAAGACCTTTCATAATTGCCTGTCCCGTTTCTCCTCTATGGGTACCAAACTCGATCGATTTGATAGAGAATAAAAAGGCGCGAACGGCAGTCGAATCCCGACTTCCCATGTGTGGCAGCTCCAGATCTTGGTCACGCGTTAAGGGGAATGCAACGCCAATGTTACGGGTCGAGACATTGATAATATAATTGTCTAACCAGGAAGTTTTTTCCTTTATGTGGGTATCCCGAACGCCGCCTTCAAAGGTCTTGAGAATACTTTGTGTCTTCTCCTTAAACGCTGCTAATTCTGTAGCTCGTTGCTCTTGACGATTCAGCATTTCGGCCTTCATGCAAGAGGGATGCTCAATGCATGGTTTTTAGATTACAAAAATTATAGACATTACCTGCAAATAATCAATGAAATCACCCACTTCTCCGATCGAACTAGGCTGCATCACTGCGTGAATCTTGGTTATAGCGATCTCAACGACTGTGTTCGTGGAGGATTCGAAGGATCTATTATCAGCACTGATTTTGAAGTCAATGATGACGAACGCCGATCGATGATTTCTGTTAAAGCCTGGGTATTGTGGTCCAATAACAACTCGAGGTGCTAGTGAGAGGGCCAGGTCTGATAATGCAATATCCCAAGCCAGCCCGGCTGCATTGTTGACGCCACCACCAATGTCTTGGCATTCAAGAAACACTGCGGAAGAAAGTCCCTCCAAACCCACGCGAAACCCGCGGATTTTTAAGAATCCCCGGTACTTAAGTGTGCTGCCTTGTTGGTGGATAACTTTCTTTGGGGGAGACTTATTTCTTCTGAAATTAGTTACTTGCACCAGTGTAACGAGGTCGTTGAAATCTTGTCCGAATTTCTGCTGCACGGCCAGTAATGTGTCCCAATGGGATGGTTTGACTTTGAGTTCTACAAAGTCAACCAAAGACAGCACATGCATACAAGACCCATCATAATGTCCTGTTGCCGACAACGGCGGGAGAACAAGTTTGACGCGAGTACTCGGAGAGACATCTTGGGCATTCGGTTTTGATGATATACTAAGAATGATGGACGCAATTTGGAGGCCCCAGGTATATGCTAGATTGGTGTTCGATGAACTCGATGTGTTGAAGTACGCAGTGGAGTCACTGGCTTCCCACGAAAGCCAAGTACCGTGCATAACTTGAAGAGATATGCCAAAGTAAGACAATTGTCCTTGGACCCGAAAGATAGGGTGATGTGAAGGATGTGCAGCTATTGGATGAGTGGGTTTCAACGGTGCTCTCTGGAGCTCAGACATTAACGTTTGCAAGGTTGCTTCGATTCCTGGCAGAAAATCTGCTCTCCATTCTTCGATAAAACGGTATAGTCGAAGAGCACTGCGGGGAACACTGAATTTAAAGCCACCAACGGAGAAGGCAAGATTGATGTTCTTTTTTGAAAAGACATCTGAATGGGCGGCAAAGTTTATTTTGCCATTTGCGATGTCAATCGATGCGAGGATGTCTTGATCACTTTGTTTTTCTAGATTTACTGGAGAGCGGGCCTGGACATATGTCTTCTTGAACAGGATAGAGTGGTTCATGGACTGACTCCATCGATCTCTTAACAGCAGTGATGATGCTCCTTGTAGACCGGTGACGCCAAACTCAAACACAAGGCTCTCGGCGCCAGCTTGTATCCGAAAATGTCGAAGTGCAAAGGTTACGTTTAAGCTTGAGACCTGAACAGACATTTCGCTGTCACCATCTAGAGGTGTTGAAACCGCGGGACGTGGTTGGAGAGATTGGTAGTGCCGCCGTAACCGCAAAATAAGTTGAGCAAAATGCATTAAATGAGGGAAGATGGTCCATGTGATATCCCCAAGCAAAATAGATGCCGAAGCTTTTATGATATCTTGAGGTCGTTTATCCTTGAGAGAAGTCTGCGACATGCTCGTTAAATGTGTTGAAAGGTGAAGAGCTTCGCCCGTTCGAGTTCGGCCGCTCAGATTAACGTCTGCGATTGTAAATTCGCTGTGGGAGCTGCCGGAAGGATCGAGGATAATAATAGACAACTTGCCGAACCGTATTGACAAAGAGCTGAGTGCTAGAGGAGGACGAAGCAACGGTGTGAGAGAGTCCTCGTGTCCTTGTAAACCGGGAAAGAAGGGCTTCAAGGAAGACCAATGTGTGATGTCATAAGCATCTTGGTCGAGGGCTAGTAGGCGAGATTCCAATAAAGAAATGAACTCGTTCCGATCCTGAAAGAATGTCGTTTCGCCTTGGTAAAGCTGGTGCAGGCCACAGTCATTCCCGTTTAAGTGCCAAAGACAGTTGCGCAAATGGAATAGGAATCTAAACGTGGTATCTGTGCGAAGTCTCTGTGGTGTACCGCTTTGGATTAGATATGAAGGCTGGATGGTAGACAGTGGATCGACAATGGGCAAATTTTCAGAGCGTCGCAAGATATCAGACACAATGGTTTGTGTTGAACAAGAGGAGTATTGTTTCCATTTCTGGCCTGTGGCCACAAGCTGCTCTCCGTTGTGGGCAAGAGCGATACAAGTTGCAACCACATATTCTGGGCCAAGATGACCTATTTGAGCCGAACTGTTCCCCCATTCGACGGTGAGGCTGTCCCGCGTAAAGCCTGTCGCGACATCATCCAACGTGTAACTAAAAACAGACTCGTTGGAGGGTGCCGGCTGGACAGTGCGTTTGTCGAGTGACATGTCCAAAGTCAATGACAGACGGTCTAAGCCAGCTGAGACAGATATGTCGTGCTCTGCAATCACGCCAGTGGCAAAAATACCACCAATGGCGCATTGGGCAACAGCTGTGACATCGAGATTTGAGTCCTTGTTAGTTTCCCAAAGTTCTCTCGAAATGGTTGGGTGTCCATTTAACACAATGATGCGTTGGAGGATGTGAACGACTGTCGAAGGAACCGAAACCTCGAAGACAATACAAGACCGTGAATCTTTGACTGTGGATCCCCCGCCAATATGGCTTGCCATCATGGCGTCGATAGATAATTCGGGCCCGAGCGGCTGCAAAAAGAAAAAAAATGTAAGAAACAACTTAAGCTAAGTGAATTGATATTCACATTCTTCTCCATATCTGATTCGAAATCAGAGACCGCAGGTAGGATGAGGGGTGTAATTCTTATTTCTATCCCCTTTTTAGCTTTATACCGAAATCGAGTGGTGTCTAAGCTGAGATCCACGGGTCTGGTGGGAGCGGGGGGAACATGAGTCCCAGATTCATCCGAAGCGTTGCTCGCATCACTATGACACAACCCCAGCGGCATACGATCCTAAAGTCACAGGCCAAATTTTAGTAAACCAATTTCAAAAAATTTTCACTGCAAAGAGGACATACTCGGGTGAGGATGAAGGGAGACCCTTCCCAGAGGTTAGGTAACTCAAGGTGACGTGAAATGTATTGGCGTGTAACGTGCGAATAATACACGAACAAAGAGCTATCAGTACCAGATGAACCTTGTATTTCCACGTTAGTATCTTGCTCTAATTGACATGGAGAACTCACGGGCTATGTCTGACCAGTCAGTATCTGAGCTTGCATCAGTCAAATCTTCGTCGTCAGACTCATCACCGCTGGTTATGTTTTGATCATCATCGTCGACAAGGCGAGAGACAGGCGTGGACGTTCGGGTCCTCCTACCAACGGCATAAATAGGGTGAACCCGAAACGTAAAGGGACCACTCACGCCAAACGAGCATCCCGGTCCGCCTCTGAAACGCCTTCCTCGCCGTCAGATTCAGATAGTTGGGCCAAGCTAGACATGCGCAACAACATCGGAGCTGGCTCATGAGCTGACGCAGATCGTGGCAGAACCATTGGCTTTGTATCGTTGGTCCGACTCGGTAGTGATGGATGAGGCAGATATAGTCCATGGGCGTGTACTAAATTTGTGGTCAGTGACGCAGCACGGGAGTGAATATTCCTACTTGCATGATGATATGTCTAGATCACAAAGTCGCAACGAGGAGAACATCCGTCGCGCTCGACCCGTTGGTAGATCTTGTTCCTCAATATATACGAGTTGGGAATGGGCCATCTCGCGGTACCCAAGAGGTGACGCGTATATATCAAGGAAAACATCGGCAACTATTTCCGCAGCTTCTAGCCAGCGGTTGCTTTTTGGATTTAGGATGACTAAAACTTTAAGGCGGATCTCCGGAATTCTGAGACTAGTGATTTTGCGATAGTACAACCCACCAAGGTCGTTGCTATCGACCTTGATACCGCATGGGAGGGAGAGAACCAGAGCGGCGTTACCTGCTCGCCAAGTTACGTCGATAGCAGCCAGCGTGAGCTTGATAAAAGTCACTGCAGTTGAGATAGTTTTTCAAAAAAATTACACAGGACTGTTTCGAATGGCAACATACCATCTGGATCAACGGGAAGGAGGAATTCAGACGCAGGGGCGTTTGGGAAGTCTACATAATTGAGCCGGACAGCGTTTCCAGCAGCCGCAAACAACCTGGCCTCCGAGGCACATAAAAGGGCTTTAACACGACCGAGGTTAATTTCCCAAATACAAACATAGGTGGCTGTCCGTGGCTGGGGCCCAAACAATCGGTTGGCCGTTATGTCGACCCCTAAAGAACAATCAGATATATCCAACTGGGTGGAGGATAAGGCCGACCGTCTAGGAAAAATATTTCGTGCATATGTTGGATCGGGTGATTTGCATATGTCACGAGTTCTGGATAATCTGAAACAATCCCACTGGTAATTGTATCAATATTAAGTGACATTTCTGGAGTTTGATGAACATTTGTGCATATCTTACAATTCAAAAGCACCCACCCATGTAATAATCGTGTAGCCTGAATTGTAGTTGAAGTTCGGGGAATTTCGCGACAATGCAAGCACCAATTCCGCCATCCAAAACCCCGCCAGACTCATAACCGGGAAGACCGACAGGCAGAATCACTGTTCCGCGTTCTAGGGCAAGTAGGATTTCGACTTGGAGCATATTAGACTGGGATGAATCAGGTTAGAATTTCCAAGGAGTGAGGATAGACCTACTTTTCCTTCTCTGTACTTGGCTATAAGAGGGTCGCCAATGGGCAGGTCCCGTTTCCTTTTGTCCAAGTATTCGTATAATGTCGAGAAATGGGTGAAAGAGCCAAGATAATTGTCACGTAGAACCATGAAGTAGCGTATAGCCCATCCTATTTCTTTAAAGGCAATGTCTCGCGCCTAGTTTATCCAAATTACTCCAATTGAACGGAAGAGTCATCATTATATACTTACGGTGAAATCAAGTTTCAATTGTTCGACATAGTCATCCCGAACTTCGGCAAAATACTGGTATGATCCCTTGAGCCTAACGAGTCCCAACTTGGCAATGCTATTGCCGTCCGCAGGTGCGTGTAATGCATTCGTATTCCAACGTGGCAGGGAAAGGTTCATTGAGAGGTCTGGGGCCTCGATAGTGAATGGGACTGTCGTCCATTCAGGTCGATAAGTGTTCGAAGGAATTTCCGTTTTCATGGTAAAATGCGCCCCCCGAGTTACAAGTAGAGCTGAATGACAAAACATTTAGTGGGTAATCAAGTTATCCCAGTGGTGGCTTACCGTTTTCGTCGCGTATTAAAGGCTTGTCAATGATATTATGGTCATTCGCATACAAATTAAGCTCGAAATGATGGAGTTGGAGTTCAAAAGCATATATCATTGGTATGAAACGTTGGTAGTCAGCGAGGGGACCAGCCGTCCAATCTTTCCCAAGGTCAGTAAACATATTGATATGATCTCTGACCAGATAAAGGACGGGTTGTCGTAATGACGCCGCAACAGTCCATGTGCGTTCACAATTCCATTTTAGGGGGTTTGGTAGATCGCAATGTACCTGACATAATTTTTAAAGGTGCTGAGAGATAGAGTAGGATTAACTTACTCTACATGACTCGGCAGTCACTAAACGGATGTCGTTCAAGCTTGAGGTGACCACTATCGTGTCTAAGTGGACTTCCAGGACGGGTCGATAACCCAAAGGACTTGTGATCATCGGTAACGTGTAGCTTATTGACGAGCGGTCCCCTACGTTGAGATGAATCGCGGCAGGCTCGCGAATTCGCCGCCTCTGTTGAGTGTCACCTTGGCCGTCCCACTGCCAGTCCTGCCAGAAAATATTTCAACTCAAGATAGCTTAACATGATGCCAAAACCATACCTTAGATGATTCTCTGAAGGGGATTTGAAGTGTAGTGCTATCACGAAGTTCGACAAAAACATGCAATGCTGTCCATACCCTTTTATCGCCGGGATGCAAAAAGGCAGTCACCTCCCCATCTTGGTATGTAGGAGGAAAGAATGCCTTTTGGAGCTCGGCCCTTTTTATCCAAATAATAAGATGAGAATCAGACCTTTCCGGGAAGAGCTAAGGTCACCTTTGCCTATCAGCCCAAGGCCCATATTTCAGAAAACCACCACTGATAATGAGATCAATCCCCCATTCAGGAGAAGTATCTCCATTGCCAATGTCGACTGGTTCAACACCAACACGGTGTGTCTGTTCTGATTGTGGTGGGACTTCACCGACCACATCAGTGTAGTATGAAAGCTCTAAAAGGGGTGTCTCGAGTATCTTGCGCTGAATCGCATATTCAAGTTTCGAAAAATCGGCACCAATGGGGGTTATGTCGTCAGCAGTCTTATCCGACTTCTTATGTGGTTGTGGGGTGCCATCTTTGTATACCACGGCGCGATGAACACGGCGGTCCGATGCAAACTTGTCCGTGATTCCTGAGAGCCTGAGTTGATGCCATAGTCTGATGAAAGCTCGATACCCAAGGTATGAAGAAGCTCGTTCAAGCGTTGAATACCTACTGAGGTTCAGCATTCACCGAGGAGAATTGAAAAGATGCGCACTGAGCGATACGACTTTGCACCAATTCCCCCATCGTCGTCATTGGATCAACATAGTCCGTGTTCCGAACAAACCGCACCAGTGCATTCTGGAATTTCAAGGCGAGCACTTCCTTGTGAAGGTCAAACTTTGACCGTGACTGCCCAATGTGAATGAGGTTCCCTAACCTTAGAAACGGGCTCAACATACCTTAACAATGCCAAAAGTCCCCTCCGTTCTCCTGAACTCCGCGACCAGCAAGTTTGGAGTTGAAGAATTGCCACATATGATAGCTCCTTTTATTACCTCAATGCCAAGAGGTAAAAGATCCTTTGGGTCGAGGTTTGGGAGCTGTCGTTTGATCCAAGCGATAGTAGCTCGAACACCATACGGCATTCGAAGAAAACCTCTGGGCACAGAGGGGGGATAGAATGGAGAAGAGGATGCTGTAAGTATTGATGAATACTGCAAGTCCTTCAAAATACCAAAATAAGCACACCTGCACGGGAAGACTTCTGCCTTGATCCAGTCGCTCCAGAAGCTGGGCGGCTGAGGTTGTTCCCCTCCATTTGTGATATAATTTTATCATAAGCAGCCGTCCGATTGTATAAAAACCATTCAAACCCTTGAAGGGATATTTGAATACGACAATGTAATGAACGCGGTGGTGGCCTCACTGTTATTGCTGCGTTAGATATGTCCTATATAAATAAAAATGAGGCGACATACAGTCTTCCCCACCACGGGTCCCTATCGCTTCCTCCGATGTAGGTCTGCGAATCCAATATCTCCACTGAATCTGTCCTTTGACAACTTTGATAGTTTGGTTGCTCGAATGGTAATGAGCATCTTTGAGAAGTATTCTTCCTCCTATCAAGGAGAAATGGATAGATCCTGTTTGGTGCAACTCCTCAGCAGAGCGCACTACAAGAAGATAGACTCAGCCCACCAATTTCCACCCATATACTCGACGCCTCGTCGTTCCAGTACAACACCCGAATTGCCCGACCAATAAGAAACCCAATGAAACGGTTCCAGTGGAAGAAGTATAAGATAAGGGCAATCACAATGCATATGCACGAGATCAAGAGGAGACGATTAAACATTCTGACTAGGCTTGCGCGGGTAATAAGGGAGGCACACACTCGAATGCACGAGGTTTCAGTTACACCCGCTAGTAGTGAATAGTCTGTGGCGACTAAATGTCCTTATAACAGGATATGTTGTAGGGCTTGGAGAGTGCAATAAAGAGTAGCTGCGCGCCGTCAACCCTTAACCATCCTCCAGTAAAGAGGTGAGTGGTTCGGTTACGGTCACCGCGACGGGGAAGAGTCAATATTCAGCCGCTGACTAATCCAGTCATTTCTGCTTCCGATTCACCACAACCTGTACAAAAAATGAGTGCCTTAAAAACAGGAACATCTCAAACGACAACGCCATTGAAAAGGCTTGCACTCCACTCCACTTCTACCTGCTCTTCTCAAGCGTCCGTATACGGAAAATGCATACTGGCAACTTACACGGATGTGAGAAAAGATGTCTGTCAAGAAGAATTCGCGAAATTCGGAGAGTGTCTTCGCAAAGCGGTGAGCTTCACGTATATCATTGCATTATGCATGCTAAAATATCTAAAATGTTGACGACTCAGATGAAACGTAAATGGTGATATCATCTCATGAATCAGTTGGGTTTGCAAGTCGGATACCATTATAGAATTCTATCCAATGGTCAATAAATGAAGATACTATTAATAAAGTCAAGATGCTGCATTATTCTTCCCTTGTATCCAACCCCCCGGGGACCCTATTAGCGTTTGCTGTAGGGTTCCCTCGCCCTGGACCAGCTTCTCCTGCCCTCCCCATCCGCTCACCTGCACGCATCAACATCCTCATACCCGCAGGTAAAGGCCACGGTGTTGTATTTGGAAGAGGGAGTGTTTGATCTGAGTTGTTGGAACGAGGTGGGGGCGCAGGATTTCGCAAACGCGCCATGACTGGTGCGAGGCGGAGGTCGACAACATAGGGTGATGGTGTACTTGATGGATATGCTTTTGTATGTTGAGACATCGACGTTGAGAGCAGCGTGGATTGGTGTGACGAAGATGCTAGTGACGGCATGGGCGAGAAGATGGGCGAGCGTGGTATGGGAAGAAGCATGTCTTGGGTATCGGGATCCGTACTGGAGTCAAACAGTGATGCCTCGTATGCAATGGTCGTGAGGACCATCTGGAGAGATATAATGAGGAAGTCAAGTCCAAGGAGTTGGCTTTTTGAGGGGACATAGGCTATAATATTGGTAAACCACAGATAGTTATAAGATGGTAGTTTCGACATACCCATGCCGACGAAGTCAAGTACAATAGCTCTTCCTTCCGCCGCCCCCTGCGTCGCATGGAACCACAGACTTGGCATGTTGAACAATATGATATTCGCGAAGAAGAACCGCAAGGACCGGGAGGCCGTCGCATCAAGGTCTCTGGGCTTTGAACACTGAAATTGGGAGGCGAGACGACAGAGAAAGGACCATATTGAAGGCGATAGGATGAACGAGAGGGTGTGCAGTTGGTAGAGCAGGGCGTCGAGCTATATTCCGAAACCTATAAGTGTTGATCTAGCTTGGCTAGAAGGTTGAAACCACCTACAGAAAGGATGATGTGCTGTCGTTGGGCATGATGCTGCTTATGCATGTCATAAAACAAATCGTCCTATTGACGAGGTCTGTGAAACCAATGCGCGCCTCTGTTCCCAAGGTGATACCTGAGGCCTGAGGCTTAAGCTTGAGCAGCGAATTCGAAAACCGAATAATTATTGATTCCATAACTTACTTCGTCCACATAGGTCTGCTTGTTACTGTGTGGCAATGTCTTCCGAGCCGCATGGATCATAGCACAGCTCTAAGTACTTGGTGATGCAATAAATACAAGATGATATTGAAGTGTATGCTAGGATGTCCATGCATGAGGGAAAATAGAAGGAATATATGTGGCCAGTGTCCGAAAATCGAAACAAATTTGAAAGTATTCACCCAGCCCTTGGAGGGTCTGACAAAGTGTATCTTGGTAGATCCTCTATCACTCTCGGCCTTGTCGAAGGAGGCCCATTTGGGGACTCGATATCTCGTCTTCTCCTATTTATCTCTTCTTCGTTAATTTCTGCAGCAGGCTCAATTTCCAATTCCGCATCCATCCTCTTTATTCGAGCTTTCTCTTCCTCTGAGATATCTTCATAGGTCCACGAACCACCGCCATAGCCGGCCTCGATAGGCAGAGAAGGGCTATTGCCGTAAGTATACGATCGACCTGCACTGTGGCTTGGACCAGCAACCTCTTCGTATGGATCAAACTCTTCCATAGAATCATGTGGGTAGACTGGGTGAAGTCCCGGGCTTGGAAGGGCGGAATAGCGGACTTCGCCTTTATTGTTTGGAACGAGTCTAAACGCCTCCTCACTGTCCAGGCGCGATTTCCGTGCGCTACGTTTTTCGTTTTTCACCTGGTTTACATACCGGGTTACAACAAGAGCCCCGTCTAAAGATCACCGTAAATGGGGAATATTCAACAAGTCGAAGACTTACATAGCTCGATTAGTAACACAAGGGCCGCGACGACGAAATAGACACCTTGCGCAATTTTAAGCAACCCAGTACATTGCTCCTTGGCCGTTCCTTTGGTAACACCCTGACAAGCCGCGACCTGAGCATTTGCAGTAAAATGGGTGACCATGTACAGTAGAAAGCCCGCGACGGCAATGTTCAGAAGGAAATGAACATATATAAAGTAAGCATATGCTTGGACAAATGTTTGCTTTCGGACAATAGCACCTACGAGCCTGGTAACGAAGGCGATGAGTCGCATTGAGTTGTGAAAGTGGCCTTTGAAACCCAAGACCTACCCAAGTGTGGATGCCACCAATAGAAATGTTTCTACCAATCCTGCAATTACAAAGCCTGCCCGTTCTCCACTGGTCATGTCCGGGGTGCCTGCCATAGACAATCAGAGGACGTGAACCTTTGGAGTTTCCACTTGACTGAACTCACTAGCAACCTCGTACCATAGAACAAGAGAAAGTACACCACCAAACAGAATGCCCAACAACGACATAATGATGACCCCCATCCTCACCGGTAGGCAGCAACAAAATGTCTTCCCACCACAGAAAAGGTCTCGATAACTGAACGCCATCCTCTTGAGCTTCTCAATGTCAATGAGAATGGTCAAACTTGATTTCGGAGGAGGGACTCAAATAAGGATGAACTAGTCCAAACCTTGGTAGTTGACCGTCGCGCGGCGCAGGTGACTGGGATCTGTCACTGCCTCCTGCATAAGTACCACACGGTTCTATGTGCCGAGGGCTGTACTGCCACAAATGGAAGACATAGCCCTGATTCCCACGCTACATTAAGCATTTTAAGTGTACATAAGTGTCACTGAGTTTTGTTATTTTGCCGCTCCATTGTACCACAACGTCGCCGTTGGCACATTCTATGCAATTAAAGCTGGGTGGATCATCCAAAATCATCAACATATCAAATACATAGTCATCACATCACCCGCGCAAGATATAAATATTCAAGGCAGCGCTCGATCGACGGTGTTCCTCTACTGAGCCCGGTGGACACTGGCTCCATTGCAACATTCAACCATACGCGCACCTCTGATACTGTCCTGGCTTGGGATTCCGAATTCGTAGAACGAACCAAAATTCCTCTAAGTGCTTTGAGTCCAGACATTTACGATCTTTGACGCCAAACACCAAAGCTTTCTGGTCGTCAGCGAAATCTGGGCGATTAACTTATCTTTCTTTTGCCCAGCCCAGCACCTGAGCGCTGGCCCCAGCCCCCAAGCCAATCAGTTCGCCGACACGTGGCCAGCCAAGAATGTAAGGCTAAGCACTAGCCCTCACTCCTTACAACGCTCAAGAGGAAGACGAACGCACATATCTCATCCCTCAAGGTCCAGCACAAATGCGCTACTCAAGTACTCCGAGGATGTCCTTGGTGATCATCATGATGGCACAAGGTACATCGTCTTCCCGAAATGCCCCTCAATTGCTGACAAACCTCCCCTTGCCTCCCCCCATAGTATATGCATTATACTATCGCAAAATTTGGATCAAGTGTTTTTTCGTAGTGCTGCTAATTTCGGAACTTGTGTTAACAATTTATGGCATGACGAAGACGCTTCCAGGTCCCAACTTTGAACCCTCACATATTATTGAATATATTCCAGACTCCTTCCTGTATCATGCATTTGTTAAACTACCTTCGATACACATAGCTGACCTTTACTAATTCTATGTTATAGAATCGCAGCCCTTGCCGTCCAAATTGTGGTTCTTATGTTATCAGTCGCGAGGTACACCAGAGATGAAATGCGTCGAGCTCCTATCGTGAAACTCATGATACGAGATGGAATCACAAGCTTCATACTACTGACGTGTGGGTCCGGCTCCATATCCTAACCAAACTATTCCTTACCAGAGCCAGTGTTTTCCATGATCATGGTCCATTACATAGTTCATAATATTCCGCTCGCCGCCCATAATTGCGCGTGAGTTTTTGTCTAGCTAATCTTATTGGTGGAGTATTCAAATTTATAATATTCTAGGTGGTTAATCTCTGCTGCATCCTGTGTCGTGCGTTCCGGCTGATATAAGTCATACAGCTCTAAATGACTATCATTATTCCAGGGATGTCGATCAATCATTAACAAGCAACGTTTGCGATACATCAAGATACGAACACGACGAACCCCGTTATTAAGATTGGGCGATATCTAACCCCTCTTATTCAGGCCGTGCATACTATTTATAGCTCGATATGAATTCCACAAAGTCTAGCAGAGACGTATCTCAGCTAGATCTGCAGAAGATTTACTGGCAGATCTGTTAGATGTAGGTGCCGTTGACGTGCTGCTCTTATCCTAGAGCCAAGTGCCGCCGCCTCTACCTAGATACGTCGAAATTTGTTGGCGAACTTAACAATTAAGTACTGAGTGGGAGAGCTTGGCGTGGGATGTCCGGGGTCCTACAATTAAGCCGGTATAAACAAGCGTATTGTCGGTTTTGAGAATTATTCAAGTCGCATCTTGTGCGGCATCTTAATAAGTTTGACATGGCTGGCGACATGAATGCAAGTCTTCATGAAAAATCAATGGACATGGATGTGGATCCTCAACAGTCGACCTCTGGCATGTCCATTCAGCCTTTGCCACCTACCATTCCACGGGCTTCATCTGTCCCACTCCAGGGCTCAAAGACCAGCAGCTTTACTGTTGGCTATGTGTACTCTTCCGAAATGACCTCCCATTTCTCTCCGCAAGGTCACCCTGAACAGCCTGAGCGAATTTCCCGAATATATCAGGCTCTTGTGGGGACTAGGTGCACAAAGAAAATGGAGTGGCTACCCATCAGACCGGTCCGGAAAGAAGAAGCGCTGCTTGTACACAGTGAAGATCATTGGGATAAAGTCCAAGCGATACAATGTGAGTCTCCATATAGCCTTCCTGGGAACTGGATTTTAATGATCATGATAGACATGACTGATCAACAAAGAGTTGACTCGGAAACGTACTATGAATCGCTTTCTCTTTACGTTATGCAAGGCACTACGCGAGCCGCTCTTCTAAGTTGTGGTGGAGTTATCGAGGCTTGTCTTGCAGTTGCACGCAACAAATTGCAAAAATCCTTTGCTATTGTACGACCCCCTGGTCACCACGCAGAACCAGATGAGCATATGGGCTTTTGTTTCTTCAACAATGTTGCGGTTGCTGCAAGAGTAGTTCAGCAAGTAACCGATATTAGGAAGATAATGATTTTGGATTGGTATGTACCTAATCACTTATGCCGTGCAGGTCGACTAAACCATGATCGGGTACTAAGGGATGTACATCATGGTACCCAACCTGTTTGGATTTTTACAAATATAATCGTGCTAATAATCTCGTAGGAAATGGTACCCAACGGGCCTTCAACGATGATCCTAGCGTCTTATATGTGTCTTTACACCGGTACGAACAGGGTAATTTCTACCCTTGTGGTCCATTCGGAGGCCTACAGTCCTGTGGTGAGGGGAAAGGTTTGGGATAGTAAGTGTTAACCAAACTTATTAGGATGCCGTCTAATTCCTCCCTAGTTCTGTCAATGTTCCATGGCCAGAGAAGGGCATGGGTGATGCCGATTACCTGCATGCGTTCCAGAAGGTGGTCATGCCTATTGCTATAGAATTTGCGCCAGAATTGGTGATTAGTAAGTGTTTTTCTTTCCGTTGTAGTCGCTAGAGATTGATTTATTATGTTAGTTTCTGCAGGATTTGACGCCGCTGCAGGGGATGATCTAGGAGAATGTTTCGTTACGCCCGCTGGCTATGCACATATGACTCACATGTTGTCGGGCTTGGCAGGTGGCAGACTCGTTGTTGCACTCGAGGTACGTGAAGAAAATATACACACTTCCTTAATTCTAACCTTCTCCTAGGGAGGTTATAATTTAGATTCTATATCGAACTCCGCTTTAGCGGTCACAAAAGTAATACTTGGTGAGGCTCCCGAACAGTTACCTCCAATGACGGCAAGCGAGACTGCCTCCGAGACGGTCTGGCTCGTAGCCAAGCAACATAGTACATGGTGGAAAAGCTTGGATCCTAAAGCTTGCGAGCCACGAGAGGGTAATTCATCTCCCCTTCTCTCCACAAGTGGCCCAAATAACATTACCCAGGCCTGGAAGATATTTCCTTCTCTATTCCAGAGATCCTCAAAGCACATAGACAGCATTATCTTTACACACAGCATGACATGATGCAGGTCCCGCTGATCACTCCAGAACTCGAAAAACGATTTTCTACGCAAATAATGTGCACGTATGTACTACACTTCATTGTTCCTCGCCCATCCGCAGACGGATCATACGCAGGGCTGATATATTCGAGAATCCTACATTGGTAATATTCATACATGAATTGTAGGTGTATTACTATCTATGGTGTAAAAACGATTTTTTCATTTTTGTTCAGCGGTAATCTTCGCCTCGAGCTACAATCATCCGCTACTTGTGATGTAGAGCTAGAGCGGTCTTATCTGGTAGGCAAAGCACCGAAATGCCCTTATGACTATTATTAAACTTCGAAATAATCGCAGATTGATTTTTCAAAGCAGCTCGTAGCGTGGGTAAAGAAAGAAGGGTATTCACTCCTGGACGCAAATCTCTTCCCAAAGCCTGTCACCTCTGTCCTGGTAAATGTATTGTTTTTCTCCCGTTGTACCCCCCGCTGAAATTGATATTAGCGAGGCAAGGCTGTCAATGATTCTCCCAAGGATATTGTGACTTATCTTTGGGATAATTATGTTCAGTAGGTCGTCATACTATGGAGAGACAACGTGGCGTGATCATCGTTTTACAGACTCTCAAGCGCACAGCGTGTAATCGTCATTGGACATGGCCCCGGAAGCCATTTTGTCATGGACCTTCTCGAGCGCCGTTGTATGTTGGTCGTCTATAAGTGAATATTATGGCTACTAACATTTATCTCAAGCAATCAGCGTTATGAAAACTGTGAGGGCCGTAGTCCAGATCGTTGGCCATCCGAATGTCCCTGCAGTGCCGAAATACTCCGATGACCTGACGGAATGGTATAGAAAAGTATGTTGCTGGCACCCATCGACCGCAGGTAATACACTAACAAGTGTAGCATTCATTTGTTGTTGTGCCTTCTACCCATCGTATATTAGGGCCAGAGATCAAGCCCAGAGACCTCAGGCGGCATGGCGAGCTCGTTCCAATAAGTATGCATCATTGATCTCACCCATACACATAGATCTGACATGCTTGTCAGACGAATCTCAGCCGGTCAAGCTTGTCCTCCGTGCCTTGCCTGGAATTAGCCAATTCGTTACCCAACAGTTGGACCTTTATCCAGTGCAAACGGCTCGATAACGTCCGTCATTTACATGTGCTCTCTAGTATTGCTATTGTTCTGCTTTCTAATGTACGCAATGGAATCAATGTATATCCTCTGGTATCCTTATTTACAACAGGTCGACTACTCCACGACTGGGAGAAATGATACTGACCACCTTGCCCTCGAAACTTAAAATACTCCCGCCCCGCGTGGCAACAAGGTCAGTGTTATTGGCCTTTACACCGAGTAGAGTTTCAAGATTGACAGAAGCGAGGGCCAATGCTTCCCCTCGTGATATCACACCGTCTGCATCGAGGGAAGCCTGCAGCAGAAGTCATGTCAATGGATACAAGATTGACACTCGAGATTTGAAAGACAGACCCATGCAATGTCAAAACGTAGATTCCTGGCATTCCATTGCTCCTCTGTGCCAAGACCAACTTTCACCTTGTGGGACAGCAAATGAGTTACTGCACTTTCCTTTGTGAGAGGATGACCAGGTAAGCTAGTAAACTCATATGAAATCTCTCCATGTCAGATTCAACCGAAGCACGTACATTCGTCTGGACTCCCAGGTAGCTGGAAATGGTCGCGGTGAAGTAATGATAACACCAACCCCTGCATCGGCGATTTCTTTCGCGAGGAGATGTGCTTCAGAGGCACCACTGAAAGTCATTTGAATGGTATTGCCATAATGGCTTTCAACTTCTTTTTTGAGCCGAATTAGTGATGCCATAGTGTCAGCACTTTGGACTTGCACAACGAGAGGCATGTTTCCCTGTGATATTTCAACATTTTTACCCTGGAATTATTCGTTAGTTGACTATGTACCTTGGTGACCTCACTGAATTGCAACGCGAGATCTCCTTGCCCATCCCCCAAAAGGAGTCTCCGGAGAGCA
The DNA here is from genome assembly GCA_013420905.1 of Collybia mongolica. Lineage (NCBI taxonomy): Eukaryota > Fungi > Basidiomycota > Agaricomycetes > Agaricales > Clitocybaceae > Collybia > Collybia mongolica. The sequence continues at coordinate 3,510,087 of JAAXNY010000004.1, forward strand.
GCAATTTGAGTGCTGGTGCTCGCCGCGGAGGAATGCATGGCAACATAAAGGGCAGTCACATCTTGAACGACTGCACCGTTCTTCAGTTTATGGGCCACGCCTGTGTTAAACGCTGTGCCCAAGCCAGAAAGGAAGCCCCTAGAAGATGGGGCTACAATTCCGGTGGTGACACCAGCGCGATATGCTAACCTTTTAAAAAACAGTTAATCCTGGAAGAGGCGAGATAGGAATGACTCACAGTGCATCCCGCGTAGCGTACAAGAGGCCATCGACAGCTCGAATTACGCTACCCTCGCCACCGAGAACACCCAACACGGCACCCGATAGAGGATCAAACACATTACCGTCATTTGTAGAGGGTTCTTGATTGATGTTCTCAAGTCCCAGAGGGCTCCCGTAGCTCAGAAGGGCAGGGCTTGAAAAGATGTCAGACCGTGCATTGCGGTCGTATGTCTTCGGAACACTTACGATATAGACCCTCCCTCAAGATCGACACGCAGACCGTTTGAGATGGATGTAGTGGAACATGTTCCCATGCAAACAACAGTGCCATTCTCCACAATGACGGTACCGAAGTTACCATCCATGGTGGTGAAGATTTCGCGGATAGTGCCACCTCTTCTGGCGAAAACACTCCCAACATTTGTGAAAATAACAAAGTGGGACTTTGCTTTATGGGGCTCTAACGGGGGAAGGCCGTCATATTTAAGAGTCTCTTCAGCCTCTTTGTCAAAGTTTGGTGTGTCAGGAACATGCTGGAGAGCTGCGCCCTTTTCAATCGAGCAAGGCTTCGCAATTTGAGCGATGCCGTCAATGTAAACTTGTTTTGGTGTTGCGCCCAGGGCTAAAGGATGACTGTCCCATACAATGACGTCTGTTAGTGATTTTAGCTCATTTGAATAGTTGTAGTTTGCCTTGATGATAAGCTAGTCACCTGCATCGTAGCCTAAATAGAATGTTATAAGTCAACCATGGTCGTGAAAAGAAAAAAAAAACATGATTTTGACCTGCACTGAGGAACCCGATTCTGTGGTCTAGGCCAATAACGGTAGCAGGTGTTGATGTGACGGCGGCAAGGGCCAGATTGTGAGGTAACCCATAAAAGTGAGCCTGTTGGGCTTCGTATACCAAATGTCGTGAGTTCAATACCGGGTGGTCACTCTGCAAAATAAAGATGGATTATTCCATATTTAGTGCCCAAAGCCGCAATCATACCTTCATAACAACCCTGAGGTCATGGTCGGCCAAAATGCGTGGTGCAAACTCTGATCCGCGGTAAGCTTCACGTTTATACCTTCCATTGGTCGCAAAAAGGGCGACAGCAGGGGTCCGTCCTAAGGAATAATCATGCATATCAGGTTCTTTTATCTAAGAGGGCATTCACAAACCGTAAGCTTTCTTGATTAAATCGGGGACAAGGTAGGTCTCATGAGCGTGATGGAACGCAGCGATGGGGAATTTAAACTCGTTGGACAGCTTCATACGAATGAAAGCTTTAGCAACTGGATGACGAGATGTTATACCACACACCCTGACTATTCCATCGAGGTCGACCGCCTCGTAACAATGATTGTGAACCTATATAATATTAGAGGTAACAAGAGGAGCACGAATTGCGACAATCATACCTTTACTCGTCCTCGTAGAACATCGACAAGGGCCTCCCACTGAAGATCATCTGGATATGGGCCAAGGTTGTCCCATTGGCCGGACAATGCCTTGGCACAGTACGCATCTTGACTTTGTTTAATTGTTCGGGCTGTATCGTATCTAGAGTACGATTCCGGACACATACTGTCAAGTCGTATGCAATGACTTACCCTTGTCTGAATGCCCATATCGTGTCCATACGGGTACCAGCGTAGACGCGACCTTCGTGGGTGTTGATTTTTGAGATAACCGCTATTATCTGATTGATACGACTTACTGGGGTTTTCTCCTGTGAAAAGGCGTGCTTAATGATCTTCTAATGTAGTCTAATATATACATACCGCAAGCATGCCTTCAAAGGGACCCGATGAGCAAAGGGTTGGGGTAAAAAAGATATTGGCCTACTTCATTTGTCTCCAACGTGGTGGCAGCATGGGATCAACATAACTCCCGTTTAAAGAATATGGTGGTTCTAACAACATGGACGACGGCGTACGTTCAGCAGTAGGGCGTAATTTGATGGGGAATGCCTGGCCCCCTGTGACAACAGTGAGGAAAGACTGGAAATGCACTACAACCAAAACTACAAACCTATGGCGTCGGCAGAGCCAGGTAGAACAACTGACGTAGTGACGCCTCCAGAGATGGATAAACGATACGCGTCATCATGTGTGTTAAGACCATCAATACTCCTAAGCCACGGCAGAACAAGTCCTTTCAATGAGTTAGTATCACTAGCTCCGCTCAATAATGGCGAGCTGTCCACTCCCAGGTGTGAGTGCATATCAACAATCCTGGGGTATAATTAGCTGGAAGTCGGATCCCGACGATTCAGCATACCCTGGAGTGACCCATGCCCCTGTAACGTCAACAGTCATCAGGTCATTATATGTATCCAAAATGCTTTTCTCGATGTGGCCGACTGCCTTGATCAGACCCATATCCAGTAAGATGTCCCCTCGAACGACTTCATGGCCCGAAACGCGTCCAGTCCAGATGGTCGCATTCCTGAGCAGCGTCGCCCGTGTGCCAGCCTGGAACCGGTCTGATTGGGTCCTGGAGTGAAAATCTTGGGGTGGTCCCGGCGGTGTATCAAGTAACTGGCATTTCTGCAGGATCTCGGCAGCATTGATTGGTACGTTTAACGATGCGTTGTCCGCCCATTGCAGCGTCAGGTAGTACAGCGATACAGCTGAAGCCAAGATACTGAATGTAAAGAGCTTTAAAAGGGGACTTGCGCGCGCTTTGGGCCCTTCTCTGCGGTGAGATGGGAGTTTTTCCATAAGAGAGGAAATGGATGAATAAAGGCGCGAAATTTCCACGTCTTGTCGTGACGCCCACCCAAACCGTTCTCAACATCATGAGAATTCGGTTCAACTGCCGGAACCATTGATCCGAATTTTGATCGAACAGAATAATTAATTCTCACACTCACACTCACACTCACCTCTTCTATTTTTATCTTCCACGGCACCACCCTCTATGAGCGTGCCAGTCGTCCCCCCTGTCATTCCAGGTATTGGAAACAATATAATTATCAACCCACTACAGGTATGCTATCTTTGGTATCTCAGAAAATATACTTATTGTTCTCTTTTAGCGGGGAAACCTCCTGCTTGATTGCATACGCAATGTTGGAAAGGAATTCGGGGACATTATTGCAGACTATCAGGTCGGAAGGACGACAGGAGTTCTGTTCTTGAGGTACGTTATGCCAGCTCACCTGTTGATTGAAATGAACTGCGTTTACAGCCTCAAGTACCATCGGCTACACCCAGAGTACATTCACATTCGAGTTGAGAAACTGGGTCATTCATACAGCCTTCGGATCCTCCTAATCCTGTGCGACATCGTGAGTGGTTTCTTGCACAATATTCATGTTTTTGACGATTATTCAAGACCGAACATCGGGACCCTATCAGAGAGCTCACAAAGGCGAGCATCACCTACTTTCTGTTTGAACAGCATATCGACCCACCCCCAGATCTGTTTAATAAACAACATTACAGTGATCGTCGCATTCTCGTTGGTCTCTCTATCTTGTCCTCACCACATTCCAGAAACATCATAATTCCTAGGTTCGACGAGGCAGGCCATTACCTTGCGACACTGAAACAGTTTGAGCACAAGCCTCCAGATATGATCAAGGAGCGTGTTGACAAAGACCACAACTCCATTCTGCGCACGGCTCTGACGAGTATCAGCAAGGTCAACAAGACAGATGTAGAAACTCTTCGTACGTCTTTTGGGGTACGTTAGTGTTTTCTCCCCACTACTTCACTAGTTGAGCCCTTCATAGAGCTTTGCAAGTATTGCGAAGGCAACACCAGATCAATTGCGTAACCTTCCAGGCTTCGGCCAAGTCAAGGTCAAGAATATCAGGAATGCATTCGGTAAACCCATGCGAAATAACGCGACGAGGACGCTCCCCACTGTTGCCTCACAAAGCCCGGATATCTATGATGACGATATCGAAATACCAGGCACGACAGCTGCACCAACGAGCAAGTCGACAAAAGGGAAACAGACAGAGGCAGCATTGCCCTCTGCAGGAAGGCCTCTTAGAGAATTTAGCCCAGCATGGGATATTGAACTTGACCTGGATGGCCTAAATCCGACAGTTGCGAGGGCCTCATCACGACCGACATCTCCTTTTGACATTGAATTGGACCTGAATTAGTCGCGACATGTCTCCTATATTGAAACTTGTGACGATGAAGGAAGGGTATATGTTGTAGTGGAAAAATATCTTAATATCCAACTTTATACGTAAGAAAGTAAAAGCCGAATTGTACGTTAGGAAAATAGTAATAATAAGCAATTATAAAGTAATATTTCACAGGCAAACGTATTTGGAACGTGGAGGGCCTTTTGTTTGGTCCTCTGTCGGTCGGGATCATGATAGACAGGCATAATAATCGGGTGGCGTAGAACCCTAATTCTTTGTGCCGAAGTATTGACGGAGGTTTCTCGGCTTGCCGGTCCCAGTAGTACCCCCCCGGCTGGACAGGATTTGATAATGAATCCGCATTGATAATTCTTTCAGTGCAGCCTTCGCGCGCGAACGATCCAGATGTGCAGCACGAACGTCCGCTATAAAAGACAAACTCTAGTCAGCAGAGAGACCTAACGTGGGTTGGTAGTGTCCTTACAGATGCTGGAGTGTCGTTTTTCAATAGCCTGGTGAACAGTTTGAATCACCATCTCTGGAGTTTCCTCAGAGTTTTTGGAGTTACTCCGTGTCGACCGTTGAGTGATGCGTTCCTGTTCAACGTAACCCCTGACCTTCGACAAAGCGACAGCAAGTACTTGGACATAGAAACCTAGGTCGATATAATCTGTTTTGTCATACAGCTCGAACATTCCTGGGCTTTCGACGGAGTCCCGATCCGTGACACGTCTAAGTTGATCGAGAATGGGAAGAAGTGGCGGCAGGTCACAGTAAGAAACCTAAATGGGAGGTCAGTATCAAAATCAAACCCGGGTCAGAGAAGGCATACCGGGGAGATTAGGGTACTTCCTGTGACCAAGGCGTGGGCAGTCCATCTGGCAATACGCCGCGTACGCCCGGTTCCAGCAGCCAAGGTATTCATAATGAATGCCTTGTTGACTGGTGTCTGTTCTATTGCATAGTGTAATATCTTGGTGCAAATTGCCGCTTCCTGGCAATGGCAGTGATGTTTAACCCATCGAAGGTCCTAGATAACAAGAAGGATGCTTACAAGCGATTTAAAAATTTCACTCTCTGGAGCAATAGAACGACAAACACCGTCGATAGCGAGCACAACTTCTTGATAAAGTTGGGGTGATGTCGTCGGATCATGGGCAATTACAAGCATAGCCATAATCATATCAGGAGCCTGTTCGCTTGGTAGTCGTCCAGCCCTGAACTGGCTTAAGTGACAGTCGTTATTGCAAGTTGAAATCCTCACCTTGCTGAAGAAGTTATAAGACCTACTAAATGATACAATATCTCATCACGCTGCTGTACACTTACCGAGTCTGGACGCATATGAGGCTCGACATCCCAACCAAAGCTACTAAGGATGGGTAGCTTAGCACCAAGCTTTACGAGTGTCGTGAGAACTGTGTCAAATGATAAACCCGGCACGGCTTGAGTGGTAGTGTCCCAAATATGAGAGAGGAACCGGAAGGCAGAATGACTCAGGCGAGTCTCGTGAGATGAAAGCGCTGTTTCAGGACAGATTCAGTGGCATGAAGCCTAGGAAGCAGACTCCCATACCTAGTGTACACAAATAGGGAACAACGCTGGGATGTTCTGCCAAATTAATGAAGGTGAAAGCTCCAGAATCTAGGAGGAGAATTGCCTTCGCAAAATCTGCCAGGAATGTTAAACACGAATTCAGGAGGAGCTGACGACGGACCTTGATTTTCGATCGCGGTGCTTAGAGAATGGACTAGGGAGTTGTTACTCCTGTTCATTAATGTAGGAAAGGTCCGATCGACAGCCATCCCATTACCTATGCTGGGATCTGACCACAGCGGAACGCCATGGACCTTCTTTGCTTCCTTCTCTACTTGCTTCTTTTTTCTATCCTCGTCTAGAATATCCACAACGGCCTTGCCGTGTTTCTCGCCGAGTAGCCGCTCGGGGTCCTCCGCAGTCAACATAAAATCGTCACCCCTTCCACTACCACTTGCAATAGGGCTCAAGGATTTCGTATCAATTCGCGCACGTTCATCCACAGCCATCCGGGCGGCTTCTTCGTTCGACCAATCGGCAAAATCACTTTCTTGGCTTATCTCATCCAACATGGCATCCTTGCCAGCGATAACGCTTTCAGCAAGGCGGAACGCCGCGTCGCCTTTTCCACGCTTGTCGGCCAGCTCTTTTTCTCTAAGTAGTTCATTGAGGGGGTCGAACACCTTGCCCTTGCCTTTCTTTGTCGGTGCACCTCGCGTGAGGATGACAGGGCCACGGTTGGGTACCGTGTGTGTTCGTCGTGAGTGTACAGGGGAATGCGCATCGGATGGAGATGGGGAAAGCTCTAGGTTATGCAGGGACAAACGTCCAGAGCGCCGGTTGCTGATCGGGGAGGGTTGGGGTGCCATGATTGGGCTAGATAGACTTTATTAAGTAAAATGATGCCGCGATGAATAAGAGACATACTTCGTCGGCTTTCCTTTACCTTTGGATGGTGACCATAGAATAATTTCATCATCATCACTACTATCATCTAGCTCATCCTTGAATTCCATAGTTGGGCTGTCTAAGGGGCTGGACATATTATCTGCGTATGCCTTTTCTCTAATTTTCGCAATAATCATAGCAGTCTTCGTCTCGGGATCTAAGGCTACTGGTGATGGTGGCAAGGGAGAGAATGATGCCGTTCGGGTGAATGGCGGAGGGGTGTCTTCACGACCGAACATAGGTGATGCTAGGAGTGTAGATGCTCGACTATTACTGAGCTCGGGATTATCACCTATCGCAGACTTGAACGATCCGGGGCTCGACAGTGGGGATGATGGACTAAGGTCGACGTCCATCTGTATTTCGTCTGGGAAGGTATCTATCTCCACAGCGGGCATTGGTGAGACCGCCATCTGGCGCCATTCGTCCACATGCTGTTTGATCAACGCGGGGTCGCGCTGTGGCAGGCGCATTGGCATCATCTCTTGTTCATCCGATTGACTACTGGGTACTATGTCGCCCAGTACGGACTTCATCCCCGGATCTGGTGAAGACAACCGCCGTTTTTTTCTGGCACTCGGCTGGGTTGGAAATGAGATGTTTTCCTTGGGCCTGAGTGGTGTTGAGGCACGATTAGAAGTGGTCGATCCTGGTGGTAGGGATGATTTCGAGATGTAAACGACCGATTCTAGCTTTTCTACATCTGAATCACTGTCAAATTTAGTTTTGCGCCTCACTAGAGAAGTGAACTTGGATTTGGGGGGCGCGCCTTTCGCATTGAGCATTGAATTAAGAGAGGCAATAGGTAAGTTGTGACCGTATGATCTGTTTGACCGAGCTTTCTTGCGTGGGGAAATAATCTCTACAGCTTCCATGAATGTGCGGGGTTTAGCTGTTAGGAGTAGATTTGACGCGTCAGACCTTGTGATGACCGTTTTCGCGGTGGTGGTGGTGGTTGAGAGATGACGGTCTGTAGGAATCGTATGCACAAGGTGTCGTTTTGTGGCCTTTTCCGCGAAGCCTTGCTCGCTTTGGTCAGTGGATACGACCTGGGACAGCTTTGACTGAGAAGAGTTGGGCGTGATTATGATCGGTTGTCGCGTGAAAAACTCAGTTATAGGTTTCTTTGGTTTGAGTGGGGCCTTCTTCGATGATTTAGCCATCGTTAGGAGGGTTATGGCGCATCAGGCAAGGCCAACGACGTTGGCGACAAAGAGTAGTTGACGCCCGTAATTTGGGTGCGCATTCCCAGACTAGCGGACTTGAAATTGCTATTGTGACAACCGGAGCCACCATCGATCATTAGGGACACGCCAATTTTCTTCTCTCCACTTGATCTTTTAGTCTTTTACCTCGCCGTCGAGCAATGACAATCGGTCCCACTAGGTCTCAATGACGCCAACTCATCCTACTAGTAATACAATAAATACAAAGGACCACGCCTTACGGTCAGAAGTCAGTCCATAATATGCACCAGCTGTCGAGCTGGGGAGATAACCGCCACAACTTTGGAACCCGTTTCCAGAATATCTCCTCCTTGAGTCGCAACTAAATCGACACTCTCATCGTCAATTTCCGCACCAAGTAGCTTCTCCACGTTTGCCGAACCAATGGCGATGGCTTCCTCCTTGGATATTCTCCCACCAGCTTCGATGGCGGCCTGAACGAGATTCGCATTTTTAGGTAACCGCCAGGGCAACGGTAGAAAGTAGACTAACCCAGGCTACATCAAAGGGCAGATTACGCGACTGCCAAATTTCCTCGCAGCCAATGCCGACCGTAACTCCGTGCGAGATTAGTTTCATGATTGCGCTATCTTTCGTCAGAGGAGGCCCAGGAAGGCTATTTATTTTCCATCGGATTATCAACATAGTATTAATTCCTCAAAAGAAGTAGGCTTACATGCGACGATCTTCCCATACATACGGGAATGGTCGAGCTGGATTCAAAATGATCCCAACACCAGCTTCTGCCAGCTCTTTGGCAAGGAGATGTGCTTCAGCACCACCTGTGATGGTCATCTTCATAATTTTCCGGGTTTCCACTTCGACCTCTTGCTTGAGGATGACCAAAGTCGCGATAATGTCTGCACTGTGCGCCTCAACAACGAGTGGAATTAAGCCCTACCTCAACGTCAAGAAAGGTTCACTGAGAGGAGAAAGGAGAAAGTATACCTCTTTGACCTTCTGGAACCAGTTCCCCATGGAGCCTTTCGATGGCCCAAGAAGCAGTCGTCTCAGGGCAGCAATTTGTGTGCTGACACTGGGTTTCGAGAAGTGTCGAACAGAGACATGTACTGCTGTGACTTCTTTGATAATAGCGCCCTCCTCAAGCTTATGCGCTGCGCCTAGGGAGAACGAAACACCCAATCCTGAGTAAAAGCCATTGTGACTTGGGGCGGTGATGCCTGTTGTTACCTGCGAGTTGAGAAACATCAGCAAGGTGACAAATATATCATTAACGACTGACCCCAACACGGTAAGCAAGACTATCGATCAACTAATGGTGAGCAACCTGGATATCCAAAAACAATACTCGCGACCCACAGTGCATCCCTACTCTCATAAAGAAGTCCATCGGCAGCACGAATAATTGCCATATCCCCTCCCAGAATTTTCGGAATTGGTCTGATAAACGGATCAAAGACATTGCCGTCGGTCGTTGATGGTTCCTGGTCGATGTGTTGCAAACCAAGAGGCGCCCCAAAAGATACAAGACCTGGAGCTATAGAACCACCTTCCAGGTCAACAACCGTAATATCGGACCCTTCGTGGGTCACAAACCCCAAACATGTGGTGCGAACCCCAGAACAAACCATAGTCCCGTTCCGAGTTACAACGACACCAAAAGTGGAGGCGTCCTGCGCCGAAAACACTTGTTGAACTACTCCAGATACCCGCTTAAAGACGGTTTTGACATTGGTAAACACGGTTGTTTCAGTGGCTGACTTTTTAGGAGTGAGAGGGGGCAGGCCTTCATATCTGACAGCCTCATTGGCCTCGTTTTGGAATTTGGGTACCCTGGGGGAACGTTGATACGACGCAGGTTTTTGGACGACATGCGGAGTATCGAGCTGAGGAATTCCGTCAACGAATACTTGAGACGGGGTCGCGCCGAGCGCAAGAGGGTGGCTGTCCCATATGACAAGATCTGCATCGTGTTCAGTAATCATCAATTACTGTTAATAGCTCCTCTCACCAGCATCCCAACCTGAATTGGTGGAGGTTAATCAAGACATTCATACACTCATATACATACGATGATTCCCTTACCTTTCTCAATATAACCAATCCGGTGTCCCATTCCCATGACCTCTGCGGAGTTACTGGTGACAGAAGCTATCGCAAGGTTCTCCGGCAAGCCGTAATAGTGAGCTTGCTGGGCCTCGTAAAGCAAATGTCGAGAATTTTGAACAGGATGATCGCTCTACAAAGGATGAGCAAACATCCCTTATCCCTTGACAACCTTAAATACCTTCATCACCACTTTGAGACCATGCTGAGCCAGCACCCGAGGAGCAAACTCGGAGGATCTGTAAGCTTCGCGCTTATACCTAGCGTATTAAATTAGTATGAGTTGAATTAGGAGTGGCATGCATACCTGCTATTGGTCGCGAACAATGCTATGGCCGGTGTTTTACCTAAATGTTCACAAGATTTATATCAGAGCTTTCGAATGACCACATGCCTTACCGTATGCTTTCTTGATCAACTCAGGGACAAGGTATGCCTCACTGGCATGGTGAAATGCAGCAATAGGAAATTTGAATTCATTCGAGAGCTAGTCACATATGGTCAAACGAGTCTGGAGGAGTAGATCAATGCTTACTCTGACCATATTGTCGAGATCGACTGCTTCGTAACAATGCGCATTCACCTGGATGGAGATTTAGTCCTTGATGATAGTAGAATTAGCTGTGGTTTCACTTTAACCCGCCCTCTCACGACATCGACCAAGGCTTCCCATTGGAGTTCATCTGGAAACTCGCCCAATCCCTTCCACTTCCCGGTCAGAGCACGAGAGCAGTATTCATCTTGTCGCTCTTTAATTTGTGAGGCTTTCTTGTAACTAGAGACTGATTCAGAACATCTCGGTATGCATTATGCACATATCACTCACGCTTCACGGAATGCCCAATTGGTGTCCATTCTCGTGTCCTTGTAAACGCTGCCTATCCCAGTACAGTATTAGTAAAGGAAGATAAATCAAGAGTCAACATACTTGGGTTTTCGCCTGTGTGATGTGTGCTTTTCAATAATGATGCTTCTCAAAAAATGATAAACATACCACATGCGTGCCTGCACGGATGGGTAATCAGTAAGATAACAAAGTATAGCATATTACCAAACTCACTTCATGTGACGCCATCGAGGGGGTAGGTTTGGATTAGGGAATGAACTATTTATCTGATATGGTGGTTCAAGTAACATAGAAGATGGGGAGCGCTCAGAGGTTTGACGAAGCTTTATAACGAAGGCCTGGCCACCTACGATGCATTAGCTACCATAAAGAACTGAAGTAATTCACATATACCAATAGCATTGGCAGACCCTGGTAGAATGAGAGATGTAGTGATACCACCAGCCACAGAAAGGAGGTAAGAATCGTCATGGGTATTCAGACCATCAAGGCTCCTGAGCCATGGTTGAATGGTTCCCTGGAAAGAATTGCCATCTTCTGTTCCGTCTAAACCAGGGGAAGGCGAGTCTCCAAGGTGAGAATGGACATCGACAATGCCGGGGGTAACCCATGCGTCTTTCGCATCAATAACAAGAAGGTTGTTGCCGTAGGATTCAATATCACTAAGCCGGAGGTGGCCAATACTCTTTATAAGCCCCTTGTCTAAAAGTATGTCACCATGGATAACCCTCGTTCCGTTCTTCCGCCCCGTCCATATCTTTGCACGTTTTATCAGAACGGGCTTTGTGCCCGGAACGAAACGGTCCGACTTGGAGCGTCTGTAGAATTCTTCTGAAGGACCGGCTTGGATTCTAAGAGACTTGCAACGAGAAAGTGTCGACGAGGCATGATGCGGTGCGTGATGTTCCGTCGTGAAGTATGGAATGTTGGCAAAGAAGCGAGAGGCTATGAATAAAGAGGCGAAGAGGCTGAAAGCAACGAGAATTTGGACGTGATACATCGACCGTCGTACGCGCATATCCAGTGGATATATGGAATTCTTCTCCATTTTGTCCATGGAGGACAGCGTTGAGGAGAAACGTTGTTTCGACGCGGCGACCCCACGCGACCTGAGAGTCGTTCATTCACTTCATCAGTTTCTCACGGTCTTCAGGAACCCTATACAAGAAACTCAGTTCTTCATGATGGTTGCGCACGCCTCGAAGTGGCAAGCGAAATGAGCTCGACATTGCTGACCATCTCAGTGGTTCTGTTATCAATCCTTGCTGGGATCTATCAACTTTCCATAAAGCCTAAGCTTGACGTCTTTGGTGTCGGTCGTATCGTTGAAGCAGTCGGAACAAGAGAATGTACCACTATCCCCGACGTTCAAGCTTGTGAGAGTGCGCTAATCCATCATCCAACCCTTCAAGCTGCTTATTTTTTCTCCCAGAAATTGTACTGCACCAGCCGACAGGAATACTATATCTTGCCTGTTCAACGCCGTTAAGCCGCACACACTGGGTTCCAAGCATGGATCAGCTGAACGCAACAGGCGCCTCTTTTTCAGACTACGTCGCGACTTATAACCCCAAAAATAAACAAGCGACCCGTCTCGAAATTTTGAATTATAATTCAAATCGTGGTCTTTCGCTTCATGGGATGGACGTTGTGCCCTCTTCATCTAACTCAAAAGATCTGTTTGTGTATCTCATCAACCACCGTGCCCCACTAGAGGGAAGAGACGCGTCGAAAGTGGGGGCCGATACCTCCATCGAGATATTCAAAACGTCCCCTGGGAGCCTGAAGTTGGTTCACCAGGCCACTGTTGAAGATTCGTTACTTATCTCTCCCAATGACGTGGTTGGATCCCCTGACGGAAAGAGCTTCCATTTCACTAATGATATAGGAAAGAAAACGGGGACGGTATGTTGATGATGTTTCCAAACTCCAGTACAATATTCACTTCGTCAGTAGGCCAGATCCCTTCTTGAGTTTTGGAAACCCTCTTCCTCCATTGTTTATTGCGACATTAAGCAAGGCTGCAAGTTCGCCGCGTCAAATATGCTTGGTAACAATGGTATAACAAAAGGGAAGAACGATACATTCTATATAGCAAATGCACGAGCTGGTCAGTTGCGCGTGATGGAAGTGCAGGCTGACAATACTCTCGTCTTGACTGATGTTATATCCACTGGCAAGTTTAAGAGTCGCTAATCTCACTCATTGAAACTCACAAGTGAATACTGTAGATCGCCCCATCGACAATGTTTCTGTGGATGAGGATGGCGTTGTTTGGGCAGCTGGTGGGCATTTCCCTGTATAAATGGTGAGCATATACCTAGGTTACTTCCATCTAGGATTTCCAAAGTCTTTCGCCATACTCGAATACATGCGTAACCTAGCTATACCTGCACCTTCATCCGCTCTCAAATTCTCCATAAACACTGGTCCAGCAGCATTCTATGGGGAGAAGTTCAAAGTTGAGAAGGTGTGCATGGTTCTTGATATCAAACTATACCTTGTGAAAAAGTGTCACACTTCTAGATATTCGAGGATGATGGGACTCTCGTGCCTGGCGCAACATCAATTGTTCATGATTCGCAACGAGGCCTCTTATTTTTCCATGGTGAGCTAATCATCATCACTTTTCTGTCCAACCCAAATAACTAAGATCCTGACAGGAATTTGTGCTCCTTGGCTCACTGTGTGTCAATACAAAAAATAAATAAATCAATTGTCGAGCTTTCTCCATGGTGTTACAGAAGTCTTTTGGTTGGAGTCTGAAATTCTGCATCCCAACACAGAACAGCAATGGCGCCGCAGTTCTGCCAACAAGTCCTCATGATCAGTCCACATCATAATAAACCGTTAGGCAGGTGTTATGCTTCTCTTAGTTCGAATGCAATATGGCGCTCCCTTGCTGAGCAAACCAGTTCATTGTTTTGTTACCAAATGGTGCCCAAAGTGATGTCATTAGGACCATTTTGTCATCAAGATATTGACGTATGCGGGCGGCGGGGTCAGCAAAAAAAGAAAAAACATTTACCGACATATTACCCTTCTAACATATGTCATAACTTTATATAAAGCTTCTGCAGCCCAGGTCCAGGCCTCTTCTAACAACCCATCGAGCCCGCCCCTTTCATCCCATGATGGCTCATGCGCAGGCAGCGTCGCAATAAATTGCAACACATCCTTCACCGTCACCAGCCCAGACAGCACCCCATGATCCTCCACTAGGATTACACGTGGTCTAAGAAAGATTTTAAAGAACAGTTAACATCCGTAATGAGTAGCGAAACCTACCCCATTCGTTTGAACAGCTGCATCACAATCTCTAGTGGGATTTGCGGAGATACTGTCATGGGGGTCTGAATCGAAGTGGCGTTAAGGCAAGGAGTCTGGAAGGGACTGTACAACATACATGGTTCACCCAAGGCCATAACTTCAGTCCATTCTCTAATGAAGTTGTTTCTAAGAAACCAGCAGAAACTTCTTCAACTCCCAAAGAAACACCATTAGCCAGATCTACTCTATCCGTATCGGTCTCATGAGAAGTGAAAGAGCATAGAGTGTCGGCTCCTGTTTGTTGTAGTTTCATCGCTCGGTCTAAACTTCTGTTTAGTATTATGGTCTCGTGAGGGTGTGTATGTCTTACCCAGGACATATCGTAATTCTGTACGACCAATATAACCAATAAGAATACGTCGTCCATTCGAAGAGACAATCGGGAATCCCTTTACATCTGTGGAGGTTAAGGTCTCCTCTGAGAAATGATTAAGTACTGGGCACTGGGTAAAAGGTCGTTGCCACTGACCGACATTCTCAACGGTCATCCCAGATTCAGATAACGTGTGCAGCTCTTTCCGCATTACAGCCGAAACTGTAAGGCACTTAGTTTCAGATCAGGCTCAGACATATCGTAGTTACCAGAAACATTGTACGCATGATCATCCTTCTCTAGGAATGGGAAACCGTTGAATTGGATCGTCTTTTCTGCGATGCCAGTGGTACCCAGGAAATCACCAACTGCTTTGGTAACGAGCAGTACAATCTGAAAAATATTCAGAGTCAAAAAATGTCACTGTGCAGGATACCAACCATTGTTGGGAGAATATATGTCAAGGCTCCCGTGAGTTCGAACATGATGACGACAACCGTAACTGTCAGTCTCATAACGCCACTAAGATTGAAAATGTTACATGTTACACTTGAAAGGAGTACCCAAACGAACCTCAAGGCAGCCGCGGCGCCAAGGAAGGCATACGTTCCTGGTGTGATACAGGGAACATCAGGGGTACACACGGTAAAGATTCCTGATTGTGGGTATGCCCTTTCGCCTCGGTATTAGTCTTCATCCAGTGTTAGTCTTTGATACTTAAGGCTCACTGGTAGAGTGCTTTCACCATGATTCCCACCATTCTACCAAATGTGGATCCAATGGCCATTGATGGAACGAAGATGCCAGCAGGGACTTTGCATCCGTATGATACAACAACAAGTCCCATCCGGATAACGGTCGCCAAAAGGAGAGAATTCGACATCCGCCATTGCGCCGGTGTTCTGAGTTTGAAGGCATCAGCACCGATTATGGCCATTAGATCAGATAGAGCCTACTGGCAAAGATTATTCACATTCCCTCCACCTTCACACTCTCTAAATAGCATAGCCATGCTTGACGTCATGTCTATCCGTAGGAACCTGTTGAAGTACGCAATCATCGCGGTGACAGTGGCCAGAATGACAGCCTCCGCCACACCGTGGTTTGCGAGGTGTTTCCGACGAAACGCGGCCGCCTGGAGGTTAAATTTGACCACAAAAGCGCCATAGAGACCCTTTCAATGAGATATCTCGATGAGCATTTTGCCGTCCATGAACAATGATTCTCTCACCCCGAATATCCCTAGGATCACGAAGAAGATAACCTCAAAAAAGTGCCAGTCCCGATCGTACGTGATCTGGAACAATACCAGTTTACCAGTGCGGAAAGGGTTCATTGCCTGTGTGTCTCCTTGAGTACGAGTGTCAGTCTGACGATTAGAATGGACTAACGGATAGTGTAAATGTGGCTACGAGGGCGCAGAAAAAGCTTCTCCACATGGTTTTGATACTGAACACATGGCTCATTTCCTGGATAATGTCAACAAGTGATATATTACCGAGCCAATGAGCACTTACCTCAATTGAAAATAATACACCACCTATGGGTGAGCCGAACGCGACTGCAACTCCCGCTGCACTAGCCGCAGTTACAATCTCCCGCATTTTGCCTGAATAATATGAGAACGCTAAATCTTGCTTCCGAATGTTGCCTACCTTGGCTCCGCGAAAATTTGGTAAATAACCCAGCTACGAGATTGCCAATACAACAGGCTACATGTACGGATGGTCCTTCCTTTCCCACTGACAACCCCGACGCAATTACCATAGGCTACATATCTCGTCAGAAGGATCGAGTGCCCAAATGACAAAATAACTCACTAATGTCATGCTTTTGATGACGAAGGTGGCAAATCCTAGATACCCCTTCATAACAAAGCCAGCAAGAATGCACTTGATCTCCGAAATGCCAGAGCCTGCGGCGTATTTCGCTATAGACCGCACTAGGTGCGCAGCAATGAAAGAAAACATAGACTATCGAAAGGCAGATGAGAGAGCGCGAATAGTCAATGCGGAACAGAGTACTCACAGCGAACAGTACAAAAATAAACCACCGTGCTAGGGTAACATCGCTCCATGGACGCCAAGAGTCGCATCCATCTACTTCCTCTCCCTCGATTTCCCAGCAACAAAATTGCTGGTTTAACCACCACCCGTCCGAGCAATAACCAAACTTGAGGTCAGACAACCACTCGCTCACAATTGATATTATGGCAGCATTGACACCAATACACACCCCTATGTTGTAAGTGTTGGGCGTCATTGTGAAGGCTGAGGCTTGGACTGCGAATCTCACCGACGAGGCTCACCACGAACCAGCTCTGCCCGGTATCCATAGCTTTTCTGACTTCTGACCATAACCACGCCAACAGCCCTCCTTTATGATATCGACCAGGGGAATAGGCGTTAGCCTTGTGTATTCGTCTATTTCGTTCGAGAACGGAGTCCTGAATCCAATCTAAAAAGCCCCGTCTAGCCTTTTATTTGAACTCGATTATTTCGTAAAGTACCTATGGTTGAGAAATCTTCATACCGGCTGCGTGCTGGTTAAGGGCCGAGGTATAGATAAAACAAGAAATACATACCGAATCTGCTCGAGCTCGTCGTCGTCCAGCCCTTCTGGATGCATGAGTGCATAATGCCAATTATTTAATTTGGGAGTTTCCGCACAAGTAAACTGCCACGTGCGCATGTGTTCTCAGGGACTGAATACCCTGTTTCGACTCGCTTCGAAAAAAAATGTTCGACCCAAGAAATGGATTGACAGAAGGATTGACAGAACAGATAGAACTACAGATATGTAGCGTAAATGAGTGTGCAGGGTATATGTACATCCATCCCAAGATATTTAGGTGTAGTCCAAGGTTGAAGCGAGCGCCTGGCTTTAGTAGGGACTGGCCGGTTGAGATGCATGGCCGGCGAGGCGGCTCTCCAAGTTTCTATGGAAAAAAATCAGAGAGGTTTGTGGTGGTTGTTAAACGAAGGCAAACCGGAGAGACTCTTCCTTCGCCATAAGTTCCTGCCTCTTTTCATTAATCTCTCGCTGCACCCTGAGCTCGACCTCGCGCAGCTGGATAATGTGAATCAAAATACGTTTAGTCAGCATGAGAGACACCTTACCTTCTCTTCATCCCGGCGTAACTGCTCCTCCTTCAATCGGACACTCTGATTAGCCAGGTCTTCCGGGAGAACTTGTGAGTGACTAAAGATTACAGTGGGCATAGGTCGGCAGAATAATGAGCGAGCACAAACCGGTTGTTGGAAACAGTTCTGGATAGTTTCTCAGTACGGTATGTCTCGTACAAAACGTCCTCAGTCAACGACTTGAGATCACCCAGATGGGAACTGGAACCACATAGTAAGCACGGCCGAAAGACAGTGTACAAAACGGCAACACACCCGAGAATAGCACCTCGAAGGCGGACAAAGTCCGAGTGCTCGGGGTTATCTACTTCCGCGACACCCCAAGGATATATCCTCGCACGAACATGCTCGCCTTCGATTTCAATGACGTCTTCCGACCCAATGACAGCGAAAGGTAAAAGAGCCTGATGGTACGTTCGAACTCGACCGAGTACCTGACTAGGGGAAAACTCACGCGCAACTCCATGTTGTCCTGGATAGTCTCCTCGTCGTCTTCTTCAACGTCGTAAGGGAAGTTGTAGACCGGGATATCGTAATACTCGATATCTTCCATCACCTACCGAGGGCCCGAGGTCAATGACGTTCCGCCACGTAAGAGAAGGCCAAGTATAAAGATATTACCCTCTTTTTAAAGGCTCTAAGCTCATTTGGGGTCAATGAATCCGCTCGACCGATGACTGGGATAACGTTAACACGGGGTGAAAGGCGCCGCATGAGCTCGATGTCCATTTCTCTGAGACTACAGAAGGAATTAGTTTCAAGAGCCTCAGATAAGATAAAATAATTACGCGTGGCCAGTGGGAGGAATAAAGTATAACAGAGCATGCACTCTATTATCACGGAATCGGGGGTTACGTTTGATGCGTGATTGCTCAGCCAAAATGTCATCGTATTGGCGCTCAAGGTACCTCACGATTTCCTGGAAGCTGAGAAGGAAAATGTTATTACGAACACTGTCACGCAAGTGAGTAAAGGAGCGAACGTGTGTTCGTTATCAATATTATTCCCAAAGCCGGGAGTGTCGACGATGGTCAACGAGATGCGAATTCCATCCTCCTCAAGTTCTGTTGTATACAGTCAACGTTCAAGGTTAGATGTCAAGATTGGAAAGTTCCTCACCAACGTTGGCAGGTTTAATGTTGATTCCCTCCTCCACATTTGCCGTCTCAGGGCTGTCTGCGACTTTGTGTTCCAAAACCTCCGATTCGCAGAGGGTGTTCACAAAGGTGGTACGCCCAGTGCCCGACGCACCTAAGAGCAGGTTAGGGTGTGGGCGAATGGCCAAAGTTTGCAATCCTAGTTCACTCACCGACGACCATGACAGTGAACTGAATTCCCTTGACTTTACTTCCCCTTCTTCTCCCTACAATGGGCATGGTGAGATGTATGGTACAGTTGGTAAGATGTGGGTTGGGAAGGGGTTGGGTTTTTTAGAATTACACTTATACTGGTTCTCAAACCGAGTCGTGATGGCGATTACCAGGTATCGTTAATGGAGAAACCCCCGAAAATAATTGGGACAAACAGCCATCCAAACTGAAAGCCATCACGAACTCTGCCCGATCAAGAAGGAGCCCTACCCACACCTGTTTCTTACCAGCCATGTGTGAAGAAAAGTCAATATTTCTCGTATCGAACTTGCCGAGATTGGCACGGAATCACATGAAGTCAACATTACACCGGCACGCGCGGTACCTATCCTAAATAGCATTGGTGAGATGTAGCGTCAATTGACTAATGAGGCCTGAGCACTTGGACAGTTGAGAAGATTGATCAAGCCGCAGCCTATTCCTGGTTAAAAGCAATAATTCAGCCAAAGAGTGATGAAGCTTGGGCGACTCGTGTCTATACCCGGTGGTAATATATGTGTGATAGGAGCTGAGATGGTTGGAAAGAGATTTCAGCGCTCAGCTCACGTGGCTCTAATCTGAAAGTAGCCGAAAGACCATACCGGTCAGACGATAGCCATCATGTCAGGGCGAACTCTGACAGTTTTTCTAGTGTGCCGCCAGCCGCCAAATATAAGGCCCAAAATCACAAGCCTTTACAGGCGCTGAACTAATCTCATTCTCCTCATGACCGCCATTCCTGATAACAAGCTCTTCGAGCACGCTGGCCGACTGGAAGGAAAAGTCGTAGTTATAACAGGTTCACACCTTCTGCCTCGATGCGTTTATGTGCTCTAAGGCCTATTAAAACAAGGTGCTGCTAATGGAATTGGAAAAGAAACTGCAACACGCTTTGCCTCATTCGGGTGTGTAATCCATGCGATTCCCCGAAATACCTTGCTCACGCCGCCATTCCAGTGCCAAAGTCGTAATTGGTGATTTGGATGCTGCTGGAGCACAAAGGATAGTAGCAGAGATTCAGAGTCACGGCGGGTATGCATTGAAGTGTTCATGTGAGGCGCAAGGAAACGACCTCACATCTCTATATCAGCCAGGCGGTGTCATTGAAGTGCAACGTGACGATATGGGAGGATCAAATAGCTATGTTCGAGCTGGCCATCTCGCGGTTTGGAGCCGTAGACATCGTCGTGAGTTTTCATACCCAAAATACTTGGTCCCTGCCCGACTAGATTATATAGGTGCCCAACGCTGGTGTATCGGAGATCGGTGCATATGATAACGTCACCTTCCATGAGGGAAAGCCAGTTAAACCCAACACCGCAACACTTGATGTCAACCTAATAGGTGTTCTCTATAGTAAGTATCAGGTTGTTGACATTATCAGAACACAGGAGTGATTAGACGTTCTAGCCACCCACCTTGCCCTCCATTACCTCCTTCTCAATCGAAGTTCGCCGGATTCATTGAAGGCTATCATTCTCTTGGGTTCAATGGGTATGAAGTACACCACCCTTCACAAACTGGATCATAACATAACTTCACCTGTAGCATCATGGTCTGGGATTCCTCGAGGCTCATTATACGCAGCTTCAAAGCATGCAATTCTTGGCTTAATGAGATCTTTATATCCTGGATTCCAATTTCAAAATATTAGGATAGCTTCCATTCATCCATTCTTTGCTGGTAAGCCCCCGCAAAAGAACTCTTTAAAAATGGTAATTGAACTTTGTATTGTAGATACAGCCATTGTACCCATTCCCTTGAAGCTTCTCCTTTCAGGCATTCCTTTAACTCCTGTCCCACGGATAGCGGGTGCAATCCTTTACGCCGCAACTGATCCCAGCCCCGAAACCAATGGGTCGGCGTGGCTGCTAACGGATGACGGGCCGGTGTTCATGGTCCCAAAAGAAGAATTCAAGATGGGTGTATACAAAATGATCGACGACCGGGCAAATGCAATGATCAAGTAGGTAATCTACTCTATGTAAACAACCGATCCCGACCGGCTTGGTTGACAGGGGTGTGACGGGGATTGTATACTACGCACGGCTTGTGCGCGATTTGGGGCATATTCTCGGAAAACCGATGTTGATTGCTTGTGTCGGAGTGGGTGCTGCAAAGGTCTCATGGGGTTACCGAGAGCTGGTTCTAAGATACATCAATTCTATGTTATGAAGAGCTGGACGGACACCGCACAGATGTCCCAACTATTTAACGGCATACCTGGCGTATGTATACTGGGTGGAGATACCAATGGGGCGTTCTGATGGTCTCCAGAATCCTCCGATGTCGGTCCTCTAGACACTTATGATACTGTATATTAAAACAAAACGCAACCAACTGGAATCCGACTTCACCCCAAGAAAAGTTACTGTGGCTTGCACCGCAGTTTATGACTCTTCCAATCTTTCTTCTGGCACGCTTTGGAACAGTATCGTGTCTTCTGGCAGGTTGTGCACTTCAGCAGCTTCGGTTTTCCTTTACCTCGGCACACAAAACACATGTAACGCGAGGGATCACGACCAACAGTCTCCAAATATGAGACAGCAAAGAGAGGTGATAAAGCGAACCTAGTCACGAACGGGGCAAGTTTACTCCAAAGGCCGACTTTCATCATCCCCTCCGTATCTTTCCCTCTCCCACAGCTGCATAGCGGGTCATTTTCCATCACAACTGAAAGCGGTATTTTGCCCTGAGATTTATACTCGCATTTATCGCCATGTTTCCAGGTCCGAGAACGCTCGACAAGTGGAGGCAGAAGCATTTTCCATGCTTGCATTTCGCCTTCGTATATCGCGATATTATATATATTACCCTGGAGAACGAGTGCGGAAAACGACCGCTCAATTCTCGACAGGAGTGGGTGGGTGAGTGGCAGAACGTACGCATCACAGACCATCGTATGGCTGTGGAGGTCGTATTTCAGGTCACTCACGAAGAATAGTGTGTCGCAGTCCTTCGTTGCCTTATCACGCAAAGCAAAAACGCGTTGGGCAGCTCCTCCTTGGATGCCGGTGGACCGGACAAAAATGCTGTGAATTGTCTCCTTGACAAACAACAATGTATCCGTTTCATGTTTCTTCATAAGAGATCGTTCTCTCGTGGATAGGATGGAACCGACATGGGGGTTTAACCATTGAGCAATCTTGATCCCCTGCATGTTAAGCACTGGCAAGCGAGACAGGTTTAAACGATGCACGTTCCATGCGTTTAAACAACCCCCGGCGTGGACGAGAGGGAACGGGTTAAGCTTCACCCCATCAGGCTTAAACGGACCAAAGATGGGAACCACGAGCTGTTATCGGGGGGTTCAGTATGAAAGTTGACCTAAGGACAAACAACATACTTCAATGTACAACGATTTCCTAGCAAGTCGCAGTCTGTGCTGGCTGCCTATGACGGGGAATGGGAAGAAAATGTGTTGGAGGTACTTTTCCAGCATGACCTGTATTACCGTTGGTGAGACCTGCACAACTTTGGGCGTGACTCCAGATTGGAAGATGGTTTGGACTTTCTGATCTTCGATGGAGACCCTCCCTATGAATGAATCTGCCAACTCACACTGTTCATCCAATTCGATCCGCACAGCATTTAGCTTCCCGATTTGAGAACAGTTCGCTGGAGCTACAGTTGGTACAGGAGCTGGAGTTCTTGATGAATGGCGACCCAACGGAATGGGATACTCGGGTAAAATGTGGACGGCAGAGTTATCCATCACGCTTGTCGAGAAAACGTTCAAGGTGATGCCAAGCTTTTGAATGAACTTTACCGTGCCGGTAGTACTTCGTATTGAAAAGCAGACTTTGAGTTTTTCCATGGGCTCAATCGATGTCAGTAGTCTTGTTGGCATCGTGAAAGAGACAACCAAAGGAGAAGACCCACCCCCTTTGAGTAGATCCTCCTCAAACACAGCTTTAGGGCGAGATTTTGTGCCTGTGGCGATGACTCTTCCAAATGCTGTATGAATCGATGTAAAGATGTTGTGTGACCAGGAGCCTCTCACATCACAATGCACGGGTGGGGTATCAACACAGCCGTCGAATACGGCCAACTTTTCACGAGGAACTACCAGAATGATTCGCACCAAAGGAGGAACGACGTCCCATGCGGAAAACCTCCCCAATTTTGATAACCTTTCATATTGATAGACTTGAACGGTGTAGACGCCGTGGCGATGAAGTTGTGCACATAATTCTTGGTGATTCACTGTGTCCATCGGCATTGATTTATCCTCTTCCACCAGGTCAAGAAAGCGATCCATAACGTCCAACCAATCTTGTTCAGATAACCCAAGCTTATGTTTAGCTAGCTTTATGAACATTACGAAGGATTCTCGAATGTAATGGATAAGGTTTGAGCGCGAGATGGCTTTCAGTAAGTTATCGTGGTTGAGCCTTTGAAAATTCTTCGCGTCTTCATGCTCGAACAAGTCATGATATATATCATAGAGAAGCGTCCCCAATTGGCGGGGATCAAAAACTGGGGGTAGAAGATCCTTCATACCGAGGTCGCTGTGGCGAAAAGAGTCTCCAGATATTGGTGACTTCCAAGTAGTCACTTGATGGTATTGTGTAGCTTCTCCTTTAGTGATTTGGTGGATGATAAGTTCGTGCGTGTTTGAACGAGTTGTGAAGCCCGAAAGATAGTCAACTGGACAGACTCCAAGAAGGAGCCCAATGATAGTTATATTTGTATGCAGGTGCTGAGCGAACTCCTTAGTAGCATCTTGGCCACCAAATAACAACGATTCCGCGTAAAGAACACTCGATGGCGTTGAAGTCGACAGGAGAGGGACTGAAATGGTAAGGACGTTTAAAAGTCCGATATGGTCATTGAGATTGGAGGTGTCGATAACGTTGAAAATGGCGGGTGCACGTCCTGGACGATACTCGTCTGGATTGAGCCGGATAAGTTGCGTGTTCCACTGTGCAACGGGTACACCCAACACTAAAGTATCTGTCGTGGAAAATGAATGGAGCGCCCGGCACACAGCAGTGGCCTCGCCTAAGAAGAAACGAATGATCGGGGAATGTATTCTGTCACCAGAGGAAACGAATGTATGAAAGCCAGAGCACCAATCTTTGAACTCGGCCATAGCGGCATTAACGGCGCCCGATACGGTGGCCGGACGTTTGGTGTTACCAAAATATGATGCAAGATGAAAGGATGTGAGGGGATCGGTTCCATAATGAACGGAACAAACATCTCCAGCAAGGGAATAAACAAACGTCGGATTGACAAGTGTGGCACAGGTTTTCGAGCGGGCGTCTGTAAAGGTGACACCGGTCTTCCAGTATTGCCTGTTCTGCTCTGTTGTGACTTCAATTGCCTTTACAAACAAAGGTCCTGATGACCGAGCAGAACTGATTATTGTTCCCGCTTTCTTCAGAGAGGCTTGGAAGATGGTGGTGAAAGCATTGCGGATTTCGTTCAACCTCTGAGTAGGCAGATCCTGCATGTGAATGTAGAGCGACCAATGGCGGCGAAGTTCCGTTAATGTGTACTCTGTGCACATCTTGATGAAAGGTCCATAGGATGATGAGTTCCAGTGCTTGAGACTATCCGAGGCGTCTACAAGCTTTTTGCAGTGTTCGACCAACACTGAGTGGGACTTTTGATCGAGGTATATGTGGAAAAAGATGTTCCACATATCAGAAGAACTGTATTGATTATCAGCTGCCATGGTAAGCAAAAGTACGTTACGAGCTGGAGGGGGTAGATAAGGGATCTGCAATCGTGAAGGTAGAGGCTGTGAAGTGCCGACCTAGAACACCCGGGTCGATGTCACAACAAGTAAAGTCGAGTTGGCGATGCACTGGGGATAACTATTATAAAAGTAGCCATAAGTGTATTATGAAAAGTAAGGACTCGCTGTTTGGAGGTTCGCAGAATATTGTATATAACACGTTCCGAGGATCTCCACATCCGAGCAGTAAGATATCTGCAGGTTCCTCAGGAGGAAGATCGCGTGTCAAGCACACAGCTGAAGTGTTTCCAATTGGATAGAAATAGTATTTTCCGGGCCAGTAGAGGGGATGTGCCATTCTTCTCGATGGTCGACGAGGGAAGATCGTAGTCTAGCTAGTCGGGGTCTTATGAGTGCGGGGGGCTGCTAAACATGAGGTGTCCGCGCAGCATATCCGGAAGGACCCGGTGCGCATGGGCTGAAAACAAGGCCCATAGACGCTCACTGAAGAATGGATCCTATAGGTGGGGAAAAGGCGTTTCCTATCATCCAGACCCCTGATGAGTGCCGATCAGACGCCGAATCATAAAATCCATACTCGTTGGTCAGAAGATGAGGTTGGTTGAGTTTCTCCGATCAGCGAAACTGGATGAGACATGATATGGAAAGAAAAAGT
Source organism: Collybia mongolica (assembly GCA_013420905.1). NCBI lineage: Eukaryota > Fungi > Basidiomycota > Agaricomycetes > Agaricales > Clitocybaceae > Collybia > Collybia mongolica. The sequence continues at coordinate 3,535,526 of JAAXNY010000004.1, forward strand.
GACTGCAGGACCTTATCCTAAGCGGCGTTGTCGATACTGATCGATACCGAGCAATAAATATGGAAGGTATTAAGTGAATTGATAAAACATGAATGGAATGAAGAAGTTGCCACTCCACCAACACAGTAATGTAATCTAAGCGGCCCCTTTTTGTGTTGCCCTAAGGTGTTCGATGTATTAAGAAGGGTCTTTGGGCCACGAATACACGTACCTCCTACTGTTTTGCACCCGAATGAATAGCCAGTCAACAGCGGCCCGTACTCCCGTTCTTTGGAAGCCAAAAACTAAAATTCAGTTTTGCCCCACAAAAATCTACGTTGACTTACCCCTCGAGTGCAGAAATTCCCATCACATCTAGACTAGCAATGCGCTCTTTCCGTTCAGAAGCTTCATTCTCGACCTGGCCATACCGCATATCTCTCCTGGCGCTCTCCAGCTTCGTCTGATGCCAATCTTCATAATCATGTCGTATTTCCTCCACCGAAAGGCTTTGAGGAGAATCTTGTTTGTTGGCGAGGAGAAGTAAGGGGATACCCAATATTTGGGGGGCGGAGAGAACTGAATCTGTGGAACACCATATGGTTGGCTATTTCCCCAAGCGGAGGTGGACGAACAGACCAAAAACTTCCCAGCCCTCGCCCAGACGCTCCCTGTCATCTGCATCAATAACGTACACTACAGCATGACAGTCATCATAATATTTGGGCCAGATGTTTCGGATACCACGTTGGCCACCTAGGTCCCAAAATTGGAGAATGGTAGATGGCAGAGTAATCTTGCCCACTGATGATTCCGTGAGTCTAGCTTTGCCTTCATCAAAGTAAATAATCATACTATTTTGCCCAACGGTGGGACCTATTTTATCTGAAGACAGGCCCGGGGAGTCATTGTATAGCGTCTTTATTTTTTCTAGTAGGGTCTTCAGAGTAAATGTTTAGCCTGGGTGTTGTGGTATGTATTAACACTCGCACCGTCTTTCCGGCCCCATCCAGCCCGATGATGATAACGGAAAACTCTTCCTTCCTGGTATCTTTTTGAGCCTAAATACTCGCTAATCACGGACAATCGATACAATAATCACCTCGTTATATGTTCATGCAGACCTTTCAACAAATGGTACATGGAAGTCCAAGCGAAGGCAGGATCGCCACACACCAAACATACACCAACAGGTCTTGTCGCCAAGAAGTTCAGCTTGAGCAATTCTAAACGCCCCAGATCGAAATGGGGTACTACACATCTTACTACAGCTATGGGCTCCCCACATTTCTCATCATAATAATTGCTCTATATCTCCTTTTCACCGGTATGCAGCCTCTTTGGCCTTGAGGCACACGACTGACAGCAGAAACGAATTAGGCTCTGGAGAGGCGTTCAACGTCGGACGGTTTCTTGAGGAGTCGAGCCCATATGCATGGGCTTCCACAGGCATCGGCTTGTGCATTGGACTTAGTGTACTGGGTGCTGGCTGGTACGTCATACACGCGGTGTATTTTCCTAGAAGTAGCCAAAGTCCAATGCAGGGGGATATTCGTGACTGGAGCCTCGATCCTGGGAGGGGGTGTCAGAACTCCTCGTATTACAACGAAGAATCTAATCAGGTGTGTTCAATATCCTAGCAGTGGTTTGTACACTGAACGACCTACAAAGTATCATCTTCTGTGAAGTTGTCGCCATTTATGGCGTTGTGCGTTCTTTCCTTTTGCTGCTCCAGGTATTTTACAGATCTACCCGTAGATTATGGGTATCGTGTACTCTGCAAAACTCGCTCCCGTCGCCGACCATCTCCTTTACACGCGTGAAAACTACTTTACTGGTATGCCCTGTAACTGTCACCTACGACATTTTTGGCCCACTCTTTATTCAGGATTTGCTCTCTTCTGGGGAGGGCTCACTGTTGGAGCTTGTAACCTTCTCTGTGGCGTGGCTGTTGGAATTACTGGATCAACTGCAGCCCTTGCAGATGCTGCGGACCCGAATTTGTTCGTCAAGATCCTTGTCGTCGAGGTCTTTGGTAGCATAATGGGGTTGTTCGGGCTTATTGGTGAGTCTCCAAACGTTTGCTTCTTTAAAATAATTGATCAAGAACTGCCCCATAGTTGGTCTCCTCATGGTCAGCTCGGCGAACGAATTCCGCGAAGCTGCCACGCCCGTGGCTGCAGCAGTAGTCTCACCCTTCGTACACTAATAATATACCCGTGTTGAACTCCTTGTCAATCCCCACAGTCTTTCTACGGTCTATCGGGTCCTTCCTGAGGTCGAGCACGGGATGGCCCTCGGCACAATTACGATGTAGTGCAGACCAGGGTAAATTCATCGTATTTACATATAAACATACTTTCCTGGGGGTCCCAGGATTGATAAATAATGTCATCAGGATAAGGAATTAAAGAACAGTCCCTGAAATCACTTTTTGTTCTCCTCGAAAGGATTCTCAGCATATTCCAACCCATCCGAATCATCCTCAGATGCACTCCTCTGCATTCTTTGCGAGGAAGTTGTTCCGGTTGCTGCAGGGGGGGATTGTGATTGTAATAGAGAGACAGGGCGTTTAGGTAGTAAGCCAAGCTTGCCTGCAAAACCTTACTCAATATTGATCATATTGTAGTGGGGTTTGTGCTTACCACCATCGATAGGGGCTCCAGCTTGTCCCATGCCAGACCCTGTCTGGGGTGGACGCGAGACTTCGGTCGCGGGTGATGTACTGACGGTATTAATTGCTGCGGTTGAAGGAACCGGGGCGGCAACGGGTGGAGGAACACTTGCCGTTTCTGGACAACCATATAAAAGTCAATCAATTGAACTAGAAACATCAGATAGTACGTACCAGCAGGAGCATCAGGTGTAGCATCATATCCTTGGATACCTGATGGTACCGGACGTGTGGAGGAGATCGTAATGGGTGGCGAGGGCGATGCACTGTGCTGGGTATAAACATTAGGATCATAGTATGCTGGCTGCTGTTGAGGAGGAAGTTGTGTTGACTGATGTGATGGCGGGCGTGCAAGATACTGTTGCTGCTGTCCTTGGGGAGCCTGCTGACTCTGGTAAGGGTCGTATGCCACAGATCCACCCCATGCTGGCTGATTCGATGGGTCAGAGCCTTGACCAGCTCTGAATGATATCCTCACGTGAATTTCTGGCTGCGAAACGATAGGAAACGTAGCCATACTTTGGATGATCAAATTCTTGAATCTTTGCCTTGACTTTCGAGAAGATGGTCCCGAATGTCTTCTTCCCACCTGAACTATCATCAGCGAAGTGGTAGGCAGCTCTGAGAAGAATGGAACAAACTTTCCGCAATCTTGTTAAATTGTTGTTGAAATTCCCCCATTGTGTCCCCGCTGCTCGGCGCTTCAGTATTCTGATCATGGCCGGAGTATTGCTGGTTCAAGTGAGGTCGTGGATGATACTGGGCGCGCTGTGTCTCTTGCGCCTGCCAGGTTGCTTGTTGTGCCTCTTGCTCCTCAATCATCAAACGGCGAGCAAGTTGTTCATCGAGGTCGGTCTGTGACTACCACCCGATTAGGGACATTGCGTTCAGTGTACAAAATACGTTAATGATGCATGGTGCTCACCACGGGTGCAGGGGCAGCGGGTGGTTCTTCGCTTCTGTAATCGGGATCACTCATTCCAAGCAAAGCATCAATAGCACGGCCCTGGTTGCCTCCAACAGACTCGAGGACCGATTGCCTGTTGACATTAAGGTGAGCCGCGAACGTTGTTTCCACACAAACCAGATACGCACAGGATCAAGTCATCATAATCAGGAAACATCGCCCTTAAGGCTACAACCCCTGGATCTACGGGGGATTCTCGTGGCCGTTGGGGTAAAACTGGCGCATCATCAGTGGGCATATTTGAGGGGACATCTCTAAATGTCGACAATGGTGGTTGTGCCGCAGTCGCGGGTCCTGTGACTAATGTAGATTCGGCAGGGGAATCATAGGGCGCTGTTGTGTTTGAATTATCTAACGGAGGTGTACTCGCTGTTGATGGGCTTGCTGAGGTCGTTCTTGCATTTGTGGTAGGATTTGTATCAACCATGGTTGTGGTGGCGGCGATCATTCAGTAAAATGACTGCCATGTTACTTATAATGTGACATCAACCGCGCCGCAGCGCAGCATACATGATTCCACCAGTATTGGTCTTAGCCCAAAGATTGGGTGCTAAATAACGACTAAGCAGGATGAGTTACAAGGCTCAGCTGCTATATATACTTGGCAACCACTTAGACCAGTTTATCTGACGATTCGATATTTAATATATATATGTATATCAACATACCCTGCTCCTGCCCCCCAATACTCATTGAGCTCGGAACAGCTTGGCCATGGATTACTATTACTTAAATCTGATTATCAATTGGTACCACAAGTAATTTAAGCTCAAGTCCTTTTCGTTGATGTTATACTTCCATGAGTCCAGCCCTCTACCAGATTTTGCGAACATTCCCCGACAATGGTTGGCCTACGCTACGCATCACTATCTGCATTTCTGTGTACCACCTGGTGACATCCTATGTACGGAAATAATGACAATGCGGCGACCTGAGATTGGTAGAATCAATAGCTTGAACTATTCCAGACTTTCCACACTCGCAGGTCTACCATGCGTCACCCGGCGTGAGGTAACTTCCTCTTCCGAACTTTCGTTGTTTGGGTGGTGAATTTCTTCCCAATTGAGGTCCGTTGAATGATCCTGGAGATCAGTGATAATGGCCCCACTGATCAGTTGATAAGCCGAAGACATGGACACTAGCCCGTGTTTTGTGACTGCATGTACTGGAAAAAGGTACAGGTGGTGAGAGGCATAAGTATAGAGTAAAAATACACTGTTACATGAACTGTGCTACGGTGAGGAGTGTATGTAAATGCGGGTACTCTAATTACTTACGCAAGGACAATACAAATAAGTAACCAAGATGATAACCCAAAAAATTGATAACATACTTCTTGGCCTACCCGTCCGTTCAGGCACTTTCTAATTCGTCTCGGGTCCGTTTTGTGCCAGTCGACACAGGTCCCTGTGCAGCACCGGTGACACCAACTACCAAACCCTTCAACCATCCGTTCTCCCGTCGGAGACCCTCACATTCTCTTTCCAATTCATTCACCCGACCTTCCAGCTCTTTTGCCTTGCCTTCCAATGCAGCTTCCCTCTCTTTCTTCTTGAGTCTAAATCGGGCACTCGCAGCGGTGTTCCGTCTCCGTTTGTCCTCTGCTGCAGAAATAGGATGGCTCGATGGATTCGGGGTCTCTTCCCGATAAACCTCCGGAGAAGAAACTGTGGAAATAGATGACTTGCGAGTGCGTGAACGTTTGGAAGCAGGATATGAATCATCTGTGGAGTTGTGGATGGTGCCTTTGCTTTCGCCAGCTGAGAGTGCTTGTGGAGGGGGAGGAGCGATATAAGGGGTATCTTGAGTAGAATGGAGTGCAATAAGTTGTGCGAGGGAGGGTGCAATTGTCGTAGGTTGGTTGAGGACAGGGGGTGGAGAAAACGGGTCGATCCCGAATCCAGCTAGGAACGAGTTGAGGTCGAAGGCTGGTGTGTGCTGACTAGCGAGGCCGTTAGGGTCTACGTTGCTGCCTAGGTTGGTGCCTGTAACGACATTAATGTGGCCGTCGTGGATAGCGGCTTCTCCAGTCCCGCTGCCGTGCGACCTTCCGTCCTCTTCCTCTTCTTCTTGCCTAGACTTAGCCTTGTATCTGTCCTCATCGATCTTAGCACTCAAAGGCCCATCATCCGATTCGAAGGCGAGGTTTGTCCAGAGATCAAGTTGGGCAGAGAGGTCGGGGTAGGACTGACCAGAGAGGAGATCATGGGAGTCGGTGTGAGTTTGTGCTGGATGCACTACATTAAGGCCTTGTAGGTTGGGAGGCATGCCCGCAGCGGACAGCTTGGTGTAAATAAAGTTTTATCTGTAGCGGCACTGGTGGTGGGGTTGAAGGAAAGATGAGTCGGCAATTTGTCTCTTTGATCTTCACAAAAGCGGCACAAGCGGTCCGATCCTAATCTTTTTCCAAATTCAAATCCGAGCTCTGACTAAGCTCTGTAAGCCTTATCTTTCCTCTTGGCGGAAGTTTTATCAGATTCTCCGCTCCCTCTGGACAAATGTCTACGGAATATCTCCTCGCTACTGAATCGACGGTGCCGAGGGTACACCATCCGTCCTCTTCTGCCCACAAAGCTGAGGGTGTTTTAACGATCTAGACATTGGCTCTTGCTAGTTTTGCAGGACGCAAGAGCTACGGCGCCTTGTCTCGTGACGAAAGGCCATATTGTGAATGCTGATTCATCCAGGGAAAACCACTCTTGCAACTTGGCCCTCCCATCAATATGTCATGCTTGTCATCCATAAATCTGTACCTAAAAACACATGCACATAGTGTCAATATATACACACCAGCCGATTCACCACCGAAATTCAATAATGATGCTGTGGAGAAAAGTGCCCCGCTAAAAGTGGTGAATTTGTCAAGCAGTGTATATTCCGATCCCACATACTATAATGAGCCATAAAAAGAGGTTGTAACTGGTTTTGTGCAGTCGGTACTCTCTTCTCGCGCTGGCGAGAGATTTAGATATTGCAGTGAGATGCAAGACATCTATTCATCCTTGACTTTGTAGCTCACCACTATCTCGGTAAGCTGCTAGGAAGTTTGTCGTTCCTGCATATTCTGACCATGCGTTGTCCAATAGGACGAAGGAACCATGATTGCGACTGCCTGGGAATTATCTATGACATCGGTGACTAGCGTTTGTGTTGACTATATCAGTCTTACATCTCTCACTCCATGGTCGGTGCAAGGGTTCCATGCTTGGCTATCCAGTGTCGCAGTTTATCTGGTTGTGGACGCGACGCCACCGGGTCATTACTCCACAATGATGCAGAAGAGACTGCACTAAAAGGAAAAATGATGAAACTCATGATTCTCATTGTGACATACTACGCTTAACCAAAGTTCGGGTAGATCTGGTTTCGGGGCGGGGCCTTTTCTGTTTGTAGAGTAGGCCACGAGTGCTTAAATTGCAGCCTGGGGAGTTGATGGTCAGATGGTCATAATTTTCGACCATATAAAAAAAAAAAACAAATCACCCACTGATACATTAAGGAAAAAATAATTGGCATAGGCAAAACGCCGTTCGGCCAATCGTGGACGTTGTGAGAGCGTTATAGGCGGCGTGCCGGCAAAGATGTCAAATTTTGCATGCTTCTGCGTGAAAAGAGGTGTAATTCGGTTAAAGGTAATTCTAAAGGCAATGAAAGGAGTAGGCTGACACAGCGACCATGAAACCTGACGAATATCGGTTCAACCAATACTTGAATTCTATCCCTTCTCAGGAACGAAGTTAAGATGTCGGCATCGGCGAAGTCGCTGCAAAAAAAAAATATATATACGAGGACGAAAGACAGTTTGGAACAGTCAAATTTCATAGCTTCTCTCACCAAATCCAATTTTAGAAGACTAAGAATATAAGACTACTGTTGAGAGGCATTAAGGTTTAGGATCTTGCGGGGTTAGTGCTGACCTGACATAATATATTGCACTTTAGTGCCAGATGTCCAGGTTCCGTCATACTTGAGAAGACCGATCAAAGATAGTCGCCTATCCCGGTAGGATGATGACTCAGTACTAATATCGAGGTTAGGTTCAAAATAATTCCTCACTAGGGATTTAATCTCCAACCCGGAGATGATATGTACCAATGACATATGAGAGTAATAAGAGGTGGTTCGCCTTGCTTCCTGACGTGAATGCTGTGGAAATTGGGAATCGACGAAAGTAGCCTTGATACCAACCATTAGGAGTTACAAGCTCGGGGTGTCCTATGCAACTTTTTGAATAGCTCGTCAAAGACTATCCGGCTTCGGCCGTTTTCTTGGTGTTGCAAGGCCCGAAGGGTAGCAGCATTTATGACAGTTGAGCGAAGGGGAATGCTGAAGCGATCCAAATCACCATGCTGCCGAACAACCAAAACTGGAAATGATGTGTAAGCCAGAGCCATCACGTCAATGATCGAATATCCGACATGGCTTAACCACATACCGTGATGACTTCCACAGCAGATATCAAGGTCCCATTTTTCAAGAAGGGGAAATCACGACCAACCACAAGCAGAAAGCGTTCATTGTCACCTCCTGGGAGTAGTAGCCGCATTGCACCAGCTGCAATCCAGCCCAAATCTGAAGTTATACTTCCAACCCGCAAAGTGGCTGGAAATCTCCTGAGCGCAGGTACAAAGCGAACCGCAACCCAACGTGATGAATATGGCGATTTTGATGCTCCCAGAAACGACGGACCAGATGTAAAATGGACAGCGTCAGGGTCTCATGTAAATGCAGCCTTGGAGATCATTGCTGGAGATGAGGCAGAGGAGCTGTTGGCAAAGCGGCAGAAGAAGGGCGCCAGAGATGAGGATGATGATATTCCAGATGATGGGCAGTATCGGGGTCAAAATGCTTACAAAAGTCATATAAAGAAGAGTTCAGAAGTCCCAAAGGCAATGAGGGTTGGTCCACAGAGGAACACGAGCACAATTCGGACAGTTACCATTGTCGATTACCAGCCAGACGTATGTAAGGATTATAAAGGTATGTTGGTTCTGGTCTTTACAAGTACTCAGGCTGATTGAGGCATTGTTTAGAAACCGGGTATTGTGGATTCGGCGACACTTGTAAATTCCTCCACGATCGTGGCACATGTGTGTCGACCAAAATCTCCTTAATTAAATAATACTAATATTCCTATGATGACGTAGACCTAGCAGGCTGGCAGCTGGACAAACTCGCCGAAAACGCCACAAAGCAAGTTGAAGATGTTTCCGACTCGGATTCTGATAATGAGGACGTTCCCTTCGCCTGCCTCATCTGTCGCAAGCACTACACAGATCCCATTGTCACACGATGTGGGCATTATTTCTGTTCTCTATGCGCGATCAAACGCTTCGCCAAGACACCCAAATGTTTAGCTTGTGGCGCGCCTACTGGGGGAATATTCAACAGGGCGGATAAAATCATCGAGAAGGTGAATAAGAAGAGACAAAACAAAGAGGAGATGGAAGAGGCGCAGGACGGGGCAGGGCCTGACATTGAAATCGAAGGCCTAGAAGCGGTTGACTCCGACGTGTCTGATGAATAATACCGTCCACCTGCCCTGCACTGGTACATCCTTGTATGAGTGCTTCATTGGGTAAATGCCTTTTGCAAATAAAAGTTATAAAACGTTCCTTCATAATTAATTCAGGGCATTTAATGCAGTTACCGACGACCCTAGTTACACCTTGAAGATCAGGAACGGAACTAGCTGCCATATGATGTCCAGTCCGCAGCGTTGGTGAGAACTAGCGGTTTCATCGGTTTCGCTCAGCCAAGATATCTCTTTAGAAATGGAAATTCCAATTGACTGGGGGTTATCTTAGTCCATGTGTCCCCCGTTTCTCTCACCACCTATCCCACCCGCCATCGCCAATAATGCGTTAAGTTCCGGGACAGGAAAATTCCGTACCTGAGCATCGTCATGTAGTTCAACGCAATGTCTTGATATGTTCTTACCTGGTCTGAGACGATACTTTACTCACTCTGCCCCAAACACATCTGAAGCAATAAATCGTAGCCCTGATATATTACCAGGATTACGGAGGGGCGTACTTCAAAATCGACCTTGTTTTTTTTTTTTTTTTTTCCTTTCATTTGAATCTAGTGCAAATCCTAGTCGTTTCATGATATGTTAGTTTTCTGATCAAATTTGCTCACACGGGACGCTCAGCAAGAGCACCCGTGATGGGAATTGGAATACAAAACTCCGCTACGGCAGTAAATAGCATAGGTTGCTAATTTCGAACCGGGAAAATGAGACAGAAGTCGGATCCCCGTAGTGATAGCTCAATTTTATAATCGCACCGAATCGCGGGATGGCTACATGGGCATATTTGGTTTACGAGTTCTATTCGGGCATCATTTTTTTTTGGTGGACACTTAAACTCCGAAATATGATATGTCCTCTGTCATCCATGAATGTAGACGCCAGGATGAACCGAGTCTAACCTTCAGGGGCGATTGTATTATCCGGTGTACATTAGGGACGTAGTGAGTAAATTATGACTTTTGATCTCGAGCGACAACCTGAGAACGTCATGAGTAATGCGTAAAGGTTCGGGAGAGGGATGTGCATACCGCATACGTTGGTATGAATTCTATGTCGGCATCTCGTCACAGCCGTTGTCCAGGTGTCTTTTGAGTGAATCAGCTCTGTAGTGTTCGGGGTTGGCTAGTTGAAAGTTAGATTGGAAGAAGGGATGGCATACCTGCTGAACTCCTTCTCGCAATAACGACACCGGTGTATTACTGGCGTAGGAAGATGCTGTGTTTCATGGTGGCGCTTTCGATCGTGAGACCTTGAAAATGTCTTTCCGCATCTATCGCAAGGGAACCGCTCCCCAGAGGGGGACGATGCCGAAGTAGGAGATTGGCCTGTGGGTGCGGTCTGTGGTCGACCACCGGTCGAGATGTGTGTGGGTCGTTGTGAAGAACTGCGCGAAGATGGAACGATGGTATGTGGAGGAGGATAGCCGGAATAGGGTACGTCTTGGGGAATCGTGGGTGATTGGGGCGGTACGGATATTTGACGAGGAGGATAATTATTGTAAGAGTGTGATATTTCAGACGGCGTAGGAATGAATGGGGTATCAGGTGGGTGAGAGCGGCCCCCAGACGGACGTGATCGGTGGTCTCTTTGGGTGGTGTACTGGGAAGAATAATATGGTGCTTGAGCAGGGTACGCCGGTGGGTTCGTCTGAGATGATGATGCGCCACCCGGAGCCTGATAAAATCGATCGCCTCCCCCGCCGGATGCATAGCGGTGAACAGGAGGGACCATTGGAGTCATGCTGCGAAAGTAGGGGTCGGGTTGTGAGACTGTTGGGGGGTTTATTATAGGACGCCCGAATATGCTGAAGGGTTACACTCACCATCCGAGTGACCATAGTACTGACCTGGTTGTTGACTGTATCCTCGGTGGTATGGGGGTGTGGATGTAGGATATTGTGTTCCTTCCTGGTTTGCTGGTACTTGTCCGCCAGAATAATTTTGCCCGTCATAGGAATAATTCCGTGAATGCATTGTGGCTAATTGAGTCTTGTGGCGGAGGCGTGGCGAGATTGCCCAGAGCGGGGTCGATAAGTGAGGGACGAGGATCGTTGTGTCCTTTAATAGCCCGGAGCCGCCCAAGTGTCATAGCTCAAACTTGGCAAAGCACTACTTATCGGACGTCGATTAAATGTACGAAAATGGGTGTTTAGATCTCTGGCTCCCGAACGACGGAAGCTTCTGTATGGGCTTGCGCGTCACGCACACGCGTGATACGATCCAATAATCTGGAACCCTGCGAAGTCATCCGTGTTATAAATGACGCGAGAAATGCCAGCCCATCTTCTTACATGCGAAGGGGTATATTACCTCTGTAAGGGGTAGGACTGACTTGTTCAATGTACCGTATCGGGTGGGCAGCTTGCTTGCCTAGGGTCCCCATCCACCTGGAGAACCTGAGATAATTAGGGAAAGGTTGAATGATGTATGCAGGAATGGCGTGCCTTCAGGCATTCGTTTCGGTAGCGGAGGAGGCAGTTGGAAATCGAGAATTTAAAGACCATAAAAGGCTAGGTTGGAATCAATATCAAATCGTGACACGTTTGTAAATGATCATTACTTATGGGGAGATGACGAGCCAAGATTGTAGATCGATGGGTGCTGGCTTCAAATTATAAGAGATGGTCTGGATTACCCTCGCGAGCGAATGTGTAACAGACTACGCTGCCTGAAACAACCTTGGGTTACCCGATTTGCGAGGACCTGACACGGGAAAAGGAAATCAGCCACCATGTGTCAAGTTCAATAAAGCATTCGAAGACAAGCCGGCCATTAAACATAAGAACTAGCTGATCATAACCTCGGCCCTTTGACGGGGTCTTTTTCAACGCATTATCAGTCGATTCCTTTTAAGCCCATGGATAGAGTTTAAATAAGTGTGTGAATACAGAAAGAATGCGTATGCATAAAAAGGCTCTCGCTCATTGTCAAGGTCGTACTGCTCGAATATCCGACCACATCGCATCAACCTTGTCTAGGCAAAATGCCAGGATCAACCACGACCTAGGGGATAGGCGGACACCATGAGAAGACGTAGCTGGAGGAGAGCGGCTTCGTATGTAAGATATATCAAGTATAAGGCATAAGAACCAGGATATTTGGGTTGATGTTGAAAAGGCGTAAAAATCGCGATGGCAAGCCTAAGGAACGGATCGAAATATACTGTAAAATTGGGTAGAATACCTGCCGCAACGCCTTGTAAGTCTGGGTTTATTTGAAAGAATATTCTTGTAGAAACGGAGCTTAGTTGCGAGAAAGAGAAAGATTAACGGACGTAGGATGAGAGAAATGTAACATATGCTTTTGTGCTCAGTTGGAGTTTTTTTCCAGGGCTATCTAATGACAGAAGGCCCCGCCAAATAGAGCCAAAGGAACGATCACTGCGAAATACCCGGCCCACCGAAGAAGTGAGCATGGCACCTTTCGATCTCGACGCTTGCATTCAACAACTACTTCGAAAACAACTGTTGCATGAAGCCCTTTTACGCGAAATATGCGAGAAGACCAAGGAGGTTTTGATGAGAGAATCTAACGTGGTGCATGTAAGCGCGCCTGTGACGGTAGTTGGTGACATCCACGGGTGAGTCATGAAAGGTTTTGCAGTCCCATACCCTCTAAACCGACGGTAAAGGCAGTTTTATGACCTAATAGAAATATTCCGTATAGGAGGATACGCGCCTCACACGAATTACCTTTTCCTCGGTCCGCGTTATTGTCGTCTTGAGCCTGCGATCGACTTTGGATCGGCTGATACGTTTCACAGGAGATTATGTGGACCGTGGGCTGTTCAGCGTTGAGACCATCTCCTTATTGACGTGTTTGAAGCTGAGGTACCCTGACCGAGTGCAACTTATCCGAGGAAACCACGAATCTAGAGCGGTCACGCAGGTAAGTCGCTGACTCGTCCCTCTATGGTCAACGGTTTTCATATCTCTTTACAGACATACGGTTTCTACACTGAATGCGTCCGGAAATATGGATCATCCCACGTGTGGACGTATTTTACAGATATGTTTGACTTCTTGACACTCTCCGTCGTTATCGATGATCGAATATTTTGTGTGCATGGAGGTATGGTAGTCGGCTTCATTCCTCGTACCGTACCCAATAACTGGCTTTTATCAGGCCTTTCACCCTCCATTCATTCAATAGATCAAATAAAGGTTGTGGATCGGTTTCGAGGTAGTGTCGTGCTACTCGCTTCCTATATGTCCTGGTTGCATAACTAGCACATAGAAATACCCCATGAGGGCCCGATGGCGGATCTCGTATGGTCAGACCCGGATCCCGAGAAGGAAGATTTTGCAATCTCACCGCGGTCCGTTACTCATTACTTACTCGCAAACACTTTGGCTAAAGTACTCCGCAGTGGAGCGGGGTACACCTTCGGGTCAGGCGTCGTTCATAAATTCCTCGATCAAAATCAAATGTCTCACATACTTCGCGCACACCAACTCTGCATGGAGGGTTATGCTTCTCTCTTCGATAAACATCTCTCAACAGTCTGGTCAGCTCCCAACTACTGTTACCGGTGTGGGAATTCGGCGAGTATCTTGGAGGTTGGACCCGGAGGTACCATGTATTTTAATGTGTTTGAGGCTGCACCCGAAAACGAACGTGATGGCCCAAGCCATCAAGCCGCCCAAAATTCCGGAGGAAAGGTATGAGAATCTAGCTTCTGTATCATGCAAAGGCCTAATTGCGCACTCTGAATGCAGCTACCAGAGTACTTCTTATAGACGATCAGCGAGGAATATATGTATTACTGTATCAGACGGATGTGCCCAAGCTTCTAACAGGAGTATGATTTCTGGCACCTACTCTGGCCAGAGCCCTGTTATACTGTGGATGGTCTAGTATGATTTCCGGTTCTTTTTAACGATCTATTGGGAACACCTTACTCCTGGCTTATTCTAGAGCATAAAGCACTGCCTATACCTCTTTTGATGAATCATATACTCAAATTGGCGCTTCGGATTCCACTGTTCGGCCTTTTTTTCTTCTCGAATTCACTTTCAACCGTCGCTTCAAGCTTGTGGCACTAGTTTCCGTGCAGGATTTAATTAATATTTGGAAGTCACCCCGAAAGTCGATGGCCCTTTTTCTTATAGGTATACTTAGTTAGGTCGCTACCAGACACCGTCTTAACCCCCCAAGACTACTCAGTGTCTTATGAACATTTCCCCATGTTAAGATCAGAGCTGAGGAAATCATTAGAGGTGATGAAGGCAGGTGTCTATCAAAGAATAACAGCCATGTATGATGTATGCACAGGCTCAGGTTAATGTTCCTAAATACACTGTTCAGCATTAATATAGGCAGCTTTACTTGACCACGAGGAACCCAGCTCAGACTTCTTGTCCGGAACGCAACGTTGGCTTTCGGTCATCCTTTACTTTAATACATCCTTCGTGAAGAAAGTGACATTGCGTCTCAACAAGGCTATATCGAGGGAGCTATATATCCAAGCTGTACCTCCAAGAGCGAATAAGCCTTCCAGGAAAGAGTAAATCGCGCAAAATAAAAAGGCCCTTCCTTGTACCTTGCCTGACTGCGAAAACGCCTAGTGCAATTAGTAAGCCAAAAATGACGAACTTCCGCCATCGAGCCCACAAAAGAATGACAAGGGTTCGTAAAAGATCTCGCTTTCTGCGGCGTCCATGGTGAAGAAATGGTAAACCGTGGGCAGAAGATGCAGGATAACCAAAGAAAGGGTTAAGAAGGGAAGTTGGAGACAATGAGGTAATCGAGCTGAGCGCAGGGGACAGAGATGGGGTAGGCAAAACAGGTGTTGGTTTATGCGAGGTGGATAACGGTGATTCGTGCATCCGGAGAGGGTCTTCCAGTTGTGTCAAAAAAGGTAAGCTTCCTCCATAATCTGTCGAGTTTAAAGATCAGCATCGAGTAATAGACCGTGGCGCTTCTGTATTACTTTTGGGTAAAGCTAAGGGGGTGAAATAGCGGATTAACTCCTCCTGCGATAGGAAGAACACCCGAGACAATGCTGACGCTGGCAAGACACGCCTGAATACGAACAGGCATCAGAAGCAAGACCACTCCTATTCAGTATCACTATGCACTTCACAATATTCCATATCCCGGCATGTGTCCACGAATAATTGAGCATGAATACTGTAAATGCCCACGTCAGAATTAACCTCTAGTGTTCAAAGACTACGCACCGCCTGCTAATAAACCCGGAAAACGAGGTATAACCTCACGGATAGTCCATGCAATGAGGTCGATGTTCTCAAGTCTGGTCAGGCACACTTTCAGATCAATTCAAAGCCTTACTCACGGAATTCTTAAAAGAAAATTCCTCAAGGTCGACCAAGATAATGTATTGAAATATGGGATCGGACGCTTTGTCATCCATGAGGTGTTTCACCAAAATTCGAAGATTTTCAAAAGTTTGAATAATGCGAGTTTTCAATGTGTCGGAGTGATCATTAGCAGGTACCGTTTCAACTATGATGATTGGTCTGCCGAACGGATCGCGCACTCTACTAGGTAGGCAATGTAGAATTGGGACCGATTGCGACGACCTCAATGGCCAAAGATGACTGAACCGCCAAATCAGAGTCTTTCGAACGGCTTCCATGGCAAAGGACCTAGTAAAGTTGTTGCGCTACATAGTGGCAAATTCAAGATCTGTTGAGCCAGAGAAATTGAAACTTCCCTTACTCTGGAAATCCGGAAGAGTGAGGCTTCGTGTGGGACCATGCGTTGAGTGGGATTAAATGTAAATTTAGAGTGAGCATTACACACAGGTATCTTCAAGCCATTGTTTTGCCCATTCAGTTGCCTCTGCACCAAGTTCGAGTTCATCAACAACGGAGGGTAATATGTCGTGGATTAGTGTAGTTTGCAATGTAAGAAGCCCTTCCAAGTTTGAGTGGTATTGCTCCAACAATTTCTCATGATTGGCTTGTAGAAAATCCCGGGTATTCATATGATAAATATGATCCTGTATTTGGGCAGGGAAGCTTCACCGAGCTCCGGACAGAGATAGATGATAGCTTGGGTGAGAGAGAAAGTCAGACTCAGGAAGGCGCAGGCGGCACGGGTACGGCGGTCATGACCAGCATAATGAATTTGTCGGCGCGTATTTCCCACGGTTGCAGATTTGAAGTGCTGATAAGCATTTTATTTTTAATTATTGGTTTATCATAATATTAAATACCAGTGGGTAAAACATTCCAAGATAGCTGTGACGCGAGGAACAAGCGGCTCACAGTTATCGTAGGATAAGTGATTGAGAAAAAGATCCAGTCCTCACTAAGCCTCGTAGAGGCGCGGGAATTTTTAAGAAGCACACCGAGTGCAACTGCCTACGCTGAATGCGGAACGTCTCAACACTGTCCCCCTGTTGCAGAAAATTGCATTTGCTCCTTTTCTTTTCCCCACTCACCATCCCTTTGTTTTATGCTTGCAGCATTTGGTATAGTCTGAATTAGCGTCCGTCGAAATATGGTCCTATTTGACTTATCCCTTGTGCTTAGAACCTCCTCACTTCTTCTTTCCAAGCTGAACGGATCATTCCGGAGACTTCAGAACTCAGTCAGAAATCAAAATTTTCTTGCCTCAAAAGTGTTTACAGCCAGCTCAAGAAGTAAAAACCGAAGGTTCTCCCCAACACACGGAAATTCGGTTAAAACATAGAATATATTATAATTTCCGAAACACATAATTATCTTGGATTGATCCAACAGCTACTTTAGCTTATCCTATTCTTACTCTTTTTTCTAAAAAAAAAAAAAAGAAGAAATTGACAATGTCATATAATCAATTGTGGCCTGATATATAAGATAGTAATATTACTAATAATTATAAATTGTAAAATAATGTTTTTGCCACCCTACCAATTTTGACTCAACGATTAATTCTTGCCCATGCCTCCAGCAATTGATCGCGAACTGGAACCGTTTATAAGATGGTTCCAAGCTAGTCACGGCTTTTTTGACGTTTCTGCGTTGGATATCGCTAATTTTCCTGCTTCGGAAGGTGGTCGAGGTGCAATCGCGATCAAAAACATCCCAGTGGGTCTTCAGTTCAGACCTGACCTAGAAGACTTTTCGAGCATGCGAGGATAGGCAGGTCATACGCTCTTCACGATACCGCGTCCCTTAACACTATCAGAGCGTACATCTCAATTACCATATATTTTTGGAGAAGAAAAATGGAAAAAGATGAAACTAAGCGAGGGCTGGGTAGGCTTAATTTTGTGTATGATGTGGGAAGCCGCGAACGGCCCAACTTCAAGATGGTTTGAATATCTCGGTAGATAATGCGATTGCCGCGTATATGATAACTGTTTCTGATGGCTTTACACAACAGCAACTCTTCCAACGAGATTCGACACGCCGATGTTTTGGGATGAACGGGATCTAGCTGAGCTAGCGGGTACCACGTTGGTAGGTCTGTCCTTTGTCACGTCTCTTGCTTGGAATTGCCGTTAATGCATTGGCGGATCCATAGAAAAGTTAGGGCGCACCGATGCTGAACAATCCTACCAAGAGAAACTCCTTCCTGCCATTGAAGTCCGTCCATCCAATTACGTGTTCAAGTACTACCCATCTGACTCCCACTCGAGAGCCGGCCAGATCTATTCCCCCCTGAAATGACCGCCACATATTACTCTCTAAGAATGTACCACATAATGGGTAGTCGAATTCTTTCCCGCAGTTTCAATGTGGAAAGGTGGGACTCGGGAGAAGGCGAAGAAGAGGACCTAGCTACAAACACTAGTCATGGAACCGGCATGGATGTGGATTATCCTGAGTTTGACGAAAATATCAATGAACCACACCATGTGGGGACAGAAGAGGACGAGGGTGAGGATGAGGATGACACACAAGATGATCCCTCTGATGTCGCGATGGTCCCGATGGCGGATTTGCTGAATGCACGATATGGATCAGAAAATGTACGTAGCCACGTATTTAGTGTTCTTCGCAACTTTCTAATAGTGCCGGATTTCCCTCAGGCAAAATTATTCTACGAGCAGCATGAATTAAAAATGGTATCTACTAAACCCATCAAAGCAGGCGAACAAATCGTAATGAACTTACTTGAAGTATATCATTGAGGTACTGATTATTCAAACAGTGGAACACTTACGGAGATCTCCCTAATTCGGAACTCCTCCGACGATACGGGCATGTAGATTTGTTGCCCCTCCCACAAGGAGGGGAAGGCAACCCTGGGGATGTAGTCGAAGTCCGCGCAGATATCGTTGTGTCTTCCATTGCACGGCGGTACCGTACGCTCTCCTCGGAAACCTCGCAAGAGCGGATTGACTGGTGGCTCGAAGAGGGTGGAGATGAGTACGTTCCATTCTGCGTCATCCATAAGAACACATTGAACTCCTGTTCTTCCATACAGCGTATTTATTCTAGATTCCGACCTCGAACTGCCCCCAGCTCTTGTATCTTTTATTCATTTACTCCTTCTTCCCGGAGAAGGGTGGGAAAAACTCAAAGCGAAGGGTAATCCACCTAAACCCAAAGTGGACGCCGAAGTGTTGGTTATCGCCCGAGACGTACTCACTGCGCGCGCGGAGATGTATCCAACAAGTATCTCGGTTCTGAATTTTTTACTTGGTGTGGCAAAGGAAATATTGATCTCTTCTGCCTCTAGGATGACGAAAAATATCTATCTGGTCCCATAACCCATAATCAAAGGCACGCGATAATTGTCCGGATCGGTGAAAAGAAGTTGTTATACGAAATGATACAACGGATAGGAGCACTGGAGGTAAATCACAAGCAAGGTAACGGGCAGAGTAAGAGGAAAAGTAGAGGGGATACAAACGAAGCTCTCTCGAGTAAAAAATTGAAGAAATAACTGAAAGCCTTGATGCTGTCAAATTCTGTACATATATACATTGTAGGCGTTCAATGTTCAGTTGCAAAGTGGTGTCTGGGGGCCAGACCCAAGACCCAATCGTTTCAAATCGGGTAACAGAAATCATTGAGGGTTACGCTTTTACCAAATGCTATGGCATTTGACGCTAACCACGGGCTGTCATCCATAGGGAAGTATACTCGAGACTCGCTTACTTATAACCCATTCGCCTCAGACTGGCAGGACGAACAAGAAGCCAGCGCCGTTACAGCAGTCCAGGTCGTACATCACGACTCTCACCATGAAACTCACGGAGAACACATTGCCACAACTACGGTTCAACCGTCATCTGGCCCCAGAGAGAGCGACGACAATCCAATGCACAGCTACACACAAACTGAATCGTATGGCCCCAACTATGGTGGAAGTGGACATCTACACCCTCTGCGAAGTACAGGAATGAGAGTCGGGCTAAATGATGATGCTGGTATCACCCGACCTCACCTATCACGTATTGTTAATGTCGGGACATTGGTCGATGCACCTCCTATCGACCCTAGTAACGAGCTTACAAGACGGGCAGAGGAAAGAGATGTTCTGGTGCACGAGGTGTGTTTGAAATGGTCTTGCTGTGGCTGTAGGCTGAATTCATACGCAGGTAGAGTTCGGCGACTCCTTGGCTGGAGTGTCTCTCAAATATGGAATCAGCATGGCGGAACTACGACGCGCTAACCACCTGTGGTCATCCGATTCAATACATATGCGTAAACAACTCTATATACCCCTTGAGAAGGCGACCCGCAGACAGAAAGATGGCATTCTTATATCAATAACCCCTACCGAGGAACAAACAGATCCTTGGAAGGATCTCGGGGCGTCTGGAGGACAAAGTCCAGTCTCAAGTGATTCACCATCTTTGGGCCTCGGAACAATTCGTCGCATTCCTGCTTCACATCTCTCTTTCTTCCCTCCCGCATCCAGAACGAGATCAAATATACCAGTAAGGCCTTCACCCTACATCCATCAACACACCTCATCAACATCACACAAGCCATACCATGATCATGGTCGGCATGTATCATCCCCTTCCCACTCACTCACATCGATATTGACAGCTCTTCCCATTGCGGCATCTACCCGTGACACTATCATTGCTCGACTTTCCTTTGATAGTGTTAGCTCAAGCTACAGTGACCAAGAACAAAATAATGACCATCACGAAGGGCTCGAGCTGGACGATGTACAACACGCAGGCTCCAGTAAAATTCCTGCACATGATTACGTTAACGATGATATATCCCTCGGACATACTCTTCCAACTCCAACGGCAAGTTTTCGGGCACCTCGTTTAGATAGATCTCTGGTCAAATCCCAAACTCCTTCCCCAACGCATGTGCGAACCCTTTCCTCTTCCCCCCATTCGTACATACCTCCCCACGCACAGGTTCGCACGATACAACTCGAACCTTCCCCTGGGATGAAGCTTCCCCACTCTAAGGCCCCTCAGTTGGAGAGCAAGAAAAAAACCCCAGACACTGCGTTTATTGCAGAGTTGGGACCAGGTCGGACTGCACCGTAACAACTCTGCCAATTAAATCGCGACCGATGCTTTACGTTGTGTCGTTTGGCATTCGATGTTGGCCACGGCTAAACACAACCATCCTACCTCGGCAACTGACCCGGCTACGCGGAGATAGACAGTGGCATTTTCTCCGGTGAACACAGAGGCTTATGACATTACAGCATGGGTCCGAAGCACGACGAATGTGTGATTGACTCACACGCCACTTGAGCAGCTAGTCCTTGGATTACTGTAATGTTAATTTAGGGTGCTGGAAGATGGACCCGATGTCTAAAGACCGAACAATATTTGGGTGTCTCATGCTTCCTACATCGCCCTCGATGTGATCCCAAGTGCCGGAGGAAACCGAACTTAACAATGGCGTTAGAGCCATGCGTCAATATCTTATGTGTGTAATTCATCATCATAAGATCTTCACCCTTAAACGAGAACTTAATGTCAGATTTGATACCACAGCTCGAGATGTAAAGTTTAAGCTGGAGCACACGATTTATCATCTATCAAAAGATCTTCGTCCGTTTCGCTGGACAGAAGTTTGTGACAAGACCTTAGGAAACATTCACCACGAAAGCATGATACTAATGAACGAAATCCATGCAAATATATGGTCGGGACACGCCATATGGAATAGCTACTCAAAAAAACAGAAGCAATAGCCAACTATATACCATGGCATAGGAATGAATACCAATTTTGACATTGCAGACTCCCCGGTTATTGGAGACGCCACAACCGAAACAAAACTAACTCAACAAGATCCTATCTTGACATACATGTATCATCCCCCGAGCTCCTCGCCTCATCCCCCGGGTCCTTCCAGAGATGGAAAGAAAAGGTGCAGAATTGAGCAAACCCAAGTTGCATATTCATTCATCGGAAGACCTGTCCCTCTATCGCCCTCCGGAATTCTTTGTGAAACAGATATGTTTGTAGATTCACGACAAAGGATCTTACTCTGTTACTTGATGATGATAGCCGTCACTTTGTCTAAGGTCAGGAGGCCTTTATTGGCGCACTGTTGAATTCCGGGAGTTCTAATGATTAGATTGATCACGGCGAGACTCTGCCCAATATCGACCATCTCTTAACCAGCCATAACCACAAGAACATCACATCCTTGTCTACGTTTATTATTGGACGTGTGGCCAATCACCCACTCCTTCCCTTCCGACCTGTGTGGAACGTAGACCGGAACCTCGTCCCCCTTATCTCAGAACGGCAACAACGTAAGTATAGAACGGCTTCACTGCGAAGCTCCTGCCAGCCTTCCAAAACTAGCGCCCAGGTGCCATAAGATCCCACGAACATGTCACATTTTCTTGAGATATGTAAGAGCTACC
Source organism: Collybia mongolica (assembly GCA_013420905.1). Lineage (NCBI taxonomy): Eukaryota > Fungi > Basidiomycota > Agaricomycetes > Agaricales > Clitocybaceae > Collybia > Collybia mongolica. The sequence goes on from JAAXNY010000004.1 coordinate 3,557,446, forward strand.
CGGAACAAAGTTGCGCTTTCAACTACCCTCGTCCTCGTTTCTTTTCATGAATAACTTTTTCAACCCTTCTCACCCGTCTTTCTGAACTGATTCAATTATCTGATATATAGAACAGAATAGCGCTGTGCCATAGACGATCATAGATGTTATCGGGATAAGATAGTCATGCCTTTCGCAGCGGCGCGTGTTGTGCAGATTGTGACATCCGGCCCGCTCGTCGTGGGAATGTTGTCTTGATGTGCCCTGGGCGACTCAGTTATGTTGAGTTATTTGTGATCCAAGACTAGTCTGAGAAATGTGCAGCGCTATGGGCAAGGCAGGCGCTGGTCATAACCCCACGCCCGACTGTTGTCGGCGGTGTAGGCCGATTTATCATTAGCGAGCTATCAATGAATGATAAAAATGTTCGGAAAGTCTATTACACAATTAAAATCTGATTAGATGCTGAGATGATTTAACAGTGCTGATGACAATCAAACAGGTAAGTAGATGAATGTATAGACATACTCTCACACTACGAATCATTACAGGCCAAGCTCCGCATCCTTAACATCTTTTCTTCCATGATGAACATTGTGATGGGTTGATACCGACGAATCAATATCTATAATTGATACCCCCTTTTCTGTTTTCTTCCTCCTAAGTTATCTTCTACAAAAGATAGTCTACTCTTGCCGAACACGGCATTTTTTTTTTCCAGTCAGGAGGGGTTCCCACAAGGAATGTATTCTTGTTCATCCATACAAGATGATAGCTGATCTAGCTCCATCGATATTCCCCACCTCCACGCACTGATTCAATGGCTCATTCTTGAGTCCCCGGTTTTAAACCATCCGAAGAATAGAATTTCGTCAATGAACTCCTAGCACATGAGAAGTACCTTGCCTTGAGCGATAGAAGATTAGAAGAAACGTAGGAAGCTATCTCGTAGTTCACGATGGCTGTATTTCCCGGAATCAGTTGGAATCTGTATCCTTTTAAGATGGTGCTGGGTTGGTTCGATGACCGCCCAGATGATCAAATAGTATTATCACCACCACCATGTGCCGATCGCCTGGGGATCGATTGCGTTAATGGTGGTGTTCATTGGACATGTGCGAGATCCTTGAGCGTATGTATATTCAACAGCCCAAAGAACCTGTCAGGATGGATCCTTAGGAATCCTATGATAAGCCTGACCGATTCTGTTAAGATGACATGGTACCGGTATAGCTTTATCCAGAATCAATCCATTGGTATGATATCTAAACACAATCAAGCCATCAGAAACCTTTCCCATGACCTTCCTTTTCGTAGAAAGCTTCCATGCGCTTCACAATTTCGTCCAGAGCCGCCAGCCATTTGTCCAACTCTTCGTTCAGCTTCTCCTGGGATGCCGGAGCGCCGCCTTCTGGATCAGCTGCAAGCTTCGCGTAGAAATCAGCGCGGTAAGGGCAAGCCTTCATGGCAACCTGGTTATCACCGTCAAATATCACCGCGAGTTCCGATGTTAGGTGTGGATACACTTACCGAAAAGATGCCTTTGACGACAAAGTTATGGAATTTCTTCAGAGTGCCCTCGTAGGATTTTGTGAATGCTGCCGAGAGTTCCTCCGATTTGTTTGCCTGTGAGTTCTGGAGGGCCTTGCAGGTGAAGGATAGCCCGCGAAGTAGCCACATGAGCCCCTCTGTAGCGGTACGCTTCTTTTCCACTTTCTCATTTTCCACGAGCTGTTCAAGTGTAGTGGATCTTGAGGGATCTGTATCGTAGCGGGCTCTGACTTTCTATAGACTCCCTCTCAGCCGATAACTTTATCAGGTCATGAAACAGCTTACCGCGATGTTTCCTTTCAGATCGCTCTGAACCATAGAGAACGCGGCAGATCCAAGAAGATCTACAAATCGAGTATTCCCGCTTAACCATAAGTTTGGTTATCTCCAGTAAAACGTACCAAAAAGGCCCACAAGTCCCTGTGAAGCTTCCAAAAATGCGAGTGTGTCAACGCCAGCATCAGTGACTGGGACATCTGCGAAAGACTGATCGAAACTGTTTTATCAAAGTCAAATGTAAAGCCTTCAGGTCTTACCTTAACGGTCTCAAGATATGGCGCCATGATAGAAATACGGTATGTGTGTGAGGTGGATGGTAGGAGTAGATGTAAATAACTACCAGATCAGTTCGAATTCATGATAGGTGGTATCATTGTAGATACCGGCCCGGAACATCTAATCAAGCGTATCGTCTTATCTAATTCTGCATGATCAAGTCGAACATCATAGCAATTTACCTCCCTTACTACCAACATGCCCCACGCTGATTCTTCGCTCGTCCCAGGAAGGTCTGTGTCGAGAAGAGAGCCGAGTATTGATATTGGATGAATCTAATACACCAATTTACTAGTATCAACACCAAGGCAGAGTTTTGGATCCATGTCCATACACAATTAGCCTACTTGCTTGACGGTCAACGTAACTGGGTATGTTTGAAACATATCAAGCAACCATCTTTGACTCGGAGACATAATACAGGTCACAAATCTGGCAAATTCTTCTTCCCTCATATATAGCTCGCTTCTTGCTTTCCCAATGTATTTTGGGGCTGACAATAACAAAGCTGTGAACTGGTGTGGTTAGTCTCCAAATTCCCCGAGGCTGCGCTGGGGCCATCCCTCAGACTGGAAAAAAGGTGTCAATCAGCTGACCTTGTCGTGTTAGGGTTCTATGTGGATTCACAGCTGTTCCCCTTTCCTCGTGGAACAACGGCGCCCAACCCTGACGCTATCAATCCGAAGAGGCTGTTGCTAGGTCCATTTTGTGGGAAACCAGCCTGTCAATTTATCAACGTTGACCCCAAGAGCGCCCGAGGTGTATGCGCAGACGCCTTCCTTCAACGACAGACACTGGTCATCCCAGATGTAAATTCATATCCAGGGCACATCGCGTGCGACGGAGAAACCAAGAGCGAAATTGTGTGTCCATTGTTTCTACTTCAAGAAGATGGAAGTCAATTACCCGTGGGCGTGTTGGATTTGGATTGCCTAGCCCCGGCTGCGTTTGACGAGGAGGATAAACTTGGATTAGAGAGGATATCCAGACTTATAGCTAGTGCTTGTGATTGGTGAATGACAAGGGAATGGAACAGCTACGAAGCGTAGTATCACTGCTTCCGGATCTAACCACTCTTTTGCCAGGCCAAAAACTCATCATGCAATTTCTTCTGCTCCATCCATTCCTTTTGCACCTTTTTGGCCTGATTTTTGCTGAGTTCCTTTCCTTCACCATCAGTTAGAGGTATACCATCATGGTTCCATGAACTATATAACCCTTCGGCGATGATCGGTGGTTTGAACATCTGCTGTGGGGTCACACGACCTTTCTCCAGTTTTCGTATTCGCTTCTGACGCTCGGCTTCGACGGAAGCTGCCTTCTTGGCTGCTTTGGCCTCGATTTGTGCCCGTTTTTCGTCACGCGCTTTGATGAGTTCCGCGGGAGGAACAAGCTTCACAAGGGCTTTCCCATCTGTCAATGAAGGGGTTAGATGATGATGGTTACATGCCAGAATAAATCGACTCACCTTCTTGATCATCTAGAGCCACGCCCAGTGGGACCAAATCAACGTCACGAAGTTTGTCGCATAGTGCCAAGATATCTTTTAGAGCGGTCTCGCTCTTTTGCATCGCCAAACGCCGAACACCATCGCGGAATGACGAGAGGGATCGGAGATATGGCATAAGAGTTTCTTCTCGCTATGAAGTACAATCAGTCTGATGGTTAAGGGAGAAAAAAAATACCAAACCAACATTGATGTTGCCGTCTCCTAAATTGTCCTGACCCCACCCTATCTCTGACGTTTCTCCTTCGCCAAGGCCGAACATGCGAAGCATTTGGCCCACCCAGCGGGCGACATTCTCTACAACTCCGACGTTCAGTCCTTTGCCTCGGGAGTTGATGTACACATTTGTCTTAGATACGAGGTCCCGTAAAGTATCAATGGCGGCCGGGGTATTAAAAGAGTCGCAAAGCGCCGCCCTGAAAGCCGCTTGACTCTCATGAAAGCTGAATAGGCAAAAAGGTAAATATAAGTTTCGCGATTTAAACGGCAACCAACACTCTACCTTGATGTCAATTCATGCTCTTGGTTTTCGTAATGATGATAACCATCGGATTGCGTTACATCTGCGCGCGCCTGGTTCACGAGTGCCTTGACCACAGTGAAAAAATTCTATTGGTGAAAAATGCGTCTGTCAGTTGTCAAGGAACACATGTCGGACCGGCAAGAGACTGACATTTAACGTAAGTTCGATGTTACGGACTTCCCCTGTCATCAGTGATTCCGAGAAATCAACTTTTGCATTCCAGAGCTGTGTTAGGAATGCAAGGCGTAACTGTCGAGCACTGTATTTTTCTAGAATTTCCTATGAGGAAATGAGCTAGCATGACACTTTGATTAGTCTTAGGAAAGGCTCACATCAATTGTAATGAAATTTTTCAGCGATTTGCTCATTTTAAGCCCTTCAATATGGAGATGCCCCGTATGGATAAAATAGTTGACCCACGATCCACACTTATGATAAGCCTACAAAAGCGAATCAATCAAAGGTTCCTTATAGACAATATCATTTACCTCTGATTGGGCCATCTCATTGTCATGATGCGGGAAGGCCAAATCAATGCCTCCCGAGTGAATATCCATATTGTCACCAAGTATTGCACTCGCCATGACGGAGCATTCGATGTGCCAGCCGGGGCGGCCCATTCCCCAAGGAGAGGGCCATGAAGGTTCTCCAGGCTTTGACGCTTTCCAAAGTGCGAAATCGGAGCTAGATCGGCGCCCTACCTTGGTTGATAGGTCGCCTATGGGCCGATGAGATGGAGGGAGATAACAGGTGAATAGACAATCCTACCTTCTCCCCCTTCTAGTAACTCCCGATTTCCTTTGCTCCAAGGTTCCAATTTGGCGTAATCATGCCCATCCGCCCGGTCAAAAGTCAGAGTATCGAAGTATACACTTCCTTCGGCTTCATAACCGTACCCATTTTGGATGATCCTTTCCACAAATGCGACAATCTCAGGAACGTATTCCGTCACACGGGTAAGCGTATCAGGGTCGCGCACTCTCAAACGAGCCATATCCTTGAAAAATTGGCCTTCCCAATGAGCAGCTAGAGCTCGGGATATCGCGGGATCGGTGACCGTAGCATAGTACTAATTCAAACTTCTGTCAAAGCAAAGGTGAACAAGCAGAATGAAGAGCGGACCTGTGAATCCAAGGATTGAGCTAGAATATCCTTCGAATCGTCGATCAGCCGATGCGCCGTATCTAGCTCAGTCAGTCCACCCTCCAGGTGTGATTTAGCGAGTTGGATAGCGGCCAGAGTGCGAGCCTACATATTATCAAAATGCCGGCCTAGGGTTCAATAGTAACGTCATAGTAACACACCGCGGAGGAGAAATACATGTCGAATTTTTCATCTCTTCGGAGGCATTCTTCTTTCCAAGCTTTGTCTTGAATAAGCACGGCAAGTTGAGTCCATGCTTGGTCTTCCCTTCCTTCTGTGGGACGCAGGTCCTGGGGAAGTCCCCTCCCAACCTTCTCTCGAATGTGAACCCGCCAGGATGATTCAATTTGGGCGATCAGGTCAGATGACAGGGCTGTTGTCTCTGCACGAAAAGTATCTAGGAGATGGTTTTGACGGGCTCTTTGGATTATCTTGTGGTATTGATTAGTGGGAGATGGTGAATCAAGCTGCGATACTCACTTTATCATCGATATCTGTGATATTCATCACAAAATGAACATCGTATCCAAAGTAGTCCGTCATGATGCGTCGTAGAACATCCTGAGTTACATAGTTTCTAGTGAGTGACCCGTCGGATCAGATCACTTATAGAGGTAATATAATATTGACAACCCACCTGGCATGTCCCATGTGTGAGGCATCATACACTGTGGGGCCACAATTGTACCACTTCACATGGCGCCCGTTCCGGGGTACAAATTCTGTCTAAGTTACAATATGAGAATCGAACGATCCGACACCAAGAAGCAGATAACTGACTTTCGAGCGTGTTAGTGAGTTATATATTTTAAGAACAGGCTCGGCTGTCTGGTTTTGTGGCAAATTCCATGCTGGTTGTTGTATAGACATGCGGGATTTAGATTCTAAGTTCCGTAAAGTGGTTGTATACGTTCTCCTTCGAAAGATTGTGGAAGAAAGAGACCGAGTGGCCCAAGCCAGAGTCATAGGTAGTCACTTCCAAATCGAGAAGTTGTTGGCGACCACGTGGGCCGCGTCTACTTGTCCATGCTTGTACTTGTGGTGGCATGTTTTAATTATCATGATCATCACTGGTACATACAACACATGTAATCCACGCCCACCTCGAGCTCGAAATCACCACTTGGCTCTCGAAACACACATTCTGGTGCTTCTCTGTTCTCATGTTCATCTGTCCGTGTCAAGAATCGTATCTGTTGGCTCCGGTAACATATCAAGATCCTTTATAATGATCAAAATATATCGATCCACTGACCGCTCTTCGTATTGATTCGATATTAATTGAGCTTCGTCCAATAGGGTCTAACTTCTTTGGCTTCTCGCAGCTCTCGCATAGTTATATATAACTTTCTGCCACTCTTGTGGGTACATCACATCGATGTATCCTTGATAAGTATAAACGTAGCCCAGGCCCCCAACTTGAACATCATACCATCGCTACAAATCAGACTTTGGGCGGTTTACTGGATCGCATCTGGCTCGGCCCCACCGAGCGATCGCCACGATCCCATTCATCTCTCTCACTATTGTAATTTATTATTATGGTCTTGTTTTTGAGGAATAAAAAAAATATTATACTTTCGGTAAGTTTTATTCCCCCCCTTCTTCGGTCTCACGATAATTCTATATGCAATCTTGACACCTTTCCAAACAATTCTCCGAATCATTCGCAAGTCTCGACAACAATAGAATTATGGTCGGCTGCCCAATGCTAATGTGACTTAAGATAGGACAAATGCCTTCGTCAATATAACTCCATACAGACCCTGGTCCGACCGAACTAGTATCCCAGAAGGAATGCCTAAATCTAGACTTGTCATATAGGTTTACTTTTCCGAGTGCTGTAGACGTGCGCAATACTTTACATAGATAAGTGCATATGACAATGTCTCGGCACATGAATGTGATATTTCCGTTCGCGGGAGATTTTACCAAGTTTTCGTCAGTTTTGCTAACCTGCAAACTCCCACAGCCGGTTAAAGGCCCACATGCGGGGCAATGGGCTCTTAGTTTGGCCTGTTCCGCCGGTTCCCTGACATGTCCCTAAAACTTAATCGTGACATTCCTGTCGTTCCTCAGCGCCTAATGTGTCGTGTTGTGTGCACAGCAACCCCATCAGCTCACTTGGTGAACTGGTCCACTGGATAGGTTTCGTTACCTTACCCTTTTAGAGCAGGGCATCTTGTTCCGCTTCAGGATCAGATAAACGTTAAGCTTAGCTCCTGATCATCATTATAATAGCACTTGGTTGTATAAAAAGCCCTCCAATACTCAGGACTACCCCACTCCAGTTTGGACTCGACACAACCCACTGGCACCATCTACATGCAGCAGCAACCGACCTGCACTGGACTTCGGGTGAGGACCCCCACAGATGCTCACGTTATATTCCATGCTGTGTCGTTGAATCTACTGCCTATGGTGTCACGACGACTGGACACCGAAGAGCGTCGAGCTATTTCATCTGGGTGCGTTTATGTCTGGGAAGAAAGAGGACCAAACGCAGAAGCAACAGGAGTAAGGAACTTCAACTAAGCATGTGCTCGCATCGTAATAATAATCAGTTTCAGTTGGGAATAGAGCGCTGGACAGATTCCATTCGATGGGGTCCAAGCCGTGTGAGGGATGTGAGTTAATGTAATATATTCTCGTGACCCGGATACTAATTATGTGTGGCAGGAGTTTCTCTATTATCACGAGAGAGAAGCCACCCTTGCAGACAGAGAGTTCGCGTATGATTCGGACACCATGTCAGTTTGCCTTTTGTATTGGCTATCACGGGGGGTCTGACACAGCACAGGTCACCGAGCCGCTCCGCGCCTATCAATGGTCTACATCGAGATAATTTAATTAAGCAAACTTATTCCGTCTTCGTCGAGACTCCGAGAGGCCGTCGCAAGTGGCACCTCAGTTAGTTAACTTTTCTTTCGATAACAGTGATTGCTGATGTTCAGTGGTATGATATCAGTTGCCTATTTTACGCAGGAAACTCTTGATTTCCTCCGTACCATCGATGATTTCCATCAGCTGGCTTCGTTGGCCGTTCCCCCGGGAAAATACAAAACAGCTCGCTCCGCTAAAAACTTCAAGATCTATACGTCCCTCCCCAATGTTGATCGTGGCATGGGACCAGGCTGCGGGCATCCACATATCTACCCCATTGGTGTACGTAGGCCTACACAAAGTGTGTCCGGCGTCCTCGCACCTCTGGCTTATTTACAAAACATTCCCCCTCCTCGTCGACATCCCCTGGATGAAAAGGCCTTGATGTCTTTCGTTCCAGGACTTTATTAGTTAATGATTTATATAATGATACGGTTATAATTTTTGTAGCACTCTCCCGTGGACGTTAACGTTAGTCTCGACGACTTTTTTCTTACTTAGCACCCGCTATCGTCTGCAGACTCTGGAAAGATGTAGATCTCACAATATCGTGCAATAATACAGACCGATGTTGGATCGGAACCGGTTTGAGGCGATGAAGGACCAGTAGGCTGTAAGACGTCTGAAATCGAAAAAAAAAAAAGCAGCCATTCGGGATGACCAAATAGGCGTGCTTCGAATCGGTGAGATCAATGCAGAATGTGGAGAAGCGGTCAAAGCCTAGACATTGTCCAAAAAGATAAGAACGAGGTCGCAAAGGTCACCTCCGTGCTTTGAGGGATCGAGTCACCCGAGGCGGAGATTTGGATCATGAATTTATTCACGCGTTTATAGGCGAAAGGGCCTGAAGCATGGCAAGTTGGAACGCGGACGAAACCAAGAAGATGCGTAGCTGCACAGAGCATGAATAACGATGAAGGAGTTCGCCAAGTTGCCGGCCCGTGCGCGGAGACTGGGCCAGTGCTAGTATACCTACAGTCCGCTCAGCTCAACCCGGTGTGGTTTTTGTTTTGAACACCAGGATTAGGCCACAAAACAGAAGCAAAAACGGTTGAGATTGGGACCGAAGTGAAAAGTGGCTCGTATTCAGTTCTACGCTCCCATTTCTTGAGCCCACCAACATGTGCTGCCACTTCAGGGCATTTCCGTGGAATGTATTACGACATCCTGATTTGTTTGGTTCAGAGTGAGCATCGTCATCGCTTTCGCGCCACCATCGCTTAAGTCACTATTCCCATTGGTCCATGTTGTTTCCCACCAAATTCCGCCGAGCTATTCCTAAAAAGAAGTCCTCTGGTCGTTTGTCGAGCAGTTTTAAGCCATCCGCAATCAAACCCAAGTGAATAGCGTACGTTTCGGACGCCGTTGTACGTTCATGATCATTACAATCCTTAAAATCACCGGTTTTGATCAAAAGACCGAGAGAGAGTATTAGAGTGATTAGAGTTATGGGCGAAATCGAGATTACTGGGCGGCGCCAAGTAGCCGGGTCTTTGGGTGTGAACCGATGTCAAAAATTGAACAAAGGTCAAAGGCGGAAATGAACCTGGTTGGAAAACGGTCCAATTAATCATTAGGGTGCTTCTTCAGGAGACCTTCCAGTACATTCTTTCCTCAAAACATGCGGCTTTGATTCAGGTGTCGTGCATTAAACGCGGTTTACATAGCTCGTCCTTTTCTTCCTAGGCTGGTCTTGGTTTCTGGCTTCGCTTGCGGATATGCAGCGCCCTACATGTACTAACGTTCGCATCCGTTCAACTCAAGATGCGCACAAGATCTTCTTCGCGATACAACAAGGATTTCTGCACATGGTCACCAGACGACTTGATGCTGAGGAACGACAAGCACTCACCACGGGGTGTGTCTATGCTTGGGAGGAACGGGGGCCTCATACCGAAATCACAGGATTGGGGATTGAGAGATTTACTGAAGGAAGAAGATGGAGTCCATCACGCGTTCGAGATGTTGGTCAATTTTCTGATAAATATGTGTAAGTTGACTGACTTCTCTGTTGCAGGAATTCTTATTTTATTATGAAAAGTATTCACCTATTGTAGACGTGAATAATCCTAGGTACGTTTGATTATCAACTACCTCTAGCCTTTGAATGCGAGCGGCTCCGCAGTGCTTCTCTGGAAAGACAACCTCCCCGCGACTGGGATCCACTTGTCAAACAAACCTATTCCGTCTGGGTCGAAACTGAGAGGGGCCGCAGAAAATGGCATCTGAGTAAGTTTTGTCAGGTACCCCCTGATTGACCTAACTACTTTTTCTCCCAGCTGCCTATTTTACACAAACCACAGTCGATGATTTAGGCACTATCGATGATATCTTGGGTGTTCAGGAGCTTGTCCCGCCTCCTGGACTCTTCAAGAGCACAAGGGTTGCCAAAGGCCGCGGAAAAGCAGGTGAATCACCAGCACAGACGAGTGATACCTCGTCAAAACCGCCGACCACCGTGACGCGAACATATGCTCCTTTTCCAACCCTTTCCAATCGTTATCCATCGCAATCAGAGTCGCCGCCTGCCTCCGAATCAATCATGATGTATGAACCATATGAGAATATAGCTTATACTGGATATGCTAATTCCGATGCTCGCACCCCGCGATATACCTCGCCTCCAGCACCAGCACCAGCACCGTCCCAACATCACGAATCAGTATCGCCGATATCGCCTTCCCAGCTCAACCATTTCACTCAATATAGCCCCACCTCTGCCACTGCAACCTATCCTCCGCCAATCTCTACCTTTCATCCGATACCCTCACCTAGCGCCCAAGCTCAAGGGCGGCGAAGCCCCATAACGCCAAACGTGCCGACTCAGTCTGCGCCTTACGAGCCGTCCTCACACCACCAATCGCCTTCGACATATTCAGCCATCCCACATGCGCAGCGTTCCCCATCTCTGACATACCCAACCAGCGCATCTATTCAATCAGATTACCCTGATGGTCCTTCTCGCCTCTATTCACCGAAGAACCTCCCTCTGCCACATCACGACCGGATGCAAGCTCCAGCTTCGACATATTCTTATCCCGAGACCACCTCCCAGTATATACCTCCGGAACATCAGGAGACCCTTCCGCCTCTTCACACTACCCTTTCAAACTACGCTGACCTCATTCCGTCGGCTACTGTACCACTATATGATGCCCAGCATCAAGTCCGGCCCATTTCGGAACATACGGCTCCATCGTACGAATTACTACCAGGGGATCCTAGGACCTCTGAAGGACGTCGAAGTAGCATCGGACCTGATCGGGATCTCGCTCCTATCTACGCTTTAACAAGAGCCCATCCGTATCGACGCGATCCGCTAGATGACAAGACATTGAGACTCCTCACACCTCGCTCATCATGATCAATGTCGTTGTACGTGGACTCTGAAAACCCCTAAACATGCCTATCCATATCCTATCAAACACACATGTGTATCAATAGCTGTTACCATACACAGATCATTCAAATGCGTTGTTATCTTATCTCGATTTGTTCTCTATATAAGCGATGAATTGTGAGAACATGTTCGGCAATCCTCAGTGACTGGTTAGATGGTGAACACCAGATAAAGAACTACTTTATTCCATTCAGCAATTGTGTTATTGTGGCTATTCAAATGAAGCTGGGACAGGAAATTTCATTCCTAGATTAGGGCTTAGATACGACATGCGATTGGAGAGCGGGGGGATGATGTGAATGTGTATAGGTTATGATGACCAGTTGTAGATCTCGACGAAAAAGAATACTTATGCCATGATGAAAGAAAAACAGGATGAACGCGAGCAAAACATGAGGAGGCAGCGATAAGATATGAATCACCATTCGAATTCCCTGGATATAGTAAGCCCGATGAGACCAGATAGTTGCGAAAATCCATGCATCGTACCCTGTGCATTTTGCAAAAAGATAATCTCTGCCGTTGATGTGTATCATTCCGTCTTTCAGAATGCATTTCCACTTGTTCTTTACTCGGGCAACCTGAATCCAGCAATCTGTGACGTATCAATTGAGTAGACAATGAAAACAACCTACCTTGTCGTAAGTACAGAATACAATGTCGGTTTCGCCACCCGCTCCGTCCTCGGCATCTTCCTCACCCTCGGTATCGGAATCGTCGAGGTCGCTATTGATTGCCTCTGAGTCATGCTGTAGAGCAGAAGACGTTGAGGCTACAGGCTGCGGGAGTGATGGATGAGATGTTCGTGGAGCGAACGCTTGTGAAGGGGGTGGTGAGGAATCTTCGTCTCCAGAGGATTCCGACGGTCCATCCACTTGGGGTATTCGCGTCGCAGGTTGAGCCGGCGATTGTTGTGTTTGTGACTGTGTACCGGCAGGGGGAGCGTACGTACGTGCTCCTGGGGGTAGAGGTTGTGGCTGCGGCTGCAACGGACGAGGAAAACTCATAACACCAGTCTGTCCCCCAGGATGAGGTGCCACTGGTCTCTGACCATTGATAACTGGTCCGGGTAACGGAGGAGGGTTATACATGCTCATTGGTGCGAGGATATATCTAGCGTCTACAGGTTCAGATTTGACCACAGGTTGTCCAGGTTGTTGAGGGGGTGGCGGAAGGCCATAAGGATTATGTGCCGTAGCATAGTGAGGCATCATGTGCATTGGATGAGGGGGGTACGGATGATGCTGGGGTTGTTGCTGAGGAACAGGGGCCGGTGCTGGAGTTTCGAACTCGGCAACATGGGATGCTATGACTTTGTTCTCCCATTTCTAAGGAAGTTTCGTTATAACAGGTATTGAAAATGGATGCGTGATCGACATCAAGTTTGTACTTACGTGTTGGAGCTCAGCCAGAACGTCTTCAGCAACGCCGTATTCGTCAAATTCGGGCTTAATGGCGGCAATAACATCATCTATGACAGCTCGATAGATGGCAGGCTCAAGGTCACCAAGATTTCCGGATTAAGCCCAGATGAACTACTACAGACAGGAAATCGGTGAGCAGCTCACCACTATCTTATTTGACATATTCAGACCGCGTCGTCGTTCGTTGACGTCAATGCTGAAAGTTATATACCACGACGGGGCGCTGCGCGGGGAGATGGTGGGGGGGTGAGAAGGTCCCTTTTATACTTGATGTGAGTCACAGAAATCGCAGGAGATTTCAAACTCCGACATATGATTCACTTGAATTATTCCCACGCACGGACCAGTCAATGACGAAGCTTAGCGTGTTGCAATCCATCTTGTGATGCTCCGAGCTCGGTGGGTTTAGCATTGAATATGACGCATTCAGTGGATCTCTTCAGCTCCGCAAAGAGTCGACTTAAAAGTGCCTCGCCTTGCAATGACATCGCCACCAATTCAAAATGCCACTGTTCAAGTCAAATCCTGAACCCACTAACACTGTCGACTCTCACCATCGCACATCAACTTCAACTTCTCCATCCCGCAAGGGTAGTATTTTTTCCTCGAGGAACCGCTCCGTTTCGCCTGTCTCGTCTTCTACGAATGAGGCCACGGCCCATCGTCGGAATGGTTTTTTTGGCCACCGAAACTCGACGTCGTCTGATGATTTGTCCAGTTCCGGTCGAAAAGGCAGTATAGAAAGTGGAAGCGTTGGTGGATTCTTTGGCATGGGCAGCAAGAACAGCATTGGTCGCGATCCTACCATTTTGAAAGCGCGGGAAAAGGTCACCAATGCAGAAGCTGCCGAGAGAGATGCAGATAGAGCTTTAATACAAGCCCGGGAAATGGTCAAAGAAGCTCGGGAACATGTCAAAATGCTCGAACGCGAGGCCCTGGAGGAGTAAGTCCCTTGGATAATTCTTACTTCAGATTTCGAACATCTTCACAGTGCGAGACGCGCCAAGGCTAAACAGGCAGAGGCAAAGATGGTCAGCAAGAGCGCAAGCGGGCTTGGAAGACATGGATGAAGGACACTCTTGAGTAGGAATGTGTGCCAATAAATATACTCATATACCCTTTTACGAGGAAAGCATAAACTTTCACCTCATATAACCACCTGTACATGTTCATTACTATTCGATTCTATTTGCATGGCAAGTTCAGCCTATTCCTGTATGTAGCAATGGACCAGGATTTTTTTTTTTTTTTTTCTTCAACGTTTTTATATACCGCAATACAAAAGTACAGAAGCGGTCACGTGTAACCGTAGTTGTATCAAGTCGAGTCGTGATATGTCCATTATAGGCCGTCATATGAGGCAGGTCTGGATTGCCCCGCCCGTTCCCGGTTGGAGGCGCTCCCTGAGTGGGCCCCCTTGTGAGGGGCCTTAAAATAGTCCCTTGTGGGGAAACGAGAGCAGGTGTCGTAGCAGGGGGGCTCGCCCCCCGCGCCTCTCAATCCGCTTGGTAAATAAGTAGTAGTGCAGCCACCCCTGCCGACAGGTTCACCAGGGGGGCTCATCCCCCTGGAGACCTCCTCAAGAGGAGGTCGACTTAGTCCGGAGAGGCCGAGGCCATGCATGACCGCTCACCCTGGGCCGAAGCCTGGGACTGATGCCTCGGTGTCACGGCTACCCCTCAACAAGAACCTACTTACCGCCCGGTACACCCACCCTACTCTAAACGGGGTTCCCGGAAGACCCCAAAGGCCTCCGGGTTGTCGTGTAGGAAGTTGCTGACTTAGACAAGAGTCAGCGTCCTCCCGGGCCGGGTTTTCCGCTGGTATAGCGGACAGTGCTGGAATACGTGTTCTACGGTCTCCTTTCCGAGTCCGCAGTCGCATTCGTAGGTCTCCTTCTCCTTAAGGAACCTTTGTCTGTATGTGCCAATTGGCGTGTGGCCCGTTAGGGCCTGCGCTAGCCTGATGGTATTACTGGTGTTGGTGGACACCTTTCCGATCCAAGTCCCTCCTTTCAGGTGGCTTGGCAATAGCTGCTTACTCCCTTCATGGAGTGGCAAGAAGTGGGACCCTATGTAAGACTTTTGCTTGGCCAATTCACTCCAAGCATCCGTCATACGCAGAACCGCGTCTGCCCTCGCCTTAGCAAGGGATGTGTGTTTTACTTCTCCGTGTGGAATCTCCGTATTGGAGGCCGCTTCGTGGGCAAGTACGTGTTCGCGCACCTCGCACGCCTTTGGTGTGTGGTGCAGAGTGATACTGGCGTCCGGTTTAACCGTTAGCCAGTAAGCGAGTTTGGCTGATACGTTGGCGGCCCATTTGTGTGCCATGTGATGCGTCGGGTCAACGACCAGTTTGATTGCATTCACGGAGTCTGAGAAGACATCAATTTTCCGGATGTCTAGGTTAGGGATGCCGAGGACCTCGTCCACCCCTTTCGAGATGGCGCAGGCCTCAGCATCGTCCGAAGTGGCATTCCCACAAGGGGCAGTGCCGTTATACAGTATACCGTCCGACCAGACTCTCCAGGCTGAAGTAGCCTGGAGGTCTTCGGACCGCGGAACGGACCCGTCGCATATGATCGCGACTCGTTTTGGGTCATGCTTAGCTTCGTTGATTCGGTTAGTGAGAACTTTCCCGAAATCAGCGAAAGCCTTCTTCCTCTTCTCCTTCTCTTCTTCGGGGGGAGGGGAGGGTCTGATCTCCACCCTCTCGGCCGCCCAGTCAAGTAATCGACTGCCCGGTTGCGCGAGGGGGAACACTGGGGATGCATCATCGCTGCAATCCTCTAGTCAGGCAAATGAATCCATTATCCCGGATTTGATTCTGCGCCTCTTGGCGACAGACATGCAGCTGACTGACAGGTGTGCCTGTCTGTCAATCAAGTTCCTGACTGCGTGGCTCTTGGCCAAAGTCCAGACGCGATAATGGCTCCTCTCCACCAACTTATGGATGTGCAAGTGGATGGGCGGAAGGCCTGCGAGGGTCTCCGGGGCCCCTTTCGGGGTGGTCCTGAAGTTGCCTGTGATCCATAGTGCAGCCTTTCGTTGCATCTTATGGAGTGCTTCGAGGTGCCCTTTGATGCGGGCCCCATCAACGTTCCATAACCGGCATCCATACGTCGCAATTGGAAGTACACAAGACCGGTACAGAGTTCTTTTGTGCACGGGCCTTAAGCCCCGTGTCGAGTTTCCAAGCGCTAACAGGGCCCTGCTTGAGGTCAGGGCCTTGTTCGCGTACATCTCCACGTGTTTCTTGAACGAAAGCGCGCGGTCAAAGTAGAAGCCTAGGTATCTCCACAGGAGCCCCGGTTTCAGAGGGGTGGCCCCTATATAAGGGGCATGGCCGAGATCTATGGTCGGATTGTCATCCGATTTTAGAAGGCTGAAATGGAAGCCCTCTGACTTCGCATGTTCAAGGATCAGGCCCATGGCTCTCGTCATGAGGAAGATGATGTTGTATGCTCTCTTGAGCATCAATGGACCAGGATAGCGCTTGCTCATGTGTTGAGGTTCTGTACACCCTTTTGGTGCACAGCCACGTTGACCTCTTGATATCCCCTCATGTTGCCAAAAAAAAAAAAAAAGAAGCTATGGGATAGATGGAATGCATATCAAGCCTCCTTGACCTCCACACACATCTTATATATCCACCACCTCCGCGACCACGACTCATTGGCCAGTTTGATGGCCAAGTCTCGTAAAGAAACCAAAATCGCTACCCATATAAACACGAGCTATCTTTCGAATTTAAAACCATAGACCTCCTGCTCGTGCACATTTTTGGTGGTCTCAGATCGGTAAAAAAAAACATTATGGACTGTTATAATGCTATTCCTCCATTACCTGGCCACAAATGATACCATCGTCAACGAAATGACCAGCGGTGCACCAGCTATCCCGCCTCGACCAAGGCATCTCGCCGAGAAAAAAAGCGGTCATAATTTGCCCTGATCTACTCTATACTTGGTCAACGTCAGTGTTGTTATTCTGCTTACCGGACCAACTGCAGTTTTGAGCTCAGACGCCCTGTCTTCACTATTCAACGATATCAAACTTGTGCAGATATACATTGAACTTCTCTTCGTCATATGGCCGGGTATGCTGCTATTCCTTGCGGTGTCGATTGTATCCAATAATGACGACTCTACAACTCCATGATGCTGACACTTCAGTCATTCATCATGACTAACTCATCAACTTGACGCAAAAATCTGCTTTATTCGAGCTAGACGTAATTGAACTTACATGGTCCTGCCATCACCTTCCCTTCTTGTCTATGTCTAATGGCCTTTTCGTCAAATCGTGGAACGACAAGAACCCTCTCCTATCCACATCCGAACTAGGCGGACTGATGATTGGATGTACCAACAATTTTGTATGAACTGCGAAGGTTACTTTACTCGATTAGATCCCAGCCTCCTTACAAAATTGGGCGTAATCTGGTTCCCTGGACATGCTGACAAGATCTCGGGTGATTCGTAGTCGCTAACGGGGCTTCTCAGCACTCAATTGTTTGCCCTAACACACCAAGCGACGACCAGAACTAGACGGTAGGACGTGGAGAATATCGGCCCTCGCATTCCGACCACCATATATTCTGTATCAAATTCCTGCACTTTGCAACCAGTGCACACTTTTCGGCGGGTGGGTCCTGGAAATTCATGGTTCGTTGCAACAAAATGGATCCAGGCGAGGCCGTGATGAAACTGGATCTTGATGTGCCACTGCCAGTGTATACTACGCATTTCATTGAAACTAAACTGCGAAGCCGGCAATAATGGCAACTCTTCCAGTCGTGCATTCCAAGAGATAAGGGCGCGCCAGTGGTGGTACATGTATTGATGACGCCTGTCCTTCTATCTAAGAAGTACAGGAAGGGGGCTACCGTTCATGTAACAACGTTACCCGCTCCAACCACGATTCGCCACTGATATGTCAACCGCACATGTCCACATGCACCGATGCTCCCTTTGAACTTTCCATCACATCCCATTGACGAGATGGTTGCCAAATATGGCGGCGGAATTTTTGCCTATATTGCTAACTCAAATTCATCCAAGCCACTAGCAGGCAACTTTGGTGCTGTCGTTTTACTCACCGGATCGACTGGGAATCTGGGTTCAGAAATTCTTGACTTGTTATGCGGGAATAACGTGAAGGTTGCGAAGATTTATGCCTTGAATCGCACGTCGTTGAAAAAATTCATCTTAATGAATGCCGTTAAAATGCCTTGGTGATTGGTGGGAGTATTCCTATACTCCCAAAGCATCTCCATTGGAGTTCTATGCTCCATACTTTGAAGCAGGAAGGGGTTTACGGGGCAGGTGTAAATGATCTGTTTACCACTGAGAGACATTTAACAACAACTTTGATCAGCCTGGAACGCAGCTCCTGACTTTTTTCCCGTCACTTGCTTCAAAGGACCAAGCGGTCATGGCTAGACAACAGGTAGTCGGACATGTTGGTGAGGGCATTGTGTCCATCCAAAAGGCGGAAGGAGTCAGTCCCACTCTACGCATTTTGAAACAACTCAACGCAGAAGATGCGCACCGGTGGGTGGAATTTTGGACGATGTCGCACTTCCTCGCGGAGGAACGACCTAGCGCAAAGCTATGAAGAGACATCCAAGGGCGTGACACCATGACATCCTTTTTAACGGTTCTGGTCTATTAGAAAGACGGGCTGGGGTTCGCTGTGCGTTTCACTAGGAATACATACTATCAATACATTGCGATATTATCCACTCGTCCCTTAAAAATAGGAGCCAGCACCAGCGTATGAGCCTGCAGCTGTAGAACTTGCGGAAGAAGGCGTCGTCTCTACCCCATCCGGTTCAGTCAAAAGTTCCAACTCTTCCGCTTGCCTTCTGATATGTGCGACAGAACCGGGGCCGAAGGCCGGAATTGGAGGCACGAAGGGTTTGGCCGAAATAGCCGTTATTCCAGCAGGGATCCGTGACTGCAGCTCCGCCTGTGTTGGGACTGGCTGGAAGTGAAGCTGACAATGAAAAGAGTTAATTGATGGTGACGGTCAAATCATATAACCACTCACAGAATCATTGAGCTTCTTGTAATACTTATAGAAGACGCCAACACTCGTTAACTCATCATGAACCTTCCGCTTGATTGCTTCCTTCATTTCCCTATCACCTGTCACCGTATTGATCCCCCTCCAACCATCTTTTATTTCCTCTAGCCCCTTCTTCGCCCAAGCCAAGAACCCAACCGCATCACCCCCCTTCTCAGATTTGCCGTTTTCGCCTGCATCCACCCCAAGCCACTTCCTGGATAGCGCTCCATGGAATGCTGCCTCATCTGAAAGGTACTTCCTCAGGTCGGCTGAAACTTCGACATTGCGCTCTGGCGACAACGATGTGCGTCGCCGCCGCCGTTCACCTGTAACTCTGATGAGCGAAAGAGCAGATGTGTAGATTGAGGCGCATTCGAGATGAAGTTTTGCTATGAGTGCAGGAGAAGGATGAGATCGCGGAAGCGGCGGTCCGGGGGCGATGTTGTTGTCGTATGCGGCTTTCGAAAGCAACTTACGGATCGCTAGGCCTTGAGCATCTGCTAGGGCCATCCTGTGGTTTCAAAGACATTAGAGTAAGTTTGAAAAATATGGATATTCACCCACGCACTTCGCGAGAGCAATGTTAACCTCACGGCTGAGATCGGGCGGTTTGGAAGTAATTGCGGGGCTTCCACCTCGGTTGTGCTCCCACTCTGGGATTAATGTGTCTGCGATATATGTGAAGATACCGGATGCTCGACACAGGAGAGTCACAGCAACATTGAGCTGGTCATCCTTCACCTTGCGGTCCACTTCGGAGATGGCGCGATCATGCTCGTATTGGCCGAGTCCCGCGACGGCGGCACGAGCTAGATTCGAGAGTGCGAATCCGTATGTGAGTAATGTGAAGGCTAAGTCCGTGTAGCACCCTGGAAGTGAAATTCGAGGGGATGTATTAAAAACGTTAGCGGAGAGCGTTGTACGCCAGCTAAACGCTAAAGAAGATGATTAGGTTTCCCAGCGGCCAAGAGCGATGAGCGCACACGGTTCAGATTTCAGACCGATCTCATCGTGTGCCAAACAGCCAATTATCCCGCGAAGTTGAGGAATGTAATCTTCCACGGCCTACGTTTCCAGATCATCGCAAGTTCTACGAGGTAAATTAAAGGAGAGAAGTACTGGAGAGATGGTAAACCAACCTTAACGAGCTGTAAAAAATCTTTCTCGTCATGTCCTGTGCGCTTGTTCTCTTTCAGCGCTCCTCGTAGGTTCGCTCGCGTTTGTGTTGCTTCAGGGATATGAACAGTGTATTGTTTGTTGAGTGTCTGGTCAATGCAGAAGTCTGCAAAAGATATGATTCCAGTGGTTGAAAGTTCATGCAGGTACATTGGAAAGATTGTAAAGCAGGGAATATGTTCTAATCGAAATGCTCTATTGATCACGATCATTGGGAATTGAAAAAAAAAAAGTGAGTCGACCCAGGATCGAACTGAGGACCTTCTGTGACCAACGAATGTTAGACAGATGCGATAACCAGCTACGCCATCGACCCTTGACATTGTTTAGGACCAGGCATCAATAATTCTACATCCAAGATGTAGATATGGCAGGATTTTGGTTGGATGGCATGTAGTAATTCATGGCTAGGGCTTCAGACAACACCATTTTTTATAGCCCGTCCAACAACACTGTCCGTCGCCATATGTACTGCTGCCATCGTCTTCGTGATCATCGGGGCAAGAGACGACGCAGAAGGGTGCGGTGCCACCATAGAAGCACCTAGGGGCGGTGAGAATATCACCCAAAGCAGCACCGTGGCCGACGATCGCGGTATGGAGGGTATCGTCGGAAGCCACATGGCTGAGAAAGAGAGAAAGAACAAAGACAGTCACAGGCAACTTCATGATCTGAAGCGAAGAATATCTGCCGTCCGTATCATGTAGTGATAGGTCGTGCACCCACAGGGTGGTTTGATCGGCACAAAAGCGCGTTGTTGAAAAGAGCTTTCGTTTATTGAACCGCGGTGAAATGCAAAGTAGCGAGTGGTCCTGAGTAACAGCACAAAACCAATGAAAAGTAACGAACATGATAGATTACGAGGCCCATTGAAGAAGAGTGTACAGGCATCGCTGGCTCTTATAAGAGTTTTCTGACGATGCCTCGGGGCCATGCTTTGTTTCGTTGCTATGACAAGCTATTTGAGAATAAAAGCAAATTGCCATGTGCTCAAGGAGAGGGATGTATTGCGGGGAAGGACCAACACTCCGAACAGACGTTGTTCACGAGAAAAATAGGAGGATCCCATGTGCTGCATACGTTGCAAATAGGTAGACGACGTAGGTCTCGCCATCCGAAGGTCAAATTAGGCCTTTCGAGTTTCGTGGAAGCTAGTAGAACGGTATCCCTTCCAATACTGATCGCTGGTAGCGAAGTCTCATGATGCACGGTAGCTTGTTGAGTTTCGGAGCAATGCATGGTGACATCGGATTTTGTAGGAGGAGGACAAACGGATTCAAGGTCGGATACTAAGAAAATAATAGCATGCTTCAGAAGGAATGGCAAGGGTCGATGGCGTAGCTGGTTATCGCATCTGTCTAACATTCGTTGGTCACAGAAGGTCCTCAGTTCGATCCTGGGTCGACTCACTTTTTTGTCAAGTTTCTTTTTTTTGTCTGGTTAGCCTTTTGAGGTCAGATTTCGCTACAGCAGAGAGTCATGTCCTCTTTCCAAACGCGCTCACCGTCCAAATTCACCCTGGATATTGGCTTTGCCTTTCCTCTCCTGGTTGCTGGCAGATTTTTACTTTCATTAACAAGACTTCCACATGTATTAAAATACGACCACCAGCTTTCTTCGCCCCTCACATCATACTTCAACTGTGCGTGGCGAACTCAGTACGCGCCTACGAAACAACTCATACTGCTGTAGTACAAGAGGGGATCTATCTGTTCAAGAATGGCGTTGACCCATATTCCGGGGGCGCTTTCAGACACGTATGTAGCCTTCATATCTCCCGCGATCCAGACTTTGACGACGAACTCTACAGTCACCTCTTTTTCTATCCCTCTTCACGACAATGCTTCCTCCATCCGGATTGGGCTCATTAATATTATGGACGTTCGGGGATGCCGTTGGAGCATGGGCTATGATTCAGATCTGGAGGGCAAGGCAGCGGGTTTCGAGCAGCCAACGCGACAGCTTGATTGCAGCCTTGTGTGTGTTTTCTCTGCGTTTGGTGTGAACTAACGTTCGAGCAAATTCCAGATATCTTTTTAACCCGTATCTATTCTTGCCGAGCTTGGCTCATTCAACGTCATCTTTCGATAATGCTCTCATGCTCGTCTCGTTGATGTTCGCCGGCCAAGGTATGATCGCTCCATTCACTGGTCTCGTCACTCACAATATACACGTTGCAGGCCGAGCATCAGCTTGTTTGCTGGCGCTATCTTTCCTCGTCCATATTTCTTTGTCCTCAATATTAGTCCTCGCACCCATCCTACTTCTCCTCATCACAAGTCCTGTATCCCGTCTAGCCTCCCCACAGCCCTTGACTGCTTTGGGTGCTCAGTTTTGGAAACTAGGCCCATTGCTTGCGGAATTCACCGTGTATTTTTCTGCTTTCACCCTTATCTCCACTCTCGTAGCTGGAAACTGGACATGGATACCACAGACTTGGGGCGCCACGTTTGTCATCTACATCCTCTAATTTCGTGTCTCTAATGTCCCCTTTCATGTAGTCTAACCCTTCCCGATCTTACTCCTAACACCGGACTATGGTGGTATTTCTTCACTGAGATGTTCGATCACTTTCGCCCCATGTTCTTGATGGTCTTCTCTGTAAGTTTTCGTCTCGCAGATGGTTGTACTGAACCATTCATTCAATTTCACAGGTACATCTACTCATGTACATTGCACCGATATGCATCAAGTTCCAGTGAGTACTGCAACCTGACGAAGCTCTCCGGTTTATTTGAGCCACTTAGATACGACCCTTTATTCGCCGCATTCTTACTAATAGGCGTTCTGGGGACTTTCAAGTCATATCCCAGCTTATCCGACCCTGGCTTATTCTTGAGCATGATCACTATCTTTCCTGAGCTATACCCATGTACGTATACCAATTATCTTGTAGGGAGTCACCTTAAACATTTACACAGATTTTCGGCACCCCATCGTTACCGCACTACTTCATCTCCACGCATCCCTTCTGATGCCCCTTTTCAATAGTCTCTGGCTTAATCAAGGGACAGGAAATGCTAATTTCTTTTACGCCTCTACCTTGGTCTTCGCATGCTCCAACGGAGCAGCACTGGTCGATTGTATATGGGCGGGACTGCGGATTGCCATTGGCGAGGAAGAGGACGGGTATACAGTTGTGCAAGAATAACTCTACAATCGAAAGTTCGTGTGTGGACATGGTTTGATGTAGTGTTCTATGAGTGATCAAATGGCATCGTGAATCTTGGGAGAAAATACATGGTAGAGATCTAGAGAGGCTCCAGAGGGGGCAGTGGGAGTAGGAGATCCTCCACGATCTGAGGGTCCACAGGGATGTGGGCCTTGCGTAGGTAATCGTCATTCCTACGCGTCAGGATGAGCGCGATCCAAGAGCAAGGTGCCAATGGCTCACGTACCAAAACTGTTGTTTCGTAATTTGGATCAATGTCAATGTATTGGCGACTTATATGAAAGAAAAGAACCTTTGAATAGTGTCGGCTTCCCGAATCGCATCTTGGACTCAAGATTAGTCGACCTGATGACAACGAGAGATTGATATTACTTACAAGATAGTGACGACCCTCTGTCCTTCCGCCCAACCCATCCGCCGAACGAGCTTTACACATGCGACGAGATTACAGGCGCTGCTCGACCCTAGGAAGAGGCCGTCGTTTTTGACCAGGTAGCGGGACATGGAGACGGCTTCTGCATCCGTTATTCTGCAACAATATTAAGTGGAAATGATGCAGGAAAGTATGGTTTGATGATACCGGAATGCATCGTCGATGATTGGAAGTGCAAGATCTATGTTGTTTGTCAACCTGTTGATGCCACTACAGGCCTAGCCGGTCAGGTCGTGTGTCCCTTTCTGAAAGAGGATGGGCACATACATGCCTTCCACGACTGTGTCAACTTGGTGTCTTCGTTTGGTGCCTTCGGTTTCTTTGCGGTCAAACATCACACCGTGCTTTACCTGCAAAGGTCTGTCAGAGGCAACATGGAAGGTGTAGCCGATTTATTCAAACCTTATTGTATAAACCACTTCCCTCGGGGTCAGACAAGGCGACAACGACGTTTTCATCCTTAGACTTGATATATTGACCAATTCCAGCGATTGTTCCACCGGTTCCTGGATGGAAAGACTTGGAGTGTGGATGCAGAATACGCGAGAGGAGTGAGAAGTACCTGCGCCACTCACAAACGCATTCAAGTGCCCATTCGTTTGTCGCCAAATTTCTGGACCAGTGCCATTATAATGTGCCTCATAATTGCTACGGTTCTATATACAATCACGATCAGATGATTCCGCGGAAGAGGGATATTACAGTACTTCAAATTGGTCCGCAAAGTATCCTCTCGGCTTGTTTAAGTATTCATACTTGCTTTGTGGATCTTCCATATCGAAGTCGACGCGTGATGCAGTAGTTGTTACTAGTACAGAAGCAGAGTTAGATTCCACAATATTTGGCCGCTTCTTTTTCGAGTTAGGGCTGTTCTTGTCAGTTGAATCGGAGCGTCCAAATTTCGCAGCTCGCTGCCTCGCGAGATTCTGTACGTGTATAGTCAGTAGACATGGGTTGGGGGGAGTTATGAACGGGACTCACAACATACTGGATGAAAGGAAGCCATGAGTCAAGGGTTCAAAATTGTAGAGTAGGAGGGTTCGCACCTGCTTCTTGTCGACGATACTGGCGGGTCGGACCTTTTCTACATCTGCACCAAGAGCTTTGAGTGCCTTCACCTTCTCTTCCGCCACATCGTCCGGCATGATGATGGCTACCATGATTTGTAAACGGGGCACGAACACTCAAGGCTGTGACCACTTACTACAATCGTATCCCCTGATTCTCGAAACCGTCAGGCTTTATTGTCATCGTCAATATACCACAGATCTCACCTCGCACGAGCAATCGTAGCAATGGAGATGCCCGTCGAGCCCACTGTTCCTTCATAGATACGTGAACCAGTGTGGGGGCGGAGGAGGCCTAGCCGTTCGGCGTCGTCGATCACTGCGAATCGCGTTACTTCAAATTGGTGGGTGGGCCTATGATCCGTCGTCACTCACTTCGGAGGGCGACACGGTCCTTTACGCTACCTCCTGGATTCAGGAACTGGCTCGGATCGTCAGAAAGCGATCACGGAGCACTGATTGAGTACCCACCTCGGCCTTCCCAAGGATTTCGACACCAAGAGCATCACTTAGTGAATTTATTCTGATAAGTGGTGTGTTTCCTTCATTACGGTGTTGCATCAGCGAACGGCCGATGCACTATGGGACAGAGGTGGACATACCTATCAGCCCAGAGACTCCTGACAGTATCTCATCGCTCCGCAGTTCAATAGACCGTGATTCGAATTCAGTGGGGAGGCGTTTTTGGCGACGTCGGCGTGATTGGATATAAAGGTTAAATGATGTTGAGGTCAGCGAGAGCGAGAAGCCAATGAGGACACCATAGAGAACGTGTCTTGTCGTGGACGGGGATGGCCAGCGGATCCATGAAGGGATTTTGAGTGGAAACCAGATCATCGAAGGACTGGATCATGGAATAAAGTTCGAAAGGATCTTTGGCTTCCACTCTGATTATTTATTAATTTACTCAAGTCTGATGTACAATCGTTTTCTCGACTCAGAGCTCGTTGACGCTCAACCCATCGTTCTCGCATCCAGAGTCTCAGCAATTTCCATTGCGAGCCGTTGTCAACCCACGAAACCCCCATAGCCTAGTAATGTATATTCTCTAGGTGGTAGGTAGTACACGCAAGCCCCCGGCCAGAATGATACCCGGAGCCACGATGGTGAACCTGACAGCAGCCTGGCCAGAACTTTCGATATGAACGCTTTGAGAGACCACATGCGCCTTAGTCTTGGTTGTTCAAGCATGTGATGACGCGACTTCCTGACTAAACTCTATGTTGCTACGATCTTCAAGCTCACTAACTTGGACCATCGCCCCCACATTTCTATTCCACCATTCGAAGCGCACCATGACCACAGAATCAATGAAAGCGATTCAGAAGGCGTTCTTGGCCGCGCCCGCTTTTGCTGTTGTCGGAGCATCGAAAGATCAGACAAAATATGGAACGAGGGTACGCCGCAGCCCGAGGAGTGCCAAATTTCGGAGGAATCTTACAAAATAACCGTCAGGTTTTGAACTGGTACAAGGCACGCAACTTTGATATCACACCAGTACACCCCGTAAGTCTCCACGATTGTCCCCTCGTGCCTCGCTTCTTACTGCAGCCGGGTTATCTAGAAAGAAGTAGAGTTGGAGGGCATCAAGACATTAAATAACATCTCACAGTTGCCTTCCCCGACAACAACATCCGTGAGCATCATAACACCCCCAAAGGTGAACCTTGACTCGCTTCCGTCATCTGTAGTCACTACTCTTATGACAACTCCGTAGGTTACTCTTGGTATTCTTCAACAAGCCAAAGAGTTGTCCATTCCTGCGCTCTGGCTTCAGCCAGGGGCTGAGGACGCCGCCGTCATCGACTACGTCAAAGAGAACGAGATGAGTGACCGTGTTATCTATGGGGGCCCGTGCATTTTAGTCGAGGGGGACGGGGTCCGAAGTATGTTATAATTTTGCAAAGCTTCTAAAGGCATGACTATCGCACATCGTATCATTGAAGCACTACACTCATAACACTATATTTTTCGATAAGAATCTCTAATTTATCATGGTGTGCCTTGCGCCGTCCGCGGAAGTGAGTGCACTACATAGTATCGAGTATCTTGGACAGTGGTCGTTGTCCCGATCACGTCAAGCAAAGTTGTTATTTAGGGCCCTATTTAAACAGCGCACCAAGGAGGCTGGAACGTCCAGCCTTTTTTACTCCCCAGATTATCGGCAACTTTGTCACTGCTTTTACTCAAGGATCTTACATGATGTCCGCCACAGCAATAAGATTGAAACAGGAACGATTTCTCGCTGCTTCACATTTTGCGGTCGTCGGGGCGTCCCAAGATCAGTCAAGGCGAGCTTCGAAGGTAACTGGTGATGGTCATTATTAGGATAAAATCTGACGCTAAACATTTGTAGGTGCTGGGGTGGTACCGTGACAAACATATGAATGTCATCCTGGTGCATCCAGTGGGAGGCATTCCAATACCATTGTGACATCTTCTAATCCGTGGCCCTAGAAGGTTAAACAATTAGATGGGATAAACGCTGTACCCTCACTATATAGCCTTCCTTCCCCAACAACAACAGCCATTAGCATCTCAACTGTACCCTTCGTATGTTACCTGTCTTGATCATGGGCCCATTGTTTAGCTTACATTGCCTTACAGATAACACTCTCACTAATAAAGCAAGCTAGCTCAATATCTGTTCATTCAATATGGATCCAGCCCGGTGCATGTGATTCCTCAGTAATACAATACATCGAAGAGAACAATTTATACGAGAAGGTCATCTGGGGGGGGCCGTGTATACTGGAGGAAGGTGATGAGATTGTGGGGGACCAATGGTTCCATGAGATACATGAACAAACTTGATATCTACAACATAGACAACGGATGATAATGCGTCTGCTATTTGGAATCTTCGATATGTACTGCCGCGACGCGCCAAATCACGCGGGAGGTACATCGCTACACGTGACACTGAAACCTGTCAGGTAATTTTGGAGGCAGCTTGCTTAAGCTCAACATTTTTATGTACAGAAACATTGCTCCCTTCCGTGCAACGATGCCCATATAGCCAGTTAAAACGACAGCACCCCATTATTCACGACTCGCGGCACCACCAATAACACCCAATTTGGCATCGATTGCTTTGGAATCACTCTCGTGATACTGGTTGCGACGGGAAAAGTTCAAGGAGAAATCAGCGACGACAACGAGCGCATCCGTCACCTCAATTGATGTTATAACAGGACCATTGACTAAATAACAAACGATCAAGGCACTGCAGTGTCTCTAGAATAGCATATTAGTCCCTACTTTGGGTTGATGCTGACCACTCCAGCTAGGCTCCACTACTTCTCCCCACGTTCCCTACATCGTCTACAGTGACCCGCCATGTTACATTCACTTTCGTTCTTTTTACTGCTTGTACCGACGGTTGTTGTTGTTTCCGACTTGACTCAGGGCTTGGTTTTGAGAGGCTCTGAGGGCTCCCCATCGGTGGCCGCCGTGGCGGAACCAATGGTTTCCACTGCGTGGTACGCTGGCTGGCATGTCACAGATTTCCCCTTGTCCGCCATAAACTGGTCGAAATATACCCAAATGACTTATGCCTTCGCGTGAGTTCACCATTCTTCCGATAAGGCGAAGTCATTAACGAACTCCCCTAGCGTAACGACCCCAGATCCTGCCATGATATCCGTCGTGGAGTTAGACGAAATCTTGATACCTCAATTTGTAGCTGCCGCGCACAAGAACGTGAGTGTAAGACTACTTCAAAGGCTGTAGTTGATATTGTTTGTGTTTATC
Source organism: Collybia mongolica (assembly GCA_013420905.1). NCBI lineage: Eukaryota > Fungi > Basidiomycota > Agaricomycetes > Agaricales > Clitocybaceae > Collybia > Collybia mongolica. The sequence continues at coordinate 3,586,083 of JAAXNY010000004.1, forward strand.
AGAAAGTCAAAGCAAGCTTGTCGATTGGGGGATGGACGGGTTCAAGATGGTTCTCCTCCAACGTTGGCTCTGCCCGAAACCGAACTGCGTTTGTGAAGTCGGTGAATGGGCTTATCAAAAAGTACAAGTTAGACGGAGTTGACTTTGAGTGCGTGAACTTCTCTAGCTTTCGTCTGATTTCCACAACTAAGCAAAATAGTTGGGAATATCCTGGCCGTCAAGGCATAGGTTGCAATCTCGTCAACTCGAACGATACGGCCCACTTTCTCTCTTTTCTTCAGGAACTCCGGCAATCCCTCAGTTCTAATGTAACCCTCTCGGCCGCAACGGATGTAACACCATTTGTGGGGCCATCCGGAACCCCTTCTCCGGATATTTCGGAGTTTAGCAAAGTCCTTGATTACATCGCCATCATGAACTATGACCTCAAATCAACTCCCTCGACAGGTGCTGGCCCGAATGCTCCTTTAGATGATGCCTGTGCACCTTCAGGTAGCCAATTTGGCTCGGCCGCTTCAGCCGTCTCCGCTTGGACAGCCGCCGGCATGCCATTCGATAAAATCGTCTTGGGAGTCCCTGCATATGGACACTCCTACCGCGTTGCCCCTGCCGATGCTTTTGTGAGAGGGTCGAACACAACGCTAGCGCCGTTCCCATCCTATGACTCAAATAATAAGCCTCCTGGAGACAAGTGGAATGGCGAGGGCGGCCCGGATATATGTGGTGTTTACCAACCCCCAGGCGGGGTCTACGCGTATCCAAGTCTGGTCGAGGATGGATTTCTGAATTCAGATGGATCTGTCAAAGACGGGATTGCGTATCGATATGATGACTGTAGCGAAACTGTCAGCACCCTCTGTCCTTCATCATTTCGTTCTGACAATTTTCACCAAAGCCGTATGTCTATAATCCTGAAACCGAGACCCTGGTAACGTTCGACAATCCGCAGTCGTTCGCTTCGAAAGGTGACTTTATCAAAACGATGGGCTTAAAAGGCTTCGCCATGTGGGAGGCAGCTGGCGATCCAAATAACATCTTGATCAACGCAATCCGTGAGTATCGGGGTTGTGAGGATCTTGCCTCATGTCTGAGTATATCTTTACAGTTAACGGAACGATGAATGGTGCTCCACGTACCCCAAAGTCGCCTGCCCCGGGAGCAACGACTTCGTCGAAATCATCAGGTTCTAGCAGCCTTTCTTGGCCTCGTCCATACCTAGTGGTGAACGGGATGGGACTAATTTCAGTACCTGGGCTCGTAATGTGTGGTTGGGCTTTGCTCTAAATGGAAACGTTAACATGCATGTATACTTCCCCACATGGGCAGAAGGCATCGGAGGAGTCTCGGACGTTAAGGATTTGACTTTGTGCCCTTTTTGGGGTTCCATCGTGGGTTCATCGTGTTTTGTAGGAAAGCCAGTTCGTTGGAGCCACATTCCCCTGCATTAATCCCTCCCAAGATTTTTCTTCTACCACATTCTGCTCATGTACAGTTATATCAGTTCCCCGGCGGCCCTTAGCGGAGCCGATAATTTTTGGGTTTCAAGAATTATCGCATAAAGTCGCTTCAAGCTCCTTCTGGCCATCTTACGGTATGGTGCCAGCCTAACACAATTATGAAATCTCCCTGTAATAATCGTTCATGTTCTCAGGTCCCGTGGCTTCACCACCAGATGGACGGGTCTAAATACGATGCGTATGCGTGACGAACGTTGGTATGTCAATCGCCCCTTTTTATCAATCTAGTTGGTACCAAAGCTGACTTACGCAAGACAAGTTGGTTCCCTTTCTAGTGATCGTTAGAAGCAGTTTGCGGTTCTGGCTTCGTCCGAGTGTCAACCCGCTTCACGACACGAGCCAAGAGCTCCGACTTCACACCTTGTCTTGTTTCAAATATATATTCTCTGGCACTGCCATTCAAGTTATGGGCGCAACGCAGCCCCAGGTTCCTTGCAATGATCCTTGGGCCTGGGGTAAATACAACGTTGTGTTCCCTTCCCCGTGCGCGCCCGTCAAGTGCGGACGCCTTGCGACTTCGAGGCTCCCCAACGGCTGGTCATTGTAATCCTTTTGGTGGCGGGCACGCGCGAGCCACGTTCCTTTGGTTTATTGGGTACTTTGCCGTGCCGTGGATATGTCGGTTCCCTTTGACATATCCCATCAATGAAGTTTGATCCCTTTCAGGTCTCCAAGCGACGTCTACCTTTTCATGATGAGCCCTCAGGCCCAGAAAATTTTCTTGGTTAAATCGATTTCATTTTATTAACTGCCGGTATCTCAGCACCCAATGGCCTTTTGTGGACTTGCGACGTCCCATCCCTTCATCGCGTGGTCAGAATGCTCGAACCCTTCTCTCTATGATAATAGCCTCATTGCACGCAAAGTATGCCGTCCTAAAACGGCATGTTCCGATTTTGCGTGTCTACCATGCCTTTCAACTTTCCTGATTTAGGTGCTCCCTTTGTTCTGTTACTTACCCGTCGGTGTGAATGATTGACCCCTAGAATTATCTGTCTGTCTGGGCTCCTACACACTCATGCTATCTTGCCTCGCCCCTTGCCCGAGGATTAAGTATATAAATGGACCCCTCCAGTTCCTGTCATCATCTCGATCCCCTCACGACCGATGTACGCTCAATTTACTTGAAGTCCTCCCCTGATTCTAAGATATCATAGCCCAATTTGCGCGCAGATGACCTCGACTTCACCGCCACTGCGTAGCATTCGGAAGCAGTCTTTTCCGCCCAGTCCTAATCCATCACCTGCACAAGCCATTGCTGATGCTTGGCAGCGGGAAACTTCCGAAAATCAGGAAAAGTGGAAGAAAATCAATGCGGCGGTTGGTACGAGGTATGCAACGCCTGCAAGAAATGCACCGAAACCGAAGATGTAGCGCTGCGTCGGACGGTAAGCAATTACACATCGTGGCCCATTCTAGTGAAGCCAAGTCGCATCAGGTTACTATTTCCTCAGCGCCATTGTCGCAAAGAAAAGAGGGCGCATGCCTTCAGCATCAAGTCAACAGAGATGCATGAACTTAGCTGTGGTATTTATTAATCAAATTGTTGTATTATTTGTAGAAATCGGATTGACGCACTTGTACAATACCACTTTGACCATATCAGGCTGGTCCAGGTTGCTCCGCGATAAGCTGTGCATCACTTCCGTCGTAATCGTCATCTTCCTCCTCGTCCTCGTCCTCCTCTTCCTCTTCCATTGCTGCTTCTGCTTCTGCCTGAGCTTGGGCTGCCGAAGCAGCGTTGGCGATGGCTTCTTCGAGCATTTTGGTTTGCTCATCGGAGAGCCCATACATCGACAGAGATGGAACTCCCGAGGCCATTAAATCCACCGTATTATTGGCATTCGTGTCGGGTTGCGATATTGTTGGATCCTTGAAAGGCTGGTTGGGAGGAACATTCGTGTCCACGGGTGGGACTTCAGGAGCAGTTATATTAGACTCATCTATCTTGGAAGGCATATTCTGCAGCTGCGCGCGAGCAATGACACTTGCCAACGTTGCCTGACCCCCTGTTGGGTCTATAGCTGGTGCAGGAGCGTTTCCAAGGGGAGATCCAAGCGCATTACCGACATGAATTTGAAGGAGGCCGTGAAGGCTCATAACTGCTGATTGAATTCCAGAGATGACAACCGGCTGAACCTCTCCTTCTTCTAGCTGTGTATCATGTTGATTTTTGACGAGTCGTGGAATCGATGGACCTGCGATAGCGATCCCATTCCATAGCTTTGCTCGCCGTTCTTCACGACCTGGCTCCTCCGCTTTCCCTTCATCTACCTCCACTTCCAATACTTCCGCTTCAATACATGCCTGACTTTTCGGCCCTCGATTTCTACTACCATTTTTATGACGTTTGATAGCATCCCTGCGAGAAAACATTTTGTGGCATCCACCACATTGCCACGCTTTCTTATCGTGCAGTTTAATATGACGTTTAAGATCGTGGTTTCTAGCAAATGAAGCGGGACAAGTAGTACATCGGTATGGTCGGTGCACAGCATGAACACGCTGATGTGCGCGCAGGGTGTAAAGCCGCGAAAATGTCTTTCCGCAACCAGCAATAAGGCAGGGATAGACGGCAGTACCTATATCTGTTGAAATGGTCGTAGGCTGACTAGGCAACCATGAATATGTTGGATTTGCTGGGAATGCGTGGGGGGTTTGTGAATTGGGGTCCGAACCCTGACCAATTTGAATTCCACTAAGGACACCGATGACTTGTATCAAGCCACTGATTTCTTGAAGGGCATGCATTTCGCGTCCACCTCCCGCAGATGATGTAACGGCAAACAGGAACACCTGGTGAAGCTGCAAACGTATGGAGGAGACAAGCGCTGAGTCGAGAGTTTGGGTCGGTGATGCTCCAAGAGTATGAGCAATCACGCGAACTGCTTCAGTCACTTGAGTATGCAGGTCTGAATCTGGTACGTATGGACGCTTGTAGGCTCGAGAGTCATTTGCATGTAAGCCATCGTCTGTCTCTTCTCGTTTTCGTTTTCCTTTGTCAAGCTGGATGGAAGATGCGTTTGAGTGTCGTAAAGTCCCAAATAGCACTTCAGATCTCGCTAAAGTGACGAGGATTTGGCTAAGGGACATTGACATGGCTTTCGGAATAGACCCTGTAGCCACCGCTTGATTCAAGGCATCTAGAACATTGCTGCCATCAGAGTTTGGAACGGCAGTCGATGCCAGAGTCGAACGAGCAAGTGGGTCGTTCTCAACGAACGTTAAGATAGCCCTCATCGTAACGATGATGGCGTCTACTCTACGCGACGGCATGGCCACGGTAGTTGACATGGAGATGGAAGACCCATTCTCTGTGGTTGGGACTGGACCAACTGGGGTGGAAGGAAGAGCAGCTGGTTGCTCCACACTCCCTTTGCTAAGATCTGCCCACAACTCTGCACCCAAACGGCGCGCGATTTCTTCGGCCTCCGCGTCAATGTCATCGTCCCCATCATCGTCGTATTCGTCGTCCTCTTCATCCCAATCTTCTTGGTCAAGTGAATCGTTTAATTTTTCAGGATTTTCGGTTCGTATTTCGGCCATTTTTTTATGTACGGCATTCGCAAATGCTGATAGAATTGAACTTGAAAATGCGGTTGTGAGAGAACCGGTTTGAAAGTCGTTAATGGAAACAGTATTGGAATATCATTGCCACGTGGCTGATCTCTGATCTTCAGAATTCTTTTTATCTTATCAGCCAGATTTGTGCAAGTTTGGTGACTTTTTTTCAATTTCATACCGCCAGCAAATGCGGAACTCAGCGGGGCAAGGCTGTAAAGTAAACTTACTCAGTATCATCGCAGACGAACAATGTCGAAAACCGTAAGAGACTTGACGGCAGGGACCGCAGGTGGAATAGCCCAGGTACTTAGACACAGATCTGCCTTTTTCGTGGCATATAGTCTAATGTTGAGCAGGTTCTAGTGGGGCAACCCTTCGATATAGTTAAAGTTGTGCGTTACATGGCACTCAAATATTGCACCTTGATGCCAGCATTATTCATGATGAAAACTCCTTTCTAAAGCGGATGCAAACAGCTCCCAAAGGCACGTACACAGGGATGTTACATTGTGCGGGAGGTATCTTGAAGAATGAAGGACCCCTAGCATTTTATAAGGTATTTATGATCCTTTGGTCGAAGATCGATAAGCTCATAATCCATTTAGGGCACATTAACACCATTGTTGGGTATCGGAGTCTGTGTCTCCATCCAGTTTGGTGTCCTGGAATGGGTAAAACGTTCTTTCGCCAACCAAAACTTGCGTAAAGGCGAAGGCGGAGAAGGTGGACGAACACTAACTGGGAAACAGCTCTTCGCCGCTGGGGTTATGGCGGGTTTAGGAAATGGTGTCGTGTCAGGTCCTGTGGAACATATTCGAATTCGTAAGATCCTACCTTTCAAACCTTTTCTTTTTCGTTCAAGCAAATATCAGGACTACAAACACAATCGAACACGAAGCCTACGTACGCTGGCCCCTTCGATGCAATTAAGAAAATATATACAGCGCACGGCATCGCCGGCATCTATAAGGGGCAAGCAGTGACCCTTCTTCGAGAGGCGACTGGCTATGGTGTCTATTTCATGACATACGAGAAACTAATACAGTGGGAGTTGGCAAAGAAGGGTATTCGTAGAGATGAGATCAGTCCAATGAACGCTGTTTTGTATGGGGCAACAGCTGGTTACGCAGTAAGTTTGATTGTCGACGTCGTTTGTTCTACTTTTACCCCATACATCTACAGCTGTGGGCTGTCATATATCCTATTGACATGATTAAGTCGAGGATGCAGACCGACGGATTCACGGCTTCAACCGGCCAAAAGTATACCTCAACATTAGACTGCGTTCGTACAATTTGGCGAGCTGAAGGCATTGGTGCCTTTACTCGTGGACTCGGACCAACCCTCATAAGGTGAGTACTCGTATTCACACTTAGTATTACAATATCCATACGTCTGCCATACAGGTCCCCTTTCGCGAATGGAGCCACCTTCCTCGGATTTGAGATGGCGAATCGATTATTGAGCTCATGGTGAGCGGCAAGTTAGAAGTATAGACCTACCTCAGAGAATATTACCTGTATTATAAGCGGATTAGACTAAAGTACCTTGAAACATATGGCTCTCCACCGCCTATTAATGCCACGTACAGCGCAACTAGTACCATAATTCGAGGAGGTTTGATGTGGCCAATTAAACTCCTGGCCTCAATTAAAATAAAGGTGAAAAGCCTGAGTCAACACCAACTCTTCAGCTGTTGCTCTTCCAACTGTTGACACAATTTGTATCATTGTTTAGCTCAGTAGGACGAGAAGGGAGAACTTTGTTCGGTACCTTTCTACCATATCCCCCCGAAGAAAAAAAAAAGCTGAATTACAAGTCTATTTAGTTTCGCCTGTCTGTAATTCACTACGCCCGCCTATCCAGCAAGTAGACATGAAGCACTGGTCGTCCAAGGATCAGGTTTCGGCAGGTAAGTATATTTCTATCCTCACCACCCATGTATATTTATACAACCTGCCTCACTTTGTCATAAGAGAGGGAGTAGCCAAAATTAGCGACCAAGCTCAGGTAAAACGGTGTTGGGAGTTTTCCATGACCAAGAGCTGGTCATTACGCGGTCCGCGCTCGCAATTTATGACGTCCGGCCTTTTTCCACAAAGCCGACCCCCAATTACCCACATGCCAGACGGTATATGGCGCCTAGTCCCCAAAGATAAATCCATCAGTCCCTGTCCAGGACTACGATCTCTCTGAATTCATATGATAGTGATGAGCCGTACAAGGACGTGCAAGATTGAATCAAAGAAATACCGAATTCGCTCGAGTCGAACGGTATATGTAGCTTAGCCTGGGGCGGGAAAGACCTGACGGTTGCGAATCATGAGTGGACACACTGGCTGCAAAATATAATCGATCGCAGGGATATGACAATTCCCTATGGACGATAAATCAGAGGTTTACCTGTGAAGACTGGAGATAAATCAATGACCAAGCTGATCAATCCGGTTGATTGGTAAGTGTTTATTATAGCCTGTAGGAAGGGGAGTCAAGAACAAGCTTGCCGATTCTGGCCCATGTTCCGAATTTAATTCGAGTTTTTTTTTAAAAATCTTTTTTCTTGGTGCAACTATATGGTATAGAGCAACTACCAACAGTTTATTCTTCTATACTGTTTAACAAACGTGGGGTTTTACTCCATATGCCTGAATGGAAGGCCACCCCGAGGAAATGCGCTTACACACAAAATTGAATGTCATAGACACATCTCACAAAGAAACTGATATGTTGATTTCCTGGAGTCCGCGCCACGGATCCGTTGTTTCGTTAGAATTAATCACTTAAAGTTATGGGTTATAATTAGTGCCAAAGGGTAGACAATATTTCGTGAAAATCACAGCGTCAGACAGCCTATGATTTCCATCACATCCCCCCTCTGTGCTTCTTCTCGCGCATGCAATATAAGAGTCACCTCGTCGTGGCAAGTAATTCAGTGGGCCTGTGCCATGGCCAAGATATTGCACACGTCCTCGAACGCTTTTACTTGCTACATCGAAGGTCGAGGCATGAGCAAGCAACATCCATGACGTACAGGTCCTTCAAGTTGTTCACTAGAAACCTCTAGCATGAAGCAATGTCATGATTATGTAGACAGGTACGTGGTTCGACATGCCAAAGTTGGACACCTTGATTGACCAAAAGAGCTTTCAGCCCCACTGCCCCGGAATTTGACGATACTTCTTCCATATTTTCCCGTTACCGTGTGTGCACCACTCGATTCGAAGAGTAGTTGACGGGTCGAAAAACACAAGGTAGGTTTTAATCATTATAGGACGATTGTTGGGGTTATCTATCGTCTTCAGAACGGCTGGATTCGCCTTTATTTGACTCCTGTCGTCCATAACCGAAGATCCAGAGAAAATGGTGTTAGCTAGGTTTCCCCGTTTGCACTCTACGATTCCTCGGATGCGATCTCCCAGCCTAGACTACTCCGTGCCCGATGGAACAACGGGTTGTCGTACGGCTAACTTGCCTGAAAAATACCCTTGATTCATCAGGCATATAATATATTAGGTAGCTCTGGGAAAAAAAAAAATATACCTGATCCATCATTGTAGGTATGAGGATTTTTTTTGGTTTCAAGTAGGGCAGTAAAAACAGCGGTGCGTGTGAGGCGGGTGTCACCATGGGCTCATCGACTGCAGATGAGGTTTTGGGCTTTGTTGTGGAATGTACCAATATCTAGGAGAGGGCCGCCCCAGAGTAAGTTCAGGATTTCCCGTTCTGGAGGTTCCTCGTCGCGCAATTTATAAACAAGGGTGAATTACATGCTAAGGGCATGTAGACCTTACATACCGAGGAGAACGCGTTGAGGATATTTCTCTCACCATTTTTGCGATCTGTGATGGGCCAGCAATCGTACTCGGGCTGATACGAAGTCGGAGTCGTATAAGATTCCGGGTCGGAATCATGTTAGATTAGCCATAGGGCCTAGGATTTAGGTATCGGAGGAAATCGACTTCTTGTGCACATGAGTGATCCTGACTGATTAAATTTTTTTTTCGACCAGTAAGGTAATGTATGATTCAAGCGGTTCTTTACGAAAAGTTCCCAAGTCACTCCACCTTGCCACAATTGCCACCCTTTTCTACGGTCGTCGTATGAGCGCTGACAACCGATGTCCGTGCCGACCTTCCCTTTGGCTCAGAGAAAGTGGGCGAGTCTGCATAAGTCCACAGCACGCCCTCTCCGTCCAAGAAATCGATGCCTTGCTTCTCGAACTTCTCTACCCACCATATAAAAACATCTTTAATTAATGAGTCTGTGTCCGCGTCAACTAAAAATCCAACGGTCTTCACCACTTCCAAGTTTGGGTATTTGTCCGGTGTAAAAGAGAGAAGATGCCCTTTGGTACCCGAACCTTTGTCGCCTGTCTTGTCAGGATACAGAGACTCTGCTCTAACACCACGAAGACCGATGCGGCGAATAGAATGATGAACATGTGAACCAAGAGGTGGAGAGGTAGTGGGAAATGTAAAAGTGTCAAGGTTGGGGCATAAATCAGATCGCAGGAATATGTCAGGATTGAGGTGTGACGCAGAACGCCTAAATATCGCGGTGTCTGGATCGGGATCTGAGTCCACTGAAGGGGAAGGCAAATCAATCGAGGTGAGGGACCGTCCATGAACCTTGAGAAATGCTAGAAGTAGGTCTAATGTATCTGTCTTGATTGATATGGTCTTGATTGTGAGATTGCGTAAAGCAGGAAGGGAAAGCATCGCTGCCATGGCTATACTCCGTGGGTGGGTTGACATGATAATATGTTGAACCTTTGGTAAGGATGGAATCCGTGGACCTGTCTCGGACCCCGCCGCGAGCTCATTTCCGATATAGTTGCGCAAGTCCAGGACGCGTAAAGACTGGAACGACCCAAGAAAATCAGGGGTCGTGATTGTTGGGAAGATCGTCAACTCGCCCCAATACAATGCCTCCAAAGATGGGCCACATAATGTCGCGATCGCGTTCAGAAATTCAACAGGTAGCGGGTGGATCCATGTCGCGCTCAGGGTTCGAAGTTTTGGGCACGCCTGGAGGATGTGAAATATGCTCTGTAGATATCGTATATCATGCGCACCTCGCGCGTGGGTGAATATTTCAACATGTCGCGTCCACGTCCCATATCCAGGAGAAGCCTGGATCCTTCCCATGTCTCGTTCATCATATGCCGACTTTTGAGCACTACTTCGTAGGACCGCAAGAATCGCGTTAGCCCTGGCTGGACTCCGTACTACTACATGCTCATAGAGCATCTGAACAGCAATTTGGCGCCAGGAACGGCAAACAAGAACGAGGGAGAGCTTGGTCCGCGTTGAGAAAGTGGGCGTGTTCACTCCCATCACGTTGGTTGACACTCTCTTCAGGGAGAAGGGGTCCAGAGGAACGATGGTGGCATGTTGGTGGACGTAGGTTGCAAACTGGAATATTTCAAGCCATATTTCAAGGGGCAAGTCAGGTGGAGGTTTTGACCTCTGATTTCGACTTGATATTTGTTCTGATCCCGTAAAGAGGCTGATCACAGACTGGAGTTAGGAAATAATGGAAATACATGCAAAATTTATACCATTTGAAAGGATTTGAGAGTTCCCAGAAAAGATTCAGAGTAGCGTCCATGGTGATTTGAGAACAAGTGCTTTGAAGTGAAATAGAAATAACGACGCCACAGCAGCAAGCAAGGCCAAATACTCCGACGCTCCTTCATTCCACCACCTAATATGCTGGGCGCATGGTCACTTGTCCTTTTGTCATCCGGTTTACAGCTGTCTCGAGCAATTAACGTCTATTTGAATGCACACAATAATTTCCTAGAATCAACTTTGTCCCCAGAAGACGCAAGTTTTGTCCTTTCACGCCATCTTGGCGTCGAGGTCTTCGAACCCTTTCACGATGCTACCGGTATGGAGTATGCAGGCGAAGCATTCGTCGGACAAGGTCCAGTCAATGGACTCTTATTGACTCTAGAGGATACAGACATGCAAGGTGTGTAGACGCTATATCTCCTGTCCGTCCATAACAATGCTGAAATTAGCTTGCGCAGCCATCCTCGCCAATTCAATCACGCCTTCGTTTAAGCTGATTGAATCAACCTCTTCCTTATCCTCCGTAATATCCACCTACCTCCATCGTGCACAGCACACGTATACCTCAATCTATGAGTCCCGGCAACTAGAGAATGTTCACTCCCTTTCTGCTTTCTTTGAGATAGCGGAGAGACCCGCGTTTGCAGCTGTGGAAGCAGAATCACTTTCGAACTTGCGTCGAGAGTACGGTAGCTCGAGCAAAGAGTACTTGCATGCTATAGACCAGCTTCGTACTTTCCTTGAGCGCGCGTATGATCAAAACAGAACATTACATGTTGCTCTTCTCTCATATTCGCCTTCTTTTCGTACACATGACAAGCGCCAACCCCAGTCCTCTCAGTCACCTATCCCCCCAAACTCCCCACCCCCTCAAGAACCTATTGGTGGCGTATCAACTTGTTTCACCTCTGCCGAAGCCTGCGCAATTGGGACTAGTTCGTGTTCAGGGCGAGGAAAGTGTGTTGCGGCAAGCAAGTCTGGTCGGACGTGTTTCATTTGCACATGCGAGGTCACAAGAACTGGTGAAGGTTCCAAAGTGAAGACCGATACGTGGGTTGGCCAGAGTTGCGAGAGGAAAGACGTTAGCGGGTCTGTCTTTCGTTGCTGTCGGTTTCTTATAATCTAATCCTTCCTCAGGCCTTTTGTGCTTTTGACAGGAACAGCTATCGTAATGATTCTCCTCGTATTTGGGTCCATCTCCCTATTATCGAGTGTAGGTGACCACGAATTGCCTAGCACATTGTTGGCTACTGCTGTGAATCCGAAGAAGGATTGATTCCTCCTCTCGATATATCATAATTACAGGAAAGCCTTCCACACATGATCATGCGTCGTTGCATGCCTGGTCAAAGCGCCTCTCCGATTGATGTGATGTACTTAACTTAGGCCTTCAACATGGACAGCTTGTGACCTTTTATTGGCTAGTCGCATGGCAAGGTGGTGATTTGTAGAGCGCTTCTTTACCCTTGTCACAACCCTTAAGGTTTGACTACACGCGTATCGAGTTCTGTTCAGTGCGTGACATAAGGGCCAGGAAGAAAGTACACCTTACGTTGGTTTTTCTTAGATCTGTTCGTTAAAGTAATATCTCAACACCATGAAGATTCTTACCCGGCTGCAAAAAGTTTGATCCAAACCCTGCATGAGTCTCGCTGTGCGTAATCTGTACACGGTCATCAGCAAGTTCTGGCCGCTCGGCGTTGATTCGTGGATTCTTCAAGTCCCCCAGGTCCGTGTATCGGCTTTGTGAGGGAAAAAGCTCGAAACTGCCAAATGCCCAAGCGAAGCGACAAACCACCGTCATATAATGCCACTGTCCAACGAAATCAACCGCAAGCATAGGGTGCTTGTAGATATTTTTAGGAGTCCGGCTGGCGCAAGCTTGGTCAAACATGCCAATTAAGAACCTGTCCTCAAGCGTTCGACACTTCAAATTGAAGCACCCGTGGCGTTCGGTTCTCCACCTCTTGTGGACTGCCATGAAAAGTAGGCTCATTTGTATTGTTGTTCCTGTCCTTATCATCTGTGGGTCCATATGTATCCGGCCATTCCGGACTCCGTGCCGTAGTGCCCACTTATTACTGATAGGATTCGTGGTGGGTGGCGGGCCAGCAGTAGTGCACGATTATACCCATGGCGCTGTGGGATATAAATTTCCAGGGCTTTCTCGGTCCATGCCCCGCTCAGATGTCCTATAATGGTTTAAGGATGATCAAGGGTTGGGACCGTGGTCTCATTATGTGTCCTAGCCGCCGGTTTCATTTTAACTGCCTATGTTAGTATCGTGGCACCGATCCACCCTGACGTGAAATTCATGATTGTTTACCTGCCCTATGGATCTACGATTAGCTAAGACGGTACCGGTCAAATCCTGTCCATCGACGATGCCTACTGATCATGGTGAGGAGACGAGAAGCCTAAATAGTTGCGACGCCCATCGTGCAAGACTTGTTCTTTAATTAGCAATGGAACAATAGCAGAATATATTTTGGACATAATAAAATTACATAAAATATGCGTGAATAAATATCCATAGGTCCTGTTATAGCATCCTTGACGAGGAAAATAATTTAAGTGTTTTTTCATCGATTGGGTGTCGACGAGGGGGAGGTACGTTCTGAAGATAAGCCAACGGTGCGAGACTGCCTGGTCCATCATCTGACGACACGGAGCTTGACGATGAACGCGTACTTGATGGATATTGGTTGAATTGTGGAGCAGTTATTCGTGTGACAGTGTAATGCGGGGATGGCTGGCCCAACAGCGGAGTGTTTGATCCAGTTCGACTTGGCGCATACGGAATATATTCAAGTCGGGGAAATTCGGGGCTGTCAGGTTCCGGATTGAAGATATGATCAGGTCTGCCTTTTGCAGATCGAGCACTTTTATATTTCCCGTGTGGGACGGATAATGATGCAAGGCGCGGGAAATCATCGACTGAGCGTAACCGATCAATCGACTCTTCGGTGAAATAGGCAACTGGAAAATGGCCAACGCTTCAACAAGGAATTGGACTGATGAAACAATGGCACATACTGAGGTGCCATTTCCGTTGACCGCCAGGTGTTTCCACGTAGACGGTGTAAGTCTGCTTTATCAACACCGAACGACTGTAATCGTGGCTAGATGACGACCTGTTGAACGAGCGGCGCGTCACTACACCGTCGAAACCCATGAGAGTTACGTACGGTGTATCATAAGGACCCCCGGAGTACATATGTTGAGAATGTGTTTCGTTTTTCTCGTGGTAGAACAGAAAACCCTAGAATAAAATCTGTCAGCTCCAGTCTTCCACTTCCAGACAATATTGATTGCTCGCCTCGCGAACTCTGGACGGACCCCAACGGATGCCTGTGAGAGGTCTATCAGTTGTGTTTGCGTGTGATGAAAAATTTTGACTGACCATCAGTCCAACGTTCAATGCCGACCTACAGACACCACAACAGTGTCACGAAAGAACGAATAATGTATTGAAAAGAAAAGCTCACCCCAGTTAGCTCTGCATGTGGTCCCCGCTCTTCCCAAACGTACACCGACCCCGGGGAAATCAAACCCCTCTCTTCATTGTCGAGGCGGCGGGTGACCATGGGTAAGATGTTAAGTAACACAGCATGGAAGATAATTCGTGCATCAGCTGGAGAGCGGATACGGATACCAGTGCATGTCGCGCGCTGCATGGCGATTGGCGATGGAATAAGGGATGACACAAAGAGGGATGATCAAAAAGCGGATTCAGGAATAATAACATTCCTGGAAGGTCGACTTTATCTAGACGGGAGCCAAATACCGGTTTGATGGGGTTATCCACATCCAACCGGATAACGTAGTTTCTAGATAGAGTTTTAGGAACTAAGTGCTTTTGAAGCACATTAGGGATGGCTGTGGGTGTGATTATCGTGCCTGAATAATTCAGCGCTGGCAAATGGAGATTTACTAATTCAATCAGGTATATGTAATATGGATCATTGGCACGAGAATCGCAACTTGTGCGATGCCAAATCGGCTTCTTCGAAGCAAGAGATTAAGTGTTACCGGAAACGGATGCCGGCTAAGAGGATGACAGAACATGCGTTGCCATGCAAGGTAGCAGAATTATCTTGTACAAAAGTGGCACTACCATGAAGCATCGGGCTAATTCGGTATATCCACTTGAGCACTTATCGAGGATGTAGACATTACGCACGGGTGTCTAACTGTCAGAACGGTATTGGTCCATTGCGACCCACAACATAATTGGTGGTTTTCCATGTTCTCGTGATACATTTTCCACCTGATTCAATACACTTGAACCGAGTAGGCTCGAAAAGGTCTAACCTCTCCGCCTACCGACAAAGGAGTGGTCAGGGACGAAGCACGAATGATTTGAGCGATAAACAATTTTTTGTAAATGATTACTGGGTGAATATCGCGTGTTTTCCGGCCAGCCCCCATGGCCATTGCACGTTCTGAAATTGTCCCAGGTGTTAGAGGGAAATTGAGGAGATTCGGGAAGGGTAGGGAGTTGTCGATTGCTTTTTAGGCAAACAACGGAACAAGCACCGCCACTTGATCTAAAGTTCCTGATTTGAACCTGATCCAAGTAAACCAGATTGGGAGTTAGCAATCAGATTTAGTTCCGTCTCGCGGATTCTAAACCATTATGGAAAGATACCAACAGGCGCGGAGTGCGAATAGCGTTTGGCCAGAACACACTCGACATCCAAACAAATTTTACACTATGGAGCCTGGAACGCGCCCACTGTGAGCATACAGCATGTTAGTGTTCGGTGGCAATACCTGCTGTCGGCTAATTCGGAGGACAGAGTATTCAATCCAAACTTGTTTAAATCATCAGATGAAGGCAAATTTCCAAGATTCGACTCACATAGGAGAATTTGGGAAACGCCGTTAGCAGCACGTAAGTTGCTCGAAGCGCGATAACGCGTAGATGGAGGTGGATGCTGTTGAAACAAACAATAGAACGAGTTTAGACTAGCACGTTTTGAAAACGCCGACTATTTCGATTCTCCGCTTTTGTGGTCTTCTGGTCCAAGGGAATTCTGTTAGACGTGTTAATTATATGTATAGCTATGCCAAGGAGCCGAAGGGATTGAAATTTTTCTACCCTGTCTTTAGACGCAAACGCGTCAAACTTCGAAGGGTTGAAGAGGAAACGTCACATGTCACGTGTGACTTCAAATCCTCCCGAAATAGACATGAGCAAACAATATGTCATCCCGAGGTTGTTGAGTCCGACTCGGGGCGCCGCGACCGATACCGGAAAAGATGTACGCAGGTTCCACCGAGTAGATTGCCACGGAAATGGTTGCTTTCAAATAATCCGGACTACGGATTGTGGAATATGTATTGATCTCATGATGGCTTGGCTAATTCATTCAAGGAAAATCATTTTTTTGTTTCCATTGTCCAGCGCCTAAATGAGGCTGAATCCTCGGAAGACAGCGCTAGAATACCCCAGGGAAAGACTCTTGGACATATATGTAGATACGCTAAGCATCACAGGAAGCCCGCTGTCGAGGATGGGACCGGTAAGTGGCACTTACGGGTGGCATGATGTCGTCACGCCATTTTATTCTTATCAGGTCGTACTTCTATCCAATAGGCATTGGGCGTTTGAACCTGAACCGCCTGAAAATCAATGGAAGCCAATTGAATAGATGTTCATTTCGCCAGCCGCTCAGGTCTGCAGCAGGTGTCGAAGGGTATCGGCCTGCTCAGCTGTTCCGATGGCCATTCGCTGGGTGTCGCTAGGTAGGACCCTGAATCACTCTGCTTGGCCTTTCCATGAGGTGGCTACACGGATGGAAGCATAGCCGTGAAAAGCCTCCCTGATCAGAGCATGAACCCGGTATCATGCATACATAACTCGGTAAGTAGACGGCTTTAGCTGGCTGTCCTCCGCTCCAATGAGATCTCTTGCTTCAGTCTTCAAGCGCAAGAGACTTCGATACACCACATGGACCTAAACATTCATGCGCAAATGTCGGCATGGTCGGGGTACTTTTATTCCGCGGTCAGTCCCAGTATGAGGCATCTTTGATTAATTGAGTAAAGCTGGGAATGATATATAGGACAATACATGTGAGTGTCCCGTGTGTGTGGAGCGAACACTCAGATTTTCGGCTGTGGAGGAGGGTGGTGATACGTAAGGCAGGGCAAGTGTGGTTCCAAAGGATCAAAGAACAGAACCCCAAGCTGTATGCAAGAAGGCTGAGGAACAGCGCGGACGCACAAGTTCTGAGAAATCCAAGGAAAGAACCGGCTTAAGAATGAACCCTTCTGTCCACAGACGTACCAAGAAGTTGTTAATCAGAATTAGTTGATGGCACGAAGGAAAGGAAGAGCTGATAACTATCATTGACGTCGTGATATTGGCCTCTAGCTGAAATATTCGTATTCAACTAGAGAGGGTGCAAAGTACTTCATGAAAATGACTGTATGCAACATAAGGACATGGGGGCATTCGTGGAGAGGGGCATCACCGCACCAGGGGCATGACGTGAGGACGTCGGAAGCAGGGGGTAGAGGGGGATTAATTGGCTCTACTTCCTGTGCTTCTTCCTCTTACCACCATCAATGACCGCGCCCGATGCTGCTATAACTTTGCGTAGTTCACCGCTTTTGTCCATAGCGCGGATATCCTCTATGGGACCAATATATTTCCCACCTACGAGGAGTACGGGGAATTCTTGCGTAGAGGTGAGTCGGGAAATCATAGGCATGAGAACCCCCGCATCATCACGAATATCGACGTCGATAATTGTAGGAGCAGGGCGTATATTCATTTTCTTGAGCATATTTTTAATTTCGCGCGACGAAGGGGAGTAAAGCTGAACGAGCTATTAGCAATTAAGCTGTCAAAACGTCTAGATGTTAACTTACTTTGGAATAGAGGAAGACAGGGTTCCGCGACCAAACATCGTCTACCATGTGTTGTACCTCCTCCTGAGCACGGGGACTTCGTGTATCAAAATCCAACACAAGCTGAGGGTCAATTGTTACAGATGGATCGATTGACAAAGGAACGACGTTCTGGGGGAGGCTGGCAAGAAAACTCGAAACGGCTGCCAGCTCTTGTGCAGGGTCGAGAGTCAACTGAGCAACTTTGTTTAACAGTTGTTTGTGCTTCCGACTGGCCCTCATCCCCCCAGATAGACGGGAGTTATGCATAGCCTCAAGTGCAACGGCTATTTGGTCGACTGCAGGAGTATCGGTCCGTCGGAGAGCATATGATGATAGCGAGGGGTGTCGAGCGAAGAAGACATAGGTGCTAACAACCAAAAGTGCAGCGATTGCTATGAAAGTCGATCGATACCTCGTCTTCCTGGGTTGTAACGCAGTTACAAAATTAGACAAAGTGAGGAAAAGAGCCATTGCTGAGGTGCTTGTGAGTTGATTTCTACGTGGCTCGTGAAGGAGTGTGTGGTTGGAAATACGGGGAAGGGGCATCGATAGGTGGGATTAAAGATACCTAGCTGAGTAGTATAGCAGGAAAACGGAGCGTAAGAATACCAATAGGAAGCGCAAGCAATGAACGTGGGTGTGTCAAGATACTGGTGGCAATAGAGTAGACGTGATAATAAGCTGGCCTAAATTTTGCATAATCCCTTCCATCGAGCACAAACAACGCCCAAACATCGCTTTCAATGGGCTCTTCAATTCCTTACAGCCTTTGTCCTCCACAAGGCTGCGAAAACATTCTACTCTTTCTATGTATACAAGTGGTCTAGGCTCTTGGCACTGCCAGTGCCTTGTAGGCTGATGCTTCTCTTGGGCATCGCGACGGATTCTGTCAACATCCTCCATCAACTCATTTTAACCGGGCGCCCAGCTTCGACAGTTCATTATAACGTACTGGAGGCGGATATCTAATCCTTCCAATTTTCTACATTCTCTGAGTAGAAACTATATCTTATTCACTCATTGCCTGGCTACATAGAAACTACAACCTCTCCTGCACAGGAAGTCCGGTGAACCATCAGCGCTCAGCCCCGATACATCAAAGCACGGCCAATAGTTCCCGCCTTGCAGTGTTACCGATCAATCGGTCTTTCTCCTTGCGGCTTTGAAAGTCAAAAATAATAGTTTGGGCTTTTCACATCTACATTGGATTGCGCAAGTTGCCCGACGATCTGCCAAGGTTACTTGAGGGTGAAATCGGAAGACGAGGAACTGGTGGCCTTAATTGACGAAAACAGCATGGGATACTAGCGACTCTGTTTGATATCTATCAAAAAAGGCAATATCTTGGCTCTGGATGTTCTAGGCCGTCCAGGCATGCCAGCTCAACTTAGGTGGCGAATTGATTAACAGCTGGTGCACGGTGCACGCTGACTCAAATCTAAATTATCAAAAAGAGAGGATATCCTCATCACAATATCGCCGCAGTTTCGAAACAAATCAAATATGGAAGTGTATACACTAAAGAGTCTCTAAATCTAATAAATGGTTTACACATTAAAAAGTTATCATAGTGGTCCAGCGCTCCAGAACGCGAATCCAAAGGCATCGATGAGGTTAACTTCGTTCATTCCAATCCACCATCGTTGCCACACCTTGGTTCCAATCCTCAACCCTCCTCGCACTCAAAAGACTAAATGTCGACCTTTTGGTGCCCACAAAACCTACTGCGAAACTTTGGGCTACAGCATCCACTACAGGCCCGTACCATTCACCATATTCGTCAACAGTTCGTTCAGCCTCATGGTCGACATACTTCCAACCTTCCGCCTTGACTTGACTCCAGAAGGTCGCGTCCGACTCGTCTTAACCGCTATGACAGTCAGTTTCTGCAATTTCCTCCACAATTTTCACTGACCGGAAGCAACCAAAACTTCAGAAACCTTCACCCCATGCTTCAAATGTAAAGCCTTCTGAACCTCCTTGACACGTCGCATGTACGCCGCCAGCGGGGGCAAACAGCCAAACGTGACGTCAGGACACGTTTTAGCAAAATCGCCCCTTCGCACGTGAACCGAAATAAACTTTTAACGAGTCAGCAATGAACAATTGGGGAGAAGGCTCTCGGTTACCGGGGGTAATTGGTCTGTTGATCGAACGTTGAACGCCCTGCGAAGGCAACCTTTTGTCAACCTCAGAACGCGATCTGAGAATTTGAGATGACGCCCAACAGTTCGCCAAACTGGGGACCAGGGCTTTTCCCATTCAAACGACTTGGTACCAACAGTAGCGAAATACAAGTTGTCCAGACATGCCATGTGAGTATCAGGACCGAGTTCAGCACCAAGTGGCGATGCCGCCATGATAGGGTTACGATTAGGTTTATCACTGGGGTCAGCAGGATATATCAATTCCGCCAATGGAAATAGTGCAACATGGGGGTCCGACCGATCAGCTTGATTGTAACGTGTCCAATGAGGGACTCGAGTATACGATACGTCTAGACCAAGGTGGTTCATGAGATTTTCGGGACGTATCGGGTCCCCTTGATCTCGAGAGCGAGTTGACCAACAACCGAGTTGCTCCACGATAGCTGGGTGCTGCGTAGAAAGGCGGGGCGCCAGTGCCTTAATCTCGGACCACTCTAAAACAGGAGTGCGAATGATCTGACGAAATTCAGACATGTTGAATACTTCTCCGAAAGGGAGAGGTCCGGCGGAACGCGCTAAATAATGACAACCATGTATCAGCGGGAAAATGATATAATATTTTCTCCACACATACATATATGATGGCTCGGAGCGAAAGGAGGAAGGACAGGTACTCTGTCTGAGATGGTCCCGAGGTATATCATATTAGCCTTCGACGAAATCAGTCAGAATGATTGAAGAATCTCGTTGGACCACTAACAGTGCTGATAAACTGATTTGCTAGGTAAAATCTTCATTTTAATCCCAAATGATCAAAACCCAATGAAAATGCAAACATACTAAAGCCAGCAACCACCCAGGCTGTAACATAAGACGTGTCATTACGAAGATTGTCTGCACCCAATTAACAAAAATGACACTAGGGAGGCATGTCAAAAACTCACCTTTGTAGTGTTGCTTGCGTGGCCCTACCACAACGTTCGACGATTCCCATGACTCCTTTGCAGTATCGGATGTAACTAAACCAGTCTGATGCCGACACGAACCAGTGGTATCTGGGAGTACAACACGATTCGTAGCATGACCGTAAAAAAATAAGCAGATCGTGACGACAAAAACAAGGAGTCCAAGGGCGAAGGGCACATTTCTACGAATGACCATGTTCGTCGCAAATGAGCGCTGAGCATTCAGAGCATAGCCTCCGGTTAATGGAGAGTGAATTGGAAGCGATTAAAGGTCATGCCGTTGACATAAGAAGCGAAGTTTATTGACAAGCAACCCGAGTTGTGGTGAGTTCACGTTTGGTCACGCACCGATATCACGAACGTTTCTTGAGTGAGGATTAATATGATATTGGAGATTCCGTCTAGTGAAGGGTGTAGCGATGAGAACCTCCTTAACATCGATATTTCACATTTTGTCAAATGTGTATACTTAGGCGTGTTGGGCGGTTCCCAACTTGTCCACATTACCAAGTGAAAAACTTCGCTCTTTCAATCATTTCAACCTTTGTTCCAAATTCCGATGTCGAGGAAGATGGCTGAGTATATACTATCAGCCGAACTCGTTTTTGGAGCCGAGGAACGGGCCCCGTTTTTCCTGAGATATGCCGATTGTCGAAACAGAGTCAACTGAGGCCTCTAAAGCGGTTTCCTCAAGGTCAAATGTCACCATATATCTAGTCGCGCTCAAACCCATTGTGAATGTTCAATGACAACTACCTCATTCTTCAGCACTCCACTTTCTTCAACGAAATGATTCTCGACGCATCTACGCAAATAAATATTCGACGTCCTTCGCCACATACGATCTAACATGATCTCCATATCTATTCCAACCATGAAATTGCTCCGTATATGCCTCGACGAGGATGGTTCCCTAACATCCGCCACTAGAGATCTGGATTCTCCTAAACCTCGCACCTAACACCCCCAAATGTCGATATCTTCTCAACGGAAAAACCTTACGGAGCATAATGTTGTTTTTCGAAGCTCGGAATGCACTACGATCTCGTAAGCGGAATTTGTCCATCCAGTGTGCCCCCTCTCGCTCCGCACAACTGGAGAAAAAGACTTATGCCATCAGTGCTTTCTCCGCTATGTATATGGCATCAAGACGTCTATTTTTTCCGCACTGCGTCGCGTCGGAAACTCGAAGGCCTCGACTTATACCCCCTGACCGACCGTTCGGTATGTTCTATCCCTCGACACGGGGCTTTTTCGGCGTGCACATGCTCCAAGGTGTGTCTATATAAGTGCGATGCACCATAATGCATCAACCAACGTATTTGCCCTGCACAGTACGACAGCATGTATCTCCCTTCCACTCTAAAATCCCTTGCTCTGGGTCTTCTAGCAGCAGTAGGCGCGAATGCCGCCGCTGGATCCCTTCAGCAGGTTACAAACTTCGGCTCTAACCCAACCAACGTCAAAATGTTCCTCTACAAATCGCCTGTCAAAGTCATTTCGAACCCACCATTGATAGTAGCGATGCATTACTGCACTGGTACAGCACAAGCATACTTCTCTGGCACACAATACGCCAATCTCGCGGACCAGTACGGCTTCCTCGTGATCTACCCCAGCGCACCCGACAGCGGAGGGTGCTGGGATGTCCACACCACCGCAACCCTAACACACAATGGTGGCGGCGATTCCCTCGGAATCGCCTCCATGGTCCGGTATGCCATCGCCAACTATGGAGTGGACGCGAGCCGTGTATTCATGACTGGGACATCTTCCGGAGCAATGATGACGAATGTCCTCGCTGGAGCCTATCCTGATCTCTTTAAAGCCGGCGCCGCCTTTGCAGGCGTTCCATATGGATGCTTTGCAGGCCCCGACCTGTGGAACAGTCAGTGCGCCCAAGGGAACTTGGTCAAGACTGCACAACAATGGGTAAGCTGAAACCAATACATTTACCCCCAAAATTGACTTGACCTTTGACCAGGGCGACCAAGTCCGTTCAGGGTATCCAGGTTACACTGGGGCACGACCTAAGTTACAAATATGGCAAGGCACTCTGTAAGACATGCACGTGTTCAAGCCGCCTCGACTTTACTTATCCATGCCGTAGTGACACGACCCTTAATTACAAGAACTTTGCCGAGGGCGTTAAGCAATGGACAAACATCTTCGGATATAGCGCCACACCATCGTCAGTCCAACAAAACTCGCCTCAGTCTGGCTGGACTCGCTCGATTTATGGACCGAATTTCCAGGCCATCAGCGCCGCTAATGTGGACCATAACATCCCTGTTCAGGCTAACGACGTTCTAGCTTGGTTCGGGATAACTGGGGGCGGGTCAACCACAACCCCCGGAGGGCCCACTTCGACGACTCCGACTCCAACCCCGACTGGTTCTCAACAAGTTCACTGGGGTCAATGTGGCGGGTATGTCCATCTGTTCTGTTTTTTACATGTGGCGTACTCAACATTGCCTACTTTACTTTCTCATTTCATCAGTATCGGCTGGACTGGGCCGACTGTTTGCCAAGCTCCTTATCAATGCGTTGCCACCAATGCATACTACTCTCAGGTCAGTTGTTCCTCTGAACCCTTCCATCAATGACAGCCTATTAATGTAACAATCAAGTGCGTGTAAAAGCCGCCATATTAACGCTGGGGGCACAGTGGGATGTTTTATCATGACCTACAGTCAGATATTCTGGATATCCTCTGTACAACACCACCACCTTTTGTCAATACAATCAATGTTCATCGTTCTGGGCGAGACATATTCAGAAAGAATGCGAAGTGGTTGCTTGGCACGCACCAACCAATCGGAAGCAACAACAGCATTCACTGATCAAAATGTACGCATACTGCTACAAATTCAGAGTAATCGGTAAGCTACTTAGGAATTCATCTTGTCAATTGGGCTATGGCGATCGATACATGCTACCCACTATACAGCTACTAGAGCCCGTGCCGGCACTTCTAGCTTAGTCGAAGTAACGGCCTCCGCGAGCTCCAACACACAAACAATCGTGGTTCTGGGACCTGCAGTTGTCGCGATGTGACATCCGTTACCGCCCGAATCGTATGAAGATAGTCATATCGTTAGATTTTGCGGATGGGAGGATAGGTATCGTGGATTTTCCATCCGTGGCCTGAAACGAGTAAATTGTCTCATGGCTGCTATATCTTTTTCCGTCTTCTTATCCCTTGCTATTCAGAGCTACCCGTTACAGTGTTGCCTTGCTCTCTTTGAATTATTCGGAATTTTGCGTTGTCGACCTCCATTAATAGTACTTGCAAACAAATCTTGCAGGTAAACTCCGAGAGTACAACGTCACGCATGGTTGTGGAGATGGCCTGCCGACGCGTGAGGCCCTCCAAACCTAATGGATCATCATTCCTCGCCGATCGGTATCACTGGGCTTGATGGGCGCAGTTTGATCTGACACGCCTTAACAAGCTTTTAACGGTTTTACGGGAGACTCCTGGAAACTCCCAATCAACTGACTATCGGCCTGACTTCTTTCTTCTTTATTTCGGACGCCAAGTCGATCAGGGACAATCCGGGCCCACTGGTCAGTCATCGTCTGTATATCACAAATGTGGTACCCCTTCGGAGTTGTATCTTTCCATCGGATTTTTGACACCCTTGAGAAACCAAACTTGCTCTGAACTCAAGATTCTATGTATCTCCAACCGTTCCTCAATACCCGTTCCTGCCAATCCGGAGCCTTTCATCGGGTGGTATCGATTCCTATCTTTCGCGGGCTCGGATCATCGTGGATGTACTGTCTTGACGATATTCCTCGTAGTATTTTCTAAACATATCCCTCCGTCTGACAAGCGCGGACCCCTTGAATGCGTGATACCGTTAACTCCACTAAGTGCTAGTGAACGCTCCCAGTGCCTTCGAGGAATTCGGTCTAACTTCGGTTTTTTGGAACGTTCCCGGAACCATTATCGGTGGTCAATCGGAAGACTATTCACCGTCGGCTTCATATTCAAGGCGAACCGCTACTACAATGAAGGAGTATAGCGCCCCACTGACACCATGGTATTTCTGGCCCTTTTCAAGATTCTCATTCTTAGTACATTCGTGGCAGTAGGTACTCATGCCGCGGCCGGCACATACCAACAGGTTACCAACTTTGGAACAAATCCAACGAATGTTGGCATGTACCTTTACCGACCTCCAAATGTAGCATCTTCTCCAGCTCTCATCGTTGGGATACATTGGTGTAGTGGTACTGCACAGGCGTTTTACTCGGGCACCCAGTTCGCCAACCTCGCTGATCAATATGGTTACCTTGTTATCTATCCCAATGCCCCAACCAGCGGAGGCTGTTGGGATGTGGCCTCAACTGCGACCCTCACTCACAATGCTGGTGGGGACTCGCTCGGTATCGCTTCTATGATACGATACGCTATCACCAACTACAAAGTTGATCCCAAACGTGTATTTTTGGTCGGTACATCATCAGGGGCAATGATGACAGAGGTCATGGCCGGTGCATATCCAGATCTGTTCCAGGCTGGCTCTGCGAATGCGGGTGTTCCTTACGCCTGTTTCGCTGGCCCGAACGCCTGGAACTCTGATTGCTCCACTGGGGTGTTGTCGAAAACTGCACAGCAATGGGTAAGTTTTTAGTAGTTCGCAACGCTTCAACCGAGGTTGACATAACTTCCTCCTCAGGGCGATCTTGTTCGATCTGGGTATCCTGGATATACCGGCGCTCGACCTAAAATGCAAATCTGGCATGGAACGCAGTGAGAAAACGACCTAGTTCACGACTTCGCGGGATACACACTAATCATATACATAAGGGATGAAGTTTTAAGCTACAACAACTTTGGTGAAGCTGTCAAACAGTGGACCAATGTTTTCGGATATAGCACTTCCCCTGTCTCGACACAGACAAACTCACCGTTGTCAGGATGGACGCGCTATACCTACGGCCCAAATTTCCAGGCAATCAGTGCTGCCGGTGTTCCCCACAATATTCCTCTTCAAGACCAGGAAGTTCTCAAATGGTTTGGGATCATTGGTGCCGGAACAACCACCATACCCCCAACGACAACTATACCAACGACAACGCCTCCAACGACAACAACGACAGCTAATGGTGCACAACAGACCCATTGGGGACAGTGTGGAGGGTACGTTACGAGCGATTTCGTGGTCAATCAACCCTAATTGGAATTTTGTCCTTAGAATTGGATACACCGGACCGACAGTCTGTGCCTCGCCTTGGTCTTGTGTTGTTAACAACGCTTGGTATTCGCAGGTATGTTTTCCTACAAGACTTTGAGATAAAACCGATTGAATTGCATCCCTATAGTGCTTGTGACTCATCAGCATCGCAAACACAATAGTCGATAAAGTTTCGTAGGTCCGAGATATCGCATATATGATCTGAAATGAAGCACGTTGCCCCCAACAATATATATATATATTGAGAAGTTTGGGTTAAGCCATGGGGAACTCTGCAACACAACTCGTTGTTCTCAGTGATCATATACATTGTATTACACAAGGACCCTGAAAGCTATTTACCTAGTTAGGTATATCTTGTAGACTCCCGTCGTCCCGTGCCTCTGCTCCAGCTTCAACAAGGACTTTGATGAGGTCTCGTTGAACGTGCAGGGCTTGGAGATCATCAGAGCCTCCGATAGACTTTCCCCGGATGATGATGTTTGGGAAGGTAGAATGGTGTGTAAGACGTGTCAGAACACTTTTGATTATGTTCGAGTCCTCTGCCAAGCAGAACAGATGCTGTCAGAAGGCGTGAATTTTGATGGGGAAAATGCTACCTCTCAAGTCTACTTCTATGATCTTAGGAGCCGGCTGGATATCGTAAGCCTCTAGAAGTTTCTTTGCGCGGCGAGAATACCTATTGTGTGAATGGTCAACGTCTCGTACAATGGAGGAAGGGTAAGGGTACTCACGGGCAGTACGACTGACGGTGAAGACGGTTAGTTAGTCCCTTTCGAGCACCGAATAAAGATAACTTCACCTTGCTGAACACAATAACAGGGTAGTTTGCATTTATTGTTCTAACTTCCTTTCCCCAATCAAATCTCGCATCTCCACCAGCGTACACGGACATGTCGATGGGTTTCATGGGATCCACATCGGTAGCCTTGCTTAAGTCATCATCACCGGTGACCAGATGCAAAAGACCGAATAGCTCATCGACTTTAATAGGGGGTAAAGTGTTTGATTTCATGAGTTGAGCCACATTGGCGCGTGAGAGGACATCATAACCAGCGTCTTTAAGGGAAGCTGGAAGAGACCAAGGAACGCCAAAGAAGTATAGACAACCGATAAAAAGTGTAACGAAAATGAGGGAGCGGCGGCGACGAACGAGAATTCCTGGTGCTAGAGCACTGGTGGCCGACATAATAGTGTTGGAAGATGGACACGTCGGTTTTCTGCCAAACTTATGATCACAGAGATGCCCAGGCCTGTGGTCTATGAATAGCACTGTCGGCAATCAATCTAATCGTTGCTTTTACCAATACCTTTAAAATGCTCGATAATGCCACCCAGGCCCTGATTCGACCCAAAATCGAGTATGTGCTCTTCGACCTGGATGGTGAGTCTTGTGCTGCTCATAAAAAGACACACCACCCGATATTTATTCGATTCAGGATTGATGATCGATTCAGAAAATGTTTACACCGATATAACCAGTCAGTTCACAGTCTTTTATCTCGCCGATCGTGTAGATTTCTTCCAAGTTTTAACTCTAGAGGGGCTTATTAGATAAGATTTTGGGCCAATACGGCAAAGAGATGACTTGGGACATCAAGGCTGGGCTAATGGGAAAGCGTACGTCGCCTACAAGTTTGCTTGAAGGCGGGGATACTGATGATGCTTATCTAGCTGAAATCGAGGCTGCTGAACATCTCTTATCGTTCTTCCCTGACATACCCTTAACAGTTTCATCGTACCTCCAACAACGAAATGCATTACAAGACGTGATTTGGCCGACGGTCCCGCTCCTACCCGGTGTTCGGAAACTTGTTCTGCACCTGAAAGCACACAACATTCCAATTGCGGTCGCTACTGGATCTCTTCGCCGGAACTTTGAGCTGAAGACTGGACACTTGGATGAGGTCTTTGGATGTTTCGAAGGGAAAATCGTTTGTGCCAACGATAAACAATATAGAATGAAGGGAAAGCCTGCACCAGATATTTTCCTTGTGGCAGCCCGGGAAATGCTGGGAGTAAACGTGGGTAGCCCAGAATATCCAGCGAGCGACGAGCATAAAGCACATCGTATGAGGGGGTTGATTTTCGAAGACAGCATACCAGGCCTGCAGGCGGGAAAACGCGCAGGAATGTCTGGTGCGGTTAATTGTTTTTCGTATCCCTGGAAGCATAGTTTACCTTCACGTTACAGTCATCTGGGTACCCGATGCCAATCTCTTTAATCTTGGGCATACAGGAGAAGAACAAGCAGACCAAACACTCAAATCCATAGAAGACTTCGTGCCAGAGGAATGGGATTTACCACCTTATACACCTTAGTACACAAATGTATCGGTGGAGCATTTCCCAATGACCGGCCCAGGTTTCTGCGATCGATGAT
Source organism: Collybia mongolica (assembly GCA_013420905.1). Classification (NCBI taxonomy): domain Eukaryota; kingdom Fungi; phylum Basidiomycota; class Agaricomycetes; order Agaricales; family Clitocybaceae; genus Collybia; species Collybia mongolica. The sequence goes on from JAAXNY010000004.1 coordinate 3,614,345, forward strand.
TAGTCGCTATCCAACATGGAGTTATACGTCGATGCTAAACGCTCAAGGGTGAATTAAGCCAAGTTTGAAAATCAACTGAAAACTTTGATAAAGGTCTAGGAGATCTTCAGATGCCCAGGTGAATAAGTAGCGTAGCGCTGTGAAGTATAATTAGATAGCGTACGATTACTAACGAGACGTTACTCAGATTTAGATCGAGTCAAGACCCAGCACGTGACTCAACGCGTCACGCGCGCTAATAATACTAATTTATTAATGATGCAGGTATTCCCGGTCTCATCGCCTTAGGCTTAGGATATGTCTCGACGAAGGTCTTGCTGAATTAGTCTAAAGGGGTCAAGGTATTTAAGATCTAACGCAAGTTGGGTGTCTTATTGAGAGAGAGGTATATATATGTAAAAATGACTAATACTTATGCACGATTGGGCTAAAGAATCAAGAGTGTTCTTCGTGGATGGCCGATGGGCAGGATATTACCCTAGAAACACAATAAAACAAAAACTTGAAGTCAGAAGGCGATAGGAGACATGTCCTTAACAGGTTTCACGCGTTTACTGCCAAAACGCCGACCAGAAAAACCTCGGGTAATGGAGCCTGCGGACATCGGTCCCGTCGTGTGGGGCTCTCGCGGAACTACGCCTGACTCACTAGGCCTAGCTCTCTTTGTAATCCGGAGGGGGGAGGTGTTCGTGCGGACAAGCTTCTTGGGGAAAATTGTGGTTGTGTTTTCATTGGCTACGTTCAGAGTCTCATGGGCGATAGGCTGGATGTGCGCAGGCAAATATGGCTTCGATGACACGGACACGACCCTTCGCATTTTGAGTACCGGTAGAACCGATTTCCTGAAAATAGGTGGCGTGCGGGTGATAGGGTCCACCGGCTTGGGTTTGATAGGGGAAATAGATGATTGAGGGTCAAGCAGGGAGTTACAAATCTCCGCTCCAGGGTGGTTAACCTTGGAATCTTCACTAATCATGGCTAGAGACCCTAAGCTACCGCTGCTAAATCCAGCACAGATGCGTTCCAAAGAGAGTAAGGCTTTCTCAGGGAGGAGGGTCCCTTGGTCGCACAAGGGTTGGGCGGTTTGTGCGGACCCAGCAGGGGCAATAGCATATGAATCAGGGATGGAGCCAGTATCCAACGCTACATGCGGGGCGTTCAAAGCATCTCTAGACCGCTGCGGGGTAGAATGGGGTTTCTGACCGGGGAGAGTTCGAGTCATTACAAGATGGATGTCTTTGGGGGAAGCACTACCAACAGCATCAAGCTGTATATTCTCTTTGATTATAATAGCTCTCCGTTTCCCAAGAGCCTTTGCGGATGGTTTGGCGTCTTGTTTATCTGCCACCTTCCTGAACGAGTTAAGCCTTAGGACGCTGCGATTGATATCAATCTTCCCAAAGGCAGATCGTCTTTGGTTGGAGAGGGAGAGACGTAATCGCCGTGGGGAGTGGTGGCAGGCTGCACGTTCATCTTTGAAAGTTTGGCTGGCAAGAGGGGCAAGATCGGCGGCGTGGGATGGTGAGGTAGGATTGTATTCTTGAACTCTATCTGGGCTCGGTGGGTCGGGCAGGGTGACTGAATGGGATATACCGTTCAATGAAGAGGATGCAGGCTTGTTGGTGGCCAAGGTTCGGGCTCGGCCACTAGTGCGATCAATACAATTTGGGGTAGGAGTGTTTTCCTGAGGCGCGCGCTTGGAACCAACAGAGGATCTTATAGGGAATTTACCTTCCCTGAGCTTGTTGAGTAAGTCGTCAACAACGGTCTGGGCCCTAAGGTCAGAAGTGTCTTTTTCGGTCGCTGAAATGTCTGAAGGGGAGGATGTGGCCGTCTTGTCCGGACTGAAATCCGATTTGGTAGGACTTTTCCAAAATATTGCGGCCTTCATTGTCGCATTGAGGTCCTTGCGAGCCTTCAAAGTCAATGCAATAGGATATAGCTTTTCATCATCGGTTTGGGAGGCAACAACAGCGGGAATGATACGAGACCATGATGTACCTGCTATAGCAGCAGCCTTCTTGATGGCATGGACTAAGGCTTCATCCGAGGAGCGTCCGACTTTTATGGCTTGCCATGCCTCTGATAACACAGGTTGATGCAAGCCAACTTCAATCATCGACAGAATAAAGGCCTCTGCTTGTTCAAGTTGGTCGTTCTGGGCTTGCGATTTGGCTTCCGATGCACTCACAAGGCGACGTCGGATGTTGGCCTTGAATCGTTCTGCATAGTAGTCGCTCCTGAATTTGGCAAGTTCCTCCTCACATATTTGAGCATTAAGCTCGAGAGTTGCGATTTTATCTTTAAGCTGATCGTTCTCTGTCTGCAGAGCGGCCATACGGCTTTCGAGTGTTGAAGTTGAAGATTCGATATCTGTCTTGGGGACGTTTGTCTGCGACACCAATCGCTTCGAAGAGGCTGGCAGTTGATACCAGCTTGTACTAGCAACGCTGACATAAAACGGCTTTGGCGTAACTTGGGTGGAACTCCCAAATATCAATTCCTCGATTCTCGTGAGCGACCATGACTGGAGTCGGGGCGTCGGGTTAGCCGGATGTTCTCCTGGGACATCTGACCTTGCCCTACGATGGGTATTAAGGAGAGAGAACGTCTTTCCGAGGGAGAAATGCATACTCGAGTGGCTTCCTTAATGATGAGGGTGTCTGTGAAGATGTGAGCGGATGAGGCTGACATGTCACATTGCTACTTGGACTCCACCAGAACTTTACGGGATGTCTAGTGGCTTTTTTTCAAAATGACTGTATGTCTTCCTAGATAATACCCATGATCCACTGATAATCCAATGGGAGAGGGCACAGGAGAAACAGGGATGGGTCCCGGGTGGGTAAGCAAAAGTAAATTGCTGCTACTCTTTCAGCAGTAACACAGCCACGATTGTCGGCCCGGTTACCACAAAAGCTGTTTGGCTGCGGCTTTCAAAAGTGACTCTCTCTCGAACCACAATGAGCGCAAACCAATATACAGTCCCTCCACCATCCTACGGCTCAGCGGCTCCTGCAACTAAGCCCAATAACAACTACTTTGAGGAGAGGGAGGCGCAAGAGCCTTTATTAGGCAGCTCCAGCCGCGGTGCTGGCGGATACTACGATCAGCCTGCTCAGGGCGACCTTCCTGATGATTTCAAGGTATGTATACATCTGGATATATATCGATTTTCGACTGATTATATCTCTATCCTTGTTGCGATATAGTATGGCACGACCGTGTCAGACAGCTCACCGGAAATTCGAAACGCCTTCATCCGCAAAGTCTACACTATTCTTCGTAAGCAACTTATCATTGTTACTGGGACTCTGATTAACTACTGTCCATCAGTCTGCCAAATTGTAATGTCGACTATTCTGCCAGATCTGTATATAACCCTGACGTTCTGTGCAGCTTGCAACATGTATCGTAGGTGGAATTGTCTCTCAGTCGCCTTCAACAGTGTTCTGGGTTCAAACACAGTACGTCATTGTATCTTTGGAGTTTGGTACCTCGTATTCAGTGAAGTTTTAGCACCTGGGCCTTCTATGTACCCCTTTTCGGAACTCTGATCAATCTTGGTGTTCTCTACTGGAAGCGCCACAGCCACCCTCTGAACTTTGTCTTATTGACGACCTTCACGGTCATGGAGGCATTTACACTTGGAGTTGTCATCGCGTTCTACGACAACGTCATCGTCATGCAGGCACTGTGAGTTCCAAGTTTTTGCACATTTGTTTTGTCCTGACGCCATGTACTAGACTCATCACCTTAGGCGTATTCATCGGGCTCACGTTGTTTACTTTCCAATCGAAGGTAGCGATATGCTTCCTTCGCAACCCAAATTCTCACTCAGGTTTTCACTAGTATGACTTTTCAGGAATGGGTCCATTCTTATTCGGTGCTTTGATTGCTTTGTGCATGACCGGGCTGGTCGGGATCTTCATACCATTTGGCAAGACGATGGACCTCATCTTTGCCATCGGGGGCTGTCTCCTTTTCAGTGGTTACATCGTCTACGACACATATATTATCAATGCCAAACTTTCGCCCGACGAGTTCATCATGGGCGCTATCAGTCTTTACCTCGAGTACGTTAACTTGTCTCGGATGAGTATTCATTTACTAAACTCTTTTTTTTCAGTTTCATCAATCTTTGTATGCACTCTTGGTTCTGTATATCAGGTCGTACATACTGACATTTGCCTAGTCATCAACATCCTCCGTCTTCTTAACAACATCGAGGACCGCTAAGCTGTTATTGGCCTACGTTGCCAGATTTAGTTATGGAAGGGTGGTCGGATTGAGATCTAATATGTTCTAGTTTGTATATTATGATATGATGGTTACCTTGCACTGTGTAATGTTCCTGTCTTCTCTGCCGTGAAATTACAGTAGGATAAGAACATAAAGAATATCTGTATTGTATGTGCTCGAGCGGGCATTGGCCACCCTTCGATGTGGGCCTTGGGGCCACAAGGGGACAAGGATATGATGTACGATGTATGACTACAGCATGTCGGTTGAGTGGGAGCAGCTCATTCGTCCGGATCGATCTGGTCGACAAAGCTTAATGGATTCCAGTCTTGGGTGAACCCTCAGGAAATGAACAACCTTGTAGGTGGTGGTTACAATGGTTGGCAGTTGATTCGAGGCTTAGTACGGGGACACCATACAACGTGAAGCTTAAGCAGGAAGGTCCTTCGCTTTGAATAGGTAATGACCAAGGCCCCATCTGATGTTTAGTGGTGGTTAATGTCAATCGATGGTATTTGAAATGAGACAGCTTACTGCTGACCCCCATCCATGTTAAATAGTTCAGAACATGCCATGTAGAAGACCCGAAAGCTAGGGAATTTTGATGATCGGGATGTTCACTAGTGGCCTGAAAGTGCTTACCGATTGAACGCTTTTGTCGCTTCTTCAGGAGATCTTCCTTTCACGATTGCATCTTTCCGTAGTTCGTCGAGGCCGTCTATTGTGAAGCAAAAATAATAAATGGAATGTCAATATTTTAGGGCAAGAATTATGCCTTTTCCATTTTTATCTTGAAGTTTGAGCCAGTCCTCGAGCGTACGAGAGTAATGAGTACCAGGAAGATACCAACTTCGAACGAGAGTCAAGTCTGCCTGGAAGTAGAGCTGGAGTAGGCATTCATTAGGTATACCTATTCAATGAGAAATGATATAGAAATTACGGACGAAAAGGTCATGCGATGGCATTGTCCCCCCTGTAATATTAACCCGCAATTAATTTAAAGATATCTTGGATGTGGTTGGGGAGAATATACCGGAGAAAAAATTCTTCGCCATCCAACCATCACCTTCTTCGAAGTGATAGGGTGTTGTGCGATGGCAGAAGATATGGATGAAAAGTAGAGAGTTCCCATCCTCTCCGGCCTCGTCTCCACTAGTATCCTTCGAATCGGGGCGAAGCCAGGTGGAAACCTTCTTGAACAGGGCCCGATAATTTTTCATGTGCTCGAACATCTGATACAGGGGCGCATATAAGATTCGTGTGAGTCTCAAGGACCCAAATGATTGGACTTGCTTCAATGGATAATATTCTGTCAAAACTGTGGTCGATAATTAGGGGCTGTTCTGGATGGATGAAATACTGCTTACCGTTTCGTGCTAGAAAAGTCATGGTTGTTTACGTCGGCAGTGATAATCTACGTCATACAGTTAAATAGATGCTACTGTTTACAGGAAACAAATTTATACCTCCAGGTTGGTTAATCCCCGTGCCTTTGCAGCTCCATCAATATAGGTCTTTTGAGTTGCAGAATTGGAGAGACCAGTTATCCTCGAGTTTGGGTATTTCTAGACATAAGATCAGTAACCCGGTTCAAACAGAACTCAAACAGAACTGTTACTTGAGCAAGAAACAATGAAAGACTTCCCCAGCCTATGTATTGCATAAGAAGGAGTCCTGCCTGTTCATACCTTAAGACTCACCACAGCCTAAGTCCAGGATGTCCAGCCCATCTCTTAACAAGGCCTTCCTGCAGTAGCTTTCCAACATCAGGGTTTCCGCTTCCGCCAGAGTTTCTCGTCCGGTTGGATATAAGCATGAGGAGTATTTTCCGTACGGGCCCAAGGTAGATAGAATAAAGTTTGTCGGCACCTGCGCCATGATGTTAGGGGGTTAATGCATCCCGGGTGAAGTACTCTTTACCTCGTAATGTTGTTCGTTGGCCTTTTCGGGCACTTCCGCAATTGTGGTCCTTGCACGGACGTCCTCGATCCATTTCATTTTAGCCGCATGGTTGGCCTCAAGAGACCCGTTGTCTATTTCATGTAGCCTTTGGCGTAAGAGTGCACGGATGACCCATCGTACGATGAAATCTGGTACAAGGCCCTAGTGAGGTTAGATTATTATGGGTTGTTGGAGTGGTGGGAGCGCCTACTTTGTCCAACAAATCATAGCCAGCTTCTAGGACAGACTCGAGTGCCATGGTGATTCAGAGTAAGAGGGGAGTTACCGTCGACTGCCATGGCACGGATATCTAGCTTCTCGGACTTCTCGAAGTTCGGATGTGACCAATTGTTGGCGGACCACCCGAACAATCACGATCAGTCACATCAGCTGCCGTGATTTAAAATTATACATTACTTAACTGCGTCCTATACCTTTGAGATGACGCGTCAAGCTGACTATAAAAGTAGGCACGACGAAATACTATTGTTGATATGTTTGAGCAAAATATCTGGAAAGCACGATAGCTTATTATCACCTCCAGCTGAGCGGCGCAGAACGATCAAGTTGCTTAATATTACATAATATTGAACGATTAATCAGGGACGTCATTTTTTTGCATGACGTGCATCGGGCACGGGCTGAATTTGGATTTTGTTCCCTGGCCGCAACCTGTCCGTCTGATTTTCTTTTTCGACAAACATGGCGTTCTGCCTGCTCTCCAAAGCTGCTATGGGGGCAACTCTGCGCCCTCTCGGAACAGGTGCCGTCCTCGAGCGCTACAGCGTCATCAGGAATTTCTTTCGGCAGCAACAACAGCCCCCACGGACCAAACAGGCGGGAACTTTTCATGAACGACATCCAGTGGCCCGCCGTCCGAGGAACGTCAACATTGGACTTCGTGCCACCGTATTTACAACTTTTAACGCAGACAGGCGGCTGGGCGGTTCACGGTGCTTTCACGCAACATTGCTGAGAAAGTCTGAGCCAATCGTGGGTAAACCTCCTGAGAGAGACAAGCAGATGGCAAGCGAGAATAGGACACGTTCTGTAGAAGAGGCTGCACAGGAAGAGAACGTAAAAACCCTATCTTCCCAACCGGCTCACAACCTTGACAATCACTCAAAATTCTTCCAACGCTTGGCCATGTCGTTGCCTCACCCTCACAGACCTACACGAGATGACCTGTTGAACGTTGCTACGGGATTCTGGCAACGCACGAGAATACGATTCAAATGGTTTACCATCAAATCCTTTCGCAAGTTTGATGCCGACGACATTTCAGCCTTCGTGACTTGGTTCCTCATGAGTCAGACTATCTGGATTTTGGTTGGGACGTGAGTCATACACTTGTTTCCACAAGCAACTCAAGTTGATGGGCGACTCATATACAGGACCACATTCTTTTCGGTCATCTTTGCGATTATTAATAGTCTTAGGCTCCAAAGTAAGTCGATTCCAACAACTATGGACCATAAACTAAAGCTTGACAGACTATGTCGCGCGCGCCATTAGCGATTATTTGACATCTGAAACCGGTGTTATTATCATTTTTGAGTCGGCTATCGTCCCCAAGTGGAAAGACTCCCGCATATCCTTCAAAAATGTATATGTGTCCCGTCGTCCGTCAGTAAAGGTTCCCACGCCCATACGAAGAGATCACCACACAGCCGTTGGATACGACGTTAGTAATCACCCCTCCTATCACCACGTTGGAGAGGAGGATGACGAAAGCCATATTATCTCCAAAGTTGAAGAGGATCTTGACTGGAACTTATCATTATTTGATTTGAATATCGATTCTGTGGACGTCACATTATCTTTGTGGAGGTGGCTGGATGGGAAAGGTTTAGTTGAAGACGCAGTGGTCAAGGGTGTTCGAGGTAGCTTAGGTATGCTGGTTGCCTGACTTCGATCATCTTACTGACCGCGAGATTTCTAGACCGGCGATCAGTATACTGGGATCCAGAAAACCCCCTTGACCCTGCCCTTTTTCGTCATGAATCCTTCCCTGGAGACTTTGAACTAGAATCGCTTCAGCTTGAAGACGTTTTAATCACTGTTCACCAACCCGATGGTTTCCGACCCTATACTGCGTCGATATTCCGCGCAGAGATCAAACAGTTCCGGAAACGCTGGCTCTTTTACGATTTCCTGTGCGCAGAAAACATTGTCGGCCAATTCGATAACTGTTTATTCAGTTTGCACAAGCCCCAGAGCATCGGACGGACAACGGAGAAGGATTTAAAAGATGGTGATTGGGCTAGGATGGTTTGTCGCTCTATCTAATCTAACCGCCTCATGAACAGAAACTAACAGATAACATCTAGTCGCGTATCCGGATTGACGGTGTTAACATTGATCACTTGCAAGGCTCTACAACAATGGAAGGACCGATCTCCTGGATTACCTCAGGCAAAGTCGACGCGGTCCTCGACATCAAGTTTCCTCGAGACCCCCACGACGATCTCCCGTTCAACGCCATCCTTGGGGAAATTGCAGACGCCATATCCACATCCCTGGCGACCAACACTGACCCTACTCTCGAACGTATCCCGGGTCAGCGGGAACTAGCCAAACCGGCCCTCAGTGCGCCACAGGGCGCGGAAGAGGAAAATACGGAAGACACGCTGAAGGTCATAATTGATATCGACTTGAGGTTCAGGGATTTGAAAGCGGCTGTTCCAATATTCACGAATGATTTATCGTATGTGAATAATGCGCTGATCAGACCCATTGTTGCATTCATGAAGTGAGTGACATTACGTCTTAACTATTGATTCACGATTGACAATGTTGCTCGCCAGCGCCAATCGAACGCTTGTACCTATTCATTGCCGTGTCGTGAAGGATTTATCTGATTTTGATGGATCGTGGACGGTGCGTACACATTCAACCTTGTCTTGTCATATACCCATCACCACTTAATCATGCAGATGTGGGAAAGTACGCTAAGAATTTCTTTTAATACTTTTGACCTGTGACTCACAAACAAATGCGTTTCAGCTGGTATGATGGATGAAATATCTCTCAAGGTGTGTACTAGACCATGCTCGGTGTCTTCCTTGGCTAAGCAACTACGATCAGATCTACGATGCCCTGGCATACCACGTCTCCCAGTCGACCATGAACCGACAGCGTATGAAGACTGTTAGTTTGTGGAGCCTACAAATGACTGCCAACGCGGTTCTGGCAGCCCTTCGTAACGTGGTTGATCCTGTATCCCTTCATTTCAAGGAGGCGTACCTGAATGGTCAGTCTGCACTCGATGCAGCGCAGCTTGAACTCATCCTCTGAAACTATATTACTCCATAAACATTATCGGCGGCCTGATTCTTTCGCTGGTATAAATCAAGATGGGTGTAGCATCTTGAAATACATTATGGACAGATATATCATTCAAATGGGGAGCCTTCCTTGTAATACCCAAGTGGCATCTACTTCCCCATCAGCAGTTTCTGCTCGCGGGTGGTGACAATTGCGCAAAACCTAGGAGAGATGTGGTGGTCAGCCACCGCAGGGAGGCTGTGGCACGGAGTACTTGCATATCGGCAAGGGCTAAGAAGCGACAGTACAAGCACGCTTTGGGGTTGTAGCAGGCACAGGCTTGCCGTTGTGTTACGGGAGGCGTAATTATGGGTGTGGGTGCTACTGTAAGCGACATCGGATTGGTCGTGCCAACTGGACCTAATACAGATCCTGCCCCTTGCGTCGACGTCGAGGCTGGTGTCGGATTAATGCGGAGTGCACGGGGCTCGGTGGGAATATTTCTTGGACGAGACCTATCTGCTATCCCGGTCAGGACCTTGCTTTCTACCTTGGATTTTTCAATACGACCCGAAAGAACTTTAATGCTTTGTTTCGGGTTGCTTGGCTGGAGCGATTGCGAGGATTTTGATACATCAAAATCTTTATCAGTGCTTGATATGTCTCCTGTCGAGGGTATTGTCGACGGGAGTCTCGAGGAAGAAGATACAACAGATTCTGATTTCCCTGGAGTTGAATTGTCCAACGAAGTGAAGCAAGCAAGCGTCCGACGGGCTTCTCGTTGCTTCTTCACATATTCTTTAAGACGTGGTTTGATGACTATCTTGCTCCGGGATGCGTCACTAACGGCAAGGTATTAGCGAGTCGTCAGTATATAAGGAGACATACTGAAGATCGGGCATATTCAGCGCAGGTGCCACAGAATTCACATCTGCCGCTGCTGTGTACGTCGAAGGCCCGATAGTCATAGTTTCCATCATCATGGTCGAGATCGTTCCCGTAGTTTAGAACAGCGCGTTCGATCAGGATGGTTGTGTTTAACTGGTCGAGGACGGACGCTTCTCATATAAGTACATATGCCATGCGGACCAGTACTCCAACACGCAACTTCGCGGATCACGCGGTGCGTGACTGACCGCGTTTGATTGGAGCGTTGCGGCACTAGCCCAAATCCAGTTCCCTGCGACCACTTAGCCATATGTTTTCCACAGTAGTCAGAACGCGGATATGCAGTCTTCAAGACAATGGCTTATCCGATCCTTCGAATTCCCAAGAGATGGTGACAGAGAAGAAGGCCACGATTCGCCCAGACTCGTTATCTAAATTTCCCAATCCAAGCTGCCTTTTCCTGCCCTGGAACGTGGGACCCTTTAAAACCTACTAAAGCCCAAAAGTCATGCTGCACATCCACGTTTAGGCCATGCCTCGAGAGTCGAGGCTCTTCTTCATCTTGTCCGATCCTAGGTCACGATTCATTGGTCCCTACTTAGATGCATGTACTGTGGAATGCCCTTTTTCTAACTTCTTAATCAAGACCATGCTGCGATTGTCATTGCGAATTGACCATCGCATTGTGGATACCCGATGCGACCTGATCTGGATGAATTGAACCCCAACACCATGAACAACCTTCTTCGAATTTCATACCGACCTAGTCGCCACCGACAATACCCAAAGCACCGATTCCTCAGCACGGTCATGAGGCATGGGTTACTCACACATCAGTATGACGTTTAGTAGGAATAGCTGGGAATTATCGGTACCGCGGATGCATGTATATATGAGCCTTTGTTCATATGCAGTAATGCAAGATTCATCGCATACGCCGTCAATGATACCACAAGTATCTCAACGAACGAATGGACATATACGGGCGAAGTCAGGGAAAGTGAGGAGTGTCCTGAGATCATTTCCCGGTATTCTATACACCGATCCTTGAGATGATCTCCAGCCATCTGCATAACCTCATATAATGATGGTAGATCTGGATGGAGTGCGGTCTGCAAAATTCCGCATGAATTTACGAGGCTGTTTTTGATGTCGAAGATACTGAACTGGCGCCAATAATGCCTTAGCACACACATAGTATCTCTATCTCATCAAATGCATTAGTGATTAACATACAGTAAACCCATAATATGGATGTTTGAGCAGAAAATCAAGCTTGAGGTGAACCAAACCAACAATTCTGTCTTTAGATAGAATGACACATCATAATCGTCGTGATGCCGATAAACAAGGGTATAATTAGACTCCTCGAGGAGCCGATAACCAGCGACGGCTTATTACTTGATGGTCACAGTCAACAGTTTAACGATGCCGTCTTGAGCGATACCTGCGTGCGTTGCATTAATACTCCCTTGAGTTGGAAAGAGGAAACAATGAACCGTGGTTAACGCCCTCGGAACCGGGCTGTAAGAGCTCAGTGATGTCTCGAACAGTAGTCTCATAGGTCTTGGCGAGGAATTTCCTAGTTCCTACGGCAGACGCCACAAGTCTGTCTCTAAAGGAAGAGAGTGAGAAGAGAGCGAGTTGCTTTGGGGAGAAAAGCCTGTATAGAATGGTATACTTACCGGCCGATGTTGTAGCCATCGGGAACGATCATGTGATGCTTTGAAAGATCCTACATCAAGGGAATCAGACGGATTTGCCATTGTCGGGGTAGTGGATGTACCTCTTCCTGGGAGACACTAAACAGGATTACTTAAGATGGATTGGCAGAGGCGACGGAGCGAAGAGAATGCTTACGCTAGAAACAAGGCGCCACTATTCGCATCGGGCCCATCTTGGCGGAATGTCCTGGTAGATCTATATGTAGCCGCCCTTGGAAGAGTCCAGTGTCACGTACCGCAGGTGGTTTCCCCCAAGCAGGCTCTCGAAGCATGTACCAAGTACAGGAACATTGAAATGCTCCCTTAAGACCTCCTATACAGCGCGTCAGGAATTATCTTTTGGTTTACACGTAGGCATACGACTTCACCCGTTCGTCAACCCATCCGTGCCCATCTCCTAGGTTTGCTTGTTGCTTGCCGCCACCATGCTGGCCAAAGCATTCCCTCGACCTAATCCTGCTTGTAAATATGGATGAAGGGGTTGAGATGAAAAGGGCTTACAGGCCAATAGCGCGCGCATAATTGAGGAAACCGGCAGGTGTGAGAACCTCTGGAGAGCTCAGCCCAGAGATGATTACGTTCAGAGGCTCGCCCGCATCAGCAGAATGGTTAAGTAGGGAGCCACCACCGTCTCTCGGGTCATAGAAATCAACGGCGCGCTTGGTAACGCCTGTTGCTGGTGCTGAGATGGCGCCCAAGACAAGAACAGCCACGAAAGCGGAGAAATGCATAGTTTGCGGATGGCTGACGGGGAACAGAAGAAATATCCTGGTTATATACTCGGCTGGTTTTATCACTGCTGTGTAAAGGCAAATGTACGGATTCGTAGAGTGCGGTGCAGTTAGCCCTTCCTCGCTTCTTCAAAGGGCTTCTTGGTCGGGGCGCGACGAGCTTTGTCCTGCTGACTCTTGTTATGGAAGGCAGGTGATGGTTGCGCGGTGACATTTACGCCAAGATAATACATGTGTACGGATACCGACCTGTTCAAAGACTCTAAGCATGTGCTTGAGATGATAGAAGTCCTTCGGGGCCATGCCGACCTTCTAATAAATATGATCGACTATGCAGCCGAGACGAAAAAAGAGAAAGGAGAGATATATAACTCATTCCTTAGAAAAAGATGCGTCTGACATGATGGAAGAATATTGATAACCATGATGGCCTCCTGAAAAACTTGGGGCCTGATGCAAATGACTTGATATGGTCCAGTTGGCGCGAGTAAGTGAAGTGGCCAAATTAGGTAGGATGAGGGGAGATGAAGACCATTGTCAGGAGGGGTTGCAATTGTTGGTAAATTAGTAGAGTTTAGTGCCTTTTCGGGTCCAAGTTTTTTCTTCCCGGATCCGTTCAGAGATTTTGTTGTGTATGGGACCTCCAACCTCCAAGTTCAGAATATCATGAATGGGCGTCCCGAAATTAGCCTCGTTATTGTTTATAATATTGACGCTTGTGGACATCATGAGGCGAAGTCGAGGCAAATTGGAAAAGGGTTGGCATTAAGGGAGGAACAAAGGGGCAGCGTAGTCTCAAATAGCCGAGACAACGTGAAGTGAAACTTGACCCTCTTCAGTTCAGTTTCGAAAACATATAAGTCGTCCTAATTCCTTTTCTTTTCCTTCATGTTCTACTAGTGGCCTCCTATTCCCACTCAACCTTCCTCGGCAACCCAGGCTTCAACCAGAATTAGTCTTTTGATCTTATCGGATCATTGTCTCTGTTTGTGTCTTTCACACCCTCTAGCTTTTTTGAACGTCCTTCCTACTGACCGGCTGTTTTCTTTTTCATCTAGTCGACTTCCAGCTAACGGGTTATCACCTTTCCCCCCCCCCCCCCCCCCCCCCCCCAACTCACATGGCGAGTCTTCTTCCTGGCGAGCAATCACATTTGGGAAGCCTTGTGGTACTTGGGCCCCTTCCCGTACCACCACCTCCCAGATTTGCCAACTTTCGATTCAATACCATTGGTCAGGAGCCCGAGCTTCTCAAACGAATTTCCGTGCCGGGACCAGACCTCCAATACAATGATGATCGTGCATCTCCGACGCCTTCCCTTCAGTACCCCTCCCAGACCCCTGAACCCTCCCGTTCACGCCCAAGCCTCCTACAAGCACTTACAAAACCTAATCATGCCGATACTGATATGCCTGATGTAGTCGACGAAATGTCCATTGACAGTTCTTTGGGTCAACAAACTGAGGCTCAAATTGATGGGACAAAGGTCATCCAATTCCCTTCAACCACTGGATCGACTATCCCACATAACCCTCAAAGTTGGAGTGCAAGATTTAACGACAGCATTGCCAAACCTGTTCTTACCAGAGCCCGATCACCCGCACCATTGAACACTCCAGAGCAGAACCCAGCAAATACAAAATTCCAGGAGGTTTCGCATGTGTTTAGTAACGCGATTAATCATCCAATTTTTCTAGACACGCCATCCTCGGCACCTGTGACGGCCAGTAACCTCGATGCTGATGGGTCGGTTGACCCACCAAATCGGCCTTCGCCTCCGCTCTCTACACAGGAGTCTCATTACATGTCCCTTCGTGCTCTTCAAGTTCGCCTCATGTCCGCTCTTGAAAATCTACATATACCCGATAATTCGGACACCCTCCTCCTTGTCCAAGCTGCTCATACGCATTCCACGAACGCTCTCTCCACCGCCCATCGTTCCCATGTGATTTCTCAACAGGCGGTGGCCGCTGCCTCTGAGGCGGTTACCGCTGCCCAAGAGTCTCTTAACGCTGCGGAAAAAGCCAAGGCGCATGCTAGTGATGCTGTGACCGCAGTTGAGCAAATGGGAGGGGCACGAGGTTCGAAGAGCGAATGGGAGTGGATGTCGATAAAATCTGGGCTGCAGAGCGATTTACGAAAACTGGGAGAATGGATTGGTGAGAGAGAAGGGGAAGACGCTGCCAAGAGACAGGAGATGGAAAGAATAGAGAAGGCAAAAAGGGACGAGGCTTCCGTGGATAGTGCCATGAGGGTTGTCGGAGGTAGTCTTTCCCCACAGGCGGTCCAGGTCTTGGTAGATGAAGTTGTCAGAAGGACTAGGGAAGAAGAGGCTCGATCGAGGTCGAAGTCAACTGGGGTAGTTCAAACCTCTTTGCTCATCCAGCAACAGCAACTGCATCGTACTGCAGAACTTGAAGCTGATGATGCTAGAAGAGCTTGGAGCTTAGAACATGGGCACCCGGTTAAGCCAATTGTTACAACTGAAGCAGAATTACGTCAACAAACATCACTAGATGAAGCCAGAGAACAAGAAAGTCAAAGAGCAGAAGAATCAGCAGCCCTTATCAAACAAGCAAAGCTGAAGGAGGAGATTCAGAAACGAGAAGAAGATGCTCATCTCCAACAGGAACAGCGGGAGGCCGAAGTAAGGGCCCAACGAGTACGTGAACTCGAGCTACAGAAGTTGGAGGTTGCGAAGTTCCGTATGCTCGAGCGAGAGCGGCAGGCGCTACAGGAAACCGAACGGAACGCTGCAGATGCTTTCCACATGCGACAAGAAGCTGAGCAGAGGGTTCTCAAGGAGGCAGAAGTCGCTGAGGCAAAGCGCGTCACGAAGGCTCAGGTGCTAAGGGTTCAATTGGAGGAGCAGGCAAAGAAGGCGGCTGCGCTCAAAGCCGAGACGATAGCTTGCGAAGAAGCTGCGAAGAAGGAGGCAGAGGCAAGGGCGGCAGAGGCAAGAGCAGCAGACTTGAAGGCGGTAGAGGAAAAAGCCGCCGAGGAACAAGCTGCAGCAAGAGCGGCAGAAGCGAGAGAAATTGAACTGCGCGAGGCCCAAAGCAAAAAGCGCCAAGAGGTCATGGCTCAGAAGCAACGTGCTAGCGCCGAAACAGCGGCTCGAATACTTGCTGAGAGAGCTCGGGAGAAGAATGAGAAATCGACCTCCCCTGTACAACCTCAAATATCACCGAAGGCGCTGACTCACCCTCTTCCTTCTCCTGTATTCCAAAGTCTGCCATTGCCTCCGTTACAAACTTCTGGCCAACATGAGCCACAAGAATCTAAGGGTAGAGCGGTCTCAGGTGGCATTAGATTGGGAACATCTGAAGAAAGTAGCACCCCTCCTTCACCTTGTCTTTCGCGTAGCACGACCGTCGGGCTACGCCCTCAAAAGGGAGGGAGGTCTATTCCTCTCCCATTGCCCCTCCCACGCCTCAAGGTCAAACATGACAAGACGGAAGGTTCGACTTCTGGCCGGGCCAACTCGTCTCCGGTGACTCCACTCATGAGATTCAGTGAGCTTCACGATTCCCGATCAAACTCAAACTTGGCCAGCGAAAAACTATCGGTCCATCGACGTAGTCAGGATTCTGGGAATCTCCCAATGATTGCAAAATCCCAGCTGCTGCCGACCTCTCCTGAGGCACAGGCGGCTAACTTGCGGTTTATGCGTCGCGGGAACGGCTTTTCGCAGGATACACACCTCAAACCTGATTCTGTCGCTGTGTCTGTTAAATTTGAGCCTCTGGCCGAAGCGAAGCTTTTATCTCCACCTTTGGGAGCTACAAAACGAAAGATAACTGAACAAGCTGGTCCCGCACTCCCCAAACGGCCAAAGGTAAGACAAGACAGCATCGTGAACATGAAATCGGACAAAGAAATTCAATTACCTGCGGCTCCCTCTACACCTGTCCCGGCATCGGCACCTTCCGCTGTTGTTCCCCGTATATCTCCATCTATTCAAACATCCACCGATAATGGTTCTAACATCCTACCATCTAACGCTACCCCAATTACGCCTCTGCCACAGACAATAACAGATTCCCTTACTACGACTGCCCCCATCCCACCCCGCCTGAAGCAAACTTTGCCAAACTTCAGGACAAGGAAGCCTATTGGAAGTAGTGTCGAAACACCCACTACAACTTTTAATAACACATCAGTGCACCCCACATCGAATTTCACTCATCAGACCAGCAACTCTCCGAGAGTTTCACTAATTGAGTCACATGTTCTGCGCGAGAGAAGCCTGTGTAATGTGATCACCAGTCCAAATAAATCAACTCCAGTGCCTGCTTTAAGTAGGTCTAACACAACACGCCCTGAACTCAACACCGAACCAAATCTCAATCGAGCTACCACCTCTAATACATACAACGCAATGACTTCAATTCCACAGCGGAGCACTCCAGAAATCTACCGAGAAAGTGCATCGACTTGGGATTCATATCCGCCAGCGATGAACCGAGAAACTGCTCTAAACCCCGACGAAGATGGGGCAAACCAGATTGCTCCAGCGATACGCGGGGATGGTGGATGGGATGCACCTTCCCAGGGAGATGAGGAATTGTACGATGTTTCCTTCTCAAGGCGAGATGCTTCATCCAGATATACCTCTCGCAACAGCCATCATTATTCCCCTCCTGCGAGAACCCCTCCAAGGTTCCTTTCTCCCGCCCTTCGCCACTCACCTCCGAATCCGCAGGAAATTCATCGAGGTACAAACAGTAGCTATGCCTCTGGTCCCTCACGGCGACCTGCCCTTCATATTTCCACCATCCCACCAGTACCCCGGGCTCGTACTCCCCCACTTCGTATACTCTCCCCACCACCAACACGGTCACCATACCTTGGAAAGCGACGACGATGGATTGCTGATGAGCCTCCGAGCCATAGATATTGGCAGGGTGATGGACAACGTGATCGCACAGACCGCTCGTTTAGGTCGCATTCCACTGACACCCCACCTCCTACCCGACCCAACCGACGCTCTCCGACTCCAGAACGCTTTGGTGGATTGCATTCTCGCATTGGGGCGCGGGATGCGGAGGTTTACGCCGTCGGTGGAGGTCAGAGTTACAGACCTTCTTACCCTTCGGACTCGTATTCTTCCCAACCTCGCTGGATTTCAGACAGTTACCAACCTTCAGAATTTGCTTACAGTGGATATGAACAAGATTCAGGGTCAGGTCGTGCCCCACTACCAGGATACGACCGGTATGTGCCTGTAGGACGACCAGAGGTTGCCGAGCGACCTGATTTGCTGGAACGTATGAATACCGGAGCTCCCACTCGTGGTAGGATTGCAGGCCCTTTTCGCGGGTCCAGTCGTGGTCGGGGGCGTGGAGGAAGGCCTCTCGAGCAACGTATATCCTCAAACCAAAATACAAAGCCCATGACTTTAATGAACCGCCTGGAAGCTTAAAACGAATTTATCGATGTAAGCACATTGCTACCTTTATTTTCTTGGTGCTCATAGCTTCTCCGGAATGGCATCCCCACTCTAAATAGCAGCCATATACATATATTTGCTTTCTACGTTATATAATTTTAATAAACCAATGTTTTCTTCACGAGTTGAACGACTATTTGCCTGTCATACATCGCCGACTGATCGCTGCTCTTCACAAAGTAAATTGACCCTTTTGTTGCATTTGACGCTCCCGCCACGGTCACCAGCGATTGAGGATGTACGTGACCGTAGCACACGAGTGATGCACATGTGTAATACGGAACTATTCCTCATAGCCGATAATATGCCTCTTGGTACATGTAGCAGTGCCAGAATAAAAGGCGAATCAAAATGACAGCGGTTGACTGAAAACTATACAGGTATAGTGTCAAATGATTGCCAGACCCGTTCTATGCTTGTATTTCCATCCATATTTTTCTAACCACCAAAACCCCGACAATGCACTCTATGCAGACACTTCTTAGACGCTCGAGCAAAGGTACAATCAGGCCCTGCCATTGGACATATAAGGAACGCGGAGGCATGATACATGGCCTTGTCGCTACCATGTATAACCATGATACTCACCTAGGCCCTTTGCTATCATCATCATCATCATCATCATCATCTGGGTACACAGTCAGTCAAGTACCACGCGTAAATTAATTGAGAATACAGTTTGGTTGATTACCAATTGAAAAATGCCTACACGAGGTGATACATCCCTGAGAGGTATTAGTTCCCTCCACAAATGCTCAACTGTCTCATCTCTTGCAGTACCTCCTCCACCTAGAGAACGTCGTAAATAACTCTGTGTCTTTAGAGAAGGAAGAGGAAAACAAACCTGTGCGTCAAGCTGACCCGCAGCGTAGTCATCACGAACGTTGTCAGCAAAATACCTAAATATAATATGTCATCAAATATGTCCGGAAACAATGAGGTCGATTTATATTACCGTTGCACCCCACTAAGCTTCTCGTAACCCTCTTCTGCAAACTTGGATTGCATGCGGATCATAGCCTCAAAACTCGGGTCGAAATATGGTACCCGCAAGTCCAGAAGTTGAGGAAGCTCTGCGATTAGCTGATCATTGAGCATATCGAAGACTTCTTTGGCTTCGTCATGTTCTTGTTGGGCCTGGTAGGAGTCGTTTAACATTCAGAATGAGGTAAACATGAAAGGAAAATACCCTTGGTAATTTCGTTGGGTCTTCGCTTGGCTTGTCTATTAGCTTTCGCAATTTGCTTCGAGCGGAGTCATAATCCAGTAGCTATTGAGATGTAAGATACATCCAACAAGTGAAGCGACATGACCTGAGTGCACCTTCTTATTCCGTTTTGATATGTGCTCATTAACAACAGGAAAATATGCACACATCTTTCCCAGTGGTTCTGAAATTGTAGTTCGATAGGGCCCATCCTGTCGATAGATGTGAACGATAATCAGAATATTGTAGGGATACACGCACAAGTTCGCGACCAAAGCCTGCATCCAGATCGTCTACCGACCGCTTATAGGCATGACCTGCCATAGCACCTTCGGATGTGCGATCCGCGGCACCGTAGAACACCTCAAGCGTCTCAGCGATCCGCGTTTGTGCAGCAGTCATGGCTATGAAACCCGCTTGTGAGTGGGTAATGCTTTTGAGGGTATACGACCAACGTACCACGCATGGCATCCCAGTATGCCTTGCTATCTTTCTGAAGCGCCTGACATTCCTTTTCAAACCTGTTGGATCAATGGTTGAATGAGCATCTTCAAAGAGAATTTAGCATGTCACGCACGTCTTATACTTTGCCTCCTCCTCCACAAATTCCCGGTCGACAGTCCTTTCGATCTGGCCAGTCTTCTGGAGGAGCTATTTGAAGCGATTCGAGTTGTTGATGTGCTGAACGGTTAAACCACAAAAGGGAAGTGCTTACAGTAGTTCCAGCCCGATTGACGGACTTCTTGAATCTATGAATTACGGTCAGATGAATCACTGAAGAAATGGATGGTTTCCTCTTACCCTGACCAACTCATCCGTTAATGAAATATGTCGGAGGATTGGTTGAGCTGAGATTGTATCAAGGGTACCTGCTGAGTCAGCAATGCACTGAGCCTGTGCGGCAACTTGCTACATGTACATATGAGCTTCAAAGGATGTGTAGAGTCCAATTCGTAAGTGTTCATCTTATTGATTCATTTCACTGAAAGCTTTTGCTTATATATAGTGATTAATTGCCTACGACCAATGAAATATTTGAACATATGACTGAAATGGAATTTCGATCGACGGCGCGGATCGAGCGACTCTGAGAGGATATATATACTGAGCCATAGAATCAATGGTTTATGTTCGTTCGCTTCCCCCCTCTATCCTTTCGTCTCTCTCAGATCTATATCATGTCCAACTCATCCTCCGCTCGCGTAACCAGACGAAGCACTCGTATCGCTGCGTTTGGGGACACCGAATCACACTTCACACTAGTTCAGAGACACGAGGAGAAAGTAGTGCGACCAGATAATGTACTTTACGAAGGCGCCGATCTAGGTCAAACTTCTGTTTTCAAAGATGTCGAGTCAGTGGCCACAATAAAGCGTCCCAGAAAGAAGAAAGCCGTCTCAGACGACGAGTACTCAGCAAAGCTGCCTGGTAAAAGGAAGTCCAGGGAAATTAAACCAGAGCCTGTATACGTCATCCCAGATGTCGAAAGGAAAGAAACGACTTTCAAGGGCCGACTAGGTATATCGGGTTTACTAATATATCTAGTCTTGCCTGATTGGACCCGTCGTCTCAGGTTATGCATGCTTGAACACTGTCCTCCGTAACAAGAAACCTGCTTCCGAGTCGATATTTTGCTCACGAACATGTCGGTAAGTTCCCCTGCTATGTCAGACCAATTTCCAACTAACACAACTCGCCCAGGCTGGACAGCATTAAAAAGAATGGAATTGACTCAGCCAAAGAGCTTGGAAGAAGGAATGTAGAAGATTTACTCATTCTGATCCAATGGAATGAAGACAATGTCAGTTACATGATGAATATTTTCTGCCCAGCTGAATATTTGGTGCAGAACATCCGGTTCTTACGGCTTTCGTCGGAGATGTTTCCATATGCCTCACATGGTGTCTATGGGTACTCTCTTGGCTACTGTGCTCCGCTACTCGAGCGCGCTGGGGCACTTGCCAATAAGTATGGGCATAGGCTCACCACGCATCCGGGGCAATACACACAGCTAGGCAGCCCACGTCCCGAGGTCATCGAGGCGTCCGTCAGAGAATTGGAATATCACTGCGAGATGTTAGATGCAATGAGGGTGGGTGTGGATGGAGTGATGATTGTTCATGTGAGTGTACGATGGATATACATAGCAATTTGACGAATTCTTCCCAGGGAGGAGGGGTGTACGAAGACAAAGTCGCAACGCTGGAGAGAATAAAGAAGACAATAACTGAAATTCTTCCGCAAAATGTTCGTCAAAGGCTAGTCTTAGAGAATGACGAGGTAGGGTCTCTTGTTTGTATTCGTCACCCCCCTCTGATCGGTTATACCACAGCTGTGTTACACCGCAGAGGATCTTCTTCCGCTATGCGAAGAACTTGACGTGCCTCTCGTCTTCGGTATGTTTCTCAGTTAAACTTAGAAGGCGAGGCTAATAAACCGCTAGATTACCACCATGATAACTTGAACCCATCTTCTTTGCCACCTAAAGCGATCATTGAAAGAGTCAATGTAATATGGGCCCGGCGTGGAATTAGACCGAAGCAACATCTGAGCGAACCAAGGCCAGGCGCCATTACGCTCATGGAGAAAAGGGCACATGCAGATCGTTGTGAGGCCTTACCTATCGATTTACCGGACGATATGGGTATGCTGCTTTCTACGTCGCCCCGATATGCAATTGACATACCTTGACAGACCTTATGATTGAAGTAATGTAGCTCTAGTTTTGTTGATGAATTTTTGTGGCCTGACTGCCACTCTACTAGGCAAAGGACAAGGAACAGGCCGTATTACATTTATATAGGATGTATGGATTACACCCTGTTATGCATGGTGTGTCCCCTTTTTTTTCGTCACGATTGACTCTGTTGAGTACTGGTTCCTGCTTAGCATCTCTTAGGCCACCTGATGCGAATCCAACCAAAGAAACAAAAGGCAGGAAGTCCACGAAGCGCGCGCGCGCAAAAGCAGAAAAACTACGCGAGGAACTGGAAGCAGGGAATGCAGACTTAACTTCCGGCAGCCATGAAATAGACACACTCATTCCAGGAACCCGCAGCCCGCGCAAGAAGCGACGTAGTGTGGCCAAACCTGCAACCCCTACAGACACGTCCGACTCAGAAGGTCACAGAGATGGTTGAAGGATCTATTTTTCGAACGTCTACATCTACCTATGAGACCTCTTGAAATGAATACGCGCTGACCCACAACATGAACATTCGGCCTCCGCTGTTTGGAGTTTCAACCAGGGTACGAAAACGCGCGCATAACTGTCGATCCTACAATGATTCAAGTTGTTGTTTATGTCAAGATGCAGGCTTGTTGTTATTTAGCCGCTCAGAACTCGTGTATACCTATGGGACTTAGGATTAATCATCCATCAGGGTACCAGAATATCGGTGTGGCATGGCGTGGCATGCGTGCCCCCTTATTTACCAGTTGTACAGTTATCGGTGACTACTGACGCTTCAAGTTGCTGTTATGCTGCACATCAACGTACGCCGTATGCTGATGTGCGCCACCACACGACTGCGCACCTTGCCGCGCCGATTTATGTGGGCAGACCATTTGACCCTCCATTGTCCGTTTTGACTCTTCACGATCCTTGAAGTTTTGTCTCGTTGTGTTACAGTTATCGACGGGATTAGGGTACTTATTCCTAGCCCACGAATGTCGGACGATGGTCGAACTTCCAAGGATGTCAGATCTATCTGACATGTGTACTCGTGGTTTATTTTCGTCCTTCCCTTCGATAATAATATCGATGCTTCTTGAACGTTGGGTTGGCCAGGTCATGTTCTCTCCTAAACGTAAGCTCGACCCAATTCTCGCATCGGTTTCTCACTCATTTCCTCGCATGACCTACATAGTAATCATTTATTTTTTTTTTCCACGATGACCCGGGTGGTGTTGGAAGCGCGTGCGTGCGAACCCAATGACTCTTTTGCATCCATCTAAAGCAGTCCCAGTTTTCTTTCTTTTAGCCTAATATAAAATGTGGAGCGAGGATGTGAAGGGGAGACATATTTCGCCATGTACCATTGGGACCTTTTTTTTCTATTTGCCTCGCTGATTAATATTCCTCTCAGCATTGCCGTCGCACCTCCTGGCCCTTGGGATGCCTTTAACTTTGCGCCACCAAGTCGGACGGTACACCCAAGGACAATCCACTTTATCCATGGACTGGTTCAAAATGCGAGACAGCTTGTCGCCAACACTAACGGACAGGCAACACTCAATGGCAATGGTTCTTATGTCGTTTTGGACTTTGGTCAAGAGGCTCGTGGATATATTGTCGTCATGTTATGAGTAAAACAACTCATATCACTTGATGTCTAGGTCGGAGGGATGCTATCCCTAACTATAAATCAAGCAGAACGCGACTCTGCTCTCTCTCTCGCGTTCACCGAGTCCTCTCTATTCATCAATCCTACCCTTTCAGACGATTCCTGCCGCTCAGTCGCGACGCTTGACGCCGACGGGGTTCAACCCCTCCCTACTCCGCTACGCGTCGGCACCTTCACGCAAACCATCGCCCAGCAGCGAGGCGGTTTCAAATACCTCACCATCGTCTCCAATTCAAATGCTCCTGTCACTATATCGAACGTTTCCCTTCATACCACCTGGATGCCGCACTGGGATGACCTGCGCGCATATACCGGGTACTTCTTTGCGCGGGACCCTGGATTCCACGACCCGGACTTCTTGACCAGGCTATGGTACGCGGGGGCGTATACTGTCCAGACAAACACCATCGATTCGCACCAAGCCCGTGAACAGCCTTGCCAAGTGCCACGACCGGGTTTGTCAACGACATCTGGCGGTATCAGAATGCAAAAAACTCACGGGTTGTGTAGGTTGGGCTAACGACGCATCTGGCGGACCTGTTGAGGGACCTATCCTGGTTGATGGGGCGAAGAGAGACCGGTGAGCGATCTTTTGGTGCTTCTCACGCGATGGGGCCGATCCTGATAGATATCACATTACAGAACCATCTGGCCTGGTGAGTTTGTTAAACATATAATGTTTCTTTTTGTTGATAGATTTTGAAAGGTGATATGGGGATCTCTTCGCATACCGAACTGGTCGCATTGAACGATCTTCTTCCTTCGAAGAACTCTCTCATTGTCATGTTCTCGACACAAGACCCAGCTACCGGCTCCCTGCAGTACTCAGGACCCCCGATCAATGCCATGGGCAGCGATACCTACATTTGCTGGTCTCTGATTGGTACCCACAACTATTACCTCTACACCGGCGACCTCGATTTCATGAGGACGGTTTGGGGAAACTTTACGAAGGCCCTCGCCTTCCTGGAAAGCCAAGTCGATTCGACGGGCCTGATGAATGTTCCCCTAGAATTTGCGAACGATTGGGGTCGGGATAATGGCCAGGGGCATAATTCCGCTGCGAATGCGGTTCTGTATCGTGTAAGTCGTTGCCTATATTGATGAAGACAAGCTAATTCACGCTTCGACAATAGTCACTCGTAGTTGCTGCTGACTTAGCAAACCATCTAGGACATGCCGATCTCGCCGCTGCGTATTCTGCCAATGCTACCGCCTTGAAGAAGGTGTTTAACGACGTTCTGTGGGACGATGCTGTTGGGATGTACCGTGATAGTGACATCTCGACCTTGAATCCTCAAGATGGGAATTCATTAGCAGTTCTGTTTAACGTCACCAATACCCATTCTCAAAATCAAGCTATCAGTGAAGGGCTGACGAAATTCTGGACGGACATTGGGCCCGTGAGCCCCGAATTGAACGATACAATTATTCCATTTGTTGGAGGATTCGAGGTAAGTGACCCGGTTTACCGTGGTCACAGATAAAAATTGATGTTTAATGTCTTCAGGTTCAAGCACATTTCATCGCGGGCCAGGGAGAAAGGGCGTTGGGTCTTCTACATCGAGGTGCGTCGCGATTTTTTTGGGACATTGCAGCTTCCACTAACTTACTGCAGAGGTAAGGGTGTCTCGTTCCTACGTTGAAAAGAAAAACATAACCTGATTTTATCTAGTGGGGGTACATGCTTTACACCGATATCTCGGTGAAGTCATCTCTCCTGGAAGGTTATACAGCCAACGGGTCACTCCGGTAAGTGACCACAATGTATATTCTGTTCCGTTTATTTAAACAATAGTAGGTATCACGCTACTGGAGGGTACAATTTCGATGACTCGTCTATAAGTCACAGTCATGGGTGGGCAACAGGCCCGACGCCAGCTCTGACGTTCTTTGTGCTGGGATTAACGCTCACATCTGTGCAAGGGACAACGTGGTCTGTTGCCCCCGTGTTGAGTGGCCTGAGTGCTGCCGAGGGCGGCTTTGAGACTGGTTTGGGCTGGTTCGGTGTGAAGTGGACCAGCGAAAAGGGCGTTTTCACTCTCTCCTTGGAGAGCCCTTCGGGGACGCGAGGAACTGTCACCATGCCTGGGAGTGGGGCGCTGAAAGTCGACGGTAAGTCATCATTCACTTCAGGTAATGTGGAGCTTCGTGGTGGGCGTCATACTTTGATTCAGCGCTTGTAAGTAGGACATGTCTCACCCCTGAAATATATGGTTGGTTGGTACAATAAGCCATCTGCTGCATAACATAAACTCATCAGAGGTCGAACAAAGAGATTACGGCTTCGTGAGAAGATCGGTCCCCTTTGCAAAACCCAAAGGAAACAAAAGCCGCCCAATCACCCCCCCAGTTGAAGCTATGTTCTTCGGCGCAAAGTTAAATCTTTCTTCTCCCGGGAACGTTAGGTATTATTCAAGAGGATACCTAGCCAACGCCCTGTCAGTGTACAAAAATCTGAAGCTTAGAGGTATCGCCGGTTTCCTCATCATCTTTTGGTGAGCAATTAACCTTCACATTTTTCTGAACATCGGCTGATGAAGCACTTAATCCGCGTATTTTTGGTATCACAAAAAAATAAAAGGTATATTGTTCTCTAAATTTAACCTCTGGCCAGACGATTAAAAGTAGAGAAACGGGTAAGTAAGAAGACGTGTAAAGACTGTGAGGGACACGATCAACTGAGTAACCAGAAAATATATGAAAAGCGAGGCGATGATGTAGGTAATGGATGGCCTTTACAACCCGTCGATCGAAGGCCCCTGCACTCCCCACACCTCCGCGACACCTCCCACACAATCTGGCAACGGGAATTGACACTAGTCGAAAGTTGAAAAGGATGTAAGAATAGGATGATTCGGGCTAACTGATCGATCAAGCAACTTGGAAAAGGTGAAAACTGTAACGGCGATGTAAGTAATGGATAGTCTTGACAACCCGTCGATCGAAGACTCCTGCACGCCCTACACTCCGCGACACTTTACACACAAGTCCACCGACGAGAACGATAGTAGCCGAAGGGGGAGTAATGACAGGATGATCTGGGCCGGCCAGATCGATGTTTGCTCGCAGTTTTTTCGGTCGGAATGGATAGCCTGGACGGCCTGTCGACCACAAGCCCCTGCATAAGTCTCGAAAGAACTGCGCTGCATTTGTCCTGGTGGAGGGTAGAACCAGGCGGGTGGAAAGAGGAAACCGGAATAAGAGAGGTATCAACTGTGTGATTGAGGTGGTCAGTATAGCGAAGCGAAGCGAGAACACCTGGTACTCACTCAACAAGGAAAGTTCGACGCGAGACATAGCGCAGCGGCATAGCCAGTGAATATAGCATTGACGGACCGTCTTCCGAAGGCTCCTCAACACCCTACACCCTTTACGCTATGGCCCACAATTGAGCCGTCCTTGTCCATATGATAACATCTTCCGACCGGTAATGTGGCGGAATAAGAGTAACAGACTATCAGCTATAGAATAGAGATGGTCAATTTCACGAGGAGTGGTGAGAATAGTGAGGACTTACACCGCAAAGAATTATTCGACGCGAGAAACATGGCGCAGCGGCATAGCCAGTGTATATAGCCTTGACAGACCGTCTTCTGAAGGCTCCTAAACACCCTACACCCTTTACGGCATGGCCCACACTTGATCTTTCTTTGCAAAATAAATATACTCCGGCTGATGTGAGAGTCGGAGTGGAAGCAGGAGGGCGGGAATAAGACCTCTATCTTTGTAGAGGGTGGCCCTTTCAGAACACTCGGGACGCCACAGCGGTAAACAGGGTAATATGAGTGGTCTCAACGATAAGTTAATGCCGGAGACCCCTGTAGAACATGTACCGTTGTGATACGTCTGTCTGTGAATCTAAAAGTGGCGTTCGCTTTTATCATCGACGGCAAAAAGGCGCGTTCGGGATGGAAGGGAGGTATGATTCGGAGTTTCAATGAAGTAATGAGCCGTCGTGCCGTTCCGAGGCATACCACAGGATTGCCGAGATCCCGAGCTGATGGACGTTCGGGCAAGTGCGAAACGCTGATCCGTGTGTTTGGAAGCACCAAATGATCGCGTCGGGAGTTCTTCCTCTAATCATAGCTGTGTTCTCCTGCGGGCTTGGGGAACCGGATTAACCTTCGCAAGGTCAACGAAGGCAAAAGGCGGTCTGAGAACATTGACAGCTAGTCTTCATCATCGTACCGCTTCACCACTTCCACCAATAACCAAGCCCCATCCATCTAGAACGTGTAGGTGGGGCGGACGAGCAACTTTGGGAACATTGGTCACCAATATTGGTGTCTTGGTGGAGATTGACAAGGGCGATTATCAACGCGATGGCAATAAAGAAGATTCCGGCGGGCGCTTGGGGATACAAGCGTGGCCACTGGAAATTGAGGGGTAAGCGGGGGGTGGGGGTCAGTAGAGATGAGGGTGAGCGTACCTTGTTGAACGAGGGGGACGCTTAACGGTCCTTGGCGTGGGACGCACGCGGCGGGACAGTGCTTCATCGTGGAGGGGGGGAATGGGATAAATATAAACCAAGAGAAAAGAAAAAGGAATTAGAAGGGAGCACTGCTACCACCCACGGCACACTGGCCGTGGGTGGCGCTTGAAGATTAAGAGTAGTTTTTAAGCAGTCGAAGTAAAGTTGAAAGAGATGGGTTGAATACTGAAGAATGGGCAGATTTGAGGTCGCCTTTATACCTCCTGAGAAGCGGCGGCGGACACTCTTGTATATTTCGTTGGGGCAATCGTGCGGCTGGTATTGGCTGTCGAACAAAAGTCTGGGGAACAAAAATAAAAGGAAGCTGAGCCTTATATGGCCATGTAAACGGTCAGTTTGAAATGAAATAAGGACACGTTTTGATCCTGTTTTAGGCCAAAGCGTTGGGGATCCTTTAAAAGTCTCGAGTTCCTTCTTCATACAGGACTTGAGAGGCTACTGACGCAGCAACCACTTGATAGTATCCTCCTAAACCTTCTAAGATACTTTCGCGCTCTACAAGAATTTCGGTATCACAAAGTCACCACCTTGGGAGGTATGAGCAAGCATCCAAGGTCTGTTGTCAAAAGCACTATGTGTAGCATTGTTAGATAGTCAATATGTAATGCGTTGATAATATACAAATGCAGCAAACCGTAACAAGCAAAGCGACGAGGGTGATAAAGACACAACGTCCGTATTAATGAGGGGGCCATGACGCCATTGTACCGGCAGATGGTATGGATGATAAAGGGACAGCGCTATACAAGGATCCGTTTTGACTGCCTGATGTAGAGCTACCAAATGTGAGAGTTGGAGGAGGCGGTCGAGGAGATATTCGGGCGTCTTTATTGGGTGAGCCATTTAACGACGGCGTTGCTGATGCCAGCCCCCCAGATGTGCTGGGTCAAACAGTTATTAGGTGAAAAACATTCAGAAGTTGTAATACAAACCTAGGTTCCAACGAAGGGGCAACGATCGGCTCGTTGGTGATTTTGAGGAAACCAGCTTGGACAAGGAAATCCCAGACTCGACTTGTTTTGTTCACGTCAATTTTGACCAGGTCTCGGGCTTCCCGCCGACGAAGTTTGCCACCCCTCCGCGCATATTCACGCACAAGGGTCTCTTTGATAACAAGATACGGTTTAGGAAGGATACGGAGCTGTGAGCAGAGGGTTTGCTCAGCGGGTGTGAGGAGGTGAAGTGAAGGACTATTCGCTAAATTGAGCGGTGCGGCTACAGAGATGACGTCAGTAACTGTACCGGGAAATTGCATGATTGTACTCACGAGGTCGGCGGATTGGCAAGGGCCCTGCTGCCGCACCTGGAAGTCGGGGTGTCGCTTCACGTTCATGAGATTCGGAGTCTGCACCCAAACCTGTTATACTTCGGCGAGGATCAGGGCCAGATGAATGGCGCCCTCCGACCCTTGACTGGTGCCTTTCAGTACCATGGTGATGAGGATGGGCCAATTTGGCTTGAGTCTACAGATGCAAGCGTGTTAGTTCATGGAGATAAGAGAAAGATTCAACGTACCCTTTTAGCCAGGTCTAGCTCATATTTTTCAATGTCGGCGGCCGTGGATAGGCCAAGCTTGCGATAAGTTTGCAGGTCCTGAATCCTCTTCCGAAGTATAGACTCGTCTATGCTGGGTTGTTAGAACAGAAAATTGCCAAGCATCAACCCTCCTACAAAGTATGTCTGTCGCGAACGCCTCAAAGTCTTCAGCTGTTTGTAACTTGGCAAAGGGCCGTAGTCGATGAATAATCTCTCTCTCCTCCCGAGGACGCTTCTTCTCGGCGGCTTGCATCTACATCAAATTAGGGATATCCATAGTACCTATGAAGTCACATACCTTCTTATAATCTAACAAGCCACGATTGAACATGATCGATTTACTCTCAAGCCGCTTATCGACGCGCTGTGAGTACATCTCAAACAAGGCCAATTTGAAGGTTAGAGATTCC
Source organism: Collybia mongolica (assembly GCA_013420905.1). NCBI lineage: Eukaryota > Fungi > Basidiomycota > Agaricomycetes > Agaricales > Clitocybaceae > Collybia > Collybia mongolica. The sequence continues at coordinate 3,644,584 of JAAXNY010000004.1, forward strand.
TTTGTCTCGAAGGGCGGGGGCTGAATCACTTCTTCTACATCCGCGTCGTCTTGTGTTCCAACTCCATTGACGACGTCTTCAGACTTAGCTTGGACTTCTTGTTTTATACGATCTCCGTTTCCGTGATAGCCATTTGTCTTGCCGTTAAAGACGCCTTTCGGGGCCTTTCCATTTGGGAGTGATTTTCCTTTCCCTGATATAGTTGGTTTAGGGGGGTTGTGGCGCTCTTCCTCCCATTTCAATCGTGCGCGAACATCAAGGTCATCTTCGTCCTCAATGATCTCATCTCCCCCATAGTCTAGACACACCCCAAACTCAATGTCTTTAACCAAGTCTTCTGCATCATTATCCAGCTCGTGTTCGAATTCCAGACGTCCTGGTAGGAATGTAGCAATTTCGTGGACCCCAGGGGCGGATGTGGGAGCGATCTTTGCGGGGGGAGGTTCCATGGCATTCATAGTCGATATTCGTCTGCGCTTACGTTCCTGGAATTCTTCAGGCTCGATATCGAACGTCCGGTCCATAGGCTAAAAAGTAGTACTTTAGTGTCGGTTCCTGCAGGCCAATACCACGGCCTTACAGGACGTGGCCAATCTGGGGAATCAATGTATACTGCATTGTAGTGCTCTTCCACTTCCTCCTTCGTCCGCGTTCCAACGTGTTCAGCGATCTTTTTCCAATTTCCAATACCATGACTCGAAATACCAGTGAGTAACAAGAGCTCCCTGAAGTAGATTCGTTTAGGTCAAAGCCGAGGAATTTAAAGCACAACAACGCTCACTCATCAGCTCCCCAATCCTCGGTAAATATTGGATATGAGTTGATTTCCTAGTGGATTCCCAAAACACGTGAGGTGGTTTCTCGGGGGAGGCCAAAATGTTGCAACGTACAACGACGCGATAAGCGTGTCCTTTCTTATGCTTTCCGAACTCCTTTCCAGCACAAAAACACGACGGACATATATCAACTCCATCTTCCGGCTCGCAAATGGGGTCGGCGCATTTAATTCGAATAGTATGGGTCAGGTCACAGGCACATGAATCGCATTGGTACTGGACACCCGGTTCGTTTACAGCTGCATCACATCGCCTTAGCACAATAAAACACGCAAAGATGGATATAACCCATACTTTGGATCTCGTCAGGTAGATGCTGAGGCTTGCGCTGGGTAACAGTCATCCCCGACCGAACACAACTCCTCCTTCCGAGAAAGTACCTGTATCAAAACAACTTCCCCCCGTTTCTAATGCGTGATGTCGACCGATCCCGAAACCAAAGAGCTGTGTGGGTGCTGTAAACAATCCCGAGACGTCGTGGGCGCTTAATTGAAATGTGGGCGGCGAGTAGAGTGTCGTACCCAAGGCCTGTGGCCTGTAGACAGGGAGGAGAAATTGCAGGGTTATCCCAAGGCTTTTCAAGCAATACTAGAGTAGGACTACTCCGAAAATTCGGGCCGAGTACAGCTGAACCGTCAGGGAATGACGAGGAGACTATTTGGCTATGTTTGGTCTCAGTAAATGATTGTCCGCGCGCCGACAGCCCAAGCAGGTCTGCCACCCGCCAGCACCAATCTATCCTCCGAATGCATATTTCAAGTGGCCAGGGGAACCTCATGACTTTGTTTTCCCTCTTATTCCATATGGTCGCCTGAAGAAGGAAGAGGCCTTGGTTGGAAGTTTCAAGTGGTTCACCACGGCACGGACGCATCATCAGTGCACCACAATGCTACGAGGATTACTACCCCATTCTCCATCAAAATATCGCGACTGCGACGCTACTGTTCCCTTAATACAACCCGCTGACGCAAGGTAAGTTCAGCACGTTCTCAGTCACCAACAGAGAAACACATAGGGTCGTTCATTGTCTCACCATAGCTTGGTACGAAAGTACAGAAAATGACCATCTCCTAGAACAATTCAAGTACCGCCAACTGCGGACCACCGGCCTCGTTCACCTGCGGTTGCTCCCCCGAGTTGTTCTTTGGAGATGTGTTGTATATCTCCAATCTTCCTGACCAATATTTATTATTGCCAAAAAAGACATTGTATATCCATATCAATTCAGCTAGTGCCAAAATATCGCGTCGCAGGTGCTCTCGGTTCCTATGTTATGAGGTCAATTCCACCCTCCAGATCTCGTCACTGAGCGACCTCAGGTCAATTTCTCCCCCACCAACCCACCAGAATGCGTGGCTAACTCCAGCAAAGGTCATGCATAATATACTTTTATTTGAGAGCAGCTGATCTCCCTGGGAATGTGAGAGTTTTGGGGGAAAAATATGTCTGGATGTATACATAGGAAGCAGGAGTTTTGGTGTGGCCGGGAAAGCAAATCTGCATGGTCACGTGTCAGAAGTACTAGAGCATCCTCAAAATTTTTGACCCTGTAGCATCGATCTCAGTATTCATTCATTTCCAAAGCAACTTTAGACGAGTAATAGCTTGGGATCCAACAAAAAGAGGGGACATTATGGTTGAAGCCGCTCATCACCATCGACCAACGCTTAAGCAGGTGCATTTATTTAATCTAATCGCATTGCCCTATCAAGTCAATTGACGCGAGATTTTACAGTCAAACAAGCCTTTCAAATCCAAACATGCGACGAAATCTTCACTGAAAGATGCTGCCAAAGGTAAGCAATCATCAGCTTCTTCAGATCGCGCAGGATCATATAACAGGATGACGTTTGAGTAAGGTCGTATACCCCGAGCATCACCAAAAGCTGCACCCGCATCCACTGCAAAGGCACAATCCAGGTTGAACCGCCGGAACAATGCAAAACAATCACAGACGAAGAAAAGGAGTGCTCTGGTCTCAGCAACGCGAGTGTTCAACGGCGTCGACGGAGCGCCTCGAATCGTCGCTGTAATCCCTCTTACCCCTGACATCAGTTCTCGGAATACCGTGGCCTCACTCGCAGAATCCCTGGATGTATCCGCCGAGGATTGTCCTGAAGATGGGCTTTGGAAAATGAAGTATGTGAACGAATATCCATTTTCTATCTAGGGCTAATATGATAGTGAAGAGCTGAACGTTTCAAAACTTCCCTTCAATTCATCAATATAGCTTACAAAAACTTCTACGCTGCCTTGGATGCTTGCAAGGTTGCCGATTATGTCGTTTTTGTCCTTTCATCCACTGTCGAAGTAGATGTGTGGGGTGACACATTGCTACGAACGCTGCAAGCGCAAGGCTTACCAGACGTCACAACTATTGTCGCGCCAGAAGCATCCCTCGATAGTAAAAGCCGTCCCGGAATCCTCAAGTCCCTTCTATCTTTTATCCAGTACTTCGTCCCAAGTCAGACTCGAGTGTTCGATCTCCATGCAAGCTCTGATCGACTGAACGCCTTGCGATCGTTATCGGAGGGGAAACCAGGCGACGTGAGGTGGAGGGAAGGGCGCGCCTGGGTACTTGGAGAGGGCGCTGAATGGGAGGATGGCACTTTGAAAGTGACTGGCGTCGTGCGAGGAGCGTCTCTGTCAGCGAACAGGTTAATTCATGTACCCAATTTTGGGGATTTCCAAATATCCAAGGTGGATTCATACCATCCATGTTGGCCAGTCTATGATTTACAGGTTTACCTCCTAGATCTTATCTGCACCTCTGTTTCGGCCCGCAAAATCAAACCAGGTGGTCGGCATGGAAGTGGAACCCGCAGTTCTGGTTGAAGCGGACGTTGACGCTGCTGACTCTCTTATCTCTGCCAATGATCCAGATGATCTTGCCAATGAGCAGACTTGGCCCACCGAAGAAGAAATGAATGGCAATCTTGACGTCACACAACCCTCATTGCCTGACGCGGACATTGGAACTACCCCAAAGGTCGTACGCCGGATACCAAAAGGGATGAGCGAATACCAAGCAGCGTGGATCATTGATGAGGGCGACGAGGAAGAAGAAGACGACGACGAGCGAAAAGGCAACAGCAGTGAAGTGGAAATGGGTGATGTTGAGGAGGAGGAGCCTGAAGAAATGCAGGACATGCCAATGGAAGAAGAGACAGATAGTCGACGGAGTGTCGCTTTTCAAGACCTTGATAACGAAGAGGAGGAACGACAGTAAGGTCCAATCCCTGTATGATCTCAACCGGTCTAACACAGCTCGAAGACTTGAGAAATGGAGGAATCGCGAACGCGAAGAAGAGACCGATCTCACATTTCCGGATGAGCTCGACACACCCAAAGAAGTACCTGCAAGGACTAGATTCCAGCGGTTCCGTGGCATGCGATCGTTCCGAACCAGTCCATGGGATCCATTCGAGAACCTACCTCGAGATTATGCACGTATCTTCCAATTTGAAGACTTCAAGCGCACAGAACGTGGGATTCGCCGGCGTGCGGATCAAGAATTGGGCGTAGTGGAGGTATGTTCTGTGCATTGTCCCAAGGGCCTAAGAAACTTACTAGCGGTTAGCCGGGAGTTAGAGTGACAGTTTATCTGAAGGAAGTACCGCAAGAAGCAGCTAGAGTTGGCCCGCTTGCCATTTTCGCTTTGCTACAACATGAGCACAAAGTCTCTGTGTTAAACTTTACCGTCCAACGCAACACGGAATATGACGGAACTGTGCGATCAAAGGTGGGTTAACAGTTGGACATTTTGTGATTGCAGGTTAATAGTTTGGTGTAGGATCCGCTAATTCTCTGTGTTGGTCCCCGCCGCTTCAAGGTGAATCCGATATACAGCCAACACACTCGTGGTGGTGGGAAGGGCGCAAATAATGTTCACAAGTTTGAACGTTTCCTTCGCCATGGTCTCACCAGCGTCGCTACGACGTATGGACCCGTTGTATTTGGCAAACAACCCTGTGTATTCCTCAAGGAAACATCAGACCCTCAAGGTGATCTACTTCGTAGTTCCTTCTTAATGTGTCTTGCTGATGTGAGCCTTTTGAATTAGCTCCTGAGCTGGTATCGACAGGCACCTTCCTCAACCCTGATACGACCCGCGTCATCGCAAAACGTATCATCTTGACTGGACACCCATTCAAAGTACACAAGAAGACTGCTACGGTCCGATACCTGTTTTTCAATGCGGGTGGGCCTTTTTTTTCTTCTCTAGGCCCGAAATCAGTCTTACATATTTTTTTGTTGTAGATGACGTTCACTATTTCAAGCCAATCCAGCTTCACACAAAACATGGCCGAACTGGTCATATCCGTGAATCCCTCGGCACGCACGGTTATTTCAAGGCCCATTTCGACGGACCTATCAATCAGATGGATACAGTGTGCATGTCCCTATATAAACGCGTATTTCCTAAGTGGGCAGAGTTATGGACACAGGAGAAACCTGATGCCGCTCCTCCCTCGGATGCCATGGAGGAATAAGGGCTGGTATTCGTATAATCGTATCCTGTCCCTCATTTACACTTGGCTACATTTGGGTTCCTTGAGGAAGCATTGGTATATGATTCAAAAACCATTTCACGGATCTGAACAATTTCCTACAATAAGTGGGTATGCATATATGTTACAGTTTACGACGTTATCTACAACTAAAAAAAAAAAGCATGACCATACATTATTTACTATTGACAACACTATAACACACTTAAAGGTCAGCATTTCAGTACAGTCCTCAAAGGGACATGTTGCTCATTTGTTCTTCAACTTCGATATGAGGCGAAGGGCGTGTAAATAACGCGGAGCTACAGAAGAGAGATATTTTCAGTTTGCATTATTCCTAGATAACAAAGAACAGCCAACTAACTGCGCTGATCCACTCCTCGAGAGCGGGGAACGTGGATCGATCTCAGGAATTCCCTGAACAACCGAGGTGCGTATCGAGTGGGAGAGCCCGAATTGTGACACAGAACTTGCAGCATATCGCGTAGGATATTCCTCACATCGGTGGCAACGACTATGATGAGCCTCTGGACAAATAATATAAACGTTGACCGGTGGAATACCGGGTGGCAACTTGGGTGCAAATTTGTTAGAACTAGAAGCAGAGCTAGACGCGCGGGACCTGTGCGATGAATGCTTTGAAGATCGACTTATGGGCGTATTCACATGTGTATCTTTTGGACTGCGCAGCTTGGGAGAACTGATAGGACTTAACGGGGAAGATGCTTGGACTGACTTGTGAACAGGTGTGAAATAGTCCAGTGCATCCTCCTCGTCAGTCGGGTAATGCTTCAATCCCGGAGGAGTCTCCATCATCACCCGATTAAAACTGCGTGGAGTTCGCTTCTCAGGTCCTTCCTTAGATGTGAGAGGCGAAGGGAGAGTGCGATAGTGAGAAGGCGAAGCCTGCGCATGGTTTCTAGAACTATATCGAGCTGAGGGACCGAATTCCTGATAGGAAGATGCCGAGGTGTTCGATTCAGTGTCACTGGGATAAGACGCCAGATCAATGGGCGTCTCAACCACAACACGTGGGGTTACACGTCGAGCATCACGAGGTGAGGACCTGGGTGTTGACGAAGTACCTCGGGAGTATGACACATTTTCATAGAAAATGGGCGGTGATCGAGAACGTGCTCTCGTGGGAGTGGCACTCTGCACTGAGCCATGACGTGAGCGTGATTCGGACGGCAGTCCCGAGGGCAATCTCGGCGAACTCATCGTAGAAGCGGAAGTATTTGACCTCACAGGCGTCCTAGGTGGTGTTCGGTGCGAAGAGTTCGCAGAGATTACCGGCGACGCTACTGGGGTGTTTCTGGCAGTTGGGACGTCGGGACCATCGACAACTCTGGTGTTTCCGTTCTCTCGTTCTTCATTGAAGACTTTTGTAGCCTGCTCCTTGGTAGGGAAGCTCTGGTGCAAAGCGCCGGATATTCCACTAACGAGGGAGGCGACTTTGAGCCTGTATAGAGTCAGTCCATCTAATCTTCATTAATGAAGAAACGTCGCGTATACATACCAGTTGTCGAATACCCCGACGGCCCTCCCGACAGTAACCACATAATACTTCTGTTTGCCCATGAGTATTGCAGCTGTGAAAAGTAAAATTTATGGGGGGGCAAGAAATCCAGAAGAAACAGTAGTTTGTGGAAAAGACAATTTATCGTAACACGAGAGTAACAGTGTCACGTGGGAAAGAATATCGACGCGTTTCCTTCACATAGACTTTTTTAGCTGAATGAGATTGAAAGAGGCTCTAGCGCTCTTGAGGTTAGTTTTCCAGGGAATGTTCGATATCTGATTGGCGGCTTTGATGGAGATTAGCGATGGCCTTGAAAGGGATGGCAGGACTGCTTGATCGTTCCAGACATATAGTCTCGGTAAAGATGGACAATTCTTAAAGCAGTCCTCAGAAGCAAATCATGGGTATCACACATGTCCTGATTTCGGGCTCTTCGGGGTTGTACGTTTGATATCTTGAGCCTTGAAGCCCGATATTTTGGGGATATAGTGAATAGAGAACCAAGATGATTCGCGTTTATCTCCAGACATTCAATCAGACGCTTGAGCAAATATTTCGGTAATGGACTTGAAGAAAAGGGGAATAACAACAACTTCGAGATCAATCGCATTAGCATGCCGTCTTGATTTAGGAACGCAATGAGTGCATGTGTCAGGTAGTTGATAACAATTCTTGTTGGTGCACAACATGCTTGATAGGATTTGAAGGAAAAAGCGTTCCCCGTGACTGGCCTTGGTATGCTAATTCGGCACGAAGGCGACTTCCAGGTTACCGGGGCTACCATTGAAATGCCAACAAGAAGTTGATCTGCTAGGAGTAGGTGTCCGCAGCACAAGCCCGGATCCCAATCCACCGCAGCACCTTACGTACCTGTAAGACGAGCTTGTAGTTAGCTGGGATGACAAGAGTCAATACAAAACCCATAGTAGACCCAATGTGTAGGGCTTGTGTATTATAGCGCGCACGTATAATATACTGAAATCTATAAGCATAAATGTAAGGGCCAAGACGAGACGGCAGTTCCAGAAGTCCAGTAAACGCCAAAACACGGGGAGCATGGGTATCGGGGTTCCAAAGGATATGTAACACTGCGCCATGTGAAGCTGGACCATGCTGGAAGCGAAATGATGACAGAAAGGCTCTGTTATACCGCAATATAACCACGGTTAGCAGGTCTTCGTGAGCGAACAGAGGAGCAGAGATGGGAAACCACATCTTTGAGCATGTATGGAACTTCTTTCCAAAAGTCACGGTGCCTAGAGTTAATTGATATTGGATCAATAACAGACTACATAGATAGCAGCTTCGGCTCACGGAATTAAGTCTGCACCTCTTGCGCCGTAATTTGAGTAATTGTAGTATGCACCCAATCCGAAATATGCCGCAAATGCCAATATAAGCCTGTTGCAATCTAGTTTAATGACAATGACACAATAATACCAAGGACTTACATCAGGAAGAACCAACCAATCCCACTCCCCACACTTCGACTATTGTTTTCATCTTTATCTTTAGGTGGCGTTTTGTCGTCTTTATCGTCATCTTTACCACCGTCGTTCCCTTCCTTGAATGGACAACCAGCCTTGGATTTCCATTCGACTTGCACTTGATCACCATCATAAGACATGAACACAGGATCCAGGTTGCCTTCAGGATTGCAGAGGAGGGTCAAGTTGAAAGACTGAGCCGTTGGCACTGTCGTGATAGGATTGGGATATTCAGGGCCTTTAAACACTATCGTGAGGGATTTGGAGGCTGGTTGCCTAAAATCAGTTTGAAAGCAACGGGTGAAGGGGTAAGAGAACGCACAAGCCTGGCCAGTTGAGTACGAGGGGTCAATCGATGCAGACTGCACTATAGGAATAACAGAAACCACACGGTCCGGTTCATCCTCCTTTTTGTTTATCTGAACAAGGCATGCTCTCGTGCCGCTCTTGCACTGGGGGCGAGGGTTAGCCATGTCTCATGGCATAAGGGTCTAGCAGATAGGATGACGCACCTGATCACGTTCAGGAAGATTATCCATTTTCTTCAAATCTCCACACAAATCGAATCTTAGCCAATCGACCATCGTGCTAGGAGGCATTTCACGCGTTTTATTTACAGTATGTTCCCCAGCTAGCTGTGTCAAGTCGAACTTGGCTCCGTCCACGGAAACCCGACAATCAAACCGTGGATCATCGTCCGCTGCTACAGTCAAGGGAACAGAAATAAAGAGAAGAGAAAGAAGGACCGCGGGGAGGGCACTGAGGGGCCTTTGAATCATGGGAACGAAGAGAGTACTGTTTTGGCAACCCGTTTTGACTGCGTCCTCGTGGCAATGGCCTTTGTTTGGAGCGGGGGGCTGTTCCAAATAACCCCCATCAACACTTGTCCCGGTAATCAGGATTTCCTCCGATCGCGACTCGGGTCCACCGTCGGACATCTCATACTTACGCACAGCCAAGGATGAAGGCGATTGAGGCTTTCAACTTGTAGGTCTTTCACCAAATCTTCAAAATTCAGACGTAACATAACTACCCTCAGATTCCCTGCCATGGTCCATAGATACAAAAACACATAAACGTCCTGACTGTTTCTAGGAAATGTGTGGGACAAATTTGACCCAGCTGACATCCCTGTAAACTTCAGTGGGTAAGGCTCGTAAGGATGTGAAGGGTAAGATCATCAAACAGATTCGAGATATAAGATAAGCGATGGAGCATATAGGAATAATCAAGCGGAACGTTACATCTTCGTACCACGGAGGCGGTTTGATGTTAATAAACCAGAAGACATGTAAAAAGAAAATCATAGGTATGGCCATGACGGTAATGGAGGCTACCCGCCAAAGCGTTCGTTCCACCGGCGTCGGAAAGGATAAATTCCATGCAATGCAGTGGATGGCGCCAAAACCGATGGCCATGAAGAGCGCAAATAGTGCAGCGATTCCGCGAGCACGAGACCTCAGCCTCCCAGCCCAAAGCGTCGGAACTTTGTCGCAATCTCGCGGGAGCTCTTCATTTTCAATTTGACCTGCAAACATCTCCACAATCGCCTCGGTTGCGTACGTTATCCAAGCAACAGTTGCTTTGTACCATTGTATGCGCTCCGAGTCTTTCTCATCTAGTATGCTACGCATATAAGCCGATAATCTGGGATATGGTGAAGGAGGTGGTGGTGGTCCAATTCGTATCGAGTATCGCACGTCCAAAGGTTTATCCCACCAGATGACATAAATGACGAGATTGATCGCCCCAAAAGCAATCGTAACAACTTCCAACTCGGTTAAGGGTAGTCCTTGAATCCTGCGGGCAATGCACTGGACAATAAACCACGCCGTTTGAAGCATAGCGAGTCCTTTGGTCACCTCGTCGCCCTTGCTGCGGTCAAATATTTCATATTCACGTATGCTGACGAGGTCCGCTACCGCAGCTACATCGGTTCCAACATGGTGGGATGCAATAGGGCCCAACTTCTCACCCTTGGCAACAACAAAGCCTCCCATACTAATAAAGAAACCGTGGACCATGGGTAACTTGTGCTCTGATGGAAAAGAGGGAAAAGGGGGGGAGAGGGTAAATAACGACCCTTGGTGTGTGTATTATGCTTACCTGTAGCTAGACGATGTGCAACCATTCTCTGCCTGAGAGCCCAGACAGCAACGACTTCAGGAGCAATAATCGCGAGTAGCATAAGCTTCAACCTATGTAGACCGAGCTTCACATAGCCAATATGGGGAGCGGGGATATTTGGATGGACGGAGACCCAGGTCGCTGCAATCAGAGTCGCAAGGCAACTAAAGATCATAGCGGAAAGCGTCCTGCAGTCATCGATGTCCTTGCACGAGGAGTTGGGTAAGTTCAACAAGGTGGTATTAACATCCACAGAAGAGGAATATCCGTAATACATCTGTGAAGCCTCAGAGATACAAGTCCGGAGGGCCAAGCAGGGTTTGCGGTAAAACGACAAGTGGTAGAGGGAATCCTGAGAAATGTTCAAAGCCTAGTCAACAGGGACCCACAACACGGAAACCCACGGTCCTCAAGTGAAATAACCTGACATTCAGCCTTAGATATGATATATACAAGGGCGAGAAGCTAATATAGACTATTTTGAACAGATAAAACAGCGTAGTTAAGAGGGGGAACATCGTCCGGGGAAACAAACTAGTCAAAAATTGGAGGTAAGCTAACAGGGTCATGTGTTCGTAAAGGTTGGAATGGCGGGTCGTCGCTTTAAGATTGCGATTGCTTGACGTCCCCAATGTCCAGGGAAACGGAACACGCGGAGGAAGATATGCTCTTCCCCCAATACGACACGAGAACGGAGCTTCCACCAAGGCAAGCTAGCTGTGAGGACCTCAAAACGTTTCACAACTTCACGCATCTGGGGACACTTCAAAGGGTCTTCGTGGCACATGTCCCTTACCAAAGGCTCCATGAAGTCGAAACCGCGTTTTGGTCCATAAATGAATTCATCCTCCTAAAAAGGCATCAGTCATGGGCAAACTGAATAATACAGGTAACCCAAACATTTTTATCCGTAAAGTTGAAACGTATGATATTCCCCAGGCAGCACACGTCGACCGGAAACGGATTGCAATATTCAGCATTTGTTGAAAATTCGGGAACAGCTTTGTCCCCACCGTACCCCGTTTGTCCGATCGCCATACGAGGCTCTCCGTTAGCAGGATCGTATGGTAGTGCCTCTCCGAAGTCTATGAGATGTACCGGACTGGCCGAAGACTCCGACTTCGGGGGTTCCACACGGTGAGTGTAATCTTTGTTCATTGCATCCACCATCACGTTATCAAACTTGATGTCACTCAAAAGTTTGGAATGAGAATAGCTACACACCCGAAAATTAAAAACCTACTTGTGCGCTACATTAAGGCTATGCATAAATTGAACACCCTATTGCAACACGAGTGTAAAACGATGGTTACAACACAGCTGATCGCATACGCACCTCGAATATTTGCCTAAAAAACTCAAGGACCTCACCAACAGTCTCAAAGGCAGGTTCTTCCCAGTGTGTTTAAAATGGCATGACGGCCAGGTAGATGTCCTCATTTGGCATCTTGATAACCTCGTGGAACGGATTACAGTGGTTAGAGGGATGAGATTTATGAGGGTCTTTTGAAAAGAATTGGGCGATATCAATTTCACTTTCACTAGCATGAGAGACGGGGAGTTTCTTCAGTTGAACTTGCATTCCATCTGAGATGCGAGACGCCTCCATTAAGCGATCGGGCCACTTCACAAATGCATGAATTAGTGTAAGGTCCACCATCAAAGGAAGTTCAAGACAAACATCTCCAATTTGTGCTCTTCACAGGAAATCCAACTCTTATTCGTTCCCCTCCAACTCGGGATCCATTCCGGGTTATATCGAGGGCGTAGTAGGTAACCCATTTGCTTCAACCAAATATAATGGTCACGCCAGTAAACCTCAGTGGCATCTAATTCTTGCCTTCGTAGACGACATATAACATCTTCCAGGTGTAAGGAAAACATAGAAGGAATCGAGCAAGAGCTAGAACTAGGTAGGAATCCTCGTAGTAAAGCTCTTGCGATAGCGAGAAAAACAAACTTACAGCAACGCCAAGTGAAAGTAATAAAGCCAAAAACCCTCGGTGCTCGACTCAGTATACTAAAAAGCATTGCACAGGCATTCACCACGTCCGTCATATATGACGCTCGAAAGCTTCAAAACGCAGCTGAGAATCAAAGCATTAACGACCAGCAAAATCATCGCCCCGTGAACATTTCTGTCAATGTTGGCGCGGGTCGAGTCCAGGAGGTAATTTCAATCATTGAGTCATTGATGCCTCTCCATCCACTTATAAACTTATTGGACAGGAGCCTCATAATCATGATAATGTCGAAATGAACCCTTTTGATGACCCGCTCAGCGAACAACAAAATCAGTCTGGGGCCGCAGGAAACGGGACGGCTTCATCATGGAAAAATCGTGTCCACATTAGTCCCGACTCCTGAGGTCCATGAGATGAGTCATGGAGGTAGTACACTGGAGGGGAAGTGTTACCAGCGCGATCCCACAGAGGAACATCGGAGTCAAGATCGCAAAGGTCTTGAAACCTATTTCCAAAATTCCGAGTTGGGAGTGACCCTCGCGGATAATATGGTTTATAATGATATTGTGCTAGTGTGTTGTGATATACAGACATCAAATAGACAACCAGTTAAACAATACCCACGCTTCAACCGCTCATTGATTCTTTCTAGGTCTCTATAAGACTCAAGGCCGCTCTGTTGGGTGCCATGATGAAGCTCAACCCAAACAATGCCGCCACTGGTTCGTGAGCCTCCTTTCTGGGTCGTACTGCGTATGTATAATTTAATATATGGCAGTTAACGGGTCCCTATTCATATATAGACAAAAGAGACTAGCAATATGTTCATAAGCGTTGAATCAAAGTGTGACGTCCACCAGTAAGTTTTACTGAAGAATCTGTGCCTGAAGTCGGCATCATCGTGCCGTCAACCTGCACAGTCCCAGTCCCCGGCATGGTAACGGATCCTCGCGTTCCCTGAGGAGCCTCAATCGACAAAGTGAGCACGCCTTGTCTGGTGCTCCATTTCACTCCAAACCAGCCCAAACCAGTCTCAAAACCACCCTCGGCGGCGCTTAATCCGCTCAACACCGGAGCAACAGACCACGTTGCTCCTTGTGCGGATGTGAGGGTCAATCCTAGCACAAAGAACGTCAAGGCGGGTGTCGGGCCCGTCGCCCATCCATGGCTATGACTGGTGTATGAATGGTCGAAATGGTAGCCTGCGGCAGAACGATATCTGAAGATAACCAGTCAAAGACGGAGAATGATATGCGGCGAGATGACGACGTACCCAAGGGATCCGTTGGCTGTGAAACCTTCCAAAAGCGATGATTTCACAGATAGATCAGTGTATAGCATATATCCCCACTAACAAAGTCAGCTTTTTTCTTCCAGTGTCGAGTGAAATATCCTCACCTCTGAGTATAAATAAGTGTCAAGCAGTAAAATATCTCGATACAACTATTTACTCACCCCGATGCAAAAGGTCTAAGGCTCGTTCTCCCTGACCGGCGATAAAATGCGCTTGAACCTGACCATCCGAACATCGGGGTCAGAGGTCAGTGAACATGGAACTGGTAGGGATATTTTACCTCGAAACCTCCTACGAATGGGATGATTGTATCATTCAGTTCAGGGCTCAAGGGTCCAATATCTGTCCAGAACTTCGTGAGGCCTTCACTAATGGCTTGATTCTGTGCATCGGTATTGGTGACATTGAACAAGACAGCCAACGCGTTCCCATCTTGAGGAATCAACGTCGAGGTATCGCTATCACGGTACATTCCAACAGAGTCGTCCCATAGGACATTGTTATACGCTCGCTTCAAAGCAGTCGCGTTGGCCGAGTACGCAGCTGAGAGTCTAGTATCTCCCAAATGGTTTGCGAGTTCAGCGGCAGTAACTAACGCCTATCATGGAGTGAATACAGTGCTTTAAAAAACAGATAGATAAAGAAACCTACACGATACATAATTGCGTTGGCAGCTGAGTTGTGACCTTGGCCATTGTCCCGACCCCAGTCATTTGCAAACTCTCGCGGAACGTTCACCAAGCCGGTCGCATCGACTTGGCTTTCCATGAACGAAAGCGCTTTTGTGAAGTTTCCCCATACCGTCCTCACAAAATCGAGGTCGCCGGTGTAAAGGTAATAGTTGTGGGTACCGACGAGAGACCAGCAAATGTAGGTATCACTACCCATGGCATTGATTGGTGGCCCTGAGTACTGTAGGGAACCGGTGGCTGGGTCTTGTGTCGAGAACATGACGATGAGAGAATTTTTCGAAGGAAGAAGATCGTTCAAAGCAACCAACTCTGTATGCGAAGAAATCCCCATATCGCCTAAAGCGTCAACGTTAATTGAGTGAAAATAAATGCTCAGAGGACGCGAACGTACCGGGCCATATGTTTCTAGAGATTGGTCATAGGTGTCAGAATGACCTTGGCAGCAAAGGAGAAATGATGTACAAACCTATCCCTCTTCGCTCCATCAACAAGAATAGGACCGACGACGGGACCACCAGACGCGTCATTAGACCAACCTATATTGCACCATGAGCCCCAGCTTCTATATTGATGAACGAGCGTAAAAGACCTTTTGGACTCGGACAGGGTTGCTGACGGGCCTGGTGCGAGTCGATCGTGTTGGTTTGAACAGTAAACGCCCCAGCGTACCACAACTTGGTTAGGAAATCTGTATCATGAAATCCGGGATCATGCGCAAAGAAATATCCGGTGTACGCTCGCAGGTCATCCCAATGTGGCATCCATGTGGTATGGAGGGAGATACCCGAAATAGTGACAGGAGCATCTGAATTGGACACAATCGTGAGATACTTAAACCCACCACGTTGTTGGCCGATAGACTGAGTGAAAGTACCAACGCGCAACGGCGAAGGAAGAGACTGAACTCCATCACCATCGAGGGTAGCCGTAGAATGACACGAATCGTCCGAATTAATGGGACTGATGAACTGCGACGATTCGGTGAACGAGAGGGAAAGGGCCGAGCCGCGTGCTGCTTTGTTTATGGTTAGCGACAACACGCCCCCAACCTGGGCACATAATGATGTGAGTGACGCCATCATGTTCAGATGTCAAATTTGCAAACCTCTTGTCCGAAGTCCAGAACGACATAGGAGCCATTTCCGTTAAGAGTTGCCTGTCCTCCGCTGTTTGCAACCAGCTGCCTCGAATCTTGAACCAACCCATGAACAGAATGGATTGACTTTGGATGGACGGTTCTGCTTGATGGTGCGAAATTGAAGGCATCCCAAGGACCAGGCGGCGCGACAGCAATGCTGTGGCCAATGCTAATCAGTGGAGTTAAGAGGAAGAGAAGGTGCCGATTATACATGGCAGATTTGTGGGGCGGCCATTTTCTGGCTCTCGTTTTATATCGTCCTGGAAAGAAGACAGGAGCTGCTCAGACAACGGTAAAGTGGTAGTGGTCCTTCACACGCACCTCAGAACATCATCATCGTGGTAAAAAATACAACAGTAAATGTGTGGGTAACCTGTGAGAATCAAAGTAAAAGTAAGAGTGAGATTACGTAGAATTGTGCTCGAAATATGGAGCATGATCCCACAACGTGATCAATCGAGAATACTAGCCGAGTATTCGAGAAGTAAAAGGCATCATCAAACGGAGAATCACTATGATTAGAAATAAAACGTGAGTACAGTAAAGCCAGGTACGTAACCCCAAATCGATGAACAGACAAAGTTCTATAATGTCCATCTTCTTGAAACAGCAAATACACACACGATAGCAAATATTTAGTCATCTCTGTGAGTTCCCGAGCCACTCGCAATGGGCATGCCGTTGTATCCAGAACTTCGGGCGACAGACATACCCCTATAGCCGTAAGGCTCCATGTGCGAGACACTACTGTGGTGCGTGAACTCGTTGCGTCCTTCGTACAGGTGGTCGAAAGGCATAGATCGATCAAGTATTCTGGAGAGCCGGTCCGTTCTGCCAAAACCGCCCATTCCAAGCCTTGGAATCTGTTCATCGCCTTCGTAATGCATTCGACTGGATATGAGACCGTAGGGGCTGACTCGGACTCTGCCCTTGCCCTTGTCCCTCGCCTTCCCCTTGCCCTTGTCAACTGCCTTCCCCTTCCCTTTGTCAACCTTTTTATTCTCGCCGTCCTGAGAATCATTTTCTTGGAGCACAGCCCCAGCTGTGGCAGGTATTGCGTCGTTTAAGTCGACCAGACCCGGTACATGACTGGGGTCTGTGTCTGCATCATCATAATACATCTCTCTCTCATCGAGGTAGCGTTGCTGGTGCTCTTCATCGAACATATCATTAGAAACCATCGACCCGTCACCATCGATTCCCAACATGGCTTGCGCGTACACCATCTCATGATATTCCACCCTAGCTCTGATGGATCGAAGCTTTCCTTTTGTTTCCTCCCGCTTACGTTTCAAATTTTCAATGGACTAGCCAATAACCTAGTAAGACTCTCATTATAAAACAAAAAGTGGTGTCAGCATCACCTCAATAAGTCGTGATTCGTAGGGGAGGAGGTCGTCTGGGAAACCACGATGGGACTCAGGGTCAGAGAGCGACGTTGGGAATTGGCTGAGAAAACGCTAGAATAATAAGTTCAGCTCCCGCTCAGTTAAAATAAGAGTGAATTACCTCGATGCGCGCGTGGGTTAAATTAAGATCATCGGAAGCGAGGCCTTGATAAGCGTTGTGGAGCACTGCATCTGAGGTACTAATCTCTTGGGTACGGTTATCCTGGGTTGTAAGTGTGCTTTCAGTTTGCGTTGAGTTGACAACTCAAAACCGACCTCATATCTTGTGTAGACTATAGGCAAAGAGAAATCCTGTCCACCTATTCGGGATCCTTCACGCGTGTCGCCGCTGTCTTCTGTGTCGCTGTAGCCATAATTGGCAAGGAGGGAGTCCGTATCGCTAAAATAGCCAGCAATAGAGTCGTGATCAGGCAAATTTGTAGCAGGGTAAGAGTCAAATAAGCTCTGTAGAGACATTTGGAGGCGGGGAATAGGATGTGGCTTGTATGAAGAAAAGGTGGCAGGAACTTATAAACGCGCCTCACGACCTAAATTGCAAGCCTCGCTCTTGATGGAAACGGGCCGAAAAGCAGGATTCTGTTACGAAAGGTGGGTTTCTTTACGCCTATGCCACCGATGTGTCAATATGTAGCAAACCGACTGTCTCGAAGTGGTTGTGAGATCTTATATGTGGACCCAGAATGGCTTTTATCCAAACATATTGGAATGTGACAACCCAATCGAGCTAATAAGCGCGCGTCATCCCCTTGGAGCCCATTTGAATTTTCCATAAGTGGCAAACAAAACGGGGCCTAAGGAGCCTGAAACAGAGACGGCGACGTTGAATTGAAGGAGGAGTTCGTAAAGAAGCAGTCAGTGATCGATTGTAGTAAAAAACACAACAGAAAGCTGCCGATCAATTCATTCTAATCACGTGGTACTGTGGTGCTAATTCAGAGTGAGGACGCGTTGCCTACTATAAAACCGTCCAAGTCAACACAAAAACAATCTCCTTGAATTTCCTACCTTTCTTCTCCTCAAACCATTTCCGATTTCTAGAAGTGCAATCAGAATCAGTCCAACATGGCTGGACTTGAGAATATAATGCGTTTGATATACCATGAAAAGCAGCAGGATGGATCGATGCTCTGTGCGCAGCATGCACTTAATTCTCTTCTTCGTAAGTACGTTCATCTGCTTCATCTCTTTTAATTGATTGACCGGATCTTTGTCGA
Source organism: Collybia mongolica (assembly GCA_013420905.1). NCBI lineage: Eukaryota > Fungi > Basidiomycota > Agaricomycetes > Agaricales > Clitocybaceae > Collybia > Collybia mongolica. Next base: position 3,662,778 of record JAAXNY010000004.1, read on the forward strand.
GCAGAAGGAAATTACGTGAGTCGTGGAGTTGTTCGCGTTAACTCTCAGGGACATCTCAGCCTGAACTTGTAGTTCACTGCACCTGATCTATCTGACATCGCGAGGAACCTTGATGCCCTCGAGGAAAGTTATGACGACAGCAACACGGGGAACGCTTCGACCAATATGGACGACACCGGTTAGCTACTTCTGTAACGAATACTCAACTCATCTTGATGTATTCTGCTCTCTTAGGTTTCTTTTCGGTTCAAGTCTTAGATAATGCACTCAAAGTTTGGGGGCTGAAGTGAAGGATCTTTCCGGCCTTGGTGCACAGAAAAGAACTCAACTCTAGTACTCTTAGTCTTACTCGATGGCGTGGAGAGGTTATGCGTCCTTACCAGGAGCACCCCCAGTAAGCCGAACACATTACGACATCCATCTCGTTGACTCAACGGACGGAAAGCACTCAATTAGCTTTCATTCTCAATCTCGAACAACATTGGTTCACTCTCCGCCGCTTCGGCCACGCCGATTCCAATCTGGACAACGATCGTGGCAACGGGCACTGGTTTAATCTTAATTCCTTCCTCCCTGAGCCCGAATGGGTCGGGAAGTTATATCTCGACATGGTCCTACAGCAAGCTGAAAGCGATGGTTAGTTGGCTAATCTCGTCATTATCCCCGGCGCGACTCTAATCGGCATTACGATTCGTTTCCGTTCAGGGTATTCTGTTTTCGCGGTAACGCAAGCCGACCCAATGGCACCTATAGCTCTGCCCCGTACGGCTGCCGATGAAGTCGCCTCAACGTTACCAGAACCTCACGCTTCCCGCCCAAATCTCGAAAGGATGTCTTCCTCATATGCTAGAACAGCGCCGTCCTCCTCCCATAACCCATCGAGTCGGCCGATCGATATCGAAGGGCTTGAAGGCGAAGATTATGAGCTCCAAGCTGCCATACAAGCATCTATGATGGGCGGCGACGGGTCGTACGAGGCATATGAATCCCCTCCAATCGTCCCACCTCGGCTTACTCGCGCCTCCGTCCCTCTTCCTCCAGCATCTGGCATTCAGTCACCGGTCGACACTGACTCAGGTGCACAGACGCCCATAGATGAGCTGCCACCATTAGTATCTCCAGAAGCACAGGCCGTGTCGATCGACCCGGTGGCCGCCAGTTTAGAAAGAAATAAGCGCATGCTGGAACAAATGAAAGCACAGCAAGAGTTCGCGCACCGTGAAATGTGGGGCGGTGGAGCTGGGGGATCCGACCAGGCCGCTTTCGAAGCGCGACGAGAGGAGCGTCGAAGGCGGGAAGCAGAGGAGGCAGAACAGTTGCGTCTCGCAATTGAGGAAAGTGAAGCTCTGGCGAAACAGGAAGGTCACAGCATTTTAAATCGAGAAGGCAACGAGGACATGGATGTCGATGTGGTTATGCCCCAACTTCGCCCCGCTAATCACTCTTCTGATCGCTCTTATTCACACCTGGCCTCGGACAGGGTTTACGACGATGATGATGCAGAGCTCCAGGCGGCCCTGAAAGCATCACTAGAACAAGTACCAGGGGGGTGGGAGCTACCCGAATTGCCACACAGAAACCCTGCACCTCCACCAGACAGGGCAGAATCTATCAACAGGGAGGCCACAATGGAAAGAGATATGGAGGACGCGGAGTCCGTGTTATCTGATGAAACGAGCACGATGACTGACAATCCACCTTCAGAAGCTGCGGAGGTGGTGAGCATGGATGAATTGAGAAAGAAGAGGCTAGCGAGATTTGGGGCTTGATCGCGTTTCAATACGATAGATATGCCAATCCAGTGGATGGAGATATAAATAGACTCTCATGATATTTTATTGTTACCGGCCTCCTGATTTGACATCGGTTGAGATAACTGAAATTCCTAAAATTGATAATAAATTTTGTTTGGTCTGTGAAGACTATACATATTACAAATGGCTACTAATAATAATGAGATGTAACAGACAACGAATGAGTAAGTAGAATGTTCATGGATAAAATGGAGAGGTACATGTAAGGCAAGCGATATCAAGACGGCGGACTCGGCCTTCCCGTGGCGACGGGGCTTTCGGGGGCAGGAGGCATATATGGATCTGTGGGGTCAGGCTCTTCCTCCCCACGGCCACCATGATGGCGTCGCTTGGCGAACCGGAGGTACCGAGAGAAACGATTCCGTGCATTTGCGGCGTCAGGAGCACGCGAACGGCGGTGGTCAAATTCGTGTTCATCGTACTGCTCATGACTGAGCTCCGATTCGCCTGACAGCATGTTTTCGAGCGCAAGGAAATCTATGAACGTACCCATCGTTAGATGGGTTGGTCTGGGGATAACAAAGGCTTTACCTTGACGACAGATCGGACACGAACTTGAGAGTTCTAACAACCAAGGATCGACGCAAACTTGATGGAAGCGATGCTTCCCCTCGCAAGGCAGGAGACGCAAATCATCGCCTTCCTCGAAGTCCATGATGCAAATTGGGCATGTCTCACGTCCGATCGCAGATGGTACCACCTCATCTTTGTTTGTTAGGATTGGCGGCGGATACTGGGACGTTCCTTCCCCGTTATCATGAGACGGAGGGTTTATATTGGTATCAATGTGCAGACCACGATGAGGGGAAGCAGGTGCGTCCTTGTTCTGTTGCTTGAGACCTGAAACTGGGATCTCCTGCCCAGTCTCGAAACCATTGTTCGGCCGGGCCACTGCTGGTATGGGTATCTGAACATCACGGGGTGAAGTAGCATTAGTATCTTGAACAACTTCCCACTCCCGCAACTGGAAAGCACGATTCTCCAGGGAGTTTTCCACATCTTTGTCAGCCTCAGACTGGGAGGAGCGGTCATTTTGACCAACAGCATTGTTGCCTCCAAATTTAACGATGGGGAACGTATCAAGAATGGCGCGTGTAATACCTCGAGCGCGACTTTGGCCAGGCCCGCTCCCATTGCGCCGAGGGCCGTAGCGCTCAGGATTACGAATAGCCCTGATTGCCTAGTAATGTGCGATTTGAAAAAGGGTTGAAAGATGAGGCAAATATTGAAACGTACGCCAGACACAATGACTATGCAGAAAAGAGCAGAAACGCAACCTGTGATTGCGTACAGGATTATCCTGCAGGATCTTATATCAAAGAATGGACAAGTTTATTGAGTTATGGGCATACATCGCTAATGCAGTGTTTGGAGAACTGCCATTCGAGGGGGGTGGAGGGTTTGAGTCCGTCCCACCGAGAATGGGGTCATCGATCGAGCCGGTTGCATTGGATGCTTGGAGGATAGCTAACAGGTAACCCGGAGAGGGCGGGGTACCTTGATCTATTGTCGACTGGACCACCGAAGCCGAATTATTGAGAAGTTGCGAATCGTACGCCCAATAAACGCTCTGGTTAGTAGAAAGCTGTCCAAACTGGTATTCGATGAGATGGGCACTTGTCAAACTCTGAGTCGAAAATATATCGAAGACTTGATCGAATGTCTCAGGGTCCGTATATTCTGAGTTGATCACACAGGCCAGGGAGTACAGCGAATAGAGGAGCTAGAAAATGGACGGAATTGAAGCGAAAGCGTGTTAGTGATAATGATAACACTCACAGCAGCCTTTGCTCCTTTGTCGCGGGCCAACGTGAACACATCCTCCTCCTCCTCGGACACCTTTGTCGAGTTACTATCACACGATATCATCGCGATCCATGGCGTTCCAGCTGTCAAATGTGTTTATTGCAAGGATAAGCGCACACATGAACCTAACTCACTGGGTGGTGTCATGTTATTTGCCTTCGCCTCGGAGAAATGAACCAGTGCGCCCTTGATATAGATATTCAGATATTGATCATAACAAGATATTATTGTATAGCACCTTGCTGATCCCTTGGCTTTCAGCACCTGCTAATTGGTACGAAATATTCTGAGAGTAGAGACTGTGAGGGGTTCAGCATGAATGGCAATCAAGACAACAAACACGAGACATACCCGTTGGGGAACCATCTTAAATGTAGCATTGAGGTATCTGTGACATTGGTCCCTCCTTCAATAGCTGCTTGAGATGAATTGGTAGGCTGTGCAGGGACATATGCCGAGACATTGGTCAGGACGAGCAGTAGAACAAAGCTCAAGAAGGCCTTGAGCGCTGCCGTCATTCCGCAGTAGGCAGACTAAGAGATTGGTCGAGTGGAGGCCTGAGACTAATAGACGTGGAATGGGTCGTGAAATGCCGCAAAGGATCTGAAATACAAGCAGACCAGGTAGAAGACAGGGTTGGATCAGGCTAGAGTTGAGCTAGACTCAAGCAGTGAGCGGGGGCTGAGTATGGAGTGACAGGATCCATAATTAAGTAACCGTCAAGCTGCCACGCTGCAGCCACACCACAACTTCACCTCCCTCACACAATCTCACCTTGACGTTTTTATGCACCACATACTCGCGAATCTGCGACACCATACGTGCAGTACCGCACATTCTTCCAAAACACCATGGACAATCGCCCTTTGCCTTTGGCAACAGAACCAACTGGCCTCCTGGATTGAGATGCGCCACAGTACCTCTCACGACCCCACGTCATAACCAGTTGTCTGGACCTTGGCGCAGGGCACCTGCGTCCAACATCACCTTGCTTTAGCTATGGTCTCCCCCCGCCAGAGTAAATAATGACAAATGAATGTCTTCGGCCATGACCACTCCGCACTCCTAACTATCGCCCGAGCAAGGCGTTGAGTTGCCACGCACTGAAACCCCTAGTGGGTGTATAGCCTTCGATTCTTCTCTTCGTTGTGACCGTTCATGTCATGGGCATCACACATCCGAATTTCTGCAAAAAAAAACTCACAACGATAGACGAATTCATACAAGTACATGATTATCCCATTCTAGTATCCTCCGAGTGTGGCGCCGACTTGTTATACAAGGTACCTACCTGAATGCATTCTGCGGCTAGATATTACCGGTGTTCAAAGGAATGACTCGTAGGTTATACTTACATCTCAGCAGACGGCCTACGAAGTAAATCGTGAAAGGGTCGATCACACCTATTCCTTTGTTGTAGGACAAGTTTCAAAGAAATTCGACGGCCCCCGTTTTAGCCTCCAAATATGAGATGCACTGACTCCCGCCTTCTCCTTAATAGGATCCGTCGCACGGGCCTCGAGAATGTCCATCACAAAGTTCGCGTTCATCCCTCTCGAGCTCGTCGCGCTCTCCATATCATGACTAACGGCGTTGTCAAGATGAGTCTTCTCTAGAGTACTGTTATGCGATCCGAGAATGAAACGCAGATTATCATCGTTGATTATCCAAACCCCCACACTCGGTCTTGTCAGAGTGCTGCATCTAAAAGAGGTCAATCAACGTCAGAGGTGACGAGTCGAGGTAACCTACATGCGGGATGATCTCTTTTACATGTTGTGGATATGCCTGATCACTTTGTCGCTGGCTGTCAATACATTTGGAGTGCCGTTTTATTTGGACTTGGTTTTGATTAACATTGAAAAAGCTCTCCTTTGGTCTCACCGCAGTCTCGACCCTCACCTCAATTGTTTTGCAGTCGGTCAATCCTTACTGACCCCACGAAGGTTAGGATTAATCTGTCGAGCTACTGGCGGAGGGCGGAGAACTTCGTATCTGGTACGTTTCATTATAATTGGGTCATCAAAGCCTGTCACATACATAGCATCTGTCATCCTTGGACAACTACCAGATGGCGTCGCAAGTCCACTCTCGATGATCAGCCATGCCCTCCGCAACCTCTCTCATAATAAACCTCTGCTGTAACCCGAAATATCCTGACCATTTTCCAATTTCTTCAGACGACATTGGTGGTATCGTGCGCCTAGCTCTGAGTACAAAAGGCGATAATGGGTCATGCCTTCTTGTATCTGTACCGTTAGCGTCGTGCCGCCCGAGGATATGCAAGCCCTGGAATCACATTGACGCCCGCGACACTGCCAGCGCCTTCCACTGCGTACAAGGGCGCGTTCGGGCCGCTTCAATGGGCGTTGATAGACGACACCTGTCCTTGTTCTCAAACAATAAAGTGATCATCTAAAAATACTATCCTCAGATATCACAATGTGGGAAGTAGCACATTACCACTCACCCATGTGTATTGACTGGTATATGTACTACTTCCAATACATAGTCGCCAAAGTAGGCTTAAGTCGACCCTGATGAGTTCAAATATGAAATGCAATTTCCCAACCTTCTGAACCAATGTACTGAATATAATACTTGGAGATGTTGGCTTTGAAAGTCTCATGGTTACAATCTAAGGTCATCACGCTGGCAGATAAGTTTGTTTTCGGACCTGACTCCTGCACGCTGATAAAACGAACACTATCACAGAGCTGATGTGGTTGATGTTGTGGCGCTGAAAGGTCATGATTGAGGAGTAACGATCAAAGGTTTGTATGAGTGCCCAGGTGGGGTATATATATGTATACGTTTGGGAGATCAGAGTAGTTGCCCTATTGGCTTCATGCCGCTTATATGTTGATCACCCGTGCTGTCATAGACCAACGACCCACGAAGGAAAGTCTGCTCCACGCGGCCTCGAAGCGTGAGGCCTACATATGGCGACAGTTTATTCTTGAAATTCAAAAAATCCCTGGTAACCTATCCCATTTCCAAATATGAATGAATTTTGAAACGCTAACAAATGAAGAAGGTACCTGTATTTCTGCATCAGGGTCCCATATGATAAAATCTCCATCGAGGCCTACTTTCAACTGGCCTTTTAGATGCCCAAGTCCGGCGTGTTCTGCCGTCTTGCTACTTGTCCATTCGATGATCTGGCCGATTTCGATGCCCCGCTTCGCCCCTTCTGTCCACAGGAGACTCAGTCCAAGCCCCAAGGTGCTGATGCCACCCCAGGCATTCATGATATCACCCTCATTGAGTCTTTTGAGCTCCGTTACACACGGACTGTGATCAGAAACTACAAAATCAATCAAGCCCCCTATTAAGCCGTCCCATAATAAATCTTGGTTGATTGCCTCGCGAATGGGGGGACAGCACTTAAATTCTGGGCGGCCAGGTGGAATATCATCGGCGGACAAGCAGAGGTAATGAAAACACGTTTCGACCGTCAGGTTGAGACCAGCAACTTTGGCAGCCCGTATTAAAGGCAGGGCCGACGACGCCGAAAGGTGGACAATGTGACATCGTAACGCTGGGTATTTCTCCTGCAACTTGGTGATTAGAGAGATAGCATCCGTCTCCAGTTTTTCCGGGCGCGATCCCAGAAACGTAGAATATAAAGTGGGGTCAGAAGCGCCCCCGGACGTCACGGTTGTGGTTTCGCCAATATCAAGTTCAGCATGAAATAATAGCACGGTGGACGTGTTCTGCCGTCACATGTCCCATGTAGTGAGTGATATGCCTGATATCGTGAAGAACTGACCTGAAGCTCATTCATTGAAAGCTCAAGATCTTTGGCTGACACACAGGGAAATTCCTGGCTCAGAAGATTCAGGGAAGATGAGTGGATTTTGCTCATGAAATAAACGCACGTCGACGCCGCTTTCGATGAGAAAACACTTGAAACCTTTGATGCCTGCATCGAGAAGCGGCTTAAGGTGACCCTGTGATGGTGGAGTAAATGAGCGGTCCAGAGTTGAGAAAGGCGCGCGCAGAAGAGTGCAAACAGAAAACACAAGCCTGATTTCCTGGAATCACCCCACCCCAGAAAGCTATATCTGTAAAACATTGACCTTCAGCGGCTTTCCTTTTCAGTTTAAGGTTTTCGACGGTAGTCGTTGGCGGGATGGAATTGAGAGGCATATCCACGACAGTAGTGACGCCACCGGATGCTGCTGCCCTCGTTCCAGTCCAGAAACCCTCCCAATCCGTACGGCCAGGCTCATTGAGATGTACATGGGCACTACTTTACAGTCAGTCCTACCCCCAAGGTTGATGGTAAAAATCACGAACTCAACAAGACCGGGTAGCACAATTTTCTCGCCCGCGTCTATCCAGGTGACGCCGGCGTCTGAAGGGGACTCGCCAGGCTGGAACCCTGGATGGATTTCGATGATCTTTCCTGTTGATGAGTCGATCGTGATTGTCGCGGGTTGTAGAGCCTGACTCCCAGGTAGAAGGATTTTTCTACCTGTGCACTTGACAAGCCTTGTTCTTTCCTTCTCTATCATATATGTTCGTCTAGAGTTCTATGTATAAAGACGGGGTGCGCACGATACCGGGTCGGAGTGGTTGAGAATTGGAAGATAATATTTCGAACTCCGGTTTATGAGGATTGATGGGGAATATACAGGGTCGCCCAATCATTTCTGTCATTCCTTCTACAGCAATTATTCCAGAACACTCATTGCACACTTTGTACATGTGAGTCGTTGTACCATACTTAAATCCTCAACTAAAATTATTCCGTGTCTGGTCCCGGTAGGCCTCTACCTGAGTCATCGGGTGTTTGAGAAGCACTGTAATTCACCTGACAGGCTTCTCTTGGACGAACATGCGTCTTTGATTGGGCATCTCAAAGGGTCATGAGGCTATCTACGATGAATCTTACAGCTGCCGAGAAATTACACGTCAAATGATCCTAGAATGTTTGGTATGTATCACCGGAAGCCAAACCGTATCTGGTGTTTCAAGGTGATGGAGTCAACACCGCCTCTAAATCCGGATAGTTAACTCACCATTTATAAGTGTTTAGTCTTTTTTTCCGGCCGGCTCTGCGAACGCGAAATACCCATCATGAATACCGACGATGAATATTCTCCCTCAGGCGACCAAGATTCATCACCTCGCCGACGACTTCCAGTTCCCCCGCAGCCAAGCAGGCTACAGTCACGCCCCTTGCCCAAAATTCCACGCGCCCTTGCGTGTAAACAATGTAGAACGTGTATAACTTCCAGTAGTGTCCTGCTCCCGCCATCTGCTGTGATTAAGCAATTCCTTCGATTTTTCTCTCAAGACTCACTCATGCACATAGATACCCCCACATTCCCGGACTTTCAGAGGTTATTCAGGAAAGGCTTCGTTGTTTATGGAAACGTAACTTTTCTCCAGCTCTCATCGTCCACAGGACCTATTCTTATCTTATTTGATTTCCCAGTTACAACGTTAAACTTTCTCACCCAGGTGTCCAGCTAATGGCCACAGGTGCACACACCATGCAAGAAATCACCTGCTCCACCTGTTCCCAATACCTCGGGTGGAAGATTTTGCGTGCACATGAGCACTCTGAAAAATGGAAAGAAGGAAACAGTCTCCTCGAACTTGCCCATTTGGAGCATGACCCAAATGCCTTTGTTTCGTACGACCGAAAACATAACAGAGCGTCCTCAGATTCGGACTCTTCTTGGGACGCCCATATTGTATGACATATTTCCGTGCTACCCTCACTCAGTTTTTTTTCTACCTCCATCGAGCATACCCATGTACATATCGGATGTATCACTACCACGACATCAATTATTATGTATTTATTATATGTATCCGTTGTGTGCTATATACCTTCAGACCTCAGATCTTGGGAGACGTGAAATTGTTGGGCATACTTACTTTCCGGATTAAATAAATGATTGCTGTACATCATGATTTCATCTTTCTTCCTTTATTATTTGAACAAGCAGCATGGACGGGATGCGTGGAGACCTTCTGCATGTTCTAGATTCGAAGGAAGTCGGACAGGACAGTACAGATGAATAGAGAATGGTGGTTCTATTCTTGTCTGTCCTGCATGCCGTATGTATTTTGGTTACTCGTTAATCGTTAGAAAGCCATAGCTCCTAACACACCCAGGCACCCGATAGAGGATCAAAATCAAAACCTACATTTGGTGAACGTTTCAAATCAAACAAAAAAAAGTGGCTGGATGAGCATTAGACACAAAACCCAAATATTAACAGGGAACAAAGCATTCACACCGGCGGGGTTGGATTTGGTGCTTGGCTTAGCGAATGGAAGAAACCCCTCAGGCAATTCTAGCTTCCTAGGAAAGTGCAGCGTACAGCCAGAATGCCAAGAGTGAGTAGGGCTTGCAGACGAGTATATTCGAGTCTCCACTAAACATTTATCACGATGGTGATTAAATGCGTTTGTAGTATGTCTAACGAAGAGTACATCTCTTCAATCCACCAATACACGCGACCACGAGTCAAAGAAACTCAAGCTGTTCCAATGATTGAGTAATAAGATTTACCTCGAAGGATACGTTCCAATTTGGACACGGGTTTGCGTGCCTCGCTGTCGCGGCGATGTGTCGCACCTCCGACTCGGACAACTCGGAGCAGGTGGTTGTGAACGCACTTGCCTCGAAACCCGAAATCCTTTTCTGTCGACCACAGCCATTCCGGGACCTCGTTTACGATTTTTGCAGGATGGTAATGACTGGACCCTAAAGATAAATAGTGTTTGCGTTAGCGCTAGTCTGAGTCAGAAGGCAGCTTGTATTCGTGGGATTACAATAGCATTATGCCTCATGCAGCATATCAATGAGGCCCGAATATTAACGATTATGTGTCTCGTCAACTGCTAAACTGGCTTTATCAATCATCGTGTTTTTCAAGACTTGTAGCGGGCCTACCAAGGTTGGTGGTAAATAATCGTAAAGCACCATTTTTGTACCAATCAATTTGAACGGATGGTTTTCAATGGCGTACTCACCGCCAATTGTCCAAGTTTCGTGCAGGTAAGAACCTTTCGTTTGGTAAGACTTGGGGGTAAAACAGTGGCATTGAGCAATGAGCGCGTGCAAAGAATGAGCTGTACAGCCACAAGTTGGGAAATTCTTTGATCCACTAGCGTCAATCCCAGATACGGTTTTCCTCTTTATGACCCCCGCCCTTCCATTGCTCTTGAATAATGACAACGGATGCATCGGAAAGCACGGCAAAACCTGCGGAACACCCGCTTGAAGCACTACGTTCACCCGATACTGAGGTCTTCCATGACAGGCCTCCAGAACGAGAGTCTATAACAGAATCCGACTTCAACGATATTGCTCTTGACGACGACGCAGCCTTTTCGCCTGTTGCGCTGACATCTCGGCGGAATTCTAGTTCGAATGCATCCTTGCAGGACGAGGATGTGGGGGGCGCAGACGAAAGGCCTCGTAATATGTCATCACCGCAACTAGACTTCAATCCGTCGAAGGGGCCTTCACACAAGAAAACTGCCTCTACGACGACTATACGTTCATCACATAATCGCCCATTTATCTTGGCTCGACTGGACCTCCAGGACGGGTCAGGTGTGGGACAGAGAGTCAGCGTGGATGGCCAGCAGAAGCTTCAGGAAGAGTTTGCCCGGCTTCACAGAGAAGAAGAGGAGGCGAAGGAGGCGAAAGAGACCGCAAAAGCTGGTGCGATTGATTGGGGTACGTTACTAAATCCCTCTTTCCATTTATCATATCTTATCTGCCGGCCTACAGATTTCTGGGGCGCAGTGATCTCAGGTATGAAGTTTATATGTATTCGGCAATAGATGAATATGTGAATGCTGGCACAGACTATCAGGTATTTGCCTCCGAACACCCGGACGAGTTAGCGAAAGCCATCGCGAGGGGAATCCCGGCCACACTTCGTGGCATGATGTGGCAGCACATGGCGGCGTCAAAAGACCCAGAACTTGAAGATGCTTACCTGAAATTACTCAAAGAAACAAGCACACACGAGAAGGCCATTACCCGCGATCTTGGCAGGTACGCACGTTCTTCACCTCTGGAAGTCCTACTTATATCAAAAAAGGACCTTTCCGCATCATGATTTCTTCACGGATGGGCAGGGTATCGGGCAAGAGAACTTATTTAATGTCCTCAAAGCATATTCCTTGTGGGTTTATCGCTGGAAAACCGAAACCCAATTATTGATACATGACATCAATAGATACGATCCACAAGTGGGATACTGTCAGGGCCTCCCGTTTGTGGTTGCTATACTGCTTCTCAATGTAGGGTTCCGAACACTCTCTGAATATGTGATCTCAGGCTGCCATTCCAGATGCCGGATGAGGAAGCTTTTTCCCTCCTTGTGAGATTGATGCATGTGTATGATTTGCGGGGACATTTCCTTCCAGAGATGCCTAAGTTGCAGTTACGTCTCGTGAGTTAAGATCCTGAGATCGTGCATGAAATGTACTCATGTGATTTTAATAGTTCCAGGTGAGCCCTGTAATCTCTGCGAACAGGATCATTAGTAACTCCATAGGCCATAGTTTGACCGATTGATCGAAGAACTTTTACCCGTCCTTCATGTACACTTTCTTCGGCAGGGCGTCAAATCAAGCATGTTCTGTTCACAGTGGTTCCTTACAATGTTCAGTTATCGGCAAGCTTTTCTTCTAATGACCCTCAACATAGCAATCTCACAAGCCCACAGATTTCCCTTAGACGTCGTGTTTCGAATATACGATAATTGTCTTGCCAGCGGTATTGAGGCCATCTTTGGATTCAGTATAATGCTTTTAAAGAAGAACGAAGATCTACTTCTGACACTCAAATTTGACGAAATACTGGGATTCCTAAACAACCGATTATTCGATAGGTACAAGGCAAGGGAGAAGCCCCATTCGTTTGAGCATTTTTGATTTATTATGATTATTATTTTCAGGAAGAAGTGAGGGACGAAACAACGGAGCCGACCTACAAGGTGGATGAATTCGTCCAGGAGGCAGTCGCGTTGCACATAACTCCGTTTATGCTTGACTCCTACAGGCACGAATATGAAGATCTCATGGTACGGCTTAACCCCTGTCCACCCCTTTCACAATTTCACCACATCTTGCGTTCTCAGCGGGAAGCCAACAAACATGCCCTGCAACTGGACGAGTTGCGGAACAGCAACCGCAGCCTGTCTGCACAAGTGTTCGTGATGTTACATTCCCTCCTCGAGCACGTGTTAACTGTGTATCCTGATCAGGAAGAATCTCGAAAACAGTCTTGCCCAGCTGAACACGGAACATGTCGAGGTCCTTGTGAGTTGGAATCTATGTAATTGAGAAGATTGGTGATCTAACCATGGTATAGAATGAGCTCGTCAAATCACGGCTAAAGAACGAGGAAATAGAGGAACAGCTTGTACGATACAAACTCCTGTGCGGTTTTTTTAGGTTCTCGCGACCACGCACTAACCCTTTACCCTTCTAGTTACGCTGAAGCTATGCACGAGAATCAAGACGCCCAGTCTTCACATCGCATATCCATTGCCCAGATGCTGAAACTGAAAAGGGGCAGCAACAACTGATAATCCTTGTAGCTCACCCTAACCCATCCCTGCCTGCCTGCCTAGACTCCACTGCATTCGGGTTATACCATCCCACCGTTCTTCACTTTCGGAAAAACTCACGCATACTCCATCCTGCTATCGATATACCAGCAGCAGCATCGCCCCATCATCATCTCAATATGTATTGTATTGCTAGTACTTATTATGTCTGCCTAATTACCGCTTCCGCCCCTTACAGGATTTCCGTGGGATCGCTGCAATTACTGTTGTTTGTATAGCAACTTAGAGAAAAGTTATATTTTTAAGACTTCGGATGCGACGGAACGGCCCAGCCCAGTGACTGCCACATTATCCTTCTTAGACGTCGCAGGTTCCCCCTTGGAGTTGTTGATCCTGATCTGCTTCATATTCAAACTCTCGGGCCTCGTCTCTTTTTAGCCGTCGAACTTTATTCAGCTCCAGGCCAAACCATGACCAAAAACCTCCGCGGCAGTCCGAATCCAATGCCGCCCATGTGTGAACGTGCGCTCCGAGCTCTCCTGAGCTTTCTTTCCCAGGACCGGAAATTGTGTACTAATAAACAACGCAACGGCCGGAAATGGTGTCGCTAGGGAGGTTTGGCACTTCTTTTGCTTGAGCCCGCTGTTGATGCTCCAACAGTTGGCTTCTCGTCAAATGCCATCCCGATTCTCGGAATTGGTGCATTATTACGATTCCCATTCCCGCAAAGCTCGCCAATTTCATATGCATGATTCATTCACGACAGCCACAGTCGGATTTAGATTTAATTTCAATCGTTCGGGAAGGAAGCTCCTCGTTTCGACAGTGTGCTCTCGTGTGCTGCATTTGTTACACATTGCAATGCAGCCCCAGGGTTGATCTTATTTACGATCTACAGATAGGGTCACTCCCCAGCATCCATCTAGTGGGGTTGCGCAACTTCACAACTGAGGCTGGTCGGGGGACACTCACTTTCATTTCAACTCGTAAGTGGCTCTGAGCGCCCCATGTTCTCCGCCGATGGGTAACGGAAGGGATTTGTGCCGGAGCTCTAATATTTGCAGGGGTTCCGACCATCAGAACAACGCAAGCAGCGACTAAATCATACTTCCCCACTAGGTTATTTTTAAATTTAGATGGGCCGCATGACGCGATACATAAAACTGGGACGTTACGCACACCATGGAGAGCGCTCATCTTGTTAAGTATATAAGGAAGATCCTTGTCGTGCACACGGGTGGGTGTTATTTTCTGATTTAGCGAATTGAAATTTCTTGACCTTCTGTCGTACATACGCAGAGGCCCGAATATGGAAAGGGAGATTATTGCTTGAGCTCCCCGGTGTTGAAACTACCCACGCCAATGCCACGTCGTTAGCTAAAGTCTGAGCGGACTGAAAATTGAAGAATTGAAAAATTAAATCCGGCGCGTCGTCATAGAGAGGAGCAACGAACCAGCAACCCGGTGCAGAGGTCTCGAGCAAGAAACGCGACACCTGGGTAGAAGAGGTGGTATATCGTGTCAACCCCCTGGATAGTGGGGAAAGTTCCGGCGGCGGTGAAAACATGAGGATTACGAGTGGTGATATTGATAAAATATATAGTGAGACCTTTTGTCTGTAATTTTGATCCCGGGGCCTTTGGGCTCTGGGTGGGAACAAATAATGCCCAGTCGTGCCGCGATGGGTTCGTTATGGGGGTTTCCGGTACAAAAGAATCTACATTACTTACTTGGCACTGCGTTGGGATGGGCATTTCGAGTTGGGGATTCTACGATAGTTTGTGGTAGGTTGTCAGCTACGCAGGAATAAAGCATACATGTAACAAATGACAATCTTCTTCTGCTCTGTGATATTCACGGCTTGCGACGCTTTTTCGGCACCGAGACAGAGTACCCCACACGCCGGCGATTTTACCGGTAGCTGGCCCGGGAGGTACACAGTCCGGATAGAGATTGCTCATGGGCCGATCTACAGGGCATGATCTAGATAAAAATGGTTCGCTAAAATCATTGAACAAGTGGTGATATTTCTAGAAGCCTTTCGTTATGGGCTGCTACATGAAAATGGTTGGGAGGGTTGGCCGCGGAGGTGTCCTACGGGGTTTCTGAATCTGTCCGAGTTCCATTGAAACTTGAAGGCGAGGACGCGGGTGGTAGGCGGTGGAGGAATTTCTGTATGGGGAATAGGGACAGGGTGAGATTGAGATGAATTTTTATATTTTATTTCATGGGACACGTTTTGACCAAGTCGGATATGGAATGTCTTTGAGGGTCGGGACGGCGACGATCGGTTGACGTGAAGTGTCTGGCACGTGGACTTTGATTGCCGAGAACACGTGAGCTTAGCCCTTGTTCTCGGAGTCTTCGAATTCTCCCAGTGGACTCTCTTACAGCGACTGCTATAAAGGCTCTGCCCATCGTGTTCCTCGTCGTTCGGTGCCCCTCGTCGCCGTCGTGCACATCGCACGAGATCATAACACGGCTGTATATCTCCAGTGCACCCCATGTTCTGGTCCAAACGCCGTGAATCTCACTCAGACCTCTATAATCCTACTAACAAAAATCAGATACAACAACAGTCTTCTGCTGCGCCCCGTCGCACCTCCCTTTCTGCAAGCTCAAGCCCCAGGCAACCTTTTGTACTCTTAGACCCCCTCGACCCCCAAGCATCACAGTCTTCCTTGGCTGCAGCAGCAGACGAGATGCCTTTATCACATAATTCCTCGTCGTCTGACGCCGATACAGCAGCTGTAAAGCACTCTATCTCACGTCAGATTGTCAATCGCGATGCTATAGATTCAAGGTCTACCCAGTACGTCGTTGTAACTACCACCCGCTAATGGCAACCATTTAACCTTTTTCTCACCCAAGATCAATGGCGCCTACGCAAGCGTCACGTCGCCCACAACCAGATCAAGCTCGTAGGAATTCGGTTCCCTATCCTCCCTCACCCCCATCCAATAATTATACAAGTACCCCTGGGCTAGCGGTCGATCCGCTTGGCGCAGACTTGTACACAATCAACTCTCTCAATTCGTTCTCGTTTGGTACTGTTCAATCTCAGCCCTCCTCATCGTCTTATCGCTCTGTTGGTCCTCTCTCGCAAGCCAGAGATGATCCAGACGACGCGAGTGAAGATTTCATTGCGCCTACAGACGTCACTCCCAGGCCATCCGTCGTGGCGTACCATCACCAAAACGAAAACCAAAGTTCTCTCCGTAGTCATCCAACGCAACCTCCGGGACAGCAAGGCTGGCCGCCTACGCCCGTGAGCCCAACCTCGTCTGGGAGTCGTCCCAGAGCCGGGGCAGATAGGGATCGTGTCCGAGATCGTCATATGCGAGACTCGGACACGGCTTCCCATCACACTTTTGGGACATCGTCTGCTTCTGCATCTGCTACGTCTCTCTCTGATCACAGTACATCATTCTCGCGCACAGGCTCTAGAGCAAGTCGCCACACAGACACCACGAATCAGACGTCCGCACATGATCTGTCATCGACAGATGATGAAGAAGACCATCATCATCCCATCCCTCCCAATCTCGCAGGCGACTTGTCTCATGTACCACGTAACATCACGCGTGCTGATTCTAGTGGGACTGGCACAGCAGTAGAGTTCAGCTCAGATGAAGAATACGACGATTCTGAATTTGACTACGACGATTACACCGACGAAGATGGCCTGAACATCGAGATTGGATCTGCGCAGTACGAGGGGAGCGTCGCGACGCATGACTGGGAACGTGAACTCTACTCAAATCCTGCAAGCGGCAGTGGTAGTGTCAGGGCGTACAGTGGTAGTTCTGTGCGGCGGGGCAGTCTTCCTATGGCCATACCTGGCGCAGTTCCTCTTGTAATAGGGAGCGGCAGGGACAGGGAAAGTAGTATCATCACTCTTCGCAGACCAAGCCGCAGCCTTGATGATGAGATACGGAATTTTATAGGACGTGGCCCCAATCATAACAGCGGACAGAGCAACACTGAAGGTACAATGGATCGCCCGCTGCCACCTGCACCTGTCTCAGTTCCTGAGAGTGACGGGGACTGGCGGATCCTGCAGGAAAGGTCTTCGATGAAGGGCAAGGGAAAGGAGCAGCAACATAATCCCTTGACAGCAGGCGCCGGGAGTAGTGTCACGAGATACCACTCAACCCCTGATCCCACGGGTGGGAACGCCATGGATGGCTTCGATCTTGGATGGTCCAACATGCGCGGAGGGATCGTTTCACTTGATCAGAGCGAAGTCGCCGATCTTATCCGTCCCATAGGAGTTGCGGATTCAAATGAACGCAGATCATCGTCTGTAACCCATCGATGGCTCCCAAGCTGGGGAAATAACAGGCGCCCGAGCACGGCAACTGTCACGAGCAGCTACGGCGGCGATTCTTTCGGGAAAGCAGTCAGGAGGTGGGGTGGTGACGGCTATCAGGCCCAGAGAAGGGACTGGAGCTTTAGGAGAGAGAAAGCAGATCAAGGTGCTGTGATTCCCGCTGGGAATTCCGATATATCAGCACGCAGAACCAGCAATGGGTTCAGGGGCCCGAGAGAAAGCATGGCGACTGAGATGAGTGTCATCGCCCCAGTGAACACAATCGATAGGGAACGCGAGAGGGGAAGAGAGCTCGAGTTAGTGAAACCAACAGACAAAGACAAGACTAAGAAGGTTCCCGTTTGGCAGGGCATGGCACTCGACTCGCAAGAAGTGTGGAAAAACGATTTGGTGGGAAGGTTCAAGGTCGATAGAAATGCTACTACACGTACGTGCGCTGTCCTTGCATTATCAAATAAACTGGGAATCAACCTTCTGATTCTACAGCGACCGACCCAGCCAAAGGGCCGCAGCAACGCCTCGTGGTCACTCATTTCCGCGATCCCTTTGTTGCAGTCAAGATGCCGCACAACGGGCCCCCAGTCACAATACACAAACATTCCAAGGCAGTTGCCTTTTCCATTAGTCGACACTACAAGCCCCGACAACTTCTTAGCGCGTCGCGTGATGGGAATCAGGCCCCTAGTGCGCGCCAGGGCTCGACGCAAGGTGATTCACGTACGGCATTGAGCCGAAATACGCCCTCCTCCGGCGTCAATGCGGCTGGAGGACAGTCGACAGTGACCCCCACGAAAAAGAGCTCAAGTATGATCTTGCTCGCACCTCGACGGGTCCAAGTCGCCTTTACAAGTACAACCACCACCAGGAAACTGGAATCTCATGGATTGCTTGATGATGACCGAACCGGGACCGGATCCGAATCCAGGGAAAGGGACCGCGCTCGGCGGAACAAGGAACGAGAAAAGGAGAAGGAGAAAGAAAGGCACAAGGAGAAGGAGAGAGAGAAACGCAAGAAGGCAGAGGAGAGCAAAGCCAAAGGGAAGGGAAGACAGGCTAGAGATGACAGTACCATCGCCACGAGTAGCAGTGGAAGCATAACGTCAGGATCTACCCTCATCGCATCGACGTCGATGATCCCCCCGCCCTCTTCCGCCCCTTCGCTCCACACGTATCCCCCGAGCTCGACAACGTCGTTGAATTCATCCTCAAGCCGTGAGCCCACGTTTGAAGAACGTATCATCTCTCGTGAATCTTCTGTAGCCTCTCGTCGGCGTCGTCGCATCCGTGACCCGTTGGATGTCAGCGATGACGACGACGATGATCCACGGCCCACTCGCACGCCTCACAACGAGGCATATGGAACTGTGGATGCTAGCGTCATCGAACAGATACGACCACGACATGACCGTTTGCACGGAGACCACGATCCTAACGCTGGTTTTTTGAAGCGCGTTTTCCGGGGCCGAACCATTCATCCTCCGCCAGGGCCGCCTAATGGACAGCGCCCGTCTAACTTTGAACCGCCTTGGATGACGATGGCCTCAAGAAACAAGCAGGAGCAACAACAGCGGGTTGTTGACAATCTCAACACGTCATTCAAGGACGTTGGATTGCTCCCATCTACCCATAAGGATAAATCTAAGCACGGATCCCAAAAGGCGAAGAAAATCGCGAGTGGAGGCTCCAATTCAGTTGATATTTTCGAGGATGTACCCCCGGAGTCCCTGTATATGCTTCTCCCTTTGTGGCCTGGAAGCACCGATCCTATCTCTGAACGCAAAACCGGCTCATATGTGAAGCCCGTTATACCCAATGAACAGCGACAGTACCTCCTCGTATACTACAAAGTCCCATTTGACGCTTCGGAGGAGAAGAGTGGAGAGCCAGAGAGCAAGAAGCGTTCACGCAATTCCCCAACATCCTCCCACGATTCTCAGACCAAGCGCGATGACCAGCGCGCCACGATCCTCCTCAAGACGTTCCATATCAGTGCTCGCCTTGTTTCATATAAGGATCTCCAAGGCTCTGGTGTGCGAGTGCCTGACGAAGGCTTATCTGTCGCTGGCCCTCTCGAAGCTGCCTTTAGAAGCATGCCGACCCCAGTTCGTGATGAAGGTCTATTTGAGTTCGTCCTTGGCGTGTGTCACTCGCGTGAGGCGGGGATCGAGTTCTATCCCGACGGACTCATTAAAATGGGCTTGTGCGTGCAAACGTCGGAACCGGTGCAGGTTCCACAATCTGAAGAGGACGAACCACCTGAACCCGACGTAGAGCTGACACCCTTAGGAAGGGCCGTCTTGGAAATGGCATGGCTAGGGGCCATGGCTCTGACCAGCTTCGGATCTGCCGGGTTAATGTCATGAATGTATTACCATTGTTCTTGATTCCCTGTGATATACCTGTATCCTACTAAGTCTTCGTTCCCGTTGATAGCTTGCATTGGTATTTGGCTTTTTGGAGGTTTCGTTAACACTTATATGGTTCCCCACTTTTTTTTATGACCCGTTGGCAGGATTTTAGATTGCTTGTATATCATCTGCATTTTCCGCGTACCTATTACCACCACATTCTATCATGGTGTCTCCTTTCGAATTTTTATTACACCTCGTCACATATTTAGTTAAGAACCTCAATAAAATTTCATTGTATGTATTATTCTATATGGCTGCTGAGCGATGAGCGCTGAATGTTGATGTTCAGTGCTACAGCCCAAAGCTTGAGAAAGCCTTCAACTGTATCGTCAGCACATCCTATCCACCCGCTTGACACCATCCGTGCATAAACCTCCGGAAGAGTTTCTCAGTATTCAATCCTCGAGCTCCATACATAAGTAGGACGCTGTCCCGGCACGAGCTTGACATTGTACCACCTCATCGTGGTCAAAAACCGCGTAGTCGGCGGATGCCGCACAATGAGGAAATTTGTCGGCCCTCCTAACCAAGGTATGCTATCAACGTTTTCTGGACCATAAAACGACAAACTTGCGAGAGGCATTACCCTCACTCCACAATGTCCGTACTGCCAGTCCTGTCATGTTTTGAGTTTTGACGGGTATCTCCACTCATGTTTTATTTTTATTTTTGTACTTCTATCTCAGATCGGGGGTGCCTGGTGTACACTCCTTCTATGCTTTCTATATTTGTGAATGGAGATACCGACAGGTTCTCGACAGTATTCTCGGTGCGGAGAAAGTCAAGGTCAAGTGATAGGTAATATAAATCTTGGCATCAGCATTCTCCTCTGGTGCACCTCCATGACTTGGTTCGATTCGATGCCCTAGAAGTACGGTGATACCCTTTTTTCTTTTTACTTCCAGCGCTGAAAACAAGATCATTTACAGGTACTCTCGTATCATGGGTGGTTTATCTCATGTAGTGTAGCTCTCCGAAATCCGGAGATCAGGATCACACCTACCTCGAAACATATATCCGTATAGAGCCTCTCACCAATAATGGGAGGCTAGACTGGAATCCTCCTTGAACGGAAACGGTTCGAGAGATCCTCACATAACATTGTATTGTCCGCGAAACATTACGATGTTCCTAGACGAAGAAGGATGAGTGTTTGAAATTAATGTTGCCTTCCTTATGGCAGCATAGCCTCTCAACCTACAACAACCCACGATTAATTTCGACTGTCGTTCCTGGGACATCCTTCGAAACCCCTCTCTCGTATGACAGTACATCATCCCGTTGTCGTTGCTGAATACGAGATCAAAGAAATTTGGCGTTGGGATAACGTTGTCCCAACATTGCAAATGGTGGTGTTCATGTTCGAGCTTAGCAGAATCTCAGGCGTTGCGTATACCGTTCAATGAAGTACTAATACGCGATAATCGCCCATCCTTATACGGTTCTCAGACGAGTATTCATCTGGTAGTGACTTGTTAACCACCTGAGTAAGAGTACACAAAAGATGGTTTCAGCAAGGAAAGTACGAATATATATATATGGAACAAGGTTCTTTGAAAACATGAATGTGGGTGAAGGTGGATTGCATCGTAAAAATGGTACATTGTCACAACAAGATGCGATAGAAATAATAATGAACGATAACAATGCCTAGACAAGAAAGCGTGAGAGGGGAGATAATGAAAGCGTGCGAGTTACAATATACACCGGGGACACAAGAAAAACAAACGTAGAAACAGTATAGTGTTGTTACATATAACATATAATGGCGGGAGTGGGGGGTATCACGTCTTGCCTTTCAAAGTCTGCACAATCGATCGGATCACTTCGAACCGTTTGCTCCTAGAGGCGACTGGTGCACGTCCGGCTTGCTCGACGGGGGAGAACCCCATTCTCGTTAATTTACTGGCGCTCTTCACCTCACGTTTGCCACGAGAGGGAGATGGCCCCGAAAGAGGCGCAGTTGATACTCTGAATAGAGGAGGCCCAAGTTCTGTGTCGGTGTCAGGACAATCGAGAGAGCTTATCCGACTGAGTTGCCCCCCTTGGTCCATCTCCCGGACTGGAGTTCTGGAACGGCTGGTGGCGCGGGCGTACGTAGAACTAGGCCCTTGGCCACGTTGTGGTATATGTGAGTGGGCGGAAAAAGAGTTGAGTTCTTCTCGAGAACTGGGGTCTTGAGTGGCATATGACCTCTCAAAGCCTGATGTAGACCGTGTTGACTGATGGGATCGTCCCGTTGAGTCGCTTGAAAAAGAGGTATTAAGCTGCCTTGACGGCGCTGCAAACGATACTTGTCAAGGATTATAAATAAGTATGAGGGAAGGTAACTTACAGTCTTCCGCCGTTGAGGGCCGACGTGGATCCTTCATTTTAGATTTCAACCGTGGTTTTCCCGACTTGTGTTCAAGGCTGTGCTGGCGCTCCACCCCGTCCCGTATCGAAGCGATTGCTCCCGGAGTGGCAGCACTATCGCGCATAAAGCCCTCAGCTCTGGCTGATGCGGATAGGTGTGTATTCTCAGCATTCGACTTCCGTACTTCTTTGGCCTCCTTCTGTTCCCTCAACTTCCGCTCCAGGGCCAAACTCTCACCGTATGCCGCAAGTCTCGCGCTCAACGGTGAGCGGCCCGTGCTTGTCGTCCCTGGTGCCGATTCGTCCCCATGGGCCATTTCGAATATGTCCTGCTGAGCCTTCTGAACAAGTGCCTCTGCTTGTGCATGTGAAGATATGGAATTGATATTGATGTCGGGTGGAATATGTGGACGTTTTTCATTTAGTCCGGTAATGGGAAGTGGTTCGAGAGTGGTTTCATCTTTAAATTCATCGGTTAAGCTAACATCTGGCAAGTTGTCCATGGCAATCATATTCTCATTCTTGCTGTTTGGACTGGTCTGAATTGGCAGGCCAAGGAAAGACTCCCGCCCAGGAGATGCCATCCAGGGTGTGGTGACAGTGTCACTACCTCCGCTTCCGCTGGTCGTACCACTCGCACTCAATTGGGGGTTATTTCGACTGTCTGTAGTGCTTGTGCTACTAACAGAATCACCTCTGTGTCGATGGTCGATAGGGGATGGAACACGAAGTAGCTGCTCCCGAATAGGCGGCTCATTCTCATCGGGATACATGGGCGGTGGGACATTTATACTGAACGGAAATTCTGAACTGATGAGAGTCGATGATGGGCCTTCAATGGTGTTCTCGTTCGAGAGAATGGGCGACAACGAGGACGTGGAGGATGCGAAAGAATCGCCACGTTCCCTTAGGCGTGTCGCCAGGGGCGATTCTGCTTCCACAGCACTTCCAACAGAAGGGTTTCCGTTCAGAGGTCGACCATATTCAAAATCGTCTTCGTCATCTTCATAACCAGAGGTTTCTTCCATGTTGCGCTGAACGCCTTCAAAATCTCCGATTGCAGCAGGGGCAGACTCCGGACCAAGATCCTCCTCGCTAACTTGCGTTGCAACGTTCCCTGAGCCAAGCCCGCCCTTTCCAGACATTCCCCGATGTCCTCCAAGCGAACCTGTACTGCTGCTTGACCTCAGATATCCATAACTCTCCACCCCAGAAGGTCCATCTCTCCCACCGCTCGAACTGGAGTCAAACCTCAAAGCCCGCAAACTCGATGGCAAGCCTTGGCTCTGGCCGGTCGACGGAGTACGATTGTGAGTTTTCAATATGCTGGGTCGCTTCGCTGGATCACCGCTTTCGCCTGTGATTACTACCACTTCTTCATCAAACACAGCACCGCCCCTGTGACCAGGAATAGGACTGGGTCGGCCCCCAAGGCTCCCACCAGACCCAGATCGGTCTCGTTTATGCTCCTTAGCGCGAATGAGGCCGAGCCTTGTAAGAGGACTCGTACTAGGGCTAGGGTTTGATTTCGTGGTGTCCTCGGGACCGTAACGTTGACCACTTCCCGTGGACCTTGAGCGGTCACGTGTTTGCTGACGCTCTTGTTGTTGCTGAGCAATGGCATTGTGGAGGTCTACTGCACGTGGGGACGAACCCAGAGTGGCAGAATGTTTTCGATGTATTAATTGGGGCGTTGGTGACTGTTGACTTGGAGCCCGCGTTGATGCATCACTACCTCCACGAAAACGAAATCCCGAGATAGAAAAGGGCGATATTGATACATTGGATGTAGAGGGATTTTCACGTAAATCAATGTTAGATGCAGAGGGGTTGGATAGCAGAGTCGTGGGGTTCGGCGACGAAGGCAAAGGAAGTGCTGTTGTTGAGCCAAGGCTTGGTGGAGATGAAGGGCCGAGTATAGATTGAGAACCATCAATCGAATTGCCAGATTCGCCGGGCTGTGCCTTCTTAAAGATGTTCATCAATGAATACTTACTTCCCAGCCTCCTACTACCAGAAGGTCTTCCTAAAGCAGCATAGGGGGGTTCCTGCTCCTGCTCTTGATTCTCAGCGCCTGTACCAGCTGACCGTGGCCTCCGTGGACTCGGACTTAGGTTAATACTAGGAGTGGATGTTTTGCGCATACGAACGGGCCCCGTTGAGTTGGGCGGTAGGATTTGGGGAAGAGATGGTCGTCGAAGTTTCCCACCCATTGGCTTGTGAATAGTCTCATCCAGCACTGGGTATGACGAGGATTCGGCTCTGGATGGGGACGAAGGTGGCGTCGATGACGAAGGATGCTGAGGCTTAGTATCTGGCGAAAGCTTGAACCGGGTGAGAAGGGCAGTGTCGATAGAATGTTTCATATGAAGTCGCCGCCGGATTGATGAAGAAGACGGCTCGCCTTCCGCCCCAAATGAACTTGTCCGCCCACGGCTGGCAAAACCCTGCATGGCGATATTTCTTGGGTCGTCCCCGAAGCCACTTGGCCGCTCCCTCAAATCCCTGTCCTTGTTAATCACCCATTGCCTCAAAACTTCCGCGCATTCAAGCCATCCGTGTTGTCGAGCCAACATCTCAGGTGTAATGCCATGTTTGTCTGAGCGATTGGCGTGAGCGCCATGGAGAAGCAGGACGTGCACAGCGCTCGTATTTCCATTGGCAGCTGCAAAGTGGAGTGGCGTTGACCCAGATGTTCCTACGATTGGTGCAGATGTATCTCTGTTTTTGTCGCTCGAGTAACGTCGGGGGAGTCTAGAAGGAAAGATCATTTCCCAGTGGGCGGAGGGAATGAAAGTGAAATAAATGATGAGCGTGATTGATCCAAGGCAAGGAAAGAGTCATTCACCAACCTTGGAGCATTTACGTCGGCACCATGATCAATAAGTAATTGGACTACCTGTACATTGCCACCTGCACATGCTGCGTGAAGAGGAAGCACACCATCGAGTACCGAGTTGATTGGCTGGCCATGGTCAAGAGCATATTCAACGAGACCGATATTTCCTGTCGCTGCGGCAGAGTGTAATCCTAGGCTTGGGACTGAACGAGAGAAGGCCTGAGTGAGCTTTTCACAATGTGCTCCAAGCCGTGACGTACATTCAGTGGTAACATTGTATTTTGCTTCCGCTTTGTGGTATGTTGTCCGCAAAGGGACAGGCATAGTGGAATGAACCAGCCGTTGAACCCCCGTGTGTTTTATCTTATAGTGATGCTGTTGAATGGATACAAGCTGATGTCTGAATGCTTTGATTCAGCGCTATTGTTTCTGGTTCCGGTGCAAGAATCGATGCCAAACAGTTCTTAAATGCACCAGTCTCGTTAACAACCCGCTGTCGTGTGTAGTGCTGTTGGCTGGTTGGATAACCCGTAAGGATAATGTGTTGGATGGTGGTGGTATGCGGACAAAAGGGATTTCGGCGTCACAACGGGTGCGATCAGCCATCGACCCGTTTCCATTTCGGGAAGCTACCTATTTATTGATTTATTTCAGGATTTATCTCATCTCCGTGTATCTCGCTTCCATCATCCGCAAATGTTCCTCATTCCTTATGGCCAGTACCCATATATAACTGCCTGCAGGTAAAGAAATCCCCCTTCGTATCATCAATGCCCCAGCGCTGAGGTTTATTCTCCTTCTCCAAGGCTTGGCCTTGATAAGGAAACCCCATTCAGTGGACCCTTGTGGGGGCTGAATGTGTCCCTTTCTTTCGAGTCTTCTATTGACAACTTTTCTTGACACCGTCCATCCATACGTGCTGAATATGGTACAACCGCACGTCCTGAAGGGCAAGGGGCAGAAAACTCCAGGCGGTGTGACACATGCACATGCCTATGAATTCTGGACCATACACGTTTGGGGGTGGTAGTGTGCCTTCTCTGGAATTCCGAGGTGCTCAAGCGACACCGGCTGAGGGACTCAAGGGTGAAGAGAACGACACCATTTTACCACTTCACTATCATGCGACCGAATGCTCATTGTGCCGGATCTAGGTAATATCTACCATCCACCGGGCGTCTAGCACAGCCGAACCATCCTGTACTCGTTGTTCCATATTTGGCTGGGAACAGTATTTCCAGGATGGTGTCCACATCGTGTTAAAAATATTCCGCCCGAGCTTCCTGGGAATGTAAATTTACTCGGGCTGTGGGTTATATGTAGTATGATGGCGAATTTCCGCGTGGACATTCATTTCGATTTTGGGCCTTGTGATATGATGCAAACGCTCCATCATTCTAGTGTATACAGCATTACCCCCTCCACACACAGAGTCATCGTTGTCATGTAAGGTGATATGACGCCCCTCTTAAACCGGAATATATTCGGAGCGGCAGTACAACCGTCGAGGCTCCATCTACACAACCTAGTATAGAACAGAAGCTGGATCCTGTGCTGAGGCCCCAAGGACAGCCAGCCGCTGGAAAACCCAAGTAAGTATAATGAATCTCATTAAGGTTCTGCACGGACCAGTTGCCTAGCAAAGCCAGGGACGCGAAGTTGTGGAATTGTTATTCGTTTCTGATGCACACATACCTATAGCACCGTTGTTAGGGTGGAGCATATATAATACAACCAATAGACCAGTTCTGCATCTCCATTTTTTGTTATTTTTTGTCTAAAAAAATGCGCGAGGTCCAAAAAGATCTTACCTCCACAGGCTCTGCCAAAAACCGGATAATCCACCCCAACGCGCTACAGCTACCACACCAAAAAAAAGCCAGCCGCGTCTCAACAACAAAAATAATCTAGTTTTTGGTGGGTTGCAGCATCGCTCTAACGATGAAAGGATATTCGATAATCTTAGTGCCCAGTAATGTTCGACTGATAGGAATGATGGGGGAGTCATGTATGCATTGTAGTGAGTATATGACAAAAAAGCGCAGATACCCACCCTTCTTTCAGGAAAGTGTCCAAGTGCGAGCAATTGCTCTGCTACGCTCTGTTGTTAGTCAGTTCGACAAAGACGATTGGGTCGATCCCCATATTTAAGGAAGTATATCTGGCCAAGGTCACGACCACCTGTATCCACACAATTCCAGAATAATGAACTAACAGAGGTTTCAAGGATCAGTTCAATGACTCCTAGCAGTATCAACGCGGGCGAACCTTCTTTATTATCGAGGTTCCAGGTTGCTAGGTGAGAGGAACAAGCTAGGGCGCAGCGACACGGACTGACAGATTACCCTGAGTCCCCCGTGCCCCCGACCCCCAATTAGCACAAGTGTGAAAGGCTCACGACGCATTCATTCACGGTATACATCGCGGGTTAGGAGACGGGAGAAAGATTTGGAGATGAGCGTCAACGGCATCGGAATGGGTCCAACCCTTCTGCCTAGCCGCTCCACTTATACCCAATCTCTCTCAATGCGTATTGAATAATATTTGACATATTTGCACATCTGTATTGACCGGCTGCAGTCAGATGGCCCCTCCTGTGCGTCGAGATTTGCATCTGGTGCCTATTCTCTGGTGGCTGATGATCGCGCCGGTCCTTGGGGTTTGCCATTTCGAGCAAATATATACCAGGTCGCTTTATAGATCTGTGACCCTGAGGTAGTGGTGTATGGTGAGATCGAAAGCTAGTACTTGCTATTCAAGAGGGTCCAGACAAGTCTGGAATCAGAACACAAAGTTCATCCATGACAACTGGGTTGACAGATGATTAGCAATTTCGCAGATCAGTTGGGTTGGCCGGGGGTATGCGCACCCGTTTTCAAATAATAGCGCGGCTATTCAATACCCTTCCGTAAGGTAAACGCCATGATGGAGGTCGAATTGTCGTTCAGTTGAAGAAAATAGTTATATGACAAGTGTATACAAGAGGCGAATGGCAAGCAGCGACAAGCATGGCACGCTCGGTCATCGGATTGAAGTAGACACTCCTTTAAGTTGTGAAGGCGACATTCCATGTCATTCATGTGTGCACCTTTCATCTCATATCCCTTACGACACTTTCTCTACCCCAAATAGAG
This sequence comes from Collybia mongolica, assembly GCA_013420905.1. NCBI lineage: Eukaryota > Fungi > Basidiomycota > Agaricomycetes > Agaricales > Clitocybaceae > Collybia > Collybia mongolica. The sequence goes on from JAAXNY010000004.1 coordinate 3,691,027, forward strand.
GTTATCTTGGATTGCGGAATATCTATATAACGAATCCCACATGGGGTTCATGCCGGGTTCCCACTGTCACTCCAATCATTCTTCGAGGGTCAACTTGAAATTTACTTCGATTTAAATGCCTAGCGCTGTTAGCGACCCCACAGCTTCGTAATGCCGCCGGCGAGCTGTGCATACTCTTCCTAACACTTCCTCTCTATATAATGGGCTGGAGGCCCAGGTAAGTAATACAAGTATGTAATGTTTTTATTGCTACAAATGTGTTTACCCAGAAGCGTCCAACATATCTCCCACATAGCTATATACATCTAACACTACCGGGATATGAATACATATAATACATAACTCGCCTATCAGCAATGGGGATTATCGGGAGTTCTCGTGTAGCATATCGGCCATGTAGATGTCTGTTCCGTGGTGAACTTCCTGAGCTCCGTGTATCGAGGAATGATCTAGGAAACCTTGCCGGTGGGTAGATATACCTCGGATGGCACTCAGATTGTACTGAGTAGGTCCAAAAAGATTGGGGTTGAATGTCATGGAGGACCAATCATAGCCATTGCTAAAGAACTTTGAGTCCTCCACCACAGCAGGCAAGAACACTGAAGGTGAGAATGCCTGTGGGTCCTGTACCGTCGAGCCTACCGCGGGTGTAGTCTGCGCGCGCCACCAATGCTCTTGCCGTAATATCTGTAGTACCTCGGCTGCCATCCGGGCGATTTCACCTCGCTTCCCTTGTTCGTCTCGTACAACCCGTGCAAAGACAACCATCGCGCGGTCAATGAGTTCTTCGGCTTCAATGGTTTTGTCCTTCCATGGGTATCGCGTGAGAGTAGTCAGGAGCGCAATGGTAGCCTCGAAGAGGGAGAAGCACCCTTCAAAATACCAGTTACTTCCAGGGAATATAGATTCTTGGCCGCCGTGATCCGCCTTGTATATCGTCGCGGCCTCGTGCATCTCGCACTGCAGTCGGATGAGTCTCATAGAGAGGAGGACGCAGGTTTTCCGGGACTCCCTGACACAGGTCGACGCCTGTTGAGGGCGCTGAAATCCAGTAAAGGAAGCCAGATGAAGCCTTGTTCGGATAATGAGGTACCATGTGTTGAGAGTATATCGCTGGTGGCTGATCATCATCCAGTCAACAGGATCGATATCCTTAGTGACAGCCTCTTCCTGAAATTGCCGGTATTCCGGCGGCAGATGTCCCTCCCACTGTTGAAACTTCTCATCCATTTCGAGGAATGCGGGGCAATTCGGGTACTCCACACTAAAACACTGGGGATGACAATGTCACGTCGCGCTTCAATCTATGAGCCAAGCGAAATGACTCGCACCTTTTCCAGTGTTTCACCTACAAGGTTTGCTAACTGTATGAAAATGATTTGTCCCAAATTGAAACGGTTGCGCGTGCCGTCCGAATTAACTGGGGATGGCAGGGCAACGTCGAAGATTTCTCTTCGTACCATATGTGGCCTTCCCAGTAGATAGGAATACATTCTGGTGGGGAAGGTGTCAATCCCAGGAATGACTGCCGCACAAAAACCACCTACTTGTCCCATATGACAAGACCCCACCAGGCCCGACGCCTGAGTAAGATTTCATCTGTAGACATCACCTGCCATTTTTTCCACTCTGGGTCGCGGTGCATACCGACAGCCTCTGCATTGCGGAGGCCACTCCCCACCAGTTTCCAGGCCTCGCTGACCCGGCCCCTTTCAGAAAGATAACTACAAAGAAGGGGTACGGCGAGACAGCTCAGAACAGTGCCATCGGCAGCAGACACCATCAACGACAAACTAGGCTTATTCAGGTGGTCGTCTTCGGCTATACGACGGGCAGTCATGGCACATATGAAGAACGCATCACTGCTTTCAATGTGCCGGTCTCTGACTGTGGCGTCAGGAAAGGTCGCCATAGCCGGAGCGGAGGCGAGAACAGCGAAGAGAAGAGAGAGCCAATTAGGGTTGATTTGCTGTCCGTGAGGGCCTGGATAGCTGAGGGCCGCCCACATTTGGGCGCAGGCTTCGTGGAACCATTTTTCTGGTATACCGAATCTCCAATTGTTATCATTGAAGAATGCCTGTGCAAGCGCTGCCGTAACAGGTATTGGAGGTATGTTCCGAATAAGATCCTCTATACGTCCGGCGATCAGATCAGGCGTGAACCCCTGCACAGTGTCTCGGTAAGGAGAGATCACGTCGGTGGACTTCGCATACAGGAATCGCGCTCTCTTCCCTGTACTAATCTGATTATATGTATTAATGAAGTGTCAGATTAATCATGGCGTTACTACTCACGCAATGTAAAGCACAGATCAAACTTCCCCGGCCGACATATTCTCCATGATGACCAAGACAAAGCTGCGCCAGGGACGAGGTTGCAGAATACGCCCCTTGCCCAAGGAGGCAAAGGGGAACGAGCATCGGCTCCAGTTCGTCCTCTTCCGACAGCTCAGGTGACTTCTCTCCAAAAAATTGAGTAACATCAGGATCAGGGGACGTAGAAGCGGTGGAGGCAAGTGTGCTGGAGCCGCAAGGGGAGTCGACGAAGGTATCCGACATGGTCTCGACTTTCATTTCGGCGACCTTCTTCTCCTCGAGAGCTTTCTCAAGATGTGCTATTCGGGCGATGAGTTCTGCTACGGTTGCGTCGTGGTCCTGCGCCAAAATCGCAGGGTTAGGTGGACGCGCTGGTGGTGGTCGAGCGAGTGGTACAGTTTCCCATCGACAGAGGTGGGAAACTCCTCTCGAGACGCATAACGAGCATGGATATGTACGATCACATTTCTAGAGTCACCATAAAGCAAGTCATGATATGTGTCTCGAAGTAATAGCGGCATAAATGACCATACGCACCTGTCGTCGTTTTGTGCACTCTACGCAGCTGAGCCGCAAGCGCCGACGGGTTTTCTTCTCTTTCCCGCCTGCGGGGCTTTTACTCTTTGTGTCCATTGAGTATTTGTGCCGGACGTTGATAGGTCAAGATATCGAGACTCTGTAATAGTGTACACTGAGTATACACAAGGATCCACTACTCACCTATATATATACATTCTCGCCAGTTGTCAAGCACGTTGCTCAGGAACGATGACTGGCCGGTGATCACTGGAGCTTATACATTTCTTTACCAGGGATCAAGAGGGGCCTAATGGAGAAATACCTCCGGACTCATGAAACGTCACCGTTCACGTTAATGTATATTATCCCCTTCAACATTCAATAACCGTTTTCCACTTTGCCAAACTGTAAAGCTAACTGCCGTCATAGGAACTACCTTCAAGTAACCGATGCTTAATCCAACATAAAATCCTTTCCATCCACCAGAGCGCCAAACTGCGCCGACAGTCTCGGCCAAGCCCAGCCACCGGTCAGGGCGAGTTATCCCGCCCACTTGCATCCGGCGGCGAACGATCTCGAAGGGGTACGATGCAGTTTGTGCAATGACTCCAGAAATAGCGCCAATACTCAGATCAGCGATGGGTGTGGGTGGATTGTGGCCGACTTTGGAAGGGGGGAGAAAATGAGATCGAAGGAAGCCCCAGCTGAGGAAAGATACGCCTGCGTATGGAATCATTCCTGCAATGGTAACAGAGAAGCCGCGGTAGAACTTTAAGATCGGGAAGCGGTCGATATAGTGTCGTGATTCTACAGAGGATTGCGCATGTGGTTGCGCTACTATAGTACATTCACTGTATATTTGCTTGTATGCTTGAGTGAAAGTCGGCGGAGCTGAAGGTCTGCAACCGGAAGCCTTGGTCTGGAAAGCCATTCGGACACGAATAACATCTAGGGGATATGTACAGAATACAGACATGGTCCCTGCAAATCCGGATTAGCGAGTCATGGGTGGAGATCGAAGTGTGACGAACCAGATATTGCGCCTGCTAAGAATCGTCGAGTGTTTGTCTCTTGTTCGCGGGTTGGCATCAAAGCCTAATTAGGAAAGACTAAGATGAAGATTCGTATGCCAAAAACAATATGTCATCCTCACATGGTGAACCTGGTCGTATGCCATAAACTTGATGGCTGCGTACGGAAATATACGGAATAAGGTCGCAGAATGACCTTGGAAGAGCCCACGCAATCCTCCTTCTCGATAGAGCTCGCTGCCCGCCCGAAATGCACCGCTCCATGATCCTGAATGATTCGAGAGATATGTGAGAAAAGTGGTCAATGGATGCATAAACACCTCAACTGACCTGTATACTTCTGAAAGTCGGGGTTAGAGGCTTGGAAGAGGATCTTGACCCTATCGAGAGGTGCAACCACTGTCTTTGCCTGGAAATCCATTATTCAGGATCGATGTGTATACCAAACTTGCAGTGACGTACCACACATCCTGCAATTCCTCCGGCAAGCCCTGAGCGTATAATATAGTTAAGGCTCTGGGTGTCTCGCGAATTGGAGACATTCGAGGTCATTCGCAAAGGCTCGAGCTATAATCAGATGAAGTTCATGTAGGTAAAGTCGTGAGGAAGAGGAGGACGGGACTGAGAAATATTATTAGAAATCCTCACCACCCCACTCGACAGGTTCCTTCCGTGCAAAACTTTTCAACCGCAAGTGCTTGAATTCCGTTCCGTCGGCAATCCCCGGGCACTCATCCTCATCACGTGCCTCGACGCGTCCTGACTTTCTTCTGGCACTGGCACCACATGGCGACAAAGGCAAAGACAGAAGTTAAAGTTCCCATTCTCAAGGGGCAGGAAGGTAAGCCTCGACATTATATACTACATCTCAATGCTCATAGTGGTGAAGCCGAGGATAAAATTCTCGAATACATGAAACGGGTGCTCAACATCTACAGTAGCAACCCGGGTCCTCGGCTTTGCTGATTATGCCCGCAGATGAACCGCCCTTACGGCGCTGTAGATGTCGCTGCCAACCTCAAAGGCGTAGTTCCAAAGCCTACGACCCAGAAAATTCTCATCACTCTAGCTGAGAAGGGAGAACTTGTCCAAAAGACCTATGGCGAGTCTATCATTCGGCCACGTATATGCGCTCGCTAATGCCAGTATGCAGGCAAAACGACCTTTTTTGTAGCAAATCAGACTAACATTGAAGCGGTGCCAGCGGAAAAAATCGCCGCTCTGGAGGAAGAGTACAAAGCCATCGATGAAGCGAACAAATTAATGGCCGCTGAGCTCAGAACATGCAATGCGGGTGGATATATCTACAACTCCGCGAATAATTAGGCTATTCTCACATGGCCCATCCCTCTAACTCCCATCTGCCACAGCACTTGCCAAGCTCAAAAGCACCCCTACAAATCTCGAACTTGACGATCAAATTGCAGCTGCCGAAGCGAGGGTAAGGGTTACCACCTAATTTTTGTTCGGGGACGTTATCAACGTGGTCGTACCAGGTCGCTTCCCTCACTGCTCGCCTAGAGCCCATTCGGTCCGACGCACCCTTGATCTCAGCGGAAGAGCTAGATCGGATGGACGCGGACTGGGTCAAGTGGCGCGCTGAATGGGTAAAACGACGGAAAGTATTCATGACGTGCGTTGCCCTCCGACCTGTTCATCTTTTCCTTCATATCATTGTTCCCGCACCACCGCACCATCTTACGGCGGAGAAGCATAGCAATGCTTAACTACACCCTTTTTCCACCCAGATTCTGGCACACAGCGACAGACACTCTGTCTCCTCAAGAAGCAGCGACCCTGGCGGAGGATCTTGGGATCGAACTCGACACAGATGAACATACATCTCTAGAAAGGACTGCACTTTGTCAAGTTCCCAAGCCGGCTAACCCATTGAAGAGGAAACGATGATCTATCAGCGTAACGGCCACCGCTGCATTTACTCTTCTCCTTGTATCATCTGTAGGTGTACGCTGACTTTCATTTTCACTTGGACTCGAGTACGGGTTCCCACAAGGTGCTTTGTGATTATGTCTATATGTTCCTGGGATAGAAATGTCCCCTAATCAAAGCTGTAATAAATATTTTTTGCTACAAGAAAAGTTGCGTATTTTATACATGAAGACGACCTTTCATTCTGCTGGGAGATGTATCTGCCCTTCCCGAGGAACGAGATTCTCTACAACACAACGAATCGCTATGAATGCAACGACGAGACACTCTAACCCTCCGAAGGCTGCCGATAGGATCAGCTGGAATAGCTGATCGGCGGTGAGAATGTCAATGACCACCGAGCAGCACCACAGGGCCACAAGGCTAAACGCGTAGACCACACTTTTCGAATGGGGCAACACGGAGACCGGGGACCGATGAGAGCTTCCAGAAGCCACGAAAACGGAGAGGTGGTATGGCGCAGTCACGAAAAATGCGACAATATTGACAAGACAGAAGAATGATAGCGAAATGGAGAACGTCAGCGTTAACGAAGCCAGGATAAAAGAAACGAGGTATATGTAGCGCGGTACAGATGGTGGGAGCCTAGCAAGATTTTAGTCATCGGGACTCGGCTATGAAGAAAATGTAGAAAATCGACATACCCGGTCAAAGTCTCTTCATCTGAGTTCCCGTATGGTGTATTCCCTGATTCATTCCCTGCGCCTGCACTTAGTCCAGCCGCCTTCTCCGCTTTCCAGCTCTCATGTGTGCATTTTAAAGCGACGAATGTAAGGACGATCCAGTCGAGACCCGCGGCGATGGTGGAAAGGACGATCCCCACCGGCGTGCCAGGGCCCGTAGCCACACAGAAGAGAATGTCGATGAAAAAGATCACGAGCCACAGGGTGATCAGGATGAAGATCTGGACGAACGCCTCCGTCGGGAGAAACGCCGCGCCTTTTGGAAGCTGCTCAGGTTCAACGAGTCTTCGTGCGTAGTTATACAGATAGATGTGGAAGGGTATTGTAATAAAGAATCCGATGGTGCTAGGGATGAGGAAGAAGCTGAATGATCCCGCCTGCGTGAGAGCCGCCGCGAATGCCATCGTAGTGAGGAAGCACGAAATTACGCCCGTCACGATGAGGACAGGGGAGGGGAAGTGGACCGGCATGGTAAAGATTGCTGGGGGGTCAGAAGTCTTGTATGCCTCTCTTATCATGTAAATAAGAGGTGTTGGAATACGTGATAGCCTTGGTTGCTGGGTGCGTTTTTCTACCAGTCTTCTCCGCAGTCTTTAATTCACGGAGGAATTTGATGGAACACGTATTTGAGTTGATAAGCCATGGGAATCGATCCTGTATTCAGTCTTTGTTACGGTCATCCCCAGTTAGCGTCCTGTGTTCTAACAAGTACTCAAAGCAAGCTCGCGGTCACTGGTCGACCGAACTTCTCGGGCACCATTAAAATTGTAAGTCGCCGCGCGCGGTCAATGCCGAAGAATGATCATGATCGTCTACCATGGGTCGATACTAATTTTAACATACATATGTAGGACAAATCAGGAGGGTTGACTCTAGAATAGCAAAAAAAAAAAAGCATTCTTCCTGTATATTCAGAGACACGGGAGAATCAGACATCACATAATGACTAAGGGTACTGATAGCCTGCTTATTTTATCGTTTGGGCAATTACCTCCACTCAAGAGCTTCCTCAACTACACCCAATCAGCCCAAGCTGAAGAATGAATGAAACCTCAAACAGAAGCAACTCGAGGGCGCCAGGAATGTGTCATTCTATTTTTTTTGGATATTTATAATAGTATGTTAGGTTATTAACCTAACAAACTCCCGAAATCCCAAAGAAAGAGTGACTCTAAGTGAAACTAGAGGCCGATGTTGATGGGCGTGCAGCCAAACACAACAAGGCCATCTACGAAATAAAGTAATGAGCATAATTCAGGAAAACATGAGCTGAAATGTCAATCTCACTGAATTTGTTATCCTCGCAGCATACGGGTTGCTGGGTGCTAATAATTATGTATATTAGAATACAGGTTTTAGAAAGAACAAAGTCAACTAACCAAGATGTGCCACCGCCGACACCAACAAGAGAGAGAGGGCTGCAATTCGTGCCCACCATACCAGTAACTCCTTGCACACCCGCGCCAAGTACGGCAGCGAGCTTCATGGCACCTTCCTGTTGGCTTTGTTGGAGAGATTGGCAGCACTGGATTTCGCCCGTGTTGCACTTGGCACTACCGGCTGCGGCAGAAAGAGCGAGGGAGAGAGCAGCAAGGAAAGCGACTTTAGAGAACATCTTTGAATTCGAGATTGTTCAAGGAGGAAATGTAAATGAGTGAGGGTGATTGTTCTGAAGATAGAGAGAGCGTCCGAGGTCATTTTATACAATTTTCTGTGCGATAAATCGGGTTCCTGGAAAGGTCCCAGCTTGTAGACCGTGAGCTAGTACGTATTACACATACAGAAACCCAGTGTTTGAGGAGCCGAAGACAATACGCGGTTGCCCTCGGCGCACGGCGAAGTAGGCAGGCACCCACTAGCGCAGGGTTAGATAAAACTAGGCAGTTCTGTTATTGACTTTAAAAAAAAGAAACGTGTTTCAGCCAGCGCAGCCCTCTTCAGGGTTTCCTGAACCTCTGGCATGTTGAGACCTTGCCACTGCAAGGCGTCAAGAAAAAGTTGATTATGCTTTAAGGAGAACTTCACCATCGATGTCGTTATGATGGATCTTTCACTGAGTCCCAGAGTTACATAGCTTCCCAAATGGCTTAAAGAGATCCCAAGTGTTCGCTGAGGTCGCCGTAAATGAGTAAGTGGCTGACAGCAAAAAAATAAATGAAAATGTAGCTACGCGACATGAGTATGCGGTGGATTGTAATTGGTCGACCCTGACTTTCAATAAAAACATCGCGACAAAACTTGGCCCGGCCCGGTATCGGGACGCTCTTCTTCTCAAATGTCCAGCCTTGAATCTGGTCTCTTGCAAGAGTGCTCATCCCAAGTAGAACGGCTGAAAGTCCTATAATCTATAGAAGTAATCGAATTGAATGGTCATACTCTGTTACCACCACTGGCAAGGGCGGCCGTCCCTACCTCCACTCATACATCTTTACATACTAATGTTAGCCCGCTGGATACGCGACTCTGCCGACCGACCAACTCCTGCTCGGTTCTTTTCCCGCTACCCACCATTTCTGTGTTTCCAGGTTCACCCTACATTTGTCATTCATACAGGGTCCGCCATGGAATGGCACAAGGATATAAAGAGGTCTCTGGAACGTCTATCTTACTCAGTCCAACAATCATCCCAATTTCATCCAACCAGTCTATCCTTTCAAGTACCACACTCATTTAAAAATGTTCTCTAAAGTCGCCATACTTGCTACTCTTTCTCTTGCACTCTCTGTTGCTGCCGGTGACTCCTACAAGTGCAATACTGGTGAAGTCCAGTGCTGCAACTCTCTCCAACGCAGTCAATCTGCTGGCGCTGCTAAGCTCCTTACCACACTTGGTATGAGCCTCCAAGGATTGACGGGTATGGTTGGCACAAACTGTAGCCCCATTTCTGCTGTTGGCGTCGGAGGTGGTACATCTTGGTTGGTACCTTTGCTCTTCTAGCCACTCCACTTCTGATGTATCTCCACAGCACACAACAGCCCGTCTGCTGTGAGAACAACGACTTCAGTGAGATCGATATTCTTGACCCCAAATCGCTTGCAGCCTCAACTGATCTTACTCTCCCTCACAGATGGTCTCGTCGTCATTGGCTGCACTCCTATCAATATCAGCCTTTAATCTATATCACGCTGATGGGATTCGTAGCTTGTATAGTTAACAAGCAGAATGAATATATCTTTCTCCCCTTGCAATACAAGTTGTACAATGATATTGATGGAGCTCGTTATTGAAACCGATTTAGACCATATCCCAGATTATTACCATGTAGTCAGGAGCAACAATTCCGAAGATGCAATGACTGGGTACCCTGGTCGAAAATAAGTGTAGCAATAATTGACTCCTTAGCACATGGATATATCTCTAACCTGTCTGGGAGCTTTGCTATCATGATAATCATAAGACCAGTCTCTCTTCTACCTCAACCCCCCTCAAGTCGTATCCGACCATGTGATGGAGATATACTCTCCATGATGTGTTGAATAGCAATATATCCAACTACCATGCACTCCATCACCCCAGAAAGCCCGGCGAGAACCTTTTGGAATGGAAGGATATTCCCAAGGATGTTGACTAGCACGAAGATGCACCACAAGATCACGAGGAGGAAGGAAACCCCCGCACCTCCAATCCCAGAGTGTGTGGTCAACCGTTTTGAGCTTCCCGAAGATATGAACATGGGGACATGGGTGACGACAGTCAAGATATATATAGGAATGTCAGCGATCAAGGTAAACCATGGACTGATGGATGACAGGAATGCTAAGGTTGCGAGTATCCATGAAGCAAGGTATAGGTATTTGGGTGTGGGACGTGGATACACAAGCGATCCCCTGATTAAACAGATCAGAGATGAGGTCTCGCACTAAAGTGAGTGAAAAGACGTACGGATTCAGAAGGACATCATCAGAAGCTAAAGCTGCTTCTGCATCAGGACCTGGCGGGACTACCAGATTCCCAGACTTATTGTTCATATTCTCCACATCCCAACTCTCCAGGACACACTTCATGGCCAAGTGAACAGAAACGATGCATTCGAACCCCACAAATATTGTTGTTACGATCACCCCAAGAGAACCGCCGCTCACACAGCAAATGATCTCGAGGATCAGGATGACAAGCCATAACGCTACGAGGAGGAAGATGTAAACGAAACACCACATCGGGAGGAAAGAAGTGTCTCCGGACGGAAGGCCTTTCCTAGCCCTCTCTGCATGCCTTCGAACGAACGCGTAAAGAAAGAGGTGGAATGGAACAGTGACGAGGAAGCCGATGGCGGGAGGAAGGATGGCCAGCACCCAAGGAACCCACATATTAATTTGCGTAAGGGTGGGCGCGAACGCAGCTATGGCGAGAAAGGATGAAAGAATGTTCAGCAGAACGAGAGGGGGGGATGGAAATGGAATCGGCATCGTAAGGGCTGTCGTTTCAGACGCCGCTGTTGGGCCAGTTGGTGATTGTTTAATCATGATACGTTTTGGGAAGATTGTAGGATTGAGTGGGGAGGCACGTTCAATCTTTTAATTGGAGTATCAACGATTCCGCAGCCCGATATAATCATTGTTTTCGTGTTGAGGAGAAGCGAGAGTTCCATGTGAACGACATAGGCTGAACACGGCATAGGCTGACATAAACGCGCAGTCGAAACCTGGAATTTTCAGTGATGTAGCTTACATAGGAGGATTCAAATCCGGCTTTGCGCAGTACATGGCAAACTTCAGGTAGCTGGGTGGGAATGTAAATCTGCGGTGGCCGGTTATTTTATGAGATGCGCAGCCACCCCGTGTGATAAGACCTGTACTAAACTCGACCCTAGGGATTGGTAGAAGGTAAGATTGGCTTTCTCGAAATTCTTCGATGGAATTTTCATGGCAGTTTCACCCGCAATCAAATGATGAAAAATCGTTCATTCTTTCCATAATTCCTAGACGTGTCGAGGCCGTATGACAATGGGACCTCAGTACCGTCCGATATTATCATAAAGAAGCGGATAATAGAAGATCCCTTTAGCTTTGATCCAGACATTTAGTATTCAGCACAGGACCTATCCAACGAACAACTGGCTGTACATACACAAATTCAAGATCTAAGCAACTTGTTCTAAGACTTCTGTTCCCTCAGTCCCCTTGCAGACGTATCTGATTCTCCGGGGGAGATAAACTCTCCATAATTTGTTTGACGGCGATATGTGTAACCACCATGCACTCCATTACTCCAAATATCCCCGAGAGAACCTTTTGGAAGGGGGGGATGCGGATAAGGATGTTAACAAGTACAAAGACACACCATAGGACCACGAGGAGGGAGGAAATCCCAGCGCCCTCGAATGGGAACCGCGAAGTCGCTCGCCTAGAGCTCCCCGATGATACGAACAAAGGGACATGAATGATGACGGTGAGGAAGTATATAGGGATGCTGATTGACAGGTTCAATCGCGGGCTTATTGATGAAATGAAGGCCAAAGTCGCAAGAACCCAGGAAACAAAGTACACGTATTTCGGCGTGGGGCGGGGAGATGTGAGTAGTCTTGTTGGGAGGGTTAGTAATACAACATTGGTTTATAATGATTAGACGACGTACGAATTCAAAGTCGCATCATCGGAAATCATGGTACCCTCTGTATCACCACCCGATGGGAGTTCCAGATTCCCAGGGGTTTCGCTCGTATCCTCCGCATGCCAGCTCTCCCATACACATTTTATAGCCAGGAGGAAGGAAACAAGGGATTCACAACCGGCAAATATGGCAGATATAATTGCCCCAGCTGAAGGGTCGCCTACAGAGCAGAGGATGTCGATAATCAAAATGACGAGCCACAGAGTTACGAGGATGAAGATGTAAACGAAAGCCCATATCGGAAGGAAAGAGGTATCCTCCAAAAGGCCTTTGCTAGCTGCTCGGGAATATCCTAGAGCGAACATATATAGGAAGAGGTGGAACGGAACAGTTGCGAGGAGACCGATGCTAGATGGTAGGATAGTCATAGTCCAAGGAGTCCAAGTATTGATTTGTGTGAGGGCGGACCCGAACGCAGCTGTGGCAAGGAAACATGAAATGATGTTGAGAAGAACCAATGGAGGGGATGGATATCGGGTTGACATCGTAAGGTGTACTTGGCGTGTGGACATCGATACTGGGTCAATTGGAGGAGGAATGGTGCCCTTTGGAAAAGTTGCAGGATCGTAGTGAAAAACAATCATTCTTTTCACCTTTTTAGACAGCGCCTATGATGCGCAGCGAATCCAAGCTCCTGACTTGAAGACAAATGGTGATTAGATGATACACGCGAAGGATAAATAGAGCCTGGAGGTTAAACGTTAAACAATGAACAAAAGCACCGTGAAACAGTGCGCAGTTCCTCCAATCCCCCGTCTGGATGTCGCTTAAGAGATCTAGTTCGGCAATCATATCAAACATCTGCGCAGTACATGTCAAGCCTCAATCGGAGAAGGACGGGAGTGGTAAACTAAGCTATTTCTGCGCAGTCGTCTCGGGCAGTCATAACTCTCCAAATTCGCACCCAAGCTCCGGGTTGTACGACGCATTGATAAGCAATCCATTAATCCTGAAAAGGTTTAGTGATCTCCCGTCCGACCCCTTGTGACTCTTCAAATTGACATACCGTTGAACCGAAAGTTACGGAAATTTTCTTCCATCTACTTCAATCCTTACATTTACTCTTAACACTAGACTAACTATTGGTTGTACATGTAGAATCAGTAAATCTAAGCAACAACTCTTGTAAATGGCGTTTGCACTGGAAAATTATCGATATACGACTATTGGGCTAGCATAAGGTAACTGTACTTGGCCTTCATCTACAAGCGAGTCGTCCCCAACACATCGAAATGCAATAAATCCAACAACAACGCATTCCAACCCCCCAAAGACGGTTGACACTACAATCTGGAAGGGAAGGGCAGAGTGTGGGGCGCCAGCCAGCATGTCGATAGCAACGACAAATATCCAAATGCCGAACAATACAAAAGACCATGGTCCTCTCCGTCTATGGGCAGGAAGCCTTTGTGACAGGAATAGGGCAATGTGATAGGGAACGGTGATGGCAAACGCAGCGACATTGGCGTAGACAAATAAGAACTGAGGGTATATCGCGAAGACCAGAGAGAACGTCGCCAAGGCCAACGACAGGAGGTATACAAGGTTCTCTGGACGTGACGACGGCGCAACGGGATACCTAGAAAACAAAGTAAGTCGACCTTGAAGATGAACCTTGTTCGGGAACTTACGGCCCCTGGGCTTCCCGGTCGGACTCCACCTGCTGACCTCTGAGCGCTGGGTTCTCGTAGAGGGCATTCAAGGCTGCGTTGTCGTACTTTATAGCGAGACGACCAAGAACGATGCACTCCAATCCCGCAGTTATGGTTGATAGGACTATCAGGCGAGGCAGGCGGGATTCTGTGGCGACACACAACACAAGGTTGATCATGAAGATGATCATCCAAAGTGTGAGAAGCAGGCAGTAGAAGGCAACAGCATTTGTGGCAAGTAGAGATGGGTCGATGATTGCAACTACTGGTCTTCGAGTGTCGATGAACGTTGAGATGTGGTATATGATTGTGATGAAGAAGCCAAGGACAACTGGGATGTGATATTGCCAATGCTCATTGCGTTGCGAGAGTGACGACGCAAACGTTACAATCGACAGTAGGCTTGAAGCACCAATCAAGCCAAGAGGGGGAGGATAAGGGGAAGCCATGCCCAGGCGGGCGTCGGATGGTTGTAGGGACGGCGTGATCTTTTTCTGTCGAAACTATTGTTTTATATGAGTCGGATAGATCCCGGTTCAACAGTATGGGGATATCGAAGCATGGCGAAGGCGTAAACGTGGCATGCGAATTTCGCATCTTAGGCTTCCCAATCAGGAAGGGAATTTAAGGTCAATTTTAGCTTAGAAATGTGAGGTCATGAGGCCAGAAACTCACTGATTGTTCATCTCAGTATACTGTCTGAGCTATAAACCGCCCACGGTGGAGACTTACCCGAGTCCAAATCAGCATTTAGTAATATCAGACGGCGGTAACAGCGGCGAATATCAACCAGGCGTCAGAAACTAAAAAAGGTCGCTGATCTTTGATGCCTGGACAACATAACGTTAATGTGGTTGTATTTAGCCTTGCTTGTCGGCGACGGCTTGATCAAACACTCCTGGCAGGTCCTGCCGAGCCCCGATGGTCACAGAAACTGTTACCCACTACGTTCATGTCGGGAAATTCAAGCCAAAAGGCTTGTTGACGACTATACACAACCTCAAAGATCTTATTGGCCGATGACTAGGAGGAAACGATAATGGACAAAATAGGCAGCTCATCTGAGTCCCCGATTGATGCCGAGGCATGTCCATGTATATCGAGATATTACGTGACCGCTAGCTCACAGCATTATACAGGCAACATATAACAAGGCCACTAAGGCTGAATTATCTAGAAACTATGATTTAGCTTTCAGGCTTTACATCAAGGCAGCAGAGCTATACCTCCACTTGGGCAGGACGGATAAAGGACATGATAAAATCGAAGCGCAGTGGAAGGCAAATGCAGGAAAGGCGCTGCAACGAGCGGAGAAGATCAAAGCTTACGTCGATCAGTCTAAGCCTAAATCTGGAACGAATTTAAGAGCTACTGATCAGGAGAGCTCATCCACGTCGCCTGACTGGGGATTAACTCTAACTCCCATCGGAATTAACCACTTTTCGAAACGTAAGGTCCCAGATAATATGGGTCGAACGCACCTTGATCGCGTAACTTCGGCGTTTTACAGAAGAACAATTTTATGTTTTGAAGAAGGGGGGATCCATCAACGGTCTTGTCTTTCCGATATGGGATGAAATTGTTGCTTTTCCATCAAGCGTCTCTCCCTCGTTGCAATATCAGTTCAGGCCTTCCTTGTCACTAATCACCACTCACGAGTCTTACCCCACGAATATAGGGACCCAGATGGACAACCAAAATTATCACCCGAGCAAGCTAAAGTCTCTCCCGTCTGGTGTCGGCCCAAGGTTCAAGGCGTAGCCCCCGGAGTACTGCGCCACGATAAAATCCGACGAATACTTCCACAAGAAATACTACAACACATTGTAACGGATTGTTCTGTGTGTGCTTCAATATCTGTGTGCTTAGAACATGGCCGGAGATTTGGGTCTAACGTAGGTACTCTTTCTTAAATTGACTCCATCTTCTCACCAGGTTCTATTTGATATGGGTCTGTTGTAAAGTTGGCAGAGGCTGCTGTCTACAGCCTCTACAACCGTTCATCAAATAGTCATAGAACTGATCCTTGCGGTGGACATGATCTCAAGATTTTCTTTAATGGTACTTGGAGACGAGTAAGACCTTTTCCTATGAAACTTTTCAACTGATTGAACTTTACATCTTCCTCATCGCAAAGATCAGTAAGTTTCAAATTGCTGCCTTCAAATACTAGTTAATTGCATCACGCACCTGTAGCGGTCGATGACAAGCTTCCATATCACCCGACAGATGGGACCTTAATGTGTATGTCTGTGCTCTCCCCAGCCGATGGCGGTTACTTTCAGCGCCCAAATATCTGGCCCAGCATCTTAGAAAAGGGTGTACGTTTTTGCGTAGTACTGTACTATGAAGTCGCCACTCATGTTGTATCGTCCAGTATATGAAACTCATGGGCGGATATGATTTCCCTGGATCGTTCGTTTTTCAGCCCCTTGTTGTTATTCTGAACCGCATCAACTTTCCTATTACAGTAATTCTAGCATCGATCTTCAGTCAGTATCTATACCACATCCCCCCATTGCAATTACGAATCTTACCTAGTGCCATCGCGGGATGGATTCCGGAACATATCGAGATCAAAGGGCAAGAACCTGCTTTTGCGGTCCGTGGACGTTAATTGACCGTTGATTACTCCTAGACCCTGTTTTGAACGTGAGAAGACCTGGGAAAGAGTGTTGGAGGGGTTTCAAAACGGTGGGTAGCTCCTATTTACTTCAGAGAGAACCCACGTCTACGTGACTTAGGCCACTGTGTGCTCACTCTTGGGACCGGGACGAATCCAAAAATATCGTGGCGCGGAAACAACCTTTTGGCATCACATAGCTATGCGGTAATCGGTAAGCCCTCAATCTCGCATTGGACCGCATCTCATGATTGATTTGGAATAGATATTGTAGAAGAGGACGCCGTACGCACCTTTGCGGTCCTCGATACTTGGGTCAACCCAGATCACAAGAATCAGTCAAGAGAGGCGTCGAGTAAGCAGCCAAAACATCAGAACTTTCTTTTTGTAGACGATACTCAATCAGAGACCCTGCGAATGCCTTGGACGGACGTGCTCAACGTTTTTGATGGAATATACCTCAGCTGGGATCCGACCAGGTGGCCCAGAGTACTAACATATCACGAGTAAATCACAAATATTGGGTGTTGTGCTTGAATTGTATTGACGACCACTTAATTAGTATTTGGAAACGCAGAGGGCAGGATGAGGAATGTAGGGATTTGGGATTGTCATTCAATCAACCTCTGTAGCTCAACTCTTTTCAGCTTCAAGTCGCCAGCTATCCCTTCATTTCGACAACAGAAATGATGAGACGGAAGAAGAAATTTGGATCCTCCTAACTCGCCATGTGGTCGATTCAGAACGAACTATGGACTTCATCTCTCTCAAGATTGAGGTAGACGATGATCTTTTAAGTAGCTCAAGCATTGTTGATCAAATCACAATTGCTGCCAAAGTATGTATTTTCGATGGCTGGAGTACACCATTCTTATCTGAACTATCCAGGGAAACTACACTAACAGCTCTCATGTTCTCGTCAGTATTTTCTGCCACATCATTTCACCCACACTGACCTGACTTCGTATAATAGGTCAGGACCCGGATACCCTCTAGCCAAAGAGCGGGTGCCCTTACTATTTTCACGTCTTATGATGGGGACGCTATGGAAATTGGGTTCACTCTGACGGCCTACGCCAGTACATCTTTTACCATTGCCTGGGATGAAGAGGTACAGACGCCCCCATTCGTTAAAAAGGTGAGGCTCTTGCAGTCATCTTCTCCGTACAGGCTACTCAACATCCTAATAGACCGAGGGCGTCCTCACAAACAAAAACGCGGGCGGAAATTGTACCTACCCCACATTTATGTCGAACCCACAATACCACCTACGAATCCATCCTTCAAACTGTGGTGGTGGACCCTCACTATCCGGGACGGCTAAAGCGAAAGTGGCTCTTACCGTGCAAATCAGTCGGGATATACCTGCCAACGTTACCCTCGTATGGTCACAAGGCGGGAGAATTGACGAGTGCGTCTATCGCCTAAGCTTTCGTCCGATCGTGTCGAATAATATCTCACCCTCACCAGGTTAGTTGAAAAAGAGCTCGCAGGAAGTTCAGGGGCGTACGGTTATGGTTTGGCAAGGATGACAAAGGAAATCTCGGGTGAGTATGGAATATCATCTTCTCGATGTGCTGAACAATGCTCGTTTAGCTGGAGATTACACTGTCATCGTCTCTGCATTTGAACCGCGTCATATGGGTCCGTTTTCCCTTAAGGTTGAAAGTTCGAGATCATTCGATATCAAGGCCATCCCCCAGGAGGATGCAGGAATGTACACGAAAGTGACTCGGGGAGCGTGGTTCGTGGATATACGTTACTTCTAAAATCATCAACGCGTTGAAGGACGCATACAGGAACTCAGAGACCGCTGGTGGGGGTCCAACTTCAGATCGGTATTCAAAAAACCCTATTTTTGAAATTGACGTCCCCAAATTGACGCACCTAAGGTGAGGGCGCCATAGACATTTATACAATCGGCTGACAGGTGTGACAGGATACGACTTCAGCTTTTACGCCCCTCCACGGCAACTTCGCTTAATATCACGATCTTCCCGGCATCCACGAACGGCTCTTTTGGGAAGCATATAGCGACTTCTGGAGCATATAATGATGCGATATCGGGCGTGGCGACCTCTCAGATATCTCTCCGGGCCGGAAAATACTGGGCTGTACCTTCGACCTATAATCCTGGGGTTCAGGCGGGATTTCAGCTTATCTTATATACTACCGCCGCAGATGTACAGATAACGGAAAAGAGGCCGAACTGTTGATTATCTCTTTATGCTGGTGGCCGGGTCGAGAATTGAGCATATAGCCAAATGAGCAGGATGCCATGCCTTAGCGGGCTTGGACGCCTGGCATTATGCGGAACATATCAAGTGCATTCGACGTCACTGGTCGGGTTTTGGTTACAAGGTAGAGCGTAGAGCACAAGTAGAATGAACGACAACATCAAAACTTTAAGTTAGTAGCCCCATAAATTTCGGCCCTGTTGCCCAATGTCCCTTTGAATATGCGGATTGATCATTTGCACTGACGTGGGGTATGAATGGTAGATAGGAGGGAGAGGACGCGAGATTGAGCGGGAGGGGTCTGTACACCACGCCATCAAGCACGGTTCTGTCAAAGCCATTAAAGTTGAAGGGGATACGGGTCGAATTGGCCTGAACACTTGTTTTGTCGTTTTAAACATAGGTACTGAAGGGGTTATATGCTGGGTAATGCTCTCTTCCTGAAGTATTGCTGTATCGTCCTTGGGGTTTATATCTGAGGACAAGAGGTTTTTATCAAGATATTTTGAAAACTGACTGACTCGCATCCGGGCGAAGCCTCGGATCGCAAAAGTTGTTCTTCTAGGCTGTTGAAAGATAACTCTGTATCGGTTAGGGTGAGTCTTGGAGCAGCTTTTGATAGAGAACTGCTGTATCGTGCCCTGAACTGGCCCAGACGACACCATGCTTCTGAGAACAGCAATGCTGCGTGCGGTGTACGGTAACGGGACAGGTGTAGCGATTGGTATTTCTTGGATTGACTGTCCGTTGACTCTCGAGTCCTCTGCCCATTGATATGACGGTTGCGCTTGTCTCTCATTGAAATATTGAATGGTCTCCGGGTTTGGGATAGCACATCCGGACACCGCCGACGGCGGGACCGCTGCTTGATCGTCGACATCGGCATGTGCAGCAGTCGAAGTATATTCTTCACTGGTAAGGGTTTCGGTCTGAGTGATCATTTTGAGAGACCACTTAATGTTATTTTTGGGGATAAATTATGATGTGACGCATCCCCACTAATGCGTCACGTGGGCGTTATTTGTCGTGAAAGTAACACACTAAATTGCAAGAAATTTATTAACTGTTATAAGGTGGCTTTGGGTTTGGCCTTCAGTGGTATAGATATTGATAGTTTGTTGCGACACTCGAAAGTTACAACCATGCATTGAATATAAAAGAGTATATGATATCCTTAATAGGCAACAATAGCCAGAAGCATATGAATGTATCCATTGAGAAACCCGTATTATGTATGTCCAAAGGTGTCTGTCAATCACGCATAACTAAAAACGATATAATACAATGGTGGTGTTATGAGGCGAATCCTAGAGAAAAGTAAAACCAAGAGAGGACAAGTTTGAGAGGTGAGATCTTACATGAATAGCAAATATTCTCCTGTCTGGTATTAGCGCCCTATCGCAGTGCAGTTGACCTTGGAAAACTGCGTAGGAGTTTAAATTCTGAACAAGCCGTTCTGTGAAGGGAGACACGCCGTCTACGCTGATATGGAATGTCTGAGTTGACTGACTGGGTGGATTGAATTCGTGTATTGTTATGGTATTTGGTTTTCCATGGGCATGCGGGAGGCCTACAGACGTGTGCTTATCTCCGGCTACGTTGCAGCTGTCCTTTGCATCAGTTTCGTCGAAGCATGTTATCCTTTCGCCCCCCCACTGCCACCAAGCTAGTGGTCCATGGTTGCTAAGCTGGTCCAGACGTTCCTTTTGAAGGACGAAGTTGACTACAGAGTATGCGTCTCCATTAATAAGCATCGTGAGGGTAAAGATAACAAAGAGGTCGTTCCAGTTCTGCCATGTCTTGAGTTGCTCGCCAGACAACGGAGTGCAAACGAAATTCTCTACAACAACCCCCCGGGCGATAGAAGGCATAGCTATACTGGCCGTCCCCTGGAAGAATCCAGGATAAAAGCACCAAAAGTCAATGCATCGAGAAGAAATGTTTGTAGTCAAGAGCTTGTCCCTGCTGAGGAATGAAAAGGATGACATGGCCCCAGCAGATGAATTCTGCACCTATAACCAATAATTTAGCTCTGAAAACGAAGGATAGGACGTACGGAGAAACCAACCAGATGATCATATGGAGTACCATTCGCCCAGCCAATAATATGCAGACAACTCGTGGTGCTCCCGGTAAGCAGAATCCCAACTATTTCTCCATAGATTTGGAGTTGGTAGGAATAAAGTGTGTCTTGAAACGGTATAGTTGTCTTTGAGACAATCGATAGCGGATGGCGCCTGGAGTGGGCCTCAAAGGTCAAATATCTAATATTTACCTGTTTCGTCGGCTCCTGACTAGGATTAAGGAGTAAGGCGCGTTGAGGAACAAAGCAACAAAGCATACATGGTGAGAATTGCCATTAGGCCCTGGGATTCATCAACTTGGAACGTCACGATACGTTCTAGAGGATTTTGAAGGCCGGGATTGATCTTGATCATCGATATGTTTCCAGGATGAGATCTGTCGTAGGACTCAGGCAATCTTGCATATCCTATATGGTCCTTGATAACGCGACTATCGAGGTAAGGCTTCGCGTAGAGCAGATAATTCGGGGTAAGATTGAGTTCGAGACCTAGCGAAAGGTTGTCGGTCCCGGGGCCTATAATCTTGGCAATTTTCCGGGTAGCTGATGATGGCATGAGCGATGTTCAAATATGTTCAAGTCGATCGACGGTTTGTGAGTTGTCGGAGGAAAATACCAGTTGAAAACCCAAGCCCTTCACGAGTTTTTATACCTGACCTCATCCTCGTATTCTTAAACTTGAATTATACGCGAATTCCCGTAAGAGAACAACCAAAGACTCGGAAGAACAAAACGCCACAGCGGTGCCTGTTGTCAAGGCTCTTGGACAACAAACAACGACAATCCCAAATCGGAAGTTTCCTCTATCATTCACATCACACCGAACACAAGGAGCATAACGATGGGAACACCCAGGGCACAATAACGAAATATGACTCGAACGTCAACATGCTTTATATGATGATTACAACGCACCTAAAAACTAAACGTGTTGTGTAGAAGCGCAGCAGTGACATGTGTCATGGGTGTCATAGGATCCCGAAGAATGAGTAGCACATTCACATTGTCTATCACTCACTGTCCCCATCGTCATCGTCATCGCCTTCATCTTCCGAGACTTCTTGCCCTGCTTCCCTGAGCCTGGCCTTGTCGCGCTTCCTTTTACTAGTAACTTCGTCCAGTAGCACTAGCAAATCCTCCTGTTCCTTCTCAGTATCTTTTCGTCTTTCTTCTGATGCTCGTAGTTCTGAAGATAATGCATCCATTTGCTTTTTTAGAGTGATCAACTGGAGGGCAAAAGTGTCAACTGGACAGAGCTGTTGGGAAACATGTTGCCTTTACCTCATCGTCGTTGGAGCTGGATGCGTTCTTCAATTGTTTCTGCAAGCGCTCTATCTCTTCGGACTGGTTGCGGATGACATCGCGCAGTGACGCCACAAGCATGGCAGTCTCAGCATTTTGTCCTGTGAGTTGTTCATTCTGTCGTCCAAGAAACAGATAGCTGAAGACGTACCGGAAGCCGAAGACAGTTGATCAGGCTCTGTTGAGAGTCCCCTCTGAATTGTGTCTATAGAATATGCTCTAGAAGGGCTTTTGTCAAGATCCAGAAGAATCTTACAATAATTTGACTTCCAAAAGTCAACAAACGCCCAGTCGAACCATATTTCTCCCTCGTCCTCGGTCTCCGGTTTCAGGGAGGGTTGGAGATATGAAGCGGATGGATATTGCAAAACCACGCTGTCAGGTCCGACGGCTTTAAAACGGTCATCTTCGCGGAGCCGAGCCATACGGCCAACTAGTGTGTCAATACCGAGGCGGTTGAGGATAGGATATATTGTTGCTCTAAATTTGAAGATGTAAGCCGAGTAACGGGTGTTGTTTGAGTGACAGAAATTATACCTTGAAATTTCACCGGGTTCCCGATCAAACTCGTAGCATATTCCAAGAAGAAAAGCGCACAGAGCGGGGACGATTGAATCAGCCTCTGATGTCTGGTTAATAGGTTCAACCAGCTACAAAGGGAAGGATGATTAAGAAATAACTACGTAAACGGCCCGAGTTAATGACGACGTACCACGCCAAACCCACCAGCGTCCAAAAAGTCTCGAACAGATTTTGGATCTTCCCATAGCCATTGTGAGAGCAAGCAGAGGTAACCAACTACCAAACGGTCCCATTCCCTTGATTCTCTGTCAGACGTACTGGCCCGCGAGCGGGACAGAAACGAAAGGGAGAGATTCTCGCTCAGAATGTGTAGGAGGGTCTGTGGTGGTTCGTCATCATCGGATTCAGGCTGTGGCGCTGGCGGTGGTGCACCGTCTGCGGGTATAAAGAGGCTACCTGCATTCTTTTCCGGGTGAACTGAGACCGGTGGAGGCGTAATCAATCGTGCCAATGATTTGACACGTGGGGAGGATCGAAGGAGGTGGGAGAAAAGAAGAGTTGCAAGGTGCGTTGATGTTACACTGCCTGAGTCAAGGCTTGACGTAGAACTTGGGGGTGTAATGAGAGCATGGAGGAGCAGTGTTATTGGCACTCCAGATAAACCTAGATATTTCTGTAAGAGAACGACAGGGTCGATAGATGTAACAATATAGTATACCTGCACCCTCGGTGGGAAGCATCGCTTGTACGATGGCCAGCCTGATTTCATCTTTGCGAACAAAGTTCTGTCGATTGTTTCCCCACTGTCATTATTTTATTGATATGACAAGGCCTTACCTCAAATACGTTCACAGCTGCGGCACGCAATTCCAAACCTTCTTTCATCCGTTTCGCACTTTCTAATCCATTGTACTCTCCGTGTAGTGTCAGTTCCATGAGAACGTCAAGTGCAGAAGCGGGCTCCAGCCGGTCCCATTCCTCTCCGTTAGTTTCCGGTACGGGCATGTATGGCGTCAATGTTATTTCTGACAGAGGAAAACTTAAATTGGGCGGAAGGAGTCGAAGAGCCTGTTGTAGTTGTTAGCTCGGCGTTAGAAGTTCCCTAGATTCTAACGGCAAACCTGGGTTTTGAGGGAAGTTGGTGCGTTTGATGCTAGTGCCATCTCCACGAGACATCTCGTAAATGCAGAGGCTTCTTGAGCCTAAGACCATCTTTAGTTCCATCCATACCATTATTGTCATTGTATCACCTACACTGCTTCCTTTAGTACCTATAAGCATGCCCATTATACCCACCACGAGTGCGGCGTTGGCCTGCTTTTGACCGTCCCAAAATTGTAGCGCGAATTCTTGGGGCGCAGAATCCCGAATTTGTAAAGAGGGAGGAAAAAGCAGGAGCGAGCATAGAACTGGAGGCAGAGGCGTTTCCCGGAAATAACTCTAATACGAAGTTAGACAAGGTTTCGGATTATAGAGAGGACGGACTTGATTTGAAGTATTGAATCGAAGCAAACCGTCGACGCACGTCAAAGCAGCATGTGCCACCGGACCTCCCTCAACTCCTCCCTCCTGTGTAACTGTGTTGAAGAGTTTTTCAAATGCTCCTTCAAAAGCCAGGACTTTCTGAATATCGGGACTTTGAGATATAAGGGCTTGCACCATCGTGATCGCCTCTGGAAAGGGTAAAATGTAAGCAACGTCGAATGAAGTGTTGCTTATGAATACATGACGAAGGATAGTCGGGGACGATGGATAGTGCGCTGATGTTCCTCGGGAATTGTGGAAATAAATATATCTCCTCCGAAGATACATCCCGGAATCAGATCGCATCGAGAAAATCGTTGATAGTTCCTATCCTGGGGTAGGCGTTTACGAGGAACGGCGCATGTTTTCTAACAAATTAGATTTAACTCACCATTACGAATAACCTCTCTCTTATCCTCGAGTACTGAGACAACACTCCCAGTACCAGTTGGCGCCTTAAGAAAATAGCCCTGCACGACTTGACGCCTGTTCTGTACTAGTGTAGATAGATATTGGAGAGTAGCAAATCGTGTGTAGAAGTTACTGTCACCGAGCAGAGAAAACAAGGTATGAGTCGTCTTCTCGTCCGCCAGCACATAGTCAGTGTGTTTGAAGCCGAGCTCCTTGCCACCCGACAATCCCTCCTCAACGTCACATAATATGTTCAGTGTTTCGAGTACAGCCTTTCCAATTTCTGCATCCACTTCTGCATCGTTCGACAAAACTTCAAGAAGGCCTGGTAGGGCACGATCACCAACATCGTGTTTGCAATCGCGAGCAAGGCCCTTCAACGCCAATACCGCTGCCCTTCTATCGGCCAGGAGAGTGGCAGGAGAAAGTCTATCACTGAGTCGGCCGATGGTATCCGCAGCTGTCTGGGGAGCCCCCGTGGGCCCTCGTAAAGCGACATAAGTTTGAGAGAAGAACTCCATACGAACACGTCTGTGGCAACTTGAGATCAACAGCCAACAGAGTTGCTGTCACGTGCAACTGTTGGCCTCAACCTGTACCTTTTCTGTTGGGAATTACAATCCCAACCTACATGCATGCCAGCTAATCAGAAGTCCTACTACGCTATTTGCTTCATCCGAGGATTACAAGGTCACGAAGCTGCTATAATCCTTGATCTAATTCCCTGGGCCCTGACCCGTTCCTTGCCAAGGACCTATTTCATCACCCTGGCCACAACTGCAACTGGGTGATTCATCTATGACCAGGACTTTTTCTGGATTGAACCAGAACTACCACAATAACAACTTTGCTAACTTCATATAACGCTTGGTGGCACTGTTTGGAAACTGAGACCTCTTGCGGGCTTTTATGCCAATGCTACTACGTCACTCTTCACCCTGCCTGGATTCCGTACAACTACGGCGACACGCTACTTGAAGTCATCTGACGTCCCTGACTCTCACGAGTAAAACTGCGCCTAGCTTCCGGGCCTTGTTCGTCCTTGAATATCGACGACGGAAGCCTTTTCGACAAATCACACGCATCACTAGTATCCGCGAAGAGGAATGTAGATCCTTGACAATATAAACCCGCGTTACTAACT
This sequence comes from Collybia mongolica, assembly GCA_013420905.1. Taxonomy (NCBI): domain Eukaryota; kingdom Fungi; phylum Basidiomycota; class Agaricomycetes; order Agaricales; family Clitocybaceae; genus Collybia; species Collybia mongolica. Next base: position 3,716,633 of record JAAXNY010000004.1, read on the forward strand.
CTCCGCCACACATCTACATTACATATACTTGGTAATCCACGCCCACTTCTAAAGGGATTCATTGCCTTTCTGGTCAATCCGAAGGGCTTTATCAATCAAGCAAGCGCTTCTGCTTCTCCACGTCAGGGATAATTTTGAAGATCAGCCAGATATTTGGGTCTTTATCTCAAACTGTTGCCACGCCCAACGGATAAAAGCCCGCTGATGAGGAGAAGAAAAATTGCTCTTGTGCTCCCTCATCAAAACATGAGTCTTCACTTCCCTTTCGCTTTCCTCGGTTTATCAGCCGCCTTGTACTTGCTGTACCGAAAATTCACTCGCATTTCAATCGCTCATATTCCTGGGCCAAAGCCAGAATCATTTCTCCTTGGTGCGAGACTGATTCTTCACGGCTCAAACATGCTATGTCAATTATTGTTTACAGGGAATCTGAGGGAATTTTTCCAGGGTCAAGCTGCCGAGGTTAGTGCACTCCATGATATTCTTACTGCGACACATTATTTTATCGTGTAACTGTAGGCAGATTTCAAATGGCAGGCAGAATATGGAGATATAGTCCGATTTAAAGGCCCTTTTGGAGTAAGTTACTTTAATGCAGGGACCCCGCTCAAGCTCTTAAATCAGCAAAATATGTGTGCAGGAGGATCGACTTCTTATCTCGGATCCCAAAGCTCTCCAATACATTTACCAAACCTCAGGATATAATTTCATAAAACAAGCAGAACGTCGTGAGCTCTCTCGGATCATTTCGGGCCGTGGCATACTTTGGGCAGATGGTCAGTATCCTCTTTTTTTATGACGCCATGGCTCTTTTGACCTCATAGTGTTGCAGGGGATGATCATAAAAGGCACCGGAAGGTCATGCTTCCTGGATTTTCAGGACCTGTAGCCAAGGCATCAGTCCCTCTCTTCTTTAATTATGCTTCGAAGGTTTGAGTGTTTACTGACTCCGTGAAGCCATGGTTAACAATTGACGTTGCTTTTAAGTTAGCTATAAAGTGGAGCGGTATCATCGTCTCAACAGCTGATCAATCGGCCGTGCTTGACATGCCCTCTTGGGTTTCCCGAGCCACCTTGGACGCCATAGGAGGGGGTATGCACTGATTTTTTTTCCCTCACCCGACAAATAGTTAACAAGGAAATCGCTAGTTGCTTTTGATTATGAATTCGGAGCCATGGACAACGCCGAAAATGCACTGGGAAAGGCTTATTCTAGTGTAATGTGAGTTCGTGTTGATCGTATAGGCAAGGTACACACATATCGATACCGCTCAACAACAGGCTGGATACTTTTGGGGCCCTCACGAATGTTGAAATATTCTTACAAAACGTCATGAGCTACATTCCTCTCCAAATCCGTGAGCTCATGACAGATTTCATACCAAACAACAAACTCCACCACGCACGCACGACGGCAAGAATAGCTACAAGCCTTGCGAAAACCCTAGTTGACTCCAAGTCAGAAGCTCTACTGCAAGGCAAGGGAAACCGAGACATCATGAGTTTACTGGGTAAGTTGAGCTATGTTTGGTGATGAAGGAGATTCTGCTAATATTTCCTCTCCTAGTCAAAGCAAACGCCTCGGAAAACGAGCTTACACAATTGAATGAGGACGAAATGCTCTCACAGATGCGGTAAGACTTTCCTAAGCTCTCTGGCAATTGATATCGATGTGAGATTCACCAGGACGATTATATTGGCGGGCCACGAGACTACAGCAAATACTCTTAGCTGGATGCTTTTGGAACTTGCAAACCGGCCAGCATTCCAAACAAAGCTTAGAAACGAGATCAGAGAGATGGAATGTACTTTACAATCACGAGGGGATGCCGAGTTCAAAGCTACTGATTTCGATGTCATGCCATGCTTGTCGGCTGTATTGAAGGTTCGATCGCATCCCCCTATCTTTCAGACAACCATGGAAAAACCAAATTTACATATTAGGAAACTTTAAGATATCACCCAGTCGCATATAACACCTACAGGCAAGCGATCAAAGATGACATCATACCCCTGTCAAAGCCCATCACCACCGCCTCCGGGGACGTCTTAACCGAGCTTCCCATCCCGAAGGGCCTCAGAGTGATCGCGTCGATTGGAGGCTATAATAGGTGAAAGCCTCGAGGTTTTCGTTATGTAACCCCAACTTAAACTGACATTCGAACAGGAATAAGGATATTTTTGGCGAAGACGCTCATGAATTTAATCCAGAACGTTGGTTCAAGCCCGGATTGAAGAAAGCTGCCTCGTCCATAGGTGTCCTAGCAAACCTGTATGTCGGTTTATGACGGCACTGTTATTCCCTTCTGATATGACCTTAGGATGAGTTTCTCGGGCGGCGTACGGTTAGTGATCGTTCCGCCCCGCATGCCCTTACGACATTGACATATTCTCTTTTCAAGGTCCTGTCTTGGGTGGAAATTTGCCGTGCTGGAACTCCAAGCGTTCCTTGTCGAGCTAATCGGAACATTCGAATTTTCTCTCACGCCAGAATCGCGAAAAATTAGAAGGGAAGGGGCCTTAGTTATGATCCCCACAGTTGAAGGTGAAGTAGAGAAGGGGGCTCAGTTGCCACTAAAAGTGAGACTAGCTTCACGGGAGGAATGATGCGCATCAGTTCTCTCGTTCATGCGTTTTGGTCATTCTCCTTACTGTGTAAAGCTCTAGTACATGATACATCCTCCATTAGCTCAGTTGAATTCTGATATGAATTTCGGATTGCTATTAAGGTAGTGGCTATTTAAGGTATGATAGACTATTTCCTCTGTATAAGCTGTAGCCGGGAGGCCTCGGCGAGATATGAATACACTAAAATCACAACAACATATGTCAAATATACACAGCGATGCGAGCTGCCTTTCAGCTAGACGTAAAAGACTTTGAATAGGAATATCTTGATACATCCAGCCATCTGTCGAATTATCCTGTCTGAGTTTGTTAGATTGCTTGACCGATACCAGAAGCTTCCGTCCACCGATCCCACAGCGCCTGTCGCGAATTTTCCTTGCCGATCAGCGCCGCAAAACGTATTACTTTCCATACATCCTCGAAATTGCTCGCCAGCCCCAGGCTAATCCTGACAACTCCGAGTTCTCGGCCAACTACCCTCTCAAAGTCTTTGAGGGTGACACCGGGGCATAGTCGTTGCATATCCTCTTGTATGCCTAGGATGGCAGCGGCAGCGCCCGGGTTACACATACATCCTGTGCGCAATGAGATAAATTGCTTGGATGCTGAGTATTCGATGAAGGAATTAGGAATCATGTCGCCGGTGGGCTAAATTTATATGTAAGTAATGACAATTTATCAGTGACAAAGATGACTTGCCGATAGAAAGATCAAGGACAACGTGGAACCTGTGTCAGCCTGATCACCAATATTTTTCACCCGTCGTATGGGTTTCCGAGACAGGACGCGGACGACAGGTGTCTCCGTTGTATCATGTTTCAATTGTGATAGTGATAAGACGAGGTAGTGTAGGAGTGAGGAGAGTCGCAGAGGGAGAAACGGAAGGTATGCGGAAAGGAACTGTAATCCATCTGTGATGGCTGGTAGTGTCAGGTAATTGATTGTGCCATCCTGTCAGGGTTTACGTTCCGTATGTTAGTAAGACCATTTGCTGGAAAGTAGGATACGAGAACCAACCTCGAATTGTTCATGGAGCTCATGAGCACGGGTTACGATATTTCCGGGTACCTGAACGACGTCTACAGTGCCCCCTGCGAACCAAGGGCGCCTGAGTTGAGCTAAAAATGACTTTTTGACGACTAGCGCCCCGACGCCTGTCGGGAAGCCGAACATTTTATAGAACGACACTGCCAACGCATCAACGGAGTTTTCCGCTAGGGAGAAGGCCGAAGTTGGTACGAGGGCCGCCGCGTCCAGAAGGGTGTGATAGCCAAGGGAAGAAGCATACTCCGCCATAGACAACGGGTTTTTACTGTTTGATATATTTGATTGGGCTGTTAACGCGAAGAGGCTCGGAGCGAGTTCTCGTGACCTTGGGCGATTGCGGAGCAGGACGTTCTGAAGCATATCCTAATTTAGCACACGTCATATGTAGGCACGCCAGAACAAGCTACCTTCGCAGCTGGAGTATCAAACCCGCCCTGGGGCGTCGAACCAATGTAACAGACCCGGGCACCTCGGTATGTTGCATACTCCCGAATACCATGGACCTAAATTGCGAGTATCAGCCACTAAAGGCGGAAATAAAACGGCTTAACATACACTATTATGTGAGTCATTCCCAAGAACATAACTACTGCCGCCTGTAAACGGATATGATTCTCCGACAAGCTTCAATGCGCCAGTGGCATTGGCCGTGAAAATCACGGTGTACTCTGGGGGAGCTTTGAAGAAGGAGAGAACAGCAGCGCGTGCCTCGTTTGCACACTTCAACGATAGACTTGAGCTAAATAAAATGCGTTAAAAATCGACAAAGGACCCAGGGTAGGTGCGCATATAGCCACCTATTGCTGACAGAATGGGTATTACCCATTACACTACGATTGAGAAATTCGGTGTGGACTCGAATAAGACTCTCCGGGTACAGCGCGCCGCCCATGAAATCGACATAGGTTTCCCCGGTTTTCTCCAGTCTAGCATAATCGGTCCTACGAAGGGTATCCAATATCCAGGTTAGGCGGTACTCTGTAGTAGACAATGGGGGTCAGTGGTCTGTAATATTTCCTGATGGCATGTTTCATCCTACCTGGAAAATCTTTCAAGAAGAAGTCATACGCCACCGTCGCTTCGTTAGTGACGTTGTCAGCGGGAGTGTATGCGACTAGTGATTTTTTGAGTTGTGGCTGGTGATCGCGCAGAGCGGACTTTTCGTGGACGAGACTTGAGGTTTCCTGTGAAGGATCTTGACTGGAAGTTGAGGAATCAACAGAATTACATCCTATGCTTATGCGAGAAAATACTGCAGAGCGCTGTCGGCGAAAGGAGTGGTGGGGTTTTGTATGATGATGTTTAGAAGATTGAGAGTTGCCCATTTCGTAGAGTCGCGTCGAGGTTGAGGATTGACGGGGATCTGGGATATGAAAGGGAGGGACATGTCAGTCATTTATAGGGCAGAGTAGGCAATAAAAGAGTCCGAGACCTAGAAATAACTAGACAAAGAAAACTAGGCGAGGAGCATGGTATGTTAAGTTAGCATGAGATCTAGAGTTCGGACAGGCTTTGGCGTCGGAAATGTCACGTTCAAACAACGAAACACATCGAATGCAGAGCCCCATGATCGTTAGTGCAGCAGACTCTCCAAATCGGGGACACGCCCGCTCACATAACCTTCACCACCTTGGCACGATTGGACGAAAGATGAAAGACGTCACTGACCAACATTCCGGATCCGCCAGCCAGGGAAGCTTCAGCGTCAGGGGCATCCTGGAACTCTGTGTAGTTGATCTCCGGAACCATACATCAAAAGACAAGGATAGGCGATCTTCTCCATTTATTTAAAATATTCGTTACGTGTCCCGAATACCACGCCCGACAGTGAGGAAATCATCAAGAAGATTACTGACAGATCATGTCACCGAAGTCGATGAGTTCTGTTAATTACAGTGGCGGACCGAACCGACGGCGAATAAGCAACTTAGTGTACCCGAGGGTTCGCAAAAGCCCCATAGTGAGCCAGGATAATCTTACACGCGAGCAGCAGCCCTAACTCTACAAGTGGCTATATCTCTCCGAAGATCACCATATGAAACTGACATGGAAGTTTCGGAGCCCGCCTGTAGGCATACTGCCGTGATGGATCACAGACTAGGGTAGCCGACTCCGCTTGACCTCCGGGTTGCAAAAAAACGACTCTGAACGAGGGACGTCAGCCAGTCTCGATATGTATAGCATTCGCGGGGCTGGAGGCTCACACACTATGTCAAAGTGGTAGATTACGAGAGAGAAAGAACTCATTGGAGTCTCGTAACTATGCCTAATCCATCTGTGATATTGGGGCAGGATGGAGAGATCCGAGAAGTTGTGGAGATAGCAAGGAAATTATACTGAAAAGGTAGAAAAGTGGAGGTTAGGCATCTTGGATGGTGCTGCGGGCACCAACGGAGGCTCATCACAGCATTCGATGTTCGAATTCAACCAATCGGATATTGTCTTGATGGAGGCGCGGGATGGGCGTCTCCGAATACACAAACATCAGGAGTGATCTAAGAGTGCTATGCAAAGACATAACTCGAACCCTCCTGAACGTTTCGTGGGCAGTGCCGAAAGCGTCATTTGGTCGTGAATGAATTTGGTATGTCTGGCCGATCCTCTGTTCGGTTCCACATGTCTTGTAGATGTTCCTTAATTCTGATAAAGCGATCACAGCTATTCCTTTTTGAACCAGTTGGCACTTTCCCGACTCCGAGGGCATATAATAGTATATACCGACTTGGGGGTTCTCTATGCACCGGGGTAATGACAGCTATATGCTGTGGAACAGGAAAGAACGGCGAACAAAAATACATCGTAAATTAAAATCTCGCTCCCGACGAACTCTCCTCGTGTATCTATCTACACTTAGCATCAGAATACGAAGTCATGGCATGAGGCCGTGCCATCGGAGCTCACCAAGGGCTATCAAAGGAACGCATATGTGATTCATGGGTTTTTGAATCGTCGCCGGGCTGTCCGTCATCCATTCGTACGACGATTGTAGACGAAAAACAAAAGATTATGTGGTGCCGCCGGTCTTCGAATAGTTCGAAGCTGGCATGAAGAACGACGTTAGAAGCATGATTATGTCAGTATTGACGTCGGCTCTCTGTATTTACGAAGAATCAGAGGTCAAGATACTATAGATACCACCAACCAGAGTGATGGAGAGGGGGCGTTGAAGCAACGTTTCGACCGCAAGTGTCACGATATCACCCTTTGCATGATTTTTCTTCCGGGTGCACGGAAGTGGAAGGACTGGGGTTCATTATCTCTCAGAATGAGTACGAGATGCATTCAACAGATATCCATGGCAGGTGTTCCGAAGGCAGGAAGCCTCTTTAATGAGAGCACACGGCGCTTTATCCCTGTACGAGGTTAGGTGTGATGAGCGTGTATTAATCGAACCCTTCCATCGTGTATGATTCTCGAGAAATCTATTGGTCGCCAGTGAAGGAAAGTTGAAATGTGAATGAGATAACGCATGGGTCACCGGACCGGTAAACGCCTGCTTCTCATCGCCGTATTATCCAAAACCCAAAACCCGGGTTGTACGAGTCGCAACAACGTGTGTCACGAAGATCACCATGTGTTTTGCCTGACTGATATGGTATTAAGGGGAAATACACGTTCCCAAGTTGCCACTCTTCCGAATGCCTCGGATTTTTGAGGCCACACGTAAGATAATCAGAATACAATGGCGCGTCCGTTAGATGGATTTGATTTCACTCTGGCCAGAAAGATGTTCTTGCAAGCCTTTCCTGGAGTGTTTCGGCTATGTATCGCTCCTCTGGAACCATTGGCCAATGACGAAGCAACTTGGTAACGTCCAAGCTGTTTGTCAAAAGTCAAAAGCTGTCTTCAGGGCTTCTGAGCTATTCACTACCACGCTAGCCATCGAAGCAACTTCCCTTGATTGTGGGGTTCCAAGTAATAACATCAGGCGCACAGTACAAAACCATAAATTTCTCACGATGGCTATTTTCGTCAAATCTCACATCTTCCCGCATTATTCTCTCATTTCTCTTCCTGACATTTCTCTTCCGGAATAATTCTAGATAATTGTTCGTCACCATTCGTCATCGTTTGAACTGACGGACTTAGAAGAAATAATACACAAATTTGACATATGCATGTGACATCGACGCGTCGAGTCGCGTTCCAGAACTGACTCCGTTCCACCTCTCGAGCTCACCATGGCCAGTCGAGCATCCCTCAGAGTCCACTGTCGCTGCAGCCGATGCTCTACCACTTTTGAGGGGTATGCCTTCCAAACACGACAGGTCATACGAAAGCATCAAGACAGTGATCGAAAATGGCTCCTGGTTCGCGCGCTTGACGAGACTCCTCAGGACTGCAATGTTTCTGGGCCATCGTGAGCTGTTTCAACTCCTAAGTCCAAGACTCCGGAACCAGAATTTCGTGAGTATGTAGCTGGCGACACAGGAAACTGGGATTTGGATGAAGACGAGCAACCGGTCCTCGGGAATGTCAGCTTAGACTTAATGCTTAGACTTAATGCCGGCGGGAGCACACACACCACCTCTAGTACAACCACCTCTGACCTCCCCGGCACCAATACCACCACCAATACGTGTCCAGCCCATCGATGCTGATGTCTTCATTCCTGCAGGACCGGACCCGGACCCTGACCCTTGGGTTGATGCCGAGGGCGATGAAGCGGAACCAATGGGGATACCAGCCATGCGAGAAAAGCCGTACATTTGACTAGCCTACCTTCAAGCAGTCATGGGTAATGTATTCGGCAAACTCACTTGGGAACATGCGACCCAGCAGCTTAATAACACGCTCGATATTCTCGCCCTCGCTGACCGACTTCCAGTTCATCCTCGCCCGGTCCGAACCCTTCAAAGCGCTCGACGACGGCTAGGTATTGACCCAGATCAACACATAACCCAATATTCGCTCTGTCCTGTTTGCTGGAAGCACCATACTGCGCAGGAATTGAAGGATCTCGCAAGCCCAAACTGTAGTGCTCGAAATTGCACTGGTAAGATTTATGCACTCAAGGACGGACATCACGAACCAGTGTTGATACTGCCTCGCGTATCCTTGATTGGCTCACTCCGGTGAATGTTTCTGTGCCCAGGATTTGCAGTGCTGGTTGAACGGAGGCCTCATCACCAACCTGGCCGCAACAATGATGAAGATTTTATCATGGAAGATATGCCTGACGGCGAGATGTGGTACCATTCAACAACTAGAACGAAGCGTGAGGTTGGAAACTTAGGTACTGTTCGTGATGTTCCCAATAACACTGAGGACCTCCCTACAAAACTCTTCTCTCATTGATTCGGACTTCAACTAACCTTGAATACGGACTGGTATATCTCGTTCTAGTGTTCATGCAAATGGCTAACTATCTTTTTCTTAGGTTCGGCGCCCTCTCAGGACGGCCCCATTCGACCGGCCCTGTGTACTGGTCTATCAATAACATCCCGCGGGAATTTTGGTACCTCCAGGTTAATGTCCCATGTACGACCATCATGCCCAGTCCAAAGGAGCCAAACACGGAGCAACTGAACAATGTTCTAGAACCGGATGTGCGAGAGCTGAAGCAACTGAAGAACGGTACGAAATTATCTTTCAAAGGACTATATGTGCACTAATATAATAGCCCAGGCATCAAAATGAATATTCATGGCGAAGTACTACCTGCGGAAATCTTTGCCGATTGTATATGCGCAAATTGTGACACTCCCGCAGTGCATAAATTCAATGGTTCAGCAGGACACTCACACGATTTTCATCCCTGTCCATACTGCAACGTTAACATTCTCGATTTAGATCTTATTTCCTGATACCAAGGAAGATTGGTGGGGGGCGTGAGTCTGGCGATATTCAGTTTGTATGAGAATGCTAGCCGCGTGAGTTCCTGATCAATCACAAGGCTTTCAGTGCTTAACACCTCAAAAAAAGGCTTTGAACATACCTTCAGGCTCGTATCCGCATATGCGGCCAGGCTGGCAGCTATCGCGTCTTCCTCTCACTTGGTTATAATGCCATCTTTGACCTCCCGAACATTGTCATCAGAATCGTCGTCACTGCTGGATTGGCCTCTGTCCTTCTCTGCATTCACTGCTTCCAATGCTGCAAGTCGCCCTTCTGAGGATGTATGCGCTTTTCCTTGGATTGTAAGGGTCCGTTTGATGAGGTCCAGCTCGTCGCGCATTACTTTATTGTCCTCAGTGAGTTGTCGGACCTTTGTCTCAAGTCCTTCCATATCGGCATCGTGCTTGTTGATTTGTGTTTCATGCTTGTTTAAGGTCACTAGGAAAGCACCGCCTCCTTTTTTTGAAGTTGTCGACATAACTACAGAAGCTGGACCACCCGGACTGCTTGCAATGGTATCCGAGCTTGGCGACATGAAATTCTTAATAGGTTCGAAAGGGATTGTTGTGGTGATGGGTTTAATTGGATTGGCGCGACGCGTTCTTGCCACTTCAGATCACATGTAGCGTGTTCATCATGTGCTTGATGACAGCTGTCAATCATTATCTGTTCTATTTCGTCGTTTCAACTAAGCCTGGTCCCAGTAGTGTGCAAGCATACGGCGCTGGATGTAAGGAGGAAAGAACCCTGCGGTAAAATGTTGACGAGAATGTCACAAAAATGCGAGGAGAAATGAAGGCAGAATGAACAAAAAATGAGTAATTTTCATCACATCCACAGATCGGAGAATTTGGGACAGAATGTAAGAAAATGATTGGATAAACTTGAGGTTTTCCCACATTTTGCCCAAGGTGTAATTTTCGGCTTTGTGCTGTGGCGTCCACGTCATGGTTGAGAAGAAGAATTCATATTTGTACGTGTTTGATGTATATAATATGCTGACGCTAATAAACCGACTTTTTAAAAGTCGAGGTCAAGAGCCGTTTGTAGCCTACGAAGCCCGTTGTGCAGATGATACGATGTTTGATATTTTATGAATCAGGGTGTTCTCGTATTACCCTGGTTACGACGTGTTCTTCAATGTTGATATGTAGACAACGCCTACAAGTTGTTACCAAGCCCCTGGGTGGCAACTAGCACGAATTGTTTTTCGTTAGTTGAGTCTTCTCTTTATCCTCTGGCTGGTTACTTTCACGCTTTTGTCTGCGATCTCGCTTCTACAAGCATACGCGCTTAATATTCACAGGATCCTCTCTTTTAATCCCGATTGACTTGAATGGGATATCATACCAGCTCTCTCCACAACAATGCGAGCACCCCGATACCGACGTCTTGATATCGCTGAAGTTACTTGTACTCGCCGCGAGAATTCTACTACCGTTCTGAAAATGGATGCGGTGGCGCCACATGGAGAGGCCTCATATTCTCCATACCAGCGTGCATTATGGCAACAACTCCAATCATCTGACCAACTAAACCAAAACCAACCCCAACACCCGGCCAGTATTCTATATTCCAGTCACGGTCTGCACAACCAGGTTCCTCAGCAACAAGAATGGACTCGACAGGCTAGAGCATTCCAAAGGTATCACGTCCCCGACCAGCCGCAACTTCAGCATGAGTGGGGTCAATGGCGCTTCGCATCAGAGCTCTTTACAACTCACAACCCATACTTCGCGCCAGATACTTATCAACAAGAACCATGGGCATCTGGGTGGAGACCCGAATGCAACACCTCAAACCCATCAGACACTCTGAGACTCAAATCCCTCACACAAGCTTCGTTGGATGTCTCAATGCTGGACGAGTCTGCCGAATGTGATTATGGAGAGGACATAGTCGTGTCACACTCAAACCCATCAACTCCCCATAAGCACCTTCAGACCTTGCCAATCGAGGACAGCGTTCTATTTCACCAGAGCGTGCAGTTCCAAGAGCTCTCTTACCTTGCATCACCAACCCTAGAGTATCTCGGCCTGAGACAACTATCACTGAATTCGTATGTGGCACCGCCGGCTCCAGTTTCAGACATTGCCCCAGTTGCGGATGGGTTAGACCTATGCGAAAAAGGTTTACAGAGCTGGCAACAGTCTGACATAGGGGTGCATTCGGCCTATTTCCAACCACCCCCCGACGCCTCAACACCACTACCCGTCAATACAAATACCACATGGCGTGATGACCCATCCGGAAGAGAGAAACCTGCTTCCACTGCCACTAAACCTGAAGCTCAGGCCTTGGCTGGCTTGAGAGGCGACATTGTTCCCATGAATACAAACGATTCAGAAGCCCTGTCTGAGGGATCCATCACAACAGACCCATTATATTCAGTTGGGTTAGTGAACAGGCCCACACACTTGACTTCGCCTCCTTTTGTAATAGGTAACGGTATTTCCTTCCAGGAACTGAACTCTAGAGCCTTGACGTCTCTGAATAAAACTGTTGAGGATCTCCTGGACGGCGACACTTTTCACAATAGATACCATGGACTATTTTCGAGTTTTGTTATAACCGACGACAGTGCGATCCGCTCGGAGCCCTCTCAGTGGGGCAATGACCAATCAACCTTCACACCTGATAACACTCTGCTGGACGACCAGAGCAGGAAATTAGGAAGCAATGTCACCGGAATTCACGATCAAATGTTCTCGTACAATGCTTTTGGAGAAACAGAGGGACTTGTTTTTGATGATTTTTCAGGGGTGCTGGCGGCCTTGAATGAGGCTCTGCTCAAGGGAGACACCATCACCGCCCAACAAATCTCTGACCGACAAGAAACGGCATTCTATCCCAAGTCAAAAGATGCTTTCCCGCTCGGTACATCACCACAGAAGCCAAGCACTGCTTCTGGGAATACACACGTAACTGATACTACACAATATGCTTCCCCAGGTGACGGCACCATTGAAATACCTGACACTCCCTGGAGTCACATCATTGATACTTCTCTGCTCGTGGTTCCCGACATGGTTCCCTGTGATTCGAGTGCGTCTGATTGCTCCTCGGCAGGGCCATGTACGCCTCATGGTGACCCAAATGGAGACGTGTATTCAGCACTTCTGGAGACGATGGCTTCACAAACCTCCCCAATCTTCGTGATTAATCCGGACGAAGTCCCATTTGACCCATTTTTCTCCTTCGGCTCGAGGGCCAATGGAAAAAACCAGCCAACTAACCGCCCAGAACCCCAGCCTCAGGCAGTTACGAAACGATTGTCCAAAACTGTAGACGACTGCCTGCATGATTCCTGCACAGTTACAGATCATATCATCGAAGTTTGTAAAATAATACAAAAATAAATTATTGCTGACCACCATCTTTTCTAGACATTACGGAGTGTCCAGCCCTTTGTTGATGTGAAGAATGCCGTCGCAGTATACGTTACAACTCGGGAGACTCTGACAAGACTGTATGCGGTAACAAAATATAAACATGAGTGTTACAATGGCTGCCAGTCTTGGCATACAAGTCAAGATAAAACGTTACGGAAAGTTCGAAAGTATGTGTAACGCGGCAGTGTCACATCGCAACTTCACGTCTTATTTTTCTCCAGATACATAAATAATTACTGTAAACTCCTTTATGCCTCTAATATCTCCCCTGGAAAGCGCATCAAGAAGACCCATGCTCTTCAGGGAAAACTTGAATCGTTAATGATGGAATCTGGGGTCAGAACTCATAGTATATTCTTATACAACAAAAGCTAATGGATCATAACACAACAGACAACTTCGGGGGACACTCGAGAACCATGATCAGAATTTTGATCTTGGTCTTCACTCCTGAATCAACGGGTGGAATTCCCTTTTCGGAGTACGAACCTGGACATTGATGTATATTTACAATCCATATGTTTTTCCATATGGTAAAATTAGAGGGGACCAATCTTATACTATGTAGTAATCGGGCCGGGTTGACCGGTCGGTCACCTGCGTGCCTTCAAAAAAAAGAGTAGCTCTATACCTCAAACAAAAACGGACATTACTTCCAGATCTCCTCGAAGCAACGATATATTTCAAAGCAGACATACGTCGGACCTTGGGGTACATGACCAAGGTGGAGAGAGCGTCTCGCCCACCCAGAGTCCACCTGCCTCACATCTCGTTATCCGCAGAAGATCAATTCCAACGCAACATAACGAGCTTTATCCGGTCGACCATGTCAGATGCTGCACCTTTTACCCCCAAGACAGCTCCTGGGCTCAAAAAAATACCTCCGTATTGGTATCCATACACGACGATGGCGAAGTTGAGGTGGCTCGGAAGGGAATTGTTGGAAGTCGTGTCAACCGAATTTCGGGATCGCTCCATGGAGTATTATGTGCGCAATAATTTCTTTCTTGTGCGATGCTCTAAGGATTATGTATAGAGATACGCATTGCAATCTGGTGTCACGACCATAAATGGGAAGATTGCCAAACCCGATACCATTATCCAGAACGGGGACCGTATTGAGTATGCCCCGGGATGCCCTCCCTCTTTACGCCCTAACGTTGACTTGCTGTGGCCGCCGTTTAGGAACGTTGTTCATCGGCACGAACCACCCGTCACCTCAACCCCAGTCAAGGTTCTCCTCCACGACGTCGAGCGACAGTTTATTGTGGTCGACAAGCCAGGCAGCATCGTTCGTTCGTTCGTCTGCCTCAATCAGCAGCTGCTTACAGCTGCCATCCTCTCATTCATTCTATCAGCCTGTGCACGCTTCTGGGAGATACTTCCGCAACACCCTTGTGGGAATTTTGGAGAATGACTTTGGTTACGAGAAAGTCTACAGTGCGTTCCAATACGTTCACGGGAATGCCGTGATCAGACGTCCGACTAATACCTCGTAGCTGTGAACAGATTGGATCGACTGACATCCGGTCTGATGATCATCCCCCTACATGTCGATCGGGCACGCGAACTCACGAGCGAGTTCATGGCTGGAACTGTGCAGAAGGAGTATGTCGCTCGTTGCAGAGGGGAGTTCCCAGCGTGAGTTCATACGTCATATTGTTCTATTCCACAATTGATCTCCATGTTAGTGAGGAAACAATCTGTGAGGAGCCACTGTTAACAGTTGATCGACAAATGGGACTCAACATTGTACACCCGGAAGGGAAGGTATGGATATGTATTAGCAGATCTTTTACTGGATTGAAACGATTCCCAGCCAGCCAAAACCATCATCAACCGCATTCACTATGATCCCATCACAGACAGCACGGTCGTGCGGTGTAAGTCACATCCCACCCTGAGGTACTCTTTCTGACCCCAATCTCAGGTCGACCACTAACTGGACGATGTAGGGTTTTCTTTTCAGAATTCGGGAATTTCTGTTAAATTCCCTACACAGCTCACCAAATAAGAGTACATCTACAATTTCTGGGTCATCCAATTGCCAACGATCCTGTGTACTCCGAGACCAAAATTTGGGTACGCCGGACCTCTCATAGAGAATTCTTGAAATTCATATATCTGTCAAGGGTGACAAATTGGGCAAAGGCGGCATAGATATCAAGCCGAGTGCGGAACGTTCTGCGCCATCGCCACCTCCCCATATGAAATCAGAAACCGAAGCTATAGGCAGTCCAGAGTCATTGGGCAAAACATTCACAATGCATGGTAAACAAGTTCCAGTAATACCAACTGCCAAGCTTCTTCCTCGCGAAACGGGTCAGGACATTGGCATGGGATCACCTGTGCCCTTGTCAAGCGAGGCAGTCGAAGTGATTACAAGGCTGCGGAATATGAAGGTGTGGGCAAGTGCTTATTTTTCTCCGTGTTTGTTTATGCGTTATGCAGGATGAAGACGAGGACTGGAGTCGTTGGCGAGACGTAGTTTTCCGTGCAAAAGGCGCACTGACACCACACGGCCTAGAGCTGAAACCGCCACCACCCTCAAATCGCAGGAAACGAGGCGGACACGCCAAATTTGTGGACGAAGTTCTAAATCAGAAGATGGACCTCGCTATTCCCGTTGTTGATGACTCTGGGACTGCATCACCTCTCGCCGCCTCAGCGGCGGCAGACTCTTCCAACGTCTTGACTCCAGATCATACAGCCGTACGGCCATCTCAATATTCAGACAACCAAGTGATGGAGAAAATAACCTTGATGGAGCCGCTGGAGACCTCCACTGCAATTGTCCAATCCGATAATTTATATTGTCCCGAATGTTACCTGCCCTTACATCCTGATCCTAAACCCGAAAGGTTGTATATCTTCTTGCATGCGCTAAAGTATACAACGGCCTTGGGTTCTTTCCAGACGGATATGCCTGAATGGGCGGCAGAGGGTTGGACCTGGGATCAAACGTGAAGCCTGATTGAACAAATAATCAATGTTCGAAATAATCCATGATCATTCGAGCACAGATAATAGAGTACATGGGCGCACAAACAAAACAGGTCACTGGATTTTCAAGCATGTCAGCGAATAATGCAGGCAAGTTGTGCTCAGGAATATTTACTTTAATAAATTTGGCCATGAATTTTCTGTACAGAGAAAATTTAAATGAATTCATTTGGAGTTGAGGAAGCAATACAAACTTGTGGAATTCCGTCCGTAGGAGATCGTTGACAAAGTGGCCCTGCCCTTTATCCCGCGTCGACATTGCCTGATTCTTGAAGATAAGATCTGTAGGAGTCATAGTCAGGATTGAGTTGTACGACATGAGGGTGCGTTACCATCGTCCCAGCGCCGCTTGACAGAGAATGTCCCTGGTACTGTCGTATTAACACCGCTAGGTACCTGTTGGCCTAGTGCAGCAGCCAAATTGAGCAAAGGGTTTCCTGTAGCAATTTCAGTCTCTCGAGCTGCAGCTTCTGTCGCCGACTGTTCTCTTTCTTGTCGTGCTTTCTCCTCCGCTCGTTCACGCTTGATCTTCTCCAACTCCCGTAGTAGTTCTGCCGTATCATCCTCTTCATCTTCAGAATCGTCAGAGTCATCATCACTAAGAACACGCAATATGAACAAATCAGAATAAATAAGAGCCACGCATGGACGTTACCTATCCCCTTTCTCCTTCTCCTTCCCCTTGCCAGCGCCTTCCGTTCCGTCACCCTTCTCCTCTTCCTCGTCGTCATCATCTTTATCCAGATCTATAGCCTCTTGAAGCAACTTTCGACGCTTGTTTGCTTCATCGTCCGCAGGACCTGCCTCTACAGGCAATGGTGGCTTCCCCTCTGCCTTCCTCTTCTTGTTTTTGGCCTCCTGCTCAGCAGCTAGAAGCTCTGCCCTGAGGTCTCGCTTCTTGACTTCTTCCGCTGACGTTTGCCCACTCTGTCTGAGAGTCGACAGAATGGTTATTCTTCGTAATCACAGTATGTAGCGAAAGTACACACCGAAACTTCAGCTTTGTATGCGCAGCCATGTCGCGCACAGAAAACTGGCGGGACCCTCCCTTAACATCTTTGGCTTGTGCCGGATCCCAGGTCGGTCTGTGGGCTGTAGACATGACGAGAAAATAGTAATAAAGTTTTGGTAGACTTGCTGTAGAGAGTTCAAGTTGACGAAGTGAGAAAAGGTACGTTCCAATTCAGGATCATCTTCCCAGCACGTGATGGCGCGTTTAGGCGCTTCAAGCTTCAAGTTTCGGGTGTTAATACATAATTATACAAAGTATTCTAATTTCGTCCACAGTTAATATAAAGTCGACCCCTATGACGATAGGATTCTTTTTTGGGATAAAAGAGCGTTGGACGTGGGTTTCATTAAGATCATATGACCGTTGACAATAGGTCGGCATCATAACGGGCTTGAGCATGAACTGCAGCAAGTCTTTCCTCGCGGATCTTAGCACGCATTTGGTGTGGAGGAGGATGAGGAGTAGCTTTCAAGATGTGCTTGTGCCGACGCTCAAGACGATCAAAGGATGCCTGTGATTTAGAATAGGTAAGTGTGACAAGGCCAAAATTTTCTGACCCACATCAAGCTTGGATGCAATATCGGAGAGCAACGTCCCGACACTGGAAAGCCGTTCTAAAAGTGTGTGCCTCAGAGCCTGCCCTGGTTTAGTCTTAGAGACAGACTGTCTGGCCCAAGAGACAAGGCTGAAGAGGTAATGTGTCAACGCTCTATAGTTCTTACATGGATATCCAAGGAGACTTACGCCTCTATTACCCGCACTCGTTCTTTGTATTTCTCGTACCATTCAAAGGAGTGCACCACCCATTGTTCGTGAGCAATGGAACGTTGGCGATGGAGACTGCGCTGAATAGCACGCAACCCGACTTCTAAATGTTGGGTATCCTGGTTGCAGGATTAGAAAAAGGAACCCTCGGATTGAGAAGATGGCGCACCGTTGACTTAAGGTCGTGCAATGTGTTGTTAACCAAATTGAGAGCATACCAAGCTGTCGTATGATTGGAAACATGTGGAGGACGTTCGCTCTTGCCGAAAAGATAAGTACTTTGGGTTTCCACGTTAGAGTGCGTGCCCGTACTGCCGCAGTCGGGAGAGGTGGAGCGACAATAAATTGCAGATAACTCCCTCGATCTCGGCACAGAAGTAGATGACCTGGAGGCAGGTGGGGGAAGTCCAAGCGAAGTACTTAGAGGCTGAGGGTATGTACTCCGAGTATCACTTATACGAGCATTTGCAATGTTTGATTGCGTGTCATCATCATCGGCCTCCTCAATATGGGCTGGGTGCCAATGACTTGAATGCCTAGTGGTCGATAGGCGGTTGGGAGTACTGACCATATCCACATCCCCGTTTTTGTCTTGTTCCGTAGTACTTGTGAAGAACACGGGTTCCGGCGTTAAATGCTGTTTATGAATTTGAGTGAAGATCTGGCGCCCAAGAATTCCGGGAGTTCGGCCTTGGCGATCTCTAGTGATCATGTGGTTGACATCGTTTGTAGCCTCAAGATCATTTCCCTCACTGGCTTGAAAATTCTCCTCCTCAGAATGGCTTTCGGCCAGGTGTTCAAACGCAGTATCTGTTTGAACCGAGAACCCATAGAGTGGAGCTGAAGCTATAAGCGATATGGTACTCCCTTCAACCGCGCTTCGGGAGCTAAAGAACCCTCCCGAAATATGAGGGTTAAATGAAGAAGCATGAGCGGAACTCCGTTCATCTGAATAATGGACTGAATTTTCAATGATAGCTATGCCGCCATGTGCCTCAAGAGAAACTTGTCGCTGAGACCGTTCGGATTTGGCGTTTTGTAGGTGATACACCATACTTGGATCAAGTATAGGAGTGGGAGGAGGCGTGGTATTTGATGGTAGGGGATCAGTGAGGATGTGTGCGAAGTTATCCTGATCCT
Source organism: Collybia mongolica (assembly GCA_013420905.1). Taxonomy (NCBI): domain Eukaryota; kingdom Fungi; phylum Basidiomycota; class Agaricomycetes; order Agaricales; family Clitocybaceae; genus Collybia; species Collybia mongolica. Next base: position 3,735,458 of record JAAXNY010000004.1, read on the forward strand.
CTCCAGAAAGCATGTCATGGTAAGACGTGTCTAGTTCTTCGTCGATAGAATCTCCATCAATTTCTCGTATGCGCCCATGGTAGACGTGGTGAACTCTACCAGATTCGTCCGTTTCCCATGAACTGGGTTTTTCGAATGTAGATGCATGGTAGGGTCTCTTTTGACATCGAAGGGATTCAGGGTATTCCAGATCAAGATGACTGTATTGGTGAGGGTCGTAAAATGATTCTGCATCCGAGCCTGCGTAGTACTGTCCAGAATATATCGCCGGGTTTGCAGACAGCATGCCAGTGCTGAAAATGTAATGTTCGTAATTCATGATGTGCAATGGAAAGAAAGGGGTGAGGCAAACGAAAGGACCATGGTCGAACGCTCATCCACTAGAATATTTAAAACATGACAAGACCTCATAACTGAACGCGGGTAACGTCGATGATGAGAACAAGAAAATCCCAATTGTAAGTTGCTTGGAGAAAAACAAGACGGTCTCAATGACGACAGTGACAGGATGTCGAGATATAATAGCATGGCACATATCGCGTAGAGAGTGAGAGTTACGGTGTGTGGGCGTCGAAGATGTTGATTGACATGTCCCAGTTCGGCACAAGGGCCCTTCGATGGCGAAGCTCGGGCTTTCCCTTGTTTGTAATTATAAGTCGATACTGTAACTCCATGGAACATGTATGCGGGCTGGATTGCAGATGCCCCCAAGAGCAGATATGAGGGTGAAGAGCAGCACATGACAATATTTGATTTCGGCGTCGATCGCAAGCCCCGGCCCGACCCGGGCCAACGCCACACAACGTTTGATACATGAACGCACCCACACTGAATTACTAGACTAGGAACCTCGAATCTCATTAGCGTTAATCAATCACGTTGAGCTCTGGTCTTAGTATCATCCCCTGCAATTACATATTAAATCCATTTTTTAAGCTAACCTGTTTTATTTCACTTAAAGACGCTGATTAGGATTCCATGTATCTTGAGGAGTAAGGTATTATTATTGGTATAATCATTGCCACATTACATGAAGTCATCATCAGACATTCAAAGCGACCATCGGTTGTTAAATGGATGTGGGGTGAGATTTGGTTTGAGTGTTCGACATAACAAGTTCAAAATTGTCAAACCAACAAGTACCCAACTTCCCCCTTCGGGTCCATCTACAATCATAAAAAGCGGCCTTATTAGTCTCAGAGACAGGGTGTTCATTGTGTGTGCTGAGACATGCTTTGCGTAACGATACTCGAGTCTGTCAAATGAGCGCTGTCGTGGGGTGTAAAATTTAACATAAGAATAAGAAAATAAAATACTGACATCAAGTTGCACCGTTATGTCTGACGACAAGTTACCTATAGCGGATAGCTGTTCCCAGGTTTGGGCTACAGCATATGGCTGAGCTGTTCCAGCATTAAGGTGTTCTGAAACTTTTTCAATTCGTTCAATCAAGCTGGGCACAAATCCTAAGCAATACGATGAAGGTGGATAATCCAGGGACTTACACCTCCATGGCCCGAACCCTATTCCAATACTTTGTGTACCATGTCTGAGATTCAGAGTGTAATTTCATACCACGAAAGGAATATCGGATTGGCGCCGGACTACGACACGGGCAGCCATGAGCTGTATTGAAACCATTATGCCCACCTCTGAACGATGCAAAGATGTGTAAGTCATGGGGAAATCCTAAGAGATAACAGTCATGCAAGGTTGACCTTAATAATACAGCTGAAATTGCAACCTATACATAACTTCAAACATGCCGAAGAGGGGAGATGCTGATGATACAATGTTGTCGATGCAACGTTCCAACGCGGGTTGGCCAGGGGAAATTTCAGGCAACGAGAGCTTAAAGGGGTTTTGCACTTCAGAAGGTCCTCTGACTTGGGAGTAGTCTTCAACATTTTGATCGGGCGGCGTGATTATAATCGTCGGAACTGCAACAGTGGGACCCCGCTGTTCTTCGGAGGCTACAGGAGACGTGCCCGCTATATTGAAGGTTGACTTGGGGGGCTCCAGTCTCCAGACATGCGGGCACCGTTCCTGTTGCTTCCTGGCGAGGACGGCGGCCTAAGGGGCGATGATTTGCCTCCTGGTATGACTGGGAACTTTGTTTTTGAGGGTGTATAGCGTGCTTGATGTCCGATCTTATGTGGGGAGGACTCCGAGGCACCTCTTTTTCTCTTATATGCGGACCCATAGCTTGAGTAGAATGATGTTGGGGCTGAAAAAGAGCTGCACGGCGTCGCAAATATTAACTTCCGTAACCAGTTCTTGGATCATCCAGATTCTCGCCAGCGAACTAAGAGTTTACATGAAATCCTGGGCGACGTCCTGACGTATCTTTACTCCGGTCACGAGTATGGGGTGTACCGGAGTTAGAACTACACCCAAAGTTCGAAGATATCCGTCGTGGGAGATGCCGGAGGAGGCTGGGCAACCACCGAGGTGCACGATCGGGGGCCTGTTGGGAAGTCTTCATAGAGAAAGCCAAATTGAATCTGGGTAATTGACGGCTTGCACCTGGGGAAGCTGCAATGTAAGGTGGATGTTGATGTGTGCTCAATGACAAGACGTGCAAGTACTTTTGTTCACTTAGTAACATCTCTCGGGGATGGGCGGTCGAGTGAGAACAATTAAGGAGGTACAACAAAGCACATTGTTACTGTTAGGAGCTGTTGAAATGGTGTTGCCCATCTTGGTATTTTCATAAATATGTGAGGGTCAGGTCTTCGGACCACGGTCTCTTGTCTCCTATGGACTCTTTAGTACATATCACGGACTATTATTATGATTATGGCCTCACTTACTTACCTATGGTCTCTTGTACTTACGGACTCCCTTCGACTTAGTCAAACGGACTCTATTTATTTACATCGGATAGTTCCGGCCATATATGGTGGCCGGTTAGCAGTTTGTACGACTTTGTCGAATCAACGCCAGTTTCGGGTCCTCGTTCGCTCGAAAACCTCTCGCTCACTCGCATTCTCTCGTAATTCTCGTCTAACGGCCTTGGACCGTGCCTTGCCCGTTACAGTTTGATTCGACCACCAAAAAACAAAAACCTCATAGCTATTTTTACTTGCTTCTTTAATTTTCTCCTTCGGGACATCTTCTACTGACGATGTCGAACAACATGCAACCCGATTGGGAATCGCCGCAGTGGGATGCCTCTCAGGGATCCAATCCTGCGCCAGGGCAGCCAGATCCGTCAGATCAGCCCCATCAGCAGCCTCCCACAGCCGCACCAACCTGGACTGACTTCGGCAACCTTGTCAATCAGTTTCACAGCCTCACTGACGTCGTGAGAGAGAGCCAGCAAACAATTGTTCAAACATCGCACTGAACTCATGACCAGGATTACCGCCATTCCTGTCCAACAATCAGTGCCAACTCCTGCACCAGCCCCAGCACCACAACCCAGCAATGACCCCATTGATCCGCTTAACCCACGGGGTGCGGCTCGCTTTCGAGAGCCAAAACCGTTCAAGGGCAAGCCTGATGATGTCGCGGCATTCCTTTTGGACATTGCAGATGCAATCAGGTTGTCGCGAGGCGTGCTACCAATGGATCAAGACAAATGCATCTACATGGCTTCCTTCTTTGACGAAGGAATAGCCAAACAATGGTATATTTCTGTCCGCCTCACTCAAGCTGACCTTCTTTCAAATTTTGAAGGTCTTTGCAAAGCATTCCAACAACACTTCGGCAACCCAAATGTCGCCACTTCCGCCAAGAACAAGATTGATGCCCTCTAGCAGACGGGTTCCATTGCGGCGTACACTGTGTGGTACTTCGAACTTCTCGTTCATGTTGACTGGAGCAAGCAGACCAAAATCGACACGTTCTACAGACGGCTGAAACCCGCCATGAAGGACATCATTTCCTACACCGCTGCCAATGCTCGCCCACATACATTCAAGAAATATGTTGATTTTGCCATTGACATTGACAACCGTGTGCACGAACATGAAGTTGAGCGCTGCCTCAAAGTGAAATCATCATCTTCCAACAAAAACACCTCTGCCCCTCATTCCAACACCACTCCCAACTACTCTGCTCCCTCTACATCATCGCTGTCGCCCGCGTTACCTGCTGGTGTGCCCATGGAGATCGACGCAATGAAAACCGTTAAACCTCGTGGCAAATTAACACCTGAGGAACGACAACACTGTCATGACCAGAATCTTTGCCTGTACTGCGGCGGGGCCAACCACAAGGCTACAGATTGCCCCAACATGCTGGAGGCTGTGAAGAAACGGTTCGCAAGCACCAAGACTTCTCCCTCGGGAAAAGTCTAACTGGAAGTTCCAACGTCCCTGGGCTTTCGGTTGATGAAGGGACACATCCTTCTGCTCTTCGAGAGCTGGAGCCCCGATTTGTCCGTACTACGGATGGATCATATATACCCTCTCGTCTCAATGTTCCTGCTTATAATTTCTCTTCTACCTCTCGTTTTGTTGCTAATCATTTCTTTATTTCTGTTTAACTTTGTTTCCCTAATAGGGCTCCCATTTTGATGTACACCATGGTTGACTGTGGCGCTACTAATTCTTGTATTTCTGAGCGCTTTGCGTCTCGTCATAACCTCCCTCGGCATCTCAAGGACATACCTGTTCCCATTATGGCAGTCGATGACAGGCCTATTGCATCTGGATTGATCACCCAAGATGTTTTCACTAACATTTCTGTAGGCTCCCACTCAGAAACTCGCGCCCTTGCTGTTGTCGCAGTCAGCTACCCAGTAATTTTGGGTCTCGACTGGCTTCAGGACCACAATCCCAGTATCAATTGGGCTGAGTCTCATCTCACACTCAACTGCTGTGGACTCACTCTGGCCAACCCCACCAAGGTGTACGCCAAGGGCTTCGGTCCTTCGCTACAGCCTGCCTTGTCTGTGCTACGCTCGATGTCGGCTGTTGGTTTAGGCTTCGGTCTATCTAACCCGATCCTCTTGCCCTCTCATCTTGTACCACCAACCTCCCCACCACCACCCTCCTCTTCACAGGAACCCCCTGAACCTCCCTTGAAACCTCGTACCTCTTTTCTCTCTGCTTTTGTCAGGATGAATGGCTTCAGTCGCTCTACCCCCTCACCTCTTGACCCCTTGTCTAATCCTCGTGACCCTCCCAAGATGCCAAATGTCAAGGTGGTCAGCCCCAAAAAAATTACTTGCCTTGCGAAAGGTGAGGAGGTGTGTTATCTCCATTTTCATGATTCCTCATCTCCCACTTTCATCAACTCGTTTGGCACTAACCCCCCTCCTCCTGAACCTGATGGGTCATCTGCATCTACTATGGATAGCCAGACTGACCCGGAGGAGGATTTTCATAAATTTGTTCCAGGTAAATATTGGCCTTGGGCTGATACGGTGTTCAACCCCCTGGAGTTTGACAAACTCCCTGAGCACCGACCCTTCGACATTGACATTGAGCTCAAAGAAGGGAAATCACCACCTTTTGGCCCTATCTATCACCTCATGCCAGCCGAACGCGAAGCCGTAGCTGAGTATGTCAACTCAAACCTCAAGCGTGGTCACATTTGTCATTCCACCTCCTTGGCTGGTGCCCCGGTACTTTTCATTCAGAAGAAAACCGGCAACATTTGACTTTGTGTCGACTTCTGTGGCTTAAATGCCATCACACGGAAAAATTGGTATCCTCTCCCTCTTGTTAATGACCTTCTCGATCGTGTTCAAGGCTGTAAAGTCTTCACGGTCATCGACTTGAAGTTGGCCTATAGTCACCTGCGCATTTGCGAAGGTGATGAGTGGAAAACTGCATTTCGCACCCATCTCGGCCTTTTTGAACATCTTGTTGTTCTGTATGGTCTTACTAATGCCCCAGCGGCATGGCAATCTTTCATTCAGGATGTCCTTTGGGACTTATTGGACATTGTTTGTGTTGTTTATCTTGATGACATTCTCATTTTCTCCAAAACTCAGGAGGAGCATGATCGGCATGTTGGATTGGTTCTCGATTGACTCCGTGACGCTCAGCTCTGTGCTAATTCGACCAAGTGGGAATTTGACCACACTGAGGTTGAATATTTGGGCTACATCATCAGTGCTGACAGCATTAAGATGAACCCCAAAAAGCTTGAAACCATTACAGAATGGCCAGAGCCCACAAAGGTTAAGGAATTACAGTCTTTTCTTGGTTTTACCAATTTTTATCGTCGTTTTATTGACAGATACTCTTGTTTAACTCTTCTGCTTACTGAACTTACCAAAAAATCTTCCAACTGGGATTTTTCAGGTGCAGCTCGAGACGCTTTCAATGCGTTGAAAGCTGAATTCACCAAATCTCCGGTTCTTGCCCACTTTGACCCACACCAACCTTGCACCCTCACCACGGACGCTTCAGATTTTGCCATCTCGGGTGTTCTTCAACAACCTGACAGCAACAGATTTCTCCATCTGGTTGCTTTTTACTCCAGAAAACTGTCACCAAGCGAAATCAACTACGATGTCCACGACAAAGAGCCCCTTGCTGTTGTTGATTCATTTCGTGACATGCGTGCTTGGGTTCTTGGTTCTCCAGTACCAATTTCGGTCATTTGTGACCACAAAAATCTTGAGTATTTCATGTCTGCTCAAATTCTCAACCGTCGTCAAGCACGATGGGCTATGTTTCTTTCCGATTTTATTTTTCGTCTCACATGGGGTCTGGGTCATGACAATGTCGCTGATGCTCCATTGCGACGCCTGGATTTTGTCCCTCAAAAGGGGGATGAGCACCTTGAAGCTCAATGTCAAGTGCTACTGACCAAGTCTCACACCAAGCATCTTTTCCCCTCAGATCCTTCTTCTTCGGCACCTATCCCTTCCATCACTACTCTCTCAATTGACAACTCGCACCTGCTAGACCGCTTCAAGAATGCCTTTCAGGAAGACACGGAATGGCGTAAAGCAATCGTCAGAGGTGACTTGGACTTCAAGATTGAAGGAGGCCTTGTGTTTCACGCAGGTCGACTTTATGTCCCACCGTCACTTCGAGCAGATGTCCTTGCGATCCGACATGATTCTGTCATTGGGGGTCATCCAGGTCGTAACCGCACCCTTGGCTCAGTTGCATGTGATTATTCATGGCCCGGCATGAACACTTATATCTGGCGCTACGTTGAAGCATGCGAGACGTGCCCCCAAATCAAAACTCCTCATCACAAACCCTTCGGTCTTCTCCAACCTCTCGACATTCCTTCTCGTCCCTGGCAATCCATTTCCATGGATTTCATTGTCAAACTCCCCGTTTCACATGGATATGACTCCATTTGGGTTGTTTGCGACTGCCTCATACGTGCCGCTCACTTTGTGACATGTAACAAGATGATCACTGCGCCCAACCTTGCATGGTTATTTTTAGATCGTATCTTCCGCCTTCACGGACTACTGAACTCGATCATCTCTGATTGTGGTTCCGTTTTCGTATCTAATTTCTGGCAAGCTCTCACCTCTCTTTTAAAAATTGACACTCGTACCTCCACAGCCTATCACCCTTAAACAGATGGTCTCACAGAGCGCACTAACCAAACGCTTGAGACTTATCTGTGTGCGTACTGCTCATATCAGCAGGACGACTGGGTTGATTACCTCCCTCTTGCGGAGTTTGCGTTCAACAACCTCGAGAACGCCTTCACTCGACAAACCCCATTTTTCGCTAACCTTGCTTTTCACCCCACCTTTGAACCACAGATTACAGAATGTTCAACTGTTCCTGCTGCTGAAGATCTTGTGCAACGGCTCAATCAAATCCACAAAGAACTTCGTGCCAAGTTGGAACATGCGCAGAAGATTCAAGCCCACTACTACAACCAACGACACCTTGCCGCCCCAGAGTTCAAGCAAGACCAACTCGTTTGGTTACTCTGTTGTAACATCAAGACTACCCATCCCTCCAACAAACTCGATCACCATTGTTTAGGTCCCTACCGTATTGCCAAGAAAATCGGTTCATCATCCTACCAACTCAACCTCCCTTCCTACCTCTCCCATCTCCACCCAGTCTTCCATGTTTCCCTCCTCGAGCCCTATCGTGATCCTTCCCTCTTCCGTCCTCATGCTTCGCCCGAACCCTTCAAACTCGCCGACAATCCCGCACTTTCCATTCAAACAATCCACGATGCTCAAAAAATCAGTCACCGCTATGAATATTTCGTATGATGGAAAAATCTTCCAGAGTCCGAAAATTCATGGATTCCTCTCTCCGACATTCCTACCTCCCAGAATGAACTCCTCGATCGCTTTCACCGTCATCACCCTCGTGCTCCTCATCCTCACACTCTCGTTATTAATCAATCATTTTCTATTCCTATACCTACCAACACTCCTTCCGTTTCTACTGAACTAACTCCTCAGACTTCTTCCCCTCACACAGATCTCGTGCTTGCCGTACCTCAAACCCCACTCGCTCCTGCACCTCCCGCTGCTGCTCTGCCCGCTCCTACCATCCCTGTCGCTGCCACTCGTCCTGCCTCGCCTCCCGCTGTACGTCAGAGATTTAGATCTGAGTATGAGCCTCCCATCCAGACCATGACCTGCACTGGTTGTGTGTCGAAAGCTGCTCAATGCTACGACCCCAGGATACCTAATCGGTAGCCTGATGCACATGTTTTCTCCTCAAAAGGGGGATAATGTGAGGGTCAGGTCTTCGGACCATGGTCTCTTGTCTCCTATGGACTCTTTAGTACATATCACGGACTATTATTATGATTATGGCCTCACTTACTTACCTATGGTCTCTTGTACTTACGGACTCCCTTCGACTTAGTCAAACGGACTCTATTTATTTACATCAGATAGTTCCGGCCATATATGGTGGCCGGTTAGCAGTTTGTACGACTTTGTCGAATCAACGCCAGTTTCGGGTCCTCGTTCGCTCGAAAACCTCTCGCTCACTCGCATTCTCTCGAAAACCTCTCGCTCACTCGCATTCTCTCGTAATTCTCGTCTAACGGCCTTGGACCGTGCCTTGCCCGTTACAAAATAGCGGGTGACTTCGTCACGATATATCCTAGGTGAGATGCCTATCGTTTATCGTAACCTTCACAAGTGGCAATGAAATGTGATTCCGGTGAAATTCAACGACTCGGAGCAGTCGCTGTTAAATCACGGTTTGGACGTCAGGCTGTCGTCAGTCAATAGGAGTGGAAAAAGAGAACGCGTGTCCTTTACATAAAGATCTCAACTTCAAATTCTGAAAAACCTCTTCCTCACGAATTCTCATGATCACCGTTATCTACACCAAGTATGAACGCATTTCCTACCCTTTGTACGATGGCAAGTTACAGCGTAAAAGCCCATGAGCTTACGACTGCGATTTTCCCGAAACGGAGACTCAGAGTGTATGGCAGTCGCTTGGTTAAAGTTGGTCAAGACGATGACAGCAAAGTCTCCAAGGATTCTTGCGACTCATTTGGATTCCTAGTGCGGTATCGCCAGAGGATCAAAGCATGTTAGTTACAAAACAATTATTCATTGCTATCCTGGAGCCCTGTACAACAGAGGGTGGATGAGATTAGCAATGGGAAGCAATAAAATTAAGGGCTTGCCGCTGGCTCTGACATGAGTGGCAATTATTATTATTGTCAGCAATCCTATATTACTCTTTGCGAAGCACGGCTGCCACGCCCATCATGTGCTTATTCATCTCTATGCTAGGTCGTGTGAGATGGGAGGGGGGATGATCGTATCAAACGCCAAACGTACGACACATGCATGTAGTACGGAAGCCCTCTATTACTAGATGAGACCATGCTGATATTTCTTGCATAGGCGCGTTCGTGACCGACATCCATCCTGTAAACTGGCTTTCCTCAATAACAACCTTGCACCATTTCAAGTTGTAAGCAATTATCAATAAAAACCATTTAACTTATCGCTATTTGATACATAAGAACCATCGGACAAGTTTTGATCTCGGTAAAACAAAATGCCGGAGGTCATGCTACCAGAGATGTGCGTCGTCCATTGCGGTACGCGTGGTAGTCGCGTCGTAGGGCGGCACGCCGAGCTTTCCCTTCTGCCCATTGGGTTTTAAAGGTTTCACTTTTTGCGTGTTCAGCCGTCCTGATCCGCTGGGCCTCGGCGTGGGCTTCCGTGATCTTCGAATGCAGGTAACGAACCCGAATTCGGTCGAACAGTGCCTGTGGGCTTTTAGGTTTGGTTCTTGGAAGGGAAACCGGAGGAGAACACACATTGAATCTGACATCAAGGTCTAGGAACTTTGATTCATATTCTTGGAGTTTGTCCACCGACCTTTTTATTAGCTTTGATGTCGTCCGATGGGTTCGAACATGATTTTCAAATTTACAAAATTTGTGGATAGTCCTGTGAGCGGGCCCGTACGTCAGATAGGTTGATCGATTCCATGATAGTGAATATCCGAACCTCTGAAGAGAAGCTAGCCTCTCGTTATATTTTAGATGGGACGTTTGCGATCCTGTCCGCCATTGGTCTTCGCTAAATCGGGACCGTCGGGTCAAAGAAGCTTTGACAGCCAGTAGGGAAACTTTGATGCGATCGCACGCATCGACGTTGGAGTGGACGTCAAAGAGGTTATTCGCGATGGTGAATGCCTACTGAATTGATGAGTAACGTAACATGGTAGAACGGGCAGACCTGCCAAGGACAAACTATCCACGCAGGTCAAGGCTATATCCACAAAGTGCAGGTTAGACGTGAGAACGTCGGCGTCTGGCGGCCCAGCTAGCGGTGGTGAGGTGAAATACAAGGAAGAAAGTGTCCGAGACGGGCCGCCGATGCCCCGTACACTACCACCTGTACTCGCACTACGTAGCATCTCTACGGTCCTCGGCATCGGTTGTGGGGGTGGTGTCGTAGCACTGGGCAGAGGCTCAGTGATCCTCATGGGGCCTACATAGCTTAAGACCTGATTATGGATCCCATGAGGTACTGGTGAGGTGGTAGCTTCGTATACATCGTGGTTAATTTCTTCAAGTTTGCCACCCTCCACGCGGCGATAGCCTCCGAGTTCATCCTGTTGCCACCCACCCTCGATGGTGTAGCCTTGGATAGCCCTGCGAGTAGGCTGTGGCGTGCTTGTCCTTGTATATGGTGAACCCCAGTGGCCGGATGACGCACCGGCTTCTGAGAACCCCGTATTGCGCAGACCGAGGGGGTTGTTTCTGCTGTATTGGATGTACGTCGTTTGATTTTGCTGTGGAGGGACTTGTGACGAATCGATATGAATTTCGGCGTTAGGTTCGTAAGGTTGAATAGTCGTTCCTATATTGTGAAGTGCCAGTGGCGTCGTAGCAATAGATGATAAGCCGTATCTTGAAGTCATCTTTGATTGGCGTGTATGAAAATAGAGAGTAACCCGGTATGAAAGGAAGAAAATAAGCAGCTGTGTCCACGTCAGCAACCAATATAAGTTAAAGTAGGCAACCAAAGCCACAAGCCACTTTACCAACGCGCATCTTGCGCGTAAACCTAAGAAGAGAGTGTCCTCAGTTTCCTTTGTCGCAAAGGAAGAAGAAAGAAGGTCACCATGGCCTGTGGGGGATGGAGAAACGCGTCTGAGCGATTGTCAAGTGGATCCATCAACAACAGTTCCTCGAAACAAGGCACCCTTAACTCGGTTAACAACCACCCTTAAACCAAACAAGGTCATCTTCGAATCCCTTGACGCAATTCTGATGTCCAATTTGACAGCATATGGTTGAATTATCAGTATAACAAAAATTCCCCTCCAGCAGTAAGCGGTATGATAGGTACATCTCTGTAGGATAAACCTACATACATGAGTTATTGAAGTCAAATTACATGCATAAAAAGTAATACATTCCCTGGTCTTCGTATCACCAGCTGAAAATTACCTGAAAAGAATTGAGTGACTAGAAGGTGATCAAGGAGGGAGGAAGAAGGATGCGTGAGGGTACAAAAAGGTCCTAAAATCCTCGTGTCCTCCGAGAAGTAAGACTTCAACGGATGACTCGTTTTCGTATTGTAAGTTGACCGAAAGGCATATTGTAGCAACAGCGATCACTGCAGAATAAATGAGAAAAGATGTTGTCAGTAAGGCCGGGGAAATTCACTTACCAGTCTAAAATAAACAAACAAAATTACTTGGGAATACATGTCTTCCTTCTTCTCTTCTAGCCTCATCCAGCAACTCCCCACTCCACCAGCCATCATCTGGAGTATCTGTGACAGCGATGACATCTCCGGCCTGAAAATCAAACTCCTCATCAATAGTTGCTGTGTAATCGTACAGGGCTTTTACTGGAATACCGATAAGTATCCGTAGGGGAAAAACTCTATCAAATAGAAGCGCATACCGTAAAATAGGATGCCACCGGTGTCCTCTGTTGGGGGAGGCGGCGAGGGAGGAGTCGGCATAGGCGGATGTTCTGTGGGGCGCGTAGCAGGGGTAGGCAGCGGGCCCGACTTACGACGACCTGACGGTGAGCGATGAGGAGGAGGGATATGGGGCGATGGAGGTGATGGAGGCAGAGTGTTAGGGGGGCCTAATACGGGCGGATGAAACCTGGGCGGGTTGGTATCTATGGTTTGCAGACGATCAGGTTGCTGGAGAGATGGTGGCGGGGAGTGGTTGCTGCTCTGGTTGTTGTCATGATTAGTCTGCGTCCATGCTTGGCCGTTGGTTGTTAAAGCGTGTGGCGACGATGGGTTATGGTGTCCATTGAGTTGTGGTGCGACGGAGTCCAGCGGATCAACAACCTCTGGTTGGTCGGGGATAAGGGTAGATGGTTGTGGTCGACGCGATACGCGCTGAAATTGCGCAGGCCGTGTGACAGGAGTGGAAAGAGCTGGCATCTCCTGACCATTGAAAGGCACAAAGACTGGTGGACCTACGATCACGTCTCCTGTGCCATAGTCGACAACGAAATGTTCAACATCTATTATAGCTTCTAAATTGTCGAGGACCGTTCGCATCCTTTCGCAAGACTAGATGAAATGTAAGTCAGAGAAATGAGGATAGGGTGTGTTATTTACCTCGTCATCGGCGACGCATAGTATTGATACAGCGTTGGCGTATGTCCAGAGAATATCCTTCATGAAATCCACCCGTTCCTCCTCCAGATCTTGGCAGGAATCACAAAATTCTTTCCATTCCATCTCCCAGCCTGGCAATATCTCCATCAGTGTTCGACTGAAATTCACAAAGTCCTTCTCATTAGCTGCAACTGTCTGCTGCGCCCTCTTCAACTTGAGCTGAAGCCGCTCCAAATCCTTCCCTTGTGAAAAGCTGATTTGCTGTGTATAGGAAGTAATGCGGGAACAATCTCCTTCATATTTCTCTCGGGCTTTGGCAACGAATGATTCATGAGACTGCTTGACTTTGAATCTTTTCTCGACCGCTGCCTGAACATTGCGGTGGTGGTTGACCTGTTTAGCATGCTGACGAGATGTGGGACTCTCAAGTTCAGATCGGATGCGAGCAGCAAGCTCCATATGCTGCGCCGCCTGGCTCTCGGTTTCGCGACGGAGGGTATCAAGGGAGCGGCGCAGGTCACTGATCATCAGAAGCCAATGAGCTGGATCGAAGTCTTATGGCAAGTTACACACCCTGTCTCATCACTGCCCAACGTAGACTTGGCTAGAGTCGCTAGGCGTGTAGCGTACTGATCCTCAATAGCGGCTCTGATCACTGGGAAATAAGACCGAACGTCCAGTTTTGACCCAAGATCGTCCACATACCGCTCGTTCCAAAAACTTTTCAGTTCGTCAGTCGTCTTCGTCGCCCCCCGCATCCGTGAAAGCAAGATATTGACACCGTCATCTCCGGGTCCCCAGAATGAATTGCAGAAATCAGTAGAGCGATTGCTGCCGTATTGATCTTCGACAGGCGACCGTGCGTCGCCATATCTAGAAAGTGAGTCAGACGTGTGGTGCTGGGCTAGAGCAGCCATCTTGCGTGTGTCCTGAGCAAAGATGTCGTAGTTAGAGAGAAAGTCAGGAAAGATGGCTGTGTGAATGACTGGTGGTGACAGATATTGATGATGATGTACGACCGTGCGGTATATGGACAGATAACCGGTCCAAACATTTAAACGCTCAGTAAACTCATTTGGGAAAACATCCGAACCTGAGTGCAGGACCGCCCTCAGAACTACCCTTCTTCGAGCCGTACTCCAGATTCCAGCGTTAGAAGATGACTGCACTAAACATATTGTAACACTAGTACTTATAAGGAGCCTAAAAGATAATTATTTGATAATAGTCACAATCATCACCAATTCATTATTTGAACCCTTTCTCACATCACGTCGTCTTCGACTTCATTTTCTCGAAACCGGAATATGCGACCAATCGGGCCAGCGAAAGGAGCGATGGGGCTGTGGCAGCGACAGCAAAAGGCTTGATCGACCGAAAATCACTCGGCGAATCCAATGGTTTCTGCACATGGCATTGATTTCACCCGCACAGCCCGTTGCGAACCTATGCCATCACCTATGGCGGCTGAGGCATGAGGTCTGAGGAGCCATGCGCGATCAACCCCACTGTCTAATACCTTTCCGGATGGAACCCCACATTGACGGCAACCGGTGGATTTTTGTGTCCGCTGTTCAAAGCACCATCGAGAACAGCGAGCCTAGCACGGCTCGGAACCTGAGAAAGTCAGAAGCTTGAGCTCCTAAACGTACCCGAAGCCGTCTATTCTTAAGCAGAACACGACGGGGGATGTTTTTACCAGGCTCCCGGATGTATATTTATCCATGCCGAATCCACTTGGAATCTCCATGGCATAGATGTTCAGAACGTTTCTGTGGTCAAAGACTGACATGTTCCATCACATCAGGGAGCATGTGCGACGCTAGAAGGTCCCGTTCCTGCATCAATTCTGGAACTACTTGACTCTACTTCTGTTCTATCGAAAACTTCACCATTCGAGGGGGTTACTTTTTCTGCAACCAAACAACAAGGTGCTGATAGTCGCAGGCGTATTCATCGCTACCCTTCAGGACGTCCCCTATGTTAGCGTCGATATCAACTGATCTGAAACCCGTTCGACTCTTTCAGAATACGTTTACAGAGCCATACCGAGTTCCTATGGTTCAGACCGATGTTTTCTGAGGTCCTTTAGGGCGAGTACTGCAACAGATGCGCTGAAGATGTAGGTATTTTGAATACTAGACATGAATTGTATACGTCATAATTTCAGTACACAACATGACCTTTGTTAGTATTTTTTTGCACGGTCGGATTCTTGAGGGGTTTTCAATATTTGGATCGTTAGATAGTATGCGCAGGCCTTACAGATTGATGTGAGGGTCAGGTCTTCGGACCACAGTCTCTTGTCTCCTATGGACTCTTTAGTACATATCACGGACTATTATTATGATTATTGCCTCACTTACTTACCTATGGTCTCTCGTACTTACGGACTCCCTTCGACTTAGTCAAACGGACTCTGATTATTTACATCGGATAGTTCCGGCCATATATGGTGGCCGGTTAGCAGTTTGTAGGACTTCGTGGAATCAACGCCAGTTTCGGGTCCTCGTTCGCTCGAAAACCTCTCGCTCACTCGCATTCTCTCGTAATTCTCGTCTAACGGCCTTGGACCGTGCCTTGCCCGTTACAGTTTGATTCCACCACCAAAAAACAAAAAACCTCGTAGCTATTTTTACTTGCTTCTTTAATTTTCTCCTTCGGGACATCTTCTACTGACGATGTCGAACAACATGCAACACGATTGGGAATCGCCGCAGTTGGATGCCTCTCAGGGATCCAACCCTGCGCCAGGGCAGCCAGATCCGTCAGATCAGCCCCATCAGCAGCCTCCCACAGCTGCACCAACCTGGACTGACTTCGGCAACCTTGTCAATCAGTTTCACAGCCTCACTGACGTCGTGAGAGAGAGCCAGCAAACAATTGTTCAAACGTCGCACGTGCTCACTGAACTCATGACCAGGATTACCGCCATTCCTGTCCAACAATCAGCGCCAACTCCTGCACCAGACCCAGCACCACAACCCAGCAACGACCCCATCGATCCGCTTAACCCACGGGGTGCGGCTCGCTTTCGAGAGCCAAAGCCGTTCAAGGGCAAGCCCGATGATGTCGCAGCGTTCCTTTTAGACATTGCAGACGCAATCAGGTTGTCGCGAGGTGCGCTACCAACGAATCAAGACAAATGCATCTACATGGCTTCCTTCTTCGACGAAGGAATAGCCAAACAATGGTATATTTCTGTCCGCCTCACTCAAGCTGACCTTCTTTCAAATTTTGAAGGTTTTTGCGAAGCGTTCCAACAACACTTCGGCAACCCAAACGTCGCCACTTCCGCCAAGAACAAGATTGATGCCCTCCAGCAGACGGGTTCCGTTGCGGCGTACGCTGCGCGGTACTTCGAACTTCTCGTTCATGTCGACTGGAGCGAGCAAACCAAAATCGACACGTTCTACAGACGGCTGAAACCCGCCGTGAAGGACATCATTTCCTACACCGCCGCCAATGCTCGCCCACGTACATTCAAGAAATATGTTGATTTCGCCATTGACATCGACAACTGTGTGCATGAACGCGAAGTCGAGCGCCGCCTCGAAGCAAAATCATCATCTTCCAACAAAAACACCTCCGCCCCTCGTTCCAACACCACTCCCAACTACTCTGCTCCCTCTACATCATTGCCGTCGCCCGCATTACCTGCTGGTGTGCCCATGGAGATCGACGCGACGAAAACCGTTAAACCTCGCGGCAAATTAACACCCGAGGAACGACAACGCCGTCGTGACCAGAATCTTTGCCTGTACTGCGGCGGGGCCAACCACAAGGCTACGGATTGCCCCAACATGCCGGAGGCGGCGAAGAAACGGTTCGCAAGCACCAAGACTTCTCCCTCGGGAAAAGTCTAACTGGAAGTTCCAACGTCCCTGGGCTTTCGGTTGATGAAGGGACACATCCTTCTGCTCTTCGAGAGCCAGAGCCCCGATTCGTCCGTACTACGGATGGATCATATATACCCTCTCGTCTCAATGTTCCTACTTATATTTTCTCTTCTACCTCTCGTTTCGTTGCTAATCATTTCTTTATTTCTGTTCAACTTTGTTTCCCTAAAAGGGCTCCCATTTCGACGTACGCCATGGTTGACTGTGGCGCTACTAATTCTTGTATTTCCGAGCGCTTTGCGTCTCGTCATAACCTCCCTCGGCGTCTCAAGGACGTACCTGTTCCCATTATGGCGGTCGATGACCGGCCTATTGCATCTGGATTGATCACCCAAGATGTTTTCGCTAACATGTCTGTAGGCTCCCACTCAGAAACTCGGGCCCTCGCTGTTGTCGCAGTCAGCTACCCAGTAATTTTGGGTCTCGACTGGCTTCAGGACCACAATCCCAGTATCAATTGGGCTGAGTCTCATCTCACGCTCAACTGCTGTGGACTCACTCCGGCCAACCCCACCAAGGTGTACGCCAAGGGCTTCGGTCCTTCGCTACAGCCTGCCTTGTCTGCGCTACGCTCGATGTCGGCTGTTGGTTTAGGCTTCGGTCTATCTAACCCGATCCTCTCGCCCTCTCACCTTGTACCACCAACCTCCCCACCACCACCCTCCTCTTCACAGGAACCCCCTGAACCTCCCTCGAAACCTCGTACCTCTTTTCTCTCTGCTTTCGTCGGGATAAATGGCTTCGGTCGCTCTACCCCCTCGCCTCTTGACCCCTCGTCTAATCCTCGTGACCCTCCCGAGATGCCAAATGTCAAGGTGGTCAGCCCCAAAAAATTTACTCGCCTTGCGAAAGGCGAGGAGGTGTGTTATCTCCGTTTTCATGATTCCTCATCTCCCACTTTCATCAACTCGTTTGGCACTAACCCCCCTCCTCCTGAACCTGATGGGTCATCTGCACCTACTATGGATAGCCAGACTGACCCGGAGGAGGATTTTCGCAAATTTGTTCCAGGTAAATATTGGCCTTGGGCTGATACGGTGTTCAACCCCCTGGAGTTCGACAAACTCCCTGAGCACCGACCCTTTGACATCGACATCGAGCTCGAAGAAGGGAAATCACCACCTTTTGGCCCTATCTATCGCCTCACACCAGCCGAACGCGAAGCCGTAGCTGAGTATGTCAACTCAAACCTCAAGCGCGGTCACATTCGTCGTTCCACCTCCTCGGCTGGTGCCCCGGTACTTTTCATTCGGAAGAAAACCGGCAACATTCGACTTTGTGTCGACTTCCGTGGCTTAAATGCCATCACACGAAAAAATCGGTATCCTCTCCCTCTCGTTAATGACCTTCTCGATCGTGTTCAAGGCTGTAAAGTCTTCACAGTCATTGACTTGAAGTCGGCCTATAGTCACCTGCGCATTCGCGAAGGTGATGAGTGGAAAACTGCATTTCGCACCCATCTCGGCCTTTTCGAACATCTTGTTGTTCCGTATGGTCTTACTAATGCCCCAGCGGCATGGCAATCTTTCATTCAGGATGTCCTTCGGGACTTATTGGACATTGTTTGTGTTGTTTATCTCGATGACATTCTCATTTTCTCCAAAACTCAGGAGGAGCATGATCGGCATGTTGGATTGGTTCTCGATCGACTCCGTGACGCTCAGCTCTGTGCTAATGTGACCAAGTGCGAATTTGACCGCACTGAGGTTGAATATTTGGGCTACATCATCAGTGCTGACGGCATTAAGATGAACCCCAAAAAGCTTGAAACCATTACGGAATGGCCAGAGCCCACAAAGGTTAAGGAATTACAGTCTTTTCTTGGTTTTACCAATTTTTATCGTCGTTTTATCGACGGATACTCTCGTTTAACTCTTCCGCTTACTGAACTTACCAAAAAATCTTCCACCTGGGATTTTTCAGGTGCAGCTCGAGATGCTTTCAATGCGTTGAAAGCTGAATTCACCAAATCTCCGGTTCTCGCCCACTTTGACCCACACCAACCTTGCACCCTCGCCACGGACGCTTCAGATTTCGCCATCTCGGGTGTTCTTCAACAACCTGACAGTGACGGATATCTACATCTGGTTGCTTTTTACTCCAGAAAACTGTCACCAAGCGAAATCAACTACGATGTCCACGACAAAGAGCTCCTTGCTGTCGTTGATTCATTTCGTGACATGCGTGCTTGGGTTCTTGGCTCTCCGGTACCAATTTCGGTCATTTGTGACCACAAAAATCTTGAGTATTTCATGTCTTCTCAAATTCTCAACCGTCGTCAAGCACGATGGGCTATGTTTCTTTCTGATTTTGATTTTCGTCTCACATGGGGTCCGGGTCATGACAATGTCGCTGATGCTCCATCGCGACGCCCGGATTTCATCCCTCAAAAGGGGGATGAGCACCTTGAAGCTCAACGTCAAGTACTACTGACCAAGTCTCACACCGAGCATCTTATCCCCTCAGATCCTTCTTCTTCGGCACCTATCCCTTCCATCAGCACCCTCACTACTCTCTCAATCGACAACTCGCACCTGCTAGACCGCTTCAAGAATGCCTTTCAGGAAGACACGGAATGGCGTAAAGCGATCGTCAGAGGTGACTCGGACTTCAAGATCGAAGGAGGCCTTGTGTTTCACGCAGGTCGACTTTATGTCCCACCGTCACTTCGAGCAGATGTCCTTGCGATCCGACATGATTCCGTCATTGGGGGTCATCCAGGTCGTAACCGCACCCTCAGCTCAGTCGCGCGTGATTATTCATGGCCCGGCATGAACACTTACATCCGGCGCTACGTTGAAGCATGTGAGACGTGCCCCCGAATCAAAACTCCTCGTCACAAACCCTTCGGTCTTCTCCAACCTCTCGACATTCCTTCTCGTCCCTGGCAATCCATTTCCATGGATTTCATAGTCAAACTCCCCGTTTCACATGGATATGACTCCATTTGGGTTGTTTGCGACCGCCTCACACGCGCCGCTCACTTTGTGACGTGTAACGAGACGATCACTGCGCCCGACCTCGCATGGTTGTTTTTAGATCGTATCTTCCGCCTTCACGGACTACCGAACTCGATCATCTCTGATCGTGGTTCCGTTTTCGTATCTAATTTCTGGCAAGCTCTCACCTCTCTTTTAAAAATTGACACTCGTACCTCCACAGCCTATCACCCTCAAACGGATGGTCTCACAGAGCGCACTAACCAAACGCTCGAGACTTATCTGCGTGCGTACTGCTCATATCAGCAGGACGACTGGGTAGATTACCTCCCTCTTGCGGAGTTCGCGTTCAACAACCTCGAGAACGCCTCCACTCGACAAACCCCATTTTTCGCTAACCTTGCTTTTCACCCCACCTTTGAACCACAGATTACGGAACGTTCAACTGTTCCCGCTGCCGAAGATCTCGCGCAACGGCTCAGTCAAATCCACGAAGAACTTCGTGCCGAGTTGGAACACGCGCAGAAGATTCAAGCCCACCACTACAACCAACGACACCTCGCCGCCCCGGAGTTCAAGCAAGACCAACTCGTTTGGTTGCTCCGTCGTAACATCAAGACTACCCGTCCCTCCAACAAACTCGATCACCGTCGTTTAGGTCCCTACCGTATCGCCAAGAAAATCGGTTCATCATCCTACCAACTCAACCTCCCTTCCTACCTCTCCCGTCTCCACCCAGTCTTCCATGTTTCCCTCCTCGAACCCTATCGTGATCCTTCCCTCTTCCGTCCTCATGCTTCCCCCGAACCCTTCGAACTCGCCGACGATCCCGCACTTTCCATTCAAACAATCCACGATGCTCGAAAAATCGGTCATCGCTATGAATATTTCGTACGATGGAAAAATCTCCCAGAGTCCGAAAATGCATGGATCCCTCTCTCCGACATTCCTACCTCCCAGAATGAACTCCTCGATCGCTTTCACCGTCGTCACCCACGTGCTCCTCGTCCTCACACTCTCGTTATTAATCAATCATTTTCTATTCCTATACCTACCGACACTCCTTCCGTTTCTACTGAACTAACTCCTCAGACTTCTTCCCCTCACACAGATCCCGTGCTTGCCGTGCCTCAAACCCCGCTCGCTCCCGCGCCTCCCGCTGCCGCTCTGCCCGTTCCTACCATCCCTGTCACTGCCGCTCGTCCTGCCTCGCCTCCCGCCGTACGTCAGAGATTGAGATCTGAGTACGAGCCTCCCATCCAGACCACGACCCGCACTGGTCGTGTGTCGAAAGCCGCTCAACGCTACGACCCCAGGATACCTAATCGGTAGCCTGACGCGCATGTTTTCTCCTCAAAAGGGGGATAATGTGAGGGTCAGGTCTTCGGACCACAGTCTCTTGTCTCCTATGGACTCTTTAGTACATATCACGGACTATTATTATGATTATTGCCTCACTTACTTACCTATGGTCTCTCGTACTTACGGACTCCCTTCGACTTAGTCAAACGGACTCTGATTATTTACATCGGATAGTTCCGGCCATATATGGTGGCCGGTTAGCAGTTTGTAGGACTTCGTGGAATCAACGCCAGTTTCGGGTCCTCGTTCGCTCGAAAACCTCTCGCTCACTCGCATTCTCTCGTAATTCTCGTCTAACGGCCTTGGACCGTGCCTTGCCCGTTACAATTGACGGGAGACGCGTCCGAGTCGAAAAGTGGCGCGTATCATCACGTGTCATGTGCACATTGCTAATGACTTTCGATCCTAATAGCAAACACTAGAAGAAACCTGAATTAAATAATTCACGAATCAATTTGCCTTATTACCGTCCACCGTAAACAGTGAATATTGAACATGCCAAGAGACAGAGAACGTGTGCATTCGAGGTCCCGTTCACGTTCCAGGCGGAGGAGCGTCTCTCCAAGGAGAAGGGATGTCGATTCTCCGAAGCGGGCAGGTCGTTATGATGATTCTCCACGGCACGAATCGCGGAAGCGACATGCTCAGGACGATCGCCCCCGGTACCATGACGATATCACTGGTGCTGGCACAAGTTCCAGCTCACAGAGGCGGAGAAGCCGTAGTCTGGGCGAGAGGGTGAAGAGGAGGAGCAGGAGTCGGAGTCGGAGCCCTACAAGTAAACGGAGGAGGAGGTCACGGAGTGACTCGAGGGATAGGGACAGGGAAAAGCGGAGGTCACCGTCGCGGACGCGGTCGAGAGAACGAAGTGGAAAAACGCGCGAGAGGGACAGGTCTATGTCGACTTCGTCTGGGGATGAGCATTCGAGTTCAAGGAGGAAGAGGGAGAAACGAAAGGAAAAAGAAAGGAGGAAGGAGAAGAAGAAGGAGAAGAAAGAAAAAGTAAGTTCAATCTCGTTTCGCAACAACCAGTCTGTGACTGGCTGCCCCTAGAAGAAATTAGCCGCTAGTTCAACCCCGCAGTGGGGAAAGTACGGGATCATCTCAGACGCTGAGTGAGTCAAACGTGAACCTTCTTTAGCTCACCCACCACTAATATGGTTCTACAGCATATTCCTCAAAAGCCCCGAATTCCACGCATGGTTGGTCGAAGAACGGAAGATCAATCCAGAAACGATATCGAAGGAGCAGAACAAAAAGGAGTTTGCCAGATATGTAGAAGATTTTAATACAGGTGTGGTTGCTCTCCGCCGCCTGTTGCAGGAAACCTCATTTTCGTGTTATAGCAACCTTGCCACACGAAAAATACTACCATATGGAAGCGTATGAACGGCGGATGTCCGCATTGCGTCAGGGAGAGTTTGTACCGCCTCCAGACGATTCTTACGACCCCCAACTCGATATGAAGGCCATCAGTGGCGCACACAAGAAGAAGGTCGTCGAACACGAGAGTTATCTGAGCAAAGATCAACTTCAAGAGCTAAGGAAAGTCCAGCACGAGAGAATCGAGGTGTGTTGTATATCATTCTGGGAGCCCATATAATGCTAACGGCTCGCCAAGGCTGGAAAGATGAAATTGCTGGGTATGGACGTCAAGCAGAATATGGGCGTGAGGATGGATGGAACGATGTTCGACGGTTGAATTATATATCTATTCAACGACCTACCAGCACTCAATGTACACATATGGACAAGGAGAACATAACGCACTTATTGCGCGCCTTACTTCGATGTTTGTTAGATTATTTCGGGGTAATAAGCAATCCAACGACTAGAAACATGATTACGAGAGCAAAAGTAAGTAATTCATAACTGTGTAAACACGATCAAGGATTGATTCATGTAACTCACGTTGGAAATCAAAGATATCCCTTGACATTACATCTAAACATTCTCGAGGATGATTCAAACGCTCAAACTAAAGAGTGGTAAGCTTGAACCGTCCAAGGTTACTCGAACATTTTCAATATCAAACACTTGCTCTGAAGCTGTACCTGGAGACAGAACCCATTTCCAGTGATGCCACACAGTGGGTATGGAATAGGACTCCCTACTTTTTCTTTAGCATGAACAACTTTACCTAAGGTGGTGAGTTCGGCTGGTCAGAAATAAAGATAAAAAAAAATTAAGTAATGGGTGGAAGTTGTTGGTCTTCGTTCATGCACTGCCAGACTGCCTATTGTCCTTGTTGACCTCATTGTAATGAAGTCATCTGTAAAACGGGTCAATGTTAATGTGCTTTGGATTAGATTGGATAGACAGACATACTGAGACCCCCTCATTGTCCACCTGCACTTTGAGGTCAACAAAGTGGTGTACCATGTTGAGGACATTGTCAGGCATGGTCTTGTCCTGCATACCAATGACATCCTTAGGTTTCCTGTAAGATCATTATTAGCATTTAATAATATTCTTAACAAAGCCTTATAGTTTGTATTGGAATTCAAATGACTACTACAAGTATTACTATAGTAATTGTAATCTATTACTATGCCTCCTCATAGACCCTTGGTAAGTCAATACAAATTTCTATTAGTTAGTATATAGAATATGTAGTCATAATAAGAACTTCAATACAATTTGAACATGATCATTATTGAAAAGAATACATTGACTAATAATTAAATGAAGTAGGAAACCTAGGAACATTGTTGCAGGCATGCACGACGGCGTTCCGCCACTTCATCAAGGTGTTCATTGGGGAGGGCAATATTGAACGGTGGGGTACTGCCCATTAGGATTGGGTTGTACATCAGAAACAACGATAGCAGGGTGTGGTGAGGTTCTGAACGTTAACCTTGGTGCGTCTGGTCATTCACAACTCATTATCTATCACTAATCTATTTATATACTTAAGACATTTAGACACCATGGGCAATAAAGGACGCCTTTGCACATGTGGCTGCGGCGAGAGACTTCACTGTAAGACTGAAGCATGGCACCTACTTGGCAAAGGGCGCTCAAATCTCACTGCAGCAGTTCTGGAGCAAAACCATCTCCTGGTAACAAGTTCAACGGCTAAGAGTAAAGCCCCTCGAAAGAAGTCTTCAGGCCGCACCATGAAGCAACAAATTATAGGACATGCTACACCTGCCTGACAAAGGTTACTGAACTCTGGATTCCACCTGCCCACCAATCAACAATCCCAGAGTCATGCTCATGCTGACTGGGAGGAGAACATGCACGTTGAGGACCCCCAATCGCAATTAGTCCCCATTGACTATCCAACAGATAATGAGGCAGGACCATCAAACATTCACTCTCACAAATTATCACCACCATCAGCCATGCTGCACCATGAAGACCATTATGGGTTATCCGATCCACGCCGCTCTCATTGTATTGTGGCATATCTTGACAAAATTGGCAAGGAAAGATGGGGGCCTGATCCTACTCGACAGTTCATCCCCGGGGAAGGTGACAAGAGCAGTGAGGAGGATGAGGATGAGGGAAACAAGTGGAATATGGATACTCATGATGACACAGACAGTGAGGGTTCTATCGACAGCAATGAGTATCTTGAGGAAGATGGTAGTGATAATGAAATGCCAAGTGCAGAGCCTGGGTTAGAGGGTATCTTGGTGTGGGATCTTCTTGGCGAGGGGTTTTTGAAGGAAGCCTTGCAGTTAGGTGTGTCCACTCGGGTCCTTCAAAACACTCTCTGATCCATATCCTCATAGAGGAAGTATTAGATGAGAGTGACTTAAAAATCCTCCATCTCTATACCATCAAAATTGAAGAAGGCCTCACTCATAAAGCTTACAACAAAATTTGTTATCTTCTTCCTGAGCTGTTGGCCAACAGTTTGAAGAACACAGAGAAACGAATCCAGTTTCTTTCCAGTTTTCAGCCAGTACATTATGACTGTTGCACCTCCTCATGTGTGTGTTACACTGGGCTGTACGAAACCCTTATACAGTGCCCCAAATGCAATAAGGATTGCTACAAAGCTGATGGAAAAACACCCCTCTCCTATTATGAATATCTCCCTATCATCCCCCAACTCCGCGCCATGGTCTCAAGCCGTGCTCAAGCCAGGAAGATGCAATATTGGTCTAAGCACAAACATATCCCAACAAAAATGACTGATATTTTTGATGGTACACATTATCAATTACTCTGGGAGACTTTGTATATTACAATTGGCAATGAAGAACTCCCTATATGGTTCTTCTCAGATCCCTGCGACATAGCACTGGGATTATCTACAGATGGTTTTGGTCCTTTCAAGCGCTGTAACAAAACTGCCTGGCCATTAATTCTATTTAACTACAACCTTCCTCCTGAAGAGCGAATGCTCAAGGCAAACATCATTCCACTTGGGTCAATTCCTGGGCCAAAGAAACCCTACGATATGGATTCCTTCTTGTGGCCTGTAGTTCAAGAATTACTACAGCTTGAGATTGGTGTTTCTGCCTTCAATGCTCTGACTGAATCCATATTCCTTCTCCGAGCATTTCTAATTGTTGTTTTTGGTGATATACCCGCAGTTTCCATGGTCATGCGAATGAAGGGTCACAACGCCATCTATCCTTGCAGAATGTGCACCATCAAAGGCATCTGCGCCCCATCCTTGCGAGTGACAACCCATTATGTTCCGCTGTGCCACAATGGCTTTCCACAGCCACAAGAACAATACAACACATCAGAACTTCCACTACGAACTCATTCGTCATTCATTGAACAAGCAAAAAAAGTCCAGTTTGCTGTAACCAATGCAGAGACCAAACACCTTGCAACTAAATATGGCATCAAGGGTATTCCACTCCTCAGTACACTGAGTTCACTATCTTTTCCTACCTTGTTCCCTTATGATTTCATGCATCTTATATGGTCTAATCTCATCCCGAACTTAATTCGGCTTTGGACTGGAAAATTCAAAGATCTTCCCCACAATGACAAAGGCTATGTATTATCCTCAACTGTATGGGAGGCTATTGGAGAAGCCACTGCAGATGCGGGGAGTACTACTCCGGCGGCGTTTGGGTCTAGGGTTCCTAATATTGCATCAGAGAGGTCTAATATGATTACAGAAACATATTCAGTCTGGACATTTTACATTGCGCCAACTCTCCTTAAAGGCCGATTTGTACATCCCCGATACTATAAGCACTTTATTAAACTAGTTAGACTGTTAACAATTTGCCTCCAATTTGAAATTACACAAAATCAAATAGATGAGCTTGAAAGGGGGTTTCAGGATTGGGTCAAGGTGTATGAGCAGTAAGCACTTCTCGCAACCCAGAGGTCATTTTCTGATATATATATTAACAGCCTATATTATAAATATGACCCACTGTGCGTATCAACTTGCCCCCTCACAATTCATGCACTACTCCATATCGCACCAACTGTCAGGGCCATGGGTCCGGTCTGGGCCTATTGGGCATTTCCAATGGAGTGCTACTGTGGTGATATCCTCTGCCATGTCAAGAGCCAATGGTTTCCTTATGCAAGCATCAATAACTATATCACCTCATGTGCCCAGTTGGCACACATAACTCTTCTCTACAATTTACAAGGCAAACTTCAGGTCTTACCTGCGAAGTCCCATGATCAGGATTTCAAATTAGATGAATGTACGTTGTTTATCATACTATGCAGTCCTTCAATAATTATAGTTAAGATCCATTACACGTCCTCACCCCACCAAAATGACCTGCAGCAAGCCTCTCTTGTTCCCTATGGATGGTGCTCACAGCAACATTGGCTACCTGCCTCGAGAAATCCCCATCAGTGATTCGACGGCTTATACCACAAGTGACGCAATTCCATCAATACGGTTGAGTATACCACCTGGAGGGCAGTGATACTATGCATGCCTGTGAGCTTCTTCCGCTTAGGTCTGACAACCGTGATATGTCATTTGTCAAGGTATATTATGCATTTCTAATTTTTTTGACATACTCTGACTCATACAAACCCCAGTATCAACTTGAGGTTGATAAATTTGCACATCGCAGGTCCTGAAGATCCGAGTTTGAGCTGCAAGAGTTTTTTGGGCAACTCTGTCGTTTTCTCGTTGTTGATATCCCAGCATCCCCAAGAGAGGGGATTGAGGCAGAATCATTCATTTATGCAGTTATCAGGCAGGTCAAGATATCAGAAGCAGCAACTGATTATTGTTCCTTGAACTATTACAAAGACCTAGGATCTATAGAATGTGTTGATCTCAACCAGGTGGAATGTGTGATTGGTCACATTATGGATCGTGGAAAGTGGTCAAATATTGATCGATGTCATTCCTTATCTTCAATACATACATAGTTGATACATCCATTCTTTTATCAACTACATATACTACTCTTTTTGCCCATGCATCTTACAGCCTTGCTCAAGCAATATTTTAATAATAGTAATAGCATAATCCTTTGGTTCCTTAATGCCATGCTGAATTACTCTCAAGAGCTTGCCTTTGGGCCCCCTTCACCTGAACTTACTAAGTACTCCAAGCTTACAAAATATAACCTCAGATTGTTCCCCCTATTAATTTAATTAATCAAAGTACTGTCTTTAAATTCCATTCTTTTGTATAAATTTTGTACCCCCCTATCAGATGAAAATATACAACCCAACTCACTCTCTTATAGGTTGAAATTTCATCCAGTTAATTGGAGAAAATTCTAATATCTTTTTTCATCTAAAGGATGGCTGAAATATGTGAGATGAAAATAAACTACTAAAATCACTCTTCTATAGGATGAAATTTCATCCAGTTAACTGGGGGAAAATTTAATACTTTTTTTCATCTAATGGATGGCTAACATTTTTTGGATGAAAATCAGCCACTAAATTCACTCTTCTATAAGATGAACTTTCATCCAATTTATTGTAGTTAATTGAAGGGATTTTTAATACATATTTTTATCTAATAAATGGCTGAAATATGGGGGATGAAAATCAGGCCACCAACTTCACTCCTTTATAGGATGAAATTTCATCCAATTAATGGAGGGAAAATTTAATACCTTTTTTCATCTATTGGATGGCTGAAATATGTGGGGTGGAATTTCAGCCACAATTCATACCCCTTTAATTCAGCCATTTAAGTGTGGAAATTCATATTTCCACACTTAAATGGCTGAATTTCATGATCCAATGGGGACACAGTGCTCTATGACAAGGTCTATGCTATCAACAGAGGCTTCTGCTGGTATGTTGATGGCTGTGATGTTAGTCCCAATCATATGGAGGAAATCACTTTCCTCCTCTGATTTGGGCTTAATGCGCATTTTTCCTACCATATGGATGTGCCTTATGGGGATTGTGGTGGTAAGGGGTCTATGGTCCAAGGCACCTGCCTTGCCCACAAATACCTCTGCATTGTATGTTCTCGTGTTCTCCAGGAACACTAGGTCTAGAATGGATTCTTGGAGTTTGTTGTTACATGGTATGTGCATGGTTGACCTTACGGCCAGCCCAACCCTTTCCAAGCCAATATCCTGGGTGACTTCTAACAAAGTCATCACCCTTGGGTTTTGGTCAACAACCTCAGGGTCCCATAGCAGGGACAGGCAGTTAAAATCACCACCCATGTAACCCACACTACAGTACCTGCCACAGTTGTCAGAAATGTGCCTGATTGACTTCCTTCAGCATCAGAGTATACATTGACAATTGTCATGTCCCCCTCAGGACCTTTGACAGATATGGCAATAATGTCCCTGTGAGTGACAATGTCCAGTCTCAACATTGGTTTGGCAGGCCAAAGTCTGCTATGTATGTACGTGAGGACTTGTGGTCAGGTATCAACACTGATTGCCAATGGTGCAAAGCATGTCCACTCTGGGTGGGACAACCCCCCAATAACTGGGTTGCCATCCTTTGCCGTGAGCAACACAGTGTGTCTAATCGTTCCCCAGGGTGGTTCTTGGATTAGTAATATGTCCCACTTGTCTTTTTCTGACTCAAGTAGTGACTCCAGCCAAGTAGTATTCTTGGCTACATTCTGGCAGTATATATGCATGTTAAAAAACCTATTCATTGATACAGAGTTGTTGCAGCAAGGCAATGATGCTCTCCAGCCCAGGGGCAGGGTCCTGGAGGAGAAGCATCAGTGAGCTTACTAAGAGGGGTGACAACCAGGTCACCCACTTTAAACGCCTTGTATTGTGCTAAGATCCACTCAGCGTCAAATCTGTGCCACCAGAAGGGGCAACTGTTGGAGTCGGATTGCTGTCTGGACTTCCAACAGTTGACACATCTGTCTGCATGTGGGCATGGCTGTCCTTCTGGGGTAGCCATGACAGGGGGAGTAGCCTTTGGTTGTGCTTTGCAGCATGCGCCAAGGACTTGATGGAAGTTTTCAGCATGGGGCCCGCCACACTTTGGACATAAAATTGCCTGAGACGGGCATGTGGCTGCTGTGGACCAATGCCCAAACCTCCAGCATCATGTGCAGATAGGCATGCCTTTTTGCGGCCTTGCCTTCTCAAATTGGAGTCTGTGGGTTCCCTTATTGGAATGATGTACCCTCCAGCACTTTCAGATTGGCGCCTCCATGCAAATTGTAGATCTTGCAGAACAGGAAGGCATTGCCCAAGTTTCCTGTTGCTTTTACCACTCTTGGGGGGGAAGAGTGATAGAACCTAAGTGCCCATTTCTGATTGGCATTACACCTTTCCATAAGGATGCCCAGGGCCTCCTTACCAGTCATGGGAATGGGCTTCTTCTTCTTGTCCAATTTGGGCAAGAGTCTGTAGAATGGGAAGTCTGCCACCATCATGGAAGACTTGGACAAGCCAGCTTTGACGTTGATGGTGGCATCCTTAGCACCTCACTTTTCTGCCACTTGGGTGAACCAAGCGCAGATTAGGTCAATGTCAGATTCTTTTGGGAGGTCATCGCACACAAGAGAAATGCTCCCAAGTGCTCTCTCCTCCATTAGGATCTTGAGCTTTGAGTTACCTTTTTGTAAGGCCTTGTTAAGGGTGTAGGTGCAAGGGTCGGAGCTCCACTGCACCTGCAGGGAAGAGAAAACTGACAGTAACTTGCGTGACTGTCCGTATGTGGTAGACTTGTGCTTAAGCGGAGTGCTAGTCTTGGGGGATTGGGCTAGCACTTGTTGCGCTCCCATGATCTTTGAGGGGGGGAGGTGTGGGAAGACCTGGGCCAACATCACTAAACTTGCCTCATGTTCTGTCCGTGCTCTCTTTGGATTGGAGGGCCCGGGTACTGGTGGGAGGGTGGCTGCAATCTGAGAGTACAGCAGTCCTTGGGACACTAACCCCATTTTCCTAAATGGATTATTATTGGGGTTCCTGCAGGAAGGTTGTGTGAACCTGGCAGTGCATCTAACACTTGCAGGGTCTGAGTTGTGATATGCATAGGACTTGTTCAGGTTAGGAAGCTGTCCTGGTGGGTTTATGGGTGGGGGTGCAGGGGCATGATGGGCCTTCTGTTCCTTGGATAGGGCAGTGCAAACCAAGCTCGCAATGCTGTCAACAAATGCCCATGTGGTGGACTGAGGGCCATGGCCACATAGGTAATTATGGATAAACCCCTGTTCTACAAGGGTTTATATGAGGTGGCCAGATGCCTCAACTAGGCTGTCTGATTCCTCAGTGTTCCATGTCCTCTTGTTCTGCTCAGCAAATTTGATGAACTCGTTGATCCTGCAAACAGAAGTAGAGGCAGCATTGGTGTCCATGTCCCATGTCATGGGGTCCTTACAGAATGCAAAGAAATAGCCTCCTTTGAGGTCATCTACAATCACATTGGGGTCAATGCCTGAAATGTCAACCATTTCAGCATCTCCCTGGCTGTCTTTACCCTTTCCCTTAATGGACCCTGGGGTAATGGTGGCATCCTCCTTATTGAGGTCTGCAAGGGCGTCAAACATCTCGTCATCACTATTGACCGGAGATGGGTGGACAGAAGAGAAAGCTTTTCTTCTTGGCTTAGTCTTCTTGATATTGAGAGCCCTTAGAATGGACTGTCGTGAGGGTGTGTGGGCTGGCAACGGGGATTTCGACGGCGGGGGACGGAAGAATGTAGTAGGCAATAGATCAGTTGACCCCCCTGGAGGCGGAGGATCAGGATTATTAGGATGATGAACAGTGGGCATAGCCCTAGTAATGGTAGGTTTGTTGGGAGCGGGTGGGCTCAACCGTGCTGAATATCAATAGTAGTTGTTGGTGTTACAGTGTATCTAATCCCTAACCAGATGGTGGTAAGAGATCAAGAAGAGATGATATATATACTTAATGATAAGTTTGAAAGTCTACGTCCGGATCACATGATATCCTGATTTACAGCCTGTCAACGCGTGTACAATTGTCGTCATACTAATTACTACATAGGCATTTGGAGATATCATTCAAGTTTACTTCTCTACCACCATGAGCTCCTCTCCAACTGATATTGTCGTCCTCGGCGCAACTGGTTTCACTGGCAGGCTCATAACACGTTATCTTACTTCACATCCACAACACACCCAGGGCCTTTTCTCATTTTCAATTGCCGCACGCTCTCAGTCTCGGTTGCACGAACTTGTTCAGGAGCTTTCACTCCCTCCAACAATAAATACCATCCGAGTGGATGTGACAAATGAGGCCGAAGTCGAGAGCGTTGTCAAAACCGCACGGGTCGTTATCAACACTGTTGGTCCGTATTGGCGCTGGGGGACACCAGTCGTGAGGTACGTCAACTATCAAAAGCCACCATTTATCTTGAAACTGAAAGGTGTGTACAATCTCAGGGCATGTGTAAAGAGCGGCACTCATTACGTTGATTTGACTGGAGAGTCGTACTGGATAAAGAGCATCATCGACCAGTGCGTCTTTTCTCATTGGGTTTCATTCCGAGCTAATTGGAGTGTAGATTTGACTATTCAGCAACTAAAACCGGGGCTATAATTGTCCCGTCCTGTGGCATGGATTCTATCCCGTCCGACGTCACCGCTTTCTTGGCTAACAAGGCGCTGAAAGCCCATGGCGAGCTCGAATTGCGTATACTTAGTATCAAAGCTAATTAATCAGAAACGGTATCCTAGGTCAACTCGATGCAGGCACTTCAACCACCGCATTCAACGTTCGAGGCGGAATCTCAGGTGGCACATTAGGTACAATGATGTCGAGTATAGAAGAAGTACCCAAGGAGAAACTGAGGGCAGCTAACGTGGAATATGCCTTGAGTCCCGGTGCGCTTCTCCCATTCTCCTGCGTCTACATATTGGCCAAACTGTGAAGACCTTTCTCTTAACAGTCAAGGGCTCGAACCGCTCCCCTTTCAATTTCTCTTATTCCCTCGAAATTCCGGGAGCTCAGACACTCGTTGGCGCGTTCTTTTTCATGAAACCTACAAACAAGGCACTGGTGCAGAGGACTTTTGGCTTGTTGGAGCTGGAGGCACTGAGAGGTACGTCATCGACGCTCGTTGTAATCACTTACTTATTCAAGTACTATCCTTTCGAAGAAGGAGGAACGAGTGGCTCCAGTAATTCCAGAAGCACGGTTACTACTGCTCAGCGGGACCGCTATGGACCCAATTTTTCATATGACGAATTCATTGTGATGCCGTCAAGATTGACCGCCATGATGTTCAGTACTGCGTTCGCTATTGGATTTGGCATGCTTGCATTCGTACGGCCTGTACGTCACATCCATTTTCTGGATGTCATGTCGTTGTTCGCTTATGATTGTCCTCCAGTTCCGGTGGTTGGTGAAGAAGTGCATGACCCAGCCCGGCGGAGGACCATCCGATGAGTTGAGCTGCCTGAAAACCTTCCTTTTGATCGCATGACTGAACCAGTTCATAGATATATGGAGAAAGGCTTCATTGAGTGTACTAATATCACTACGTCAACATCCGAACCACCTGTATACGCCAAAAGTGTATTTAGAGGTCGTGGAGATCCTGGATATTTATTGACAGCGAGTAAGTCTGGCCAAATACTGATACTTTACACTTGGCAACTCCTCGAATATCAAGCTTAACGCCTACCCTTCTATTTTAGTCATGATCTCAGAATCTGCTCTCTCCCTCCTTCTCCCCCCAGTTT
The DNA here is from genome assembly GCA_013420905.1 of Collybia mongolica. Taxonomy (NCBI): domain Eukaryota; kingdom Fungi; phylum Basidiomycota; class Agaricomycetes; order Agaricales; family Clitocybaceae; genus Collybia; species Collybia mongolica. The sequence goes on from JAAXNY010000004.1 coordinate 3,768,701, forward strand.
CTGTGACCTCTTCCGGTGCTTCACCCAAATCGGGCTCCTTGCCCGCAGGCTTACCCTCTCTCGCTCAAAGGGGTGGAGTTTTGACACCGATGACGGCTTTCGGAGATGTCCTCTTGACGCGACTGACCGAGACTGCGCGTTTTGAATTTGAACACGGGATTGTGCGTACTGGGTCAATGGAAGAGGGGAGAAAGGACGTATAATGCTGTGGTCCTGAATACTTAGCTCTATTTTTTTTGGTTACATGTTTCTTTTGCTCTCATTTATGCTTTCACTAGCTATTGTCATATATATGGCACATTGGAGTGCAAATTCGATAGGCCAGAGTCTAATCGATCGTCTTTCCTCAGTCAAGGCAAAGCTGCCTATCCAAAAGCCGAGCAAGTTCTCAGTTGACATAGCATGAAGTGTGACAGTCTTTTTAGGTAAGTACACAACCTAGCCCTTTCTAGCCACTGACGATTTGTTAAAACTATCTCCTTGCTCGCACTACTTTTCAGTGTGAAGGATTGCCGCAAGACCCGGTGGCCCTCGCAGTTCGTTAGCGGGTAAATACCAGGGAAGCCTAATAAAGACAAGACTTGTCAGAAAGGGAGGAGTCTCATCTATCCAATTTATGTTTTTTATTGTACAGGATTGTTCCGCTAGTGCTATTGGTACAGTCAAGTTGTAAAAAAGTGTAGGTGCTTGCGTTTCGGAAGCATCTGGATTTGAGGCAGACAAGATTGCAAATAGTAATGATGGAAAGGAGATGAGATGGTAATACGTTTGGTGCTAAAAAATTGGTAGCCGTCACGGTCTTCCCGGAGGACCGAAATATGAGAGAGATGATGAAGTCGAGGCGGCCCTGGAGTGGGATCTTGGTGGTCCTGGAGAGGCCATCCTCCATGTTTGACCGCTAGAAGGGCCATCAGGAACGGAGTAATAAGCAGGGTCTAGATATGTCGTTGGATCGTAATGGATGTGTTTAGATTTTTCAGACCGCATGGAAGTGTTCGACGCCACACGGTTTAGAGTATGTCCTTCATTCACCGCAGGGAGGTTTTGCTGTGACATTGACGGCGTCATTTCATTGTATTTACTCCGGGGCTGGCCAAATGAGGCGTCAGAACGTGGCCCTGCTTCCCATACGCCAGGAAAATCCCGGGGCAGCGGCCGTGGTATGTATGACGGCGATCTCGAAAAGCTCTCCCGAGAGCTTGGGCGAGGGGAATTGGATCGAACAGATTGTGTAGGAGGGGCGCGCTCCCATTGTGGGGCTGTAGGCGCAGTTTTAGAGCTTGATGGAAACCGGTCACCCGATGCATAACCATTGGCATCATCTCCTGGAGTGGGCGTCCGCGACGATGGCCTCCCACGGATTGCAGAGACAGGAACAGGGGGAAGGTCACTCCGCTCTCCGTTTTGAAGATTGGGGAATGCAGGATTTGAGGGTGCCGAGCGAACGCTTGGTGGCGGGAGCGAGTTTCGGGATTGATTCGGGCTCAAATAGCCATTGCCGAGATGTTCTGAGTTATGGAGCGTGTCACTAGGGGACTGAGACTGCATAGAATATAAGTATATGGAGCAGTAGATTGAACAATTAACGTACAGGGGTGACGATACTGATTCCTGGAGGGCTAAGCTCGGCATCTACAGCAAGATTCTGTGGGTTTCTTTGGTGCGTAGTTCCGCTGAGAGGGGCCCGAGAGTAGGATGAAGTAGCATTGTTATTAGGCGTGGTGAGGGAACGAGATGCGGAAAAACCTTGTCCGCTGTTGGGCGCGAGAGGAGCTGGCATTGTTAAATTTACAGGGCGTCGATGGGTATTTGGTGGTCGGGAATTCTGTATTGAACATGTCAGAAGGTGAATCGAATATAAAAGCCACGACAGACCAGATCCCTGGAGTGTATTGAGTTCGTAGCACCCGACTGTCGCCATGCTTCGACGGCTTTCGGATCAGAGTATCTGGGCTCCTGGTGTCCAAATAAACTTCCGGAATATATTTCGTCTTTGTCTATTCCTCTACCGTTAGTCGGGAATCTCTCTTTCACGGGCGTGTTTTCCCGGCTTAGGGGGTCTTCATTGATAACAGATAATCCAGTATTCTTTTCCTTGAATTTCCGTCCAAGGCCGCTTGCTTTCACACTTCGACCACTTGCACTGCCATTTGGTGTGTGCGTAGGCGGACTTACGAGATCGAGTTGTGACATTCGTGTTGACAGCGAAGTCGTGTCGTCCATAGAAGACCGCGCTTTTGGTGGTAAGCCATAATCGCGAATGTGGACGGGTGGATTGGTTTTCGGCGTGTACCATGATTGCTGGCCGGGAGGTTGTGACTGCATATCCGGGGGGTCTATTAAAGGGCGGTCCTGCGGTTCAGGTTTCTTTCTGAATCCAAGAGCTCGACGGGTGAGAGTGCGATACCAAGATTCTTTTCGTTTCTTCGGTGGTTCCGCTTGTTGCGGCATAGTATTAATTCCTCTAGGAAGATCAGCATTCCTAGGATCGGCCTGCTGTAAATTATCCTGAGAAGGATTGTGACCATACATTTCAAGATACTGATGAGCCGTCACCCATTGGGGCTTTTCGTTAAGAGGATATTCCTTCTGAAGCTGCGCGGTTGGTGGTATGTTAACAGAAAATACTTGGATAGAAGGTACAGGTGAGTGTGGTACATTTTGCTCAGGATGGGGATATGTCATGGGGGCGGGCTCTGGAGGTGGCCTCTCATAACGAGGCTGAACTGGTTCTGTGAGGTGCTGACTGTGATGTCTTGGAGGTGGAGGGTCGGGTTCTGCAACGCGGATGATCTCAGGAGATGTATCATGTAGTCCGCGAAGTGGTAGTTGGGCTGGTGAAAGAACACGACTGAGTTGGTCATCCTCGATTCCGGCTGCCCCTCTGTAGGGAGCTTCAGCTTGAAATGCTTGTTCCAATTGTGCGCGATTATACGCAGCAGCCTCAGTATTCTCCGGCTGACTTCTAGCTTTTCTATGTCCACGTTGATAGCTCTCCTGAGCAAGACTTCTCTGCCTAACGACCAAGCTTTGCTCTCGCCTCGCGCGTTTGAATCCAGCCTCAAAACCATCCTTTCTGCCTTCCTCCCTCGCAAGAGCAATCACCCTCTCCTGGTGCAACAATCGAGCCTGGGACCTTGCCCGAGCAGCTTCTTCTTCAGCTTCCTCTTTGTGTCTTTGCACTCTTCTCAATGCCTCTTGAGCCCGATTGATCTCCGTCTGCGCCGTCTCTAGCTGAAACTGATAAAGCCTCAGTTCTTGGCCTGCTTTCATGGCTTCCTGTTGTGCCACTACTCTGCTTTCGTTCAACATCCTAAACCTCTCCGTCGCCTCTACATTCTCCCGTTCCATAGCAAGTACTCGCTGTGCCTCAGTATCTATACGTCCGACAGCAGTATAAAGGGCTCGACGTAGCCGCTGTGTTTCGTGCTCTTGGTCTACCAAGAGCTGCATCAACTCATCTGGAGATGCGTTAGAGTGCATGAGTGCTTGTTCTGATCTATGGCGTTCATGTGGTCGACGAGAGCGCTTCGGTCGTTGCATTTGAAATCTGCCATAACCAGAGTTTTGCGAGAGTAGTTCAGAACGTGGAGATAGAGTTGGTCTTTGCACTTGAGCCATCTCCTGCTCATTAAAGTCCTGAGGGCTGGACGATATTTTGATGATTCTCCCGTAAACAAATCAGCTAATGAAGGGGCTTACCGTTCTGCATACTCAGGATTGTGCGAGGGTGAAGGCATGGGGTTCATTTTGTAGGACTGAGTCTAGTATATCTGTCGAAACGAATTGTGTGAACCAAGAGCTGTGGAAGGCCGCAAAGCGCTTACTGTGAAAGGCACAAGGTCGTGAGGTGAAAACAAATTGGTACAACAGGTTATTACAGACATCCAATACCGTTGATACAGTGCATTTCTAAGAAAAGAGAAGGAGACAGAGGAGCGAACTCTGGACTATGAGATTTGGAAGGTGTGAAGAAGTCATCCCAAAGTACCTGACATATCTTCATAGTGGCACAGAAGCGGAGATATCAAAAATCAACCGCAGGTGCCCTCACGTGTGATATTTCAGCAACCTTTATCATCAAAACCCTTACAGTTTATGAGAGTATGCATTCGATAGATAAGCCAAATGCTCAATAAGTTATACATGTCTTGTAACGAAAAGAGGAGCACCAAAAGATGAGTGGCAAGTGCAAACTACAAGTATTGTTGTAAAACCCGGGCCTCAGCCTGATCAACGATCAATGAGGAAAATAATTCAAAGATAAACATAGGATAACCCACATTGCGCCTGTTTTCAAGTCCCTTGGATAGGGACTTGGCATGAGTACCTTGTGCCCACTCCCGAGTGATGATTAGCTCTCCTCCAGAATTCTCGAGATCTACGACGACAACACTATTCTCCTCTTCCGATAATGGCACTGCGGAGTGCTGTAGTTCCTCATCAAACAGATCACTCGGCGACTCCGCAAATAACGGATCTTCTTCCGCAAGTGCATCGCACGCGAAAGGGATGGCACTAAGAGGGAGATAAGCCGAGGCTGTGCGAGCCGTCGAAGTAGCAGTGTTGAACGGGCTGTTGGCTGGAATATAGACAAACTGAGCATCTTCATCGCTCTCGAAATCTGAGTCGCTATCCGCGTCTGATGAAGGCTCCAGACCAGGTGTATTGGTAATTGAATTTGCGGTGCCTGGCCGTCGGCGTACAACAACACGCTGGACATCAAGATCAGCCAATCCGGCCATACCGCGGACATGGATGTTCGCACCTGACTAGGATAAGAAACCTCGCGAGTGAGGTTCAATAAGAGGCTCGGGCTCTTGGGCAATTTAGCTTTCTTTGAAAAGCGGCGTTCAGATGAGGACATGCGATGTTGCAGCTCTTCGTCGAGGAGTTCATGGGGAGTCTTCGTGAGGAGCGAATCCTCCCTTTGAAGGGCGTCACAAGCAAATGCGAAACCAGTAAAAGAGAGGTGGGCGGATGTGCGGGGGGCCGGGAAACCCTTGTGGAATGGACTATTGGAATAAATGAAAACATATTGAGCTCCATCGTTGGTTTCTGTATCGCTTGGTGATGTGCGAACATCATAGACCTGAAAACAAAGTTAGTAGTTGATTATCATGGGAAGGCCAAGCTTGGTGTATGCACCTGCTCAGAACGTAAACGAGAGATGCACAGCGAAAGCCCTGGATTCTTGGACGCTTTGGCTTTTCCATCCTTGGTTTGACTAGGAGAAGTAGAGAGAATGACAGAAGAAACCATTGTCGTAGTGTTGAAAGGGAAAAGGAAGAAAAGCGGAAACAGGGGAAGAGGGAGAGGGCGATGAATGAACACCTCATTCGTTAGGAGCCATATTTATATTTGCCATGGCGTCGAGGACCAAAGGTATATTTCGGCATGTTTTGATGCGGCACCCTAATCGACGGGCATATCGCGTTTGAAACTAGGATTGGATCAACCAACGACATTTGACATTACTCGATATGTCAAGGGCGGCAATAGTTGTCTATGGATAGATCGTAGAGTGGTCATGGGTAAGTGCCATGAGCATCAAGATCAAGATGATATCGATATTGTTCACGCATTGATGCACTGCCCCCAGTATTCACACTCGACAAGTTCACATTCCAGGGATAATGAAACACGGACCTGGCTTCAAGTCAGCGGGGTAGAGGATAGCAACCGGCCGCATCCAAGTTAAGCTCCAGCACAGGATGGAGTAAATACGTTACAAGATTAGCCTTGTCGTGGCTCATTGTTGGATGAGATAGGAATGGGGTATCGGGGTATCCAGATTGAAGGAACGCAGCAGTTAAGGCTGGGAAAAAACCTTCATATTTCTCCTCCACCAAAGTCGTCTCTGTATTTTGATCCTTCCCAACGAGATCCCATCTCTTCCTTCAGCCATTTTGACGACCTCTTTTAGAGGGTCCCATGCGTTAGCCTTGAAAGCCGCCGTGCGATTTAACTTCTCCATTTTGTTGAGTGCCTTCTGGTTCAATTTCGGCGGCTGGTATTGAGGAGATGTAGGTGGTAGATGAGGCACCCATGCCTTATGATGGCTTGGAATCATCCGTGCGCGTTCGCTCGATACCAAAAGGCTAAGGTTCCGCGTAATCTGGTGAGAAAGACCGCGAGATTTACAGGATGTATAGAGTAGTGCAAGGGTATTATCAACTTGACTTCCTCGTCAAGATATTTATGTATAACATGGTGATGTGACTCACTTCGTTGTTCCCATGTTCTAAGCCATTCTTCTTTGGCATTTTGGGACGCGGTGTCTTGAGGGCCTGTTTGAAGGTCCCGAATAATTCTGGCCGCAGCAACGAATGTTGGCCTCCAAAGTTGGCGAAGGTTCCTTTTGGCACCGCCATGATGAAGGACTGAGGCAGAGCATGTCCTTAGAAATAGTCGGTAGATACTAGTGAATGAAGCGGGGAGTCTGGCTGTTGCTGTTGTCGCCATTGTCAATGGTGTGGCATGAAGATTTGTGTGCCACGCGCTACTACTGCTAGCAGTAGGTTCCTCGCTTACCACCTCATTTAACCTCACCTACTTGGCCTCTACAACCCTTTACTTTACCTATCATACAAATCTTGCACTTCCTCTTCCCCTCCTCCCCCTCCTCCTCGAAACCACAATGCCTCACTAGGTCGGACCCAAATACCAATAAAATACCACTTCCGAAAATCCAATGTTCCGGCGACGAACAAGTAGTCTCGGTACCTACTTTTTCATGAAGACAATCAATCGTTCACACATATAGAACGGGCAGGCTGGGTTTCCTTGTTGCTCTTAAATACATGTGTACGTGTACAATAGTACTTTCTCGGATTACCTACCAGCTTACTAACGATTCCGCTCGCTGGACAGGTTGATTCTATCGAACTCATGAGAACCATCGTAAAACAATCATTAGGGGGCGACAGTTTCTTCACATGGAATACAATAAGGCTAGACTATGATACAAATGTCATGAAGGATACAAGGATTCAATCTACACACTGGAGATCCTAATCACACTTCGGATGGAGTACATGCACAATAAGTTCCTCCCGTTGGTCTATCGGTGGGATCTGTGCATCAAACGTACGTCAAATCCCAAAGAACATGAAGTTGGAAATGACCTACCCGCTGTATGCGCACCATCCGGCCCACCGCCTTTGTCATGACTTCGCGTCGTACAACAATGCACATCCATCTTTCAGGCATCTCAGCCTCCTTCCTGGCAGCGACAGCAAGTTTCCGTAACTCTGCTGGAAATGAGTCGTACGTGACTTCCTCGGTCGGGCCCATTGCTGGGGTTGAGAGTGCCTGGATCATGATAAGGATTTTACCCGGAAACGGCGACCCTGCGAGACCACACCTTTCTGAGAGGTGGACACACCATGATTTTCTGAGTTGACAAGGATTCCTGGACCATTGTGTCCACAAAGGTGAATGATAGTTGACGTTCCACGTAATATGATGTGTGTGGAGGAGACGGTAGTGTCCAATGTACTGACTGGTCTTCAAAATTCCAGGTTTTATCCAGTGGCTCATGCCCACGAACACGAGGCGGGCCATGGTAGCCACGCCATTGTCGCGCACTTTTGCATGATGTTAGGCCATTATCCGAACCAAGCCACGCTCTTTCCTGGCATAGCTCGTAATGGCCAGGGCTTACTACTAGGCCTGCGTGGCTACGACTTCCAGGCCAAAGCGCGAGCGGAACGCCTATTATGAGTTTTCGTGGACATAACTCCACCAAAGCTGGACAATGTCATGGCCATATAGTGCTAACTTGATCTACCACCCTCACAGGTGTATAAAGCCAGGTGCTGATGATCATGAATTAATCCATCAGCCTCCTCGTCCCCACCAATCCAAACTTTTTTTTTCACATTCAACGCTCTTCCCATATTTTATTTCATGACATCCCGACTTGAAGCTATGGATGCTCAGCGATTTGACCTCTCTAAACGCCGTGTGAGTTCTCATTTAAACGACTTTTTTCTTTTCTCAAATTAACTTGAAACGATTTGGACAGTCGTGTTCGGCACTTAGTATTATGACTCGCGCGAGTTCTGGGCATGTCAGCTTGCAAGGATATAAGAGTCCCTGGTTGGACCACAGTATCTTGGCCTCTAGTATTTCCGACATGTCCTCCGAGATTGGCTTGCCCCCGAGCACGGCGGATTTTAGTGTCATCGAAACGGCTGCAACCACACCACCTTCTAACACGTCTTCCACTTCTCTTACCCTTGAAGATGGAACAAACACGAGCGAGACTCACTGTGATGCTGACGAGGCCAAAGAGGAGCATCGCACCACGACTTGTACCATTATCCGGCCCATGGCCCGACCATCTATTCGCGATTTCTTTTCTCGCCCCACCAGCCCCGCAAGTCCCATATCCCGATCCACCTCCCCGATTATCTTCAACACTCTCAATTGTTTCGGGTGCACCGACGCCTTTGAAGATGATGTTGATCAACTTCAACTTCAACGTTCACTATATCTTGCTGGATACTCTGGCATTCGCGTTCTCGTCACCGAAGAGAAACACATTCACACCGAAGAGCTTTGGAGAGGAGTTGTTCAGGAGATGCTTTATGGAGACCGCCCTGTAGAAGGCATCCAGAGCGCTGTGATGACCCCCTGACCTTACCTCCTCAACCGAATGCATTGTAAAACATGTATTATTAGACATTCATCCATTCCCTTCATTACTATGTAGCGTATATATTCTGACTCCATACTCTCCTTAGCACACTAGATATAACTGCACTGCTAATCCACTATAGACTTTCGCATGTCCTTATCCCTATCTTGGTCCAGTGCCTTTCGCTCCTTAGGAACAGTGAAGTGGGAGCATCCGCATTGTATCGCAGATCTTCTACACAATTCTGTGAATAAGGTCCAAAGTTTTAAACTTCATTTTACCCACATGTATCCTTGAAACAATCAATCTAAAATTTTGGCATGTGAGCGTACAGAAAGTGGTATTTTATTTGATGTCGAGTAGTCTAGAGGGAAATACAGGTGATTATCAAGGGGCCTGGGAGTGTCCTGACCATCGCGTCAGATCATCAGGAAAGGCTATTGTGGCCTCACGGTAGCATAAGCGTGAGAATCTAATCCTTGTGATGATCTCTATACTCGCTTGGCCGTCACAGGAAATAATAGGATGTTTCCGTACATAAGTGTTGAGACCTTGCTTAACGACCACCTTCATTGCAAGAGAAATGATCTTATCTGGACAGCAGTGGCAACGCAGAATGTGTGTCGGACACATAAGCAAGTTTAAATCGGGCGTGGAACATGTGTGGTAAGTGGCAAGTCACCGCGCTGTTATCGGAGTATGACGTCGTAAGCTGGAAGCCGCAGCCGTTCCACCATGGCGAGGGTCAAGCCTCCTAAACTTATGACAGGGATACCTGACCGGCCATAGTAAGTTCGTGGTAAGGTTGACTGAGTCTCGAGTATATTGTTTAAGGGTCCTGAGTGACAGTTAGGTTCTGGTGGTAGATTGACGCATGTCAAGTCCCGCCCGAGCGTCTTACGCTTAATAGGGGAAGCTGTTTCGTAGCAAAGCCTCGAAGCCATGGTGAAGCCGGGGTAATGTTTATGGGGACCAGAGAGTTTTTGTGTGGGCAACATTCATCAACCCCAGCGATGGGCGCGATGAGAACTGGGTTCCTGAGTAGGGTTACGAGTTACGATCCACGAATAGCAGTGTTATAACACGTGAACATGGCGACTAAACCGGGGCGTATCAGCCAGCGGTAAAGCACAATCCGAGAACGCCGTCCACGGACAAGGGGGCACCGTTGCAAGTTGACAACACGTGATCGGTCGGGGGCACAGTATTTATGTGATTCAGGTCTCTGTTGTTCACCCTTCACAACAAAGCTCCTCCCGAATGATCCATTCCACCATGTCCTCCTACATACATGGTGATATGCATTTTGACGAGCTTTTCGATAAGACCTGTGTCTATTGGCTGACTTTTCATTTGTGCGCGCTGAGTATAGGAAGTTGTCAGTCGAAGGTTGGTATGGCGAAGACAAAATCGGATTTAAGTTAAACATACCAATGCAAATCCGACTCCTCTATACACCCACCCAAAAAGTTCTTTGAAATCGGGATGGCTTTTATCGATCCCAGCCGCGGTTGCATCCTGAGTAGTGGAAAGATTGTTCAGCGCACATCGCTTGATGGCCTAGAAGTATAGCCTTAAGCGGATAAAACATTGCAAACTGAAGATACCCCACATTCTTGTTCGCCCTTTCTGTTTCTATCATTATATCGATTTCACTAGCCCCATCATCATGCCCACCGCGCTTGCGTTTCCCCTTTCCCTCCGATTGAGGCTTCCTATTGCGGTCATTTATACTCGTATTTGACCCACCAAAAACGTCTGGTTCACCCTCTATAGGCCTTAATTTTTCCTTTCCCTTCTTTCCATTGGTTGACGGAAGCTGGGGGACCTTAAATAGCCCCTTCTGACCTGGCTTCTCCCCTAAACGAACATCACTGCCAAGATTTGCCAATCCCACTTTCTGCCGTTTCACTATGCCGCCTAACGAACTTGCTGCTCTTTTCAATTCTCGTCCACTTAAAACTGATTCAGTGCTCGCCATTCGTGTCAGCCCCGTTCTTGACCCCCCTCCCTCACCACCACCAAAGAAAATCGGCGGTTTCCTTGGAGTAGGGTCATCTGGTCTAGGAAGACGAAGGAGGTTTGATCGGGGTACGGGCCGTGGCGTTATGCGCGCTACTATCAGTCGTAAACTGTGGTTGTCCTGATCGTTGTTCGGTGAGCAATCTGCGCAGATCACGATCTCAGTCGTGTCGGGTCCATCTGGGATTTGTCATGAGCACGACAGACTATCAACGATTGGGACATATGTGAACTGACCACTGTCACCCAAGGCGACCTTGAGACCTATATCCGACGCACCTGGAGATGTTGATGTTAAAGCAAAAGGAACTAAACAAAATGTGTTCTCGAAAAAAACTCTCGTGAGCGTGGCATTGGGGTGGATATCACTGTCGTCCCCGGTTAGCGTCGACGCTACTCTGAACGAAATCAGAAAGAAACGCACAGTTCAATTCCGCCACTGTCATCCAACCAAACACTGTCGACCTCCAGCTTGACAACACCGAGAAGCCGAAGGCTTGGTCTCCCTCGCATACTCTCTAAAGCAAGGGCAAGGGGATTCTGAAGTAGATGGTTATGTTTCGAAGGTGAATCCAGTCGGGCAGCAAATGTCAGTCCATCAAGGAGAAGATGCGAATCTGGTAATGAGAGTGCCCCGCGATATAACAGGCGATATGCACTTGAGATTGGCGGCTCATGTGGTCGTGGGGGCGTTGGGTTCGTTACTGAAATGAGAGGCGCTGCACTGGCCATTATAGCCCAGGTTTACACGGGAAAGTAAGTATTCATGACGAGACGCGTTATTGACAGTTGTTGACGATGTTCTACGGTTGGCAACCGGGTGGCCCCGGCCCGTCCTTTGTAACCTCCCACCATGTCGAGCCTTCTGTTTATCCTTGTAAGAACAGATTCTGAGCCTGACTGGAGACGTATGCATAGTCTCTACCTTTTATATTCTCACTTGATGGAAATGCCACGTAGGTATCTCTGAGCTGTTGATCCATCACAGCTTGGCACAGGTCCTTGTCTACACGTCCAACGAATCACAACCGAAACTTGTCGTGTTCCTCTGCTTCTACTATCTGGACCCAACCCAAATGCTGGACACTAAACCAGAAATATCAACCGCCCTTGCTTCATTGGCTGGCACATTCGAATGTCGCTTATACCGACCTCTCCAGCACTTCAACAAGTCCGTTCATTCTGGAAGCCACATCCTTATCATGAATGCTATGACTCCTGATCCCAATATTGAGGGCCGATTCAATGATTGGTACACAGAAGAACACATCCCTTTACTCCGACTTATTCCATCTTGGATTTCTTCCGATCGCTACTGCCTCGTATCAACAACTAATACACATGTCCCCCGCTATCTTGCTTTGCACAAGTTGGGAGACTCCACCGCGTTTGCTACGGAACAATATAGAGTAGCGACCAATACTCCTTGGAGAACCGAAGTAATTACCAGAATAGTTGACAAGCAGCGTTTGATTCTTGATTATATTGGGGAACTCGATTCCCTGGCAGCCAAATCGACTGGCAGGAACTCTTGAAAATGATGTACCACCGTAAACAATTCATACATCCTTTGGATCCCCTAACCACTTCTTCCACCGCTCCCCTCGGAACATCAAGGCTACAATTGGTAAAAATGTGATAATACTTTGAACGGTAAGATTGGGAAACGATCGGAAACAGATAAAGTAACACACCAGATACCAGTAAACACGGTGAATGACCACTGAAATCCGATCTTGAGGTTGATTTGTTGGTTAGCGACAACAGAAGAAGAAAAAAGTATGCACTTCTTTCCCGAAAGGAATACTGGTATTCAGTTAACATCACTAAAATCATGCATCATTAGGAGAAAGCGCACGAATAGAATCCGAGTGTCAGCCCAAATATTTGGCGGAAGAAGCTTCAGTGACATCAGAAACATGAGTGGATTTGTATTTTGATCAATGATAACTGACTTGAAACATTGACTGACGTCGCTGCTTCGAGAACGGTAACAGTCGCTGCAGCTGTAAGTATAGCAGACGGAGGTGACGATTTGTACTATAAGCGGGTAGCAACAAATTTCTGTTAGGTGTATATTATCACCAACGTTATTCTCACCTCCAAAACAGGCAATTGCTGGACATGGTTGTTATAAAGGAACTATCAAGGTCACGAATATTTGACGCTTACCCATACCAATACAAGGCGCAATAAACGTCGTTGCAAAGTGTATTGTTAAACCGTCTTCAAAGAGCCACTAATCAGTTGATTTTCCCTCAGTATGTGTATTAACTTTCACTTACATCTACACCAACCAGCGACTAAATCAGTAACCTGCCGCCCAAAATTGTTTGAAACTGACATACATTAGCAATCCAGCAGGAACGGTGACTGCGCCAGTCCAGATCCCTTGCAATCGAACTTCCGCAGGGGCGTGATTCCCTCGTTGGAGAGCCCTTCTTCGTGCACGCTGCATCATCCCGTCGGTAACAGGCCCAGAGCACAGCTCCCCCAGAGATCTACAATTTCGTTAACCAGAGAACACCGTCGCCAACTCACTTACACGCCAACCAAAAGGCTCACGCCATTTGCAAGTCTGAAGTGAATTGAAGAACAGTGGATCTACAGTCAGTGAGGCCCGTACCCATTTCGTACAGTATCAAATTGATAAATCTCCGTGAATAGGGTGGCCAACGTCAGAGCTGGCTCTATCGAGGCGAACCCATAGGTGACAGCGCTGAGTGCAATGAGAGCAGGGAACAACATCAAAGAAAATATATACCCACTAATATAGCGCAGGAAATGCAACAGACGGGTACTTTAGCATGCTGAGTGGCTTGACGACGAAGTCGACCGCTCTAAGCCGTCGTGATACGGGCTTTTCTAGATCAATAATCCAAAGTCGGTTCAAGTACGTTGCTCTTGTCATCGGGGGAGATACAAATCGGTCTCCTCGGAGTTCAGGTTGTTGTCTGTACTTCAGGCCATCATCGTCTTCAGCATCATGTTTCGCCATATCGATATCACTGGACGGCCGGTCGAAGAGGGTTTCGGGCATCAGGAACAGGCAGATGAGGAACATCACACCTATCAAAAACAATAAACATTGAAGCCCGAATAGTGCTACAACGACGAACCATTCAAGATTGCACCAACCCAGAAACACCACCTCCATCCCAGATCTCGTGCCACATATCCTCCGACCTCATTACTCAGAGGTTACCCGGTTCTTGATATCTTGACACAAAATTAGACTCACGATGGGAGCAAGGTGTGCGCCGTTCGTCAACATCAACATGAAAATACCCATCGCTTTTCCCCTCTGGTGCATAAAGAAAACATCTACCACTGTCCCGGCACCCAGACCGAGGGCTGCAGACGGCCCGAAACCGTTGATAGCGCGGGCCAGCACCAACGTTCCATATGTTTTTGCATTGGCAGAACCCACGGCTGATGCAAATCCAATTAATACCGAGAGCAAGTAAGCTGGTCTGCGGCCATAGACATTAGCGAATGGCGTGAAGACCAAAGGTCCAAGTGCGCTTGTGCCAATTGCCACAGTAGTTTGGTATGTTCCCGTCACATGAGGAATATTGAACTCAGCAGAGAGTGGAACCACTGCAGGATTGATTATGGCGACATTCAGTGTTGCTAGAAACGCCAGAAAGGAAACTTCGGCCAAAATCGTGTATTTCAACCACTAGCGAGATAATCCGATGGTCAGAATAGCGAAGATGGGACGATGACCAGCAAGATTACGTTGGGGTAGTTGAGCGGATCGAACGGCGAACTGGTTGGTTGAGGTATGAGGGGAAGACCGCTGTGGTCGAGTTTATACGATGCTGGAACAATGTCTTTGTCAGCGTCGCTTTCTCCTATTACCTCTGAATGAGATGACATCGGCAGAAAGTCAACATTCTAGGGGACAATTTGCTTCATTATTGTACTCACCAGTACTCCCACGAGCCAAAAGCATTTCATCGTCATGTCATTGGGTGAATATGGAGTAGAAAGTAATCTTGTGGAAGCATGCCCATCTGACCATTGTGCCTGTGAAAGAATCAGTGTTATATCTCACACAGAACCGCAAATAACGCCTTCAGAGTCACAAGGTTAATGGTTGTACGGCTGGTTAAACGGCTATTGTCAATGTTATCCGTAGAGTGGTTCGTTCGGCAGGATTTAGACCGCTGGTATTGGGGAGGTGATGTTTTAGAGGCTCTCCAACCCGACTTGATAAAAAATACACCATACGGAGGTATCCTACGTGAAGTCACGTAAGTGCGAATAAAAGACCTTACTGATATACATACGTAACAGTCCGACTGCAATCCCAGAAATTCTGAGCATGCTCTTCTGTACGTCTGTCAGTCCTGATCGTTTTGATGTCAAACCACGGATACTTGAGAAATAGAACATACGTAACATATACGAGCGGCATACCGAAAATTTTACCCTACAATTTATGAACAGAGCTTACAGACGATATCTCCGGATATATTGAGTAGAATTCATGAGATTGAGACCATGTGTTTCCAACATTTTTGTTGGAGCCCCACATTAAGGATGTCATGGAATTCCTGGGGGTTTCTGCCCGCCGAGGTTGAAAAGGTGGTGCGGTCGGACTGGCACCCTCCAGTTAGAGAAGTCGGGGTTTGAATGGGGAGGAGTACACCCTTAGATCCTTATCGTAGTACCGGGATTTGGGTTTAGTTGACCCACTGTTGCTACCAAATTCTGATGTCCCCAAATGCCTAGACTATAAAATCCGGCTTCCTTATGAAGGGCTTGAATCCTATAGTATTGTCGAAGAAAGGTGAGCACTTTGTATTACTGTGATTGTAAAGACAGCATTTCATATATCCTTCGGCTCCCCCAACCTTTTCCTCCATTGTTCCCCTCGGTACATTAACACCACAATTGGTATGAATGTGATAATACTATAATGATAAGGGCTAGTTTCGGGATATACATTGCAACAGACGCACCATAGTCCCGCAAACACCGTAAATGACCATTGAAATCCGATCTTGGAGTAGAATGTCGTCTTTGTCGGTGGGACACTGAGGGTTGTCACACACCTGTCTACCAAACGGAATTCTGACACCGAAATAACGTTAACCAGAAAGATATTGAAGGGGAAAAAGGCCAGGAGACTGTGAACGGCACGTACGAATAAAAGCCCAGCGTGAGCCCGAAGACCTGGCGAAAGAAGCTAGACAGATATGAACTTTTGAGGTCACGACTCTGTTGTAGGATGTACTTATAACACATGCCAACATCGTTGCTCCGTGTCCGATAGCAATCGCTACAGCTGTATGTATAGCACACCGACGTAACAATCTGGGCTACACAGGCTAAGAAATCTTGAACAGTTCTGTTAAAACCCTTACCCCCAAATACTCCAATCGCTATATGTGACATTATTGGAGATTTTCACAGAGACGCGTGATGCAAGCTTACCCATCCCTATACAAGGTGCGATGTAAGTTGTCTCGAAATGAATCGTCAAACCATCTTCGAAGGACGATCAGCGATTACTCCCAGAGACGAGGGTCAGGTGTATATAACTTACAGCTAGAAAGTGTGCAGTTAACGATTCGTAGTCATTGTCAAAAGCCGAGTTATATAGAAACGCACATGAGTAATCCCACAGGTACCGCAACGGCGCCGATCCAGATGACTTGGAGTCGAACTTCAGCTGGGGCCTGTGTTCCTTTCTGAATAGCCTTCTTGCGCGCGCGCTGCATCATGGCATCGGTCACTGGTCCGGAACACAGCTCACCCAGTGACCTGGAGATTTCTGGTTACAATGTTTTTTACAACTTCCATGTTGAAAACTCACGTGCCAAGCAAAAGGGTAACGCCGTTAGCTAAGCTGAGAAGAATTATCGAAACGCTTCCACACGCTAATTTCTTAACACTCACCCATTTTGAACGGTGCTGAAGTGGTAGATCTCAGTAAAGAGGGTAGCAAGTGTTAATGCTGGCTCAATTGAAGCGTAGCCATAGGCGACTGCACTGGGAGACAGGGTAAGTCAAGTAAATCATAGAAAAAGAAACCAAACTAACAAATACAATGCTGGGAGTGTGACAGACGGGTATTTCAGCATGCTAAGTGGCTTGATGGCGAAGTCAGTGACTTTGAGTCGACGGGATGAAGGTTTTTGTAGATCAACAATCCACAGTCTGTTTAGATATGTTGCCATCGACAATGGAGGAGACACGTAAGGCTCTCCCCGAACGTGCTCTTGTCCGGATTTCAGGCTGTTATCAGAGTTGGCTTCACCACGTATCAATTCTTCATCTAGGTGATCATGAGGTCTGTCAAAGATAGTTTCCGGCATCAAGAAGAGGCAGATGAAGAACAGGATACCTATGACTTGGCGGTTGGTGGAGAGTGACATGGGAGGTCCAGAAAAGCATACCATTGAGTATAGCGCCAACCCAAAAGCACCACCTCCAACCTAATTCACGAGCGACAAACCCCCCGACCTTCATAACGAACATTGTTAGCATCAGGCCATATAGATAGAATATTAGGACTTACAATTGGAGACAGCTTACCGCCAGCCGTGGACATCAGAGTAAAAAAACCCATAGCCCTGCCCCGCTGGTGCATGTAAAATACATCCACAACAGTCCCTACGCCTAAGCCAAGAGCCGCGCCTGGACCAAATCCGTTGATTGCACGCACAACAATCATTGTGCTGTATGTCTTTGATAGCGCAGATCCTATCGCAGATACAAACCCTATCAATATTGACAAGAGGTATGCTGGCCTTCTGCCGTAGACGTTCGCAAACGGTGTAAATACTAGAGGTCCGAGAGCAGTAGTTCCGATTGCGATGCTCGTTTGGTATGTGCCAATGACAGGTGGGATGCCAAATTCCGCAGCTAGAGGTACAACTGCCGGGTTGATAATAGCGACATTGAATGTTGCCAGAAAAGCCGAAAAAGAGACTTGTAGTAGAAGTGCATACTTCAGCCACTATAAGAGAGACGCATCAATCAAGGATATCAGAAATATTAGCATAGGCTATGAGACATTACGTTTGGGTAATTGAGTGGGTCAAATGGTGAAGTAGTAGGCTGCGGAAGGAGTGGGAGGCCGACGTGGTCAAGCTTGAGTCCCCTGGGCGATATATCTTCATGCAATTCAGTTGCATCCTTCATGTCTGAGAGAGACGACATGGTTGGTAAGACAAAGGTTCTTTTGGCGCGCGCTGAATTCGACGCTGCTGTGATATCCACAAGTTCCATTAAATCCCACGTTGGGGTGAATTGGGGTAATGTTGGTGGCAGATATAGAATCGAAGCTGAAGCCCCACCTGACCGTAACGGATAGGCCCCTTCTCCATAGGCACCTTCACGCAAGTCCAAATCATGTCAAATATATCAGTGCTTTCACTCTCAGGCAATGGGATGGGATGTAATGGATTTGCATTGTACAATGTTGTACAAAAAATGGCCAAGTGCGCTATGGAGGTTTTTGCCCGCTTCAGAAGAATTGTTAACCTTGAGTTTGAAGTTGTTCGAGAGGTTTACTCACTGACTTTGTGATTTCATACACAAACAAGACAGATTGGGAGAACTAGTACTAGTACATTGTCTATTACTGTGTGGCCCGAATTGTAGTAGAACGGTACACGGAGAGCGACTGATCGGATCAGGGACTGTTCATAGTTCTCACGTCTCGCTCACATGACCACGCGTTCTTTGGCCTTGTTTGTTCTGGCTAAAATGTGTTCGGATAAGTGACTGCAAGTTTTGCAGTGTATTGTTCCCTTAAAGCTTGCAATTGGCCGCGACCCCCAGATCTCACAATGCCACATATATGGCCATGGTACATTTTATGGCCAAGGATAGCGATGGTATATAAGGTCCCCATCGATACCTCAAGCTTCATCCGTGTCTTCAATTTCTTCGATTTGCGGATCGGATTTAGAACATACCCACTATCAAAATGGACATCCAGGCACGTACTGTATTCATGACTTGGTTTGTTCAAGGAAGCTGATAATCGCATTAGACCTCAGCCCCAGTCCGGACAGACATGGAGAAGAAGAAAGACACACTGGACTTTGACCTACCTTATTGCGATACCTCAATCACGGAGTCTGGAGATATAAAAGAGCATACCTTGACTGGCTTCGGTAATGTATCACTCACGAACGTTTTCTTTGTCCCCGGCCTTCCGTCAGGTCTATCACCCGCCCGATCGTCTCTTCACACCCCGAACGAACCCGATTGAGACCCAAAGCCTCTCCTTTCCGGGAAAATGTACGTTATCCCGTTACGTCCACTATGTGCATCTTCTAATAGAAAATGATCAGCGTCCCCTACCATCAGTGAATCAAAAAGTCCTGCCGCCGTCGCCGTCGAAGACTAGGATATCGCCAGAAGAGGACTTTGAACTCTTGGTCGAGAACATGAGGGTCGATCAGTCAAAATCCTTGATTTGAAGTGCGCTGTCCAGCCCACCCGAGCCCCCCCTGTCTTCAACACCCCCTCGCGATATCAGAGACCCAACCCAAACCTATGGTGGAGTCGGGAATGACGAGGGAATTCGTCACCCGGTTGCCCCAAGGCGTCTGGATATGAGGGCACCGAGTGCGCCCCTCCCGCCGCCTGTCATGCTCGCTCCAAAACCCAAAGAAAGACCCCTCCGAGGGTATGGAAAACTACCAAGTCGACCTCCTCTGCCGCGATGGGATCTCCTTGATCCCGTTGTATACAACAAGGCATTAGAGGATCCGGGATCGTTGCTCAGAAATATGTCACAGAAACTCATGCATCGCACCTGATTGAAGCCGTATATTGTGTTTGAAGTTTAATGGAATTCACGTTGCATGGGTCGACCCTCCGATGGATCAGACGGTTGTTGTGCTGTTAAGGTGGTTGTCATGCGAGCTACGGTGACAACATGCCGGACAGATTTTGTATTTGGATATCGTACTTATCGTAGTTATTTTCTTTCCTCTTCGCCTACGTCAATGTTATCCATTCCCTCTTAACCCGTCATCGGACGAGCTCTAGTCATGACTCGTTGTCGTGGACATCAAAAATGAAGCATCGCAAAACGTTCCGCGCCATTGTGACCCTGCGTGACCAACAACGTGCGGGTGAATTGACCATTCTTGTCGTTTCAAAGGAACAACACAGAACACATGTTATAGATTGAAGCTTTGATAATCTTTTCCTCCTGTCATCCTTGCTTTCATCTCTCATCCTTGCGTTTGTTCTGCTGACTGCTTTCCACGTTTTTCACGGTGGTCGTCCGTGAAATATTGTCGCCTGAGCTTGGCTGTTGGGCGTGGCGGCTCCGTATGTTTCTTTGTCGTTTTTATTATAGAAACAGGGTGGATCTAACCTTTAAATATCCTGCTTTTAGGTACAGTCAGGTTCTACGACATTTGCCGCCCTTTTAATGGACTTGCAGAACAACTCGTTTGACGCGGTAAAAGAAGACCAGGAGATCACTTCAGGCAATTGGTGGTATCCCCCGCTTCAGTCTATTTCATGGTCGTACGACAATCCGGTTGGCGCAAGATTCTGTCATCCAAAGCCTCCTCACTATCACGAGTCGTTATACCACGTTTTACTTGCTGGACAATTGCGTGGCCCACTAGCACCTGGATCGTCTCTCTCTGCCGAAGCGAATCTCTTACTTAATACGGATCTTCCTGGAGTGCAGGGGGCGAACGATGTCCTTTCCCCCTACGAAGCTGACGTGGGTTTTCATTATTGTTCAGAAATTCTTGACGTGGTGGGCATCAAAGCAGAGGGTAGATGTGACTTATCCATTGAAGTGAGTGAGAATGAAGTGGCTCATGGTAAACAATGCTGGGATGAGCTCGTGGAGAAACTGTTCAGTGAGCTCATGGATTTGCGTGAAGAGCTCGAAGGATATGCAGAGGGTGGTGGCAGCTCAGATGGTTTTAGTCGCTTCTCCAACACTGGTGGCCTTCATCGAAGTACGTCAGCGCACTCCAGCCTCGAATTCACCGACTCAGATCTATCTGTGAATTCGAGTTCAGTACCATCGACCCCAAAAGCCAAGAACACAGAGGTGGATATTGAGGTTGCGAACGCTTCCCCAAACAGCAGTATATATTACTCTGCGGCATCGTCTCCAACTCGACCTCTCAACGCGTCAGCGTCCTCCTTCGTGCCTTCATTCGGCAAGTCGCCAACAGAACCCATTCATTTCCCCTCTCTCGCATGTTCCAACACTCCTTCCCCTCCGGCAGCCTTCGTGAACTTCACCTTCCCATCCCTCGACGGTCCCCCCCTCCCTAGTGTGAAAATCAAGAAAGACGAGCAAGGCTTCTACAGTGAGGTTGAGGCTCCATCACTCGCCCCACCGCCTAGGCCTTCATCAGCACTGCTCCCCCCTTTCCTACAGGAACGCCGAAAAGTACCAGTTTCAAAGACACGCGCCATGGTGGAACGCTTACGATCCTCCAATCAAACACAAGATGTATTTGGATCAGACATCAATCCATCCGCTTGTACCCAGAGCGCGAGCCATAACCCAACTCCCAGCCCCCCGATGTACAACCTTGGTTTTCTGAAGGAGCATCTGACTGCATCTGACGACGGCCGGGGTCGTATTTCGGGTGTCTCCAGCCCCGCGACCACCGTTGATGAGGATGAAGACGGGTGGATAAATATCATAGAGGAACAGTCAACGCAAGAGTCGAGGGCCAGGAGATCAAGGGACCTCTTCCTTGCACTCACTCGCCATCGGAGTGACTCTATGCCCCCAGGAAAACCACTAATAACCGAGGAAAGTAGCGGTGATACTGCGGAAGTATATATTCCTGCCACTTGCTCTTCTTCGCCTTCGCCTTCGCCACTCTCTCGTTCCAACGATGGATGGATAGAAGGGCCTACCCCCGCGCCAAAGCCCACGGGCCGCTTCCGAGCAGGTCGCAAACGCCGTTCTTCGAACATACCAGCACCATTGCCGACTATTCCCCATTCTGTGTTACCCACGACCACAAGATCCCCTGGGGCCACCCACCACACCTACTCCCCGGCATCCTATTTCTATGCCGCTTACCCGTCCATGATGTCACCAATGTCATATGCGTCTTACATGCAGATGCAGTTTCAAATGCACCAGATGCAAATGCGGGGGCATGAAGCACGCAATTCTTCGGGGGAATGGTTCCCATACCCCAATCCAATTCAGTCAGGAATACCTTTCCAGAAACCATATATGAACCCGAATTCCAGTCCTTTCTCCGGGATGGGGATTGGCCCGCGGTGGTAATACCGCAAAACCGGCTTGTATTCAGCTGTCATGTATGATCGCATTGTTCGACTCTTGTTCTATTATGTATGTATTTCTTATTTCCCAGCTCCATGGTTGCGGCTATTTCAAGGCTGCTCTCAGGACCTTTTTGCATTAAACATGTCAACCCCCGACAAAACATATCTATATTTGTGGATTGTAGCATCACTCTGTTGTGCTTTTTGGTTGCCGTACTATGGTGGGGTTCATGTAGTAACCCATTACTCCTGTCGCTATCACCATGCTTTACATATACATGTATCGTTTCATCTAGCTTGGGTGGATGATCTGGTCGATTTTCGGGTCTTTGTTTTTTTTGTTTGTTTTTCTTCTGAATTAATGAGTTGATGTTCATACGAACCAACATCCTCCGCTGATTAGGTATAAATATTTGACGTTATTGTACCGCGCACCAAACTGGAATAATTTCGACCTGCAAACATTCCAAGGACTGTACTCCATAAAGTAACCCAACCTTCAACTGCTCGAAGTATTTCCAATCGAGTTGAGTCGATAATAGTGTGGGCCTGAATTGCTTCCACTATGTACAGGAAATATTCGTCGGTCTTTTGCCTTGATTTTCTGAGACGAAGTTGTCAAAAGTTCAGTGGTGGGCGTCCAAAAAGTTCTTACCGACGCAGCCCCTGGTGTAGATGTGTTGACTGCCGCGTGTTGATTTTCACTTTCTTCCCCATGGTCTGACCCGGGGTCAGATGCATGATTTTCTACATATCTGACAATCGTTTTACTCCAACCCTGAAAGGTGATGAAGAGACCAGTTGAGAAATTCACGGAATTAGGCTTACAGTAGTTTCACCATCTAGCTGTTTTATTGCCACGTAAGTGCCCATGACCATCTTGCGGTGCTCATCCGATCCCAACCGCAATCCATGTATCTTTCCACGGGACTCTATTGCTGCTAACGTCCTGGCCTGTCTGCCAAGCCGCCAGATTAATGCAACAGATTTGAAAATGTAACAAAAAGAGCCCACCCCCCATGTCTCTGTGAGTACATTATTTGTTGCTGCTTCAACGACTGCGTTACCGAGTTATCTTGCCAGTAATCGAGCAAAATCCGTGCAGCTTCAACTTTAAAAAATATGGAAGACATTCTGCGCCGGGATTTTTGGATCAGATCGGCTGTGGACTTCATGAGACTCAAGACAATGCGACGCGGCGTGTGCTGTGTGTCCAGGAAACTTAACAACCTCTCGAACAAGACCAGTTGTTCTGCCGATAAACCCTTCGGCCGCGTGGTGGCGATATCGCGTGTTGAAGGCTCCATCGAGCGCCGAGGTTGGAAGGAAATATGAGGTTTGGAAGTAAGTTGGGTTGGTGAAGGCCCCGCGACCTGGTGGGAAGAGTCCTTTATATTTGTTGCCGGGGTTTCCAAGATGATCGGACAGAGCACACCGGCTTCAAAGGGACCATCTTTGTTCCATAGATGGTTCGGATGGTGATGTACTTGTCATATGAACTCATACGTACACATTTTTCAGGGTCTCGTGAGACAGGATAGTGACAGGATTCAACTTCTTATTCTTATCATAGCCGTGGAGTGCAATCGATGACAGTTATTGCCTGGTTCGGAAAATAACTGTCAGTTCATTGTATTGTTGCAAGAAGCCATGTGTTTGGGACTGCTGGTACTGATATTCACTTCAAGTCCTAGGAGCTAAGAAAGACACATAGAACGGAAGTGGGCAAATGTCCAAAGGTTACCCAAACGTGAAATTTCTCTAGCCATTTGTAGCTTGTCATTCTTACAACTTGTAAATTCTAGGTGTCCAAGTTGCCGATTTACTGGTGGCAGGAGGCGAGCATTTAGTAATGTATAAGTTTGTGTGTAGCTGTGGGTCCTAGGAGGTAACTAGTCGGCTATCATGATCAATCAGTGATCGCCGGCCCATGAGGACGATTTTCCCACGTACTCAGTGAAAAACAATATCCGTATCTTGTCAACCATTCTTCTCATGGTTAAAACACGTCCCTCTTAACAAAAGCAACCGACTCGAATCGACCATGACTGATCTCCCTGAAGGCCTTAGTGACTGGAAAGATTTGCCCCCTGAACAACTCTACCCGTATGAGGTCTTGTGGCGCGACCGGTACGCTTGGCTCAAGGAGAATGGTTATTTGCTGCGTCCACGATACAACCCAGAGTGGGTACCGTCTTGGAAAGATACGGACAAGTTCTGGGTGGCCTGTGAAGATGGTCAAATTTCGTTGGTACGCAGAAACGACCCTCTCGAAAATATACGAAGAGTCGAAATATACTATTTTCCAGGTACCCCACTTGTTAATGGACGCGACTCGTATTTCAGACGGGGTCCAACTCATGTTAAAAGTGCTTGAATCATCCAACAAATCAGAAATGGAGTTTTATCGTTTCTTCTCTGAAGAACCCCAGAGGTCCCACGCAAGAAACCACTGTGTCCCATTCGAAGGCTTCCTTGAAATGCCGGATTCGGGGAATGTTATCGTTGCCCTTCCTATGCTCTACCATTGGCAGAACCCTGGATTTGATACTGTTGGTGAGGCCATTGATTTGTTTAGGCAGATTTTCGAGGTATATATTCCCAATCTATCTGTTATTTCTGTATTGACACATAAACAGGGCCTTGAGTACATCCACAGCCTTCATATTGCGCACAAGTAAGTTTTGGCGAGACAGCAGTACTCCTGATGACTTATTCGCTTGACAGTGACATAAAAAGGAATAATATTATGATGGATTCCACACCACTTTATGATGAACCTGTTCATCCCGTTACTTCTAACAAAAGTCGGGACTATACTCATTGGATCAAGCCCAGGAAGCGGACGTTAAGGCCTGTCAAGTATTACCACATTGATTTTGGACACATGTGTCGGTATAATCCTGAACTGGAACCTCCTGCAATCTTTGTCGGTCCAGATGGATATGGTGGAGATACATCTGTCCCAGAATTCAAATACAAAGCAAATTCCATGATCAATCCATTCCCAGTTGACGTGTACCGCATTGGGAATATTATACGAATCTGTTTCCTAGATGTCTGTCACCTTGTTCGTTTTGTTCTTGATAATTCTTGACCTAACGTTCTGAATTTTAGGGAGATGATTCAGGTGATGGAAAGATGGAAGGTCTTGATTTTATGCGACCATTGCTCCTTGATATGTGCCAGGACGACCCAACAAAACGGCCAACCATGAATGAAGTCCTCATTCGCTTTGAGAGGCATGTAGGGGGTTTGCCGTGGTGGAGGCTCCGCGCTCGTGTAATACCTGTCAAGGAACATCACCTTGTCAGAGCGTTCCGTTTTCCTGCACACTGGACGAGACAGGTCTTCCGCACTATAAGGCGCATCCCCGCAGTTCCTAGTTTCCCACTAGGATGATATTCAAGTCTATGGTTGTTCTTAATATAAACCCATTCTATCCTTCATAGATAGTCCTGGACATTCTTCAAAGGATGCTGCATGGTATAATATTGGTGTCAAACCGAATAAGCTTAAGTGTCCTAGGTTTGTGGGTCCATGTGTACGAACTTGTAGATTCCGGCGCACGCTTCCATGAACACAGATTATGACGCTTGATCATCACTTACAACCTCCTTCGCTATAATACAACGATAAACAGTCCACTACCACTGTCTTTCCTCCCTATGCATGCGACGCGGTTGGATGAAAAAATGGCGGATGCTATTCATTCAAGGCTGTTCATCTCACCTACCTGTACGGATATCGGTGATTGTCGAACCCTTTTGAGCATCATTTTAAGCTGTTTAGCGACACTTGTGGCTTGCACCTGGGCTTCTGTTCACCCAAATATCCCAAAACCACTGATTGGTCGATGGAGGCTGGCTTTACATCGATTAATGCTCATGATGCTTGCCATTATAGCCCCGGAAGTGATTGTCGTCTGGGCTCTTAGGCAGAGGATGGTCGCCAGCAAGCTCTCTGAAGGTGTGTCGAATACTTTGCTCGACATAGGGCAGTGTCGAGCTTGGAGTAATTTTTTCAACAGACTTCGCAGGGCTCGGAATGACCATGACTCATGGGTTTTTCGTCAGTATGGGTGGTTTTACGATGGCCCATGGTCCCTATATTCGTCCAATTCTATCGCATATGATTGGTCCAGGGGAAGCTGTAGACCCAAGCCTAATCACGGGCATTCACGTGTACCAAATAAACGACCGCAGCAAGGGTGATGAAATTACGAAGGGCCTCGCCTTACTCCAGACGGGCTGGTTCATGGCGCAGTGCATTGCGCGCAAAGCGCAAGGCTTACCCCTCACGGAACTCGAACTTGTGACAATCGCGTTCAGTTCGCTCAACTTCGTGATCTACGCCATTTGGTGGGATAAGCCCATTGACGTTAGATGTCCTATTCTCCTTGGACCGCCACCTACGACCGATCCACCAAAGGATAGCGTTCGCGAGCCGTTCGCGCCTTCATGGAGCCTAGCTATGGTGTATAGCTTCAATTACACAATTAACGTTGTTCTGGAGATGTTCTTCGGAGAAAACGATGCCGACAATATACCTGACCATGCATCTCGCGTCCCTACGCTGTGGGCTGGAAGACTTACTAAAATCCAGCGTAGCTGGGCGGCGTTGATTGGAATATTTCTTGCTATGGGGTTCGGGGCGATTCATTGTGTCGCGTGGAACTATACTTTCCCAAGTGAGGCAGAGATGATCCTTTGGCGCTCAGGCTCTGTAATTGTTGTTGTTGTGCCCTTCCTATCATTTGTGCCAGCTGTCGATGTTATGAACCGCCCCGTGTCCAGGAGGTACCACAATCTCGTAATTGGAGTTGTAGTGCCCCTCGGGGCGACCATTTATCTCATTGGGCGCACAATTTTGATGGTTTTACCATTCACATCGTTGCGATTACTCACACCGAATGCGTACAAGGACGTTGTATGGACTCACTTTGTACCACATATATCATGACCCCTACAAAACTTGTTTTAATCACCTGCTTTCATCCGCATAACACTCAAGTTTCAGATGTGGTGTTCAATACACGTGGAATTAAGCAAACCAACACTAGCGCCTAGATATTTATGTCGATGCCTGCAATCGGGTCGAATGAGGCAGCCCTTAGCTATCTGAGGAACCAACATGGTTCTAATGGGTACCAATCCTACCACTGGATCGTGATAGCCCAATCATTTACAACCAGAACCTTGGGGTCCTTGATTGTAAGGACACTCGCGATCCCTTCTTTCTTATCCGAACTCGCGACTCCAGGTGAGTAATCCCAGATAAGGGCTTCGCCACCTTCGACCCTCACAGCCGTGGGTTTGGCAGTCAAACCAAGGACCATAATCTTCTCTACCCGCACATCTCCAATGCTCTTAGCGAATTCGTTCGCTGGGTTGAAGGCCTTCAAAGAGATGCCGTCAACAGCTTCATTAGGTTTTGCGCTCCCCAAATCCTTGCTTGAGATGCGGATAGTCCTGGCCTTTTTTATTGGCTTCTCAGCGACGAACTCTCGCCAGACGAATTGTCCCTTTTGATGTGAATATGTCTCGCCATCATCGAGATAAAGGTCTCCACGTGAGGATCCGGCCCTGCTGAGTGCAACACGAAGGGTAAACGGATCGTTCTTCATAGAAGTTGACGACCTCCTGGGACGTTCGCGGGTAGGCACGATTGACCCTCCACGTATGAAGAGGGGGACTTGGTGTAAAGCAGCTGGTACGGTGATGTCCTTGCCTTTGGCGGCCCCACGGTAAGTAAAGTGATTGAAGTAATCATAGTAGACCTATTCAAGCAAGTCAGCACTACATTTTCCTTGAAAGGCACCACTATTACCTGGTCCTCGGCAAGGTAGACAGTTGTCTCGGTGACATCTTTGGCGGTGATGGGCTTCACAAGCAAGCCAGAGGCACCAACGTAGTACTGGTCGTCAATGTCGAAACCGTGCGGGTCCTTGGGGAACATAACATAGTGTGGCCTAGAAAGTGGGTATTCAGCATGATGTAAGATTACCGAGGCGAGGTCCCTACCTCAAAACAGGTACACCAGTCACGGTGGTCTCCCGGAAAGCTGTGTACCAAACCGGCAACATGCTGTAGCGGAGACGCAACATGTCACGCATCATGCCCTTGTAGGGTTGGTCGTACAAGAAAGGTTCACGCCTCTTAGTATCGATATGGGCGTGAGCACGGAAGAAAGGCGCAAATGCGCCAACTTGGTACCACCGAACCAACATATCCGGCTCTGGGTTGCCGAAAAATCCACCCACATCCGCTAAGAGGTCATCAATATGTGCCCTTTCGAAACGACCATCTTCACTTACATCCAGCATAGGACATTCCAGCGATATTGATCGACAGCACCATCTTCACGTTGACAGCCATGTGTTCCCATGTACCCAAATTGTCCCCAGTCCACATAGCGCCAAATCGCTGAGAGCCGGCGTAAAATGCGCGAGTAAGAACGAATGGACGCTTTGGAGGATCGGAACGCGCAGCGACAGCTTGGTGGGTAAGGTTGGACTTTTGTGAAGCGAGGTTAGCGGAACGTGAGACATTTGAAGGTGGTTGTCCTTACGAAGAGCATTCCATTGATATTGTGGACATCGCGATGTTCCCAGCCGCCGTGGTGGATATTATCTTTAGGCATGGTGATTTCAGGACCATTAAATACAGAAGGCTTGAATCTTGTTCAGACAACATGCGTCAGGCAGAAAGGCTGGAACTAACCTCGTTCATGTCGTTCCAGATATGAACGGCTTCCGTGCTCTGAGTCCAAGTCCAGCCCTTGGCGGCCTTCTGGGTTTTGAAGACACCTTTCCACCATTCCCATGCTCCTGGGTTGAAGAAATCGATCCACGAACTGCTGCCCGACCAACACCACCCTTCGTATTCGTCATTGGCACTTTTGGTTTTGACGAGAAGGCCACGTTCAGAGGCTTCCTGGTAGACTGGATAATCTGAAGTTCGCTTGAGATGAGGGTCAACAATGACAACCATCTATAATAAAGTGCAGTCAGCTTTAAGTCTATAGCTATTACTAGGGGCTCTTGCACCTTTCGACCAAGGGCAGCTACATCATTGACCATATCTACCGGGTCTGGGAAAGTCTTCTCGTCCCAGATCATGTACTTATGATCTTCGGAATATTCGATATCGAGCCAAAACACGTCAACGGGGATATCATCCTCGTCGAACCTCTTTTGCACAGTCCTGACATCGTCGGAGCTGATATAGTTCCAGCGACACTGGTGATAGCCAAGACTCCAATGGGCAGGAAGAACAGGTGTGCCAGTGAGTTTGGAGTATTGTCTAAAGATATCTTCAGGTGTGGGGCCAGGCATGAGGAACAGATCCAGAATACCAGACTCGGAAATCCAATGTGTCTCGGTGGATTTTTCAGAGGCATGGCCAACATCGATCCAAGTTTCGGAAGCGATGGCATCGAAGACACCGACGGTGGAATCAACGGAGTGGGCATGAAGGACAGGGATGGAACCATAAATGGACACTGGAGATGATGCAAGATACTCAAAGACATCAGCGTTGTATAGGCGATATGGATCGGTGAAGAAGGGGGATTCTCCAGTGGTAGTGGGAAGAGCCAGTCGCGTTGCGTGTTGAGGAATTCCGTAAATGGTACCATGATTAGGGAATGAAATGTCAAGAGACAGAGATTCGGGACCTAATTGAACTGTTTAGATTCGGACAGTGGCCCTGGAAGGCGAGTCAACACACCTTTTGGTTTTGAGTCTGTCCATGATGAGAATGTTTCCTCCCACCAATCATCTTCTGTGTCGCCTTCGAACCATGCGCGAGGGTTCTCAGCCTTCATAACCACTTGAGCTTCTGAGTCCGCAACGACCTCTTCACCCTCCTGTGCGGCTGGCTCCTCTGTGTGGGTAACTTCGGGTGTCTTGGCGCGGAAGTGCTCCATATGCATGAGTCCTTGTCCATTCAGCACGACCTGTTCCTTCCCGTTACGAAGGAGGGAGATCTTCAGTGGTTCAAACGCGACGATAATTTCATTTTCCTTCTTGTTGCCATACACAGCGCGTATATCCTTCTTTCCCGAGGTCCACTTGATATCCTTGCTGATTATGGGTTCAGCAATTAAAGCCCACCCCGCCGCTTCGTCGTATCGTTTACGAAGCCCTCCTACTTCATCCATGCGCACACGAACGACTCCGTCATCGTGGACACGTAGTTCCAGCTCGAACTTGATGTCAGGGTATAAAGACGATTTCACACCCGCAGTGAACGTTGCCCGATCCGATACAACGGCAATGGATGTGGGGACGACGGAATATGGAGACTTCCATGAGGATTTCGCCTCTTTTGCGCGTGCAGAGAGTGCACGACCTCTCCTACAGAAGCCTGACTGTGAGCAAGTCTTAAAATCGTGAGCTTTGAAAGCAAAGGATTCCGGTGCGACCAGGAGCAATGATAAAACTCCTAAGAGCTGTAACGAATGCATTTTGAGCCCAGAGTCTCTCGACAACAGAGTCAACGAGAAATCCCAGAGCCAGTGAAAGAGGGTGATATGGAATGAGAATTGTGATATTCGTCCACGTTGGCGTCGATTTCGGTACCACGTGACCATTTTGATACTTGGTCGCAGTACTCATTCTTTTTGGATTTTGTTGACACATCGACCCATGCAGTCAACTGCAAACACTGGAACACAAGCTTTCCTTCCAAGCTTGAATGTTTGGCAGCGACGTGCGGGAGGCCGCCATACTCACCAGTTCCAAGTTGACTTGAACTCCTTTTTTCAAAGCTAACGCCAGATACATTTCGTCCCGTCCAACCCCGATTGCATCTTGATTTCCTACAATGGCCATCAACATCAATCTACAAGACAGTCCTCTCCGACCCAAAATCTATCAGATCATGAAGGCAGTATGCTGATGCTATGGCCCAATCAACGACCGCCCATCTTTGAGGTGGCATACTCCAATGCTCTCATACCAGCCATTTTCTTTCGGTTCTTGGAAACTGTATGATCATGAGGCCAAACTCGATTTCGTAGAAGGCCGGTCGATCATCCAGAGATGTATACCCGCTTTGCAATCTGTCTGGCCGCAAAGTCCCTTTACGAGATGGTGGACCAAAAGCGCCCAGTTACTCCACCAGACGTATTACACCCATCAGCAAAACTCATAGCATATTGAAAAGAGATTGAAGGTTCAGTATGTTCCTTGCGAGAGATGTGTTTCATTTTATTTTTCCTTATGGTGTTGGTCCCGTGTATTCGACCAGTCTAGGTGGGTGTATCACGTCCGACTCAACGGTCTTCGTCGTCCAAGAGGATTTCGGAAAATACACAAAAAAGGGGTTGGAGTGGGTGGACGTCCATTCGTGAAAGGAGGGCCTCGGAGCTCGTTCTTTATGTCTCATCCAGAATACTCTGGTAGATACTTGGTCGACGGAATGAGAAACGGCTTTCGAGGTTGTAGCTGCAAGAATCGTATAGGCGACGGTGAAAACGGAAAGTCGTTCACCTCCTCCAATTGTCATTGATCTTTCTGTCCATCTAAAATGACCTTTCTGTCGTCATTGGATCTTTACGTTTGGCGATTTCTCCCCTCCCAGCGACACGTAATATCCGTGGTCTACACCAGCAGGCTATCAGAAAAAGCCACTTCATGCGCCGAAAATAGTCCGTGCCCGGATTTCATACGGTCTAGCCCTCCTGTTAGTCGCATCTCATACTTGCTCCCCAAATGGTGGTTTGGAGTGCTCCAAACATTCAAAACAGAATTGTGACGAATGCATGAATTCGCGGTGTTGCCCCGTATGGAACTGTTTAAGCTACCAGAAGCCATATTGCACGTTCTGCTCTGAAATGAAACAGTTTCAATCATGGCGTCTCAAGACTCTGCGACAACTGTTCTTGTCTAAACGGTACCAGGAGGAGAAATGATCGTCATCTCAACACATCAAGCTTAAGACGCGTGATGGATATGGATGCCAAAGGGGAATTGGCGTTTCATGATAACTGCCAGACGACGATTTGCAAACACTGCTCGGGGACCGATGGGTGCAATGAATGCATGGTAACGATGTGTCAGCCCTGCGACCGGGACTAGTGTCCACTCTAATGGTGGTCATGGGGGAAAATGGTCAAGGAAGATGTGAACGCCGATTCCAATGACTATTAAAGTGTTTTTTTGGGCTTCCACTCCCCGCTTTGTCACTTTTGATTAGCATTGAAGTGCACTATGGATATGTTCTTCCGTTCCCGCGACCCTAGTGTGCTGCAAATGCCCGTATGTTTTCAGCCATGATTCTTATATGTTTCCAATGCTACGTCCAAATAAAGGGACCTCTTCAAGTCCTCCGCCATCTTGAAGTTATCATTTTCGATGTTTCTGATGCAACCTTCTGCATTGATCTAACCTGGATCTTGCCTTCTCCTGATGTGGGCGAATGAACTCAAATTTCCACTCATTACCTCCAACCAACGACCAAAGTTCCCGATTCATTACAAATGTATACCGAAGAGTTATTCGGCCCCGTAAATGAAGTGATATCAACATGGCGTGTTGATCCCGTTGTCCACTTGTGGTGCCGCCACGTAAATAACAGCAATGTCTCAAGTTTGCTCGCGTTGAACCCCGTTCACAGTAACCACGATGTCCGGCTGGAATAACATCAATGTAGAAGACCATCCTCGCCATCCTTTACGGCCGAAGATCCTACAGGTCATGAAGAGTGTTTACAAGCATCTTGATCCGTCAAACATGCCATTCGGGATTGACCACTGGTGGCATTCGCCCTCCCTGTCTTACCAGGTGGAACAATCGAATCCGTTGGAACCAAGTATCGTTATTCTCAACCTTCGTGAAGGGTTATCAGACCATCCATCAATGAATACACACTTCATGATTAACCTCAACACCTATCGTATTCATGATAAGTTCAAGAACGAGCGCTTCCCCGCCCCTCCTGAAACCTTGGAAATCTTAGGAGAAATTAAGCAATTTGTCAGGGACTCGTTGATGGCTGGCCGGAAGAGGCGGGATGAGAACTTAAGACTCCAGCGTGAGATAGAACAAATGAAGATGGCTGAGCGCAAAGCCCGTGAGAAGGTAAGTACAAATTGACTCCAATTATTCAACACACAATGACAGTGCTGATCTTCAGGCATATCGTGATCGCTTACTCGAGAACCAGTGCATCGAGTGGGATGCTAACCCAACACCAGCAGGTTCCTGCCCAGCTTGTTTTTCGACGGCGGGAGACAAAACAAGCGCCAACAGTCTTCTCGTCCAATGTATCACCTGCCGAAAGGTCGGTTGCAGCAAGGACGGCTGTGAGGGACATGACATTGATGGCATTGAGCGCTGTCGCGACCATTCTGACCAAGCTCAGTGCAAGGCTTGCCGAACTGGCGAAACAAAGACAAAATTAATAACGTGCCCTGGTTGCAAACAGTGGTACTGTTTCCATGATCTTTCGCGATGTTTCGGGCGTCCCCTCCCAATTGCTCCTCTCCCGGTTAAGACTGAAGGCGGCAGTGACGAGTTAGCCATGCCCACGAAGACCCCTGAGCGGAAAAAGCAAACACGACCACAACATGCCCTAAAAACAGCTCCCTGTAGGAGATGTACGACCGGGACGAATAGCTGGCACCGGTGTGACATGCCGTCATGCTGGTCAGGCGGGGAAATGGTTTGCAACGATTGCTCCCCAGAGGGCGGGCTAAAATGTTCCCAAGGTCATACCTGGATCTGCGACGCATGCTCTCATGGGCAACCCTTCAAGGTCTGGGCATGTCCAGGGTGTTTCAAGTTGTTTTGCCAATCCTGTAGTGCCCCAGACCGATGTTTTGCATGCAGGAAGTCATGTCTCTGCATGAACTGTGTTAAACTTGGGTCAGACCCTGATTCTGATAGCAAGGACAACCAGCTCTCGACAGACGGTCCTGACGACAAGGCAGATCTAGAGACCACAATTGCGCCCCTCAAAAGTCTCAGTTGGGAATGTGAATCGTGTGGTGGAAAATTGTGCTATGGATGTACCACAAATGGGGGGGTTATATCGTGCGACAACTGCTCAAATGAAACCTGCAAGGAGTGTGCAAGAACTGATCAATGTGTCGAATGCGGGGTAAGATGTGCCAGCGTTGCGATGACGAGCACTGCAATCATTGTAACGGTTTGGGGAAGTACAAATTGGAGAATCTCGCATATGAGATGTATGATGGGTATGATCTATACTAACCTTTCTGCTTGAAACACTTGGACTACATGTACTGCCAATCCCTCATATGCTAGATACTCACTAACAAGATACTTTTCTATCAACTCAAGTACGCAGTGCAGATCCTTATATCCAGTATTAACGTTCACTTAACTTTCTTTAGACCTCGAATACTTTTGGATCCCAGAGGCAAATATCTTTTCACTGGCTATCTTAGCATCAAAACATAATTCATTACTGTTACATGACAGCGTACGCTGAGGTTTAGAAGAAACCAGAAAACAGCCTGAAATACAAGACTTTTTATCCCCCACACCACCATGATTGAGAAAGACTATGTACAACGACCCTCAAAACCTCGAAGAAGCCAATTGCAGGATCCAAACATGGGCACGCGTTTTGAGATTGATCTAGCTTTCCCTTATTTCTAGGATCGGTTTGCCAGTAGGCGATATGTGCACCTTCAGAAGCCTGGCCTCTGTTGAAAGATCTCAGCGACATCGGAACTCAATCAGGCACCCCACAGAGAAATATGCCCATTTGGCTCTGCTTTGCTTGAACCAAGGCATCCTTCAGGCATAAACCGTCGATTTATTGGAACCTGCCTATTTTAGCAGAAGGAATTCGAGGATATCAGAAATGAAGACGAAACAGGCCTAAAGCTCATTGCATATGTAGTCCACGGATTGCTTGGTTGGGTGAACGTTGGGTGTTCCGGGCGCAATACAGACGGCGCCGTAACCTGATACGGACTCCAAAGAGACGTACTGCAGGACCCGCAACGGCGAGGTGTGAGAATGCCTACATGATTTGCCCAATGAAATGATTCAGTCATGGGAACCCGTCGCGATACGTAGGACGGCCTCTTGTAATTGCTCCTCTTCCCAACAGGTCCAAATGTAGTTGGGAGCTCCTGGCAGGTCCCAAGCCACAGATGAGGTCTCGGCGCGTGTCAAATGCCGAGCAGAGTAGGCTATTACTATCAGTGGATTTCTTGCGAAATTTGCTCGTGCTGATCTCTTCGTGGATTTATCTGCACAGAATGCTCACCTGGGAATAGTGCAGAACTTTCTTCCAGAGGATTCCTCAGCTCCTATGACGAGTGTACAAACCAGCAGCCACTGTAGTGTTGTGCATGGAAAGATAGGCTGGAAGCTAGTAGTAGTCTGATAATGG
This sequence comes from Collybia mongolica, assembly GCA_013420905.1. Classification (NCBI taxonomy): domain Eukaryota; kingdom Fungi; phylum Basidiomycota; class Agaricomycetes; order Agaricales; family Clitocybaceae; genus Collybia; species Collybia mongolica. The sequence continues at coordinate 3,804,005 of JAAXNY010000004.1, forward strand.
GGAACTCCGTCGCAATCTCGCCTAAGCACTTATGACCGTTTCCGGAGATTAAGAATGCAGAAGATTGTTTCTTCGATAGAACACGACAATATGGGATAACCACAGCAGAACCTTGGGAAACTGGGCCGTCATGGGCCGTCATACTCAAGTCTCTTCAAAGGGCCGAGGGCCAGGCCTTGATACAGCAGACATTGCTAGTGAGGGGATTGACAAGGAGGGGTTTGCTTAGAGTAATAGGAAAGGGGCCTTAGTCATGCTAAGGTGCAGGGCAGCCTGCAGAACTTGGCAAGGGAAAAATAGCGCAACACAGCCACAATGTTTTCTTCTGAGTCCTCGTATTTCATATTTATGGTTTATGGATTAGATCGCAGGTAGCACTCCCATTTCTTGGTTCTCAACGTTCAACATACAATTTCACTCCCTTCTTACGCGCCGAAATTCATAAAATTCGGCCACCCATCTGGCATCACATGACAAAAAATGTTTTGGGCCCTAAGTTGCAACTGAAAACATTTGAGGACCTCCATCTACCGCCATGATCGAAAAATGTCGCATTGATGTTCCGACGAACGGCCCTATACTTCCCTCAATTCTCGAGGCCGTGTCCTCGGTCTATCAGCATTATGATCTGGCGAACACCCCTCTCAACATTGATGAGTGGCCATGGCACGACTTCATAACCATATCCTATGGGATATCCAAGTGGGACCCTTTGAGTCTAGTCACAGCCACACTTTGCATTTACGAAGACGGGAGAACACACTTTGAAATTGATTTGGTCTTCCCTTGTATCCGCGACCAGTTCACCCTCAAACAATATCGTACCCCTCCAGATGTGTTAGATTTGTTGGGAGAACTCAGGTGTTATATCAATAATATTTTGGTACACAGGCGGACAACTCGTGAAGCGGTGCGTTCATTCACTTTACCTATTCGATCAATGCATTATCATTGGTCCCCTAGGCGTATTATCAACAACTTGTCAAAAGCAATCTCCTCTCGCAGCACGAATACAACCGTTATTAGATGAAAGAACCAGACTCAGGCTAGGGTGGGACCTGTCCAGCTTGCTTTGACGCCGAAACTGGGAAAGGATACGGACTTATCGCATGTGTGGTTTGCGAGAAACTTGGATGCGCGAACAGCAAGTGCCATGGGTATGACATCCATGGCATTGCACAGTCCGTTTCCAACGTCGGAGAGACATATTGCAGATCTTGCAATGGCGAGGGCGAAAATGCCATGCTGATTCGCTGTTCAAAATGCCGTTCAAAATGGTTTAACCCCCGATGCCACCCACGTTGTGTAGGGCGGCCCGAACCTCTTGAAGCTATATGTGTTCCAGGCAGGTCCAAAGACAATAGGCAAAAGAGTTCCTTTCAAAGGCTAGAGTCAAAGCACCCACCAATAACCGCACCATGCGATGAATGCCAGCGGGAGGATACCGGGGGCTGGCTTTCTTGCAGTAACATATTGTGCTGGTCTCAAAACGGGGTCGTCTGTCGGGCATGCTCGCCTAAGGGTGGCGAAAAATGTCCCAAGAGACATACGTGGACTTGTGATGTATGCGTAAGCCATCGAGAGACTTTCGAGCATGGTGATGCCCATCAGATGGAGAGTGAGGATCAGATTTGGCTAGACGCGGATAATGTCTGGGGTGTATGACACTTTAATGCTGCGCACTCTGAATGACATGGGCCCGCAAGCCAACTACACCGTCAACGCGTTCCCTCAGTCCTGCCCCCACTTCTCCCCCTGAGCAGACTCATCTTTTTCAATTATCTACTTCTTAGGCGTTCAATCAAAGGGTTTTATTTACCATGTTACCTATATTGATATCTACCTCCACTAATGAAAGTCAAGGTCGTTCGGTAGGAATCGCCTCGGTGGACCAAATGAGAGAAAACGAGAAAAAAGAGAGGAAGCAGTTACGGCTCACGTAGGGTAACGTCAAACTCTCTATGAGGGAAGCTTGCCACCATATGTGGAGGTAAGAAGTGCATATTAGTGGAATGATTATGCGCTCTTCAGAAGCCGTGTTTGCTGTTCTGGCTTCATCAACTCCCGAGTGTTGTAATAAAGTCCTTCGCACTTCAAAGGCCTCGATCGTTAATCGAGCTCAAATATGGTTCTGCGTTGGTTTGGAATTATTCCAGGTCCATGTCCAGTGCACCTCACAATTTCCGGGTTTCCTTTTCTCTCTTCTGAATTAAACAAAGTGAAAGGGTAGCATGCAGTGTCTCCTTTGACACCTGGCGCCCAATTGCAAGCAGTGCTATAGCTAGGTATTACATCATTTTGTTTACAGAACCCCACTGGGATCATTCAAGAATCTTACCCGATATATATTCATTCTCTATCTTCGACACCAGGCACAGAGAGGATCATGGGATCACTTTTGGCACATGACAGGTGCTAAGGGAAGGGCACCATTAAGAGTCTCCAACCCTCTCCAACCGCCATGACTGACAAGAATGATATCGAATTTGCAGCCAACAATCCTATTTTGCACACAATATTTCAGGTCATGAAGCGGGTCTACAAACATTATGACCCGACAAACGTGCCTGTCGAACTTGATCTCTCGAAGAATATGGTATACCTGACCTACGAGACCTCCAAGTGGGATCCATCCAACCCAGTCAGAGCTACTCTCCACCTAGAAGAAACCCATGGGCTGGATATGAGATCACATTTCAATGTCGATTTGCTTTACCCTTGTATCTGTGACCGGGTCACTCGCAAACAGCATCGTACCCCTCCAGACGTTTTATCCTCATTGGAAGAGCTTAAGAACTATGTCAATGAGACCTTAAAGTCCAGACGGACGTCATGTGAAATAGTGAGTTCAGGTCATTTTTGACTTCCAAAAATGGATGCTTATGATTTTCCTACCAGGGCTACTATCGTCGGCTTATCAAAAACCAACTCCTTTCACGAGAGGAGTTCCGTAGCTATCAGAGGAAGGAACCGGGCTCAGGCTGGGGCGGGACCTGTCCAGTCTGCTTCGACTCCGCAAACGGGACAGGTTCTGAACTCATAGCGTGCGTCAAGTGCGGGGTGCTGGGTTGCGCGAAAAGTGGGTGCCATGGGCACGACATCAATGGCATCATTCAGTCCGTGAACAACCCTGGAGAGACATACTGCAAGGCTTGCAATGGAAACGGCGGGAATGCCAGATTGGTTCCCTGCACGAAATGCGGTACAAGATGGTTCAACCCTCGTCGTCACCCGAGATGTGTGGGGCGCCCTGGGCTTCTTATAGTCGTCAACCTTCCTAGAGGGATCAGAGGCAGGAAATGGCCTTCGCTGAAGAGAACATTTAGAGTTCCTTACCCGCAGCATCCCGCAGCGATTGCACCCTGTGGCGAATGCTGGGAGGAGGATAATAGCGAATGGCTCTCCTGCGGGAATCCGGCGTGCTGGTCTCTGAATGGGGTTGTCTGTAAGGCCTGCTCGCCCAGTGGTGGCGTGAAGTGTGTTGGGGGGCATACTTGGTTCTGTGATGAGTGTGCAAACCAACTACCATCCTTGAAGTGCTGCTATAATCGTGAGAAGGGCGATGAGGGACAGGTTGGACGCGATGTGGAAGCGATATTTGGGCCACGTGACTACTTGAGATTAGGAGACCCCGACGACTCGTTGAACCCAGGACGACTCCAGATTTTCTCCTGAGGTTTTCGACGACTTGATCCTTCTACTCACCTCGCTTTCAGCTTTTCCATTTTGTTTGTGTTTGATCATATGAGAGGTATCTTATGCTGGCGCGGTTCGCAGTGGTAGCCTGGGTTGAATACAACAACACACAAATGTAACAAGCGCAAACACACCCCACCAACTTTTCCAATGACGTCAACCACCTACAAGCTCAAAAGCCCGCGTCATGGCTGACAATCGAAACGAGCACCATGACAAGCACGCTTCCACCTCTCATCCAAGCTTTCTCTGGTGCTATAGGCAGCGCTTCAGCAAATGTCTTGACATATCCTCTTGATCTCGTAACAACTCGCACACAACTGGACTCGCCAGTGAGTAGCAAGAGCGGAAAGCCAAGAGGGATCTACCGGGCCTTTCTTATTCTTCGACAAATCATTCGGAGGAACGGACTATCAGCGCTTTATGATGGGGTGTGGGCGGATACGGGTGCTACCTTGCTTTCAAAGTGAGTACTCATAATACGACTTGAGTGAAGACCATCGACGAATGTGCTTCGATAGTTTCTTTTACTTTTACTTCTACTCTTTCCTACGCTCCTTGTCCACGAGACGACTCATCTCGTTACACAAACCACGTAAAAATACATCGATACCAACCCACAAACCCGGAGTTTTGGAAGAATTGCTCCTTGGCTTCATCGCAGGCGTTGCGTCGCGAGCAATCTCAACGCCACTAAACATCATCACGCTTCAACTTCAAACGGGACGAAATGACCAAGATGAATCGGACGATGACGATGATCCCACAACCAGAGGAATGATGGGCGTCATCAGGGATGTTTATAATGAGCAGGGGCTGGCTGGCTTTTGGCGAGGTGAATATAGTGTCATCAGGAAAAACATTTAATTTTTGAAATATCAATCGCAGGTTTCCGGACTACGATGTTGCTGTCCTTAAACCCGTCCCTCACCCTTGCTTTATTTCAGCTCTTCCGAAGAATTCTCAATTTTGCGCATACACGCCCCCTCCAAGTCAACGACCATCCAACGGATGTCGCCAAAGGGGCTGTCAAGGCAGCTCAAGCAGACCCCACGCCTCGCGAGGCATTTTTGGGGGCAGCGGTGTCTAACTCCTTTGGTACATCCTTTTTCTTTTTTCCGCAAAATTATAGTTACTAAAGTTTTCGTTAGCGGTGACTTTTTTATACCCACTTATATTAGCAAAGACTCGCCTTCAAGCGTCATCTGCAACCTCCCTTCGAAAGGTCATTGTCGATGCGTACCATGGCAAGAACCCTGCTGTACTTCGAAGTGGAGTCAGGGCAGGCCTTGCTACTGGCACCCCAGGGATCCAGGGTCTGTACCAAGGCCTTGAGATGCAGATTGTTAAAGGGTTCCTTAGTCAGGGAGTTACATTTTTGGTGAAGGGGAGGTAAGTACTCCACAAATATCCTACACAGAATTCCCATCCCATTACTATTTCCTCCAGAATTGAACAAATGATTGTTGCCGCCTATTTAAGAAGACAGCGCGGGTGAAGATAATCTACCAGAGCCAAAGCCGCGACGCGGTCAATCCAATAATGTTCGTAGAGTACCTAGTAATACAAGCCGGTGGTTGGTTCTCACACTTATTCTGGCGATGAAAATTCAACTATTTGTACATGTCCTAACCCTCCCTTGAAACATTAACGGATCTCGCAACGCCCAATAATCCCGTCAACTGTGCCGCAATCCCCGTCAGCGCAGCACTCGCAGCAGGCGCACACGAAAAGTCCAACAGCGCCGGCGGCGCAAACGTTGCACCAGTTTGGTTGAAGAACCCCCCAAGCTGCACAAGCGTCGGGGCATTCGGATCATACACCGGCCACCCAATTTTCCGCAGGCCCTGTGCTGGGTCGCGCGCGAACGCAACCCACGCGCCCTGGACGTACTTGGAGAGCGCAATCTCAGCCGCGGTGGGCGGTGGGCCCAGGCTGGCATTATATGTCCCAAAGACGAGGGGGATCTCAGAGGCGTGATACGCGCGCAGGTCAGGACGCGTGGATATGCCAGGGAAGACGGCTTGAGTGTAGGGCGTAATTCAGCAGTTTGGAAGAGAAGGGTCTGGAGCAAGGTTGCTTACCTTGGTACTGATATCGCCATGTCGGGACGCCGGCTGCTGTACGGTCGCTAGCGGCTTTGCTAGCTGGGCAGGTGAACCCGAGCTGGTAGGGGTGATATCAGTTTAGGACGGAAAGTTTAAAAGCCGTGCTTGCCTGCGTTTGAATGTCGGCGAGGAGCTCCGTGATGACCGGAAGGCTGATTCCAGCTGCGACCTCTTCTACACCCACCACAAAAACGTCTCCTTCGTGTTGAGTGCTCCCACCGAGAAGGGGAACTTTCAGGAAATTTCCAGCCGCGGCTCGGGCGGTCGTATCAGTGAAGATGTTGATATCTTAGGAAATATTAGTCTACGAAAGGGATCGGGTTTTTTTAATCGTACTGTCGGGGACCAGGCCAAACCCGAGATTTGAAGTAATAACAGCATCTTCGAGTTTTCTGAAAGGAACAGCTTTCATGCACGCCAACTGGGCAGCGTCAGTGGCTGAGCTTCATGTAAGCAATACAGAAGAAAAGAAAACGGCAGGTAGAACATACTCGTTCCGCATCCAACCGTACTGGCGATGGTGTTCCATGAAGTTGGGTTAAGAGTTGTGTTGCTGGTGGAGTCGACAATAGCTAGACTAATTTAGACAGGGAAATAAGGGTGGATGGTATAATAAAAAGCCTAAAACCCCATACTTTCCGGATTGCTCGATGACCCCTAAGCGAATGGGTCAGGAAATCATTACATGGTGTGGGATCGGGCTTACCTTTCACCATCGTGTCATTCGGGTGTGCAAATGTATAAGCATCGGCAGCTGCACTGCCCGCGCTCTGACCGAATATAGTGATACGTTCCGGGTCCCCACCAAACGCCGCGATATTATCATGCACCCATTTAACCGCAGCATCCAGGTCCAAAAGACCGAAATTCTGCGAGGTAGTATTGCTGGCTAGCTGAGGTGCGTTGGGTTGGCCAAATATATTGAGCCGGTAGTTGAACGTGACTAAGAGCACGTCGTCTTGATCGCGAACGAGGTTCTGGCCATTGTATACAACGATGTTGCTCTGCGGGGACGGAGATATAGTGATCTTGGATGTAAGGTGTGAGCAAGAACAAAGTACATACTGTTCCGAATTGGAATCCACCACCGTATATCCAGAGCAGGACGGCTGTTCCCTGCTTCCTGCGAACACTCGGCGCCCATATATTGACACTTAGGCAATTTTCCGATTCCGGGACAGTCGCATTGGGAATACCTGCGAGCTTTAGGAACTCGAGGTTCTCGGCGTTCAGAGCCTGCAAGCAAGAGTCGCCGAATTTCGTCGCCCTGAAAGGTGTACGGTGGACGGGAGGTAGCTGCGGTGCTTCCCATCGGTTCGCCACGGCGTATGGAATTCCAAGGAACTGTCGCACGCTGGGTGTAACGAGTGTACCAACGACATCCCCTTGCTGGGTGCGTACAGTCAGGCCGTTTCGCTGTGCGCCGGCGACTGACACTAGAGCTGTGAGGAGAATTCTGCGGAGCTTCATGCTTGCGATTGGGGGCCCCGAGGAAAATTCATTCCCTTTATAGACCCCTCGAGAACCGGACGTGGGAGTTTGACGCTGAGGTGCAGATGGCTTGAGTTCGAGTCGGTTCCTGTGGTCGGAAACCGTCTGCTGCCGAATCGAAACGGAAGCTGTGGTGCCTTTATTTCTTATTATCGTTCAGCCACACAGGGCGTTGTGTGTGTCGTTGCACGAAGATTCGAGTTGCATTCAAGCTGTTCCAGTAAGTCTGAGCGATTGGGCTGGGACAGATACCTTGAAGTGCCACTCGAGATTTAAAAACATGGGGTCATGATCTGGCTCAACTGGGCGAATACCTTGACAATCCTGAGATCTTTGTGGTTCGGGAAGAGGAGAGGGTATGACTTCTCCGGTATTTCGCTTATCCGAATCCAGTCTCACGATAAAAGAGCAACTCCCAGGCGAAGATCGTTTTGGCACCCAATTAAGACTGGGAAGGAGCTAGGACGCCCGAAAATCTGACAAACTTAGCATTATTTTTTTGGCGATAGAACATACGAGTTACGCCTTCTTAAAGATGTGAAGAGGGTTTAAAATCGGTCTGAAGGCTCTTGTGAATCCCCAGTCTGCTCCTGAAAGTATGTGACGCGTCGTTGCAGAAAGTGATGGCTCCGTAGCGGCTGAAACACATACATTGCAGAAGTCCTCTCGTTTTGACTTGGGACAATGAGATCTGGGGTCTCCAACGAGGATTGGCCATTGTCAACGGGAGATGAGCCAATGCAAAAAGCTAGTAATTCAAGTTTTGGAGGAAGGGGAAAAACAGGTTTGGTTTGGAAAGTCGGTACGTTACCACATGCCATGACCGTCCTTTGACTCCTTTCAGATTACTCACAGTCGCCGCAGCATTACCTCGAGCTGGGCTCACCGCCGAGTATCATCCAACGCCAAGCGGTATGAGCAGTTTTGCGTAGGTCATCCAAGACTATGATCTTCGATTACCGAATAGATCGGTTACAGGTTCTCTGCGCAACCTGCGCATAGACCCCATCTTACAAACCCGACTCGAACCCCACCTGCGCTGTAGCGCGCAAATCATGACTTTTTCGAATCTGGCTGCTCACACGATATGCCTAGAGCACTCGAATATCTTCGTGTGAACGCCACCTGGAATTCTGAACAAAAACAAAGATGGTCTCAGGGGCCAGGGTAGGCCAGATTACAGAAAAAACCGGAATCAGATAGTGCCGCCCCGCAGCTAGCTCCCAGTGCATATCATATCCAAGCAGTCTTGGAGACGTTGCTTCCTGATGACCTGCATAGGAAAGTAATCCTTATTGTCCCGCTTACTGGCGCCGAAGCCCCACCGTCATCGGCACCCCATATATCTTAGCTCGCTTTTGACAGGTCACGAATGTTGCTAAGAATATATTTGACACAGCGCCCTAGCGTATTCTTCTATATAGCCTACCGAATGCCGTCTCTAATTGTCCGAACGATTCAACCCTTCAAAGATGCGACGCGCGTTTTTCATCCCACTCTGTCTTGCACTTAGCGTTGCGGCCGCACCTAACGATGGGTTGATCGTTAAAACGCAACAAGGCGACGTCGGAGGGACCTTGGTATCCTCTGGTGTGCGCCAGTTTCTTGGCATCCCATACGCGACAGCGGGTCGATGGGAGGCTCCTCAACTCCCACCCCTTCGTAACACTACATTCAATGCCACAAAATTCGGCGATTCCTGCGTTCAGAGATTAAGCCCGGACAACGTCCAATTCTTCAGGCTCGCTGGCGTGGCAAATGACAGCATCATCGTTCCAGAATCTGAAGACTGTCTCAGTATCAACGTATGGACACCGAGCGTGAACCGGAAACAGAAGACGGCTGTTATGATCTGGGTTTATGGAGGAGGACTCCAATTTGGAACAGTAAGTTTGACTGTGTCGCATGCTTAGACACATCTCTAATATCCGTTGCAGAGCAATTTTGTGTTCTATGATGGCCAGAACATGGTTCGAGACAATGAAGACGTCCTTCTCGTTTCCTTCAACTACCGGTTAAACATCTTTGGTCAACCTAATGCCCCCCAGCTCTCGAACCTGGACGAGTCACAAAACTTTGGTCTTCTTGATGTAGATGCTGCCGTGAATTGGGTTCATAAAAATATAGCTGAATTTGGCGGTGATCCTGACCGCATTATTCTATTTGGCGAGAGTGCGGGAGGGGTGGTGGTCGACGCATATTCATATGCACATCCGGACGACACCATTGTCAAAGGTAAGTAGAGATCACCCATAGACAACGAGCTGTCCTCTGAGTATCATCCAAACTTAGGAATCATTCAACAATCGGGAACGTAAGCGCCGCATGCGACTTCCTTTCATCACAAATATTCATAGAGCCCGTTTTAGCCTTTCTGATGTCGACACTGATGGTGCTATCAACCCTTCATACTGGAACAATGTTGCAAATGTCGTTGGATGCGGCAATGGTAGAGTTCTTCGTTTTTTCCCCGCGAACAAACAACTGATTCCTACAAACAATTTCTAGCTACAACGGACGCCCAACTGTCTTGTATGAAGGCCGTTCCGTTCAAGAAACTTGAAGACGCACTCATCAGCACTAATACTATCTTTCTTCCCGTCAATGACAGTAAGCCGCTTTTCATCTCACCATATTCACTTGGCCCATTCACATATGCACAGACATGACTTTCTTCTCGAATATATCTGCTCGATCAGCTGCCGGGAACTTCCTTCGAGTCCCATTGCTTATCGGCAGCACACAAAATGAAGCGGATATTTTTGTTGTCGGCTTGGAAGAGACAACTCTCGGATTCACTATTCCTGTTGTAACTGAGCCCTTGAGTGATGCAATGACGCAGGTGATTTCTTCCTATTCGGCGTTTCGATCTCGCTGGCTCAATATCATTGATATACTTTAGCTATTGTTTACCTGCCCAGCGAGCCATACTGCAGAAGGTCGCATAAAAGTCGAAGTTCCAACATGGAGGTATCAGTACCAAGGTACGCTACAGAGCTCAGATTCAAAAGTTACCTTATCCTCAACCGTTCCTTCCTAGCTGTATTCCCAGATATATCTTCTCGACCAGACCTCCGTTCTTATCACATGTCCGAGATTCCAATAGTTTTCGGGACACACGAGCAAAGTTTCAGCGGCTCTTCTACGAATGACGAGATTACTTTCTCGAAATATACTCAGCAGGCATGGGTGGCCTTCGCTCGGGATCCAACATACGGCTTGAGCAATTATGGTTGGCCTGTGTATAATCCGACCACCGCGAGCCTCGTTCAACTTGGGGGTCCGGCAAACAAGACTGGAGTTACGTTTGGCCAAGGACAGTTTACAGACTTGCGCTGTGGGGCTCTCGATACTCTGGCGGTATTGAATAATAAGCTGCTGGGACTCTTGACAGGGTTGAACAAGTCTTCGAAAGGGGCATAGCAACCGTTAATACTATCATCCTGCTACAGTCAAACCTGTCATAACCCATACCCATTCGGAGCAACCGGCAGCTACGAGCTCAGCTCTGCACAGAAATCGGGCAAGACATATCGATAGTACTATGCAATTCCTTTCCTTATACAGCGTTCCGGAAGCCGTAAGTTTAAATATTGGTTGTAGATCTGGGGTTTAGTAGGTATGGGTTATGACAGGTTTGACTGTATATATATATATATTCGTCACATATTGTACATTGTAGGTTTAGTAATATAGAAGAGTTGGACCCTGACCTGTCTAGTTTAGACTGGTATCATCGCGAACACGAGGCTTGCTCTGGTAAGAAGTCTGAGAGGGGAACATCATTGTGATATGTACGGTGGCGCTTGGGAGCTCACTCATTTCGTTGATATCGCCTTAGAGTACATCAAAATGATATATGGGCTACACCCTGGCAGCTCTCATGCACCCCGATCCCATTCAATGCATTGGTCAAAGTCTTAAAGTTAACTTAAATTTCATTCTGTTACAAACCTCACTCAAGGCCGCTCCTTTCACCCAATATTTTTTGGGCAAAGTCCCTTAATTTCGGGCTCTGTCTATTAGCATAAAAAGGGTCCACTCAGGTCTAGCTAACCCAAATCTATGGGAAGATTAAACTGACATCTATCCATATGTCAAATCTCAAAGCCATCATCCACAACAGATAATGCTCTGGGCTGGGACTAGGATGCACACAGGACAGGTTTGATCTCCAAAGCCACAGCTTCAGCCCTAGTTCGTGTTTATTATCGGCTTCTAAAGGAAATATTATTTGACTATATACCCCTTCGCCATCAGGAATAACCTCGACCCCTGTTTCTACGAAGGCTTCTTTGGATTGGTGACGCCCTCGATATTGTTCCACTGTCGACTCCGTATTCAAGGCCACAAACGCGCCCTTGACCTTTTGAGAAAGGTGGTTAGAGAGAGCAGGAGTAACTCGGAAAAACGCACTAAAACACTTTACTTATGTAATATCGAACCCATTCGACTTCCCGTTCTTCTTTCCATAAGTCTTTAGATATGTTAGGGCCTGAAATACTTAGGGGGTAGCGTTGTGCTGGACATGGTGATTTTGTAGGTTGAAGATTTATTTTCGACTAAGAATTCGATCCAGAGACTATCTTGAGTGAATGAGGCCGCAATTAACGCATATCACGGTGTCATTCGGTAGGTTCGAAGGATGAGGGAGGTGACAGGGTGTAACACTTGAACTGAGATGGATTCGATGATTGGATATGAAATCATTGCCTGTAAATATGGTTTGGTCCATTCCAATGCAGGATAAACCTAGTATTGCAACGATTGAACGGGGAGTGGCGTTGAGTGGACAATAAGTATCAATTGAATATTTTGGTACTGAATCATTGGCGGTTTCCGACTTTATGAAACACTCAACTCAAAAGCATGACCACAAGTCAATAACCAGATGATTCAAGGTCAATAAAATTAAGCATTTAAAAACTCACCAAAAACGTTGCCAAGATTAATAATTTAGAGCCGAGGGTCAGCGTGCCAGGTATACGAAGAAGACAATGCTATGGTGTTAATAGTACACAAGATCTTTGTGAGGGGATACGTATGCCGCGAAGGCCGGCGGATGATTACAACAAGCCTAAAAAACTAGGCAGAACAGAAGTCTACGACGCGCCAGGCTGCAGTGTTAGAAATAGAGAATAAAAATAGACAAGATACCCAAAGGCCATAGGTTTTAATGTTGTATACTTGAGCTACAAACTGAACCGATTCATTTTCGCCAAAAAGTGCCGATTCGTTGGTTCGGTGATCTTTTCGTTCAAATCGACAGTAGAATCACCAAACTCAGAGTCCGGGCGGGGTTTCCGAGAGAAAGGGTGCTTGAAGATGCGGTGTTGGGCGTACGCTAGTACAGGGCTGTTGTATATTTTCAGTAAGACTGTATATGAAAAAATGAGGACGGAACATACGCTAGAGCCAACGATGCGCCCAGCATGATCTGTGTTGACAGTGGGGGTTTATAACCGTTTAATATTATGTCCTACAAATAGTAATAAGTTTGTGTATAACGAAAATGAGTAAGGTACCCACTGCTATGTGCGACGAATTTCTATCAAACAAGAAACGAAGACCACGACTCATGCCTGATTGTTTATTGATAATGAGGTCGACTCCGAGGAACGTAAGAAAGGTTCCAACGGATGCTGAAGCAAAAAGCTTTCGAGTCCGAGAGACGTTAATTCAACTATTGACCTTTGAATCCTGTAGGTACACTCACGATACCCGCCCTCTGCGTTTTTGGCCACGCAATCGCCAACCCCCCCAAAATCCCAAGAAAAGCAATTATCACCCAATTGACCGCAAATCCAGAGTCTCCAGAAATAAGAAGGTTCTCCTTGAGGATCATACCCCGCATACCAACCGCCAAACCTCCTGTGATACCGAGCGTAACCAGCCCTCCCATCCTCCCGAACTCGAACAGTCCAATGATGAAACCAAGGAAGAAGAATGCGAGAGCGATGGCAGTGAGAATGGTGTCTGGAACGCCGACCTCGTTCACTGAGTTGATGAAGGCTGCCCACGCTACGTCGATGGGGCATGTGTTAGTGAATAAAGTCGAACGTAGTTGAGAACATGATCGTACAGCAAACGGCTCCAGACAAGCCTATCCCTACACCCGTCGTAAATCGCCACCCTCTAATACCAGCGAATGCCATAGGTAGGCCGACCAGGAAAGTGAACACAGTCCATATCAGCGCGGCAATATTAAAATTAGCGCCGCTTCCATCCGTCGCTGGGCCCTGCGGGATGGGTTGTCTGGTCGCCGGGTCAAACACCTGAAGTTCGCCGGTCGCATTATTAAGGACAAAGTCGGCGCGACGGACAAGGTCGAGGCGAGGAGTTGACGTGGGGAAGAACGGTGATGCCAGCACGGTCGTGAAGAGGTGAAAGAACAGGATCCAAAATAGGAGGTGAAGGCGGACAAGGACCGCCATCACGATATTCGTGAAGGTTTAAAACGAGTGTGGTAGGGGCGGTAAACGCCCTGCGAAGAAGATGGGCCTCCTGTAGAGTTTGCGCGTAATATGCTAAGGCGTTTCCTGGACGCGCGGAGCAGTAAATGGGGCGTGGCGAGTGCAAAAAAGCAAGCGGTCGAAAGTAAAACTGGGAGGGAAAAAGAGCGACGAGAACGAAAGGGTTTGGAGTAGAGAGAACAAAAGACAGCAGTGTAGTATATACAACAGTTGAGAAGCTGGGCTTGTCCTTGAGCCATGATCCCCCGTCGGTCGCGGTGACAACACAAGTAGTAAATCAGGTACACAACAAGATCTGCTATTTTTGCAATGTCCATACCCACGCGATCCAAGGCACGAAAATTTATCTTGCAGACTTGCCTCGGCCTCTGCGAACATTTCTTCAGGAAGAAATATTGAAGTGTGTGGTGGTGGTGAGGAATTCAATAGGACGACATGACTTAAAAATTTGGAGGGAAACTATCACGCTTTGACATTATGGGCAGCTTCCTGTCAACCGTGTATTCCTGCTATGTTATTCCTGATTCCTGAGCAGTCACGAAACTAAAATTCGTAAAAACACTTTTAACATATGCTGACAAGGACGGCTTCATTTCTCGGTTGCGGAAATGACGCAGAGCAGGAGGAGCGGTCATGAATTGAGAAGACATCCGGGCCTCCGCTAGCTGAGCCACTCCAATTACTGCTTTCTAATCCGTAAAGAGCCCAACCAATTACATGGGTACATAATGTTCTCTTAATTTATGCAGGAAGCTCGAACTTCTCTCCCTGAAGTACTCTGTGACGCGAGTCAGCGAGTGACGGCAGATACGTAGTCGGGGAACGTACTTTGTGAAGTAGACATAGAAGAAATCGAGATACAACCCGGTCTGGACAATGCCCGCTGTTACGGCAATAGGATCGACCACTCCCTCGGTGAAATATCTATTAAAAAAATCAGTAACCGACCGGAACTACTATTGATTAGCGCGCACCTGTATATCCAATTAGGGATGTAAAGAGCTCGGTAAATCCCCAAGGCCGCCAAGTAATGCGTCGTGATAGTCTCCGCCTCTCCAGTGCGCTGAAGCATGAATAATTGTGGCAAAATCGCGACAGACTCCAGGTAGATAGAGAAGGACCAGAAAATTTCCGTCAAGTTGAATTTATAATTGAAGATGCAGCCGAGGATGAAGCAAGGGCCAATGAGGTATTCGATGCGGAAAGTGTCGATAGAAGGATCATGGGTGGGTCTAGGTGGAAATATTGCAAAACTTCGGGTAAATGCTACAGCCGCAAAATATGTGGACTGGGACTGACCGGAAACGGTAGCGCATGAGGTATAGGATGTAGCAGCTACTGGCAATGAAGAACAGTTTCATAGTCGAGTTGTAAAATGAAATGAAGCGGAAGAGGAGGTCGGGATAGCGTGTCACGAAGACCGCCACGTAGAGTGCCTGTGTTTTGAACGAAATTCCTGGAACACAGGACACGTATTAGCCTAAATTCTCAACACCCTCCCAACCCAATTTCCCCGGAGAGCCTTTACTGTGCATCGCCCACCATTGAAACTCACCTCGACATGAGCGTGTTGTTTGGATTTTATGCAGCAATATGATTATTGACGCTAAGTGTGACAAGTCACCTGCGCGCGCAGCCGTTAGCTCGCTTCCATAAACATTCTAAGTGTATGCTCCCGACATACCAAGTAACCGAAACAAATTCATGGCCATGTTGGGCGAAACAGCGGCAGGGGGGGACGAAACAGGTGAAATGGAGAAAAAGGGTTCTGACCAGCTTTCTGAAGTGTCGTTGTCGACGTGTTGTGGATAATGCTGACTAAGCATTCCCACGAGGTTTTGTGCCAAGTAGAACGCGGTGCATGTCAGATCTCGTTCTGCCCCCTCACCATCAAATACGTCGCTGGCCATTCTCCCCCTCACAGCCTCAAGGACCGCAAAATTGGGGTGGAAAGTTTAAATCAGGCAAGTACATGCACTTCAATCCCTTTTCTGCCATGATGTCCTAGTAAAAGGGTCGACTTCTTTCCTACCAATCACCCATTTGGAAAAGCCACCCAGTTTCTCTTCCCTCTTGGTCCTAAACCCCTCCAACGTGTCCATTTTCCCGATGTACCATCACAAGGGCAACTATGGTATATCGTAAGGCTGGACAAACATTTAGACTCTATTTCACTATAGGCTGCCATAGCCCCGAGCCCAACGGCCTGGCAGCAAAGGCAGAGTCTCAAACCAAGGAGTCTCTCGTCTCGTGGCGAGATGGCTCCTTTCGTTTTCCTAGCCGAGCCCGTGCAGAAAAGATCGACTCTGTTTCGGGTGGTCACTAGATGTGGTTTACAATTTGAACGATAGAGCTTCACGTGCCCGCTATAAGCGTCCGAGCTCGAGACCTTCGCTCGTGGTGTGTGGTTACGCGCATAAACAGGCTGGTTCAGGGCCGTTTAGTGGAGGGAACTGGGGGAATTGGATCGGTTCTCCGGGGGTGCTTTGGTTGGGATATGGAGACATGAGATCACATCTATGTCTGCATTGCAGCGCTGAGCGTTCCACTTTCTCATCGACTATATTCAATCATATGAAACTAGTACTAACATCCATTTAACCTAGATGAACTATGACGCGTGAAGAGCTGCGGGAAACGTATCCTCTTCAACACTGAAAGAAGTAGCACACAGAAAGCATGTCGCTGACTCATACATAAATACAGTTTAATAGACAGTGATAATACAGTTCAGAAAGTCTACATGTTCCAAGTGTGTCGTTTCATCTATGCTTGACTTGTATTGTACACATGGGGGGTTGAAGGGAAAATCCCAACACGGAACACGGAACAACTAATGTCCAGCCATAACAGGGACCATCAACTTTGATGTGTCTGGAGCTCTTGCCGTACTAGCCCGTCGAACCAGGTCTCGAGTCCGTCTCTTTGAATATACTTCTCGTATTTGAACACTCAGAGCACCAACTGCGTCCGTTTCAGTATCGTTGCTAGAGAACAAGGGCAAGCTAATAGCTGTTATGCAAGCGATCAGAGAAACATCGGAAAAGGTGTTGAGTGGGGCCTACTCTTGCCAAGACCTTGTTTGGATTGAATTTTCCACAGCGCTTCGGGCGTGTAACCTTTTGTCCTTGCAATCTTCACCCCTGGTGATTTCAACGCCAAAGGTAGTCGGTCCTCAAGGTAAAGGGTCACCACATCCCCCGTATCGAAGTCCCCAAACCTATGATACACTGAATATATTAATTCAGCAAGTACCATAAGACTTACATCGGCGTATTCCAGTTCCAGAGTGGGTCACCTGGAACAACTGGGTCCGACGATGCAGTCTTATTTCTGTGTTTTGGGCCTTTGATTGTGAGTGCGACAACACGCTTCAAGATGTTATTGGGCCATTTTTTGGTCTCCTTGAATCCCTCGACAGCATCCACTGAAATAGATGATTAGATTTCCAATTTATCTTATCTACATGTCAACATCTGCTCATCTCACCATATATGATGAAGTTCGGTTCATAGACGCTAAAGTGCACCTTAGAGAGGCAGGACTGAGCTGGACGGCGTACTCACTCTTCATCCATCGACATTTCTGTATAGCAATGGTGTTTGAAGGGCCCAAGGACAGATCAATGGCTGTCTGAGATAGGCAAATGTGGGACACCAAGCAAAGGACATGACAGATATATATACGGTCGTGTGGACGTATTGTTTGGGGGCTATGCAGGAAGTCGCTTGTTATGTCAAGGTGTTACGAAAGCTGTTGTAAAATAGCAACGAGCGCCAGTGGCGTGCTTTATGCATCTTCTCCGATTGCGGGTTCATGTGACAATGCGAGTACTTGGAATCATTCAGTATAAGAGTTTCAGGCAGCCCCATGTGGTCGGCAAAGCCCACCTCGCCCGGACACGCAGATGATTCGGCCATTGGCGACGATTATGTTCTCCTGCTGATCCTGCGGCGATGGTTCAAGACCCGAGGTTGTGGGCATGTTAATTATTAAGAGGAAGAGACTTGTGATGTCAATGCAGCGAGAATCTTGGGTAAACAAAGACTCCGTTTTTTGAATTATGGAGTACAAGTCAGCTTGACCTAAGTTTAACAATAAAAAGTTTGACTGGAAGAACAGGTCAGTGAAAAGGATATCGGACGATTCGGACCGGACCTCTCAACGGTAGTCACTAGTCACTCACGTGCTGCTAACTGGTCGCGTGGCAAAATAGGCCATTATTCTCAAGTGCCGGAGTGATTCGCAAACTTCGACGTTCTCCACGACAGCGCCTTGCACGCCGCTGGCCCTATTCTCCTTTGGCATTTTGGTCTTTCACCATCCTTGCAAACCCTTAGGAAAGACTTTTGTTAAAGATGCTGGCACGCTTCTCTAGCGCGCTTTCGATATCCGTCATCGTTTCCGGATTCTTGTTCGGACTGGTACAGGCGGCTACAGATGACAAAACACGGATAGGAAACGAAACAATTGAAAGGGTGAGCAGTATTCCCTGGATCAAAGTCCTTTATGTGAACGAGGCAAGCTACTTGGGAGCTGAGGCCTGACCTATTATTCACCTTTTGATATCACTTTTGTGCTGGCAATCGAATGGAATTCATAATAACAACCCCTGAAACTAAAACTCTATTTCCGTCCAGACCGTACAACTCCGCACACATTCTATCTATGCACCATACATCGACCAGGACCTCCACAACAGGTATTGACCATACTATATCCTCGTTCTTTTCTGACCTGTGCGGCGACGAAAGGTGGTGGGACTTCGGCGCAGATTCATATGTGGTGCGTTTCATCTCGCAGTTACATACAATACCTTTATCTCATGGTTGGGCCGCAGAACACAAACAAGCATATTCGCTTAACTCAAAATAAGCCCTCCCAAATGGTCAGAATACTGGGTTACCCAATTCATGTACTTGGACGGAACAACTGATGTCGCATCAGGGCTGGCTATGGTCTCGTTTAGCCCTTACAGCAAGTAATTTTGTGGTTGAGGTCGAGTTCAAGGTTCGTCGAGTTGGAGTTCATGGTAATGACATCTCACTCCCCAACTCATAGATTTCTGGAGAATCAAGTCACTTATTTGGGGATGGCATTGGCATCTGGCTTACAAAAGAGCGGGCTCAGGAGGGACCCGTATTCGGGAATAAAGGTCAAGTCTCTCAAATCATCTCTTCGGGGTATCATACTGATGAGGCTGACCGCCGTAGATAAATTCCAGGGGCTTGGAATTTTCTTAGACACGTTCGTAGCTCAGATTTTCATCAATCCCAGTGACCTTACTCTTGCTACGACCCCAGATATGCGAACGGCCGCCATACATACTCATTCCCGAGAATCAATGCTATGCTTGGTGATGGAAAGACCAGTTATGATGTTGGTAATGACGGGGATGAACAGACCATTGCTGGGTGCTCCGTAGGTGTCTCACATATTCGCGAAGCTATCCCCTAATTCCGTTCTCCGTTCAGGCCAATTACCGTCGTACAAATGTTGCTACAAAATTAAAGATTACATACGTTAAGGACAACTTCCTAGATGTGTGTTTATTTTTTTAGTGGTTCATACATAAATTGACTTATCATGAACAGGCCAAAATCCAATACAAAGCATGTACGTTCTTATTTTCAACCATATTAAAGGTCAGGCTGACATACCGACGCACCAGGGGACGACTGGTCTGATTGCTTCCACCTCAAAAATATCAGCCTGCCCGTAAATCCTTACCTAGGGTTCTCAGCAATGACGGGTGATGTGAGCGACGCCCACGAGTTCGTATACTGCTCCTGTTTTCCGCCGACCTCCCTTAATAACCAATTTCGTCCTTCAGTATCATTACAGTTTCGACCTCCTCCGCCGTTCTCGCCAAGTCTGACACTCGGAATAAGAAGAAAAAGACGAGCATCTTTACCAAACCAAAGTTGATATCCTCGTCGGACAAGGGAACCTGGCTCGGCTTCTTCTTCAAACTGTTCTTATTTGCGGGTGTCTGTGCCGGTGGATTCTACGGCTACAAGGAATATCAACGAAGACAAGCCTACGGTGGTGGCGGCAACTTTGGTGGAGTGGGGATGGGACGTGGCGGCGGTGGCTTCGGTCGAGGAATGTATTCGGATAATAAACGATACTGATGTATATGTTAAGTAAAGTGGTGCGATATAACCTATTTTATTTACTTTCCTGCTACTCTGCATGTTCAGGGAAGTGAGGGAGAAACATTGGATCGTGTTTACATAGAACGACCCCTCGTCCAATGTAATGGTGGTGATACAGGGTACTCTGACAGGTATCTACTTGCAGGGATAATAGAAAGGCTAATGCTACTGACTACTAATATGTAACTACTAACTACTAATGCTACGTAAAAATGAGGGATAAGATGGTAGAGACTGGAAGAATGTGTGCATTACAGTGCAGACATCCCCTCCATGAAAATTTACTACAGCTACTGGACACAGTTTAAAGAAACGAGGCGGGGGTAGGTAGGTGGCACAAGGCAAATGTAAAAGACAGGGAATGACTACTGCTACGTAAGATCCAAATGCAAGAGACGAGGGGAAAGCATGTTTATGAGACAGATATAGCGGGAGACAGAGACGAATGGAGTTGGAGGAAAATGAATTTGGTATTAACTTCTTTGATGCCTGGATGACCGATTCTAGACTCCGTACCGCGTCGCTAGGCGCTCCTGAATGGCAGGAGGGAATGTCGCCACTTGGGCAGCCCACCCAGCAGCATCGTGACCTTTGAAGCCGTGTAGAAGTTGTTGGAACATCTCATTTAGTTCTGGTGACGGCTGGTTCCATCGTACAATGGAATTGCAGAACCACAGTAGACTCTGCAATAGTGACGAATTGGTGTCCGTATTCAGGGAAAGATGATATAATGACTGACCTTGGCGATACCAGCTGGATTTGTTTGTACAAGCGTGCACAGCCCTCGGAATGCGGAGTCCTTTTCCTCATTGTCCCGAATCTCATAAAGGGCTTGACACCAAGCCTGGGCAAACTCAGGAAGGTGAGGGGCAACAATATTAGGGTGCATCAGCCCGATCCTTCCTATTGAAACTGCAGCATTTTCGTGCAGACTTCGAGGTGCCTTGGGGTGAAGGAGAATAGGAATCAACCGTGAAATAAGCGGGTTGACCCATTGTTGGAACTCGGGGTCGTCTGGAATGGACTATGATTAGTATGTAAGCCCCAATCTGGATCGGTTGATGAATCACCTCTTCCGTAACGTAACGCCACTTCTCCAACGGACCACGCAGCGTTATTTGAAGCAGAAATGAACTCTACCTTTGGTTCCGGGTCTAACTGTAACGTCAGCTCTGCCATGATGCCGGGCATGTGGGGCCGCAGTAACACAAAGCAGCCCATTGCCATATCGCCAACAAGCGCATATGCCGATTGTCTAACGGGTGCCTGGGGGTGTTTAAGGCACACCGTAAGAAGATTCAAGAGGTTCGGTTGGGTGTTCGTGATCAAAGGCTCCAGGGCCATGCCAAGGCCTTGTGTGAGGCCAGACAGGAGGTCGAGCGCAACAACAAGGAATGATTTGTCGGGCTCGTCGAGTTCGGGGTTTTGCTGGAAAGCTTGATACTGCAGAAGAGCGTTGTGGATAATATTATTGCATCGCTCAAACACAGGCCCAGCGTAGGGAAGGAAGGCGGGACCCATTGCGATAGTGACTGACGCAAGGCACTACAACATAATTAGATATGACCTCACGATTGTCTAAATAATTTTTCATACCTCGAGCAACGGGATCAAATCTTCATCATCATCCTTAAGCTTTGCCCACCTATTCGTCAAAGGGGGCATGAGAATCTCAACATAAGTCGGGTTCTGTAGTGCTCTCCCCACAGCGTCGGCCAGGGTCCCAACAGCATCATAAAGGATGAGCATGTTCTTATGTTGGTAGAGATCGAAAGCGAACACCAGATTCCGGAGAACAGGTTCGAGGTAAGGAGCGAGCTCGGGACCGGCGTCTTCTTCGAGAGTTGCAAAGGCACTGCATCCTGCTTCTTGGACTCGCTTGTTGTTATCCAATACCATCCGAAGGAGCTACAAAGAAAATCAACAAACAGACGCGTAAATAGGGCAAAACACGCACGCCTTCCATAGTGGGAATGAAATACTGGTTTTTATGTTCCTCCGAGATTGGCTGAGTGGTCCAGCTCGCATACCGCCCAAGGGTCCAGCATGTGATGGACCGCACAAGAGGCTATTGAAAGGTCAGGACATATAGGACAACAAATTCAAGCAGCTCACCTTAGGGTCATTGAGGGTGTTAATGAGATAGGGGACAAGGGTGGTCAAGTGGGGCTCGATCGCTTCAATGCAACCTACAGAAAAACACATGTCAAACTATGACATTTAGCGTGACAATAAAAAAAGAACCAACCTTCAGCCATTGCTCCCAAGGCTAAAATTCCACTTTCCCGTTGCAACCAATCGTTGCTCCACAACTTTTCTTTGAGTGGACCAAGAAGGACATTCAATAAATCTCCGCTAAACCTGACTGCCAAAACATCGAGGGCGGCTGCAGCGCACTTTCTCAAATTCCACTCCGTCGACATCTCATCCGCGAAATCATCCTCATCTAGCTCAAAATCATCGTCATCCTCAGAGTCAATTGTCTCTTCACCGTACGCGCCAATGCGTGGCTTCGGTGGCGCAGATGAGTCCCCCCCTTCATTTCCAGTGGCTGCATCGCGTTCCAGCCCGTGTGATTTGCCACCGTAGTGGCGAGGCTTGATATCCGTCTCTTTATCAGGTACAGCGGCATCTTCGGCGTCACCCTCCAACCATAAAAGGTCGTCCTCTCCATAAACCATACAATCTAGGAGGACAGGTGCCACCTTTCCTAGTAAAGGGTGCAAATATGCCGCCAGATCGGCATCCTCAGCGAATGTGAGCCAAAATTCGCATGCTTCAAGGGCAACATTCTCGTTCTTGTCTTTGGTTGAGTAAAGCATGTACTCTGCAACATTGGCCATTTCTGGCATAA
Organism: Collybia mongolica; assembly: GCA_013420905.1. Classification (NCBI taxonomy): domain Eukaryota; kingdom Fungi; phylum Basidiomycota; class Agaricomycetes; order Agaricales; family Clitocybaceae; genus Collybia; species Collybia mongolica. Next base: position 3,826,785 of record JAAXNY010000004.1, read on the forward strand.
GTTTCTCAGGTCGCGCGGCCAGGAGTAGGACGAGGGCCTGGCAAACGTGCCGGCGGACTGATGGGTCATCATCGGACGCACGCTTGAAAAGGCAAGCAATGAAGTTGTCGATGTGTACAAAAAGCGACTGGCAATTGATGGGAACGAAGTAAGAGAGGCATGCTACGGCATGCGAACGCATCTTTGCTGAAGGATGTTCAGATAACAACAAGAATTTGGGGATCATAAAATCGAGTGGCCGTGCACCGCCAATTTCTACATCCATTTTGCGAGGGTAATCTTCGCAGGCCTTCTCCAGTGCATTGAAAGCAGCCTTGATAGGATTGTTAAGATTCAGTAAGTCATCCCATGATAGAAAACAACGACGAGTTCGAAATAAAGGCCGATTCGGTCCACTTCTTCCACGAATACCACCCGCTCGCTCCAGCCCCGCCACAGACTCCTGCATGGCCTGCGCCACCCCGCTCGATACACTGTAGTAATGAACTTACCTCTTGTCTATCTAAATCGGTTGAATCCAGCGTGTTTACAAGCTGCTGCAAACACTCGGGCCAGTTTTTGGGCTCTAACACGCCCAAAAAGGCAACGATATCTTGACTAGCGGCATTGCGAATCATGATCGAAGGGTCGTTGAACGCCTGCAACACCGCGCCCTTCACATATTCCGCCACTTCCGGTGGCGATCCAAGGATCAGGCGGGAGTTGTTCTTGAGGAGATAGCCCGCTATCGTTCGAATACGATCTTCCTCCCCAGTCATTGAACTGAGGATGTAGGCGAGATATGCAATGTACTCGGGTGCGCGCGTAAATTGATTTAATTTCTGTGATTTAATTCGAGGAATGAATGAAGGCGGTAGGTAGATAGACTTGGATATCTGAAGCGTACTTGAGTGATAGTGCGCTGCACTGCAGTGTTCATGTCGGTCGATTCATGAATCGTTTGTAGGATTTCCTGCAAACCAGCAGGCTGGGGAGTCCAGGGAGTCATTTTTGAAAAGAAAACGCGTTCAAGCACAAGAAAACGACTGCCCAGACAAGAAACGGTGAAAAGTAAAAGTCAAGGTCAAAGGTTGGGCCACCAACTGTGCAATATCTTTGCATATTTCTTTGTGTGGCCTTGTTTGACGACTTTCCCGTCACAGATGTGACTTCCCTTCGATTTCAACGTCAGATCACGATCACCGTTTGGTTTGCGCCACACTCCTATTACGAGCTAACTAGTCCAGTTCTTTATCATGGCGAACATGAGAAGTTCTATATTCGTGCAGAATGATCAGTCCTCTGCGGGTCAAAAAATGCTACCTATCACTTAATTTACAATTGAAAAAAAAAAACTTTCCCAAACCCCTTCCACAGCTAGCTTCCATCAAGCCTATTACACTCCTTAAGCTTACCAGTCGCCCTCAGGAGTCAATTGAGGTTGGACAGCTCAGTACAAAGATGCTATCTCAGAGAGAAGAACATAACATGGCTCTCTCCGACGATCTGATTGACCAATTCGGTGATCAGCGGTTCCCAGATAGCCCATGATGCATAAGCCCTCAGCAGAATGTCCAATTTTGATCAAAGTAAATTGGAAGTTCCCCTTGTCCCTTGACCATCCCCCCTTGGGCCTCAGCGGTGCAGGTCGTCTCGCACCGTCTTCCGGGGATTGTGGGTGCGACGAGATTTCCGGACAGTCCATGCATTTGTAAAAATGTAACTTCGTCCACATGTTACTCCGTTAGACAGACGACTTCTTGATCGCCAGGCGAGTTCTGACAACCCTGATGGGCTTGACGATGTCCGATCGATAACGTGGGGGATTGCTGGCACAAGAAGCCCTTGGAAGGCAATACAGTCGGGATTGGGTGGGTAGGATTCATAAATCAATGCTTCCAAATCCTATGATTCTCAAATATACATAACTTCTAAATTCAAAATAAACAGCTGGACAAACTGAACTCAATGTACCGTGGAAGAGTAACAACTGATCCCCGCTCACAGTATGTTCTACAGGTGAGAAGTTTTTATATCATAGCTTCATCGTTGACGCAGACCCACCACCTGATCCCTCCGGAATTGGCGTAGCCGCTCCCGAGGCCGGCGCAGAAGAGCTCAGCAATCCCGGAGATGGAATGTCTGCAAGATTGTCCCTCATATAATTACGCAGGAACTTCCGCCAATGGCCTTTTGACGGTACAAAATGACCTGTCAGGGCAATTAGTCAATCCAAGTCGCAGCCGAGATCGTGTCCAGAAAGGGATACATACCACCATCATGCACCTCTATGCGACTGTCACTGGAGACCTCAACAAGAGAGTGCGCCCGTTCTTCCGTAACAATGATATCCGTCTTTCCGATAATATGCAGGGTCGGTGTCGAGAACGGCTGCGCGAAAATGGGTTCGCAAAGAGGATCACGGACTTTAAATCCTGACACCGCCACGCAGAATTTCCTACATACACGCGATGAGACGTGTGTATTCTTGGGTCTGAGGGAGCTTACAGGGGCGGGTGTAGTGGTTGTCCATCGACTAGGAACGGGGGGTATAAGTGAGGTCGTTCAAGCTGATAAACACGGATAAGCCGTGGTATTCCCCCCTACGAAAGTCACTAACACTCACCAACGCGGCGATGATGGCAGCGAACGCGGCGCCCTGGCTGAGCGCGCCATGAGCGCAAATGACAAGTAAATCTAAAACCCTACATACCTAAACCCAAAGACGCCCTAATTCGCAGTAGGGATCAACACACTTCCACCCCACAAAAAAAAACATGACTCACATCAAACCTCCGACCCTTCAGGGTATCCCGTACAAGCAACAGTGACTCCCCCAACCCAAACGCTTTTGTACGCTCCGCGTTCATCTTATACCACGCCCTAGGCGTCGCGGTAGGATCGCCGCCTGCGCCAGTGGCCTCTGCGGCACCAAGTGATTCCAGTGCGGTGGCGGCGGATTGTGCTGTTTGGGGGGCCGTCCCAGCCAAGTCTACTGGCTGTAAGATGTGGGGCCCATCTAGAAACACTACAGAACAATGATCAGTATCAGTTAACGGCGAGTGATGCAAGGTATAGTTATATGTTACCAAGTTCAACATTGTTTCCACATTCCTTTCGTAGAGCCCCAAGCTGTATCGGTGTGTTGAATAGAATATCAGGAAGAGCAATGATGAAAATGCTTACCCTTCTACTAAAAATGTGCGCGTTCTGTGAATACCTACGTGAATGAAGGTGTGTATGATTGACTCAGTAATAGGGAAACATGCCACATGGAAAATGATCACCCATGGAAAACTAGAACCGTCCTAGGGACTGCCATACTACTATCCTGTGATTTTAAAGGTGCTTTCAGGAATCTTGCACACTGGCCTTTGATGGCCCTTGACCCTTATATGTCGTAATGCAAGTCAAGGAGGTTCAGGTGTTATCAATAAATTCATGATTGGGTTCATGAACGTCGGGAACCTCAGTTGCCGGCTAAGACCTTATCTAATCATATTCAATACCCATCCCAGATGAAAGAAATTATTGTACATTTACTAGTAATATTATTTATGCTTCAATATCCATATAATAGGTACCAATATCAAGTACATCGAAGTCGTGGTAGCTATTCCCTCTACTCCGAATATGAGTCGTCCTCAGGCACCAGTGGTGTGATCCTCTCCATCAGGATGCTGACTCTCTCGTAGACAGCAAACACAATCGCCTGACCAGGCGCCACACGCATCACGCGCGGGGTGATCCCCTTGTAGAACGACCTGAATCCCTCTATTTTCCACATATCCTTCGCGATGGCGAATATCCGCTGAATTGCCGTGGTGCCTGGCTCAGCTGTCGCCTTTTGCAACCCTAGATATAGAACAGTCATACGTCATAGCCTCTGATGAGGGAAAAACCTAGGAGAACATACGTGTTTTAATGGTGTCGATGGGTGCATTAGAGAACGGCCCCATTGCTCCTGAGATGAGCCCAATAACCATATGTTGGTATGAAGGAAGCTCAACCATGTCCGGTTGCATGCGATGGGCGAATTTCTTGATTTCCTGGTATGCCGTAAAATTCGCCCCTAGAGAATATCGCATATGAGTAATCAGCAGGAGCCAATATGAATGGGACGTGGATACCCTGGTTAGTGGCTTGCCGCAACGCGGTGAGCGACACACCGCGGTACAGCGTGGCGAACCCCTCCTCTCGCACAATCGTGTATACTGCATGTCCAGCATTGCGATACCGGGGTGCGTCGAGTGGATCTGCTAATGAATGTTGCTGAGCCTGAAGACGAATCTTGACGACTTCCATAGGTGTTACAACTGCGATAGCTTCTGTCGTCCCCGCACCCAGTCCAGCTGTTGCAATGTGGAGTTGGTTAGTCGGGATCCGTGCTAATGAAGCAGCCACGCACCGATAAAGATCCCTCCAACGCTCGTCTTCCCAGTCTCCTTGTCCGCAAGCCATCCCTTGTATGCCTCAAAACTAGCAAAACGAATGGCCATTTTGGGAACGATTCCGGAAAGAACTGCTCCGAGGCCCTTGTAAAGGGCGAGTGGCGTTTCTCGCCTTACAATGTAAGCGCCGGTAGCAAAGACTCCACGAGGTTTTGTCTATGATATGTTAGACGGCGATGAGCTCTGAAAATAGTAATACATACTCCTGGAACGCGCCCGCCCCTCGATAGCTGCATCCGGACCTTGATGGTATCGAGAGGTTGGCATACTAGCTGTGCACACTGGCTTAGAGAAAGCGATATAATTATGGCGTGTAAGTATTACCGCTTCACATGCACCAGCGATGCCTCCAGCAGTAATATGTGTTGCAAACCCAACGGGCTTCTTGTTACCTGAACGCGACATGGGTAAAACTCAGAATGGTATACAATCCAGTCTCCAGTGTGGAAGAGGAAAGAGAGCAAGAGTACACAGAACCTGATATTTAAGAGAAGAGGAGGGAGTGAGTAACATCAGTGAGAAGCATTTTAACATGTGAATGAGACCTTGTGGAACAAGCCGCCAGCCGGGAAACAGGAGGAACCGCCAGCCTCCGTCCCGGTATTGCATCGTTTTGCGCTCTCCGTTGTGTATTCCAAGCGGATATCCGCTCTTCCTCCACATCGAGACGGTGCGGGGGCTGGGACATCGGAATGGTGGCGGGAGCATCGGCTACTGAGTCTAGTTCAACCGAAGCGACATCACAGGGCCTCCACCTCCGTCTTGGCATCACTTCAACCTTAAAAAATGCCCTATCTTCTACCCCGAACAGCAATCTTTGACAACCACACACTCCTTAGGTCCACCCTGTGCCCACTAACGAGCTCCTATTGACTCTCGCGAAAAGCCTATCGACGAAACGATGGAGCCGTCGCTCCACCCAATACAAAAAAACATCTGCAATGACAAGACGTTCCAAGCTCCTCGGATTTTCATAAATGAAAAAGACCGACATATAACCTTCATTTCGGATGGAAGATTTTGGAGGAATCCACGTGTGGGCCGTGAGGCCTGAGGGGGTCTTGAGCCCATAGTCATCATTATCGAATTATGAAGAGAATCCATGATAAGGGGAGAACAAAAAATATAATAATCCCTCAGTATTTCTCTGAGGCTATGTGCCAGATCCGGCTTTGGTGGGGAGGCGGTTTAACGTTGAAAGATTGTGTATCACCAGCTCAATAGCCCTGACCAGGGGAGGCGGGCAACTATATCATATCAAACTGAAAAAGGACCTTTCAAAGGACCCGATTGGTCTACATATTAGTAATAGAGAAACACCCTTTCACACTCACTTTGTCGTAATCATACCTCAATATACAAATTTGCAATTGGTTGCCAATCGCGGACAATCTAAGACTTTTTTTTTTCAAATTTCGCCTTTTTACTTTTTACATCCATCTCTTATGCAAGCCACACTCCACTTCACCCAACCTCCAGCCACCTCAGCATCAGCAGCAGAGCCCGCTCTCACGAAAGGAAAACTTGGGAACCGCCTGACGAAGGAAGGATATGCCATATTGGAAGGTGAACCGATCAATTAATCATCACCAAAATTCATTGACGCGCGCTTGACTCCTCCAGCATACATTCGTGATCACCCAGATGAACATTTTCCCGACCTCGGCGCACGCAAACACCTTTTAGACCGGCTTCACGTATGTTTCTCCTTGGAAACCACTCTTATTCGTGTATCAACGAGGCTATCTCACATAGGGATTACCCGGTCTTGAAAACTATGCATTACATAATCTAAACGGCTGGTTTAAACGTCGCCTACAGAAGAAACAAAGTAAGCTGCAGTAGAGATCTGAGATTGCATTTGTCCATTTAACAGAAGTGCATTTCAGGCCTCCCAGTTTCCACCTTAAAAAAAGAAACAATCAATCAGCTGGTTATCCTCTGTCAGGGGCAGCCAAATCCACCCCCAGATGTTATAAAAGTTTGGTCTCAATTATTGCATATTTCTCAGGAGGAGATTGTTGCATATCTGAAATCACAGTTCATTGAGGACTATGAAGAACATTCATATCCCCCCAACCACCTTCCTACACCAGTATCTACTTCTCCTGAGCCCTACTATGACAATATTCCATATAAAGCAGATCCTACACATTCTCCAAGGGTACCTCCCCATCAGCATGAAAGAATTCCTCAGGTAACAATTTCAATTATATAGATTTGTAAGCTACTACTAAACATAAAGACAGTATGAACACCCATTGTCTCGCAAAAGCCTCATTCTGGCTGTTGCTGAGGCAGCATCACGACCAGAACCCATTAAAAAGCCCACAACCCCAAAAGAATTCAATGAAATGTTTGCTCAATATGGCAAAATGATGGAAAACTTTATCCAGAAAAATGAAGAATACCTCAGATACCATTCACCATGTATGTTTTTGTTTCCTTATTGGTTTTTTTATTGTTGATATTCCTCACTGACCATTTCACATAGCTTCTTAAACTACATTAGTGAATTCCTGCTTTCCTGCTATCAGTCTACCCCTATCCATCATTGTATACCACTAATTGTTCTAATACCTAACATCATTTTGTCAATTTGTATCATAGCATTTGATCATAGCATTAGTGTAAATTATAAGGTAGACACATATTTGTAAATATTACAGTCTCCATTCCCCAAAATAGTCATAGTCTCGCTGGACTGTCAATATCATGTACTCTACAACCGAACCCCCTTCCTCCTCGGCATCTTCCTCAGGATCTTCAATAGGAGCCTCGCTGCCAAGTACAACAGGCGGTGGAGTTGGACCACTTGAGCCTTCGTTTGTAACATCTCCCATCGGCGCACTATCCCCGATGTCACCCCCAAAATCGACCTCGTCGTTAAGCTCATTCGCGACTTCCTCGCTTGCGGCAACGGCAGCCGCGTGTGCGTCTTCTGTGTCTTCGAATTCTCCCAGTGCCTTAGTTAACGCGCTCTCGTCCTTGAACAAGGAGCGCCAATCAAACTCGCCCTTTTGTATGACAAGGTCGTCCAAGGACCGCTTCTGATTGGCTTTTCGTAGCATGGCCTCTTCCACGGTGTGTTGAGAAACAAAGCGATAGATATGAACATCTCGGATCTGGCCAATGCGATGCGCCCTTGTAATCCAGTTAGGTTTCGTCATATCAATGCTGTATTGTGCGTAAACTTACCGATCTTCGCACTGCCTGTCCATTTGTGGATTGAAATCGCTATCATAGAATACAACCGTGTCAGCACCGGTAAGGCTGGATGAAAAAAAAAGGGGTTGAGTAAAAATATAGGAGGCATAGGGAAAAAAATTACTTTATTCCTACACCCCCTGACCGCGATGAGGCAATAAAGCAAAATATCCTTGAATCGGCATTGAAGCGCTCGGTGATATATTGACGGTCCTCTATTTTCGTAGCGCCGTCGAGCCGCAGGTAGAGATAACCATGAAAGTTGAGAAAAATTTCCAAAATATCAAGGATCTTGGTCATTTGAGTGAAAATGAGGACACGATGCCCTCCATTTTTCTTCTCTCGCAGTAGACGAGCGAGCTCTTGCAGCTTTCCGCAATCATACTGGAGCAAGGACGGGTCAGGGAACGCAATTTGTAGTTTGACGCTTGGTTGGTGAAGGACGTGGTCGAAATCCACTGGCTGTGAAGCTAGGGTTCCATGGCAGTCAGGAAGGGATATTTGTGGCATGTCGAGAGCAACAACTGCAGGGGTCACAAAAGCGAACTTGTCAATAACGCTGGTCATTTCTTGAGCGCGAGTGGCATAGGATTTGATTGCACCATTCAACGATTGTACAACATCCCAATAACGCGAACGCAAGTCAATGGCTGAGAGGGGGAGAAGAGGCTGGTAGAAAGAGGCCGCGATCCTGATGGCCTCTGCACTATGTGTAGGAATACTGTTACAACGAAGGCGGTTAAGGTACCCCATGTGTGACCAGTGGGCTATTTTTCTGGCACGCTCGAGATATGCGGAGTACTTGCGGAAACCTGCGACAGTGCGCATGTCTTTCGGAGGGGGTTCTCCAGGAAGCTCCGATATAAAGGGCAAGAGAGAAGTAGCATCTAGACGTCGCGATGAAAGAGCGGTGATGATGGAAGTGTTCTGCTTGTCAACGAATCGCAATCCCAGCAAACCAAGATTCACTGCTTCTTCCTCGCTGTTGAGCAGCATTCGTCGCACAAGTAGCTCTTTAATCTCAAATTCAGCAATGGCTGATCGTGGCATCGCAAACGACGTCACGATAGGCCTGACTTCGAAAAGGTCTGGATGATTGCATACTTTGCGGAGTTGCATGAGGATGTTCGCGATTTTCTGGTAAACTCCTGATTGGAGAGCATCCCGAGTTTGGGCGCGGGACATGAACTCGTCGTAGAGGAACCTTTGTCGCTTGGATAGCGGACATAAGACGAGATGTTCGTATTTACTAGGGAGCTCCTTCTCCACATCGCGTTTCAAGCGCCGAAGAAGATAGGGACGGAGAACTGTATGGAGTTTCGTCACTCGTTGCATAGTTTCATCATCCTGGATGTTACCCATCTCTATCGCCTTCTCCAAAGGATCTATCATGCATTGAGATAAGAGACGGTGGGTGTGACATACAACTCACTTGAGAACCAACTATTGAATTCTCCGAGGTTGGCGAATTTGGCGCCGGACATCAAAAATTGTAACAGCGCCCAGAGTTCAGTTAAGTTGTTCTGAAGTGGTGTTCCCGTCAGGAGTAGGCGTCGGAAAGACCTAAACATAAGCAATGTATTCCACCGCTGAGACTTGAAATTTTTGATCATGTGCGCCTCGTCAAGAATCATATAATACCAAGGCTTGCGTTTGAATATATGCGCGTCCCGACTAGCCAAGGTGTACGAGGTTATGCAAACATTGAAGTGGTGTTTATCTGTCCAGCCTTGACGAAGCTCCTTCCGACGTTTGGTATTCCCATGGTAACTTAATACCTTGAAGCCTGGAAGGAACTTTTTGAACTCCATTTCCCAATTTAACAGAACACTCGTCGGGACTACCTGTAATAAAAACATTATCATTAAGTAAGGGATGATAAGATGCCACTCACAATCAGATGAGGGCCCCATATACCCCGGTCGCAGGCAAGATGGGCTAGCAATGCAATTGTCTGAATTGTTTTCCTGTGAGGGTGTTGTTAGTATTAGCCCTGGAAACAGCCGAGCTTACATACCCCAGTCCCATTTCGTCTGCAAGTATACCATTAGTTTTGTTTATGTGAAGGCTGGCTAACCACTCTAAGCCAATCTGTTGATATGGTCTGAGACTACCTCGAAGAAGGAGGGGTGGTACAATTTTAGATGATGGATCCCATTGAACTGGGGCGATTGCAAACGGTTTGAGATATTCTTCAACCTCAACGTCGTCGCCAACCGTAGATTGACGTTTGGGTTCGGCTGTCTCATCGGCGTCAGTAACTATTTCATTGAGAAGAGCATCATCTGTGTCTGGGCGCGTTTCGGGGTCCGGACTGTGTGATGTCCGTGGCGGCGACGAGCGCGGTTGGGATGTAGCGGTGCTACGTTCGAGTTGGGATAAAGTTGGAGATAAATTCCTATCACCTCTCGGGGAAGTACTCTCCGACGGTTCTTCAGAGGACTCCACCAAGTCTCCAAGATTTTCATCCTTCGTTGGCTCTGCAGCTTCTGACGGTGGTGTGATTAGGGGATGTTCTCGAGAATAGTCCTCAGTAAAAGAGTGTTGTAAGATGCCGAGGTCATTGTCTCGTGGAACGAAAGCTGATATGCGAGATGGGGGTTGGGGCGATTCTTCTGGCGACACCTCGTATGGAGAATGATTTGAGTGAAGAGGGGTAGATACAGGCGATATAGGTATGTCTTCGGAGAAAATGGAGGAGCTGTCTTTATTGTGGCTCGCCATGAACATAGGCGATTGGGCTCGTATGGTCAGAGGTCGTACTGGTGAACTATCGAATGGCCCGTTGGTTATCAATTCGTGAACCGCGAAGATGGAAGACCCATCATTCTCTATGTCCTCATCAGATGCATGGTCGTCCATAGGACTGGGATTGAGGATTCCTTGTGAGTCTGGAGCACCTAACGACGAGACGCTTGAAGCTGGAGGATACTCCGTGGCGCGACTGGGAATATCATCGAGTAACATATGTATTGTGTCATTATCTTCCTCGTTGTCTTCGTCGCCTTCATCTCCTTCACTGACGTCCGCCCCGTTATCCTCTTCAGAATCCTCTTCCTCTTCCTCCTCGTCTTCGCCTGCCGACTCCCAACCATGCATACTGCTTGATCGACTCCGCGACAAAGGGATATCTCTCCGTGAAAGATCGCCGTGTTGTGTCTCCAACAGCTGTCCTGATTGATCTAGCAGTGCATCCAGATGCGCATGACCCCGTTTGACTTCCTCCGCCTCAAACCTCAATCTTTCTTGCTCACGAATATGCTACGTAATATTGAGGCCCAGTGATAGGAACGAAAACTGAGAAAACACTCACAAAAACAGCTTTTTTCCATTCTTGGGTAACCATTTTGATCGTATGTTTCGCCAACGCCCGCAATCTCCTGTCTTCTTGAGATTTTAACTTGTCTTTCTTAGCTTCCTGTCCGTCCCAATATGCCTGTATCTTGGAGGCAACCTGGGCGGCGATTTGCTTGCCAGATGGTCGCTTACGCCAGTGCTTGCTTTCTGATACAGCGGCTTCAACAACGTGATCCCAATGATCCTTGTGAGTGCGCTGGGGTGTAGTGAAAGACACTGTGGTGTCAACGTTAAAGCCAAAGAGAAGATCAGTTCCGGGTATGAACCGCCCTTGCTTGCGGAATTGTTCGGTCCGCTCGAGAACGGCTGCATCACGGATTATTTCGCGTTGGAGATTTTTTTCATCGACGTCCTTGTTGTTGTGTGTGGTATACGAAGCGAGAAAATTACCAAGAGAAGAGCCAAACTTTGCGGAGGGAGGTCGTTGCTTGGGGTTGGACAGAGGTGGGGGAGGTCTGCGGACCACAAGCTTGAGCCGCTTGACGTTGAACTTCTGGGTGACCGGAGGGATAGGTGTATCCACCGCATCGAGACTTCTCTTTGTAGGCAAAAGGTTCTCCTACATGGTTGGAATCAATATGTAGCTATACCATGCTACTGTTGAAAAACTTACCCGTAAACTTTGACGAGCGCGAGTCGTGACTAGTTCGACAAGCGGGTTGATTCCATCCGTAGTTCCCTTGAGCCTACCACTCCTACGAGTCGGAGCGGATATCGATTGTCCAATACTTGGTGGAGGTTTCTCTCTGTTTTCTTTCCGTCTGTCACTTGCTACTAAAGGCGTAGCTGTCTCTGTTACTTTCCCTTTACTAGGCGGATGTCTTCGAGCGAAAACAACAGAGACCGATTCCTCGGGAGGCGCTTCCACCTCTTGTTCCACTAAAGTGATACCATCACCATTCTCAACGTAGTCTTCACCATCACCCACTAAGACTTGTGACACAACCTCCTCTTTCCCTTTCCCCTTTCCCTTAACCTGCGTGCTTCCAAGACGATCCCATATCGCTGTCGTAGTTTTCATCTTGATCTTGGGTTTGGGCGGGATGGGCGATGAAATATCAGGGCTGGAGGCTAAGGTCCCCACAAGAAGTTGTTTACGTTCCGTATGTGTCCTTCGTGTAGCGCGAGATGGACCGGGGACTGCTTTGTCAACAAGGTCATATAGTTTTGCCTTGTACTATATGAAGTATCATCAGCACCGCAGTATACCTAGGAACAGAGATGACCCACATTCGTAAAGACCTCAGTCTTATCTTTCTTCGCTTCCTACACAATACTTAGTTTGAAGAATTGCACGCTGGGTGATTGCTCACTTTCGGGTCATACGCAAGCATGTTTATGAAATGATCCATATGGAATATTTCTCTAACCTATGATCCCAATATTTCGGAAAATAAGTGTCTAATTCGAGACCAGAAGTGTGAGATGAAACCACGGACCAGGTCGTCATGTTTTTCCAACACAGTCTCCAACTGGGCATGCTTCTCCGCAAGCAGAGCCACCTTCTCAGCCTCCAAGTCCTCCTTCGTGACACCGACATCCTTCTTTGTTTTCTGCACTAACTTCTGCTTCGACTTAGCCTTCTTGCTGACACCCGCCTCCACATTCCCGCGCCCTCTACCAACCAAGCGCTTCCCGCTTTCGTCATTCTTTCCCTGACCACTACGACCTATTCCGTTGACCGGCATCTTACACGTCTTGGTTCGTCGTCTCCAACTTAAACAAGCTCTCTACGCGCCACCAGTCGAGTCCCAGGGTTTGACCTTGCGAAAACAAGCTTCAACACGTTCGATCTCTTCAGATCCCGAACGGTTTGCCGAGATTCTTGGACAGAAAGGATGCCAGGAGAACACGGAAAACGTCGTAAAGGGCTCCAGGAGACGGTTACGGCGGACGCCCCTGTGGTTGAAGAGAAACGTTGATTCGGGACGGCATTATTTTTTGGGTGTGATGAAGTTGTTTGGCTGAAACAAACACGAGTTTGAATAGAAGGCGGCTTTCCTCCTTCACGCGTCGACGCCAATGTCCTGGCAACCGAACCCTCAAGCTGAGGCTGTGGAACGCATAACGTCGCACTTTTCATCAATCACGCTCTACATAAACTACCATCACAAGACACTGTAGCTGCACGAAAGGATTCCCCATAGACGAATGTCGTGATGATAGAATGGTCATGATAATTGTAAGTTTTTCTTTCTTTGAAAACAAACTATCGTGCCAAAGGGGAAAAGGGCTCATACAAGAACGCGGGACAAAATGATAATTCATAATTCCCCAGTTCGTTCAAGCACCGCAGTACAACTACGTTACAGCAATTTTAGGAAACCCTGAAGGTCGAATAAAGTCGATGCATCTGAAACCAGAATTTACATACTAATAACGCTTAGATGGCAAGATTAATAAGAATAAGTTTTGTTGAATGACGCTTCAATTTATAGCTTTATCGTAACGCTACGCCTTATTTTGAGTAAAGATTCCTATAGACGAATCCCCCCTCCCCCCCCTCAAGTCCCCCAAGGATAAAAGGTTCCTCATTACCGCATTTTCGATGCCCCGACCCAGTTCTCTGGCAACCTCAACTGACTTATACGATATACACTGACGGGATGTCTGCGAAGGTCTAGTTGATCCAATATTCTAAAGTTTGACGACAGAATATTTTAGATGCCTCTCACAGGCACGCCCTTTTCCTTTCGTCATTCTCTTATTGACGTTACCAAAAACTTCAGCCAGCATAGTTTCATTTCAGCGCGACAACACACATTACATTACTGCAGCCCGCCGCATCAAAGCCCCTCCAATGACGAGACACGCACCTATCTACCAACCGAAAAATCCCATCCGGTAACAATGCACCCGTGGTAGCTTTGGCAGCAGTGTATTTGTTTGGGGAGAAACTCTCCACGTCGCTTCGCGAAACATGTTATTACATTGAAGCAGGTTGATCTATCTCGTATCCGAAGTGAACAGTACCTCTGAATTGTGTGTCGTTCCGCTCTAATTAATCATGCATAATCACCGCCCCAACTTCGCCATCCCACTTCACATCGATCAAGCGCTTCCCGTTTCCGACGTTCCTTCCCTGGGCAAACGCGCTGTGATCTTCCATTATAATATCTCAGACCCATATGCGTATGCCCGGTCCGAACATGGACATTCTGTTGACGACTCCTCTTGAAACGCCAAACTCCTCACACGCGTACATTGCACGTTATAGAGGGATGTCTGACAACACAGTCACGTACTCACTCCTGTTTCCATTCTCTGGTCGCCGTCCGATATAACAGACGGAAAGAAGGCACCATCCGAACACATTGCAAAATCTCAGTTACAAGATTCATAAAGCTCCTGCCTCAAAGGCGCCTTCTTCCCGTCAAAAAACCTGCTCCGGCCTTTCGATTTTTCCGAACCTTCAATTCGGGGCATTACCCCCAGGCTAATTCAAGGACGATGTGTCCAAATTTTATAAAGTCCCCGGGACGGGCGGGAGGAACGTTGGGTTGTATGCCACCTCGAAGCTCTCATTCAATTGTTCCTGTATGGAAGAATCAAATATGTCAGATCGCATTCTTCCCCACCCCTGCCTTAGCTTTTTGAAGGGCATCAACCAGGGCACTTCCCATTTCATCTGACCACGCTGACCCGCTCTGGCACCTCACATATAAAACACACCGGTATAACCATCTCTGTGATCGTCCCCTCCCCCATTCCATTCTATATCTACAATGACTACTAAAAGAAGTCTTATAATCTGCGATGGCACTGAGATGGATGGCAACCTCGCGCCACTTAAGGGTAAATCGAATAAACTAAACTGAGCGCCATCTGACCCAAGACAGCAGATCACATTTTGTCGGATCCTGGTATGTAAAGCTCTCATCCAGTACCAGACACGTCCTGTCATTTCTGACCATCGACACCCTAGGAGGAAACACGGACGGACAAAACGCGATATATGTCCTGCGCCGTTGTAATGACACTTGGTAGCATATCGTCGCACTCACCGAGCTGATTTCACCTTTACAGCACGAAGGGTCAAGCGCATCACAGCGTATACATCCTTTTCAAGTAGTGTTACCCTTTCATATTCATTTTTTCCCTCCAGAGATAACAGAAAATAATTGGTGTTTTACCAAAGTGATTCGGCTCGGAAGCCGACTTCAAAGGCGATCCTATGACTGGAGACGATGTCCTACGTAACTAATCTTCTCACTCGATTCGCTGCGAGTTGTAATTGACAACCAATTCAGAGGCACTGGGTTCCGCCGTTGGTTAGTCGATTCGTCATGATTTGATTATGCATCTGCTTATTAATTTGTACGCACTATACAGCTAGTAAGGTACGCGATACATACGCGTTCATCGCGCAGAATTGTGGTGATGGTGATGAGATTTCTATTTCTGGGTGAGCGCTGCTGTTGATACACAGTACAAACATATTCTTGAATTTCCAATCGCGCATAGATTTTCAAGGTATTCACAATCTTTTATTCCTGGGGTCCTGATGGCTAACATGAAACCCTTATTGGAATCAGGGGTGCATACACGGCTAGGAAACTGACAGGCCTTATTGTGAGTCGTTCTAATCGACCTTGATGTCCTTCATATTAATGTAACTTTGCTTCCAGTTGGGCTACTACAAACAGAAACCCTCGGGCTCTTCTTCCAAATATGGCGCCAGTTTGTAGACGATGTGCCGCCCACCATACCTCCCAATAGCAGAAGAGTTAGGATTAAATAGCGTCTGCTCTTCCATTATCGTGGTTCCTCCGCCGAGCAAAGTCCTTGATGTAGGTGTGTAGGAGTGTGGGATACCATGGGCTCTGTCTTTGGTGCTATAGATTCACTCAGCATCAAAGACACCAGCCTTCCGGGTAACGTTGATTATGCGTTTCATGCTCTGTCGTTGCAGGAAAATAGACAGAAATTCTTGCCAACTCTTTGGTCTGTCCCCGCTGAAGGACTGGCCCCTGGTCAAAATTTCAAGCAGGTATCGTACCGTTCTTCGCTTGGGAAGACCTTTAATTCTCATGCCATTGCCGTAGGTGTGGTTCGCGGGTGCTCACTCTGATGTTGGCTGTGGATACCTGCGTCACGATCTTGCCGACCTAGCCCTCGTCTGGATGGCGGTGAGGGACAAAATGCTACCTCCGAGGGCCCCTCATTTATTACCAAATATTAGGGCGAGATTGAAGGCTTCATCGACCTCGACCTAGATTTTATCCAAAATTCACGGCAAGAAACCCGATCCTTGGGGCACCGCACAGCCCAATAACGCCTATGACGATCTCCCCTTCTACCCGAAGCCTAAGATAGGACATGAAACACGTCTGGAGAGCGGTCAGATCAGCCCAGATACTTATTTCCATCAAAGCATTCTAGTTGCGCCAAAAATACTCGACAAACCAGACTACATGATAACTTTGTCCATCTTATGGAAGTCCTTTGGTGGGACATGCAAGCCCATTACACCATCACTCAATAGCTTTGAAGGGAAGTGCAAGAATGAATGGGGGATCATGCCTGTAAGCCTTACCTTCCCGCCCCCCCGTCCCCTTGCAGGCGAGGTAAACCTCCCTCATTCACTCCCCATTTTAACCATCATAAATGCAGGTACGCGGAATCTTCGGGCTGCCGTTCGATAATATCAAGGATCTCGTTGCGCCCAAGGTTCGCAAATATGTAGTTTTAGTGATTTGTCTTATCCCCTGTTCTAGCCTGCATTTAACGACCAATGTGCTCTGAATTTCCAAGGAGCCATGTTGGTCCCTCGTTCTCCAGCACACGCACCCTGAGTACATCCTACCGCTTTCCCTTTCCATTCCAAGAGTATGTTCAAAATTCGTCATTCGATGCAACATGATATGTACAACAATTACTGTACATGCAGACTATCCCGAGGTAAAAAGTACAAGAATCGGGTATATAGTGCTGAAGGCGAAGGAATGTCAATGAATAATTTAGCGATAGAAAGCAGTGTTACATCCAAAGTGCATTCGATAAATAATTCCGGCCGAAGGCGCGGTCTGTAACACCCAATGTACACCAGAAGTAGGGCTTCCATGTAGTTGTACACATTTTGTTTCATGAAATTGCTGACGGTGATGGCAGTACCACCGCCTGCAAGATGTTCGTGCCAGAATTGGGCGTAGGTAGGTCATGATGTATCGCTTGTGTACTCAAAATCGGGGAAAGAGTTGCCGTACGGATCCAGTGCCAGCTGACCGTATGCGGCTGCAGCATTATCCTCAGGATATTTGTCGAAGCTAGAGCAGAATAAGCCGGTATTCGAGGGAGTCAACGAAGGGCAAATATACTTACGCGCTTGCATCGCCATCTCCACTGATCTTAGGAAGGTATGGTGCAGTGATCTCCCGTGCCGCGAGCCTTTCCCAGTCGACCTCTCTAAACCACTGGTGCGCAAACACATCGCCAGCACCATGTCGCAAATTTCCGTAACGTTTCGATGGGTCACTCTCCATCAGCTTTAGGATTAAATCTGTCGCAAGAGGGTTGAATGCGGCTGGCCATTTGATGAAGGCGGGACCGCGGGTGATTTTCTCGTATAGCATCACAGGATTTGCGTCGGGTTGATGGAATGGTGGTAGTCCTGAGAGCATTTCGAATATGAGGACGCCGAGGGCGTACCAGTCAACACTTTTATTATACCGTTGTTGCCCAATGACCTGTCGTAAATGTACAAGTCAGGGTAGTGTCGACACCCACAATGTTAGTTGCGTACCTCGGGAGCTAAATAATCGGGCGTGCCGCACAGCGTCCACGTCGTCGTTGTACACGTCTTCGCGAACCCAAAATCGGCAATTTTGATGTGGCCGTCTTGGTTGAGAAGGATGTTTTCAGGTTTGAGATCACGGTATATGATGTTAAGGCTGTGTAGATGATTTAGTGCAAGTGCAACTTCGGCTGCGTAGAATTTCGCGACTGGGTCTGGAAAGCGCTGTATTAACAGGATCAGCAGATGTTTGAGTTGGCGTACATAATCATTTACATTGGACCTCCGTAGAAGCGTAAAGAGTTCTCCGCCAGGAACAAAGTCCATAACCATATAAAGGTTTGAGGCGTCTTGGAAAGTGCCCCAGAGGTTGATGATGAAAGAGTGTTGTACGGCCTCGAGCATGTGTTGTTCGTTATTCGTGTGTTCTATTTGCTTCATCTTCACAACTCTTTCTTTGTTGAGAACCTTGATTGCGTAGAAACGAAGGTTGTGTTTACTTCGAACTGGCGAAGCAGACGAAAGGTCAGGATATCTACACGAAGGATGATTGGATTGTCCATACCCAAATGGACCCTTCCAAAGCTTCCTGTCCCCAGTGTCCGTTGTACAATGAAGTCAGAAAGGCGGTAGGTGCCTTTGGGTCGTTTGATGACACGCTCAACAGGCTTCTCCTGCTCGATACCAACCATACTATCCCCCTGCTTACTCCATTCGCTTGCAGAGGTCCGAGCGGTGGATATAGACCCACGATGATCGTATTGCGATGTCATTGAGCCGCCGCTGAAATGCGCAGATGATGGGGGCGATGGCAAACCCGGCGTGTGTGTGCCCTCTCCATCGCCTTTGTGGTGTCCAAGGTGAGTTCCAAGTTTCCCCGCCATGCGTTTAATTGATATCATGGAATAGACAGTGAGATATAATAACGAAGCAACAGTGAAGAGAAAGAAAGAAAGAAAGTTCAGAAAAGAAAGATGGCTTTGAGTTCCCCTGCCATTGTTCAATTAACCGAGCCAAGTAGGGCCACAAACAAACCCTTCGAGATGGAACCAAATATGCCCGATCATGATCACGTGAGCATAATACGATGCTTCAGTCACCACCTGGGAACAAGGTCAACTCGAAAGTCCCATTCTATCCAGGACCTTCCGCCTTGAACTTGGAAACCATCGCAACCATTTGGTCGCCAGGGACCTCATACTACATACCATTCCGATGTGCTAGAGTGCGGTACTTCATGATGACCTTGCTTGGAGTAACTACACACACGGGGAGCTGACATGGACACGCTGTCAAAGAAGTAATCTACCTCAGGCGCCCAGGAATTCAATTATAAAATGGGCTCGGAGAGTTTTAGAAGGTACCAAACATCATACTATTAATCATGTCATCGACATTCGGAATCCAGATTGGCACACATACATACCAAACGGCGTCTCTTTGACAAGATCTCCAAGACAACACTGGTACCTCGGTGGGACTTGGCTTCTCATCAGCTCTTTTCGATCTGCAACACCATTTGGCTGAATTTGATCCTTGTTAACTCCTTACGCTGCTAAATTTGGACTCCCAACTGTCCATGTCAAGGCTGCTTTCGTTCCGTAATGGTCACATTCTCTCGAGGTCCCTAACGCGGTTTCTACACGAATGTTTAGAGGGTGGTTCAGCTCCCTCGATAAAGTCTTACCAATAGTTGCCAATTGAAGTTTAAAACAAAACTTATATTCATTCGGTACGGGAGCTCTGCATGGCGAAAACCCGGCAATTTTTCGTCAGCATCGAACAACCATTTCGAGGCTCAGCTGGCCCTATGTCAAACATTGGAAACATTTATATAAAAGGGGGTTTGTCAGTTTTTACCCTGAAAGCTAACAGCGTCTTATTTCGCTGGAAGCGGATATTGTGCATTGTGCATAGAGCAGGACCGTTCAACGCATTCGAATTACGGTAGAGGGCCATACATCAATAAGAAACATTACGGCCACGGTGATCATTCCCATAATACCTATCATTGAATCTGTGGTCGACAGGTAAGAATTTCGATGCATACCATGGTCTACCCTGAAATTGAGCTCTAGGCGGCAGTATCGGCTGTTTACAACTTCGAGTTTAGCAAATTCAGGTCATATCTCGCCTGCACCTTATGGCCTTGGGAACCCTCGTATTCGAGGCCGGAATAGCTGTTCTGTCTTGGGTTTGGTGTGTGAGGAGGTTGGCGGTGAAGAGAGAAGGGAGGTGTCCTTCGTAAGAGGTAAATGTAAGTTCACACTCTTGACACGGATGCACAAAGGAGAGCCGGACCCAGACAAATGATCGAAAGTGGCTCTATGCCGATCCTCACCCCGTCGCGGGCACACAACAACCCTAACCCGACGGCCATGGGACGTAACGTTTTCTCCCCTTTACCATGTCTAGATCGAGCTGTATAGCGAACCATCAGAAAATGGAGGTCCTTCGACTCGAAGGCAGCGACCCATTGTCAATAGTATCGAATAACTTGGTTTGGTTAGTAGCTATCGTCCCCTGTATGTAGCGCATTCGTTCGGCACGTCGCAAGCGCCAGGATGGATGATGGAAGGGCACGAGGTCGACGACTGGTGCGCGTACCGAGGGCTTAATGCCCAACTATTCGGGGGAAGGCGGGGTTGGTTCTCTAGGGCAACAACTGACGTGAGGTTGTAACTGGTCTAGGACAGCGACAGCAACTGTTCCACTTTTCTATAGGGAAAGCCATGCCCCGTTTGTCAATCTTCGGAAACATTATACACCCGCTGATATTCTTCGAAGCACTAGAGCGAGAAGTTAGATGTGTCGGCGGGATTCCTAGGTATTCTCAGCTGCGAAAAATAGGAATAGACGTCATGAAATGAAATATGCTTATAGTACGCCCCACCAGTCCCTGCAACGTCATCGATTGGTTCCAATCACGATATACGGATACTTGTTGAAAACCAAAATCCGGAAGAATCAGGTTGAGATTACACAAAGATTCCTTTCCGTATGGGTGAACCTTAACCTTAGAATCTCACCGCGTGAAAACGGCAAGACAAATACGTGCCTTGTTGAGAATTTGAGCACAAATCGGAGGTCGCGAAGCACATCAGTCGTGTTCGGTTCTCATCTCGTCCGACCGGATGCCTATGGAGGCTGCTTGAGCCTAGTTGTTGACCATAACATCTGAATCGGTTTGCTTGTGCACTTCCAACAACTTCGTGATTGCAACTTGAAATATTATTGATGCAGGGGGTAGAATACGCTGCTAGACTTCATAATTTGGTAGCAGAGCTGCAAAAAAATCCCAACAACGTGCGTAACTTTGTGGATTGACTGTGACATTGTAGATGACAATATTCATTTGGACATCAACTCGTCAGGTGTTGCCCGAAACCAGTGTCGTAAGATATCAGCCAATACTCGTGAGGCATAAGTTTTGGGAATCTGAAACCCGTCATATGGCACAATGAGACAATTAAGGTATATATAGCGCTGAAGGCGGCCGTTCCCGCATGATATCAGAAGCTGATTTCGAGAACGCGGGTTGGGAATGTGACTTGGAGTGGACGCGGTAGGGGATGTTTTCTGCTTGAGTTCGACGTTGTCTCCCATGGGACTGTCGACCATCCGATCGGGCAACGCGATTGCTTAACAGGGGTCGACGTCAATGTCAATTATTCTGATCGTGGCTCGGACATTACGGAAAATGAAACACATCAATGAACCCTAGCATTGTCACCAATAGACCTAGCATGCCGTCGATACTGATTTTAGGTGCCGAGGACGGTTGCGAAGGATAGTCACGTACGTTATGTTGAGGATATCCGTCCATCCATATTCACAGCTATCCAAAATCGACCGTTCACTCATCGCGATAGATATTGCCTGTCTTGTCCGGGGCATGTTCTCCGGTAAGATCTGGTGTCCAAATATAGTTGTGGCGTCAATAGCTTGTCATGGGATGTGAGACTCTACTAACGTCCAGGATACCACCTAAATCGGCATGTTTGGCGCTTACTTTGCCTATTTTAGACTTCCGGTCCACACACAAAGCAATGACTCGGTGGGCGAGTGCAGCAGCAGTAGAGGTTAGAGGATTTCTCATCAAGGCGATTTGTGTAATGTCATTTTCGTCCGTTTCTGCCAGATTCTCCAGTGCAAGTTGATAGTCAAGCAAGTTTGACAGTGCCTCCAAAAGGAAAGTAGTATTCGAGTCGACCCGATCGATCGAAGACAGGGCAAGAAGGACCCAGAACGGGTAAGATATTTTCCCGTCACTGTTTAAACATAACTCGATGGAGGCTTCACAGGGAGGGTAGACCAGTTGGGAGTCGGAGATACGTTCGACAAATCCATTCCCCATGGCGTCAAGAATCAAATCTTTCCAAAGCGACACCAATGGTGTTCGCCCGCTGTCAACTTGGACGTCGTTTCTCGAAGAAAAAGATTGATAGACCTCGCTAGGGTCCCAACTCAAGTGATCGTTTTCGTTGGCATCGAGAATGAATCCATATTGGGAGAGAAGCTGCGCATTATTCAAGCCCTCCCCATAGGTGTTAAAAACCTGCGAGTGAGGAGGGATTGGCGCATTTGAGACCATTTCGTAGAAATCGTCCAAATCGTCAACATGGGATACAGCCCTTTTTTCCGTTGAGGGTGGTCTACTGTCCAGTGATTGCACCGAAGCGCCGTCTCTATCGTGGGTGCACTCGTGTAAAGAGCCACAATGTGGGCAAACGCTAAATTCGGACTTAAAAACGATCATCGTCAGATCGGACATGGAACTAGAAGTCGGTACCTGGAGGTGAATATGGTTTTCTTGTGTATGGTTAAACCTTGGGGTTCATAAGGGTGCGTACGGAGAAGCTAGTAATTGATAGGCATACGCATCTGCCATCGGGACCATTGCAAGTCCGTGGTATGCATCCACGAAAAATGCCCTTGATGACACAAGGGAATATGCGTGATAGAATCCTTGGATACTGGGGTGTAAATTTGACATCCCACTTTCATTTATAACCAATTGTTTCAAGGCCGGTTCAGCGACGTTGTGGTAGTAATCGGCCTATTTAGCCCGGTAAAGCCAGTTCTTTTGTGACATTGAGCCAACATACAATAGCTTCTAAAGAGTTTTCGGGGGTTCGTTCGAGGTGACGTTTGACCTCGGTCCCTCTTAACCACATCATTCCTTCTTGACCATCGTTGGAGTAGGCTAACGTGGGGTGTGTCCAAAAGATGGGGAGATCAACAATATTATCGGGAAGAGATTGCAGGTATCCAAACCAGAGTGACGATTTCTCCTTCAAGCTGTTATCAGCCTTAGCATGTAATTCAACTACTTTTGACACTGCCTGGACTCACAGTTCAATGTATAATGCGAGCGACAAGGCATATTGCGCTTCATGCCCATACAAGGGCACGGAGTGACCTGGTATGGCGCATGATTTGGCAGAAAGGACGCAAGATTTCGGTATGTGTACAACTTTAAGGATTTCGAGTTGCATGAAATAGGCAGTGTCAGATCACCAACACTCACGACTAGTTGAGTGGGGAATAGCCAGCTCCTTTGAGTAGACCGCAATTCCCAATTCGTCACGCCGTAAACCAAGGCGTGGGTCTATCCATATTCCATTGTCTTTACACCACTTAAGCAGGATTTCGGGCATCGAGATTTGGTAGGTCTGAGTCAGTCGTTCAATTCAACGTTCGACGTTCAACCAACCGTCTGCGGACATGACGAGAAGAAGCGACGAGGCTAATATCTTCTTGATCAAACCCTGCCAAATCTCAACTGTGACGGGTAACGGACCGTCACCACCAGCTATTTTTTAGCATCCTCCATGTTCAAATTGCCCATCCTCGATATCCTACATAGGGGTGTTGTTCTCTCGCTGGTAGGGCTTTCTGCATATGGTATAGTTGCAAGTTTTGCTGTTCACAAGGATACTCTTCAACGCGGGCGAGGTACGACGCGCTCGTAGTCATAGCCTTTCGACCACCACCGCTCATCACGTTCTCCAGAGGTACACCTTTACTATTATATATGTGGCAGCCAGCACAGCCTTATCCTTGTAACAGCTAATGGCTCGCAGAGAAGCCGCTGCCCTGCTTGCTAAAGAGGTAAGTATCCTGCTACTATTTTACTATGCCCAACAATGACACTGCCCAATAGGGGGAAAAGAAGGAAATTGCCCTTGCGGAAGCGGCACAATCCGCCCTTGGTAATGGAAAGCACTGATAAGTAGTGGAGTCGGGTCAACGCCAATGGTGCGCATGTCATGTTGAATACTTCATACCATTATGTCACGCCAATTGACATCGCTTTCCGTTCGTCCAGTGTCCTGGTCATTGGTCCAAGAATACATATCTCGATTGCAATGTATTACACTAATACCTATTAAGTCGTATCTGGATTCTGGGTATTGTGTTCGGAAAGCTGTACGCTAGATAAGTAGGTGGCTGTGGACAAAAGTTCTCTATGGCTACAAAGGGGGTATTGGCTTGGTGATATAGGAAACGGGAAAAAAATGTGCAGACACGATAGCATGCAAGAAACGATGACGCGGTTCCATAATACTGAGGTACCTTTTGGTCCATGCTGGATCGGGAAATCACCAGTGACCAAGCTCAACTTCGTCGCGATCAAAACCAAGTTCAAGCCAGGGATAAACACCCTCAACTGGAACTGCATCGGCAGAGAGGCCTTGAAACCCAACCCGACGATAAACTTTCGCTGCTCCGTGGTTATCGTGCGCGACATACAGGACAACACTCTCCTTGGTCGCTAGAAGGCTGATGGGCTGTCAGAATGGGTTGTAATAAAACAGAAATGGGGAAACCTACTGTTTGCAGACGCGCCGTACCAGGCGCTCGGCACAACCGTGACGACGCCAAATAGGATTGGTAAAAACTTTGGATATCGTGCCGACTTTGTCAGTGTTCCGAGTGGTAGCAACGATTGAAGCTATCTCAGTCTGACTCTGACCAGGCTTGCGTATAGTGTGCACCCAGACTTGATTATTGCGGACAAGATTAGTAGCCTCTTCGTTGGATTCATCCTCGGTCAAGATGAAGGGGAACTAAGGATATGAATAGTCAGCCGAGGTGAACTATGAAGTGGGAAAAAGAAAACTGACGGATTCAGCAGCGAAACCGAAACACAGTGAAGCGATAGCGGGTATGTCGCTTTCGACTGCGGGGCGAAGGTCGTAGGTGAGGGAAGGGTGGACTGAGGTTTGACGATTAACGAATGAGCGGCTTGTACAGAACGTAATCTTTGCTGCATAGTAAGGTTCTGAGTAGTGCTTGATGCCTGTTATTCTGGTCCACTCTTCTGCAAAGAGCTTCGTCACGGGCTCAGGAGCATAGATGGAGAAGACTCTGCGAACAGACGATAACTTCGTCTTCAGTCGGTCTGCGATTAATTCGATGCGTGGGCGGAGGTAGGTGTCGGTAAGGTGGTTGAAAGGGAGGGTCGCACAGATAAAGACCGGATAATCACCCATGTCTCCCGGGGTACAAGAGAGGACGAGCTCGACGACACCGTTCGAGCTGCACGCAATCCAAAGATGATTTCCTACTTGCTGCCCCGATGACTCGGCTACGAGGGCCTTGTTGGCCTGAGGTAGGATAACATTGGCATCGTTGGCATAGGATTCAAGAGCGCTCCTGACATCTTCAGGGAAATCGACAGCCCTGGAGAATGTGGAGATGACTGGTTTGGACAGAAGAGCAGGCATTTGGAAGAGATCGTAGTGAAGATGGGTGGTGGGTTAGTTGACGATGTCAATTTGTCCCTTTATAACATTTAGAGATGCTGTTGAAATCTTACTGGAAGATTACATGGTGTATGGCCGGCAGTGCCGTTAGAGCAAAACCCTGGAGAAATTCTAGATGGGGTCAGGTCTAATCGGAACAGTTGTGAACTCAGTCATTTCACCTTCGGTGGTATGATCAGCTCCATCATATCAAAACGTTAGGTATGGAATCGATGCCTGTTGCAAGTCAGTACATCAGCACAAAAGCGGAATGAATCCAGGATTTCAAATAAAAAACATACTTTACAGCTTCTAACAGCAATGGTGTGAAACTAGCACAATACAACATTTATTCGCACATCAATTGCGAGAAACTATTGGGCCCCTTTCCAGGTGTGGCGGAGAAGGTATACTCGAGTCATTTTTTGTCCATTGGAATTTAGAATTCAACCACCGCTGCAATCGAGACCCCATCACACAGCAGCGTGATTGACTCCGTAAGAGTCATGTCGGGACTAGGCAGACCGAAACATGTAAAATAGCCAGATACTACGGCGAGGGATCCACGGAAAATCCATAGATGAGTATTAAAAAAGTGAGTGATGAAATCAAATCCCAGAGAGGGTCAGGTTGCAATTGTCACATCAACTTGGAGAAGTACACTCGGCAATACGTAACGTGAGAAACAGGAGCAAACCAGTTCCACGTGACCACTGACAGCTCCTTCTGAAACTTTCATGGTCGTCTCGAGTTTCATCAAACCTGTCTCCTCGATATACAGTCCCCCGACGATTGCAACCACGGATCACCATGGCCCAAGGCCCTTCCTTTCAGAAAAAGATTTTTGTTAGATACTAAATCTGGCCATCTCCCCGTGCAGATGTGCATTGTACTTTTTCCAATACTACTTATTGATTAGGGTCCAACTGTTGGGCGAAGAATGGAACAAGAATCTCAACTCAGATCAAGGAATCTCGATCCAAGCAATCGCAATCCTACGTCTCTGCAGCCAAAACTATTGTGGAAGGTTGTACGGGAGCCTCGTGACAGATACTTAGAATCACTGCAGCGCCCACTCTAGCGACGTTCTCAGCACTGGTATTCGGACTTGGTAATGCTAAGATTAAGCTCCGACACTTTTGCCCCTCCACTTCATGTTTATCGCGCACGTTGTATGCATCATAAGCTTATGTCCCTGGTTTGGTCGGCATGGTACGTTGCGATCTAAGTGAGCGTTTACAAGGCTAACGTGCTTTTTTCCCCCAGGTAAGTGTCCCACAAACCTCCTGCCCTCATAAGCTGCCCGAATGTAACCACAAACTTTTCAGGGATGTTGCTTGGCGATTGATATGAGTGGACCTGAACTCGTGTGCTGTGTAGCATTCTCACCACGCACGATCCATTAGAATGGAAGATCAGCGATTCCTCGAGATTTGAGCCTCAACCTCTTCCTCTCGATCAACTTGCACAATGACGGAACAGGGATATGTGCCTGAACACAGCCCACCCCTCCCGGGTTCATCGTTTGTCCTTGAGAACATACTTTTTGCTATTCCCCGAAGGATGGGTTCAACAGGTCAGAGGTCAAGCTATGCAAAGCGGGTTTGAAGTCCCGAGCCGTCCAAATTCACCGCTTCTATTGCGAACCAATACCCCTAGGCACACCTAATTACCATTGTACGATATACAGCTGATTTGCCACACTTACTCGGTGTATACAAGCATCAAGCATCATACTCTCACTGGAAGGACTTTTTTAGGTTAAGGTTCACCACATCGTACCATCACAGAGGTTGAGAACTGATTTTTTGTTCCCATCGTAGATTGAAATTTACAGACCCACAATTAGAAAACAACAAGCCTTAATGTCCATTTTTACGATGTCATCACGGGCATGTAAATTCAAGCACACCCTATGCTGACCGGATCCTGAACCTGATTCTGAAACACATTTTAGTTTTTAAAGGCGGCTTTCCTTTGATGGCTAGTTCACGGGATGTTCTGCACACACTAAAATGGGTAAGTAAATGTACCCCAACTAAACTAAACTTTCATAAATATGACTCGGGAACGAACATGATGATCAATCGATAGTGCACAGATCTCCCTTCTCTCATTTTCAACTGATCGTCGCAGACGTACCAGACTGCAGTTCCCTACGAATTCACTACGTAATGTGATCAACTTACGTCTTGATCATATATTTTCCACAAACCCTTCAAAATACGTGCCGGGACCCACATGAGGTTCCTGGCGCCCTGTGTCGATCGTGGGTTGTTGTATGGTACGTATTGACAGATGTGTGCCTTCCTTTCAAGCTAATTTGAGTAGGACAGCAGTGCCAACTCTTTGAACAACTTTTGGTAATTATCGATCGGGCATCTAACAGATTACCGCGCAGCGCATTGATCAAAGTAAGCGAATGTAACAATAAATGCACCGGAAATCCTTAGGAATCGTTTGACTAGCAGCAAGCTATGACCTCACGCTCTACAGATAGAAGAGAGAGCGTGCTATGATGGATCCCACAACTTGTTTTTTTCCAGTGACATGGAAGTTCCAGTATAATCTCGTCGCAATGGTAACATCGTTTCGTGTGTTCTTCTGCCCTTATGCGGGAGCCGATCCGCCATATCAGCGCTCCAGGGTGTCCCGCCTCATCTGCCTCATCCGCACAAGGTTAACCCCACGTCATCGTGGGGAGTGGGTGCTTCGCCATCTCAAGTCTTTTACCACTTTTGTTAGTCCGGCTCCTAAAATTCTAACCTTGAGGTTCCTGATAGATTTTCCTTTCAACAGCAGTTCAGATTTTCGACAAACCAACTGGAAATCATCTGCCCAACGTAGGAACAAAGATCGGGGGTGCTCAACCGGGGTACCGCGCTCTCAAACGTAGCCAGCTATTACACCCTATCAAGTCTCGGTGAAAACCTTGCAGGAATAGTAGATTTCTGTGGAGCGATGCTGCTTGATGAGGAGTTGGGTACGATTTCCTGAATCGAATTTATCTTACGACTCTCAGATCGGCAGATATACCCTACTGATTTTGCATGGATACACGTGCTCTCCGGACGTGATACCGCTTTGACGAAGGGTCAATTGGGGGATTCCTGAATCAAATCCGCTCACTTCCGGTGTGGAAAAGAAGATATCAATAAACCGGAGTCTTCTGTGGCCACAATCAAAAACGCCCCAAATAAAAAAAAATGGGGGTCGGCGCACAGCTAATCGAGAAACATCTTACTGAAATCTTCCAGGCTCTTGGAATCTAAGGGTCTGGGATCTCAACGGCCGAGGTGTGCCCTTTGACAATCTGCTCATGCTCATTTTAATAGTCTTTGTTCTCGCAGCCGAACTCCGATCTGCCAGAAACAAGTATTTTGAGAGGAGAGAAAAACATATTTATCCATTGCACCGCTATACTGGACTTCCATGGCAGACGGTTTCCCTTTATGGAGTCACTAGTAAGTTGTTCTATGATCATCTGGTCCTCGCCACATGTTACCGAACCCCTAGCCTTTAGACGGCCAGAGGAGTGTCCGTTAATGTATCAGAAACTGGTAAATCTTCACCACCTCCTGTATTGTAGGTTGACACCGCTCGTGTGGATCTCAGTGTGCAGTCAGAGGGCTGAGATTTACATCGGATGCTCCATAATCTGGTATCGTGTGACCCATGCGAATGGAATGTGGAGAGAAATTTTCTGATGGCCCGCGTCAAGCTTAGGACTTCGCCCCTCTCTGTGGTGAAACCCCCATAAATGATAGCTCTGACCTCAAGTGACTCACCAGGGTTAGGGCTCGGCGATTCTGGATAATGTTCATATGCATATGTTCTGTGAGCACCGCTTGGCTGTACCCCTGGTGTTCAGAGCAGTATCCATCTCCGCTGCCATAGTACTTCATCACATCTTCACGGCGCCCCTTGTAGTTCAAAGTCCATGTGGACGAGGTAACACCACTTTGACATGCCTCAATTCAAATCGAAAAGGCGACCACAATGACCACCGGCCGTAATCATCGGTGGCTACGAATAAACATAGCCGCTGGTTTTATCCACCCCCAAACACCGGCTTAGAAGCGGGGGCCGTTCAACATATGGAAGTCCCAACAACTGCTAGAAAGCACTTCTGTGGGCGTTTATGACAATTAAGCGCCTATGTATATCATGTAGTGTCGGTCCATTAATTGTCCCGCTAAGATGGGATCAGTCCATTGTCTGAACTCCCAAAGTTTAAATGTTAAGGGCATCGGTAGAAAATCTCGTCCGTCGCAAATCATGCTTCCCAGCACTGCGTATCAATGGAAATGCGAAATCACCGTGTCCGTATCTTGAACTTGTATGTTGGAAATGTGTTTATTGAATTGGTAACCGTAGCGATCGATCTTAGATATCAAGTCTGCCTGGTTCCGGGGTGTTTAGATACACAGTATCTGTCTCAACATTTCGGGTACTTATATGCGCAAACTTGGAAGAGGCGTAATCAATTAAGGTAGAGCATTTTAGTAATATAAAGAATTGGGCTATATCATAGTCTCGGCTCCCACTGATCAAGCAATCAAGATATCACAGCTAATCATAAGGCTAGGGTGCGTTTCGTCTCAAAACCTCCCGTATTGGTGTACACGAGCCGATAGTACTGACCAGAAGGTTGCTGACAAGTACGGCATTTTACATACATAGAATTAACCGCATTTGGTCTCGTCTCCCCTGTTTTCCTTCAGTGTGGGCTCCTTGAGTGGCCAATCACAAAAGTCAGGTGGTGGTGTTTGTGGTTGGTTAGCTATGAATAGCAATAAAATGAAATCGCCAAAAATGCTTCAAAGGAGTGGCAAAAGGAAATGATCAGCCCTTCTTATGGCGAAACTGAAGTATACTCAGAGTTAGACCGGTGACCAATCCCCTATGAGACAAATTTTGCGGGCAACTTATACACAGGTTTCGCCTCGTTAATAAGGAATGGTCACGAGTCTAACTCAGAGCCACTAGATTTGGAAACTTGTGACCCGAAAAAAAGGCCAATGCGCCATTGAGTATGTTCCAAAATTTCTGGGCCATTTCGCGACAGTAACACTTGGGATAATTATAGCTGAAGGTAGCATAATGCCAGTTGTTGGATTTGAGGCAAGAGATAATTGAGTTATCAGTCCAAGAAACAAGACTACAGGTATGAGATCTTCTCCATAGCTCTCTTCTAGGTTTCTCTATTTGAGGACGGTATTTATTAAACGTTTCTTTCCAGTTCAACTTGGCTTTTTTAAAAATTTACCAAATTACATGGTTGTTCTGCTAATAAAAGTCACTGCGGGTTGGAAAAAAGGAGAAAGACAGGTTTGCAATATAGTAATTAATTTGGTACTGTGGGGTAAAGTAGAAAGACCTCCGGAGTATTTTGGGGAAACTCGGGGATCCAGCCGGCTGCTAGCATTGATTAAACCAATGAGAGCGTGGGAATTTTAATAGAGTGTATCGATAACACAATACCGCCGGACTGTGGGGATTTAAATGCATAAAATATCAATAGCCATATTATAATGATCGTGGGACTGTGGGGACTAATTTACAAATTGCAAATATGCAACAAAAGCGACAAATCAACGAAAACGTGTGTAGGCTATGCAAGATTCTCCACTCCCCATGCTACATCAAACAACTTTCCGAACATTGAGGGACACCACAACTAAGGGGTCCCTTATGCCGCAGTGGCGTTATTGAAAATCAACAGGTTGACCGTTTCTGCCGGGAGGTCTGACAACATATTGCGAGTTGACAATTGAAGGAGGGCCTTCTTCAGCTGCTGGGGTGTGAGGGTCTTGGGGTCCTTGGGCACGGGTGCGACGACGTTATCCACGAAAGAGGGAGAGGGGAGGAATGAGGTGGCCCAGCGAGGAAGTGCAGCATGAACGATGGCGTACATAGAAGTTGAAGTATAGGGAATTTGGAATGGGCTCTGGAGGGAGATCACATTCATCTCGTTATCAAATGTGGGATTGAACTGCTTAGATGGGTAGATGGAGAGCAAGTAGGCAAGCAGACCAGCGGTATGAGGAGAAGCCATGGAGGTACCAGAGATGGTGTTGACTGCATTCTTGCTACCAGTCCAGGTAGAAAGGATGTTCAGACCTGGGAGGAAAATATAAGCTGTTGACCACTTAAAGATGAGCGAGATAAGTACCAGGTGCGAAGACGTCAACGCAAGCACCGTGGTTGGAGAAGTAGGCACGTTCATCGCCGAGTGTAGAAGCACCAACGGTAACGGCCTTCTCCGCGGCGGCAGGAGAGTAGTTACATGCGTCACGATTATCATTGCCTTAAGGTGGAATTTCAGCGAGGGACCCCGGTTACATGCAAACAATGCTTACCAGCAGCGACGGCAAAGTGAAGACCAGCATCGACGGCCCTGTTGACGGCATCATCTAATGCCCTTGATTTACCTCCACCGAGACTCATATTAGCAACAGAACCCTTGTGGTTCTTCGTCTTGCCTGCAGCTGCAGCTTGGGCCTTTCTATTTGCTTCCCTTGCTGCCCAAACAACTCCACCAACAACATCCGACATTGATCCACTGCCGTTGGAACCAAGAACCTTGACTGCGATGACGTTTGCCTTCTTGGCGACACCATACTTACGCGAAGCGATTGTGCCCGCGCAATGAGTACCATGTCCGTTGCCGTCCTCATCAATGTCATTCTGTGGGATTGTCTTACCCCAGGACGCGCGTCCCTCGAATTCCACGTGACCGATGTTGATGCCAGTGTCGACAACGTACACGTCAACGCCATCACCACCGTCGTACTCGTACTCGTACTTGGTGAAGGTAGAGAATCCTAGTTTGGATCTGTGACTAATACGGGCCAGTCCCTAAATGGTTGCTACGTGTCAGCCTTGGTCGCATGACCCGCCCGACAAGAATGACTCACCCAGGGCGCGCCCTTCTGCGTTGTCATCTCCATGGTACGCACGATCTGGTCTTGTTCGACGTACTCCACCTCAGGCATGGCGCGTACCTGCTGAATTGTCTGCTCGGTGAAGCGCCCGGCATAGCCGGTGATATGACCGTCATAAATCTGTTGAATGCCTGAGCCATCCGCGTCCAAGGGGTTGGCATTGTGCGCGCTCTGCAAGAAGTTGAAATGGTTGTTCTTGAGCGAACTAGGAAGATCGTTCCTGAGTACTACAATATACGAGTTGTTTAGAGTGCCATGGGGATGTTCTGAGACGTGGAATGGTGCGAGCGTCAGGGGTGATCTGTTAGGAGAAGCGGCAACATTATAGCTTGTAGAGAGTGGGGATGCATGAACAGAAGATGCAAGAGATATGGCCAGAACGGACCACTGAAGGAGTGCTGTGGACATGGTAGGAGTAGGAGAAATGGAGGATACTTGACCACAGCCGCCTGATAAGCGGGGGACTTGTTGACACTTGTTTGTCACTGACCTGGTGCTCGGTCTCCGCTCAACTAGCTCCGTTAGTTCAACGACCGCCATTAAATCCACTTCCAGTGCCGCCTCATGCTGGCAGAGTTACGTTGTTGACTGCTATATCCGCGGGAGGAGCAGGGTATATACATGCTGTATACACGTACCACACAGAAATGGGGTGATTACACCAAGACTGCGCGTAAATGCTCAGAGGTTCTCAGTTACCGCATGTCCCCCGAAGTTCCGATTGCACTTTTCTCCCTGAACATCCAATATCACTATCTATACATCTCTCATTTTGACACTTTCAGATCAAGTGCTTCATGATCATGGAACACCTTGGTTGTTCCCAAACTGTAACCCTACATTGAACACTTTAACTGACGAATGCTTCTAGGGCACTTTCGACCATTTGGGGTTCGGAGAACTGCGGATCACAAGACTTCGACCCTTTTGCGTGAATTCCTAAGTCACATGATACAAATACAACTCTTGACGTACATTCACAGTACGATCACTAGGCCAATCTGCTCGATAGCACACAAAGTCTACCATAACATCAGAAACAGTGATTATAATCCGAGCATTTTTACTTAAACAAAGCGAGCCATACCAATAATTACCAGTGAACTTGGGAGCATCACGAGATAGGCGTGGGGCTTTCGGGGGGTTGGCTTTTCGGCTCTCCCGAGTCATGCATACAAAGAGGGGATCCTTTGAGGAGGCCACGAAAGACCGGGTTACATAAGCTTTGGAATCCGTATAAAATATTACTATAGTTTTTACAAAGACAAGCAGGGCCGTAAAAGTCTTTGGACATGTACACCTCTGATTCATAGCTTGCTCATGGCATATGCATTAGTTAGTAGATGAGGAGAAAAACAAGTTTCCTGGAAGTGGTAGCCGTGGAAAAAGGTTGGGTCACGTATCGGCAATACCCGGCCCGCAAATTCGGAGGCCTCTAAAGCTCCAAAGCTTCACGCTTCGAGAGCCTTGAAGGTCGAATTATTATCGAGCGGAAAACATATGGAGGATTCGAATTATCCAAGGGCAAGAGTTTAACAAAATAGGGATTTCGGTTATGTATAACATGTCGTAATTTCCAGAATTCGCATCACAATTCACGATGAACACCAACGCCTCGCTGCTCGACCTTTCGCACAAACTTCACTCCAATGTCCAGATATACCCGGGGGACCCAGTATTTTCTTGCCATCCCATCGCCACCGTCTCAAAGGATGGCTACAGCGTCCACGCCCTCTCCCTCGGCACACACACCGGGACCCACATCGACGCGCCATCCCACTTCTTCGCTGATGGAAAGACGATAGACCAAATCCCCCTCTCGTCGCTCATGGGCCCTCTGGTAAAAATCGATTTGACTCAAGCCGGGCTCAAGGACAGGCAGATAATCACCTGGGAAGATCATATATCCCCCGCCCCCGCAGCCGCCGAGATGCGTGTGGGGGCGATTCTGCTCATCCAAACGGGGTGGTCGGCCCACTGGGGCACACCAAAGTACTTTCATCACCCGTTCTTATCGCGGGACGCTGCGCGGCGTATCCTTGACAAGGGGATAAGGGTGGTGGGGTTCGATACACTGAATCCAGATGAGACGCCCCTCGAGGGCGTCGGTGGGGAGCAAGGGTTCGGTACGCATGAGGTGATATTGGGCGCAGGGGGTGTAATTGCGGAGAACTTGACCAATTTGGAGGAGATCGGAGACCAGAATATGATCGCATTCATTCCATTAAATTTGGAAAAGTGTGACGGGTCGCCGGTCAGAGCGTTCGCATGGAAAGCGTTGGCAGAATTTTGAAGGTTCGCCGAACGCGATATGAAACGTCTATGTCATCAATAAAGACGTGTTCGGACTGTGTGATGTAATGTTAGGATTTTACCCGACATGTTAGTTACGACTCAACGATAGTGGAATGTGTGGTAACATTGATCCAATGACTGCATAATCTGACCTGTTAAGGAAATTACTCCTTTCACATTCCACCAGAAGGGGGGCTTAAGATATCTTAAAGACCATAAGCAGTAGCAGGAAGCCTTCACCTATTATCCGTGTGAATCGGGTGCAAGGACGAGCGCTAACATGAGGACCCGGTAAGTGTTAAATAAGGAGCTTACTCATTGAATCCCGAAGTAGTTTAATTGATGACACAGAACTAAGGCAGAACATCACGGAAACTCGACCACGACACGCCAAAGTACAGCCCTCAGAACGTGCGGCGATGGAACGCCAACAATCACAATCACTCCAAATCCCCTAGCGCGACACGGCCACTAGAGTAGAAACATACAGGGCAGAGCAATTTGAAGCGGGTGGAGAATGGATACCAAGAGACAGTCAAGTTTCTCCCTCATCAAAGTAAATGAAAAGGTTTTGTTGGGAATCATATCGTGGTTTCATGCAGCCATGGATGGTGGTCAGCCTACTGTCTGGTGAGGGTGCAGGGGCGTCGCCATATCCGATTGCTTGTTTGGGACTCGCCTAGACGATTCCCAGAAGGCGCCAAGGCACCACTCACCCACTTATGGCAAGGATTGCGGGAAAAAAAAGGCCTAGCAAGTGTAGTTAGTGCATTTATTAGTAGTAGTTCTTGATGCATGTAAGTATATATATCCCTGATTAGTGAGTGTCCTGATACGTCTCTCCCTTTATGAAACATCGTATGGTAGGCTCTTGAGCCGGCAGTAACAATTACGGCAAGAATCCTGCAGATAATGTTGGCACTCGGATTGATGTAATAGAGGTTCGCAGAACTCACCAATGAATGACTACCTCGACCCTTCGACAAGATTTATAGCATCAGCGACACTTTCACGGAATGCATCGGCACCCAGGAGCTCGACGATCCCCGCCTTGTCAAACGTCTCCCGTGGACCGGACGCCAGATGTGTGATGAACAACCCAACATCACGTCCCTATAGTCGGAAGCGAAGAGATTAGCCATATAATCCAATGGAGCGGTGCTACGGGCAACGCGCCTTGTACTCCTCCAGCAACTCAAAGAAAATCTGAGCGGCTCTGTAGAAATACCCCCATATTAGCACAAATCAATGAAATTGCAGAACCTGTCACGCTTACGATGCATCACAGGATTCCACATCAGACATATGGAACACTAGCACTGACGCCTCCTGTCGTCGAGGGTCCTCGGATGGATGGCTCTTGTGTACACCGTACAGCTCCAAGCGACGGAGTCGTTCTGTTTACGAACCATCAGTGAACAGACTTTGAATCAACTGCGACGATCGGCACTACCTTTCAGTTGAGCAGTGTTCGCTGATAATCAACGGATCAGCCTTGTTTCCACTTGAAAATAGGGTATGATATACGACTCACCAAAGTCAAGATTCTCGCGAATCCGAATGATCAGAGCACCTGGTACATTTTCTTCAGCCTCGGGATTCTCGTTGATCGGTTTCCATCGATCCGTTCCCGGAATCCTACCCTGTGATGCAGAGATCAGTATCGTTCTTAGGTGGGAGGTCGGGTAGTCAGGGATCAACGTACGAGAATTGTCATACGTGTTTTAGAAGACCGATGAACAACGAGGAGAAGGGAAATGATCAAAGAGGCCACAACGCCAACTTCAACATTCCAGATAATTGAAAAGATGAAGGTCAGTGACATCAGTGATAAGTCAACCCAAGCTCCCATCCTGATGTAAGTCATTATAAGTACAAGGCATAGTGACAAGAGACGAGAGTGTGTTCGGCTCTCAACTAACCTCCAGTAGTACGCGACATCGTGAGGAGTCTCTACCAGCAAGGAAAATACCACCAAACAGATGCTGGGTAGGTATCATTAGAAAAAATAATCGGAAGATGCAGGTTGAGTCACACACATAGAAGCTAGGACGCATTTTGGGAGGAAATACAACCATGGCAGGAGGAAGAATGTTGCCAGTAATACCACGCCTGAGCACACGAGGGAAGCCATCTGAGTTCGGCCACCGACGTCACCATTGATACGCGATCTGGATTTTTTGTCGTTAGTAAATATGAGGATCGCTGACAAGTAGTCACGTACCTTGTAATTGAGCCATACGCGGGGAGTGTACCAGGAATGAATGAACCAGCAAGGTTGGCGGCACCCAGCGCGACGAGTTCACGGTTGGGACTGATGGAGTGCCCAAAGCGTGCCCCGTTTTGCTTGGCTGCAGCAATACTGTCGAGGAAGCCTACCACTGAAATCAGACTGTTGATACATCAAGTTAAATGAGCCCAAGTTCGAGTGAATTGGTGATGGAGACTCACACAGCGGTTGATGTGGTTCTGTGCAGAAACTTGAGGTTCGATGCTCTGACAGGGAACTGAATCAACGATTCTCCGGTGCTGACAGATACTGCTCCCAGTATATCAACACCTTCCTTGTCCCAACGAAGTTGAGAACACATAACTAAGCCAAGCTGTTGTTAGCTAGACAGAAAATACGATATCACGATAACTTACATGTGGAAACAATAACAACAATCAAGACTTCGGGAAGTCGGTAAATCCACCAGAATCGCTTGAAGAAATTCTTAATATATCTCAAGACGACCAATGCCAAGAGAGCAGTGAAGCTGATGACAGTTGTGTGCCAGTGGCCATTTTTGAAAGCGTTATCAATTAGGAAGAAGATCTTGTCAAGCGTCGTTTCTGGCTGAATGATACGTTGGAGAGCAGCAAGCCCAAACATGGGCATCAACTGTTCTCTATGATAGAGTTAGACGTAAGTTAGGGTCAGACACTGGACACACACATCATTATCACGACAGCGACTGCCGTTATGAATCCACGCAAAAGGGCCCGACTCAGTACTACATCAATGAAACCCAGTCTGAAGAAACCCAGAAGGAATGATATCAATCCAACCTGGAGTGTTTATTAGAAACTGAAGAGAAACTGGGAAGAACACGTACTTGAAGGGTAATTATTGTCGATACACCCAATCCTAGGGCATCTGATTCGACTGGTCCCTGACCCGGATTCTCATGACGGATCTCAGTGATGGCCTGCCCTAAAAGCAGACTCAAGGCTGCTTCTGGCGCAACATTCAGTTGCCTAGATGTGCCGAGGAACGCGTATACAATTCCGGGAATTGACGCGGAAAACTAGAAGGTATTAGCGTGACGACGCTACAGGGACTAAAGAACACACCAATCCAGTAAGAGGACTTAATTTTGCTAGTGAGGTGGCGTAACTGACAGACTGGGGAATGAGCATGCTCGCGACGGTTATGCCAGCTAGAACATCGCCTCCGAGGCTGGCGGAAAGTGAGTAAGAGGAAGTACTCAAGGCAAATGAAAACTCACAGAGAGAAATTATAATCTGGGATCCAAGCAAGTGACGGAATGTAATATTTTACTTTCTTTGTAAATGCAAAGTTGTCTTTCTTTGGATCGTTTTCTAGAGATGGGCGTCAGCTAAGGTAGCTCCATTAAACACCACCAAGTATAATTGTATGCGATCCGGTCTCAAATGATTCCCTTTGTTGAAAATATAGTGCAGCCTGTACGCGGCTGGGAGCTACCCGGTTCACTCCCTGCGTTCAAGCACTAGTTGAGGAGAACGCGCTTCAACTGCCCACAACAAGGAAGAGCCATGAAAAGAGATAATACTCACCAAGGTCCGAGGGCGAGGCAGGCCCATATCGCGGGGTTGCAGGCTCCCCGTTGCTGTCCAGGAGGGCCGTGGTCTCCTCGTTCCGTCGATTCGCATGCTCCATTTCTGTGAAAGAGCTGGCAGAAGATTGCAAATTTATTCGTTGTTCGTGGTCGTTTGGCCGCTGAGAACCTGAAATCATAATGAATGTCGAGAGATGAAAGATGGGGAACTTGGAAGATCCAAACAAGCCAAGGCATGCTGCTGCTTTAATTTTCGGGTCAAGTCTTCCCACACTAAATTTGGAAATAAGTGATCGGCCCGTTTTTCGTTCAATTCGATCGAGGACCAGACATATTTGAAAATGCTCCTCAGAAAAAAACTGGGATTGATACTCATAACTAAACTGTACCATTTCGACCATAGGAAAAACTTCAATCTTCTGGATACATGATCATGATTAACAAAAGTATAACCAGTGGGGACATTCTCGCGACAAGATACTTTTATTTTTGGCACCTAGTTGTTATACTCATAGAAGCCTTTCCCATTCTTCTTGCCGTACCACTGCGCATCCACCATCCGTTCCAGAAGAACACTCGGGCGGTATTTCGAGTCCCGAGTGCCTTCATAAAGTGTTTGCTGGATGGCAAGACAAGTATCGAGGCCGATGCTAATCAAAGATAAATGAATACCAGACGTCGAGAACTGAACTCAGTCGACGTACAAATCAGCTAGAACAAAAAAGTTAATTAAAATCAGTTGGTTCTGATGATCTAAGAGACAAGTGCACTGACCCAGTTGCAGCGGACCCATAGGGTGGTTCATTCCAAGCTTAAGCGTGGTGTCAATGTCATCACGAGTCGCCGTTCCCTGATACATCATCGATAAAACGTTCAGATATGTGTGTAAGGCGATAATTGATAGATAAACGACGACAAACCTTTTCCAAACACATGATAGCCTTTGAATTCAGATCAGCATTCCCGAATAAGTTGAAAAGGTAAAGTGATGATTAATTGAAGGGTAGCGTCTCCGAGGCCAAGATACGTACCTCATTGATAAACGGCATGAGAAGCGCATTCGAAACGAAGCCTGGAACATCCTTCGATGTTGTGACCTCTGAAATCTAGGTATAAGCACGATCCCTTCCAGTATGTTCGTCCTGCGCACCTTTTCCGCACGCGATTGCGAATGCTCGAGCACGGTCCAAAGTCTCTGGTGTTGTTTGAAGTGCTGAAATCAGTTCGACTAGTTTCTGGAGAAAGATGAGATGAGCATTTCTGAAAGCCGATATTCCCCATACCATGACTGGAACTGGGTTGAAAAAGTGGAGTCCTAACAGCCACAGCTCAATACAAGAATATGTCTAGCGACGTCTCGGGTACTCACCAACAACCCTTCCAGCACTCTTCTTTCCTTCTTCACTTGCAGCGCTGACATTATTGGGAACAGCAGAAGCGGCTATCTTCGTTATACTGATAGAGCTCGTGTTTGAGGCCAGGATGGCATCAGGTCTGAGCTCCGCGGCGAATGAGGCGAATATCGATTGTTTGAGAGGTAATGATTCCGAAACTGCCTGTATCACATCGATACTTAATCACAACGCGTGAATTAAGTGACACACCTCTACGACCATGTCCACATCCCTGAAGCCCTTTACGCCCGCCTCCCCGCCCACAATGGTCACCCGGTCCCTTGCTTCTTTTGACTGTTCACTCGTAATGCGGCCCTTCGCAACATCCTTTGCTAGTAGTTTGTCCATGAGCGATAGACCTTTAGTTATTTGTTCCGGGGAGCGATCGTGGAGGAGCACAGGGACCTTTGCACGCAGTGCCGCAACCAGTGCGATTCCTGTGCCCATTTGGCCAGCGCCTAGGACGCCCAGCGAGCGAATTCCATGTGTGATGCTCATGTTCTAAGGTGACAGAGGAACGAATGAGGGGAGAAAAATAAAAACACTCGGAAAGAGATCCAAGGTCCGAGGTTGACGAATGTCAGGCGCGGATTCCGGAACGGTCGCACGTGAATTTGAACCGAGGCTAGAGGACAGCGACAAACTAGTTGAACCCCAATGCCATTGTTCAATTACGACTACCGGCGTAAAAAATGGCTCCCGAATCGAGTCGAACTATATAAACGACAGCACAACGACAGAGCTCACCAAACCGTCTCAACTTGCATTAGAATTTATATTTGCCGCTCGTACAATCAAGGGCAAAGGTCTACGAAGGTAAAGGAGTGAAATTATAGGCAAAGAAAGTCTCCCTTCCAGGGTAATAGCTAGTATGCATCCTCAAGCGTTGACGGCGTTGCATCCAAGGGAAACGCCGACGTTCTGAAGAAGCACAAGTGTGTTACAAGTCGATTTATTTTCGATACATGGCAAACTTACGAAATAGTTGTTTGTGCAGCAAACGGGTTGAGCGTTGCTGAAAAAAGTTTCTATTAACTACATGCTGTCGGGATATGGATCCGACCTACCAGGAGTGTGCTACAAGCCCGATGACCGTGAGGGGGGTGCAAGTAACTGTTATGAATATGGTGACGTGAGGGGTATGTCGTTATGAGATAACCAACTACTTACGGCCAACCAAGCCAGTGACCCCGTCAAGGGAAATTCCAAGGGCGTCGAGCGTCGTCGCCAATCCTGGTGTATTGGCCTATCCACATATCATTAACACTTCGTTATATATTCGAGAGGGAAAGCCCCACATCCTGAATGGTGCCGCAGCACGCTAGGGTACCAGTCTCACATGGGCCGGCCTCAAGCTCAGAGAAGCCTGCAGCAGCAACAAGGAGGGGCAAAGCCAAGATGGAAACGACAGAGAAACGCATAGTGAGTGTAGATGGTGGTAAAGCTCAAGGCGAGAAATGATATATTACCTACAGATTTGTTGTTTTTATACAGTCAGCATCCCGATAGGCCAGTGCAAACATGTGTGATGGTAACTGGCAATGTCATTCAAAGACTGTTCGAATCAAAGCCGAAAGTGCGCCAACCCGATACTTTCTGGGGATCTTAGTACTCGAAACATGTGGAAATGGCTATGGTATGCATGGAGAATACAGATCTGTGATACCCGGGACTCGGGTTTGTAATGTTTTTCATGATTGACTACCGAACCCCCTGGTACATAGAAGCGTTGAAAGATGTGGGAAGGCGTTTTATCACAATGCCACCTTAAATTCCGATGTTGAAAACATTGTTCAGATGAATCGCTTCTTTCCTGGCACAATTCCAACCGCAGTTGGGAAATCGTGCAAGCTCACATTAGATCTGATGTGCACGCCGACTCGGACGACTATCTGACAGGAATTGCTTGCTTCACTTAGGGGATAGAACAGCGCGGATCAGCAGGCACAAACATGTCTCGGCCCAACATCTTGTCTGCCCGACCTCCGTCCGCGGGTGCTTTGATGATTTATCGAGTTCAACGCGGTCCATTCCAATCAAACCTCGGTGACAGTCCGTCATCAGCGCTTTCTTAGCCGTGCGCTCACCATCCACACCCCTTTCGACCCCTCTTGCTAATTTTGCTATTGGTGACTTAACTCTGTACAATGTCCTCCGTCGACTGTCCGCGGTGGTGCACATTTCCAATCAATATCTCCCAGACTCCATGGCAGACCGAGGCTCGCTCGGAACCTCTCCCGGACGTCAAACATTCCGTGAATATATCGAGGCTCTTGTCGATGCTCGGGAAACGCATCTCTTTGCGAGGCAGTTTATCTTCGCCACGCTTCGGTCTCTACCGATGGGTTCACCCCAGATCCATGATCTCCCTGCGACCTCCTCAAGGGGTCCCCCCCGGGAGTATGGTCGACCATACAGCCTCGCGCAAAGATTTGGAATGTTATATGATACTCAACGAAAGAAGGACCTGACAGCTATAGCATATTTATGATGGTTCCTTTTCGCCACTTGGAGTCAATCAAAAACGCACGGCACGCGAGTTTCAGTCCTCAGCTTGAACTTTCCTTGAGTACAGCTCGCAACTCTCCGCGGGGATTTCGGGCCAACGTCAGATCATCATATCTCGGAAAAAAACGCACCCCTATGACCACCTCTCAGTCAGGATGCCCGCACCACCGACATCATTGATGACAAGCCCGAACGACGTGGGTATTAAATTCGGACCCACATCACTACGTAGGAATCATGCGTAATAGCCTATCGTCTTAGAATTCACGGTGCGAGTAGAATTGCGAACCTATCATGGACTTACCACCTCAGGCCCAGATGTTGTAATGAGCTTGAGGACATTGGGTTCAAGTACAACTTCTTTCTTATGATGTAGAGTTCACGCCTTTGAGTTTGCAGGGGAATTTGCTGTCCCCCCCTCCTGCTCATCTATGTCAGAGATCGGATATAACTCTGTTCATTTGACTAAGCCTGCTACTTTCCGATCGTCAGGAGTAAGAACCAGCTCGGGGTGTTCTCTGTTATTGGTTCCCTATAACAGTAAGAGCGTTTCTTAGCATCGGCCTGTGACCTAATATGCTAACGGTGACGAATCAATGTCTATCCTTTTCCTTCAGGTCACACAATGCCGGGCTATTTCGGGTCCAATCTACACTATGACAGGACCAATCTTGTTTGTAGTGTTTCACAGATCATCACAGAACCAGCGACAGTGTCATCAAAAATACAAACTGATACTGATTACGACCCAGCCATATATAAACCAGTCGAGTCCACGTGGATGGCGCTTCTTCCCGTTCTTGCTAAAGAGGGAATAACCTTCACTTATCCTCGCACAGGGCAGAGGACAGATTATACACTATCGTCACGAAGTCGGCCTAGGTAGTGGAGTGAGGACGGTACGAAAGTTCTCCGAAATCCATTCATCAAACAAGTTCATGGTCTGGAGACCCTCACTAGGCCCCCGTACTAAGTTTGAGATCCGTATTGACCAGTGAGTAAAAAGTGAAGAAGCGTGATGGACATACTGTGAAATGGTTATCATATATCGTTAAACTTCGAATTTC
Source organism: Collybia mongolica (assembly GCA_013420905.1). Classification (NCBI taxonomy): domain Eukaryota; kingdom Fungi; phylum Basidiomycota; class Agaricomycetes; order Agaricales; family Clitocybaceae; genus Collybia; species Collybia mongolica. The sequence continues at coordinate 3,870,277 of JAAXNY010000004.1, forward strand.
TGGAATTTCTCCCCATTTAATATACAAAATTGATACAGGAGGATATACAACCCCTTGATGCAGTTACTACTGTTCACATGATGTCGACCTTGATGAACAAAATGGAATGAATTTGCTAGTAGTAAAATAGTATTTACTATGCCACAAAAACTAGGTTCAATGGGTTAAGACCCTAAGTAAACACCGTAAAGCTATGTCTCATAAGACGAAGTTTAGGTGTATTCATGTTTTACGGAGCAAGACCCACATCGGGACCTCTAATATATTATGGATCCCTTTGATAATTTCTGCAAAATCGTATTTATCAGGTGTCTCTGGCACACTTTCTTTGTATATTGGCATCCGTGTCTCGAATCCTAAGCGTCGATATATGTCCACCTGTAGATACACTGAATTGAGTTGTCCATGAGTCGTGGAATAGACGACATACATTCACTTCCTTTGAACATTTGACGACTATGTCTGTGTGATTTAATATTGCCTTGGACGCGATGACGTCAACTAGATGTCTGGCTACGCTCTGACGTTGATAGTCCGGGTGCACACCCAGGATTTGTAAATGCCATGATGCAAACTTTGTTCCCTCGCCAAGTGCGGAGTCGGTAAATTTGCCGTACAGGGGTAAGAACTATAGAATATGGAGTGAGGGCTTTTTTTATAAGGATGAGGGAATGCGTTACAAGACTGCCCCACCAAGCCTGAAGAGCAGGCTCAAACAAACCCATCAATGGGCCAAGAGCCATCGCCTGCTGATAGGAGCTGATAGACATGTCAAAGAAAAACTACCGGCCATCTAGGCAACATACCTATCATACATAGCTCGACCAGGCCCGAACCATACTGCACAACCGATGATTTTCTTGGGTGCCGCGAAGGTTTCGGCAATGTATACCTCGCCTCCCAGCAAACCGGCGATAACCGTGGACTTCCAAAATGGGCTGGAGAGTTCTTGTGAGCCCCCCAGTTCGCGCTTCCCCGTTACAACCACAGTGAATATATCTACAAAGAAAATAAGCACTGTAACCCACCCTTATATCGGCGTTGAGATGCTCCACCTTCGGGCTATCCAAAAGATGTAACCAACATGTCTTCAATCTCTCGTAGTTCTGGTATGCTTTCTAGTTCAGTAAGGCTTTCCTTATCCTCTGGGAGCATCATCCTTTAGGTTAGTTTCGATGAAATAATTAGAATACTTGCCAGCTGAGGGAACGATCTGTCGAACATTAAAGGTAGGGGTTCGTGTGTTTTGTTCCATATCAATCGTATATGGGGCTGAATCCGATAGTGAATCAAAAACAAGCAATTATTGAGGTAACAGATCAACCATACTTATGTTTCTGGTGCTGCCAAGGTTCCTTATGGAGGAGAGTCACTGTCTGAGTGAAACCGGCATGCCTGGACTCTGCTACCCGTTCCACACGTGCCACAACAAGTGCAAGTTTACCGATCTGCCCAGCCACGGTCGACCATCCTTCCTTCAGAAATCTTAGGATACAACATGGTGTATTCTGTTAATCATCTTCTCAGATTCATGTCTGATAGCTGTTGAATCACCAAGTTACTGGTGCCACTATGCCTTCCAGATATCTGATGTGCTGTTTATCGCAGGAGCCGCGATGATCCCTGTTCTTATAACTATTGATGGTATTACCAGTAACAGTCATGAAAGGAAAAACGGGTAGCGAGGATCTTGGAGCGAACCCACACGTCGCATAGTGTCTTGAACCTTAAATTTCAGTTTCCAGTCTGCTGCTGGAGGCAGCGTCGTCGTGACACCCTTTCTCTGGTTGTTCACCTCGCTTCAATCTGCGTTGTCGATGTTGGGTTGGATGCTGACAGCAACGGGATCCCGCAGATGGCATCATTCACCTTGGACTAAACAAAGAGCCATCCATGCAGACGGTGTTCCACCAGCTTTGCTTGACGTTGTTCGGCAGCCTTTAGCCTTATGAGGCCAGATCCCACTGAAACAGAGAGATGGATGATATCAGACTTTATTGCCTAAGTTACATCAGGCAGATGAGTTTGTGTCGACGAGACTTGCGAGTTGAGTGCGAAGCTGATCTGTATGGTGCATATGCTTAAACATTGAGGATGAATCTAAGAATTTAACCTGATAACAGCGAGGCGAATTCGAGGATGCTATGTCCAAGTACTCACTAAGAAGAAAACCATCGTTTGAGATGAATACTTGAGGCCGAGAAAGTGAACTTTTTAAAGAAAACCATTAATTTCCTCTGCACAGACTGCTGTACAGGTTATACACATTTCGAGGAGCTAGAAATAACATAAGTATACAACAATTTATGTTTATCTGGGAAGGGATTAGATAGCACGAGTCAACACGTCACAACGAGAGCGCACCTATGCATCAATAACTGACGCTTCTCGCACGGCCTGGCGAACGAGGTGTTCGTGGAGACATAGGCAAAAGCTTAAGTTCCATCGTGGGAGTGACTGGAGATGGCAAACTCCTGCGCGCATCCCCACTATTCTCGCCCGTCCTTCTATCACCTGATTCCTCGTGTTCAGTCTCGCTATCCCTGTCATCCACTTCCCAAAAATTCTTTTTCTTTTTCTCAGATTTCACTGAGCGCTTCCCTCCTCTTCCCCTCGTGACCGCCGCCTCCCATACACTACGCAGTGGTCCATCTTCTTTTTTTATGTTTGCTTCGATGATGAGCTCTTCGATTTCCTTTGCAAGTGCCTGCAAGGTGTGGGCAGCTGGTGCGTCCGTGACAGGTATTGTTTCGGAAGTGTCGCCAGAGGTACCTGGTGTTATATTAGGAGGAGCACCGAGTTGTAATCCGTGTGGAATTTCAAATGGCCTTGGGCGCGCGAGGCTGGATATCATCTCGTGACGTTCTGTCGGAGACACAATACTATGAAGAAGTGTGTGAAGCATGATCGAGCCTTCACGATCTGCAACGCCTGATAGTGCCAAAATACGTTCGATAACTTCTTTCTCTTCCTTTGGTGACATTTGAGGGGGGCCGAAGGCGGATATCAGGACGGGAACAACACGAGAGAGGGCGATTGAAAGGAACAGGAATAACTGGTGCAGAAAACGGATGTGTTGGTGGATGAGCCTGTTGGGAAAGAGTGTATGTAGAATAGTATGTGTGATATACGTTGATTTTGGGAGGGAGAGGAAAGACGAAGACTCCAGGGAGGGTGATGGGGATAGTATAAGGCTGATTTCGGCCACGAAGAGAGTTGCGTAGAGGAGATATCTCCACTATCAACGAGACCTTAGTTAGGCAATCGGTTGAATAGCGGGACTTACGAAAGAAACAGGGCTGGGTGCTCCAATCGCAGACCAGAAAACAAGTGCTATCCCGACTACAATATGGTATCCTGAAGACTGCATGAGTCCAGTATGTATATATTCACGTGTCGTAGTGCATTGACTCCATCGCAGGACATCTGGACCAAATCTATAAAGCCTGACGTTGAGTCCTTGGATAAAACAGTAGCAGACATTTATACACGTACCGGTCATACGCGAACCTAACCACTGGATCCTTAAGGGCCTCATACACGTCTCTTATTACCATAAACAATTCTTCTCCCTCCCTACCAACGTCAGGTCTATCCGGATGGTTCCGTTTTACGAACTGGCGAAAAGCCAGCTTTAGGCCAGTTTCATCAACTGTAGGTGGGACACCGAGAATCTCGTAGAAGTTGCTAGGCATTTCGCGCGCGGATGAGACCAGGTTGTAGAACAGATATCCAAGTACAACAAGGGCAAATGTGAGCGCATAATGCTGGTGGTAGGCCCGTGTACCTTGGGGTGGTGGTGGAGAGCGGAGAAATGAGCGGTGGAAGAACGACAGAATGTGCTTAGTCGCAAAGTCTGGGATGAGCGTCCATCCCACAATACTCATCAAAGGAATCGACATGAAACCCGAAATTAGGCCCGCCATTGGTCCCAACGATGAGCAGAACGCAAAACCAAGACGGTGACGGCGTTTTACGTAGACTGTGGACCCTTGTAGGACATGTGGTTCAAATTGAAATTGGCACAGCCACCGTATCTTACCTCTCCTTGAGATTTGCACTAAACCCACTTTTTGGTTTTTGGAATATCACCACTGACAAGCTCGCCTCCCATCTCGTCAGTAACTAGCTATGTACTCGGATATGCTACCACTAAAAAAGCGTTATTCGCCCAGGTGGATAATGCACCGAACATCTTACTTCAGGGCCAGTGCGACAGCCTCAAGGGACACGTAAAATTTGATGCACTCCAACTTCATTTAGTGGCACTCGCCGCCCACTCACGAACCTCCAACGTTCAACGTTGCGCAAAAATCGGGCTCGGAAGATGTACGAACCTTTCATACCTCACGCACTCGTGCTCTTCTTGCTCATATCAAGCATAACCATGAAACCTTCACGGTTTCGTTGGGCCATATGGCCCCTGATAGCAAGCCTTATCTGCATTCTATTTTTCAAAAACCCTACCGACGATCCTGGGATTGACGCCCCTCTCCGTTCCATCTTTTTGACTCAATTATTCATAGCATCCGACTTTATCGTTCTCACCGATGTCCAACGTGAACTGCGCCGTTCTGACCAGCATGGGCCCTTATCCACATCATCGTTTTGCGCTCGATTGCACTGGGCACTGTGTCTTTTTTCCAATACTAGAGGAGTGGGATGGGCTCACGAGCCGAAAGGAGTCTTTCCACCTCAACCATGCCTTACCCGCGGTCGGTTTATTATCTCCCAGATTTTAAGAATGGGGTTTTATTTGGTGATACTCGATACCGTACACGCCATTGTGGCATCAAGTTCCATTTATGCGGAAGAGTCCATTCCTACGGCCTCACAGCCATGTTACTGGCAACTTTTTGGTGTGCTCCTCTTTGCCTTGGGGTCAAGTGCCTCTATAAATATAGCACATATCGCACTATCCATCGTCAGTGTTGGAATCGGAATCTCGAAACCACGAAGCTGGCCTCCTTTTTTCGGGAACTGGACTGAAACGTATACTGTGCGCACATTTTGGGGGTGAGCTCTTTAATAATATAAATTGTTTTATTTATGTCGACATTGATTCTAGTCGGACATGGCATCAAAATATGCGAAGGGTGGGCCTTCTTCCACACTATCCCGTTGTCGTTTGTTGAAGTAAGTCTTAGCTTGCTTCATCTCATGGCAAACACCTCGCTCGCCGCCTCAATCTTCCGACTGGAAGTAAGACATCCTGTTTTGTTCAGCTTTGCGCGGCCTTTCTCATAACAGGCATTATCCACATCCACCCGTCGGACATCCGGCCTTTGTACTTTTATATAGCGCAAATCTTTGCAATCACCGTCGAAGATGCCGTGATCGCGGCCGCAGCCAAAAGGGGGTATAATTCGCCTAAACAATCTCACAAGGTCCTAGGACTTACTTGGGTTGTTTGTTGGTTTACCTTCTCCAGCCCGGGATATATGGACTCGATGATTGATTCGGGAATGCTGAAAGCGGGCCCTCGGTTCGATATCGGAATCGTATCGAGAGTACTTCATCACATTAGGCCTATGATTCAATACTAAGTTGAACATCTTCCCATTGAATTGGGCAGTCCACTATACCGCTTGGTTGATTGTATACACTTGCAGTAAATACATATAGTTGGTAGAGGATGTTGTGCTACAAAATTGCGGTCTAAGTGAGGCTGCAGAATCGGGAAAACGTACTCGTAATATACATCTCTTGGCCAAGAAAAAATGGTATAAACGTGAGCAGGTTGTACAAAAAAGAAAATTTAGAAGTCAAGCGACATACAGGGAAAGAGCAAGAGCGAAACAAAAACCACAACAACCTATTCGAGCTCCTGTAACTGGTCTTCGTTTTCTTTGCCATCACCTTCACCTTCACTTTCGTCATCACCGTCTTCCCCTTGCCCGTCTTTCCCTCCCTGGAGGAGCTCCAATGCAACATCCGTAGTTGTTTCCCTCATCACCCTCGCAAGACATTCCATCACCCATGCACAATCCTCGATTGCCCTGATCCAACCGTCCTCCTCTTCTTTCCTCTGCTTCCCTTTCAACCTGAGCACACTACATCCCCACCAATAGAGAGATGCCACGACCCCCAAGAGTCCGTTCGGACCCGGAACGAGCAGGCAATTCCACGCATCTGCCGATTCCGGTTCCACAACACTGACAGGAACCCCCGCTTGATCGAAGGCCCGCCACTTCGGTTGCAGGGTTCGCCACCATTTCCACCATCTATTTGCATATGCACCTACGTCTGCCACAACACAACTTTTCTCAGAGCGACGACGTCCAGAGTTGATCCACTTTGAGAGTACCTCCGGACGGCCAGCTGAAGAAAGGCCACGCCACCTGCAGGTGAATTTGTGCAGAACTTCAAGCTCAATGAGGGACATAATAAGATGGTGGTATTTAGGTCCAACGTCGACTGCGAGGATACTGGAGAGAGCACGCGGCAGCCAGCTAGCCGACTTGGGGATGGTTTCGATCAGGGCCTGTAGTGGCGCCGGGCAATTAGCAGGTATTACTAGGGGCCTGCCTTTATTCTTGAGCCGTACGGCAGATGATGCAGGCGGGGTAGATAATGGGAATGGAGGGATTGGAACACGGGCTCGGCGGGCAGCTTCAAGTTGGCCAAGGCAGCGAATTGGAGGGAGTGACATGTTCCGAAATTTGGAACGAGTTAGAAGGCCAGGAGGGGGCATCACAGAACGCTCGTTTGGCACTTGACGAAGGGTATCGGTCCCTAGAGTATTCCAGGATGATCTGATTTGTCCGACGCGAAGCAAAGGGCTCATGGTAGCCATATGCGAGGCCCGGCCCATCGATAAGGATCTAAATGTGGCCGGGTTCCTTGACGAACGTCGTGGCAAGGTTGACGGTGTTGGGAGCAGAGGTGTGGGTGCGAACCTTGGCTTCTTTGCAGATGTTGATGGTACTGGAGACGATAGTGTTCCTGATGTTCGCATGCGCTTTTGGACAGGGGAGGTATGTTCTCCCTCGTTATCCACTAGGATGTTGGAAGAGTTACCACCACTATTCCCGGTTGAGGGGTGGACCGAAAAGGAGATACATTCAACTGGGGAAGATGGTATGGATGTCATATGCTCGTCCCCATCGCCTGAATCTGTTAATGGCGATGTGGTGGGTGATAGTAGTGAGGCTCCACTTTCGGCATTTGTAGGTTTTACTTTATCGATCGATTCTCTCTTGTGAGTTGTCTTGAGGAAAAGGTTTGACGGGAGGAGAGCCAACGTAGAAACACATTTGCCTAGCGTGAGAAATAAATTTGGTTTATTACATATTGGTTTACTAGAATGGTACTGACTTGTGAAGACATCCTGGTGCGCCGACATGGCCTGTCTTGCCATCTGTTCAAAAAATGTTTTTCGGGCCCCTGGGATATAAGCGGGCTTCTCGTTTTTTGAAATATCGCAAGTGACACTACTTATATTTTAAATTTTCACGTCGGTGAAAGAGGAATTCATCTTACTTGATCAAGCCAAACCCCTGCTTGCTAGCACCGCCGGCCCAAAGAATTAGGTGGTTATTCGTTAAAGTCTCCAACGCAGTTAGTATCATGCCTAGCACGTCAGGAATATCGTCCATGATCCTAAAGCAGAATATAATTAATTTGTGTCGAATATCAAAAGGAGTATACCGCTCACTGTTCTATGTTAGGTTGCCCGTACATCGTCTTCATTACTCGTTCGTAGCGCTTCTTCGCTGAAGTCCATTCTTCGTTGTATTCTTCTGTCAGCTGGGCGAGCTCCTGATCTGACAGCGCCTCAAATAACCTCCTTGAAACTCTATTGTAAAAGACTAAAGACGGTTCAGAGTCACTTTCTTTGGTGTCGAGTGCATGTATGCTTTGGATGTGGTTTTGTCCATGCCATTCCTTCAGGGCTTCTGGTCTGATGGTTCCCGAGTAGCGCGTACGTGTAAAGTGTTCGAATACTGAAGATGGACCTGTAGGATTTGGCGGGTGAATACCAGCCACTATGTTGGAAAGTATCTGCAAAAGCGGTTTTTCGAGTAGCAAAGACGCGTCAGATGGCATCGACATGAGCGCGAGAAGTTTTCGTGAACCCCGTTTTAAAGTATGAGGTTGGATGCGGAGTTGTAGATGGAGGTCGAGATATGTTGTTGTGGCGTTGGTTTTGGTTGTGGGAGCCAATTAAAGTTCAAAATGTTGTCAACACGTGGAGATTGAGTCCAAATATCGACAGCATGAAGGGCCTTAACTAAATTGCTTTCCCAGTTGCGCGTCGTATTTTATGTTGCCCCAGATGGGACAGACCTCCTCGCCTCAACATATATTTTTGGAACTCCGGGCAGGCTGTTGGCTTCCATTGAAACATAAGCGTCTTCGTTGGTATGTCATATTTCCTACGACGTACAGTCTCTCGTTTGTAGAAGTCTAAATTTTTGTTTCCGATTTTGGACGAACGGATGACCTCGACTTCGACAACCAAACAAGATTCGTTCCTCGCAGGTTTGCCTGGATGCCAGATTGCCACCTAAGCAGGTCTAATATTGTTCTCTCGGAAAGGATTTGGTACTGAAAAAGCTTTGACAGCATTGTTAAAATTGGCCTGACTCATGCCTTTCGTCGCAGACCGTCGTCCTGCGCAGGTGGTGTTTGCCCTTCATTTTTGTTCTCCCCTGAGAATTACTCTTGTATATGCCTTGGTAAGCGTTCCCAAAGTCCAGCCCATTTCTCCATGATTCGCCTTTCGTGACATGCTTCTCCCAGACGGCCGTGCAAGGTCGGCTCCTACTTACACTTTCAAGTCGTTCTCTGACCGCGACATTGTATTTTTACAAGGCGATTGAATTTCGGTTAGGATGTTTTCGTAACGTTGACTTCAACTCTCGAAATGGCAGGCATTGAATTACATAACGATGAGATTACTATCTAGATACACACTGAGCATTGATAGTCAGATAATCGTGTCAAAAATTCAGGCGGCGAATTAGAGACCTTTATAACACAATATTTCTCTATAGCGATTCCTGCCTTGCTGTTTCTTCGAAACGTTGAAAGTCGTCGTGCATATACACGCAGTGGTGGCGAATAATAAAATATACTTTCGAAGTGTCAGTTGTTTGGCAGCCGCTTCCATTGAGCCAAACATAGTCAGTCACGTGATTTTCGGTTTCGCTCAATTTGAAACCGACTTCGAGTCTCCGGACTCCTCAGGTTCGCGTAGCCACAATCGTTTCTTTTCCTTTGCCCCTCAGGAAAGACTCTGTGTCACGATGAACGACTCAAACTCAACAAAGTTGACTAAGATTATCTCCAACCTTGGTGGCCCTTCTATCGCAAACACTGACATCGAATGGGCACTTGATCTACCTGCCGGAAAGAAGTTGGTGGATTGGCTTGCGGCCCAGTTAGGCGACAGGGATGGAGAGCAAGATGACACTGTCGATGGGGAAAATGAATATATTGAAGCACTTCATGCCATCGCACTCGAGGCAGGGGAGGTTGATATGTGAGTAAAGTGGCGTTAACCGGCACCCGTGCTAATTAACGTTAGCCTAAAACACATAGGTCCACCAGGCGTCAATGACACGGGAGATGTAGGAACCTTTCCTCTTGGGTATCTACCGCCATCGCGTCTGAAGTCAGCTTTGAAGTTGAAGAGTCTAATACCGTTCTAACCTAAATCCTGAAGAAAACAGGCCGAGCACCTAAATACCGAAATACACTTTTGGGAAGAAGAAGCGCAACTATTGAAAATGCGCTTGAAGCAGACGAAGTACGCCTGGGCATGTAGACGAATATCATCTCCCTTACTCGCGTTCCAGACTTGCCTCTGAAAAAATGGTACAATCAGCCAAATCATTGCAAGCCGCCATCGAAAAGGAAACTTCGGATATTGCTCAACAGCAAGATAGACTTGCTGACTTATCCCTCTACGTGAGCGGTGTTTCTTAGATCTTGAAAAAAATACTGACTTGATTACAGGGAGATTCAGCCATCTCATCGACTGTAAAGGGGGCCCTGTCCCTTCTTGATGCCCTCGGATGGAACTCACATCCCGACTCCAATATGAAAGGTACGTGATACTGATTATACATCCAAGGCACCATCTCAATGATGTTTACAGAATGTGGCCCATCTGATACAAAGATAGTGTCGAACCTTGCTGCTGCCGTCAAGACCCTGTCTAGTCTTGCATCGCTTCGCACTTCTATCATTGATCTTCACACTCTCCAAGTTGAAAGGCTCGACGAAGCCTGCCTCAAAATACCCAGCTTGGATGTGATCAAGGCCGATGCTGCTCAATTACAAGATACCCTCACTCCTCAGTTCCACGAATCCGCGTCAGAAGCAGCATTTTTGCAAGAACTTGAAGATACATGCAAGTTGCTCGAATCTGCTAATATGAATGACACCACGCTTCTACAGATCCTCGACGTCAACACCCGACCTGATGCTAAACTTCATCAGGATTTTGATGTCAACGACGCGCTGGAGACAGCATGGTCGCTCGATCAAGCAACGATTTTGGACGCCAGAGGAAAAATTCTAGAAATGGTACGAACCTTGTTCAATCTTCAGAACTAGGATTCATGTTCAGCTTTATAGACTATATCCGCGTACAATAATGATCTGGTCGAGCCCCTCAGGGTGCTACAGCAATCACTTTCTACCATCGAGAAACGGGCCAGGGATTCGGAGGCGTTAATTGGAGCACTAGGAGTGGAGCTTGAAGAGGTTGTTGATGATGTTCGAAGTTCGAAGGAAAACAGCGAAGTCACACAACCAAACTCCATTGAGGATAGCTTGGATGATGATTTGGAAACCAAATTATTGGTCTTATTGAAGGACTTGAAAGGTTACCTCGATTCTAGAACGAACATGTATGGATTACTCAATGGGCCGGGACAGATTTACGACCCTCGGATGCCTCTCCACTTGTGCTTCTTCAACGGGCTGATATTATCCAGGAATTGGCGTCCCTTGTTCACCGGACCGAGGCCCTACAAGAACGAGAAAGTGCCTTGTCGGAAAGGTTGCCTTTGGCGCTATCAGCAATGTGTGTTTTTCTCTAAACTATTCCAAATATGTTTGACTCAATCCCCGCGTACAGGAAATCGATGCACGCACCACTCCTTTCCCAGGTGTACGAACATTCACCGGTGAACACCTCCCCAGCATTTTCTCTTCCTTCGGATATTGCACAACTACAAGACAAAGCCAAGTTCAAAGGCGATGATTTGGCAAACAATGTCGGACGGTTACAGAAGGTATAATATATCTAGAAGACTCTCAAAATTTCGGCATTGTTAACATTTACATTTATTGTAGGAGCTCGACTCGCTCATGGGAAGTGGTCGGACTAAACGAAAACTGGGAGCATTTACTGATAAATGGTGTAAGCCAACATGATAGGTGGATGAACTTGGCAACTGTTATTCAACTACGGAGATGCTGACCAAAGTCTAGATACCCAACTGTATTGACCGGTCACATGCGGATGACTGACCTTGTAAAGGATTTACGTTATCAGAATAATAGTGGCATATATAACATCTCGGGAGAGGGTGGTACAATGCATCCCCGTCGACTGCCTGATGTCTCTGAGGCGTCTGTGGATCAGCTTCGATATGGCCATTCAAACCGATGACTACTCACGCATTCGCTGTTTCTTCCTCCAAGCCCACTTCTTCATTGATTTGGGATTGGCTAGCCATATCTGGAGGTCCTCTGCTAGTTCTCGATCCTGCACTGCACACAACTTCAGAAGTCGCTCTCCCCAGGCTCTAAACTCGGATTCTTCTCCAAGTATTCCATAGCTCAAGACTATCTCTTCCATGTAGAGACACTGGAGTCCTTGCATTCCCTCGCGTTCTATAAGTCTCAACGCATTCTGGTGTGACTTGATAATGACATCGTCCGCTCGGCACAAGTCCGTCGACCACTTCAGATATCCTGGATGAGTGTGTCTCCAATCACGAAGTTGGGCTCGAGCCATATCACTCTGTATAATCGACTCATCGTCTGGGAGATCACAATATGTGCAGCCACAATCAAACCCGTAAAGGCGCTTCAGCTTCGCCCGCCGGACCTCTCGCGACGCAGTTACATCCGTGTAAATCATAGTGATCTCCTCCCCAGTACTAATCGGCCGCAACGCGTATAACGATGAAGAAAAGGATGCCAAGTCCCATTTGTGTGCTGCATTTGGGCCACAACTATAATGATCGATCAAAATTGTCACGAGTGCGGTTATCGTGGACGACGATCACACCTATGATTACTTCTATTGATTTTCAAAAACACTGCTCCGTATTCCTTCGCTGTCATGTCTTTCCCCATGCTCAGCGGGAAAACGAGATCTATTCCTGTTCCGTTGGTGCGGGCGATTCCTTCCTCGTCTGTGTTGCATTCCTCGTGCGATCGACAGTTCGTCATGGTCAACAGCTCCTGGCGTGCGGCCGGTAGAAGATTATCGAAAAGAGCCTGATACGCACCGGACTTTTCTGGGAGGGGTATAGATGCGGGGGTTATAATGACGGGATTTTCGACGAGTATGAGAGCGCCAGCTGGGATATCTTGTGTGGCAAACATGCCAGCACCTTTATCGCCAGCGTCCTTGATCTCGAAGCAAGGTGGGGTTGGCTGAGGCTGCCGTACCAAGTTCTTCGGCAAATGCGCGATCATGCGCGAGTCCAGCAGCATTGCGCATTTGATGGGCGATAAATTTGGATCGTGCGTTTGGATGTGAACGTTGTGGACCACAAATTCTTGGCTGCCAGATGACCATGATTTAGTGGTAGTGGGGGAAGTATTTATGCTATAGGGAGTAGAAATAGCTCTAGGACCGTCGGTACTTTCTGTGGATGGGCTCCATGCCTGAGCCATTGAGCGGGAGGCCAAGCTTTCACGATTTCAATACCAAGAGCCAAGAACGGGAAACAGAAAAGGATGAGAATGCTTTTTTTTCCGTCGGAGTCCTTACGTAAGCTATCGCTCCTGATTCCCATGCGCCATGGTCAACAAGGCTGCCTCCCGGCGCCCGGAGCAAGCAATGTAGAGTTCGCGCCATTCGACGCCAGGAGGGAGGCTGCCGATGCCCTCGAATACCTACGGAAAGAGTCTTCGGACATCTACAATAGGTTGCATTCGATATCGGAGGACGCGAGTTTTGTCGGCCAAGTCCATTGGGCATATCCATCGATCCCGCTCTTGGGTATGTTGCGATTCAGCAGCCCAAGGTCGCGTCTGACTACTCAGTAGCTAACCTGCGCTGCGGATCGTGGTACTCAAACCCTCTGATTGTGAGTATCACGATTGAAGTCTTCCCGATCACTGTTAAATAGATTTCAGGCTCTAGACGTTCCAGCGTACTTTAAATCCACGGACGGGCATTTCTCGAATTGGAGCTTCAACCTGCGGCGAGCAAATCTTCACCTTCTGCAGTTGGTCTTGGATAGCAATGGGTGCGCCGTTTTTACGTCCCACATGAGACCTCAGCTAAATAGAAATCATAGTATCATACTGGTAGATTCTACAAGAGCGGGGAAACGCATCCCAGATGCTCTGTCGAAAACCGTCCCTATCTGGTGTGCGGTCATCAATCGTGCTATGACCCTTCGCTTCCCCGATATTCTCGAGGGACAGTGGGACTCAGCGCTTTACACCCCTCCTGGAACAGTCAGCAGTCAGGAACACAGTCAAATCGAGCAGCGTCTAGACGCATGGGCAGAGGCCCTTCATGTGATTAGCTTTTCCCGCCGCTTTCCCGAGACCAAACTAACCACATCCCAGAATTCCTCATTCATTCTTCCCCGACTAAGTATGCCTCTCCGGTCTATGTGGATTACCCCAGCGACAACCACCTTTCCGATTCTGGATCCAAACGACCGTACCTTTCTCCCAGTGATTTGTGTTTCTGCTTCCAAGCAGGTTACATCCGGCACGGAGCGGAGGACTGTTGGTTTCTCGTATATCCAGGGTTCCGGCGACGACCATGAACTTTGGAGTATGGTACGCGTTATTGAGACTTTTTTCTTTTTTTTCTTCGCTTGCCTTACCACATCTTGCAGGGTTTAACACCAAGTCTGTTCTGGAGACACAAGGATGATCTCCTAGCTGCAGAGAGATCCCAACTACCACAAATGATTTCTTCCCTGGTAGCTCTAGGCCACTCGGACGGTATCATACTACCGAGTCCGATCGCGAAGGTTGGTGGTCGTTTATTGATTAGTGCCATATCCGACCTGGCCGGATCCCAAGCCCTGGGCGCTGCCACTCCTAGGAACCATGGGCTAGACATGGCTTACATCTTTCTAACATCAGACGACACCGATGCCGCAGGTGTCGTCTTCTCCGATCCCGCGCCTCCGGTGCTACGGGTGCAAGTCCCGGATGGAAAGAAAGGGCAAATACACTTCCTCCAAGATGTTTTGCCGCGTTCCATGGTATACATCCAAAAGCACCTAGTAGACGGAAATCGAATTTGTATCGCATGCAATACTGGGCAAGACATAAGCGTTGGTGTAGCCCTTGCGGCTCTCCAAAAGTTTTTCGATAACGAAGGAAATCTTATTCTACCAGACGCAATCTCTCCATCACGTCCGTACTCGCCGATAGGTTATATGTACAAAGATACTGATGCATTTATTCAGCTGGAAAGAAATCGATTCGCACACGCCTAGAATGGATAATATCTAGTAGATCATTAGCGAACCCATCACGGACGACGTTGAAACGCGTGAACGAATTCCTGTTAACATCGGGTTCATTTCGCGCACACACTCTCGCTCCCTTATCCTTGAACTGACTAGAAGAACCAAGAGACCATGATGGTCCGTGGATAATGTCTTTGATTATTATATATCTTACTTTTACAAACATTATGTGGCATTCTATACACCGAGTATCAGTGTTCAATGGTCAATGTCCAGGTATCAAGTATGGAATCTGTCCAGCACAGATCGAATAGCTATATATCCCGTGGCGAGGCACTCGGCACCTGAAGCGACGGTGGCCCCAATTGTATGGAACTGGCTTGTTTGCCAGCCTTCAAGATGTCGGGAGAAAATGTCTACGATGAGAACGGCGCACCAAACGGCGACGAAGAGGAAAGCGAGGGGAACGCTCTCGCGGAAGCGGGAAGAGAGGGTGGGCGAGGGGCGGGGAGCGCGCCCGGAGGAGACGAAACTGGTGGCATGGTAGGGTACAGTGAGGACGAAGCCGGCAAGGCTGGCAACAAAGAAGGGGGTGATGCCGTAGAAGAGCAGACCCACGTATAACGTGAATAATAGCGATGCCGTAGCGAAGATGATCGAGATGAAGTACATGTAGCGGGGAATGGGGGATGGCGGCGCAGGCAGCACAGCATCTCTGTCCGTCAAAGCGCATCAAGTAAAAGGGAATATATAAAAGAATAGAGTGGGACTTACGGGTTGAGTGTAGCCTCGTCGGAATTGAGGGTGTCGTCACTCTGCGGAGGGTGCATGACGTGTCCAAGGCGTGCATCCTCCCTTTCCACGTCCCAAACCTCTAGCGTACACTTCAAAGCGATGTAAAGGATAGTTATTAACTCTGTCCCCGCTGCAATAGTGGATATCTTCGCTCCCAAAGGCACTGTCGACCTGATATAGCTACGGTAACTTCTGTCAGGCCACGTCCAGAACATCGCATCCATCCAAACGATAATACTCCACACCGACGCTAACACGAAAGCGAGTGCAAGGCATACAGTAGGCGGTAGCCGTGATTGAAACGTCTTCTTCCGTGACCTGTAGTGCCGCCGCACACAGATGTAGAGGTACGAATGGTATGATATTGTGAAACCGAAGCCGACACCGCTGGGGATGGCGAACTCTGGCCAGTCGGAATCGAAGACGAGGGTCAGGGCGGAGGCGAAGGCTGCTGTAGCTAGGAAGCAGGACAGAACATTGATTACGATGAGCGGGGGCGAGGGGAACGACGGCCGCTTCGACCCGCTTTCCGGCAGCAGGATCGAGGATGCTGGGTCAGACTGCACCTCCTTCGAGGTTATCATAATCATATCCTTAGAGCTTTACGGATGCATGTGGGGGTAAGTTACTGAAGAGCGCCGAGCAGTGCACTATTCTCAGTTTTCCGCAGCCTGTGGTCTAAGCGACAATCAATCAAATTCCCTGGGTCGGGAATCGCTCACCGTGCCAAGTGTATATTATGCATTCTGCGACTTGAAAATGGCACAATGATAGCCAGTCCTAGACAACCCCCAAGTTATATACGTAGCGGCGAACCCAGGCGGTTCAAAATCGAGTTTGCGTTTGAACGGTGGGTTATGCAACTGTACAAGTTATTGACGGAATGTGTGTGAGTGCACTGCATCCGGGATAATCCGGTAGTCAATGCGTTCGAAAATCTTTGTGCATCCAAGTATGGTATGTTCCTCCGCGGACACGATGGTCAAATGTCCAAAACGCAGCTCGAAGTTTTCAGGTTGAGGTCCCCACCCCGGCAACGTCAGTGTTTCAGTAATTCCGCTAATGCTAGTTCCACAGCTCCCAGTCTCTCCCTTTTTCTCGCAGAGCCGCATCTGAAGATGCCACCCTGACCTTGCTCAACGCAGACCCATTTTCATACTAGCTACCATTAAGCGCCTGAATTCTTGTTCAAAGTATCCCCGTCGGTGTGAGTTCTTAGACCCTTGTTCGCCGCTGGGTCTAGGTAAAGCTGAATAATAATTGCGAGTAGGTAAATATAGCGTCCTTGAGACCAGGTTCCTGTCAAATAACCTCAGGACTGGAGTATCATCGCAGGGTCAACCGGTCACAGGCCATCCTCAACCAAAGATACGTCGAGTAAGCGCTGTCAGCTATTGTGGAGCGTCGAAGGTTCTAGGTCTGAGGATTTGCACCTCGTGAGATACATCAATATCGCGACAATCAATCGAAGCAAACAAGATAGAAGTCATATCTATGGAGGGTGGTATGTCTGGTAGTCTGCCTGTACCGGCTCAACGGTCTCACGCTTTTTGGTTCTGCAAATTCATTAATGATGTTCAGGTGTATTTTTGGAGCAAGGAATCCAGGCATGCAAATAGGAATGCCTGCGCATCACTTGATAGCCTATCATTATATATGATACAGGTCCAACAATGAAAGGTTTACCTACTACCCGTTGGCTGACAACTCGAAAGAGTGATTGACATCCAGTGACGGCATGACGTGTATAATCCTAAACATAAATGCAGTTCAAACCATACTGATGAGGCCGATGGGTTCGTGACATTACGAAAAGGGAGCTTACATTTCTATATCGGCTAGAAGTGTTTATTTTCATGCATGCGTCCGTCCACTACATTCACACCATGATTCTCGCCTCAGATCTTCCCCCCAATACCCAAATTGTCCAATTGTAAGTTGCAAAGCCACATGATTGCTCTCGCTGTTGGTTTATATACTGAACAGGACTGGTCCTATGGCATGTGTGAGGTCAGAGGGCGATGTGCATTCCGCTAATGCTGGGGAAAATTAGGTCCTCGGGTACCTCTTCCACTGGGGTCTCTTTGGAACTCTCACCGTTCAACTCTGTTTGTGGATTTCCACCTGATCGTCTTACCTCACACCAAATTTTAGTTAGATCTCTACTATGAAGCGTTCCCGACAGACAAGTTGGCTTACAAGTTGCTTGTTTATGGTGTCTACATCACCGAACTTGTCCAAACGATCCTTGCGACGCAAGACGCCTTTGATATTTTTGGCTATGGCTTCGGCGATCTCAAGGCTGCAACAGGCCTACATCACGATTGGCTTATTGTGCCCATTATGAGTGGACTAGGCAACAGATTTTCTATTAGCAGAGTTGATAATCTTGATCTTACCCCAGACTGTAGTTTCCCTGGTTGGCCAGACCTTTTATGCATATCGCATTCTCATGCTTTCGAAGTCTTGGAAAATCCCTCTATTGATTGTCGTGGTATGTGCACACAATCAATCATTTATACATGTCCTCTGTCACTAAAAATAAATAAAGGTATCACTCGCTAGTACAGTTGGAGGGCTTATTACGGGTGCCTTTTGCGTGATAAGTCCGTATTGTTACTATGGGCTATCATGCATAACCTCATGTTCTTGGCAAAGCTGGTGATCTTCCTCATAGGGACGACCGCAAAACCTCTATAGCCATTGGGGTATAGCAGAATCTCCTACAGCATCATGTTTTCGATTAACTGACGTTTATATAGGTTTGGTGTGGCGCCTCGGCTTTGAGCGACTTCATAATTGCCATCTGTATGACATACTATGTGAGTTCGCACAATATTTTAATCCTAGGTCTAATGAATGCATAGCTTGTGAAACATGACACTGGGTTCCGCCGAACACATGCCATAGTCTCGAAATTTATTCGCCTGACCATCGAAACTGGAACCGTTACGGGCATGTACCTTTTTGACCTATTACCTCCAATTACCTTTTACAACGCACCCTTACAGCTGTCACAGCCTTGGTGGGCCTCATTGTCTTCTTGGTTTTTCCTGACCGCATGTACTATCAAGCGACTTCTCTGATCACAGCAAAGGTATATGCAAACGCAATTATGGTGGTTTTGAATGCGCGCTTCCAGATCATGCATGGACGCACAGCGTATTCATCCTCAGATCATACAGGGTTCAACACGGTTCAGACTCTCGTGTTCCGTGAAAATGGTGGCACGTCGAACAACAGTGCATACCCTACTGTAGAACACACCATTGTTACCATCAAACAAGATGTGTTCTCAGATCGCGCGTTGGATGAGCCCGTTGAAATGAAGGCCTCAGACGTGTGTTTTCCTACATCGTACTCGTTGTCTGTGTTGACCTTTCTCATTAGAGTCCTCACAAATGGGGTTGTGTAGTTGACCGTCTACCCTCTTGAACTACTGTAGCTGTTTGTGTTCCTCCGTCATATTACATGGGCTGTCATTACGTATGGTCATGGCCACTCTTTTTAATGCACCTATTGGACAGGCGCCAAATTAGTGGGGGATACAAAATACTTGTCCACGGCTACAGTGCTTGGCCTTATTATCGTATGGTATGTAGGAAGAGCATGGGCTACTGAGGGACTGAATTCGTACATTTATGCTTGCTACATGACACTCAAAGCATAAGAATCAAAAGGGGCCAGAGTCGGCCCTTTTTATAACATGATCCGAGTTCGTTGACGCTTTTCGTCGCGCAATACGTCCCCGCCCGTCGTGTACTTTCTCGTTGAAATTCATAGGCCTCAGTGAAATAAAGCAGGTCGAACCTTTTCCTTAACTTACAAGATGCACCCTAGCCTCCGCTTTCCGCAAAGCAAGCCTCCCTCGTTTACAGCACGGCCCACTCCAATGTAATGACTACACCCACTGACTGATTATAGGTGCACAGGAATGCCACGACCTACCAGAACATGTACCTATGCACGAAGGCGTACTCAGTGAGAAGACATAAGTCCGCCTTCCTAACAGTACTCAAGTACATACTTGGAAGTCCGTTACTCCAATGTCCATCACGACCAGACGTTTATTACTTTATACAGTTTTGGAGCATCATTACGGGGTCATCGGACATTCTCAGCGAAAGTGAGTGAGAAGACCACATCGTGAGATAAATCTATATCGCGACTCCAATCAATCGAAACAAACAGGATAGAAGACATCTCCAGGGAAGGTGGCATTACTGGTATGTCTGCCCGTAGCTAGTGCAACGGTCCCACATATTCCTGTTCTGCAAAACCATCGATAATGTTCAGCTGAATCCCTAGGAGCAGGGAATCCCGGCTTGTAAATAGGAATGGATACCCGCGCAATACACTTGAAATTTGTCTTTCGAGCTGTCAGCTAACGGGGAGTAGGTAAGGCTTTCACAGTTGGACTTGTACTTACATGTAATTATAGGACTATCAGGCTTTGATTGATATCCAACTATGGCATATCGTGTACAATCCGAAACATAAATACAGTTTTCAGATGGATGGGCCCGATGTCAGTTCAAGATGTTACGAGAAAGGAAATATATTCTTATATCCAAGAACTATATTACATGCGTACGTCCATCCACCACATTCACACCATGATTCTTGCTTCAGATCTTCCCCCCAACACCGAGGTTGTCCAATTGTAAGTTACGAAACTACGCGATTGCTTCGCTGTTGATTAACATATCGACTAGGACTGGTCCTTTGGTATATCTGTCGTCAGAGGAGACTGAATATCACTAATTCTTGGGGAAAATTAGGTCCTTGGGTACCTCTTACACTGGGGTCTCTTTGGCACCCTTACTGTTCAACTCTGTTTGTGGATTTCCACCTGATTGCCTTATCTCACACTAAATACTAGTTAGATCTCTACTATGAAGCATTCCCAGTGGACAAGTTGGCTTACAAGTTGCTTGTTTATGGTGTCTATAGCGCTGAACTCGTCCAAACGATCCTTGCGACGCAAGACGCCTTTGATATCTTTGGCTATGGCTTCGGCGATCTCAAGTCTGCAATAGGTCTGCATCATGAGTGGTTTATTGTGCCCATTATGAGTGGTCTAGGTAACAAAACATCTTTTGGGGAGTTCATAAACGTGATCTTACCCCAGACCACAGTTGCCCTGGTTGGCCAGACCTTCTACGCATATCGCATTCTCATGCTTTCAAAATCTTGGAAAATCTCTGTATTGATTGTTGTGGTATGTGTACCCGGTTGTTTTGTGTATCGTCTGTTGTTTTATATAAAACAAAGGTATCACTCGTTGGCGCGATTACGGGGGTTATTACGGGTGCTTTTTGCGTGATAAGTCCGTGTTTTCATATGCTATCATGTATAACCTCATGATCTTGACAAAGATGGTGACCTTCCGCATAATACCGACGTCAGGCTTGTGGCAGCCATTATAGTATAGTAGTATCTCCTATGGCATCATATATTCAACTAACTGTCGTTTATATAGATTTGGTGTTCTGCCTCGGCGCTGAGCGATATTATTATTGCGGTCTGTATGACATACTATGTGAGTCCGAACAGTATTTTATTCCTTGGTCTGACAAGTGCATAGCTTGTGAAATACGACACTGGGTTCCGCCGGACACACGCCGTAGTCTCGAAATTCATTCGCCTAACCATCGAGACTGGAACCGTTACGGGCACGTACTATTTCCACCTGCCTCCTATCACTACTTACCGCGCATCCTACCAGCCCTCACAGCCTTGGTGGGCCTCATTGTCTTCTTGACTTTTCCCAACCGCATGTACTACCAAGCAGCCTCTCTGATCACAGCAAAGGTCTATGCAAACGCAATCATGGTGGTCTTGAATGCGCGCTTCCAGATCATGCATGGACGCACAACGCATGCATCCTCGGATCATACGGGGTTCAACACAGTTCCGACTCCTGTCTTCCGTGACAATGGTGGCACATTGAGTAACAGTGCATACCAACCTAACGCAGAACGAACCATCGTTACTATCAAACAAGATGTGTTCTCAGATCACACGTTCGATCAGCCCGTTGAAATGAAGACCCAGGGTGTGTGCTTCCATGCATCGTACTTATTGTTTGTGTTGAGTTTTCTCACCAGCGTTCTCATAGTTGGGGTTGTGTAGTTGACCATCTACCTTCATGGACTACTGCAGCTATTCGCGTTCCTCTGCCGTATGGTCATGGCACCTTGTTTTATTTTGTACCTGAATTCAGAAATTTGTCCACGGCTACGGTGCCTAGCCTTGTCATCATATGGTATGTAGGCAGAGCATGGGCTATTGTGAAGTTGTACATTTGTTCTTGTTGTATGACACTCAAAGCATAAGAATCGGAGGGGGTTTCTGTGATCCGCTGCCGGCCGGAGTCGGTGCCCTTCACCGTACGCAACGTTCCCGAGCCGAGCTTGTTGACCCTTTTCGTGCGCAATACGTCCCGCCCATCGTGTATCTCGTCGAATTACATGGGCCTCAACCAAATAAAGCAAATCGAACCTTTCTGACAAGGCACTCCCCGGCCTCTGCTTTCCATAAAGCCTCCCCAATTTCTGGTATGACCCACTCCAATAGCTGCACCTACTCATTGATGGTGATGGTTATAGGTGCACAGGAGCGTCACGCCCAATCAGCACCCAACCCTCTGCAGTAACGCGTACTCAATGGGAAATCACTGGTCTGCCTTCCTACCAGTACTCAAGTAGGTACGTATACCTGGAGTTCATCATTTTGATATTTATCATAGTCAGATGTGTTATTGTTTTGTATGAAACTGTTTTTTGCAGCTCTTTACGTGTGCGAATAGGCCAATATAGTGTCCTTGAGGCAAGGATCAAATATTATCTGGACTCCTGGACATCTCTCAGCCAAAGATGCAGCCGAACTAGTGCTGTCAGCCTTTGTGATCCCGGAGGTTCATCATTCTTTAAATTTTATTGGCAGGCCCAAGACAAGTTTCAGGCTGAGAATACATGCATCATGAGATACACCAACCTCGTGACAATCAATCGAAACAAACAGGATGAGAGTAATCATAAGAGCCCCAGGCCTGACTTGTACTTACATATAATACCGCTTCTAGGCCATCATTGCCATTCAGCCATCGCACTGCACCTGTGGCATGTCAGTTCATGGCATTGTGAAAAATGAACCTACTTTTTTCATATAGGCTCCAAGAGCCATATTCTATGCACAGTCCATACTCCCACATTACACCATGGTTCCTGCTGAAAGGGGGCTCCTGGGCTATAAGTGTGCTGATGCTATGAAATGTAATCTCTTACACACACACACACCAAATCTAACAATCAACACACACACCAAATCTAACAATCCACACACAAACAGTAGGAATTGCCTGTTTTGAGTTCAGGTTCGAGTGCTTGAAAGCACTAAGTATTAATAGTACTAGTCAAGGCCTTTTTCACTGATCTCTTGATGGGTTTGATTCAGACAAAGTCTTAACACAAGTGTTAAGACCTTAGGTATATTTTTATAATATCTTTCAATCCAATAGACTGAGTACCAAGTGTACATTCAATTATTAATGATCCCAAGCAGATCAAGAAGTCCAAGTGACTTTTAAAACAACAGTGCCAAGTGCACCAAAGGCCAAGTGCCTAATAATTCCAAGAGACAATACAGGTACTAAGTTCCAAATGAACTGAACTCTTCAATTCTGTGATCTCTTTAGCCAAATGCTTCAAGACAATTCTAATCAAAACAATTGAAGCAATCTGATCCTTAATTCATGTGTGCAATAGTGTTTCAACAAATATGATTTGCATATCCTATAGTAGCTTGAAGTGGGGGCAAGATTCCTTTTTTCTGCGCTACTTATCTACAGTCTATTTATAGTGTACAAACTTAATATTATAAAGAATCATAATTTTATGTGGAACAAGACCCTCCTGCACCAAGGGCTTGTTTTTTAAGGCTGACTTGTCCTCTATGACTTGGCATGCATGCCATACATGCCAATTATGTTGTTACTTATTACTTGGCTAATATCAAGAGAGCTGGCTAAACTCTTATCAACACTCAACAGCACGCTTGGTTATTTTTAAAACAGCATGGCACTGTCTTTTACTTTTCCTGATTGTTCCTGTTGTTATTTATGGTGTCCCATCTTTTCCAGTAGTTAACACCAAGTACCCCTGATTAGACTTGGGTTGTGCAAGTCCTGAATTTACAATTACTTCTCCTATTAATGATGATCCCTGGACTAATGATATCATACTACAATGGTTACTTATGATTTAAGATACCAAGGTTGTAACTGGGCATGGTGAATAGAACTAATAATAGTCCATACTCATAGTCCTCTGTACTGATAGTGTATTAACCATTAGACTAGTTCACTCTGATTAGTCATCTTGGAGCTCAACTCTAATCCTCTATTACTGTTTACTTGGTTATTAGAAATGATATTAATAGCCATACTTGTTGACTTTACAAGTGCAAACAATGTTGGGCCCTATCACCACTCCAGATCTTCCCTTTAATGTTCAGGTTGTGTAGCTGTAAGTTATTAATCCTACACATTTGCCTTTGCTATTAACTTACATATGAATAGGACTGGTCCTCTGGTATGTGTGTGGATGCCTGTTTCATTAGCTCACCCCACATAAATACTGTTTAGATTCATACTATTAAATCAATCCCAGGGGACAAGCTGACTTACAAGTTACTTGTTAATGGAGTTTACATTGCTGAACTTGTTCAAACAACCCTTGCAATTCAAGGCACCTTTGATACATTTGGTTATGGCTTTGGAGATATCAAGGCTGCAACAGGCCTGTATCATGAATGATTTATTGTGCCCATAGGCTGTTCTCAGCCAAAGATGCAGCCAAATCAATGCTGTCAGCTATTATAACATCAATATCAGAAGGCCTACAGGTTTTGGTTTGAGGAGATGCACATTGTGAGATACATCAATCTCACAACAATGAAACAAACAAATGGGGTGGAAGGTAGCATTGTTACTGGTATGTCTGTCCATGAGTGCTAGTTTATTGGTCTCTTATGCCTCAATTCTTCAAACTCATTAAAAATGTTCAGGTGAGATTTGGAACATGTACATAAATAGGAATGCTCACACATACATGTGAAAATACATTAGCAAATCCTGATCAGTCTGCTGCCTAGTGTGACAGCACTGGGCAGAGACTTACAGTACCACAGAGTCCACAGTACACATCCCTATAGTGGCAGCTCTGTATGGTGACACAGATCTTCTGTGAATCACTGTATAAGCTATCATTTTCACTGCGCATTCCTGCACAGGATAGGGGGATTCCCTGGAGAGTTTTCCAGTCATACATATCCTCTGTATTGTTCTGGGTAATGCAATGAATTCAAATAAAGTTAAAAATCTATGTGGTTTAAAAACGGCAGATGGGAAGCATATGATAGATTAAGAATGGGTTAGTTGAGAATGATGTTGAGATTCATGTCATCTGGCATCAGCTTCCCTTTCTTTGATTGCATCCTGGAATAGACATGGGTGGGTTCAAGTACCAAGGATACATGAGCACTTGCCTTCCAACCCTGCTGATGCCCTCCAACATATCACCAAACCTCACACCATTATAACAACCCCCCCAAGACAACCAATAAGACCCATGGCCACCTGCATATCCATCACCATCAAATTTCAGCATTGTTTGGGGCCATTAGTGTGATGTGGCAATCATACCATGATTGTCATAGGGATAGGGAGGTCCCTTGCTGCATCATTGTGCCATTGTTGGGGGTAGTTCTGAGTTTGGGGCCATGAGTGTGAGCATGATGTGGCAGGTGTATGAGGGTGAGTGTACATACCTGGTAGGTACTCCCTGACATGGCACAGGTGGTTAGCATGATGTGGCATGCATACAAGGCTGGGCATACATACCTGGTGAGTATTCCCTGATATGGCCCAAAACACATTATGCATTGTTTGGGAACATGTCACATGCAAGGCACTGTTGGCTTGTTTGTAACCATGGGCAGCACCAGTGTTGTAGAGGTTGTGGATGCATGGGGGTAGGTACTAGGGATGGCCAGAGGGTGAGGGAGGTGGAGAGCAGGGCTGTTGTCCAGTTGTTGTCAATGGTGATGAAGGTGGGTGGTTGTTTGCATGAGTTACCTTCTGAACAAAAGCAGTAAGTATTTTGAAACTCAGCCTGAGAAACCCACCCACCACTCAAATGGGTGTGGGTTTTGAACACAATGTGTACACATACCCACCCAAATATGTGCTGCTTGGAGCAGGCATGGAGAAGTGACAACACCATTAAGGGAGATGTGGTAGTATTGGCATGAGTATGAATGCTTGCAGGTTTAATCCCTTGGTTTGGCACAAAGACCAATCCAAAATTGTTGAAGGAAACTGCATTGGAATACAGTACCAAATTCTTCCTGAATAAATACCTAGATGAGGAGCTATTTTATGCATTTAATTAGTTCCCTTTACAGTTTTTTTTATCAAGCTACTTGTTCAACAACATGGACTTAGTGACTGATCTGACACAATCTGTATAGAAACAAGGGCTCCTTTATGATGATGTACAGGCCTGAAACATCCACACAAAGCTATGCAGAAAAGGCCCAATCTGTACAGCTGAATATACCCATAGAGTTATCTATTCCAATAGGTAGTCTATAATATACTAGTCCTGTTTTATGTTGACTGAGAGTTATTTATTCCAATACATATTCCTAAGAATATGGGAACAGATGCTCATATATCATGTCATATATATTCAGGAGTTATCAGTGCCAATAGATGGAGTTTCAAGCAGAACCCATATGGTAGTGTTTTTAGATCCTGATTTACAATTACAGTCAAACCTGCCATAACCCATGGCCCTCAGTGGAAGCCGAAAAGTATGGGTTATCACAGAGTATGGGTTTTGGGAGGGGTTGTTATAGGGTCAGTTAAACAGCTTGTATTTGGTCATTATGTTGTATTTGGGCTATTATACATAGTTCTAAGGTATTTGCATGGTGTATATATGATTTCTAAGTAAAATAATTGGTAATAGTTGTAGGTTTAAGTGAGTTGAGCCTGTCAAGGCGTGTTTGACAGCCAAAACTTGCAAGGAGCCCCTCCAACTTGCACACAAATGGCTCATCAAGATCTGCAACATATTTTTGGATTGTCAAGGCAGCAGATAATGCCTTGTGATGAGACGGCTTCTTCTCTGCAGAGTCATTATCTGAGTCGTCATCCCCATTGATCACTGCCTGCTGCGCTGCATTGCACCTTTCTAACACAGCCTTGTAGATCTCCTCATCTGTCACTTCACTGTAAGTATTGTCCTCGTTGACTGGGTTGAGCAACTCAGTCAAATCCATCCGATTACCCCGCTGCAGGACACCAATTTCCTCAAGATGATCTAGGGAAGCAGAAACATTGTTCTCTGCAGCAGTGACCGGTTCGGCAGGTTTGTTTAGAAGGGATGATATGCGGATAGCTGGAGCATCGGGAGTGGAGTTAGGATTGAGAAGACTGTCGGGGAGAATGCCAGACTTCCACCAACAATTCTGGATTGTGGTTGTGTCGACCTCTTTCCATGCAATATCAGCCATTCGCATTGATTCGAGTATGTTAATGTTGTAAATGTCAGCAGGAGGGATGTTGCTGTCATAGCAATTGATAGTGTGATCCATGAAATGGGCGCGGTAATGTGCTTTGAAGCAGTGCATGATCCCTGCATCAGTGGGTTGAACATGAGCTGTCAGATTAGGGGAGAAGTTCTCAACCACAATTTTTGTGAGATCCTCAGGTGGGTTGTGTGCACTAAAATTGTCCTGGAACAGAAGGATCTTGTGTCCCTCACGTCACAACTTTGCATCCCAGTCACAAAGCCATTCTTGGTACAGTGGCTCAAAAAACTGCCCCAATGTTTGTACATTTTTGAAAGATCAATATGGTATGAAGTGCTGACATAAGCAGGGGACCTGGGGTAATTATGTAAGATACTATGACATCGTGGCTTTCCAATGGACCCTGGATCATGTGATTTGGATCAAAACCCATTAAGCTATAGGCCAAACAAAATGATTACTCATTGGGGCAGTTTTTTGACCCTCTATTAATTTTCTATCTAATACTTTGTATGACCACCTTTTGCCTTTATAACTGCTTGTATCCGCCTGGGCATACTTTCTATCAGGTTTTGGCATACCTCTGGTGGAATTTCACCCCACTCTTCAGCCAATCTATCCCACAACTCATGTACTCCTTTGGGTGGTGTCGGATATTCTTTAAGACGGCGCTTGAGATGTTCCCAAAGGTGTTCTATTGGATTCATGTCAGGGGATTGGGCAGGCCAGCCAAGGACTTGAATGTTGTTGTCTTCAAACCACTGTGTGGCCAGTCCAGATGTGTGTTTGGGGTCGTTATCTTGCTGAAAGTAGTGCTCGCCATCCACCATTTCCAACTTCTCAAAACTTTCCTGAACTCCACTCTCCAAAATTTCACAGTATTGAACCTTGTCCATGTTCCCCTGCACCTCTATGAGCTTTCCCACTCCATTCCACCCCATACAACCCCATACCATGAGGTTTCCTCCTCCTCCATGTTTGACAGTAGGTGATGTTGTTCTGTCAGATGGTGGTTCTCCCCTTTGTTTCCAGACATAAACCTTTCCATCTGACCCAATCCTATTGATTTTGGTCTCATCTGTCCATAGAACCCTTTTCCAGTCCTCCACAGTCCAGCTTTCATGATATTTTGCAAACTGGAGACGCCGGATGCGATGGGCTCGTTTGAGAAGAGGAGCTTTCCTCTTTGTAGCAGCATAAAATTGATTTTCCTTGAGTGCATTTCTGACTGTCTGGGGTGTGACAGGATTGGGGATGATGCCATTGATGAATTGGGTAGCCTGAACTGCATTATCAAGCTTCCCTGACTTGATTTGACGAATAATTGACTGTTTGTCACGAACAGACAGCTTGGAGGGGCGGCCACCAAGGTTGTTTTCTTTGTTTCCATCCACATCTTTGCTGATCCTACTGATGGTACCCTTCCCTAGACCAGTTTTCTCCTTGATTTGACGCTGAGAATAGCCCTCATTGAGGAGAGAAACAACAGTATTGTGCTGAGCAGTAGAAATGGCTTTCATGATGGTGGTAAGAGGTCAAGAAGATGATTGAACCAATTCCAACATGTCAAATTGATACAAATAAAGTCACATGACATTGTTTATTCTTCCCACAGTCCATAATGTTCTTGCATTGGATCATAAATGCCAGAATAATGGAAAATAAGATAAGGGTCAAAAAACTGCCCCAATAAGTAACCATTTTGTTTGGCTTATAGCTTAATGGATATTGATCCAAATCACATGATCCAGGGTCCATTGGAAAGCCACGATGTCATAGTATCTTACATAATTACCCCAGGTCCCCTGCTTATGTCAGCACTTCATACCATATTGATCTTTCAAAAATGTACAAACATTGGGGCAGTTTTTTGAGCCACTGTAAAGGACTGTGGTCATCCAGGCCTTCGCATTACTTTGATAGTAGAAGCCAAGCTGCACCCCCGATTTTCATTGAAATGGTTGTGGTTGCTCGAATTTCCCAATGATGATGGGTCTGAGTTTTTCCGTACCAGTGGCATTGATTGTGAATGCATATGTCAATCGCTTCTTGTCGCCCTTCACTCCAGAAGATGGCTTGTTCATCAGGCCATGGTCTGGAGGCATTCTGAAGGAGCCATAGTAAGTACATGAAATTATGTCAGTGAAGGAATCCAACTCACACCCAAAAAAGGCCAGTCTCGTCCATATTGAAGATGTCCTTCAAACGAAATCCATGCCTCCTGATAAGCTCGCAAAGTCTCTCGCGCTCACGCTCAATATCCTTGGGGTTTGCAGAACCGGCCTCACCATGCCACTTGTAGTTCCGCAAACCACAATGTTTCTTTAAGGCTTCCAGCCACCCTTCACTCAAGGCAAGCCTTTCATCGTCTGGCATGCCCACAAGATCAGCAAAGCGGTTCCATTTCTGCCTGAGAATCTCCCCACTGACATGAATATTATCTGACATGGCCTTTGTAACCCACAGCTCCAGCATCTCGTTGACTTCTGGATGCTCTGTCTGCTTGACGCGCTTTGCATTCCCAGGTTGTCCCCTTCCGAGCGCCTCTGCATATTGCTTACGGTACTTGTTCTTGTCCTTCAGCCATGCTGAAATGGTGGGTTGCTTGAGGCAAAGGTTTGGGTATGCTTCATTCCAATGCAAAGCAGTCTTTCCTTGGCTGGACTTCTGTGCATGATGCCAGTCAAGAATTTCAATCCGTTGCTTCAACATCGCATTCTCTTTCTTTGTGAAAACTGGTGCTTTCTTCCCCTTCTCTGCCTGTGGCACTATCTTTTGAGTCTCGGGGCCTAAATCAGAGAAATGTGAGATCCATGCCAAGTTCACACTACAAATTTCACAAACATTTTCTCTTATTGCCCACAGCTTTTTTAACACCTCCTCCCAGCTCCATAAGCTTGTAAACCACTGCCTTCTGCCTTGACTCCAGCCATCCCAGCCTGCGCTCATAGTCAGAAGCATTCTCGAGATGATCAATGACAGCATCTTTGTCAATGTGATTGGCCTCATTGTCAAGCCAGGTTTCATCATCACTTGAAATCTGCTTGCGGTTGGACAACTTGGCAAGTAGCTCATCCTTGCGTGATTTTATTTGTGCCTTGAGTTGGGACACACCAGCTTTGAGTACTTCAAGAGGCTTTCTCAACATTGACTCAGGGCATGGAATTTGTTGAGGTGTCAGGCTTAATAGGCAGGGTACCATTATTTAGGCTTTTTTCCCTTGAGTGGTTGGGGTCGTGCAGCCCTCCTTGATGCATTGACAAAATATTGATGTCATTGAGACCAGAAATTACATAAATTTTAGTACATTATGGGTTATGAAACCCCCCCGGGACCTATGGGTTATGGAGTATGGCAGGGAGCCCAAATTTCCCTGAGAACCAACTTGGTGGAAGCCCCAAACCCATGGGTTATTACAGAGTATGGGTTATGACAAGTATGGGTTAGGACAGGGTTGACTGTACATACAGTAGCTCAAAAAACTGTCCCAATGTTTGGTCATTTTATAATGATTTACTTATAACAGAGTACTGGGGATTAAAATCATTCTGAGAAAAATATATATGATACTACACTATATTAGCTTTGAAATGAGCCCCTACTTTTCTTATTTGAATAAAAACTCATTTCATAACAAATTGAACAAAATAATTACTCATTGGGACCGTTTTTTGACCTACATCTCCAAAGTCTCTATTTACACAATTAATACTTGGTATGACCACCTTTTGCCTTAATAACTGCTTGAACCCTTCTAGGCATGCTTTCTATAAGTGTCTGGCATGTTTCTGGTGGAATTTCATTCCATTCCACTACCACCCTATCCCACAACTCATGTACTCCTTTGGGGGCTGTTGGGTATTTCTTAAGTGCCTTCTTCAACACTACCCAGAGATGTTCAATGGGGTTGATGTCAGGGGATTGTGCTGGCCAGACCATAACATCAATGTTGTTGTCTTCAAACCACTTGGTTGCCTTGTTGGATGCATGTTTGGGGTCATTGTCCTGCTGAAACATCCTCTCTCCCTCTGGCATCTCCAGCTTTTCAAAGCTTTCCATTACTCCCCCATCCAAAATCTGGCAGTATTGGTCTGCATTCATAATCCCCTGGACCTCTGTAAGCACTCCTACTCCATTCCACCCCATACAACCCCACACCATAAGATTATTTCCTCCTCCATGTTTGACAGTAGGAGCGGTGGTTCTGTCAGAAAGTGGTTCTCCCTTCTTCTTCCAAGTATAAGTCCTTCCATCTGACCCAATCCTGTTGATTTTGACCTCATCTGACCATAAGATCCTTTTCCAATCCTCCACTGTCCAGTTTTCATGGTATCTTGCCCATTGAAGACGTTGCAGTCAATGAGCCTTTTTGAGAAGAGGACGTTTTCTCTTGACAACACTACAAAAGTCATTCTTTTTGAGTGCATTCCTGACTGTTTGGGGTGTGACAGGGTTGAAAAGAGTTTGGTTGATGAAATGGGTGGCCTCTACAGCATTATCAAGCCTTCCAGTGGTGATTTGTCGAATAATTGACCGTTTGTCACCAGGAGAGAGCTTAGAAGGACATCCCCCCCTGTGGTTTTCCTTGTCCATATCCAGTTCCTTCTTGATTCTCCCAATGGTAGACTTTCCCAGAGTGGTTTTGGACTGGATCTGATGCAAGGTATAGCCTTCTTGAAGAAGGGAGATCACAGAAAGGCGTTGGGTAGAAGATGTAGGTCTCATGGGATGATGGGGGAAGGAAAGAATGATTGTAATGATGGAAACATGTTGAATTTATATCAACATGGTCGCATGACTTTGTTTATTGTTCCCACAATACATCACATGATGTTAAAGCTTGCTGCAGTAAAGATCTTGCCAAAATTAAGCATAGGTCAAAAAACTGTCCCAATGAGTAATTATTTTGTTCAATTTGTTATGAAATGAGTTTTTATTCAAATAAGGAAAGTAAGGGCTCATTTCAAAGCTAATATGGTGTAGTATCATATATATTTTTCTCAGAATGATATTAATCCCCAGTACTCTGTTATAAGTAAATTATTATAAAATGACCAAACATTGGGACAGTTTTTTGAGCTACTGTATGGGACTGGGTCTATGACCAGCATGTGTTTCAACAAAGGAGTATCTCAAATCAGTTCTGCATCATCGCTTCTTGACTTGTTACCACGACGTGCACAGCCACCGTCGTAGTCGTCATCGTCGTTCTACGCACCCTGCTGCCCTAGATCACCCCCAATAACACTCTACCAACCAAGCCCCGTGCCTCTGACATGGGCAAAGACAATCCACCCGGCCAATCCCAGTGATCGGCGGAACGCGCCTCGAAACCGCCGGACATTCACGACTATCTTTGTGGGTCCTCCTCCCCTGCTCCATCCAGGAGCACAACTCCTCAGAGACCCCCGGGCCTCCCTACTATTGCACAACAGGTCTTCTTTTGACCACCCACGCCTGCACCTGCATCGGAGGCAGATTCCTCCACTCCGATGGACACTGCGGCAGACAACGACACCATTACACTGTCGTCCGCCAAAGGCAAAGCCCCAGCCCCACCCCCCCAGGACCGAGAGGAAACCTTGGAGGGGGTGGAGATGAACTCCTTCCAGGAGAGCTTTGACAACCCTGCTGATGCCTTCCTCCCAACTGGTTCGAAAGAATCGGCGGAGGTGGACGTCCAGGCGGCTACCTCATCGCTCCACAACACAACAGAGCTTATGAACCTCTGGACTGAAAAGGGATATCGCGTCCCTGCACACCTCACTGACACCTTTGCCACTGAGCTCCTCCAGGTCGTATACTCAGCCTCTGAAATCGGCCTCATCCGGTATGTTGCCAATGGGACCTCTCAAGTCGCCGCCCTACAACAGGTCATCGACAGCCTTCGGAGCCAGCTCCCCCCTGACGCTCCCCCCGCCCCTAAGTACGGTCCCCCTGGATCAGGGCAGCGGCCCCCCCATTCGTCCAATGCTACCTCTGACCCTGCAGGTCTCTGCAGGCCCCAAAGGAAGCTTATCCCAGCTCGGTCATCCAGACGGCCTCCATCTCCCCCCCCTAGGCCGACCCCGGCCTCGTTTGCATCTATGGCAGCTGCTGCTGCCTCTCTCCCCCAACCTCCCCCTTCCAAGAGGAGAAAGGGCGCCACTGCCACGGCGGAGGGACTAGTCCAAATGGCCAAGTCATTCCCCTCGGCTCCCAATGCATCCATCGTCCAAGCGCAACAGATTGTTGCGGGCGGGGCTGCCATCTCCCACACAAACACTGAACAAGCTCGTGCCAACGTGAAGTGTTCCACCACCCACGGCTCCTCTTGGAAAGAAGTTGTGGTTTTCTGTTCTCCACCGGTGTACTGGGACAACGCTCCCGTTATACCAACGATCAACAGTACTCTTGGTTCTAATTGCCAAACCATCCACGCCGTCGTGGAAACATGGAACCATCTTGGGGGTTTGTCCCTCGTCATGGACTCTGTGCCTTCCGAAGACAATCTCCAGGTCCTCTACCAGTTCTTTGACACCAAGGCGAAGGAGGCTCGAGGGGCTGATACAGAGACACGGGTTGAGGTCGGGTCCTCCAAGACCTTCCTCCGCATCCCCAACTTTCCCTTCTTCGGTACAACCGTCACATATGACGAAACCGGGAAGCCCATTCCCATCACTCCATTGGAGGTCAAGACTATCCTTGAAACCTGCAAATGGAAAGGTGCGATCCATCTGTACCAAGGGGCGCTCCCCCACGTGGTCAGAAACTCCAAAACATCAGACTCATGCACTGTGTTCTTCGACATTTATGATTCTCGTGGAGGCACCCACCTCCGCAGCCTTCGGAACAAGAGCTTCATGCTCGGGTCCCAGTCTTTGACCATCCTGCCCACTGACAAGTGAATAGGGGTCCCTATCTGCACAAAGTGCTGGAGGTTTGGCCACTGCAAGGAGGTCTGTCCCTTCAGAGCTCAACTGTGCTCCTATTGCAGCAGACCTCACGACGCCCGCAATCACCGCGACCTAGCAGCGTGCTGCAAGGCCGCCCCCAAGGCCACCCCACCAAGACTTGCAACACCGGCAGGTCATAAGTGCCCCCACGCCTCCCAATGCGTCAACTGTGGCCTTGCCCATGAGTCTGATGACAGGAAGTGTTCCTTTTGGAAACACCGCTATGATGCCAAGTGGCTAGCGGCCAAGTACACTGCCCAGAAGGTAGGTGACGAGCTCTTACGCTTCGCACCATTGGCTAATACCCCCTTCCCCACTGTTACAGGAGACAGGCTCTGAGGATGCAGGGAGGGTACTCGAGCGTTTCGACAAAAAGTTACTTGATTAATGTCTAGTACAACTTGTAATGTAAATACGCTCAGAACCTACTGCCAAAATGTCGGGCGTAAACGACACTGGACAGTTGACCTGTTAGAATGCTGCAAGGACATCACTGACATTCTCTTCCTGCAGGAGCCGCCATGGGCCACTGTACGGTATACAGCCTCCTTGACTGAAAAAGACGGGGTCCCCATCAGGGGACCCCCCGTCCACCCGGACTGGATTCCCATGTTCCCCAAAGGGTTCGACGCTGCTGAAGATCAGCCGCGTGTCATGGCCTATGTCAACCAAGCTATCCGCTTGGTGAAACCTAAGCTCCGATTGGACGTTGTTAACCACTGCGACGTCATGCTCATCACTGTTCGAGGGCATCTTGGCCCAGTGCATTTGATGAATGTCTACTCAGATGAGAATGGATCAGCAGTCCGATTCCTCGAAGACCACCTGGATGAGTTCCCCGATGTTAGCTATATGGGGGGTGATTTTAATTGCCCCTCAGCGCATTGGGATGCCACCCTCAATCATGAGCACCCCATGGCCAACAGGCTCATGGAGTGCGCAGCCGCCCTCAGCCTTGAGCGGATTGCCCCCCCCTTGGGGCGGGTCACGCATCAGCCGTATAATTCGGCCCTGCGCGGCTCGGTCCTTGACCTTGTGTTTATCCCAGCATTCCAGGGTTACACAGCCGACCTGACAATAGGTGATAAGGGTGAACCTGATCACTTTCCTCTACTCCTAGACATCCCCCTTAGGGTCGAGTTCCCCGAAGGGAAGATGTCAATCAAAATCAACTCCGAAGAAGAGACCGCTTTCCTTGCGGAAGTGTGTTCACTTCTCAGGCTCATCCAAATCCCTGACGTCTCATCAGCGGAACAAACTCAACTAGTTGCTCAGGCGATAGCTAAGGGCTTTGAAATGGCGTGGTCCCATCACGCTAAGACTAACCGGGCTTGCGCCTGGTCTAAGTCTTGGTGGGACTCAGACTGCGCCCGGACGAGGTCTGAGGCCATGAGCTCTGATCTCCCAGAGGACTGGAGGGCCTTCAAGGCCACCACGCATAGAGCAAAACGAAAGCACTTTGACAAACGCATTGACGAAATTGCTAATACTAACCTCAGACCATGGGATCTCATGGACTGGGTAGGCCCACGCAAGACACCCCTGGTTGAGGCTATCTCGTACCAAGGCGTGCCATGCAGCACCACAGAGTCGCTATGGAATGCATTGCACTCCACCTTCAACTCAGCTATTGATAGGCCAATTGACCTTGACAAGCTGGGCAACGCTTGGACCTCACCCACAACGTGGGTGTGGGTCCCCTACTCTGCTGCTGAGATGTCGGATGCCCTTTCAGGCACCTCGAATTGATCTGCCCCTGGGCCAGATCACATCTCATGGCGTCACCTTAAACGGATCATCCAAGATGACCTGTGCAGCAAGCTACTCTTGTGGCTTGCAAACACTTGCCTCTTGTCAGGCCATTGGCCTACCAAGTTTAAAGCATCCATTACGATGGTCATACCCAAGCCGGGTAAACCATCGTATGACACTCCCAAGTCGTTTCGCCCAATAGTTCTATTGAACACACTGGGCAAACTTCTAGAGAAAATGTTGTCCACCAGGATGCAGTTTGAAGCTGCTCAACATGGTGTAC
This sequence comes from Collybia mongolica, assembly GCA_013420905.1. NCBI lineage: Eukaryota > Fungi > Basidiomycota > Agaricomycetes > Agaricales > Clitocybaceae > Collybia > Collybia mongolica. The sequence continues at coordinate 3,906,279 of JAAXNY010000004.1, forward strand.
TTCACCCCAATCAGTTCGGAGGAGTCCGTCAGAACTCCACTGAGGATGCTGGCTGCTTTCTCACACACGTTGTCCGCTCAGGATGGCGTGCCAAACTCAAGACAAGCGTCGTTGCTTTTGACCTAGCTCAGTTCTTCCCATCCATAAACCACGAGGTCCTCTTACACATCCTCGAGAGACAGGGATTCGCGCCAGAAGTGGTTGCGTTCTTCAGGTCATACCTCGTTGATTGTCATACTAGATACGCATGGGACGACGAAGTGTCCCCGCTCTTCCCATCCAGTGTGGGTCTGGGACAGGGCTCCGCCATGTCCCCCATCCTCTCTGCCCTATGCCTCGCACCCCTCCTCAAGGAATTCGAACGGAGGGTCCGCATAGCTTCACTAATTTCCTATGTGGACGATGGCACCATTATAGTGCAGTTGGACACATTCGAACGGAACCTTGTTAAGCTCAAAGGGGCCTACAAAGTTGTATTTGAGCTCACCCAGGCTATGGGTTTGGTTCTTGAACACAGCAAGTCAGAGGGATTCCACTTCTCTCAAAAACACGGCAATATCAACCCTGACATCGACCTTGGCTATGCCCCATATACTGGGGACACCCCCCTCCGCCCTGGCACCATTTGGCGCTACCTCGGATTCTTCTTTGACCATCCCCTCACATTCAGAGAGCACGTCAAATGATACACAAACAAAGCCCTCACCTCTGTAAAGGCTATGCTCTCCCTTGGCAACTTGGTGCGCAGACTTAGGCCCAAGCACAAACGAATGCTATACCAAGCCTGTGTTCTTCCCATTGCTACATATGGGAGCAGGCTTTGGATGTACGAAGGGGCCCGCATGGCAGGCCCTCTCGATAACCTCCGGAAGATGCAAAGACAAGCGTGCCTTTGGATCACTGGCGCCTTCAAGACATCCCCAAACGGGGCTGGCGAGACCCTCGCAGGCATACCCCCTATCCACCTCCATGTCAGAAAGCTGGTGGAAAGGAGTCATGTCTGCTCCCATGCGCTCCAGGCCTCACACGCCTTTCGACGCCTCATCGATGGGAACCACAAATTCTCTGTCAAGACCCTCAATGCCCGAAACCCAAGCCATAGGCTCGGTAAACTAGTATCACCCATCGTAGAGGCCTGGTCTAACCTTGGCCTCTCTTCCCTGGATCTGGACCCTGTCCACCCACTCAACCAACCAGGCATGCGCCCCAAGGACCTGTTCCCTGGTCACATTGTCTACGACATTGTCACCCCCCCACCTAAGGGCAGTGATCACCGCGAGGAATTCATGAAAGACCACACCACATCGCTGAAGAGCGCTGTCGATGAGGCCTCTCATTCCCCATGGAGCATCTGCATTATCACTGATGCATCCACCCCCCCTCCTCCCATGCAGTCAGTCGTGGTGTACCGTATCTGGCATGATGGAGATTTATATGAGGACTGGTTTGCTACCAGCCTATCTACAGTGGCTCAAAAAACTGCCCCAATGTTTGTACATTTTTGAAAGATCAATATGGTATGAAGTGCTGACATAAGCAGGGGACCTGGGGTAATTATGTAAGATACTATGACATCGTGGCTTTCCAATGGACCCTGGATCATGTGATTTGGATCAATATCCATTAAGCTATAAGCCAAACAAAATGGTTACTTATTGGGGCAGTTTTTTGACCCTTATCTTATTTTCCATTATTCTGGCATTTATGATCCAATGCAAGAACATTATGGACTGTGGGAAGAATAAACAATGTCATGTGACTTTATTTGTATCAATTTGACATGTTGGAATTGGTTCAATCATCTTCTTGACCTCTTACCACCATCATGAAAGCCATTTCTACTGCTCAGCACAATACTGTTGTTTCTCTCCTCAATGAGGGCTATTCTCAGCGTCAAATCAAGGAGAAAACTGGTCTAGGGAAGGGTACCATCAGTAGGATCAGCAAAGATGTGGATGGAAACAAAGAAAACAACCTTGGTGGCCGCCCCTCCAAGCTGTCTGTTCGTGACAAACAGTCAATTATTCGTCAAATCAAGTCAGGGAAGCTTGATAATGCAGTTCAGGCTACCCAATTCATCAATGGCATCATCCCCAATCCTGTCACACCCCAGACAGTCAGAAATGCACTCAAGGAAAATCAATTTTATGCTGCTACAAAGAGGAAAGCTCCTCTTCTCAAACGAGCCCATCGCATCCGGCGTCTCCAGTTTGCAAAATATCATGAAAGCTGGACTGTGGAGGACTGGAAAAGGGTTCTATGGACAGATGAGACCAAAATCAATAGGATTGGGTCAGATGGAAAGGTTTATGTCTGGAAACAAAGGGGAGAACCACCATCTGACAGAACAACATCACCTACTGTCAAACATGGAGGAGGAGGAAACCTCATGGTATGGGGTTGTATGGGGTGGAATGGAGTGGGAAAGCTCATAGAGGTGCAGGGGAACATGGACAAGGTTCAATACTGTGAAATTTTGGAGAGTGGAGTTCAGGAAAGTTTTGAGAAGTTGGAAATGGTGGATGGCGAGCACTACTTTCAGCAAGATAACGACCCCAAACACACATCTGGACTGGCCACACAGTGGTTTGAAGACAACAACATTCAAGTCCTTGGCTGGCCTGCCCAATCCCCTGACATGAATCCAATAGAACACCTTTGGGAACATCTCAAGCGCCGTCTTAAAGAATATCCGACACCACCCAAAGGAGTACATGAGTTGTGGGATAGATTGGCTGAAGAGTGGGGTGAAATTCCACCAGAGGTATGCCAAAACCTGATAGAAAGTATGCCCAGGCGGATACAAGCAGTTATAAAGGCAAAAGGTGGTCATACAAAGTATTAGATAGAAAATTAATAGAGGGTCAAAAAACTGCCCCAATGAGTAATCATTTTGTTTGGCCTATAGCTTAATGGGTTTTGATCCAAATCACATGATCCAGGGTCCATTGGAAAGCCACGATGTCATAGTATCTTACATAATTACCCCAGGTCCCCTGCTTATGTCAGCACTTCATACCATATTGATCTTTCAAAAATGTACAAATATTGGGGCAGTTTTTTGAGCCACTGTACGTCTGATGATGCCGAGCTGCAAGCGATTGTGGAAGGTGCCCAACAGGCAGCTGACATTGGACTAGAGGACATCCATGATGTCCATATCTTCTCTGACTCCATCAATGCCCTCAGGCATTCCCTCGATGTGTCGCACCACTCAGGTCAAGCATCAGCCCTCAAAGTGTGCAATGTGCTGCTGCCTTGGCTGCAGCTCCGCACCATCCACAAGATTCACCTCCACCATATTACAAGTGGTGTGGAGATTGAAGACCACCAACTGGCACACATCAGCACCGTCTCAACTCGTGTTGAGGCAGGTGGAGCGCCGGTTATATCTGCTGACTTTGCACGACGCGAAGCAGTTACACACATGCTTGACGGCTGGAAGTCTCTCTTCCAGTCCAAGAAGTACATTGGCTCCAATTTCCTGACGCTCTATGCGAAAAAGGACACCCCGCTCACTCCGACCCATGTAAACAATGGGCCGTGGATGCGCAAGACTGGTCACAGCCATGCTCTGACTGCCCGCTTGGTGCGACGCATCACCGGACACGCTCCAATTGGGGCGTTCCAATTGTGATTCTTCAAGGAAGAATCTGTCTCCTGTAGGTGCGGTGCTCCCTTGGAAACTGTACAACACGTCCTATTCGACTGTCCATGACACGGACAGGAAGACAAGCCCAGCCGCCAGCTGTGCTATGCGTGGCTGGTTGAATTCCTCTCGGAGAACGAAAGCGTTTTTATGCGTTCAATGTTCCCTAGTCCTAAACAGGCTAGGGGCGGTACTCAGTGTTCTAAGTGACGGCTATAGGGTGCTCCCTGCCCAAACATGCAAACCTGGATAATTGGTGGACTTGAAGCCACCACCTGCTGCGGAGCGCCGCAGCAGGGGGCCCACCCCCTGGCATAGATTGGCCCTTCCGGCCTGTGTACAACGAGCTCTGGCTCCATTCACTAGTCTGACCCCGGTCGGGCAAGCACCCTAGCCCTGCAGCGCTTTGTCTCCTGCCCCCTCTCCCCCCTTTCCCAATTACTACTTGTAGTGACCAGCACATGTATTATGTACAGTTGGTATATAAAATGTTGAACAAAAAAAAAAAAAAAAAAAAAAATCAGTTCTGCATATCCATTTGATAACTAGGGTTCAGAAAGAAACTCTGAGGTTAGTAACTAACAGGTTACTAATATGGCAGCTTTGGAGGGGGTTATTCACAGATGTTAATAACATGAATGTTAGTAACATGTTAAAATCTGTTAGAAATGTTATTAACACTGTTAATAATTGTTGAAATTGTTAAAAATTGTTGAAATTGTTAAAAAATCCCTCCCCCCAACCAATCCCAGTCAGGCCCTTCCCCTTATCTTCCTGCACTATATCTGGCCCTTTTACTTTCTTCTGAGTGATATTAGCCTCTCCTGAACTCTCTGAGAACATATTAACAAAATTTGGAGATGTAAGATCAGTCAAATAAGGTTTTTAGAGCTTGTAAGGCTATGCATGAGGCAGAAACCCATGATGATGATGTTAGGTCATAGTATTAGAGCAGTATGAGAAAAATTGTGATTTCCATAATTTTCCAATAATCTTTCAGAGGCTAGGTGAAAAATTTGGATCAAAATCACCCAAAGAGGCCCAAAACTGTTCAGATAAACTGAGCAAAAAGTGGGATTATGCCATTACCATGCAGTCCTGAGGTAGCAGTGTGTGGGGAAATGGTTAGTGATTCCAACGCTTCTTGATCTTTTACCACCACCATCTGACCGTGGGAATTCATCCCTCCTGCACTAGGTTGTCCCTAAACTACCTAACACCTCATCCCTAATCAAGATCGCCTTTCATCAGACCACTCTTTTGGCCTGGGCCACTATCCTTTTACACCATATCCATATTTTTAACTTATCAGAGCTGATCCTGACTATCTGCAGGGTCATCTCATCTTGCCTGTACTGGGGGCTTCACTAATCCGTTCACATCCACCTTATCAACTACCAGGCCACACGAGGACACCACAACTCTTGTACTCTGCTTCACACAGATCCTTAGGGAGTGTCACTGCCAACATTTTTGATGATTTTTTCGTACTTGCTTAACCACTACACCCAAATACAAAAGGAGGAAGGGGTCTGGCCCCCGATCAGCTACTGTCCCTGCACAGAGCACACCTCTTGGGGAGAATGCCAGGTTATTGTCCAATGGTGGGATTTGGCAGCCTCATTTTTGAGGGGAGTCATCGCTTTGGGAGAGTGGTGTGGAACAGGGGGGCAAGTAATAGGGGGACTCAGGAGAGGGGGAGCAGGTTTGAGGTATGGGTTGTTCATTTAGATTGGACATTTATCTTTGACACTGGGGGGGAGTAATGGGTTTCCAGGGGGGGAGTGGAACAGGGTACCAACGTGAAGGGAGGGGACCATGCCCCGACAAGCGAAGGCAAACCTTTAAGGCATTGGGAGGTTCAGACATGGTACAGTACAAACCGTTGGACTGCAGGTATCCTCAGTCTAGACCCGTAATATGACCTGGAGAGCAACTTAGAGTACAGCTCCACCCTGATGGCCCATTACAGATTACTTAGTGGTAATAGGTGTTTATGCCCGCATGTAGCTGGGTCAAACCCACATGCGCTTAATATTATTATATGAACCAAAAAAAAAAAAAAAATGGTTAGTGATTCGTCATCAATAGGAGTTAATATATTCCAACGATCTGTGAGACTGCTTTTTTAATTTGGTTATTAACAATATTTAACATACCCTTTTGAGCGAGTTAATAACTAATATGTTACTAACCTGTTAGAAACTACGATGTTAATAAATAGGGGGTTTCTTCCGGAACCCTATTGATAACATACTATTATTTCCGCCTCAGCTCTTCCCCCCAGTATCCAGGTTGTGGATCTGTAAGTCTTTCGACCGCATGGTTATGATTGGCAGTAACTAGGACTGGAAGCAGACAGGCTGACTTACAATTGCTTATCTACGGCATTTGCATCAGCATCCATTCTCTGCTTGAGTTGTTGTTCCACAGATAATACAGCAACTGCAAACCTCATAAACTTCTATTTCCCGGCTGCATGTACTTTGCAGCATCCGCCATGACCATCACGAAGCTCTGCGCATACTCAATCCTGGTGGCCCCGAATGTGCGCTTCCGAACATTGCATAGACGTACGACGTATTCCTCACCTTCAGACCACATGCCATACAGGAATTCCCAGTTTCATCATCAGTGGCACATCTAGCAATGATGTATACCCCAATATTTTCATTTTTTATCACTACTGTCGGGTTGGTCGGTGGGATTACGGTCGTACTTTTATATTAGATCAACAGTCCGGACGGATGACATTACTTCGTAGTAGATCTGAGGCGCAACGTTATCACTCGTGTCACTGAAGGGCATCAAGAGCGGGAATGGATCTCTTAGCCTGAGTTAGGGTCTTAATCTGTTAACCTACAAAGTCGCTGTCTAGACTTTCTGACGAGCCTTCGCCTCGAGTAGGTCGAATTGTTTCCGGTGAAGGGCTTTGAGGTCAATAGAGCCGATCGGGCCATACACGAATAATGTCCGCAAGACGCAGTCAAGGCTCATGTGCTCAGCTGCCTCGAACTAGCGCCAGACAAGTATGTCCCGATGGACGGGCTGAAGGGAAGTACGATAATAGTTATACAAGAAAATAAATTATCACGATACCAACTGTGGACGTCTATCGTCCTCCCTTGATCAGACGTGCACCCGTAATCTCATCTCTACTTGGATCATATTCTAAATCCATCGGATCCGCGTCGACTTTGGATGGCGAGGATCCCTTGACGGGGGTATCACCACATCCACAGTCATATTCATCGTCGAGATGTGCGCAATCAAATTCGGACTTCTTCAGCCGCTTGTTCACTTCGTTGTGAACGGAGCAAAGCCTACAGGGGATGATGTTGAGTTGAAGTATGATTGTTAGTTTTAATCAGGTTCGACAAACCAGAGAGCAGCCGAACGACGAGATGATGTCTGCAAGGATCGGCTAACATGACATTTGGGGCGCAAAGATAGAATCAAAAACTCACCTGTGGCGGAAACTCCTTTAACAGGGTCTGGAACTCCTCAGCACATTCACCACAAGGGTAAAGTCGTGATGTGAGGTGGAAGTAGGAACTCAGTGCAGTGCGTTCGTCAGGCGTTGGATTCTAGGTAGGTATGTTTTATCTGCTAGGTTGTACGGAGGTTTGGGAAGCATACATACCTCAGGGAACCGGAGTGTCATCGTATGCCTGAAGAATGTGGAAATGAGCGTACAAGAATAGACGACCGAGCCAGTCTTCGCACATCAGTTTCCACGTTGCACGACCAAGAGCAGCTCTACCAGCCTTGTAAGATTCACTAGATATCTTAGGGAACAGATAAGAGACCGACTTTGCTGTTTCATTCCCCAACTTCGACATGATCACGCCTCCCTTTACACCTCCGATTGGCGGCGTATTCACGAGTTTCGTGCCTGGGTGCTGTGTAGATTTTTCTTGTGGACTCCCGTTAAGGAGGTGACCCGACCATGGTTCCATATATGCTCTTGAAGGCGGATGAACGAGAACAAGCATCGCCAGGACAAACTGAAATGGCCAGAAATATTAGCGGAGTACTGATGGAGGGTTACGGGTATCGAACCAGAAGAGTTATAACGGCAAAGAAGGATTTCGCAAAACGGGATATCATTTTTGGGTATCGTTAGCTGCAGCTCAGCCTCCCAAAAGCCCTGATAGTAACAGTCGTGTACTTAAGAAGGTGACCAAGTGGTGAGTTGACAAGAGTTTGTGCCAGTCACGTGGACCTCCATATGCCTCCGCTCCGTCGCCGAAATCCGAACTCCCCGAGCTCTCACCATGATGCAACATATACGGTTTTGAACTGATCTTTCATTGTTTTTATGTTCTTAACAGTTATCTTTGGTAGGTGTGCTATCTTATTCTCATAACTGCATCTCGTCTGAAGTACTATGGGTGTAATATTCACTCTAACTGCGGGTCTTCTCAACAGCCTCTCACTATTATCTACACCCTCCAAAATCGGACTGAATACGATGCACTGCTCGCGTTTTGGTCCTCTGTGAGAGCATGAATGTGTCTCTAGGCCCAAGCTCGCGGAGATACGTACCTAGTATCATGACGGGGGTGCCAAGGACACAAGTGCCAAGGCAAGCCCGTTCGGTCCTGGCACCGCCTCCCCGCAGCCCCCCCCTCTCGATAGCTGGCATTAAGTATTGACTAGAGACCTTCAAGCATTTGGATCGATTGTACTGCGCACCGTTTATTCACAATGATCTTGGACACAGAAACCGTGTCTATGCTAACGCTGGTTCCCCCACGACAAATCCCTCGCAACTTGATCCGACTCAACTACCTCTCACTCGCACTCTCGACATTTATCTTTGTCCTTGCTCTAATCAACATCGTGCGCAATCCCCCGCTGTCTCTGCCGAATGTGGTCGCATTCGCACTCACAATTCCCTACAATGCCACAACCATTGTTGTGGCGCGCCGACACGTACGCCAACCAACCGTTACGCCCCCACTTTCCCCTACGACCTGGAAGGGCCTGATTTTCGCCTGCTTACTGGTAGGCCTATGGATATACGGACTAGTCGTAGATATACTGCATCTATCAAAGTCACTCGGAACGCCGATGTGTACAGTCCCCATAGACGACGACGAGAACAACGAATTCTCTCCCGCCCCCTGCGGGCGACGGGCAAAATCAATGACGATGCCCTTTTTTATTGTTTTGACTGCTGCTGGAGCGATACAAGTACTTCTCATGTCCGCCATTGTCGTTATATGCGCACGAGAAAAGAGGGCGGTGATCCTAGCATCGCGCGTTCGACAACCAAGACCCAAGGCGTAATGCACAGAGGTATATATCTCTCTGGCGCACTTTATAAATAAATCCACAAAATCTGATAGCTCCCCTAAATTTAGACCATATTTATCTTATCTTACGGCCACGTCGTCATAATTCTAAAGAACCAAATCCGATCCGCATGTTGACGCCCCATCCTCCTTCGGGTTAGGCTTTCCCCAACAAACACACAATTCAGACGCCTCCCTCGTCACAATGGCATCCCACAAGCCCATTCTCTTCGGAAGTGTGTGGGGAGGAGATGCCCAAAAACGAGCATCACCTGGCTCGACGAGTACGTACCAAAGGAGACGCTCGAGTTCATTGGAGCGACATTCCTCCTGCCTGAATGTCTTTTGACCCACCCATTTGTACTTTTCTGGCTGTCCATGTATATCTGGACACTCGAATTACACGCCCATCTGTCGTCAAACAGCAAATTACTCGATCGCTGTGGGAAAGTTTCCCTTTACCGTCAACTTTTTCTGTAGCGATGACGTTAGGGTAACCCCCCCAGCCTTGAGGCGTTCTGCATGGGGAAGCTAGTCGACAACATTCAAACTCGGTTCAGGGTGTGCACATGTTCACAGGAGACGGCATCAGAGACATCGTGAGTAGAAAGAAGGCGGTGTTTCAGAGGTCCCCCCCTCCCAAGAATATATTGACTGCACTTGAAATACCGTCGTGTCTGACCGCAAGGTTGTGATAAGGATATGGGCCCACCATGACTACGGAAATTTTCGTTGACCGGACGTTCCATGGTTATCGGGATTGAATGTGTCCACGATATAGTTACGGTCATGTTCGGAGTCCCGACATATTGAATGTCAGCATTCACCACATCAACATGACAATTCAGACAAGTCAACTTCTATCCGGCCTCTGACATTTCAAATTTTTCAACCTGACACTGCAATGTCCGAAAGGCAATGTCTTCGTACAATAATTTTAATTTTTCCTAGGCCTGGTATTCTACCACTCCCACTATACTACTACTGCCCTACGAGAAAAAGGGGCCATACATGAGAGTAAAAAGAAGAAAGAAAAAAAAGAAAAAATATATGATGTGAAAGATGATACTCTATGTATTGAGCAGGCAGACCAGATCAACGCGAGACGGAGATATCAATGTACGTTCTTGAAGGGCATCGGATTTGTTTCCCACAAACAAAGTATGGACGGCATGGAAGGCGGGGAGAGGAAAGAACGACAAGGGAAGTTAAGGTTTAAGAAGGAGCGGACGTCATCTCGAAGTATATCGACCCTGAGACCAGAGAGAACAGAAAAAAGGGGCGTAGGGAATGGGAGTTTTGTATACCACAAGAAATTCATTCCGGTGGCCCTTATGAGGGTATACCGCCTGGGGGGATGGGAAGGAAGGGCTGACGACGCCAGTCGGCCGCTACGAGCAATTCTTTAAGTATACGACATACGGGTAAAAGGAACCAACATACTGTGCTGGTGTACCCAATTTCCCCACCAGTTCAAAGATATCGAGCCGTTCCTAGGGAACTGCAGGCTAAAGAAAATGAAGATGAGAGAAATAACCGTTCCTACAACCAGCCGCCATCAGTTCCCAGCCGAGACGAAAACAAGAAAAAAACACCAGCAACACTAACCGCTATCCAACGCAGCACTAGCAACATAATTAAATTTGCTCCACCATGGAAAATTCTTCTTTCTAATGAGGTACTGGAACACAAACCCAACCGCAAACCACGACGAGTAGTTGATGCCCGTCGCAGGGGGGATGGACGACACGCCGTTGAGGATGACGGGCGTGCTGACGTACTTGATCCACGAATTGGGGTAGCGCCGCTGCCAGAACCAGAACGGGAATGGCAATATCGCCCCCGCAATGATGGCGTAAAGGTGGGGGTGGTATATCGACCCGGTGCCGAACTGCCTGCTAGGCCCGATGAGGCCCCTATCATACCGCACGTCAATGATCCGCAGAGAGAGGAAATAGGGGCGAAGGAACTACGTACCAGACGGCCGAAGCAGTGAAGAACACTTGGTTGTGGGGACACGTCAGCTGGCTCTTCTGATCGGGCGAGCAGATGTCGTGAACGTTGTCGAATATCCAAGTTTTCACGCCGACTTGGACAAAGGCGGCGAGAATGGTGGCGACTAGTTGGACTATTTGGGGGAAGGTTAGCCGCGGATCACAGTGCGCAAACAGTGAGCCCTACCCAAGAATGTAGCCCGGGGTGGAACCTTGATGTAGTGACCCAATTTCAAATCTTGGACAAACGACGTCGCCTCTGTGAGGGTCTGGACGGAGTAAGCTTTGAAGACCTGTTCCGCGAAATTAGAGTGGCTTCCTCGTGGATAAACAGCGGATATACCATGTTCGCCAAAGGGTTTCCAGGCAACAGTGTACCAGGAATGATTTGGGCAAGGAGGTTCAACGTTATCTACAAAGTTCATACATCAGCCCAGCTCTCATATCGACGCAGGAAAGACTACTTACGCCTTGCCCCGTCATGGCATAGATAAATCCAGAAGGCAGGATGTAGATAATGGGCAGCAGAACCGCAAGGACCAAAGACCACACCGGAACCTCCGTCCTCCAAACCTACAAACCCAAATGATGAGAAATCACACATCACCCAACACGCCGCAACTTTACCTCCACAGCGACGACCGCCAAGCTGAAGAACACGCAGAACGCACTGGCGTACCACCAATCCGGCACCTCGGGATAGTTCCTCATGAGCTTCGCGTGGATATCATCGCGCTCAATGCGCATCTTCTTGAGACCGTTGAGCAGACTGCGTCCATGGTATAAGAGGGTGTGCACAATGACACACGTGCTCAGCGCGAACGCGAGGAGGTACGTCATGGCGTAGGTAGCGGGCAGGAAAAGCGGTGAATATTTATCATAAGCCACCTTGTCGAAGCGGTCTTCCTGCGTCAGCACGCGGGTGATGTTATACACATCACCGTGTCGGTCATACGGCTCGTTGGCAGAGATGGGGAAGTATCCGAGTTTCCACGACTGGCGGGGATGCTCGTCAGAACACAGGTACCGGGAGGACTGCAGAAAAAGACATAGATCACATACGTTCGTGTAGTAGAGGATTGGCGTCAATATCCAATAGAATACCACGAAGCCCAAGAAAATATGGACCTCTGCCCACCAGGGCACTACGTATCCGCTTTAGTATTGTCCATGTGGGAGGGGGAGAGATATAGGGATATGCATACCCATCAGGGGACTTCCGATCCAGCTGATCTGTGTCCAGTCGAAAGTCAGGATGCTGAACCCAAGCCCAGAATGGACACCAAATATCTGGTTTATGGGCACGTTGTCTGGCGCCGCCCAGCAGATAAAGGAGAACACCGACAACGCCTGGAAGATGAATCCTAAAAGCGCACCGGTACCGCTCAGCTGACTATTCGCAGGCTACGAAAGAGGGGCTTACCGGGCAGGAAAAAGAAGAAGAAGCTACCAATCATCACGATCATGAAAAATCTGTATCTCGTCATTCCCTTTCCGTGCGTGGTTCCGCCCATGCCCACACCATCATCCTCGTCCTCCGCGTGAAGCGTGTTCAACAGGGTGCACGCAACCAGATTCTGCGGCCATACCATACTCGCGGGCCATACCAAGAAGCGGCGGCAGAGCCCAGCGAGGCCAAAGCCCGTCAACTGCGTTGCGAGGACCAGGACAAGAGAGAACCAGTATCCGAGCTTGAGGTCGTAGAACATTTCGCTGACGACGACGGCGTTGAGGGCGTAGGGATTCCCGACAGCTACGTTGGCCATGATAAATACAAGGACGTGCTCTTTGATGTTCCACGGTCCTGGGTTGAGAGAAAATTCAAAGGGGCGGGGATAGGTAAGCGGCCGAAGAAAGTTGATGAGGGCGAGCATAGGCCGCGAAGTAGTCGTCGAGGGCGCAGGGAGGAGGGCAGAGGGTAGATAGGGCATAGGGATGCGATAAGTCGTTATAGGGAGCGTGAAGGCTAACAATTTGCCAAAGGGGTATGATATAAGGAGGAGAGCGAGGGGGACCACGGTCGGGGCGGGGGAGCGGAAATTGAAGAAGACATTCATGCCACTAACAGAAAATTAGCTGCTGAAGCCATTGGAAGGGCGATTCCCTACCTGCTAATCATGCAGAGCAAGAGGCCTACAAACCACATTCGAATGGTCAATGCAGGCATGTCTGGGTCGTCGATGTTGGATACCGAGGCACGGACTTCCGGGAACGGGCTGTCCTCGTCGTCTATTGCATCGAAGTCAAAGTCCATTCTAGGGAAAGACGGAGTGGAGGAGGGGGGGTAAGAGCAGGTTAGTGGGGGGGATGGAGACGACATGAGGGAGGACAAGAAAGAACAGGGAGACTTGACAGAGGGCCTTGTCATGCTCACGTCCTGGTGGATCCCTTGGGTATGCAGCCGCAAATGATTCGCCAGACGTAAGTGTGTCCACTGCAAGTGCATGAAAGAAGACCAGAAGTCGGCGGAGAATGGTAACTCAAAAGGCACATCGAGCACTCTGACAGCGACAGGAAAGGTGACAGGTGGCTCAAAACGAGAAACACTCACTTTATCGACCCCTCTCTACTGGTATCATCATCGTCGACCATACTGTGCGTGATGCTCATGGACTCGGTGATGGAAGAGTCGTTGCGCTTGAGATGGCTCCGTCTCCCGATTGCAGACTCCACATCATCTCCTTTTTCACTTGCAGGACTCGCCTGGCCACCACTGGGCAACGACACCCGCACTTCGCGAGATTCCGCGGTGTTTGGGGCCTGGGAGACGGCTGTACTCGCCGATGTGTTTATTCGGCGCAGTCGGTAAAGGTTATCCCCCGTGTTATGGTTGTGGTTGTTCGAGTCGGTCGAGGGCGGTGTCTGGGGTGGTGGTTGAAAGTAGTGAAAATGGGGGGTTGACGGGCCGACACCTGAAATGGAGTCGGCGGGGTAGCGGGCGTATGGATCGAAGGTGGGCGAGGGGTATGATAATGGGGGTGAATGGACAGAATTGGCAAATATGGGGTCGTCCGAATGAAAGTCCAGGGGGTGATTGTGTGGATAGTCGTGGTGTAGTTGCTGCTGCCGCTGCTGCTCCAGTTCTGCGGTGGTAGGGGGGAGAAAAGCAAAGACATCCTCATCCTCTGACTCTTCCTCTTCCTCCTCTAGTTCGTAGTCCGGTCCATATGTGTATCGGGGGTCTCTGTGGCCGTAGAGATCGCCCTGGCCTGTGGCTGTCGTTGGGCGGGGGCCGTTTGATGTGAAAGGCCTCGACGAGCCAGCGGTGGACAGCGGGCGCCGTGCCATAACAGGGGCTTAATTGGACGACGAGGGGGATAAATCCAGCAGGATTTAGCGGAGAGGGGGCGGTGGGGGGGGGGGAGGGAGTCGGAAAGAGCAGTGGTGGTGTCGCAGAGAGCTGGGAACGGAAAGTTGAGCTGGGAATTTAGTAACCCACCCAATCATTTACTTTCCAGGCACATCAAGTGCCTGACCACGAATGGCATTTCCTTTCTCAACAATCCATTTCCCCCCATTCTATCCTTCATTGGACACTCTTATGTACTACTACATTTGACCACTCTTTTTCCGGGGAGGGGACCTCGAACCAAGTCGATGCATATGGAAAACAATCCAACACTCCCAACCCAACACCGATTTGCTGTGTACTGATTTGATATATACCTATAATCACCACCCCGTTTGCCTGTCGAAGCTGTGCCTCGCGCTGCGTGCTGGGCGGTATCGACCGATGAATCATGACTGCCTCCGTGAACAATCCCTTTTTTCACTATCGATCGTCCCAGGCACTCTGAGCATGTTCCGATCCCAATGAAATTCTAATCCTGGTCGCTTCCTATTATTCCTCCACGGCTAATTTTATCACATCTCACAGGCACCTCAAAACCACCACGACTGCGGTGCATGCTGCTCTCGTATACACAGGCTTCCTTATCCATCGATATCTGTCATCCATTTAATTGTCCATCGCCTATACGCAACCACACCCAGCCCTGTCCACATCGTCGCCCCCCCAAGGTCCACCGCGAGATGGTTTGTGGCGGTCTTCCCTGTTCCTCCGACTCTTTCACAACGTCACCGATTCCACGCACCAGTTCCTGTCACCCATAATTTCTTTAAACTTTCAGGGAATGAAATTACGATATTAAACGGGATTGGTGGCCTAGGTTTAAGGAACGACCCATACCGATTGGACGCCGCTAATACTATTAGATGTCGCCTATTCCGCCCAATCATGGGTCGACCTCGATGGGCCTGTCTCAGCACCAGCAGTTTTTCCATTGGTGGGTTCCATATGATTGCAGGGCCAAGCAATTCGAGCCCATTCCACAACTGCTACATGGGCACCTCGGATACCCACATCTCTCCGTACCCGACTTCATGCTGCCCCGGTTGCAGTTGCTATAACGCCTTGACAAGCCCAAGCCCAAGCATCCAACCGAACACCCATCAATATTCGTCCCCCCTCCCCCATCTTCCCTCTGGGGGTCCAAACACCGCAACAACCCTGCTTCATTCCACTACCTTGCCCGCCCTCCCTTCCCCTGATCGTGATATACTTCATCCCCCGAATCATCGATCTCGTTTCTCAAACAAAAATCGCGAAACACAACCGCCCCCAACTCCGCTATTCGACCCACCACCTCCATTAGCCGACCACCGCACCACCGGATGCTTTTAGGGCTCGTACGCGTGTATTATTCCGATGCATGCCCGAACCTGGGTTACTTCCACGATGATATATATAACCCATATCCCTCGCCTCCGAGGCGGATCCCTCCTTGGGAACCAACAGCCCGGTCCATTTTGGAAAAAAAAAAATCGTGGCATGCTTTATGTTGTTTTGACAGGATGCTGGTATACAAAATATATCTATATCCCGACGTCCCCTTCTTACCCGATGTCACCCGGATGCTAAAATGCCAAACTCAAATCCACATTTCAGTGCCATAACCGTCACCATGCCACGCATCGAACAATCGAGTGGCCACATTGGGTTCCCCCAATTACGAACTCTCTATTTCATGAAACGGAACTTCGTGTTCACGCCGTGAAATGAGGAATGTATAAATGACTATTACTGTGGGTATGTTTACATAGTCCTTATTGCGCGACGCGGCGAGGTGCATGCATTAGATCTTCATACGCATATGCGAATTCCGGACCCAACAGAGCCTAAAACCACCCCCGGCCCCGAGGAGAACGTGCCCTCTCGCCCCATAGGCGAGTACTGGGCGCGGATGCAAAGCGCTGAGCAGACAAACCGCCTCAAGCTGTGCTGTGTCAACCCAGCACACACCGCATTCTGGACGCCTCTGGGCTGGGTGCTGGGTGGCTGGAGGCGCGCACGAATCAATCATGATCTGTCAATGACTCTCCAATAATCGGCGTAAAAATACGATAAGAAATCGATGTCTTTTTCGTTTGGACTATCTGATATAGATATCGATTTTCCGATTCAGTGGCAGCGGTGGAGTGACAATTGTCTGAACCCGACCGGCGACCATAAATGTCGAGTCACGGGAGAGTCATCGTTTTGCGACATCCCCATTAATGTGAAAATGGGACGACTCGAAGCTCGACACGGAAATTATTCATATTTGTGGAGGTCTATAAAAGGACAGTGTATGTTTGAGGACATGTAAAGTGAGTCTGTTGTTTGATATTATGCGATGCATGTATACATCGAATCTTCATACCGTAATAATGAACAAGTCGATCCGTTGCAAAGAAAAGAATTACCTCTTTTGAACATATAAAATGGTTTGACTGACTTGTGTATTCCATGTCGAGTCTACAATCTTGCATGCAATGTCGTCCCTTCCGTTGTCACAGTCCACGCGTGCGCCCCAGCCATCTGATTGGCCAGCGTAAACGTAATTGAACCTCGAACAGAAGGGGTCATACATCCCACAGTACTTTCGGGGGTTATGGCGAAGCTGTCAGGCATCTCGATCCTCACGCACCTATAGCAAAGAGGGATTCTGTTCCAATAAGCGATGAGGTACACTGAGGTACGTGTACATGAAGCCTTGATTTGCAGGCCCTGCGAGTGCGAGGACCGGACACAAGGACTCACCCCTGGATATGATTCGACAGGGCTTGAGGCAGTAACGGGCATGACCTTGTCATGTATGTGATCGAGTGTATGCTAGTTATTATGACTACGATGACGGAGACGTAGAGAATTGGCTACAGAGTTGAGTGT
The DNA here is from genome assembly GCA_013420905.1 of Collybia mongolica. Lineage (NCBI taxonomy): Eukaryota > Fungi > Basidiomycota > Agaricomycetes > Agaricales > Clitocybaceae > Collybia > Collybia mongolica. The sequence goes on from JAAXNY010000004.1 coordinate 3,923,433, forward strand.
TGTGTAGCACAACCAACCTCGGAATCGCTGGCCAACTGGTTCTGGTTTTCGTAGGCCTTTCCGAGCTCACATATCCATATCTGAGGGTCCGGATGCCCGACTTACCGCAGAATTATCCTGTATAGATTGGTCCTGAAGGTTAAATCTTTCAGCATATTAAGAGCAAAGTTCAAGAGGTGAGACAACGCAACTGAGGTCGGGCAGTGAAAACGCTGTTCTTCCCCAATCCGTGCTTCAAGTGCCCTTTCAAAAAGGATGTAGTGCCCTAATTACGTGGACTTCAGTGTAGCTCAGCGTCCACATCATCGAGGTTTCTTCGATTTTCGAGTTGCCTAGAGTCCCTGGTTGCACAGACGCTATTTGGAATGTTGAGAATTAAACCATATATACATCAACTCCTTGGTTCAGATGCACATAAGAAAGAGAATAAGCAGCAGCAACGGTTCGATTGCGAGGCCGGTGTGAACGGCACGCGTGATGGAAGAAAGAAAAAAGATATCTTCAGCCACAGGCGCGTTGCACCGCACCGCGACATTATCGAAGCCGACTTTGCTCCCTGAAAAAAAAAAAATGGTACATTCCCGCTGTCTTCACATCCACCCCAATCCACTAATCCAAAACCGTCCCAGCTCCCTCTATCCCTCCTCAATGCTGCACAAAACAAACCGATGGTCAGTGCCCCTCCCAATCTCCCAATCAACGCCCGATACTCAAACCACCCCCGATTCCCCCAAGTTGGTCGAACTCAAAAACGGCGAGACGTTCAACGGCCATCTCGTGAACTGCGACAACTTCATGAACATCACGCTGCGGGAGGTGTACCAGACGTCCGCAGATGGCGAGCGGTTCTGGAAACTGAAGGAATGCTACATCCGGGGGAGCACGGTGTGTTTTGCCACAGATCTCGGGCCTTTTGCAACTGATATTCGCCCGTCTCCTTGATAGATAAAGTACTTGCGTGTACCGGATACACTTTTGGACGCTGTGAAGGATGAGCAGAACAGGGCGAGAGATATGGGTCGGGGGACACGAGGCGCCCATAATGCTGGCCGCGGCGGTGCGTCCTCCCAACATCAAAAGTTACCCTATGCTTATACTTTCATCTTTTGCTTACAGGACGAGGAGTACCACCGCGAGGTACGTATATTCTATGTTGGATTGTGGCGCAAGTCTTATGTTCTTATCAGGACGCGGAGGGCGTGGAGGGCCTATGCGTGGTGGCAGAGGACGCGGTCGTGGGGCTTGATGTTTTGATACGGGACGATTCCATTGCTACGGGGTGAGCTTGTACTGATATTGCTGTGGCGCCGCTATTGTGTGACTTGTTGAGTGAAATGACGCTTACTGAGGACGATTATGATGTCTCATCGGTTCTAATTCCAAACACAATGATCCTACAGCCAATAGATAGACCCGCTATATGTGCTACTCGAGATAATTTATACATGGATAGGGCGATCTATATCTGCCATTTGTCCTCCGCAACGTCCGCCAAAACCTGAAATTCTAAAGCGGACTCCTGGCCGTCCTCCAGGGACTCTCTGAGGATCCACTTTCCCTGAAAAAAGCGCAAAAAATCAACACTGGCCATATCTGATCTGGATAAAGATATACCGTATACAGTGCGAGACCGAATGCAATGACCCGCAACCGAGGATGTTCATTTCGTAGCATGAGATCTCTTGCGTGTTGAAGGGTGAATTGGTGGAGAGGATCAGTGCCATGATACCTCGGTATCCATTGCACGTGAAGCCTTAAAGTCCGGAGATTACTTGCTTTCGATATCGAGTTGACAATTGATTCCTAGAAGTAGAGTCAAAACCCATGCTCTTTGCGATGTGTTATGTTCTAACTCACTATATCAGGACTTGCAACTGAGCACACCAACGTTTCAAGTTTCGGGAACTTGGAGCAGAGGCATGCTATGTCCTCCAATGTGAGCTGTGTGTCTCCCACCATGAAGTGTTTTAGGGTCTCCCCGTGCACGTGTGCAAGATCAAGAATGAACCATCTTGGAATTGTTGTATGAGATAGGTTGGTCGTGAAAGCATGTAACTTGAAGGTCTCGAGGCCAGGTTGTGGCACTAGTTCACGAATCCAACTCCACAATTTTTGAGGACCAAGACTATCAATCGAACTCGTCCGGACTGTCAGCCGGCGGAGCGCTGGTAGAGGTGGTGTTGGGAGGGGGCCATTCAAAAATGACCGGTTTGCACGGGTGTAATGCGCTCCTGGATATTCTGTATCAAGGGACCGGAGATCAAGGAGATAGGTGAGGATCGTCGGAATTGCAGTGGCCGGGGCACCCTTAAGGCGCAAATCTTTCAGCTTCGGGAGCTGGGACAGCACTGAAATAAGGATTGTGGGTGGGACGCCTGAGCATCTCTAAAGCGAAATGACAATCAACACGTACGCTCAGAGCATGGATATGAAAATAGACTGACGCCGAGTTCGAGGTGAGTAAGCGTGTCGCCGAGGGATTCGGACCATCCTTGAAGGACACGCGGCGGTCCTTCCATGCACCAAACGGAGATCTTCCGCAGGCCGGTAAGGGTGATGAGCTCTGACCATACCACTTCGCCAAGGTCACTGTGCGTGCGGATTGTGATCTCGCGAAGAGGATGGGGGCGAACAACTGCGAGAAATGAAAGGAGGATTGTGTGTGAGGTCGAGCTGTCGTCGATCCATATTATCGACTCAAGGTTTTTGCAGAGCGCGAGGGCCTTTAGCGTGTCTTCGGTGATATGAGGATATCGAACAAGGGCTGTGCGGTGCACGCCACCTAAGAATAAGCAAAAATATAAGCCATGGTGACGGAAGGCGCCCGAACTAGATGTTTTGCCTCCATAGAACGGGGGAACTCACCAGTTTCTGTGACATGACGGACGTATTGTGCAAAATCAGGCCTTTTGAGGAGTGTAGCAGAAGGGTGGTGGACAATCGACTAGAGAGAAGTTCAAATAGATGAGCGCTGAGTCACGGGCTGAAAAAGTGAAAGCAGATTTTGGAATCAACGAGCCACCCCTTGAATTCTATCTTAGGCCAGCAAAGGTCGCACGCCAAAGGCACATACACCCCAGTTGACATCGTGTGCCGCAATACATCGAGGGCGTGCTGAGATCGCTTCGGGAAGAAGCACTCGTAATGATATGCTCACTTTTGATACGACCCGGGAATCAAGCGTTCGGTATAACAGCGGCGTAGCCACCCTATTGAAGACTTTGCTCACGAGCGCGCAAGCATGCCAGTCTCTACGATCTGACAGCTGAGCTAGGATTGGTGGCAGGATATCATATGGCAGGTCCTGGGCCAGGGGTCTCCTGAAAATGGGAGGTTTGGAACGACGAATCATAAGAACAATGAACTTGAAGACCGAGACACAAAAAAAAGACACACATTGTACTGAATGGATGACTTTATACCATCAAACCCTGCGCTGGAAAATGGAGCACGAATTTGAAAACGTTGACCGAGAACACCGATCTCTCATCATTATCAAGGGTACCAATTGAGTTCTCGGCAGTTTTGAAACTAGCTTGTAATCGGAACTTCGGAACGGCTCATCCATCTTATCTTCTCAACAAAGTTTGCTGATCGTTCTCGACTTTACCACCAACAATCATGTTCTATATCATTGGACTCGGTCTATCTGACGAAAAGGATGTCACTTTACGTGGACTTGAAGTAATTTATATATTCATCCCTTCACAAGCTTCCTGACCACCATGTGTCTCTCAGGCCATCAAGAACTCGTCGCGTGTCTATTTGGAAGCCTACACAAGCATTCTCATGATTCAGAAGGAGCGTCTGGTTCGTCACACAGTACGTCAAGCCATATCACTGGACTAACCTATCCACACCGAAAGGAGGCATTTTACGGCAAAGAGCTAATACTGGCTGATCGTGACATGGTGGAAACACAGAGTGACGAGATTCTCAACAACGCAGCAAACGAAGATGTTTCTCTTCTCGTGGTCGGCGATCCATTTGGGTAATACATCAATTGACCTCACTCGTGCTCTAAGCAACTTGTATTCCAGCGCCACAACACATACGGATATCATCTTGCGCGCACGGGCGTTCAAAATACCGACCCGGGTGGTCCACAACGCATCGATCATGAACGCCGTTGGGGCATGTGGTCTCCAACTATATAGTTTCGGGCAAACCGTATCCCTCGTCTTCTTTACCGACACGTGGAAGCCCGATAGCTTTTACGGTCGAATAAAGGAGAACGCTGATCTTGGACTTCATACCTTGGTGTTACTCGATATTAAAGTCAAGGAACAGAGCGAGGAGAACTTAGCAAGGCAAGCCCATTTACATTTTTCCGTATACACCCGACTCATTTTGTGATCCTCACAGGGGCCGCAAAATCTACGAACCTCCCCGGTATATGTCCATTCCCACAGCTGTCTCTCAACTCGTGGAAATTGAATCGCTCAGAGCTACGGGCGTCTTGGATCCGAATAGGACGCTTGCCGTTGCACTGTCTCGTGTAGGGGGCGGCGATGAAAATCAACGAATAGTCGCTGGCACACTTGCAGAACTGCTGGGGCATCCTGACGAAGCGTTTGGCGAGCCCCTGCATAGTTTAGTGATCGTCGGTAAACGATTACACCACCTGGAGGTCGATTATGCAGAAGAGTTTGCGATCAACCGGGAAACTTGGAGAACAATCGCCAGGGATGTTTACGGCTGTGCTTTGGATTGAAATAATGATTTCAGACTCGTTCATCGAAGACGCCTCTCCTTTCAACACATAAAGACAAAAAGATATAAAACAGTCTATGCGAGGTATCTCCAGACTCCCTTTAAACTACTGAACATCTTATTGCTGTCAGACCCTAGATGTAACTCCACTAGGGTGTCGCGCGTCCGGGCCACCTAAAATGTCAAATAAGCATCAAGGCCTTGGCCAGGCACTGCAGGCCTACCTTGGATAGAGTGAGCATTCCCTAACTGTGTACCTATCAGCGAGCCACGCGAGGAACCGCTGTGACGAAGTTTATATTAATACGATCCGTGCACCCTACTCTCAGGAGATCACGAACCTCCACTCCTAATCCGTATCCACCATGCTCACAAGTCCCATATTTCCGCTGATCCGTGAACCAATAGTATGGCTCGGGGTCTATACCTTCACGCTTATAAGCCGCAAGCAGCTCCGCCATGTCCGCGATCCTCATGGAGCCACCTATGAGATGAGCAAGCTTAACGAACAGGCCCCACGATCGGTTCTGGGAAATTACGCGCACCCACGATCTCTCCAACGTTCGGCATCAATAGATCGCAGCTCTCGGTGAATGTCATTTTACCATCCCCGCCGGGGATCTTCTTCATGTAGAAGGCCTTGAGTTCCGCAGGGAAACCGTGCAAGAACACGGGCGTTCCGATAATGTCCGTCATTTGCCTCTCGGCGGCCTCAGCAATGTCGTCCCCGACTTTGTGATCGACCATCTTGACTTGTCCTTGTTCATCTTTGATCGCGTTCCCTTCAGCGTCCTCAGCGGGGTGCTGAATGCCGTGTTCGTTGAGCCATTTGATCGCATCCACATAGGAAAGTCTAAGGAATGGCCTGGCGGGAGGTTCAAATTTAGGGTTGAGTTGCTTGACAAGAGCCGCTGATGCGGGGTTGGCAAGGAGGATATCAACAGTTTTGCAGATCTGAAGGGACTAAGTCAAGGATCTGTGTGGGTATGACGTATCCGGGATCACGAACAATGTTCTCAATGTTATCCATAAGATCGTCGAATGTGATGAAGGCTAGCTCCGCTTCCATGTGGGTATATTCGCTGAGATGGCGTCTCGTGTGGCTGTGAACATGATCAATAGGGATATACAGAAAAACGTTAGAGGCCAAAAAACCTGTTCTCTGCTCTGAAGCTTTCCTGGACGCAAAAAACATCTCCCAAGCTGGGAAGACACGTCTCTAGGTATAATTGGGAACTCTGTGTTAAGAATGCGTTCTGGCCATAGTAATCGAGCTTGAAGAGCGTCGCGCCGCCCTCGACCTGCGTTTGCACCAGGCACGGAGGTGTTACTTCCATGATGCTATAGAAAGTCATGGCCTCGCGGAAAGCCGACATAAGATAAGCCCGCAATCTGAGCACGCTGGATGCCGTCTCGCCTCGAAGGACGAGATGACGCAAATCGGCTTGAATAGATGGGTCTGATTTCTATGATTCGGTAAGTATAATACACAAACAGTTAGAAAAACTGTACGAGCCTCGTTTAACCGGTTAGTGAATGCATCATCGGCTCCTGGTGCGCTACCCAAAACCTTCCAATAGTCAACAATAAGTTCGTGCCCCCCTGGCGCCGTTTTTCCTTCGGGGACGGCTTGGAGCGTTCCAACTACCTCTAAAGATGATTCTAGGTTGAGTGTTAAGGCTTGATATGTTGAAGCCTAGACAACACTTTATCTCCAGTTGTTGAAGATTGCATTCGGAATGGACATACAACTTTTCCTGATAGCACTGTCTGGAGGTAACCCGTGCCGTCACGAAGGACAATGAAAATAATGTCTTTCTGCTGGCGCAAACGGTGCACCCATCCACAAACTCGGATTCGTTTCGATCGTAGTTCGGAGAGGTGAGTAATTTTCGCCTGGGATAAACTCAGTACATTCATGGGCAAGCAACCAGTTTCCACGAACCTTGGTGGCTTTGGGAAGAGTATTATCCTCCACAAGAATGATCTTCTTGCTTTCTTCCAGGAGCTTCTCTTTCCGTTCCTTCTCCTCTCCCTTCTCCTTGGCGTCTCGTTCAGCGAGTTCCTCTTGCTTCTTTCGTTTTTTCTCAATGCCTTCCGCAGTTTTCTTTGCCTTCTTCAGGGATGACTGTGTCGGTTCCTCATATGTAGCAGTCGAGTCCTTACGTGTCAAGAACGACTCCGATGCTCCATGATTGAACACGGCGACTCCTAGAGTCTGATAGGGTTGGTCTGGGGTTCCTTTTCCCGTGGTATCGGAGCCAGAGGTTTCGTCAATGTGTATCGGGGCCATCGTATTCCAACGAACGTGGCAGGAGTGAGTGTATGCGTATGTAGCGTGGCGCCAGCAAATCAACGAATTTATTCCAGTCGAAAATCTGACTCGATCGTTATCTAAAATTGAACTGTTGACTTGATATTATCTGATCTTATCTAATCTGCCTTGTCTGTGTAGGTTCGGGTTGGCCTGGGCTCGGGCTTGGCCACGGAGGCATGCTTCCCCTCGATTTACGTCCCGCCACGTCGGACAAATCGGGATAGAGACAACAATATAGTCAACTCTCAACTACGGGCATGTTTGTAGCATTTGTGACATTCCGATTCTTGGAAAATCCACGCATCAAGAAATTGTCAGGCTAAATTTTCGAGCACTGGTGCAGTTCACTTTAAGAAGGGTTTATGAAAGATTCATCTGACATATGTTATGGAAATTATCACAGAAAGGTGAGCACAGAGCCAAAACAATTTTTAAAAAAAATCAAACATTAGATTGATCAATTCTTGGGCGTCTTTCCAGCAGCACTACCCTAATAAACGCCAACTCTTCGTTGAGATAACTAGAATTGGTGTTCCTGGTACCTATCTTGCTATTATGTACATCTCTCCTACCAGCAGTAATATGTCATCGGCGGTGGGACCAGCTGGGTAGTTGCGCCTACACTGTGCCTTATTTTTTGGCCTCTACTGGCACTGGTTTTCCTTCTGAGGATCAGTTGGCCAACCCAGTGCGCACAAGATAGGCAGAACACACATAGAGAGCGGGCTCGATTCGTAGGCTGTTACGAGACGCGTGCCAGGCAGCTTCGGGACTTGGAGGCGGCATGCAGTTATGAAATCGTGCGAATAAGGGACTTCTCTACAAGACGTGTATGAACTTGGTGATGGAACTCCTTTGCAAAGCCAATTTACCGACACCCACGATAAGAACAGAACGTCTTGGCCTAGGAGTTTTCAAGGGGCAAGGAAGAGAGATGATTTTCAAGCTGAACGTGGGTCAAAGTCAAAGTTATACGAGTGTCCCTAACACACCAACGGTTTTGTATTCCGTATTTGAAACATTTTACCTTTTACTCCAGGTCGAGACGGGTGCCGTGCCAACTAGCTTCTTCCACCCATGGCCAAAGAACATCCCCCAGACGTTGTCGCACAAGCATCCGCCCTGGGAGAAGCTGGATTTCAATCACGACTTCTGGAATTCACTAGAACCTCAATGCAATTGGGAGGGTACCAGAGTGACGTCAGGCCAATTTATTGAGTGTTGTCTCCGATTTCCTGTTAGGTAAAAGGGGACCTGGCTGTGTGTCCTGTTGTTACGTATAATCGTCCCTAATCGGTGTCTTTCATGACAAAAATGTTCCAATCCTAATTCTCCAAAACAGGGTCCATACGTCAATTTTGTCTCAAGGATGATGCTGGTTAAACGTCGATGACATCAATGGCAATTGGTCACGATCCTAACCCACCAAGCCTTCCCGACATATAAGAGGCCGCCTTCGTTCGTGACCAGAACCAAAACACCCAATTGCAATCAACTCAACTCGCACTCACAAACATACAACTTAACAACCATGTCGACTCCCTACAAAGTATGCGGCCTACCACACACTTGCAATCGATTTGTAGGTTGACTTACATGTTTCTCAAGGCTGGAGATCACGTCGAATACCGCGCCATTGGCGGCGGCGGATCAGGCACAGAACAGTCGACGACTACTGGAAAGATTGTGGATGTCTTGACCGAAACCCAGTCTGCGGGTGATACTGGAAACACTATCCGGGTAAGTAGGTGTGCTGGACAGGTTGACATTTCTTTGACAATTATCAAACACAGGCTTCCTCCGATGAGCCCCGCTACGTGATCAAGAACGATAACACTGGGAAAGAGACGGCGTACAAAGAAGACAACATCCTTGGCACTGTTTAATATGCTCGTGACCTCGTAATTCCAACCAAACGCAATCTGCGGACCTGTACTCTATAATTCTATCCATAACGCGTCATGATCAATGATGATCGGAAAATGCTCCCCGAGACTGCTTCTTTTCCGGATCAGAGCGGAATCTGCTCCAGACATTTTACACAGCGGCGAGGGTTTATGTCAAAAATAAGAGGTATATCGCCGACTCAAGCGTCTCCCCCCGACCACGTTATCCCTGTGATCTCAAACGAGGTGTCGCCTCGCTAGTACTGGCCGTAGGTAACGATGGGATACAGAGAGTCTAATATTATTTAGGCGGTCCATATAAGCATCACCCTCCTCCAATGGTTGCACACGGTTTATCGTCACGTCTCTAATCGCGGTGGAAAAGAAGATCTATCTACCAGCCAAATGACAGGGCAAGGCAAGGCAAGGCAAGGCAAGGCCTCTCTTGAATAAAGTTCAGATTCGACACAGCATGCTCTCCAAAATCCACTCTTGTTTCAGTTGGCAAAACTTTACCAATGTCTCAATACTAGGAGTTATCGAGCTTTTCAGCTTTCTTCCAAGTGGCCCGTGGCTGCTATTTCATAGAAAATGATCGACCGTGGGCTCACTCATTGTTTCCATGCGGACTATATATCAAGATTGGCAGTACATATGGCATAGTACAATGCTGAGTTTCAAATAAACCAGATAACTCTTCCTCCTTCCAAACAACTCTTCCTCCTAGTCGATACCGCCCCCCGTCCGCGCTAACGGCTTCGATAGATGATTATGGTAGTCAACAATCAAGGTGTAGTCGTGCCGTCAATGCGAGCAACGTGGATACCGGCAGGATTGATGTTGAAGCAAACGTTACTCTGGGGGAGTTGCACGAGGCTGACATTACAGTCACCGACGAGGACACCCCAGGGTATGACAGTCGCGTCGGGGTTATCGATGACAACGGATAGGAAGGAGGGGGGTAAGCTGGGGACCTGGCACGTCCAGACTGGCGCGGCTGCGATCGCGACTCTGTAGCAGTCCGCGAGGCAGTCAGCCGCGCCGCAGAGGATGAGGGTGGGTTCGGTCAATGCGATTCCGGGGGCTGTGTCTGTTACGGTGACGCGTGCGCGGCTGAAGCCAAGATCCTGGTCGATGTAAAGTTGTCAGTACGGGATAAGGAACTGGAATATCGTAGCTATTACCGACGCCCTCAATGAGTACTTAGGAAGAGACGTGGTAGGGATAGTGGAAGGAACCCGAGCGGCTGTCGCAGCTGTGGCGACGAGGAATGTGATGAGAACTTGGAGTTTGGAGAACATTGTTATGAATGAGGTAGAGAAGGCGTTGTAGTCGCTGAGTGCTCTGAGAAGTATGATGCATTGAGGTAACAGCTTTTATACACCAGATTGCGGCGAGCTTTCCGGGCGTTCCATAATGTGTAGCATTATTGCACCGCGTGGCGTTGACATGATGGAGGCCAATGGTGTCTACACCGGCACAAGGTATCTCCAGAATGACGTCGAAGCTGAGCAGGACCGAGGTTTAGAAAGGATATGGGCTTGGACGATAGACTACGTGCCTTCCTTGGAACAGGTACCAGATTGCATGATTCTCAGTAGGTGGGTGAATTGCCGCCTCCCGGACCATAAGCAGGACCTAGATAAAAATTCCAAGGCGTTGAACTGTCAAGTGGGGGGAAGGTGGAGGGAGACTGAGCGACAAGCACGGCTTCAGAGTGTTGCTTTGACATTTTGGGGGAATCATCGGTCCCACTTTGTAATAAAGAAAGACAATCGTAACATGTAGATGAATATTCTCGCAAGAGTTACTACTGGGTTGTTATCGAATTTTTTCGGGGCGTTATTTAACCGACGGACGTCAGCGAAATTGTTTGCCAGTGGGTATTCCCCGATAAGGTTCAATGGTGGTCGGGTGAGTAGATCGGGTCTGCCTCACCCCACTCACCCCAGCTCGGCACAATGTCCAAAACCAGAGAGCTCAGTCTCGGTGGCCCAAAAAACCAACAGTGAATGATAGAGATGTCTGACGTCGAACTTGCCTTGGCACGTTGGATTTTGGTCGATGTTGTTTGGAGGCTCTCCCGTTTCTGCAGAAGGACTTGGCGGCCGGCAGGCGAGTCTTGTGTCATAAAACAAAGCTTAGACCTAGAAGATGACTCTTGAGGTCCGGATACATGACGCGTTTCGATCCCGGCATCGCAAAGACAGATTGGATCGACGAGTACAGCTATGGTCAAGCTTGGTCGAAAATAAAGAACGAACGCATGGACATGGTTTGAAACTGATTGAACATATTCGAAATCACTGATATGCTGTTGCGGGCCGGAAGCTTCATCGGAGGGTAGTGTGCTTCCAAGGCTTAGTAAATAGGTGTGTTGTCCTAAGGAATAAGTCGGTCGTGATTAGCTAACGTCTCGTGATATAAACAGGCATGCCGGAATCTGAGACTGCCAAATGGGAAGAAAGAGGATAAAGAGTATAAGGCCGCGGATTAGCGTGACTTTTTCGTTCCTGGATTCTCAACAGACGACGGTACCGGATACACACGATAAGGCAACTTCATCCTCCATGGTAAAATCAATCTTTAAGGCCTTCAAGCGGTGAACTTTAGGAGAAAGTTGAAAGGTGTGATGGAGGTAGCAGTGCCTCGGCAATGGAGCACAAGTTGATAGGACTGACGAAGGAAATTGAGCAGTGAATCCGGTGTCAAAGCCGAGCGGCAACCCAAGTTTAACTTGAAGCTTGAAGAGCTTGAAGAACGATGATGGAGGTTGGTAAGGTTTACCTTACTTGGCTCGTTACGCCGGCGACTGATCACGTGAGGCTGATTTTGTTGTTACGTACCGACAATCCTCCTCACGCTTTACAACTCGACTTGTCTCCTCAAGCTGCTTGTGCCCAGAGTGCCTTTCCGAAAAGATGTAGGAACGCCCGGTTTTGGCATTTGCGAATGCGGTTCTGCGGTTCCAGGACGATGTACACCTCTGTACCATGTGGGTATCCTGAATACGCCGGAAGCTCATTATCAGACGACGGACAGATGTCTTCGATACCCAACTTAAAACATCACTTGGCCTTCCTTAGCCCCGCGCTACCAACACCAGAGTCACCGGTTGTGTTTCGACGCCGTTAGATTGCCAGAGATATGGCATGGATATAGGTTATTTTCATTATCGTTGCTTCTGGCGTAATCTGATTTGAATCTACTACATCTAGTTGAGCCGACTTGCTAACACTAGACATCTATCATGTGATTGATCCTAAGTGTTCGCAGCGCGTGGTATCCGAGGACTAGTGTCAGCGGGTATGTGTTACTTACCGCCCAGCAAGTGTACAACCTCAATCTCTTAGAGCTTTCAGGCATCAATCCCGCAAAATCAATGTCCCAGAATTTTTACCACACTTGAAGGTGCTCGCCTTATCAGGCCGTACCAAGCCACTCTAGAACCCTACGAAGGATCATGGACCACCCGACCACTTTTAAAGTTCCCAGCATGATGGTTTCCTGTCGACCCTACGAAAAGCCGTCAATATTTCTTTGTGCCGATTGTTGTTGCTATCACTGAATATTTGACAAAGAATGCAGCTCATGTCGAGTATATAGACCGGATGTATGTGCTTGCACGAAACTTCAATACAGCAAGCTGCGTTCTGCCACTGACCTTTATTTGCGCATCTATCCAAAGTGTTCAAACCTTTAGAACGTTTACTACTCCGGATCCCATCTTGAGGTTGAATATTGGGCCTGGTCCTCATATGCTCTGTGTCTGCTGTGTAATGCTGTCGACGACAAGAAGGTCTACATAAACGACTGCTTGCTGTGTCATAAACGAGAAATCTGTGTTGAGGCTGACTCCTGGCTGTCCTTGTACTGGACAATCCATTTCTATGTTTTTTGGGGGAGCTTTCTCCCCCTTTGTGGAAATCCATGACTTGTGGAATAACAAGCAAAGGGTAATGGTGTGTTAATCAAGTCAATTTCCTATATTTTTTGCAGCTCACTCGCGTGTTGATTTTATTCAGGTCCTTTGAGAACAACATATTACTATCTATGAAGGATAGACGGGAAAAACACTGCTTACACACCAAGCACGAGTTAATCTGTGGCGTTCTTTGAAACGCGACCAATGGTTTGGGGGGATTGTCAGCCCACAGTCTCACCCTTATTCTTGAGTTTTGTGTCAACCACCCTTATCAAGCCCTTAAAAGAACGCTGGACTTTCTTCAAACCCCAGTCGCTCCTTGCTTTCCGCTTTCATATTTTCCTTACAGATATCACAACTCATCTACCCATCGACATATATCTCTACCCCCCCTTTCGTTCCGTTTTCTGCACTCCCTTCCCCCTCACACATACTTTTTTTAAACCTCGTTCTTTCCACTCCAATACCTCTTCATTTGAACGTTCTCCAAGCCATTTCGCATCATCCACCGGTGATTGTTCACTTGTCTTCTTTTTCATTACACATCATATTTTCAACTATGCTTTCCCTCTAGGTTCCTCGACGGCTGACAACAGATCACCTTTTCGACGATATGGATGATCAATCACCTAGGTGCGTCTCACCCAAATTACCCCTTTCTTCACAAATTACGCCGGTCAGCCCCGCAGACAATTGGGCAGCCACATTTGGTGCAAGTAGCTCAGAGTCTTAGTCCCTAGTCGTTGGGATCAACTACTATACCCTGGCTCTTATTCTCGAGTTCTGTGTCAACCACTCTTACCGGTCACTTAAAAAGAAGATAGGGCCTTTTTCAAACCCTGTTCGCTCCTTGCTTCCCGTTTTCATGCTTTTCCTCGCAAATATCACCACTCATCTACACTCCCTTCACCTTCATACATACTCTTAACCTCGTTCTCTCCCCACCAATACCTCTTCGTTTTAATGTCCTCTAAGTCACTTCGCGACATCACCCGGTAACTGTTCTCTCGTCCCTTTTTATTACATATCGTATTTTCAAACATGCTTTCCCTCTAGGCCTCTCGGCGGCTAACGACAGAACATCTTTTCGATGAACTAGATGGCCAGCCACCTAGGCGTTACTTTTACAAACCGCGCAAGGTCTCTCTTTTTTCAATGTGCACTGCCAGTCGGCCACCCAGACAAGCGAACGCCCATATTCGGCGTCCGCACCTCAAGCTGTTAGTTTTTTGTCGTTGGGATCAACGACCACAAGGTGTGGACAAGGCACATGGCTTTGAAATTTAGATGATACTCCTGGTTAGCACTTCACCCCGCGTGACCCCATGGACGGCCAGGTACCACAAAGTCTGCTGCTGAAACGTGCCCTCGAGGAGCCAATTACGTGTGGGGGGGTCGTGAAGTCTCGGGGCATCCGGCAGAATATCTTGCTGTCCAATGTTTTCTTGTTCTTTCTCTCTCTTCCGTCTTGTTGCTCGCTCATTCCTTTTGTTCCGATATATTTCGCAGGTACAAACATTTAGGATGGTCATCCACCTCAAGACTGTCCGACACTTCTGCCTCTTCCCCCCGCGACCAACTGTCGTAAACTGCTATCTCACTCTTGATTGGCACTGACCCGCAAAACTCTCCCTCAGATACATTGATTCTACGAAACGCTTCAAGACACAAGAAAACCCTCCGCAAATGCTAACAATAACAACCAATCCTTATGTCTAGACCACACCACCCACATTTCCGTACGTCCATCGCCTCTCATTTGCTCGAAACACCGTCTCCTCGCTTGTGCCTTTCATAACGTGCCTCTTCTCGTGTGTTTCCCGAAGGACATAGTTGCCGAAATTACATCCAAACCTCCACAGAGTCGACGTCACATCCTTTTTGGGCCTTAACAGGGGAGCACAGTCTAAAACGGCGGTGGATACGCCGGCTCGCTCAGTCTCCGCGTATGCGGGGGGGCGACTATTCTGTGGCTCTTGTAGGTAATGATACGGTAATGACACGGTATAGATATCATGGAAAGTCTCTGTCAGCTTACGATTCGTGTTAAGACGTGGTAGTTGACACAAAGATCGCTGAAAAATCGCATCAACTGAGTTGAATAGAGGCCCCTCAGTGCGATTTGGGTGTAACATACAACAGACTGGACTTTTGGACGGTTCACTTCCACGATAAGAAGTTAGTGTTTTGGCAACAATTAGCAAGAAATTCCGCGTTAATAGGACGGTTGACACTCGACGGGAACCCCCCTTAACATACCATTGTCAGCCTTACCCTCATCATCGCTATCACGGAAGCTTAGGCAATGTGGTATGGAACCCTATGCCGCCGCCAGTCATTTAAACAGCCTGCCTCTTGCGATGTTGTGAAGATTGGGGGATGATCAATCATCTCTCCAAATATGAGAATCGGTGTTGAAAACAAATGTGTGGTTATATTTACGGGCCCAGTGTGGTCGGGGGAATGTCCTGTCCTTCGTACATGCTTAATGTATCTATCAAGTATTGCGGCAGTTACAAATGCAAGTACAAACTATTTGGTGGCAATTGATGGTGTAAGTCAGCTTACTCCGCGGCTTATGCGCCTTTATCGCTCGCCAGGGGTGGTAAATCAATATAGGTAGCCAAGATATTGTCTGTGGACAGTTGGAATCACCTGCATGGCACCTCAATTTGCTACTTGTATGTCCATTTATCACCCTGATCTTCCTTGCGGCTGTTGAGTGATCCTACTCATTTAGAGTAGCGTGTATAAAGTGATCTCCCACTATTGTCATCCTGGATGAAAGCAAACCCGAGTTCTTCAGAAGTCTGAGCGGAGAATCGGCACCATAGATCAAGCAGATATTACGCCAAGGCCCATATCCAACGGAAAAGGGGAGGTCGTTTTACGATCCCATCTCCTGCACATTCTGCTTCGATTCCGATTCCACGTCGTCAGATTGGCAGCCTGGGAAGAGACAGCTAGAAGGCTTTGGCTGTTGGAATATCTATAAACATAGTTCGTTTGAATCGTTGGATCCAGTTTTCCTCTTGCGCAGTCGAGCGATAACCTCTTAAGAAGTGAGGTGTGGAGGCGCATGTGCTGGCAAGTGGCCGGCGGCAATCTGAATGGAAATTTGGTACTCAGGCACGAGCTCTCTGATACAGCATCAGCGCAATAAGCGCAAATACCGACCGACTCGGGTCCTTTCCTGAACTACCACCACGATCTTCGGATACAAGTCCAAGCGGAGCATCTGGGCTTCATGATTCATTATAGGTATGACTGGATTTCTGCTCTGTGACACTTTGTGTGAAGTTCGACTTCAAGCCGTTGAACGGGTGCGTCGTCACCCAACTCCGAGAAAATTGAGCCTCAACGAGCAACTATAAAAGCCACTTCTCCGACATGCCGCGACGGAAGGCGTCCTATCAATAATGGTGGATTTGACCGTGGGGATAGAAGAAAGTTCCGATCCTGGGCAGAACAACGGAAAAAAAAAATTCAAGCAAGTTTTCAAATCATTATCCATGGCATCACATCCGATTAGAGATGAGGCGGTAGGTAGGCCTTGATTTGATCATCTCTTATCTTGCAGAATTATACGCATGTTTACAATGGCCTTGGTCTTTTATAGCGCTTATCGCCACCAAGTATTAGTGGATTGCTTAATGGTACCTGCTTTCACCCGATCTCATGCTTGACGCAGAATCTCCAGTATTCAGTACCTGTTGTGAGCGAATATTACGATCGCTACTAACAAGAGTGCCGTGTAAGATCACGCAGACACGCAGACACGCAGACACGCAGAGACTTCTGGGTCGTTGATCCACCCACAGACCGCTTGACAGTTCCCCAGATCTTCAACCAACCTTCTTTATTTTCGGCACGAATGCCTTGACAGTTCAGTATTCGCCCATGACAAGGCTAGAGACTCAGTCTTGGCTTTGTGAGAGTGACCCACTGCTCGTTCGTTTCAAGGCCTGCTCATATCTGTTGACCTTGCCTTGAGTTTACTGACAGCCATCCTGCAGCGTGCATCACAGTGTCACTTTTCTGGAACACGGGGACCTACCTCATCCTCCGATAATTGAGCCACGGAATACAAGTGAGGGGTGACATTCGGCATCTATATTTCTCAGTACACCATCGAGAGAATCATACCTAAAACATCAGTGTCAAGGTCCCATGATATGTCTATCTGCCTTTAAGTGTGTATCGCCCCCCTTTCTCCTGCTCTCTGCCATGTGGATCTCTCAGAATGTCTTGACAAGGTTCCGCGGAGGTCGCTTTGTGAAGGATATAAAAGAGCCTGCGTCAAGCTGGAAACATTTCAGAGCCAATAGCGAACACAAGCCAACTTCACTGCCTCTTACACCGAAACATGTTCTCTAAGATCTTCACCACTTTACTCGCTGCGACTGTAGTCAGTGCTGCCGTCATCTCGAACACTCCTATCCCCACTACGTCGCTCCCCAAGTTCAAGCTTAGCCCATCGGTGAGTTTAGCATTAATCCATAGTTGCTGGAACTTACGCTCCATTCACTAGGATCTTGGCTTCAGCCGTGCTCGTACCACTGTTACCAACGTCAACTTATCCCCTGAAGCTGCGTTGGTCGACCCGACCCTCATTCTCTGCAGTGTTGCAGACTGCGCCTCCGACTGCTTCAGACTCACCCTTATTGGCGCGCCGCAGAACGTTTGCCTTGTGCCCGACTCTCCTCTCTCCTTCCTCTCTCTCGCCATCGACAATCCTGATGCCACTATCATTCCCTTTGCTGTCCTAGTCGGAGACTGCGCTGTCAGTCTTGTGCAGATCCCCCAGAGCAATGTTTGCTTCAACCTCGATCCTGCCGGTATCAACTTCGCAGTTATTCCCGGTTCCACTCCCTGAACGATGGCCAGGGCTTTCTAATTGTATATTGGTATTAATAAAGGTCGAAAAGGAAATTCGGAAAGGAAAGAGCGGAGTTGGGAGGCAATTTCGTGAGAGTTTAAAGCGTTTCTTTGATATAAGTGCCCATTTTTTGGATGTTTTCACCAAATACACGTTCATGCTTGGCAAGTACAATTGTGGGATCGTTCTGTCTGATGTCTTCGGCGATCGGTCAGTAATAATGGGCTTTGAGTAGGGGCAAGGAAATCGTCTTTATGTCAAGGTATCATTTGACGATCTGTTATTACCCAATGTCATAAAAAATTCATATGAAGAGTCCATGACGGAGAAATCTGCCATTCCGGTCACTAAAGTTCAAGTAGCCGGTTCATCGGAAACTTGAACTTTTCAACCAGTCACCCACTTCAAGTTCAGAGCTCTTCAAGCTTTAACGCCTTAACTTACTCAAATCTAGATGTCTGACTTTTACTGGCAGCTTCCCTAACGTTTACTAGTACTCTTGACCCTCCAGCCCTTCAACACTTGATGTATTGGATTGCGATCAATACTTCACGTCTGAATCCAATAAGTATTAGACGGACCAAGGACCAAGAGCCAACGCATTCCACATAAAAAGACTGCACTCTGTTAACATCATTCAGCATCATCCCACAGGCCAATCAGGTCCCAGGGAGTGGCCAAAGCTAAGCTTTGGCTTCGAACACGGGTATCGAGTAACGTTAGGACACCGCAACGAAGAGGTCTTCAAACTTATATTTGCTGTGTAGTTACCAGTATGGGCTTGTTGCACGCATGGAATAATCCGGCTTTCGATGGACTCGGGCCCGGCTTATTGAGATCATCTGGCTTAGGCTTTGACCCAAAGTATATTCAGATTCCAGACGGGTCCTCTCACCATCTTGGTAGACAAATAATTACTATTTGGATCTTTCGAATCTTTGTATCTGATTAGAGGTGAGGCCTTAGGCATTGATGTTGGCCATTTCATATCTTACAGAATTACACGCACGTTTACAGTAGCCTCTGTCTATTATAGTATTTATCACCACCAAGTGTCTCGGAATTGCTCACTGGTACCTGCTTTCACCCGACCTCATGCAGCTAGTTGAGGCAGGATCTCCAGTATTCAATACCTGTTGTGAGTTGCGGTCGCTACTGTCGAGAGTACCGTGTAAGATACAACAGTCGTACAGAGTCTTGCGGGGTTACACGATCCTTGATCTGATTCTTGATGTGATTTTTGGCCTCTCGGAGTCTCTGTAAGTGACAGCTTAGCGCTTAGGAACCTTATGTAACTCAGTCAGTTTTCCAGTCAACTGACTCCACTGAAGTCTAACCCACCCGAGTTTGGTAATAAAATATTCTTCTAAATGGCACTAAAATCTAGCACCAACAAGAAACTCCCTGCGTGGCCCCCCATAAATCCCAAATCACTCAATAAGATTGTGCCGCCACCACCACTTCCCCGAAAAGGATAACACAGACGAAAAAAGAGAACTCTGCTCTGAAGTCAACGGCCCGCCGGCGTCGAGGCACTCCAGCTTTTATGTAGCGGCGTAGCAATGCGCGTTGCCGCGGCTTTACGAGGTGTCGGTTCTTTTATGCTGTACTCCAATGGGGCTTTAGGAGAGCTTGGCATGATAGGTAAAGGGAAATAAACTAAGTTGAAAATTTGTCAATAAGTACCGACAGTAATAGATCTCAAGGAGGCTTCGGTGTATGCCATAGTAAAAATCGTCCTAGGGATCATGCAAAAATCGCCCTGATTTTATCTCGGTCAAAGCTGGACGCAACTGAGTATCAATAATCAGGAGAATAATTACTGATTAATCACATCAATAATCGGCAGTTAATCAGGTGCTTTGACCGGGACTATTTATAGATCGCTCGACAACTCACCAGATCTTCAACCAACCTTCTTTATTTTCGGCACGAGTTCGAGTGGCCCACCACTTGTTCGCTTCAAGGCCCACTCATAGTATCTGTTGATCTTGCCTTAATATACTGACTGCCATCCAGTAGCGCGCATCACAGTATCAGTATTTACCAACGCGGGGATCTATCTCATCCGTTGAAAACTGAAGCTACGGAATACGAGAGAGGGTGGCATGCGGCATCGAGAGAATCATACCTAAAATCAGTATCGAGGTCCCATGATATATCTATCGGGTTTTGAGTGTGTATAACCTTCCTTTCTCATGTCTTGACAAGGCTCCGCGGAGGTCGCCCTCCGAAGGACATAAAAGAGCCTCCGTCAAGCTGGAAGCGAATCGGAGCCAACAGCGAACATAAGCCAACTTCACTGTCTCTTACACCGAAACATGTTCTCTAAGATTCTCACCACTTTACTCGCTACAACGGTGGCCAGTGCTGCCGTAATCTCGAACACTCCTATCCCCACGACGTCGCTCCCCAAGTTCAAGCTTAGCCCATCGGTGGGTTTAACCTTGATTTATAATTGCTGAGGTTCACACTCCATTCGCTAGGATCTTGGCTTTAGCCGTGCTCGTATCACCGCTACCAACGTTAACTTATCCCCCGAAGCTGCGTTGGTCGACCCGACCCTCATTCTATGCAGCGCTGCAAACTGCGCCTCTGGCTGCTTCAGACTCACCCTTGTCGACGAACCGCAGAACGTCTGTCTCGTACCTGACTCTCCTCCCTCTTTCCTCTCTGTCGCCATCGACAATCCTGATGCCACTGTCATCCCCTTCGCAGTCCAAGTCGGGGACTGCGCTGCCAGTCTCACGCAAATTTCCCAGAGCAACCTTTGCTTCAATGTCGATCCTGCCGGTATCAACTTCGTAGTTGTTCCCGGTTCCACTCCTTGAACGATGTCTAGGGTGTTCTCGTCGTTAGTTGGTATTATAATTAAGGATAGGAAATTTGGAAAGGAAAGAGTGGAGTTGTGAAACAACTTCGTGAGAGTTTGAAGTGTTTCTTTTGATATAAGTGCCCGCTTTTTGAGGTAAGTGTGGGAGTCTTTCTGTCTGATGTCTTCGGCGATCGGTCAGTATTAGTCGGTCTTGAATTTTATAAGGGCAAGGAAATCGTCTTAACATCAAGCCTGTATCACTTGACCATCTGAAATTTCATAGAGTCCATGATTGAGAGATGTGAGAACTTGCAAAGGTGTCATTCCGGTTAATAAAGTTCAAGTAGCCGGTTCATCCAGAACTTGGAGGAGGTATCGCTCTCTAACCACTTAAAGTTCAAGCTCTTCAAGTTCTTCCGCAACCTTTACTCTTGACCATCCAGCCCTTCAACACTTGACGTATTGGATTGCGACTGATACCTCACCTCTGAATCTAACAGGCTTCGGACGGACCAAGGGCCAAGAACCAACGCATTCCACGTAAAAAGGCTGCTCTCTGTTATCATCATTCAGCACCATCCAACAGGCCATTCGGGTCCCAGGGAGGGTCCGAAACTAAGCTTCGGTTTCGAACACGGGTATCGGGTAACGTTAGGACACCAAATTTGAGCAACTTTACGGAAGGAAAAAAGTCTTCGAACCCGCACTTGCCGTGTAATGCTAAATGTGAACTTATTGCACGTATGGCACAATCAGGGTTTCGATGGACTCTGGCTCGGCTTGTTGTCGCCACCTGGTGTAGGATTTGGCTCAAATGTGCACGTTCAGAATCCAGACGGGTCCTCTCACCATCTTTGTAGACGAATACCCGCACTAAAGGAGGATACGCAACCCCGATGGAACTCAAATTGAGAGAGAGTCGGGATTGTGTCATTGAGTCGGTGGTTCAGCATTCCATTTGACGTGCATTTCTTACGAACTTGGTTCATCTAGGCTTGCTTGTATCTGTCGTCAGGTCATCTGGCATCTGGTTAGCCATTCTGGGAGTTTAGGATACTCAGAGAGGGTAATCATGTGTTGGATATCCCGTCGATACTACGGGCGAAGGTGCTATTTTCGATCATGAGGCAAGTATAAAATCCAGGACCTACAATCGACTTACCCAAACGATATCAAGTCTACCTTACAACCATCTTATATACTTCAAATGGCAGCAGGTTTACTCACCTCAATTGTTCTCGTGGCCAGAAGACTCGATAGAAGCAACAGAGTGTCACACAATAAGTTCATTCTTTGGCCCGTATGTATGATCCCGCGCCAATATGAATTACTCATTATCAACACCCCGCAGACTTCGCCCTGTTGCCCTCCTATAAATATCCAGTACTCAGCTCATGGTACAGGATGTCTTACGGCAAACATCTCTTTACTACTCAAAAACAACGATGAGATTCCAAATTCTGGCAACTTTTCTCTCAGCCACCTTAGCCAGCGCCGCGTCTGTTCCAACCATCGCCGCTTCTGTCAATTCCATTTCGCATGGTATACTCACCCCATCAGTATGTGAATTCAGTCCCCACCTTTAGGCTAGTGTTGAAACCTCACTTAGAATGAAACTCTTGAACTTTCCCGCGCAATTGCGACGCACATAGATTCAGGCACAGAAGCAGTTCAGTTGGAGCCGGTGCTCCTGTTGTGTGCTCAGGCGGACTGTGCCAATCTCCAAAAGTGCTTTGGGTACAAGTTCATAAACCAGCCGAAAAGTACATGCGTGGGCTTATCACCCCCTTTCGCTTACACGTCCGTCGCCATAATAAATCCTGACAAAACCACTATCCCTGTCATCGTCGGCGTCGGCAGATGTCCCAATTACGATTCAATTCCCCGGTACAACACTTGTTACAACCTTCCTTCAGGTGGGAATAGTTTCGCTGTCTTCAGCGGCTCCACTGGCCCCTGATTACTTTAGCGACGTGGGGCGAGTTACTCTTACTGTCGGGGAATAGGGTTGAAGGGTCGGGTGGGCAACAGGGCACTCTGAAGGGTGATTTGATCTGTGGTTACTTACGAGGGGGTGCTTTCAAGGCATTTTGTATCGAGTTTACCAGACTGAATTTATATGCGCAATTTTTCCCGGTTATAGAACGCTAGAAAGCCCTGATTTACTTGAACATCATTGACATCCTGGGGTGTTAACCAGAGCATAAAGTCAACCTAATTCCACTTCTCCTGCGCATAGACTCCGAAAACTTGGTTGATTAGTAACGCGCTGTAAAGATGGACGTCCGCAGTTGTGTACGTTTTTGCTGATTGCAAACTATTGAGGATTGACAATAGCTGCTCTTCGAAAAAGTCGACGAAAACGAGATCTATCGGTGTGTTGTCAGCCACATCGGGCGGCTTGGACCCAACAAAAACGGGAATTTGGTTGAAGGAGAGAGGT
Source organism: Collybia mongolica (assembly GCA_013420905.1). NCBI lineage: Eukaryota > Fungi > Basidiomycota > Agaricomycetes > Agaricales > Clitocybaceae > Collybia > Collybia mongolica. Next base: position 3,946,411 of record JAAXNY010000004.1, read on the forward strand.
GTGTGTAGCGTATCGTCTCCCTCTCCGGGGCAAGACTTCAGAGACTGTGTTAATGCACGAAAATTCAAACGAGAGGTTTCACCCACGTCATGTGTAACGTAACCTAAAGTGTGGTTAGCCTCTGCCCTCCTTTCCACCCCATATCGCCTGTCCATTTCTTCCAGCCATTGCATATATCGCTTGTCCACATATCCACGTCCATATAAAACATCATCTCTGGCTTTCAGTTCGTCGATGCTTCTCCTCTGTTCCCCTTGTTTATTCAGAATCGGAAGAACTTGATTCGCAACAGATAAGGTTATGTTGGGAATGTAAAGGAACACATCCGTAAACGGAGAGGCGGTGAGTTGATCGTTCCTTGTGAAGGGTCCCGAATAGATGTCGAACCGCTGAGAGCCAGTGTTGGCGAGAATTAGATTCGGGATAGATGCACGCGTGTTGTTAATGGCGAGAGCAGTTGGAAGGACCTGTAATTGGGCAGTTTGAAAATGATGGGAAGCACAATCAGGTAAAGGGGAAATGTCATACTAACCTCATCAGCTAGAAGGCTCAGGAGGGAGCCCGGTGATGGATATGGAGCCCTGCAAATCGAATTTCAGATCCATAGGAAGCGAGAGGATTGATCCTACTGGGCAAGAGTGAAATCCTGGGGTGCTGTACCGAACAAAAATGATAAATCGAACTTTTTCGCCAAATCCATGAGTCCGGCGGAGATGGATTTTCCGCGGGGAGTTTCGAATTCGAGGTTTCGACGTCCAGTATGATACTATAGTGATTGTTAGAAATGTAATCAAAGGCACCGTATTCAAGCTGACCTCGTAAGTTACACGGTTAGGATCCAAGTATCGCCGAGAGAAAGTGATATTTTTCTTGCTTCCCCTGTGATCTAATTTAGCGGCTGTATGAAGGAAATTAAAATTAAACGTGTGTGTCCTGGTAAATTAAACGGTGCTCTTACTAAGCCAACCTGTTTTACTATTCAATTTTTCATCGACCAGGAATTACTAAACAAAATCTCACCGACAGTCTCCATGTATCGCCCGCTCTCAAGAGCCATGGATCTCCCATCAGGTTGTACTTGTAGAAAGCCGTTTAATTAGGGTTCTACACACGACACACAATACATACCGCAATCGCGAATGTGGGTATGTCCTAGAATGCACGGTAAATACTCATAGAAACTCTGAGGGGGTATACACTCACCACCAAGAATCATAATTGGTGTGAGGGGATGAACGACGCGGATTGCGTCAAAGACAAGCGGCCCTGTACAATTCGATAAGGTTTAGAATACGATATAGAGCTAACTCGCACAGTCATCGTTGGAGACCGGCATGTGCCTGACGATGTAGTATAATGCATAAGATATGGTTAACCTATCATAAAACCAACGTACCCGGCAAGCAGGAACAGATCAGGTTCTTCCGCGATGGCGTCATGGAACTGTAAACCAAATTCTGTAAAAGTGATCACCGGGTTACAGATCCACTCACCCATTTCTCTTTGACCATATCTGCCACCTTCTGAACGGTTGTATTGGCATCATTGTTTGTAAAATCGAACAAAACGCCAAGAGACGTAATTTTTCGGCCTCTTTGCGGGATGTATGAGTACAAGAAGTGTGGCCCCGACAAAACTCGGCGTACTTTCTGGTCTTGAATTTTGCAAAGCGACCTTGTGGGCGTTTGTCACTGCCAAGCTCAGCATTTCAAGAAGAAACATGACGCACTTCCCACAGGCACACTGACAGCTTTTCCTTGTTTGTCCGCGATGGTAATATTGACGTTGGACGATAGATAACGTCCGTTGAACCTCGGAGCGAAGTTTTGATGCCTATTAATAGTTCAGCGATAGGAGCATTTTCACGACATTTGGAACGAACATGTCTAGCGTATTTTGGTATATGTAGAGCTCATGACTTATAAAGATACTATATTAATAGCTGTGAAGAGGTAGTATAGAGCAACAACCTACTTCCCAATTGCAAGAAGATCGTAAGGGAGTTGTTTGAAGAACTCGTTCGCCTACATCAATTTCTCAGCAAAACATGTTCAAGTGACGAAAATCAAACCGCACGTCATGAGCATCCACACCACCCGGCGCAAAACCGTCTGTCAGGCCGGTACCTAAAAAAGAGTCAGGGAGAGAACAAGGGCCACTGATAGTAATTCACTGCCTTACCGTCATGAAGATCCCCAGAATCGACCAATAGCAGGTCCACATCACGTTCCTATTAACGAAACTGAGTTGTCAACAAAGCACCATAGATCAAGGTTCCTTATCCGCACAATCGCTTTCTCTTTCATATGAGCTACAAACGACGAAAAGTCACCAAAATCGCCACTGTTCGCGCATCAGCAACATTCAACGTATATCAAGGCTTGACGCTTGAACACATACCTGTAATTCGGCTCCGGGACTGAGGCCTTCTGATGCCCAAGTAACCACCCATGCGAATCTGTTGTATGAATAATATTGATATCGCCCCATTCCAGAGGCCGGGATGGCGGAGTGATTGCCGCTGAAGGGTTGCCTCGTCGATTATGGGTATGAGTTGAATGGTCCCCATGTTCGTCTGCACAAGCCGAAACTACAACCAAGGCAGAAAGCGCCTGTAGCGCAAGCGAAACCTTCATCGTGGCGGAATGGGACAAGTGGTTCTTTCCCCCCGTGGACACGCACACACTATTTATATAACTGACTGTGGCCCCCAGTATAGAATCGAGTGACTGCCGACATTGCCGGGCATCGCCAGTTGTAATGGGATAGCCACTGTCGCATACTATGGCCATATTTAACCACATTGAAGGTATTGCGTTGATGACAAAAACGAGAGTATTCGTTCCATTCCTGCCTCTGCAGGCACCAAGAGCCACTCACCAACTCTTCAATTCACAGAAATTGCCCTCTCATCCCGACCTTACGTTGTTGGAGCGCATCCAAGATAGGCACCCGCTAGTCAAAGTTGGACGAAGGAAGAAGGAACGTAAGCGGAAAAGGCGTTTGAGGGGCGTGTGAGCTCACGTCAACGCCGCTATGCCAGCCATGTGGAGCTCCTTATTAACGTGCTTGATCAGAGAGTCGATGTATCAACCAATTACTTGGGAATGTTGCCTCGTATGTATACACCTAATCTGTCAAGCAACGCACTAGAATTCAATCAGCTGTAGTACCAAAACTAAATTGTGCCATGCGGTAGTTGTGCTGGATCACATCGGTGAACTTTCGAGGACTTCATATGAAACACATGAAATTTTCACAAATCCTCAAGTTTGTATACATCGTACGCAACTTCTTCATACGGATGTGCCTGAGTTGACTGTAAATCTAACCTGAAAACTAAACATTCAAGGACTCACTGCTTTTAATTCCTGAATAGCGCGCTTCACTTCTTCTCTGTCTCCTTTGTCATTCACTACAACTTCGACCCGGTCCTCCTCGACATACTCTAGTTCTCCCATAGTTCCGATAGTAGGCTGGGTCCCAGGCCCAGGCTTGAACTGGCCTATAAACTAGTCACGCGCCACCGTGATGGCCAAACCAACAGACACCTTGCTAACCAGTTCCACGCGTCACAAAAGCGCACTGCTGATAGTTCCCAATCTTCCCGACATTCTGAGGGAGAGCTTTGAAGAGGTGATCAAGGATTTGTCGCGTGCTCTGGTGGGGAGAGAAGAATACGAGCTTGAATCTAAGAACTGACATATGCCCGGATGAGAGGGAATTAAAGTTCCGAGTTCCGAAACAGCTTCCGCTTAACCACAACGTGTACCACTATCAGTGCACGTACGTGCAATCTCCCCCTTTCTTCCAATGAATTTGTCCCTCTACAGCATTAATGCATTCATAATTCTCGACACTGAGGGCCATCGTGTCCTTGCAAAATACTACCGCCCCAAAAGCCACCCACAAGGCGAATCGAAGGACCTACTCACGTTGAAGGAGCAGAAAGCGTTCGAGAAGGGGCTGTGGCAAAAGACCAAGAAACCAGGAGGTACGTATAATCTACATTTCACGAAGGAAGCTTCGGGTCAAGTTGCTTCGGTTGCTCATTTCAAACTTGTTTTGTGATTACAGGGGACATCATCCTATACGACTCACATCTTGCCGTGTACAAACATTCCCTTGATCTTATTCTGTACTTCATCGCGGGCCCGACGGAGAACGAACTTATGCTTTCGACGGCACTTGGATCGCTGACGGACGCGCTGACGATGCTCCTTCGGAATTCACTAGAGAAGCGTGGGGTGCTAGAGAGCCTGGACCTGGTACTGCTCTGTCTAGACGAGACAATCGATGACGGGTGAGCTCTTTGTATACTATTAGCTCCCATTGCGAGCTAGCCAGTTTAATGACTGACTATTCTGCGCCTAGGATCATCGTTGATACAGATGCTGCCGCCATCGCCTCACGCGTCAGTCGACCACGGCCGGACACCACGGAAATTGTGATCAATGAGCAGACAATAATGAACGCATATCAGACGGTCAAGGAGAAGATGCAGCAGCGGATGGGACAGCTGTAGTATTCGGTTGATTTCCCCTCGTCTGTATCTTGTCAATTATTCATTCTTAGTTGCCTCGCCCTGCGCCCTGCCCGTGGTTCGGCTCGTTAACTCCTCACGAAGGTCAGCCTATTCATAACGCTTCTGTTTTATAAAAATCTTCATTCATCGATCGTGGAGATGCGCTTAAAAGCTACTTCGCCCCGTTATGTCCCGTCTACTAATCATACAGCTGATCGTCCAGACTACACTGTTCTTCGCCTTGGATGATATGGGATACTCTCGGAGGTGTATGTGAATAGTGCCAATAGATAATACAAAGACGGATTACGGGCGAGGAGTGCAGGTATAGTACAAAGGAGTACACCGAGACATGGAGGGGGGCGTTACTGCAGGTGCTGCTATCATGAAAAGTGATCCAACGAAAACCATACGCGACCATTGCAGACCAATACCCTAACCACCAATGATCATATAAACCCAGAAGTGATAGGAAAGATGGGTGTCATAAGAGGGGCAGCATTAAAGCCATTGTCGAACTAAAGGGCTATAGGATAAGATTGTGGTTAGCCAAAGGTTAAAGCCTGATAAACGGGTAGCAGGGCAGGGCCGCTCAAAGGGGAAGACCGGCGATATCCACGATAGAGTAAAAAACTCACCTCTCCTGTATCGTCTTCCCCAAGCTTGTATACCGATATGCTGCGAGTGTCGACGCAGCAGCAACGGATATGACACCGATCACCGAATACACAACGACTCGCGATGAAGGGTTCTTGCCCCAGATGTCAGATGAGGATAGCTGTGGGTGTTCGTAGATGGAGTATGTAGCGCGCATTATGAGTCTTGCGAGATGGGTGATATGTGGTACAAGGATACGCTTGGTGCACGTTGGTTGATATACAGGGAGGGCGACAGGCGATTTGCGTGTTGTGTTGATAGCGATCAAAACAACAGTGAGACAACTCTTTAAGGTTGCTTTTTTAGTTCCGGTGATAAAAACTAGCGTTTAGGGGGCGAACCTTGGCTATCAAAGGCTTTGCTTGCACAATAGGCAGCAGCTACGGGGCACTTGAGCAGACCCTGCTGAATTGAGTTACTTTGTAGTAGTTGACAAGTGACGTGGATGAAAATCAGGTGCGCGTCCCGGGCTTTGTATGCCCATCCAATGCTCTTATGTCGAACAAGTGGGATTTCTCCATCAGAACCGGGTGGAATGGTCAGCATCGGACTGAGAAGATGAACAAGGCATTTCATCTGATCAACAAGCCGACTGATCTCCGTCAACTCCGGCTGACATCAATACCTTTGACGCCTCGAGGCGAGCATCGAATACTACGTAACGGCTCAAGGTAGGACTCGAGTCCACCCCTGCGCACGCCGCACTCCGAGACTCATTACAATCGTTAAAGAGTCGCCGTAGTACAGTAGAGAAACTAAATTGAAAGCAAAACAGCGATAAAAGATTGTGCGGGTAGGAGTACAGAATGAGTGTAGTACCAGGCGAACTCGGCCAGAGTACGATCAGTGACACAACACGTCGCTAGAGGGTGTGTAGTAAGTAACGAGGGTGTCCGGCGTTCTAATCAGAAAAGAACAAGACTAGGAAAGCACAGTGATGGGGCATCGAAAGCAAAAAGGGGGGGGGGAGAACCAATTGTACCGGGCCTTATAGCCTAGAAAAGACACACGAAATTACTCGGGAAAACATGTCTCCCCTTTTGTCGCCGCTCTTCATCGAGAAGTTCCCCACTCCACCACCCATCCTCCGGCGTCGCCGTAACAGCGATAATATCGCCAGCCTGGAAGTCAAACTCCTCGTCAATTGTCGCAGAATAGTCATACAACGCCTTCACTATCAATCCCTGAGGTGTCAGTATCGGGCAAATGAAATGCACTAACGTAAGACCAACCGTAGAACAAGATCCCGATCCCCTCTTCAGTAGTCTGCCCGGTCGGAGGTGCCATCACCGACTGTTGCGGGGGTGGTGGCTGGGGCGACGGGGATCTCCCCACCGGGCTCGGGTCGCGGTATCCATAGCCCAGTTGCGTATGCTGCGGTTGCAGTTGGCGCTGGTTGACTATTTGCTGCTGATGCTGTTGTTGTGGAGGTGGATTCGCCCCGTTTGTATAGTACGGCGCTGCCATGGACGACCCACGCTGAAGACCATTTACGGCTTGGTATCCACTTGTATGGGGCTGCGGTTGATATATCGGCTGCTGCGGAGGTGGTTGATACAATGTTTGCGGGGGAGGATTGTACTGAGGCTCTTGTTGCTGCACGACTGCAGGCACTTGCGCGTAACTTGGCCGGGATGAGAGAGGAGCTTGGTAATGGGTAGGTGGAGGGGGCGGCGTGATCGCGTATGACTGATGGACTGGTGGTGGTGCAATGGTGTTCGTGGTGGGAGCCATAAAGCTTTGCCTGCGTTGGGCGGTGGCGAGTGCGTTATACTGTGCGGGCTGCTGTTGTGGTGGTTGCTGATGTTGCAACTGTTGTGGTGGCGGCGCTGGCGGGGGTTGCTGCTGTTGCTGCTGTATTTGTAGTGGTGGCCGGTGTTGTTGTTGGTGTTGTTGCTGCTGCTGATGTTGTTGTTGTTGTTGATGTTGATGTTGCTGTTGCTGTTGTTGCTGCTGTTGCTGCTGCTGATATCTCTGTGCCATTTCATCATGCAGCACCCGTCCACTTGGGTCCAGCGCAATCCCCACAGTATTTGGACTCGCGGATCGCACAACCGGCTGGGAAGGTTGTAGAATATATTTATTTTGTGACCTCGGGGCTGGGCTAGGACCCCTCGAGACGGGTTGCGGCTGAGGGCTATTACTCCTCGACCCGTGTGCACCGATCCCAGGATGACCTACTTGGCTCGACGGTCTGGCGAGGTTCTGCCCTAGGCTTGCACTATGGCCGTGGCTAAGGCCGACATTCGACGGGCTCTGGCTCACCGGGCGCCCTGAGAAACTGCCTCGATTATTGATGCTGTTAGATCGGCTAATGGACTTGCGTTCGCCGGGCAGCGACTGATGATAATCCGTCAAGACACCTTCGATGACCTCAGAACCAGATGGGGAGACAGCAGGTTTGGGAACCATGAAGGCAGCCGTTGGAGGGTTAGGAGATGCGGGCCGGGATGCAGAGGGGTGTACCCCGACAACCATCTCGGCGGAATTGCGGTAGTCCCGAACGGGTGGGGGGCCGGCAGGCTGAGAGCCAGAACTTCCAGCTAGGTTGTTTGCCGTTGATGGGGGCGATAAGGAAGAGGGTCCACCCGTGGCTGATTCCATTGTGCTCTTCCGCTTAGGCTGCGAGTCTTGGGGAGAAGCCTGCCTCAAGAAAGACTTCCGCCTGACACTACCGGAGTTGTTGACGGCATTCTTAAGATCCTCCATATGTTTCGCGAGAGGGTCGACAGTTACGTTTTGTTGCTTCGATGGAGAAGGGATAGTACTGTTTCGGTTAGATGAGGAGTTTTGTGCTTGCGGATCCTTGGATGGATCGACCTTGTACGCGTTGTTGCCTACTTTGATATAGGTCTCGGCGGTGGGGTCAATTGTCTCTGCGAGAGGGTCATGTGGTGGAACCCGATACGAGTGGCGAGACGCCTGTGTGGCGCTGGTCGGCTGCCTCGTCAAACTGGGCCCAGGAGAAGTGCCCGAAGATGTCATGGAACCGTTAACCTGGGCGGGTTGTTGCACAGGTTGTTGAAGTACTCCACTTCCCCTCCTGCTTTGGCTACCTTGTGTAGATTGCTTAGGTAGCGCAGCATCAGACTGGGTATCCCACCTAGCCCCTCCACCTGCACCAACCCCAGCAGTATTAATTTCAGGTTCCTCAGGGGGCATTGGCATTGGCGGTTGGCGGAGCGGCACTTCCCGCTGCGAGGAACGAGGGAACTGAGCAGGGCGACTCGTAGGTCTTGACGACGACGATGGAATGGCGTCAGGAGTATTGTAATTCACGAAAGCGGGAGGGTCGGGAATCTGGTTTCCAGTCCCATAATCACGCACAAAGTTTTCCATTTCCCGTTCTGGTTCCATTTGCTCAAGTGAAAGACGCATCTTCTCACACGACTAACAAGGGGTGTGAGAGTTTGTATTCGAGCAATGAGGCGAGTATAACGCACCTCGTCATCCGATACACATACAGTCGACACAGCATTCGCGTAAGCCCACATGTTGTCCTTCATAAACTCCATCCTCGACTCCTCAAGATCCTGGCATGAATCACAGAATGCCTTCCAATCCTGTTCCCATTTCTGTGTCGTGTCCTGCACCGCCTTTGCAAAATTGGCAAAATCGCGTTCGTTTGCCTGCACCGTTTGCTGTGCGCGCTCCAACTTCAAATTGATTTTTTCAAGATCTTTCCCTTGGACAAGGGAAGATTGCGCTGTGTATGAGTTGATGCGCACGCAGTCCGCCTCGTATTTTTCGCGCGCCTTGGTCACATAGGCTTCTTGCTGTTGTTTAGACTTGAACTCTTTCTCGATGCCAGCCTGAAATGTCTTTTTATGATGTAGCTGTCTCGCGTGGAAACTGATTGTTTGTGCTTCAAGATCGGTACGGATTTGTTGAGCAAGTGTCAGGTGGAACCCCGCTTGTTTGTCTGTCTCGGCTCTGACGGTGTCCAGTGAGTTGCGTAGCTCCCTGCAAACAGTAGCATCAGTAATGTTACCATCCATCGTAGATACAGTAAACCCAAGGCATGGAAAAGCCGCGTACCCTATTTCATCCCTTCCCAGCGTCAATTTTGCGAGCTTCGCCAGACGCTTAGCATAGTCTTCTTCAATTGCCGACCTGACTTGATTGTATCAGTCTGAGGTTGTCGTAAAGGTCAGTTACCCTCGACTCACCGCTCTTTCCAAAAGTTCTTCAGCTCTTCCATCGTCCTCGTTGCACCGCGCATGCGCGCGAATAATACATCGACGCCGCCATCGCCGATGCCCCAGAAAGCGTTACAGAAGTCTAGTGACCGATTTTGAAAACCTGGGGAGGTTGCTCTGCCATAGTATTTCGAGAGAGATGTTGTTGACGGCTGACGCCTTGTAGACATCGTCCGCGAGTCGCAGAATAGTGAATGATATGAAAGATGGAGAAAGACAAGGTGTTGTTACTGTAGTCAAACACGCGGCTGATTCGCGCACGTGCCACTATATGCTTGGCATAGCCGTAGCTGCAAATAATGACATACTCCTCGCCGAATAACTTATGTTCTGGTTATCGTTCAGACCTCAGTTCATGCAGGGCATACCAACAAGAAGTCTTGGGCTTTTGAAACGTCAATAAAAACCCAGCAACGGCCCCCTTCAAAGGTTCAGGGTGCCCAAATCGTGTTTACAGTGTGCTATACGCAAGGTGTGCCCATGTTGTTTTCTTTTGAGGCTGTTCCGAGTTCGTGTTAATCATGTACAATAGAAGCATGCTGTGTCCTCAGTATGATTGAGTCAAAACGGGTGCGAATTCTTCGCGGGTCAAAAGTTTGACATGTTTGGACCCAAAGGCTACAACTTCTGGACTGTTGTTCCGTTTTTAGTTGAAGGTTGCTTCTTTTCGATGTCACTCCAAATGGCACAAGGCTCTCGAGAAACAATATGACAGGAAGACAGTATGCAATACCCCTCCAGCGCGCTCACACCGATCTATCCCCCCTCATATTCATGAAAGTCGCCTCAGGAACCTTCGATGCACAATGTCCCGTTTTCAGCGGGAAGAGTCGATACAGTCCACAAAATCTCAGGTGGCGCGAAAAATATCGTTGCTATGAGAATGATACATATATTGTAGGGTTTAAAGAACAAGGAACGTTCCTCCGCTGAGGTCTAAATGGATTTGCGCACCCAACTCATTCAGGAATGCCCACTTTGAATGCCGGGATACTGGTCTGTGCCCTAAATGAATTTGAACGTTAGAGGATCTTCGAAAGGCGCCATTTTCTGACCCTGTACGTTTTTGTCATACCTCAGGGGTAATTGAACCTCAGCCAACAATATTTCGAAAATACTCGGAAGGCTTTGAAAAGATTACCTCTGGGGCGATGAAGAGTAGGGAGAAGGAAACACTCCATCTTGCCTCTCATTTCATTGTGAATGGCTGGTTTTTTCTCATAAAAAATAAAGGTGTACTGTATTCACTCTTATCATTTAAGACAGATTTTACTAATTGACTTGTACCTAGATTTTCTGTCGATCTCGTGCCCCCGCTACCCTTGCGGAACGGCTTTAAGACCGCGATTCTGTCGATGCCGTTCATGGGCGGTTCATGTCTTTAAGTCAATGCTCGTTTCAGAACCAGAAAATTCATAGCGATGACCTCCCCCATGTAACAATTCAAGGACAATGCATCCAAGGCATACCTTCAAGCAGAGATCAACAAAGTTTTCCTTCGAAGCTACATCGAGGCCAACCAGCTCGCACGATCGCGTCACACATACAAGCGATACCCGAGGGCAAAGACCGAGAGCTTAATTCCGCTCATCCCCCCCCCCCCCTTTTTCCGTTTGTATGTGCCCTGATTTTTTTTTTGTGCGCGGACATTTATTAGCGGGGACCTGATAGAGCGTTCGCCACCTTCTGGAAGCTTAACACTCCTCTTCAGTTTTCTTTTAGTTCGCTCGCTACCGTTCTATTCTTTTCATGGCTTTCACTTCCTCTTTCACTCCCTCCTCCTCCGTTACCAACATCGTTCACTTTCGTTTATCGTTTGAAAACTCAGGTATAACCTGCAGTTTAGAGGTCAATGACGAAGAGTCCGCTGATAAACTCAGTCTACCACTCCTTGATTCCTCGTAAATATTTTGCTTTTACCTCACTCCGCCAGTTGATCCATCTCCGTTACGGTAGGAAAGGATGTCATATCTCATTCAATGTCTGCTCCGTCGACCAGAGTCGAGAGGAGGTCGTTCAGTGGTTGCAAGACAACATCGAAGAATGTTCAGTTCATCCCTTTGTCAGTATCCCCTGTTTCACATCTCTGCCATCCTAACGGCCCATTATACTTCAGGAAGACCAAATAGATGGTTCAGGTATGAAAAACACCCTTTTCTTAGCTGGTACGTTCTGACACTGAAATATAGCCATCGAAACCTCGGAGCGGCTCCAAAGTATGGTCAAGAAGCTTGCCAAACTCTGGGCAGATTCTCTGTCAAAGGACCAGAAAGTATTTGTGGCTTGCCCTTTGTCCGTTTCAAGTTCTCGCACAGGTTCAACCGCTAGCCTGGCTCTTCCGGCCCCCCAACCACCCTTCGCGAACTGTGCCCCGCGACACTCAACGCTCTCGACTTCGGCTTCGAGTAACAGCCTTCGTAGCGGCGAACGCAATGGTATTTTTTACCTCAAGATGCGCCCTGGAACAGCTGATAGCGCTCTTACCACACCATCCACCAAGTCTGACCGTCGGTCTTATTTTGACGACCAGCTACTTGCTCAACTTGAATCTCTGGAATGGCAAGAGCAACAAGGCGACGAGAAAATAACGAAGGTCGTACTCCATTTCCATTTACTACACACACACAAAGCTTATGGATGTCACAGGACCTTATAATGCCGGTGCGGCCGTTGGATATATATTTACCGCCTGGCAGGACACCCTCGAATCCTGATACGCCCGATTCGACCCGACCATCTTCTCCCAGTGTTATTCTTGGGGATCCTGCTACTGCGGATATGACTCCCACTCTTCCGACAGTCCCTGATGGCGTTCTTCAGGCCCCTGCCAAATCCAGAGCTTGGGTTTCAATGTCAAGCGAGAAAGTGTCCTCTATCGACAAACCTATCACTGTTGTAACGCCATCTGATCAATCAACGATCATACTTCCCAGTCCTCCCAGGGATGACGAGAAATACCTTTATGCCCAGACAAGAAGGTGAACACCCCTTGTTCTGATATTGAACATACCGCTCATCTATGCCATATTCCAGGTCTGCATTGTACATTTTTGGAACGTTCTCGTTCCTCAGTGTCTCGGTCGGTATGTGGTTTTTTGCGGTATCTTCCCTTCAGTATTACTGGTAGGCCCTTCCCTGATCCCTTCCTCCCAACAAATGAACTGATTGATGTGTCCTAGGTTTGGCGTCTTCGTTGGACTCATTCAGATTTACCTCATTATCTCCTACGTCGTCGGTTATTTCGGAAAAGATTTCAACGTTGATGAGCACAAAAACCTTCTGGAAGAAAGCTCCTACCCCCCTGAAGCAATGCCCTCGGTTGACATTTACCTCCCCTGCTGCAAGGAACCTCTCGAGATCTTGGAAAACACTTACAAATACGTCGCCCAACTCGACTATCCAAATTTCAAGGTTTATGTACTTGACGACGGGGGTCTCGACTCAGTCAAACGCCTGGCGGAGGCATATAATTTCAACTATATATCACGCGACAACAAGCCTCATCTCAAGAAAGCAGGAAATCTGCGCTATGCATTCGCCCGGACCGAAGGCGATTTTTTCGTCATTTACGATGCGGATTTCTGCCCCCGTTCCGATTTCCTGAAGGAGACTCTGCCGTACATGAAGAAATATGAAGACATCGCTATCGTGCAGTCACCCCAGTTTTTCCGTCCATCAAAGGAGCACACCTGGGTCGAACAAGGTGCAAGCGCGACTCAAGAGCTGTTCTACCGTATTGTTCAAGTCAACCGCGATCGATGGGGCGCTGCTATCTGCGTGGGCAGTAATGCTGTTTATCGTCGCTCCGCCCTCATTGAAGTTGGTGGTACTGCAGAAATCGGTCACTCCGAAGACGTCCATACTGGATTCTATGCTGCTACCCGAGGCTGGAGGCTAAAATATATTCCTCTGGGTCTTGCATGTGGCGTATCTCCTGATTCACCTCAGGCTTTTTTCTCTCAGCAAATGCGATGGTGTGCTGGGTCTACGACCTTGCTCACGAACCCAGATTTTTGGAAATCAAAGCTCAGCATAATTCAGAAAATCTGCTTCTTGAGCGGGATGATGTATTACACAGCGGCAGCCTTAATGATCTTCCTGGTCCCCCTCCCTGGCCTTCTTATGATTTGGCTCAACCCGTCACTCGTGATGTGGTTCAATTTCGCATATGCGTTTCCCTCGCTCATCTACTCGGTTATCGTCTTCCGACTATGGTCCCGGCAGATGTATAATTTTAACGTCAATTTCGTATTCGTCATCCAGCAATACGCCTACCTCATGGCCGTCAAAGATCGCCTCCTCGGTACTACTGCAAGTTGGGTACCCACTGGAGACACCAAGAGCCATATTAAGGGCGAGAAGAAGAAAAAGGCAGGAGGAGACAACAAATATCGCAACATGCGCATTTTGTGTTGCGTTTGGATCTGGGGGACAACTGGTGGCATGATCGCAGGCGTCACCTTGCGTATGGTCCAGGGCTACCATTGGTACAATTTCCTTCCATTGATCATTCTAGACTTGTTCAACGTCTTCATAACCCACAAATTCATCTTTTACTCGAGATAACAACCCATAAATCTAACCCCCCTATCGGACACATCCTGGGTCCCAATTCCATTCCTTTGTTTGACCAATTTTTTGGTTGTCCACTCCCTTTGATTTCCATGACTGATACATCTATTCCGCTCAAACACGTTTTCAACTAACGTTCTAGAGAATTTGAATAATGTAGAACTTATGACATATGTAATCGCCATTGACGCATATAAAACTCAAACCTAGCGTGTATTGAATAGAACGAAGACAGCTTAATTCTGCGCGCATGTGGTGTGTATGAGCATTTAAACTCTGATAACTACTCATACTTTGATGGTCATTGAAAACCTGCTACATAATCAACAAGCTTTGCGGTTGAATACATATGTGGTTAAGCTCATTGCCCTGAGTGGCAACACCCACGAACTTCCGCTCCCCGTGGCCAGGGCTATAGACGCAAAGTCTTCTGACGCTGATGTGCGAACAGCACGCGAAGCGCAAACAGTGTCGGGGAAAGACAACGTCAACGACGAGTCTCCTGAGTTCGGATTCATAGCCAGAATGTAGTATGTGGATGAATCTGAGACTGCCATGGTGAACTTGTTGGCATCAGAACCGGAAATGGGACGACGTTGACTTCCCGCTGTTTAGAGTATATTAGTATAGAAAAACAGATGTACATGTTTCGGCGCCCTCACGTTTGACAAAGTTACCAAAGTGTTTGTAGGTCCAGTAATGCTTGGTAATGTCTGTGGCCCGATGAGTGTTACTGATTCGACATTGGAAATCAAGTCTCACACAATGCGTGGTTATTGTTGGAGCTGTACGCGCTGTCATAGTAGATAAGTCCATCCTGTAGGGAATAAATTATACAAAATCTTGATAATCAAGCATGAACCTACAGTCCATCCTCTGGAGTTGGCCGAGGTGACACAGGAGGGATTGTTGAGGGGAGAACACCCCATTCCTGGGGTAAAGCGGTTTATGGCATGACAAGAGGGGATGTGAATGATTCACCTACCATTCGAAACCAGAGTCCAGAACTGTGAGTTAACGTTAGTATTCGCTGATGCCACAGGATAAGTAAAGGTGCATACATCATAATGTGGTTCATTGGCGAGAACTAGGCTCTGGAAAACCAGTCCTGAAAACATCAAAGCATTCTTGATGCTGAATACACGAATGAAGGTCGGAAAGGGTCTTAGAACTTGTATTCTTACCTCGGGTCATATCCTCCGGACCAGCCTTTACCAGATCCGTCGGCGTTACCGAGAGAACAGCACACCTCTGACATCCATGTCGGCTTCCCAGGATATGCCTTCTTCGTGTTGCTGATGTATGTGGAATAGCTGGAATCACTGGGGAAATCGTAGGTGTGATGGACAATAGCAGCGACCTGAAATCGGGATTATGAATAAGAGAGTTAAGGAGCAGGGAGAGGAAGCCTACCTTTCCGACAACTTGGGGCAACCATGACCCATAATTATTACTGGCACCCGAGAGATTTGACGATTCATCAGCAAGAATACCAACAGCAGACGCTAAGCCCTTGTTGGAAAGGGCAGTGTACAGGCCATTCACAACTTCGGCACGTCTGCAACACTTGCTCGTCACTTGGCGGGTAGAAAGACGAGGTGTGTACATACTGGTTCGGCTGGACTGACATTCCCTCTTGTCCACATGGGGATGGGCCAAAGTTGCTATCAGGCTCATTCATGGGGGAGACGAAGTTGATATTAATCCCCTGACTCCTGAAATGTGCGATGACGTCTGCAAGATATGTGCCGTACTGGGTCCCGGTGCCTAACGGAGGTTTAGTGGATGTCATTTTCGCTTTTCAACGGATACTCACCTGTTACGAAGCCCCCATTGCAGCTGGCTTTACCAGAGGTCAATTGAGCAGGAGCACTGTTGGCAAAAGCAGTAAGAGAAGGGACACCGTTATTGGCGGCTGCTTGAAGGAAGTAGACGCCTTGGGGGTCTTTGGAGAAATTGTAAACTCCGGGGGATACGTAGAAGGTCTCTGGCGCGCGAACGGGGTTTGAGACGTTGACGCCACCGGCGCCTATGTTATAACGGTAACTAGAAAGTCCAAGGCCGTTCTGAGAGAACAGAAGTGATGATAGGTTCTGCCGAGTGGCCTCTGGGAATTTGTAGAGATCCATTGGCCACCATGCACCTGACCCTCCAATTCCAGTAAAAGTTTGAGCAGGGGTAGAAGACACGGAAGCCGAATTGGCCCCCCAAGCGAGGAAGACAGAGGAGGCGAAACATGTCCAAGCCAGACGTAGGAAGGGCATTTTGGCGATGTAGGTCATCATCTACGAACCACTGTGTATAAAAGGGTCGTGAAACCTCGGAATGAGCATAGAAGCAGGAGACTTCCATCTTTGAGCAGGTGGTGTGAGCAAACAGGTGGTGCGGTCAAGTGAACGGCAGACAGATGTTTCGGACCGGCACATGTTATGTTTTTGTATACCCCCGTACCGTGACGAGTTCCACGGTCGATAACCCGTTCCGCCATAATCTATGCTAGAGTATCCTATCAGGAAATGTCTTTCAAGATCTGATTCGTGAGATTGTGTCGGAATTTTTGCTAGTGGCAGACTGCAGGCTCTTTTCCAGGATGGACGAATGAGTGGTCTATACCTGGATGTCCGCTCTATTCGATGAGATCGGTGAGACCTTCATATAGCAAGGAGAGAAGCGCGGCGGATAGGATTTATGCACCACAAGCTTAGGGCCTGTTCGGTAACCGTCAATAATTTTGAGTTGCTGCTACATATCGTCAAAATTACCTAATATAGGGTTATCGTTCAATTTTGTAACGTTTGGGTGTTCGGTTGTGCTTGTTTGCAACCCTAGCGTCATCTTTTTTCATCTATCCCTCATGGCGGGTGATGATGGCGACTCTGGACGGGCATCTTGGGGCAATGCTGCTGAACTCTTGCTCATTGAGCGTCTTCTCAAAGCCGTTAGCGAGAACCGTCAGTCTGACAACAACTTCAAGCCGTCTGTCTACACAAGTGAGTGGTAGGTTCGTACCATGGCGTGGTGTGTCGGTTGCTCATTCCCACGATATATTTTGAAGCTGTCACATTTTATTGATCGGCAACTCAAAATTATTGACAGTTACCGAACAGGCCCTTAAGAGAATATGTCGGTTTTTCAACATGATTGATGTTCCGGTGGCCGGGCCGCTTAGCGCCAGAGAGACATTCGCGCTGATATTTTATATATAAAGATCGAGTACAACATAAGAGGATGAGCTAAGATGTGATTCTTGCAATTCCATAATTCTTTTGAAAAATTCAACGGAACCTATGCTGCAACAAGGCGGAATCCCGCACTGCTCGCTTCAGTCGCCCCGTTGTTGATCAGTGCCCCACCAGAGCCAAGTGTCAGGTACTTCTTGTTCGATGCCGCAAGGATCGAATATACACCGCTTCCTGCTCCCGCTTTGGGTCGGATCACGAAGATCTCCCAGGTGGAAGCAACGTCACGAGCAGCAGATAGGGTGAAAGTTCCCGTTTGATCGGCGGTCACAAACTTCGATGTGGAGATCGCCTGGATCGTTCCTGCATTGGGTGCGAACGCGAACTTGAAGCGAGCTGCTGAAGGCTGGGAGGACGTAGATGCTAGCAAATCCGGTAAGCTGGCAGTCGATACATAGTTGCCCGTCGACGAAGACTGGAGGTAGAAGTTTCCAATGGGGTTCGTGGCAGCTGAGGTGCAAACGCCGGATGCGCCGGGGCGGGTGGAGAGGAAATACACCTGGTTACTGTACGAGTTTCCTGAGCCCCATGTTGTAAGGGCAGATGAACGCTGAGCGGCAACAGCTGGGTTGGCTTGGGAGTATGCGAGGTAGATGACCGATTTCCATTCGTCACCGTAGGTGGAGTCGTTGAGTTCGGGGAGAGTGTAGTCATAGACAGCTTGCGCCCATGTTGCATCATACATGTACTCGTTGATCGGTGTGACGGGCAGGATTTGGATCGCGGCAATTTGGACCTTTTGGTTTCCCCAGAAGCTAAAGTAAGAGAGTTAGCGACGTTATAACCATGATCCGAGCCATTGACGTACAGCCACGCGCCCGCTTGGAAGTCCATGACGTTGCCCACTGTAACGAGGTTGCGCATGGCTTGTTCAGGGTATGGTTGGTCCCGGTCGGTCGAACTTGCTTTCGGGTACAGATGCCAGTATACTTGAGCAGCATGTTGCTCGTTAGCGATGAGCAGGCGCGCATAGTTTTTGATGTTAGCGTTCCCCGTGACGTCTGCCCAAAGAAGGGCTCCGTAGTAGCCGTTGACCGCTTCACCGACAGATTCCTGATCACGTGGACCTGCGCCGTTAGCGATGCCGGAAGCTATGGTGTGCATAAGATGCAGATATAGAGATCGTCAAGCAATGAACTAACCCCAAGAGTGACCTGCAAACCAATCGCGAGAACGAGTAACCGCAAAATGGGGATCGCTTTTCGAGGGGTTGACAATGTCTCGGAGGAACCAGTTCATGGTACCCCTGTAAGTATTCAACCAACCACTGTCATACCTGCCAAAAGAATGAGATTGCTGTCTATTGGAAAATCATGGCGATGTACTTTGCAATCACAGCACCTGCTGCTAGGAAGTAACCATAATGGAAATGGTGATCGTTGTAGTACCCGTTTCCGTAATCGACCCACACATTGTTGTATCCCGCACGGTTGATGATTCCACCCCATGCTGTTTCGTAAGCTGGGACCGCTGCTGATGCAGATTGGAACTAAGATGTCAATGTTAGGAAATCATTATCTCAGAGTGGGTGAAGGGCATACCAAGGAAGTGAACATAGATTTGAGATAGGTGATGACTGGTGGGATAAGATCTTTCCGGCCAACATGATCTGCAATTAGACTTGATGGATGATACAAAAAGATAAGTTCATCATCATCGCCATTAATTCTACGCAAGGTACTCACGCAAGCCGAGAAACCATCGCAACGTGCCCTCCAAAGAAGTAGAAATCGGCCGGTGCAGAGACTGCAGGTAGGTGTGAAATATCATATTCGAGCCCCGCAATCAATGAGGCCATGCAAGAACCATCAGGCGCACGAGGGGCATTCCAAGTGATCGTTGGCAAATTGTATCGCAGGTTCCATACATTCCCTAGAGCAGGATACATATAACCTTTGGTAGTCAGATAAGATAGCGAGGACGTTGCTGGGAAGTTAGGAGATTGCATCTTCGTTCTGAAGGTAATGGTTGGCGAGCACCTCAAGTCTGAGAAGTAGAGATACGAACCGGTGATGAGGCCAGGTTAGCATTAAAAGGTTACTCGCGGTCCCTTGGGTAGTCCACGTGAAGCGCAATGTGCCGACATCACCAGAGAAATCATAGTCAGTTGCTACTGCTGTAGGATAAACGGTCGAATGCCCGTCCAGAAGCGCCTCGTGGGCGCCAGAGTTGAGTTTCACAACACGCAGTACTCCGTTGAGCTTCCCACCAGCAACGATGGTTCCACTAGCGCCTTGGGCGGTTGCAGTCAAGGTAATTGATCCTGACAACGAATAGATGAGGTATGTCCCGACGTCGTTAACTACAGCGAATTTAGTTCCGGAGGCTGAAGCTGTACAGACAACTTGATTAGCATACAGTAGAATGCGGGCAACACCAACACATACTGCTCGCGCCAGAGGCCAACGTTTTTCCGGCGAATGACTTGATTGTACCCTTGAGACTGGTGAACCGAGGCGTTGCGCCGGCGTAATTGAAAGTGAGATAAGGTGATCCAGGAACCATGTAACTTGTGAGGGTACTTGACCCCGTGAAATACTGGACGGTAACTGTTTGACTATCCTAAATTGAAAAATTAGCACATGGGCGCGGGTCAGGTGATATCTGACACTTACCCATGAGAGGGCCTTGTGATTTTGCGCGGCGCCGTTGTGCTCAACGAAGCCAGCTGACCAATCGACTTGAGCGGGCTGGTGGACCGATGTACCATCAAAGTCACGCGAAGACGAGATACCAAATTGAATGGCGCTAGCAGTTAGGCTGCTCTGGTACGGGAAAGGTCCACCGACCATTCTGTAAAAATATCAATATGAGTTATTGCTGAGAGCGTCGAAATAACATACGCAGTTCCATTGCCTGCACCGTATCCGACCCACCAGTCATTGGTAGGAAACGGAGGGGACGAGCCTTGGAAAAAGGAGTTGGGTGGTTGGTCATTTGCAATAGAACCTCCAGCAGGTGCAGGCCTATCTGTGCCGATTGGGCCAAACACCATACCAAGGGCGTATTGAGTAGATAGAAGACCGGAGAGCAGACCAAGCGTATGATGCCGAAGCCAAAGCATTGCAGAAGCGACTGTGGGAAGAGTAACAATGCATCCAGGCTTTATATAAAAAAACAGCCGGGGCAGAGGATGGGCGCCCACTCACTTGTGAGAAACGAATCGAGACCACATTGTCCACTCATCGGGTATCATACAAGGAAAACCGACGAGCAGTCACTTAAAGGGAATGATGTTTCTTGGCTTCTCGCCAATGTAGGTTCCAAACGCAGCAGAGATAAAGTCCGGTGGTAGATTGTACAAGTGCTGAATCGGGAGTGGGTAGTCCAGCCATCACGTCGAAACAGACTCATCAGGAAATCGACAGGGAAAATTAATGCGTCATTGCTGAAGAGGGCAGAGCTTCTCGCCGACAAGGCCTGGAGAGGGCAACCTGATGGACGTACTTATTTTGCTAGCGAAGGCCCGAACGCCTGTCGCCCACACGCGTCCAAGGACATATGATTCCGCGACAAATGGCTTCTCACTGCCATACCACACATGTTAGGGCGCCAGCTTCAAAAAGTGAGGAATACTTCACACCATTGAAAGCTTGTATTTTCCCGATGCAGAAGCACGCGATAGTCATTTGGCAATCTGGCCTTGGTGTTTCCATAGAAGAAAATTGAAAGGCTCGAGTCGCAATCAGATGATGAGGAACATAATTCATGTGCCAGGCAGAGTTCAATGTGCTCGGGGCGAACCCAGTGGCGAGGGTTATGGTCACTTGATGCGCTAATACTGGGTCCTTGCCAAGTTTCCAGCACACCGCCGACCTTTTCCCCACAAATCCCTCTCTCTGTAGTATTGCTCTCTGGTCAGTGCATCGAACATCACCTGGACCTAGCCCCAAGTAATTCAATCACTTGTGCGCTGGCCCTCGTGGAAGCTCTCCTTTGAGGTTTGAAGATGACTGGGTACACGAGTGGCTGGTGACGATGACGAATGCGACAAATGACCGGATACTGATTATCAACGATATGAAGAAGAAGATTTGGAGTGAGGAAGCAGGTGGTTGTGGCTCCCAGTTAGGTAGTCATCAGGGTTGTGCTCAAGTTTTGCGCATCACATGAGCAGTCCCCATACGCCCCACGGGGAAACCGCGCGAAGGAAATTAGACTATTGCCTCGAGAATTTCGGTGCAAAGTGACTACTACAATGGCCAAGTTCATTGAAAATTCATAGTCCAGCTCAAGAGGAGCGACGGATCATACTCCCGAAAAAGCATGGGAATTATCGGACTCGTACATGTTCTCTTTATATCCACCCATCAGTTTAGATCGATCAGCAATAAGTAGATCCTTATATCACTAAGTTCAACCCGATTGCTCAATTGCAAGCGAAGGATAAAATATAAGAAGTGTAAGCACCAGCGGATCGTACAGAATGCCGCGAAGCCATTTCAATTTTCTACGTTTGATAGATTGATTATGTTGGTAAGAATCATCCGCTGACATTGACTACACGAGTGTCTTCGGTCCCTTGATAGGCCTAGATCCATCGAGTATTTTTTGAACTCTAAAAGTTAATCCCAGCAGCAGGCCTGAAAGCGATGCATGGGGGGACACCTGAGATAAAGTCAGCCTACAAAAGAGGATTGCAGAGATAAGAGGCAGATGGTGACTGTCGACCACGCGGTCGGTGGCCTCACTGACGAAGGCGAGAATGGGTGTCTTTTGCTAGATATGTCCAACGTGTCGACAAACGGTGGGGTCATGAGCGGCAAGTCCAGCAGAATGGAAAGGGGTCCTAGTGTCTCCCTGGCGTTGAAGAGCTAGAACCCACTGCAGACTCAATATCTGCAAAAGGCAGCCAAAGAAATTCTTACTGCGAAGAAAAGGGCCCGGACCACTTTTAAGTTGTGCATGTGTCTGGAGTATGTGACATATCCTAGTGGAAGGACGTATAACCGGGCCATCCTCGGCCTAAGAAGTCCATCAGAGAACAAACCTTTCAGAAATGGAAATCAAACCTGCACCTGTGCAGGCTGGCGGTGGCCGCCACTACCGTAAGCTTTCGTGATAGAGCTTGTGTGTGGAAATGGGTTCCATGGTCTCCAGAAATCTTCAGCGCGCCCAAATTCACGTGTGATAAGACCACACCAGTGCTAGTCCTTATAGTAGACCAAGCTAAATTCTTATCAATCATGTAATGCCATCTTCAAATATTCCGGATAACCATATCTCACGCAGATTTGATGAACAGTGTGCGAGCCTGTCCGAGCCTTGATGTTGGTTCCTTTGATTATGCCGTATGGTTAGTAAATCTATCATGGTTCGGACGAGGATGTCCATCGTGTGGACGAAGGTTGATATGTAACGTACGAAAATAACAATTGTGAAAGGTGTGAGTGGTGCGTTTGAGCGAGTGATGCTTCACTAACGATCAGACTGAATACGTGGGTTCAACTCGAAAGTCCCAAACTGGTGTCGTAGTCAAAAAAAGCTGGAGTTTGAGTGCAAAGTCGACGACCGATGACAGCCTCTAGCCAAACAAAGCGAGTCAATTAGTTGAACCTACCTAAGTACATACATGGGGCGGGGAGTAGATTTCCCCATCTATCTTATCCACCAGTGGTTTCAGTGAGTTCCAATGTCGGACAAGTTACGGCGCCGAGGACCGAAGGGAATAGATGAGATGCATGATCGAGGACAATTATTTAAATCGATGCGCAGTCCGAGAAAATTATTGAGCTTCAACCTCAGACTAAATCCCTGATCTGAATTTTGACGCACAAAGTCAAAATGATTCATTGCCCCGGGGATAAAGAAGAATTTCCATCATGATACGGCTCTCCGATTCCATCAGAGGGAGCAAGCGAACTCACACGAGTAAGGAAATCCGCCGTATCGTCTTCAGGGACGTTTACCGAAGCGCAGCTTCGTAACAAGATCAGAAGAGCAATCTGCGTTACGTGCCGAGAGGTATATATCGGATAAAACAGTACGGACGAAAAGGAAATTGATGTTTAAATTAAAAGGAAGGCGGGACTCGCCTCCCTATCGATAAATATGTGCTCGTGAAAGAACGTTTCTGGATTTTTGTGCGGTGTAATGACGTTATAGCACGACCTCAGTGCCCATCATTGACGACTGAATGTTAGCCATGCGCCCTTGTCGTCATAAACGTTGCTGTACGCAAGATCTGTAAAGATACCTGATATAAGTTGCAGAACTTTGCGAGAAGGAGAGCGCATACCGATGGGCGATGTGAAATTATGAACCATGGGATTCAGGTTTGAGCTTCTCAAGTTGTGCTTTGATAGATTGTTTTCGGTAAGCATGACGTCCATTCCACCAAGCTCGACATCTCGTCCCCGCCTCCTGTTTGGCCTGATAGGTGGCAAAGTGGGTAGGCTGGAAGGAATATCCAGTTCTTCCTCACTCCAATATTTGCCTGGCAACTGGGCGGGTCGTACGGGTCTCATTTCGCTGTCCTCAAAATGACCATCATGGCTATAATTGCTGTCTAGAAAGTATGTCTGTTTGACTGGTGACGAAGTCAGCAGGTATGTTCCAGATGGTGTTTCATGGTTGTCATTTCGGGATTGGGTCATGTTGGTTCTCGTAAAAACGTGAGAATCGAGCATGCTAGCGGTCCTTCCGAGAGAGCGTGTGCGCTTTCGTTCTCTGGACGCATCACGAGCGGCGATCTCGCCTTCAATGGAGCGTGGAAAGAATATCTACAGGCCTTGACGTTCAGAGCCGTGATTGAGACTATAGATGTACATACGATTAGCGTTATGCCCGAGGAAATCGCAACACCAAAGCCTGAGAGGATTGCAAGGAAGTCTGTACATTAAAGTTAAGATGTCTGAACTATCATATTCTAAAAATATGAATACCTGTCCAGAGCATGCTCTCGTTTATGTGATGGTGAGGCCTAACGCCATCCACTCCGAGGATCAGAAGGGGTACAGTAAAAAGGAAACGAAAAACAACGCGGATCATCTTGTTGAAAGATCTCAGCTCTAAAAAAAAGATGGAGGGGCTATTCTTACATTCAGCTCGGAGAATTTGGTGAGTCGAACAATGGTATTGATATCGACGCCTTCGGACCTCTAGATAGTGCGCGTAGTCAGTTAAAAATATCGTTATCATCAGATGTCTGAAGAGTACTGACAAGGTTACGAAGGAAACTTGGGAACGTATACCTATCAAGCCATGTGTCAGTCTCCTTCAGTGGGATATACCTGAGAATAAATGCGCGCACAGGACAGGCGTGAACCATAGAGTCAAAGATAAACTTCCCAGGCTGCCAGCCAAGAATGTGTAGGCCTCGGCCTAGAATCACGTGGAAAGTGAGACCTCTGAGGATCACCTAAATGTCAAATGTCAAACCTTGATTGGATTAGCCCGTGTTAAAATGGTGATTAGAGGCATGTAAATGACTGCCGCAGACGATCCCACGACCCAGGTTTTGAAATATAGACTCCGAAACCAGTCCTGCTGAGAAGAACCTGCATTGACGAGGAACAACCAGAAGCAGAGCTCTGGGAAAGCGTCGGTGACGTGTCGATATACGAAGAATATGCCCTGTACCTTCCAGATGTGTTACCCTGAGTGGTGCACTTGATGTCAGATTCGGTGAGTAATGTTTGAGATAAGCAACGCACATTTCCAAACTCCACCCGATGGAGAACATGAGCATGAAGGGAAATATTGCCTTTGCGGCGACAGGGTTCCATTGTTGGTAAGGCTTTGGGATGACTTCCCACCAGTATTAGCAATGAAGAGATGTCTGACCATTGAGAGCAAAATTTACCTCCAAGGGTGGGGTGTAGGATGAACCCTTCGTTATATTTGATAACCGCATTCCCCACAGAATATGCAGTTATGAGAGGCACACTCAACAGGTATGAATACTATGCTAAATCAGCAATTCTTTTCGCATAATACGTCGAGTACACCCACCGTCATAACACGTTTGAATGCACCCGACGATGGCCCATTATTCCACCTAGCCCCCAACTTCTTAGTGCAGGCCATGAAACCTATGAGTGGCTTACTTGAGACACTTGAACCTATCGAAAGACCACAAGTGGAACAGGAGGAAAATCCCGAGCTTATTGGATTTCAGCATAGCCATCGATAACTTATACAACTACGTACCAAACACGAGATTACAGCCCAAATCAGATAGCTCGCAGGCGAAGTATGTGACATGGGCTGGTTGGGGGATTTGAACTGAAGTCGGCGGAAGAAAACGACGTTGATACTGCCGTGGGTGACGACGGAGTTGGTACTGGTACGAGCCAGTCAAGGTTCTGTTGTTATAAACCCCTCCATATGATCCAATTTATTTTTGATCTAGTGTGGTGCACCTAGCGTTTGATGGTTCCGGACGGCCGGCTGAGTCCTACACTTGGCGGTCAACAGCAAACTTATGCTTTTACCGACTCCCGTCACTATTATTGTGAAAGATGGAATCGAGCCTCGCTTGGCCAGAACCCCCGACTGGCTGTGTCTTGAGACAGATCTTCACGAATGAGGTCGGACGACGAGCAGCCAACATCCCACCCGCGGTCTTTTTGGCACTGGGAATATAATTGGTACCGAGAAGATTGGTACCATGTGCCAGTGGCGAATTGAGATTGAGACGTGTGTCGTCAGTCGGTCATGGTCGGGTAACAAGAAAAGCGTGATCGCATCAAATTTTGCAGAGTGCCCACGTGGGAACTAAGGCTCGCCCCTCGCAAGGCTTATATAATATCTTTACTACCATCTGGATGCCGCTCACCGACGTCGACACGGAGGATCTCCTCCTATCATGCAGATATGGAGACCTTGATGATGTTCAGGATTTCGTGAAAAAGCACGGGGCACACTCTTTGGCGGAAATCCGTGACGAGAATGAAAACTGTGTGCTTCACATGGTTTGTGGAAACGGGCATCTGGGTGTGTTCGCCCATCCCAGGGTTTTTCGTTGATGGGTCGACGTGATCTGACATCTGTGGGACGCGTTATAGACATCCTAGACTATTTACTCCCAATCGTTCCCCTATCACTACTTGCCGCGCAAAATTCTGCCAAATCTACCCCTCTCCATTGGGCGGCTCTTAATTCTCATCTATCTATCATGCAAAAACTGGTAGAATTTCCAGGAGGACCTGGGATTGATTTGATTGATATCAAAAATACCGCAGGACGCTCGCCTCTGGGGGAAGCCGAGCTTGCAGGATGGGAAGAAGGAGCGAAGTGGCTGGTGCAGGTGATGAAGTTAGACGCTGATGTACAAGAAAGCGATGTGGCAGACGAGGGTGGAGACCAAGATCACAATATAGAAGTAGAAATTGAAGACGCTGAAGGGCAGGTGGCGAAGATGACAATCAGTGGTGGTGGCAGCGGCGAGAAGAATTCAACTTGACAAGGGTGACTTCTCGGTGACTATCTGGCGCCGATTTCGAGTGAAAATAGAGAGGTTTTGCATGTTTTTTCTAGGTAAGTGATCTCACTACCCAGCCTTGATGTCAATTTCAATTGTCCCATTTCTAGTGGATCGCTGTCCAACTCATCATCTCAACTGCTCCTGTCTACACTGAGGGATGAGGTCAATCAATCATACTGTACCTGCCCTGTTTAAGCTATTCGGGTAAGCATGTACTTCCTACTCCATGAGATCATTTTATCCTTCATTTTTCGAGCGCTCCTATGTTTCAGGAGATGGTAGAACCCAAGCACCACCATAATGCAAAACCTGAATACGCTAGAGCCCATTACTTTGCCAACTGTTCCCTTGTTAACACTGAGTTGTGAGTGAACTTGTATGAGGAGCACAAGGGTCCACGAAGGCTCTTGTACAGAAGCATCTCAGCATCAGCATCATGACTCCTGTACCGAGATGTTCATCTTTTGGACTTGTAAGATTTGGACAAAGTTAATCGGCTTCGATATGCCCGCTAACTGTAAAACCGTTAGTCGGGGGAGGCAGGCGCTCACAAAGTGGGGCCAGGTGACAACTGATGAAAAATACGACATTCTGAGATACACGACAATCAAAAATACCAACCCAGAAGCGTCATATTCGAGTTCTCCACTTCACATACAGCTTTCAATGATCAGGTCGAATGAACGTTCGACATATTCATTCATGTTTGACATTGGAAATGCTCCCTGCAGTCTTTGGAGTGGTTGCACCAACCAAGTGTAGTGGTGCAGGTGACTCGCGCTGTGGGGCTTGATGGGCGCCTTACGTTGCGTGTGATCCTCTGTGAGCCATGGTTCTGGCCATGGAGTGATGTCTAGGGCCGAATTGGTTTTTGACTGTCAGGTCATGGTTCTCCAGGTTTCAATGTTGAAGTATTACCAGCTTAACTCAATCTAGTCTCTATCTTCTCTACACCTGACATGGGCACATGGTGTAGTTGGTTATCACGCCCGCTTAGCATTTCAGTGTTTGCGGGCGGTCCCCGGTTCAATTCCGGGTGTGTCCACTTTTTATGCATTTGCCCTTCTGTTTCACGGTATGGTAAGAACTCACCTATCTGTTTGATCTCACGTAATTAGCGTCTACATATCTCCACAAACTAGTCTTAAGCCTTACTTTCGGTGGTGGCACAGATATTATCACTCTTATATATGAGATTAAATGGGTCAGAACAGCGCTGTTCCCGAGCGCGCGTCGGCCTCAAGAATTGAACTTAGAGTGAGCCCCTTCCATTTTAACCTATATTCCCGCTGATTCTGACGTGTTAATCAAGCCGCAAACTTGCGCTTCGTTAAACGTGATGGCTATCCCTGTTTCCACAATGTATTTCGTTGCCACTGGGTGGGATAACCCAGGGGAGGTTCCGTATATGCTGATGGAAAGAGAAATCCCTCCGTCGTCAAATACGCGCTCATGTTGATATACAGAATTGTTGGGCAGCCATTGGGCATGCAATCATTATCTTTCGAGGATCAAATATGTTGCTACCAATATGGTGGATATCAGGCCCAGCTTCTCAAGATTCGGTTTGTTTCCGTTGGGTGTCTTATCGAATCGCCTGCCAGGAAAACAGGTGTTGGCCCGCTCGGCGTGTCCGTTTGTCCTTGAGAAAGACTGCGGTCCATTTCGAACCTCCTGTAATTTTACATGCAGGCCATGTCGGCGCGCAATTGGCTTCGGTTACCACCGATGGCGTAATCCCTGGGATCCCTGGATTTCTGGTGAAACATGCGCTTGACTTGTTTAGACTATTTTTGCAAAGGTTTCAAGGCCTTCCGGTTGAGCGTACACCAGAATTTCGCTTCGTTCTCTATCATCCTGACTTAGGAATTGGTAACCTCTTTGTTTCGTAGAGCAAGATTATAGAAGCGGTGAGGGTTCTTGACTGGGAGATGTCGAGGACCGCCCCTGCCCGAGACGCCCTGCCTGGGATGCTTCCGGCAGTTTTTTCCCTATCCCCTGAATGTGTGACGGATGAGATGATTCAGTTGTGAGATATTGAGCAGGGTATATCACAATGCTGAGACAGCGTTTTATGGTCCCCGTCGGAGCTCGGCGTAATTTTTGGTGGTATGGGGTTTGGCGGGATGTCTCGGTTTAGTTGAAGGGAGATGGGCAGTGCGTTTTTTTTGGCGCGGTATGAGCGAATGAGAATTCTGATGAAGTGCGTTCATTCGAAAGGTTGAAAAGGTTTATTGACAATAATCCAGCAGGTTCCTCGACTGACGGGTCCTAATACATAGTCAGCTAATCCAGGAGATTTAATTCGGCGGCAGTTTAATTTGCGGTTACACATTGACGAGTTGAACAGGACATCCTCAGGCAGTGCATGTAGTTTGAGGCATAACAAAAGCCGAGTCTATCCCCACCCCTGAAGGCTTACTCCTATATATGAGGTGCCAAACACGACGTCTCGTTGCAAGTCACCTGAGAGCTCTGTGTTCACGAGAAGAGCATCGCTTCGGCTATTGAGTTTGTGCCAACCGAGGTTCGCCCGCGACCTGGATTCAGTCCCGTAAGATTTTCCCCGGTAGCGCCATAAGGTCATGCTGGGTCGTTACAATAGCATTGGAAAGTCTTTGCGGCGCTTCTTCGTGGGGATCTCATGTCAATAATCGGCGCATCCATGATCGTGATGGTTGGGTGAGACGGACGGCGCGGTTGAGGTCCGAAAACGGGACGGTTTCAAAGTTGTTTGTCCGAGAGGCAGTGAATAAACACGGACGTGTCGGCCGTGTCATTTGGCCTGTTCACCTCGAACTTTGACAACGGCAGGCTCCTAACGTCCGAATCTTGGTTATCATATCTCGTTCACCTTGGTTTCAATAGGGGT
This sequence comes from Collybia mongolica, assembly GCA_013420905.1. Lineage (NCBI taxonomy): Eukaryota > Fungi > Basidiomycota > Agaricomycetes > Agaricales > Clitocybaceae > Collybia > Collybia mongolica. Next base: position 3,975,902 of record JAAXNY010000004.1, read on the forward strand.
TGGAAAGTAGAAAATTTTATGCGCCATGAGATTGGCATATGTGGCTAATTTACAGGGCATATAGGGATAGACATCAAACAACTCACCAAGCATGCCTGCAACACGAAGTTCATCCGGAATGGGCGAACGTAAGAAACGGACATTTTCTGCAATTCCCTTAGGCTCGTCTAGCTCTTCTACCCACCGCCATGTATACCACAATCCCAACCAACGCAGCCCCTCGCCTCCCGCGTCGGCATACTTTCCACTTCTCTCGGCAGATCACAGTGCCAGGTTACGACCAACGGCCGATGCAGAAGCGCATTTTGCGTACAGCACGACCCTTCGTAGACATCAGTCAGAAGCGTCGGCGCTAGCCTCTCCCGCACACTTAGCATCTGCAGTAAACGCTGAAGCGTCAAGTCTTTGGACGAGAGCAATTGGTGCAATTACAGGACAACGGCAGGATGATTCCGGAGTGGGAATGGAGAATGGCCGGGTTTCCCCTCCGCAGAGAGGAGAACAGCGGGAAACCGCGTCCGCTCGGTTCGCACATTATTCTGTAGATGTACGCTATATTTCATTTATTGTGGAAAGCTCTCAAACGTACCACAGGACACAGTTGCCCACTTTCGGACCTCGATAGACAACGGCCTCCTACATTCTGATATATCTAATCTACGGGCAACGCATGGCTACAACGAATTTTCTGTCTCCACCCCAGAGCCCATGCTTCTCAAATTTGCGAAGACGATCTACGAAAGCCCACTCATATTGCTTCTATGTGGTAGTGCGTCAGTTAGTGCCATCATGGGGAATATCGACGATGCTGTGAGCATAACTGTCGCTGTGTTAATCGTTTTGACTGGTTAGTGTCCCTCGAACTATCATTACTGTGTGTCTTAACTATCCCCTTTAGTTGGATTTGTACAAGAACATAGATCTGAGAAAAGCCTAGAGGCCTTGAACAAACTTGTCCCACACCACTGTCACGTCCTACGGTACATACGTTCCACTGCCCGTTTACTCACGGCTAAACTCGGCGCGCAGTGAACGTGAGACAATCCACGTCCTGGCCAATGAGCTCGTGCCCGGCGATATCGTCACATTCTCAACTGGCGACCGTATTCCTGCCGATATCCGTATTACTTCTTCTGTAGACTTAGAGATAGATGAAAGCAGTCTCACTGGCGAAACAGAGGCGCGGAGAAAAAATAACGAAACATGCAAGTACGAGACTATTGGAGGTCGGCCATCAACAGAAGCAGTAGCTCTGGCTGAACGGACTTGTATTGCATACATGGGTACCCTGGTTCGAAACGGTCAGCATTCCACCCCTCGGAGAATCTCGATTACTAATCTTCAACAGGTCGAGCAAGCGGCATTGTTATAGCTACTGGAACAGAAACTGAATTCGGAGTTATTTTCTCGATGATGCAAGATGTTTGTGTTTCTGCCTTCGAACCACAGATATATTTACATTTTCAAATTCAGGTTGAGGAGAAACGGACCCCGCTACAGCTCAATATGGATGAACTGGCGAAGAAGCTGTCCCTCATGTCGTTTGGTGTGATCGGTATGATCTGTCTTATCGGGGTGTTGCAACAGCGATCCTGGTTGGATATGTTCACCATTGGAGGTATGAAACACAAGTAGTATGTGTTTGGTCGATATTAATTCCATCTGCCTTTCCAGTATCATTGGCCGTTGCCGCAATTCCAGAGGGGCTTCCGATTGTGACGACTGTAACGCTTGCATTGGGTGTTTTGAGAATGGCAAAACGAAAAGCAATTGTCAAAAAATTACATTCTGTGGAGTCTTTAGGTTCTGTTTCCGTTATCTGTTCAGATAAGACTGGTCAGCGCTCAAATATTCTTTTTTGAAACGAATTGACAGTAGGAGCATATAGGTACACTCACAAAGAATGATCAGACCGTAACGGAAGCTTATGCTGTGGATGAAACTGTCCACCTAGATCCGAGCTCGACGACACCTTATTCAATGCAAATTTCTCCCGCACTCAAAAAAGCTATGGACATTGGAGCACTCTGTAACAACGCCTCGCTTGTTCGGAACGAGGATGGTGCATATGTTGGGCAATCAACCGACGTTGCTCTGCTGAACGTCCTTGAGGTATTCGGTATACCAGATCGTCGCTCTGTGAGGTCTCTTCCGTTATTTCGAAAATGAAGGTCCTAAAAGTCGTATAGCAATTCGAACGCCTCTCCGAACGTCCATTCAACTCTGAACAGAAGTATATGGCTGTCAGTGGTATTCATCGAGATCCAGCTGGCTCCTCCCCAACACTTACCGTTAACGGTGCCCCACGAGAAATGTATTATATCAAAGGTTCCATCGATGCCGTTCTCGAGCGGTGTAAATTCTATTATGTGAATGAAGATTCGACTCCAGGATTGGATCCAAATACACGTAATGTTATCCTCAGGAAAGCTCAGGCTACCGCCGCTCGTGGATTGCGTGTGATCGCTATGGCTTATGGGAATGGATCTGTCGATTCAGCATCTGGCTCGCGGTCTCCTTCGCGCACAGCATCTAGAACATCTTCACCATCCTCGATAGCCAATGTTGATCCAAGCGGGGGCGCAACAAGAGGGAAGACAAATCTCGTGTTTGCAGGTTTCCAGGCAATGTTGGATCCGCCACGAAAAGGAGTTGCCGACTCGATTGCTTTGCTTCAAAGCGGTGGCGTACAGGTCGTGATGATTACCGGCGATGCGGAGGAGACTGCGTTGTCGATTGCGCAGAAACTTGGGATGCGAGTAGGACGGGCTACTCTCGGCAATGGAACAGGTCGGGTCGTGACGAGCCAGTATTGCTTGACGGGGACGGCAATCGACCAGATGAGCAAAGCACAACTCAAGGAGCGGGTGGGAAGCGTGAGCGTGTTTGCTAGGACGACTCCTAGACATAAAATGGCTATCGTTGAGGCATTCCAATCACGTGGTGCTGTTGTTGCGATGACGGGAGACGGAGGTACATTATTCTGAACCCGATCCCATTCTCATACTGAAGGATTCTCTTTCCTAGTAAACGACGCACCCGCCCTTAAGATGGCCGACATCGGTGTATCCATGGGCAAAAGCGGGACGGATGTTGCCAAAGAAGCCGCAGATGTTATTCTCGTCGACGACAATTTCAGCACAATTCTCCCCGCGGTCGAAGAAGGTGAAGCCTGTTGACTCAAACTTCTGAATATGAAACTGATGCTCACCCGTTTCAATAGGCAAATCTATATTCCACAATATCCAAAACTTCTTATCCTTCCAACTGAGCACTGCGGCAGCGGCGCTCACTCTAATTACTCTTAGCACAATGCTTGGTCTGAGTAATCCACTGAACGCCATGCAAATCTTGTTTATTAATATTTTAATGGATGGTATGGTTTCGTCTATATGGATGGTATTCGTAATTGACTCGTCAATAGGTCCTCCAAGTCAGAGCTTGGGTGTAGACCCTGTGGACCCGGCAATAATGCGTCGGCCTCCGAGGAAGAAGGACGCTCCGATTATCACTAGAAGGTTACTGTACAGAGTTCTATTTTCCGCCTCGATGATTGTCATTGGCACACTTTTCGTGTATATGTTCGCCCTCGAGGATGATAATATGTCTAGACGAGAACAAACTATGGTAAGCCTCGTACCATCGTCCTCGTTACAATGGTCCTGACGGATATACTGCTCCTTAGACTTTTACATGCTTCGTCTTCCTAGACCTTGTATCTGCTGTACAAAACCGAGGCCTCGGTTGTGGGCTCTTCCAAAACAAGATGTTGGTGGGAACGGTGTCAGTGTCTGCGATAACGCAGCTGGCATTGGTGTATGTACCAGTCATGCAGACAGTATTCCAAACGGCGGCGCTGAGCATGACCGATCTGGGAATTATACTAGCGCTAGCAGGAACGAGTGCGACGTTGCATGAGGGAAGGAGGACATATGAGAGGAAGTTGAACGCAGAGGAAAGTTTTACCAGTGTGATGGAGATGGCATAATGGGATGTATACATAGTTTAAGCTACCTACACACAGGTCCTCGTTGGTTTATTATTTGCTCGTCGACACTTATCTTATTCGGATTTCATAATTAGCGAGATCCACTTATCAGAGATTAAAAGATTCCAATGCATATAGAAACCTTAAATAAATGATAGTGTAGAATGACAATAGATAAACACATACTCGTTCGAGAAAAGCATGGGCAGTTTTCCATCAGACGGGTAACGTTGGGCCTAGTTTTTTATATGACTCTGGTCTCCGTTTCCTCCAGAACATCAAGGCAAGTAGTATGTCCTAAGTGTAAATGGTAGATATCAAAAGACGGCAGCCCAGAGTATCAAAATAAATGTACCATTTGAAACCCAAATACTAATGCTATTCCCAAAGGTGCTGTGAAAAACGTTGCTTCGTCAGATGCACGGGAAGGGCCACACTCGGCACTCACTAACGGTCAGGATATTCAACATGGACCCCCTAGCTGAGCCCCCGTTAAGGATAAACACAACTCTTATGGACCCATATATCAAACCTGCGAACAAAAGTTAAATGCCTTGTTGGACTTACATTATGGCGAGACTCCCGAGAACTGTGACAGCCGCCATGCGAATGAACGCCCTGAGGGGAAATTCCTCTTTATGGGCGTCGATTCCCTTGATCAGCACCCGCTGTCGATATAGGTGGACCGCGGTGTACACTACAAGATCCTAGTGAGCATTGCTTGATTCTTCTCTTTGAGTGGAGATATCTTACCTTCGAGAATCACCATCAATCCAGCAAGTAATACGACTAGAGTCCCGGTGAAAGTTGGCCTGCGACCCCCAGCATTTCAAAATCTTGCAGAAATGGAGTTTGTCGAAGGAGTCTGACGTACGGTATATTCTGGTTGACTCGGCAGTAGAGTCCGCTTGGGTGGCGCTCTATAGTCTTCAAATCCGACAGACCAACCTAAAATTGTTCGATCTCTTCAAGCTTCTGCCTACACTTTTTCTCCAACCACTTACCAGTAATGCGACCCAAAAAGCAACGGAATGGACCAGGGGCAACGCCCAAGGCATCTCAAAATATTTATGAATAAGATCTGTAGGGATGTCCAAGGTATCTATTTTGGGCTCACCCAATAAATGAGATTCTCGTTTACTTCCCTTGACAAAGTCACCGCGGTTAAGCGAAGGTACAGCTACAACTCTATTCATCAACGCTATCCCAGTACAACTGAGATGTAAAGAGTCACCTCGATCACGAAAATTAACGACGCAGCCGCGACTCTGGAGGGACGGCGTGCACGGTGAAGAAAGTCAGAAATTCAAGTCCAAACTCGATCATAAAACACTCTCACAGTGCAGGTGCTGCATGGATAAGCCCAGCTTGTAACGCACACAGCCCGAAAGGCGGTTCCGGCCCCGTCTGGTGCCCCGCGAGGAGTAGGAAGGAGACGCAGTACACCACGAAGGAGATCAGCAAGCAGAACCACGACTTTATGCGCGATACGAAACGGGACAAGAGGACCACCAGCAACACCACGACAAGAACGAACAGGGCCACGGATTGCATGACATCGAAGGTAATGATGGGCACCGGAAGGCCCGCGTTCGAGCCGGCTGTACCGCGAGGACGTGGCTTAGTCCGTACCTTGGAAATGTGAACGCAGTGGCCTGGACTGACCTCGAGCAATAAGATTTCGCATCCTGGCAAACGTGAACGGAAAAGACAGGAAAATGTTGAGAGTCCAAGGTGGCTGAGTATTCGCGCCGGGGTTGTCCCCGTGACCAGGGTCTGATGGCGAGCCCGAGAATTTATCATAATATACGGGAGCTGATACCTCCCGACCAGCATCAAATGGTTGACAGAATCTTAACGTCTGGTCCTTGTGCTTGTGATTCGTGAGATGGAAATGTTGATAACCGTCCATGTATTGTGGGCTCCAGTACAAGGGGATCTGAAACCTGGTTACGTGGGCAACTGGTGGGGAAACGGGTCGGTTGTGGCTTGTATTTTTTGGGTCATCCCTACCCATGACCGCAGTGTCCGACAAAATGAATTGAAACGAAGAACTTCTTTCTTTGAAGCTTGAGATGTTCCTAGGGACTCCATCTGCCTTCTTGCTGACCAGGAATTTGTCAGTCTTGTTAAGGCTAACTCTTCACTGCAGGTAATTATAACCCAAACTTCAGTTATGAAGATATATAAATCGCAGAAGATATAAGCAAGGAAACAGAATCTTCATGCAAGAAATAAAACAACATGGAAGCATTTCGCGACGACTCGGGAACCAAAATTTTACTCCTGGAGACAGGGCCGATGTAAGAAGACCAGTCACTCATTTTCACAGGGCCCTTGACTACAGTCGCAAAGTCTGGGAAGTGGTGACAGGAACCGAAGACATTGACCGAGGTTTCAGTCGGCTATTTTGATTACGAAAATGCATTCCGTTCATACCCCGAAAGCACGGGGGTTTCGCTCTGAGATTGACTGAAAACGTTTGACAGCGCCACTGAATGAGCTAGAGGATTCGAGGCGGTTATTAAATGTATTATCGCACCCCCGGCGCGTATCAAGCCGTAGGCGAGAAGACCTGGCCAAAACTGCCAGACCTAGAGGTATGCATGTTGGTAGCGGGCGCCGGGCAGTCGTCCAGACCCCAAGCTCGGATCACGGGGAATGACGTGATGAAGTGTCGTGTAAGAATAGCCACGGCGATGAGGTCGCAGTGTAGTGCTAGCAGATGTAAGCATGAAAACTAGACGGGATCTACTTGCCTGACATAGAAGCATTGATAGATTGGCCACAAGATCTAGCTTTGAAGCCTGAAAAGTTCCTCGGCACTCTGTAGAATACTCAAGCGTGGTGTTCTGCATGATCACGAGAAAGGGGGAGATAGTGTGGTCCTATTCGTCGATTTTGAGGGGTTAGAGCTGAGAAAGAGTGACACAATGTGAATTCTAGCCTGACACCGTAGACATATCGCTTCGTGGGTAGCCAGCTCGTTGGGATTCCCTGTGCGAGCTTCTCGACTAGTCACGGCGATCACAACGTTGTGGTTCGTTGCAATCGCCATTCATGTTTTAGTTCCGTGTACGCAGTATGTGCATCGTGGGTGATTTATTTGACCCTGTGCTCAGATTTGGCGGGATCCTGCCATGTGTTTTCCCTTCTTCGTGGTACTTTGAGCAACTGACGTGAAATGACGTCCAGTGTTCACGCGTGCACGGATCCCCGCAGTCATCTTCTCGACAGATCGCGCCTTTTCATATGGTGGGATGATGATAGGGTTCTTAGGGCGCATCTGGATTAAGGTCACTTGACCCGGAGGCCATTCGGAGAATCGACGGCGGCGCTTTGGGACAAGCCTTAATGCTGGGGTGTATCGAAGTCGACGTGGCAGAAGAAAGGCTGTAGTTAGGAGACTAGTGGAGCCCGAGGGGACGAAGGTGGGGGAGGAGAGTAAATTAACGCAGGGTTGCATGGGCCGCGGTGCACATGACTAAATTCAGCCATCGGCTATACGATTTCAGACTACCGCTCGGACGTGATAGCATGCGACCTTTCTGCGCTCTCTTCCTACGGCCGTCCATTGCCTTTGCCCTACTGCCGGAAAACGAGAGGCTGCAGTGGCATTGCCGGGCCTTTCATTTATTCACAGCTGGGGATCACACACGTGCCGAGGAAGGTGGAGAGCTTTGAATTGGGATTAGGTATCCAGGGACGGTAAGGTGTTTTTTTTTCCACTATCCAAGCATCATTAGTGCTGATTTATGTTACTTTGTCGTAGACTTGCTCCATTTCTTCTTCTCCCACTCTGAGAACGCGGCGAACCTCGACAACTAGTGCGGACAAGCTGTCCAACCAACTTGTACGTGTGTGAGTGCGGTTATTTTTACGGAGCTTGGCGACATTGACATGCATTATCACATTCTCGCACAGAGGTTCTACCTGCCATTCGTTTAGTCGTGACTGGCCTCGACACACGTGTGCATCAAGATCGTATTGAATTAGAGTAGAATAACGTGTACAGGTGTGTTGATTGCCACCCCCCCTCATGTCTCTTGAACGCTGACATGCCTTGTATTCGACCCCAGCATCTGCCTTTCAGATTTACCCATCCACTTAGCTCGGGGAAATGGCGGATATAGAGACAGCTGGTGAGGGAGAAAGCGTGCAGGAACCCTCTCACGAAATCACGTCGCCTCGTTCCCGCCGCGTGGGTATTGCGAGCCCACCCCCGGGGTTTCGACTTTCCACTTCTCCACCTATCCCAGTACGCTCGCCTTTGCGTCCTGTGGGCCGATCGCTTAGCAACGCAAGCACCAGCACAACCACTAGCACACTGGCCCCGACCACCACTGTCACCACCGTCCGGCCCCAAGGCTTCATCCGGCCCGCAACACCGCCCCTGCTTGACATCGATGACTTTGCTGCCATCGTCGAGGACGCCATTCCACACAGTTTCCAGATGCGCCATCGCAGCTTCCTCTCCCTCCCCGGCTCGGACCATCACCCTGCCCCCAAACCCCTACCCTTGCGGCCAGACTCGCCCATCAGTGTCTCTCTCGATGACAACCATGAAACAGAAGGCCAGCCTCCGCCACCGTCGTCTATGACAAAGCGACAGCATGCTCTATTGGAGCTGCTCTCGTCGGAACGTGCCTATGCCTCGGATCTTGCTCTCATTCGCGAAGTTCACATGCCATTAGCACTGGGTAGGTTTGTGTTATAGCTTCAACATGAGTCTGCTAATATCCCTGTAGGCCAACCGGTACCTCTACACCCTGCCTCCCCATCGCCCCCCAACTCATCTGCATCCTCGTCTCGCACTTTCTCCACTGCCTCCGACTCATCTTCCTCCACAAATGGTCCACCTATGACTATCGAAGATACTCGTATCATCTTTAACAACATCGCAGAACTCGCGCTCTTCTCCGATCGGTTTTGTGAAGCTTTAGAACTCGCTCTGGGCTCCTTGTTAGAAGGAGGAGAGGGCGAAGATCGCGTTGGCGCCTTATTCACGGATATCGTGAGACCTTACCCCTATTTCCACATTCGTCCACTAAATTCCCTCAGATACCCGAATTAGAACGACCCTACAAGCAGTACATCACTCGGCATCCCGCGGCGCTCACACACCTAGGCGCCTTACCCCAAACCCCGGCACTCACCGCATACCTCGCACATACCCAAACTGTCGCCTCATCGCACTCACACGCATGGGATCTCGCATCCCTCCTTATCAAACCCGTCCAACGGCTCCTTAAATACCCCTTGCTCCTCGCCGCCATCATTGATGAGACGCCCGACACCCATCCAGACAAGATCAACCTCCAAAATGCGCGAAAGAGTATGGAGGAGGTCGCCCGCAACGTCAACGAAGGCCGGCGGCGCGCAGAAGTCGTGAAAGAGGTGCTCACCGCCAAGAAAAAGGGCGTGAACGTCGGGGTCGCTGCCTCCGTCAACCTTACAAAGATGAAGTCTCTCCGCCACGGCTCCAAACCCCAGCACGTGGGGGACGCCAATGGCGAGGCTGCGCAGGTCGAGCGCCTGCATGCCGAGCTCAAACGCATCGACGTGTTCGTTCAGCAGCTGGCGCGGAACATCGTCGACTGGTCCAAGATGATGCGCAACGTCATCGCCAACCTCCGCATCTGGGCCATCAGCTTCGGCAAGGTCATCGGCATCTCCTCCGCACAGGGAAGCGAAGCCTTCGACGCCTTCATGTCCGTCGTCGCGGACCACCTCACGCCACTCTGCACTACCCTCGAGGAACGCATCAATGACCGCCTCCTCAAGGAAATCGCGCACCTGCTCGCAACGATGAACCAGCCGCTGAAACTCCTCGCCTCCATGTCCGAGCAGGAGCCCTTCCACTACCACCTCCTCACAATGAACGTCTCCGCCAAGAACCGCCCGCCCGCCGCGCTCCTCGAGGCGTCGACGAACTACCTCGCCCTCCGTGGCCAGCTCGCCGCCGAGCTCCCGCACTATCTCACCCTCCTCCACCGCGGCCTCGCCGTGTTCATCCGCAAGCTCGCCGAGATCCAGGCCGCGTTCTGGCAGGACACGCGCGACAACTGGGCCGATCTCTGGGAGATGCTGCGCGTCGAGGGCGAGATGAATGCGGGGCATGCGGAGACGGTCGGCGTGTGGCGGATGCGCTGGGCGGACGTCGACGAGGTGATGGGCGCCCTGAATGTCAACCAGGCGAAGAAACTGTATCAGGACCCGCCTGGGTACCTTGAGTCGCAGGTGCAGGTGCACGCCACCCCCGCGAAGAGATCGGCCCCCGTGGTCAACATGCTCGCTGCTCTGGAACCCGCGCACGGCGCCGTCGTCGTCCCATACGCCGTCTCCGGCCCGCTTCCGCTCGCCCGTTCGACGAAAACGCGGGCCCGAGGCTCCAGCGACGCATCAGTTGCGACGACGTTCACGGCGAAGAGAAGTGATTCCTCTACGACCACGTCAAAGAAGAGCGGGGTGAGGGTCTCGACCGATAGCTTGCCCGTGGGGAAGTCCCCGCAGAAGAGGAGAACGGAAGAGTTTATCGATTACGTGTCCCATGCGTCTCCTCCAGCCCCAGCAGTCCAGCCGCGGCCGAAGACGGCAATCCCGCGGACGAAAAGCATGCCTCTTCCGTCAGAACGGACGATGTCCCACAGAAGCTCGGCGTCTTCGAAGACGCTCGTCGGCGGCGAGGGCGACAGCGGGAGCAGCAGTGTGCGACACTCCCAAGAACTACCTGAGGACCCCGCAGACCGGGGCCGGAGCGCGCGGAAACCCAGCCTCAGGCGCAAGTTCACCGACTCGTTCCGGCAGCGCTCCCTGTCGAAGAACAACCCCACGCCGTCGAGTCCGATCTCTTTCTTTGACGACTTTGAGGATATCCCGAACTCCCCAGGGTTCCTACCGCCAATACCCCACCCCCCGCCCCCACAGACGCCGACGAACGCCTTCACGAGCACTCAGCGCGACAGCTGGGTGACGAAGCGCGCAAAGTACGTGTGTCAAGTGGTACATGGATGCCAGCCGCCGGCAGCCGTGTCGTACTTCAGTTTCCCCTTTTTCACACTGGTAGAGGGCCACCTGTATGAAGTGTTGCAAGAGGCAGGACACCCGAGCATCCACCCGAAGCTACCACTGTATGTGGATGACGGGGAAGACTGCTTGTTGCTGTGCAGGGATGAATCTGGAAACGTGGGGTGGGCGTTGGCCAGTTTCCTGGCGCCGCTAGGGGTGACGCCCGACTGATATATGATTTTGCTTTCTTTTGGTCTTATGCGCTCAGATTTTGTCAGTGCTGTTTGTATATCTTGTACATGTGCGATACTTTCTCTTCCATCTTCCAATGTATCACCTGCATTTCATCCCCTATGGACAAATACACCAACATGTTATGGAATTGCCTTTGGAACCCAATAATACAACCATTTCAAAAACTATGAGAACAATGAGACATGCAGAGCAAGAAAGCAAGTAGATACATGGATATAAGGAGTCGACTCGTACAGCCCAGAATAGATTGTCCGTTCACTACTATAAATTGATGAAAACTTAGTCATGTGAAGCTCCGATGAACGGTGGCGTAGGTGGCTCGTGCGTGTGTGCTTCCACGGTTTCGCCGTCCGCGTTTAACGGCCAAAAGGTGTTCTTGAAGAGGTTCTTCGGGTCGTACATCCGCTTGATCTCGCATAGGCGATCCCAGTTATCCCCGAAGCAAGCTTTGACGCGCTCTGCTGATTCATGGCGACCAAGGAACTGATATCAACAAACAGTAAGCGACCCCGTTTGACACTGGTCTATATTTCACTCACACTAGGGAACGGTCCACCCTGATGGACAGGCTTCAGAGTGCCGGCAATCCACTAAAATATGATAGCGTGAATAAATGCGGGGGAGATTCCGAACCTCGACTCACTTCTTCCGCAGAATCAACGCAACGATCATCATCGATATCCATTTCCCATTGATGGAGAGCAGCAACTGTAAACAATGCTTCCCGTTGTGACTTCGGGACGCAGTTATCTTCGTAATCAACGATTGCCCCGCCGGCAAGCTCGAAAAGCCACGCTAAATGCGTGGAATAAGGATATACTTTGGTTCTAGATTTTCGTGGAAACTTACTGCATCCCACGGGGGTTTCGGCAAACTGGAGGACAGTCTGGTTGATCACGTCATCCGGTAAGGAGGAGATAAGAGTAGAACGGATGAACCACTGCCTTCCAGCTGGAACAAGAGGTAAGATCAGAAGGTCATGCCAGAATTTTAAACGCAAATTACCTTTGCCGCGTAGAACCTGTGCGACACTGTCTTGTTGATGGAGGAAACTTTTCTCATCAACCTCATTGAGCAAACAGCGCTCTCCATCCCAGGACGAGATTGCGGCCAAGTACTCCTGTCCCTTCTCCTTCGGTCCAACGTAGCACATCTGGATAACAGCCAAAGAGTCTTTGCCTTTGGGCCCAGCGGTAAGAAGTACATTAGCATAAAGCTCTCGTGGAGCTCCTTTGACACAATCGCGGAAATGTTTAATCAAGGATGGCGTAGTCGCTCGGTTAAATCGGCTTTCAATGTAAGTCAATCAACGGGAACAACGAGGAACAACTAATCACCCACTATATAAGGTTTCCTGCGAACACCAGAGGTACAGGAAATGCTTTAGCTTTGTAGCGCGTGGCCACACCAAGGCTAGGTCCCGCTCCCCGAAGAGCCCACCATAGATCTGAAACATCGATAAGCATGGGGCTGAGGATGGGGGGCGGAAGACAATACCAGGATAATCGTTCTCGTTAACGACCACGATGCGTCCGTCCGCAAGCACCATTTCGACTTCCACAAGGTTATCGATACTAAGCCCGCGCATGCGGCTCAGGAAACCAAAGCCTCCTAGGAGCATGATGGAAGAGCCTACAGGGTGCGCTGAACTGGAGCAAAGAAGGTCGTTGAGGCCATGTCATGAAGATCGCAACATAGAAATTACTTACAAAGGGACGTGGTACGGAATTCCATCCCCGCCATTGACAGAATCCTTGGCTTCAAGTTTGTGCTGAGCAGTATAGGTGTCGATTTCTTTCTGTCTCATCCCCGCGCCGAACGTCACGAAAGCGTAAGGATGTATTGGTTCACCATGAGGCTGCCCTTGTTTACTGAACAATGGGTTATTGCTACCCCATGATCTAAGCATCGACTGGGGCGCGAATGGGGCTTGCATGATGTTGGGTGGAGCTGCCGAGGAGAACTGGGTGGTGTTCGGGTTGTTGAGATAACCAAAAGGATCCGCTGAACGAATAGGCACTGAACTGCCGGGACGGCTCGATAGTACACTAGAAGGTGGCGATGGCGTTGTGACCACAATTGAGGAGTTGGATATATTCCTGGAGGCGCCGGGATCAACCTCTGATGTAGATGAAGCCGAGTTTGAGTCTGAATCATTAGATATCTGACGCTCAGCCAGGACTGTTGAAAATGAACTAGAAGAGACTTCGGGATCAAGGCGCCGACGAACGAGGGGAGGCGGGCCATCTTTCGGTAGTGCAGACAGAGTAGGCCCGCGAAGGAAAGTCGCAACCGCTTGCGATGCCAAGTCGTACCGACGCAATTCAGCGTCATCCTCTCTCCGTCGTTTGCTGAAACTGGTGGAATCGGAGGAGACGGCTTTCTTTCCCTTACTGTTGGCTGATGCGACCTCCTTAAGGCTCGTGAAGGATCCATCGGCATGAGGCGGCTCAATGTCGACCTCGACAAGCTTGCTCAGGTCGACGATAATATCTCCACCGATGGCCCATCCGGCAGTCCCATATCCCCCTGCCTTTATTGACGGAGAGAGGGAATGTTTGGAGCAGAACAGAATTATTCTGTAAGGCGTCGTGATTAGAACGAGCACTAAATATGAAGGCTTGATAGGCTCACATGCTGACGTCTTCCGCATCCAGCGGACAGGCGACTGCTTTGGAGACACATGTAACGTTACCGTTGAATACCGTAGAGTAGTCGTTAAATCTGTTTGATTTTCTAAGTACACAAAGTCGAGTCGGATATTCAGTATTCATGACTTACCCTGTTTCGCCCCTAAGGTAGACTGGACCTCGGATAGAAGCTCCTAGCTCTTCATACAAAGCATGTGGCAGGGGTGTAGACATCTGAAATAAATTGGGTAGTGGGTAGTTGGGTACTGGCCTTGGAGGTCAAATCCAGCCCAAATTTATACGTCGGGGATGGAGTTAAGCGTGTTGGAGTAACTCAAGACAAGGTACTATATTTATAAACTCCGCGGCTACCTCTTATTCCTATAATGGGTAAAGTCGATAAATTGTGTTTGAATCTAATGGGTCTCTTAGAGATGCGAAGAGATCCGTCAAAAAATTCAGATTCGTCCTGCCAAGTGGGTAATCGAGAGATCCAGCAACGTTGCCCGCCCCTGGCTCGGATTTCATCTCCGTTACCTTCTTTCAATCTCAACGAGCACCTCATGTACAGCGTCCACGACGTTTCTGTTTAATCGTCCTACCTATTTCCAGAAAAAAATTCTACCCGTTTACATTTAGTCTCTCGTACGGAATTCCCTACATTGAATTCAAACCGGGGGGAGGGGAGGGGGGCGTGTGGCAACATGCTGTGGGCGATGATTTTGAGCAAACATATCATTATACTTTACCACGTATTATACGATAGTTAAATTTATTTAAATAGCTTGAGTACCAAATACTACAATGGGTCTTCCATTTTTCAGTGGACCTCCGCGTAATATGCGCCCATCATTTCATTAGAGCGTGAACAACGGAAACGAGTCAAGCTTTGTGGGGGCAAGATTTATTTGTATTAGAATAAGGTACCTGGTAGGGTAATGTTGGCACATGGACCTTCGGGCAGGAGGCAGGACTTCTCTACGTGGCCACACATTGTCCACTTCAATTACATATTCATATAAAATATCATTCGAGGACACGAGTTTGTACAAGGTTTGGATGCTTTTCTTTCACTTCTTTATCCCATGGAAAAGGTAAGGAGACCCTGCAATACGCGGCTATCAAACTAGACATAATCTAAAGGCCGCGTGTCGAACGTACTCATTGAAAATCCTGCGTCAAATTGGTCAAATGTATCTTTTCCCCAGATCTGCAAGTTTTTGTTCATTTGCGTAGAAATCGGAGCGAATTTATTGTATGACGGCCGCTGGTAATAGTAGAGTGGCTTGTACATCAGACTGTACGGTCCTGAGTGTTACCTTGATGGTGAGTACTTTTGGAAAATAGGATCACATCTGTCGTTACAGATCAAATAAAAAAATTTCAGGACGGAGGGAAGTCATGGCGTTGTGGTATCTTCGACTGTGAGGACTTGATCCGAGGTGTCGGCGGAGCTGTGTTTCCGCGAGGCCACAGGTACTGCACTTACCCTGCTCACCAAATTTGCAAGGGTCAGATGGTTACACACACCCACAAGGCCTTGTCACCGGGGACCTTGAAGGTAGCCAGCAAAACAGCTCGTCGTCACCAGGAAAATTTTCACCGCAGTCCAAAAATTTCATCCTTTTCACTTACCAAGTAAGCACACACACCTTCATCTTGATCAGTCGTGTGTTGAACCCGTCCATCTGATGGCTCCTGAAATTGACAGATGGGTCATGCTCGTGGCTATTGTCGATGACGTTGTAAGCATCAAGATTCTACTTCTCATGCCTTGTATCCGCCGTGTGATTGTGAAGTAGCCTTTATGGGGAGGTTTTCGTTCACGGTTCGTCACTTCGACAATGTTTTTCCGGACGATCGTGTTTGATTTTCGGGGTGTTCGGAGAGAAGAGTTTCATTGAAGTGAGGATTGCGTCATTACCCTAGTACACTTCGAATTACGGGCAATATCATTCGGAAGTTTTGTAATTTTCGCGTCCATGATTTCACTACAAGCCATCCCAGATCCATGCTGTATGAGCCAGGGCAAAAAATCCCAGTTTGATATCCGCCAATGCGGATTCCGCGAACGCTCGGCAGCTCTTTAATGCAGGTATATCCCTAGCCTAACCTTTGCCACTTTCAAAAGAAGCCCGCGAAGCTATTCGTTGCAAAATCGGAGCCGAAGCGTCTGGAATCGAAGCACAGTGAGTTGAGGTCATCAAAGAACTGTTAACTTCAAGTCCCTGTCTCCGGCGTTCGAAATGTACTGTAAAGAGGGCTTGTCTTGCTTTCGATATCACGGACTGGCCCGCCCCATAGTATAATCCGTACCCACGCGGTCGGGGACGTCATACATAAGTTCTAGCAGGACCAACAATCAAGGTCTAGTGGCAAGTCAACATTTTGAAAGGGGTTAGCCATCCCGCGGGCCACATTTCTCCCTGAATGGCCATATGTTGTGCGCAGTATTCATTTCGTCAACCCCGCCGCAGGGTGACTCGTGAGTGCCTTGAAATTTATCGTAAACGTCAAATGAGAACTGTCACTGAGAATTCATGTGCTACGTACAGAGTTCCTTACGAATTATAGTCTGCTGAACGCCGTTCAATACATTTAAAATTTCAGCTCAGGCTTGGCGGCTCCAGCGCTGACAGTTTCGTCGGTTTTTTCTAGAGTGCCGGAGAACGTGTATCCCTGCCCTATGCCCCATATTTCCACAAATCTATCGTGTTGACACAAGTCGTTAAGTCCCATCACTGCCTCAAGCGAGTTTTCAGGGTAGATAGGCACACAGGGGAAAAAGTCAGGGAAAACGTTTTCGGGCTAGTGCCTCCCGAGGTCCTGATTGTGGAGCTCTAACCCATGCCTTCGCGGTTAGGTCCATTCATGAACTTCGGCAGTTTTACGTGAATTGGCGCCCAAAAAAACAGGTCGGGTTAGACGAACGGTTGGGGTTCACCTGGAACGTGCAAGAAATTCATGGAAGGATCCTAAGGCCTAAGGTAAAGGGTGGTAATTAGTACAACGTTAACGTTTAGGAAGTTTTCGGGATTAGCTAATATAACCTCGAATGGCTGTTAATGACTTTATGTAATCTTATCTTATCCAAACTGATGGAAACTTCATCAGTAACTAGCAGAAAGAAGTAGGTTTTCAACGAGGGTCTAAGTAAAATGGTAGTCTGTTGGAGTTGTTAGTGCACGTTTGCGAGATGGTCAGCTAAATCTCACGGGTCATTCCACAAACCAAAGCAGAAAAAGGGCTTCTATGTGCGGGTTTCTTCATGCTAACGCGCTGCGAAGTGAGTAGCTTGACAAAGATGTCCAACAAGAACCTTCGAGAAAAATCAGAATTATCTAGGGAGTTCCCGTAACACAGCCAAAAGTCGCCGATTGCTGCATAACAGGATCAAATACTGAAGCCAGGGTCGGCGGCTAATACTGAGTTATGATCACCCTTTATCACTTGTGAACCGGACAATGTACGCCCCTGCACCAATCTTCTTCGATACTCGCCTATCGAAGAAACGGCCTGTACTGCTCCCGTGTCTTTCGAGTTTGTACAGGTAGTTTAGTTATGTTGCAACCCCGACTATCATTTACAGGGTAGTTCCGTCATAGAGAAGAGAGATTCAGGGAGAGCCCTCCGTGTAGCAGAATGTATGACAGCGATGTTGCTTTGCAAACCTCGGGTTGCTCATGGGGGAGCCTTGAACGGGGATGGTATGTTCGCATAATCAGAATTTTTTTTCAATTCCACGAAAGCAAAAGGGGGGGGGGGACCGGAACGTGGTGGTTATCCCACAGGCTGACTAATCCGGTGTCATCCCTAATATAACTTGATAAAAACTTTTCCTTTTCATGATCTTCGGATTACTTTCAGTAAATTTGCCAACGGGGAAAACATATACTTATAAAACTTCTCGCCATCGTGATCTAAATACAGATTGAATCCGTTATAGGCGGAGGAGCGGGCCGTCTGTTGTCGGCCCGGACATCCCGGACCATCCGCTTTCCAAAAAACGAGCTGTATAAAAGGTGGGAAGTTTCAAAAATTCATTGACGTATCCACCGACTTATCTCCCAATAAACCAATAATGTCATTCAGGAAGCAAATCAAACTGTCCTCTGGCACCGCCATTCCCCAGATCGGCCTTGGGACGTGGATGTCAAAGCCCAAAGAAGTCGAGCTCGCGGTATGTCCACACTTCCTTCGGGCTTGATCTTGCTTTAGGGGGGATCTAATCAGGATGTACCCCTTGAATTAGGTCGAGTACGCCGTGAGGCATGGGTACCGCCATCTCGATCTCGCGATGGTCTATGGAAATCAAGAAGAGGTCGGCACCGCGCTCAAGAAAGTTATTCCATCTGTGGTCAAGCGTGAAGAGCTGTTCATGACATCGAAACTCTGGAACTCGTCCCACCAACCTGCAGAGGTTGAGAAGGAGCTTGATGCAACTTTAAAACAACTTGGCACAGACTATGTTGATCTATACTGTATGTGTCAACCTTCTCTGGGTACGAAATGAAAACTAAATGAGATGATCAAGTGATCCATTGGGCCGTTGCATTCACTCCTGGAAATGGCCTCTATCCTCCACATCCCACTATCCCAGGTGAGGTTGAACTTGACACTGAGACGAGTCTGGTCGATACCTGGAAGGCGATGATTGCGTTGCCGAAATCCAAGGTAAATCAAGCTGATATATTGAATATCAAATACCTACCCATTTTTCCCAGGTTCGAGCGATCGGTGTATGCAATTTGAGGGTCGAACAATTGAAGGGACTTATTGATGCTACTGGCATCGTACCCGTAAGTCGTCTGCACGTTGGATGTGAACGTAGGTGTGACGTCCTATGGACAGGCCGTGAACCAAATCGAGGCGCACCCCCTGCTGCCACAAGACGAGCTTGTGTCGTTTTGCAATGAAAAGGGAATCCACATTACAGCATATAGCCCTCTCGGAAATAACTGTAGGTCTCACCCCTCGTGGACTTTGCAGTAGAGACTTATACTTGTATCTAAAGTGGTCGGCAAGCCCAAGCTCACAGACCACCCTGTTGTCGAGGAAGTCGCGAAGAAGTTGGGTGCGACCACGGCACAGGTCCTGGTTGCATGGGGAGCATACAGAGGATACTCTGTGATCCCCAAGAGTGTCCAAGAGGAGCGAATCGTTTCCAACTTCAAACAAGTTGAGCTAAGTCAGGAGGATTATGAAAAGATTACTGCTATCGGACGCGGAAACTATACCAGGTGCGCTTTAGTGCCATGGTGTGCGTTTCATCCTGACGCCACCCTGCAGATATAACATTCCCTTTACGTATACCCCCAAGTGGGACGTGAACCTGTTCGACGAGCCTATCGAGAAGGTCGCTGGCTTCAAGCCCAAGCTCCATTGAGCATGTCTGCTGGGGATCATGAACCCTTGACCATCAATGAGCGAGTAATTATTCATCAATTATGGGACGAGACGAAATATCAGTCTATACTTATCGATAACAACCGGGTTGAATTCAGTTTTCAACTATCAAGGAAAGAGTGTTGGGCTGGGGATTTTGTTATGTGTTCATTCATAGGGCATGTTCGATAGTCATTTAAATTCAACTACAGAGTGATGGCAGTGTACCAAGTCACATGCCTGAATGAGTTGACCCACTTTGCATTCATATTGATCTTTGCGAGAGACAGAGACACAGGTCTGTATGCGTTGGTGACCGACTATCATCCCCAATATACACTGTTGAGAAACGCACAAGAACTAGGCTGTGCTGAAAAAGTTTATGAATGGGGAGCTAAATTTGGGTAATGACCGACTTTTCATAGAAATTGAAAAGGAAAAATTTCAGCTTTCGTCAGTGTTTGTATTTGCCACTAACTGGATCCCAAGACATTGAATGTTCAGTGGAGTAGAAGCAGGAGTCAAAGGCGGGGAATCGTCCTATCTACTGTGGAGTGGTGTAGGACAAAGTTTGTCATCGGTATAAAAAAAGAACGCATCGAACATCGATTTACGTACCTAAACATTCTCGCGCACCAAAATAATGCAGTAAATTTAGTAAACCTATTCTGAGTATTGCAAATTGATCAGTTTAACGGAACCGGTCGAGTATCAGTTTTGATTTGCTAAATAAACAGAACACTACTGTAATATCGAGTTTTCTTGCTCAGGATCCAAGTCTATTTCCAGGGGAACCAACCTGCGATTCCACCTCCGACAGGTACTTTTTCAGTTTGTCGGAAGACTGGCATTCTTAATCCGGTTGTATGGCTACGAGGATGTGGGTTACCTTCTGTGGTTCAAGCTCGAATAACGAGCAGGTTCGATGTATAGGGGGTTTTTGGAGTCAAGAAGATGGTGTGCAGTTATTACGCAAGAATCTAACCCGCACTCCACGCAGGGAGCTGGCGTTGGAGGAATTGCGGCTCGAGGTCTTGAGGGATTGTCAGTGCTCGTATACGGAACGAGGTTCACCTTTGATTTTTGTATTTGTCAAAGTGACCTAGACAAAGGGCAACGAAGTCACTGCTGAGCGCTGAGCGCTGGGGCGTGAGGCCCAAAGTCCTGCTGCGACTATAGCAAAAGCAAAGGCAAGGCTGTGGGCACAACAACGATACATATATCAGCTATTACACAAACAACGAAATACGTTTCTTCTTTCCCACCAACAACCGTCTGACGTCTCATTTCTCTGCTCTCACCTCTCTGATACATGGATACACCTATGCCGTTCAAGAAGTGTACACCAAAGAGTCAGTGCGCGCATTTGTAGGTTGCTTCTCGGGTTTAATCCATGGTTGGGAATTTCCGACCCTCGAAAATGAAGCTCCACATGTCAATCGATTAACGCCAACGAACACTGATACCCCAAAATTCTACAAAACATGGACCAACAAATCCTTAGGCAACTCCTAGATCGTCTTGGACGCCATAACATCTCCTACTCTGCCGCTGACCAAGGGTTAGCCTGGCTCAACTTGCAAGGCTCAAGTCCTGCCGTGGAATTATGTGCCGAAGACAGCAAGGGCGATTGGGGTACATTCGAAAACTTCCTGGAGATCAACAGAGAATCTGGATCAGGGGAGCGAGAAATGGGAAGGCCAAAGTTCGTCGTGTTTGGTTGACGTATTTCAGGTGCAATCGATATCAAATGTATTTTGATGGCGATTCATCAATCCGTCGAACGTCAGGCCTTTATCAGGAAACCCAGAGATGTCGTTTCATGTCATAAATGCAAATTTGATGCCATCGATTCCGCACAGTGTCATTCCTGGACCTGATCTAGAACAGGTGTATGGTAACGTATGTGGTGTGGCAGAAACCTTTCACGCTTCTTATGCCATCCCCACCTAGGCCTTGTTGTCTTAAATATCTTACTTATCGAACTATACCCCTAGGCTTGATGCTAAGCTTTTGGGGATGTTCGTCGATCCATTCTGGTAGGACTCTACTGGATTCCGTTTGCAAATGTGCACAAGCATCCTGTTCTCACTGGCTGCCCCTACATCGACTTTCATGAGAATGTGGACCCGGATGCTTGTAGGCTTCCCCGAGGTCTCTGGGCCGTGGCTACTCCACCAACTCGATGCATCGCTCACCTGCATTGGCGAACGTCTTACTTTGCACCAAACTGATCAGCTTGACCGCCAAGTCTGGGATACTTATGTTGTTGTGCTTGCATCGCCGTTGACATCGTCCAAGGTGGAAGCCAACGTTCTGTGCCTACTCCGCCACAGTTACTTTGGGTTTAGGATGGTGTTTCCAGCGTTCTTTTCATTGACAAAGGAACTTCAATCCACATCGGATGAGCTTTTAGATGATGTTTCTCCAGCTGCCTTCCTTTTGACTGAGGCTGAAGAACGCCGAATGAAATACACACAACAACAGTTCAACTGGCTGCACTCCAATGCATCCGACTCCAAGCAACTGCTTGACACATACCGAAAAGATTTACAGCGCAACGGACATCTCGTATGCCACGACATCTTCTGTTCGCGGTGTATGGAGCCCTACAATCGGCGGAGGATGTGCTGTAAGTAAGACGTCTTCTCCTTAGTATGTGCACGTTATGCAGTCCTATCCCTTTTAATAGATGTAAAGGTCCTAATTACTGCGGAGGTTCATGTCAGGCTGAGGCTTGGCGAACTTATCATAAGCACATTTACACCGCTGATGTTGATCAATATCGAAGACCCGGCGAGAATGAAGTCAAGGTAGTATCCACGTCTTCGTACGAATTCTACATTAATATACAGATGTCATTAGGTTTCGCTGTGGAGCCCTTAGAGGTGTTCATTTCATCATTTTGTCAGCTTTTAACCTACTCAATTATATAGAACAATCTATCTGTATGCCTCAAATTTTTTTGAACTATCGGATATTTTAGGAATAACGATTCACGACCACCATTGGGGAGTCCCATCTCTCCCCGTTTATAGGACCTCCCACCATACAAGGGTGGTTATTAGTGACCTCCGTACTGCAATGAACGACCATGTACATTGAGTCCGATTTCACAGTCATGGATGGCAGGGTTGTGCGTACACGTTCATCAAAGAACCCCTCTTATTATTTCGATGTCCTTTGCCGCTCGTTCTACTCTTTTTAAGCAAGCAGTAACTGAGACTCGCGGGTCACCATGCGAAGGCAGAAATATGTTCATATCTACTACTAGATCCCCATTTGGTCCCTTGGTTTAATTACATGGGGAAGCATGGTTACCCAAAACATTACCGCTGAGAACTACACTAAATTACAATTTGGGGACCATTCGGATATTCGTCCTCCGCGACCCTTTACGGCGCAAGCCACGAAAGCCCGAAACGTATCCGTCAAGATCAGTGTTCCAGTAAGGATACTTCAGAAGCGAGAGGCGGATGACGTTGAACACGTCACCGGCGGCCTCCAAGCTGGTCCTAGCCGCAGGAAGCTCGAGGTTGATGTTATTATCCATAACAGTCTGGACGGTTCGCCAAAATTGAGTCGAAGGTGGAAGAAAAGTATGGAGACGGGCCGATGCCATCCCGGGCTCACAGTGAAAATCGTCGGTCAGAGACGGCTGCGAGCCTGACATGTACATTGATTATTATACGATAGAACCAGACTTCCACGCCCCAAGCACGGGTGATGGAATTTCGATGTCAACGCTCGGTGATTTTGTTTCTTTTCGAGGTTGAATTGGAATCGGAGGGGCCAGATCCCTTTTTCTCCAAAATAACCACACCCCTAATATGTCCTGCGGCGAATCAGTGTTAATGGATTGTCATAATTTGAAAAGATGCGTTGATACCCTCTGAGTTCCAAGACAGAGTGCAGAGAAAATAGGCACTAAAGAAGAACGTGAGAACATTTCCAAAATTCACTGGAGTAAGAAATTCACAGGTCGTTAACATAAGACTAACTGCAGGTCTATCGTCTCCTTTACCAGTGGCAGTAAAGACTGAAACTCTATATAATGCCTCAATTCATGTAAGTTTGGAGAGAAATACTAATACTTACGCCATGGCAAAGCTTACTATCACCGTGAACAGAGTCAACCTAAGGAAAGTAGACAGTGCAATACGTGCATGTTCTTTACTCGATCGCTTGAAGGCAGTCCAGTTTCGACGGAGATGGATAGCTGTATAAACTGTAGCCAAGTAAGCGATCGCGTACCACGGAGGAAGACAAGTTCTCTGACTTCCTAGTGGAGTGGTGATAAGCCCACATACAAATATGATTCCAATGTTTGTGACGGTCCTGATGCATCAGAAGCTCCAGGTCACATAAGATTGGAAAGGGAGGAGCAGCCACACATACGGTACTTGGCTAACGATGTGACAATAAAAGTGGTTGATGTCGCGGCCCGCCGTTGACGAATCCTGGACACACTAAAGCGCGCAAGTGAGCAGAGAGGGCGATTTCAAGTAAGTGCCTGGAGGTCTATTCACAAGTATGGTCTCTGCAGCTACCACGAGCCCGGTGATCCAAGGCAAGAAAACCAGCTGGTAATATTATTGTCAGGAACGGACGCTTCAGAGCCCTCACGACATACCGTTTTCGCTGTCTTGCAACCAATTGGTCTACCCTTGATTTGTACTACCGATAATTTGAGAAAGAACTTGGGGGATTTAAGTTGTGAGTACAACGTAATTGTACCATTGCAGGGACGCACATCAACAGCAAAGCACGTCGTTGCGACAGCACACCTATCAACGACATTAATGACGAAATATTGTTGAATTCATGCGACACACAGTGGAGTAGTTGCGTATACCAACGAGGCTTGGAAGATACAGAGACCGAGTGGCGGGTTGGCAGGACCGATTTGTCCCCCCAGGAGAAGAAGATAAGAGACGGAATATATAAGCCAAGATGTCAACACACTGAACCAGATGGTTGAGCGTTTGACACGCGATGAGAGTAAAGCGGGCCCAAGTACAGCAGCTATGGAAAAGACGCCCAGCGTAATGAGTATATTAAAGAGCGTGGTACTAGAGAGAGAGAAAGGGCGATCAGCACCGGTGCTGCGAGTGATGACTGGCATTGTGAGGTGAGCTACCAGCAGCTACATGGACCGGTGGTCGAACTAACGTCAGGTGGCAGGGAGGCGTTCGGGGTCGGTGGTGACTCAATCACGGAGGGTCCTAATACTTGTACTGCGGTCATCACCTAGTCCTGTGCGACAAATTCCAGCGCCACAAGAGGATCAAGCATCATTGTTGTACCAAGGATTTGGGTAACAGTGGTAATGACAGATGCTCCTTAAGTTGATGATCCTGGTTAGAGAAGCACTTGAAGCTAATGTCCTGTTGAATCTTCTCACGGTCTCAACAAGCTTATGGCTCACCACAGAACCTTCCGCTTGTATAATTACGATAAATGGCTCAATATTAACTACCACCGCACAAAAGGGCCAACCATCTGTCAATAAGTGCAGCATCTATTTGTGGAATTTTGGTGGGGATCATCAACAATTGGCGATGGCATGATGTTGCCCATCTTGCAGCCTACGTGCCACATGTGTACTTAGCCGCAAAGATAAGAAAGGTCATGGTATCGGGACTGACTTAACAGTGGAGCCATCTAATACACTTATTGCATTTCCTTCAACTCGTCTACTTTCTGTCATATCAGGCTATCAGCCATACTTTATTTAATGTTCAACCTGAACTCCATTCGACCCAAGAGGCTGTAAGTACACACTGATTATAAGTACCCGAGTTGCTGGGAATCTTAACTGTTTGAGCTAGTGGATTGCAAGGATGGCGATACATAAGCCAGCAGCCTCTTTTCCGTCGACATAATTGTACAATCCTACAGTTCCCGACGAAAGAAGCAGCAGAACGGAGGCTAGATTTACAAGATTCCAGGATATAGAGATGAGAAACAAAAAAAAAAGATGGAGTGACGTAAATAGCGTGATACATGGGAGGGGAATGGGGCGTTACGTGGGTATATATAGAATAAGCAGCGGGGATTAGAGTGTAGAAACTAGTGTGAGTGGGGTGTAGGTAGCATGTCAGGATTCCCTGTGTACATCCATTAAGTCAATGGGGGATGTGAAATTCATCACCTAAGTCGGCTGTCAGTCGACTTCAAATATTTCGAGGTAATAACTTACGTAAGGATGCAGTTGTGAGGAGGATGGCATCCCACGGCCAGTTTCGAGGGTAGAAGGGGATGTAAACCGTGGATCCACAGCGTTCTCGCGTCGATCATAAAAGAAGGGGCCATCTGAATGTCGCCGTCGTTTGTACACAGCATTCTCCTGATCGCGTTCCCACACGGTATCATCTGATGGTGCCGCAGATTTCGAGGTGGATGTAGGATGGATGGCCTCAAGGTTGGCAGGCATGGTGTGTAGCGAGGGAAGATGCGAGGACAGCCCGGCACTTTCAGCATCCGATTCGTATCCTGGCGACAGCTCGCTCTCCGTCGAGTTCCGCCGAGGTACACGGGGTCGTGATTGGTTATGGTTATCCAAAGTATGAAATGGGTGGGGTGATGGGGAATCTGGAAATCGAAACGAACTCATTCGAACCTCCGATATTGGGTTGTGGATGTACGCCGACTTGGGAGACGGGGGTTCTCGATCGGGGTTGTGGTAGTAATTAGGCAGAGGTGATGAGGGGGGCATTTTCGAGGAATAAGGTGAACTAGCTTTGGCTTTGTAGCCTGATTCTCGAGTGATTGAGCGCGGGAAGAAAATCTGAGTTCCTTTGAGCATGAAGTAGCATGGATCTTAAGAGAGCTTACAAGAAGAGTAATCGCAGACGAGATAAAGCAACCAATACCACCCATCATCAGCATAAAATCTGTAAACAGTTCATGTCATTTCTGTATGGTGGTGCAAGAAGGGGAAGTAAGGCATACCCAAAGCAAATCTGGGAGGATGGGTGATGTGAGCGTTAAAAGGGCAGGAGGGTTTAAAAAACTCACGGATCATTTACTATTGGACGAGGGCCATGGATGCCGTCTACAGCAATGATCAAGAGTGGCAACGTAAAAAGAAAACGGAACATAACGCGGACGCGCTGGGTAAGTGAGTTGGTAAATTAATTAATATGCTAAAAAAAAAGGTATCAGTAGAAAGCTCACATTAAGCTGATAAAAAGTGGCTAGTCGAACTACAACATCCGGTTCGGCACCTTCGGATTTGACATGTCGGATAAACCCAGGAAATCGAGCGAGGACATAGAGAAACAGTATAGTTGTGAAGGTGCCAGCAGATGATCCGACAAGGAAAATCCAAGCTAAACACTGGTCACGTCAAACCAGCGGGTGAATACTACGAATGTCAGAAGAAGGATGGCAGGTACATACTGTGTCAATGTCCCGCCGCGTCACAAGGGTTGTTAAAGGCATTCCGATAACTGCCGCAACACTTCCTGCATCAGGAGTTACACTCTAAGCCCAATAATCATTGCGGATGACAGATGTACGGACCGAGGTACCACGCTCGAAACTCCCAACTTTGGAACCATTCGCGTTTTCCGGGGCCTTGGTGAAGTAGAAAGAGCCAAAAGGTGAGTTCTGTCCGAAAACGTTTAGCAGGGCTTGGCAGGATATCAGCTTGGCAATCACCTTCTAGATGTGTTACACTGTAATAAATAGACCCGCATTGTTAGCAGTGATGTTGTATGTATAAGAAGGAACTGGGACGTACAGCTCGAGGGACCAAGCAATACTCAAGAGGAAATAGAGTGGGATAAGCCATCGGCGGTTCCCATGCCCCCATGAACTAAATGGTCGCGGTATGACTTTGTCGAATGAATGATAAGCCAACAGGAACAAGATGCAGAAGGTGAGAACTCACTGTGTCCCCTTGGAGTTACGATGAATCCTTCGTGTACCGCTTGTATGAGCCCGCAAGCCAATCGTATTATCAGGATGTGCTGACCTTCTTTGAATTTTATGACAGTTATTGCTACGCTAAATATGACCAGCATAGGTACAGTCCCCAGGTAGGAGTAGCTGAGATGATGAACTTGAGCGATAATCATTGCTGTTGAGAGCCATGGACGTACGTCATAACCCTTTTGAAAGCCCCAGGCTGCCGCCCCGAATCCCACTTCAAACACTTGAATTTGTCATAGCTCCATAGATGAAGAACCAGAAACGCCAGAAACTGCGAAATAGCGAGTGTGTCAGATTGGCAGTTCTGTAACAGGACGAATGCATCAGTGAAATGATGGGCGGCGTACGATGCATGAGAGGATGGCCCAGAGAAGATAGGCTGTTGGTGAACCGTTGCTCATGAAAGGTCAAACCACGAAAACGCGAGAGGAATAACGGAAGCCAGATTGATACGAGAAGCAAGAGTTTGAAAGCATAAGAGGCGACCAACTACTGATCACCTCGAATTGTCGCTTGCTCGGACTTTGCCGATAACCTTTTTTGCACGTGGCCCCTCCTCTTTTTTTAGCACAAGTAAACCCCACTTGGGCTTTGAGAGCTTCGCGGTCCAAGCACACCGTTTAGAGCAGGTCATTGGTACAGAAAATATTCGATGAAACGGGGAACGGATTATTTTTTGGCAAACTCCGAGGCCGGTCGCATAGCACGACAACCAACGTCACGACAGATATGATGTCGATTACCCCTGACAGACTATCGTTGAGGCAGAACTATTAGAGTCACAAAAATATCCTAGTCCAAAATTTTCAAGTTGGATGTGCGGTTGAACAGTAGACGGAACCTCATGATTTTGTCTGAAAGGAGCCAGAGATTTATTTTTAAGGGCTGCCCGACCATGACATGACCATGAGGGCTTCTGCAACCAAACTGTACTAATTGAGGTAAATATAGAATTATTATAGAGCATCACGAACTGAAACGAAGCTTGGAAGTTAGCCATGAGAAAAATTTACTAGAAAGGTAGCTTAGGGAGCTGAAACAAGAGCAGATGGCCAAAAATGCCTATGATCTGATATAGATTGCCCGGACAAACGTGACACCCAGCCCCAGGAGACTATTGGGTGAGCAGATACCCTGAGCACCAAAAGCTGCTTCCAAGCCCCTGGGCCTGAGCTCCGGATTCTCAAGTGGCTGCGAACGCTTTCTGAGGAGATCTAAAATGTGGCTTCTGCTGGTCACGATCTCACTCGGTAAAATAGCGATCGTCATAAACGAGTATATTGTAGTCACCGAGGGCCAGGGTCGCCCAAGTGTTCAGCCCCGCGGATACAACGACGTCCTCGAAAAGCGGGCTAAAAGGCACGGATAACCAGTGCTAACCGAAGAGGGAACGGGAAGAGGCCCGGCCCTAGGCTATTGACCGAGATGCATGCTATATCCAGACGGTGAGAAACAATTAAGGGCCTAGCGTAGATAGCGCGGCTTGGTAGGCCATAACATGAGTCATGTTTTGGCGAGATTTGTCGCAA
Organism: Collybia mongolica; assembly: GCA_013420905.1. Taxonomy (NCBI): domain Eukaryota; kingdom Fungi; phylum Basidiomycota; class Agaricomycetes; order Agaricales; family Clitocybaceae; genus Collybia; species Collybia mongolica. The sequence goes on from JAAXNY010000004.1 coordinate 4,004,635, forward strand.
ATTGAGCAAAGGTACCGTCGACAGCAGATTTTGGAGTTAGCGAGAGAATCAGGCTTGACAGATACCTGCATCAGAGCCAAGATTGGGGAGTGGTCAGACTATGATGGTGATACCGATTTCGTCGTTGAGAAACTTCGTCTAATTTCAGGGTTGATTCAGCTCAAAGGAGACTGACACATGAGAATATTGGGCGAGATGCTCGTATAAGGGAGGTTTGGAGCAAGAGAACGCTCGGGATATAGCGGAGAGGCAGCAAACTTTTTGTGCAGCGAGCACCGAACCTAACATGATCGCGGTCAACAAAAGAGCGATATGGCGAGGCTTGAGGGAAATTGGAATTGAGATGACTTGTTCGTTGGTGGTGGTGGTTCGTCCGTCGTCAGCACTAAACATGCCCAAATGGTCCGTGCGCGGATTGTGGTGGTATATAAGGAAAGGGTGGAGGTTATGGCAAATCATACTTACCTTGATGGCATAGGCTCCTTCAGCTACCTGGGTTTATGGGCCGTGGAGATCCTCCATAGCACGGCGACCTTGTCCATACAGGGGGTGTCCGCGGTTTGTATGGGCTTCGGCTCATGCACCGTCTTAATATTTTCCTGTCCCGCTTTCGCCACTCTGGCTGGGTGGGCCTTTTTTTTTTATTGTCATTTTCGGGTCCTAACCCTAACCCTAATGTCAATACAATTTTGATCTCGGTCTTTCACCAGTGCTTTCATGAGTCCTCCACTACACTCCTAGCTATTTCACAATGCAGACACACTCAGACTGTGCTCCAAGCTCACTCAAAATCCAAGCATAATGCTGGCTTTGTTATCATGAACAACGATACTGGTTTAATGTAGAATTCAAAGTTGGTGTATCTCCTGGCAACGGCCCATAAAAATTTGTCGAGACCCTCTCTGTTCTCAAGATACCTCATAACTGTCTCAAGGGTTACGGAGTTCGCTGCATGTATTTGCCAGATGGCCGTTCTCGACACCGAGCACACGAACGCTAGGCCCAGGCTTCTTTGGTTCTGACTTTGTAACATTCAATGACAATATCCTTTACTCTGCCCGAAGCACTCTGCCAGTAGAGCCCTCATCTTTAATGTCACGAACAAATGCTGCTATACAACGACGGGGAGACATGCGTATTTGCGCCGATAATACACAAGTCAAGCATAAAATCTCAGGAATTCCCTGAATTGCAATAATTGTAAATGGGGCCGGGCCGGTTTTTAGTCGTAGAAATGTGATGATTGAACGTCACTCAACTCAACAATTTGCATGTCGATTCAAACTTCAACGAATAACTCGTCTTCATATACTCTAATACTCTATACCCGGGATTCCATAACGGTCGTGGTCTCAGGGCTACTATACGGACGATACACTGGCGGCTGACGGTCTTCTTCACCATATCTCAAGAACGGCGACTTGGGCGGCTGGCACTCGAAATGACAATGTGAGTCTTCCTCGTCAGCCTCAGCAATATAAAAACCCCCCCCGTTCTCGTTCCCTTTCCTCATTATTTACCATCATGTTTTCACCTCCCAATTCAAATTTCAAGGCCTCCCGGTCTTCATCTTTTCTAACGGTGGGAATGATGGTGGGCTCCGTGGTATTCACGTTTATCATGGAGGCTGTCAATGGGCCGCCACCCTTTGACAACCCACCACTCGCTCCCCCAAATTTATCCCCGCCTACCCGTACTCTCAATCTCATTCCGACCCCGACATCGACTGTGCCCGTCGCCGAGGATACCACCTCTTGGGTCTTGTTCAGCATCTCCATCGTATGCGTCGTGACCGCATCAACCCTAACGAGTGTTGGTCAAGTCCTGTATGGAGGCTCTCCGGAAACGTGGCCCACGCCCCCGCCGGCGAAGGATAGCAGAGGAGGAGGAGGAGGCACAGCCAAGTCTAGTCAAGAGGGATTAGAGAACGACGGTGAAGAGAAGGAAGATGGTGACGATGACGACGACGACTATGTATACGAAAGTGAGGGGAGTGAGAGTGAGGAATCGGAAGAGGAGTCGGAGGAAGAAGAAGGAGAAGAAGAAGAAGCGGCAGCAAACGACGAAGCTGCGGGTGGCGAGGAGCCGCCGCCGCCACCACCAGATCCCCCCGTCGCGGCCGATGAGCTCCCAGAACTGCCCCGGCGTCTCTCTACGTGGCTGCTAGTCTGGCTAGCATGCATACTATTAGAGATCGCCGTTGGCATAGTCGTTGTCCGCCGCCTCGGCGGGATCGTTTCATTAGTCCGGAGGGCGTTGAGGAAACCCACCGCGACCAAGCGGGGAGTACCGGCTCCAACGCGACGAGCGCCCACCGCACGCCCGCCCAGGCGTCCTCTTCGCGCCGCAGCGTCACCGCCCCCACCGTCACTGCTACCACCAGCACCAGCACCAGCACCAGCGCCAGTACTGTCATCAACACCGCTCCCGCCGCCGCCACCAGTGCCACCGGCCCAGGCTGCTCCTCGAGATGTGTCCCCGCCTTCGTCGAGGTTTACAGCGTTCTTACAACGAGAGATAGTTTCCTGGTTTGCCTCGCTTGCTATAGAGTCAGCCGCAATCCGTCCGCCGGCCGCAATCTGCCGGTGGGTGGCTGACCTGTTCTACCAAGTCGCCGGGGCAGTTCTATCCGCAGTTGAGGGCGCGTGGCAGGTTATCTCAAGTGACTGGACCATAGACGCTATCGTGCTCTGTCTGCTGGTTTGGGCGCGGTACGTTTTGAGACAATGGGCCGGGACTGTGGTCGAGGGCATGCCTGAGGGAAGGACATTCATCGCGGAGGCGGTGGGAAGGACGTTCAAGCGCTTCAAGGGCAGCCCGAGCCCCTCGCGACGCAACGACAGTGAAGGCCCGGTCGACGCCCCACGCCATCCACACCATCCCCGCCAGGCACCAGAAACCCCGACGCCCCATTCGTCTCCCAATCGTGGGCCGGTGCACGCAAGCCCAAGGACGCCCTCCAGGACCGTACTGGCACACGAGATGCGGCGATCAGCCCCGACTGAGACGGAGCACCCTCGTCAAGATTCAGTGGACAATGCTTCCCTCGATGTTCAAGCGGGCCCCAGCGAAAGCCAACACATGTTTGAGTCGTTTGGCGATGATAATGAGCCGCAAGGCGTCAATATCCTTGATCTTGTTACTATTCCGCGACAGCAAAGTCCTGATGGGTTGGCGCACCCGAGCACACCTGGGCCTCGTCGGAACGCTGCATCCGGGTCTACGAGCGCACGAAGTAGAGACTTCTCGCGTGTTTATGATATGTACGCCGCAGGAGCTAGGTCGGCTTCCGATGACTCGGCGGATGGGGCCTCCTTGGAAGCACAAGGACGAGACTCAGACGACGCAAGTAGCATCCACATCGAGGACTTCCGCCCTTCTCTATCTTCGCCCCCCCAGAGCCTTCCACGCCAGTCTTTTGTCCCACGCGACATCCTTTTTAGTATGTACGCGTCACGACCTGGGCCTCCGCCTTCGCCTCAAGGCTCCATCGACGCGGCGTCGTTGGAAATTAACGGGAGGACCCGTCAATCAGTGGAGCTCAATCTGGAGCGGGACTTGATGAGGGCCATCGATGAACGCCCCCGCGAGCGGCCGCCGTCCCGTCGGGGCTCCTCTTGTGACGCATCATCGGGAGACAGAGAGGACAATGCAGACAACGCCAGGGTTTCTCGCCGGGGACAACAGCGGGATGTCAAGGTCGAGGAACGAGAAGCGGATCTGGTACGATCGTCGCGAGCCAGGTTTCGCCCGCTCCGGACGAGCTCGCCCCGCCAGCCATCTGCGGAGCGCAGGTCCTTATTCTCTATGTACGAGCCACGGGGTGGGACCCCGCGTCAGGATGCGATGGACGGGGCGTCGTTAGAGATCCAGGGAAGGAGTCCATGTGGCTCTGTTGAAGTTGGTTTAGTGGAGGTGGGCGACGATGTTTTTGCCAGCCGGCCTCAGTCTTGTACGAGCTTTTATGGGCATCCGGAACAGGAGGAGGATTGTGAAGGCGACAATGACAAGGTCCGACGTTGGAAACAACAGCAGGACGCCAAGGAATATGAAGAGCAGGACCCGACATCGAGTCGCGCGCAGTCCCGCCAAACTTATTCCGAAGGCTGGGGCGTCTTCGGGATGTACCGAAAGCAGACAACAGTACCTCAAAGTTCCCTGGAAGATGCGTCACTGGATGTTCGCGGACGGGGGTGTGGCGACTCGGCGGAGATGCCGTCGATCGAAATGATCAACGAGCTCCCTCCCGACCTGCCCCCGTCCATCTACCGCTATGTGACATCGGAGGAGAGGGAGGAGAGGGACGGGCGGACCACACCCCGGGGACGGGAGAGAGATATCGCGGAACCTGAGGCTCGTCAGGAACCGACAACACCCAAGAGCTCCCCGCCCCGACAGCGCTACCGCCTTACCCCGATACGGTGGGGCATATATGGCATGTACGAGCCCCGGACTAGGTCCGTCTCCCCGCGGCAGGACTCGGTGGATGAGGCGTCGTTGGACCGGCAATCCGGAAATGTCAATGCTACTCGATAGGATGGACCCCCCCTTCCCGTCGCTGTCATTATCCGACGGGTCCTTTAATAAGGGGCTACTGATCGACGGCGACCTTCCCACACTCTCCAGTTCCTCTGTCGAAGGAGAGAAAATTATCTCATTGCCTCCTGTCTTGTCGCCGTCACTATCGAGACCGGAAACACTGGCAGGTTGGGAACAACGGCTACTGGATGGGAGTTTTCCCTTGAGCCCGAGAGAGGAGAGTGATGTATGGGCAGCAGCAGAGTGGACGGACGCGGAAAGGAGGGCCGGGGTGAGTCCACCGGCGCTGAGACTCATCACAGCGGGTGGATTCTCGCTGGATGTGGACGTGGATCCATAGAGGTGCAGATAGGAGGGGAGAATTGACAACTCCAGCAAATGCCAATAGCGCTCAATTGAGGTTCGAGTTCGCTGACAAGTGAACGAAGGCCTCGCGCTTTCGCTAGTGCAATTCCTGGGGCTCGTTTCTTTCTTCATATCGTACGTTGTTTTCCCCCCTTTTGTTCGGTCTTCGTTTGCTCATAACTATGCTTTCTTAGTGCGTTTTTCGTTTATGAAAGAAATTAGCAGGTTGAAACCACCTCAAAAACACTCAAATTGGTGGAAGACCACCCGTACAGAACAAAATACATTGCGCGGATGGATGGTGGCTTCAAGTTGTGACCATGGTGGCTTGAAAGTGAACATTGATCTCGTCATTTATTTACATATTAGAAGATTCGGATATGTTGCGGATACCTACCATTTACATAAAACTATCACCAGCATTTTTGTCTCTCCAAGCTCTCCTTCCTTGTATATTTTCTTTTCAATGGTACCAAAACAATCCAAGATGATGGAGAAAAAAAAACTTTTTTTAACGATGAAAAAATTCTAATAACCCTCAACTCTTTCGAACACCAACCTCCCCCCTTTGGTCGACCATTGCAAAACAAGATCCCACTTGGGTCCTCCACCTCCGAATGGGACATGCGCCGTCTAAATTTTTTACTGTCCTGCTTTGGTCACTCTGGCTGGGTGGGCCTTTATTGCCAAATTGAGGTCCTAACCTGCCCGTGACCATCATTTCGACCAGGACAGTCATCATTTCTTATAATAACTTTGTTTTCATATATGACTTTGATTGTTCTGAGCAAGTTCTGAGAGAGGTGTCCACGAAGCATCCGTTCGAGTGTGTATCAAGTGCCTCGTTGGAGAGTTTTACTGGTACCCAACTTAGGTTCCCCATTGCTACTGACTCGAGTGTAATAGTATAATAACGGGTATTGATAAACTTTTCATACCAACAGTCAATTGCAGCGCGGGAGAAATATGGCAATTTCGTGTTATGAGTGTGATGAAAATCATACACCTCTCATTCACTCCTCATCGTCATCATCTTCTCCAAAGAATGCGTCCTCTTCCATGTTTCCACCACCTCCTGCGTCGAGGGTCTTGCCAAGTTTTGTTTTACTAGGTTCGCTAAAATCTTCCCATCCCTCCTTTCGCGACGATGTATTGCCAGAGCCTCCTTTCGCGTCAAGGTGCAGCTCTGGTTCGGTCGACAGCTCGCCCTTCTCCATCCGCTTCTGTATCCAGCTGCGAATTTCTTCCCGAGCCTTGCTTGTTTTTGCCGTTTCTGCATCAGTTGGTCTCGATGTAGACTTTTCTTCGCCCTGCCTGACCTCAGGTGGGAAGAGTGAGATATATTTTTTAGTCTTCGGATAATGCTTCAAGTCTGGTCAGTCTTTGTCCACGCGAGAGCCAAGTTAACTAGTTCTCACAAGGATATAGTTCAGATCCACACGTAGTTCGGATATAGTAGCTTCAATTTCTGTTCTTGAATCCTCGTCTGCGTTTCCGAGATGCTTCATTGTTTGGTTCAATTTCCGGACAACCTTTTGGCGTTCTAGGATCTGCTAAGTGGGTAGTTCCACCTGCAGCGTGAGGATTGTTTACCAAAAAATTTGACTTTGTGATACCGGACCGCCAATGCTCGCTCCTTCCTCGATGACTCTGCTTGTGACAGATCGGCCTCGAGGGCTCTCAGGCGCCGTTCCGTCTCTACCCTGACATCAGCGGCGAGATTGTCCTGAAGCGCGGGTAGATCGTGGTTAATTGTGTGCCTGCTTGAAATTATATATGGCCTCACTTTAGCCAGCAACCTTCGTGTCTGTCGTAACGATGACTTTATCTTCTGGACTCCTGGAACTCCTGCTGCTTCCTGCTCTGGTCGATTTCTGCGAGGACGTGGTTTGGAAGGGCCGGCTGCGCTATTTGAGGGGGCTTGACGCTGTGCCTTATGCGTTCGTGCTGGGCCCATCGTGATGATTAGATAGTTCGTTGGCAATTTGAGATTGAAACTTGAAGCGATTCGAGCGAAGAGAAAATACGAGGCGCTTTACCCCTTCCAGCAGTGTTTGGCACGTGCCTTACCCAAATGCAGTAAGTAACCGATCAAAAACTTTTTGGGCTCATCTAAACTTGACTCCTCTATCTCATCCTATCATCCATTCCTCATGCTGTAACTTCTCTGTATTCTTAAACTATGCGAAATCTCACTCTTACTGCGTCGACGCTCACCGTTATACAAAATGCCAATGTTTCGGCAACCACGATCGATCTCGATGAAAATGTAATTTACGCGACGTCTGAACGACAGAATATGGACGGGGAGGTTGAGGTGGAGATCTGGAAGGTAGATAGCGATGAGGTATGGCCGAACAACCTGGCGCATTAATACTACTGAACCGCGCAAGTTTTCAGACGTTGAAGCCGTCGCTATTCGCTATGTTCTCGGGTGTTGCTTCGTCGGATGGGCCAGCCGCTCATCAGGTTGTCTCGCTCCGTGTACTTCCAGATACTCGTCGTCTATCCGTCATAATGAGGAGCGGCGATATAACTATGGTTACCATTGACGAGGAACCTATTGTGCGTTAATTTCATCTTTCAAGTGCATATTCACCGAGTATCTAGGTCGAGGTGGAAGGGACCGTGGAGCCAGGCATACACGCTGCATCCTGGAGTCCAGACGACAGCCTCCTCGTTATTGTAACGGGTAATCTCAATCATCTATCAACCAAGTTGTCGCTCACACGAAACAGGTGAAGCGAAGCTGATCCTAATGACCTCAACCTTTGACGTCCTCTCCGAAAACCCTTTGCATGCTGCTGAATTTGGAGAAGGTAAAATATCATATTCAAGTCGGCCCATCCAGCATTCAGTTTCTCATTCATAGACGCTCCGATCAATGTCGGCTGGGGGTCGAAACAAACACAATTCCACGGTTCCCTTGGAAAAGCCGCTGCACAAGCCCCAGCAACAGCTGCCATTGGTTCAAGTCCAGACGACGATCTTATCCCTCGAGTCAGTTGGCGCGGTGATGGGGCTTTCTTCGTGGTATCCGCACTTTCTCCAGCAGGCCAACAATTCCGTCGACGTATCTTGCGTGTGTACGATCGCGATGCAGCACTACAATCCACCTCGGAGGACGTCCCTGGCCTGGAGCATAATCTGGTATGGAGGCCGTCAGGGAATCTGATTGTTGGGACACAAAGATTCGGCTTCGAAGGGGGAGGTGCTGGGAGGGAAGGGCGGCATGATGTGGTTTTCTTTGAACGGAACGGGCTCAGACACGGAGAGTTTTCCACCAGAGCTGAGGATTTGGCAGCTAAGACGAAAACTTCTGATGAACGGAGGTGGGGGTACAAGGTTCATGAATTGAGCTGGAGCTCCGATTCGACTGTACTTGGGCTTTGGATTGAACGAGAAGAAGGAGATATTGGTATAGTTTATTTCTTGAAATTGTATTTTTTGGTCGCTAGCTGATACATTTATGATACAGTGCAGTTATGGACAATGGGTAACTACTATTGGTGAGTATGATATTGTCGGTCTCGCTATACTAAAATAAGATACCCTTTAGGTATTTAAAGCAAGAAATTTCAGCCCCGGCTTATTTTTCCGGCCAACCCGGTCGCTTCACTTCGGTCGCATGGCACCCTGAACAAGCCCTACACCTAATATTAACCACGCCTAGTACGAGCTGACCTTGTCAACGTTCATCCGTGTAATTAAACGCTCTCCTAGCCGAAATTATTCGAAGAACCTATGAATGGGAAGTTTTTGCATCCACATCCCAGCCTCCCATCGATTCCGGAGCTGTTGCTGTCCTCGATGGATGTACGTTGGAACCGTTTTCAGCTACGCCTTGTGCTGATTCCAATCTCAGCCAACATCCTTCTCACACCGTTTAGGGTTCAAAATATTCCACCTCCCATGTCATCCAGCAAAATCACTCTCGCTTCTCATGAACCTTCAACACCCAAACGGCTGGGCACCCCAATTCATGCAAGTTTCTCGTCTATGTCTGACATGCTCGCTATACTTTGGGAGTCGGGATACACAGAACTGTGGTCTCTTCACACGCGGCTACAGGTTGGAAGAGGGAAGGTGATAGATCCTTCAATAGTCTGGTCTGGCCAAATGAACGGAGGTGACGCGAGACAGTGCAGGCAGATACGTGTCTCAAGCTCTGACGCCCTTGGAACCTCAACGTCCCTAGTTGTGTTGAGTACAGATCGCGGGAGTGACACTCTCACCATACTCGACCTCATAGATTTTAAACCCGCGAAGGATGTTAATATACTTTCGTTCCCTTACCGGAATTGCAGGCTAGTGACAGAAGATCAAATGGTAACATGTCAAGGTCCGAACGGTGAGATCCTGCAATGTTGGTGTCCTCCAATTTACCGCGCGTTTTATACACTAAATATATATATATATATCAGATAATTCCGAGGAAAATAGGGTGCTACCGGTTGCGCGATTTCCGGAGTTCTGCTTCCAGTTCCGTGGTATTCAATTACAACCTCTTGGATATGTCGAAAGAGTTTCGCCCCCTGTGGTATTCATAGGCCTCGGCGGATCGGGTAAACTCCACATATCGAACGACAAATCGACCCACGTTCTTGCGTCTAACACGACATCATTCGCGATTGGATCCGGCTTCATCATTTTCACTACAACCACTCACGAAGCGACCTTTGTCCCTATCCGCTCTCTGCATGGGTTCTTAAGCATGTCGAATGAAGAGCTGAAACCACTAACCACCAATTGGGAAACCCGGAGAGTGGAAAGGGGATCCAGAATAGTCACCGCTGTGCCCAGTTCGATGAGCCTGGTTCTTCAGATGCCTCGAGGTAATCTGGAAACGATAAACCCACGACCGTTGGTGATGGAAGTTGTAAAGCAAGATCTCGATGCGTGAGTGTCACCATTTCGACTTTGTACATCCACTTGAATTTATGTACAGGGGCAACTATCGGAAAGCTTTCTTCGCATGTCGAAAACACCGTATTGACCTCAATGTGCTCGTTGATCATGACCAAGCCAAATTTTTGAATCAGATCTCATCATTCGTCGAGCAAGTGCACGAGGTTGACCATATTAACCTACTTTTGGCGGGACTTGGGTATGTTTGTCCGCCATATATGCATATGTGAAGTGGCTTTGGCATTGAAACCTCATTAGGCGTGGCTCACAACCGCCCGAAACTATCACCAAGTTGTGCGATGCAATCAGGGTCGAGTTGGAGGCTAAAGACCTAACAAAATATGTGAACTCGATCTTGACAGCTTTCGTGGTCAAGACTCCACCAGACCATGAAGCAGGACTGGCCCTCTTACTTCGTTTACGAGGTTCGTTGGGATACTTCACACCCGACCTGACTCTGATTTAGCCTGACAGAGACCAATCCTGACTTGGTTGAAGATGCTGTGAAGTACATAATATTTCTGGCCGACGCAGATCAACTTTTCGACACGGCGTTGGGGATGTACGATTTCTCGTTGGTGTTGATGATCGCGCAGCACGCCCAAAAAGTGGCATTCGGAAACCTTGTCTCTAGTATAAACGCTAATGAATCGCCCATAGGATCCGAGAGAGTATCTCCCCTTCCTGCGCGAGTTGCGGGCTCTGGATAAATATCATCAGCGGTTCCGGATCGACGATCATTTGAAGCGATACACTACTGCTCTACGGAATTTGAGTCTCGCTGGTATTATTTCTTGGTTTTTGGGGCGTCTCTGTATTGATTTCCTCGCCAGGCCCTGATTTCTTTGCTGATGCGGTCGCCTATATCGAGCTTCACCGGCTGCATGAAGAAGCACTCAAGATTTGGAAAGACACCGAACATTATAATGTAAGTGTGAGTCTGGGATATGTGTACATGGCATTCAACTCTCGCATATATAGGCTGTGCTCGAACTTTACGGCGACTGGCTCTTCGAAAGGCGCGACTTCAGACAAGCGGCTACTGGTAAGCAAACCGATCTGGGGTTGTAGCGTTCGCTGATTGGCTACTGACCATTCTCAGTCTTCATCAAAGCCCAAAACGACCCGAAGGCGATGGTCTCTCACGAAAAAGCCCTTGAATGGCAGGAATTGTTTGACCTTTCCGCTCGTGTAGGAATGCCTGAGGACGAAATTGTTTCAACTGCTTATCGAATCGCAGGTTTGTACAAATCCTGGATAAACTCCAAACCTCAATTAACATTTATCGCCTTTACAGAGGATTTGGGTTCCAAGAAGCGCCACTCGGAGGCTGCGAGAGTGCTGTTAGATTATGCGAAGGATATTCGTGAGGCTGTCATAGCCCTCGTACAAGGAAATCTATTTTCTGAGGCGCGGCGTATTGTGCGTGATAATTTTGACTTTAGCTCTGAGCCACGATATAACGTACTTCTAGGCAACTATGGCCAACAAGCCGGAGCTGTTGGAGGACGTTATCCATCCAGGAGCGCTCGAAAGTTGCGCGCAGATCGTGGAAGATGTGAACGAGTGTAAGGAACAACTCCGGAAACAGGTGAACCGGCTACGAGAACTCCGTATCAAGAAGGTCGAAGAGCCAGGCAAGTCTGCATTTATCACCTTAGTCGTCAAATAACTCATTGTGCCATTAGATGCTTTTTATGGGATAGAGGATGCCACCCTCCACAACGTTGATGTAATGACGGATGTTTCAATGCCTGCCACTGCATTCACTCGTTACACTATTGCGCCAACATCAGCATCAAAATCGTCAAAGTGCGTACATAACGCTCACTTTTTGTTGACCTCGTCATAATCGCGAACATTTAGGCGAAGTTCTCGGTCCAAGAGGAAGATGGAGAGAAAGGTTGGATCGGGGAGGAAAGGGACCGTCGACGAAGAGGAGTACCTTCTCAAGTCGGTTACCAAGCTCGTGGCGCGGTTTGTTACAATCCAAGGTAAGCTCCATGGTACTCATTATACATAACAGGGGGGCTAATGGTCATGTAAAGATGAGGCGCGGGACCTCCTGCCGCACCTGCTTCAATTTACTCCGGAACACCGCGAAGATGGTCAATCAATGCAACAGCATCTTGTACACTTCTCGACAGAGCTGAACGAGAGCTTGGAGGAAATCTGGAAGAAGCCCGCGGACGAGACTCCGGTTGATACATGGGCCTCGAGGATGGAGGCAGCGGGAAGTAAGAAGGTGAATCCGATTGACAAGGTCCCGAAGCCCGACCTTCCATCAGGTGGAAGCTGGCGGATAAATCTGTTTGATATGCAATAAATGATGTATTTTAGATTTGTAGATGTTATTCTACCATACAAGCTGGATTTTTTTGTTTCTCAAAGTGCGTGTCAAGATTAACGTCCTCAAGATTCGAAGGCGGTGCATAGCTGCATGACTATGGCCGCGCGTATCAGCATGTTATCCCTGTTCTCAGAAGCGCTCAGTTTCTTTGAAAAGGAATTCTAGTGTACTCTTGGACCCATGGCTATACTCAAATCGTTATTCTCAGATCTCTCCCCAGCTCACTGTATAAGAATCCAGTTATCAGTTTCTTGGAACTCCCCAAGGTTCTCTCAACACCCAGATATTCCCTTAAAATATGTGAAACCCGATGAAGTTCGAAACTTCGATGTAACCTGCGAAAAAGACTTCCCTCACGCACATGACATCTCGAATGGACCTCTACTTAATAGACGACGACCTCTCCTGCCAGTTCAGCCGTCAGAGCTACCCAATCGGGGCCTCTGCGAGGTACATTGCAGGATCCAAGCGTGTAGCGCGCAGCCTTGGCGTATCGCCCTCATCTAGCTCATGACAGGTGCCACTCGATATAAATGACAACCCTACTTTGACGAGTTACAGCGTAGAAGTCAGCTATGCCCTTGTTTACTAGGCTGTTTCTCATTCACTCTTTAAAATTTGAGGTTGGAGTGTTCTGCACAGATAGCAACTCACCTGAGACATCCACCTGTTGATCTTACGGGGACTCCTTGAGCCGCCATTTCACCCGCATTTACTCTGTTTGATAAAAATGGGACGGACTGGGCGATAGGCTAGCATGTCGTCACGATGTAATTGTTGGGAACCTATTGATCTGCCCCGTATATTTCACGCTACTACAGTTTATCCTATAGGTAGCACTTGATTGACGAGTCTTCATGTAAACATCGATGTACTTACACATTTCGTCCTGAGATCATGCCGTGCCGGTGAGTGCCTTCTGTGAGTCTTAAAAAACGAAGCGTAGATGAAAGGCTCGGCCATAAATGACCACTGGTTTAGTCAAGGTTTTCGTTCGACCCCGTTGCTTCTGCACTGGGGGTCCAGACAAACGACACAGTCTCATAAGCGTAAATGAGGGTGCCACAAGACTAAACGCTAGTTCAGATTTCTGCTTTTACGTTTCATTCTTTTAAAACCGACTTCGTCACCTAGTCCCCCTAAATCATCGAGTCCTATTAAGGGGTATTAAGGATTGAGCCGCGAACGGGGGGTTGCGCCTTCTCCCCTTGTCTATCAACGGGGACTCGAATCGGTGGGCCAGAGCACACTAGAGTTTGGAGTTCCGCTCCAACCCGACTGCAGGGTGAAAGATCCTTCCGGTTGGGTTGCAAGTTTTCAGTATTTTCTTCTGGGTGCTTGAGTGTGAAGGTGGTGCGATGCCACTGCGATCACGAGTCCTCCTGTCGATGACCGGAACATGAGCGTCAACGTATCAACAGTTGTAAGGAGCATGTTCGTCGCATCGCTGGACTATATGCTCGGACCCATTGCACCTATCATTTAACAAAGTCACCGAGTATCGCTCTACGCCATATTAATTTCGTCGGCCCCCCATATCAGCCCTGTTTGGGTTTGGGCGCAGCCTGGACATGCTGGATGGAAGGAATTGTTGGGGCCACGAGCGTAAGGGAAGTTCGTCGAGTAGTTGATGTGTACAAAAGTTATCGTGTCCTCTCGGCGTACATGAGGGCTCATTTACTTTTTTATTTATTTAGTTCAAGAGCTTATATATCGCCGTACGTAATACAGATGCGGTTCGTTATTACGTAAAATAGTGCTAGCTGAGAGGGGAAGCATAGGAGCGAGCATTAGAGGCCGTCGCACAGTGGCAAGATTGTGTGTCCCAGAAGGACCACTGTAATGAGGTGGGGAATCTTGGTTTGCATGTCCCCCTGTGAGGAGGGATGCCAGGTGGTTGGTTCAGGGTGGTGGTGCACCACCTCCCAGAGAGCAGCTGCAGCTGCCCTCGACTTAGCCCTAGTTCACCCTTGGAGAAGGCACACACACCCCCTGTTAAGACCCAAGGAGAATGACTGGTACCACACCTGGCTATAGACTGTGGGCCGATGGGACCTTGAAAGCAAAAGCCTCCAGGTTGGAAGAGAGGAATTGAGTGAGCCACAAAAGCCTCAGCTGATCCTTGGTCTGGATGCCCTCTTCATTTGGGGTCATTCTCTATGATGTGATCCACTGATTCCATGGGGACACTGCAGTCACAGGGAGCTGTGTTCTCCTGAGGGAAGAACCATAGGGCTCATTTACTTAGTCTGATTTGATTGACACATTTCAATAGAACCTGAGATTTTGCAGCCATGGGGGAGGTGTGATAAACCATGTGAGCAGTTCAAGGCTAATTGGCAAGTTGAGCAACATGTCAGTTGTGGGTGCACCTTGAATGACTCTATGCACCACCCCTGCAAATTCTCAACCAGCCACATTTTATTTTCAGCTCAATAGAAGGATATTCTCTGTGCTGCATAGAAAGTATAGGCAAAGCATGGTCTATATGACATAATGGAATGTAAGGTAGGGGCCACTAGGAACTGGCTACCTTATGTAATACAGTTATATAAGCACCAAGACTGGCAAAATATGGTCTTTGAAAATGTGAAAAAGTTTTGGTTGTGAATTCAGGCTGAAATCCATTACTGGAGTGTGCTGTACTTCTTTTCATGCTCTTTTTTCAGCTTTGTAGCCATCTCCGGAGGCAGGGTTTGGTGACCATGATATTTTCAGTTTGCCCAGGCTGCCTCCAAACCATTGAAATTCTGTCCATATGCACTGATAAAGTGGGCAGCTTGATTTGCATGACTGATTGATCAGATTAGCTAAAGATAATTGACATGTGAAAAAGAAGGCTCACCACCAAATTTGGACAACTGGGACATTGTCAAGTGCATTCTTCATATTCTCTTCCATCTCTTCATGTCCTTTGTCTTCAGGCTACTCCTGTAAATGAGCTTTGCAGCCCCCCAGTACTACTCAATGAAGTTGAGCTTGCAGTGGTACTTAGGATAGAAATCACAGATGTGGCCTCATGTTGTAATGAACTCTTTGAGGTGAGATTTCTGATTCGGCTGTGTGAATAATAACTGACAACAACAGCAATCTGTTTTCCCCACCTCGCATTTGAAGCCTTTGCACTGTGTGTTCAGTCTGTTCTCTGGCCAAAGCCCATGTTCATGGATAATAATTCCCATGCCTTTGAACCATCCAGGCATTGTTGGGTGGTTGCCTGCAAAGTAAAAGTCTTGTGGCATATTATCAACTCCAAAGTTTGTTGTTCGCATTTTTGGACCATCTTTGTGGTGCTGCCAGGTTGCATGGGGATTTTTTGGCATCTTCTGTGCTGAGAGAGCATCTGGCACTTGTCTCTGATGGCTCAGGGCATTATCAAACAGGAAAAGGCCAGTTGCAAATCCATTTGTCCTTGCTTAAAAAATATCAATGGCATTACCAACTTGTTGAAGCAGGTCATCCGCATCAAAGTACCCATCTCTGTTCTTCCCTGCTTTGAAGAACACATGAGCTTCACTGTTTTGAAAGGTCAGTCCCACAAGTGTCAGGATAGTCACAAGACATTCTCACTCATCTCCATCTTTTAGCTAGCCCCATTCTGATGTTAAAAAGTTAGATGCCATGATTGACTGGCCCTTGCCTTTCTCCTCTGCCACTCCCTTTGCATTGTCATTGATCTAGTGTGTTTTTCTCTGGTCATTTTTGTAGAACATTAACTCATTGTGTGTCACCAGGATCAACCAAAAACATAGACCTTGTGGAACTGGGAAGCTGGTGGGTGTTGAAAGAACATTTCCATCATTGTTGTAAATAACAAAACATTTTTTATATTCTTTCCAGCACATGACAAACCCTTTCCTATATGCCATGACATCCTCACATTCATGGCCATCAACATACATGCCTTTTTTCTTCTGTTGATACTGCCAGCTCAACTTGTGTAGCCATCTTTGTGCTGTTCACACATGGATCCCACATTTCCTTGTCCCCAGCCACTCCTGGACTTCTGGTGTTGCCACATAGTCCACAATGTCTTGTGCACATATGTACCCTTTTTTTGCAATTTCTATAAGATGCAGCTGAATATCCCTTTGGAAATCTTCATCCTCAAGGATTGATGAGTGGTAAGTCCCATACCAATGGAGAGGAAGCTTCTCCCCATGAAGGTAATCCTTGATCCACTTGTGGAGATTTCATGCATGTTTCACTCCACATCCTATGGCCTTTGCTGCAAGAACTGAGGATTCTTGCCATGAGTAAGAGAGCTTGGGGTCCAGGTAAAGGTTTAATGTTGCAACCATAGCTGTAATATGACTCCAAAAGAAGAGATCAAGCTTCTTGTCTTTAGCTTTGATGGTAAGTTTGGCTCATGCACGATGCAGTTGTGGAAAGTGTTTGTAACACAGCCCATTCAGAATCTGATCTGTGGCCATCTCAGGACTGTCATCCTGGGGGTGTTGACCTTCTCAAAGTTGTTGAAGCAATTCCTCAACTTGTTTTCTAGCTGCTGCCACTGAGTCTTCACTCTCAGTGTGTGGTGACCCTGGTTCTGGGGTTGCAGGTGGGCAGATCTGCTTAAGCTCAGTAAGTCTTTTCTTGCTTCCTCCCTTCCAAGTCCAAGAACACTCACTTCATGACCAAGAAACAGCTCCTTCATCTGAGTCCAAGTTGTCACTGATCTCAATAATATCTGGTGGCCTTTTACTTTCTTCAGTGATGCGAGGTGAAGGCTCCTTCCTCTTCATAAACATCAAACTGATGAGCTTTTGACCAGTTGCAGCAAGTGCTCAGTGCTTCTGAGCATGATGTTGCTTTGTGCAATCCAAAATTCCTGTGTAATGCTCTTTGTGCTTGGGTTTCTCACCAGAAGCTTCACATTCTGCTTTCACAGCCATAGCCTGAGCATGGAATAGAACTGCATTGAAATGCTTGATGTCTGCTTCATTTTGCAGCTCATTGAGCTCACCATCATCCACTTCATCATCACTGTCCAAGCCATTGTCATCCTCCAGTGGGGTTCCTTCATCCAGAAAGAAAAGTCCACTCTCCAAGAAGTCCTCATCATTGGAATCTGTGTCATCACTGTTGGAAATATCTTCCACTGTTGGATTCTGGGGGTTTCTAGCCTTTAGCAAGTTATTAACTCAAGATTTTGTTGCATTAGATTGTTGGTCCATGGTTTTCAGTGATGCTAATGCACTTTTCGACTTTTTTTTTTTCTGGCCTGTAGGTCACATGTGGTCATTACATAAGTGGCAAAATATGCTTGACTGAAATTTCAACTTTTTTCTCTTATTGTCCATTGTGTTTGGTAATAGAGGATTAGAGTTGATTAGAGTATTTGGAACATTTTTCGAAGAAAAATCCTTTTGGGATATACCTGAGTTTTGAGACCAAATTTTTGGAAAGAAAAACCATAGAGTTAAAGGACTACATCCTCCCTAGCATTCCTAGTTGCCAAATTGCAAAAAGGTGTCATGTTGTGGATGTTATTGAGCTCATTGTGGAGCATGATTTTGCTTATGTAAGGTAGTTGGTTCCTGGTGGCCATTACCTTACTTGAGAAGAATCATAGCAAGAAGGGAATATGGACTCATAACAGGTCCATATTTGTACCAAGTCTACAGATGGACTTTGGACAGTTTCTAATGATTGAGAGGATACCAGAACTTGGATCATGGAAGGACTGGATATCCTAACACTCTGAGAGGATTAGCTGACATGTATCAAGAGAGAAGTGATTGAGAGATTGGCATGCCAAGCGCTGATGGAGAGCAACCAAGAATAGGAGTACTCCTCCTCCTGGATATCCACCCACTGACAATAATAAGACCCAGACTTCCAAGGCATTTCATACATACCCTATACCCTACTATGCCCTAAGCCCTATGGCTTTTGTTACTACCACTTACCAATTGTTACAGTTTTTGCCACTCTCTTTTATAATAATGGGCCATCTTGGCCCATCTATTCATTACATATACCTTATAGACACAATTATGTACATTGCTTGAAAAGATTAGAGAACTTGATGACTTTCTAATTTCTTGAAAGCTACTTCATTCAATATTTTGCAGAATGCAGCTAAACAAGGACTGGTGATCATGGTCAATATCAGCCATTTCCACTCAGATGCTATAATAATCCTTTTTAATGCTCATCCAGTAGTCATTGCCCTGCATGATGCACCACTTGACAGACTGAAAATACTTGTAAATCAGTTGTCAGAGGTAACAACTGGTCTTAAGACTTCAAAAACCATGGCTCTCATACTGGAGCATCTGTGGGGTATTGTTGCTTGACCCGTTGTAGAACAGCTTGCAAGATTGCAAATTTCAGAGAAGTCATACCTGGTGTTGTCCTACATCTTATCTATGTGGCCTGCCACTTCATGCTGCAGGTCCATATAAAAAGGGCTTTAAGAGTCTTCCTGACTTATATATTTCTTCATACACTCCAAGTTTGACATCACTTATCAGGGCAAGGTCTGGTCTTCCAATACCTCAATTAACATTTAAATTACTTCTGGTCAGACAGCCAGATGGTACTATCTCCTCTGTGTATGAAGAGACCAAAGCCATCCAAGAATTTGGCAAACATATCAATTTATATTCAGGAGAGGATACACACAAGCAAGCTGTATTAGCAGGCCTTCAACCACATTCCTGGGTGCACTTTGCTTGTCATGGCCATCTTGTTATGGATGATCCCTTTGAATCCTGGTTCCAGCTTCACAAAGGGGAAGGCTTGATAGTTCTTGATCTGGCAAAGGCTAACCTGCCATATGCAGACTTTGCATTCCTGTCTGCTTGCCACAGTGCTGAAGGAGATGTTCATGGGACACCTGATAAGTCCATCCATCTTGCAGCTGCTTTACAGTTCTGTGGGTTCAAGAGTGAGGTTGGGACCTGGGCAATGGTGGATGATGATGGTCCTAACTGTTGCAGATGCATTCTACAGACACATGTTTCACAGGCCAGACAGTGTGGACTTGAAGGATGCAGCTGAAGCAGCAAGTTCCAGTTGATAGATGGATTAGCTTTGTTTGTATTGGTGCATGAAGTCTTGGATAAGGTTTATAAATGTAGTTTCTTAGAAAAATGTCGATTCATTCTCTTCTGTCCAGGTTCATCTATGTCAATAGCTTATCACAGATGATGCTTTTATACAGTGTTTAGGCTACCATGAAATTGTTGACCTCGAAGACAATTCTTTGCTGGCAAATATTTTCCCCCAAACTCTCTTTGTTTCTGAATTTCCTGTTGATCAATTCACTTTGAATGTACTTGATTAAATTGAATAGTCTTTCATTCCGATCAGAATATGACGGTGCAATGATAAAAAGGTACTCGTGAGCTGATAAACAGTTGTTGTCTTGACAGTTGGTGTGATTGTGATGGAGGGTCCGTGCGCATCAAGGGTGTGGGAAGTTGAAGTTTAGAAATGAGTGAGGGCGGGAAATGCAGCGAACAGTCGAAGTTCATAGTTTTGGATTTCGGTTTCTCTTTGAAGCTCTTTCGTTTGGAGGAATATTCGTTTTTTTTTGAGCGTCGAATATCTATAACGCCCTCTGTCTGCTTCCCCCTCCTCTCCTTGTTTTTCTCTTCGTGCGTGTTTTTTTCTTTCCAAAACCACACTCGTTTGCATCCTTTTCCAAGGATCCATCCACCCACGCTCCCTACCTTTTGCCCATCTCTAACTCGCTTTTCCCCCTTTCTTCTCCATACATTCCGCCGTTGCCTTAAATCCCCATCCATTTATCCCCGCGTACAAATTTCACTCTTCCACGTATCGCTTCAATGGACGACTCACAGACCGCCTTTGCCAACCAATATCCTTCGTACGGTTTTGATATCGATATGATGAAGGTCAGTACCGCGCGTTTATAATGATTTGAAATCTTCTGATTCTGTATCCTATAGCGTTCTATGGATCCCGTTGGCGGCCCCGATGCGAAAAAAGCCCGCTGGTCCCCCACCTCATCGTTCCCCGGCCAAACTAATGGCAATAACGGAAATACCAACTCCCCTCGCGACGCCTTCGCCAACTACGGCTACGGCCCCCAGGCCAGTATTGCTCAATCTGCATTCAACAACAACTCCGCAGGCGCTTTCGGTGGCAGTCCTCTTTACTCTACTCCTTCCTTGTCAATCAACACCCAGACAAATGGAAACGGCATGACATCGCAACTGAGCCCAAACACCGCGGCTGCATTCGTTCAACAGCAGCAGCAGCAGCAGCAACAACAGCAGCAGCAGCAACAACAACAGCAGCAGCACCAACAGCAGCAACAGCAACCTAGCCCCAATGGCGCTGGATATGGCGGATTCGGTGCATACAATATGCTCGGCATGGGTATACCAGGGATGAACATGTTGAATGGTTTCCCGTATACTGGGCAGATGGGCAATTTTGGCCAGGTACCGCCTTAGATATTCCTTATTTCCGCCCCCACTAACATAGCAAGTTTCCAATGCAGAACTTTAACCAACAACGTCTTCCGTCGCTCAACCTGAACATCCCTGCTGCTCAAGCTGCTGCCGCCTACTCGCCCGCCGCCTTCTCCGCAGCTATGTCTGCCTCGTCTAATGCCACCGGCCGTACAGTATATGTCGGCAACCTCCCCTCCACCGCATCCGTCGACGAGCTTCTAAATCTCGTCCATTTTGGCCCTCTGGAGTCTATCCGGGTGCTCCCGGAAAAGTCTTGTGTGTTCCTGTCTTTCTTGGACGGAGCCACAGCTGCCGCATTCCACGCTGACGCCACAATCAAAAAACTGGCACTGCACGGACAGGAGTTGAAGATTGGCTGGGGAAAGCCTTCCCCAGTCCCTGCACAGGTTCAGCTCGCCATTACGCAGAGCAACGCAAGCAGGAATGTTTATCTTGGAGGATTGGAAGAGAACATGACGGAGGAACAGTTGAGAGACGATCTGAGCCGCTTCGGTCTGATCGATCAGGTTAAGATTGTCAGGGACAAAAACATCGGCTTCGTGCATTTCCTCAGTATCTCCATTGCAACCAAGGTCAGTATCCTCGATCATATCAGCACAGAACAGGCTTTTGAATAGGAATACAACAGGTCGTGAACACTCTCCCTACGGAGCCTAACTGGGCAGGCAAGCGCGTCAATTACGGCAAAGATCGCTGCGCATATATACCGAAATCGCAGCAGGCAGCAGCTCAGCAGGCCCAGGCCGCAGCAGCCCAGTCGCTTGTCGCTCAATCGGCGCTGTCTCCTCAGACAGCTGCTTTCTCACCATTCAGCCCGTATGGTGGTGTGTCGTTCTCCCCTGCTGATGTTATGGGCGCGGGGCTCGGCAGCGCCGGCGCGCAAGGCATGAATCGCACCGTGTACTTGGGCAATATCCACCCGGAGACCACGACAGAAGATCTTTGCAACGCTATTCGTGGAGGTGTACTACAGAGTATTCGGTACATGCAAGACAAGCACATAGCTGTATGTTATCGCGATATTTATGCTGATGTTTCCACAACATTAATCATTTACACAATCTCTTTCTTCCAGTTTGTCACATTTGTGGATCCTGCAGCGGCATACACGTTTTATCAGGTCGCCTCGTACCAGGGACTTACACTCAACAACCGCCGACTCAAGATTGGCTGGGGAAAGAACTCGGGGCCTCTCCCCCCCGCTTTGGCTCTGGCTGTCCACTCCGGAGCCACGAGGAACGTCTACATTGGGAATGTAGAGGACTTTGAGACCTTCACTGAGGAAAGGCTCAAACGGGACTTTGGAGAGTTCGGTGACATCGAGCTCGTCAATTTCCTCAAGGAGAAGTAAGCATGCCCTCTCACCCCCCAAAACCGCACTCGTTGGAAACTAACTGACGTTCTCCCACCATAGGAACTGTGCGTTCGTGAACTTTACGAACGTGTCGAACGCTATCAAAGCGATTGATGGTGTGAAGAACAAGCCGGAGTACGCGAACCTGCGTATCGCACATGGGAAGGACCGCTGCGCCAACCCCCCGCGTTCGGGCCCACAAGGCGCGTCGGGAGTGCGGCGCTCCGCCAGCGGGAACGGACCCAACTCAGCCGAACCCGTCAGCGCGATTGGTGGAGAAGAGGGCGAGATGATGCACGAGGTATTCTTGAAAGCGGAGCTGGAGGAAACAGCCGTGCTGGATGGTGTTGCGGAGGTCGTCGCAAACAACGGCATTGCTAAGGTGGAGACGCAGGAGATGCACGTCGATGCTGCGGGCACGCCCGCCGCTGTTGCCTAATTCCATGTTCCCTCCACCGCAATGATCGCTGGCACACTCACGACTGACGGCGGCCGTTGCCCCACCCTGTTTCCTGTTACTCTAGCGCCTCTCCTTGGATACCCCCACGCTCGTTGTGCATAAAGATCTCACTCTCGCTCGCTCTGTTCCTTCTCTGTTCTCAAGCGATATACCGAAACAAAAAAAAATACTCCCCTCTGTGGATGGAGGACGTTGGGCTCCGGAGTCTCGCCTTGTGGATATCACCCCTACCAACGGGCGGTGTCCATCAAAGCAGGGGCTTTTGGGCTTTTGGTTGTTGCTTCTTTATCACCTTGTCCTTCGCCTGCTCGACTTATACTTATAGGTTTCATATCTCTTTATTACCTCTGAAATATTCTGAAATAGCCTTTTTGTTGTTCCGTCTTTGTTATGCCCTCCTTTTCTTTTCGAAGTTCGCTTCGGCGGCTTTCTACTGTATATAGCCTTTTATTTCCCAGAATCCAACTTTTGGTGCTGTGTGATGGAAGCAGGATCTCGTACTCTGCTGTCCAATCCACCACCGTCCACTCCCTCAGCACTCTCCCAATCTGTCAAGCCCACTTAATTCGTTATACCGTATACGCCACCTTTTTTCTTTCTGAAATCACGGACAGCACTACCCATACCACGAATTGTGCTTGCTAATCTCTCTCACCTGCACCTATCCACCACCACCACCACACGGCTGTTATCCACTCCTGTTTTCGATGATACGTCAATATGCATCTCTAGCGCACGCTCTCTCGTCGACCTTGTCACCCTTACAGTGTTTTTACTAGGTGTTTTTATTCCTGTTCACGTACGCGCTCGTGTATTTTCAGCTAGCTATGAAACGGAGTAATACCAGTCTGTTATTCAATCTCCCGTTCGTCGTTGCTCAAAGCCAGATTATCACTTAAAGGTGTTGGCCCAGGCTTGGTTGACCGCTGAACACATTGCTTCGCTCGACAACTCAAATACAATTCCCGACTCGGAGGC
The DNA here is from genome assembly GCA_013420905.1 of Collybia mongolica. Lineage (NCBI taxonomy): Eukaryota > Fungi > Basidiomycota > Agaricomycetes > Agaricales > Clitocybaceae > Collybia > Collybia mongolica. The sequence continues at coordinate 4,028,022 of JAAXNY010000004.1, forward strand.
AGACCCACTAGTGTCCGTGGGCGTTTGGTGATACTGGCTACACATAACCTTCAACAAGAAAATCCAGTATATTGACCGCCTTACGAGATGGGGTTTCTGGACACCCTTATTGAGGAAGTCATCCTCAAAATTCTTATCCTTCTCCAATATCCCAACCCTACTTTCGGTTAGCCGCTAGAACCCTCGAATTTCGATACTCATAGCATAGCGGTACTTCTCCTCAAACTCTTCTCAGACTTACCAATACGTCCACACACTTCAGATTCCAAGTCTATCTGGGTCAAATGCTCATCTGATTCCAATTCGCGCTTAACCATGGATGTTCTGGATGACCAATCCCCATATATGAAGGAACGGTCATGGTCTGCCTACGGGAGACAAAGGGTTTTGGCTTCACACCATTTTTCTTCAATTATTGGAACTTATAGCGGCATGCAAAACGTAATAGCGCTCCACGGCGCCTTTTCTATGGGCACATGGTGTAGTTGGTTATCACGCCCGCTTAGCATCGATTTACGGTCTGCGGGCGGTCCCCGGTTCAATTCCGGGTGTGTCCACTTTTTCTTTCTCGCCATAGAACAGATGGGATAAAGAGAATCAATGAATTCGAGTATAATACAAGTTTATTGACATTCATAACCGCAACTTTGTTGCATAATATATTATACAATATGTGCTGTACGATTAGTTATAAACAACTCGGGTCAATCCATCGGTTATTTTGGCACTCATTCATTCCCCAAGTACCGCAACCCGGTTCAAGAGATCCACGCCGTCCTTGCCCTCCGCGATAACATCTTTCCAGGTACTGGAAACGTCTTCTTCATTATTGACGTAGTCCAGGACAGTCTCAGCACTCTCATCCGAGGCGAACGACAGATAGCATATAGCGACCGACATGACATCAGATGCGGCACCGTCACCAACAGGCGCAGTGATTAAGAGTCGAGCTACGTCTGCGGATGCGAGTGGGATGTCGTCCCTCGGATGTGCCTCCAAGAAATAAGGGAGCGCAAGAGAGATGAAGTCGCGTGCCGCTAACATCTGGATTTCGGTCAGAACGGTTGTGTTCCGCTCACAGCTGTTCCTGACGCGGCGCCGTCCGCGACGGTGAGGAGGGGTCTCAGGTACGACAAGCACAAGGCTGTGGAGTCCGCGTTTGGGGTCGATCTTGACCTCCACCGTACCAGCCACCCTTTGTTCCGTCGCATGCGTGATCTTGATGATGTGCGTGAATGCGGTGCCGTCCTCGGCGACGAGGGATTGCGGCAGCTGGTTGCCATCGTGGAAGGCGATGTAGAGATATGGCACGAGCTTGTGCAAGGATTGGAGCCCTAAGGCGGTTCGGGGGTTTACAGGGTAGAGCCGTGGCCCAGCAGGCGCGTGCTCCTTGACTGGGTGAGAGTAGGGGACGTGTACATCTGGGACAGGCTTGCGCGGTCTTCGGGTACGGGTAGGGGCGCTGTTGTATGAAGGGGTGTCGAGGGGCTTTCCGGCTGGGGTAGCTGTGACTACCTTTAGGTGGACGTTGCACCGGTCTCGTAATGGTTTGCGAAAGGCAGGCATGATAGAAAAATAGAGGCGTTTAAAGAATGTGAAAGCTAGCGTGTACAGATGGGTGAAAATGAGAGTGGTACTTGTCGCAGACAAGATTGAAGAGAATGACGAGTATGAACCTGTTCTGAGATCCTGCATACCATTTTACGCTCTTTATATATATTCGAGATGAGTGTCAAAGCGGGAGTGGCGGTATCGTGGCCAGTGTCCGGAACCTCCAAAGCGTAACCGAGTCCATTGTTCCATAAAAATTGCATGTGCTCCATAAGAAAGGCAAAATTAAACGTGTCCAACGATGGCCTATGCTGTTTAAGCGCATATTGGAATTCTGTGCCTCAAGGCATCCAAGGCTGTACATGAGCTGCGCTGGGTGTGGAAGAAATGACTTGGTGTGTCGGATGAGACCCAAGGTGAAAGAAAAAAACAAGGGCAAATTTGGACGAACATCAAAGTAAATGACTGCCCGAAATTCGTGATAGTACCATTATTTACATTCATCCCCTTCTCGATAGACATTATCCTCCTCGACAGGACTCCAGGACCTCAAACACATACTATACGAGATAGACCATTACGAGAGTGTTGACAAAGACGGACCCACTTGGCTTCCCTTTACTTGGTTTTGGTCTGACTACCTCGTGGTAGTAGTTCTAATTATAATCTCCTGGCTCCTTGCGGCCACGGACGCCAAGGGACAAGTTTACAGAAATATTCCGATAGCCGTGAAGACTCAGTCAAACCCGCCTCCTAGATTCCCCCAATGAATAACGGAGTTACGCCAATGCCAGTTGCCGCTGGAAAGCTGCATTGCGCATCCCATACACCTACTTACCTATGGGTACCGAGTTTCCGCCTCTATCTGCTCTCACACCCAACGACTAATCTCGGTTCTTATCCCTCGTAATTTGGGGCGTGCCTCCGACTTTTCGTTTCTGGTATATGCTGTTTGTCACTAATGATGCCACGCGATGCCTGCCCCTCCTTAAGGCCGTGATATTTAATTATTGCCTGGTGATGCTTTTGTGTGAGTGGGAACACATACCTTCCGCGTATATTGTTTTGATTGACGACTCCCACAGCAGCCAGCGCACTGATGAGATAGTCATTATTCAAATACTGGTCCATTGGTATCGTGAAAGCCCCTGATTTAAGGTAATAGAATAAACTCACCACTAGGAATAGTGACTATACGATGTCAAGAAGCCTGCGGACAAAATCTCTTCATAATACATATATGTAAGACTACACAGAACCCATTCTATAATAATTCTAATGCACCTATCCAATAAGTAAAGGTAAATATCAATACAAGGTTGTTTCTGGAAGTCAAAATCTATAGTGGATACAATAAAAATAAGTCAAGTGAGGTCATGTCGCGTCCGACCCACGTCGAGCGTGTCGGGCATGATGAGTTAAGTTTTCTCCATCAGAACGCAACGTACTTCCAACCGCGAATTAGCCTTCCTCTGTTCGCTGAAGCGGCGCCCCAGCCTCGCACCATCTAACAACGCGCCACCCACTCCCCTATGACACCCATGCCACTCCGCGACAGCACACCCCTCCACTCGTCCTTCAAGCCTGGGTCCAGGTCGTGAAGACGCATGATCAGGGCGTGGACGGGCGTTTCTTTATCCTCGTCACCGACCTTGATTTCCCCCTCTTCTCCGAATCCAGGTCCAGTGGCCCCCACATCTTCTGACAAGATATCTACATCCACCTCCTCGTCCGCCTCGAAAGAGGGCAGACGCAGCCCTGAGAGGCACCCCCATCCCACAGCGAGGCCCAATGCGTCTGCTGCGTGCGTTTTCGGCGCAAGTACGAGAAATTTAGGTTGTGGCGGTCCTTGGATGTGCGTTCCGTGGCGGGGGTGGGGCCGATTGGGTGTGGGAGGGGAAGAGGAAGACACACTCGAACGCAAGAACGCACAGGCATCAGCGAATTGCGTCTCTGTAAAATGAGGTGTCCCATCGTCCTTCGTTTCGGCGGGAACGGTGATGTCGTGGGTGTGGAGAGGAGAGGAAGATATACAGAGGGCGGTGCGGAAGCATACAACGGCGCTGAACTGAGAGAGAAGGGAGATATCAACTTCGGAGGCTAGTTGAGGGGGTTTTTCGGCGGGGGGAGATATCTGCGAACTACCCGAAGACAAGGATAACCTGGGATTGGTGCCTGATGACGTTGGGCGTTCCTCCTCGTTTGACGAAGAGGGTAGCTCAGCTATCCTTTCCGTGAAAAGTGGGGATAAATCGCCAGAGATCTTGCATTCCATGGAGCTTGCCGCAGCCTGCTGCTGCTTAGGTGAAAACGCAACGAAAATTCCAGAGCTCGATCCTATCTCCTGCAGGCAAGCGGTATGTGCCCATCTCCTCCGATCTGCCTCTAGGTTCTCTGTTTCCGAGATAAATTTTCGCGGAGGAACACCTCTTCTAATGTGCCTCCTTGGAAGATTACTGTGATGAGGTTGGATAAACCCCTTTGCCGTGACAGTGGGCTGGACCGGTCCGGGACCGAGAGATAACGGCGCACAGCGCTCGCGGAGGGACAGCGTCGTCTTGGATCCTGGAAGTGGTGTTTCAATTAGAGTTGGAGAGGAGGCAGAGATTGGAGATGATGGATTATGGTGTTGCATGGTGGTGGTTTGAGATAAAGAAAAGGATAGGAGAATTTCCGGTTTCAGGACACAACGCGTTTTTAGCGTGTTATTTGGCTTTCCCTTGAGGACCAAATATCATGAAAAAAGTAGTGACGTCGAGTTTGAACGGAACACCGTCTGCACACAAGAACCAGTCCAGAGGATAGAGAATGCAGTTTAATCATGAAAGTGCGTCAAAGGGACGATGAGGGTGATATGTAAGTCATGTCCTACATCTCAGAGACGACCTCCCTCCAGCGCTTCACCTCACACTCAACCGCCACCCGCTTTACCTTCCCCGCGCATGCTTCTGAGATGGCTACTCGGGTAGGTGCCTATGCGAATAAAATCTCTCACCATTCTCGTCTTCTTTTCAGGACATTGCCCCTTCTCTCAATCACTCAAGCAGATCAATTTGATCGATGCTTATTCGACTTAGCCGAAACCTCGGTTGAGCAGTCCATTGCATCGAAGCAATTTAAAGTATTCACCTCTCCGCATATACTCAACTCATTTTCAGCCGGAAAAAATACCAGAAAAGCTCTTTCAATGGCATTATACGAAACGACCATCACTAGGACGGTTCATCCTGGCAAAGAAAATTTGCGTATCATATTTCGACATCCAGAAACGCCAAATTGTGTTTCGCTTAGTTGTTTACTTCGGATTCGCACGATGACCATAGGTGATTTGCATTTTAAGACATAATATGTCTCCTCGATCTTGGGTTCCCGAGATTACAACTCAGTGGCTTTCTGACGACTGGGACTACCGGGACGCCGAAAATTCTGCCACCTCGCGCGCGTGGACCGCTGAAGCTGTAAATAGAGTTTGACGGACCGCTGCGAATGACTGATGTAAGTCCTGTACCAGATGACACTGTTTGCGACAGCACGCTGGAAGGCCTGCACACACCAACTACAGAATGTATTTGCTTGGCAATAAATGAGCAATCTATAGGCTTGAGAAGCTGTCCAAACTTGGTAACACCGATCACCGCATGGCTTCCCTGTCGCCTTCTGTCTGACCCCTTGGGCGCTAACCGCCTAAGTTGTGATGCATGGCAGCTGACGGGGCTACAAATGGGGATCAGAAAAGATATGCTCGTTTCTCATGTCCAGGAACCCATGGCTTTTCTACTTTTCTTTGCTCACCTGATGAATCCTGACCTGTGGAAACTGTCAGAATTGCTTCTAGAAGCAGGATGGGTCCAAGGCGGGCGTTCAGGTAGGTGTTCGAAAGTCTGCGTAAGCTGAATTTGGTAATGTCATTTTTGGTAAAGTAACAACTCCAAGATGTGGAAACTGATGTGCAGGTGGGGCATACGTATTTCATTTTCGTGAGTATTTTCTTCCACGCCGCCGCGACTCCCACCCAGCGTATCTTGTTGTAACCAGTATGGGGGACTTACTTCTAGCCAGAGTTAACTCAGGACCTTCTTATGTGCATAATTATCGCCCCAAGGCTCGGAACCTGGCTTAGGCTTATCTGCATCTCTTTTGTTCCGTGGTTTTTATTTTGGAGTACAGCAACCTGATACACGAACGTAGATCCACACACCCCATATGCACACCTGTTTTGCAACAAGGTGCCATTGATATGACAATGACACTGTACACATCAAAAAAATCTGATCAGGAGTTTGACTATTTTTATGTCCCCAGCGTTCCGCCTATAATCGGAGTAATGATAAAGCCTAGAAACAGCTCGGAGTTGACTCCTGCCCTTTGCACTTGACGCGGTACGAGACTTTCTACGTCTCATGTCTTCCAACCTTCCTCCCATTCCCGCTGATATTACTGCTCTGTGAGTGTGCAGCTCCTAATTAAGTCAATTTCTGACTCATTAGGTTATAGTACTGCGTCCCAGGTCAGTTTGTCAAGCCGCAGCTCGCAGCTTTACAAGCCTTTCTCTGATGGATGGAAAATAACTAGCTCCTTGGCACGTTGTTCAACTGGGGTCTTTATGGTGTATTATCTGTCCAAGTCTGTACGTGAATTCATGACTCAAGACTCCCGAAATAAAAGAGCGCCTCATCATAGATCATAGATATCTACTACCTCAATTTCCCTGATGACAAGCTGTTCGCAAAGTGCCTAGGTAAGCGGCCTGATATCCACGTCATCTTTCGTAAACACAGTTGAATCAATATCACCTGCAGTCTACGGGACCTACCTTTTCGAAACAGTGCAAACTGCTCTGTCTACAGCCGATCTATATTTCTGGTTAGTAACTTTTTTGACCTATTCAGCTTCTATGTTGATTGGTCGTTTAAATGATATAGGTTCGCGTCAGGTTTCGGCAACATGCATCATCTCGATGATGTATACGTCTCACCTTGGGATACACCCTTTCTATGCGGGATCATTGCAGCTGTAGTCCAATGCTTCTTTGCATATCGTATCTGGACATTGCAAAGGAATTACTGGTGGCTTAGTGTCTTGATCATCTTGGTGAGTGCAGTGGTGCAACCATGGTCTCTGCCAGTACCATAATCCTCTGAATATTTCCATCACACAGACGGCCCTAGTACAGACTGCTGGAGCATTCGGAACTGCTCTTCATGTGAGTAAAATTTTACGTCCACTATGTTACTTTTGCTCAGTTGCCTTCAGGGTCATATACTACATAACTACAGCCGATTCCACGAGAATGTAGTGTTCCCGACCTCCTTCCACGTACGAGTAACATCCTAAAAGTATGAAAGGATTGCAATAACTAAACTCTTGGATGTCTAATAGGTATGGCTCATTGGAGATACAGTGTCCGATATTCTCATAGCTGGATCAATGCTGTATATCGTATGTTCAATTTTGACGTTACGAGTCAAGTTAGTGCTAATGATATTAACGCAGTTCTACAGATCCAAGAAAGAGAATTACCAACTTGCCAACAAGATTCTCGCCAAGCTAGTAAGATTGATTGTTGAGACAAATGCACTAACAGGTAATCAATGAGGCATTGGGAATCGGAAATATTATTGAATATCTTTGATTTTTTACAGCTAGCATGGCTTTGTTATCTTTCATTCTATATGCAGGATTTCCCGTATGCATCGATCTATGCTAAAAGTCATAATCGCTTACTATGTTCATCATCAGGGAAAGAATTATTTCATCTGCACGTAAGTAGTTGATACCCAGCACGTTTCATGCACCTGAACTGAATGTGATGGTCGAAGTACACTAATTATGGGCAAGCTGTAAGTCCGCTCACTCTCTCACTTTACTCTTCGGTTTGCCTCACCCCACTGGGTCAGATATTCAAACACGCTTCTCGTGACATTCAACAACCGTATTGCGCTTCGGAAGATCGTGGTTGACGGAGTTTCGGTCCATGCACCAGGGTTATCCGGTCGCTCTGTCCCCACGCTCAGAGTGGGAGAAAATACCACTTTCAATACTGCAACTACGTATCATATTGGCTCGGGCGATTTCGAGAGCAGCACGAAGCCCCAGGATGTTGAGAACATTGAGATAAAGGTCAGTTGATTATTTAAACTGTGAAGGAGCGGACCTGATCGAGTCGCGTCGCCAGGTCCTGAGAAACATCGAAACGTGCGATGAATCTTCCCCTAATGCATCATCACCAGCAGTCTTAGCTCGGGCCCATTGAATGGATATTGATTTCATCGTATAGCTGAAGTAGCTTGCTTTAGTTGCACCCCAGGAACCTTTTCATTGGTCAGAGAGATCGAGTTTGCTCTGTACCTTTTGCATCACAGTATCGGTGAGATGCCCCAGCTATTGATGAGATGGAATTGTATCCATCCCACGTAAAATGGGTTGTTGCGAATCACAGTTAAATCATAAACGTGCGTCAAAGAAACCAGAGGGGTAGCCCTGTCCTACACCCTAGAGACGTCCTGCCTCAAGCGCTCCACCCCACGCTCGTCCGCCATCACCGTTTTATCCGCTCACCAGCTCCCAGGGAATACCCCGCATCAAACTGTTTCGACGTACACACATGGTACGGTACATTTGGCAGATTCCAATGTCAAAGCATGAGCTGCCCAATGCCAGAATTGGTGCGGCCAAGCGCGGCGATAACTTAATTTGAAACCATTCACAATGCGTGCCGATGCAGCGGACGGAGAGTCGAGGTACGGCGTCGATGCCAGAGCAATGCATGGGTGGCCAGCTGTGCGATCTATAAGACGTGCTCCGGTCTAGAACGACATGAAGCGTGACACTATGACGTTATGGATATACGTCAAAAACGCAGGGTTAGGGGTAAAAAGGGTCACAAGACGGACCGTATGGAGAACGACGAAGCAGAGCGGCGGGGAGCCATGTAACGAGAATATCATCCGTGCTAATATAATAAACTCCTTGCCATCACTTTCCTTCCTAACTTACTCTTTGATTATCATGTCAACGACCTCCTGGCCCAGATCCACATCCTTAGGTCGGACCACATGCCAGCAGATCTCCCGCCCCAAACCAAGAATAAATATGGCCGCATTCGTAGGGTTGTTGGCACGTTTTGTGTACCCCAAAGCGGCCGGCTCTTCCTCGGGAGGACCAAAATTCTAAAGCCCCTCCTGTTTTTGGCTCAAGATGTCCTCGAAGCTCATTATTGGGCATGGCCAAGGCTGACTATTCAGTTCCGCGTCAAGACATGTGATGATTTTGCCCATACCAGTTGTATCAAACACTCCATGAGGAGCAGAGATATCCACACACGTGCAATTCACGAGTGTTGAATGAAATAATAATGGGAATGATAGGTGCTTTCTGCTCGGAGAAAGCGATCAGGAAGCTCGACGTCGAATTTCGCGGAACTGTATGAGAGGGGGACGATAGAGAATCAGCCAGAGGTTCAGCGGAAATACTACAAGTAAACTTGTGGGACTTGATCCCATTGACTTTGTCAGTGGTACACTAATACACCACTTTCTTGCCTGAAGAAGTAAGAGAGAAACCGATGCAATCGCATGGTTGCAAAACGCGACTTCCCTACACACCTTGTTATAATACTTCAGTCGATCCACGCCATTTCTCCACAAATCGTCCAACCCGGTTGCATCGAAAGTGGTATTGTTGAGGATGTAGCCGAGGGCGATGTGCTAGTCTCTAGCCAACCTAATTAAGCGTGCTCAACAGCACGAGCACAGCTTCCTCGGTTATGTTAAAAAGGTATCGGGCTAATAGGATCCAACGGCAACAAGAATAGATAGGCAAGCCTAGGCCCTGTGGGGGTCGGCCTGCCTTCCTACGGAGGTACTTTGTATGTTTCAAAAAAATTTCTTTGGTAACAGGCTGAAATAAATGACACGCCCGACACGCTGCATCAGGATTTGCTGTCAATGCTATGACGAAGACGAAATCATGAAAGTCCCTCCTTATCATGAATCGAGGATCATATATCACCATGAAGCTGTAAGTACTCAGGCGAACGGCGATGTTTCGCATAAGGAATCAAATCTTCAAAGCTCCTTTCGGACTCCGTCTCAAGCTCGCGCCCAACCATCACCGACTTCCTTCCCTGGTAGAGCGCTACTGTAATTCCGAGAACTTTTTCTCTAAAACTGCAGAACGCATCAGCTTACCTATCCAATGGTCATCATGTAGTAGTGGGAATATATGTACTTATGCACATACAGTCTCTCTATTCCCACCATTAAAATTCAGACCATCACCTCATTCCTTCAATCACCCGAGCAGCTCAGTTTGACTGCAACCCATTCACTGAAACAGCATCTAGCTTCGCGCCCATGTAAAGCTCTTTGTCACATTGAATCAATTGTGTCGACTCACCTTCCCACATCGAAAACCATTATCAAGTCTCACCAGCAAATACCAATACTATCCCTGGCATCCCCAGCACACGAGATGACCGTCATTGGGATAGTTCATCCTGGCAAGGAAGTCTTAGTTTTCGCACAACACATGTCAACGTTATCGACACCAAGAAACCACAAGTTTTCGTTCCGCTGGGAGAGTTGGATTTACATGATGGTTGATGATCTGTACTACATATAGGAATAAAGTTCCGTTTATGTCTTTCTCGTGCCTAGTATGTCGCCTGTAATCAGCAGTCGATCTCGAACTGGGATCAAAGCTTAGCAAATTTCTGATGATCGAGACATGAAGATTGTGTTACTGCGCGCGAGTTAGCATTCTTGACTGGCCGTTGCAATAGAATCTGCCTTAGGTGATGTTTGCGACAGCCCGACACATATCTCAACAACAAAATCTATATTCTACAATGAATCAATGATCCCGCCGGCTCGAAATGCTGTCTAGACCTGGCAATGTACATTACCGCAAGGCCCCTTTCCGTAATCGAGGGTCATTTTATTTCCGACCTCTCCGTAACTCCGATATACAGGGATGACGGGTTTATGATACATGGAATTTGTTGGCAATTGGCCATCACTGATGCGTTGGGTTGGCAGCTACATGCGGCAGGAAGGAAGCAGAACTCGGTTCTCGTGACCTAAAACCCAGTTGTGTATTTGCTCTCTTCGTTTACTCTTCTGACAATCTCGTGCCGGTTAGTGCTACGGAAACTGTCAAAATTATATCCAAAAGGAAATTGAGACAGAGACGGGCGTTCGAATAGATGTTCGAAAGTCTGCTTAGACTGAATTCGGTAGTGAGCAAAGAATGTTAAGATTCAACTCCTCCCACGTAGGTGTTATATTAAACTCGCTGATGCTCTAATATCCTTATTTTTAGCAACGAACCAGTTGTTGAAACTGACATGCGAGTGGGACATAAATACTTTATTCGTGTGAGTAGTCTTCTCCATACCGTCATAATCCTTATCTCGTGTACCTTTTTTCAACCAGTGTAGGGGACAGAGTTCGAGGCTGCGCCTGCCATGGGTCTTACGTGCATATTGATTTCCCCAAGTCTCGGAACCCAGGCTTAGGGTAGAGACTGCATTTTTCTCGTTCCGTGCAATCATCGTGGAATACAAATTCCCGATACACAAACGTGGGACCCACCATCGTTTTTTCGTCTAGTGGCCAACCAGGCGGCCTCGACCGATATAACAGAGAAGTCTGATCGGGGGTTCGAATTTTATATGTCCTGAGCGTATCTATCTATGGCTCGAGTGGTGGTATAAGAACTGAGAACAAGTAGACTCACGCCCCTTGTGCTTTGACTCGGTACGATCCTTGCTCCGTCTCATGGCTTCCAACCTTCCGCCCATTCCGAGTAATATCACTGCGACGTGAGTGTGCAGCTCCTACAAGGGCTAGCGTCCGACTCACCCACTAGGATGTAGCACTGCACCCCAGGTCAGCACGCTGAATCGTGACATAGGTTTGTGCGCCTTCGGCTGATGGAAGTGCCTAGCTCCTCGGTACTTTGTTCAACTGGGGTCTTTTCGGAGTGTTATCTGTTCAAGTCTGTATGTGTATCCATGTTCCAAGGCTCTCGAGATGAAACTGCTCATGCGAACATAGATATTTATTATCTCAATTTCCCCGATGACAAGCTGTTTTCAAAATGTCTAGGTAAGCACGCTACGATGGTACCATCATCCTCCCTACACGCAACCTGACCAAAATCACCTGCAGTCTACGGGACCTACATTTTTGAAACAGTGCAAACTGCTCTTTCTACAGCCGATCTATATTTTTGGCTAGTAATCCTTTTTGTACCTATCCAACCTTTGATCGTTTATGGTTCGAATGGTACAGGTTTGCGTCAGGTTACGGCAACATGCTTCATCTTGGTGATGTGTATGTCTCACCATGGGATACACCATTTCTATGTGGTATCATCGCAGCTGTAGTCCAATGCTTCTTTGCTTATCGTATCTGGACGATACAAAGGAGCTATTGGTGGCTTTCTGTCTTGATAATCCTGGTGAGCGCCCTGAAGCAATCATAATCCTCGTCGATGTTAATTTTCTGACCTTTCCTTGACATAGACAGCCCTGGTCCAGACCGCCGGGGCGTTCGGAACTGCTCTTCGAGTGAGTAAACCTTCATGTTCACTCTGTTACTTTTGCTCAGTTCCCTTCAGGGCCATATACTACATAAATACAGTGAATTTCACAGGAACGTGCTGTTTCCTACCTCCTTCCATGTACGAGCAACGCGAAACCTGAAAAAGTCCGCTAAACTGAACACTTAAATTTTTGATAGGTGTGGCTTCTTGGAGATACAGTATCTGATATTATCATAGCTGGATCAATGTTGCACATTGTACGTTTAATTTTGTCGTCACGAGCCAAAGTCCTTAGGATGCTCGGGCAGTTCTACAAATCCAAGAAGGAGCAGTACCGGCTTGCCAACAAGATCCTCGCCAAGCTAGTAAGATTGGTTGTCGAGACGAATTCACTAACAGGTATGTAGTGAAGCATTCCAAATCGGAAAACATTTTTGAACTTACAATCGATTTTTTGCAGCTAGCATGGCTTTGTTATCTTTCATCCTATATGCGGGTTTCCCGGTACGCATCTGTCAATGCTAGACTTCGCAATCACTTACTATGTTCATGACCAGGACAACAATTATTTCATCTGCACGTAAGTAGCGGATGATCAACATATTTCGTGTGCTCGAACTGAATATAAATCGAAGAACACTGATTATGGGCAAGCTGTACGTCCGCTCGCTTATTTGTCTCTTTGCTTTACCTCACACCCACTGGGTTAGATACTCAAACACACTCCTCGTGACATTTAACAACCGTATCGCGCTTCGGAAGATCGTGGTTGACGGAGTTTCGGTCCATGCACCAGGGTTAAGCGGCCAAACTGTGCCCACGCTCAAAGTGGGAGAGAGTGCCACTTTCGATACCGCAACTACGTATCATATTGGACCGGATGATTTCCAGGGCGGCACAAAGTCGCAGGACGTTGAGAATATCGAAATAAAGGTCAGTCAGCCGTTTAGTAGATAATGAAAGAGTAGACCTGATCGATTCGTATCACCAGATTCTAAAGAATATCGAGAAGCACGATGGATCCTCCCCTCATGCATTGCCAACAGCTGTCTGATCTCGAGCTATTTGAATAGTCGGACCGCTCATGCATATTGATTTAGTAGTATTTCCGAAGTAGCTTGCATTAATTGCACATCAGGACCTTATTTATCGATCAGTAGGGTGGAAAATGTGGGTGTAACTTTGTATACCTTTTCCAGTCACGATATCAATGTATCGACATTTATATATTATGGACGAGTGTTTATGTTGACTGGAGGGTATTGTAGGTGACACTGTGGATCACGCTTGCTTCTATAATTACCTGTGGGCCGTGCACTTGTAATTTAAGGCAGATCCGAGGTCGCTAACTACAGGTAAGCGTCTTGAGTGTTGAGATCACACCACCGTTATGCTGTGGTTTATTGACCCCATTTATTAATGTTTTAACCCACAACATTCGCGTGGACCGGCGGTAATCGGAAATGCAGTTGGATCGTAAACGCGAATTGAAATAGCAGGCCCAGGGTGATAAAGACCATGTTCTATATCCTAGAGGCTTCCTCCCTCAAGCGTTCCAACTCACGTTCAAACACCACCCACTGTATCTTCCGCATACTAGTTTTTAGGATATACCCCCCATTAAACATGTTCATAAGACACACATGATCGAGTGTAATGGGCACAGTCCAAACCCAAAACATTGCCTGCTCGACGCCAAAATCGATGCGACTGAGCCCGGCGACAACCTGGTTTGTGAAAACCCATGAGCGCGCACCGAGACGGATGGGAAGTACACTGCCGCCAATCTCGGGACTGCTCATCCAGTGGGTGTACGACTGCACGAAGGCGGGGGTGCGCACGGTGTCAATGAATGAGCGATGAGTTGTCGCAAGCTTCGCGATAGAGGATGTATGTATGGAAGACGTCGTGAGGTGGGGCATGGTACACATCATGATGGCGTTGTGAGTGTATGTTGAGAAGGCGGGGTTTGAGGGGGAGAGGATTGAACGTAAGGAGATGGCGGAGGTCATGAAGACTGGGTCATCATTAGCAATTTCATCGCTGTGGGCAGCCTTGAGAAACCACGCGACGAGGATATCACCCGTGCTAACGAACTTCTTGCCACCACTCTCTTCCCTCAGTTGTTCCTTTACTTCCCTGACGATCAGATCAACGACCTTCTGACCCAAATAAATGCCCTTGACTGTGACCCAATGCCATAAGTACTCCCGTCCCAAACCAAGTAAAAATCTGACCGTATTCATAAAGTTCATGGGGTGGTAAACACGCTTTGTGCATTCCAGAGCGTCAAGATCTTCCTTGGCAGAACTTCTCTGAAGCTCCTCCAGTTTTTGACTCAAAATATTTTCAGGGCTGAAGCTTGGGCATGTCCAAGGCTTATTATTCAGTTCTGCATCGAGACCTGCAACAACTTGGCCCATACCAATTGCATCAAACACCCCGTGAGGAACGGAGATGCCCACACACGTGCAATTCGCGAGCATTGAAATATGGATAGACATGATAGGTAATTGTTGTTTGGAGAACATAGTTAGGGAACTTGGTGTTGATCCGTCGCGGAAGTATTTGAGAGCAGGTTGAGGGAGGATCTCAACGGATGTGGTATTGACGCGGGTAAAAGGGACATCCAGAGGTTCAGTGGAGATACTGGAAGTGAACTGGTGGGTCTTGATCCCATCGAGTTTGCCAGTAGGTACTCGGATACACCAATTTTTTGTCTGAAGAAAAAAGAGTGGAAATTGTTTCAAATAGGTGGTTGCGAAACATGACTTCGCTACACACCTTGTTGTCATACTCCAGTCGACCCGCAAGCAGGCGCCATTTCTCTACAAGCCGCCCGGCAGCCGCGTCCAACCTTGACACGTCGTAAGACGTTGTGTTGAGGACGTACCCGAATGTGACACCGGTCTTCTCCACGCCGTTCTGATCAAACACGCCCAATGGTACAAGTATGGACCCTTCTATCATGTCGGTAGGGTATAAGTATTAGGGTGATAAACTGAATGAATAAATGGGCGTGATCATAAGCCTGAGGTTGCCCTATAACAGTATGGCTATTCTTTGTTCGGGAATTGGGGCTAGGTGAGCAAATGGTCTAAGCTGAATGACGGCATGCCTTAACCTACCTCGGATCTCCCCGTACTAGCTATACTGCTATGAATCATTCCTCCTTTCAAAAATCACCGGCGTTATTTGATAATAAATTTGGGATACTGAAAGTGCACATGCCTATATATATCTTACAACTTAGAAGTCACCTCTGTCGGGTGCTCCACCTGCTTCCCAAGATATATCACCCTATCAAACGGATTCAAAATATATGCGTGGTCTAGTATAATTGGCGCGTTCTGCCGCCAAAACGCGACCTGACCAACGCCAAAGTCAATGCAGACGAGCCCGCCGATCGCCCAATTCGAGAGCATCCGCGATATTAAGCCAAAAGTCATGAATGACGACCATACGAAGTCGGGCATGCGCACGGGGCCGGTGGCGAAGCGGTACATGGTGGTTTGATTGACGGACGCTGTGTGCGCGAGGGATGTTGTGAGGAGGGGATAATGTATAACATGATGGCTGTGTGTAAGTCGAAAGCCTAGGTAATGGATGCGGCGGGTGAGTTATGTAATCCGAACGTGCAGGACCTGGCCACGACACTAATGATGTTGATTAGTTGCGGAAGAGCATGTACATGTGCTGAAGGTGGGACGAGGGAAAACTTCGAGTTGACGCGGGCATGGGGAACTTCAGAATATTCGAACGGGATACTGCATGGAATTGGTGATTCTGTGGGCCTTGATCTCGTAGAGTTTTTTGATACACCAAGTTTTCATCCATCCTGCATCGTACTCTAGTCAACCCAGCGAGGAGGCGCCGTTTCTCGACAAGTCGTTCAGCTGCCATATTAAACTCGGTTACTTCGTAAGGTGTAGTGTCAAGAATGTAGCTTCTGCTCATTTCCACGATTTGATCAAACGCACTCAGCCAGATCCTTCAACTGTCTTACAAAATTGTGGAGCAGGTAGGACGTTCGGTCGACGATGTCGATGAAGGGGTGAATTGGAGAGACCGTCTACACACACTCTTAAATTCTACTCTGGAGCGGATCGAGATCCATCAATTTTCTGACCAGCCCGGGATGGACGGCTTCGGCGGTATCACTTGGTATCAGCGTAGTGTTGAGACGAAGTACTACGGGTTGCTGTGTCTGTGCTGAGCAACCAGCCTATATCGACAAGTTGTGAAGGCAACCAAGCCAATCTTTCCGAGATGTATATAAAACCAGCCTCAGGCTGGCATCTCCCCCTGTCAAACCGAACCAGAAGCTAGGGCAGGCGCTAGTCCTCCACCATCAATCACACCTCCCGATTACAACCTCTGGCTGACATTGACGATATACACAAGACGCCCGTGCCAAACCTCATCCCTCGAATTGCCTGCCAACCATACGTCGGACAGATGGACCTTACATTATCAGCAAACTACTCATCACCTTCAACGAGCGCATCGACTCCACCCGCACATACGCGTTCGTCTTCCGTATCATCTAATTCATCCACGACCTCCTCGAAGCCAAGCCTCCGCGAGCGCCGAGGCATAACATTCCGCTTATCCATGTCTGGCGCTGAGACCGGCTTTCCAACCAGGGGGCATCTTGAGCCCCACTTCTCAAGCGTGCCCCGCAGGCAGCGACGACCACTGCCCACGCCTCTTGGCTTGACCCTGGGAGGTGGAAGCGGGCGAGCACGAGACTTTGGGATGGGCGAAGGATGGGCGAACTGGGACGGAGAGTAGCGGTGATCGGGAAATTGAGGCAAACGAAGGCAGGATTCACGGCATTCTGTTGTATATGTATGATGCATCAATAGGGCTTTGGTGTAGCGTACTCGATCCTGAGCCAAGCTTTTGCTCACAAACCTTGGGTGAGCGTTCAACACGCTTCTCTATGTTTAATTATAATTAGTACATTGTATCGATTAATCCATAAGTTTACCATGCCATCATAAGATCTACTCTGTTCCCAACTGTCTA
The DNA here is from genome assembly GCA_013420905.1 of Collybia mongolica. Taxonomy (NCBI): domain Eukaryota; kingdom Fungi; phylum Basidiomycota; class Agaricomycetes; order Agaricales; family Clitocybaceae; genus Collybia; species Collybia mongolica. The sequence goes on from JAAXNY010000004.1 coordinate 4,045,152, forward strand.
ACCAAATTCCTCAAGCCCAGTTCTTCTTCAATCTATACAGTTCTGATCAGAGTGAATCTAGGCATGCCCAACGTAAATATTACCTCGCGCTTCAGAAGAACATCCTCTGTCCCCGCGGACGATTTGAACACTGCATCTATTTCTTCTAGTGAAACATTAGCCGTCTCGGGCACAAGGTAGGTTGACCAAAAGTAGGCCAGGAAACATGCGACAGCGAAAACCATAAACGTTGACCTGCAACCGTAAAGCCTAGGATAAGCAAGGGAAGAATCAACAGTGACAAAGACAAGCTTACGCTGGGGATACTTCCATCATCACAGGGGTGATCAATCCAATAAAGACTGATAATCACATGAGCACACGATGGGAACCAGGTATATGGACCACGAACAATTATTCAACCAATTCGACGCCGTTGATAGAGCCACGCCTTTGCTCCTCATAGAGACTGGGAACACTTCGCTAGGGAGCACCCACCCAATGGGCCCAAGGGAAGTCCCATAAGCTGCTGTGAAGGTATAAATTGCCCTATAGCACAATTTGTCAGGACATTGGTTTTGTTTCTGCTGGACAGGTTAAATACTGACGCAACAGCAGCCCATGCTGCCGTCGAATGAGCAGCCCAGTCACTTTCAAATTCATATACCTGGGTCATCGCCATGATACATGAATGACACGTTTTCGAGGCTGAGTTGGTCACTTACAAGGAGCGAGATGGTAAGATGGGATAAAGACATCATTGCACTGCCACCTGATCAAGGAGTGCGTATTCAGAATGTTGTGTTGAATAGAAGAATATGGCCATTCGTACCTCGTAGAAGTGGTTTTCTCCCTGCCCAGAATCAGTCAAAGTTGGCACAAAAGAACATGCACTTAGAGAACAGAGACGCACCCAATCGATCTATGTAAAGGATAGCAGGTATCACTGCAATAAACTGCATGATGCCAATACCGCCCGAGACGACGAGAGTAACGGTATCTCCCTGCAAACCGACACTGCGAATTATAGTAGGACCGTAATATAATAATGCATTGATGCCGCTCCATTCTGTTTTTAGTGGGTTAGTTGGAGGGTTACGATGAGGGGTCACGGAACACCTACGTTGGAAAACCATTATGAACACACCAATCATCGTTCGATCCCAATACTTGCTGTCAAACAAAAGTCTCCAAACCCGCAACTCGGCACTGAGTCCACCAGCTTTGGTCGGCTCTGCACCCTGACTGTTCCCATACAGCCTTCGCTGGGTTAAAACTGTCTCGACCCTCATCTCTAGAAGCTCGATCTATTAACAGAGTAATCAACATACGACAGGAATAGGAACCATGAAGGTCGCGAACTTGAAGTAGCGGATCCGTCCTTGCCTCGTCCTTCGACCTTAGTCTCAGCCTCGCAAGGCTATCCAGCGCATCATCGTATCTACCATGTAGGACCAACAGTCGAGGTGATGGAGGAAGGAAGAAACAGCCCAGACCAAGAATCAAGCCCGGACCTATTTGAATACCAAGAGGAATGCGCCAGGATGCCGACGAAGGGACTGAGATGTATGTTAGCTGTTGTGATTGTATCATGAGCACAAGGTCATACTGGTGCGTGTGAGGAAACCAGTCCAAAACCCGAACACAACTCCAAGAACGATGGAAAACTGTTCAAGCGCCATAAGTGAGCCCCGGACTTCCGGAGGACTGATTTCCGCCATATATAATGGAGAGAGCATGCTTAAGATGAATTTCAGCCTAAAGGAGATAAATGATATGAGGTTTCTTACCTCAGAGCGCCAACGCCAATACCACCAACCGCGCGTCCAATAAATATATGACTCAGGGACTGCGCTCCACATTGAAAACCTGATCCGATACAAAATACGACTGGCACAGAAGCGGTTTAAGAACTGCGCGTTTCAAAGGGCTGTTCACGTACTGCAGGCAGCAAATATTGAGTGACGACGCGAATAACGATCGGCTAGTGTGCCTGCTGCAAGAGCTCCAATAAGAGCTCCCAGTTCTAGTACAGCAGCTGTTCCAACTGGTTGTTAATTTCAAGGAAGTTTAAATGTTGCTCATAACGGACTCATAGTTCCCTTCTGTAGTGGAGTAATGGGCCACCTCTGCTGAAAATCGTGCATAACTAACACGTTGGCGATCTGACGAAGAGGAAGGGCTTAAATAATCGAAAGGCGCTCATAGGTGACACATACCACTCCTTGATCATACCCGAAAGTCAATCCGCCAATCGATGCGAAAAACGCGCATATAAGGGCATAGTAGTTGTGGAGGAGTCCAGCGAGGCCTTTCGGCCCGTACCTGTAGGTGTACGTGTGGCCATCCGTCTCGAGTCTGAATGTTCCCCCGTGTTGTCCATTGCTGGTGCTCCGCAGCAGAAGAGGTTCTCTCAGCGTATCATTATTATGTCGTTGTTCGTCGTTGGATGGTCGATGAGAATCCGAGCTTTGAGGGAGAGCTATGTAACCAGCATCGCGGCGACCTGTCTGAATGAACTCCTAGTTTACACGGCTTGTCCATAGAAGGAGTGAGGATGCACATACCATGTGTCTCTCCGCCAAAGGACCAACCGAATCAGTTATTCGACACGAAAAGAATTACCTGCTACGACAAGATGGATGTCGCTCAAGGTGTTCCGAGTTTACTGCCGCAGGCGCTGATTGGCCCTTACCAGGCTCGGCTGTATTCGGTTGCTTCGGTTTGTTTGGCTTACCTGGACCAAATACAACCCCCGTCAGCTGAACAAAAAGCAAAACCCTAGCCATGGCTAGAAAAGCATTTCACAGGATTATGTCCCCTTCGGGGTGACATACGAAAAAATTGGAACGATACAGAGAAGATTAGCATGGCCCCTGCACAAGGATGACACGCTTTCCCGGAGTGGTAGATCTACGGATCTCAATATTTATTTTGTTTTTATCTTCACCTTTTAAATAAGTGTTCTGTTACATCAATATCATTGGTGGTCTATCTATGGGATGATCCTAAGCCTGCTAATGTTACATTATCTCAGTTGCGGTAGATTTGCATAGAACGAATATTTTCCTTCAGTTTATGTCTATTTCTAGTATACTAGTCAAGAGCCCAGACAATCGTTCAAACATATTCATACACATGTGAATAGATTGAAATAAATATAATACAAATGTCTGCCAAGGTACTCCTACAACGCCCTTACTAAGTGGGTACTTTGAACGTATCGCTATCCCAGTCAACCTCTTGCTTCAATGCACCAGTCAGGATCAGCTCGTGTGTGTAGATCGGGTGCTCTCTTGCAATAGGGCGCCATATCGAAGAATCCGCTGGGCAAGAAATGACATGTCTGTCAGGGCTCGAGTTGATGATCCGTGGCGTCGGTGCCTGTGTAGTTACCTTAAACGACCGAATATAAGCAAGCTGATAGATGCGCGGGACAGATAGCTGACTTACTTGACCACCACACGCATTGACAACGCTTTGGAGAAGCTGTATACCGATTGGAACTTTGGGGGTGACGTAAAATGTCTTTTTGGCAAAAAGGCCTCCTCCAGACTTTTTTGCTCTGGTGATAGCATCCGCCAAAACGAAATTGTATTTCTTCTCATTGGCTTCGTCATGAAGAATATAGTCTTTCTCGTCTAAAAGAAACAGTAAATAAGGACTTTAAAAGTAAAATAAAAGGCATAACCAACCCAGTAACGTTTTGGCAGCTGCAGAATCGGTTGCCCATTTCGAGGTTAGAATAAAGGGTGCAACGGCCAACGCACACAGGAATTTTTCTGTCCGAACCAAGCTGGGTGCGAGGAGGTGTGTGCACTCCGCAGGTCGAGTCGTCACCTTGACGCCCAGCTTTGCCAATGCCTTGAAGTGGTATATATTAGAACTAACATACTAAGAGGCAGAAGCATGTCACCAACCTTGCTAACATCAGGGGAAAGTGACACTTGCGTCGTCATAAGTTTCACGGTATTAGAAGCTTTGGAGCCCATGCTATGGAACCAAAAATAAGCAAAAACTATCAAAAAAGTACATGATAAAATGATGGCGGACCTCGTATCGTCGCCTTGGGCTTTGCCAGCACTTTTCCCTTTCGTGTTCGTTTTCTTTGTCGGTTTTGATACATCACTTTCCTCACTCTCATCTGCCGCCACTTTCTTCTCCTTGCCTTTGCCAGTCACCATGGAATTCTTCACAGACTCCTCGCCATCACTTTCAGGTGACGCGCCGTTCCGGCTCAACGCCACTTTTCTCCGCTTCTTGTCTCGCCCATGGTCTACGTCCTCATTCTCAGACATCGCTGATTCCGACACCCTCTTTTTCCTCCCCCCATAAATACTCCCAGTAGACTCGGCGCCCATGCTCCTGCGGGCTTTGTTTGCATTTCGCATCTCGTTCTGGTAGTTCATGACGTCTGGCATAATCTCCTCCCTCAGCTTCTGAGTGGCTTTGGTGGCAGCAGTCCGGCGCGACCGCCCCGACAAAGTAATATCTTCCACAACCAGAGGAGGCATTGACGACTCAACATCAATCGCTCTCGGTTTGGATTTCGAACCTGGGGCAGTGGCGGTGACCGTGGACAGACGAGGTGCAGAAGCTTTTCCGCGTTCCCCAGCTACAGCACGTATGCTTTCTGTCCTTTCCAGACGCGTGCTGGGGGTTGCCATTTTAACATCACTCTTATTTGATGCCTTGTCTGGTGACTGCTTCAACTGTACAAGCGTCATAGGCGGGACCAACACGCTAAGGACTCGCTGTGGCGTCCTGGTTGTTGGTTCGGCAACGGATTTTGACTTGCCTTTACTGCTTGAAGCTGCGGTCGTTCTCTTTTTAGACGTCGGGGGCGGCTCGTCTTCGTCCTCGTCTTCATCTTCGGTCACAGTTTCAGGTTGTAGCTCGGTCGATTTGATCTTGTCCTTTGGGGTTATGGGCCTTGCCTGTGGTCGTTCTTGCAGTGCCTCCTTGCCCTTTTCAATTCTCTTCCCCTTAGCCTTGGACTTCGACTTGGATTGCATGATGACCTCAAGTTCGGACACGTCCTCTTCTTCCTCCTCTTCGCCATCGCTAACCACAGGGGCCTTCGTTTTGCCTTTTGCCTTTGTGGACGATACCGCCTTAGCGGGTTTGCGACTTCTCGATATTGAGGGCTCATCATCTTCGTCGGTTTCGTTCAGTCGCACCTGACCCTTCGACTTTGTTTTGGTACTTGTAATCACCTCTTCTTCCTCGTCACTCGAAGCCCTTTTTTTCGACTTTATTTTTGGCTTCGCCACCACCACATCCTCACTTTCGTCGTCATCGGTACTAACCTTATTCCCCTTTTTCCTAGCCTGCACCTTCACTGAGATGTCTTCCTCGTCGTCGCTAACAGCCCCTCTTGTGGGTTTTCTAGGTTTCGGCTTGGGAATCTCTATCATATCGTCGTCATTGTCGCTGGTTATTTTTTTGGGAGTTTTCTTGGCCTTTCCTTTCACCGCTACTGGTGGTGAATCTTGGTCGCTGTCAGGCCTCCGTCTTAAAGTCGCCCGGGCCTTTGTTTTGCTGTCCACAACCTTTTCTTCCTCATCGTTCGTGATTGTAATCTTCTTCCTCGGAGAAGTCCTTTGTGCCTCACCATCGTCATCATCTCCTGTTATCCACGAGTCATACCTCTCACCCGCCCTCCGCACCAACTTTCGCTTGCCGTTCGGTTTTGCCTTCTCCGCTGTCCGCATAATACTGACGACCTCCACTTCATCGCTACTTGTACTTGGGGCACGCTGCTTCTTTGCTATCCTCTTGGCGGGCGTCACTTCAGGCTGTCCGCTCTTTCGTTTAAGATTTGGGGTATCCGGCGTTGGCGAACGGTCGTTCTTAGGTTTCGCCTTCTTGACGCGGGTCTTGGCAGCCGAACCTGCGTCCTCCTTCTCCCGAAGCCGCGAAGCTATACTCTTGAGCTGTGAGGATGCTTTTAGTTTGGCAACGACTACAGCCTCCTCTTCGTCTTCTTGGTCGACATGCATCCCGTTGGCCACATCTGGTTCGGTGTCGTGGTTGGTTTCGTGATCAGCCATGACCACATCCCCGTCCCCATCTAGAGCAATGAACTCCTGAACCTCCCTAGCATCCCTTGCGCTATTCTCTGTGCCCATCGGCGCCACCCCCGCCTCTTCATCTTCTTTGGCACCATTCTCTTCAACGACCTCGCCAATTTCCGCATCATCCTCCGCTTCCATCGCTTCCAGTTCCTCTTCGGTAACCTCCTCCGCTGCTCGGCCCACACCTCTTTCTCCAAGATGCGTCGAGAAATCTACGCCTTCGGGAAATGAGATGTACTTTTCCAGCGCGAAAGTCAGGTTTCGCCATTTTATAAAGCAGTCTTCAAGCCAGGTATGGTTCACAACAGGAATCGACCACGAATCGGCTTTAGTTGTTTTGGTCCCAGATTTACTGTTTCGACCAGATTAAAACGAGAGTCGATATGAACCAAGACCACATACTATGCCGCAATAAGAACAGTATTTTTTCCAGACATGCTGGGGGTGAAAGTAGCGCCCATTGCAGTAATTAGTTTCTTGAGATATTCCCTAGATTCGCCAGTATAGTTGGTGACCGTTATTTCCTGGATGGCGTTTCAATTTTTCGCAGGAACAAGGTATGCTCTTCGAGACACGCACATGTAGATGGAACCCTTCGATTACTCGTTTCGGGATTGGATACCAGAGCAACTGATCCATTGGTGGCGACATTATACCCGTGGATTGCACGTGAAACACCCATGGGAGTGTACCGATCACTTTGTTAAGGCGCACGGCCTAGTAATATTTAGGTCAAGCACCATAATGGAGAGGTGACCACTCACTTTAACATACGCCTTCCCGCTCCTAAATCGGGTAACAAATACGTCACATTCCTCTACTAGATCAACCTCTTTCCCTTTCCCAGAGACGATTAAACCACCGGCCCTCTTAATCCCCACTTCCACCGCCTCCTTGCGTCCACCCATGAGTTCTAATGAGGAGCCAAGCAAAACACGACGACCTTGCCACACGTCCTTCACGGGTACCTCCTGTTGATGGGACTCTGAGCTAGACGAAGACGGTAGAACCACTGGGGGCAGAGGAGACTTGGGCGTCCACAATGATGCGGTCTTATACAAGACCCTTTTTTCTGCATCTAATTTACGAGTCGCGACTTTTTTTGCTGTTTCACCCTTGTCATCTTTATCAACCGGCCCTGGACCCCTGAGAAGTATCGGGTCCGGCCACTCATATGGTGTTGTATCAAGACCTCCCAGACCCAAACGCACAGCGTCGTCGAACCAATGAGGTAGTAGGACCTTTACGTGTGTGTGTTCCTGGAAATGAAGGGCAGTGGTGTATTTCGGGGAAGATGGGGAAATCGCAAAAAGATGGGTAACGTCTTTCGTTAGCCCAGTACGCCATTGACCGCCCAGTGCAGCAATTCCAGCTGAGAGGACTTCAAGGTCGACTGTTGGTAGCTAAAAACTAAGTCAGTATTGATAGGAATGAGAACTTCCGATTGTACCTCCGTGGCACACGCTACCACACCAGAGAAAATCATTGCGGGGTCTGCAGAGTAGTAGGCAGCTCTAATGATAAAACAAGTAAGACATCTGACCAACTTTAATCCGAGCACGACTCACGATTGTAGCTTCCCAAGTACCATCGAACGATCAACCCATTTGTCCTGATTCAACATGGATTAACCCAAGGGCATATCCATACAGAAATCCTATTCACCGTAACGACAGCCAATTCACTCGCTTCTTCCCGCGCTGCGACGTCTTGCCACCCTTCGTACCGATTCGTGTTGGTGATTAGATGCGTCAGCTTTGGGCTGACAATAGACTCGACTTGGGTTCCGCCATTGCTATCAAGGACATGTGCGAGTTCGGCTTGTCGCTGCGAAGAGAGCGAAGACGAAAGATAGTAGTGTACATCATTGAATAGGTGCATCTTGGAGTCCTGAGCCGAGTTGACCTTGAGGAATATGGATTACACCGTATGACACAAACGTCGTAGGCCTACTCACCCTTTCACTCCAGAAGCTCTTTGATTGAGGGTAGCTGACTGCGTTTATCGTTGCTGCACCGTTGTCGACGTTCGCTGGGAACAGGTGTGACAGTCATGAACGCGTGACCGCGATTACCGTGATCGTGGAACTGACGCGTCTGACTCATTGAGTCCGAACCTTGCCGGGCAAACGGAACACCGAGTCCGTGAACATTGGTCATTTCGCTGACTCGTAAGGCTATACATAGGATGATAGTTGAACGTTGAACGTTGAACGCCAAGTACCCAAACTGCCACCATATCCCCGCGGTTTCCCAATACTCAGTACTCAGGTCCTGTTGACCTCCCCTCAAATTTCAATTATTAAATCGTGCAAACGTCAATTGATTTCCTCCTCGGACGGTGGACGAATTTGGTGATTGAGCGACTGTATTATCCGTATACTGACTAAAAGGAATAGCAGTGTGCTAATATCTTATCTATTCTCTGAGATGTGGGAATTAGGAAAAGAGGGTTCATCGTTCATGTTCGTCCCGAAACTTATAAACCATGATTCCATAGTACTGGACAGCTTCAAGTCCAAGGTAGAAGATCAGGCGTAAGTGGATGAAATCCAAGGCCTACGCCATCCCCTCGAGGGAATATAACCAATTGCAAACCCTGTTGTGAGGGGCACCTAGATCAGCTCATACCAGATCGGATGTCCGTTCTAAAAATACAGAAGACCCGTTTATACGTCGAAGCTGATTCTGGGACGTTCGCTGATCCTCGGCATGTCCAAGGTCGTCGGTGGGGCTAAAGAATTTGGCTCCGTCCGTCTCCAAAACAACCACGCATGTAAGATGTCCTGAATCAAAAAATGTAAAATAAAAACAAGTCGAAGATTTGACAAGAATTTCGTACTTTTTGCGCTCCGAAACAGAGAGACGAGCAAGTTGGCACTAAATTCAAGTAATAAGCCCCGCCAAAAGAAGGGAGAGAAATAAACCGACTTACAGGCCGCTAACACAATGCTCCACGCAGGCGATGTATCCCCAAAATGATTGGTGGCAGTAATGATTGATAGACTATCTGAGATGTTAAAATTGTGGTAATGTGGCCTGGTAGGATTGCTTACACGATAGCGGCAGTCACTATCAAGATGAACAGGGTCAACCTAATAAAAGTGGAGAACGCAATCTGCGGCTGCTCTTTGCTAAGATGTTTGAAAACGGCCCAGTTTCGGTAGAGAAAGATGGACATATATACTGTAATGGAGTTAATTTATTTTGATATAGTTGCAAATATGGAATTCCCTTACTCTGGAGTATAATGATAAACAGTCCGCAAAGAATGATAACGATAATATTGATTAGAGACCTAGTGTAGCGTCATTTTGCATAAAGTTGCAAAAGAAAGAGATGTATGTACGAACGGTATTGGGTTCGTGATATGGCAGTAAAAATGGTTTACGTCAGGCTGAACCTTTGACGCATTATCTACGCACTAGGAAGATTATGTGAGCGGATGGATAAATAGATATTGATTTACTTACAAGTGCCGACACTGTGGTGACCAAGAGCCCAAAAATCCAAGGGACACTAAAAAGCTAAATAGGCGCAGTGCCTTGTGAGGTGTAGCTTTAAATTCAATATAAGATTCAAGAGTTACCAAATTGGCAGTTCTGCGGCTGGTTCGTCTGTCTCCGAGCTTGATTACTGATAGTTTGAGATAGAACTAGGGGGATCTCGATTGCACCGGACACAACGGCACCAAAATACAGAAAAGGCGCACGTCGATAGCAAAGCAGGCAGTCGAAACACTACACCTATTAGACAGTGCATCAATACAAACGTCGAAGCTCGACAAACGTAACAGACATACACGGGGACAATCCCATAGACAAGGACCGCTTGAAAGAAACATAGGCCGAGGGGCGGTTCAGGGTCAAACTGACGTCCCGCAAGGAGGAGATAGATCGCGGAGTACACCAGATAACTTGTCAAAACCCCAAACCATATCCTGGAGCGCTTGATACAGGACGACAACAAAGCAGGTGCAAGGACAAAAGCCGTCGAGAAGACACCTAGGGAAGCGAAGGCGTTAAAAACAGTAGTTCGGGCGCTCTCGAGGGACGTAGGCGGGGGGGCTGGCATCATGAAGGAGCCCCAGTCCACTCGGCGGGCTGTTGCCCTGGATCAAGCAGGGTGTCAAACGAAGGGTGAGGTGACAAGCTGACTCTGATATATAGGACTATTGTCGCGGTTGATTCGGGCAGCGTAGAGATGTTCAAGGCAATCAAATCCACTCACGCTCGAGCCTCTCTCGAAATCAAAATAGAATTACTGCATTCGAGGTAGACCATGTGGTTTTGCCGGCCGGTCGAGCGCTAACTCTCATTTGGGTACTAGCGCAGATCTTGATAGGTGGAGCTAAGCCTCGATTTACCCCAGTTGTTGTGCAAACGTCCAGACTCCAATGCTTCGCTGTCCAGATGGTTGTACAGTATACTGTATCCGACTTCTAATAGATCAAATTCCGACGGGGTCGGACTTGAAATTTAGATTTGAACTGGCATAAATAATACTCGGACTCATTATATCTTCAAATCTACACCCCATTTACAGGAAGCTCTACTCAAACCTTCCGATGTGAAGGCCACATTTGACTGAACTCAGCCATATAGTGGTGGTTATCTTTAGCCATCTGGACTTACTGTCTTCACTTTTTTCGTCAAAAACTCTAGCCATTTCAAGCTTCCGAGCACCCAACCCGGAAAGAAGTTGTTATCACGGAGGTTGATCATATACTACAAAGTCCCTAGAATGGATGTGAGGTGAGTCACTAGAGGAGACAATCAAAACCGGGCAGATACGTCCTACCGATGACGACGAACGATGGCATAGCCCTTCCACTCTATGTGCCTCCTAAACGTACACCGCTTCACTTATAACCATGATACCTGTTGTGTAGCCTGCCACCCATCTCCCAACACCCCTACCTCCACCATCAAGGCCAGTACATCAACGACACCAAAGACCTAAACAGAGGCAAGAGCACCTCTCCATCTAGGATAACCAACGTAGGCACTCTACAGACCTTACCCGCTGCACAAATCTGCCACATGCCATATGTATATGGGACTGGGGTGGGTGCACAGATTGGGCGGGGGTCGAGGCTAAGCATTTCCATATAACATTTCACCTTATCGGTGTTGTGATCCCAAGAGGGACATGAAACTGCTTATACTTTCTTCAGTTGGGCCAACACATGTTCCTGGAGTCGGATTAATGTAATTATCTCCGGCAATACTACAATTCAGTTTGCCTCAGAGTGTATGTCGGACCGCTACTGGTGATTGGGTGATACACCAGAGGAAGATCTGTCATGCATTTTGATGTTCCCCAAAACCCGGTGATTCGATCAACCCCACTCCTTTACGGTTTTTATGATTGAATAACCTTAAATCTAACACGCTCAAAACCCTGGAGCTTTGTTTCATAGGCAATACCATACGCATTTCCGATCGCGCTGTCGATGGGATCATTTCCTTGAACATGGAGATGGCATGGCTTATCGACCCCTGTGCGTCAGCTGAGCTCGAGGCTCCCTCAACAATTACCTTACGAACGGCTACTATTCAGTTGTTGAATGTTACGAGAAGTGTACTTGAATATCTGATCCTGTTGGTGTACGAAAAATGGAAGTAGACAGCTCAAAGCACATGAAAGACGTTGACTTGTCAACTGCTTACGTGCAGATAAATTAATTGCTCCCCTGAGTATGGACGCAGTGAGTGAGTGCTATGAATCCTAGGCCCCAGGACGGGACAGGCATCGACTAACGTACTGGTAGTGGAAACGGTTAAATCTGACAGAACCGTGTGTAATGTGTGAATCGACTCATTGTATCCCCACGTGCCTCGTGGCCTATTATCTATGACACAGCTACCGGTGGTCTCCAAGAGATCCCGATGGTGTCTACTCTGCCGTATCTACAAGGCCTCTCCCAAGCTGACCTAACCTCATGGTTCCAGTAGTAGATGTTCACGGATACACAGACTTGGATGGACAACATGCTGTAAAGACCCCAGTTGAACAAGATGCCAAGAAGCTAGGTTTTTGCCATCATCCGAAAGCCTGTTCTTGTAAGCTGTGACTCGCCGTGCAGACCTAGGGTGCAGTACTATAACCCGGTGAGTTGGAGACTAACCTACACAAGGCCTGCTAGTGCAAACTCACATATCAATAGTATTTTAGGGAATGGGTGGGAGGTTGGAGGGTATGGGTTGGAACAAGGATCATATCAAGCTAAGTGCACATTGTCTGCTACAATATAAATATGTAACTACATGTAGTTGTACCATACAGTTCTAGCAGACTACACACAGCACCAACGGATAGACATGTATTTCCGTGAGGCCGTATGGCAATCATGTTTGGCATGGACTACATGTAGTCCTCAGCCATATGGCAATTCAAGTGGCCATATGGCAAGTTGTACCATACAGTTCCAGCAGACTATGCATGGCCCCAATTGAGAGAGCAGCAACAGTTACATACATATATACTACAAATATTCCCCATCTGAACCAGAGAACCTGCATAGTCCAGCCAGGTGTCAGGAACATCTCTAAAAGAATCCACATTGTATGGACCTGGATGTACAAGGGGTTCATCATCCAAAGATATCATGGCCACTGCATCCATGGCCAACATTGCAGCAGCTGAAGTGGAACCACCTTCCCTGTCTGAAACTGAGCCACTATGACTTCCCCCTAAATTATATTCCCATCTTATCTCTGTCTTTTCAATCTTATCTTATCTCTTATCTAGGGGGATTGGCTGTTAATTCATCTATCCCCAGTAGTTACAATTCTCCCATCATTCCCATCATTCCATTTCATCATTTGATTGATGCTGTATACTACCCTGGTTATGTTTGGTTTGCCTCTCTCCATATTTATTCTACTCTGGTCCCCCTTAGGTAGTTGTATATATACTGCACCTCTAGCTACTTGTTCTGTAGTCTTGATCTCGTCTATTCTCTGCAATACAGACAGATCTTCTCAACTCTCTATCTCTTGTGTTATCTCTACTCTTCTATTCTCTGACATTCTGCAGTGACTGTTATTATTGCATCACTGACACCCTCATCTGATGATATCATGGCCACTGCATCTGGGACCAAAATTGCAGTGGCCAAAGTAGAGCCATCATGATATCCCTCATCTGACAATATCATGGCCACTGCATCCATAGCCAAAATCTTTTTATTTTTATTTTTATTTTTTTGGTTCAACATTTTATATAGTGATTGTACCTAATACATGCATTGCTCACTCCGCAAAGTAGTTATGGGATAGAGGGTGGAGGGGACAAAAGACAAAGCGCCGTCAAGCTGAGGTGTCCCAGGGTGGCTGTAGTCACACCAGGATTGTCGCAGGTCAAAGACCCATTTTATGCAGACCAGTAAGGGTCAAGCTATGCCAGGGGGTTGGCCCCCCGCCACGGTGCACTGCAGCAGGAAGTGGATCGAGTCCACTGATTATCCTGGTCCGGAAGAAACGTGAGGCGCACCTCATAACACGAATCCACCTAACACAGTGTACCGTCCCCAGCCTGAGTTGGACTAAGGAACATCAAATGCAAATGCAGTCTCGTTTGCTTCAAGGAAATCCACCAGCCACTTGTACAGCAGCTGTTGTTTTGGCAAAGTTTAGGGCCCCTCTTGCGAGGAGCCCTATCAGCAACTTTGGGAATTTTCACCAGGGAGTACAACCCCAGCTACTCACTCCTTGGCATGTCACACCCTGTTCGGCCCAAAGGCCTGCCTATTTGGTGTTGCATGTCATCATCAATGGGCTGACTCAGTATTTTTCAACATATTGCCTCCATCTAGACCTCAGTCTTACTCAGCAGTCACCTGCCTTCCAAGTAGGTCGAGTATGGGATTGCACCTGTGACAAGCTTCGGATTTAACCGGCGGCGCCAACACCACAGCTTCAACTTAAGCACCAACCTGGATCTATTATACCCAGGGGCACTGACAGAGGATTTAGATCTCTCGAGCCCGGGGAGAGGGACTACCCCATCCAGCTACAGCCCATGTGTTGAACATTTCCCGTCCCCTGGCAGATGGTTCGGTGATGCCTTCCAGCCCGGATCCCCAATCTGTCCAGAGTCTCTGTCTTGCCATCAGCCAACCGGATGTGCTATGAGCCTTAATTTGGTCTCTCTGGAGTTACTTATGGAGCTAACACCCCACTGATGACTAACGTCCTACAAGCGGCCATTGGGGAGGGCTATTACTGGTATTACCACACTCATAGGAGTCAGGCGTCCTGTCCCCTCTGCGCCGGGAGTGTTATAATCCCCATTCCTGATCTTACCATCCCCTATCCTTTTGGCCCCAGGGTTGCCACTTAAGGTATCACCTTGGGGGTGTTGCCACTTGGGGTAGTCCAGTGACTGTCACATCACCAGTGGCCATAGAGTTCCAGATCAGGTGCTGGTATTTCCAGCTTTGAATATCCTTTACCAAGGGATTACCTAATCCAGATTTGATTCCCATGCCGGGGAACTCATTAGCCGGTGCAGATCTTAGGTAATCTGCCTGAGTGGGAATTGAACCCTCAACCCTTAGGATGTTGCACAGCCACCCTGATGGGAGCACAACTTTTTGCAGCAGTAACCGCTACTCCATTGTGCATAGCCAAAATCAGAGTGGCTGAAGCAGCACCACTTTCCCCATTCCAATGCAGCAAGAGCTGACAATGGATTGGCTGCGCCCCCATGACTTTCCTCATCAGATGATATCATAGCCACAGCATCCTGGGCTGAAGCAGAGCCATCATGACTTCCCTCATCCAATGATATCATGGCCACTGCATCCAGGGCCAAAATTGGAGTGGCCAATGTGGCATCACCTTCCCAATCTGACATTGTGGCTGCAGTGGCTATGGTGGGTACACTGAGGTCTTTACACTAAGCCACATAACCCGTGCGGACTCCGCGCGGACACACGGACTCCGCACGGACTCATTTGGCAGGACCGTCAGCCAGACAAGAATCCGTGTCCGCGCCGAGTCCGCATCAATCCGCGTAATTTTACGCGGACACGCGGACCAGCACGGACGGACAGCTCGCAGAGTCCGCGCGGCCAGTCGATTACTAATCAACTTAGTAATATAAATTTTATTTACACAAATTATATATACTATTTGTTATTAATAACATAACATAACGGTGGTGAAAAACTTGCATCCGACTAGGTTCGAACGCGTACAGGCACGAACATTACGTAATATGTTTGGCGTTCATAACCGTTGGGCAAGGCGGGCATTTCTAGCTACAGAATCACTGGCCTCAAGTCAACGGACTTAGGTCACATGATTACGAGGCACGTGCAATGGTCACATTACCGCTGCCACGTCTTCGTTGGTTCTTTTCAACCACATCAACGACGCCCGCCAAAACCGCCAACGCCGACACCAACGCCAACGCACCCACGCCGCCAACGCCAACGCATCGAACGCCAACCGACATCAACATGACGACGCACAAGACGATGTGGGGAGAAGGATAGAAACGGACGCGGAACGAGGGGACGACGAGGAAAGGGCGCCCCGAGGGGCAGAACCAGGTGAGTCGTACACCGCCGCTCACCCACACGCTCACCACGCAGCGCGTCCCCCCCTCCCCACTTCAGGAACTCGAAACGAAGGATACGGCCGCCAACAGCAACAGGAGGAAGGCGGCAACGACAACGACAACGACGAAGACAGCAACAGCAACAGCAGCAACAGTGCCGACGAGGCCTGCGGCAACGACGGCAACAGCAGCGGCAGCGGCGGCACTAACAACGACGCGACGACGACGACGACAACTACAACAAAGACGACCACCACCACCACGAGGATGACGACGACTAAGGACAACGAGGACGACGACGACAACGACGACTAAGGACAACGGGGACAACGACAAGACAAGCGGCCAGTGCCGCCGCCGCTGAAACCCAGGCCGCTGACGACGTCGCGGGGGCCGACGAGGACGACGGGGGGGCGGGGGCCCCCGCCCCCGCCTATATTAAATTATTTTATCATATATGTATTATACTTAGTAATAATATATGTTATATTCTAATAATTATATATGTTGTTAGTAAGTAAAAGAGTAAGTAAGTGCTTCATAATAAAAGAAAGTAAGTGAGTCGGCGCGGACTCTGTGGAGTCCACACGGAGTCCGCGCGGAGTCCGTGCAGAGTCCGTGTGGACTTTGTGCTGTCCTTGCGGAGTCCGTACGGAGTCCGCAAGGACATGTGGGGGAGTGTAAAGTACAGGGTACACTGGCTGGGGGTTGCATGATATGTTGAGGGGGGGCTGATTCATCATCTGAAGATGTCTGATCTACTGGCCAGGCTTCAATAAATACACGGTGGTGGGGGGCTGAAGGAGTGGGCAAAATTGTAGGCATGGGAGATGCCAGTACTGGTGCTGGTGAGGGAGCAATCCATTCAGCTGGCAGAATGTTGGTGGAAGAAATGAAAGATATATTTGCTTGGGGGGATAAGGGGCCTGCCTGACTATCCATGGACATATGGGTATCTTTGTTTAGTGCTAATGGGGTAGGATGGGGTGCAGAGGACGGTGCAGTTGAACCAATGGCCAAAATGGCTGAGCTTGGCATGCCAGGGAGATCCAGACCAGGAGTGTGAGTAGGGAGTTTCCCCAATGGATACCTGCCACTGTGGCCTGATTTTCCAAATCTTAAAGGCCAAAAAGAGAAGTGAGATGGTATTTGAAGGGGAGACAGCTCTGGAGGATTTTGGATATCCTTGTTGAGTGGCCTGAAGTGTACATCACTAGGGAAGGTTTTACCAGCATCAGAATAACTGCTGTTTTCCATGCTATTGGCCAGGCTTGCATCATACCCAGAATGTGGCTGTGCAAAATCATGGCATTCTGAGTGCACAAGCTGGCAGACATCATCCATAGATAGAGTGATATTAGTGGACCATTTGAGGTGCTGACTCTAGCTGCTGTTGTTCTGCATAGGCTTCATCCTCTACAATGTGGCCAAGGGTGGCTTGCTGCCACATTGGCAGCAGATTGTCTCTGAACATGGATTCAGTCTCTTTCAACATGGCAGCTTCAAATAATGCATTAAAACTGGAAGCACACTGGATGGTTTGTCTCATTTGGCTGTACTGAGAGATTATGTGAGCATCAACCTGACACTGCAAATCTTGGAGGGCCATCGGGAAATCAAGCTGAGCTGATTGGCTATGTGTTGGCTGATACTGGTATATCAATGGTAGATAGTATTGCTGCTTGGGCTGCTTCAGAACAATACTTCAAATCAAACCTCAGCATTTTTCCAATAGTCTTGCTATTGATATAGTGGGAAGGATTTGCCAGTTTTGCATGGCTGACCCACCAGCTCAGTTGATATTTGGCAACCAGAGATGTTGTGGTAGCTAAAGGTATTGTGGCTGAAGGTGCTGCTGTGGCTAGAGGTGCTGCTGTGGCTAAAGGTATTACTGTGGCCAAAGGAGGTGGTGTGGTGGCCATGGGTATCCTTGTGGCCAAAGCCACCTCCATTTCAGGTGCCATCTGAGTGGCCTGTGCAGCTTCCAGGGCTGGTGCTGCCTCAATTTTGGGGTGTGCAACCATGGCCCATGTAGAAGTGGCCAGTTTGCTATCCACATCCATGTCAGTAGCCACTCCCAATACCATTACTGATGGTGCTTCTGTGGCCAATATAGAGGCCTGCCTTGAGGGGCTGTCCCCCATATCAATACTCTGCAGCAGAGGGGGGGAGGGGTTGGTTGTGAGCATCAACCCACCTTACCCTAGGGGTTTGGAGGCCCTCAACTGTAGCCAAGTCTTTACCCATTCCTGTATTTCCTGCACTGGCTGTACATCCATTACAATAATTAGCCACCAGAATTTGTCATAGTGGTTTCGCAGTTCCTGTGGCAAACCTTCCAGTGGTAATCCAAGATACTCCACAATATTCCAATAGATGACCGTTAAGGCATCAACTTGATTTTCCAAAGTTGAAATTTGTGCCATAGTGTCACCAAGGAGGGAGGGAACATCTGCCAAGCCAGGTGCTCCCTCTGTACCTGCAAATAATGTCCCTATGTGAGATGAGGCAGCAACTAAGCATCTGCTGGCCACTGCAAGTGACATGTTGGTGTTTTCACAAGGAGGGATATGGCTGCAAAGTGTTTGGCTGGTAGCAAAGTGTTTTTCTTGTGGCCCTGCAATATGCATTTCAGTAATCATTGTAGTTTGTGGAAAGGGAACAACTTACATTTTTCCACTTGGTGTTCCATCCTCCATTGTTCTGAGGGGCTATTGTCTGTGTCTTCATCTGGCTGGGGTTTGTTTGCATATCCTTTGGCCACCACTTTCCCTGCTTGTTTTCATTTCTTGGCCTGTTCCACCACTTTGTCCTGTACATCTGAGGGATTATCCAAATCTAGTTCAGACTCTTCAAGAACTTTCTGCCCTTTCTCCCCTCTTGGGCCACTATGGAGGCATTTTGTCTTTGCCTCATAGCATGCAATGCACACTCCACCCATGGTTTGTTTCTCACATGCAATATTTTTTCATATGCATTTTACACACATCTTGGCATGGTAGCAGCCTGTCCACTGAGCTTGGTGCTGTGGCCTATTGTCAATCTGTTGCTTCTTCTGCATTGGTTCCATCTCCCCCTTGGTTTCTCTGGCAGTGCCCTGGACATCCAGTATATCCTCTTCCTCATCCTCTGACAGCATAGTGAGCTCCTGAAATGTCCAAAATGGGGCCTTATCAACCTCCATATCAGTATTTTTCTGGTGACGGGAGGGGCCAGGACTTGCATTTTGTGGTTGCAAATGATGAGGAGCACAGGGCTGATTGGCTCTGGCACAACCCCCATCCATGGCTCCATCAGCTCTGAATTGCTGCCTGGCACTGGTGGATTGCTTTCCAGGCACAATGTAAATGGATTCAGAGTTGTCAGATTGCCTTTTGCCAGCCTCATATTGCTTTGCCTCAAGTGTGGATTGCTTTTTATGCCTGTCAGATTGCCTCATGCTGCCTTCCAAGCCCCTTCCATCACAATTGGCTTGCTTCCCTTGCCTACCAGATTGCCTTGCTCCTGCTCCTAACTGTTACAAATTCCCTTATCATGTGCCCTATCTATCTTTTTCTTCTTACTCACTGTTGCTTACTTGCACTTACTAATATCAGTTTGCATTACTCAGACAATTCTTCATTAGTCCTATTTATCCCATGCTTACTCATCCCCCTTATCTATATAAGCAATAGCACTAATCCCTCTTATCTATATGACCAATAGTGTAAACCACACTTATCTATGCTTATCAGACTCATACATAGATATGTATAGGGATATTCTAGCATAGTTAGTTCTTTAGCTTGACCTAGCTAAATTCACCTTATTCATCTACTCTTGACTCCTTGACATGAACTCGATCCTACTTGCCTTATGAAGGGAGTAGTGTATCTTTGAACAAACAATCTGACTTAGCCCTCTAGTGGGAGTCATTAGACATTGGACTTACAGAGTCAATGGTCTTAGAACAAATGAACGACAAACCAGACTGATCTAGAGGATAAGGCCTAAACAGTTGTAACAAAAGGTCAAGCTGATCAGAACCATCAACCTATTCAGGTTTAGATGCAATGGCACCAGCATGATACAGATTGAACCCTGCAAGCAGCAGCAGTAGGCAGAGTGCCTTCAGCAATGAAGACTTCCAAGGTGCAGAAGAACAGCCAAGACTTGCAGTAGTCACACAGATGATAGAAACACCCACAACACCAAAACCAAAGACAGAAAGTTCCAAAAGAAAGGAACCTGAAGAACCACCAAAACCCAAATCACCAGACTCCCCAATACCACCTGATTCTGACATAGAAATGGCAGACAAACAAAGACCCACTGAGATCAAACTCAGCTCACCAAATATTTTTGACAGAAACAGAAAGATGGCAAAGGACTTTGTCCTTGATTGCAAGATGTACTTGGGAGCAGATGTCAGAATTTACCACACAGATTGGAAGAGAATCCTTTATGTGCTTTCCTATATGAAAGGAGGAACAGCAGGATCATGGAAAGAAGTCCTGGTATGCAGAGAAAAGTAACAACCCAGGCACTTTCACAGATTTTATGATGACAGTCAAAGAAGCGTTTTCTGCACCAGACAAAGCAGGAGATGCCAGACAGACCCTGAAGGTGCTGTGCATGCAAGGAAACATGACAGCAGATGATTACATTATGGAGTTCAAATCAGCCGCATCAGAAAGCCAGATCACCAAAGACAAAGCACTCATCAAGTACTTCATGGAAGGAATACCACCCTCCTTGATGCAGAAAACCTTGACAATGGATAACCCACCTACCACCATCAAAGGCTTATACAAGAAAGCATCCATATTCGATACCCAATTCAGACATGCAAAGTCAATTGTAGCACGAATCAGAGGAAACACTGGAAAACCTGCAGGAGGAAACAATGGAAAGAAATACAATTTCCAGCAGAACAATCCCTGATATGTCCCGAACAATGCCAGAGACCCAAACGCAATGGATATAGATTGATTGACTATCCAAGAAAGAGATGAACACATGAAGCAAGGATTATGCTTTGAATGTCACAAGTACAGACATCAAGCATCAGACCATAGAGCTGGAAGCTCTATTCCCCAGACCCCACAAAAGGAAGAACTGAAGACACTGATGAAAGGCACAGATGCCTATACAAAGACCCAATCCCTTTTAGCAGGATTAGATGAAGAAGAGAAGGAGATTGCCATAAAGAACATGAAAGATGCTGTACTTTACACTCCCCCACATGTCCTTGCGGACTCCGTACGGACTCCGCAAGGACAGCACAAAGTCCACACGGACTCTGCACGGACTCCGCGCGGACTCCGTGTGGACTCCACAGAGTCCGCGCCGACTCACTTACTTTCTTTTATTATGAAGCACTTACTTACTCTTTTACTTACTAACAATCTATATAATTAATAGAATATAACATATATTATTACTAAGTATAATACATATATGATAAAATAATTTAATATAGGCGGGGGCGGGGGCCCCCGCCCCCCCGTCGTCCTCGTCGGCCCCCGCGACGTCGTCAGCGGCCTGGGTTTCAGCGGCGGCGGCACTGGCCGCTTGTCTTGTCGTTGTCCCCGTTGTCCTTAGTCGTCGTTGTCGTCGTCGTCCTCGTTGTCCTTAGTCGTCGTCATCCTCGTGGTGGTGGTGGTCGTCTTTGTTGTAGTTGTCGTCGTCGTCGTCGCGTCGTTGTTAGTGCCGCCGCTGCCGCTGCTGTTGCCGTCGTTGCCGCAGGCCTCGTCGGCACTGTTGCTGCTGTTGCTGTTGCTGTCTTCGTCGTTGTCGTTGTCGTTGCCGCCTTCCTCCTGTTGCTGTTGGCGGCCGTATCCTTCGTTTCGAGTTCCTGAAGTGGGGAGGGGGGGACGCGCTGCGTGGTGAGCGTGTGGGTGAGCGGCGGTGTACGACTCACCTGGTTCTGCCCCTCGGGGCGCCCTTTCCTCGTCGTCCCCTCGTTCCGCGTCCGTTTCTATCCTTCTCCCCACATCGTCTTGTGCGTCGTCATGTTGATGTCGGTTGGCGTTCGATGCGTTGGCGTTGGCGGCGTGGGTGCGTTGGCGTTGGTGTCGGCGTTGGCGGTTTTGGCGGGCGTCGTTGATGTGGTTGAAAAGAACCAACGAAGACGTGGCAACGGTAATGTGACCATTGCACGTGCCTCGTAATCATGTGACCTAAGTCCGTTGACTTGAGGCCAGTGATTCTGTAGCTAGAAATGCCCGCCTTGCCCAACGGTTATAAACGCCAAACATATTACGTAATGTTCGTGCCTGTACGCGTTCGAACCTAGTCGGATGCAGGTTTTTCACCACCGTTATGTTATGTTATTAATAACAAATAGTATATATAATTTGTGTAAATAAAATTTATATTACTAAGTTGATTAGTAATCGACTGGCCGCGCGGACTCTGCGAGCTGTCCGTCCGTGCTGGTCCGCGTGTCCGCGTAAAATTACGCGGATTGATGCGGACTCGGCGCGGACACGGATTCTTGTCTGGCTGACGGTCCTGCCAAATGAGTCCGTGCGGACTCCGTGCGGAGTCCGCACGGAGTCCGCACGGGTTATGTGGCTTAGTGTAAAGACCTCGAAAGATGAGGGTTTTTAAAGCGGCAGCCTGAATCAATGTCAGTACCTGTCAAGACTTATTCTGTTACACTATCACCTGTAATTTTAGGAGAAATGAATTGACAATCTCTTTCTATTCCAATTATGGTGATCAAAGAACAGAAAAATGTTAAAACCCCAGCAATCGGACTTATCAAGTGCAAAGCTGGAGGAATATTCATCAACAAAGCATTTGTTGAAGAAAATGAAATAAAGACAACCCCACCAAGAAAGTCAATCTCAGTCAGGAATGTAGATGGGACAAAGGACAAATCAGGGAACATCACAGACTGTGTATGGACCAAGATTTGAATTGGAGATGAAGAAATCAGAATCTGACTATTAGTTAGCAGATTAGGAAAGGAGAACATCATCCTTGGATTACCATGGTTAAAACGGCACAACCCCAAGATCAATTAGGAGAAAGGAACACTTGACTTTGGACCAAGCATCAGAAAAGGAGTTCTATTGGAAGCAATCTGAAAGAATATAGAAATCCGACAGATGAAACAAATATGGCAATACCCCAAGGCAATGGTAACAGAAATACAGGAAGAATACCCAGAAGAAATCCCAAGGAATCAACCTCTTGAGGATTGGCAACCAATTATTTTAGGAATCAACGAAGAATATGATGAACAAGAAATCAACTTACTTAGGACATACATCTACCCAGAAGATGACAAAGAAGAATCCATTTGGATCAAGGCAAAGACATCAAAATCACAGGAACTGGAACACAAGGCAGAAATCAAAGACCAAAAGCTGAAGAAGATGCTACCAGAATTCATCGCTTCTTGACTTGTTACCACAACATGCACAGCCACTGTCATCCTATGCACCTAGCTGCCCTAGATCACCCCCAATAACACTCTACCAGCCAAGCCCCGTGCCTCTGACATGAGCAAAGACAACCCCCCTGGCCGATCTCAAGGATCAGCGGAACGTGCTTTGAAACTGTTGGATATCTGCGAATACCTTTGCGGGTCCTCCTCCTCTGCTCCATCCAGGAGCACCACTCCTCAGAGGCCTCTGGGCCTCCCTACTATTGCACAATGGGTCTTCTTTTGACCACCCATGCCTGCACCCACATTGGAGGAGGATTCCTCCACTCTGATGGACACCGTTGAAAGGGGGCTCCTGGGCTATAAGTGTGCTGATGCTATGAAATGTAATCTCTTACACACACACACACCAAACCTAACAATTAACACACAAACAGTAGGAATCGCCTGTTTTAAGTTTGGGTTCAAGTGCTTAGAAGCACTAAGCTTTGAATAATACTAGTCAAGGCCCTTTTCAATGGTCTCTCAATGGGTTTGATTCAGACAAAGCTTCAACACAAGTTTAAAACTTGCTAGGTATATTTGTAATATCTCTTGATCCAATAGACTGAGTACCAAGTGTACGTTCAATTATTAATGATCCCAAGCAGATCTATAAGTCCAAGCAACTTATTAAACAAACAGTGCCAAGTGCACTAAGGCCAAGTGCCTAGTAATTCCAATGGACAATGCAGTACTAAGTTCCAAGTGAACTAAGACTCTTCAATTCTGTGATCTCTTCAAACAATTCCAATCAAAACAACTTTGAAACAATCTGAGCCTTAATTCGGGCATGCAATAGTGTTTTAACAAATGTGATTTGTATACTCTATAGTAGTGCGAAGTGGGGGCAAGATTCCTTACCTTTGTGCTACTCATCTACAGTCTATGTATTTATAGTGTACAAACTAAATATCATACAGAATTGTAAATTTTATATGGAACTGCGCTCCCCTGCACCAAGGATCTGTATTTAATGCTGACTTGTCCTCTACAACTTGGCGCGTGCACCATGCATGCCAATTATGCCGTTACTTGTTACTTATCAAATATTGAAAGAGCTGGCTAAACTCTTATCAAGTCCTAACCGCATGCTTTGTTATTTAAAACAGTGCAGCACTGTCATTTACTTCTCCTGATCGTCCCGGTTGTTGTGCAAGTCCCGAATTTACAATTACTTCTCCTATTAATGATGATCCCCAGACTAATGATATCATACTACAACAGTTACTTATGGATTAAGGCACCAAGGTTGTAACCAGGCATGGTGAATAGGACTAATAAAAGACCGTACTCATAGTCCTCTGTACTGATAGTGTATTATCCATTAGACTAGTTCACTCTGATTAGCCATCTTGGAGCTCGACTCTAATCCTTTATTACTGTTTACTTGGTTATTAGAAATGATACTAATAGCCTTACTTGTTGACTTTATAAGTGCAAACAATTTCGGGCCCTATCACCGTGGGAGACAATGACACCATCACATCATTGTCTGCCAAAGGCAAAGCCCCAGCTCCGCCTCCCCAGGACCAAGAGGAAACCTTGGAGGGGGTGGAGAAGGACTCATTTCAGGAGAGCTTCAGTGACACCACTGACATCTTTCTCCCAACCGGTTCGAGAGAATCGGCAGAGCTCAACATTGAGACAGCCACCTTGTTGCTCCACAACACCACAGAGCTTATGAACCTCTGGACTGACAAGGGATACTGTGTCCCTTCCCACCTCACTGACACCTTTGCCACTGAGCTCCTCCAGGTCATTTACTCAGCCTCCAAAATTGGTCTCATCTGGCACGTCGTCAATGGGACCTCTCAAGTTGCCACCCTACAGCAGGTCATCAACAGCCTTTGGAGCCAGCTCCCATCTGATGCTCCTCCCCCTCTTCAGTATGGTCCTTCTGGATCAGGGCAGCAGCCCCCCCATTTGTCTAACACTACCTTTGACCCTGCTGGTCTCTGCAGGCCCCAGAGGAAGCTCATTCCAGCTCGGTCATCTAGACAGCCCCTGCCTCCCCCTCCTCGCCTGACCCCAGCCTCATTTGCCTCTACTGCAGCTGCTGCTGCCTCCCTCCCCCAACCTCCCCCTGCTAAGCAGAGGAAGGGCACTGCTGCCACAGCAGAGGGACTTGTCCAGATGGCCAAGTCCTTCCCCTTGTCTCCCAATGTGAGGTCTTTACACTAAGCCACATAACCCGTGCGGACTCATTTGGCAGGACCGTCAGCCAGACAACAATCCGTGTCCGCGCCGAGTCCACATCAATCCGTGTAATTTTGCACAGACATGCGGACTAGCATGGATGGACAGCTTGCAGAGTCCGCACGGCCAGTCAATTACTAATCAGATTAGTAATATAAATTTTATTTACACAAATTATATATACTATTTGTTATTAATAACATAACATAATGGCAGTGAAAAACTTGCATCCAACTGGGTTCGAACATGTACAGGCATGAACATTACATAATATGTTTGGCGTTCATAACTGTTGGGCAAGGCAGGCATTTCTAACTACAGAATCACTGGCCTCAAGTCAATGGACTTAGGTCACATGATTATGAGGCACGTGCAATGGTCACATTACCATTGCCACGTCTTTGTTGGTTCTTTTCAACCACATCAACAATGTCTGCCAAAACTGCCAATGCCAATGCACCCATGCCGCCAACGCCAATGCATCAAACGCCAACCAACATCAACATAATGATGCACAAGATGGTGTGGGGAGAAGGATAGAAATGGACACAGAACAAGGGGATGATGAGGAAAGGGCACTCTGAGGGGCAGAACTAGGTGAGTTGTACACCATTGCTCACCCACATGCTCACTACGCAGCGCGTCCCCCCCCCGCTCCACTTCAGGAACTCAAAACGAAGGAATGGCCGCCAACAGCAACAGTGAGGAAGGTGGCAACAACAACAACAACAACAACAACGAAGACAGCAACAGCAACAGCAGCAACAGTGCCAACAAGGCCTGCGGCAATGACGGCAACAGCAGTGGCAGCAGCTGCACTAACAATGGCGCAACAACAACAATGACAACTACAACAAAGACAACAACCACCACCATGAGGACAACAACAACAATGGGGACAACAACAAGAAAAGCAGCCAGTGCTGCCGCTGCTGAAACCCAGGCCACTGACGATGCTGCAGGGGCCAACAAGGACAACGGGGGGGCAGGGGCAGGGGCCCCCGCCCATATTAAATTATGTTTTACAATTCATGTATAATATTTAGTAGCAAAATATATAATTATCCTATCAGTGTATTAGAACGTTAGTAAGTAAACCATTATATGTAAGTAAGTAATTTATAATTGAAGAAAGTAACTGAGTCCGTGTGGAGTCCGTGCAGAGTCCATGCGGAATCTGTGCTGTCTGTATGGACTTTTGCAGTCCACGTGGAGTCCACAAGGACATGTGGGGGACTGTAAAGTACAGCAGATTGCCTGGCATTGGCCTTGGATTGGTTTTGGCCATGGCTGGGGGGCACAGATTGCCTGGCATTGGCCTCAGATTGGTTTTGGCCATGCAATCTGATAGCTGTGGGCACCTGGCTGTCACTTTACAGCCTCTTTGACAAACTCAAAAATGAAAAGGTTTGCATTGCCGACGGATCCTGTCAGCTCAGCCTTGATGCTTTTTACCTCATACCAGATCTGGTCATATTCATTTT
Source organism: Collybia mongolica (assembly GCA_013420905.1). NCBI lineage: Eukaryota > Fungi > Basidiomycota > Agaricomycetes > Agaricales > Clitocybaceae > Collybia > Collybia mongolica. The sequence goes on from JAAXNY010000004.1 coordinate 4,071,877, forward strand.
CAAGTGTCCTGGATTTGATTGTGGATCAGATCTTCTTGTCAAGCAAGGAGATTGCAGAGGTTTTGGTGATGTGTTGCATACTGAGTTTGATGGATGAGAGGCAGCAGAGATTACAACAGCAGCTTGTGGTGGTTGAAGATAAATGGCAAGTATCAAAAGTTAAAAAAAAACACACACACATTATGTAAGTATCATGTGACCAGTTTGGCCTCTCTACTTGCAGCCATCTGATATCTATCATCTGATTGACTCCCTTCCTTTCCATCCACAATGCATACACCCTCTGGATATACCACCATAGCCAATGCAGATGGGAATCCCATCATTATACCAACTTACATGATTGATGGTAAATCAGTCATCATCCCAAAGTACCTGCTGCTGGCCACAGAGCATGCCCTAGCAGCAAAGAAAGTCCAACAAGGCCTGAATCTTGCATCCAGCAGAGGTGGGAGTCACCTTCTAACCTAATCTTAACTGTAACACATTATTTATGCCACTAACACAGCTGTTCAATCCATCTGGAGTATATAGCAGCATGGTGGCCAAGGGGACTGTGATGGTACCCACAGATCCAGTAAACTTTCTCAATATATCTACAATTTCATTCTGTTTAATGCAAAATCAGAGCCTTACAGACAGAGAAATGGTCTCTCTACATGCTGAGGCTTTGTCCATGCAACAGCAATTGGGTATCAGCTACAAAGATGCTGCCCATTGCTTCTACCTGGCTGAAGTAGAGAAGTTAAAGGCACAGGACATTACCTAACAAGGCACTCAATGCTATCTGGGATGACATTTCCCAAGCCATTGCATACATGAACTCAGTGGATAGCAAAGATGATCAAGAGGCCTCCCATAGCTGAACCTGTTGTATACATATGCACAGTAATTGTAACTACTAAATTGCATCTATGATTTTTTATATTATATACTGTGGCCAAATTTTCACCTCGATTGTATGCTCCAAGGCCAACAATCATGTGCCAAAGCTATCAGCCATGTGCCAAGGGTCTGTTCCATTGTGGCCAAAGTTTGGCACCAATTTTAGACTGCAAAGCTAATTGTCATGAGCTGAGTCTGTGCCAAACGTGATTGCCATATGGCCACTCAGATGGGCTGTGGGTGGTCCACTAGAATTACTGTATGGCCAAGGACTACATGTAGTCTGTGCCAAATATGATTGCTGTATGGCCACATGGATGGGGCCATGTGTGGTCTGCTAGAATTGCCATATGGCCAAGGACTCACATGCAGTCCATGCTAAATATGATTGCCATATGGCCACATGGATGGGGCTGTGTGTGGCCCAATAGAATTGCTGTATGGCTGAGGACTACATGTAGTCCGTGCCAAATATGATTGCTGTATGGCTATACAGAAATACATGTCTATCCATTGGGGCTGTGCATGGTCTGCTAGAACTGTATGGTACAACTACATGTAGTTACATATTTATATTGTAGCAGACAATGTAGCATCCACGGACTGTACCATACACTACATTGTATATGCCCACTGGACCATATGGTACATTACATTGTAGCTTAACTACCTGTGGATCATATGTTTCTGTACCAGGTCATTTACAATGGTCCTGTAGAACAAGCAGCATGCAGATAACCCCAAAGCCTGGAATCCCAGAATCCAGACCACGCACATAAGAAGTCGCTTGACAAACCACTGATCAAGCCCCAATTCCCTGTACTGATGGCAATCACTCTAGGTGAAGACAGGGTTGGGGAAAATACACAGCGCGCATGTTACAGTATGTCCAACAAGACTGAACTTCAGATTTTGCCGTGGCTATATGGGAAGAGAAGACTGGAGCATCACTGGGGTTAATGCAAACCCCCCTCATGTGCCTCCACATGAGAAAGGTCGAGGCTCTACATCTTTCACCTCACCATTATTTTCAGTCCTAGGCAAACTCTCAAATGCCTACAAACCTGAACACCCTTCTTTGCCTTATACAACAGCAATGGCCAGCTATCTATTGAAGATCTGAGTGGTTAGGATCCCAAGGAATCAAGCAGGAGGTGACCAGTGATACCCCCGGCCAGACCAGGAAGCCATACTTCAATCAGCATTACATTATCATATCAACACTAGACAGAAATTGGCAGTACTTCACACTCCCCCACATCCTGCAGAGGATTCCAATTGGAATCCAGAGGAATGCAGGAAGATTTTGAGAAAGTTTTAAAACAGAAAATTCCTTCGAGGAATTCCACAATATTCCGCTCAGATTCCACTTGGAACACAGAATTCCAATTGGAATCATCAGAATTCCGTGGAATAATGAGGAATTTCTTACAAAATGTGGAAGAAGAAAATTTTCAAAGGAATTCCACAACATTCTGCTTGGATTCTGATTGGAATTCATAAGTTTTAAGTCAAAACAGTCAATAAAGTCAATAGTATATCTAACATTTTGGACTCCAACCAAAAGTCATGCACCTCACTTACAGATCAGACACATCACACATCCACCATCACTCTCACACTCAAATACAACCTCAAAGTGAACTTAATTAAAAGTAAGAACAGAGTGTGATATCAAGTAGTGCCCCAAAAAAAAATACATTGCTAAAAATACATCTCAACCTACACTGACCATATGCAAGCAAGATGCACACCCTGAAAAGAGTATGGTCAGTTGAAAGGGCAGAGTGTATGCTTTCAGAAACACCCAGGCTCGGGATGTGTCATTGAGCAGTCATCTTGCAGTTAATTAAATCAGTTGGTTACAGTTAGTGGCAGGTAAGAGCAGGTACTCACCATATGCAATGGCAAAGCGCATTGGGAAAGAGGTGTGGTCAATCAAAAGAGAACCATGAACACTCTCAGGAACACCCTCCCTTGGCGCATACGGTGATAGGGCCCGAAATTGTTTGCACTTATAAAGTCGACAAGTAAGGCTATTAGTATCATTTCTAATAACCAAGTAAACAGTAATAAAGGATTAGAGTCGAGCTCCAAGATGGCTAATCAGAGTGAACTAGTCTAATGGATAATACACTATCAGTACAGAGGACTATGAGTACGGTCTATTATTAGTCCTATTCACCATGCCCGGTTACAACCTCGGTGTCTTAGTTCATAAGTAACTGTTGTAGTATGATATCATTAGTCCGGGGATCATCATTAATAGGAGAAGTAATTGTAAATTCGGGACTTGCACAACCCGATCCTAGTCAGGGGTACTTGGTGTTAACTACCGGAAGCAACGGGACCCCGTGAATAGCAACCGGGACAATCAGGAGGAGTAAATGACAGTGCCGCGCTGTTTTAAATAACAAAGCGCGCGGTCGGGACTTGATAAGAGTTTAGCCAGCTCTTTCAATATTTGATAAGTAACCAGTAAACGGCATAATTGGCACACATGGCGCGTGCGCCAAGTTGTAGAGGACGCATCAGCATTGAATACAGATCCTTGGCGCGCGGGAGCGCAGTTCCGTGTAAAATTTACAATTCCGTATGATATTTAGTTTGTACACTATAAATAGACTGTAGATGAGTAGCGCTAAGGCAAGGAATCTTGCCCCCACTTCGCGCTACTATAGAGTATACAAATCACATTTGTTAAAACACTATTGCGTGCCCGAATTAAGGATCAGATTGCTTCAACGTGTCTTGATTGGAATTGATTGAAGAACCACAGAATCAAAGAAACTTAGTTCACTTGGAACTTAGTACTGTATTGTCCGTTGGAATTACTAGGCACTTGGCCTTAGTGCACTTGGCACTGTATTGTTTGATAAGTCGCTTGGACTTATAGATCCACTTGGGATCATTAATAATTGAACATACACTTGGTACTCAGTCTATTGGATCGAGAGATATTATAAATATACCTAGCAGGTTTTCAAACCTGTGTTGAAGCTTTTGTCTAAATCAAACCTGTTGAGAGATCATTGGAAAGGGCTTTGGCTAGTACTATTCAAAGCTTAGTGCTTCTAAGCACTTGAACCCGAACTCAAAACAGGTGATTCCTACTGTTTGTGTGTTGATTGTTAGGTTTGGTGTGTGTGTGTGTAAGAGATTACATTTCATAGCATCAGCACACTTATAGCCCAGGAGCCCCTTTTCATCTGGAACCCACCGCAAGGGTTCAGAGTTTTGAATAGTCTAAAGAGAGCATCTTTCTTTGAAAAATATTATACCAAGACGAGTAACGTCGTCTACAAATTGAAGTAGAGCGGAGAAAGTTTAGTCAATCTGTCTCAAGAGCCGCGCCCACAAGCCAGCTTGTCAAACAGACTAACTAATCAGCCACTTGCAAGACAAGTAGCTACAAAAACGCGGCAGACTAAAAATTCGCAAAACGCTGGAGTAACAGAGTCGTTACCACCTCCTAGGCGAGTGCGCACACAAGGATCTTCACAACCAGCCTTTGGATCTTCAGGACCAAGGCAAGTATTTAGAACTCCAGAGCCCTTAGGAAACATATTGACTACTAGTAGACCAGTAGTGCGCGGAAGATCGTCTGTAGTAAACCCAGTAGCAAACCCAAACTCGTTAGCTCTCAGAACCGTTCAGTAATCATGACTGAACCCCCTCGTAAATATATGCCCCAACCAGGCGTCCGTGATGCACCAGTATTCAAAGGAAAAGAGCCCACAGGTTTAATCCGGTTTCTGGAGCGAATGGAGGTCCTATGGAAGGAGTGTAACATTACAAATGATGAAGAAAAGAAGTTAATGTTAGGAAAATACGCAGACCTACAATCAGAGAATGAGTGGAGGGCATTAGACCACTATAAGACAGGCACTTGGACGGATTTCAAGACAGAGTTGATCTCTAGTTATCCGGAAGCACTCGATCAAGTAAAAGGATCAGTAGCCAAGTTAGAAGCAGTGTGTCGCGCCAACCCACGTATTGGAATAACCGATGAGGCCGTGCTGAAAAAGCTGAAGCGTGAATTCAAAGCAGAATCTATTAAACTCTTGGGAGTTAGGCCACCTATTATCTCTAACCGAGAATTAGTTACCAAGTTCTTGGGATGTCTAGACGAAGTCTTCAGATCCCAAGTACAAGGAAGGCTAACCCTGCTAGGGAATAATCAGTCTAATGCTACACAGGCAGGACAAGCCGTTGCTACAAACAACCGAGCAGATCCTAATACTATTGCCGAAGCCGCTGCGCTCGCGCGACGAAAAGGGGATCAGTACGATCTGGAGGAAGTTATAGCAACTGCAATCAGCATTTCTGAAGGTGTAGCCAACATGAATATTCCAGACACAAATAGATCGTTTATAACGTCCATAACAGCAACAGCAGCGCCCAAAATCAAAGTAGAGATGGATGATGTTACGGCTGTTTAGGCCTTATCCTCTAAGTCAATCTGATGTATTGTTCGTTCGTTCTTAGACTGTTGACTTCTGTAAGTCCAACGTCTATTGACTCCCTCAGTAGGGCCAAAGTCAAGTTATCAAGTTATCTGATCAAAGATACACTACCCCCTTTGTAAGGCGGATAGGATCAAGTTCGCGTCAAGAAGATAGATGAATAAGGTGAATTCAGCTAGGTCAAGCTAAAGAACTAGCTAAGCTAAACTACCCGTATATATACATAATAGTCCGATAAGCGTTGTTTACGCTATTCGTTATAGATAAGGATGAATAAGAAAGCTGAGTAAGTATGAGAAAAGAAGTGCATATGGAGATGTTTAATAGATAAGGTTGATAAGCATCTAGGAATCAATAATAGGTAAGAAAAGGAAGAAAAGAAGTGATAGGTTGAACAGAAAGGGAATTTGTAACAGATGAAATAAAACAACAAATAGTTAATTTGTTAGACCGTCTCCAAGTAAATGAGAAGAATACGAGGAGTGGATTCGAGGATGTAATGAAAGCGCTTCAACAAGCAACTGTTCAGAACCATGCCGCGAATAGTGCACCCCAGCAGCATCAGTATCAGAATCAGTACGGAAAGCCTAAAGAAGGACAACCGCACCCTATCACATTGACCATGGGAGAGTTAATGGGCTCGTCAAAAACCATTAGAGATGGGATAAAGAATATTGTAACTGCCAGACGTAAGTCCCTCACCCAAAGGGATGCTAACTTGCAAATAAACGGAATAGATGAGGAAGACGTCTTACCCTTTGGAGGGGACTGGGAACTTGATGATAACTACTTACGGCATGACGTGCTACCAGTAGAGTCAATCCCATTCCAGTCTTTCTTCATCTCGGAGTATGACCGCGGCGGAATACCTAAGGGATCTATAATATGCAGAGACCCAGTCCTACAATATTTAGAATCTTTACCAGCTGGGGAAGAGCCCAAACAGTTGTATGTAGCAAAAGAATTGGCCTCTTTGCGCGCAGTATATCCAGTAATAAATGGGGTAGGAACGGAGGAATCTTTATTAGATGGGGGATCCCAAATAGTATCAATGGCTAAACAAACGGCTTTAGACTTGGATATTTCATGGGATCCGGATGTTGTCATACACATGCAGAGTGCTAATAAACAAGTTGAGAAAACAGCGGGATTAGCGCGCAATGTCCCTTTCTTGTTTAATGACATGGCCATCTACCTCCAAGTACATATCATAAATTCACCTGCATACAAAGTATTGCTCGGGAGACCGTTTGATACACTCACGGAAAGTCAGATCAAAAATGCTTGGGACAGGGGACAAGTAGTCACTATCACGGACCCTAACACAGTACGAAGGTGTACTATCCCTACCCATGCAAAGGGATCACCATCTCTTCATTAAAGAGCCAAAGCTCGGGGACCTCAACCTTAACTGGCGGCTGCCCAGAGGACTAAGGAGATAAAAATGAGTAAAAGTAAATGAGTTCAAAAGAGAAAAGAGACATACGGGACCTGCTTCCGAGGGACGCAGCGCGGCATCACTGCCAGCCCCCTGGGCGTGCGACATGTCGGACTAGAATTTTGAAATCAAGTCAGGAATAATGTGAAACTCGTGAAGTAAAGGATGGTATATACCTGGGGAACTGCGCGGCCTTTGCCCTTGGACCCTGCGTTACGCTTCCGCTTGAGGGGCTATTGAAATAAGTCAACCACAGAAGAAAAGTAATAAAAAGCAGTGATAGACGAACTGCTGGTACCAAGACTGGGGAGTGTGCCGGCAAGGGCGTGGCAGACCAACTGTCCCAGTACTGATGGTAACGGCGCGGCGCGCCAACCATGCGAGGGGGGACAAGGAAAGTATCCCAAAAGATACTTTCACCATTGTCGCGCTCGAAGCGCGACCCCACCTGGTCCAGGACTTGCTCCACAGTGGGAGCCTGGCCCTAAAGTAAAAGGTAGTCAGCTTGACAAGGGCAGGCAGAGTAAAGAAGTAAACAAGTCATTTACCAGAAGAATGGAATTGTTGCCCAGGTCAGTCGATATGACCGTACGCCAGGAAGACCACAAAGCCTCGCGCGCATCGACTGGGATGCGCATCACTTGAAGGTGAAGCGCGCACAGGAGGAGAATAGCCGGATATGGCAGCGAAAAACGCGCGCCACGGACCACGCCAGTGATGGCATCCTGAGACCAGTAAATAAGTAAATTAGTGAAAGGTTTTAATAAGTAAAAGATGGGCATACGATGAGCATGGAGCAGTGATCGACGAAGTCAATCAAGTCATCGAGGTCAAGGGGGCCCTGATGGTCCATACGGGGCGCGAGCTCCTCGGCCATAATAATCCACCCTTGCTCCATGGCGACGAAGACGTTGCCCTCGGCATCTTCAAGGAGGTCGGAAAATGAAGGGATCGGCTGGTCCACATAGACCATAGTGGGGGAATGGCCCTCAGTCGGTAAAATCGCAGCGGAGAGCGAGAGGGACAGCACGGAAGGCAAGCGCAGGGCACAAGCCATGGCAGAAGTGGGAGTAGAAGACATACTTGTTTAGAGGAGTTGGAGTGTTTGAGTGATGCAAATAGCAAAGAAATTTAGAAATGGGCTAAAAAGTCCAAATTGTCTAAAACTTAGCAAGGGTGCGAGCTTTTTAAAACACACAACCCTGCATTGTGAAGCTCTAAAGGACAAGCAGGAGTACTGATCTCTTGTTGAAGTGTCAGAAACATAACGAGAGAAAGGTTCAGATGACTGAAATATCTGTAAAGCGATGTCCGAATGTCAAGTACTCTCTCAGGAGACGTATATAACTGTCACAATCCTGATGGGAAGTAGACCTCTGGGCTTGATCCCAACATCGCACGCCTACCTGTCTAAAAGCGGAACCGTTGTAACCTTGTACTGAAAGATTAGACGCGTGCAGACCAGAAGTATTGGACCAACATGCCGGCAAAGAGAGACTGAGGACAGTCTACATTTGTGGTATGGGGGAGATGATAGGGCCCAAAATTGTTTGCACTTATAAAGTCGACAAGTAAGGCTATTAGTATCATTTCTAATAACCAAGTAAACAGTAATAAAGGATTAGAGTCGAGCTCCAAGATGGCTAATCAGAGTGAACTAGTCTAATGGATAATACACTATCAGTACAGAGGACTATGAGTACGGTCTATTATTAGTCCTATTCACCATGCCCGGTTACAACCTCGGTGTCTTAGTTCATAAGTAACCGTTGTAGTATGATATCATTAGTCCGGGGATCATCATTAATAGGAGAAGTAATTGTAAATTCGGGACTTGCACAACCCGATCCTAGTCAGGGGTACTTGGTGTTAACTACCGGAAGCAACGGGACCCCGTGAATAGCAACCGGGACAATCAGGAGGAGTAAATGACAGTGCCGCGCTGTTTTAAATAACAAAGCGCGCGGTCGGGACTTGATAAGAGTTTAGCCAGCTCTTTCAATATTTGATAAGTAACCAGTAAACGGCATAATTGGCACACATGGTGCACACACCAAGTTGTAGAGGACGCATCAGCATTGAATACAGATCCTTGGCGCGCGGGAGTGCAGTTCTGTGTAAAATTTACAATTCCGTATGATATTTAGTTTGTGTAAGGGGAACACCCTTACCGACTCCGTTTTCCATTTTCCGACAACATTCCCGACCATACGAACGTTCGGGAACGCTCCCCAGTCCTGATCCCTATTCCCGGCTGTAGTCACCGACTACTTTACCAACAACAACCCGAGTCGAACCCGACTCACCCACTCACTCACACCACACTCGCTACCACCCCGCTCCCTTTACCGACTCTTGTTAGACGTTTCCGAACGCGGACGCAGGCGCAGCTTGTCGGGATCACTGCGGCGCGCCCACGTGATCCTTTACCGACAACGCGTGCCCTCGTACCGTCCCGGGAACGTGTAGTTAATGTAGGAACATCATATATAGCCTGTACACCTGGCTGGAGGACCCTTAGAGAATTCTCTTAGGATCCCCTCCACCAGGTGAGTAGTACATATGTCGTACAAGTGAATACATCAGCTTAGGATCCCCTCCACCAGCTCCGAGTTAGAATTCCCGACCCCGACCTCCGTCACTCGGTAATCATCGTCGGACTCTGCACAACTCGGTAGCCCGGCGGAGTTGCCCTTACATTAGAATTCTCTCCCCAGAGAGAGGCCGTAGATTGCGCAAACGACGCGCGGAAGAATTCAGCGAAGGTACACCGCCGAAACAACCCCGCACCCGTTCCGCACAATCCTCCCCCTCACCCAACAAACATACCAACTGCAATCCGCCCGACAGGATGTCCGAACCCGACCGCTTCCGAGCGTTAGAAGAGGAACTCGGACGCATGCAGGAGGCTATGCACAAACAGTCGGAGGACTTCGCAAACCTCAACCACAACTTTCAAATGTTGATGGATCGTCTGGGACCCGCACCCGCAGCTACACCGCCGCCTGAGGCCGCACCCCAACCACAACAACCGAATGTAGCACCACCCCCGAACCCGACCGCATGGGCCCAAGCGACACCTTCCCCCACTCCCTCCAACACCGCTCCCGCCTTTCAGGCGGAAACCCGACTCAAACCTTCCTCTCTCCGACCCGCACTACCCCCAACCTGACGGATCTCGAACCAAAGGCCGCGCATTTATTCAAGCGTGCGAGCTTTACATCAAACTGGTACCGCACCAGTTCAAAGACCAACTAGCGGGAATCTGATGGGCGTTCACGTTCATGCAGACGGGAAGGGCCTACTACTTCGCCGACCGAGCGCTGAGGCACGAGGAATCCACGGGCCAACCGAAATATCTGGCCTGGGACACCTTCAAGGCGGATTTCGCCGCCAACTTCTATGTCCAAGGGGAGGCGCAGAAGGCCATGACGTGATTAGAAACTGTGTTGTATCATCAAGGGAACCGAACGGTAGACGAGTATACCGACGAATTCCGCGACCTGGTGGACAAGTCGGGATACAAGGAAGGCCTCACCATCGTGGTCAAGTATCGGAAGGGCCTCAACCCTGCTATCCAGTCCCAGATAGCGATGATGATGCACGGAAGACCCGGGGAGAATGACCCCGACGCATGGTACGCCGCCGCGATGCGCTGCGACGACAACCGCCTGGACAACGAAGCGTTCATGAGTACGCGGAACACTCGCAACCCAGCCCCTACGTACTCGGGTCTTTCCATGGCAAGGTTACCAACCAAACCCGCGCCCTGTGTGACGCCTCTCACAATTACGCCGCCACAAACCAATCCCGGCGCCGCTGACAGTTACGAGTCCGTGCGAGATGTGAGAACTAAGTGCGCGTTCTTATCTCGCAGGTCCTCTCCTAGAAAGTGAGGGGTGTTTTCTGTATCAAAAGGAGGGAGAAGATATCAGTGCACAGTTCGGAGTACGGAGAATTACCAAGGGGAGTGCGTAACACGTGCGAAGTAAGAGGTATGCTTAGTGACTAACAAACCAAACGAGTTGTGAGACTTCGACACTAAAAGACGCAAAGTGCGCAATGCGCAACTGAAATGCGGACTTAGAGGTTCGAGATTCTCCGCGCACAAAGTCGCGAGCTTAAGACGACAACGATTAAGGTGCTGCCCTGTAGTTCACGAACGAAACGTATACAGGCGTGCGCGAACTTCGTGTCAATAAGTCGGAGCAGTTGTGAACTTGTTGAGTATGCACAGAAGCGTTTGAGAGCGAAGTTTAGATGTAGAGAGGAGGGGAAAGTGTACTGATTCTCTAGTAGTAAAGTACAGAGGTTTTTATACTAACTACATGGAATCTAAATGGAGATGTAAGGTAAAATTTTCAAGTAGGAGAAAGGTGAGTTGAGATACAAACTACTAAATTAAGATAAACTCGCGCGACGGCGAACTAAGGAATACCTAAGAGATAAGGCGAGCGTGCCTAGAATGGAGATCACTAATTAACTGAACGCCGGGATGTCAATCCTTGATCGGAAACGGAGCAGGGTCGTTGAGACGGAAAGGACTTCCGCGACCGACTTGTGGAGTGGCGTTCCCGGGGTCCCCGAGACGGAACAGAGTTAAAGCGCGCAAAGTAGGTCAAGCCCAAAGATCCCGAAGTAAGAGAGAAGTTTGCGAAATAAGCGTGTATGAGAGTCGCGAAGTAAGATTGAGAATGAGAGATTGCGCGCGAAGTAAGCCGTGTGTAGATGCGCGCGAATGAGAGTAGGAAATGGGTATACTTGTGAACGCGAAATACGATTGAACGAGGAATAACATGCCTAGCGCCGAGCTAGGCTTGTCACCGCCGCCCCCCTTCATCCAGGGATTCCGATGGACATAGACGCGAGCCGAATGCGGGCAAAGCCTGTTCTCTGCTTCCGCTGCGGAGAACAAGGACACCTACGACGGGATTGCCCCCAAGGCTTTGACACAAGGTTCATGATGCGGGATGAGAAAGAGGAGTTTGTCCAGCAGGCCTTGGTGGACCTAGACGTGCACATCGCCCAAACCCAACTGGTCCCAACACAGGAGGAGGAAGCGGAAACTCAAGCAGAGGAAGCGGAAGAGGAGGCAGAGGATTTTCCGACTCGCAGCGGGTGAACAGTACGCCCCCGCTGACGAGCGGTAGTAGATACCATTGTTTAGATGTGGAGGAAATACACAATTGCCCCCCGCCATCTGAACCTACTACCGAAGTCGTACCCTCAAACCCGACAAGTCGGAAAACGCGGATTCCGCGTTGGGAGCGCAGGCTTCCGAAGGAATACACAGTCGCAGCGATCCCAGGGGCCAGATCGCTAGACTTAAAAGTAGAGCTCCAAACTACAGACACGGGAGAAATGTTCGGAGTGACAGGATTAGTGGACTCGGGCGCAACGGGGATGTTCATCCACAAGGATTACATTGAGAAACACCAGATTGCAACTCGGAAATTACAGCGGCCAGTCGCGGTATACAATGTTGACGGGACTCCGAACGAAGCGGGCTCTATCAGTGAAATAGCGGAACTGGTTCTATGCTACAAAGGTCATTCGGAATGAACCACCTTCGCGGTCACACACCTCGGGACGCACAACCTCATCCTAGGTTACACCTGGCTCAAGGAGCATAACCCGGAGATAGACTGGACAACGAATGAGGTGAAACTCAGTCAGTGTCCAGCCAAGTGTCGGGTATGCACTGAGGAAGTCAAGGCGGAAACTAGGGAGAAGCGGAAAATGGAAGCGCAAATCAATTCATGCCGAGCGGGACTCTTCCCGAACGCGGGTACCGACGAAGAGGAAGATACCGACTCGGAAAACCCAAACCCGCTTTCCGAACTCCTAGAAGAGGGTGACCGCATCTTTGCAGTGAGTCTACGGGACCCAAACCACGCGGAAAAGCAGACAAAGGGACCGGAAGAGATGTGTCGAGCAATCCCGAACATATCCCAGAGGCTAGCGGAAGCCTTCCATCGAAACTCCCAACCCGCCAAGTCGTTTCGCGAGACAGCGCCCACCTACATACACGAATTCAAGGATGTGTTCTCGAAAACATCCTTCGACGCACTTCCCGACAAGCGGTCTTGGGACCACGCCATTGAACTCATTCCCAAAGCCAAATCCCGATCGTGCAAGGTCTACCCCTTGTCGGTCACGGAACAGGAAGAGTTGGACAAGTTCCTCGAGGAGAACCTGTCGTCGGGACGCATCCGCCCCTCGAAATCCCCAATGGCCGCACCATTCTTCTTCATCAAGAAGAAGGATGGCTCCCTCCGACCCGTTCAAGATTACCAAGTACTGAACGGAATGACGATCAAGAACGCATACCCCCTTCCGCTGATTTCCGAGCTCAGCAACCAACTGCGCGGGGCCAAGTACTTTACCAAGCTGGACATCCGCTGGGGTTACAACAATGTGCGGATTAAGGAAGGAGACGAGTGGAAGGCGGCGTTCCGAACAAATCGAGGATTGTTCGAACCCCTGGTAATGTTCTTCGGACTCACGAACTCACCCGCTACGTTCCAAACGATGATGAACGAAATCTTTCAGGATCTCATCACCACCGGTGTAGTCTGCGTGTACATTGACGATATCCTCATCTACACAAAAACCCGAGCGGACCATCAACGGGTCACTCGGGAAGTCCTCAAACGTTGTCGGGAACACAAGTTATTCCTCAAACTTGACAAATGCGAGTTCGAACAAGAGCGGATCGAGTACCTGGGACTTATCATCTCAGCGGGAAAGACGGAAATGGACCCCATCAAGGTCAGCGGTATAGTGGACTGGCCAGCGCCAACCAACAAGAAGGAAGTACAATCGTTCCTAGGATTTACTAACTTCTACTGGCGCTTCATAGAGGGTTTCTCCCACCACGCCCGACCACTCTTTGACCTGACGCGGAAGGACGCGGCGTGGAAGTGGGACGAGGCGGAACAAGCGGCGTTTGAAGAGTTGAAGGCACGAGTGGCATCCCGACCGGTATTGATGTTCCCCGACGACGACCGCCCTTACCGCATCGAGGCCGACTCGTCGGATTTCGCAACTGGCGCAGTATTGTCCCAACTCAGTCGGGAAGACGAGAAGTGGCATCCGGTGGCCTTCATGTCCAAAAGTCTCAATGCGGTCGAGCGGAACTACGAGATCCACGACAAGGAGATGTTGGCTATCATTCGGGCATTGGAGGAATGGAGACACTTCCTAGAAGGAGCCCGACACCCATTCGAGGTATGGACTGACCACAAGAATTTAGAATACTTTCGGTCAGCCCAGAAACTCAACCGCCGACAAGCCCGCTGGTCTCTGTACCTCTCCCGCTTCGACTTCTCCTTACATCACAAACCCGGAAGGAGTATGGGTAAACCCGACGCTCTCTCGCGACGCGCTGACCATCCGGATGGAGCGGAAGACAATAAGGACATTGTCCTCCTCAAACCCGAGCTGTTCACGATACGCGCACTCGAAGGAATCAGGGCGGAAGGTGAGGAAAAGGACGTGATGAAGGACATTCGGCGCGGAAATCGAGGCGGACATTTGGAGGACTCGGTAGCAGAGGCGGCGAAGAAACTCCAACAGGGAAAAGGCAAGTCGGTCCACAGTGCAGAGTGGCGGGAGGAACAAGAGGTACTGTATTTCCGCGGTCGGATTTACGTTCCTAACTTCGCAGACCTCCGCCGATGCATTGTGGAACAACACCACGACACTCGAGTGGCGGGACACGCGGGGAGATGGAAAACGTTGGAATTGGTGTCCCGCAACTACTGGTGGCCTCAGATGTCGCGGTATATCAGTCAGTACTGTCGGACGTGCGACCTATGTCTCCGCACAAAGATACAGCGTCAATTACCGATCGGAGAGTTACACCCGCTGGAAATCCCGAACACCCGCTGGGAGACTATCAGCGTGGACTTCATCGGCGCACTCCCCAAATCGGAAGGATTTGACACGGTCATGGTAGTAGTCAAGTCGGTGGCGAAGCGGTCTCACTTCATACCCACCCACACCACCATTACCGCACTGGGAGCCGCCCGCCTGTACTTGAAGGAGGTTTGGAAACACCATGGACTACCGAACGCGGTGGTATCCGACCGAGGACCGCAATTCGTAGCGGAGTTCACGCAAGAACTTTACTGACTACTTGGGATTAAACTGACGTTGTCCACTGCCTACCACCCACAAACGGACGGGCAAACCGAGCGCATAAACCAAGAACTCGAGCAATACCTGCGGCTGTTCGTAAGCGAGAGGCAGAACAACTGGAACGAACTCCTACCGCTCGCCGAATTCCAGTACAACAACCATGTTCACGCCTCCACACAGCACACGCCCTTCTTCCTAGACATTGGCAGACACCCGCGCATGGGATTCGAACCTCAGACGGAACCTGCCCGACTAGAGACGGTCGGGGAATTCACGCAACGGATGGAATCCGCGCTAGAGGAGGCATGATTAGCACTAGCCAAGGCCAAGGAAGATATGATGCGGTACTACAATCGCCGACACCGACCAACGCCCGAATATCAGGTCGGTGATCTGATGTACCTAGACTCAACGGACATTCCCATCAGTCGGCCAACGCGGAAACTAGCCCACCGCTACATATGTAGGACCTTACCCGATCACAGAGCGGATAGGTACACACGCGTACCGACTGAAACTTCCAAGGTCCATGTCGCGCATCCACCCGGTGTTCCATGTGGTGAAACTACTTCCCGCGCCCGCCGACCCAATTCCCGGGAGATGCCCGACAACCGTCCCGCCGCCTGTGTTAGTAGACAGAGAGGAGGAATACGAAGTGGGAGATATACGGGATAGTCGGGTTAGCAGAGGAAAGTTGTACTACCTAGTATCCTGGAAGGGGTACGGGTACGAACACAACTCCTGGGAACCCACCAAGAATGTTCATGCAGATGAACTGGTCAGCGAGTTCCACAGGGCAAATCCTCAAGCGCCCCGGCGACTCCCGCGTGCCCAATTCAATTCTATCCCTTTCCGACCATTGCGCGAGGTTGCGCAATCCTAGAGGGGGGGTAATGTAAGGGGAACACCCTTACCGACTCCGTTTTCCATTTTCCGACAACATTCCCGACCATACGAACGTTCGGGAACGCTCCCCAGTCCTGATCCCTATTCCCGGCTGTAGTCACCGACTACTTTACCAACAACAACCCGAGTCGAACCCGACTCACCCACTCACTCACACCACACTCGCTACCACCCCGCTCCCTTTACCGACTCTTGTTAGACGTTTCCGAACGCGGACGCAGGCGCGGCTTGTCGGGATCACTGCGGCGCGCCCACGTGATCCTTTACCAACAACGCGTGCCCTCGTACCATCCTGGGAACGTGTAGTTAATGTAGGAACATCATATATAGCCTGTACACCTGGCTGGAGGACCCTTAGAGAATTCTCTTAGGATCCCCTCCACCAGGTGAGTAGTACATATGTCGTACAAGTGAATACATCAGCTTAGGATCCCCTCCACCAGCTCCGAGTTAGAATTCCCGACCCCGACCTCCATCACTCGGTAATCGTCGTCGGACTCTGCACAACTCGGTAACCCGGCGGAGTTGCCCTTACAGTTTGTACACTATAAATAGACTGTAGATGAGTAGCGCTAAGGCAAGGAATCTTGCCCCCACTTCGCACTACTATAGAGTATACAAATCACATTTGTTAAAACACTATTGCGTGCCCGAATTAAGGATCAGATTGCTTCAACGTGTCTTGATTGGAATTGATTGAAGAACCACAGAATTGAAGAAACTTAGTTCACTTGGAACTTAGTACCATATTGTCCGTTGGAATTACTAGGCACTTGGCCTTAGTGCACTTGGCACTGTATTGTTTGATAAGTCGCTTGGACTTATAGATCTGCTTGGGATCATTAATAATTGAACGTACACTTGGTACTCAGTCTATTGGATTGAGAGATATTATAAATATACCTAGCAGGTTTTCAAACCTGTGTTGAAGCTTTTGTCTAAATCAAACCCGTTGAGAGATCATTGGAAAGGGCTTTGGCTAGTACTATTCAAAGCTTAGTGCTTCTAAGCACTTGAACCCGAACTCAAAACAGGCGATTCCTACTGTTCGTGTGTTGATTGTTAGGTTTGGTGTGTGTGTGTGTAAGGGATTACATTTCATAGCATCAGCACAATTATAGCCCAGGAGCCCCCTTTCAACGGTTCGACCATTGTCGTGCAATAAAAAAAATGAATTTATAGGGCCAGGATGAAGAGAAGGCACTCACCATATGAAACAAAGGCACAAACCATGACAAGCGTGCGGTTGTTCAATAGAGGAATAGGAATGCATCCAGGTTAATACTGCAACAGCTTTGTTAGTTGAGATTAGAGCAATGCTGGATACATAAAAAAAAACAACATCAAACAGGTACGCACCCTACCTTTGGCTTGGCAGTGCTTGCCTTGACAGTGGTGGCAGCTTTTGTGCACTTGCAGGCTTCATTGTCCTTGTTGGTTGCTGAGGTGGCACACTTGCAACCACAGGTGGAAGATGGGGGCATCACATGGGTGTGGCTGCTCCTTGTCATTGGGCATTGGGCAGCTTCGGCAGCAGCAGCGGTGGTGGCAGCTTTGCAGGTTGACATTGTGATTTGGCAGAGTTTTTGCTGGGTTGCTGGGCCTTGGTGTGGTTGAGGTTGACGATGTGCCCATTGTTGATCGATGAGGTGGCTGATAAGTCACATGACAAAACACATGACCACAATGCATCTATTACATGTCCCTACAATGCTCCGGAATTCCTGTGGGCTCTGTCAGAATTTCAGTGTTCCGAAGCCGGGATTCCTGTGGAATTTCATTCCGCTCGGAATCCGAGCAGAATCTGTTCGGAATATTTGTCAATTTTTACAGCCATTTCCTATAACCTCTGCAGCCGAAATTCCGCTCAGAATCCGCTGGAAGATGTGGGGGAGTGTAAAGACCTCGAAATCGGAGCAATACGAAATTGTTCATTAGCGGCATCGCTACGACGCAGAATGAACAACTCCGTTTCCGAAGGATGTTTAAACGCTGTAAGCTACTGCGAGATGGCGCGCTATCGAGAATAGATCCGACTTGACGTTACACACTTCCATGTTTGACAGACCCATCCGTGGGGTAACGCCAAATTTAAACATGTCGTCAGCAATTCACTGATCCATCATCTCAAAAAACCCGTACCCGTAATGGTTCGCTTCACGGGAATGGCATATTAATGATACGAATAAACCTTGAAATAAAAAGTCACTCACAGCTATTGCGCTGAATCCTACCGATTGAGAAGAGTGCGAGAATGGCGAAGGATTGTATTTTGCATACGCACCTTGAAGAGTTTCGATTCACAAGTACTGCTAAATAGGTCGGGGATCAGCACGTTCCACGATTCACGACCCAATAGCAGCTGTGACGAATGGTAGTATCATTATATCCTGGGGTGTCAAGAATAACCTGCGCGGGATCGTAAGCCAACAAGGAAAAGAGAACAACGCGCTCGGCTTACCATGTGCCACATGACGTATACCAACCCTCCTTCCAAAATTTCGTAAATCACCTCAAATAATGCAAAGTACTCACAAACGCAGCTTCATTGTCAATCCTTAACGAGTCAAAAATCTCCGCAAACAACGTTAGCATTACTCCATATATCCCCTGTAAACGATGAGTGTACAGTGTACATCGAAATCGACCGCCCTCGTGAAAATACGCCAACAGTGCGAACGAGGATACAGATGTGTGGGGTGGAACTCCCTCAAACGTCAAGCTTAACCCTCGAATCATTACCAACGCCCCTCTCCTCAGTGTCGGAAGGGTGGGCCGTGATCGATTCTCTCTTCCAGAACACCCACGCCCCGAGAATATCCTTGTCCCAAAAACACACACATCAACGAAACGACTCAACATCACGACAAAAATACATTTCGTACCCTTTGTGTCCCAAAGCACAGCGCCGAGAACGTAGGCACTATAAGTTCAACAATGAAGCGTCGCTGGGTGTAGAGTGAGAAAAGACGTTACGGGATATCAGCACCATGCGCCACGCCGCCTCGAACGCCGGATTGCTGATGCTGCCGGTGATCGTGAGGCTATGAGAGTGAAGCGTTATGGGAGCCATAGTGGAAGTAACCGGGATCACTGACACCAGAGAGAGAGTGATTATAAAGCTGAACAAAGCCAGCCTGACGAGCGTCGACAGCGCGATGCGGGCGCGGGACTTGCTCAAGCGTTTGAAGAGAGTCCAATTTCGATGCAACAGGATACCCGTATAAACTGCGACGGGGTGAGCAGTCGTCGTTTGACCGCGAGGAAAAAGGCTTACTCTCGAGCGGAGTGATGGTCACGACACAAAGGAAAACAATGATGATGTTAACGAGGGACCTGGAAAATTGTGCGTTGGACTGGAATTGAGGGGAATGCGTGGGTACGAACGGTACTGGGTTTGTGATATGGCAATAGGAGTGACTGGTGTTGCGCTGGAGTTTTGACACGTCGTTCACCGACTAGTTACGTCAATCATCATCGGGAATGCGGGCAGATGTGTGTGGTAACTGACTAATATGGCCTCGCCAGCTATCATGAGTGCTAACGCCCAAGGAAAGAAGATGAGCTGGAAATTTTTGTGGTGAGAGGTGTCTGCGCCGGGGGGAGCCTCCGGATTACCGTTCTTGCTGTCTTGCGACCAGTCAAATTGCGTTTGGAGCTGGCTCTTGATAGCTTCAGATAAAACTAGATTGGTCGTTTACTGGGTGGGAATGTTTTGGAATATCAGAAGACGCACATCAAAAGCGAAACATGTGGTCGCAACAGCACACCTGTCCAGGTATCAATGATGGTTCCAAGGGTGACAAACGATGGGAGTACGCACAGAGGCGACGTCACGTAGATCAAGGTAGCTTGCAACATACACAGACCAAGTGGTGGGTTTGGACCAGTTTGGCGACCGATGAGGAGGAGATAGGATATGGAGTACAATAACCAAGACATCAAAACTCCAAACCACGCCCTGGAGCGTTTGACGCGGGGCGAGAGCAGGGCAGGCACAAGTACGGCAACGATGGAAAAGAAACCCAGAGCAGCCAAGACGTTAAAGAATGTGATGAGGTCGCGTTCAACGCGGGTGGAAAGAACGGGTGACATGGCCAAACTAAACGAAGCAGAAAGGCAAACCGGAGTGTCCGTGAGTATGGGACCATTATATATACCCGCAGCCGGTTTCTAAAAAACAAGAAGTACACGGACGGGGAAGGGTCCGATCAAGGAACTACGGTGATTATCATGATATGGGGTTCAAAGGCGTGCTAGTTCGGGCCCGAAGTGCTGTTATCGCAGGTGTGATATGAGGCACTGTAATTCTGCATTTGTTTCTGTATGTCGTCTTTGAGGCCGAGTCAACGATGGCAGGTATGGGATCAGATGGGATGATATTTAAGAACAAAAGTGGGTTGAACGTTGGGCTATGTCAAGAGTGACGCGCGTGAGCACGATGCTATCCGAGTTCCGACCCCGGGTGACGTCACACAGCCACCTCTTGTTGTTTATGTTCTGAATTTGTCTCCCAGAAAGCTCCAAAACATGAATTTCCGGAGCTTCATCGCTCCTGCTCTCGCATTCAGAACCGTCCCAAACTCAATCCTCCTGGTCCTCGCATATGTCGCCATCATCGCCTCCGTGCTCCTCACCAACGAACTACCCCCAGTGGGCAAGGCAGACAACCTCGGCCTGAATATCAGTGAAGCCTGGGACGACCTCCACATCATTGCCGCGAGGCCGCACCCGTACAACTCTCATGCGAACGACGTCGTGCGCAAGCACATCCTTACCCGACTTCACGCGATTCCTGGTGTCGAGATAGTCAACGACCTGCTCTCGAACGGCTCGTGGGCAAGTCCAACGTACTCGACGTACTATGAGGGTACCAACTTGCTCGTCAAAATCGATGGGACCGATCCAGACCTCGACGGGGTCCTATTTTCAGCTCATTACGACTCGGTGTCGACCGCATCTGGTGCAACGGATGACGGGATGGGCGTCGTTACTCTTTTGCAGCTGATTCAGTACTTTTCAAAAAATAGAGGGAAACGGACAGCTATATTCAACATAAACAACGGGGAGGAGGACGGGCTGAATGGAGCCCATGCGTGCGTCTCGCTTAGCTATCTACTGCGTACAGCCAACTCACCAGCCCCAGGTTCATGCAGCACCCCTGGTCCAACCTCACATCCACGTTCCTCAACCTCGAGGGCGCCTCTTCCGGGGGGTATGTCTCATTTCACTTATACACAACTCACATCTAACATTTCCCAGCCGTCCCCTCCTCTTCCGCTCGACCTCCCGCAAGCCCCTCTCGGCTTTCCACGTCAAGCACCCGCACGCCAACGTCCTCTCCGCCGATGCCTTTGCGCGGGGGCTCGTCCGCTCGGGGACTGACTACTCCGTGTACGCGCCGCAGATGCAGGGCCTCGACCTCGCGTTCTACACGGGGCGCAGCCGGTACCACACGAAGTTCGACGCGATCCCGCACCTCGAAGGTGGCCGCCGCGCGTTATGGGCCATGATGGAGTCCGCATGGGGCGCGGGGCGCGCGTTGCTGGACGCACCGGACGGCGGGAGCGGTGGGGACGCGGTGTACTTTGATTTGTTCGCGGCGGCGCTGGTGGTGTTCTCGCAAACGGCCATGAGGATATTCGATATCGTCTTCCTTGCCATTGTGCCCGTGCTGGTCATTGCCGAGCGTATCGTGCAGCGGCGGCATATCGCTGCCTGGGATTGGACATGGACGCGCTTCTGGGCCGCGCTAGTCCTCACTGTGGGTGTACAGGCGGGGCTCGTAGCGGCTTATGCGTGGCTGAACCCGTACATCGGGTATTCCGCCCCTTATCTCGTCATGCTGTCGTTTTTCGCCATCTCTTACCTCACGATCTTTTCCCCCCTGGTCCTCCTCGGCCACGCTCATGCGCAAAAGCAAACCGTGCTACTACAGACCCTCATCTTGGCGTACATTCTAATGCTTCTTAAAACGATACTATTATCACACGTGGGGGGTACGTACCCGGTATCAGCACTTGCTGCGTGCGTGTTCCTAGGTTGGGCGGTTGGGGCCGTCGAAGGCCTCCTGGCGACTCGCAATGCAGAAAATGAACACGGCGAGGTGGAGGGCGAGCGGAGACTCGTCCGGGGTGTCCGCTACGACGCAGTCGAAGGTGCGGAGGCCGAGGCACAGGGCGAGGAGGTCCAGACGGAGCCCACGGAGATTACGCCGCTTATCCAGCAACGGCGCGCGCAGGACGGGAACGATGGCGCCTCCAAGGACGACGCGAGCGAGGGCGGCGCGATTGGGTGGTGGATCGTCCAGATGCTGCTGGTGGTCCCCTTGCCCGTGATCTTGGTGTCGCATGTTGGGATCGTGTTCGTTGGCGCGATGGCGCAGACCTTGGGAGATGGCGGGGGGGTTGTCGTCCGTAAGTCTTCCACCTCTTTTTTCTTGCGTCGAGAAAACTAATCAATGGGACAGTTTATGCACCGCTCGCGGCCCTTACACTCCTCCTCCTCCTCCCGGCCGCCCCGTTTATTCACAAGGCCCACAACGGCATCGCGTACCTCATGGCGCTGGTGTTCGTTCTGACAGTCGTATACACCTCGGGGCTGCTGACGTTTAGGTCCGACACCGGGTTGGGATTCCCGTTCTCCCAGGACGCGCCAGTCAAGGTCTACTTTCAGCAGCGCGTCGAGATCCTGCCTCCGGCCGCCTCCAATTCCACAGCGGGCGCGAACGTGAGCATCTCGACGCATCTAATGGGGGTGCCGTACTACCTCGACCGGTTCATCGTCCCGGCGCTGCCCTCCGCGACGACGACGGCGCGTGTGGTGTGCAAGCCGGAGGAGGGCGCGAGGAAGGGGCTGATGGCGTGCTCGTGGGCGTCGGGTCGCGGGATGCGGCCGGTGCCCGGGTGCGACGCCCGTATTATGGGTGAACGCGAGGGTACGGTCAATACGAAAGAGGGCGCGAACTCGACGACCGTGCCGAAGAACCCGTGGTTCAGCGGGAGCGTCACGCGGCTCTCGCGCCGGACGGCGCGCATCGTGCTCCGTGGGGCGAATACGCGCGCGTGCCGTTTGTATTTTGACGGTGCGAAGGTGGGGAGGTATACTGTGCATGGATCGGGTAATGGTGGCGGTGGTGGTGGCGCGGGTGATTTCACGCGGGGGGGCGTGGCGGCGGCGGCGGTGGGGCTGGAGGAGGTACGGCTGTGGAGCCGGACGTGGGGGCGTGCGTTTGTGGTGGATGTTGAGTTTGAGGAGGATGTGCGGCAGATGCGGGGAAGGCTTGCGTGTGAGTGGGCGGAGTATGAGAGTGGGCGGGTTGGGGGTGGGGGTGGAGGGAAGATTCCTGCGCTGGAGGAGGCGCTGAGGTTCTTGCCGCGGTGGGCGGCTGTAACGAAGGCTGCGGATGGGCTGGTGGAGGTGTGGAGTGCGTGGGAGCTGTGAAGGTGTTTCGGGGGGGTGGGGGAGTGATTTTTGTGATTGTGATTTCCGAGTTTTTTTTTTTCTTGCGGTTGTGTTCTGCTTTTGCTTGATTTGATTTGATTTTTTGATTGATTGATTGACTGTGTTCGTGCTGTTGTGGCTGTTTGTTGGACTTGACTATGTGTACGTGGTATCTAGTTTATGTGTTTGTATTTTTAATATTGCCATTGCCTCCCTCCCTAAGATGTGATTACTGTTGGTTGGAAGTTGGGCTTTAGGCCCAGTGAAAACCGGCTCTGAGCTGATATGAGCGAATCCGAGCTGATCTGCCTGAGAATGCGATCAGCCGACCTTTCGCAGCTCAAATATGAGTTTGTGTTCACTTGATAGATTATCGCAAACCTTATCTCGTGTTCGTTGATCTCATCGCTTATATGCCCCGGGTGCCTTGTCCATGTCCAAGGTGCAATGGTGCTCTTGTTGCGCCACGCACTCTACGAACTCACACTCGCGCCTCCCGTATTGCAAATTCGACCATCCCCTCGTTTGCTGCTTGGTCATCCCACCATGACAACCAGTCTACCACACAACAGTCTTCAAACGGCTCAGTCAATTCTGATTCTGAGGATGCCCGCAGCAGTACGGGTGATCCTAGCGGCCGTGGTGGTTACTCTAGACCTTTGAAGAGGCTTCGATCTACAATCATACGTTTCTAGATCAATACTCTTGTCATTGCCAGCATTTTTGTATCAGAGGTACTTTATTCATCGCCAATGTATCAAATTGGGTGAATCTACCATGGCAGCTTTAAATGAGAGAAATTCATACCAAAATCCCCTCGCCACTTCCCACCATCTTCCTGAGCATGATAATCAACACCAGGATGACCTGAACAGAGTTGTAACGGACAGTCTCAATGAACAACCCCCCTTTTGTGATGTTCCCCATGAAAAATCACCATTGACCTGACAATATCAATGACGAGGATCCTGAGTACTTTGATCCAGGTAGCCTCGAAGACCGTGAGCAGAGGGAGACTACTCAAGAGGCCGAATTGCGCAACTATGCAGCAATCCTTCAGGCGCTCAGTTGGTCTGAACCACCGACATGCAGTCATGATGATGAGGAAATCGCAGACAACCAGCCAGTTGTCGCGTCCCATATTGAAAGCATAAAAATAACGCAGGAGTTTATCAAGGAGATACGCACTGCGACATTTGACAATGGGAACCTGGATGAGGGTGTCATCAATCAGCTTCGTAACCCTCCTGAAGAATCGACCGCCATTTCTAATCCCGATATTCAACTCTCTCTCGATATCTTTTTGGCACTGACAAATGCATTTGAAGAGACATACAATGCTTGTTGCAAAGCCATTCTGCATCGTTACCCTGATTCTGGGCTTCTCTCTTACTACATTGTAAAAAAGCTGGTTGTGGAAATCACTGGAGTTGTGGCAGTTTATGATGATATGTGCATCAACTCATGTCATGCATTCACAGGCCCGTTCACACCTAGAATCTTGTATCATCTGTGGAGAGGCTCGATACGATGCAGCGCAGCTTGCAGCTACCATGAGGAAGACCCCCTGTCAGCAATTTTGCACCATTCTTCTTGGTCCACAACTTCAGGCACTGCGCCGATCACACACCAGAGCAATGGGCATGCGTTACCTTGACCACAAAATGAAAGAGGTGGCAGAGATGCTCAACAATCTTCAAATGGGTGATGATCATGATGTTGTTTATGATGATATTTTATCTGGCAGTGAAATGGAGGAGCTTGCAGAGCGCATCAAAATTACCAGCAACGACACCATTGTATCCTCCTCTCTTGATGGAGCACAGCTTTACCAAAACAAGAAATCTGATACATGGATCTCAATTTGGATTCTCGATAACTTTTCTCCCAACCACCATTATAAGAAGAAGTGTGTACTTCCCGGCACTATCATTCCTGGACCAAACAAACCAAAACACACTGATTCTTTCCTCTTTCAAGGCATTCATCATTTTTCTGCCCTCCAGCGTGAAAATGGTGGTGCTGGACTTTCTGTTTGGGATGCAGTGGCATCCAAAACCATCCAATCTTGTATCATTTTTGCTCTATCAATGGCAGATGCGCTCGGAATGATGGAGAGTGATGGATGGGTTGGTCACCATGGCGCACATGGTTGTTGACTTGGCTGTCCGATGAAGGGGAGGCACAAGCCATGCTCTGGGCATTATTTCGCAGTGCACTTGAGGCCAAATAACTACACTGTTGCAGACTGCGACCATCCCGATATTGATATACGCAATCTTGAAACCCTCTCATGTGATGACTACCAACACAATCTTGCTAAAGTTGTCGCTTCAGTTGATTACGAGTTCTTTAGTTTACTAAAGACAAGTTCTTTATCAACCCAGTTTTCAGGCAGAAAGGTGATCCATTCATTCATTGATTCATATTTCAACACCGCGGGAAAATATTTCCATAATGGGATTTTTCTTCTCTTATGGCTTTTTACAGCATTTCTCCACAAATACAAAGTATTGTGACATAATTTACATGTATTTGGGATGCTTACATAATGCCTTTGATGATGCCATCAAAATTGCATATCTAATATTTCAAAGCGTTGCGTTTCAAAATTTATTTTGTGATTTTCTCCATAACCAGTAAAGCTATTACCTTTGTTTTTATATGTTTGGAATGTACAAACATGGCTCTACAATTTGCTTGTTGAGCATATTTTTCCCACGGTCTATTTTGAGTGAAATATCAGAAATGTCCAGATTCAGCTAGTTTTGAAGGTCTGTGTGTTATGCCAGGGGTGAACAAACATCTTATAACAACAATGACCCTGACCAAACATGACCCTTGTGGGAAATTACACTAAACATTGGAATAATCAACAACTA
Source organism: Collybia mongolica (assembly GCA_013420905.1). Taxonomy (NCBI): domain Eukaryota; kingdom Fungi; phylum Basidiomycota; class Agaricomycetes; order Agaricales; family Clitocybaceae; genus Collybia; species Collybia mongolica. The sequence goes on from JAAXNY010000004.1 coordinate 4,098,039, forward strand.
CACTATATTTACCTGAAATACAAATTAGATTGATTTCTCTATTTATTGACACATGTCACATGATCTATTCCACCACATAAGTATACCAAATACATGACAACAATCTGAATGCTTATTTAGTGTACATGATCCTGGGAAAAGTTAGTTCTGATGGTTTTTGTGTTTTCTCCATAACCAGGCAAGCTATGGCATTGGGCTTTGTGCACAGGCATTGCTTGTTTACTTTGTAACATTTTTCCATGGTCACATGACCTCCATAAACTATCATCTACATTGATTCTAGTCATTTTTACAACTTGCTGAAGGTGGAATGGACTTATTTCTCCTAAGAAAAGAAATAAAGAACGAGTACCTGCCACACAGTGTGTTGGCCCACTCCACCCAAGTAAAACTATGAGAACCTTCAGAATCAGGGTGAGCCATGAACGTACAACAAGCTCAACACTTTCAAGCATTTCTTTCTGGAGATCAAGGGACCAATGATGGACAAAGTATTTTTTTTTGTCTCAGGTCAAGGACTAGATAAAGCACAGATATGAGTATCATTAACAAACAGTTATAATCACATATGCATGGCTATATTGTATGCATCAGAGTTGCCTGTTTTCTCGTAGTACTTGTCAATCTTTGCAGCAGCAGCATTGAGGGCAGACATGAAGAACTCATAACAAGGGTTCTTGGCTCATGATGTCCACGCTCTGTGAAGGGCTTCCAATGCAGGTATGGCGAGGTGAAGAGTGGAACACATGTCAGATGAAAAAGCTTGCTGTGCCTTCTCAGCACACTAGAGAAATATATGAGTTGTGGTTTGAAGAAAGCAGTACAATTCTTACCGCAAGCAAACTTGTGAAACAATCAATGCATGCCCACTGTTACGGTTGTTTAGGCCTTATCCTCTAGATCAGTCTGGTTTGTCGTTCGTTCACTATAGACTGTTGACTTCGTAAGTCTAACGTCCAATGACTCCCTCAATAGGGCTAAAGTCAGATCATTAAATCAGAGATGCACTACTCCCTTCGTAAGGCAAGTAGGATTGAGCTTTGCGTCAAGAGATAAGAGTGAATAAGGTTGATTCAGCTAGGTCAAGCTAAAGAACTAGCTAAGCTAAACTATCTGTATATATATGTAAGAGTCCGATAAGCGTGGTTTATGCTATTTGTTATAGATAAAGGAATGAGTAAGCTAAAATGAGAATGAGTAAGTGTAATACAAAAGATGAATAAGCATGGGAAAGGAAATGCATATATGGGTCTTTGAAAGATAAGAGTCAATAAGTATCAGGTAATCAGTAGTATGTAAGAAAAGAAATGATAAGGGCACGTGAGTAGGGAATTTGTAACACCCACTCAGTTTCTGTAAGGATAAGTTTATCAAGCTTCATCCGCTTTGCGAGCATCACCTCTTCCCGTGCTATTTCATAGACAAATGTATCAACATGCTGTATGGGAGTATTCAGATGGCTGTGTTGAGTGTGATGAAGACAGCACATACCTTTTGCAATGAGTATGCTCTATGAAGCATCATATACTTTGATGACCACTGAACCTTCATGTCAAGAATAAGCTGTTTTGTTTTACTATCACCATTGGCACGTAGTTGTATATTCTTGAACATTTCCTTGCACTTTGCAGACAAACATTCCTAAAGATTAGTTGGGATCAACACTTGAAACAATTCATAAAAGAAATACTAACCTTTATGGCGATTGCACATACAAGACCTACTTCATCTCAATTGAAGGCCGCTGTATTGGGGATGTGTTTGTCTGGCTTTGCTGGATTATAATGGGGCAATTTGCTATGTGTACTGATAAGCATCTGTGTAGCAAGATTTATAATATGGGCGAGACAGCTAGACAATTGAAGTGTTTGGTATTGAATAAACAAATAGGATGTGTTCCCCACTTAATGCGTCGTTCCTTTGGATCCCAGTCAATCCCATAGTTTACCTTGAGTAGGTGGGCAAATTCAATAAGCTTTGTGCCGTTATTAACAGTGTTATCACAAGTCACATATCCGATCTGAATATAGTGTTAGTAACAATATAGAATATATGGTAAGCAGTCCTACATGTTTTGCAATACCCAAATGGTCAACAATTTTGAATAGCGCCTGTCCAAGACGGACACCATGATGTGCATTATTGAGTTGCATAAATCCAAACAAAGCTTCCTGTATCTCCCAGACTCCAGGCAAAGTTTCCTCCACCCAATGTCCTGTCACAGCAAGGTAACCATCAGCATTTTTGGCCTGCCATGCATCATCAGTGAGATTGATGTCTCTGGTAACCACAGAGCTCTTGAACATGCATCAGTCATGACACAGATAGAGGAGTTAACAAACATACATTGAGCCGCTTACGAAGGAGGGTTAGTTGATCTTGAAATGTCTTAATAATCTCATCCCACGTTGATTTATGGCCTGGTATCTTCACCCCATTGGTAGCATGCACAGCAATAGCAATCATGCATTGAAATTTTGGATGATCAAATGCAGCAATTGGCTATGGTGTGATTATAGGTAAAACATATATACATGAACCACAAGTACATACCTGATCAGTTGCAATCAACCATTCAATCGCGGCCTCCCAAAATAAGGTGTCTGTATATGGAACAAATTTCTCCTTGATGGGCGGCTCTTTGAGGTGTGGATCAAGCATTGATTGTGAGGCTACCTGTTCCACTCGCTTCCTCTCCTGGATGTCTTTTGGAAGCTTTGATGTGAAGCTGTGTTTCTTTGCCCACTTGTGATAAGGTTTCTAGAGATAATATAAGACATTCCGAATTTTGTACTCTCAGAGGGGAGACTCACATAATGGTTCACTGATATATGCCGTCTGCATGTTGTGGCCTCAGCCACAATATGGGTGGTACCACTGGTGTGAATATTTAAGTCCCTAATCATGTGCTTTGTTGCGAAAAAACTTATGGGCATTTTTTGCATGTTCTATACAGTTTAGGTTTACCGTTGACCTCCCACTGGTACAGGGCAGTAAAGAATTCCCCCACGTCAGCAGTGGCTGCAGGCTTATTAACACCCGCTGCTTTTGCTTCGGTAACCCCAATATCTGCAAGCATTCCGTCAGGTCCAAGTTTGGTTGGGTCAGACGTAGCTGCTTTTTTCTTGCCTAAAGGTTTAAGAATCAGGTTAAGAAGGAGGTTGAATGTTTGAATAATACTAACCTTTTGTTCGTTTGGTGGGCAGCCTGTGCTTTGGGTCCTGGGATGTGCCAGAGTTGGAGTTGTCATCATCCAAAGATGAGTCAATTATGATTGTTGAAGTACCTGCACCACGCAAGAAGTTATGTATGCATGCTGCTACATGTGAGATTATGGAGAGTACTTACAACTCACTTGATGAGGTTCTGCCTTGCCATCATCCATCTCCAGAGGAGGGGAACTCAATGGCACCCCCCCAATGGCCTGTGAGAAATGGTCGGCTGTTTCATCCCCTCCTGAGCCTGCCCGGTCATGGTGTCCTGCAATCAAGTTAGCATTTGTATGTTTTGCAGGTGGAAACTGACCTCTGGTCTCAGTTCCTGGATTCTCCCCCTCTTCTTGCCTTGGCCCCTCGGAAGAAGTAGTTGCTAGTCAAGAAACATAAATAATTGAAGGTTTGGGCAGTATGAATTTACCAACCTAGTTTTTTTACCAGTGGAGCCTCATCATCCAACTCAGAAGTCGGATGAGCGGCACATTTCAATGATGTTTGTGGAGTTGGAACGGTGTTACAAGCAGTATGTTCATTTGTTGACAACTTTGCTAGCTCAGCGATGGCTGCAGCGCGTGCAGTGGCTTCTTTTTGGCATTGTTCTTGTGCTTGTTTCTGATGGAGGGAAAGTCCAGGTGTTGCGGTGTTCACCTCATCAAGGACTTTGGTAGACACCCTACACTTGCATGATTCTGACATTGATGCCAAGTTCTGTCACTGTCAGTGTCAGGAAACAAAGCACAGGTTTGCATTCTGGCTTCCTGACAGATCAGTGGTCCTGTTAGTGTGGGTGGCAGAATTGTTTTCGGAAATTTTCTGCCATTCTGCTGGCAGAACAGCAACTGCTGGGTGTGGCAGAATTGGGCAGAAAGATTTGGGGGGCAGACATGAATGTTATGCATTCGAGGGCCACTATACAACCAATTACAGCCTCCCTACAGCTAAAATGTCCCAATCATCATCATCTGCTGTTCCAATGACATCCATATCCTCCACAACCAGGGTTGGAACCTTGCCATTATCAACTTTAGCAAGTTCTTCAAAGTCATAAACATTCCCATCAAGAATCCCCTCTCCCAGTACAAACCCCTCTTGTAATGCATCACCCTCACCCTCTCTTTCAGCCTCGATGGTTTTGTCCAACTTGTTGAAGGCAGTATCAAATTTGTCAAGGGAAATGTCTTCTGGTCTGGCCAAAACATCCTTGTCATTGTCAGCTGTCGAGAAGGGTGGCTTCCACACAAATGTCTTGTCAAGGTCATTTACGAGGTCCACATTGATACCGGATTGATCTCATGTATGCATGTGGGCATGGCAATGATGAGTAGTTTTCCCAGCCAAGTGATCTTGTTCATAGAGATGTCAGCAGTAGTTAGCACAAAGTTTTCCAAGAGTCTTGAATGTTGAAACTGAGAGATTACACCATTTGCAGGTTTGTGTGCCACCAAGAGCAGAAAACAGTTGTTCAACTTCACCTGCATGAGGAACAATCGACAAGATTCTGATTGCAAGCTTCTTCAATGGATGAATGTCCGCGTTCATGGCAAGATGTCACCACCAATGAAGACCATCATTCCCACCCCTGGTAAATGGTGCTTTGCTCTGATAATACTGCTTGACGTCTGCTGCAAGCCGTGTTGCCTGGTCTTTGCTCCACCTCCATTGCTTTGCAAGGCCAAGAGCAGTGTTGACCATAAATTGAAGTGACTGGCCTTTTGCTGCTTCATTGATGGCGAGTTTTTGACATAGGGGGTGAAGAAAAAGGGTAAGGGAGTGGATATTGGTGTTCATTGAATGGAAGCGACGGTTGAAAACAGTCTGTGCATGCCACAAGAATGCTGTGCCATCCCCCTCTTCCATAGCTACATGAAGCATCGCTTGTGCACAACGGATAAGTTCCAGCATGGAATCAGCCAGCATTGCATCTCGGGATTCAACATTCCCGATGGCGTCGACCAGAGGTTTGATTACCCTAATCAGTTGATTCAGGCAAGGCCAGAACTCTCGGTCATGAAGCACAGTCTCCACAACATCTGCAGCAACAGGAGATAAGCCATTTACTTTCTTCTGTGCATCTGGTCAAAGGCAGGTGTGTGAAAGTGGTGTCCTGGACCATGTTTAAGCATTACAAGTACATTTGTTCAATCAATCTACATGCCTGTTTGACTGTACACTCTGGGCTTGTAATGAGAGCGCATAAAATCTTGTCTTGCAATTCTTCTTTAAACCTCAGTTGACATGGGATTTCTTGGCATCTTCCTTCAGCTGACCACCTCAATAGTGGGAGCTATTGAAAAAGGTGACAATGTGATTTGCTTGCTTGATGATTTGCTTCATCGAAGGAAAGGCGCAGATTTTGCCAATGATTGTATTCATCTGATGCAGAAAGCATGCAAATGCCTGTGACAAAATGAAATGAGAGGCACTAATATTGGAACGGCACAATTCTTCCTACCAGGATCCAAAAATACTTTTCCTGGAACTTGGATCGAAAAGCCTGCATGACCAACAGATTGTCAGTTGTCACAGCAATGAAGTTCTGTCCATCTTCCAGTTGCATTGTCTTCATTGCATCTTGTGCAGCTGTCATGATATTGTCAGCCATCCCACAAGTACCAGTCATGTCTGTCAGGCTCAGAATGGAAGGATATTGCCCAACTTTGGCTGCAACACATCCATAGAGACTTCATTTGAGGATGTCCTCCCATCCATCAATCATCAGAGTCAGCATTTTCCTGTTCTTCATGTACTCAATCTCCTCTAACTCCACTCTTGCTGCTTCAGCATCCATTATCGAGTGTGATAAGACATAGCAGCTGGGAGTCTCATACAACGGGCGAAGCTCATGAAGGAAATCCCGGAAAAACCAGTTCTCGGCAATGGAAAATGCAACATTGGCATGAACCACAAACCTGATCTATTCATGAGCTTGCCGCCAGAAGGGCATTCAGGGTGGAATGACAGACCAGAACAGTTTCATATTTGCCCGCTTTTGTTGCTCTTCTGGAAGTGGGTAATCAACCATCCCTGCCAGTGTTCCGGACCTTCGTTTCTTGATGGGGACACATTTTGCATCACCTGTCATTACATTACTCAATGGTGAGAAACAAGAACTTCTGTAAGTACAAACTTGTTGATCCAGCAGTCATGAATAATGACTCTGCCGCATTTTTGCCTGCCAAAAAAATTAAGGCTTGTTTACGGATATCTGAGGATGCATTGGGGCATTTCTTGGGATTGGTGAGATGCTTGATGTGGTTATTGTCACGATTCTGAATGCAATCACTGTTGGGACCACAGTGGTTACACTGCAGCCAGTATTGCCCAGATTTATCATTCTTTTTCTCAATAACCGTGAAGTTGTCAGTGACAATAGCAGGCTGCTTTCGACCAGACATAGAGGGCAGAATTGGTAGAGGATTTATTCAACTTTTTTTTTTAAAATTGTCATATGATAGGGGCGGTCAGGCACAGCTACATTATTTTCTGCTGAATTCTGCCAGCACCCTCTTGGCAGTAGCCAGGCTACTGCCAGCAGTTGGCAGAATTCGGCAGAATGGCAGCATTCTGCCAACAACATTAGGTCCTGTACAGTTCCAAAAAAAAATAAACTCCATAGTATTATGTAAAGTTTAATGATTATTTGCAAAATAATCCAAGGAAAGCCGGGGCTTTCTGGCCTGGCTTTGGCTTTTGTTGAGCTCAGGCCGGGCCAAAGCCCCCACAGGCCAACGGGTTTGGCTTGGCTTGGCCCGGCCTATTCTTGGCCCGGCTTCTTGGCTTTTTGGCTTTGGGCCAAAGCCTGCACATCACTAGTTCCCATTGTCAAATGTCGCAGTGCGTATCTCCTTGATAAACTCCTGCATTATTTTTATGCTTTCAATACGGGACGCAACAACTGGCTGGTTGTCTGCGATTTCCTCATCATCATGACTGCATGTTGGCGGTTCAGACCAACTGAGCGCCTGAAGGATTGCTGCATAGTTGCGCAATTCGGCCTCTTGAGCGGTCTCCCTCTGCTCACGGTCTTCGAGGCTACCTGGATCAAAGTACTCAGGATCCTCGTCATTGATATTGTCAGGTCAATGGTGATTTTCATGGGGAACATCACAAAAGGGGGGTTGTTCATTGAGACTGTCCGTTACAACTCTGTTCAGGTCATCCTGGTGTTGATTATCATGCTCAGGAAGATGGTGGGAAGTGGCGAGGGGATTTTGGTATGAATTTCTCTCATTTAAAGCTGCCATGGTAGATTCACCCTATTTGATACATTGGCGATGAATAAAGTACCTCTGATACAAAAATGCTGGCAATGACAAGAGTATTGATCTAGAAACGTATGATTGTAGATCGAAGCCTCTTCAAAGGTCTAGAGTAACCACCACGGCCGCTAGGATCACCCGTACTGCTGTGGGAATCCTCAGAATCAGAATTGACTGAGCCGTTTGAAGACTGTTGTGTGGTAGACTGGTTGTCATGGTGGGATGACCAAGCAGCAAACGAGGGGATGGTCGAATTCGCAATACGGGAGGCGCGAGTGTGAGTTCGTAGAGTGCGTGGCGCAACAAGAGCACCATTGCACCTTGGACATGGACAAGGCACCCGGGGCATATAAGCGATGAGATCAACGAACACGAGATAAGGTTTGCGATAATCTATCAAGTGAACACAAACTCATATTTGAGCTGCGAAAGGTCGGCTGATCGCATTCTCAGGCAGATCAGCTCGGATTCGCTCATATCAGCTCAGAGCCGGTTTTCACTGGGACCTAGGCTTGACTCTTAGCGCGCGGCCGACATGTTGGGCGCCATTGATTAAAGTCCACCAGGGGTCGAAGAGCGTGTCAAATGGAAGGCGGGTCAGATCGTCTAGTATATGGGTTGTATTGAGATAGGTTTGATATGTGTGTATAACAGGAGGCCAAGATGAGTACACGTACCCATATTACGAACACGGTCCTAGATCCCCGTCGTACGATACGGCGCCCAAACCTAAGTATTTGTATTCGAGCCGATTGCGGTTGAACTGGGTCGTCGGGGGGTCGCGTTCACCGGATAATGAGCTTGAACGGAGATACGACGTACTGGGGGGGCCTGAGGACGGTCTTTCCCCGTAAGAAGCATTGCACAAAAAAAAAAAAACATATCTGGGGCCATTCATTGCCCATTGAGTAGCGGAAGGTCGTGTCGTGTCAGTGTCCCCGATTTGTCGGTTCGCCTCTTACTATAAACTTACGTCTTAAGTTGGGGCTGTAGCGGATGCGGGTGATACATTTAAAGTCGATGTCCACAAGTGTAAACCTGGGGGGTTTGGTTAATGTGACGAATCTGCGGCAATCTGACACGTCCTATTGCCTCGGCCGACTGGATCTTTATCCACTTGTGCAACTCCTCTGGTGACCAGGCTGTGGCTATCAATGACAAGTACGACCATTGCTAGGACTTTATATTTCTTGGATAACATGAGCGTAATGTGGGAGGCGACTGGCGATATATATTAACATTGGGGGCGATTTCTCGTGGGATGAAAGACGATATGACCATGAATAAATGGGTTAATCTAAGCACTGTGAGAAATTTAAACCATTGAGACTCGAGAGAGCGGACCTAGAGGACCCCTTTTTAATCTTTAAAATAGGATAATATAATGCTTAATGATACAGATGCGATCCATAAAGAAAGATAACACCAAAGCGTCAATACAAAGGTAAGCAAATGGTAATAGGTCAACCACGCGCACCCACACCAGCCATCATTGGCCTTCGTTCATAACTGGTGGCGAAGGCTGGGTCTTGACAGGCTCAGCCAGAACAGGTCCTGCCAAAACGGGTCCAGGGAGGGCCAGTGTCGGGCCGTCGGCGAGCTTCTTTTTCCGCCCGTTTCCAGTGCCCACACCCGTCATGCCTTTCTTCTTCTTTGGGGCCATCGCGACGTCGGTGCCCATGCCTCCGCCCGCCGCAACTGCAGCCTTCTTCTTCTTCGAGCCACCACCGGACGGCCCACCTTTGAGGATCAAACCCAAGGGGCCGATCTTCGTCTGGGCTGGGTTCGGCTGGTCGTCGGGGATGATGACATCAGGCGGAGACTTGACTTCTTGCGCAATAGGTGGGTAAGGTACCACACTGTAGAGCGGCGCCGGAGCTTGAGGGTAGAAACCTATAGAGGGGCCAGGAAGAGAGGAATGCATGGGCACAGCAGCCATTGTGGCGATGTTCGCCAGTCGGGACTGGTAAAACGGTTTGAGAAGGCCGATTTGATCTTCCACCTTGGAAGACGTGAGGGGTATAAACGGAGGGGGTGGAGGATATGGCGGAGGGGGTTCCAAGGGTTTTGCACTGATAGATTGATGTAATTGGTGTGCTGCCTGGCATGATATGAAAATACGTACGCCGTAGAAGAGAACTTGTTCTGCCCTTTCTTGCCCTTGAGAAGTTTCTTAGGTATGCTCAAACTTGACATGCCGAATTCGGCCGCAATACCAAGCTCACGTAGCCCCAGGTAGTCCTCACCCAGGGCATCAGCAAAGTCACCACTGCGACGATTGTCAGCGCGATTCGAGCTTTCACTAAAGAAACGTACATCGCAAGAGCACCGGCGTCTTCGTCATCCTCCGAGTCGAACAAACCGCCATCTTCCAACACTTCGACAGCAGTCTGAGGATCATGAGTATCACCCTATGTAATGAACAAAGAGGGCCACTCACTGATTCGCGATAAGCGCTAACCAACTTCTTCTCCAATTCAGTTAGCCTTGCGCCATATCGCTCGACATCATCAGATATGTAGCGCTCGATATCCTGAATCTTCGAAGTTCCGCTTTCGAACAATGTATGTAGGATAATTTCCTAGAGAAAGAATCAGTTGCGAGATATGAGAAGCTAAAAAGAGCCATTTCACCTCCGGGGTCATAATGTTTGAATACCTGTCGCAGAGAAATTTAATAGTACGCCCGACGTTGAGAAGATACTCGGATGCGACCCCTGCAAGAACGCCGAGGGCACTGTCAGCTGTACCTATAAAGGGGTGTAAAGGACATTGTGGCAAAACAGTACATGAAAACTAGTACCTTGAAATCCTGCATGTTCCAATACCTTAGCACTCATCCAGCGCATACAATCATTCCCACTAGCTTCTCCTATCTCTATCCCCTTGACACGACGTTTTCCTTTAACCTGGATGCCCCAGGGCTGCTCATCGACCTTATCATCCAGCACCCCGATGCCCTCATCGTCCTGTATCCCACCCCCTTGACCAAACCCAGTTCCAAATACTGGGTTCTCCCCAGCACCAGCACCCTCCGGGTCGTCGTTGTTCGCACTAGTGAGGTTGAGTGCGGCGAACTTGGCATGTGTGTGGCGAACGCGCTTCATCGTCCTAATATTGTTGTTCATCATGGACAGGAGCGACTTCGGCTGGTCGTTTGAAAGCTTCTTCCGGCGCTTTGGTTTCGGGGTCGACTTGGGCTCTGGTGGGTGTGTGGTGGGCGGAGGGGAGGAGGAAGAGCATGGGATATGCGGAAGTCCATTGGCGAGCAGGGCATCAGATTGTACAGCACCCCACCACAATTCCGATACGTCGTCTTTCTCGAAGGCGAGAGGCGTTGGGTACTGAGTACTATAGCGAGTCCGTTTGCGCGGTCGGTGTTCAGTAAAACCATTCCTGTTAAAAACCTAGTGAGATGAGCTGTTCTTTTGGCAGAAAACCTCAGAATAATTACAGTTTCCGTTTATCTCCTAATACACCATCCACTATCATGGCTTCCGGGGACTGGCTTCCCTCATGTTCGGATTCATCATCCAGTGATACGGGGGGTGACAGTTCTTGCAGTCGCCCGATCAGAGTTGACGTACCGTTGCTGGAACCCGGTAATTTCGACGGGCCAGCCTCCTGCGATACCTCGGAGTCTAGCTGAGAGAACTTGGCCATACCATCGGGTGTACGAAAAATGGCTGGGCTATCGGGGAAAGGTACATCACGACGGGGAGTAGGTTTCTTGAAGGGGAGGGGGGTTGAAGGCTTGATGGTAGGCGTCCCCGCCTTGGAGGTAGCAGAAAAGGAAGGTGATCGGTCATGGAAGTGCGTATGAGAGCGTCCGTTGACTTGTCCGTTTCCGTTGATTTTGGGACGTGATATCCGGGAGATAGTAAAGTCAGAGGGTATAGGTGGGTCTGTGCGTTCCTTGCGGTCGGTAATGTATTTCAGGAGTCGGTCCGCCTTGAGTTTCAAACGTTTAACGCATGGGCGGAGCGGGTGATTCTGTGTGGCGTGTTACGGTCTTACATAGTCTCGGTCTCGGCGTAGAATGTACGCACCTCTGCTGCATTATAAGTGTAACAGTTCGACCAGATAAGCTCCAAATCATCCTTGAACTCGCGCTTCGACTTGTACTGCTTCTGCTTCACCTTCTTGAGCATCGTCTGAAAGTCCATGGGATTGGCAATGACTAGATAGGGTAAGCATGAGGGCGGTGATGTATGAGATTGAGCATACCATCATAATAGTCCTGTACCTCCGATTTCGAAACGGGTTTCAAGAAAGCTTCTGCATCGCGGTTGTCCTTGGCATACAGCTCAATCAGCGCGTCATTATGTGTTCCGGCGTGACCCACAATTGTTACGGTCCTCAAATCAAATAAAAGGCCCTCCAGCGAGTCATAGAATGGGTCCGAAAGCTTTGAATCATAACTCAGGCGCTAACGAAGGCATGAGCTTCCGGCAGCGAAAGGGCTGTGAGCACTTACTCGGCCCTCCTTGACTGTGGTTAAAAGGAGTTTGAGGTCGGTATCAGGGTACGCTGACTTGAACTTGCCCTCTGTCAGCGTCCGAAGGAGATTCTGCAGAGGTATCAGCAAAAATTACGGTGGATTCGTGGACAGCTAACTCACATTCATCCTCTCGACCTCCGCGTTCACAATTCAGCATAGAAGTCAATAAGAACAAAATCAAACTCCGCCTGGTGAGTCGGCTAACTCCGCTCCACATTGTTCTCAGCAACCCCCATCCCCATTGTCAAGTCGCGAACATAAGTACACAATACGCTTTACTACAACAAAGGATTTCGTGTCGAAAGCGGTTCAAATGTGCCTTCAGGCAAAGAAAAGGATCCACAGAATTTTATCAGTTCACTCTAGCTGACCCGATCGCCATGAAGCACCGAGTTAACGCTCTTTGGTACCAAAGAAACAAACCTTTACCGTCCCTTGTTTCTCCCTCTCAAGCTAACCCCTGGGAGACTGACTCTACCACCTCTTACCTCGTACAAGTCAGCTATCACATTTTCTCATCTCTCATTCCGCCGTGGTCCGAGTCCTCCAGGCGCACAAATCGGTGCACATGCGATGAGCTTCTGTAAAGGTTCCGATTCACCTATGACATCTCCCAGAAAACACGGTGCAACAGTAGAGGCCCGAGTATCAGTAGGCTCAGGAACTCCAATGATTATTTGGACCAAAATCCCCTAACTATATCCCGTGTAGCGTGTAGGATATGTCTAGCACTTTCCCCTTCCCATCTTTAGGACTGGTCCTCAAGGTCCCTAGTCGGTTATTAAACGGGAAAACAATCTAGTTCAACTGTGTTGAAGATCCGGGTGATTGTTGCATACCTGCAAATCCCGGTTTCTCTATCCCCCACTTTCGAGGTCGTATCCAAGTGCCATATTTCAAATCGTCATTCAAAGGTGAGCCGGATATCTCATACGACCTGTTGACCAACTCAAATACTGTTTCGAGTCTGACAATAGCTTAACCCAAGGACATCCGTTCTTCTGTTACCTGTTTTCATTCAACAACCCCGGATGAGAAATTTTAAGTTGTGAGACAAGCTGGGGTTGACGTTGATGTATACACAGGTTCGGGGGTCGGTTCCAGGAACCGCGGCTTTTTTTTTTTCGGGTGGATCAGTTAATGTGAGCTGATCTCACCACTTTGAATCATTCTCGATTTCTTAGTTTTCCCACTCCCAGAGCCACGGCCAGTGCACCGCCCACTCAATCTATAGCTAAAGAACGTTTAATTTCTTGAATTTCTCTACCACCAAAACCAGCACAATACTCGCGACTAACAAACGTCTAGCCTGCCGCAAGACTTGCGATCTGGCGGTACCAATCACTAGACGGTCATTCGCGGGGAAATCTGGCAATAAGACAAGTCAAATTCCAGACCTTGGAATAGTTTCTACGTTCATGTTCTCGGGCCCGACCCTAACTACGTCTTCAAACATTAGCAATCCACCCATATCCATACATCACAGCTATCATCGGAGGGGCACGCACCGGCCTTATGTTCCTCGCCGTCCTTCCTTGGCTTCATCATGTATTGTCGAAACAAAGGAAAAAGCTAATTTTATAACATTATGACAGAATCACGATGACTAGGAAAATTATAATGTTGTAGAGGCGCTCGTTCCTTACCATTTTGACTATCTACCTCTACCTCCTGCCTAAATATTCCCTATGGCGTCGGGGCGACGGCTATGTTGATCGTTCTGTGAGTTCTACGAACTTAAAGCGTTTCCTGTAATTCCGCTAACTTCATCCCTCATACTTAGGCTCTATCTGGCCCCCTTCGCTTTACTATCCGTAAATATGAGGCTCGAGGTCCCTACTCAGTCATGAAGTAGTACCATCATCTCCTATAATTGGGTTAAAGACCAGGAGACCCTAAGATCGCATATATATATGATTTGCAAAGATCCAAGCTTCATCACGACTAGACTTTCTGTACAACGTACCAGATCTCCAATACTCCTTCGAAACTGATATTTTGTAGTACGTACGGTTTAATGTCAATTTCATTTATTGTCCTGACGCTGATAATTGTTAAGTAATAATTTAGGTGGCTGCAACGTACGTACATTTTAGCGGCTCGTTGTGAGTGACATACTCTGCCGGGGCAAACTAGAGCTGACGATGGTGGTGTATGTAATTTCCGAGAAATATCTTACCCAAAGCAATGTCATAAGATAGTTAGTAACAAACCATGAGACTTCGAATCATTCTTGATTTTTGTTCCTACTACCAGAACCACTGCCACAAGAGCTACCGCCAAAGCCGTGCCCACACAATCCACGAGCCCGATTAACAGAACGCCTTATTTCTCGATTCTTCTTACCTATCCGAACCATTCATCACCTGCCTAGTCTTGACTAGTGAACCCCCTCAATCCGCAAGACCTGAACCGGCGATGTAACGAACACATACAGATGCCTGTAGAGAATCTCGACAATAGGACAAGTCAAACCATAGATCCCAACACATGTTCCAACCTCACATTAACGTGCCCTGGCGCAACCCAAACTACATCTTCAACTGCTGATAACCCACCTATATCCGTACGCCACACCTCTTGCCGTGGAGCCATCATTGTAGGGGCACTCGCCGGCCTAGCGTTTCTTGCCATCTTTCTTGCCTTCGCCCTATATTGTCTGAACGGAAGAAAGAGCTACCCGGCCTTTGGTATCACGTTGTAAGACAGCTCCGAGGGAATTGAAATAGCAATATCGCCCCATCCAAGGCCCATAGAATACGGGAGTTCAGGCAGGCGGAATAGTGGCTCTGGTACAAAAGTCCCGGGTTCCTTCTTTCTTTCGACCTCAGTCCGCCACGACCTCGTCGCAAATCCGACAGACAGCAGAGGCCATTTTCCACAAAGAGGAAATCATGGTATGCGAGATCTGATTCCAATTTTGGGCGACACAACATAGCAGGCGGAGCGAGTCTGCCGTGGTATACAGGAGAGTCGAAGGTAGCGCAATCGGATTCGGACAATCGGGGCAACGATGATGCAGCCAGATTGCGGAAGGCGAAACGGATGGTGAAGTTGATCATCTTATGCAGCAGATCGTAACATACAGCAGCAGGATTGAGGGACTCAAGGTGGAGCGGCAAGAGGTAGAGTCTCCGCCTTCTCTTATCCCGAGCGGCAGCTTGGAAAATGAAGCTCTTGTCCTTGTTACAAAACGATTTTCCTCCTCTTGTTCCGTTTTTTTCTCTTTCGGCGCAGTTATTGTTACAGATACCGCTAACATATTTCGGACGCCCTTGATATACGCTCCAAATAGTTGACTGTGAGGGTTCAAATATGCGGTCAACGATATCGATTGCTTTAGTTTATCGCAACACAATGATAGTCTGCTCGGCCCATTTCACGATAAAGGCTAGCTGAAACTGCGTCTTGAAGAGAATTTCTGAACCCAGACATTCATGTACGGGAATGTTCGGGGTGTTTTGCTCCTAGTTGTGTATAACAGCCCTCTAAGTTGAAGAGACGATCAGGGCACCCCAAGCTGCCCTTACTATATCCTCTTGAAAAACCGTGCTCCGCATCAGATATCAGTCCTCCTGTGTATCTGAAGGAATGAAGCTGATTAAATCCGATATTGAGTGAAGCTGTGCCGCGCGCACATATTGGCAGTGTAGGAGAGAACGGGAATAGCCGAGACAAGCACCCTTCACCTTGCACAGGTGCATCGCAATCGTTCAGTGGCGGTGCCACCCCATTTCATATTTAACCCCCTCTCCAACTTGAACCGTCTGCCCCATATCGTTTTCTATCCTCTCACCCGCAACATTCACGCATAAATCATGTCTTACGGTGTGCGTGGTGATCACGCTATGGATTATGTACGGATGTCCTAATCAGCAGATCGATCGATTAGCAATACGGAGCACCCCCCGGCGGAGGATACGGCGCGCCACCTGGTGGAGGATACGGAGCACCCCCAGGTGGTTATGGCGCGCCCCCTCCTGGTGGGCCCCCGGTGCGGCACACATCATGTTGATTGTCCTGCTGCCCATGCTTAGTGATTATTTACAGGGATACGGCGGTGGTTTTGCCCCTCCCGGCGGCGGCAATCGCGCCCCTCCTCCTGGAGCCGATCCCCAGTACGGTTTATGGTTTTGTTATGTTTCTTTGGCATATCTGAGACTTTGGCCCTCCCTTTACAGGTTGTGGAGTTGGTTCAACACCGTAGACACGGATAGATCGGGAGCAATCACCGCCACTGAGCTTGGTCCGTCACATATATTTTCGCGTCTCGGAGAGTCATTTGTCTAATATGTATGTTGAATATAGAGAGAGCGCTCATCAACGGAGACTGGACTCGTGAGTTGACATCAATGACGTTCACCCGTTGCGTGTTGATTATACATGACTACTCTAGCTTTCGATTTGGATACTGTCAAGCTTTTGATGTCGATTTTCGTGCGTTTTGACGAGTACATGTATAAGATTATAACTTGACATGTTATGCGGTTGATCTAGGACACTGACCGCAGCGGAACCATCGGTTTTAACGAAGTGAGCTCAACGATAGGTTTCGTGACTGAATGACGTCATTGATATTGTCAATCAAGTTTTCCGGGTTATGGAAATACATCAAGGTAAGATATTCTTGCATGCATCAAGCTCAACATCAAACCCCACTTTCAGGACTGGCAAAATGTATTCAAGCACTTCGATCGCGACCATTCAGGTTCCATCGACGGACAAGAGCTCCGCGAGGCCTTAGCACAGTTTGGGTATGTTTCTTACGACAATGTTAAAAGCAGAGAAACTTACCGCCTTGTGTTCAGATATAACTTGTCTCCACCTTTGCTTGACCTAGTCCAGAAGAAATACGGTGATTGACTATTCCTCTAGTAATACGAGCCTGTCCTGACTCGTCTACCCTTTGGGGTAGACGTTAAAGCCAATCAAACAGTTGGTCATGGGGCGCCCGTCCCCGGCATTTCTTTTGACCGCTTCGTGCGTGCATGCGTGGTCGTGAAGCAACTCAGTGAAGCCTTTGGCAAAATCGACACTGACCGCGACGGGTGGATCCAGATTAACTACGATCAGTTCATGCACACTGTTTTGAGCCTCCCTTAAATGGGAGAGCCCGCCGAGACCGAAAGAAATAGTTGAATGATATTTGTAAAGACTGTATTGCTTGCGTGATTATTCCGATAGCTGTTTGTACGATAAGATAATGAAGGCGTATTATGAGTGCGTAGTCCGTGTTTTCTAAACATCTCCAGCCATTTCGAACCCAAAATATCAGCGCCGTGAACAGAAGGTCAACATATAATAAACAAAAATGTTGTGTCTCGCAGTACTCAAACCCCTCCTTCAACCATTCGACGCCATCGTGGTATAAGTATACAATCGGAGGTGGGTCAAGGTTTGAGTTTTGAGACCGAAGTTTTATAGTTTGCGCATGATGAATTATCGATGTCATAAAGGCAGTGTAGTCGGAACGATCACAAGAGGGGGATCACACTTGTTAGGGGAACTGATTTGACGGTCGAATGTGGTGTACCCGAACGTGAAGCAAGAAACCGGCCTCAACTTTTAATTGAATACCCCTATTCCTTACCGCACAATGCAGGTGCGCATTTGCAAAAATCAGCATCGGGAATATAGTTGGGCCTTACCATGGCCGAATGGGTGGAGTTCTGACCAACCACAACATATATCATATTTCGATACTGCAGGCTAGCAGGCAATCCAAGCGGTTAGAGTCTTGTGCATGCGCCACGTCATCTAAGGTTTGTGTGTGGAACTGGAATCATAAGTTGACGTTCCGTGGTTAATAATGAATGAAGAGGAGGCAGGGGGGTGTCTTATAGTAGCTTATAGTCTCGGTGATTTGAGAGAAAAAGACAAGTTATTGATCGCAGCTAATCTGTTGCGCCGCGGAGGCCAGGGCAGTATACAGTAGATCTGCTCTAGAGGATCTGCTGTACGGATCCCCAGAATGCTCCAATACTGATAGCGCTTGTCGTTGGTGAGAGAACCGCGAGCACGATCGTGTATGATTGCGCGAGGATGTAGGCGGTTCCGTGACTATGCAAGCTCGAGCTAGTACGCCAGTATAATTGATTCAGTCTGTATGGATGCGATTAATCAAGTTGTAACTTTTGGGCTTTCACGTATGCACGTGTTGCCTCTACATGGTCACAGGATAATTCATGATGTTGCCGACGACAACGGTGAGAGTTCAAAGTAGCGGCCACGGTTGACTCCTTGACGACCCAACGTCCCAGCTATGAACCAAGTCCGAACGACTCACTTCTATTGCCCGTTAATCCCTATCTCATGAGTTTATGCGGAGCTTCTCCTCACGAATATCCGTTTCTCCGACTGCACACTGGAACCCTGCTACATCGGCAAAAGAGAAGAGCAAGCGACTATGTCAAAAAAGGTCGACGGCGGAGAGGGTGAAGGAAGGAGAAGGATATTGATGGAGGTTACAGTTGTATAATGTATTTTCGGGGAGTTTGTATTTTCCGAAGCAAAACGATATTTTTTATAACGGTGTGAAGCGTCAGTACGTCAGCACCTTCTCGATGTATTTTGCTTAAGAGTTTGCAGACCTCACCAAGACCAACGATGCATTGGTGTGACCATCCATAGCTCTAACTAACCAGGAAGTCGCGCCGTAACCCAGAACGACGCACCGCGAAAAAGGTGCGAGGAGCGCGCCCTTCATGTATATCTGACGGGTTGAATTCCTACGCAAAATCTACATCCCTGTTAAGGACAACATTGCCCCCATTGTTGTCCTCCAACTCGCGATTAGGACATCATGATCGGATCTTTGAAGTGACATCGCCTTTATCGTTGATCCATGTCTGACATCTATATCGATTTCGCTACATGAATACTCGGAAATGGTAAGAGCTGGTCTGAACCATAGGCCGCTCCTTTTTCACTCAAGTTCTAACGTGTACCCAGACCTTTCCGAGGTTCCGAAACGTATGTAAATCAGTCCTTCGAAAACAAGGTGTGTAAAGTGTGCTGTTGTTGGAATTTCAGTTATAGGCTGGGGCATTAATGCAGAGCGCATCTCTAAGACAGCTTAGGCGGATATGGATTGGGGGTGCACATTTAGGAGGTCAGTCTTCTCACCCATCAGCCTTTGACTTTAATACGACCCCGTTTGTTAGTTTCCTCGTGGGCCTTACGCTCTAGAATTATGCATGTGAACGCTTCGGCACAGCAAGTGAAGCCAGACTGATGTCTTCATGCTTGTCATTGGCGGACTCTAGGAACAGGATGTATATAATTGCAAGAGAAACGAGTGGGGTAGAAGAGACGGCTGCGAACGCGCGATACAACCCATCCATCCAGAACGCACTACAGACTACGTAGTCCGTCCTAACGGAGTGCCCCAAAAAAGCGGTGCAAAGCCTTCCTTTGTTGATGACACCGCGATGGGTGGTTGGCTACTGATTCCGTCTCGTCATACCTTCAAGTCGTAAGCCGCTCCCAACATCTCCTTGATGCCGACACATAACATTGGTCTGGCAAGTGCCCCATGCCTGAAACGCCAGCGACCTTCCCGCACTCCCGACTTTCCTAGTTAAACCCGCGATGTTCCCTCGTTCATGTTCAGTGCCCTACATCGCATCAACCTTCTGAAGCACTCAGCAGTGTCACTTCTTGGGCTGGGGGCTCTTGATCCGAACAAGCGTGAGGGTTGGGCACGCGGAGAGTGCCCTAAAGGTGAACTGAAAGAAACTCAACTGAGTGTAATACCATAATGTTGAACGTCACTCTTCAGGAATGGTGAACTGTTTCTGGGATTTGAACGCTGACATGGGAGCAATTACTGATAATCCACATTTCCTGTCATTAAAACTCTGGCCCCTTCATTTTTAAACTCAGAATATGTGTGCGATCCAATGTTGTGAACAGAAGATCAACATAATGTACAAGACTCAACACCCCCTCCAATTCTTCCTAACCCAATGGCAGTCCAACTCTGGACTCTCGAAGAAATGCCCCACTGAACTTCCCAGACAAATATCAGAGTGATTCTTCGTTATTATCACATCTCTCGTTTATCCCGCCAGAACGTGTTCCTGTTGTAGTGCCCTGGGGAGAATGCCGGAAGACTAGGCTCATACTTTCAAAGGTAAGCTCGTTGTTGGCCGCAGGATCATACATTCTGAGGTTGAGTGTTAGACGCCCAATCATTGTGGCTGTTATACTATAGGAAAAATCAAGGTGGTTAGACTTGACTTGAAATAACCAGAGTGACACATAAAGAGCAATATACCAGATTGACCAGCTAATATGGTTCCCACATTAATATCTGAAGTCAATTTTAGAGTAGAAGAAAGACCTACATCTCCAATGGAACAAATACAAAATAACTGGAAAAACCATGCTATTACCATACATATGATCAGTTTGTGACAGTAGGGAAGCAAGTAAGAGAACTTACTCCTTTGTTAGCCTCCAAGGCATGGACAAGGATCCAACAGATGTTGGTCACAAATACCACAGTAAAATATAACAACCCATCCCGGATTATTAATCCCACCAGTGGCATCCTGGTTCTGAATGTCCTGAATCTTTGGTATAGGCCCAAGGTCAAAAGGACTCCAACAATAGTGTCAAAAAGTATTGCAGGAAATATGCATAGGATGCCTGATTTTTGGCTGGTATAACATGAATAGCATAAATACAGCTTATTTTGTTAAGCTTACCTGATTGATAGGGGCTGCTGGGATAGACTGGCCTTGTTTGTGGTGAGAGAAACTACCACAGGGTCAGGAAGACTGCCAATGCCTATGAAGACACATGTTATCAAAATGAGATGGAAGGTCCAAACTAGTAACAAAAGGCCAAGGACAAGTCTACTATAGTTGTACACAGCATAGACTCTATAAAAGGTCAGCTTCGTAGCTTGCAGAAGTATATTTGAAGTTGTTATATACCTGAGAGTTAGGATTGCCTCACTGAGTAATGTTGTGACAGCAGACAGGAGAAAAGCACTGATTTGAGGGTCACTATTAATGAATAGATTCCTACCATTAGCAACAACAACAATATTAAGTGGCTTCCATTGCCATACCACTGTTCCAGAAGAGGTTGAACAGGATGTCAAAGACATGACTGGATGATACTCACCAATGAACAATTCAAGTCAGATGGGTTTGGAGGTTGTATCACAAGAAAGAAAATTCTCAACATCATTGAAAGGGCAAAATATCGATTGAGGAGGAAGAGGACACTAACTATAGTTGTGATTTAACAATAGGAATCATACAAGTACATTAATTTAAAGACTCACAAGGTGTCAGCTTCCTTCTCCAAATACAGTCTATCTGTATCAGTGAAGATTCAAGGGCAGTCAGGAAAAGAGCATGAGAATTGGAAAATGACCCACCTCATCAGAGAATGTCAAAAGATGATCAAATACTAGCATTGTGAATGACACAAGTATGGCAACCTGTTCACTGTCAGTACTTATCAGGATGACTGGGATGTTTTCCTACATAAGTCTGGAATCTGTTAGTTGCAGTTAATTGGCTGGTTACAATAAAAACAACCAGTAAAACATACTGGTTCCGCACTAACATCTCTGCTAATCCAGTCGACACCATTGTGGTATGACTATAAAATTGGAGGTGGGTCGAAGTTTAAGTTTCGAGACCGAATTTTTATAGTTTGCGCGTGTTGAATTGTCGATGACATGGAGGCCGTGCAGTCGGAACGCTCAAAAGAGAAGAATCACAATCATTAGGGGTACTCGATTCTACAATTCAGTTCAGCATTCAGACTGTCTTCTCGTGTTGTAAATTTTGATGGTTGAATGCGGTGTACCCGAACACGACACGCCGGCCTCAACTGAAACTCTAATTCAATGCTCCTATTCCTTATTGCACAACGCAGCCGCGCATTTGCAAAAGCCAGCATCGAGAATATGGTTGGGCCTTCCTATGGCTGAATGGGTGGAGATCTGACTGGCCAAAACATATACCCTTTTTCGAAACTGGGGGCTAGCAAGGAATGTAAATACCTAAAGGTTTGTGCGTGCACCGCGTCATCTAAGGTTTGTGTAAGGAACTGAAATCATACTTTGATGTTTTGTGATGAATGATTGAATGAAGACGAGGTAGGGGCGTATCTTGTGGTCCCAGTGGTGTGGGAGAAGAAGATCTATAGTTATTGATCCAAACTCAATTGTTGGGCCACGGAGGTTGGACGACCATTGACCAAGGCAGCATAGATCTGTTCTGGAGGATCTGCTGTTCGGTTCCCCAGAATGCTCCGATAGTGCTTGTCATTGGTGAAAAAACTGCGAGCACGACCGTATATGGTTGCGCGGGATGTAGGCATTTCCGTGACTATGCGAGGTCGCGCTAATACGCCAGTAATACTGATCTAGTCTGTATGGATGAGATTTGTTGCAATTGACATACGTCAGATTTTATCAAGTTGTTCACGCACGCACATGTTGTGCCAACATGATCACGGGGTGGGACACGATGTTGCTGATGCTAATGAGAGTTTGGAATAGGGGTCCCGTAGTTGAAACGTTGACGACCGAACCCCAACATCCCAGCCGTGAGCCCAGCCCGAATGACTTATTTCTGCTACCCGTTAATCCCTATCACATTAGTCGATACGGAAATCGATTTCTGTGACCGCACAGAACCCTACTATATCAAAAAACGCGAAGAGCAAGCGATTACATCAAACAAAGATCAGAGTTTAGACGGAGGAGTTGAAGAAAGGAGAAGGATTGATGGAGGTCACAGTTGTGTAATAGGGTCGTTCACGGTAGCCATTTTCGGCTACTTTTCGGCTCCTTTTCGTTTCACTTTTCATTTCCTTTTTCAAGAATGACGACTGAAAATGACTGAAAAATGAAGCCGAAAAGGAGACTTTTTGCAAAATGGGGGTACCCCCATTTTGCAAAGAGCTTCCTTTTTGCTTTCATTTTCGTTCTCATTTTCGGATGCTCAATCCAAACTCCGCTACCTGTTCCCTGCCAGCACGACGCTTTACTCCTCTCCCCTCACACTCTGCAAGTCACGACGACGACGGCCAGCGGCTGCGGCAACAACATCAACAATGACAAGCACACCACCACTGCAAACGACGACACCTCAACGAGTCAACGACCGCAACAACGACCACACCATCATCCCACCAACTACGCCATGGTGACGAAACCAAGGCGCGACAACAACAAGGCCAGAAACAATGGTCAGGGAAGGAACGACAACCACCAGACGGCCCAGGGCTTGGGCGTTGTGTCCCAAGCCCATTGTACGTTTTTTTACTTCCTGTTTTTGTTCTTTTTTACTGATTTATTGAGTGTCTACTAGGAAACGAGCAACAACCAGCCGAAACGACATTTGCAACGCCCACGATGCCACCCGTATCTGCAAATGCATGGCCCAAACGACGTTCATAATCGTTTGGGCAGCAGTAAGTTTTTTCTTCCTTCTTTCTTGTTTTTTTACCATAGCTAATTAGTTTCATTCTTTTTTTTCAGGCTAACGACAATGAACCGCGCCCCACACTCAGCCGCTGACGCCACCCCTGCATCACCGCGGCGAGCCCCTGCGAGCAGGGTGGATAACGGGGCGATGACCAACCGCTGGGAGGCCTGTGAAGCGGGGCACCCGCAAGGTATGTGTTCCCTCAGCCTCGTACTCCCACCACGTCATGCTGATGACGCGCCCACCACCAGGGCACGTGCCGCACGACGATGATGACAAACCATGAAGACACTGACGCCGTTCACACCCACACCAAGCCGATACAGATGACACTCTGCCTGCCCCCATGCCTACGAGCAACTGCTCGTAGGGTGGTTTGTGGGTACGGCTCCGCCATCCGAACACAGTATGGGGCGAGCCTGAGGGAGGAGAACACGGCAGCGAGCACCCAGCACCCAACACCTACCACTGCGAGCACTTGCTTGCAGGGTGGATTGGGTGCTAATGGTTGGCACATCGCCTGTGATCCTCCCCATTACATCCACTGCCTTGCCGTCCAGCGAGGTGGCGTTTTTTTCTCTTTCTGGGGGGGCGAATCCACTGTCCCAAAGTAGTCTATTGTCTTTCGCAGTTTATTTTGCAAGTAGTATAGACATTCGGAACTTGTAAACATCACCAAAGCAGGTCGCTCACTGTCATGAACTCGTGAAAAATTTTTCCCTAAGTCGTTTGAGGTGGAGTTTGAATGTGCCGAGGGCTGCCAGAGACAAGGTAAAATGCATTTTGCATTCCTTTTTGTCCATTTCACGTTCCGGGGGTT
Source organism: Collybia mongolica (assembly GCA_013420905.1). Classification (NCBI taxonomy): domain Eukaryota; kingdom Fungi; phylum Basidiomycota; class Agaricomycetes; order Agaricales; family Clitocybaceae; genus Collybia; species Collybia mongolica. Next base: position 4,122,292 of record JAAXNY010000004.1, read on the forward strand.
TCACAGTAGCCATTTTTGACTCCATTTTTGATCCCCTTTTCATTCACTTTTTGATCAATCTCCTGCCAAACTAACAAAAAGGAGCCAAAAAGGAGATCAAAAAGGAACCAAAAAGTAGCTAAAAATGGCTACCGTGAACGACCCTAATGTATAAAAATCAGTCTCTTCGAAAACGAGTGTCGTTGGAATGTTACAGGCCGGGCACTAAAGCAGAGTACGTCTTTAGGACAGCTTAGACGAACAAGAATTGCGGGTGCACGACTGAGAGGTCAGTCTCCACCTCGCCCATGGGCCCTTACGCTCTAGGATTCTGCATGTAAATGCTTCGGCACAGCAAGTGAAGCTGGATTAATGTCTTCATGATTGTCGTTGACGGACTCTAGGACCGAACAGGACGCATATAGTTGCAAAAGAAATGACGACCGGCCTAGGTGAATGTGGTGGAAGAGACTCTGAGAACATTCTACCCATCCGCCCAGAACGCACTCCAGACTACGTAGTCCATCCCAATGGAGCACCTCAAAAGCAGCGTATTTCCAGCAGTGCAAGGCCGATGGGTGGTTGGCTACTGATTCCGTCTCGTTGTACCTTCAAGTCATAAGCCGCTCCCAACATCTCCTCGACGCCGATACGACGTTGGTCTAGCGAGCGCCCCATACCTTGAACGCCAACGACCTTCCCGCACTTTCGACTTTACCAGACCCTACCATCCCGGTTAAACCTGTGATGTTCCCTCGCTCATGTTCAGCGCCCTACATCGCCTCGACCTTCTGAAGCATTTATCAGTGTCGATCGTTTAAGAAAATCAACCGAGTGTCATATCTTAATGTCGACGTCACTCAGTAAAAAAAAAAAATCGTGTTCAGTCGGTTCCTAGTCCGAAATCTCGACATAGTCGGGGAAAAGTTCCGTGAAAATCAGCTTCAAGTTAGCCAAAAATTGTACCTTTTTGATCAATGTCGAAATATCTGACTATTTTTTTTTACCTGAGCGTCACTCTTCAGGAATGGTGAACCATCCCTGGGCTTTGAAAGCTGACACATGAGCAATCGCTGCAACCATTTATCTACATTTCCTATCATATGTTCTCTGGCCCCTTCAAACTCAAAATCTGTGCGCAGTCCAATGTTGCGAACGGGAGATCAACATAATGTACAACACTCAATTCTTCCTGACCCAATGGCAATCCAACTCCGGACTCTCGAAAAACATGCCCCACTGCTCCCAGACAAAAGATCAGAGTGAATCTTCGTTATTATCGTGTCTCTCGTTTATCCCACCAGAAGGTATTCCTGTTGTAGCGCCCTGGGGAGAACGCCGGAAGAATAGGCTCATACTTTGAAAGGTAAGCTCGTTGTTGACCGCAGGATCATACATCCTGAGGTTGAGCGTTAGACGCCCAATCATTGTGGCTGTAATACTGTAGCAAGATTCCAGGTAGTTAGACACGACTTGAAGTAAACAAAGTGATACGAAAGGAGCAATATACCAGGTTGACCAGCTAACATATTTCCCAAGTTAACATCTGTATTGTGTGTAGAGCAGAAAAAAAAACCTACATCTCCAATGGGACAAATACAAAATAACCGGAAAAACCATGCTATTAACATACATATGATCAGTTTGTGACAGTAGGGAAGCAAGTAAGAGAACTTACTCCTTTGTTAGCCTCCAAGCCATGGACGAGGATCCAACAGACATTGGTCACAAATACCACGGTAAAATATAATAACCCATCCCGGATTATCAATCCCACCAGTGGCATCCTGGTTCCGAATGAACTGAATCTCCGGTATAGGCCCAAAGTCAAGAGGACTCCAACAACGGCATCAAAAATTATTGCAGGAAATATGAATAGGATACCCGATTTTTGGCTGGTGTAACATGAATAGCATAAATGCAGCTTATTTTGTTATGCTTACCTGATTAATAGGAACATCTGGTATAGGCTAATGTTGCTTTTTTTGAGAGGAGCTATTACAAAGTCAGGAAGACTGTCAATGCCTGAGGAGACACAGGTTATCAAGATTAGGTGGAGGGCCCAAACTGGTAATAAAAGGCCAAGAACAAGTTTACTGTAGTTGTACACAGCATATACCCTATAAAAAGTCAGCTTTGTAGCTTGCAGAAGTCTATTTAAATTTGTTATATACCTGAGAATTAGGATTGCCTCGCTGAGTAGCATTGTAACAGTGGTCAGGAGAAAAGCACTAAATTGAGGGTCACTATTAGTGAATAGATTCCTGTCATTAGCAACAATAAATATATTATGAGGCTTTCATTGTCATACCACTGTACCAGAAGAAGTTGAACAAGATGGTAAAGACATGATTGGGTAATACTCACCAGTGTACAATCCAAGTTGGATGGGCCCAGAGGATGTACCAGGGTAAAGATTATTTTCGACATCATTGAAAGGGCAAAGTATCGATTGAGCAGGAAGAGGACACTAACTATAGTTGTGAATCAGCGATAGAAATCATACAAGTACATTGATTTAAAGACTCACAAGGTGTCAGCTTCCTTTTCCAAATACAGTCTATCTGTATCAGTGAAGGTTCAAGGGTAGTCAGGAGAAGAGTACGAGAATTGGCAAATGACCAACCTCATCAGAGAATGTCAAAAGATGATCAAACACTAGCGTTGTGAATGACACAAGTATGGCAACCTGTTCACTGTCAGTATTTATCAGGATGCCTAGGATGTTTTCTCACATGAGTGTAAAATCTGTCAGTGACATAGTTAGTTGACTTAATACAATCATGATCGACACGACATACTTGTTCCGCACTAACATCTCTGCAAATCCGTTTGACACCATCGTGGTATAAAGATAAAATCGGAAGTGGGTTAAAGTTCGAGTTTTGAGACCGAATTTTTATAGTTTGCGCATAGTGAATTGTCGATGACATAGAGGCCGTGCAGTCGGAACGATCACAATAGAAGAATCACATTCGTTAGGGGTACTCAATTCTATAATTCAGTTCAGCATTCAGACTGTGTTCATGGTCGAATGTGGTGTACCTGAACGCGACGCGTCGGTCTCAACTGAAACACTAATTGAATGCTCCTGTTCCGTATTGCGCGACGCAGCTGCGCATTTGCAAAAGCCAGCATCGAGAATATGGTTGGGTCTTCCTATGGCTGAATGGGTGGAGACCTGACTGGGCCAAAACATATACCCTTTTTCGAAGTGGGGGCTAGCAAGGAATATAAGCAGCTGGGGTCTTATGCATGGAACTGGAATCATAAGTTGATATTTTGTGATGGGTAATTGAATGAAGCCGAGGCAGGGGCGTGTCTTGTGATCCCAGTGGTTTGGCCCCGGACCAATTTGGGAAAAGAAGAGCTGTAGTTATTGATCCTAGCTCACGGACATTGGAGGACCATTGACCAGGGCAGTATAGACCTGTTCTGCAGGATGTGCTGTTCGGGTCCCCAGAAAGCTTCGATAGCGCTTGTGGTCAGTGATAAAACTGCGAGCACGATCGTGTATAGTTGCCGACGCCAACAGTGAGAGTTTGGAATAGGGGCCCCATGGTTGAAACGTTACGACCGAACCCCAACATCCAGCCATGAACGTAGCCCGAATGACTCACTTCTACAGTTGGCAATGAGGCCGAGCACGGTCATGGCGGGAACTTATATTAGAAAGTTAAAGTTCTCGTCTATCGCACCAGAGGCAGCGACCAGCATGTCTCCATGACTCCGCGAATTCGAATCGGCAAGCCAGTAGAAACGATTGACTAAGTTGCTCTGAGGGGATGCGATGAAGTTGGGAATTGGAACCCTAACACGTGTTGTGTAAACATGGTCACGGGACGGGTCGCGCGCTAAGTTTGTTGATGGCCGATCTTAGACTGTGCTCAAGTTTTAGCTACCATCCCTAAGTTTTCGCCGTCCGTATAGCTCACCAGCGCAGCCACAGACCACCAGAGCCCTGATGTATATCACATCCACAATCAACCCTCTCACAAAATCCAACAATGACATCCCTGTGGTCCTTCTATGCTACGAAGAGACGAGAAAGTTTATCTTGAGGCCCAAGGATTATGCGGTTTGGCCTGTTCTTGCGGGTTCTGGAGGCGTAACTAACGTAAAAATACAGGATTTGGTCCAGATCACGCAAGAGAACTTCGACCTGGGGCCCGACGCGGTTCCAGCGTTTGAGACGTCGACGCTGGATATATGCCGGGGGAAGAGCGTGGAAATCGATGAGGGCGCGTATGCCCTAATGAGTGGGTTCCTAGACGAGATTACCGTGGTGTGCAAGGAACGTATCGAAGGTGAGGGTATGTCTCAGGCGTTCGACGATTTACAGTGTTGATAATTGAGGCTGTTGATAGAATCACCACAATTTGGGAGAGAGAGGACGCCACAAACTCTACAAACGCCAGCTGTGACGCCCCCAGCGCAGAGAAAGGTTGTCGAGAAGGAGGAAGAGAGGAGAGAACTGCACAAAGATGAGGTTAGCTTGGATGCACGCCCAAAGCTAACCGTAGCATCTGGGAGTGGAGAGGGGAAGAAACCGAGATCACGGCAGGAGAAGTCAGACGACGAGGAAGTGCTAATCAAGTCGGAGGCTACCTTCATTCAAAAGTCGGTCTCTTTGGTTGAAGGGCGCTCGTTCAAAACGACACGTACAATGGGTGATCACACCAAAGGGAAGATTGAAGCCCAAGCTGAAGAGGAGGAAGAGGAGGAAGGACAACAGCTAGATATGGGCGATACCTGGACCGGCATTGAAGAACCAGCAGAGGTTTCAGTCGAGCAATACAGGATTTCTCACAGGGCTGCTACAGATCGGCGTGCGTAGCTTTCGGTGGCTCACATAGATACTGAACTAATACCCTGTTACACAGTCCGCCAGTCCCTTGCGAATACGAAGCAAGAAATTCCTTCCGTGCCCACGCGGAGCGTCAGTACGTCGCGCTCTTTCCCTTGGATGAATTGTGTCCAATGTTCTGCAGATGCCGCGAATAATAACGAGCGTTTTAACGTGACAATCTGGGGCCCCAGGAACGATCAGGAAGCCGCATTCAAAACCCGGGGACAACATACAGTGAAGAAGGTGCTGGCAGGCGCGTGCAAGACCTTCAATGTGAAGTTCGAAGGGTCAGTACTTTCTATTCCTCTCTCACAACACCGGCGTCAGAATGTTGAAGGCAAATTTAGTGCCGCTCTAGCGATTGTCACCTCTACTCCGGATGAAGATGGCGAAATTGCACAAAGCATGGCGAGATGTGACAACGAGGCGACCATTGCGGAATCTGGGATCGACGAATATACACAGTTGATGATTGTGTTGCCACACGGCGCGGGACAGGAAAGTGAGTCAGACGAGGAGTAGACCTTGACGGCATAAGGATTACGTCTGTATATATATGTACCATATAATCTTAATCTTGATTCGTTCTTGGAGCTTTGGCGACAATACACGGTCTATGATATGACGACAGCTCGAGTGTGGGTATATTGGCTTGTTGATACAACACTATCTATCGAGTCCTTCCCAATTATATTCCTATATTCTCGGGATTCTAGCATCCATGCCCGAACAAGAAGCAAAAACAGCCTCTGCAGCTCAATAATATCAAAATAGGCGCACAGGTGCCGGGCGCGCAAACGGGCTCCCAGCGATCCCACCAAACAGCGTCGGCGGCGCCTGTGGCGCGGCCCCCGCCCCCGCCGCACTAACAATCTCCTGCGACGTAAGCTCTCTCCCCACCCTGAGGCACGCGATCCGGAGTTCCTGTTAGGAGAAGAAGCAAAGCGATCGATTCGGCGCGAGCGGGAACGACGGCAGAGCTGTTCGTTGGCTTTTGCTGGTTCAGAGACGCCGCGCCGCGTAACTCACCTCGGGACTATGTCCAGCGTACTCCGGCTGGGCGCATATGTGGAGCACCGTCTCCGTCGCTGCCCCTATCAGCAGTGTCGGCGTGCTCAACAGCGGTCGATTGCCCATGGATGTCCCCAGGCCGTTGGAGGGTGGCGCGGGCACAAACGGCGCGGATGGGACGGTGGCGGGCGGGTGTTTGTGGCCTTTCATGTAGGCGTAGAAGCGCAGCTCCTAGATGGGTGAAGGACACGCAAGCAGACGCGGGGAGGCGGGACAAGCGGCGGGCGTGAGGAGCCAGAGGAGACGGACAGCGACGCAATGCAACGCACCTCGGGGCTGAATCCGTTGTACCGCGGCATAACAGATATGCTGTGGTATATCTCCCCCTCCACCGTCGACGTAAAGAATGCCTGTGCGTCTGGCAACTCCGTAGGATTGGCCGGTCTCGTCTGGATGGCACTGGGCAGCGGCTGAGAGGAGGGCCCGGCTGAGAGTGAGCGCTCGGAGTACGGCTTAAATAGAGGGGGAAGGCTCATGAGGGCACGTTGGCTCGCGTTTACGGGGTCTTGCGGGCATGGCAGTGGTGGTCGTCCGGTCGTGCTGTATGCTTTGAGATAATCTTCGATGCGCACCTCCTGGTATAAGGATGAGACCTGGTCAATAAAGGCGATACTCCTAACTGACAGACGTTGTGAACCTCAAATGATTTTCCTGGGGGCCCATGAACGGCTTCAATGGACATGAAAATAATTGTTTCGACATTGGCCATCGTGGTGGGAGTTGAATATCAAGTAGTACGGCTCCCAAACGTAACCGAGAATGTAATTAGTTCATATACCCCACATAATCAGCACTCTGATCCAGATCCACATGGGCACATGGTGTAGTTGGTTATCACGCCCGCTTAGCATTTATATGCATGCGGGCGGTCCCCGGTTCAATTCCGGGTGTGTCCACTCTTTTGCAATCTCAACGTATCTTTTATTTTATTTCTACGTATGTACTTACAAGACCAGCCAGCCCAAGAGGGGTAACTACTACGGAAGCTCACAAATCAAAAGTGGTTACAAGAGAAGAAGCATATCCCAGCACATCTGCCACCGCAACGATAGAGCGAGTGGGACCAGGCGGGAGAAATGAAGAGGTGCGGAAGGAATGTAAAGAAATATATAACCCATACAAAACAGAGACACAAAAACGAACAAGAATGGACATAGCGAAACAGAAAAATGGCAGGCCTGGTAGTAATAGTAACAAGGCATTGTAATAATGAGCGGGTGCAGGTGTGGGTGTGGGTGCAAGGGGGGAGAGGGAGCAGAAATAGAATCAGATGCCCAGTAATGTGCTAAAGTCCGGCAAACGAGAGTTAAAGGGGACCTATATTTAATGAATGCGGATGGTAGGGATGGGGATGGGGGGGATGATGGTGCATGCTGGAAGAGATCTTTCGACGGAATACACGAATAGCTTAGGTATGTGCGGTACGCATTATGTAGGTAGTTTGTACGATGCGAGGGATTGGGTTTGTGGCCATAGCGGCGAGGGCGGGGCTTGTGCGAGGGTGGGGAGGGGCGGGAGATACAGTAAATAAAAGCACGAGAAGGAACAGGCATGCATGGGGGGAAAATATGAATATTGGGGGAGATGCGGAGGGGTGAGACGGGGATGAAGCATTGAAAAATGTGTTCCGAGGGAGATGCGATGACGGATGTTCCAGCGGCGAATGACCAGGACAGAGGAAAGTATAGCGGATGAAGCATATATGGCATATATAGTGAATCCGAGAAGTCGGAGGTTGGAGGCTGTGCCATCTAAGAGGGTTGATGGGGAGACGCAACGTTCAGTAAGGCCAGCGCGGGGCAGCCTATCTGATCAACCGTCCATAGTCCAATCGGCTCTCCTTCTGGCTTTCGTTCTTCTCCTTCTTGGGGAACGCATTCCAGAACCTCAGCGTCTCGTCTCCTGCACCGGTGACGATAGTCTCTCCATCTGGGCTCATAGCAAGGTACAGGACTCGGTTGGTGTGCCCCGTCAATGAGGCGACCATGTTCAACGTCGGGTACTTCCAGATACAGATCTGGTTCTGTGCGGTCGTAGAAGAGAACCCGTGCGTGGACACAAGTTCATGCGACGTCAAAGACCAGATAAGGTTGCAAACCTACGAGGTGTGAGCTCCCTGAACCGGGCCCTTGCTAAAACTACTCACCTGGCTTCCCGTATCCAACTCATTCAACATCGTCCCATTGATCACGTTCCAGAACCTGATATGCTTATCCTGCGTTCCGCCCCCAGTCGCCAATACACCGGATACATGCGGGTCCCACGCCAGTGCCTTGACTGCTGCAGTATGTTCATGGAATTTCCACAATGGCGCATCTCCAGGGCCTGAGTCCTCCCCGGCACTCCCGCTGCTGCTCACACCACGCGCCAGCCCACTCGCTCTCTTCGACCCCCGTAGGTCCCAGATACAGACCTTGTTGTCATTCCCCCCGCTGGCGAGGTTCGCCGACTGCGGTCCGCCGTCCCCGCTCCACTTCAGCCCACAAACCTCCTGGCGGTGCCCCGTGCATCGCTTGAATGGCCGCGTAGTCGGTTCCCGCACGTCGCGATGATGGACAGAGCGGTCTCGGGAGCCCGAGGAAAGTACATGGGAATTCCACGCCAGGGCGCCGATACGCTGGCTGTGTGCTTGCTGGTACGTCCGTTGCAGTTGGAGAGTGTTCGCATCATAGATATGGAGACGGCCAGCGAGTGTCCCGACTGCCAGCGTTGTTCCCTGTTGGGCTGCATCAGCTAACCAGATATGACAAACCACGGTGACTCACCTTCTGGACCCACGACACCGAACTGATCGTGTCATTGTGTTCGGCGAGATCACACAGCTTTGATACCGCAGCATTATGGGCTGTCCACAGATAGACGCACGAGCCCAGGCCTACCCCAAGTACGTTCGTGCTGGACCAGTCGACGAGGTTGAGATAGAAGTCATCAGCGAGTTCTGGGGCATCGAGCACTCGGTATGGAGTCTTGCAAACGCTGCGTAGCTGTCGCCGGGGACTCTCCAGGAGCTTTCGGCTCTCCGCGCGCACGGGACTCATCGAGTAAGCTTCATCTGTGGGTGTGTCAAGCCTCCGAGTCGGGGTGCCTGGGTTGGACGCGGAGGGTGAGCTGTATGCGAATAGGCGTCTTCGGGTGGGTGTGGAAGGTGGTGCTGCAGCTGCGCCCGATGCTATCGTCACGGGGCGTGTAGGGGATAAGGATCGACGCGGTGAGGGTGGCGTCACTTCGCTGTGCAATATAGAGTTGAAAATAGCATTAGCTTGTTCTAGACGCCGAATGAGTGACTTCCAGAGACAAGCGACAGCGATACATACCTTTGAGAGCATCTGATTCCGATGGGATGATCCTGTTCTTTGAAGGGGTCGAAGGGCCACCTTCGTCTCGGAGATGGTAGGATGTGCGCATATCACCATTGTCCCGCGAGGGCACGAATCTGTCGCCATAGTCCCTCGCAATCCGTGGCAGCTCTGCAGGAGACTCCGGCCCCCCGCTGCTCTCGGCGGTGTTTGGTCTTGAGTCGAGTGAAGGGGTCGATGTTGGTGTTGAACGGGTGGTCGGTGCCACTCCGAAGATCGGGTTTATTCGAGGGCGATTTCGTCTTGGTGCCTCGTCGTCTGTTTCTTGATGCGATGCCCGGAGGCGCTTGCCAAAGGGCGAGTTTTTGAGCCCAGACATCCTGCTGGGGCTGCTGCTGCCGGTGTTTCCGCGGTTGAGGGTCGATTTTGCTGTTGAAAAATTGGGAAAATGAAAGAGAGATGTCGGTAAAGGGTTTGATAGAGATGAAAGAAGAGAATCAGGGGGAACCTAGCATTGATCTGTGGCAGCAAAAGTAGAAGCAGCAAAAAAGGTTGGAGTCCAAGATGGGAGCAAGAGGCAACCCGTGCTATCCCTTATTTGGCCCAAGACGCGTCGCGATTCAATACTTGCCTTTTTCGGTAATCCCCTTTCAACCACAAAAAAAAAAAAAAAATTTCAAAAAGTGGACACACCCGGAATTGAACCGGGGACCGCCCGCAGACGCAGAAATGCTAAGCGGGCGTGATAACCAACTACACCATGTGCCCATGGACGTCGACGTCTGGAGCGCATCATGGGCTTAAGAGACCCGATGCGGTATTTTTAGTTTGCAGGCTATCAGAATTTGCCTCGAAACTTGAGATGCTACAAATCTAACCCTCGATGAACTATGGAAATTTCAGATGAACTGAGAACCCTTCATTTGGTGTGTGCCCGGGGATCTTTGGGTTCTCAATGGGAATGTGGGAGGCGGATTAGTGAGTGTTCATCACCAGTTTGGAAAACCAACGTTGGAAAGAGTTCTAGCTTCTCATCACAGACATTTCGCGGATTTCTCGTTGAAACAGACTGGGCCCGGTTCGATTACTATGCACCTCGAATTCGTTATCTTGGCTTAATGGAGTACCTAGGGAGAGGCCTGCTAAACAGCATTGAAGTCACCAACGATGTATTTTGCGCGCTCCTGGAGTATGAGCAGGCATTCTTCTCCTGTAGTCTCTCCCTTCACTCTGGGAGGTCACCCTACCTGTGTTTTCCAGCGAGGATCCTATTGACGAGTTGTGGATCCTTGGAGCAGCTCGAGCTTGGCCTTTCCTTGGACTAGAGTTCTCAGTATCCTTGAATGTCTGGCACGACCTCGTGTAACGCCCGGGATGATTAATTCCACTCCTGAATTTCTATCTAATCTTGTCCTACCTCAATGTGAAGACCGTTCCGCCGAACATCCTGGAAGGGGTGTCTAATCATACCCGTCGACGTGTTCTAGTCATTAGCTCGACTGTCGCCAATGCTCTGGACGCATATCCTTCGATAATTGACTTATGCCTGAATCTTAAAATTTTCTTTTGATGACGAATGTAATAAGTTACTGGGGCTTGCAGATTGCACACTCTACCAAAATTACTAAGCCCCAATTAAGCCGCCACCACACTCCCATTTCAAATGAACTCTAAGCTGTCCAAGTAAGCCCCGGCGTGTTACATTGTTCAATAGCTACAGGTTACAAGTTATCTTACAACAGGATTTTTAGGCCTATGATGGAAAGAATTCGAAGAATGAAAGAGTTCAGCCACCGTCAAATCATGTCGTCCACCCATGTCATACAACAAATCTCCCCCAAGCTTCAACCAACCCATCAGCCGTTTTCGAAACAGTAGCCCACTGGGGTAAAAAGCTCAGAAGCTCCTCAAAAGCCGGGATCCTGCCTCGATGACTAACATCGCTCTCGCCCCCAATTGTTCCAGACTCATACTCTGCCCATTCGCAGCCCACTCTTCCTACAAGGTCTCCACCATGACTCTCCCATCCTACTTCAACGGTGAAGTTCCTGTCCCATGTGCGGCTCCACAACCAGATAGAGTCCAGGCCGCCCTTCGGAACCTCATATCCAAGTTGCATGCAGGCACCAGACGGAGAGACGACGCCGTCCTCGCCAGCCTTGTAGACGTCGTAGCTGGTAATGTTGGTGTTGTCGAAATATATCTTGCACGTGCGTGTGTTCGTTCCCTTTACCGAAATGAGGGCCGAAGAAGGAGTGAGGCGCGTCGTGTTGACCAACAGCCAGGGAGTAGTGGAGGTCGTGTCTGTGCCGCCCTGGTATGGCACCAAATCACTCTCCCATCTGCACGCGGTAAGGCCAGGTCGCGATGTTTCGGATGTACATTTCACAATTGCGTTCCATGAGGAAGGAAGTTGGGACACAATAATGTGTTCTAGATACTCGGGAACACCAATTAGCTTCGTCACTGCGCGCACAGCGTGATTGCTCGATTTCCCAAGATCTACCATCAATTCTTGTTGGAAAAACATCTTGAGCGGGGCATCTTGGGAAAATGGGAACGCGGTCCAGGTGCGTATCGTTGATATGGCGAAAACAACAACGACGAGCATGCTTAACCGGCGGTGAAACTTGATACTGAAAGGGAGTGAAGGGACCATGAGAAGGACTGAAAGTAATGAGGCTGCTTCGTACACTAAAAGTAATGTGGTTGTTAGGACTCGACAATGTATGATGATAAAAACTCTTACCCACAACAGGATTGTTGCCATCTGACAAGGTCTGTGACAACGAAGCCACGAGTAGGACGAGCAGGTGCAGGAATAGTATGATTGGTAGGGGTACCACCAGCGACAACTGTACAATCCACCAGTCAAATCCCTCAACCTTGCTTGGCTCGGCGCTCCGACTGTGCTCTGGCGTCTTCGGAGGCGACATTAAGGAACCACGTTCCGTCGGTGCCCCAGCGGGTTTGGTTTGTTGCTGCCCCTCGATAGCTCGCCCAGATAGGCCAAACGCCATTCCGAACAAAGTGCATGCGTTCCACCCCGAAATGATATAGACAACGCCTATCTGCCATTTCGACAAAACAAAAGTTGAAACAAGGAGGAGGATCCACGTGAAGTAGTAGGTTTGGACTAGCATTGTCTGGCGCTGATTCTCAAAATGTTGGGGTCCCTCGAAAGAGAAAGGAAACTGCATGGAGAAGGTGATCGTAAGGTATGCTAGGGATAGCGAGGACGCGACGAAGGTATATGGTTGTGAGTAGAAGATCTGCGATTGGGTACGTTTCGTCAGAGGCCTTCAGTACAACAAAGAATATAGAGCGCACGTATGGATTTATCTTCACGATGATGAGAACCAGACCACCCTGCATCGAAATTGTGAATAGCAGAGACCCAAAACCTGGTCGCCTGTGGCCATGATAATTTAGGGTGATCACCTATCATCGAACTCTTCGCACGTTTCGCGTCTGAACCTTGCCCGATAGGGAAGCCATGTAAGAGGAGAACAACCAGCTGGCCGAGGACCAAGAGTGATACGTTGAAACGGAACAGCTGGCTTTGCGTATGCACGACAAAATACTGACCAAATACTGTGCAAAAATGATCAGTAGGACGCAGGATGGATCATAAAGACAGTACGAACGGTCAAAGTATACTGGGGCTTCCCCTTCCCCAATGTGCCCATTGTCGCCGTTCAAGAGCGCCAGCCCAGCAGCTCTTACGCTTTCCATCATGGACCAAAGGGATTCCTTGACGCCGTTGGCCCCTGGGATAGAGTCATGTTTGGTATGATATTTGCTGCGTCCCTGGAAAAAACCAAAGTCCAAGCCTTCCACTGGCTTTCCGTTTCCGAGCGACTTTGCATAGACAGAAAAATCCGTGCCACTGCGAACTGCACCTCGCGCAAACGCGTCTGCAGAAACGACATTCCCGTGGGGATGGGGGACGCTCTTGAAGGAAAACAGAGCAGTCGATGTTGTGCGGAAAAGAGTGGGGCGCCTGGTTGTGCGCGTCAGCGTGAGTGTGGTGGCGAGTACTACTTTAAGTAACATACCCCCCTGCACCGGCGCCTTCTAAATTTAGGAATGCTTGCGGGATTTTTGACCACGGATGCTCCAGAAATCTGCAGGGCTGACATGAAGTTTGTGGAGGAAACATAGGTAGCAACTAACACGTGAGCCCCATTCAAGCCATCCTCTTCGCCATTGTTGAAATTGAATATCGCGGTTCTTCGTGGTCGTTCCTTCATTAAGTACTGAACGAATTGCATCATAGTTACTATACCGATTCCGTCATCAGTCGTACCGGGAGCAGTGGATACTGAGTCCAAATGAGCTGAGCTTGTTGAAAATTCATGAACATAATACGAGAATTTCAGATGTGAGGAACGTACAACAGTACGCCTCCTCCGAGCGTGGCGTCAGTTCCGTCTACTTTCACAAGAATGTTGTTTCCTTCAAAATAAACACCATGAAGCGCGACAGCAGTCCACGACGCGTTGGATACAATATCTTCCACTACATGCGCGAACGAATGGCCAGCAGTAACGTTGCGAAGACGCGAGAAGATATATGAACGGACTCGATTATTTTCATGTGAATTGAATGGATGTGGGCGAGCAGTGATCTGTTCCATAAATCTTTGAGAATGCCTTGGCTCCAAGAACCAGAATACAAACTTACCTGATGAAGATCTTTGTATCCTTGTTCAAGGTCAATTCCAAGCGTGTTCTCTGGTATGGGTTGTGCGCCGTCTGTTACCAGTACACCCAAGAAAACTGCTGCATAGACGAATACCACGAGGATTGTTGTCGGCACTGATTCGAAGGCTAGAGCCCTCCTCAACAGGACCATCGTCGAAGCTGCTTTCACAGTTCAAAAGGACCGTGAAGTTTATGAGAAGGCGTTGAAGTAATTGGGATAATTGGACCCAAAGTACAAGATAAAAATTGGACGTGGAGTAAACCGCGTATGGCGTTGAATGGACTTCTTTGAACCACAGATGATGTATCTTTCACTGAAGTTGCCTCATCCCCCAAAACGGCTTCAACATGCATGTCAAGCACTCAAAGGTCTGAATAGGATAATGAGGCATAATAGCAAATTGATGGTTCGGAAAAAAAGCACGCGAGCGTGATGCAGGTACTAGTGCACTCAAAATTTCCTTCCTAGCGTCATCTCATCCGGCTCTCGCAGTTAACCAGTCCTGTGAATACAAATAGTAGAACCCGAATACCCCGCAATGGCCAGAGTTCCCCAGCCCCTTAAAGTTCATGGATGGATCGTCAAATTTTCAGGTTCGTCAAAACTTCAGCTCGTAGGTCTGCACTGAGCAGTGGTGTACTAGTCTTTGACTTGAAGCTGTTGTCAGCAAATGTGCTCTCAGATTTTAGTGCATGAGCGAAATGATTGAAGTTGCGAGTCGGAAATCGGACATCCGTTTGCATCATCACCCGAGTCGGTGCGCATGAACGTCTTCAGGCAACACAGTCGTGATACATCCCCTTCTCATCTTGTACTTCCTCAAGCCATGCGAAGCATTTCATATATATGGTACCAGATATATGGAGTTCAAGTGGAACCTAGAACAAATGACTTTCAAACTACACGCTGCCACAAATCATCCTGAACCCACACTCATTACTTGAAGACACGGTCAAAAATCCTATTTGAGGAGCCCTAACTACAGCTTTGGTACTTATGGTGCGGTAGCCAATCACAAATCCCTGGAAACGTCGATAACATGAACAACACACACGGTCACGGTAGATCCGATGCCAAGACCTCTCCTTGGGTTACAAACCGGGATTTTTAGCTTGGCTCACCCACGAAACATATACGGTTCCATGGCCCTAGAACCTTTCAGCGACGTCATACTGACCCAGCCGTTAACGGGGAGGGTTTTGTTTTGTTCGTTGTGCACACAATCAGACGCGTCGAATACGATCATGTTACAGTTTGCGCTCGTACATGTTGTACCTCATCCGTTTTTAACGTTCAAAAGCCTAGCTACGGACTGATGTTATTGGCTGGCAAGTCGGTTCCGAGCTATTCAAGTTTGTCGTCTACGCGACGTTCATCTTGTAAGTCTTTTTCTTTGACATTGAAGCTGTCGTTGATGTCTTGGTAAATCATGTGTCGTTATCTGCTTTTTGGCTGATGTGCGTCTTCTGCCGTTGTGTTGATGCGTATTCAGAGAAGATTTTTAAAAGACTATTTTAGCTTCTTCTAAAGCTGTTACGGCAGCTTCAGTGGGGGAAATTTGAAAAGAACGGTGCTCTATACGCGTTTTTCCAACACAGGTGTTAAGATGTCGGACTGTGAAGAAATTCCTAGTAACCATCTCTCTGGGTTTCAGGATTTGCGACAGCTGGTGAGGCCTTTTCAACCAATTGCAACACCCATTCACCATTCCGGTCGTTAACGCGCATATGACCTGGTATTTAATTGATGCGTCAAAAGTTCAGTGATGTCGAACGTCAATCTAGTTCAGAACACTGATGGGTCAACATTCTCATATTCGTCGACACCCAAGGTGTCGTCGAATCTGATGCGTGTGTCAATGTCAATAAGTACAATATTTATGTGAGTTGTCTTCCCCAATCTTATCTATAGGCACGTGAATATACCCAATACAGGACTCGGAACCAAGGTCTGGCAGATGTCCATCAATCGTACGTTATTGCTGTTATCTCCCTCTGACTTTGAACTGATCTGCAAGCTACTCTTCTTATTCTTGTCTTGCTCGTTCCGTGCATTTTAGACCTTTTCTCCACAACGGACACCCACGACAATCAGCAGTATCCAAATATAGCATTGCGAGAACACGGCCACCACCCCGTGTTGAACTTACGGGTTCATATTACTTATCTCCTAGTGCCAAGTCAGATGGTGCCAATGTGCCGCAGATGTGGACATATCATTGGAGTCAGAATGTCATTCGGTGAGGAGTTACTCTGATCGGCGTTACCTCCCCCGTTTCGACCATCATGCTAGGAATATAAGAGCCTATGTCGAGGATACGATCCCTGATTCATCTCATGGCTTCTGACCTTCCACAGATTCCGGCCAATATCACCGCTATGTGAGTGCGCGCATTCTGCGTAGGTCGGCATTTTGCTCACCAAATTGTAGTACCGCGCCCCAGGTCAGTCTCTCAAGCTGTGGCTCACGACAGCGACAATTAAAACCACCTAGATCGTCGGTACGCTATTCAACTGGTGTTTATATGGCATATTATCAGTCCAAGTCTGTACGTGCATGCATGATTCAAGGCGCTGAAGACAAAGATCATTTAACAGGGTCTGATAGATATCTATTACCTCAACTTCCCTGATGATAAGCTCTCCGTAAAGTGCCTAGGTATGGAACGTTAATGTGGAGCCCCAGATCCGTAATACACATGGATTGGCTCACCTTTTCCGCAGTCTACGGAACGTACCTGTTTGAAGCGGTGCAAACTGCTCTCTCAGCGGCAGATCTATATTATTGGCTAGTACTTTTCCGGACTACTCAGAATTTGTGCTAATATACTATTCGAATGGTACAGGTTTGCTTCGGGGTACGGTAATATGATTCACCTCTCCAATGTATACATTTCGCCCTGGGATACTCCCTTCCTATGTGGGATTATCGCGGCCGTAGTACAGTGCTTCTTCGCATATCGTATTTGGACGCTTCAGCGAAACTACTGGTGGCTCAGCGTTTTAATTGTTCTGGTAAGTGTTCCGATCCCGAGGCGCCACGAGATCCGTTGCTGCTATAGCTCTCTCACACTCACTCCATTGCATAGACATCCATGGTCCAGACGGCTGGAGCCTTCGGAACTGCTATTCGAGTTAGTAAATTACTTCTGTCTCCAGTTTTCGACTCAACTTCCCTCAGGCACATGTACTAGGCGATTTCACCCGATTTCACGAAAACATAATGTTCCCTGCCTCCTTCCATGTACGAATGATGTCCTTGAAATTTACATATACTCGCACAAACTAACCCCATGATTATCCGACAGGTATGGCTTCTTGGAGACACAGTCTCTGATATTATTATAGCGGGATCAATGCTGTATATTGTGCGCTTATTTCTGTTGCGAACATGTGAGTATAGACACTAATAATATCTACCCAGTTCCACAAATCCAAGAAGCAGGAATATCAACATGCCAATAAAATTCTTGCTCGACTAGTCAGATTAATTGTGGAGACAAATACACTGACAGGTAAACTATGAGAAATGTCAAATTTGAAAAGGTATCATTTGATTCCTGATATAACACTTCCAGCGAGTATGGCTCTATTGTCTTTTATCTTATACGCAGGATTTCCCGTAAGTATTGACCAACCCTTTCTAGATTTCTCCCTCACTCAATATAATCACCAATAGGGAAGCGATTTCTTCATCTGCACGTAAGTGATTGATAGTAAAAACTTTCACGGTTCGTTGGGGCTGAATACACACTCTCAAGAACCTTGGTAATGGGCAAACTGTAAGCTCGTTCCTTCATGAAAGTAAATTTATATATATCATTCAATCCGGTTAGGTATTCAAACACACTTCTGGTCACATTCAACAACCGTATAGCCCTCCGGAAGGCTGCCATTGAGGGAACTTCTAGCAATTCTGGATTTCGCGGCCAGGGTTCATTTGGACACGTTGGATCTGTACACAGTAGGACACCAGGAAGCAATGCCTACGACGGTACGTTCGGAAATACATACCACCTCAGCCCGGATCGATTTCAAAATAGCCCCAAGCCCAAAGATCTCGAAAACATTGAAATCGAGGTCTGTAATATTTCCTCATTGAGGTCGAGGAGAAATTCTGATATGAATTATGTCTCATTAGATTTTGAGAGAGGTGAAAGTGTATGGACAACCGGAGAGCCATTCCCCCGTTATGAGATGTCGCCATCATTCGGGATGTCGGGGCTGTGCCCCTGCTATGAATGGTTCCAGGCCCGTGGGCCGTCCCTTTTGAAGGCGCTCGATAATATGCTGAACGGGGGTTCTTGATGGGATGACTGCACATTAGTAGAAGATTAATCTATACCTGTAGGCCGAGGCCGAAGCCAGAAATCAATAATAACTGATACCCAAGGACACGGTCGTTTTTCGTTAAATCTGCGCAAAGGACGTACTAACGACCCACCGGATGTGCAGTGCAAACGGATGTGTAGTACGCGTGAAAAGCACTAGTAAACACAAACTCTCTTTGTATCTTTTTTTATGAGTCGGAAGCCACGACATGTTATCTAGCACGGATTGTACACGGCACCAATAATGAACTAGGGGTCATCACAGGGTGACGCCTTAGGACCTTGCTTACGAGAAAAAATTCAAGGGCTTGATGTCATGGTTTTCAATGTCTATTCGATGATACAAATGATACATTTTGTAAGAATTGAAGTACTTGAATCTACAACTCTGGCATGACAGTTCTGATCAGCAACCAACTTGGATTGTCCAACATGGAATCAAATATGGCATTGCAATTTGGCACCTTTACAGTCAGCTCAGGCCCCCAGAAGCTCCCCTATATGTTTGGAAAAATTTTGCAGATTTGAGACTCCCAAAATGAAGATTTTCCTGGCCCAAAATAGTGGATCTGAGGCGATTTTGGCAAAATCCTCGGCCTATATATATATAGTGGATTTCAGAGCTTCCTTGGGGACTTTTTTTCAAGTAATGGGTTGCCAGTTTGTTTGATCTGTTTTGGTTTGAGAACAGCCAGAGCCCAGATTCACAATCCTCAAGAAGCATGAAAAAAAACTTGGTCCTAGTATGGCAAAAATTCTCATGCTTTTTTTTCATATGTTTTATGTTTTATGACATAAACCCCAGCCCATATAGCAGATTTGAGACCTGTTCTGGCAAAAAAATTTCCAAACATGTAGGGGAGCTTCCAGGGGTCTGTCAGCTTAAATTCATGGAACAGGCCATGGCAGTCATTTAATTCCCAGTCTGTCATAGGACAGGAACCAAAAACAGTGCAAACATGACCTTGGTATTCATCTCAACAATTTAAGTCTTCTCAAAGTGTAAATCCTTGACTCCAATACTTTTTCAACCACCAATAATGCTCCAGAACAAGACACTACAGTGTTTGTAAGGTGCAGAATGTCAGTAAAGGTGTTTGGGTCCATTTCAAAATGCTGGTAGAGCATGTTGACCCAGCCTTTGATATGTGTTATCACCAACTCTTGGTAGGCACAGCTTGTTGCTCAGAGGATATACAAGGTAGTGATTGATGAATTTGCAATGCTCATGTGGCCAATTTCATCTGGAAGTTCCATGAATGGGTCCTGCAACTGCCTATGACATTTTCAGATGCCATGTCGTCTGCATTTGATGGTGACTATATCCGCACTTTGAGAACAAGATGGATAAATTCTGCAACTTGAGCAAATAATAAAAAAGACACCAGTGTTTTTGGGTGTGTAGCAATTAGGAGGATGCATATAGTAGCAAGTATGAAAGACATTTCTGTTTACTGGGATGCAAATTTTTTTCGGCCTTTTTTTTTTGGCATTGAAGGAGGTCGAAGAGTGTTAAATCAAAAATGGAGCCACCATATAATGTATGCATCAGGTGCGGTTTGACAGGTTGCAAGAGCTCTTGGTGAGGACTATTCTTCAACTCTAAAACATCTATTTCATTCTGTAATGCTTCGCATGCAGACCACACAAGCTGAAATCAACAAGGCAGCATTGATTGTTCGATTGATAAAAACGTCAGCCACCACCCTGAGAAAATTCCTGGCATCTCCGATGTATATCCCCTTCTATCCTTTTTCCAATAACATTACGACCTTCAGCGCTTCATTGTTCTTCGTCCGATGATCCTCCCTGCCCCTCTCGCCTGGACTATCATCATCGTATGCGGAACATACTTGTTGATTTTACGGTAAGCAGATATAATGTTATTTCCGTTGTCCATCACTTAGATGTTGTTTGCTGTAGGTTCGACAGGCTCAATCACATTGTGAAACATATTATTGGGGGAGGACCACAAGAGGTTACGCGAGATTTTGATTTTTCTATGATCTTGGTGCGTGGGGGCGATAGGCTATATGTAGTGGGGTGACGACTCACTATACAGCGCCACCATGGCAGGATTTCATTCACCCCGCAGAACGACCCATCCGAGGGAAATCGCCCATTTCCCAACTACCCCTCGAAGTCCTGGGAGAAATCTTTCTGCACTGTCGTGACCATTCAAGTGTGTTTCTTCGGCCTCGAAGGTCAGACGCGCCGATCCTCTTGTGCAACATTTCTCGCTTGTGGCGCTTCACTGCCTTCTCAACGCCAGGACTTTGGTCGTCCATCTCGGTGACACACAGAGACAATAGGTTGTGGCCTAGTCGATCACTTATCCGATCCTGGGTGAAACGCTCGAAGGGTGCGTCTTTATCCTTCGAGCTTGTCGCTGAAGATACCATGCGCTCTCCTTCCGATGACCTAAGCATACAAGCTATAAATGAGATTTTCCTCCTCTTTCTCTTCCAATTCGAACGCTGGCAACATGTCCGCCTCGTGGTTCCTCAAGCAGCTCACCTCAACATCGAGTGTATCTCCCCACAAGGCGTAAGCATGTTAGAGTCGCTTCATGTCCAAATCGACGACTCACCAGAAGCCCTCGGATTCCTCCCTCTCATTACCGATCGTTCGCCCCAGCTCCACAGCCTCATCTGGCAACTTCGAAAACACCCCAAACCTCCTATCAGCGGTGTCACCCTCCGATACTTGACAGAACTGTATCTCGAATGCGCGCTCTCGCTGACGGAATGTCTCGTCCTCTTGAAAACATGCTCAAATCTCCGTGTCTGTGAATTTGAAAATGTTTGCACTGTTTCACCTATCAATGAACCTCAAACATACACTATCTCGTTAGTCGAACATAGGACTATCCACACGTTAAGAATAGAGACAACGATTGACGTTTCAATCTTGTTTTTCTGTCTAACTCTTCCTTCGCTCATCTCCTTGTCTATCGTGGTTTTGTACCCTGGAATTCACCAAATCAATCATTGGGCCCCCTGGCGACTTTCGCGTCTACTCTCGAGGTCCTCCCCCCCGCTTGAATCACTCCTGCTGGAAAATGTTCCACTTGCAGAAGACGAAATGATTGCGTGCCTTGTTTCATTGCCGAGTCTTGTACAAATCAACATTACTAGCGAACGCTTGGTTCTTACCGATAAGATCGTTCTTGCACTTGGAGATCAGTTCACGCCATCAGCTCAGTTCATCTGTCCCAAGCTCGAGGTCATCAAGCTTTGTGGAAGTGTAATATCAACTGATGGTGTATTTTCAAATATGGTTGCTGCACGATGGACTGATGCTGGATTTCATACTTCACGTTTGAAAACTGTTCAAGCCGAATTCTGCAATGGACCTCATTTTATCGATGCCGAACTCCTCAAAGGGTTTCGAGCAGAGGGCTTAATTGCACGGATATTTACCAGGGATGAGATTGGATTACTCATGTAATACGACACAGTTAATGAAAAAAAAACAATATTCGTTCCTCGGAATGATTTGATAAGTAGTAGGGTCTGACGCTGATTAAGTGCAAAACCTTCAAGGTGTTGATGGTTAGTGAGAATCTGGTTTTTGGTGTGCTTGCGAAAACCAAAACGCTTTCAAGGCAAAATAAATATTGAGATCCGTAGATCTACCACTCCGGGAAAGCGTGTCATCCTTGTGCAGGGGCCATGCTAATCTTCTCTGTATCGTTCCAATTTTTTCGTATGTCACCCCGAAGGGGACATGAACCTTTGAATAGGGTTCTTAGTCATGACCAGGGTTTTGCTTTCTGTTCAGCCGATGGGGTTTGGGAGACCGGATTTGCCGGCCACCATTCCAATCTCCGATTCTTTCAGACTTTCTTTCACTACTTTTCTTTGTTACATCCTACGTTGCTTAAATACTCACCATCCGCTGGAATCCATGGCACTGATTTCTCGAATAACCCACTCCCTACCAAGCTTTCAAGTTGCTCCCCAACTTTCACCCACACGACCAGGGAGCTAGGATGCACAGGTGTCTCAGCATCAAGGAACTCATCACTACTATATTCGAAAATATGGATACCCAGGACGGTTCACTTGAGATATTTGCAGATTTAGCAGTCACCTGTCGTGCCTTTAAAGGTGAATTTTACACCAAACAAACTGAAGTTTGGATCACGTCAGGTTGACTCGCAGTGTTTCCCAGAACCTGCCCTTGATAAGCTATGGCGCATTCAGGGCACCTTAGTGCCACTCCTTCGAACAATGCCCACTGATCTCTTGGGGAAAACCGAGGATGGCAAGATTGTAAGTCCCCATTTCCTGCCTCACTGTCACGCGGAGGATTGATAACCTGGATCAGACATTCCGTCGGTCACTTCTACCAACGGACTGGGCGCGGTTTGAGTACTACGAGCACCGAATCATGCAACTTGGCCACGATGCTGAATACAACGCCGTCGAAATGACTCCAGTCCATGCTGATGTTTTTGCTGCACTCGCTGGTTATCGTCCAGTTAGGACTTTTCTCCGCAACCTCAGAGCCTTATACTCGGACCAATCCCACACATCCATGTTTCCATTCATGACAGCTTTCGTCGGGCCAAACCTGGTTTCTGTCAATTTCACATCCGGCGCTGATTATGATTATCATCAAATGGTCGCTTTTATTACTGCCCTTCCACTCCTCTCGCCTAAAATTCAAGAGATCGAATACATAGGATCGCGTGAATGGCATATTTTACAGGCTTGGAGCGAAGTTCCGGGGGGGTTACAGCATCTTCGGACTCTTGATGTTGCAAATATATCACCTTCACCAGATGTGGCGAGTGGTTTGTCCCACCTTCCCTTCCTAAAAAACCTGGGTATAGTGAAGATCACGCCAGAAAACCTTCCGATGTTCACCACCAAGACTGGCGGGTTTCAGCAGCTAGAAAGTCTCGCATTCTACGCTGATATACCCAACATTGACCGCGTGTTGGACGCGATGCGATGTCATCTCAGATTCATACACATTATTGACGAGTACGACATGGAGTCAATTGGGTTCAAGAATAAGTTATCTCACTTCACCAGGAGTAACGCTCTTCTCGCTGAACACCATGGCCGCCATCTAACCACTCTCAAACTCGACTTGGACATTGGGGATGATGTCGACCCACGTCCCTCTTCAGCCGATATTTCCAAGGCTCTCCTCCCGTTGCTGTCGATCCGTCTGCTAGAAGACGTACATCTAGCAATACAGTTAGTTCAGGACCTGGATGATACATGGCTTGAGTCTGCTGCCCAAGCTTGGCCGTGCCTCCAATCTTTATATCTAGATGCTGGCAGTTATCGTCCTCCACGCATCAGCCTAGGAGGTTTGTTCCCTTTACTACGCCACTGCCCAGATCTAAAACACATATTTTTGTGCTATCTGATCAAACCATTCCACCATACGTTATTAGAGGGCGTGGATAACAACCACCGTTTTTTTTCAAATTCGTCAAAGCTCCATACTCTGCGGGCCTCGGTTGCCGACCCTGACCTTATTGCAGTGTGGATGAGGAGCATATTCCCCAATCTCAATGGGGTCAGAGTTTGTAATTGTTAGGATGAACTGTACAGTGTAATAGCTTGTACAACTAGTTTACCTTTGAATTGTTGTAAGTAGCAAGTAGATGGCAAATACAAAACTATATCATTAGTGTTGATGATATTACAATATTACATGTTTTCATACACTCAATGTACAGAAAAAGAATCCATCAGACAAACACTCAACTCGCTGGTAAGTCCCATCAAGTCACTTTTGCAAGCAAACCCGAAGAACGAACCAAACGTCCTCGAGACCCCGTTCGCACGGAGCCATGTTCTCGGTATAACGAGTGAGCGCGGAAGTCATCGAGTGGATATGAAGGATGCGGCATTTGTAAAAATGCGAGACTCGGTCAGTTTCTATAAAATAGATCCTGATGAGTATGTTCTAAGGAATCAAAAAAGCGGGACGGGTGATTTTATACTTTTTGTGAGTGGTCCGTGCGTGGGACTGCACGTGAGGGCCAGCACTCCCTCAGTGAATCTGAGTACCTGCAATCACCACTAGAAGCTTTATGCGCAACATAATAGGTATGCTTCAATCTTTCTACTCGTCAGAGTCTGCCACACTTACACACGATAAATCACACCAGGCCGATTATGTTCAAATTGGTCCCGAAGCTAAGGAAACCATCCAAACGATAAC
This sequence comes from Collybia mongolica, assembly GCA_013420905.1. Lineage (NCBI taxonomy): Eukaryota > Fungi > Basidiomycota > Agaricomycetes > Agaricales > Clitocybaceae > Collybia > Collybia mongolica. Next base: position 4,146,716 of record JAAXNY010000004.1, read on the forward strand.
AACTGGTCGACATATGACAGTTGCTACAGCCTAGGTCTTTTGGTGACATAAACTAGTTTTAGAGTCTATGAAGGTCCTCTCTTGGAAGATACATTAACAGGCGGACTGTACCCGCAATCGCGCCGATGGCACCATACTTCTCTCATGGGTAGGCCCAGGAACATGGCGTCGAGCATATAAACCCTTGCGACGAACAAGGATTGTACAGCGGGGGTGCCAGATAAACTCACCCCTGCCGATTCAATCCGCCCCCTCTTCTTCAAATTTTTTGAGGTCTAAAACTGGAACCGGTGCCTTCTGTGTCTCATGGGGCTTCCACCGTTGAGGCTTCACCGCACGATCCTCGGCAAATATATCAATCGAGCCTTGTGGACCGGCATTCATGATCATGGTGATTTCTCAGATTCCGTTATCCTATTCTATTTATAAAAGCCTCATCATTTGAGGCTGATGGGATCGTTTCAACTGCCTTTTACTTGAATATCCTACCGAGCCTTCTCGGGGCTTTAGCCCCTCTGATACTCATTTCTCTATACCTAGGCGTATTACTCTCATCTGGACTCATATCTACACTCAAAGAGCGCAGCTCTACATGCACTTTTGCGTTAGCCCCGTGACACAGGCACGAGGCAGCTTGTCAAAGAATTCCCTGAGAATGAATCGGCTTTACCCGAGCATGAGATTGATCATATGAAATCGTCTTGGCCCTTCCATGTTCCTTTGTCGATGCGATGTCACCATGGTATAAAAGGATAGGTAAAGGAAAGGAGAGCGGACCCATCTCGCCTCTCTCATTCCGAACCAACGTGTTCCCTTTCCTCTCTAATATTCTTTATATATATATTAGCCTGTGACCATCGATCGGCGAGGCATAAACTGATTGAAAGCGATCAAACTTGATCGAGCCCATTCCGGCATTTCTGTTACAAAGATTCCAAACCTTTTCGTCTTGCACGCCCCCGATTATAACTACACGCCATGGTCAAGAGGGCGAAGTCTCCAGAAGCTGCTGAAGACGAGAAATACTTCACAGTATGGCAGCCTTATCCGCTGAACGCGAACTGGGAACTGGAGAACGACTGTATCGAATTCTGTCGTTGGATCGCGTGCTGTATCGGCACCGAATCACTCCACGGGCTGCACTACAAACCCAAGGTACGTATGTACATGTCGTATAGCTGTTTTCACGTTAAGCGTTTCGGACAGGCGCGGGGCATGGTGCTGCTTGAAATCGATAAGAAGTTTCCGCACAACGGGATCCTACTGGGCGAGCATCGTTGGTCTGAATTTCTGCAGAAACCAACCCCCGAGGAGGATGGGAGAGTTAGCCAGATTTTTCATTCGCTCTATAGCACTGGCCGTGAAGCACAGAAAGATGGTGTGTAGCATCGCCTGTCGCGTTCTGATTTCCAAGGCTGATGTATGCTCAGGCTGGAAGCGAATCCACGTGGAGGCAGCGTGGTTCAAGAACTGGACTAATACGTAGGTGGCACTAGCGAGATTACTGTTACTCGAATAATGGGTTACCTTTTGTAGGATTATCAAGAACCCGTACCCTGACACATACTGGTGCCCCGTCCCACCTGAGGACATGACGAACAAACCCCTCTGTCGTCATCTACCCAAAAGCGTCAAACCTCCTCCACCCCAGGTGCCTCCGCCTGGTACGTCTGCCGCTGATCATTTAATACAGCCAAGCTTATTTGTCATGAGATAGTCGTTGGTTCAGCAGGGTGGATTGAGAAGAAGATGGGACCCGATCCGAACAACCCCCAAGCTCAGAAGAACGCATGGACGAAGGGAAGACCAGCCATTCGAAATGCGGCCAAGTCTGCACCGGCTCCTCGGGCCCCAGCTATCTCATCTACAAGCACTTGTGTGTGACTCGCGTTCCCTGAACGATTTCTCACCTAATTAAGATGTTGTAGGGAATAAACCTATCTCTACACCTGACAATGGGTCTGCGACCTACCCCAAGGCTCAAGGAAGCGTCTGGGGGAAAAGCCCAGCTCACCGAGGACCGAATGGGTCCGCACCGATTACCTCGCCCATCTCTCCCATAAGCCCTGTTTCCTCCACCACCTCAGCAACCACCCCCGCCTTTCCGCCCGGCTTGGCCCCCAAAGGCTCGTCATTTGCCCCTCCTGGCCTCGTGCGCAAGGCCGACTCCGGCACCACGTTGAGCTCTGGCTCTGGCGCCGAGCCGTATCCCGCGCAGGCCATTGAGGATCTGTTCGAGGAGAACGTCTCGATTTCATTATCGCCGAGCCAGGATCATGAGTTCTATGGGCTGGATAACGAGGACTCGCCAGACCCGAACGCGGTAGTGGTACACCCTTGGGAGCAGCGAGTCGTTCCTGAGGCAAACTTGTGGGACAACGTTGAGACGTCGGAGGGAAACTTGTGGGGCGAGGAGGAGACGAAGAAACCCGCTGCGGACGTTATACTGTGTCCCGTGCATGGCATCATCTGCAAAAAGGGTATTTGTAGGGAGATGTCGAAAATCTTGAGAGAACAGGAAAGGGCCAAAGCGGATTTGAACAAAGGAAAGACGAACGGGAAACGTATGTTGATGGAACTGTTTTCTCTCTTTCTTTTATTGACGAGATACCTTTTGCTAGGCAATGGTCGGGGCGGTGGTGGATGGCGACAGAACCCAAGCGGACCGGAGGGCACTGAGGATGGTGCCAGCAGCAACGGAGACAGGTTCTCCCAGGTCGGCGGTCGTAATAAAGGAGGGCGTAAGGGTGGTCCGGGAAGGGGACGACAGAACCGAGACAATAACAGTCCTGCCGCCAAAGGCCCCGAGAACAGTGCTGGTGGTGCCACTCGCAAGAGGGGCGATAGTACCAATAGCAGGGCCGAAAGTGTCGCTGCTTCTAATGTAGCGGGTTGGGACACGGCCTCGGTTGGGCCTTGGGGTTAGGGATTGATCGGTTCTCTGCCGGTACGTACGTTCGTTTCTTGCATGTATCTTCGTTGCGTCGCTCGTCCCTCGAGATTTCATTTCTCGCTCTTTGTATACCTGTAGCAACATCCCCAGTCCTATGTAGTACCAACTCCACATCCCGTATATTGTCTGTATGTTTTAGATCCTATACTGAAGATCCTTGATTACCTACTACACACGTATATTTGTAGGTTCGTGAAATTGAATATAAATACATTATACCTTGTCAATGCCTGGTTTGGATCTTCCCTTCACCGCCATCAAGCTTGAATCTCTTCACACCATCCTCCTCGGCCCATGGCACCTCGTCCTCCCAATGGGTGATCACAACCACGCCCTGATCATTGCCCACGCCACCCTCTCGCAAATACCTCCGCGCAGCTCCAACCATCCCCTGATCCATCCCACTCCACACCTCGTCCAGCAGCACCAGCGGCGGCCGCCCCACCAGTGCACGCATCAGCAACACCATTCTCTGCTCCCCAACGGACAGATCCACAAACGCGCGCCTCGCAAACGCCTCAGTGCTCTCTCCACCGCCCGCGTCCGGGCGCCACGCCTGCGGCCCCAGCGCTTCGAGCACCTCCTCGCACCGCCGGACGCGCCACCGGACACCCGCCTCATCGAGGGGCACCATCACGCCGACGCCGACACCACGCGCTCCAAGCGGGACGAACCCGCCGTCGAAGCCCGTGCCCACCGCCTCCCAGACGGTCATCCCTGCGCGGCGGGGGAAGGCGTCGAAGAGCTCGGGGGAGACGAGGCCGACAAGGGAGTGGAGGTGTGGCGTGGGTATGCGCCGGCGCGGGAGGCCGTGGAGGTGGAGGTGCGACTGGGTGTAGGACTGCGGGTGGTCGCCTGTGAGGAGGGCGAGGAGTGTGGTCTTCCCGGATCCTGGGGGATTCGCGTTGGTCAGGGCGTGAGGGCAGGGAGGATGGAAGGAGGACGTACCGTTGGTTCCTTGGAGGTGCCATCTCTCGCCCTGACGAATTTCCCAATTTATGTTGTTCAGAACCTGGAGGGCTCGTTTGAGGAAAGGTGGAGTAGTGGGTGGGAAACTGATGACGTACCGTACGATTGCCGTATTTCACCCCGACTCCTTTCATTTCTACAACCAGGTTTCCAACAGGGGTTGGTGTGATCTTCGGTGCTGCTGCCCGGGTTTTGTTGAAATGTTCGGTCGCGGCAAGGACTTCCTCTTTGGGTCCTGTTATAACCTCTCCATCCTTGACGAACGCTACATGAGTGATCCATTCTGGAACAGGATCCTGTGTTCGCAAGCCGAGAATGACGCGTGGGGAACGGGCTGAATGTAGGGAACGGAGAATTTTCAGGAGTGTGGGTCGGTTCTGGAGATCCAGACCAGCTAATAACCAAATTAGGACAGCCAGAAGGAAGGGTCGTCAGGACTTACTGAGCGGTTCGTCGAGAAGTAAGAGCTCGGGTCTGGATAAAATGGCTTTTATAACGCGTGCACGACGCGTCTGCCCGTTACTTAGAGCTATTAGTGGAAGGTCGAGCAAAGCTGCAAGACCCATCTTATCAACCAGGTGGTTGAATATTTGCATCTCCTGCTCCGAGAGCCGGGGAGGTGGCGGATTTTCAGGCGTGTTGGTGTTGAGTCCAAACTCCGGAGGTTGGGACTCAGGAAACATGCTTTGGCGGAGGGTAAGGCGATCTTCTTCACGCACAGCTCCATAGCGCGCCGTATAGTCGTAGAACGCCCCACCAGCTGCACGACGACGGTTTCCGAAAGAAACGATTGAGATGCATTCGAGTGGATCTCGTGGGGATCCCGAGGATGGTGAAGTAAGGAATGGGAAAAGGCCACCTGGGGGAGGTGGGGCTGGGGATATTCGAAGGTGGCCGAGAAGCACCTGCCCCATACTTCAACGAAATCACGCAGGAGATAGGTGTGATTACTGACCTGTAACAGTGACGTTTTTTCGCCAGAGCCAGAACCAACGACTGCCCATGCCTCGCCCTCTTTCACCATCCATTCTACATCTCGAAATACCGGCCTGGAAAAGTTGGGGTCGCCGAAGCGGTAGATGTCAGCCTTTGGGATGTAGACGACCGTGTTTTGGAGATCGTCTCTGCTGAGGGATGAGAAACGACGTCTAGATCCAAGGATGGTTCCTTGATGCCCAAGGCTTTTGTAGGAGACCCGGAAAATCATTCCAGTATGATAGAGCGCGGCAGTTGACTGTACATTCACGAGTCGATATATTCGCCAAATGGCCTGGGGTCGTGGGTCAGGGAGTCGGGTTTGCACCTAGAATGACCCATTTTCTTTGGCAACGCACTTGTTCACGATCCAGGTGCTTCAACCCTTTTTCCAACGCCTGTATTGACTGAGCCCTTTGAAGTTGTAAAGTCAGTAATTTATCAAGTTCGTCGGGTTTCGGATATATCCGGAGTCATTCCAACTTTGTTGAAAGCTTTCTGTTCATGACCTTATCATGTTCTGGTTGTGCACGGTATAATAAGGTCGTCCGTGAGCCTAACGCATTCGAAGCAATGTCCAACAAATCCTACGCCTTGGGCGCTTGCCTTCGGTGCTTCGACCTCCAAAATAATGCCAGATTAATAGATACGCCTAGGATCTCAGCTCAATATATAGCATTTATTCCTCCATGGAGACACACGATTGTTCACTTCCTTACGCCGGAATGGTCTTTAATCCACCGCCTCACAATGTTTGCCTGTGGGCAAGCGCTGGCCTCTACCCCATCACCACGCGCGTCGTACATCCGTTGACAACACTCATAGAGGCTCCGTAAGACCTTATCGCATTTCTCTGGCTTATAGGTGTTCTTGTTGAGGCATGCTTGAAGATCACAAGCTATTTGGGGGGCAAAGGGTCAATTTGAGCGCGCTTCCTGAACCCTAGATGGCCCACCTTCAGTTTGACATGTGTCTGGCTTTCCAAACTGGTGGTAAGCATCAACTAGTTTCATGTTTTTAGCGCTAGCCTACCTCTGACATTGCATAGGTTCCAATACTTCAGAAATAGATGCTCGGTGGCTCCGGGCAAGCCAGCGCCGCTGACGTCATCTTTTCTTTTTACTCCAACGAAGCGGCACACCCGAATATTTTGTCAATTTCCTCTCGTTTCCACCCACTTCCACGGTTACATGTCCAGGAGTCCCCCGCTCTCTTTGGCCTATCAAAACCCTTGGGAAATACCCAGATCCATGATCCAGGGAGTAACAGTTATTTGCACGTGACTGACTGCGCGTTAAGTTTCCAACAAGCTGTGCTGGGCAACACGGCCACAACTGACCGGTACGGCCACCCAGCCTTAGGTTCAATTACATATAAAAATGGCCGTTGGTGTTCCAGTTACCCATAATCACAGACTACCCCAAACTCATGGCCCCCATGCTGCAGATCACCTCGGACAGTCTGTTAAAACGGTCAGTCCCAGGTTCCAGCGATTCACGGATTATCACAATCGTTTGCGCGGTCGTTGGAGGGGTACTTCTTCTACTCATACTGTGTGCCATTTTCATGACCATTGCACGCCGCCGACACCTCAGAAGGCGGGCGGAGGTTGCTAATGCCGATGGCAACGAAAATGGAATTGCCAACAGCCGTTTTGGCCACAAGGCCACACCGTCCAACTCTTCTGTTCCTTTGCTCAAGGAAGAGCTATTTTGGAAGTCAGACGAAAGCGCAGATGACAATCATCTCCGCTCATCTTACGACCAAAGCCACGAGCATTCTTTGAAAGAAATACAGTTCCGTGACCAGGAGCCTAACACATTCGCTTTAGACTCCACCCCCTTCATGTCAGAATCCCTTACACCGACAGTTTACACGCGAAGCAGTCTACCCCGACTTACGATCCCCGAACGCGCGTCGCTTTTAAGTACGAGCGAAAATGCGTATTTCACCCCGCGTGCTTCTATTGAGCTTAGTATTCCAGCAAGCCCTACTTCTACGTCTTCGGACGATTCGGTATCACTGTATTCTCAACCGTCCGCTTCAGCACACACACCTCGCACATCTAGCTTCCCCGTCCTCCCCATGGCTCCTCTCCAGCGGCTTCCGACACGCCTAATCGTAGCATCTACAGAGGACAGGGAAGCTTCCCCGAAACGATCGGATACGACATTAGTGGCAAGGATGTTGAAGAAACGCGCAGACCGTAATCCCAACAATCCTACCCGCTCCGGTAGCCAGGTCTCTCACATCGAGAGGGCAGGTTCTATCAGGCCTGCGGAGTCGTTGATTAACTCGTCGGGCTCATATCGCCGTCGCTTGGCTGACAAGTCCCGGAAAATGACTACTAACTCTATAGAGTCACTTACGGAGGTGTTGGTTTCAGCCGAGCCTCCGATCGCTCCAGTTACACCCACGCTCCCCGCTCCGCAGTGGCAGATCCCGATCCTACCTGCCCAACCCCCTCCAAGTTTACGGGCGACCAACCAACTCGAACGATTATCCCCTCCACACGACCCTATCGCGTTGATTCCTATACTACCTCACGACAGTGCGACCAGCGGCGTGTTAGGGACACCCCTTCCATCATCATGACCTCCCCAGCTGGAGTGGAAATTTGTCTGAAGAACCTTCAATTCAGGCCCACGGCCGACGAGAATTAAAGTGTACCAGTAATTCCCAATATTCCAAGTGTTGGAACTCTGCGAGACCCCACGAAATTATACCCATCTGACCTTCTTTCGAACAGTACAATATACCCTACGGTCACAGACTATATAGCCAAGGACGAATATCCTGGACACTTAACTGCTCAAATTGTAAATTCACCACTGTAATGTACATATGGTCCTAGCTATAAGGGCGTAAGAAGTAACGACTTGACTCCCGAAGTTAATTTGTAAAGCCGCGAGCGGCGAGCAGGAAATCTTTCGATGGCATCAATCTGCACTGATGGTCGGAGATCGAAACTAAACTTGGAAGTGGACCACCACCACACCACGCGGCTTGTTCTTCTAAAAGCTGCGGTTCTGCAATGGGGAAGAAGAACAAAGGTTTCAAGGAGAAAGTAAGTTGCGTGAATCAACGTGGTCGGTATCACAACCGGTCTAACGCCTCCCACTCCCACTTTTAGCTCTATTCAATCCCGCGTTGCAAGATCCTGGTGATCCTGAACCCTTGGGGAAGCCATGGCCATCCCACTTTCGCAAACAATATTGGGGGCTGGTTCGAGAGGATGCTACAAGATGAATACCCCGGGAAATGTATTAATATGATCTTTACTCGCCCCAGTGTAAGTCTTGTTATTGACAACTTACGATTTCCGAATTTTTAGAACGTCATGACCAGGATACCGTAACCCTCGTAGAAATTCCTGAAGATGTTGAAGTCGCCCCATTACTAGGAGCACATCATCACTGTAATTTTTTGATTCCGCCGTATAACGCGTCCAGCGCGATATCGTACATTTATGAGTACAATTATATCAAGAAAGGACCCCCAGAGCGCCAGAGTAAGTCATATAATTCACTAACCCGCGTTATATCTCGCTTGCACACACTTTTCAATCGCTGTATAGGCTGTTGGAAGCCTGGCTTTCCTTCATACCAGTCTCTTCGGAGCGACTTTGCTGTAAAGTTCCCTTACCCTATTCCGAGCCCAGCGCCCAATCCTCCTGATTCACTTGGTAACCTCGCCCAACCCCTCCCTCCACACCTTATAAGACGGCCCGATGAACCTGCGCCCATTTTTGATCACCTCTCTTGCACCATTCCAGCCACCAGTATCTCCACCCCAAGCTCCCACCTATCAAAGTCAATTCCTTCCCCAGAACATATAAAAAAACTTGAGTTTCAGAGTGCAGTAAGTGTTTTTTACACTTGGCATTTATTTGCGTTGACTAGTAAAATTTGTCCTACATTCAAGTTGTACACACCTCCAACAGATTTGTCCAAAGTACACGATTACAAACAAGAGCCGGTTAAACCTGAAATTAAGCAGGAGAGGCGCGCCATTATTGGGAAGAGTGATCCCTATGAAGATGGTTGATTTTATGCTTCAAAAAACGATTTACATTCTAATCCAACCAAAATACAGAGGAAGCCGCGACTAGTCTCCTTCGGGCCAGAGACGATATACATTCAAAACCAGTTAAAAATGAACCGTCCGGTAACGAATCCATACTCGTATCTAATCTCTAATACTAAAACAGTTACCTAGTGGATCATGCAGAAGAGTTTCTTCATTCTATTATCGGCGTCAAAAAGGAGGAGCCTTTCCCTCACTATGTCCCGCCGTCGCCGCCTACACCCATGACCCACAGAAAACCTAGTTTGAAACATGGTCAGTACATGCTGACTCGGTTTTACTAAATTCTGATCACTGAACTAGATGACAACTATGAGCCATCATCTGACCTCTTGAAATTGTTTGCTACATTGCCGTCTGATCTTGTTAGCGGAGCTTCCACAGATCCAGCTATACCGAATCCTGTAAAGGTGGAGGACAGCGTTAGTAAGTCGTATGGTTTCCAAAATCAACTTTTGCAAGTTCTTAACCTTTGTATATATAGCCAATGAATATTGTCCTTCTGATGAACTGTTGGCGACATTCGCGACGTTGCCAGCCGAATTTTTGAATAGAAATGAGACCAATCAAGATGTCAAGCGAGCTATCAAGACTGAAGAAAACCCTGTGAAAATCAGAATTAAACCTGAACCTATCGATGGTAAATCTTGTTTCAAAAATAAAGTTTTTGTCATAAATTTCTGTGGCACAGATGACATACAACTCGGTGGTTGGAAGGAAGAATCAGTACCGATTGAAAGAGCTCGTTCGTCCACCCTTGCGACAGACGGCGGGACAATGGAACCCCAATCCAGGCCTTCTCCAGCGATCCGAGTGAAGGCGGAGCCACACGAAAACTCTCATTTACTTATGCTTCCACCAACTCGGGACCCACGGAAACGCCCACAATGTTTGTCATCAGATCCATGTTCTTGTACTGTATAAACGCCAATATTTCTACAACAGCCACGTTGGTGTACAAGCGGGAAGAAACCTCCTCAATTTCATCGAAGCCTCAGGACCCAAGGACCAGACGAGGTTTTTGCTCTTATCACGTTACTGCCTAACCTTGTCATGAACTTTTATCGACAGCCACGTCACCAAAGCGAAAACTTGAAGCGGAGCCCGTGGATTCTACCGCTGGTAAGCGCATGTCGTCTCCCTATTTCCCCTCTTTCGACTGAATAGCTTATCGATCAGGTGTTACCAAGCGGGTAAAGGTAGAGTGGGACTGATGGAGCGGGTATCTTGTAAGGCTTCTCCAGATCCTTCATCATGTATATTTGTGTCAGCAGGCTGTCACTAATCGTGAAATTTGGGAGCTTATGTTAGAACAATGAGGTGTGTATCGTCTTTCTATCTTCGGTAAACAATTCACACCTACTCCAGAGAAGTATCGATATGTTTGTTGCCTCATGTTCTCCGAGTGACGTTGAAGGAAGCGAGAATCCTAAGAAGCTCCATATTTTTTGTTCTCACGATCAGAATCATAAGGTCCTTTGTATATCTGGGGTCTGGGTACGGCCCGCTGGCATAGTGGCAGACCACACACATGACTTATGCGAACCCTCGAAGCCATTAGATGGACAGGATATATGGAGGGCCAAAGATAGCTTTAGTTCCGAGCTGCCTACTTGTCGTCATTCGCGAAGCATATAAAGGTGAATCCTCCTCGCTCCAAAAGATAATCTTCATGATGAGATCACACATGTTTACCCTGTTATTGTCACTCTTGCCCTGGTTCGGGATCGTTTCAACCGCTCTCGTGGACTATCCATCCGAGATTCTACCCCTCAGAAATATCTTCGATAATCAGGCTGCCTCAACGAATGGTTCTGCAAATTTTGATGGACAAGGCTCCAGCTTTGATAGTCAACATCTTCCTCCAGGCCCCTGGGTTTTTGACGGTATAAAGGTGGCATTATCAAACTTATCTTTGGTCCTCGTGTTTAAACTTTATACTCCGGTAGTATGACCTTCCCTCGACCTGGGGAGCAGCCAACGACAACGTCATCGCCAACGGCCAGATAGTCTCTCTAGATGAACCGACCTTTGTGCATGAATTGCACTTTTTGTACTCTGGGGATGCATCTGGTGGTGAGTTCTATCAGCTGAATTCAGGGATCTGCTCAAACAACATAATTCCTCTTAAAGGGGATTTCGTGGCCAATTTTGTCTTGACTTTTACAGACAACTCCACCCAATCCATACAACGTGGGTCATAGCAAATGTTAATTTCTTGCCCTAACTGTGTGCCATAAGTATACGCAAAGAATTGGTGGATGTGGCCAAATCTGAACAATGGAGCTATACAGATGTGAGTAAAGGGAACTATTTTATTATTTACCTCAACATGGAATATCTATCTCTCCACAGGCCTTACCACTTTGAGCTCAACGGAGCCCAAAAGAATTTCAATACTAGTCAGATTTACCAGTGGTCAACGTCGGTCTTTTCTGAAAATGCACTGAAGACCATCACCTTCCCAGCAAACAATGTCAAACGTCGGCTCCATCTCTTTGGTTTATCTTTCTCTCCTTCAGTTGTCCAAGACGGCCCCCCCTCGGGTCCTTCTCTCTCCGTCCGACGTGCAAAATTTACTTCACGGTGGGAAACTATAGATGGCAAACGTGCTCAAGCAGTTGAAGTTACACTCGCGAACTTACTCCCGGCTCATACACTAGCATCAAATACGTCTATAACTAGGCAACACGATATTACCATCACCGGCGCAGGCATCAAAACCGTCAGCCCAGGATCGGTCTATCGTCTGGTTCCAGGCGATCAAGCCAGGGTTGATGTTTTCGTTACAGGTAGCAGAGCCAACGGAGAGGCCAACGTCAAGATTGCAGATTCGAAAGGAAACATGATTGGGACTTCCCCTGGATGGCCTACAATGCCTTTGATCGAGAAATGGACTGCCGATGCCAGTGTTCTAAGTACCCATGAAACCCCAACCTGGGTACGTGAGCCAATAATTATTTAACCCAAAGGTAACCTGACTCTTGTCTTGTAGTGGAATCGAGCGAAGTTCGGCATCTTGTAAGTTAATGACGTTAAATTATTCTCTCTAGCATTTCTGAAACGGAATGTAGCGTACATTGGGGAGTTTACAGCTACCCTGCTTGGGTAAATATTTCTTCCGTATTCTACAAAACTTCTAATTGAACCGACGGTATCTCAAGGCACCCAATGGAACCTATGCCGAGTGGTACGAGTGAGTGAACAGGTCGATAGAAATTGAAAATGGACCTGATGAATTAACAATCAAAGTCATGACCTTCACACACCAGGTAGTCCCACATGGAACCATCACCTCCAAACCTTTGGAAAAGTGCGTTCATCGTTCCTGTTCATGGTGCACCCTCAATTATACGCTGTTTAGGATGTTGTATATGATGACTTCATAGCGAACTTCACAGCATCAAAGTTTAATGCGAGCGAATGGGTAGACTTGTTCGACCGGGCGGGCGCCAAATACTTCGTTCTAGTGACAGTTAGTGAATAGATTGTTATCTCATCACATACAACTGATGGTCTAATATATCAGAAACATCATGATGGATTTGCGTTGTTTGATACTGGAAATACCACTCATCGAAGCAGCGTCCATCTTGGTCCCAAGCGTGATTTTGTGTCTGAGCTTTTGGAGACAGCGAAGAAGGAGAAGCCCGATCTTCACCGCGGTACTTACTACTCCCTGCCTGAATGGTGAGTCTTGGACTAGTGTAATTAGAAATCGCCTAGATTGTTCTTCAGGTTCAATCCTGATTCAGCACAGTACGGCTTTGGTGTGTGGCCAGGAGGTTTAGCTCACAACGCATTCAACGACTCTATCCTTGAACCATACACGGGACGGTTAGAAATCAATGACTACCTCGAAGACCTCCAGCTTCCTCAAATGCTCGATTTGGCTCTCAAGTATGGAACCGAAATAATGGTTCGTTGCCCAGTACTATTCGCTACGGAAACCAGCTAATCCCATTGACCCCATTAGTGGTGCGACATTGGAGGTCCAAACAAAACACTCGAGTTTGCGTCCCAATTCTACAATCATGCCTTCACTACTGGCCGTCAGGTTACGATAAATAACAGTAAGTATCATATTCGGGATATTCGCACGACATAATCACTTATGCCATATTTAAGGGTGTGGAGCAGTTCCAGATTTCGATACGCCCGAATATGCAACATTTGGCACAACTCAGACTCAGAGTTGGGAGTCGAATGAAGGCATGGATCCCTTCAGTTATGGTCTGAACTCGGCAACTCAGCCGAGTCAGTACAAAAATGGGTCCACTATCGTTCAAACACTTGTCGACATCGTGTCAAAAAACGGGAATTAGTTAGTGATCTAGTTTTTTTTGGTGGTGCTTGGTGTTTATTTTGTTTCAAAGTCTACTTGATGTTGGACCAAATGCAGAAGGGGAGATAATCACCCCAGAGATGAACAACCTGCTCGATGCTGGTGCCTGGTTGAAATATTCAGGGGAATGCGTATATGACACCGTGCGTTCAGGCGGGAACATCTCCTAGACACATTGATCATTCTTTATTACAGAACTACTGGTTCCCAGGCTCCCAGGACGACAAGGCCTCTCAAACTGTGAGATTCACGACCACTCCGAAGACTTTCTGCATCGTGGCTTTCGGCGCTCCTACCAATGGCCAGATTGTCATTCATAAACGTCTGCCATTGCTCCCTGGCGATAGTATCATATTGCTTAATCCCACACAAGATGGAGACGACCTTCCTTGGTCTGTAGATGTAGGAAGTGGCGAACTGACAGTCAATGTTTCTACTAGTGCGCTGGAGAGTGGGCGATATGCTTGGGCATTCCGGGTATCATATAATCTCGAGTAACCTTATCAATGTCCAGTCCTTCCTACCTTCCTTCTTGCTAGGGCTTCAAAACGAATAAAATCCTCTGTCTGACTGATAATTAGCTAGCGTGGCCTTTTGAAGACCATTGGGTTACAACAGAGCGAGGAATTCGTTTACATTTTCGAAGGCCTGTATCTGCTGCGTGCCAGTGCACCCACCACCGACACCCACAGGACCCTGCCGGGAAAATCCATGAGCATCAAATGACAGGAGGGTGATCTCTAATCACAAACGGCGCTAAATACATTTGAATGATACCACGATGTCTGTCACCGTTGCTGAGTTCGAGGATGACAGGTTGGGCTCTCTCACGAAACAGCTTATCGCTCTTGGGGCCAAACATCTCGAACGTCTCGTTGAATTGAGAGAGCAGGTTCGATCACGGGCGCTTTTTGAAGTCATCCTAGGCTAATCATGATTTTTTTGTAGAGTCGAAACGATGAAGCTCTTACCCAGACTCTCGCGAAAGAGAAAAATATGGCGAAGACTGATAACCGATCTGAAAAAATGAAGCATGACTGGTACGTAGGAATGAGGAACAGCATGAAAGAAATAGACAAGAAGGTCGGGTGTGTGAAGATCCACGATGACTTTCGATTCTTAGATCTGGGGTAAGCGTCACCAGCCGTTGTCCACAATTCTTGATGAGCCAACATGATGGAAAACAGGTGCTGTCCTGGAGGGTTCGCCTCGTATATTCTGGGGCAGGCTGAGAAGTCAAACATAGTGGGCTGTAAGGGAATCGGGATATCACTTCCAACAGAACAAGCAGGATATGGTCTCGAATTGCCTGATAATTTACGGAAATCATTCGAGATTCACTGGGCTGATCTCACTCACTATTGGCTTGGGCCCGAGGATGGGCCTCGTACCCAAGAAGGTGCGGGCGAGTTCAGCGAGCTCCCGCCTGGTATAACGGACAAGTCCTTCGAGTTCGTTATACTTGGCGCGAGCATCATATACTCCGACACGCCTAACAATAGGGCCGGTATCGATCGGCTCCTCATGGCACAGTTAATTATCGGGTTGCTGGCTACTCGCCAGGGTGGTACGATGATGGTGAAACTTGCGCATATTGAACGTGTCATGACAGCAAAAGTGCTGTACCTGTTGCACCTTCTTTCGACTGAGGTATGGGCCGTAAAGCCGTTACGACAGCATTCCAAACAGCCTACGTTCTATGCTATCGCAAAGGGCGTTGGCAGTGGACGGCAGGGAGGGCGGGTTGCAGAGGTAGTGGTTGAGTTAAGAAAGTTATGGTATCGATTAACATTTGAGGGTGACCTGTTCATGCCTGCACAGCTGGATTTCGTGATTACAACGAAGGATCTTCGAGAGGGGAAGGATGGATTCTTGGATAGGATGGTGGAAATGGGTGAAGAGGTTTGCAAAGTACAGGTGATGGGTCTACAAAACGCGATGAAATTTTCAAAGAAACACCGTCAAAGGTAGGGTGTCAAAAAGATACCACACTGGTTAACAAGCCTTGTTACAAGAAGCAGATAGAAGCTCAACGTATTTCATACATGATATTGTACATATCAAGACTCAGTAATTCTGAATGATTGGTCATTCCATCGTTATGTCCCCACTCCGATGCTTTTCAGGTATTGAATTCGATGTAGATTTACATCGGTTTCGCTGCTTCGATTATGGGGCACCCACTTGGGTTCGTCCTGCGTTCTGAGATTAGAAAGAACGCATTCCTTGAGGAAGGACATATTCTCACCTTGAAAAGACGCAAAGCCTTGATATTATCTTGCTCATCGAGAGTGAAGCGATGATAGATGCCCGCTGGCACCACAAGGAGGTCGCCAGGTTCGACAGCGAGACGGATCCAGGCATCCGTCGGCGTCTCTAAAGTGTGTTGCTTTTCAATGCTATTCTCAAGAGTATATGCTTGACTGACGCACCTCGAACGTCGAAAAACCCACTCCCCGATAGGATGTACCTGATCTCCTCATCCTCGTGCATGTGCCTGAAACATTGGTTTTGAGGTGTGAAAGACTATCCCCATGCCATCAAGCAGGTAGACAGAGCGCACTCTTGGAAAAATCCTCGGATTTTCTCCTCATAGATCTGTTCTATGGATGAGTGCCCAGTTGATTGTCGCAATGTTAGGCTTCTACGCACATCGCCCATCCCCTCTTTCGATACGTTGATCATGTCCCTGTTCTTGTATCCCCGATCCTTTGCAATGGCATCGATCTGGCTCTCGTATCCTTGGACAGGGATTGTCCAAAATTTGACTCCAATAGCGTTCATTGTCTCTGAGGATACTGGGCGTGATGGATTGCAGTCGTGTGGCAGTCGCTGGTCGCCGGAGACGTTGTCGAAGTAGTATGCACGCATTTTGGAGGTGAGATATTAATGAAAGCAGGAAACAAGAGGCAAAGTTACGTTGAACGTTCGCCATCGCTGCCGGTGATTTCCTTTGGTAATTTGTAAATACCCCAATATAAGATTGTGCCGTCTGCCTCCGTGTCTGACTTCGACAACAAAGGACAGCTTTGACCTATCTCTCCTTGGGGTAAAGATAATTAAATGAATCAGATCCGGGGACGAGTGTGAACAAAACAACATAGGCGACCCTGAACGAGTGACGGTGTGAGCACAAGCAGTGGGGTAATGTACCTTGTCTCTTGTCCATACTAATGCCTCATTACAGTACCATCGACTTTCAACTATGTGTCCTAACTACTATACAACGTCTATAAGGCTCAACCGCCTCCCTACTACGGCTCGGATTGATGCTAGCCCCTTTACAATGCCGACGCCAGGACGACCTTGGGTTTCTTTAGAATGGTTGGAGGAAAGCCCTTCTTCGAGGCTTGAATACTGAGGCCGAAGTCCGTCGTCCCCGCAACTCGTTCTCCTATGACTGCTCTCCCGTTTTGCAGGAATGTGTCGTCCATGATTTCTGGGTTGAAGCCCTCTCCAACATTGACGACAGAAATATTGAAGTTGTCGGAAATTAGTCCCTCGCCGATGGCCTCTTGGATACGATACGCGAGTCTCCCAATTGCGTCCAGTCGTTCCCAAAACTTACTGAAATATCTATGCTTGTCCAGGTCCTGCATTGAATATCCCGCAATGTTAAAAACCTCTGATATTTCTTCCGTCACAATTTCCACAACCCTTTGATGCGCGTCTTGTTCCACTAAATTTCTGATTTGGTTGCGCGTCATGGCGCGCCACCTTCCCGATATCGACTGTCCTTCTGCGGAACATTAGTCGTCAGGTCCTGGTAATCACACGCAGTCGTACCTGTATCTCGAACCCGAGCATAAATCGCGTCAAATATAGGATCATGTCTCGGAACCCCTGGAACCCAACCATCTACCACCCTTTTACATGCGTGGACAAAGCAGACTTGCAAAGCAATCTGTACTGGCATGGGGTCAAACTCGGTTCCTTCCTGTCTGGATCTCAACGCCCGCGTAATATATTTTCCTAAGCTGACCGCACTCTGTGCGTGCGTCGCTTCGACGTGTCCCTTTTGAGCCTTTCCCAAGTCCTCTAAGGAATCAGCCATGAAAGCCGCCACCTGCAATATCTCTGCATTCAAAGATTTAACCATTCCAATGATGTCGGCGCCAGACAGCGAGTTCTCTTTGGGCATGAACGCCTGCGCCCCTTTCAACTCCGATGCTTTCATCTCCAGGAGTTCCAGGGTCTGTTGTCGTAGGGCTTCTGCCTGTCGAAGCTGGTTTACTGTTGTCTGCAATTCCTCCGATTGTCGTTTAAGTTGCGCCTCCAAATCCCTATTCCGACTTTCAGCCTTTTCGGCCTTCATAATTGCAGTGTTCGTGGTGGCAATCATTTCTTTCTTTTCTCGTTCGTAGTTCTGGAGCGTTTTGTCCAGGTCATGTACCAGCGATTGATTGCTCCTCGGGGACTGTTCTTGGTGTGTATAGCGCACGTCTGCCGCTCCAATATGACTTCTACAATCACCCTTTTCCACATTTGCGTGCCGCCGGTTGTCGAGATGGGTGTAAATCGCATCGGATGGACTGGCGCGGCTGTAGCGGTCTTCTTCTTTGCTCGACCGGTGAAAAACTAACTCCTCATTTGTGTGTACTCTTCGTTCCGCAACTCTGACCTCTTTTGGGCGCTCCACGTTTGTTTCAATCCCTCTTTGGGGTACTTGGAGCCTTGTGTAGCGCATGCCTTCCACATCAACATAGCTCCTACTATTCCCCGTATTTCCGTATCCTCTAGCGTCGGATTGTTGTGAGCGAATTGCATCTGACGCTCTTGTGTAATGTGGGCGTCTCTCCCCACTAATTCCATATACGACTTGCTCCTCACGCATATGTGCTCTTCCTTCCTCGGCTCTCGAACCTCTTAGGTTTTCTAGGTTCATTTCAATGTCTGAATCATAACCATGGCCAGTGCCGTGGCGATTCTTATCTGTGAAGTAGGCCTGCGAGATCCTCTCTTGGCCTGATGTCACCTCATGGTAGGTCTTTGATCGCGTAGCTTGCATTGTTCCAGATTGTGATTTATATCTAGTGGTAGCGTCCTCTGTATGTTCAGATGAATGGATCGACGCTTGAACGACTGTATCGACAGACGTTTCTGAATTCGCGGGATGATTCGTGGGGTCACTTGTCATGGTAGGAAACTAGCCCTGGCTGAACGTTGTAATCACGTATCAGTGGCCGCATCCTCGTGCTGGATTTCACCAAGTTCCAACGTGTTCAACGCGTGGTGTAATCGATGGGCGCCTACTGGGCATAGAAAGGCGAACATGAGCTGCGGAGCTCCTCCACGCCTCTTGGGTTCTCACTATGACTACTCGCTCACCGTATAACGGGCCCAGCCGCAAACTTGTCATTGCCTTTGACGTTGGAACCACTTACAGTGGAGTTTCCTACAGGTATGGCGATCGTGCAGTCGCACTGAACTCGCGCTGACCCGTATATGTAGCATCCTTGACCCCGGACAAGTTCCCGACATTAAAGGAGTAACGAGGTAGAGGTTGACGTTTTTACCTACACCGATGTATTTATAGCCTGCATAGATTCCCTGCACAAGAACGAGTTGGAGGTGACTCGAAAATTCCTAGTATCATATATTACGATAAAAATGGACAAGTCCGTGCCGTGGGGGCAGAGGCCACAAGGGAAGAAATATTAGAAATTGCAGAAGATGAGGGCTGGACGAAATCCGAATGGTAAATTATTTATACCTCGACCTCCCACCTCAGGTGGGCTGACTTTTTCGTATGTGATCATAGGTTCAAAATGCACATGAGGCCGAAGAGCATCCCAGCATCCGACATTATGCACACGATGCCTCCGTTACCCCCAAGGAAAACTGTCGTCGACGTATTCGCAGATTTTATGACCTACCTGTACGACTGCACCAAGAGATACATCAAGGATACCCATGCCAGCGGGGGAGACCTGTGGGCATCTCTGGAGAGCCGTATCGAGTATGTCCTTTCTCATCCAAACGGATGGGAGGGTGGTCAACAAGACCAGATGCGCCAAGCTGCCATACAGGCCGGCCTGATCCCAGATACTCATGAAGGACGCGCACGAATCCATTTCGTTACTGAAGGGGAGGCCAGTCTGCATTTCTGTATCCAGAATGGATTGACCACCGAAGCCATGAAGGTATCGCGTCATTTCAATCGCTGTACTTGCAATCATGCGCTCAACCGTCTATAGACTGGAGATGGTGTCTTGATCGTTGACGCAGGAGGAGGAACCATTGACCTGAGCGCTTATCGACAAGCGCCGTCTGCCAAGGGTTATGCTTTCGAGGAGATTGCCCCCCCTCAATGTACGTCTATATCCTCCCCAGACGATCCCGCTTCTCACGCTTTACGAAAGGCCACCTTCAAGGTTCCGTGTTTGTCACGAAACGCGCCGAAGCGTTCCTAAGGGGTAGTTATCTGTGCCTTCAATGGGCGAGTCCAATGTTTGATTTTGTGTATATTTAAGCATTGCTCGGAAATACGAAGTTCGCGGGCGACATCGATAATATCAAAGACGCCTTCGACAAGAACACGAAACCTACTTTCCGCAACGTGGTCGAACCACAATTTATCAAGTTCGGGAGTGTTCGCGACAGAGACCCAAAGCTCAACATCCGCGGCGGACAGCTCAGGTTACTTGGGTAAAAATCTCTCTAATATTGAGATGTATCTATCTGACATCCCTACAGAACAGACGTCGCCGGCTTTTTTGAGCCATCGATCGATTGTATTATAAAGGCAATTCAAGAACAACGTACCATTGCTCGCTATACCATCCCAGTGGGTGAACTACATATCTTAGTACCTACTCATCAACTGAATCGATTGAGCAGTCCATTTTCCTGGTTGGAGGATTTGCGGCTAGCGACTATCTTTTTACAAAATTAAAGGCTTCAGTAGAACCTCTCGGAGCAAATGTCTGTCGGCCAGACAGCCATGTGTGCGTAATTCTAGTCTCACTCAAAGCATCGGCTAACGGTGCACATCATACTAGCAACAAGGCTGTAGCGGATGGTGCCGTTTCCTTTTATCTCGATCACTTCGTCGCTGTCAGGGTTTCGAGGTTTACATATGGCACCACCTGCAGTACGACTTACAACCCTAGCAACCTCGAACACGTGCTTCGATCATCCACTATCTATACTTCTATTTCCGGTGGGAAGAGACTACCTGGGCACTTCTCGATTATATTGCCAAAGGTTTTTACAAGATAAGCTTCGCCTCGTCAACCATTCATTGATTTCTTCAGAATACTCAAGTGTCAGAAACGCAAGAGTTCAGGGAATCATACTGTGTTGAGACTATCGACAAATCTTCGGTTGAAGAAGTATCTTCAACCATTGAATGCTACAGAGGTACACTCGAATTACCCAATTGGATCGATACTGACACTGGTACGTTGTCGAACTTGTATCCCGTGCGCCAAGTATACCGGTTCCAACGCTTAACAATTAGGAATGTTCTCAACTCTCTGTAGTGTGGAAGCAGATACGTCCCAAATCAGCAAGGACCTTCAGCCAATACGGTCAGCAACGGTGCTGGAAGGAAGACGAAGACTACAGGTTTATTACAAAATCCAGTTCGACATCGTTCTGTCGTTTGGCCTCACAGAACTGAAGGCTCAGATTTCCTGGATGGAAAACGTGAGTTTTTGTTCTTCGTAATATTTGATAAGCATTAACTCCCTGCTCTGCGAAACAGGGAAAAGAGAAAAGGCAAGTTACATCTGCTAAATTGCGATTCACGTTTCACTTTTTTACACTGAACTGGAATCAGAGGCCCAGCACGTGTCGTTTACGAGCCAGAGGTTGTTGTTGTATAGGTACTAGGTAGAGGCCCGTGCGGCCTCAGTACATCTTGGTCGAAGCACTTGATTCAATTCTTTGGTGTCTTCCACTTTTGCTCGAAGCCTATCATTAGTCTGAATAAAACGCAACTATGTTCTGCTGACTCGAATTTTTTGTAATCACGTCTGGTGAGGCTTGGAACAAGCAGCACTTGTGATTGAATCTTGGATGTTGAACGTTGAGTACTGAATACTGAATGAGGGTACGCGTTTTTTTTTTTTTTTTCCTTCAACGTTTTTATATACCGCAATACAAAAGTACAGAAGCGGTCACGTGTAACCGTAATCGTATCAAGCCGAGTCGAGATATGTCCATTATAGGCCGTCATATGAGGCAGGTCTGGATTGCCCCGCCCGTTCCCGGTTGGAAGCGCTCCCTGAGTGAGCCCCCTTGTGAGGGG
This sequence comes from Collybia mongolica, assembly GCA_013420905.1. Lineage (NCBI taxonomy): Eukaryota > Fungi > Basidiomycota > Agaricomycetes > Agaricales > Clitocybaceae > Collybia > Collybia mongolica. The sequence continues at coordinate 4,168,298 of JAAXNY010000004.1, forward strand.
CCGTAAAATAGTCCCTTTCGGGAAACGAGAGCAGGCGTCGTAGCAGGAGGGCACGCCCCCCGCGCCTCTCAATCCGCTTGGTAAATAAGCTTAAGTGCGGCCACCCTTGCCGACAGGTTCCCCGGGGGGGCTCATCCCCTGGAGACCTCCTCAAGAGGAGGTCGACTTAGTCCGGAGAGGCCGAGGCCATGCATGGCCGCTCATCCCGGGCCGAAGCCCGAGACTGATGCCTCGGTGTCGCGGCTACCCCTCAGCAAGTACCTACTTACCTCCCGGTACACCCACCCTACTCTAAACGGGGTTCCCGGAAAACCCCAAAGGCCGCCGGGTTGTCGTGGAGGAAATTGCTGACCCATACAAGGGTCAGCTCTCTCCCGGGCCGGGTTTTCCGCTGGTAAAGCGGACAGTACCGGAATACATGTTCTACGGTCTCCTTTCCGAGGCCGCAGTCGCAGTCATAGGTCTCCTTCTCCTTAAGGAACCTCTGTCTGTACGCGCCAATCGGTGCGTGGCCCGTTAGGGCCCGCGCCAGCCTGACGGTATCACTGGTGTTGGTGGACACCTTTCCGATCCAAGTCCCCCCTTTCAGGTGGCTTGGCAATAGTTGCTTACTCCCTTCATGGAGCGGCAGGAAGTGGGCCCCAATGTAAGACTTCTGCTTGGCCAATTCGCTCCAAGCGTCCGTCATACGTAGGACTGCGTCCGCCCTCGCCTTAGCGAGGGATGTGTGTTTTACTTCTCCATGTGGGACCTCTGTAGTGGAGGCCGCTTCATGGGCAAGTATATGTTCGCGCACCTCGCACGCCTTTGGTGTGTGGTGCAGAGTAATACTGGCGTCCGGTTTCACCGTTAGCCAGTAAGCGAGTTTGGCTGACACGTTGGCGGCCCATTTGTGTGCCGTGTGGTGCGTCGGGTCAATGACCAGGTTGATTGCATTCACGGAGTCCGAGAAGACATCAATTTTCCGGATGTCTAAGTTAGGGATGCCGAAGGCCTCGTCCACCCCTTTCGAGATGGCGCAGGCCTCAGCATCGTCCGAGGTGGCATTCCCGCAGGGGGCAAGGCCGCTATACAGTGTACCGTCCGACCAGACTCTCCAGGCTGAGGTAGCTTGGAGGTCCTCGGACCGCGGGACGGACCCGTCGCATATGATCGCGACTCGCTTTGGGTCGAGCTTAGCTTCGTTGATTCGGTGGGTGAGAACTTTCCCGAAATCAGCGAAAGCCGTCTTCCTCTTCTCCTTCTCTTTTTCGGGTGGAGGGGAGGGTCTGATTTCCACCCTCTCGGCCGCCCAGTCAAGTAATCGACTGCCCGGTTGCGCGAGGGGGAACACTGGGGACGCATCATCATTGCAGTCTATTAATCGGGAAAATGAATCCATTATCCCGGACTTGATCCTGCGCCTTTTGGCGTCGGACATGCGACTGACTGACAGGTGTGCCTGTCCGTCAATTAAGTTCCTGACTGCGTGGCTCTTGGCCAGGGTCCGGACACGGTAGTGGCTCCTCTCTACCAACTTACGGATGTGCAAGTGGATGGGCGGGAGGCCTGCGAGAGTCTCCGGGGCCCCTTTCGGGGTGGTCCTGAAGTTGCCTGTGATCCAAAGTGCAGCCTTTCGTTGCATCTTGCGGAGTGCTTCGAGGTGCCCCTTGATGCGGGCCCCATCAACGTTCCATAGCCGGCATCCGTACGTCGCAATTGGAAGTACACAAGCCTGATACAGAGTTCTTTTGTGCACGGGTCTTAAGCCCCGTGCCGAGTTTCCAAGCGCTAACAGGGCCCTGCTTGAGGTCAGGGCCTTGTTCGCGTACATCTCCACGTGCTTCTTGAATGAGAGCGCGCGGTCAAAGTAGAAGCCTAGGTATCTCCAAAGGATGCCCGGTTTCAGAGGGGTGGCCCCTGTATAGGGGGCGTGGCCGAGATCTATGGTCGGATTATCATCCGACTTCAGAAGGCTGAAATGGAAGCCCTCGGACTTCGCATGTTCTAGGATCAGGCCCATGGCTCTCGTCATGAGGAAGATGATGTTGTACGCTCTCTTGAGCATAGCATTGTTGCTTTCCCACGTCTTTGATTGGGATATGATGGTCCCGTCATCGACGTAGGAGATGAGGTCGGATTCATTCTCATTCCGTCTATAGAACTCTTTCATGAGAATGGCTAGTACGAGGGCCGATAGGATTGGGGATAGGGCGGAGCCCTGTCCCAGTCCTACGCTCGAATCGAATGGGGGGGATTCATCGTCCCCCCAGACATATCTGGTCTTGCGACCCACCAGGTACGACCAGAAGAACGCGACTATTTCGGGCGCGAACCCCTGGCCTTCTAAGATGTTGATCATCACCTCGTGGTTGATTGAGGGGAAGTATTGGGCAAGGTCAAATGCAACCACGCTTGTCTTAACCCCCCTTGTCCATCCTTCGCGGACAATGTGGGTAAGAAGTACTCCGGCATCTTCGGTGGAGTTTTGGCGGACACCACCGAATTGATTCGGGTGCAGGACTCCCGCCGCTTGAGCCTCAAACTGCAAGCGGGTGGAAAGCATTTTCTCAATAAGCTTGCCCAACGTGTTTAGGAGCACGATGGGTCTATAAGACTTAGGAGTGTCGTATGTCGCCTTCCCTGGCTTTGGGATGATGACAGTGCGGGAGGCTTTGAAATGTTCCGGCCAGTGTCCGCATGACAGGCATGCGTTCGCCAGCCAGACTATGACAGCCTGGGCTTCGGGTCCTACAAGGAGCCGCTTCAAATGCCTCCAGGTGATGTTGTCCGGCCCAGGGGCCGAACTGTTCGATGTGCCTTGAAGGGCATCCCTCATCTCCTTGAGGCTAAATTTAGTCCAGCCCCTGGTCTCGGGGGCCTTCCATTTGTCACCCATTTCAGCCATGTTGGTTGGTCTGTCGTGGGCAGAGTTAAACGTACTGTGGATGGCGTTCCACAGTTCCTCGTTAGTGTTGCAAGGGTTGCCGTTATGGTTGATCGTAACGGCAGCGGGTGTCTTGCGAGGCCCTACCCAGTTCATGAGGTCCCATGGCCTCTTAGTGGTGTGAGACACTTCCTCAATGCGCTCATCGAAGAAGACCCTCTTGGCTTGTCTGGTGACCCTCTTTAGGGTCCTCCAGTCATCTCGCTCATTAGTGAACATGGCCATCTCCTTCGCCTCCGTGCAGGTCGCATTCCACCAAGGCTTGGATCGGGCGCTTACGCGCCTGGCCTCGGCGAATTTGTCCCACGCGGTCTTGAAGATGGTGGCTATCCGTTCAGCAACATGGTCTATTCCCTCAGCTGACGGTTCCGCCGGCAGCTCAATGGAGTCTAGGTTAAACCCAATCATCTCGAGAAAATCGCTTTCCTCTTCTGATTTGGGCTTAATGCGCTTCTTCCCCTCCATGACTTCGTGTCTAATGGGGAGGACTGTGGTAAGTGGCCTGTGGTCCGAGGCTCCTGCCTCCCCCACACGGACTTCTGCTTGATATGTCCTTGTGTCTTCGAGAAACACGAGGTCTAAGATTGATTCTCTGAGTTCGTTGTTGCGTGGGATATGCGTGGTCACCCTAGCGGGCGGCCCAACTCTCTCGAGACCGATGTCTTGTGTCACCTCCAGTAGGGAGGTGGCCTTCGGGTTGTTGTCAATCACTTCGGGGTCCCATAACGGGGACGGGCAGTTAAAATCACCACCCATATAACCCACGTCACGGAATCTGTCCCGGTGATCGGATATGTGTCTGATGGCAGTTCCCTCGGCATCAGAGTATACGTTGACTATCGTTTTCGGGCCACCAGGGCCCTTTAGCGAAATTGCAATGATGTCTCTATGAGAGACAATGTCTGGTCTCAACGCAGGCTTAGCGGGCCGGAGCCTGTTATGCACATACGTGAGGACACGCAGTCGGGCATTTACATCAATGCCCGGGGGGGAGAAGCACGTCCACTCTGGGTGGGTCGGCCCCCCGATTACCGGGGCACCTTCCTTCGCCGTGAGCGACGCAGTGTGTCTGACGACTTTCCAGGGGGGTTCCTGGATTAATAGAATGTCCCACTTAAGTTTTTCGGACTCAAGGAGCGATTCAAGCCAAAGTGTATTCTTTGCTACATTCTGACAATATATGCGCGCTCTAAACAACTTATTCATTGATGACTAGTTTGCTGAGCGTGGAGATGACGCTCTCCAGCTCGGGGACGGGGTCCTAGAGGTGGGGAAGCGCCAGTGAGCTTACTAAGGGGGACGATGATGGCGTCGCCTACTTTGACGGATTTATACTTAGCCAGGATCCACCCGGCATTGTATCTCTTCTTCCAGAAGGGGCAGTCCCTCGAATCCGACGGGTGACCGGCGGTTTGACAGTTGATGCACCTGTCTGGGTGGGGGCACAGCTCGTTACCTGGTGTAGCCGTGATAGGTGGTTTCGCGTTCGGCTGTGCTTTGCAGCACGAGGCCAATACACGGTGGAAGTTCTTGGCGTGGTTGCCACCACACTTCTGACAGTGGATGCTTTTGGAAGGACAGGCCGCCGCCGTAGAGCGGTGCCCGTACCTCCAACAGCGGTTGCACAGGGGCGCCCCCACTCTGGGGGTTGCCTCTGCGAAGCGGAGCCTATGGGTCCCCCACTGGAATGAGGTTCCCTTGAGCGCTTTAAGATTCAACCCGCCCCGCGAGTCGTATATCTCGAAGAAGAGGTACGCGTTAGACGCGTGACCAGACGCTTTCACTACTCTGGGCGGGACAGAGTGGTAGAATCGGAGAGCCTTTCTCTGTTCGGCATTACACCGTTGAAGCAGGACGTTGAGTGCGTCTTGCCCAGAGATAGGGATTGGTTTGCCGTTCTCCCCCAGCTTGGGTTCGAGGCCGTAGAAGGGGAAGTCAGCGACCATCATAGAGGATCTGGACGAGCCAGCCTCCACGTAGATCGTGGCATCCTTGACTTCGGTCTGTCCCGCGTTCCACTGGAACCAGCGGTGGATGACCTTGATGTCGGACTCGGACGGGATGTTGTCAGCTGTGATAGTGATGCTACCAAGTGACCGCTCCTCGTGCAGGATCCGGAGTTTGGACTGTGCCTTTGTGAGGGCGTCAGTCAGGGGAGCGCAGCATGGTTTGAGGTCCCATGGGACTGCGGGGGAAGCGAACACTGTCATCGCTTTGCGTGACAGGCCGTGGGTGGTGGACTTGCGCTTGTTAGGAGCGCTAGGACCGGCTGTTTTTGGTGCGAGCAGCTCGCTTGCACCCATGACCTGATTCGGGTTTGAGTACGGGAAGGCCTGGGCCAACCTGACTAAACTCTCCTCATGTTGAGTGGTCCTGGCTTTCTTCTGATTGGAAGGGCCGGGGGCCAGCGGAGGGGCACCTGCTACTTGCGAATATAGCGGGGCCGGCGGCGCGTACATCCCGTTCCTGAAAGGATTATTGTCGGGGTTACGTCGTTTGGTTTGCTGGAACGTGCCGGGGCGTCGAGCGCCGGCGGGGTCCGAGCCGCGATGAGCGAAAGACCGGTGCCTGGATGGGTTAGGCAGCTGGCCGGGAGGGACTTTAGGAGGAGGGAACTTGGCATGGTGGGCCTGGCGTTCCTCCGCAAGGGCAGTGCGGATAGAGGTCGCGACACTTTCCATGAACGTCCATGTCGAGGACTGGGGGTCCAAGCCACGGAGGGAGTTCCTGACAAACCCATGTTTGACCAGGCCACGGATCAGATGACCTGAGGCCTCGACGAGACCGTCAGATTCTGATGTATTCCACATCTTTCCATTTTGCGCACCAAATTCAAGGAAGGAGGCGATCGCGCGCGCTGAGGAAGCAGCAGATTCAGTGTCAGAGGTCCAAGTCTTTGGATCTCGACGGAATTGGAAGGAGTATTGTAAGTTAACGTCATCCCCTTCAGCAAATGCATCCGTGGGGATGCCTGAGACATCAATCATCTCGGCATCATCCGTGGGTGCGGCAGCGCGGCCTTTGCCCTTGGCGGTCCGCTTAACAGTAGAGTCTGCATTGTCGGCAGCCTTGAGTTCAGGGTCCCCCTCCTCGTCGCTCCCGGCGGGAGAGGGGTGGACAGATGAGAAGGTAGCCCTACTGGGCTTCGTCCTCTGAATGCGTAGAGCCCGCTCCAGAGATTGTCTAGAGAAGCTAATAGCGGGGGATGGAGATTTCGACGGAGGAGGTCGGAAGACGGTGGCAGGGTCGACCGTCCCTGAGCCCCCGGGGGGGTCGGGAGGGTTAAGAGGTTTATCTTTAGAGCGAGAGGCAGGCATACAGCGCAAGAAATGGTGGGAGCGGGTGGGCTCAACCAGGGAGTAATGGCAATTTGCAACTTTACTACGTGTCTAACCTCCTACCAGGTGGTGGTAAGAGATCAAGAAGAGATGTGAGGGTACGCGTTCATGTTGTTATGACACGTCTGATTCGCACGTGATTCATGGCACCGGCGAGAACAATTGTCACCATCAGCAAAAGGGCTCAGAGGTTACCGTGCAATACATAGCGATGCAATGCCTAAAATATTTATATTAAGCACCAAGTTCGGCTGACCTTGAATGACATTAAACTCCCAAGTTTACCAGAAATAGATTGTAACCACCACCAACTTAGACGACGTTGTAAGCTCGGCCAAACATGGTGATCAATGTAAAGGAATGTAAGGTCAAGTCAGAATTAAGTAGATTGCATGCCCCGAGCTTTCTTGGGTGGTATTTATTTCTTATTCAGACAATGTAAAAGAGTAAAAAAAAAAAACATTTAATTGATGACACGAAGCACAAGCGTACATAATAAGCTAAAAACACAAGTCACGCTACAAAGCGCGTAGTAAAGCCGGGTCAGCAGGGGTCAGAGTGTTGAATGCAGCATGAGTTTTCGGAGCTAGAGAAGTCGGAAAGTTTAGCAGTAGGAGACGATAGGCAAGGGTAGACTCAGGTATTTATTTTTTCGATTTGCGGGTGGTTTTGGGTGGGGCGGTTGCAGGGAGAGGCTTCGGCTTGGATTTTCCTTTAGGTTTTCGTTGCGGTGGGCTGGGTGGGGCAGGGGACAAATCTGATTCTGACTCGACGCGTTGACGAGAATTGGAAGTGCGTGCGCCAGGGTGTCTGATAGCTGGTGTCGGAGGTAAAAGTTCATTGCTGGTTGTTGCTACAGCAGATCGAGGAGGAGACGAAGACAAAGGATGTGATGGATGTGCACGAGGTGACGAAGGTGGCGGGGAGATTGGTGGAGAAAAATGTTCTGGTGAGCTCCGAGGGATAAGGCATGGCGATGACGGACGAGAGACATGGTCAGTTGATAATGAGCGCATTCTGTTCTTGGCCTGACGTTGCGCTAGAAGTCTTTTTGCGTCGGATGGGACAAGGGCTTGAGCTGGTTGAAGCACGCGTGTTTCTTTGAAGACCTGTCTGCATCGCATTCCAGGACAAGTTAGACAGATATTTGAAAGAGTATAAAGGAGCTTACTTATTCCACCATGCAAGGGTCTCGTGGCACCACATCTCATCGAGATTAAAGTTAAAAAGCTCAGTAATCATCTCATAGAATTCCTTTTTGTCGAAGATACCATCCTCGGTCCTCCAGTCATCCTGAACACACATTAACCATCGCACCTAGAAATTAAAGAAGGATAGTAAGATTTTTTAAGTGGAAGAGGTCCATTGAAACTCACATGCATCGCCGCATAGGCAATTGTTCGCGGTGTCACAGCAGTCAAGTTGTTCATCTTTGCTTGACAGCTCTTGGTACGTCCGGCGCCAGGAGCCGAGCGAGTGGCGGATGACGGTGACGTGAATATGTGTTTCCACACCTTGTCATCATTATCATGCTCATCAATAGCTGAGAAATAACATGACATTATTTAACACTCACCCGAACCACCAATGGGCCACGGCAAAGGCCATCGTCAATGTCGTCAGGGTTGTAGACGGCACCATTTGGGTACAGGAAGGCAGGGAAATCCATCGAAGTTACCGGAATGCGACCATCTTCGAGTTTCTTCATCATGCTAAGTAATCATTAATCAGTTAGGTTTAAAGTACATGACCTAGCGCTTACTTTGTTGGATCAGTATCAAAATCCGAAACCAACTGCATAGGGCAGAGGAGTCGTGCCAGCACAGGGTGAGTGAATCCTCGCTCAGACTTGCTAGCTTTTGGAGGGATTATTGGGTCGATCCGAAGCCCAGGGGTATCTAGAGCAATATAGGCGAGGCCGGCCTCTTTCAGGCTTGAAGCATTGTCAGAGCACGCACTCCCGAGTGCTTTTGTCATCTAGACCACATTAAGAGGTAGATAATCATGCCAATGAAATATTACCCACAGCTTTTGTAAGCGAATTCAGCTTGTCGGGTTGGTCATGGATCGGGTCGGTATGACGATTAAAACCTGCAATCCGCTGCTTCAAAAGTGCATATATGCGCAAGTGACGCTCGTAATCGGGACTGAAATATCTATTAGTAAATTGAAAAATGGGTTTATTCACAGCTACTCACATGTCTTCAGGTTCCTCTTCACTGTCAGAACGCGTTCCGTCTGTTGGCATCCCAGCCTTGAAAGTCATTGAAAAATCCAGGAACACATCCTCACTTCTCCCGATCCATCAAGCGACATCAAGAAATTCTTTTAAGAGTGATGTTCTAAAGGGCCAAAGTGAGTCTCGATCATGATCAGGCTTCTTGATCAGAACTCACTTAGCGCGTTTGCGGTCAGCACTCTCAAGCGCGTCAACCAATCGACGCTTTGTTGGGCGCGCATTTGGGGAGGGAGAAGCGGTGGAGGCTTGGCTAGACATGAGTAGTTGGATGGTGGTGGTAGAGGAGAGAGGGCATTGGGGAATTTGCGAAGCAGACGTGCGAGGGAATTGGGGACTTTGCAAAGCAGACGCGCCTGGTGAGTGCTAGACACGATCACGTGATTTTGCGCGTGTGCACAGGCCAGTGTTAGACTTCGTGTTCGTTGAGCACTCACTGCATGCATTTCTTGTGGATCGTAGTTTTAATGGCTCTGATATGCTCTGCATGCAATAGGAGCAATTTCAGGTCTCAACAAGGACTCAGCTCACATCGGACAAAATGCAAAAGTGTCCTACCAGCGGCAACTGCAATGCTCGAAAAGCGCCGTCAACGGTTACTTCGACAGGAGCAGGAGAAACAGATGAAGAAGGATAAGGGAAAGGATATGGCTGATTATGAGATGGGTGACCCGGAGACAGACAAGGGTGATCAGGTGTGTTACAGACTTTGACTCGAGTAAATCCTAACTGATATTCCAATTCTTCATCAGATGGGAGCAACTGGACCGATAATTGTAGCAGATGAAGGTGCATTTAAACCTCAACCAACAGCTTCAGGTCGTGTACGAAAATTTCCCAAACATTACATTGATTTCCTTCCATCATCTGCTACACCTGTGCCCCATATGCCAGATCGCCCACCGAGAATAATTGCACAAAAACTTGCTGCTGCTCCTTCACCTTCACCACCCCCAGAAATTCCAGAAACTACCCCAATGGTAATTGAAACAGAACCTAATGAGTTTGGACTATATCGCGTGTACATGACCTTCCCAACCAATGACCCCGACGAGACACTGGATCTCGATGACGTATGCGATGCTCCTGGTTTAGCTGCATCACAGGATCGCTCTGCTTCTCAAACCTGGTGGTCGGGCTTTGGCTCAGAAGTCCAAGATGCAAAAGAGAAATATTTCGCACCATTTCTCAATGCAACAGTTTTCCGTCTTATGAGTTGGTTTTATGGTGGTTCGAACATGAAGTCTTTGGCCGAGCTTGATTCCCTTGTGCAGGGAGTACTCTTGGCAGATGACTTTGATAGGAAGCACCTCGAAGGATTCAGTGCTGCTCGTGAGCTCGGCCGACTCGACAAGTATGTGGACAACCCTGGGTTGCACCCTGAAGACGGATGGAAGGAATCTACAGTCAAAATTCGACTCCCAGCTGAGAAGGTTAAGCATCAGAGTGAATGCGACGCCCCCGAATTCGAAGTACCAGGCATCTACCATCGCAGCATTATCTCGGTCATCAAATCCGCATTTCACGAACCCATTGCAAAGGCATTCCACTTCTCGCCATTCTGACTCTTTTGGAAGCCATCCCCCAACAAACCTCCACAGCGTGTTGTCAGCGAACTTTACAATTCCGATGCACTACTTTCCGAGCATGAGAAGATCCAGAAACAGCCTCATGAGCCTGAATGCACACTCGAAACCGCAGTGGCTGCCATTATGCTGTGGTCTGACTCAACTCACCTCGCGAACTTCGGGACTGCATCACTTTGGCCGATTTATGGGTTTTTCGGGAATCAGTCAAAGTATCCGCGTGGAATGCCTACATCTTTCGCAGCGCACCATATTGCATACATCCCATCAGTACGTATTCAATGTATTTTGCAAGGACTGTATGCTTACTTGATACATAGCTACCAGATACCATTCAAGATGCATACGGTGCCGTCTTCGAAGGCATGAGTGCATCCTCGGTGACCCTCAAACATCTTAAACGAGAACTTATGCATTCCATCTGGGAGCTCTTGCTCGATGATGAATTCATGCATGCTTATGAACATGGGATAGTGATCCAGTGTGCTGATGGGGTACTCAGGAGGTTATTCCCAAGGTTCTTTACATATTCGGCTGACTATCCAGAAAAGTGAGTTTGTATTTGTTCTGATAAGAAGTGATGCCTAATGTGTCGACTCACAGGGTTCTTTTGGCTACAATCAAATACTTGGCAACATGCCCATGCCCCCGATGTTTTATTCAGAAGGATCAGATACACCTCATGGGCAGTAAACTTGATGCCAAACGACGCGAAAATACTCGAGAAGATACAGTGCAACGACAGGAAAAGGTTGAGCTGACACGCAAATGGATTTACAAACATGGGGTTGGCATTAACAGCACATACGTCGAACGGGTGCTTAAGCCTAACTCTTGGGTCCCAACAAGGGTAAGTTTTTTTTTGGTTTGACCGGAAGTGATCAGCTTACCATTGATAGAATGCATTTTCGACCAAACTCACTAAATTCGGCTTCAATTTTTACTCAATGTTCGTCCCAGACCTTCTTCATGAATTCGAACTTGGAGTCTGGAAAGCTGTCTTCACACACCTCATGCGAGTTTTGTATGCTGCTGGTGGAGATAAAATTCAGGACCTAAACCGACGGTAAGTGTACATTCAATCACGCGCATATGTTTATTGAATTATCAATAGCTTCCGACAAGTACCAACATTCGGCCGTGATACCATCCGTCGATTTAGCAACAACGCATTGGGAATGAAAAAACTCGCTGCACGAGACTTTGAGGATTTACTTCAGGTATTTTTACTATTTAATTAGGCAATTAAACCTCCTGATCATCCCCCAGTGCTCTATCCCTGTTTTCGAGAGTCTCCTACCTGAACCTCACAATGGCATAATCCTGGATCTCCTCTTTGTCCTCGCAACTTGGCATGCCTATGGAAAACTTCGGCTACATACCGAAAATTCTCTCAGCTTCTTTGAGACAACAACAACAGCACTCGGCCAAGCTCTGCGACGATTTGCCAATGTCACCTGCAAAGCTTTCATCACAAAGGAACTTCCTCGTGAGGAGGCGGCACGCGGGAGACGTAAAGCAGCCTCAGCCACTCGTAAGGGAAAAGGAAAGGGAAAGGAGAAGGCTCCCACAGATTCAACAAAGAAAAAGGATGGGCCGCTTCGCAAGCTCTTCAACCTCTCTACATACAAACTGCATGCACTCGGGGATTATGTCAAGAACATTTGGTTGTATGGCACAACCGATAACTATTCTACTCAAGTTGTGAGTTGTCTTCTTTCATAAGGTACTCCTCAACTAGATATTCTGTCAGGGTGAGCTTGAACACCGGCGTGTGAAGCGTTTCTATGCACGCACCAACAAACTGCGGCAATTCACACGTCAGATAGCGAAACACCAACGGCGTGAACGTGTTCTTCGGAACATGAAGCTTCGTCATGAACAGTGCTTACGGACTCAGCCTGTTGAAACCGAGAATCCCAACCAGACCAACACCCCCATCCCTCCTCCGATACAAGCACATACCAAGCCTACCGCTTCAGTCCCATTTGAGGTATCGGAACCACTTCCCAACACACCGCCTTCCCTTCACCACCATGTTTCCGAGTCAACCAAACAGCATGAGAATGTCACGCGATGGCTTACAGAGCATAACGGCGACCCCGCAATGACAGTAGGTAACCACTGGATGTTTATCTTCTTGCCACTAAACGCAACATAGGATTTCCTACCCCGTCTCAAGGATCATCTACTTGGCCGAATCCTAGGCCGTTCATTCGACGGCGACGAGACTCCCTTTTCAGATGATGACCGAAATACCATCAGTTTTGTGAACAACAAGATCTACAAACCCAAGGTAATCCGAATCAACTACACGACTTACAACATGCGACGCTCCCAAGACTCCATCAACCCACGAACACATGCCGATATTATGGTTCTCTCGCGCGAAGATCCCAATAGCCGTGATTCACACCCATACTGGTACGCGCGCATGGTTGGTATCTTCCATGCTCAAGTTCGACACGTTGGACCGGATTCGAAATCGGATGAACCACTTAAAATTGTTTTCCTGTGGGTTCGTTGGTTTGGACGCGATCTCAAACATCGTGCTGGTTGGACCGCTCAACGACTACATCGCGTTGGATTTGTGGACAGCCTTGACCCCCAAGCATTCGGATTTTTGGACCCGAGTGAGGTGATCCGTGGTGTTCACATGATCCCTGCGTTCGCCCATGGCCGTAGTTCAAGTTTACTCGGCCCTTCCATTGCACGCCAGGCAGCCGAAAATGACGAAGATTGGGTATATTACTATATTGGAATGTAAGATTTATGTTCACGTCTCCAAATTGTCTACCTACTGAGTCAATCAATAGGTTTGTCGATAGAGACATGTTCATGAGGTTCCGTGGAGGCGGTATCGGTCACAAGGCGATGTGGGAGGCGCTTGCGAAAATCAACAAAGAATTTCACGGCTTATTCGAGGAGGATGAAGACGACCCGATGGTTGGTGGGAGCGGCTTGAGCAACGAAGACGACGCCGACACCAACAATGATGAAGATGTCATTAATGATGGAAATGGTGCTAGCGATGATGAAGGAGAAGACAGCCAAGACGACGAAGATGACCAAGACGACGACAATGCGGAGGACGAAGACGAAGCGAACGATGAAGATTTGGGCCCCGAAGACGGTGAGGAACCTGGGGAGGATGTTCTGGATATTGAGGGGTATGCCCCGCTTTGATGTATTTTTTTCTCTCTCACTCGCTCACAAGTATGCAATGTGATTCATGTTTCAAAAAAGTTGTCATTAAATTTTAAACTTATCAAAATAATGGGGAACACCATACAAGGTGGCAAGAATGTCCTTCTTGCCTTACATTTTGCCTCTATAATTTCTCTGACCATCCCTGCTTGTCACAAAGATGGCCACCAGTATACCATCGAATACAATGTTCCGCCATGTTGGGCAGACATTCCCACGTGTCACCTTCGAATACCGAGTCTGAGCCCTTTTGCTGATGACCGTCTTGCAATGCTCCTTGGATTTTACGCTGGCTCGCTTCCTATTTAATTAGACTAAAGCTTCTGATATCCTTCTCTAAGCGTCGACGCCAGAACGACCTTTGGCCTCTTCAGGATCTCTGGGACTGGAGTGTTACCAACAATGCTCAAAATCCCAATATCAGTCGTGCCCGCGACTAGACCGTGACCAACTACATCTCGCTTTCTTTTAGAACCCTCTCCCTCCGAGAATGCATCGTCCATGTCATGTATGTTGAACGCGATTCCTTGAGGAACAACAAGAATCTGTAAATCTCTTGACGTGATATCCACACGTGTCGCTTCGTTAATACGAAGAGCTGAGTGCACAATAATTCCAAGTCTATCGCGAAACTTGCTCAAGAACTCCCCTTCGATCAAGCCCCGTCGTTGGCCCGCCAGGACCAAGACATTCGTGATCTCCGTGGAAACGAACTCCATCATGTGATTCTCAAAATTTTTCCAATGCTGTTTGAGACGGCCACAAGTAATTGCACGCCACCTTCGCGAAATCGCTTGTCCCTCTAGATAACCGCAAAAAGGTCAATAAATTTTGGCTTGGTTTCGTGTTATTTTTTCTTACCTATTGCTCGGATGTCAGCGTGTATTGCAGAGAACATACGGTCATACTTCCAGAATCCTGGAATCCAAGACCGAATGATCCACGAACTGGTTCCAACGAGGCATACCTGCAACGCGACCTGTACTGGCAGTGGATCAAACTCATCATGGCTCAACCCAGACTTCAGCGCTTGTAAGATAGGCTCTCCCAGGTTGATGGAAGATTTGAGTTGGGTGGTATGGCCTTCGTCAATGGCTGATTTTGGAACTCTTTCCAGATTCTCTAAGGAATCGGTCATAAACGCCGCTACTTGTAAAATCTCCGCATTCAAGGCATCAACCATTCCAATCAAATCGGCTCCCGAAAGTGAGTCTTCCTTCGAGAGAAAGGCCTGTGCGCCCTTCAAATCTGAAGTTTTCACTTCAAGCAAGTCGAGGGTCTGTCGATGGAGATCCTCCGCTTGGCGAAGGTGGCTGGTCATCGTCCGTAACTGTTCTGATTGTTGCTTGTTCTGTTCTTCCAGATCCTTGTTCCGCCTTTCAGCATCATCTAATTTCTTCTGCGCAATATCCTTGGCCTGTATCATGGCATCTTTCTCCTGCTGGTAAGACGCCAACTTTCTTTGAAGCTCGCAAAACTCAGATCGACTCCGACCCTCGTGAGCTGAATGCCGCGTGCTTCCTCCATTATGTCCTCGCACAGGCCTCGGAGGCCCGCTGTCAGGATGAAACGGCTGTCTTCTGACCACTAATTGCTGAGAACTGCTGTGTTTATTCATAGTCCCCGCAGTGATTTCCGCCGAAGTTCTCCCCTGTTGTTTTGAGGCCGAGGCTGCGACCGTCAAAGCGTAGGATTTTTCGCCTGGTTGTATCTTTGGCTGCATCGAAGTTCTATTGTCTGCAGTTAGAATCGTACCCTGCTTTGTTGCCGTGTCTGTGTTGGGCCCTGTGTCTCTTTTTGCTACTACACTCGAATCACCCATTCGTGGCTCCTTTCGTGATTTCAGGTCGGGTTGCGGTTGCGGCAGAGGCAAATCTCGCGTCTGATTTGTTTTCGATGACATGACCTGGGGTGTTTTGGGCATCTGGGTGAAATTTTCAGCTGAATGCTTGACCGTATTGTTCAAGCAGGGCATGGCGCTCTGCATTGTTGTAGTCGGGTGTCTTGGACGCTTAAACCTCAAGGTTTGATATAACCCTCATGTCGGCAAATACCATTCAACGTGTTTGAGGCGTGTTGTAATCGATGGCATGGGCGCCTGTAACCTGTAAAAAGAGAGCATGAGAGCTGCGGATTGCTTCAAGTTTCCCACTTTCTAGTTTCGCACCATGACTACTCGCTCACCATACAGTGGCGCTTTTCGCAAACTCCTTCTCGCTTTCGACGTCGGGACTACCTACAGCGGTGTCTCCTACAGGTATACTGAATGTGATTTTCGTCCCTTTTTGAACTTACAACTCTTTCAGCATCCTTGATCCTGGTCAAGTACCAGAGATTAAGGGTGTCACAAGGTGCTTCATACAGTTTATCTTTCTTTCACCTTGGTTGACCCGCCCTCTCAAGATTCCCTGCACAACGAGTTGGGGGCGACTCGAAAATTCCGACTATAATCTATTACAACCGTAATGGAGGGGTCGAAGCTGTTGGTGCAGAAGCCACAAGTGAAGGTGTCCAGGAGAAGGCCGAAGACGAAGGCTGGATCAAAGCCGAATGGTATAGCTTTCATCCATCGTTCGACAGTTGTTCATATTGTTATATCATGTAGGTTCAAGTTGCATCTGCGTCCAAATACTACCTCAAGTGCGGGAGTCACTCAATCTCTGCCGCCTTTGCCGGAAAACAAAACTGTTGTCGACTTATTCGCCGACCTCATGAGGTATCTTTACGCATGCACTAAAGCTTATATCGAGGATACGTACTCGAATGGAGCCGACATGTGGTCCACTGCAGAGACACTAGGGCGCATCGACTTTGTACTATCACACCCAAATGGCTGGGAAGGCGCGCAACAAGCCCAAATGAGAACAGCTGCCATCCAGGCAGGCTTGATCCCGGATACAAGTGGTGGCCGTGAACGCGTACAATTTGTCACCGAAGGAGAAGCAAGTTTACATTTCTGCATTCAAAGCGGGCTTACCACCAACAGCCTGAAGGTACACATTTTTTCGGACGTTCGAACAAGCCTAACAGAGTCCACAGAATGGCGACGGGATCCTGATAGTGGATGCAGGTGGAGGCACGATTGATATTAGTGCTTATGCTCAAAGCGCATCATCGACGGGTCTTTCCTTCGAAGAAATCGCTTCACCTCAATGTTGTTCTTGCTTTTGACCGTTGTATTCTCTTCGTTGACCCTCCCTGTGTGTTAGGTCACTTCCAAGGCTCCATCTTTGTAACCAACCGTGCTCAAAGTTTTCTCCAAGGTATGAAGGGTCATTACGGTGAGATCTTAGGTCCTGAGACTTCATCATAGACTTTCTTCGCGCGTCCAAGTTCTCAGATGATGTCGAGCATATCACAAGTTGTTTCGATAAAACCACCAAGTTAACTTTCCGCAATTCATCCGAACCCCAATTTATCAAGTTTGGTACTGCTAAAGACAAAGATCCCAAGCTTAATATCCGCTCCGGACAACTCAAACTGCTAGGGTACGAAAAACCCCGTTACTCTCACATTAGGTATGATCATTGACAGCCTTGACAGGACCGATGTGGCAACCTTTTTCAATCCTTCAATTGTATGTGTGGTCCGAGCAATCACAGAACAGCGCGCAATTTCTCAAAAGCGTATTTCAGTGAGCTAAACATTATTATATCTCAAACTCCGTTTTTAAATCTCTGCAGTCTGTTTTTCTTGTCGGAGGGTTTGCAGCGAGTGATTGGCTTTTTGCAAGACTGAAAGACTCCTTGGAGCCGTTTGGTCTCACATTCTGTCGACCTGATAGTCATGTGTATGCGTTTTCTAAAATGTATGGCTTCTTTGCAGCGCCGTTTACTAATCTGCCATTCTAGTAACAAGGCCGTAGCGGATGGCGCTATTTCATTTTACCTTGACCATTTTGTGGGGGCGAGGGTCTCGAAATTCTCATATGGCACAAGTTGCAATTGTACCTACAATTTCTCAGACAAGGAGCATGCTCGACGATCATCCTCTATCTACATTGGCCTTGATGGGCGACAACGATTACCCAACTGTTTCGATGTCATCTTGCCGAAGGTCTGAAAGCTGGAGATTGCATACCTCGTCTGCTAATTTATTTGATGTAGAACATTCAAGTATCTGAAACTAAAGAGTTTCGACATCCGTATCAACGTTTCGCACAGGAAAAGAGTGCCCTTTCCAACATGTCTGCTGCGATACAATGTTACCGTGGTCCCGAAATACCAGGGTGGTCTGATGTCAACACTCGTACGTCTTTATTTTCTGGCGCTTCTTGACCGTAAATGATTGTTTTCAACAGATTTGTACTCCACACTGTGTCATATTGAAGCAGACACTTCTGCGTTGGCCATGAAACTAAAGCCGCGGCCTCGACGAAAGGGTCAACCAGTTTACTATCAGATTGAATATGATATTATTCTTTCATTTGGTTTAACAGAGCTGAAAGCACAAATATGCTGGAAGGAGAATGTGAGTTGTAGTATTAGGTATATCGGAGAATTAGGTCTAATAATCGGCCTTCGATTAGGGATTGGAGAAAAGGTAGGGTTAATGTTTTGTATCTCTGGTACGAATTCTGAGTTCATGGAAACGTTAGGGGTCTAGCGAGGATTGTCTATGAGCCCGCCGACGCTATTATCCAAGACTGTATTGACTAGTTGGAGAATTCGTGATCAAGCCTCGAGATGCATATCGTGATCATTATACAACTGCTCACTGGTACCTCTAAAACACACCCATAATGCTGGGTTACAATCGAGCCTGCTTTTCTTCGTTTCGTTCTTGATTGTTTTTAGCTGTTTCGTTCTCGCTCGATACAATTCCAATTATTTCATTTTGCTCGATACACATTATTAGTGTTACAAATTGGGGTGACTATCCCAGACAGGATCGGGTGTCTAGGTTGGTGTCATTGATTTATAACTATTCCTCCTCGAAAGCAACACCTCTTACAAAAGATCTCATTCAATACTGGCCCTAATAAAGAACGGCACATGTACCCCAAAGTGCGCAACAAAAAAAGGACATCATCAGCGAAAGGTATTTAATCTAGAGCTTTAAGCCTTTCCTTAATTTTTATTACTCCTCCACCCTTGTAACACAACCTCATTTAATCTAACTATAGAGGAACAGACACATTTATAACACTGCGAGGGCGGGTGGAGGATATACGTACGCATTATATGCGCATATGACAATGTCTGTCCGAAATTCTTTGAGGTAGCACATAGGTGGTCGAGGGACATGGGTGACGTCTGTTAAGAATCTCAAGTGATGGATTAACTTGTTGTTTGGCGGCGTATCTGTTCGGGTGTGGGTGAATTTGGATTGTTAAAAGTAGCGGGCTTGAAGCGCGCTAGTGGGGTTATTATACCCAACAAGCGGGGCTGCATCATATTGTAGGCCCCGGCAGTACACGGCCCGCCTAAGCCTGAAATGGCCATCAGCCGATCAAACAGCAAACCTTGACAGAACCATTGATGAAATTGAACGTCGACCAGCGTACATGTGGTTTTCGCATCCATGGAACCAATCACTCTACTCAAGTCAGAGCGAGTTCAGAAAATGTTTTACTGCGAGTAAACTCCTCCTTCAATGCAAGCTTGGCCTGTCCGCCTCCGAGTTACAGTTTTAATAAAGTTTTCACGTTTCCAACAAATTATGTAAGTCTGGGGCCTTCCCTCGGGCGAAATGCTCTTCGTATTCCGTAACTACTTTGACTGACGGCAGTCGACTTCTTCTATCTCTCGGGTTCGCATCTGCACCGCCCCCCCTTTTTTTGTGCATTCCTACATGAACAATGCAAAAGCGCTGCTCTCCTGCTCGAAAAGGCATCAACTTATTCTGCATAAGCCTCGCACCGGTCCTGGTCCTTGTTAGGTCAGATTACAATACACCAGGCATCCTTGGAAGGGGTATCAGAGATCCCCTTCCAACGCCGATCGGGTGCCCTCTAGCGTGCAATCGTTGAAAAACGCCGCCATTGTGTGCCTGGAGATGTTGCCTCCCGGCTTTCCTTTTAGCAAACATACAACTCCCGTTATGCCCAACAGACTTCAATATTGCCATTCCCAAATAATCAGGCTTCAGCGTTCAATCCGGACCTCGTGCTGCCCAACACGTTTTTAGCCTGTATAAAGCCTTTTGTGATCGACGGCACGGGCACCTGTAGCCCATAAAAAGAGCTCATGAAGCTGCTGACTGCTTCAAGCTTCCCATTTCCTAGTCTCGAATCATGGCTACCCGCTCATCATACAACGGCACTCATCGCAAACTCCTGCTAGCTTTTGATGTGGGAACCACGTACAGTGGTGTCTCCTACAGGTATACTGGGTGTGACTTTCGCCCACCTTGGACTTAAGATTATTTCAGCATCCTTGATCCTGGTCAAGTACCCGAGATTAGAGGTGTTACGAGGTACTTCATACATTCATTTTTCCTTCATGTCGGTCGACCCGCCTGCGTTAGATTTCCTGCCCAAGAGCGGGTCGGGGGAGATTCTAAAATTCCAACAATAATTTACTACAACATGAATGGAGGAGTAGAAGCTGTCGGCGCAGAAGCCACAAGTGAAGGTGTTCAGGAAAAGGCCGAAGACGAGGGCTGGATCAAAGCAGAATGGTATGACCCTCATCCACCATTCGATATTTGTTGATATTGTTATATCATATAGGTTCAAGTTGCATCTGCGTCCGAAGACTACCTCAAGTGCGGGAGTCACTCAATCTCTGCCGCCTTTGCCAGAGAACAAAACTGTTGTCGACTTATTCGCTGACTTTATCAGGTATCTTTACGCGTGTACCAAAGCTTATATCCAGGAGACATATTCAAATGGAGCCGATATGTGGACGCTGGCAGAAAGCTCAGGATGCATTGACTTTGTTTTGTCACATCCGAATGGCTGGGGAGGTGTACAACAAGCGCAAATGAGGACAGCCACAATTCGAGCAGGCTTGGTCCCGGACACGGTTGACGGCCGTGATCGCGTACATTTCGTCACCGAAGGAGAAGCGAGCTTGCATTTCTGCATCCAAAGTGGGCTTACAAATGAGAGTCTGAAAGTATGCATTTTTCGACTGCTTTCCGTCTGCACTCCTAATCATAGTGACATAGAACCGTGATGGGATTCTGATAGTGGATGCAGGTGGAGGCACGATTGATATTAGTGCATATGCTCAAACCGCATCAACGGCGGCATATTCTTTTGAAGAGATTACCCCATCACAATGTTATATTTTTTTCCTCCTCTCACCATGCCCTCATTGCTGATTATCTGCTAGGTCATTCCCAGGGCTCAGTTTTCGTGACAAGCCGTGCACGAACATTTCTTCAAGGTGGTGTGAAATATATTGGGAAGCCACACCCCGGATTCTGAGATCTCAATATAGTCCTCCTTCGTGAATCCAAGTTCTCGGATGATGTTGAGCATATAGCAAGTTGTTTTGATAAAACCACCAAGCTGACATTCCGCAATTCATCTGAGCCTCAATACGTAAAATTCGGTAGCGGCAGGGACAAAGACCCGAAGCTCAATATTCGTTCGGGGCAGCTTAAATTGTCAGGGTAGGTGAAGTGTTGCCTTTGTCACTGTTGATGCATGATCCTTGACAATGTTTGTAGCATCGATGTGGCAACCTTCTTCGAACCATCGATTTTATGTATAGTACGGACAGTTATAGGACTGCGCGAAACCTCCAAAAAATACATTTCGGTAAGTTATGTCTCTCTGGGAACCGAGCTGCTAAGCCCCTGCAGGCTATTTTTCTTGTTGGAGGATTCGCAGCAAGTAATTGGCTCTATACAACGTTGAAAGACAGTTTGGAACCGTTCGGTCTCATTTTCTGCAGACCTGACAGTCATGTGTGCGTCTGTTTCACACTGGATTATGTCTTACAGATTTCACGATTTGCATTTTCAGGAATAAAGTCGTAGCAGATGGCGCCGTTTCTTTCTACCTTGACCATTTTGTTGGAGTGAGGGTCTCAAAGTTCACATATGGCCAAGAATGCAGCATCACCTACCGACCCCACAATGCTGAACATACACAACGGTCATCTTCTATTTACCTGGGACTTGACGGGCGAAGTAAGATTCCCAACCACTTCAGTGTCATTCTACAGAAGGTTTGAGAAAAAGCAATAACCCTTCGTCCTCCTCACTCCATTGACTGGCAGGACACCCAAATACCAGAAACCAGGGAAATCCGACAGTCATATGTTTTGGAATCGCGCAAACGGGCCAAGCTTCGAAACACATCAGCTATGATCAAATGTTATCGCGGTTTAGATATCCCGAAATGGGCAGATGTCAACAGCGGTGAGTCTCCGTAAGATCCTCCTCTGCATTTCTTTGAAATTTCAGCAGACATGTATTCCACCTTGTGTCACATCGAAGCAGATACTTCCACTTTAGCTATGGAGCTTAAACCTCTGCAGGGAGATGTTGGACCGTATTATGAATTGGTATACGAGATTGGTCTTTCGTTTGGCTTAACAGAACTGAAAGCGCGGATATATTGGAAGGAGAATGTAAGTTTGTGGAGTCATGCATTGGGGAACACGGGACTGATAGTTGGCGGGTGATTAGGGAATAGAGAAAGAGTATGGTTAATATTTCACATATATTTCAGGAAATGCTGAGACTATGAAAATCTTAGGGGACCAGCCAGTATCGTTTACGAGCCCGACGTTATCATCCACGATAGCGATAGTGTCGAAGGGTTGGAATAATGACCCACGTGTACATGGTCATTAAAATACTTGTCTGTATTAAACACCTGTAACGTCAGCCAGATATTCTGTTTTGTATAACATGAATTACATGATGATGATCACAGTAAGTTAAAACCAACCTCGTGTGAGTTCGAAAGCGGCAAATGTGCTTGCAGCTGCTGGTATGCTGTGATTACACGATTAATATATGTAGACGTAAGTATACACTTATTTCTACCTTCTGATGACTAGTCCGACGAGGACGGATATCAGTCACAATCCCCTGAACACAGTCAACATGATACGTACGTGATGGCGAAAGGCCTCGGAAAAGACCGGGTCTACAATGTATCGTGGTTTGGATTCAGTTCTGTAGAGTGAGGAAATAAATGCGACCCACATCCCGGACTCCGCAATAATTGCCTTGAATTCATTTGCGATATATTGTACAGGCGTTCCGGTTGGCGGGATTGGCCGTAGTTGAATACGTGATTTTACAACATCTATAAATCGTTCTAGGGCTGCGTTGCATAGCATGAAATATGATACTGGCATACCTAAGGGGTAACAAGCGAGCCAGTATGCAATCTATAGTAGTTATGAGGCGCAGCATGCAAATGAGATATATGTTCGAAACGTACTCCGCCGGTGGACCCACTCGCGAGCAATGCCCATACTGGCAGCTCTTTACCATACGTTTTGGTGAATTTTCTTTTCGTGAATTCGAAAGCTAGGACGGAAAGCTTAGCGGCGGGAGGCAGGGCATGGGACTTGTGACGCACCTGTATAGAATCTGCCCATCCTAAACGATCAGAAAGTGCAATAGTTAATTACATGCGGAACGCACCCGGCATAGGCTGGTATTTCTCGCGCTACTGTCACCTACAGGGCGTTCACTTAAGACAGATGGGCACCAAGAACAACTGCTGCCTCACCCAGTATCCGCGCATGACGCCCTTCCGGAAGCCCCACTGCGACCACATCTCACTTGCAATCACTCTCAAACGCTGGTCTGTCTTCGCGCCATACTGGCCTTGCATCCTTACTTTGAACATTTCCACTATATTTTGATGATTTGAATTGTGGGGCGGGTGGAGGACAATTGACGTTGCGCACCTGGACTCGCAAGAATGGCATTGGCAGCACCTGCCATCGAGCCGGCGAGTGCAGTCTCTTTGAGAGAGAGCTGACCGAATGGTGATATCAATCGGCGTGATATACCGTATGATGCAAATAGAAGCGAGTTGACACCAGCAATTCCTATCAGTGGACTAGCCATTCCTTCACAATTGAAGTGGGTGTTACGACGCCTCATGACAATGGGTTGACTTACCTTTGTACAGAGCAAAGAACCCTTCTTTCCGTAAGGTCTGCATCAAAACATCCATAGGCCCTTTCTGAGGAGAAGTTGGACATCAGTTACTTCAAGGATGAAGGACGTGCTCACAAACATGCCCTCTGTTTCAATCGACGTCTCAATCAGTCACTGACTAAATATTAATAACTGAAGGTAGTCCAACGACTCCCGACTGAACTGGGGGCAACTTGGGCACGCGTTTTGATTGTGTCCAAGGGTTGTCCAACTATAACTTGAGCTGCTCCTCCGACGCTACCAGCCAGCAGTTCGTTTATTGTTGATAGTGAGCCCATAGTGATCCACTATGGTAGAATTAATGAATAAAGGAGGGGTATGAGGTGGAGTGGATGTGGATAGCTTGTCATGTAGTTCGTCGAGCGCAATGAGCACGCGATCTATAATTCACACGGCTCTCCACCACTTGGTGGGGCCAACTGCAGCGATGGAGATGATAAAATGCGCAAGGGTGTATGTGGCCTACAATGGGTACATATAGGAACATAAGTAGAATAGAATAGAGATTGAATTCCGAGCTCGTCAAGAGAAGAGGCCAAGATCGAAGCAGAAAATCTCTATTCAAAGCCGCAATGAGCCTTTAGGCGTTGAACCGGTACCACCTGCAAGTTCTTTCCACCATTCTTTCTTTTTGCCCGTTCCCCCAGCCTTGACAGTAGCGCCTCGGCGTATAACAGTCGTCAATCCCGAGCTTACCCCCTTCCGGCCACCATTTGGGGTATATTTTTTCCCTATCACCTCTTCACCAACGTCGGCACTAACCTCATCTGCATCTGCATCCTCGTGTTCCTTCTTCTCACCCCGTTTCCGTTTCTTCCCAGAATCTGCTGTCTTCGCGAGTTTTTTGTTTCCTTTTTCCCATTCTTTCCGGTACAGGCGGTACACTGCCATCGTCGCTCTCGCATCGGTAACCTATATAGCGGCACGTTGTGTTAATTCCGATCTGCAGCTGAGTGTGAAGAAGATGCTCACACTAGAATGCTCGCCACCCTGTATAGTCACATTCAACTCCTGCTTAACGAGATTTCGCAGCGCCACGTATCTGCTCCGCGACACCTTAAATTTCCCAGCATAGTACTGAGTATCCCGCGTTTGTGGCCGGGGGTGGGACAGGAGGAGGGCCTAAACCTTGAGCAATCAAACCACGAAACACAGTGCATGTATTGTTTTGATTGAACGCACTTTCAAATCATTGTAGACAGCATGCCCGATAAGTATTCGGTCCTTTAGTAGATCTGCGACTTGTTTCTGAATTTCTTCAAACGGTTTGGCTATTCTCGGTTTATTAGCTATACCGGGGTGCGAAGAATGATACATACCTTTGATCATGTCTGCGGCCCGTATACCACTGAACTGGGTCCTATAATCCACAACACGTTCTCGTTGACGTACAAGCTCGTCCAGCTGGACGGCACCGTAAAAATTCACCAGACTGACGCGTGCAAGAGACGACTCTATGCCGTCAATGCCAACGCCAACCATCTCACAATCAAGGGAAAGATATTTTCCTGGCCTGCAATTAAGGGTGTATTAGCTCAATTTAAGCAACATACAACACCCTACGGACATGCTTGTTTAACTCACAGTTGTTGGGCGTCTGTATACTCCACTTGTCCGAAAATCATTTTCCGCAATGTTGAAAGCGACTCCCCGTTCTTCATATCCGTGCTATGACTCTCGTCGCTTCCTGTCGCCGCAGGGAGCTTAATCGATGCAAGTGATGTCCGACTTGGCGTTGGCGAAGACGATCTGCCGTGTTCAAGTTTCCGTCTCTTCCTTGATTCATCGCCATCTAATATCACCCTTTTCTTAGATTTAGGAAGTTTCTGTGGGTATAAAGCTCTGGGTGCAGTGTAGGTATGAGATCAAGTCCAACACACCTTCTGTAGCACCAACCAATTTGAAGATGCAAAAGTTGTTTTGCTCCCTTCCCCCAGCTTTTTCGACATTGGTAACTCCCAAAGTCGGCCCTTTGGTTAGCTATACTGTTTGATAGGCTTCTTGCAATGATTAAAAGTTTATAACGGATTTTGTGAGAGGTCGCTGTGTGACTGATTGGGAGTTGTCACAGTATCACGTGAATGGCGTGAATGCATTGACAAGTCACTAGTCTGGTCACGTTGTTGGTGTGCCATTCTCGGCTAGTGCATCGTAGATAAAGCCCACACGCATCTCAATAAGGGCTCAGGATATCAGTATTGAGGAGGTTGATATTCGATTAAGGAGGCACGCTCGCCGTCGGCGTACATGAAACGTGAATACGCGAGTAGAAGAAACAACTGCGGCTGCCTCATCGTGCGCAGGCTAAGGTTTCGATCGTCTACATGCATTGACCGCGTTCCACACAGCGTGGCTTGTGACCAGGCCATGTGTTCGGTGGGTTTATGTATTAGAAGAACGAAAGGAGCAGCGCTTACCACACTCGAAGTCCACCACTCATTACACAATGCCGACCAATGCCTCATCATTCTCG
This sequence comes from Collybia mongolica, assembly GCA_013420905.1. Lineage (NCBI taxonomy): Eukaryota > Fungi > Basidiomycota > Agaricomycetes > Agaricales > Clitocybaceae > Collybia > Collybia mongolica. Next base: position 4,194,147 of record JAAXNY010000004.1, read on the forward strand.
ATGCTTGGGTTGCTGATGGGTAGAGCTTCACCACAGAGAAAGCGCAGCGAAGTCAGTGTCGATGCGAAAATCCAGAGTGGGAGCGATTCTGGGCGGAGCGAAGGAGCACAGATGAACAAGAGTTCCAAAGAGAGGATTGAGGTAGCGGTTCTGGTAGAGCGTGGTGGGTCCAACTCGGAGGCATCGTCGACGGATGATCATATATATGACCTTGTCAAACATTCGACTTCCAGTCACGCTGGGCACGAGAGCGGATGGACTGAAGTTGCGACCCAGCAAGCCACGGCCGATTCCAGCACAGAATCCGATCTTGAATCGAGGGGCAGTACCATCTATGAGTCAGACCAAACTTCATCCATCGAATCTCTTGAAAAACAAGAGCTCCAAGAGGAGGTTCGACGACAGGCTGACATGCTTCAGAAGAAAGAGAGAGAGATCCGGAAGGTGCGTGAGGAGAAGGAGAATATGGAGAATCATTTGAAAGTCGTCGCCACTGAGCTTCAGGCGGCTCGACAACTGGAAGGCAAGCTTAGTGAAGATATCAGAAGGGCGCAGGAGGAAAAGGAGAACACGGAAAGTCGTTTGAAAGCCGCGACAATGCAGCTTGAGGCTACTCGAGAGTTAGAAGGCAAGGTCCAGAAGATAGACGATGATATCCGAGGAATACGGGAAGAAAAGGGGAATATTGAGAACCGGTTGAAGAATGCAACTGCCCAGCTTCAGGCAGCTCGACAATTGGAAAGCAGGCTTCAGAAGATGGACGACGAACTCCGAACTGTTCAGAAGCAGGGTGGGGAGGAAAATAGACGACAGGTTGAAGAAATTAAGCGCCTTCGGGAAAACCTCCATGCAACGGAAATGGATCGTGATGATAAATTGGCGAGGCTCGCGAGTGGCTCGAAAGAACAACTAGATTCTATCCTCCGACGAAATCGAGCGCTAGTCGATGACAATCAACGTCAGTTGAATGAAATTCGAAGACTAGAGAAGAGGTTACAGGAAGTCGAAGGAATTCAGCTGGATATGACCACGCGCTTGGAGGCAGCCGAGCATCTAAATCGTGAGCTCGACGAACAGAACAAGCGGCATCTAGCCAAACGTCAGGCAAATGAGAAACATTTCCGCAGCCTTCAGGAAAACAGCGTCGAAACGGCTAACCGATTGAAAGCTACCATTACGGAGCTAGGAGCGATGACTCTTGGCAATGAAGAACTGAAGAAGCAGAATCGTGCACAGGCGGAAGAAATCCATGTGCGAGAGAAAGAGTTGGTCAGAGTTAAAGAAGAAATGGCCGAAACATCAATGAAACCTCCTCACAGTAGCCAGGTCGAAGCTCTAGAACGCCAGAACCGAATGTTACAAGACCAAGTGCAACGCCAGTCACGTGAACTCCATAACACGATGAGCCAGTCCTTCCCTCGTCCAATCCAAAACCTCCAATACCTCGAACCCTCCGGAAAAGAAGATGTTTCGGGTGGCATCATTGGAATACTCGATACTTTAAATTCGGAAATATTCCAAGTAGCAGCATTTATGGCAGATTCGTTGAGTTATACCAACTCGGGCGTCCTGTCTGCGCAGAAAGTCAAACAGGCGGTCGAGCAGTCCAGCCAAACAATCGGGCGGCCAATGGTTCTCATTTTGAGATCCAGGTTAGCGCAAGCAAACGCCGAATTCGATCCCCTACCTATCCAAATCGCTTTGCAGGCATGCCTCGTCGACAGCTGCATGCGAGTAATTTCATCATGGTATCCTGGGCACTGGGAATACAGTGACTTCTTATCGACCATCTACTCAAGATTACAGGGCACAGGTCAGTACTTTAATAGCTTCAATAGTATTTCTTGGACTCACCCACTGTCAGTTGGAAAAAATGTTTCGGCAAGTTGGCGTGCAATAACCCAAACGCAACTCAAATACCCATCGGATGACCATATGGAGACGACACTAAAGGCATTCGTCACTGAGAGCCTCGTGCACACCTTGCACACCGCGGGCTGGTCCGAGACAGGATTAAAAGCTGAGAAAACGCTTGCTGCATTTGACGAGAGGCTGACAATGATTGTCAAATTGGCGCTTCGTCTGAATACATCTCTCGGGGAAGACTGGGAGGCGACCACTGTTCAACCGGACGAGCCTTTTAACCCTGAAACCATGGATGATGCGTACGACGAGTACGAGGAGACTGAAGAGATAGAACGTGTTGTTTGTACAACAGATATTGGTCTGAGCGCTCTCTCAGAGCATGGAAAGACCGTAAGGCCCAAGGTGGTCATCCAATCGATGCTGGACGAGGATAAGGACGACTATTGAGTTGAAAGTTTCGAATGACAAGTACCGAACTCGCGGATCCCGGAAAGTCGTGGAATTTTGCTATCATTTATTAACTTATTTTTTGTTCGTCTTTTAAATATTTAATGAAAGTATCGTGTAATTGGTATTTATTCTCTCGTTCGCGATACACATCGTCCACAAGGATTATAGTAAAAACCCTGTGGCTTTCATATAAACCTATACAAGATACTAAAGTGCGATTGCTTCCAGTATAGAGTTGCGTCTTTTTCTGAGCAGTCCAAAAATTCAACACAAGGCTTTGACAAGGCACGCGTACGCTGGATTTACAGTCCAGAGACATCCTGGATTCTGACTCAACCAAATGAATAAAAAATTTAGTACATGTTCCAGCTCAATTTCATATTTATCAAGGAACTCATATCTAATGGAACAAGAAAATTTCCATGCCTTATTACCATATTTACAACAAACTCTGCATCACTATGGCACCACATAGTCATAAACAATCTTGGCTGGGCGATTCACTTCTCTTTATATGCCCTAGAAGATCAATCGAAACGAATGTTAGCAATCCATATGACTATTGAGACTGGAATGACATACATTTTCGATTTGCGTTGCCAAATCGATTACCTGACCTTGTAAAAGCCTTGTGTCCTGGCCCGCTCCTCTCCTCAACAAATTAGTCATACAGGATTGTGGCTGGAGACCTTTAAGTCAGTTAGAGGTATGTTCAAGGTCACAATGAGAGAAAGTGAGACCATACTTTTTCTTTTGTCTCTGTGAGGCCCAGCTGTCATAAATATAAATAACTTGTATGATAAACGGAATAACATACATTTTCCGCCCAAGCAAACTGTGCAGACATCTCCGTCAAACCGAATGATATAATTATATCATAGGTCATCCGGTAAAAGACTTGTCCTTGAGCGCCTTTCATGCGCTGTATGAGATGTTTGATTTTTGAAGTTTCGACAACAATTGTTCCGTGAACAGTGAATAAATCTGGGAAGTATTTGATCAGTCTTCGTATAAGGATGATGGCATTTGGCAATAACCTATTTCTTCGTCATTCCATTTGGGATTTACGGAAATACCTCGATAACATAGGATATCACTTCGGATCGTATCCTTGAAAGCCTCGATATTCTTCTCGTCCTGATAAAAAGTTTTAAAGAACGTCTTGTTTTCGGCAACTTGAACATCCTGGAGCAGCAAGAAGATAAGAACCATAAACATAACAACAATGTCATGAAATTACTTTTGGTAGAAGGACAGAAAACGAGTTTGGGAGACAAGTCTCGCCAGAAGCATCAACAAAGGCGAATGGCAAGCGCTCGACATGCTCTGGATCACTCAAGTCGTATGGAATTTGCTGGACCACACCATACGTGTTTTTGGACACACGGCTCGTAACGGCATGGTCAATATAGAAAGATATTGCACCATCTGCTACAGCTTTATTACTGCCAGACTTAATAAGTAAAACAATTGAAAGGCGGTACAACACACATACAGATGACTATCTGGCCGACAAAGACTGATACCTAATGGAATTAGTATGTCTCGAAGTCGGGAATAAAGCCAATTATTTGCAGCGAAGCCCCCAACAAGGAAGACAGACTGAATAGTCAATTTCCGGAACATGTAAACTTATAGAAATGGCTCACAGATATAGGTTGATACGCGTTTTTCCTTTGTTGTTCAATGGCTGCAATAATGCAATTTATAGAGGGTTCAAAAAAGGCTGCCACATCTTGCCTGGCGAGAATGAACGATATGAATAATGACGATGATTAAGAGAGTATTACCCGGACAATTTCAGTTGTCCTGACTTTATGCCACAATTCAAGTCTTTATCTTGGCTCGTGCCGAATCTGATGTATTGCGGTTCGTTGTCATTTTTGAACCGGAGTTTCGTGTTCTTGTCAAAGCACTGCGAAATATGATCGACATCCTCGGCGAATCTGCTTCCTTCAAGGAGCGCTGATATAGATTTAATGAGAGAAATGATTGCCTGGAAATACTAAGTGCTTACTTTGCAGATGAATTCGAACCTGCTGAGTCACAAAGACAGAACCGTATAGGTGACCTGATTAGTAAATATTAGCTTGAATCAAATGTCCTTATAAAGACGTTTACATTCGGCGGCGGCAATCTCTCGATAAGTATTATTTCTGACATCTGGCCTACGTCCATAGGCACTTAAATCGATTGTTCCTCCGCCGGCGTCTACGATGATTATACCCTCGCCTTTCTGTGAATCCTGGTATGAGAACTGCGACCGTAGAAGAGAGGAAATCCCATTACCGTAATAGCGTCCGTCGAAAGTCCACTGAGAATGCAAAAATGCAAGCTTGCCTCACCTTCGGTAACAAACCGAATTCGTGCCTGCCCTTTATTCGTGTCGGGAATCAAGCCTGCAACGACTGCTGCATGCCGCATCTGTACCTGCTGCGCACCCTCCCAGCCATTTGGGTGAGAGAGTACAAAGTGTATATCTTTCTTCACAGACTCCCATAGGGCACTGCCGTTCGGGAGATGGGTGTCCTGTACATATGTCTTGGTACACTCATACAAGTATCGCAGATAGTCGCTGAACACATCAATGATCGTTTTGCCTTCGGGTAACCAGGATAAGCTGTAGAGAGCGCTCGAGTTCCCTGTTGTATTCGGCGTCATCATGAGTTTGAACCTTTGGAAAACCCCCATGAGTCAACGCAAAGAAAATCCTGAAAACAATATCTATTACCAGGACACTTTAGTCCAACCATTTTCTTCCATCTTTCCTTCCATGCCATCCTCGAGTTCTGCCGCCTCTGCCCCAATAGCCCTAACGGCGCCGTTTTGGTCATAAATGACAACTGTCGGGATTTTCGAATCGCCGCCTGATTGTTCTTGAGCAGGAAATCTATATCTCCAGAATGAAAAAGCGGGAAAATAAGTCTCTTAGATAGGGTGGTCACCTAGTGACACCTTTGATTTCAGGAACTTGGCCGGGGTCAAGTAACCTGTGTGGAGGATTATTGACCAGGTCCAAGCCGTTCGAGCCATGGACAGATACTTACGCATAGGATACTCCACTATATGTAGTACCGACATCAAATGCGAGCACTAATTTGCGCCTATTACCATTGTACGGTGGACGGTTTCGCATCATAAACACTTTTGTGGAGACAAAAAACCAAGTTAAGATTTGCAGTCCGACCGTGGCTGTGGTTCAGTTTGAGTGTGGCGCCGCTTTGACTCCTTGCTTCGGAAGGCACGAGACAAGGCTTGGTTTTATACCACCCTCAAGACATCCCGGTAGATCCATATGCCCAAGAAAATCACACTTCTTCTTCAAAGACCTTTATCAACTCTGGACGGCTCACAAGTACCGACCCATGGCATAGAGTGGTCTGCATCAGGTTACCAAACGCCACCGACAGCGATAATTCGAGTAACAAGGGAAAATGCTGCATCCGAACCTGGAGAGGGGATCAGATCGTTGAAGAGAGAATACTTAGATGATGAAGTTTTGATAGTCGACCATACGGGCGCAAATAGAAGCTCCACCCGACGTGCTACAAGGTCTTCGAAGGCGATGAAAATTAGTAATGCAGGTACGAATTCCAAACAAAACCCAAAATTAACCACCAGTGTATATTGAGGAATGAATTAGACAGTGATCATCTGGGGGGTGACCATGACCAACACAGCGCGCGACCACACAAAGGAAACAAGAAAAGGCCAGTAACGGGACGAGGACGCCCCATGAGGCGAAGTCCTCGTAAACGGCCAGGCCAAGCAGTAGTACACGACCAAGCAAACACTGACAGACCAAGGACCCGATCACGTGAAAGTGAACGTCAACCACAGGCAGAAGCCCATAATGCGACTCTGGAATCAGGCTCGGATCTTCCTATCATCGACGCAGAGGTCCATTTCCAGGTTCTAGAGGAGCTCCATAAGACCAAACAGGATTTAGAGAAAGCGATTAACGATCGCAACGAAATGCAGGAGCTACTAGAATCAAGGACATCCCAGTTGAGCGTTGCGCAAAGCTTTATGTCTCAAACCGACTCTATTTCAGTTGTGGACCTTACTCGGATGGTCGAGTCCTTGAATCATGATATCCTACAAGTAGCAGCTTCTTTCGCAGATACACCGAAGTTCCGACGCACGCGGAGGCAAACCTGTATGACAGGAAACCAAGTCGAAGACTTCCAGCGTATTAGCCAGATTGCGATAGGAAAATATCTTACCATGGCCTTGACGAAGTCCAAACCATTCCTAGACTCCGCACCATCAAAAAAAGAGGGACCTTTTACTCTCGAACCGGATACTTTGATACAGATATCGGTGCAGGTATGTATGGTTCGATGTTGTCATTCGATTGCAACAACGTGGACTGGGATACAAGCTGTTGGTCCTGATTACGACACTATGCTGTCGAAAATATATAACAACTTGTCTCACACAGGTATGTCGCGTATAGTTTCACTAAAAGCGCTGGCCGTTTGAATGAAAGAAATACACCTTATTCTAGAACCAATCGTGGCACGTAGATGGCGATCAATGACTCGGGCCCAGATTGAAATCACTGCCGAAGCTCGGAAGAACATGGTGGAGTTTGTCCATAAACGACTAAGCAATGTATTAATCGTTGCTGGATGGCCGAGGGACAGGTGCATACAGGTTTCTCTTGGTGATGCAGTCTCGGCGGTCATCGATCTGGCGATGCGTATCAACACCGCCATCGGTCAAGAGATCATATCCATGGATATTCAACCCATAGAAGTTCCCCCCGAGGCAACTTTTGATTCGGCCACCATGGATGATACCTTTGCAGACAGCAGGAGACCTGCTACGACAAGCGCAGTCGGCGGGAGTGTTGTGGCCGGGACAACCGAACTAGGGTTACAACTGCTACCCATGGGAGGCGAGAATGTCACAACGGGAAGTAAAATTTACTTGAAGCCCAAGGTTTGTAGAATTAGCGTTTCAAAGGGTGGTAAGTTAAGGACCTAACTTGTCCATCCCGTTCACTTCATTAAGTAAGAGGAGTTTGTAGCTATGCGTGATGCGCGAATGGGTGCCCCACCTATGTATATTGTATACAGGCCAAATCAAGATGGTCTTCTTCATATTGGATGCATTGGGTACAGGGATCTATCACATTGTGACCTGACTCCATGTATCAACTCTCCTCAAATAAACAGTTCCGTTGCTGTTATTAGAGGCGTCCTCTTGAAGGTCGGAAGCTTTGGTGACGACTTAGGGTCATACTAGTATTGCGTGTGATGGAAGAAAGATATAACACGCCTGGGTCTACGTCTGTCCGCTCTTTTTGCAGGGTCCAGAAGTCCATAGTTCTGTGCCGTGTGAATGGGTACCCGAATGTAGGTAGCTGCGCATCGAAATATCGCATGAAATTGCCAAAAACATCAATGACGGATTTGCCTTCAGGCAAGGGCGGCAGGTCGTGGTCGTTTGAGGTGAGCATGGATTTTGGACGCAGGTACAGTTTGAACCTAGCGAATCTTCAGTCGACTTGTATGCTGGAGATTAAAGATCTAACCTTTAACCTGCGCCGATTCTTCGAGACCCTCCTGTCCTGTTTCAGTACCTACGGTTGACCCGACCATTTGTATCATAAGAGATGACCATTGGTAGTTTAAGGTCGCCCCCGGCCCATTCCTGGGCAGGAACTAAAAAAAAAAGTCAAGGAACGGGTGCGAGCGGCGGCAAACACAAACCTCGTGACGCTTTTAATTTCTAGGGTTTCACCTCGATCCAGGATGCTAGATCTGATCTGAGATGCAGAACAAGGCCCAGAGAAGGGGATCCCACCAGTAAGAAATCCCGTTAAAGGTGAGTCCAACGTCGAACGCCAACACCAACTTCCGCTGGAAACCACCGCAGGGGAGACGAGGAGACGTGGTGGGGAAGAGAGATAAATGTATGTTTACTATGTTTACTATCTGCGGTCAGTCTGATAGAGTTATATAGTAGGCGCTCGTTCCCATCGATTACGCCACGCGTCGTACACGTTGAAAGAACATCAAAGGGGCATGCAAGTAACGGCTGTATTCCGGCCATCCTTCTCTCTCCTTGCCACAATAATCATGCTTGGCCTTTTCAAAGGTCTCTGGTCCCAAACGACATCGAAAGAACAGGATACTGATAATGAAGACCAGGCGCTCCAGGGAGGTGAGTATGAAAGAGAGTCACAAGGCGACAGCGAGCAACATAGTCGGCCTGATTCACTTGTTGGGCAAAAAAGTGGATGGGCGAAGGGGCGGTTGGATGTGCGGCTCTGTGAGTGATAGTTTATGGAATGATACATCGAATATATAACAACGACTCGGAGCAGACGACACAGATCCTCCTGAAGGTCGTCGACGCAAGAAAAAGTCCCAGCCAAGTGAACATAAGAAGGTGCGATCTTTGGAGAAAGAAAGGCGCAAGATGGAGGAGGATATGTGTCGCTTGACGGAAGAGCTTGAACGCCTGGGAAAGACGAACGAAGATGCGAAAGGTGCAATAGAAAATATGGGACTTTTAATGTCTGAACATGAAGCTGATCTTCGCACGGCTCGGGAAAAGAATTCGAAGCTAGAGGAACAAAGCAAGCGTCAGTCAGAGGAACTGCAAATGCTGAAAACCGAGATGCGGCAAGCAGAGAAACACCATGAACAAACACGTTGTTTACTGGAAGAAAGGACGAGGGAGTTAAGTGGGGCGCAGAAGTTCCTGACACGAACAGACTCCTTGTCAGGGGCCGACGTCATCGCGGTCGTCGAGTCCCTGAACGCGGAGATCTTGCAGGCTGCTGCTTCTATGGCGGAATCTTTGGAGTTCACATACAAATCCTCTCGCACGGAAGCGCAGAAGAAGGCAGCATATGAAAATGCCATTCTTATGATAGGGGCGGACATGATGCATGTGCTCACATCGAGGTCAACACAAACGCCATCAGAGCTCGATCCTACTCCAGTCCAGATCGCATTGCAAGTCTGTATCATTCGATGTTGTGCTAGGATTGCAGATTGCTGGGTCATCAGCAGCGAGAAATTGGACCAAGGCCTAAAAGACCTTTATAAGCAGATGTGTGAAAAGGGTATGTCAGATCCACTTGGGTCGTTAAAAAACGCAGGCTGTTTGTTGATAATTTTTATCCAGAAAAACCAACGGTCTCCGGAAGATGGCGTTCGTTAACGCGTATCCAAGCGAAAAGCAAGGAGTGTCGTCGGATCATGCTATCGTATGTGGTTGGAAGAGTCACTGAGGTCTTACTTGTGGCCGGGTGGTCAGCACAAGGTCCGCCAGATGCGGAACCAGGGTTTAACCTGGAGAGGCTCGCGATAGTTGTTGACTTGGCGCTTCGCCTCAACGCGGCCATCGGAGAAGATATCACATCTGTGGATATCCTACCGCTAACCATTCAGGCTGGGGCCAAATTCGATTCCATCACGATGGACGACACGTATGCGGTAGAGGTTAGAAAGGGATATGGGCATAGTGCGAGTGGGGCTGCCATCACCGAATTGGTAGCCGGAACAACTGATCTAGGCCTCCAAAGGATAAGTAGAGACCTAGATGCTAGCCCTCGCGAGGATGTTTTGTTAAAGCCTAAGGTCATCCTTCGCTCCGCGGTCCGGGAGGAATTTTTGAGTTAGTGGTCGGTTTTCTCTCTTTGAAGGTTCAAATATGCAGCGGGATATTGTTCGCAATGACCTCGGTGTCTCCTCCTTACGTTGATTGAGTGTTTGCAGAGATCGTTGGTATAGACGATGTAACGCTGAGGCCCAAGGAAAGTATTGCGCGATGCCTTCCAATCATAATAATAGCAAATGTTAGAAACCTTAATTCTTTTTCTTCAGGCCCGACACAAGAATCATGAAGGATTTTCCCGTTATCAGCAGTCTTCTCAATTCGCGTAAAAGAAATTCATGGCCGTATTTATTGTTGGTCGGAAAAATGAGATATGGGGGGGCATTGTCAGGGTATAAATAATTACGAAACAGCCCTCCTTAGTGGCGGAGGGGCTGGGAAAAGTCGCAGGCTAAGTGGTATGACGGTTCCTTACCCATAAATCAGCGCCCGCCATCTGGTGGTAAAATCTTCGAGACTTTCATTTCACTCTGCGCGTAAAGCCTCTTCTAGCCCGCCGACAATATGATTGGGAGACTGACATACAGAATAGGTCAAATTCTCAGGTGCCGTAAAATTTCGGGATAACGTTTCAACGGAGGTGCCTGATCTAATGGAGTCCAGTTGGCGTGAATTAACAGGAAACCCGTAAATTGTCAAGGATAAGCTTAGAACTGCTCCCGTGGGGCAGGTTGTGGCATGACCATGATTGTGCTAGAAGGTTGTGATGCCGAACTAGGGTGGAGACTGAAATGAGTTCGTAGTGTCTGATACATGGGCGAGAATACGCAACACTGCATAGCATTGCATGCAACTAACCGGACGTGTCAAGCATGGTCTGATTCACACCAATCACACGAGGTGACGGCACGGAATCAGTGGACCGGGTCGGTCCCCACGTTTTCGCCTCATGGCGGGTCTCCCATAAGTGATGCCAATTTGAGTCTTGGCTTCGCTACTCCGCCATGTCCCAAGTTACGCACGTCGGTGGGCTTTCGCCTTTCACATATGTTGGGATGGCTGGCCTATCCGTTGCTTCTGTTATTGGCATTGCTAAACTCTGGAAGCAACTTTTCTATCCGGATCTCCGCAGGGCGAAGGACGATGAAATATCCAAACTTCGGCATTCACTTAGCGCGGCGCGCTTAGACGCCCAAACCAAAGACGAAGACGTCGCAAAACTGAATAAAGATTTGACGGGCATGCGTGGCAAGGTAGAAGAGCTGGGGAAGTTGTTGCAGACTACACAGAGCCACAATCAGGTGTTGGGAGATCAGGTGAAGGCGCGGACACTGGAGGCACAGTCGCTCAAAGAAGATATTGCACAGGTCAAAACACGACACGCCCAAACCCTCGAGTTGCTCGAAGCTCGAACTTTGGAGTTGAAAGGCGCTGAGGCTTTCTTAACGAAGGCTGATTCCCTATCCGGCGCCGACGTGATCACGATGCTGAACACGCTCAACTCTGAAATCTACCAAACTGCAGCACTCGTGGCGGAGTCCTTCGAGTTCACAAGCAAGAAGGGAGGTGCAAACGGCGTGTCGGGGGCAGTTTCCGGCAGCGGGGAACAGCCGGCGGATATGGAAGAGGTGGACGCAAGCGCCACAGAGATCCTAGGGTCTCGAATGGTGGAGCTGCTAAAATCGTCGGAACATCACGAGGACCCAACATTGATCCAGATCGCATTTCAGGCCGGTATGTCCGCCTACTCCAATTGGATCGTCACGTCCTGGTATTTTGAGGACCCGGAAGACGCGCTTTTACTGAGCGAGATTTATGCGAGGGTAAGAGAAGCTGGTACGTCAATACGATTTTCATGTGTTATATCTATACCCATTATCTGTAGAGGAACAGGCGGTCTCGGGTAGATGGCGAGCGTTAACACGGGCACATGCCCAACGCATGTCAAACCACGAGCCGGACCTGGCGATGTACTTCCTCGATGCCTTCGTCAACATCTTACTTACAGCCGGTGTCAACAAAAGCCACGAAGCGTTACAAGGAGAGGTCGAATCCAGATTCGGAGACCGGGTTGCCGTGATTGTCAAAGGAGCACAGCGGCTCAGGAAGGCGATAGGAGAAGAGATCACCTCGTGCGATTTCGAAATCCTTCACACTGCCGTAGACGCCCCGTTCGATCCTTCTCGCATGGACGACGCCTTTGCAGGGGATTACGGAAAGGGAAGAGATGACCCTGAGCTTGTATTGTGCACCACAGACCTGGGTCTTGCCCGATTTGCAAGGATCGCAGGGAAGGTGGGTGAATGGGATGAGGCTGTCCTCCTAAGGCCAAAGATAGTCCTTCAATCTGGGATCGACGAGATGATGGCTGAAGATACCGCTTAAATCCGATGACCTTTATGTATATATGTTTCTCTAACCCTTGACGATGAACGCCCAACGGGAATGAATGACCAACATTTATTACACTGTAGATGTAAAATATTAATACTTCGTGTAGATAACATAATATGTACATACCGCTTATCATCGATACCACCATTTGGATAGCCGTTACGGGACACGCAAATGCTCATAGACATCAAAGGCAAAAATTAGTGTATTTTATAAAACGTATCCTAGACAAGACGAGTGCAGGGTTAGTTTATGAGGCCTAGTCCAACAACCCCACATACATGCTCTGATCTATGTGGCACCGAACCCCTGTTTCGAAGTAGCGATTTCTTTTGTCTCCGAACCTTCATTCGTATCAGCTCCTGCAGCCGATTCCTCCATTTTCTCTGGAGGATTCGCTTTCTCCCATGCTTTCAAAGCCTCTTCGTACGCCTCCCACACCAATCTCCCCATTACCTCACCCCCAAATTCTCCATCATCAGGAATCTCTATGACTTCTTGCAATCCTACGCTGACCTTCTCTTTCGCCTTTCCTTTGGCTTTCTCACTGCGCTTGTTCGATGCGGTCTGATCGGCGGAGGCTGGAACCGGTACTTGCAGCTTGACCACGGCACAATCGGCATACAGAGCTCCAGGTTTCAAAACTTCTTCGGGCATCTCTGTCAAGGACTCATCGATGACCGAAACCTTAGACTTGTCAGCTTCCGGTTTGGGTTCGGATTGAGCGAGTATTTTAAATGGAGTGGGAAGGAACAGAGCATGGAGGATTGTCTGTAATGAGGCAGTTGGTACCTTCGTAAAAATCCGAAGAAGGGGTTGGAGAAGTAAATATCTGGAAAAGCGTCAGATTGCGCGTTACGCAGGGTGGCAGTATTCCAGAACTTACACGATAATCCCGGTAATCGTAGAGCTACCTGGTGAAGCCCAATCTGCACTGAGAAAAGGAGCCATGGTGTCCACCCTGCTAATCCCAGGAGAGACGCTCACTGCGACGATGTTGGACTTTTGTACATGTGAACTGACAACAGGGACAGCAGTCGATGCGTCATCTGTCTTTGGTACTTGCGCTGTGGGAAGAGCGTCTAGGATTCGTTGTAGATGTCGTGTGAATATTGATGTACGAAGCGACCGGATCCCTTCCTGGAGGAAAACAGAGCTAGATTTTGGAGACTGCGTGGACTGAGAGGGGAAGGGTAATGCGAAGCGAGAATGCCCGGCGGCGGCAGCATAGAAAGGGTTGACCACGGTAATAATACGAATATCCCTCTCTACAGGTGCAACCAGAAGAGCGGACAAGAGCAGAGTAGTCATGAGAAATGTGGACAATGAACTGGTCTCTCTTCTCGACGACGCTTCTTCCAGAGTTTGTGTTCGTGATAGATATCCAGCGGCGCCAATGTGTTGGTATTCGTGAGCGTAGATGATGGCATCGATTCTCTGTTCTTGTCCTGTTAGAAACCGGGTGCAGAACGCGCGTATGGATGATGGTGAGTCAAGATCACACTGTTCCGCGAATATTTGTTCGTTCGAGAAGGTTGAGCGTAAGAGGGTGATTAAGATAGAGACTCGGGGTGAGTCAATTGGGTATGGCGAAAGCGCGATGATATGAGCGCCACGTTGGGCGAGAGATTGAAGCAACGTCAATCCTAGAGGTGTAAATCCTCCCTTTGATGAATGTCACTCATGGATGTCAGAATGATATCTTCATCCGACTCACAGTTACTAGAATGACCCTGGCATGCAAGTCTCTTTCTCGGTTGGTCTTGCGTCCCTGTGAGAAAGCTCGAAATACGAGTATGGTTCCAATCGCAATGATAATGTGCACTGCGTATTCAGTAGGGAAAAACGCAGAAAATGCAGCCCAGGCAATATTGAGAACCATTGTGGCCGAGACTGGGCGAGTGTATGGTGGCCTATACCGGAGGGTTCATATCATCAAAATTCACAAAAAGTCAGAGAAGAACAGGGAAGGCCGTCGTTGGCAACGTCACTCCCGTTGTTTGCTTTGGCTCCTTTTGATCATTAATTGCACAGCATTTGGACTAGTCACTGTCGGCCCGATGCCTCCGTCTGATTTTGAAAAGGCAATTCAAATTCGGTTATATTTTTCATTCTTCGCGTCTTCAGGTCCAAGCTTAAGTACTGTGGGCTATTTTGCTTACCATTTTATCCATCATTGCACACAACCAGATATTAGAAAAACAACAAGGGACCGGAATAAACCCCTGATCATTTCAACGAGCTAGAAGTATGATTACGATACTTATTTCCAAGGAAGATAGCAATATCCTTGTAGCAAGGTATCCCGTTACTCTATGCAACAAATGGCACCCATTCAATGTAAAGCAGGTTCTCCGGAGCTGTTGAGGCCATAGGCCAACTGAGGTGTAGGCCAAGACAGTGAAAACACATTGTCATTTTCCGGCCAGTCAAAAAGCATTACCGTCAACAATTTGAGAACAATGGTCAAAGAGTCTTCTGGGAATTTATAGACGAACATGCCATTGTCTCAGAATACACAGTTTGATGGATGGACACTCCCACGTGGACGCGACGACTATATATTCGAGGCCTGCCACTTGGGTACCCAGAGCTTAGCTTCAAGCGTTGATAATTCAAGCGAAGGGGCAACAGCCAACTCGCCACAGACATTAGTAAGTGAGTTATTACTGGCGTCGAGGAACTATTAACTTTGTGTCCAGGCCCCCTTCCCTCAGCATTTAGATATTGATTTGGAATCCAAAGCTCTAAAACTCTTTACTCGCCGAACCTTCATCGCCACCAGTGTAATTCATTCACCCTCTTCTCTTCGATTCCTCGAGGGATTATATCTGCGATGAATGCTGCTGGAGTTTTGGGAGGCAAAGGCTCGGTGCAGTCCCCGCCTTGCCCCAGGATATACCGGGGGAATCAAGAAAGAAAGCTGCGTCCCATTGGAGGTCTTGCCCAGGGCTCCGTGCCTTTGGAGGAGGCGCGACGTTACGTAGAACTCACGCCACCGGGAGCATCATTTGACCCGGTGCACAGTGGACAAGGCCCTCGCGTACCATACGACAGATATCAGCGTGTCGAACGGGTGGCACTGCCTATTGCGGAACCAGACTACGGCTACGACTTCGAATACGACCTCAGTCCACGTGAAATCCTTGAACTTGAAAGAAGAATTGAGGTATGGTTGTTAAATCCAGAGTTTATTCAGGAGAGGGAGTCCGCAAAGCAAATGTGCCTGCAGAACAGCGTATCGAACTGCCACAGTCGGCTGCCGGCGTCATCGATTGTCATGATTGGACGCGGGGTACCAGAAACGCAAACGGGTCGCCCTGTCATTGGGATGACTGGAAGGCATGCGCGATTGGCGTCCAGTCGCTTTCGCTAGCGTCATACACTATGGCTATGAGCCATCCTGGGGCTTTTCGTCGCGCTAACTATCACTACCTTCCACCACCATCATCAAGTGGATTATTCAGCGAGATGAGACATTCAGGGCTGCTCGAGCCTGAAATATTGGGGCATGGGATCGAAAAGTTCGGAAAGATGCTCACTAGTATGGAGAATGGAAATCATGAGAGATTCACAGGACTTATAGCCTATAGAGTATCATCGTATAGAGTGGCCTGTTGTACAAGTGATGTTTGACTTCAAGTGTTAGCAATGACCATGTGCTTGATATGGCACAAAGTTATGAAAGGCTGGCCTGAGCTGGCATGAAGGCATAAGGGGTTGGATGAAATCCAACAAAGAAGCAGGGATTGAGCCTGAGCTCTATTTTGTCTCTAAAGATATCTCCGTTTGGTTACGGATGCTAACGGCGCTTACTCACGGGGCGCGAGTCGGTCCGGAATTCCAGCGCTTGAGTTTTTGGTTCACAATTAGACCGGAATTTTCCGGCATGGAGAATAAAGATTCGGTGCCGTCGACTCTTGACAACGTTTATGATCCATCTTACAATCAACGATCATCACTACAACCTTTACTTCCATCTCTGGAGGAACACATTTTAGAGAACGTGGTCGGAGAGGTATGCAACCTCTTCAGGGACTAAACTTGGGTTTATGATCCTCTTTGTTAGCTCGTGATTTGTCTCGCATATCCCAATTGGCCCATTAATTTCCCAGGTGCTCTTATGCATCCATGTCTCAACGTCCAAGAGATTTTGTGGATTATCTTTGATTCTTTGTTGAATGATGCGCCCAGCCGCGAGAACAAGGGCACCGTAGTATCTTTGGCGATTACATGCCGTACCTTTGAGAATATGGCGCTTGATGTCCTCTGGCGAACACAAGTAAATCTTGTACCACTAATAAAGTGCATGCCGGCAGACCTGTGGACGGAGTACCCATCTTCTGGCTTTGACCGATATATGGTATAATATATGTCTGCATCTCACCATTCAGGCAATACTGATCAATGCGCTTAATCAGTCTTTTAATCGTGATTTAGTGGCAAGCGACTTTCCTAGGTTCGACTTCTATGCACAGCGTATCATAAATCTAAAATACCTACCATATGGATTACACACAAAAGCCAAGGTTTCGTACGACTTGATGCTATGCCACACAATTCAGCATTATTTGGAGCAACAGGGCGGAGCTGAGAGGAAAAAGTCAGGCCTTCTTCCTAATCTTCGTAGAATGGAGTTTGGAAATCCTTTACATGCATTGGTCGCTCCTAATATCTTTCTTGGGGAACAAACAACGTCGTTCTCACTAGGGTTCGTGGACGAATACGGTGAAGCTGCTGTCAAATCGCTTTTTGGACTGATCAAGAGCCAGTCCCCGAGGATGGAGAATCTAGAGGTTGAAATGGGGAGTGCGGAGCCTCCAATCGAGTGCCCGAACCTTTCAGAGTTGGTTTGCAACCTTGAAGGACTCCGAGGACTTGCAACCAGACCACGATTGCTAAACGCCTCTGCGATCCGCCATCTGGCCTCGATTCCCTATCTCCATTCCCTGAGATCCCCAAACTCTGCCACACAAATCCTGCAAGCACTCGTATCAATACCTTCTCACCCATTTAAATCCTTACGACGCCTGGAAGTGAGCGGTGCGTCGCTCGAGAGCTGGCCTGCGCTTCTGGCGCGTTTGCGTCCGCAGCAACTTGAATCAATAGTCCTCGATTTCGAAGCCCTTCCCCCAGTTCTGGAAACACATCATTTCTTCTTGGCGCTCAACAAGACTTCTGTGCATCCTGATCTGCATATACTCCGTCTGAACCAGTCATGGAAGTCCCAATCCGCCCGGGTCTCCACCCGGACTATCATCGACTTTGGAATTCTAGAACCTATACTCGCTTTTGATAACCTCACAACCCTACACATTGCACTAGTCTGTGCTGTTGCTCTTGATGATTCTCAAATTACCCAAATGGCAAAGGCTTGGCCTAAACTACAAGACCTGCAATTGGGTTGTCACCTGGGTTGGGAGAAACCTTCAGCCATCACTTATCGCGGTCTCCTTGCGGTCGTCGCGAGATGTCCTGACTTGGAAAAGCTCGTGATATCATTCGACGCGTCGGGGCTCACAGATAACTCGCCGGCAATCATCCCAGAGGCTGTCAACACGAGAATTAAATACCTTAGCGTTGGTGATTCAAGAATAGTGGAGTCTGCTGGGGTTGCGAGGTTTCTTTCCGTCATTTTTCCCAAGGTGGTGGGTATTGGCGGCGCTTGGCTTTACATTAGTGCGGGGGCCTTCACCCAACGTCAGCGACGCCAGCACCAGATGTGGCAAGACGTCGCCGAGTTATTACAAAAGTCCCAGAAGATGGCGACCGTTTAGGGAGTCCGGAATGTCCGTTTCTGTGGAGGTTTGAGACAGGATCAATATTGTTGTGATTTGACCCTGCTACTTCCCTCTGCCCATTCAGCTTTAGTGCCGGCACCATAACCGTACATACATATACTGAGTCCTCTATGGGGTTGCTTCATGATCGATTTTTATCAGGGTGATGTAAAATATCAGTCGCGTCCTAACGTAACTACTAATTTCAACACGATACGTACTCGTACATCAGTACATGAGGAGGGAAGGACTCGTCGGATGTTTCAAAATAGTACCAACTAGTAAAAGGTGTACCATAACGTCCGGAACAGACTTGGTAAGGGGGTTGGGATCGTGCAAGCAGATTCAGCCGACAAGAATGCGCATGTTCGGGGGGTATACTGGAAATACAACCCTTGGGATTATACAGCCAAAGCAAGGCTGACCCCCGTAAATGAACATCCTATCAAGCCTGTCGGTGGAGCATGCTCACCTTACGCGTAGTCTTCCAGCTTCGATCAAACAATCGGTGATGATCTCTCAAAGTTGTGTGGCGGTCGCTTTGGGTAAGTGTCAACGGATATCATGATTGATATGAACGTTGATTGTTTGAAAATATCCATCGTATTGCGGCCACGTAGAGATAGAGTCCATGACTGGGCTTTCCTAAGGGATTTCAGGGTGAGTTATCATTGCGGGCAAGAAGATTGATGCACACGACTGGTGCGTGTCGGAGTCTCTTTGGGAAGAGGAAGACAGAAGGGTGATGTAGATTGACCGGAAGACATATTATCGGACCCTCGTACATCCTGGGTGTGAAATAAAGAGATGCGGCTGCCACGAGCTGTCTTGCGCGGGGTTACGACAAACATGCCATCAATACTAGAGACATACTAATACTATTTCCTTTCGATTCTTTTCACAGATATGCACGCTCTTAAATGCGGCATAACAAAAGTCGGGACCAGAAGAAAGCTGAAGAGCGAATCCCAATGTGCCTCTAGACTTTATATCTATCTGGGGTTTAGCTTGGGGCTTGAGCATATTTAGTACCTGGTTACCCCGGCACTTTAGTGCGCTTTAGAAGCGCTAATTCGCTTCCCCACCCAAACAGGGGGGCCTGGTAACCGGCCTGTGAGAAACGAATTAGGGCATAAGAATATTTGCCATACTGGTATTCCACCGGCTGTTGGCAACTTGGGAATCCTGTGTTAGATATCAATTGAGCAGGTGACGTTTGGACATTGAAGGCTGCTGGAATCGCCGGGGGAAGTTGAAATTCGCGCTGAGAGTGATTGGACAAACAAGTCCACAGTTTGCTCTCGCACCTTGCTCTTGGTCGCTTATGACCTGGGTATTGCACGCTGGCTGTTTTTGTCTGGATTTTCGCTGAATAACGGATACCTGGCCTCTAGAACAAGTGGTACGTGGCTCTGCTCCTTGGTAATGTTTGGGACTGACGGAAACAGAAAATAGTGAAAAGCCGCGAGATTTACGGTGTATATTTTATTGGGACAACGAGTACTGCGAGGCGAGGCTCTCATACTGGACCCACGACAAACTCATGGCCCCACGACGCGGAGCTCAAGGCTCTAATACTTTGAGCCCACTGGACACTCTAGCCCCTTCGGGTTCACCAGCTTTGTCCAGCTTCCCTCGTTCCACGTCGCCCTCCTCTGGATTTACCCAGTTCTTAACAAAACCATCGAAATGGTTTACTCGAAGTGTGTCCGCGTCGAAGATACCGAGTAGTACCGCTGAGTCACCCCGCTCAAGCGTCAGCTCGGGGCGAAAACACAAGATTTCACGTCCAACAGATCCAAGACCTATATTGGATGGATATGCAGGGGGCGCTAGCCGGTGAGTCTTGGAATCATTGCTTTCTTTTTTTTCTGGATTGTGGAGTGGATAAGGGGTTGGAGGCGAAGAGACGACCCTGCTGTGCGGTTTCGGTCGGCGCGCGCTACTCGACTTCTCTTCGATTTCCGTGGTTACGGTCAACATTATTGTCGAATGTGTCTTCTTCTTCACTTATGGCAAGATATCTACGATTTTGGAGCTTGCAAAACGTGCTGGTCGCGCAAATCGCTTTTCAGGGGCTTACATCTTGAACTTCCCATTGTCGATTCTCATGCGCATTTTCTTACCAGATCGGTCTTGGACCTATCAGTACGTCCACCAGGATCCCTTGATATGTCTTCATCGCATCCAACCAGTACACCTTCGAGCCCAATAATCCAACCAAGTCAGACTCAAGGTGGCTTGGGGGACCTCCGCTCTATCTCTCGTCGAGGATGGTCCAAGTCTGCGGATGATCTCGGGCAAATCTCACCTGGCCATTTCTCCCCGATCAAGACCTCGTTTCAAGATAAGGTTGCCGAATATCGTAACAGGAGTAATAGCAATGCCAGTGCAATTTCACCATCCAGTCCCACGGGTCCACCCACCGTCTTGAATGGACGCCACCCGTTCCCAAGCGTGAAAAGTGTCTCACCTTCGTCTTCTCCACCAAGGAGTGCAACCTTACCTACTGTGTCTATATCTATATCTGCTCCTGTTGTCGATGACGACACATCAGCACGGGCCTCTCCCACCCACGTTCACACTCGTTCACATTCCTTTACCCCCAAACAATCGTCTAAGTTAGCCACTCCCAGGCTAGGTCCAACGAGTCCAAAGAGAAAGGGCTCAGGATCATCCGAGCGAGAGGTTGAGGAACGAGAGCTCGAGAAAGCCATGAACCCCTCTCCCCGCGGTAGTGTCTTCCCATTCACACTTGGGGGGATTGTCACCAATAAAATTCCAGCGGAATCAAGCGCGACGTTATCCCCCCAAACTATCATGGCACATCGTTCAACTACCCTTCTGGCCCCGCCTTCAATAGACGAGCCCAATGAGGAGGTACTCGGTGATGCAGATCCCAAGCGTTCCTCTCAAATTTTGTATCATACTGGATTCATCAATCGCCTGGCAGATGTTCCGAACCAACAACATTCACACCTTGCCCTTACCAAGGGTTGGAAGCCTTTCAAACTAGAACTGAAAGGCTCAAAGCTGTATTTTTACAAGCCTCCGGGAGACCGGATTGGGGGGGTCAAAGATCTTTTTCCAACGGAGCTTGTTCCCGCGTCCGTGGAGGACGAAGAGGAGGCAGATATAGACATTATTGGAGACGAACCCGTTAGTGCTGGTGGATCTACCCGAACAGCAAGAAGCCGAGAAGATCCAGCAACATTTGGAAGGAAAAAGAGGGCTTTTTGGGGCAGGAGGACACATCCGGATCTGATTCAGAGCAACGGGAAGATTGAGAAAGGCACGTTTGAGGCTTTCGTCCACGAAGCTGCCTTTGCAACAACCTTCCTTGCGCCACAAGAAGACGGTACGACTGGATTTACAACCGATGCTCAACCAGAAGCTTGGAAGGATTTTGCGTCGTCTATTCTCTTGTGTCTCCCTTCGCTTGTCGGACAGGCTCGGTTCGAAGTTGAATTTCTTCGGTGCTGTGAGTACCTCGTTACTGGTGCCGGAGATGATGTCAAGGAGAAGGAGCGTGTGCGGGTGGGGTGGCTTGCAACTGAGTACCTCCGCTTTCATGGTGTGCCTGCAGATCTCCCTGCCTGGGAGGAATGGAGAAAGCAAACACTTTCCGACATACCATCAGCTGTTGTGACCCCTATGCCTGCGATAATGCCTATGTCAACCTCGATGCAGGCTCTCCATCCATCTCCCCTTCTTATATCCTCGCCCAATGTTAGCACATTCTCCCCTCGACCAGAAGATGGCCCCCAGGCCGTCTCGCTTATGGAGGTCCTCAATTCACACGACAGCCTCCCCTCGCCTTCCAAGAAAGCCTCTCTTGATTTACGAAACTTCGAACATCAACAGTCGTTACGTCCTCCAAGCCATATGCCTTGGGCGGCTCTTGAAAAAGAAGGGTTGTCTCGGGATGTACTTTTGCTTCTAGATCCTCATCTTATCGCCCGCAGCCTCATCCTATATCATCGCTCGGTGCTTGAACAAACCCCGGAGAACCTCACTGCAGATTTTGTTATGAGTTCGGACATCCATGGTTCAGGTGCCCACGATTCTTCTATCCCATATTCTGAGCCGCTGTTTGGAAGTGATGATCAACCCCATTGGTTGACAAAGCTGCTCCTCATGCAAATCCTCGGTGCCGATACCTCTACCGGTACCGCCAACTCGCCGCAACTTGCATCTCCAGGACGCAAGTCCGAAGAACGCAACCCTCAGCAGACATCTCGGACTCATTCGAGGTCGGAGGTTATTTCGGTCTGGACGAGGGTGGGCGAGCTTTGTCGCCTTGAAGGTGATGAATGCTCTTGGCGCGCCATATTTGCCGCCCTGTGCTCCCGACCTGTTGCGAGGTTGGACAAAGCATGGAAGCGAGTTGATCCGCTCGCATTAGCAGCGGTCGAGTCTTGGGTATATCCAGGTAGTGATGGCGAAGTGATGGGTGTGAAGCAGCCCAAAATTACACCGTGGGGCGGGGATATCAGGAACTGCCTTAAGGAAGAGATGGAAAAGGCCAGAGGTGACGGCGGGGACCAGGTACTCCACCTGGAGCAGTTTGAGACCGCACGGTCTCTGTATGAGGACTTCAGGACGGCATTCTCGCTCTGTCCAAGAAGGCTCCACATCGCTGATGGGGAAGTAAGCGATGATGTCCGGAGGATGGTGGCGTATTGGGCTGATATGTCTGCCGACCGTGGGGGAACTGGGAGTTTGGCTGTCAAATTCCAGCGGTAAGTTCCATTATTTTGCACCCCCGCATAGGCTAAACTCAACCTATTGCAGCATCGAACAATTCATGTCTCTTTCGCTTGCTGCTGAGCCTCGCCGCAAAGGTCTCTTCGAACCTTACTTCTGGTCTCGGACGTCTCCCGGGCCGGCGCCTCATGCTTCACTTCTTCCCCTCTTATTCCCCGAACCTCTTCCCACTATCACTCTCATTGACAGATCTCAACTGCTCCGAGGACGTGTAGACAGTGATGTTCAAGACGTACAATTCTTGCGAGGAGCTGATGGACGCCTCCGACTAGAGGACAGACGCCCTGTTGAGCGTCTCGATATGCAAAATGGCCTCTCAGCTTTGAGTCAAGGTGGTACAGTTATACCGGTATACAATGGTGATCTCCTGCTCGTTGTTCAAACCGGAATATCGGAATCAGCCCCCAGTTCCCGCCCATCATCTCGAGCCCCATCTCGACCCCCAAGCTCTGTTGAACCGGGAATGGAAAAGGCGTTGGGAAGGACGCCTTCCATACGCGTGAAGCCTGGATCATCACAAGGCTTGGACCGTAAATCCAGTGTTGCTCGTCGAAGCTCTTTGCCCTCTATTTCACATCGCCAGAATTTTGTTATGTCGGAACCATCATCAGAACCACCTCTTCGTGTAATCGTTCAAGCGGGCACTCTCAATACTTTAGTCGACATACTTGTGCACGGCCTTCAGAATGTTTCAGTCTCTGTGGCGGATGATAATGGTGAAATGAGTCTGCGCGAGGGTATGACACGCGAACTTGTTGTGGATCGTGCGGAGTTTGCGAGAGTATGGTGGAATGTATTCCGAAGCTTTGTCGCTCCTCTCGTTTTCTTCGAGGTAAGTTGTATCCTTCATGCCAAGAGTTTTGTCGTCCTGATTAGATTTCAAGTTACTTCGAAAACTTTACATCACTTCGCAACCTTTTGGTTCGTCGCCAACCATATCGGAATATCTCCATGTCGCAGGCACTCGCTCAGAGATCTTGGAAACCATCAAAGAGTGGCTAACACTTGGTGGCGGTGCTCAGGACATTCTCGATGATGTTCACTTGTTCGGTGCTCTGCGCTCGTTCCTAGAAAGCACATCCGACCACGTAGTCTACGAATCAAAGAATTTTCAAGATCCCAATGTTCAGCATGCGTGGACGGGTCTCGCAGATACAAAGGCCTCCCTATGCTCACTATTTATGACGCAAACGATGAGGCCCCCGACGCCCAGGGGCCATCCGATTCCCAGGGGAAGCTTAAATGGTAACGGGGGCCGAGCCCGTAATCTCAGCATGCGAGAACCGCCTGACATCGATCGCATTGATGCTGACGATTTCGTCGACAACCTAGATGGCATGGCATGTGCGGCATTTAGTAATGTTACCGAAGAGGTATGTTAGCCCCTATTCTGAAATTTCTGACCCTGGAGAAATAACTTTTTCCTCGTAGGACTTGTATGTCACAGCAGACCTCCTTGAAGTCCAATCTCTGGACCGGACAGGATGGTTTCCCCTTCGTGATTTCAATACTATCGATGAAGTCGAGATCCAAACTATATACTCACACATTCAGGAGGTTGAACATTCATCGATGATATCGGAGCTCAGCCAAGATTCGCTCTATCGACTGCTCCCGCCCGGAATCCGTAGCTGTGTCAGGGCGTATGGAATCATCCGAAAATGGATCATATCGAAGATTGTCGCGCCTCGATTGGGTCTACGTGCTCGTCAAGCACGGATGGAATTACTCCTTCAAGTAATCGAAGTTTCTCGATTGAGAAATATGAGCTCAATGCCTGGATTATCTCCCCACCTCGCAGAACAACATTGCGTCCGGTCATTTGTTGAGGCTGTGACGACATCGGCCATCCTCAGCATTGAGAGCCGGATGCACCACCGAGCCTGGCAGAATGTTGCTATCACTCGCGGATCACAATGTGACTCCCTCGCGGCCCTTCTCTCTCGACCTTATACACAGGCATCATCTTCTCATGAATCTTTGACTCCAGACATGGGATGGGTGATCGAACGGATGTTGGAACTCATTGCTACGCCTGATACTGTTGATTCTTCAACTCAAGAGAACATTAGTCTCGTAAATTTTGATAAGCGCAGGTAAGATGGGCTCTTGTTTATCTCCTCGATCAGGTTTGATTTAAACGATATCCAGGCACCTGTGCAATTTCATAGAGAAGGCTCCAGGACTTCCTTCGACCCGAAAACGTATACAACACGACGAATTCAATCGCCGCGGCTTCGAACGTTTGAATAACGTGGAGAAGGAAGTATTCCTTCTCCAATTTGATCATAAGGGTATAAAGGATGAAGCCACTCGAGAAGCTGCACACCCAGCGAGTGGTACTCCTTCAGCAAAGAAAGTTACTCGTCCTTTCCAGCGGCTAGTTGTAATGCAACAGGAGAAGAACCGAAGGGATAAAAATCTTCGCAGCAGACTTCAGAAGGAAAAGCTCCTTGAGCAGACCAGGAACGATAAACGTGACGAGATTTTCAACCGTGCAATGAGACCAAGGAAGCAAGGCACCAGCGCTCAGAAGCAACACCGGAACAAGAAAAGCATGTCGGCATTCCTCCACTTCATGCGGCCGATATCCAGCGCTTTTGGTGCCGAAATATCCCACTCCTCAGGAGTCAAGAAAACCCCAGCGGAACTCGACTTTACTCCTTCAGGCAAACCTTCTTTAGTGCTTAGCCTTATGGATGCCCGTGTCGCCCAGTTCATCAACAACGAGCGCTCTTTCATCTTTCAACTTGATACTGAAGATGGTGGACATTACCTTCTGCAGGCGATTAGTAAACGTGACATGATGAAGTGGATGGATACGATAAATCGCGTGACCAAAATGGCCGCGAAACGCCGTCTGACATACCTAGGGAGTGCACCGAAGCCTCAGCTTTCTGACCACATACATAATCATCCCATCGTTGCATCACGCGATCCTATGGCAGGTTAGTACGTTTCGTAGACCAAGCGGATGTATTACTAACGCACAGCAATCACCGTAGTGTTCGGCGTTGAGCTTGACTTCTTACTTCAACGAGAAGCTGGTGGCCATGGAGTCCAACCGAATGCAATTCCTACTGTCATTGAACAGTGCCTCTCCGAAGTAGAATCTCGTGGACTGAGTGAAGTCGGCATCTGTACGCTACCAAGATCTATCGATATATATTGTATCTAACAAACTTCGCAGACCGGATTGCAGGCGCTACGTCCGAAATCAACGCTCTCAAAGATGCTTTCAACCGGGGTAAGAGAAAAGTAATCGAGATCGTAAACAGGAAATTAACTTTATTAAAGGCGAGTCTCCTATCAAGAAGTCGACCGACATTCACGCTGTTTGCGATCTTGTCAAATCCTGGTTCCGAGTCCTACCGGAGCCTGTTTTCCCTTCGACGTCGTACTACGATGTCATTCAAGCTATGCGTCAGTGAATCAACTCGGAGAAAAACACCTATACCTAACACATTCCAATGTAGAGCTTGAAAATCTCGATGCTCGCCTCTCCAACATCCGGAATGTTGTTCAAGCGCTCCCCCAAGCTAATTTCGACCTTCTGAGACGAGTTTCGGAACACCTAGACAAGTCAGTTTCAAGTGTACTGTCAATCCACTCTCAGACGAGCTGATAAAATCCTTTGAAGAGTCACAGACTTTGAAGAGCATAACCACATGACGGCAGAAGCATTAGCGATTGTGTTCAGCCCCAACCTGTTACGAGCCCCCCAGAATGACTTCGTCATGATTTTGGCCAATATGGGTCACACCCATAAACTTGTCAAGGCATTAATCACCCATGTGAGTGTCTGGCCTTGGAAGAGGGATACGTAGACTGACAGCATCTTCAACAGTTCCACGTCATCTTTGATGAAGCTGACCAGGAAGCGGAGGCCCACTCTGAGGATGAGTATGACTCCCCAATTCTTGAGGAAGATGAGGACGAAGAAGATGAAGATATAATGCGCCCACCTGAAACTCCTCAGCAAGAACATCACCCAGAGACCTACTATGGACAGCATTATACCCCTAGTTAATACCCATCCCATGGAAACTGCATCGTCTCGACCCCTGTCGTCTTACTGCACTCCTTGTACCTTTACCATACCATCACAGCTCACTCCTTTCGACTGTTGTTACAGTCGGCCACGGCTCCTTCCTACGCTTGGACTCGTAGACTTTATCTTAGTACCGTGCTCATTGGACGATTCACTCTCGTAATAAGGGCCTCTTATGCACGTAGCTACGTACATCTCGTAATTTCTTTACGTTGACACATATGCCCAACGACGGAGCCTCATGCGCTTCGTGTTAATGTAAAAGTGGTGTACATCTACTGAGCGTTCCCATAATTTACTGTTGACCGCCGCTTGTCGTCGGATGTGGTGTGTGGCTGTGCAAGAAAGTCGACTTGACGCGTTTTGGGCTTGCCGTGATCCAAAACTTCTCCATAATGTCGCTAAAGGTCCCCAAGGCAAACAATATCCAGATTTTCAAGGAGGGATACAAGGTAGAACTCTTTGATCATCTGGCAATAGAGTCTCATGTCTTTCCCAGCACCTTCAAGGTCTAGACGAAGCAGTATTGCGAAACATCCAAGCGGTATCGGAGCTTTCTGATCTTGTGCGGACGAGTTTTGGTCCCAATGGCGCGTCTTTCTCTAGTGATATCTCGAATCAAAGCTCACTAAGTTATCAGGACGCAACAAGCTCTTGATCAACCATCTTGGACGCCTTTTTGTGACCTCAGATGCAGCAACGATAATTCGGGAGATTGAGGTCGTCCACCCTGCTGCAAAGCTGCTAGTGATGGCGTCTCAAGCACAAGAATCCGAGGTAGGCCCCACGTCATAGATTTACTCGTTGCTGAACTTAGCTCACACTTTTGTTAGATGGGCGATGCGACCAACACGGTTATCATCCTCGCAGGCGAGCTCCTGAAGAAAGCCGAACACCTTCTCATCATGGGCCTCCATCCGAGTGAAATCATCAAGGGCTATGAACTGGCTTGTGTCAAGGCCTTGGCCGAGCTCGAAAGTGCGTCGCACAAGTATTTTAGCTTTCGCTGATATCAAGATCTCCCCAGAATTATCGACGTTCAGTTTACCATCACCCATGACACAATCAACGCTGTCATCTGCTCTCAAACCCGCCATCGCATCAAAACAATACGGCTACGAAGATACGTTGGCTTCTCTCGTTGCTGAAGCAGCTTTGGCCATCATGCCTGCCAACCCCAAAAACTTCAACGTAGATAACGTCCGGGTAGTGAAGATCATGGGTGGAAGCTTATCGGGCAGCAGAGTGGTTCAAGGGATGGTATTCGGACGCGAGCCAGAAGGTGAGTGCTACGCGTAAATCCTCCTTTTCTTCCTCACCAACATCGTAAATTAGGCATGGTCAAAAAACACACAAGGGCCAAAGTAGCGGTGTTTACATCTGCTCTTGATGTCGCCCAGACGGAAACTAAGGGCACTGTGCTCATCAAGAACGCCGATGAGATGCTCAACTTCACAACTGGGGAGGAGAAACACTTGGAAAAGGCTCGTCACCTTGATTTCTCCCTGCATCCAAAACCCTTACTTGTATCTTTCAGATCTTCAAAGAGATCGCGGACTCTGGTGTCAAAATCATCATTGCAGGGTCAACGATAGGCGAACTCGCGCTACACTACCTAAACCGATTCGACATTGCGGTACTGCGCGTTCTGTCGAAGTTTGAGCTGCGGAGGCTGTGCCGCGTCGTGAACGCAGTACCTCTTGCACGGATGGGTGCGCCGACACCGGAAGAAGCAGGTTTCATCGATGTATTCGAGACAATCGAGATTGGTGGAGATCGCGTGACGGTGCTGCGTCAACTTGTCGATGGCGACGTCGGATTCAATCCACAAACTCAGGGCGAGAAGACGCGAACTGCGACCATCGTGCTGCGGGGAGCGACCTCAAATCACCTAGATGACCTTGAGCGGGCGATCGACGATGGTGTGAACGTGATCAAGAGCTTGATGAAAGATGCACGGTTGGTGCCTGGTGCTGGAGCGACGGAGCTGGAGCTAGCCAAGCGAGTGGAAATTTACGGAAGTGGCCTCAAAGGGTTGGCCCAGCATGCGGTGAAGCGATACTCGTCGGCCTTGGAAGTCATTCCGAGGACACTGGCAGAAAATGCTCTTGGCGGAGCTGAGGGTAATGAGGTCCTTAGTCGGCTCTGGGCCAAGCACGAGCAGAAGGGGGGCGAAACTTGGGGTGTGGATATCGAGGTACGACCACTATCTTTCTGCCATCTCTCCGTCTTACTGATCAACTCTGCGTGAATCTTAGTCCGAAACCGATGGCACACTTCAAGCTGACCAACATAAAATCTACGACTCGCTTGGTGCGAAAACGTGGGCCCTTAAACTGGCGACAGAGGCGGCTGTATCAGTGCTCAGTGTCGATAGCATCATCATGAGCAAACCTGCGGGTGGACCCAAGGTTCCCCAGCAGGCAGGGAACTGGGACGCTGATGATTGATCTGGAGGTAGAAAACATATTGATAAATGTAAGTAATAATGCAATGCAACCAAGAGTGCATCTGAAGTTACTGAGAAGAATGATACAACGTTTTGCCAAAACATCTAACCGATATTTCTGGGAGAGTGTGTATATTGCATTAGATCGGTACAGGTGACAAAAAAACCCACCTCTTATCTGTATCCTGCTCATACTGTGGAAGACATATCGCACTCCACATCGCTGACATACTGCCAATGCACCTTAAGTAACTTTATAAAATAATAAAAACATAAATTTGATTCAGATATATTGATATTGATACATATCATTAAAACTATCACTAGCATTTTTGTCTTTCCAAGCTCTCCTTACTTATATATTTTCTTTTCAATGGTACCACAACAGTCCGAGGAAACCACCATCCGTCCCTGCAATATATTTTGTTCTGTACGAGTGGTCTCCCACTAATTTGTGTACTTTTCAAGGCGGTTTCAACCCGCTATATTTTTTTTATTTTCGTAAATGAAAAACGCACTAAGTGAGCATGATTATGAGCCAATGAAGACTGAACAAAGGGGAGGAATTAACGTACGATATGGGGAAAGAAACGAGCCAGAGAAATTGCACCAGCGAAAACGCGAGGCCTTCGTTCACTCGTCAGCGAACTCGAGCCCCAATTGAGCGCCATTGGCATTCGCTGGAACTGTCGATTCTCCCCTCCTATCTGCGCTTTTACGGATCCACATCCACATCCAGCGAGAATCCACTCGCTGTGATGAGTCTCAGCGCCGGTGGACTCACCCCGGCTCCCCTTTCCGCTTCCGTCCGCTCTGCTGCTGCCCATATATCACTTCCCTCCCCCAGGCTCGAGGGAAAACTCCCGTCCAGTAACCGTTGTTCCCAACCTGCCATTGCGTCCGGTCTCGACAGTGACGGCGACGAGACGGGAGGCAATGAGGTACGTTTCTCTCCTTCGATAGAGGAACTGGAAAGTGTAGGAAGGTCGCCGTCGATCAGTAACCCATCATTAAAAGACCCGTCAGATAATGACAACGACGGGAAGGGGGGGTCCATCCTATCCAGTAGCAACGACAATTCCGCATTGCCGTTCCCCATGTCAAAGGAACCGTCCGGCATCGCACCCGTCCGACGTGGGCTGGAGGTTGCAAGCGGACGAATGGGAGATCTCCGCCTCGTAGCCGCGACATTTGATGGGCCAGCGCGCGGGGGGCGGGTGGGAGCCGTAGGGGCCTCGGAGGGGGGTCCCGATATCGACGAGGAACGGCGGGCAGTGGCAGGTGGACGGGTGGATGGCAGTTGGGTGGGGGCAGGAGGAGCTACGCTTGTCGAAGGACGACGGAGGCCTAACGTCCGAGGTATACCGGACCCGCTGGGCGCAGGCGGTGGCACTACAACGGCCTACAATATAAAAGAACAATAAGTATTAATCAACCTTATGGCTGAGGGGTACTTACCGAAACGCGCGCTAGTGCAGGCACGTGTACCCTGGGTACTGCTGCCACACCCGGCTCGCTGGTCCCTTGTTGGACTGTCCCTGCTGTTGAGGGACGGCGAGAGGGCCATTGCAACGAAGGTCGGGCGTCCGAGAGAGCCTCCCCTTGACCACTGGCGCGGGTTGGTTGAGCCGAGGGCAGGGGAGTGCGTGCCGGAAGTGAGCCGCGGGTAGTGACGGGCCCACGAGGAATCCCAGACCGTGTTGGGATTGTTGAGGATGAGCCTCCAGCCGGCTATAAATAAACACAGAATTATTGAGTACATCGTCTGAAATAAAATAAAAGTTTTGGGAAATGCTTACCGGTGCAGGAGCCGTACTGCTGGCTGAGACTCGTTCCCGCGATGACGCCCGATCCGGGACTCTTTCACAACTCCTTCGTTCCGCTGACGAAGGGCGCGAGCGGCTTCTCCGCCGGGGGGGCGAGCTCGTGCGAGCCGGGCGGAAGCCCGGTGTCGAAGCTTCGTCGCGCGCTTCACTCGTGCCCACTTCACTCCTCTGCACCGGGCGTGAACTGCGGGGGAGGCTGCGGCGGGGTGGGCGCTGGTCACGGGCGATTACATCCACGACCTCCGGTGCGGGCATCTCCATTGAGCGACGGGAGCCTCGCCCTTGGACGTCCAATGACGCCTCGTCCACTGAGTCCTGCCGCGGGGAGACGGACCTAGTCCGGGGCTTGTACATGCCGTATACGCCCCGCTGTGCCAGAGCGGGGCGGCGGCGCTGTCGGGGCGGGGAGTTCTCGGGTGTTGTCGGTTCCTGACGAGCCTCAGGTTCCGCGACACCTCTCTCCAGTCTCCGGGGTGTAGTCCCCCCATCCCTCTCCTCCCTCTCCCCCGATGCTACATAGCGATAAATGGATGGGGGCAAGTCGGGAGGGAGCTCGTCGATCATCTCGATCGGCGGCAGTTCCACCGAGTTACTGCATTCCCGTCCGTGAACGTCCAGCGATGCATCTTCCAAGGAACTTTGAGGTACTGGACCTGGGGCAGGGCTTGTCCGCCTTCGGTACATTCCGAAGACGCTTATGTCTTCGGGATGAGTTTGACGGGACTGCGCGCGACTCGATGATGGGCCCTGCTCTTCATGTTTCTCATGTTCCTTGGCGTCCTGCTGTTGTTTCCAACGTCGGACCTTGCCATTGTCACCTCCACAATCCTCCGCCTGCTCTGAACGCCCATAAAAGCTCGTACGAGACTGAGGCCGGCTGGTAGGTATCTCGTCGCCCACCCCCACTGAACCAACTTCTACTGAACCACACGAACCCCTTCCCTGGATCTCCAACGACGCTTCATCCATCACATCCTGACGCGAGGGGGTGGCCCCACCCCGCGGCTCGTACATAGAGAATACGGACCTGCGCCCCACGGAGGGCGGGCGGGGCGGGCGAATACTAGCTCCCGACGGTCGTTCTAGATTCGCTTCTCGTTCCTCAACCTTGACGTCCCGCCGCTGTTCCCGATGCGAGACTCTGGCATTGGCTGCACGTTCCTCGACCTTGACATCCCGCTGTTGTTCCCGACGAGAAACCCTGACGTTGTCTGCATTGTCCTCTCTGTCTCCCGATGATGCGCCGCGAGAGGAGCCCCGACGGGACGGCAGTCGCTCGCGGGGGCGTTCATCGATGGCCCGCATCGAGTCCGCCTCCGCATCGAGCTCCACCGATTGACGGTTCCTCCCGTTAATCTCCAACGACGCCGCGTCGATGGAGTCTTGGGGCGAAGGCGGAGGCCCAGTTCGTGGCGCGTACATGCTGAAAAGGGTGTTGCGTGGGACAAAAGACTTGTGTGGAAGGCTCTGGGGAGGCGAAGAGAGAGAAGGGCGGAAGTCCTCGACATGGATGCTACTTGCGTCGTCCGAATCTCGCCCTTGTGCCTCCAGGGAGGCCCCATCCATCGAGTCGTCGGAAGCCGAGCTAGCCCCTGCGACGTACATATCATATACACGCGAGAAGTCTCTACTTCGTTCGCTCGTAGACCCGGAAGCGGCGGCGTATCGACGAGGCCGAGGTGTGCTCGGGTGCGCCGACCCACCAGGATTTTGTGATCGCGGAATAGTTACACACTCAAGAATATTGACACCTTGAGGCTCGTTCTCATCGCCGAACGATTCAAACATGTGCTGGCTGCTGTCGTTTCCCGCTTGACCATCGAGGGAAGCGTTGTCCACTGAAATTTGACGAGGGTGCTCCGCCTCAGCCGGGGCTGGTTGCCGCGTCTCGTGCGCTGGTACGGTCCCAGAGGGCGTACTTAATCTTGCGCGCACAGGCTCACGATTAGGAGGCGTTCGGGGTGTCGGAGTCGTCGGGGTTGCTGGTACCTGGCGAGGACGGCTTGGGGCGTCGACCGGGCCTTCACGCCGCGAGGGACTCGGGCTATCCTTAAAACGCTTGAACGCCCTTCCTACCGCCTCCCCGATGAAAGTCTTTCCTTCAGATACACCCTTGGCCACGGTCCCAGCCCGTTGTCTCATAGCGTACCGCGCCCATACCACCAGACAGAGTACGATTGCTCCTACTATCCAGTCACTTGAGATAACCCGCCACGCGCCCTCAACTGCGGATAGAACTGCCCCGGCGACTTGGTAGAACAGGTCAGCCACCCACCGGCAGATTGCGGCCGGCGAACGGATGGCGGCTGACTCTATAGCAAGTGAGACGAGCCAGGAAATTATCTCTCGTTGTAAGAAGGCTCTAAACCTCGACGAAGGCGGGGACATATCTCGAGGAACAGCCTGGGCCGGTGGCACTGGTGGCGGCGGTGGCGGGGGCGGGAGCGGTGCTGATGACAGTACTGGCGATGGTGCTGGTGCTGGTGCTGGTGGTAGCAGTGATGGTGGGGGCGGTGACGCTGCGGCGCGAACAGGACGCCTGGACGGGCGTGCGGTGGGTGCTCGTCGCGTTGGAGCCGGTACTCCCCGCTTGGTCGCGGTGGGTTTCCTCAATGCCCTCCGGACTAATGAAACGATCCCGCCGAGGCGGCGGACAACGACTATGCCAACGGCGATCTCTAATAGCACGCATGCTAGCCAGACTAGCAGCCACATAGAGAGACGCCGGGGCAGTTCTGGGAAATCGTCGGCCGCGACGGGGGGATCTGGTGGTGGTGGTGGCGGCTCCTCGCCACCCGCAGCTTCGTCGTTTGCTGCCGCTCCTTCCTCTTCTCCTTCTTCTTCCTCCGACTCCTCTTCCGACTCCTCACTCTCACTTCCCTCACTTTCGTACACATAGTCGTCGTCGTCTTTATCGTCCTCATCTTTCTTCTCTTCACCGTCGTTCTCTAATCCATCTTGATTAGGTTTGGCTGTGCCTCTTCCTCCTTCTCTGTTATCCTTCGCCGGCGGGGGCGTGGGCCACGTTTCCGGAGAGCCTCCATACAGGACTTGACCAACACTTGTTAGGGTTGATGCGGCCGCTAATGCGGTCACGACGCATACGATGGAGATGCTGAACAAGACCCAAGAGGTGGTATCCTCGGCGACGGGCACAGTCGATGTCGGGGTCGGAATGAGATTGAGAGTACGGGTAGGCGGGGATAATATTGGGGGAGCGAGTGGTGGGTTGTCAAAGGGTGACGGCCCTTTGACAACCTCCATGATAAACGTGAATACCACGGAGCCCACCGACATTCCCACCGTTAGAAAAGATGAAGACCGGGAGGCCTTGAAATTTGAATTGGGAGGTGAAAACATGATGGTAAATAATAAGGAAAGGGAACGAGAACGGGGGGGTTTTTATATTGCTGAGGCTGACGAGGAAGACTCACATTCTCATTTCGAGTGCCAGCCGCCCAAGTTGTCGTCCTTGAGAGATGCTGTCAGCCGCCAGTGTATCGTCCGTATAGTAGCCCTGAGACCACGACCGTTATGGAATACCGGGCATAGAGCATTAGAGCATACGAAAATGAGTTATTCGTTGTGGTTTGGCCGTGAGTCGACATGCAAATTGTTGAGTTGAAATGTTCTGAGTGGCCTTCGATCATATACGACGGACAAACCGGCCCGGCTGCATTTCTAATTTGATCGTGGCGCATAAATTCTCAACCGCTGGCAAGTATGCGTGCCCGTCCTCCCAGGGTTTGTTGCTTTCTCAATCTTCCATAGGGATGGGCCGGCCTTGTCCTCAACAGTTCCTGTGGCTGCTCCATAGAGTTGTAATTAACCGTTGCGAATTCGACGTTCACGCATCAGACAGTTATCGAATTTTCGGATTATAGGAAGCAAATAGAAAGGATAAACCGACGAAGTAAACCGAACGTAGGTCCTGCAGTTTTCAGAACGACGGTACGACAGCAGATACAAATGTTCCAAAACTGTCCATGACAAAGCCCCTATACGATGTTCAGCCAAGATTTTCCCCAAGTGGCCTTGAAGAGGTCTTTACAGTAATGTGTCGTAATTCAGGGAGTTCCTGTGATCTTGTACTTGACTAGGTCAATGGCAGAATACGAAAGACGCGTTGAGGTCAAGTAGCGAGGAACCAATGTGATGGCGAATTCAAGGGCGCCATCGAGTACCCCAACGCCGTGATGAATCTGGTGTTTCTCCCTGATTCTCCTCAGGATGATGATGGTTTCATGGACACCGGTTTCTTTAACGGATAACTTGAGTAAATCTGCTCCCCAAGGCAGCGTCGACCTCAATGTACTTCCAATACTCTGTAAGAGTCGTTGCACCGATACACCGAAGCTTTCCGCGCACGAGGAGAGGTTTGAAGCGATTAGTTGCATCCATTCCACCGCCTTCTCCTGCCCCGTCCTTGCATAGGAGCTTCGTTCGTGACGTTAAGAGTGAGGACTCCACTGACAGAGCGCCTAGGAAAATAGATTAAAGGATAATGTCATTGGATGTTACATACAAAGTCAGAACCGACGACAACTCGGGTCTGGTGTTCGTGCGCGCTCTATTTCAAAGATGGCTTATATGGTAAACGCGTGCAGTGAAATCCACGACTCTTGGGAAAGTTACAGGATATCTTGAGTCCAACCCGAGGATAGAGAGGCAGTCGCCTCGACAATTTTTATGGGTTGTTGCCAGGAAGGGATGCACCAACTTTGACAATAATATTAAACCAATATCGTCCTTCATGGTAATAAAGCCAGCAGGTGTTTGGAATTTTGAGTGGGGTTGAGCACAGTCCTTCTGTATTGTGGAATAGGTAAGAGTGTAGTGGAGAACTCATGAAAGCACGGCTGTCGCGTGTGAGAGAGACAAAGAGGCCCCCGGAAGCTCCCCTATATGTTCGGAAAGGTTTTTCGCCAGAACGGGCCTCAAAACCGCTATATGGGCGGGTTTATGTCATAAAACATAAAAACATATGAAAAAGAAAAAAACATGAGAATTTTTGCCATACTTGAGGATTGTGAATCTGGGCTCCGGCTCTTCTCGGACTGAAACAGATTAAACGAACCGGCGACCCATTACTTGAAAAAAATCCTGAACGAAGGTCTGAAATCCGTTATATATAGGCCGAGGATTTTGCTAAAATTGCCTCAAATCCACTATTTTGGGCCGGGAAAATCATCATTTTGGCAGTCTCAAATCCGCAAAAATTTTCCGAATACATAGTTAGGGGAGCTTCCGGGGGCCCAGACAAAAGAAATCGAAATTGTATTGATACTACTAGGGTTAGGGTTAGGACCCGAAAATGGCAATAAAAAAAAAAGGCCCACCCAGCCAGAGTGGCGAAAGCGGGACAGGAAAATATTAAGACGGTGCATGAGCCGAAGCCCATACAAACCGCGGACACCCCCTGTATGGACAAGGTCGCCGTGCTATGGAGGATCTCCACGGCCCATAAACCCAGGTAGCTGAAGGAGCCTATGCCATCAAGGTAAGTATGATTTGCCATAACCTCCACCCTTTTCTTATATACCGCCACAATCCGCGCACGGACCATTTGCTTGCTGGCGAAGTCACGCACACATACGGCTCAATCTCCTCCATGGCATCGCAGACTCAGAGCAAAATACACTATAAGGTATACAGGACCCAAACGTGAAGCCCATCTACAATTTCCCCATTCTCGCAGTTTCTTGTTCATGCCACCACCTGTCCACCTCCAGATCCGCATCATAATCAAACTGTGCCATGTTCTTCGCCTTGTCTGCCCACAAATTCGGACTGTTCTCGAAATCGTCTGCGTCTCCACCGCCTTGCAATTCATGCAACGCAGCCTCCATTGCCGTACGCATAGAATCGTCGCGGGCTTGCTGGCCGGGACCGTCCTCCAGGTGGAAGATTTTTTGGTTCATCCGGGACGAGGCCTGAGCTTCTGTCGCGCGCGGGTACCGCATGGTCTGGTATGCTCGAAGGAACGGAGATACCTGTTTCCGGCTCGACAGGCGGGAAAACAGATTTCCTAAAACGGCAGCGTCTTCGATCTTTTGTATGCAATTACGCGTTCAGTCGACACCTTCGCGATACGAAAGTGCAGCTACTTACGGCCATTGCGGCGCCTTGCGCGCGATATGGCTGCCAAAAGAGTAGGTAAGCATCCAGAACGATAATGAACACTGGTGACCTACGAGCATCGGGTGGCATGCGTCACCTAGCAAACAGACTTTGCCGCTTTGATGAACCCAAGTCGGTAACTGCATGCGATCCATCAAAGCCCAAACCAGCGTCGAAGGCACCAATGCCAACAATTTTTGTACCCTGTCAATGTAAAATCAACCTCGACTGCTGCTAATACCATATTTAACAACGTACCGAGGTTCGAACCCCTCAAAGTCAGTTCTCATCTTGTCACAGTTAGTTTCTGTAACCACCTCGTTCCGATCCGTACTGGGATGAATCATAACAAGATTGTATTCCTTCTTCCCGCGCTGTGTATCCATTTAGTAAGCTTCATACTCATGTCAATACTGTCGCACGTACAATGCAGTACCCAACCAAGTGTCGTCCCGGTCCCATCCACACATTAGTCTCAACCTCATCAACGAGCGCCTTGAGCTCTGGGTCCTTTACCATTTCGGACGTTGGAATCGTAGCTCTATATGCAGCATCACCCGTAGGGTGTGGATCGTCCTTCTCCCCAACGACCACGTCTCGTACGATGCTGTTCACCCCATCGCACCCAAGGACTAGGTCCGCCTCTAAGACTTCCCCCGACTGGAGTGTCACACTCGCAGCATCAGGATCGATCGAATTGACTTTGCTGTTCAGCCTGAGGTTCATGTACGAAGCGGCCAGCTCGTACAGTATTCTGTGGAGGTCGGCTCGCTTCCCAAACGTGAAACCGTGAGCGTGCGCAAAAGGAAACACCAACTATAACCTACGTGAATATGGTAATACGGCGCGCCGTGATCCCTCTCCATAGTTTCGCCCCACTGTTTCCAGCCAACGCGTTCGCCGGTCTGGTCTGCAAAACGGAATCACACTCAGTCTAGTTCGAGAACCAACCCGTTTCTCAACCAAGACACGCGTGAAGTAAATGCTTACATCTCCGTAATGAAAGAGCCCTCGGGACGACCGCGATTTCTTTCAGTTTCTCGCCCAGGCCCCATCGCAGGAGCAGCCGGGTCATGTTCGGGGTAATCTGGATCCCCGCGCCGACATCGCTCAGTGTCGACGCGCCCTCGAGGACAGTGACGTGGTGCCCCGCCCGACCAAGAAGGTACGCGGCGGCTAAGCCGCCAATGCCTGCACCGACAATCGCAATATCGAGCGACACCATAGCCCTGCGTGCTTTTCCGGGAGCGATATCCTATATAGTTTACATACAAACGTCAAACCCTATTCTTCGCGACAGAAAGAACCATACCTCTGGTTTTTGCGGAGTCTGTTGCTGCTGTTAAGGTTTAGACATTTAAGTCAATGGATCCCCCTCAGATTCACGAAGTGCTTACCATGATTTAGCTGATAGTGAGATGGGTTGCGCAGGGGCAGTTCCTCCTCACCTGGCGTATTTAAGCACTCTAAGTAGCATTTCCTTGTTTGAAGATATTAGGCAAAGAAGGAAGAAGGCGATGGGAACTTGCCAGTACGGACGTACGGCGATGGTAATTCAGAACCTGGATAACGGTAAACGTACAAAAACAGTGCGTGGTGGAGAGCAAACGGGTCGCCGACTGCAGGGCCACACGATAAAGAACCGATCGTTTTCGAAGAAAGCTTCCCAGTCAGGTGGATTGTTAAAACTCGACTTGCTCCTCGGGCAGATCATGGCCAGAGATTTCTCCTTTCGTTGCCTGGAGACCCCTTGTTTCCAAGAATCTTGACAGTCGTCAATGTTGCCTCGCTAATCCACAACCCGGCGGTTCGTTGTGGAACAAAGGCATCGCCAGTCCAGGCTGAGACGTCCCTGCAAGGTGAAGCTGATGACGAAAGAATAGAGAGAATAAAGAGACTATGTGGGTACGGCGTTAGGACAGTTTTAGGGACACCTTTGTTCTGAAAATCGACATATTCGAAGCGACCGCCGCGGGAGACGATAAGTGCGGGAGATAATTTGACCATGATGATATTTGTGGCACAATTGCAGTACCTGTGCAATTGTGCCGTGGCCCGTCATCAACACTCACTTCAACTCAGGAACCGTTGCAGACAAGATTCAGGGTCGAAGGATGTCCGAGGTAATTCCTGAACACGAAAAAAAAATTTAAGCCAGCAGGCATCCAAAAGTTGACACTCATCAGCCACAGTATATCTTCATGTCATAAGAAAAGCACATTAATCCGATTGTCCTCAACGGTTAAAAATACAGCAAACACCCGTCAGGCCCTCTACATGAGCCGCGCAGCTCAAGGTTACTCATAACACAAAATAAAAATTTTGCCATCCCTGACAGAGAGGATGATGGCGCCCTGAGACTGATCAATATTGATCGTCTCCACACTATCGAGATCCAACTCATCCGGGATTTCTAGCGTCCGAACTTCCCCACCCATCCCCACCCGGGGCGTTCCATCCGAATCCAGCACTATGCTCTCTTGGCCGTCCTCGCTAAACGGCGGGAACGTAACGAACCGCAGCCACTTGGCGTCCGAGTCGCCCTCCGGCCGCGGACCCAGGTCGTCCTCGTTCTCCACGAACTCGATCCACACCGCGTGCCCAAAGTCGACTGCAACGAGCGGGCGGGGGCGATCGGACATCAGGTCTTCTTCGTCCTCCGTGCCGTCCATGACACACACGACCTCGAAGGGCGTGGTCACGTACCACAGGTGCATCATGGCATCGTCGTGCGCTTCCTCCGTGTTTTTCACCTCATCCGGTTCCCCATCGAGCGTCCCGTGTGTGCTCCCGGAGGCCGAACTCTGGTCCGTCGTGGATGCGTCCGTCTCCTGGTCATCCGTCTCCTGCGACCCTCGCAACGCATGTGCGGCCCCGACGAGCCGATGCCGTAGCGGAGTCACTATGTCGCCCTGATCCCACTCCGAATGGCTCAGTGGGACGCGGAAGTAGTGCTGTGCGAGGATGAACCGCGTACGGTGCGTGTCTGGGTCGTGTGCTGAGAGTAGGACGACGGTACAGCTGATCCGAGGTATCCCTGGGAGACTGGGCCACCATTGGCGCACAAAGTGGGCGCTGTCGGGACACCATGGGGGGAATGGGAATGGATTAGGGTTGGGTTGAGGTTGAGGTTGTTGTTGGGGTTGAGGTTGGTGGCCATTAAGGGTGTTCATGGAGGTGGATGCGGTGGGTGTTGTGGCCGGGTTAGGAACATCCTCAGTAACATTACTGCCGTCAGTCATCGGGGGGACTTCTACATTCTCTGCGATGAGTTCTGTCACAGAAGGGAAGACGAATTTGCGACTGATGGTTTTTGCGGGTAAGACTGCATACGAGATAATTGGGATGTCGAGTTTAGAAACTAAGTGTTTCGTATATGGTTGGAGGAGATGGAGAGGATAGAAGTATTGGTAAGCGCCGTCGCTCTCTTCGCAATGTATGACGATATTTCGTTCATACAAGATACAAGACCAGTTGGATGATGCGACCTGAATTTCGTCCTTATCTTTATCAGCAGTTTCGTGGTTGTTAAAGCTAGACTCACGCATTCGATCCCTGTGTCGATGAAGACATACTCATTTTTATCCCAGTTGAGTAATACATATAGACCGATCGTGTTAGACCCCGCAACCCAAACGAAAGCAGAAAGGAGTTGCGCCGATGGATCGAGAAGAAATACGTTCATTACGACACCAGCCGTCCGGAAATCGGTGACATGGGAAAACACGGGTGGGGTGCTGGAACTTTCACCGGACGGGCTATCTGAAAACTTCAATCGCATGAGCACGAATTCCATGACTCGCGCGTCGTCATAGCTGAGTCAGCACGGTTAGTTGGATAGGTTGATTAGCTGGAGGCGTACTCACGATCCCACCACAATTTTCGCCATGGTGAAGAATACCGTCTTCTCCTCAAACTCGACTCTACATTTCCACAGCTCCCAGCGTTCCCCAGGATTCCACTCAGCCAAGCAACTGTCCTTCTGCACGTCCCAACAGACAACTTTCCCGCTTTTGGTGGCACAAAGCGTGTAGCTCGATGTGATGGGCGAGAGCCAGTCGACGTCTTCATCAGGCGGTGCACTGACCACTTTGTACCAATTATCGGCACGAGTCCGTAGTTCAACACTATCGACCATGTCCATATAATTAGAGTACATGTTGATGCCCTTATATGGTCCGGTTCTGATAGGCCGGGGCCCGCGGTGGCGCCATGCGGTTTCATAGTGGGCTGCCTTGTTCACAGAACGTATAAGTTGCTCTGTAGTTAGGTCTGTGAGGCGCTGGAAGCCTTTCAAGGGTAGCGCACGACATCGTCGTAAGAGATCGCTCGCGAACTTGCGGTAAACAGGTCGTGTGGTGGAGAAGTCATATAGGCTTTTGCACGTCTGCAAGGAAAATCTTAGTTATCTGACTCGAAATCTTTCCACTAGGCAAGATAGCCCGTCTCAACCCGTGCGCACGCCTCGAGGCAATCCAGAATATTCTCGAAGGCGAGATCTCCGTCGTATAGCCGTACTTGATTGCAAACCAAACAGGTCCTCTCCCAGATATAAAGATAGCACTCACAAGATGCAATGCATGAACATCGCGCAGCTCTAGTCGCGTTGCGATATTCAGCAACAAATCATATGGCAGCGTGTTCAAACCCATCTTCTCTTCTGGCTTGGATTTTGTGTCGGTTTCAATGCCCGAACTCGATCCGAGCATGAAGGTGTTGAAGAAGGTGGTCGTAAAGACTTGAAAGTATGAAACTGTGTTGCCTGCCACCTTCCTTATATGTGGCCTATGCCACAGTTGCGTAGGAGGAACAATGGTGTCGGAGTCCGAGCTTGGGGACAATATTATAATTATTTCCGCAATACGTTGATGCTCCACGTGATCGACGATCGGCCCGGGCGCCGGATTCTGCTCAGTGGACCACTAGCCCTTTGGAACAAATATCCAATCGACTCTTCATTACCTAGCGACTCTGAATTTACTCAAAGCTAGCAATTTCAATTTGACGATAAAGACGGAATGGATTATCCCAGCCATGATGGGCGTTATTACAGAGAACCACAAAGGACCAAAATTTTGGTGATTGTCGGTTTGAATTGGCACCTAAATCCATTTTCTGGGCCTTTAGATGTGTCACTGGCGTCATCAAACGGCAGTGCTCTCTGGAGTGGGAGTCTCCAAGGGGTTCGTTACATGACAGTAGAAATCTCGAGAGGAGCCGCGGTAGCCAATTTCCTGTATTGTTTGAGTGAATACTCACGAAGTCATACATAGGCAATGTAATCGTAGGACGAAGGCCACGATGCTGGGTTGTTTGGGACGTGTCGTCAAAACATTGCCCAAATCTGTTGGAAATAGTGAACCTGACGGCCAAACGAGGTTGGTTGCCCTGATCTGGACACATAGATGGGTTCTGATGTTTGTTGTCCTGCTCATCTGTCGGCCCCGAAAAGCAGTACTGATTGATAAACCTTTCAGATCTCAAAAAAAACTATTACTGCTATCATCAAAAACAACATGCAGTACACATCCTGCTCGGCTCTCCAGGACTTCTTTTCAGGTCATCTATGATCCGCTGGAATCTTTCCATGTTTTCACCAACATCCTTCTACAGCCAGCCAATGATAGATCGTCACCATCTAGTTATCTCAGTTCCATCGATCCACTTTTAATTCCCACCAGCATATACTCGGTCACAACACAAGAATCGTAGGCTCTAATATGGTCATCACAGCCACCACCACCACCACTATTGCCCAGTCTCTCCCTATTGATGGCTGTCCTTTTACACCGATCCACCAGCGCAACCCATTCCATGGGCAACGACGAGCAGATGAACACAGGAATTCCGCGGGAGGCGGACAATGGAAACAGTTGCATTCTGGACTTTTTTATATATGATTCTTTGGGGTGAGTTGGGTTGCAAGAGTGGCCAATGATACAAATGGAGGAAAATATGTTGATAAGGTGGTGGTTTAGTAGTGCCGAGGACTTAAGGGGGTCCAACTTCCTCGCGACTCAAGGATACAGGACGGTCGGGGGCTGAACATCCTCTCCGGTACCGGAACTCTCAGCAGCCAATTCTCGTTTTCTTCCACGATACCTAGGCGTGGGACGGACTGCAGCCTTGCGTGTTTCGGAGCTAGACCGAATCGACGATGGGGCACCTTCCACATACATTTCAACTCATTGACACTGCTGCTCAAGGCACAACACACCCGAATCGTGGACACAATCCAGAAGTCCAGGGCCCGTCCGTCATCGGAAGAAACGTCTGCAACATTGGCGTGCTAGCTGTGACTCCTGGGATTTTCGATGTGGCAACCCTTGGCCAACGCGGTCCACCACCCACATGATTCAATTGACAGCGCCTCGCTTGAGATCTTGAGCAGTATGCCGGGTCTCCTCGGTTTGAGGCTCAATGTCGTTGCTCCGCAGGAGAGATTTCGCCTATCATTTCAGAGTCGCGCAGTCATACGTCATGACGCCATCCCTGGCCAGTCTGTGGCTCCTTCCGTACACAAAAAAGTATCGGCCGTCAACTAAACCGGGTCGCTCTCCTGACAACTCTACGGACGCCGCATCTCTGGATGTCAAAGGGATGGCCACGAACGATTTAATGGAAACCACCCACGCCGGTTACGTTGAGTTCTCTAGTCTGTGCTCCACTAGGACCATTCTCGTCTACCATTATGCAGTCCAATACACGACTTTTACGAGATTGACAGCCGCTGAGTAGTTCAATGTTGACAATTCGGTGGATGGGACTTCCCTGGAAACCCAAGGAAGGGATGCACTAGGGCGATGCATGCCAATGACGATAGCGAGGTGCTTTCACTTGGCCTTCCTGTCGGTTCGTCGCTGGTTGACAGGGGTGGTAGCCATTCAGCGGTGCACCGGGAGCGGCTAACCTTGACATCCGAACGCG
This sequence comes from Collybia mongolica, assembly GCA_013420905.1. NCBI lineage: Eukaryota > Fungi > Basidiomycota > Agaricomycetes > Agaricales > Clitocybaceae > Collybia > Collybia mongolica. The sequence goes on from JAAXNY010000004.1 coordinate 4,238,355, forward strand.
ACTCAGGGAAGAGCTATCGACTGGTCAGATATCAGCCTATTTTACGGTATCTTTACCTTTTCTTTTTGATCCAATCTCGGCCTCATATTGAAATAATTTTCTCGTGCCTTTACCCAACAGCTAACCGTAGAGTTAGTCCTACACTATTCTGAAATCTTTCAGCGATCATACGCCCCCCTCGGAACGGTCACCCGTTGAAAAGACCTTTTCAACACTAGCCGGTGCAATCTCTCCGCGGATTGCATCCCATTTCATATGCGATTTCCCCGTCGCGCCTCTACCACCAGGGAAGTTAGTGCTCAAAAAAGCGGCATGAACCCCCCTGGACATTAAAATATAAGGGCTCGTACAGGAAGCCAACAACCGAGAATGTCACATCCCACATTATAGTGAGAACATTTGGTTTAATATACCTAGTCTTCGTCTCCTTCACTCTAAGCCTGCCGTGGTACGACCGCCCCCCCGTCACATCTGGGATTTTCGGAGCCACTGCTCCACTCGACATTCCTGTCCTCGGCGGCTCCCTTTTCCCCCTCGGCTTCCAGCTCCACCCAGTCACTGCCGTACCTGTCACGGGGTACAGGACTCCAACGGCTGTAGATGCAGCTTTAAGCCTTTTCCGGACGAGTACCACGCACTAACCCCCACATAAGCTTTGCAAATACCACACAGACGCATCTCTCTCGCCCCCCGAGGGTTCGACTGACAACTCACTTCTAATTAAATTGATATGATAAAAAATGTATGGATTTTTGAGAGACAGAGGGGCAGGGAAATACCTGGCAGAGCCTATAAACGGCGATATTCGCTGTGGTCCCGTAATTTTCTGATGAACGACCCAAAGCCGTATCTTGTTTTTGATAATATTTTTAGGGTCTCTCGCCTTCTTTTTTTCGTGCGTCAACCTCTTCCGTTCCAATTCTATCTCCACTAATAGTCCACACCCAGCCAGGATTTTTCACGTTCTCAACCAAAAATAAACAAAATTCAAATATGCGGAGAACTGGTTGGATTTAAAAAATAGCTTGATCTTATGTCGTACTTACCAGGAAGCCACCTGCGCATTTTGCTCGGCAATACATCCCTGTGCTGTTCCCAGGAAAATAGATCGCCCCCGTCTAGAAGGTCTTCTTTTCTGTTCGTTTCGTCTTTTCCGTCGTTTCTGACGCAGTTTGGTCTTCTACGTGTTATGCGACCGTCTGTTACTCCCGCGAACGTTGTTCTGATGACGCCCTACACCCTGACCACATTGTCTTAACTTATACCTAGTATCATTATCATTGGTCGCTTCAGATGTGCTTCCTTCTATCAAATTCACCCAGCTCCCTCGTCGCCATACGATCTTAAAACTCTGTCATGGGATCGTCCAATCGTACGCCATTTAGTACTGTGTTCCTGGTCCTAGAGTGCAAAAATGTGACTTACCCCATTCCTATCATGGATATCGACTAAAACAAATCCGATGAGCCCAGGTGATGGTTCACCATCGATAACATTCATGTATGCCCATTGGCTCATAAGTAGCCTTCCATGCAAGCCTATTTACAGTGGAACGCGAATCGTACGATATGATAGGATCCAAGGCTTCCCGGCCCCAATCTTCTTCGTCACATTTATGAGATTTTAATGGGTGTACCGTAATGTTAATTATGTTCTGGACTTTGATTGCTGAAAAGTTTTCAAGTTCGATTTCTGCAGTTCCTCACCTTGCCCGAGTCTCCCGGCAATTGCAAGGCAGGCACGTCATAGATATGCTTATCCCTGATTGGTTCCACGACTCTAAACCTAGCTTCGCAAACTGCATATCAGGGAAACATGGGCGTTGGAAGTTTCAGCCCTTCCCTTCCTTTAAACTCTGTATACCCTGAGTATACATAATTTTATCCCTGTTTTTTTTTTTCAGGTGACCTTCGGCATTGAATAGTAGAGGCGTCACTGTCGCCCCCATGTTACCATACTGATGCGCTGCTGCCCTCAGGGCCCTGATAACCGAAACCCGCCGCGTGTCTTCTCAAATATAGTTTAATACAAGATATATTCTACACGGTTCCTTGCATGGTGGGCAAAGCGTTGCGAGGTGAATCTGCAATAGATGTCGATGGTACCTGATAAGACATGGAACGGGAGAAAGCGGAGGGTGAAATGCTCTCCTGAATCACTGCAGCCAATGGCGAACAGGCATGGGCCAGCCTACGAACACCTGAAAATTATCTGTCGACTACCATGGAAGGCGACGAGTCCAAATACAGAGTGGATCGAACGTTAGAGGATCTAAAAGGCCCTGATCTGAGGTGATCTACGCGAGAGTGATCGGAGTTTCAATCTAGCGGAGGCAAACGTCGCCTAATAACAGGATGCTTCCCCATCACCTGCCAGCGCCAATCTCCTGGCCCAATCGTGAAAAAAAAAAAGGGCGAGAAAACACGATAAAGTTGAAAACGAACTACGGTCCGAAATGCCTGACCTAGTGGCTGCAGGTGAGCCCCAATATATCCTACTGGACATGTCAAAAAAAATGGCTCCGGGTCGGTGAGGCATCCTAGCAGGGAGTAGACTCATAATTGATACACTGGCATTGGGCAGTCCTTAAAGAGTATTACTAGGGGCTGCCAAATTACGAACGAGGATCCTGATATTAGACGAACAAGCGAGTTCATTTCAGATTAGATGAACGCTCGAGTCGCTTACCAAAAAATGGGGCGCATGTTGTAGGTCCATAATAAATATTTCCAACGATCGGGCAGGGCAGGGGTCGTGCGAAGGTATTGAAACTAATCTACATTCAATTTGCCAAGATACGGTTGACCCACGACATTATAAAAAGTCACTTCGTGGCCAAATAATTCCGGTGCCGAAATCCCTTTTTAATTGTACCCTCTACTACTCCACCCACCACCGGACGTCACTCATGGGCACAACATACGCCACTGGTAATCCCCTGTATTTCAACGAGAGTTCTACCTCGGTTTTCCATCATCCCGACTATCCATCCAATAGTACTATGTCTCATCAATTACATGCTGGGCACACTGAGCGATGGAATGAGGTTTGTCGCTGTCGATCTCTTACACTGTTCGCTCTCTGACGCAGATAATAGTCCGAAGAACAGATGGGACCTTCTCTGTTCGCTCAAACATTGCTCGAACAAGATCGCCAGTTCTATCGACAGTTCCCTGACGCGAAAAGGGCCTTGATTGAACGATGGAACCAACAGTACGCTCTCCAAAATCTCTATTCCGGAAATCCGAGCTTCAAATACTATGGGGAGAGTGGTACTTATCCTGCCATGTCTCACTGCGTCGAGCCTGTGGTTGGATCTGTACCTCTTGTCATCACGCCGGAACCGCCTGTACGCCCCGCGCCTGAGCCTCCTGTCCCCGATCACCTATACTTTGACTATATGCTCCTGGGGGGACCATTGACACCCGTCACCCCATCTCCACAGCACGAGTGGGTTGACCGGCAAGTGAAATATGTTTGTCGTTTTATTCAGCATATCATGGTAGAAATCTAACAAATACCATATAGGTTCATTCTCCTCCCGAGTCTCCACCGCCGACTGCTCCCTCGTCGCCTGTTGTGAAGGTCGAGGCTCATCAGCTCGTCCCTTCGAACCATCACCAGCTCGCACGATCGCTCTCGCACCCAGCGACGACACCGGTACAGCGTCGTGGTCGCGGTCGTCCCCGCTCTATCGGCCACATCCCTTCACTGACGACACCCAAGGGCACAGCTCTCTCAAGTGTTTCGTCTACAGCATCCACCATGGTCCCGCCGCCTAACGTTACGTTTATCAATAATAATTCTTTTCAACTTACTGGTCACTGGTCAACCGACGCGCAGGCCGCGGAATGCCTCCTTCACGCTCCCGCCCCCCGGCATGCCCAAATACCCGGTATTATCACGGCTGACGGCCATGTAGTCAATGCTCCGTCGACCCGCCGTCACCACCTCACACATCGCCTGCGGAAGGCTGTACGAACGCAACCGCACCCTTACAGCAGGGGCAGCTCTCCGTCGAGCCCGCAGTCACGCAGGGGCAGCCCCACCTCGCGCAAAGGCAAGCCCAAGGCGGTGAAGGCGAGGATGAGCTCGGAAGGGCCCAAGAAGCCTCTCCTCGCATGCCTTTTCTGCCGAGGCCGTAAGATCGCCTGTGGAGCGCCTCCCCCAGGAAGCAAAAGCCATGCTTGCGAGTGAGTTGTATTAATCCGGCTTTTGTTTCTTCAGTCGCTCATTTGTTGCTTTAGCCAATGCTTGAAGCGCGAATTGGAGTGCGAGTACCCGCTCGAGAGTCACCGTGGCCTCCGTAAGAAGAAGCCGGAACCTGAGCTTGATCTGAACGCCGTGATCATAGAGGCCGCGGGCCTTGAACATGACGATCCCGATGCTGACGCTGAAGGCGAGGACGACTTCGAGGAGTAACTCATTTCCTTTCATTCTTTTTGCTCTACATTATGCCGCGCTTTTTCTATGTTATGCTTTGGAATTTATTATGGATCGCTTTTGTTGTTGGGTGAGGGTATGTTTTCGCTTTGACACTAGTTTTGCACTCTCTAATCTTTATCACCGGAAAAAACATGTCACTCCTTCACACTTGGTGCTTTGCTTTCTTGTTCTCGTTCATGACAAGTGTACTTTTCTTGCTGGATTCTTTTTACCTATGCCATCCCTACATAATGTTTATTCCGTTACGATCGATCGCGAGGTATACCATCTCTGATTGAATTGAAGCCACTGACTTGGGGGTTTTCATTATCATTTGCCTTGCTTCGAAATTCGAATCGACATATTTTGAAAATGCAGCAAGATTAGCGAGGCGCCTGGACCCCCAATGGACCCTGAATGGACCTTGTCGGGATCGAGCTCGGATCCGCATGCCGGCAACCCGGCGCAAGGCTAGATCAGGAAATTTCCTACTCGAAACTCCGGAGCTAAAATGCACACCCAGGCCTCACGCCTTAGGAGAGTTCAGGATCGACGGCCATCTCCCTCTTCTTTCTCGCCTTTTTCCAGGGGCCAGCGCCTTCACCTCGACAGCGCATAACCACATGGAAGTGATCCACGCATCTTTGTGGCTAGTGGTAACAACAGGGACAGCTCCAACGCGATAAACGCTTCTTTATTCTTGAACACACACGGGCCGACTCCATATTTTGTCTTCGGGAGTTCTTGCATGTGGTGTTTAACTGTTGGGAAATCTCAGTATGTCTTCTCTTTCGCAAGCCTGGGAACATGGCGCGTGATGCACAGTGACGTTTCGCTGCCACGCGCCGCATATTTACTTTTAAAAAATCTGTGTCAAAGGCAGTGACAAGTCGCGGCGCCTCGCGCCATTCAAACCTGACTATCTGACAACATGAGTGGTATAATGGCTATGCATCCCTCGAAGCGAAGACGCAAGGCCCGTGTATCTTAATCCGTGCCTATTGCCAAAAACTTCAATAGATCGACGTTATTCGGCCACCTGTTTCAAAAGTGCTAGTTCTGAATCTATTATCACATTCCCTTGGAGCGTGACACCCTCGGAATGGTCTCTTATCGCCGCCTCACGAGGATGGTGGGAGTGGAGAAGTCTCTTTCTAAATATTTCCAAGAAACAGAGAATTCGAAGTAGACATGGGACCTATGGATGTCAACACGGGCTATTTTTGGCTTCACTCTCAGCGGTTTAAAATGAGGGTTCGAAATCCCAGTTCTTGTGCATCTCTTCACCACCCCGGGGATCCAGTAACTCGCTACATAGGCACGATGACACCCTATCGGATACTGCTTATCATCTCGTTCTTCTTCGTCTCGGTTTTGGCACAGAACCATACCGGCACTCGTACGCCATCTACCCCCAAGGGCTTGTGTATTGGATTATATTCACGCCCCTTTTTTTTTTTTTGGCAGTATTCAATTTCGCACCGGGCCTTGGTGCTTGCGGGTTCACCAATACTAGCACCCAGATTGTCGGGTCCGTCTCGAGCTCATTCTTCAATAATTTCCCGTAAGTCTTGACAACAATCTATTGCCCAAGCGTACAGAGAACTGACTGACGCAACAGGGGCGCAACGGCGAACCCTAACAAGTACGCTTTCCCCGCGTATTAGTTAGATACGGCTGACCTTGATACCCCCTCTGTAGGAACCCTCTCTGCAAGATGAGCCTATCCATCTCTTGTATGTGTTGCCCGCTTTCTCCGGAGTTTGTTCCCATCCTTCACTGATTTTTGTGTAGCGGGTGGAAAGAATGTCACCGCAGCCATCGTCGACTTCTTCACTGCAGACGCCCCAGAGAATGTTGGTCTTTCCCCAACGGCGTTTGAGACGTTCGCGCCCCTATCCGATGGAATCGTACCCAATGTAACGTGGTCGGTTGTCTGATTACCTGAAGAATAGGTTGATCGACGTTTGAAATGTATCTCATTGGACCTTCCTTTTATATTATTGGTCATTGGACTCTTTACCGTTTGTACTGTATATACTGTCATGGTAGGTTTTGGTGTGGTAAAAGAAAATAGTTCAAGAAGCCGATCGAGCTTCAAGTTTAAATCTCGGAGCCTTCCAAATACAGTTGAGCGACGATGACCGACCATCGGCCACGGTTAGGCATGCGAAGACGAGAGAGTACTACTGGCCAGTAGGTTAAACACGCGTGATGTGAATGGTTCGTGCCCTTGGTAGGGTGGGGCCTCACGTCACTGTCCTCGAGAATGCGTCGGCGCGGGGATCCAGATTACCACGAACATGACCCGGATGCTCCTGCGATGGGGCCTGGGCGAGAAACTGAAAGCGATCGCTGTCATCCCGAAGTCTCTTTCGTTGCGGATGTGTGAACATTGCTTCGCGCGCGTCTTTTTTTGTGGTGGGTTGGGTTTTGGGTTGGGTTGGATGTACTCTCGTTTCGCTGACCAGACTGGCGAACGCGTCGGCTGGAAACAATAGGACGAAACTATGGAGAGGGATCATGGCGCGCCGTATTACCATATTTACGTAGAATCTGGTTGCTGTTCCCTTTTGTATGCGCCAACGGCCTCACGCTTGGGAAGCAAGCCGACCTCTACAGAGTACTGAACGAGCTGGCTGCTTCGTACATGAACCTCCGACTGAGCACCAAAGTCATTTCAACCGAACCTGTTGCTGCAAGTATGACACCCTAGCCGGGGGAAGCCATGAAGGTGGACCTAGTCCTTCAATATTTTTCAGGATGCTTACCTACTCCTTTGGCAACCATGCCGCGTGCAAGGCGCCGCAATGGCTGTGAGTGGCTGCAGTTCGATATCGCAAAGATGTCGACTGAACGCTGAAGACGCTGCCGTTTTGGGAGACACGTTTCCCGCCTGTCGAGCCGGAAACAGGTACCTTCGCTCCTTCGAGCATACCAGACCATGCGGTACCCGCGCGCGACAGAAGCTCAGGCCTCGTCCCGGATGAACCAAAAAATCTTCCACCTGGAGGACGGTCCCAGCCAGCAAGCCCGCGACGATTCTATGCATACAGCAATAGGGGCTGCGTTGCATGAATTGCAAGGCGGTGGAGACGCGGACGATTTCGAGAACAGTCCGACTTTGTGGGCAGACAAGGCGAAGAACATGGCACAGTTTGATTATGATGCGGATCTGGAGGTGGACAGGTGGTGGCATGAACAAGAAACTGCGAGAATGGGGAAATTGTAGATGGGCTTCACGTTTGGGTCCTGTATACCTTATAATGTGTTTTGCTCTGAGTCTGCGATGCCATGGAGGAGATTGCGAGTTTAGTTGAACTGTATGTGTGCGTGACTTCGCCAGCAAGCAAATGGTCCGTGCGCGGATTGTGGTGGTATATAAGGAAAGGGTGGAGGTTATGGCAAATCATACTTACCTTGATGGCATAGGCTCCTTCAGCTACCTGGGTTTATGGGCCGTGGAGATCCTCCATAGCACGGCGACCTTGTCCATCCAGGGGGTGTCCGCGGTTTGTATGGGCTTCGGCTCATGCACCGTCTTAATATTTTCCTGTCCCGCTTTCGCCACTCTGGCTGGGTGGGCCTTTTTTTTTTTTATTGCCATTTTCGGGTCCTAACCCTAACCCTAGTATCAATGTAATCATTTCCTTGCAACTTGCTGCATTTACTGTTCTAATGTTTCTGGATTCCTACTGCCACTTCAAATACATCAAGCTGCATTCACTGATTCTATTGAATGCTAGTGCTCTCGACCAACTGCCAGCTCACTGCAAACTATTGCAGCCACATGAAGACAACCACTTGCAATCCTTCATTCTCATTCCTCAGTTTCGTCCTTTGGACACCCTGCTTCAAATCTGTATGCACACTTTATTGTTCGGAAATTGTCCGGAACCAGGCAACTTCCACCTACCATGGGACAGACAGTGTTTATCTACCGAGGTTATAGTTATACCGAAGATCCATCTTGGTAGACGATACATGACACTTCAAGCTTTCATAAGAACAGGGCTGCCATGACTGGAGGCATCCTTTTCTATTTTGAGTCCACCCAACTCCATGCTGCGTTTCATTTTGCTTTCTCTTGCGAGCTTCCTGTCCTCGCCCGTAGGCCAGGCTGTTTCCCTGGGCGTAATGTAAGTACCCATTTGGAATTCACCCAAGCCTGCCGATGTCGCTCATCGCCTGTTATAGGTGGAGGATTGGTTATGCCGGGTCGACGACATGTGTTGCGCGATACACCTGCATGTTCCTGAATGAATATGAGTTACGAGGTTCGCTGTAATCGCAACGCGTGTTTAGCTCTTCTTCTTCGGATCCAGACTGCGGCCAGTGCCTCCCTGGAAACTTTCCTGAAGGGCCGTCTGTTACTCCCAGGGCAAAGACAACCACGACGCTGTGGGCGGATCCTATCTCCACGTTACCTTGATCAACGGGCTAGTTTTCCCTGTTCGCTATTATCGGAATCCGGTTCCGAGCCTTCAAACGCCTTCAAACGAGCTGGGGAAATGGGATAATAAAGTCAAACTGGGAACAAGCAATAATCAGTTACATAAATGACACCTACACGATCCATTTTACTGTCTGCATTTACTCTGGAGGGGCTAATAAGGCAAGTGCCGATGTGACGCGTTTACATGGGCATATGAGGTAACACTTCGATTCACGCTCGGAATCTGGCCTCTCGTTCGGTCTCAACTTTTTGGTGCTCGTTAATCCTCATGCGTCATGATCGTCTACGAGCCTCCCTGGATCCCAGTGGCAAGCGGAATTATCGTTCAATTCTCATCAACCAACGCGAATGAGGATCGAGGACATGCTGTTACCAACAGGTGAGTAGCTTGGATCCACTATCGACCCCGAAGGCATCATTTGTTTCATCTTGGTCTAGCCACGCTACTTAGACAATCATAACTATTTTATTTTTTCTCGGGCAGAATTTTCGCGCCGCACTCGGAGTGTATCTGATCGAGTGATGATCTGTGCGCGCGCCGATAGCCCAAACTGCTATTTCAGGAACAGCCGACACCACTGCGTTCTGGCCTGGTCGCCCCTAGCTCAGCTCGCGGCCGACATAAATCGGATCTTCACGGCTGTATACCTTGAATATGAACTTGTGACTTCGGAAGAAGTGCTCAAAAAAGGTGTCTTGCTCGTCATATTCGTCTTAGTCTCACAAATATTTCGTTCGTTGATCTCCAGCGCCAACTCATAGCAGGAGATTTTTGGGCCAGGCGTTGATGAAACATATCTTTCAATAGATCATCACCTCGTAACCCGCAAGGTCCGGTATATTTGGGCCTATTCCTCGCTTCACGAGCCCTCTTCGGGCTTTCAACACGCCTCCTCATCTTTACTTCACCAAGATGATACCCGACGGCACATCGGATGCTTATCAGGGGAGTTCAGATGCGCCGGCCGAAGTCTAATCAACCTGCTTTTATTGTGACATTCGATGCTCCCCTCTATTCTGTTCATCGCCCTCGCAAGCTTGTTATCTTAAGCTTTAGCTTAGGCGGGTTCCTGGGGTCAATGTACTCTTTCAAATTGTCAGACTGACTGTTGACTGATTATTTCTCATAGGCGGGATCGTTGATAGGGCGTTGACTATACTAGTCAACGATGTGAATTGGACTGTATGTCTGTTCATTTCTCAACGAATGAATATGAGTGGGGCTAGAGGACGACTGTGATGTGTGTTGATATAGGATCTAGATTACGACCAATGTATCAAGCCTACAACAAATATAATAGGTCCACTAGTGCCTACTGAAAACTGTAAGGGAACATGGGGATTCATGTCTGACAAGCTTCTGGCGCACAGATATGGGAAGAATGAGGCTAGTGATACCGACTCCTCTCCTCACGTCGATTCACAGATCGATGATCTGGAGCCATTCTTTCACATGACCCTCTGGGCAATGCTACGTGTAATGGGGGCGATAAAAAATTACGAGGTCTCAAGGACCTTGGTTGACCGTCAGGCATGACATCCTTGGTCTCAGGTCCGGATATACAAGATACAGTAGTATTACAATGCAAGCTAGGCCACAGGCATTTCCTTCGTGACTGGGATGACCAATTGGACATTATCCGTTGCGAGATGGACGCGATGATAACCCACTCTTCAAAGTTCGTCGAAAAAGTAATAATGGCAAACATCATGGAGTGGAGCTGGTATATCGCCGCCGTCGTGGGTGTTTGTGTCATTCTTGTACCATTAAAGGTGCATCGGCGGCGGGTGCGAGCAGGAAACAGACAAGGGATAAGTAGTATTACCACCTGTGTGATCTAAAATAACATACTCTCTCCTGATTACTATATGGCTTGGCAACGCATCGGATTATCTTCCAAATGGTTTTGGGGGCTCGGAGGACAGATGCGAGCGACTCGGACTCTCGACGCGTCTCAACTGTCTGAAGCAAATATGCACAAAGTCAGAAAACTTTCCCAAAATTGCTTGCACCAGCACTCCCACCTTTTACCAAAAGGGATGTTTGCGGTTCTCACTCGTCCAGTCCAGCGCAATGCACTAGCATACTCGGTACGATATATGGCTCAGAAGCCACCTCCTGCTTCTTCACTGAATAAGGAGGCCGAAAATCCACCCACATCGCCCACACCACCACCGGAAGCGGGGGCAGCGCAAGGACCTCTCCTCAACACCCCGGCGCCTTCTAATGTGCCAAGTCTCGACTTTTCTCCTCCAGAACCAGCAGACGAGCCGCAGAGGACGGGTGCCAAGTCATCTAAGGGGTCGCTGTCGTCAGGCGAGCGCAAGCGGCGCGCCATGGGTCGGGTCTCACTTGCCCTGCTCGCCCTTGCTTTCGGTGTGAACACAGTGTACATGGGACGGGAGTGGGAGGAAAACGAACTGCGAATGAAGAAAATGGTGTGACGACTTGCTGAATTTCGTACGAGTATGCTGACGAGTGCGATCAAGACGCTTGAGGAAGCGCCCTCGACACGGTGGGGGAGGACGAAAGATCGGTTTACAGATTTATTCGATGTAAGTGTTGGTTTTATATCATCTGTTTTCAAGCTGAACTATTTCGTAGTATTTCAATAAACCTGCCTGGCCAGAGCTATTACCTCCTCCATACCCCCCACCGCACCAGAAGCCCTATACATTGCTAATTTCCATTGATGACCTCCTTGTCACGTCAACGTGGGATGTATGTTGTCCGTTCGAACTGGGCCCAGCATTTAATAACATATGCCGTTTCTAGCGGCAGCATGGCTGGAGGACAGCGAAGCGGCCGGGTGTCGATTATTTCCTCGCATACATATCCCAATTCTATGAAGTCGTCGTCTTCACGACGCAAAATTATTACGTATGTTTGACATTGGTTTTTCTCCCTTTCGTTCACTGCTGACTATATGCGATCCAGACTGCCGGACCCATTCTTGATAAGCTGGACCGATATAATTTTTACATTAATCACAGACTCTTCCGAGAAGCCACGCGTTCTATCAACGGCGGAATCGTCAAGGTGGGGATTCTTTTTTAGTCCCCTTTCCGATATCAGACGTCGTACCTCCAGGACCTATCATATCTGAACCGCGACCTTTCGAAAGTCATTTCATTAGACACGAACCCAGAACATGTTTCCACACATCCCGAGAACGCCATCGTCGTTCCCAAATGGAAAGGAGATCCTAAAGATAATGGTCTTGTTGCCATGATTCCCTTCCTCGAATGTGAGCTCGCCTTGTTTAAAATGGCATATTATTTTCCTAAAGTTCGAGCTAGCTATCGCTATATACAAGCCTCCTGACGTCAGGCCTATCCTCGAGGCATATGCGGGCAAAAACATCCCTATCGAATATGCGAAGAAGGAAGCTGAGGCCAAGGCAAAACACATCGAAGAATGGCAGAAGAAGAGGGGTGTAACAGGAAGTTCTTTCGGCGCGCTGTTCGGTCTTCAATCACCGGTTCGTCACTACTCAATATACCTGAATTACTCAAATTTAACTTATAAATGACAGTCACCAACCAAAGCCCTTCAAAAGGACAATATCCCCCCAACGTATCTTGAAGCGAAGCGCTTTGAAGCCCAGGTGCAATACCGCGAGGAGCAGAAGTACATCCAAGATCACCGGGAGGAGCTTGAGCGGCTGTTGAAGCAAGAGCAGGATGCTGTGGCGGGCGAGGTACCTGGAAGCCTGTGGGAGGCACTCGATGCTCTCAAGGGTAAACCCAAGGATCCAGTGGAACTAGATGCATCCAAGGCTATAGATAGCAAAGATAGTAGCACCACTACGCCCTCCTCTACGACATAGCGACAATTTCAATTATCGCCATGATGCAGCAGCATGCCCTAGCATCGATAGGCGCATGAACGGTTCGACATCAACATTAGACTTTAGAGCCACGCCCACAGGGCTGCTTCGGTTTTCAACTTATCTTCCTGTCATTTCCGCATATATGTACATCTCTGGCGGCGCAACCCCAACTCCTTAATTTATTGCAGTTTCTTCTCCCTCTACCAAACAGTGTTTTTCAGTAGGGCGTCAATTTGCTGGCCGAAAATCTTGTGGGCAGTAACTACAGGAGAACAGAATCAGTTAGCTATTTCTACGGAGTATTGGGGTGAACTTACCTCCCGGGTGGAGGTCGTTACTACGAGGTACAATGTTAGTGAGTTGGGGTTGTAGAATGGCTAAAGGGAAAGTCTTACTTCCAAAAGATATCTGCACCAGTACCGTACGTGGTGGCATCCCTGAATCCATATGTAGTGGGGGAGTTCAGTATCGTCGTGAAGGAGCCGTAAGAGTCCCAAATGAAGGTCGACACCTAACACGACACGTTCAGTTGGGCGATAATTCATGACTGCGTCCAGGGAGACCCACCCCGCTGTTGGCCGACTTGAACGCGCTAACTTTAGCCGCCAGTTTGCTGTTGAAGCCTTGGATAACAGTTTTCAAGGCGGCTTGGGCCGTAGCTCCCTGGCCGATCATCTAGTACTTAAGTTAGTTCTGGTTTAGTAATCTGGCCATTAAATGAATGTACCAAAGGCGAGCGGTCGGTGCAAGGCACGTTTAAGAAAAGGAAGTTCCTTGCGCCTGCATTGCTAGAAATACCAAGGATAAGACAATGCATGAGCACCCGTGGTAGGCACATACTACTGGGGACGGAATGAGCGAGTTAGAGAGTGGGATTATGGTGTAGAAGGTCAAACATACGAGTTTTTGAACCAAGGCAAACTGGGCATTCAATAATGTATCAGAGAACCTGATGGGGACATCGATGGTGAGCACTATGCACATTGCTGATAAGAAAGCCAGTCCCACGCAGCCCTATCACCACTCAAGTAGTAGCTGTTCCCAAGGTCATTGATTCCAATCCAGATCGAGAAAAGGGCATTCGCGCTCGTCCAGGGCGTCGAGGCCGGCTTGCTCGCGACGGAGTTCAAGAACTGGTTGACCTGATCGGTTAAGGAAAGCACGGTGGGAGTGTAGGGCTGGACGAGGTTTGCGTCAATAGTGGCGCCTCCGTATGCGTAGTTGTAGGTGAAGAGCAGGGAATTATTATAGACGGCCGTCACGTAGTCGATCCAGTTTTCGCCGCCCGAGGAGGTCCATCCCGGGTATGGTGGGTTTCCGAAGGGGTTACCAACGCTCGGCAGGGTTCCTGTCGGGGTAAATCCCGTTTGTGTGTAGGAATCGCCACTACATTCAAAGAATGTTGGGGTTCGCTTTTTGCTTAGATGTTCTGTATGCACTGTGCTTACAAGCTAAACCAATAATTGGCCTTTGCGGTAGGGACGGGTCCGGCCGTTGTAGTCGCGGTCGTGGTTGGGCCGGTTCCGGGAATACATTGGCTATACCCTTGGTTCGGAAGGTAAGTACTGTAGGCGGGGAGGAGTTGATGTCCAGCATACAATCATTTATGTAGGTGCAGGTAGTCCCTGAAACACAGGCCGTCGAACCAGTCCAACCGATTCCGCCGCCTAGAGTGTTGGCCACGTCAATAAACGAGTTGTCCGAGCAGAAATGACTTACATTGGGACCATGCAGCTCCTTGAGCTACAGCCGTAGACACGAAGCTGAAGAGGGTGACAAACGAAATAGAAGAGAGACGCAGCATTGTTCACGGAAGGCCTTGGGGTGGTCTGTAAAAAAGTCATCTTGAACATTTAATCGATATATATATATATACCCTGAACGAAGAATAGCTTGTGATGTCAGTCATGTGTCCGGAAATGTGCTGATATTTCGGTATATCGTAGCGTTTGACTGACCAATTCAGAGTACAGCTCTGAACCGTCGACCGGCCCCCGAAAAACAACTGGAGAACAACCAGGCCCGGAAAATCTCCGAGGCAGGTCAATCGGCTAAGAATAAGTTTAATATGAGCCCGACGAGCAGCTGAATTCTGATTGTAAAGATGTCAGGAAGGATCTGAATTGCGCGGGCCGTCGGCGGTGCGGTCTATTTCGAACGATAAACTGGCATTGGAAGCTTTGGTCCAGTCCAGACCAGTTCGAAGGTCAAGATGCGAGGACCCCCAACTATAGCCACTGTATATGATATCCATAGAGGTAGATTCATCAAGACAGACTGGCGGATCTAGAGAAGGTCAAGTACGACGGCTTGAACACCATGTCTGTCTTGCATCACTCCGAGACTTCTCCGTCAGGTATTACTGGTAAGATGATGAAATGCAACCCCCAACACAACCCCCCAAGTTTTAAAAAGAGAAAGTACAGGGAGTTTTGCGTGGAATTGTCTTCAACTCTTTACGGGGTTGGAAAGCAAAGAAAGTTCATAGGTCGAATATCAGAACCTTGGTCCTTGCGTTTATAGCCACGTGATTTCGAACTCATAACAATTTTGCTTCGCCAGTTACAGGACGGCGCTCGAGACCGACGAGCTTGAAGTGCATTTGTACGACTCAAGTCGCCCTCCACGTCATCTTATTGACACTTAGTATGTCATAAGCAGTCAGCCCTTCGAATATGCTGATGATGATGACGCTGGTGGGTCGACCGTCGAGACTCGAGACAACTAATTTTTAATATGTTGTTTCTACAATCATGTATATATTTGGTGGCACGGCTTCAACCACTCAACTCATATTTATTATATATGGCTTCCGCCCCCTACCAGACAGTATTTCCCAGAATTGTTCCCACCTGTTGCCCGAAGATCTTGTGAGCGGAGCCTGGACAAAGTGATTTAATCAGTTGTTTTACAACAGACAGGGGAAATGATCAAGCTTACTTCCTGGGTGGTAATCATTGCTGCAGGGAACAGCGTAAATGATTAAAAATCACATGGCGGTTAATATAGAACTCACCCCCAGAAGATGTTGGTGCCAGAGCCGTACGAGGTAGCATCTTTAAATCCATAAGTAGTTGGGGAGTTCAAGATGGTTGTGAAAGAGCCGTAAGAGTCCCAACTCCACGTTGATACCTATTTCAGCGGGAACGCCCCAAGTATTTGTATCTAATCATTCGGAAATTATAGTGTGAAGACTCACGCCGCTGTTGGCCACTTTGAATGCGTTGATTTTGGCTGTGAGTTTGCTGTTAAAGCCTTCGATGACAGTCTTCTCCGTTGCGCGGGAGTCGGCGGGCTGAGCAAGCATCTAGAGCGGGTCACGACTGTTCAATTATAGGCAATAGTTTAAGCACAGAACACATACCAATGGGGAGCGATCGATACAAGGTACGTTGACAAAGAGGAAGTTCCTTGCGCCTGCATTGCTAGGGTCGGTGAGTATCAGCCATGGCGATTAATTGAATAGTTGTCGTTGCATACTACTGAAATGCCATACATGGATCAATATCTGGGGTAGTTATCATGAGAGGTTTAGACATACGAGCTTTTGAACCAAGGCAAATTCAGCGTTCAGGAGAGTATCAGAGAACCTGTAAAGGAGGTTAGCAGTGAGGATCTTCTTGAAGGTTGGAAATGATCAGTCGTACGCAGCTCTATCTCCACCCAGGTAGAAACTGTTTCCAATGTCATTGATTCCAATCCAAATCGAGAAAAGGGCATTTGCGCTCGTCCAAGGTGTCGAAGCGGGCTTGTTTGCAACAGTGCTTAAGAACTGGTTGACCTGGTCGGTCAGAGAAAGTACGGTGGGGGTGTAAGGCTGGACGAGATTCGCGTCGATAGTGGCGCCTCCATATGCGTAGTTATATGTGAAGAGCAAGGAGCGGTTGTAGGCAGCTGTCACGTAATCAACCCAGTTTTCGCCACCAGTAGCCGTCCACCCGGGATAAGGAGGATTTCCAAGGGGGTTCCCAACACTTGGAAGAGTCCCTGAGGGGCTAAATCCAGTTTGCGTGTAGGAATCACCGCTATATTATGGAAGAAATGAGGTTTGAGGAGAGTTGTGTGAACAGGCAGCACTCACAAGCTGAACCAATAATTTGCTTTTCCAGTAGGAACAGGTCCGGTGGTGGTGGTGGTGGTTCTTGAGGTTGTTGTGGTCGGGCTAGGTGATCCAGGTATACACTGGCTATACCCTTATTACTAGGGGTCAGAATTTCGTAATATAAGCTCAGAATTCTCAACTTACAGTCGTTTATATAAGTGCATGTATTTCCCGAAACACACGTCGTTGAACCAGTCCAGCCGATTCCACCGCCTGATTTTTTTAATATCAATAAGCAATATCTATCAACGGTGATAACTTACATTGTGACCATGCACCTCCTTGGGCTAAGGCAGTCGATACGAAACCGGTGAGGGCGACAAAAGAAGATAGACGTATCATCATTCACAAAAACGTTAGGAGCGGCTATCAAAAATAGATATCTGGACATCCCAGTTGCTTTTATAAACTCATTGAACAAGGTAAAGCGGGTGAGTTCAAGTCATGTGTCTCGGACCGTGCTGATATTTCGGTGGATTCGAGTGTCTGATCGGCTCGCCTTAGGTCTACGCAGATCACTGTCGACGATGGTTGACTCCGTGATATCTCCGAGTCCCGTTGGGCGATTGGGCGTACTTAGTGCTGGGTAGGCGGGCAACTAAAAGAAAATAATATTGGGCAGAACTGCACCTCTGAATGGCGTGATCTCTGGTAAAGGAGTGACCAATTGGGATTGAAAGGGCCGGGACGGGTAGAGCTTGAGTGTGCGCGCTCTAAGCCACCTAAGTAGCCACATGTACATATTAATATGCAGCCCATCTTCCAAGACGCAGCTTCTATGAGACGGATGGGTGTCTGTTCCAGCCTTGCCCAACACTCCGAGATTTGTCCGGATGTCCTGTCATTCGTGTAAGAGGGGGGGGGGTCTAAACTGTGACGTTTTACTAATTAACAGTCTTGCGGCGTCGATTGCGAAGTTAGGATACTGTGAACCCCAACTTCCTTCGAGAATCGTCCTTTGAGAGTCGATAGATTGCTCTGTGATATTTCGGATATGCTTCGGACGACTTGGACATGTGTTAGGACTACTGCCGCGAGTTGTCGCACCAGGAGAACCCTGATAGACGCGAACTTTAGACTCGTCCTGCGTCGATGCGGGGCCTCGTGAACGCCATAATATAAAATACCTCCGACATATATGATATAATGGGAAATGTAAAAGAAACGCAGTGTGAGGCATCGACATTCTGCGAGTGTTCGCACTAATTAAGTTGCTCCTTGCATTGCTTAGATGGTACTTCCGAGGATTGAGTTGACCTGTTAGGTGAAACTTTCGTGCACTGAACCTGGAGAGAAAACTTGACATATAAGCTATTCGAAATACTAGCCACACAAAAACACAACTCACTTCCTCGATAGTAGTCGTTTGAGGGAAAGAATGACGTGCCTTCAAAAGCCAAGGAGAATGTTGTAACACCCCCAGAAAACGTTTGTCCCGGATCCGCAAGATGTGGTGTCCTTGAACCCATAAGTAGTGGGAGAATTCAGAATAATCATGAAAGAGCCATAAATGTCCCAACCCCATGTTGACACCTGTTGGAGCGAGGATCATATGCTGCATGTTTTCCTTGAGACACAAGGAAAGACTTACCTTGCTGTTCACGGATTGGAATGCGCTAATTTTGACTGCAGGCTTGCTGTTAAATCCTTCAGACTGTTTTTTCCGCAGCTTGAGAAGCAGGGGTTAGCAAGCATCTAGAGTGAGGATATCAGTCTAGGCTATAGAGTATGACAGTAACGTAGAGTTTGTTCCCTTCAAAATATGCCACAAGGGACCTCCCTTATAGAATGCCTCCTCATGCGAAGTGATATCATAAAACCATTGGAGTTCTTCTGCGCATGGTATAAGCTCTCACAGATGCAAGAATAAATGTTGGTACCTACACAAGCTACAGGTAGGCTGTGAATGCGCTGACGAGAAAAGAGTAATCTCCAAGCCACTAAAGCGTTTCTGAGTGATATGAAAAGAGGGGAATCTGGCTTAACGCTCACTACATAGTGTGATAGCAAGCATAGGATACCAAGTCTCTTTCTAAAGGCCATGGTTTGCATTAATGTCAAGTTGTGTAAGTACCAGACTGAAATACCTCATGAGATTGAAAGTTGATAGTCTCCAAGTCCGTCATTTGCCAAAGCAACAACATTGGCCTGAACAAGATCCATTGGTGGGTGTGCAGTACGACGCTGGTTCTGGCGAAATTTTTTGGTATTCAAAAGGACAGCCGCAGCCCCCATCTTGTCAGGGCAAACAGCGTCGCGATCTGCGTCTGGGATGAAAAAGAAGATGAAATCGACAAAAGAGCAGCTTTCCAACGTCCAGACTCACGTTTAAAGGGTTGTCAATTATCCACGTGCTGCACTGGTAATTAATAATTCCGGATACTCGCGTATCTGTCAAACAACTCAACATCTTTCGAATTCATGAACTCTTTTCATTTTCGTGAACAGCGCATCATATATTCTAAGGCATTGTCTCCAGAACTTGTTGGCTTGATATTTGACTATTTGGAGGATCAAGGGAGTCGTGAGTCTCTCTCAGCATTCGCATGTTTGGCGCGTAGTTGTCAAGCTTTTACTGGTGTGTAGAGACGCTCCATTTTAAGCTCCTTTTTGACTTTTTGACAGAACCGGCGCTCGACAGGTTATGGAAGATACAAATAACGCTAGCTCCGCTCATTCGATGCATGCCGGCGGACTTGTGGGTCATGAGCGACGACAATAAATTGGTAAGCGTTCAACCGTATGTCAAAGAGGCCGTTACTGGAACCAGAATTCTAGACTTTCCGTCGTCCAATCGTGGAAGCCGACTGGACAACTTTCAATCGGTATCAGAGCAAAATCCACCAGCTTGGAATTGTACAACATGCTAAGCGCTCACCTCAGGAAACGTCTCAAGTGGAAAGTGACGTTTTCTGTGCCTTAGTTGCGTACCGACCTGCAAGAAACTTCCTCCCGAATCTTCAGAAATGGGTGTTTACCAAACATTCGTCTAGAATCCTCCCTTTCGTTGATGGTTTTATCGGACCTCAATTAAAGGTGGCTGGACTAAGGTTACATGGAATGGGTGTAGGCGGCAAGATTGAACTGCAAATCTCCATATCCCTTCTATCACTCGCCCGCTTATCCAAGAACATACAAACATTGGAATTTTGGCACAAATCCGCTCAGAGATTTTACAAATCTCTACGCGACCTCGTGATGAATCTACCTCATTTGCGCTACCTAGCCATGGGTCCGATAGAACTTGATACAGATGTTCTTGTCCATTTAAGCAGCATTCCATCCCTACAATCCCTGTCTAAAATTGAGTTTCCCGCCGACTCCGAATATGTGAAACTTTTCGCGACAGATTCAGGAAAATTCCCGTGTTTATCTGGGCTTGAAATCAGGGTGTTTAACTACGCCACCCTCCCAGCCCTTTTGGATAACCTGCGCCGTCCATTGGAATCTTTTTTGGTGGAGAATCTGGATGGGGAAACTGACTATGATATGCGCATTAATCTGTTTGCACGGGCCTCATCGTTGCTCCATCAATATCATCGCTCCTCCCTGAAGAGACTATGTCTTGGTCTCGACTTATGGACGCATCACACCCATGAGCAAAATGGTCAGGCAGTTTTGGATGCTTTCCGCCCCCTTTTTGCCCTATCATCTCTCACGCATGTCGACATAAAGTCTGTTTTTATTGAGAGTTTGGACGATTCCTGGATCGCAGAAGCGGCGGAAGCTTGGCCTGACCTCTGCAGCTTCCGCGTCAACAATCCCATTAAGGATCATCTAACCCCCGTTTTCACCCTGGAGGGGTTGATTCCAATGTTAAAACGATGTGTTGACCTGGAAATCCTCAGCATGCAACTTGAGCTCAAGCCTCTAGACATCAAAACACTGGAAGGAGTCAGGAACAAGCACATTACCACGCTTGCTCTCTACCAGCACTCGACCATTATTCACCCCTATCACGTCTTTCGCACGCTGGTTAACATATTTCCGAACCTCGAGCGAGTCACGACTTCTCAGCCTTACGTCACTCCAGAATTGGAAAATGATTGGAAGAAGCTTGAAGGGTTATTTAAACACACCATGCCCATCAAGCAGCCCTAGTGTGTGTGTTCGCCGTGGTGTTGGACAGAGCAGCATCCAAAGTCTTTCAACGTTCTTCCTTCTAGTACAAGCGGGAGTTCAATTGAGGATACGTTATGGCTATTTATATTTGCATATCTCATACTATGGATCGCGACTCGCGTTTGTGCTCGCTGTCCTGACTACCATTTTTCTCCAATCGAAACGTTGCTGGCGGTCGCAATTACGAATATCTGAGGTTTCCTTGTATACCATCCACTATCTATTAAGAGCCTGTTTCGATTACGACGCCGAGGTATTATTTGCAGCTTTAGTCAGCCTCTGCACCTCCCCTTCCAGGATCCGCAACCTTTCCTTATATTTTGTATGAAACCTTCGGAGCATCGGGACCTTCTTCAGTGTCATTTCTGCTTTCCATTGACTATGGGAGAAATGGTCACGTATCGTCCGATCGACTTGGGTCAGCACTGAAAACAGTTGGGTGTTCACAGGGGCACACGTCGATGGCAGGATGTCCGCCAGAAACGACGCTGCAGCGTCTTGATCATAATCCATTTCTCTGAAGCCCAAGACCAATTCTCTCAGTCGGGGAAACGGGTGACGGGCTTCTGATGAGGGTATGAATGATGCTCGGATACAAATACCCAGGTACTGTAGCCTTGGGCAACATGCAGCGAATTTTGTCAAAGTTTCGAACGTTATGTGGACATATTCATAAGCTTGTGGGATGGGTAGCGGGTTCAGGTGGAGGCTCTCAAGCCGGGGCCAACTGGTCGCCATAGAGGCTGCTTCTACGTCGTCGATATCCAGCATAGAAGGCGATTCTATCGATAGGCTAGTCAAGGACACACACGCTAAAAGTGGTGCTATTGAAGAGAATGGTAGTGTTTTAAACTCTTGCGTGCCAGAGAACTGTACCGAGAGGGAGAGGACCTCGATGTTGGGACACATGGCAGAAACTGCCGTAAAGAAACCTTCGACATTTTTAGAGGTTTCAAGGGTTAATGTCTTCACGACGAGTTCACAAAGCCGCGACATTGTGGGTATGGCATGCAGAAAATGTGCGACGTTCCAGAGGTGGGCCGTAAGGTGCAATGTTCGGATAGATCGGAACCCATCTTGGCCCACAAACGGCATGAAATTCTCCAAATCTAAAATTTCACGTTTCTGGCCGAGTAGGCGATAGATCTCAGATTTGGGGGTTGTACAGCAAATGGCCTCGAGAGGTGGGCAATTCGCAGCTAGCGCTGTAACAACATCCGAGCAAATCAGACCTTCTGGTAGTGATATGACCTTGAGCTTAATGAAACTGCCAAGGAACTGTGGCAACATGGGCCCCATATCGCGGAATGATATTTGGGAAGAAAAGTCGATGTGTTCGAGGTGTGGACATCGCGCAACGACTTCGTGGAAGAAGTTGCCAATGGCGAACAGGTCCCCTTCAATCACGTCAAGCCCCGTTTGCACGGTAAGAGCTTTCAATCCTGGAGCGAGAAACAAGAGGCATAATTTAAGTGATAGAACAGCTCGTCCGGGATCTTTTTTCCATGTGAGGTGTGTCACGTTTGGGAGGATATGGAGTGTAGGGCGGAAGAAGGATAGCGTCGCGAACGCAGAGTGATGGATACTGGGAACTGTGTCATTACATTCGAGGTGTCTGATACGCTTCGTATAGAAAAAGAATCGTTGCCAGCTGTCATCAGAGATGTAATGTGGGACGAAACTCTGAACTTCGAGTCAATCACAGCATGCAGAATTGGTTGGCCAGCATACCAGGATATATGGATCGCTGGAAGGAGCTTCCACTGGTCCCAACAGTGTGGACAAAACCTCCAAGCGATCGACATGATACCAAAGAGCATTGAGCGCGGGTTCATGCCACGCCTTATTTACTCGCGCGCAGCACGCATCAGTTTGTCGGTCAGTATACCTGAGAATGAAAATCAGAATATCGGGAATGTCGAGGATGTTGCTCATGTATTGTATTGACGATAATAGGGATGATGGTGGGAAGGAAGTGAAGATCGACAGATCGCACGACGCGTCGCAACTCGGAAACATCATGTGGCTTACTCGACAACGCCGACTACATAACGCTCACCACAGGATTCGCAATTTCAAATCTGGTACCAAACGAGATATTTTTTTTTGCCCCTACGCAATGGGAATTTTCGCTCTCAATGATCAAGAAGCATAGCCAGTCTGTTAACCCGGTCCGTATTCGTGCGGTTTTGCTCGTATCTGCTACACCCGCAACCTGTGCTTACCAGGTACAACGAAGAGATGGAGCTCCAACGTTTCAACTCGGGATGTATTCGACGTTTCGAGTCATTGACCGTCACTGAGGCCCCACAGCGTGGATGTTCTCCCACCGAAGACCGTCCCCTGTTCTCCCCACCCTTGGCACATTAGGCCTTTTGAACACAATCCATACAACAAGCATTCAGGATGAAAACCATGTCATTCAGTTCAGTCTTTTACTGTTTCCGCAGTAATGGTTTCGTCAGCCCTTCTGTCCCCGGTTCCCAGGATATCACCTACCATGGACACCCCCAAGATCCATCGAGCCATCTAGCCACGTTGTCGACATGGCCATTGTCCCTTTTCTTCCTTGAAACTTCGACCCTCTTTCAAGAGGCACACACAGAACATGTCGTGATACCTCGCGACCCACCTGTTTGGGGGAGTAACCGAAAAGTTCTCGATGGTTGTCTACTGATGCGATTCCCACTCCTCCGGTGGACTCTATTGAATCCAAAAACGAGTTTTGACGACGTCGGGTGAACCTTGCTCTTCAAAAGCGACCCAAGAAACCTATACCTCCCTCCCTGACCAAAGATGTAAACGGTCTACATTGGCACTGAATATAAACTCGGATTTTTTTTTGCAACGCTCGCCCTTGCAGGAGTTGTAACCCTGCGTCGGACCCAATGTAACGATGGATAGTGGTACCAAAGGCGCCTCTTTATTATGCCGGATTGATATATTGGAACTGATATATTTCCACTCGGACGCCGACCAGGGCTGTTATGATTGGTCTCAAGTGGACTTCATTATGGTAACTTGGGGTTGTTAACATTTGGTACGAAGAACGTTGCTGTGTCCTGACACACTTCAGGCCCTTAATTTTTCTGTCAACGAAATGATATTCACAGGAATTGTTTCTCGTAATTCCCCTGGCCTCTATGGAATCAATATTATGGGCCAGACCGCCAGCTGTATTTTAAAAGTACGTTTATCATGATCCTTCAGCCGAATCAGTAAACAGTCCGCGGTTGTTATGGGGCGTGTTGACAAGGATCTTTTTGTTTATGTAGGATGGGACACACGAAAGGCCTCCCACATTCGGGGGTCGACGTTCAAGAAGCGTAACGCTTAACAGGTGTTTGCAGGGTCAGGTCGAACTTTCCTGCAACGAGGCTCTTTGAATGGTCTCTGCGTGCCCGAGCCGGTTGCTCCTCCCTCAGTGCGTTCTGGTATAGTTCAACTTGTTCCCCGCGGGACCTTAGGGCAAATAGTGTCCTCAGTGTTGTCCAAGCATCCAGATCCGATACGGAATGGACGGTCATATCAGGGGGTGTCTATGTAAGTATGATCCAAAATCTCGCCGCATGCCACTCGCCAATCCTAGCTTCTTGTCGGCTCACCTACACGCACCACGCCTTCACCACGCGTTCAGAATTTTTTTGGGGTCTGAATTCGGCCAGTTGTCGGTACGCTGATTCATGTATTACGATCCTCCCCAAGTCAACAGGGCCGTAGTAATATGCTGAGGCTGACAATTGGGCGAGAAAATATTCGGTTGCGACCCAAGTTGCGCACAGGGATCGTTTGTTTCTGTCAGAGGGGGGTAGAACCTGACTTTCGGCATGACACCATCTCATCACGGCCATCCTTGAGGCCTGAGCGATGGGGCCGGTAAGCTCGCGCCTCATGAAGTGAATTTGGTCATTATACCCACAGTCGCGCAATCTGCGGCATCGGCTTCCCCTCAGACGCCTGTCGTGTTACCTAATTCTTTTCGTTATCGATGGCTTTCCGGCGCGGAACGGTAGAAGGGTGTTGCCGCCATCCCCAATGGCCTGATTGACATGGCAATGAGGCTCCTCATGCCGGTGGCGTATCTTGGCAGAGGCCAGCTCGTCCTTTTTCCTGAACTAAATCCTACTTTCTGAATCTAAGCCGAAGTACTGGAGTGATACAAGCAATGGGGGCATACTCGTACACGCTCAGTGTCTTTCACTATAGTAAAGATGCGTTCACAGAGTCGCCCCTCTTGCATCGAAGCCCGAACGTGTGTGAATTGGAGAGATCATTGATGGTTGCATGCCGCGTTCACAAAATTCCAATACGATTTCCGTTGGAACCCTAAATAAAAAAATCTGATCGTACCATTGGGTCCGGACTTTGAAATGAAAAAGTGACATAAAAACGTGATCATGACCGGTCTACCTTTTGTGCTCGTTCCCAAACCGCAGCAACCCTCGAACCCTTAAAACGCGTATAAAAGCTCTCTTTATCGCTCATACAATCCGCAGTGATCACCCAGTGTTCCCTCTTCCTCTCCAGCCTTCAATCTCACCGTCTCAGACGCAACAAACTACTTAGGAGTTACTTGCATTTTTTGCATGTACTCGAACCAGCTTTGCAGCTCCCACAACTCCCATAGAGGTTCTAAGCATTCGACCGCAGGTTTCTTGATTAATTTCTGATTTTCCTACACCGTCCGACCACTCTTTATCCACTTACTACTTCCCCTGAGCTCTTCGCAATGGCCCCTACCGTCTCGACCAATACCTCCGGGTACAACACCCCCGACTCCCAGCTTGAATCTGTCTTGCCAATCCATCCTACGGCTGCTCGCCGCCCCCACGCAATCACAGTTCAGTCCGAGAACACCCTTTACAGTGATGAACACATCACCGCCAAATTCCAGAATCGCGGTTCAAACGTCACTGTGACTGACGGACAGTACACGATCACCCCCACCGTCCAGTCGTATGAGTTCCAGACCAAGAGGACCGTCGGCAAGACAGGGTGAGTACATAGTCGCACTTGAAGAAAAGTTCGCGTGTGATGCTAACTATATTTTTTTTCTTCCTCAAGTCTCATGATGATCGGTGTTGGCGGCAACAACGGCACCACTCTCTGCGCCACCGTCCTCGCCAATCGTCACAACATCATTTGGCACACCAAGGAGGGTGTCCAACAGCCCAACTACATTGGCTCGCTCATCCGTGCCTCTACCGTTCGAATTGGCACCGAAGCCGCGACTGGCAGGGACGTTCATGTACCCATCTCGGATGTCCTCCCCATGGTCCACCCCAATGACCTTGTGCTCGGCGGTTGGGACATTTCTGGGCTTACCATGGACAAGGCTATGCAGCGTGCGCAGGTCCTTGATTACGACCTCCAGCGCCAGGTTGCGCCCCACCTCGCGCTGCTTGGCAAGCCCCTTGCATCCATTTACTATCCCGACTTCATTGCCGCCAACCAGGAAGCGCGCGCGGATAACGTCATCCCCGGCACTGACAAGCAAGTGCACCTCGACCACATCCGCGCCGACATCCGCAAATTTAAGAAGGACAATGGTCTCGACCGCGTTGTCGTCTTCTGGACTGCCAACACTGAGCGGTACAGCGACATCATCCCTGGTATCAACGACACCGCCGATAACGTCCTCGCCGCGATCAAGGCATCTCACTCTGAAGTGTCGCCCTCCACGCTCTTCGCTGTTGCTGCCATCCTCGAAGGCGAACCTTTCGTCAACGGTGCTCCCCAGAACACCTTCGTCCCCGGTGTCATCGCCCTTGCTGAGCGCCACCAGTCCTTCATCGGTGGCGACGACCTGAAGTCAGGACAGACCAAACTCAAGTCCGTCTTGGCCGAGTTCCTCGTCAACGCCGGCATCAAGCCCCTTTCCATCGCATCATACAATCATCTCGGTAACAACGATGGCCACAACTTGTCTGCTGAGCGACAGTTCAAGAGCAAGGAAATTAGCAAGAGCAGCGTCGTTGACGATATGGTTGATGCGAACAGGCTCCTGTACAAGGCACCTGAGGTCGGTCCCAAGGGTGTCCCGGTCTCCAAGGGCGAACACCCCGACCACGTCGTTGTCATCAAGTATGTCCCTGCCGTTGGTGACTCCAAGCGCGCGATCGACGAGTACTACTCTGAGATTTTCTGTGGTGGCCGTTCGACTATCAACATCTTCAACGAGTGCGAGGTATGTTGTAACACATCCATTTACACTGCTTTATTGTTAAACTGGCTTCTGCATAGGACTCCCTCCTGGCCACTCCGTTGATCCTGGACCTGACCATCCTCACCGAGCTGCTCACGCGCATCAAGTACCGTGACCTCTCCAAGGGTCAGGATTTCGCCCCTCTCTACCCCGTCCTCTCACTCCTCTCGTACATGCTCAAGGCTCCTCTTGTCAAGCCTGGTAAGCTTCCTCTCATCAGTACGTAAGACCCTTCACTCATGGAACTTCCCTTAGGCACCGAGGTCGTCAACAGCCTCAACAGGCAGCGCAACGCGCTCGAGACCTTCCTCAAGGCCTGCATCGGCGTCGAGGGCAACAGCGACCTTCTCCTGGATACCAGGATTTGGTAAATGGCGGGTGGTGATGATAATAGAAGGGTTTCAACATACCCTTGATGCTTGGATGTCATACATGTGGGGTCCTGCGGCTCAGAATACCCATCGTACCATTCATCTGGTCGAGCTGTCTAGTCTGGAGTTTGTCTTGTAGCCATTTTGGCTTTGATACATGATCTTATTGAATCTTTTTGAGTCGCCCAAACTAGTTGTGAGACTCCAAGCTTGTAATTTGCAAGAAACCACGTAACTGAGTCAAAGTTGGACCCTGTTAGTATCAATTACAAAGGGCATTAAGCAACTGAGGCATCATTACTCGATAAACGGGGGATAGAAAGCTACACCCAAGCAACATGACCTTTTTTGTGTCCTATTACAGATCCTCCACAGGCTATAAATCTGAAGTATGCTACAAATTCTCTCTAGTCTGCCTCTTGCGCCAGGGAGGACACTATCCGGACCAGTTGGAGTGATTCAGAAACATGGCGACTGATGAACTAAAAACCTGACACGCGCGAACAAGGCTTGACTCCTGTGCTGCACATAACCACCCAATGTGGGAGTTGGAGATCATCTCTGAATGGCTCGTGCGACATCGACGGCGAATTTCTTCAACAAAAGATGGTAATGATATTGTTCCAGCAGACATAATTCATCTAAAATGCCGGTCGGGTGGGGCTGTCTATGGTGTGTTGTCCAAACCGTCTATAGTCACTGACTGTAGTGGGACGTTGCACGACCTCCAGCAGAGCGATGATGGTGATATTGTTGTAGAGGCTAATGCTCAGCTCCTTGAGACTGGAAAAAATGACCATGCTATGTAGCGAAGAGAGGTACGTCTTGTCCATCCGGCAATTGGGAAGGAAGCCTGCTCAGATGATCTATGGCCTCCGAGCGTATGTGCATCTGGGAAACCACCAGATGGCGCAGATTTGGTAGAGTCGTAAGGTCGAACAGCGGGCAGAACTTATCGGCGTTCCAGTATTCGAACTTCAACGATTGAAGGTCGACGGATATTCGTGCCAACAACAAGAGGGCGTGGATATATGTATGTTGGCTTGAAAGGCTAGCGGAAAGTCACTAAAATCCATAAGGACATCTTCATGGTTAGGCATATAAAAGCATCAGCGCGCGGAAGTAGCTCCTTTGCGTCGTAGTTGGCTGCCCATTGGTGGAAATTGGAAAGAAACACTTTTAGCGGGCCAATATGTCGTGAGTGCGAGGAGAAGGTCGGGGTGAACCTCGCATATTTCCAGACGCGAGTGGACGATGTGGAATCACGCTGATGGAAGCGCCATTGATGGTATTCGAACCTAGTCTAGTCCTCTTCCTCAATCGCACGCCGGAAGCTTCTTTAGCCCGTCCAAAAGTTAATGAACGTGCAGATCGATGTTAGAAATGCGAAACACACCAAATTTAGTCCCTCAGTATGCTCATCTTCCTTTTGGTCCCACAAGTCTTCGGTATGCATCAAATGAGCGATTCAAAATCACCTGTCTCTCCTATAACTTATGAAGTGCATATTCCACCAGAGATTTAGTCGCTTGAAAGGGCAGACATCTCAAATACGACACACCTGGAATGCCCGACAACTATGAACCAAATTGACACAATCTCCAAGACTCCTCCTTTCCCTCCGCTTCTGCTTGGTCGAATAGTAAACCAAAGACTTATGCGGGAAATGATATGGCGCGAGTAGAATTGTCTTTCATGATCTCATGTAGAGTACTGCTAGGGTCTTGATCTCCAACCTCTGTGGGGAAAAATATAGCGCGTTGATTGCGGGTTTAGTGATTCAGGGCGACATTCTACACGATGGTGGAAGTCACGAAGTGACGGCAATACTGTACAAACAATGCAGGCTACCGAGCAGCCAGCTCGGCGAAGCCCAGGAGCGCAACCCCGTCGGCTGAACAAAAGGCAAAACCCTGGTCATGGCTAGA
The DNA here is from genome assembly GCA_013420905.1 of Collybia mongolica. Classification (NCBI taxonomy): domain Eukaryota; kingdom Fungi; phylum Basidiomycota; class Agaricomycetes; order Agaricales; family Clitocybaceae; genus Collybia; species Collybia mongolica. The sequence continues at coordinate 4,267,797 of JAAXNY010000004.1, forward strand.
AAACCTATTCATAGGTTTATGTCCCCTTCGGGGTGACATACGAAAAAATTGGAACGATACAGAGAAGATTAGCATGGCCCCTGCACAAGGATGACACGCTTTCCCGGAGTGGTAGATCTACGGATCTCAATATTTATTTTGCTCTGAACAACATACATTCCAACGGGCAACTCAAATTGATTAAGAACATAGACCTGAAAGCATACTACAAAGAGTGCATTCTTACAAGCATCAAATTCAAAAATTACCAGTTATGTTCGAAAGTGTTGACCAATTCTTTTCTACCTTATGTGAATTTTTTCGACTTTACCTTCTCAGCAATCATCCACGAAACGTATGTCTACTCAAGCGTGAATGCACAGTAATCAGCCGCCGATTCGCAACGTGTTTATTCACGGCGGTCACCAAATTGGCTTGTAATAAAAGTAGCCTACAAGCAGAACGTGATTGCAAGGTTGACCTATACATCAAACGTGAGGAGGGTTCAAAACTCAAAATTTCGAGACGGGAGCTTACATCATTGGTCTGGCAAGCAACTTGCACATGGGTGTCCCCCGGCACATGGAAAGCCGTGTTGCAGCCAGCATTGTCGCCTTTGGAAACATAAACAATGAGCACAGATATGGGAAAGGAAATTAGCGGGAGGAGTCACATCTGGCGCCAGCTCCGTCACAACCGTTATAGTACCTAAAATGTGCCAGATGCGTCAGTGGAAAATCTGAAGAGTGTTTCGTACAAACCCGAAGCCAGAGGTCACTGAGAAGGCAAGACTATTTAGAGAAAGAAAAGGTGTCGTCAGCATTCATTGCCCAATGGTTTATTTTATGAACTCACGGGGGAATAAGAGATATATCAGTGCTCGATCCGCCGCCCGGAGAAGTGGGGTTCTTGAGAGTGGTCTCAATCAAAGTACATCTTTCACCGTTCAATCCACAGTTGCCTGAGGAGAATTAGGTCGGGTACATAATATTCAAAAAAAAAAATATGATACCAGTTTGAAGGTACCTAATAAGACGTCAGTAACGGAACTATAACACACTGCCTCACGTACGCAATTGTGGCTGTTAAAGGTCCGTTGATGCTAAAATCACCGCCGGTGGATAGAATTTGCCCAGCCCGGACCAGAGTTGGCTAAAGTAAATAGTATATTGATGGCTCAATGCTGGTACCATGGTTGCGCGCGCGTTGCGTACCGTTCCAAATCCACACCTGAAAATAAGAACCAGTCAGGAAAGTTGTAGGCCGAAGCAGAACTACTCCTGACCTATTATCGAAGTGCACAGTATGATGCTCGGCTTGTGCGCCGACGACAGCAACGATAAACGCAACAGTGAGAGACTTGAAAGACTTGAACATGTTGAAAGAGGTATGAGGGCAAATGATCTTTGGGTCTTCGACTTTCCAGGAGCAAACGGTGTCCTTTTATATCACTGGACCTGGCATGTTTAGGATCCAGTAAATCGGGAGATGCATACGAAAGATCGTTACAAACACAGACGGGCGAATTATGGCCGTTGTTCATGTGGTCGCAAATGCACATCGGCACAGCCTGGGTCCCCGCATCATCTTAGAAGAGTTCCTAGTTAACCCCGTTACGAAACCTGCATATGACTCTCACTGGTAACGCGAAAAATCCCAAAGTAGACTTCTAACCCATAATAGTGACTAGATGTGCGTTACTAGTCGAACGAGCCGAGAGACATCATTACGGAGGCGCATCATGATATGTAGCCACAACGCGTGGGTGGAGAGATAATTCCGGGCTTCATGCCTTTTTTGTTTACCCGCGGAACAGATCGTGGTATGTAGCACAAAAACCCTTTGCCAATCGCCCAAGAATTTGATCATAATAAGCGGTAACGAGAACTCGGACGACGACGGTTGGACGGAGGAATCAGTATTGCGCTTAAAATATGGGGTTCGATCACCTGACCTCACGTTTGGTATTCTGAATCTGAATTCCCAAGGAAGCGTTGATGGGGTATTAGGAGACGAGAACTTTGTTCAATGTTCGGGTCGATTCAGTTCTATGTACCGGGTTGCTGGTAATGAGAAATTTCAGGTGTATTAATGCAAACATCCAATTTGTCAACCGAAATCTAACACAAACCCAGAGTCAAGATCAATCCACCGTATTTGAAAGCCTTGAAAGCATTCGACTATTGGGGTACACGAAACGGTGCAATGGTAGCTACTGTTTCAATTATCCAGGAACGTAATGGAGACAATCGCGTCACATGGCGAGCCTTGCGTCAACAACGCTCCCCAAAACACCTTTGTCCCCGGTCTCATCACCCTCGCTGAGCACCACCAGTCTTTCATCGGTGGTGACGACCTGAAGTCCGGACAGACCAGGCCCAAGTCCGTCTTGACCAAGTTCCTCATCAACGCTGGTATCAAGCCCGTCTCTATTGCATCGTACAATCTTCTTGGTAACAACGATGGCCACAACTTGTCTACTGAGAGGCAGTCCAAGAGCAGCGTTGTCGACGATATGGTCAATGCGAACAGGCTCCTGTACAAGGCACCTGAGGTCGGACTCAAAGATGTCCCCGTCTACGTCATTGTCATCAAGTATGTCCCCGCCATTGGTGACTCCAAGCGCGCGATCGACGAATACTACTCTGAAATTTTCTGTGGGGGTCTTTCAATTATCAACATCTTCAATCAGTGCGAGGTATGTTGTAGCGCGTTTATTTACACTGCTTCATTGTTGATCTTCTACATAGGACTCTCCCCTGGCTATCCCCGTTGATCCTGACCTGACCATCCTCACCGAGCTGCTCACGCACATCAAGTACCGTGACCTCTTCAGTTTTGGCCCAATAAAAGCATTAGCGCGCAGAAGCAACTTATTTGCGTCATATTGGGTGCTCAATGCTGAATAATAGAAAGAAACGCTTTTAGCGGGCCAATATGTCGTGAGTGCGAGGAGAAGGTCGGGGTGAGCCTCTCATATTTCCAGACGCGAGTGGACGACGCCGTCTTTAGTTCCAAGCTGATGGAAGCGCCATTGATGGTACTCAAAATAAGTCCAGTCCGTCTCCTCGACTGCACGCCGAAAACTTTTTTAGCCTGTCCAAGGTTAACGGATGTGCAGACTGATGTCATGAACGCGAAACGCACCAATCTAAATTCCACAGTATGCCCATCTTCCTTTTGGTTCCACAAGTCTTCAGGCATGCATCAAATGAGCGATGGCAAGCTCACCTGTCATAACCGATTGAGTGCAAATTCTACCAAAAAATTAGTCGCTTGAAAGGGCAGACATCTCAAATAAGACACACCTATGAATACCCGACAACTACGAGCCAAATTGGCACAATCCACGAGGCTCCTCATTTCTCTCCGCTTTTACTTGGTCGGATATCAAGCCAATGACTTCTGTAGGGAATGATATGACACGATTGGGATCGTCCATCATGATTTCATGCAGAGTGCCACTAGGGGTTTGGATGCGAGTGACCCAAGTCTCAAGAACTATCAGCTGTTATGTTCGAAAGCGTTGACCAACTTCTTTGTCTTGTATAAATTTTTTTTGACTTTACATCCTCATCAATCATCCATGAAATGAACGTCTACTCAAGCGTGGATGCACAGTACTTAGCCGCCAATCCGCAATGTAAACGCAACGTGTTTATTCAAGGCGGTCATCAACATGACTAGCAATGAATCTAGCCTACAAGCAGAAAGTGATTACAAGGTTGACCTAAACATCAAAAGTGAGAGGAGTTCAAAGTCTCATAGTTCCGAGGCATGAGCTTACATCATTGGTCTGGCAAGCAACTTGTACATGGGTGTCCTCCGGTACATGGAAAGCCGTGTTGCAGCCGGCGTTGTCACCTTTGGAAACATAAACAATGAGCACAGATATGGGAAAGGAAAATTAGCGGGAAGAATCACATCTGGTGCCAGCCCCGTCACAGCCATTGAAATACCTAGAATATGGCGAACGCGTCAATAGACGAACCTGAAGAGTGTTTCGTGTACAAACCCGAAGCCAGAGGTCACTGAGAAGGCAAGACTATTAAGGGGAGAAGAACAGGTATTGTCAGCAAATATCGTCCAATGGCCTATTTTATAGAACTCACGGCGGGATAAGAGAGATGTCAGAGCTCGATCCACTGCCCGGAGTAGTAGGGTTCTTGAGAGTGGTCTCAATTAAAGTGCATCTTTCACCGTTCAATCCACAGTTGCCTGAGAAGAAATAGGTCGGCTGCATAATATCCCAAAATAGGTCATACCAGTTTGAAGGTAGCTGGTGGACCGTCAGTGATGAAACTACAATACACAGCTACTTAACATACGCAATTGCAGCTACCAATGGCCCGTCGATGTTGAAGTCGCCACCAGTGGATAGAATTTGCCCGGCACGGACCAGAGTTGGCTAAGGTAAGTAATATATTGACAGGTCAACGTTGACACCATTGTTACGCGAAAGCATTGCGTACCGTTCCATGTCCACACCTGAAAATAAGAACCAGTCAGGAAAGTTGTAGGTCGAAGCAGCTCTACTCCTGAGTCCTGACCTATTATCGAAACGCACGGTATGATGCTCGGCCTGTGCGCCGACCGCAACGACGATGAACGCAACAGCGAGAGACTTGAAAGAATTGAACATGCTGAAAAAGGTATGAGGGCGAATGATCTTTGGATCTTCGACTTTCTAGGAGCAAAGGGTGTCCTTTTATATCGCAGGACCTGGCATATTTAGTCCCTCGTAAACCGGGAGAGCACACAAATGATCGTTACAAACATAGCACTTGCTTGCCAACAGGCGAAATATGGCCGTCCTTGTTCATGTGGTCCTAAACCACATAGACAACATCCTGGGTTCTCGCAACATCCTAGAAGAGTTCCTGGCTAACTCCGTTGCTAAGTGGACGCTAAGCTAGCATATGTCACTCACTAGTAACGCGAAGAGTCTCAAGGCAGACTTCTAGTCCATGATATCGACTAGATGAGTGTTACTAAAACGAGCCAAGAGACATCATAACGAAGACGTATCATGAGGCGCAACGCATAGGCGGAGAGATATTTCCGAGCTTCATGCCGTTACCCACGGGACAGAATGTGGTATGTAACACAAATCCCTTTGCCAATTGCCCCAGAATTTGATTATAGTAAGTGGTAATGGAGAGTTCAGACGACAATAAAGCAACTAGTATTGGGCTTGAAAAAAAATGGGTTCCGATCACCTGACCTCGTGTCGGTATTCTGAATTTGATTTCCTAAGTAAGCGGGTACTAGGAGAAGAGAACTTTGTTCAATGTTAGAATCAATCCGGTTCTACGTACCGGGTTGGTGATGAGATTCTTGTGGTATAATGATGCAAACATTCAAGTTGTCAACCGAATTCGAACCCAACCCAGAGTCAAGAGCAATCCACTATGTTTGAAAGTGCAAGCATTCGTTTATTAGCTTACACGAAACGGTACAACGGTAGGTACAGATTCAATGATTCGGGAACGTAAAATGCCTTTTCGAGGTCAGAGATAATCACGTCATATCATAACTAGCAGAACGTAATTGCAAGATTGACCTTGACATCACAGGTGAGGGGAAGTTCGAAAATAAGTAGGTTTCGAGATCTGAACTTACATCATTAGTCTGGCAGGCAACTTGAACACCTGTATCATCCGGGTTATGGAAAGCCGTGTTGCAATTGGCGTTGTCGCCTTTTTAACAATAAATCGTGAGCACAAATTTACGAAAGGTTAGCTAGAGAGCTCACATGTGCGGCCAGTTCCGTCGCAGCCGTTGAAGTAACTAGAGTATAGCAGACGTGTCAATAGACATATATAAGGGAAGTTTCGTGTACAAACTTGAAGCCAGAGGTCACCGAGAATGTGTGACTATCCAACAAGAAAAGTAACATCAGTGATCATCGCCCTACAATCTAGGTTATGAACTCACGGGGGAATGAGGGAGATGTCAGAGCTCGATCCGCTTCCCGGAGAAGTGGGGTTCGTCAGGGTAGTCTCGATCAAAGTACAGCTTTCGCCGTTCAAACCGCAGCTGCCTGCAAGAGATTAGGTCGGCTGCATAATATTTTAAGAAGGTCTTACCAGTTTGAAGGTAGCTAGTGGACCATCAGTGATGGAACTAAACAAATAACTAATTCACGTACGCAATCGCAGCTACCAATGGTCCGTCGATATTAAAGTCACCACCAGTGGATAGGATTTGCCCGGCACGGACCAATGTCGGCTGGGGTAAGTATTATAGCGATAAGTCAACGCTGTCATCATCGTGTACGCGCAGTGTTTCATACCGTTCCAGATCCACACCTAAAATACAAAACCATAAACAAAAATTGTAGGGGGGGAATAGATGATTTGCTGACCTGTTATTAAAATGTACGGTGTGATGCTCAGCCTGTGCACCAACAACAGCAACGATGAAAACAATAGCAAGGGGTTTGAAAGACGTGAACATGTCAAAGGTGTGATGAGGCGTGAATGTCTGAATATTTGACTATCCAGGAGCAAAAAGGGTATCCTTTTATACCATAGGACCCGGCCTGTTTGGGATATGGTAAATCGGGAGGGCATACGAGTTGTCATTACGAGTGGAGTCCTTGCTTGCCATCAGGGAAATTATGACTGTTCTTATTCGTGTCGTCGTGGACTACACAGGCAATTCCCTGGGCCCCCACAGCATTCATAAAAGACCCTGGTAAATGTTAACCCTGTTACTCGAAACAGATACAAAGATAGCATATGACGCTCACGATAAACGTGAAGAGTCCATAAGTAGACTCCTAGGCAATGGCAGAAGTATTTTATGAGAGCGAGCCGAGAGATATCATTATGGAGGCGCATCATGATACGCAGCGGCAGCACATGGAAGAGTGATAATTCCGGGCTCCACATCGCAACTAGGAAAGAGTGGAGCAAAGACCTGTGCCAATCGCTCACGGCAAGCAGTAACGTGAGCTCGGCTCGGAGAGGATTTGGTTGCCGATCACAGAGTATCTGATGCCGGGGTGCTAAACTCAATCCGAATTGCGAGCCAGCGGTCAACCATCACTATGCCTTTACTATGTGAGATGTAGGTAAATCGAGAAACATATGCCCGAGCCTTCTGGTCCTCGGTGCCAGTGCGGACAAAAGTCAGTGGGATAAACATAGTGTTGGGTCAATATTGAGACGCAAGAACTTTCCTCCGGCATAGATTTGGTTTCAAAATGGGTTTCTCGGCTGCGCAGACTAAGCAAAATGTGACGTCCTTCTATGTATCAATACCAGAGTAGGAAACCCGGCGAAGAACACGGTCTACTCACGCCCAACACCCACAGCGAAGCCCTCAATACTGTGACGACGATAGAGCCTCCACCAAGGAAAATGAGCTTGAATCAACCCAAAGTGATTGCGTAGAGCCTGAACTCACTGAAGCGTTGAAAGATAAGAACTGAGAAGTCGGGTTGAAGTAACCATGTGGGGCAAGGCCCGATTTCTCCAGCGCCCTCGGTATAAGGAGAATCCCTTATATTTTTTGGACCTGGCATTGGTTGAGCTCTGCTCCATTGATGTCGCACAATTAATTAAGTCTTGATGGATATATGAAAAGAGAGAAATTAGGGCCTCGAGGTAGAAAATATGTGCAGCGCGGCTCCGATTAGAAGTTTGAAGCGCTGCGCCACTCCTGCCTCTTGTCTGTCGGTTGGCGAGATGTTCGGAAGACAACATAGTGGCTTCAAGTTTTGGTTACTCCTGATAGCAGGGAGTAGCAGTCCCCTATTTACAACCAGGTACAATTGTCCTTGGTTCAGGCTCTTATTTTTGGGCCTCGTATGCGTGATGCCCTTGAGTTTTCCATGATTTGGGGTTGCCAAAAACAGATGATGCGATCCTGATCAGAGGAAGGATGGAAGGTCGCCTGAGAGGAGAGACCCTGTTTCAGCTATCATGCAGGCGTTACAGGCGCATTTTAAGTAGAGTATGGGCACAGCGGCATCATGAAAGCCATTCTCAACAGAGCTGGCGTCTCAAACAAGATAGGCGTCGGCCACGGCCGGTTTGGATACCCACCGTGCCAACTATGAGCACACAACGCTGCATCGCCACCAGATGAGCGTGGCAAGGGTACTGGAGCTTGAAAGGCCCCCGGAAGCTCCCCTATAGTTCGGGAATTTTTTTGCGGATTTGAGACTCCCAAAATGACGATTTTCCCGGCCCAGAATAGCGGATCTGAGACGATTTTGGCAAAATCTTCGGCCCATATATAGCGGATTTCAGACCTTCCTTAGAGATTTTTTTCAAGAAACGGGTCGCCGGGCCGTTTAAATTTAATCCGGTTCAATTTGAGAAGAGCCAGAGACCACAACCCTCGAAGAAGCACGAAAAAAAAACATCTTCTGCCTTCTGTCAGTCTCAACATAAAATAAGCCCCAGGTCCGAAAAGTTTTACCAAGAATCCAGATTCCAGGAGGTAGAATGATATCCAAACCTCTCAATTGCAAATCTACTACCCCAATATAAAACATTTGCCGTATAGATGGTCTTTCTTGCCTAAAATACCTTGAAAAAGAAAATTCTCATTTTTTTTTTTTCACATGTTTTATGTTTCATGACATAAACCCCGGCCCATATAGCGGATTTGACACCCGAAACATTGCGGATTTGAGGCCCATTCTGGCGAAAATTTTTTCCGAACATATGGGGGAGCTTCTAGGGGCCTAGCTTGAACAGAGAGGTTCAACTTGGGAGGTTAAAATTTCCTCTTTAGTACACTGTTAACACATAATACGGGTCTAGCGGTCAAAATACTTGGGATGACACGCAAAAGGTAACCCACTATTCAAATCACCATAATCTCACTTCCTCCTGGGCTATCTGATGCACTAACAATAGAAAGCCTTCTGGGACGTTCTGATCAGCCGAAGTTCAATCACATCAACTGTTAACGTGATCGCGTTGTCTAACTGTCATCGGGGTAAGTCAGGAGCATCAAGATACTCTTGGCCAACAGGAAATATCAGTAGCCATCGACTATCCGGGAGCTTTGGACTCACAACCCCCTGCTACCTGATTAACTCCCATATGGTACGTTTTCATGTGGTGCGGCAGAATTGATAACCGTCGAGCCTAAGGCCCTGAGGTTGGGGGCGCACCCGTAGCCGGCCCGTTAGGCATAGTTTCAAAGGCCCCCGGAATGTGGAGATAGCTTCCGTCGTTCAAGCTCACATCGAACTTCTCCACACCTACCAACAAGTCTGGGACCAACACTCACCGATATGGGTGTGGGTACTTCGGCAAGGCCATCCATCACGGCTCAACATCCTTCAGCAGATCTTTCCCTCGTGTCTCCTCAAGCAACAATCAACACATCAATAATAGCCTCAAAAACAATTGGGACGTAATGAAGACGATGTCCAAACTATGCTGATCGCTATTCCTGTTTTCCTGTTTCAGTGCTCGTACTTCGTACAAATTTGAACCCAATCGGTTATAATATCGCTAAGAAAAACTCAATGCCTTGCCAGGCTAATGATAGAAAACGAGTTCACGCCAGGACCCCGAGTCAAGGCTTATCTACATGCTTCTTAGGAAGTTTCGTGTACTTTGGCGGCAGTTCAACAACATTTCCTGCGTCGAGTGTTTGCGGCAACAAGGCACGACCCGCATCTTCGTGTATCACGTAGGCCAGGGAGTGGGTCGCGACGGGCTGGTTGGAGGGTATACTGGACCAATTTGAACTGATTGTTGAAGAAGCGAGTCCCTGGGGACCCCTATGACGGGCTTTCAAGGCTTCCACGGTGTATCCTGCCCGGGAATTGGTGTTATATGGTGCTATAGGGACAGCCTGACCACGAGGTTCGGAATTGGAAGGGCTTGATGCGGGGCCCGAATTCATCCCCCAAGGAAGAGATGGCAAAGGAGGGGGAGATCGCCCAGCCTCACTAGCCTCTTGGAATGGCTGTATCTTCTGGTCGTCGGTAGGAAGTGTGTGTTCCTGACTGCGGAAGTACCGCGCAAAATAGTAGGTGCACAATACCCCCACTACCAGACCACCAACGACACTACCAACCCCAGCGCCAAGCGCCATTTTGGTTGCCGTTTTTTGAGGTCTTGAAGGTACTTAGCCAAAGGGAACACGTTCTCGAAGCAAGACTTACATCGACCCTGGGGCGAGACAATCGCTTGGACCGAACCCACCAGCGTGTAAGGGGCCATTGGACCACATTTGACCATCTGCACTTGATAGCGCGATGAAAAATGGGAATGCCCAAGACTGATGTTTCCTTAGGTGTCCAAAAACATAAATAATGTATAATTCACTAACCAAAGAAACCGTCCAGGTGATCGGGTCCATCGAGTTGGACGTTATGTTGTATGGCGGGTGTAGGCTTGGCGCAACCTTTATGCAATCTTAAGTCCAGGTTAGACCTTCATTCGGGTTTAAGGTGTTACGTACGGTAAGTATGAATGGCGGTTTTCCTGATTTTGGAGTAAGAGTTACATCGGTACACTTGAATACGTTCAGTTATAAATCGCGCTAACACGCGCCAAGAAACCTACCTGATCAATGAACCCATATTGTGACATCGGTCCACCGGGTACTGTTGCCTGAACATTGAGGGTCGCAGGTGCTGTCACGTTTTGGCAGGTCGGTCGCAGTGTGGTGGAATTCTGAACGACCGTGTACATTGCTTGACACCCACCAGTAAGTCCATTTTTATCAAACTAAGAAATTATTGAATTAAGCAAGTCAGTGACTGTTCCCACGGGCCACAACCCCTACCATGCATATTTGGTACTATACAAAGCTGTTAGACATTAATGTTATTCACTGCAAGAATCCTAACCTGAGTTCCTGGTGCAAAAGGGACGTCCCAGTCCTTTTGAAGAGGTAAATATTGAATTGACAAGAACGCTGGGAGTGGCGTACAAATGTGAGCTTGTCTCCGACAGGGATGACGAAGGGTGTGATGAAAGTTCTAATTTGTTTCTCAATTAGAAGTTCCCAGCGGCCTGTACCTGCTACTCACGATGTAAAAACTTGCATAAAGTAAGGAGCGACAGGATTGGCGCTGATATAATTCATCGTGAGCATGGTTCCACACCATCCATTTCAGTTCATGTACCCTCTCGCAGTGCTCCGGCCCCAGGTGATGTGAATGCTTTCACATTGCTCTAAAATTCTATTTAGTTCCGACAAATTTGAGAGAATCTTGCAAGCCCTACCGGTGATTGGAATGGGAACAGGTTGACCGGGTTTGTTGAAATCAAAGAAAAAACCCTAGGTAGTTTTGCAAGGAGGAGAAAGTAACGATAACATGGCACTTACTGGTTCCAAGAATGGGGTATATTCTGATATTACACTTGGAATATATAACGTCCAGACCAGCAAGACTCTTAGCTTGAAAGACATTCAAACGCACAGCGTCGGGGGTAACTGCCAATGAAAAAGAGGAAGATGAGGGTTGACGTAGATGAGAAACAAAGAGAACCTCCTGTATCTGCATTCGCTATATATGTCACAAGTTTGATGGAGAGTCTGACATATCGACATGCGATGAGAACAGGAAGTGTCGGCAGCTCCCCCAACTTTCTCCATCACGATTACCGTGGAGTGACATGTCGACATGAAGTGATACGATCAACATCGATTCCGAGCTCATGCAAATATACATAGGTAACCATCGTTTAAACGGGATGTCTTTGTTGTTGTGTGGGGAAGCGGTGCATCAGTAAGATGACAAATTTCTTGTTCGCTTTTCGGCACTTTCCGGCACTTTTCGGCTTGACAACAAGTCTGCAAGTTTCCTCTGAAAGTTTTTCCTATGTGTGGCATCACAATACAGCTCCAATACCCAAAATAGGTTTGTAGTTGGTCTTCAGGAATGTATTGAGTATGAAGTTCACCTGTAAGTTGATCCTACATATCAAAAGTCGGCCCATAGTTCTGAATTATGTTGTCACCATCTGTGATGGCAACAGTGATGGTATGTAAACACAGCGCATGTTCTGTGCTTGGAAACATGTAGGTGAAGGCTGTGGGGATATCCTGAGACCAGTCAATATGTTGTTAAGCACACTACTGGAGAAGCAATAAATTTCAAACAAATTTGCATTGAGAACTTGTTGAAATTCAGACATAGCTTTTCAGCTGTTCATTTGCACACTTTTCGGACTTGTACAAGCATGTACAAGCACAAAAAGAAATTTGTATAAATACTGATGTGCCTGGGGCCCAGAAAGAAATCAGATGACAACGGGAATAACCAATCCAGCAATTCAATTGATAAGCCTTACTTGGAAACATAACCATATTATCATCAGTCCAGTTTTTGAGGGATATCTAGGCCACGCAGTCAGTCGTTTCCAATAAAGTGTTTGATGGTAGTGGGTTGACAGGGCTTGGAAAATTGCCAGACAAATCGAAAGCATGATCAGCCGATGTTGTCATATGCATAATCTCTCATTGTTGATACTTCCAGGAATATTAGATGGAATGGTGCGAGAAAAGTATAAGAACTTAATCATTAAACACATATACATTTAAATCTATACCATATATATCTAAGACAAAGCCAAGTGCAGCACAATGTGTATTATCTTCACAAAGCAATTCCTTCCACTGTAGTCAACTCCAGGGAAAGTGTGATTTAAATGCAAGACCTTTGAGGGTTTTAACACAAAAGATTGCAACAAATGCAAGTCCAGCCTGGAAGTCTGCAGGACTTAGATCAATGGCAACTTCTAATAGTGTTAGGCCTTGACTCTTGTGAATAGCAATTGCACAAGCTTGGGTAAGTGAAAGCTGAGCCCTTGGGAGATCTTTCCCAACTTTGTCCTCCCAGCAAGCTGTGACAGGTATAATTGGGATCCAGGTAGAATCTTATCCTGTCCAGCCTGGAATTTCTGGACATGAATAGGCTAAATAAGGTTTTGTTTCTGTGACTATGGATGATTACTGACCAGAATACCCATTACAATGGACCAACACAACAGCTGGAAGGTTATGAGTCCTATTTATAGGACAAGTATTTTGTAGGCTGAAAACCAAGTAAACAAATAGACAGTTAATCAAGGCTGCATCTTGGCATCTCAATTGTTTGGCATTTTTTGTACTTATTTGTCCCTCAGCCATATTATTATTAAAAATGTCCTCTTCAAGAATCAATCCATTGCACTACAGTTATTTAGTCAAATGCAAGACATGCTCAACTGTTTTGTTATAGAGGCATTTGAAATTGGCACTTATTGTAAGGGGAGCCCCTACTTTTTCTTTAGCATGAGCAACTTTACATAAGATAGTGGGTTTGGCTGGTCAGATTAGCATGATAAAGATAAAAAAAAATTGAGTAATGGGTGTAAGTTGTTGGCCTTCTGCCCATTGTCCTTGTTGACCTCATTGTAATGAAGCCATCTGTAAAATGGGTCAATGTTAATATGCTTTGGATTAGATTGGATAGACAGATATACTGAGACCCCCTCATTGTCCACCTGCACTTTGAGGTCAACAAAGTGGTGTACCATGTTGAGGACATTGTCAGGCACGGTCTTGTCCTGCATACCAATAATGTCCTTAGGTTTCCTGTAGAATCATTATTAGCATTTATTAATATTCTTTATGAAGCCTTATAGTTTGTATTGGAATTCAAATGACTACTACAAGTATTACTATAGTAATTGTAATCTATCAATGAAGAGTGCTTACTATGAGGGGGAGGATGGGAGGCGGCCAACAGGCAATGGTGGTGGTATGAGAGCAAGAGGGAAAGCATGTGAAAGTGGCTGCCAACACATGATATAGCTTGGAATGTTCAGCCATTGGGCATCTCAGTCAACAAAGCCCTGTGATCAAATCTGGGAATGCTGACAAATATTATTTTTTATTCAGCCATTGCCAGTAATGGCCAAGAGTAGGCAGCAGGGGTCATTATAAAAACAAGCACCTTGGACTTACCAAATGGTTAATCTGCATGCTTTATGCACATGACATGTAACCTTGAGGCCTTGTATTTGACTCTCCAAAATATTGCATTTTTGTGCATCAAATAAGCAATGGTAACTATGATTAAGTAAGCAATCTGGGCAGTCTGCATGGACTTCATGAGGAGTTGTTCCAAACTGGGTCTGAGCATCCAAGTAACAGCGTGGATTTATGGACTTAGCTTTGACTTGGCTCAGATGCAGACTGCCAATTAAGCAGGGCTCCCTGCCAAACAGGGTCTGAGCTCAGACTGTAGACACCTGCATTTGTCTGTGTGGTCTGTGTGGCCCATATAGCTCAGCATAAAGTCCCTAGAGAAGCTACTGAGTTGGTTGTATATTTGGAATATACAAATATGGATCTACATTTCCAAGTTTGTTAATTTTTTCACATAGTCCATCTCTGAGAGTCTGAGTCCCCACTTTACCAGCTGACTTGTTTTTAAGGAAAATGCCTAGATATATATTGTTACCTTTTATTGGTGGATATTTGTATAGGATCTATAAACACCAACTTCTATTGGCATAACCATGGATATGGGTGAAGTTGTAAGGGGATCACTTGTTTGTCCACATCTAGCCATCAGAATCACTATTGCACAGCTTGCACAGCCTCACTGTTATATCTATTATTCTGACACACACTGCTTTAACCCCTTGACAGATAGTAGTTTACTCTGGACTAACATATCACAGATGTATTGTTACATCAGTAGAGTTACTGATATCAGATTCTGTTGTTATTTGAGACATAGGTACAATGTACTGTATATAAGGTGCCCCTTCCTCTTCATGGAAGGGCACCTTTGCAATAGACTTGGGCTGCATTCTCTACTCATAGTCAAGCCTCTAGTGCTCTATGCTCATCTCTTCCCTGCATGGTTATTCATACTGTGTATACTGCTCCCTGTCTGAGCCTCTTGGCAACATGACCCCTTACAGAAGTGCAACAAGTATTTGGCAAGCTCAAATGTGTGGTCATATTACATCTTCATGTTGTGTATCCATCAGGCCTTCCATGATATCAAGCTACTCCCTGTACCCCACAATCTAATTCTAGGATAATGCCTGACAAGTGTTCCAGAACCAAACTTATCAACAAAAAAAAGTAATATAAAGTTGAAGAGATTCTGGATAGCTAGTTCTATTGCAACAACCTGGTTCTAGAAATATAAAGAAAAGTTAATCAAAAAAAACCATAAGGACTCGTATCTGCCAGTAATGGCCCTCTACCTCAAGTTCTAGATCTACAATGGAAAACCTTAGCTCATTATCTTCAAGAGTGGGGATTTGTGAAAAAAAGCCACCTGCAAGGTGGCTGTAATAAGCGTCATTGTCATTGTTATTGTTGTTGTTGTCCCCCTTATCCTCATCATCATCCTTCTCCTCACACATTGCCCATGATTGTCGCATAATTCCATAGATGAAGTCATCGAATTCTTCATTGTGGTCATGAACATTGGTGAGGGATGCTGATGACCATCTGTTATTGTTGTTGTCTTCATCATCAATGAAGTTGTCTAGGACATTAGACAACATTAAAGACATTGACAACATTTCTAATGTGCATAAGTACTCACCAAGGCCCTGCTCCTCATTGCTTAGCTCCCCCTCCTCGTTGTTGACTTGGGCTTTGAGATTGATGAAGCTGCGCACCATGTTCAGAACATCACCAGGCATGGTCTTGTCCTTCATACTAGTAACATCTGTAGGTTTCCTATAAGATTTTATTATTAGCTTTGTTAACTTAAAATGATTCCTTATTACAATTCTATTGGGCTTGTAAAGTACTAATACAAAGTCTATATACTACCTGATAGTCTAGTAATATCATATACTTATGATGAGGAGGGAGGGCAGGGGCCAATGGGCAATGGTGGTGGTAATGAGACAAGAGAGAAAGCGTGCGAAAGCAGGTGGCCAGCACATGATACAGCTTGGAAAGTTCAGCCATTGGGCATCTCGGTCATGTGCTGCTTCACGTGTAGCCTTCACGTGCAGAAGTCTGGGCCCTTCGGCATCTCAGCCATGGTTGATGACCAAGATGCCCGACAGCTGAACTTTCCAAGCCGTATCATGTGCTGGCCACCCACTTTTGCACACTTTCTCTCTTGTTCCATTACCACCACCATCGTTTCCTCCCGCCCTCCCACCCTTCCTCCCGCCATCCCCATCTAAAACCTCCAGTAAGTAAATATCATTATAGTATAATAGTATAGTTATATAAAAATGTAACACTACATACAAACCATGGAGAATATAATGCATGATAATATATTTTGAGTCAAGATCAAGCTAATATATCAAAAATATAGGAAACATAGGATTGTTGCTGCAGGCCCATCATATGACACTCCACATTTTTTGAGGTTTGGGGACTGTGTGGGGGGATATTCTACCAACACAGCATGCACGTAGGCTCCACAGTAGTGTCAGGATTGGGGTACACATGGGGGACATATGTTTTTGTGCTGTCAAGTGTGTACATGGTTATTTTTATCAGTCTTAATTTATATCTATGAACTCTTAGGGAAATGTACAATATGAGTAATAAAACGACACTCTGTGCATGTGGCTGCCACAAAATGGTCACCAGTAGGACCAAGAATTGCCACTTGAAAGGGAAAGGGAAATTGTTACTTATGTCAACAATTGCAGCACAAAATCAATCCCTCATCCAGAGCTTCAATAATGAATTATTTCAGCCTAAGCCAAAGATTCCGTCTCTTGTCCCCCCCAAGAAAGGGGCTACCCAATACCCTGCACCCCCCTGATGGGCACAGAAAAAGAAAGCACCTAGTTCAATGGCAGGCAAATATCCTCAAAACAACCTCATAGATCATCAAACAAGTGGGGCAGGACCTTCAGGTATTCATGATCATTCCCCTGAACCACCCATATTACTTCCTTTGCCACCACTTGAGGACCAGGGGGATGAATACAGCTTGTCCAACCCATGCCATTTCCACCACATTGCAGAACACATCAACCAGTTCAGTCAGCAATGGTGGGGGGGTGATGTAAACCACCACTTTACTGCCAATGAGGACAATGAGGACAGGGATGATGAAGATTCGGAGGATGGGGGTTATGATAGCCTCGACAAAGCTTCTGAGGAAGACAGTGATGGCTTGGAAATGCCAATTACAGAGGCTGGCCAGGAAGGGGGTCTCAGTATGGGATATTCTTGGAAAGGGATTTCTAAAGGAATCATCACAAATAGGCATGTTATCACTCAACGCTTTGATATATACCCTTTTTATTCTTTGTATCATAGACCAGATGTTGGGAGAGAGTGATATGGAGCTCATCTGCTTTTTTGCCTTGAAAATTGATGAAGGTCTAACAGATAGGGCCTTTCAAAAAATATGTTACATAACCTCCATGGAATCGATGAAAACAATACAGAAACATATCCAGTTTCTCTCTGGTTTTCAGCCTGTGTACTATGACTGCTGTTGTTCCTCCTGCATTTGTTACACTGGTCCCTACAAAACTCTCACCCAATGTCCAAAATGCTCTTCTGACTGCTATAAGGCTGATGGGAAAACACCCCACTCATATCTAGAGTATCTGCCTATTATTCCCTGCCTCTGTGCCATGGCTGCCAATAATCCTTATGCTCAAAAAATGCAATATTGTTCAAAACAGACACGACCCAAGGAAGATAATGGATATCTTTGATGGCACACACTACCTATCACTTCAGGAGACTTACATCAAAATTAGTGATGAAGAGCTGCCAGAGTGGTTTTTCTCTGATCCTCATGATATTGCACTTGGATTATCTACTGATGGCTTCAGTCCATTTAAGCACCACACAAAGACAGCATGGCCAATAGTCATGTTTAATTATAACCTCCCTCCTGAGGAACATTTTCTCAAGGACAACATAATTCATCTAGGGACTATTCCAGGGCCCAAAAAGCCTGATAATGCAGATTCATTTTTTTGGCCTGTAATTCAGGAGCTTCTGCAGCTCAAGATTGGGGTTTCAGCCTTCAATGGAATCAGCAAAGAAACCTTCCTTCATGCTCACCTTATTGTCATTTTTGGTGACATACCTGCAATTTCGATCTCATGCACATGAAAGGTCATAATGCAATTTGCCCATGTCGGATGTGTACAATCAAAGGAATTTGTGTTCCTTTTTCACAAATTACAACACATTATGTTCCATTGCAATGCACTGGCTTTCCAGGACATCAGGAACAATACAATGCATCTGAACTTCCACTACAAAATCATGTGACATTCATGCAACAAGCCAAGGAAATTCAATATGCCCCAAGCAATGCAGAATCTGACCATCTTGCTACCAAATATGGTATCAAAGGTGTTCCATTATTCAGTGCTTTAAGCTCCTTATCTTTCCCAATCTCATTTCCTTATGACTTCATGCACCTTATCTGGTCCAATCTCATCCCAAATTTGGTTCATCTGTGGACTGGAAAATTCAAGGACCTTTGCCATGATAATACAGGCTATGTGTTGGCACCAACAGTATGGGAAGCTATTGGTAAGGCCACAGAAAATGCTGGAGATACAATTCCTGCAGCATTTGGGTCAAGAGTTCCAAATATTGCATCTGAAAAGGCACAGATGATAGCTGAAACATATTCAATTTGGACTTTATATATTGCACCAACTCTTCTCAAAGGCTGATTTACAAATCCACAATACTATAAACACTTCATTAAATTGGTTAGGCTATTGAACCTTTGTCTTCAATTTGAAATCACTCAAGATCAAGTTGATGAACTTGAAATGGGTTTCAACAGCTGGGTTGAGAAGTATGAAGAGTAAGTATTTGTAATAGTCAAAGTATTGAACACTATCTAATAATTTTACAGATTATACTATAACCATGATCCAGTTCATGTGTCTACATGCCTCCTGACTATCCATGCTCTTCTACACATTGCACCAACTATCAGGGTAATTGGACCAGTCTGGGCATATTGGGCATTCCCAATGGAACATTATTGTGGTGACCTTCTCTGCCATATTAAAAGTCGAAGATTCCCTTATCCCAATATCAACAAATATGTCACCTCCTGTGCACACTTAACACAAATCACACTCCTTTATAACTTACATGGAAAGTTGGACCTTTTACCTCCTAGGCCCAATGAAAATAAAGACAGCTTTCCCCTATGTATGTTTCTTCATTACAAGCCACAGGTTATATTACTTATTATATTATTTTAGACCCATTACATGTTTTTACTCCACCCAAAGGATCTATAACTCTCCCTATTTCCCTTTGGAAAGTACTCACAGCAACACTAGCCACTCATTTTAGTAAGCCTGCATCACTCATCTGGAAGCTCATACCTCAGAGACACTGAGTTCACCCAATATGGGCAGATGTGTCACCTTGAGGGAGGTGATACAATACAAGCATGTAAAATTGTGTCACTCAAATCTGACAGCCATGATATGTCATATGTGCAGGTAGGTTTTTAATATAAATTTTCATGCACATTGTTCATATATCTGAGCTTTTAGTACCAACTTGAAGTTGATAAATTTGCTCATCAAAGGCATTGAACCCCAGTGTTTGAGCTTCAAGACTTCTTTGGACAAGTTCTCTGCTTCCTTGTTGTCCAGGTTCCTGCATAATGTAGATTGATATATATATAAGTATTTATCCCATACACTACATATTATACATTCCTTCATCTACAAACATCTTTTCTACCCTAAATAATCATTGTTTCCTTTTTTAATGTTGAAGTTGAGGCACCTGAAATATATTTATATAGGATGGATATGTTTGTGTTAACTCATTACTATGGTTTACTTGGTTTCTTCTATAGACAATGTTTAAGCCAATTTTTTCAGGTTGATTGCTGCATAGCTCTCAAGGCAAGGTAGTGCCTATGCAGGACAGCTCTATTGATACACAAAGCATAATGATTTTTGGAGTAACATAATGGAGCTGCTCTAAACTTTGTGAAATGACCTACAAAGGCCTCCTTTCCCCCCCACCCCCAGAACTCACCCTTGTATGGGATGAAATTCACCCCTTTTATTAGATGAAAATCATGCCATATATATCCCCTTGTATGGAATGAAATTCACCCCTTTTATTAGATGAAAATCATCCCATATATCCCCTTGTATGGAATGAAATTCACCCCTTTTATTAGATGAAAATTATCCCATATAATTCACCCCTTATGGGATGAAATTCATTCTATTAATAGATGGTATTTTAAGAGTACAATTTCACCCTCTTAAAGGATGAAATATGTGGGATGAAATTTCATCCTATTTTCATACCCCTTAATTTCATCCACTAAACTTAGGAAAAACCCTTTTCATCCATTAAGTGGGGGAAAAACCACCCCCACCAGGTGCACAGTGTGTAAGGGTGTTGTGATACTCACTAATATGGCCATTGCGGCCAATTTCCTTTGTACAGCATGTATGGTGTGAGTGGTATGCTCTGCAGAACTGAGCCACAGAGTGAGGGAGCCTGAATCAAATATGGTAGTAGTTGTTGCTAGCATTGGTTCAAGTGTTTGGTTATTATGGTGAAATAGGGTTTGTTGAGGGGCTGGGGGAATGCAACAGCTTATAAACAGTGAGCAGCTGAAATTCAAATGTGAAAATTGGAGATGAAAACAAATGAATGAGCTAAAATGCAGAGAGGAAAATTGTGAGGTGGTGGGATGCTGTAATGAGGTGCAACAACCCCTGTGTCATTGCCTCAACAGACATGATGTAAAAAGGTACAGATCTTTCTCTATATTTGGAGTCTGTGTTTATAAATAGATAAGATTGTAGTAGTTAAGTTGTTACTAGTGGTACATCCCCCTTCTACAAGGCTGCAAGTTCAAATATTCTTGGTAGTAAGATTCTATTACAACAAATTTTCCCAGCAGCCTGCCACATGGACATACAGACATATGGCACACAGCCAACAGCACATGTCCAATGGACAGATGGCTGACAAACATATGGCAGGCAACTATCTGTACTCATAATCTATGATTTTGTACTAATAAAGTGTGTTGTAATGACACATACCAGGGATAATGAAGGATTATGTAAGAGAACCCAATACAATAATCATAGCAAGACCACTCAGTTTCCTCAAGACAGAAGGAAACCAGATAATAAGTATAATCATCATTACAAGTCTATTCATTGAGCTGGGTGCCTTTACATGTCAATGGACATAATAGTAACAAGATGACCTCATGCCTAAGGAACATCCCAGGCAAGAGTTGTATATATTGTGAAGACTATCTAAGAACCAGATCACCACCAAGAGTGTAGAGAAAATATAGCTAAAGCTTGGTCTATACAATGTGACACATGATGAAATGTTCTCAAGAAGGACTGTAGAAAGAAGGGAATATGGACTCATAACAGGCCCACATTTGTGCCAAGGTTACAGACAGACTTGGGACAGTCCCTAATAATCAAGAGGATACCAGAACCCAATCAGATCACAGAAGGACTGGACATCCTTACACTCTGAGGGAATTAGCCAATGTATATTGAGAGAGAAGTGATTGAGAGATCAGCATGCCAAGCCCTGACAAAAGAGCAACCAAGAATAGGAGTACTCCTTCTCCCATGCACCTGTCCACCAACAAAGATAAGACCCAGGCTTCCAAGATGTTTCATACATACCCTGTTCCCCACTATACCCTAAGCCCTATGGCTTTTACTACTACCACTTACCAATTGTTACAGTATTTGTCACTCTCCTTTACAAAAGTGGGCCATCTTGGCTCATCCCTTCATTACATATACCTCATAGACACAATTCATTAAAAGAGAATTGGAGCCCTGTTGAATTGCCCATTTGTCAATACAACCAAACAATTGTAGTGACATTAGAGAAAAGCATGCTTCTGAGTCAAGGTCCTCTAAAGAAAGTAAATCTATCTAAAGACTTGTTCTTGGGATAGTGTTGGTGCCCAGTCTGAACCTGAGACCAATTATTGTTACCTTGTCAAAGGCCTTGGTGTTGAGGATACCTAGTACTGTGAGACCTGCCTTTCCATAGAAATCTATCTAGAGTTCAAGACTCTGGGGTAGTGCCGTTGCTTGGTCTGGAGCCCAAGGTCAAATATTGCCTTAGTCTGAGAAATTGAGTCAGGGACTTAATATCACAAGACCCTTTACAAGGAAATCATTACAAGTCTTTTGACTTTGTTATACATACATCTACCAGAAAATGCTCTTGAAGCACTGGTGTTGGAAAAGGAAGATGGAGAGGATTGGTGTCTAGTGATAGTGACTGGGGTTAGTTTAAATATTTATGTTAACAATGAGACTCACACTACTCTAGGAAAATGAAATTCTGGGGCAGCTCAGTGTTATTTGCTTTGATGGACCAACAACTTGGAGACTGATCTGCAAAAATGACCAACAGCATGAAGAAATTGTCTTCACTATTTGCAGCATAATATGCCAAAAATCTTGCCACCCGTCCTTGATCACCCACAGTATGTAAAATAGTTGCAAAGAGATCTGAGTTTCATACTGACTTAAATTCAGGACAGCTTCGCATACATGCTACCTGTGACAAAGTGTTATGTTGACTGGCCTTGGATCCCCAACTTTTGAAAATGTTATGTCAGGAGTACATGCACTTTACACTTTGTTTGAAAGGAATTTCATTGAAGGAAGGTTGCATGCTTGGGGGACATCACCTGATGCATCAGTAACAGAAACAGAAGATAAAAAGTTAGATATGTCAAACCAGTATCTGACCTCCTTGCATGGAATCTTAGAGCAATTGGCAGCATTGGGAAATGTTCACAGTGAGGATAATGAGGATCTATACTTTGTTAGTAAGGTCATTGCCAATGGGAAGTGAAAGTGAGTTTTGCATGAACATTCTGGCTCACACAAGCTGAGTGCCATTTTTAATAGCTTCAAGCCAGCACCCCTGCAAATGTTTAGGATTGGAGACATCACTGAGACCCAAGTATCTTTTTTTTTTTTTTTTTTTTTTTTTGGTTCATACATATAATAATGTTAAGTGCATGTGGGTTTGACCCAGCTACATGCAGGCATAAACACCTATTACCACTAAGTAATCTGTAATGGGCCATCAGGGTGGAGCTGTACTCTAAGTTGCTCTCCAGGTCATATTACAGGTCTAGACTGAGGATACCTGCAGTCCAACAGTATTGTACTGTACCATGTCTGAACCTCCCAACACCTTAAAGGTTTGCCTTTGCTTGTCAGGGCATGGTCCCCTCCCTTCATGTTGGTAGCCCATTCCACTCCCCCCCTGGTATTTTCAGGTCGCCCTGGAAACCCATTACTCCCCCCCAGTGTTGAAGATAAATGTCCAATCTAAATGAACAACCCATACCTCACACCTGCTCCCCCTCTCCTGAGTCCCCCTATTACTTGCCCCCCTGTTCCACACCGCTCTCCCAAAGCAATGACTCCCCTCAAAAATGAGGCTGCCAAATCCCACCATTGGACAATAACCTGGCATTCTCCCCAAGAGGTGTGCTCTGTGCAGGGACAGTAGCTGATCGGGGGCCAGACCCCTTCCTCCTTTTGTATTTGGCTGTAGTGGTTAAGCAAGTACGAAAAAATCGTTGAAAATGTTGGCGGTGATGCTCCCTAAGGATCTGCGCAAAGCAGAGTACAAGAGTTGTGGTGTCCTCGTGTGGCCTGGTAGTTGATAAGGTGGATGTGAACAGATTAGTGAAGCCCCCAGTACAGGCAAGATGAGATGACCCTGCAGATAGTCAGGATCAGCTCTGATAAGTTAAAAATTTGGATATGGTGTAAAAGGATAGTGGCCCAGGCCAAAAGAGTGGTCTGATGAAAGGCAATCTCAATTAGGGATGAGGTGTTAGGTAGTTTAGGGACGACCTAGTGCAGGAGGGACAAATTCCCACAGTTGGATGGTGGTGGTAAAAGATCAAGAAGCATCGTGAGACCCAAGTATCACTTGTGGCAGTACCCCTGAAGAAAGTAAGTTCAAGATGATGGCAGTACTCCAGTCCATTGCCTTACTGGATTCCAGGTTAATGGAGGTACAACAATTTAACATATGTCACTAAAGTTCAGATTATGAAATAAGTTTGAATGCTGCAGGATGCAAAGGCAAAGATGTGTGCAGACATATGACCAGAAACTTATGCAAAGGAGACCTTAAAGCATCACATTGGGTATGAGGATTGTGGTGGCAGCAGGAGTGGGAATATGGCAATTGATGGCTAGGCAAACATACATTAGCTATAGTCAAGTCTACTTGGCCTTTGTCTTGACCAAACAATTATGCTTGAGTCAAGTGTACATGGCCTTCAAGTTTGTCCTATTACTGCCTACCACCTAAACAAGCATGAACAAATCATATGGGCCAGTGACTGGGGTTGCAGGATATTGAATCTCAGATGCAGCAATCACTGCAACAACAGAGTGACCATGAAAATATCTGACTGTATCAGGTTTGATAAGACTGGTTCTTAATACTTCGAACTCAGAACACCACATTGTATACACCCACTAGACTGTATGGTACACTACATTGTAGCTTACCTACCTGTAAGAACGGCATTTGCTTGGCAACATCTTAGCATTTGAAGGTTGATAATTCTCAATAGAAATCCTTCCTGATACAAATGGTGCACTGTAATGATTGCAACATACTGTACTATTTCAATCAATTCGGCAGTCACAGGTCACAGCCCTCTTGAATTGGGTGAAATGTCACAGAGATCACAGGTCGCACCACTGGTGCCGAAATCCCTGACTTATTGGTCACACTTGTAAATCCCAGTGTTCATAGGAGAGA
Source organism: Collybia mongolica (assembly GCA_013420905.1). Taxonomy (NCBI): domain Eukaryota; kingdom Fungi; phylum Basidiomycota; class Agaricomycetes; order Agaricales; family Clitocybaceae; genus Collybia; species Collybia mongolica. The sequence continues at coordinate 4,292,529 of JAAXNY010000004.1, forward strand.
AATACAAAAAATCGGCTACAGATGCTTTCTAAGGCCTTGTGCTTTCATACGTTGCTTTTCACCACAAACTGATGTATCCCACTTGCAATTCATCTCTTGATACTACAGCTTTACATGCCCTCAAAGTTTAAAGTTTTCGAGACTGCTGAAAAAAAAACCTTGGTCACAGGTCACAATATGGTCCTGACGAAATGTTAGGTTCGGCAGGTAGGTCACAGGTCACACCACCTGCCGAATTGATTGAACTTGAAATCATGACTGGCAGATCACTCAGTTGCTCGTCGATTCACTATCAGTCATAGCTCGGAAAAATGCCAATTTGCCAGTGGGTCATCCAACTCCCAACATCAGCGTCATGATCGATTGCTCAGTACTCAGTGATCATCCACTTCTCCTCCTATACCCCTATTCACGAAGGGCTTCGCTTTCGGGATTCGACTGGGTTCGATCGTATAGGAGCCATAACGTCATTCACTACTCTGGATCTATAAAGGCGGGGCCAAAATACCAGAAATCCAGAACTACTTCACCCTGAAATTCAACCGTACACAAGATCCATCATACAATTTAGTCGTTATCCTTCTGTGACGCCACAGTCATTGTCACAAATTGCAATGGCCGAATATGTCACCCTGACATCGAACTCCTCTACTTCTTCTCTCTCCTCTACCCTACCTAATCCATTAGCCAGCAGGGATTCTCCCCCTCCACCTCGTACCCTCCGTGAACGTTGTGGTGTCACATTCTTCATATCTTTCGCACCGCCGAATCTCGGTGGCCTTCCCAAGGGACACCTAGAACCCCTGGCGAACAATCTTCCCCGCAGACGGAAAAGAGTGGTGTTTGAACCTGTCATAGTGTATGATAATGTGAAAGAATTTGAATTTTTTTAAGTACCTTAGCACTCAAGTCAGTGCGAAATTCTTGTGTTCTATTTATACCTTTCCAAATATATACCATAGTTTGCGAGCAAGAATTTGCTCATCGAGGCTTGTTATCGGGGATATTCTCCACTAGCTTCGTTCACTATATAAATTATGTACATAATAAGAAGCGATATGAAAAAGCCAATTACGAAAAGCACGCAGTACGTGAGGTTGTGCAATTTTGAATAGCAGTGGATGGGCAGTTCGGGAGGTAAGGAAAGGAAAAAATCGCTATCTAATAACTAATCAATTTGTCCTAAAATTTTCAGCATGGACGAGGACTCGTTTCGGGTGCAATGCAACTGCAAGCAGTTCCGTTAATTTGATCGCAGAAATGTCCAGATCTGGAGAAGGGTAGGCTATAGAAAGGGGCAATATGTTGTACAGATGATAACCAGGAAAGAGCAATAGACCTTATTGATATGAACGAAGCAGGTTTAAAAAGAAAAAAGAGTAGAAAAAAACTTTTCTATTCGTCATCAACCCTCTCCGCCCTCCAAACTTCCACATCTCTCTGCCCCGCGAAATATATAATCCAAATCATCGGTGCTCTCAGTCTGTCCTCCGTCGGTAGACGACGCGAGGGAGTAGTCACTAGTTGGCGGTGGAGACTCTGACAGGTTTCCTTCAGCAACAGTAGAGACTTTTGCTTTCTTATTTTGCTTGCCCCCACTTTTAACACAGGCTTCCTCCAGCTCTTCCGAGCTCCTTTTCTTGTGATTATTGTTACACGGCGGGTTGACCAAGTTTCTGATAAGGGGATCGTCCTTGTCGAATCGTGCGCGTTTCGGTGGTGTTCCGCCCCTTTGAGCCACCAGAGATACATTGTCATCATCATCTTCAGCCTCGATCTCGTGAGAAGAACGTTTCCGCCCATTCCAATAGAGGAGCTTCATGTCTGGCCCTAACCGATCGCGCAAAGCTTCCAAAGACGGTGAGAGGGGCTCAGTTACCTCCTCCACGCTATCTTCTTCCTCTTCCTCCTCGTAAGCCTCCTCAAGCTCATCCTCCCCTTCCCCATCAACGTCAACCACCTCATCAAGCCTGATCGTGGCTGGCTGGGGATCTATGTCGGCGGCTGGTCGGGGGACTTGTGACGGCACTACTACGGGCGGAGGAGGGTTCGCGGCGTTCGCCTTCGCAGCAGCGCGCTCGCATATCGAACATCTGCAGTGATATAGGGGTGTACAGGCCTCCCGCCATACCTTTGATGAGAATAAAGTATTAGCCTTCAGGATGTAGAGTAATAAGGCATTGAACACGTACCATTTTGAATGCTTCAACACTGTAATGTGGCATATGTGCTGCTGTTACGGGAACATAGGGAATAGGCCACAAAAGTTTTGGTGGATCAAGTACAGGCCCAACGGCAATGATTGGGACCTTCGCTGTTATTGTCAACTCCAAAGATTCTTCCTCTTCTCTTGCGTCGTCCCCCTTCCCACTGTCTTCGAGCGGAATAGGGGGTGGAGAAGGGGTAGTCTGGAGTGTCGTTGTTGAGAGGACCGGGCTTGTCCCGTTTGATGATCTGCTCCCGCTCGACGTTGATGAGTCATCGCTGCTGCTACCATTTTCCCTCGCCCTATTTTCCCTCTCACGTCCATCGTTCCTTCTCCTCTCAGCCCAATCAACACCATCAAACCATACCCCTTCTTCCTCTCTGAGTTCTCTCAGAACATCCTCCAGATCCATTCGTGCCGCTCGGATTGCTGGGTCTTCCACCCTGCCATCAATGGGGCTTGGTATCGAACACTCAATTACAACCTTGCGAACAATATTCCGCATAGCAGGCATGAGGACAACACGCATCTGTCGCTGGTGGGCGAGATATGCTTGTTCACAAAGCGAAAAAGTAGGTGGATGCCCTGCCTCAGAGGTTGACTGCTTTGGGTGGTCTTCATCTTCGTCACTGTCGACCAAAGGTGATGATGCCTCCGATGGTGGAGATTCCCGTGCCCACGGGCAAGGATGCACGGCACGCACGGCCATCGGCCGACCTGGAAGAGCATTGTTGTACCATGAGTCAGCAGGGCTGCACCAGTAACCATCCAATATGCGGGCACGGGCCCAATCGCCCAGGGCGATATCACGGATTCCATTTTCCTCTGACATTTGCATCAGCTCAAGTTCCTCTTCATCTTCCTCATCCTCGTCTATCTCCTCTTCTTCCTCTGCGTGGCTTCCGTCATAACCCACTCGCCCATTATTGAATTTGGCGGCAGCGACAGCTTGCATCACGTATTCTGCTAGCCTGGTATGCTTCCTTAGCCACCACTTCTCTCGAGCGAGGGTGACGACATCATTGATGGAACCTTCTGCCATGTCGATAAAGCCATCAACAGACTGTCGCGTCTCCCAGTCATCGCTAAACATCCTCGGGCCGCCAATTGCCTCCCTGTCCTCTGGATTGCTACACATCCGCTTCCATAGCCATTCGCTTCTGCAGCTCCGGCATGTTGCATCCACACCGGGCCAGGTTTCTTCATCTTCGTTTTCAAGGCAGGCTACATTCGCGTCGCCTGCCATTTCGGTAGCAAGAAGTGCCGGTGCCCGCATGGAATTGTCGAAGATGGGCTGTTCACGCAAACATAAACCACAGAATGCAATTCTTCGGCGGTCGTGGTCGCGGCAGAGTTGTATGGTTTTCAACCATGGTGTGACGAGGTAACGCTTTCCATATGTCAGCCCAGCACTTGTTGTTGGGCGGTTTATTCGACAGACAATGCAGCTGCAACTGGTAATGTTGCGAAAATGTCGGTGGGGGCTGAGGCGTGTGGGAAGTACGGGGGCGGAAGAGGAATTGAGTGCTGCTCCTTTTGGATGCACGATGGCGTAGTGGGCCAGAACATCACCGGGGTCTATGAGGGCTATTGCTTGCTGCCAAAATAGATGCGTTTCAACTGTTGTTGAATGAGCAAAGTCAGAAATGTGTCGTACGGCTGCATGCACGAGCGTAATCGAACGATAATCAACTCACGAGCTTGACACCACTGAGGACATATTGACATGAATTGTCTCTCAAGTTCATTCGCATCGCGCAAGGCTGTGTATACCATTCTCTGGTGCCAGTTATCGCGCGTCTCCCATGAGTGTGGGCAGTAGCTGGTCGCTGAGAGGTCCCAAAGATAGAATGTTGCGATTTGCCTGTAAATGCAATCGCTCAGCCAAGTTCACGCGTGTGGCGTTGGCTCTCATAAAACAACATAAACTCGCCTGATAAGCTCCTCAGGCAGCTGCGGCCACGATCTATGCGTAACTTTTCCCTTGTAGACGGCTATTGCGCTGCTCACTGTCGCTATCGTCGACGACATTGTCTTCAGCGCCGGGCGCGGTGGTCAGTGCGCAGATTTTCGGTTGTGACGCAGTTGGAGATTGGCTCACAGCATTTCTCATCAATCAGTTCTCACGCACGGACCTCCTTTTTTTCCCATTGTCTCCCCAAAACAGACTCATGGCCCATGGGAGCAGAGATGTTCAAGAAATCAGCTGAGAATCAACCAGACTTTGATAACTCAAATATCCAATAAAAAGTTGTTCCGTGCTGTTGACGTTCAATCACAATTCATTATTATTATCGCCATCCGAGCCATCATCAGTCTTGACTACAAGTCGCGACATTAAAATAATATCTCATCTCTTCTATTTTACCCGCCGTCAATCAAGAGTCCCAATTCTCATGGTAAGTGTACTAGCGAATTTAAATCGAAAAGCGCGAAGTTCTGATAGTTATTACTATTCATGTATAACAATGCTTCACAGCATCAACCAAGAATCACTGGGGATTACTGGTGCCAATGCAGAAAGCCCACATTGTCCAATACGTAAAATAAAACGTCTCTTTTCTTTTTGGAGGGCATTCATCATCAAGCTGCGACCCCACAGAAACTTAACGAATCGTTCACCCTACGCTATTTTAAGAACTGGAAGGGAACGTACAGCCATATTAATAGCGATGACCCATCTACACCCGCTAAGGGACAGTGTGAACGCCGCACTACCAACCCGATGGTGCGAGGGGAACTCCGTCTTCCTAATTGAGGGGAAATATTCACATAGGCTTGTTCGTTGATAAACGAGTTTTACTTGGGGATGGCTGGGCTTATATGATTTACATATATCTGAATCGCTCCCATACCATAATCAACCATCAATTATAGCTGCCCATGATTCGAGCCACTACCACAAGTATACAAATTCGTTTTGGATATCTGCGCCTATGTCCGCCCAACACAACACAATCAATCACATCATTATGAACCCAAGCCTCACATTCACCTCATGTACCTTAGCTAGGAGTCGTGGTAATACATCTACTATATCGTTATTCAAACACGTTCACTCCGTCTCATCTGCTGCAACTCAGGTAATGTGATATGGCACAGCTCGACTCACGAATCGGGAATTGTTGCACGCCCATACGTTAAGTGTTCCGTGTCGATCTCAAAATCCTGGAGGGGATACGTCGATGGTCCATCGGAATGTCTCCTCAATAGGTGGCTCATGTTCAGGATCAGGCGACAGCCCTATACCACAGGAAAAGTCAATTCAGTGGCCCCTATCCTGGGAAGTATGGGAACATACCGCAAATCCAGGGATAGCAATGATCCACCTACACCAGAATTAGTTTAGAAAGAGGCAGGAGCAAGAATTAACGAACGAGTACGCGATGCTCGACAACGGCCCAGGTAACACTGCGATACAGGCAGTGTTGATTGTCAGAATCACTAATAAAACAGATCAGATCTGTCATAGTGGTCGATAAAATGGAAAACGAACCCAAGGGGAGCGCGAAGGCCCAGATCCCATCCTGCAAGAACCGAAATACGAGAGGTTGCCGTGCCCAACCGTCACGAATAGCCTCGTAGAATTTGACCATTGTAAGGACGAAGAGAATAAATTCAACGACGACTGGCAGAAGTCTAGTATATGGAATAATGTCAATGCAATAAAATGACGATACGAACATGGTACGAACGCACAGACAAGGGACCGCAAAATTTGCAGGAAAGCGGGTGACTAGGCAATGGAGCCCAAACTCAAATTCGGGCATCGCAATGGAGAACATTACAGTTATCGAGATGAATTCTCCAACGTACAGGGCGCGAAGGAGGAATTGAAGGCGCTTTTCCCTCTGATAAAGCGCCTCGACTAGGGAAGCAGGTTATTCTTGAACCCTCCGGACCCCCGTTTTAAGAATACAATCCGTACCTCTCAGTAGAAGGATGGCCTGAACAGCCATAGTTAACACTTGACTGGCGGCACCCTGAAATCCGTTAATCCAGAGACAATCTCGTATAGAGACTGGTTCCAACGGGTCAGCTGAAGAAGGTTGGAGAGAGATTATGACAGGAATTCTGTCAGTAGAGATCAGTCACAGAAAACCCTGAAATTCACGACATACATCTGTGCTCCAACAGAGAGCAGCCGAATAAATATATACAAAGACTTCAAATTCGACCATGGTCGCCTATAACTCAGTGTCAATTCCGGCCGGGCGACTGTCGGCGGGACAAAATAACTCACGTCCAGATTTGCGCCGCCTGGACAGAAAACCTCAGTCCAGTTTTCAAAGGTAATGCTGGGAATAAGAAACGCACCTCTTCTTTAGTTGTTGAAATCCAATCACACAACGTAAACGTCATTGCCACGACTGTGGGAGGACATTTTCAGTGTACGATGAGTACAGTAGAAAAAAATAAGAAAAGGCCTTACTACCACTATAATTGCATACCCTGTTCCCGCGCACAAGGCTCTCAAGAGAATGCATGGTATAAGTACAATCAAAGAGACAACGATAGTTTGCTGCCTAGATTATCCCCTCCGAGTTTGCCTGATGCCACGGATGAAGGGTGTCTTCTGTCTGGTGGGTGTACAGAAACCAATATCCTTTTCTCGAGACCCGAGAGAATGAGAAAGGTACTCAGATAGATTTACCTCGAGGAAATGGACAGGATGACAAGCAAAAGGAGTAACCGTCGAGGGCATTTTTTTGACAATTCCTTAGATATAGGCGCAATCTTGATTTGCTTCTCCTGGAGGTAATCTGTGCCTGACCCAAGAAAAGATGGTGCAGTTTTGCAATAGGTTCGGAGCGAGCTGCCGGCTATGCTGAAACAGTTGAATGATTTGGCGTTAGAAGCCTGTGGAGACAAATGGAAAGATGAGAAGTACAATTCTGGAGGAGACAGCTCTCGTTAAGTTCTAGCGCAAACACATACAGGGGAATAGAATAGCTTGTTGATAGATCGAAACATTTGGCATGTCGGACTAATCAAGTTGGGAACATTCTCGAAATCGTATTTGCCGGAACATAATCAAGAATGCCGACGCCAATGAGGAACAATGATGGGACATCCACAAATATTTTACTAACCCAGTGAATGATTTTGATTTGTCGGCAACGCCATTCCACTGGCTGGAATTTGGAAACAAAATTGGCAGCCGAATCCTCTACGAGTCTACACAGCGAGCACGACAAACAGTTTTGGATAGCACGTAGAATGAACATATCAAGGAAAGCAGGCAACGGTCAGCAAGTCCAACTACCACAGCGTGGAAAGATCTATAAATGTGGTGAGTGTTACGGAATAGTAGATATTTGTGGAGGTCGATGGTACCTCGGGAAATATGGGCAAGACTGTATTCCAATTGGCGCAAGAGCGATCAGCAACGAAGTGATCCCCAGGATCAGCACCCGTCGTTGATTTTCCCAAAATCGCTAATGAGGTGGCATCCCCTGGGTCGAAACGTTTCCAGCCGGGAATGCGAGGCCCAGCTTGGGGATCTGATTTTATCAAGGGGCTCGAGTCGCGTTTGACACGGGAAGTAATGACCACATACCTTTGATGAAATTAGTCCAAGCTGTGACCATGATATCTGATATCTTGATCTGTTCGGGAGTAGCTGCAATGAAGGGCGGTGAGAGGACAATGGTCCTCCATTGACCCATAACAAATCGGATGTCAGATCCATGGAAGGCACCAATCCGCATACCCCTCGAGTTCAGATTATTGGCGATGTGGTCGAAGCGGTATCGCCAGACAGGCAATTTAAGCGCAGTAGTGCGCTGGATAGCTAGATTACTCGCCAGGCACAACATGTGGGCGTCGCGCCACATACCCGCAGAGGCGTTATAAGCTGTCGGGAAATCAGCCGAAGGGACAGGGTAGTCCTTTTAAAGTTCCGTTATATTGGCAAATGGGAAATTGAGGTTGTTGCTTTTGCTGTAGTTTGGATCAGTATCATGACATGTTCGTTTCATACGATCCTACCTGTACTCCACTATATCAGAAAGATATGCGGTATGTTCTCCTTCGACAATGAGAGTGCCTTCATCCTAAACGCCCAGAGATCAGAATAGAATAAGAAGCATAAGCTAGGCTCACCTTGTTTGTCCCTATTAATAGTGGTATTCTCGCTGTGTGACGTCTTCTAGTCTGTGACACATAGCTACGGGAAGGTAGTGAGCGCGATAAGTAAGGAGCAAGAACAATCAAGTACTCTTTCCAAACAGTGATGTTGTCCGTTACGGGCTGAAATTGGGCTCCAGTCGTAAGGAGAGCTTGCTTCAGTTCCGAACCCGTTTTTCCTCGTAAACAGTCGAGTTGCCCTGGACCGATTCGGCAACTTATATTGGTGGCAACCTTGCCAATTTGTTGACCGATGGGCCACATTGGCTGTGCAGCTTCATGGAAATCAGTAAGAGGCGAATAGAAAGAGGCGAGGCACGAACTATCCCCGCTTTGCATAACTGCACCCCGAACAATAGGATCACGGGCGAAAGCGGAAAGATAAAAGTTGGTCATTTCTGTTGACAAATCAGTTACTTATAGTTACATAGTAGTACCCACTAACCTGCTCCAACAGATTCACCTAAAAGATCACTGTTGTCAAAGACATTGAGAGTTTAAGCATGAAGAGGCAAGCTCACCCCCAAGGGTGATTTTCCCGGGATCCCCTCCGAAACGGGCGACATTTGCATGCAGCCATTCGACAGCAGCACGAGTATCCAACAGACCCAGATTCTGGGTTTTCCCAGCCCGAGCGAGTTCTTCTGAATGTGGGAAGCCAAAAAGGGATAGCCTATAGTTGTAGCTTGCGAAAACGATCCCCTGACGGAAACAGTCTCGGCACGAACATAAAGATCAATTCATAGTAACTCACCTTGGCAGCGAGAAAGGAGCCGTCAATCTTTGGATCAGACGAAGCGCCACTGTCAAATCCTCCACCACTACCCAAGAACATGTCAATATACCTCCTCAAAAGATATCAGGATACCCACTTAGAATATAAATAGACTGGCAAGTTCGTAGCACCAGAAGGAGAGACGACGTTGATTCGAAGGCAGTCCTCGCTTTGGACAGAGGTTCCATTGCCACCATCTATTCTGCTCGACGTGAGTATTTGATATACGATCGACGTATTGCCCTACACACCTTCCTTGTAAACATGCTGGCCCATACGCTGTAGCGTTGAATACAGTGCGAGACGGCCGAAGAGGTTGAGGTGCCTTCCATCTGTTTTTTCCAGACGTATCTTGTGCAAATGGGATGCCAAGCCACTTGTTCAACGGGATACTAGTTGTGTTAGCATCGCTGTAGCCTTGGACAGGTCCGATTGTTGTTTGCACAAGCAAGTTTGGGGCTCGGGGAGCATTTGCCACAACAAGATTTATCGATACTAACAGACTTGCAAGAACTGGAAGTTGGTACCACATTTCAGTCAACTAGAGACCCTAGAGCGCCATTTAATGCACCTTTAAGCCCACGACCTGGAGACAACTCGGAGGGATTTCGGAATCTGTAGAATTTCACGAATACCGGACCCGCTGAGATCTCCCCGATTGCCCCCATGCACTGTTAAACTGTACATCGCATCGATAGACAGCGATGGAAAAATAAAGCGTCAATGCAAGGGTGCCGCGCCCGCCGAACAACTTCACGTTGGAACTCGAATGGGAAAACGATCACGTGGTCAGCACAAAATGGTTGATAAAATGTGACCCTCTGACGCCTACATCTCTCACCTCTTGTACTTACTTACGACTCGGGAAACAAAATGGAGTATCAAAATCCTCAAAAGTCTCAATAGACCGCGAAGAACGGCACGAACTGCGTAGCCACTTTAGAAAATAAAAATAAAAACTACCAACAAATCCGACCCGCGAAACGAACAGATGGGACTCCGAAAGAGCGCCTTCTAACTTAAGCGCCTCTTGAACAAGAATAGGTTTGACAGATGCTCAACTGGCAATCAGTACTCGTTTGGTCACTACTATCTACAGCATTTGACATATTCCGTTTACTAATTGTCACATGCCCTCATTTAGCTGTTATCACAAGATTGCAGTTAAGTAGGCCGGCCTGAGCATCCAACGATTCATCGTGAGCTCTGCAACACAATGCACGTATGTATTCACTCTATCGAGAAAATCGTGGTATACTGACTGATCGACCAAGATATGCTCTCAAGCCTTACGATATCTCCACCCCTTCGAGCCTAGGATTTAAAAATACCTTTGAGCGTCAAATGACCTCAAGCCATCTGACCCATTACACGGTTATTGGTATTGATAGTATGCCTGTGAACACCAGATAGCTGTTGTAATCTCAACACCCTTACCGGCATCCGTCAATCATAAACTGTATAATAATCGAAATAGGCGTAATTCTACCTTCTTGTCCGCCCCCCCCCTCCTATTTCTTCGCTTCGGACAACCAAACGCAGCGCGTCATAGATGCCATCCTTTAAACTGGATCTTCTCCTGACTTGCGTGCTCTGTGTTCCTGGTATCATGACAAAGTACACACCATATTTGAATCCAGTAGGCTTATTCGCTCTCGTCTTATATTCCTCAATAACGCAATTTCAGGGGTTTTCCTTTGACTATAACAAGCCTGAAGAAACCCATCCCATTCCAGTCACTGGTGAGGATGGAGATTTTAGCCACGCCGACAACCAAAACCCAATACAACTTTAGAACAGTGTGACAGGGTTCATATTACATGGAGCCAAAGTACTGCGGGAGGGTACGTACACGAAAATAAGGGGTACGGAAGTGTGCTCACGAAAACAATTCAGGGTTGCGCTCACACCTCCTTTTTATGCACAAGTTTTCGCTTCGTGAGTGGTACGATGATCTCCCAAATCATTCGTGACTCAGGGGATGATCAGAACATCTCTCGCACCCCTCCTCATTCCTGTCGGGAATGGCCCTGCGTTTGTACGTTGTCAGCTAATCCAATCATTTGGGTGTTCATTTTGTCCAAAGGACTGGGACGTCCCCTTTGCACCCGGAACACAGGTCAGTTGTGGCATTATGACATAATGTTAATGTCTGACGATGTTTGGTAGTATCAAATATGCATGGTAGCTAACGAAAAACTGACCTTATGAAAAACCAACTCACAACCACTAATATTATATATAGTATGATCGACATGGTGTTAGTGGTGGATGTCAAGCCATATATACCGTGATACAGAACTCCACTGCTTTGCATCCGAAATGTCAAAATGTAACGGTACCAGCAGGCCTCGGCGTTCTAGTGACAAAGCCCGATGGGCCGAGATCTAAATATGGCTTTATTGAGCAGGTAATGTCAACCTCTGATATTATCTAGACTTTCCGTTAAACATATTACACCAGTGTACAGATATGATTATTACTCCCACATCGGGAAGGCCACCATTTATGCTTACTGTGAGTATCTCACTGAAGAATCCCCGCTCGTTATCTAACGTGTGTCCCAAGATTGCACCGAGTCTACATCCACCGTTCAATATATCATCTAACATAATGTCCCCCATCGCTTGGACAGTTTCTTTGGTCAGTCAGTACACTTCCTAGTGGTTACCTTGTGTTGACAACAAATCAATAGTCCCAGGGCTCCCCTTTTTTTGTGGCCCTTTCAAGTTCAGACGGTCAAATGTGGTCCATGGGTCCAATGCATGCTGGTGGTCCCGGACGAAGTGACTGTCTTGCTCCCGAGTCAATGTAAATTCGAATCAAGACATTTTGGATCTTTCTTTTTACTAAATATTGATTCAAGATCTAGGAAAAATGTGACTAACATAATCCTCATCGTGGGCATCTGTAGTGCCGTTGGTGGCGTAAGCTTGGGATTATTGTGCATCTATCTTGCTGAACGTTACCGCTGCCGTCGAGTCCCTACTTCTGTGGACCTTGACAAGGTCACTTCACCAGATGACATAGATCCTGAGGTGAACCACTCTTTGCCACTATCACCATTTTTACCTCCCCAGTACGCGCATCTTAGCCATGAACTGGCCTTATCTAGCGTATCCAGGCCGCAATCGCTTACTATAGAGCCTTTCACAACAAGCCCCTCGCCAGGATATGTCACGGCAGGCATTAAAAACCGTATGGAGGGTCATTGGCGAGAATTTCCGTTTGCAACAAAGAATTCATCGCGAACTACCCTACGGTCCAGCCTGCATGTTGCGACACCCCCTTGGACACCCATGACATGCAACGACGCGAAACCCCTTCCCTCTGCACCATTATATTCAATAACACCCGACTCGGAAAATAATGTAGAATTACCGCCGGAGTATGTGGTAGATCCGGCGTGGAATGCGTCCTGAATCATCTGCTTTCCTTCTACTGCCGAGTTGGCGTCCGATCGGAGCCATTGTTTTTATTCCTTCTCATTCAACGTTCATCGTGTAGAGTGCAACCATCACATTTGCATAGGCTCGACCTTGCCCATTACTTTCAGCCAGTTACCGTGTCGTTCTTTGGAGATACCAGCAAAACGATTTACCTACTGAAAGGGTGCTGGTTAGGTCTGCCAATAACCACAGGGTCCGGGTTATTCACGGTATCGTGCAGACTTGAAATATTCCACCCGAAATCATTGACTCACAGCACGTAAATCGCTCTTCAATATTGATTGGCATTGGATGTATTAGATTGGCTGTGAATGATGAGAACTACAAGCTCAGGTGAGCGACTCAATAAGCTCCTAAAGCCTTTTATATCCTCGTTTCGGGGGTTTTGCGGATGTCCTTTCCATTTCGAGGTTGAGAAGACGCTCCTCACGGATAACAACATTTCCTCAGCAAAACCGCTCATCGAAAATCTCGAAAAAAAATGGGGATGAGAAGATCACATAAACTCAAGTAATCGAATCATAATGAGATCCATCACTGTACATGGGCAAGTTTCGTAGTCAAGGCTAAACGGACATTTCAGTTCCCTACGGAAACCTCCCCCCATATTTACATCCACTTTCCAGTCGCTCCTGCGCCATAGTTATCATCGTTGGCTAATATTCGTCGTGAGCAAACATATTGGGAGATAGACAAGAATCCGTCACTTACATTTGAACTACAAGACAGACAAGTACGGGTTGCAACAGCCAAGTGCAAGTCAGTGAGAATTCAACAAGAAGTAGAATGATACGTACGACACCAATGATCTCGCTTTTGGTCAAGAAGTCGACAGCGACGCGTCCCTTAACCTGCTCGCCGGGAGGAGGGAAAAGCTCGTTGTCTTCCTTCTTGTAAGTACATAGGGAACTGCTGGATGAAGATGTCGTTGTTATTCCAAGTCCGCGGATCCTGGTTTCGAGTGTAAAATATTCCAGGCTTGCCCTTCACCGATTGCGGGAGGTAGTCCCTGTCTGTTAAGGAGAGGTTTTAACTTCGGCACCAAGTACATATACCCAAACACGTACTATCAGTGGTCGTATACTTGTAGGGCGGGTTGCTGATGAACACCCTCTCTCCAGTCGCCGTCTGCACCACGACGATGACTTGCTGTTTGTCCACGTCGACGGTGATGGAGGCCGTATGGTCGTGAATGGCTTCGCCAGTGCTGCCATTCATATGTTTCGCCAACAGCAAAATAATTCCAGCAGACTCGGCATCCTGAGTAGAGTGGCCAAGCAGGAAGAGGAGAGCGTGGTGAGCAGAAACAAGGTTAGCCATTATTTGCTAGGTGTCAATGGGTAGTTTTGTTTTTGGTATTGGTGTCTGTGTGGTATTCGCAGGCCTTTTATGCATCTGTAAGTAGACACACAAGGCCAAGGTCAATACAGTACTGATTAGGGCGACGATGGTCACCCACTGGTATAAACCTTACGGAGGCAACGACTATGGAACAGTGCTGACAATAAATATTTACCTCAATTCTGGCCTCTTGCTTCGGATGTTTCAATTAGGCCCTTGGAATGAGACCAGAATAGGTCCCTTCCAGAGCGGCGAGAAGGTGGCCAAATCGATGGATAAATGGAAGTGTGACCCGGTGACTGGTATCAGACTGGCCCCTCGAGAAGGTCAGGTTATTACACGTGGGATATGTAGTGTGTTATGACGCGCACCGAGGAACTATAGTTGCCACATGACCATTCGCCTTTCGAGTTACCTAGGATTGGATTGTTCTGTATGTATGTGGGAAAACTAATCATGAGCTATAATTAATCACCGTTCCCATGTGCGGCACAATCAGGAACTCGGTGAACTACTCCACAGAAGATTTTCTCAACCTGAGTAAGAATAACTATCCTTCGGCGTAGGTCTAGATTAGACGATAGGAACGTGCGTTGGGGGTGAGAGTGTGGTTGAATCAATGAGCGAATAGGAGAGTACCTGATGACCAGCGCCAAGCTTGCGCGTTTATATTATTGCAAGTGTGGTATGAAGGAGATTGACGTGGGCAACGTGTGGTAGGGCAGTGCATAGGCCACGATCATCTCGTTTGGTTCTTCGCTGTACCCGAAATAAATCCATATATTCGAAATCGGATAATAAAATTTGAGCTGAGCCCAACGAGATCATTAGGCTGGGTCCCACATCTGATATTACTGCCTTGTGAAAACGACCATCGTTCGGGGGATCCTGTTTGAACCGCGATATCAAGGAGGCGACCTGAGACGCTGCGCTTGTGCGGGGTGGTCAGGCTGTGATGTTATGAAGCGGCATGTTCTCGGATTCTTCTCGAAAGCTACGTGGGACCTTGGCGGTGGGGTGAGTGCCTTTGCGATGTTTCAGGCTTATTCGATCGCGCGCTAAGCGCCAAATGGTGATCACAGATGGAGTCCATGTATTCAACCAGCCTTGTGATTGGTGGCCCTTGGGACGATAAAGGGAGAAGTATCTCAGTTTATCTTTTAAGAAGACCACAGCATTGACGTTTAGTGACATTGACCAAACGGCTTCATGTTCTTCTCAAAGATTGTACGGACCTTGGGATCGAGTGTCTTTACACAAATGGTAAATTGTAAGGTGGTAGAATTTACTGGGTGGTGGCTGTTGATCGATGGGAGAAGGTGGCTCAACTGCCCGCGTAGTGGTATCTCCAGGGGTGGTGACCAAACCAGCTCATAGTGAGCCGCAGCCGCCACTGCTAGCGCTATCTCCGTTACTAATTGTTTGGAAGCCTGAAGGTAGGCAATGCTGCAAGGGAGTATGGCTAACCATGAACAGCCCATATCACAGAAGGGCTACGCCACAATAGGAGCCCAGCACGGCTTAATCCAGTAGAAATAGCGAAAAATAACTTGTCCGTTGCGTCGGACGCCTTGTGCCTATCGGAGTCAATACTCCCGAAAAATCATGTGACCGAAATAGTCGCAACTTGGAGCTCTTCGGGCCAACTTTAAGCCCCTGCCCGCCCCACCCGCAAATGTACACTATGAAGGTCTTTTAGCCTTTCACATCGTCCTATTGGAACTGGCGGATCCCTAATCAGATCTTCAATCTGAATGGTAAGAGTGACAATTCGTAACGTTCGTTCTGGTAGTCTGTGGGATATATGTATCAAATCTTTACAACCCTTAATCCCAGTATGATACATCTGAAGCTTCTGCTAAAAGGGACTTCGTGCTACCCAGCCCCAAACTGTTGTACTTCTAATCCTATTGCGCAGCCCCCCATGACGACGTTGATATCCAACTGAGGAAAGTACTGCTTTGGTCAGAGTACCACAATACAGGGGTATGTTACTATTTACATGCCACAAATCACATCAATTTATACCCAAGTAACAGGTGTAGTATACCGCACAAATGTGGTCTGTCAACGCGGAGCTTATACACATACTACTAAAGACCCTGATCGAGGAGGAGCCACAGTGATGTCAAAGGTGTCGAACATGTCGAAGACACCCCAGCGCCTGTAAAGATGTGAAGAGCACGTTTTTGGATTCATCTTCATCAATTTTTCGAATATACCCATTGCTTGATTACATTCCTAACTAGGATATGGGGCCCCTCGGGTACACATTAGAAAGTTAAAACATGGAGTGCCATTCTGCGCATATGTAGTACATCCGTTTATGCAACTCGAGCGGCGGCTCATCGGGATAATCTCAGCACTCTGTATGTGTGAGGGTGGCTTTGTTCCATTTGAATGCGTCTTCAAACCTACCGCTTCGCAAGGTCAGTTGGCTTCTAATGTGCTCCCAACCCTCTCAAATTGCGGCGTCTACCCAAATTATATGAAGGATAAACGGTTTTTACTCGCAAACATCATTAGTTGGAGCTCGCAGTTAGCGCAAGCCACCCCAAGGGGGAAAGCGCCTGATTCAAAATTCCAGAATACAGCCCGACACAGGAACTGCATACATGGGAGGGAAGTATCTATGCACTCAATCAAGTCAATATTTGCCGGCATGCCAGTCTAAGGTTTCGTGACCCCCTAAGAAGACTACCTCCCTGCCAAATTTAAAATAATATCTAACCTTGTTTCTGCTCACCACGCTCTCCTCTTCCTGCTTGGCCACTCCACTCAGGATGCTGAATCTGCTGGAATCACTTTGCCGTTGGCGAAAGAAATGAAGGGTAGAAGTGGCGATGCTATTCACGACTATCCGGCCACCATTACCGTCGACGCAGATAAACAGCAAGTCACCGCCGTGGTACGGACAGCGACTGGAGAGAGGGTGTTCATCAGCAACCCGCCTTACAAGTATAAGGCCACTGTGATGCCGAAGTTAGAACCTCTCCTTAACAGACAGGGACTACCTCCCGCAATCGGTGAAGGGCAAGCCTGGAATCTTCTACACTCGAAACCAGGACCCGCAGACTTGGAAGGGCAGCAACATCTTCATCCAGCAGTTCCCTACATACAAGAAGGAAGGCAACGAGCTTTTCCCTCCTCCTCCCGGCGAGCAGGTTAAGGGACGCGTCGTTGTCGACTTCTGGTCCAACAGCGAGATCATTGGTATCATTCTGTTTCTTGTTGAATTCTCACTCACGTGCATTTGGTCGCTGCAACTCGTCTCTGTCTGTCTTGTAATTCAAATGTAAGTGACGAATTCGATGTCTGTCTCCTAATATGCTTACTCACGACGAAATTCAGCCAACAATGATAACTACGGCGCAGGAGCGACTGGAAACTGGAAGTAAATAAGGCAGGAAGTTCCTGGAACGGTGTTGTACTGAAATGGCTGCTCCTGTACAAATTCGGACCTTTGTTGCGGACGCCCAAACTTTACGCGTTTGATTCGTCCCTGCTTACTGACCCATCGCCAAAACGTTTGGCAAGACAGAGTAGCGGAAGACTATGTGGGGAGTGAGAGTAAAGAATTTACAATACCAGAAATACTCAACATCGTAATCCCTGTGGTTTGTGTTTACTGGGTAACCATTTTATTGAAACCAGGGTGTCGCATTAGAGCTCGCAATTTTACAATCAACCACCCTGCTGTCCTGTGAAGTGAATGATAGTATACTCAGACAGAGCCAAGGAGCTTGAAAATGGGATCCATTCAGCAGCTGAGATGGAGGTACTAGCCCCAGCGCTACGTCCCATCACGACCGTAACTGAATGTGGCTCCCTGGCACACGTTCGTCCTCCTGCTCCTTTATGATCTTCCCATGCAGTTGGCCGCGTTGGGGAACAGCTCTAGTAGTGTTATTGAGAGCTCACGTCGTTGAAAAATCTGGCCTTAAAGGCCAGATGGTGCACTATTATCCTTGTAACGACCAGTTGTGTGTTTGCTAAACTCACAGCTAGAAATGTAAAAGTAGGTTAAAGAATTTGAAATTCCGATGTCGGTGTTCATTTACCGATTACGTCGTTTTGTCTTCGAATATTTCAGGCCCGCCGCGTCCTGAGTACACGTAGCTCGCAAACTTTCTTCAGGCGCGTATATATATGTATCGCTATGATGCTACGCTTACAGTACTTGTTATACAGGTTACAGGAACAGTATGAGGATCGGTATCAACATACACAGGCGTGATATGCATGATAGCCTTTACTCAGAGGGGTCATCATCTTTTCGGGAAACGCGGATCGTTATGGCTTGGATCCTTCATTCAAGATAGCGAGGAGAGACTCTTGACAGGAAGTCATCTGTGGCGAAAACTTCTTCTGCGAGATCAACGTGGCTACGTCTTCAAGATTGTTGTCCTCAAGAGATAGCGAGGCATAGAATGCAGATATTTCGGGTGGAAGGGGTACATTGGTCATCTTCGGGGCGGAGGGAGCCTCTGGCCTCTTTGTGGGCTGGTTGGATGCGCCACTGGGTGTATCTATCTCGCCATATTCGAGGTCACGGAAACCCCCACTCCCAGTCGATTCCTCGTGCTTTAACCTTGCATCGAAGTTGATAGCCCGCGGGGCCTTGGAGCGGAGTCGGTCCCAACCCCTGAGATAATACCCCGAAGCGACGTTCGCGCCTTCGTAAAACACACCCATTAACTTGCAATCCCCCCCGCCGTCCTCCAAATTATCTGCATCCATGATGAGACTATCCTCACTCGGGGCGCCCTCAAGGTCGAAATGTAAAACCCCAAATGGTTCTCGTCGGCCTCGAAGTTGAGGTTTGGGGATTTCAACATCTGTGGCGACCGGCTCTTCCCTGAAGAGGCTCAATGGCGGCGTGTTCTCGTCAGAATCGGACGTGTCTGGAGATTCCGGGCGGTTCTCATCGAAGGAATCGCAGAAGGCGCTTAACGGTTCAGACAGTGGCGTTTTGAATTCCCGGATTTCGAAAACCCTGTCAAGCAATGGAATGGGAGCGATAGGAATCGGCCCTACAATTTCCGTGTGGTCATACCCCACGCCCGGTGTTGGGCTGGGAGGATTGTATAACTGCTGCGAGGCTCTCTGCTTAGCGGAACCGGATTCCGGGCTTGCGATGGGGCCAAACCTAGGCGGCGTTCTTTCAGGTCTCCCTATGATCGTCGTTCCCTCCGCGAGCTCAGCAAGATCGTCGAGCAGCCGCGATCTCGACGACGTGATGACCCCTTCTGAAGGGACGTTACGAGGCTGTTGAAAAGTATTCCAAGGATAGGCTCGGGATGCCTTTAGTGGAACATCAGTAATACTCTTGACGAGAGTATACGATGTAGCCTTACCTCTGCGGCATGAACCCTCTCTCCCAACCAGGCCTTCCTGGTGGTCAAAGCCTTTTGATGGGCTATTTCGACGGTTGATAGTGCGGCGAAAAGCTTGTACATTCTGTATGATGCTTGTGGATTTTGTGTGTCTTCTAGACGACAAGAGGATATCTGTGGCTCGAGGTCGGTAGAGGAGAGCGCAGTAAACGTCGGCTGGAGCAGCGGAGTAGGAGATAGTTAACAAAGTGCGTTGTGTTTGGGAGTTATATTTCCCAACTAATTTAGAATTAACAGGTGGAGTTCGTTGCTATTTCCGTGTGTGGGGGACGTTACTAAAGACCTAGACAGGGCGATCCCCTCAACTAAATAGTCGGTGCTCAAGACGGTGGCATGGTCACGTGGTGCCACTGTCCTCGACACTGTCCTTTGTCAAAGCATTAATATTCCGTGGCCGCATCCGGATTCGGACGTGAACAATGGGCTTTGAGAATTGTGCTGAGCTCCTCCCCATGGCCCATGGCCAAGACCCTGTTTGAAAAGATCCGTCGTTGACAACTGTTTGGCCTATCACACTGTTCCGTCGTCGGTGTTGCCTCGTGGTATGCAAACGTGTAGCGCAGGACTGGCAAGAAATCTGAATCGTGGGCCGCCCACCCACGGGCGCAAACCCCATTGGGGCTTTATCGTTTTGCAGACGTTCCTTTTGTGTTTATTTGGCGGCCGGCCGCCTTCCTCTCGCCATACCGGCGGGAACCTCGTGCTGGTCGCTAGATCTAATCTTGTACGCTGACGTAGTCATGCTTTACGGTATGTATTATGCCACCCTTTTGCACGTTGACTTTGAGCTGAGGAGGAATCATCTTGCCAGCGTTCTCTATTCTCTGCTGGGTTTGCAAAATGTAATTGAGAATGTGACGCATGGTGCATATTATATCGTAATTTATCGACATCTAATTACGTGTTTCATTGAGCGCAGGTGAATACTATGTAGGCACCCGCGATTCGGTCGATTTCAGACTTACGAAGAGCTCCGCAGTCAGGAGCCTTATTACTTGCGACTATGAGGTCACCAAGCTGACAGACAACCGATCTCCCGGACTTGCATCAGGGACGAAGAGACGGTGCAACGAGGCCCGTCGTCTCTTGTGCCCGGCACGATACGAGGTGTTGCATTGGTACCAGATGTAGCTTTGGCCCTGAAAACTAATCGTCGATCTACTCATGCTCACAGCGTGGTTTGTCTGCGATAATATCCGAAGAGTTCAAAAGAACACCAAACATACCGAACGTCGGGTTAGTTTTCTACTTGCTCGAGCCACGGAGTCGGGTCGCACCCATAGAGCGGCCCTCCCAGCCTCAGAATTGATGTCTATGAGGCGCCTTGGGTATCGATCTCCATTTTTCAGTGCTCGTTACCTTACTTATACCTTCTCGCGATGCGCGCAAAAATAACGTATCATACATATATTAAGTAGTTCTTACAGTGCCTTGAAGTGTATTGTTATCCTCACCGCTCGTCGTAAACTGCAACGCGATATAACAACGATCCCTCATTTGCCCTTCCCCTCAATAATCGCAGCGCTAACACCCAGCAGAGACCCATATCCCCCATTTGCCTGCACCGGGCTATTCGGCGGCGCCCGGACGTCCTCAGAAAGGGGTTCGCGTGACCCAGGTCCAAGCGCAAGTCCCCTTGCGCTCGATGCTAGTATAGCGTCATACGTAACATTGTTGAGGATAAGATCGGCTAGCGATGTGCTGGGATGCCCCTCGGCGAATCCAGACCCGGATACGGGGTTGTGCGTGTCCTTCCCGACGGAAGGAGGTAGGGTATCTTCTTGGGGAGCAGGGGGGGTAGTATTATGGGCGCTGGCGAGAGCAGAAGAGAAGTTTGTGCCGTCGAGTACGAGATCTGCGAGGGAGTGGATCGGCATGGCCGATCTGGAGGATTCGTTGTCAGGTTGAACATGTTCGTCATGGTGTGGCATGATGATGTCTCGTATAAACAAGTACTGGTAGGAGGGTATGTGAGGTACGTGGTTAATGTGTTTGTTTGAGCAGTTTATATGTGCTGATATTCACCAGGGGTGCGTTGTACAGAGACTTTCGGTGATGTGGATCGTTCTCGAAAACAAATCACAATTGTATCGTTTCAGTTGAAGGTTGTCCGTTGCGACCTTATATATCCATTGTGATCAACCGAGGTAGGCTGTGCTACGGCGCGCTGACTAAAGCGCCCAAGTGTGGTCGCACGGGGGATTGTGCTTGTAACTCGTAGTCATGAACCTAGCATACCTCACCAGTACCAGCTCTATATGTTCGAACGAGGTCCACAGATACCCAGCACCAATTATCGCTATCGGCAACTATACCGTCTGGAACGCTGACTCCTCTCGCCGAGTATTTTGGTCATAAGGGAGCATAAGAAACTCGAAGGTTTGAAGTGAAGACAAAGCCATAATAATAAACTGTGGGTAGCTGTAGGTCCATGTTTGCTTGCGTTGGTTGCTCAACGTCAGGGGTGCACCGGGTGCAAAAAGTGAGCAGATGCCGAACATATGCCGATTTCATTTCAGATCAGAGATGTGCAGCGTAAACGTGATTCAATAATAATCAAAAGAAATTGTCCAAGGAATGACTGGGAATATGGGTCGCGTATGGTGGGTAAATAACGGGATTATGTCTAAGCTTGAGAAATGGGGGATGAAGTTCGTGGGAAGTACGGTATAGAAGTGTGGAAGGGATATCCTTTTTTTCCAACGGCTGTGAGTTTCTAAACCTACAAGACCGCGACAATGCCTGCCAGGACACCCGCAATGATACCACCCTGTCCTGCACTCATGGCGGATGCTCCGCTGGATGGAGCAGACGAGCCGGACGCCGAGGGAGAGGTCGAGTTGCTCGTTCCGGAGGCACCTGGTGTCTCAGAGTCCGTTATTGCGGAAGGGAGAGCACTGTGTTGGAGTCCCGTTAGCTCAAGTTCCATCTCTATCGATAGGTTGAGGAAACGTACCTGGGGAGGGCTCCTCCTGTGCTGGCAGGTCCAGGGGCGGTCAACGAGCCCGAGGGGGCAGGTACACCTGGTACGCTCGGAGTGCCGGCCCCAGTCGCAGTGGAAACCCCCGTACCTGTCCCAGTGGGAACTCCAGTAGAGGCCCCAGTGCCAGTGGCAGTGTCAGAAGGGGCCCCTGTTGCAGGTCCAGAAGCAGCAGAGGAGTCTGTCCCTTGAGCATAGACAGAAGCCACGAGCATGAACAAGGATGCGACGCTAGCGATTGAGAATTTCATGGCGATGATATGGATCGGCTCGGGTGGGCGATGGTAGTGGGTGGGACGAAGGTGTTTGGGGTTGGAAAGAAGGAATGGCAGCCTTTTATACTAAACCCACCCGAGCGTGACGTGAGTCCGGCCATGTCGACATGCGATATTACCCACGCTGCAGTGTTCTGACTGCGCATGTGGAGTATCTGCCCTTATTGATATCGAAGTATGCACCACCGCCTGACAACGACTAGTGTTATATGGAAGGCGCGATCACTTTGTGGAGATTATAAGGCGCCGGCGGTGCTTTAACGAAGGTAATTGTGGTGCAAACTGCGGCCCCATCATATAAAATTTCACTAGAGTGGGCCGGTATTCATCGCGAATGTGGAGTGAATATAGACTCGTTTCGAGGGTTGTGATTTTAGGGTGGCTTGGCGACAACTTCTTTGAATGTCACATTTCAATGACGTCATCATCGTTTCGGGGTGGTTTTTCCATGCGGACGAAAACTATTTGAGGATAGAGTCAGAGCCACGCTAAAAGAAAAATGACTGACATGCGTAACATGTAACAGCGAGTGATATTCATCTGCTGACAGGGAGGTCAAAAATATTCTCTATTTCCCAACGGTCGTCATCTTGCGGTTGAATGGTGCCACGTTGATGACGTCTAGGAAAATAATATATCTGTAACCCTGAGAAGACAGGTGGGATCGGCTGAGAGAAAAGTAGAGGTTTTTGGTTTGCATGAATGCATTCCGACTGAGTATCGAATTCCTGGATGACGTGTAGAGGAAAAATGGTGGCGGGCCCGTGGGAGGGGCAGTAGCCCCGTGACAACACGACGGACTGCGCAAAAGAACCTGACATACTGTGAAACAGGGTAAGAATCAAATGTGTACATATGCCCAGGATCTTCAGGTCAGTCACACACATAGAACCAGGGTATTGCAACGCCTGCCCTGCAATGACCATCATCCTGAGATTTTCCTCCCACTTTCCACCAGGTTTGAATGCTGATGTGGTGGTATCTTCGCTTTTTCCGTTGGGACTGCCGACACGGAGACCAACATGTAGTGCCTATAATACTCTGGCCGACTTCCATGACAAGTTCATTTACGCTAGCCGAGAGCGCATTATCGACGAAGCCTCTTGTAAGGCAACTGTCGAAGGCTAGGGGGTTGTCAAAGAAGGTTTAAAACGACATTGTCCTGTGCCTTACCTTCAAAATACGTGCGTATCTCCACCGGCCAATTTACACTACATCGGGCGGAACGATTTCGCAGTCGTCACTCCACTTGATACTATTTCGGGCGAGAGAGTGTTGGCGCTGCTGCTGCGGGTGGAGATGGTGGTGGCGGCGGTGATGGTGATAGTGGTGATGGTGGATCATTTGCGTTGTTTCAAGCGCGAAACATTGCAGCAATTACAAATCGGGGTAAATCTCCATTCCCCGAGCGCCTCAAGGGTATGATGAGAGATGAATAACGGCTTCGCAACGACCTTGTTCATGGATGATCGTATTTGCAACCCCTCGATATTATTCTCGATAAGTTTTGATTCCCGAACGACGCATGGCTTGATGAACGGATCGACGCTCGCATTCTTTGGACGTACGCACTATGGATCGCAGCTGGATGAGGACGTTGTTTTCTTAATGGACGAAGAACAAAATTTTACGCCTTACCTGTGGAGGTTCACCCTAGCCTTTCGCCGAGGCAACATATAGAAACCACAGAGCCCTTGCCACCTCCGACCACGCTGCTCATTGCTGCACTGCTCCGCCTGTTCCGAACGCACCAAGGTCGCTCTCCCAAGACCATCTGCCTCTTCTTCCTAGATGTCTGATGCTCGGGTGGATATGATAAAAATCGGCGTGGGCACTGTTCTGGGGGTTACGGCTGCTGAGTCTGAAAGGACGTTCTTGTTTATCAGAGATTTTCGCGCGGAATTGAGATAGACCCTGGATGGCAGGCTCGACCGCTCGATGGTGCTCTCGGTGAGATGATGTTGAACGACAATCATGATCCATACACTATCAGATATGACTGGATGAGAATGCTCTCGCGCGAGGATCAAGTTTATAACGTGCCTGTGGACTCTAGATGCTCAGTCCAGCAGCTAGTGCTCGTCGAAACACCCCCACACTCTCTGCAATCCCGAAGTCCTCCATGACAGAACCTTGGTATGGCTCATCCAGTAGGGGAGCCTCCGTCGCCGTTCGCTCGATTACTTGTCGCTGTGCTGCTCCTCCATTCTTGAAGTATGGCCTCTTCATCCCGGCACATTTTGTTTCCCTGTATGGGAACCGGACAGTAGTTTGCGGGATATCTTGGTTCGAGGAATTGGGGTCATGAGGAAAGGGAAACAAACGACGCGTCTGATTGGCAATGTTTTGTCGAAATTTTTGATTTCACATATATTGGTGCTGCGCAAGTGCTGCGGAGACCTGCTTGCGAAAATCTATCCCAGATATTCTATCTTATCAGTTGCTTCTCACTGACCTTCAGGCTACGTAGTGTGTCAGATGGAAACCATGGAAACCAGAGTCGTGATGAATTGTCGCAAATTCCGGGTTTTGCATCAAGGCTTTGGTAGAATCAGGATCCAGTTCAAATAAGTTGAAACTACTTTTTACTGTGTCTTTCGTGCGTTTACCAATGGGCATTATTTCGTTTTTCCAGAATTGTAGAGGTTCACATATGGGGCTTGAGCGCAACCTCTAATAAACGTCGGAGAAATAATACAGAGCGGGCGAGGAAATTTCGTATAGGTAGCGAAAAAACATCACAGTCCATTACAGTACAGTTTCAAGTAATGGAAAATGGCTCACTGACTCTTTTATGTCATGAATACAAACACTAAAAGCTATTTACGGCGTACACACCACCCAGCCACCCCTCAGAATCGAAGTTTCAATAACTCCTGGCTTGCTACACTCATCCTTTCTAGTTTTTTCAATAACTCCTCTCTCTTCCCAGAGATCCCCGGGCTCTCCTGCGCCAGTTCCTTACAGATAAGATGCCCATCAGGGCCACTGATACCAAGGCCCGTGTTTAACATCTTCAGGACACCCTGACGGATCCCACGAACGAGATCACGGTCCACAGCCAACGGTACGTTATCGACGAACCTCTTATACGCGACTGCAGAGCCTTCATCAACGAGCTTTTCAAGAACAGCGGGGATTTGCACCTTACCTTGGAAGTACGCGCGTACGTCTGCCATAATAACGAGGGCGTGCTCCATCCCGTCGGGAGGGATCAACTTCGCAAAATCTTCAGGCTTGAGGCCATTGATGCCAGCCTCGGCCAGCGCAGCGATAGCCCTGGATAACGGCGAATCATGTGGTTTTCCGGCCTGGGATTGGACAGAAGCCGCTACCTGGGGATGACATTCCTTCTCTCGTGCATCGCGGTAATGTGACAGGAATTTATGTTTGTAGTCCTGGAGGTAATGATCATTCAGGGTGAACGGACGCTCTTCAATATCCAAGAGCCAAGTTATATGCCTTTCGGTCTTGTCCATACACTTTCTCAGGTGTTCCTGCATTAAAGCCCTGTAATTTCAGTGATCAGCGATCAGAGTGCAAGATTGTTACGAAACAGGGTAGAATGAGATTTACCTGACGCGCTGCTCCAGTCCTCCCTGGCCAAAAGTGGAGAAGTGTTGAGCAACGAGCTCCTTGACGTGTTCGTTGATGATCGCAAAGACGGTCTTGCAAAGGACCTGGGCAGGTGTATTCCATTGTTTGATAATGTCCTTGATGAAATTCTCTTGAACAACGAAGGGGTAGTTGCCCTGCAGTTCTCGTGTGCGGGCTCTACGGGTAACGACGACGTGAGGATGTTATTGCACAAGATCATGCTTTGGTGTGACGTACTCGTCCGCCCGATCCATCACCTCGTCGATATAGATAGCATTTGGTATGGTTTGAGGAGGTTCAGACGGTTTGTGAACCGTAGTTGCTGCTTCTGAGTATGGGCTTTGAATCTTCTCATAGGTGGTTGCGCACTCCTCCATAGGGGGTCTTCCACGACCTTCTGTCGTTGAAATTGAGCACCTCATTAACTCAAAGATCACTCAGCACTCACCTATAATGACCTTTTCACATTTACTTGAGCGACCAGCGTCTTCGCCCTCCTCGTTTTCCAAGAATGATGGCTCCTTGAAAGCCTTTGTCCCAGCATACCGCTTTTCGAAGGAAACAAACTCGGGTGCGGTGCTCCGGACGGTCCGCCGAAAAGCATTGTGCGCAGGACGGATCGTTTGCATAATCCCATCCTTGTCCGGGACACCTTCGACGCGCTTGGAAAGGTCCGCCACGAAGTCGTACAACAGGGACGCAATTTCATTGTAAGTGTCACGAGAAGGCTCTTTTGGGAGCTTGCCTAGGGCTGCTTTGGTGCTCAGAATCGATTTCTCCAGTTCGTCTTGGATCTCCGGTATTCTGTACAAGAGAACCAACCCCTTCTGCTCTGATATACTCGCTCAGTAGAAATAGAACATACCGTTTTGATATTAGGTCCGAAAGAATAGAACTCAACCGTGACACCAAGTTGGTGGTACCGAGATACTTTTTGTACATATCATCGAGTTCGCACCAAGGGGATGTGAAGGAGAAGAACTGCTCCTCACTCCGCCGTGCGTCCGTCCAGCTCATACCTCGTTTCAAGTCATTTGAACCAGGTTGCTTGACACAGTACCAATTGTTTTCGAGGGGCTCCTTCTCGTTCCGAACAAAACCCAGCCAGTTTGGTTCCTCGCCAGTGGGGATACGATCAGGCTTCGTCAAGACACCTGCCTCGAAAATGAATAATGTATGGAGGATGTCGAATGATATGGGGGCATACCGATAGTGCGCTTTCCTTCTGGATCATGGACCTTTGCAAGTTCCTGGGCTCCCTGGTTCTGGAAGTCCGCTGAGGGAGACCTATAAGACAAAGGAATAAAAAGTGAATGGGGGACATACTCTCGCAGGCGACGGTCAGAAGAATAATGCAGCTTGGCTTTTTGATATACGACGCGGCCAAATTCTCGATGAGGGTGATATCATTCTTGTTGCCGTCTCTTCCAACTCCAGCAATCAAGCCTACGAGGAGACAATTAGCTATTCCCTCCAGCCAAATAACTATGCCAGAGAACAATCACCTGGCAAATCGCAGAACGAGAGGTCTGCTACATCCGGTCCGCTGATCTGCAATGAGACCCGGTCCAGTGAAAAATTTACTTCGGGCTCCGACTGGTCGTCGTCGTCCTCAGCTGTAAGGAAGTACTTCGCCGATTTCCCTGGGTTCAAGATCGCACGCTGGGCGCGTCTGATGCGGTCCTCGACTTCGCATTTAGCGTTTTCAAAAATGGCGTCGCCAAACTGTTCCACGGAAACTTTTCTATCTTTGGTCCTGTGGAGAGACACGATACACCTCCAGTCGTTGGAGGAACGCGAGAGGCGGCATTCAGTGGGGCACCTAAAAACATCGACAAATCGGATGGGAGCATAATAACATTGAGGCGAAAAATAGAGTTACCGAGTGCATGTCCCCGCGGCGCGTGGCAGCGTTATACCAGAGATAGATTCGATGAGTGACGACTTTCCAGCGCTCTGGGATCCTATCACAGCGACCATGGGCAAATCGATATCAACTTGTACACTGTTTCCGATTAGGTTTAGCATTTAGAACGCCATAAAAAGCCACCAATGCTCACCCAGTATTTTGGAGGCGGTTAATAAGATCGAGCATGCGCCGCCTGTCTTGCGATAACTGGGGGTTGGAGAGGCCGACGCCCTGGTCGTTGCCACTCATGTAGGGGTCAGAAAGAGAGGAATCAGGAGAGGAGTGATCAAATGAAGCCTCGCTCATTTCTGTAGGCTTGTTGAGAGTGCAATGAGGGTGCCGAGAATTGGGTGGTGGTTGGTGGAAGCTGGGGCCACCTGGTCCGTGGCAGGCCGAGGATATCCGTCATATATAGCCCCAAAACCCAGGAAGGCATCCGCTGGATATCCATCCACTATTTTGGCCGCTTTACGCGTAGAAACGACACTACGTGACGGCTAGAGAATGATCCAAGAAGCATTACTCGTGGCCACTGTAAGGTTCTGCTCGCATGGGTCAGCCCAAATGGTGGCCTGAAAAGACAACCAGTTCCCAATCCATCGATACCAACCGTGATTAATTTAGCTAAAGGGTGTCGAGCAATATGGGTTGAGTGGATGGAGTAAAGAAAGTTCCTGGCCGGCGTCAATGTCGGAATCTACAATTCTAAATTTGGGCCAAGGGGACTTACCGGCAGATGCTGAGGCAGGATGGGGGGAGGTCCCCTTGACAGCCTTGTTCTAATTTATTAAATTTATTACCAAATGATAGGTAATGAGCAGAACACATCCTATTAGTGTTCTGTGAGTTCAAATCGAAGTTTTCGACGTAAACAACAGCATGGGTCATTAATAAGCATCATGTGTATCATAGGTTATCAGCTTTTTATCAATACACGCCCTCACCATCTATTTTTGTACCCAACCGAGACACGTCACGCCGACAAATCGTAAATGAGGAAAAAATAATCCAGCAAAAGCCAGTGAGCGCCTAACACTGCAATAACGCGAAATACCCTCACCAAATGATTTTTTTTACTGAGTGTTACTGCTGATGCTTCTGATAATAACTCTGATTCCGATATGGATACAGGTAATGGCCAGTCATCTCAGACATCAAGTGATTTGGAGGAGGAGCCCCACACTTCTGGATCCCAGCTGGGAGGTGAGCCTCTAATGTTGCCAGGACTCCTAGGCTTGAACTGATTATTCTCACCACAATGTTCAACTACAGCTTTTTGGATCTTGCCACACTGCCCACATCACCACTGGATGCTGAAGATACCCTGGATGCAAGTGCTGAAAGTGGTGCAATTGGGCTAAACAACACTGATGATCACACTATTGTCACAGTAGCTGGACAATCTACCTGAGCCATTGTTCTCACCCATGCATTCTCACTGCCCATTGTGGCATCATAAGGAGATATCTCCCATGAGAGGATCTGAAGCAATGATATGTGCTGATTGTGAGTTGTTAATAGAGAGTAAAGAGTCTATTGTGTGTGATGAACCTGGTTGTGATCAACATGTATGTGTGAGGGGATCACTTTTTTGTCCACATCTAGCTACATATCAGGATCATTATTGCACAGCTCACATATCATTGCTGTTACATCTATTATCCTGACACACACTGCCTTAACCCTTTAATAGATAATAGTTTACTCTGGACTGACATATCATAGGTGGATTGTTGCAACAGTAAAGTTACTAATATCAGATTCTGTTGTTATTTGAGACTAGTAATGTGCAGGCCTGGCTTGAGAGGCCAGGTTTGTGGTTTGTAGAGAGTACAAGGTAAGTATTCAAGAAAAAACAAGTTTTTCCAGTATCCACTAGTATATTCAATGGAGTGCTAGTACTATGTGGAAATCTGCTTCAAGCATATAGCATGCAAATATACAACTGAATTGAATACTGATACCTCCTCTAATTCTAACTGCTGGCCTTGTAATTTGTGAGCATTTCTCTGAGCATTAGAGAATGACAGGGGTAACCCCCGGGTAAATATTTTCTACCTGTACCCGTACCCCCCAATACCCTCACCCCTTCACGAGGGTAGGGGTTTTCAGGGGCTGGGGGTAGGGGTCTCAAGGGGTATGGGGGGTAGGCAGAACCCCCAGGGTTTTACCTAGGGGTATGGCATATATTTACGGCGCAACTAAATATTAATCGCATCCCAATCATTTTTGAGGTCCTCTTCCTCGTCAACCTCCGGAAGAGCCACTACTGCTCTAATATCAGTGTCTTTGACAAAACCCATCAAACTCCATGCCCCGACACACATCAGCGCACGAGTTGACTGCACTGACAGGCGGCTATGCAGGTGCGATAATAAAATGCGACCCTTGCTGAAGATCCATTCAACATTGACGGAGGTAGCTAAAAAACCAACATTACATCTTCTGGTGAACAGATTTCACCAACAGGTGACGCACCAGGGATGGTGAGATAATCCATCGCCATACGGGAGAGGCGGGGGTACATATGCCACCTCTCAAACCACCATGAAAGAACATCAACAACATGCTTGGGGTCACTACTGAGGTACCGCTCGAGTTCGTCACAAAGATCTGATGGCTTGGGTGCAGAGAGCGCCGGAAGTTGATCAAACATATTTTTTGATGATGATTTCATGAGTGGCTAGGATGGGGTCACCGTGAATACTAACTTCGGACGACAGAACTTGGAAAGCATACTTTGTCACCCAACTCGGACGGCTGCTCCTTCGAACGTGGCTTGTAACAGACCTCAAAGACATCACGTACGTCATCATACGCCGCCTTGCACTGCTTCTTGGACCATCCAGTGTTCTTGAAGTATTCGAGCTTATGACGAGGGTGGAGAACTGGAAAGCATTAGAAAAGCCACTGTCAGACAGTAACAAAAGCCAAATACCCATCGCAATCCGATAAACATCCGAAAGATCAGTCTTCATGTAGTAACGGTTTAACGTACACTTTCCAAGTGTTAGAGCTGCCTGAATTGGCGCAGAGAACTGTTGATCGATGGAATTGGCTGTGAGAACATTGTTGATGCAGTCCATGGCAGGAATAACGGTCGCCAGGTTTGGGATTCCATCACGCGAGAAAAACAAAGTTGCATCCTTGAAGACCTGATGGGTTACATATGGGACGAGGTGAATGATGCTGAACGAGACGGGGGCTCACCTTCAGCACCTCCCGCAATTGACAGGCTATCTCCCACTCCTCCTCATCCATCTCGTATTTTCGGAGCTTCATCTCTTTTTCGCCAGTGATGGTGTCAAGCGCCTCTCGAAATGCAAGGGCAAATTCAAGCATGTTGTATGTTGAATTCCATTGAGTGGTGACGTTGCGTGGCATCATCCAATCCTTCAGCTCAAGTTCATCAAGCACAGCATACCAGCGGGGCAGGATGATGGTTGTTGAGTTTTTAATGGCATATGCCATCTTGCGGAGCTAGTCGGCCCATCCAAGTCAGCATCAACATAGGTGACGTCATTGATGGAGCGCCAAACTCACCTTTACCAACACCTGCCAAACAGGCTGTACATTTTTGTCAAATACCTTCTTCTCTGTTTCTGACAATTCCTCCTGCTCGTCCACCCAGCCATCTGTGTCATCATCATCAGTATCATCTCCTTCGCCCTGCCTCGTTTCAAGCTCCTCTTTGTTGAGATCTTCAGCCAATGCCATCAACTCTTCCATCAACTCTTCCAGCTCCTCGTCAAACAACTCACTCCCTTTTGGCTTGGAGACATCAAAATGTTGAATTATGCTCCTTGCTATGAGGTTGACAATGTGGTCAAAGCACTGAGTTCGGTTTGATTCACCTGGAAATACGACCAAGAGATCTTTGAGAGCCGCAACCATTGTATCGTTGTTGGATGCATTATCGCAGGTGATGCTGTTGATCTGGGCCACACAGTAAGAACTTCAGTGGAACTAATGTGATCTTCCACTCACTTTGTGAGTGATTGTGAAGTCATTAAGGACTTTTGCTGTAAGGGGAACTCCATTTCCGCCTTACTTTGCCGATCTAGCCTTACTTCGCCGAATCTCACTCCGCCGACTTCTACTTCGCCGATTCGCGACTCAGTCATCCCGCCGACTTACGATACAATTTCTCTGCTTACTTCGCGCTCACTCAATTACATTCACTACATCGCACGTTCATTACCTACGCCCACACGCACCCCCACTCTCTACTTCGCGCGCAGTTCGCCGCTGGACTTCGCACTTGTTCGGACTATCAAGGGCACGGTCACGTGACCTTCGCTAGCCCAACGCGTGTCGTCGTACCGCACCGGGAACGTGTATTTAATGTAGTACTAGGTATATAGCACACCCCCCCTGATGGAGGCTCCTCAGAGAATTCTCTTAGGATCCCCTCCACCAGGTGAGTAGTACATATGTTGTACAAGTGAATACATCAACTTAGGATCCCCTCCACCAGCGTCGGCCCGCTCTACTAAGTTCGCGCGCACTCCGCCGGAGTTGCCCTTACATACTCACTTAACCACTACACCCAAATACAAAAGGAGGAAGGGGTCTGGCCCCCAATCAGCTACTGTCCCTGCACAGAGCACACCTTTTGGGGAGAATGCCAGTTTATCAACCAATGGTGGGATTTGGTGGCCTCATTTTGGAGGGGAGTCATCGCTTTGGGAGAGCGGTGTGGAACAGGGGGAAAATAATAGGGGGGATTCAGGAGAGGGGGAGCAGGTTTGAGGTATGGGTTGTTCATTTAGATTGGACATTTATCTTTGACACTGGGGGGGAGTAATGGGTTTCCAGGGCAACCTGAAAATACCAGGAGGGGAGTGGAATGGGGTACCAACGTGAAGGGAGGGGACCATGCCCCAACAAGCAAAGGCAAACCTTTAAGGCGTTGGGAGGTTCAGACATGGTACAGTACAATACCGTTGGACTGCAGGTATCCTCAGTCTAGACCCGTAATATGACCTGGAGAGCAACTTAGTGTACAATGGTCTCCTGTGATGTCAAGAAAGTCTTCACGCAATGCCGAGAGAGAATTGCGAAAATGTTGCATGTATGTGAACAAGATAAAATGCGTGTCGAATGCCTGAATATGAATGAACCTGTCAGGAACACGATGGACTGTTGAACTTTGCAACCGATGCGTGGACATCACCAAATCACAAAGCGTACATCGCGATCACTGTCCACTTCCAGAAGGATGGTGTTCTCGTTGCAATGTTGCTCGATCTCGTTGAGGTTGCAGAGAGCCATTCGGGCTTGAATCTTGCAGCCGTGTTTGCAAATGTAAGGGCAACTCCGGCGGAGTGCGCGCGAACTTAGTAGAGCGGGCCGACGCTGGTGGAGGGGATCCTAAGTTGATGTATTCACTTGTACAACATATGTACTACTCACCTGGTGGAGGGGATCCTAAGAGAATTCTCTGAGGAGCCTCCATCAGGGGGGGTGTGCTATATACCTAGTACTACATTAAATACACGTTCCCGGTGCGGTACGACGACACGCGTTGGGCTAGCGAAGGTCACGTGACCGTGCCCTTGATAGTCCGAACAAGTGCGAAGTCCAGCGGCGAACTGCGCGCGAAGTAGAGAGTGGGGGTGCGTGTGGGCGTAGGTAATGAACGTGCGATGTAGTGAATGTAATTGAGTGAGCGCGAAGTAAGCAGAGAAATTGTATCGTAAGTCGGTGGGATGACTGAGTCGCGAATCGGCGAAGTAGAAGTCGGCGGAGTGAGATTCGGCGAAGTAAGGCTAGATCGGCAAAGTAAGGCGGAAATGGAGTTCCCCTTACACTACCTTCCTTCATCGGCATCTTATGTGGCGTCCTGGGTCAATACATCAACGCCCCATTATTAAAGGACTTCCAGTTTCGTTAACCATTCTCATAACAAATGGACCCACCGTTGTGGCAACTTTCGCTGCTTGTACATGAAATGATTTATTTGGTCTGCGGTCCACCTTGCCAGAGTGTTAGTACGTCCCTTCATTTTCAAAATGCAGCGAAGCTTTCACAAAGAGACATATAAACAACAATTGTGCGAAGGTCCTATCTTTATGAATACGGCAGCCACACATGTACAACCATGGGGTCCGGCTTTACATTAAGAGGAAGATCTGAAAGAAGTGACGCCAAGTAGGACTATAAGGTGTTGTTAGATCCAATTAGATGGGAAGCACACCATCAAAGACTGTTTGATGGTGTGCTTCCCATCTAATTGGATCTAACAACACCTTATAGTCCTACTTGGCGTCACTTCTTTCAGATCTTCCTCTTAACATAAAGCCGGACCCCGTGGTTGTACATGTGTGGCTGCTGTATTCATAAAGATACGAGCAAGCTGGTTACGGACTGTAGTATCAGAGGGCAGTTGGTATGTGATCTTCAGATATTTGAATAACATTTGGAGCGTTGGCGCTTCTCCAGTAGTCCACGGAAGACTCTCATCCAGTATCCATGCTGCAAAAATACGTAGGAACCCTCGATAGGTGGTAATGATTGCCGGATTCAACTCTCCCTCCTTCAAAAATGCTTCCATCATCTCGGCGCTATGTTTTAGGTTGATCTGTTCTTTGCTTGTTGGTCCCTCACTCTCCACGTTCTCTTTCGCCCCCTTACATTCTGTTACGTGCCCAGCAAGGTTCTGTATCTTTGGCAGCTTAGGTTCCATATCAAAGGTAATGTCTTGCCCATCAACAGTCCTTGGGAAGCTACGAATACTGTAAATTTCAACTCGATAAGTTTCATCCTTTCATCTATTGATTTTGACGCACCATGGGTAGGAGCAGCACCGAAATGACCAGCGCTTGGTCCCCGACCTATCCGTGGTAGCTGTTGGTTCGTGAAAGTGTTGCATGCTCGCATTACCTGGACCACGACGTGCTGCCTTTGGCCCCTCCTGTTCTTCTACTGCCCGCAAAGCACTTTCTCCATCTGACTCATCACCAGAATTGATGTCAAGATGGTTACTGTCACTAGGCCTTTTCTGCTGGTTTGTGGATCTGTCCCTGTTTGCGAGCACTCCCTTTTTGACTGGTCGCCCCTGAAGTTGCCTGTTGGCCTTGCGTTTTCTTTTTTCTTCCATTCTAGCTTGCTAACAAACCATTAGACGAACCTGAAGTGGATCTTTTTGGGGTCTGCTTACCACTTCTCGGCCATGCTCAGTCTCACTTACCACCTCGTCCCCATCACTTGTGTACAAAAATTCAGGGGCCTCCTTATCCAACTCATTGCTACGCTTGGGTGGCTGATATGTTTCGTCCTGTGTATCGTCCTCGTCGTCATCTTCAGGCTTAGTGGCTGTGAGAGGGACTACATCAGAGGGTGAATTGACAAAGTGACCGCGCGCATGGAGCTCAGCAGCGGAGAGTAAGGCGCCGTTTTCAACTGCATCCCCATCTGGCTTGGACAAGTCTTTCGGGATCACAACCTTAAGATTGGGGCGCAGTTCTGCCAATTAAGGTTAGGATTTCAATCACTGGCATGATGGAACTTTTCTCAAAATCTACACGCTAACCTTGAGTTTGGCGACGGGGTTTAGTCGTGGCTTCAACCGTCCGAAAATAGGAGTCAAGGCCCTGAGCTCGGTCTGTGGCGTGCCGCTTTCGCTTCTCATTTTCAGGGATGATATTTGTGGAATCGGGCTTGTCTTGGGTCTCTCGGGCCTGTTGTGCCATGATGTTTTTGACGCTCCAAGCTAGGACTATCAGTGTTGACGTTGAAAAATCCAGGAATGGTAAAAATGTACAGTTCTTGGTTTAAACTCTCAGCCACAGTCAGTCAAAACTTCTATTATGTCTATCGAAAAACTGTGTAACCATCTATATACTGTTTAACTACTGTATACTCAACTTTGGCTGCCATCAGCTATACATAAACGTAAATGTATACGGAATAAACCGTTTAAAACGGTTATATAGATAGAACGGTTGGAGCCTTACAGATGAAGCCCCAAGATATCCAGATGATGCTACAGTCTGGCCCTGACAGCGAAAGTAACGGTGAATTTGAAGATCGTGCACATTAGCGGGGCTGTACTTTTTGATCCATGAATCATCTTACAACCTTTTTGAAGCCCTGCGAAGGAACCTATCGTTGTAAAAACGGGTGTAGTTGATCATTATGTACCACAGCCTCATATCAACTCATGCCTGTTAAAGAAATGCTGGATGATTCTGTTTGTTCAACACTAGAAGGTGGGGGAACAAGGCCAAATTCGCCAACCACTGAGGTCAGGTCTTGTTATTCCCGTAAAAAATTCCCTTCAAGCAGTCCGCTAATTATACATCACCCTCCTCCAGTTTGATATCCACAGTACGAGGACTGACAGAATGACGAAACCCCAAGCTCTGTGTAATATCACCAAACGTCAACTCATCGTTTGCTACTGGATCGTACATTCCCAAATTAAGTGTCAGGCAGCCAATCATAGTAGTTGTGATACTGGATATATAGTCAAGCTCAGCCGGGATGATGATGCAAGGAACATACCAAGTGGACCAACTTTGAATAATATGACAGGGCATCAGTCTCGCATTTTTTGCACTACCAAATTGGATGTACTTACGTCTCTAAAGGGGTAAAGTTCATATTCCCATGTCCCTGAACCATATTATTGTAGGGGTAAACTTCAGTCCCCGGAAGGTTGACAAAGAGCCAAGTGATGTTAGTAAAAAAGATGACAGCAAAGTAAAGCAACCTGTCCCGCATTATCAGTTTGACCAACAGCATTTTGGCTCGACTCGGCCCAGGGCTTCGATAGAGACTGAAAGTCAGAAATCCTCCCACAGCTACATCAAATATTATGGCAGGAAGGATGAACATGACGCCATTGGCCTTACTAAGCTACGTTGAGCTGCCAGAGTTGAAGGACGGCTATAAGAATCAAACCTTAGCCCAAGGAAGGTCCAATACCAGGTTATTCCATCACTTGGTGCAGGCATGGTCGCTGTGTATCGTCTGTAAGTGAATGCACACAATTAAGTCAGACAGGAAATTCACTGAGGTATAGTGATATTCGATATATCACAAAGCACATCAAGGCAAGTTGGACTGCCCATATTGAGAGCAGCAATATGAAGATTAATTTTTTTCTAGAGTATACGGCATAGACCCTGATTTTGTGTGTCGCTTAGTGACTTGACGGCCCGGCTTGGCTTTTGGGGGCTTAGGCTTTAGAAAATACAAGCCTGAGCTGTGACGACAGCTTCAGGCCGGCTCAGGCTTAAGCCGCGGCTTCGCAGTGAATAGAGCGTTGAATTTCGGTACAATGACCTACTTCTCATTTTTGTATATATCCCCATCATCACCAAGTAGCCCATCCCAGGTAAACTCTTCCCCAACGTCGTTATTGCCCTCATTTTCACCAGCCAGCTCAAGGTCCATATCCTCAAGCTCCTCTTCCTCTTCAGTAGCTGCTATGATGTCCTGGAAGATGAGGTCGTTATGATACATACACTTCAGACACTGCAAAGCTTCTACAATATCACCCTTTAGCCAATTACGACGTTTACTGATTGTAAGGCCAGCCGACGAGAATGCACATTCACTTGAGACAGAAGATGCCATAATCGCAAGATAATCATGAGCCAGTGAACTCGCAACTGGGTAACAAGGTGCATTTAACTAAAAACAATATATTAGCATGCAATGATTTAGGGACTGGGATCCACAAGTACGCACTCCCCACCACACCACAACAGTCATACCAGGAGGGATTACATTGTTAGTATTCATGTACCAAAAGTCCGATTTGAATTGTAACAATTGCCAGTGAAAAAGCCGCAGCTTAGGCCACGGCTCCAGGCTTTGAAAACTCCAAGCCTGAGCCGTGAGCCCTTCAGAGCCTGCTGCACGGCTCAGGGCGGCTCGGCTTCTACAGGCTCGGCCCCGGCCGGCTTGCGGCTTTGAGCCGAGCCGTGCACATCACTAGTGTCGCTCTGTTGTATCCATTGAATTTAACACTTAAAATGCTCACCTTAGAATAAGCATCGCCTCGGCCACTGCGCAGGTGATTACAGACATGATGATCAAAAGGAAAATGGGCTGGAAACCTTTCTCCAGAGACTGCACCTATTGATCAAAAGCTATGAGCAAGAGCATTACGGGGTAGATGTAATGCTCACAGTAGTACCGGGATCAGAGTCATTCAGACCGAAGGTGAAGACGATATATATCACTATTCCAACCCCAGCTAGGTAACGGTTCAAAAGAAAAAAGAGGCTGACTGTAGATTTCGATGAATAGAGTTAGACTGTTAGTCTTGGGAAAAGCCGTTTCCGGACTCACAAGGTGTAATTTTTCTCTTCCAGATGTGTTGTATCTAGGATATAGGGGCAAAACAAAGGTTAGTTGAAATTGTGGGACCAGGTTACGAGAAATATCCACTTCATCTACCAAAGTTATACAGTAATCGAAAAATAGCACAGTGATTGACATTATGACGATGCTCTGTATGATGCCGGTGGTGAGATATCGTCGAAAAGCGGATGGAACGTACAAATGGAAGGAATCTGTCCATCTGCCAATTCATAGCTATAGTTTGCGACATATCCTTGTGTTCGGGTTCAGACCAAGTATGCACAATCAGAAGAAGGTCCGTTTGAGGACCTGCTGTTTTTATAGCCCCTATTTGTGTGGTCGTGCGTGCCGAGAACACCATCAACCTGGAATAGAACTTGATGGATCTAGTAATAAGACTGAAATACATACCGCTAAACAGATCCAATCCTCATCGCGCCATTGCGCATCTGCAGACAGCTGGTTAAAATTTGCTTCTGGAAGAAGGTCCAAGGTGCTCAAATGACGCTGCTATCCTAACGACAAGGTAGCCTCAGCGAGGGTCATGCGTATCATCGTGAGCCAAGAACTCAAACTAATGTGGCTGGTGATGAGTTTCAGACGGGAATCTGCAATGATGTGTAGCGGCCCGACCACCCTCCGATTGATATCATCTTGCGCTAACACAATTGTCGGATCAAGACAGCTAGCTCATCACCAAGTGCCACAGCCTTCAGCCTTAGGCTCATACAATATCAACACTGCCGTAAAATCCCCCTTAAGTAGTCAGACAAGCGACCGGAGACAGACTCATAATATTTCACTTACAACATACTATTAAAATTACAATACTGCGACGAATATCATCGCCCGAAATTCAGATTGAATAAGAACGAATAGAAATCACACCTTCCTCTGTATCTCTTTCGTGCACTGGGTATAGTATCTCCCCGCCCACCCCACGCAAACACACCCCCACACGATCACCCTACCACACCGCACTCCTCACTTCTTCGCATTCATAACCGCACCCATCCCCGCCCCATTCACAATAGCCACCATGAGCTTCTTATACGACCCACTCGTTTCCGACGCCACCCGCGCCTCCAGACTCTTCCGCGTACGCCGCATATACGCGTCTTTCACCGCCTCCATGCGCACGGGGTCCCAATGTGCGCGGACGATCCTGCATATAAGCACAAAATTGGGTCAACAAACCAATCAGAGACGAAAAAAAAAAAACAAGAACAAAAAGGGAAAACACCCACCTCCACACCAACTCCATATCCCGCGTCCCGAACCCAACCATCGCCTTATCGATCAGCTTCGCGTCGCGCCAGATCCCCTGACCGTCTCTCTTAGGCTTCGCGCCCTCCACAATGTGCAGCAGCGCCCCGCGCATGTGGCCCGAGCTGTTAAAACCCGTGAGTTCAGTCATTTATCCAACCGAATAGAAAGCGCCCCGAAACCTGAACAGGGGGGCAAAGGGTACGCACAATTCAGCCTTGATAACCTTCGTCAAACTGCGGTACTTGTTCCCATACGCGCCGATCCTGCAACCGAGCGTTAGCATCCCAAAATCTCAAATATATGCGCGTAGGAGGGGGGAGTACGTACACAGCAGCCAAGTGCGGGCGCGAGCGTCCCGTGAGGATCTCGCAGAACTTGATCTAGAGTCACGCGACGTGAGCTCGTGATTCGTTTACATTCATTATAATTGGGAGGTGCGTACCTCGTCAGTTCCCGACTTCCCCTGACCTGCCTTGAACAGCTCCTCCACGTCTGCGCCTACCTGAGCCTGGTCGACTGGAGCGTTGTCCGGGGGCGGATTCGCACTTAGCGCCATTAAGAACACTGCCAAGTTATAAAACCAAGTCAGCCTTTTCGCCCTTCACTCTTGAGTCACAACAGAGAGCAAGAATGCGATAACGCATGAGAGCAAACACGAAACCCCAAATCCAAAACCCAAAACCTAAAACCTAAAACCCAAACAGGAAAAAAAGAAACCACAAACGCACATCGCTGGGTCTTCCCACTCAAATCACCCCTCACCTCCTCCATCAAGTCCTTGCCATACTTAAACCGATACACCCCAATCAGCAGCCGCACCTCCGCGCTCGGGCGACCGAGCACAAGCTCCGTGAGCAGCGCCTCGTTCGTCCCCGCACCGGCGAGCGCCTTCTTAGCGAGCTCGACATCCCATGCAAGGGGGCCCGACGCGAGCGCGTGGATGCCCATCCTGGATGAAAAGGTGGGTTGGGGTTAGGAGACGTGGGGAGGAGGGGGGGCTCACCCGAAAAAACCGCTTGTCTCGCTGTCGAGCACGTCAATGAGCCGTTTTCCGGTCTTGGCGACGTAGTACTCGGCGAGCGCGTCCATCTGCAGGACGGGGATCTTGACGAGGGTGGAGATCACTACACCAGCCAGCCGACCGGTCAAAATAAAAAGAGAAAAGGGGGGGAAAAGTCAGGGGGACGCCGAGTGTGTATATGCGAGACAACTCACACGCAGCATCGTCTGTCCCAAAACCCTTCACAGCCTTCTTGATCGCCTCAGCGTCCTTTATGGGGTCGTACCCAGGGACCTTCGTCACACCATGTGGCGTTGGTGGCGCGTTCGGGTCGGGGATCGTAGAGCCCAGGTACACGAGGGGCACCTGAGGGGCCATGGACGGGAATTGCCCGCCGCCATATAGGGCTTGAGTTGGATGCGGGGGCGGATAGGCGCCGTAACCCTGTGGCGCTGAGGGGAATGCGGGAGGCGCTTGGGCGAGTGGGAACTGGGGCGTCGCGGGTTGTCCGTGCGAGGCGGGGGGCGCGTTGAGGGCGGCGTAGCCTTGGGGAGGGGGCGGGCCTGGAGGGGGGGCGTATCCTTGCCCTTGAGGGGGCGGGGGGCCCGGTGGCGGGGCGTAGGTTTGAGTTTGGGGCGGGCCGGGGGGTGGGGCGTAGCTTTGCCCTTGAGGGGGCGAGGGGCCCGGTGGCGGGGCATAAGTCTGGGTTTGTGGCGGGCCCGGGGGTAGGGCGTAGCCTTGGGTGGGAGGAGGTCCAGACGGGGGCGCATATTGGGACTGGCCTGGGGTGCCGTAGCCTTGGGTGGGGGGAGGTCCAGACGGTGGCGCATATTGGGGCTGGCCTGGGGTGCCGTCGGGGCGGTTGCCTGGGAGGGGAGGTGGGGGTCCGTAGCCTGGTGGATAAGGGGTTGTTTGGCCACTCTGTGAATGAGGAATGTGGGGACCCGATGTGGCGTCAATGTTAAGTATTCACGTACCTGAGCGGTTGCAGCTAAAGCAGGGTTCGACTAGGTGAACGTTAGAATGTGGAGTTGTTTGTATGGCGAAGAAGAGACTCACGGTATGGCCAGGAACGGGCGCGGCGGGTTGTTGAGGCTGGTGCGATGAGAGGAAGTTGCGTTAGCTGGTGCACGGAAGCCTCAACGGGTAAACGCGACGTACTTGTTGACCTGGATTAGACATGATGTCGATATTTCTACACGGCGGGTGTGATGATGGATTTCAAGTAGTGGCGTGGATTGGAGAGACTTTATGTGCCGAAACAATAGGGGATAGATGACAAGGGCGGAACGTTAACGCGGGAGGAATGATCGATATGAATTGGTGGCAGTACAGCCTTGGAGCGCCTGATCAAATTTAGATCAAGCCAAGACTCATTTGCTATACAATCCTGTGCTCGTCGTTGGTTAAATGCATGCGTGATCTTTCCGACATCCTGGGTTTTGCGATATGTTGCACTTGGAAGAGAAGGTGTGTCGTGTGAGAAGAGCTTGTGAAGGCGATGTGAAGGCGGTGAACAGTGTGAAGGGTGAAATTTTACGTGAGGTTCGACTTGAGAATCAGATAAGATAAGATTTGGGTTTTCCCCTTTTCTTGACAACGCCAAGCTTGTCCAACGCCTCCACCTGTTTCCACCTACCAACCATCTACATAACAACTCTAAAGTCACTCTGGCAGCTCTGATTGAAATAACGCCATATATTAAGGCTCATGTACTGTAATTCTCGGACCCGCCAGTACTGCTATTACATACATATGGAACGGACGCGCGATAGCCTGAGCATGGTTGTACTCCGACCTGGCAGTTGTTGTGAGGACAAGTCGTCAGGTATCGCCAGTATATCACAACAGCCCCACCAACCTTGGCCGAGTGCTTATAGTAACA
The DNA here is from genome assembly GCA_013420905.1 of Collybia mongolica. Lineage (NCBI taxonomy): Eukaryota > Fungi > Basidiomycota > Agaricomycetes > Agaricales > Clitocybaceae > Collybia > Collybia mongolica. The sequence goes on from JAAXNY010000004.1 coordinate 4,335,057, forward strand.
AATGCGACCGCCACCTCCGCCAGCAGAACTTAACGCCGCGAACATCGCTACTTGGCACTTGCTAGCCAGAGCGCCCCGGCATGCCACGCATCATATCACCGTTCAAATCCAGAACTCGAGCCGCCAAACACCAATATCTTCACAGAAATGCAAGGACGCACGTCCCCCCTCCCCGAATCTGCCCACCCCGAATCGCAATCTCATGCTCCCTTCCGCGCGCATGCACATGCAGCCGCCAATGCTAGAGTTACAACCTCTGAAAAGCCGGGACAAGACGCATTGACTGCCCAAGCAGTTTCCTGTAAATACAACGCCTTGTGGAGAGTATTTCGTCTACTCAGAATCTGTGTTGCCGGGGATGAACTTGGCCGTCGATCGGGTGTAGGAAGTCACGAACTGCGCTGACATTGGGGTGTGACTTACAGCTCAGATGCTGAGGAAAGCTATTGAACTGATTGGCCCTAAACGCCCAGGTCCCGGCGCCTAAGGCTACATGGTAGCCAATGCACATTGCGTTAAAATCTTTCGCGTTTTCAGGTCCAGGTGGTCTGGTGATGACATTGCGGTGTCACGTTGAGAGACGTGACCTTTATGTATGCCGTGTTCGCTCTCGAATGCATCGAGTACTTTAGCTGGCGCGTTGACGATGGGAGAGAACGTTGGTGGATCGATATAACGTGATCCACATTTCCTTGATATTTCCCTCAACATCCATCTTACTTCTCAGACTGGAACTTAACGAGGAGGATGCCTCCTAGTCGACGTCTGCAGCTGTGACTTGTGCGTGCACGGCCCATCTACATTAAAAAATAAACGCCATCCCAGGCATTGATGACGCCGGTGGGCACTCCAAAGCCGTCTCCGTTGCTGTCAACCAATTGTGTCCCCAGGAGCTTGGAACGAAACTTGTTCAGGGTTAGCAGTTCACGGATTAGTCATAGCACTAGCCGACCTTCATTATCTTATCTTTTGACACCAAAAGAAATTATGTGAGGCAGCTTCAAGCCACCAGACTCAACTCGAACGATCGTAGATCCCGACGAATCCTGTTTCGTGCTGATATGTATCCAAATCCGCCTCCATTCTTCCCAAATAACCATCCCTAATCCACTCCCAGAACACCGTACGGTTTTTATTCAGCGTCAGCCATTGTTAGTAAGTTCATTCTTCAACGTATTAATTACAACGTTGGTACTGATACCGGTAAATTTAAGACAGCTATGGTTTCCCAAGATCTCTGGAGAACCAGCTCTCTTGCGACCATCAGCACAAGCTGTAAACCATTTTAGATATACAAAGGAAAAATGATTTTCACAAAGCCTTTCTGTACAATTCGACATGTCGCAAGCTTTCACCCACATCTGCAGACGACATACAGGACATAATTAGTAAGTTATCTTACAGGCCGTTTTGATTTCATTGCTCATCACAATTACAGGGGCCGGAGTCTTTAGAAAGTTTCTCGATGGAATGGCTTATTTTCCGTCAGATATCTCAAGCGCTATTGAGGAACCCGATGAATTCAGGCGTGGACCGCAATATCAGTTGCTTCCAGCTTGAGGAAACTCTCTGCATCTTTCCGTCACCCTCATCGGGGTATGCCAATCTATATTTCGCTTGACATATTTTCGTCTCATAGGATTATAGTTGGGTTTTCATGTACACTCACGGGGCAGAAAAATATCGCTCTTTACACTTGGTATATACACTAAGTCTCCTTAATCATACAGCGTTGTCGCTAAATTGTATCACAACAGGTATTTGTTCTATATCGACGTCATGTCTTCTAGAGCCACTCGTCCGTTCGTTGCCTTCCAGGAATGTTACCTTCGTCACATGTCACAACTCAACCTAGATCTCGAAGCTCTTGTCGATGTCCTCATACGCTTTTATGACCTCTGACGCATCAGCTGCAAACTTCATCAACTCTACTTACGTGGAACCCGACAGAGACCAAACTGACCTAGAAATCACATATGCACTCATGCTGTTTCCGAAGTCGACGAATATTGGGCTTATTGATTGCATACAGGCACTAATTACCAGAGATGAACTTCAGGATAGCAGTCACAAACGACCTCCTATCGTCAGTATTTTATTCCAACGCTACCGGGAAGCATATCCTGATCGCCCACTAACTCCAATACAAGTTCCATAAGGAAGAACTCGCCGGAGAAAAAGCTGACTACGTTTACAACAGTGCGCACATCGAAGGCAAGACACCATTGAGTGCTCTTGTTAAAATGGGCCAGGAGTTATCTACTTCGTGGAATGCGGTTTATGCAGCTCTAGCACATTGCGCGCGCGCTGTCGATGTATAATGCCTGGGAACAAGACTATACGTGAGTTCCCCTGCTATTGGGTGTGTATGGGCTGATTAACTCATTAGACGATGGCATCTGGACCAGTAGCGATACAGATTGCATAACTTGTCTTTGTAGGCAGACTTGTATTACTCTCTTCGTCGCAAGTGTACCTTTTGCGCTCCGTTGATACCACTTGAAGCCCCCATCTGTTTTGTAAAGAATTCTACTCACATGTGATGCATTCACACTACACCGCGTGAAACAGATAATGATAACTTGGGTATGACAGATGAGCAATGTATTTTAATGGATGCTGACGCAACGTTTATAAAATCGTACGTCACGAATTGGATGGTGTAATGTAACCCAGCTAAATCCATAACCACCAACCCATCAAAGCTTTTCTTCATCCATCCGGATAGTGCTTATCCTCAACCATTGTCTCCGTCTCCCAAATCTTCATCCACCCTCTCTTCTGTCCGGACTCCCCGCACTCTCGTCGCTTTGCGTATCCGAGAACGTGACCAGACACGCCGTATTCTTCACTGCGATTCGGGGCCGGAGCTTCGCAACACCGCGTAGAGGTCCGTGTTCGTCCCCAAGTCCGCCCTTTTTTTTACATTTTTCCCGGAGCAACAGTTGGCGAAATAACAGCCTCACGAACTGCGGGTCTGCCGAGAACGTAGTGGAGTGTGGAGCAGCACGTTCCGCTTGTCCAGCTTCATGCTCGGGGACTCCATCAACTCTGACACTCTGGACGCCTGCAATTGTGACAATTGCATGTTTCACCGTCCTTAACTTGTGCAGCTGCCCGATCTGCATGCCCTACCGTCGACCCAGCACCCTTTACGCCGCCGCTGCGGCGACGAGATCGTATAGGGACAGTGGATGCACGAATCAAACCTCGAACCCTACCGGACCGTGCCAGGGGAAAGTATCTGTTGTTGTGTACACACGTAGTCGTACCGGATCTCCATCCAGTGCCGTATACACATCAGTGGCCCATGCATCTGCAAGGTGTGGCAGAGCGGGGTGGAGGAGCAGGTTGACGAGGGTGGCGTTGACGTGGTGTTCTAGTATCCATGTGCAAGGGGACGTTTTCTTTTGCACGTCTTGTAGATCGGCTCGACAAGGAGATGTTGATTTAAGATGTCTGTGACAGTACGAGGATGGTGGAGTTGAAACTAGGCTGATAGTTTGTTGGTTGTGAGTTAGACCTACTACGGAGGTCTGACGCGACATACCACTTTACTGTACAGGAATAATGCAGCTGGTCCTTTTTATCCATCTGATAAACCATATCTCCCCACACCAAGTTAGAGCGAGAGCCTGATTTCAGGCAAATGATCGTCTATGCCTCGCCCCCGGTATGTGTATTACCCACTCCCCCTTAGTTTCCGGTGTAACTTGTTCCAAGTTAATCCAAAATAGTATTGAGCTGAAAGGCCTGTTAGGGCTCCGATGTCGGGGACCTGGAAAAGGTGGCTTTAATCCTGAGTCATCGGAAGGACGTGACTGGGCTTTGTTCCCGTGGATTCGGAGAAAACATGGAGATGTGTATGTTCTATAACGTTGGGGTAGGTAGTAGCCTAGAATGTAATTTTATTGGTGGGTGCGGCTTTTGCCATTGAGGTGTTCCGTACTTGTGTTGTTGAGGGATGTATCCCATAAGGTACTTAGCAGAGAGGAGATGAAGTACAAGGTGGAGGACGTTGCGGTGTGAGATGATGGATCAAAAAGTTACCCAATCACGTGTTGTAAGGATCGGAACTCATGATACTTCAACGGTCCGGCACTCATTCTCTCCCCCAGTAAAAACATAGGGTGATCGACATCTCCACCCCATTTATTTTCCTATTCATTAAAAACTTGATCCCTCAATCTCTCGAGGCTCCTCTTTAAGAAAAGCACAATACATTACTAAAACATATTACATACTCACTTCTAGCTACCTATATATATGGTCCCTATAGTCTGCATTTAATCTTAGCTTACTTTAAAATTACTGTTGTTAAAACAGTTCTTTCCAAAAGACCTGAGCTCTTTCCTACCAAATTGTGCCATAACTGCTAGTCACTTGCATCACTATTCACTTATTGTCACACATTTTGAACCTCAAACACAACTTGACAATTCCTAAAAACTGTTATGAAAATTATATTCCCATCTTATCTCCGTCTTTTTGATCTTATCTCATCTCTTATCTAGTGGGATTGGCTGTTAATTCATCTATCCCCAGTAGTTACAATTCTCCCATCATTCCCATCATTCCATTTCATCATTTGATTGATGCTGTACACCACCCTGGTTATGTTTGGTTTACCTCTCCATATTTGTTCTACTCTGGTCCCCCTTAGGTAGTTGTATATATACTGCACCTGTAGCTACTTGTTCTGTAGTCTTGATCTTGTCTATTCTGTGCAATACAGACAGGTCTTCTCAACTCTCTATCTCTTGTGCCTTGTGCTCTCTCTCCTCTTCTATTCTCTGATATCCTGCAGTAACTGTTATTGTTGCATTGCTGACAAAAACACCTAATCCCTTCCCACCATCTCTGGATATGCTTGGTTCATAGTCTGAAATGGAGTCAAATCAACATGTGTTGGGCATGATCAGTTGTTGAAACATGCCTGTCACATGATCCAGCAGCAGAGAGGCAAGACTGAAGGAAAAGAAAGAGGAATGGGATGTGATCAGAGGGGTATAAAGTTGTGATGAGTGTATAGACAAGTTAAAGACTTGCTGAGATGATATCAAAGTTGAAGTTGAAGTTGAAGCCAAAGTCAAAGAAGATGAGATGATATCATTGTCAAAGATATCGGTTTGCAGCATAGTGCAAGTGCAAGCATGTCAATGAATCAATATGATAACAGATGGCTGTAGCACTAGTGTCACTGGTGTGATTAACCAGGGAAACAACTGGACAAAGGGCAAGATCACAGCATTTTACTCAATGAACTGAATAAAGCCCAGCAAAATTATCCTGTACATGAGATTGAAATACTGGCTGGAGTTGAAACAATGCTTTGGCACTGAGGTATCTTGCAAGGGTGCTTGTTCCACTGGTATACAGATCATAAAGGTCTGATCCATCTCTTAAATCAGAAAAATCTGTCAGGTCATCAGGTTCAATGGAAGGAGAAAATAGCAGAATTTGACTTTGAGATCATTCACTTACCTGGGACAGAGAATGCTCTGGCAGACACACTGTCACACTTGTATTCAAATGAGGTGAAAGGCACAGTGCAACCCAACTCAAGAGTGCACAGAGAAAATTGAAGACCTTGTTTCCATGGCCCTACTAGTAGGAGTAGAAGCAGTTGCATCTGTACCACCAAGGTGACATGTTCTATGAACTAAAGATATAGGGGAACCTGCTGAGACTGAGTGACCTGAGGCATCTCACAAGTTTGCGAGCTGAATGAAGGGCAACTTTTGTTTACATGGCCTGCACTCACACCAGGTAGATGGTAGGGAAGTGAAGTCCAAAAAGGATAAAATGGTACTGGAAGACAAGTGGTGTTCTATTGCAGAAATTCCTACAATGAAAAGCTTGGAAACACCCAAGCCAGAACTCATTGAAGCCCTGAATGGTATAAATGATGGGATAGACAAGTTCTTTTGAGATGTACTAGACATGCCAAAAACCTTCTGGAACTTTGAATATGAGGATGGAAACCTCTATATGAAGTGGAATGACACTCGAGTAATATGCATTCCAGACATAGTCTATAATGGACAGAAAGTCCATGAGATAATAATTTTGGAAGGTCAGAGTTTGTTGGCTCACCTAGGGCCCCAGAAGACACTGTCATACCTCCAAAATTATGTCTGGTGGAAAGACCTAACAATGGATATTTTCAAGTTTTGTGACTCCTGTGTAACATGCCAAAGGAGTAAACCAAGTATGCAGAAGCCATATGGTCTGCTGAACCCATTGGAGGTTCCAGGGAAGCCTTGGGAGTCAATAGGTGTTGATTTTGTTGGACTACTACTGGAATCTTCAGACAGGGATGGAACATACAACTCAATAACAGTGATTATTGATCTGTTGCCAGGAATGGTCCACCTAGTACCAAGTTGTACAGAACAAATAGGACACTGACACAAATGATTTGTCAGTGTGCAAGTCCAGCTCAGAATGACTGGGTAGTCAACGCTTCTTGATCTTTTACCACCACCATCTGACTGTGGGAATTCGTCCCTCCTGCACTAGGTTGTCCCTAAACTACCTGACACCTCATCCCTAATCAACATTGCCTTTCATCAGACCACTCTTTTGGCCTGGGCCACCATCTTTTTATACCATATCCAAATTTTTAACTTATCAGAGCTGATCCTGACTATCCGCAGGGTCATCTCATCTTGCCTGTACTGGGGGCTTCACTAATCCGTTCACATCCACCTCATCAACTACCAGGCCACATGAGGACACCACAACTCTAGTACTCTGCTTTGCGCAGATCCTTAGGGAGCATCACCGCCAACATTCTCGACAATTTATTCGTACTTGCTTAACCACTACACCCAAACACAAAAGGAGGAAAGGTGTCTGGCCCCCAATCAGCTACTGTCCCTGCACAGAGCACACCTCTTGGGGAGAATGCCAGTTTATTGACCAATGGTGGGATTTGGTGGCCTTATTTTGGAGGGGAGTCATCACTTTGGGAGAGCGGTGTGGAACAGGGGGGAAAGTAATAGGGGGGATTCAGGAGAGGGGGAGCAGGTTTGAGGTACAGGTTGTTCATTTAGTTTGGACATTTATCTTTGACATGGGGGGGGAGTAATGGGTTTCCAGGGCGACCTGAAAATACCAGGAGGGGAGTGGAATGGGGTACCAATGTGAAGGGAGGGGACCATGCCCCGACAAGCAAAGGCAAACCTTTAAGGCATTGGGAGGTTCAGACATGGTACAATACAATACCATTGAACTGCAGGTATCCTCAGTCTAGACCCGTAATATGACCTGGAGAGCAACTTAGTGTACAGCTCCACCCTGATGGCCCATTACAGATTACTTAGTGGTAATAGGTGTTTATGCCCACATGTAGCTGGGTCAAACCCACATGCGCTTAATATTATTATATGACAAAAAAAAAAAAAAGAAGGACTGGGTAGTGAAAATACCTGGTATGAAATTTGCAATCAATTCTGCATGTTCCTCAACAACAGGGCATGCTCCATTCTTCTTGAATACAGGGAGACTACCTTGAAGTATGATATGGGATGTCCCATGCACAGATAAATACCCAGGAGTGTGCATGTTTGCCAATAGAATCAAGAATAGCATCATGCACACACATGACTGTATAATAGCAGACTGGGTGAAATAGACGTGTGCTGCAAATCAAAAATGTCATCAGTCTCCTTTTGTAGAAGGGGACTTGGCTTACATTTTGACAAAAAATATAGCCTTTCCCAAGGGTTTGTGCTGAAGTACATAGGGCCCTATAAGCTTGTAAAAGACTTTGGGAACAACTCATTTAAAGTGGACTTACCAGCAACACTGAAGAAGAGGGGGGTACACAATGTGTTCCACTCCTCATTGTTGTGTGTCCACATACCAAACAATGACAGGTTGTTTCCAGGGCAAGCTGAGTCTCAATTTCAATTAACAGATGATCCTGAAGCCAAATAGGCCATTGACTGAGTTTTATCTCATTCAGAATCTGGTCCCAAATCAATTTTTGAACTTCTTTGGAAGTCTGGAGATATAACATGGCTCCCATTTGACAAGGGCAACCACCTTATTCAAATACAACAATACCTTGAAGTCTGGGATGCACCAATGTTTGGTAAATTGCCTGCTGAATCTGGGAACCCACCAGAAGAGGACATTCAGGTATCATTGAACTTGATTTTGATTGCTGACTCTGAGACAGAAATTTATTTCCTCTCTGCAATCATGCTGACTGGCAGGTCCTCAGCAGTTAAAGAGACTGCAAAATTCCTAGGCAACAACACAACCACCCAGATCCCTCCCAGACCACACCAACACTTGTGTGAACATTGTCTCTCCTGCCCACTAAAAAACCACTCCAAAATGCCTTACTACATCCCAGACAAACAACTGAAAGCCTTTGAGTGCACACTGAAAACCTTAATCTTCACCCATATCAAGTCAAAAAAGTGCATTTGGCTTGCACACAAGCAGGTACTCCAATGCCTAACACATGACAACCATCTTTGAGCATGCACCAGCAACCCAAACCCCAGTATGGCTCCCATTGCTGAATCAGCCAGATACACAGACCTCATGATGCATATCAATATTGAAGAAAATTTAGATGACAAATACAGACTCCTATACAATACAGGAGATGATCCCTTTACAGATGGAGTAGGCAGACACCTGCAGATTGCTAATCTTCTTGGCCCCACCATGTTCAACACCACCATATACATACATCCCTTCAACTCCTGAGCCAGTGAGGGTACACACAGCCCCATACAATGATTGGGGTCTCAAAGATAATGCAGATTTTAAAAAAGTGATAGGAGCGGTGCTGATTGATGTTATGGTGAGGAAAGTTCAGAAGGATAAAAACATAAAGGAGAGTAAGGATAACAAAAGAAAGATGGAGGAGGCTAGGGCTCTGCTGAACAACAGAGCTAGTGGCTCAGGCAGCCAAGTGAAGACCAACAAGAACAAGCATTGAAAGAAGAATCAAGACCCACATATGTAATCCCCAGCAGCTCAGAAAGAAATGGCCCCAGATGCATCTAATGACTTGGCCCCCTTGGACAATGCTATGGAGGCCTGAACATTCCTGGGAGGGATGTTGGAGGGTGTGTGTAAGGATTGGAACTTGTGATACTTCAACAGTCCAGCACTTATTCTCTCCCCCAGTAAAAACATAGGGTGATCAATATCTCCACCCCATTTATTTTTTCATTCATTAAAAACTCAATCCCTTGATCTCTGGAGGCTCCTCTTTAAGAAAAGCACAATATATTACTAAAACATATTACATACTCACTTCTAGCTACCTATATATATGGTCCCTATAGTCTGCATGTAATCTTAGCTTACTTTAAAATTACTGTTGTTAAAACAGTTCTTTCCAAAAGACCTGAGCTCTTTCCTACCAAGTTGTGCCATAACTGCTAGTCAATTGCGTTATTATTCACTTATCATCACACATGTACACCTCATGTTTTGAGGTCAATCAGTATGATCCTTGATGTACCTCCTTGGGCCACAAACCACTTTGAACAAGATCTCAACATACACACAAGTGATATACAATGGGGCTATCTGTGAGTAGATCTTGTATGATTTTTGTACACTAATTGGAGTACCTTGTAGGGATAAAATTTCAAGTCAGATTTTCCTAGACCAGTAAATAATCATTCAAAACTATAACAATCACCATAATTACAGCCCTGAGTCATGACCCAGGTTATGATGCAATCATGATTAGATATGACTGGGGGGTAACAAATTATTGCATGCCAATCATATCATTAGCTCAAAAAAAAACATCTGATTACATAGTAACTGGTCCAATATTTTTGTAAAAGACTATGTAATTACCCAGCAGTCTAGGTGAAGAATGTAAACTATATACAATTAGGTGACTATTTCACTTACAGCTCATATGCACTGCTTTAATACTGGGGCATTGGATTCTATCACAAATGTTACAGATTTTGTGACTGGTTTTCTTTTCACTGTCTTTGAGTCTGTGTCAGGGACCTCTGCTGGGGGCAGTACAGTCATGTCTGCTATGTTTTCAGTGAGTGGTGATGGTTTGGCTTTGGCAGAGATAGGGATTGTTGCATGTTGTCAAGTGATCCTTGGTCTTGTTGCTGTTGTTACTTTCCCCTTTCCCTTTGCTTGTTTTGTTGGCTGGGTCTGATTTGTGGTGGCTTGAGCTATTTTTAGCTTCTTCTTTGGTATAACAGCTGGGGGTGGATGAGGCTTGAGTGGTGCTGGAACTAGAATATATTAATACTACTCATGTAAATATATGACAACAATGTACCATTTTCTTTCAGGGCTGGCACTGGTGAGGTGGTGGAGGGCAACAAGGGATCCACCTGTGGTGCTAATTTTGATACTGGGCAGCCCCTTGCTTTTGGGTGCTGTTTCACTGGCACTACCATTTTGTTACCTGGCAACATCTCATTTTGGGAATTGCATTTGGAGCTACTGAATCTCTTAAGATCCAGCACAAGCCCAAGAGAAGTGGGTGGTGTGCTTCTAGTTGGTGTTGCTGGAGGTGGGTGGGTGAATAGTAATTGGATTTTTGGCTGTGTATTCCATTTTGATTGTTGTGCTTGCTTTTTGCACATCTGTCTGGGAAGGGTTGGCTCAGTAATAATGGGGAATGATGTTTGTATTGCATGATGTGGTGTGGATAGGCCAGCATGAGCAGATACTTCCAGACTTCAGCTCTCATCACTTTCCATATCAGTTAGGTTGTTGCTGGATGCCCAATCAGGTGCATCTCAATTATGGGTGATGTCTTCATTACTGCTGAATTATACCTCTATGTCCCAATTAATATTTACTTTGTGCTTGGGAGATTCTGAGCCCTGTTTTTTGTTCATGGTAGTAGACTTGCCAAATATGATCTCTTGGCACATGTCCATGATGCAATTGAATGCAGCCTTTCCATGTGCTATGTGGCATTGTTGTTGAAGGTATCAAGGTAGTCCTCCCAATTTTGACCTGATCATACATCTTCAGAAGCAAATTCTGTGTCTTCAGATATAATAAATACCAACTTATACAGTATACTTTGTCCAGTAAATGAGACTTTAATTCAGAATTAACATACCAATATGGCAAAGACAGGTATTGAGTAGAATGGAATGTCTTTGAGATATTTGATGCCCTATTTTTTTCCATATGTAGCAGGGCTGCTTGCCTCCCCATCTAGTGAGGCCAACCCAAACAAGACAGCCTTCAGAAGCTATGAGAGCTTTTGTAAGAGATAATAATGTCCCAATATGTAAATACTACTTACTAGAAAAATCTCCAGTAACTGGAAAAGTGTTGATTCATATCCTTCAAGTTGTTTTTGCCAAATACATGGAGGAAAAAGTATTGGTGGGAGCATTGGCAGTGGACCTTTTTTTGTAGTGCACTTCTGTAGTTCTCATGGAAAGTGTATCAACTTTAATATGTCTGGGGCCAACTCACACTTGAAATTGGGCCTGAAAAGGTCAGCACTTAGGTGTGTTATGCATGGACCTGCCTTTTGACACCTGTCCATAAGTGTGCTACACATGTCCTTTGCACCAAGCCAAAACTAGGCACAAAATATAATTATAATGAAAGATAATGCTTCCCATTACAAACCTCTGCATGGAAATTCCCATAACTTCTCACCATAATATGAAAATGCACAGGAAGGAACTCATATAATTGAGTGAGCCATCCATTGTGTTGTGCCACAAGGTCACCACAGAAATGATTTTGGGGGAGTAGACACATGGGGCTAGGGCATGGTGATACAAAGAGGTGTGGGTCATTGAAAAATGTTGAAAAGAGTTCATATTAAGTCATATATTCCTTCCCAAGAGTCTTGATTAGGGCTAACTCTTGCTTTACAATGTTAGTCATGTCTGTTTCAGCATCTGACATAGCCTCTAAGGCCTCCTTAATCTCAGTGATCTCAAGTTTGAATGCTTTGTTTTTGGAATTCAATTCTTTGCATTTGTCTTGTAAAATCTGCACGTTATGTTGTGTTACTAATAGTACCTATAAGATACAGTCCTTCTTGTCAGGCTTCTGAAACACACATATGGGGACTTACTTTTTTGTATGTTGCAAGTTTCAAAGGTCCTGCCAATAAGTCATCAAGACTACCAGAGGAACAAGCTTCAGAGTCAGAATCATCACTGACAATAGACAGTTGTTTCCAATGGGCCATCTGTGGTGTATTGCAGGAGTGAAGAGAGCTGGGTGGTTTCAACTGCCAACAGTTTGGATAAATGGATTTTGTCATATGGGAAGTGCATGGATGCAATGTGTTTGTTACCTGCATATAATGCTGCAGCACTTTTGGAGGGAAATGAGGGGCCATATACTCTTGTAAGAGTGCAGTACAGAGAGAATAGAATGGGGGGTGGGAATAGATGCAGAATGAGGGGACAATGAGGAAAGGGCACCCTGAGGGGCAGAGGGAGGTGAGTCTCACAGGCTGCTCATCATGCAGCATGTCCCCTCCCACTTCAGGGACCCAAAATGAGAAGGACATGGCCACCAATGCCCAGGGTGCCCTGGTGCACCTGGAAGACAACAACAACAACAACAACAAAGACAGCAGGCTTTGCATAGAGGTTGGTAGCCTTCAACAATCTCTGAGTTATGACTATAATGTTATACCTGAATTTAGGTTCAAGAGTTGGCCCATCAAGTAGCTGGGAACTCCACAATCAATTCAGGACATCTTGGAAAGAAAGTATAAGGCATGCTCACTTGTTGAAACAAGTCCAGCAGTGCCTGTGACTGGGATTCTGACTTTGTATGGTCAAAAAAGTTTCTGTATTGTTCAATATTCTTGGAGATGATTTCAAGCCATACAATAATATCAGTGAGCACCATAATATCAGCACTCACATCAGTTCCATCATTTTCCCTTCCTCAATGTCAATTTTAGGAATGGAGAACATATTCAACCAGTTACACATACAAAGAGTTTCCTGTTACTCTGAGTTGACAAGTATGACCCCATTTTTGAAATTATCCATCAAGAGGAGCTTTGAACTGAGAGCATCAAAGGAAATTGTCTCTTAAGGGGGACCCATAATCCATGAGTCTGACCAGGCATTATGTCCCTCTGTAGCTCATCCAATAATCCATGCAGTTCCAGTGTGTTAGGTTTAATCATTCTATTGGAAAGCAAGGGTGGGGTTTTTGAGGCATCATAGAGTCCAAAGTAAGCTTGAGTATTGTCCAGGCATCTTTGTGGTTGACCAGTTCCACCTGGATAAAAAGAGGTGTAGGTTCCGGACCATTCATGATGATATCAACAATTTTCCAGGATAATGGTGCAGTGTCATCAAAATGTGCAATTTGCACTCTGTATTGTAACAAATCTGGCCAATGCTCCCTCTGCAACCATGCTTCTTGCCTCTTACCATCATCTACTTCATTCCATATTGTTGTCACAAGAATAACATTAGCTATTGCATCCCTGTCACATAATCCTGAGAGAACAGACAGTATGCAGCATTGAGCAAAAATGTCTGTGATTCAGTGCATCTACACAATTCCAGTGAGTTTGATTTTCTTCCTATACCTATCAACCCTTCCTATACATAAGTGCACAGCATTTGTTCAACTGTTAGCTCATGCATCTTTTAACCAGGTAGCAGTCTCCCACAAGGTCCACAAGTCAGAGATGTAAGTGTTGTCAAAACCAGGAGTATCGACAAAGACAATAGGTAGACTGGTATCTGGATGGCTAGCTCTCACAGCATGAACTTTCATTATTTCTGACTCCAAATCCATGCCCTATTGTTTTCCCACCCTGTCCAGTGGCCAGATCTACTTGGGTGGAGTGGGCAAACACACTGTGTGGCAGGTACTCGTTCTTTATTTCTTTTCTTTTGAGAAATAAGTCCATTCCACATTCAGGAAGTTGTAAATGACTAGAAACAATGTAGATGATAGTTTATAGAGGTCATGTGACCATGGGAAAATGTTACCAAGTAAACAAGCAATGCCTGTGCACAAAGCCCAATGCCATAGCTTGCCTGGTTACAGTAGGTCAAAAAACTGTCCCAATGTTTGGTCATTTTATAATGATTTACTTATAACAGAGTACTGGAGATTAATATCATTCTGAGAAATATATATATGATACTACACTATATTAGCTTTGAAATGAGCCCCTACTTTCCTTATTTGAATAAAAACTCATTTCATAACAAATTGAACAAAATAATTACTCATTGGGACAGTTTTTTGACCTACATCTCCAAAGTCTCTATTTACACAATTAATACTTGGTATGACCACCTTTTGCCTTAATAACTGCTTGAACCCTTCTAGGCATGCTTTCTATAAGTGTCTGGCATGTTTCTGGTGGAATTCCATTCCATTCCACTACCACCCTATCCCACATCTCATGTACTCCTTTGGGGGCTGTTGGGTATTTCTTAAGTGCCTTCTTCAACACTACCCAGAGATGTTCAATGGGGTTGATGTCAGGGGATTGTGCTGGCCAGGCCATAACATCAATGTTGTTGTCTTCAAACCACTTGGTTGCCTTGTTGGATGCATGTTTGGGGTCATTGTCCTGCTGAAACATCCTCTCTCCCTCCGGCATCTCCAGCTTTTCAAAGCTTTCCACTACTCCCCCATCCAAAATCTGGCAGTATTGGTCTGCATTTATAATTACAAGTTCTTTAGTTTACTAAAGACGAGTTCTTTATCAACCCAGTTTTTGGGCAGAAAGGTGATTCAGTCATTCATTCATTGATTCATATTTCAACACCATGGGAAAATATTTCCATAATGGGATTTTTCTTCTCTTATGGCTTTTTACAGCATTTCTCCACAAATACAAAGTATTGTGACATAATTTGCATGTATTTTGGATGCTTACATAATGCCTTTGATGATGCCATCAAAATTATGCATATCTAATATTTCACAGTGTCACATTTCAAATTTTATTTTGTGATTTTCTCCATAACTAGTAAAGCTATTAACTTTGTTTTTATATGTTTGGAATGTACAAACATGGCTCTACAATTTCCTTGTTGAGCATAATTTTCCCACGGTCCATTTTGAGCGAAATATCAGAAATGTCCAGATTCAGCTAGTTTTGAAGGTCTGTGTGTTATGCCAGGGGTGAACAAACATCTTATAACAACAATGACCCTGACCAAACATGACCCTTGTGGGAAATTACACTAAACATTGGAATAATCAACAACTACTACTATATTTACCTGAAATACAAATAGGATTGATTTCTCTATTTATTGACACATGTCACATGATCTATTCCACCACATAAGTATACCAAATACATGACAACAATCTGAATGCTTATTTAGTGTACATGATCCTGGTAAAAGCTAGTTCTGATGGTTTTTGTGTTTTCTCCATACAGTAGGTCAAAAAACTGTCCCAATGAGTAATTATTTTGTTCAATTTGTTATGAAATGAGTTTTTATTCAAATAAGGAATGTAGGGGCTCATTTAAAAGCTAATATAGTGTAGTATCATATATATATTTCTCAGAATGATATTAATCTCCAGTACTCTGTTACTATTGAAGGTCGGGTATTCGGCCACGTAAGGATCCCGGATGAAAAACGCGCGAGTATGATTGATTAATAACCCGGACCCTCTTCTGGGACCTCGTCTAGGATGTTGTGAAGCGGGTGGAATATGTTTTGTATTTTTAGCTGCGGTGTTGAGAGCGCTGTGAATATTTTCCGGCCAAAACTCCCAAATCGAGCAAACCTGCCAAGTTGGCCAGGCGTGGGAACCTAAACAGAGACAACGCGCGTCCCAACTCTGGCTTCCTCAACACTCAACATGCAGTCCGCAAAGCTCAAATTGTGTTCAGATATATGATGGTACGTCTCATCTACACCGAGAGCCATATTTTATCTTACTTCGCCTTCGTGGCAAGCCTTGTACTGCGCCGAGCTGGTAACCTACCCTTGGGAACATCATCGCTGCCTACCACTACAGTGCTTCGTTCACTGCTCAACTGAACCCTTGGAGGACATGCGGCAACATTTGTAGATCGATTATTTCCACCCTGGGGTGCAGCAGGACCCTCTATATCCACCTGGTCGACATTTGGCTGACTTGGAACGGTTGTGCGCACCGCGATCTGGGGCCCTGATTCTGCACATGTAATTGGTGTCGTTTCTCCTCCTACACCTGCCTCATGTCGTTCCGAATGTGATGTGCTACCCCCTGGTGATCGACCATTCGTATCATGAGTCAATGAGGGGACCTGCACCTGCTGTACTGGAATCCGGCGAGGTCTTGGTCGCAGACGGATTGGGACAGCTACGTTTTCTTCCTCAACCTCATCTGGAAAAAATCTTGGTGCCCGAGCTCTGCACGCGCGTGGTAGACAACCTTCAGGTCGTGCAATGGTGGTTTCAGGCATAGGTATGTTGTTGTCGTCGTGTGTCGCTGTAGAATCAGAGTCTGAAGTTTGCCCTTCAGAATCACGACTATCAGACCATTGCATTGCGACAGCGGCTACCCCACCACCTCGGCCTCCAGGTACCCTGCCTCTCCCGCGAGCACGTCCACGGGCCTGACTACCTCTTCCCCTTCCACGTGTTCCCCCTCGCACAGCCCGTGCCCTTGCCTTCTCGGCCTCTGCTTCTACTCTCTTTGCATGACGCTCTGCCGCCTTCCGCACTTTCTCTTCCATCTTCCTCACCGCTGCAATTTCCTTATGGTGATCATCAATCGCCTTTCGTCTTGCCTTGAAACGATCAGAAGCCTCCTTGAATACCTCCCCCATTCCAGTTTCCCATGTCTGTCGTGCAAGATGCTCTATCATTTCTGGAGCAGTCATATGACGTGCTTGACCCGAGGTAAGCTTCCTCTTCCCAGCCTTCCGTCGTTCCTTAGCAAAAGCCTTTTGACGCAACCGCTCATTTTCCAGATCCATCAATTTCATTTGAGCGTAATCCTGCTCAAGCTCCACCCCAACCTGCTCAATGATTGCTCGCAGCATCGCATTCTCTTCGCGAAGTGCTCGGCGTGAGGCCGTATGCGGAAGTGGAGGCGGGACCTCGATGTGATACCGCTGTACCTGCTGAGGCTCGGCAATGGGCGAAGCGCTGGCATCAGCACCGCTGTCGAGTGCAGGGGCTCCGGGATCATCACCATTCGGTGTCCAGGTATCAATATCAGGAGAAGATGGAGCTGCAGATGTGACAGGTGTGGTGTGTGGTGTCAGTGTGTGTGCCACCGATGCAGCTGGGGAGGGGTTTGGTGTCGGAACGAGTGATGATGGGAGCTGGGCTGGCAGAGGTTGCGCAGCTTGCGTCGTCGTATTTTTTGCCGGTTCAAATGCAGATGTAGGAATTGCATTACGGTCAAACGGGTAGATACCAGTCTTTCTGAATGCCGCTCGGATAGTCGCCGGTTTAAAAGCGGTACTCCGAGCGTCGTGATAGTACTGTAGTAGATTGTCCTTTGTAATGGGTATGTTGTCTTGCGAAGCTTGTGTGACCTGCGATTTCCATGCACGAGCGAGTGGACCAAATACGCCGACATCACATGGCTGCAATGCATGTGTGGTATGTGAAGGAAGACAGATGACGATAATATGATGCCAGGCTGCAAATTTAATAAAGGGATAGGTACAATGCGAATTATGTCCATCAAGAATGAGAAGACGATACTCTTCTGGTGTCTGAGGTCTGGTATTTGGCTCGAAGTCCCGCTCCAACCATTTGAGGCCCAGCTCCTGGTCCGTCCAACCCTTCGGAGAGAGAGAAATACTAGGCAAATAACATTAACGAGGAGGGCTTGATCAAGATAGGTGACTGTGAAGGTACATACCTAGCGGCAGATGGATTGTTCTCAGGCCTTCCCCATTCTGGATTACGAC
Source organism: Collybia mongolica (assembly GCA_013420905.1). Classification (NCBI taxonomy): domain Eukaryota; kingdom Fungi; phylum Basidiomycota; class Agaricomycetes; order Agaricales; family Clitocybaceae; genus Collybia; species Collybia mongolica. The sequence goes on from JAAXNY010000004.1 coordinate 4,352,926, forward strand.
GCGCTCCCTGGAAAATGATGGATGGAATAAGCGCAGTTCCACCAGCGCAGACTGCCTCAATAATCGTAACAAGCTCACGATTTCCATCCTCGACGGAATAAACGGTTGCTTGGTCACGATCAACAATTGCTGCGGCCTTCGCACCTATGCCCAGCTGCACCCCTTTCTCATCCATGTTCCAGGTATTCTCCGGCTTGATACTGAACTCCTGCACAACCTGCTCCAAAATGTCATAGAACCCATCCACTGCTATCTTATTGAGAGCCTTCGCCCTACACTTCTCAAGACCAGTCGTCGCCTTGACTTTGAGGTCAGGATGTCGCGCAAGGAATCGTTTGGGCCACGACTCGCCAATAGGTTTCCCAGAGATCTCAGAGGCATATTGAGTAAGGGTAGAATAAGTCAATGGTACTCCCCGGCGGCCCAGAACTTTCGCCCACTTGACGAGAACTTCCTCCTCAGCTAACGACAGGTTTTGCTGACCCACGTGTGCCTCTGCACGTGTACAGAGCCCTTTGATGCGGTCGCCAAGGGTGCTACGAGGTACACGGTAGATGTTTGCGGCCTGGCGAGTTGATAAATGTTGGTCCCCGTTCGGTTTGTAACCAGCTTCGTTGATAGCCACGATGGCGAGCTGAATGCGGTCTTCTTGTGGTAGTGCAAGGATGTCGGCAGAGGGAAGTGAGGTAGGCGGCGGTGGCATGATACGTAGAGTTGTAGACGAGGAGGATTAGTTGGTGTTGGCAGGGATTCAGGGGGGAGTTGTGTTCTGAGTGGGGTTCTTCCATGCGACTTGTATTTATCTTATGCAATACTGGCGAGCCTCTGAGGTGTGCGAAGGGAACCTAAGCACAGAATGAACACATATTGAAACATATTGATCATACTCTTCATGTATGTAAAACAAAATATGCACGCGAATAATGACCGGATAGGAGTTTGATCATCACGTTGAAACCAGCCATTAGAAATGACATACATGCATTGAGAAAGTGTTTTGGTGACGTTTGATGATGCGGCAACGCATATGCAAAGCCCATTTTCCCTTGAGATTACTCCTCCGCATGAAATTCATTCGGGATCAGTGAGGTGCGGAAAACGGCAAGTTGACGTATTCATGCATGTGTGGAGATTAAAAAAATGGCTAAAAATCAAGGAACATCAGTAAATGAAGGAAGAAGGCATGGAGAACAGCATACCTTGAAACATCAGCACGCCCGTTCAATTCCCTGTTCACGATTGTTGGGTTGGTTTGGTGACTTTCTGAAGGCCAAAATGTGCATGAAGCAGTTTTGCGGCAGGAATGAGCCAGTGGTGTGAAAGTGAAACACAGAAAATGAAGATGAAAGGACACAAATCAAAGTGAAGAGGAACCACAGCAAGTTTGAAGGTGAAACGATGAAAATTGAGGCCGAGGTGAGGCTGCTATCACATCAGGCACCATCGATCAATTAAGAAAACATGCCAAAACACCGGATTGCCCTGCATCATCACTCCGAATCTCGATAACGGTTGACCTCTGGCGAAGCAGCTGTGGTACACAGTGTCGCACACCCATCTCCTCAAAATTTGAGCCCAAAAAACCTTGACCCAATTGCTGTTTGAGCCGGAATTTAAGCATTGGCCGAGTACCCAGGGTGGCCGAGTAGGTGACCGGCTATAGTATAAGTAAATCATTATAAAATGACCAAACATTGGGACAGTTTTTTGACCTACTGTATGGAGAAAACACAAAAACCATCAGAACTAGCTTTTACCAGGATCATGTACACTAAATAAGCATTCAGATTGTTGTCATGTATTTGGTATACTTATGTGGTGGAATAGATCATGTGACATGTGTCAATAAATAGAGAAATCAATCCTATTTGTATTTCAGGTAAATATAGTAGTAGTTGTTGATTATTCCAATGTTTAGTGTAATTTCCCACAAGGGTCATGTTTGGTCAGGGTCATTGTTGTTATAAGATGTTTGTTCACCCCTGGCATAACACACAGACCTTCAAAACTAGCTGAATCTGGACATTTCTGATATTTCGCTCAAAATGGACCGTGGGAAAATTATGCTCAACAAGGAAATTGTAGAGCCATGTTTGTACATTCCAAACATATAAAAACAAAGTTAATAGCTTTACTAGTTATGGAGAAAATCACAAAATAAAATTTGAAATGTGACACTGTGAAATATTAGATATGCATAATTTTGATGGCATCATCAAAGGCATTATGTAAGCATCCAAAATACATGCAAATTATGTCACAATACTTTGTATTTGTGGAGAAATGCTGTAAAAAGCCATAAGAGAAGAAAAATCCCATTATGGAAATATTTTCCCGTGGTGTTGAAATATGAATCAATGAATGAATGAATCAACTTTTTGCCCGAAAACTGGGTTGATAAAGAACTCGTAATAAACTGGCATGAATTACTAATATGTTGATGTTAAAGGATGGAGAGAAACAGTTGCTTACCATGCTTTTCCCAACTCCAGTCTCCCTATAACCCTGTTTATTGACATCATGAACCAGCTTTGTTGGAAATTCTTTCACACACATACATACAGAATAACCATATCATTTGTAGAAATTTCCACAATGCTTACGACTTTGAATGTTATCATCTGAGTCTGTTATAGATTTAGTTGATATCAGTGAGCATTGCAAAAAGTAGAGTTTCAAAGTTGAAAGCTAGATGCAGCATCCATATGTGGTTGGTGCTGAAAGGCCCCAAAGCTGGCAGGTTGATTGATATTGATCTGAGCCTTGAGGTGATCCTATACATCCTATATCCTATACATGAAAGCAGCTGGGTGTTTTGACCCTAGCTTTGCTGATCTAATATTTGCTTTGCTGACTAAAAATATAACTAATCAGAGAAAGGTGACAAATATTGAACAGATGCCTGAAACAGAAGCGGGCAGCATTTGCCATTGGACACATCATTTAGTCATGTGACCAAAAAGCATCCAGCATCAAATTTGTAAAATGTGTGCCCTCTACTAGCTCATGTGTCCATTTGTTGCTGGGATCTGGAAGTAGTGTCATTCTTCTTTCTCCCCTCTCATAGAACATTCTGGAAAGGTCAAATCAATTAAATAAAGTTTCATGGCCATAGCCTGTTGATTACAAAATACTTATCAAAGCATGCATTATAGTTTTGAGGCTTAATTGAGGTAAATATATAAGATTGTGTGCAATCTAAAAAGCACCTTGATTGTAGGTAGGAACATATATATCACATGTATTTGTTGTGAGACTAATTACCATCTCATTTACAAAACCAAAAGCCATAATCATGATTCATCATCTATTCTTGCCACAGTAAAAATAAGAATGAAGCAGATGAATCTCTTCTGAAATACCAAGGTATTTTGTTGTAAATTTCAATTTTACAGTTGTTCCTTAGAGTGGTATGAGGCCCCTGGAAGCTCCCCTATATATTTGGAAAAGTTTTTCACCAGAATGGGCCTCAAATCCACTATATGGGCCAGGGCTTATGTCATAAAACATAAAACATATGGAAAAAAAAACATGGCAATTCTTGCCATACTGGGACCAAATTTTGTTTAGTGCTTCTTGAGGATTGTGAATCTGGGCTCTGGCTCTTCTCTAACTGAAACAGATCAAATGAACCAGTGACCCATTACTTGAAAAAAATCCTCAACGAAGGTCTGAAATCTGCTATATTTAGACCATGGATTTTGCCAGAATCACTCAGATCCACTATTTTGGGCTGGGAAAATCATCATTTTGGGAGTCTCAAATCCACAAAAATTTTCAGAATGGACGAGCCACCCCCCCATGCCGAAGGCACAGGTAGTAAGCTTGTGTGACTGATAACCCAATAGATTCCGTAATAGAAATAAACATAGCATGCGAGTGGGAGGATAGCAGTTATAAGCACAGGGCTCGCGAAAACACTGTGTTCATCTGGGTTCTGGACGCGTCGTCAACATGCCGAATGCGCGATTCTCCGCACGGACCGTCTACCACGTGACGGCGCACCGTGCTTTAAATTTTGATTTTTAAAAAATTCCTGCCGGTACCCTTCCTCCTTGTGCTCTCGATTCGGCCTACAGGTTCGCAACATCGTTCACAAACACCGACCGTTACTCTGTTATCGGATAGAGTCTGTTAGAAATTGATATTTGTGAGTCAACTTCTCAACATCGTGGCCTGATGAATTTTTTGCCGCCCCAGTCCTAGCCTCCCCTGACAGGGGGCCTTGACGATTGGTAGAGCACAGCCAAACGTTGCACCTCTGATCTTTTCACTTATATCGATCTTCTGTCGTTTGACGGTTTGCTGATCGGCGTTTCTGAATATTTGGCAGGTATAGGAGGCATGTGTTTTTAGGATGAAAAATTCCTCATACTCTGCCGGTACCCAGTAACTCTGGCTGCGCACGCTTCCATGTCCCTGCCGGATCCTAGGGCTCATCCTGTGGAAGAAGCTCGAGTTCTAGTGTTTCTTATTCGAGGACAGAAGCTTTGTTTCAGTGGGGAGTTCTGCCATTTGGTGGCGAGAATGTGAAAAGAACCTTGCTTGTGAAATAGGATGGCTACGGGCTTTTCGGCGAGACTTTGGTCATTTGGATGATGAACATCGGGGACCGGAGGTGGTAAGGCGCCTGTAAACCTTACGAAGTGTTTTCACCATATGTTCCCATCCTATGTATAATGGCCAAATTCTGGGATATCCAAATATATTGTTTTACTTTCCCGCCGTCCCTCGAGGGAAGCTTGTTCTATGCAAAAATACCTCCCTAGTTTGACCGGTGGACAATTTTGTTCCCACATCAGTTATTCTAGCGCTCTCGGCCTGTTTGGCAGCTTCACGTCATCGCTGCTTGAATATCCTCTTCCTTAGGCTTGTTTCGCCCCTCTTTTTCACACTGCATAGTCTAGTTCAGCAGCAAATGCGCAGAACTCCATCAAAGGGGTGGTCAGGGGAGCAAGCGTGTGATCAACCCGCATGTGGCATGACATCAAGTTCAGAAGCGCGTCAGACCGGGGCCCATGCCGCTTCCATTACCACCGTGAACATCTCTGTACTTATACCACCATGCCTCTTCTTTCGTATCACAGCTCCCTACCGCTTGATTTTTGGGATTTAGTTCATTCACTGTTCGATACGATGACTGGCATCGTGTGGTACCTCACGGCCTTTGTGGCCTCGACCTCGTTGCTACAGCCTCCGACTGCGGTGTCCGCGCAGTACCTCCTGGGCCTTGGTAAGTTCATTTTTGCACATATACATATCAAGAGCCAAGGGCTGACATATTGCAGGCATTGGAGATATCACTGGGTGGGTGTATCGATTCGTGTATGACTCGGGGATAGTTGGCTGAATTGGCTGCAGGCCCGTCGTGGAGACAAACATGATGGTGTGTGTGCTATCTCAACTACTATGGGTCATTCATCGAGCTTTGTATCCTAGGGTTACGCCTCTCTCGCCCAGACCGATACGGGACTGCACATGCGCCAACGCAGCCGCGCCTTCATAGTCGCAGACGCCGCTGCACCGACCAACAGAATCGTCTTCATAAACGCAGGTACGCCGTCCTCTTCAGTTCACCCTATCTCCACTGACCAACACAGACATTGCCATGGGCGACACCGGTGTACGTCGCTCGATTGTCTCCCAGCTCTCCAGCCAGTTCCCGGGCCTGTACACAAACGAAAATATCGCGTTCGTTGGGACACACCAGCACTCCGGCGTCGGCGGATACCTCGAGAATCTGCTCCCGCAGCTCACCGCGCTCGGGTATGTGAAGCAATCTGCGGATGCCATTATTGCAGGCACCGTTCGTGCGGTGCAGCGCGCACACGCGACCCTCGCGCCCGGGAAACTCAGCCTCGGGAACACGACCATCATCGGCGCGAATATCAACCGCTCGCCGACGGCGTACCTCGCGAACCCGGCTGCGGAGCGCGCACGGTATGAGTTCGACCAGGACAAGGACATGACCGTCTTGAGGTTTGATGACGCGGCAGGTAAGGCGAGAGGGCTGTTGAGTTTCTTTGCGGTTCATGGGACGAGCATCTACGAGGTATGACCCCCTATTTCATGATATTTTTGGCTGATCGAAATCGAACATCCAGAATAACACCCTCGTTAGCTCCGATAATAAAGGAATGGCCGCGTTTTTGTACGAGTGTATGTATCTTCGTCGGATTGTGGCGTTTTTTTTTTTTGGTAACGACATCGTAATAGCCACTGTTGAACCATCCACAATGCCGGGCAACTCATCCTTTGTGGCTGGGTTTACACAATGTAAGCTAGTCTTTTCGGGTTATCGTGATGTGTTAGAGACACATCTGACATTTTCCGTTAGCTAACGTTGGCGATACGAGCCCCAACACGTCAGTCTCCCCCACAAAAATTCCCACTCCATCGCTTAATTAATCATTTTATAGCCTTGGAGCGTTCTGTGAGAGCCCGGGAAAGGACTACGATGGCCTGCCATGTGAAGCCAACCATTCAACGTGTGGAGGTACTGTAGAAGACTGTCATGGACGGTAAGGCCGATATAAAGGAGGTTTTATTTTTTGGTGGCTGATACAGCACAGGGGACCCGGCTTCCGTATTTCGGACTTCGAGAGTAACAGGATCATTGGAGACCTTCAATTCAAAGGAGCACAGAAGGTGATGAATGGTGTGATGAAAGCTGTTACTGGGGCAGTTAGGAGCGTACATGTGTACATGAATATGTAGGTTCTTTGTTCGGACATGCCTGCGTAACTGACCGAGATTTTCTTTGTGATCATGATACAGGGCAACACACACGTTCAAGCTTCCCAATGGTACACAGGTTTCCACATGCCCCGCTGCTATGGGTGAGTCGATCGCAGTGCAACGTGTTTTGATTCCTTGGTTCTGACATTTAGGGTCCATCACCTAGGTTTCTCTTTCGCAGGCGGCACAACGTGCGTTTCTATTCGGCTTGCGCCTCCCCCTCAATAATGATGAAACTTTGACTTCCCTAAGTGACGGCCCCGGAGCCCTGGACTTTATCCAAGGAGACAATTCATCCACCCCTCAGTAAGCCGTCCTAGCCTTCCATTTCTGAGCCTCCTTATCATATCACGCCGATCAGGAATCCATTTTGGGAGATCGTGAAAGGTGTGCTATAATTAAACTCGCCGTTTCTCGCAACGCCACCCCAGTTCTCCATACTGACATCTCCTCGTGATCAGGTGCCGTGACCCCTTTCCCTTCGGCTGCCCAGAAAGCATGCCAGGATCCCAAGCCTATTCTGCTAAATACGGTGAGGAGATTCCCCGTTTTCTCGGGGATGCGTTATTCTTAGCACGCCTCCTGTGGAAAGGGATTCGCACATACCCCATATGAGTGGTCACCAAGCGTTGTCGATATCCAGATGCTACGAGTCGGCAACTTTGGTACGTTATCAACAATCTTTTGGAGCAAAACTTAGGCTCAGCGATTCCACCACACCCAGTGATGCTCATAATGCCTGGTAAGGGCTGATTTCTCGCATGCACAGATTCCAGAACTCCTGACCGATCCCCACAGGTGAATTGACAACCATGGCCGGACGTAGAATTCGGTCCGTACTCTGCATAATTAACGGATCTCGCCTATTGTTTACTGAATAACATTCTGTTCTTCTTTTCGCTGCCATTTTTGGGTTGCGTTTTATCAGGGAGGCCCTTCGCGCCAAGTTGATTTCCTCAGGTATCCTTGGATCCGACGCGTATGTGGTTGTCGCAGGCCCTGCCAACACCTATGCGCATTATGTGACTACACGCGAGGAGTATGGTGTTCAGAGATACGAGGGCGCCTCCACGATCTTCGGACAGTGTGAGTGCCCACCTCCCAACACCATATACGGGGTAGCCAAGTATTTTTGGAGCACAGCTAACCTGAGATTTTTTAGGGACACTCGATGCCTATATCGACAAATACTCGAGCCTTGTTCCCTTCATTGCTGATAACGTCAGCGGCACCCCTGCGTCTGATGCCCCTGCGCCGGAACAAACCTCGAAGGCTATATCATTGCAAGTACGTCCCCTCTCCTAACCAGATTATGGTCAGGTGCCTTATTCTCTATTGTTGCCGCGCAGACTGGGGTTGTGTTTGATGCGCCTTCCTTTGGAAAAAGGTTTGGTGCCGTGCTCACGGACGTAAAGACAACTCCGTATCATGCGGGAGATACCGTTACAGCAACATTTGTCGGCGCTAACCCTCGGGTGGGTTCTATGAAAATTTTAGAAGGGAACGTCTCCTAAAGACTTTTTGATACCGGTGTACAGAACAACCTTCGCTTGGAGGGAACTTTTTTGACTGTTGATCAGTTGGTTTCGGGTCAGTGGAGGGCTGTACGCTCCGACTCACATCCATCAACAACTTACGAGTGGCTGAGAACCAGCACTGTATGTCTTTTGAACCCCTATTTCGATGCTTCCTTTTTTTTATGATATCATCAGGTTCTGGCCACAAGCTCTGTTACGATCTCCTGGTGAGTTTAGTGATGTCAAATATTGTGTGATCGTCACACTCATTGCTGGTACAACTGTATAGGACCATCGAAAGCGGGACACCCGGTAAGAATTTTAATTTACCCTTGGTCCGTCATGTGCTGAATAACCTAATTTCAGCGGGGACGTATCGGCTCAGCTATTTCGGAGATTCGAAGCCTCTAATTGGCTCAATCTCGTCGTTCTCTGGAACCTCTGGAAGCTTCACAGTCGCGTGATGCGAGTAAATAGATATATAACATGCTTCTGTGTATGTGTAGTAATTGAAAGTAAACCTGTATATTCGGCCTGCTGTTACCACGGGCTGGTGTTGAAACCGCATGCCGAGGCGGACCCAGGCGGTGATGGTATCGGGTTTGGCCCTGCCTCGAGGTTCCCATGTGTCGGCGTTTGCTCAACACGTATAAGTGACTCGAAAGAGCGCTAAACTCATTGATTTCCCACCAGACAAACGAGGTAGAGCCATTATGTTCCGCAATCTCTCCAGCCAGCTCACAGCAGCAGCGACCGGCAGCAATGCAGACGCGAAGAAGGTCATGTCCCCAAACTTGCGATCAGATATATATAGTGCAATAGATCAGGCCAAATCTTGGATCATTGGTGGCCTTGGTGGCGGTCAGGCAGGCGATGGAGTGTCATACGGCGCTATCCTGTCCAAAATTCAGAAGCACTTCCCAGACGCCAAGCTCGGCTTGGAGTCAGTGGGACATGCCGAAGGGGAGGTTGCAGTCATAGTGGGGGGAATCACAAACATGGCCATGGAGTTTAGCAAGTGGGAAAGCATGTCCGGTGGAATGGCGATGCGAACGTGGGTGGACGGTCTCGTCGAGGCACATGGGCGGATGGCTCCTGGCAGTCGAAAAGACTCTATTGCCAAAGGCATCACAAGGGGGATAAATCAAAACACCGATGTGACTTTGATGACGAAGGATTTTACTGCGAAGATTCAAATTATCTCTTGCTTGAAGACAGGTAAGGCGAACGATGTTGGTCAAATTTTCTCCCCACCTGATTGAGTATCCCTTTCAAGTTAGTACAAGGATATATGGACCAGGAAGCGACGAAGCTAGGCAGGGCGAAGCAGTGTGGAGTTCAAAGTTCATTTGAGCTTCCTCGACAGAGCCGTAAAGGTGGTACATAGTAATAATACAAAGTGATATCATCGTTTAGCTATAAAGGAGGGATTTGATTTCTCCGGAATCGGGTATCTCGATCAAGTCTCCAACAGGGCAGTATACATTATCTGAAAATGGGGTCAGCTAACAGTCAGGGAAGTACTTCGGGGAGACTCACGAAATAAATAATGATGGTCCGGAGGCGATTAAGGGTGTGTAAACAAATACAAGTTGGGCGGGGATACTTTTACATTATTAGAACAACAAATCGGTTACGAGACCTGCATATGTATGGTCAGCGGGGGGGTTCTCAAACTCATCAAATGAGGGATACTTGCATAATTCGAAAGGCCAGTTGGAAAACAGATAGAGACCGGCGACATCAAGGAATCGCGGTCATCGTCTTGGTCACCACCTGAGTGCGACTGGGTATATACCGACGATTGATCGGTTGACATTTGCGAAGGCGAACGGACGCTCCACTCTTGCTTCATATCGAGAGTAGAGAAGTCGTAATAAGATTCGACATTCTCGCAGTCCATATCGGGAAAGGGGGCATCCATGGGAAGGAGGCAGTTGAAGGTGTTCTGGAGGTCATGCGTGATCTGGAGCTCTTCGTCGGAGTTGCTCGATGAAGATGGCGAATGAATCTGATGGTGGGGGTTTCCAGAAGGGTAGTTGAATTTGTACACCGCGGAGAACATGAGAGCGGGAGATTCGGGCCCATCTTGAATAACTTCCTGGATAATAGAATATTGTGTTGGATCTTTTTGATTGATTAGTGATCTCCCGCTAACCGATTAGGAGTCTAGCTCACCAGGACTTGCACATATCTTGTCCCAGAACCCCGGCACCAACGTTGTGCTGTATAGCAGCGCATTGTCAGCGCTACCCGCAACAGGGCCGGCGGATACTAGAGGGGTTGTCTCCGAGAATACAACCATTCCAGCTGATTGTACAGTGCAAGACGATCGAGCAAAAATCGGCGACTGCGATAGAAAAGTAACAGTGGGATCGATGGAACGGAGAGGTCGGGGTGGTTGAGATGTTCGAACCACATTAGAATGGGACCAGTCGTCGAAGGAAGATGCCTGGTCGAGAGGAGAGAAACTTGGGCTACAAGAGATGTTGGGAAGAATATCGATATAGATTACAGTCTGGGAATACAAGGGATCGTAACCCTGGAAATTTGTATCTTTGGGTGTTGTTGGTGCACTTGATGAATCACTTGCTGAATCACTGTCGCTTCGAGGAGAGTGATGGGTATAATAGGAGCGTGATGCAGGTCCAAACGGACGACGGGGAGAAAGGAGGTTCATCACTAGAGGAACGAAGATTAACAGGAGGTTGTATGCCACCAAACAAAGTTGCGTACAGCGTTTGCCACCACATGTGTCCCTGAGTTGCTGGAGTCGGCTGCCAACTTGCTTGGCTGTCCTTCGTTTGCCCGTCTTACGGAAGATATAGTCAGAGATAAAGCGATTTCTCATGGGAAACCGGCCGAGGAGCCTGGTCTCCCTCGAGTCATCAGGCTGATAACTTTCGAGCCCTAGTCGCCTTGTTGAGTTCAAATGAAGAAAAAATAAGCGACATAGATCACTGACCTTCGAGTAGTGCGGCTTCGAGCTCGGGTGGCCAAACTATTTCACCGCCTCGTAAGGTTTTCCAGCTCTTGCGGCCTTTGACAATGGATTGAAATACGTCTTGGGTCCTCGAGTTCTGTAGTACGGGCGATTTGTAGGCATCGCATACTGATGTAATGCGGCTTGTCGAGGAAATGGATCGAAGGGAAGCACGAATAGACTCTGAAGCCATGGGGTATGTGGTGCGTGATGCCGACCGAGAATGGGAGTGCAGATCCTTGAATTTATAGGTTTGTGGCCTTTCAAAAAGGACGGTTTAGATAGATCTCCGTTAGGTCTCGGAATCGTCATGGTGGAGAAATTAATGTATGTTTGTTCGGCTGCAGCGCGAGAGAACCAATCAGAGAACGGCAGATCTCGTAAAGGTGCAGAGCTTTAACCCTTAGGAGGTAACTTCTTCCAATCGGACGGCTGCAAAAGAAGGCGCCAATGCGCTGGGTCCTCTCGATTAAGGAATTATTTTATTGCAGAGCCCTAATCCCAAAACGTGGCGATGTACCCCTCGAAGTGTAAGCGATGGCCTCGAGCCGGCTACAAAACCTGCCATATTGGAAATACGCACTGCATTACAGGCCTTAAATTTATCTTTGCGGGGAGGATGAACATCGATTCTCGATTGTGGTAGTGGCGTTTAACTTTTCAGTGATCTACTATTTCTGCAGATCTTCGACATATCTAACGAGGGAAGGGTTGCCGCCTAAGGAAAATTGGCATAGCCACAGTCTCTCCGGTGTTGGTACTGCGCCGTAATGATATATGGGGATCCTTTTGATATTACGTTAATCGCCGAGACGAAGATTGCCAAACACCCATCGATCAAAATCCGGCTCAGGGGCCTATACCAACGAAGGGGACTCGGAACGGCGTCTGTTGTTGAGGCGATGAACCACGGAGGTAAAATTGAGCGATAGCGACCCCCGCGCGTGTAGGTCGATGAAGTAATTGCTAGTGAACTTGTTCCTTGTTCCCTCTTTGATAGTGGTGCAAGAAGATCAAAGGTAGGCTGTTTTAGGGTTACATTTCCTACATTTGACAAGTTGTCCGAATGCAACCACGAGACCCGCCGGCCAACCCTAATATCCCTAATATTATCTACAGGTATGAGAAATGGGATCTATAAAATTCTGGTAGGGCTGTTCTTAAAGGAGTAATTTGAACATCTACACAAACAGCAAACAGAAACTCACCGAGCGGGATTCGAACATCGATACCATACTATACCTTGCAAATTGTTGCGGCTCTCATGCGCCTCTGCACAAGAATACAATAACCATGAATTCGTATGCTTGGAGCAAAGTCGGCAATGGCGTAGCTCTTCTAGCTTAGTAGCTAGATCCGGATTGCTAGCCTCGTTCATAGAGCGGGCACACGGTTTTTGAGAGGTTGTGACTTGTTTGTCAAACGAAACATTTGTTTGGAGCTTCGAAAACATAACATCTTGTCCTCCGGAGGGTAATGGAAGTGCATTGGAATTTGGAAATTGTAAGTAGCTAGTGTCAGAATTCTTTCCATGAAAGACTCAATTGTATGGGAGTTTACCGGTAGCGTCAGCGTCTATACGTCCGAACCATCAGGTTCACAGAATAACTAGGTGGTTCAGCTGCGATGTCAAAGCGGATCCAAATCGAGTTGACATTGGATGGAAAGCAGTAATTGAATTTGAAACTCCTTCACGGGAACGTCTGTAATGTTTCGCTTGCCAGTAAGGTTGGTCACGTCGGGGTCCAGCCCTGACGCCGAGGGGCTGGACTGGAAGATAAGTGCTGATAAGATATTTCACGATCAAACAAGCGTGACCAAAGCAAAACTAAGGGTACAATCAGTCGCACCCAGACGGCACAACACACAAATACACAGTCCGAGGAGGACACAGTTTCCGGCATGAATGATCACAACGGAACGGGGGGCGTACCATTGGGTCGGCATGTAGCGTCTCGTTAAGGCGCAGGTTGGCACGACACTGATACTCACTTGCCGCTGAGAAATCAAAGTACGCCTCAATCCGCATCAATCCAAGGTTGTGTTGGTGCCCAACATCGGTGCAGGCGCTGGGGGGGATGTTGATGGGAGAATACGATTGGATCAAACCAGACAGAGATTGTGTCTGATCGTATACTTGACGGATCCACGTGTCCATCGGCCAACCGCGACTGGGGAGTTCTCGTTCTCGGTCCATCAACAAAATTCCTTGAGCGCACACAAAACGTTAGGTGTACTTTGTTAGTCCTTGCATTTCAGATTGAAGTTATCACTTTCGGCCAACAACAACGCCGACCTTGAGGATGAAGATTTTTTTTTTTGATCGTGATCACAGCGCCCAAGATCCCATCATGATATCTGAAATTTCCAGCCTCCTGTGGTTCTGCCAGACATACCTTACGGTCATGGCCTGGTCATCTCGATCGTTCGGGAATCATCATTAGCTAATTGAAGATGAAAGGCAAAAACCCTACATACACAAAGAATTTAAAGTAACAGGGTTGCGCTCAACCACAGAGAAATCCGAGTCCATGTCCGTCGAAAAAGAGTGTGGGGTATGTAGATATAGTTATGTCCAAGCGTCCGTGTCTCCACTCCGCAGCGCGCCGTCCCATCGCAAGCTCGTCGTATTCGTCACTGACAACAGAATCCCTGTCATTGACGGACAGCAGACGTAATTGTTCCTGCTTCGGCTGTCGTTACAGGCGCTCTCTTCGCAGCACCACCACCACATGGTGGGGGTACCGCCACACCAATGGCATCCCAGGCATTGGGATAAGCGCACCCTGAAATTGTTACCGGGGCATTGGCAGTATCCTTGGAATTAAACCAACCATTCCCAACATCAACGCTCTTCGAGGGGCTAGGAGTAAGAGTAGGCGGGGCTAGTGTCATAACAGTCCCGGTGGGGGTGTAAACTGGAAGAAGACTCCCAGGAGCACCAGCGTTTGAAATAGCCGCTGGAGGCCATGGGAACTGTGATGTGAGCGACGGCGCGATGGTTCCCGCACCCGCACCTCCTGTTTGCCATGATTTAAAATTTCCATCAAACGCCCGCCCGGAAACGCCTAGGGATTCACAGACTCCCATGGCTGTCCGGGGATCCTTTGGCATCCATCCATTGCGAAGACCAAGTTGATAGGACCAGAGCGGGGCTTCGACAATACCTGCTGTGGAGTTCCCAATCTATTTAAAGGAGTTAGAGACGGTATCGTGGCAGAACAGCTTGAAGATACCTTCCATGTCCAGAAGAAGAAGTCTCCCAGAGCGTCCATGCTAGCCATGGCGAAGCGCTGGAGACCGGCTTTTGTCGCGGCAGACCATTTCGACGAGTCCTCCCAGTCAGCGCAATTTCCTCCATACGTCGTAGACCGCCCGGGAATTCCCTTCAGGAACAAGCCGCAATCGTTGAAACCATTGCTAAACTCTCCAGATATGGTCACGCCAAAGTTTGAGCGACTGGAGCATCATTAAATGAGCCTGACAGGCGCTATCAGGATGCGGAATATACACACCTGCCGTTGATTCCTGGAGCCCATCGGTTGCACGCTTGTTCGGGCCAGATGCCTCCAGCCCTGTTCCCTGTGCCAGTGTCGATAGGAGATGTGGCTGCCGAGCCGTCAAATGCAAAATATGGGTGGGTATCCAGAGCAATTCGGTCAGACCCGGGCAAGAAATCTGCCCAACTGCCCACACCGCCAAATCCGTCATGAATGGAAATGTAAGGACCGTTACCTTCACCATATCCAGTGATGTTACGAATCATATCATGGGCTTCGAGGTAACTATAATGCGAATCGGTAAGAACAGGAAGGGTACCCTATGACTGATACTGACAAGCTTGTCAGGGCCGACCGGCCGATCACAGAAAGAAGCGCTTCATTCATTATCCCAAACATAGGTACGACGTCTTTGTATTGCGGTTGGGAGATGAACTGGGTGAATACTCTCATGACTTCTAATGCCCGCTGAGCATTTGCAATACCCATGACACCATTGAGGAAATTGGGGCGACCCAATCTACCAGAATGGTTGTAGCCTGTGATAAGATCAACGAAATGAACCCATCATCAATCGAGACAATCGACATACCGTTTTGGGAGCCCGGAATGGTGTGTAAATCGAGGTTCACTCTCAGCCCATATTTTCGGCACCAGCTGAGAACTCGGAGAATATACCTGGGGTGCAAACACCGGATTAGACAGTATTTTCATAGGCGGTTATCGATAGGGCATACTTCCAACTGGTTTTGGCAAGGAATGGCTCGTCCGGCCATATTTCCACGGCCCAATAGGGAACAGGCAGTCTGACCCAGTTCAATCCAGCACCGGCAATCTCCGCGATATCTTGCTCCGTCTGACCGGAAAGTTAGGTTGAGAGTTAATGAAATCGAAGAGACGGACAATGAATGTTTTATAATGCTCTTCCAACTGGTTCAGTCCACCACTCGCTGTATCAGCGGCCATCATTTCGCTGAGAGTCCATTCGTCGACCGAGCCTGGGTACTTCTGAAAGAGTGCGGGAGAAATAAAAGGCTCAAGAACGAAAAGTCCTCCTAGATTAACTCTGAAGCGAAGCAAAAATTCGATCAGTACGGATCAGATGGAGAAAAGAACTTCTTGTGTAACTTACCCAAAAACGCGATCTTTGCCCCACACCCAACTCTGATTGAGCGGAGGAGTCCAAGCATTCGGACGGGCGTTATTATTAAAAGGATCATTGGGATCAGACACCCCTGAAAGAAGAGTAATCCTTATGGTCAGCCAATCCCGGTGCACATTTGACGGGCGCTCGGGGGAAAAAGAAATGGGAGCTCATTCGAAGAGCTTCTAAAATACGACAAGCGCCAAATTGACGCTGCCTTGTATTACATGAGACGACCGACACAATAGGTTTTATGCTTCCTTTCATCTTTGATGCTAGATGCGAGGCGCCGATAAATATGTGAAACTTACAGAAGCCGCCAAATTTATTATCGTATGTGAAAGTGGTGCCGTCTTCAGTGATCACAGTTGAACCATCGCCACCTGATGTTGCGCCAGTAGGAGATTCAGGATCGCTAGTTCCACCACCTATCGGACCTGTACCGGCAGGAGAGTCGATGTCGGACCCAGAAGAACTGTTTTGTTGCTTCGGTTTAATGACAGTAAAGTAGACTGGCAAAATGATCGCTAGAATGATAATGGCCAAAATAGCGAGCCCAATCAAGATAAACAAGGCGGGCCTTCGTTTCGCTTTGCTTGGTGAATGCGCTTGTTCTTCTAAAAATCCGCTCGTTTCGCCTTTCTCCGTCAGAGGTAAGAGTGGTCCCGAGTTGTTTGAAATGAGCGTGCTGGGGGCAAATGAATCGCGTGGTGTGGCTGGAGAATATTCAAGATAGGATGCCCTCGGTAGATCCAAGAAGGGGGCATTCTCGCTTAGGGGCGATGGAGAAGGTGGGAGAGGAGTATCAGAGGGGCCTGGCATATAGTGGTCAGCCATACTGCCAAAGAGTAAACAGCAGAGAGGAGATGGTGGGCGGGGAACAAGCAAGCTAAGGTTTTGCCACGACCACTATCAACATCCAAGTCCTTGTTACTCGGCGAACTGAGTATTGCACGTGGCCTCTTCTTTCCAACTCAGCTGAATTCGGAGGCGGAAATCCATGGCCGTGCTGAGACTTTTTTGTCATGGTTCATTCCAAAGCAAAGAGCTAAGATAGGGGAGCAGCCTTACCACTATGCACAATGCCTCATAAATCTGGTGAGAAAATGGAACCTAAAATATTACTAAAACGTTGTCGGAAAACATTTGGGTGAACAAGGGACAGTCGGCCCGCACGGCGGAGTTTGAAGATACCTTGGCATCGCAGGATCATGGCCTCGGCATCGCCAAGGAACGGAAGACAAGTGGGTGTCTTAGAGTCCTTTGTTTGCAATAGAGACATAAACACGCCGATAAATAATATAGGAGTTTGCCAACTTCGACCATAACATTCAAATTGGCAAGTAACTCACGAACGTCACCGAAGCCTCTGTACCAATATGGCCCTCTAACTGAATGCGACGTTTTCGGGCCCATACGACAGAAAACAATCTGGTGATACGGACAACAGCATGGAAGTAAAGGACTGACTAAATGTTTCGTAACTCTTGATGAAAGATATCAATAATGTCAGTTTGGCTGTTCATAAGCTATTTACTGAAGTCTGTCGCGGATCGAAAATGTGTAACTTCTTTCATTAAACCATGCAAACCCTGAATGTTAGAAAATTTGGTATGTCGTTGTCGCAATCAATTCTATGTTTCATGTTTAAAGAAGCACAAGAATCTTTTGAGACACATGCAGCAGAACATACGCATATCGCGATCCCATGTCGTCGGAGACCCTCACCAGGCCAATGTAGATATCGATTGAGAGAGGTCTACGGGATACCCTTCTAGCTTCAAGAAGACCGAAAAAAAAAACACACAGGATCAATACAATATGGGAAGGTGCTCGGCTTAATCGTTCTAGCAATCAAAGAAGCACGTTAGTTCTGACGTTTATCCACTTCAAAAAATACAGTTCACAGCTAAGAATACGTCCATTATGTTCTCCGTTGGAACTAGGGTATGAGATATTGTGGGGAAGGATCCTAGCTGCGTCGAAGCAGGAGAATTGGGGATATACCTTGAGAGTATGAAAGGTCGAAGAGTCGACGGGGCCCGCACGAGAACCGGGGGTATGGGATGTAGTTGTGAACCATCTTAGCTGCGTCGAACCAGGAGAACCGAGAACCGATGTTATATCATGAGAATATGAAGGTCGAAGAACCAGTGAGTGGAGCAATGAAGACGTTAGACTCACTGATCAGTCTAACGATAAACGTCCTGAACTCGGCCTCTAATCTAGTGCGGTAAGATAGCGGGACCTTTTGTTCGGAGGCGATTTGAACCTGAGTTTGACGAGGAGCAAAGAGTAAAGTTGATGATGACAGTGGGGACCGCGGGAGGCGAGCACCGGTTGTCCGGAGACAGTCATTTCCGTAATTTTGGGTACGCAAGAGGACTCACCAGACCACGTTTGGTGCACCGCGCAAAGCGAATAAAGGCTCAAAGCAACAATTCGGGGATGATATATTGACGGTTTAAACAAAACGGAGATATGCGGAAATTCTTGACCCTTGTGTTGCCCAGTGTTTTGCGATTCAAACATCGGCCAACGGATCTTGTGGCGTTATTGATCATGATTCTTCATGTGATCGGTCCGAAGGGCCTTCCATTTCATTGAGAGCGCCTTTTCGAAGTTCGAAGGCCTGGCATGGAAAATTGTCTCTTGGATTGAATCGAAGAGATATTCCACGACGATATACGAACCACATCATTTGATTCATTCTCTATCGCCCTTTTCGGTCGGGGATTATGATACTGAGGGAACCGAGGGTATCCAACAAAGTGGGGGAACTGCAAAAGCGAATAAAGATGGAGTTTGATGGAGATTTTTTTTTACGGTGTTGGTGAGAACGAACCTTGTGGGATCTGACATGAGAGGTCAGTCATGGTCACCTGTTCAGCTGTCAATCCCGATCGGGTCAAAATTCCCCATATATTACGGTAACCCATCAGCTTTTCTCCCTCGAAATCTTTCTCAAGACTATTCCTCGGTCGAAGGAGAGCTGTTAGGTGGGAACTGATCATGTGAGCCGAAGAGACTCTCTTTCGATAAGGCGTTATCATCTTACGGGACGCTTTTATTTACCTCATAAATCGATAACAGGACATATTGCATCATTCGCCGATGCTGTTGCCCGTCGGTCGCAGGGTGCTCTGTGCTTCTTTTTTGTCGGTATGCTGTATTGTATTGTCAACGTGAAACTGCTTCGTGTTGGCTTCGCGGTGACTCAGTCCTTAGGCTTGACGGTGGCAACAAACGCGGTTTGTTTGCTATGAGCTCGAACAGAAAACAAACGCCGCCGCCGCCGCCACACTCGATCACCAGGGTTCGGTGTTCCTCGTGGATCTCGACAATCTCGATCATCAAATCAGCGTCGAGACGTGGCGTAGCAGAAAATGGAACAAGTTTCATCACCGGTTCTCCCCCAAAGCGATTTTTCTTACCAGTACGGAGTGCGGGTACATGCATATCGCTCCGAAATGGACAAGTCCAAAAGGGTGTTCTGTCGGTGAAGACGAGGATCCTCTTCAGACCTTCTCTGTAGAATTGAGAGTGTCCCAACTTATACTCATTTTGTGATAAGTAGTAGCCCGAAATAAAGATCCATGGGGTTCCAGAAAATACAATTATGAGACTTGACAAAACTCACTGTAGATTCAAAGCATAGCCTCTAGTATGTTTATGGGTTTCGAGTTTTGAGGTCGAAAGACAATGCGGTTGTCTCCAAATCAACTGCTCATGACTTGAAGGCGTTGAAGAAGATTCGCGACTCGGACCCGAGATGAGCCTTTTTTGCGCAACCAGTTCTGTCGCGTGGCTCGCCGGATAGACCCGAGGAAACAGCCGAGGCTTAAACTTTTTACACAATACACAGTGCCTCTGAACATTCATAATCGGTCAATCATACCTCTTGTACTACCAGTTCTTTACTCAGCATCCTGGTGAACTATCTGTAAACTCCTTCGCCTCAGTCTCTCAGCCTGACATGCCAAGAGTGAGCCTCCAACAAGCCAATTTTGAGGGTTGTATGGTACCTTCAGGTTGAGCATGTGGTCATATACTATGTGTGAATGATACCCAATGTCGAGTATCAGTTGAGTTTCAATCATGTATAACGATATTATAGGAAGTGTAACGTTTTCCCACCAACCGCGGTTTTCGATGACCATAAAACTTGACTCATGCGTGGTTCTAAGCCTGGGTGACTTGAGGCGCTTTTGACGGATTTCAGGCTGTATCATTTTTTAGGGTAACAAGAAATGATGTACAAGCTCGACCTTTTGTCTCCTTTGTTCAATATAGAGGCTGTCTGTATCTCATATTAGTTCCTGTCGTCGAATCCCCATGCCATACTTACTAAGAGTCAAGACGCATGGAGGTCGTTGAAAGACTTATTCCAAAGGACTTCCTGAAGAGGGTCAGTTATATCTATCCTTTGAAGCTTGAGCAGCGTCGAATCTTCCCCGCGTTAACTTGACCTGCCAGGTCCCGTTTTTCGAATGGTTAAAGAAATATTACAGGCAACCGACATCCGCTGAGAATTCGTGCTCAATCCCTCGCTCGTTATGGCGTTCTCAAATATACAGGTTTCGCATAGAATAATCAGTAAAACAGCATTATGGATCGATTTACCAATGACCTTTCGGCACATACCTTGTGACATAGCATATTGTGAAAGTGAGGATTTTTGTCAGCGAATGCAGTTATGACGAATGAATATATGATGATAATATCTAGATAGCGAGACTACTAGATCATGTCCATCATACCAGTAATTGTGTTCGTAAGTAAGTCGATATTGTCCATACTATTACCCATTGTCCGTGAAATACCGTCCATCCAGTTCTACGATGTGTTTTGATCAGAGGAACTTTCGTTGTGCCCCCGTTCAACACAATGATGGAACTGCAACGCCAACAGCCTCCCAAGCGGGAGGGTAAGAGCATCCTGCGATAGGGGTAGGAGCGCCAGCTGTGTCTTGAGAATTAAACCACCCATTTCCAGCATCAATACTTTTCGTTGGAGTGGGAGTAAAGGTAGGTGGTGGTAGAGTCGCAACAGCACCCGTGGAGGTATATGTTGGTAGCAAACTTACAGGCGCATCGGCATTAGCAATAGCAGAAGGGGGCCATGGGAATTCAGCAGTGACAGCTGGTTCAATATTGCCTGCGCCGGCGCCACCTGTCTGGGTGGGTTGGAATTTACCGTCAAAGGGGGGTCCTGCGGCGCCAACTGCTGCGCAGACGCCAATAGCTTTGCGGGGGTCTTTTGGCATCCAACCATTTTCGAGGCCAAGTTGGTACGACCACAACGGTGCCTCAACGATACCTGCAGTCGAGTTGCCTATCTGTTATCAGAGTGGGGCATCAATACACATGTTTCGAAGTAGCTGATTATTAGGCTGACCTTCCACGTCCAGAAGAAAAAGTCCTGGAGAGCGTCCATGCTGGCTAGAGCAAATTGCCGAAGACCTGCCTTCGTCGCGGCAGACCAATTCGATGAATCTTCCCAATCTGCACAGTTTCCACCGTATGATGTATCTCCACCAGGAACGCCCTTCAAGAACAAGCCGCAATCGTTGAAACCGTTGCTGAATTCTCCTGCGACAGTTACACCGAAACTCGATCGACTAGAGAGAGGGAAAGAAGATGCATCAGCTGTCACTTTGGAAAATGCGACTCTCGGCGTGTTTATGTACCTGTTATTAACCATCCCGCCCCAGCTACTACATGCTTCTGCTGGCCAAATACCACCAGCTTCCGAGCCAGTACCTGTAGCAATGGGGTCTGTGGCGGGGGCATTACGAAATGCGAGATATGGGTGTGTGTCTATGGCGATTCTGTCCGACCCAGGCAAGAAGTTGTCCCAGCCTCCAAGGTTAAAACTGTCATGAATAGCGATGTATGGGCCATTCCCTTCTCCCAAACCTGTGATATTGCGAATCATCGTGTGCGCTTCGAGATAGCTGAAAAATCCCCTAAGGATGCGTCGTGAAAAGGTGTTGATCAACTTACAAACTGGTCAGGGCTGAAGGACCAATGGTAGTGCGCAACGGTTCGTTCATAATACTGAACATCGGAACGAGATCCTTGTACTGGGGCTGCGAAATGAACTCGGTGAAAATTCGGATATAGTTGAGTGCACGCTGAGCGTTCGCCATGCCCATAACACCGTTGAGGAAGTTAATAATACCTCCCTTCCCCGAATGATTGTAAGCTATGCAAAGATATTAAGAATTTCATGTGGATTGCATAGGGTATTGTGTTCACCGTTCTGCGAACCGGGTATAGTGTGCAAGTCAAGATTGACGCGCAACCCGTACTTCCTGCACCAGCCAAGAACTCGAAGAATATACCTGACGCCACCATCAGTCAACTAGAACCATGGGGTGTAGTATAAAAGAACCTCACTTCCAACTAATCTTTTCAAGGAATGGTTCGCTCGGTAGTTTGTCAATTGCCCAAAACGGAACCGGAATTCTAACCCAATTTAGCCCAGCGCCCGCAATTTCCGCAATGTCTTTTTCCGTCTGGGGAAAAGGTCGGAACGGTGTCCACGAAGTTCGGAAATTCACGTACAACGAATGTCTTATAATGTTCCTCAAGTTGGTTGAGTCCACCAGAAGCAGTATCAGCAGCCATAAGCTCGCTGAGACTCCATTCATCGGTGGCACCCGGATACTTTTGATAGAGAGCGGGCGAGATAAATGGTTCAAGGACAAAAAGTCCCCCGAGATTTACACTAGCAATAATGGTCAAAGTTGGAGCTACGCGGTCGGTGTGAGTGGCGTACCCGTAGACTCGATCCTTTCCCCAGGTCCAGCTCTGATTCAATGGAGGGGTCCAGGAATTGGGACGAGCATTGTTGTTGAAGGGATCGTTAGGATCAGATACCCCTGGTGGATGGATCGTTGGTGATATGAACTTTGGTCCATAATAATGATAGAAGTATCTTACAGAAACCGTCAAACTTGTTGTTATAAGTGAATGTAGATCCATCCTCCATGGTGATTATCGACCCGTCGCCCCCAGAAATAACAGCACCAGGTGACGTAGGATCACTACTAGCACTGGGTGTCGGTGATGAAGCATTAGAGCCACTATCGGCCTGAGCATCCTGATTGCGTTGGTTCCGCTTGCCAACGGTGAACCACACCGGTAAAACAATCACAAGGACTATTATCGCAAGAACCAAGAGGCCGACCAGAATCAGGAGTGGCTTTCGCTTTGTTGACCGAGGGCCCGAGCGAGGTTGTTCCTCCGGATATTCATTAGCTTCGACTTTGTCGACCGCTGGTAGTAGTGCGCCCGATGTGTTGTTAGACCTGGGGGTAGATGCGGCGTACGATTCCCGTGGCGAGCTAGTGTTGGAGTACTGCATGTAAGTTGGCTTGGGCGGTTCTAAGAATGAAGCCTGGTCATTATCTGGTAGCGGTGTATTCAGAGCAGTGGCCAAAGTTTCGGAGACAGTGGACAGGGGACGGGGGTCCATCGTGGGCGGTTCGTAGGGGGTGTGAGCAAGAGAGGCAAGCCGTAAGCCCTAGTACTTGAAGCACGGCGAGACGCTCTCTCCGCGTGTTGCGGTCAAGTGGCTAACGGCCACCTCAGCAAGGGTCGGATGCGAGTTGCCGGCGTGCGAACATGCCGCAAAGTTCAAAATATAGTGAATAAACCGAACAAAAAGCGTTCTGTTATTTGAACAGTTTGAAAATTCCTGGAGGTAGGCAATACCTACCAGGATCATTAGCTTCCTTGTTCAGCAGACACCCCATGAAACTTGACCTATAGAATTTTATCATCGCTCAAATGAATCGATTAAAGCCACAGCCTCGATTCCGATTGGAGTTGTTCGGCATGTTGTTTAAAAATATGTCACGGGCCGTTCCCGACCCGCCAGATTAAATCCACAAGTTTCAACACGCTGTGGTTCAGCATCGACTAGAAAGCACTGAAAACGTAATCAGCTCAAAACAATCAAAGCTCGACTAATATTCTGGCATAATTTCTACCTGTCTTTTTTTACGGAAACACGCTGAGGCATTTCATTTCAACTCCGAAGGCTCGATAGGAGCAAGGTCATGAGATTCTTTGGGAACCATGCGATGTCAGCAAGGCAAACTCGGATCTTTGATATCGGATCCGGAAGGATTGCTGTGGCTTTATTTGTCGGCAGAGCTAAATCCAAGCAAACAATAAAAACCACGAAAATACGCCATCTCAATTTCGAGAACCAAATATTGAGAGATACAGGCTTGGATTGACTCGTTTCTCTATCAGCCGAGGGACTACATAGACAAACCTTTCAGCAATAACGCCATTGATTGCCTTGTCAACCTGTCCAAGGAAAATTGGCCCAGCAATTACGAGAACACCAATCTCAGATCGAATTAAGACCAAATGCTCCTTCTTGACTTCTCCAAAGCCTTTCCAGTCGCCGTATGATTGCAAAGCAAGGGAGCCGAAATATGTCAGAGAGCTGTGAAGACACAGGCGAGCAACCCGTAATTCGGGATTGTTGGCCCGTCCGGTAGAAAAATTCTGAGCGTCCAATCTGATAGTTGAAATGGTCAACATGAGAAACTTAGGATGTAAACAAGATATGCCCGGAAATACTGATATTCTCCATCTGTTTCAACTGCCTTTCATACCGGGTTGAGTTACTTTGAGCCCCTCCATTGATAGAAGACCCTGTAGGTCAAATCTTTCAGTGGAATTATATCCCCATATGAAGAACCCCAGACGACCATGAAGAGCCTCATGAGAATTGGGTTTAAACCTGGCCGGGGCGACCATATGCAACACCCAAGGCACCGATATAGCCCCGTAGAAGTACGAGACAATATTGGATAGCATTTAAATATTCTTCCAGAAGATGTTGAGCAAAACGGGGTGGCATGGGAAAGAACAACACTGACGTTGCTCGAAGAGGGAGTATTTTTTCAGTGTCTCTTCAGGCCTATGTGAGTTGACTGGGAACCGTCACAAGGTCTCATGAAGCCTCAATATTAAATCCGGACCCTATTTTTGACGATAAGCGCTTTGACAGAATCTACCTTTGCTAGGGGAGTAGTTTCTTGTTCTAGAACGCAAGAGGTTAGGCGGCGGATCCGACGTACAACAGAGCTTCGTAATAGCAACATACCACGCACTTGTGCCGTCGACGTTTGCAGTCAGTCCTTGCAGTAATATTGATCGTAGTGGGGATTTCGATGCCGCGATAGCCGCGGTTTGTTTGGCCGATTAAGAATGGCAGAAAGTCTGACCGCCTGAGAGTATCTTGATGCGGACCGCATTGTGCGAAACTCCGAACCTGTGGCATGGAAGCTTAATATGAGACAACGTCAACAATGATACCACAAGCACGGTGTATCCTCCGATACAAGCATCAGCAAAGTCGTCGTTGTCGAATCGCTGGGTAAGGCATAATTGAAACTCTGCCGTGGGGAGGTGGTTCAGCGCTGAACATGCAATACAACCATAAGAGGAACGTAGCATATCCCATATTATCCAGCGATATTTTGTGGGCATGTCCGAATTAAGCATCATGGATGAGGAACCCTCGACGTGTGGATGCACTCCGGGCCACGATTGTGGTGGCATGATCCTACTCGCTGTTTATCATGATGGCCGACGTTTCTCAGGAAAGACGTGGTGGCTGTATTGCATGATCGTTCGGCCGCTCGTAGCCACAATCGCAGGTTTGCGAGACTTCGTACCCTGTTGTTAAGGTCATATATACCGTCGCCGTGGCTGTTCTTATTCACAGGTAACTGCAAGGAGGATATGCAAGTCGAGATCTCAAAATCATAGAGGTGGCAGCACTGAGTATTGATTGCAGAGCACGAGTGCTTACATCGAGGATTGGTATAACAACCCGCTTACATGAAATGACGAAATGGACAAGATTCTCGAAAACAAAAGAAAGGTGAGAAGGAGATAAAGGAAAAAAATCAACGCACAGACAAGCAGTAAAAGCAATACTGTAGTAAGACGGAGAGTCATAGCAAGAGAAGTCAGAACCGAGGCAAGTACTAATAAGAAGAATCATACCTTGGTTAGTAACTAATACTCAACCGCGTCATCATCGTCAGCTTGCATCGGCGTAGCTTCATCCTTCTTATCCAACTCTGACATAGAATCTTTGTGTCCATCGCGCGTACCCCCTGTGTTGTCGTCAACATCCATTTCAACTTCTCGCGGTTCCGCTGCGACAATTGTAGCGGAATCTGGAGCAGCCCCATCGCTGGATGTGACAGGTGGAGCAGGCGCAGAATCGGTGTCCATTTCGTCTTTCTCCAGGCCTTTTTCTGTTTTCCTCCGGGCTTCTTCCTCAGCAACACGTTGGCGCAGTTCGTTAATCTCCTTAATGCCATTCTCACGCTCTTCGCGAAACATTTCCCATTCCTTCTCTGCTGCTTCTGAAACCTGCAAACCCGCCATGTTGTTAATGATAATGATACAAAGCATAACGAATAACGTGCCTGGGCCTTACGACGGGTAAGAAATGTTTCTTGGGAAGGTGTCAGAATAACAGGAAGATAATACAGTGGTGGGGGATGGCTTCGCGGTGGAAGAGACAGCGCTGGACCGGATGGTGGGGGTGTAGGTTCGTCGGAAGTGATGATGTCTGATGTAATCAAAAAGTTGGATAGCAGGGGTAATCGTGTACGACGGAATTTATACTGAGTGTATCAGTGAGCGGAGAAGAACAGAGTGCTATGATATGCGTACAATGGAATCCTTGAGTTGCAGCTCTTCTTCTTTCCGGTTGGAAGCTGTTTTATCCTTTTTCGCCTCTTCGGCCCTTCTAACAGAATCAGTTTCTTTTCGTAATTTATTCTGTAGTCTTTGCTCAATCAGTTGCCGTTTCTTCGCCTGTAAATAGGCAGTCAGTCATTCGCCGTAAGAATGTCGGCAAATTTGTTCAGGACACGCACCGCTTCACTCGCATTTCTCTCCTTATCTTCAATCTTCGCCTTGTTAAGGGTGCCAACTAAGAGACCAAACATGCTTTTACCACGTTTGCGTTCACGACTGCCAGCTGCGGTAGAGAGGTCGAGTCGTGGCCGCTTCCTGTTTGCCATTGCTGCGGGTTCTGTCGGGGGTGGTTGATTTTCCTCAACGTCAGGTCGTCCAGTATCTTGAAGGGTACTAATGAATCGTAAAAACATGTCAAGTATCAGTTTTGGGACATGCAAATTCAACATACCCATCTGAAGACATGTTTTGCTGGTGGAAGTCGTGGGCAACGAGCGTGGGATTTCTTATCCGAGTCGGGAACAGTTGAGCCACGCGTTACCGGAAAGATCAACCATGGCGTCCAAAGCATCTAATCAACGTCCCAAAGGCTCATCTTCAACGACCAGCAAGCCCAAGGGAAAAGATTACGCTCGAAAAGCGACCCCTAAACAGCCCTTAGGTGTTCCAGAACGATTGAAACGACTTTTCACATCCCTCTGTGCACAAATCGATGGGGGCCACTTCAGCAAGGCTATAAAGACATGCGACAAGAGTACCGTTATCTCCTAATTATCCTGTCTGTCATATCTTAAATTTAGGTAGTCCTAAGGTTGGAACCTAAAGATCCGGATGCAAAGCAGACGAAGCTATTCTTGCTTTTGCAAACCGAGCAATATGATGCAGCACTGTCCTCAATCGACCACGATGGCGAGAACCCAGGCCATGCCTTCGAGACCGCATACTCCTTCTACCGCCTGCAGCGCGAAGCAGAGGCCAAAGATATCGTACAATCAATCAAAGATGACAAAGGTGTCGACAATCGAGGAGTTGTTCACCTAGAGGCTCAACTGGTGTGTTGCCTTTATTTTGGCGATGGTGGTGCTTATTGAGACACTAGAGCTACCGCGAAGGGTCTTATGACACGGCGTTGCAATTGTACAATGAACTCCTGGACACAGCCGAGCCCGTAGGTTCATATTCGTAAGCTGTCTCAAGTCGTACCTAAATCTCTTCGCAGGGGTCAGAAGAGCACTCTGATATCTTAACTAACCTCCAAGCTTCCCAACAACACCTGGACTTCATCAACACAGGCTTCTTGCACGCCCTTGACTTGCTTCCAACGGCGGTCACGTCTACCATTGAATCTAACCCACCACCAACCCAAGCAAATGCTCAGGTCAATGCGGCATTAGCGTCCCTTACACTTGATCCTGCGGAACGTGTTGGGCCAGCAGAAAAGAAAGTACGAAAGTCACGTGTCCCAGCTGGGGTTATTCCTGGTGTGACTCCTCCTCCCGATCCTGAGCGGTGGTTGAAGAAAAGTGAGAGGTCAACGTTTGGGCAGGGTAGAAGAAGGAAAGGGCCTGGTGGTGGGAGTGGTGGAGCCACTCAAGGAAGTGCCAGTGTAGAAACCGTCCCTGCGGTCAACTCTCCAAGCCATATCAAGCCATCAGGGATCAAAGGAAAGAAGAGGAAGTAGGGAGCTAGATTGACAGTGTTGCATCGAGGTGAGCACTGGGCACGATGTAAGGGTTGTCCATCACCATTCCTTTTCCCGATATCGCTGACCGAACGTAATGTCCAGGATCATGAAAAACATAATAGGCGCTCGGGGTGATGTATATTGATCGTGTTATTCATTTACCCTAAAACTATGAACCTCGTGTTGAACACATGCACACGAAAGCTCCCATCCATGCTCCCCACAGCGTGTGATACGTTGCTCTGAAAGGTTTGACTATAACGCCTTTGGCGCCGTAGCGGTGCCCGAAGAATTTTAAATCCAAAGATTCTTCTCAAAGTACCTGGAAATAGCGTATTCTTGCGCTTCTCAATGTTTTTCCAGAAATGGAACTTTGCCCTGAGCCTCGTGGTTATCGTAAGGCGCTGTGTCAACCAATTTCAGCCACACCAAACATCGCTTACCACCCCCATCACGCGCATTGCAGGCAGATCTTGTTCCTCTCAATGAGGTTTCTGGCGAATCGCAATGTGTATGGAGAACTCCTTTCATTGAACCTTGTCCTATACACCGGTGTTACATTTTCGCGAATTTTGTCTTCTGATTGCGTTCGAGGAGCAGTGCCTTGCGCCAGATGCTCATGCTCCAGAACTCCAGCTTCAGCTCTAATGAAGGCTAGCACTATCGCCGGCAACTTGCTGCGACAACGTGTTTCACGTTCTCACCCACGGCGGAAGTTACTCGCTTCGATGGAACATTCAGACGGGCCTGCAAAGCTAGGAGCATGAATCCATCACCATGCGAAGTCCTGACTGCTTCCCTCTGGTTCCTGCGAGCCCAACACAACCTCTGCGTTTAAAAGGGGGACTTCTTGCCTCGAAACCCTTCACAAACCCTCCTCCTCGTATATCCCTAAACCTCTAACGACCTCTACAATGTTGATGTCAAAAGTTTTGGGTGTCATTGTCATCGCTCGTAACGGAGACCGATACAACTACTATCAAGACCCCAACACATACGCTGCCTCCAACACGGAGACTACAGCACTCGGTGTGGTAAGTGTGGTTTCTCTCCATCCGAATGTGCTACCCTCTCACGTTTATACTCCTCAGGTCGAATCCCACCAGCTCGGCTCCTACCTCCGCTCGACATACCTCGAGAGCTCCTCTCCGTCTTACATCCAGGGCATTCGCTCTGATCTCGTCGACAACAGTGAGGTCAAGGTTCGCGTCAAGGCCGGTGTTGAGGGTACCGTCGTTTTCGACTCTGCCATTGCCCTGCTCCAAGGCTTGTTCCCGCCCAACTTGAACAACAGAATCAAACTCGCCAACGAGACCACCGTTGTCGCACCTTTGGGCGGCTACCAATATGTTCCCGGTATGTCACTCCCGATTCGGCTGACCAGGGAGGCTAATCATGGAGTTTAGTCGAGACCGTTGAACCTGGTAACGACCGTTCCTTGGAGAGCTGGACCAACTGCCCGGTATGCCCTGATATGCAGTAGAGCCAGCGAAATATCTAACATCCTTTCACATAGGCTTTTGAAAAACACACAAAAGAATTTTACGCTTCTCAGGAATTCAAAGATAAGGCGAAGGAGGCTCAGCCCTTCTTCCGAGGTGTGAAGGACTACGTTTTTGGCCGACCAACTACTTTGGAAAACATCGTGCGTGTATACATAATTCTCATAAGCTACTTCGGCTTAACGGCACGCCCTCTTCTAGTGGAACGTATGTCGTCGATTCAATCGTTGATAATACCTTTTATATATAAGAAATTGCAGATTTATGATTACATGAACACCGAACTTATCCACAACAAGACCTACGCCCACCGTCTTCCCCCAACATTCATCGAACAAGCTCGTGCTTATGCTAACTTCCACGAAAACGGCGTTTTCTCTGATAAGGACATTTTGGGCGTCGGAAACAGTCCGTGTACCCACCACGTGGACTTGTGCTCGTAGCTGACCTTCTATCCACAGTTGCCGGCCGCACCATTCTCCACACCCTCCTCACATCTCTCGAGCGCATCGCATTCAACGGCGATCCTCTCCAGTTCTTGTTGATCGAGACCACTTACCAACCGTTCATTTCATTCTTCCATCAAACCGGTATCACTGCTGAGAACCCAGAGCTCCAAGGCATCCGTGCGTGCATTATTATAGCTTGGTCTTCAGTTGTTGAACTTGATACCTCCCACAGCCAACTACGCCTCTGCCATCGCCATCGAGCTTCGACGAGGATCTCCCCCGGACCTCCGCGATTTCCTCCGCATCAAATTCAAGAACGGAACCACTGACAACTTCAAAGACCTCCACGTTTTCGGCCACCATGCAGACATTCCGTTGACTGAGTTCATCTACCGTGCTGAGGTACGCCTTCCATCATTTCTCTGCTCAAGACCAAATTCCCATTCTTAACTCCACAGAACGCCGCCATTACAAGTAACAAACAATGGAAGGAAGTTTGCGGCGCCAAGTCTTCTACCTCCGGTTTCTTCTCCACAGCATCTGCTTCCAACGTCCAGGCAGCTTTCTCTGGCGCTTTCGCCTTTGTTGGGCTTCTCGGACTCCTCGTCATTGCCAAACTCGTTCGACGCTCCCGCACTAGGGCTCGCGAAGCCCGCCTCAGGCTGGAAGGTGATGAGGTGAGTCCCGCAGTCAACGATTACGGCTCCATCACGCGCGAGAGGTCCGATTGGTATGGCGGAGACCCAACTAGCCCTGTGTCATCTGGCGAGCGGCCCTTCGTAGCCGCCTCTTATTACCCAGAACACCCTCGGTGGTTCCTCTAGTGCGCGGAGTCGTAGTCGTTGGAGTGGTGCCCGTCCATAAAATTGACGGTTGCTTACCACCCATCGGTTTTGCAGAGCCTACGGGTAACCATTCCCGTCACGGAGAAAGGAAGGTTGATCTGAGCGAGCAGGAAAGTTGGCATCTCAAAACAGAACAATCGGACTAGATGTCGCTGAGTGTTACTGTATTGGTCACGTTTTACGCAGTATTATAGCCAGGGCCTAACGTTTACTTGTTTTCCATGGAGAGGGCCTCTCGCTTTTCCATATTTATATGTACTCACCCACAATTTCATCTTTTTACGAGCAACACGCCGGCGCGCAAGAGTCCTCGTAATAAACTATGAAAACAAACCCTCGGGAGTAAAAATCAAAAGTATGTCACGAACGACTCCAGAATTTTTGACTCTGGGTTCGGTTCTAATCCCCACCTTTGGTCAAGAATATCAAGAGTTGAACTGAAAATGTGTTGCAACGTAGGGACTTTGATTAACCCTCGCCGGAAATGCCGTGTTTCTATAGAGACCTTTTGCGCCAACCAGCAAAACCTGAATAAATTTGGCGAGACTCAGCTAACTTCCATTTTTTCATTGGATTGGGGGCGGCCCCTACTGACAGGACTGGACAGCTTGCACCCTGCTTTACTTCGAGCAATCAAGAGTAACCTCTGTGCCACTGCAAATTCACGAACTAAAATGATCATTTCTAGCAATGATGCACAGGACAACCGACACACACTATTCTAATTGTTGTGCGCCTGGTACAATAAATAATTGCGCTGTAGACAGGGTCACATAGGAGAAATATCCATACATATATATATGGAGTCAGACTCTTCCTTGAGTCGGTCAGAGTTATAACAATCATGTGTTATTAACATCAACACATATCAACACTCATATTCATCGATCAGGTACAGAACCGTTCCCAATCGTTCCTGGAGTCCCTCTCAATCACACGTGCTTGGAAGGAACACTTCCCTGTAGATTTTATTAGGTTATCCCGGGCCCCAGTAAGGATACAATGAAAGAGTACAAGACTGGATCGGGGACCAATCCTCTCTGTCACTGACTGTTCTAATTGGGGATCGCGTCAATATGATATACCTCCTCTTCCTCGATAGAACACAGCTTTCGTCGTCATGCAACAAAGCACCTTCGTCAGCAATATCTTGGTGCTGCGCAATGATGATGGAAAAGAATTACCACAAGTTCGAACCTCACCACGAGTCCGTAGAACCGCAAGTGACCACTAACTATACAACTACCCATTCTTTCTTTTATTCCACAACCCCCTCCTTTGAACTCGAGCATTGAAGGCCATCTGCTCCACACTACTACTAGATGTCAACAGTGGGAGATTGTTGTGGATTGGAATGTTGTTTTTTTTGCTGCGCATGCTTTTGTGAGTCTACCTGGGCAAATTCTCTTTTACGGCGAACTTGGGCCTTCCTTCCAAGATCCAACTAACTTCCGGTGGCGATTATTCAGCGATATGTGGTCATAGCAATTTGCTTAGTTGGTGCACGTTCCGTATGTTTCCGTTTCCAGCGACGTCACTGTACAAGCTAAAGATACCACTATTTGCAGTTCCTTCGTGCGGCTGTGCCCGCAAAGAAGACGAAGAGGAACAGATGTATGCAGATAGAGCCCGCGAAGCCGAGCTCTTTGAGACGCAACCTAGCATATCTCCAGATATGGGTGCGCAGGTAAAGCCACAGTATAGGGACAAGGCCATGATCAACTGTACGCCATTATATTCACCGCTCTAAATCCAGGGCACTCACTATTAAATATGAATCG
Organism: Collybia mongolica; assembly: GCA_013420905.1. NCBI lineage: Eukaryota > Fungi > Basidiomycota > Agaricomycetes > Agaricales > Clitocybaceae > Collybia > Collybia mongolica. The sequence continues at coordinate 4,385,817 of JAAXNY010000004.1, forward strand.
GCCTCAGAGCTTGCTTCTGTCCTCATGTCTTCAGATAGTCAGTTAGCTGGAATAACTCTGTTTCGTGGTATAAATAAGGATCTGAACTGGTTAGAGTTTAATTAAGTAAGACCATGTCACGGTTAACCGTTCAACTCAGACTTATGGTGCTTCAAGGGAAAGCGGACTGTTTGGTTCCGGAGTCCACAAGAAGCATGGACAAATATATGAAAATGCGGGCATGCTTGCCTGCCGTGATATCGATTCCGAGTCCCGACCCATATGCATGTCCTCTGGTCACCTTGGTTCTGACTGCGGATTGAAACAGAATTCTAAGCTTGGACAATGCCGAAACATAACGTGTGGTTCAGTGGACTTTTATTGCCGTCACGGTCCCACCACAGTCGAACTAGCCGCTTTTCTTTAGTCTGGTGGCTTCGTCATGTTGCACCAATCATGGTGGAAAGGCTAAGACTAACCGTCTTATTACCTATAAGAACCCCATTTCATAAAATATAAACCATACTACACAACCTCCACTTGACACCTCTGCGATGAAAACGTCTCGTTCATTTGCTGGTCTTGCAACTTTTGCGGCACTCATTCTTGCTATCTCTGGTTTAGCTAAAGCATCCCCGCTATCCAATGTAGAGGGAAGTAGTATCGTGTATGGAATAATTTTTCGTACTTTACACTGCTTAAAGATTAACCTTCCCAATAGAAACCATCCAACCACGGTAGTTGGAGTAGGACATGCAAATGCAACAGGAAGCCCAGACCCAGGAAATGCCACAGCCATTCCAACCTCCCTTCCCAGCTCCGGTGGCTCAGTGTAATTTTCTAAGTCTGATATATATCTACAGGCTGACCGTATACCTAGTCCGACTACATCCATTGGTTCTCCCGGAACTAATGCTACGATAGGTTTCCCGACCACTGTTTCTGGTCCCTCGTACGAGTCCTACACTTTGTATTTAATCACAAAAGGCCTAACACTGGGCTACTCAGGCCGACGGGGGGCTTCCCAGGAGGGAATCACACCACAACGGGCTTCCCGACCACTGTCTCTGGTCCTGTGTATGGGTCTACAAAAAGTTTTCACGGTTGAACGACTGACGATGTACTCTCCAGACCGACCACAAGTTTTCCGGTCCCTGGACATCCTTCTGGCTGCGGGTGCGAAATCCCATCTTTCTGGTACATCGCCTTATTCTTACTATACCCTACGTCAGACCCCACACCGTAACTACCACAGTGTTCGTTTATCCAAGTGGTCCTGCGTACCCGTAAGTTACCACAATGCACATCTGCCAATTTAGAAACTGATGCTTTAAAAGATGGTATCCTCCTGGGGGCGTGCCAGTCTCCGGCAGTGCCGCCGCATCGTAAGTCTGTCCGAGGTTGTGGATATTCAGTCGGATGCTGATGATTGTGGAAGACCATCATATCCTCCGGGTGGTGTGCCGACCTCCAGTAATGCTGTCGTGTTGTAAGTTTACTAGATGATTAGAGTATCTGATCTGGGCGCTGATTATCATTGAAGACCTTGGTTCCCTCCGGGCGGTGCAGCAGCTCCCAGCAGTGCTGTTGCGTCGTGAGTTCACCACGATCTGTAACCTCTGATTCAATCCACTGATGCCAGTGAAAGACCATGGTACCCTCCAGGTACCAATCCAGCGCCCAGCAGCGCTGTGGCGTCGTAAGCATATCAAATTCTGTAACGTCCAATACAAGCTACTGATGCCGGTGAAAGATCTTGGTACCCCCCAGGTACCCATGCCGCTCCCAGCAGTGCCGTTGCGTCGTATGTATATTGAATGCCGTAACGTCTAATTTAGTTACTCATACTGGAGAAAGACCCTGGTACCCTCCAGGCAACCATCCAGGCCCCAGTAGTGCTATCGCCTCGTAAGTTGATATTAGAATTGGGGATTTTCCCCTTAAGCGCTGACATCGGCGACAGATCTTGGTACCCTTCAGGAGGGATAGCTTTCCCCAGTGCCCTCCCTATGCCAACCACCAGAGCTTGTGGGCAGTGAGTATTTTCGTCTCATAGACATTTAAATACCCATTGACACGTATTGGAGGCCGCAAGTCAGTGCGACATTCTTCCCAGGAAATGGAGGCAGCTTGCCTAGCTCTGGCGCTTCGTACCCCGGGAACGAAAATGCCACTTATCCGACGTCCTGGGTACCAAGCGTTACAGCGTACCCAACTGGGTACGTTCTTGGACATTTTCGACTCAGTATTGTGTGCTGATTCATGTTAATACAGTTCAGAATGCTACCCGATCAGCAGTGCGACTGTGGTGCCATTTCCAAGCGGCAGTGGAGTAGTATCATTCCCCGGCAGTGCCAGCAGGTTCATAATGTTGATCAAGCTCACCAATTTTCACTGACGCTGAGCGTAGCGCGTACGCCGGCCCCTCCGGAGTGACCTTTCCCAGTGGCTCCGGAGTTGTCGTATCTTCACCTGGCGGCTCAGTCATCACCACAGGTGTCCCATACCCCAGTGGTTCCGGAATAGCAGTACCATTTCCTGAAAGCTCTGGAGTGACCATGTAACGTCTTTGCCATCAGCCGCAGATTGATGATGATTACTCAAAATTTGTGACAGCCCACCTTCTGCTAGCGCCATCCTTACTGGGGCCATCCCAAGTGCGAGCAGCGTAGCTGTCTGAGTGATTTTATCCGTTCTCCTAGCTCTCACGTTGCCTTTCTGAGCCTTGGAAACAGATGTCAGAGTAACAGAGACGGATCAAATACCACCAATTTTGTGTTCACCCTGGACTTTTCCTTCTTCATCTTTACTATTTGCGCCTTTTCGCGTTGATACAGCCCCCCTGCCTTTATCTTGATAAAATCGTAGTCATTGAATTTATCCTTTGATTGCCTCATTATTCCGCGGAAGGCCTCAAAATATCAACAGAATCTTGTGACAACCTGACCAACCCTTTGTGCTCCCACCCGCGTTAACGCGAAGTGTACATAGTTCACAGGAATCAGGGTTCAAGGAAAGAAAAAAGTGCAGTTTCCCTGGCATAATGGAGCGCCCGTGGGCGCCTGAGAGAGTCATGTGGTGCTCCAGAAGCCGTAGCCCCTTCTATTGTCTCCAGGCCCATCAATAGAGCCGGCGGGAGGTTCACGCGAATCACAGGCGAGAAATCTTTTTAGGGTTGCCGGGCATCGACTACTTAAATTTCTTCCAGGATTAGCACCATATACTTGTTGGCAGTCATCAATTGTTTTGGACTGGCGAGGCATTGTTCACTGAGCCATCGCGAGACCCACTGTGATCAATGACGATTTGGGGAGGTGACATTTAATAAAAGCCCTAACAGATATGAACCAACCTTAGGTTTGAGGATGTTCATCACTCCCGATGGGGAGCAGGAACATAAGGATGACCTTTCGTAATCCGCAGCACGGGCATACTGCACTCACATGGAGTAACGTCCATCAGAGATTTTAATCATGGGGATATCAGCATAGAATCCGAGAATCGAGATAGATTCTACCGGCCGAGTCTCCAAACACACTTTTTCCCTCTTCTTCAGAAACACGATTTTGAGATGTAAGCAGCTTCCAGCCAAATTCCAGCTTTTGCTACCGGAGGAGATGAGCACTATCATAGTTTATCCAAGGCGCGTTTGCCAATCTCAGGCAAATAACAGCACACAGACGCGCTGCCAATCTTAGCGAGACGGCTATATTTAAAGTTGCCTTGATTCCAAGCATTCGCAAGAATCTGTGCAACGGTTGTGATAAATGGCGCGACTTGCATCGGGAGGCCAATAGGAAAATTTCACCTGGACTTTAAAATATTCACAACCATCCCCATACAGCGGCAGAGCCTTCGCTTTCACGGAGAGCCCCGTCCTCGCGAATCGCAATCGTCTATGTATGCCCAGAGGTGACGGCCATAAGCCCGTTTATGCCATCTCGTCGGCTACCAGCACTGTGTTTCATGCTTAGGTACTCCGCAGTCCACACGGTAGCCCACTCCCTGAAAGCCTCCGCCGTCGTATAAAGACCCCCCTATAACACTGTATTCCAACAGTCAACTCCCCGTCCAGTTTTCTACCATCCAACTACCGCCATGAAGTTCTCCGCTGTTGCTATTTCCACCGTCGCCGTCATGGCTCTTGGCGTCTCCGCTCAGGCTTCTGATAAGTTCGTACGGCTCGTTTATTGCACCGAGGATGGCTAGTTTACCTATCTTGCAGCTCAACAGACGCCCCCGCCCCTGGTGGAAACTCCACTAACTCCACCACCCCTGGCGGCAGCAACACAACTGCCCCTGGTACCAACGGCACTGGCAACGGCACCACCGACGCACCCAAGCCCACCGGCACGAGCGCAGCCTTCGCCGTCGCCGCAGGATCGGAAGGAATTGTTGCTGCTGGCGTATTTGCAGGTCTTTTGGCGGCTCTAGTTTGAGGTGGAGGATTTCTGGCGTTTTGGGCGTTTCATTAGATGTGTCGAGGTTGGACTCAAGCACTATCATCGCATCGGACATGGAGATTTATACCCCTCATCCCAAAAATCCCAACCTTCGGGCATACGACCATGATTTAATTGGATTTTTACTTACGAATAGTTACACATATTTCGGAGGCATCTATATCCATAATCTATGTCTTTCGCATTCACCTTTCTGACCTTCATCAAGTTCTTTACTTGGCCTGCCTAGAGCTCATCAGCGACCTTGGGCGGGATTCGAATTCACCTGGTGTTGTTGGGAACAGGAATCAATCGTGGCGGGAATGCAGTTCCTGCTGGCATGAAATCAGAGGGATTGTTGGAAGAATCTGACAGAACTGACGCCCTGAAGTGAAACAGGAAGAACATAGCGTGAGCGATGATGGTCGTCCCACGACCCCGAGGATCTTGATATATGAAAAACATCAATGATGCTGATTCCATGGAGTGACAGATTTAGCAGGACATATCGATATACACCGTATGTCATGTTCAGGTCAAATGTTAGTCCACGAATGATACTCACAAATAGCGATGGGTATTGGGGCATCGATCGAGGGAGCCCGTCTTGTTTCTAATCATCTTCGGGAGGGATGATATATCTCCATCATGCCCGAACGCAACTAAGGGACGCCATGGCCTGGCCTATCAACGCCCATCAATATGTCGATGGTCGTTGTTTGTGTCTGTTCTTTTGGATATTTTCAGCTTTGGGACATCTTTAGGACAAAATTTGCACCTGTTTCTTTGATTGATGTTGACACATGCTCAAGGCCCTTATATAAGAGACGACCCAGAAGAATACCTCTTTCTTTAATTCCACAAGTACCCGTCACTCACTAATCATCATGAAATTCTCTGCTCTCACTCTTTCCACTGTTGCCGTTATGGCTCTTGGCGTTGCCGCACAGACCAAGTTCGTCTCTTCCCTTCGGCGCGCGTTCAGACCATAAACTTACCTCAACCACAGCGGCACTACCCCTGGTGGCAACTCTACCACTAACTCTACCACCCCCAGCAGTGGCAACTCTACGGGTGGCGACAACTCTACGAGCGGCGCACCTTCAGCCAGTGGTAGCAGCGGCGCTTCTCCAACTGGCAGTAGCAACGGTACCGCTCCTAGTCCGAGCAATGGCACCAATGGCACTGCCCCTGGCACGTCTGGCGCCGGCGCAGCTTTCGCCATTGCTGCAGGCTCGGAGGGAATTGTCGCGGCCGGTGTATTCGCCGGACTCTTGGCCGCTCTCGTCTAAGGATTATTCTGGTTTCCGGTTTGAGGTTAGCATTTCAGGTGGCGAGGAGTGCGGTTTACTCGAGATGAGGAGGAAAGTAGTACTGTCATTACATCGGCCCCCCGAGATATATACCCATCGTTACATGCTAGCTGTTTCGGCGTATGACCACGATTAATCAAAAATCTCCATGCATAAAAACTCTTGCGGCTTTTTTTTTTTGTTTTTTGAATCGTCGTCCCAGCCAAAGATTTGGCGACCTGAGAGAGGTGTGTAAAACATCTGTATGTATAACTCAAACCTGAGCAAAGCAGGACCAGATCGTTCCTTGGGCCTCGTAAAAACAAATGTCCCAGTACCGTATGTATACCATCCTTTTGCCAAAGAGAGTCCAACCCTGCACTCTTACCTCCAGAGGCAGGCTTGACATTATGGAAGGTTTAAATTACAAGCCTGAGATAAACCCGAAAAACCCGGAGCTCGGTCGGAACGTCCATGTGGATTCCAGAAGGACCCCTAAGTGATTATAAACAATCTCAAAAGGCGTAATAGGGCAGCAACTAAGCTAACGAGTAGCTCAAAGGTAGTACGTACCCCCCTCTAATCTTGAAGTGTGTGGGTCCGCGGTGGCTCTAAAAAATCTCGTCCAAGCTCGGCCACAAGGCCCCACTGACCGGGGGTTTCACGATTGCGGAACGCCTTGCCATAAATATATACGTGCAGTCCGGCAAGCCTGTGAATCTGGGAGCGTCGAGTAAATTTGTTCTTGTCAACGGGTAAGAATTTGAGTGGGAAAAGGAAGTCAGGTAATCGCGAGTTCGCGACCTCCACGCACCACACCATGGTCAGTCGCAAACAATAAAATATATTACCTCCGGCAAGACCCGGGTTCATTAAGACGAAATTGATGTACAGGCACGTGGGTCGTTGCTTCCTTGTCACCCCATAAATAGTAGAATGTTGCTGTCCATCTGTAACACGACGTCATCACTGAGCGACACGACAGTGGCAAAGCAAAGACTTTAGGATGTCAACGCACCATGTTCCACCTACAACGCAAAGAAGTAGGATCTCCACAATTCGACATACAACTGCCGCTACGTCTCTATTGTTTGAGGGTCACCGGCATATGGGACTCGGTCTGCAGATCGGTTACATCATGGTGGCAGTTTCTCCATTTGTGCGAATTTTTCTCTCAAGACCTTTTTTTTTTTGTTTGTGCTCCTAAACGCTTTAGACGTTCTATTAATAACGCATGAGAGGGGGATGATATCACGTTTTGAAATTCGGTTCCCGGGAGGCTTGTTCACTTGCTCACACGGTTTTCTTTTTCTGTGATTATACAGGTTCTCTCAGAGCATGGGGGTCGGGTCACGGGACCCTCTTCGTTTTAACATGTGGACCCTACATCCCTGGATCGTTCTCGTCTGTTCCATGTTATTCTTACCCTCCTGAGGGGTTCATCATAAGTTCTAGATCCCTACCATAGACATCTAGTGGCAGTTCCGACGCCCTCCTACCGACCAATCAATGCAAAATTCTCGACAGGAATTAAGGTTGATACCTCCACCCAACTATCGGATGAAATGATGGGCGTTCTTCGGCGGTCATCCAGATGAATCGATGACAGGTGTGCTTCGATCCTTACGAGAACGTTCGCGAAGATGCCATTCTAGTAGGGAATCCGCAGCACGAATAGATTCCGATCTGTCTGACGAACGCTGTTGGCCCGTGAGCCTGATTGGGAGTATATAAATTATAAAACGGCGAACGCCCAATACCCCCCAGCCTTAGCAGCTTGCCCTCCTCACCCCACCACCCCACCACCCCATCACCTCACCACCAAAAAGATGAAGACCTTCTCCTCCATCCTCCTCCTGGCTGCCTGCTTCGCACTCGGTGCCCACGCCCAAGGTTCCGCCTCAGGGTACGTAACGAACCCAATCCACCCACGCACCCCCCACTAACCCCCCCCCAGCAGTTCCGCCAGCGTCTCCCAGAGCGGGTCCGCATCAGGCTCAGCATCCGCCTCCGTGTCCGGCACCGCCAGCACACCGGGCTCCAGCGGCGCAGCAGCGCCCACAGGGTCCGCAACGACCGAGGTCACCAACTCCACCTCTACCCCTGCCACCACCACCCCCACTGCTTCCGCACCAGGCCCCAGGCCCACGACCAACACCACCGCCTCCGGCGGAACTGCGGCTCCCAGCGGGAACGGCACTGGCGCTGGAAACGGCACCAGCGCCGCGCCCCAGCCCTCCAGCGCTGCATTTGCCATCGCCGCCGGCTCGGAAGGAGTTGTTGCTGCTGGCGTACTTGCAGGTATTTTGGCGGCTTTAGTTTAAAGCCACCTTGTACGGAGAGGCGGGAGGGAGATGGATTTTTGGGGCGTTTGGGGTGGTTAAAAGTATTTTCTGGGACTTTGTGACGAATGGCGTATAGTACCTACCAATTATGCATTTACGATAGATACCCCCGGTTCAGGCATGGTATTAATTGGCGCTATCTTGTTTGTATTTTTCTGTTCCGGCGTCCCTAGCAAGACGCTTGTTGGATTTTATAGAACTACTTTCATCCATTCTGTCAGACAGTTGTTTTGCATGTCTATCTGTCCGGTTGCCGAAGGAGCGCGTGGGATCTTAGTCCAGAGAAGCCCTCAACTTCCGGATCTCCCTCTCAAGCGCGTCGATCCTCTCCCTATACTCCTCATCCACCTTCCTCATCACCGGAACGCGCAAAACAGCCGCTTCCAAATGCTTCGCGACATGATACAGACCGCTCTCTAGCACCAAGTGGTACGGCGCGGAGCACTTTTTCAAATATTCGACGACAAACGTGCACGTCGGGGGCGTGGTGTCTGTTAGGAAAAACGCGACGTCGTCGGCGCTGAATTGCATGGTGTTCGACCCCAGCACGAGTTGCCGGAGGTTTGGGAGCGCGCCGCAGGGGTAGGTGGGGATAGTGGGGTAGACGTAGATACCTAGGTGTTCGATCTCGGGGCGGAGCCGGGCGAGGATCGGGAAAACTTCAAAGGTCAGGCGGATGCGGTGTGTGAGGCATGGTAATGGTTGGGGCGTTAGGTACAGTTTTCGTATATGAGGCCAGTGGGCGACCATTAGGGCGATGTGGGAGTTGTCTAAATCCAAGAAGAGGGGCGTGACGATGGACAGGGAGATCAGCGACTTGCAAGCCAGAAGGGGCTCCAGGGTGGTGAATGGAAGCGGGTCGTTTATGTTATCAGGGTTGGTATGATGAACGTTGAGCTCCAAACTCTGGATGTTGTGACAACAGTTCCCGACAATTTCGAAGAACTGGGTGATGGTGGCGTGTTCTTCGTCACCCAGCGTTGCGACGGAAAGCCGATGGAGGCGTGCGGTGGGGAAAGGGAGCCGTAGAAAACTGACCAAGTTCGTGAGCGACATTCGGATATGCATTTCGTTGAGGTTCGGGAATGCCCCATGCTTCAAGATGGGTGGTATGATATCGAAAGGAAGAGTCAGAGCGTCCTTCTGGGAGATCACTTCGAGGTGGGGGCAGGTGGATAGGACCTTGAAGACGTTGGTGGTGAAGAGCGTGTCGCTCAAGGTCACGCTCCTGAGATTGTGTAGGGCGCTGATGGTGTCCGTAATTTCAGTATCTAGCTCTGGGGGAGTCCGGTGCTCCGAGAGAATGCTCAGATGTTGGAGGTGTGGGGAACGGGCGACGACGTGGTGGAAGAATTCGCGTTTTAGAGCCTTGCTTTCGTCCCACTGGGATTGGACCACGAGACTCTTCAGATTCGGGGAGAGGAACAGGATGCTCAGCATCAGCGCCCTGGAGGGTGCGGCCTCATGGCGGGACCAAGAGAGATGGGTGAGGTTGGGGAGGAGGTGGAGGAACGGGCGTGATATCGCCACAGTCGAGAACGTGTGCGGATGGATCGTCTCATGGCGACTGGGATGGCGCGAGTAATGGAGGTGGCGGGTCCGCTTTGCGTAGAACATGAACCTATCCCATCGTTCGGGCGAGATGTGGGGTTGGATAAAGCACTGCATTAGTTTTTTTTTTCGTTGAATGAGCGTTTTTTGGATGTGCGGAAGAGGTACTCACGTATTGCCCGGCCTCGTTCTTTTCCATAGGGCCTAAAAGTCGGAATAGGGCATCAAGCCGCGGGAGGTGGTACCATACGACGTCGAGGGCGGGTTGGTGCCATGCCCTGCAGACGCGTGCACAGGCTGCGCTGGTGAGTGGGCTGGTGTATCTGAGGATGAGTTCTAGTATTTCTGTGATGTGCAAGGCTTGATGCATATTTTGCACGAGGGAGTTTGTATTTTAGGGGCACACAGCCACAGATTAGCCGAGATTTGCGGGTGCTCTCGCAAATTTGATTGACAATGAACGACCTCACGACAGAACAGCCCGTCGTCAACATGCCAGCCAGAGGATTCAATGCAACCGAGACGGAGTACTCGACTACCAAAAGTGACAGGACCAGGACACTCGCAAGGTGTCACATGTCGGCCCCGCTGATCACCACCTCACTGTGAGTCAATTCCACTCTCGATCTCTCAACTGCCGTTCAGCTCATAAAAAGAGCTCCAGCGAGTCTCTCCAAACCCCAGAACCCCACCCGTTCTACATCACCCAGGATGGTCTCCACAACCGCCGTCGCAGCGTCTACCCAGATCGTCACGCTCCCCGACATCCCGGAACTGTACGACCCCAACTTCCTCGACGTCCTCGTTCCCGCAGTTGACACAAAAGAGCGCGATGTAGTCATGAAGGCTCCCCCAGTTCCCAGGAACCCAATGATGGATGCCCTCCAGTCCACCGCGAACCAGGTGTTCACCGCAAATCACGCTCCTGCTTACAATTCGACAGGGTCTGCGACCCTCGATGCCTTCCAGATGCTTGACTATTCGCACGACGACGCAGCGTACAAGAGGTACCTGGACAACGCCTGGCAGGAGGACCCTGAGCTCACCCTTCGGCTGATCTGGAATATACGCAGTATCCACGATGGGAAGGCGGAGAAGGAGGAGTTCTACCGGTGAGTACCCTCACAGCCCTAATTATCCACGATCATCTAATTAACAATGTGCCGTACAGGGCGTTCGGGTGGCTGTACGACCACCATCCCCGCACGGCCATCTCAAATCTCCATCTCCTAGTTGAGCCTGTTTGCCAAACGCGCAAAAGCAAACAACCCCTAGCACACGGTTACTGGAAAGACCTCCTCAACATCCTCGCCCTGGCCACCGTCGACGAACTCAACGCCCCCATGACATCAACCGTCCTCCACGCCAAAAGGGACAAGTACATCTACAACAAGCTGCGGATCAGGCGCGGAACCCCCGAACACCACATCCAGCTCTCCCTTCGGAGAGGAGAGAAACACAAAGCAGCCGCGCAGGAGAAGCGCACGCAAGAAGGCACCGCGCGACACCAGAACCTCCTCGACAAGCTCGCAGCCCCAAAATACCGTGCCCTCTACATCGCCATCGCCCGCCTCTTCTCCGAGCGCCTCCAACAAGACCTCCGTCTCCTCGCAGAACTCAACACCCTCGCCCCCGACGCAAAAGCCGCGCGCCTCGCCCTGCAGAAGCAGATCTCCCTCGCCGGGAAATGGGCCCCGACGCCCGCAGGCGCGCACGACCGCCGCACCAACATCACCACCGCCATCAGCCTGCTCCTCCAGCACGCGCAGACACCCGCCCCCTACCCCGCCGCCCTCAGCGCGCCCCTTTCCCCCGCCGCCTCCACCGCCCTCCTCCGCTCGTTCTTCCAACGCTGGGTGCTCACCCCACTCCGCCGCGTCTCGCACGTCCCCGAGCCGCTCATGTGCGCGCGCCGCTGGGGCGAGATCCGGTACGGCCGCGTCAGCGCGGTGTGCATGCGCAACAACACGGAGGCGTTCTTCCGGCACGACCCCGCGGGGTTCGAGGCGTACCTGGTGCGGGTCGAGCGCGGGCGGCGGACCATCAGCGGCGCGACGCTGTTCCCGCACGAGCTCGTCGCGGAGGCGTATGTGCTCGGGAGAAAAGCCGCGGCGCCGGCGGAGTCCGAGAAGAACGCGGCGCTGATGGCGGTGAAGCGGCGCGTTGCGGAGATGCGACTACGGGTACTGGAGCAGCAGTGGGGCGCGCTGATTGGGCGGCTGCGCGAGGCGGGGGCGCTGGATAATGCGATTGCTGTGTGCGACGTGTCGGGGTCGATGGGGTCACTGGGGGGGCGGCTGGACAAGCGGAATGTGATGCCGATCTTCCCGGCGGTCGGGCTGTCGTTGGTGCTAGCGCACCTGGCGCGCGCGCCGTTCGACGGCGGGTTTATCACGTTCTCGAAGGAGCCGCGGTTCGTGCGGCTCGACCTCGCGCGGTCGCTGGGGGAGACGCTGGGGGAGATGGTCATGGCGGACGTGGGGATGAACACGGACCTGCACGCGGTGTTCGCGAAGCTCCTCCTCCCGCTTGCGGTGGAGAATAATGTGAAGCAGGAGGATATGATTAAGCGGGTGTTTGTGTTTTCGGATATGCAGTTTGATGAGGGCGCGGGGGCGGGTGGGTATCCTGCGCGGTGGGCGACGAACCATGATGCGGTGGAGAGGGCGTATGCGGATGCGGGGTATGAGGTGCCGCAGCTTGTGTATTGGGATGTGAGGGGGCGGGGGCGGGAGCGTGGCGTGGTGCGTGCGACGGTGGAGGTGCAGGCGGAGCGGAAGGGCGTGGCGATGATGAATGGGTTCTCGCCGGCGATGCTGAAGGTGTTCATGGGCGAGGAGGAAGAGGAGGAGGAGGGGTGGGAGAACCTTGGGGAGGAGGAGGAGGAGGAGGAGGAGGAGGAGGAGGAGGAGGAGTTTAATCCGGTGAATGTGATGAAGAAGGCGTTGATGAGGAAGAGCTTTGACGGGCTTGTGGTTGTGGATTGAGCGTGGTGCGGATCGAGGGTTGGGCCTCGATTCGTGGCGTGCGGGTGGTACATCCCCTTGTAATTCTGGTTTTGTGTCCGTTGCGTTACTTGTCATCTTGTAGTACTATGCGCATGGTTTCTGTGTTACGAATGTTGTGAACCGAGGGTTTTTTTCGTGTACGCGTGTGTATAACACGCGTCATTGCGAAAGCTCAGATGAAATGGTATGGATGCAATCTGTACAGGCATTGTGCAACCCTTTCTAGCGAGTGCAGTCGACATAACTCCCTGCTCCCCCTAGTGTCGAATGTTCTGGATAGTCTTTGTGATTATAGCCCATAAGCTGGGCTGCATACATTACATAGGAGAGTACCTCCCTGCCCTGACATGATATAAATCATCCAAACGAAGACTGAATCAGGGTTTTCGATCGCGGCTTGAAGTCGCAATCAAAGGGTACCGGGCCACTGAATAGAGCGTTTAGTAAAGACCAAATGCCAACGCCACCGGGACAGGAAAACTCACATTACCCCACCATCAGTATAGTGTCCCGGAGGATACATAGGTTGTCCCTCATCATCAACCGGGGCCCGAATCTCGAATGCACCAGGCATAGATGAGAAGACCAAGAACAAAAGGTCCTCTGCTAAATGCCGACCGGGGCAAAGACGACGCCCGCATCCGAAGGCCCCTTTCAGGGGATCAGTGTGAGGGTCAAAAGCGATCCATCGTTCGGGTTCGGAAAGATTGGGGGTCTGGGTATACATTTGGGTCATTCGGCATCGCCACCCTGCAGTTTGCGTTTAATGGGTGGTCGCGGGTGAAGGTGGAACATCGCACACCAGAAATTGACAAAGACCATGGTTTCCGGTGTGATTTCTTGCCCGTTGTATACGTCATGTGTCGACGGCTTCCCCCAAACTGAGAACGGGATTACGATCATACATATATGATGGTGAAGCTATTGGTGGGGACACTCACTTAATGGTATTGGAGAGAAACGTCGCGACATCTCTCTCATGATACAGTCGATGTATAGGAGGTCGGCTCTATCCTGGATGGTAGGAAATGAAATCGTGTACCTCCGGTGATCTTGTTGACTTCCATTCGCACCATTTTTTGTACATCTGGATGCAACACTATAGCCAGAATAAATGACTTGATAGAAGAGATTGTCTGTCAAGATATCACATTATAGAATAGTCTAAATTGGCATTGGTAACACTGTAAGGGGAACACCCAATTCTGCACACACGGCTCCAACTTCACACATGGGACATCAGCATCATGATTGGACATTGGCATCAGACATTGGCATTGGCACTTGCACTTGCATGTCAGTACTCATGCTTGCACATCAGTACTTGTGTTTGCACATTGGCACTCACACTCACACATTGGATTCCAGTTGGAGTATGTTGGCTTCTAGACTGTCCACAGTCCAGGCCAGGACCTCATGGATCTGGGTCAACCTGGGGCCAACCCTGAGGGCCAGCATATGAGTGGACTGGCCCCTTTGGACAGGGCTAGGGCCATAGTGAGTACTGGCCTGGCCCTTGGGCTGGACCTGGGTCAGACCTGGCCAGCTGTAAGGGTAACCCTATGTTGCACTACACTAACCCAAGTCAGCTGATGCATGATCTAGCAGAGGAATCCAAAGTTATATTAAGAAGTCAAGTAGTAGGCTATCTACTTACCTAGCAGAGGAATCCAAAGAGAATACTCTGAGGATTCCCTGCCAGGGGTCTCTATCCTCCAATGCTGATCATGATGCCAATGTCCAATCATGATACCAATGTCTGATGTATGAAGTTGGAGCCATGTGCATGGAATTGGGCATTCCCCTTACACTAGCCTTATATATTGGTGGGTGGTGAAAGTGCTACCAAATAGTGGGGGTAAATAGTGGGGGAATAGAGAATGCAAGATCAAACCTCAAAAAATAATAACTCTTGTCAAAATTATTAGTAATCAATGATTTTTGATCAAATTCCTGATGTCAAGCAGCTTCAGACCAGAAACTTCTCTGATGATCCAGATGTGTAAGGGGTGAAAACACTAGGATAATTCATTGGGAGATAGTTGTATTTAATTGGTAGATGTTAGATATGGTATGTATCAGCAGTAGACATCTTTCCAGACTATTAAACAATTTTTGTTTTTTTTTACCACTGGACCTGGTTGACCTGAAGCTGGCCTTGGACCAAGCTGGCCAGGTCTGACAAAGAGGTGGACTGGCCCTTGGGGCCAGGGCCAGGTCCAGCAAAAATAGGTTGGACCTGGCCCAGACCAGACTGTGGGCAGTCTATTGGCTTCCCATCAGAGCACATCAGTTCACTTGTAGATAGTGTACACTATGCCTCTGAGCCAAGTGGCAACAATGGGACTCCATGGCTATTGTCTAGAATAGGTACATAGGATAGAGACCCCTGGCAGGATCCTCAGAGTATTCTCTTTGGATTTCTCTGCTAGATTGCACATTAGCTGACTTGGGGTTGGTGTAATGTAGGGTTGCCCTTACAAAGATAATATATGGTGTTAGCACTACTTTTTATATAATAAGTAAGTATTATCCCCAGAATTCAAACAATGATCTTACCTGAAAAAACCTCAGTGGCTGAAAACATAAGGATGTCTTCAGCTTCGGGGCTAAGAACACCCTCTGCTTGTAACGTGCCTGCAATCAACAACAGCCTTACTATGCCATGTGCCTTGTTTATTTAGAGATCAGACCAGCAGGATATTCACATGTGCTACCTGTTAGAATGAGAAAGACCCAAGAAGAGAGAAGTTCCAGAGGTATCCAGATGAGGCACCAGAATGACCACAACAGTTGTATTGGCAACAGTCAAGCTACTGTAAGTCTAGTACAGGTGGCTCAGTGATGTGGCATTGAGCACATGAGACAAGAAGTCATGTGATTCTAAATCTAACACTACCCACTATCAATTCCTTGACCATTTTCAACCCCATTGTTGTGGTAAGATCATACTGACATCTCTGCACCTTGCTGGCACATTTGAATTGCATGCTGGGAAGCCATTCTGGAAGGTACGATACTAGTGCGGGTATTTGATGTGGGTGAGAGGAAATGATGCAGGTGTGCTGGGGAACTCACAGAAAGGCAGCCAGTCCACAAGGAATTTGGCTATGTTGGCAGCTTGTACAAAGCCCCTTACAAGTTCATTTGCCATTTGTAGAAAAGGGTCTGAAGCTGCACCTTTGGCTTTGTAGCCATGTGATATCTGCAGCATGACAGAGGTAACTGCACTAATACACATCAACCTTTTGAGCATGACAGCCCATCAAAGGCCTTGGCCCACTCACTTGTGCACATATACCAGGTGGTTGGTAGGATCACAAATAATATTGACCAAGAGTTTTGTGATATATTCATGTAAAAATGAATGGATGTATGGTATTGAGTGTGGGTTGATGGAGCTGCAGATGAGGTTTCAGCCCTTCTGTAGACAATTTGCATCAGGCTGGAAAACAACTCCTCTCTCCATACTGGCACTATGTTAATGTCAACATCCTGAGTAATTGGACAGAAAATTGATACGAATAATTCTATCATCTTGGACACATGCCATGACCAGTAGTTTGATGAGTGAGCCTCTAGAAGATCCCTGGCCACATCAATATTATTGATCATGGCTGGGGGTCTGTTTAAAACTTGCAGGGAATACAAAGGGCCTAAGGTTTGTTGAGAAATTATTGTTTGTTTTTGATGGAAAAATTGCATCAATTTACCATAGATTCTGCTCAATCATGCAAGTTGGATCCAAAGGCATTGAGCACATGAGACGTTGCCTACAATGGGCCATCCTCTTGGTCCAGGGAGCTTGTGCCTAGCCTTTCTTGAGGCACCTGAGAAATTCAAAAGAAGCAGTCCAACTACGGTCAGGACAACAGCAATAGCTTGGTAATTTTTGGAGAGTGCCAGAATTAAGATTGTACAGTGTTTTAGCAAAACAAGAATACATGTCCAGGACTGCCATGTACCCTGTTTTTGGTAAAATTAGACCAGCTCTTATGATGCAAAATGAAGATGATAAAAATAAAAACTGTCCTATCTAATCAATAAAATATGACCAAATGGCACAGGTGCCCTCAATGTAAATGCAAGATTGCAGTCATTGGCTCCTGCAAGAAGTCTTTTTGAAAGGCACTGTACTGTTGGTCTGAAAATTGTGTGAGTTTGGAATGTCTTTGCTGATCCTAACACAATAGGCACCGTATGCTTTACAAGATCACACTGGACCAGCAGAGAAGAGGTATGATGGCATTTTGGACCATACTATTTGCTTTAGACTTGAATTGCAGCAGTTGTAGATGATAGGTGGTGTTGCCCACAACATGATCAGCAGCTGCAAAAGGCAGACTGCTCTCAGCTGAAGATCTTAGTGATAGTGTTGTCATAGGACCAAACCAATTAGCAGAGATGGAAATATAGCAACAGGGAACTGCCAGCTTTGGTTGTCAATTATCCATCATTGTTTGGCCAATGCTGATGCTGATGCCAAATAGAATTATTATATAATATATATTTTTAATCAAAAATTGCAAGAGCAACCATTATTAGTCAGCTTTCAATTGGTAACATCAGGACCAAGTTACTACAATGGTGTTCAGCCAGTCAGATCTATTCAATTCATATAAACAGCCAACCTCATGCACAATCAAACTCTTACTATGGGCCACATGACACTTTTGGGGAATAAGGCAGGTGGCTCCTGCATGAAGAAATCACACAAGTTTCCTGGGCAGCAAATGATTGCACTGGGTGCAGGAGCAAGGAAGCAGGATCCTCTCAAGCAGGCTTCTGGTAGATGTGGGGGAGAAGGAAGTTGAGGTAAGTGATCAAGATTGCAATGGCTGGATATTTGTGGTCTAACAATAATGGCAAATCCAGGAGCTGTGGTAGCCAAAACCAAAGATGAAGAATCCATCAACAGAAGTAAATCTGGGTACACAGGGCATTGGTGCACAAGCTGCCAGGCTACTATAGTGTTAAAAACTATTTGACTGTATTAAAATGTATGAGATAGATTAGAATATAGTTTTCAATGAATGATGAAAAGCAAAAAGGTAGGGAAATTCAGTTTTTCTAACATGCAAGGCCTGACCCAAATACCAACTGCTTTTATCTTTAGTCTGTATTGTTGCTCTTGAAAGCAAATCTTCTGGCTCTGAATCCCAATTGGTGTAGTCTGTTGGCAGGTCAAAGAATATGCAATACTTATTGCAAACATGGTCAGATTCAAACTTTCCAAATGTACTTGGAATGTTTCCCTCTGCAAAGATAAGGCTGAGCTTTCTAAAAATGTTATATTTGTTGTTTGAGGACCTTTGCCTTGTTTAAATGCAGTATTCACCCATTTGTAAGGATCTGAGGATCTGTGAGAAGAGTTGCACCACCTAAAAACAGCTTGAGCTCAGCCTGTTTTGACCAAATGGATTATGAGGCCCATACCTTGGAAGTCTGCAATGCATACACACCTGTTGGTTTGTTGATATTGAACATGCTGTGCAAACAAGAGGAATTAGGCATGTTCATTGTTGGCAGTATTTGTGAATTTTTGAGGTACTGCAGAGGTGTTGCCAAGGTACTTGCAGAAAGTGCCATCAGTTCATGGTATTTCTTCCTCTACTAGGAAGCACTGTGATTCCAATTTCATATCTGTTTGCTCAACAGCAAGGCCAGCATTGACAAACTGCATCCGGGGAATGTCAATAGTGTATGGTGTGGCATTAGTCTTTTGTTTGCTAAAATGTTTGTCAATGAAGACATACACCATTTTGAGTAGTGCATGTGCCCAGTTGAGGCATGTTACATCTATTATGAAGCCTTGGGCCTGCTTGATACCATTGTAAGCAATATCTTGCTGAACCTTGGTTGGAGCATTTCCTTTATGCAGTACAACATCCTTTGTCTTCATGTAAAAGCTTTGTTTGGTACAGGTGGCCATTTTACCCCCAAAGAGTGGCTGACTAGAGGTTCTGAGATATTCCATCTTGAAGCCACCTTTTTTGCAAGTGTTTGGTGACATATTTAGGTGAAGTCTGACATCAAGAGGATTTTGGAAGTCAAAGTGCAAACTTCCAATCCAATATTGTTGAAAGGTCATCAAAAGAATTCATGCAGTTGACAAGGTACACCAGCACATGAATCAACTTGGTGCTTTTGAGCTGGATTTGAACTTATGAATACCCTGGAATACCAAAGATCAACAAAACAACATAGAGAGGAAACAAACATCATGTGCAGAGAGTTGTTTCTGTGCACAAAGTGCATTGTCCAGTACTAAACCTTTGATTGGTGATAAAGGATTGTTTACATGAAGTGGTTTGTGACCAACACATGGATGCTTTGTGCATGGTGATATAGAGGGTGAAGTTGCATTCAGAACTGGGCAAACTGGTGTAAGATCAAAGTTATGGTGATTTGACCCAGAATTCAATGCTGGTTCTGTAATCTGTTGATATCAGTAAGTATAGACAGATGAAGTACCAATGAAAACAACTACTACATACTTCATTTGTTGAGTGTGTTAAAGCATACTTCCTTCCTTTTGCATTTGCTTTCCAAGATGTCCCAGTTAAAAGTGGGGAGTTCAAGACTGCATTGGACTTCATAACATACTATTAGCAGAATACAGTGAGTAGTTAGAATTTTGTAGCTTGTACCAATGTGTTTCAAGCAAGATTTTTATATTCCTGGTCTTCAAGCCAAGCTTCATATACATTGTAGAATGTATTGGGAATATGAAAGTTGACAATTGCCTTTCCACCCTTGAAAATTGACTAGCCTCCCTTGCTATGCTTGAAGAATGAGGCATCTATGATAGCATCTCAATCAGAGCTTTTTGGGCATATCTCAATCCAATTCTTGTTTTGCATGATAAAATCATTGATTTACACCAGATAGTTTTGTGTATATTATGACCATGCTGGGAGTATTTCTTGGAACAATTTTGATTTGAGCTCAACTGCACCAATATGAATAGATATGTTATTGATAACTTGAAATAGATCCTATTCAAAGTGTAGAGTGTTATTTTTAGCACTCCAAGATCAATGAAGTCACACACCCCAATTAATTGTGACCTTGTCTTTCCAACCAGCACATGTACAACATAGAGTTCAACAATGATCACCTGAGTTCCTTGCCCAGCATATGCAGTACTTGCTGCTTGGGTACGTATTGTCTGATAATTAAGGTAATTCATTGTGTACCCAGGTGCTGATGTAAGTAGAGTAGAGCAAGAGCCAGCATGCTTTGCATTAGCAGGAGGAACCGGAGCAGCTGCAATTCCAACGCTTCTTGATCTTTTACCACCACCATCTGACTGTGGGAATTTGTCCCTCCTGCACTAGGTCGTCCCTAAACTACCTAACACCTCATCCCTAATCGACATCGCCTTTCATCAGACCACTCTTTCGGCCTGGGCCACCATCCTTTTATACCATATCCAAATTTTTAACTTATCAGAGCTGATCCTGACTATCTGCAGGGTCATCTCATCTTGCCTGTACTGGGGGCTTCACTAATCTCTTCACATCCACCTCATCAACTACCAGGCCACATGAGGACACCACAACTCTAGTACTCTGCTTTGCACAGATCCTTAGGGAGTGTCACCGCCAACATTCTTGATAATTTATTCGTACTCGCTTAACCACTACACCCAAACACAAAAGGAGGAAGGGGTCTGGCCCCCAATCAGCTACTGTCCCTGCACAGAGCACACCTCTTGGGGAGAATGCCAGTTTATTGACCAATGGTGGGATTTGGCAGCCTCATTTTGAGGGGAGTCATTGCTTTGGGAGAGCGGTGTGGAACAGGGGGAAAGTAATAGGGGGGATTCAGGAGAGGGGGAGCAGGTTTGAGGTACAGGTCGTTCATTTAGTTTGGACATTTATCTTCAACACTGGGGGGGAGTAATGGGTTTCCAGGGCACCCTGAAAATACCAGGGGGGGAGTGGAACGGGGTACCAACGTGAAGGGAGGGGACCATGCCCCAACAAGTGAAGGCAAACCTTTAAGGCATTGGGAGGTTCAGACATGGTACAGTACAATACTGTTGGACTGCAGGTATCCTCAGTCTAGACCCGTAATATGACCTGGAGAGCAACTTAGTGTACAGCTCCACCCTGATGGCTCATTACAGATTACTTAGTGGTAATAGGTGTTTATGCCCGCATGTAGCTGGGTCAAACCCACATGCGCTTAATATTATTATATGAACCAAAAAAAAAAAAAAAAAAAAAAAAAGAGCAGCTGCAATTCCATGTATCTGTATCAGAGGTTGTCCACTGACATGAGCTCCAACCTGTTGGATGACACATGCTGATGCTAGATGCAAGTAAGAAATGAGTCTGTCAGTCTCTGTATATCTGAAATAAACATACCACCTCATTGGGCTTGAACAATTTGCTGCCTTATTATTTGCTTGTTTGTAGTAGATATTCTTGAGCCACTAGTTAGTGATATTTCAGCATGCTGATTAGTTGATGAAGCTGCTGCTGCATTACCTGCAATAGATATAAAAGAGTATAACTAGCCACATAACCTAGACTTACTGGCCATAACTTCCCTAGTGTGATGCTTTGTAGTCCTCTTAGTTTGATAGTATTGATAACAAGCATCACAAACTGCATGGCCAGGTTCCCCAGGGGTGTTACTGTGAAGATAGTTGAGTTGTGTTCCTGGTGGGTAATATGTACTGCACTTTACAGCAATCACCTCAAACACATCAAACAGCAGCACTATGATCAGATGTCATAAAGTCAGCAGAGTATTCATCTGCCATTTGGTCAATAGATGGCAGCACAGTAAAAAATTCTTCTTGAGCCAGTTTTTATATGCAAAATTCTGAATTCCACTTTTACCCGAAGGATGCACAAGATGCAAATAGAGCATTATGGAATGTCACAGAATCACAGAAACATCATTTTTGTATATGGAACATTCTTTGGTTTTTCAGTCACTAAAGTCTGCATATTCTTGTAGATCTAATCCAGCCTCCTCTGCATCTCAAGGATCATCTAGTCCACCATAGTAAAAAGAAAGCCAAACTCACTAAGAGCTATATTACCATAGCAAAGGTCACATAACCCATCAAGTAAAGGTACTTGTACCTCAGCACCTTCATCAGCCATTTCTAAGGCTTCTGTGATGAGCAGCATTGCTGGAATTGCACAAAAAGCACCTAAAACCTGATTGTATACATCCCAGAATGTTACCAAATTAACAACAGGCCTTCCAATACTTGCATAGAGTGAGTTGATGTGCATCTCAAAAGGCAGTTTAACAAGATGAAAGATTGGCATATTATGAGGAGCCCATTTTGCTTCCATCCTACCAAATAATTCTGGTGGTATGCAAATCTATCATATTAAAATCAATATCTCAATATCAATAAATCAATTATTCAAAAGGTATAAACATATCTTGAAGTCCTTTGAGTGGTAAAGGTGAGGTTTGGAATTCCATGTGGTAGAATTTTATTTTTGTTGGCTTGTCAGGGCATTGAATTGAACTGTTATCTCCATGTGTCAAGCTCAGCCTGAATCCATGGGATAGCTAACCAATGAAAAACTAATCTGTGGAATAAATTATTGGCTTAATGATAGATTGTGAGAAATATGTGAATACTTTTTGAGTGGGACATTTGGATCATATAGTCCATGGTTGAGTCCAAAGTCTAACTTATTCTCAAATCCAGGAGTAAAGTGGCATCACGAATAGGACCAGAATGCCTCAGGCTTTATATTGCTTTTTTTTAAATCACCACTGATGCTGTAGAGTATTGACAAGAGTTGGGTCAAGCAAGTGACAAATATTTGTATGGGCATTTGAAACAACATACATTTCCCATCCATGGTCACTTTGCATTACAAGAGGAACACCTAATGATGTTTAGTATGTTAGCAAAATTGAAGCTGAATGTTACACACCACCTTTTTCACATGCTGCCTCAAGATAATAGCTTCCAATCAAGTGCAGGTTCTGGTTTGACCACCATACTTTGAACCATACAGCTTCTCTGGGATATGGGTCCAATCCCACATGCAGCCAGAGCCCAAAATGCTTCCACTTATCATGTTGGTCACATGTCCATATATCCATGACCCCAGCAGACCAAAATGCCTTTGACAGAAGTGTTGGTATTTTCAGCATTGAATGGCTTGTAGTTCCATGAGGTTAAGGTATTGAAGGATAATTTTTCTGTCATTTGATTGTGAGAAATGGAGTATTCTTGAATGAACTACCACACTTACTCAGAGACTTTCAACTCATAGTTGTTTCACAGGGTTGACACCAGTTGTCAAGCTCCCATGTTTGGGAAACATTCTTTGATTTCCTGTACAAACAGTGCAATCATCTTGAATGAATGTTTCTGTTGGTGAGTACCAAGCAAATTCCATTGATGATGATGCCATTCAACTGAACATACACTAATCACCAATAAAAAATACTGAATAACATAAATCATGCTTCGACTCACCTAATCCCATATAAGTCTTGATCAAAATGGTCCCAAGCATGCTCGACAATTTGTTTATTGTTGAGCCCTAGCCACCAGTAATAGTGAACAACTGGATAAAGGTCATCATCAGGAGTTGGAAATGTTGAGGGGAGTTCTAACTTCATTTATGATATCAAACTTTACAAAGTGGTTTGTGCTGGTTATTATGGGGCATGTACCAAGTGAACAATGAAGACTGAACATGTTCAGAACCTGTTTATCTTTGGTGGCAAGATGGGTGGCGCACACTCCTGTTCCAGTAACCAAATTCTGCCAAATACTGCAATTAATTATTATAGAATATTAGATAATGATGGATATGAGAATAGATATACCTTGGCATTAGCATCCACTGCTGGCACTAAGCCATTTTTCTGGGTAAAAATATGAGGTTCAAATAAATGTCTTATCATTTCCAGCACATATATTTAAATAAAAAGTCATGAATACTTTTGTCCAACCTACTTGAAATAAATTTGCCATCTATAAAAAATGTTTCCTTTGAAAATGTTTGCCATTGGTTGACAAAATTTTCTTTGAGAAGCAGATCAGGATAATTCAATGTATTTCCTTTGTGTTTTTTTCCGAAACACTTTTTGTTCTTCTTTGACTATTTCAGCAGGATAAAGAGAAAATATTTCCCAATGGTGTTTCTCGGTGGAAAATATTCTCTTTATCTTGGAGATAAAAAACACAAACTCCCATGTTTCTCAAAGTAAAACTGCCAGAAATGGAAAAATGTCAAATTTTTCCTTCAGAAACATGGGCATTTGAATGTATCCCCAAGATAATTGGGAAATTCTTCCAGGAGAAATATAGCTTGGAAAATACTTCACCTTTATCACAAACAAGGATGGGAAGCATTTTTGTCAGAAACACAAAGGAAAGACCCTGCATTGTTCTGCTCTGCATTTTAAGGAAAAATCTACAAATAATCTTGAAATAATCTTTTGACAAACATACCAAATGAATAGTGAGTTCATCTCAGATTTATTCAAGAGAAATATTCATGATTTTTCTAGGAGGAAAATGTGGTGGAATTGACAAGACATTTATCCGAATCCTGTATTTCCTCAAGATAAATTCCTGGCTGCCAGCAGTGATCAGCATGGATAAACAACGGTATTTTCCGAAAAACGAAGCTGGCGGTTCCCTGTTGCCATACGGAGAGCAAGCTTGAGAAATTTAAATTAAAGCTCCGCCGACAGGCCGAAAACGGCACTCCGGGGTGGGCCGTTCACTGCTGGCGGCCGGGAATTTGTCTTGAAAAAATACAGGATTCAGATATATGTCTCATCAATTCCACTACATTTTTTCTCCTATAAAAATAAGGAGTATTTCTCTTTAAAAAGTCCGAGATGAACTCACCATTCATTCGATATGTTTCTCTGAAAACTATTTCGAGTTTATCTGTGGATTTTTCCTTGAATTACACGGCCCCGGCATCCGAGGCCCGGTCAACATGTCAGTTCATTCCGCACAATTGCTCGCGACCTCATCGTTCAACATTCAACCATGGCAAGGGCCAGCGACGGCAAAAGGGCCCCACATTACCTTGTAGGTGCCAGAGTCGCCCGTGAGGGGAGAAACCCGTACGTCTTACGTCAGCAGGTCAACTTGATGCCCGTGGGGCACAAGCTCACCCAATTCTGATCATGATGAACAAGATCCGTGCATGGGGAGATCAAAGGCTCTCCGGTGGGAAGGACGTGGACATCCCGTTACGAATGTAGTGTGGCGGGCGTACATGCGCCGCTCACGGCGGGAATTCATGGGAATGTGAGGGACGGGGCATATTCGGTTGTCTTGTGAGTTCTCAGTTCGCTTGGGTATCTCATACCAGGTATGTCTGTGGATATGAACATGGGTATGTTTTGCGTTTCAGGTCGGGTGGATACGAGGATGATATTGACGATGGGGAGACAATGTACGTTTGATTGCTCCGTTCCTGTGTGCCTCGTGTTTTGTGAGCTGAGTGTCATCTTTTCGCCTCAGTACATACACCGGGCAAGGCCAGTTTCTTCTCTCGTTGTGCAAGCGCATTTCTGAACGAATATATAGGTGGTCGTGGTACGAAGGGCACTCGAATAGACCAATTAGAGGGGAAAAGGTGGCGCTGACTTGCACGAACCCCTTCGGTTCAGTACTCAAGCTCACGATACTTTCCAGACGTGGAGCGGCCCTCAAGTCGCACACCAAGAGTGGACTTTTGGAAATAGGGCCTTGAAGGTACGCCTTGTCTATTCTCCACCTTTTAAAAAAATAGAAGCTTATAATCATCCCCCATTCCCTTCTAGATATCACGGGAAACGAAGAAGCCCATCCGCGTCATCCGGGGTTTTCAGCCAAATTCTCCATACGCGCCTTTGCAAGGGTGAGTAACTGCGCACTTTGATAATGGCGATTGATATATTCATCAGTGTCCCTTGGAATAGGTACCGCTACGACGGGCTGTACATCGTCGAAGAAGTGAGAAAATTAAAAACCTAATTGGACGTGTGTAGTATGACTAACATGGGCTCGGCAGGCATGGAGGGCGATGGGCGTCACTGGATTCAAGACATGCAGGTTTAGCTTCAAAGTACGTCTCCAGGTCCAGATAACCACACGTCTTGTTCCCCGTAGTTGACCTTTCATCGTAGCGCCTCCCCGACCAACCTCCCATCCCAAAGAGGCCATCTATTCCTGGCCCCAGCCAAACAGCCCACTTACTAACGGCCCATCCAGGACCCAACACGTCACTGAAAGCAAGGCTCTCTAGACGACCAGCTCTCACATCACCGTTGCCCCCCAAAGCATCTTTGAACAAGAGAAAGAAAACAAAGTCAAAGTCACCGACGACACTCGCGACTCCGCCACGGCCACAGCTACAATCGCTCACGTTCTCATCCTTGGAGTCGTCTTTGCCAGTCCCACTCGGCCTGAACAAAGCGCCACTACTATCACCCTCGCCCTCACCCGTGCTACCTACCCCGCCCACTGTACCAGCAGCCGTACGCGCTGTACAACATGTGTGGGACCCGAGCTTGTATGACGCGTACGACGATACTGACAGCGAGGAGCAAGAAGATTATGTCTCTGACTGTGATACAGTTAAAAGGCGGAGGGCGTCAGTTGAGGGGGTCAAGAGATATGCGGGGTCGAGGCCCAAGAAGCAGAAAACTGCGAAGGACACTGAGGATAGGAAGTCGATTGAGGGCGATCGTTTGCAATCTAACATTCTTGCTGAGATATGTTGTATTCCGATATGGCGTTGTATATAGGGATGTATTTGTAGATTAGTATAGGTGCAAAACATGTGTTTGGCATAGGTGGGGTTCAGAGGAGCATGGTAAATCTAGGACCGTCATATCTCTGAACTTGATATGTTGATTCTTGATGGTAGCCAAAATCCCAGTATCACTGTGGTCCTACCAGCACAAAAACGGTATGTTGGACACGACGGGTATGATACACTGTCAAAGGTAAGTAACAACACGATGCGCGCAAATTCTACGTGCAAACTGTCAAGTGAACGAAGGCGTACAGACACACAACCGCCTCTGAACCTACGAACCACCTACATAAATCGCATCAAGCGTCAGAGACCCCCGGCGGTCATTGGCAAGGCCATGTTTTGTCGGGTACTGCAATAGCCAGGAGAAATTGACATTATTATTCCTGATACGAGGTCACTACCAGGGGGACGTACGCTTTTGGCCAGCTCTGTAGACAATTTTTGAAGCAAATCATTGAGGTAATGAACCACTTCCACCCTTCTCGTGTTGCGCTCCGAACAGATACTGTTTGAAATTCCTGAGCTGGTCTCTGAGGTACAAATGATATTCGACTGTTGGGGATCGTTGCTACATGCCGAGCATAGGTCATCAGTTGTGGGAATTGGGGATATTGCATGGTCATGACGACGTGCGTCTTCGGCTGGGAGTAAAGTCTGTGTACACCTAAGCAAAAAAGCTGACCCTCGAAAGCTCTCTCTCTTGTGCTTCCACGTTGGAAGATAACATGAGCACATTCCGGTTGCAGGTAAAGGCTGAGCCACCCCCTGTCTGCAAGGTCGTAAGCCGCTTTTTCACTCACAAGTTCCACTCGCCCGAGTGTTGATCCTGGTGAGTTTGCCAACAATTTCCCAGGCGGATTGGTGAGTGCGTCAGGAAGCGCAATGGAGCATGACCCATAGTGTAACATCAATCTCCAGTAATTTTGTTTGAGGGGTTCTTGGTAAGTTATGCCGGTAGCGTTGTCTGGAACATCATCCCACATCGTTGTGACGAGAACGACGTGTCGAAATACATCTGCACCACACAACCTCTCGAACATGTGGGCGTTTCTGAGAGGATTCCCATTCACCCTTCCATCAGTGATTTGGTGTAAACCCAGTAAACCTGTCAAGAATGCCCTACTCCCATGGCTAAAACTAAAGAATCAGCCAGTGATAGAAGTTCTAAAGGCAAGTAACACATTACATCATTGGCTGGTCAGCTGTGGACTGAAGGATATCAATATCCTTATAATCGATGTCATCAATGCCTGGTGTATCAATAAAGACAACTGTGCGACTGCTGTCCATGGGATGGGGGCCTCAATATGCCTGTACTTCATGAATATGTGTCCGCAGACCGCGACTGATGGGAATTTGTCCATATCCTGTCGCAAGACTGATGAACTGAATTGTGCTCAGAAAATGTAATTCCAAATTATAGGTAATTCATGCCATTTTTCAGTGAAGAACAACTTACACTACAATGATATCTTCACTCGAGACTGAATCCACGCCAGCAGTGACGAAGCCAGGGCCTCTTAATCACCTACCTTCACAGATCAGCTCGTTGTCACCCAAGCATCCAGGCAGACTCTAGGCCCCAAATGCCAAAACCGCCAACGACTTGGGAAGACATCTACCCCTCCCGCAGTTCCAGTTCCGGTTTGCTTATCATAGTCTCTATCCTGGCCCTAGCCCTACACACCATCATTCCCAGTTCCAAGTCCCCAAGAATGCCCCATACAATGTCATATGCTGTGTTTCCCAGATGGAAATGCGTGCCAGACCGAAGTGGCTTGCGATGGCGATGTCAAAGATTATGCTCCTGACCATGATACAGTTGGTGGCCAGGCGAAGGGTCGACGATTGATGGAGTGAGAATGAGGATGTATCAGGCTGTATTGGGGTATGCTGTATTTGCATACAGCACTGCAGGAATCCGGGATTTATATGGTAGTAGAACCCAAAGGAGCTGAGCACGAGACGAAAAGCCGGAGGACGATCAAGTGACAGAGATACTGTGTTGTGTAGCGTGAGCTTGTAGCCCATTGCTTGGTGATGTCGGCCTTTGGATGTACCCATCGAGGTGTAGTTCGAAAACTAGACCAACACCCATCAGGCTCCAGCGTGTTCCGGCAGTGTTGACAGCTCTGAACAAAGTGTCAGCACGTCCTACATTGTAGACGATGTCTCAGCCGTTCATGGTAGAGCTTGTTACCAACCTGAAAGAATGGCTATTCCAGATCCGGCAGAAGAGTACCCGAAAGGCACGAACCCCCCAGAGTTTGTTTGTTTTTCTGCAAGTATAGCTAGTGTAGTTGGTGCATCGCGAACAGGTGCCAGAATGCGTCATCCAGGAAATCAGTACGTTGCATGTTTTCTCGTCTTAGTGTCGAATGTCGATATGACATAGAAGGGCGTGCGACTTGGGGCGCCTAATAGGGATATGGAAACCCTCGTGCATTTCGAAAAGTGGGTCAAGGAATCTGAAAGACACCGTAGGAATAACGACTCGGATGTTGACTGCGAGAAGAACCGAGTATGCCGCCCGATAGAACGAGATGTGTCTCGCCTCTTCACCGGGTGTGTAAGTCGAAATTGAGTCGAAGTACTTGGACGGACGCGGAAAGCATGTAACGAACGGCGTTAAAGGCAGCTTGTCCGAGTCCGATATCCGCTCCGAACCCACTGGCTCCACGCGTCACGCGTCACCTGGCCAGCACCACCGGCGTCTTCACCCCGCACCAACGTCAACACCAACACCAAAGCAACACCAAAAACAACAAGAGCGTGGCCCGTAACGGGACAACGAACCCCCACAAGCCCACAGCCCGCAGCCCAACAGTGCTAAACCGGCGACCGCCCCTCCACCGCGTGCCCTACCTGTCTGATAGCTCATAAAGGGGAAAGGACACTTACTGCGGACCATCAGGCATCCAAAGCTTATATATAAACCCCCCATCTCCCGGGGATTCTTACTTACACCTACACAAAGAGGGTCTACTTTCAACTTCAACTAATCAAAATCAACCCACTATACGATGAAACTCACACTCCTCCCCAACACCAACACCCTCCCTCTCCTCCCATTCCTCTCCCTCTCCCTCATCCTCATCCTCATCCTATCCCCAACCACCGCCCACGCCCAAGCCTACTCAAGCGTCACCCCCGGCCCCCCCATCTGGATCTCCACCCAAGGCCCGTAAGTCCAAGTCCCCCCTCCCCCTCCCCCTCCCCTCTTCATCCTCCACACCACAAACCCTATCACTCACATGCACTCACACAAGCGAGGGCTCGAGCTCGACCCCCGGAGGCACGACAAAATCAACGCGGCAAACCACGCCTCTCCCGTCCAGTACCGGCGGGGGCGTTCCCTCGGGGATCGTGACGATCCAGACATCGACGGACCTCCCCGCGACGACGACGCAGACCTTCGTCAACCCAGCCCCGAGCTCGAGCCCCAGCCCCACTTTGAGCGGGGGGCCGGGTGGGGGTAATGCGACGACGCAGGTGGGCCAGCCGCTGCCCTCGCCCTCGGGGAGTGCGCCGGCGGGGGGGAACGGGACGGATACGAGTGCTGCGGGGGTGGGCGTTGCGGTCGCGCGGGGGGCGGCGCTCGTTGGGGTTGTTGCGGTTTTGTGGGCGAATGTTGGGTGATGTGTGGTTGGGTTGGGTTGGGATGGGTTGGGTAAGGAAGGTTGGAACGAGGGTTCAGCTCGTGCTTCGTTTCGTTTCGTTTGGACTGTGGACTTGGTCAGAGGACTCTATATAGGCATCCTTGCTCGTTCTATGGACACATACTCGTACTGTTACTTGTATCATACCGCTCCCCAAAGCAATACACACATGATCTTACAACAACAAAGATGACCCTTCCCCCTCCTACCCAAACAAAACCCTATTCGCCTCCTCCGCACACCCCGGGTTCTCCACACTCTCCAGCCGCGCAAACCCCACCGCCTGGCGCGCCTCCACCGTCCGCAGGTCCTCCGCCCGCCCGCGCCCCACAAAGTTGGCTTCGCCCTCGCCCCCCGGGAAGTCTGGAGCAGGCCGGCCAGCAACAAAGTTCGTCCGCTGGTCCCTCAAATACAACGCGCTGCGGAAAGAAAAAAAAAAAAGGGGGGGGGGGCCATTTAAATCAGCACAACAGCAAGAAATCACGCCCTCGGACTCGGACCCGGACTCGGACTCGGACTCACTTATGCAGCGTCAGCGGCACAGCAGGGATGTACATCACCGACGAGTCCGACGTGCCTCCATGCCTCGCCTCCACAGCATGCACCACATCGCAGTGCCCTACACCCCCAGTTAGCCAAATAGCCAACCATCAGCCAGCGTTCACGTTCACGTTCAACCCACAGGGAGGGGGAGGGGGGGGCACTCACAATACACCTGATCCCCCGGCTCCACCCTCGGCACCGACACCATCGCGCGCGCAAGCCTCAAATGCGGGTGCGTCCCCTCGCGCAGCTCCTGCGCCTTCCCCAGCGCGCTCCCCGGAAACCCCGGGTCCTCCACGTCGCGCTCCCAGTCCTCGAACGCCAGCGACGGCGAGCCCGGCCGCCGACGTGGGCGGAAGAAGGGCCGCAGCATGATGTACGCCGACGCGAGCGTGAGCATCGGCAGGACGCGTAACGTGCCTTCCCCTGGGCCTGTGCTCGAGAGCGCCGTCCACCCCTGCCATGGTCTGAGGACCGAGCACTGGTTCCTGCATACACACACCCATTATCAGGACCATCAACTCCAAGTCAACCACGGGGAAAACGCACGCAGCATTGTACATATCCTGCCTCGCCCCGATCCTCGGCGAGACATCGAACGGATCATGCGCCCTCCACGCCCCCGCGCCGCCCTCCAGGATCCGTCCAAAGCACGCACGGAACCGCGGGTCCTCCCACCGCTCGACCGAGCCCCCATCGACGTGCGGCCCGAGCGCGAACGTGCCGTCGCCCGGCTGGCGCATGCGCAGGCGGTCAAAGTACGCAAGGGGCGCGTCGAGGCTGACGGCGGAGGCGGGGGCGGAGGCGTGGTTTGGGTCGGAGGCGTGCCAGAGGGCGAGGAGCGCCTTTTGGGTGGTGAGGATGGAGGGGTGCGTGCGGGCGCGTAGTTGGGGGCGGGAGTTGTAGAGCTCGAAGACTTGGATGTTGGATGCGGGGAAGCCTGTGGGTGGGTTGTGGGAGTGAGTGGGTGGGTGGGTGGGTGGGTTTGGGAGGGGGGGACGGACCTCGGACGCGGGCTTGGTTTGCTGCGACGTAGTCGCGGATTTCTTGCTTCCATGCCAAGGCTTCCTGCAAAAGGCATCGTACATATCCCAACACACACAAGTCCGCACACACTCACTTCCTTGGGCACGCCGCCAGTCACAATCACCGTCCCCGTCTCCCTCACGCGCGCAACCTGCTCCTCCGAAAGCCCA
Organism: Collybia mongolica; assembly: GCA_013420905.1. NCBI lineage: Eukaryota > Fungi > Basidiomycota > Agaricomycetes > Agaricales > Clitocybaceae > Collybia > Collybia mongolica. The sequence continues at coordinate 4,417,604 of JAAXNY010000004.1, forward strand.
CGCTGGATATCCGCATAGCTAACCTTTGGCACAATCTACCCTCACGATCCCACGCCCTCAGTCAACCAATCCTACTTTTCTTCAGAAACCCAAGAACCTCACCTCCGAACCCAGCCTCGCAACCCGCTCCGTCGCCAGCTCCAGCTCGCCCAGCACCTCCCGCCAGCTCTCCACCATCCCGTCGCGCCACAGCTCCCGCTTGAGCGCGGCGAACCGCGGTGGGTGCGCTGCTGGCTCCTCCCCTGTGAGCGATGTAAACACCGACGCGATCGAGCCCTCCTCCTTTGCCGGCCGCGGTGTCGCGGACATCGATACCAGTCGGCCCCTCGATACTATATGCGCGGCCCCCCGCTGGATAGAGGTGAGTAGCATTGGTGAAGTAATGGATAGTCTGTGTGTTGAATTGGATGGTTGGGAGTTATAAGCGTGGGCTGAGGGTTGTGCTGGGTCCCTGACACATCGGCTGGGCAGCTGACGCCAACGCCCGAGGGGTTATAGGCTATATGCTGCCGAGTAACGCGATGATATAATAACGAAGCAGAGGCGGGGGAACCTCGGAAGAATATTCTTGGGGTGGCGTCTCAGTGAGTGAGTTTCTTGGGTGACGTGGTGGGATTGAAGGTCTGACTGTGAGGCCTGGTCGACCGTCTCTCGTCGTGACTAGGTCAGGGAGGGGACGATAAAGTCTTGTCCTTGCCATCAGCAACGTTCTCTCCAAGTTGTGTCTACGTTGGGGTCGCTCGTCTGGGTGCCATGCTATTTGCTATTTGCTACTTGCGCGCGGGGAACAAGCAACAGGCAGGGTTGGCTATGTAAGTAAAACCGGTTCGCCATGTGCCTTGCAGAAATTTGAGAACTCACGCAGCGTTCACTCGGGAATTTTTGGAACGCCATCACGTGGACGCACGTCGCGTCGCGTCATCATCAAAAATAACGAAAAGATTCCCAATCCACAGATTTACACACAACTCATAATACACAAGACATACAACATAGAAAATCCTTATCAAAAACCTCCCCAAGACCACACAAAACACCAACACCAACATCCCCCATCCCCGAAAAACCCGCCACTTCAATCACGGGAATCCAGACGGAGACGCCCACTTGCGCGAATACTCCCCCAAGATCCGCGCCTGCTCGCGGTCGAACCCAAACTCCGCACGCGTCGGCGCACCCGGCGCTGCGTACCCCACTTCACAAAAAAAAAAAAAAAGTCAGCATCATACAGCTCACAACGCACAACGCGGGAAGGGGGGAACGTACAAGGTGGGCTGACGTACGACGGGTACGGCGTGAACCGGGATGGCGAGGGCGGGATGAGGTAGTACTCCTTTACCCTATATATGGCGAACTGCGCTAGGGGGGGAGAAGGAGAGGCGTTAGCGCGGGAAGCCTGGGGCACAAAGGGACAGGGGGACATACGGGAGGGAGAAGCCTCTGGCTGGTGAGATTCCTGGGTGGGGGTGCGCGGTCTCTCGCAGGGGTTACGGTCTACGGTGCTGGTCCCGGACTGGGATGAACTAGCGGGGGCGGACGCAGTCGTGTCGGCGCAGGCTCTGACTTTGCCTGTAGAAGCGGAGATGGGGTCGGGGGCGGAAGCGGCTCTACTATTGTCGGTGGTGAGAGACATGGCTGTTCGAGGGCCGGGAAGGGGGGGTGGCTCACAGTTCGGGGCAATGAGAGATAGGGCCTTTGGCTGGATTTGGCCTGGCCTTTAAATACTACGCATCAACCACAAAGGCACGTTCTCGTTGGTGGCCAAAGATAGCCATCGCGCTCGAGCGCATTGTGTTGGGACCCCGTGCCACACTTGAACACGAACAATTGCCCCTCGCGAAGCATTGTGGCCAAGGTGAACGAGCGACTTGTCGTGTATATCAGGTGTAGCACGGGGTCTGGGCCTATTGGGTCCGAGTCCGGATCGAGTGCATTGTGGTTGCAGATCGGGAATGCCGTGCGTCTTTGTGTTTCAATTCATTGCCGCATTCGGGGGGAACAGTGGAGGGAATGCAGGTATTGAGCCCGAAATCGAGCGCACCGTACTGAGGATCGGGAACCGAGTGCGTGAACAACGTAGGGGGTCCGCTATGGACTCGACTCCCCGCCCTTAGCTCTGCTATTTTATAAGCTAGCTGGCGGATAGTGAGCAAAATATCCACTGCATATTCGGTGTTGGATGACGCACCGGCTGCCGAAGCTCTCAGGGTATAGGCCCCCCTGCTATCACTACGCCCCAAGAGTTATCGCGAAATTCTGATAGTAGTCGGCTCCGTACATCGTATGCTGGACGGCCGCATCGCGTCTGGCGCTGGCAGAGAACTGATGAGGGGGGGGAAATCAATTCGCGAGAAACGATTTTTTCCATCTCCGCTCAAACTCGGGGCGAAATTACTCGCGTAGTACTGGTAGGCGTAGTACACAACGCCCAGCGGCCCAATCCAAACCCGGACAACGACCTCGCCTGAGTCTGTACGAGTCGTGAGCCCGCTGTTCCCGTGCTCTGGTCGAACAAAAGTTTAACCCCGGGGTCTTGTGTATTACTGGAATTTTACTTATTTCAAGGATCCAAGAATTCGTGTAATGCGGGCACAACTCACGAGTGCAGGAATCGGGATCGACCACCTTGAACCCGGGTGCTAAGGATCGCGAGGATTATGTGAAATTGTGCGACAGTCCATCATGCCTTACCAGATGCCTCCCCCGTTTTCACGTCGGACTCCCCCCCCCCCGGTGGTGAGGCCCACCCGACGGGACCCGTCATTTGAACCATTTTGTAATTCTCTTCTCTTCTTGCACGAGCAACTAAGCGATCACAGGACGAAACGAGGTTATTGCACCAATCTATGTCGCAGGAATTGGCGATACCTGCGTGGTGCACATAACCCCACGTTCCATAGCCTACACTGCTCTACCCCCACGGAACGTGCACCCGGGGGCCCGAACCGAATGCACCCATATCCATACAGAAGATACCTCGTCTTTGATTCCTGATTCCTCATTAAGTGTCACAGCGGCCTTCAACGCACCGAAGATTATATTGCATACCTGTCTCAACTATGACATCGCAAATCGTAAATGGAGGGAAAGCCGTGCTCACCATTGCAGACAGGTAGTGTCGGAGGGAGGCGGTGGTGGCGGTTACGAGTGACCTGACGCGCATTGGGAGCCGAAGGCGCGGTGTAAACAAACCTCCGGAGTCAATGTCCCCACTCGCACAGCATGATCGTATATGTATACCCCAAGTCACCCAGTTAAGCGAGCCGCTCGATACCGCATTACCGTGTCACACTGCTCTATCACCGCGCCTTCGCTACACTCCCAACCTACGTCTCATGCACTGGAAGAGGACTGGCATTCGACAACATCCCCATACACGATTGGATCCCTGGCGTATAGCCCTCCGCAGGCGTTGAACCTGGATCTAGAGCTAGAGATTTATTTCTCCACTCGGAGTCGTGCATCGATGGTCCTGGGTAAAAAGTCCGAATGGGCCCAGTTTTAGGGAGAGAGCGGTTGTGATATATTGAATGAACGGACACGAAACCCAAGAGACGGGCGTTCTGGTCGACTTCTGGAACCTTAAGCTTTCAAGTCCCCAATAGCATCATTGATCCGCGATTCATACCGCCCTCTTGCACCTACACCGACTCGGCCATGACGTAGAACGCGCCGGCCGAAAATTACGCGTCCACGCCACCTCCGCGTGTATTGCACGGAGCTGCGAAGCCGGTGCATCTTTGACCATATATGTACTCAAGAAAAGAACACGGACTTTATCGGGTGTTTGAATGGTCAGGCAATAAATTGAACAGCAATTTAGAACGGTGGGATTTTACAAGTTTCGCGTCCCCTTGTCAATGATACGTTCCATATCCATGACCAGTCTCCTTAATAAACTACGCAAATAATACAGAAAATGTTTCCGCAAAGGCTGAAACCGAAAAAAAAGTAATTGGTCAGACAACACTGTGTTCATAGCGGGACATCCACGGCATGACTGATGAGCTTGGATCCGACACTGTAACACATATCGCCCAGCAACTCATACCCGGACAAAGACCTAGCCTGAGTCTATCCAAGCCACGAGCCCCAACCGATATTCCCAAACTCCAGCAGATTGCAAAGTTGACCGGGTTCATCTTGCCCAAATTTTCGCAAATCATAGCTGGCTCATTCCTCAGATCTCAGACTTTATACTTAAACGTAATATTGTGTCCTACTTGAACTTCACTTATCTCTGGGGTCCAAGGCTCCTTGTGATGCGCTATAACTCGCAAGTACAGGAATCCGGCCCCGGCGAAACCAACATTAGTCCTGGTCCGTAGAAATGGTGGACTAGGGTGAACACTAGACCAGGTCACGTGACTACGTAGATATACACATCGCTAGCGCTTGCTTTAATGTTTAGGACGAACAGAACTACTAGACTTGGCGATCCCCTCGCCATTCCTCTTGAGCAGGCGATACGCTCAGAGGTTACCCCTGACTACTCCAATAGATGGTGCGCATTCTCAAGCGAGGGTAGATGCATCCCCGGAGACAGTGGGTAATGGAGTGCGAACCTGAGTGCTAAGGATTGCAGAGGTAAAATGTACGACAATGTCACACCTGACACCAACTGCCTCACCCATTTCACGTCGGATTCCCCCCCTGTGGCAAGGTCTCCCCGGTGGCTTCCGCCCTACAAACCGCTTTATTGTTCCTCCTTCCTCTTCGCATGAATAAGTAAGCGATCACACGACAAAACGAGGACCTTACACAAGTCTATGTCGCGCGGGAGGGGGAATGTGGATGCAATGCCTGCATAGTGCATATAAACTCACCTCCCTCTCGTTCCGCATCCGCACTGCTCTGCACCCATAGGCTGTGCACCTCGAATCAAGTGCACCCAAATCCATACAGGAGACTCCTCGTATCCAACTCCTCGCTAAGTGTTGTATACCTACCCCGGTTGATGCATTGCAAATGGAGGAGAAGGTGATACGTCGCAATGGGTGTATATCCACTGGGAAAGGAGCAATATACTCATCGTTGTGGAGAGGCAGTGTCGGGTGGAGGTGTGGCGGCAATCACGAATGGCTTGGCGCATCCCAGAACCAGAGGCGTAATGTAACAACCCTCCGAAGTTAGTGTCCCCAGTCGCACAGCATGATCGCATACCCAAAGTCCCCTAAGTAAGCGAGCCGCTTGATACCGCATTACCGTGACGCACTGGTCTATCACTGCTCCTTCACTACTCCCGGCCCACGTCTCATGAAATGTAACTGCAAGGAATTGCCTCTGTGACTATGTCTATTTACATGACTTGATCCACTGGTTCCGCCATGACGCAGAACGGGCTATAAATACATGACCACGCAATCTCCGCGTGTATTGCACGGAGGTGCGAAGCCGGTGTATCTTTGACCATATACTCAAGAAAAGAACACGGACTTTATCAGGTGGTTGGTTAGGCTATGACTCGGTTATGAACAGGCGATAAATAGACCAGCAATTTAAAACGGTGGGCTTTTACCAGTTCCGCGTCCCCTTGTCAATGGTACAGGTTTACAAGGTACGTTCCATATCCATGACCAGTCTCCTTAATAAACCATGCAAATAACACAGAAATGTTTCCGCCAAGGCTGAAACCGACAGTTGGTCAGCATGAAGCATAGGGCGGCTGGTGGTATAGCTATAGGCGACGATAATCGCTGCCAGAAAATGAAGTGCCACGCACGCGACAGCTACCCACGTGTCTCGATATTATGTGCAATGCACAAGGGGGTCGCATTTTGTTTTCGTGCCTCAACACTGTGGACCGTGCGGGTGTGTATGCTTATTTCCCCTGATGTCTAGCCTATATTAATACCATATTTCACCACTAGTAGGTTGGTTAGCTCATTTGTCCATAGACGCCGACTAGCGCTCATCCAAGCACAAGTCTGGGACTTCAGTTCGAGAGGCCGGATCCTCGTGGGCAGGCATTGCCAGGAGCTATAAAACGCTGTAGTGACCAATATCCAAACTCTCAATAACGACCGATGGTTCCAACTACCAACCCCTTCACACCTTCATCCGTACCGACTGATGTGCTTCGCGAAATATTCACCTACCTTCCGCCGGGGGACCTTCTGCGCTTATGTGGCGTATGCAAGGACTTCCGCATCGTTTCCCTAGTAGTGCTTTTCACCGTTTACCGATCTCACTTCCATCCCACTGGAGAATCCTTATCGTTCTCGTCTGGTTCTGCTGGGGACCTTGCTGCAAACCTCCACGCTATTAAGAAGGTCACCGGTCGCGCCAACAAGGCTTCCGTTGACCTGGCAGTGATTTTAGCTTCTCTATCGAGAATGCTCGACCTGGAGGAATTAAATATTCAATTCCTCCCTGCGGTTGATGATAATAAGAAGAGACTTGTGCAATGCCTGACGGAGTCGTTTGTGCAGCGGCAGCGGAGATTCCTCCCTCCAGCCGTTCTCATGATCTCCAAGTGCGAAACCAAGTTGTCAGAAGGGCAGCGCCCTCTCACTTGGGATTGGCGGCTCTTCGTGCCCCGGCTCAGATTGCCCCTCCCTTTGAGCCTCGCTCTTCATGCCCTTCGCCCACCACTGGCGTTTCTACGCGATTCCGATTCCGTAACCGCGGGAGGTCGGGAGGCCCGGATCTTTCGGGATATCAGTACTTTGCGCAAAACCGACAAGTATAATACTATATATCTCAAGGCCCTTCCGTCGCTCTCCTCCATCAGGAGCTGGAATTTCCTCATTTTGGATATCGAGAATATTCGCCTCTTCACAATTGGGCACGTCGTCCCTGCGCACAGATGGAGCCTTCTTCTGCTACACCTCCATCTCCCTGCCCTGGAACAACTCGCGATCTGCAAAGATGTCAGACTCCCCATCTCGGTTTTATTAGAGTTTTGCTCCCGCCACCCCAATGCCCGGTTAATCTCGTTCGAACACTATTCGCTCTCCTTTGACATCCGGCCTGTGGATGGCGAATCATACTTTCCGAGTTGGGACACTTTGGAGGCACCCTTGCATTACTTCGACCGCCTCCTCCCATTCATTGATGTCGCGCGCCTCCGTGAGGTTTCTATAGGCAAACACCCTTACAATAAAGTCCGTGGTCAACGACCCCGCCCCGCTCGTCGTGTCTTCCATGACAGGCTTGAAAAGCAATTCGAGTTTAGTAAGCTGGACTGCATTCTACATACCTTGAGCCAGTTCCCTATCTGCAGCTTAGCCCTCGTTATTCCAGGAGGGCCAAAGTCTAAAGCTTGGTTAAAACAATTTTACAAGAAAAGGCGCACCGGGCCCTTACTGTCACAAGTCGAGACTGTACTCATACGATCAGAGTTCGACGTACCTTTCACACAGGATGTTGCTGCACTGTTTCCTAACCTGTGCACGCTCTGTCCTGCCATGACGATGTTTCGCTGTCGACGTGTTGATGCACCGCGAGGGATACTGCCTTTTCCGCCGTCCGTTAGGCAAGAAGTCGGATACGTTTGTGCTATTAATGACCAGCCTGAAGTTGTAGATGCCTTCGCCAATATCCGTTGTGCTGCGTGTGGACACTACGAACGATAGATGTAGGAAAGAGGCGGATGAGTTCTCGGTAATGTCCCGGTCGGAATTATATATACATAAATTAAACCCTCTTGAGGGTGCTGCGTTTTATACCGTCGATGACAAGATGACCACTTATATACTGTACATATTGATAAACATAGATGGAAACGGATTAATATATATATATACTACCTTGATCTACACACCATGGTCAGACTCCATTCGTCACTTGGCCGGGCGATGAGACAACCAGAACGAGTGGAAGTGCTCAAGACAGTGGCCATCCATCTCAGCTGTGTCTACAAAAATGCGGTCACAGTTGTGCCAGCTGCATTTCCAGCCTAAAAAATACGTAAAGGTTAAGACCAGTGTCACTTTTGTGAATCTTAGAAAACTGACCATTACACATTGGATATCGTTGGAGCAATGCAGCACTTCCTTCCTCTGTGTTTAGAGAAGCCCTCCCATCTGAGCATATACGGGCAAATTCATCGCACAAATTACCCTTCTGTGTTTCCCATGCTAGTTGTGACCCCGCAAGTAGGAAGGATATTATTGAACGATACTGGTCTGAATGCCGTACCAGCGAACCTGGTTTCAAGGAACGGCAACCCTTGCTAGTGGCCCAGGATCGTCGAGAAAGAACTGTTACTGTCTTTCTCTTCCTGTGCTTCCTCTCGTCACTATCATACCAATGATCAGTGTACCATTTGAATCCTGGGTTGCAATAATCAGGCTAAAAATGGGATTTCACTCATAGTCCACCTACTGCTGACACACACTCTTGCAAGATAAATTTCAAACGGGCAATCATAGTCTTGTGGGGAGGGAAGCTCTTGAATTCTTGGGTCATCAGATCCATACCACAAAGACTCTGCCCATCTCAACAGCAATAACAATACTAGCCGTGGGACAAGCAGATAAGATGCTATTCTCAATTCTTTCTGTTTCTTGCCATTAGTTTGTAACTATGATTTGAAAAGGAACAGACCTCTATCCAACTGAAAACTGCATGGATATCATCCTTCTCTGCTTTATCTGCAAAACAGGTGTTCAGACATGCCACAAGGGGGCCATCTTTGAGAGAACAATGAAGCAGATTGTGTGTCCAAACCGAGGGACTGTTGTTGAACGAATGTGGGTGTAAGTAAGGGATCCAAATTTTATAGCATCACAAAACTCACTGGGTGTATCTCGAGGGCCTAAGATGTGAGGATGGGCAAAGGCAAATATTGATAACATGTGCATGTGCTGCTGCTAAATCATAGAGTCCTTTCGACCGTGAATTATCACAAAGAAATTCAACGAATGAGGTGTTAGGATTGAGGTGTGAGGTAATGTAGTACTGCACTTCAGGCATACTATTATTCAAACAGAGGGAATGGGGAGGTAGAATTTCGGTGCCACCCCGTTCAGGATGTTGTAGTGAAGCACCCAGCGGAATATATCCCAAAGAACTATGTCTTCGAGGTACATTCTTTGCCTGGGAGAGTGGGAGAATCAGCTACTGCAATTTGAAGGGGCTCAATAGAGGGGTAGATTCTAGCACAAAGCGGTACCACATATCTCGGACCTGCATTAATTGATGTAGTGTTTTTTGAGGAGGGATTTCGAAAGACTGGGAGGGAACTTTAGTTTATAGTATCAGAAAAACCTTGAACTATTCACCTCTATCCAAGTTATGATATGCGTCAATTGGTCATCAAATAATATGTGTCCATATGGGTGGGATAGCTTTAGTTTCATTATTGATGTCCATTGATCTGGGTAAGTGCCTTCCAGAATAGCGAGGAGATCATTCCGACGGTGTGTATCCTTGACTTTCGAAGTATGTACATCCCAGTATGTCAAGATATACTCTGAAAGCCAAACTGGATTTCTAAGTTTGGCATTTCGATCTTTACACGCTGTCAGATACCCCAAACATCTCTGGGCCAATGCTGCATGGTGTTCATCGAGGTTGACGAAGAACTTTCCGGCGCGTTCGGGGTCACAGAGGAAGTCGGGAAAGGAACCATGGATGACGCTGATATCATCATCGTCCGTAAAAGCCAAAAGTGGGTGTAACCTGCGCAATATTAACGAGGATTCTCCGGAGGGCAAGTGAAGTATGGAGTCCACATCAAGAGGGAGAAGGCTTCGTTCAGCAACCAAGATAATCCCAAGCACCTGAACGAGCAAGTGTTGTGGCTTGCGAACCGTCGAGAGGATATTAGAGTAGAGTTGATCCAGTTCCAAGTAAGCTGGGTTTAGGATACCAGATAACACGGTGTCTAATTGTGTGGTGGGACGTGAATCCACGTCATCGATAAATCTAAGGATTGTCGAAGGATAGATAAAATACCCCGACGATTTCTCCACCAAGGCCTCTATCGTGTCCTCGGATGGCCACAATTCCGAAACTGAAGGATTTTTCTCGCGAATTTTGGAAAACCCGCTGGATAAGAAGCTTCGAACGTCTCCCCCAGATGGCTCCAGGAAGATTTCATGATAAAGGACAGACAAGACTGGGTCGTCGCGGAAGCATTGTCGAATATGCGGCGCAGGCCGGCTCGTTACAAGAAAGGATATTGGGATGGCGTGAAACCTGATGAGGGATGCGATATTGCGTAGTATAGTGAGTTGATCGTGTTCGTTGTCACATTCATCAAGACCGTCGATGATGATGATGAACCTTCTGGAACGCCAGTACGGACGAGTGAATGAGGTCTCGTTTCGGCAGAATGGCTCTGCAATTAGTTTTTGGAACTGAATATCGAGAGTTTGGTGGAGAACGGACTGGTCATGGAGAACAATATGCCCGACCTCACAACGTTTCTTGGGGTAGGCCAGGCAAAGCCAATAGCAGAGCGTGGTGACGAATGTTTGCGCACTATCCCGACGGCCTTTTCCTTGAGCAAAGAAGTAGCTGCCAGCTAACATTTGTTTTTCGTCAAATAATTCCGCTATCGTTTGGGCAATTGCGGATTTACCGGCGCCTGCAGGACCTTGGAGCCAAAAAATACGTTTTTCAGAGTTCCAGGAACCTTCGATCCGGTTTTGAATATCCAAAAGAAGTGCTTTGCGCGTCTCGGGATGGCATCTTGGAGGCAGCGGGCGTTTACCCGAGTTATGCGCCATTTCGGTGGTCGTCGAACGGAACAATATATTGATGCCTAATGACGGTATTCAAGATATTGCAGATGTTATCTCTGATAGCCTTGCTCACCTGCCTCCTCTGTTGATGTTCCGACAATGAAATCCCCCGCAATATCAATGAGTACACTGTGCTCTATGCTTGGGTTCTGCGCGTTGGGGAAAAACGGCATGGTGGCTAAACATGGGAACGCTGGAAAGAGAGGCGATCTGGGCTTATGTTCTAGTAATGTGTGTATTCAAGCTGTGGACTCGGTATATTTGGCAGACTGGATGCTGTGTAGTGCGCAGATGGCGGATCATTATGCATTGCCGTTTTCCGAAAAGTTGACCAAATAAGGACAACTTTCGGAACAGATGATTGGCCGGACTTCAAGGCTTCGCGCCTTTGGATATTCTGCTAACATGCCTAGAGCAGCCGTTCTTTCTTGACTTTACACCCTTGACCGCGAACTCGAGCGCTGTCCACAATAGCAAAGTTCATGTGCGGCTTTATACCCGGGCTTGGGATTACCAGCAACTACACAAATACAAGAATCGTCCCCGGGGCGTTGCATGGTATACGGGTAAGTATCAAGCTCTACCATGAACTGCTGAGAAATCATCTACGATGGGGGGAGTGCTCTCGGCACTGTCGGAACACGCTGGTGTCGGCTGGGTGGGGGTCCGTATCCTCAAAATACTCCGGTCTGTAGAGTGCACAATCCCAGAGTTTGACGGGTATGTTCCAAGGCGAGAAGAAGATCTCACATCTCACTTCGTAATATAACTGGTGTATATCAGGCCCGTGTGATAAACCTCGCACAGGAAGAGCCAGACAATTGGGTCTCAAAGCGTTACTTCCGCCGGGGACATGGTCCGTAAGGGCGATTTTCCAGGTTGTCTGGTATCGTCATTTCCATGGACAGCTCCAGGTCAGGCAATGATGACCGTGTCATATCCAGCTCGGATCTAAATTGCATTCAAGTATCAGATGTCCTCATTTTTCCAAGGGTCAAGTCTTCCTACGCCTATACTTAGAAATAAAGCGCCCCCTAGTATCAGGTTGTATCATTCTCCCAGTGGTCATTCCTACCGGCCATTCACCAAACCTCCCGGGTGCATGTATTACCATAAACCACCCGAGCTTTCAGAAATCGCAGGAGATATCCGCGTCGGCCGACTCCAGCCGCCAACCTCCCCTCGTTTTTCCCTGACGGGAATTCTCAGGAATATATCCCACTCGAAGCAATCATCCCACTCCCGCGATACAACGCCCTGCTCGAAAGGTTAGCGGATGACCAGCTCGTCACCCCCAATATACGTTCGTCTAAGTGAGAAACACACGAAAAGGAGTATCTGAGCAATGACAGAAACAAAAAAACAAGGTAACACTGATGGCTTGTATATATGAATGAAATGAAGTTTCGAAAGAATGGGTTGGAAGTCCAAGATGCCTCATGCAGATCAACTAGCAGGGAGGTTCGCTTTGTAGTCGTATCGCACGGTGTCATTGATTCAAAATGAAGCAGAAAGCTCGATATTATCAACAACTTGTGTATTTCACAGCACTATCAATCATCCTGTCAACAGATTCCTCTCGTAACGAACGTAAGCGATTCAAAACCTAACAAATTGAAGGTCCAAAACACCTCTCGCCAACCTTGACTACTTCTAAAATTATAATGAGTCTCGGACATACCAATGCACCGTTAAACGGCCCCTGCCTCTATTCACTCACGCTTACCGAGCACCAAGCAAAACCTCGCAAGTTCAGATCAACACTGCCAAAACACCCGCAACCGCTACAGCAAACGCGCCCTCCGCTCGCCCACCCCGGGACATCGCAGAGCTCGTGTCCTTAAGCTTCAACGCCGCCTCAGACGGCTGCGGGCAAGTGCATCCCGCGGACGAGGAGATCATCGTGACGGTGACGACAGGAATGCTGGACGGGAGGAGGGTCGGAACGGCAGTGGCGGTGACAAAGTAGGACGTGAACGCCGGGACGTTACTGGCGGTCCCGAAAAATGAGGTGACGGCCGACACGGGGGTGCCAGTTGCGAAGTAGGAAGTGACGGCAGAGACGGGTGTGTTTGTGGCAATGAATGTGGTGGTGCTGGCGATGAATGTCGTCGGCGCCTGGCTTCCCCCATTGACGGTGGTAGGAGCAACTGTGCTGATGCTCAATGTGGTTCCACCACCAGGGGCGGTAGTTACAGCAGAGGAGGTAGTCACACCAGGGGAAGTAGTCACTGCAGAGGAGGTAGTCACTACAGATGTAGTCACAGCGGAGGAGATAGTCACAGCAGGCATAGAGACAGTGACTGTGAATGGGGAAGTAGTAGGGCTACTACTAGTAAATGACCTAAAGGTAACCGTTAACTTAAGCATCGCTCCACACACACAGGAAGTGATACTCACCCTAAAGCACAGTCGCAGTCTCCGGGGATCGTCACTGTTTGCGTTACCCCAGGAATAAAAGTCTCGGAGCTGCTGGTAGGCACGACGGTAAAGCTGCCCGCGAAAGAGGTAGAAGTAGCCTGTGCAGGAGGGAAGGTGCCAGGCCCACCCGTAATAGTGGTCACGGTGACGGGTTCAGCAAAAGCCGAAGAAGGGATGGCGCTGCTCGCAGCGCGGGCGACGAATGATAGCAATGCTGCAGCGGCGGGAACAGATGATTTCATGGTAATAAAATGGAAGAAGTGTTACTGGGGGTCTGAATAATGACCCCCTGCTTTAAATACTCCTAACATGCTGACCTTGAGGTTCAGGCTCATTCATCCAATGGCAGCTGCAACACGGAGTTTTGAGGCCGCAACTGAGTGTGGAGAACAGTTGTCGTTTCAAGGACTTGGCGGTGGACAAACCCGTGGGGGAGGACTGCTGCGGATCCGTAAACAGGAATTTTTTTTTTAAAGTAAGAGATGATGTTTACTCACAGCCCACTTGATGTGGAGATCAGTGAAAATGTTGCGTCCAATATATCTAGTGATTCGTGGGTTTGAATTTGGGGATCACTGGTGCTCTCTTCGAGGCGGTATCAGCGCAAGGAATTTTACGCAGTATTTCCGGAATCCCATCACTTTTATGAAAGTTCGCAACTGCAGAGTTTGTTATTCTTGCGACGTTCGAGGATTTTTAGATATGATCGTCGACCATCATTTTGTTCTCCGAGGAATATTTCGCGTCACACCGAAAAGGACATATATCGTAGTAGGTACCAATAATATCAAGATAATATTAGGTCTTCCGCAGCAGGAGCACCCTGATCTAGGCCGCCAAGAGAACCCAGGCATCGGGACCAAAATATCCGGGAGTTCTGCATATCTTGTTAGTGACGTCTTCATAAGTTCGGGCATATTTGCTCGACGGACCTGCACGAGACTGGCGGCGTTTGCTGATCGACTTCTAGAGGCATGGGTTGTACGGTCATGAAAAGCCGGCTGTAGCACTCGAAACGAGTGCTCTTTGTTACCTGTCGCGGAGACCGAGTAAATTTTGCGGAGCGGTCGCCTTGTTACTCCACTGCACAGCACTGGAGAACAATAGTCCCAACGTTGACAACGACGTGTTAGTGGGTGAGCGCGACGGACGTGCCCATACTTTCGCCTTACCACGCATCGGTATCGAATAATTTCAGTAGCGCAATGACTATGGGTAACTCACTGGACGTTCTGTAGCCATTCATCGATACAATAAGAAGCTCTCTCGGGTATAGGAGAGATGAAAATAGCCTGCGCTCCATGAACATCACCAACTGTTTGGCCAGCACCTGTCGGTTTGGTTTCGTGGTTCTACGGGGGGTCAGATTGACCACAACGTGACCCTCTGATGAATCTTGAAAGTAGTTAAGACTGCCTCCGCTTTTGTAGTGGAACTGCTTTTAGAGGGAGGTGAAGGGGGAGACACTTAAAATTTCCCTTTTTTTTTTTTTATGAAAACACAATGCCACTCAGTCATCAGTAAGATGACAAATTTCTTGTTCGCTTTTCGGCACTTTCCGGCACTTTTCGGCTTGACAACAAGTCTGCAAGTTTCCTCTGAAAGTTTTTCCTATGTGTGGCATCACAATACAGCTCCAATACCCAAACTAGGTTTGTAGTTGGTCTTCAGGAATGTATTGAGTATGAAGTTCACCTGTAAGTTGATCCTACATATCAAAAGTCGGCCCATAGTTCCGAATTATGTTGTCACCATCTGCGATGGCGATGGTGATGGTATGTAAACACAGCGCATGTTCTGTGCTTGTAGGCATGTAGGTGAAGGCTGTGGGGATATCCTGAGACCAGTCAACATGTTGTTAAGCACGCTACTGGAGAAGCAATAAATTTCAAACAAATTTGCGTTGAGAACTTGTCGAAATTCAGACATAGCTTTTCAGCTGTTCGTTTGCACACTTTTTGGACTTGTACAAGCATGAAAAGAAAATTGTATAAATACTGATGCACCAGTTTGCTATACACCAAAGGGAGTGCGCAGAATATTATTATTCAAAGTATAAAAGTCTGTGGTCCGTACGAATCGTGTGTGTAATGCGAACATTCCATTATGCCTGATTACGTGACTCCTTCTGCGATGCTTCCGCGGGCTTGGCGGAGGCTGAGCAGGCATCTTTCTGACTGCTAGCTTGCGTCAAGCTTAAGGTGCAACTTGGCGAGCAAACTGGGGCTGAATCACGAGGTTGTTGAATTTTGAATGCCTGCACCAAAGGGTCAAATGAGAAGTGTTGGGACATCCTAGGGTATATGTCTTAGTTATCCCGAAAGATCCTGAAAGTAAGGTGAGATGATAGAACTCAGTATTGAAAGTACACTGAGAGGACCTGGTCAATTTAATCGGCAATGAAATCCCTCGGGTATTGCCGTGCGGTGGATAGCGGTTCACCGGCCCGCTTTTTTTCTTCTTGCCCATCCAACATTCCTCTCTTTCGAACGCGAAAGCGAGTACTATTCGAATGTACCTTTCTCTTATGTCGATGTCAGTCTAACGGGCGTCATCTGGTCGTTCTTCTATGAAGCTTTGCTTCAATAAACTTTGGCGTCCTGCGCTGCATCTTTTAAAACGGCTGTTGATGCTCCAACCGGCTCATCTCGACCCTTGTAAGACTTGTAGCTCTTGCGTAGTACGTGCCACCTCAGGATTCCTAGGCCTGCGTTCCACTAACAAAAATACTGTGACCACCTAGTAAAGGGTACTTGGGCCTTCTCTCTCTTACCCAGTCCCCCCTTCCGGCTTCGACCTGCATCTGGGACTTGAGAGCGAAACTCACTTCATCCATCAAATACTATATTTAGTTTAGATCTAAGGTGAAAACATCACTCGGAGAAGCTTCTCTCAGCGTTCGTTCCCACCTCATGCAAATCCTCTGGCCTAAACCGGAACGTTTAGAAAGCCTCACCCTCAACACCGGCGGTGTTTGAAGAGACCAAAATTATCCTCGATGTGACTTGGAGTTACGCTATCCCAATTGCTTTAGCTCGACGTTCTCTATTAGACCCATCATAGGTGGAGCTGGTAGCGGCTTAAGTGTGAACTCTGTACAGTGCTTCGCGGTTATTTATTACTGCGCTAAGGGAGCGTTCTTGGACTACCTGGTTTTGAACACGGAATATGGGTTTCAAGGGAAGGTAAACTTCAAATCAGTGAACTAAGCCTTCCTAGTTATTCATGTCCCCAGTGGATAATCCCTTTACCATGTAAGCTTCTGATTCTCTGCTTAGACTCCTTTTTCTCGCATAAAATCACTAATACTAACCAGAGACGTTAGGTGCTTCCATATTCTGAATAATGTTCTCGTGAAGGATAGAACGCTCCCGAGGTCCCAAAATGGTAAGGCATCACCCGCGAGACTTCGTTGATTCGACGTTGAACGATCCGGTCAGTTGACTCCCATCTATCATTACCACTTATCGGATCTGGGGCGATAGGACAGTGGGTGGATGTTCTGTGTGGCTGGTTGGCTCCATCCTACGGCCACGCGGTGGGCGCGCGCAAAAAAGGTCCCACTCCCACCAAACGCGCTGTCGGCAAAATTGTGGCACTGATGTAATTTTTCTGGCACACCCACTCCAGGCTGTCACCAATTGTCTTCGGGACCAATGTACTGACGGTACGCGAGCACGACACCCTTCAATATGTCACACACCGCACGCCGCACCTCGCACCCTCACCGAAAACGCCTCCCCGGTAAGTACGACGCACTCCAAGTGCATTCTGTACATCCGCAATAAAATTCGGTTAAACACAAAATCTGCGCGATGCACATGGGAGTTCACAATTCAGAACTAACTTGAAAGCACGTGTAGGACCGCCAGTGATTTGATTTGGATCCCATGCCCCATGGAGTTTTCACAGGCCACAGAAGAAAAGATGGTGACAATATGCAAATGTTCGGGAACTTCTTTTGACGCCAAACCTTCGTCCTTCGCGGAGATCACCCGAACCCGAGATCCTCAGAATCGTTGACAAGGTGACTTGTATCATTTGTCGCGGCAGCCGCGTCTCCCGTTATCCGAACGCATAAACTCCCGCTCCCGTCGTTGATAGGGCAGACCGCTTGGAGGAAACATATCACTACCGAGCACCCTGAAAATTTTTGACGCAACGCGAAAGTGAAACGTTCGTTTGCATACAGCGCTTGTGTGTTAGCCCTGTTCAGGTTGAGACAAGGTTGACCGACCATGTACACCACGCACATTGGCTTTCGCACAGAAGTCATGAGCCATGAATTGAGTTTGTGATAAACATAAAAAACAAGTGTCGTTAATGCATATATCCATAATCTCATAACATGGAGGAAACGCGTGATAAGCCAAATTGAACGGATTATTAAAAGTTGGCGATCCCGAAATAAGTCGTAAGTACACTAAATCGTCTAAATCGAACTCGAGTCCCTGCTGGTATGTCCACAAACAACACCCCGAAGATGGTCCGCCTCCTCAGTAATGTCCCTGTGAATTCGACGCTATTCTAACGAAAGGTCGAAGTGGTATCGAGGGTTTTGAAATTAAACTAGAGCCGCCAAAAGACCTGCAAATACGCCAGCAGCAACAATTCCTTCCGATCCGGCAGCAATGGCGAATGCAGCGCTCGAGCCCGAGGGCCCGGGGGCAGTACCGTTGGTAGTGCCGTTTGTACCTGGGGCGGTCGTGTTGGTGCCGTTGCCACCAGGGGTGGTAGAGTTGGCGCCCGGGGCAGTTGAGTTACCACCAGCGGGGTCGGTAGTGTTGGTGCCAGCAGGAGTGGTAGAGTTATCACCACCAGCGGGATCCGTTGTGCTGAGGACAGGTTAGAAAGGTTGAGTAAGGAGACTAAAGAGTGGAACGTACTTGGCTTGTGCGTAAGCACCGACGGCGAGAGCGGCAACAATGGTAACGGCGGAGAATCTCATTTTTAGTGTTCGTGAGTTGGATCGGTACTTGAGAACGACTTATGGAATGAGAAAATTATGACCTTAGGGGGACCTCTTTTATACATTGGAAAGGCAACGGTACGGAGATAGGTGCCCTGGTCCAAATGGGTTTGTACCACGAGGGGATAGAATCCGCAGTCGCGGCGAAATTAGCTCCAACAGAATCGCCATCTTTTCAAACATGAATGGCAAGTCTCGGTCTGAGCCAAGCAAGGGGCGGTGGAAATCCGCAGTCGACAGGGCTTCTCATCAACTTCATCACTTCTATCTCACAAAGCCACCATGCTTCATGGACAATGGGGATACAGCGTGAGAGGACTTCTATCAGAAGCATCATCTATACATTTCGCGGCGCTACATATGATGAAATTTTTGCTCTTACTCAACTGTCGTAATCTTTGTTGGCTCTGACGACCGACTTCTTAACATAATTTTTCTTCTTTGGCCCCTTAACTTGTGACCACCTGACCCAGCATCCATCAACAGCGTCAGTTTGAAATTTTCAATGAGGATTGTGGTCCGATATGATAATTTGAATGGGAGGTGCCTGTAGACAGTGAGTGGGCCACATGACAGATGCGATCAATGCAGGGTCAGCAAAATGTTCTCCACCTTATATTCAGGGAGTAAGGAAGCGAGAGGGAAACCGTTGAGAACATAAACCACACATGACGAGGGTTGCTGAACGAACGGAAAGGGGCGCTTGCTGAGGCGAATAATGGTATTTCCGATGACATGGATTCTGATTAATAGTGGAGTGAGTAAAAAAAAAACACCCATGAGCCGTCATATTGCAAATTTTAGAGGATGAATATGGCGGCGATACGATGGCTCGTAACCACGATGTAACCCGGGACTTCAGAACCGATTGAATCATTCAACAGCCTAGTGACAAGCAGTTAATCAACCGACTGACGGCTACTGACGGCATCATGTATTGATAGGCGTTGAAGCATGGGTACATTACTGTGAAAGGCTGTCGACCTTCCTCATCAATCAAGAGGGAATGAGTATTTCAATCATGTATAATTGATTCTTTGCTTCATTCATATTCCCAGCACGTACCGTTCGGAACGCCATCATCGTTTCAGAATGATACTGAGCGCTCGGGCTGAGTTCAAGCATAACGCATGACGCGGGTTGTCTACTAGTTGCATATGTATTGCGGTTTTTTGGAGCGTGCAGTAGACATGTCGATATCATGAGTTTTTAGGAATCTTAAGATATGGTTCTGGGGAAAAGGCAATTAGCAAGCACTAACAAACACCGGGGATTCACTCGTCGCGGTGCGCAACGGACCGCGCTATCGGACTTCTTAATAGGAACTACAGTCAACAGGTATCCTCAAGCATCGCAATAAGTAGAAATCATACGACACTCAGCTGAAGGCTTAGTGACCTAAATCATACAGCCCCCCAACAGCCCTCAGCCCGCGGTTTAGTGTTCAATTTTAGTATTTACGTGATTCCACTTGCTTTGCCCATCGGAGAGTTCTTATTCGAGCGTTGACTGTTGAAATGAATGCAACCCAGAAGCCTGAGAAGCTCCCAGCTAAGTATGTACATGCTTAGCTTTCATATGTCCTATTTCCTGGACATCGCGACGTTAGGTATGTCATCGGGAGGGAAGTCCGAACGCCTCAGTGATAGCATGGAAGGTTGGTAGACGTAAATTTATACATGGGTGGCGAACACGTTTATCGCCAGTGAAGTTCTGAGCTGGTCTAAGTTAGCTTTCAAATTCCTCTTGTCGACTTCCTAGCGTTTAACTAACGTATAGCGGATGAGCCTCAGCCTTCAGGACCCCGATGAACACGGCGATGCGTTTACATACCGGGTCCGAAGTTCGGTTGTATTTTCCTCTTGTAGAAACTTTTACAAAACTTTCGTTCAACTCTAGGTCATATTGCTATGCTACAGACTAGTTGATGAAAATATATGTATCTCCTGCTTCAAATTCGTTCGAATGCCCTTCCCGAAAATATCCTCTGGGGTGTTGGATTCGAGATGAAAATCAGACCTCTGTAGTACCCAATGTGTGTACATATGCGGCCACATACGCTCAAGCACAAAAACCCTCGGGTCAGTTTGAACGTGCCGTGCTGTAATGATTATAGGCTGCTCAACAACTTCTGTAAGGGAAGTATTTCCCAACTCTTGATAAAAGCACTGATACGACAAATGCGGGCAAAAGCCGATGGTTAGGTGTTTTCGGCCGACTCAACATACATGACCACAGACACAAGCCTGGAATGGGTGTATATAATCCTATAAGCCGAAGCAAATGAGCTATCCTTTATTACGACTGGACCTCACCATCTCGTTAACGAAATGGCGTCGTCTTTGATATCGACTCGCGCTGTACTCCCTGGGATGAGCCGGGCGGCCAACATTCATCGGCAGTATGATCGTTCTAAGTCTGGAATATCGCTTTCATTTAATAGCTCCACAGATCCTTTGCTACCTCGGCAGATGTGCCAAATCAGCTGCCACTTGCTGGAATACGCGTTTTGGAATTGGGTCAGCTTATTGCGGGTCCTTTTGCTGGACAGCTACTTGGGTAAGTTCCGATATTTGTTTTGTTGACTTTATCTACTCCTCTTAATCTGGTGTCTAGTCAATTTGGTGCCGAAGTAATCAAAGTTGAACCACCCAAGACTGGTGATCCCCTCCGCGTTTGGAGAGAACTGGACGTCGACGGAACAAGTCCCTGGTTCCGGAGCATCGCAAGGAATAAGAAAAGTGTTGCGATAGATTTGCGTAAACCTGAAGGGCGAGAGTATGTTTCCAGCGATTCCTTGATCCTTCCTTGATTTATCCTCTATGCAGCCTTGTAAAACAACTCGCCATCAAGAGTGATGTCATTCTTGAAAACTTCAAGCCCGGAAGTCCGTACCTTCCCGTGCGCAGACGCCTCATTTTCTAACCATCATCCATTTTCAGCTCTGGAAAAATGGGCTCTCGGTCCCGCCGACCTACATCCTCACAACCCGTCCCTCATTTTTACTCGTGTGAGCGGCTATGGGCAGACCGGTCCTTGGGCTCCAAGACCCGGTTATGCTTCTGTGTGTGAAGCCGAATCTGGGTTCCGGTATATCAACGGCTTTCCAGATTCGGAGACCCAAGGGCTCTCAGGTCCGCCTGTTCGTCCAAATATAAGTTTGGGCGATTCAATTGCCGGGCTGCATGCGGCATTTGGTACTGTACGTCATCTGTTGTTCTACATTTCTACTTTTTAGTGTTTACGGATGTTGTAGGTCTTGGCATTACTAGGAAGACAGAGGTCGAAGACAAAAAATGCTCCGGGAACGACGGTAGATGTCAGTATTATTGAGAGGTATGGGACGCTCTACATCTCATGAAGCCATCAACTAACCAGGGATTCAAGTATGTTGAACCTCATGGAGGGTATCATCCCGGAATACGACCGCAAGGGCAAAGTATATTATCGATTCTTCTCAAAGATTCTAGTGCTAATCTTACCTTCGTCCTTAGACACGAGGACCATCGGGCTCGTCGGTCACCGGCATTGTTCCGACAAACGCATATCCATGCCTTCCCGATCCTGCATCCCCATCCATCCCAACCTATATCGTAATCGGCGCGAATGGGGACTCAATCTACAACAGGCTGATGGAGGTAGTTGATCGTAGAGATCTCACAGGGCCATCATACCAACAGAACCACCATCGTGTTGCGAGGCAGGCAGAGATCGAAACAGCCGTTTCGGACTGGACTCGAGGGCATACGGTGGAGGAGGTGGTAGACGCGATGAACAAGGTAGGCGTTCCGGTTGGGAGGGTGGTTTCCGTGAAAGAAGTCGTAGGGGGTGATCAGGTCCAGGCTCGGGGCGCGGTGCGGGATGTGTGGGTCAACGGGCAAGAAGGCAAGGAAGGCTGGAATGTCAAGATGCAGGGGACGTTTCCTGTGCTTGATGGTGTGGACCCACAGCCGAAATGGGCGGGTCCAGATTTAGGCTTCCACACTGATGAAGTCCTGATGGGAGACTTGGGTCTGAGCGCTGATGCGGTTATGAGGTTGCGAGTGGATGGCATTGTAGGGTGATTGTTATCATGTATCCAAGTATTGTATCTTACTAGTTACTCAGCACTCCTGTACATCTTGACGCATATCCTATGAAACCCTAACCCGACGCAAGGGTTAGTCTTATAGTTCGACACTAATTACTAGTAGGACCAATTGGACGTGCGCGTTTGTCTCCCTCAATGAGCTTTTTACCTCTCTCCGTCAACACATTGGGCTATCTTTGGCGCACTCCCCCATCTCCCAACGTTCAATCGTCAATCACCTAACCAACCCCACAGAACGCCCTAAGTCGAACCCGATCTGATATCAGCGGCCCCTCCAATGAAAACGTTAGGTCGTGGAAATCAAGTACCGCAATTGCATCGCCTTCACCGCAGGGCTATTATCGCTGGACGTATATGAAAAGATCGGAAAAACTGGGGTTTGACAGGGAAATCGGGATCTTTGTTCGGACAAGTATGTTCGTCACTGTTGCGAGGCCTATGAGGGTGGTGGTGCGTAGGCCGTACTATGCATGTACTGTGCACACCACAGCATCTACGGCAAAAGGGGAACTTAACGGTCCAAAGGACATACCGAAAATGCGGTGTGCATCTGACCAAGCCATATTCTACGACTGCGGGAGGCCAGGGCAGGCCGACATACGTCATGGCGTCTTTCAAGCTTTTGCTTGGCTTTGAAGCAGGAACTAGAAACTCTTCTCTTTCGGTGGAGACACAGCAAAGGAAGAATAACTAATGGAGGAGGGCTGGCTTCCCGTCTGGTCATGGGATCGGGACCCTGTTTTTCCATATTCCCTCTTCACTATATTTTTAGCATGAGTAATCATGTCGGAGTCGCGGTAACAAACGCAACTAACTATCGGAGATCGATCATTCGGATGGTGGGCCTTTTTGACGTGATCACATACGGACGCAGAATGATCTGTTAGGCCGTGGGTCCTGCAGCATTCCTGTGACATCAGTAGGGATGACATCCATGAGCTCGACCGGTGCCGATAGACTAGCATGATAGTATCAGGGCTACAAGTACACATACAAGGCATTCCATATTTATCGTTCATCAAGATCTACACCCATAAAAATCCAGTTGGAGCCACGATGCTGTCATTCTCCGCCACAACCTTCAAACCCCTTCCTCCATCGACTCTCTCAAACACCTTTATACCACCCCCGTTCGCTCCACCCACAACAAGCCACTTATTGTCCGGGCCACCGAACAGCATCCCCCGAACATGGTCCAGTCCCGTCTTCACCTCCGCGACGAGCTCCAGCGAGTCGGGCTTCGAGATGGCGAATATCGAGATGGTGTCACCGCCAGGCGACGGGTCATTCCTGTTGGACAGGTACACGTACGGCGTCGGGAACGCCGCGTTCGTCGGTGGGATGAGTACCTCAGCCGCGAGCATCTCGTTCGGGACGGGCGGCGGGTTCGACATCGTAGGCACCGACGCGACCAAGGCGGGCTCCGCCGGGAGTCGCGGGAAGCGGTGCCTCGTGAGCCCGCTGGTCAGCTCCAAGAGAGTGTAGAGATCCCCATCTGTCGGTGATCCTGCTGCTTAGGCCCGACAATTATCCAAGAATGAAGACAACGCACCGTGGACGGCGACATGGCGGGGGCCTGCACCTGGTGCGTACGGTATACTACCCGTGTGCACCAATGAAGCGTCGTCCGCAATCTCGTAGCGGCGCACCAGATCGGCCCCGAGATCGGGTACGAGGACCTCCCCGTGTGGGTGGTAGAATATCTGGTGCGGGTGCGAGCTCTCCTGCCGCTCGGGGTTGGTGCTGGAGCCCTCTAGTTGAATTGTACTGGGGGCAGCGGCGAGGAGATAAGGCGGGCTCGCGGAGACGGGGAGCTTCGAGATCACACCTGAGGAGTACTGAAATCATAGTGATTGGCACGGGTTTCTCGGGGATTCTGGGGTTGTACACGTACGTTGGCGACGAATAGCTTGTCCTTTACGACAAGCAGGGAACATGGGTCTGCTCCTCCGCTCGGCCCCTCAGCGACTACCGTCCCCTTCCAATCTTGGTCATACTTCAAGACGGCAACTTTGCCATCGCTTTGCTCGAAGGCTGTGAAGATAACTGTGGGATCCTCTGGGTGAGGCGTGATCCACGACGGGTGGTGTCCAACCACAGTCGACGACACCAAAGTTATCTTGGCCGCTACAGGATCGAACGCGACGGTCGAAATATCGTTAGAGTACGACGATATCAAGATACGGTAAACCATGGCGACTTCAGAGGTGTAGCCTCGGATAGGTAATCGATTATCCGACCTTTAAGTAGTCGCCAGCGCCGATGATTCGCCGTTCCCGTTTGGTAATAGGAAGCATGAACGGCCGACTAAGGATTCAGAACGACGTGGTGTAACGAGAGAAACGAGTTTCCGCGACTACTGAGTGATTTTTTTTTTGGCGTCCAAGGCCGCGAGTAACTTGTCGAGAACAACAGAAGACTTTTGAGTTTCTATCCGCCGAAAATTCTCCATGCCGTCACGTGATATCTTCTTCCCTTTTCTCCCTACGACAGCCACGATCGTCTCGTCAAAACTCACGGAGATTAGGGTAATATCAAGAGGTGACGCGTACCTGGGTGGCGTTAGAGAAGCCCGACTATTCTCCTCGCATTCCTTGTATCGACCGGTAGTTCACAGCCGTTCACACAGTTTCGCATGTTCAAAGGAAAGCAAGGTGATGGTTGGGTAGTGAGTGACCATGGGATAGCCCTGCTGCTTGGTTACTACCACATCAGAAACGGAGGAAAGTTTCGCACTGGAGTTCAATGAGCAGCGTGACTTCGGCAGATCTCACTATAGACCTTTTGCAATAGAGTTGTAACGTGTACCGCGAGGAGGTTGTGAGGCGGTTTCACCGAAGATATATGATAGGACAGAGATTTCAGAAGAAATAGACGTGGAGCGCGTTTGAGAAATAGACATGGACAATTGAGGGGGGAAACGGTTACTGCCAGGTCATGATCCGAATGATTGCACTAAACACTGGATAGCTTGCAAAGGCGACAGGCCTGGACCCGGAAGGTGCTATCCAAGGTAGACATTGTGAAACATGAGTAACTTGGCTGTGGTGGAAACGAAACAGACGGTATTTGCGTATGTGGGGTAGCGGTGATTACATGTGCTGCTTCCTAAAATCGTGATTTCGACGTGATCGACGGATCGTGCAGAAAGAGATCATACTTCGAGTTTCCGAAACGTTCGACATTCTGATCATCATCATCACCACCACACAACCCCTTTCATCAACCTTCTGCCCGTGCGCACAACTTTCGCGCTGGTCACAGCGCCGCCCTCTGCGAACTCTGCACCAACATCTACAACCCCACTGGGGTGGCTGATCCTGAGCATGCCCTTGCTCTTCCCATCGACTGAACCCGAACGTGATCGCTGGATGATCTCCCAAGCTAGTGTCTTCTCGACATTAGAAGCGACCCCGAGACACAAACCAACTGTCATGGGCACAGCCTTATGAAGGACACCCATCGACAATGCATGGACGACGACATCCACTCCTTGAGAGACGTCCGCATCCGAATGGGGGGCACTGAGGAGACATATTTTCGGCTGAGCCTGGGCGGAAGGATCGAGCCCCATTTTGACGGCGGCAGCTTGGCGAATAGCCTCCAATGTTTCACCCACCACAGGGGACTGGCCCTGAAGATATTCTGCTAATGGGAGGAAGCCACTCAATTCCAAGTGGTCGACGAAAACGGTTGGATTTGTGGCATCGACACATGAGACTTTTACTGTTCGAAAGCCACCTGGTAATTGGATCTCTACGTCATCCACAGGCGAGCCTGTAGGAAGTAATTTCCCAGTCCGAGCCCCGCCTGGATTTACGAAATCAAGAATAATAGTTGATGCTTTTCCAGGTACGCCTGCCATGGTCGTTTCAGGAAGGTTCAGAGAGGCAGTGGGAGCGTCGGTGTCAGTGATAGGAAATGTCGTGTCGATGACTTTTTGTGTATTGGTATTGAACGAACGGATAGTGGCACGGGTCCCTGGTTTAGGTGTGCAGATCCCCTCGTCGACAGCAAACACACCAATCATGCTCGTCAGGTTTCCACAGTTGCCGGAATAGTCGATCCTGCTGTCACGAATCCCAACCTGCACAAACGTGTATTCGGCCTCGACCCCTTCTTCCTTCTGTGCGGCAGAGGGCGACCCCACTACGCATATCTTGGAAAGGCTTGAAATGCCTCCTCCCATCCCATTCAACTGCCGCCCATGCTCTGGATCTGGCGATCCCATTATCCCCAAGAAAATTCTGTCCCATTGAGCACGATCAACAGGGAGCACAGACCGGTTTAAAAAGATTCCTTTTGAGGTACCGCCGCGCAGAAACGTTGCGGGGATAGGATTTGGTGTATTATTCGTGCTCGACATGTATCTGCAGCTGAGGATGGTTCTGGTGCATCGTAAAGACGCTTTCCCAGTAAGATGTCTTGATAATAGAGAGAAAGAGCTCATGGGAATCCCAACAATACCGTGGAATGGACTACATACAACTACGGTATGCCGTCGGAAGCGGTGGCAAGGACGAGTCCACAGGGTCTAGATGCGGACAGCGTGGGATATTGA
The DNA here is from genome assembly GCA_013420905.1 of Collybia mongolica. Taxonomy (NCBI): domain Eukaryota; kingdom Fungi; phylum Basidiomycota; class Agaricomycetes; order Agaricales; family Clitocybaceae; genus Collybia; species Collybia mongolica. The sequence goes on from JAAXNY010000004.1 coordinate 4,444,339, forward strand.
TCCTTATCACATGACCACAGCTTTTAAGTTAATTTGATTTTTAAATTATGATCGCAACATTTTGACGAAACAAGTTGTATTCGTTTCACGACGCGCTGTTCCTTGAAAAATACAAGGGCTGCAAATTCCCGGTTTTTCAGAATACCTTACGATTTAGAAAAATACGCCACGTCCTCCTAGATCTCACCTATCTGTACGATACACTCGATTGCCATCACAAAGTGCCAGAATCAACACGAAGTCCAACGTCAACGAAATCACTTGTCTACCCCAACTGTCAATTCTCATCAAAAGGTCTACCTATATACGGTACTATCGACTGATTCTGGCTGACGTCTCGTGTGGAAGTCTAAAGAAGTCTTGTGGTCAGAGGGATTCTCTTTGGTCCCCTGTTTGAAGGGCTCACGGATTGCGTTCTGACAGTCACCAACCCCTCCTCGAACGCCACTCTTTTCGTTCAGGAGACCCCCACACGACGTATACAACGGAGGCTGAAGGCCGAATCTCGCGTACGTAGCCATAGTGTCGCCCCCGGTGCGTCCGCCCATCCCACGTTGAAAGTTCAATCTTACTGATTCGATTACCTCAAGTCACATCCATCCCGCTAACATAAGAATATGTCCAGCACAACGTCCACTGCGCCATCCTCGTCGCCATCTCATCACCCAGCACCAACCGGAAATGACGGACGCACGAACATCGTCGGCATTGTGCTCGGAATAGCAGGCCTCTTCATTGTGGGCATCATCATCTACACGACGTGGAGACTAAAACGTCGTCGCTCCGCCACCCCGGCAGACGACTCGTTCAGCGACGCCCAGAAATACGGCACCATCCTCGATCGCGAACACCCCGCTGCGCGCATCACGCCATTCGGGTCCCCAGAAGGCGAGACGCCACGGTTCAGTGCGTGCTTTGTTTCTCTTGTGATTCCGGCCCCCGCTCCAACACTGACTTCTCACTGTAGAACACACCCCTGGAGCAGACATGCGCATCGCGACGCGGCGGCCTGACGGGGCATGGCAGTTCTCGGACCCACGGACACCCTTCACACCAACAGGCGTCTCGGACCTCGACGCCCTCCCCTCCCCTTCCTCGTCCACCAGCATGCTTCCCCCCAGAGCCCACAAGAAAGAACGCGAGGCCAAGGCCTCACGGGACTTGCGCAAGGGATACGACCGCAACTACGATCCAGATGTCAACCCCCCACCCCCCGCTTATGGTTATGAATATGGTGGCTATATCAACCACGCGAAGATTTAGACCTAGGGTTTCGGTTTTCTTTATTTATTCTTCTACGTCGCGAAATATTTGGACTTACTATCGTATTGGACCTGTGCTGCGGACTTCACATTCCTTCGCTCGCACGCACAAGCTGCATTCCGGTCCTTACTGTTTACTACTTGCTTGGATTCTTAAATTACGACCACCTCATGCCAAAAGTTTTCCTTATTCACACATCGCATTTTTCGGCTTTCCGGACTCTAGGTTTTTGTATTCTACTCTCACTAGGCTAAATGATTTATCCTGTACTCGCTTACATCCTGCCATACTCACTCCACACCATACATACAGTTGATTCCTAATGGGTGATAAATGATCATTCAATTCTATGCTTCTATTCGCATCCATGGAATTGCATTCTCTTTACTCATCTACCCGTCCTTGCTGGGGTTGGAGAAGACAGCAAAATATATAGTTCATTACAGTATTGAAAATATGCAAAAGTAGACAGCAACAACAGCAAAACATAACCCTAACCTGCTCTAGAACAATCCTTCAAGGCTCTCGTCGTCTAGCTCCTTCAGTAAATCACGAGCCTCGCGCGCGGGACGGGCGATGATTGGTTTCTCATTGCCTACACTTTCCTGCACTTTTTGGGCCACACTCCGTAGCAAAGAGAGCTTTTGGAACAGATTTGGTTCGTCATTCAGCTCGCCTTCGTCTTCCGAGAGCACAGCTAGTATGACATGCGAAGATATTACCGATTGTGTCGTTCCGGCCACTAGATGTGATCTGCCGGTGGGTTAGAAGTTATCTTAACTATGAATGAACGAGAAGACCAGACGTACTCAACGATTGGCCGAAGGAGGTCTGGAACATCTGATAGTGACCTAACAAGTGACCCAATCGCTTGCGTGTAGTGCTCTAAAAGCTTGTTTAGTAATTTAGGCGCTTCTAACGAAATAACGATACGCACCACTATGGCTTTCTCGGAAGGCATCGGAGACTAGCTCGACGCAAGCTTCCCTTGCCTTTTCCCCGACATTTTGAGAGCCGCTTCGGACCACATTCGCAAGAGCGTTGATGAGGCTGCTTGCAATAGAGTCATCGTTGGATTTCGCGCCAGTGATCAATTCCGTGATAACAGGGTCCACCCTAGGCTGGTTGTGCATCAACACCCCAAGCGCTTGCGCAGCTTTGTTCCGTACGCCCACACTCGCCGGGTCACTTGCACTCTTTACGAACGTGCGCTGGAGTTGTGGGAAGAACGGCTTGACGAATGTCGGGATTCGCTCCAGCATCGAAGTCAATGCACTAAGGATAGCCGTTTTGACGCCAGGTGGATATGTTGTTGCTTGAGTTGCCACCCGGATGAGAGGTCCTGTGAATGGTACAACGAAAGGCTTGATCGCCGCCTCGTCTGTACGTTCCACGAGGTCTCCAATAGCATAGGCTGCTTGTTCCCTCTGTTCGTTGCTACCAGTGGTAAGACCAGCAATGATGATGGGGACGGTCGGTGCAACACCTTTTGGAAGGCTGAAGCCAGGTACGGTCTGTCCGGGGGCACCAGTTGATTCGATACTCCGGCGAAGGGGAACAACGAGGGGTTCTAGTTCGTCCTTTGGAATAGATTTCACGAAGACGTCTAATGCTTCCCATGCTGCTGTGTGAACCGCGACCTGTGAATCCTCAAGCGACGAGATGAGCTGACGAATCCAATCCACTCGATACAATGACAAGTCGAGCTCTGATTCGGCGCAGAAGATTGCAAACAGATTGCAGGCACTAACGCGGCGCCTAGGATTCTCATGCTTTGCCCTGTTTCAGTGTTTGAGTTGGGAGGAACGGCGCAGGACAAAACCCAATTACATACCATCCGATCAAAACCATCATGAGTGTGTTGAGCCCTTCAGCATCACTGATAGACGTGAAAAGTGCTCGGATTGCTTCGTCCACAGCCGTCGCCAACTCCTCCTCATTATCATCTTCAGACACTTTCACAACTGCATTGAGGATGACGGATAGCCGCCTGCTCAACGCATTTCCGGCAACAGTGACAAGGGATGCAAGCGCTCGCGCATTGAAGACCGTCATAGGATATGCCGTTAAGGTTGGTATAAGGACGGGGAACACAGTTGATGCTCGGACCTAATTACAATGTCAGGGTACTCAACCTTCCACATTGAGGACACGTACATTCATAACTTCACGAAGAGCTTGCAGAGCAGTACCCGATCCTTTTCCAGGTTGTCGAAGCGCCTCGAGTAGGGTAGGTATTGTCTCGTCGATAGCTTTCACACCTAGATGGTCTTGAAGGATATCGAAGGATTTGGCGGCGGCAGTGCGAACATTCGCTTCATCATCTACCAAAGAGACGCGGACCATTGATATGATATCGTCCTCGTGACCTTCTCGTTGTCCATCTGTACTACTTTCCCTAAAGGTCACATACGATTAAACCCCTGAAAGTGCCCATTAATACTGAGATTTACTTACATTATCACACTCAGCGTCAGACAAACGCCCTCCCTTGTTCGAGCGTCCAGCGATGTCGACTTCGCTTTCAGGATAGGCATGATCTCCCCCAAAATCTTTTCTCCAAACTTGCGGCACAGTTCGGTCATAGTTCGTCCAGCAGTCTAGATCAACTGTCAATGCTTCAAAAAGTGAAGTCCAGATAGAAATCCACTTCTTGTTGTTCGAACTCGTCCCCAGAAATGAGAACGATGATTTGGTCGATGAGCTCCGGCAATATTTCGCGCACTATATGGGAGCATCAATCTTTAGACGATTAGAAATAGACATGACGCACCTGTACGGGGGGTATTATGCACAAGGGCCTTCCAAATCTGGATCGACGACTGGCGGACGATCACAACTCCGTCTTGTCGAACAAGATATAAAGCTGCAAGAATACGGTTCCTACGTTCCGTGCCAAGTACCTCAACGAGGGCACGGCGGGATGATTCAGCTGTTGTAGCTTCCGCTGCCACTTCCTCCTCTTCTAAATCTGAAGCTTTCCCTGAAATACCAGATACTTTGAATAGGAGTTCACCGACAAGAGTAATAGAAGCGTGCTGGGAGGGAAACCATGATGTTAGAGAATGTTTACCAAAATTTGAACTACTTACTCGAATACGCCAACCAGAATCGAACATTCCTTGCTCCAGTTCAGGCAAAAGTAGGTCGATGGCCTTATTAGAATAGTTGGTAACAACCATTCGCCCTGCTCTCATTGCGGCCTCCCGTACATATTCTTCGGTGTCGGACAATCCACCCAGAATCGGGGCAATAATTTTGGGTAGATGAGGTTGGAAGCGTGTTCCAAATGTAGCAGGAAGGTATACGAGCAGTGACATAAACCCTTCGCGAACGGTGGCACGTGGAGACTGGGCATTGGTGATGATATCAGGAAGGAGACCTTCGAGTCTTTCCATACCTAGACCGGATAGAACCTCACTCAGGCCTTGTGCCGCACCTTGCCGATCGACACCCGAAGTATCCGTCTTCAAAGTGCGGAGGAGCCCTGGAACGAGGTCAGGGAAATGAATTTCACCCAAACGTTCAACCAACGTTCCTAAGGCTTTAGCAGCAGTGGCCCGTGCCTCAGGGACAGGGTCGACCAAGACTTGGTGAACAAGAGGAAGGAGTTCCGACAAGTAAGGAACGAAATCTTTCGAGTCGGTTAGTGATGCAAGATTCCCAACAATTTGGGCGGCTTTCTTTTTGGTTTCCGCTCCTCGTTCTCGCAAGCCTCGTTCCAGAATAGGTACAACCTTTGAATAATCGTGAGCGACTGAAAGAGACAAGTGAGAAAAAGGAGCTTACCAATGCCAGCGATGAATGGTCGATATAGTGCATAAATGACGTCTTCAGCAAAGATGCAAGGGCATTGGGCGTCTTCGTTGGATCTACTAGTGCTTTCAAAAGCACGGGCACCAGAGACTGGATCTCTGGGTTACTGATTACTTCTCCAAACTGTTTCAAACTCTTATTCGCAGCCGTCCTGACTTGGGCGTGAGAGTCCGTGAGGACGCCTGTAAGGCGAGGGATGACAATGGGCAATGAGAGGGAGAGTTGTCGAGGTGAACAGTATGCCATCATTCCAAGAAGTTCAATGGAGCCTTTCTTGGTTCGCCATTGTTTCTCATCAAGTCCAGAGAGCAAAGATGGTAGGATGAGTTTAACCCCATATCCAGACATGTTCCCCATGATGATGCGGGCAGCATCCTGAGTGGCTTCTCGAACGTCTGCGGTTGCATCACCGAAGGAAGAAAGAAGGAGCGGTAGGGCATACGTGATATATGGTTCGAAGAGCCGGCCTAAGGCGTTAGACAAAGTTTCGAACGCGAACATGACACCCTGACGTGGCTCATATCGTTTTTTGTCTTCTGTCGCGCCACGCAACCGGGCGATAATATTAAACTCTTTGACCCCCCCAATACCAGTGCCCTTGATGACACCAGCCAGACCGTAAGCCGCACCACGTCGAGTGGCATACTTCGGAGAGTTCAGAAGATCATCCATGAGACTGTCAACCAAGGCTGGTAACCTTGGTCGCATCAACTTCACCAGTGGCGAAAGACAATCCGAGACAGCGATCTGAACTTGTTCAGCCGGCGTTCTAAGGGCCTCGACGAGCCGGTCTACAATGCCAGGTATCCGTGAATCTGTTGAATCCAAGTGTCGAGCAACACGGCCGAAAAGAATCACAACGGCTTCCTTGATGTGGTCATCAGTTTCCGTTGCAGAGGCCTTTCGACCCAGATGCTCCTCGAATATTGAGATCAATTCAGCCAATCTGGTGGCACCATGGAGGTCAACGACTGAAGTGCCCGCGTTGAGCATCCCACGACGAACATCCGAGGTTCGGTCGCCAAGTGCTCCGTCTTGGATCAAGAATTTGAAGAACGGCTCGACCTCATTCGGTGAGAAATAGGGCGCCATTAGTTCAAAGGCACGAGCAGTCGCCAACCGAGTAGCCCAAGGGTCTGATCTGTCAAGACTATTAGAAACAACCATGCCCTGTCAAACCAGGGTGAGCGTTGCAATAATCTCGTTGAAGAAGTGCGTACATATTCGTCAAACTCAGGGGCTAATATCTTCGCCTATGGAACGAGATTATCTCAGTTGTTTTTGGCGATAGCCATGTTCACTGACCTTCTCCCTGTAGTAGTCCTGCAACGTAATGACTGCGCCCTGGATGGTCTGAGGCCAGTGTTCAACAGCCTCTGCAATAGCAGCAGCAGCGCTTGAGCGAACATATGCATTATCATGTCCTATATAAAGTGAGAAGATGGTTGAGCTCAAATTATCGTTAATTACCAAGATAATCCAGCAGTTGGCCCAGGTATGACTCTGGAACATCTAAACCGTTATCGTCCCATAGATGTCGCGCCAGCCTGGCATTTTGCTCGTCATCGTCATGGCATGCTATTAATAGCTCTGTTGACCAGTCTAGGTCCGTCAAATCAAATGGCTGTCGACGAATTCAGAATAAAACACACCTCGTTACAATGAAGGACTTACCTGGAGCGCTTGAAGGCAGGAGTTCCTAACATACACTTCTTGCGTGAGGGTACCACGGAGCAGGACCGCTAGTTCGTCTGCCGAAGCAGTTACTTGGATGGCTTCACCTAGATCAATGAGCGCAGATGATGCCTCCTTGCTAAGTTTGGGTTGTTGTCGGATTATGTGGAGGAGATGTTTCATGGCTGAGGCGCGGGGGAAGGCACTGTTTGAGACTAGCAACTTATTTAACGAAAAACGAGTGGCCGAGTACGATGGAACTCACATTCTCCGCAGTGGAACTTGATTATTCCGAGCGCGAGTGCTACCTGTTCTAAAGCTTCGTCCTCTTCTTCTACTGCAATGCCTCCCTGTAGCATAACTTGACCAAGTAATGGATATGCGTACGAAAAGGTTGCGGCATCAAATGGTGCTTGTTCTGATAGCGTTCTCAAGCGGTAGAGGACACGGACGGCAAGGACTATTGAATGCAAAGATCGTAAATTTGTGCATAAAAATAGAAAGGATAGAAACTCACGGTTCAGAGGCTCCGCCTGCAGTTCTTCCGGTACTGCATCCACCTTCAAACTACGCAGAGTGGCAACCCCAACCCAGCTCCGGAGAGTATCCAAACGTTCAGAGCTACATTTCGCTAATTCCTTTTCGACCTTGTATGAGCCAGAGTGGGGTGTGGCAGCGAAAACTATACTTACCAAATATGTATCGAAAGCGCTTCTGCCAACCAATATCGAGCCCCGACCTAGAGCTCCGTCCAAAAGCAGCGTAGCGACCGATGTGATATAAGACCGGAACTGATCCGCGCCTGACGCGACAAGGCTCCGCACAAACTCGAGTCCACGTTGAAGATTCGCCCTTACCCCGACAACGTGTTGGCGGATCTTCGCCTCTTTTTCGAGTTGTGCGTTTACTAGCGCCTGTTGCTGCTTGTTCAAAGTAACGGTGGCGGCTTTCTTGTTGGCCAGGGACTTCCTGATTTCCTCCTCCCATTTCGATATTTCGTAGTCCTTGCCTTTTGTAGTCCTCGCCTCGCCCTTCGCAGAGGATAGAACTATACATTCAGCATTAACTTTGATAACCATAGAACAAAAGTAATAGATCAACCATCGGTATATGTGGTCCCTTCAGGCGTTAACCAGACTCCGAAATCAGATTCTGTCAAAGCGTTGACGATGTCCGGATTGATGTCGGTCCGTAGTTGTTCTACAATCCGGGGAAGAACCGTTTCGGGCGAGACGAATGCTAGTGTGCTGACTGCGCTATAACTAGCATCCGCGAAGCCATACTGGACATATTTCATCAACCAAGGATAAAGTATGAAAGAACAGTCGGCTGACCTTGGAATCTACAGCTGATGCTTCCAGTACCAGCTTGAAGATCCTATCGAGGTTTCTATTTATTAAATCTCGTGGGTCGGCGTGGGCTCTTTGACACAGATCGATCCAAGTCTGTCGTGAATTTCCACCTATAACGGAATGTGTCAGAACCCGAAAAATAAGGGCCTGATGACGTACAGATCAAGTGATGATGTCCTAGTATTATTAGCTCTACAAGTGCCTCTTCTCGAACGCCGAGCTCGAGAGCATCGTCAAAAGAGACTACACTGGAAAGAAGGGTGGATAACCTAGAGTGTTTGCTCCATGGCTTAGGTGCGTCGTCGGTAAGGCCAGCTGTTCCCGTTTTTGTAGAGGGAATTCCGCGCGAAATAAAAGTAGTAAGTGCGTCACGGATCACACGATTAGTGAGTTGGGGTAGGCGGCGGGTGTTGGCTACGATGGTAGTGTGGACGTCTCGGCGAATGGCCGGAGATGAGCTCTCGAGAGCTAAATGCACGAATGCGAGGCCGAGTTGTGACCTTCAAGCGGGTTTGTTAGAAGTGACGGTCTCTAGCTAATAAGACGCGTACCGAAAGGGCTCGCTTTTGGAGAAGTCGTCTTCGAAGAACGTCAAGGCAGCGTCACAGGCCCGCAGAAGCCACTTCTCGTCTTCGTTTTCGGTAACTTTTTGGTAAACCTTGTCCCACAAAAGGAAAGATGGTTTGACGGTACTCGCTGTTATTGAAGTGATCGCCGCGTTGCGTGAAATTACGCCATCTATTATCAGGTTTGAACGACTTTAAGTCACCAAATTTTTTGAATGATAACACACCAAATCCTCTGGTTCGAGCGAGGGGCCCAAGAAGAACGGAGATTGCGATGTAACCTTCGAGTGGACCGGCGCTGGAGTTCAAAGGATTGGTCGCGACAGACTTGAGGTTGTTTTCGAATGATGTAATGAGGGATTTTGCAAAGTCATGCCCCTTACCCATACCGAAGTCTACAGCTCCCTCAGAAAATACCATTCCTGCTAGGGTACAAAAGGCTCGTTTTACACCGGGCTTGGTGCTATTCATTTCTTTCGCGATCAGCGCCACTGCCTCCTGTGGTATTGGCGTGTCCGTCTTAAGGAGACAAACCAAGTGCCGTGGTAGTGCAGTGGCAAGAACCGCAGTGGCACCTTCGTGTGCTTCCTTGCTCAACAGGGGGGGTGTCGACTGGATGATCGCCGTTGAAACGGTTGGCGATGGGGAAAAGTGTGCGAGCATTGAGTACAAAGCAACCCGATGGTCAGGTCCTGCCGATTTTCCAGTCTTAGGCAAGACGAGGAGCTCTGTTACGGCAATCGATAATAAATTGTCTGCGTTGGACACTCGGTCTGAGGAAGCGAGAGCCTGGAAAAGTTGAACCGAGTTGGTACGGACGAGCGGATTGGTTGATTTCGCGCTGTTGACACATTGTATAACAACCCGACGGAACGTGTCATCGCCCAGAGGCTGGCTATAAGCACGAACGAGTTCCTTGATGGCTGGTTTTGATACTCAGCTAATGTCGTTTATATTGGTACACATTCACTTACCCGGAAGAGCAACTTCGGGTGATCGTAGTAATGCCTTTTCGAGTGTTGGGAGTAATTGTTGGGTGAAGTCGTCTTCGGTAATAAATGTGCTAATAAAGTCATTTAAGCTAGCCTAGAAAATTGAAGTTCGCATTATGGTATTAAGAAGATTATATGACGGATTACCAGAACATGAGTTGGAACTGCGGTCCTGGACATCAGAACATCCGAAACATAAGTGTTGATGATGTTGGTCTGGAGTTCAATTTAGTCGTAGGGAAGAGAAAATAAAATGAAGAAAGTTACCTTAAGATCCTGGTCGAGACGTGTCGAAGGTTTCGTGTCAACATTTACCAAACGTATCAAAACGCTAACGGCCACCCCAAGCAAGGGTAGCAATCGAAGGGGAGATTGCCCTGACTTTGGGAGTGTTAACAAGGCACTGATAACATCGGGTAATCTGTCGCCCGCCTGTTCGCTGATCAGCCTAAGTAGCCTCCGTATCGTATGGTACATACGGAACGCAAAGCCCGTCTGACACGAATGAGCGTCCCTTGTTTTAGCGACGATTTTGCGGCCGTCGAACCGTTCAACATGTCAAGTAGAATTGCCATTGTACCAACGAGGACACGCCATGTGCGTGTCGTATGGAATTCAGAGTTACTTTTGATACCGATCGTGTATATTCCACATGACCAGCTCAAGAGCACAAAGAGGTCCGAGGACGCGTAGGAACTAAGCGAACCACAAGATATTAGCGAATCTAGAGAACCGTACAGACCATGAACAGTCAACTGACCTTGGAGACCCACGTTTTGATAATCGGTCAACCTCATTCGATAGCCATGCAATGATCTGTTCTGCCACCCCAAGCTTACTTTCGTCCTCTGGGCCTTGGGGCGTTCCGCGAAGTTCGTCACGCCTGACAAGCTCCATTCCAACAGCTTCCACTGCCTCCCTCGATACCGTGTCAGAATATCGTGGGTATGTCAGAGTAAGTAACTTGAATATATCCATGATTTGAGATAGGTTCAAATCTATCCCAAAAAAAGCGTGAATGGATCTGTAGAAAAAACATGAAGGTGCATACGTACCTCCATGCTTTGCGAGTGACAATAGTTCGTCCTGCAAGAATTGGATTCGAACCTTCGTTTTGTTACCCAAAAGCTCGTTCTGGGCATATTTCATTGATCTCTCCCAATCAACAAGAACCCGATCTCTTTGCCAGGCTTGACGATCTCCCGTGGATTCTACATCGCCCGAAGTACTTGCTGAAGATAACCATGATTGAATCTCAGACTTGCTCATGGCACTGACGGCCGTCTCCTTGGACTTGAGCTTCGCAAAGGTGGCCTTTCTAGACAGTTTGGCAGAAGAGAGAAAAGAAAGGGAACTTTTTGGAAACTTTGCAAGAAAGTACAGGTCTAAATAAGAACTTTCAAATGGATAATAATTCGGTTCTGACCGTGAGAAAATCGTGGACTGACTCGTGAAGAGGTGATCAGTAATTTCTTCGAGGCTCGCGCTCCCGCTACATTCCAGGCCACTTTTTATTTTACCCAAAATGGACCCATTCGAAGTAAGGATGCAATTCCTTAATTTATTGAGGAGGCTAAACGCGTCAGTAAACAGTTCAAACTGGGAAAAGCCTGCTAAAGCGGAATTAGTGCAGATCACAGCATTCCATCCAAAAGGTCGTTGGTTTCGCTGTAAAATACTTTCCTCCGTGTGGTGAGGATCTTTGGGACTGCATCGTCGAGGAATGTCAGAAGGTACGCGGCTTTCTTTACTTCACTGGTAGGCCAACCAGCTGAGAATACCCTAGGGCTCAATTAATTCTCGCATCAACATCCTATATTTCCTGGATTCTCTGTGTGAAACTTGCCTCTTGGTGAGGTCCAAATCCAGCGCAGCCGGCCAGGACCCTGGCGCAAACCACTTATACGTCCCCCTTGTCACCCGAGATCTCGGAAAGATTGTTGAAAATGTTGTGCCCAAAGGCCGGCAAGGTCTTCCAAACTTAATCAGCACAAAGCAGGTGAGACTTGATCAAGATTTATCGTCACCGATGCCCACATAACATTCGACTAGATATTGGAGAGCTGGAGGAGCAAGCGCGTGATTGACCCTCAAAAGGTTGAAGATGTCCTATCATCGTTGAACACACGAGACGCGTCGCTCGATTCTTCCGCCGGCTCGTTGTCATCTCATCACAATTTGTCACTACCTCGAAACGAGGTCTTCAAACGCATCGAGGAAGATCGGGAACGTCACAAGCGTCTGCGCGAACGACGCTGGGTGCAGCCCGTCACACACAATTCTCATCTGCCTCAACTTGTGTCGTTTCTGCCATTGACAAGCAGAGGAGATGGTGAGGAGGAGTTGACCATCGACATAGAGTTTGAGAATGAATGGGAGACGACAAGTGATTGGAATGAGGATGACGAGGAAGCTGCTGTGGAGGAGTCTGACCTTTGTTTCCCACCAGAGGGCGAAGAGCCAATGGATCTATCATGATACTCGTTAGGGGGTCTGTTTTATTTGTCATAATTTATTTGCTTTTCAGTGTTCGTAGGTACGATGCAATAAATCATGCCAGAGAGATGATAGAAGTCTATGCACAAGGCGAAGGAATTTCTATTCTATATCCTATTCTTCTCGTCGACGTTTGATCTTGCCCTTCCCGTCACTATGTTCTCGTTAAAGGTTGAAATGTCTTGAATATAGCAGGAGACTCACGCAAATCCACGATCCTTTCTTTTCCGACTATCTTTTTTGATCACGTTACGCTGAAGCTTCCGCTTGGCGGCCGCCTCGGGGTTTGTCGTAACTTGCAGAACCTTGGCTGCCTTCCGCTCCCTCCTCACACCAAGTACGCCTTGGCGAATCTGATTGTAAGCTGCAGAGAACTTTGTCGTGCCGACTTTGTTCTGTACTAGATCTTGGAGCTCAGTCACTAAGGTTTTGAGTTCCTCTATTTGGTGATCAGTGTTAATACGCAAAAGGAAAGGAAGTGCGCTAACCCATCTGCGAATCCCGAATTGTGTCGTCTTCGATCAACCGGTAGACGGGTGTCAGAATATGAACGAGGAATTTTTCGACCCTTTCAGCTGCCATATATGATGTCATCGCTGCAAACCAACGAAGCGCTGATAAAGGTTGCTGAGTCCAGTTAGGCTAACAGAATATGAGTCAGACTAATATATGGTAGTAGAAGGAGGAATGACATACGGTACTGAAAGTCCTGTTTCTGCGCGCGATATGCGCAGATTTAATCTGGTAGGATAATTTGGAAAAGAGCCATGGTAGTGGATTGAGTTGCTTCTGTTCTTTTTCCACGTCCTCGTTAGCATCATCATCGAAGGTTACGCCTGCTTTACCATCCGTAGGGCCATCTGGATTAGGGATCGCGTCGAAGCACTTGCCGATATAAAACAGATTCTTGACAACCTGCAGGCCGAGGGCATCATCCAGATGTTCACTCTTCAGCTGGAGGCATAATTTTTTGGCAACATCCTGCATGCCAGCTTTAGAGAGTGGGTTGTCATCAGGGAGATCGAGAGCTGGGGCAGTTACTGGGACAGCAGTAAAGAGGAGACCAAGGAGCCTGCATGAGGCAGTGCGAACCCATGCATGAGGGAATAACATATGCGAAACGACCAAATTCCATGCCACTCTTTCTCCATGGTTTGCGAAATCCGGAAAGATACGGAGGGTCTTTGAGAGAACGGTGAGGGCATAGTAGGGAACCTGCCACTCCAAATCCACCTCCATCAAGACTTCATCCGAGTTGTCCTTTTCAACTATCGCCAATGTCTGCGCACTGCGTTCAAGGGACGCCTTGAGATCTTCTAGGATAGCCGAGATGTAGGGAAGCGAGTCGGCTTGTAAGACGTCGACGATGAAGCCGTATACCTGGGATGAGACACGAGCCAGCTGTGGTTGGGAATGCTGAGATGCCCAAGAGTGCAAGTGGGAAAGAATAACTCTGCGACGTTCGTCATCGAGCCGCCTGAAGAGATTCTTGATGAGTAGGGAAGCCATCTCCCTGCACTTCGCCGAGTCGTCGTTAGCGATCACCATCACGAGGGCAACGAAGAGAAGGTCCGCATATTCGCGGACGAGATTAACATCAAACTTCAGCACAATGGCACCCAGCAGTTCCATAACCGATTTCCGTCCACTCTCATGAACGTACGACAGGTTCTTGGCGAGGAATGCCATTTGATTGCGGAGACGCCCTTTGCCTTGTGGGTAGTCAAGTAGGAATTGCAAAAGAACCCCGCGACAAAGCTCTTGCACCTGTGGTGATTGACTTGTCACCATAACCTCGGAGACTTTATCCATGACGTCATAGATCTCGGGAACGACGAATTTGCGGGCAACGATGGCGCGAAGCATGGTGAACACGGAAGCTTGTCGCGAAGGTTCTTCGAGATCGGGAGAAAGCAAGTGAAGCAGGTAGATAAGGTCTTTCTCCTTTACCTGAACAGCTGGCCCATCTCGAAGGATGTTCGCTAGAGTTTTGAAAGCTGTTTGGACGACCTCAGATTCGGTATTGCCGGCTTGTTTTATGATGTCGAGAATTTGTTGAACGAAGACAGGAAGTGACTTAGCTAGGGATTTTACTGGGCATTTGGTAATTCCCGCAGCACTCTTTAATCCCAGAAGCAATACAGGAGCGCTCGTGGAATACAATGTGTTGCCTACGACAACAACCATTGAATCTAGGCGTGCCATGACATTGGGATCGTGGAAATCGAATCGGTTACGACGTAGCGCCGTATTGAATAAATCCAATCCGAACGCGACGAATCTAGGAATGATGTAAGTAGGCTGATTGAAAGTAATTAGGGATGGATTACCTGAACGAGTTGTTTGCATAGTGATCTGTCTCTGTGAAAGTTTGCCGTTTCACTTGTACGATAGCGTCACCTTTGGCGTTGGGCTTCCGTCGGACAGGAGCCTGCTTGAGGAAACGAGCATTCTGGCTGATCAAAGTGTTGCAAAGCACGAGCAACTCGGTTGGGACAAGATGTTTGTTGCTATTCAGCCCACCCGATATTCGCTTCAGCACCTCCTCAACAAGATTCATGACCTTGATTGACTCCGTCTCCTGCATGATGGAGCGCAAGGGGACGAGAAGACTGCTGATCTTGGGCGGGGTGATGTATTTCGCCACGATCGCGAAAGAATCAAGCCCTTTGGAAGACGATGAACGAACCTCTCGCATCTTCGTTTTGAATTCCTCCGCCTGGACGTCTTTTCCGGATTCTCCGAAGATCACCTCCGCGGAAACATGGGAGACATCATTAACACAGTCATCAAGTGTTCCAAATGCTTCAGCGTGGTCGCCAGTGGTGACGTAGACAAGCAATGCATGGGTAACATAAGCTAACACATGCAGCTGAGGCCCTCTCAGCAGGGCACCTCGAAGTTCTCGAAGAATGAGGGGAAGATACGTTGGTCCCAGTGAGACGGCTATACGGTTAAGCGCGTCTCGAGCTAGGTCTCGAGTCTCCTGAGACTTGCTGCGAAGTATTTGACTAAGCACAGTCAGGAGTCGGGTGATTTGAGCTTCCCGAGTAGCGGCAGGTAGATGTTTGGCGACGGTGACGATACCGATAGAAATGGGAATTCGTGTATTATCGTCGGTAGTTGCGTCATGCTTTTCAAGGTGGTTGAGCAGGTTTGGCAAAAGTCGGATGTTGACAGCGTCCGCGATCCTGGCCGTCTGATTGGCAGGTCGAGGTTTCGATAAAGGAATGGGAGCTGATGGTTCTTGGTTTTCAGTCAAGTCAAGATCATCGCCATCTTCACCGTCGACATCCTCCTTATCCTCGCTTACGGTGTCAATTTCTGGCACAACTTCCTCCATTGGAAAATGGAAACTATCCAACAACGCCACTAACGTGCGGACATAGACTCGCTCCGATTCGTCTTTGGCCCTCGACAACTTGAGATATTTTTGCACCAAAGCATAGTACGCTCCCCACGCGAGGTGCTTCGCCATTCGTCCAGTAGTCAATATGGCATCATTTACGAGGTGATGATCGACAGATGACGAGGAAATAATGTAGTTGCCAACCAACGGAACGAATATGTCAGCCAGAGTGTTGCTGCGAAGGTGTCCTTCGTCACAGTGGTCTGCCAAACGACGCAGAGCGCGCGATCGTCTGTGAACCTGGATGTGAAGAACATTGTTGAAGAAATTCGCCTCTTCGTCACCATCGGCGAGCAAGATCTTCATTTCCTTTAAGGAACCGATATGCTCGCATTTGCCGACTGCATATGCGACCACGCCGAGCACTTCGGCACGGACCATTTCGTTTTTAGACCGCAACCCATTCTTGACCCCGGGGAGTAATACTCGCAAAAACGTTGCTTCGTATTCTGAAACAGGGTGGGTAGAAACCACGTCAATGAAATACTTCATCGAATACGATGCGTTGTTACGAACAGCCAGCTCGGCAGGGTCCTGGATAAAGTGCAAGGAATTGTATAGTAGTGGTAACCAATCCGCCGCTGAGAGCGTCTTAAAGGAGGTCTCATTCAATGTTGCAAACGCAGAGAGCCGCGTGTCGAAATCAGGCTCATCCATTCGTTTCGTGGAATAAGCGTTGAGAGATTCCAACAGATCAACCAAATTTTGAAGTGGGGTGTGGATGGTGGCCAATTTCTGAAATACAAAGATAAGGCCAAGGCGGGCAGGACGGGATCGGAGAGATTGAAACAGCTGAGAGAGTAGCCCATATGTTGTCTGATATACATCCGAACGGGGGTCCGTCAAATCTGGGATAAGAGACAAAAGGTTTCCGATAATCTTCAATAGATCAACCTTAACCTTCTCCGGAACGAGCTTAGCAGGCCTCTTGAGAAGGGGTGCAAATAATCTAAGCAATGTCGAAGCTTGTGTCGCATCTGTGGAATATTGTGCGATCTCAGAAAGGATGTTGATTTGTCGTTGACCCAGCGGCGTCGCAACGGCTGATACCCCCTTCGTTCTCTCAACCAATGTTGATAGGCTCGAAAGAAGAAGCGAAACATGTGGCTTGACGACGGTCTCACGAACGTCTTCGTTGACGGTAGAGTGCGCCAACAGGCGATCGACAATGTCGAAAATCCGGGAAATTACGGCAGGTTTGACGCTTGGAGCCACAAGACAGTCATAAACCTTGGGCAAGACTTGCGGATCGAAGTCTACCAAGAATTTGGCATAAAAATCCTCCGCGCTCCATGCGTAGAAAAGCTCCAACAGAGCGGACGGCGCTTGAGTATTCTCCTTGTCGAGCGAAGAAAGACGGGGGGATATGAAAGAGGCAAACGACGGGGGTATGTAGGGCGTATAATCAAATGAGATCGGACAGCGGAAAAAGTCTGCATATCTCTTCAGACCCAATTGTCGAATAGATCTGATTATTTTCGACGATGACACAGACTCGTCCGTATCTTCTGCCTCACCCGCCTCAGCAACTTCGCCACCTTCTACGACATCCTCTTCCCCATGTCCTAAGTTTTCGACCCGCTTTTGAGCATTACTAATCAAATCGATCGTGGTCCCAAGTAACGATGGCCAATACCGCACCAGTCTCGGACCAATGTTCTTCAGTACATCACCAAGTAGTGTCAAAAATCCTGTTTGCTGCTTGTCCGATACATCTAATTCGATAGGGAGAATGGTGAAAATTTGGCCTTGGCGTAACGCAGAGCTCGAGTTGAGCGGACGTAGCATCAAGTCCACCAGTAATCCAAGCTCCTCATCTGTGCAACCCGCGAGCGCACCCAGGACTGCTGCTCGACGATCAGCGCCACGGGTCCGTCCTCGCTTCTCCAGCATCATGCCAAACAGCAACCGAATGATCACATCAACTACTTCTTCCCGATCCTGGGGTTCCAACTTCGCTAAATCCAGGGAAGTGAGCTCATCCCGCCATCGCGTGTCGTCCAAAAGAATGCGAAGCTTATCCTCATGAGGTGTAAGGCGAGGGGACTTGTAAGTGAAGAGGCAGGAAAGTGATATTGTCTGCAAAGCCCGGTCGGGGTGAGAGAGAAGGGATATGTAGAGTGTACGCAATAAATCGGTAGAGTACAGTGCCTTCGGGTTGCTGAATTTCACAAACAAGCCGAGCCAGGCACTCAACTTCTGCTTCGGCATCTTCGAAGAAGAGTTGGGTCCAGCCAAAGAAAGGAAGTGTGGAACAAGTTCACGATTGTGTTTCTCTGCGAGAGATGGGCATTCACCGAACGTCGATAGGAGTTGATACTCGTAAGAACGCAGATCGAGTCGTTCTCTGGAACTCTGGGCCTGATTTGGGTATCTTCGTTAAAATAAAATAAAATAGGAGAAGATATCGAGATCCCACCTTGACGAGTTCAGTCTGACCAAGCCCATCGTCGACCCACTTGATAATGACGCTTCGGAATTTATGAGCAGTTGGGTCTCTCCATGAACGTTCCTCTTCCCATGGGTCATTTGTGTCCTCCTCAAGCCCTTGTCCATTCTCCATCCAAGACGGTGTCCTATCCTGTCCCTGTCCTCCTTCCAGGTTCTGTAACTCTCGAAACAACAACTCCCACACGATATCCCCAAACCTTTGCGAAAGCGATGACAAAGCCCCAGCCGCTGGTGACCATAGTGGTCGAAGGTTGACTTTCAACTGGGCTACATGGCAAATATATGAATAACTGGATTGATGACTTTCGCTCACGACTCACCAATTAACCACCGTGCACATATATCCGCACCCGTCTCATCCCCGTCGCGCAGTGCCTGTCCCACCCTCCCAATACGCAAGACACGCTCGCGGACACCCTGCACGTCGAGCGAGACCTCTTCTCCCTGCAAACACCGCTTCAAGACTTCGTGCGATCCAACAGGTGAATCTATCAGCGTCGATTCCAAGAGGCGTAGTCCATTCAACCGCAGAGGACGAGAATGGGATAAGAGAGACCTTTGAAGAGATGGATATATTTCATTGAGAGGTATTCCCGCTGCTTTCGATGGGCTGAATAGTGGGGGAAAATGAGGAAAGTCACAGCAAGGTTGAGATAAGACGGACTTTGCTTTGGATACCGCGTGCAAGCCTGCCAGAACGTTTGCTGACCATGTCCACCTCTCCAAACAAGCCCTTGTCCATGATACCAAATCACTTAGACTGCTCCATTCGGAGATTTCCCGCTTCGCCAACGCCTCTAGACAAACGCCAAGCACCCATGCCGAGTTTGTAACAGATTCCTGGAATTCCTTTTCCACATCCCCTGATGTTGCGATCATGCTGTTTATGATATCGACAAGCAACGGCGATACGGCAGATGAGAACATATTCGAAAGTGTTAGTATATCGTTCAGTTCCGCCGCCTAAAAGATCATTCAGACTTCTGCATTGATGGTAGGGGTGAGAACAAACCGCGTCTTCTCCAGTATCTTTACTCCATGTTTTTAGCCTTCCCAACGCCCATTTCTCTATCCTTCCCCGCCAAACAAGGTCTGTTTCTCCAGTGGTCAATTTCTTTGCTCTCATTAACGATGCAAGGAACCTCAACACAGCTCTAGGCTCTTCCTCTAACGCATTCGGGGATACGGTCGACTTCAGTATAAGTGGTAGCGCGACAAGTTTCCAACCTCCCCACCCCAGGTCTGCTAGGCACCCGTTTAGTTTCAGGGTAAATCGCAGCGACTCTGGGGATGCCCATGCACGCTGCAAGAGCTTAAGTCCTGGACCAAGCCAGAGGGGCATTTCTCCTGCCATGAGAATAGCTGTTGAGAACTTCAGCAGTGCAGTGTCTAACTCTGGGACAATTGGGATTGTAAGTGCTTCAGTGAGTAGCAGTTGGAGTTGTGGTTCTATCAGGAACGATAAGTTGGAACAACAGTAAGAACTGGGAAGGCTACGAACGCGTCATGCGTGACCCCTGCCGAACGGCAACAGGCACTGAAATTATTTCAAGCATCCGCCGCAGGCTCTCCATGTTATTGACCTTCAAGGCCTCGGTAAATTGGCGGACCAAAATATCCGCGAGAGGAGAAAATTGCTCCGCGTTCTTGACATGGTGGATTAACGACGTTAGCACTCGGCGAATGAGTGTATACGTCGGCTCGGGGGTATTACCCGCCAGGTGTGCAGCTAGCAATGGTAGCACAATTGACGAGGTCGCAGTGTGTAGTGTTTGTGAGACGGACTGTAGAACCATACATCAGTAACGAACATGTGTAGCTCGACGAAACGTACTTTGCATGCAAATACGATTACCCAAGCCGATGCATCCTCTACGCCCTCGGCCTTCTCCGCCAATAGCTTCACGGCTTTCTCTCGCGCAGCCGTCTTCAACCGTCGCAAAACGGACCCCCACACCTCGGCCATCGCCCTCTGTACCTCCGGTAAACAAGTGGGCAAAATATCGCGGACCGCGGTCCACGTCTTCTCGAGAAGATCAAGATGAATTGATGGGACCAAAAGGAACTTGAACAGAGTAGAGAAGGTCTCCAGGAGCACACTTAGGGCCGGGGCTGTGATTGACCGGGGTAGTAATTTAAGCAGGCGGCGGAGGAGGTCGGGATATACAGGCGACAGCGTTGTTCGGAGGTCGTGTGTCAGTTTTTGGAGTAAACTGCGAGCGGATAAGTGCCAATAAATTCCATGAATTGAAATTTGACTCACTCGAGCAACGCCCTCATCCCTTCATCGTCCGATGCTTCCAGTGCTGCCACCCAAAGATCGATAATTTCTCGCCAGTTGTGAAGTAGCAGTGGCATAGAAGCTGACAGGGAATCTGCCTTATTAGCAAATTGTATAAAACCTGGAGCCAGGTTGAGCTGCCTCCAGTGGTCCAAAGCTTCATGAAAATGAGAGTCATTGTCCTACATGCCATCAGTCAAGTTTCGACACGCGTTGAAATACACTACGCACTCCGATCTCGTTGTCTAAAGGTGTCTGATTGTGGGCTGCAGGCAGGTGAACATTCTTCAAGCTTTGATTATATGATTGATGCTGTGTACAGTACTCATGAATAAAGCAAATAGTCCAACCCCGGGAGAACGTACCTTGAAACGCTTGACCCTGTGTCCTTCGTTGTCATCAGCCATGATAAGATATTAAGTGCTGCGTAGAAAAGTGTTCAATAGTTCAAAACCGGAAAACGAGCCCACACTGCAACGAAGTTTCGTCAACAAAAAGGCTCAAAGTTCAACACAATACAACTCCGAGTTATCCAAAAAACTGGAGGAGGTTGTTTGTACATGATAGAAACAGGCGCCTCCGGATTCGAAACCCGGATTGAGCCAGATCCGAATTCCGACATTATCAACAGAATTCAGATCCGAACGAGCTGCGATCACCCTTTCGTGACGAACGATACCATGCCACCTTGACTCACCTTGAATCAGCCCACCATAACCCAATTTACACAGAATGTCACAGTACGATAACTTCCTTGACAAACTCTCCGGTGGCGAAACATGGTCTCCGCAGAATGAAGCAGTGAGCAAACTCGTTGACTCAATTCAGCCAATCATCCAACTCGCTTGCTCTCAAATAGGCGCTCCTCGAGCCGTTCACATACATAACCTCTAACCCCGGGAAAGAGATTAGAGGACAGCTGATCGAAGCTTTCAATGTGTGGTTAAAAGTTCCGGATAGTAAACTTGGCGTCATCGCAAGGGTGGTCAACATGTT
Organism: Collybia mongolica; assembly: GCA_013420905.1. Classification (NCBI taxonomy): domain Eukaryota; kingdom Fungi; phylum Basidiomycota; class Agaricomycetes; order Agaricales; family Clitocybaceae; genus Collybia; species Collybia mongolica. The sequence continues at coordinate 4,465,635 of JAAXNY010000004.1, forward strand.
GCACGCCGCGAGTCTTTTGTGAGTGTAGCCGATTACTCTCCATATCACAAACTTCCACGATGCACAGGGTAGACGATATTGAAGACGACTCTCAGCTGCGGAGGGGCCAGCCGGGTACGTTATCGTGTTGTACAATGCCGTTCATGCCTTGACACTGTCAAAAATAGTCGCACACAAAATCTACGGCATTCCCCAAACTGTCAACACTGCAAACTACGTATACTTTCTTGCCTATAAGGAATTGTTTGCCTTGCGCGACCGTGCCACTGAAACGGCCCCTGAAAAGGATCTCGATGGTATTGTAACAGGTATGGACCCTTCACAGCCACCCAATGCGGTAGAGCCTCATGGCATACCAAACAGCTGAACTCATGTCTCTCCATCGTGGGCAAGGTCTCGAGATCCTATGGCGAGATTCCTTACGCTGTCCGACAGAAGAGGAATACGTGGCCATGGTTAACAACAGTAGGTAATTTGACTCACACCTGACACGCGCGCTTAACATGTACTTTTAGAGACTGGCGGCTTGCTCCGTATTGGAATAAAGCTTATGATGGCGTGTTCCACGACCAATGTCGGCGTGTAAGCTCCACTTTTGGAAAAATGCGTTAGAACACACCCTGAATTGTATCTCAAAGCGATTACGTGCCATTGGTCAACCTCATTGGCGTATATTTCCAGATTCGTGACGACCTGATGAATCTCCAGAGCACAGAGGTAACTCCCGAAACTGTACCTCCTGAGATTCATTCCTGACTCGATAAGAACAGTACACCACGAATAAGGGCTTCGCTGAAGATCTGACAGAGGGCAAATTCTCCTTCCCCGTCGTACACAGTATTCACGCGGACACAACTAATCGGCAAGTCCTGAGTACGTACACAGAATCATGATCCATCCGGGGAACCACTTATCGCCTTTTGTAGATGTCCTTCAGAAGAGGCCCTCCTCACCGACTTTGAAGATCCATACTATCAACTATCTGAGGAACCACACGAAATCATTTGAGTATACCCTCACTGTGCTCCACAATCTTGAGGGTCAAACGCGGCAGGAGATCCGACGGCTCGGAGGCAACAAAGGTTTGGAGAAGATAATGGATATTCTTCATATCGATGCTTCAAGATTAGCATAATTAGTCAATGAATGTCTAGCCACTTGTTTGATTGGGAGGGGCAAATGTGATTTCTTGTTCTTTGGCACTCGCAGGCCGGGGCTCTCAACCTGCTGCATAATGCAAGACTGCGTCGCCTGATCTGACAAGCACGTTTTTATGGTGCCGCATTGTAATACTGATGCTTGTCCTCTGATCTCTCGACCTTAGTCGCTAGTTAGTCAACTAGTCACGCCTCAAGGTGATTGGCGTTGTGCTGCGGATAGAGTTATTGTTGGGATATCCTATCGGCGCGTTTCATGCGAGATGCTCCCGAGAACAAAAGGGCAGTGTAACGTTCATATAATGGATAAGTGTAGGGAAAGTGTGGGATGATCGTGGTGACTGTATATGTTGTGCTAGGTGCTGTAGTCTGTCACATGGTGGGCAGACAAACGATAGAAAAAATGTTTCGGCATAGACAAGTGTGCGCATAAGCAAAACGATGCAGTCAAAGCGCAGTCCGAGAGAATGAAAATTGTCATGCTGGGGAATACTAATGTCACGCTAGGCGAAGATCGTCTACCGTCCTAGTGATAATTGCCATCGAGTTCGAACGTCCAGTGATACTTGGTGACGACCGTCCGAGTCTTCAATAATTGGGACGTGGTAGAGACATTTCGACGCGTGCCTGCGAGCTGTTTTGGTCCAATTAGTGCAGGGGAGCCTGAGATCTAGATGGTTCGCTGCGTTCCCTGGCTCACCATAAAGCAACTAAGCTTGTCTTCACCTTGTACACACACACGGCCATATGCCTCGCCTCCCAGGGTTGTAAAACTTAGATTCTGAGCCCCGAAGGCGCGCTCGGGGTCTTAGAATGCTTTGGTCCATCTATCCATCAAGTTCTAAAACGGTTCATTGGGCTCGGCCGGGAGATGTCGAACATGTATCTGTATGTCGTAGTGGGTGGTCTTGAAGGGGCGAAAGAGCTGAATGATTTGGATGAAAAAACAAGACGATGAAGTAAGAGACTCGCGTAGAACAAACAGGACAGTCAGTCTCACCGCCGCTCGTTCGTGATAGCCTTAGCATATTAATTGATCATATGATCAATTAATCACGAAACTCCCACTGTGTACCAACTGTGTACCCACATTTCTCTCTCAAAAAATCAAGTCGTACTACGCCCCATTTGCATAACAGACGAATACTCTTTGTATTAACAGTAAGTAAGCTCGTTGAAACTATAAGTGCTCAATGATCGTCTTACGACTCAATCCCATCACTTCCGGATCCAAGCTATGTCAGACCCCCAGCAGAACGCCCCGCACCCAAATGCTGCTCTTGACGCCAAAGAAGTGAAACGTTTTGCTAGGCTCAAAAAGAAAGCTAAGCGATTCCGGGTCCTTGTCATTGGTGGGGCCAACGCCGGCAAGACAACCATACTCAAGAAGATCTGCAACACGGCTAATGATCCTGAGATTTTCGATGGTGAGGGGGAAAAGGTGATCAGATGGTGTTGTAATCAGGCTTTATAGATGCTAATCGGCGATAGATTGACATCAACCTCGAACCTACTATTCTTGTAAGCCTGTCAGCTCACGACTAACCCTCTCCTTCTGGAATGGCCAACATTAATCTAGCGCGGCGACCACGACATCGCAAACGAGATGATGTTTCGAGACAACCCCACTTTCATTTTTCATGACTCATGTGGGTTCGAAGCGGGCGGTGTTGACGAATTCAGGAGGGTCAAGACCTTTTTGTCTGAACACGCAAGGGAGAAGAGATTAAAGGATCAGGTTCACATCATATGGTGAGTCATTCTCAGTTCACCAGGGTGAAATACAACTAGACTGTCTGCGAAAGGTATTGTATTGCATTGGATGATGATCGTCCAATCACATATGCTGAAAGACAATTCTTCTCCGAGTCAGGAACAGGAAAAGGTAATAACATCAGCAAAAATGAAGTACGGGGCTAAATCGCTTGAACAGTTCCTGTCATTGTCATATTCACGAAGTGTGAGGCGCTCGAACTCAAAGCTATTGAGGCACTTGGGGATGAAGGGTATGACTTTGATGAAGCCGTGGAGAAGGCACCAAAATATGTTGAGGAGAAGCTGAAAAATACACATAAAATGCTTGAGGTGATGAAATATCCACCAAAAGGTCATGTGTACTTTCAAGGTCAGTATGCAAATTCACCATAAATTCATGCTAATCCGTATTTAGAGTTGGACAAGCAGGACAAGGATTGTCAAGAATTGGTGGAGTGCACAGTACAAGCACTAGACAGCAAGATTTTACAAGGATTATTTATTTCAACACAGCAAAATAGCCTGGAACTGGCAATTAAATACTCACTAAGGTTTTTAAATTCATTTTCTCATATATGGCTATAGCTGATACAGGTTCAAACAGAAATAATTTGAAGAAAGCCTTATCCTATGAAAAAAAAAGAATGAACTCCAGTCTGAGAATTGAAACTTTCAAGAATGTTTTGGAATACTTCCCATACCATGTGGTGAGTGGAACATTATTTGATTTGAATATTCAAATGTGAGGGTAATATTTAATAAAAAGAGTAGCTGAACAATTAGTATGAGTTTGTCCCAATATTAATTCCAGTTCTTGTGACAATTCCAGTATGTGAGTGTTTCTTCCAATCTATGGGTTTTCATTACTTCTACCCAGTTTTTGTGCTACAGGATGTAAGTAGCTGTTTCTCTCTATGACTATAAGCTCAACTATTTCTATTTTGATGTGCTGTAGTTTGTAAGTGGCTGTATATTCTTGTATTAATTTGTCCACCTCATTGCAGGCTTGATATTGGTCCAGGGAGTAAGTGGCTGTGCTTTTCTGCATTTGCAGATCTATCTGATTTCTAGCTTGATATGTGCTACAGAATGTAAGTGGTACCAGTTGAATGCATCAATAAGCCTATCTGATATCAGGTTACATATGTGTTACAGTTTGTAAGTTTTTGTATTTTCCTTCATGTTGTCTCACTTCTTGATTGGACACATGGTTCAGGAGGTGAGTGGCTTCTCTACATTCATAAGGCCACCTATGTTCTAACTTGATACTGTGCTATCATACTATAGGATGTGAGTGGTTGTGTATTTTTGTACCCATAGATGCCCAAACTCATTGTGGGCTTGAAATGGATTACAGAATGTAAGTAAATGGGTTTTCTGCATTTCTTATCCCATTTTATATATAACATAATATGTTGTTCAGGAAGTAAGTGGCAGTACTTTACATTTTTGGGCCTTTCTTATATCTGGCTAAATGTATGCTGCAGTTGGTGAATAGTTGTGCTTCTTGGTTCTATGGGCCCATCTTACTCCAGGCTTGATTTATAATCATAGAGAGTGAGTGGCTTTCTTTCTGCACATTTAGAACTATCTAAGTTCTGTGTTTATATATAATGCAGTTTGTAAATATCTGTATTTTTTTTGCATATACTCTGTCTGACTTATAGCTTGGTATGTGCTACAGTTGGTGAGTAACTATACTGCCCTGCATTAGTAGAGCTGTCTTACATTTGACTTGATGTATACTGTAGTTGGTGAGTAGGTGAACTTCCCCATATCTGTAGGTCTACTAACTTTGCTTGATGTGCCTTGCAGTTGGTAAGTAGCCATGCTTCTCTGCATATATTTTGCTTTCAACTTGATATATACTGCAGGATGTGAGTAGCCAAATCTACCATAACTTCTGGACCTTAATCTGATGCATGCTGCAGAAAGTAAGTAGCTGTGCCTATCTGCATCATGGGCTCATCCAACTTCTGGTTAATATGGGTTACAGGATGTGAGTAGTTGTTCATCTATTTATTAGTCTGACTCACTTATTGTGTCTGACTTGCATTCTAGTTGGTGAATAGCTACAATTATTTATAACTGTAGACTCATCTTACATCTGGATTACTATATATTGCAGGATGTGAGTGTTTGTGCTACTTTGCATCTATTAGCTGATGTGATTTTTTTTTTGGCTTAATTCATACTGCAGTTGGTGAGTAGTGGCGTTTTTTAACACCTGACATATCTGAAATCTAGTCTGATGGGTATTGCAGTTTGTGAGTGGCTATATTGAGCTACATCTATAGGTCTTTCTTATTCTAAATTTGGTATGTGATTTAGGAGGTAGGTGACCATGCTTTTCTGAATATATGCACTATTGGATTGATGTGGAGCTTAGGGGGTAAGTGGCTTCTAGGTTCTCTGCATTTGTAGCTTATCTTACTTTTGGCATGGTATATGCTGCAGAATGTAAGTACTAGTCCCCACCAAGATTAGTGGACATATTATAACTTCTTCTGCCTTTGTGTATATTATAGAATGTAAGTGATTGTACTGTTTTATATTTTTTCTTTAATTTCACCTCTAACTTGATGGGTGCCACAGTTTGTAAGTGGGCTCTTTCAGTTGCATCTTTTGGCCCATCTGATTCAGAGCCTACATATATATGCTACAGGATGTAAATGGCTTTTTTTAATTTCTATTAGTAAAATTTGACATAATATATGATATAGAATGCAAGTGACTACAATTTTCTGCATCTGTATGTCTGTCTAATGCCTGTTTTTGTATGGGGCCACAGTTTGTAAGTACCTGTACTTTCATTTTTTTTGTATCTGTTAGCTTATCTGATATCTGGCTCAATATTTGCTGCAGTTGGTAAGGATCTGTATTTTACTGCATTTATAGGCCTACTGACTTTTGGCTCAATATGTTGTACAGCATGTAAGTAGTCATACTGCTCACTATCTCTTAAATAATTTCATCTCGTTTATGTGTGTTTTCTGAAGGATGTATGTGGTAATCTTTTTATTACCTGTTTTTTGTTTTTGCTCAAGTAATTCAACTATAGCAATTCTTTACATTTGCAGTCAGTGAATCTCTGGCACAATTGGTTTGTCATTTTTATTCCTTTTTATACTTATATTACACTTACTTTTTTCAGGCATCAAACTATAAACAATATCCACCTGCTTCTCAACTTATTCACTATATTTGTGGTATAAACTTTCTAACCAATTTCAAACCCCCATTTACACAACCTTTTCAGCTCTTCTTATTCTTGCAGAACATCTTTCTGTAATCTGGAGTAGCAAACCAGTATCATCTAAAGATGTTCTTTCTACTGTCACCTTGTACCAGAAGTCCATATCCTGTGACAAGGTTATGTATGATGTAGATGAAATCCTTTCTAAATATCAAGGTCCCATTCCCACCCCAATCAGGTACATTCTAATTTATTTTTATCATGCAAATTTGCTGTACTTAATGTCTCAACAGTTGGGGGTTGAATACTCAGCAGGAAGAACTTTCAAGCAAGCTTTTATGTATTGTTCTGGAGAACAGATTGGGTGGGCTGAAACTATACCTTTTATTATTAAAATAACCATATTCAAAGATAAGACCTATTTGTGACATCCAGACACATCCCAACTTAGTATAAAAAACATGATATCACTTACCCTTAAAGAACTGTAAAATACCACAATTGTTTGTGGAAAATATCAGGCTGAATTTAGTTTGTGGGGTATTGCCCTTGGTTTTACTATACAGATAAAGAATAGTGTATCTTTATTGTCTTATTATTACTAAAGCCTTCTTGTACCTACAATTACTGAATGTACAGAACCAGTTAAGATACAAAGAAACTAAACCAAACTAAGAGTAAAAAAGATATCTTTGTTGAAAGCAAGACTCCTCACTACCAAGGGACTGTCCCTATACCAACAATTACTTATTTCCTTTTTCATACCCAGTATTCCCTTTCTTGTAGATGACTATACTTACTACCTTTTTGTAAGCCTTAGCTAGATATTCTCAGGAGCCTTTGGGCTTCAATTCATACATATTCTTGGGTAAAATAGCAAACCACCTCAGTCACCTTTCACCTTTTTGTGTGACTGACTCTAAGCCTATTTCATCTCACTCTACAATCTTGAAGGTCCTCATGTTTAAAATAATTTGTTGGTTGTCTTGGAGGAGCTACCAAACACCTAGCTTAACATCTGCCCCATTGGCCTAGTCAAGGCTGTCCAAGTATGAATATATTATTTTTTAAACCATATCATAATATATTCGTATTGTATCAGTGCAGTTGGGCTCAATATCTATTGGTAGAGTAATTGTAATGTATTGTATGCAATTTGTACTCATAGTTAATTGTATTATAATCATATTATGAGAGAACATGAGCACTGTTGAGATAATTGACATCTGACCTGAAACCTTTCTTCAACCACTCCTTGACAACAACTGTTTTTGAGGCAGACACTGCTGTTAAAGAGGAGCGTGTGTCAGAAAGTGTGTGTTTACTACTTGAGAATAAGCGCACAACTGAAATGCTGACACCAGGAATTGCTAGAATGTTGCGAGCAATGCAGGCAAGGACTGGGTAGTTGGTGGCATTGGTCTGCATCGAGTCAGCCAGTAGGAAGCCCCAGAACACCAATGAATTTACCTTCCACCATCTCAGAGCATTGCCGTCAAGGCACAGGTTTGTTCCACTAAAATAGGCCTCAAGTTCTGTAATGGCTGGTTTCTGCTGCATATGAGGTGATATGTTTCAGACTGCATCTAGAAAAACGGATGCCAGCATGGGTGGTTTTGGCACAGACAATTCTGGCACTGGGGACTCTTCTTTGTAAACATTGTAGAGATGTTCAAGAACCAAACGAGCCTGGTTAGCAATTGACATGTCCCATTTGGACATGTCCTCAAAATATGTGAGGCGGATGGATGGGTGTAACACTGGAAAATAAGTAACCAGTGGTGCGTTATACAAACGACTCACTCACCAGCGCCAAGAAGGGGATAATCACTAACTAAAGCCTTTTCCAGGTGAATGTCAATCTTTTTGAGGCCACAGTTCAGGGCGGTTTTGAGCCCTTGGTACTTCATGCCAGACTTGTCCTTGATGAGATCAGGATCATTGAGTGCCTTCTGGAGATGTTGCTGTATCATCTTGAAGAGTGGAAGCACTTTGCTGATGGTAGGAATCTTTGTCTGCAAGAATTCCAAAGTTGCATCCTGGAATACCTTCAAGGTGGAATTGTGAGATCTAGAATTGTGAAAAATTGTGAAACACCAGTCAGCCCCAGAACGCTTTGTACTACTTGAAGGCATTGCCATTGCTGAAATGGAAGTATTGGAATTTTGGACTTGAGGCAAAATTTTGTTCTGTTTCATCTGTTGTCAGTGGCAATGAATAGTCTGATTGGTCGCCAAATCCAAGATATTTGTTCTATTTTATGTGTTGTCTAGTGCCAATGAATGGTCTGATTGGTCACTGAGTCCAAGATATTACATATTGGTTCCATAATTAAGTATGATTAAATATGACCCTCATATCATATTATATCTATATTTATATCATATCATAATCTCTCGTATTCTTAGATCCTGTGAGTATGCTGGTGACATATTGTAATCATAATATTCTAAAATAATCTGAGTATATTTAAATATAGTCATACTCTTGGACAGCCTTAGGCCTAATCACATTGGAAATAATTTCCTTAGGCTCAAAGCAGAAAATATCTTTATTTACCCAACCCACTTTAACACTAGTCTTTAACACTAGATCATAGTTATACAAAACCTATAAGAGAGGTACAGGTCAGTCCTACATCTGGGTGTCTGAACTCTGTCACATATTGCATGCCTGAGCACATGAGCAATCCCTATAATCCAGGTGTCCACTGTAAGGGGAGTGCATAGTTGTTCTAGCTCTAGTTACTTGGTTATGTCTTGTGTTATCATATGCCTATCCACATCCTACTGTATACCTTGAGTCTACCTCTCCACATCAGAAGGCATCACCTCCCTTGAGGAGATCAAAGGCATACAAGATGTGGATCCTATCCATATCTTCTCCAACTCTACCAATGCACTGTGAGCCCTCCTGGACCCATCTCACCACTCAAAGCAACTCAGCTCTATTGCCACCTGCACACCTTTCTCCCCTTGGCTGAGTGCAAACTAGGTGGGGCACATGGAGTAGCTGTAAAAGAACACCCAATTCTGACCACACAACCTCCAACTTCACACATCACATATTGGCATTGGCCTCAACATTGGCTGTAATATCAGTACTTGCACATATTGACATTGCATAGGGGAGTGCATACATACATGCCCTACATCTAGTTGCTTGGATATACCTTGCATTATTATATACTCACTCATATGCTATACACTGTGAGCTCCATAGAGGATGAATTTACAACCCCCCTTTCCTTACTTAAGCAGTGGGAAGTCATCTTTATAAAGTATAAATTTCATCCCATCATAACAACAGAAATATAATGAATTTCATTTACAAATATTGGGAAATTCAACCCTTAGGGTGGGTAAAAAGAGATGATTTTCCCCCTTGAAAGTATGTATTTTATTGGCTGAATTCAAGCCATAGAATGTCCCAAGTCAGCACCTTTAGATTCATCCACTATTCATACCCTAGATGAATTTCATACCTCTAAAGGCAATATTAACCATGTTATCCCAGGATAAATTCTTCACCAAAGCTGGATTAAATAAATGGCTTTTATTCATCCTTTTCCTCAGAATGAATTTCATACTTCTAAAGGTGGGATTAGTTAAAATATCTCTGGATGATTTCTTCACCAAAACTGGATTAAATAAATGGCTTTTATTCATCCCTTGTCTTAGAATGAATTTCATACTTTTAAAGGTGGGATTAGCTACAGTATCTCTGGATGAATTCTTCACCATAACTGGATTAATTCTATGGCTCTCAATTCATCCCCTTGCTCATAATGAATTTCATACCCTTGAGTTTGGATGATTTTCAACAATTTTTGGGGGACTTTTCAGACTGGGGAGCAGGAAATATTCATCCACTGAATGCAATAATTATATTGCCTAAAATATAGCCTTTTCTAACTGAAAGTCATCCACTAGAGTGCCAAAAAAATCCAATTATATATGAAAAAAATATGGTATCTGTATGGTTTATCAATTAGAAGATTTTGGAAAATTCTCCTACTCAGAAGTTCTCCTCTTCTAGGTCTGATTCACCTGTCATGTCCTCATCCCCATCCTCATTGCCCTTGCCCTCATCCCCGTCCTCTCGGTCCCCATTTCCTATGGCTGTGTCCATGTCATCACTCTCGCCGTGTTCACTTCCATCCTCATCTGCTTCCATTTCTCGATCATCATCATCTGTGTTATTGGCGAGTGTTGAGGGTGGTGGTAGATATCCGCGACGACGAGCATAGGCGCGCCTGTTTTTGAGGTTGTATTTTATAAATTCCTTGACGGGCCAGCCATGGGCAAATCGGTTCAGATACTCGTGACGCTTTCGAGCCTGACAACTTTGTTAGTCAAAGGGAGGGTAAATAACAGGAGACTTACTACAGCAATTATTCGGGCTATTATTGGTTTGGGTTGTCGGTGCCATGAAAGGCTGTAATCGATCCCTGCCGTGGCAGTCAATTCACGAACAGAACGCTATAGATAATCAGATAGATTCCGTGAATAAAAATGAAACTTACGTGAATTGATGTATATAAATCCTGGTCATCTTCTAAACACATTGCAAACTGTAAGTTAAATTTCTTTCTGCTAGAGCCGCGCGCTGGCTGTGGTATCAAGTCCGATGTTATCTCTTTTGCAGCGGCAGATTTGCGCAGGGCGTCGTTCTCGGCTGATGGTATTGACGAAGTTGAGCGCACATTGAAGAAGAAATAAATCGGACGTAGGTACCTTGTAGTTTCTTCAGCTTAGCTTGTAGGGTCATGGTCTGTGCCGCTTCAGGTGTAATACAATTAGTGAAATCATCCTACTAGAGGAAGTGGCAACTACCTAATACTTTATTTTTGGCAGGAGTTGACCCCGACTTGACCTTGCCACCACGCTTATTGACTTTCGATGCTGAGGATTTAGCCATGAGGATTGTGAGGATTGAGTTGTTGAGGGAGAGGAGAGATGTCTTACATCCTTAAGAATTTGACCATGGATATGCTCCATGGTTAGGCACTATTGACGCGGAAGCGGAAAACACAAAATCTTGACACTAGTGCAAGGGTCGGAATGAGGAATTCCGACTCCAATTCACTTAATTGTCGCTTGATGAGTTCTAATGTCGGATATTGGGGCAGAGGGTTTTGCTATCGCGGCTCCATGGATCTCTGAACAAGTGTCGGAAAAGACACCCGTAGAGTAGTGAAATCACATATAGTGTTATATATTTGAGTTAGTAAAATTATAGCTCGTTATCCTAAACGCATACCTCATGCCTACCATGTCTCGTTCCTCAATACTTCACAGTGGTGTTGCGAGTCCGTGCATCAACGAGGATGGCCACAACACCATAGAAAATGTGACAGAGCCCGAAACAGACTCTGACCGCGAACAATCCATTGGTCCAGAAAATCAACTTGGGCTACCGGAATACGTCGGGTGGGTTCCGTATTGTTCCAACGCCTCCAGTAGGGAGGCCAGTACAACCAAAGAAATAGGTATAGATCAGTTTGACGAGTGGCGCTAAGGCTGAACATCGGATGCAGGTGATAATAATCATGTCAAGAATTCCGGGAAAATCTCTGAGGACGGCAAGGGGGAAATGGGAGTCAGCATTATTCAATCTGTGAAAGACAAGGTATGTGCAACACTTAACTGCATTTCGGTTGTATAATTGATCATGAAAAGGATATTACAATACATATACACGTTGAAGGTGGAAGCCTAGTAAACCCAGTATTTAACTTCAATTTCCAACAAAAAAGGCAGCAGGGAAGTAAACTGGGCCGTAGGATAATAGAAAAAGGAAGACAGCATAAACGACAGAAATTAAGTCATACTTAGGATAGGATGTGGGCATGTCAATTATCAAGCAATGTATATATTATAGAAGGATTATGTTAATAGTGCCCCTACTTATTTTGCGCGAGTTTTTCGAGCCTCCTCACGAAGGCTGGCCATCAGCTCACCACCACGGGCTTTCTCATCCTTAGTCTCAATACCAACACAGAGTTTGTTGGGATTGAGCTCAAAATGCTCCTCCGACAAACTCTCGTGGCCATCCTCTGTCCGGTTGATCACAGCTAAAAGAACAAATGCATTGTCACCATCATATCGATGGTGAATTCGCCGGACATATTTACCACAATGCTCGCCCTCAATTACAAGAAGCAAGCCATTGTCGCGTGTTGGATTGGGATGTTTCAGAGTAACTTGCTCTGGTGACAAGAGTTCTGAAGTGGTATAATGCGTGGAACGGATGGATAACTCTCCATCCGTCTCCACGACCGAAGCGGCTACCTCCTTGCTCTTCCGTTTCCCTTCAGTGACCAGCACTTTCACCTTTCGACCAACCAGCCGCATGTCTAATAGTGGGTGGATGGGGCCTTGCGGCTGTGGTGAAGGGAGTGGGGAATATATCCGGGTACTTGGCCCAGCCTCGAGGGGTGGGAGCGGTGTGAGTGGAGTCCTTGACGATGGATTCCAAGCTGGTGTGAGGTAGTGGAAGTCGGGCATTGGAGTGCCACTTCCGGATGGCTCGGGGATAGGCTGTGAGGCCACTGGTGGGTGATTTGTGATAAAATGAGCGGGAAGGGGTGTAAATATTTTATTTTTGGTGGGGGCGAAGTCATATAATTTACGATGAGAGCTTAATGAAAATGAGGCCAAGCTGACTATCAGTAGATATGAAATGACTTACCGCACTTCCACAATATCATCGTAGTCCAGAACCTGCTTGTTGAAGGGATTTGCTGGGTTGAGGTGCATAAATTGCACAGTTACTTTGAGGCCACTCAAAGTCTCCTGCGACTGCTGAACATCCTGGACAACTGCATGGTAACCTCTCATTGCGTGACCTTTCTTCTGAACTATGACTTCCATGCCTTTCCAGGGCGTATGGTCGCGCTTCATAAGGCCTGTCAATTCGTCGTCTGATACCGGAGCGTGTCCATGGAGTGTAATCGGTGGGCTGATAACTTTGATCCAATTCCTATGGACTTCGTTTGGCTGTTGGACATTAATTAGTAGTTACTCGAAAATATATCAACTGTTTAGTTACCTTTAGTGCGTTGTGAAGGACAAAATCCTCATGTACCTCTTGTTCCAGCCGTTCGGTAATAGAGACCATTTGTTCTTCAACCCCTACCACCCATCCCTGTTCCCCTCGCAGAGGGCCGCTCTGCACTTCAACAAAGTGGCCCGGAGCTATATACTTCCACACATTAGACCACTGGAACATCTTTTGACCCTCCCCATTCATAAGATCTATTTCCACAGAGCGAGTTCCTATAGCTTTGATAATCCCGTTGTTTCTTGACGACTTGATCACCACTTCTTCACCTTCGAAGAATTTCCATTCCGTGGGGCAAGGGAATTGTGCTGTTGCGATATGGGGGTGGGGGGATCTTAAGAATTTGTCAAGTATATCACTTGGCATTGAGAGTGGCTTGGTGTCAATGGGGACAGAAATTGAGTGGAAATGATAAGTTCGACGTTCAAGGGAGTGGTCGAATATGCGATTGAAGACAGAGGCCGTTCCATCTTCTCTATATTCAACGCGCGCATTGGGATAATTCGCCATGGTGTTGACCTCCGTCCCAAGGTCGAATAAGGCAGGGTTCGTGCGGGTAAGAGGTCGTTTCCTTTTCTTGAAGGAAGAGGACTTATTTTGAGGGAAGTGGGGGAGACGGGGAACTAAAAGGAGGGTAGCTTTCCCCCAGTTCTCAGTAGACAGAACATATCCAACGTCCCCTTTGTATAGCCCCCGATTGACTGTGACCCAGTCTCCAATTGATGGAGACCCTCCATGCATCTCCATATCCAGCAATTGTGTCCATTCCTCTGTCCTAATCCCAAAAAGACCATCATGGGGACGAATTATTGTTGGGGCTGAATATAGAAGTGTCGAAAGCTCGGTGTTCATGGCAGCCTCAATGTAAAACCAGCCTTGTATAGCATCTCGGGTGAATGCTGATCGCAACCTGTGAACTGGAAGTGCATTCTGGAAGAGGTAAATAACGGCCTCCTCCTCCCTCCCCAGCTGGAGGCGGAAAATAAGGTATTTCTGTAAGAGGTATCACAAAATGCGGTGGTGAAGACTCACAGTGCAGCGGACCCTTAGCAATGGATAATCCGAGTCGACTGGACCGCGTATGGTGTTGATGGGTAGGTCATCCGATTCAATGTCTGATCCTGGCCCATAATCGTGCGCTGGGCGTTGGGCGCGTGAACGTTCCAATATCCCCTCCAAAAGGTCGTCTAGTTGGCCATCCTGGGCATGAGATCTCACCACTGATGTAGATGGTCTCGCCGTGCTTTGGGATTCTACAGTGTCGTCCCTGTCAATGAAGTCATCTGGCATGTCGGGGTGTTAGCAGGTCCCAAGCACTACGAAGGCGGGGGGGGGCGCACCGAGGTCCTGATCTTCCTCAAATCCTTCATTATCCTCCTTGTCATCCACCTGAGCCTCAAGGTCAACAAAGCCGCGTGCTATGTTAAGGATCTTCTTGCCTGTCATCCCTGCAGCAGTGTCCTTAGGTTTCCTAAGGGCATTAGATTTTTTTGTTAGTCTATCTTTATTACTATCATTATCATTCGTGTTGGTTTTTTGTTTTAATACACTACTACATTGATATATACTAATAAACTAATGAATCATACTTACGAAGTAGTCGACAAGGAGGGAGCGGTGGCTCCAACAGATAGATGGTGGTGGTTTGGGATGAAGAGCGAAACCGTGCAAAAGCGGGCTGGGGCCTTACCTTATTCATCAGAATGTTGAAGTGTCGGGTATCCCGGCCATTGGGGTCATGTGAACGGTCATATGACCCCGATGCCCGGGATGCCCGACACTTCAACATTCCGATGAATAAGGTAAGGCCCCAGCCCGCTTTCGCACGGTTTCGCTCTTCATCCCAAACCACCACCATCTATTTGATATGCCTCCTCATAGACCCTTGGTAAGTCAATACAAATTTCTATTAGTTAGTATATAGAATATGTAGTCATAATAAGAACTTCAATACAATTTGAACATGATCATTATTGAAAGGAATACATTGACTAATAATTAAATGAAGTAGGAAACCTAGGAACGTTGTTGCAGGCGTGCACGACGGCGTTCCGCCGCTTCATCAAGGTGTTCATTGGGGAGGGCAATATCAAACGGTGGGGTACTGCCCATTAGGATCGGGTTGTACATTGGAAACAACGATAGTGGGGTGTGGTGAGGTTCTGAACATTAACCTTGGTGCGTCTGGCCATTCACAACTCATTATCTATCACTAATCTATTTATATACTTAAGACATTTAGACACCATGGGCAATAAACGACGCCTTTGCGCGTGTGGCTGCGGCGAGAGACTTCACCGTAAGACTGAAGCACGGCACCTACTTGGCAAAGGGCGCTCGAGTCTCACTGCAGCAGTTCTGGAGCAAAACAATCTCCTGGTAACAAGTTCAACGGCTAAGAGTAAAGCCCCTCGAAAGAAGTCTTCAGGCCGCACCATGAAGCAACAAATTATAGGACGTGCTACACCTGCCCGACAAAGGTTACCGAACTCGGGATTCCGCCCGCCCACCAATCAACAATCCCAGAGTCATGCTCATGCTGACTGGGAGGAGAACATGCACGTTGAGGACCCCCAATCGCAATTAGTCCCCATTGACTATCCAATGGATAATGAGGCAGGACCATCAAACGTTCACTCTCGTGAATTATCACCACCATCAGCCGTGCTGCACCATGAAGACCATTATGGGTTATCCAATCCACGCCGCTCTCATCGTATTGCGGCATATCTCGACAAAATTGGCAAGGAAAGATGGGGGCCTGATCCTACTCGACAGTTCATCCCCAGGGAAGGTGACGAGAGCAGCGAGGAGGATGAGGATGAGGGAGACAAGCGGAATATGGATACTAATGATGACACGGACAGTGAGGGTTCTATCGACAGCAATGAGTATCTTGAGGAAGACGGTAGTGATAATGAAATGCCAAGCGCAGAGCCTGGGTTAGAGGGTATCTCGGTGTGGGATCTTCTTGGCGAGGGGTTTTTGAAGGAAGCCTCGCGGTTAGGTGTGTCCACTCGGGTCCTTCGAAACACTCTCTGATCCATATCCTCATAGAGGAAGTATTAGACGAGAGTGACTTAAAAATCCTCTGTCTCTATACCATCAAAATTGAAGAAGGCCTCACTCATAAAGCTTACAACAAAATTCGTTATCTTCTTCCTGAGCTGTCAGCCAACAGTTTGAAGAACACAGAGAAACGAATCCAGTTTCTTTCCGGTTTTCAGCCAGTACATTATGACTGTTGCACCTCCTCATGTGTGTGTTACACTGGGCCGTACGAAACCCTTATACAGTGCCCCAAATGCAATAAGGATCACTACAAAGCTGATGGAAAAACACCCCTCTCCTATTATGAATATCTCCCTATCATCCCCCGACTCCGCGCCATGGTCTCAAGCCGTGCTCAAGCCAGGAAGATGCAATATCGGTCTAAGCACAAACATATCCCAACGAAAATGACTGATATATTTGATGGTACACATTATCAATTACTCCGGGAGACTTATATTACAATTGGCGATGAAGAACTCCCTATATGGTTCTTCTCAGATCCCCGCGACGTAGCACTAGGATTATCTACGGACGGTTTTGGTCCTTTCAAGCGCCGTAACAAAACTGCCTGGCCATTAATTCTATTTAACTACAACCTTCCTCCTGAAGAGCAAATGCTCAAGGCAAACATCATTCCACTTGGGTCAATTCCCGGGCCGAAGAAACCCTACGATATGGATTCCTTCTTGTGGCCTGTAGTTCAAGAATTACTACAGCTCGAGATTGGTGTTTCTGCCTTCGATGCTCTGACTGAATCCATATTCCTTCTCCGAGCATTTCTAGTTGTTGTTTTTGGTGATATACCCGCAGTTTCCATGGTCATGCGAATGAAGGGTCACAACGCCATCTATCCTTGCAGAATGTGCACCATCAAAGGCATCTGTGCCCCATCCTCGCGAGTGACAACCCATTATGTTCCACTGTGCCGCGATGGCTTTCCACAGCCACAAGAACAATACAACGCATCAGAACTTCCACTACGAACTCATTCGTCATTCATTGAACAAGCAAAAAAAGTCCAGTTTGCTGTAACCGATGCAGAGTCCGAACGCCTCGCAACTAAATATGGCATCAAGGGTATTCCACTCCTCAGTACACTGAGTTCACTATCTTTTCCTACCTCGTTCCCTTATGATTTCATGCATCTTATATGGTCTAATCTCATCCCAAACTTAATTCGGCTTTGGACTGGAAAATTCAAAGATCTTCCCCACAATGACGAAGGCTATGTATTATCCTCAACCGTATGGGAGGCTATTGGAGAAGCCACTGCAGATGCGGGGAGTACTACTCCGGCGGCGTTTGGGTCTAGGGTTCCTAATATTGCATCAGAGAGGTCTAATATGATTGCAGAAACATATTCGGTCTGGACATTTTACATCGCACCAACTCTCCTT
Organism: Collybia mongolica; assembly: GCA_013420905.1. Lineage (NCBI taxonomy): Eukaryota > Fungi > Basidiomycota > Agaricomycetes > Agaricales > Clitocybaceae > Collybia > Collybia mongolica. The sequence continues at coordinate 4,483,259 of JAAXNY010000004.1, forward strand.
AAAGGCCGATTTGTACATCCCCGATACTATAAGCACTTTATTAAACTAGTTAGACTGTTAACAATTTGCCTCCAATTTGAAATTACACAAAATCAAATAGATGAGCTTGAAAGGGGGTTTCAGGATTGGGTCAAGGTGTATGAGCGGTAAGCACTTCTCGCAACCCAGAGGTCATTTTCTGATATATATATTAACAGCCTATATTATAAATATGACCCACTGCGCGTATCGACTTGCCCCCTCACAATTCACGCACTACTCCATATCGCACCAACTGTCAGGGCCATGGGTCCGGTCTGGGCCTATTGGGCATTTCCAATGGAGCGCTACTGTGGTGATATCCTCCGCCATGTCAAGAGCCGACAGTTTCCTTATGCGAGCATCAATAACTATATCACCTCATGTGCCCAGTTGGCACACATAACTCTTCTCTACAATTTACAAGGCAAACTTCAGGTCTTACCTGCAAAGTCCCATGATCAGGATTTCAAATTAGATGAATGTACGTTGTTTATCATACTATGCAGTCCTTCAATAATTATAGTTAAGATCCATTACACGTCCTCACCCCACCAAAAGGACCTGCAGCAAGCCTCTCTCGTTCCCTATGGATGGTGCTCACAGCGACATTGGCTACCCGCCTCGAGAAATCCCCATCAGTGATTCGACGGCTTATACCACAAGTGACGCAATTCCATCAATACGGCCGAGTATACCACCTGGAGGGCGGTGATACTATGCATGCCCGCGAGCTTCTTCCGCTTAGGTCTGACAGCCATGATATGTCATTTGTCAAGGTATATTATGCATTTCTGATTTTTTTGACATACTCTGACTCATACAAACCCTAGTATCAACTTGAGGTTGATAAATTTGCACATCGCAGGTCCCGAAGATCCGAGTTTGAGCTGCGAGAGTTTTTCGGGCAACTCCGTCGTTTTCTTGTTGTTGATATCCCAGCATCCCCAAGAGAGGGGATTGAGGCAGAATCATTCATTTATGCAGTTATCAGGCAGGTCAAGATATCAGAAGCAGCAACTGATTATTGCTCCTTGAACTATTACAAAGACCTAGGATCTATAGAATGTGTTGATCTCAACCAGGTGGAATGTGTGATTGGTCGCATTATGGATCGTGGAAAGTGGTCAATTATTGATCGATGTCATTCCTTATCTTCAATACATACATAGTTGATACATCCATTCTTTTATTAACTACATATACTACTCTTTTTGCCCATGCATCTTACAGCCTTGCTCAAGCAATATTTTAATAATAGTAATAGCATAATCCTTTGGTTCCCTAATGCCATGCTGAATTACTCTCTAGGGCTGCACGCCGTGACCGTACCTCACGGTATGTACGGACCCGTAGTATGGTTACCGTACCCGTGCCGTTCAGCCTCAGGTTCACCACGTTGACGGGACGGTCAACGCCCGTCCATTGCCGTCGAAAGACGGCCGTCCACGGCATTGGACGGTATTAGACGGGTATCCCCGATCAACCGTCTGCTCAAAGCTCACCTCTCATGGGTTCCCCTCAGAAATCCTTTACAGCTCGATATCGTAGGAAAGAGAAGGCCTCTATCAACAAACTTGAGGAATACTTCAAACTTCCTGCTGAAGATTTTGACACCTGTAATCCAATTCAGTGGCGGATGGGTTGACGCGCTCAGTTCCCGAATCTGTTTCGCCTTGCTCGTGACATCTTATGTATTCCTGGTGAGTCATTCTAACATCTTTGATATTTTGTTCACGGAACATCCCCATGCCAGGTTCTGCTGTCGCCGTAGAGCAGGTCTTCTCAGATGGTCGGGACACCATTTCCCTCCGCCGTGCAAGCCTCCATGCTGATACCATCCGGATTCTAATGCTAGTTAAGAAACAGGTACATCTGGCCCGCGCAAAGGCAAACGCAGCCCTACGTCGTTGAATACCTAGCGTACAGTATGGAATGTAATTTTTTTTTACTTTCAATGGATACCGTCTGCCGTACATAACCGTACAACGGCCGTCTCCATACCCGTCCCGTAGCCGTTGGGGTTTGACTGACCAAACACTACGGACGGTGGACGGTCGAGCCGTACCCGTCTCATGACCGTTGATTGTACGGCCGTACCCGTCAGACGGTACGGTGTGCAGCCCTATTACTCTCAAGAGCTTGCCTTTGGGCCCCCTTCACCTGAACTTACTAAGTACTCCAAGCTTACAAAATATAACCTCAGATTGTTCCCCCTCTATTTAATTAATCAAAGTACTGTCTTTAAATTCCATTCTTTTGTATAAATTTTGTACCCCCCTATCAGATGAAAATATACAACCCAACTCACTCTCTTATAGGTTGAAATTTCATCCAGTTAATTGGAGAAAATTCTAATATCTTTTTTCATCTAAAGGATGGCTGAAATATGTGAGATGAAAATAAACTACTAAAATCACTCTTCTATAGGATGAAATTTCATCCAGTTAACTGGGGGAAAATTTAATACTTTTTTTCATCTAATGGATGGCTAACATATTTTGGATGAAAATCAGCCACTAAATTCACTCTTCTATAAGATGAACTTTCATCCAATTAATTGTAGTTAATTGAAGGGATTTTTAATACATATTTTTATCTAATAAATGGCTGAAATATGGGGGATGAAAATCAGGCCACCAACTTCACTCCTTTATAGGATGAAATTTCATCCAATTAATGGAGGGAAAATTTAATACCTTTTTTCATCTATTGGATGGCTGAAATATGTGGGGTGGAATTTCAGCCACAATTCATACCCCTTTAATTCAGCCATTTAAGTGTGGAAATTCATATTTCCACACTTAAATGGCTGAATTTCATGATCCAATGGGGACACAGTGATATGTATACCTTGAGATACCTTGGCATGGCTCTATCTATCTTATGGCATGCCTCTTACCCTTTTTGCAGTTATTACTTTACTCCTTACTGATGCTTTACCCCATACTATTTGCACAGCCCTAGCAGGCTGATATATGCATTTAATATATCTCCAAAGTATTACCATTGATATACCTATATATATGGGGCCATCCAATTGTAGACAGTACCTTAGTAATACACTAGGCCTGGATCCCATTCTCACAACAAAGCTCACTTAGTCCTTAGGTGCCCCCTTTTCTGTGCAACTGAGTATCACCATTTATATTGCTCTCCTCTCTGGAGTGGTCTAAGGTAACTTCTGAATATGGCACCTTGTTGAGCTAGAATTGCAAGAGGAACACCTTGTCTCATTCTACTATCTGCTATGCTACTGAATCCTGCCCTTGTTCTGGTGTTTACTTACAAATGCTATGCATATAGTTATGTGATGCTCTGGACAAGTGCTGGATGCATGAGTCCACATCTGGGCACTCAGTACAATGCAGTCCCTTATACATTGGCACTTGTACACATCAGCACCTCTTGTCATCAGAAACCATACACTACCATTATTGGTACTTGCATCCTACTCATCACATTGCTCATGCACACATTACATTGCCATTGGAGAAAATGACTTGCTTGTATATAATATATCTTATGACTCTGAACCATGTGGCAACAATGGACTTCCTAGCTATTGTCTAGAATAGGCATATAGGAGAAAGACCCCTGGCAGAGGATCCTCAGAGTATTTTCTTTTGATTCCTCTGCTAGATCTTGTTCCAGCCAACTTCAGGTTAGCACAATACTACATAGGGTTGCCTTTACAATAGTGGCCTTGATTGCCAAAAGCTGTGCTCCCAGCTGGATGGCTGTGCCCCTCTCAAAGATTTGAGGGCTCAATTGCTTCTCATGGCAAGTTACCTAAGACTTATCACTCTGGCTAGTGAGTTCCCTGGTGAAGGAATCAAATTTAGATAGGTAGTCCCTTGGTAAAGAGCATTCAAAGCTGCAATACCAGTGCCTTACCTGGAGCTCTATGGCTACTGGCAATCAGTGATGACCACTGAAAACCCTAAGTGGGCAGCCACCTGTCGGAACTGCCTTAAGGTGGTTCAGAGCTGAAAGAAAAAATGATAAATGATAGTAAGTGCAGGAATGGGATTATAAACATTCCAACTGTGATGCAGAGGCATAAGGGGAGCATATATGCACCCCACATCTAGTTGCTTGGATACACTTTGTATTGTTGTATACCTAGCCATATGCCACTGTATGCCTTGAGATACCTTGGCATGATCCTATCAACCTTGTGACACCCCTCTACTCCCCCTTGCAGACATTAGTTTACCCCTCACTGATGTGTTATATGTGTACCATTTGCACAGCCCTAGTGGGCTGATATAGGTTTCCAAACTTGTTCCATAGTATTCTCTGATGTACCCATATAGATGGGGCCATCTGTTTATAGATGACACCTTTGCAATACACTAGGCCCAGATCCCTCTCCTGTAATGAAGCCCACTGACATGGGCCCAAAATTGTTTGCACTTGTAAAGTTAACAAGTAAGGTTATTAGTATGTATTGTTTCTAATAACTAAGTAAATGGTATTGGAAGGATTATAGTAGAGCTCTGAAACAGCTAATCAGAGTGAACTAGTCTAATGATTTAATACATCTATCAGTATGGAGGACTATGAGTATGGACTATTATTAGTTCTATTCATCATGCCCAGTTACAACCTTGGTATCCCAATTATAATTAACTGTTGTAGTATAACACCATCAGTCTGGAGATCATCATTAATACTAGCTGAGGGAGGAAAACTTAGGAGTGAACATTAGAGGCTGTTGCACACTGGCAAGATAGCATGCCCCAGAGGGACCGCTGAAAACAAGACCGACTCAGTTGTTGGTTGCAGCAAGTTGTTGCCATTCTGATGCCGTGCTTCCTGTGTCACCCTTGCTGCCCACTAAGGCTGTCCAAGTATGAATATATTATTTTTTAAACCGTATCATAATATATTCGTATCGTATCAGTGCAGTTGGGCTCAATATCTATTGGTAGAGTAATTGTAATGTATCGTATGCAATTTGTACTCATAATTAATTGTATTATAATCATATTATGAGAGAACACGAGCACCGTCGAGATAATTGACATCTGACCTGAAACCTTTCTTCAACCACTCCTTGACAACAACTGTTTTTGAGGCAGACACTGCTGTTAAAGAGGAGCGCGTCTCGCTTTCCTGCACCAGACTTTTTGGTAGCATTGGTGGGCCGTGTTGTCATCTTCGGTGCGGTTTTGCTCTTTCTGTAACCGCCTTGTGAACACAATTACCACAGAACAATACATAGGGCTTACACAGTCTCAATCAATGCAATCAGTGACTTCACTTGCATAGCCAATAGACCAAGTCCACCATTCTGCTCTATTCCGGGGGCTTTGGAAAAATGTGCGATGTACGTTATTGCCAGGTCCAAGCCATACTTGCCCTGGACGACAAGAAGTTCTTTCTGATCATCTGGGCACTGAAAAACGCGCTCCCATGACCGATTGAATGTGTAGTATGGCCCCTCTGTGCTGTCGTGATTGAGATCAGAAAAATTCATCGCGATGGGCCCATCTTTTGATCCACATGGCAGTGTTGTCGGGAGCTTCTTTATCAGAAAGGTGAGTTTCTTTACCAAATCATCGAGCAGCAGCCGATCTTCGAGAGATATCGCCTCAGCCATGAAGGGATTGGTTGCGCACAACTGGTCCAACACCGGTCAGCCCCAGAACGCTTTGTACTACTCGAAGGCATCGCCATTGCTGAAATGGAAGTATTGGAATTTCGGACTTGAGGCGAAATTTTGTTCTGTTTCATCTGTTGTCAGTGGCAATGAATAGTCCGATCGGTCGCCGAATCCGAGATATTTGTTCTATTTTATGTGTTGTCTAGTGCCAATGAATGGTCCGATCAGTCACTGAGTCCGAGATATTACATATTGGTTCCATAATTAAGTATGATTAAATATGACCCTCGTATCATATTATATCTATATTTATATCATATCATAATCTCTCGTATTCTTAGATCCTGTGAGTATGCCGGTGACATATTGTAATCATAATATTCTAAAATAATCTGAGTATATTTAAATATAGTCATACTCTTGGACAGCCTTACTGCCCACCACACAAACCACAACAACCTTCTTTATTTGGGGGGGTACCTACTAAGCGAACATGTCCAAGATCGGTGAATCTGATGCCTCTTGTTCAGCGCCAGACCCAAGCCAGACCAATGTCACCCCACAATTTTCTGTCACCTTTTGAATTCTAGCGCTCAATTGCAGACCAATAGTCATAACCAAGATTGCAGATCTGGATGTGACCTTGATTCCCACACAGCCCAGACGTTCCAGAAACAATCATCCAAATTTTGTGATGCTATAATTGCAACATAACACTTATCCCCCGATTGATTCGAAGCATCCTCAATGGTCTCATACTTGAAGTTCCTCGTCAGAAACAAATCGCAATTTATCTTTTAACCATGCATGTCTGCCGGGAAATCCCCAACTACCACAGAGATATCTCACTTTCGGCGTCTGAACGGCGCTATGTCCGTCATGCATCTTGCCTCGCGGTATCAGCATTGCGCTGCGGACACACAGAACATCGACTCTGTCAATGTGATTTGGCATTGATGCCGTAACTCCGAAAGGAGTTGGGACAGGTTGCGAAAAGATGGCTATGTACATGCACAGAAAAGGTGTGAATCTGTTTAAAGGCGCCACCCAAAGTCTCCTCACGCTGCTTAAACATTTGAAGTACCTGTCATTCTCACTATCCCCTCGCGAGTCTTGAAGAATGAGTATTGCAAATACCGACTCATCCTCAGTGGAATCTTCTTTTGCCGATGACAGTCTACCAAAGAGCCAAGGAGTTGGATTATCCAACCCATATCTTTCCCAAGAAAGGCGCAGGATGTTGGATCTGGTTAACCGTCTCCATGGTACGGGGTACGTTTTCAGTGCAGCTTTTCTTGCCTGTTATTCATTCCACCATCTAGAGTACAAGTGGACATCGACTTACCGCAGATCGCAGTTATCGGCTCTCAAAGTGCTGGAAAATCATCTCTAATTGAATCAATCTCTGGAATAACACTGCCTCGTGCAGCTGGTACATGTACTCGGTGAGATCCAGTTCCAATGTTGTGGGCGTCCTTTCCTGACACTTTGAGAAACAAGGTGCCCGACTGAGTGTCGCCTCTCACGCTCCAACGAACCTTGGAAATGTGTAGTATCCTTACGCAGAATGCAAAACGGGCAAATGCACAGCGAACAGTTTGGTGCACCTATCATGGAGTCCGGAAAATTAGAAGTGGAAGATCGTATTCGTCGGGCACAGCGTGCGATCTTAAACCCAAACGGGAAAGCGATATACTACCTCACCGTCGATCGCGATAGCGACAACTCTGAACCAGAACTTAGTTTTTCCAGCGATTGTGTTTCCTTGCAAATCAGTGGCCCTGATGTTGCCGATCTTTCTTTTTGTGATTTACCTGGTGGGTGTTTTTTTGCATTCAAATCAGCCGACTGATATCCCAACTTACGATACCAATATTAGGCTTGATTGCAAGTGTTGGCAAAGGTGGAAATAAGAACGATATCCAGCTCGTAGAGAGTCTGGCCACCTCATACATCCGAAAGCCAAGCTGTATCATTTTGTTGACTGTCGCATGCGAGAGTAAGTGCTGCGGTTTTAGCCTTGCTCTGTTTTGGCTCATATATAACCATTTTCCAGCCGACTTTCAAAATCAAGGCGCGCAGGAATTGGCTAAGGCTCACGACCCAGAGGGAAAGCGCACAATTGGTGGGTTTCAATTAAATCGCAAAACTTACACAAACTAGCGATGAACTTCCCATGGTGAACTTACCATCCCCGTACATTTACAGGAGTCTTGACGAAACCCGATCGAATTCCACCAGGCGAGGAATCCAACTGGATCAGTTTCATCCGAAACGAGAAAGAAACACTGGAAAACAACTGGTACTGCGTCAAGCAGCCTAGTTCGAATGAGCTGAAGCAAGGCATGACCTGGGTGGATGCTCGCAGGAGCGAAGATCAATTCTTCTCCACCTCTTCAACCTGGTGCGATCTGGACGAAATATACAAAAGATATTTACGAACATCGAATCTGGTTGATCGCTTGAGCTCTATTCTTTCTGATTTGATTCTCAAAAGGTTCGTATACAACGACTAGACTTACATACAGGCGGAGTTTAGCTGATTCTGCGTATCACAGAGTTCCTGAAATTCAAGATGAATTAGAAAGATCCATGTTTGCTGTCCGAGAAGCCCTCGGGAACCTCCCAAAAGAGCCATCTCGGGACCCCCGGAGCGAGGTCTCAAGCATGTTACATTGGTTTGTGACAGACATCGCAAGGCGTGCCGAAGGCCTTCCTGACGAGGATGGGTTGCTCCAATCCATTCGGCCTGCTCAAGAAAGGTTTCGACGAGCTTTGCGGGCCACCGCACCAAACTTTAAGCCGTATGAAAAACGCTACGCAGACACTAAGACGCTTGAGAGAGCTGATTTCCTGCTTCATGAAGAGGGTCATGAAGATTTCGAGACGACCGAAACGACCGATGACGACGATAGGGAAATGTTGCCAGAGCCCAAGTCGGCGCGCTCTAGGAGTCTACGGGGGCCCATTTATATCGATGAAGTCCTGGCACGCGCTCAACAGTGGGTCCTAACTCTTGGTTTTGAGTGATTTTACTAACTCACAAACCTGTCTTATCTAGGGCCCGCACTCGGGAATTGCCTGGAAGCTACCCCTTCGTCGTTCAGCAAATGTTTATCAATGAAATTCTTAAACAGTGGAATGCACCTGCACAAATCCTCTGTAAAACCGTGTATTCGAAGTTGACGGAACACATCCGTGGACTAATCGCGACACATTTCGCTCACTTTGGACAGGGAGGATTGGAGCAGCGTGTTAAGTCAGTCGATCGTCCCAGTCACGATACATGATTTGCTTACCATGAACGCTCTAGGATCATTCTACAGGAGCATGTAAAAAAGTGCATGGAACGAACAGAAGAACGCATTAACTGGCTGATCCAACTCGAGTCTAGGCCATTCTCCTTGAATACACATTACCTCGCCGATTATAAAGATAAATTCCTTGCATATTATAGAGGCTCCCGGGAGAAAGACCGCAACGTAGACTTGATGGGGGCAATAGAGGCTTATACATCACCAGCCCCAGGCTCCAATCGAAACACGCAATTATCGTCTCCTACTGGGATCGCTAAAGTGTTAGCTGGGTTGGCCGAAATCGGCATTGTTGGTATTAAAGCAGAGGACCTAGCGAAGTTGGTACCCCCTGACGGAATGGAGCCAGCTCTCGTCATCATGGCAGATGTTCGTGCCTATTTCCAAGGTGAGTCTCGTTACATTTGAATACATCCACGCTGAAGCACCCCAACTTCAGTAGCCTACAAGAGGTTCGCGGATAATATTCCCCTGGCTATTGATCACGAACTCGTCCGTGGCATAGAACGACGTGTTTTACCAGCACTCTATAATGGGCTGGGGATCAATGGTCCCGACGGACAACGTATCTGTGAAGATCTTGCACAAGAGAGCCCCAACATTGCGGGGAAGAGACAGGAGCTGATAAAGAAAATGGAGAGGATGAGTATTGCGAATGAACAGCTTTTACAAATAGGCTTTTGAGGGACTTTTATACTGATTAAGATGATGATGCTTTCAATTTCACTCCACAATTGTAATATACATACACTGCTAGTATGCTTTGACAGGAACAGCCAGCAATTGGTGAGGTCTCAGATTGAAATCAATCAGGCGAGCTTGGTGCCGTCGAGGCAACACACCCAGCACTGCCCCATTAGTTCTGCATGAGACCCTTCTCCACAATCCGGCTCCTCGGGGCGGCACGCTTTATCACAAAAGGCGGTTGTGCTGGCACCGACCAAGGCCGAAAAGGCGACGACGGCGACGACGAGAGGTGTGTATAACTTCATACTGAGGAAGATATCGTCAGACTGGCTTTTTCATCTGATCATATGGTATGAGGTACCTTGGGTGAATTATGTATCGTTGACGTCTGGAAGAATGTATCTAGTAATCGGTTTGATGGTCTGAAACACGGTTGATAAGCGAGTGGTAAGACTGCGACGAGCCAGAGGGATACATACAGCAAGCGTTCACTGGAGTTTCTGCCTTTGAGCACCACACATTACTGATCTTTATAACCTTTCTGCACGGCCTTAGCCAAGCCCCGAACAGTCACCTGAAACTCCACAATTCTTCGGCCAAGTACCCTGACTAATTTCCTTCCGTATTCCATGGCCCATCTGGCGATAACAGTTAAGATGATTATCCGGTAGTACCTTTGTTAAGCAAAGCAGCTGTTGATCAGGGGTGTTAATTTTCTAAATATCGTAAGGTATGACCAAATGAAAATAGAGTCGCATAAATATATAGGCTTGCCAGGTAACGAGCTCGGAGGTGACCCAGGGTTGGGGAAAATAGAGCGGCGATTGTTGTCAGTTCAATTCAGGGATCGCCATTGTTCTTACGCAGCCACAGTGGAGGGGTGGGGTTTGTGGACACGTAAAAGGTTAAGTTCATCTTCGTCGTCGAAACCCATTTCACCTCTGCCCGACTTCAAATATCGTGGATTGCGAGAGCCCCAGATTGCCATAAGTGAACCTACTAGGTAGTCTTCTATTTCTGAGGTACCCGAGTTTGAGGAGTGCACACCTATTATTAACAACCTTGGTTGAGATGTTCACGGAAGATTATGGCTAGAAATTGCCTGAGCACCAGATTGCACCGGTAAATGGGGCAGGCGGGGGTCTGCTGCTGCTACGGCCAGATAACGGAAGCAATGCGTGAAAATAGATTGTGGACCTCGCAGGTTCTAAGATTCCGTTCTTGCTCGTCGGACCTATGTATGAGTACTTTGTCATACAACACCAACGTACTTTACACATGTTAACAGCTTATCCGTGGTTATCGGTCACAAGATCGTCCGTTGAAGAGCAAGGAAAGGTTGCACATTGTATGAATTATGGTCGTTGTGGCGGTGAGTAGGGTCTATGATAATCTAGCTCTGAATGTAAAGTTATGAGAGCCGAAAGCAATCATACAGCTTTGGAACTATCGAGACAGCACACCCAGCAGCTGCCAAGAAGCTCCGGATGGAAACCTTCCGTACACTGAGGCTCCTCGGGCCGACAGGCTGCGTCACATATCTTAGCTGCGCTGATTCCAATGAAGGTCGAAAGCATGAGGAGGTAAAAGACGGAAGATGATTTCATCCTGAGTAAAAGGTGAGGATTACGTTAAAGATTATGGCGTAGCATGCTAATACCATGTATGCATAGTTCGGTTTGAGAACGCTTTGAGTCCGTCTCAACAGGTCCGAGGGTCGAATCCTGGGGGCAGGATTAGAATTGACTGTAAGCGATTAAAGGCATGCGTACAACTGGGCACTGATTTGTGACTGGGTGGCACACACTCAAATGTTTGTTTTTGGTCCTAATATAACACTTTCTAATCCCGATTCCCTATCAAGTCTTGTTCCAGTCACGCACGATCGTCTGAGTGTCCGAACTTTTGGTGGCCACTCATCCAATCAAAGACACGGTACATATCCTCATGAACGTCGTTTCGCATTTGTTGTGCGCTTGACTGTGACCGTCGAACTGATTTTCTAGAACAAAACTGGCCTGTGTAAATGACTGATCCCGGGTAACAACTTCGGTGCCGTTTCTCAAGCCTGGGGGCTGGAGCTGTCGTCGTTCTAGGGATCCGAGGATAGCTGCGCCCGATGCTGAGTGATGATATTTCTCCGGGAATTGAAGCGTCGACAATTACTAACCTAAACCATAAGTCCCACAAGGCTAGATAAACTGAACAGTACCTCCCCCCGCGCTTTCAAGCATTATGGACATCCTTGAGATACGGCTGTCAGGAGTTTATCGACGGCTTTGTTGGGTTAACTACCGGATATGACTTGAATGCGGAAACTGTTTGTTCAGAGGCCGCGCTGCTTGACAGTGGCACGGCACGCCAGCCTACCCATCGACCTCGAAATACAGTTAACATGGGCCTTGGTGTATGGGGTAAGAGCCCCAATTTGCCAACGAAATCCACTGTTCCCTTCGGCAACTACCGAGGCTATTCCCCACGACCTAATGGACTTGATTGCCACTGTTCGCCGGACAACTCGCCTGGACCCCATGCATTCAAGCACAAATCAAGTACCTAACTCTAATCCATGACATATTATCTTGGACCATGGCCAAACTATACCCGACCGTCGAACAAAGCATCTTGCAATCGCCGCGTTCCAAACTTCTGCACAATGCGAAAACCTTCGGGTTTATAAAAGACCTTCGTTGCCGGACGTGGCACCGAAAGTTTAGTCAAAATGCGAGCGGGCCACATCGAACTGAAGCCTCAAACTTCTTCCTCTCGCACCACTCGCGAAAAACAATACGCGGACAACATCAAAACCATGAGTAGTGGTAGCGGCTCAGCGCCCAAGAAGAGCGTTTTTGCGATGCCAGGTTTTGGCAAGCCTTTGAACCACATCCCCGGTACCTTAGCAAAGTCAGGCCCACACGGTCCATACTTCGAGCCTGAAGCGTCGAGCAATGGGAGTGAACTTTTCCCAAATGCGGTCAATACATTCCACCTCGATTATGGTTTGACGCAGTGAGCGGAGTCATCCACTTGAACTTGTCAAAATCTAACCATACCACCTAGACTTCCACTAATAACGACCCGCGAGATAGTAATGCTGCAGATTATGAACCAGTTCACTGACAGGCCGGAATGGCACCGAGAGGCAAGTTTATGTCACTTACCATACTCGATCATTCTACTTCTCTAACCATGTCCTAGATTTTCGATAAGAAAAAACAATTCGCGTGGAGATCCCAAATATTCGCTGATTACTCAAAAGAAAAAATATCCAAAAAGACGGTCAACTGGTGTATAAAGGAGCTTCAATACAAGGCGACGACATATGACGACGTAGCAGGCGCGATTAGTGTATACAATGGTGATGTCGTCAAATCCGACATTGCGGTTCCGAACACCTTGATGCTCGCATTGCGGTCCGCCGCATCTACCCTTGAGAAAACTGGAGTGAAGCACCGGGATCGGCATTCCGTTCCACCAAGAGCGCGTGTTCTCGTCGATCCTTTTTTGTATCCTCTTATCTTTGGGAAAACGCGCGTACTTCTAGATGGTCTTGTCTCTTTGGAAGAATCCGTTAATAGATCTGGGGAAGGGGTCGTTGTCCCTGTCCCATCAGAGCACGATGGAATGGTACACACCCTCGAGGGCTTGGTCTACGGTGAACCCCTCGACGAACCATTTAACCGAAATTTTCAATGGATACCGAGCGATGTTGACATATCTAGAAATGATGGCAGCGTAAGGTGAGTTTATTTTATGCCGATGACTAGTGCACATCTACAACGCCTTTTCTTTAGGATTACAAGTTACATCAACAACTTGCACCCTCGTGAGCATGTAGGCGTATACGTGGCACTTGAACAAATTATCGCACGGGCTATTCCGCTCTGGAACATGAGCCTTACTCCTCTAAAGGGAGTGCAACCATATCGCCGTATCACTTACCACGGACCAGTAGAGGATGAAAACGGCGAAGATCTTTGCATCCTGCCCAATCCTGGAAAATTTGAACCTCCACCCCAGCTTGAGGAGGTCGTCGATCTCAGAAATCAGTACAGAGAACTTGGGCTTCAAATTATTGTCAAACTCGAAACCGTCCACCTGACTCCCGAAGAACCGAAGTTCCCAGAAGGTGAATGGAAGATGGATGGTCAACTTGTACGTGCGCAAGTTATTAAAGCGTGGTTTCTTACTCAGTCACACTCAGAACGAACATATATGTGCCACGGCCCTGTATTGCTATGATAGCACGAACATCGCTGCCAGCAAAATTTCTTTCTGTCAACAATCCAGGGTGAAGGACACGGATGCTATCAAATTCAGTCCTGGGTATATTGATTGGCTTTCGGACGTTTTCGGCGTCACTCCCTGCCAGCCTGCGGTACAATTTTCTGGTGAAGTAACAATCCAACAAGGGCGACTCATTACTTGGCCTAATGTCCTTCAACACCAATTCACTTCTTATAAACTTGCCGATCCCACACTACCCGGACACCTAAAACTTCTCACTATATTCCTCGTAGATCCTCACATCCGGATATTGTCTGCCGCGAACGTTCCCTGCCAACAGAAGTCTTGGTGGGTGGACGCCATCAGACGGGGTGGCAATAAATTTGCTAAATTACCCCTCGAAGTCCAAGATTTGATTTTCGACCAGGTTGACGATCCCGAGTTTCTCCTCAGTTTCGATGAAGCCAAGAAATTGAGAGCGGGATATCTGGCCGAGCGAGAAATCTTTTTGAAGATACAGACAGACACGTTTATTCGGAATTACTTCACCTCAAACATACGTCCGAAACTATCTGGCAAGAGTCCGCTTGGCAGTATCTTCCCCAACCCAAAATGTGACCATAGTTACTGGTACCCGGAATAGGGACTACCTCTTGTCAAACATAATTCTTCGGCTCGATGGATTTAGACAGACAACGTGCGGAAATCGGTCGATATTTGATGACCATATCATGATCGATGAATGAATATGTATGAAGAGTTCTCGGAGAAATTTTTTTTTCATCTGTATCAATATAAAATCATAACGCACTTTCTGAGTTCTACATATGTATAGTCCGTATTCCGTTAGGAGTATGTTCAATGACGCACAATGACATGGACACCTGCCATTACATTGTTGGGCTTTATAATCAGAGACACCGACCTGGAGTTGGTCGATGATTCCCCACCTTGAAACATTGAGCCTAAGTCGGTTCCTTCCATCTCATGGTTCATATCCGACGACTCACAATGTTTCGTAGCTTTCATCGCAAAGGTTGTCTTTTGAGAACTTTGCGCCGACGAGATCATAGCGAAGGAGGAGGGGGAAACAGGATTTCAAATCGATATGGAAGATGCCGTCGAGAAAACTTTATTCAGAAATACCGTATGCTTTCGTAGTGCGACGTGTATAATAGTACTACAAAATAGATTAATGGTATCAGTGAGCCCGAGGCATTAGGTAGACGATAGACACTGCAAGGTGAAATGGAATATTATTATAAATACAATTTAAGCCCCTTCATTCTTGTTCAATGTTTGAAGCATAGCACGAAGGTCGGCAACTTCCTCATCTCTCTCCTGTAACCGCTGCCGAGTTTCTAGAAGCTCTTGCCTAAGGTTTTCGAGATCTGACTCGGCTTCCGCTGTCACTGGAGTTGTGGCCATTGGGAGGCGACGGGGTGGCGAACACTGAGTAGGCGAGTTTGGACTTGACCCTGGGAGTGGTGAAGGCAGAATTCGCGGGCGAATCATACGTGGAATCTCCTCGTTCGAACCGATGGGTGATTGTGTCTGAGAGGAGCGCGATATGAACCCATCGGGAAGAACAATATTTGAAGGGGTCAATGGCGTGGCCAACTCCATTGATATTTCTCCATCGACATCATAGTCTTCAGGTGTCTCCGGCAATCGATCCTGAGCTTCATGGCTGGCGTAGTCAGACCAATATGCATCCGGGTGGCGAGTATTCTGGTATTTAAAAGGAGATGAGTTCCAAAGGTGAAAACAATTACTCTGACAACTAACCGGATCTGGTGAAGGTGATGTTTCCGTTTTCAACTTTCGAGAACCTTGCTCTTGAACTAATGCTTTATTCAATGGGACTCGGGGTTCACTTCGCGTTTCCGACGGAATATATTGCGACCTGAAATGGCAGATGTCAGTATCAAACCTGATGTTATCCAAGAGATATACATACGGCCCAGGTATAGGTTTGGGCTCTGTAGCCAAGTGTAGTGTGCCGTCTGACGTAAGATCCTGTGACGAGGCCTAGTAAATATAGACCAAACAAATTAAGGATTTATTTAGAGCGTAAAATTCACCGATTGCTGCAACACGAGGAATTCCTTGAGAAGATTTCTCTCTTCCCTGAATGCGTCTATTTTCGACGACAGATAGTCAATCTGATGATCCAGGGCGTCGATTTGGGGAAGATGAGGCCTATTGAATATGTCGGCATTGCTGAGTGGGGTAGAATCTAAACTGGAGGGATTTAAGGGGTTAAAAAGTGTGTATGATTCCGGAATTTTTGGCTCCAGCCTTTCAGACCCCATCTGTGTCTGTACAGTTCGCAGCGCCGAGTTTGGGTCAAGATATCGGGAATCAGGAATCACATTCACTTCAGGGAGCGCAGATCCCATCCTTGGTATGATAAGACTTGTTGAAACTGGCCGAGCGGAACCTTCCTTGACTCTTTCAAGCTTGCACAACTCAATACTCATAAGGTCGACAGTTAAGACAAAAACCCTTACCTCTTGACCCAAAATACGGACCTCCGTCTCCAAAGCATGGTTATTTTCCATGGTTCTACGCAATGCCTTGATAATTTGTTCGTCGGATAATGGAAGAGCCGTTGGTGTACCCTTTATCCCAGTATTTAAATCAAGTACCGGGTCAGCGATATGATGGCTTGCGTGCTCTTGACAAGCTGCAATTGTGGCGTCACGCCGCGCAACTTGCGCTTGAAGTGTACGAACTTGAGCTTCGAATAGGTGTTGCATTTGCCTGAAATTTTTACGCTCGAGATCGCGCTGCTGAGTCAAAGAGGTAATCCTAGCCGCAGCGTAGGAAAGTAGTTCTGGCGTATCGACCAGGACCTTATCCTTGTCGAGCCTTGAGACAGGATCTAAAACCAGCCGAAATGAATCTTATTACTCGGGCATTCGAGTTTACGTGGCTGACCGGGGAAACTTTTCATTTCCATGTGACTACGTGGCCACAAGCTGAGTGCACTAGGGTTTGATTCAACTGTGAGATCAATCATCAATCGTGGGGTATGTTAGTATTCAACGTACTTGCCACGTGCATACATGTAAAATCACCTTTGTCAACAAATTCTGTAACTGAGTCACGAAGATCATCCCTTTCTCGCTCAAGTTGTTTCACGTATGCCTTGTATTTCTGTAATTTAATCTCGAAGTGGTCCCTCGTTTTGCACGCCTCTTCCAGCTCCCGTGCGCGCAAGAGCTCGATTTTATCGGATTTATCAAAGATTAGGGATACTTCCTGTTGCAAAAGTGACATTTTCGTACGGTAAGCCTCAACTTGGGCTCTTAGATCATTTATCTACAACATATTTTCAGTATTATGACGAAGTTATCGTAACAAATCGTAGTATGACGCACCTCAGTATCTGTGGAGGCCATCTAATCTCCCCCGAAGGCCCTATTCAGACTGAGCCCTCAGGCTATGGGCATAAGCATCAAAGAATAAACGATTGGGCTCGGACGTTCTGATGGTGGAGAAGCAGGGACTGGCGCGTAAATTGGGCAGGGTCAGGGGCAACGCCTGTCAGTGTCACGTGCACAGTATTCAGAATTCACGTGGCTCGCTACGAGCCGCTGGCACGTGTTTGAGATATATGCGGGGCCTGAGCTCATTGACAATGTGTCCAAGCTTCTGAGCTCAAGGTCATTGTATACGTCTCTACGCCCTTGCGACTGCCTTTGAAATCAGCCAGTATCGACGCCAAATATATTGAATCGTATATTTTTCAACTTAAATTCACATCGGGCTTTTGTGGATAACACCATGTACGGTGTCCTCTGGCCTTATCTCGTCGAGCGACCCAACACCTAGGTCGTCGATGGTATAAAACTTCGGCATCACCGTGCGAAAAATTCAACTACCACGGATTGGGCAGTCACATACTCGAACACCCTCAAAGCCTTGGGTCCTACGTTGTCGGGAATGTAGTACGCGGCCAGTATCTTCTTAGACCGAATATGCTCCAGCTCTAGATGTCGTACAGAAATGAGTGAATCCCTCATGTTGGCGATGACGGCGGCCTTCGAGCCACGATCCAAACTACACACTTTGCTGCTACATTTTGCATGGACGAAGGCATACAAGCTCGGGCAATGTACCGTGAATGGAAGAACAGTCCCCACATCTTGTCCAAAGGCCTCGGTATCCTATTCTTTTTTGTTTCGTAATCACGCCACCCAGTACCAAGTTTCTCGCCATCCATTTACTGAAGGAAACATGAGGTCGGTGCACAACAATCTAATTTGAGCTCGCCATCATGACGTCTGTAAAAACCTCACGAATTGGAGTGTGGAAATCGGCAACGATTTATATAACGTTGAAACTGTGTGTTTCTGGATCTGAAACTTCACAGCGGCGCCAACGATCCGACAGTAAGAAGTTTCTCAAGGTCGTCTTGAGTTCGGGCCTGCCGAGGAGAAACTCTGACATAGACAAGGGCTCGTTTTTATCCGCGTGCGCAAGTGTTGTCAAGAAGGCCAATGCCTACTCCCTGTTTGTCGCATGCCCTGCAATGATAGAGATCTGTCCGGTGAAACGTCGTCGACTCTATGGTCCACCACCATTAGTGGCAGCCATGGATGTTTCAAAGGTGAACATACATCAAATATATTCCGCCTCTCAATCGCGTTCATCAAGCGACGAGTAGCAGCGCATAGGCGGCCGTTCTGCAGCGATGAGCGCGCAAAGGTCCGGTCCAGCAACTCAAAATTCAAATTAATGAGACAAATCTTCTAAATCTTACCGACGATGTTGGGCATGATCGCCCTCGAACCTCATAATACCGTGTGAAAATCGTGTCGTGTCGAAAGATCCGAATTTCGGAAAAGCGGAATCAAGACGCTTCCGAATTTCACTGCACATAAAAACATAACTGGTGCAAGGGGGTACACACCAATTTCTTAAAAATTCATCCTACACGCCCAAATTGGAGAATGTCGAGCAAAGTCAACCCAAAGGACCGTTCATCGCGCGTTTATAGGGTTATATGACTGACGGAGGTTTAGGATACCACTTATGTGCCATTGCTTTAAGATTTACATTAAGATAAGATTCGGCACATACCAAGTAGAATCCTTCGACTGAAGCTGAATCTCACAGGCTGTGCGAAGCCGCCCTGCGGCAAGGCACCCTTCACTCACGAGCCGGTCTGGGTTTTCATGGGTCCATTGGTATCGGATTCGCGCTTCTTTCTTATCTTGAAGGCGGAGGTAAGGCCACTCAGGTCCCATGCCGCCGTAAATGTAGTTTTTGTCCCCACCGCGTTCGGCTCATCCGTCATAATACATTGTGAATCTTCTGGAGTATGTTTAGTGTCGAGATGAAAATTGGAGAGAATAGTTCTGCAGTCTGCTGAAATCCGAAATCCGGGTCGGCTCTTGTCTGTTGAAGTGGCTGTGCTGACATGATCACGCTTTGCCAAATTAGTATGTTCGTCCACCTCTGTCGTTCATGTTCATGGTCGACTTTCCGACGGTTGTAGAACTATTCCGTATAAAATTCCCTGCGATCTCGCCAGCATCAATTCATGCAACCCGAGAACATGTCGTCGGATTCATCGACTTTGAGGAACGGCCGAATCCACAATCAAGAAGTCTACGCGTCTTTTTGGCCTGAGCGTGTAGTCACCGAGGTGGGCCTCGTCGGCCTCGGGAGAGTTGGAAGTATATTATACTGACGCGGTCCTGTGACCCTGGGGGCGGGAAAAGGAGTACCCTTTCGACATGCTCCGGATCCCATGTACACAGTGGTCATACGTCTGTAATACGGGTGATCCGAGGAATGGTGCGTTGTATCTGCACTGCGTGTTGCCTGGCGACAAACTCACAACCCTTTACGGATTGCTCCTTCAATAAAAACGGAACTTGACGAGCGGTATTGCGAGGATGAAGATTCAGGAAGTCAGGAACGACAGTCTTCTAGAATAACTCCAGGTTTGTGTCGGAGCCGAGAATTGAACGGGGTGGTCTGGAAGGTCTTGGTACATCGACAAGTGTGTCGAGTGCTCGAGAGAGAGCTGAACATTTTTTAAACCTCGCCCGTCGAGATATATGAAGTTTGGACATGTGTCAATCGGATGTCACTCTTTTTGCGTGGTACTATGTGTGGGAATTCTGGCTTGCCGTTACCTTCATCCCCTGAACGTTCGCCTCCCTCAAGCCGCCCTGTTGCTCGCTTACTGGTATTCTAATATGCAACTCGACGTCGCAGACCCACAACCGTTAGAAAAACAAGTAAAACACGAATTTCTATGGGCATTGGCGATATTGACCACAACTTTATATCATATCATAGATGATGAGAACTTGTGGAACGCTCCACCAGCTGATCAACATAATGCAAAACCATTCAATCGATTTTCCATTGGGAGCTACTAAGCACCCGGTGCCACCATAATTGACCTCAGAAGCACTATCCCCATGGAGCTACAGTCATACAATCCTGCTTCCCCACACTCCAATGGTATTTTCGTCATGGCCGTGGATATAACATGACCCCAATCATTTCGATAGGCGATGATTTGACATCGTCCACATTTGTATGCCCTTCCGCCAATTCCGCATTGCCGCCGAGTTTGTTCATTGACCGTGCTTATATACTGCCCTTGCGCACACCGATTCAGTGTCCGTTCCCACTCCTTCCCATCATGTCGCTCGATAAGAAGAGGAGCTCTCAGTCTGAGAAGGCATTGTCGGATGGGTCTGATGAATTCGAATTCGGCGGCGAGTCTTCTCTTCCCCCGCCCCCTACTCTCACCGCAGAAGAAGAACGGAGGCTATGGCGAAAAGTGGACATGAGACTCATGCCTATATTGGCTATCATGTATCTGTTTTCATTTATAGACAGAGGTGGGTTCTGCCGTCCAACGCGGCATGATGCAGGCTACTAAATTTTTCCAGGAAACATTGGTATTTCCAACCGGATCATTTCATGGTCGGATACGTTTGATAACTTGGATTATAGGGAATGCAAAATTACAGGGCCTGCAATCGCAGCTCCACATGACAGGAAATCAATACAATATCGCGTTGGTGAGTCGGCTTTCATGGTAACCGGTGGCCCGGCTGAGCCTCACTTTTTCATTGATAGACTATGTATTTCATTGTGTGTCTGATCCCGTTCAAACACAGAACTTGTGGAAATCTTATGATGAACTAGCCCTACTGCGTATTCGAATGTCCTGCGAAGTGCGTATCTCATCTTTTATATGCTTTCCCCGTCTCTAACATGCTGTATCTATCCTAGTCTCGTTTTGAAGAAGTTCCGCCCGTCCAGGTGCGGATAATATAGTCGATCTGTGTTGGTTTTTTTTTTACATAGGAGTTCCCTCAGATGGTTACCAGGAATTACTGTATGTGAATTCTCTTCGAGATCATCTCTCCCTTAATGATATCTTCTACAGGTTGTTTGGGGTATAATAATGTGAGTGGAGGTTTCATGCCGATATTTAAACATGGTTAAATATTAAGCACTGGGAACTAGGACGTTGATGGGCATAGTAAAAACGTAAAGAACTCATCAAACCTTTCGTCAGTGCTGCTCTAATTTAACAACCTAGTTACCCTCAACTTGTGGGTGTGCGAGTCTGTCTTGGGGTAGCTGAAGCGGGACTGTTTCCTGGTGTTGTATACTAGTGCGTCAGTTCGAACTTGATGGATTCGAAATCTCACTACTCCGCTCAACCAAGTCTTACCTTCTGGTATCCCCGGTTCGAAATGCAATATCGCATCGGCATATTCTTTGGAGCGGCTACTCTCGCAGGAGCATTTTCAGGCCTTCTTGCCTATGGTATCAGCTTCATGGGTGGGACCGCAGGTCTCCTTGGGTGGTCATGGATTTTCGTAAGCTACTTGTTAACGTGTGAGGGAAACTAAACATTTTTCGTTCGCAGATCCTCGAGGGTATTGCTACTGTTGTAATTGGGCTTACCGCCTTCTTCAGTATGTCATTTATATTGTGCTGCGTCATCCTTTGACACTTCGAATCAGTCTTGGTGGACCACCCCTCGACGGCATCGTTCTTGACACCTGAAGAGCGGTCGTACATTATCTGGAAGAAGAGTATGTTCGAACCACATTCTTCATCTGTAATGCTGACGTCGTGAAGAATACGATACATCTTCTGTGGGCGAGGAGGAACACTTCGAAATGAGGCACTTTTATGCCACAATTACCGATTGGCAGGTAATGTAAAACATGATTTACTGCCTCCCTTTTGTTAATGTTCTGTAACGACTGGCAGGTCTGGCTACACGTCCTAATCTACATGTCCTTAGTTGGCCCTCGTGAGTTTTTCTGTCCGTCGTCGCTTGGGAATACGCTGACCCCGATCCAGTTTATGGAATCACGCTCTTCTTACCGTTAGTCCCTGTTTCTCCTTTCAAAAGCGGCGCCTAAATCAGTTACAATCGTTTAGGACGATCATCCACAAGCAAGTCCTTTCGTGTTCGTGTCTCTGTCAATTCTCACTAATTGATGTCGTTTAGCTTCGGTTATTCGACAGCAGTCAGTCAGCTGCTCACTGTTCCTCCATACTTTTTCGCTAGTGCGTTGCTTTGTCTCTATCTCCGATTCACCACTAAAAGGGGGCGAATTGGTAGCTCTTGTGCTTGGTGTATTCGCCCATTATTCCGACAAGACTAAGCTGCGATCCCCGTTCATTTTGGGAGGTCTCGTTATGTGTCTTGTTGGGTTCTCCATAAATATTTCTAATGCTTCGTATGGCGCGAAATACTTCGGAACGTTCCTTTGTGTCGCTGGGTCTTATGCTGGGTTCCCGGGTGTTGTTGCATGGTCTGTTCCAGCTTTCCCCCTTTTATTTTGTCGTACCTACTGTTTTGTCAGGTTGGGAAACAATCTAGCTGGGCAGTACAAGCGCGGAATTGGGATGGCTATTCATATTGGTGTCGGGAACTTCAGTGGTGCTATTGCTTGCAACATCTACAGAGCACAAGACTCTCCGCGGTACATCGTCGGACGTGAGTGCATAATTTTTTGCTGCTGAAAATAACTCACTCTCGGAAACCCGTCAGATGCTTGCGAACTCATGTTCGTGGGGATTGGATTCATCTGCGTGCCCATTGCCATTCTTTCCTATATCAGAATCAATAAGCAGCGTGATGAAATAGAGAGAATCGCGCTGGAAAAGGGCGGGCCCAGTAAGTACTCAGACAAGGAACTGCGCGAGTTGGGCGATAGGGCCCCTGCCTTCCGATACGTGCTTTAATGATGAGATGAAAGGATAATATTCCATTGTATATAACACATATTACTTGAAACGAATAAACATGAGATGCAGCATCGATCGTATATACGGCGAATTGTACGGCGAATAGCTGGACTCCCGGTTGGGCTATTATTATTTGTTCGGCGTTCGATCCGATAAAGAGAATCCGAAGCAAGTGAAGTTTTGTCTGGAAAGACACTCGGATGGGGCTCAATGGCGACTCTTAACACCCCAATCTTGTGAAATATATTGCATATGAAGACTGGGCACGCACGGTGATGCAAGCAGGGTGAGATATCTTTGCTGGTCATGCGTGAGTGCAGGAGCTCCGTGGTTGATTATTGATATGATTTTGTAGACATTATTATTGGTGCATGTTGCTTTGATCTTAAGAAGCAAAATGAGGACACTTTTGAATGGGGGGAGTCGCGACGCACTTCGCTTGTGAGATAAGGAAGACGCACGGTGACACAAGCAGGGTGAGATATCTTTGCAGGTCGTGAGTGCAGAGTCCAAGCAGGAGCTCCGTATTCGGCGCGGTCTTCGGATGTTTCTATCCCTTCTGGCCGCATGTGGCGTGTATCATCGAGCCAGTTCCCAGCTGTGGGTTTGATGTCCGAGTCGGCATGCAAATAGGGTGCTGGGTTGGTATTTGAAAGCCCTCGATATCAAAACTTATCCTAGAGGGTATCATGATCGTTAAACTCTTCAGGTTCTGGTTGGCAGCAGCGGGGGGTAAATCACGGCGAAGGATCAGTCATTTCGAGCCGTTCGACTTCATAGCCCTCGTCTGAAAGAGACGGAAAGACAATTCTAACTGAGTATCAAATGCTGGCGTTTAAGATCACATTTAATGTACACAATACAGGTAGAAGCTAAGGGAGTATCCACTATCCAGGACTTCAGGCAGATTGTAGGGGGGAAGGTGCCGTTTGTTGTTGCTTGGTCCGCTTAGGTCACACGATCACTGGATAACCGGAAATTGGTCATGTGACTACATACCGCGCGCGTTTGGGAGCCACTGCTCAACTTAGATCTTCTCCTATTAAAACCCTCTTTCTTTTAACCATCAGATTTCGAATCAAGCCCCTATAAGTTCGAAATACTCAGTAACTGCCACGCGAAACTGAGTATAGAATAACCTATTAATCGAAACGTTACAAGAACCACAAAGAGCGGGTCCCTGCACCTCATCAAACCTCTTATCGTGTTTCTGTGTATACATTCAATACAATTTCGTTTTCGGAATAAGCATGTATCTCATTTACCTCTTACGCCGCGACCTCCGCCTTTCGGACAACCCGATAACCCACTCATTGAAGAATTCAGCTCGGTACACACACGTCCTACCGGTTTACGTTGTTTCTCCTTTGCAGATCGAAGTATCTGGTTTTATAGATTCAGGGACGGGGTCACCGTACCCGGAGGCTCGCTCGCGCATTGGGAAGTTTTGGCGTTGTGGTCCACATCGGGCTCGTTTTCTGGCTGAGGGGCTGTGGGACCTGAAACACGGGCTGCGGACCTTGGGCAGTGACCTTGTTATACGAGTCGGTAGGATGGAAGAAGTTGTACAGAGTTTGTTGTCAGATGTGGAGTTCTCGAGTCGAGTTGGCGGGGTGTGGATAGCGAAGGACTGGGCGTTTGAGGAAGTCGAGGAAGAGAAAAGCGTTCAAGCTGTCGTTGAGAACCTAGGTGGTGGAAGAGTTGAGTGGAAAGTGTTTAATGGCGAAGAGACCCTGATACACGAGTTTGCCCATCCAGATACCTCTTCCTTCTTGCTGCTGAAACCGCCCAATCCAGGGATGACCTACCGATGAAGCCTTCAGAGTTACCAGACGTATTCACTTCCTTCAGAAAACAGCTTGAACCCCTTCGTGGAGACATACGATCGCCTCTGCCGTCCCCATCGACTTTCCCCCCTTTGCCACCCTCAATCCCAGATCAAGCCCATCCGTTTGTCACACCGATTACACTGGACGGGCTGCATGACGCGTTCCAGAAGCCTCTGAAACTCAGTGACCTCAGCCACCCACCGCCGTTCCCAGCCTCCGCCAAGTCAGCCCACCCCTTCACGGGTGGTGAGTTCCACGCCCATGCAAGGGTGAAGCACCTCCTGTCATCGGGAGCGATGACAACATACAAGGATACCAGGAATGGCCTTGTCGGCGAGGACTTCTCGACTAAGCTCTCAGGGTATCTCTCGCACGGATTTATCACTGCGCGCCAGATCAACTCATATCTCGTTTCCTTCGAGGATGGTGCTGCTCCTCAAGCGCCGGGCACCCCAATTACCAACAGCGACGGCTATGGATGTGGAGAGAACAAAGGCACAGCGGCCGTACGTTTTGAGCTTTTGTGGCGTGACTATATGCGCCTTTGTATGCGTAAACACGGTCACAGTTTGTTTTCTGTCCATGGATTTCGGGGACCGTCTCAAAATTCAGGAGGCGGACATCGCCGCGGGAAGAACTTAACACCACACTGGCGCCCACTCTTCACATCTGCAGAGGCGTTCTCGCGTTTCCAGCACGGCACGACGGGTACCGGGCTCGTGGATGCGAGGATGCGTGAGCTGGCGCTGACGGGGTACACCTCGAACCGTGCCCGCCAGAACTGCGCGTCGTTCCTCGCGGTATGGCTCGGGATCGACTGGCGCGTCGGTGCGGAGTGGTACGAGTCGATGCTGGTAGACTATGATGTTGCAAGCAATTGGGGGAACTGGCAGTATGTCGCGGGCGTTGGGAACGACCCGCGCGGGGGTGGGGAGGGGCGGCGGTTCAACCCAGTCAAGCAGGCGTGGGACTACGACCCGCACGGTCAGTATGTGCGGATGTGGTTGGAGGAGATGGGTAATGTGGGCGGTGGCCGGGGGAGCCTTGAGGTTTTGTTCCAGGCGTCGAAGGTAGGAGAGGTTTTGGCACGGCGTGCTGCTAGAGGTGGTGTTGAAGAAGAGGGGGAGAGACAGGTGTTAGAAGGGCTGAGGTTGATCGAGGGGGTGCGGAATCCGTTGGTTGAAGTTTCGTATGAGAAACGCAAAGTGGCTGGTGGGAAAGGCAGGAAGTGAGGTGTGGAGAGGGGGAGGGTGTCATGTGGAGTACCAACGTGGTTGACCTCGGCGCCCAGGAGGGAGGTGCGAGGTTGGAACGGCACTGCTTTGAGGCTTGACATCTAGCTGCGCAGAAGGTTCCGAGTGGGGGAAAGGTGGATGGGCGGCGGATGTAATTCTCGTGGAAACAAAGATAAGGTCTGAACAGATGTAGTTTATAATCCTCTATATGGGACATTATGTGGGATTACACTAGGCCGTGTACGGTGATACAAGAGTTTTTTTTCCCCTTCTAGCTTGCCAGTACACTCACAGGTCATTATGTATGTGCCTCGATTCTCTGTTTCATTTTACGCTGATGTGGACTCGACATTTTGGGGGCGCAGATTCGACCGCCAGGTACTGCGGACCTGATGTAATCGTTAACTCAAACGCATTTGTTGGAATTCCGAGGAGGGCATGTTTGAGGCTGCGGAAGTCGGTGCCTGTGTATCCAGATGTGGGCCCTTTCAACTATTATCTCCAAGTCACGATGGATACCCGGATTCCCAAGAGTTAAGACCTCTAGATTCGTTGCCATTGGTCGTTTACGATTTCTTTCTGTAGCAAAGTGCATTGTCGACTTTAGACGCCCCCCATTAAGTTGCTCTCACCGCGTAATCTCAGCACGTTCCTTTTCATCTGCGCTATTATGTCTTCAAAGCACTGCCATAAAAACGATTGTCAAAGGTATCATTCTTGCCTATCTACGGCCCATCTCAATACCGGCAAACTCAGGCCTTCCTACGCAGCGGGGCGCAGCAACGGTTATGAATAGACTTTCTCGATTTCCCCGGTATGCATGGGGCTGTTCCAATACCTCGATATAAATATGCTGCACGAAATTTTAGAAAAGTATCATCAAAATTTCCGTTAAAGATGGCGTCCAATGGTACGGGTTTCCTCCCCTTTGTCACACGACTCATGTGTGATACTGTGTATATAGGCACCTTGCTCGAGACGACGCAGGAATCTCCGTACAACTATGTTCCAACGAGGGCCGTCGCATTCATGTTCGTCATCCTTTTCGGGATTTCCACAGGCTAGTTTTCTATTCTGCTGTTCTTTTCGGAAGGCTAATCATAGAGGATACGCAGTAACTCACATTGGGCAAGCAATTCGGCACAGGATGTGGTGGCTCTTCCCAACAGTGTGTATTGCAGGTGCGGGTGAGGTGGCTGGCTGGACCGGACGCCTCTGGAGTAGCTATTCATTGTATAACCGGGACGCGTTCATGCTTCAGTAAGTGGCTCCCTCTGTCTCTTTTTTTTTTGTGCGTTGGACGGTGGGGAGCTGACATTTTGTGCGTCTTCACAGGATCACGACAATCATCTTGGCACCTACCCCCATGGTTGCGGCGAATTTCATCATCTTCGGTCGATTGGTCAATCGTTTGGGTACGGTATACAGCAGGCTTCCGCCCAGGTGGTGTGAGTCTTTCGCATTTATAATACAAGGTTACGTGGTTGATCAGGTCAAACTGTTAGATACGGTGGTTTTCTTTTCCTGTGTAAGTCTGCTTTTACAATAGTATTTTCTTTACAACTAAGTTCGGTTTGTGTATAGGACATCATATCTCTACTTGTCCAAGGGGCTGGAGGGGGGATTGCGGCATCCTCAGAGACCGAATCCTCGTCGAGACTTGTGAGGGGAATTTTATGTGGCTTCAACAAGCATTGAGTAACTGACTACATTTTTAGGGAAGCAACATTATGTTAGCCGGCATCGTCTTTCAGCTAGGTGTGTACTATAAACTACAAAAAGTTTATTTTTTTTAACATCCCGACTCCAGTTACGCTTTCCCTTTATTCCTGCGTTGCTGTCGAGTATTTTGTCCGATATGTCAAAGACATACCAATCCCTTCCCGGCGCTATACCCTAGAATATTCTGAAAGTCAGAAAACTGTTCTGACCCCCAAGCTCAAGATCATGGCACTCGCTCTAGCCTTCAATACCACTTGTTTGTTCATACGGTATGCTCTCTTTGTATGGCTAGTTTCTGTTGGCTTATCCACTCCTAGCGCTGTATACCGCACAATCGAGCTGGCGGACGGGTGGACGGGGAGGATCATCTCGACCGAAGTTTATTTCAGTAGGTTCAGCTGTTGATATGGGATCTCATGAGTTCTAACCAAGCCCATTCGGCAGATGTTCTTGATGGTGGGATGGTCGTTCTCGCGATTTACGCATTCAACTTCGCACATCCAGGAGTTATGTTGCAAACCGACATTCAAGGTCATAGCGAAGAATTCCTGGCATTGAAGGACCGTGCAGTAGCGTAGTTAGATAGAACATAGTGGACAATGATACGGTTTTTACATATGGTGCTACTTCAGAAACAATTACATAGATTCGTGATTATTCGATGACCCAAAAAAAAAGATGAGGCCGAGTATTCGTCTAAGTCTTGTGTCTTCCATCTAAGTTGAGCCATTCGTCAGCTGTACATAAAGTCTACTTGGTTTAGGTATAATGTGAGGCCAGTCATACTCCAATATTGTGGAGGGATTCCACTGTTCTGTATCGTACTTTTTCCGAATGCAAGGCTCAGCATGGTTCAACGGTTTAGCCGAAATGAAACCTGTTTTAGAACGCGATATAACAATGGCCGTGGATGAGTCTTCGTCGCTCCTGAATGTCTTCAAACTCGGGCAATGAACAGCGAACGGTAAAGATTCTAATTCCAAGGAATCCATGCATCCACCATCGTCCTCGCCAACCTCTGCAGGAGGATTGCCTAAAAATCCGTTTTCAAACTGGTATAGAACCGACGTTGACGTAGATGTAAAGCGAGAGGTAGAGTTCCAACCAAAATGCCGAAGCTTGGCGAGCCTCGAGAGGTGGGATGCATATTTCCAAGCAGCGTGGGGCCAAAATACAGCTCGGTTGCGCAGCTGGCGATCACTTGAACGCCGAACGAGAGTGAGTGCCTCAAGGGTCTGGTCATAACTCTCCACAATTTTTTCGAAAAGAGGGGCCTCTGCCTGTGCAAGACCTTCAAGGACGAGAACCTTGATTGGTGCTCCTTGAATTGAGTTAAGGAGAACGTGGGCATCAACATCGGAAATCCCACGCCGAATGTGTATTTTGAAGTGAGTCAAATGGAGGCCGTCCGCATCGGAAGCAGCTTGAAGCGCCTCGGCCAAGGGGATGATGGAGGCTAGATCGATGTGGTTCATGGAGAGGCGTTCGAGGTGAGGGAAGAAGCGACACCTTGACCAAATTTGGGCAGACGGCGTGAAGATGTTGGATTTGTGGGGAGAGAGGACAGACAGTGTGCGGAGGTTAGAACAAAGCGGAAGGATATGCCACATGCTGACGGTTGTGGCTGAAATCCAGAGGCGAAGGTTATAGACCGCTGGAAACTCTATATCACCTGTTTGTAGCCTGGCCCGAGCGCTCAAAACAATATGACATTCCTGCAGTGAAAGAGTGTGAAGAGAACGAAGTTTTGAGAGGCATTCAATATCGTCTGTTCTGAACCTGAGAGAACAGAGAGTTATTGAAACCAGGTTGGGGCTGATGGCGAGGATGTTCATAAATTCACGGTGTATGGGCGTAAAGAACTTCCCCTCGATGCGTGATAGTTCAAATCCTTGTGCGCTGGTTCTTTCAAATGAGGAAGACCGCCAATTATTCGTCATGGAAACTGTCCGCATTTCCTGGCAGAGGTCCGGGCGGCTAAGCAAGAACGCCGTTGTTGCTAGGATTTTAGTTCTCTCAGAGTATGCAAGGTTGCTCAAATGCTCCAAGTGGTCCCCTATATCTATTATGTCTTTTCGGAAACCCCAGGGAAGGTCAAACGTGAGGGTTCTGCTCTGTAAATGCACAAATCTTTAGAAAACTTAAAGAAAGAAGTGAAATTCTACATACCCCGAAAATATAAGGCCGCCCAATCCGATTTAGTTGGTGGGATACGGACGAAAGGAGGCGAGCTTCGTACAAATTAGTATGCTGAAATATTATGTCTAGTAATTCTGGGGGCAAATCCACCAGGCAAAGCATCTGTATACGAGGGACAGGGTTCGCCTTGATAGTTTTTAGAACCCTAGCTACATGGGCCCCGAGTTAGTTAGGTTGACGAGGCGTGTAGTCCATGCACCCACTCGTATTCTCTAAGAGAAAGGGATAATCGATAATAGCGCCTTCAGGAATTCCCCATTTTCTTTGGAAGCCTTCCCAAAGAGCCGGATCTGTAAATACATAATGCGTGTAGAGCGTATGGGATTCATCAGGCGTTACGGTGACCTCATGGGCACATAATGTCAAGGGTAATAGATCTTTGAGGTAGCTGTTCCATTTCCTATGCAGAGACACAAAACGCTATGCACACAATAAGTCGAACGGGACATGGGGGTAGGCGAGCATAACATACAGACATGTGTCGTCCCGTCAAATCCAAAGATCCCTACGTAGTTATATTTTAGACTTTAGTGCCGTAAGTAGCTTTGGAAAACTGTACCTTACCGTATAGAATCCTTCGTAGGACTTGAAAAACCGCCGCATGCGGTAGAACTTGTGAATCTGAGGGTGTCTATATTCCTCTTGCATCACCTCTTTTGAGGTTACCCCAACTTCCTTACTCATGTCCGTCGAAACTTCATGTTCGCTCAATTTGGAATTATCGCCGTCGTCGTCGTGTTGGCGCAAGTGTGCGTATGAGCTGGCACCGAGCCCTAGAAGGAATGCGTTGGCAGCGTCGCTCGGGTCAGAACTATCATCAGAAAACATGCCGAATTCTGTATATGCGCTATATCTTTCGTCCAGCAAGAACCTACGAAGGTCAAGTAGCGCAGGTCAAATAGTGTAAGTCTTGTCAACCTCGGTCCCTAACGAATTTCAAGTGGAGCTGTATTTATTTGCCACGCCGACGTTATCCCCTTGGATACTTTATATCCCCCGACCCGGGTGATCCGAAAGCCAGGTCAATAACGCCCGCAGACCACATAATATTACCTTGCATTGTGCTGCGAAACGTGTTCATATTTAGGTAAGTAGCCTAGTACCATATCATTTAACCAAAAGGTTATTTTTTAAGGAATATTCGCATGATGTCGTACCCAAACGACGGGATTATTCTTGTTCAGAGAGTTGTTCAATTCATGTATTTCGCTTGTAGGCTGGAATTGTATGTTGAAATTGAATAACCCAAGTCATATCGAGAGTTTTCTGTCATTGATGAGCCACGGGGTTGGTCCCAGTTTAATTAATTGTTGTCCATCTCCGCATCAGTCTTACTAGGTATAATGTGAGGCCACTCCTCGCCCATCATAGTAAGAGGGTTCCACTGATTGATATTGTACTTATGGTGGATATAGGGTGTAGGGTGATTCAGTGGTTTGGTAGAAATGGTTCCGGCGCCGGTACGCGATATAAATATTGCCATGTAAGTGTGGTGGCTTGTATATGTCTCAAGACTTGGGCAATAAGCAGCGAATGGTAGAGCGTCCAAGCCCAAAGTTTCAATGTCGTCTTCGTCCTCCTCGATATATGCGAAAGGATTGTCTGGAAAGCCGAGTTCAAAGTCATGCAGAATGGAAGTACGTGCAGTCGCGAAGTGACAAGCCGAGTTCCAACCGAAATGTTGCAGGTTGGTCAGCCTGGACAGGTGCGGCGCATATTTCCAAGCGGGGTGGGGCCATATCACCTCTCGGTTCCGCATTTGGCGATCGCTTGCACGCCGGACGAGGGTCAGCGCAACAAGTGTTGATTCAAAAAATTCGGCAATTCTACTGAAAAGAACCGGTTCGGCTTCCGCAAGGCCTTCAAAGACAAGGACCTTAATTGGTGCACTCCGCATCGCATCAAGGACATCAAGGATGTCGACGTCGTAAGCCATACGTCTGGTATGTAGTTTGAAATGCGTTATGTGCAATCCAAAAGTAGTGGTGGCAGCCCGAAGCACGATTGCCAAGTCAATAATGGCATCCGAACGTATGTGATCCAGACAGAGGCGTTCGAGATGAGGAAAGAAGCGGCACTTCGTCCACACCTGAGCAGACGGCATAGGAATGTTGAACTTGAGGGGCGAAAGAACAGAAAGTGTACGGAGTTCAGGACAGAGTGGAAGAATATGCCACATGGCAATTGTTTTGGCGGACATCCAGAGGCGAAGGTTGTAGATCGGTAACTCGATACCGTCCAAATTTGACCCCGAACCAACGTTCGAGGTTACAAGGCATTCTCGCACAGTAAGGGTATGAAGAGAGCGGAGTTCGGATAAGTGCCGGACGACGCGCGTTGAGAATGACAGAGAACAAAGGCTCACTGCAACAAGACCGGTGCTGAATGTGAGGATGCTCATGAATTTTCGGTGTATAGGAGTGAGGAACTTCGCCTCAACCTGTGAGAGTTCAAATCCTTCTGCGTTGGTGAGTTCGAATAAGCAAGGGTGCCAGTTATTTGCCAGGTGAACCCTTTTCATCTTTTGACAGAGATCTGGGCGGCTGAGCAGAAACTCCGTTGTTTCCAAGGTCTTTGTTCTCTCCGACCGAGCAAGTTCATCTAAGTATGGCAATGGGTCTTCCATGCCTTCGATGTCTTTCCAGAACCCAGTGGGAAGGTCAAAAGATAGAGTTCTACTCTGAAAAACAAGTAAAGTGAGCAAGTGAAAGGTAGTGAGGAAAGGCTAGGTACCCCAAAAATATAACGTCTCCCGATTTCATTCATTTTCTTGGACGTAGAAGACAGGAGACGCGCCTCACGGATATGCGTATGCTGAAATATAGTATCCAGTAGTTCTGCAGGTAAGTCAACCAAGCAGAGCTTCTGTATACAGGCGACGGGATGCTCGCTGATTGTCCTTAGGACATGGACTACGCCAAAATGATTTAGCCGGACTATTCGACAAAGTCTGAACTCACTAGTGAAGCCCAGAAGTCGGGAATAACCAAGTCTATTAATTCCAGGTATTCTCCACTTTTGTCTGAAGTTTTCCCAGAGAGCGATATCTGTAAACACATATTCCGTATGTGGTCTCGAATCTCCTTGGAGATCGACAGATTCTACAGTAACTTCTTTGGCGTGTAGGGTAAGCGGCAAGAAGTCAGCGAGGTAACTACACCACCGGCTATGCAAAGAAACATATCGCTATGAACGATTATGAGTTAAGCGCAGTGAAAAGGCAACTCGAGACCTTACCGGCATGTGTCGCCCTGTTAAATCCAGAGACCCCTTCGCGGCGTATGAGGTACCACGCTCAGCTTTGATAAGCAATCGTACTCACCGTATGAAATCCTCGATAGGATTCGAAGAACCGCATTATGCGGTATACTTTATGAAGCGGAGGAGTGTCTTGGATTGTCGACTCGGGCTGTGATTTGTCTCTTATCTTCATTAGGTCCCAAGCCGAGCGTGCTCTTGCCTCAGCCTCATCTTTGTCATAAAGGTGCATATATGGTTTAGACGAGATTCGGTCGTAGGATTTGATCGCGGACTGATTTGAGTCAGAGTCATCTTCAGAATCTTCAGAATACATCGTGTTGAGCAGGTGGTGGCTATGAGGTTCAGGCGGCGAGCCATTCGGCAACAGGGACAAGACTTATATTGCTACTCCGATGATATCTAATCTACCCGAGATCCAAGGTGATCCGAAGCCTATCGTTGGCCTATCAGCACACAAGCAGCATTCCTTTCGACAAGACAAGGAAGAAGGAAAGGGCTTACTCCAGATGAACTACCCACCTTCGTTTTTGACTCTTGCAGTATGAAGAAGGATTAGTAACCAATACGGTTGTATTCCATTTCCGAATCCTCATCGGGTCACTATCCCGGCTTGATATCTGAACTATCATGGTGCCGTTAGGTGTTCGGGAGTTTGAACGAACAGCATAAAAATATACACCTGCACTGACAAGGGTCCATAAATTTGGGCAAAATGCAGTGAAGGGTAATGCCATCCAGCGATCCAGCTCAAAATGATCCACATCCAACTCGTCATCATCTTCGTCTCTGTTTAATTCCACCTCATCCGTCTCATGCCTTCAAATCCGCATTGATTCGAAGCATTCCAGGCGAGATGAGGTGGGAAGGGACTTAGCCAGTTCCACATTCCGCTCAAAATACCCAGATGGGCCAACGCCGTGAACTGAGGAGGGTATTCCCGAGAGGTGTGTGTCTTGTATGTGTGTTGGAACCATGCAGTTCTTCAGTGCAAGAGTATGTAGCCAGTGGAGGTTCGACAGACTTTGAATAGTTTCGGGCATCAAGAAAATGGGGGTGAGTGTAACGGAAACAAAGTTTTAGCTTGCTGCAAGGGCGTCTGCTAATTTTTTATTCATAGGAGTGCGGAAGTCGGACTTGATCTGCGAAAGGGTAAAGTCTTCCATAACGGTCCGCTCAAGTCTGATGACCACCAGCTATCAAACGTACAGATCGTTTATATCTTGTTTACAAGATCCGGTCGGCTAAGTATAATCGCAGCGGTGAACATGAATTTATCTTATCCGCTTGCGCAATCTTCTCCAAATAAGAGCCCCGGTTTTTGGCTTGAAAAAGTCTTCCCAGTCAATGGAGCATTTTAATGCAAGGTCTTGGTCCTGTTGAATGGTCAGCTGGGTACGGATCCAACTTCGTAGAACCATCGGTTAGTGACAAGGTCCGAGATGCTGCTATGAGCATGTGTTGGAAGGTAGACGACTTGGAAGTGTGAAGCGCGATTACAAGATATAGTCTGAAGGGCATCATCTCGAGGCATATTATGATAATGCTCTGATTTGTAGGAACAAAGACTCACAAGTCAAACCATACACTTGGCCTAATATTTAATCGGAGAATTTTCCACTCATGGGCAAACCGGCCCCGAAGTCAACTCATAGAAAATTTTCCCCCAATCGATGTCCTCCTCGAGGTCCCAGGCATCAAGGGTCAGCGGCAAGGAATCAGCGAAGTAGTGGTTCCATCGGGCCTGTAAAGCATTGAATCTCCATTGGGATTATATGTCAGTTCGGTGAAAATGTGCACGAATATAGCGTAGATTCACCTCAGCATGCCGTCCATTCGAGTCAAGGTCTCCCTGATGAGTCGAAGATATAGAAAGCCGACTAGATGACACCCCCCGAGGGCTTTGAGAAAGCGAAAAACGCGATATTCCCCGTAGTGCACGGTCTCCGGCTTGGTGCTGACTGACTTTGACCCTTGCCCAATAGTCTCACTGCCGCTCACACCTCCTCGCCTCAACCTCCTCCCTGTGATAAATTCGTATGATCAACTTGCTCTTTCTGGTGAAACGGTGGTCCGTCAATAACTATATGTCGTCGAATTCGTCAGAGTACATGGCTAAGCCCTGGCATGTATGTGTGTGAGTTGAGTTAATGGCTCGCTGATGCCCTGACTCAGCGGTCAAGAGACTTCAGGTTCGTTGCGCAGGTCAAACCAGGTTGTCCTGGCAAACGGCTTGGAATGATGTTGATAAGAAGAGATCGGGGTATGATCATTGGTTCTAACCAAGGTCGCCAAACTGAAATATTTCCACGGTGTTCTTAACCAAACCCATGACATGAACGGTGGTCGCAAAGTCTTGTTCCTTCATCTTAACTCCTTTTCTGAACTAAAATCTTGTGGTTATGCAAACCATGCCAGTCTGCAATACTACTGCCTAGTAACGGTTTCACTTATTTGACTTGAGTAATATCCATACCTAATCGCAACATCGTCGTCGGCTCATTACCATGCCGTAGCATCATGTTGTTGGTGAAAGTCCATCGTTCGCAAATAGCAAGAGGCTGTCAAGAAGGATCCTCAAATTCCACCGATGTCCAGATTCACCCCAATAATCACCCGCCCTGATCAAGTTAGGAACACTGCCTCATGTCGGACTTTTCTCCGTAGCGCCCCTCATCAGCCACGAAGCATACTTAATCAGTGCTTTTGTTCTGCCCCATCGATCGGATCCCGTCTGACCAGCGGTAGCGATGCAGGCATCCTCTGACAGATCCCATTGTACCATCTAAGCCTACGCCTGGGTCGGGGATTTGATTGCCTTTAAATAGTCCCAATCTTGAGGCAGGTCAGTAACGCACATCCCAAATTATGTCCGCAGAAATCGTACAACAAAGTGAAGCTGCTATTTCGACGGCTACAGAGACGCCAATAGTTTCTTTCCTTCAATCAGAACCCGGCCTTCTTGTAACAGGAGAACTTGAGAAGGCGCTAGAGGAATGCAAGGCAAAAGTGACCCGCATTGCGAAAGAGTGCAGAGCCAAAAACAGAAAGTTTCGGTGTGTACTTAGTCGTTGGTTTCCATGGTTCTGTTCTGATATTTATTCAGGGATGTCGAATTTGATTTGGAGAACGACCAATACCGGTGTCTACATGGCCTCGACTTCCCAGTTACCGGGAAATACTCTCCGTCAGACGTTCAACGCGTAACCCAGATTTTCGAGAAACCTCAGTTCTTCGTAAATGGCGCCGACTCAAACGACATCATCCAGGGAAAGCTTGGAGATTGCTGGTTCCTATCCGCACTTGCCACTGTATCAACTGCAAAAGGGCTTGTCGAAAAGTTCTGCGTCGCGGTGAGTGCCTCTTGCTCGTAAATTGTGACACCCATTTAAAGATAACCACAGCGTGACGAACAAGTTGGTGTCTACGGCTTTATATTCTTCCGTGACAACGCGTGGGTCAACGTTGTTGTAGACGAGTAAGTGGTCCGGGCGAAGTTGATGGAGCCTGTCTGATCTTATGTTTATAGCATGCTCTACACCTCAGTTCCGAAATACGAGGAACTCTCGTCTGTCGAGAAGGAGCTCTATCACGAAGACAAGGCGCAGTTCAACAGATCAGCACGCAAGGGAGGCAAGACTCTTTACTTTGCTAAATCCGGGGCAACAGGCGAGACATGGGTGCCGTTAATTGAGAAAGCGTATGCAAAGCTACACGGAGATTATGTATCTCTGTCCGGTGGTAAGGCGTCTGAAGCGGTGGAAGATCTCACAGGGTGTGTGAAAATCTTTGTTCGTCAATGTATATTTATCAATTCTTCGGCCACAAATAGAGGTGTCTCAACAGTCATGCGCAATAAGGTCCGTTACTCCGATTCTGATCACACCTCCATCTAATGCTAAGAACAGGATATCTTCGATACTGACCGGTTTTGGCATGAGGAACTGTTGAAAGCAAATCGGGATCGCTTGTTTGGATGTTCCTTCGAGAGTCTTGATGCAAGTCGAAGTGGGGTCCATGATGCGAAGGTCGATGGTCTCATGGGTAGCCATGCATACTCGGTCTTGCGAGCTGTAGAGTGCAAAGGGAAGCGATTCGTCGTGTTGCGCAATCCGTGGGGGAAAACTGAATGGACGGGAAGATGGTCTGATGGTTCCAAAGAATGGACCCCGGGATGGTTGGAAATATTACCTCTTTTGGGGCACGAGTTTGGCGATGATGGTCAATTCATCATGGAATGTAAGATTGTTCGATTACTGGGCGATCTTCTTCAACTCATCTTTCATAGACAATGATTTCCTTGAAACGTGGGACCAAATTCATCGCACGATCCTCTTTGATTCGAGTTGGGTAATGTCGTCACAATGGCTTCAAGTTCCTACGAGGCCGTTACCATCAGCCTGGTCTTTCGGAGATGTATCATGTCCGTCCATTTCAGCATCATATCTACTGTCTGATGCGAACTAATCCAAATATTTGTAGTCACTTTTTCCCTCCCTAAAGCAACCTTTGTAATTATCGTGATCTCGCAGCTGGATTCACGTTACTTCAAGGAAATCGCCGGGACTTCAATGTGGGGTTTGGACTTCGTACTCGCCAAGCGTGGCGAGAAAGAACCTATTGCTGAATCGTCATCTTCAATGTTATATTCGCGAAGTGTAAGTCTCGAGATGGACTTAGATGAAGGAGAGTATGTGGTCTATGTAAGTTTCTTGAGCCAACCGCGATATTCTACTCAATTATACTATAGGTTCGAATTGATCGAACCATTTTTAAAGATCCGGTAAGAGAAACCTTGTTCGCCACGCCGAGTCCTTTTTGACCTGACCGTTGTGCAGGATTATTTCAAGAAAGGCGTGGACAGTGGCTGGGATCATCGCAAACTATCCAGAATCCTAACCGAAAGAGCAAAGAGTCGGTCCGTAGTTTCGAGTAAGTTCAGTTACGATGCGGAAAGTAATATACTCACATCCTTTTTAGATTTCATACCTGGGCAAGCCATTGCCAAGAACCTATGCATGATTGACACTAACCAATATATATATCTTAGAACTCAAGAAACACACATTCCAACTGAGATGTCATCCTTAATCGATGAAGACATAAAACGATTCGAGGCGAAGAAGAAAGAAGAGGCCCTCAAGAAGGAACAAGAAGGTGAAACAACAACCGTGACTGTTACTACAGTGACCACGACCACTACGACGAAGACGGGAACCATAGTTAAGAAGAAGACCGAATCCTCAACGGAGCCTACGGCGAATATCGAGGCGAAAGAGGCCCGCAGCAGTTCGCCTGAGAATAGGAAGTCCAATGCGCCCGCGTTGGAAAATCTCGACACTTGCTTATTCGACCCAGGCCACGTTGCCCATTCTCCTACGTTACATCTTCCACCTCTCCCAACCTCACCACCAGGAGATAGCGGCCCCGCGTCCACCCGTATCAAAATCGCGGAGGATGATAATTCGGTGTACCTTGGCCTGCGCGTCTACACCAACAAAGACACACCAGTGGTTGTCACTGGTCAACTTAAAGCCGACATCCTCCAACCTGATGCGGAGCCCTTAAGTCCGCTCTGAAGCGTCAGGGATATTAAGTAGCATATTCTTCCGGATGGGAAAGTTTGCACCTCTAGGAATGGTAGTTGGGGCAAGCATGACGATTTTATTCTGCAGATGACGCCTATACATGCCTATGGATCTCACGAGATTACATATCAAATGTATATTTTTTAATAACATAATCACCGCTCACACAGATCAAAGGCAGGCGCCTTCGCTCAGCGCCAATGTACGCGTTAGTTCAAACAGAGGGTCGGCAAGGACTACCACATGGGCTGAAGAAGGGCTGTTCACTACGATGCCATCCCTGTCATACACTGTCTATTCCCCAGGGTTGAAATCAGGTATGTATGTGTCAACGAGATCTCTCATGTTTGTGATTTCTGAAACTCTTCTCCCTAATCAGGATCGCTTTACGCCCTGACTCGGCCAGCAGAAGCGTTAGCGCCAAACACATGGGTTGAGCGAACACCACGGATCTCTTCAGAATATGTTCGACCATGAGTTGGGTTCGTGCCAATCACTGTTCCCCCGATACCATACTCCGAATGCGTCACGATTTCCTTGGGGGACTCCACGAAGATCTCGGGAACATCTACATCCATCTTATCTGCCTCACTGTCATCATCGTTATCTCCTCTTCCGATCTCGTCCTTGCTAAATTTTGGGGTTATCGGGACGGCTCTGATGTCGATACTCTCAAAATCCGTCAGAAATTGTAGAAATGCTTCATCGGGATCAGTGTATCCGTGATCTCCGTCGGAACGTGGTGTAAGGTCCTCAATGGACTGGTAAGACCCCCGGCCCAGTTCGGCCCTTTCCTCCATGAAAAGCACGAGGTTTGGCAGTCCCTCTGCCTCTCCAACTCGAGATCTCTCCTCAGAACCCGCAATTACACCTGACTTTGGGCACGCTTCGTCGTCGGCGTCGTCCTCGAGGCGTAAGTACACTCTCCTACTGACACTTTCGCGGGGAAGAAGGACCGTTCCGGGCGTTAACCCGTGGGCACTTGACACGTTATTATGGATCTCCCCCCTACTCATAATCATGTCGTTTCGAAGGACATCAAGAGGTCCTGATACCTCGCCTTGCATTATTGACCGCGCCGTGATTGATAGTGGTGTTTTGGGGGTATGAGAAGCCGTTACGTACGTGTAAGGGCACGAGTATATCAGTGATTCTGTTGACGTTCTTATAATTAACCATCCTTCTATTCACTCTGACGTTTTGTTGGCCACAAAAAGGATGTCAAGTTTGTTTGGAGAAGACTGACAATAGCTGCTAGTATAGCGCACTAAGTGTGTGGGATCAAGCGCCCAGACAACAAAAAGAATAATCAATTGATTGATCATGACGAATGTTCGAATGACTATCAATAGACGAAGAGTATGATACCAAGAAGGAAACATGAATGCACCAGCAAGGAAGGTTGTCAACAATTGGGCGTCTAGAATATGATCAGACACAAACAAAATAATTACTTGTAATCAGGATCGTTCTAGCCTTTGGTGACTCGGTCACTTGATCATACCCTCAGAGTCGGATGCATTGAGTTGGACGGACACCATGAACATCCTCAGGGACTTGAACGTCTGACCAGAGACTAGCGCGCGCCAAGTAAGTCTATGTTTGTATTATACTCCAAAGTTGCCACAATTCACCTCAATAGCTTCCACATCTACATTCATCCTTTCGGTCCCATCATCATAATTATAATCTCCTTCGATCCCAACGTCGCTAGGGAGGGCTAATGTATCAGCACCCCCGAGGCCTTTCAGGCTTTGCCAGAATACTTCGTCCTCGGTAGATTGGTGAGGCGCTTGGTCCAACTTTTTATCCATGTCATTGGAGCTCAACGTTCGGAAAGCCATGAGGTTTCGTAATCCATGCGCTTCTTCAAACTGTCGTTCTTCCTTAGATGCAGCTCCGTTCGTGTTTTCTGGAATGCCCTCTAGAAGAAGTGCGCCACATGACGGGCTGCCTTCAATCTCCATAACTTCGTGGGGGCGCTTGGCTACCTCAGGCTCGGGGCCTGATATTGTTCCACGTTGCGTTCCTTCGTCCTCGAGGCTCAAGTACACCCTCCTGCCAATGTCTCCGTGGGGGGAGGCTGTTCTGGGTATCGTATCGCGGGCGCCTAACACGTCATTGTAAGTCCCACCCCTACCGGGCTGTGTGTCGTCTTTAATAGCGCATCCGAAATCTTCTCTTGTGTTGTGTTTGTCGCTGATATACTGCTCCTCCATCACTTTGGCGCAACTCGGCAAGTTTATAACATCCATCGCTAATCCGATGAACTGGGCTATGACATTGCATTCTTCGACAGAGAGGTCGTGCTCCATGCATCTGAGTAAGGACTGTTCGTCGGGAATTTTGACGATTCGTATCGCATCCCTAAGTGCGGCGACTGTCGATGATGGGGTCTGGAGAAACATTTGGTGTTGGGTTGTGAATGATTCGATGTTAAATTTTAACGTTTTTGACCATTCCCTTATTAGTTCCGGGGTTTTGTTGACCACAACAATAATCCGTTTAGTTGTTGAGTCAGGATGACAGAACAAAAAACAGTCAATTGGTCAAGGTGAACGACAACGATTTCGGGGGCTAGTACAAAGAAGGAAACTAAGGAATACTATATGCTCAAGCAAGAAAAAAGGAGATAATGAACAACAGGGCGTAATATGCAGGTCGGGCGACATAATAATCGTTATGATGGATATTATTCGGGTCAACATATTGGTTATTGTCATCTAACTAAGATAGAGAATTCAGTCTTTTCAGTGTTCAGACAACAGAAGATACTCTCACCTTGAAACCTGCCAATAGAACACGGGATCTTCCTCATAGATGCACTCTAATGTGCACATCTTCGTCTCCTTGTCGAGCTTGCATCGGCGGATATTGACGTCGTTGTACGCTTCCTCGCCTTCCACTTCTTCAGCATCTGTCGTGTGGTATCCCTTATAACAATATCCTAAGCGATCGAGATTTCGAAAGTCGTCGTTACCGGCCCCCACTTCCTCTAGTTCCACCGCAGGTCCGCAGCATGTGGACGTGTACCCGTACACATTTTCATATCTAGAGACCTCCCCCGTGAATATGGGTTCGGTGTCGAAGACGTGCGGGATGATGCATTCCGAGGGCCCGTTAGACTCATCCGTGAAGGCGTCGTGGCACCGAACGCAGTGTTGTTCGGCCTGCTGCCCATCCTTCATAGCTTTGTAATTCGGCGCTTCGGCGAGTGCCTTGGCAGCGTCGACGAAGTTGGACACGAGGGGGAGGTCAGTGTCGTCGAAGTGCACATTCTCGAGGAAGTGGACGACGTCTTTAGGGAAGGAGTGCGGCAAGGCCTTGGCGGCCTTCGTAAGGGTAGTCACAGTTGGGAGAGATGTGGACATGGCAAGTTGGATAGTCGTCTGAGGTCTGGGGTCGTTTGGGGGTTGTTGCTTTGGGATGGGTTGATAAGGAGTCGATCTCGCTGCTCCTTATATGTACAGAGTACGACCGACGCCACTGGTCAAGGCATCGGCCACGAAAGTAATGGCCATTGGAGAAAGTTGCGGGACGAAAGATTCCTTTGGTGGTCCTTTGCAACGTTCTTTATTTTCAGGTCGGCCTTCAGCGCTTCAGGGTTGAAAGGGAGCAACAAAGGGATCATCGTGGAGTTGTGGCCCTGGAATATGTTGTTATGCCAGGGAGGGAACCTTCCTTGCGGGGTGGCGCAGTTTTTGTAGAGGCCTTAACAGAAGAATGGGACGAAACGTGTTCAGCAAGCCATTGCGAAATTGGCTTTCGGTCAGCGGGCCGCGGTACCGATTCCGCTGAGCTTGTATATATGTGCCGAGTACGCCTGATGCCACCGTACGCGTACGTGACTCCCGAAGAATACACGATGCGAGAGATACTTGCTGGGTCTGGACGACCAGACGTGGCGCATACGAGGAATACAATGTTTTCCGCTGTCCAGGGGGCCTTCTCAACCAATATTTCCTCAGCAATATCCCGAAAGTTCGGCATCAGTTGGCAATCCCTGATCCGGATTAGGCTGTGTAGGCTGAAGGCACGATTTTCACCATGAGTAGGTCCTATGCCTGCCGTCTGACCAACACTGGTCGCATTGTTTTAACTCGTATTCGACCAACACAGCCAGTGCCTATTTCTCATGGAGCACGAGAAGGGCAACCGAAACTATCTTCTCCATCTGTTAACCGCAGTGGGCCTAGGACACCACGAACCGTCCTGACACCTTGAGTCTCTATCATGGTCCGTTGAAACCCGACATTAGCGCACGATGGCGTTCTGTTATTCACTCCGATCTCCAAGTTCACAAATGCAAGAGGCCGGGGCATTGAGCATTGAGTTTTTGGATATGGTGGAGTGCCGTGAACTTGGCTGGAATGCTTGAGAGTGCGAGAACATTCTGACAATAGTAGTAGCAATAAGAAACTAGGTTGACATTAGGAAAACCATGAGAAATTGCCGTTCTCTGTTTAGTTGTAGGTGTTAGTGGGGATAAGCGTTTCGGCCAAACACAAAACCTTTCTTCCACTAGCACTTCCTTCGACGCGATTCGACG
Organism: Collybia mongolica; assembly: GCA_013420905.1. Classification (NCBI taxonomy): domain Eukaryota; kingdom Fungi; phylum Basidiomycota; class Agaricomycetes; order Agaricales; family Clitocybaceae; genus Collybia; species Collybia mongolica. Next base: position 4,526,751 of record JAAXNY010000004.1, read on the forward strand.
CGTTTGCGAGACTTATTCGACAGATATTCAAGTCTGCTGGAAGATACATGAAATGGCTCGGCGTAATTCTGCAGCGAATTCTCATTGATCATGCGCATCAAATGCGCAAATAGGTGTGGTACGTGACCTTCTCGAGTGCGTAACATCCTCGACGAACTGAATGCCATACCAGACCTAGACATTCGCATTCGATGTCTTTTATCTATTATTCGTCATGATAGGTGGTTTTCCAGACTTATGGTCGGCTCTTGGTTCCTTACGTGCCTTGAAAAAAGGCGTAGGAGCGCTGTTTGGCGACATCCTCGTTCAAACAGGGAAATAAAGCTGTTGTGAAAGGAGTGGAAAAGCCGTCATTGGGTATGCCGAAGGCCCTGTGGAAAAGTTTGACATTAAGTATATAATTCCGTTAATGCTCCAAAGTGACGATGTTCTCCAGCACCGCCTTCGTCTATCGCCCGCCAGTATTTTTCCTGCATTCACTGCAGCAAGTCTGGTCAAGAACTCTACTAGCGCATGCAAGGATATCACTATGGTTAACAAGGAGCAATGGGGCGATTTCTGGCCATTCTTGATGAGGGAAACGACCCATGAAGGAGTGCGGTTTTGCGGAGGGCGTATTCGGAGTGGTGCGTTATAAGATATTATTATGATAGGGCCCTTGAAAACATCACCAACACCACAGCCCTCCTCGACATATATTCCCAAAACACTCTATTCGGAAATGATTCCACCCAGTTGAAGGGAACGTCGGAGTTACGGTCCCACCACCCATCACACCTATTAACTGCCAAGCCCCCACCCACCCGTATCTCAACAGCCTCGTGCCCTTCATAAATCTTCGATCCCAACTACTCTTAATTCTCCAAACCTGAATTTTTTTTGCCCCTCATACATGCTCAAGAAGCTAGGCGGTGCATTCAATAAAGCCAGAGGTCGCCAAATCAACATTCTCACGCCTCAATCCAATCTTTTTCCAGACTCCACAACCATGTCGGTTTCATACACGCCACACACCCTTGTCTCGTCCTCTGCGTGCGTGCACTTTGAGTACGACCCCGCAGACGTCCCGCCGATTCCCTTGACCTCGGTCGACGGAGAAACTTGTCGGTGGACCCGCTTCGTGTGCATCAGCGACACGCACGCGCGCACGTTCCCGGTCCCACCCGGGGATGTGCTACTGCATTCGGGGGACCTGACGAATACGGGGAAGGTGGAAGAGTTCAGGCGGACAATGGAGTGGCTTTGTAGCCTACCGCATCCGGTGAAGATGTAAGTGGTGGTTGGGTGTATATGTGTGGGTGATGGTTCCTGATGCAGTTATTTGGGCGATGTAGTGTGATTGCGGGGAATCATGATTTGACATTGCATGAAGGATGGTATGAAGTGAATTATCCTCGGTGGGGTTCTGTTATGCAGGTGCGTGCGTCCTTAACTTTTCTTCGTGCACGGTTTAGTAATGTGTCGTCGTAGTCCCGCAGTGCAGTCATGGACCTCCTCAGGGGGCCTAAGGCCGTGAAAGCTGGTATCGTTTACCTTCAGGACGAGGCCCATGAGTTTAGCCTGGGGGATGGGAGGAGGACATGGAGCGTTTATGGATCTCCGGTGGGTGTGCTTTTCCTACAAGGTCATCATATCCCTGAATGCAACGACTAGTGGTCTCCCGAATTCTTTAACTGGGCCTTTAACTATAAACGAGGCGAGGAAGCATCTCGTACGTCAAACTACCTTCCTACCCCTACTGGCCCTAAACACTGACATGCCTGCCTTCAGAACTCGTCTCCAAATTTCCCAAGACCGATATCCTGTATGTTCTCTCCCATCATAAACCCATTCTGATTCCTTAACCCCCCATTCCAAACCATTAACCATCAACTCCAACTGACTCAACTCTATTAGCCTAACACACGGTCCCGTCGCGGGAATATTTGACTGCACGCGGACGGGCGACTTGGCGGGGTGCGACGACCTCCGCGCGCGCATACGCGAGCTGCGGCCGCGACTGCACGCCGTAGGACATATTCACGAGGCACGCGGCGCGCATGTACATGTGTGGAACGATAGCGACAGGGACGGAGACGGGTTGCCGTCGGTGCAGAACGCAAATGCAGATGGGGGCGTCGGGATGAAAGGCGAGGAAGTGGGGGAGATGGTTAAAGGTGGGGAGGGGGAGACAACCGTATTCGTGAACGCTGCGAATTGGCCTTCGGGCCCGAAGGCGTGGAGAGCGAAGGAGGGGGGTGGGGAGGCTAGGGTCCCGTTTGCGGGGCCAGGGTTTCAGCCTGTTATTGTTGATTTGCGGGATTGAGGCGTTGGGTATTGGGTATTTGTGTACGTGTATACGTATAGTGGGTCTAAAGAGCACGGACGACGACCCAATTATCATATTCATCCGCAAACATCACTAGCGTAAGTTGCGAACCCCGTTTTTGAGCTCCCCGTCTGTATTCATCTCGCCTTCAGAACGAGTAGGATAATCGCAAGATATTCGATGTGGATATATAGCGGAGAACACCACGTGGTTAGATATCTCACCAAAATTCTGGCCTCCAACGTTCCACCACTATACCAGATTATCACTCTCACGGCTCATATGGTATTTTAACCAATATGTACCATCCCCGCCCCCAGGCTAACGCTAACCATTAATCTCAAGTCGACAATTCCTGGAAATGATCACAGATTAACTGCCGCCGGGGTGGGGAACGATTAGACAGTCGCGCATGACCGAGTTCAGCTGTATGTGTGCATTAGGATTATATATAGGCGTTATAGCTCTCAAGCTACCTTTCCAAAGTCTAGTCTCACACTTGTGGAAGGCATTCGTTGGTTCTCCTTTTCAATGATAATAGGACCCTGGGCGAACATTGGAGCGCGTTGCAACTCAGGGCCTGGAAGACAAGGCGAATATATTCGTCTGTAAACCCTATGTGCTTATAGTATGAAGCTGCCCACACCTCTTGTCTTGCCATCCTTACTCTTTTGGCCTTAGTCGGTATCAGCACACCTGCCGTTTGTTTTGTTATAAAAGTGTGCCAACCCGAGGAACTAGAGTACGGTTAGGAGTCTCAGATCTCAGAGCTGAGAGGGAAGTACTTGGTGCGTTCCTGATCTAGTTCAATCCAGGACCTCGTAATCGTTGGCCATTCTCTCCAAGACTGGATACTAACAGTGTATGTATGTACATTATAATTATCATATCAGCCCAAGTACATATACAGGCTTCTCAAAATCCGATTTGGAGCAGTTGCTGGCTCGCACTACTCATCCTCTCCAGCTTCTTTGCCAGCTCCTCTCTCTTTCCAGAAATGTTGGGGCTCTCCTGCGCGAGCTCTTTACAGATGCGTTGTCCGTCAGGGCCGTTGATCCCCAGCCCAATATAAAGGACCTGGAGAACGCTTCGCTCAATGCCGCGGACAAGTTCGTGGTCAACGGCCAAGGGAATGTTGTCCGCGAATCTCTTGTACGCCACTAATATGAAATATCAAGACGTGGATCTACACTCTCAAAACTTCGAAACTCACCTTGGAAATACGCACGAACGTCGGCCATAATGACGAGCGCTGGTTCCATCCCATCAGGGGGTATCAACTTCGCTAGGTCCTCCGGTTTAATGCCAATAATGCCAATTTCGACCAATCCAGCCAATACTTTAGAGATGCCAGTGGGGGATGCTGACGTACTTCGAGCGAAGCCCAAGTTATTTGTTGATGGTGTATACGCCTCGATTGCTCTCAGCAGGTCCACATTGCGGTCTTTCTCCCGGGCGCCTTTATAATATGCAAGGAACTTGTCCTTATAGTCGGTGAGGTAGTGCGTATTCAAGGAGAAAGGCTTGTTCTCGAGCTCCATCAACCAATTGATACGTTCTTCCGTTCGCTCCATACATTTTTTGACGTGCTCCTGTAGAATGATCCTGCATTGTTCATAGTGAGTAAGGAACGCGCAGTGGTGGGGACGACGGACTGACCTAACACGTTGTTCCAGACCCCCCTGCCCAAAAGAAGCGAAATGTGTGGTGATTAGCCCTCGAATGTGTTCCGTCAGGATTGAATACACGGTTTTGCATAGGATTTGTGCAGGTGTGTTCCATTGTTTGACGATCGTATTTATAAAAGTCTGCTGAACCACGAAGGGGTAGTTTCCAGGCAGCTCTCGAGTTCGAGCCCTATAAAACACGAGATGGTGAGCCGATAATCGGATAAATTGACCAAAAGCTAATTGCCAGACTCACTGATGAGCTCGTTCCATGACTTCATCGATATAAATGGCACCACCCATAAAGTTATTGACTGACTCAAATTCTTCGTACCCCTCCTCATGCGACAAGAAATCAGCCCTACCAAGTGACTTGGTTCCAGCGAAGCGTTTCTCGAACGGTATAAACTCTGGCGCGGTGACCCGCAAGGCCTGCCGAAATCTTTCTTGAGCAGGCCGAATGCATTGTAGCAACCCATCCTCGTCAGGAATTCCTTCGACGCGCTTTGCAAGGTCTGTCACAAACATGTGCAACATGTTGGAGATCTCGTTCCGGGGGTCTCGGGACGGCTCTTTAGGAAGCTTGGCGACGGCCTCTCGAGCACCCAAAATGGATCTCTCTAGTTCGTCCTGGATTTCTGGAATCCTGTGATGTGCGGAGTCAGTTAAAATCACCGTAATTAGTACCGTTGTATTCAAACCTTTTAAGGATCAAATCCGAAAGGATGGAACTCAGGCGTTCGACCAGATTTGATGTTCGTAGGTATTTCTTGTACATCTCGTCTAGATCGCACCAGGGGGAAGAGACGGAGAAGAAGTGGTCTTCGCTCTTGCGAGCGTCCATCCAGGTCATGCCTTGCTTCAAATCATTCGAGCCAGGTTGTTTGACGCAGAACCAGTTGTTGTCGAGCGGTTCCTTCTCGTTTCGGATGAAACCGATCCAGTTGGGCTCCTCGCCTACTGGAATTCGATCCGGTTTCGTCAAAACCCCTATCAGCGCATGAAAAATGGTGAGTTCGTGCCTAGCGTTGGTGTCGCGATCTAGGAGAAACTTACCAATTGTACGCTTCCCTTCTGGGTCATGAATCTTGGCTAATTCCTGGGCGCCTTGATTTTGAAAGTCGGCTGGAGAATAGTTATATAAGGAAATAAGAATTAGGATGATGTGATACCGAAGTACTCACTCTCGCATGCAACCGTCAACAGAATGATACAGCTAGGCTTTTGGATGTACGAGGTAGCCAAACTCTCCACAAGTTGGATATCGTTCTTGTTTCCCGTTTTTCCAACGCTCGCAATCAATCCTGATAAAGTGAATCGGCACCATGAGTTAGTGTACAAGCCACCCGGGAAAAAAAAAGCAAACGAAGAACGGACCAGGTAAATCACAGAAAGAAAGATCAGCGACGTCAGGGCCAGTGATCTGCAAAGAAACACAGTCTCTAGAGAAGCTAAGCTCTGCATCAGAGTAGTCGTCATCGTGGTCGACGGTGAGGTAGTGTTTCGCCGGGCGGCTCGGGTTTAAGATCGCACGCTGCGCGCGACGGATGCGGTCCTCCACCTCTGATTTTCCGGATTCCATGATAGGCTCGCCAAACTGCTCGCTGCGCATTTGTCCGTCTTTCATTCTTCGCAAGGATATCACACATTTCCAGGGCTCCTCGGAACGGGAAAGGCGACACTCAGTCGGGCATCTGGGTCCCTAACGTGTCAGAAAATGGCGCACATACGATGTGGAGTGGCTCACCGAGTACAAGTACCCGCCGCACGGGGTAGGGTTATCCCCGAGATAGACTCGATGAGGGATGACTTTCCGGCGCTTTGGGACCCAATAACTGCGATCTGTGGTAGATCAATATCTACCTGAACTCTGCGTAGTGAGGTGAGCGGTGAGTGAGGGCGAGTATCTGGAAGACGTACCCCGTGCTATGAAGACGGTTAACCAGGTCCAACATTTTGCGCCTTTCATGGGAGAGGTGGGGGTTGGATAACCCAACGCCTTGGTTCCTGGAAGGGTCGTCATCGAAGGGGAGAGAGTCCACTTGATATGAGGCGTCAGAACTGCTAACACTCATTCTTCAAAAGTAACGAGTGCGATGGGTGTAAGTGATAAGTACTTCAAAGTGTGTGGGCAACGAAGAGACTTCGAGTGGTGCTTTTATGCAATTTCAGCTCTTTGTGGGCACGCAACCACCTGGTTACAGCATTCTCCAAGCCCCTTTGAGGTTGTGCAATAGATGTCGAGGCCCTTTGACTGAATCTTCTTTACGCCCGCAGCCCTGTGCTAGTTACCCTGAGGCATGATGAACAAAAGGTTAAAACATGAGCGCGATCCAGAGACAAGTGTCCGTACCTTCCTTACTCTCTCATTTGGTCTACCGAGGCGATTCCTTCCGAACGTCCTTAGCCTTCGTTAGTGAAGGTAGATATCAATATGGTAAACAAAAGTACGCGAGGGTCAGGGTCACATTAGGATCCGCATTCTCGACCATCATGCCATGGGCGCCAGTGACCACGCCACAGGTAACATAGAAACAAACGTCAAAAAATTACATATTTGACCTTCCTTACTAACTATGGATCGGTGTTATTCGGACAAAGATAGTCAAGTCGTTCATCAATTATGCCAGGTTCGAAGCATCGATTGAAGGATTACATTATCTATTCCAAGCACTTGGATCTCATCTCGCGTTTGTCCTTCGAGATTGTGGAACGCAGGAAGGGAATATTCAAACCGTTTCAAATAGTTCCTCAAATCGTTGGTGGTATGGACCTTTGAAATGGCAAGGAGTGCCGTTTCCGGAGAACATATGTGACAAGCGATGAGTGCAATCTTGGGTGCATCGTGATTTCGTGGACGTACTCAGAAATTGCCGATTAGTTGTGTCCGCGTGAATGTTGTGTACGATGGGGAAAGAGAATTTGCCTTCTGTAGAATCTTCAGCGAAGGCCTTGCTCGTGGCATACTGGACATATCGAGTGAGGAAGGGATCTTGGAAATGAACTTCAGATGCGGGAGTGACTCTGCTCTGAAGGTTCACCAGATCATACGAATTTGGCAAATTACGCCAACAATGTTGACCAATGGCACGTAATTGCTTTGGGATGCGATTCAGTTGTGCGTTCTAACTTTTTGTCTGATATTAGTCCTTACGAGTCAATATTTGTCGTGGAACGTTCCATCATAAATTTCATCTCGATGCATCGAAGGAAGCCGCCAGTGCCTATAAGGATATGCCGATGTGCGCGCATTGGGGTGTAAGACGATTTGTTGTTAATCATGGTTATGTAGTCCTCTTCTGTTTGCGTTGTGCGTCCTCGAAAGAGAAACGGCCCCTGAAAGAAACTTTGAAGCTATTTTGGTGGGTATGATCACTCCACAACAACCTAATGCAGGAGAAACTTATGGGATACTAAACAGTCGAACTCACATGCCTCCATGTCACGGGATCCTATGGTGGGATTCATTGCGCTCAAGGAAGCATCCACGGCTGTGAGGTTATTGACGGTTTAGGTAATGCCATATATCTTCTGCGCGGCTACGTCAAGGAAGCCCAGCACGATAACGTACCCCGATGGCCCCTCCGCAGTTGAGAGTTTTCTTCAATATCGTCCACTCTGCGCCTCGTGGGGGGGGGCGTGATTCGGGACTTGCGGCATGTAACATGTTGACCACCCTTGCGATGACACCGCGGCGCCAGATAGACTCCTACACCTTTCGCCCATGCGATTGCTTTGGCATCCACTGGAAAGATGATCACGCTAAAAGGCGATCTCACGCCTGTATCTGCGGTTGTCCCATCATAAGGGCCAGTTCATATCGAAGAGGATATTGGGTTGTTGTAAGTCGCCGAGTATAGAAATTTGATTGTGCGGGCTTGTTAGAACGTCCTCGATCTGTTCGAACGCGTCCAGGGGCCAAGACTTAGAATTCGGCGCTACGTAGTTATCATAAGGTGCAGTGAGACACATAGTAGGTTGGCCAAGAAAATGGAGCGAAAGGCTGACAGACCTTGCACAGTTTACTTGCTTTTCGTAATCAAGCGGCGGACCACGATACGGAAGGGACGGGGCACGGCCTTTATCCGCAAGAAAGTCGATTCCATAAGTAGGGACAAATTTCACCACAATGTCTGGAGAGTCGATGAAACTTGTATTTGCCTTGTACCTTGCTTTGTGAATAGCATATGTCGCGTCGTCCTCCAGTGTTCCGACGTACTTAACCATGGCCGAATCGATAAATGAGCTTGTCGTTTGTTGCCAGAGCGTCACGTGGTGCTCCTTTTTTCGGAGCCTTGGGATCCAAACGTCCACCACATACCCGATGTGGGCTCTCTGGGGCCACATGGCACACTCCTGGAATACGCATGTCCAACCGCTTCTGGGTGGTGCTAACCAACATTCTCAAGCTATCTCAAGTCGACAGTTCCCGTAAATGACCACGGACAAACTGCCACCCAGATCTCGAAAACGGGCTTTCGCACTCCTGCGTGCAACTCTGGATAGGTGATGCATATGTGAGGCCTTTTGGACTTTGCGATGTTGACGCGAATGTTGTGGCGTGCCGTGGTAACACACCTAGGTGGAATAAAAAAATATGCTGAGTGATGAGGGTATGCGTCACTGGCTCATTGGTTACAGCTTACTAGTCGTCTTTGTAAACTCCGTCACCCCCTCCCCTGTCGTATCGGACCCTTTGCGGATCTTGTGCTCGTTTGAATTGACGACAGCCATACAAGCGAAGGAACGGAGCAGGTGGTGAAAGGCCAGGATTCTATCGTGGCGTGTCTCGATTGCCCGGGTCACGGCGAAGATATCAAGATATGGAAACGGTATGGTTCCGTTCGGCTCTCAAAGGCATACCAGAGGGCTACAAGAAACATGACTTCTCGATTACGACTCGGGCTTCTGGACCTTGTACTTGCCAGCTGAAGTCAATGAAGTCAGGAGTCACGTGTCAGGACGTGTGGGCGAGGATGGCCTGGTTTCCACGACTGTCAAAGCTTTCTTCCTTGCTTCAATCATTTGCTTTTCTCATCGTACGCGGGCCTTCTATGACCCGAGCGACGCGTCCGAAACGACACGAGTAGCTTCTATCTTCCCTCCCTTGTTCCCAATATTATGGGAGCAGCATGGCAAATGAGGCTCATATGATCATATTTGGCTCGCCCATTTACGGCAGAGACGGAGTTGGGCGGTAGCCCATATATAACCATGGGCTACGCTCTCACCCTTGCATAACCTCGACGCTTTACCCCCTTGGTTACCAGTTTTTACCTTGAATTTCTTCATTTTAAATGCTACAACTCAAAGCACTTCGCGTGCTGCTCGTGTCTGGGATCATTTGGATCCATTCTAGCCATGCGCAGAGCAGCCAGTGGGACTCTCCCATGTTTTCCTGGCTTCTTTCGCCTAACGTAACATGATTCACAGGGCCTCGTCATTCTCAGCCTCTGTCTCTTCAAGCGCGGCGGCGAGCCCACCAACCTCGACAGTAGCAGCCATCACCGATCCGGCGCGTTTCGTATTGCCATTCATCGGGACGACCAACGGCGGACATGTCTTTCCTGGTACGCGCACACGCAGCTCGTGTTGCCACGCTAATATTGGTGCCAGGTGCAACTCTTCCCCACGGCATGGCCAAAGTGGGGATGGACACAGACTCGCCTGAGAATGTAAGCTATCCTCCTGCTCTTTGTACTTCTCTTCAGAAGCTGAGTGCCTTTTAGCATGCGGGGTACGATGCGGACCCCCGGTTCAATGCTACAGGCTTTTCGCAGTTGCATGATAGTGGTACCGGCGGAGTATGTCCTTTTCGTATTCTTTATCTCTTTGTCTCTTGAACTTGAACGTCATGGGGTGTATAGGCTATTCCGCTGTCGAACTTCAAATTGTGGCCGTTTGCGGAGTGTGCGTCGTTTGGGAAATGCGCTACGTCGCTCAATAGGAGAAAGATTGGGAGGAAGCTTTTGGCAAATGGTATGGCATCGCGTTATCGTTTTAGTTCATCTACTTGGTCTAACCCGCTTACATAGGCAAACCCGACGATTTTGCGTCACCAGGATATTTCTCAACCAACTTGGTGAGTGTTTGTATCGTTATTTCCTTTCACGTTATTAACGATCACATGTCAGTCGAACTCGATTCGTGTCGAGCTGACAGCGACACGGAGAACAGCTTTGCACAGGCACGTCGGATATCACTTATCCATATTAAATGAACCTTTAGCTGATTCACATATTCTTTTCAGGTACACGTTTCCTGCTGGTACCAAGCACCCCAGAATTGCTGTCGACATTACGAACGACGGACAGCAGAGTAATACCGACCCAGTCATGGCACTTGATCCTAACACTTCTCAGGTAGTCGGAGGCGCCTCTTTCGCTGCGTCTTTTGGACCAGGTTTGTTTATTTCCCCGACTTTTATGTGTTAATGGTTGTCATCTTACCTTCGGTTCATTCCTGTTCTAATAATTTCTACTTGTTGAATTCCTAATATGCTGGTACTGACTCCTCCTTTCGCTAGGCCGATACGAGGCGTTCACCTGTGTTTCGTTCAAGGGAGACGGGTTCGATCTGGGAAAGCCGACGGAGTTTGGGGCTTGGCTTGGTGATTCCCCTGTGCTGGGGACCACGAACATAGCACAGGTGTACTTTGGTAAATCCTCTTTTTTCTTTTCCAAACTCAATACACATTAACGACCTTCAGGCTTTACCAGTGAGCTTGGTGCCTTGTTCACTTGGAACCCTGCGCCAAGTGGCAAAACGACGATCTTGGCACGCGTCGGAGTGTCCCTCATTTCAAGTGCTCAGGCTTGTGCAAATGCGGAGGAAGAGATTCCTGATTTCGACTTTGAACAGGTGAGAGCGGAGGGCAGGAGGCAGTGGAATGAACTTCTCGGGAGGGTGCAAGTAGATGTGACAGGCGTGGATAGGGAGACGGTGCAACTGTTCTATTCTTCTGTAAGCCCTCTCGATCGAAGGAAGGCTGACTCGCTCAATGATAGTGGAACTTAGCTTTATAGGACGCATATTTCTCCAGCTGATTGTAAGGCTTGTCGACTTGCCTCACGCGGATCTGCGTAATAACAGTGGTTCGTTTCGACAGACACGGGTGAGAATCCCAAATGGAACTCCACGGAACCGTACTACGATTCGCTCTACTGCAATGTGAGTTGACCGTGGCTTTTCGCAATTGACTGAAATGACCAGCGTTTTAGTGGGACACGTACCGCACTCTTTACCCGCTCATGTCTCTACACGACCCCTCCAGGTTTGCGGATATCGTCCGCGGAATGGTTGATATCCAGAGACACGAAGGTGAATGCTTGTCGGGCGAGACTTATCGTAACCTGAAAACTTATCGAATGTAAATAGGTTGGTTACCTGAGTGTCGTGGGGCTACAGCCCAACATTTCATCCAAGGCGGGAGCAGTTCGTTTCGCTTGACTCCTTTTCACTGCTTTTCTTCTGATCAAGCATCCTGCTAGATGCCGACCCGATCTTGGGCGAATTCTTCGTGAAGTAAGGTCAACTTTAGTCTTGTTTAATGGTCTCGAACTAAGTGTCAATAGGTTCCATGATCAAGCAGCTGCCATGGGGGTTTCTGCAGATGACCTTTACACTGCGTTGCTCGCGGACGCAGAGTCCCAGCCACCGAACTGGAATCTTCAAGGCCGACAGGCAGATATATGGAAACGACTCAGTGAGCGGTACCTTCTTTAACACATGGGGTCACAACGGCTGATACAACGTATTTTTATCAAGATTATATTCCACTAGACATGTTTGACGCTGGAGGTGCTAACACGAAGCAGGCTTCTCGTACTCTTGAGGTATGTTTGGTTTTATGAGAATCTATACGTATGAAGACTTAATCTGTGGCGATATAGCATGCGTTTAACGACTTTGCGATTTCGCAAGTGGCCAAGGTAATGGGTAAGGCGGACGACGCAAGGAAGGTGATCAATGTTTTGTCAAAAGCATTCTACAAACTATTCACCGTTCATCCAGTATTCCCAACGAGCTGGAAATTTCATCAATGTGTGGAACCCAAATGTTACCGTCCCCGATGCCCCTGATGTTATGGGCATGGTTCAGGTATAATTCTATGTTCTGATATCTTCTAAGTGTATGTAATGATGGTAATATCTCGCACCTAGCCTCGGTTCGAGAACGGAACCTTCAACTTTACGGACCCAAGGCATTGTAGTATACATGATCCCGCCCACGCCACATGTTTCCTCGTTGCTACGAATAGAGATGGGTTTTACGAAGGTAACGCTGGTAGATTAAGTTGCGTTTAGTCGCTCATCTTCTATCCAGGTTCACCATTGCTTGTATGATAGATTTTTCCGTAACCCGGCCGATGCTAACTTATTTACGCCTTTTATTAGTATTCTCAGGTCAGTCTACTCCTCCTTTGTTCCTGCTGCCTGATATGTATATTATCTTTCAGTATGTACCTCAAGACACCGCCAAATTGATCGAATTGCAGGGAGGAATCGAGAAGTTTGTTTCCAGGCTCGATTTCCTCTTCGAACAAGTACGTTGCTGAGTAGTTTATACTGTATATTGTCCTCACGCTCGTGGTAGTCATACTTCGAACCCACAGATGAGCCGTCGCAGCAAATGCCCTTTATGTATCACTATGCGAATCGGCCAGGGCTGAGTACACAGAGGGCTCGGCAAACTATTGCCAATTTCTTCAATACTTCAGTGAATGGTTTACCAGGGAACGATGGTCAGTATTCGCTTGTTTGCTTATCTGTATCAAGACTACCATCTCATTTTCGTTCGTCTACAGATTCAGGTTTGTCTGCTCTCTGACATGCTGTTTTTCTCTGAACATCAAAAATTAAGGTGCCATGGGGAGCTATGCGGCTTTCTATTTGGCCGGATTGTATCCGTTACCATCCACTCGCCAATTCCTCCTGTCGTCGCCGTACTTCAAGCAGATATCGTTCTTCAACCCAGCTTTTAACTCTACCACAACCATCCGAAACAATGGCTTTGCTGGAAACCCCTCGACCGGCACAGGTGGTCGGGTATTTGTTCAGGTAAGGCAGCACAACGGGTCAACTTCGTCATATTTTGAATTTTGTAAACCTAACAGAGTGTAGCCGTCAACGGGCGACCATACAAGTCCAACTGTTATCTCGACTGGGACGTCTTCACTAATGGTTCTCTCGTCGAATTGACTTTAACAGATAATATTGATGTTACATGTGGAACCGGTGCAGATGCTCTACCTCCGTCGCTTTCCACGGGTGGGTATGACTGATGTCCGTCTCGGACGACTGAGATCAGGGAGGGACATGTATAAGTAGCCTTACGTCACGAAAAAAAAAAGAAAAAAAAAGAATTCAGGCCTATGTACCTCAATTGAAGTTGGCAAAAAGGCAGCAAATGCACAATTGTTACATCTCAAAAAACTAAGTTGTGTATGCCCATATATACCCCATCAGATTTCAGAGCTTGCTGAAGTTCCCTGCATTGACTCAGTGTGTAATACTATTGAGTGACTTCCCATCACAACTAAAGTCCTAAGTAACTTGAGGTAGAGGGCCATTACTGGCAGATATGAGTCCTTATGTTTAATTTTAATTAACTTTTTCCCTTGGATTTCTAGAACCAGCCTGTTGCAATAGAGAGCTGGTTTCTCTGGTTTTGTAACAAATTTTAAAGTAGAGGAATACATAAATGAATTGTTACAAGTCCTTATGTTTACATAAGTAACTCATTCATCATCCTGGGTTTGTGGGGAAAATTCAGCATACCCAACAAGATCCAGTGTTGTTTTTCCCACACTTAGTAATTTTGAAGTATATTAGTAAGACTTTGTAGTTATGGAAATATTTTTCTAACTGTGGGAACCATACACCACCATTTTGTGGCCAGGTTAGCCTCACGTGGAACCGTTGATGGGATCACAACACTCGTCCATATGTCATCGTGTTCCTGACATGTGGCCACCAGCTTGAATTCGCTCTGGTGACACAGTGTGACCATTTCATGTGGCCTCGATGTGGAATGAGCACATTACCTATACCTGTATAATATGCTGTTGTTATATAATGTATTAGTGTGATGTTCATTTCACGAGACCTGGCACTGGTGTCTCTGTCCTGTTCTCACCACATGGGATGGAGTGGATTAAATGTCCATCGCGCATGGCACACAGCCTTGGGAAGCATCAAGACAATAGAAAAAACAGTAGAAACTAGATGTATAATTTGTATGCCAATAGAATGAATACACAGGAAGCCTCGGAAGGAGGGTAAATTACGGAATACTATAGATATCAAAGGAGTGTGGGGTTTAATAAAGTTGATGATAAAATAGGAAGGGAAGTTTCCATCTCAGTTCTCAGTAGTTGCACGCGATTCCACTTGTTGATTGGCAGTGTTGGCCAATTCAATTGTGTCATCAACAGATTGTTGCCATTCTTCTCCATCACACAGAATTGTGTAGGTTGCGGCAGTGCCGTACTTCTTGTGATCATTGTTTAATATTGTAGAAAATGCCCTGCCGAGGTAAACACAATAAGCCACATCATTTGAACAAATAGTAAGATTAACCTGACTTGTCAATTTTTTCTGGGTTGTCTCCTGCCGTGGCGCAAATCAATTCAAGGCGTTGATCAACGTCGTTCCAGTAATCACGATCGGATTTCTCACTGTGCATTTTCCGCTGGGATCGGGGCAAAAATCAGTTCCTGCGTGATAAGATTGATGATAAAGTCATCGTACCAAAAGAGCTAATCTTGCACAGAGAGGCACGCTCACAGCACAGTGGGTATTTAATACCACTTTCTGAGCAAGTTCGTAAATGCTGTGATTTTTCTCCTTGCTAAGTTTGATCTGGGTGGGCAGGAAGGATCGTTAAAGCCGCAGTCCCACCATGAGAACCATATTCGAAGCGCTCACGTCTTTCTTAATTCTTGCGCGGGATTGGGTGAGCTCACCTTGAACGGCGGCTTTGACCTCCTTCTGGGCGTGATGGTCCTTGCTGATGTTCGCAGGAATGTGCAGACCCCCATTTCAAATGATAGTCTCATAATAAAGTAAGTTGTAGGCTGCAACAGTGAGAATATAAATTATCCTTACAACAACATGGTTACGGGGAATACTACCCTTGTAGGCACTTAATTTAGCTGACAAGAGAACAGCAATTGCATAGCTCTTGATGTTCTCCTAGTCAAATGTTAGTATGAGGTGCACAGATAAGAAAAGTAGGCAAATATACCATCAACGCATCAGACACAGCAAAAGGTGGAGTCACAACAATAATAGCATCAAGCTTATTCTTGATCAAACACTGTTGGACAAATAGCTTCACCTGTCGACCAACAAGTGTATCCTAATTTGGGGTGAGTGACTGCAACATATGCACAAGACATGGAAGAATGCACCTTGACAAATTCCTCAACCGCATCACACTGGTATGGATGGAGCTTAATTTTTGTTGCCAACCTTCGTGCTGCAATAATCTCATTGCGGTTGCCATTGAGTCGTCCTTGAGGGGTTGGTGTTGTGGGTAGTCCACTGTGAGCACTGTCATTGCCCGAAAGGGGGCTGCTGGTACGACCTGTTGCACTATCAAACAGACCTTGGGGCCTCAAGGAACCTTGTCTGCCACCATTGGGTTCATTTTCCTCTGGAGCAGGACTGGAGCACATCATCTCTGCCAACTCACGTCGAGCTTCGTCATCATCTGACTCATTGTCATGAGGGATATCAGGGTTGTTAGGCATGCCAGAACTGAGGGGCGAGGACGACATGAGGAAAGTGGAGAAACGACTGTGGGGGCACAGGCAAGAGGACACGAAAAAGAGGGGGAAATACTGGACGGTGAACAGACGTTATTTAAAATAAAAAACAACTGCAGCAAATTTGAATTTGAGGGAGTGACATGTCACGCGGGTAATTTTGAACGGCGCCACCAGACTCTGTCTTTCTGTGTGCACTGTGAAGGCCAGAGTCAAAGCAAGGTGGCAGCGAGCACACCACGCCCATGGCAAGAGATAAAGGCCACCAGTCAGATGCCCTCAAATCACGTAAGTTTGATTGAATTTTCACTCCTACAACGGTCTGTCATCACTCACGACGCAAGTCAACTGAATCTCACATTTTATCGCCCAGGACATTCTTTTTGAATGCAATGCCCAGCATGATTGCTATCAAGCTAAATGTTGTGCCTCGGGTGAACGGTATGCCATGCAAGAGCGCATCGAGTCACTTGTGGTGGAGAATTACATAGTTCACCAGCCACTCGAGCGATTCCTTGTCAACACGCATGCATTCCATAATGCTCACCTCCTTCGGGCGATTCTTCCACGTGAACTTATTGCCCTGATCCCATTTGTTCTTGACCGGGAGGCTCATCACATTGCAATCGCGATGGGACTCCGTGTAACGCAGGATAAAAAGCGAGCTGCAGCAGCAGCAAAGGCCGCCGAGAAGAAAAAGGCTGCTCCAACGACTTGTATAACTTTGACACGAAAACGGCGCAGGATAACAGAGGATTGCACCATGGATAATGATCGAGAGGATGATGGAGTCGGCCAAGGAGAAAGTTCGCGATCTTATCCCAATAATGACCATGTCCAGGGAGGCAGAGTTGAACTTGGTAGCGTAGGTCTGCGTTGATTAGTAGCCATAGTAAATATTCAGGATAACGAACCGAGACAAAAAACCTAGTTGTATTACAATATGAAGAATCAGAAGGCCTCAACGAGAAAACCAGGCAAATATCATGTGAGGGAAATCTGTCAGACATCTGGCAATGAGAGGTGGTGGCCACACCCCAACGCACATCTCGGCGAGGTGGAAAATGACCAGCTGGTGGCCAGCTGGAGGCCACATTAGATCGATATTGATCGATTATGTCACAATCACACATACGTTATCTGTGACAGGCACCTTTCAAAAATTTGGTGGTGTAATTAGCTGATGTGCAGATTTTGAGCAAAAAAGGCAACTGCTAACATGGGCTGCATTTAATAATATAAATTCGAGTTAATTGGTTTTTTTTTTTGGATATCTCAGGAATTAAATAATAACTGTCCACTGCATAATCATGCTTACATTTGTCAACTATGCTGTTAGAGCTAACAGCATAGTTGACAAATGTAAGCATGATTATGAGAGGCTTGTTCCACTTTGGGTCAAACTTTTCCCACAATACAAAATATTGCATATCTCCACAACAACAAGACCTGTTAGCAATGCAATAATAATAGTCACTGTAGAATATTAGAGAGTAGAAGAGGAGGAATAGCACAAGAGATAGAGAGTTGAGAAGACCTGTCTGTATTGCAGAGAATAGACAAGATCAAGACTATAGAACAAGTAGCTAGAGGTGCAGTATATATACAACTACCTAAGGGGGACTAGAGTAGAACAAATCTGGAGAGAGGTAAACCAAACATAACCAGGGTAGTGTACAGCATCAATCAAATGATGAAATAAAATGATGGGAATGATGGAAGAATTGTAACTACTGGGGATAGATGAATTAACAGTCAATCCCACTAGATAAGAGATGAGATAAGATCAAAAAGGCGGAGATAAGATGGGAATATAATTTTCATGACAAGACCTATGGATGCAATTTAAATTGCTACTACTAGATATAGTGAAGGGCTATCCAATGTGTATGTTTATACATGTTTGTGTTTGTTTGTACACATTCAAATATCATCATCAAAAGCAGCTCTCTCACTACAAGCATGTTACAAATGAATATCAAGTTTGTGTATGACTTTGCCACACAGCTAGCCAAACAAACAATACCATCAAAGTTCTCACAATATAAATCATTGCATATCTCAACAACAACAAGGCCTATGGATGTAATATAAATTGCTAGTGTCAGATATGGTGAAGTAGTACCTCATGTATATGTTTCTATGTGTTTATATTTGTTTGTATTCTTCAAACCTTATTAACATCATTTTTCTTGCTGCATATCACAAATGAATACTGTCTGTATATCACTTCATCACACATCTGGCCAAACTAACAATAATACTAAAGAAATTTCCCACAACATAGATAATGCATATTTCAGCAAATACAAAGCTGATGGACATGCTACTACTAGACAGTGTAAAGGAATACATTATATATATATTTATATGTATTTGTAGTTGTTTGTACCCTTCCAAATTTCATTATCAACAACAACCTTTTTACTATGTATTACAAATGAATATGATCTGTATATTACTTTGCCAACATCTGGCCAAACAAATAATATTAATGAAGTTCCCACAATTAAGATGATGCATATCTCAGCAAATACAAGGCTAATGGATACAATTGAAATTGCTACTACTCCTAGACATATGGAGGGGGTACATCAAAAAAATGTATATTTATATTTGTTTGTACTGTTCCAAATTTGATTATAATTTCTTGTTATATCTATTTTAATATCACATTTATATATTACTTGGCCAAAAGCATATCCAAACAAGTCAATGTAGATGCTCCTGGAATCTATAATACTCAATAGCTTGAAAAGAGCTTGCTATATGAGTATGGTTACATATAGTTGTGATAATACAAGAAAAAAACACTTAACAGGCATATATACATTTGTTTGAACTTTGTTTTTGATGATGATATTTCTATTTTTAGCATATCTGATAAGTTCTTGATTAACCCAGGATGCAAGGCTAGAAATAAAATGTTAAACATTGAATGGTTGTATACATTTCAATACTGTGGGAACTTGTTTCTATTATATTTTTTTTTTCTTTTTTTTTTGTCATATAATAATATTAAGTGCATGTGGGTTTGACCCAGCTACATGTGGGCATAAGCACCTATTACCACTAAGTAATCTGTAATGGGCCATCAGGGTGGAGCTGTACACTAAGTTGCTCTCCAGGTCATATTACAGGTCTAGACTGAGGATACCTGCAGTCCAATGGTATTGTACTGTACCATGCCTGAACCTCCCAATGCCTTAAAGGTTTGCCTTTGCTTGTCAGGGCATGGTCCCCTCCCTTCACATTGGTACCCCATTCCACTCCCCTCCTGGTATTTTCAGGTTGCCCTGGAAACCCATTACTCCCCCCCAGTGTCAAAGATAAATGTCCAATCTAAATGAACAACCCATACCTCAAACCTGCTCCCCCTCTCCTGAATCCCCCTATTACTTGCCCCCCTGTTCCACACCACTCTCCCAAAGCGATGACTCCCCTCCAAAATGAGGCCACCAAATCCCACCATTGAATGATAAACTGGCATTCTCCCCAAGAGGTGTGCTCTGTGCAGGGACAGTAGCTGATTGGGGGCCGGACCCCTTCCTCCTTTTGTATTTGGGTGTAGTGGTTAAGCGAGTATGAATAAATCGTCGAAAATGTTGGCGGTGACACTCCCTAAGGATCTGCGCAAAGCAGAGTACAAGAGTTGTGGTGTCCTCGTGTGGCCTGGTAGTTGATGAGGTGGATGTGAACAGATTAGTGAAGCCCCCAGTACAGGCAGGATGAGATGACCCTGCAGATAGTCAGGATCAGCTCTGATAAGTTAGAAATTTGGATATGGTGTAAAAGGATAGTGGCCCAGGCCAAAAGAATGGTCTGATGAAAGGCAATGTTGATTAGGGATGAGGTGTTAGGTAGTTTAGGGACAGCCTAGTGCAGGAGGGACAAATTCCCACAGTTGGATGGTGGTGGTAAAAGATCAAGAAGCGTCATGTTTCTATTATAGGCATTTGGATTGATATTACTTCCTTATATCACACAAAATATAAGTCTACACAAGAACTTGTCCCCCACACAAACCTGCCACTCCTCTGCTGTCCTCAGCTACCACTGCCCCCTTATTTTATTTTACATTAGTGCTGGCTGGTGTGGGATATGCAAGGGATGGGTTGTGTTTGCATGCTGCTGTAGTAGGTGGCCTCCTGTATGTAGTGGTATTCTAGAGGGTGGGGGTTGTCCAAGGTCTGGGGCTGTGCATCAGTGAAATACTGCCCATATCCTACCATACTGTAAAGGGTTGCATCACATTGAGTGTTAGAAGGGGGGAATAATATGAGCAGCAGGGTTCAGCCACACAGGGAAGGGGGCACCAGAGGACTAAATGGGCTTTGTTGCAAGAAATCTGGGCCTAGTTCATTGCAAAGGTGTTATCTGTAATTGGGCAGCCCCATCTATATATAGGTGCATTGGGTAAATACTGTAGGGGTACCAGAAGTGTATATCAGCCCATTAGAGCTGTACAAATAGTACAGGAGTAAAGTGTCAGTAAGAAGTAAACTAATATTTGTAAAAGGGATAAGAACATATTACAAGGTAGATAGAATTACACCAAGGTAGTCTCAAGGTATATGGCAGCATATAGGTATATATACAATAGAGCAAGGTATATCTGAGCAACTAGATGTGGGGCACATATGCACTCACCTTACACACATCTGGTTTGGGCACAGGGGTGGTTGGCACTACTTGGTCTAGACAGCACATACAGGGGTGCACACCCACCCACCAGGTGATGGTTCTACCACATGGAATACACTACTGCACCACCCATGTCCACCATGCTAGCTGCTCACTAGCAAATGTGGGCAGGCAGTTACTGGTGATGTGGCAGGTGCCTCTGTGGTTCTTGTTTAAGCTCTTATTGTTGTGATTTGGCAGTTGTTATTATCACTGAGAGGGGTGGGTATGAGAGAGGGTGGTGGTATCCATGGCAGTGGGACCTGGTATTGTATTTAGCAGTGTTGTGCACAATTCTAAGGCAGGGAGGTGATGGGAGGGGCAGCTGGGGATGTAGTGGTGGTGGTTGACAACAAGGCTGATGGGTGATGTGGCACCCATCAACAATACTCAGCCATTGCCAGTAATGGCCAAGAGTGGGCAGCAGGGGGTCATTATAATAACAAGCAGCTTGGACTGAGAAGCTCATATTGCTAAATGGTTAATCTGCATGCTTTATGCATATGACATGTAGCCTTGAGGCCTTGTATTTGACTCTCCAGAATATTGCATTTTTGTCCATTGAAATAAGTAATGGTAACTATGATGAAGCAAGCAATTTGGACAGTCTGCATGGACTCCATGAGGAGTTGTTCCAAGCTGGTTCTGAGCATCCAAGTAACAGAGTGGGTTTATGGACTTAGCTTTGACTTGGCTCAGATGCAGACTGCCAATTAAGCACAGCTCCCTGCCAAACAGGGTCTGAGCTCAGTCTGCAGGCATCTGCATTTGTCTGTGTAGTCTGTGTGGCTCATGTAGCTCAGTGTAAAGTCCCCAGAGAAGCTACTGAGTTGGTTGTATATTTGGAATATACAAATATGGATCTACATTTTCAAGTTTGTTAAATGTTTTCACAGTCCATCTGAGAATCTGAGTCCCTACTTTACCAGCTGACTTGTTTTTAAGGGAAGTGCCTAGATATATATGGTTACCCTTTGTTGTTGGACATTTGTATAGGCATTAGAATGAGAAAGGCCCAAGAGGAGAGAAGTTCCAGAAGTGTCCAGAAGAAGTGCCAGAATGACCACAACAGTTGTATCAGTAACAGTATAGCTAAGTCTAGTACAGGTAGCTTGGTGATGTGGCATTGAGCATGTGAGACAAGAAGTCACATGATTCTAAATCTAACAATAGGATCTATAAACACCAACTTCTATTGGCAATTCATCTGCAGTTGCTGATATTATACACCATGGATATGGGTGAAGTTGTAATGTTTGTCCACATCTAGCCATCAGGATCACTATTGCACAGCTTGCATAGCCTTGCTGTTACATCTATCATCTTGACATGCATTGCCTTAACCCCTTGATAAATAGTAGTTTACTCTAGACTGATATATCATGGATGGATTGTTGCATCAGTAGAGTGACTGATATCAGATTCTGTTGTTATTTGAAATGTAGCCACAATGTATTGTATTTAAGGTGCTCTTTCCTCTCCATGAAAGGCACCTTTGTAATAGGCTTGGATTGGGCTCTCTACTTGTGATCAAGCCTCTAGTGCTCTGTACTCATTCCTTCCCTGCATGGCTTTTCATACTGTGCATACTGCTCCCTGCCTGAGCCTCTTGGCAACATGACCCCTTACAGAAGTGCAACAAGTATTTGGCAAGCTCAAATGTGTGGTCATATTACATCTCCATGTTGTACATCCATCAGGCCTTCCATGTTGTCAAGCTGCAATCTAATTCTAGGACAATACCTGACAAGTATTCCAGAACCAAACTTATCAACAACAAAAGTAATATAAAACTGAAGAGATTCTGGATAGCTAATTCTATTGCAACAAGCTGGTTCTAGAAGTATAAAGAAAAGTTAATCAAAAAAAAACATAAGGATTCATATCTGCCAGTAATGGCCCTCTACCTCAAGTGGAGCAAAGACAAGATGTGTGTATCTAATTTATCATTGCTTATTCAACTAATCATCTGGTGCTCAGTGGAAAGAGTATGAATGAAGAGAAAGTTAGTGTTCCTGGTCAGAAAAAGGAAAATCCAAGTAAGTCCTATACTCTACATACTCCTTTATATTTTGGTTGGATTACCATCAGAAAAACCTCTGTTCAGTGCCTGGCAGATGATATAGAGGCTGAGAAAGCTGGTGTTCCAAAAAATCTGCCTCAGTATGTTCTTATCTATAATTGTTTAAATCATTATCTCTCATCCTGCTTAAATTTAAACAGATAATGGAAGATTCTGGTATTTCAATTGCACCTTCTGGGAGGCCTGACTGAGTTAGTATGTCATCTACTGGTATTGGCCCCCCCTGTGTCAGGCCAGATTTGTCATGCTGCTGTATCTGCTCCCATTGTTCCTAAGCTGCCATTGCAGGATTTTGGTAGCTCCTCTGCCTCTGCAGTTGTTCCTTCTAAGCTGCCTTCTAAGTATCATGCTAGTGCTAATATTTCAGATCCTTTTCCTATTGGAGCTGGGCTTATATCATTTTAGAGTAACAATACTGGCAATTTGAGTTGGTAGGAAATGTGTTGCCCTTTTTCATAAGCTGTGTATTACACCCATCCATTCCACACCAACCACATGGGTTACTCAGAGACTCTGTAGATATATCAGGTATGGAGTCTAGAAAGTTCATTGTTTGCTATAAGAATGAGTAACTGTTGGTGATTATAAATCCTATTTTCCAATATGGCAATCTTCTGCTTTGCATTAAGAAGCTGTAGTCTTGGGCTTTCCCCATAAGCAACTGATTTTCTAAAAAGAGCTTGCAGCTGTTTAGAGCTTAGATTTGACCATGGTGTATTTGCAGCTGCACTAATGGCACACTGCTTGAAACATCTAAATTCCATAGTGTTTGATAGGCTACTACAGTAATCACAAGCTTGCTGTCCAGGTTGTATGCCCACAGATCCAGTACAAAATACATTCTCTGCCAATAAAGCCAATAGGGTGCCAGGGCATGGCCCTCAATTCATGTTGCTGATATGGATAGCTATCCCAGATAGATCCAGGAGTCCATCTTACTGCCTAGCCATTACCCTTAACACCAGATCTAGTAACAGGAGCATTAGAACCCTCTTGCTCAACTATAGCTACAAGGCCAATGGGATACACAATCACATCCTCAATGCCTGATCCATTATCATCAGAGGAACCTTGGTCAGAAGATGGAGGTAGAGGTCCTATAGGTATTTCCAAAGTGGTTGATAGTTGTGATCCTTGAATACTCACTGAATGTGTAGTGTTACCTGAAACAGACAGACTTGAGGACCTGGTGTATTTAGACTGCTTGAACCCCTCCATCTGTGTAAATCTGAAGGTATAGAAGCACCTGTGTACAACTTACTCAGTATCTCTATCTTCTCCAATTGAAAAATGACTTGCTGGATGAGACCTTAGGGTGACCAGATTGTCCTTGAATCCTTTGCAGTTTGAGACATCCAATTGAATTCCTATGGAGGGTAACCCCCAGTGAGAACTGGCGCTGCACTGGACTGCATTTATCTGTGATCAGCAGAGTGCTTGGACCAACCTGGCCCAAGGCCAAAAATGGCCACTTTCCAGATGACATCTGGGATCCTCTGCATCAAATCTGAGAGAAAATAAAGTGTGTTTGGTTGTTATCTGAGTTCAACTGCAGTCTGCTGCACGATCCTGAATTTTTCAGATGCTTGCATTTTCGAAAAATATACATTGTTGTACACATTGCATCCGAGTTTATCCAAGCCCATCTGAAAGTTTCCAGCTTCTTCTTGTCCTGTTCATGTATCACATACCATTACCAAGTCCATGCCCATTATGTGCAAAAGCCTCCTTGCTGAAACAGAAGAAAATGTTAGCATTGTTGTGTCATAGGGCCTAGTACCAATGCACCGATCAAGCCATCTTCAAGTTGCAGAGGTTGCGGCAACACGGGTCGCAGCTTTCTTTTCTTTACTGAGAGCCTCATATTTCTAGTTGAAATTAGCACAATACCACCACTTTGGACCACAACCACATCCCTTTTTGGTATCAGAGGAGACATTGTCCCATATGACTTTGAATTCGGATGTTGTTGGAGAGTGTTCTTTGAGATAATCAACTGCATATAGATTTCTAGCAAAGGGGTGTGTCAATGGGTGATCTGTATGACAAGTGAATTCATACTGAGCTGATAGCACTGTTGATGACGTGACCATCAGCTTTCCGGCCTTTGAACTTTGAGCTGCAGATGTCGAACCACTAGAAGGCACAATACTCGGGTTGAAGGGAACTTCAAACAATGGCCTTTGGATTGTCAGGCCAGCCCTACTGATTTGAATCTGCCCCCATCTGATTGATAGTATGCAAGGATGTACAAAGGATTAACCTATGAGAAATAGGATCAATCAGTTGAAGGATGGTACAAGCCAGATAGCTTACCTGGTGCCATGGACATGAACCCTCACTACCGGTAGCTGATCCCGGTGAAAGGGGGCTCCTGGGCTATAAGTGTGCTGATGCTATGAAATATAATCTCTTACACACACACACACACACCAAATCTAACAATCAACACACAAACAGTAGGAATTGCCTGTTTTGAGTTCAGGTTCAAGTGCTTGGAAGCACTAAGCTTTGAATAATACTAGTCAAGGCCCTTTCCCATGATCTCTTGACAGGTTTGATTCAGACAAAGCTTTAACACAAGTTTAAAACTTGCTAGGTATATTTATAATATCTCTCGATCCAATAGACTGAGTACCAAGTGTATGTTCAATTATTAATGATCCCAAGCGGATCTATAAGTCCAAGTGACTTATTAAACAAACAGTGCCAAGTGCACTAAAGGCCAAGCACCTTGTAATTCCAATGGACAATGCAGTACCAAGTTCCAAGTGAACTAGGACTCTTCAATTCTGTGATCTCTTCAAACAATTCCAATCAAGACAACTTTGAAGCAATCTGGGCCTTAATTTGGGCACACAATAGTGTTTCAACAACTATGATTTGTATACTCTATAGTAGTGCAAAGTGGGGGCAAGATTCCTTACCTTTGTGCTACTCATCTACAGTCTATTTATAGTGTACAAACTAAATATCATATGGAATTGTAAATTTTATACGGAACCACACTCCCCCATGCCAAGGATCTGTATTTAATGCTGACTTGTCCTCTATGACTTGGCGCGCATGCCATGCATGCCAATTATGTTGTTACTGGTTACTTATCAAATATTGAAAGAGCTGGCTAAACTCTTATCAAGTCCCGACTGCGCGCTTGGTTATTTAAAACAGCATGGCACTGTCATTTACTTCTCCTGATCATCCTGGTTGTTATTCATGGTGTCCCGTCTCTTCCGGTAGTTAACACCAAGTGCCCCTGACTAGGATTGGGTTATGCAAGTCCCGAATTTACAATTACTTCCCCTATTAATGATGATCCCCAGACTAATGATATCATACTACAACAGTTACTTATGAATTAAGATACCAAGGTTGTAACCGGGCATGGTGAATAGGACTAATAATAGGCTGTACTCATAGTCCTCTGTACTGATAGTGTATTATCCATTAGACTAGTTCACTCTGATTAGCCATCTCAGAGCTTGACTCTAATCCTTTATTACCATTTACTTGGTTATTAGAAATGATACTAATAGCCTTACTTGTTGACTTTATAAGTACAAACAATTTCAAGCCCTATCACTGGTGCAGCCACATCCTCACCCTGGTCCACAGCAGCTGGTAGGGGTGTTGTTGGGCTGACATTGTCACACACTTGGCTGTGTGGCTCCTGGTTTGGCAAGGTGGGAAGAGTGGTTGATGAACCAGAGCTGTTTGGAAAAGAAGGGGATGATGGCATGATAGAGGGAGATAATGGTGATTGTGAAACTCAAGTGGATGACCTTGTGATGGTTGGGGGGATGGCGTTGAGGTTCCTGGCTGTTGTTGTTGGGCTAAGTGGAGTAGCTGGAGTCAAAGATGGTGGAGCAGAAGGGGCTGATGAAGATGTGGTGGCAACAGGGATCATGACTGTTGCTGACAGCCCACTATGTGTCACTGTCAGTTGTGGTGGAGGCATTGATTCAGTTGATGTAGAAGGAGCAGGTGTATTGACGATCAGAGGAACAGTCAAAGTTGTTGTCATGTGAGAGGTGGATCCATTGTTATCCAAGTCAATAACCTGCATGCCAGGCGGCACTGCCATCTTTCCCTTTGCCTGCTTCCACTTACAATCATCTTTCATGTTCTTGCTGTCACCAAACCTCTGCTTTGAAGGTTGGGCACCTTGAATAAAAGAGAATTAATAGCATCCACAGGTGAAAGATCAAAACGCACATGTGAGACAACCTGGTTCCCACACATCCCTGCACCAATCAGGATACTTAATTATTGCAAATCACTCTATCTTCCAGTCCCCTTTGCAGTAGCAGAACTCGGGGAAGCTCGACTTCATTGTCTGCATAAAGTATGATGATGCTTGTTGGGTCTTCTTTGTCCAGGAAGTTGGGTTGAGTCGATGATGGTATAGCTCATTCCAAGCAATTTTCACACTTGCCATAAACTTCTTGATCTGTGACTCTGTGAGAGGAGTACTGTCCTTGTTGGTGAGGAAACCAAGTTTTGGCATGGTTTGTCCACGATCCTTTTGTTGTTTGCAATGGGCCGTCCATTTGGCCTCCTGCCAGTATGGGACATTGGGGTAGTCTTCTTGATCCAACACCTCTGGTCCATCTGGGACCACGAGCACCTCAGCTTTTTCATGACTGGGAGCAGTGTTGGATGTCAAGGGCATGGCTGAGTGTTGAGATGATGTGAGTTGGTTGACAATGTTCTGGAGCTGCATAACAACAAGACTAAGCATGAAATATTAGCATATATGTGCATATACCACTCTTCAGAATGAAATATCATACTGTTGAGCCTGAAGCTCATAGTGCAGGGACATGTGAGTGGCATTTCCAGATCATATTAGCATCTCATGAGAAGCAGAAGCAATTGGACAGCTGCATTGGAAAATGGCTCAGATATGGAAGGGTTTGGCTGAAACTTAGGTCAATACAAGTCATGGATGTCCCAACAACAACACCTACCCCAATGGCTTGTGGATGATTCAACAGTGGGCGTTCATGGAGATGCTGGGAGAACTGAGGATTGTTGCAGTAGAGGACATTGTAGTTATTGTTAATGACAGTTTCAGTGTAGTGGCTCATGCCACTCATGGTGGATGAGAGGAAGAATTGAGAGAAGTTGACTTGGACAACATTTGCCTCATCCACGTTCATGTGATGTTTACAAAAAATGCTGTCAATGCCGTATCCCACTGGCACCCTAAGCTTGCAAAACAAAACAAAACAAAACTGTTCAATGAGTTTTCTGGCTTGGATATCATACAAAATGACAATATAGATTAGAATCTCTGTACTATGATTACTCTCCAGCTGCACTGGCAGATGCTGGTAGATCATTTTCCATGGGCTCCTCAAATCCTGTTAATTGAACATCCTCTAATCCTGACTTCTCCAAGACAAACCAGAGCCCATGAGGATCTGTTGGCAGTGGAGGTAATGGTTGCATTGAGACGCACTTGACAATACTAGATACCTTGATAACCTGAAGATCATCAATGCCAGTATAATGACATGCCCATAACGTGTGGCAGGATTTGTTGAGTATGGATTGGATTGGATGAGAGTAGACCTGCGACAACTGCATAGGGCACAGGTATCTCATCTACATTGTTAGTTGCAAAATTCAGGAAGTAAAATTGAACTTTGGCGTATTCTATCTTGTCATTGAGAAGTATCTTTATGTACAGTAGGCAACAAAACCGTTTCAATGTTTTCACATTCTGTAAAGATGCATCCATATGTCAGAAATTAAAAATTGGAAAAATATGAAAAAATTACAGAAGCTGCATTGATGTCATATAATGTTGCTTACATAATGTCTTTGCACCACTTCCATTTTTGGTAGCAAAATCACATGATACATACAAAGCCATCATTGAAATGATTTTGTTGCCCATCATTAAAAAGTAAGAAAGTGGTAAAACTAGTACTTGGTATATCCTCCTTTGGCCCTCAACACTGCAGCAATATGTCTAGGCATGCTCTCAATCAATCCTTAACAGACAGACTTATCTATTGCTTCCCACTCCTTCTCCACTCACTCCCAAAGCTCATGCTGGCTGTGTGGAGGATTTTCATATTCATTGAGCTTCATTTTGAGGTGATGCCAAAGATGTTCAATAGGATTCATGTTAGGTGACTGTGCAGGCCACTTCAAAACATTGAAATCATTGTCCTTGAACCAGTTTTGGGCCTTCTTGCTTGTGTGTTTGGGGTCATTGTCCTGCTGGAAGATGATATTGGCAGGGGTTTTCCCATAGTGATGAAGGGAATCTTGAAGCTCATCCTCCATGATGGATACATAGAGGTCTGCATCCATCTTTCCCTCAATCCTGGTTGCATATCCAACCCCATCCCACCCCATGCAGCCCCATACCATCACATTACCACCTCCAAACTTCAGTGTCCCCTCTACAATCCTATCACTCAACTGCTCCCCTACCTCTTTCCAGGTCCATTTCCTTCCATCTGACCCCAGACAGTTAATTTTGGTTTCATCAGACCATATAACCCTTTTCCAGTCCTCCAGAGTCCACTCCTTGTGCCTTTCTGCAAAGTCCAACCGATCCCTCCTATGACAGATCCCTCCTATGACGCACTCTGGATCATGCCCTCTTCCCATCAGTGTTTATACAAATTTCTTTTTGTGCTTGTACAAGTCCAAAAAGTGTGCAAACGTACAGCTGAAAAGCTATGTCTGAATTTTGACAAGTTCTCAATGCAAATTTGTTTGAAATTTATTGCTTCTCCAGTAGTGTGCTTAACAACATGTTGACTGGTCTCAGGATATCCCCACAGCCTTCACCTACATGTTTCCGAGCACAGAACATGCGCTGTGTTTACATACCATTGCTGTCGCCATCACAGATGGTGACAACGTAATTTGGAACTATGGGCCGACTTTTGATATGTAGGATCAACTTACAGGTGAACTTCATACTCAATACATTCCTGAAGACCAACTACAAACCTAGTTTGGGTATTGGAGCTGTATTGTGATGCCACACATAGGAAAAACTTTCAGAGGAAACTTGCAGACTTGTTGTCAAGCCAAAAAGTGCTGGAAAGTGCTGAAAAGCGAACAAGAAATTTGTCATCTTACTGATGCCCATTGGTGATGGATGCTCAAAGAGTTAACGTGGAGCAACATATCAGGGTAGAGGGATATAAAATACAACACTAAGGTTAGTTTACAGCCTGTACACTTTTGATGAGAACAACACACTTCCTACCAAATCATAAATTCAGTGCAGAGGTGTGTGTTCTGATTCACATACCTGGTGAGATCATCAATGACAGCTGTACTCTTGCATATTACAGATATTCCACTGTCAAAAACAGTCCCTTGAGGCAAGAAGTACAATCACAACACAATGAGAGGGCATACATCCAATACTCATAAAATCATTGTAAGATCTATTAGCTGTATGCAGTTCTTACTGTCAACGTTTTCAGGATAGTTACACGGATGGTGGTCACGATGACGGTTCGCCGCTAGATCCCCCAGTTCTTACTCCTCCAAGTACGCAGGCGGGTGGGCGGTCAACAAATGGGTTAACGTGGTTCGAAGACGTTGCGAACGACATCAACGCGACTCTAAAAGATTATGCTGTATGTTTGATATCTGACAACGGACCACGTCACTAAACATGTTATACTTCATCGCAGCAATCCGCTGCCTGCATTGACCTATCATTGTGGCCGAGTAATCCGAGGCAGGCGGATTTCATCGGACAAGGTGAGGCTTGCAAACCCCGAACGTATTGAGCCATTGAAACTAATCCAAATTCGTAGTGCGCACTTTCTTGGATCAAAGAAACATACTTGACCCCACAACAACGTTATATAGTATATTTTTCGGAATCAAGTAAGTTAAACACTACTCGATCGAGACAAGTGACTTACAGCCTGATAGTGATTACCTAGCATCTTTGAGTAGTTTGTCAACCACTCTATGTAGCCCCTTTACCAATGTTATTACTAGAGGATGGTGATCACATGCAAGCAGCAGCGGAGTCGCTTCTCAAGCAAATCCGAAAGTTGGCAAGTCCACCTACGAATGCTCGTAATTTCATGGTTCTCGACGTCTACGGACGGGGAACCGTGGCTCCTTCGGGCGAAGCGTTCAAACAGACGGTGTTTGACGGTCTCCACGAACTTCATACGCGAGAAAACTCCACAACTCCCCTACCTCTAATTCCTGGGCTGAATGTTGCATATGTCGACTTTGCGACGTTGTGGGCTGGTGTATTGGGCCCAAAACCAGGATTTGCAGCTTTCGGATATACCAGTACTGATTCGTGCACCAAATGCACGCCGGAACATGGATGTTCAACGATTGGAATGTGTGACGACCCTGAACATTACTTTTACTGGATTCCGGGGTGAGTTCATTTTCAGAGCGCGTTCGAGGTGTTCTAAACTCCTTTAGGCACCCTTCCAAAGAAACTGGGCGCATCATGGCAGACTTTGTCGGTGAAGTCTGGAAACAGTGTCAAGTAGCTTGAACGTTTCGTGAAAGATATATGAAGTTGACCACTCATCTAACGGTTCAAGAGTGTTTGCGTGGGGCCCGTCAGTCATTACAGGTGTCCCCAGTAAGTGCAATACGGGGAACTTTAGTAATGCCTTCGGCTTGAGAGAAAGAGCAGTTATAATGACGATACATTAATCAGGTTCTGATATTGATATGGGATTACTATTATAAGTTTCAAACTGACATGACTTGTAAGTCAAAGTTTAGAGAACAGATATCCAATAAAAAACCTTACAAGATCCCAATAATAACCTTGCACCCCAGTTAACATGCACGGCCTTTACTTGCGTATACCTGCCCATCAAGTCAAACAAAAATCTGTCAGCCACCACCACCACATTCCCAACCCCGAAGAAAAACATGGCAACTCACGTAGTAATCGCATCCTCTCCGTACTCACGCCCAATACCAGACTGCTTGTACCCGCCAAACGGCATCCCGACTTCTGGAACCACTGGTGACTGCGGAGTTCACCTGACCGGGTCAAACGGCAACAACGGAAAGCATACACAACAATTCAGATGGCCAGATACTAGGGTGAATTTTACGAGGGAAAGAACGACGCACGCAGACTATCCCAGACTCCATTGCATGCGTAACACGCAGAGCGCGATCGATGTTTGCGGAGAACACACTAGTCCACAAACCATATGTTGTATTATTGACAGCCTCGATGACTTCTATGTATTCACACCTCAATGAACGGCCGGAAACCACTCAAGTTAAACGGACTTACCTTCTTCAGTCTGAAATTTTATCACCGCACACACAGGCCCGAATATCTCTTCACGGACGATACGCATATCGGGCGTAGTGTCCGTAAAAACTGTCGGCTGGATAAAGTAACCCTCTTCCCCGTGGCGCGCGCCCCCGAGGTGAACGGTCGCGCCTTCCGCCTTGCCAGATGTGATGTACGCCATCACGCGCTATTCCACATACACCGTCACACACGCAATTAGAAGTCAGCCTTCATCTCAAAACTCGTGATCCCAGGAAAAGAGGGCCGTAGGAAAAGGTCAGGGAGCGGACGTACGTCGAACTGCACCTGCGAAATCACCGGGCCGAGCCACGTCCCCGGGACGAACGGGTTCCCCGTCGCAGCCATCATCCCCCGCGAGGCCTCTGTGAACTTGGCGAGGAACGTGTCGTAGATCGTGTCTTGCACGTATATGCGGGCGCCGGCGATGCAGCATTGGCCTGCCATGTAAATATGGATCCGTGTGTGTGGCGCAGAAGGTTGAAGAAAGGTTCTTACCATTGTGAAAACTATAACACCCGCACAAAAACCATCAGCTTCAACCCCATATACTCAAAACACAACCCAGGATGGAACACTCACTAAGCTCCGTGCATCGCCCATCTCACAGCCCGCTCCACATCCGCATCCGCAAATACCACCGTCGCGCCCTTCCCGCCAAGTTCCAGAGTCACATCCTTCAAATTCGTCGCCGCTGTCGCCTGCATCACCTTCCGGCCCACCGCGCCGCTCCCTGTGAACGAAAGCTTCGCGATCCCTGGGTGCTCGGCAATTGCTTGACCGAAGGAGTCCCCTAACACTGGTGTCACAGTGGTGAATCGTGAAGTGAGAGAGAGAGGAGACACACCATATCCATTGACAAGATTAACCACACCGGGCGGGAACCCAGCTTCCTTTACGAGTCCCATAATTTCGAGCGCAGTGAGCGGCGCGATCTCTGAGGGCTGAACGACAGTACACGCGTTCGTTAGAATGAGGGCTGTACGCCCAGTACAGAGACGGAAACGGTACTGCACCTTCCAGAGGAGGGTGTTCCCCGTGGCGAGTCCGAGTGCTAGCTACCCCGTTATTTTCGCACTTCAACAAGTCCCAGTCCCAAATCCCTACGCCACACCATATAACCGCGAACGCCTTTCGCAGTGTGGAAGTACACGGACCCTTAATGACATCGCCGATAACACTGAGCAACGAAGTCATGCGGGGCCTGAGGGGACGTATCGAGCTGACGGAAGGGATGTATAGAGTTGATGGAGGAATAGTTGGTGTAGAGCCCTTAATAGACGGGTACCATAACGATAAGATACTTGAAATGATACGCTGGTTGTGATGCCCCATCTCGAACTGGAGTCGTTAGAATAAAGTTATCGACGAGAAATTCAATTCTCGAGTGGTTCCACGTATTGGACGATACACCACTTCCCTTCAAACGGAGAAGAGGGTCGTTGGGGAGGAGATATTGTCAGCTTTGGATAACCATCGGGCGTCAAAACGCGGCCACACTAAAATCACACACTTGTACTTGACGGGCTCACGACCCGCTCTCGATATGTCCCATAGCGTAGGGGGTACTGGATGTACTCTGTGATATGGTATTCCGCGACATAGGCCTCTTAATATAATCCATACAGAGTTCGAGAGTCGAAAATGCCAGCTTCCACCAGCGCTAGTGGCCAGTTGCAGCGTGTAAAAACAAATGCGTGGATGTTGTCGTGATTGCGGGAACGGCCGAAAACGACCACGTGAGTAATGTTTGAGTGCCGCGGCAGTTGGAGGTAAGATTGACTATCACCATTCTACTAAACACCAAAAGGAAACACTTTACTCAAGTATCTAGTTCCTCGGTTCAGCTCCTGGGTGATCCATATGCTTCAGGGGGAGGTAAGCCCATTTGTCAAATTATGTGTCTCAAGTTCTAATTTCGCAGGAAATTTGAAACCAGGTGAGCGATTCCAGTCCATCTTGTGCTCCTCAAAATTGATCACCCCCAGCTAACTCCAAAGTCACGCCGTTGGGGCTGACCTCACGAGGTGGGACCAGGTGACAACCTGTGAAAAATACCACCTTCAGAGAACACAATACTACTCCAGAACCGCCGTAGTCGAGTCCACTACTTCACGGACTGCTCCAATTACCAGACCCACCGAATGTTCGACATATTCGGTGTATATGAGACGCTGGAAGGGCTCCTCGCGGTCTCTGAAGTGGTTTTATCGGCCCAAGCGTAACGCAGGCGACCGTGCCGCGGGGCTCGGCGGGACGCTTACTTTTTTCGGTCGGTTTTCATCAACATTACGTTTAACCCTCCTGGACTCAAGGTTTCGCAGATAAATTAGCTGACATTAACGTTTTGACAGACGCGCATGGGGCACAACCCTTTGTAGTGCCGACACTCCACTTTTACAGATCCATATACATACCTTCGTGTTCTGCTAGCCACTAAAAGTCATCAAAATCTCAGGAACAGGGCCGCACAAGCCGCTACTCGTAATCGTCATTGATCGTGTTGACATCTTCCATCTCCATCATTCTAGGTTCTTGTCAACTCCTTGTCAATGCCGATACCATGACAGACGCCGCCATTATCATGGACCCGAATGCTACGGACCCACACATCATCGACTAGTTATTGCGTTTAGTTCTCGTGCGAATATACAACCGTGTATATACTCGCTGTTACCCCTTGCGATGATCTCATTCAAAGTGACGTATAACCAGGACCCCGCGTAAAGACGCAGCCCACGTCTCCTAAACGATCTAGGACTTTACATAAACATCCCACCCTTCTCCATCATCTCGATACGCCCCTTCCCTCGGTCACACGCACGTGACAGGACGCGTGTGGCGCCTTCGCCGGATATGATATTTTGGGTCCGAGTACTTCCCTGTTGCGAAGTGTAGAGAGCCTATTAGAGTTTGGGAATGGCGGATGTAAAGAACGGGACTTGGCTAGGTACACAAGCACGCAAAATGCGATCCTCAGCGGTTTTCACCAAGGGAGGCCCTTTTATTGGTATCGTAACTGTTTGTTTTCTACGTAAACTGACATCGCCCTTCTGCCACGAAAAGAAATGTCTGGTCCGCCGACCCGTCTGTCGGAGTGATCCCCGAACTGTGTCTCCCTGAAATCGAAGATGCCGCATAGTTGCCGAAGAGACATAATATAATTCAAGAAGTACATGAAAAGACTTATCTTCATGAAAATAGCTGTGATGCGGCAGTCCGGAGTAGTGCGTGGGCCTGTGCCAGAGGAGCATAAATACCTCGAAATTGTAAAATACTTGGCAACGCACAAAGTTACCCACTACTTACTTATCTGTCAATTGTTCTTCTACTCCCTCACCACCTAGAAACTAACCGGGATGACTGACACTTATACGCATACCTTTGATAAGCCTTTGTACAAGGGTGCCGTAACCGTCAACACCAAGTATGTCCCCCACTCTGTGTTCGCAGGCTCTCGGGCGTGGAACTAACAATCCGTTCTCAGGTTGTTTATAAATGGAAAATGGGTCGATCCGGTGGTCAAAGCAACTACCGAGTACGCTTGATCTCATACGTTCTCTCACCGTGTGCGTAGAACTGATGTCTAAATCTCACGCAGAATAATCAACCCAGGTACGGAGAATTTAGGCTTTTTACCAAAGTCTTCCTGACGAAACTCATTCAACGCAGCAACTGGGAAAGTATTGACCAAAGTCTCGATCGGGTCAGCAAAAGATATCGATCTCGCGGTCGAAGCCGCACAAAAGGTACGTACACACCCACACAACCCTCGCGCGCCCTCACGCCCCCCCCCTCCTCCAGGCATACAAAACATCGTGGGGCCTCCGCTGCCCCGGCGCTACGCGGGCAAAGCTCTTAAATAAGCTCGCAGATCTTGTGGAACAGCATTTTGACGAGTTCGCCGCGCTCGAGTCGCTAGATGCAGGTCAGTCAGATCCTCCGCGGACAGCGTGTATTTCCCGCTGTGTTCGGTTGAGGTCTGTGTGCTAACGCCTGACCTGGGTACTGTGCAGGGAAGGCCCTGGAAATCGTCAAGCATATCGATATTCCTGTGACGATTGCTGCGTTGAGGCACTATGCCGGGTGGGCGGACAAGGTTTCGGGGAAGGTGATGGAGGTGCGTGTCGGAATCTTGACCATGGGCCGTGATGGCTGGTGGATTGCGCTGTCCCCTGATTCTCGCTCCAATCGCAATTCTAGACGAATGAGAACAAAGTTGCGTACACGCGCAGGGAGCCGTATGGGGTCGTGGTGAGCCTTTACCTTGTGTTATGCTTCCCTGAGATGCGTATGCTGATGTGTGGTGCTTGATGCCGTTGTGATTGCAGGGCGCGATCGTCCCATGGAACGTCTCTACGGTGGGTCCTGCCCTTCCCTCCCCCACGAGTCCCGGTTATCTCGAGAATCAACGTACACTGACCTTGCACATAGATGATGATGGCCATGAAACTCGGACCCGCACTTGCCACGGGGAACACTGTCGTCTTGAAGGTAGCGTAACCCCCAAACTACATCATAAGCATCAACGCTTACTGAGGCGCGCGCACACTGATACTTACAGCCGTCAGAGCTCACGCCGCTCACCGCGCTCAGGCTCGCGGACCTCATGAACGAAGCGGGGTTCCCCCCAGGTGTAGTCAACGTCGTCAACGGATACGGTGCGCCAAGGTCATATATAACAATAGCGAAATCACTAACTCAACGACCGACTAGGTGACCCCGTCGGCGAGGCGCTGACTATGCACCCAGGGATCATGAAGGTCTCGTTTACAGGGAGCGTTAATGTGGGCCGGAAGGTCATGCGGGCAGCGGCAGAATCGAATCTGAAGGACGTGACGTTGGAGCTGGGCGGGAAGTGCCCAATGATTGTGTTTGAAGATGCTGACGTGGAGCAGGCGGTGAAGTGGGCGGTGCATGGGGTTTAGTAAGTGTTTATTCTGTGCTGTGCTTTGCGCGTGTTGGAGTGGGACTGGTGCTGATCCTAACGGTTCTGTGGGGGTATAGTTTCAACAATGGTAAGTTCATCCCCTGCAGTGTCCGCCGTCAAGGTTCTGCGCATTGGCTGACAAATTTCGTGCTTAATCACAACAGGACAATCGTGCATCAACGGCTCCCGCATTTATGTGCAAGACGCTCTGTACGACAAGTTCCTCGCCCAGTTCACCGAGGCTTCGCGGGAAATGACAGCTGCGACGGGCGACCCGTTCGCACAGGGCATGCAACTCGGCCCGGTCATTTCGCAGACACAATTTAACGTACGTCCGCTCCCCCCTTTCTTTGTCCCAATGAACACCGAGCTGGGCACTGACTGCCTTATTATTCCACTGCGCCCACGATTAGCGCGTTTTGGCGTACATCGAGGCAGGCAAGAAAGACGGCGCGACCGTCCACCTTGGAGGCGCGCGCCACGGGACGGAGGGCTACTTTGTCCAGCCGACGATATTCACGGACACGAAGCCCCATATGAGCATCGTCCGCGACGAGATTTTCGGGCCTGTGAGCGTGGTGGTAAAGTTCACGAGTGAGGAAGGTGCGTCCCGCCCATCTGGTGTGGTGCCCGACCGTTGATCAAACCCTGGGTTTTATGGATGTAGAGGTCGTCGAGGCGGCGAATGACACGAATTACGGCTTGGCGAGCCATGTGTTCTCTACAGACATTAGCCGTGCTCTGCGGGTAACGAATGCGATGGACGCAGGGACGGTCTGGGTGCGTCGTCCCCTCAGAACCTTTATGTCTTGTTCGGTTTTCTGATTAGCGCGTTATTTTTGATGGTCAGGTGAACTCTGTGATTGTCCCGGACGTCAATGTTCCATTCGGCGGATACAAGCAGTCCGGCATTGGGCGTGAGTTTGGAGAGGGTGGTATTGATGCGTGCGTCCTTCCTTTTGTTTTAGGGTGTTCTGAGTGGGGCCTGATAGATGTTCCTATTTTTCGATGCTAGGTATACACAATTGAAGTCTATACATATAAATATTGGGGCGAGATTGTGATTGGTAGTAAAGTTGTGTTTTATGCATTGATTTCTTGAACATTAATATGGCACGCTGGCGCATTTCATTTGAACGATGCTCGTGTTCGCCCACCCTTCGTATATACTGGTAGCGACATCATGTATACTAGGAATCACGCGGGGGACTTGGTAGCACAAGTAGAGCGTAAGAAAGATAAATAGAGGACTCCCGTTCCCCATCCGATTCGTTTCCAGTGTAGTTGATCTCCTCCTTCTCTTCCTGCCAACGATCCGTGGCATTCTCAAATGCACGGCTATAAAACGGAACTTTTTTTACACCCTCGAGGAACTCGATTTGAGCTTTGGCCGCTTCCTTTGTATCGTCATCAATGGCTTGGAGGATATCCACGTGGGATTCTGTGAAAGGGATAACCTCAGCAGAAAACTCGTTCTTGTGATCCTCATCGCCCTCGGAGTCGTAGTAAACCTCCGATGAACTCGAAATCAGCACAGGAAAGACATGGATCGTGGTGCCCTTGCGCTGCTGTGCAGCAGACAGTATGATCGCATCGAACCCGTTCAACCCTTGAACGCCAATATGATATTTATGCTCGAGAAGCATTCCATACGGCACAGGTATCTGGTTGATAGTCGTGCCAATGCGCTGCTGGAGCGCTGCCTCCCGCGTAGCCGCCTCGTGCTCGACGGGATCGCCGTCACGGAATATCTTGAAGGCAAGGACCGCGCGATAGTGGAAGCGTTTCATCTTTTTAACTGAGTGCGGCACATCCGGGTGGAACGCGACCCAACTCCCTGTGTCTGAATGAAATCTTTGATTCCCGATGCAGAAGTTCCCCGGGTTATAGTCATAATCAGAAGATGAGTCACCCAACCCGACGAGGAAGGTCCCAACCAAACCGTCCTCTGGAGTGTCGCGGTGCGGTTTGAAGTGTCCGCCCTCACCATATATTTGAATTTTGTACGGTTCAACGCGGACATTCCCAGGAATGAATCCTTCCGCCCACGTCGTGCGGATAACTTCAATAAGCTTCGGGTCGACTGTGAACTCGCTTGCAACAATCTCCCTGGCATCTCGGACTTCGGTGTCCACCTTGGTTTCAAGCGATTCCATGTCGCCGTACCCAGCGACAACCCCGTGGTGAAACCATTCTTCTATTTGAGAGAGTTTGACCGGGTTTCGACTGCCAATTTTTCCGTCGTATTTGTAATTTGGGCGCGTGATAGTAAGATGGAATAATCCTGTAAAAGAGCCATTCCTGTATGGGAGCGGAACGTCCCTATAGATGATCCGTAAGTTTTTTAGAATTTTCTTTTACAGGAGAATTCTGTGTCAGAGTGCGATATCTCGACAAAGACAACGGGCGACTTACCCGGTCCTTGACAGAAGGTGGGCTTTGCTCTTCGTATGTCGTGGGCGAGTATCCAATGCTAGGAAACATATCAGGTTCATCATGAGCTTTCTTGATGGCGCGGTTGAGGTCAATCGCGGTCCTAACTCTGCTGTCGAATTCGCTCGTTGTGTAAAATTTAGTAGATGTCGGGATCTAATACATTACTCGATATTTGGAGAAACAGAGGGGGAGCATTACCGAACGTACCGTATCATCCAGTTTCTGGCGAAATTTCTTCTTGGGGGCTGCTGCGTCTTCCTCGGAACACGAAGTATTTAATGTACTTGTGGTGGATTGTGGGGAAGTGTCACGCGAACGCTTCAGATCTGACATGTCGAAGACGAGATTGACACCTTGAATTAAGTTGAAAGATATAAAAAGTTTGGAGAGGGATGGGGAAAAAATGGCAGAACAATGTAGTTATAAAGACGGCGGCCCTGCTTTTGCGGTCCCGCTTGGGCTCCACTGTTTTGTGTGTACCAGGGTGGCATAC
This sequence comes from Collybia mongolica, assembly GCA_013420905.1. Taxonomy (NCBI): domain Eukaryota; kingdom Fungi; phylum Basidiomycota; class Agaricomycetes; order Agaricales; family Clitocybaceae; genus Collybia; species Collybia mongolica. Next base: position 4,566,422 of record JAAXNY010000004.1, read on the forward strand.
AAGTGATCGCGATTTTATGACTGTAATTTGAATATCGAACGACTCGGGCTGCTTGGCGGACGCCATATTGATCTCCGCAAGCGATCCAGGTCCGAGTCGGTCCAGGTGCCATGTCCATTGTGTGCAGTCCCGTGAGGTCACGTAACGGCGAAGGGAAAGCACTATTGAAAGTCGGTGGGAGGCTTTCGGACGTGAGGACGAAGTACAGGTAGAGAATAGCAAACATAGTCATTGCCAGGCTTACCTTAGCATTAGAATTGCAAGGATTTGAACTCGCAAACTACATTACACGAGACACGGGTCGACATGTGATCGATTGATTGTTGATCTCCAAGTTGAGTCATGCGAGTATGAACGGCGATCCAACTTTGGCGACCGACAGTTTATGAGATGATCAACCCTGCCACTAAACTCTCACATAGGTTAAAATGACTCGATATTGTGTCCAGACTAACCCACGGTCCCGCTCCGACCTCGGTTGACCTCGTTACTGAACGGTCTCCTGGAGTCTGTGGCTTTACATTAATTTTAAAGGTCATATAATTGATATGGTGTGTTTCGGTTTTGTACATGTACCGTTATTTTTTTTTCCTTGTGTTGTTTGGCTTTTGAGATTAAGCACATATGTAAGGGCAAAGCCTTCAAGCATATGCGTGGCACAGAAGGCAGTCTTGAGCGGGACCGCACTGAACACGCTCCTGAGGACTGGGGGCGAAGTTACAGTGCACTAAACCTGTGCTGGACTAACCGGTAGGGGGCTTTAGTCTCGAAGGGCAGGGCCAACGTGGGACAGAGGAAGGTAACTGCCGATTACCTTCAATCCAAACAAAAACATCCCGATAATCAGCCGATGGGAATTCAAAATACTGCATTGCTGGTGCGAAGTAGACTGGCTTAACTTTTTGATGCCTAGGTAAGCAAAATCTCTCAATAATTCAAACTCGGAACGGCTTCAAGGTTCATGATTCACGACAATATACAATATGTGATTTTCCAGTAGAATTGTGTTAGTATTCACAGCAACTAATAATTTACTAGCGGATCCACCTTACGAATAATCACGAGCAACCGCAACAAACTTACAAATTCAGATGAGTCGGTATTATTTCCCGGACAATCCTGATTCACTTCAATTTTGTTGCCGAATCATATCGGTTTCGTCTGCTGGAAATTTATAATACTCTCCCTGTAACTTTATATCGAGGGTGGTGTACAGTGTGGTTTCTCGAATTCGGGACATGACGTCGTTCCCCATTGTGCAAAGGAAACGATTTTGTTCGTTCCGTGAAAGGAATATAGAGAGGGTTACCCAGCCCTCGAAAAAAGTGTATTCACAAGGATACGCTACATGTGGTGGTGGAGGGGCGGTACAGACGTCCCTGGCTGTCTCTAACTGGCATCATGTATGGGCAAGAGAGCACGATCCGGAGTCAGAGCTTATTCAAAGATCTGTGTAAATACAAATAAGTATGAACGCCCAGTGATGGACGTGATAACCAACAAAAACGCTGACTCACGTCATCCTCAAATTCCTCTTCCTCGCCATCGTCGTTCAAGCTACCCCACGGTTCCGGGAAATTGCCCCATCTAAAAAAGCAAACAAAGCGCAACGTCAAGGATCATCAAACAAGCAGGATATTGATGAAGGGGCAACTTGCATATCGTCACCCTCAGGGGTAGGCGACTGGCTGTCCCGGCGGCGGAGAAACGAAGGTTTCTTTATTTTGCGTAAAGAGTAGAGTGGTGTATAGCAGTACTTCCCTGCACTGTCACACGCTTCGCGGAATAGTCCACTCGAGTGGCGGCTCCACCACGACATCCTCACCTCGCCCCCAACTGTAGCGAGGGGCACGACACCGGGGACGCCTGCGATTAATGCTACAGATATTGTCTCTTCGTCTACAGTCCATGGCGGTGAAAACTCGAGAAGTAGCGACTGATGGATGAGACTCACTGGCACTGGATAGGTAGAGACTGTACGCTGGGCAGGAGATGACTTCCGTCACGAGTGCTTTGTCTTTCAGTTTCTCGATGCCAACGAGGTGCTTTAGGAATGTATTTGGAGGAACGTGTTGACTGCATGGTTGGGACATGATGAGCAGGGCGCCTCGCTTCTTGCCGAACTGCCACTGGCCACATATCGACGCTTCAGCGAGACCGGCGACATCTCTTGAAGGGAAGGCGGGATCAGACAACAGAGGGCGTATGTGGAATAGGGGTAGCTGGCTTACATGCCAGGTTCTAGTTTGAGGTCTTGGTATCTGACCCCGAAAGACGAGATGATGAATTTAGTCTCTGGTGCGTCTTCGACGGGTGGATACGCTCTCGCAAGCTCCTTCGTCTCGGGATCGTCGTAGACATTGCCCTCCTTGTCGAACTTTCCCGTCTCCTTGTCAATAGTCCCATAGTCGCCCACCTAGCACCTCATAACGTCAGCCATCGATAGCGGACACGCAAATCCGGATCTGCGTACTTGTATTTGATGAGGCGGATCCCAGTTGGCCCACTTGGTCGAGGTGGAATGGATGAGGTCGATGTATTTCCTCGAGGAATGGCCCATTGTAGAAGAAACGTTAGTTGAAGCTGTGAAGGCAGTGAAAAGGCTGCGGCTGGCGCGGACAGCCTCGCTCCAGGTGTTTGGCTTGAACACATGTCAGATGGGCGTCTATCGATTGCATCATATTGAACCTTGACGTTTAAGTTTAGCTACGTTTGGACATTTGAGGCGAGTCTTCCAGCCGCACACCCGAGTTTTTGCAGTATAAATGACTTGCCTTGATTTGAAAAGACGTTTGAAATGTCTGTAAGGCGCCTATGCTCAAGGGATTAGATAGAAGACAACTTTTTGGATAAACAACGTTTGATTCGCACGCGGTCCAACTCGATCATGTGATGCACAGGACGCGTATTATCAAACGCGTGCTTGAGTGAAGTGCTTGGCGAAGCGGAAAGCCCCTACAATCCACAAATGGGTACTATTGACTCTCATCTATAGTTGACAATTACTGATATTTTCCTGCATGGTTCACTCATCATATTCGCTAGACTCACTGTCCGTCTGAACCATTTGCTTTCTACCTCAACCAGCCTCGCGCCTGGAGGATCCTTTGCCGCCAGACCTGGCCGAGCTGTGTGTATGTCGCAAAACGCTTGATCGGGCCAGCATATCTTGGAAGAAACGGTAATCATACGATACACACGTCATTCGGATAATATCTATTTGCTATTACCCCTTTTAAATTTGGGAGCCATGTATGATAAAAATAGTGCGTACCTCGTCTCCGCGCTCAAGTGCTCTAATAATATCCATGTCCGTAGGATTTCCCCCTTCAGAATTCTTCCCCGTGATACGTTCGACCTCGGCCTGGATGTTCCCAGCCGTCAACGCCTTGTGCGCTTTCCTCAGATATATACGAGCACGAATAGCAGTATAAACGGGCCATTCTTTAGTCGTCAAGAGCTTGGGCGCCCACGTGTTCTTCATCTACTTTGACAAAATTAGCACAGTTCCAAAATTCAATGCCAATTCCAGCCCGCGAGCTCGCTCTTGTACTCGCCCATGTACTCCCACTGGGCAGGCTTCGGTATCGTTCTTGAGAACACGGTGCAGACAAACTCAGTCATGTCACGCCGACAGGAGAGAAGCAAACCAGGGCACCCCGGCGTCGTGGGCATTTGAGGGTTTGTTTCGGGTGTTGGAAATATGAAGTCCCTGCCCTTATCTGTAGATTTTGCGAGGAGGGCCATCATGGCCCCCAGATGAAATTCCGGGAGAAGTAATGCGGAACGGGAGGAGGGTTGATGTTGATGCGGACGTAGCCTCGAAGGTACTTGGCAACGCTCTCGTCGGTCAGGCGAAGTGCCTCTTCCTTCGCCACAACTTGCGGTTGCTGAGTTTGGGATAAGCTCAGGGAGTGCACGTAGGAGAACAAAAAGGTGTCTTTACTCCGTTGGATATATGAACTACAGCATTTCCTCCTGCTGATGACGGGGCGGGATGGGTTACTCGGTTATTCGGTGCTCGCCCAGTCCGCCTTTGCTCCACAGCCGGTACCGGGGAACCTGCCTGGATTGAGTTCAGCACGACCTGGGGCGCAGCACGGGGACAACCTACCATTGACTCGGTAGCAGAAGGTTCTCCGTTGACGGAGTGCCATTCATTGCGTGCTTCTTTCTGCCGTTTACTTCCTCTCGTATCCCGCAGCTGCTCAGTACGCCGTTTACTTCCCGTAACTGCACTGGGAGACGGAGAGGCGGATGTCGATGAAGAATCCGATGGCTCGGGGCTAGCACGAGACCTTAATAAACGAGTGGAAACACGTCTGCATCTTGAGTTTGGTTGAGAGACCGTCTTCCGCGATGTCAGGACCACGAAAGGTTTCGACGGCATGTGTTGGCGTTGATGAGGAGTTGAAGCCTCAGGACTTGAAATTTGGCTTAGTATCCTACCTCATGCTGACGGTGAGACTGGTTCTTCTATATCACTGCTTCCATCTACCTCGATCACATCAAGCTCGTCATCTATGATAGGCTTCTTGTCCTTCTTGCTTGACTCTCCAGCTGCTCTGTTACCCTGTGGTGGCAGCGGAAGGGACTGGAACACAATTGAGTGTGCCTCCAAAAGGTTCTCTTTTCAGAGTAGAGCATTGTACCTCAATCCTTGACAACTTCCTCCTAAGGTCATTATTCTCAACACCCAAATCCTGGACACGACTCTCCAGCCGTTCGCCTCCCGAAATTTTGACAGCTCAGCACGAAACTGGTCCCGTTCGCGGCGAACCTCGTCGTTTTCGCTTTCAAGCTTTGACAGCTGCAATCTGAGTGCGGATATTTCTGACGCCATAGGGTGCAAATGGGCCACGAGCTATAGGAAAAAGAAATTGGACGTTGTGGCAACTTTCCGAGTGGTTGGGGCAATTTTCGCTTAGCTCGGACAGGCTTTGCCAAGAACACGCGCCAATCTATAAATAAAATAGGTCATCTTGGCGTGGCTTTGCTCGTGGACGCCCTACGACGAGCTAGTTACACGATAATAGAGCTCTTTCGCAACTGCTCAAATTTTGTGGGGTGATAAAATCGAGCATTCCTATTGGCCAATCCACTAGCTCCAGACAGTCAGAATGCCTGAATTGAAATGATGCCAGATTCTGTGCGGTTGCGAAACAACTCTAATAAAAATATTCTCCATCTATCAATCGCGGGTTTGAGAATACGTATGATCGTATCAAAATTTATGATGAATGAAAAAACCTGAATGTGCGGACTCGGAATACTGTCTTAAGAATTGGGCGTGGCAACATTTATGAAGCCCCTATAAATATATTCAGAAACAAAAAAAAATTGAAAACCCATCTCCCGGAGCCCTATCTCATAAATGCTAATATATCTTCCCCCTAGGACTCAATCATCCAACTCACCAGCTTCACGATCCGTCTCAACCACCCTCTTCCCGTCTTTCCCGGCCCCTTCCCACTCGGGCTCTTCGGAACCCAAACCCTCGATCGCGCACTCACACTCTCCGCGAAATGCATGATCATACACCACACACCTCATTCTCACAATATCGAGTTTCTACTAAAGGGAAAAAAAAACACGATTCAAACTGGCTTTCAGGAGTAAAGCAGTAACGTACTTCGTCGCCACGCACGAGTGACTAGATGACGTCCGAGACCGTCAGCGCCCCGCCTTCCGTAGCCTTTGATGTTGTCCGCAGAACCTCGGCCTCGACGTTCTCGTCCGTCAACGCCTGGCCGTCTTTCCTCAAAAATATCCGAGCGCGGATGCCAGTATACACAGGCCACTTCTTTGCCCAGGCAGTTTTCATCTGTTCCGGCGACGCCAACGAGCGCGAAGATGGTCATAATATAGCATGCTCATGTACCGCTTGCTTTTGCTGGACAAACTCGGACACCGACAGCGGCCAGAGGAGCCAACTCTCATACTCGCCAACATACTCCAACCATGCAGGCTTGGACACATTCCTGGAGAACAGCATGCAGACGACCTCGCTCACCTCGCGGGGGCAGGATAGCAGCAGGCCAGGATTCTCCGGTGTCGTGGGCATGTCCGGATTGACGTGAGGTGTTAGGAATATGAACGTCCTGCCCTTATCCGCGGACGTCGCGAGGAGAGTGTATTGGGACCCTCCGTACGTCTCGCCGATGAACTGACGGGCGATGAGGAGGGTTTTGGGGGCGGGGTTGATAGGGAGGCGGGTGCAGCCTTGGGGGCACTCCGAAACCGTCGCATCGGAGAGACGGAGGGCCTGTGGACTTTAAATTGATATCCGCTAGCTGTGTATTGGTGTAGTGTAAAACAAGGGCCACCGTCGTCATTCAATCCATTGATCCGAGTCCACTTGAGGGCAGTTTTAACTTCGCGAAACGAGGCATGCCAAGAACACGTGGAGGTATTTATCACGATTGATCGACCCTTTGCGCGACTTCGATACGGTATGAACATCTAACAATTCGTTCCAAAGCAACAACGCTTTCTGGTTTTGGTCATAGTTGTGGGGCTGTGGGCGGGTGTGCAATGAAATCCAGCATAAATGGACCACTGACACTCATAACACGTCTAGCTGTTTGATCAGAACCACAGTTGCTTTTATACTTCATCGTAGCATATGGACTTGACATTCAGTAGATACGCCGGGGCCCCGTACCCAAATACAACATTCCAAATGAATAATTACGTACCCCCGACCCAAAATTCCGAATCGGAGCTCATTAATATGTCGTCGTGACTTGAAGTGCATGGAACGACCATGCGGTAGCCCATAGAGTCTGTGAAACGCTCGTTCAAGCGACAAAACACGAAAAAAGTCCCAAGTTACGCACGACAAAGCAATATATAGAAACCCAATAATCCCGATCACAGCCCAGCAACTGCGGAGGTACTCCCACCTATGACAATGGCCTTGGTGCCTCGTTCGTGCTCACAACCTGCAGCGGTATTACTTCTTCGCCCGCTGGCTCCCCTCCATGGCCATCCAACCTCGACTCCGTCATCTGCTCCACAGGCTTCGGCTGTGTAACAATGCGCCCCCTCGGATCTCGCTTATAGTTCCGCGCAATAAACTCATCATCGATGGCCTTTTCTCGCGGGTCGGCCTTGTTCGAGCGACGGCAGCAGGTGACAGTGTCTTCCTCAGACGGTGCATTCTTCGAAAAACCTATATCACAAAAACACGAGCGTCAAAAGTGATAACACAGCATGAAAAGCATGGCAGGACTCACAAGAACAAGTTAGAAGGTACCCAAAACCTGTGCTGATATCGCCCATATCTTCCTCGCACTCTCGATCCCAGTCTATAAGTACAACCCAGTTGTCTGGCCGGGAATTCACGCTGCGGGTGGGGTGGAGAGAGTCGGAGGCGGCTCGGAGCGGTCCAAGCTCGCCACACTCGCTTATTATACATATTAATGTGGGAGTGTTTGCCATCGCCGTCGATATCACACATACCCCCGCCCCCACTGTGACAAATACATACATACATAGTCCACACTTTCGGCATTTTACAGTTATGGACGGGACGACTTGTGGACAACCTGATTTTATTTGACGAGATCGGACCTCAAATCAAACACTGACCTCATCTTTCTGCTCAATTCCAGGCTGGCCTGAATCCGTTCCTCTCACGTATACGTCCAATGTGGGGGATGACTCTCGCTCGCCATGCATACTATAATAAGCTTCCAAGTTTAACAGTGAGGGGCCAGCAGTAAATCAAACATTTCAGTTTCTGTTGACTTCTCAACCTGGAGAACTTGAACATTCAGAAACCTATGTCCCTTTTTTTCCCCTGGGAACTCTCCACTAACCATCAATTTACCCACTCCCAATCATAGCAAGCTTTTCCACGTTTCTGACTTACCTAGTTTCCAGTCCGGAAACCTAAAAAACCTGTTAAAAAAACTGAACTACCTGCAATTCATTTTTCCAGTATGCTAATGCTCAATACTCACGTATGTACATCCATTCATTCGACGCAGTACCCATCAAAACCTCATTCTTCAACTAAAAAAATCCTCTTCGCCCAGTTCCCGCCATCACATACATATACTCTCCCCATCAACTAAACCAACCTAATCCCACACCAAAACCCCAATCACCCGTGCCAACTCTTCAACTTCCCCATCAAGTACCCCATAAACTCATGATCATACGCAACGCACTCCATCCTCAGCAGTCCCAGTTGCTACCACCCCCCCCCCACACACCAAACCGTCAGCGCCAGAAACGCAAAACGAACGGGACAACCGCTGAAAAAAAAAAAAGAAAAAAAAAACAAGCTCACCTCATCGCCCTGCTCCAGCGCCTCGATTATATCCGCACGCGTCAGCGCGCCCGTGCCCTCTTTCCGCGCCGCGATACGCGCGCGCATCTCCGGGTACGGATCCCACGTCTTCACATCGACCGTCCGCGCCCACGCATCCTTGACCTACCGCCACACTCCCGTCACCAACCACAACCAACACATCACACCCCCCCCCCCCCAAAAAAAAAAAAGAAGAGTTGGGGGGGGGGGGGCAAACAAACAACTCACCTCCCTCATCTGCGCCCCAAACACCGCCGCAGGCAGCACGCCCACATGCTCCGTCCTATACTCCCCCATATACTCCCACACCGGGTCCGGGCGCACCCGCACGCGCGCAAACACCGTGAACGCGCCGACCACGTCCGTGCGCGAGCACAGCATCACGCCGGGGCGGCCGGGGTGCGCGGGCGCGTCGGGGTTGTTGTCCAGCGTCGGGAAGAGGATCTGCCGGTTGCGGTAGTTCGAGCTCGTCCGGAGCGTCTGCGAGTTCCCGCCGAGTGTCTGGCTGATGAAGGTGCGTTTTAGCAGGGCGGGGGGCGGCGCGGGGGTGATGGTGAGCGGGGCGCAGGTGCCGAGGTATTTGGAGAGGTGGTGGCTCGGGAGGATGAGGCTGTCTGCTTCGACTTTGAGGCCTTCGCGCTGGGGGTGTGGGCGGTGGGTTAGGGATGGATGAGCGGGGATTTTTTTTCACGCACACGTTTGGCGAAGAATCGCGGGGGGGCGGAGGTGCTGGCTTTTGGTTGGGCGGGGAATGTGGGGGCACGGATGGTTAGCCGCCTTTCGTTGCCCTTCTTCGGGGGTGTTATGTCGGGCGAGGGTATGGGGCGTGCGGCGGCCTGGGTGGTTTTCGCGTCACTGAAGGCGGCGGCGAATGATATGGGAAACGTACCGGGGAAGAAGACGAATCGTTCTGCTGCGCCCGGGACGACGGTGTTCGGTTCCCGATCCTGGTTGGTTTCTTGACCTTTGTCGTTGGTGGTTCTGCGTCGTCGACGGTGTCGATGGCGCGTTTATTCCGCGATGTATAGGCAATAGGCGTTTCCTGGGAGGTAGATGATTCAGTTGAAGAGCTCGAATTCCGAGAAAGGCGTGATTGGGTTCCCTATGTGTTGTATCAGAATAGAAAGGAGTAAAGGGGCGGGCGGTGTGTGGTTAACCTGACGCGACACACCTTGGGTAGTGAAGGGGCGGTAATACTAACTGCTCCTGTTTCCATGTCTTCCTCGACTTCAGTAACGTCCGTCGTTCCCGCCAGTGAGGCCCCGGCAGTTCCTTTGTACGAACCGGCAGTTTCAGCAGCTTTCGAAGGTAATGGAGGAGCCTGGGAGATACATAAATCAGCCGATAGATAACCCGAGCCCACTAGCAGACACAGATCGCCCCTCCTCACCTCCATCCTCGACAACTTCCTCTTCAGATCCCCATTCTGAATCTCTAGATCCTCCGCCTGGCTCTCCAGAACGCTGACCTTGCTGCGGAACGCCCTGACCTCGTTTCGGAACCTGTCCCTCTCCTCGCGTATGGCTTCGTTCTCGCTTTCGAGCTGTGTTATTTGCAGGCGGAGCGCTGCGATTGACTCGCGCTCCATGAGGGCCTCGCTGGAGGCTGCTGTGTTTGAGTTGGGATGCGTGCGGGAGGGTCCCTTGGGTGGGACGTGGGAAGCGTCCGGAGGGACCGTTGTCCAAAAAGACCTTCCGAATTCTTTCCCACGGAGTTTTCGCGTGGCCCCAATTTTGGCCCTAACTTTTGATTTGTTGTGTACCTATTTTGGCTCTGCCAACAAGACATCACCCTCAGTACCCAGCCAGTGCCTAGTGCGAGATTTTGACAGGCTCAAAACCAGCTCAAATTCTTGCGTTTTTGGATAGTGTCAAGAATTGTGGCTATTTTTACTGAGCAGCATCGGCTACCGACATCAGCCTCTTCCCCGAGTCACCGAATCCTTAATCGACAAGCACCAGTAAAGAACGTCTCTTAGTCGAAGAATGGGGTTCTCCATGCACTACATGAAATGCCCCATTCTGCAGACCGACGAGGAACCCCGTAAACTATGTAAAAGTATACACAATGAACAATTTTATCAACATAGACACAACTGGGAGTGGAGAATAAGAAGGCTCAATAATTGATCTGGGACCTACATATGAAGGATGGGGTTTTCTATGTACTGCGCTGCCAGTATCTAAAGTACATAAAAAACACCCCATTCCTATAAATGTTGATCAACAAGGAAACCCAGGAAACATATAATAGTACACGCAATGATCGCATAGCTGCCATCGCAAGGTCGGATCCAGAAAAGAAGGAACAACCGAAACCTCACACAGCGCCCAAGTACAAACCTTTCTTCCCCAACCCGCACCCCAACACAGCACAGCCCCGAGCACCACAAACGCAGAAACCCACCAACTCATTCCTTATCTCCCTTGTCCGACTCCTCAATCGCCCCGCCAAGCTTCCCGAAGGTCAAAAGGTCGCCCAGCCCCTTAACGACCGACCCCGCCCCATAGATGATCGCCCCCGCCGCAAAGATCGCCGCCCCCGCCAGCAAAAACGGTGTCGCAAGCAGCAGCACCAGGCCCTTGACGACATCATTCGCCATAATGTCCCGCTCCTTCTTCCCCGCCTTGGCAAACTTCTCAGCCTTATCGCCCCACTCCTTTTTCACGTCCGGGTCGGGGTGCGTCGCCTCGAGCTGGCGCATGACCGTCACAACACCTGCTGTTGTGGATGCGATGGCGGTCGTGTCCGCCGTTTTCCCGGCTTGGCCGTAGGCTTCCATTGCGACTCTGAGCGATTCCAGATTGGTTTTCCACTGCGCTTCGATGGCTTTGGGGTTTTCGTTGCCCTGCTTTGGGGTGTATGCGGGAGGGCTTATCTCCAACTCTGTAGCCAGAGCGGGAGGAGCCGCGGGGGGTGCTTCGGGCTCGTTTTGCGTCTTCTTCGAGTTCTTTTTACGGCCTTTCTTTGCCATGGTGGTTGATGTAAACGACTTGTTGATATGTGCGTAGAGAGTTTGGGTGTGAAGCAGTTGATCGTTGGGGTTGGGCTGTTGAGAGGGTGGGAAGCGGACGAGGACGGCACGTTATAGGAACGATAGGCGCCCAACAGCCTCGTTTTTGTGCTGCTCGTGACCTTCAAATGCCATTACGGGAAGGAAGCGCGTCCGGATTTGTAGCTGTTAGTGGGTAGAGTTAATCGGCTTTTTATAGAAACGATGTGGATAGATTGGATCATGATGGGGCATGTACGAAGCCGACGAAACCTAAACGGGTAGTATTATAGATGGGTTAGCAGGGAAACGTTAACAATAATAATCGCTCGTGCTCAAAGGAAGAAAAAAAAATATGAACAAGCCCTTTACCGCCGGTCCCTTTATATACATGCCCCCTTGAAACGCCACACTTACTATGCAGTTCCCACATCCACATTTTCCGTCCCGGATCGATCGACAAGTTAACATTGCTTCACGCACACCTCCCTCGGTAGGGAAAACATAACTACAATATTTGGCCGATATTGACATGAATCCCCTTCACCTGCGTATACCTACCACCCCAAAATCAGCCACACATCTAAGAAGTAACAACACGGAAGAACGAACGTATCAAGAGCATATTCCCCCAGCTCACGCCCCATCCCACTCTGCTTGTACCCTCCAAAAGGGACACACACCTCTCCCGATCCGGCGCAATTTACCTAAAAGGCAAAGCAAAACAGCTTCAGTCGACGAAACACGAACGCAAGTTGGTCCCGGAACGCACCCACGCCGTCCCCGCCTCCAAGCTATGGGCCACGCGGAGTGCTCTGCTGAGGTTCTCTGAGAAGACGCTGCAGGCGAGGCCGTAGGTCGTGTTATTAGCGGCCTCGACCACCTCTTCCATGGGGGGGTTGCATCAGACCAGGTAAAGATAACATGAAAGTGGCGAGACCCACCCTCCTCGGTCTTAAACTTGATAAGAGCAGCAACGGGCCCGAAGATTTCCTCCTGAACGATCTTCATGTCGGGCCGCGTCTCTGTGAAAATAGTAGGCTGGATGAAGTACCCCTCCTGGCCGTGGCGTTCTCCGCCAACGTGAACCGTCGCGCCTTGGGCTTTGCCAGAGTTGATGTACCCCATGACGCGCTGATAAGTATTTTTTTATGAATCAAAACTGGGGTCGAATGGAAGGCGGGGAGACACGAACGTCAAACTGCGTTTGGGAAACCTGGGGCCCGTGCTGTGTGCCGGGCGTGAATGGGTCCCCGGTGGCGGCGCCTAGTCCTTGAGCGATCACGCTGAATTTTTCGAGGAAGTCGTTGTAGATCCCTTCTTGCACGAAGATGCGCGAGCCGGCGGTGCATGCTTGACCTAAACGGCGTTTCAGACGAAATGAACCTGAATATTACAAACCAACTAGGGTCGTATCCTACCCATATTGAAACTGGACAACAAGATATAAACTTGGGTTCCGAGAAGTAGACTGGCGAGAAGCTTACAAGATACCATGCGCGGCCCATTTTACAGCTTGATCGACGTCTGCGTCATCAAAGACGATAGTCGGGCTCTTCCCCCCCAACTCCAAAGTGACGACTTTGAGGTTACTCTCGGCGGATGCTTTGAGGACCTTGCGGCCCGTGAGGGTGCTCCCTGTGAATGCGACTTTCTCAATGAGGGGGTGTTCGCTGATCGCTTGGCCGACGGTATTGCCTGAGACGGTAGATCTAATGATATGTGTGTGGCTCTGAGATGATGGAACGTACCGTAACCGTTGACGATGTTAACGACGCCTGGAGGAAAACCGGCTTCGTTGATGAGGTCTGCTAGGCGTAATGCCGTGAGGGGCGTGATTTCTGATGGCTGGTAGGTTTTTCGTTTTCATAAGCCTTGTCTTCCTGTGGGGGATGGTCCTGGATTGATCGACTTACCTTTAGTACGATCGTGTTCCCCGTTGCGAGTGCGGGACCGATTTTCCACGAAACCATTCCCTTGTGTGTTGTGAGTTTTATGCTTTCAACGAAACGAGGATGCACGTACGAGGGGGAAATTCCAAGGTACGATTTGACCCTATAATGGGAGACGACATGATTCATTAAACTTGTAGAACGAACGCGAATGCCCATACCACCACGCCGTACGGCTCATGTCGAGTGTAAGCCAATTTCTTGTCATTCGTCTATGGTCCGGTCAATTCGTTTGAAGCATTTTTGGATGACGCAGGTTATACTATATACCTCGATGGTTTTCCCCTGGACCTTGTCTGCCCAACCGGCATAGTAGCGAAGCACGGCGATGGTGGACCCGACGTCCACCTGTTTAGCGCTAGCCCAGACTTTACCTGCGCAAAGCCGTTATCACGACAATATGTATCAACTTTACGCCACATACCGACATCAAGCGCTTCAAGAGCAGCAAGTTCATCCATGTCCCTTTCCAGGAGGTCCGCGAGCTTGTTCAACAATTTTCCCCGGGTGACGCCGGGGCATTTCAGCCCCCATACTGTTTTATACGCCTAAAGTCGTTGCGGTGTAGGTCAAGCCTCTTCTATGTGACGCAGTGAAAAAACTCACTTGTTTCGCAGCGTTGACGGCAATATCGACATCTTTTGAAGACCCAGCAGCGACTGACGTAATCACTTTTCCGGTTGCTGGAAATTTTCCCACCATCGATACCCTCTACCCACCACAATCGATAACAGCACTCACCTGGATTGATGACCCTATGCCACACGAATGTCTATAAAGCCTACCGGGAAATATCCAATTAGGGGTGGACGTACTCGATTGTTCCTTTTTCGACAGGATCCACCCATTGGCCGTTTATGAATAGCCTACCAATCGCGACAAAGATTAAGATCAGAGAACATGATAACTAAACTTAACCCCAAAGAAGGATCAAGGACTTCCTCGATGCCAACATACCCAGTATGAAACGTAGACGTCCCTTTGTAGGCCGGAGTGTCGAAGGTGTAGGTGAAAGTACCGGGCATGTCGGAAAAGCACTGGGACGTAGGGCCGGATCGCAAGGTATACGGGGAGATTTTTCTCGCAATTCGTCAGCTTATATATCTGATATCGCGCGCCAGGCGTCCTATTGGGTTCATCCGAAAAGACTTGGTACGGCATGGGTCGGATAAAGATTTCTGATGCCCCCCACGCGGGCTGATGAAGGACGAGATCAAAAAGCCTCTCCAAGCCAATCAGCAATCAGACAAGTGGCGCGAGATGACCTCCGGTGGACAGTTCTCCCGTTAAAGCAGCTCGTTGGCCCCTTTGCCTCCTTTTGCATACATACCACCGTTGGGCAGTCGTGGGTTCCTGGAGAGCCCCGGGGTCCGGGAATCCGCCAGCCGGCGGGTTGGGTGACGGCCTGTCATTATCGAGGGACGACGAAAGTTGATGCGTCGTGATAATGATCGGTGTACACCTTCGAATACACGTTCATGTCCGTCCGCAACCCCGCGCGAGGAGCTTTTGAATCGAATTCTTTTCTCTGCTTGGTCGATGTGAAGCTATTTATAGAATTATCTTATCCAAATAATCTAACTTGAAGCGGAACAAGTCGTCACGCGGAATATGCCTCCCGGGCTTCGAGGACAGGTCATTTATCCGGGTGTGGTGGATGATCCCTTGCAGCCTCCGGAACTAATGACAGGATCTGGCGAAGTTGGGACTCAATCAACGGTTGTCACAAGTCGGATAAGTTTCTCTCCCGGATGACCATCACCTTGTCTCTGGGTTGATATCGATGCACTTGCTTGACGGCGTTCTACCTGCTTAAAGTAGCTTATTGCATTTCTCCTCCGAGTCGGCGTATTGCATGATACATTTGGCGGCATCCGGCCTGCGTCCATTTATCATTAGAATGGAGTGGGGAAGCAGAGGTGAGAACGTTTGAGTGAGTATTTATTGTACGAATGAGTTCAAGCGCTTAGGAGACGCCTGTGGGCTTCGTCATGAACTAATTTTGAATCGCGTCTACACGGGGGGTACGCGTGCCAACCAAAACCTGACCTTCTAGAGATGCCTATCACTGTCACGATGCCCGTAGCATACCCAGATATAGTTATACACATGTTAAAGCTACACAAGGTGACGCCATTGAGCTTGGCACATTGCTAAGACGGGCGAGGGCAACACCATCAACAGCCCACTTAACAGCCTGATCAAGGTCCGTATTGTTGATGATCATTAGACCGGTCCTCCAATCTCGAAGGTGCGGTCCTTTACGTTGATCCCAGGATCTTTCCTTCACCCCCTATTTGTTTAACGTATTTTCGGAGGGTGTTTGGATGGTCGTCGATTGGCTGTCCCGACGTATACCTGAACCAATCGCGGTGAGGGTAAACATTTCAGCAGTGAGTGTTTTGCCGTACTTATGTATGAGATTGCTACAATGAAAAGAAAATGAAAGAAATCAACCTGAACCTGAGATTTCAGGCCGGTCGTAGCGGGGTTTGACATTGGTATCATTAGTACCTTGAAATTTCTCTACGTACGACAAACACATTCTCTGGGAGTGGTAACTACAGCGTTGGCGTTCAAACGGTTTTGTAAGCTGTTTTAGGCTGTTGTGTGAAACCACATACGGGTAGATTGTCACACCGAAGAAAAAGTAGGCGCGAGGTACTCGCCGGTCCTTTACGCCATATATCGAAAAACCACAAGTCTAACCATCAAAGCTTCGAAATGACCTTCAAAGGCGCGAATTTCGGACTTTGCTTTGCCTTCATCGCCTTCAAGTTATTCGCAATATCCTGGACAGTGTTAGCATCATCCACCCCGCACAAAAACAATGCTCACTTCGGTCATGAGGGCAGCCCCATTCCACGCTCCCGTATACTGCAGGTTCTCTGCCACCCTGTAAGCAGCATCTATAAAACACCTTGTCGTTGAAATGGGGTCTGACGTACGTGTGGTCTCTTGAGTGAGTTATGAGATGCTTGGCGCCAGAAACGGCCACGGGGCTCTTCGATGCGATGACTTTTGCTAGGTCTAACGCGGCGGCGACGACTTCGTCTCGACCTCCTTGGACTATTTTAGAGACAAGGCCAAGTTTGTCGGCCTCCGCAGCGGAGAAATTGCGCCCTGTATATGTCAACTCGCGTACAAGAGACTGGTTCCCCGTGATCTTTGGGAGATACGCGAGGGTTCCCACATCCGGAGCGAGCCCAATATCAACTTCCTAACGTCCAGAAAAAAAAAAAGTCAGGAGCTGATACTCTGTTATGGTTCAGTTGGTACCTTGATGGAAAATGAGGTGTTCGAAGCTGCATAACGGATATCACACGCAGAAATAAGATCGACGCCGAGTCCAACGACGAGGCCATGTACGGCGACGATAACTGGGAATGGACACCGTTCCGGGGCCCCTATTGCCTGTTGGAACTCGAGCAACACCTTTCGCATAGCCAGAGATGCCCTCGCGGCGTCTTGTGACGAGTCTGTGGCCGCCTCACCCAGTCCGGCAGCAGCGGCCACTAATTAATATTGTGATCAGTAGATCTTTGTGTATAGGATGTGAATGTAAACGCACGATCTAGCCCCGCTGTGAAGAGCTTCGGAATACTGGATGATACAACTACCGCGCGGATATCAGAGGGTTGTTCAGCTAGTGCTTCAAACAGTTTGCCGTATTCTCGCCAGTACCTTGATGGGATTCATGATTATACGGGCAGTACGAGATAGGGTGGCTTACTCGGAAGAAAAGGCATTCACCGGCGTCCTGTCAAGCGAAGTTCCAGTTGGTCCCAAGCACACGTGGAGGCATTTTCGACGTACCGCGACAGCTCAATGTGCCATACGTAAGGGAACGGTTCCGAGACTTTGAGCCATTTTGTACTATAGGTGGCTGCTGCCATAATTGCTAGCTTTCAGTGTGCAAGTGGAAGAAAAACGGCTTGAAGGTCAGGAATTTTGGGACCACATGTTACCTGGTTCTGCCGGTAAACAAGGGACCCGGACCGGTGTAAAACTGAAAGGCACACTTGATCACATGATTTGACGCGTACGAAACATGTATAAACAGTATGATTTGTCTCATCCGATATCACCCTTGCCTCGAAACTCGCCCAACATACATATCCATTTGTTGGCAAACAGTTTTCTTCTGAAATTTGCGACATGGGTCCATGGAGCCCCATTTATAACCCTTCGACCTCCCACACTATATTCTCGGATAATTACCAGTCATTCAGCTGTTCACGCCACTTCCTGAAACCTTACCGCCCTCACAGGCTCGAGAGGAACCCGTGTCGGACTTAACTGGAAATCCATTGTGGACCTGCTTCTGGGCTCATATTATTCTTCTGATAGGAATCAAATCCTAGGAATCAATCAGTGCAACTCATCTCTATCACATCCCAAAAAGTCTTCGCAACCTTTGGCCAAGCGACGAGCTTTTTCCTTTTTGCTATACTCTACTAGCTCATGCCAGAAACACTTACAAGCTCCTGGGCAGCGCTTGATACGTCGAGCTAACTTGTCCGTTCAATTGCGTCTCCCGATTCTCCGTCTGGTTTTACGTGATAATGGGGATCGTTCGGTCCATCTTCACCAGTAAACCTAATCCCGGAGCGTATGGCAGAGTCGAAGGAGAAGAAAGTTTGCTGTTTTTCCAACGATATAAATACGGTAGAAAATGGGGACGCGAGAGGCTGAAAGTACGATCAGTGGCTACGTTGGGCTATCCAGGATGTAGAAGGGGGTAGAAGCTTCACATATCCCATTGAGGGCCCTTTATATCGCTCATATTCTCGGATCAGGCCTTCAAGTTCCCATTACTGCGTTCCGAACCGATGTTGCTTTCGTCGGGCGCTGCATTGCTACCATCCCTCGAACTGCTAGCAATAGCACCAGACACTTTATCGGGCCCTCTTTTAACAAAATCGCCCACCCCCATCAGCAACCCACCTGTGCCGTGTACGATTCCTCCAGCAATTGAAAGGGCCGTCCCCGCAACGTGAAATGGAATCGATAACACTCCGATCACTATACTTCCGACCTCCTTTGTAATCCCCTTTCTCGCAGAATTCGCCGCGCGAATAAATTATCTGCCCTCTTGTGCCACTCCCTCTTTGACCTTGTGATCGCTTTGACTGTCTCCTACGTTGCGCATGGTGGAGGCTACCCTCTGGGCTTCCCCCTCAGTTGCAGTGGCATCACCCCGCTGCTCCACCTCGTTGTAAACGGTCATTTGGTTTTGATCATCAAGGCATTCTCGCAAGACTTTATCGTAGGACGGGTAAGAATCTATCATTGCTGCGGCAGAGCCTGTTTGAAAAAAGTTTGGAAGCGTATGTGATGGTCAGCGAGTAAGCTGTGAATTAGGAGGAACAAACGTGACTTCATGTGGGACCCCATTCCGGTGTCGGCTGTGGTTGAAACGCGCACAGCCGCGCGAAGTGCATGTAACGAATGTCTTACTGCAGGACCCCACCCCGTTTCTTCGTACTGGCGTGTCATCCGCATTGACTGGCAACCGTTCGGTATGACCCTAGCTTTGCGGGCTAGCTTGACAAAGCCCATACCAAATTAGTTACATTAGGTGTGCGATCATTGTGAAACTAGATACTAGCATTTGCAAGGTCTCTGAGTTGGCTAGACTGAGTCCACGAGCCAACGGCCAAGTCCTGCCGCTGTCATTATCAGTGATCAAGGCGCCGAGTGGGGTCGGTCGCCACGTGGCGACCTAAAAATGATGGTCTTCCTTTAGCTTCGACGACCCTGCTTCCATTGAATCGGTTAGTTGCATGTTCAATACGTACTCGCTCTACGCACAGACTCTTTCTTTCGACATGCTATCCATCCTGTGATCTTTTTGAAATAAGCTGAAAACCATTGAAATACAACCATAATCAAGAAAGAGGACATGAACGATACAACTGCAGACCGACAGGGTTCTCCGATGCGACGCTCTTCTACAGGCTACCATGCTCTCTTACCTGCTTCTCGGCCTGCTAGCATAGCGGTGGGGACTTACGAGGTAGTTCCGTGGACGCCGACATACTCATTAATATCTTGGACGTTTGGGCGTGGCTCAGTAGTACGTCGTGTCCTGTTTCGTCATGGTCAGAGTAGCACCAATTGTGGTTGAAAGATATGGAGGATTTGGCCCGCGGTATTGCTTCATACCCTCTTTGCGGCAGGTAAGAATGGTTTATTCATTTCGGCAGGGTTCATTAACATTTAATATAACAGTCATCGTCACTCTTTCGGTTGAGGAGATAGTCAATCTAGAAATTCCGAACATCATGTTAACTGTCCTTGGTAAGTAGGTGCCCACGGCATGCATTATGTTCTCACAGTCTTGTAGGTGTTGTTATTGGTTTTGTAATTTCATATCGTGCAAGCAGCGGGTATGTGTCGTGCCTTTCAATATCAAACCTTGTTCAACTTTTGAAAGATATGATCGCTACTGGATGGGTCGGACGTGTTGGTCCGATGTGATACGGAACTCGAGGACGATAGGACGTCTTATCTGGTTCCATGTCCCTCCCCGTTTGTCTGCAAAATCTCCTGAAGAGATCGCAGCTGGTCAAATCCTGAGGACACCTCAAGAAATGACGAAGGTTATGGCTGAGAAATGTGTAGCGTTAGACCTAGTCGAGGGGTGAGTGGTATGAGTATTTATTTTCCTATTCAACATTTATTTCAGGTTCGCTGTATCCCTCAAGCATCATATCAGAGGCAGGATTCAGCATCTCGTCACCGAATACCATATCAACCCGTTTGTACAGGCGAACTTGGAATATATTACGAAGACCTCTATCATTTGGTTCGGCCACTACATGAGGTGCGTCACTTTCGCCTTCACAGCACCAAAAAGATACAAACGCTCTCATTCCAGCATGAACATTCTACAAACACGGTAAAAATATCTCCCAGGAAGGGCCAACGTATCTCTTCTCAAGCCCGGATGCCTACTACCTCTCAATCGCCGATCGCCTCCTCCGCCTTCCCTCTACGACACGAAACGAGCCGCGACCCAGCTATCCCGCCCATTAATACATACGGAACGTTTGTTTCCCCCCAGCTGGCGTCGCACAAGCGCAAGTCGTTGCATTCCTCCCCATCGTTATCAGACTCTGAGTCAAGCTACCACTCCCTGCTCCCATCCACGCAGCCGCGGAACGACACGGTCCTAGGCACAGTTTCTCCTGAGCTCATCCCTTTCTCGGGTATCGTCAGCATGATTAGGAGTCGTCTAAGCACACAGAAACCACTCGAGGTTTTACCCCCAAACTTGGTCGTATGTATCACTCTTTCATAGGTATCTAGGGTGTCTGAATCACAGTATGCAGGAGGTAGAGCAGGATGTCAACGGGGGACACGTTCGCCGATGGCAGGGACCCATCTACCAGGGACAACACACGAAGCACCGGCCGGTCGTAGCTGGTGGTGGGCAGAATCTTCCATTGGAAATTTTAAGATGTCTGAGTGAATGGGTCAGTGTCCTGGAAGATAGAGGCACCGTACCCGGTATGTTGGCCCGAAGTCTGTTCTTAAATATATATCTGATCCTTGGTTTACGGTCTCATGCAGGGTCGAGCCTTGGACCGATGATAGCGGCCATTGCTGCATTTGAAGACAGTCTGACAGGTTAGAGTCGCTTTTCGATTATGGGTCTGATTCGACTGACCCTTCCATTCTTTAGCCTTAGAGCGGATATTGACAACGCCACTTCCTTTGTGAGTCGTTTAACCAGTGCGTCCTCGATGATTTCCCACTCACCTTCGTTCTGCCAGCGTTTATTCTGTACATATAAGGTCCGTTCTTCTCGCCTCACGTTATTATCTTAATTTCACCCCGAATAAACTTCTGTTAAAGGCAGTAAGTACTATGTCGTCGTACGGAGTATTTGAAGTTACTGAATTTTGCTTGCGATAGTACCGTCTGGCTTTACCTGTTCTTCCTTCCGTTCCAACTAATCAAACTTTTCGGATACTATACCATTCCGGGTGTCGCAATGGCGGCATTTATATACCTCGGTTTTCTTGCTGCTGGCGAAGAGATTGAGCAACCATTTGGTGGGTTTTTACAAAAAAGCATATATGAATACCTTACTCATAGGTATTCCAGGTTATGACGACGTGTGTTTCCCACCTGCTGCAACACTGTCCCTACTAACGTCAAGTGTTCGGTAGAATGATCTTGACCTTGACTTGTTCTGCCACGATATTATCCACTCCGATATTGAACACCTCAAGGCTTCTCCTTGCCTGAATGCTTACTTCAAGCCTTCGCCTACTGATTCGCTCTATCGACCACCAATGGGTGTGGTGGAAGTTTCGGAGTCGCCGATAATGCATGAGATTGCCGATTCAGTTGACGACCAGATTTAAACCAGCTTGACTTCGCTTTACCTTATGTGATTTTGTACGATGCTACATGGTTCATATTGTCGGAATTCATTTTTTTTTGCAGTTACGGCCGACTCGTCCGACGGCACCGATCTGCATCTTTCAAGCGAAACCATGCACCTAATAATACCTATGTTCACACCTCGGATCATGGTAGTGCCACCCTACTTTTTATTTGACCATGAGGAACTACGGTCCTCAATTCCAAATCTTACGAGGCCGTTACGGCCTGGGATGCTAAATATAAATTCTCTAAGGACACAAAATACTCTTACTCTATAACCACGAGCACCCCACGAACCACGACTCATGGATCCTCCGAAGACAGACGTTCCACTCAAACAACTAGAAGCAGGCACCGCCATTGGCGACACTGTCATAGAAAGGGGCACAAAGGAAGACCCTAGGGATATGCTTACAGACCAAACGAACCTCCTACCATTTAGACAAATTATTGCCGTATTCATGGGTCTCGCTTTGTGCGTTGTCGCCTCAACTTTGGATGCGGTCATCGTGGCAACCGCCCTCCCGACTATACCTGCTGCATTTAATGCTGGTTCCGTCGCATCTTGGGTTCCGTCGGGGTACCTTCTCACATCGACCAGTTTTCAACCTCTCTACGGGCGATTCAGCGATATCTTCGGACGTAAAGCCGCCCTCTCCCTCTCAATGATTATTTTTATGGTCGGAAACTTGGCGGCCGGATTCTCGAAAACCATCATTCAATTGATTATTTTCCGGGGATTTGCAGGCGCTGGAGGAGGTTAGTTATTATTTTGGACACGCGGAAGGTGCCTTGTCAATCGAATACTGATTGACTATCTAAACATGCAGGTGGTATCATCAGCATAGCACAAATCGTCATTTCAGATATTGTGAGTCTTCGTGAAAGGTGATTAATTGAATCTCCTACCGTTGTTGGGTGCGACTGGCTGATGGCGAACCTAGGGGTAAATATCATGGAATTATCGTGGGCGTCGCTGCGTTGGGATACGCGATTGGGCCTGTCATGGGCGGTGCCTTGTCAGAAAAGGTTACGTGGCGGGTATGTACTGAGTGTTTATCTCCGTTACTTCGCTGTGCTGAATGTCCACTGCATACAGTGGTGCTTTTGGGTCAACATACCGATCACATTTTGTGCAGTATGCGTTGTGGTATTCGTCCTTCCCCTCAAGCCCGTACAAGGAAATATGAGAAGGTACAATACCTTCGTGGGCGTGGTCGGCTATGTTTCGCATGGTTAACGCGTTGTTCTAGCAAGCTACTCGTTGTTGATTACGTTGGGGCAGGGCTGACGCTCGTTGGGAGTGCGCTTGTCATATTACCTCTTATTTGGGTGAGGAATGATCCAATCGAACGGATCTAACATTAACTAAATTTTTTATGATTCAGGGTGGTGTGACGTTCCCTTGGAACTCTGCAGTCGTATTAGCACCACTTTTCTCGGGTCTTGTGGTTTCGGTGATATTCTGCATTTGGGAGTGGAAGGGGGCCCGACTTCCCATTGTCCCAAGTAATTTGAATTTGATATAGGTTTTATCGATATCTGACTGACTTCACGATATAGTGTATATCTTCAAGCACGCCACCGTCACAGGCGTTTATATCACGATGTTCATCAAGTAGGTCTTCGTCATACTATCATGGTGACATATCTAATGTCCATAAAGCGGATTTGTATTCTTCTCATCTCTATATTACCTCCCACAATTCTTCCAAGTTGTCCTTGGTTATACTCCAATTGGTGCAGGAATATTTCTTATTCCACTTCTTTCGGGCCAAATGGTGACCAGCTGGGTCGTCGTACGTCGCCCTCAAACCTGATTTTATAGTCTCTCATTGAAACACTTCTATTCCTCAGGGAGTCATTGTGAGTCGCACAGGTCGATACCGCGTATGTCGTAAAGTTTATCTATGACACATGGGTATTGAGCTACTCCCTAGACCATTGTCCACGTGGGCTTTGCCATTTGGGCAATCTCATGTGGCTGTCTATCAACCGTGACCCCTAGATCTCCTAAAGTCGTCCTTGTGGTATATATGCTTATGGGGGGGATCGGCGCAGGCCAGGTAGGTCATTGATTATTTTTGAGAGATTTTTTCTTACGACCACAAGACGCTCCAAACAACAACAGTCGCGGCGCAAGCGAGTGTCCCTAGAAAGGACATGTCTGTAGTGACAGCGTTCAGGAATGTATGTCACGACAACTAATTTCCTTTATGACTTTATTTAAAACCTACGTTGAAAATTTGTTTCCGCAGTTCATCCGTCTTCTAGGAGGAACGTTGTCTCTTGCAATCGGTTCTGCGATAATGTAAAATTTAGCTTTCAATAATTGCCTCCAAGCTAACGTCGATTTGACCTTGTCAGAAACAATACTCTTACCACCTCCATGAAATCCATTAGCCTACCCGCACCCTTAATATCTGGGATTATAGGTAACCCAGCGCACCTTAGGTCTCCCATAGAGTTCGGCCTATTATTTTCGGAGGCGTCGTACATATTAGACCACGGATATACTCGAGGGTTCAAATATGTGTTTATTCTCAATGCTTGTCTGACCGCCATCGCCGTCGTAACGAGCATATTAATGATCAAGCACAAGGAACTCACAAGGAGTGACGACGAGATGCTTCGGGAAAAGGCCCTCGGGCGGTCTGGGTAATGAAGGTTAGCTTTACCCCATCACCTATGTTTAATTGAACAAATAAAACTCACAAAAAATCCTCAATCTTAGGTGTTTCGGGGAAGCATTCGCCGCTAGCGGGAAATATTCTATTTCAACGTCTTAGTTAAGGGTTTTACTATGTATGTTTATCATTAGGCTGTGTATACCTTCTCCTCTAATATTTTGCTTTAGTAGAAAATCATGGCCTCTATCAGCTGATATATAGTGTCATATATTATTTACACTGATATCGACTGTCTCAAGAAACCGCGGCCAAACTTCTGAGGAGCGTGGTGGTAGTATTAGAGTCGGCGACGTTGTCAATAGGCTGATCGGGATCAGTCAAAATTGATGACTGTATTACATAGATCCTGGTATATAAGTTCTTAGGCTTCTTTCCGTGGTTCTCGGTATATAAATTCTATATTATTGAAACATGTAGGAAAACAATTCTAAAAAGCTCGAGGATATCTTGGCTAGGGCTGCACACCGTACCGTTTACGGTTCTGACGGCGACGGGTTTGCCATAACCGTAACCGTACATCCTTCAACAACAAGCCCGACGGCACGGTACGGCGCCAATACGGCCGTTGACGGGCTAATACGGGTGTACGGCTGATATATTTTACAATAGTCTTATGAGCATCGGGCATGCGCTTTCTCGTTGTTTTGCATTTGAGTTTCTTGCCTTGATGGACAGTCTTTGACAGTGTAATGTCTGTAACCTACAACAATACAACCATGATTGATGGTCTCACCAGGTATATGAGTCAGAACACATACCTCTGCATTGATTTTTTTTGATTTCGTTGGATGTGTCCATTCTCCTCGAAATTTTATGGACTGTAGACTAATTTTGGTGTTGTGTTTATAATCCCTCCACCCCAATATGTTGTGCCGTGATAACCCCTTCGAGTATCCATTGGGAAGGAGGCGCAATCCCAGCATGCAAACCTTGAGACGTCCCATGTCATAAAGGGAATGACCAATGTCACTGAGGCCCTCCAATAGAGGAGCTTGAATAAATGATGTTTGGACTGAGCAGACTGAAATTGAAAGAGGTTGATGCATCAGCAAACTGGGGGTGTCCTACAATTTCCTACTGCTAACTACATAGCCTGTAGAACTGAAGGTTTTGAAATAAAGGTCCTGGTCTGTGAAGATACTTGTAGCTCACGTACTCATGGTTGTAGGACTTTGTAGTTTGGGTGTTTTGATGTAGATCTACATAGAATTCATAATTTTGAAAAATGTTATGCAGGTCAGACTTACTGGGTTTTCTTCACAGCATTATGAACTAGGATAGTTTGTATGCATCACTACATTACAGAGGGGTTTTACATAGCCCTACACAGAGGGGTATATTATTTTGAAACCCATACATGCTTCCCCTCATATTTGTACTAATAATTATATGACTTGAGGTAGAAGGCCATTACTGGCAGATACGAGTCCTTATGTTTTTTTTTTGATTAACTTTTCTTTATATTTCTAGAACCAGGTTGTTGCAATAGAACTAGCTATCCAGAATCTCTTCAACTTTATATTACTTTTTTTTGTTGATAAGTTTGGTTCTGGAACACTTGTCAGGCATTGTCCTAGAATTAGATTGTAGGGTACAAGGAGTAGCTTGACATCATGGAAGGCCTGATGGATACACAACATGAAGATGTAATATGACCACACATTTGAGCTTGCCAAATACTTGTTGCACTTCTGTAAGGGGTCATGTTGCCAAGAGGCTCAGACAGGGAGCAGTATACACAGTATGAATAACCATGCAGGGAAGGGATGAGCATAGAGCACCAGAGGCTTGACTATGAGTAGAGAATGCAGCCCAAGTCTATTGCAAAGGTGCCCTTCCATGGAGAGGAAGGGGCACCTTATATACAGTACATTGTACCTATGTCTCAAATAACAACAGAATCTGATATCAGTAACTCTACTGATGCAACAATACATCTGTGATATGTTAGTCCAGAGTAAACTACTATCTGTCAAGGGGTTAAAGCAGTGTGTGTCAGAATAATAGATATAACAGTGAGGCTATGCGAGCTGTGCAATAGTGATTCTGATGGCTAGATGTGGACAAACAAGTGATGCCCTTACAACTTCACCCATATCCATGGTGTATGATATGAGCAACTGCATATGAATTGCCAATAGAAGTTGGTGTTTATAGATCCTATACAAATACCCAACAACAAAAGGTAACCATATATATCTCAGCACTTCCCTTAAAACCAGTCAGCTGGTAAAATAGGGACTGAGACTCTCAGAGATGGACTGTGTGAAAAAATTAACAAACTTGGAAATGTAGATCCATATTTGTATATCCCAAATATACAACCAACTCAGTAACTTCTCTGGGGACTTTACGCTGAGCTATAGGGGCCACACAGACCACATAGCCAAATGCAGGTGTCTACAGTCTGAGCTCAGACCCTATTTGGCAGGGAGCCCTACTTAATTGGCAGTCCGCATCTGAGCCAAGTCAAAGTTAAGTCCATAAATCCACACTATTACTTGGATGAAAATTAACTTAATTGAAAATGTAGATCCATATTTGTATATTCCAAATATACAACCAACTCAGTAGCTTCTCTGGGGACTTTACACTGAGCCACATGAGCCACACAGACCACACAGACAAATGCAGGTGTCTGCAGACTGACTCAGACCCTGTTTGGCAGGGAGCTCTGCTTAATTGACAGTCTGCATCTGAGCCAAGTCAAAGTTAAGTCCATAAATCCACACTATTACTTGGATGCTCAGACCCAGCTTGGAACAACTCCTCATGAAGTCCATGCAGACTGTCCAGATTGCTTACTTAATTATAGTTACCATTGCTTATTTGATGCACAAAAATGCAATATTTTGAAGAGTCAAATACAAGGCCTCAAGGTACATGTCATGTGCATAAAGCATGCAGATTAACCATTTGGTAATATGAGCTTGTCAGTCCAAGGTGCTTGTTTTTATAATGACCCCTGCTGCCTACTCTTGGCCATTACTGGCAATGGCTGAATATTGTTGATAGGTACTACATCACCTGTCAGCCTTGTTGTCAACCTCTACCACTACATTCCCAGCTGCCCCACCCATCACCTCCCTGCCATATGATTGTGCACAATACTGCCAAGTACAATACCAGGTCCCACTGCTATGGATACCACCACCCTCTCTCATACCCACCCCTCTCAGTGAAAATAACAACTGCAAAATCACAACAATAAGAGCTGCAGCAAGAACTACAGAGGCACCTGTCATATTACCAGTGACTGCCTGACCACATCTGCTAGTGCGCAGCTAGCATGGTGGACATAGATGGTGCAGTGGTGTATTCCATATGGTAGAACCATCACCTGGTGGTTGGGTGTGCACCCCTGGATGTCCTGTCTAGACCAAGTAGTGCCAATCACCCCTGTGCCCAAACCAGATGTGTGTAAGGTGAGTGCATATGTGCCTCACATCTAGTTGCTCAGATATACCTTGTTCTATTGTATATGCACCTATATGCTGCTGTACACCTTGAGACTACCTTGGTGTAATTCTATCTACCTTGTAATATGTTCTTATTCCTTTTACAAATATTAGTTTGCTTCTTACTAATACTTTACCCCTGTACTATTTGCACAGCTCTAGTAGGCTGATATAGACTTCTGGTACACCCACAGTATTTATCCAATTTCCTATTTATAGATTGGACTACCCAATTGTGAAACTTAAACTAATTGTTTAAATTTTATGACAATTAATAAACAAAGAATATACCAAATAGTTAAATCACTAAGGAAGTAATATTGATCCAAATGCCTACTTGGGTGGAGTGGGCCAACACACTGTGTGGCTCCATTCCACATTCAGGAAGTTGTAAATGAGTAGAAACAATGTAGATGATAGTTTATAGAGGTCATGTGACCATGGGAAAATGTTACCAAGCAATACCTGTGCACAAAACCCAATGCCATAGCTTGCCTGGTTATGGAGAAAACACAAAAACCATCACAACTAACTTTTCCCAGGATCATGGACACTAATAAGCATTCAGATTGTTGTCATGTATTTGGTATACTTATATGGTGGAATAGATCATGTGACATGTGCCAATAAATAGAGAAATCAATCTAATTTGTATTTCAGGTACAAGTTGTAAATATACAGTAGTAGTAGTTGTTGATTATTCCAATGTTTAGCATAATTTCCCACAAGGGTCATGTTTGGTAAGGGTCATTGTTGTTATAAGATGTTTGTTCACCCCTGACATAACACACAGACCTTCAAAACTAGCTGAATCTGGACATTTCTGATATTTTGCTCAAAATGGACCGTGTGAAAAATATGCTCAACAAGGAAATTGTAGAGCCATGTTTGTACATTCCAAATATATAAAAACAAAGTTAATAGCTTTACAGGTTATGGAGAAAAACACAAAATAAATTTTCAAACACGATGCTTTGAAATATTAGATATGCATAATTTTAATGGCATCATCAACAGCATTATGTAAGCATCCCAAGTACATGCAAATTATGTCACAACACTTTGTATTTGTGGAGAAATGCTGTAAAAAGCTATAAGAGAAGAAAAATCCCATTATGGAAATATTTTCCCACAGTGTTGAAATATGAATCAATGAATGAATGAATGAATCAACTTTTTGCCCGAAAACTGGGTTGATAAAGAACTTGTAATCAATCAATCAATCAATCAATTTTTTGCCTGAAACCTGGGTTGATAAAGAACTTGTAATAATAGAAACAAGTTCCCATAGTATTGAAATGTATACCAACCATTCAACATTTAACATTTTATTTCTTGCCTTGCATCCTGGGTTAATCAAAAACTTATCAGATATGCTAAAAATAGAAATATCATCATCAAAGACAAAGTTCAAACAAATGTACATATGCCTGTTAAGTGTTTTTTGTTGTATTATCACATACTATATTTAATCATACTCATATAGCTAGCCATTGTCAAGATATTGAGCATTATAGATTCTAGGAGCATCCACATTGACTTGTTTGGCTATGCTTATGGCCAAGTAATATATAAATGTGATATTAAAATAGATATAATAAGAGATTATAATTGTAAACATAAGGACTCATAAACCCCAGTATCAACTTGAGTTGGATAAATTTGCACATCGCAGGTCCCAAAGATCCGAGTTTGAGCTGCAAGAGTTTTTTGGGCAACTCCATTGTTTTCTCGTTGTTGATATCCCAGCATCCCCAAGAGAGGGGATTGAGGCAGAATCATTCATTTATGCAGTTATCAGGCAGGTCAAGATATCAGAAGCAGCAACTGATTATTGTTCCTTGAACTATTACAAAGACCTAGGATCTATAGAATGTGTTGATCTCAACCAGGTGGAATGTGTGATTGGTCGCATTATGGATCATGGAAAGTGATCAATTATTGATCGATGTCATTCCTTATCTTCAGTACATACATAGTTGATACATCCATTTTTTTATCAACTACATATACTACTCTTTTTGCCCATGCATCTTACAGCCTTGCTCAAGCAATATTTTAATAATAGTAATAGCATAATCCTTTGGTTCCTTAATGCCATGCTGAATTACTCTCAAGAGCTTGCCTTTGGGCCCCCTTCACCTGAACTTACTAAGTACTCCAAGCTTACAAAATATAACCTCAGATCATTCCCCCTATTAATTTAATTAATCAAAGTACTGTCTTTAAATTCCATTCTTTTGTATAAAATTTGTACCTCCCTATCAGATGAAAATATACAACCCAACTCACTCTCTTATAGGTTGAAATTACATCCAGTTAATTGGAGAAAATTCTAATATCTTTTTTCATCTAAAGGATGGCTGAAATATGTGGGATGAAAATAAACTACTAAAATCACTCTTCTATAGGATGAAATTTCATCCAGTTAACTGGGGGAAAATTTAATACACTTTTTCATCTAATGGATGGCTAACATATTTTGGATGAAAATCAGCCACTAAATTCACTCTTCTATAAGATGAAATTTCATCCAATTAATTGTAGTTAATTGAAGGGATTTTTAATACATATTTTTATCTAATAAATGGCTGAAATATGGGGGATGAAAATCAGGCCACCAACTTCACTCCTTTTTTTTTTTTTTTGGTCATATAGTAATATTAAGCACATGTGGGTTTGACCCAGCTACATGCGGGCATAAACACCTATTACCACTAAGTAATCTGTAATGGGCCATCAGGGTGGAGCTGTACACTAAGTTGCTCTCCAGGTCATATTACAGGTCTAGACTGAGGATACCTGCAGTCCAACGGTATTGTACTGTACCATGTCTGAACCTCCCAATGCCTTAAAGGTTTGCCTTTGCTTGTTGGGGCATGGTCCCCTCCCT
The DNA here is from genome assembly GCA_013420905.1 of Collybia mongolica. Taxonomy (NCBI): domain Eukaryota; kingdom Fungi; phylum Basidiomycota; class Agaricomycetes; order Agaricales; family Clitocybaceae; genus Collybia; species Collybia mongolica. The sequence continues at coordinate 4,597,127 of JAAXNY010000004.1, forward strand.
TCACGTTGGTACCCCATTCCACTCCCCTCCTGGTATTTTCAGGTCACCCTGGAAACCCATTACTCCCCCCCAGTGTCAAAGATAAATGTCCAATCTAAATGAACGACCCATACCTCAAACCTGCTCCCCCTCCTGAATCCCCCTATTACTTGCCCCCCTGTTCCACACCGCTCTTCCAAAGCAATGACTCCCCTCCAAAATGAGGCTGCCAAATCCCACCATTGGACAATAAACTGGCATTCTCCCCAAGAGGTGTGCTCTGTGCAGGGACAGTAGCTGATTGGGGGCCAGACCCCTTCCTCCTTTTGTATTTGGGTGTAGTGGTTAAGTGAGTATGAATAAATTGTCAAAAATGTTGGCAGTGATGCTCCCTGAGGATCTGCACAAAGCAGAGTACAAGAGTTGTGGTGTCCTCATGTGGCCTGGTAGTTGATGAGGTGGATGTGAACAGATTAGTGAAGCCCCCAGTACCCTTTGCCCCACATTGTCTTGTGTGTCATTATGTTGCCGTTGATTGGCATTCAGTGTGTTGGTGTTGGTGTTGGTGGTGTGGGTGTGTTGGCGTTGGCGGTTTGGTTGATGTGGTTGAAGAGAACCAACAAAGATGTGGCAACAGTAATGTGACCATTGCATGTGCTTCGTAGTCATGTGATTTGAGCATGTACACTTCAGGCCAATTTAGCCTGGGCTTGAAATGCCTGTCTTGCCCAATGGTTAGTCCATGTGTCTGCACGGGTTATGTGGCTTAGTGTAAAGACCTCTTCTGAAGCCACTCCTGGTACAGGATGGATGTCATCCAAGCTTTTGCATTGTTGCAATAGTAAAATCCAAGTTGCGCACCAGTCTTCTTTTGAAATGCACAAGGCTTGTGTGCTTTTCTGATAACAAAAGCCAGAAGTTTTTCAGATCCATCCACATTTGAAGTGAAGCATAGGTCAGCCAAACCTTTCTGCCCTTAACCCCCAAATGTTTCTTGTTTGCTAGCCCCTGATCTGGTGGCATTCTGCTTCTGAACTAAGCATCATGATCAAAACAAAAGAGAGGGTACATACACATAGAATAACCCTGTCTTGTCCATATTAAAAATGTCCCATAGCTTGTAACCATACTTCTTGATAAGCTCTTGAATATGCTGTCTCTCCCTCTTGACTGTTGCTGCATCTGCTGATCCAGCTTCCCCATGACGTTTGAATTGCTTCAAGCCATTCCTGGCCCTGAAACGAGCCAACCAACCATCACTCAGATTCAGGTGCTCATCATGCAGGATGCCCACCAAGTCTGCAAATTTTGCCCACTTCTGTCATAGGACTTCCCCAGTGAGCAGCAGATTATTTGCCATCACCTTCAAAACCCACAGGTCCATCATGTCTGTAACCTCTGGGTGCTGAGTTTGACAAGCATGTTTTGCTGTTCGTGATCCCGAGCCCTCACTACATGTCCAATTGTCCCTCCACTTTCCTTCATCTTTCACCCATGCAGAGACCAGAGGCTGCTTTATTTTTAGGTTTGGATATATTGGGTTGAAATGTTGTGTGGTTTGACTGCTTTTCCCCATTGGTGTGAAACCAGTCTAAAATTACAAGTCCTTATGTTTACATAAGTAACTCGTTCATCATCCTAGGTTTGCGGGGAAAATTCAGCGTACCCAACAAGATCCAGTGTTGTTTTTCCCACAGTTAGTAAGTTTGAAGTGTTCCAAGATTTCATTAGAACATGATCAGTAAACATTTTGAAGTACATCAGTAAGACTTTGTAGTCGTGGAAATATTTTTCTAACTGTGGGAATCAAAATTAGCCGACGTGCGGATTTCGAGCAAAAAAGGCAACTGCTAACATGGGCTGCATTTAATATTATAATTTCGAGTTAATTGGTGTTTTTCTTGGGATATCTCAAGAATTAATTAAAAACTGTCCACTGCATAATCATGCTTACGTTTGTCAACTACGCTGTTAGCTCTAACAGCGTAGTTGACAAACGTAAGCACGATTACAAGAGGCTTGTTCCACTTTGGGTCAAACTTTTCCCACAATACAAAACATTGCATATCTCAACAATGACAAGACCTATGGATGCAATTTAAATTGCTACTACTAGATATGGTGAGGGGCTACCCAATGTAGATATTTGTATGTATTTGTATTTGTTTGTACACCTTCAAACATCATGATCAAAAGCAGCTCTCTCACTACAAGCATGTTACAAATGAACATCAAGTTTGTGTACAAGTTTGCCACACAGCTAGCCAAACAAACAATACCATCAAAGTTCCCACAATATAAATCATTGCATATCTCAACAACAACAAGGCCTATGGATGTAATTTAAATTGCTAGTGTTAGATATGGTGAAGTAGTACCTTGTGTGTATGTTTGTAAGTGTTTGTATTTGTTTTTATTTTTCTAAACCTTATCAACAACAAATTTCTTGCTACATATTGTAAATGAATACTGTCTGTATATCATTTCACCACACATCTGGCCAAACAAACAATAATACTCAAGAAATTTCCCACAATATAGATGATACTTATCTCAGCAAATACAAAGCTGATGGACATGCTACTACTAGACATTGTAAAGGATTACATTATGTGTATATTTATATGTGTTTGTAGTTGTTTGTACTCTCCCAAATCACATTATTAACAACTTTTTGACCGCATACTGTATTACAAATGAATATCATCTGTATATCACTTTGCCAACATCTGGCCAAACAAACAATATTAATGAAGTTCCCACATTATAGATGATGCATATCTCAGCAAATACAAGGCTAACAGACACAGTTGAAATTGCTACTACTCCTAGACCTATGGAGGGGGTACACCAGGAAATGTATATTTATATTGTTTGTACCTTTCCAAATTTGATTATAATCTCTTGTTATATCTATTTTAATATCACATTTATATATTACTTGGCCATAAGCATAGCCAAACAAGTCAATGTGGATGCTCCTAGAATCTATAATGCTCAATATCTTAACAATGGCTAGCTACATGAGTATGATTAAATATAGTATGTGATAATACAACAAAAAACACTTAACAGGCATATGTACATTTGTTTGAACTTTGTCTTTGATGATGATATTTCTATTTTTAGCATATCTGATAAGTTTTTGATTAACCCAGGATGCAAGGCAAGAAATAAAATGTTAAATGTTGAATGGTTGGTATACATTTCAATACTATGGGAACTTGTTTCTATTATTACAAGTTCTTTATCAACCCAGGTTTCAGGCAAAAAATTGATTGATTGATTGATTGATTACAAGTTCTTTATCAACCCAGTTTTCGGGCAAAAAGTTGATTCATTCATTCATTCATTGATTCATATTTCAACACTGTGGGAAAATATTTCCATAATGGGATTTTTCTTCTCTTATAGCTTTTTACAGCATTTCTCCACAAATACAAAGTGTTGTGACATAATTTGCATGTACTTGGGATGCTTACATAATGCTGTTGATGATGCCATTAAAATTATGCATATCTAATATTTCAAAGCATCGTGTTTGAAAATTTATTTTGTGATTTTCTCCATAACCAGTAAAGCTGTTAACTTTGTTTTTATATATTTGGAATGTACAAACATGGCTCTACAATTTCCTTGTTAAGCATATTTTTGCCATGGTCTATTTTGAGTGAAATATTAGAAATGTCCAGATTCAGCTAGTTTTGAAGGTCTGTGTGTTATGTCAGGGGTGAACAAACATCTTATAACAACAATGACCCTGACCAAACATGACCCTTGTGGGAAATTATGCTAAACATTGGAATAATCAACAACTACTACTATATTTACCTGAAATACAAAGAGGATTGATTTCTCTATTTATTGTCACATGTCACATGATCTATTCCACCACATAAGTATACCAAATACATGACAACAATCTGAATGCTTATTTAGTGTCCATGATCCTGGGAAAAAGTTAGTTCTGATGGTTTTTGTGTTTTCTCCATAAACAGGCAAGCTATGGCATTGGGTTTTGTGCACAGGCATTGCTTGCTTACTTTGTAACATGTTCCCATGGTCACATGACCTCCATAAACTATCACCTATGTTGTTTCTAGTCATTTACAACTTCCTGAATGTGGAATGGACTTATTTCTCCTAAGAAAAGAAATAAAGAACAAGTACCTGCCACACAGTGTGTTGGCCCACTCCACCCAAGTTCTGTGATATTGTGAATTTTTAGCTTCAATACTTGTCTTCAAGCTAACACTGATTCTGCCCCATTAGAAACAATACTCTCACAACCTCTATGAAATCCATTGATCTACCCGAGCACTTAATATCTGGTATTGTGGGAAATCCAGCACAGCTTAGGTCTCCCTTAAAGTTTGGCCTTTCATCTTCAGATGTGTCATATATTTTATATCATGGATATATTTGAGGTTTCAAATTTTTGTTTATTCTTAATGCTTGTGTGACTGCTGTCACCTTCTTAATGAGTGTGTCTATGATCAAGCATAAAGAATTCACAAGGAGTGATGACAAGATGCTTCAGAAGAAAGACCACAAGCAGTCTGAATAATGGAGGTCAGTTGTACTCAACCAACTATGGTCCATTAAACAAATTGAATGAACATCAATACATAATTCCAAGCTTCCACAGGAACATCCACTGCCAATTTTGAACCATTCTGTTTTAACATCCTGCAAAAGCCCCCATGTTGTAGGTTTCTCATCAGACTGTGCCCACTCCTCTACTAATGTTTTGTTTCTAAAAGAAACTTATCCCCCACTCAGCATACCACAAATTATCTATGCCAATACTGACCAAAAAAACCCACAACAAAGCACATACATAAATTATTCTGCCTGTGCCTATTGACTTTCTGGGACTCTGGGCCTAGCATTAGAATCAGAGGCATCATGCAAACTGTGTCAGTCTGCTGATTGGGATGAATCATATTTAATCACTATTATATATCCTCCAGTATATAACTTGTTAGACTACTCCCTATGGCCCTGAGGGTTAATCATTACCATTCTCAGTCTATTTGTGTTGCAATGCAATGTTCAGTATTGACAGCCAATATATGTACCTGGCCTATATATTTGCCTTTTTTTCTCTACCATAAAGAGCTGGTTGTCTCCAGGCAGAATAGTGGGTTCCAGCATCCCTTTCGGAAAGGTGACAATGAAAGATGTATGGCCAAACTGCTGCAAAGTGTTGTCAAAAAATGTATCAAAGGTCATGTGACAAGCATTGGCTAGGACACAGTACCCAGAAAAATTGAGAAATATGTTCAATATATAGTCTTGAGCATCAGTGGTCATGCAAGCACTTCTTCATGTGTTGGAAATGGGAGAATATTTGGCAGCAGGGTGTAGTCAGCAACAATGAATTTACGTTGGTGTATGAGATCGAGATACCATGGAGACAGACAGGTTCCACATTCCCAATTCCCATCTGTGATGCATGGGAGACTCCATAATAATCATATTTATCCTGAAGGAAGGAAGATGTCTGTTGATGACTGCTTTGTGATGATCTCCAAAGAGTCAAACTTGTCCACAGCACTACTATGATCCTGTGGGGTTGACAAAAGATATAATGCTGCCTGAAAAAGAGATATTGATTGGTATTCACCTGTGATTTTAGTGATTGAAGGACTACCACATGGACATCTAATAATGGGAGGTGTTTTGTTATAATCTGAAATTTCCATGAAAAAATTCCTCAACTGCATTAATAATTATGGTAATATCCCTTCAAGTCTGTGAGAGGCAACAAGTGACATCTGAGATATATAGGAACACCAATGTCACCATCTGGCATGCTTGTTACAGTTGAGGAGAACATCTCATAACCAGTAACAGGGAATATCCAAAGCAATGTCTCCAGGATGTTTCTTTGATTGGATTTTTGGTGGTCAACTTGAAAACTTGAATAGTGGTAGACAGGCAGTAGAGAAACCATAGGCATTGCAATGTCATTGATACACACCAGCAAAGTGAAGGTTTACTGGTGAGTGTTATATGCTTTCTGACCTGTTGCAAGCTTTAAGCTGGACACGGAAGACACAAGTGGAGTCCAATTATCCTCAGGGTGGTTGCATTCCTATACATTAGAACAGCTGGGTGTTTTGACCCTAGCTTTGCTGACCTAATATTCGCTTTGCTGACTAAAATATGACTAATCAAAAAAAGATGACAAATATTGAATGAATGCTTGAAACAGAAGCAGGCAGCATTTGCCATCAGACACATCATATAGTCATGTGACCAAAAAGCATCCAGCATCAAATTTCTAAAATGTGTGCCCTCAGGCTTCTAACTACTAGCTCATGTGTCCATTTGTTGTTGGAATCTGGAAGTGGTGTTATACCCTCTCATAGAACATTCTGGAAAGGTCAAAGCAATTAAATAAAGTTTCATGGCCATAGCCTGTTGATTACAAAATATTTATCAAAGCATGCATAATAGTTTTGAGGCTCAATTGAGGTATACAGGGAAATATATAAGATTGTGTGCAATCTAGAGAGTGCCTTGATTGTAGGCAGGAACATATCACATGTGTTTGTTGTGAGACTAATTACCACCTCATTTACAAAATCAAAAGCCATAATCATGATTAACCTTCTTTTTTGCCACAGTAAAAATAAGAATGAAGCAGATGAATTTCTTCTGAAATACCAAGGTATTTTGTTGTAAATTTCAATTTTACAGTTGTTCCTTAGAGTGGTATGAGACCCCTGGAAGCTCCCCTATATGTTTGGAAAAGTTTTTCACCAGAATGGCCCTCAAATCCACTATATGGGCCAGGGCTTATGTTGTAAAACATAAAACATATGGAAAACAAAACATGACAATTCTTACCATACTAGGACCAAGTTTTTTTAGTGCTTCTTGAGGATTGAGAATCTGGGCTGTAGCTCTTCTCAAACTGAAACAGATCAAATAAACCAGTGACCATTACTTGAAAAGAATCCTCAAAGAAGGCCTGAAATTTGCTATATTTAGGCCAAGGATTTTGCCAAAATCACCTCAGATCTGCTATTTTGGGCCAGGAAAATCATCATTTTGGGAGTCTCAAATTCACAAATATTTTCCAAACATATAGGGGAGCTTCCAGGGGCCTGTGGTATGAGAGAAAAGAAAATCATTGGCATTTATGGCCAACTGCAATCCACACTCCAGTGACCATATATCTGGAGCTCCCTTTATATATTTGTGTAAATATTATTTGCCCTCAGAATGGACAAGCCACCCCCTTGTGCCAAAGGCACGGGTAGTAAGCTTGTATGTATAATGTAATCTCAGCTTTTACCTAATGTAGACATACATTATCTTATATTATCTTTTTGTTGCTTTGTTACCGCTTCCTTTGTGCCTCATCTTTATATTCCCTAGGACGCGCTTTCCTTTCAGTGTCCTGCCTCTTTCCCATCACTCACATAGAGCTTGTTAGTATTCTTGACTCAGGTTTCTTTTTCTCCCACCCCTCATATCCACTCACCCCTTGTTCCTTACTGCTTTGCTTACATTTCTCATTTGCATCTTACCCATGTACTTATGTTCGCCTATGCCGGCTTGAGTTAGGCCTCCCATTGTGGACTCCGTGCAAAAGAGCTTGGGTGACCAAATAGTATGTTTGTCCGCAAACTCCAAACTCAGGCCCAACACATATCGACCTCCTCGCCTCACAAGAACCAGGAATAGAAGGGGACATAACTCTTCTCACTCTTTTTCGCCTGCTTCAGCTTGCTTACGTTTGCACAAGCGGAAAAAAATAGATAGTACAAAACACTGATATGCTACATTCTTCGATTTTCACCATTTTTATCCATTCGTGTCCTATGCGGCCATTGCTACGGTTAGTTTTGTTTACGGCCGAAATATACGATGACGCAAAATACGCGGGAAACATGATTATTAGCAACTACAGACGAGATATTTATTTGAAGAAGCTGTCGTTTCCGCATGGTAGTCGGATGGTCCAACTACAAACCTAGATAGTAGTAGTGCGGCAGAGACAGGTGTCGAATACAGACTTTAGTGCTCTCCGGAGTGCTGCAATAACACTACTCTCTGGTTCTTTTCGAACTCCACCTTCCCCTCGTTCAGTAACGTCGCCAGAAAATGTTAATATCGTCCTATCTTCTTGACTCTTGCCACCAACGTCCCCTTGAGCTAGGAGAGATGGGTTCGAGTTTTCAACTTCTTCACCACCTACTTTGGATGCACTAACGCGATTTTTCGCGTTCCAGAATTCCTCTTTGGGTATAACAGTCCTCCCAACTAAGCGGAAAGGGCCATTGTGTTCCCCTTCCGTAGTACCAAGCAGGAGGCCTTGCAACTCCCAATCGGGCTCAGCCTTGTTCGTCAGCAGCGACACCACATTTACGCTATCTGCTACCTTGGTATTGACTAGGGCTAGTAACCTCCCGAGAGGTGTATGGACGAACACAAAATCTGCTGATTCTAGAATGACGTCTGCGGTGCCTAATGCGGTACCACAAATGAGAGCGGCGAGAAACCTGCGGAGTCGTTTTTCAGACGCCACATTAGATACGCCTGCAGTGTCTGTATTCCGCAAGTGTAGCCCCATTAGCTTGACAACGTCCTTGAGATCTGTTCTACCGAACTGTTCTGGGGTGAAGATCTGTACGTCTGCGACATCCGAGAAGAACTGTTCCGTGAAGTATACTTTCAGTATTTCCTCTTCGACGCTTAGCCTTTGGCTGCCATGTGCCCCAAACCATGGGTGGTAAAAGCAGGTAGTCCCGTAGTGATCACTGACATTAGCTGTAGCCTTAAAACATTGTACGATCTCGGGGATAATTTTCTTCGTCCACTCAACCCTCTCCACGATAACGTTGGGGACAGGCCGAATATCCCGTCGAAAGCTTCCATACAGCTGGAAGGTCCGCGAGGTATCCATGGGAAAAGGCTGTCCCTGGGCGAAACATTGGGTTCCAACATCCCTTTCGGAAAAGTGACAATGGAAAACATATGATCTTGTAACTGTCGCAAAGCATCGCCAAGCAACGCATCGAAGGTCATAAGACGAGCGCTGGCCGGGACACGATACCCAGGAACGTCAGGGAGTACGGCCAAGACATAATCTCGAGCCTTGGTGGTAATGCGTGCGCTTCTCCATGCGTCGCCAACGGGAGAATACTGAGGAGGAGGCCCAGCCTTTCCACCGTAGTCGGTAACAATGAACTTATGCCGGTAGATGAGATCGAGATACCAAGGTGAAAGTTGGTTTTTCGTTCCAAATAACGTTGCATTGAAAACTTCGTGATATAAACACTTGTCCCTGATGAAAACTTCTGTGGACGATCGCTTCGCCATGGCAATCGTCAAAGACTTGAACCTTTCTACTCCGTTACTAAAGTTTTGTAGGGTTGACTGGGCCTTGGTGTGTATACAAGGAACGTAGTTGAGAGCCACCACTTCGAGCGCCATCCCGTACAGTCCCTCCTGACGGGTCCATAATCTCTCGAACCATGGATCGTATATCATCATATGGGGACATTCGATGGCATGCTGAAGTTCCTCCAGCCCGAGTGCCTCAACGGCCGCCTTGTCATTGGGTGCGGAGTTTTCCAACAGTTGGATTGCAGTTGCGTGCCATACTTCGCACAGAGGAGACTCTATGAGGACCTTGACACAACGGCTTGACTTGTAAATGGCAGGGATAGATGCGAGCTGATCTGCGATACTAATGGTGGCGTGGGGGCGCTGGTCAATGCAGAACAGGTCCATCCAAAACCACTCATCTCCACATATGTCTTCTCTTCGGAGAAGATTGAGAATGTCTCCCTTGTAGGGACTGAGGGGGACGTTCCACTCAAGGCCTTCGATGTGGGTGCTTTGTATGGTGTCAAGATTACCCCAAACGTGGGAGATGGCAATATAGGAATCATTGGTGGTTGCTGAGGGTTTTCGCTCTATAAAAAGGGCTTCATTTTCTTCGCGTTGGCTGATGCGGACAAGGTAGATGTTCATCTGGGTCGATAGAAAGGCTCTGTTCTGTGTCGTGGGTACGTTTCTAAAGAATGCAAAACACGCACCATCAAGGCGGTTTTGCGATGTGACAACGTTGTTTTCATATAACATGACCCTGTGCTTGCCCTTTAGGGCCTTCCCATTCTAAATCCTTCCCCTATCACATGACGTCCTGTCTCCGAGAGCTTCGCAACGGGAAATATGTTATTATCCACTAGTACCATACCATCTGGAAGACCGTGTCAGCGTATTGCTAACTGAATCATGAATAACCGTGAATTCAAAGTAGGCGGGTGCCCGCATTATGAAAGTAAAGTATCGGAAACGTGCACGCGTGACCCATGAGGCCTTCGGGTAGGAAACCTGGCGCCGGTGCATGCTAGTTGATTCATGCTGGTAGAATGGAAGACCTCTATCGATAATTACCTGTAATATCAGTGATTGATGAAGAACGGCTACGTAGCTCGCCAACATTAGAGGTGGTTTCAATAGTTCAGTGTCTCACAAGAAAACACCTCGATGATATTTCAGTGTAGTTTGCGAAGTTGAGTCTTAAGGAAGCGGGCACGATCGACTCGAATACCATTGTTCACTAGCGAGAAAAAAACTTGCGTGTCTCCAAACCCCTTTTTGATGCTAAGAATCGCTGTCATTACACTAAGATGACAGTTCTCGCGAAGTTGAGGCATATCCAAGTATCGGACGTTAGATTCCATAGGTATGGCCTGGGTGGTTTTGGAAGGAAGATGCCCTCAGAATAAACAAAAGTCACAAGTGTCCTGAACAGCAAAAAAGAAAAAAGAACCACTTTTTACGGTTACCCGAGATATTATCCTCACGGATCCAGATGCCGATACGGCACTTGCCGGCTTGGAATATTTCGGGGCTGTCAAATCGCCCTCTATATCCTTTAACGTTCACCACCCTTGTCCTTTATGGCACATCTCACCGCTCAGTTTTGCTTACGGCCGAGATATCCGACAAAACATTTTAAAGGAGTCTCACGCACAAAGATATCTTCGCGGTCGGATCACAACCTTGCCGTTCTGCCTTCTTTCTCCACCATGAGGAGCTCCGGACCACATTCCCCAATGACCCTACTTAGGACGTCACAAAAAAAAACATGAAAAATTCCAAATATAAATCTTCTGGGGAGGAATTTTCTCTTGCCATTTGACTACGACATTGCCACGACTCGCGACGCATGAAGCCCGACATAACGAACATCCCTCCAGCGAATCTTGAGGCGGGCACCACAGTTGGCGATACGGGAGGTTCGAAGGGGAAGGAGGACCATGATTCTGGAAATGAGCTCACGGACCAAACGAACCTCTTGCCATTTAAGCAGGTCGTCGCTGTGTTCTTAGGCCTGGCTTTGTGCATCGTCGTCTCGACCCTTGACTCTGTCATCGTAGCGACGGCCCTCCGGACCATATCTGCTGCATTCAATGCTGGTTCCGTCGTTTCGTGGGTTCCGTCTGCGTATCTACTCACGTCTACGGCCTTTCAGCCGCTCTATGGAAGATTCAGCGACATCTTCGGACGCAAGGCCGCTCTGGCTCTTGCTATGGCTATATTTATGGTCGGAAATCTGGTGGTGGGGTTTTCGAAGAGTATCGTGTCTTTAATTATCTTTCGGGGTTTTGCCGGTGCCGGGGGAGGTGAGTCATGCTGGGACTCTATGTTTTCGTGAAAATCGGGCGTCTCGGTGCTGATCGGCATGTATTTACTTTTAGGTGGTATCGTCAGCATGGCGCAAATTATTATTTCGGATATTGTGAGTCTGCGAGAACGGTAAGCGCTCCGAGTGCATCGTATAGTGGACGGATAGACTAATGTCGGTTATTAGAGGCAAATACCAAGGAATCATTGGAGGCGTTGTGGCATTGGGATATGGAATCGGGCCTGTCATCGGTGGTGCCCTGGCACAAAAAGTAAACTGGCGGGTGAGTACCGGACACTTTTAATCGATCACCTGGCGAATCCTAACGCTGACCTTCCAAGTGGTGCTTTTGGATCAACATACCAATTTCGTTCTGTGCAGTCTGTGTTGTATTATTCGTGCTTCCCCTTAAACCCGTAGAGGGAAACATCAGAGGGTGTGTGATTTACGCTACCATCCAACGCCGCAGTGGCAATGATGAGTTCATAGGAAGCTACTTGTTGTTGATTATTTTGGGGCTGGGCTGACGCTTGTAGCGTGCGCGCTTGTCATATTGCCTCTTATTTGGGTGAGGAACGACCTGGTTACACAGGCTGCAAGGATCTAACCATTTATCGTATAGGGTGGTGTGACGTTCCCTTGGAGCTCTGCAGTTGTTCTTGCGCCACTCTTTTCAGGCTTCGTTGTTGCGGTAATATTCTGTATCTGGGAATGGAAAGGCGCCCGCCTTCCCATAGTCCCAAGTACGTTGGACCTCAATTCTTACGGCCACCTAATCATTCTATTGTACTAGTGTATATCTTCAAGCACGCTACCGTTACTGGAGTTTACATCACAATGTTCATCAAGTGCGCACCGTATCACGTTGTCATCATGGATTCTGATCTTCTAAACGTCTAAATAGTGGCTTCGTGTTCTTCTCTTCTCTTTATTACCTTCCGCAGTTCTTTCAAGTCGTCCTCGGTTACACGCCGATTCGCGCGGGAATATTTCTCATTCCGGTTCTTGTGAGTCAGATGGTGGCTAGTTGGATCTCTGTACGTTTTTTCGAACTTGCGTCTGCAAACATTCTTACCAACACATTTATACATGTTAGGGCGTCATTGTAAGCCGCACGGGTCGATATCGGGTATGTCACGGAAGGATTTGTATTGTGTAGAGTTAGTTTGATTACCATCTTTCCTAGAACATCATCCATCTAGGCTTCGCCATCTGGGCCATCGCGTGCGGTTGCCTATCGACCATAACCCCCAGCTCTGGTAAAGCCGTATTGGTTGTGTTCATGCTTCTAGCGGGGATCGGCGCAGGTCAAGTACGTTCCTGATTTCTTGATTCGCGATTCGCGTAAGGAGAGAGCCCGTGACTCAAATCTTTTATACAAGACACTTCAAACGACGACTGTTGCGGCGCAAGCGAGCGTCTCTAGAAAGGATATGTCCGTGGTAACCGCGTTTAGAAATGTATGTCATGTCAGATCTTGCTTGGTCGCTCATGTTGAGTTTTTCCAAAGTTTATCCGTCTCCTGGGAGGAACTCTGTCTCTTGCAATTGGTTCTACGATAATGTAAAGGCTGTTTCTCGATACTTTTTTTCAAGCTAACGCGAGTTTATCGTTTTCAGAAACAATTCTCTTACCACCTCCATGAAATCCATGGGCCTCTCCTCATCATTAATATCCGGGATAGTAGACAACCCATCACATCTCCGGTCTCCCATAGAATTCGGGCTCTCGTTTTCGGACGCGTCGTATATCTTGGCACATGGATATACGCGGGGTTTTAGGTTTGTGTTTATTCTTAACGCTTGTCTAACGACCGTCGCTACCGTCGCTAGCGTGGTTTTGATCAAGCACAAGGAACTGACGAGGGGGGATGACCAAATGCAGCGGGAGAAGGCCCTCGGGCGGCCTGGCTAGTGAGTGACCGATCATTCGATCATGTTAAGTCCCGGCTGGTTAATTGAACTTGACGCAGGCCGAAGATGTAGAGGTAACGATTTAGATGAAGTATAGACAGAGTGTGTTTGACATATAGAATCGATTCAATTTCTTTTGAAGCACTGGTCCTTGAAATATTGACAGTGGTTGATGCATGGGTTAATAGGTTGGTACTACGTTTCTACAATACTGACAGAATCTGTGTGGTGTAGAGCCGAGGCGGTGGAGGACACGGTGGATCCACGACGCCGAGCAACCTTCGGGCTACTTTGCCGTACATTATGAGCAGGGATGAACGGCGTCCATCATTATCTCGGCAGCTTCCGTATCAAAACATCACGCCCCACTATCTCCCGAAGCAACACATGCATTATCCCGACGACCTATATGACAACCTTTATATTTGGGCCTGCGTGATGGACGGGTACTTGGTGTCATGCGTACATCTTCACAGGAACAATGCCGTTGTGATCGATACACATTGTACAAGACTTTCTCGCTTTTTCAAATGTTTGAAAGGTCCCACTCATATCCCGATCATTTGGGTAGGCTCGTAAGTGCAGTCCCCCATTGAGGCCTTCGGTAGGCGTTCTGTCAGAGTAATGTTTTCGCTTTTCAGGTACGATATTGTAACAACAACGCGTATCCACCAATGCTTACGGTTGTTCTAAGAGGCCGAGCTGATGCGTACTTCACTTTGCTTGGGTCGATGAACCTGAAACTCCAAAATAAATGGCATTTTAAGGATAGTAAATTCCACTGTACACCGGCCATCATGACAGCATCTGCGGCATCGAGGCGTCAATACAACCTCAGGCCCACCACGAGGTTGTGGTTGACAGACTCAGGTCTACTTTCCTTGCCTTGACATGCCCTATGTGCTTCTCAATCCTCGCGATACCACGGGACAGGTGCACATACATTCTTTTGACCCCGCACATCGTCCGCGCGTCTTCCTTCCGTGATGGCGGAGCGGCACGACCCCCCGAAAATAACAACGATCAACAACCCTGTTCCGCTGGCCCAATAAGAACGCCGATGCCCGAAGAACAGTACGTCTCCACATGATGATCACTTTCCGATCCTCCCTTTCTGACGGTCGGTACGCGGTGTGCCTCCTAGGGATCACCAGATTTCGTACTTGCGTTTCTGATATGGTGCTACTTTTGGCACCGGGAATGAAGCGAGAATGGTATAAAGGCGTTTGTGTACTTCGCAAAGATGAATCAAAGAAGAATATCCCATCTCCACACACTCCATGCCTCACACACCTTCCGACTTCCCAGCGGCGCCGCCTTTCGAGCGGACGCCTACGATCCCAGAGATGCTGGACTATCACCATGAAAACAGCACGGATCACGCTATGTACATCTATAGCGAGAAGGCGGACAAGGACCTCACCTCGATATCGTACCTGGAGTTTGCACGGGCTGGGCACCGGATTGCCCATGCTCTGAGGCCGAATCGTCACGGGGCGGATGGTACAGTGGTTGGTGTCATTCTCTTGGTTGACACCATCCTTTATCAGGCAACTGTTACTGGCTTGATGAGGACTGGCTTTGTTGTGAGTACGGATCTTGTATGGTGAACAATAGGATGCTCACTACAAACTCAGCCGTTCCCTATCTCACCTCGTCTATCTCCTCCCGCAGTCGTCCATCTACTCAAGAAGACCTCCTGCCATCGCCTCATTACCACGCAAGATACGCTTCAAGGCCTTATTTCCGGAGTGAAGGCTGAGCTTGCGAAGGATGGTGCTGAGTTCGAGCTTACTGTCGAGGAAGTGCCAAATATCCGGCAGGTGTTCCCAAAACTAGGAGCTGAAGTCGTGGGTGATCCATTCGAGCCCTACCCTGTCCATGCCGCATCAATAGAGCTTCCTGTGATGTACCTGCACTCTTCCGGTAGCACAGGGTTCCCGAAGCCTGTACCGCTCACCCATCAGGCGTTTTTGGATTGGGTATCTTTCGGTATGTCTTTCTGATGTCTTATCTGCCCACACGATCGGTAATCGTTACCCTTTGTTAACCAGGAATGCGTGATCTTTCCATGATTCGGCCTAGGCTCCGTATGGCTGCGATGTTTTCGCCACCATTCCATACCCTCGGCGTTTACACACAGCTTTTGCACCCCATATACTGCCGTGTCTGTGTAGCTGTCTATCCTCCTGTCGTATTCTCGACCACAGACCTACCAATGATCCCATCGCCGGACAACGTTCTCGATCACATGCGACGTACCAAGTCCTCGTCGATGGTGACTATCCCCGCAATGCTCCAAGCATGGTCCCACTCGCAAGAAGCTATTGATTTTCTTAAAACATGTGTATTTGTGGTATGGACACATCCATCCACCACTGATCCTAGTCTGACCAGTACATAGGCCTATTCTGGAGGCCCGTTGGCGCAGAAATTGGGGAACCGCCTGGCTGGGCTGGGAGTCAACTTAAAAGCAATCTACGGAGGCACTGAATTCGGCGCCCCAACGTACGTTGAGGTTACGCCCGGACGCGAGCACTTGTGGGAATACATGGAATTCGGTCCCAAGGAAAATACACGGTTTGTCGACCAAGGGAACGGCAAGTATGAGCTTCAAATTTTGGTACGTTTCCATCGTGAAATATCGTGCTCTACGAGGGGTAACCTTGGGACTCTCTTTGCGTAGACCTCGGACGCGTACCACCCAGGTGTCGAGAACCTGGAAGACGTGAGAGGATACGCCACCTCCGATCTGTTCGAGAAGCACCCCACTGAACCACATCATTGGAGAATGTTGGTTATTTTCGATCACATCTGCGATCATACCCGTAACTAACGGGTCGTGCCCAGTGTTGGTCGTGTAGATGACGTGATTATGCATTCGTCTGGTGAGAAAACCGTACCAGGGCCGATGGAAGGGATCATCGGTAGCAGTCCCATGTTTGTCGTTTCGCCCATATCTACACCCAACATTGGCTGACGTTCATGTTCAGGGTGAAGGATGTCATCATGTTTGGTCGTGAACACGATCAAGCAGGCGCTCTTATCGATATGGCTGAAGGACATAGGATTGATGCCTCTGATCCTGATCAGTTAGCAGCCCTACGGAATAAGTTGTGGTGCGTCTTAAAGTCTGTTCCGTGGTATCGTCATGTTTTAAGGTCGCGGTTGCTCGCTCTAGGCCGATCATTGAGGAAGCAAACAAGGACGCTCCTGCCTTCAGCAGGATCTTCAAAGAGATGATTCTGTTCACTTCTGCAGACAAACCTCTGCCCCGGTCAGCCAAGGGAACGGTCATGAGGAAGGCGGGGTTAGCCACATATAATGAAGAGATCGAAGCCTTGTGAGTCGCCCTCGCAGCGCTATGTGGGATTCATACTTAGAGCATGGTACTCGATAGATACGAGGTCGTCGAGTCGACGGGAGGCGGAGAGAACGTCGTTCCCCCGACGAATTGGGACGGAGCGACTGTCAAACAGTGGCTTCTCGATCAAGCGAAGGACATCCATAACGAGAAACCTGTCTCTCCCTCGAAGGATCTGTTCGAGCAGGGATTCGACAGGTAAGCCCCACGGAGTGACGACATTGAAATCTCCCCCACTAAACTCTTCCTCAGTTTGAGTGCCACATTCATGCGCCTCCGCATCCTAGGAGCGCTGCGGGCGTCGAAGGACCTGGCCAGAGCAGCCGATGCCGTGACGCAGACCGTAATATACTCGCACCCGACGATCGACGCCTTGACCGAATTTATCGTCGCGGCTGTAGAAAACCCCGACGGCGCCCATCTCCTGAAAGGCGGTGTCGACGCCATAGAGGCCATGATCGCCAAGTACAGCGCAGGACTGGACCATCCCATCAGCGAGCGCCCCACGAAAACGGGGAAGACCTCGACTGTGGTTCTCCTCACTGGGTCCACCGGAAACATAGGAGCTCAGATACTTTCCAATCTGCTAGGTGATAAGGCGGTGGACCGGGTCTACGCGCTGAACCGCCCGTCGGGCGCCCAGACGAGCGCGGAGCGCCATAAGGCGAGGTTCGAGGATAAGGATCTTGACGTGAGTCAACTGGATACGAAGAAGCTTGTCTTCGTGGAAGGCGATACCTCGGAGGAGCACCTCGGGCTGGAGAAGGCTATGTATGAAGAGGTCGGTATCCATCTTGTGATCCGTATATTGCGACTTATAATTGTTCGATAGCTACGCGACTCTGTCACACTTATCGTTCATGGCGCATGGAGGCTGGACTTTAACCTTACTCTCGCGTCGTTCGAGAGCAATGTGAGGGGGACCCGCAATCTCATTGATCTCGCGCGCTCTAGCCCCAATGCGTCCAACGTCCGGTTCCTGTTTATGTCTTCAATCTCGTCGGCACAGTCTTGGGATAACTCAAAGGGTCCGTACCCTGAGGAGACACTCACCGATGCCAGTTCTGCCGTGGGAAGTGGATATGGAGAAGGCAAATACGTGACGGAGAGGGTTTGTCTTATTGTTTTTCATGTTTGGCGGCTGATCTTGAAAATTGTTCGTAGATTCTTGCGCAGAGCGGGATCCGAGCGACGTCGCTAAGGATTGGACAAGTTACCGGAGGTTCGAACGGTGCGTGGGCGACTTCGGACTGGGTTCCCATCCTCGTGAAGTCGAGTCTTGCTCTTGGCGCGTTGCCGAATTCACCTGGGGTGCGTTTTTCTCCTTGTCTTCGTTCTGTCCGTGAGAGATTAAGTCGTTGTGTCAAATAAGGTTGTATCGTGGATGCCTATGGACGCTGTTGCCCGGACTATCCTCGATGTTGGCTTGGGAGAGAGTTCCGCACCCAAAGCGCTCAATTTCGTGCACCCACGTCCTATCACGTGGACGTCGATGATTAGTTCGATCCGGGAGGCACTGATTGTGCAAAATAACCTGGACGCCAACGCACTTCCCCTGATTCCCTTCGGAGAGTGGGTGGCGAAGCTGAGCGAGCAGGCTAAGAGCGCGAAGGAGGAGGATCTCAAGAAGATCGTATGTGTATCTTACCAGATTTTGCTCCGGTGTACTGACGTCGTTATGCCCCAGCCTGCTGTCAAACTCCTGGAATTCTTCCGCGCGATATCCTCGAGCGGAAGCTCCGTTCCTGAAGATTCTGAGAGCGGCGGTCTTGCGGCGTTCGACACGACGAAGGCGCGTGAGGTTAGCACGACAATGAAAAACTTGTCGCAGATCGGAGTGGAGGATGCGCGGCAATGGGTTGGATATTGGAGTAGAGTTGGCCTGTTTAACTGATTTAGAGGAGGTTAAAACTCCATAATGTATCAGTATCTACACGAGTAGTGGGGCGGGACTCGCGCCATCGACGATTTAAAATATACTTACGTAGCAACAAACATCATATCTATCAACTTGCTTGAGACTACATACGTCTTATAAGTATAGGATCACGTACGCAGCCAATTCAAATAAGGCACCTTGATGCGTCCCGATCACATCCAAACTATAATTGATCCCGACGCGACGCGCCTGGAGAACGTGCTGGGAATGTGCCTGAGTCACGTGCATGGCTGTGCCCGCCTAATTTTGCCGTGTGTGAGCCGTCCGACGACGTAGGCAGTGCCCAACCGCAGCAGAAGGGGAGCAAAAGTTCTTCCCCGCAGTTCATGGTTCAAAAGCTTCAAAGTTATTCAAATTAACTTTTGTGGATCGAGTCATGATTATCGACAAGCAGCCGTTACCCGACGACCCCACACCTTCCGAGGCGCCACCTTCATACGATGGACTCGCGGGCGTTCCAGGACGGCCACTGCAGGATACGAAAGTAGTGACACCCATTCGAACATCTCCACTCCAATCGTCGTCGTCGTCTCTGTCACCACCGTCGATAGTCAAATCGGCATCATCATCGTCGAATCTGAAGGGAAAGGGTCGTGCCAATAATTCGTGGTTCAACTTCAACGCATCGCGCACCGCACGGGAGGTACGGACGACAGTACTTGGACTCGTCCGCGATCTCGTGCGCGAGCAGCATTCTAACTCTCGGGCTTCGCTGAGCATCTTGGAGAGCTGTTCGGAAGCGTGCAATGGGTATTCCTTGTCGCTCTCGTCCCTCCTTCAAGAACGATCGATAGAAGGCCACTCGCCGCTATACTGGGCGATCGTCAAACGACCACCCGATGGAGACGAAGATGAATCGGCCATCCCGGACCTCCTCACAGCGCTCATCTCCTTTGCGAGTCCCCTCACCCCCGACACTATCTCGGACGTGCGCCACGCGTGTCTTCTCACGTCCGATCAGCTCCTGTTCCAGCGCCTTCGCATGTCCCCGGAATTCTCCCCCCTTTCTGGGACAGACGAGATGCTGCTTGGTGCGAGTATACCCCCAGACGAAATCACGGTGGAGGACGTTCCGGGCGACGAGGGAGCGTTTGCGGTGGATTTTGAGGTTGTGCATTTTCAGAAGCGGATGCTGGTGTCGAAGCATATTGAGCTCGATTTCATTGCACGAGGTGTGTGGTGTACTTACTTTGCCATTGTCGATGCTAACATGACCTCATCAGCCCGGATGTGGAGAATCGAGTTTTCGATCGCGCAGGATGGTCAGAATAACGGTCCTCGGCCTGGCTCGTGGTACATCAGCCTTTCCCTCCTTCAGAATAGCCCACCAACCTGGATAGACTCCCGCCTCCTCATTCCAGAGCCAATACCAACGTTAGAAACACCCGCTCCATCTCCTTCAACAGTGTCACCAATACCCTCGCTATTTGAACGGGCCAAGCCAAAGCCGAAGCCAAAGCCTACAATCAGCATCCGACTGAAATCATCTCAACAACTTGTAACACCGTCTAATAAGCGCAACGGTCATAAACAGACGCAGGCCATCATTGTCTCGCTCGAGGACAGTATGATGGGATCGAGTTTGCAATACGCGTAAGTGGCGATTTCTTCTTCGACGTTTCCATTTTCGCCTCGAAAATCTCCTTACTTTCTATTCAATTAAGCTGACTCGTTATTACAGCGGAACATCCTATATTGCGCCTGACGAGACACTGCGAGCGCGGCTGGAAGCCCGCCTTGGTCGTGCGGGCATCGCAGATTCGGAGTGTGTGATCTGTTAAGCAGAATGGCATGGCCTCCCTAGGATTTTATGCCATCGTCGGCGAACAGCGCTCTGACCAGCGTCCGGCCTCGTCGATTTGACTTGCTTATTCGCAGCATCTTCGAGTAGACGTCAGGCGGGTCGAGTTCCGCCCATCGATCGACGTGCCAGGAGGTGGGGTGATGGGATTTTCTTTTTCAGACGCCACCAAAGTCACCCTGGTATTACGACTGGCAATCAGTCATCGTACAATCCTTTCATCTTCACCGCATATCACTACATCTATCAACGTATCTATACTAGCATACATATGTACCCCACGAAAAAAGACAAAGATTTCGAGATAAAGCACAACAATGCTTGCAAAAAATATCTTCCGGCCAATCGTTTAAGCTTAATACGTCCGGACTGCACCATTCTAGACTCATGCGTTACCATCCCTTGTAGTGGGAACGAGCCTAGAATGTGGGTCGGTCGGGCCGTAGCTCCGTCAAGCAAAGATTGACAAATCTATTTTTAGTTCTAAGAGCGGCCCCTATCCTTTAGAGTTCAAAGATAAAAAGCTCCTCCGCAATTGATATTTACGAATCAGTAGAAAGACCCGGAAAGTTTTATAAAGTGTTTGTTTAGTGCAGTGCAACACTACTGTTAGAAGAAGTAAAGTTCGAAACAGCTTCCGTGGGGCTAACAGATGACGCATTCATCATCTAGGTTGGGGAGGTTGCCTGGTGGTCTGCAAAGTCGGGCATAAAGACAGCGTTTCGTCCGGCGCAATAAATGTTGTTTCTCTGTATACAGAAAATAAAATTGGCACATCAATGATACGAGACTAAGACACGATGAACTGACTTGTACTGTATGCTTGACCCGATGGGACTGTCTTCTAGTGCCATTATTATGGCATTGCGTTTTGAAGAAGTCGTAGAGAATAGCTGGTGGGAGGACCGACGGGGTATTACGATTGACGATTTCGCCGGAGTCGTAAAGAATGTCTGGGTCCTAGAGGTTGACGTACTAGCTGCTGACTGGGTCCTCGGTTTATACTCGTCGATTACGAACTTTCCATCTATAAATGTGGGGGGACTCTCATTAACCAGGCACAGAGATATGCACCACGATCCTCTAGGGTGCCCGTCGATTACCCTCGGGGAGATGAAGAACATCAGTCGCCACATCCGACCTGTAACAAAGCATGTTATGGAGCTATTTATGCTCTATGGCAATGTGACGCACCTCGTGCTATGAATTCGACGGTGATCTCCTGCGATATCCGCATTCGCTTCTGGAACTGTGCAATCTCAAACGTGGCCGCGAACGTGCCGTTGACTCCAGGGATACCTTCCACTGTAACTTGGTCGCGGCTAACCGTGCGCGCGAGCAATAGCCGGTCCGTGCCAGACATTGGAGAGGAGAAGTCTGGCATGTAGCGAAGGCTTTGGAATAGGGGTTGGTTGGACGTCACGATACACGCGCAATATATGTCTGAGATTGTTGGCTCTGTGAGAGAGGCTGCGTATTTCATTAGTATGGTGAGGAGGTCCGGGTCCTTCATAGCGTCTCCTTCGTCTTGCTTGATGGTAGCCCAATACAAGGGCGTGTGATTTTCGACGAAGTGCTCCTGAACGAGGTAGGATAGCGAAAGAGAAGCTTCCGAGCAGATGTTTTCGCAGGAAATTAGGAGATTTGTCCAGTCTTGAGAGGTAGCTTGTGGATTGTGCATCATGCGGCGAATGTTGGTCATCACAGCGGTGCGGACTTCCTGTCGAGACCGGGAAATAGTTCCCATAAGTCGGGCGATAAAACTTTTATTTTTTCTGGTTCCCGGCCGCGATGTCTGTTGGGTTTTAGAGGACGACGAAGCTTCGCTGCTTTGTGCGGACTTGTGTTTTGGATCTCCGTCTGCCGTAGGGTGTTTCTCGTAGCATGGAGGAGTCTAGGCGTCTGCAGGAACTACTCCTTGGGTCCCAATGGCGTCTTTGGGTGCAGCCATGATGTAGGAGGTCGCAGGATTTGACACGCCAACTGAGACACGGTGAATTCATTTGAGCCAATGGCACGTGCATATCCGAAAACCCAGCATTCAAGGCGAGGTAAAGGGTTACTTGTGCCTCGGAATGATAAATCCACCTTCCTTGAGTTTCCGAAGTCAAGCTGAGCCCATTTTCTCCACATATATCAGTCATAATACATAGGCTTGGTTAAACCCTCGTCGAACTTTGCGATTCATGCGAAAAACATGGATCCCGAGCGCAATGAATACGAATTTAACGCAGAATAAGACAGGTGTTGGATTACTTGGCAAACTCTGACCGTGTTCGACGCCCTTTCTTGTTGACAGAAGTAACAACTCCCCTCCTTCCATACTTCCAGATCGGGAAGTTAATAGTCATGAGACGGCTTGCCCGACAGTGATTAAAATTGTGCTACTTACTTGTAATCAAAGCCGACCCCATCATTCCAATGGCAGTCAGGCAAGGCATTTCTGACCAAATCCTTTTCCTTCGGATCACCGCACGTTTTAATAATGGGCTACACAACAGTGGTCAGCATGTCCGGGTCTCAATTGGGAGACGTTGATATCACGTACGTCAGTGCCACCATTAACATTAAAATAATATACGGCTCCCACTACTAGTATACTGTCAGTACGGTGCACACGAAAGGCAAGCCTAACTTGAACCTTGTTGAAGGGGAGTCAAGTCATCGTCACATGATACTGATTATGTAACAGTTATATGACCTGTAACCCCGTGACTTTCGACAACATGGCTCTTGCCCATTGACAATGATGTATAGTGCAGCATGGCACGCGTTAACGTCTCTTTTCGACTGCCTTCCTTCAATTCGGCGAACCAAAAATGAGGAATTAAAACCAAAGGAAGGCGTTGAGAGGTGTGTGTGCAGATGGGCTGGGTTCTTATAGGCTCATCAACGGAAGTTCTATCCGTTCACTGGTTTGCGATGAATGCTGGACTGGTCCATTTTCACAAATGTCCTTCAGAAAGATAGTAAGCGGCAACGAACTTGTGTATGCGACGACTTGGAGTCGTATTCAGCAGGCCGCTGATAGCGGGTGTGCATTTTGCTCTCTTCTCATCGTCGATAAAGAGAACCACAAGGACGACGTCTCCTTTCGCCTACAGTTTGCTTCGGCTCGCCTCGCTACTAGTGGGTTCTAAAGTATTACCCTACTACGCGCACAGTTCCTCTAGGTTGAGGTCGAAGGGTATGAAATTGACATGAGCAACAATGCATTCTACCTGTACACAACCCCTGGTACGCTGCCCTCCTGTGGCTCTTGGAGTTGATTGTTGAAATCAGAGTAGACGACCCCGCAGCCTCAGAGATTGTTGCGAAAGAGCCCCTCCGCGATGCGCAATCTCCACGAAGTTTCTCCCTAGCCCTAGATTGTCTTCGAGAGTGCACCAGAAACCACCCAATGTGCCCCAAACTAGACCTCGATACTCAGCTCCCCACTCGCGTCATTGATTGCTCTAATCTTTTTTATCCCAAGTTATTTACCAGTCAGGGTATGAAAGCGCCATACGTCGCCCTTAGCTACGTCTGGGGTGGACCACAGCCCAACTGTACAAGCACCAAGAACTTAGAAGCCTATATGGCGGAAGTTGATATCAATCACGTTCCTAAGACCATCCAGGACGCAATTCATGCAACAAATAAATTTGGCCTCCGCTACCTTTAGGTCGATGCCCTTTGCATTATACAGGACTCCGCCGATGACAAAAGGAAGGAACTCATTCAGTTGCGCCGAATATTCCGTGATGCGTATTTCACTATCATCGCGTCGTGCGCAGAATCAGCTTTCACTGGCTTTCTTCATGACAGCCCTCCACCAGCGAAACCACCCCCACGTCTGCCATTCTGGTGTCAAGACGGCCGCGTGGGTGTTGTGTCTATGCAGCCGATGTTCACCCCGTACGACGCCATTAGCGAGCCAGTGAATTAACGCGGATGGTGTCTTGAAGAGCGCCTTCTCTCTGCTCGCAAAATTGTCTATGCATCAGACACGATTCGGTACCATTGCCAGTCAGCCATGAACTCGATCGGCGGTGCACTCTCAACTCCCCGAGGTGCCGAGCGGCTGCCAGACGTGATGTTTGAGCCTGACGCTGCCGTGGCGGCCCACGTTGCGGGGTGGAAGCGCAGCGACTGGCGTGAGCTGGAGTTCGTCTGGGCAGACGTCATTCGGAACTACACTACTCGCGTAGTGACGAAACCCAAGGACAAGCTGACGGCGCTCGCCGGAGTTGCAGAGCAGTTTGATCGCGTCTGGCATCGAGTTCTCCAATGGGCACGGAGGCTAATGTCGTAACGCAAAGAGGAAGATACGTTGCGGGATTATGGAAACGCACCCTGATGCGCGACCTATTGTGGTTGAGGGGCGAGGGCCCACCAAGTTCGCGGCCACTTCAATACCTCGCCCCTTCTTGGTCGTGGGCATCTATTAATGGCCAAATCAGCCTGTACCGTGCTATGCACAGGAGCCTGGACTCTGCATATCTGGATGACCCGAGTCATCTTAAATCCTGCGAGATCTTGAACTGTGATGTTATCGTGGAGGACGAGCGCCTACCACATGGACGAGTCAAATCTGGTATTTTGAAAGGGCGCACCAAAATGATGCCCACGACATGGGCTGGCGGAAGCTATGACGCGGAAATCTGCCTATTCATGGAGGAAAAAGATCCACAAGGAAGACCATCATTGATGGCTAAGGCAGGCGCAGAAAAGGCCAACTCACTGCGCTGTATGGGAGAAGTACACATCGACAGTATCGGGGAGCTGGAAGAGCAGTTATGGCTGGTCTTTGTAATCTGGAATATTAGTTTGGAGAATACCCATGCCGCTGGACTACTTCTCACAGACACCAGTGATGGCAAGTTCAAGCGGGTTGGGTTCTGGGAAACCCCCGAATTATCAGATAACTCAGAGGAGGACAGGGAAATGTTATTTCTCTGGTTCGCCACGGTTGAAAACAATACAACACATGTCCTGGAAATTGTCTAAATTGATGAGACGATCGAGAGCTTGAAAGCGTAGGGTGGGTTCTGAGCGAGCCGAGACACAAACTCTCGGGAGATTGGGAAGATTCGGACAGCACGAGAGTATCTCTCTCAGAGTACGATATGCTGAACAGAATTTTCTCCACAGTAGGTTATGGGTCTCGTAGTATAAGTATAAACATGTGGCTGTCAGGTAAAGCACTGTAAATAGATATTGTGAAGGGCAACAGCCTGTGTAATCACGGACCCCATGGACAATGGCCCACCAATAACGCAGCGGAACTTCCAAACATATTTCGGGTTTCCAATGGGTTTCACGGGTTGTCGGGTTTCAGGAAGTCTTGGAAACTGGGAAACTTGCAATACGTAAAACTACCGATTCTAAGTCCTACTACTTTTTACTTCTCACGGAAGACCTATCATTAGCGTTGCATTGGTGAGTTCTTTCGATGCAATACCGAGGAATTAGAACTGCCCCGTGACAATTCAAATACTATGGATGGCAGAAACATTGAAATCTGCATATCTTAGTGATTGTATCAACGTCAATATCACGCTCAAGTCTGATTTATATACTGACTTCCTATCGTGACTTGGAGGAACCTGAAAAATTCAACGGGTGTGAAGAACCCTTATGCCATGTTTTCACATGCTGTCGCCGCCCTGTTCGTGCTGAAGGGACCAGGGTAAGTGAACACAAATCGAATACTGATATATCCGATTTGTTTCCGTCCCGAGTCGTATCAACTCCTCACGCCGTGCTTCGAGGTACTACAGCTCTATTATCCTGCTGTTTCTCAATGGGATCGCGCTGATAATACTCCACCCGCACTGGCAGCTCTGATACAACACAGCCCAAAGCTCCGTTCACAAACTAAGAACGCGTTTTGTGTTAGATATTATCGTGTTAGCTGTTGGTTGTCATGGCTTGGCCAACACCAATATGCCTTACTTACAAATCGACAGGGTGAAGACTCGTCGCCGTCCCTCTAATGAAGTAGCATCATCGATAGGCTTCCTCTCTAGGGGTCGTTCGCTGGTCTATGCAGCCTGCACCATGCGCGCCGTTGCATGCCACCAGTGATACCCCCACCCTCAAGAATGAATCGCTGTTCCTGACCGGTTGGCTTTTACTGGGGTTTGAAAAGCCCTCCGCAGCAACTTCGCGGGTATGCTATATTAAAATGGGTCTAGACATGGAAGACGCGCGTCTATTGCTCTGTGTTTCATTCCCACTGCTAACCATTGTATGGGCTTTCTGTTTCGGTTTTTCCGCAGCAACTTCGCGGGTATGCTATATTAAAATGGGTCTAGACATGGAAGACGCGCGTCTATTGCTCTGTGTTTCATTCCCACTGCTAACCATTGTATGGGCTTTCTGTTTCGGTTTTTCCGCAGCAACTTCGCGGGTATGCTATATTAAAATGGGTCTAGACATGGAAGACGCGCGTCTATTGCTCTGTGTTTCATTCCCACTGCTAACCATTGTATGGGCTTTCTGTTTCGGTTTTGTAACTGTCTTTGAAAACACAGCTTTGGGGATGAAGGAGTGTGGCAAAATGCAACAAACGGATCTGGATCTGATACCATCAAGAAACCTACTCATCGCCTTACTTGATAATGACGCCGGATATATCAGCAAACCACGCGCGCTGGTCCTTTGGGGAGGCCCATTCGTCCGTATGTCCTGCGAAGAACGGATTAACACCGATCATAAGGAAGCTGTATATATCTCACCTCCAAAGAAAGTCTGAAAATGCATTCCTTTGATCCTCGCATCGGGGGAGTCGCATAATGTCAGATGCGTCGCTAAAATAACTGAGGTACCATCAATCCAAATTTGAATCTCGCCTATAAGTGCACCACGCGTCAGTGAAAGTGGGGTATTAAATGAGCAGAACCGTAACCATTCTCTTTGCCGTGATCGTTGAGTTTGATACGGAATGCGACGGCAACCCATTGGCCAATAGCGATATCGAAGTGAAACGAACCACGGCCGACTGAAAACCCGTAATCTGGGTTGGCTTTGGAGGAAGGTGGAACAGCAAGGAGATGCTTCGAGTTTCCTGGCGTTAAGGGAAGATACGTGTAGAGTTCACCGACAGAGTTGGGTCTGAAGGTTGCATAAATGTGATGCCGCTATCATGACAACGAATTAATGTACCTCCACATGGGCCTCAGGTTAAAGCATTTGCATCGATCATCTTGCCTACCACCAGTGCAACTGTATGCCAAATCTCCAACTCCTCCGACTGATAATGGTTTTATGAGCTCATCAGGTCCAACGCTGAATTTTGCAGGACTCACAAACGCCCGGGAGCTTTCCCCCTTTAACCCACTCCCAACCTTCCTCTAGCATCATTCGGTAGCTAAACACCGCCTCCTTCGCCCCATTAGCGAGGTGCTCAGCGAAGCCCTTTGGCCCAGAGACATGAAAAGTGAAACCGCCGGGAATTTTGCCGGCCGGATTGATACTGCCTTTTGGATAGAAGGCTTCCCATGCTTTCTTAGGAGGTGAGATAGCTGATCTAGAGGATTTACAGGCTGGCGGAGTAACAGTCTTGTGAGACGTTCGTGGCGATTTCTTATGTACGCCTAATGCGTGGTCCTCAAACTCGACATGTTCGACTCTGTCGTGTCGGATGGAGCTCGTTGTAAAGCCAGAATGAAATTCTGCAACTGGAAAAAGATGTGATAGGTCTGGTTTATGCATCACAAATGTTTTACGCTTCAAAAAAAAGTTTGGGGGAAGTAGGAAGGAAGAGAGGTCACGGTGCTTGTACGTGTTAACTTGGCGAAGTCGTTGTTTGGCACGGCGACCAAAGCTGTTTTGCCACAAATACAGGCTTCGAACTTGGCTCCACACTGTCCACCTGTACCAATACTGCAACTCTCAAGCTCGAGGGTCCACGGCAAGTAAATGCACAAATTCAAATCACACCCAATACATCGCGGTTCTAGTAACTACAAACCTAAACGTCTGAACTGAACTGATCAGGGGGGTAAATTTGACATGTACAGTTTTTATGTGATTTCGAGACTGAATCGAGGATAGCGTCCTGCAAGGCTGGAGCATTTTTCATGATCGGCCAAGAAGCAATCGCTAGGGGGATGTTGATTCTCGAGGTATGTTCTTCGGACCAGTAAAGACTTCCTTGATTTGTACGTTCGCTTAATGTCTTGCTGAGAAGTTGGTTCAGGGAAGACGCTGTATACTCCAACCTTTCATTGTTCAATGGAGAGCAGAAACTGTCACGAAGAGAAACATACAAAAACGTGGCTCGCACAGCCACTTGTCAGTTTGGCGACTAACGTCTGACCAATCCCGACCCCGACCTTCACTGGGCCAATTAAATGCTTACCTGGGTCTGAGCCCATCCCTGAAAACACAGGGCGCAGCGGAGGTTCCCCAAGGATCACCATACATTCCAAGTTTCGGAAAGGCAAAACGTCGGCCAATGCCTGCAGCCCGATCAATATGTACGCCTTTCCCCGCAACTTGTCACTAAGCACGATTCCAACGCGATCCAATTTAACACTCGTCAGCACCACGTTGCAGGTACGTACGGAACAATCCTCTATTTTTTAGATGTTACTCATTCATGAATCTTCATCAGCCAGCCATGGACAGGAACTGATCACGTCACTGAATGCCAACATCTGAATCTTCCGATTTTCCCCGCATCCTGTTCTTTTCCATATTGCGGCCCGCCACTAACTAGCCCACACTTTCTTTCTGCCAAACGAAGAACGTCTGTTGCGCCATAGCCGTTATTAACGTTACAGCGCAGAGTGATATACCAGCAGGTAGCGTTGAGACGGCCCTTGCTTGGCGTGATGTGTTCTCCCATGCTCTGATGCAACGGACGACGCTCATCACACGAATGTTTCCCCAACCTGACAATGTGCTCAATAAAGGGGATTGCACTCCATCGATGACTAACCCCTCAAGCGATGACGGATTGGAGGTACATTCTGCTGCCCTGTTCCCCGCGTCATTGTATCTCACACTCTCGTGAATATAACCACATCAAGTAGCGGTTTCCGGACTGAGAAAACGAAACTGATTCGGCCCATCTATTTACTATGAAGGAACTCTTTCTGTAGGTCCTTCTTAGACCCGTTTACTCGAATGTGCCTTAACTCCCGCGGCAGATGCGCAGCGCTGTGTCTTCTTTCCGTCCGCCAAACCCCGGAACTTCTCTTTTTTTTGTTGGATGTCTCTGACAATATGTCTTAGCAGATCAGCAACGATCTCTGTTTGACTTCATGGAGGTTGGGCGGTCGTCTGATCCCGTGACTCTGCATAACTCGATCAATGGAGTTACGGAATATATACGAGACTGTTACTGTCAAATCCCACTATACGCACGTTGAGAAGCGTGGCTGTAAGGAGTTTTGGGAATATGAACCGTTCCACATGTGCGTATCCGATTCATAGTTGTTCCTGGTGCTTATCCTGCTTTCAAAGCTTTTTGCATCCTGCAGTTATAGACCCGGGCATGCCACAGCGGGACCGAAGCTGGTCTCGGAACACTGAGGATTTGATCTATCTCAGGCTTTCCGACGCGAAGGGTCAGCATGTGGCCAAACCCTTTGTGCCCACTCACTACCCCGACTTTCTCTCCGCAAAAGACACTGGGCCACTGTGACTGACCTACATTCCACCGGTGTAATTAGGAGAGCGGACCCAGGTTACCTCCGCGACTCCTTGGCCATACTCTCAGAATCCTTCTGCTCACCTGTTCATATTTTCGCATTTCGCATCGCCTTTTGTGGTCCTGATTTGCAACCAACATCATATTTCGCATTCGCTCCACAAACCACCACTACCGTAAGACCTTAAGCCTCGATTCTGACGAATTACTGATTGGGTACATTGCTAAGGCCCCGCAGGACGCCAATACCATTCATCTCGCAGATCCATCACATAATTTCAATCCTAAAACATTTGCACGTTTACCTACACGACCGTAGTCGGCGATATCATGCTTTTTTTTTCTCATGCCTGAAGAGGGCCAAGTCAAAAGATCAAAAACGCTCAACAATGCATACGGTCGTATCTCAAAAGAGCGCTGTTGGGATGGCCGCAAGAGTCAGTTCAACTCCAGCACAAGCGAGTGTGCCTTAAACCTCAACACAGATTCCTCGACTACGACCGCTTGACAAGACCTGTTCAAACTGACAGATCTCCTGATATGATGGCGCCGATTCGTCCGAATCATCACTACGCCCGAATCTCCAATAGATCCCCTGCACTACGCCGACAGCCTCGGATTCCGTATGATACCCATACATATAAAAACGAGACATGCAGACATATCACCACCCATCCACACCACTAAATCGCAAAATGTCTTCTGCCGCGCACGTCCTTCCGCCATTGGACAGCTCTCCGACAATCCTGGATGCCTTAGACTTCCATGTCGAGAACAATGCGGACCAGGCGATGTACATGTACAGCGAGAACGCTGAAGATCAGAAGATCACGTCGATATCTTATCTCGAGTTTACCCGCGCTACTCACCGCGTCGCCCACACTTTCCGGCCAAATCACCAGGGAACTAGCCGTCAGGTTGTTGGAGTCATCATGCTCGTCGACAGTCTTCTATATCAGGCGACCACTGTCGGCCTCATGAGGGCCGGATTGACTGTGAGTCCATTGCAGATTGTGCGTATTACTGTTCGTTAACGCGTACCCTTAGCCGTTCCCCATGTCGCCCCGAGTTACTCCGGCTGCAGTCATTCATATGATGAAGAAAACAAATTGCCATCGTATCGTTACTACCCAAGAAACGCTCCAAGATCTTGTTGCCGGAATCAAGACCGAGCTTGCGAGCGAACCCACTCCATATGATTTACAAATCGACGAAATACCTAATATCAGAGAAATATTCCCTAATCTCGGTGCCGAGACCGCTCAAGATCCATTCGTGCCTTACCCAAATGTGACTCAAGATAAGGAAGAGACTGCACTTTATTTGCATTCCTCGGGTAGTACAGGTTTCCCTAAACCTATTCCATTGTCCTTCTTGTCTCTCTACGAATGGGTTTCATTCGGTAAGTTGCCTTTGTACATTACCGCCGACTTTCTAAATAATTCTTTCACCAGGTATGCGAGCACTCGGGACAGTCGAACCAAGAATGCGCATGGGCGGTCAGGCGTCTCCATCTTTCCACACCCTCGGTATCTATACACAGCTCTTACACACGGTATATTGCGGAGCCATCGTGTCGCTATATCCCCCCATCGTGTTCTCCAAGAAGGATCTACCTATCGCTCCTACTTCAGATAATATTATCGACCATCTCCGAAGAACCCAATGCATGGGTCTCGTAATTATCCCTTCTATCGTTCAAATCTGGTCGCACTCCCAAGAGGCTATCGACTACCTAAAGACATTATTGATGGTCGTAAGTACATGCCCGTGTTTCGTTGACGATTTCTCCTTTGCTCATATCTAAATTAGGGATACTCTGGCGGACCCCTGGCCGAAAAGCTTGGAAACGCTCTAGCCGAGGCTGGCGTCAACGTTAAAGTTGTTTATGGCGCTACAGAGTTCGGAGCCCCTGCTGCTCTGCAGCTCGTCCGTGGCGAAGAGAAGGATTGGGAATGGATGGAATTCAGCCCCAAGACAAATATTCGATGGGTCGAGGAAGGACCTGGAAAGTACGAAGCCCAGTTCTTGGTGAGCTGTCCGGTATCATAGTGAAACGCACCGACATTGATGGTGAAACCCGCAGACATCGGAAGGGCATCACCCTAGTATTGAGAACATGGAAGACGCGAGAGGCTATGCAACGTCTGATCTCTTCGAAAAGCACCCGACTAAACCCAATCACTGGAGAGTGTATGTATCATCACTTTATGCACACGTTTCTATCACTAAATGGGTTTATTAAAATACAGTGTTGGCCGGAAGGACGATGTCATCATCCACTCGACTGGTGAAAAGACCGTCCCTGCTCCGATGGAAAATATCATGGGCAGCAACTCTTAGTCTGTGCCATTCCTCCATTGCTTTCTTTCCAAGCTTATATTTTTATACAGTGTGAGGGACGCGGTCATGTTCGGCCGTGAACACGAACAGGCTGGCGTTCTCATCGAGACCACAGCTGAGTATGCCATCGACCCATCTGATCTCACACAACTCGCAGGATTACGAAACAAGCTCTGGTATGGTGACCACTGCGTTCCTGTGAATGTCAAACTTACACTTCTCGCCTCAGGCCTATCATTGAGGAGGCAAATAAAGGCGCTCCAGCCTACAGCAGGATCTACAAA
Organism: Collybia mongolica; assembly: GCA_013420905.1. Lineage (NCBI taxonomy): Eukaryota > Fungi > Basidiomycota > Agaricomycetes > Agaricales > Clitocybaceae > Collybia > Collybia mongolica. The sequence continues at coordinate 4,630,052 of JAAXNY010000004.1, forward strand.
GAGATGATCTTGGTCGCTTCTCTTGAGAAACCTCTTCCCCGTGCGCCTAAAGGAACCGTTATGAGAAAAGCCGCTCTCGCTGCCTATAACGAGGAGATCGAGGCATTGTAAGTTCAAAGAGTATTAGAACATCGTGGCTGCGTGTTAACAGTTCACACCTCCAGATATGCCACCGTCGAGTCTTCCACCGGTGGAGAGAATGTTGTCCCTCCTGAAAACTGGGAATTGGCAACCGTTCACCCATGGCTCGTCTCCCACGCCGAGGATATCTACACTGCAGCGAAGTTGTCGCCTTCGAAAGATTTGTTCGAACAAGGCTTCGACAGGTAAGGTCAGATGGAATATCGCCATAACACGTCCTCACTCCTTCCTTAGTTTGAGCGCGACCTTCTTGCGCCTCCGGATTACTAGTGCCTTACGAGCATCTAAAGAGCTTGCCAAGGCAGTAGATATGGTCACGCAGAACATCGTCTACAACTATCCCACTCTCGACTCCTTGGCTGACTTCATCGTGGGAATAGCCGCTGCCCCGACCGGATCACGACCCCAAAAGGCTCAAGGTGGACCAGAGGCCATCGAAAAGATGATCAAAAAATACACCTCGGGCCTGGACAACAACACCACCCTCGGATCCGCCAAGGCCCAAGACCGAGTCGTTCTCCTGACAGGATCTACTGGTAACATCGGAGCTCAGATCCTCACGGACCTTCTCGAAGACAAGGGTGTTTATAAAATCTATGCCTTGAACCGCGCATCTTCTGGGTCTCAATCTATACTCGATCGTCATAGGACGAGATTCGAGGATAAGGGACTCGATGCTTCCCTTTTGAAATCAGAGAAGCTTGTTTTCGTCAATGGCGACACCTCGGAAGAGCGATTGGGTTTGGACGAGGCGACATATAACGAGGTTTGTATTCCTTACTGGCGCCCATTGGTTTATCTCTAATTAAATCATAGATTCGCAACTCCGTTGCGATTATTGTTCATGGTGCTTGGAGATTGGACTTCAACCTGACTCTTGCGTCTTTCGAGGGGAACGTCCGGGGAACTCGCAACCTCATTGACATGGCCCGCTCAAGTCCACACGCGTCGTCCATCCGGTTCTTGTTCATGTCTTCTGTCTCCTCAGCGCAATCCTGGGACAAATCGAAGGGTTGGTATCCTGAAGAGACACTCCTCGATGCATCTATTGCAGCTGGCAGTGGCTACGGAGAAGGGAAATATGTAACCGAACGAGTATGCTTTGTCTTTAATCGAAACATTGTATATAGAACTAATTCTGGGTGATATAGATTCTTGCACAGAGCGGACTCCAGGCAACGTCGCTGAGAATCGGTCAGGTCAGTGGTGGTCTGCCAAATGGCGCATGGGCGACATCCGACTGGGTACCCATCCTCGTGAAATCGAGTATCGCACTCGGAGCCTTACCAAATGCACCGGGGGTACGTTTTTTTGTTAGTCAACTAAAATTCTCATTAACGGTTTCATAGTTCGTGTCGTGGATCCCAATGGACGCTGTAGCACGAGCTATCCTTGACGTTGGGTTTGCAAGAAAGTCGCCCCCTGGGGCCCTCAATATTGTACACCCACAACCGATACCATGGGTGTCGATGATCAGCGCCATCAGCAGTGCCTTGTCCGCGGAATTGAATATCGAGGCTCTTCCCTTGATTTCGTTTAAGGAATGGGTTTCTCGATTGGAGGAAAAATCCAAGACGGCCAAGGATGACGATCTCAAGAAGATCGTACGTGGCCCCTTCACCCATTCATACCCACATCCACTAATATAATTTGACCTTACAGCCGGCTGTGAAACTTCTAGATTTCTTCAGGGGGATTGCAATGAACAATGAGGACTTCGCCAAAGCGAAGGATGGAGTTTTCGAGAGTGGTGGACTTGCGATCTTCCAGACCGATAAGGCGCAGGAGATTAGCAGAACGATGCGAAGCCTGCCACAGGTTGGCGATGAAGACGCCAAGCAGTGGATTGGGTATTGGAACCGGGTTGGTCTCTTCGCTCAATAGTTAAAAAATAATAATATCGTCTCTCGCATACTCACTACATACATACACATACTGCTGGTCCTGTAATTGCATTTAATCACAATAGATTTCACACACCCTGCTATACGTCTTGTGACCCACGGGTCATGGAAAAGTGGTCCTTAACAGGCCTTCCAACACCCCGAGACCACCGCCAAAGACGGAACACGTAAAACCGATTGATAAGTTCACCACATGTCATGTCGGTAAACACAACGCACCGACTTGTCCGCCCGTGAGCGTTCATCCGGCATGAGAGGCGCCAAAGATTGGGCGGGAGTTGGTAGTAGATAATCGCGCCATCAATGTCTTGGCATCGCGCTCGTTGCGAGTAAATTCCTAACTGCAGTAGTCAGGCGACCTCTATCCATGCTGCCTCGGAGGTATTGTGATTTTCCAACTTTATACTAAGGCTTGAGTGAGATGCTTTAAGGCCCTGCGCCGCAGTCGTCGTGGCGCCCACAACAATGACGTTAATCTCCTTCCATCAAATCTTTCGTACTTAAAAGGAGTCATTGCAGTCAACGTACAACAGTACAGCTTCGTTGTGCTCCTATGGATCCCAATTACCCTGAAGAAAAAGTTCCTGTCTATCAGCCCATCAACCAACCTCTCATCGCATATTCAGATCAGATTCCTCAAGAAATCGTTATCCTTCCCAGCAATAGCAACCCCGCCATTCTCCAGCGTCGTTCGCGAAAAAGCAGGGTTGCAAGAGCTGTGCTTACCACAATTACACTCTGGGTCGCATACATAATATTCTTCAACGCCATTAAGCGTCGTGGCCCCGGGGCAAGTTGCGACAGCCCCGAGTCGTTTGAGGTTCGCCTATATATGCGTGTCCCGACTAAAGCGTTTTAATTTGTATGGACAGAGACCCATTGCCTCCGCAGTAGAATGGCCCATCCCTCCAGATGTCAATATCGACGACTGTGCGAACTTGACCCAGGATCCTGCCACGGCTGCTAACTTGCTTCGCGGACGCCTTTCATCGTCAGCAATGTTCGAGTTGCCTCTTTCGTCGGAGAAGCTTTTCCTCTTAGCACGAGGAGCGTCTGCAGGCACGGTGAATATTATCCAATCGGATGAAGCTGGAGAGAATATCAAGGTTCGGGCCACCGCGACGTACAGACATGAGTCTGCCTTGAGTCAGATCAGGTTATGTGTTATCAGCAGGCATGGGGGTCAGAGAGGGATAGGTATCTTTGTGAGTGTCTAACACCTATGCGGTTTCGAGAGAACCACTCAATAAATGTCTTCCAGTCACCACAATCGGGCTGGAGGGTCGGTATTCATTACGACATCACTGTATATCTCCCATCAGCTCCCAGAGATTCGCCTCTGCAAATTAAGAATTTCGAAACCGATTTACCCCTGTTCGTACACGATGTCGGGGGGCTTGCAGATACGGTTCACTTCGACACGCTGTCTTTGAAGAGTTCGATGATGCAGATCAGAGTAGAGGTGAGTTTAATAAACCTTTATAAGCGGAAATCTGAGAGAGCTGATTACCACCGGACCAGTCTTTATCCGCTACCATCGCCCGGATTGAGACCATGAACGCAAAAATCGAGGGCACTTTTTATACATCATCATTATTGGAACTTGCAACATACAACGCGCCAATTAAAGTAAATGTGGGGCTTACCAACGGCAGGAACTCTCCAGCAACGAGACTTACCATGAGTACGACCAATGCGTAAGCCTCCAATTACGACATCTTGCACAAACCAGACCTTCATTCCAAATCACTGTAGAGCCCTCATCGCGAGGATGAGCCTTATCTCTGGCGTGAAAACGGGAGGGCAGTTCAAAGTTAGCGGGTATACTTCGATGGGCCCTGTCGATCTCGCCTTCGCAGAGGCTCCCATTGGATCGAGTCTCATGCTCAATGCTCAGACGACATATGCTCCCGCAACGGTCAAGCTACATAGCACATACGAGGGAGAATTCAAACTTGCCACATCCGAGAGGCGAGCCGAGCTCTCAGTCGACAAAGGCATTGAGGATCCTGCGGGGAGAGGTAGGAGGCGGGCAGTCGAAATTAGGCAAGCGGGGTCGTCGCATGTCTCTGGAAGTGTCAGCTGGTCGCCAGAGGGAAGGCGTATGGGCACTGTTAATGTTGAGACCTCGGTGGCGCCTGTAGTTTTGAGGCTTTGATACCGGAGTTTCATTTTTAAAAGCGAGTAATCGTGTGAGAAGTACCTATATTATCATTGTCAATCAACGGCACCCCAAATTACAGTGGTCGTGGTGAGTAAGTGACATGGCACTGGAAGATATCTACAAGCCGTTTGTCGACGAGCGCTATCTCATGCCACGCAGAAAATCGGTCAAACAAGTCACAAGATGTGAAGATATACCTTGTCAAATTTCTTTTTCTTCTGGTGCTTGTGCAAGTGTCGATCTGAGCGCTGGAGGTGGAAAAAAATTAGAAAAGTGGTAAGCGAGAAAAGGCACGTCCCCTTGACGTCCCTTTTTTAAAAAAAGCTGAAATATATTACGTTATATACGATTTCTGTTTAAGCTCCGCTTTCGGCTGCCAGCTTTTCTACAGGTCAAAAAGCGCAAAGAGCCCATAAGTAAAGTTTTATTTTCCAGATGCCGCCCGTGAATGGTGTGGATGTATGATGTGGGTCATGAAAATCAAAGGTAATCATTAGTCGTCTTCTGAAATCCCTGCGCTCAGCAGTTTGGGATGAATTGCCCGTCAACCTGCCAATGGGGCGGTTTAGAGTTTAAGTGCCCACCTGGGAGCTATTACGAAAGGATACGCACAAATATATTCTTCATTTTGATCTCACAAAAATAAAAATAAAAGTCAATGGGTTTTAGGCATGCCAGGTGTGTATCCCTGGCGTATACTCTACATATACTTCCCAGGCACTGTTATTTCGTCGAATTATGGGTTTCAGAAGGTCTCACTCATTAGTAGTAGTACCACGTATTTTTTGAGGATATATTGAGGATGAACGTACTCTGCATCAAGTTATATTATTTTGAGACCTTCACCCAAGATGAGCAGCAACGACTCAGAAAATTGAAAGGCTCATCTTTCCAACCCGCAGAGGATACCGTAGAAGACGGAGTGTATGGATCCAAAATCAGTTGAATCTTGATGTGTTCTACTACATGTCGGTGAACAGTACGTGCCGACTTGGGTGCCTGATACTGTCCACCCAACCTATGTACGGTGCGCCCTGCGTCGATAGCAGATAGTAATCGCAATCCTTAATGCCCACTTTCCACGGATAATTTCACACCCGCAGCAGTCAGGCGACCTTCACTCGATCATAAAGCGGTCCCGCTAAGTAATAACTTCTATATTTAGACTTGAGTGAGATGCACCAAGGTCCTGCGCCGCAGTCGTTGTGGCGCCCTCAACGATGACGTTATGTAATCTTCCTCTTTCACCCACTCTTATTTAAATAACAAAATCATTGCCAATCTCCAACGCCATATCGCGCTCGCATCCCATGGATCCCAACTACCCTGAAGAAAAAGTCCCCGTCTATCGGCCCGTCAACCAGCCCCTCGTCACATACTCAGATCAGACACCTCAAGAGGTCGTATTCGTTCCCGGCAATAACGACCCCGCCACGCATCAGCGTCGCTCGCGAAAACTGAGAGTTGCAAGAGTCGTGCTCACCCTATTTACACTCTGGGTCGCATACATAATGTTCTTCCGCACCGTTAACAATCGCGGCTCCAGGGGGGGTTGCCACGGCCCCGAGTCGTCTGAAGTGCGTCCACATATATGTGCCCTGATTGAATAATTCTAATGTCGTATGAACAGAGACACTTTACCTCCTCGGAAGAACCCTTCCCGCCCGACGTGACTATCGACGACTGTGCAAACTTGACTCAGGACTCTGCCACGGCGGTTAACTCCCTTCACGGACTTTTTTCGTCGTCCGCAACGTTCGAATTGCCTCTCTCGTCTGAGAAGCTGTTCCTCCTGTCGCGAGGAGTGTCTGCGGGCTCGGTCAATGTCATCCAGTCCAATGAAAGTGGAGAGAATGCCAAGGTTCAGGTCGTCGCTACGTACAGAGATGAGGCCGCTTTGGACCACATCAAGGTGTGTAGTGTAAGCCGGAGCGGGGATCAGAGAGGAGTGGGCATCTTCGTGAGCATCCAATACCCATTCGACCCCGAGCAAAAGACTTAATTTATGTTTTCTAGTCACCGCGATGGCGCAGGAGAGTTAGAGTCAATTTCGACATCGAAGTGCGCCTCCCGTCAGCTTCTGGAAACTCGCCCCTGCAGATCAAGAATTTCGAAACTGATCTACCCCTTTTCGCACACAACGTCGGGAGGCTCGCGGAGACGGTCCACTTTGGCGCTCTGTCTCTCAGAACTTCATTGATGCAAATCAATGTCGGGGTAAGCTGCGTACACCTCTACAAGCTAAAACATCGAGGAGCTAATTGAATTTACCATCGGGGCAGTCTGTGTCCGCTACCCAGGCCCAAATCGTGACCTCAAACGCCAAAATCGAGGGCACGTTCAACACATCCTCCGGGTTAGACCTCGCCACGTCCAACGCACCCATCAACATCAACGTGGGACTCCACAACAGCGAAGATGCTGAAGCAACGAGACTCACCATGAGCACAAGCAATGCGTAAGCCCCCAAATTATGACCCTCTCAACAACCAGAAACCCATATCGGTTCATTGTAGCGCGCTTACCGCAAGGATGGACCTCACCTCCGGTGCGGAAACGGGAGGGCAGTTCAAAGTTTCCGGCTCGACTTCGATGGGCCCCGTCGACATAGCGTTCACCGAGGCTCCCGTTGGCTCGAGTCTCACGCTCGACGCCCGGACGTCGCTCGCGCCTGCGACTGTCCAGCTGCACAAAACGTATGAGGGGGAGTTCACGCTTTCAACGTCGTTGAAGCATACGGTACTTTCGGTCGACGACAGCGTTGAGGACCCCGAGGGGAAGGGGAGGAAGCGCGCTGTTGATCTGAGACAAGGAGGGTCGTCTTATGCGTCTGGAAGTGTTAGTTGGGCGCCAGAGGGAAAGTATAAGGGTTCTGTGAAGGTTCAGACATCGTTGGCGCCTGTGATTTTGAAGGTTTGATAGTGGAAGTTCGTTGTAAAAGGGAGTCGTCCGAAGAGGAGTAGTTATTTCATCATAATCAAACCGCTAGTATCTCTTAATACGATGGTCATGATGAGCGAGGAACTTATGTATTCACTGGTATGATTGGGCGCTTGTTGATGAGTGTTACCGCGTTCCACGCAGAAGAATGATGAGGCAAAATTTAAGAGCATATGTCAGGCGCCATGAATTATACGGAGGTAGACCAGCTCCGAGTAGCGTTGGGCGGCGGATGGTTCAATAATAGTGATTTTGACACTGGCCACTCGGCCACCTTGTGATCGCAGGTGAATATTAATCTTTGAAAGTAATTATATGTATGGGTGTCATTAATAAGTCACATATCCCTTCGTCCGCCTTGATAAATGGGTGGACGGTGCGGATGCATGGCGTAAAAGGTCGTGAAAGGTGAAAACAATTGTTAGTTGTCGTCCAAAATCCCAGCGCTCAGGAGTCCGGATTGAGGTGCCCGTCAGCCTTTCAACAGAGCAGCCAGAAGTAAGCGGCAATCCGAGGGCTACAAAAAAGTAATACGTACGGATTCATCCTGCATCCTGATCTCCGAATAGAGCATCACAAATATAAAGAAAACTTTGTCGATTTCGGGCATCCCGGGTGCGAAGTGGATCGATGCGGGCTGGTTGGCTTTGAAGATGTTCGACTGGTATTGGTTGAACGTCACGACGGGCGTTAGACGCGTGGTGGACGTGGCCTGAACGTTATTTAGCCAACTTGGTTAGGCGTATGGGAAGAGGGAGGAAAAGCCGTACCGTCCATTGCTTGTTGCCTAGTTTGATTTTGTAGCTTTGGCCACCCCATTCCCAGATACGCAATCTTGTGACCTTTTACTTAATATATACCCTTTTTTTCTTTTCAAGAAACGGCTCACGTTTTGTACAACCCCGCCGGCTTACTCTTCAACACGGACAGCTGCCATTCCTTGCCATTGATAACAAAAGATTTGTCGCGCCAGTCGATCCCCCCAACAATCTTCTCCAAGCCCCCATCCACGACCGACAACGTCGTAGTCTTCCGTCCCCGGAATCCGATAATAGATTTCGTCCTGTACGTCACCGCTGATTCTTCTGGTTGTTGGCTGCTTGGAACGAGTGTGGTGTTGATGATATCGATGTGTGAGAAGGTCAGGCTGGACATGGTGGGTATTGACGACGAAGGGGTAGGTGGTGGCCAACCTTGTGGATTTGAAATGGGCATTCGTTTAGTTTTTATGTTTTTGATGTCTCTGTCGGAAGACGATATACCCCGGCGTTACCAACGGCGACCTTGAAGCCGGCGCCCACATGGTGCGTTGACAACTGCATTTTTTTTTTCGGACACGCAAAGCTCCACACCTCTTCCCATATGATGGGGGGTTGTTGGCTGCGCGACGGTGAAAGATTGGAACATGAAGGAAACTTTGTTCGCGAAGGTTGATGAAGTTGGGTGTGATGCATGTGATGATTGGCAGCGCTCAAAAATTTGGCGCCAAGCCAAAGCCACGCGGTGTTGATTCCTGTTCCTTGCCACGTGACAACTCCCGAAGCTATATATAGAAGAGGGCCTTTTCGCTTTTCAGCCACATGGCTGCAGGTTGACGTCCGAACTTTGACTTCGACCATGGACTTTGTATGAACGTTGCCCTCCCAAAAGCGAGGCGAGGGGTGGAGAGTGGCCTCCGCTATACTGGGTTAGGATAGTCCACGATCCGTCGCAAAATTGACCACCATGTACACATCGTACCCCCTAATCACCACAGCGCTTCAGCCGCTCTCGTTCGACACAAGGATTTTTGACGTAAAGAGCTCGATTCCTCCGTACAAGTAGGTGTTACTACAAATTTGCATCACGATTCACACTTACCAACTTGTTGGCTGGCCAAATCTCATACTCAACGTAAAACTATGTATCCATCGTCGGCATGCGATCGAAACCCACAAACCCTAATTACCTAAATGTTCCTGAATGCACGCTCATGCGATATCTTTTGCTGAATCTTGCAATTATCCGTCTTCCACAATGGCAACGTTCCCTTATTCCGCGCGGCCGAGAAGCGGTGGCACACCCAAGTCTCAGGCCTCTTCCATCGAAAAAATCAGGAAGCTTTTTGTCGATGGTTAAAAAATGACCCCAGAAAATTTAAGGGGAGGCAGCACTCCAACCATGATACCCCTGGTCGCTTCATTCAAAGCCGCCTTCCTCGTATTATTCACGGTCGTGTGTATTCTTGTGCAGGGCGGCAGGATTACAAACGATGTACGGAGGTGTCCTGAGTACCTCGAACGGCGCGAATGGTGCGTCCCTACTGCTCCATGCGCGACACTTTCTGACTTTAAATCTGTTCAGGCGAAACTTGACGACAGATCAGCAGCGTCAGTATATTGCTGCGGTCCAGTGCCTTCAGCGGCTTCCTGCCACGAGCTCTTTTAGGGCTGTTAACACGCGTTTCGACGATTTCCAGGCGCTTCATATCAACGTTATGCCCGAAGTGCACCTCGTAGTAAGCCAAGCGTGCTGGTGGATCTAACCTCGCTCACTCATTCTTAGGGTCAGTTTCTCCCCTGGCATCGTCGCTTTATCTCGGTATTCGAGAAGGCGTTGCGTCAAGAATGCGATTACAAAGGGGCATTGCCGTGAGCCTGTATTCCTATTCCATACAACACAATCTATACAGTGGCTCCAAAGGTATTGGGATTGGACTTTGGATTACGGCCATAACAAGAGGTGCGTCTCATTTACCGGGAATCCCATCCCTAACCTACACTACAGTATCACCACATCTCCAATATTCGACCCCGTGATCGGCTTTGGTGGTTTCCCAGAAGGCGGGGGCTGTGTTACCGACGGCCCTTTCGCGTCGTACAACCTCTCGCTCGGACCAGGTCCAGTAATCAACAACCATTGCCTCACACGGTCCTATAACAAAACCCTGGCACCTTACTTGACCCCAGATCAAGTCGCGAACACCACGAAGCAGCCCACTTTCGAGCGCTTCCGCATCGAGCTCGAGGGCCGGCCATTCACCGAAACCATCAAGGTCCACGATGCGGGGCATCGCGTTGTCGGTGGGGACATGCGAGACGACAGCTCCAGCCCAGGAGGTGAGGCTACGGAGCGCGTTTGCGTTTCTGATACATTTTGGCTGACGAGGTCGGGAATAGATCCGGTGTTCTATCTCCACCACGCCAACCTTGATCGGATCTGGTGGATGTGGCAAATGGCGGACGCGCCGAAGAGGCTTCACGAAATCTCCGGGCGCTCCACCGTTGACCCGCCGTATAGGAACGTCACGCTGGATTTCCGTATAAAAATGGGCACGCTTGCAAAGTTGGCGCCTATTAGGGAGGTGATGGACATATCTCGCGCTCCTCTTTGTTATGCGTATATTTAGAGTGGGTATAGCGTACTTGTGAATATGGTGTAGACTATGGGAACCTAATTTGTTGATCTGCGGCACGCGTGTCCCTAGCGACGCGAACAGCACGTGTTATAAATTGAATGGCACGTGACTACATAAAACAAAATCATGAACCCTACAACCACTTTTGTCGACCAGAAACCGCCTGTTAGGCTAATCCTGCCTTCCCCGCACCGATTCTTTTTCCAAAGTATGTTGAAAAACCCCCTGTGCACGTTCAAATCGGCGAAACCATGGGTTACGTTTCTTCCCGGTGACGACGTCGATGACCATATATAACTCCTCAAGGCTACAACCGATTTTCACAAAAAACTATCAATCGATGATTAATCACCTCTCTCACTATCTGGGCCAGCGCAGATCTCTTCCATTTCCCCGAATCTGAAGCCATGAATGGTAACACCCAATCAGTTGGGGCGCGTTTCCGGGGGCCGGCGCCAAAGTTTTCTCAAAAAGAGAGGACCTATTGACTGCAAATGGTCCGCCCGATACACAACCTATGCCATATTCGCCATTGCAGCATCTCTGCGCAAAACCAGATGCTGAACCGGGCGATAGGCGCCCCCAAAGTGAACACTCGAGTCATTACTGGTCCAACTAGCAGACATACCCGTCGAGATACACAATGAAAGACATGTCTAGCCGTGGGCCAGCTGCATGGCAACCACTCAAGTTCTCAAGGATTCGAGCCAGTTTCTCTTTTTGGGTTCTGCAGGGAAAAGGTCGGTCTGCCGCCGCGGTTCATATCCAATTCTGACCTCGGCTATATAAACTTCGTTCACGCACGATAGAAGCGGTGCACGATCGGTTTATTCAAACCCCTTCGTGAAACTTGTGATTACTCTATAATTCGTCTATCGTTACTTAATCTGATCACGGATTTTTAGTCAAACATGCGCGCGTTAGCACCAGATCCATCCATTCCCATCTGGAAATCAAGAATGTTCAAGAAGAGAATCTTAAGTTTTTGACCTTCCCTTATTCTGTGCGTTTCTCCGCGATCTAGTTGTGTGTACTTATGTTTTTCTATATAGAAGCACGAGTCGCCATCCTATTTTTTGCGGCTACCCTAATTTGATGACAATGTAAGGTATAGTTCGGTATTCAACCAATGACAGGACAAATTATTCCATCCAATCGAAATAACATGGTAAGCGCTGCCTATATGTAGGTATAACCCTTCCCTGAGCTGAAAACCGACCAGACGCGAGTTCGTGGGTCCCATTCGGTAATGTTCTTTAACGAACCCCTCAACCCTATAGAGAATCCATGTGACAGCGATACCAACCTTTTTCGAGAGCTTTCTGCGTTGGTGTCGGCGCTTACCTGTTATGTCCGAGGATGGTGAAGTTATTTGTGCCTGTTATTGCAAAGCTCCGTATGTTGCTCTGCCAAAGATAAATGGCATCAGAGCCCGGATTTACCTCTATCGATTGCTATCCTACGCTTCTTAGCTGCTTTCACCTGGGCGGGTCTCGAATCTTTGGTTCCATCGGAGCACTCCACTTATTACGCTTTCGAAGGTCAACCACACCCGCCGTGTCCTCCACTTTACCGCGGACCAGAGGACTGTGACGTGTACTTGATCTCGCCTGGGGATATATTGAACGGGTCGAGCTCTTCCTACTTGAAGCATCATGGAGGCCTACTTTGATAACAACAACAATGTTCTTAACGCCCGCATTCGTATATCCCGCGACAATTCTGCTGCTTATTCAATCTCAACGACGTTCGGTTTTCGTGGACGGAAGATCACGGTGCTGCGAGACGAGAATCCCTTTGTAGGCGGCCCGTCCATTGTTGGAATTGTGCATTGGATAGAAGGAGCTTTCGAAATGCATGGGCAAAAGAAGAAGATCAAGGAAATCAAGAGAACAGAAGGCGGTTTCTTGAAGAAGTGAGTGTTTTTCAACTGTGGTTCGACCAACACTCTGACAAGTCATACGAGATCACATTATTGGAAGTGGTCCACGGGGAGAAAGGAATACCAGATGAAGTACGAAAATGGGCTTTGGAAAGTGAGTCTCTGCATTTGGCTCCAGACTGCAGCTTGGTCCTCAACCAAACGTCGAAAGGCGACTCTTGACTGTAACATGGTAATCGCAGCCCGGTTCTCCGTTCCCGTTCGTCCACATTTATTCACCAAACCCGAACCGTCTATCCTGCACTTGACGAAGACGGCGTTGGAAGAGGATGAAGTGTTCCTAATTATGGTTTTTATTTATTCAGAAATTCAACGACAAGATAAAACTGTGCGTGGATGATGGAACTTGGTTGAATTCGCTTGTTTACTCACTGCCTTCTTACATCCAGAACAGCTCCTCTGTAAATGGAGGGGTGGGTTGGTGAACCGATGCGAGGAAGCATAAACGCAAGTACTCGACACGGATCACGTATAATCCGTTTTGTATGAGCCGCAAGTTTGGAGGGTTTCCCAAGGTACACACGAGGGGGGGAATTACTTCGCCATATATATCAATGCTAACATTGTACACGACAACTATAATACCTCTGAGCTGTGATCACGCAGCAACCAGCACTGTTGAAGGACCATGTTTCATGTGTTATGTATGTACTACAGAACTCATTTGTAATAGAAATCTATTCCATTTCAAACACCAATCGCGTAAAGGTTCCGTACGAATTGCATGACGTTACTTAGACGTAAGCCTGGTCAACCCAACTAGTCCAAGAACTCCCCAAAACGTCTGCAGGGCCATCTCCCGAGGCTGATGTGATTCTTAGAGAACGACGCCCGCGTTCCAGAAGCACCAGCGCCTAAAATATATTCGATGAGCTTTCGAATTGCCAATATCACATAGACATATATTCGACGCACCTCTGCTTGCGTATTCTGCAAATAATACATTGCCTGTATTGGGCGTGAATTCAGACCATTGGCTCCAACCAGCGGGGTTGATCAGAACTCCAAGGTTGCACGAGATGTAGACAACGCTAGTATCATGGGTTAAAGTAGGATCCCAGCGGGGGATACAGGTTTCTTACCGGGCGAATTGCGTCCATGGGCGTCCAAGGTAAACTTTGCCAGTCAAGTCGGTAGTGGCCGCAGAACTAGTAGTAATTGTCAACTGGTTTATGACGACTGTATAAGTCGTACAAGAGATCGTGTCAGAACACATCATCGATGGGGATCGATGGACATACAAAGGCTTGCATCTGAAGAGCTTGTGGGTCCGTCTGCAGTAATGGAACCGACAGCGATGGACGCAATTGTGCTCTTCTGGAAGTAGGCCCTGGCGTGCTGTCCCCAGATGTAGTCGACGGCACCTTCGATATAACAGGATCCATAATACTGGTTACTTGTTCGGCGAGCACGGTGTCTTGGTAGTTACTCGCCTGTTATTTATGATGCGACAATAGTTTGTTGTAGAGATCGTCATTTCGGCCTGACCTGCCGAAAGAGTGTGGGTGATGGTCACTGAACTAGATTTGTAGTTTGTGGTGTCCGTAGTCGACCCGTAGATCTATTAACAGGATGGAATGGCTGTTAATGAACTATAAACGCCTAACCTCACTGTCAATTTTCCTGGCCGTGTGATATAGACCTGTCCGCTATAAGTACCTACGTTTTTTTCACCCTGAGTGGGAGGAAAGCGCTGATATGAGAAAAAATGTAATCACCTGGATAAACGAAGATCATTCGCGCTGAACCATCATTAGGAAGAGAGTTCGCTGCAGCTTGAACGGTGCTAAATTCTCCAGACTTGGTTCCAGAGCCTCTGACGACGACAGAGCCCGAAGGTGGGCTCGTACGAACAGCGCGCTTATCAAGCGGAGTGGCTTGGGTCGAGAGAAAAGTGGGAGCAAAGCGAACAGGCCCGCGAGAATGGAAACTCGTTTAAAAGCCATGACTGGTCAAACTAGGTCCCAAGTAACCACATCCTCCGCGTAAATATAGAGTTCGGGGAGTTATTTCTGGAACTCCCGATGTCTCGCGATCGTATATTTAGGTCTCGTTGGACGGCCCGGTGCCTGGATACCGGGTTGACGGGAGAACATGCACACAACGGTTGAGTAAAATGTCCTTCTGTGAAGGAGGATTGTCGAGGATGTGTATATTTTTAGCTCGATTGTGGAGACCACATGTCGAGATTCGAGGGCCGTTTATAGCCTCTCGTGGCATGGGATAGTTCTCGACGGTCCGTGAAGCACCTGGAATGCCTTGGAAATCCGAATTACAGCATCTGCTGAGTTGCGTATGGAGAAAGGGCATACGCTTCGACCTCCGAATGATTCGAAACCGAACGTTGCTCTACCTTGAAGGTTTTATTCCAAGGTCAAGAGCATTTGACCTATGATGGACCAAGGTGAGTTCCGGTCATTTCGAATGTCGGAAAGGTATCTAAAAGATTGTAATCTGTTGGAAATCTGCCCAGAAAATTTTTGTTGGCGCAGCAAACCCTCGTGGGAAAAACCTTTTCACCTCAGGACAACTTACGCGGCGTTCCCCTTTGACCACTACCTTGACCTTTTATTTTGGCTTCAATTCACAACAGGAGACAACTAGCAGTATACAAGTAATCAGCCACATTCCTAGAAGCCCACAGTAGCTTTTCGCGATGATCGGTCGTCTTCTTCAAAGTTGCACTTCGACGGATTATTCATATTGGAGCCTTCAAACGTTACTTCCACGTGTAGGAACGGGAATACCAACAGATATGAAAACGCCGTCGTGTGTGATAATAGTCAGAAACAATATATGGCAGTGACGAAAGTGACATCTCCATATACTGAGGGTGTTCATAGGGCCAACACTTCATGGGACTGTTTCCCAACGACGCTTGGTTTTCCTCGGATCACATTTCTCGGAATACTCAGAGATCATGGGGTGTCATTTTATGACTTTATCGTACTACATACTCATGTACACAATTTCTCAACCAGGCACTCTGAGACCTGGATTTCCTTCTCTTGGAGCATTCCTAATTGGTGAGGGCATGTATTTGTGTTTCTCCTCATTGACCCACACTCGTACAGCACTTTTTTGCTTGCTTTCCGGTTCAATTCAGTTCATCAGTATCCCATCGACCCTTCTTTGATGCAAAGGACTGGCCGAAGGACCACTTCATTCACCAAAACCTCTTCGGTATATTATTCTGTAAGATAACTAATTATTTATACTCAAAACATACCTCAAACCGACAGACCCACGTTTCCCCTTCAATTTTACTTACAATTCAGACCGCGTGTGAGAGGCAATAACTGAATTATCCAAGGGTGACGGCTAAGAAGCCCGACATCGGAATCAACCGATCCATTGTATGCCTGCAGGGAGACCCTCTCTGACCAGTCGCAAAGCGCGTGGGTGACTATTATTTATTGCATTGCACGTCAAACTTACGAAGTCACATAGTTTAAATGAGTTCATTATAATCGACTCATATTGAGCTTGTGATTGAGTCAAAGACGGCCGATATGATCCAGATCGGGGTTAGAACGGCCGCTTAGACTCAACTTCATCTCAGGCTAGACCCTGAAACTATCTATGCAGTGCGCACAGCCTTCCGGTCCTCTTTAAATCATATGGCCTTTATGCCTCTCCTCGATTCTACTCTAGCCATGATTACCACACGACGACGGTCAGGCAGGCACGGAAACATCGTCAAGAACGTCAAGCCAAAGAACAACGACAACGTTCACGCTACAAATGAATACGATATCGAGGACTCCACGTCAGAATCCGAGAGTGAGTATAGTGACTGGGAGCCTAAAACGACTTGTCAGTTTCCCGTTTTATTACCAAAATTGACCAACCCACCTAACGGTTTGCTCAATTCCAGGTTCGAAGAATTCGAGGAAGCGTGCCAGACTTTCGGTAAATCCCGGCTCATCAAAATCCACCCAGAAGCACCATCGAACGCGAAAATCCCTCAGCCTCCTTGTTACTATGCCTTTGGATATTCTCTTCGAGGTTTGTTGTGTTTTCCGCGCCTCTCAGACCTGATAGCAACGACCACCAGATTTTGAGCCTTCTTTCTCCCAAAGATCTTGTGAATCTTACTCGAATAAATAAGCCCCTTCGGGCAACGCTAATCGCGCGCAATGCCACAACTGTCTGGAAATCTGCGCGACGTAGCATAGGGTGCCCTGATTGCCCTTCTGGTTTTTCAGAACTCAGATGGGCGACTTTGATATTCGGGACGAAGTGCCAGGTTCGAACCTGTCCTTTTACCTAAGCCCTATCCCTGACTTGGTTTTTAGGTTTGTGACGCCCCAGGTGTATTAAACGTTGATTTCTGCATTCGCCGCCGCGTTTGTGTCGCGTGTAGGAAGTCGAAGTCAGTTCTGAGTAAATGTGTCAATCGTACCTATGCCTGACATGCAGATACTAACAGTCTCGTGGTCAAATCTAAATTCCCAGTGGCCTTTCCTAATTTCGACCCAGTTATCCTCGACCTCATCCCATATACCAATAGTGAGAGAAAACCGCCCTTCAGAATTCACAATGAACGGATCTAATTTCGTTTGACAGTTGGTGGTTGGGCCTATGGCCATCGATCTGTGAGCAAGTTCTACTGGGAGTCTGATGTTGACGAGATGGCGCGACAGTGGGGGTTGCTTCAGAAAGACCTTCACATGAGACTTGTGGGAGCAAGACAGAGGATCGACGAATTTCGGGTGATGAAGATAGATCTGGTAAAAGCTATCATCGAGGTGCTTCTCCTAAATTCATTAACATTTTACAACTAACGAGACTACGTAACAGCATGCTGATACATGTAACCAGTGGGCGCGCTCAATAACTTTTCAACGACGACTGGAAGGAGAAGAAGTACGCAAGAAGAGATACGACGCGTAAGACTTAGTCATAAAATAATAACGCTTTTATAACCCAAACTTTCAGAATTTTCTCGCGATTCAATTCTCTAGGTTACTCTAATCACGAAATTGAGAGTATCTCATGGCAGAAAGAATGCCTACGAGGTGGAGAGCTAACTGAACGAGGTACGTGTGGAGGGCCGTTTTTTCCGGAAGCCTCACGGAAAATTGTTCGGGTAGTTTGGAAACGTATCCAGCCCATTTTAGAACCACGAATTCAAGAACATAGAAGGGCTCGTATCCTTGCAGCACACGAGGCAATCGTTGCGCAGCGGACCGTTATTCTCAGAGACATGTATAAATCATATCTCATGACCGTTCAGCCGTTGCAGTGGTTGTACCATCCCCGCCTCACAGATATAACTGAATTTTCCATTTTTGAGCCGTTGATCAATGCAGGTAATGATGTCGCTATCGATAATTTCAGCTTTCAAGGGCCGATGTCCGCGTTGCCCGGCCTTGTGTCGACGTGGTCGGAGCAACGAATGGTGAATCTGCGAAACAAAATGTGCGCCCTCTATGGGTATTCCCTCTGGTATTAACTAACACACGCCTCATGTATAGTACAACGACCCAAGTAGATGAGCCTTCCGATGAAGGTCGCGTCACCTCGGTTGACCCCATACATTTGGCAACATCGATCTTCGAGTGCGGTAACTCGGGGTGTGGAGTCAATCACTCCCCCTGGGGTGGAGGGTTTTCTAATCCCCTGTTCGCATGGGAAGGGGCAGTTACACATCATTGTAAATCCAGCATATTTTACTCTGCCAAGGACCTCCCGACAGAGCTTGTGTTTTCGGAGAAGGGCTCGGCAGCCGCCGAACAGCTGGTTTCTCTTGCAGGCCTCAATCCCACATCTTCTACTCCCGCCGACATGGATCAAGTAGATCTTCGGTTCTCCTGTTCTGAATGTGCGCTGGGAACACCAGGCAAAGATAGTTCTCAAGGACATTTTGTTTATACGTGGCGCTCTAGTGTATGCCCACCTTTTCGGTATGCGATCATGTCTGTACTAATGTTCTATGTCGACAGATCGCTCACTATATGTCGCATAATCACTCCACGGATCCGTCATGGCAACCTTTGACCTCCGGACAAGCTAGGGCGGTAAAGCGATTGGAAATTCCAGATCCCGTTCAATTTAACCCTTGCTGGACATGTAACCATTGCACGAGCTACCTCGATTCATGGCAACCCCGTCAGAGCATTGTAGAACATCTGGCATCTGTGTAAGAAACTCTGTACTAGATATTCTGTGCCTTCCCTGATTAGGCGAGTCACAGGCATGATATTGAGGAGTGTCGTGAACCACAAGACTTATTTCACTTCCCCAACATACGGCGGTCTGTTATAAAAATACCTTTTTTCAAGCTCCCAGTTTGAGGCCAATTGATTTACGAATGAGGTACTAGTACTTCACTCAATTAAGTTACTCTGTGGACTTTTCATTGCTATGTATTACGAATGGCTTTAATGTATTTCAAGGGCTCACATGCCTACTTATGACAATACTACCTATGGCCGGCCTTAAATCAGAAAAGTTCTGGTTCCGCGCTGGTACATCCTGTTCCATGACGTGTTGGCTTACTCCTTGGTTGGTCCTCACATCGGGCGATTGGCCTCCTTTATTCCTGATTTGCTGCCACCCGTTTCCAAGATCAAAAAGATTGCGGATAATACTTGGGCTTAATCCGTGCTACCGAAGACATTTAAGGCAGTGGCCATTCTTCGACAATATACTCTGAGCGATGTGTCTTTCAGAGTTTTCTTATGCGTGTTCGCAACGCCTTGTATTTCCACTCACAGGGCCAAAATCCTGGTCATATAGATTCGAGTAAGACGCTTCCACCACCACCACCGAGATTTGCACCTTCTTTACACACCGTGGCCTCCGAAACGTAACACGTAACGTGCGCGGAACACCAGCCGCCGCCGTTGCGGGAATATATAAATGCTACCGCCCCTCACAGAAGGAAATCGGGTTTCCAAATTCGAGTTAGAGGGCTTTGATCTCACATTTTGGAAGCATCGGCTTCGATATTTTAACGACTAATAAGGCTTCCATAGAACATGCCTGAACCCGTAAGAAACCATGGTAATCGGCCTGTCGGTGTAAGCAATGTTAAAAAGCCGCTACATCTCTTCCGGCAAACCTAGCTGCTCATGTCCTCGCCCCGCGTATCCCTCTCCCAAAGGTTCAAGCGGTTCTTTTCCGCCATTAAGTCTTTCAGTTTCAGAAAAGTACGCCGCAAGCGTCCCTACCTCGAGCCCATTGACTATCAAATAGAGATCTACCGTCCTTGTCATGAATGGAATGACATAAGCCCAGGACGGAGGTACGAGTCCGTGGCCGACTTATGCGATCGAGTTGGGCGCCAGCCGCCCATCCAGGTTGTCAAGCTCATTGCTCGAGACGTACTTCGGGAGCTGCAAAGACTCCATGAAGAAACGGGGGTCGCTCACGGTGGTTAGTTGTCGTCTTCTATACCAGCCGTCGCGCGCGTTGATGCGAGAAGACCTCAACGCTAGCAATATCCTTCTCTCACCCCGTGACATGAGATCTCTGGTGTCCCAACTCTCCGCTGACGCACAGGAATCATTCAACCAATCCAAATCGTCTTTTGATGGTGGCCTCTTGGACTTCAACAGCATGCTTACTTCTACATCGTCGACGGTGTTTAAATTGTATAACATTGAGCTTGGTGTGTGCCTTGTTCTTCCATTCGTCTGCCCCACCTGACCCGCCCAAAGAGGCGCTTGGCGTTTCCGAGTGTTTTGACAGTCGCTCGTTACGCGCGCCAGAGGTTATTCTGGGAGCTCCACATGGAACTAGCGCTGATTTGTGGAGTCTTGGATGTATCGTGAGTCCAATCGTAGTTTGAATGCTCCAGACTAACCTCTTGCGCCAGCTGTACGAGCTCCTTGCCGGAGAGACCTTGTTCGATCCGTATTTTCAGACACATGACCTCGGGCTCTCCTCTGACGAATCACATCTCATCCAAATTATTGAATTGTTAGGTGAATTCCCGACGGATATGTTGAGCGCTGGCGAGTACAGCGAAAGATGGTTTAATAAAGACGGTGAGGCGAATGTTAGTTGTTTTATTGGGTACTAATTCTGAAGATATACACAAGGTAGCCTGCGAATAGAGACGACATTATATCCCGTTTCGCTCGAAACACTCCTCAAATTACAAGTTGAGGAGGACGAGTTCGCAAACACTTACACTTTTTTCAACGAGTTACTCCATCTAAACCCGGAAACACGAGCAAAGCCACACGAGATTATTAACCATGCATGGTTCACAAATTAGATTATACAGTATATATATTTTTACATTGATTGACGGGAGGATCGCATTAGATAAATAGATAGATTACATTCCACGTCCATGATCCTCCCCCCAATCTTCGCACTTTTAAGATCACGTTACGCCTTCCACTTGTTCTCCATTCCGACCTCTGTGGGTTGTAAGGCAACAAACAGTGGATAAGAGACGTAATGTTACCTTCATAGAAGGAATGTCGCCGTTCAAGATCAGAATGTTCATTTACCCCTAATGACGTCCCAGAGATTGCTCGATTTGCGCATCGTATCGTTCTGCTTTTCGACCCTCAGCTCCGATCCATCTGCCACAGGCCCAAGCTCCGACATGTACTTCGGCCGGTCCCAAACAACGGCGGATTCGGGCTGATACGTCAACTTTGCGGTCTGCAAAGCCGGATACGACTGAACGAGCCGAGTGAGGAACATCCGCGATGCGATCACTCGCCAGCTGGCGGTGAGGCGCGGGAGGCCGAACTGGGCTGTCAACTGGACGCTTCTGAGGCCCCGGTGCACCTTTGCGATGTCCAAGAACGAGCTTAGGCTATGGATGTCCACAGCCGCGCCCGATATGGCCAAGTACTTGAGGGATGGGAACAGGGTATGGATCGTTTTGAGAAGCGGCGCGTCGAGGTGGTGGACTTTGCACGTGAGGGACTCGAGGTCAGCGCCCAAGCTTAGTAGAGTCCCAGAAAGTTCGTCCGGTTGGCACGATAATGTGATTTCAACGTGGGCAATGTCACGGTCCTTCGTGAAGAGCGGCGCGTACATCCGGGGGCCTCGGTAAGAACGCAGTTCAGGAAGAATCTCGGGCGGTATAAAGTCCAAGTCCAATTGCGGGAGGTGGTTGTTGCCCAGCGCCATATGTAATGAAAGTTCTTTGACGGTAGAACAGGAGCCCAGGGCGGGTATGAGCATAGACGACGCGAGGCAGCTCACGGGAATATCCAATGTCGTAAGTGAACCAAGGGGCCGGACGGCGGTGATGGCGAAAAGGATGTCATGAGCCGGCCCAGCGAAGATCCGTCGTAATTTTGGAGATTGCAAGAAAACGGCGAGGAAGTGTGAGTTACGGTAGAAGTCGAGGGAGGTGTATGGGTAGTCGAAGGTCAGTGTTTCCAGTGGTACTGAGGAAAGGTCGGGGTACGTCTTCGCGTTACAGGCAGTGTAGCAAGACTGTAGTTCCAGTTCCCGGAGTTGGTGTAAATGTTGAAGGGTTAACAAGCGACTGGTGTTGAAGATAACCTCGTGGCAGACTAGTCTCTTTAGATTACACAGCGATGGAAGCATTGCAAAAACGTGATCAATGGCTTCTTCGATGGATTGAGCCAAGGGTCCTGGGGCACGTGCCTGAGAATTGTCGGATGGAGATGAGGAGGTTGGGATAATGTGAAGCTCTTCGACGGCATTGGCGATGTGTGGGTATTCCAAAAGACTTAGGCGTATACGAGCATTGGTTGGATGCGCGTCCCAGCGGATGTTATGTGGGAAACTTGTCGACACGTGGAGCCGAACAACGAAGAGCTTGAACAGGAGGGGCTGAGCAATCCAGCGGAATATTTTGCAGGTCCTGGTGAGTGCCTTAATTGATGGCGTCGTTAAGTGCTCTAAGACTTCCAGCCATAACTCTAGTGGTAGCCGTGTGTCGTACGAGGGGCAAACGCATGGTGGTGGCGGTTTTATGCTGGTGGTGCTTGATGAAGAGTTTAGTTGGAGCATGGTTATCGTCATCGTAATGTTTTTAGTTATAACTAGAGCTGTTTCGTAAGGTCCGGTAGGATGTCAAGTCGCGACGCATAACTCACAGGAGAATGTAACGTTGTGATCGAGCCCACTTTTGGAGGTTTTTTTGGTTTCCTGAGGAGATTTTGGTTTTGTCGTGCTTTTAACGTTTGAGAATACATTTAGTATGGCTCCAGAATGTGTAAACGGGGGCTTACCTGTCGTGAATAGGTAGAATGAGGAGACATCGTAGTTCCGTCCCATATATGTGGATCTAAGCCGTGTTTGTACTTGTATTTCGAAAGCATGATGCAATTTGACGACAGGTCACAAGAGTTTTCGCCACTTTTCTCTTCATGCGCTATATGAAAAGGTCCGACATCTCGAACTAGTCCCATGTTCAGAGGCAAAATCCACCCTACAAAAATAAACCTGCCAAGTTGGTGCAGGAATCCATGTAAAAGTGTGACCCCTGCCGGTTAGACTTCAGGGTCTCATCATTCGCCAAGAATCCAACCCGGCCGGGACTCGGAACTTGCACAACACGTTGGCTGTCGTTGGTTTTTTTACATCCTTGTTCTCATCACGCCGGCCAACACGATTCCCCCAAGGAATACTCGAGCGGTAGCTCAGGATTCAAGAATTCGCCCGCTCTCATTTGCTCAGTATCGGTACACGGAAGTATCTCGTGGGAGACACAGCAACAATAACTCTCGTTTAACTTCAATATATGAAAACGCACCGTGATTCAAGCTTCGGCAAGCTTTGCTCATAAACGGCTACGACCTCAACATGCATCCCTGCTCTAGTCAAACAATCAGGAACATTTATCCTCAACCTCGAGGCTTCTCCATGGGTTTATGGATCCCGGCCCTCAAAATACGTTCTTTTTTACCCCAACGCAAACTTCAGACGCGTTTCACCACACCCAATATCGACAGCTGACCCACTCGCGTCGCCCTTGCCCCTGTATATTGGACGCGAATGTACCACTGGGTTCAAAAATGTAACAGCGAAGCATCCTACGAACCTGACAATAGTAGTCATGTCAAGTCCAAATTTACGCTTCATGCCGTTCAGAGCCCTAAAGGTGTGTCTTCCCTCCCCCGTATGTATGATCTCCGGAAGCCTGCACGAAAGCAGGTGCCGCGGCGACACTTTGCCGACTCGGGATGTCTAAAAACACCACTCAGTGTCTAAAATACACCAGCTTACTCACGTATGTATTTTGATGGACTTCAGTCTCGCGACCCTCCCCAAGATATTTCACAACGCGCTTAGCACCAGTGGTGGCAGTCTCAACGCCCTTGGCAATCCCTTTCATAACAAGAGGACGAGAACGAGGCTTACCCTCCCTTCATCCATCTGCTCGCCGTATAAGCGTGCCCGCGATATGCCGATGCATCGGATTTGATGATCCGAACGCTTATGTGACGATCCCGTGCTTACACGTCACACCATCGCAGACCTGCATTCGATCAACCATAAGGTAAGGATCTTTCTATGCCCCTTTATTGGGATCCTCCTAATTGGCCAGACGTTTAGCTTGGGATCGCACGATCATGATCAATAACCCTCGCAACTTCTGAGCACGGAGCTTACTGACAACATCTATACGTCTTGGTCCAATTTTTCCACAAAAGTTTAGCTTGCGTCGACGAATCGGGTGAAATCAGTGTTGCTCCGCTGTCACGCAGGGGTGCCACTCCATCCCATGAGAGCGGGGGACGCTTGATGTCATGGCATTTGCCATAATATCGGCATCGACCATCGCGTCCTGGAGATGGGCGGGTATTTCCCACTCCAGACCCTTCTTTCCGCGCAATATGGCAATGGCCCTCGTCATTATTACCCTATTCTTGCGTATTCAGTTCTAGATGGTCTTCGGTGTGGGGACGATGCCGTACCCAATCCAAAAGAAATCAAGCGTCCGCTACCAGTGTGGTACATTGCTCAAGTTACAACACTGCGTCGCTCTATTGAACGAACAGTCTCTGCTCCCTTTCTCGACGGCTCATATGACTGGCTTGGCGAAACCTACTTACTTGATTGTCGAGGGTTCGTCAACATACATGCGATGACGTAGGCAGCGTCCAAGTTCAACAAGGTTCAACCATCTCCCCGAAGAACTCGCTCGGATCTTGATGAGAAAATGGTATGTTCATTCGTGATCACCATCAATTTGTGTTTAACACTCAAACACAACGCAAGATTGATCCAACATCACAGATTACATTTTTCCGGGGGTCTACTACGCATCCACGTGACTCATGTCGCGTTGCAACGCGATCACGCAGGCTGAACGTCGCGCGGAATAGGGACGCGTTTTCGAAATGTCTACCTTCAACACGCTTACGCTCGACGAACGAGAATTCTTGACTTTTTCATTTTCAACTGCAAGCTGCGAAGGAAGGGAGTCGAATTCTCAGCTCACCAAGTTATTCAATCAAGAACTCGAAGTTTTGCCTTTTTGATGTATATATTGATATGTTTACGCGAAGATTCTGTGGGTGACATTTTGAATGACCTCACATCGTCATCACTGCAGACCGCATAGCTGATCTACATCGTAGGCTCTCACACGTGGATACGCTCGGGAAGTTCCTCACGTGGGGCGAGAACGGCTACAAGCCGCTGGGAAGCTTCGGCAGTGGGAAATCGACCTCCATGTGTTCGGTCTACGGGAAAACCAAAAAGAAAAGAGTCAGCCCATGATCCCCGAGAATGAAGAGCCAAGGCACGAGTCCCCACGCACGTAATGTCTAAAATGGACCGTCTTGCCCACTCGTGTGATCTCGTCGATCTCACCCTGCTCGAGCAAGTCGGGAAGTTTTGCTACTTCGGCGAGACCCCTTATACGTTCTGCATTCCCACTCGCACTGACGGCTACGGCTCCTTGGGCGCGGGTCCAGAGCAAAAGGACTGTAGCAGTGTCGACGTCCTTTCCTGTTGATTTCGTGAGCCGAGATGCGATGCGTTCTAGGATCGGTTTGAGCGGTCCGCCGGTCTCATGACGAAGAATGGGGGTCAACGGCCCGAATGCTTCAGTGACGATTCCATGTTTTGCCTGCAGTGCCAGTACAGGCTCGAGGTGGCTAAGGACGTATGGGTGGAATTCTATCTGTTTGTCGTTAAAAGGTCAGTACTGTATTACCTTCAGTATGTTATGCAGAGGGGCTTACTTGGTTAACGACAGGTTTGAACCTCGCACCGTCAAGAATCGCCTCGAAATCTTGCACTCGGAAGTTGCTGACACCGATGCTCTTCAATTTTCCCTCTACCTTGAGATCCTCGAGGATGTTCCACATGGCCTTCAATTCCCCGGGAGCGGCGATGAGTGGATTGTGGATGAGGAAAAGATCGGGGATGAAGCCTAGCTTCTTGATGGTTTCATCAACTGCACCGCGGATGGAATCAAGTGAGATAGGTTTGTCGTCGTGAGAGCCGACTGAGTATGGAACGCTTTTTAGGAAGATCGGAACAAAGAAATAATCGAAGGAGGACGTACGTTTTGAGGTGACGAAAATCTTATCCTTGCCGACAGACGACGCAGCGACGACCTGGCCCGTAGCCTCCTCTGTGTTGTAGATCTGCGCCGTATCGATGTGGTTGATTCCAGCATCGAGAGCGTGCGTCCCGCTATTAACCGGGTCCTTGCGTGCTTGTCCTGAACCGCACCCCCAGGCGAGCCAGGGGATTGTGGTGCCGTCGAGCAACTTGAAGGAAGCGACGGTTTGGGACATGGTGGTTGGGGAGGATGGTATGTAGATCGATGGCGAGGTGATCAATCGATGCGATTCCGATCCTGTCCAATCAACCCACAAAATCGGTACCGAGCGCCTACCGATACCGAGTCAGTCAGCAGAGAGGTTTTTTCTATGATCGTAAATTTCTTGTATCACGTGGGGATGATGTTCTCTTCGCGTGGCTGGCTCGGAGCGCTGTCAGTCGGGAACGAAGCTCGAATTCCTCCCAAGTCAAGGTTCTTGGCTTTATGGAAAGGCTTAGAAGTGGGCCGCTGGAATGCGGATTAACTCTAAGCCCAACGATCGTTGGAGGTATTCTTTGACATTCCTTGGCACGAGATGGATTTGGCCGATGCTCAGCTTTAAAGTACTTCACCGTTCATCGCACCTTCTCTCTGATCATCGGAGGAGATGCAAGATGGACATTGGACCGCAACTTTAGCTGGACATCATGTTTAATTTTCATCCTATCCATCAAGAACCTTGTAATAATATGACCGTGCGTGCTCGTCCAATCCTCCATCCCAATTTACGGAAACCGCTACAACGCCTTGTAATATCGTCGGGGGACTGCGACTATAAATCCTGTCGCCGCTCCGAGATATCACTTTTAATCACTTCGAACAACTCTTTACGATCTTACATATGTATTTCTTACCTTAACACATCGTCAACTCTCCAAGTATTTGGGGACATCGTCCAGTATCGGTTCCTTCACGGTGGTTACTACATTGATGGCATTACCTCTCAGTTGTGTGAGGTGGTGATGACCTTCCCGTTTGATTCCACATTCGCGTTAGACGTTCTCCGGCGCAGCTTGTATTTTTTCTTTTTTCTCCTGTGTTGCGCATGGTCAAGATTCGAGTGATCATCTATGGTCACCATGAAACCCGGGTTCTGAATTCCCCGTTTCATCGTTCATTGATATCATTCTTTGTAACTTTTCTAGTCTGAGCAACTGAGAATAATATAGTGATACAATGGACAAGCACTAGCCTCACGAGATGCGTAGGGGTTGTAAACACTCCTTGTCTGTCCTACTGTGATGTATTTGCCCTGGGGTAATGAGTGTAAGGATATATCGCTGTTGCATATCTCCAGGGGGATATGGCAATTTCCGCATCAACGGGATGTCGGTCAGTATTGGCCGAACTCTGATGTGATCCCTTCACTTCGAATTAAATGCTACGATTAACTGATTAGTTATCTCCGGGTTTTACTAGATATAAAGGACCCCGGCGTTCTATGTTTCACTCGAGAAACTGCCCCAAGTTCTGGAGGTTTATCAACAATAACTAATGCGATTTTCAGTTATGTTCGTTAACACATTACGTCTTTACCAATCTCTCTATTGACAACTGATACTCCGTAGCACCGCGGCTTCTTTGTGCCTTGCCCCGCTTGCCTCTGCGCTGATTCTTCAAGTCCCAACTAATCCTCAGTCTGGCGGTGTAACGGACATTGTTTGGAAGAATGAGCAAGGGGATCCCCCGACATGGACGCTATTTCTCATGGATACCCGGTATGCCTTTGGGCTAAGGGCAATACTAGGGGAGTTTATTGATCCAACGTCCGAACGCCTTACGGATATAACCCTTCCAAACATGGAACCGGGGTCAGTCACGATTAGTTCATATTCATTCGTTCGAAGTAGTTAACTTTTTGTTTCAGGGATTACTATGCCTTGAAGGCGGTGAATTCGACGTAAGACCTCCTTGCCTTTTGGATTTCATGGCAGCTGATCATACCGGTGCAGCTGGGTTGATTTCACGTATGCCTGGAGCCCCAAGTTCACGATTCCAACATGAATGTTTCTTCTAAAGATATCACCAGCATAGATTCAGCATGTATGAATTACTTGTTTGATTGGCATCAGTAGAATTACGAGTATTGCAAGATATATGTACGCGTGCACTATTATTCTCGGAGACCGTCCCAAATATTGTTCAAAATGTTTGTTTACCATGCGCAAGCGCCGAAACGTTCATGTGGTCATAATGCTTTCTATCTCCCAATCTCTCCCTTTCACAGAGTTCTGCACTTGATGCCTTGGGAAAGAAATCAGACCATCGTTTGCCCTATATCAAATACACTCACCTGTCCTTTAGGTGAGGGAACACACCCGAAAGCCTGGATAGGCGTTTATTAGGAGGTTCACAATGCTTGCACTTAATATCCACAGTTGGATCCTGTAGAGTCCGATTTGGGTTGGACATTCTATAAACCGGGACCATCAAGGGAGACAGTCGTAGGTTTGGTAGGAAGAAGAGATCATTGGGTTCCTTAGCATTTTTTATATTGTGCCTGATGTTCGGGTTACTCAACACAACTTACCAATAGTACAAGCCAACTTACATAGTCTCCAAGTGCTCAATGATCGTTTGTCGTGTTGTCCAAGAATCAAGATAGATCGAACAATGATTACAGGTCCAAATTGCGTGATTCCGGCAGAGATCTGTATCTTCTGGCTTGGTGACGTTCACGGCCTCCGTCGCAGTGAGAACGCTCCACGTTGGCTCTGTCGAATGGGAATAGGACATGGTGTGGGCGACCTAAGGGATAATAATAGATGTTGATGATTATCCCTTGGGCAAAAGCAGTAGAACTTACGCCAGAACGCCAAGTATAAGCACACCGGCTGAGCGAGTGGTCAATTAACGATTTGGGCCCACATAAGGAGCAGAAGAAGTGGAGATCTTTCTTATCCATGTCCGCAGATGTTGCAGAGGCGACATCAAGGCCTGCGAGAGAGACGAATTTCCCAGCAGCTGTGGATCCTTTTTCTGAAAACGCAACTTCCGTCGAGACTTCTCTGCTTGAGTAGTTCCATGGACCTGATTTACAGTGGTGAGGAGCGACGCCGTCCCATCCGAACAGAGGATTCCCGTATTCGCGTCCCCATACCGGTTGATTAGCCATGCATTTCGAAGCACACTCGAAGACCGATGTTGCCAAGTCGAGTAAATCAACGGCAGACGCCGCACTGGAGCTCGAAGTCTGCTTTGTATTGACCGATTGGAGGCTATAGTGAGGTCAAAGGAGTGTGATGGATGCCTTATGATAGGACGTACAGGTTTTTCCTCAAATTGGTCTTCCGTTCCTCTAACCACTCTGATATCAAACTAGGTAATATCGACATAGGCTCTTGGAGACTGTCGGCGTTGATAGTAACTGTCTCTTCCGCACCGAGAACCTGGTCAAAAGCTGGAAACTTTGCTACATCTTTCGCTCGTGGTTGGTATACCCACTGTGATGGGACTAGGGTCTTGAGGTAGGATTGGTAGGCTGCATTTAGGAAGACCATCCTACTCTGGATGAGTTCCTTCCGTTGTCGAGCGAGCCGGTCTTCCCTCTTTGTTTGAATAACCGATTCGAGTATCGGCTGGATACGCTTCCAAACTGAAATTGTAGAATGTCAGATCACTATGTTGCGTTTGAAAGAGAATAGGGCCGACTAACTCTTGTCTGTAAGCTCGGTACTTTGATTACATTCCTTCATTGATGAGATTGATTGGATATCCTGATCTAAATACCCTAGCGCCTTGAATTTTTCAATAATTCTGTATATACGATATTAGGACTAGCTATGACGGGCGGTTTTTCAGAGCGGGCGGCTTACGCATTATGTCGTTTGTCCCTCTTGAATTCTGCTTCTGTACTGCGCTGGGAAACCACTGAATCGGCCCAGCCCTCGCATAATGTAGCATGCTAGTGCGTATATATCCATAGGTTTGATGGCCACCGGCAACAAGAGAGCCTGGTCTACGCACTTTGATAATCTCGTCGACCAGATCTATCCTCGCCAATTTGAACTCATTCATTTTCTCCTTTGCCCTGGCGGATCCTGCCTGAAGGTTTTTATGCAAAGTTGCCCATTCTCGTGCAACGTATTCTACATCGGCTTTCCAGTAGAACCTGCTTCCTGACGCGTGGCCATGTGCCCAACCCCCAACTGAGAAGGCACAATCAGAAACGAGTCTTCAGTGTCGCAAAAAAACATCACCATTCGTATACGGGGTAAAGTTGAGGATAACAGAGTCCAATGTAGCGTATTCCCTAGCGAATTTCGAAGTGATAACAAGACTACCACGAATTCAAGCGGTCAGGCATGCTTGACATACGAAGGGTCGAAATACAAACGGACTTGTTTTTCTTGCACTTTGTACAGACGCGGCGGCGGAGATAAAAGTCAACTCTGTATACGCTTTTGGCCCCACAGTTCTGAAAAGCGAATGGTTAGCGACATAACACGCGAAAACGTTTGTAACGCGGCTCTTACTTGACAGTTTGACCCGGATAGCAAAACGGCCCATTTGGGCTCAGAGAAATCGGAAGGACAGTTCGGAAACCCCACGATGTCTCGTGCGGTTTTCCAGACTGTTATCGCGTTGCGTGTCATCAGCGTTTCTCGAAGCGATTTGCTTGTTCGGGTAAGATTCACGAGGTCTTTGGGCGAAAGCAGGCCCAGGATCTGAGCGACGGCGACGTTAGGGATGAAAGAGAAGGCGGGGGCATGGGTGCATACCTCAAATAAGATATCCAAGGGCATGTCGAGAAGAAGTCCCAGTGATTTCTTCCCTCGTGTGACCTTCTGAGGTGGCTTTCTCGAGCCTGGGCCGGATGCTTGCTTCGCACGTTTCGCTAGAGCTTTTCCGGTAGTTGTTCCTATTTAATGTGTTATCTGCCTTCTTTTTGAAATGAGAGAGATTGAAGTAATACTGACGAGAGGCTTTCCCTTCCCAGTCACTAACCTCCTCCTCGGATTCAGACGAAAGGTCCGATTCGAAATCATCGTCCATTTGTTCGTCTTGTTCTGCTTGTGCGTGGGGGTTAGTCGGCTTGGGTATCCTGGCAGACTGTCGTCGAGGAGTCGACATTCTCAACGTGCGGGTGGGCCTTGTGGAATGGTGGCAAAAGTGTACAAATTAAGCGTGCACCGCCTCAGGCGAC
Organism: Collybia mongolica; assembly: GCA_013420905.1. Classification (NCBI taxonomy): domain Eukaryota; kingdom Fungi; phylum Basidiomycota; class Agaricomycetes; order Agaricales; family Clitocybaceae; genus Collybia; species Collybia mongolica. Next base: position 4,661,199 of record JAAXNY010000004.1, read on the forward strand.
TTTGCTTTTTCAGGTTTTAATTTACACAAATCATAGCCTGCCCCTGAGCGGCGTTGCTAAAGTCCGATTTAACACTCCGTCATGGCACCTATAGTTTTTTTTGATAACAGCTGCTTGTGATGCACACGTTGAACGTTGAATGCTTGATATTTTACTACTTGGTATGTCGTGGGCGCTGTTACTATCATGGCGCAAGCTCAACGGCTAACCTCTGGACTACTATGAAGTGGCAGTCGTCGTCGACACACCCAGGAGTCGTGGATGGGTGGTAAGAGTAGGAGAGTTGAGTGTTCTGTTCTCTGACGCTATGGCACTACTCAGACGGGATTTCGCTTACAGCCATATACCACAATCGTTTAGGGCGGTCAGTCTTGTTTATAGTGCTCGTGATATCATTGATGAGTTAGTCGTCTTCTAGGCTACCCAGTTCGAGTCATCCATCGTCCACCATCAACGGGGCAGTCATAGATTCGGGGTCGCCCAGATCTATGCGGGGTGGAAATCTGATTTCCATAGTGGATGAACTTGCCACTTTTATGGGTGTGAAAGAACGACCAGTGTACGCCGGTGGCAATAAGCTATAACGTCTAAACCATGTTTGCATACTGTGGAGATCCTAGGCCTATATCGACGGTGAATGGTTTATAAAAACAACCAAAAAAGGCTCATCGTCAAGGCTACCACCCTTTTCCGCCTCGTTTTTATCGCGTTTTCTGCAGGGATAAAGGTTGTTGCCACTGTGTGATACATAATCGCATGTAGGTAAGAGGCAAGCCAAAAACATTCGCTTGAATGAAAAATTGGAACTCGGAAATCCCGGCCCATGGATCGGGGGTCATTGCTTCCATCAAAACATGGCCAAACAACGCGTCTCTCTCTTCCCCACCAAACTCCCCAAAATTTAGCTGTTTTCACCGCGTCATCGACCCGATTCACAGCCGACTTCGTGTCATCTTAATACGTCACTCCATTCCTTCCAGAAACGTTATATAAGACCAGAGATGAGCGAACCGAAGAGAGCGCCCCCCCTTTTCTCGCCTACCACAACTCCACAATGCCCAGCAACGGTTCCAACACTCAATTCAAGGGATATGCGTGAGCGGCAATTTTCCAAGAAGTAGAGATCTCATCACGATCACACAATCACCAGGGTCCACGACACCAAGAATTGGACCAGCTTTAAGCTCATCGACTTTGAACCTAAACCGTTCGAAGACTATGATATAGACATCAAGATCGAGTATTGTGGTGTCTGTGGGTCCGATGTAAGTACCCGCACTTTTCCACCGCATATCTTGCCATTTATGTCGCATAGGTCCATACTATCACAGGTGGATGGGGAAAACCCGCATTAGTGCGCATATAGCTAGTCCTCTACGCGATAATGAACAAATGCTAAACGCAGGTATACGTAGCCTATCATACCGGGCCACGAGATTGTTGGCAAGGCTGTACGCGTCGGACCTAAAGTATCCTCGATCAAAGTCGGGGACCGCGTTGGAGTTGGGTGCGTCGGCTACGTCCAGAGTTAAAACGGTTATATCTCTAATCCGATCCCCAGTGCTCAAATCTGTTCTTGCATGAAATGCGAATGTTGTAAACATGATAACGAACAATAGTAAGCTTTTTTCTTTGATCGTTTCCTCCTATCGGAGAGCTCATCGTCGCCTGTCTAGCTGTCTCAAAGCCGTCAATACCTACAACTCGCATTATCCCAACTCCGAAAAAACTCTTAGCCAAGGTGGCTATTCTACTGCTATCCGTGCACATGAGCGTTTCGTGTTTCCCATCCCACCTGCCTTGCCGCTGGAAGAAGCTGCGCCGATGTTATGCGCAGGGCTAACGGTGTACTCACCGTTGGTACGTAACGGAGCTGGGTAAGTCTATGATATATTTTTTTCCTCTGTTCGCTAATAAAAGGTGTTTAGAAAAGGGAAGAAAGTCGGTATCGTAGGCGTTGGAGGTTTAGGGTATGCCTTTGACAAAGCCACCACGCCCCGAAGCTCGAATGATTGACGGGAGTCGTTGTAGCCACTTTGCTATTCAATTCGCCAAAGCGCTCGAATGTGAGCGTGTTGTCGCATTCTCGCATTCTTCTCATAAACAGGTGCGCCAAAATCTAACTTCTAAAATTTCATACTTAACGATAATATTCTGTGCACAGGACGATGCTATGGAGCTTGGTGCAACAGACGTTGTAATGACTAGCAAGGGAGGATTCGAGGAACCGCTCACTGGTCAGCTGGACCTCATCATTGTTTGTTGTTCTCTCTTGTCAATATTTTTCTAAAATGATGTGCGCGAACAGTGTACCGCGGACGTCTCGGATGGTATTCCACTCAAAGAGATCATGTCTACATTGAATGTCCATGGGCGGCTCATCATGGTTGCTATACCCGATGAAGACCTTCCTTCATTGATGTCTAGTGGTACGTAAACAGTAACACATAAATGTACTTGTTATACCTAAGTCTCCTTACTCCAACATTTTCGTAGACCTCTCAAAAAATGGATCACTCCTCGGGGGTAGTAAAATGTAAGATTTTGCATTTCCGTGATCTTCCTCAATTGATATCTGGTTTTGGTATCTAGCGGTAGCAAAAAGGAAGCTCTCGCAATGCTTGATCTTGCTGTCAAGAAGGGCGTGAAACCTTGGATCGAGATGTTATCCAGTTGCGTACCGATATGTTTCTGCTTCTGTCGCTAACTCCTCGCCGTAGTGAAGGACTGTGGAACGGCAGTTAAAGCTGTGAAGGAAGGGAATGTACACTATCGCCACGTTCTAAAGTGAGGTTATGTCGTTGGCGGTATATCGGCCACTGATTATTTAAACCCTTACGCCTTAGGATGGACATCGAATGATTCGGCCTTCAATTGATTAGAGTGGTCGCCAGTCCTTGTTTTGTGCTTTGTGAGTGGATTGCATTCACATTGAACGGAGTTGTCAACTGCTACGACGACGTTTCACTACGACGGAGATGACACTCCTGTGATCCAAATTCCAACTCATTACTATACACAGCCCGAAACGCAAGGGATACTCTAAATGGAGCGTTCCACGAACGTCCAATTCAATCCATTTTAATTCAAAATCAGTACAATACAAAGGAGTTGTGAATACACTCTGGTGGGGTTGATGCAGAAAAGTAACTCATTTCACGTCTTTCGGTCCTTTGTAGATTACGGGCGTTGCAATAGATGCCAAACCAATACAGATTTCAGAATCAAATCAAACTATGCAAATTTTGAAACACGACTGCGACCCTGTTTATTCCTTTTTTGTCAAAAATTCCACCTTGCGATATGTCCGCCACCTGTTAAATGTTGGGCATGTTCTATAACTCTCAAACTGGTTGTTTGGGGCCATAAGTCTACAACTCAAAATCACACGCAACTGGAGCCACTCAAACAAGCACGACTAAACAAATGCGCCATTCTGTCAGCTGCCAGGGCATTGTTCGGATGCCTGCTTTCGTGATGCGTGTACAAGCCGGCCATATAATGTGAAGGCCGATCCCTCCCGTTGTGAGGTTCGGACATCTTGCCAAACCGGCGGCATGTTTGACTGTACCTTTGTGTCGGTATCCTATACATAACATCTCCGAACACGCCTTTCATTGGCTCGATTCACAAGGGCCATGACGTTCCACCCCAGACGGTCACACCCTATCTAGGGAGGCAAACCCTTGAGAGGCGGAAAGATGAGGTTTGTATGGGTCATTCAGGTTCAAACTCAGCTGTCCCGGTCCTGCTATCGAGGTATGGCTGTTAGGGGTGGATCCGTTACCGGCCTAAATCCATTTCTATAGGGAAAAAAGCTATATAAGACGCCAGACAGAAGAGGTAATGCAAATTCCCAATTTCTTTACTCACTACAATCCTACAATGCCTTCCGCTGTTTCAAGCACGCAATTCAGAGGATATGCGTGAGCAATCCTTACCTTTCTCCAGTTTACTTTTATTTACGACCCCCTGGCTGCCAGCATCCATGACACTAAGAATTGGACTAACTTTAAGCTCATCGACTTTGAGCCAAAGCCATTCGAGGACTATGACATTGACATCAAAATTGAATACTGTGGTGTCTGTGGCTCCGATGTACGTGATTGCTCTCCTCTATATCGTTGTTTCTTACTCAAGTGGCGCAGGTTCACACTATCACGGGCGGATGGGGGAAGCCCGCATTGGTACGCATTTAATTCACCTTCCGTGCGATAATGATAACTGCTAAATACGATTATATGCAGCCTATTGTACCCGGCCATGAAATTGTCGGAAAGGCTGTACGCGTCGGGCCCAAGGTATCTTCGATCAAAATCGGCGATCGAGTAGGCGTTGGGTGCGTCGGTCACATCCAAAGTTAAAACGGTTATAATTTTAAACCGCTTCTCCTTCTCAGCGCGCAGATATGCTCTTGTATGAAATGCGTCCATTGTAAGAATGACGATGAACAGTAGTAAGTCGGGATCTCGACATTTACATCCCAATATAGTATTCTAAATTCGTCGTTGCCTGTCTAGTTGTCCCAAGCGTATCTATACATACAACTCGAGGTATCCGAATGCCGAGAGGACCCTCAGCCAAGGTGGCTACTCCACCGCTGTCCGTGCCCATGAACGATTCGTGTTTCCAATCCCGTGTGAGATGCCCTTGGAAGAAGCTGCCCCGATGTTATGTGCAGGGCTGACGGTATACTCGCCCTTGGTACGCAATGGCGCTGGGTACGTCGGTGGAGTTGTTCACTTCGCCTATCCACTGACCAAAAATAAATTCAGGAAAGAGAAGAAGGTCGGCATCGTAGGCGTTGGCGGCCTGGGGTAAGTGTCGACCGCATCAACCATTGAATTGATTGATCCGAATTGTCGTTGATCTATAGCCACTTTGCTATTCAATTTGCCAAAGCGCTTGAATGCGAGCGTGTAGTTGTGTTTTCGCATTCTCCCAACAAGCGGGTACGTCATGGTCTGAATGATGCCGCGTGTGGCGTTCGCTTGTACACGTATTGAATGATGCCATCTTATCCAATCCATAGGACGATGCCATGGCCCTGGGCGCGACAGATGTCGTATTCACATGCAAGAGTGGGTTCGAAGAACCCCTCATTGGTCAGCTGGACCTTATCGTCGTTCGTTATTTTTACTTCATCGTGGCATTTTATTTTCTTAAAGTGGGGTATATCGTTAGTGCACCGCGAACGTCTCGGACGGTGACCTGCTGAGGGGCCTCATGTCTACTTTGAAGATCCATGGGCGGCTTATCATGGTCGCAATGCCCGATGAGAGCCTTCCTTCCTTAATGTCAACTGGTACGTATACGTAACCGCTCAGAATTTATACAGTCATCCAACTTTCTTCGCGTTCTGCACTCGGGTTCCTTATGCTTACATTGGTATTTTTTTTTGGCAGACCTTGCGATGAACGGAGCACTCCTCGGAGGTAGCTTAATGTAAGGGACCGCGTTTCGGCCCGTCTTATTCATGTTAACAAATCTGTGCTCATTGAATTTAGTGGAAGCAAGAAGGAAGTACTTGCGATGCTTGATCTCGCAGTTAAGAAGGGCGTGAAACCCTGGATTGACGTGGTCCCCAGTTGCGTACCATCCCACATTCTTTTTTTAATATATAAACTTTCTTGTTTGTGTTGCTGACCCACTTTGCTGTAGTGAAAGAGTGTGGGAAGGCGGTCAGAGCCGTCAAGGATGGGAAAGTTCGCTATCGTCGCGTTTTAAAGTGAGCATACGCTTCTCCTGGTAGTGGGATCTTGACCGCTGACTAACTATTCACATGGTAGGATGGATATCGAATGATTGTGTTTATTAGAGTATTGGCCTATAGACTTTAATCATGTTGTTATCAGTATGTTACGAGTGTGTGATTAGAGTAGTTCTGCACCTCAATTATTTATTTTGTCTAAATACTAAGCGGGTTTTGAGGAAATCTTAGCCCCATAGGTTTGCAAACAAGTCGGAAAAGCCCACTCCAACGGCGAGCAACCAAAAAACACTGGCTGAGTGTTATAGTAGTTTCCAAATGGAATGGCATTTGCGTGAAAGATATTCGACGTCATGATTTCACAAAATATCATAAATCCCTTTTTGGGACGCCCATAAACACGCGCGACCTCGCAAGAGTATTTACCAATGGCAGGCAAGTATTGATGAATATGGTTACCCAACCAGACACCTAACAGCACCCCAAAAAGGAAATTTCACGCAAGTGCCATTCCATTCGAAACCTGCTGTAACGGTACATCCTCGCTTTTTTAAACTACTCTATTGAGGTTCATATTAATGAGTGAAATTTGCGAAGCATCGAGTGTTTTACATAAAGAGCGTGGAAGGGAACGTCCGCCGGACAAGGAAATGAGTTGACATGACATAAAACATGGCAAAACAATGGAGGTGTTTTGCAACTTGACGAAATGTAGTTTTTTATTTCGAGTCCGACCTTGTGGGGGATTCGAGCGAGTGGATCGGCGAATGTGGGTATTTGAATTCAGGACATTTTTGATCACAAACTTATATGTTTGTAAAAGAGGTCAAATGACTAGAGCAATTCTGCAACTCCCGAAAACCTAGAATGTTTTTGGCATCAGTGTATGGCGCATATACTGTCCAATAATTACAATCAGCAGTTTGTTACACAGCCTTGACTTTTCCAACAAAAATAACATGAGTTACCTATGGTTATCATACTAATTTCACCCCCTCCTGTGCACATTATTAATCTACACAAGTTGTAAGGTAAAGCAGTGCTTTTTTCACAAGTGGAAAACATGAAATTGTTTTACTTGCTAGTCTAGTAATCAACTTGCACAGCATAGAAGAAATACACACCTAGCTTCAACCTCATACAAGAATCACATTACTTCCACTTTTGCAAACTGACGTAACCTGATCTTTAGTAGATATGAGACACATATTATATGGTTGCACACCTTCCCTTCATTGTTTACCTTGGTTGTGTTTCTTTTATTAATATTAGTCTTGAATCAAGGTGGGTGGTGGATGGATGAAGTTGGCTATCTGTTGAGTAAGCCTGACCCACTAACTGGTACTAAATAAATATAGGATATCCCATAATATACACCTAATATGTTTGAAATATGACAATATACCTCTCATGGTCTTGCCATCTCCGTTGACTTGGGTGTTTCATATCAGGTCAACCTGTGCAAAAATGCAGACTGGTGCAATCTTTAAACCTGCATAAATTCCAGTTGTGTGAATCAACTTTTGGAAGTTGTGTAAAATAATCAAGCAGTTTACACAGGTGTGTATCTGTGGCAACTCAAGCTGTGTACTTTTGAACAGAAAACCACCCTGTTTAATCTTTGTTTCATATGTATTTTAATTCAAGGTGATGGATTTTTTGTGAAATCGGGGTAGTTGTGCGAGAACAATTATTGGACACTATATGCGCCATATCAGCCGAATGGCAAAAACGAATCCAATGTTTTGATTAGTTTTTTTGTTGGTTTTCTAGTTTCTGGAGATTTGGCAACCCGGAAATCTGGAAATCTGCAATAACTTCATAATGAACTATGGCTGGTGGTTGGTCTTATTGGGGGGTTTCCATAAGTTTCGAGGTGTCCGAATTTCTGCGTTTCTGCTAGATTTTGCTCAGGATGAGAAACCAGCAGAAACTAAAATGCTCGACCGCTGATGCGTCGAGCCTTGATTAATCTTTCCTTTTGGAGTTGTGGTTTCACACGCGCTGGCAGCATATTGGTAGAGCCTGTGAGTCAAGGTTTCCTTGAACCGGACCGAGGTTTTAGACAAAATATACAACATTTTGAGATGCGGAGTTGTTCTAATAGAGTATATTCGACCGGAGTTGCCATATTGCCATACCATGGCCCAATATCCAAATGCAGCCCGAAATAAAGCATACTCAGTTCTAAAATGCAATATTCAATACTTCTGATTCTTTGTCTAAAAACTAAGCGAGTTTGAGGAGAATCATACCTTCACAATGCGCGCGGAGCCACGACACCCCCAAGGAAAACTAGCCAAGCCCCAACGAGTACGTCCTAGTTTCTTTTTAAGTCACAGAACCACGGTGATGCGACGAAATATTCAAATGAGTGCTCCATGAAAGCCCAATTTAGTCCATCTCAATTCAAAATCATAGAGCGCCTGGGGGTTCCGAATGAAGTATAATGTCCAAAGTATAGTAGAGGTGATCAAGATTTACTGTCGCCAGGTACATGAATGGTGTAGGTCACGTAACCCCAAAAGATGGTGAACGAACCTACTACAAAAGTACATTCTAGAACACTGCTGCAAGGTCGACCATATGATATTGCTTCTGAAGCGCTTGAGCGCACTTTGTGAATCAGCATTGGAGTATGATTCATCATTCAGTATATCGTTTGGTCATCAAAGCTCTCACGTAGTTACTCACTCGTAGCGTAGACCATATCGGCATATGAAAGGAGGAGGTTTCGTTACTCCGGATGATCATACGTGAGCACCCGAAGTGGACATACAACGTACAGGAGTGGGAATTGCGATTGATCGTGTGGATTTTGCTGATACACAGTTGAGCCCAAATGAGAGAGATTGGAAATTATCAGAGCTGAAAAGAAGCGGTGAGGTGACCAGAGTTACCGAATGGATACCGATAAGATGCCGGAGACGAACAAGAACTTATTCTCCTTCGGGGTGGGATGTCATTAGCCGAAGTTTTTGAAAAGGAGATTGGGGATACTCACGTCAAATTTATAGCTCCTTGTGAGACGGAGCGGGTTATTGGTTGACGGAAAGACTTGTCACGTAACGAGCGGGCCGGGCGGTCCCAGTGCCTTTATTCACATATACGTCGGAACCAGAAACGTGGGGGAGGACGACAACGAATTTATACCTCTATGATCCTAACGCGTAGCGTTCGCTACGCGTTTTCTGTAAGGCGCGTAGTAAATGGTAGGTCTATGTTGTCAATGTTGCCCCCCGCATTTTCGAATGTAACCGTGGGGTGAGCGTTGTCGGCAACGATGCCTATATGATCTTTAGAAGGGCTCTTCACAAAACGAAATAATTCTCACCCAAGTTACTACCCGCTACGAGGATATCATTGACGCTCAGTATTCTGGTGTGTAGACCTATTGCGCTATAGGTCACAAGGCGTAGGTCTCGATTGCAGCGGGTTTGTATACCTGTCGACCGAGCATGGCATGAACTGCATGAGTAATTCTTGACATGTTCCAATACACCTGAGTTGGATTTACATCCTACGGGTCGTAAGTAGAAGGTTTACCTTATCATAATCGATTCCACCCTACCACGGTCGTCAAACGTTCTCCAGATTTAAAGGGAGAATAGGAGGGTCAAGGACTTGTGCATCAGACGCATCAAAAGCGAGAGGTCTGAAGAATGTTGTGTATTTTTGGAAATCGATAGGGCTTAGAGCAAAGTTTACTGCATATGGACCTGGGCCGCCTTTTCGGGCAGTCAAGCCACTTGGCGGGTCGTAGTTCGAGTGTCTGGTTTCAGCTTGGTATGTCATAATCGGGTCTTACGAATTGGCCTTGCAATACCTGCAGAACTCTAGGGGAACCACAGGCGTCGTTTAATGGTGATGTGTCCAGGTAAAATGACTTCAGCATAGTGTATTTAGTAGTAGATATAGGGATGAAAATTACCGGAACTTCAACGCAGATGATGTCAGGATGCATCAACGTTTTTCCCATCCGCTCTATCACACTAACTTCGAAAATTACTTGCCTACTGTCCATGTGCGCAATGAGCGACGATCTTCTCCGCTAAGGACTATTTTCTCGATTGTCTTCACCCTGTTCTCTCCAATTACTAAAACTTTATAAATCGGCCGCATTCTTGAAGAGAGGCTCAATATTCCGCCAGGTAGAAGGTTCCTCATATCCCTTTCGTCGAGAATCCCCAGTGATAATTCAACGAGCGTTCTGGATAGGTACATGGTGGTGATCGAAAGATTAACATTGATGATCATGCGGACGTTTGAGGGGAGGATAGATTGGAAGCAGTCCAAGTAGAACTCTGTTCCTCCACTGGCAGGAGTTTTTAGTCCGGCGTCCACGAAAAAGCCTTTTGAACTTGAACAAATTGCTGTTTGAGGGAGAATTTTAACTCTACGCTCAAGTTTTCACGCGTAAGGTACCGAGCCGGTGCAGTCAATCTCACGATTATTGTTGATTGATGATTTCCGCCTCCAGCGCTGTTTCTGAAAATCAACGAATGAAGAATGTATTAGGGGCGTGCCAGAGGCGGTCAGAAAGGATACCCAAAAGTTGGAGGTATACCTAAAGTATATCGGCTTCTCGAACTTTGGTAATAGTAACCTCGTAAGTTTTAGTCAGAGCTTGAGCCGTTGAGCGGCCTGCTGCTATCGGAGGATGGAAGCAGAACTTCAAAGTATCAGAACCACACAATCCCATACAGAGATGCAGGACTATACGTACCTTTTCAGATCCCAGTGGACATAGAGGTAGCTCGTATAAGGCGTAGATGTTGATTTTCTGTCAAACACAACAGAACGCGGAAATATTTTGTGTGTAGAATTAGTCTGTAGATGTGTGACCAGAGTCATTGCGAGGCCATGGGGGTAGCCCCCAGTAGATAATGCTGTTGGGGTCATAGAGTATCGTTAGGATTAAATGGTTTGCGAGGTGGTTATGCCCACTACTCGAAGTCTCTTTGAGGATAAGGGAAATCTTGGCCATGGTAATGCGAAACGATGTTAGATAGAAAAGTAATAGCAAGGCATTTGATGAAAGCGGCCTCTCAGAGGTTCCAAAATCGGGACGCTTCACGGTAATAACTTGGTCCAGTATGATGAATTTCTACGACGAAAATGCATCGAGGTACAGTATTACGCGAGCTTACCGGCTGCGCTGATGTTACCAACAGTATTTGGGTCGACCTTGCTTCCCATCCGATAGTTTTTACAGTTGCCGGTACGTTGCTTCGTCTGATACACGGTTCGGCCTCACACGAAACCAAGTTCGGATACTTAAGCGGAGGCTACGTGGTATATCTTCGGAGCTTGAAGTTCACCCGGCATCATCCGAGTATTTTCACATTATGATTCTGAGAATACCACTCGCTGCCCCGAGTCTTCCTTACAGCCTTGAGCTTGCACTTTGATCACTGTTGTTTATGGTACCTCAGAAACCCTCACAACGACTGAATGTCCATGCTCCCTAGCGCACATGGGGCTGATCTTGAGGGGAGTTCAGTTCGACCATTGCAAGGTTTCAGATATGTGGGTTTCGCTCTCAAGGTCTGGATGTGGGTTTTGATAATTTCATTTATCGGGGTGACCCGCATGAACCGATGAGCTCCGTAATAACCTATATTTAAACGGGACGATGACTAGATAGTGGATATGTGGATGAATTTGTGGCACAATTTTGAGCGAGGGCAGTGTTTCGTAGATGGGCAAAGCGAGAGGTAAGTACAAGAACGAAGCGAAGATAACATAAAACAAGTCGTTGGGTGGCTGAATTCGATTACTTCCAATCCAGATTCAGATATACCCTGAGGTGTAATAAGATTAATGATTTACTCACCATAAAATACATGCGACGCCCTTGTGCGGGGTTGATAGGCAGGAAATCCTTTCTAAATGCTGCGATCATTTCTTCTGGTGAGCCCCCTTGGGCAGAGGACGACGCAGCATCCGATGCGTGGCCACCCGTAGGATCGAAATGGTTCCGCGCACGGGAGCAGACTATGTCGGCATCTGTCAGAGGAGAATTATCAGCGTATTCCTGCGTCTGGTGGGAATTTCTTACAATAAACAGGAGCTGGGATCGAGACAGACCTAGTACATCGCGCATAGACATGACAAAGAGCGAAAGACAAAGCTTGAAGCGAGTCGGCGCTGGATTTGCGGGAAAGTTAACGCTTCATGTTCGCATGGAAGGCAAAGTAGCGTACTGAAATCCAAAACTCTAGAAATTCAATTGGAGCCGGTTAGCTTCTGTAGATTACGCAGTCTCTAGGCTCGTTTAGACTTACGTCGTATAAAACCTAGATGTCCGTAAATACATCAATGCCTGAGGCAGGATAGAAATGAGTCAGGATGGACATCTCACATAGTAGTGGGATGGCCTGCTTGTTCCGAGTAACCCACCATGGCTTAGGAGGTAGTAATCGAAGTCCGTTGGATGACAGATATCGGTGTCAATCACTGTTCCAGCGGGGCAGTTACCAGACCTATCGCCATCCCCAGGTCGCTGAGGAAAAAACCTACGTGTGTTATATTAGTACAAGCTGAGGGCACTGTTCAGGAAACGAAAGCCCACCGGATATGATGTCGCTTTCCAACGATGATTAGGGTAATTTTTGGGTTTATATCAAAGTCTTCGCAAGCGCCTAAAGAGAATTGTGGTGAGATAGAATAAAACTACCACATTGGCTTGTAGCTCACGCTTTATCTCTGGTAATTCTGTTAGAAATATGATTATTATGATATTCATGGTATTGGAAGGGCGGCAAACAAACCTCGGTCGAGTACTTGCTGGAATTCACCCTCTGAAACACCATCTACGATTGCCAACCTGGGTGAGCACTAGTTGTATTAGGGGGTCAATAAAATACCTCGATAGAATATCAAACGTGTAGGTTTGAGCTTCTGCCTCTTCTCTACATTCTTACCATACTCCATATACTCTGAAAGGGCATGCTAAACCAAGTTGTCAGAATCGTTTTGGACAAAGATCTCGTCCACATCACCTTCACCATGTCGTACATATCCACAATTATTTGCTGACGTGTGGGCTGAACACGTGTTGATGCAATATATTTTGCACAATTCGAATCGACACTTGACACGAGAGCAGAGTAAGATGGTCGATCGAAGACGCTTGCTGGTGGGTCCATCACATCTGCGCCTTTGATACAAACGATTGTCAGAAAAATACAGTACCATGATAAAAATGTAGGTTCAGGACGTACCCATGATGATCGTAGGGTTATTCGGGTCGCTCAGAGCGTTGAAGGAAACGGGATCAGGAATCACATTGACTCCACCCAGTTTAACATTTACTCTAGATCATAATTGGTCCCACCATCCGGTCGTTTTAAGATAACTTACTTCAATAGAACATTCGCCCAATACTGTTCCTTCGCTCGGTTGCATTTACTAGATTTCAAACATTGCGTGGCAACTCCAGTCTAGATAATCTAGTCAGAGCGGCTCCTAATAACGAAAAATTATAACAGGGTTTACCTTGATATCTCCAAAGCTGAAAGATCGGAAACGGTTTAGCAAGGACGTCTGAAACGCGACTCAGTATAACGTACTGCTTGACTTTTGTATACATCTCTCCGCCGTGTTCCGGGAGGACTACAAATATCAAGTTCGGAAGCTCGCCCTTGGTCGCTCTGATTTCGTTTCCCGCATCGCGGAGATGCTGTCAACAACCGTTAATCTATACCGCGGGGAGCGCACAGTTTAAACTACCTTAAAAACATCCCCTTGGCCATTTTCGTACTTGACATATGGCGTAGGGTTCGTTATTTGTATTCCTAATAAACCCCATGATCGTCAATGAAAATTGTCATGCCAAAGCGACATATATTTGGACATACCGAACTTTCGAGAAGCTGATTGGATTCCCTGAATTATATCACCAACCGCCTGGTCTGTGAATCTTCCACGAGATTCGTAAATGATGATAGCCCAGTTCTTGATCGGGTTGGATTGAAAAAAGCACTTGTCAACCCTACGGGGGAGATGGAATGAGTTATACGGTAAGAAAGAGCGGAGCCGTCCAAAAGAAACTCACATATTCCACATTCCATTTGCCGGCGCCTACAAATATAAATAAACACCAATTAATTAAAGATTAGTCTAGTCTTACGACAGTCCGTTGTTTGCCGCTTTTACCATACATGAGTTTCGGAGGGCTGAGAACCCGCGCCTTGGCGGATAGTGGATCTCCGTTAGCGGTTTGTATGTCCAAACCAAATTCGCGAACATATTCGGATTGTCCATATGCCAGGGTCTAGCGACGGCATGAGGATAGATCCTCGGAAATAGTTCGCAACACTTACCTGGAGCCCGGCTTTGATGCTGTTGAGTCGGTCGACTGGCTTCGAAGTAGCAAAACTGAGAACATCCGATACTTTTTCTGGTGGTACCTGCTTTTTCGCTAGTTGGCCCTTTGGAACGGTACAAAGTTCAAGAGGTATCCAAGCCTGGTTCCCGACCTGTGAAGTACGTGTAAATTAAAGTGATTGTTAGGAAGAGATTCTACTGACCTCAATACAAACGTTGTGAGGATAGGCCAGTGTAATGTTCAGATGTTTCTTGAAGTAGCTTTCGACAGTGAGAACTGTGCCGTCCCGCATCGTGAATTTCAAATTTTTCGCGCTGTCGGAGGTGAGCTTCTTAATTGAGCGCATCGATTTACTGTGTTTTATATCAACACGTAAGCGGGCCACAAAGTCCTGCAAGCGTCGTCGCTGATCGTTAGGAATCCGAGCTGCGGCCAGATCGTTGTAGTTTGCAGGTGGCCTACCCAGAAATTCCAAGCACAGTGACATAAGACTTCCGTGTTTGTACATAAGTCCAGTGGTGATATCGACATTGATGAGCATGCGCCCCAGAGTTGGTCGAACAGATTGGAAATAGCCACGCCACAATACGAGTCCACCGCCAATACTCCGGGAACCGGTTTCAGTGAAAAAGGAGCGTGTATTAAACGGCAGATCCGCCAGCGTCGGCACCATTCGTACTGCAATATTAAGCGCCTGTACTTATCAGTTAAATGCGACGTAAAGATACTAAGACATAGGGCTTACCATTATTCCCGCAAGGACTTTGTTATCTTGTGGCTGTTCCTGGTGAACGAAGCGGTGGAGAGACCTAAGTAATTGCATTCATACTTGGCCGAGTCGCTCAGCACCGAACAAAAACGCACTCAAGATTGATTTCCTGTACTTTAGTAAGGGTAACTTCATATGGCCGAGGAGGTCGTTCAGACTTGGTCGGTTTGTCGTCATCAAGGTAGAGGACAAACTAGGAATAGTACTTAAAAAAGCAGTCATGAGAAAAATATTTGGGATTCGGCTACCTTTTCAGAATCTGTATCGCCAAGCGGTAATTGGTAGGTCGCAAACAAATTTTTCTTCCCGTCGTAAATGACTTGACGTGTGAAGACTTGTGGGGCGGACCTCCTCAGAACCTTGAAGATATGTAGGTTTCTACGAACAGAGAGCGTGGGAGTGATTACTAATTTCAAAGGTCAGTGTCGTAATGTGCGAGGGCCAAATTAAACGTACCGACTATAATGAGTGAGATATAGAACGAGTGGCTTAAGTAACGATAATAAGTGTAACGTTCTGAACTGACCATCATAGTGGTATATCATATTATCCGGGACGTTAACGACAAATGCATTGACATTGATGGTTAGAGGTCTTCCCGCCGTGCCGATATCTGGGCGACGGACACCAACGGTACTTATCGCAGCTTCAAAAAGTTAAACGGCCAAATTACTGTATTATTCATATGAAGCTCAAACTCACCCGCAATGCTAGGGTGGCCAACGGTAATGCCGCTACGAGGTGCGCCATGCCCGCGGCCAGGCCCACCTCTGGGTGGACGGCCGCGACCTTGTGCACTTCGTGGGGGCATAGTTGATCGATTAGCAGAGCAATTTTTCAATGTCAGAGGGGGTTCTTACGACTTGTTCACAGGACGCCTCCTTTTAAGGCGCAAGCGGATATTGCCGAGTGCTTCTATTGGGGTCAGGAGGCTAACCCCCCCCCACCAGGCGGTGCTACCCTAGAACGTGCCGCAGCAATGCCTGCGAAAGATTGATGTCAGATGACAGGTGATTCCATCATCAAAACTGGGCGCTAGCTGGATAATTCAGCAGGACGTTCACAACTGCAGTTTTATATGAGAACAGAGTCAGAGGTTTCAGGGTTGTGCAAAGTGCGATGTTCGAACAGAAATAGGAATTGACCGTGCAAAGCCAATCCGGAATCCTAGAGCGAAAGGCATAAATAGACAGGGCTGCGGTGGTGATTGAGCGGGTGAATATCGACCGTAAATACACTGTCCCCAAAGGGGTTACTCAAATAACTTTGACGCCCTCGGGCAGAAGGTTCTACATTGATGGCGAGTGGGAAGTTTCTTGTTGCGATTGAAATTTTATTTGTATATATGTAGGGATTATCGAGAGGGGTACTTGGTAGGTGGAACATTCCTTTTGCAGTGAAAAAGGAGCTTCGAGTTCGTAAGAGGTCACTAAGATTGAAGAGGCCGGCTCCCAGTAATGTTATCAGATTGAGATTTCGAATGTGGGAGATGAACCCCAATTCTCGATCTGGGCATCCCAATTGACGGATTTAAATAATCGGGAGCACGTGCAGTACGCTTCGGCGAGAGTCCCATGATCCACAGGAAGTAAGGTTGTGGAGAAAGAAGGGCGGCAGTCCTCTACAGTTATATCATCTAAGCCGTCGTGCGTGGACTTCTGTGGGCCGATGATTTCGAGCTTGTGGAGGCTTGGAGTGATCTACATAGGCATCCTATAAGAGTTGGCCGCTTGCGATCAGCCTAAGAGCGCGACAGGACCTCAATAGCTCTCCCAGTCCATCAAGGCTAAGAGATCGACACGCAGAAAGCTGTGCCACTCCATACACTGGCTCTCGCTAATCCACAGTTTTCACCAGCAAATGGCAGGCGATGGCAAGCCAGTTGGAGTATTTTTTGCACGCGCCAGCGCACCACAGATCGCGGGAGGTCCGGGTGTGAAAGTTCAGCCCAAACACAAGCAGATGGTGCAGGGCGGGGTCGCGCAGGGTTTTACCACCTCAGGATTGCATTTGAATTGTACGAAAATGGCGCTTGCTTCCAAGTAGCTTCTCTTGAGAGGAGGAGCCTAAGGTTCTGTTCATTCATTAGTTATTGTTGCAAGTTTTATGGCAGTCTGTCGTGGGTGGAGGTGGAGGTTGAGAATATGACCGAATCAAAGGTTGAAGTAGGGCCACGTGCCGATCCACGTATGTATCACGCTCAGTAAAAAATAAAGTCAAACTTTAGTCGCGAGTTTTGACATCACCCAAATGTAATGGTCAAGAGCCAGCCCAAAGTAGTCAAAAACCATTCATTTTCTCCCAAATGACTGAATACACATTAAAAGTTGACAAAATCATGAGTTGGAATTACCATTTTTGTTGACTCTTGTATGACTTTTTGTTGACTTTGTCATTACTGCTGAGTTTACACTGACTATGCATGACTTTATTTTTTACTGAGTATCACGTGAGTGACGCGTCGAAGTGTCTGCGCGCTGCGAAGCAAAAACGTATATTTGGGCTATTCTGGTATCAAATGAACGAGATTACGCTAGTGCGCCTTGCTATGATACCACATAGTAACTTGGAAAACATTCGCGAAGACCTGACGCGTGCCATTTTGTGCAATATCAGCCGAACGCCACGTGCTGATTAAATTTATTGCGCGTGTCACATGTCACGCGTACAACGCGTACTTAGCCTCCAACTTGCCTCCAACCTACCTCCAACTTACGCCCGCTCATCTCCAAGCCGATATGTGTGATTGATCTGAAGTATGATGAAAGTGCAACCCCCACCCCCCCAACCATCAGATAATAGAAATAACGTCAAAGTGCCCGCCGCAGAGAGAGGTAAGAGATCGCGCATATCATCACTGTCAATTGTGCGTTACTGATGATCTACGGCTAGCCTACAAGAAACAAGTCCATCAATATTTACAAGGACAAGCGGTCGTATTGATAAAACCGACAGGCTCTGTTAGGTTTGATTAATATTAATTAGTACGTTATTACAACGAGAAACACTAGAGACGTACCAGTACAGCAACCAAAACTACCGCAAATACAGCGCACTCAAGCGCAAAAGTTAATGTTCATCGTCATCATGGACCCGTTCCAAGTCCCACCATCCTTGTGTCCAAGGCATGTATCAATGATGTCCTGAGTAGAGTCCCAGCACTGCTGCTGAGAAGCAAAGGCCCCAACTCTCTGAAACCTCGAGCTGAAGCCACTGTCGGCATTGTAGTCCTTGGAGCCTCCACTTCCTTTCCAATCAATGTTGCAGTAGTCCTCACGGAATTTCTCGAGGGCGTCGTGGTCAGCACAGCGATGGGATCCGCCTTGGGAGTAGCATTCTGCAGCAGATACGCCAGTGGCAAGGGCGACAATGGGAATAAGGAGGGCCAATGAGAGCTGCATCTGGAGTAAAGACATGAGCATAGGCAGTAGAAATGAGACCTCGAGTGCAATACCTTGGACTTGGGCAAGTTGCTTTGGTAGATGGTAGATTTACTTTTTAGAATTAGGCGAAAGGTTTAGCGCTTTTATATGCTTTCCAAAGGCTCATAGTCTATTTTAATAATAATAATTGCTAAAATCTCCTGTAGCATCGGACAGTAGAATCTGGGTTAGAGGGAGTGAACTCTGTCTATGGTCTCCAACGATGATTCTTCTCTCCGGATCATAAAAGGTTGCGCAACAAGCTGGCGTTGCGAAGAACGTAGTAAACGGCAACTAGATCAACTTACCTCTGATACAGCGTGAAACTCTTGTATTACCCTGGTGAAATTTGACGAATGTTCTATAATAATGGTATCCCTTTAACATCACTCAAGTAATATATAGTCAGTCGCAAGAAGGAGAATAAGGGATCGCGTATCTTCGGCCCACATAAGCTGTCTGGATACCCAGTGAAACTTATACTAGCGAGAAACTTGGGTTTCGGGTTTCCGGAATTAGGACGTCACAAGCGCCCGAAGATCAAGTATTTTGATGTCTTACGGCACACTTATCCTCAATATGTCACTTTGCTATACTCCATTACACCCGCATAAACAAATTTAAATAATGAATAGGCTTCTGGGATCATGTTAGAACCGTGAAATCAGAAAAGCGACGGCCTTTTAGACCGACAAAGGCAAAAGTTTCGTATGAAACAGAACAAGGTCAGAAACAACCCTGACCTATTTTTAGTCACTGAGTAGGGCAAATTATTATCGCAACTTCCTGATGAGGTGGAGCTGATGGCTGATATCCAAATGTTTCGTCACTCCACCTTTGGTTGCCCGCGTAATTCCACGAAAAATATTGCAAGGACTCACTATAAGCGGAAAGCAGCCTCACGCGTCGGCTTCATTACAGGGGTTAAGTTGACTAGATGGTCCGCCAGTTCTTATAACGAACTGTCCTGAGCGCCTAATATTAATCTGACAGGGACAATCCCCCTTGCTATGCGAACAACAATATTAGGGTCGTAAAGAGTCCAATGAGAGATATCATTCCTCAAGACGCAGTCAGTTCAAAATGGGGAGGAGAGTGAAATACATCCTCGTTCTAGACCCTCCTGGTAGTGGGCCCACAGTCTCTAATCCATACGGTATAACTGAAACGTTGTTGAAATTCCCAAGTGGTCTAGCATACCGGTCATGACCGATTCGAACCAATTATTCACTCCATATATGTCCGGTACTCATCATGCTGCTGAGGCTCTCGGTAGTAGTACTATAATATCACATGGCATACTTTTTCTGCATAGCTCTCCAAGATGGCCTGAGCCGCCTTTAATTGACAGCGGAGGCACGGATATAGTAAACATCGTTTAACACAGAGATTCAATGTACATCTCACGAAGTAGTACGAGGAACCTAACAAATAATTGATATTGTCCGGTGCCGGTGGTGACGCATTGATGGGAGAAGGCTAAAAATAAATAAAATGATGATGATGACCTTCGTCGAAATGTTTATGACTGCGCCGCTGTTGCCTTCCTGCCATTATCTTCCATTCCGATTAGGATGACAGGAAATGAAGAGAATCAGCGCATCGAAATTTGGTGGTACTATGCTAACTCATCGCGGAAGATGGACGCCGCACTATAGGTCCTTGTACCGCCTACTGTCAATTCCTTACCCAGTTCGTGAAGTCTGGGCATCTTTGGGCAGGAAGAAATACCTGATCAACAAAGCAATTATCTTTGACAACGTAGGAGTCTCTTCACCAAGTCAATTCAAGGTCAATCAGTTACATTCACCACTACATATGTCCGATTCAGTCCTTCCAAACAGAAGTTTCCCATCACGGATTATTATATCTAATTGTTGTTAACTTTCTGGCTCCACAAACGAAAGAATAGGTCCTCACCTGCGCCTAGCAAGTTCCACCGAAGATCCTGACGCATTTCGGAGCCCACTGGGTGAATTTGACACAAGTCTAATCGGATGCGTAGGATAAGAAGACTCCCGTGCAATCGTGATTGCGATAGAATCGCGCAGTGGCTCTCTCGAAGTTGACCTTCGCTGATCTGACGTTGTAGTTGGCCAGACCGGTGTCACCGCAAGAGGAGATGGCGGCGATGGTGGGTGAACAGTTGGTGCCCTCGCTGGGGTAGACGATAGTTGCGCTGGTGAGGGAAACGAGGGAGAGGGTAGAGTAGAGGAGCTTCATATCGAGTAGGCTTAACTTTTTCACAACGAGGAGTTGTTGGGACCGTTTGGCTGATTTTATACTGGTGATGTTAGTTGAGCTTTTATACCTGCAAAATCCCGTACTGGAGGTAAAGTCAATCCGCGCAGGCAGTCTCCAGCTGGTCACGCGACGAGATTCTTGTCATTTACGCACTGCGCTCACGAAGGAGTACACCGACAAAGATCTCTTGGACACTTGGTTCATGCGCTTCGACGCCACAACTCCAGGGAAAGGGCCAAGATCGATATATTAAAAATACGAGCGATGTCTGGATGCGTTAGGGATGCGTGGTAGCCATGACTGACCATCGTAATCCTAGTTTATCATGGATGTGGAGTTTGCACATGGTGAAGTGTGATCTTGGTATTAGCAAGGGGGGATTTCCCTAACCAATACATACAGGCGGGGCTACATCAAATCGAACAAAATATCAATCAGGGTTTCATCATCCAACAATTAGGGCATTGGGTGATTCACGAAGACGTACTATGGGAACAACAATTTCCGCGTCACAGGAGGGTAACGCGCCCCCTCTTCAAACCAAGCAACCTGCGGGACCTGTTTACGGGAAGCACAAAATGCACCCAGCCCCCCCAAAATCGATAAGGTTGCTGGTTAAAGACATACGCGCCTCAGAGTGTTATAATTTTGGCAGCAATAAAATTTAATTTAATTTAATTTAATTTTACACGAAATATCCGAGGCGTTTGACTGTCATCATCGTGCACAGTTGGAGGAAGGCGATAAGGTACACTTTGTTTTAAAGCGTATTATGTAACGAACGGGGACCAATGTGATATTGGACACTTTTACCCGGAAAAGTGGTAAATTTACATTCGGGCCGAAGTCTAAATAGTGTTAACGACAAGTTCACATGATGCGCGCTCGGTTTGCGGGGTCTGCAGGTCGGGGGTTGAATATACCGCGATTACACTGGCAGTGGTACTCCCACGTACATATACTTGAGATCGGGTATGGTTAAAGCGATACAGGTGAAGAATCCGATAGGCTAAAGTCTTAGGGTCAACTTTACAAAGGAAGTCGTTAAGAGAGTTCGTTTGACTCACCTTGCATTGCTGAAAATGCCCAGAGCTGCAGAGCATAATCTCAGAATGTCGTTCGCCATCTATCCTCTGAGCATTACGTTACTCCGTCTCTTGCGGATGCATAATCTAGTCGCCAGTTAGTTGATTTACCGGCGAGAATTATTGCGGGCCAAATAAGGGTGTGCAAAGCCAAGAAATAGCGGAATGGAGAGGCCCTGAGTGCCAAGCGATGTACTTCGTGTACGCAAGAACAACAGCCCGAATACGCCGAACAAATTGAAATTCGCCATGAATCATAATTTATCAAAGATCTTATGCGAAAAGGTCGTCTTCATCAGCGGCGATCCGGGGTCGGTTTTGTAGTTGCGGTGGGTGACAGTGGGTGACACGTTCACCGATGATCTCAGAGAAAGGTTTAACTTCATTGTAGTCGGGTGATGAAAACTAGAGAGCCGAATACATTCCCAAAAGAGAGACAGCTGCAATCTGTAATACTCCAAGAGATCACCAACGAGAGAAGGGCTGTTGAGATTGGAACGCACCTCTCCCGAAAATATGTAGTACCTCTACTTACCAACCGATTTCTTGATCGTAGTAATCAGATCCTTCCACTGTTCATCTGCAATATTCCTAGCCCCTAAGTCCGCCATTTCAACGGTACACAGCTCATCCACAACACCCAAAGCCTTTAGTGCCACTTCAACCGCTTTCGCCAATGTTGAGTCGTTAGTCATCCACTTCCACGGAGCCAGTTTAGGGGCATCAGGATCGCCCATCGCAGAGTTAAACGCCTTGATAAGCAGATGCGCCACGACACCACCCTTATCTTCATACGTGAGCTTTTCGAGGTGGACTGGGCCTTCACAGTGAGAAAACCGAGACCCTGGATTGACGAGCATCAAGAGGTCAGCTTCAGGCTCGATGTCAACATGTCGTATGGTAAAGATCCAGTTGTTTGTGACTAGCTTCGAAGTCGTGAGCTTTGTCCTGGGAAGCGCGTTGAATGTCTGGACGTCGTTTGACATGATGATTGGAAGCAAAAAAGAAAAACGGATCGGATTCGGACTTCGGATATAAGTCTAAGCGTAAGTACAAGCAATCAATAATCTTATCAGTGGGGAGGGGCAATTGCCGGTTATTGCCGGTTATTTTTGCTTTGTTTATAATTGTTTGTCGGCCTGGAAAAGCACCATTTGATGACCCACATCGCTGGTGGCTCAGAAACTGAAGATAATGGATTGGTCTAATAGTAAAAGTTGTTCAAAATATTTTCCCAGAGAGGGTCTTTGTGTCCAAATTTTTGATTCCCTCATATTTTTCAAGATTCATCAAAATTACATATGTTTTTTGGGCCTGTGAAGGAGAAAACAAAAAAAATCAAAAAATCCACCACAAAGACCCTCTTGCCCCTGAGAATTCATGTAGGATTGATCAAGGAAGTTAAGCCATATTGTGGCCAAGGAAGATGTCAGCGATGGCGCACTGTTGTCTGTTACCTCGCCTGTGGTCTGAAATTTAGATAGCCGAGACGCATCAAGTCACTAAATTACATACCAAATCTAATCAGCAGTGAGCCGAATATGGAAACATGTTATTTAAAACCCAGCTCAAAACTACACCCCCATGAAAAATAATTAAATTCTCATTGATGCAGTGTTCTATAGAGCTCAAAACAAGACAGGAACTCTTCACATGTACTGTCCTTCAATTTCCACTAGCTTGACATGTTTTATCTCATGAGAATGTGCTCCCAAAAGTGTGAAATATCGGTTGGGTCACAAAATCTCTCCAAATTTGACATTTGTTTACTTGTATTATAAATGCGGAGTAGGTAATCATTGCCCCTCCCCATTATCAGATATATATTGAACATTGACCAGTAGGATCGTTGCACTCTGGTAGGTTTTTTTTAATTAACAAACTACCCTAATAAATGGAGTAAGAGACATACCTTTTACACATTGTTCATATACAGTGGCTCAAAAAACTGCCCCAATGTTTGTACATTTTTGAAAGATCAATATGGTATGAAGTGCTGACATAAGCAGGGGACCTGGGGTAATTATGTAAGATACTATGACATCGTGGCTTTCCAATGGACCCTGGATCATGTGATTTGGATCAAAACCCATTAAGCTATAGGCCAAACAAAATGATTACTCATTGGGGCAGTTTTTTGACCCTCTATTAATTTTCTATCTAATACTTTGTATGACCACCTTTTGCCTTTATAACTGCTTGTATCCGCCTGGGCATACTTTCTATCAGGTTTTGGCATACCTCTGGTGGAATTTCACCCCACTCTTCAGCCAATCTATCCCACAACTCATGTACTCCTTTGGGTGGTGTCGGATATTCTTTAAGACGGCGCTTGAGATGTTCCCAAAGGTGTTCTATTGGATTCATGTCAGGGGATTGGGCAGGCCAGCCAAGGACTTGAATGTTGTTGTCTTCAAACCACTGTGTGGCCAGTCCAGATGTGTGTTTGGGGTCGTTATCTTGCTGAAAGTAGCGCTCGCCATCCACCATTTCCAACTTCTCAAAACTTTCCTGAACTCCACTCTCCAAAATTTCACAGTATTGAACCTTGTCCATGTTCCCCTGCACCTCTATGAGCTTTCCCACTCCATTCCACCCCATACAACCCCATACCATGAGGTTTCCTCCTCCTCCATGTTTGACAGTAGGTGATGTTGTTCTATCAGATGGTGGTTCTCCCCTTTGTTTCCAGACATAAACCTTTCCATCTGACCCAATCCTATTGATTTTGGTCTCATCTGTCCATAGAACCCTTTTCCAGTCCTCCACAGTCCAGCTTTCATGATCTTTTGCAAACTGGAGATGCCGGATGCGATGGGCTCGTTTGAGAAGAGGAGCTTTCCTCTTTGTAGCAGCATAAAATTGATTTTCCTTGAGTGCATTTCTGACTGTCTGGGGTGTGACAGGATTGGGGATGATGCCATTGATGAATTGGGTAGCCTGAACTGCATTATCAAGCTTCCCTGACTTGATTTGACGAATAATTGACTGTTTGTCACGAACAGACAGCTTGGAGGGGCGGCCACCAAGGTTGTTTTCTTTGTTTCCATCCACATCTTTGCTGATCCTACTGATGGTACCCTTCCCTAGACCAGTTTTCTCCTTGATTTGACGCTGAGAATAGCCCTCATTGAGGAGAGAAACAACAGTATTGTGCTGAGCAGTAGAAATGGCTTTCATGATGGTGGTAAGAGGTCAAGAAGATGATTGAACCAATTCCAACATGTCAAATTGATACAAATAAAGTCACATGACATTGTTTATTCTTCCCACAGTCCATAATGTTCTTGCATTGGATCATAAATGCCAGAATAATGGAAAATAAGATAAGGGTCAAAAAACTGCCCCAATGAGTAGCCATTTTGTTTGGCTTATAGCTTAATGGATATTGATCCAAATCACATGATCCAGGGTCCATTGGAAAGCCACGATGTCATAGTATCTTACATAATTACCCCAGGTCCCTGCTTATGTCAGCACTTCATACCATATTGATCTTTCAAAAATGTACAAACATTGGGGCAGTTTTTTGAGCCACTGTAGACCTGGAGAGCAACTTAGTGTACAGCTCCACCCTGATGGCTCATTACAGATTACTTAGTGGTAATAGGTGTTTATGCCCGCATGTAGCTGGGTCAAACCCACATGCGCTTAATAATATTATATGACCAAAAAAAAAAAAAAAAGAGACAGTTGTATTTAATTGCTAGATGTTAAATATGGTATGTGTCAGCAGTAGACATCTTTCCAGACTATTAAACAATTTCTTTTTTTTTTACCACTGGGCCTGGTTGACCCGGGGCCAGCCTTGGACCGGCCCTCCGGGCCAGGGCCAGGTCCAGCAAAAATAGGTCGGACCTGGCCCGGACCGGACTGTGGACAGTCTAAAGAGTATTGCTATTCTCTATTATTAGCACGAGAGCGCGCCATTCTTGAAAGGTAAATGTGGCGGAACACGAGGCCAGGAGCAGTAATGCAATGCATCACAATGATGTCTTATTAGAGTCAATCATATGTGAGGGGGTCACCACTCCCTGACAATATTTCACCTCTACACAGTTTTGCATCTTGAGTCAATAACAAAGAAGCAGGCTGTAGTAGTTAATTCTATCCTGGAAAGCTAGGGGTTCCGGCAACAGCAGGAATTGCACTCTGAATCTCCGTTGACAAGTTCTCCAACCTCAGCACGAAAAGTGAACCTTGAATGGACTGACATTTGATGTTCATGAGCTGACTGAGGATATTTGGGAGTGCCTCAGCCACTGCGACCCATGCGCATCGGCACTGCAACATCACCGAGAACAGTGATCGGTAGAATGCGGTTGCGAATTGAGCTCTTGTTAATGTGAGCTAATTGAACTCCTTAATTGACCTTTCACAAACTTACATACATCACGGCCCCTGACCTTCCATAAAGCGCATACGGACAAACAGCCTGCCACGGCTCCACAACTCTCGCGCCAATGCCAAATCAATCCGACATCACCGCACCGCACCGCAACTCACGTAACAGCAATCCTGATTCCGGGCCTCTACGATGCGTTTGTACCACCAACCACATGGCTGCGCACTGTGGTCCGGCGATAGGCATATTCCGCCTCCCACCCTCGACTTTGTGTTATCATGTCTCATACAAAGCACATCCTGAAGAGCAACCCTGATCGGGCGCTGTAACCCACTTTGCACCTGGTTCTATTTGTAGAATCCCATGGGCGCTGATCAAAGGCAGTCGCACATGGTACGCTGAGACTCGAGCCATAATGGCGACCTTGGCCCTTACTAAGCGCAGCGATCTGAGTGCTAGCCGTGAGAGGGCTTCATCCAGCTTCGAATAATCATCGAATAAAAGTAAGTCATCAGGCGAGCGTCGGGATAGCTGAATTGCGAGTGTTTCGAGGTGGGTTGTGCCGGGGATGGCGTTGATCAGCTGGATGAGCCAAGTAGCGTATCCAAGGCGGTGTGTTGACATGTTCCCGCGGAAATCGATAAAGAAGGAGCGCAGAGGTGGGAACAAAGATAAATCGGTCAGATATAGGAAGGGCATTGCTAATCCAGGCGTCAATCAGGACTTAAAATGTGAAGGAGAAAATTATGGTCGACGTACGTGATGGAAGATGGAGTTGTATGTGCTCGAGTTTCCGAGATGTGAAGAGACGCCTGAAAAATGTTCCTTCTGTCTCAGAAGGGGGAAGGCACTGCAGAGTGAGTGAACGTAGCGCCGAGGGGTCTAACCAGGTACCAGTCTCCCTGTCCCAATCAATGAGATTCACTGTGGTAGATATTTCCAGCGATTGCGGTTTGCATATTCTCTGGGTTTCCACAACCGGTACAAGTTGTGGGGTTCTCGAGGAATGCGAATCGAACAAATAAAGGGATTTAAGGTTGGTAGTACACCTCAACAGAGGTAAGAAGCCGGAAGTATTGGTCAATTCAATTCTGGAAAGCTGTGACCGTCCGGCAACAGCAAAAATGGTACCCTGAATCTCCGTTGATAGGTTATCCCACTCCAGCATGGAATATGAACCGTTAATGGACAGACATTGGATGTTCACAAGTTGAAAAAGGATTTTCGGGAGTGTTTCCTTAGCCGCTGCGACCCATTCGTATCGGCACGTACTCCGCACTCCATGAGTAACTTCAAGTTTGTGGTACCCATCGACGATCGAGAATCGTCGCACATACCCAGCGAGATGGGGGGACTCGCGGATAATATCATGGAACCGTTGGCAAGGATTCAGGTGAACTTGGGACAGGGTGGGTGCGTCGAGTTTGATGACGGAGAAAAGATGACTCTGCGCCGCTTGGGCGAAAGCGCGCGAGACCAATGCACAATATTTCAGGGTCGCGGGTTGATCGTCGACAATGTCCACTATTATATCGATGAGTTCTGCTGGCATCATCGGTACTACCTTCATTCCGCCTTTTGCGTTCATGCTTGTAGTACAGCTGTTCAGGCATTTTGAGGGTTGTATACGGATCATGTCAAGCGCTTCTACATACCTGTCCTGTGTAGAGAAGAAAGAGAGGTTTCCAGCACGGTTCGGGCTTTGACGAATGGAAGGTACTTCGTTTGTTGAGCGTGGAGAGGAAGAAGCAGGATATGCCGAACGATGCTGTTGTTAAATCATCCGTCGAAATTGAGTCTCCGTCTAAATCATCCGAAGTTCCCGTAAACCCCGTCCCGCCCGCCTCTTCAACCCTCATCAGAAGCGCACGAGTATATCCAAATATACCTACTAAAATACATCTACTCACCTACTTGACCTTGTATTTGCATTTTTTGGGATATCGGGCTACGGATTTACATTAAGTAGTAAGTTGTATTATAGACTTCACAACCTACAAAGTATACTTCGCGTACTCTTCTTGAATTGGGAGTCCGGCATTTGCCTTGCAACGCGGTCACGTGAGCACCACATCATCACGTTCCGGATCAGCAGAAATTGCCATTTTGTAACATAGGATTGTACCTCTCATATCAAACGACATCGCTCTTGTGACCATCCTCTGCTATTATGTATGAACGACGAAACGCGCTACGAGCTCAACTGCAATCTCTACGGTAGCAACCTAGTCTTCCGGGTTAACCTCCCCATTAAATGCGTCGTTTTGGACTTGAAGACGCCATCCACCAGGCGCTGAGCATCGAGGAGGCCGGTACGGGTGCTTCCCATCGTCTGTCACTATGGAAAGTCCGCATATAATCAATATGAACCTCGGTGCTCTGGCTCACCATACGTGTTGGATAGCTCGACGAATCACTTTCCGGCTCACCAAGTGTCTGCTATTGCTATCGAGATGGATAAGGCCATGGGCAAGTTGTCCGTATACTTTCCGGATGTTATCAGATTGGGTGCCGTCGACATCGCTGGTCCCTCCCCTTGGTGAGTTCTTCGAGCAAATGCGCAACCCACATATCAATGGCCGCATTAGTACGGGACATACCAAGAGCACCCTGCACCTCCTGTTCCCCTCCTCTCAGTACGCGAAAATCTACTATTAGACCTCAAGCCTTTCACTTACATTAACCATCAGTAAGCGAACCCTGAGGCCGTAACCCATGGCTCCTCAGACACTTGCGAAGTCGTAGACTATAACTGGTCACCGAAGATGCCCATCACGACGTTCCTCGATCCCGACGCGTACGACTATGAACTTCATCCCGTTCTCGACCATCCGAAAATACAGCTCGTCGCAGCGACATTGCCCTACAACGCTGCGAAACCTTACAAACGCCAGCTTGCGACAAACCACCCCACACTACGGTTAGCTGCGGGGCTGTGGACCCTTGCCGAGCTATTCCTTACGGCGTATGTGCTTTTTTTGTGGCGTTAATGGGCGCTTCAGGTTAAGACTAATATGTCCGCAGAACGTTTTTTCATCCGCACAACATTATTTACGCCGGCCTCAAAGAGCCCGTCTCGTATTTCGGGTTCGACCCGCGCCGCTACCTCGAGAGCTGCATCACCAACCTCGAGCTGAGAATGCGTGTATGCTACATCGCGGCGGCGATCGAGTCCACACACATCACGCCCGGGGGGTTCACGTCGCCCATCCGGCGGATGTACGACGTGGCCGGGGTGTGGCAGTCTGTGTTCGAGCTTGTGCCGGACGATACGTGGGTGCTGGCAAGGGCGAAGATGCGGGTTGTGAGCGAGTGGGGCGTTGGATGGGATGTGGGCATTTTGAGAATATGAGGGGGGTTGTTCAAGGGGGAGGGGGATTTTTGTGCGGTGTGTTAGGAGGGAGGTGGCGATGGGCACTCGGGGAATGTTGGGGCGGGGGTGGTGTGGGCATCGGGGGTTTGCGTTCCCGCCTCAGGGGTTGGGGACTGGTGTGGTTGTATTTGTACCTTATTCGGCACCGTATCGTGATTAGCTTGTTTTCGAATACAGGAAACGGCATATACAATTGCTATCCTTTCACATTACCCCATATTGCTCCTCCAAGTTAGCCAGGCTGGGCACACCCTTGTGCAGTGGAGATTCGGCTCAGCCACCCATCTCGCACCCAGTTTGACACCCAAAATCTTGCGAGTACTCATCGTGGTTTAGTAAACCGTGTACATGCTATGAAAAAATACACCTCGATCTATGCGTAAATCCACATGAGGCGTTCCGGGTCGAATATTACAGTTGCACCGTGAGTGTGAGTTGGGAGATACTGGCTCCTTATATAGCTAATTATGCTTGCTGCCCTGGGAAACGTTAGCGCGTGGTCAGGGGGACCTGCCATGAAGGTACTTTAACCGTAGTTATTATGCCCCGCTCCGCATCACATTCATTCCCCTTGCTCTGTGTTTTAAATCTACTGATCACCACGAGGACTAGCCCCACGAGAGGAAAGTCAGTATTCGTATACTGACGACGCAGCAGAAAGATGTCAGGTATGCTATTTCTTAGCTCCTTACATACGGTTTCCGACCTAACGAATGATGTTCTTGACGTATAACTGATTAATCCAGTTCTGGGGGCGACGTTCAAATTGTTTGAGGTCAAGGGATTTCTCCATACCATTGTCGACAAGCTTCGGGAAGTTTTGTTGGACAGTCGATACCTTGAATGGAATTATTTGATGCTCGGCTGTGGATGATTCATTTATAGGTATCGATTTGGGTGTGATTTCGAACCAACGGAGAGTTTTCGCCACGCATCTCGTTGATATTGAGCACCCGTTGATATATTTCGAGCAGTTGGAAATGTTTTTGGATGGTCATTTCAAGGATGTAGGTGTAGAAACCTCTGTCGATGCGGCTGTCGCGGTTTTCGGGTTCGAATGTATATCGTTAACGATTTTCGTTGCATGATGGCAAGGTTCAAAGACCATCGGCTGACGGCCCGGGAAAATTGAAATCTCCAGGTTCAATCTCCGCCCCAATACTGCGTTCTCGACAGTCCCGCACATGTCGTCTTTGATTTTTCTCCACTGGCACCATGGCAAGTGATCTTTTCGACCAACGTCACTATTAATATCACGACGGCTATATTGTATACTCTCTCCACGCAGTCCTTCCTGCCTTCACATCGATGGTTGCCTGCGTTTCAGCACGGCGGGCTATCAAAGTGCCTATCACGGACATGACATTTGATGTGATCCTCTGCCCACTATAGAATGGCCTTGTAATGTAGATGAAGGTGCCTAGGGTGGTGGTAAAGGGTGAACTGTGTTGGAAGTATTTCTGCCGCGCAACCTGTTAGCGCTCTTATGGCATACGGAACTTGTAGGCTTCCAATGCCTGAGGGTTCGTCAGAGGACTTAGTATATATCTATAGCCTGAGGGTATGTAGATGTAAGTGGCGGACAGCGCATCAAGGATGGCACCGCCATTTCGTTGACACACGTGAGATCCCGGGGGATTTTCCTCCACGTTATATACATCAAGTCGCTTACGCATCAATTTACAAGCATCTCCCAACACCACATACAAGCCATACGTCCTGACCTTTGAAAGGTGTGCGCTCCTTCAAGATTCATTACCAGTGTAATAACCCAGTTTTAAGATAGTCATGTTCCCGCGCCCCATAGAAAACGATGCCTTCTACAAGACCTTTGAGAAGCAGTTCAAGCCATCGAATGAAATCTTGCCGGTGGAAGAGCAAGAGATCGTACATACGTTGATTGCTGACTCTCAACGTATCCTGGACTCCCTCAACAATGAAATTGTTGCTCAAAAGGTCCCATTACAGCCACTTTTTGACCATCGCAAGAACGAGATGCTGCGGATGGAAAGGCTACATACTGGCGTTGCTCCACACAAGACCATACCAGCCGAGATTCTCTTGAAAATATTCATTCACACCCTCGATGACAGAATCACCCATGTACGGCTCAAGCGACAGGAGTGCCCGTGGAATTTGATCCAAGTGTGCTCGTTATGGAGAGCCGTCGCACTTGCTGAAACGCAACTTTGGGATACGATGATGCTTGTAGCTTCCCCAGATATCGCGTCTTCTTCATCATTAGCCGACACTGACACCATCCATGTCCAACCTCGCCTGGTCCCTCAGTTCCTAGAACACCTCACTATCGGGGTTATAGGTGACTTGGTCGACCTGGGTTTTGTCCTTGCTCCATTCTCTCAGTGCAAGAAGTTGAGAACAGTGGAATTTCTGGAAGGCTCCCCTGTTGATTTTCTGCTCTACCATTCGGGTTTAACAAATGGATTTCCGTGGGCGCAACTTACAAATCTAGTCATCCCAGACGATGGTATAGATCCTCTGGCATTCATCATGGTCCTCCGGCAATCCATCAACCTCATCAAAGTCGGAGTTACTCTCCAAGTCAGATATACAGAATGGGAACATATTGAGAGCGTAACGGTGCCCCATCTTCTCTTCCTAGAACTAAATAGCCGATCCTCAGTTCTCATCAACCAATTTCTGAAATTCCTCACCCTTCCTTCATTGGAAACTGTGAGCCTTGGCACTACGAACTCAGCGTTCAAACGGCCATGGTCATCATTGGAAATCATCCGTTTGGTCAATAGATCGGGCTGTTCGGTAAAACACTTTTTCATGCGGAACTTGGAGATTCCAAGCGAAGAGGTTCTATTGTTCCTTCCTGCGGTTCCGGAACTCAAGTCGCTCGACATTGACGATTTCGTACCTGTCTCGGAGCTCATGCTTGAGTCGATGAGGGAGAGAGATCTCGTGCCAAAATTAGAGATGCTCTCCGTGCGTGTAGGGTCGTTCAGAGCATGCCAACGCCTGCTGGAGGCCAGATACCAAGGAATCCCTTCGACAGGCAACAGAAAAATGCTGGTAGTGAACGTCACGGCAAGTCTTTTGGATTGCCGCGATGAATTGGACGACTTTCAAAGGTTCGTTAGTCAAAGTGGAAGCGAAGGAAGGAACATAACAATCTGGTGGGGTGGTCCTAACACTGACTTGTGGTAGTTACGACATTGGCTCGAGAGTAAGAGGAGAGTATTACAACAGAACATACGGCTCGTAATGGGTGCAGTCTGTTACGGGCATTGCTGCACGGGAAACATTCAGCACCTTGGAATTTCGTAATTTGGAACAAGTCCCAAACCTTCATATAATATGAATACCCCGTCTACCAATCGAAGACCAATTTTCAGCATTCATTGTGAATCTCCCAATTCGGCGGTATGTGGTAACGTCACTCTCCCCTTGTCTGTGCACAGGCACGAGCAGTAAACCACAAATATCATGTTGACCGAGCCGCACGATATAGGGCAACGGAACGCCGTTCTTTGTTACTCCGGCAAGCGTAACCTCAACAATGGGAAGTTCAGGGAGCTCATGTGCATCCATGTGCACACTCCCGATACTGCCGTCAAGGTCGCGAAGGCCAGCTACTACCAACCCATGTCCCGATCGCTCGTCCAGCAGGAGCGTATGGACTTCAGTGTCCTCACGCGTATTCCAAGTGGCTCGGACAACTTCCGCGCTTAGAACCAGATGTCCGGACGTCACCTCGCCGTAGGGATTACTGGTGTACTTCAAGTTAGCTACGATGCTCTTCACTTCACATATGCTCTCGGTATCCTTTGGGAGCTTGGATGCAGAACGCCATCCATCCGCGTCCCCTGTTATTCCACCAGGCATTATCTGGCCATCTACAGCCGCCCAACTCCAGGACGGCGCCCTGTATTCCCCTGGACGTGCCTTACAGTGGCGCTGTGTCCATAAGAGAGAGAAAGGGAGCCGATGTGACCAGAGCCCAGCAACATATCGACTCTCGGACCAGAGTCGATGGACTTGCTCAGCGACACCTGCAAGTGCGGCGAGTTTGTCAGTCGGCTGGGTCAGACCACGTTCCGTATATTTGTGGAGGATGGTATCCCAGCACATATCCAACTGCCAATTTTCGTCTCTACCTGGTTCGGATGTGAATGCGTGATCTGGAAGGCGAGGAACTGACGAGGGAAGGCCCAAGGGGGAGCCGTTGACGTTTATATGGCCCATCTGACACTCGTATTGCAAACCGAGGGTGCAAAATACGAGCATTCGTGGCGAGAGCACCCGCTCTGCCAGGCACCATGCACGCGAGTCGACGGGCTCTGAGAGTTCATAGGCACGCCGGATGGCAGTAACGGTCCCGATGGTCCCATCAGGACACCAAAAGGGTAGTTGGATAGGCGCGAAGTGGGATGACGGGGAAGTATTCTTGAGGAAGCCCTCACTAACGGTATTCGCTCTGGCAGCCAAAATAGTGATAAAGGCGTTTCGGAATATGAGACGCATCCTTGCTAACTCGTGAGCTTTATCGTCGTCAGAATCCTGTATAATACAGAAAGAATCCACCCAGAGGTACCGCAGACCCAACCTACGTGTAACAGTCACGGCATCACTGATGGTCTTCGGAATCTTTGCAGGATCGATGACGTTGCTGTACGCTTTGAAATTCTCCGTCGTGGTGCAATGCAGTTGTGGACCACCCCAGACGTAGCTTAGCGCAGCGAAGTAGTCCTTCACTGAGGGATTCGTGGTGACCAACCGCAATCGCATGGGGTCAGAACAGTCTAGAACTCGGGTTGGGAGGGTAGTCGTCTCTGGTTGCGGGCAGCATTCATGTCGAGCGCAATCTTCAACACATTTTAAAGCAAGATCGTAGCTTTCACTGTCGTCCACATTCCATACGACGTTACGGGCCGTGATGTATTGGCTGACGGGGTTGTCTGGGGACATGGTAAACTGATTAATCAAGGAATTCTTCACACACCGACTGTATACATACCTTGTTCGGCGTAAATGCTTGTCCCAGTGACCAACGAGCCGCGTTCCGTCCAAAGCGTAATCATTATTCGCTGGTTAGCAGTTTCCGAATTGAACAGCACAGTGACTTCAGATACCTCGCTGGCGGGAGGCTCATGTGGTAACCCTAACGCGCCACGGGAATCCCTGATTGTGTTGCGGAGCAAAATGCAATAACTACAAGATGCTTCAGCGGACTCCAGTATCTCGGCCCACAATGGCGTTTTGTAAGTTAGAATAGATTCGTACAGATCACGCCTTAACTTGGCTGAGATAGATCGCTAATCAGCACCGGTGGAGTGCTATATGATGAACGCCGTACAGTCGTTGCTGCGCCGGACTCCCTCCGGGCTCCCTTCCCAAATAGCACGGAATGATTTCTCAGAGAACACAGACTTCCAACAACGTGTGCAGACTAGTTTCTTGATTTCGGGATCCTTTTGTAGTACATCATCTTAAGCATGGTGGGGATGAGAAGAAGATCAAGCCCAACGTACGAGGCTATTGTGGTCAGGTGCATTTTCGATGGAATCAACAGGAGCTGCTAAATGTTTAAACAAGTACCATCGAAGTAAGGAGGATACTCACACATAGATATGATGTCTTTCGATGCTCGATTGTCTCAACCAATGTCCACACGTTGAGGGGCGTGATATTGTATTTTCACAATGATCGCTCGGTTGAACTGCAAATCCCAGGGACTTTAGACAGTGTTATGTCAGTCAGTTCCTCTCTTGGTTTATTTCGGATGAATCCTCTATACCTCACAAGTCAAATGTCAAGGTGAGAGGAATGCGATCGATCGATACATTGATTGTGGTTGAATCCAAGCTGAACCCCCAAGGTGGTAGGATTTATTCTCCGCTTCAATTATTATTTGCCGACGTGGCAACTCCAAGCCTTCTTCGTCAACACCTTCGACAATTTCCTCTGAAACAATGGCAAAGGCTAAGGCAGCTCAAGGCGGCTACGCTACCATTATCTCCCGCGACATTTCATCCACTTTCGACAGACTTGCACATGTAAGCTGCTCGGCGCGCGTCAGCTCCAGTGCTAGACTCCCACTGGCAGAACCCAAACATGCAAGCGGCACTTTGTCCTACTGAACTGTCTTAGCTCACTCTTCAAATTCGTCTATCTACAACATCGAACTCATACGCTACTCCTTGACCAGCCCCTGCTACTATTTCCGGTAAACATATTACGCATTCTGTAAGGTCGCAACGCAGCCTTTTGGGTTAATACCCCTATTAGAACCGACGTTGTAGACTTGGAGATAATCTGCCAGAAGCTAGGCGTCATGGAAGAGTTCGGTTCCCATTATCTCGGACTATGGAAGGTAAATGGCTTGTGTAACTCTCAATGCTATGGCCTACCGGTTTGGGTAGGTGAACCAGGCAATGACGGTTGAACTAATTTACACTTTAAACTCACGCATGAAGTAGCGAGGATCTTTGGAAGAAATTTTTGACCAAATACGCTGGCCTCTGAGAACGACGTGTTTACTTTCCGGATGGCCCACAGACAATATCCACATCGTCGTTGTGCTCCTACCCGATTTTTTGACCACCCTCAGCGCTCATCACAGCATTCCTCGACGCTGACTGGGATAGAATCTATTTGCGTCGGATTATCGACCACCCTGACGTTCAGCTGGTTGTGGCACCGTATACAAAAGGCGTGGTACATCTCTGCTGTGGTCAGCTCGCAGGAACGGCTCCATAGTACGGCCAGCCCAAGCACTGTCGATCCCTGCGGAGATATTACTTACGGGGTTCGTCCTATTAATGCACTGAGCGCTTCAGGGCTGAGCTGACGAGGTCCGTTAGAAAATTTCTTGACTCCCATGATTTGATATTCGCGCGGCTCAAGGACACCATTTCGCATTTTGGATGTAGTCCGTTACTGCTTTGCCGTCAGTATTTCCCAAGTAGCCATTCTCGTACTCAAACATCAAGTTACCCTTGCAATCTCCTCAATCCCAACGGCAAGCGGTCTTACTTCCATCCTCCTCCAGCCACACGACCTGCGTGGTGCGTACCATAACGCATTCGAACTCTCCCGATGAAACCCGTCTGCTGAGTCGTTCTAAAGTAAAAGTAGTGTCAAAATTGGCGTTCGATCTTCCGCTCGATCACTTCGGGTATCACAGAACAGGTAGCACTGTAGATTTTTGTACTGACTGTTTACTTTGTTTACTATGTTGGAAGGCCGCGTTTGTAATTCCGGACGACTCGTGAAATTACCATTCCCTTTAGAGAAACTCATTTATTCGTTCCCATAAGCCCTGGGATGGATAGGCCCGCATTATTATCGTTCTTCTACACAGTATGTTCGATGCCATGTCCGACCACTTCGTTAACACTGACGATTTGTGCACTATCTCAACCCCAGGCCTTGAATCAAAGTCTGACGTGATCAATTGTTATATAATGTGAATATCCTGTCTACAAGTCGGAAACCAATCTTCAGCATTCATTGTGAACTCTCCAATGCGACGATATAAAGTAACACCGTTCTTCCCCTGTTCATGCGCAGCTAGGAGAATTATACCACGTATGTCATACTTACCTAATCGCACAATGATTGGCGTCGCACTACCGTCTTTGAAAATTCCGACTAGTATGACCTCCACAACAGGAAGTTCGGGGACTTCAACTGCATCCAGCGCCATATATCCGACTTGATCTTCAAGGCCAGGGTATCCGACTAACCGTAACCCTTGTCCCGATGTCCCATCTCGAAGAAGTGTACGAGGGTGGCTGTCCTCATGCGTATTCCAAGTAGCTCGCACAAGATCCGCACATAGAACAAGACGTGCGGAAGTCACCTCACCATAAGGATTACCAGCATGCTTCAGATCAACAACAACATTCTTCACTTCACAAATGCCCACACTATCAACGAGGCGCCCCGAGTGCCAGGTCGTTCCGCGGGACCTTATCTGGCCGTCCACGGCCGCCCAGCTCCAGGATGGTGCCCTATACAACTTAGGGCGTTCCTTCTGCTGTTGCGGTTGCCACCATAGGAGAGCAGAAGGGAGCTGATGAGTCCAGAGTCCAGCGGCATACTTACTCTGGGGCCACAAACGGTGGAGTTGCTCAGCAATGCCTGCAATTGCAACGAGCTTGTCCTCCTCCCTTGTCAGATCACTAGTAGTATACTGCTGGAGAATGGTATCCCAGCATTTCTCCATTTCCGACTCTGCGACTTGGCCTGGCCCGTCTGTGAATGCGTAATCTGGGAGGCGGGGAATCGTCTCTGGGAGTCCTAAGGGGGAATCGTTGACGTTTATACGTGCCGTCTGACACTCATACTGCAAGCCGCGGGTGGAGAATACAAGTAGCCGTGGCGAAAGCACCCGCTCCCCCAGACACCATGCACGAGAGTCGACAGGCTCCACGAGTTCTGCACGTTGGACGACTGTAAATGTCCCAATATTCCCATCAGGACATCGAAATGGTAGGCGGATAGGCAAAAAATGGTATGAGGGGTATGTATTTTGCAGGAAGCCCTCACTAACGGCATTCGCTCTGGCAGCCAGAATAGTGATGAAGGCATTTCGGAATATGAGACGCATCCTTGCCAACTCGTGAGCTTTATCGTCGTCAGAATCCTGTATAATGCAGAAAGAATCCACCCAGAGGTACCGTAGACCGAGCCTACGTGTAACGGTAACGGCATCGCTGATAGTTTTTGGAATTCGCACTGGGTCGATGCAGGTACTGTAAGCAGCGAAATTCTCCATAGTAGTGCAATGTATCTGCAGCTCGCCCCAGACGTAGCTCAGTGAGGCGAAGAAGTCCTTCGTCGAGGGGTTGGTGGTTACTAATCGTAATCGTGAGGGATCGGAACAATCGAGGACTCGAGTTGGAAGGACAGTTGGTGTTGCTCGTAAGCATTGTTCGTGCCGAGAGCAATCATCAATGCATTTCAAAGCAAGTTGGTAGCTCGAGCTGTCGTCCACTTTCCACACGATGTTACGAGTTGTGATATATCGACTAGCAGGATCTTCTGGATAGGTTGTGTGCTGGTTAGTTGGGATTGTTGTTATGTAATTTCTGTAAGCATACCTGGTTCACAATAAATACTGAAGTCATGCAAGGTCCTAGAAAGCCGTATATTGATGCCCCCCCAGAATATGATACTTATCCGCTGCGTGGCAGACGTTGTAGCAAAGAGCAAGGTGATAACCAAAACTTCGTCGGCAGGGGGTTCTTCTGGTAATGCTACCCTCCTTGTGTTCCGAATCAGGGTGCAATAACCACAGCGTTCTTCAGCAGACTCCAGTATTTGAGCCCACGGCGGCGCTCTATACGTTAGATGTGAATCGTACAAGTCCTTCGAATCGACTACAAAAATCGTCGATCAGTAATGTTGGATAGTATCGTGCCGTGAGCTTCCTACGCTTCCCGATGAGTCGGATTCCTTCCGCACTCCCTTTCCACAGAGCGTGAAATGATTGACTGGAGAACACAGTTTCCCAGCAGCGCGCGCAAACTAGTTTCTTGATATCAGGGTCCTATCACGGTGGAATATCATAAGGGTATTGGTTGGCAAAGGATGGAGCGTAAAGTACCAGAATATCAGGTGTAGCTGCGTCTTCTATGGAAGCCAAGTGGGTCGATGAATGACTAAACATCTTCTTGCAACGTTAAGGTAAGGAGAGGACTCACGCATAGATGAAGTGATTAGCATGGCACATTTATAAGGAAATCGTTGTATCACAAAAACTGCGTGATGGGGGTCGTGGACACGTGTCGGCGTTATTATAAATCATTCCTGCCTGCCACTCCATACAATTAGCGAGGTATAAAAGCTCTGGCTGCGAACGAAAACCGGCAAGTACATCGATTGGCATGATTGGGCGTCCGCTCAGAGCTAACCAACCCCAAGCTAGCCAGAGCAAGAAAGTGCGATTCCTTTCTGGAAGAGGATGATATAATAAAGAGTTAGACTCATCTCCCTCACTTGCCTACGCTCCCTGCATGTTCTCTTTGCACCACCCGCCCTCCCGCGATGACCATATCACACTGATTCCAGTATCCACTACTCAAAGGGTTCGAGCTGAGTCTGCACAAAAACCCAACAAAAACCTCCCATTAAATATCTCTACCAGTAGGCGTGTGGAAGGGTTCCCTGGAAAGTGTAAAAGTCAGTTATAATAGAGCTTGGTACATGAGCCCACCCAATATGTAGACCTCGAACACCCCCTTTATGGCCCAATATCGGCACACTGCGCGTGGATATAATCCGCCATCTCATCGGATTTTTCCGCTATAGTCCTCTCCGACGAACCAACGCCAAATGACAACGGGGCTGACATGTCAGACGCGTCCACACAAGCAACGGTTGAGGCGGGGGACGTCGTGGGTCCCAAGTTTCTCAGCGCGGTCTAAGAAGCCGCAGGATGGAGGTCCAGAAGTTGTGGTGCTCGGAGTTGGGATGGAACGGGACAAACATCACAACGGTCGAAGCATATCACCAAACGCAGAATTATGTGCTGCACTTTTTTCAGTTGTCAGAATTCTGCTGACATTCGCCAGCTCCGTGGTCTCTTGGTTGTTGGGAACCAGACCGCATCCTAATTAAGCTCGTTAAGCGAAGTGTGTATAGCGTCGTGATTATCGTTTAATGGGTATAAGATGGTGGAAGCCGACTCTTTTGTATGTGGATTTGTTG
Organism: Collybia mongolica; assembly: GCA_013420905.1. Taxonomy (NCBI): domain Eukaryota; kingdom Fungi; phylum Basidiomycota; class Agaricomycetes; order Agaricales; family Clitocybaceae; genus Collybia; species Collybia mongolica. The sequence goes on from JAAXNY010000004.1 coordinate 4,701,165, forward strand.
GATTAAATGTTACAGATAAGGAAAGGACAGTGAGCACCAGTACATATCTACAACCCCACGAAGGAGTTGGCGCTACCGTTGTGTCGTTATAATCAGGTCCGTACCTTCGTCCCTGAACGCCAAAAAAAAAAAAAAGCAAATGGCTGAAATTGAATCTCCGCCCAAACATTCATCCCACCCCTCAAATCTAACTTTCTCTCCGCAAACACCATGTCCACCAACCCGCACACACAACACCAGCACCAGCACCACCCAGCCCAAGCCCAAACGCACGACCCCCACCCGCGTCCCGCCAACCGCGCCGCACACACGCTCCGCGCCCTCCACCTCACCTTTGACGGGCTCGCCCGCGTCGACGGCTCCGCGCGGTTCAGCTTCGGCGCAGGGGGGCCCGGCGCGCTCGCCTCGCTCTCGGGCCCGGTCGAGGTGCGGCTGGCGGCGGAGCACCCCGCGCAGGCGACGTTCGAGGTGCTGCTCCGCCCGCTGGCGAACGTGCCCGCGACGGAGGCGAAGGCACTTGCGGCTGTGGTGCGGGGGGCGCTGGCGCCGGGGCTGCTGCTGGGGCATAACCCGCGGACGCTGGTGCAGCTGGTCGTGCAGGTTCTCGTTCCTGCTCCTGGTCACGGGAAAGGGCACGGGCAGAGGGATGGGGAGGGGCGGAGGGACGGGATTGTGGCGGCGGTGATCAACGCGGGGACGCTGGCGCTGCTGAACGCGGGGTCGGTGCCGATGGGGGGGGTGGTGTGTGCGGTAGCTGTGGGGAAGCGGAAGGTGGATGGGGTGGTGGTGGTGGATCCTGAGGAGAGCGAGGAGTTGGTTGCGTCTGGGTGTTTTGCGTATCTGATGGGGGACGGGGAGGAGCGGGCGGTGTGGATGAGCTGGAAGGCGGTGAGTGGGGGAACGGTGGATGAGGAGGGGCTGGAAAGGGCAAAGGTGCTTGCGAGGGCGACGGTGGCGGAGGTGTATGAGGCGATGGGGAAGGGCGTGGAGCGGATGGGGCGGACGACGGTGTTGTTTACGTTTGGGGAGGGGGAGAAGGGGAAGGTGGATGTGGTAGGTGAGGATGGAGACAGTGATGATGGTAAGATGGAGATTTAAGATTTGAGACGATGGTGCGCCCGTTGATTTGTATTCTCCCGCCATGGCTCTGATTGCGCGTGGACTGCTGCTGCTCGGTACTCATCGCAGAATATCTACGTTGTTCACCCAGAGTTTCATGTCGCGACCAATCGATTGAACACTATCTTGTCCTGGACCTGCCGCTTCGTGGCTGTGAGAAGGCGGACAGTACCGATGGGGGCATTATTTTGGTACTTTTACAGCAGAGAACCAAGGGCACATCCTGGATGTTTTTTTTTGATTAAAAAAAATCCTTACAGATTCAGCTTATCGTTTTGGGGACGAAATTGGTTCGTGTTTATTCCTCACCCCTTCTACGGCTTCTATCCGGTTCCACGGCCGGTTGCCATCTTCAGCACAATGAGTCCCCGGCAATTTGCGCCAGATCGGGTGAGTATGACGAATCGATGTCATCACCTTTCTTTGGTGGTGCGAACTCGGCCTGTTATTTCTCTTATATGCGTCTGGTGTCATAATAATTTAGGGACGTTCGTTCACCGCCGGCGTTCCTACCCGAGCCAGCTTACCCATCTTGCTTCTCGCGTACTGATGATGTCACTCACAGGGGGTGCGCGTGTTTGGCTTTTAGGTTTGAACTCAGTGTTACTTACGCGGGGGTACGTCTGCTTGTTGAGGCTTGTGTAGGTCCTTTCGTGGATGAAGCCGAATGCTATGTGAGTATGGTATGGGGAATGGACCTTCTCGACACCTCGCGTCGCGCCTGCGAATGCCTTTTGTGGGCGCTGTGTGTGCTTGGCGGACTCGATGGACGTAGCTACTCCGCTTCGCCTAGCTTATGCATGCTTTATGAGGTGCGTAGGATTCCGTTCTGAACTCTTCGTCCGTCGGATCTCAGTCCTTCGTTCATGCCCCTGTGTGTATACCAGACTCAGAGCTTCATGTGTCGCTATCAGTATTCTTCCGTCGTCACGTCATGTTTTTTGTCCCTAGATCAGTCCATGGGATCATGCTCTACAGTGCATCCTTGCAGGCATAGTGCCTGACTTCGGTACGGATCTCTCTCCTCGAAGACGCCGGAGCTTGCCAACCCAACAAAAATAGCATCATTCCTTACCCATTCTGACCACAAACCCTCCACCCATTCTATGAGCGTTCGATCCCCCCTCTAAGAGTATAACACAAATTACCTCTACCTTCCCAGAGAGCCACATTGTTTCCGCCTCGGAAGTGGAAAAAAAAAAGGGCCCAAACCCCCCGATCGCGATCGATCACGTCCCATCAGCCCTGCACAGCCACATCCAGGCGTTTTTATTTTATTTTAGAGTGGCCCTGAGTTTACGCATGACTCGGCTTTTCGCTTTTTCTCTCTCTCTTCCCACTTTATTCCTCCTCCATCTGCCCATCTGCAGCAGCGCCTGGGGGAATCATGTTCCTAGGGCTCATCCGCACGGTGTTCAAGGCGCCGTGCTCTAGGAGATGCGCAGCAAAGGCTATGCCTACGCGACTCCATACGCCTTCGCCGCTTAGGGCACCGAGTAAGAGGTTGTTGTGCGCGACGTGGAAGAAGAGTACGACGCTGGGGAGTTATATTGCGTATCGTGGGATATCATCGTCCAAGGCGCGGGTGCCGAACCTGCTTACGGGCCCGTTTTTGAAGCAGCCGCCGGGATCGCAGGCACGGCATTGTAGTAGTAGCGGCAGTGGTGGTGGTGGTGGTGGTGGGGTCAGTGGTGGGGTGGGAGGGGTGGTGGGAGCGGTCCGTTGTAGGAGCGGGACGAGCACGACGGGGTACCTGCCGGAGCTGGAGGCGCTGTTTCATGGAAATGTGCAGTTTCGAGTGAGTATAGCTGCGACGAGCCCGGGGCTGCTAAAGGTGCTCGCTTCAGAGGGCCAACGTACGTCTTGTACCATCCTATACACACACACACTCATCCCCAACGTCACATCTCATGTAGGCCCGCCGTTCATGCTGCTCGACTGCTCAGATAGCAGGTACGTCCCCGTCGTTACCCCATCCACTGGACCGCCCCGCTCATCTTGCTCGTTCCTGATAGGGTAGGCGAGCAGTCGATATTCTCCGCCAAGCCGGGGACGATGTTCACGACCGGAAACATCGCGAACCAATACAACGAGACGGACCTCAACTCGTACGTCCCCCCCCCCCCCCCCCCCCTCCGCATACCGCTGCCCACAGCACATAAACGTAAAAACGACTAACCAACCGCGCACGACAGCAAATCCGTGCTCTCCTACGCCGTCTCGGTGCTGGGCGTGAAGCACGTCATCGTGATGGGGCACTACGGGTGCGGGGGCGTCGGGGCCGCGATCATGCGGCGGCCGTGCGCGGGCGACATATTGGGCGGCGCGGTGCAGTCGTGGATCCGCCCGATCCGCGCGATATACCAGAATTCGAGGCGGTACGTCCTCTTCTGTGTGTGAAGGATGTGTTGGGCTGATGGAGAGTATGCGTGTGTGTGTGTGTGTGTGCGTGGTGTGTTGTTGTGGGTTGTGTGTTGTGTGTAGGCCGGAGCTTGTGGCGCATAGAGAGAAGTATGGGTTGTTTGGGGTGCGGGAGGTGCCGCATTTGCATGATCGTACGTTTCGGTTTTGGATGAGGGGGGCCGTTGGGTGCTGGTGCTGATGTGTGTTGTCCTCTTCCTTCCTTTTTGGGTGGGGGTTAGCTGCGTTCAGGGCGCTTGTGGAGGAGAATGTGAAGGCGAATGTTGCTCGTATTGCGCGGTCTTCTGTTATTACTAATGTACGTGCCTCCATCCCCACCCCCCCGTCCTTTCCTTACCCTTTCTCACCAACTAACAACTAACAACACCACCCCCCCCTTGCCCATAGCACTACGCCGCTCTCGCCCTCGCCGCCCAGACCCCCAGCGTCCTCTCCCCAACCCCAACCCCGACCCCGACCCCGCCGTTGCGCGATGTGTTCATCCACGGGTGGGTGTATGATATCGAGACGGGGGAGGTGGCGGACTTGGGGGTGTCGGTGGGCCCGCCTGGGAGGGAGATTCCGGCGACGCCGTTTCCGAGGTTGGGGGGGAGGGGGTGAGTGGGTGGATGGGGTTGGGAGGGGTTGGGTTGGGGGTGGAGGTTTTTCATTGTGTTTTTTTTTTGCTTTCGGTATTTGTGGATGTATCATGTGTGCATACAATACCCCGCCGCGGGCGCAGGACTCGATGGCTCGTGTTATATTAGTATTGGTGGTCGGGGATCGGGGAGTGTTGTGTACCAGTCGACCTTTATATACGCGGGGTTGGTTTGGTTTGGTTTTGGAAATTGGATAAGAGTGGATGTGTTGGGTTTGGGAATTGGATAAGAGTGGATCGATGAGTGGGGGGGGGGGGGTTGGACTTACTTGGGGAAGGTTGGGGTTGTTCCAGATTGGCGGGATGATACGGGGGAGGCCTTTTTTGAGAGGGGGGGGGGGGGGGCAGGATGATGGAGACGCGACCGCGTATGGGAGTCATGCGTCCGCGTGGTTCTTCGAGTGTCTTCAAGTTGTTGTATTTTGTTTCCTCTCCTGTGACGCGTTGACACCGTTCTCGCGGCTGGTTTTGTCGCGGGTGAGTGGGGGTGAGCGAGGTGGCGTGGGTGTGGGTGTGGGTGTGGGTGCGGGTGGATAGATGTGTTGAAGTCTTTTTTTTTCTCCGCCCTTCTTGTCGCTGTGTATTTTTACTTGCTTTCTGTGCTTGTGGAGTTGTTGTGTGTGAATGTTTCGTGGATCATGGGATGGGCTGGTGTCGTGTCTTGTAATTTTGGTTGTCTTATGGTATGGTTCGGTGGGAGGGTGATCGTTCGCCGGGAGGGGGGGAGGGGGTGCTCTTCATGGGCGACATATGTACGCGGGGATTCAGAGTATACTCTAATAAGCATGGTTTGATATGAGTGGATCGCGACTCCGAGCGGAAGAACAAATGATTCAGAAATTGGGAAAGACCATTTTTTCTGGGGCCGGACGGGCGGGTGCTTCGGCGGTATATACGTTTGTTTTGCGGCACGGAAGGGCAGAGGGAGGCGCAAGGCGCAAAGCGCGTGAGACGTCGTGCTTCTCGTCACATGTGCTGCCGTGTGGTCTTGCGGATGCCGTGTGGACTGGTTGCTGCTTCTAGCTTGGATCCCATCCTTCGACTCCTCCTTCGGAAGTAAAGTAGGAGAATGTTCCCTTCCAAAAGCTGGTTCAAACGCTCGTTCGTCGTTGTCCGTTCGTTAGGCTTCACATATATTAACAAAAATTAAGAATGGGCGATACTGCTAGATCTGTTGTGGGTATAGTCGATGGGGCAAAGAGTGAACGAGGGGAGAGTTGGAGATGGTCGTCTATTGTTTTTCCGGAACTAGAGGGTTCGTACGAGCTTTTCATGAACTGTACCAGTTTCCAGTCGTCTGATATATATACGTGGGGATTTGGAAGGCCGGTAAGAGTAGATCAACAAAAAACTGTACCTAGGCACGTCGAGGCCTTGCAGGTAGGCGGGTCTGAGCGTGGGGAGAGCCTCCGCAGTCTGTCGATGAATGAGTGTATCGGAATTCTTATAGGGATAGTAAATGAAGCGCAGGACGACAGGGACGCGGCGTGCCGGGTGTCATGCGCCTTATCACATGCGTCCACGTGATCCTTCGAATGCGTTGTCGTCCTGTGAATCTGAAGCGCCGTCAAGCCATCTCAACCCTCAACCCTTCCCTTGGAAAGTAAGGTAAGAAACGCTCCCTCCTTCCACTTCTCATTCGTCGTTTTCTGTACGGTACGGGTCACACACTAACGAAATTTGATAGAATGGACGATGCTGGAGCACCTATCATTAGTGACTTGACGGCCCGGCTCGGCCTGAAAGCCGCGGCAAAGGCTCGGCTTTTGGGGGCTTAGGCTTTAGAAAATACAAGCCTGAGTCATGATGATGGCTTCAGGCCGGCTCAGGCTTAAGCCGCAGCTTCGCAGTGGATAGAGCATTGAATTTCGGTACAATGACCTACTTCTCATTTTCATATATATCCCCATCATCACCAAGTAGCCCATCCCAGGTAAACTCCTCCCCAACATTGTTATTGCCCTCATTTTCACCAGCTAGCTCAAGGTCCATATCCTCAAGCTCCTCTTCCTCTTCAGTAGCTGCTATGATGTCCTGGAAGATGAGGTCGTTATGATACATACACTTCAGACACTGCAAAGCTTCTACGATATCACCCTTTAGCCGATTATGATGTTTACTGATTGTAAGGCCAGCCAATGAGAATGCGCGTTCACTTGAGACAGAAGATGCCATAATTGCAAGATAATCACAAGCCAGTGAACTCGCAACTGGGTAATGAGGTGCATTTAACTAAAAACAATATATTAGCATGCAATGATTTAGGGACTGGGATCCACAAGTACGCACTCCCCACCACACCACAACAGTCATACCAGGAGGGATTACATTGTTAGTATTCATGTACCAAAAGTCCAATTTGAATTGTAACAATTGCCAGTGAAAAAGCCGCAGCTTAGGCCACGGCTCCAGGCTTTGAAAACTCCAAGCCTGAGCCGTGAGCCCTTCAGAACCTGCTGCACGGCTCAGGGTGGCTCGGCTTCTGCAGGCTCGGCCCCGGCCGGCTTGCGGCTTTGAGCCGAGCCGTGCACATCACTACCTATCATCGACAGACCTGACATCCCGACAGAACTGCTCGATGTGATTATAAATCTTGCTCATGACAATCACATTACCTTGAAGGCTCTGGCAGTTACCTCACGCCGCTCTGTTCAAGCTGCCCAGCGGCTCCTCTTCTCTTCAATACAACTTGACCCACCCGATCTCTTGCATCTCCACCTTAATCTATGTCAGAAATTCCACACTATCATATGCGATTCTCCGCACTTGGCCACATATGTACAACACCTGTTGATCACTGACGGAAGACATAAGTTTGTCGAAGGCGAGGAGGACTATTCTTCGTGGACTTTGGGTTTGAATGGGGATCCGCCGATACTCAGATGGGTCGCAAGCAAAAAGACGCTGCCCAGCGTCCTCCATCAGCTTGTGAATACCGAACGTCTGACTATCAGAGGGTCTGATTCTCCTCGGACTCCGATATACTTAAATTGGAGACATCTATCTGCAGATACTCAACATGCACTGTTGAGTATGGTTCACAGGCCCTTACTTTCGACCATCGAGTTATCCTTCTCTATCGAGTTCATATCACTGCTTACATATGCGGCTGGTCTGAAATCCTTGACTCTGTTCGGAAAATACATTGAAAGAGGCGAACATGCCGTACCAAGGCCGTCACCGCAGGCCATATGCCAGTTGGATGCCTTGGACACTAATATCAATGATATTCATGATTGTTCCATTCTCCTTGAGCAGGGATCCTGGTTGGATTTATCGAGGCTCCGATCTCTCACTGTGAGGAGTACAGGAATCCTGCAGAGGCAAGTGGAGCATCTCCAACGACTGTTCAAATCCTCGGCAACCCTCAAACATCTTCACTTCCATCTGCGTTCCCGTGAGCGGATATTTCCATATACCTGTATAAAATATCTTGACAATTCTATTCAGCCCCTCCTTTTTACCGCCTGTTAACTCTCACACCGTTTCTCTGTTTGCGTTCGCTTTATATAGATATCCATCGGGACAACGGCAATCTTTATAGAGAATACTCTACTTGGATCCTTCGACTATTAAAAACCCTCCCTTATCCTAATTTCATCGACACCCTCGCATTTCAGGTCTCAAACCAGTCCTTAGGGGATCTTTTTACTCCAAACCAGTACAAGAGCCTTGATATCGCCCTCTCGAAACCGGAACTTTCCTCGCTACAATCGGTGAGGGTGAAGGTCGTCGGAGTGGGCCAGGCGAAGGCCTTGGAGTATTATGATAGGTTACCCTTGACACACGCGCACGAATCCTAAGCGTCGAACTGGACACAGAGTGGCGCCTTGGGTGTTGAGGACGGTTGCTATTTCATTAGCCGAGGTCATCCCGTGTGAATGAGATGTAGATGAGTAACGTTTGGAGGACTGCTAGCGTGGGGTGGGTGAGAAACCAACGATCATTTCTAAAGGAACGCCTTCAGACGCGTACGTCACGTGCCGCTGCACGTGACGAACATGTTTAATCTTTTCGGAAGCAATTAATTAATTACTCCTCACTCCCCTGGTCTGCTGTGCTATACCGCCCACGATGTACAAGAAGTATCCGACCTACACGTTTTCAAGAACAAGTTAAAGCCGGTATATGTCAGACATCCCTCCTTCTATGCCGATACTCTCGGAACGCCTTGTAGGCATCTGTAGATATGGAAGGACACCAGTTTTGATCGACGTTCATCATGGAGCTTGGGTAATGGTCTCGGTCATTTTTAAGATATACCGTGGGATTTGGAATGACTTATGTACCCATTGCTTCCGGGCCAACAGTCCTTCTCCAGACGATGGCCACTGATATTCGAACCACCCTTCAAACCCTCTCCCTGGCCCTGCAAGTGGCTCCGTTCTCTCTGATAAGTTATGCCGTTCGCCTTGCACTGTTTGTTTTGGAACTACGCCGACCACCGGACTGGGAAACAATCAAAGCTCAAATAGGTGGGCTAAAGGCTGAAGCTACTATTGTGAGTTCCACTTGTAGATTATATGATCTGTCACATGAACTATGCCTAGGCAACCTTTTTAGCCGCAGTGCAATCGCAGATCATAGCGCTCTCCTACGAGAACAACTCCACGAGGACCGAAGTCGCGACCAACGCGCTGGGATTCGCAGGTGTTCTCCTCAGCGTGGTCACGGCGTGTCTCGCTCTTTTAACATCAACGATCACCCAACGCCATATTCATATCGTGGAAAGCCAACTAGCTATCATAGACGACCTCCCTGTTGAGAGTGTTGAAGTCGTTATTAGACAAATCATGTCGCTGGGACCCTTAGCCCAATTCGCATACCTGGGTGTCTTCCGACGTGCTATATTGAAATGCGAGGCTCGACTTGCGGCAGCACGCCCTGATCATGGTATTGAGGCGCGCCGAATGCAGGGAGATATCGACATCGGTATGATAATAGCGTCGTGCCAGCATATCGAAAGCGTGACGTATATAGGCGACGCAGCGGGGACCGCCATGCTGTTAGGAATTATTTCCTTCCTTGCTTCGGTTTTGTGCTTGGCAGTCTCTACCCAGCCTCCAGCTGTGTGGGCTGTTTCGGCTGTAGCGTGTTCATCTATTATTATACTCCCTATGGTTAACCGGATACTGGGAGTACTCCTGAGAATTCGTTCGTGAAATGTCTGCTGTGACCGACAATAACTGACGAAATTTTCAGGACTTCCAAGTGTTTTTGATTTTTAAACCGGACCCGAATAAGTCCAGAGTCAAAGGATTGCAACGAGTCACCACAATGGCAAGATTTGAAGTAAAAAGTCATCGCTCACCGGTCACGTTTATGGAAACCCGCACTTGATATTCTAGTCAAGTCAATAGTAATGGTGAGAAGTTGGTACGGCCCAGGGGACATCTGGCGTGTCGGAAGAGATTTGGGGACGTTGGCTGTGTTTTCTATATCTTTGTACCTCATTCGCCATTCCTACGTTTTACCATCACCGGCGATGGGATTCCAGTACATCTCGGGGAAATTGCGGAAATTTCGGACGGAGGTTAAATCTGGAATCAGATCATCACTCCTGGGATAACGCATGTTGTAGTCCTGCAATCGATTCACAGTAAACTCTTTAAATCACTTTCTGGAGAGTCCCACAGGTCGAAACGAGCCATGAGTGGAACTCATGAAAAGGAAACGCTACACCCTCTTTTAGAAGAAAAAGAGGCGACGGATATCGTACACATGCGTACGTTTCTTCTTACCTTAACAGTACTTGTTTTGCTCATTTGTTAGCCACCTTGACTTCCATCGACCACGCATCTGACCCCAAATATCTGGTATGTCAAACTTCGTCCCTTTCTTCCCAGCATATTTACGATAGAGCCCCGTAAAAGGACCCCGATATCGAAAAACTGGTTTGTGCCCGTTGCTGGGATACTGTGTTCTCCAGCAAGTCGTTCCATGATATGTGGGAAGGGAGTGCAGAGGGAAACCGACTCGGAGAAGATTGTATAGCAATTTCCATGCAGTATTACCCTCCAGGACTGATCAGCAATTTACCATAGCTAGCACCTCCAAAGAACTGTACAAATCCTCTTTGACGTATAGAACACCATCGTGGGCTGAGATTCTGGAGTCGGCCGATGTAGTCTGTGGTTATTGCGCCTGGATTCGCAACACAAGGAGGGTAGCATTGCCAACTGAACCCTCCGCTGACGAAGTGTTGGTTGTTACAGTGCTCTTTGATTTGACCTCGGTTGTGCAACGAATGAAGATCACATTTTGGACAGACATTGATTCACTATCATCTATGACTCCGTATGACACAGGCATTTATACTGAACCCGGTATGTATATAGGGAGTTCGTAGTGATACTGGCTAATGGGTGAATCCTATTTTAGAAGACCCTGCTAGTCGATATATCACGGCTCGGAATGTCGCGTGGAAAGTGGACGACAGCACAAGCTACGGACTCGCCCTGAAATGCATTGATGATTGCTCTCGACACAAACGCTGTCCACGTCCGGCACCAACTACTCTCCCGACTCGCGTTCTCGACTGCTCTGACCCCTCACGATTACGTTTGGTTACTACCGATCCCTCAACAAAAGATTACTTCACTGCATTGAGTTACGTTTGGGGTGGCCCACAGCTTCATTGCACGACTATCGGGACTATAAATGCGTACTACAGCTTCATCGACCCAGCGAATGTCCCAAAGACTATCAGCGATGCTGTTACAGTTACACGTAGGCTTGGTCTGCGATATCTTTGGGTAGATTCATTCTGCATTATACAGGATTCGGACGACGACAAAGCCCAAGAAATAGCGAAGATGCGCCTTATCTTCCGGAACGCCTTTGTCACTATTTTGGCTGCCAGGGCGAATGCTGTCAGCAAGGGCTTCTTGCAAAATATCTTCCCATCGTTCCACTTCGCCCCTATCCGTCTGCCGTTTCGTTGCCCTGATGGGGCTATTGGAACCGTCACAGTTGTTCAACATGCGCAACTCTCAGAAGCTGTCGACTCGCGTGCATGGTGTTTAGAAGAGCGGGTGCTCTCGCCACGGCTGCTTGTTTTCTCCACCCTCGGTTTGCAATACGAGTGTCAGACGGCACGTATAAACGTTAATGGCTCTACCTTGGGACTTCCGCCAACGATTGCTCGCCTCCCAGATTATGTATTTACAGCTGAGCCGGGCCCGGATGCCGAATGGGAAATGGACATGTCCTGGGATTCGATCCTCCAGCGATATACCGCGAGTAGTCTGACCAACCAGGAGGACAAGCTCCTTGCACTCGCGGGCCTCGCTGAACAAGTCCATCGCTTCTGGCCCCAGAGTCAATATGCTGCTGGACTATGGACACACCGGCTCCCTTCCGCCCTCCTATGGTCGCAACAAGGTCGTATGGTACGGCCTAAGGCATATAGGGCACCCTCTTGGAGCTGGGCGGCCGTAGACGGTCAGATAACGCCCCGGGAAATGTCAGGGAGTTCGGACGCGTGGCGTGCAGCGTCTAAGCGTCCCAAGGACAGTGAGAGTATCTGTGAAGTGAAGAGCGTTGTTATTAACCTGAAGCACGCCGGTAACCCGTACGGTGAGGTTACTTCTGCATGCCTCGTTTTATGTGCGGATCTTGTTCAGGTCACTTGGAATACCCACGAGGACAGCGAGCCTCGTGTACTCATTCCAGATGAACAGTCGGGACATAGATTGTCACTAGCTGGCCGCCGTGGTCTGGACAACAACGTCGGATATGTGGGACTGGACGCAGTTGAGCTCCCCGAATACCTAGTTGTGGAGGTTACCCTTGCCGGAGTGTCGAAAAATGGTGTCCCACTGCCATGGATTACGCGGTTTGGCCAGCATGATATATGTGGTCTAATGCTCCTGCCTGCACGGGAACAAGGGGACGATGGTGTCACCGTGTATCGTCGAATTGGGGAATTTATCATGAACGCTGAGAATTGGCCTTCCACTTGTAGACAAGATATTCGTATTATATAACAGAGAATTTGGCCAAGATATGATTCTGATAGAGTCTGACTGAGTACTTTTGGTCGTCCTTTGGCAGGAATCGGGAAAAATGCCGAGTTTTTGGTCGGAGGTTTAATCTATAATTACAGATCATCACCTAGCACACACGCTTTCGTCCACTCCTTGAAACACTTTTCGAAGACCTTGAATCCTGCAGATTAGAGAAACTAGCGGAAAGCGAACACTACACCCTCTTCCAAAAGCTCAGAAAATGAAAGATATGGCATCGATGTGTAAGTATTCTCCTTGCCTCAATAGCATTTTCTCGCTCATTTGTTAGCCCCTTTGACTTCGATCCATCGTGCATCTGAGCCTTCCCATCTAGTACGTTGGTCTTCATATCTGTTTTTATCGATATTCTTATGGTAGAGTACCGTGAAAGGATCCCGATATCGTAAAATTGGTTTGCGCACGCTGCTGGGAAAATGTGTTTTCCACAAAATCGTTCAATGCTATATGGGATGGCAGTGCGGAGGCAATCCGACTCATCAAGCGGCGTATGGTACTCAGGATGCAGAAATATCCACCGGCACTGATTACCAATTGCTTGTAGGAGGGTCCTCGCAAAATTTGTACAAATCTTCGCTGACGTACAGAACACCACAATGGGCTGAAATATTAGAGTCGGCCGAAACTTTTTGTGGTTATTGTACTTTGATTCGCAACGCAAGGAGAGGGGCATTTCGATCTGAGCCGTCCGCTGGCGAGATATTGGTCGTCACCGTGCTCTTTGAATTGGCGTCTATTATACAGCGGATAAGGATCACATTTTGGGACACCAACTCAATGTCCTCTATGACCCCGAATGATACCAGTATTTATGCCGAACTTGGTATGTTTTCGGGCAGTACGTAGCGGCTTAGAATACTTTGTCTAATCCGCATATCATGTGCACAGGGGATCCTGCAGGTCAATATGTCACTGCTCGTAATGTCGTTTGGAAAGTGGATGATAGCGCGAGCTACGATCTTGCTTTAAAATGCGTTGAAGATTGCTCCAGACACGAGCGTTGCCCACGACCAGCACCAACTACACTTCCAACTCGAGTGCTCGACTGCTCTGACCCCTCACGGTTACGATTGGTCACCACCGATCACTCAATACACTGTGAAACTGAGAATAGATGAAATTCAACCCTGTGTTTCATCCTCTTAAATAAGAGAAATAATACATTAAAAATATGAAATTCATTCAATTAACAATCCTAAAATGTAATGAATTTCATCTCAAAGATGTTTGAAAACACACCCCCTGTAGGGGGGAAAAATGGAGGGAAAACCCCCCTTTAAGGTATAATTTGATGGATGAATTTCATGCGAAATTTGTCCATATTCATATCCCTCATAATTCACCCTCATGGGATGAATTTCTTACTATCAAGGGTGCTATACTAACCTTTCAAAAAGGATGAATTTCATACTAATAAGGGGTGAGAATAACACCCTTGCAAGTCTTACATGGGGGATGAATTTCATACTATTAAGGGCAGAAATAACACCCTTGCAAGTCTTACATGAGGGATGAATTTCATACTATTAAGGGCAAAAATACTGGCATTTTATGAGAGATGAAAATCATATGTTTGAATTCATCCCATTTTCCTCACTTAAATTCATCCTCTTTTTCATCAATTTACTGGATTGTTTTCGGATGAAAGTAGTACTAACTTTTCATCCATTGAAAGGTTGAAATGCACTCATTTTTATTTGGATATTTCATCCTCTTATAGATGTTTAAATTTGTGTGATTCAACATTTAACAATATTCTAATGATTAGTAGGCTTCTGATTCATTCCCTTCCTCATCCTCCTGGTCCTCATCCTCCTGGTCCTCATCCTCCTGGTCCTCACCCTTCTGGTCCCCATCCTCTTCCCCCTCATCACTACTATCTACTTCATCCTCATCATGCTCATTTAAGTCAATGTCGACATCCATTTCCTCCTCATCATCAGCATTACTGCCCCCTACTGTATTTCCAGTTTCATTTGTATACCCACATTTACGAGCATAGGTGCATTTGTTCTTCAAATGTGACTTGATAAATTCTTGAGTGGCCCAGCCATTATGGAATTTATTGAGGTATGTATGCCAACTTTTGGCCTGAAATAAATTATTTAAATGAGTAACAAAGCAGCAAAGAAAAGACTTACCATGCGGATGATTTGACTATTGACTACTGTAGGTTGCCTGTGCCAAACAACCGAGTAGTTGAGGCCTGCATTACCAACTAAACTACAAACACAGCGCTATTACTTGTAAGAAAAAAGATTGGAGCAAAGGGTTTTAAGAAGTAAAACTTACACGAATGGCCATGTATAAATCGGAATCATCTTGGAGTTGCATTTCAGCCTGGAGATTGAATCTGTTCCCTGCAACGCTGCGCGGTGGGCGTGGTATGACATTCTTCTGCTGTTCTTTAGCATGGGCGGCTTTGCAAAGGGCTATGAGTTCAGCTAGTCATGTTAGTATGGTATAGGAAGTATGCAAAAAAAAAAAGTAATACCCTTCATTTTCTTCATTTTTGCTTCCATTGCCATTGTCTCTGATGTATTTATCCGTGTACCTGGTGAAACAAAATGTAATAATAGGTAACATGTTTCCATTTGAAAATCACAGTATCTACCTTTAACTCTCTGGGATGAGCCCGAAGACAATGCCACCTTGCAAGATTGCTTCACTTTTTGAAATGCAGTAGACTTAGCCATAGTTTTATGGAAAAGGGTGCGTTGGAGAAAGAGCTGGTGGCAAAGTTGAAGAAAGGCGAGACCGAGCGAATGAGGAGATGCTGGGAGACACAGAGAAAGAGGGTTCTTTTAAATTTGAGGTGGAGTGGGTTCCATCCCCAAGGACAACAGAACCGAGCTCAAATCAATTTGCACAGGGGATGAAAAAGAAAAAAAACTGGGTTCTGGGCTTTGGGGTGGGCAAAGGGATTTCTATAATCTGACTAGCTTTGGATTCCGGATCTTTAACTGTACTCGGGTAGAACTGTTGGGGTTTGGGACATGAGCACAAAATAAAACATATAAAGGACCTTGGAACTCAAAAAAATAATCACAACGTAATGGCCACTGGCCTCACACCCAACCCTCCAGACACTTCCCCTACCCACTGTGTGCTGCAGAATGATGATGTTTCCGGTCATGTTGTGGAAAGCATGACGGAATCCAAGACTGAATCAGACTGTGGACCATTTGATTGTGCTTTCTTTGGCCCTTGCTCACCAGAGAATTAACTTGGTCTATTGGAAAATAGAAACTGGTTTATGGACCTTTGCAAGTCCAAATCTTCAAGCCATGGATCCAGTGTACCCAAGGATAACAGTAAGAAATAATCTAACTCCACATGATGCTGAAGGAAAAACTCTTACCTAGGTGATATTAAAACAAAGACAGACATAGTCCCTGAAGAGTGTAAGGTGAATATCAGCACTATCAACCCATTGGAGGGGAAGGTATGTGAATCGACTCACATAACCAGTTTCCGACAGTATCTTATTAATTGACAACAAAGTTTATTATTCAGATCTGTGTCGAAGGTGGCAACTTAATCAATCCAGTATTCAATTTTAACTTCCAGGAAAAAGTAAAGAGCAAAAAACAGAGATGTAAATCAAGTAGAAGGGACAATGAGCAGGGAAAACGGCAAGAATTATGATGTGTATATACATGTGACACAGTAAAGTCCCAAAAGATATATGCAAACTTGAAAGTAAAGCCTGTTAATTATTTCGTGCGAGTTTTATGAGCATCCTTTCGAAGAGCAGTCATTAATCCCTCATTTTGTGCCTTTTCTTCTTTGGTTTCATGGCCAATGCAGAGTACATCAGGGCTTAGTTCCAAATGATCCCCTGAAAGTGTTTCATGGCCTCCCTCAGTCCGGTTGATGATGGCCAATATCATAATTGGCTGGCCATTCTCATAACAATGGTGAATTCAGCAGACATATTGGCCCAGGTGGTCACCTTCAACTACGACCAACAATCCATTATCACGTGTAGGATTGGGACGTTTTGGTGTGAGGTCTCCTGGAGGCAAGGATCCCGATGTCTTGTAGTGGTTGAACTGGACTGATAATGCTCCCTCTATCTGCACTACGGAGACCACCATTTCTTTACCTTGATATTGCCCACCTGTAACCAACACCTTTAATTTAATATCAATAAGCCGTGGATCTAATAACAGGTGAGCAGGTCCCTGCTGTTGTGATATAGTTGGTGGAGGGGAGGCTTGAGAGGAGGATCCTACATCAGGTGTTCGAGATGAGGGGTTCCAGGCCGGCATCAAGTGGTGAAAGTCAGGCATGGGCATGCTACCCCCCACTGCTGCAGTAGTGGCAGCTGTGGCAGGTTCCTGGGGAGGGGGGAATTTGGCAACATGGCCTGGGAGGGGGACAAATAATTTGTTCTTGAGTGGGGCAAATTCATTTAATCTGAGGCGAGACCTTGGGGGAGAAATTAGCTCATAATGAATATGAAGAAGAATATAATATTTATGAAGATTCTACAACATCATTGTAGTCCAGAACTTTGCCACTGAATGGATGTGCAGGATTCAAGTGAATAAATTGAACAGTTACTCGGAGTCCACTGAGTGTAGTTTTCAAGAGTTGAACATCTTTGATTACTGCACAAGAACCCTTCATTGCATGTCCTGTTTTGACGACCAAAACCTCAAGCCCTATCCAGGGAACTTCCTCACGTCTAATTGGGATGGTTGGTATGTTACTCAATGTTGGTGGTTGACTGTGGAGTATTATTGGAGGGTCAACTACTTTCACCCAGTTCCTATGGACTTTGAGTGGCTGTTTAAAAGTAAATTACAATGTGACTGGCATAATATCTTGAGTTTTTACCTTGAGGGAGTTTGGACTGATGTAACTCTGCAGTCCTTGTGTTTCAAGACATTCAACAATGTAGACATATTCCTCTGTCACCTCAACTACCCATCCCTTTTCCCCTTGGAGAGCCCCACTGATTACTTCTGTGAAATGGCCATGAGCAATGTACTTCCACATATTGGACCACAGGACCATGTGTAAACCCTCCCCCATTTCTAGTTCCACCTCTGCCGAATCAATACCGACAGACTGGATGATACCCCTCTTAGAGGATTCCTTTATGACCACCTGTTCGCCTTCAAAAAATTGCCATTCTGAAGGGCATGGGAATCATGCACTTTTGATTTCAGGGTGAGGACAGCATAGAAACAAGTCCATCATTTTGCTTTGTAAGGAAACAGGGACACACAATACCAAACCAAAGCCATAAGTTCTGTGTTCAAGGAAGAATTCAAATTTGCGACCAAAAGCAGCAAAATGGCCCATAGTTTTGCTGTCAATGATAGTGACTTTGGGGTGAGTTTTGATGATTCAGTCCTGTTTTTCATTGTCAAACAAACCTGGCTTGGAGCGGAGGGTACCTCATGTATTATTGAGGAGAAAGGAAACGGCGTCTCTTTCCTTCCCCTCCTAGAATACATTGCGTCAAGTCTCAGTCATAGTATCAGTAAGATGCAGGTACTGATGCTCACCACACAACAGACTCTCATTAATGGGCTGTCTTCACCTGTTGGAAGTCGTTCCACATCCAGACCAGGGTGTCTTGAAAGGCCTTCATTGACTGGGGGTTGTTCCTTGTCCAGATCGTGGGGTTTTGGCGTGCCTTTGTCAGAAAAGTATCCATTTGCAAGGCAATAATAGTAGTCATCTTCATTGTTCTCTTCCATATTGCTGAAAGGGGGCTCCTGGGCTATAAGTGTGCTGATGCTATGAAATGTAATCTCTTACACACACACACACACCAAACCTAACAATCAACACATGAACAGTAGGAATCACCTGTTTTGAGTTCGGGTTCAAGTGTTTAGAAGCACTAAGCTTTGAATAGTACTAGCCAAAGCTCTTTCCAATGATCTCTCAACGGGTTTGATTCAGACAAAGCTTCAACACAAGTTTAAAACTTGCTAGGTATATTTGTAATATCTCTCGATCCAATAGACTGAGTACCAAGTGTACGTTCAATTATTAATGATCCCAAGTGGATCTATAAGTCCAAGCAATTTATTAAACAAACAGTGCCAAGTGCACTAAGGCCAAGTGCCTAGTGATTCCAACAGACAATGCGGTACTAAGTTCCAAGTGAACTAAGACTCTTCAATTCTGTGATTTCTTCAAACAATTCCAATCAAGACAACTTTGAAGCAATCTGAGCCTTAATTCAGGCATGCAATAGTGTTTTAACAAATGTGATTTGTATACTCTATAGTAGTGCGAAGTGGGGGCAAGATTCCTTGCCTTTGCGCTACTCATCTACAGTCTATTTATAGTGTACAAACTAAATATCATACGGAATTGTAAATTTTATACAGAACTGCGCTCCCCCGTGCCAAGGATCTGTATTTAATGCTGACGCATCCTCTATGACTTGGCGCGCGCACCATACGTGCCAATTATGCCGTTTACTGGTTACTTATCAAATATTGAAAGAGCTGGCTAAACTCTTATCAAGTCCTGACCACACACTTTGTTATTTAAAACAGCGCAGCGCTGTAATTTACTTCTCCTGATCATCCCAGTTGCTATTCACGGTGTCCCATCTCTTCTGGTAGTTAACACCAAGTGCCCCTGACTAGGATTGGGTTGTGCAAGTCCCGAATTTACAATTACTTCTCCTATTAATGATGATCCCTGGACTAATGATATCATACTACAACGGTTACTTATGAACTAAGATACCAAGGTTGTAACCAGGCATGGTGAATAGGACTAATAATAGACCATACTCATAGTCCTCTGTACTGATAGTGTATTATCCATTAGACTAGTTCACTCTGATTAGCCATCTCGGAGCTCGACTCTAATCCTTTATTACCATTTACTTGGTTATTAGAAATGATACTGATAGCCTTACTTGTTGACTTTATAAGTGCAAACAATTTTGGGCCCTATCATCTCCCCCACACCACAAATGTAGACTGTCCTCAGTCTCTCTTTGCTGGCATGTTAGTCCAATACTTTGGGTCTGCACATGTCTAATCATTCAGTACAAGGTCACAATGGTTCCGCTTTTAGACAGGTAGGCGCGCAATGTCAGGATCAAGCCCAGAGGTCTACTTTCCATCAGGATCATGACAGTTATATATGTCTCCTGAGAGAGTACTTGACATTCAGACATCGCTTTACAGATATTTCAGTCATCTGAGCATTTCTCTTGTTATGTTTCTGACACTTCAGCAAGAGATTGGTGCTCCTGCTTGTCTTTTAGAGCTTCGCAATGCAGGGTTGTGCGTTTTAAAAAGCTCTCGCTTTTGCTAAGTTTTAGACAATTTGGACTTTACAGCCCATTTCTAAATTTCTTTGCTATTTGCATCGCTCAAACGCTCCAACTCTTTTAAACAAATATGTCTTCCACTTCCACTTCTGCCATGGCTTGTGCTCTGCACTTGCCTTCCACACTGTCCCTTTTGCTTTCCACTGTGATTTTACTGACTGAGGGCCATTCCCCCACTATGGTCTATGTGGACCAGCCCATCCCTTCATTTTCCGATCTCCTTGAAGATGCCGAGGGCGACGTCTTTGTTGCCATGGAGCAAGGGTGGATCATTATGGCTGAGGAGCTCGTGCCCCATATGGACCATCAGGGCCCCCTTGACCTTGACAATTTAATTGACTTCATCAATCACTGCTCCTTGCTCATTGTATGCCCATCTTTTACTTGTTAACACCTTTTGCTAAATTACTTATTTACTGGTCTCAGGACACCATCACTGGTGTGGTCTGTGGCGTGCGCTTTTTGCTGCTGTACCCGGCCATTCTCCTCCTGTGCGTGCTTCACCTCCAAGTGATGCGCATCCCAGTTGATGCGTGCGAAGCCTCGTGGTCTTCCTGGCGTACGGTCATATCGGCTGACCTAGGAAACAATTCCATTCTTCTGGTAAATGGCTTGTTTACTTCTTTACTCTGTCTGTCCTTGTCATACTGACTACTTTTTACTTTAGGGTCAGGCTCCCACTGTGGAGCAAGTTCTGGACCAGGTGGGGTCATGCTACCAGCATAACAACAGTGACAGTATCTTTCAAGATACTTTCCTTGTACCCCCTTGCATGGTTGGCGCGCTGTGCCGTTACCATCAGTACTGGGACAGTTGGTCTGCCGCGCCCTTGCCGGTGCGCTCCCTGGTTTTGGTACCCGCGGTTTGTCAATCACTACTTTTATTACTTTTCTTCTGTTGTTGACTTATTTCAATAGCCCCTTAAGCGGAAGCATAATGCAGGGTCCAAGGGCAAAGGCTGCGTGGTTCCCCAGGTATACCATCCTTTACTTCACGAGCTTTACATTATTCCTGACTTGATTTCAAAATTCTAGTCTGACATGTCGCGTGCCCAGGGGGCTGGCAGTGATTCCACGCTGCGTCCCATGGAGGCAGGTCCCGTATGTCTCCTTTCTCTTTTAAAACTCATTTACTTTTACTTATTTTTATCTCTTTAGTCCTCTGGGCAGCCACTGGTTAAGGTTGAGGTCCCTGAGCTTTGGCTCTTTAATGAAGAGATTGCATGCCAGTTGGCTCAAGAGGGATTCGCAGAGTTGTTGCCTTCTGTGGCCCCTTCTCCTCATTGGTCACGTAAGACCACTTGTTCTAGGGATGGGGTTCAGGCAACATGCCATAAGCACGCACTGGTTCCCAACCAGGAGCCTACGCCACTACAGTCCCCTATTACCTCCCTTCTGGCTGACCTTGTGCCTCGGCGCTCTACTGTATGTTTATTACTACTTTATTTCTTGTTACTGATCATTCTTACTAGGTTGGCTATCCTGGCACAATGTGTGCCACCTGCGGCAACATCAAGTGCTCCTTCAACAGTTGGGGTAAACCATGCATTGAATGCACTACCAACATGTTTTACATACAGTCCCCCGGACTATAAACAATATAATTGGTTTAACTGTTGTTCTATTGTCTTCATAAGAAAGCTTCTGGCCTTGCACCGGCTACTTAAGTTATAAATAGTACAGTTTAATTCTGGTGCAATTCTCTTGATCATTAAGACCGTGGCGCAATCACTGACTTTTTATAGACAATCTATTTCAATCCTTGTAACCTTGGTAGGTTTTTCCAAATCAATTTTGCTTATACCCATCTCCCCCTCAACACTGAATACAACTGTCCCAGTTGTAATGTGGACACTGCCGCGCTCCACATGAATTTTTACGGAGCTCCTTTTTCAATTGGGCTCAGCATTTCAATTAGGCATGCATCTCGGACCTGTTCAATTGAAATGTATAGATTTTTCTGGGGTAGAACGCGGCAACAAATGAGAGGCTGGGTAGCACTTTCCTAGTTGTAGAGGTATAAAAAGGGCATTGGCTGTGCTATTTTTCCAAAGACCTTGCCAGACTCTATTATACTCTCTTTACAATGTTCTGTTTCGAAAAACCAATTTCCTCTGCATTATTATGACTAGCCTCCCCAACTATCAAGACATCGAGAACTTCAAGACAGTCCAAGCTCAGTGGAACACCTTTCAAGCTCGTTTATCAATGGACACCCTTGTTGAACAAAGGGTCAGTGTCCGGAAGTTAGGTGAAACCGCGGTACACTTTTTACCAATTAAACTTTTAACGCCATTATCATAACCAGCTTTTACAATTTACAGCTACTCCTGACTGAGTCCAAAATGGTTTTGACAGAGCAGTCCTGGCAGAATGTTATCTTTGGCATCCGTAAGGCATTCCAGGGACTACAACACATATACCCCGAGTTACTTCAAGAGCCCGTCTACCATAACATTGTGACTCTTACTGCTGCTATTCACCGTCACCATGAAAAGGTCCGCACTGAGCACCTCTCTCAAACCGCGGTGCATGCTTTTTACCTTATCTTGTACTTCACTGTTCTTAAACTACAGTGGCTCAAAAAACTGCCCCAATGTTTGTACATTTTTGAAAGATCAATATGGTATGAAGTGCTGACATAAGCAGGGGACCTGGGGTAATTATGTAAGATACTATGACATCGTGGCTTTCCAATGGACCCTGGATCATGTGATTTGGATCAATATCCATTAAGCTATAAGCCAAACAAAATGGTTACTTATTGGGGCAGTTTTTTGACCCTTATCTTATTTTCCATTATTCTGGCATTTATGATCCAATGCAAGAACATTATGGACTGTGGGAAGAATAAACAATGTCATGTGACTTTATTTGTATCAATTTGACATGTTGGAATTGGTTCAATCATCTTCTTGACCTCTTACCACCATCATGAAAGCCATTTCTACTGCTCAGCACAATACTGTTGTTTCTCTCCTCAATGAGGGCTATTCTCAGCGTCAAATCAAGGAGAAAACTGGTCTAGGGAAGGGTACCATCAGTAGGATCAGCAAAGATGTGGATGGAAACAAAGAAAACAACCTTGGTGGCCGCCCCTCCAAGCTGTCTGTTCGTGACAAACAGTCAATTATTCGTCAAATCAAGTCAGGGAAGCTTGATAATGCAGTTCAGGCTACCCAATTCATCAATGGCATCATCCCCAATCCTGTCACACCCCAGACAGTCAGAAATGCACTCAAGGAAAATCAATTTTATGCTGCTACAAAGAGGAAAGCTCCTCTTCTCAAACGAGCCCATCGCATCCGGCGTCTCCAGTTTGCAAAATATCATGAAAGCTGGACTGTGGAGGACTGGAAAAGGGTTCTATGGACAGATGAGACCAAAATCAATAGGATTGGGTCAGATGGAAAGGTTTATGTCTGGAAACAAAGGGGAGAACCACCATCTGATAGAACAACATCACCTACTGTCAAACATGGAGGAGGAGGAAACCTCATGGTATGGGGTTGTATGGGGTGGAATGGAGTGGGAAAGCTCATAGAGGTGCAGGGGAACATGGACAAGGTTCAATACTGTGAAATTTTGGAGAGTGGAGTTCAGG
Organism: Collybia mongolica; assembly: GCA_013420905.1. Taxonomy (NCBI): domain Eukaryota; kingdom Fungi; phylum Basidiomycota; class Agaricomycetes; order Agaricales; family Clitocybaceae; genus Collybia; species Collybia mongolica. The sequence goes on from JAAXNY010000004.1 coordinate 4,724,293, forward strand.
AAAGTTTTGAGAAGTTGGAAATGGTGGATGGCGAGCGCTACTTTCAGCAAGATAACGACCCCAAACACACATCTGGACTGGCCACACAGTGGTTTGAAGACAACAACATTCAAGTCCTTGGCTGGCCTGCCCAATCCCCTGACATGAATCCAATAGAACACCTTTGGGAACATCTCAAGCGCCGTCTTAAAGAATATCCGACACCACCCAAAGGAGTACATGAGTTGTGGGATAGATTGGCTGAAGAGTGGGGTGAAATTCCACCAGAGGTATGCCAAAACCTGATAGAAAGTATGCCCAGGCGGATACAAGCAGTTATAAAGGCAAAAGGTGGTCATACAAAGTATTAGATAGAAAATTAATAGAGGGTCAAAAAACTGCCCCAATGAGTAATCATTTTGTTTGGCCTATAGCTTAATGGGTTTTGATCCAAATCACATGATCCAGGGTCCATTGGAAAGCCACGATGTCATAGTATCTTACATAATTACCCCAGGTCCCCTGCTTATGTCAGCACTTCATACCATATTGATCTTTCAAAAATGTACAAACATTGGGGCAGTTTTTTGAGCCACTGTATGGTTTTCTGGTACTAGGTCCCTGCTACTGGTGGTGACACGGATGGTACCGCTATTCCAGGCGAGGTCATTGCTGGTGGTGAATATGACAGTGACATTGAAATGTCTGGTACTGACTCGGTATGTTTCTTTTTAGCTACTGCGCTGTCAGTGCGCGACATACTCAATGGCATCTCTTCTTTACTCAAGAATATGGTCATTGATTCCGGCACTACGGCTAGTGCTGCTGTCTCTGGACCAGCGACTAGTTGTCTCCTCAGTGAAGGTCCAATCCCCCATAGTCAAAAGGAGAAGGAGAACATTAAGGTTCCCCACGTCAAAAGGACTAAGGCTGAAAAGGCTGCCATCAAGGTACCCATTCTTGTTTTTACTCTGTCTATTACTTCGTTTCTTATTCTTACAGGATGGTAAGTGTTCCGAGCTCAATCGCAGCAGCACTCTTTGTCCCAAAAAGCATATGAGGCAGGACACCCTGGATGAAGATCCAAAGACATCTGCTGAGGGTACGTTTTCTAATAATAGATGATTCCAAATTTATACCAACTGTGTACAAGATACTTGTGTCTTTATTGACTTCCGTCCCTCCAAGGAGCACAATGTAGTCTTAGCATGGGCGCGCTTGATTGCTGACATGGGCAATCCCATGTTGCACACCAAGCAAGCCCTTGGTAGGATGCTTTTAAACTACCGCACTGAGTTGGAGGAGATCAGTCATACAGTGTCCTTCTTATTGAAGCATCATGACACCACTATGGACAAAGTTACTCGCCTTAACGGTCTAATGAATGAGGCTGCTCTGGAGGGAGGCTCTGACAAGGCTGCAACTGTGAGCACTACCGAAGTCCATGACCAGGATGACAATGACAAGGAGGAGGTAGCTCCAGCTGACATGCCCTTGCCCGAGGTTGAAGACGACTTCATTCCAATTAACTTCCTCCTTAGTTATGGTGTCCCTCTCCATGCTCCTTTGTATTACTGTCTTTACTCGGCTTAACACTGTCCTTACTACTTAAACACCATCCTTACTGCTTAGCTTCGTTGCTTATACTGTCTTTACTGCTTTTGTTTCCATACTGATTTATCACCTATGCAACTTCCGGTGTGACTTAGTAGTTCGTGGTAGCACTGGAGCTATCCCCTCCTCAGTCTTCTCACTAGAGCTTGACTCTGAATTGGACTGATCTAATTGGACTCTATCAAAAGTATAGTCATGCTCCTTGTAAACTTGTCTATTAGCAGGATCTTTCAATTCCACTAAAGCATTTAATGTTTCACTAGAGATGTCTATTAGATCTTGCAGATTGTCTGGCAGTTCAATTGCACTCCTAGCAAAATAGGGAATAACCCTAAATGCCCCCACTTTATGTTGCCACACTGATCCATCCATTTTGCAAACAATATAGGCTCCCCCGCGGTTTTGTCTCAGGACTATGATTGGTCCAAGGTACCATGGTTTCAGCTTTTTATCGAGCGAACTTTCAACCTTGGTATATCTAACTAGTACTAAACTTCCTGGTTTGAAATCATAGTCTCTGATGGTTGTGCTGTGATTCTCATACTGTAATAGTCTCCTTTGTTTTTCTATATTGATATGTTTCCTCATATCAGCCACATGCTGGACGTGCTTAGCTAGAGCCTGTGCTCTAAACCCAATGAGTTCCTCTGTAGTCAATATTTTTCCTGGTAACTTTACTAACCAAGTGGCTTCAATGATATCTAATGGTAAGGTTGGGTGCATGCCCGTAATCATAAAATAAGGGGAGCAACCTGTCCCTTTCCGTATAGTAATCCTGTCAGCCCACATTACATGGTGAAAGAAGTAGTACCACTTCTTTACATCACCACCCGTAGCCTTGAAGACAGCTTGACGCACATCCCAATGTGCGTGCTTGGTGATCCCATTTCCTTTGGAATTATATGGTGATATACTTATTCCTGTAATACCGTACTTGGATTCCAGCCATGCTTTGGCTGCAACAAAGGCAGGACCATTATCTGTTACAATTTCCATTAGGGAACCCCATCTATAGATTACTTCTTTGAACAGCCACCTTCCCAAGGTCTTGCCATCCTCAGATTTGAGGGGCGCGCCTTCCATCCATGAGGACAGCATGCACCTTCCTTGGACAATATATTTATAACCGTTAGACAATGGGCTCATATGCATGGTGTCTGCATGTAATACTTGGAATATAGACGGCATGTGGGTTATGACAGGAGGGATTCTCAACAAAGTTAAGAGCCTTGTCTGACAGATGTGACACAACTTCACATACCATGATACATCGCGTTCCATTTCTGGTCACCAAAATCTTTTATCTATTAAGGATTTTGTTGTGTAGAAACCCCTATGTCCGACCGAGTTGTGAGATGCCTTCATCATATATGTTCGGTGATTTTTATCAACAACGAGCTGGTGCGTGCTATCAATATTTTTCCTATACATCCAGCCCTCTGGATCCAAAAAGAAATTAGACGCCTGCCTCACAAATTTTAGGTAGGTGCGGTCTGTCATTCCTTTTGGTCTCTTTTGTGGTCTTTTTAACCATTCCTTTATTAAAGGTAGGTTTTTATCCTGTTCCTGTGCCGTAGGTGTTTGTTTAGACTCATCGTATACTTCCCTTACATTAGGGTCATATTAAAACTTTTCATTGGGTATGACAGTATTTACAAGTTGCTTTAGATAAGCTTCTCTTTGAATACTGAACCATCCTAAACCTAAGTGCTGTTTTATTTCTCCAATAAATGCTGCTTCACCAGCCCAAGCATTGTTTACTTCAACTTCAAAATCAAAGATTTCCTTGGCAAGTTGGAATAAATATCCGCCGCGCATGTCAATCTCCTCCTTAAAGTCTGACAATTCCAAAGGGTCATCCAATCCTTCAGTTGGGTTGATAAACCTTAAAGGACATGAGGGTTCATCATAACCATTGTCTGGGTCCGGGTAGACAGGATCCCCTAGCTGCGCATCTTGTCTTGACAGACCATCTGGGCCAAAGCCTTTACCAGCTTTATGAACCAAAGTAAAGTGGAACATAAGTATCCTATCAATCCACCTATTTACTGTTGCATTAGGTCCTAGACTTGGGTTTGATAACATCCCCTTAATGTACTTCGCATCCGTTTCCACTACCAAATTTCATACTCCAATAAACCAATAATAACATGCCATTAGAACTCTCATTAATCCGAATAGCTCTCATTTGGGTTGTGAGAAGCGCGTTTTGCACTCATTCAGAGTTATCAAGTCAAACCTAGCATAGTGCTTTCTTCCAGGTATATCAGGGTCTTCCTGATAGATATAGTAGCCTACGGCTTTCCATGACATATCTACTGACAATACCACTGGCGTATTCCAGGTGTAATTAATTGGACGGAGTGCGGGGCTATTTTTAAGTGCATCTAATAATAGCTGCTGCACTTTTTGCTCAGGCCCCCATATCCAAGGTTGACTACTTCTAGTTAACTTTTGAATTGGTTGGCCTATACGGGCGAAATCCTTAATGAAATTCCTGCATACACCAATAGTGCCCATGTAAGTGCATACTTCACTGACATCTTTGCATGGTCCCCATCTTTCAACTACACCAATTCTATCAGTAGTAGGTTTTCGTCCTTCATAGGTACATCTATGTCCTACCACTAGAATTTCACTTGCGCATAACATAGACTTATATCCTGTTAAGGTTCCTCCAGAATACTTCATTCTCTGTACAATGCATTTTACATTTTGCATATGTTCCCAGAAGAAGCATCTAACACCTAGAGCACCAGGTAGCTCTTCTTCTGTTCCATCTGGTAGTTTGTAGCGCGTTGCTGGACCGCACATGGGTACATCATCAATGTAGGGTATTGTGACATGTGGTACCTCATCCTGTAGGATGTATGTAACATCATCATGAAATATTGGAACAGAATTTGTCCACCCCATAGGGAGTATTACTAGTCTCAGTGCGCCAAATGGTGTTTGGAACATCGTTAGATCGCACGAGGTTTCTGCTAAAGGCCTCTCATCATATCCTACATACAGATCCATCATTCTGCCACAAGTGCGCCCTGCAAAGTGCTCTGCTAGTTCTTTGGTAGTGGGTGGTAAACCTGAGTGCGCTATTGTAACTGCATTTAGTGGCTCTAGACTATGTACAATTCTAAGTTTCCTTCCTGGACCTTTCTTTAATATGGTAAACCATCTAGACCTATATGATGAATTGGACTTCTCGTAGACCCCTGCATCAATTTTAGTCTTAATGATTTTACAAACATCTTCATAGATCCCTGGTGGGATTCTAATGTTTCTCTCTGTCCACAGCATATGTGGGACTACTGGTATTTTGACAGGAGGAAAATCTTCTTAAAGCTACCACGCTCACTATCATTCCAAGCAAAACCATTGTTATGTTTGCACATAAAGTCGTGGATTATATCCATCTCTTTAGGTTTTAAGAAGTTCTCTTCTTTGTGTACTCTTTGGAAATCTGCGCACCTTTCCTCAGTATACCTTCCAGTTGGTTTAAATGGAGGTGGGTTAGGCGTTAGAACTGGTAGAGCCGCTAAAGGGTCACCCTTTATATCTCTGATAATTCTAAATTTATCAGGCAGATCCGCCAGTGTTGGTTTTGTTTTCAAATGTACTGGTTTATACTTCTTTTCTACTAGTTGATCCATGAACTCAATATTTCACTTTTCACCTGTTACTGTTCCAAGACCATGCTCATTAGTGCCAATTTGCCACTGCTTTAATTTACTTAAAGCTTTATCAAGCATGGGCTGTTCTTGAGCATATGTCATAGGTCTAGTGGGTGTACTCGTCTGGTCCCTTCTGTTCTGCTCGTAGTTTATTACTGGTTCATCGCACTCATCTACGGAAGCCAAGTACGTGGCTAGTAATTCGCGTTCAGGTACTGTACTATTCATGTTCACATCACTTCTAGACAAAAAGACATCTCTAAGTTCTTTGTGACCAAAATTCCGTTTATCAGTAGGGTGTCTATAACCCGTTATAATAAAGTTTCCGTTCTCATCTTCAGCAATTTCTACAGCTAGCTCTCCTTGATCACTTTGGATTAATTCATCAAAGGCCGAAAATCCTGCTCCGGTTGTCTTTTCAACAGCTTAGGCGGTGATCCCTTTGCATGGGTAGGGATAGTACACCTTCGTCCCGTGTTAGGGTCCGTGATAGTGACTACTTGTCCCCCGTCCCGAGCATTTTTGATCTGACTTTCCGTGAGTGTATCAAACGGTCTCCCAAGCAATACTTTGTATGCAGGTGAATTTATGATATGTACTTGGAGGTAAATGGCCATGTCATTAAACAAGAAAGGGACATTGCACGCTAATCCCACTGTTTTCTCCACTTGTTTATTAGCACTCTGCATGTGTATGACAACGTCCGGATCCCATGAAATATCTAAGTCTAAAGCCGTTTGTTTAGCCATTGATACTATTTGGGATCCCCCATCTAATAAAGATTCCTCCGTTCCTACGCCATTTATTACTGGATATACTGCGCGCAAAGAGGCCGATTCTTTTGCTACATACAACTGTTTGGGCTCTTCCCCAGCTGGTAAAGATTCTAAATACTGTAGGACTGGGTCTCCGCATATTATAGATCCCTTAGGTATTCCGCCGCGGTCATACTCCGAGATGAAGAAAGACTGGAATGGGATTGACTCTACTGGTAGCGCGTCATGCCGTAAGTAGTTATCATCAAGTTCCCAGTCCCCTCCAAAGGGTAAGACGTCTTCTTCATCTATTCCGTTTATTTGCAAGTTAGCGTCCCTTTGGGTGAGGGACTTACGTCTGGCAGTTACAATATTCTTTATCCCATCTCTAATGGTTTTTGACGAGCCCATTAACTCTCCCGTGGTCAATGTGATAGGGTTGTCTAACACTTTAGCAATTATATTGCCACCTTTTATTTTTACTTCTATTGGGGACTTAGTTTCATAAGTTGGACCATGCTTGGTGTTAAAATTAGGTAGCGGATCAACTGGTTCAGGGTTGCGTTCCGTTCTCCGGGGTATGTAGGGTACCGCGGGCACATCAATGTAGGGTAATTCTTTTTGTACTGGAGACTTTACTGATCGTTCAACAATTTTTACTTTCTTTTTCCTAGGAGGCGGCGCTACTGGCTCCTCTTCACTACTATCCTGACTACTCTCCAAATCGTTACTTTCTTGACGACTATTTCTATTTTTACTACAGTCCTCAGGCTGTCTCTTGGAACACAACCTAGTCATAGGTCTAGCATGTTCCTTAGCCTCCTTCATCGGACCTAATTGAAACCCAACTCTTTAACCTTGTTTTGGTTATTGAGCTCTGCTACCTGCCCTAATAAAGTACTCATTTGTGCTTGTAAGGCTACTATGTCAGGATTTGGCACGCTCTTTGCAGTAGGATTATAGTTATTATTTATATATTCCTGTTTCTGCATCTGAGGCGGTACTGGCAACGCAGTTTGCACACTCTGTTGCCCTAACATTTGTTGTGCTTGAAATTGGGCCATTTATGCCATTATGGCTTTCAAGGTTCCAATGTCGTTACTACTGTCTACTGCATTATGTGACTGATGCATAACTGACAATACTCCTAAAGCGGGTCCTTCCGTGACATCTCCGTAATAAAGGGCCACTACCTTCTTTGAATGGAAGTGTTCCACTTTATCTTTCAATGATACTGTTTCTGGTTCTCTGGGAATATACAATCCATCTGGTAAGCATACTCCTCCATTTGCATTGGTTTTTATCTTCCCTTCTTCAAAATGTTTCTGTTTCTTGGGACAGGCCATGATGACGTGTCCAGGTGTAAAACAGTAGTGACATTTATACGCATTTGGTCTTTGCAGTTGTCCTTCTTTAGGCTTTCCATACTGATTCTGATACTGATGCTGCTGGGGCGTGCTATTCGTGGCATGATTCTGAACAGTTGCTTGTTGAAGCGCTTTCATTACATCCTCGAATCCACTCCTTGTATTCTTCTCATTTACTTGGAGACGGTCTAACAAATTAACTATTTGTTGTTTTATTTTGTCCATCTCTACTTTGATCTTGGGCACTGCTGCTGCTGTTACAGACGTTATAAAAGATCTATTCATGTCTGGAATATTCATGTTGGCTACTGTTATGGCTGTTTAGGCCTTATCCTTTAGATCAATCTGGTTTGTCATTTGTTCACTATAGACTGTTGACTTTGTAAGTCTAACGTCCAATGACTCCCTCAATAGGGCTAAAGTCAGATTGTTGAATCAAAGATGCACTACTCCCTTTGTAAGGCAAGTAGGATTGAGTTCACATCAAGAGATCAGAGTAGATGAATAAGGTAAATTCAGCTAGGTCAAGCTAAAGAACTAACTAAGCTAAAGTATCCCTATATATATGTAAGAGTCTGATAAGCGTGGTTTACACTATTCGTTATAGATAAAAGAATGAGTAAGCTAAAGTGAGAATGAGTAAGCGTAATACAAAAGATGAATAAGCATGGGAAAGAGAATGCATATATGGGTCTTGAAAGATAAGAGTCGATAAGTATCCGGTAATCAGTAATGTGTAAGAAAAAGAAGTAATGGGGCATGTTAAGGAATTTGTAACATTACCCCCTCTCTATCTTTAAAGCATCCCAGCTTTAATAATCAATTGGCTCCCCTGTCATGTTTGCGATGGCTTCCGGGTAATCGAAAGGATTGTCAATCCCATCATCTACCTCTTCTCGTTTGTCTCCAATCCGTCACCAGCTCTGATAATACCCTGCCATTCTAGTTGTGGGTCTTTCAGGGCATTGGTTGCAACGATGTCCTGGTGCTGGTTGGAAACATATTGGACAATATTGTTTTTTGCAGTTTATTGACGAATGTCCAAAGTTGAGACATCAAGAGCATAATATGTTTTTATAGATGAGTGCTCTTTCTATTTGAGTGAGGTCGATAGGTTTTTCTTGACTTCCAACATAATTGAGAGGGTTCATTGTATATTTGATGGGCTTGGGTGCTTTCTTCTTTTTGATGATGGATTTAGTGGCTCTTTGACCTTTTAAATATTTAGATATTTCCTTGTTTGGAACCATGTCTGCTGGATCAGGAGTGGAATGTTGTGATGGTGAAGGAGATGGTTTGCAAAAAGGTGGGATTGGAAGGGGTTCAGGCTGATAAATAGGAGAGTTTGGGGTCAAAGGTGTGGGTGTTCTAGGAGGGGATGTTTGTACTTCTTCATCAACTGTGTCGACTCTTTTGGTTGACTCTGTGGGTGTTGAAGGTGTGGATGTAGGTAGTCGAATTCCATCTTGTAGTAACGGAATTAGATCTTCCAGAATTCGAAATTCTTGTGTATCCACTAATTCTTTGGTAGTTTGATCTAGAGCCCAACTGATATCTGCAGTTTGATTGTATAACATATCCCTGATTTCCAGGTATTTTTTGACTAGTTTAATGAGTTGATTGTGTGGTGGTTGATTGAATGCTTGAATCATTTGTTCGCAATGTTCTTCATGCATGAACCACGTTAGGAACCTTTGACAATGTATGATTTTTGTTGCAATTTCAAGACGTTCTTGAGATGTGATGTTAATGATAGGAGTGTTGGGAGGGTTGGTGAGAGGAATGGCGGTGGTGGTGTAAAGGTTGTTAATGGTAGAAGAAGACATGTTTGATGATTGAAATTTGTTGAGAGCGATGTTAGACAATAGTTTGTTAGAGGCGATGTAGCTTCTGATAGGATTGAAGTATTGTTTGAGCTCTTTTTAAATGATCTTCAGGTTCCCATGTGTTGTGTGCGGATGAGTAATCTTTCCATTTCATGGGGTATTGGAAGCCTCGGCCTCGTTGTCGGTGATTGATAATCCCTTCTACTTCGTACTCTTCTTCTTGATTCACAAGATCCGGTGGAGGTTCTAAGAAGTTGGGTCTGTGAGTATCAGTTTCCTTATATGGTGTAAGAAGAGAAGCATGAAACACAGGGTGGATCTTCCATTGTGATGGAAGTTTCAGTTTGTATGTTACTGGTCCACAGACTTCTTGAATTTCAAAGGGTCCTTCTCGTTTTGGTGCTAGTTTCCTTGAAGGATAGGGGATTCGAAGGTTTGTTCCTTCTAACCAAACGTGTTCTCCTCATTTGAATGGAGTGAAACCTCGTGTTGTCCTTTCTGCAACTTTTCTTCTTGCCAAATCATGTGCTGCCATGGCTTCTTCTCTTGCTCTGTTAAGTTCGATCATCCGTTGCTCCACACTTGGAATGTTTGTCTTCTGGAATACTGATGGAATTGCCTGTGGTTCATATCCCATCATAAGGAAGAATGGGGATCTTTTTGTTGTGGAGTGTGTTCTTTGATTATGTGCAAATTCTGCGATTGGGTTAAGATCCTTCCATATTGCTGGGTTGTTCTGGCAGAACATTCGGAAATAAATTTCGAGCTCTTGATTCAATCATTCTGTTTCTCCATCTGTTTGTGGGTGATACGCCATGCTCATTACAAGCTTAATTCCAAGGAGTTTTCCTAGTTCTTTGAAGACTTTTGCCGTGAATTGAGGACCTCGATCAGATAAGAAGGTGTCGGGTAATCCAAATCTTTTGTAGACATGTTCCAGGTAAAGGTTTGCTGTTCCTAGAGCATCGATTGTTTTGGTGCAAGGGATAGAAATTACCCCCTTTGTAAGGCCATGATCTACCACGACCATGAGACTGTCTTTTCCATTGTTTTCTGGGAGGTCTGTGACAAAGTCAGCTGTGACAAATGAGAAAGGGCGTGGTTCTCCATTTGTTGCAATCGGTATTAACCCTGGTCTTGTTGGGTGCATGTTGACTTTCATTTGTTGGCATGTGGCGCAGCCATCAACATAATTCTTTATGAATACTCCCATTCCTGGCCACCAGTATTCTCAACTGATTAACTCTTGTGTTTTGTATTGGCCTGGGTGTCCTCCTGGTTTTGTGTCATGATATCTTCACACTATTTCTCGTCGCAGCTTTGCGTCTGGTCCTACATAACATCTGTTCTTGAAAAACAGAAGTCCGTCTTTGAATTTTCAATCAGACAAATTTGATTTGATCGGTGGTGTTCCTGTCTCTTTTAACGCTTCGATTGATTTTGCAAACAACTCATCTTCTTCAACTGATTTCTTTAGGTCTTCTTGTAAACCTATATCAATCATTTTGATGAAAATGTCATCTGGTAGAAGGATCCGGTCTTCGTTGTCTGTGTCTTCTGTACTGACATAGTCTGATCTTCTTGATAAAGCATCGGATTGTATCATTTGTGTTCCGGGTGTGTGTACAAGTTTCAGATCAAATTGTGACAGGAACAAGCTCCATCCTGCTTGTCGTCGATTCAATTTTTGTGCCGTTCGGAAGTACATCAGGTTCTTGTGATCTGACAGAATTACTGTGGGAAATTGTGATCCTTCAAGGTAATGTCTCCATGTTTTCAAGGCTCGAATGATAAGCATCTGATTTGATGTGAAATGGTTTGGTTTTATCTGGCATCATGAGAACAGGTGATTTTAGGAATTTCTGTTTCAATCCGTCGAATGCTTCTTGACATTCTTGAGTCCATTTCCATTTGATGTCTTTTCTTGTCAGATTTGTTAATGGTCTACTAAGTTTGGCATAGTGTCCGATGAATTTTCGGTAAAAGTTTGCAAATCCAAGGAATGATTGGACTTGTTTCACTGTTGTTGGTGCTGGCCAATCTGCGATTCCTGCTAACTTTGTTGGTTCCATGCCTATTTTGTTTTCTCTGATAACTAATCCAAGGTATTCAAGTTCTGTGGCTTTGAATACACATTTGTCCAGATCTAGGTATAAATTGTTTTCCTTTAATTTATCCAAGACTTTCATGGTTTTTTGTCGTAGATTGTTGATGTTGTTGGAGGAAATTAAAATGTCATCCATGTATATCAGGATCCATCCTTCATCAATTTCTATTGCATAGATATCGTTCATCATGTTCTGGAATGTCGCCGGTGAATTGCATAAACCGAAAAACATAACAAGAGGTTTGAATAATCCTCTGTTAGTTTTGAATGCTGCTTTCCATTCATCGCCTTCTTTGATTCGGACATTGTTGTATCCCCATCGTAAATCCAGTTTTGTGAAGTATTTGGCCCCTTTCAGTTTGTCAAGAAGTTCTCCTACAAGTGGTAAAGGGTATGCGTTCTTTACTGTTCCTTCATTTAATCTTCTGTAGTCTTGAGTTGGTTGAAGTTTTGCTGAGTCTTTCTTTGATACAAAGAAAAAGGGTGATGCTTGTGGGGATTTCAATGGTCGGATATATCCTTTTTGTAGGTTTTTGTCAATGAATTCGTCCAATTTTCCTTGTTCTGCTGGACTAATGGGATAGATCTTACAGCCTTTCAGAATGAAGTCTGGTTTTAGATCTATTGCATGGTCCCATGATCGTCGTATTGGCATTCTTTCTGAATTTGTTTTGTCAAATAATGACACGTATTTCTGATAAAATTCTGGTAGTGTCTTCTTTGGCTTTTGATCTTTGATTTCTGCCTTGTGTTCCAGTTCCTGTGAAATCAATGTTTTTGCATTCATCCAAATGGATTCTTCTTCATTGTCTTCTGGATGGATGTATGTCCTGAGTAAGTTGACTTCATGTTCATCATCTTCTTTGTTGATTCCTAAAAGAATTGGTTGCCAATCTTCAAGGGGTTGATTCTTTGGGATTTCTTCTAGATGTTCTTCCTGTATTTCTATTACTGTTGCCTTGGGGTATTGCCGTATTTGTTTCATCTGTTGGATTTCTAAATTCTTTTGGATTGCTTCTGATAGAACTCCTTTCTTGATACTTGGTCCGAAGTCAAGTGTTCCTTTCTCCCAATTGATCTTGGGGTTGTGCCATTTTAACCATGGTAGTCCGAGGATGATGTTTTCTTTTCTGAGTCTGCTAACTAATAGTCGGATTCTGATTTCTTCATCTCCAATTCAAATCTTGGTCCATACACAGTCTGTGATGTTTCCTGATTTGTTCTTTGTCCCATCTACATTTCTGACCAAAATTGACTTTCTCAACAGAGTTGTCTTTATTTTGTTTTCTTCAACAAATGTTTTGTCAATAAAGATTCCTCTGGCTCCACAATCAATGAGTCCAATTGCTGGAATTTCGACATTTTTCTGTTCTTCAATCACTGTAATTGGAATAGATAATGATTGGCGATTCATCTCTCCTAAAATTACAGGTGACAATGTAACAGAATAGGTCTCGGCAGGTACTGACATTGATTCAGTCTGCCTCTTTAAAAACCCTCGTCTTCCATATTCTTTAAGGCAATATCCTTTTTGTCTTCATCTAATTCTGCCATAAGAGATCTGATTTTCATGTATGCATCTTTGCCTTTCATTGGTAATTTCGGTTCTTCCTTTCGTGGAGTTTGAGGAATTGAACCTCCTGCTTTGTGATCAGATGCTTGATGTCCAAATTTATGGCATTCAAAGCATAGTCCTCATTTCATATGTTTGTCTCTTTCTTGAATGGTCAATCGATCTATGTCCATTGCATTTGGATCTTTGTTTGGAACATATTTGGGGTTGTTTTGTTGGAAATTATATTTTTTTCCACTGTTTCCTCCTGTTGGCTTTCCTGTGTTTCCTTTGATTCATGCTACAATCAATTTTGCACATCTGTACTGGGTGTCGAATATGGATGCTTTCTGGTACCAACCCTTGATGGTGGTAGGTGGGTTATCCATCATCAAAATTTTCTGCATCAAGGAAGGGGGTATTCCTTCCATGAAGTACTCAACAAGTGCTTTGCTTTCAGCGATCTGACTTTCTGATGCGGCTGATTTGAATTCTGCAATGTAGTCGTCTGCTGTCATGTTTCCTGTCATGCGCAGCGTTTTCAAGGTTTGTCTGGCGTCTCCTGCTTCATCTGGTGTAGAGAACACTTCTTTGACTGTTGCTATGAAATCTGTAAAGGTTCCTGGGTGGGTACTATTTTCTCCATACCAAGATTTCTTCCATGGTCCTGCTGTTCCTCCTTTCATATATGAGAGCACATAAAGAATCTTTTTCCATTCCGTGTCATAGATTCTATCATTTGCTTGCAAGTACATCTTGCAGTCAAGGACGAAGTCCTTTGTCATTCTTTGGTTTCCATCAAAGATATTTGGTGAACTGAGTTTGATTTCAGTGGGCTTTTGTTCACCTGCCATTTCTACATCTGAGTCAGGTGGTATCGGGGAATCTGGTGATTTGGGTTTTGGTGGTTTCTCTGGTTCCTTTCCTTTGGAACTTTCTGCCTTTGGTTTCGGTGTGGTGGGCATTTCTACTGTTTGTGTGACTACTGAGAGTCTTGGTTGTTCTTCTGCGTCTTGGAAGTCTTCATTGCTAAAGGCGCTTTGTCTACTGCTGCTTCTGCTGCTTTCACTGCTGCTTGCAGGCTTTAATCTGTATTGTGGTGCCGTTGTGTCTGAACCTTAATAGGTTGACGATTCTGATCAGCTTGACCTTTTGTTATGGCTGTTTAGGCCTTATCCTTTAGATCAATCTGGTTTGTCATTTGTTCACTATAGACCGTTGACTTCATAAGTCTAACGTCCAATGACTCCCTCAATAGGGCTAAAGTCAGATTGTTGAATCAAAGATGCACTACTCCCTTCGTAAGGCAAGTAGGATCAAGTTCGCGTCAAGAGATCAGAGTAGATGAATAAGGTGGATTCAGCTAGGTCAAGCTAAAGAACTAACTAAGCTAAAGTATCCCTATATATATGTAAGAGTCTGATAAGCGTGGTTTATGCTATTCATTATAGATAAAAAAATGAGTAAGCTAAAGTGAGAATGAGTAAGCGTAATACAAAAGATGAATAAGCATGGGAAAGAGAATGCATATATGGGTCTTGAAAGATAAGAGTCAATAAGTATCTGGTAATCAGTAATGTGTAAGAAAAAGAAGTAATGGGGCGTGTTAAGGAATTTGTAACAGCTACGCGTTCAGAAATGCTGATTGCAGTTGCTATAACTTCCTCCAGATCGTACTGATCCCCTTTTTGTCACGTGAGCATGGCGGCTTCGGCAATAGTATTAGGATCTGCTTGGTTGTTTGTAGCAATGGCCCGTCCTGCCTGTGTGGCATTAGACTGATTATTCCCTAGCAGGGTTAGCCTTCCTTGTACTTGGGATCTGAAGACTTCGTCTAGACATCCCAAGAACTTGGTAACTAATTCTCGGTTAGAGATAATAGGTGGCCTAACTCCCAAGAGTTTAATAGATTCTGCTTTGAATTCACACTTTAGCTTTTTCAGCGTGGCCTCATTGGTTACTCCAATACGTGGGTTGGCATGACACACTGCTTCTAACTTGGCTACTGATCCTTCTACTTGATTGAGTGCTTCTGGATAACTAGAGATCAACTCTGTCTTGAAATCCGTCCAAGTGCCTGTTTTATAGTGGTCTAATGCCCTCCACTCATTCTCTGATTGTAGGTCTGCATATTTTCCTAACATTAACTTCTTTTCTTCATCATTTGTAATGTTACACTCCTTCCATAGGACCTCCATTCGCTCCAGAAACTGGATTAAACCTGTGGGCTCTTTTCCTTTGAATACTGGTGCATCACGGATGCCTGGTTGGGGCATATATTTATGAGGGGGTTCAGTCATGATTACTGAATGGTTCTGAGTAGCTAACGAGTTTGGGTTTGCTACTGGGTTTACTATGGATGATCTTCCGTGCACTACTGGTCTACTAGTAGTTGATATGTTTCCTAAGGGCTCTGGGGTTCTAAATACTTGCCTTGGTCCTGAAGATCCAAAGGCTGGTTGTGAAGATCCTCATGTGCGCATGCATCTAGGCAGGCAGTCTCCACCTGGACACACATCCAAAATTCTTGTCATACATAGGCTGCGCTGAAAGGGGGCTCCTGGGCTATAAGTGTGCTGATGCTATGAAATGTAATCTCTTACACACACACACACCAAACCTAACAATCAACACACGAACAGTAGGAATCGCCTGTTTTGAGTTCAGGTTCAAGTGTTTAGAAGCACTAAGCTTTGAATAGTACTAGCCAAAGCTTTCCAATGATCTCTTGACAGGTTTGATTCAGACAAAGCTTCAACACAAGTTTAAAACTTGCTAGGTATATTTGTAATATCTCTTGATCCAATAGACTGAGTACCAAGTGTATGTTCAATTATTAATGATCCCAAGCGGATCTATAAGTCCAAGCAACTTATTAAACAAACAGTGCCAAGTGCACTAAGGCCAAGTGCCTAGTAATTCCAACAGACAATGCGGTACTAAGTTCCAAGTGAACTAAGACTCTTCAATTCTGTGATCTCTTCAAACAATTCCAATCAAGACAACTTTGAAGCAATCTGAGCCTTAATTCAGGCATGCAATAGTGTTTTAACAAATGTGATTTGTATACTCTATAGTAGCACAAAGTGGGGGCAAGATTTCTTGCCTTTGCACTACTCATCTACAGTCTATTTATAGTATACAAACTAAATATCATACGGAATTGTAAATTTTATATGGAACTGCGCTCCCCCGTGCCAAGGATCTGTATTTAATGCTGATGTGTCCTCTACAACTTGGCGCGCACACCATACATGCCAATTATGCCGTTTACTGGTTACTTATCAAATATTGAAAGAGCTGGCTAAACTCTTATCAAGTCCCAACCGCGCGCTTTGTTATTTAAAACAGCGCAGCACTGTCATTTACTTCTCCTGATCATCCTGGTTGTTATTCACAGTGTCCCATCTCTTCCAGTAGTTAACACCCAGTGCCCCTGACTAGGATTGGGTTGTGCAAGTCCCGAATTTACAATTACTTCCCCTATTAATGATGATCCCCGGACTAATGATATCATACTACAACGGTTACTTATGAATTAAGATACTGAGGTTGTAACTGGGCATGGTGAATAGGACTAAATAATAGACCGTACTCATAGTCCTCTGTACTGATAGTGTATTATCCATTAGACTAGTTCACTCTGATTAGCCGTCTCGGAGCTCAACTCTAATCCTTTATTACCGTTTACTTGGTTATTAGAAATGATACTAATAGCCTCACTTGTTGACTTTATAAGTGCAAACAATTTCGGGCCCTATCACCATGTGGACACACAGACTCATTTGGCAGGACCGTCAGCCAGACAACAATCTGTGTCTGCACCAAGTCCACATCAATCCACGTAATTTTACATGGACACGTGGACTAGCATGGACGGACAGCTCACAGAGTCTGTGCAGCCAGTCTATTACTAATCAGATTACTAATATAATTTATATTTACTCAAATTATGTATACTATTTGTTATTAATAACATAACATAACGGCGCTGAAAAACTTGCGTCCAACTGGGTTTGAATGTGTAGACAAGAACATTATGTAATATATTTGGCATTCATAACCGTTGGGCAAGACAGGCATTTCAAGCCCCAGGCTAAATTGGCCTCAAGTGTACAGGCTTAAATCACATGCCTATATTTGAGCTATAGTCACTGTAAGTGAAATCCTCCATAACTTACCCTCCCTGTAATGAATTGTATGGTCAAGTACACACAAATTCTGTGTTGGCAACATAAGGTCGCTACACTCACCGCCCACCCCACTCAACAGCTTTCTTGACAGACTCAATTCTCATCAGTTAATAGCCAAATCTGGTACAATTGCAGGGATCTCATTTAGACTCCCCATGTCTATGATTTCTGCATCAGCAACTCATGGACCTAATAACACAAGAGTAATGATTTACACTTTTTACATCTGTGTCCTAAATATTCCACAGGTTGGCACAGATGACACTGGGTGCTGCATGGTGGAATGCACAATGGCTGATCAGTAACAAGAACCTGAAGATCATCAAGCTTCCAGAGCCACAAATGCCCTGGAAAAACACCTGGGACATTCATGTC
Organism: Collybia mongolica; assembly: GCA_013420905.1. Taxonomy (NCBI): domain Eukaryota; kingdom Fungi; phylum Basidiomycota; class Agaricomycetes; order Agaricales; family Clitocybaceae; genus Collybia; species Collybia mongolica. The sequence continues at coordinate 4,741,732 of JAAXNY010000004.1, forward strand.
ACCTCACACATGTTGATGGGGTCAAACTATATAAAGCCAACAGGAGGGTCAAGGTGTCACTGTATTTCAAATGATTGGTTTATGGTGGGGAGAGGGTGATGTGGATGAGTGGGAAGAATATGATTGGGCCACTGTGGATTGTGAAGAGCTGGTAGCTGGTGCTTGTGAGTCATTCTCATAGGCAATCGTAGTGCATGCAAGGGGATCAATTGGGCACAGAAGATATGGGCAGGAGTTTGATGCAGTGAACATGTCAGGAGGGGAGAAATCTACTAAATCAGAGGACGAGCACAGTTAGGTGGGAACTTGATGGTACATTTACATTGCAGGACAGTATTCTTTAGGTGCATCACTTTTGCAGATCTAGATTGAGCAAAATTTTTGCTCTCATTCCAGTAAAGCAACATGACCATGCATCACCCCCCCTCCCACATCACGCTGTTCACCATCACTTCATTCCATATAGTCATAGCCTGGCTTAGGCCACATTCAGTCAATTTAATGCTTTCACCTCTTCATTCTTGTCCCTCCATACACCTGGTTTATGTTTATTCTAGTATCTTGTTTGTGTGAACTTCTTGAAGGAAACTGCTTTACAAGAAATTCCCAAATGGTGTGTGTATTCTTCAGGATAAAAGCCACCAAAATCCCAAAAAAACTAGATTCATACTAGAATTAAAATTTGTCCTCATCCACGGTCAGATAATGTGAACATCCTCTTTACTGATTGGATACTAATTCCTAGCATTCATTATGAATTTTCCAATGCGACGATATAGGGTAACACCTCTTTCCCCTTGCCTGTGTGCAGGCAGGAGAACCAAACCATGTATATCATCTTGGCCTGATTGTATGATGTATAGCAATAGGACGCCATTCTTTGTGTTGGAAATTTCTGGATTGAGTCACAAGGGCTTACAAAGCCTTATAAGTATGTAAGCAGATTGGTAGCTTACAAGTGGTTATAAGCGAGACGATTCTTTGTAAGGGACGTTGCAATCCTATCTTATAAGAGTAATTATAATTGCTTGAAATGTCAGAGATAAATTGTAATTTCAGTAAGGGTTATTATAAGTTGACTTGACCATCAAAAGGAATGATCCGACTTATGTTGGATTAGTAATCTTATTTCCCATTGTTTATAGTTAGCTGTTCGCTGTTTAATTTGTTGCTATTACCTGGATTCGAACCCGCGACGTTGTAAGAGCCATTGAAATTCTGCCGAGACTTACCCATTATCTATTACCTTCATTACCGTTACACTATATAGTCAATTTGTTTATTACATGTAGACCACTATATATACCTATTTTTCCAACAGGTAGCACTCTTTTAAGTCAGGTCACCGCTCAGATGTGCACTTAGGTTCCTCAATCACAGAAAGAGTAACAATGGAAAAAAAATATTGATTGTGCTTGGTATATACAAATCGGGGGGGGGGAACTAATCTTGCCTGTAATATCCCACCTAGGTAGGCACGGCTGCCCTTTTTGAACGCCGAGACGCTCGAGTTCCAGGGATCGACTCATCAGGGGTCATCTTGGCAGTGGCAGGCAGGGCTGCATTGGGGGGTTTTGACTTTCCACAGCGCTTTGGAACCTCGGACGCAATGTCAGGGTCAGCTGTTACTAAGTCTACAGGGGCAGGGATGTCAATGACGACAGGACTAAGGGCTGCTGCATCCGAGAGTTGGCAGTTGTCCTCCTCAGCATCTGATTCTTTGACATCATTGAGTCCCTGAATGAGTTCATCTTCCTCATCAGTAGAGCCTTGTGCGAGAGGAGCAATGGCATGTGTTGTAATTTTAGAATCAATGCCAAATACAATTTGATCCCATAGAGCGAATGTTCCTCGCATTATGGGGTGGTCCATCTGTGTCTGAAGTAGCCTCTTGCAGGCAGCAAAGTCCTTTGCATACTCGATGCCAGACTTGGCACCCCGAATGGAAAGTTCATGATCAGGCGAGATCATACATCTGGCCTAAAACCAATGATGTCAATCACATTTGAAAGGGGATATTAGAACAAAGAACTTACCATAATAACAGTGAAGGACATTGACCCTGCAGTGACGCGCGTGAGGCCGTAAAATGGGCTTGATGACTTCTGGGTGAGTTGTTTGGCAGCAGGTTGGCCATTGATGTCACATTGAACCAATGTTGGACCATGGATGATGATACGCAGCATCTGATTACAATAAATGATCGACAAACAATGATAAGGGCTATTCTAGAACTCACAAAAGGTAAAATCTTGTTCTGAAAGGCTTTCTTCGGGTTTTTTTTTCCATCAGGGTAGATGAGGGGCGGGAGCTTTGAATAATGATCTGATCCTGAGAACTTCAAGAGCCCTTGAAACTCGGGGACTTTAGTGCGATCGTATGATGCTTGAAGGAGAGTGGCAGCATTTGGGATGTCAGGAAAGAATATTGATGATGAGGTACGAAGCCTGTTCATTGAATTTGAGCGGCCACTATTGATGCTTTGGATAAACTATTAAAAGGAGTGGATTGTTAATATGATATGAATTAGAACTATATAATTTAGAACTTACCACTGTAGCTAGCTTTCTATTCTGCTTTAATTCCTGGAATACATGCACAGGGATAGCGTCGTGAATTTCCGCAACAAGGGCCAGCCTAATAGCAGCCAGGGACTTATCACTCTCAATATTGATTGACTGGGTCGGGCGCGGCTCCAAGAACAATGACCGGTCATCAAAAAACATATTGCAGAAAAGACTGTAAAGCTTCCCAGTCTTTCTGATCTCCTTCTCAATCTCCTTTTCGTCAGGTCTGGTATTTGGGGGGGATGTACTTGCTGAATTTGACGAAGGTTTGGAAATGATCCCCGATGCAGGGCCACTGTTGCTGAGAGTTTGGGATTTTCGACGCGATGCAGATGCAGTTTTTGTTGATAGTGATCGCTCGGCAATCTCACGCTGGGCCTTGGCAAGTGCAAGGGCCGTGTCAGCCTCACGAAGTTGGGAAACTTTGAGGGCCTAATTACCAAATGCATTATTCAGGTTAATGTTAGGGTGAACAAAAGAATCCGACGTACCTCTTTGAGCGATTGACGGATCGCTTCGACATCAGCAGGGGACCCTGGGCATGAGCTGCTTGAAGAAGTATCAGAATCGAAGTCAAACATCACGGGAAATCTGATGGTGAGGTCTAAAACCACTCGAAAGTGGACTGAGTGACAGATTGCACTGTTGGGAGCACAGGCTTTTTAGTGAATCGGTTGTCGGGCATGAAAATTATTCCTACAATCATAGAACAGCACAAGTTATGCATGTGTCGAGCAGCCGAGAGTGTCGGTGAGTGGAAATGTTGAGATTTGAAGGTTCACACGTAAATAAGAGTCAGTGTAGTCAAAATTTACAAGCCCATGTTGATTATATTGCCAATCCGCGTCATGATACACATTGCACAAAATATCAGACATTAATCGTTTACCGACGGAATGATGCCACTCCGATCAGTTGATGATTGAGTCGATTGACGTCGGATGTTGACCCTTAGACTCTCTTCTCACCTGCCGCCACCACGAGCCATGGCCCCAAACATCGTGTTCGGCACCCTCTGCTCACACCGGACCCCCCCCGCCACAAACCAAGGCCACAAACCTCGCGTTTAGGGCCCTTTCTTACCTCCTGCTGCTCCAACCATGAACGATTCGGGGCCCCCTCCTCTCGCCCCCGCCCCCGCCTTCGCCACAAACCACGGCCCCCACATCACTTCCGGGACCCTCTGGCCTCATCGGACGCCCCCGCCACAAACCAAGCCTCGAACTTCTTGTTCGGGGCCTCTCCTCTCGCCCGCAGCCTTCGCCACAATCCACGGCCCCGAACATCGCTCCCGGAGTTCTCTGGCCTCATCGGACGCCCTCGCCACAAACGAAGGCCCCGAACTCGACGTTCGGGGCTCCCTGTTCATACCGGACGCCCCCGCTACAAACCAAAACCCCGGACTTTGTGTTCGGGGCCTCTCCTCTCGCCCGCCGCCCTCGTCACAACCCATGGCCCCGAACATCGCTCCTGGAGTTCTCTGGCTTCATCGGACGCCCTCGCCACAAACAAAGGCCCCGGTCTTTGCATTCGGGGCCTCTCCTCTCGCCCGCCGCCCTCGCCACAACTCATGGCCCCGAACATCACTCCCGGGGTTCTCTGGCCTCATCGGACGACTTTGCCACAAACCAAGGCCATGAACTCGACGTTCGGGGCTCCCTGCTCATACCGGACGCCCCCGCTACAAACCAAGGCCCCGGACTTTGCATTCGGGGCCTCTCCTCTCGCCCGCCGCCCTCGCCACAACTCACGGCCCCGAACATCGCTTCTTTGGTTCTCTGGCCTCATCGGACCCGCCGCAAACGAAGGCCCCGAACATCGCGTTTGGGGCCCTCACCTCTCCTCTGCCGCCCCCGCCATGAACTAAGGCCCTGAACTTCAGGGCCATGGCATTTAGGTACTCTCCTCTCACCCGCCGCCTCTGCCATACACTATGGCCCCGAACATCGCGTTTGGGGTGCTCTCCCCTCATTGGACACCCCTACCTCAAATCAAGCTCCCCGAACATCGCATTCAGGGGCTGCTCCTCTCATTTGCTGCGAACGTGAGGTTCGAGGCCCTTTGTTCTCGGGCCCCCTGTAGTTTCCCTGATGGATATGTATGTGTACACACACCCAACACTTTTAGTACTGGCAATGCAATATCAATGTTAATTCTGAGTCCATACATATTGACTGTATATTATTCTCTCCTCATCTTCTTCATTTCCTTGAGCCTTAGCCAGATATCTGAGTCAACATAATCCATTAGGAGATGTTGGCCTTCATTTCCAAAATCTGGTGCTACAGGAAGACCACGGATGATAGAGTTCACAGATATGAATTCTGATGATAGCCGTGGTTTTTCCTGCACTTTCCAGAAGCCAAGGTCCCTGTCCCGCCGTTGATTGATGGTGCCAGTGAGTGCATCATATGGATGAATGAGTGCCATAGAATATTCCTCTTCCTCAATTGTGCATTTGAAAACAAAACATAATTGGGCAAAGAAGTAATCAGGCCTGCCATCTCTGTGAAGGGTTTGTATGATGACATGGTCATATCTTGGATGATTGTGAAACTTTGGATTACACCGCAGATAGTCCATTGTTGTTTTCCATGTTACCTTTGACTCATATAGAACCTTGAGAAATTGGCATTCAATGATCTTGAATAGAGTTTTAGCTTATAGATTGGAAAGCAGAAACTAGAGTACTCACAGTATCACTTGGATTTATCTTGATTGTCTTTTTCAAAAACCAAGTAAAATAAGATGCAAGGCGCTTTCGAAAATCGGTAAAGGCTGAATCATGAGAAAATTGAGCTTCCAGATGCTCAAATGAGCATAATTTCTTTGAAGCACCAAGAGTCACATGTATGATAGATGTTTCTGAGGAGTCATTGGTTGGGGAGGTTTCATCCTCATTATTGTAGGAATCAAGATCATCCAGCTGAGAACGAATATAGGCAGCAACCAAGAGACAGTGTTCTGCCCAGAGAATCTACCATGTAATATCAGCAAGATAAGCCAAAACAGAGAAGACAGTATATTCAGACCTGTCCCTCAACTTTCTTAAAGTTTGTTCTGAGCTTGTAGGATGTTTTGAATGGCCCATGCATTTTTTCATTGAACTTGGTATTGAAGTTTCGAGTAGCCCCCTTTTCTTCAATATCATTGAAAACATGGCCATGTGTGTGGTTCTTTGGAAAGTTCCAGGATTTCTCAGAGTATTTGGTTCCATATTCCTAAATATATAGCTATATAAGCTAATAAGGAGAATTAGATAGAATAATACACACATTAATGAGTTCTGAAAAATGTTTCAATTCCTCTCTTCCATCTTTGATGGTTTGCTCTGTATGAACCTCAAGTGAGGTATACATATCCAGTTCCAGATAACTTTGTAAACATTGGAGTAGAAGATATCCTTGTGGGTTGGTAAGTACATTGTGTAGAGCAAAAAGAGCCATCTACAGTATTTATATAAGCATTTATATATACGACAAAGTATTAAATTAAAAACCTTTGAAATGTCCTCATACTTTGAGCCATCTGAAAATGAAATTGTTGTAACTGCTGAAAAGTGATTGAGGTTACGCCAGTGTGGTAGTAAATCAAACCTTTAAAATAAGCTGTCAGTACCAAGTAAAAATCCAGAAAAAAATTCAGCATACTGTGTATCAACTTGTTTTGATGCACTTTTTCCCATGATTTTAAGTAAATCCAAAACTTCACCCCAGAGATGAACAGAAAATAGCCCCAAATGGTATGCATGTAAACGATCCCATGAAAGGGTTGCATATGGATCTGAGTGGGGAACATCCCAAAATGCATTCTATATATCAAGTCAATATACCAAGTTTGAGAAGCATATAAATTTACTAACATAGACTTTACGTAACCCAACTGCTTTCACAATTCTCTCACCCTCAGCTTGAGTAGATGCACTAACTGCATTTTCATAAGCTGTTTTCATCAGCTCCTGAGTTCGGACATCATAGCAAATATAGGGTTTTGAAAGGTCCTTTTGTTCAACCAAGCAAATAGGGCAGGGATAATCACTCTTTGTACCACGAGTGAGAGCCATGATACATCTGTAAATAGGTTATAATTATTGTTTAAAAGAATAATATTGTAAAAAAAACTTACTGTTCTTCATAATCAGCTGATAGAATGAGAATCATAAAAAATAGCCGACGTATTATACCATCAGCACATTTAAAATGATAGCCATGTGATGCATGCTCTGCAATAGTTTCCAGCAACAACTGGAATGCCTTGTGCCAAACAACTTTTTTGAAGTCCACATACTTCTTCTTGCTTTTCTCACCAGCATCTTCTGCAACCTAAATATAGTTAGAATCATTTACTATGAGTTATAGACCATTAAATAATACACCCACAATTGGTAACCACCCTACTACTCTACCACCACCAATTCCAGTTCCATTCCGAATATTTATGGGAAGATTTGCAATACGAGCAATTACTGGATATGCTTTTTGTGTTCCAAATGAGGAAAGCTTGGTTTTATCTGCATACAAAATATAAAAGACAGGCATTGCATCCTGGGGAAGTTTTGACTATCAATATATTAATCAAGATCAAGTCCAAAATCAGAATATTGGGGCCATACCTGAATTTTCCACCACCTATTTGCTGTATATGGTTCATGAATAAATCGCTCCCATTTCTCACTGGATTTCTTGTACTTGTATAACTTTTGAGCATTCCAGACAAAATGTTGTACAAGACGAGGGTCCCGAAGATGGTCAAGTGTCCACTGAAATATTGAACGACGCCAAACTTCAAATGTATGGTCTTCATCCTTGAATGGCACTGTAACATCTAATTTTTCAAACTAAAAACTGTGTTTCAAACAATACCTGCATAACAGGTAAAATAATACTCACATTTGTCAAAGATAATGCTGCAGCCTCCCAAGTATTCCTAAGTTCTGAGTGACTAGACAAAGTAAATGTCTCTTTGCCACCTGAAGCTTGGTGAACTAAAGAAATAAGTTTATTGGTTTGTTCCTTATTCAAGGCTGCCTCTAAAGCTAGTTCGGCAATCTCAAATTCAAGACGGGAATGAAATGGCCTCCATGGTTCCTGGTCGAATGGTGCCAGATTGCTAAAGGCAATATTATCTTTACCATATTCATCAAAGTGGTACACCTGTGGGGCCTGGCCACTGTGGGGGTGATATTTGACTTGTATATCATCTTCTTGAGGAGTTTCATTGGATAACTCTGGCAAGGCTGTAGTAAATTTGGAATTTTGCCTGAAATTAGAATGTAATCACCTGGTTGATCAGGATCAGGATCTACAATATTGAGGTTATGACCCATGATATAGAAATCTTCCCCCACATGTGCTAGTTCATGACTCCATCAGGTTCCAAATACATAAAAGCACACAAATTGTTACATACACATTTGATTTTCAAGTTGTACCAACAGATTATTGTTTTCATCTTGAGTATGTACTGGAGATTATGAGGGGTTTATATATTATCAATATTAGTCAAATTGACCACTAAGGCCACATACAAATCTCATTCTCCTCCACTGCCTGCAGATCTGTCTGAGCATCTTGATCTCCCTGCACCTCAGCCTCTAATTCCCTTCGCTTTTTGCAGGCCTTTTCATGGTTCCCAAGTCCCCTTCGTGAATATGAAGCACCACAGTATTGACAGAATTCTTGTGGTCCAGTGGAGCATGACATGGCAAAGTGGGATGAAGTTGTTGAGCAGTTCTTGTGGTATTAATCCCCCCATCAAGGCAGTGATATCTGTGTTCTCATGATCAGACAACAAGCGAAATGATGTGCTTGCAACCGACATCCCGTGCTTGTAAGGCAATCATGATCCGATTATAATTCGCACGCCTTACAAGGGTCAAAATAAATTTCCGACATGTCACCATGATGAGAGTGATCTCAACTACAGGAAGTTTAGGGACTTCAAGTGCATCTGGTTCTAGGTGCCCAACCTGTTCATGTAGATCCAGGTGACCAGCCACCAACAATCCGTTTCCTGCTACCTCATTCAGAATGAGCAAATGAGGCTTGCTGACCTCATGTGTATTCCAAGTGGCTCAAGAAAGGCCTCCATATAGAACAAGAGATGCAGAAGTCACCCCACCATATGGGTTACTGCTGTACTGACACTTTTCACTTCGCAGATGCTCTCAACAAACTTAGGTGCTGCGCTCCATATGTCTTTAGGTCCAGTGAGTCTGCCCGACACTATCTGACCGTCCACAGCTGCCCAACTCCAGGAAGGCGCCTGATATGCACTGGGCCATGCCTTACAATCACCTTGTCCCCAAAGAAGGGTGGTAGGGAATTGATGTGTCCAGAGCCCAGCAGCATACCGACTCTGGGGCCAAAGCCGATGGACTTGCTCAGCAACTCCTGAAAGTGCAGGGAGTTTATCCTCCTGATTGGTTAGACTACATGCAGTATATTGTTGAAGAATGGTATCCCAGCACTTTGCTAATTGCCATTGAGCGTCCTGGCTGGGCTGAGCCATGAATGCGTAATCTGGGAGGCGAGGAACTGCCAAAGGAAGTCCTATGGGTGATCCATTGACATTGATGCATGCAGCCTGGCACTCGTACTGCAAGCTGAGTGTACAAAATATAAGTAGCCGTGGCAAGAGCACACGCTCTCCCAGGCACCACGCTTGTGAATTGACAGGTTCTTTTGGACCTCCAGAACCATATCGAGTGGCTGTAATGGCCCCAATGGGCCCATCAGGGCATCAAAAGGGTAGGTGGATAGGATGGAAGTAGCGTGATGGGGAAGCATTTTGAAGGAAGCCTTCACTCACAGCATTTGCCTTGGTGGCCAAAATTGTGATGAAGGCATTTTGAAAGATGAGCTGCATCCTTGCTAACTCTTGAGCTTTGTCTTCATCTGAATCCTGCATAATGCAAAAAGAATCTACCCAGAGGTACCGCAGACCAAGTCTGTGTGTAACAGTAACAGCATTATTGACAGTCTTTGGAACCTTTGTGGGATCAATGAAGTTACAATATGCATCTATATTTTCTTTAGTTGTGCAATGCAACTGTGGGCCACCCCAAACATAACTCAGTGTGGCAAAGAAGTCCTGCATCGAGGGATCGGTTGTGACCAATCATAGGTGCGAAGGGTCAGAGCAGTTGAGAACTCGAGTTGGGAGGGTAGATGGCACTGGCCGTGGGCAATGTTCATGTCAGGAGCAATCATCAACGCATTTCAAAGCAAGTTCATAACTTGCGTTATTGTCCACTTTCCACATGACATTACAATCCCTGATAAATCGACTAGGGGGGCTCGCGGTAAACTGATTAACCAAGCTCTCCCATACTCACCTCCTGGATGTGCACCTGGTTCAGCATAGATACATATCTCTGAAACGATCAAAGCCACTTCCATCCAAACAACAATCACCATCCGCTGCATAGTAGATTCCAAATCAAACATCATAGTGATAATCAACGATTTGCTGGCAGGAGGCTCAGTCAGCAGTGCTGAGGAGTTGTGCACATCCCTGATCAAGGTGCAAAGCAAAACACAATAGCCACAATGCGCTTCAGTGGACTCAAATATTTCAGCCCACAGTGGTGTTCTGTAAGTTAGGACAGACTTGTACAAATCCTGCCTGTACCTGGCTGTAATCAACTGTCAGTCAGGGCTGGTGGAGAGTGTTGAATGATGAGCAAGATACACTGTTTATGAAGCCGGACTCCTTCTGCACTCCCTTCCCAAATAGCATGAAATGACTCATTGGAGAACACGGATTCCCAGCAGCGCTTGCAAACCAGTGTCTCTATATCAGGATCCTTTTCCATTGCTCATTCATAAGTCCCAAGGATCTCTTTGAGTATCTGTTGTGAAAGGAAGTGCATGTACTAGAAGGAACAAGGCAAATTTGGGCATTGTAGCATGCAGCATGATGAATGTTAGATTGACGAAAGAGCCATCTGTACATCACGTGACTAACCTGCAGAAATTTCCGTTGTCATCGACCTCCTCTATGTGCCATGCAGATTTTCGAGTGCACAGCCAGAGGGAGGTAAGATTTCACATTTGGTTCAACCTGAGTTTGGTTATCAATTATTCATACAATGTGAATATCCTGTTTACAAATCAAAAACCAATCTTCAGCATTCACTGTGAACTCCCCAATTCAATGATACATGATGGCACCATTTTCTTCATGTTTTGTGTGTAGGCAGGAGCATCAAGCCGGATATATCATGTTGGCCTAACCACATGATATATGGCAGCGGTGATAGGGCCCGAAATTGTTTGCACTTATAAAGTCAACAAGTAAGGCTATTAGTATCATTTCTAATAACCAAGTAAACGGTAATAAAGGATTAGAGTTGAGCTCCGAGACAGCTAATCAGAGTGAACTAGTCTAATGGATAATACACTATCAGTACAGAGGACTATGAGTACGGTCTATTATTTAGTCCTATTCACCATGCCCAGTTACAACCTCAGTATTTGTAATTCATAAGTAACCGTTGTAGTATGATATCATTAGTCCGGGGATCATCATTAATAGGGGAAGTAATTGTAAATTCGGGACTTGCACAACCCAATCCTAGTCAGGGGCACTGGGTGTTAACTACTGGAAGAGATGGGACACTGTGAATAACAACCAGGATGATCAGGAGGAGTAAATGACAGTGCTGCGCTGTTTTAAATAACAAAGCGCGCGGTTGGGACTTGATAAGAGTTTAGCCAGCTCTTTCAATATTTGATAAGTAACCAGTAAACGGCATAATTGGCATGTATGGTGTGCGCGCCAAGTTGTAGAGGACACATCAGCATTAAATACAGATCCTTGGCACGGGGGAGCGCAGTTCCATATAAAATTTACAATTCCGTATGATATTTAGTTTGTATACTATAAATAGACTGTAGATGAGTAGTGCAAAGGCAAGAAATCTTGCCCCCACTTTGTGCTACTATAGAGTATACAAATCACATTTGTTAAAACACTATTGCATGCCTGAATTAAGGCTCAGATTGCTTCAAAGTTGTCTTGATTGGAATTGTTTGAAGAGATCACAGAATTGAAGAGTCTTAGTTCACTTGGAACTTAGTACCGCATTGTCTGTTGGAATTACTAGGCACTTGGCCTTAGTGCACTTGGCACTGTTTGTTTAATAAGTTGCTTGGACTTATAGATCCGCTTGGGATCATTAATAATTGAACATACACTTGGTACTCAGTCTATTGGATCAAGAGATATTACAAATATACCTAGCAAGTTTTAAACTTGTGTTGAAGCTTTGTCTGAATCAAACCTGTCAAGAGATCATTGGAAAGCTTTGGCTAGTACTATTCAAAGCTTAGTGCTTCTAAACACTTGAACCTGAACTCAAAACAGGCGATTCCTACTGTTCGTGTGTTGATTGTTAGGTTTGGTGTGTGTGTGTGTAAGAGATTACATTTCATAGCATCAGCACACTTATAGCCCAGGAGCCCCCTTTCAGCGCAGCCTATGTATGACAAGAATTTTGATGTGTGTCCAGGTGGAGACTGTTACGGCTGTTTAGGCCTTATCCTCTAGATCAGTCTGGTTTATTGTTCGTTCACTATAGACCATTGACTTTGTAAGTCTAACGTCCAATGACTCTCTCAGTAGCGCTAAAGTCAGATCGTTGAATCAGAGATGCACTACTCCCTTCATAAGGCAAGTAGGATCGAGCTTCGCGTCAAGAGATAGGAGTGAATAAGGTTGATTCAGCTAGGTCAAGCTAAAGAGCTAGCTAAGCTAAACTATCCGTATATATATGTAAGAGTCCAATAAGCGTGGTTTACGCTATTGGTTATAGATAAAGGAATGAGTAAGCTAAGATGAGAATGAGTAAGCATAATTCAAAGGATGAATAAGCATGGGAAAGGAAGTACATATATGGGCCTTTGAAAGATAAGAGTCAATAAGTATCCAGCAATCAGTAGTATGTAAGAAAAGAAATGATAAGGGCACGTGAGTAGGGAATTTGTAACATTACCCCCTCTCTATCCCTAAAGCGTCCCAGCTTTAGTAGTCAATTGGCTCCCCTGTCATGTTTGCAATGGCTTCTGGATAATTGAAAGGATCGTCAATCCCATCATCTACCTCTTTGTGTTCATCTCCAACCCGTCACCAGCTCTGATAATACCCCACTGTTCTAGTTGTGGGTCTTTTGGGGCATTGGTCGCGACGATGTCCTGGTGCTGGTTGAAAACATATTGGACAATATTGTTTTTCACAATTAATTGATGAATGTCCAAAGTTGAGGCATTGAGAGCATAATACGTTTTTGTAGATGAGTGCTCATTCTACTTGGGTGAGGTTGATGGGTTTTTCTTGACTTCCAATGTAATTGAGAGGGTTCATTGTGTATTTGATGGGTTTGGGTGCTTTCTTCTTTTTAATGATGGATTTAGTGGCTTTTCGACCTTTCAAATGTTTAAATATTTCTTTGTTTGCAACCATGTCTGCTGGATCAGGAGTGGAATGTTGCAATGGTGAAGGGGATGGTTCGTGAAAATATGGGATTGGAAGGGGTTCGGGTTGATAAATAGGAGAATTCGGAGTCAAAGGTGTGGGTGTTCTGGGAGGAGATGTTTGTACTTCTTCATCAACTGTATCGACTCTTTTGGTTGACTCTGTAGGTGTTGAAGGCGTGGATGTAGGTAGTTGAATTCCTTCTTGTAATAACGGAATTAGATCTTCTTTGAATTTTCAATCAGACAAATTTGATTTGATCGGTGGTGTTCCTGTCTCTTTTAACGCTTCGATTGATTTTGCAAACAACTCATCTTCTTCAACTGATTTCTTTAGGTCTTCTTGTAAACCTATATCAATCATTTTGATGAAAATGTCATCTGGTAGAAGGATCCGGTCTTCGTTGTCTGTGTCTTCTGTACTGACATAGTCTGATCTTCTTGATAAAGCATCGGATTGTATCATTTGTGTTCCGGGTGTGTGTACAAGTTTCAGATCAAATTGTGACAGGAACAAGCTCCATCCTGCTTGTCGTCGATTCAATTTTTGTGCCGTTCGGAAGTACATCAGGTTCTTGTGATCTGACAGAATTACTGTGGGAAATTGTGATCCTTCAAGGTAATGTCTCCATGTTTTCAAGGCTCGAATGATAAGCATCTGATTTGATGTGAAATGGTTTGGTTTTATCTGGCATCATGAGAACAGGTGATTTTAGGAATTTCTGTTTCAATCCGTCGAATGCTTCTTGACATTCTTGAGTCCATTTCCATTTGATGTCTTTTCTTGTCAGATTTGTTAATGGTCTACTAAGTTTGGCATAGTGTCCGATGAATTTTCGGTAAAAGTTTGCAAATCCAAGGAATGATTGGACTTGTTTCACTGTTGTTGGTGCTGGCCAATCTGCGATTCCTGCTAACTTTGTTGGTTCCATGCCTATTTTGTTTTCTCTGATAACTAATCCAAGGTATTCAAGTTCTGTGGCTTTGAATACACATTTGTCCAGATCTAGGTATAAATTGTTTTCCTTTAATTTATCCAAGACTTTCATGGTTTTTTGTCGTAGATTGTTGATGTTGTTGGAGGAAATTAAAATGTCATCCATGTATATCAGGATCCATCCTTCATCAATTTCTATTGCATAGATATCGTTCATCATGTTCTGGAATGTCGCCGGTGAATTGCATAAACCGAAAAACATAACAAGAGGTTTGAATAATCCTCTGTTAGTTTTGAATGCTGCTTTCCATTCATCGCCTTCTTTGATTCGGACATTGTTGTATCCCCATCGTAAATCCAGTTTTGTGAAGTATTTGGCCCCTTTCAGTTTGTCAAGAAGTTCTCCTACAAGTGGTAAAGGGTATGCGTTCTTTACTGTTCCTTCATTTAATCTTCTGTAGTCTTGAGTTGGTTGAAGTTTTGCTGAGTCTTTCTTTGATACAAAGAAAAAGGGTGATGCTTGTGGGGATTTTGATGGTCGGATATATCCTTTCCGCAGATTTTCGTCAATGAATTCGTCCAATTTTCCTTGTTCCGCTGGACTAATGGGATAGATCTTACAGTCTTTTGGAATGAAGTCTGGTTTTAGATCTAATGCATGGTCCCATGACCATTGTATTGGCATTCTTTCCAAATTTGTTTTGTCAAATAATGACGCGTATTTCTGGTAAAATTCTGGTAGTGTCTTCTTTGGCTTTTGATCTTTGATTTCTGCCTTGTGTTCCAGTTCCTGTGAAATCAATGTTTTTGCATTTATCCAGATGGATTCTTCTTCGTTGTCTTCTGGATAGATGTATGTCCTGAGTAAGTTGACTTCATGTTCATCATCTTCTTCATCGATTCCTAAAAGAATTGGCTGCCAATCTTCAAGGGGTTGGTTCCTTGGGATTTCTTCTAGATGTTCTTCCTGTATTTCTGTTACCATTGCCTTGGGGTATTGCCGTTTTTGCTTCATCTGTCGGATTTCTAAATTCTTTCCGATTGCTTCCGATAGAACTCCTTTCTTGATACTTGGTCCGAAGTCAAATGTTCCTTTCTCCCAATCAATTTTGGGGTTATGCTGTTTTAACCATGGTAGTCCGAGGATAATGTTTTCTTTCCCGAGTCTGCTAACTAGTAGTCGGATTCTGATTTCTTCATCTCCGATTCGAATCTTGGTCCATACACAGTCTGTGATGTTCCCTGATTTGTTCTTTGTCCCATCTACGTTTCTGACCAAAATTGATTTTCTCAGTGGAGTTGTCTTTATTTTGTTTTCTTCGACAAATGTTTTGTCAATAAAGATTCCTCCGGCTCCACAATCAATGAGTCCAATTGCTGGAATTTCGACGTTTTTCTGTTCTTCAATCACTGTAATTGAGATAGATAATGATTGTTGATTCATCTCTCCTAAAATTACAGGTGACAGTGTAACAGAATAGTTCTCGGCAGGTACTAACGTCGATTCAGTCTGCCTCTTTAAAAACCCTCGTCTTCCATATTCTTTAAGGCAATATCCTTTTTGTCTTCATCTAATTCTGCCATAAGAGATCTGATTTTCATGTAGGTGTCTTTGCCTTTCATTGGTAATTTTGGTTCCTCCTTTCATGGAGTTTGAGGAATTGAACCTCCTGCTTTGTGATCAGATGCTTGATGTCCAAATTTATGGCATTCAAAGCATAATCCTCGTTTCATATGTTCGTCTCTTTCTTGAATGGTCAATCAATCTATATCCATTGCATTTGGATCTTTGTTTGGGACATATTTGGGGTTGTTTTGTTGGAAATTATATTTTTTTTCATTGTTTCCTCCTGTTGGCTTTCCTGTGTTTCCTTTGATTCGTGCTACAACTGATTTTGCATGTCTGTACTGGGTGTCAAATATGGATGCTTTCTGGTACCAGCCCTTAATGGTGGTAGGTGGGTTATCCATCGTCAAAATTTTCTGCATCAGGGAAGGGGGTATTCCTTCCATGAAGTACTCAACGAGTGCTTTGCTTTCGGTGATCTGACTTTCTGATGCGGCTGATTTGAATTCTGCAATGTAGTTGTCTGCTGTCATGTTTCCTGTCATGCGCAGCGTTTTCAGGGTTTGTCTTGCGTCTCCTGCTTTGTCTGGTGTAGAGAACGCTTCTTCGACGGTTGCTATGAAATCTGTAAAGGTTCCTGGGTGGGTACTATTTTCTCCATACCAGGATTTCTTCCATGGTCCCGCTGTTCCTCCTTTCATGTATGAGAGCACGTAAAGGATTTTCTTCCATTCCGTGTCATAAATTCTATCATTTGCTTGCAAGTACATTTTGCAATCAAGGATGAAGTCCTTTGTCATTCTTTGGTTTCCATCAAAGATATTTGGCGAACTGAGTTTGATCTCAGTGGGTTTTCGTTCATCTGCCATTTCTACGTCAGAGTCGGGTGGTATCGGAGAGTCTGGTGATTCGGGTTTCGGTGGTTTCTCTGGTTCCTTTCCTTTGGAACTTTCTGCCTTTGGTTTCGGTGTGGTGGGCATTTCTACTGTTTGTGTGACTACTGAGAGTCTTGGTTGTTCTTCTGCATCTTGGAAGTTCTTCTGCATCTTGGAAGTCTTCGTTGCTAAAGGCGCTTTGCCTACTGCTGCTCACAGGCTTTAATCCGTATCATGGTGCCATTGCGTCTGAACCTTAATAGGTTGATGATTCTGATCAGCTTGACCTTTTCTTATGGCTGTTTAGGCCTTATCCTCTAGATCAGTCTGGTTTATTGTTCGTTCACTATAGACCATTGACTTTGTAAGTCTAACGTCCAATGACTCTCTCAGTAGCGCTAAAGTCAGATCGTTGAATCAGAGATGCACTACTCCCTTCATAAGGCAAGTAGGATCGAGCTTCGCGTCAAGAGATAGGAGTGAATAAGGTTGATTCAGCTAGGTCAAGCTAAAGAGCTAGCTAAGCTAAACTATCCGTATATATATGTAAGAGTCCAATAAGCGTGGTTTACGCTATTGGTTATAGATAAAGGAATGAGTAAGCTAAGATGAGAATGAGTAAGCATAATTCAAAGGATGAATAAGCATGGGAAAAGAAGTACATATATGGGCCTTTGAAAGATAAGAGTCAATAAGTATCCAGCAATCAGTAGTATGTAAGAAAAGAAATGATAAGGGCACGTGAGTAGGGAATTTGTAACAGAGACTGCCTGCATGAAACCCATTGGTGCTAGCATATAGTATAGAATTTTGTAGTTATAAAAGCACAACCAATCCTGCAAGCAAAAGTAAGTCAAACACTTCCAACAACTTCTTGCCACAAAGCATCTTAAGCCTACTTGAAATGAAGCTCCTCTACTCTATTCTGTCCCTTGTTTCCCTCACCAGCACAACCACCGTCTTTCCCAGTGAGGCAACCGACTGCTCGTCCCCCATTGCTCCCATATCCTCTTGCAGTGACACTGGTCTTGCCAACTATAACATCAGATCAGCAAGGGTCGACTTTGGGGAAGCCACTGCACGGTTCTATCATGAACACAACTGCACAGGAGTTTTCTTATCCTATGCGTCTGATCAGTCTTGCGTCAAGTTCACTCAGTGGGCCCCAAAATGCGTCAGGATCTTCCGTGGAACTTGTTAGACGCAGGTGAGAACCTATTCTTTGTTTGCTAAGCTCATAGCCTGACGATGATCAGGCATTTATGTGTTGTAAATCCATCACAGAGAACTCTCCCCGTAATTGAGAGATAAGATTATGTAGCCATGAATGTATTTGAATGTAACTCATCCCGAATTGATGTGCTAAAGAACTACAATGTGCCAACAAAGATAATGTTGTGATCGATCAGTAGGTGTAGATAATTGTTGGCCCATAAGACGCTCATACCCTCAGCAACCCCCCGTAATTGCGCCAAATACAGTCTATCTCCATGATGATCTAGCATAGCACTATGCCACATGGTACTAATTCTCTTTGGTTCCGAGCGCTCCGCAATTTGACCCCGAAATGGAGAATCATTCAGGTGTTATATGTGCCTTCCAAGATGGATTAGCATGGCACCAACCTATTATAAATCCTGTGTGTTTCCGAGAGGTCCCAGCTTTTGATTCCTATAATCCTCATCCCCTGACAATCCTACTAACTGGACCCAGAAGATTGCAATGGAGGTCAATGGTGCATCAGTAAACTGGCAAATTAATTTCCGGGTTTCCACTGGTTTCTGTTGGTTTTCAGGTTTCCGAGAACTTGGAAACCCAGAAACCAGGAAACCTGCACCACCCTACACAAAGCACCAAACAACCCATGTCGCTACGAGCTACCAATAAATTCATGAGTGTGATGATCAATGAAATGGTTTACAAAGAAGGAATTAAAGCTGTCCAATGTGTCATGATGAGAAAAATCATCAGGTACCCTAGTGCTACCGCATAGATCAGTCAGCAATTTCAGCATACTGCGAAGATTTGTACATTCCTTCAAGCCCTCAGAAAGCATAGTTCCTTCACAGTTGTTCATACGTGTTTGTTTACTCATTATGTGCCCTCGCCATACTATTTTCCATCTTCCTATACCCTTGTAGATAGCATGTGCCATAGAACATGACGTACAACCGAAGTTTCCGAGGTTTCGGTAAGTTTCCCAGGTTTCCGCTCTGGTGTATCCAGATAGGTTTCCAAGAAAATGGACCTGGGTTGCCAAGTACCCAAGTTTCTGGGTTTTTGCTGGTTTCCGCTGGTTGCTCAAGTTGAGCAACCTCCAGAAACTAAAACGCCCGATTACTGATGTGGCATAGCCACAAACACGTTAGCATCGCACCATCATTTTAGTAATTTTTTAACTTTGTCCTATAACTACTGGAGAAATGTCAAGAATTTGCTAGGCTGTGGTGAGCCCCCACCTCATGCGCCGGGTGTAGATAATCTCTGCGATGATCAAAAATAGCCACAACCGGGACTCCACTGTCGAGTTCACTCTATCTAGAAGAGCTTCGAGGACATGGCGCGTAGCGCCACAGTGCATCAACCGCCGAGAGTCCCAGCGGCACGGCAGGCACTGGTAACATTAGGGTTACTTGGGGGTTTTCGGATAGGTGTGGCGTTCAAATTTGATGTTTCTGGGACCGGGAACGCCATGGTTGGGTTCATATCGGCAGAGGAAGTCAGGCAAGGACAAGGCGTGTTTCTTTTTTCTTGGCGTCAGTTTTACGCTAACTATGCCTGGAAAACTGTTAATCTGCTTGATCCTCTTCCAATCTCAAGGGATGGTTAACGAAAAAGGTATTTGATGTACGTGCGCAGACTATTTCCATCCGATGGCCGCGCCTTTGGTTGTTCCTTTCTTTTATTGGCAGACCCTCCTCAATTACCCTTTCGCATTAATTATACGTGGGCGTCCGCCGAAACGCCATCCTAAGCCACGACATGTACCACATGTGGTTCGTCCAACTGTTCTTCACCATCCCCGATTCCCGCGAACTCGAAACCACCTCCCCTTCGCTTTACCTGACAAAGTTATTCGTCTTTTAAAATACATTAACTTGAGGCATGACTTTGTCCTTACACAACCTAGGCTCTGCTCACTTACTTCCGTACCAGGAGCAGCAAGAGCCTCGGCACCGGCTATTGAAAATAAGCGGACCACATACGTCATAGTCTCATGCACACATGTCCGTCCAACGCTCATCTCCATCTCAACCATGTCGGATTCACTGTCAAGCTGGACAAAAACTAATTTCACTACTTTATATGAAACATCTTCCAATACGTTGAGTCTGCAGCTGGATCAGTCCTTCGATTCAGTGTTCTCCTCGATGGTGGAAGTCTTTGTCAATCATGTTCCCACCACTCGAGACCAGTTGAAACAGAGCATACGGGACCGTGGCTCCGCAGCGACGAGAGCGGCTATAGAATGGAAGGATATAGTTGAAGTTTCTGAAGGAGACGTCCCACAAGAAGTAGGTTGGATGTAATCTGACCTTGCTCATGATTCACCTCGTGGAATAGGGTGTTGTTGCAGGGTCCTTTGTCGTGACACGGTCCCTCAAGTTCAGGATTCGTGCCGCTCCGGCGCAGACAAATAACCAAACGGTATTCAGTGCAAGGTGCGTACTGGATAGTGAAAAAACGCAATATATGGTGACTGACCGATTCTTATTCGATCTGAAGGATCACGCAGGATCCCGCTGTCAACGACGGAGACCGGCGTCGAATTGTCCAACTTTTCATCACATCAGTAGACAAGGCAGCTCCGATTCGTCTGCAAGGTTCTCCCGATACCTAGATATAAGTGTCGTCTATTATTCGTAATTTTTGAGTCATTGGTGAACCATTGAAATCGGATTAGTGTGAGAACGTATGCAGGATGTTATAAAGCGAACCCGAATAGAATCGAGTAGTGATCCTGCAAATGAAACGCAAGAATTTTGTACTTACTGACCCCTCATAATAAACCAAATGCTTTTGTTAGACCGTCTGCATCATCTCCTGCATGTTACTGGCACAGAAATAAATGAAAATCAGATCTACCGTTTCCTCGCCTTGGTTCAGTATTCCTCCCCGCACGGTACGATCCCTTCCCGTCGAGTACTACAGCAGTCAGCAACAACCCGAATTACTTATGAAAACACGCCGGAGAACGGGAGGTTCAAGGATAATAAATCGCCCAATATCCCGTCCGAGAATCGAGACCCTTCAATGATTTGCGAATGCATGAGGACAAGGATGATGAAAATGGAATCCGCGTCCGATACGGCCACTCTGAGCTTAGCTGCCTCCAGTTTGCCAAAAATCCCTGAGCGATAAAGTTTGAACTCGGCGTCCACGGTCTCCGCTGGCGAATTGTTATAAACGGACCAAACCTACACTTGGTGTCAATCATACATCATCTAATATACTTATTTGTACGGTTCTACCTTCCAAGACTTTGAGTCGGACGCATATTTTAACCGCCATTGCTTCTGGCCAAGAGTCCAGAGGTATGTGAGGGACCTGGACATGAACAAGTTCGTTTACATGCTAAAAAAGTGAAATTTCCACATACCTGGGCCCGTTCTCCTTTCTTTTGAGATTACCAATGGGATACCTCACTCCATCCACCTCTATTGTACGATCTCTCCAATGTATTGCACCCCGTTTCCCCTGTGGACTTTTGAGCGTTGTCGTATCTGGTATGCCAGATCTCCCAGAGGCACTAATAAGTGTATATTTTGAGGATGTACCGATACCCGCTATGGTCGCGTTGTAATAGTCCCGTTTATTGTCCAAGGTGTAGTGCTGGCTGAGC
The DNA here is from genome assembly GCA_013420905.1 of Collybia mongolica. Lineage (NCBI taxonomy): Eukaryota > Fungi > Basidiomycota > Agaricomycetes > Agaricales > Clitocybaceae > Collybia > Collybia mongolica. The sequence continues at coordinate 4,762,996 of JAAXNY010000004.1, forward strand.
GTACTTATCCATGAGTAGATGGAGCTTCTTAGCTGACGAATCATCGTATTACTTGTACGGATCATACGGACACAGCCTTCAGGGACCGGATCATGAGAGGATGCAGTGATAGGGTGATATTTTCGGACCGGAGATGGAGGGAGGTTCGTCCGTCAAAGTTCCTGCCGCTGAAGGAGTGGGTGCTATATTATATTTTTGCTCACTGTACCTAGTTATCCAAGATGGTATTGAAACCGATGCTAGAGCAGCTCAGTCTGGAAGGGAACAAATCCGAGAAGTTGACGTGAAGTAGAAATTGGGGTAAATTGAGTAAGTTATAAATATAACCCGGGTTGTTAAATTTCCAGTGACTTTCCAAAAAGATGAGGCTGTATTTGCTGTTCTGCGCAGCGGTTTTTCCGAGGTTGAAAATAGTGCTTATAAATACATGAGCCAGAGGATAACGAAAACAAAGTCTGTGCCCGTGTGGCGCTCCAAGGGTCGGGGCCACTTTTACGGTAAGTTATGATACTCTGAGCACGGCACATTGACGTCTGGGAACGTTTACAAATGCGCGGTCTATGCCTGTTTTTTACCAAGTCAGTGGGTAATGGATACTAAGCATGAGAAAACGTTACCATGGACTCCACAGCATTCATTACAATATATTCCTCCCATATCTCTCCGAGCGCTATGCGCACTCCTTGGCACACGAGTTATGGTGTTCGTATACTCCTTTGAATAGCATCCTACCCATTGCAATGGGCCCTTGCACCTCCAGTTGTCCTGGCCCGGATAGGATGTGGGGAAGCGAGCGTTAAAGCGTTCAATGCGTCCAGACGAAAGGTCCAAAGCCGTAAACTGAGCTTCATGAGGGATATACCTAGGTCCTACACCATCCTGGGACTTTCTTTTTTTTGCAGCCATGGAATGACGATTCAAGTATCCAGAATATCAAGGACAACAGTCAACATAGACTTGGAATTTTTTTAACCGGTTGACGGTCCGGAGTCCGAAGAACTCTGAGTCCAATCTCCGCCTAAATTCGGGCATCAGTCGACCGCTCCCCCAATTCTGAATTTCCTCCATAAAGCATGGGATGCCGGAGTCATTGTACCCTACGTCGTCCGGTGGCGCGAAGAACCTCTGTAACTTATTCGGTGGGGGGGGTTTAGAGGAGGGTAGTAAGAGGTTTGCGGTTGTTGAGGACCTTCGAGAACGACGTTGGGTAGAGGGAGGACGAAAGGTGAAAATTTGGAACCACTGGTTGCTTGCTTTCTTGCGTTATACCTCTGGCGCCTTTTCTGAATAGGATCAAATCGCAAATCAATACATAATGTCGGGCGAGCGGTTCCACGTACGTTTTGCCCAGTGTTTGCTCATGCGATATTGTTCAGGATGATATTGCCCATCATTATCCCTCGAACTTCGGAGATTGCGGCTCATGCCTTATATATGAAGATCGGTCATGATCTTGGACACCCTTGAGCTCATTTTGGGCTAGTTTGAGGCCAGAAAGGCGCTGGGAAGGATTGACACATCGACCTGAATCGAAATTCGCCTCTCGATAATGTAAGGCTGCCCATCCCAGACACCTTTTTGATTAACACCCTCACATGCCTTGAAAAGCGATACTTGTCGTTCTCAGGAAGATATAGGACGCTATACTTCGTTAATTTTGACCTATTCGCGGGCACTCGAATCACTGAGGGACTCTCTCCCAGTCCCAATTGGCATATTCTTTCTCACGTCGAGATGTCTAACACTTCTGCCCCGAGCGGGTTGATCCTTTTGAAACTTAGCTGCCTTCAAAACTTCCTCAATTCTTGTGTCGAAGTGAAATTATCACCTGCAAAGCCGAACGAGCCCCACAGGATATGTCCACCCGTGCTGTCACCAATGCTCATAGTAGGATTGAGGTTGGCGAAAGAGCCATATGTAGCATATGTAGAACATCCAACAGATATGTAATTGTTCCGCTTTTGCCGGGTCCGCTCGAACATTGACAGACGCGTTGTTTCCCCTTCTGCCCTTTGTTTCACCTCTTCCTGCACAAGCCTGCCTACAAGTCAATTAACCGAAAAGCTTTGTGACACCATTTTGTTACAGTTATCTAGTCTGGAGAATAATCTTAGACTTTGGAGTGCATATATGTGCAAGAATTTCCCCAAGGTTACCAGCTCACCTAGGGGTTTGTTTGATTGCATAGATCGTGGTGGAAGTTTCGCAAGAGCTCTCCGCCAAGAATTTATGGCCATACTACCCACGGAACCCATCTAGCTCCTCACATGGACAGCCCAAGGGGCGACAGCGCTTTGCCGTAAGTAGCTCACCCGGGTACAGGATATACATAGCTATTGGCTCCGGGAATGCCCTCTCCAGAGCCCGAGCTAACGTACCACTTCTTGATGAATATCAAGTATCCTCATTTAGTGGTCTGTCAAAAGCAGATAACCAACTGTCCTAAGAAACCATATCCTTGACAGGACTTCCGCAGCTGCGTTCAATTTATTTCGCATGAAGTTGATGTTCTTGATCCCCAAATACATTCGCCCCCAGTGAGTTCCTACCGCCCCGCGCAACGTTACATTCCACAGAGCGTCAATTTGACATATTTTGCGAAAGTTCATTCACTTTAGCACATTCACTACTATTCCATCAACTACCAACCACTCTCCCTTGGCCCTTCCATCTGTCATTATCTCTTCCATCTTACACAACCTATGTACCACTAATTCGAAGTTTGATCGGGCAACACGCCTGATTATTAGAACCTCGACATGAGCAATGACAGATTAGCACTGACATTTACGTTGTAAAATAGACACTGAATAATAAGAAATCATGCAACATGCAGTCATGGTTTTATGATTGAACTTTAATCAATAATCTTCCACTGTGATTCATTTATCGTACAGTACTTGCCTTAACACAACAATCCAATTTCGTTCACTCTGCGCTTCCAACCCGGGTATAATCGCTCGTCCACTTGTCACTGTAGGAGTCTGTGGGAGTATCTTCTTCAATATTCTAGTATAATTCTCAAGTTCGCATTATACGTCCCGCTCGTACAGGCCATACGACTTATGGAGCAATCCTGAATTATTGATGCCCAGAAGGAATGCTCCGAACATTTTTGTACCACGCCAGCTATAAATGATGCCACCTAGGGTTTGGTGCGCGCTACATGTCAGATCGGCAATTTATGTCGGGCGTTGCATGAAACCTACACACGCTCCGTGATTTTAAATCCTGCTAAGGGGATTTTTTGGGCACTAAGTAAGACCGAATGAAGGTATACGCGATTTCTCATGGATTTTAAATCACCCTTGCACCTTGCCGGGTTTGACTGGTTAGATTGACCGTAATAAATATTGCTGATGTGCGATTATTCAATTTCAACCCCGATTGACATAGGGAATAGATACCCCAGGTTGAGTTTAGCAACGTAACCTATCGTATCTCAATGATGTTACCTTAACAGCTTGCGTACAGAATAGGGTTGCTGATGCATCAGGAAAATATGACCTGCCTATGCCTCGAAGCTTGTCCATTTTTTGGCGGCGGTACCTGAACTGTGCCATCTTTCAAGGCAGTAGTTGATAACAAATCTACGCATTTGCCGAGAATATTCAGTCCAGGGCCAGATATAAGCACATCGTCATTATGTTTCTAACCTATCCGTGCACGTTATTCCCACTTTACTGACAATGCCCATCAACCTTCGCAGTACCTCTGACTCGGCTATCCTGGCTACGCTTGGGACATCGCTGATGGCTTCATGTGTGCAGACCGTTACTTTCACCGTTATGTACGGTATGTACTCCAAGTGCATTTCTTGCTTTCATTCCTTGATTGGGAAAATCTTCAACAGGTATATTCGTGCTCCTATTCGCCCAGTTTACTATTACATATATGTTTGTAAACGCATTTTGATTAACTGAGACAGAAACGATATGCGATACTATCTTATAGGAAAAAACATAAACGAAGTCATGCTGCATCTCGGATGTTCCTTATAAGTGCGCTTACGTTCGTCCTGGCTACAACCCACGAAGCCAGTCTTCTGGCAACTTCCGGGATCTATATTCACTCGTTCCTCATTGGACATCAGGACTTGCCGCTGATAGAGAAGGGTCCAGTGGTGTATGAGGCCTTGAGGGCACCAAATATTACATTTTCGTGGATGGCCATCTTGGAGGTTCGAGTTTTCATTAAAAGCAAACCTAAACAGCACGTCCTAACAAATTTTTGTTGCTAAACAGGTTTTCATCAGTGATGCCGTGGTTGTCTGGAGAGCATATGTTTTATTGCAACATAAACATTGGTTGGTGCTTATACCGTTGGCCTTGTTGTTCTCCTCATTTGGTATGTCAATTGCTGTTCAACTGACCTTACGACATATCTTTCTTACATAATATTTTCCAAGCAATGGCGCTCGCATATCTAGTTGTATTGATCTTGGGTGTGGACAAAGGGCATGTATGGATTAAGCACTTCCTAAGTGCCAACTTGAGTCTATCACTTGCAACAAATGCTACAAGTACCACTATTATTGGCTACGTATATTGGTAAGCCTTACCATTCTAATGCTCATAAATTTCATTCATTGTATGTAGGCTCCACAGGTCAGACAGGAGGGTAAGCCAGGGGAGGCACCAACCAACGTGGTCAGAGAAAGTATTGGCTCAGCTTGTAGAATCTGGAATTATTTTTTGCATACTCCAAGTATTCTATTGTGAACCTCTACTCGTGCCCATAGCTTATAATGATACCCAGGCTGTCAATATTGGCATACAAACATCTATCTCACATGGACTTGTCGGCACAACCGTTGCGTCGATGTATTATGGTTTTTCTGTAAGCGATCGTGGCATGCTTGATAAGTTTTCTTGACGTAGCCGTTATTTCACAGGCCATGTATCCAACCATGGTAATTGCTCTCGTGAACAGCCAGTCTACCCCAGGTGATGTGCATTCGTTGGAAACACCCCACCTGCCAAGCACTCGCTTTGGAGAATCAAATCGCATAAATACACAACATTTTGCTGCAGTAGACCTTACTGGAAGCGCCATAAGACTTCCTCAGCGGAATGAGGGAGCCTTAGCGAGCGAGAAGGACACGAGCTCCTCGAACCTTGCAATCAAAGTTCCACGATAGACATAGATGTAGCTTTCTATAAGGATTTTGCATGTGTACATTAACACACCCATATCAGATAATCTGTCTAACTTATCATACCCGCCTTCCCATGGGGACGTAAAAGTGTCGTTTTCGTTTCTCATGCAAGCACTGTTAGGTCCATATTTTGTAACAATACCGAATGAACAGTTGTTACATTAAGCCCGGATTAGAGGAGCTTAGACCTATCTGTCTCCATTTTGTAGTCCTACCGACGGGCCATACCCCATAGCGTCCACAGTTTATGGGATTTGGGTGAAGGTTAGTACCTGTGATTAGCTATTGATCCCCCAGTTAATCGTTGAGAGTAGCGTATCTAAAATGATGGACGTCGTTGGTAAGTACGGTGCTGAACAGTGGCATATTTGATTGAGTATGAAAGGTACCGCCATCCCGAAGTAATGTTTGCCTTAATTATAAGGAGGTGTTTTGATAGAGACCCCGAGACAGAATTTTTAGCTGTCTCTGAGCGCAATTAACCAATGAACGGATGAAAAATGACCAGTACTGACTTGAGAGTTGAGGTAGAGGCCCATCCGGCTCGGATGGATTGTCTACAATAAGCGGGAATCACGTGTCTATGACCTGCAGTATCACGTTACTGGTCCGATTTAGAGTCCGACAAAGCAAAATTCTACCACATCAACTATAATCAATTCGCCGTGTGGAATTCAACCTGACTCAACCCACCAAGTACGATTTAGAGCAAACAAGGGCACCAACTTCGAAATATGGGGCTGGTGTAGGCATGATCGCAGGTTGGATCGGACTTGTCAATGTCGAACTATCGGAGACCTTGCATCGGCTTCACCTTAGGTTCAACTCATTGCTGAACACCTCACTGAGATGGACGTTTTTAGCTCGTTTAGTCTTTGAGAGTCTGTTATAAGGTAAGCATTTTCTCGCAATCAATTCGTAAAGAAGCTCTCAAATCGCCACGTATAATCTTTGACTTCTTCATTCACCGATGTAGATCCCTTCGGGGCCCGAGAGCCGCAGAGAATCCGACATAAGGCGAGAAGTTTGGACACACAAATGTCCTGAACGAATCATAAATACCCCCGCAATGCGTCTACTATATGGGTGCGTTGCAGCGGTTGCGCACTGTTATTTTTGAGCTCACGATCTCACTTGCAAACAGTTTCATTGCTGCGCTTCCTTTTGTCTCGGCCGTAACGCTCCAACCTCCTACCAACCCCCACGTCGGTGCAGTTACCGATATCAGCTGGATCAATGACCCAAGAGATCCTCCCACCTGGGGCTTGTTTCTCATGAACATTAGCCAGGCCTTCGACCTCAAGGCTAACTTCGGAACGATCGATCCCAAGCCCCAAACCATTCGTGTCACATTGCCAAGCACTTTGCGACCGAGGTATGCCTGATTTTCGATCAGGCTTGCGACGAATGGTGATCTTCTCCTTAGCAATGACTATGTTTTGTATGCGGTCAATGTATCGTGAGCTGGATCAGGTTTTACAACGTTTAAGGTGCAACTGATATCACTTCACTTATAGAAACTGGGATCAGGTACTGGGTTCGAGTGGTCGGTTTACCATCTCAGCTTAGGTGGTCGGCAAGGGGACCTTGGTGTCTGGACCCATCGGGTGGATCTGATTTGAGTGTTTAACCTCTGTTTTTACATTTAAACACCATACGAACCCCTGCACACAAACTGTGATGCCATGCGGCTCAATTCTTGTCAGACTCGACGTGCAGCAGTTTTGGTTTAGTTCGGCTCCTTGCACTGTTGCAGAGCCTGGGCCAGGCACTGATGTTTATCATGAACCCAAATCATGTGATCCCGAGAACCACACTCAGCGGCCTCGAGGTTCTAACCGTTTTTCATCACTCGACCTCGTTTACCCATCCGGATGCTATCCCCGTAATTTACTGCGACATATTCTCGTTGAAATCATGGGGCAATCCGCATCCTCAGCGAAACCAGAGGTTGACTTCAATGCTTTGAGCCTTTATGAGGTGCTTGGTGTCCCCGTAGATGCGTCAAGCGAGAACATCAAGGTGGCTTTTTTTGACTGTTGCGATTTCCTTTTTTGGCGCCCGAATCTCACCATATTTGACAGAGTGCGTATCGGAAGAGGGCCCTCGAACATCATCCAGATAAAAACCCGAACGACGTTGGAGGGGCGACGAAGCGGTTTACCAGGGTAAAAGAAGCGTATGAGGTGTGTATTTTTCTGGATTTTCCCCAAATCAGACTAACGGTTGTCGACCTTTGCCTATAGACTTTGATGGATGACTACGTTTGTTCTTCACCTTGACGGTGGAACGATATTGATCTTGATATCAGAAACGAAAGGAGTACGATTATGAGCAATCCCGACCAGTTCCTGAAGCGCCAAAAGCTCAACCGGACACATCTGCTGAATCACCAGGAGCCTGGAAGTCCGAACCTTACCCTCCAAAGCAGACATGGTACGAATGGTTCTTTGGAACGCCACCCGCACCGCGCCCACGCAGAACTGGACCTCGCTTTGTCTATGACCGATATGTCGAGATTCAATCTCGGAAACCACGTAGGGATCCCGGTATCAGTCCCAAAGACGTCATGGAGTTTCTTGAATCGCTGCAGAGCCTAACCGGAGAGGTAATCTCCATTTTTACTCTCAGATCATTATTGATTATCGTTGTTTAAAAAGGACTTTTTCACTGTTTTCTCTAATTTTTTTCGTTGCCTTGCGTTCGACGAGGCACGGTGGGGGAATTCGAAACCCATCCCAAATTTCGGGAATTCGCATTCTATATGGAGCCGCAACGACTGGAACTGGGATCCCGACTTTCAACATATCTTAGCACACGTCCCTAAGGAAGAGGTCAAGGATTTTTACAATCATTGGACCGGGTTCCAGACTTCTAAAAGTTTCGAGTGGATGATCAGATACGAGTCGAACGATCCTAATATTGACCCAAGGAGTGCCAGGTGAGTGCTAAGACCTTGCACTTTGAGGGTATTGAATTCGCGGCAGATTCATGAGACAAGCAAACAAAGCATTCCAAGACGCTGTAAAGCAAGATTACAACGCGATGATTCAGGTTTGTTTCTATCCTTTCCGTTTCTTTCATAAAGCTTATCCTAAGCATACACAGGAACTGGCGAAGGCCCTCTTGCAAATTGACCCTCGGCACGCGATACATCTGATGAGAGTGGATATGAAAACCATGCAACCGACCACGAGGAGCAACCAGAGTAACCAGAATAATAACAATAAGAAGAAGAAGAAGAAACCGCATCATAAGAAGAAGCGGTGAGATGTGCGGAAACTCATGTAGCATAGTGTATCATTCTGTTGTGTATAAACCTAACGCAAATTTGCCTCCTGTCAACGATCTTTTTGTGACGCGTCGCGTCAACCCCACGAGGATCAACTCGTGTCATGCACGTGACAATTAAAAGCTTCTGCGCCCAGGCCTTTACAAGAAATTCCACCAGCCCCCTTCCCTTATCCCCATGTCCCGTCCCCTACTTCATCGTTGAATCAATAAGTCGGGATAATGCTGTATCAAGGATGATCTGGGACCAGGCTGACGAACTTGCAACTAGGATTGAGTTGGGGTCTGTCTGTGGTGGCCCTTTAAAGTCTTCCACATATTCAAATGTACATCGGTACTTTCTTGTTCCCCCTTTTTGATGCTGAATATTTGTCAGAAATATGACAGAAGCCATGCAGGACCTTGCCTTGGAGAATAATTATAGCCATTTAGGAAATTCCGATATAATTAAGATCAAAATGCCATTTGCATTTCTCCTCCCTCTGGATAAATAATCACCTGGCCTTTTCGACCAACCGCGAAGTAAAGCTTTATAATAAGACTTAATCCTCACAGATATGAACGTACAAAACCAGGCTCACATCTCTGCGGACGGAAGAACTTCGGACAAGTCAGTACAAACTTGGTTAGTGTCCAAGGAGTCATAGCCGTTCGCTTTTCTTGAATTTTATCCTTTAGATTTCCTCATCTTGGGCGCTTGCCGGCGGAAATTGACCACAATCTATGCCCAGTCGGTCTCACAGCCCTTCGATTGACTCATAGAAGTGTCTCCATCCCTCTCGAAATCTAAAACATAATCTGTCCACTAGCCTTCCGTAAAGGCTAAGGGAAGTACATAAACGAAGAAAAATGAGGAACGTGCATAGTATGCTATAAAAACAGCTGTTACATTTGCCTTTTCCCAACATTTGCCTGCACTTTTTAAATGTACGCCACGCTGTATTTTTCTACCTCACGAGCCACATTGACATCACACTCAGCTATGGATCCTGCCATTGCCGCAACTCCACAAGACCAACTCGGTTCCCCGAAGAAAATCGGGCCTGTTGACGTTTGGTTTGACGATGGTAACCTTCTTATTGCCGTTGGGGAGAAACGCTTTTGTGTCTACGCGGGGATCCTTTCGGCGGCGTCCACTATCTTTCGGGATATGTTTCATGTTTCGAACATGTCCGACAGAAATCACATTGACGGCCGCCCTGTTGTACATCTCACAGGTGACTCTGCGGAGGATGTTATTGGAATAGATTAATCTCAGTCAACGTAGAACGGGACTTTATATAATAGACTACCTATTGGAATAGATTAATCTATAGGTATGTAGTCAGTAAGAGGTTTCGTGCTAAGTGATTGTAAGTAAGGGTACACACCTCAGTCAACGTAGAACGGGACTGAGGTGGTACGACGGGTGTCTACGGTATTTAACTGTGAGCCAAGTTGGTAGGTAACTACGCTACGAGACCATCAATGAAATAAAAATCGAAAATGGTAAGCTAAGAGAGTGTCGTCCGTTTACGGGCGCACGTGATGCAACGCGGCAGGGCACGACGGATTGCATATGTCCGAATATTCTCCAATACTCCCCCTCAAACCGTCGATAGCCCTAGCGCACGCGCAAAATGCTTCGCTTTCGCACTGGGGAGCGCTTTCATCAGGGTGTCGGTGGTCATGTCGTCGGTGGGGCAGTAGATGAGCTTGATGTTTCCAGCTTCGACAATGTAGCGAATATAGTGATAGCGTATGTCGATGTGTTTCGTACGCGCATGGTACGAACCGGATTTCGTGAGTGCGATGGCGGATTGGCTGTCACTGTATAGGGTGGTGGGTTCGGTGAGTGGACCGTTGATTGGTCCGTAGACCTCGCTGATAAGACAGCGCAGCCACATCGCTTCTTTGGCAGCGTGAGTAGCCGCCACGTACTCGGCTTCTGTCGTCGACAGAGTAACAAGTTCCTGTTTCTTCGACGACCATGACACGGCCCCTCCATCCACGATGAAGGCATAGCCGGAGATGGCACGCCTGTGCTCCTGCGAGGCGCCATCCGCATCCACAAAGCCTTCCAGGCCTTCCTTCCCATTGCCATAGACGAGCTCGAGCTCTTTGGTGCCAAGCAGATACCGAAAGATTCGCTTCACGGCCTCCCAATGGACCCATCCCGGGTTGTTGCAGAACTGCGCGACAGTAGACACAGCGAACGCGATGTCGGGGCGTGTTCCCATTGCCGCGTACATCAACGATCCGACAGCTTCGTGATACGGCACGTTTCGCATGCGTGCGATATCCACAAGCGCGGTGGGGCATTGGGATTTGCTGAGGGCGACATTGGTGTCCATGGGCGTCAATACCGGCTTCAAATCGTCGAAATTGAACCGGGTTAGGATGGAGTCAATGTAGGCGTGTTGGGATAGTGAGAGTGTGTGGTTGGGAAGGTCGCGAGTTACTTTGATACCGAGGATCCAATGGACTGGTCCTAGGTCTGTCATCGTGTACACCTGGTTGATGTCCTCCTTGAACTGAGCAATTTGTTTTGCAGATGTTCCTGTGGTGATGCAGTCGTCAACATGAATGACAATGACTATCAACTCGCCATCTTCCTTCTTGAAGAAGACTCCGTGGTCTGCCTCGCTTCTCTCAAACCCTAAGTCTCCCAGTGCCTTTCGCAGTGCATCATACCAATTCTTTGCGCCCTGCTTGAGTCCATACAATGCCTTTCGCAGCCGAAAGACATATGCCTTGGGGTCGGCTTTTGTCTGATCCACAGGCTGTTCGAGGTACACAACCTCATCTTCTCCAAGGACTCCATTGAGGAATGCACTGTCAAAATCGAATGCATCTACGGGCCATCCGTTCCGAGCAGCTAGTGCGAGCACAAGGCGAAACGACAACATGCGCGCGACGGGCGCATACGTCTCGTTGAAGTTGACGCCGTGAATCTGGGTGAAACCTTTCGTGACGAGACGTGCCTTATATTTCTCGACTTCACCAGCGGCGTTCTTCTTGATGCGAAGGACCCATTTGTAGCCAACGACATTGGTGCCGGGAGGTGGACGCTTCACGAGTTCCCAGGTGCCGTTCGCTTCTAGCGTGCGCATTTCCTGCCTGATGGCCTCCTGCCATTTCGGCCAGTCTGGGCGCCGCTTTGCTTCTGCATAGTCTGGCGTCAGCCCTTCTGCTTCTCCCGTGACAGCTGCCATGGCGAAATCTTCCACGCTCACCATTTCCCAGTTGTCTGCTGCGCTGGCTTGTTCTTTCTCCCTCTGTTTCCCCTCCTGCATTCCAGGTGGAAGCATGGGAGCGCTGGGCCTTTCGTTTATCCGCCCCTCACCCAATCGTAGCCTTCGCAAGTAGTCCGACTCAATGCGGACACACTTTGGACGACCTTCGTTAGGTTCGTCATCGAGACGAGGGCTAGGTGGAGCATCCGGGTCAGGGATTTCTTCAACAGTGGCCTTATAGGGTGAAGAGGGCCGCTCGATGTCCACATCTTCCCACTCCCCCTCGAGCGGGACTGTCGGTACATCTTCCTCTTCGATATTGAACCTGACGCTGCGCTCAACTGTGACGGAACATTTTTCAGTCCAATAAATTCGATGTGCGCAGCTCTCCTCGTCGAATCCAACCCAATGACCGATTTTCGAACGAGCGTCCAGCTTCGAGCCACTTGTGTCGTGCATGCGCACTCTGGAGCCCCATGGTGGAAGGTTCGAGATATTAGGCTTCTCACCCTCCATCAGCTCGTGTGGGGTTGTGTCGTCAAGTGCGCGCGTCCAGGTACGGTTTTTCAACCATGTCGCATGCATTACGGCCTCACCCCAGAGGTTTTTCGGTAGACCGCTATCATGAATCATTGCTCGAACCTTTTCGAGGAGTGTACGATTCAGCCGTTCAGCAACACCATTATACTCTGGTGTGTCGTGGACAGTCAAACGTCGTGTGGTTCCCCTCTCGTTCAGGTGGGCTGTGAACTCATTGCTGAGGTACTCCCCCCCTCTGTCCGAATGTAGTTTCTTAATTCTGACATTCTTCTGGGTCAGGAGCCATGCTTCATAGGACTTGTAGACCGTAAAAGTGTCGCTTTTCTCGCGAATGAGGTAGGTTGTAGCATGTCGGCTGTAGTCATCCGTGAAAGTGACGTAGTACCCCTTTTTGCCTAGGGTCTGGATGGGTGCAGGTCCCCAGAGGTCAGAGTGAACTTCGTCGCCTATCTTGGCTGCCCGTTTGCTCTCCCGAACCTTCTGGATGGGCTTTTGTGTGGTTTTCGCGGCCTCGCAAGATTCGCATATTGTCGCTTTGCTTGTTTCGTCGAGCTTTAGCCCATGCACCAGGCCTTTCATCAGGAGGGTATGCGCGGCTTCGTGAGCAACATGTCCTAGACGGTGAAGTTCGTCAATTGTTATGACTTCGAGAGGAGTTTCAGGTGCTCTTGCAGTTGCAACAGCAGCGGTTTCAGGGTGAGGTGTGAAGACACGGTAAAGTCCGTTCTTCATGTTAATTACTCCAATGTGGCTCTTATCTTTCGTATAGATACGACATGTCGAATCCCGGAAAACCAACACAGCACCAGCAATTGCAATGCGGCTAACTGATACGAGGGTTACGCCCATTGAAGGAGCATACAGGACATTTTCGAGGAGCACACGAGTGGCCGGCTTTGTGCCATTAGGGACATTGATGTACATATCACCCATTCCGATAGCATTGAAGGAACGCTTGTCGGCAGCAGTAATAGGCTTCGGGGGAATAGGTCGATAGTTGACGAAGTGGTGCCTGTACCCAGACATGTGGCGTGATGCTCCAGAATCGTACAACTCTGTATCAATGAGCTCACTGCCTAGGCTTGTACTGGTGTTCTTCTGGATTTCGGCAGCAACAAAAGTTCGTGTGTATGCTTCATCGTCCATTCCTATAACCTCATATTCATCTATGTCCTCACTAAAATAGGTATCATCCTCCATGTCATCCTCGTCTTCTGAGTCAGATACCACTTGTAGGGCTGGTGGTGGCTCGTCTCCGTACTTGTCATCTTCCTCGTCATCCTCATCTGAGGAATCAGTGACGGGTACCAATTCTGGCATGCTGTTGGTTTCTTCTTCCAAAAACCAGAATTCTTCATCAGAAGTGGTGGTAGGGGCTTTGAAAAGATCAAGAATGTCTTCTTCGGTGAGAGCATCTTCGGCTGGCTGTTGTAGAGTAGGGTCAAGCTCCGCAAGCTCACCAATGAGGGACGACGACGACGCATTGTCATTCACTCCCCCTTCGACAGTATCTTCGTCGACTACTCCCCCGGAGTTCAGACCTTCTTCCACGAAGTCCAGAATGTTACTCTCGGCATTTGCGAACCAAGCCTGATCCTCGGATTCCTGCTTTGATTCTGCGGCACCAGCTGTCTCGGTCTCCTTCCCTTTTCCCTTCCCCTTGCCCTTGCCTTTTGGGCCTTGGCCTTCCTTTCCCCCGCCGGCTGCCCAGCAGTCAACCTTGTAGTGACCTTTCTTCCCACAGTTAAAGCATTCTTTCGAACTGCTCGAACTTCCGCGGCCTCTTCCATTGCTGCTTCCGGCATAGAAAGCGGCATTCTGTTCCTTCTGACCCTTCTGCTTCATCAGGCGTCGTTCGTACTCCTCAGTTACGGTCAACATGAGGTCGTCAGGTGATAATGTAGTACCAAGCACGCTGGATGTTGCGTTGACAGCAGAAATGTAGGGGTCATAAGATGGTGGAAGGGATCCGAGAATGATGGCGTAAAAGTCGTCGTTGGTGGGTGGTTGGCCCATTGATGCGAGATCCTCTCGCATCGTGCGCAACTTCGCAAAGTGTGCGCAAACATCGCCCTTCTCGAGGCATTTCTCCTCTTAAAGGCAGTGTCGGAGGTCAACAGAGACCATACGGGATTTGTTCTGGAAGTCTTTCGCAAGCGCTTCCCAGATAAGATGAGCAGTGCTTTGCCCACGAATCTTCATGAACAGTGAGTCCGGAATTGTTCCCGCAATTTGCTGCTTAACAATGGCTTCCCCCTGTCGCCAGGTCTTCATGTCATTCCTATATGCGGCTTCGAGTGCTACCTCTGCTGGGGTCCACGTGCTTGGGTCAACACTTCGATCCGAGATAGGGTCGGCAGGTGCGCTCTGGGAGCCATCAATGTGGTAGAGAAGTCCTCGTGCATCGATGGACCAGGTGAACTGGTCCTTGTAGATCACCCAGTTGACGCCAGCAGCATCAAGCTTGGGAATACGCAAGAATTCATCACTGATTTTGGTAGAAGACATGGTGGGGAAAATGTGTGGGGTAGGTGCAAAATTTTTTTTAGTGGATTTTTGTGTTCTAAACGTTGGGGTCGGGGCCCATAACCTATTGGAATAGATTAATCTCAGTCAACGTAGAACGGGACTTTATATAATAGACTACCTATTGGAATAGATTAATCTATGGGTATGTAGTCAGTAAGAGGTTTCGTGCTAAGTGATTGTAAGTAAGGGTACACACCTCAGTCAACGTAGAACAGGACTGAGGTGGTACGACGGGTGTCTACGGTATTTAACTGTGAGCCAAGTTGGTAGGTAACTACGCTACGAGACCATCAATGAAATAAAAATCGAAAATGGTAAGCTAAGAGAGTGTTGTCCGTTTATGGGCGCGCATGATGCGACGCGGCAGGGCACGACGGATTGCATATGTCCGAATATTCTCCAATAGATGTGTCGTTTCTCCTCAAGGCTATGCACGATATGGAGTGAGTAACGAATTATATGGTTTACGTGAGGCTCGTAATCAACTACGTAACTTATCAGGTTCTTCCTACCACCACCTGCCCAAGCTCCGTTCGCTGTCATCTCCGGTATCCTGCGAACCAGCACCAAATATGATGTACCCATTCTACTCCAACGCGCCCTTCTCCATCTCTCATGCGTTTACACTACCTCCCTGGACGACTTTGACGCCTCACAGGGTTTTCTGGTACCTTCCATTCACGATCATTTCGGCGCAATCAAACTAGCGAGGGAGTTTGACCTTCAATGGATCCGACCGATAGCCATGTATCGCTGCATGTTGTTGCCCTTTTCTCAGGCGTATAGCGCCTTTGAAGAGGCAAGTCTGTCACCAGAAGATCAGAGGCTATGTCTCTTGGCGATAGAGCCTCTGAAAAGCGCTCAGTTCATGCGATACAAATTCTTGATGGACTATGTGAAGTGTACAACCAAGCCTACTGATACTGCAACAAGACACGGAACCCTGGCGGGGAAGATGGCGGAGGAGGGTTCCAATCTCCTTTCCAAGTCATTCGGGAGAAATCCTGATGTCTGTTCAAATTGTCTAAATTCTATGAAGATCGCGCTTCGAGGAAGTCGGGCAGAGGCTTGGGAAAGCATTCCAGCTATCTTTCAATGTCCACCCTGGGGAGAATTAGCACAGCTTTGTCGGTTGAAGTGCAGTGTATGAAGTGTTATGTTGTATAGTGCGCCACGAGCTTCTTGTCCTTCATCACTGTTCTTGAGTTTCTCCTCTAGATATCTAGAAGAATTTTGAATCTTTTTTCTTGATGGTACCATGAGTTAGTGATTCCTTCATCTGTAGCTAGTGTGTACATAATATCTACATAAACATTGGTGCGCCCCTCGTTAGCTCAAGGCATAAGTCCGAGGACTTCGAAAGCATTCCTTCGACAAGCCCGTGAATATTTGGTGTTCCTGATGCTCAAAGGAGAGGATTGGAACTGGAAGTACTTCCGAATACACCGAAAGCACGAGTCTCGCTAATCAAATTCAGCTTGTGACATGCACGTGTTTCGAGTTCCCACTGAAAAATTTGACGTTTATCCTTGAACCAAATCCTAGCTTCCGCGTTCACTTTTGTCCACCTTCATTCAGCGATTATGACACATATCCAGGCAGGTCGCAAGTTGCACCATTTCGAGGTAACTCTCGTTCAGGCATGCCAAACCAACCATGAACTTTCTCATATTGTCTGATTTACTGGCCCCCAAAGCAGTCATGTCACACTCGCAACAAGCCCGAATTCTTTCTGGCGGTGAACTTATCACTTCATCAGGGGCAATACGTTATTAAGAAACTTAAATCTAAGTCGGTGATTCAGCGTCAACTAAGCGCTGAAGCTCAACGTAAATCTGATATCTACGAGTCTTTTGTTATCGACAACCTAGCAGCCAAGGACGGCGCGTGAACTAGTTTGAGGAAAATGTCGAGGCGTGTACCCACGGTCTTTTTTCCCTGATGCAACTTAGCAACCTCCTAACCGGAAATGAAACTCCATATCAACATCACCTCAGTTGTTTCCTATACCTTCTCGTCCCTTTCATTGACCAAAACAGTTCCATCTTATCAAAGCACTGACATTTACTTTAAAAGGGCATCCTTCGGTCAGCCATCTGTCACAAAAGGCGCCCGGTAACGAGGCAACGCAAACAGGGACGCATCAATTGGTGGGCTTTAATACGGCAAATTTACATCGCTTCATGCCATTGATTCCTGAGTCCTGAATTTGCTAGTTTGTCGTATCTTCATTGTTCTCCGACTCTGACTACCATTAACATCACATTTCACCATGAGCTCCTCAATCGCTGAATCCCCTTCTGCTCAACCCGGTCCTCCGAATCATCCTAAACTCATTGACGTTTGGTTTGACGATGGAAACATTATTGTGGTAGCTGGCGATAGGCGCTTTTGCGTCTATGTGGGGATTCTCTCGGAAGTGTCCTCTGTTTTTCGAGACATGTTTCAAATTTCGAAAAGTGCTCAACAAGATCATGTCGACGGACGTCCTGTAGTACACCTCGCGGGAGACTCTCCAGAGGACATCTCATTCCTCTTGAAGTCTGTGCATGACATCGAGTGCGTGTGCTTCGTGAACAATAACGCGAAAAATCTTACACATATTCTTGAATCCGTAGTTTCTTCTTACCCCCTCCTGCGCGAGTCTCATTCGCCGTTACTGCCGGCATTCTTCGAACTAGCACCAAGTACGATATACCCACCCTCCGTAACCGCGCCTTACTCCACCTTGCGAATGCTTATCCGACCTCTCTCCCTGAATGGGGCCCCTCGATAAACTTTCTAGAGCCCTCAGAAGGCGATCATTTCGGAGCAGTCAAACTAGCGAGGGAGTTCGATCTAGAATGGATTCGCCCTGCCGCAATGTACTCTTGCATGTCATTGCCCCTCTCTCAGACATACTCCATCCTCGAAGGCGGAAAGTTATCCGACCAAGATCGACGACTGTGCACTTTAGCGATACAGCCATTGAAATTTACGCAGTTGGAGTGCTTCAAGTTCCTCATGGATAGTTGGGAGTGCAGCAAAACTTTTAGATGCAACTCAAAAAAACGTACGATGTTTGTGGATATGATGAGAGATGAAAATTCGGATTTCCTTTCAAAAGCCATCGAGAAGACCGACGATCTCTGTCCATCGTGTTTTGAGCGCGTGCGGAGCTCCTTCTTGCGAAACAGAGCGGAGGGTTGGAAGAAAATACCAAGTATCTGTCGATGTCGACCTTGGGATGAATTGGATCAGCTACGTCGATCAGTTTTTGAGCAGTAAAGGTATACCTTATAAGGTAGTTGTAAATATAGCGCTTTAAAACAGTGTTTCTGAGAATCCCATCAGAGGATCACGAGGCTGGGATTGTAGCGCACTTGGGTTCAGCGCATTCCTGCAACAAGCCGGCCGCGCACTTTATCTATTTGTTCTGGGCAATTTGTAAAGCTCTGGCTTGCACCATGCCACTGCAAGGTCGGGAACTAGGATCCTGGACGTGCCGAAACACTCACCAATTGCCGCCAGGCAAACTTAAATGCTCCTTCATTTCAGCTACTTCCTCCCCAATTCCTCCCATATCCGCAAAGACGCCTTTGAGAACCTTTAATTTCCTAACAGCTCACATGGTGGCCCACGTGCTCGAAACCCACAAAAGAAGCAACCGGATTTGGGCGAGTTGCAATTGGAGGGTTATTTAAGTAAGCAACAGCACACATGGAGTAATAATTCCCTTTATCCTACCACCCTCCTCACCATGATTGACTGGGCAGACGATAAACTAGACCCCTTATTCGAACCTGTCGACACTAGAACAGTGCTCTCTTGTCAAGGTGTGCAATCTTTCCTTATTTATTGTGTCATCCTTCGTTGATAACGAGCTATGAGGCCAATTTGTTTCTGACTGCTGCCTCGAAACCGATATCATCCTTGAGTCTTCAGATGGTGTCCTAATGGGCACTCATAGCCGCAATCTGGAGATGTATAGTGTAGGATTTCCGCCTAGTGCCTTCAAGTCCGGGGAATCTCTTGAAGTCGTCAAATTGTCGGAGGACAGTGTTGTTCTTTCTCTTGTATTGCGCTATATGCATCTCTGCCCACAACCGGAGTCTACGCAATCCTCTTTCGATACCCTGGAGCGTTTGGCACATGCAGTTGAAAAGTATATGATATTTTCGGCGATGGAGGTATGTCGGCTACGTATGGAGTACGTTAGACGAATCGCTTTTATCTATACATGGTAACTGACTATAATCTAGATTTTACGTGCACGATCATCCTTTAGCGGTGTTCGCGTATGCTGTAAAGCACAACTATCGCACCCTTGCAGACAAAGCAGCTCAATTAACTCTGAGTTATTCGCTCAAGGAAGTTGAAACGTGCCTCAACGGTAACCTGGAGATAGCACGTCGTTGGGTGGGGTACTTTCGTTAGGATGCTTAGACGTCTTCTGACGGCCTTTAAGCTACAATATAGAGAAGGCTGGAGTGAACTTCTGAAATCGTTCCACACGTGCGAGCCCCCTTTTATTTCCCACAAAAAAAGTCACTGCAATCGCTGGAGTTCATTCCATTCGCAAGTCTTGGCATCTGTGGACGTATTAACATTTAACCCAGGAAGGATCTCAACCATTACCGCGATTATCTCGCGCCATAGACCACTACTGGAGAACTGCGGAAAATGTGCGACACGAGCTACAATGTGGTCCGCTGAGATTGAAGGGAAGCGGCAGAATTTACCTTCATTCAGCACCTTTTTGTGATATTTGTAGGCCATAGGAGGGATCTCTGAATTTAGAAGAGGAACCATGAGCGGTTGGCGAGTTGTAACAGATCTTTTAGTGAGGAATAACTGAACGCGGTTGGGACCCCCATTCAGATATGGGTGTGAGCATTTACCAGTAATCTATGCAGTAAGTGTCAGCGTTTCTTCAGTATATATAATGGCGAGGCTGTGAATATCAACGCCTATGATCAAACTCTTATTTCGCAACGCAAACTTCTCCTGCCGTAATAAAGTCCCTACCTAAAACACCGTTGAAGATCTCATACCTCGAATCTCGTGGCCCGGAATTTCATTCAAGTGAATTATTTTTAAGAAGTGCAGTTCATCCATGCTGCGTGACACGAGGCGTTGCGAGAAAACGCGGCCACCCTTTTTTCCTCGCCCTCTACCCTAAACGGCACTGGACTCGATAATTGGGCCGTTGACAGCATCGTCCTTGCTAGAATACTCCCAAAGAAAGACCAAGGCGCCACAGGGGTCCTTCTGTGTAAATTCTAGGACCTATAAGCAGCCTTGATATCGAATGTCCGCAAGAGACATATTTCCGTGTATATTGGGAAATAAGCCGTGCACAACGATCGTGCATTTATATGTTCCTCCGTCCACAGATGAACTAAGAACCTTTTGGAGACCGGAACGGGATTCCGAAACATCTAACATATCTATGGGACCGACACACATCGAAACTCCAGACGCATGCCACGTTCACACCCCACGCGCTTAAAGAAGCCAGGATTTCACCACGGGGTATACACAAGGTCTATTGAAAAAAACGCGGTCTACGGTCTGATTACTATGGATTATAACAAACCTCAAACATTGCTGACCAATCGAGGCAATATTAATCGATGGCCACTACGGCCTCGACCCCTCCTCGTGTATGCGCGGTCCTCAGACTATATTACATGCCAGGAGCGTTACTGTCAGTCTTGTTTATAGCATGTCGTCCATTTCCATTTCCTCAACATCGACCCCGTCTGGTCGAAAGTCGAAGAAAGGTGATCAGAAGAAAAAGAGCAGGTTGGTTCTCTCGCTGCAGGCCTCTCCCTCAGGTGGTGTCAAGGGAGCTCGACTGGCGGGGAAAGCAACGGATTCCACTAGCAACACCGCTCCGCCCACACCTCCTGTTGTGAATAGTCCTCCAAGGGAGATAACAATGGGTTTAATGTTCGAGTAGGTTCCATTCTTCTCCAATGAGGTTTGGTGTAATTGAGGAAAACTAGATTTAACGGGTCCCCTCACGAAGCCCCTCCAGGGTTAGAGCGTGCGAAGGCTTCACCCAAAACGAGGCCTCGTGAACTGTCTCCACCAAGGACTCCGAGGCCTCACCAAGCCCCTTTCGGGTTAGAACCTGCGAAAGATTCGCCAAAAATGAGGCCACGTGAACCGTCTCCGCCAAGGATTCCCGATGAAGTACCTTGGACCCCACAAGTACGATTGTCAGAGGTACCAGTACCCATCATCGAGCCTCATGTTACAAACGAGGACCTTCCGAAGCCCGACGGGATTCCTTTGGGCATTCCGGCCTGCAAGGGTAAGACATACTTGATGAGAACACTCTGATCCGCCGTCTCAATGCGTTTTCAGACTGCCCCCTTCCAACGGATGTTATACTTTCATCTTCCGATGGCGTCCAGTTCGGTGCTCACATGCGGAATCTTGAGCTCTACAGTGGACGGTTCTTGGCGCACGTACCGTCAGAGGACGTTCGTCGCGCCGTAAATGTGGAAGAGAATAGTACTGTCCTGCCTCTTTTACTTCGGTATATGCACCTCTGTCCCCAACCGGACCCGAAAGCCATACCATTCGATACCCTGGAACAGCTGGCAAATGCAGTCGAGAAATACCTTATATATTCCGCGATGGCCATCTGCAAACTACGCATGGAGTGGGCAGCTTCGGTTTACGCTTTATGGATTTTTGCTCACCCGTTTGGCTAGATTCTACTTGGAGCAGTACCCTGCGGAGATACTGCGATATGCCGCGAAGAATAGTTACACCAACCTTGCGAACGAGGCCGCATTATTGACCATAGGTTTCGCCTATAACCGAATCAAGGACGCCTTTGGAGGAGATCCTGATACTCCACGCCGTTGGGTCAGATAATCTACAATACCCCTTCTACGCACTATATCGCTGATCGTATCCTTTAGTTGGAGTTCAAGGAGGGATGGAGGAGCGCTCTTTCCTATGCGCATCTAACCGAACCGGAGGACATCCCCCATCCGACCAGTCCCTCCTGCCCGTGGGATACCTTCCACAATGGTGTGTTGAGAGAGCTGGGTTCATTCGATCCTTCCAAACTCCGAAAGATCGAGGCCACCTTCTCTCGCGAGAGGGACGCTACCATGAATGGGCCGAGCTGCATAGATTGCGAGGCAAGAATGGCGGAATGGGAGACAGGGATTATCACTCAAAGGAATGCGTTACCAGAGTTTAGCGCATTCTTGTGACACTTTAGCTACGCTCATCTGTTTCCGCTAGTACACTTAGCTTTTCTTGGGACGTTGTACCGTTACGTTTGTTTCTTACCATGCGGCCACTGAAATATTTATCATTTTCAACCCTCGAGAGAAATCGTGGGTTCCAAGTCAGGCTCGTTTGTACGAGGAACGATAAGAAGGAGGTTTTGGTGGTATATGAGGGTTGGCGTTATCATCGAGGTCTTACAGCAGCCGCAGCTGCGTCCGTTAGGCAAAAAATGAAATGCCCTGATAAACCTTTTGAGTGGATCGAAAGAGGCGAACCTGAACCGAATGGGAGAGTTCCCTGTAAAGCATACTTGCGCCAAACACACCACCCCTCGTTCCGCATACCCTGAAGTAGGTCGTCGACCTTGTGTGCCTACGAGTTCTGGAACACGAGCCGATCAACGTGTTCATGGACGCGACCTGTTTGATGTTTAGGGCAGATTAATTTATCAAACGCCGTTCGCATTTGACGGTCTACAGGTCAGATGTGGAGGGCCACGCATCGAGAACTAGGAAGCCCAGCACCAACCAAGTTGGTGCTTCCAATGCCATTCTCACTATAAAATGCTACTTCGTCGAGTAAGTGACCTTTAATCTAATTAGTCGATTTAAAGGTATCACTGAGACATTCAGAAGTAATGAATTAACATACCAGATACAGACGTCAAACCATTGATGCGACTATGCCTTGGCTCAAAGATCAAGTTTACACTGCCGACCGTACGGAAGGAGTCTGAGAACCAAGGAAGATCAAAAAATGCATCCTGCCAAGAATTTTGACGGTGCTTTTAAGTGGCCATGAGACGAAGTCAGGGTTATGAAGGTGGCAATAGTGCCAAAGTATGCCAGGCCTAACTTCCTGGCGGAGAGAAATTCAAACGCATCTTTCCGGCGTTGTGGAAACCAGGTCGAGAAGTTTAAGCCGTACGCCTACTCCTACAGCACGCAGAATATCTAACATGCCACATAGGGGGAAAGTTAGCATAGTTAGTCGAGAAATGCACAAAGTTCAAACATAGTCCTTACAGAGTCCCTAATAGTGCTCCACGTCAATAGGGAACATTAGGAATGCGAGGACACAAACGTGGGGAGGCTGAGCCGTCAGATTAGGATTTATGGCTTGGATAGGTGAATCCTAGCGCCTGCAAGTTACAGAATCGTTGGTGCGACCGCTGTCGTCGTCAAGACGCAGGAACAGGTCTATCCCTTGCACCCTGAATGCCAAGAGCTTTAAAAATGGGATCCTTTGGTGATCGTTCCCACACTCCGAATTAGGCGCAACATTCGGGTTCCCCGAATCTCCCATCCTGAGATTTTCCACCGGTGAGCTTGGACCTAGACCCAGAGGGTTCGTTTACCGCGGTTACAGGCCATACTATTCATTGAAAACTCTCGTTCAAGTTAAAAATTGGTATCCCTCCAATCTGACGCTGTGTCCAAGGATTTGCACAACACGTCAGCATTGGAGAAGCCGCAGCTCACCATATGAGCGTTACTCTTCATGATGGGCCTTGACCTAAATACCCAGTGGAAGTGGAGCGTGTTTTGACAGTCACGGTCGGCATTCTCACTCCGTATCCGTCTCCGTATGTTTTATGTCAAATCCGAGATAACGCCGTAAGTTCCCAGAGCGTTATGTCAGACCTTCCTCCGTCTTGATTCAGTCCATCCAGGAATGCTCGAACCCAATATCTATGCATGACGCCTTCGCTATCAGATGTAGCCACCAGGTATCAAAGGTCGTCGACTTCAGCCTGAGCTTGGCGTAGATATTGTTTTGGCAACCGTCTCCCGGGGAATTTCCCTGGAGTTGATTCCAAGTTGATTCCCAATCTGGTTCAGACATGTCAAATTTCAAACCTGTATCACAGGCTGTTCAAGCGGCGTCATTTATTTGACAACCCCTCCCCAGTCCCTGAGCCCCTCACCACGGTCTTCTTGACACATCCTATCAGAACTGTGACTAAGCATCTTATGTTGGTTGCCGTCTTCAGCTACTTCCACTCCCCCATCACCGTGGCCTCGTCGAGAGAGGGTGGTCGTCATCACCTCTGGAGGACGAGCGTTCCTCACACATGGCCGTCCAACCTACACTTGATAATACCTGGGGTGCAGCTCTGATAGGCCTTATAGCATCTTCAATGTGAGTAGAGTCAATCTATTCGCTTAGCTATGGCCGATTATACCAACACTTGAACAGAATTTACGGGATCACTACTCTGCAAGCGTATGTTCCCATATCCTAGAACCTCTTCAGACTTCACGCCGTCATACATCCAGATATTTCTATTTCTCAATTTATTCAAACGATACTATCCAAATCAAGACCCTCGTGAGCCTCTACTCAATATTCTATTATAATTTGTCTGTTTATTGAAAGACTGCGCGGAGATAGGCCGGGAGTGTTTGGTTCGTTCTCCAACTTACGCCTTTTCTCCTCCCCGTCGCTCACGACCTCGTTCATTTCCAGGTTAATAGACACCGTATCTTTAGGGCTAGTCTGCAATGGGGTGTACGGTTATCGTACGTCACAGCCTTCACTGTGATAGCTTGTTCTATTGAATACTTCCCTAGTCGTACGGGACATGGTGAACCCCGCAAATCGATTTAGAGTCAATAGGTCAGCCTACTTTACTACCTCGTTGACGAAGAAAAGCTGACATAAAACAGGTCTTTTGACGTACGTCCTCCGAGACACGGTTCTTCGATTATTGACAGTGTACCCCAATAGATTGATCCTGCGCTCATGGTAAGCCACCTCAAAATTTCCCGCGTGCACTATTTTACTCCGTTTAGGGCCTTTTAGCGCTTCTAACACACGGGTGTGTCTTGCGCCTAAAAACTCCGCCCCGCTAACTGAAATGATCATTCTGTCTAGATACCTCGGCCTCCGTGTTTGGAAGGGTTAGGCTTTCATGTGAAATTGGTTATTCCTGAAATTTGTTGACACCACTCAGTTTGCCAGAGAAATGTATGGTTTGGCCTACTCTTGGTACGCAGTTTCTCTGGTTTTGCATTCATTACAGTGTATAACTATCGTCCTCAGGGAACTTTGTCACTCTCAGCATTTGGTGAGCCAGACAGATAGAGTAACTGCCTGTTCGGGAAGACTGAAGAGACGCATATTTTTTAGCGCTGGCTATCAGTGAGTCGAGAGGAGTTTTGGATTTGGCGCTTGCTGAATTGATGGATTTTACAGCTGCATCTATTCTTTCGTGAGTTGATTACAGAATCTCCTCCCACACCAAACATTAAGCGTGCGCGCAGGTTCCGTTTTGAGTTCTGGGCTCAACGAGGAGAGCTGAAGGTACGAACTCTTCTGAGCTGGAGCACATCTCGCCTTTGAGTGTTCGTAGTGGATAGGTCTCGCTGGGACGATTTTAGTCGTAATCTTGGATGGAATTATCGCCATAGTTCTTTGCATCTACTTACTTATGCAGAAGGTTGAAGGAAGAGGGTAAATAGCGCATATTCTTCCCGTGTTCCTCACTGACTATTTATACCTAGGACCCGGCGAATTATTAACCGCGTTCTCATCTTCGCTATCAACACCGGCCTTGCCTCAAGCCTCATGTCTGTCGTCAATATTGTCACGGTCCGTATACTTCTCTTCGTTGCTTAGATAATAATGATAATTCTTCCAGTTCTTTGCGCTTCCCAACACACTCATTTTTCTGGGAACGAATTTCATCTTTACAAAAGGTCCGGGTGTTTCCAGATGAATGTCTTTCTTCGTAACATGATTCCATCTCTTATAGTATACGCTAATGCAATCCTTGCAAATCTCAATGCTAGAGAATCCCTTCGTGGACGTGGATACTTGCAAGACGGGACCCTCACAATTAATTTATCTGCGCTGCGCACAAATGATCATCATCTGTTGGTCATGAATGAACCAGAGGTGAAGTGCCTCCCCGTACCTCTTGGCAAACTCACCTGACGAGACAGTCTTTAGGGCGCAATATCCACACCAATCAACCTCTCGGATCTCAACAGAACCGATGAAACAGTTCATGAGCCTGAGAGCTTTCGAGATACCGATCAAACCAACTGCAAGTGTTGATAGGATCACGGCTGAGACGTGTTATCCACGGCACAAAATGTGACAAATTCTTGGAGTAGTGGGCGAATAGAATGCTTTGGCGAATCCCAACCTTCTTTCGCCTCAATCACCCCTATCAGTTCAGTACGGAGAATTGTCCTTTCCTAATTTCACCTTCACTGACATATTTATAGAGAGTAGAGTTATCGTGAACATTATTACGTCGGTTAGAGCGGAAAACGTCACCCGTTTCCAGTTTTAGATCGATACAGGCATAGATTTACTTTCTCAATTTGCCAATACACCGCTCAGGCATAAGGGACCACTACGACACGGTTCGATCACATATGTTTAACATTTTCGCACCAACACCGTAATGCGAGAACAAGTAATCCATCAAAAGACCGACATAGACGTCTTATATTTGCTATTATCCCAGTGAATCCGGCTCGCTAGACTATTAAAAACCACCATACCATGCCCCACTGGAGCCCGCGATGTTCAGTTCCTCGAGGTCAAGGTCTCAACGATCCCTCTGGCACCCCTGAAAATGATTTATGGTCGGGAACTCGGAAGGCCTTTCTGAGGATGATTACGGCTAAAAAGAGTTTCTTCCGCGGTAGTTGTGGGTTCGTTACAGCAATTGTACTAGAATTTAACTTAAATACACTGAAAACTTCATGATCGATGCCATGCAATTGTGGATAGGTGAGAGGCAGAAAAAGGGATGCAAATTCAAATTGGTCGAAAGCTAAAGCAACATATCAGGTCTGGGCACATCGCCACTTATTCTTCAATGCTGCGTATTCAAAAATGTTTGAATGCTGGTGCGTACCACATGCTACGACCCTTTCCCATGGTAAGTGTATCAATTAACTTTCGTGTACTCCCCGGAAGCTCCCCCATATGTTTGGGATTTTTTTGCGGATTTGAGACTCTTAAAATGATGGTTTTCCCGGCCCAAAATAGCGGATCTGAGGCAAAATCCTCAGCCTATATATAGCGGATGTCAGACCTTTCTTGGGGATTTTTTTCAAGTAATGGGTCGCCGATTTGTTTGATCCGTTTCAGTTCGAGAAGAGCCAGAGCCCAGATTCACAATCCTCAAGAAGGACGAAAAAAAACTTGGTCCTAGTATGGCAAAACTTCTCATATTTTCTTTTTCATATGTTTTATGCTTTATGACATAAACCCCGGCCCATATAGCAGATTTGTGGCCCGTTCTGGCGAAAACTTTTTCCGAACATATAGGGGAGCTTCCGGGGGGCCTTCGCGGACCGATTACTGAAACGAGCTGTGGCGTGAGTATGGCCTACACTTCACGTGATAAGGAGGTTCTCATTCACCACGCCTCATCACAGGATATAAAAGGACCAAAGGCATCTACATTCTACGTCCACCCTCCCACGATGGCTAAGAAAAAAGTAAAACTTGAAGAAGTCCTCGAACCAGCTGCTGCCCTTTCTTGTGGTAAGTCCTGCAAGGTTGATAGTATTTGTGATTGAGCCGATTGTTGTCCTAGAAATTTCAGAATGCTTGCTTCCGGTTGACGTAACGCTCCAGTCGTCCGATGGCGTGAAATTCGCCGCCCATAGCCGAAATCTCGAAATCTATAGCAGCGCATTCCCTCCTGCAGCATTCGGACCCACATCGGATGAGGTGGTTCATTTGCCTGAATCATCAGAAGTCATCAGGTTGCTCCTTCACTACATGCATCATCATCGTCAGCCAGACTCAGAAAAAATCCCTTTCAACGTCCTGGAGGGATTGGCTGAGGCAGTGGAAAAGTATATAATATATTCTGCAATGGAAGTGTGTAAAATTCGCATGAAGTAAGTCATTGGTTCTTTACGACAGCTTTGACGATACCGAAGGACATGACAGAGAGGCCATTTCGGACCACCCCATTGAGGTGCTTGTCTACGCCGCAAAACATGGCTATCCAGACATGTGCGATAAAGCGGCCCCAGCAACGCTCTCTTATTCACTCGAAGATATTAAAAAATATCTTCAACACCGAACGGGTATATTTATTGCTTGGGTGTGTCATCCACACGTCGTATGATGAACAGCATTGACCTCAACTCACAACAAGATTCAATATCGTGAATTATGGCTCAATCTCATAGATTTTGCCTGTAAGGAACCAGAGGTTCTGCCGCACTGCCTTCACCGAGGAGGCGTAAGAGAGTGTGAGAAATGGGTGCCGTATCATCATGCTGTCATCACAGAAATACGAGTGGATCCAAGTCGTATGGCCGGTATCAGAAACTTTGTCGAATCGCAAAAACACCACATCAACGATTGTCGTCAATGTGTCAGCAGGGCAAACCACTGGTCATCAGTACTAGCGGCACGTATCGCATCCGTTCCAAACTTTTCATCATTTCTGTAGTAATTTCAGGATGCCCCTATAACTAGCCTTACATTACCATGTAACCCCGTTGGTATTAGGTCATAATTTGGGTATCATTGTTGTAGTGGCTGATTGGATTTAATACTTCTTGCATCTGTCCATGCAGCGGGAAAAACATACAAACGTTTACGGAAATTTCGTTGATAAGTATTCAGATATCTCCTATGAATTGTGCAGCTTGTAGGGCTCTGTAGATTTCAAGCCGCCGTTACATTAGTAGTTTGTCGCGCGGAAAAGTAATTAAGATTTTGGTAATCTATTGTGATGTCAGAAAGGGAGGGGATCATTTCGCAGCTATTTGCAAAGGTTATTTTTAGTATAGGCCTACATAAGCAAGGCCTAAGAGACATAAAGCAAGGGGATGTCACGTGCTCAATTCATCATATAGGGCTGGTTAGTTAGTCCAGCCAGAAGTCGCTTAAAAAATTTTTGGAATGTCACGTGGTTTTGAACCTGGAGGGTCGATGGATTGAGAAGGAAGGGCGCAACCATCCCCCATTCAGCAAAAAGGCACCAAGCACTCTGGGCGCATCAAGAGCGTTATGTCCTTAGTGAGATCAACCCCGTGATCCTTGCATTAAGTGTTCACCAGGCTTGGAACTTAAACAGGATTCGGAGGAGCCCCCAGAACTGACTGTAACGGATGGTTATGTACTCTGTCCAGATTGCGAAACCCAAATCAATGTTGGAAAGGTTGGCATACAGAACTACCACAAGCGACACAAGAATAGCGCGCAATGTGCTGCCAACAAGAAGAAAAAGAAAATCGAAGATACAATAAAAAAGACAAGGCAGAACGCATCAAACTTTTTTCGTCCAAAACCTCCTCATGTACCACCCACCGTCAGGGCACCTGCACCCGTGCACCCACATGCATCATTCCCTTCAAGTTCCACCACTGCACCGTCTCGGCGAGTCAATGATCTACCACCCATGCAGGTCCCGGCTGGTTGCCCGATCGGGGTTGAGCTTTTGCATAGATTGCTGATTAGGGTTTCAGTACCACCTAAGGTGCGTTCAGCTTGAATATAGCATCAATTCGTGGATTTGCGAAGCCTGTGAGGCGAGCGGTGGAGGTCAGAGACGAGCGGCGAAACGACGGGCAAGGGCTTGATGTTCTACCTTCCTAATATGGCAATTAGTTCCCACAGGTAGTTAGTTAGTCCCCTCCTCGATGGCTTAAAAAAAAATTCGACCCGGTATCCTTAATTTTTTTTCTGACATCCCCTTGACATAAAGAAATAAAGTTTTCATCAACTTCTCTCCAAAATCGTGATTTAGGGAGAGGCCCGACCACCCTAGCGAGTGCTGGAGCGCCTCACTTCACTGATACTGAGCGTTCTATTTGGCGTTCCCCCTTGACCTGGCGATATGGTCGGAGGTTATCCCAGCCTGAACCAAATACAGTCATGCAGGCCGAACGGATGCATATTGCTATATACAGTGTCTATTATCTCTCCGCCTCTTCCGGAAGAGTGCGGATCGACTCAGACCGTAGACGAGCCACGCCCCCAACCTATTTCAGGAAACCTTAGAGCATTCGCTCCTCGCAGCTCAATCTGGTATAAACACAAATACTTGCCTTGGTCGCCTAATTCCCTCTGATGTCTGATCCCATCTGGGACCGTGTGCCGTGTGCTCAGTGCGGCACCGCTGATGAAGCAAAGTAGAAATTTCCCCTAACTCGATCACGAAAACGTTTGTTTTTTAATTGGGTTATCAAAGTAAACCATTACATTCCGTAAAACTTCTCAACTTGATCATTGAACACTGAGCGCCCCAGCGCCTGAAAGAGACCGTCGCATCACTTGGAAAATGATGAACAGATGGACAGATCATCATTTTCATTCCAGCTGTCTAACATTTGTCCCCATTATGACCCTGTTATCGTTCACCATGGCACCAGGAAGGTTACTTATAAAGGGAGCGATGTATCCGGGACCACTGATGTTCGCGCATTTTCTATGACCCATGCAGTCATGAGGTTGACTCTACTGACGTTAGTCGTTTCCAACGCCTACGGAGAAGCAGCTAGTCCTAATCGAACTACTACTACATCAACGCCTCCCGCAACCGATATAACCATCAATGGAACAAGTAAAGCATCCATTTCTACAACGTATGGTCAGAGGTTCTCGTAACTGATATGCTCTACTCATCAGCTATTCCACAGTGTAATCGTACACATACCCACGAACACAGTTCCGATTGCACCACTAAGTCGTAGGTAATCCAGTCATACAATCGTTAAATTCACCTCTACATTTTTGGTGGTACAGAACTCTTGACATTCCAAGGAAATTACCATCATATTACCTTTTCAAGTTCAACACAGGCGAGTACAACTTTTGGTCCCCAGGACACTATACCTATACGCTCCATTTCAGGTGTGTGAGTCACGACTCTACAAGCTTCCTGTTGATACCTAGAGTGAATTGTTTGGGAAATCCCCAACGCCAGGTGACGCTTTCAACTTTAAGTACTGACGATGTAATCACAACAACCTCCACTTCAGGTGGGGAAGGTGCTCTGGTTCACTTCAAAACGTGGGGTGTATGCATCGGGATTATGGCTGGCCTACTCGCGGATATCTGATCGGCGTGGTAGGATATTGTCTATTCAAAATGTGACAGAGAGATGAACTTACCGCCACATACTGTAGGTTTTCGGTCGATTTTATATATACACATGAAGACAAGCATTCAAGCAGAAGTAAAATTGTCGGAGTTGAATTGTTTATATAAACATAACGCTTTTTTACATACTATCAGTGGCCTGTCATTACCTACGGGTAGCGTAATGCTTATTTTAATTTCGGCCACTTCCACAGCTCCGTTTGCCTAAAAAAAAAAACCATAGCCTGATGGCTGTTATCCAAATAAGACCCTCGACTCAGAACAACAACGCCCGAAACGTTTTCTCCCCCCGAAAAAAATAATTGAGGCGGGCAATCTGTCCGTAAGAACCAGTTCTATATACTAATGACTTCATGAATCCTCATTTTTCCATTTCGTTGCGTTACGGGGGAGAGAGTCAAAAATCGGTATTAGTGTACCACTCATAATAAGGAGTCACTGCAAACTATAAAAATAGATTTCGGATGATGCCGAACAACCGAACTGTTCTGGATCATGGTAACGGTTGTGATGTTTGAAAATTTAAGTCATACCACCTCCAAAAAGCGACCGGCCCGGAATCGAGCTCGTAGCTCATGCCAAGTCCAATCAGTTCTACCGTTTCGTGTAAGTGATCTTTTCGTTTATAAATCAACTGACCTTCAAAGATCCTTTAACACTGCCTGTGTCAGGCCAAAAGTAAAAAACCTATACCGCGGGCAACCCACCATCTCATCCACTCCCAACACAACGCCCAGGATCTCATAGCAATGCAACGTGCACTAACCTGTCAGGAAAAATTACAGCACGAGGTCCTTAAAGCGTTTGCAACGCGTGGCCCACCAGAAACATGTTCGGTTTTGTGCCTACAGTGTCCCTTCGCTACAAATTACCGCTTATCTGGATCTTCAACCGAGAGCCTACCCCAACTACTCCGCAGTATGGACTACAGTGACTCAATCCATAGATCCTGGTGCGTCGCAAGCGTATTATTCAACAGATCACGCGCCAGTTTCTCAACGGATGGACGGGACGGAAAATGAATGGTAAGCAATATAACACCATACCACCGTTGATCCCGAAACATTACTATGCGAAGGTGACAATCTGCATCGATCATCAATCTCATTCGCGGAACCCCTTAGTTCTCAGAACGTGATCGAGATATGACATAGCACAGCCACCATGATGGTTTTTAAACGACACTATTTCTGTGACCCCCCAACTCACCTTGCTGTTTCAGGTCGAATGGTTCCACGGTTCAGTCTCCTTTTACTGTCTACCTTTGCCATAGTTGTTTCTCGTGGCGAGACTTTAATTAACCGTGATTTGTGAGTCACTATTACGCGAGACTACTTCGTAGTAATGTAAAATGACAACTCGATAGCAACCCTACCGATTTTTACGAGGGTTTAATTCATTCTATGTGTAAATCCCATTATCGCGTTTTGTGTTCGTGCTGACATAGGCACGAGTTCCCTCAGACACCACTGGTGTCCATACATTCAACACTTTAGTGATCCCCATAGTTGGTGAAATTGAAACTGGTACCCAGGATCCCACACCCATTCCCATTCCTCCTCATGCGAGTTGTTCATCGTACGTTCATGACATTCGCACTCGGTTATACCATCCCTAACCTATTCTATTGATCGTCGGCCGGATTCCTAGTCTTTGCATGGACAACACCCCACGTAAGCATTTGAGCCCTACCAACTTTTTGCCTCTGACCTTGAGGCACTGATTTGGGACAGCCATACAAACAACAATCTTCGGCAATGTCACGAGTCTTATCTTGGTGGGAATCTACCAGCATTATACCGTCAAGCCAACTCGAACGGAGGTAACGACTCCACTTACGACAAGCGCTCCTCAAATCACGTTCTCGGAACGTCCAAACCCGGCCATAGGTACGATGAACGTCACCACCCCGAGCCCCGTCTTCACAGGAAGCTATCGACACTATACCCCAAAACCCATACCAACGGCATCCGCGGCTCCGCAAGCAGTTGCGGGCCCCCCAGACGCCAATGTGGTTAGTGGAGCTGCGCCCTCGGAAGGTGCAAACCCAGGCACTATCGTAGGCAATATTGCGAGCACGACTTCTCCCGCGATAACAGGCCCTCCAAGGGCTAGTGGAAACGGGATCTACCCTTCAGACATGCCTTCGACAACGGCGCACGACGTGGCGACCAACGGCCAGGATCCAACAGAGCCTCCGTCTCATGCATCCGAAAACTCAGGAATGAGACACAGTCGACCAAGGGATATTATGGAGGTGAAATGTTGGCTAGGGGTGTTCATGCTGAGTCTGGCAATGCGATGACTCCATTATGTTTGGAGTGATCTCAGGAATGCGCGAGGATCAAGAAAATGACATCGAGGCGTTGGGGGGCGTATAGCTTCACGCAGGTGTCGCACAACTATGAATGAAGATTCTGGCATATGTCCTCAGTGAGGTGAGATTCCAAAGGAGACGCCATGGCCGATCAGAGGACACAATTCCGACTTGCGCCATCTTGATCTAGGAAGCTACAACGTATTTTGAGCACTCATCATCTCAGAGATGTGATCACCGTCATACAATGATCTCAATTATGCGTCCGAGTTCTATTTATATATACTCTCCACCCCTGTCCACAATGTATATGTATTACCGTGGAAGAGATGATCTGATAATAGTTTGCGTGAGATGGTTGTTGGGGGCCATATTTGGAACCGAAGAATCTATCTGTTGTCGAATAATCCTCGATGATAGATGATGCATTGCCCACGAGTACGCTCTTTCCAGTCGTTCCCTTGCTGTTTTCTTCGAATGTCTGGATATCTGTGTAAATTCTATGACCTATCCACTATCAATCGTGAGGCGAGTCGATTGGCGAGTTCAACAGCCCTGGGTACAAATGCAAATATCCTCTCATGCCATCATTCAAATCTATCATCACGCCCTAATCCGTTTATTCTAAGCTTAAGGCCAGATGTTGATCATCGAAAGTTGGGGTGCGTAGTTACTGATACATAAATGAAGGACAGGATATGTAGTTGGTGACCATTCCTTTCCCATCTTTTACCCACCTGTCTTTCACCCCTCCACACCCCTCCACGGACTTCACGATCTTTATAACTTATCGAGAATGGTCAACATCGCCTTGAGCCTCCTAGCAGGGCTTTACCTTCTCAGCACCGCCGCTGCCCAAGAGTCCGATCCCGAAACCACTGACTGCGCAGGGACCTGCATAGAGAAGGGAGCCGAGGCCGTTGGCTGCGATGTGTATGTCTTCCCACTTTGCTCCCGCGATGGGACCTCGACACTTCGGACACTCTCTACTATCCCGTCCCGTCAACGCGAGTGTATGGATAGCGACATATCTGACACACCTTTTTTTTGGGAACAGATCCGATTCGGCCTGTAGCTGTTCCAAACTCACGTTCATTCTCTCGACACAAGGGTGCTTGACCGGCTCATGCATAGGGAATGATCTGGTAAATGGCTTGAATACTCTGCAGCAGATGTGTAAGAACGGTACGTGTTGGTTTTCGCTCCACCGTTGAGGTGGGGGTTGCAGAAAACGCCGTGTCTGTATCCTTGATTTGCTCAAGTGTTTTTGTTTAGAGAATGTAACAGCACTATCAAACTCCGGGACACCCGCCGTAGCATCCACCTCCATAATCACATCCAAATCTAATGCAACGCTCATACACACACGCACAACCTCGTCCCTCAGAACTTCAGTTTCTCAGAGCACCTTAGAGCCATCGTTGGTTATATCAGTGCCGGCGCTGCTCCCCACGGCATCAACAACAACCGAAGGCCTCAACAGCACTATAACCGCTGCCCTGGCGCCAGGGAAGACGGTTCCGCCTGCGAGCGGGGTGGCCGTGGCGGCGAGCGACGCGACTACAGTCGTTCTTAGCACCAGCACTGGGCCTGTGCCGTCGGAAAGTGCTGCGAACAGCATTGTGAGTGCGGTACGCGGGGGATGGTGGAGAGGGGTAGTGGTGGTGCTAGGCTTCGCGGTATTGTGAGAGAGTAGTGTTTTATGTTCGAATAGCGGTTTATGCGACGTTAGGTGGATGTTGAGATGCCCCGGAATGTGTGTATTTAAGAGGATTGGGGTATTTGAGTTGTTTTGTTGTTCGATTAAGCTCGACCGTGACGGTTCACCGAAGAATCGTCAGAAGTGTTGAGCGTTGAACGGATGAACCTATGCCTTCTCTCTTCAACTGGTCGCGATAGACAGTCAATCGAGGAAGCAAGAATAAGTGGTCAAAGAAAGACCGCCACCAACCTGAGATATCCAGCCAAAGAAAACAGGTAAGCCGTCAAACGAGAACCCCCAGGAAGCCTATAATATCTAAACGGTTGTTATGATCGCAGTAGGCGAAATGGGCGATCAACCTTGCAAGCCAGAGTCGCTTCTGCGAGATTTGATCCTAACATGGCCCGCTAGCATGAGCATGAGCTATCCCAATGTACAGTAAATCCATTATTATCGATAAAAATATATACCTCCTAGAATCGTATAGTCGCCGGAGGCGATTCCACCGCGAGCCAAAGTCGTTCAGTCATGACATCCGAAATGAGGCCGGATTGGAAGTCAAGCGGTGCCGGTCTTGAATCCGCGCTGCGACTTGGGATGTGTCCAATGGACAAACATATTTCAAAAAACCATAGATATCAATCCACATGCATCCCCTCCAAATACCACAAACGCTCAAACGAGCTAGCGATCCCCAATCCACCATCACCTGCGGACCGGGCCTGGGACTCTCACTCATGATCACTTAAAAGCTTCACTCGTGAGAACCCCGGACCAAGCGGCTGTTCCCGTTCGTTGGTTACAGCAAGTCAAAATAAAATTTTGATCTCGGCACCAATACACATACAGTTACCCAACCCCACACGCGGTCCCACCCCTTCACCTGACAAGAAAAAAAATGGAAGCACCAACAAACTCAAGCAGTCAAGGCCCTTAAGCTTCGAACCCCCTTCCCACCGCCATCGCCGCGCTACCTCGATTCGGCCCCCCACCAACTCGTCTCGTCTCGTCCCGTAGCGTCTCATTCCGAACGCGCCGTTAACACGCTCGTTGCGTCTCACACTGCTTGAGAAAACTCTCCCTATCACCAGCAACGATGACCCGCCCCACAACGTCCCTCTTCGCACTTTTTGCGCTCCTAAGACTCACCGCCGCCCAAGGTCCCTCCAGCCTCCCCCAGTGCGCCCTCAACTGCGCCACCACAGCGTCCAAAGCCGCCGGCTGCACCTTGTACGTCCCGCCCCTTTTCCCCTATACCCACACCCGAACACCAGGTCGCTCACCCCCCCTAAAAGAACCGACATCCCATGCCTCTGCAGCCACCCGTCCTTCATCTCCGCCACGCTCCAGTGCTCGCACGCCGCCTGCAGCCTGGAGGACCAGAGCTCCGCCAGCGGCGTGTTAGAGGAGATGTGTGCCACGATACGTACGTCCCCCCCCTGATTCCGTTTCCGTTTCCGTTTCCGTTTCCGATTCCGCCCGCCCGCCCGCCCCTCCGAGTCGCTAACCTAACGTCCTCTTCGTAGCTCCGTCCAATTCGACATCCACCACGAGCTCCATCTTATCCACACGCCCCGCGCCCACACACACCGCATCACCAACCGCCCCATCCCCGCGCCCACAGACCTCCGCCCCTGCGCCTGTGCCCACACCCACGCCCATCGCGTCGCCCGTCCCCGTGACGACCACCGTGCACGACGGGACGACGACGGTGACCAGTGCACCGGGCGGGAGCACGTCCCTCACGCCCCTCCCTAGCACGGGCACGGGGAACGTCACGACGGTGGTAATGAGCACGATGACGCCGCCGTTGCCGTCTGGGAACGCCGTTGCGGCGGCGGCCGGGGTGGTGCGAGCGGGGTGGTGGGGCGGGGTGGGTATCGTCCTGGGTCTGGTGGTGCTGTAGGGTGGGAATGAGGTGGGGGTGATGAGGGGAGGCTCATGGACGGAGGTGATGATGAGTTGCGTTGGTTTCGTGCAGGTGGGATGGGAAGAGGTTTTTTCTTTTGAGGGGATCGAGCGAAAGCTTTTGGGATGATGGACTCGGAGTTGTGCATTGATAGCTGCGTTCTAACAATTTCGTGGTGTCGTTACCATTCACTGCGTTACCCGTTCTTCGTTTCTTTCGGGGGATGGAAAAAGATCGAGCTAGGGGGTTACGTCCTGTCATTGTAATCTCCTCCGCCATTCTCCCGACCTGTATGTTCTCTGTGCTCGCGTTCATTACATGACTTGATATATATGTGTGTGCATTCCCGGATTGCACACGTTGGCAGGGGGCTCGTGCGTACGTGGCGATGGGTGATGGAGCGGAGAACGCGGTGGGGGTGGGGGGGGGGGGGTTGGGGATTGATAAAGGCCGGGATTGAATTCGGAAACTCTTCTGGGCTCGTGGGGCGTTTTCGGGAGAGAAGAGAGAGCGATAATGAGTTCGCGGGTTCCTTTTTCGTGCCATTTTTTTCTCCCACTCAGTCTCTCGCGAAGCGTTACTTCGACTTATGTTGTGTGTGTCCTGACGATGGATATACTCTTTTTTTCTTTTTTTTTTTTTTTCGTTGTGTTGCGTCGTGGGGGTGGGTGGGCTGCTGATTGGTATTTGACAATCTATTCTATCCCGTTACACAGCACATCGACGTCTTCTTCCCTTCCCAGCCTACAATCCCAGGCGCCTACCACCAACAAACCACACCCCCGAAAGCTTTTTCCGAAAAACCACACCAAAAAAAATCACATCAATCTACGGAACTGTGTGAACGCTAACCTATTATTCGTACAGGACAGGTGCTAATATACAACAATGGAACGATCTGAGAAGATACAATTCTCTTCGAAACGCCATACGGCAACGCATAAAGTTGTTCATGTCCACTTCCAACTCAAGAAATTGTAATCTTCTTCGGCGCCTGCTCGGGCGTAGACTTGGGGAACGTAACAGACAACACGCCATTCTCCATCGTCGCCTTCACTTCCTCGTCCTACAAAAAAAAAAATCCAAACTCATCATCAGCATCCCCACCTCCCGAATCCAAAAAAAAAAAAAACAACAACAACGCACCTTGACTCCCTGCGGCAACTCCAGCGTCCGCGCAAACCTCCCAAACCTTCTCTCCCTCACCGCATACCCGCCCTCCTCATGCTCGCTCGAGATCTTCGTCTCGCCCGACACGCTCAGCCGGCCATTATGTATATCAATACTAACATCCTCCTTCTTCAGCCCCGGGAGCTCGAACGTCGCGGTGACGGTGTTGGTGTCTTTATTCTCGTGAAGGTCCATCCTGCGGGAGTGATAATTGTCAATACATGGTGAGTTCGACGCGGCACCGGCACGGTTTAGTTGGGTTAATGGGTACGAACCTTGGCTTCAACGCGCGGACGGCGCCCCCTTCGGAATCGCCAGACCGCTGGAGCTGGGTATCGGGGCCTGACCAGCGCGGCCCGCGGGAGCTGAAGGCCGTGTCGAGGAGGCGGTCAAAGTCGTAGAAGGGCTCGTAGGGGAAGACAGACATGATGCTTTGGTGGTTAAAAGGTTTGTAGTAGGTTGGGTCGATGGGTTGTTCGATGTTATCGTTGTTGTTTCGGAAAGAGTACCCTCCTCTGTGGGGTTTTATATATACCTTTTGCGAGCCAGCCACGCTCCCGCTCCACCGAAATTTCTCGAACGTCTGTGGGGACTCCGAGACAGAGGCAGAGACAAGAGGCAGAGGAGCGAGACAGGCGAGATGACCTATCGAATGACCGAATGTTCTGGAACGATCGGGCCGGATGGGGTTCGTTAGTTCTCCCAGTTGTGGCTCCAGCGATAAAAGACGAATCCAGACATTTCTGGAGGTCCGTGATGGCTCGAGAACGTTCGACCCTTGTGCGTATGCGGGCAGCTGCTCGATGGATTTTTGGAGGAGGAGGAGGGATGTGAGGATCAGAGGTTGATAGGGCTCGAATTCAACAAGTCGCTTCCGGAAAAGGAAATGCTGAGTAAGCGAGGGGGGTGAGCAATTGGATGACGACTTGATGACATTGAAATTTCTCGGTTGTTTTCCTGGTCTCGAGTCTCGACACAGGAAAAGGTGAACCCCACGTAGGCGTTGATGCATCGCGCCACACAGTGTAAATTGGTAAATGCATGGTCTGACACTACTGCGTCCGTCAGTTCTGCATGTATCGATTCTCAGGGGGTCATCAAAGGTAGCAAATTTTGTCTCAACGCGTGTACATCTCACATTGTTGAGAACACGGTGTTTCGTGGTGGACGAGGTGGGCGAGATGGAGCTTGAATTGTTTGATGGGTGGGCCGAAGGGCGTATGATATGTCCCCATTTTATTGTTATGATTTGCATAATACGAATCTAATCTCTATTGCTTCAAGTCGCACGTAGTATATCTTTTCGTTTATTCGAGACGAGAGCGCATTTTCGTTGAATCTTGTCTGTCGCACCTTTATACTTCAGTCCTCATCGATCTCTTCATCAACTCTGCACGAGATGACAACCAACCCATCCCGACTAATTTATGGAAGGATGGACCTGCAGGCTACGAGTCTCTTCTCTCGGATTCACAATCACAATGCTTTGCCTCAACAAGCCTCACACTCGCCACTTATTCGACACCTGCTTCACCAGGCGCGTCACACATCCAAGCTTTCCCCAGAAGCCAACTCATATTCACTATCGAAATTCGATACAGATAGTAATTCAAAACATTTTTGAAAATCATGACAAAAAATACAATCCATGACTCTTCCCCAAATCATCCATGCAAAAAAACCTAATTTACGAAATCGAGATCTTCTTAGGCGCAAGCTCAGGAGCGGTCTTGGGGAAAGTAACCGCCAAGACACCATGCTCCATCGTCGCCCTGATCTGCTCATCCTATAATACATCATCAATCAAGCCACTCCAGAAAATAGGAAATAGGTAAGGTAAAATGCACATACCTTGACACCCTGCGGCATCTCTAGCGTCCGCGCAAACTTCCCAAACCTCCTCTCCCTCACCGCATACCCACTCTCCTCATGCTCACCGGAAAGCCTCGTCTCCCCCGACACCGTCAGCCTCCCATTATGTATATCAATATTCACATCTTCCTTTTTCATCCCTGGGAGCTCGAACGTCGCGGTGACGGTGTTGGTATCTTTGTTCTCGTGCAAGTCCATCCTGTAAGAAAGGGACGGGGAATTTGAGTTGACTCTGTACGACCGAATCGAATGGGAGGGTAACGAACCTTGGCTTGATCGCCCGGACTGCGCCTTCCCCAGAACCACTAGAGCGGCGCTGGAGCTGGTTGTCGGGGCCCTGCCAACGGGAAGAGAGGGCAGCGTCGAGCAGGCGGTCAAAGTCGTAGAAAGGCTCGTAATAGAAGACAGACATGGTAAGTAGAAGCTTCCGAGTGAGTTAGAGTTTTTTTAGTTTAGTAGCGTTATGTTCTGGATGTAAAAGACGACGAGTATCCTCTGGGCTTATATACCTCACGAGTGGCCCCCACCACCGAAATTTCTCGAAGTTGGTGGGGAAGTGGAGATCGCCGAGATCACCGGGTGACCGAAGGTTCTCGAATTATCTGTGACTCTGGGGAACATGTCACTGATGACGTCTGCCACTCGTACTCATTTGGAGCTTTGGAAGGTTCTGGTGGGCTCGACTGTGGGAATGGTAGATTGCGTGCGTTGGGGCCTATTTCGCTGTGGGCACGTGGGGAAGCTTCCTTGGCGGCCGGGGTGTAGTGGGAACGCATTAACTCAAAATCCGAATGCAAGTATGCTTGCTGATATGATAGAAGTACCATGGTATCTCAGTGAAGAACAATCGAGTCTTTACACTGAGTGTGTCAATAAACTAAAAAGTGAAATTCTACTTCCCCCAGTCGAGTGGGTCTTCACCGACAGGGCCGTCCCTCACTTAAACCAACTTCTTAAGCTTCAAGAAATCAGGCGTTCCGAGGCCCGTAACCTACAAACCTCCATGAGTCACCTGGGAGCCGCACGGAGGGGTTGCAGATAACTTACAGGATCCCACCCTTTTCCAGCAGCGAAGCCTAGCGATCAATATCAGCAAACCGCACCACAAGCCTCGGAACGGCCCTTACCTTCCGTCCCACACCCCGGGTTCGAGCCCGAGACGATATCGTTGAACTCCACAGAAGCGGACGCGTAGATGAGCGGGTTGACGAAGCCCAATGAGGGCTTGCCGTTCACGAGCCGGAAGTCGTTTAGTAGGGAGAACACCCCGGCGACGGTCTACCGCGCGCGGTGTATCAGTGGCCGCATAATGCTGAGGGACGGGGGAGGGAAGAGGGACGTACTGGGGCGCTGGCGCTGGTTCCCCCCACGGAGACCACGCTTCCGTTGACGACGACCTGGAAGCCGGCGCCTTGCGCGGCGACGTCGGGATATGCACGTCCGGCGATGCTGGATAAACGGCCGTTAGTCGGTCAGTCAATCGGGCGTTATGTTTACGCTTCGAGGGAGGGTCAGGGGGGGGGTCGTACTTGAACAGTCCTGCGTGCTTGATCCCCAACTTGGCGAGATACGGCACGACTGCGCTGGTTTGGTAGGTTGGTTGGATGAAGTAGTTGGAGAACCCGCCGCCTGAGAAGTTGACTGCGACTTCGGGGTTCACTTTGGTCGTACCCCCGACGGCGGTGACGAATGGGCATCTGGGGGATGGGTTCAGAGCGTGACGTCTGCCAATAGTTTGGGGAAACCTACGATGCAGGGAATATTGGTTGGAAACGCAATCGGTCCGTCCCGTCGTTCGCTTTGCAGTCGTCCTTACC
The DNA here is from genome assembly GCA_013420905.1 of Collybia mongolica. Taxonomy (NCBI): domain Eukaryota; kingdom Fungi; phylum Basidiomycota; class Agaricomycetes; order Agaricales; family Clitocybaceae; genus Collybia; species Collybia mongolica. The sequence goes on from JAAXNY010000004.1 coordinate 4,804,848, forward strand.
AACACTGTAGGGTCGATAACAGATATGTAAGTATCGTTTAAATAAGCCTCGAAAGGACTGACCCAAAATCGCCGCTAGAGAAGAACACCGTTGAGCCCAACGCCCCCAGCCGCGCAAACATATTGCAGACTTTCGTCGCATAGTCCCGAGGTACCTAACATCCCACACAGTCAGAGGAATAGGACAGCGTCTACCACCAAGGCCGACACCTACGGTCTGCTCGTCATCGCCATAGGACGTGGAAATAACCTGCGGGATGGAGGTTTGGTTCAGGATGAAATCCAGCCAGTCCAAGTACGGCTCGTTCGTGTTCGTCGGCGTCTGCGAGTCCGGGATGAACGGGGGGGAGCCCCCGGTGCTGCGACGACGATACACATGTCAGCGCGTGCCAGGGCCGGCCGGGCAGCGTTTGGTGAATCACCTGTAGTATATGTTGGGTGTTGGGTGTGTGATTCCCATGGTGTATTGGATATCGAGGTTTGCCTTGTTGAGTGGGGGTTAGTGGCGACGCGCTATTGGACGGGAGTATAGGTCCTCTTTCTTCCGTACCTCGATGCCTGGCTTGGTCTGGTCGTCACCGCCGCCATGAATTCTGATCGTGGTGAAATTGGAGCCACCGGCGTCTTTTCTGAATTGTTCGAAGAACGTCTGGTTGGGCTCAGCTAAAGCGGGGGCTACACGTCCACGTAGTGACGCACGACATACCTGCAAATCCGCATAGTTGGAAAACTCATCGAGATATCCCGCTACACCGAGTTTATTGGTCGCCACCGCAGTGGGCATGTATTTCTCGGTATTGTACAACGCACGGAGACACGCAGGCGTGATCTTCTTATCACAGCTAGCTGGGACAGCACCGCCGGAAACGTCCGCTGCCAGAACGGAGTCATCTGCAGACTTGGGGCTAGGCTGCAAGAAGCTGGTAGCGCGCATACTGCGAAGGGTAGCGAAATAGGTCGTGGGCGCGACGACGTCGACGCGGGAGTGGAGCTCGCGTGGCAGAGAGTAGCTCATAGTGCGGACGATCCGTTCGGAGGACGCAGTGTGGTGGTAGACGTTGTACTTGGCGCCGAGCATGCGCTCGGCCTGCGCCACGCTCACACGGAGAGTCACCCAGTCGTTGGACCAGTGGGTGTGGTGAGGACCGAGCCCGTGGTGCTCCAACCATGCCTCGAGAGCGTGCACGGATTCCGGATGAGGAGCGGTAAGCGCGTCTGCCTCGGCTTTGGACAGGTGTTTGCCATATCTTTGGAACGCGGGTACGGAGGGCAGTAGATATGAATAGCGCAACGTTCATATTGCAAGAGTTGAATGTACCTTTCGTGGCTGGGGTCGCTCGTTTCCAGTAGGATCGCGATCAGGTCGTCAATCCTGTCTTGCTTGAGACCGACACGGAGGTCGAAGACCATGTCTGCTGGCGCTGGCGAGAGGTACTCCCATCCTCGGGGTATGTCGACCCAGGCGTGTTTCTCGGCGAGGTTGGCCCAGCGTGCTGATAGAGGGTTTGCTAGACAGAGGTGGGCGAAGGCGAGGATGAGAGTCGCCGACCAGAGCATGGTTGTCGACGGGTGAGTGGTTGACGATCAAGTAAATGGGCGGGTTATGTATGTATTTTTTGGCGTTAATCGGGTCGTGTGCGGGAACCAAGGCAACCTTTTGACAGGGTAATGGAAGCTTTCAAGATTAGTGTCAATAACCAAAAAAACTAGATTTCGATCCGTCGGGAACTTCGGGCAAGCTTTGCGCTCAACGCTCATTCCCGACGCATGTTGAGAGCGGTTGGAGGGAATAGCCTTCCTACTGCTTTCCTGTGATGTAAGTATGCTCGACAACGCTTCTTTTCCACAATGATTGACACAGGAATGGGGACGTCGGTGGGGGGGGGGGGGACCGAATATGAAATGGTTGATAGGAACTCACCCTGTCTATTTTTAGATGAAAGATCAATTATCGACGTATTTTTACCCGAATAGAACGGAATTGCTTTTCTAAAGCGAATTCGAACACAGTGGTTGGGGCAGGCCATCCTCTTACTGGCTTCGAGGCAGATTGTTCTCCTAAGGCATCTTCGTGTAGCATGGCATGAATTAGAGGTAAGTTAGATTGAGGTTTGTTATTCGCTTACCTGAGTCGAGCTGGGTTCGGACCATCCATCAAGCCGATTTTGGTGCGTGAACAACGGGGATTACGCCAGCCCAAAGAGAGGCACCTTATTTCATCACCACTAAGTATCCGTTCCCGCCCACAGGTGCTAGTTTCTCTCTTCCGGCATCCGCCCCAAGTCCTCTCTTCATCTCGTTCTAGTAAGTTCCTTCCCTGGTTCAGCGTGTCTGCGCATAGACGCTACACTTCTGCAGGAGGGAGTTGTTAGGAGAGTGAGTGCGTTCAAGCTTTTCGATGGGGGAGAAGGTATCGAAGGCCGCGTTGGGGACTTCCTGCCATGCGCATCCGAGGCGGAGCCGGACCAGAGTGTCAGCAGTACTAAGCAGCAATTGCGTAGCGCTCAAGCGGATCCTCGGCGTTTCCGCGCGTATTCCCTTTTGCCAACTCCTAATTTCGGACTAGGACATCGTCAGTAGAAGTCCTACGTGAGTGAAGTATGACATCGACATATATTCAGAATGAAGGTGGAGATACCTCTTTGTAAAGGGATGGCGTGTATTTGCATGTATAGCCAGTTGACCGTTTGCTTCCAAAAGTAATATATCGTCAATCGATTTGATAACCCAGGAATGGAGACTTGATGCCCGGCACCGAGCCTGAGTTACTTCAAGCATGTCTCAGGTGACGGGAACGGATAACGCTGCTGGAGCTATCAGGGCTCCTGCAGTACATCTCACCATTATGACTAAGTTAAATTCTCAGTGCTGCGTGGATTTCCGGAAGAAATATACATCATTGTTATCGTTATCCATGATTCATGACTGAGGATTGCGCAGGATTACACGGTCCGTGTCAATCAGTCTCACAAATATTGGATAAATGTACATACTTTCGCGCATCTCCATATGATCATCTTCACTGCCAAGTTAGTTTGTCCTGAGAGGTATTCTTCAAATGTATGGTGGGGTGCAATCACGTATGTCAATACAGCATTAACCATTACAATCAAAGTGGCCCTAACACCGACCGTCCAGTCAACGGAAATCCTTTAGACACCATCAATGCATGATCGCAATTTGGATTAATTACAGCCTCCTACAAAGAGACTACATCAATAAACATTCCAGATATACCCGGTTAGGACCAGGTATCCTCGAAATGTGCGGAAGAATTATTCCAATCAGTGCCGGGAAGGAGAACACATTAGAAAAAGCCCTGATGCCAGAAACAGAGTATTTGATGTCATCGCCCATTTCATGGGGCTTGCGGGCATACCGTCCGGTTGCACAACACAGCAATTCGGAGCAAGGCGATGGCCAAAACACCGGGGATGTTACATTGATGCTGTGCAGCACATCAATCACGCAATGATATCTCAATAATTACGAGGTTTAGACCATGTATCTTCACTCAGTTTCGCACCATTTTTCAGTACTTCACACTCCCCCACATCCTACAGAGGATTCTGATCGGAATCTGATCAGAATCCAGAGGAATGCAGGAAGATTTTGAGAAAGTTTTAAAACAGAAAATTCCTTTGAGGAATTCCACAATATTCCGCTCGGATTCCACTTGGAACACAGAATTCCGATTGGAATCATCAGAATTTTGAGGAATTTCTTACAAAGTGTGGAAGAAGAAAATTCTCAAAGGAATTCTGCAACATTCCACTTGGATTCTGATCGGAATTCATAAGTTTTAAGTCAAATCAGTCAATAAAGTCAATAGTATTCTAACATTTTGGACTCCAACCAAAAGTCGTGCACCTCACTTACAGATCAGACACATCACACATCCACCATCACTCTCACACTCAAACACAACCTCAAAGTGATCTTAATTAAAAATAAGAATAGAGTGTGATATCAAGTAGTGCCCTGAAAAAAAATACATTGGGAAAAATACATCTCAACCTACACTGACCATATGCAAGCAAGATGCACACCCTGGAAAGAGAACAGTCAGTTGAAAGGGCAGAGTGTATGCTTTCAGAAACACCCAGGCTCGGGATGTGTCATTGAGCGGTCATCTTGCAGTTAATTAAATCAGTTGGTTACAGTTAGTGGCAGGTAAGAGCAGGTACTCACCATATGCAACGGCGAAGTGCATCGGGAAAAAGGTGCAGTCAATCAAAAGAGAACCATGAACGCTCTCAGGAACACCCTCCCTTGGCGCATGCGGTTCGACGGTTGTTGTGCAATAAAAAAAACGAATTTATAGGGCCAGGATGAAGAGAAGGCACTCACCATATGAAACAAAGGCACAAACCGTGACAAGCGTGCGGTCGTTCAATAGAGGAATAGGAACGCATCCAGGAACACCAAGCGTTATGCTATACAGATCAGCGGTTGTCTTGCAATAAAAATTTTGAGTTTATGGGGCAGGGTGATGAGGAGGCACTAACTTGGCATATGACAAAATCAATCGTTCATTGTGCGCATGGGACGTCAAGAAATAGAGAGTTCAGCGCATTCAAGAACCCTAGACGTTTTTCTAAACGGCCCAGAACTCGGCACACAATGAGCAAAATGATCGGTGAGGAGATGAAGTGAGGACTTACTCACCTAGGGCCGCTCCCGGGACACCGCACATCCCACACGCTTAACGTCTGGCTCAGGGAGACATAGGATGATGAGGAACGTTAGTCATACCTGTAAAGAACATGGCATTGGTATATCGGTTGACAAGATGAAGGTAGGGGTAGATGACGAGGAGGTACATACATTGTGTGGGGTACAAGCCATCGTTTCTCGAATGGCTGATATGGCCATGTAGACACTAGGCGAGACGTTCAGGAACCGTCGGCACTTTGCTGAATGGTGCAGGAACAATAATGGGGTGCTCAAAATGACAAGTTATGGGATAATGGCCAAGAACGCACCTAGGCAGATGCACAGGGAACCGTATGACAAAAAGGGCATATGTCCAGGTAGAGGTCGTCAACGGCATTTAGGAAATGGCCTGGTTGTGGTAAACGGATGTGTGCTTGCTGTGGAAAGTGTGATTTAGTAAAAAAAGGGACAAAGTTGAAGTGTGACTCACCAAACGAGTGCGCGAGGTGGTTGATCTTTAAACAAATCTTTTTCCACACCTGTCCTGGCATAATGCATTGATGATTAGTCACTAGCACACAAAACAAACAAGGTCTGGGGTGGTTACAGCATATTAGTGCATGCATATGGGGTTGGTAACATTTATGACTTGCAACAATATTGGTGATGTTGATGGGTAATTGGCCATGTTGAAGACAATTTGTATGTCGAGTTAATACTGAAACAACTTTGTTAGTTGAGATCAGAGCGACGCTGGATACAGAAAAAAAATGACATCAAACAGGTACACACCCTGCCTTTGGCTTGGCAGCGCTCGCCTTGACAGTGGTGGCGGCTTTCGTGTGCTTGCGGGCTTCGTTGTCCTTGTCAGTCACTGAGGTGGCACGCTTGCGACCACAGGTGGAAGGCAGGGGCGTCACACGGACGTGGCCACTCCTCGTTGTCGGGCATTCAGCAGCTTCGGCAGCGGCAGCAGTGGCGGTGGCTTTGTGGGTTGACATTGTGATTTGGCAGAGTTTTTGCTGGGTTGCTGGGTGCTGGGTTGCTAGGCCTCGGTGTGGTTGAGGTTGACAACGTGCCCATTGTTGATCGATGAGGTGGCTGATAAGTCACGTGACTAAACACGTGACCACAACGCGTCTATTACATGTCCCTACAATGCTCTGGAATTCTGTCCAGGAATTCCAATAGAATTCCTGTGGGCTCTGTCAGAATTTCAGTGTTCCGAAGCCGGAATTCCTGTGGAATTTCATTCTGCTCGGAATCCATTCAGAATTTTTGTCAATTTTTACAGCCATTTTCTATAACCTCTGCAGCCAAAATTCTGACAGGAATCCAAGCAGATTCCTGTCGGAATTGAGGATTCCGCTCGGAATCCGCTGGAAGATGTGGGGGAGTGTAAAGACCCCCTATTTTGTGCTGTCCATGCCTGAACAAACAGTATACGTCAATGTTGACCAGATCCTATAATACCCGTGATGTATGGGGAAGCAGGGGGCTGAGTCTGATGTCTGAAAATATATGTTATTACTACATACAACCCCATTCAGCAGGTTGTGTAGTTGGTAAGCTAGTGTATTACAAACTCAAGCATGTGAACGCTCCTACCTGGAATCTGCCCGAAGGTCCGCAAGCTTGGAGTTTGAACACTGATTTCCTGTTCAGTTGAGTTTTGAAACAAGTCAACCAATGGGTGGCAAAAAGTTCACACGAACTCCGAGCGCCTTCACATAACCATGTATTGCTGACACAGATAGCTACCATTACATTAACCTCAGCCCTGCGGCAATGTCATTGGCATAGCAAAGCACCCCAGTTTCCTACTTGCCCATGAGATGGTATTGCATTAATGGTTAAATACTAGAGGTTAACATGATATTGCTACTTTCCACTAAACCCCTTGCCTGTCAAAAATTCCCTCAATACAAAGTGTGGTGTATACTCACAAGCAATGGTCCAAGTCACTTGACTATGTACCTGTTGAGGAGATTTTCGCCTTGTATGTTGATCCATATCTCAACAATAATATATCTAAAAGATGACCATTCTGATGCTTTATCCCACACTTTAGAGATCTTCTCTATGTGAGTATGTTGCTGAATAACTTTGTACTCCAAGCTGAATTCCATGGTAGTATTTGATCATGCCTTCATTCACTATTCTACTCTATGACCATGCTCTGACATTTTGTGATGGGGTTGATGTTGGTACTTTGTGCACAATAATTGACAAACTAAAGTATTGGTTCAGGTACAATATATCTGGAAGTATAGATGGACATATTGTAAGATTTATCCCTTAAATCTATTATTATTTGTTTTAATACACTTGACCATTGGTCAGCATCCTCTTTATAGTCAACAGATACTTTACAGTAGCAGCAATGATAGCATATATATGGGCTGTGTTAGACCATATGGTGCAGGCAAGTTAATCTATGTTTCATACATATCTAGTAAGACTGAATCAACATTGTTGTGCATTGCAGGAACCATACCCCTCAACAGTGGTGTATGACAACCAGTCCCCAAAGATTCTAGTAGTCTTGTCATCAGTAGTTATGTTGGTTGCTGAGGCCATGTTGGTCATTAGGTATACCATGTCCTCATATTGGCAACAAGCACTCTAACAAAACTCAACCAGAGTCCAAGCTGTGTACAACAAAAACAAGCCAATCCTTGGCCCTGCCTTCCCTGGCTGGGCCATCCACCTGGTAACTATTTGCATTGCCTTTTCTAACAGGCATGGTTAGTGTATTTTTCCAGTATCACACACAAATAAACTCTAATCATTTCAGAAACAGAATGGAATTCTGAAATTGGCATGGTCCCTACACTTGATACAGCCAGACATACCAAGTCCTTGTTGATCATCCCAGCCATTGTATTTGATGCAATTGTTGGGGTACTCTTGACTGTGGGCCTTTACAAAAACACTGGATTAAAGACACCACTAGTCAAGCTCATCATAAGAGATGGGACCTTGTATTTGGCCATGGTTTTTGTATCTAATGTAGCTTGGGTTATTGTTGGTACTACTCTTGATGATGTAGTGAGTATGTGAAATTTGTCCAGCTTTGTTGAACTCAATCTTAGTTCAGAATTTTGTTAATGTGCCATTTACTGTGCTTGAAGTGTGAGCTGACCAAACTTTCCATTTCTGTGGATCCAGTATATTCATCATTTATTGAACTTCATAACATAGATGGTCAGCTTGGTAAGGTTTCTCTTTACATTTTTTTGAACTGCTCTTTATATTTACTTCTCTTTAACAGCATCACTAAAACCATGATTTCATGCTTGACTCTCAATATAAGGATGTATGCAGACCATACAGTTATCATCACAGACTTTGATATTGAAACATAGTTGGAGGAGTGTTGAGTAAATTGGACCCTATCCAACCATTAGAGCTATGTATAAATATTCAACTTGAATATTGTCCACTTTCAAATTGATTGGAATACTGTATTGTAATTGTAGTTCATACACTCTGGTATTGATCTTGAACTGTGACTTGGAGCCACATTGCTATCTATCCCACCTCTGTACTGAAAACAGATAGAAATACTCAATCAGTGCATAACACCATATTACCTGAGCATTTTTAATTTGTTTATAGAGTCTGCACAATGTGGTCAATGGCCTCATATTCTAAATGATGCATTTTCAGTGGAAATCAGGCTGGGTTTGCATCCATTCACCAGACTTTCTGTAATATATGCATGAGCTACATTTACAGGTGAATAGAAAATACAAGCCCTAACAACAGAAACCAGATACAAAGAAATATTCCAAACTACATTGTTTCCAATAGTGCCATGCAGTAAGGAGCTACTACATTCCCATTCAAAGTCAGATATATTGATGGCACTAACATAATCTTGACTCTCAAGTTTGTATCCCACTCGTCATCACCTGTTTCACCATATTCACAAGTTCAAGAGCCTCATCACGCTCTTTGAGGGCCATACATAGTTTTTCTTCCAACCTGTTGACATTCTCACTCACTGAGATCCCCGGAGTGTCTCGTGAAACAGCATCCAGCTCCAGCTCCTTGACCCGATTCTCCAACAATGCAATCCGTTCTCTCGCCTTTGAAATCTCCTCAATGTATTCAGCTACTATGACGTTACCCTGTTCCAGCTCACGTTTCAAAGCTCTGATCTCTGTGTCAGCCGGGCCCAGCTGGTGGTTTCCCAAGTCCGAAGAACTAGAGACCGAGGACTTGGTGGAGGTAGATGTGGTTTCGGGTGATGTAATTGAAGGGTCGGACTGTAAGGTCGAAGAACGGGACACTATATTTGAGGATGGCATAGAGCCTTCATGTCGTGGAGTCTCCGCGAGCCTCACATAACCATGCAAACGCATTTCCAGATATCCCTCGGATTCGGGTGGAAGTGATACATCCATGAGGCGTTCTTCGACTACATGAGAACATAATCAGTGATATTTTACGGCGTGTAGAAGAGAAGACTTACGTTCCGACATTATGGAACGGACACTCTTCGATTCACTATCTCCATCAACTCGCAGCGTCCCAGAAAGTCGTCTCTTCGACCCCGCATTGGTGGAAATACTAGGTCCTGGACTGGGTGTGGCACGCATCAAGCTCATTTTGTCCATCTCAAACAGTCCGTGGGAGGGCATCAAGAGAGCTGCAACAACCCGTCAATAGGATAAAACCGAACAGTAAAGAAAAGTGCTTACCTGAGCCTTTATCGCCTGTCCCAGGATTTTGACAATTTTCCTTGTGACGAAATGGCGCATTCTTCTCATGCTTGGAGGAATCTCTTGCACTACCCTGGTGGTTTCCGGGCCATGAAGATAAGTTTCCACGACCATCGAACAGTAAGTCTACAGCTGAGTCCATGGTGCGCGGGCTTCCGAAAAAGTCACCGGGAGCATCACGAGGCATCCAAAGGTTCGGTTGAGCTATTTGTTGCAATCCCGCAGCGCGTCCTGTGTCCTCATTTCTCCCTGGCGTAGCAGTAATCCGCCGCGACGGAGACCCACCATCAGGTGAAACTTGAGACGGTTCGTAATCGCCGCTCGATTCACCGACATCGAAGAGGCCACAACAAATCCGGTCCCAATGAAGCAAAACCCATAACATCATCTCCTTTCCCTTCTCCCCGTTATTCCCATAGCCGAAAAGCCATCCACCAAACACCATTCCAACAGCTTGAGCCGCAGCGTCATCGGTACAATCTTTTTCGTACCCCCGAGTGCTACCTATCGGTGTCGAATTCGTGTCACCATTGGCGGATCCCATGATCTGCCTAAAAAATGCCAGTAGATAAACTAACAGTGCGAAGTTCGGGGTTGGTAAGAGACGGAGGAGTATATGGGTTATTCGTATACGTCGTCCATCGGTCTTAGCGCCACCTTCAAGCGAGGAAACACACCATCTCCAGGCGGCCCCTCCAAGAAGCGGTGGGAATATGGGTTCGGGGAGCGAAGATAGATATATTTGGAGAAGCGAAATGATATCTCCAGTACTGGGGGGGACACCTATAGTCTGTAGTTGCGCAGCCACAGTATCCGAACATGATAAGGAATAGGAAGCACCAAATGCCGTACACTGCGAATCAAATGTATTAACTAACAATTGGATGTTGGACGTTGAACCTGAATAAAACTACCATTAGATACCCCGGCGAAGATGTGTAAGCAGAAATCGCAGAAAACGTACCGACGATGTTCTCCTTGGGATTATTACATAGCGTGTCTGGGGAAGTATATAAGTCGATGTCAAATGCCCCTATCGTCATAATCAGCATAATATCCTGACGGCGTTTTTCCGCATCCTTTGGTAGCATTGATGGGAAACCTTCTTTTTCTGCCCAATTTCTATACATTGCCTAACGTAGCACGGTTTTTCTCATCAATAAAAACGAAGAGTAAGGGAAATTAAATACTTTATGGGATGATTCCATATGTCGTCGTAAGGTAGATACATGTGCAACGAGGGCAACAGGACGACCAGGAGATTTTTTTCTTGTGGTTTTTGTCAACAAAACAGCACACAACGGGGTCAGGATGAGACTCACGAGCATGTTTGGCAATTTCGAAATTTTTTCCCATCAGCCTTATACAACAGACTAAAGAAATGGTCAATGTCGCGACCCCGATCTTTGTAGTTGGTTTTCTGAATGGTATCAGAGACAGCCTGTACATCAATGTCCGCCAAAAATCCATCCGACCCAGTGACATCAGATCGATGCGAATCATTGTTGTGGTGCAGCTTCTCTACAATATCATATTCTGTATTAATCCAAATGCAGGAATGAAAAGACTGGAACGCACCTTTGCTTGAAGCCTTTCCAGTGTCTGTCGCCGCCACGACATCCATCTCTTCATCGCTTTCATCAATTACAATCGCATGCCGAGCCTTTTTGATCCCTAGAGCTCGTGGGTGGTCAAAAGGTAAAACAGTGAAATGGGAGTTGCTTATGGTGCCCAATTTGTTTACCTGTGCTGTCTGAGTCCTTACCGTCGAGCTCTTCCGTTGTGGTTGAGTTTTTTGTGACGATTTGTGGCCCTTGCGACGAGACAATGGGTGGTCCCAATGGGGATGATAGATTAGCTGGTTCACCAGCACTCGTTGCGTCTTGGTGACCAGCAGATTCCGCTGCTCGTTTCGCTTCAATAGCATGCTTGTGAGACTGGACATCGTGCTGAGCCGTGTTGTGGGGGTCCACGAGTTTGCTCGAAGCGGTTACTGTCCGTTTTGGGCGAAGCGCTGATTGAGCGTTTGTTGACATCACAATGATCTGGGCACAGGATCGTACCTTGTCCCTGGACTTTTTGATGTTCTTTTTTGATGGTGGCTTCAAAACTGTACAGTTGGTTCGTCATCAATAGTGATCGCAACCTTTCACACTCCGACCCCCGGATGCCCGGGCTTGTGGGCTCGGCTCAGGCTTTTGAGACGTTGAGCTGAGCCCTAGGCTCTCACAAGCCTGGTACTAGGGCCAGGCTGGGCTGAGGCTTCACGGGCTGGGCTTCACGGGCTTGCGGGCTTTGGGCCGGGCCCTGCACATCACTATCAGCATTACGACAAATGAAGAAAAACTTGAGATAAACCTCGCCTCCAGATCTCCTCAATACAGCTTACAACAACGATAGGCAGATCGAGTTCCCAGCCAGGCATAGATCCTAGAGAAACAAAACGAGTTATTGATAAAATGTGTAACAATCAAGAAATTTCAGAATACCAGACGATGTGCTGAATACAGTTCTCGTCGAGGCGTAAATATATACTTGCCGCAAGGGGGTGCCGAACACAGCTTTGGGGAGAGCAATCGTTAGCGTGTGAAAGATAAGAGCCAGGCCGAACTTACTCAAAGCTTCTCCTTCCTGCCCCGCCGTCGAGCCCCTTCCGCAGTACTTGTCAGTCCACTCTTCCCGCCCAGCACGATCCATCATATCCCTCTCGTGCATCGCAAGCACGTCATCCACGTCAAGTTCATCGCCGACTTCAAGCCTGTATAAGCTCCAAGCATCAGCGATCAATCGAATGGGCAACCCGGATGGAAGTAGTCACAAACCTTTCTGGTCGCAGAAGCTCCGCAAGCTCCGTTAGTAGAGGTATTGGGTCGGGTTTTGTGATTGGAAGCGGCTGACATGTCCTTCGTTCAGGCGTTCTCTCCTGATGAGTTTCTCTCTCTCCGATGTGGGTCCTGCGTTTCCCTGCGCCTCCACCGCGCCTCTCTTCTTGCTCTTCTTGACAGACATACCCATCCTGCTCCTCATTCTTCTCCCCTCGTCGGGCAGCTCCCTGTCCGCGGATCCACGGGCGTACTGGAACAGGAGGAGCAAGCGTTTTACGATCAATGAGAGGTTCGGATCGAGACGGCGGGTTCGGAGGATGACGGGAGCTTTTGGATATGGATGTCGAGAAGTTGGTGTGAGGTGCAGATCGTTTGTCTTCGCGCTTTGGGAAGAGATTGTCATCCGCCGGTTGGGACCTCAAGGGACGAGGAGGACTAGCATTTGCGCTGACGATTCTGGATTTCGAACTTGTGATTCCCGGTATACGTGTCGGAGTAGGGAGTTTGGTCGGCGTTGCTGGCTTTCGCACAGGCAAAATCGCAGTCTCGACCTTCGCGTCGCCAGCTCCCTTCCCAATCCCCAGTCCGATTCCATTTCCATACCCATATGCCGCACGAGACGTGGCACCACTGAGTTGTGAATCACTCCTGCTGCGCCGGCGGGCCATCTCGACGCCACCGTTTGTCACGTCTGTGGCTGACGAGCGTGGACCTGCGACTCCCAAACGCGTTCCGTTAAATCTTGAGTCATGGGCTGGTAATGGTGAGGAAATAACAAAGGCGGGCTGGGATTTAGGGGGTGCACTCTGTCGTCGTGATCTCTGGGAAGAAGTAGAAGTGTAGAAGTCGCTTGGAGGTGCATTGGAACGGCGTCTGAGGAACATTGCTACGTGGTGGTTCGGATATGAAACCCAACCAACGCGTTGCCAGTTCTGGACTGATGGATTGTACGCTTCCCATTTACAGTGTAACACCTGGATCTGCCAGCATCATACGACACGGGTTTCCTCAAACCCCTGATTGGGAGTTCCTGTTCTCTTTCGAGGTGTTCTCAAACTTCTGACTGAATGTCAGACTCGAGAATAGGCATTAGATAGATAGATTACTCACATAAGGAGGGTCTGAGGCCAGCCAGCGATAATTCTGGTCCAACCACTTAAGAAATCATTGAGAGTGCAACAAGAATGAGTATATCATGAAGCTCCCCATCACATCCTATGCCGACGATCCCATCATACAAGCCTTTCGTTTATCACATTCTACTTGTCATGTTGAGTTCGAGGGAGTACTACCACTCCGGTTGTGATGATGCAACAAGCCCTTTTTCAAGTATGTATAACAACTCTAGTCAAAGGAACTTGAGGAAATGGCCAAAATGGTAACAAATGCATTACTGACGAAGAATGGTAGGCTCTGGCAATCCGGAGAGAGTTTCTTTCACTCGAAGTCCTGGAGGGAATCTACGTGAGGTTGATTGAAGTCATTTCGACGTTGCACCTCATAACCGAGCATGTATTTCAGCGTATCGAAAAATTAAATCACGACTAACGTTCAGGTCAAACAATGCCCGAGGTGAACGGCGATTGCGGGAAAGTTTCACACCACCGATTGATGCTCTTCCTTGTCACCGAAAATTTTGGAAAAATGGCAGTGGGAGAAGCCATTCGTGCGTCATACCGTCAGTCCAGGGACCTAGTCGGTTAGGATGTAAAAGGGATATAGTATACTTCGTGAATCTCGTAATTAGCCACCTTGTAAATAGCTACCCTTATGGTGAAGAATTAGCATACATAACATTCCATTGAGTCTAGCTTCGATGGAGTGACCATATGTCTTAATTATACAACAAACCTCGTCCAACGACACCTATAAGCATTGCGTAACGTTTCAAGAACCATAAAGAGCAGTATAATCATAATCCTATTCATAATCATAACAGGTCCGTACAAGCACGCACAGAACGACTCGTACATATCCTTTTTGTCCAAAACATCAGTCCATCAAGAAACCTTCAAAAATCTACCAAAGAACATGCTCAGAGAACCAAACCGATAAGGCCAGCGACGGCTGCCAAGACGCCCATGCCCAAACCCTGCACCCCTACTGCGCCGCTGCTTGGTGAAGGAGCAGGAGTGGTGCTGTTGGCGCCTCCCGTGCTGGAGGGCGAAGTCGTGTTTGTACGTGGGGAGGTGGCGGTGGGGCGAGCGGAGGTACCAGTGCTCGTGCCTGTGGGGGTCGACGTAGTATCGTCTGTTGCGGAGTCGGTCGAGTTGGCCCCGCCGGTTCCGGTCGCTGCTGGTGCCGTTGCTGTTCCAGATGGCGATACAGAGACTGGAAAGAAATGAGCATCCACATGATGATAATTAAAGTCGGACAAAAAAACGTACTGGCACCACATTGAGATTGTTGCAAGGCTTCGGCAGTGGAGACATCCTCGGGGGTACACGTGTCCTCAAGGCATTTTCGGGCATCAGCCTGAAATTGGGCGGAGGCGCAGACACATTGAGGGTCGGTGCTACAGGAAAACACGTGAGTATAATATTCTGCATATACGTAGATCCCTGGCATGAAAAGAACACGTATAACCATGCTTTGCACGACTTACAATTGACATCCATTAGCAGTAGCTGCCGGCTGGACGCAGCCAATGATACAAGGGCTGATTCCACCAGTGCCTGCAGGGGGGACGGCAGAGTCACTCGAGGACTGCGCATGCACAGCGGCAGCGGCGATGAAGACAGCAGTGAAGATCTGGGTTTTAGTAGCGAGCATCGTGAAAAGTTTTGGTTGGGTCGTAAAAAAAAAGTCGGGAGAGTGGGTCGTAAAGAGGAGTGCAGAGGAGGATGTGGGGGAGCTAGTGGGGGAATTCGTAAAAGAATTGTGGTTCGATTTGGCGTGCGGGCCCTTTATATAGGTAGTCGGGGAAAGGGCGTGGGAGACCGGGGACTCGAGAAAAAATTCGGTTTGGGGTTGGGTTGGCCCGATTGGATCTTTGATCTGGACCCTCGTGGGATAAGCGCCCATGTCCCCTTGCCCGCTAGGCACTCCTTCTAGCTCAGAACCCTCTTTTTTTGTGTGCTTTTTTTTGCGAAGGCTACTTAGTGGTGGCGCTGTACTGCGGACGGGCGTTCCTCGCCTCGCCTTGCTGTTCTCTTGTCCACTGCCTACGACAGTCTTGGTCTATACCAGCCGCAGCGCTCATCGCCACCTCAAATCTATACCGGAACCGCAGTCCATCCATTATCAACTTCACCTCGGGCTCTTGGAAAGGATCTTTCGGACGTCATACTCGCAGGGTCATTCAGCATATTTTAGCCTTTGACATGTTCTCAGCGCCGTGTCAACTTAGCACCAATTTCTATTCCTAAAGTTTTTCAAACAATTCGGCTCTGTGAAGTGAGGTACGCGTCGTAGCGCATGCAACGTAAAGGCGAGGTGACCGCCCCGGATAAGTCAGACTTTGCAGGGAAGAAGTCTATTTTTATCGTTTTACCTGGATTACTTTGTTAAAGTTCTGAATTTGTCGTAAGCGTACTCACATTTGCTCATATCCTTTCACGCTGCTCAAGTTATGGTCCAGGTAACACTCATCGAATTGTAAACACGGATCCTCAATTTTCAATTCCGGGCCCAGGGTTCAAATGGACGTTTGTGATGAAGTGTTTACCCGACGAATGTTCGCGAACAGGCACGGCCATTCTCATGATCCCGACACGGGCACCAACTTGGATGAGTCGCAGGTCATCTTATCGCGTTTGCGTTTTACATTGGTTAGGCATATCTCGTCGACGCCCTTTCCACAATCTGGCGCTCATGTCCAGGCACGAAGGTCCTACTATTCGTTTTGTGGTTCTGGTGTCCATCTCCCAGATAAACGTCCCGACCTTCCACTCGAACTCCCGCTATTTCTGACAGGGCATAAACGCGGAATGAAGTACTGTTTGCCATGCAATAAGGCCAGGTCACTATTAGCAGGATCCATCACCAATCTCTCAATGGAAAGGCCGCATCTCCCGACCACATTAACTCCCTCGTTAATATCACTCTTTTACGGATCGACTTCTCAAATAGAAGCGGTAATAGAGAAAGTCTGGACGACGCGGCTGTTACGTAGAACGTGCGTTTCCGACACTTCGCTTCTTCCTCACTGTTTTCATACACGCCTCTCACCAAGATATATGATGGCCACGCTCAACACGAGCTTTCCGTGGAACTCTGATCGAATCAAAGGAGCCTATCCCCCAAGGTCATTTACCTTATCTTCCACCACCCTTTAGGTTGACGTTCACATTCGTAGCGCACACCTGACTCGAATACATACTTCGTCCCTCCACCTCCCTTAGGATCATATGAAAAGACATGGTTCATGTACTGCGGAGACTCTACCACGTACGCTGCATAACATACGAGGCCTAATCTCCCAATCTCCCCTAGACACTCGTCGAACGTCAACTCATGTTTAGGCCGATCGAATTGAGAGCGAAATTAATAGAGGGCTGAGGTCCCGGCTGGGGGTGCGTGGGGCGAGGCTGAAGTGCGTTTCCTCCGTTCTGTCTTCCTTCAGGGCATAACATTTGTTCATGCCAAGGATACACTCTGCGCTACGTTCACCATCACACGGCGGCAATACAGTACGCACAGTCCATTCTTGGCCGCGCTTTTTGGCCGCAGTACGCCTTTCGCCGTGATTCCGGCCGTTAGGCATTCTCCGATCGGATTACGGGCGAGATCAATGGAGCTGAGACGCATAGGGAGATAGTGGGGAGGTGTACCCCCTACTCATAATCCAAGGGGATCTCGGTGGCAACTCTTCTCCCATTGGACTTATACTACGGGCACATCACGAACGCAATGGGGACCCAAAACAAAATATCCTGTCCGTATGGACCGGTGACCCCTGACTGAGTGTATCATCACAGGGGCGAAAATAGGCGCGCTACATTCTTAGTTGGTCACGAAGTTCCAGACCTCGGAGGGAACACGAGGGTACAACGTGCCTACCCTATCTGGCGCTTCAATGTTCGAAGTCTCGGGGGAAAGGTACCTCATGGTCGGTCGCTATTACGTCTGGGTCCATTGTGTAGCACGATCTTTGTGGGGTCGCATACATTGACGGCCGTGTTTCTCGTACTGGAAGCGAAGAAATCGCATTCATACACAAGTCCGTGGCCCGTCGTCCGTTCTGGGGGTTTTTGGGTTTGATATCAATAGAAGTTATGCGCGTTACGTTCGGCTTCATACTCCGATGCATGCTTCGTGATTCTCAGCGTTTCCGGGCAGGACGTTGACCAATACGCTCGTTCCTTTGATCCCAAACTTGTGGAAGGACCGGTCGATGGTGTTACCCACGTGCCTGTACCTGATACCGCGATCCACACTGAAGACACAGCAGGAAGTGAGCAAATTTCCACGGTCCAAATGCCGGCCAAAAGTGGGTGTAAATGGATAGATCTTCTGCCCTGGTTACATCAGTATTTGCTCGACCCAAACTCCAAACTATTCTCTCCTTGGCATAACGTAATTTGTGACAACAAAAAGGTTACCAGTTTGGTTGGTTAAACAACCTCATCAAAGGGTGACAAATGTTTGCCTGTTTGACAAGTGTGACTTTGGTTCAAATAATATCCTTTTATTTTGTCCAAAAATAGAGGAATTACTAAACTACTGTCAGCTTTTTGACCGAGTTAAAAAGAAAAGTTTTGGCTTATTTTTTGATTTACTAAGATCTAAGCAATTACCCGTTATAATTTCCAACGAATATCTTACTTCCTCAGACCGGTTACAAGGCATTCGATTAAAAACATTTTCTGTGGCCTATCCCAAGTTTAAAATTTATTACTATTATGGAGCACAAAAGTGAGCAAATTGTTAAACATTTAGGACACACAATGGGGAGTCAAAAAGTAACATATTTTCGATACATGATGAGATGATGAAGTTAAAGTGTCTTCGTACCATGTTATCCGACAATTGATTATTATTTTTCATGCACTCCTCCCCCATGGTAAACAACCAATGTGAACAAAATTCTGTGGGTAGGGTCACTGTTTCAGCCTAGTGCTTGGTTGTGTAGTGTCACATTTGTGAATAAAACTGGAGGACAAGTGTTTGCGTATCAGTCACTGACTAATGCAACGGTAATGAGAACTTAGCTTAACAGTGATTTTTAAGAATCACAGATCTTATTATGCAGCTAGTAAGCAATCAGACAGGTCGCTTCGAACCTGATATCAAAATCAAAAGGTCAGACATGATATCTTGTCGTTGAAAGAAAGAAGAGACGAGGTGGGCGTACATTGTACAAGTGATTGTGTGCCAGCAGCAGTAAATGAGATATTCCATTCTGATGTTCTGTCACATGTGCGACCTGACGGACAACCTTTGTGAGTCGTATGTTTCAGGGTAGCGAAGGGAGGAAGACCGACCCATGAGTACCGGAAGCTGAACTGAGCAACGCTGGCTGCTTCCCGCTTTAGGCGGGCAGAGTCAGAAATTTGTTAAATGACCTGGGACATGTGCGCGAAGTCTTGTGAGAATCTTTATCCCTTGTCACCGTAACAATGAAATTACACACTCTCCATGATAACTGAAGCAACGTGGTGTTCAAATTTCAAATTTGGCCTCATAAAAGAAGCCCGGTGAAGCCCTCCGGGGTCTGACAGGGTCCGATGAAAGAAATCGCAAGGCTAGAGGGTCCGAAAAATAAGCTTCGAGGTCCTGTCATTAGACTATTTGACTCGAAGTCGTACTGGGGCCGATCTCAGGTCTCGAATAGAATGAATAGTCACTATATAGATATAATTTTAACTACAATGTGGAGCAGGAACAAAAAAGAGCCCATCAAAATACTGTCCAGTGAACTGTTCCTCGTCACACTTTGGCAAGCTGATTCCTCCACATACTGCCTCCACCCTATCAATAAGGCCATTCAGTAAGGGGGATTCAACTGGAGGTATATCAGTGAGCGTCCGGCAATAAGGGCACATATGTGTAAATATCCCTCTAACATAATGCACTTTGTGTCTCTCTCCAAGGAACTCAAGTAAAACACCGAGTTCTTTATAGTTTGTCGGGGGTTCTTGAGGTGCATTTTCCATGAAAGTCAAGCTTTTCAGCTTCTCGCGTATATGATGCCGGAAGTTTGTGCGAAGGCAAGAGCTGCAGAATGAATGCCCACAATGGAGACTATATCACCCTTGTCAGCATTGTACCGGCTTCAAGATATGACTTACGCAAATGGTCTTCTCATTGACAAATAACATATGCTGCACTGAGTTGCGTCATCCAACACTTGTTTTAACTGTAGATATATACAATATAGAGTAACACATTATTGGACCAGTCAATTAGGACGTACCCTTGATAAACCAGCCATAGGCATAAGTGGGCGAAGGCCCTTAAAGGATAACATTTTTATCAAAAACAAGCAACAAAGTTTCGCATTTGATGTGACTCACTTGTTCAGGGGATTCAAAACATTCTCGCTGTATCTCTTCACCCTCTTCACCGTTCGGGGGTGCACCAGTTATTGCCGTGTCATCACAAGATCTTTCTCTATCCGCCATGTTGACTCCAATGAGAACAAACCCGTTGTTTGCAAAGCTTGCGCGTTGTTTATGACCGGAGCCTAATGCTGATAGCCAGCACGAGAGGTAGTTTGAGGGGGAGTCCGTAATTGGCAGTTTGGTGCATGAATGGAGTCGCAGTTATGTAACCGACGAAGAGCGCGCATATGTGACCACGAGATATGAAGGACAAAGAACCTGGAACGATTGTTGATCCCCATTCCCTAGATCTTGCCAGAGTCCATTCAAAACCCACCAATAAGTGAACAGAGACAAAGGGCGTTGTTGTACCAAGGTAACTTTCATCTATGACAAACACGCATCCTTCCATGATTGAGGAGGGCTCAAATTGAGTCAGTAAGGGTTCGTAGTTAATAAATGAAGAACATTGGACTGACGAAGCTGAGTGCTGGACCTGAGCATGAGGCCAAGAAACACAAACAAGCGGGGTCCAAAACCAGGCCGAGTCATGAGACGAAAACAAAGAATGAAGCCAATGTTTACCAGGCCGAGTTTGAAAGGTATGTGGCGAATAGAATGGTCAGTTGTGCATGTGACCTTTTTTTTGAGTTCCTGATCTTTCCTGATTCGGGTTCGCACAAACCCAAGACTTACTTGCATTAGCAATCTATTATTCGAGCCTCAGAGCCATGATGAACGGTACAGATTGAATAGGTATGTCCAACATATACTGAGTTATAGGATCTTGAGGCCCGAGGCCTTAAATTTGAGATGTCCCACAGCTCATATTGAACTACAACGAACTCAGGGTAAGCCATTTGAATTACTTGACTTTTATTTCACCCGAATATTTTCCGCATCTTTGTTACAGTAACAATGGCTGTCTACGCCCTTACTCTGTAGAACATAGCACTCTTTGTCACTCCAACCCTTGGGATTCAGCACATATAAATATTATGACTATGAGCAACGAACCTCTATCTCTTCATATTAGGATCTATGCCTCGTGCTAGCACTACTCGCGAACGCCCAACTATTACGCCCTTCCCGGCCCATTGCAGAAGGGCCAGTATCACACCTCCTACATCAGTGTCTCCTCGCCGTAACCCCTTACGATCGGTTAGGTGTAAAGCAGAACGTCAGAGGCGCTCTACACCTCAGGCCATAGCTCCCGTTGACGAAACCATAGTCGAACATTCCAACACATTTGCAGTCGCTCAAACTGCACCCACCACTGTCGATAATACCGTTGTCGCATCCTCTCGCATTGTGGTTCCCATCATTGATGATGTCATTCCTGGGCATTCCAGCACCACATTCGACGATCCGACCGTCGATGATTTTGTCATCAATGGCCCTGCTATCGAGAATCCCGGAACGACTATGGACCTTGTAGCCAGTTCCAACAATCCAATTGGTGATAATACCATGGTATTGGACAACCTGGGAGGTGTTGCGGGATCTGGAAATGTTCAAGTAAGGTCGCTATTTTTTTTTTCCAACTCTAACTCATAAATCTGGGAATCTAAAGGGCTCTAACAGTATATTAACATCTACCCTCGCTCCTCTCCCGGATTTGGAAAGAGATCTGGAGGATGTATGTAATAACCTCATATCACCCTTGACCGCAACTTACATGTATACTTCTATAGCTGAAAACACATATTCACCAAGTGACCAGATGCACACTGTGTAATTTATTCATGCGCAGGCCATTCGTGTAAGAGTATATAAATATATCTGTCACTGTGTGCTTCACTAAAAGCGTCCCGGACATCTTCATCTAGCCTGACTTGTGGGCACTCTTTTTGCGCACCATGCCTTCGCACCTACTTCCAGACTTCCCTTCGTGAAAAACTAGCCAATCTACATTACCTTCCCAGGCACTCTATTCTATACGATTACCAAAGAGCTCCAACCAGCCATCAGCAACACAACTACCTTGCGACAGTCCTTCTTCGGCATTCCACCCCGCCAGAATCAGTCTTCACCTACCACTGCCCCACACGTGGCTCAACTTGCTCTGCAGCTATCACCCTCCCGCCAGTGGAGTCATTGGCAATGAAGGACCTCATTGAAGCTGCCGATCACGTAATCTCGGAAAACCAAGCTGCAGGTGCTCAACGCCAATTCTGTGAGGAACAGGGGGTTGTTACGCTTGGCTATTTCAATGGTCTTTTCTATCTCCCATTTAGGAGGTATACTTAAACCCGAACGCCAAGTACTCGCCCTTTATTTTTACACAAATTTGTCACTCTCACGAATACCCGGTACTTATGCACATACATATGTAGTATATATAATACCTCGCACAAAGCAGCGTTTTGGTCACTATAAAAGATAGCTCACATTAATGGCCCGATAGCTTCCGATACCTTGGTTTCCTTTTTTCAACTTGTATATCTACACCATGCATCATACGTTATCTTCTGAAAGAAAATCTACAGTAAACCTGTCTCCCATCAGCCATATGTCAAAGGAAGACATCGCGCTCAAGCGCAGGATGGTCGACGAGCATGTTTTCAATCCCATATGATAAGCGATCTAACAACTCAGATGCGAAGGGTGTGGTGCGTTCAAGGGCCATTGAGCACACAGGACAAACGAAATCTCCCATCTCTTTCCAGAGTTTACTAATACATCGAATGTAACACGCGTGCAGACACACTGGGAATCTAGAAACAGTATATATATGAATGAAATTTCACAAAGCTGGAATAGCGTACATTCGAAGACGTCGAGGAGATCTACCACAATGCCGACACCACCTGTGTTTGTTCAGTATTTGGACAATCTAACCCGATGATCCTCTAAATTAGCAGCGGGGCCATATGAAGCACATATTCAGCCACATACCTCATCAAGAGATATCTGTTTCCTCTTCCTCTCTTCGATGATCTCCTTCGCTTTATTCCTTTCAATTACTAAGAGGTTTTCCAACTGAACGATTTTCTAGAAGGTTACACATCAGGTGAATTTACTTTTTGGACAGTTGTAGTTGGCGCGTACCGCCTCTTTGTTGGCAAGGCTTTTTCGTAAAGCTGTGACCCTTGCGCTTCCGTTGTTGTCCTGAATCACCATGGTCAATGAGTGGAAATTGTATATAGTCGTCCGAAAAATAGGGAAACATCAGAGTCTTTTCCGAACTCGTTGTTTGGTGAATACATCGAATTAAAGAGGTGATTCAAAGTCACTGGGTCACCCGGGCTCTCACTTCTTATAGATCTGCGTAAATACCTACCACTACCAAGTACATCGTCAATTTATCCTATTTCAGTTGTGAATAGGCTATGATGCGGCTGGAAGATGACCCTTATTATATCAATCAGCCCTCGCAGGGTCAGACAAATTGCATTCCTTTGAAAATCGGTCTCGGCGCGATGAATACTGAGTGCTAAACATAAGGTACTCACTGATCCGATGCGGAGTCAGAGTTTTGTCTTCAAAGAACCCTTGCTGCACCGGGCATGATATTGGTAATCTGGATGAGCCTGCCGATGCTGTCTTCTCTCTTCAATTGCCTGCTGTATGAACGGCGCCTTTTCTTCAGGGGTAAGAGATTTCCATCGAGCGCCGGCTGCGCGGCTCAGGGCAGCCTGAGAGGTAAATCGGGAGCCACCCGTTTTGTTTTCAAGGTAGGTGGTTGCCCTGAAGATGAAGAATGCGTTCCGTGGCCTCTTTATTCTGTGTTTCCGATCATTTCGGGAATGACCCATGACGACGTTCGGCGATGATTCAGAAGCGCGACTGGAGCCTACGAGGATTTAGCGAGCCGCTACCATTAAGAAACCGAGGGGAGCTAACCTGTAGTGGCGGCGCGCGCGATGGTTTTTTTCATGATTAGAGAGGTTAGGTAGTATAAGTGAAATACTAAGAAAAGTAGTTCAGTGGTGTTCAAGAGAATGGCGAGCATGGTGCACATTTAAGTAGTCCCTCTCTTTCTTCCCAGCGCTGCCCAACACAGTCGGCCCGATTGTTTGAGTCCTAGAAAGAATCCTTTGGCAAGGGCCTTGCACGGTAGCTATTGGTCATGACGGCGGCGTAACAATATGAATATCGCTTATTAGCACAAAGCAAGACTCAGACACGACACACCTATCCCTTCACTCTTCACATCCTTCACTCTTCACATTTTCCCCGTGGGGAAAGATGTGATACGTTCAACGTTTGAAAGGAGTAGTCATTTTGACTGAGACGGGCCTGCAACCTTCAAATTGCAGGCTCTCTGATGCTTTGAATGAAGGCAATTTTCTGCCGTGGATTGCACAATATATACACTGGACCATCCCCCCCCTGCCCCACCTAGTATTGCCCACAATGCTTCCCAGCGCCAGCACTTCCAAGTCCCAACGGGCTCGTCGTTCCGGAAGCCGCCCCAACCAGGAACTGACCAGCAGCCACCATAATGGCTCCAAGCAGCTCAAGAAAGCTTTGGGAAAGCTTAACTGTGTTCGCTAACTCTCTTGTTTCGTGTACCATTCATCACTAACACTCACCTAGACGAACTCTCTTTTAGGAAAAAAATCTCGAAAATTCAAACAGACAACATCAACCTGTTATCAACAATTCTCCCCATAACACAACAACTTGAGAGTGTGCGTTGAGAATGCGTATTGCCTCCTTTAACTAATTGCCGCACATAGATTCGAAAGGTTTCCAAAACATTACTGTCCTGCCCGTCATGCACAAAAACCATGTACCAACCATTCACGTCAGCCAGCACTCATCTCGAAAGCATTTCTTGATTTACTGACCTTTTCAACAGTTTAGAGTGTGGTCAATCTTTCTGTGGCCAATGTTTAAGAGACCACTTTTGGTCTATTCTTCGTCACAGACTTAATACGATGAAGTACTTGCCCAGGTATACTTAAACCCAAACGCCAAGTACTCGCCCGTTATACTTACACAATTCTGTCACTCTCCTGAATACCTCAAACCCATGTATGTATGTAGTATTATATAATACCTCGTACAAACCTGTGCACACCACCATGAAAAAAAAAATCAAATCCTGTGAATTCCCATACTAGAAACCACCAGCCCTGTATCTGAGTCGAACGGAAGCCCGACGCAGGTGACCGAGAGGGTGTCATCTTTTGATGAGCGGGTCAATGCGACTCCAGTGAGACTAACACATCAGCTGGCGCAATTGAGTGATGGGCACACCTCCACGTGTTTTCTTTGTTGAACCCATTCTCGAATTCCTAGTCTTGACTGCGCCCACGCAAACCCCTGAAGCCTGATCCATTTTCGACCATGGCCTTCTCAACTAATCATAGTTATCACGCAAGCAGCCCCACGCGAGCCCAGGTCAGAACCGCCAAGATTGCAATCCACTGGGGCCATCTTCCAACCAGACTTAACATCCCTGGAGCCACAGAACTGGAGGTTCTGGATGCATCGGTGGCAGTGGCCAGGAATGTAGTGAGGTATGTTCGCTGTTGCAAAATCATCCTAGAACGAATCGTTCACTTAAATCATGATATCTAACAGCCACCCCAATTGCCTAACAAATTGGACGCACGGCGTTGGAACAGTGAATATAGCCTCACTAGTAGGAAACAATTTGTGCTCATCCTCCAAGGGTGGCATAGTCAAATTCAAAAGCCTCAGTGACAACCAAGTTGAACAACCTGTGGCGACGATGGATCATGCTACATCTTCGCCAGAGGAGGAAAACAACTCTTCCCGAGTTGAAGATGTTAATATAGTGAGTATCTATATACGTGCGCAAGGCTACAGCAGTACCCACACACATGCATGATCCACCAGCCGCACAACGCAAGCGATCCAGGCACAAACGAACGAAAGTCATCCACATCTCCTATCCCACATATTGCCACTGTACATGTATTTCTCTATCTTTGAATCGTCGTATACTATACTTATGCCTTGAACGGTTCAGTTGGAAGAAGAGGTGGTGGCACCCAATCACTATGCCACATCTTCTGTGAACCTCCACTCTGAAGAGGAACCTGCCCCGATGGTCAACAAGGCAAAATTTCACCCAATCCTGCCATCCCTCTGTCTGACTGTCTATTAGATTTGGAAACGAGAATCGAAGAAATATTGGAATGCGGAAGGTGAAACCACCTGGTTTGGCTCAGCTTCTGGCCATGAGCGACGAACCCTTCCAATTGCGGCGTCGTTACCGGGGCTCTGTGCGGGCGATATCTTTATTCACACTGTCATGGTCAACGAGGAGAAACCTTACCATCAACTTTGGCTACGTGGTGACGTATCCTGGCAACCTGTTATTGAAGGGCATCAGATTTCCGATATTAGTGGGAAAACGAGGATCCTCGTCGTCAACTCAGACCATGAGCCTTCATGGGTCCTCAGGAGCACCGCACAGAGGAACTACAACCCAAAGAAAAAAACACGTACAAGCAAAAGGTAGCTTACCTGCTTTATGCGCTACCTGAACCGTCTTGCAAATATTAAATCATGACCTATCATTCGACGGAGGTCGTTATTAGTCCGGTGAGGAACAGAATAGTTGGAGCAGTGGAATGATATGAATATCAACATTCAATACACTTCGTGCACGTAAGAGTGTCGCATTGACGAGAAGCCCAAAGGGCAGGGCAAAGGTATTGGGGTTGATGAGAGCCATCCATGGGGTTAAACTTGCTATCCGTTTTGGTTGGCATACTGTTATATCCTGCGAAATATCTGGCGAAGGACAACCACAAAAAAAAAACGCGCCCCGGCATAAGTGTGATCACCCCTGCATACTCCTGTGTTTTCCACAAATCATAGACGAGACGGAGACTTCCAACTTTTATAAGTGTGTCCGGCACCCCGAAAACCTTGGGAGACGTTGACAAAGAACCGAGTTTAAACCATGGCGGCAAGGGTAGAGGGTCCGTCGGACCCGCTCTTAACAGCTGCAGCGCCAGAATCTAAGTAAAAAATTAATTCGATGTCATGGACCTAACTACAACACAGCACCGGGAGTTTTATTCAGATCCTGTCTCTACCTATGAGGTTCGGAGGCGCGGGGGGTTATAATTATTGTTTGATTTCATAGATATATCACACAAAAATGGAACTTTGACCCATACCTTCCAACCTGCTCTGCACCTGTACGGCTGTCAAACCTCAACCCTTGCTTTGCATGAGTCACCTTTGGTGGTTTCTGCATCACATTCATCTCATCGGACATTTCTACCCCATCGTTGTCATCTCGAATTCACTTGAACAGGAAGAGAGGTCTTTTTAATCCGCCTGAAATTATGCTTTCTGTAAGTGTTTCAATGTACTCATTAATCGAGTTCACCCACCCGACTGAGGGATACAATCATAATACATTCCCGGTTGACACCATGTGGGGTGTACACATAGGCCCCGGATTGTGAGATAACATCAGTGGCATTGATAACACGTAAGGCATCCTTTAATTTGTTGTAATAAACCTTGACTCCCAGCTGCGCAAAGATGGAACACGAGCTAAATGCGTCATGCGTTAGAGACAAGTCACAATACTCGTGTATAATGAGGTATGGCTCGGTGATGAGAATAGTTGTGCCCCCGGTGGTTTTTTTGGAACGGGAATGAAGGAACGAATATCTTCTGGACCCTTCCATTCAGTATGGCGCACGATTTGATGGGAGATCGAAATCGGACATAGCCGTTGTTTGTGTTGGGGATAGCACCAGGGATTTGAATTTGTTCAATAAATTGAACATGATTGTGGAGGACCCGGGAATGAACATCGGCACTGTCCCATGAAGCGTAGGCAGTTTCTGAGCCTCTATTGGTGTTCATGTAATGCAAGAAGGTAAGGTATTCCTTCTGTTCTAGTTGACCTTTATGGCCCATAGCCACTCCTTCGCCCATAAACCAAAACTCTGTCACTAGCACGTGAAATTTGTTCAATGCTGTAGTACAAGGGGATCCAATACCTTGTAATGACGATGGATACAAAACCGTAAAAGGGTGGATAGGGAGGTTGAATGAGGTATGTAAATGAGCAGGTTCAATGCTTGTCCGGGGCCACTCAAGCGTTCCACTGGGTTCCATCATCGGCCCTTGGCGACGGCGCTCACAGTGGTAACCAATTGCATTCTAACTTTCACGTTGGACGCTGATACTCTGATCATGACAAGGAGTAAGACAAAGGGCTAGGATCCGGAAGAAAGCGTTTAGTACCCCCTGATCACCTCTAGATCTAGATTCCCCTTCAGTCTATACCATTTTGTCCGAACCTTGACGCAGATTCCCGAGTAGGGAACGGGTGAAGACAGACCGCCCCATAATACAAAGCTTGTGGCAAAGGCCGCACGATTCACGTGTACTCTTTGAAAATGGCTCAGAGGTGGCATTGCTATTGTTGCGACTTCTGCAACCTTTATATCTGCGCCATAACTTTCAATCCAAATCACCGACTCTCCTTTCCATGCCGCGTACCCCACCCACTCGTAGTCGTCCATCGATCTCTGTAGACTCACATGCTGGTTTCCCTTCTCTACGACGTAGCGAAAGAATCCGCTGCCGTTACCGCAGGAATAATGCAAGCTTTGACGTTAGTATGATCCTCAGAGAACCACCCGGGCATTCCATCGCGTCCAACAAGCCTCCCACACCTCATCTATATTTGACGAACATCACCGCCGCTGGTTCCACCACAGTGAGGAAAAGATCCCACATTGCCTTGTCTACATTCTACTGACAATTCACCACACAAGGTTATTGAGCAAATATCTGTGATCACTGGGGACACTCGTACATCAGTAGGTCACTTGGCTAAGGTGAGTTCATTTCTTCAGTTTGTCATACGTTCATGATCTGTAGTTTGATAGTTAAGGCGAGTGCTGGAAGAGGTTACAACATGTACTATCTGTTACATGTCGATGCGCAAACCTTTTGTGTGAGTCTGTTACCTGTCGTGTTGGTTGGTGTCATTGAGGATATGGTGCAGCCTTTCATGTGGTCATACTTTCTGTGGACCTTGTCTTCGTGAATACTTCCGCTATCATGTTTCGAAGGAACTCGGGCACCTGTCGCACATTTATCTCGCCCCCCAAGAACCCCCGACAAACTACAGTGAACTTCGCGAAATCATAACGTTTCTTCGAGAACGACGTATGATGATTTATGCTAGATTGATCTTCATTTACCGATGTCCTTGTTGCCGAACATCTATTAACCTCCCGCCAGTTCAGCATCCTTCATTAAATGCCCTTATTGCGGCGATGAAGCTGATTTATATAGACGCGAGTTTGCCCGCGGCAATGTGCGACGAGAGTAGCATTACGCCTAGCTATTTCACTGGCCTTTTTGTGGCAACGCTACCCAACTTGCCACCCTAATATAACACCACCTTACTTATAAGCACATAGAACTGTACATGTATCTAAATGGCGAGATAGAATCATTCTTCTAATCCCATTTCTAAAGCAACTTTGGCACTTCTTCCCTAGTGGACGAAATTAAGCCGCTTTTCCTCTCGATGGCCATTCCCTCTCCCCTATAGTAGGGACCTCGCTAGACAAACCCGTGTTCATCGTGTCCCAACAACTCAGGCCACTCCTGAGTTCGACTTGACAGTATCCGGACTTCTTAACCAGCCTTCCAACCCCACGTGTAGTGTATCAGTATTGTATTACTTTGTATTACCAGTTCTCAGAAGCTGCGAGATTACAGTCAACCCGCCTTCATTTGCTTTACTCGAGTCTGGTGGAATCCTCCACGACACAAATTTGCTCATCAATGGTTCAGATGAAGTACTTTGACTTGCCAAAAACTTATTGCGCTACTAGCTACACGTGCTAAGGAAAATACAACAACAGGAATATATATATACATCGTCGATTCTACCATAATCATCGGAGGGACTCATATAGGTATTCACATTTGACATTAATGTTCTAAGAGTCATTAAATTCCGGTTCCGCCTCTATGAGTGTGCGGCCACCTATTGCTAGTATCCCTTGCTTGCTTTCTTTATGAAGTCGGTGAGTACGTCGCTCGCAGGATTTACGTTTCTAGTAATACTACTCAGCTTCGAGAAGAAAGGAGAGGGAAACAAAGAAAAGCCTCACCGCACACCGACGCTGGGCATGAGTCTCCGACTTTTTCGCCCAAGGTGTAATTTCATTTATTTCGTTAGATTCTGCCTTTGCGAAATAAGACTTTTTCTTGTGCGAATAGGATCCAAGCGCATTACCCTATGTAGTCCGTTGGGAAGGAAGTATGTCACAACAGGATCCTGGCTCTTTACCTGGTTGATGTTCTTGTTGACGTTCTTGTATAATACAACCCAAAACTGTGTTCGCCTTGATTTACGGAACCTGCAGATGAACTAATATTGCTAGAGTTTAAAAACTGTTCGATTCTTACACACAATATCAACGTACGTTTCTTTTCATGGCTGTGAGATTTAACTTAACAGTGTGGTTCTGCGATTAACGCCGTTCCTTCACTACTTATAGTCAGAGGGACATCGTCCCAGCCCAATGAAAAAGCGCCATGGAGTCTTTGATTTCGATTGTTCAACTCAGTCCTTTATGAGGCCTTGTTGTTTCGATCATGGGACCCACTCCCGCTCAGGTCTGTTTGCTTTCTAAGAGGTGACAATGAGTGTTTCGTCCAATCCGTTATACGGATGTAACTGAAGTGAGAATAAGCGATTACAAACATTGGAGATAGCCGGCAACCAATTTCAAAATGAGGATCATACTACGATTGGAACAGGCTAGTATACCTTTGGGCAAACGTACATGTCACGATGCCCTGAATGGCACGTGGAAAGATTTCGGCAACTGCAAAGCCTGTCTGTCCGGTGACCTGAG
Organism: Collybia mongolica; assembly: GCA_013420905.1. Taxonomy (NCBI): domain Eukaryota; kingdom Fungi; phylum Basidiomycota; class Agaricomycetes; order Agaricales; family Clitocybaceae; genus Collybia; species Collybia mongolica. The sequence continues at coordinate 4,835,380 of JAAXNY010000004.1, forward strand.
CGGACTCTTTTGGGCTCCTTGCATCATCGTCACTGGTGAAGCTTAGGTGGTAAATGTTCTTTGCCAAAGGCCAGAAGTTGGTTCAAGCTTGGTCCTGGTGTGCTGTCATATTATCTAACCTCCTTTGTAAGTTACTCCGGATCCTTTTAGGTTTGACCATAATTGCGCGCAGAAGTGAGCAGGTTCGACAAACCTGTTAAAGCAACTCTTTGCCTTTGTCCTATCGTCTTGATGTACAGGGCCCGTCGTTGCCACATAAGTAAGACTCGTTGATTTGAGTGGGACGCCCAACGGATTTGATGGTCTTTTTCGATCAATGCTCGTATTTGGGTGGGACTAGGCCCATCTGAGAAACTCACTTGCTTCAGCGCTAAGGTTAGATCTACGCGTCCAGAGCAGCTATAAGAATGGAGAACAGTGGAGTCTATAATATTTTACATGTATGTGCATGATATTTAGGGACGGTTCTAGCTATATCTCGTTTGTGAACGAGAAGTAACAAAAAGACCATCAAAGAAGAATTGGGAGCCCTCTTCAGAATGATTGTTCCCCTCTGTCAATGTACCTGCAAGATTCGCCAACAAAGGGAATTCAACTGGAGGAGTGGTTACACATGTTCGGCAGGTGGGGCAAGGATAACTGAATATGGACATGGCACACAACAGGAAGCGTTGCTCTCGTAGGGAAGAAAGAATCTGCTCCAGCCCCTCGGCGTTCAACGGAGCTTCCTGAGGCAAGGAGAGGGGAGATAACAATTCCAGGCATCTCTGCAGACGATACCTAAAAGTTGTGCGAAGACAGGCACCACAGAAAGTGTGGCCGCATTCGAGGCTACATCCAATGTTCAGTATTGTGGGGGTATATGTATGGTATGCATGCTTACATGAATGGCCTACGCATTGTCGTGTAACAGATCACACAGGTAGTAATGTCGGCAAAAGTTTGTTTGAGCTGTGTGGTAATAGATGTTATTATAATGATTCTATGATTATTAGATGAATACATACCGTGGCTATAGCGATATCGCCTCCTGCAGTAGGTTTTATATCGACAACCTGTCCGTGGTGTCAGCGGGACCCATGTAGAGCGCTAGTCTCCTACTAACCACAGTAGTGTTGTTCCCTGCGTCAACACTCTCTCCAGCCCCAGCCGGTGAAGAGACCTCATATGATATTGGTATGTCTTCTTCTGTCGAATAGGCATTGTCATCTGTATCGGTTTGCATCCTTTGGCTACGACGTAGGGGTTGCGTAGTGGATAAGCGAGAGGAATTTGTCGATGTATTTACTAATCGCAAGGACGAGCGGTTGCAGGAGACACACGGCACTGGAGAAGAGAGAGTTGGACAGTGGGCGAATTGGATGGGATCGGTTATAGGGTTCCATCGCCAAAGGGTTCATACAAAGGATTTATGTTCATGTCAGTACAAAGCAAATCGGAGAGCGGACGTTACGATCATTAGTGAGGCCTAGTGAGGTGCGATGTGACTAGTGACTCGCACAAGGCCGCCCTGGGGAATGTGAATACTCAAAGGGTCAGGGTTGACTCAGAGATTCCGAACCATGAAGATGTCCCTTTATGGATTACGCTTACGGACAATTGTGCCCATATTCAAACACGTGTTTGTACAATTACATATAGTATAGTATGGCTTAATCAAGTTCATACCGTTCTCCTTTTTTCTTCTTTGTTGTTTCGGGAACCAAAGAGCCAGGATCCCACATTTTCACCCAACTTGTACATGTGCTGGTAATATATTGTGTCCTTCAGTACGTGGATTGTGTGGCATTCTAGATCTTGGACAACATTCAGGCCTTTTTACACCATGTCAAAATTAGGCGTCCCTGACACCTACTGCACGAGCGACCACGCCTCTGCAGACCTGAATCCTTTGTTTGACCTCCTTCTTTCACTTGGGCCTGCCAAGATGGTTTAACAGCGGTGGCAAATCCTGCGGGTGTAGCTCTCATAGTTCAGGTGGTGTTGGTTTGCTCACGGCTACTAACGATCGATGTCTTATAAGCACCCATTGGTTCTTTCATGATCATTTTCTGAAATATCGTTTAGGCTGACTTCAGTGGTATTCGACACACTGCACGCCCGTGCCCATCAAATGGACGACTTCGCTTGCCCCTCTGCTTTGGAAACTAATCTTGGGGATCTACTGCCTTTTGTTACCACGCCATAACCGTAAACCCTAGATCCGTGCTGCCCTTGACGCTGGTATACGGCACGACTCGGATACAACACCAAAGGCGTGATTCCCGAGTACAGTGATCTTCAAAGTCTTGCTTTTGCATCTGGAGACTGGCGCCCCTGGTAGAGAAATCGAATGATTTTCGGATAGCGGGACTACTAGGCTTCGCAGGGCCACTAATCAAGGTCCGCACCAGAGATGGTCTGCTGCGCGTGGCCAGCTCCTTTGTATTGCTTTGTTCGTTCTCTGGAGCGTTGACGAAAAGGTCACGAATACACCATGCATTGCACTCTTTGTCCAGAATACGTTGCCATTTCTAGTTTGAACTATATAATACTCCGGGCGGTTGGGAACAACTTGGAAATTACATCTTAATTGACCCCATCTTCCTACTTTCAACATGTCGCATTCTGAGGCCAATGGCCTGTCCCTTGATTTGAATAATGATAGCGACAGAAGGAACAACTTTGTGTGTAACAGATCCTTGTTCCCTGAATAAATGCTGATAAACGATGATATTAGCTGAAAGCACTCCCGAAAAGCAGAATTCCTGGCCTTGTCCGTGGCCTTCTTCTTCACGCCTCCAGGTCGAACCTCGACTACGGAGGTCGTACAAAAAGTCTTGACTCATTGCAGACGATCATCGGATAGTATGGCGGTTGCCTTTGTTGAATCGGCATGTATCCACCTAACTGCATTTTTTTCCAGTCACGCCGCCGAACTAGTCCGACATAATCTCGTCGAGCCGATCCTGCGAGGAGCATCAAAGATTATCGTAGCTGGATGTCATGGATCCTTGGAACTAGCCCCTTTACTTGTAGGCTTTCGTTCAGTGTACAAGTCAATCTTCTCTTACGAGTCAAAAACGGTTTTCTTACTTAGCACAGTGCTGGTGCGATGGTTTTGACCTTAGGAAGCAAGGTCGACGAAATACATCTACTCCCCCTCCTGGTCGCAATCATTGAAGAATATATCAAGTCGGCCGAGGACTGCCAACGCCACTGTGCGATGGTTCTTATCGGCAACTGTATCAGCTTCTATGGAAACAACATTGGCTCCTGGGCGGATGGGTTCTGGGTCCATCTGACATCGGGAATTCAAGATATGTCGGCCGAAATTCGTCAAACGGCCTGTTTCTCTCTCGGTTTCTGGACGGCCCATCCAGAGCTTGTGATGAAGGTAGCGCCGCACTTTGCAGATTTAGCTCCAGTCAGTGTTCCTGCATCATATTTTAAGAACGCTTATATATATACACTTCTAGACTATCCTGAACTTATGCCAGGATCCGTACACCGCTGTCGCCGCATGCACTGTACTGATTCCCCTCATGGAACGTCGCCTGATCCGAGGGCATGATCATGATGCCATTGCGCTTTCTTCTCGTTTGCTAGAAACGCTGCCACGCAGTCTCAAGTTTCTCTCCGTCAACATCATGGGTTGTGCTGCCACCTCATTAGGCGCTCAATTCCTTCCATATTTCCATTCTTGTATGCGACGCCTCTGGGATTTTTCTCTACGTTACGAACAGGCAGACATGGGCCTTCGCCTCATGGTGATAAGTACCATCTCCTCCTTCTCAAAGGTCGTTGGAAAGGAGGCTTTCCACCCATATCTGGGCGACGCCATTCATAATGTCCTTCAGGGACTTTTTATGGATCCACCACAACTAACGGAGCCCAGTTTGTTCTTCGTCGGGTCAATGGCACGGCTGTACGATATTGATCTCTTTGAACATCTCCCCAAGATTACCAATGCAATTCACAAACTGGCGTCAATGGCCCTCATGGGTGAGCTCAACAATGTTACCGCCTTTGATTATTTTTACCAACTCCCGCGTAGATCATGAGGAGGAAGCTTTAGCCGGCACAGCCCTCCAGATAGTCCAACGAATCCAAGGCGACATATTCGCGTTTGCGGAACACTACTTAGACGTACTTCAAACGTTATCGCACCGCCCATGCCCAAGTGTTCGCAAAATTGCGATCCAGGCATTATTCCAATTAACCCTTATGCTCCAGCATATAAGGGATATCAGAATCTTGGAGGAAAAGGTGGTGATAACTCAAAACAGTTAACAAGTATTACCTTCTCACATACTTTAAGCGGTTTTGTTTGGAAATTAGGGCGAAGCACATCCTCCTCGATGCCGATACAAGCGGTATCGGTTTCTCGGTCTTTTTTGACCAACAGCCTGTAACATCAGACAGTAAGTTCGCCTGACGTTTAGCCATCCATTACTAAGTACACCCGTATCCACTTGTTCAGAGTCGTTGAATTTGGACATCATATTGACGGATATAGATATGGATCATGGGACAGAGAGACATGGCCACTTTCCTGCCAGCACCTTGCTATTTTCAACTACGGCATCGTCTTCTAAGCCCGTGCTGGATCTGTCTCAATTTATGCCTATTCTTTTGGAGAGATGTGTAAGTGACGAAATTGAGTATATCGCATATCTTTCAATACATCTTGTCTCAGGGTCCCCAATACTGTTCCCAAGTGCAACAGCACGCATTCGTGACAATCGCGGATGTTCTTGAGACAGCTGATGAAGCGTCTTGGACTTCGATCGAACCATTGGTATTTCGGTTAATAATACTATTGTACCGGGGCCTACGCCATGGTAGATCAGACGTACGCCCTGCGGCCATCATCGCCATAAGTCGACTGATTGAACGTACTCGATTGGACCTATCAATGTTGTATCCCTCCCTACTTCGACCTCTGTGCTATGCCTTGTTAGGGTCTGGCTTGCCAGATTCTACCGTCCAGGTCGCAGCAAGAACCATTTCATTGCTCATTTCAAGAAATCCATCCGCAGTTCAGGGAGGTCTTGCTATCGATGCACTTGTTACATCTTTAACCTCCACGCCTGACATCCGAGATGTCATTGTGGTCTTCAAGGGGCTACAAGTTATTCTCGACGCCAACAATAATTGGAAGGTGTTTGCATTAGCTCCTTGGTTGGTACAAGAATTACTCCGGTCATACGCCTGCATAATCGGAGCCCACGCCTCACAGGCTGTCGTCAATACCTCTACAGTTACACAGACTCTACTCTGTGTCTTATTTGGTGCCGATATCGATGAACTTCGGTGCCGTAATTTCCATGTAGAAATATCTCAGAACGAATTGGTAGGTTATTTATACCTTCTGTGCTTTCCCACTCCTTAACCACTTTTCTCAGAAGATTGCAATCAACGGTCATATTTCCCACAGGATCCAATTGGTATGTTTTAAATTTTCGGACCCTTTTAAATTACCTGACCGTTCCGGCACAAAAATCAAGGGTTTACCTTGGGACGGACCCTTCACGATTTCTAAGACAAGCCCGATTGTCCCAAAATGGGATTATGCTAATAATTATAGTCCTTTCATCACCAGATCCAGACACCCTCACAGATCCTGCGCCTACAAATTACCCCCGGAAGTCATGGCTCAAATCATGGCTTTATGTCTACCCCAAGGGCGCGATTGGGACCTGGCCGGAGCTGAGGACATTCCATATGTCCTTGGTCAGATCAACGGCCAATGGAGGCAGGTTGCCCTGTATACCCCAAAGATTTGGGATAGTCTCGACATCGATCTCAATCCAGGATTGCACGAAGTACGCTCACGTCGTGTTGTGTCTGCTGTGGAGATTTGGCTAGAAAGATCCGGTGGCCTTCCGATCACAATCTTCATCAAATGTTTGGCCGCCGGATCATCCTCTACTTTCCACTCAAATCTTGAGCGGCTGATGCGCAGCCTTGTACCATTTTCGCGCTTTTGGAAAGATGTTCAACTGCACATCCCATTCCTAGCCCTGCAGGAATTATATACAGCCCACAGAAGTCACCAGGATATGCCGCGATTACGCACGCTGTCTTTGATTAGCTCAACCTTCGGCTTCGGGGCGGGACAATCCCCTCTATTCCTCCGGTCTGCACCGCTACTCCAGGCCCTTACGCTCCGCCATGTCGGGCTTCAATTGGATATTCTTGAAATACCATGGGATCAACTGACATCATTGAGCCTAAAAGTCACTGGTTGGACGGCCAGGCAGTGTGTGCATGCCCTCAGGGAGTGTCGCCGGCTAAGATTTCTTCATCTCAATGCTGTTTGGATGCCCCACGAGCGTTACCAAGGGGAAATAATCTGCCTACCTTCTCTCGAGGTGCTTCACGTGAACAATGGACTCAGTCACTTGATACCGTCTTTGGATTTACCTCGCCTTCACGAAATGAAAACGGAACATCCAGGCTTTTCGGTGACCCTCAAATGGATAAATAGTGGATTTACAGTATTTCTCGCCGCGCTATCAGCCTTCAAAAAACGAGGCGTAATCCCTCCCACAACAATAGATCAGCTACGTGGAGATAGACAAGACAGGAGGTTTGCGTTTACCATCCTCGACCCCACAGTTCTGGACTCCACACCCCTTTCACGAGCATTACCGACACTCGGAACCCTCGCGCAATACATGGGAATAGTTGAAATAGACTGTTCTTTGTGTATGGACCAAACAATACTCGACATCATCGCATATGTTAGGCAGGAGCTCTCTTCCGCCCCTGTCTACAACGTTCGTATCCTCGTGCACCGGGCCGGAGGCGAGGCTGTTGCTGCAAATTTGACGCCTTACAGTGAAGATCACGAATATTTGAGTCTGGAAATGAAGAAATTAGGCCTCGAAATTTATATCTCGAGGTCTATGGTGCACTCGGGATGACGAGGTAAAAGGCCCAAGGGAGTCTCCCCTGCCTGTATATTGAGTTTATAGTGTACCGATTTCGTTACAATATTAATAGGGAGTTGAATATTGTAATTATAGAAATAGTCCTGGATATATATATTGCTTTTGCATACCTTACATGAAAGAAGTCTGGGAGGACTCCGTGCGGATTCCGTTCGATCATCAATGAAATACAGCCGCTCTTGCGGCCCATAGGCTTATCGGGGGTTGATACTGGCACATATGCTAGGATTATATAATGTACGCACCGTGCGGCGTGCGGTGGGGGCTGTCACCGTTACAAACAGTCTTCGGACCGCCAACTTCTCTGGACATGCGACCATGGGGCAACGGCACGCTGATCATGACGGGTTCTGAAAACTTGGATCAAAGGTTTGGTTCCATATGAAATCGCGATGCTCCGGCTCCCAAATTAATCATTTTGAGAATCGACACTTCGTCAAGCCCTTTAACCGCAACTATTATTCGAACACCAAACTTGACGATATATAACTAGATTTTTACACCACGAAACGTCTTTGACCTACACCAACCAACGGAGTATTGCCGAACACACCAGCATCTGACTGCCGAACGGCAGCCCAGATAGGATGATCATGGTCCTTGGTAGTGACATGGTGATACAGCGATATATAAGCAATAGGGATGAGCGACATCACCACAAAGATACGCATCCAGTAGAGGTATATGCCGCCTTCTTTGGATGTAATCCATGCCCACGCAACTCGCAGCATCCGATTCGTCCACAAGGCAACGTTTTCAAATTGGAAATTCACGATATTTGGGTGAGGTGATGATTTCTTTCGTTCTGTGCTCGTGGTACTCTTCTGGTGATGTTTCCTTGGGTGCGCTTCAGTGGGGTTCGGTGGGGTTCTCGATTGATTATGGGAGCAGCTTGCTGAGACATGAGCTAACCATGGCAAGTTTTGATTTTGTACAGTTTGCGTATTATCGAGCATCGGCGTGTTCCAGGCGGATTCGCGGGCAGAGGAGTGGATGGTAATTGATCCGTCCATCTGAAACTTGGGAGAGCTACTACCACTCCTGAGAGGAATGGTGACATTTCGAGGATGAGACTCGCCACTGCGAATGACTGAGGCGGAATTGAAGGCTTCGTCAGAGAGCTCGAGAGAGGTAATGTGATCATTTTCGCTGGTGTTATCCATAAAAGTGACGTCGCCTTCTTCTGATGGTTTTCGGACCCTCTGAAAATATGGCATCAGCTTTTCAAAAATCTGGTTGGCTATAGCATTGATGTCATCGTCGCCAATTGCTCGCGTACACGAGTGCGTGCTGTTGGTAGGCTGCTGGTGATCGTTGCCCGCATTCTCTCGGATAGCATTAATCACTTCAGAGGCTATCCACTTCATCGCTTCCCTTCCCATATTTGGCGAATCCTGAGACATAAAATCAAGCCTACAAAAACGCAGGATGTGCTGTACCAGCGTACCGGTGTGTCCGAACCTTCTCTCATCATAGCAACAGTGTCCTGCAGGTCCCTCATCATCAATAACAGCTCCTTCAAAATTGGCGGCATTGCCATCAAGCCTTGGATATCACTAGCCATGGATGCGAGTTGCGCAAAGACGTCGGTCGTTTGATGATCTACGGATTTCAGTATCTCGGCTTTGAAATCCCTGACAAAGGCTGGACAAAATAAAGACTTTCACGTGAGCGTGTGGATGATCATTGATCTTACCATTTGGCAATGCCTGCCCAAAGTCAGGAATCAACTCGTTCTCTAGGTCTGGTATGGACGGCGGATCTGTGATACTTCGATATTCTCCTTCCGTGAATTCTAGTTCATCGCTCAGTGTTTTACGGTGGTTTTTGGACGGGCCTGGAGGCTTATGAAATGAGCCCTGCAACGATTTGAAAACGATTAGCTGGTGGAAAGGAGACCAAGGACATACCACCAATCGAAGGGACATCTTGTACAAGGTAGGGTAGGATTTTCGCAGGGTGGTTTGAATGAACTTGGTTGTATATAAGTAAAGAAAGACAAAGAAATAGATGTTAAAGGGCTATTACATAGAAAGGGCGTTTGTAAAGAAGGGGTGTTGGTAAAGAAAGGGTTTGTTAGACGAAGGCCAAATGGATGTAAAGGCGGCCCTCGAAATTATGAGGTTTTATGTGGTAATGCGTTCGTGTTTCTCACAAACAGCGTCTGTGGTACTTGAGTGCGAGACGCCACCTTATACCCTCCTCTTGTTCTGAATAAATCCTGTGATAACGAGACTCATCAATCCAACCAATACTCCTGCAAAACCCCATATCACCCATTCGCAGCCGTTCCGGATCCAGTGGGGAGTTTGGTGCCTCATCGCGGCGCTGCGGTATGCTCCTTTGATGCTTTTTTCTAAAGATTTGTGATAAGCGAATTTCGCACAAGATTGGCGGCGCAGATATACCTTTGTCTTGGCTCCTCCAAACATAAACGATTGGAGCATTGTCCTGTCTTTTTGTGACAGTCGCAATGAAGAAGTCATCCCGATGAAGGTCATATGCGAACTATGAAAGATTCAGTCATGAGAAACATATGCACGGAGGTAAATACAATACACACTGCAAGACCTGTGATGGGCGACGAGTCTAGGTGAAGAAACATCAACAAAGTCTAGGTACTCATGTCTTTCTGAAGACAGAACCAACCAATATGGCGCAAAACTTGAATCGCCTTGTGTGTCGGTGATTTTATGTCCCAAAGACAAACTCTTCCATTGGGACTTCCTCCAATAATCACATTTCCTCCATGTATCTGCAAAACGGGCAGGGGAGCAACCGAATTATCTTGTTGAGCGCCCTGGTCTTGAAACGTCGTGAAAGGCTCCATGGCCAAGTACATTTGGTCGCAATCATAAAGATCGAATCCGGAGGTTGCGTTGGATACAGCCAAGAGATCCGGTGTGGTGCTTTCGGGGGGCGGTAGGCTGATACACTGGCTTCGTCTGTGGTCGAAATCAGTGTTTTTAGAAAAAGGAATCAGCTCGTACGTTCGAATGTTTTCAAGACGATGGAGGATGTTTCCGTTATTAGTGTCCCATAAACTAATGGAAAACCCTTTGTCTCAACGCAAACCAATGACACGAAGAAAGACGCACATAACACCATGACTGAGATAAGCGACAAATAGCTGACACTGACGACGGCCCCAACATAGATCACTAACCCGAACTTCAGTACCAGACCTGGTAGGAAGCACAATATATTGAGATTCATCCCAGGCTATACCTAAAATCGAATTAGACCTGATAATGTTCATTGTCAAAGTGACCATACCACCTTCTCTGGGCTTCCAAATTTTGACCTCATCTCCAGCACCTGTGGCGCAGTGAGCGCCATCTTCTTGCGCGCTGATACATGATATCGCGTGTTGGTGGCCGAGAAATGTGAGTGCTCTCAGTTCGAGGGCCACCTTTATACGCATGAGGGGGGGACTGAATCTTTTTCAATGACAAAAGAGGCGAGAATTATCACCTCATCGACTGTCCCGATAAATATCATCCCATTTCTCATACCGGATACGACTTGTTTTGAGTTTATCCAAGTGACACTAAGCATGGAAATCTTGCCAAAAAAGACATGAAGAAGCTTCCCGGTACGAGTTTCCCAGATTGATATTTTGCCGTCATCTCCAGCGCATGCAAGGTAGGAGACTTCGGGACTGAATGCCACAGATGTAATAGTTGCCGATCCTGAGTGTTCATTTTCGAGATGTGCAGAGACTTTATACTGGATGGCCTTATATGTCTCTTTTTTAGACGATGTGTCCATGGATGAAGTTGGGCAATGAATCCAGCAGCAAAATTATCAGCTTGAAAGTGACTAAGATTGTTCCTTTGTTTTATTTGATTAGCCGAAGCGCGGCCTTTTTTCGAGTCGTCGTAACGTGACTGAAGAAATTTCCCATGGTAGATACACTGCACCGATCCCCAAACGAATTCTGGCTACTGGATACTTATAATTTCTATTCCTATACGGCCAATCGCGATAATCCTCCATACAAATTTCGGTATAGGACCCAGTCAGTCATGATATCTGCGCGCTGACAATCGACAACTTTACGAGGCCTATCCGTCGTCCGAGTCGTTGTAGGTTTCCGATATCATGATCATTTCTTTCAGGGCCATCAAGACTGGAAATCGATTTTTTTGATCACCGCACCAATATACGGTATATCATGCCCCATTTTGACCCAGAGTGTAACCATCTCATAGCTCACAACTTCCCCAGCGCCTACTCAATACTCTACATATGGACGTGTAAGTAAGGCGTGATTCCTGGGTGATTGGAACTGATCAGACATTTTGGAGCAGCCCACAGAAACCACGCCTACCCTCTACCCCACCCTCCAGTGAGGGGTAAGAAATCACGTCAACGTTGGTGCAATAATTATTTGGTCTTCTAATTTTTTTTCTTAGTTATGACGACCTCAACAAGCACCCGTCCATGAGAGACTTGAGTTCGTTACCTCCAAGCCCGATTTTCCTTGGTCAAAATCTTCAACATCCTTCGGGTTCGGCAGCTTTGCCTCACCCATTGCCCAACTTGTATGTTCTACTGGGCTATCGCAAAGCCATTTACAGAGATTGGTGAGTCATTTCCCACTTAACAACCTTACAAACTATATAGCTAATCTGTTGTTATCTGTTGTAGGACAGAGGCATCTACTGTTTACTGGGAAGAAGTTCTTCATGGCGGCTACCCCATTCTCTTTTTGACAACCTCAGTTCAAGAGGCTATTTTCCTCCTCCATAGTCGCATACTTCGTTAAGATCTTTCAAAGTGAACCGGCCACTCATTATAATATATATTTTTCCTGCTTTTCCAGCCCTCTGAGAAAGTTGTTACAAGGATCTCAAAACACTTAGCGAAGCAAGTTCAGAAACCATGTGATTTTTACGAGCGACAAAGAAAGATAATCTGCTAAATTCAGTGAAACTAGTTTTGGGGTTTAAACAGTGATACAGGCAAGGGAAAATTCTGGGCCACACCTATGACTAAGGTTGAAGGGTGGTGTGAGCCGCATGGAATTGAACCCTTTGCCTCCAGTACCGTTGGGCAGCACCAATTTATAATCTTTATTAAGAGAACATTTCGGCACTATATAGAAAGGGGCCCTCTATGTATACTTTTGGGCAGTTATTGAGTGCCGTTGGATGTGTGATGTCAACGTTCTTATCAAAATCCTTATTTTACTCCAGTGCCGTTGTTGCCTCCGATAGAGCCCATGAGGGTCACAAGGAGCATTATGTGTTGTTTATCTTCAAACATTTTGACGTTGTTTCATTAGCAACATTTTCGGATCACCGCATTCAACGTCACTCTCCCCTAATTAATGCAAGACCTACTGAAAGGCCCCCAGGCCCGCTACAGCCCAACCAGCCCCCCTGAGCCAATCATGTTGAATATACCAGTCACAAAACATGGTTCAATCATTTAGTCATTATCCCTATAAACGCATGGGTCCTCATGATCACGTTCGGTCACTGGTCTTCCGCCTGCAAAGCGTTCCATACTCTTTCAGGTTACCGTGACGAGGTCTACCACCCATCATTCTACGTTCTTGGCAATCAGAGCGATCTACTATTGATATTAAATCCCCACCTTCATTGGGGTTCCTCAGGTCAATCACAGGCGATATGGCACACTTACAGCGACTACATATTTTGAAACCTTGAAGACCGCTTGCGAGTATTGTGTTATGCCGACCTCTTAAACTCTTTAGCCAGACCCTTGCGGATATTCTGCGACCCTGCACGGCTCGAACATGTGGCTTGCCTTTATTATTTAGATTCTTCCGTGGTCGGCCAACCATTGTTTTATCACAGGGTGTCACACATGAATAAAGGATTCGTACCTAACAAAGATATGGGATTCAACCCATTATACAATCCGTTGACCTGTGTTATGCCTGAAGTTCCACGAACATATATATAAAGTGTGTGTAAACGCTTTGAACTCAAATTTTGAACTCTGACTTAATCCGATTGCTTTGAACATGGATGAATCATCCCGTTATCATGCTCCCCACAGTGACCAGCTACAGACGTTCATCGATCAGCCATCTTCCCCTCGCCTCTCAACTAAAAGCTGCAGCTGCAGTAATTGCCTGCGGAACACCGCGAATATTCAATTAAGAATGGAACGGTTTGCCACTCGTCGGTTGGCAAGGGGATCGTCAACAGGCTCATTTGACGATAAAAGCTATCTGAATATACCCCATGTCCAACGTATGTACTAGCCTGGAGAAAGGTTTCCCACAGCTCATCTCTGCTCATAGAGGCTCTGGCCCGTCGAAGAAAGCGATTGTGCCACCCAAAACAGCACCATCTAATATGCGCATTTTTGGTTAAGCCTTTAGTGGCTGTGATTACCGTAGGTGTCCTACTATACCTTTTTTATTCCAACCTCGCGATGGGCTTCAATAACATTATGCCGACTGGGATTCTATCTGGAATATGGCTTCCGAAGACGGGTGCGAACACCTGGTACAAATCAGGGGACAATTTAGCATGTTGTGGAGCGTTGATCATCCCTTCTTGGACAACATCCTCCGCGGATCTGAAGGCCGGTCCTCCTTACACACTACTCGACAATGAAGGGGACGTACCAGAATCAACCTGGTGTTTCGAAGGTACAATAGGGCACGTTGGGATCGTTCTGAGATCTCCTGGGGTACTTTCACACATATCCGTAAAGGTCGTTACCCATTTGCATGGGCTTCGCCGACTTGGAGCATTCTGGGGACTCATAACATCAGCTCCTAAAGAAGTGATATGCTGGGGCTTAGTAGATGGGAGCAGCACTAAAAAGAAAATAGGCGGATTACCGGGCATTAGCCAACCGATCGCAATACCACTGGCTGGGGCTGGTTCCTATCGTTTCATACCCATCGCTCAATTTGAGTATGATGGTCGTGAAACGGCTCCTAGCGTGCAAACTGTTGGCGTCAATCCTATCCTCTCTGAAGCTCAGATAGAGTTCGGATTGATCATGGTTGAATTCAGGAGTAACTGGGGAGCTCACGAAACATGTTTAAATCGTGTTTTTGTGCACAGGAAGGAAAACGTTGGCAAGCAGTTATAATTATTGAACGTCGGTGACGTGTCAATGTCATGGGTAGTGTCAAAGAGTGAGAGTTGAGAAATTATTGGGTTAAACAGTAGTCGGAGTGCTAGGGGTGGGAGTCATTTATATGAATAATTTAAATCATGCTCGGACAAACCACCCCAAGGTTTGGAGAATTGCATGACCCGGTTGGGCGATGTGAATATAGAAAGAAATCTGGAACTGCTATTTTATGCAAACGGCTGTAAAGTAACGATAAGTCCTCCTCTTCCAATGGTCCGTAACGACTATAGTAAGCCTTCCACATAATTATCACGTGAGAGGTATGTTTGGAAAACCTAGAAGTTATACTTGTGGGATCCTAACTCTTCTCGTTTTCATCCCCTAATACCAACTATATTAATATCCTTTCGTCACAGTCCGTTGCCACGCGCTCACCAGTGCCAAGTCATTGTCCTTGTTCCGATTCTTAGGGGACTTGACAATGGCCACAGCGTCTTTATTGCCCACGACACCTATTTTTTCGGACTCGTTTGTTAACCTTCAACTCTGTCAACATCACAAAGGATTATCCAATCCGCACAAAGGGAAGATCTAGGGAAAGGCGTCCATTGTCTCAACTTTTTTTACATCCTTTGGATCCACGAACTAAGGACTTGAGAGAGTATTAAAAGCCGATGCCAAATGCATCGACTGAACTCTTCAATAACCCCCGTAATATTCCCAAATAATCGACCATGACACCATCCTCAAACTCGATTACAAACACACAAAATGTCGAGTCCGAATCGAATGAACACATGCCGCCTGAAAAATATCAGCGCAGGACACATGAGGTAGGCATCGATTATTCCACACCATCCATTGCTTATGACTTCAACTTATCATGTAGGATGACGTTTCGATCGCTCGCTCTCATTCGCGCAGACACTTGGTTTCGGCTGCGACCCCGCTGGTAAATCTTCTTGATTAGATTGTCTCCTGCCTTGTAATATATTACTCTATCAGGGACTCAACAGGAAGGGGACCCAGGGTGGTATGGGGTATAGGGAACGACCACTGCCGCCTCTACCGCAGCCAACAGCCTGCGCCTCTACTGCATCTGCATCGTTACCCGCACGACAGGAGATGGTCGAAGATTCAAATGAGATGGACGTCCAACCGCCAGGGGAGGAGGGGCAGACACCGCCATCTCTACCGCAGCCAGCGGCCCGTGCATCTACCCCATCCTTACCAACACCACAGGAGATGTCTGAAGATTCAAATGGGATGGACATTGAGGTGCTGGGGGTTGAGCGGCAGACGCTTCCGCCTCCATCGCGGCTCACAACCCATGCACATATCCGATTCTCAACAGCACAACAGGAGATGGTTGAGGAGTCAATTGAGATGGATGTCCAAGCCCCAGGGGCAGAGGGGCAGAAACTTCCAGAAATGCTACCTTCCTCAGGCCCACCTCAAAACCTACAACCGCAGACATACGGGGGCCATTTGCCATTAGTCCATGCAGTGCCTACAAAGAGTGCCAAACAAGTCCAGAACCAATTGCCAGATGGCTCCTACCGACTCTCTGCGCCCTCAGAAACGGGGGGATCTTCCATTGATGGGCCATACTACTCGCCTCAACTCCAACCCCAACACGGCTCCCTAGGAACCCCAATGAAACAGCAATCTCACGACATTGCCAACACCTGCTCGTCCTTTGTGCAATTGCCCAACAATATATTTGTCCCGTCAAATGATACAAATAGGCATAATGAAGGCCGCTATCCAGTGCGGAAGCTGCCTCGGGGCCAGGGTGTGTCTTCCCGAAATTCTCTTGCGGTTAGTCATGATTGCCACATTTGCTGAAATTCAAACATTGATGAAGCTCCTTAGAGTATTGACTCGGGTCACACCCAATTAACTCAGACTACCCCGCGCTTCTCACATGCGGAACCCACACTGGTGAGTGTCTCAGCATTCATTGGTGAATTTATTTGAGACAAATCAATGGCTAGAATTCGAGTAACCGATCTAGGGCAGACCTCCCAATTCCCCCATCTGCCCAAAATAATAACTCTTACCAACACCAAGGGGTAAATTTTGTCGACGCCACAGCTCCTTGGCAATTGGCACAGGCATATCTGGTACAATCTCAGGATCGGACACCCAGTTCGGAGACAGTGAAAAAAAGAAAGGTCCCCAATTTACCGACGAATCAGCAAGGCCACGCCCAACAGTATTCCATGAATAATCAATTTCCTCAGTCATGGGCGGGTTCACAAGTGAATATTGAGGGGCCTTCCAGATCGACAAGCTCACAACAACAAATGTACTCTAACTCTTTACCAAATGACCCATTCTCCTCACAAATCTCTCAGTCGCGGAACGATCCAACCCAGCCGCCTGAACTGAGCGCCTGGTTCATTGAACAGCAGAGACAAATGTATCTGAACATGAGGTCTGGTCAGGACACCTCTGCCTTCACTTCTCGACAGCCCACTCATAGCTACCCTGTGCAAGGATTGGTATCAGCGAGTCGGCATGACACACAAATTATAAAGGAAGGTTATCCGATATCTTCAAGAGGTACCATGCCCCCGTTGAACCCTGGACCATCATATACACCGCGGCGCCAGCCACATGACTCATCACAGAACAATCGACACAGCCAAACACAGAAGAACCAACCAAGCGTTCAACCTCGTCCATCACAACCTGTTAGATCTTTTTTTTATCGAGTGTTGCGCTTTACTGACGGCTCGTGAATTATTTGCAAGCAGAATCATGATATGTATTTGGCTCCTGCAGAAAATGGCGACGAGAGCGGCCCCAGCCACACAAAGAATACACGCAAGGTGATATCCAAGCGCTCATAATCTTAAGTAGAATCTGATCATACACACTTTAGGACAAAGGGAAAAACAAAGCTAATGATAGACATCGGAATCATTACCAGGGGCCAGACGAACAACCAACTCCCCCACCTTTTACCATGGACACAGGTGACTTCATGGATCATTGGACGGGCATGTTCAATAACGTGTTTGCTACCATGCAACAGAGTATGACAGCTCAACAAGCAGCACTTCAACTATACGAAGCTCGGATGGACGCTAAACTTGATACTCTTGTGGACAATCTTTCAAGAACCAAGAAGCCAAGAAAGGGCGCTTTTCAGGGGAGGAAAAATCAAGACGAAGGGACTGATGCCGACGACGAATCAAACAATGAAGATACTCCTCATGAACGTGATCACGAAGTAGTTCGACTCCAGGTATGTATCAAATCTGGGAGATGTGCGGAGATGTACGAATCATTGAAAATGACCGCCAGGATTATGTTCGCGCCCACCTCAAGGCATTGTTGAACCTCCAGGCGCTTAATAAGAGTCATTTATCCGAACTACTCCCACCCTTGACGGAGCAAGAAAATGCCTGGTTCGATAATGGTCATGAGAATGCACCTGACCCCCCCACCATCGCTTCTGGACATTTTCGGATCGATTTCAGTCGCGGTATGCGGAAATGCAACTACAATGCAGTAGCGAAACGCGAATTCATCCAACACTTTTTGGATGCGGTGTGCCACGGAAGTTATACTGAAAAAGGTACTATACCAACACGGCTTAGAACCGAAAAAGCAGTCGGAAAGTGCTTAGAGACAACTGTCAAGTACATTCGAGGCATTTTTAAGCATCATGGTATAACGTATAACCCACAGCGCAATGCTCAAGGCATGCGTCGTGATACAGTAAGTTGCTCTGTCATCCTTCGCTCATATTTACACAAGAACCTTTATATCAGCTCGCCTTGAGTCGTAGGAGAGCATGCTCACATCGTAGAGGAGATTTGATCAGACACATTATGCCTGGGGGAATTTTCCAGCCGCCCGGAAGAGTAAAGCCGATGAAACGAGAGTTGATGAGCGGAGACGAAACGGACAGCCCAGGACCCCCAAAGGTTTACAGAATCTTACGTCCTGAATGGCAAAGCGATGCATTAGCGGCATTTTTCTGGCGTCTTGACGAAATCGATCGAGAACACTGGAGAGAACCAGTTGCGACGAGGGCTACATCTGGGAATGTCCCGCGTCTACGTGTCCATTCCACCAAACCTCGTGTGCCAACCAAAGCACCTCATGGGCTGTGGCGCAATTGCTACCATCCCGCCTTCCTTGCTAAATTACGACCTTGGCAGATTCGAGACCTTGAAATCATTGATGAGGATTATGATTTCTCAGTCAACCCGGCTGACCAATAAAACAAGCGTTTCCCGTGGAACAAATTGATTGGTCACTAGTCACTAGGCCTCACTGATGCATCAGTGAATCCAAAATTTTCTGGCAACCCAATACAACTTGATTGCATATACATTCTGATTTGACGACTCTTTGGATGCTGTTGGACGCTGATGCTGACTAATCAGTGTTGTGCAAAGAAAGTTCCCGACAATGTGAACTAGGGGGTTGATCTGTATGTTTTAAGAGGGTATGTCAATAAGAAGAGCCTGCCTATCAATATAAAATAGGCTCCCATGTATTTCATATACATTCTAATTCGACAACTCTTTCGGACGCCATGGCCCGTTGGACGCTGATACTGACTAATCAGCATCATGCAAAGAAAGGTCTCAACAATGTGAACTAGGGGATTGATCTGTATGTTCTAAGAGGGGGCATCAACAAGAAGAGCCTGCCTATCAATTCTAAATAGGCCCCCATGTATTTCATATACATTCTGATTTGACAGCCTTAACCTAACTAATTAAATGGCATAAGCCCCATCAGACAGCAGTAAATATTTCTGAATAGATTTTACCTCCCTTATATTCCAATGTGAATTATAGAATTATTCCAGTTAAGTGGGCACCACATTTTGATATTGTATATTGATGTTCCTTTCATAGTTTGTTATAATCCAAATCACTATTATAATGTTTGCACTAATAAAACTAATTGGTGCAATAGCTGTGAGGCAACCGTAAATATGTTGATTTACTACTCCTCTCCAAGCCCCACAGTCCTCATCCATTCTGCTGTAGATAGTAAGGTGGGCTCTTCCCCCCAGACATTCACGAGGGAGGAGAGGGGTGATGTTAGTTAGGAGAGGTGGGGAGGGTGTTTGAACTTACATTGACTGTCATTGGCAGAAGAGATGTTAATTGGCATTGGCAGTTACCGGTTTGGGGTGTTTATTCCTATCAGACTGTAACTGTTCAAGTTGGGCCTGAAATAATAGTTGTTAGAAATCACAAACGAGGGAGTCAAGGAATATGTACCATAGATATGTTGGCAATAGCCATATGTGCTGTCAAATGGCTTCCGAGCAATTCTAGAGTCACCAAGTCACAAGTTTTCACCAGCCAATGCCCTTGGACATTCACGAGTGTCCTATTGGTGGGGTAAACAGTGGCAGTCTGGTCCGGATAAGACCAAACTTCCACTTGTCTTCCGCACCACCATCTGTATCTGTCACGTACTCACAGGCAATCTAAACAGGCACACATTGTGCAATGCTGGGAACATCTTCAAATTGCAAATGGCTTCCTGGTCTAACGGTACCAGTGTCCAAGGTATAATTTGACATGAAAATCACTACTAACAATCCAGATTCATGAGGAACACATCAACCTATCCAGGTAAGTCAAATGTTCGACATCCACTGAAATATATATATCAGGTTTCTCTGCAAATGCCACCTTCTCAACGGCACGTATAGCGTCTGTCTAGCAAGGTCCCTACTATAGGGGAGAGGGAGTAGCCATTGAGAGGAGAAGCGGCTTAATTTCGTCCACTGGGGAAGAAGTAAGTGCCAAAGGTGATACAGGCACTTCAAGGATAGGAGATGACGGGGCATCTGACATGGGTGATAAGGAAAAAAGATGGCACAGATGACACGCAGGGTTGCATTCTATCCATCACTGAGCGTTGAGGGGCCAACATCTTATCAAAGACTTGAATACGCACGATTTGACTCTGAGCTGAAGCCCAGTAGATACGAAGACACCTCTATTTCTGATCTCACTATCAATTTGACGTTTCATACAATATTGCAAATAACAAACCTTCTTCTTCATCCTGGTTGAGCCTGTTATCTCGCGACAGGATATCCTTGGCACCTACTGTGACTTCCGATCGTTGCATATTACTTGCTGAGGAATTATGACAACCCTGACCCTCCCCCGACGAATTGCGTGAGGGTTCAATCACAGGTATGGGGTTTTTGATCTCGAAGCCACCACGAGTGCACGGGTAAGTGACTGATCATGTTATTTGACACTACCATTCAAAGAACGTATAAGTACCAAGTGCACAGACCTTTGTGCTTCTGTTTATGCATGCTATCAACATGGGTGACTTCTTCATGCGGGTTAGACGCCTTCGTTTTTCCATCCGTTTTGCTCTGAACGATGGGTCGCTAGGAATTGTAATAAGTAATGGCAATATTTCCCTTGTAAGGCGACCACGAACGCTATTGTGGGGAGAGTACTCCATTGTGAGCATGCATAGTACCGGTATTTTGAAGGGTTTTTTCGGAGGGGAGCAGTAGGGTTACTAATAACTGCGAACAAAAGTTCCCCATCGTCAATTTATCTTAAAAAAAGCCCAACGTGTGCGATACGGTCACCGTTATTCGAGAGGAGTTGAACAAAGAGACTTAGAATGGAGTGTTCTCATGATAAAGCGGAAGCCGGTATATATACTACACCTTTGTCACATATGCGACCCCTCCAGGCCTCCAGGGAGGGACAGAGATCCTGAGGCGCTTGAGGAGAAGCGAGTGATCGTGACAGATCACGTCAAGGCCGGTAGGCTCGAGAGTATCCCCATTTGCTTGGATTGTGACGCATGTTGCTCTGCTCTTGGTCTCACAGCTGCCTCAAGTTCGGTCACGCGGTCGAGGACTGTCAAGCAGCCATTGTCAATAACTTCAAATTCAAAGTGGACGACAACTTGGCACTCTACACAAACATTTTCTTCCTTTGTCGCTCCGGATCTGTAGCTGACTTTGGGATGCTAAGGTACCAATAATATACCTCCATGGGGCTGAAAAAATGGGTGCAGTATATTCTGATGTTTTTTATAGAGATTCATTGTCCCTTTCCTTTGGCACTGAGGTTAGGTTGCATATATACCAGAATTTCCGTTGCTCAGCCCAAGAAATCATCATGCGCGCCTCTCACCAGATTTTCCACACCATCGAATTACTTCAAATAATCATCGAGTCTCTTGCATCCCATCGGAGTTCCCTTGCTGTCCTCTCTCGGGTAGCTAGATTGATATCCAGCCTTGCGCTTGATGTTCTTTGGAGAAGAGTTCCTACAACGTTCTATCTTTTGAAGCTCTTACCTTCGTTCGGTATGGTCAATGGGAAATACGTATGTTTATCTATATTCGTCGGCTTTGAAATACAATGACCCAAGAGGACGCTACAGAGACTCATGCGGGACGTGTTGCCGGAGGAGTGGGCAGCCTTCGATCAATATTCAACCCGAATCGAAGAGTTCAAAAGCCTCTTCTCTTCCAGAGGTGTCACTGGAGCAGATGACATAGAATATGACACCTTTGATAAGCTTCAAAGGCTGCGGCCCGGACGCGAACTATTCGCTAGCCTGCGATTCCTGAAAACTCCTGCGGGACTGAACAGGAGAAGCCGATCACCTACTGTAAATTTGGGTGGATTACTGATGCCTTTCGCGTCGTCACGCCTTCTGATGGTCCATCTCTCCCTGACGAAAGAGCCCATGCACGATGTATGCTCTCGGCTTAGCACTCAGGCTCCGCGACTTCAAGAACTCCGTTTGATGGGTTCTTTACTGAACAACACTCTCGACGTTGTCCTTCGATTTGAACACCTTCGGTATCTTGACATCAATTACAGATGTCCTTATGTTCTGATCTCGCGCACCGCGTACATCACGTTTCTGAATGGCCTATCAAAATTGAGCCACTTGGACTCCCTCCTTCTATTCCCTCCTATTGGTCTGCAATCAAATCGGCTATATACTTTTGGATTTCAAAGCCTCACGCAACTAGCCATCACTGGAAGTACCCGGTCATTCACAACTATCTGCAGCATGACTCCTCACATCCAACACATTATCCTCTCTGCCGTACATGACGAGCCACTTGTAAATTGGCTATGTTTCTTTAACACCCTGCGGCGCCACTGCAGTTCGATTCACCATCTTGTAGTCCATGCTAGGTTTCAAAAAGATGTCGGGCCTCTCCACATTATTAATTTCCTCGAGCCCCTCCGCAGCATGGAGTTAACTGCTCTTTGCATCACATCCGTGCTGCCACTAGAATTACGCCTCTCAGACAAGGATGTGCGCAACCTAGGTGCATGGTGGCCCGAGCTTATATACCTCGATCTATTTGCCACAGGCGATTACCTTGTGCCCGATGTCCCCACATTCCAATCGGTGGTGGCTTTGGTAAAATTATGCCATCATCTGAAGCATCTCCGTATCAATATTTGCAACAAATGTGTCAACATGCCTAGTTTACCGTTGAGCAAGTCTCCTCCAAATGTGGAGACTGCGCCGTTTGGGCTATCTCTTTAATCTCGAACTTGATTTCCGGAGTGGATACGCCTGCATAAACTGTAGCTATAGCCTCCTATGTACTAGGCGATCGGAACCTGTTGTGTTATTATCACAATTATCCCGGAACCCTGAATTTACGCCATATCAAATTGCCTCATTGTATCTCATTTCATCAATCTTAGTTCTGGTGACGATTGTCCCAGGCGATTTCTGAGCCTCAACCAAAGCTTGATGATGCCGTTCGAAGAAAGCTACGAAAAGCTGAAATTATGGACTTCAGCGAGTGCCATCAGCAAGTCTTTAAACATACAGGCCAGCATCTCCCCAGTAACGCCCAACCAGGAGTACACATGTCGGGAGTAATATCGGACTCCAGCGTGGTCTGGGCCGACGGTGCGCGAAGTTATGCATGAATAGTGCACATTAGAGATACGTACAATACTGGTAACTACTAACATTTCTAAGCCGAACGTGGTTGCATACTATTGATCACGAGCAAGGGGACCAAGATAATCTCCCTAGCTTACTATGGCGTCGACCCTCGGGATGACCAGTGCAGATTGATCAAATCGTATGTGAGAAGTTTTTTTCGAATATACGAAAATGCGAGGGATAAAGTTAACAAAGTAGGACACGATACGGCTAGGGCCTCATGTCACATATTATTTCCTCCATGGCCTGCCGCACGAATAGATAATATGCAAATTTAAGTACACTAAAAAAACCGAATGTGGAGAGTATGAACAATTTATCAAAGGCTATGTTACGGTGCAGGTATGTACATCTTTGGAACTAGCTCCATGGTCTGGGATCCGACCAAGCTGTTTTGTAACGCCTGACAGCCCTCGGAAAGGTGCTTGAGGACCAGTGATTGCGGCAAGGCCCCATCCAGTAGCAAAGGTGTCGTAGCGACATCCTTGAGAACATCAGTAGATTCCTGAAGTCCGATCAGAGCTCTCTGCACGCTCCCAACATATTTTCGCATTGAGCCGGCACTGTTGCCAACTGTCAGCAGTGCAGAGGCACGAGAATTCATTTGTGCGAGGCGACTGCGGTTACCACCCAACTTCGTCCAAAGACGCCCTAATAACTCTCCTATCTCTTGAGCAACTTCGTGGCTTTCATCACCAATCAGATCTACGAGGCCTCGGATACGTTGTTCTAGTATTATCAGGGATTGGGCGGTTTCTGAGTTGTATTGAGTAAGAACATTGATGCTGGATTGGATAATGACAATGGAGCGTAGAAATGACTCTTGAACAGGTTTGCGACATTGGAAGAAGGGCGAAGTGGTCAAACAGAGAACAGATTTGACTTGTCCTCCGAATGACTCGTCAACATCGATGAGGCTAGCCGTATGTGAAGCACTACTAGTGATGCTGATAATCACATCAGTTTAAATAGCAAAATGGGGGCACAAGTACCCACATTGCGACTGCAGAGGAAACGCGGGCAGCATAAGAAAGAAGCGCGTTGCTGCTTTGCCTTCCTGCCGCCGTGATAGCTTTGAGAGACTCCACGATCGCTACCTTATTTTGTACATTGCTATTTCGAACCAAGATGATGAGGTCGTCTACAGCATAGATCGCATCTCCCAAATCGGTGACGATTTGTGGGGTATCGGATGTCGATTTGTGGAGGGCCAATAGACGCTGGAATTCGGCGCGTATGGCCAAAGTTAATCGGGGGGCCGTGCCCGAGGATTGGCAGGACCTATGAAACGAGGACCCAGGTAACAAGCAGAGGTCGGGAGGGGAGATCGACGAGGTATTGATAATAGAAATACAGAATTGGGTGTTAGATAGACCAGAGATGGAGCATATTGGGACGAGTAGGCGTGAGTGTAGGATATTGAGAAAAGATATCAAAATGATGAAGTAGAAACAATTGAAAATCAATGAGAACCTCATCGCAAAGAATATGATGCTTGGGGAATATATTGGGAGTCCAATTAGGTCTTTCGTTTATAAAGACCTGACCGTGCGCAACGTCGGCGCCCAAGTAAGGATGACAAAGGGCACACGACATAACTGAAAGTTCTGGTTCTGCAACGTGGAAGCCAAAGGTGAACCACCCGAACAAAGATTTGGGTCGATAACCGCACGGCACGGAGACGACTAAAAGGCACGGGTCGAGGTTCCGTCTTTGTGTCATAGATCAATGAAAGGGAACTGTATCCCTGGACCTCCGAGCTTCCTTCAGAGAGATGGATAAAAGGCCTGAGTTAAAACTTCCGCCTTTGTTAGATCCAAGATATCGGATATTCCCCGAGCCCTTCCGAGTCTGGGGGACGAGGGACTAACACCTGGTCGATGATTATTGAAGAACGGGCCCAATGCTAGTCGGTCCGATTCAATCCTATGTCTTGCCTTTGTCGCAATCGGGAGGAAGAGATAACATGACGCATGGAGACAAACTTTGACCCAGTGACTAGTGACTTATTGATCGATGTAGGGCTCTGTGATCCAGTCCAATGGTATGAAATTTACCGGATACCGTACACAAACAACTCAGGTACTACTAGAAGGCCGGAGTCTTATGAACAATGCAAGCTATTCTCTTGGAGGGTCTTGACCAAATACTCGACTGAAGACTCTCCATCGATGCATCCCTCATCTATTAGAAACAAAGGAGTACGCAGGGACGATTTGCGCTTATCGTTTGTATCAAAACACTGAATGGTTTCCCCAGGCCAAGCCTCATTTGGTCAGCGAAAACAAAAGGGTCGGATCACTGCACAGGGGTAATTATGCATATCGTTCACATCACCACGAACGCCTTTGTATACGCTCATGCATGCTCCAGCACACATTCTTTCCTTATCGGCTGCTATGGGGGGGGGGAATATAAGTACGCCAACGAAATCGGATAATCCATCTCCAAAATGACTCTCATTAACCTTGACACCATTACCCTGTCCTTTGGACTCCTCGTCAACGCGATGCTCCTGCTCTGTGGTCATATTGGTGTGCTGCTATACATCGTTACATCCCACATCAAAACTGTTCTCAAACTGTTTGTCTACCAAGTCGGGGAGGCAGTCTTCAAATTGCGAGAAGCTGGGGCCTGGAAAGTCTACACTGAGTAAGGACCCATAACGACTCGAGTACCTTCATACTCCGCTAATTATATGTCTCTTCAGAATTCGGACCCAGGTTAACAGCATGAACGGCTCATTCATCAAGAAAATGTAAGGGAATGACGATAAGTATACGACAGGACTGACCATTTCATTCGAAAGTGTCTCGAACCTTGCGGCTATAAAATTATCTGAGCAATACGCCCTCTTCCGTCAACCAGATATTGCCATCATGCCACCAAGAATGCAGATTGCCGTAGCTATGGTTGATATGTTTATTCATGCGGGGATTGTCATGAGTATTGCCCACTTTGTCATCTGCCCGTGAGTTCACTGAATGGCAACGTATGAATTGGACGTATTGAATTCCTGAATTTTAGGCACCAGGATCGTCCCGCAGGACACCGCTACCGCCATGGCAGGAATACTTTATCTGCGTGTCGAATCATCTTCATCTACTATGTCGTGGCGTGTGTGGTTTTGATAGGGTCTCGTTTCGATTTAACTTAGATAATTACCCTAATTCCAGCTTATAACAATCTTATATCTTGTACATGTGCTGTCTTAGGGACCACTTCTCCTCATTTAAGCCTCAATGATGATAATAAGCTTGTGACCACGGAATCTTTCGCTTTGGTGACATAATCGAAAGAAAGATTATCTCACGATGAAATAAGTTCCTGCCATGACCGTGTCTTTCAGGATCATTGAGATACGGTTCTTTCCCCGGAATTTGCGTGCGCACGAACTACGGTTCTGTCACGAAGGAAAGGACGGTCCGCAGTGCCGGAAACTTAGGCAATACACAACGCACTCGTCTCTGGCGTCTGTTAATATTCCTTTACCATCTATTCACAATTAAGTGTACGAGATCCGGTAGTATTTAAAAGGTAAGTTGTGTTATACACTCGTAAGCGCTTATTGTATTAAGTGTACGGTATCCGGTAGTATTTAAAAAATAAGTTGTGTTATACACTCGTAAGTGCCTATTGTAGTGAACAAGATCTGCGCGACTTATGACTGATACGTTTCGTGAGGATCGTGTATAAACAGACATGGAATGATGATGCTTACCCGATCGAGGGATAAGGCTACAATGCATTCTCTGTCAATATCATCAGGGGTATACACGAAAGATGCAAAGTGAGAAACCAGGTCAGTGGCTTTGATCACATGCGACATTTCCTTGAATACATTATAACAAAGCTTGACCTCCAGATGTGCGATGCAGCTGTATGGGTCAAGTGTTTTATGGTCTGTAGACAAGTCGGAATACTCTTGTACTATGAAGTATGGTTCAGTTATGACTGATCCAGGTCCATCGACTACCGGGGTTTCCATATGAGAGTGGAGGAATATTTTCTTTATCCTTCCATGTAGGATTACATATGGGTGTGACGGGGATCGGAATCGAATATATCCATCGCCCCTGGATGATGATGCAGTACCAAAGTTGATTCCTGAGACCTGAACGCGACTAATCTCTTGCACTCTATTGCTGAGCGGCGGGTTTGAGGTCCCGGTGGATCGCCACGAGATGTATGAATCGGCCGCGTTCCTCCCTATGTTCATACGCTCAAGAAAGGCACAATATTCTAGGTCATCTAGGGCGATGATTTTCTGACCATCTATTGGAGGTACTTCGATTGAGGATGCCCAGGAATGGATGTCACTGATAAGAGTTCCACGGGTAGCCGTGTCGAATGCCCCTTGGAAATGTTTCATCATGTCTTTGTATTCAGGTTCCTGTGGCCAGTTATTCTCAAGCTGGGAAAGAGCTCCTCGCAAGTAGGAGCCCATGGGGAAAAACCGAAGAAAAGTTTTCTCTATTTGGCCTTGAGGAAAAAAATTAGTAACATGTGGACACAGTGAATGCATGGCGCACCTGGTTTGGAATTTGTGTTGAGATGCCTCAACATACCATTATAACGCTCAAATGGAAAAGTCCACCAGGAGTGAACGGGCCCAAACGACCGAAGGCACTCAATTAAATGAAGGCTTAGGTGATGGTTTGGGACGATCACAATGTCTCCAAATAGATCGGCCAACGTCTCGAGGTATCGTTTCATGTGTTTAGCGTAGATCGCGATTCGTTCAGTTGTGAGTGAACGCCGAGTTCCCCAGGTGATGGCTATGACCAAGTCGGTAAAATTTTGAAGTAAGGCCTTTTCACGTAGAGTCGAGGACGTCCCGCCCCAGATGCGGACCAGGGTTATAATCAGGTTTACAGAGCAAATCGTCCGCCATTCATCAGCTTTGAGCTTCCCGTGGCTGGGGCTTCCAAAATTAGCTGGCCCAGGTTGGATCCAAGAAGGAAGAGTTGTGGCTGCCATATCAAGGTGGACCTGCTTGAGTAGATCCGATCCAAGTACACTGTATGAAGATAGATCAGGTGCTCCATAGTCATCTACATCATCTTCTTCTAAGACAAATTCTGAGGCCGGTTGAGACATGACAGATGGGACGACGATGGGGCTTGAAGCATTGTCATTGTACTGGAACAAACTGTAAGTATGATACAGCTGACCGAACTCGCCACCCACCCAGTCCAGTAACGCCTTCGCATAATTTTCCTTGACAAAAGTCCCCTCAGTCCGAACCCCATTTACATGTGCAAGTGCAATGAGATATCCCTTCCTAAGTCGCATTAATTTCTTTTCTTGCCCGTTTTTGATAGCATCGATGCCTTTCTGAAGTTCCTGAAGCTGTTTATGGGGTGAATGTACTTTGTTTGCCTTTTTGCCAGCTTTGATGGACAGACCCCAAACCCGACGACAATGGTGTTGGTATTCGCCTAAGAATAAATTGTGCATAGCGTCCAACACTGTGAAATGTGTTGGGTCCCAATAAGGAAGCCTAAGAAGCTCCGACCAGCGCAGACCATGACGGTTGAAGATTGTCTCCCGTTCGCGATGACTAGAGGCATCGCGCCACCTACGAGCTTCACGAATGTGTTCCTCCCAGGCACGTCGTGGCCAACGTTCACAGTTAAAATCGTCTGCGATTTCGTTTTTACGGACGCGGCAAAAGGAACAGAAATTATGAGCGGCATGCCCAGCAAAGCCTGCTGTTTTACGAAGAGCAGGTAGGTCGCAAACGACAGGGATGATAGCACACTTCACCACACGACCAAATCTCTTCGCTGCTGTTCGTGAAAATCGGACACCTGGTTGCCACAGCTTGAGAAATTCGTCAACGATCGGTTTCAGTAGATGGTTGAGTTGTGTGACAGACGGTTCCTTCGGTCCAGGGATGATGCAGACGAGATATATATTCTCAGCCTTGTACCGGATGGCGGCAGGCAGGCTGAGGCATACCATGTATATCGCCCCAATAGAGTTGGATTTCCCTGATTGTTTATTGCCGTACGGGTTGAACCAATCCACAAACATACTGAAGACGAGGTGGAGTTCGTCATTTTTGCACTCAGACCATGGTCGCCCATCGGGGCCTTTGAAGTTTTGAAGAACGTCCGCATCGAATATATCCGTAACTTTGGATCCCAGGGCTCGCGTTGATGACCATGACTGTTCCATATATTGCTCCAAAATTGGTTCACGTGAAAGCAGTCGGGCAAGCCAGGAGGCGGGTGTTTGTATTCCATACGTCTTTCGAGGTTGCTTCCTCCCTTTCACCTGCATGACAAGATTCGCCCCACATGGTGGTCCATCTAATGCCGTCCACGCACATGTATCAGGGTATGTCGGATCCGGAGATTCACCAATAAACATTGGGGCATATATGGCAAAGCACTGAGGGCAACACGCGTACTCTTCAATTTCAGGTTCAATGTCAAAACGCCGAAGGGTCGTTGCCATACTTTTAGGGATATCGGCCAAGAGGCGATCGCGAAGGGCTGCTGAGTCTGGGCCTACTCGCTTGTACATCAATGCCCCCGCTATGCCAACACGGGCGGTGGAAAGGATTAATTCGGAGTCTACGCGGGAGACGGCACAGATAACATGGAGTCCGACCACCATAGCAAGTATCGCAAGTAAAAATGGTTCGGAAGGAAGGCGACTTCGTGGGTTGAAATAGCGTTCTGAAAGAAGATGTGAGCAAGGTCAGCGTACGAGCTCAAGAAACACTGACCAGTATCTACCATCATTGGCGTCACGATGTGGCTTTTGAGAGGCTTCCCGTTAATATCATATACTGGTCCCATGAGGCCAGCCTTAACCATTTCCCTTTTCCAGCATCCACATATTATCTCATCTAGGCTTTGAAGCTCCTTATTGATTGCCTTTTGCATCCCTCCGCATTTTCCAACCGTGCCCAAATCTTTGTTTTTTCCGACACCGGCTTGCGAACGGGCTGAATCAACGATATCTAACATGGTGTGGAGCCAATTGAAGTGGGCCACGAACGCATAGTTTCGGGGATCATTGGAGGCAAGTGAAGGAACTGAATCTGAGGTCGTCAACGGTTGACGGGAGAAAATTACCACCTGCTGCCGATCGAAGCTCGATATTCGCAGATCGATATCTGATTGTATTCCATCCAGTTCTCGATTGAGCTGCTGAATATCAGTACTAGATGGTTTCTAAAGATTATGTCAGCTTTCAGGGACCACTCTGGGTGAGAGCCTTACAGGGGAAGGACTACGTGAACCACGAGAGCGTCCTACAGTCGTAGAAGGTTGCGATGCGAAGTCGGTTGTTCGTGAAGGTAAAGATTCAGTTCTTGTTTCAGTGGATAGTGTCGCAGCCAATAATGCTGCTTCGAGGGCTCGCTGTTCCTGCTTTTCCTGCTTGATTTCTGCGTATTCCCTAAACAGATGACGTTCGGTTTCCGTGCGTTGATGTCGAACGTACATCTTCCGAGGTATGGTGGAACCTCTCCGCAGTTCCCCAGGGCGCAGGGGGTCCGGCTCCGTATGGATGATGCACGCATCGCACTGACAGAACTTTTTGTCCATTGGACAGGTCACTGGACGCGTTGCAGGCCAGACTTGAGATTTGGGGGGAGGTATAAATAGGTATTCATTGGGTGGGCTTGTACGTGCCATGAAGCCCTTTCAGGAAATGCATGCCTCTGATCCAGGACAATGGATTCGATTATCATACACCGTTTATCTCAACTGGACAAAGGGAACTGACCTTCATGACAATCATATGGTAACGGTTGAAACGTTGACAACATTTACGGGAGGTCACATGATTATAATCGATCAGTGCGTGCCAATGCGGGGATCGGACTTGCTGAAAAAAATGCGCACATCCTTCCGACCATTTGTTTAAGTCCGTTTCCTCACTATCATGATCAGGATCAGGATCAAGGGCTAAAATTGATCATTGCGTCCCTTGACATCGTGACCTTTCTAGTCAAAACAACCGCGCCCCACACGCTCTCTCAGTCTCAAGTTTTAGACAGGTAGGCCCGTCGGGAACAAGCCACCAAAATATTCGACATCTACATCCTCTTCATCTACAACCTCGTCCTCAGATGCCACACCCAGGCTACTCTCGCGTCTCAATACTACATTGATATGACTTTTTAGTTCCTGTAACATAGGTTCTTCAACGGGTGGAGAGTGTATGGCCTCGAGACATTCTGGACAGGGATTAGAGAAGCGACGATCATTGGGGAGAAGTATATCATGGAGGTTAGCCAATTCATCATCAGACCTGGGGACTTCTCGCATGTTCTGGGGCAAGTACTTCATCGTATTAAGTCTGTGACGAAGAATAGACCAAAAGTGGTCTCTTAAACATTGGCCACAGAAAGATTGACCACACTCTAAACTGTTGAAAAGGTCAGTAAATCAAGAAATGCTTTCGAGATGAGTGCTGGCTGACGTGAATGGTTGGTACATGGTTTTTGTGCA
This sequence comes from Collybia mongolica, assembly GCA_013420905.1. NCBI lineage: Eukaryota > Fungi > Basidiomycota > Agaricomycetes > Agaricales > Clitocybaceae > Collybia > Collybia mongolica. The sequence continues at coordinate 4,866,823 of JAAXNY010000004.1, forward strand.
TGACGGGCAGGACAGTAATGTTTTGGAAACCTTTCGAATCTATGTGCGGCAATTAGTTAAAGGAGGCAATACGCATTCTCAACGCACACTCTCAAGTTGTTGTGTTATGGGGAGAATTGTTGATAACAGGTTGATGTTGTCTGTTTGAATTTTCGAGATTTTTTTCCTAAAAGAGAGTTCGTCTAGGTGAGTGTTAGTGATGAATGGTACACGAAACAAGAGAGTTAGCGAACACAGTTAAGCTTTCCCAAAGCTTTCTTGAGCTGCTTGGAGCCATTATGGTGGCTGCTGGTCAGTTCCTGGTTGGGGCGGCTTCCGGAACGACGAGCCCGTTGGGACTTGGAAGTGCTGGCGCTGGGAAGCATTGTGGGCAATACTAGGTGGGGCAGGGGGGGGATGGTCCAGTGTATATATTGTGCAATCCACGGCAGAAAATTGCCTTCATTCAAAGCATCAGAGAGCCTGCAATTTGAAGGTTGCAGGCCCGTCTCAGTCAAAATGACTACTCCTTTCAAACGTTGAACGTATCACATCTTTCCCCACGGGGAAAATGTGAAGAGTGAAGGATGTGAAGAGTGAAGGGATAGGTGTGTCGTGTCTGAGTCTTGCTTTGTGCTAATAAGCGATATTCATATTGTTACGCCGCCGTCATGACCAATAGCTACCGTGCAAGGCCCTTGCCAAAGGATTCTTTCTAGGACTCAAACAATCGGGCCGACTGTGTTGGGCAGCGCTGGGAAGAAAGAGAGGGACTACTTAAATGTGCACCATGCTCGCCATTCTCTTGAACACCACTGAACTACTTTTCTTAGTATTTCACTTATACTACCTAACCTCTCTAATCATGAAAAAAACCATCGCGCGCGCCGCCACTACAGGTTAGCTCCCCTCGGTTTCTTAATGGTAGCGGCTCGCTAAATCCTCGTAGGCTCCAGTCGCGCTTCTGAATCATCGCCGAACGTCGTCATGGGTCATTCCCGAAATGATCGGAAACACAGAATAAAGAGGCCACGGAACGCATTCTTCATCTTCAGGGCAACCACCTACCTTGAAAACAAAACGGGTGGCTCCCGATTTACCTCTCAGGCTGCCCTGAGCCGCGCAGCCGGCGCTCGATGGAAATCTCTTACCCCTGAAGAAAAGGCGCCGTTCATACAGCAGGCAATTGAAGAGAGAAGACAGCATCGGCAGGCTCATCCAGATTACCAATATCATGCCCGGTGCAGCAAGGGTTCTTTGAAGACAAAACTCTGACTCCGCATCGGATCAGTGAGTACCTTATGTTTAGCACTCAGTATTCATCGCGCCGAGACCGATTTTCAAAGGAATGCAATTTGTCTGACCCTGCGAGGGCTGATTGATATAATAAGGGTCATCTTCCAGCCGCATCATAGCCTATTCACAACTGAAATAGGATAAATTGACGATGTACTTGGTAGTGGTAGGTATTTACGCAGATCTATAAGAAGTGAGAGCCCGGGTGACCCAGTGACTTTGAATCACCTCTTTAATTCGATGTATTCACCAAACAACGAGTTCGGAAAAGACTCTGATGTTTCCCTATTTTTCGGACGACTATATACAATTTCCACTCATTGACCATGGTGATTCAGGACAACAACGGAAGCGCAAGGGTCACAGCTTTACGAAAAAGCCTTGCCAACAAAGAGGCGGTACGCGCCAACTACAACTGTCCAAAAAGTAAATTCACCTGATGTGTAACCTTCTAGAAAATCGTTCAGTTGGAAAACCTCTTAGTAATTGAAAGGAATAAAGCGAAGGAGATCATCGAAGAGAGGAAGAGGAAACAGATATCTCTTGATGAGGTATGTGGCTGAATATGTGCTTCATATGGCCCCGCTGCTAATTTAGAGGATCATCGGGTTAGATTGTCCAAATACTGAACAAACACAGGTGGTGTCGGCATTGTGGTAGATCTCCTCGACGTCTTCGAATGTACGCTATTCCAGCTTTGTGAAATTTCATTCATATATATACTGTTTCTAGATTCCCAGTGTGTCTGCACGCGTGTTACATTCGATGTATTAGTAAACTCTGGAAAGAGATGGGAGATTTCGTTTGTCCTGTGTGCTCAATGGCCCTTGAACGCACCACACCCTTCGCATCTGAGTTGTTAGATCGCTTATCATATGGGATTGAAAACATGCTCGTCGACCATCCTGCGCTTGAGCGCGATGTCTTCCTTTGACATATGGCTGATGGGAGACAGGTTTACTGTAGATTTTCTTTCAGAAGATAACGTATGATGCATGGTGTAGATATACAAGTTGAAAAAAGGAAACCAAGGTATCGGAAGCTATCGGGCCATTAATGTGAGCTATCTTTTATAGTGACCAAAACGCTGCTTTGTGCGAGGTATTATATATACTACATATGTATGTGCATAAGTACCGGGTATTCGTGAGAGTGACAAATTTGTGTAAAAATAAAGGGCGAGTACTTGGCGTTCGGGTTTAAGTATACCTCCTAAATGGGAGATAGAAAAGACCATTGAAATAGCCAAGCGTAACAACCCCCTGTTCCTCACAGAATTGGCGTTGAGCACCTGCAGCTTGGTTTTCCGAGATTACGTGATCGGCAGCTTCAATGAGGTCCTTCATTGCCAATGACTCCACTGGCGGGAGGGTGATAGCTGCAGAGCAAGTTGAGCCACGTGTGGGGCAGTGGTAGGTGAAGACTGATTCTGGCGGGGTGGAATGCCGAAGAAGGACTGTCGCAAGGTAGTTGTGTTGCTGATGGCTGGTTGGAGCTCTTTGGTAATCGTATAGAATAGAGTGCCTGGGAAGGTAATGTAGATTGGCTAGTTTTTCACGAAGGGAAGTCTGGAAGTAGGTGCGAAGGCATGGTGCGCAAAAAGAGTGCCCACAAGTCAGGCTAGATGAAGATGTCCGGGACGCTTTTAGTGAAGCACACAGTGACAGATATATTTATATACTCTTACACGAATGGCCTGCGCATGAATAAATTACACAGTGTGCATCTGGTCACTTGGTGAATATGTGTTTTCAGCTATAGAAGTATACATGTAAGTTGCGGTCAAGGGTGATATGAGGTTATTACATACATCCTCCAGATCTCTTTCCAAATCCGGGAGAGGAGCGAGGGTAGATGTTAATATACTGTTAGAGCCCTTTAGATTCCCAGATTTATGAGTTAGAGTTGGAAAAAAAAAATAGCGACCTTACTTGAACATTTCCAGATCCCGCAACACCTCCCAGGTTGTCCAATACCATGGTATTATCACCAATTGGATTGTTGGAACTGGCTACAAGGTCCATAGTCGTTCCGGGATTCTCGATAGCAGGGCCATTGATGACAAAATCATCGACGGTCGGATCGTCGAATGTGGTGCTGGAATGCCCAGGAATGACATCATCAATGATGGGAACCACAATGCGAGAGGATGCGACAACGGTATTATCGACAGTGGTGGGTGCAGTTTGAGCGACTGCAAATGTGTTGGAATGTTCGACTATGGTTTCGTCAACGGGAGCTATGGCCTGAGGTGTAGAGCGCCTCTGACGTTCTGCTTTACACCTAACCGATCGTAAGGGGTTACGGCGAGGAGACACTGATGTAGGAGGTGTGATACTGGCCCTTCTGCAATGGGCCGGGAAGGGCGTAATAGTTGGGCGTTCGCGAGTAGTGCTAGCACGAGGCATAGATCCTAATATGAAGAGATAGAGGTTCGTTGCTCATAGTCATAATATTTATATGTGCTGAATCCCAAGGGTTGGAGTGACAAAGAGTGCTATGTTCTACAGAGTAAGGGCGTAGACAGCCATTGTTACTGTAACAAAGATGCGGAAAATATTCGGGTGAAATAAAAGTCAAGTAATTCAAATGGCTTACCCTGAGTTCGTTGTAGTTCAATATGAGCTGTGGGACATCTCAAATTTAAGGCCTCGGGCCTCAAGATCCTATAACTCAGTATATGTTGGACATACCTATTCAATCTGTACCGTTCATCATGGCTCTGAGGCTCGAATAATAGATTGCTAATGCAAGTAAGTCTTGGGTTTGTGCGAACCCGAATCAGGAAAGATCAGGAACTCAAAAAAAAGGTCACATGCACAACTGACCATTCTATTCGCCACATACCTTTCAAACTCGGCCTGGTAAACATTGGCTTCATTCTTTGTTTTCGTCTCATGACTCGGCCTGGTTTTGGACCCCGCTTGTTTGTGTTTCTTGGCCTCATGCTCAGGTCCAGCACTCAGCTTCGTCAGTCCAATGTTCTTCATTTATTAACTACGAACCCTTACTGACTCAATTTGAGCCCTCCTCAATCATGGAAGGATGCGTGTTTGTCATAGATGAAAGTTACCTTGGTACAACAACGCCCTTTGTCTCTGTTCACTTATTGGTGGGTTTTGAATGGACTCTGGCAAGATCTAGGGAATGGGGATCAACAATCGTTCCAGGTTCTTTGTCCTTCATATCTCGTGGTCACATATGCGCGCTCTTCGTCGGTTACATAACTGCGACTCCATTCATGCACCAAACTGCCAATTACGGACTCCCCCTCAAACTACCTCTCGTGCTGGCTATCAGCATTAGGCTCCGGTCATAAACAACGCGCAAGCTTTGCAAACAACGGGTTTGTTCTCATTGGAGTCAACATGGCGGATAGAGAAAGATCTTGTGATGACACGGCAATAACTGGTGCACCCCCGAACGGTGAAGAGGGTGAAGAGATACAGCGAGAATGTTTTGAATCCCCTGAACAAGTGAGTCACATCAAATGCGAAACTTTGTTGCTTGTTTTTGATAAAAATGTTATCCTTTAAGGGCCTTCGCCCACTTATGCCTATGGCTGGTTTATCAAGGGTACGTCCTAATTGACTGGTCCAATAATGTGTTACTCTATATTGTATATATCTACAGTTAAAACAAGTGTTGGATGACGCAACTCAGTGCAGCATATGTTATTTGTCAATGAGAAGACCATTTGCGTAAGTCATATCTTGAAGCCGGTACAATGCTGACAAGGGTGATATAGTCTCCATTGTGGGCATTCATTCTGCAGCTCTTGCCTTCGCACAAACTTCCGGCATCATATACGCGAGAAGCTGAAAAGCTTGACTTTCATGGAAAATGCACCTCAAGAACCCCCGACAAACTATAAAGAACTCGGTGTTTTACTTGAGTTCCTTGGAGAGAGACACAAAGTGCATTATGTTAGAGGGATATTTACACATATGTGCCCTTATTGCCGGACGCTCACTGATATACCTCCAGTTGAATCCCCCTTACTGAATGGCCTTATTGATAGGGTGGAGGCAGTATGTGGAGGAATCAGCTTGCCAAAGTGTGACGAGGAACAGTTCACTGGACAGTATTTTGATGGGCTCTTTTTTGTTCCTGCTCCACATTGTAGTTAAAATTATATCTATATAGTGACTATTCATTCTATTCGAGACCTGAGATCGGCCCCAGTACGACTTCGAGTCAAATAGTCTAATGACAGGACCTCGAAGCTTATTTTTCGGACCCTCTAGCCTTGCGATTTCTTTCATCGGACCCTGTCAGACCCCGGAGGGCTTCACCGGGCTTCTTTTATGAGGCCAAATTTGAAATTTGAACACCACGTTGCTTCAGTTATCATGGAGAGTGTGTAATTTCATTGTTACGGTGACAAGGGATAAAGATTCTCACAAGACTTCGCGCACATGTCCCAGGTCATTTAACAAATTTCTGACTCTGCCCGCCTAAAGCGGGAAGCAGCCAGCGTTGCTCAGTTCAGCTTCCGGTACTCATGGGTCGGTCTTCCTCCCTTCGCTACCCTGAAACATACGACTCACAAAGGTTGTCCGTCAGGTCGCACATGTGACAGAACATCAGAATGGAATATCTCATTTACTGCTGCTGGCACACAATCACTTGTACAATGTACGCCCACCTCGTCTCTTCTTTCTTTCAACGACAAGATATCATGTCTGACCTTTTGATTTTGATATCAGGTTCGAAGCGACCTGTCTGATTGCTTACTAGCTGCATAATAAGATCTGTGATTCTTAAAAATCACTGTTAAGCTAAGTTCTCATTACCGTTGCATTAGTCAGTGACTGATACGCAAACACTTGTCCTCCAGTTTTATTCACAAATGTGACACTACACAACCAAGCACTAGGCTGAAACAGTGACCCTACCCACAGAATTTTGTTCACATTGGTTGTTTACCATGGGGGAGGAGTGCATGAAAAATAATAATCAATTGTCGGATAACATGGTACGAAGACACTTTAACTTCATCATCTCATCATGTATCGAAAATATGTTACTTTTTGACTCCCCATTGTGTGTCCTAAATGTTTAACAATTTGCTCACTTTTGTGCTCCATAATAGTAATAAATTTTAAACTTGGGATAGGCCACAGAAAATGTTTTTAATCGAATGCCTTGTAACCGGTCTGAGGAAGTAAGATATTCGTTGGAAATTATAACGGGTAATTGCTTAGATCCTAGTAAATCAAAAAATAAGCCAAAACTTTTCTTTTTAACTCGGTCAAAAAGCTGACAGTAGTTTAGTAATTCCTCTATTTTTGGACAAAATAAAAGGATATTATTTGAACCAAAGTCACACTTGTCAAACAGGCAAACATTTGTCACCCTTTGATGAGGTTGTTTAACCAACCAAACTGGTAACCTTTTTGTTGTCACAAATTACGTTATGCCAAGGAGAGAATAGTTTGGAGTTTGGGTCGAGCAAATACTGATGTAACCAGGGCAGAAGATCTATCCATTTACACCCACTTTTGGCCGGCATTTGGACCGTGGAAATTTGCTCACTTCCTGCTGTGAGAACAACGTGGAGGTGCAGCGTGCCCGGCCTGATATTTCGCCGTGACATCAGATAGCTATTAGGGACTGTAGACTAACCGATCCTCTTTCTACATCTCACTGATGGGAAGCTGTCCTTTAGAATCAATGTCAACCCCAATTCAGACAGGATCCACGTTGAAACCTGGGTTTCCACTTCGAACGCCTGGGATACCTTACGCATCCTCCTTGCACCACGCGATCTCCCTTACCTACCGTTCACCATACCGGTCAGGTCTAACTTTGAGATGGCAGCTGTCAGTTGCGCTTCTCTGGGGTCCCATTATGCATGACCAGGTCACAAACTCATAATAATTTTGTTGTTTGCACGGCTGACTCTTGACAAATAGCGATTCGAGGTTCTTACTGCGAAACGATCATGATAATGGCAGCAGCGAAGACAAGCACCAACGCGAGCCACAACAATGACTTGGGAGGACCATGTTCCCATCCAAGTGTACACCAGGAACCCAACAATGATGATCATCGAGGAAGGTTGACGGAGTAACGATAAGGAGCAACAACTGACACTGACAGCGCCGACCAGCAGCAACAACGAGAGTTGCAGGGCAATGGCAGCGACTAACGCAACAAGGACAACAACAAAGCCTACGGCACAGCGGGGGCAGTGTTTGTGGTGTGCAAGTGGGATGTGGCCTGTCCTCCCCCTGCCCAGCCGACTATATCCTCAAGAATCTGTGTCGCCGTGTTGCCTTCAATTATAATGCTGGAGCTCATAAGTACAAGAAAGTGTCTGCTATTTGAATTCAGAGTGTCAGGAAAGGGATTGTGGGCTTCCTCGCAGGCACCTGCTTGTGAGAAACACGCTTCGGTGGTGTGTCTTCAATAACGCAAGAGTCTAAAACCCCTAAGCTGTCACAAATCCAATTATCACCTTTGCAATGGGGTAAATGTTCAGCTAAGAACTCGTCTATGCTTCTCTTGCCCCCATTCCAATAAACCTTTAAGACATTGGAGCGGATCTTTGTGCTAAGCAAGCCATGAGCAAACGAAGTGCTCAGGTAGTAAGGCTATAGGATCATGTACGTGTGACCCTGTGGGTCGATAAGGCAAGTTACACCCTTTGAATCGAGTGTCCCTTTGGATGGGCAATGGTGAGCTGGCATGACACAGGGAGTTACAGATATCCAAACCTTGGAGGTCGCAGAACAAAAGACTTTCCTTTGATACAACTAAACTAAAATGTACAAAGTGTCGGAAAAATCCAATTCGGCATATTTGAACATTTCAGGCAATATCTGGCCTGATAAGACCGTCAGGCAAATCTTCGCCTTATCTGGTACAAAAAACAGTTATAGTTTTTGATCAGCGTGATCAGTTCTGAGATGTCCTTACTTTACTTATCAGGCCTGGTCAATGTTATGCCTCCATATAAGACTTGAGAAGTGGTTACAACATTTCGAGAAAAATGGAACAACCAAAAAACATAAAAAAAAACATTTTATCTTTTCGTTCTTTATCTTACTCATTGATCAGTACATTGAACCATTACAAATTTCTATGATACTTCATGACATCCATTTCAAATTTAATATCTGTTCACAGTAGTAATCGAACCCTCAATCTAATGCTATTGACTAGTACTAAGTAAGTGCTATCTGACCACTTCTCCATCTGTCCTCGAAAATTTCTTGGGCATGCACTCTATACATAGAGAAAAATTTTGGCCATATCACGTCATATCTGACCAGGCAACGCAGCACCACTCCTTGCAGGTCACCACCTCGCAACTGTCAATGCCCTCTCCACATTCTAGCTCACTTTCAATGTCTCCGTCTCTCATCCTTACGTTCAAAGGTCGGCTAATCAATACTTATATGCCTACCTGTGTTCTTTCTCACCTCAGAAACCCGACCCAACCACCCCAACCATAATACCACTGAAATTTTGACACTGTTGAACTGAATCTCTCAAATCATGCCTGAACAATCACCCTCACGCTCTCCCACCTCACAGCCTAGTCCTGAAGTCACCAAAGGAATAGAGACCATACAGATTGGACAAACCGATTTGCAGAGCTTGGGGGAAGGCCTAGTATGTGGTTATACAGCTCACATACTCGATATTGTGACCGATTTTATGATTCTTTATCTAGGGAGATCTTCATGGTAACTCAAACAATCCCAACCACCCCCCAGCTGCATCTTTTGCTCTGCTGGCCGCTCCCTCCACCCTGCCAGCCACCCCCATTGTACCGTTTTCTGACCCATATGCAGCAAGTTCCTATGATACACTTCACTCGGATGACCTGGGAAAATGGGGACACCATCTATGGGAGCTACTGCTTGATGTTTTAGAGGAATTAAAGTGCAAGGGTGCCTTGACTCAAAAGTATGTTCTTACTGCTTCCCTCAGAAAACAAAGCTCATTAGTCCGCCATTTATTTTAGCATGAAAGCATTTCCCCGCTGGAACGGACTCAAACATTTCAATACAGTCACTACAGCGGATTATACAGATGGTCAAAGTTATTTTGACATTCTGAAGGTGTGCCTGCATTGTCCAAATGCGCTTCTACGTTTATTAAATAAAATGGCCAACAGTGCATACTTCCATGCGTTGTACAGCTGTTACCACGCAACTCATCACTCATTCATTGTATCCGTGCCTATATCTGCTACAGAATGATGGTTGGCATGCATTGCATGTCCGAGAGCAGGCTGCAGAGACTACAAGAGTTTGTTCACCGATATCAAGCAACTTGCAAGGTGAATAATAGATCCTCCTTATGCTTATCGTCTCTTTTAATTTGACGAACGATAGAAAGTATCAGAGGAATATGGAAAGAGTTTCGATTTCCCAAAACAACATGCTTCGGGCCATGTTGGCGACGAGATACGACAAAAAGGTACAACAGATAATCTTTCGACACGCCCAGGGGAGGGGTTCCAGCAAGAAGCTGCAGAGGCCTATGAACAGACGAATGGAAAGGAGGCAGAACACCAGGTATGACTCGTATCTGAGGAATTCTTAGTAATTTGACTCATGATCACCAGATGGTCCGTATTGATGAAACTCAAGAAGCCATTGCAAGGATTCGGATGGCGATAGACAATAGCACTAAAGCTCGTGCAGCGGGTTCGGATGACGATCACGACACAGAAGAAGATAGCGCAGCACCACCGTCGTCCCCATGTGATGACTCACACTGGAAGCTTGGTGCTCCCGAGAGGCTACTGGATTCGCACCAGCTCGAAGAACTTATGGTTGTAGAAGGGCGGGGGCACGAGTTTCAGTCCTTTGACTCTCGTCTCAGAGCATTCCTTATACATACCTTTCCGCAAGATGCTGTGAGGTATGAGGACTTCATCCAGGTATTGTCTTCTAAATGTTTTGGTCGTGTTACTATAACCGTTTCCAACAGATTCGTTTGTTCAAGTGCTTATACATATACTATCAGTCACTCGAAGATTGGACAGAAGCTCGAGATATCTTGCGATGCAATGCCAATTTCCACCAACGCGAGCGATACGATTGCGTCATTGTAAACTCTGACTCCCGAAAATTAGTTGTCGCCAGATTGCGCGCGCTTCTGCGATGTATACTACCAACAGGCCGCGTGGTTGATATTGGTTTTGTACACCTACTTCGCCAGCATCGATGGAAACCCTCGACATTTTGGGATGGCTGCAAAATATTCGAGGAACCAGCAAGCTGTGAGTTTATCTTGATGGACTATGTTGTGCGCGGGGCACTACTCTCTCCTGTGTTCGATGCCAAAGGGAAAGGACTTCTTTATGTCATGGATAGTGTGGACTCAGACATGTTTCTACGCATTAATGGCTGGTAGCCGGGTTGTAACATACACGGACTTATAGACTTATATATAACGTGATACCTTCTGACGATTGGCTGATAAGCCTTCCAGCACAACCTGACCTGGCCTGATCAGACCGTCAGGCGTCCTAAGGCCTGATATGGCAAACGAGATTTTTCCGACAAGGCATGGATTGCCTTTGTCAGGTCATCATTGGCAGGTCTGACAGATCCGTTTCCGGTGTACTTGCAAATGGGTGGATCAGATGGGCCACAAGGTAAAAGTGGAGTGGCAATGAAAGTTCGATGTGGCAAGGGGCAACTGCCACTTGCAGACGGGGCTAGCTTTCCGAGAATGGATTCATTGAAGTTAAAGTAAAACTCTAAATGGCATGTTGTTGACTTTGAACTACGGTATAGTACTAAAGATCAAGTTGGCACATACTGGGGACATTGCCAACTCCATTTCCTTCAATATTACAGTCAAATTCTTCTTTGAAAGCTTGTGCCATGCATAAGAGGGCATACTCCACATGCAAAATGGTTTCAACATGGTCCTCATCACTGGCAGTGTCAAATGGCTGTGTCACAACATATTTGCGGCGTCCAAAGCGTGCCTGACATGTGGATATTTACCATAACTGGTTAGGTCACGATATGTACTAGGCATAGACCACTCACATAAATGCCGATTTTCAAAAAGCCCTGTCCTATTATGCTTTCATCTCCCTTTTTGTCAAAATTTACTGCTATTTCAATCATTTCTGGTTCATTGTCCAAGGTTGTGAAGTCTATGTCTAACCCCTGAAAGCTGTATGTTGCTATGGTTTGCAAGAAAGCACATGCATGCATCACTGGGCTGCGCGTCCATTGAGTTGGCATCTGAAATGCACTTCTTAACACAGAGGGTTTGCTACTCAGAGCATGGCTTCCACTCAATGTGGGACGTTGCATAGGCGGAGGCATTTTGCAAGAGGAAGTATGCATAGAGACCCGCTTTCTTTTAGTGAGGGTTCCGAATGCTGAACCCAATCCATGTTCATCTCCCGCATCATCATCTTCCTGAGGAAACTTGACAGGAATAAGTATTAGATGAGCAGCCTGTACTAAAAAAGTGACATACCACATGCTTATCCAGGAATACAAAACAAATTTCAATTTGTCGTTCATTGAGGTTATGGGATGGCCTGATTTTCCGGTTCACAAACTCCTGAAGCAATTCTTGCATTGTACAGAAGAAATCAATGTTGAGAATTGAGCATTTCTGTTGCGATTCATGTGCATAAACTGTCACATTCCCCCTAACAACATGGATGACTTGAACAAAGATGTGACATGAAGATATGATGTCGACTGGATCTTACCAGTTTAATGGCTTTACTCTGAAGAAATGCTTCTCAAATGAGATTTTGATGTCTTCAAGTAGCAAATCCATGGCCATCTTCACAATTGTTGTCAGCGGAAATACTTTAACGACCTGAAGGCCATTGATCTTGTCAGGTTTCATTAGTTCCAGGTCTCAGGTGAAGCTCCAGGCAGTAATCACCTCAATGAACTTATCATTTTTTGTGGAATTGATCTTCCACAGCGTTGCAGCCATGCGGATCCCTTTGCCAATCAACTTTGTCTCCTCACGCTTGGCCTTCTTTTCGCCCTTAATCGCTAGTGCCTTTTCAAGGTTTTTGTGGATGGTACGATTTGCTGGCAGGTTGATCCCTCCAGCCACACCTAGAGCCATGCTTGGTTTCTGCATCAGGCATGTGCCAGATGCGCTTTTCTGATATGCCTGAGCCAACATGAGAATATCCTGGCTTACTCCCGTGCCTGTAATAGATGCTTGCATCTCAGTGCTTGCACTATTTGCCTTTCATGAAAAGCGAGACAACTCCCGGATGCTGTAACAATGCCATTGGAACAGAATCATTGCCTGCCAGTCAGGATCATCAATCGTCTGCATTTCTGGTATGTGTTTTACGGAGATCTTACTATAAAAGGTAATGCAGGCATTGCAAATTGGATTTTCCAGCAAGTTGCTGACGATTCCACAGGCCATACATTGAGGTTTGCTCTATCTTCAATGGTAAGCCATTTCTTTACTCTTACAAATTGGATTTGACTCACATTGATGGCATGTAACTCAGCGACGGAGAGTCCTGGTTTCCAGATTTGACACAAGCCACATTTTAAACCCTCTTCAAGGCAATAAAAAGCGATTCCACAGAAAGAGCAGACAGCCATGGGTCACAGTGGTAAAGACAAGTTGCAACCATGCACTGAAAAAATTCGATGCATAACCTGGCTGATGTGGCCAATCTGTCAGCCAGGAGGTTCTTCGACACACAGACCAATCTTGACCACCAAGAAATCAAGATACATTCAGGTTGATAGACTACATAGCATCTGTTCGAAGACAAACCAAATGTTGTTGATGGAAAGTTCCTGGACACCAATGCTGTGGTAAACAGCCTCCGCCCAAGCCGCGTATTCTGGCGTAACAAATTGAAGAAGAGACTCCCCTCCCACCATTTCCTTCAGTTCACGAATCACAGCAATATCAACCAGCTGAAGCAAGTCCTTGCCACCCCATTTTTCTGGCATAAAATAAAGATTATTGCATGAATCACCTGATGGCCCTGCCTTGGTTTTATCCTTCTGCATCCTTGTTCCATTGCGAAATTTGATGTAGCTGTTGAGTTCCTTCTGAATGAATGTTGACCACAGCCATTGACACAATTGACTTGACAATAAGTTATGGGAAATTCCTGACAAAAGCAAAACTTGCTAATGGTCTGCGTTATCGGGTTGGTATATCCCGCGCACCTCTCCTTCTTCGAAAGTCTTGACAATGTTGTCACCAAAGTCCAAGTGCAAGTGCAGCCAAGAGTGCTCAATCGCAATGTTGTGAACACTCCTGACGTAGTGGTGAGCAGTGATGACGTCTTTGGGAATGTCTGACATCACATCACTACAACAGAAATCAGCCGACAAGAGATATAGAGGTTGAACAATTACCATAAAGCATGCGCAAGGCCATAAACTTGAGTCATTTTGGAACCACAGTCAGTGGTGAACTCGAGTGGCATCCCTGTTTACAAAGTTGGCTCATATTCCTAACAGTCACAGTGCAAATACAACAAAAAGAACATACCTCCCATTTTCTCAATGAGAGAGAGATACAAAAAGGCAATGATGTTGCCCATGCAGTTGCTGGGAACAACCCAGGCAGAAAGCCAACGAGTGGTGGCATCATCAACCACAGCCCACTGTTACAAATTCCCTACTCACATGCCCTTATTACTTCTTTTCTTACACACTACTGATTACTGGATACTTATCGACTCTTATCTTTCTAGACCCATATATGCATTCTCTTTCCCATACTTATTCATCTTTTATATTATGCTTACTCATTCTCATTGTAGCTTACTCATTCTTTTATCTATAATGAATAGCATAAACCATACTTATTGGACTCTTACATATATATAGGGATACTTTAGCTTAGTTAGTTCTTTAGCTTGACCTAGCTGAATCAACCTTATTCATCTATTTTGATCTCTTGACGCAAACTTGGTCCTATTTGCCTTATGAAGGGAGTAGTGCATCTTTGATTCAACAATCTGACTTTAGCCCTATTGAGGGAGTCATTGGATGTTAGACTTACAGAGTCAATGGTCTATAGTGAACAAACAATAAACCAGGATTGATCTAAAGGATAAGGCCTAAACAGCCATAACAAAAGGTCAAGCTGATCAGAATCGTCAACCTATTAAGGTTCAGACGCAATGGCACCAAGATATGGATTAAAACCTGCGAGCAGCAGTGAAAGCAGTAGAAGCAGCAGCAGGCAAAGTGCCTTTAGCAACAAAGACTTCCAAGACACAGAAGAACAACCAAGACTCTCAGTAGTCACACAAACAGTAGAAACGCCCACCACGCCGAAACCAAAGGCAGAAAGTTCCAAAGGAAAGGAACCAGAGAAACCACTGAAACCCAAATCACCAGATTCCCTGATACCACCTGACTCAGACATAGAAATGGCAGACAAACAAAAACCCACTGAGATCAAACTCAGTTCACCAAACATCTTTGATGGAAACCAAAGAATGACAAAGGACTTTGTCCTTGACTGCAAGATGTACTTGCAAGCAAATGACAGAATCTATGACATGGAATGGAAAAAGATCCTTTACGTGCTCTCATATATGAAAGGAGGAACAGCAGCACCATGGAGGAAATCTTGGTATGGAGAAAATAGTACCCACCCAGGAACCTTTACAGATTTCATAGCAACAGTCAAAGAAGCATTCTCTACACCAGATGAAGCAGGAGACGCCAGACAAACCTTGAAAATGCTGCGCATGACAGGAAACATGACAGCAGATGACTACATTGTGGAATTCAAATCAGCCACATCAGAAAGTCAGATCACCAAAAGCAAAGCACTCATTGAGTACTTCATGGAAGGAATACCCCCTTCCTTGATGCAGAAAATTTTGACAATGGATAACCCACCTACCACCATCAAGGGTTGGTACCAGAAAGCATCCATATTTGACACCCAGTACAGACGTGCAAAATCAATTGTAGCACAAATCAAAGGAAACACAGGAAAGCCAACAGGAGGAAACAGTGGAAAAAAATATAATTTCCAACGAAATAACCCCAAATATGTTCCAAACAAAGATCCAAATGCAATGGACATAGATTGATTGACCATTCAAGAAAGAGATGAACATATGAAATGAGGACTATGCTTCGAATGCCATAAATTTGGACATCGAGCATCTGATCACAAAGCAGGAGGATCAACCCCTCAAACTCCACGAAAAGAAGAACCGAAATTACCAATGAAAGGCAAAGATGCCTACATGAAAATCAGATCTCTTATGGCAGAATTAGATGAAGACAAAAAAGAGATTGCCTTAAAGAATATGGAAGACGAGGGTTTTTAAAGAGGCGGACTGAATCAATGTCAGTACCTGCCGAGACCTATTCTGTTACATTGTCACCTGTAATTTTAGGAGAGATGAACCAACAATCATTATCTATTCCAATTACAGTGATTGAAGAACAGAAAAATGTCAAAACCCCAGCAATTGGACTCATTGATTGTGGAGCTGGAGGAATCTTTATTGACAAGACATTTGTTGAAGAAAACAAAATAAAGACAACTCCATTGAGAAAGTCAATTTCGGTCAGAAATGTAGATGGGACAAAGAACAAATCAGGGAACATCACAGACTGTGTATGGACCAAGATTTGAATTGGAGATGAAGAAATCAGAATCCAACTATTAGTTAGCGGACTTGGAAAAGAAAATATCATCCTCAGACTACCATGGTTAAAACGGCACAACCCCAAGATCGATTGGGAGAAAGGAACACTTGACTTTGGACCAAGCATCAAGAAAGGAGTTCTATTGGAAGCAATCTGAAAGAATTTAGAAATTTGACAGATGAAACAAACACGGCAATACCTCAAGGCAATGGTAACAGAAATACAGGAAGAACATCTAGAAGATATCCCAAGGAATCAACCCCTTGAAGATTGGCAACCAATTCTTTTGGGAATTGACAAAGAAGAATCCATTTGGATAAATGCAAAAACATCAATATCACAAGAACTGGAACACAAAGCAGAAATCGAAGATCAAAAGCCAAAGAAGACACTACCAGAATTTTACCAAAAATACAGTGGCTCAAAAAACTGCCCCAATGTTTGTACATTTTTGAAAGATCAATATGGTATGAAGTGCTGACATAAGCAGGGGACCTGGGGTAATTATGTAAGATACTATGACATCGTGGCTTTCCAATGGACCCTGGATCATGTGATTTGGATCAATATCCATTAAGCTATAAGCCAAACAAAATGGTTACTTATTGGGGCAGTTTTTTGACCCTTATCTTATTTTCCATTATTCTGGCATTTATGATCCAATGCAAGAACATTATGGACTGTGGGAAGAATAAACAATGTCATGTGACTTTATTTGTATCAATTTGACATGTTGGAATTGGTTCAATCATCTTCTTGACCTCTTACCACCATCATGAAAGCCATTTCTACTGCTCAGCACAATACTGTTGTTTCTCTCCTCAATGAGGGCTATTCTCAGCGTCAAATCAAGGAGAAAACTGGTCTAGGGAAGGGTACCATCAGTAGGATCAGCAAAGATGTGGATGGAAACAAAGAAAACAACCTTGGTGGCCGCCCCTCCAAGCTGTCTGTTCGTGACAAACAGTCAATTATTCGTCAAATCAAGTCAGGGAAGCTTGATAATGCAGTTCAGGCTACCCAATTCATCAATGGCATCATCCCCAATCCTGTCACACCCCAGACAGTCAGAAATGCACTCAAGGAAAATCAATTTTGTGCTGCTACAAAGAGGAAAGCTCCTCTTCTCAAATGAGCCCATCGCATCCGGCGTCTCCAGTTTGCAAAATATCATGAAAGCTGGACTGTGGAGGACTGGAAAAGGGTTCTATGGACAGATGAGACCAAAATCAATAGGATTGGGTCAGATGGAAAGGTTTATGTCTGGAAACAAAGGGGAGAACCACCATCTGATAGAACAACATCACCTACTGTCAAACATGGAGGAGGAGGAAACCTCATGGTATGGGGTTGTATGGGGTGGAATGGAGTGGGAAAGCTCATAGAGGTGCAGGGGAACATGGACAAGGTTCAATACTGTGAAATTTTGGAGAGTGGAGTTCAGGAAAGTTTTGAGAAGTTGGAAATGGTGGATGGCGAGCGCTACTTTCAGCAAGATAACGACCCCAAACACACATCTGGACTGGCCACACAGTGGTTTGAAGACAACAACATTCAAGTCCTTGGCTGGCCTGCCCAATCCCCTGACATGAATCCAATAGAACACCTTTGGGAACATCTCAAGCGCCGTCTTAAAGAATATCTGACACCACCCAAAGGAGTACATGAGTTGTGGGATAGATTGGCTGAAGAGTGGGGTGAAATTCCACCAGAGGTATGCCAAAACCTGATAGAAAGTATGCCCAGGTGGATACAAGCAGTTATAAAGGCAAAAGGTGGTCATACAAAGTATTAGATAGAAAATTAATAGAGGGTCAAAAAACTGCCCCAATGAGTAATCATTTTGTTTGGCCTATAGCTTAATGGGTTTTGATCCAAATCACATGATCCAGGGTCCATTGGAAAGCCACGATGTCATAGTATCTTACATAATTACCTCAGGTCCCCTGCTTATGTCAGCACTTCATACCATATTGATCTTTCAAAAATGTACAAACATTGGGGCAGTTTTTTGAGCCACTGTACGCATCATTATTTGACAAAACAAATTCGGAAAGAATGCCAACACGACAATCATGGGACCATGCAATAGATCTAAAACCAGACTTTATTCTGAAAGACTGTAAGATCTATCCCATTAGTCCAGCGGAACAAGGAAAATTGGATGAATTCATTGACAAAAATCTATGAAAAGGATATATTCAACCATCGAAATCTCCACAAGCATCACCCTTTTTCTTTGTATCAAAAAAGGACTCAGCAAAACTTCAGCCAACTCAGGATTACAGAAGACTAAATGAAGGAACAATAAAGAACGCATACCCTTTACCACTTGTAGGGGAGCTTCTTGACAAACTGAAAGGGGCCAAATATTTCACAAAACTGGATTTACGATGGGGATACAACAATGTCCAGATCAAAGAAGGCAATGAATGGAAAGCAGCATT
Source organism: Collybia mongolica (assembly GCA_013420905.1). NCBI lineage: Eukaryota > Fungi > Basidiomycota > Agaricomycetes > Agaricales > Clitocybaceae > Collybia > Collybia mongolica. Next base: position 4,885,169 of record JAAXNY010000004.1, read on the forward strand.
CAAAACTAACAGAGGATTATTTGAACCTCTTGTTATGTTTTTCAGATTATGCAATTCACCGGTGACATTCCAGAACATGATGAATGATATCTATGCAATAGAAATTGACGAAGGATGGATCCTGATCTACATGGATGACATCTTAATTTCCTCTGACAACATTGATGATCTACAAAGAAAGACTATGAAAGTCCTGGATAAATTAAAAGAAAACGACTTATACCTAAATCTGGACAAATGTGTATTTGAAGCCACAGAACTTGAATACCTTGGATTGGTTATCAGAGAAAACGAAATAGGCATGGAACCAACAAAGTTAGCAGGAATTGCAGATTGGCCAGCCCTGACAACAGTGAAACAAGTCCAATCATTCCTTGGATTTGCAAATTTTTACTGAAAGTTCATTGGACACTACGCTGAACTTAGCAGACCATTGACAAATCTGACAAGAAAAGACATTGAATGGAAGTGGACTCAAGACTGCTAAGAAGCATTTGACGGATTAAAACAGAAATTTTTAAAATCACCCGTCCTTATGATGCCAGACAAGAACAAACCATTTCACATTGAATCAGATGCTTCGAAATGGGCCACAAGCGCGGTATTACAACAACAAAATGACAACAGAGAATGGCATCCATGTGGATACATTTCACACTCATTTACAGAAACAGAAAGAAATTATGAAATCTATGACAGAGAACTATTAGGCATCATTCAAGCCTTGAAAACATGGAGACACTACCTCGAAGGATCACAATTCCCCACAGTGATTCTGTCAGATCACAAAAACCTGACATACTTCTGAACGGCACAAAAATTGAACCGACGACAAGCAGGATGGAGTTTGTTCCTGTCACAATTTGATCTGAAACTTGTACAGACACCTGGAACATGAATGATACAGTCTGATGCTCTATCAAGAAGATCAGACTATGTCAGTACAGGAGACACAGACAACGAAGATTGGATCCTTTTACCAGACAACATTTTTATCAAAATGATTGACATAGGTTTACAAGAAGACCTAAAGAAATCAGTTGAAGAAGATGAGTTGTTTGCAAAATCAATTGAAGCGTTAAAAGAGACAGGGACACCACCAATCAAATCAAACCTGTCTGATTGGAAATTTGAAGATGGACTTCTGTTTTTCAAGAACAGATGTTATGTGGGACCAGACACAAAACTACAACGAGAAATAGTTCGAAGATATCATGACACAAAACCAGGAGGACACCCAGGCCAATACAAAACACAAGAATTAATCAGTCGAGAATACTGGTGGCCAGGAATGGGAGTATTCATAAAAAATTATGTTGATGGTTGCACCACATGCCAACAAATGAAAGTCAACACGCACCCAACAAGACCAGGGTTAATACCGATTGCAACAAATGGAGAACCATGCCCTTTCTCATTTGTCACAGCCAATTTTGTCACAGACCTCCCAGAAAACGATGGAAAAGACAGTCTCATGGTCATGGTAGATCATGGCCTTACGAAGGGGGTAATTTCTATCCCTTGCACCAAAATGATTGATGCTCTAGGAACAGCGAACCTTTACCTGGAACATGTCTACAAAAGATTTGGATTACCTGACACCTTCCTATCTGATCAAGGTCCTCAATTTGTGGCAAAAGTTTTTAAAGAACTAGGAAAACTCCTTGGAATCAAGCTTGTAATGAGCATGGTGTATCACCCACAAACAGATGGAGAAACAGAACAATTAAATCAAGAACAATTAAATCTATTTCCAAATGTTTTGCCAGAACAACCCAGCAATATGGAAGGATCTTAACCCAATTGCAGAATTCGCGCATAATCAAAGAACACACTCCACAACGAAAAGATCCCCATTCTTCCTTATGATGGGATATGAACCACAGGCAATTCCATCAGTATTCCAGAAGACAAACATTCCAAGTGTGGAGCAACGGATGATTGAACTTAATAGAGCAAGAGAAGAAGCCATGGCAGCACATGATTTGGCAAGAAGAAAAGTTGCAGAAAGGACAACACGAGGTTTCACTCCATTCAAACGAGGAGAACACGTTTGGTTAGAAGGAACAAACCTTCGAATCCCCTATCCTTCAAGGAAACTAGCACCAAAACAAGAAGGACCCTTTGAAATCCAAGAAGTCCGCGGACCAGTAACGTACAAACTGAAACTTCCATCACAATGGAAGATCCATCCTGTAAGGGGAACTCCATTTCCGCCTTACTTCGCCGATCTAGCCTTACTTCGCCGAATCTCACTCCGCTGACTTCTACTTCGCGCTCACTCGATTACATTCACTGCATCGCACGTTCATTACCTACGCCCACACGCACCCCCACTCTCTACTTCGCGCGCAGTTCGCCGCCGGACTTCGCACTTGTTCGGACTATCAAGGGCACGGTCACGTGACCTTCGTTAGCCCAACGCGTGTCGTCGTACCGCACTGGGAACGTGTATTTAATGTAGTACTAGGTATATAGCACACCCCCCCTGATGGAGGCTCCTCAGAGAATTCTCTTAGGATCCCCTCCACCAGGTGAGTAGTACATATGTCGTACAAGTGAATACATCTCTTAGGATCCCCTCCACCAGCGTCGGCCCGCTCTACTAAGTTCGCGCGCACTCCGCCGGAGTTGCCCTTACAGTAGAATTCTCTCACCAGCAGAGACCGCGACCTCACCGCAGCCATTGCCAAATTCCGATCGGCAGAAACTGTCAGCTCCGATACAGAATCCGTCAAGACCGCGCGAGAATCGCCCTCTCCACCCTCCTCCGAACTAGAAGTGGAACTCCTACTCCGGCCGATGGACGCCGAAACAAGGATGGATAACGTCGAACGAGACGTAGGAGATCTCAATAGGAAGGCGGAGGAACAAGCCGAGCAGCTTAAGAAGCTCACCGACAGCATCAACGCGCTGATCGCGCTCCAAACCGCGGCTCCCCCACCCCCGGTCAATACCCCTGCACCCAGCGCCCCTGTAAATAATGTATCAACACCTCCCCCCGCGACCCACGTTAATTCGGGATGACCTTCGGCACTCCGGCCATCGCTTCCCGATGACTTCGACGGATCGCGCGAACGAGGGCGTGCGTTCATTAACGCATGCGAACTGTATATAAATCTTGTACCACACCAGTTCGCGGATGAAGTGACGCAGGTACGGTGGGCGTACACCTTCATGAAGAAAGGCCGAGCGTATCTGTTCGCGGACCGGGCCATGCGATACCAGACTGCTACCAGGAACCCGAAGTACGCGACATGGGCCCTATTCCGCGCCGACTTTGCGGTCAACTTCTTCGTGCAGAGCGAAGCGCAGCGGGCGATTACGAGGTTGGAAACGAGCAGCTACCACCAAGGATCGCGATCGGTGGACGACTACACGGATGAGTTCAGGGATCTCATCGACAAGTCGGGATACAAGGAGGGGTTGACGATTGTGGTGAAGTACCGGAAGGGACTGAGCGGGGAGATTCAGTCGCAGATCGCGACGATGGCAGTGGGACGACCAGCGGACGATCAGCTGGAACAGTGGTATGTAGCGGCGATGAAGTGCGATGAAAACCGCCTCACCAACGAGGCCTTCCTGAGCACTAAACCGGCGGCTCGCGCACCTCCCACACGCACTACCTTGGCGTTTCGCGCACCGCCGCACTTCTCAGCCCCGACGCTGCAACCAATGGCGCCACCACCACCTCCGCCGCCCCCCGCTCTCCCTCCACCGGTTCCGATGGATGTAGACGCGATGCGGAGGGCTCGAACGAACATCGAGACCTGCCACCGATGTAAGCAGCCGGGCCATTTCCGGAAGGACTGCCCCCTCCGCTACGACACGCGGTTCATGTCAATGGAGGAGCAGCATGAGTTCGCGCAGCACATCTTTGCGATGATAGACGCACAAGTCGAACCGCCGGCGGAAGAAGGGAAAACGTTCGCAACCACTCAAGAGGGTTTTGTAGCGGACAGCGAGTGAACAGTACGCCCTCGCTGTCATCTGTAAATAGGTTCGCGTGTTTAGAAGTTGAGAACACAATTGAAATTTCCCAAACACCCGAAACTACTACAGAAGCCGTACAAGATACCATCCCCGTCCCTAAACCGCCGCGCCAGAGACTCCCCCGATGGGAACAAGCTCTACCCAAGCGATTCGTAGTCGCCGCCACCCCCAGCACTCGCGCGCTGAAGCTCAAGATTGAACTTCAGACAACCGACACAGGCGAGACATTCGCAACGAACAGCTTGGTAGACTCGGGAGCAACGGGCCTTTTCATTGATTCTGAATTCGTGCGGAGGAACAGGTTGACCTCGCGCAAGCTAGTTCGCACTATTCTGGTGTTCAACGTCGACGGCACTCCGAACGAGAACGGGTCTATTTTGGAGATCGTAGACCTCATCCTTCGGTACAACGGTCACTCAGAACGCACCCACTTCGCGGTCACCAGCCTAGGGAAGCAGGATCTCATACTGGGCTACACTTGGTTGCAGGAGCACAACCCGGAGATCAACTGGCAGACCAACGAGGTGAAGATGAGTCACTGTCCCGACAAATGTCGGACCTGCGCGAACGAGGTTAAATCGGAAAAGGCGGAGAAGCGTAAATTGGAGGCCCGCATCAACGCCTGTCGCGCAGGACCCATGCCCGAACCAGAAACAGAAATTGGAGAGGTTCCCGACTCTGAGCACGAAGGAGATATCACCTTTGAAGATTGCATCGAAGAGGGCGACCATATCTTCGTGGTCAATATCGGCGAACCAGGACAGTGTCAGAAGGCACCGGAAGAGATTCGGACAACCCAAACCATCTCGCAGCAACTAGCGGAAAAGATCCAAACGGAAGCCCGGAAGAACGCGTCCCAGCAGATCGCAGACTCCTTTGATCGTAATGCGCAACCCAAGACGTTTTTCGATCTAGCACCGGCGCACGTCCACGAATTTGAGGATGTGTTCTCCAAGACGTCCTTCGACGCTCTCCCAGATCGCCGACCGTGGGACCACGCGATTGAACTCGTCCGCGACGCAGAAGGGAAATCCTGCAAGGTCTACCCGCTCTCAGTTGCCGAACAAGCGGAGTTGGACAAGTTCCTCGAGGAGAACCTCGCCTCTGGTCGGATCCGCCCCTCCAAATCACCAATGGCTTCGCCGTTCTTCTTTATCAAGAAGAAGGACGGTTCGCTACGCCTGGTACAGGACTACCGCGTTCTCAATTCGCTGACGATCAAGAACAAATACCCACTCCCACTCATCTCCGACCTCGTCAACAATCTTCGGGGAGCGAAATACTTCTCCAAATTCGACGTTCGCTGGGGATACAACAACGTCCGAATTAAGGAAGGTGATGAGTGGAAGGCCGCATTTCGCACAAACCGCGGAATGTTTGAGCCCCTGGTAATGTTCTTTGGTCTCACTAACTCGCCGGCAACGTTCCAAACCATGATGAACGAGATATTCCACGATCTCATCATGGAAGGAGTGGTATGTGTCTACATCGATGATATTCTAATCTACACAAAGACACTCGCCGAACACCGCCGAATTACGAGGTTAGTTCTCCAGCGACTCCGCGAACATAAACTGTACCTGCGACTGGACAAATGCGAATTCGAGAAGACCCGAATCGAGTATCTGGGGCTCATTATCTCGGAGGGGCAGGCGGAGATGGACCCGGTCAAGGTTGCCGGAGTAGCGGAATGGCCAACGCCCACGAACAAGAAGCAAGTGCAGTCCTTCTTGGGCTTCACGAACTTCTATCGGCGGTTCATTCGCGACTTCTCCCATATTGCGCGGCCATTGTTTGATCTCACCGGTAAAGACGTGCCTTGGAAGTGGGGTGAGTCGGAGCAGGAGGCATTCGAAGGGTTGAAGGAAGCGGTGTCGTCTAAACCGGTACTGATGTTCGCAGACGACAACCGGCCGTTTAGGGTGGAGGCAGATAGTTCGGATTTCGCGACCGGCGCAGTACTTTCGCAACTCAGCCCGGAGGACAACAAGTGGCACCCGATCGCGTTTTCATCAAAGAGCCTCAACGCGGTCGAGCGGAATTACAAGATACACGACAAGGAAATGCTCGCCATCATTCGCGCACTCGAAGAATGGTGACACTTCCTTGAAGGCGCGCGACACGACTTCGAGATCTGGACAGACCACAAAAATCTAGAGTACTTCCGGACGTCCCAGAAGCTAAATCGGAGACAGGCCAGGTGGTCACTGTACCTCTCCCGATTCAACTTCTCGCTGCACCACAAGCCCGGACGAAGTATGGGTAAGCCAGATGCGCTATCTCGCCGAGCGGACCACAGCGATGGAAGCGAGGATAACCGCGATCTAGTCCTCCTCAAACCGGAGTTGTTCACAATCCGCGCGCTGGAAGGAATGGTCGTGGAAGGAGAGGAAAGGGACATTCTGCGGGATATTTGGAGAGGCAATCGCGAGGGACATCAGGAGGAAGCGGTGGTGAAGGCAGCGCAGGAGTTGAAGAAGTCCGCAGGAAAATCGGTTCGGAGCGCAGAGTGGAGGGAAGCGCAGGAGTTGCTGTATTTCCGCGATCGCATCTACGTCCCAAAACACGCTGACCTTCGCAGACGTATAGTTGCGCAACATCACGATTCGCGAATTGCGGGACACGCCGGAAGATGGAAGACGTTGGAACTCGTATCGCGCAATTACTGGTGGCCTCAAATGTCGCGCTACATCGGCGAATACTGCAAGACATGCGACCTCTGTCTCCGAACGAAGGCTCAGCGTCAACTTCCAAGCGGCGAACTTAAACCGCTGCCGATTCCGGAAGGTCGCTGGGACGTCGCAAGCGTGGATTTCATCGTGGAACTCCCCGAGTCGCAAGGGCATGATGCGATCATGGTAGTGGTGGACACGGTGGGTAAACGCGCGCACTTCATCCCAACCACAACGACAATTACCGCGCTTGGATCGGCGAGGCTTTACCTCCAGCATGTGTGGAAGTTGCACGGCTTACCAAAGGCTATGGTCTCCGACCGAGGGGTACAGTTCGTGGCGGAATTCACAAGGGAGTTATATCGCATGCTTGATATTAAACTCACAGCGTCTACGGCGTACCACCCACAGACAGACGGACAGACCGAGCGAGTGAACCAGGAACTGGAGCAGTATCTCCGGTTATTCATCAGCGAGCGACAGGACAACTGGGTCGACCTTTTACCGCTCGCCGAATTCCAGTACAATAACCACGTCCACTCCTCGACACAGCACTCGCCGTTCTTCCTGGACACCGGTCGACATCCACGCATGGGCTTCGAACCACAGACCGCACCATCCCGGCTGGAAACCGCGAACGAATTCCGCGACCGAATGAAGGACACCCTCGAGGAAGCCCGCGCCGCATTAGCCAAAGCCAAGGACAAGATGGCGATGTACTACAATCGCCGCCGAAACCCAACACCCGACTACCAGGTTGGAGACCGGATGTATTTGGATTCGCGCGACATTTGTATCACTCGACCGTCGCAGAAACTGGCTCACCGCTACATCGGGCCCTACCCCATCGAAGCCAAGGTTGGATCGCACGCCTACCGCCTCAAACTTCCGCCGGCGCTATCACGCATCCACCCGGTCTTCCATGTTGTCAAACTCCTACCCGCGCCGCACGACCCAATACCCGGTAGAACAGTCACCGAAGTCCCTGAACCCACTCTCATAGACGGCGAGGTACATTATGAGGTTCAGGAGATCATGGACAGCCAGATTTACAGGAACAAGCTGCAGTACCTGGTCGCCTGGAAGGGCTACAGCTACGAACAGAACACCTGGGAACCCGCCGACAAGGTGAATGCGGACGAGTTGGTCGCTGAATTCTACAGACGCAACCCCGGAGCACCACAACGCGTACAACGCGTCCAATTTGCACAGATCCCATTCCAACGCCGGCGTGAAGACACGCGAACCTAGAAGGGGGGTAATGTAAGGGGAACTCCATTTCCGCCTTACTTCGCCGATCTAGCCTTACTTCGCCGAATCTCACTCCGCCGACTTCTACTTCGCGCTCACTCGATTACATTCACTACATCGCACGTTCATTACCTACGCCCACACGCACCCCCACTCTCTACTTCGCGCGCAGTTCGCCGCCGGACTTCGCACTTGTTCGGACTATCAAGGGCACGGTCACGTGACCTTCGCTAGCCCAACACGTGTCGTCGTACCGCACCGGGAACGTGTATTTAATGTAGTACTAGGTATATAGCACACCCCCCCTGATGGAGGCTCCTCAGAGAATTCTCTTAGGATCCCCTCCACCAGGTGAGTAGTACATATGTTGTACAAGTGAATACATCTCTTAGGATCCCCTCCACCAGCATCGGCCCGCTCTACTAAGTTCGCGCGCACTCCGCCGGAGTTGCCCTTACACATCCTGTGTTTCATGCTTCCCTTCTTACACCATATAAAGAAACCGATACTCACGGACCCAACTTCTTAGAACCCCCACCGGATCTTGTGAATTAAGAAGAAGAATACGAAGTAGAAGGGATTATCAATCACCAACAATGAGGCCGAGGCTTCCAATACCTTGTGAAATGGAAAGATTACTCATCTGCACACAACACGTGGGAACCCAAAAATCATTTAAAAAGGGCTCAAACGATACTTCAATCCTATCAGCAGCTACATTGCCTCTAACAAACTATTGTCTATCATTGCTCTCAACAAATTTCAAACTTTTAACAAACATGTCTTCCCCTACCACTAACAACCTCTACATTGCCACCGCCATTCCTCTCACTAACCCTCCCAACACTCCCATCATTAACATCGCATCTCAAGAACATCTTGAACTGGCAACAAAGATCATACATCGTCAGAAGTTCCTATCGTGGTTTATGCACGAAGAACATTGCGAACGAATGATTCAGACATTCAATCAACCACCGTATGATCAACTCATTAAATTAGTCAAAAAATACCTGGAAATCAGGGACATGCTATATAATCAAACTGCAGATATCAGCCGGGCTCTAGACCAAACTACCGAAGAATTAGTGAATACACAAGAATTTCAAATTCTGGAAGACCTAATTCCGTTACTACAAGATGGAATTCGACTACCTACATCCACACCTTCAACACCCACAGAGTCAACCAAAAGAATTGATACAGTTGATGAAGAAGTACAAACATCCCCTCCCAGAACACCCACACCTTTGACTCCAAATTCTCCTATTTATCAACCCAAACCCCTTCCAATCCCACCTTTTTGCAAATCATCTCCTTCACCATTGCAACATTCTGCTCCTGATCCAGCAGACATGGTTCCAAACAAGGAAATATCTAAATATTTAAAAGGTCAAAAAGCCACTAAATCCGTCATCAAAAAGAAGAAAGCACCCAAACCCATCAAATATACAATGAACCCTCTCAACTATGTTGGAAGTCAAGAAAAACCTATTGACCTCACTCAAGTAGAACAAGCACTCATCTATAAGAACGTATTATGCTCTCAATGCCTCAACTTTGGACATTCGTCAATAAACTGCGAAAAACAATATTGTCCAATATGTTTTCAACCAGCACCAGGACATCATTGTGAACAATGCCCCGAAAGGCCCACGACTAGAACAGCGGGGTATTATCAGAGCTGACAACAGGTTGGAGATGAACGAGAAGAGGTAGACAATGGGATTGACAATCCTTTCAATTATCCAGAAGCCATTGCAAACATGACAGGGGAGCCAATTGATTATTAAAAGCTGGGACACTTTAGGGATATTTTTTTTTTTTCTGGTTCAACATTTTATATAGCGATTGTACCTAATACATGCGTCGCTCACTTCACAAAGTAATTATGGGATAGAGGGTGGAGGGGACGAAAGACAAAGCGCCGTCAAGCTGAGGTGTCCCAGGGTGGCCGTAGTCACACCAGGATTGTCGCAGGTCAAAGACCCATTTTACACAGACCAGTAAGGGTCAAGCTACGCCAGGGGGTTGGCCCCCCGCCACAGTGCACCGCAGCAGGAAGTGGATTGAGTCCACTGATTATCCTGGTCCGGAAGAAACGCGAGGTGCACCTCATAACACGAATCCACCTAACATGGTGTACTGCCCCCAGCCTGAGTTGGACTAAGGAACATCGAATGCAAACGCAGTCTCGTTCGCTTCAAGGAAATCCACCAGCCACTTGTACAGCAGCTGTTGTTTCGGGGGTGTTTCCCGTGTGTGAGACAGGCAATGGCGAAGTACATGTGGCACAGATTCCATAGGGAATCTGCACCTACAGGCTGTGGGCTCTTCGGGGAAGAACCGAGATCGGAATGTCCCTATGGGGGCGTGTCTGGTTACGCAGCATGTTAAGCGTGCGGTGAGACCATGACTATGTCCAGTCTTACGCATCCAGGGCCCACTTTTGACATGGGTTGGAGTGAGTGGGGTGTCCTTCTTCTCATAGAGAGGGAGGAAGTTCTTGCCAATGTACTTTGAGGACTGGAATAGTGACTTCCAGCCACCAAGCATGCGTGTGACTGCCCCGCTCCTAGCGAAGTCAGCAGATATAACCAATGCCCCCCCCGCCTCGACACATGTCGAGGTGGTGAGGATGTGTGCCAGTTGGTGGTCCTCTATCTCCACACTGGGCATGATGTGGTGAAAGTGGACAGAGTTACCGGGATCATGTTGGAGCCAAGGCACCAGCACGCTACAGATGGCGAGGGACAAGTGTTGTCCAGAGTGATGAGACGCATCCATGCACAGATGGAGCGCATTTGTAGAATTGGAAAAGACGTGTATCTGATGTACATCATCGAGTCCGATTTCTCTGGCTTGAGTAATGCCCTCTGCAATTGCTCACAGTTCGGCACCATCAGATGTGGAGAGGCCGGCCACAGCCCAGTCCTCGTATAGATCGCCCTCATGCCATGCCCGGTAAACTGAGACTGACTGAAGAGGGAGTGGGGGAGTTGATGCATCTGTAATGATACAGATGTGGTTGGGAGAATGGGAGGCCGCGTCTACAGCCCCCTTGAGGGATGTGGAGTGATCTTCCATAAACTTTTTGTGTTCCTTATCCGCCTTTGACGGAGGGGAAACAATATCATAGACAATACGCCTTGGATATACATCCTTGGGGCGAGAGCCAGGGCAGTTAAGAGGATGGACAGGGTCCAGATCCTGGGATGAGAGGTCGAGGTTAGACCACACCTCCGTGATAGGGGACTTCAGATCACCATTGATCTGATTTTTGAGGGTCTTGACTGAGAATTTGTGTTTCCCATTGACTAGATGGCGAAAGGTATGGGTTGCCTGTAGCACTCGGGTGCGGACATGACTGCGTTCCACCAGCTTCTTAACATGAAGGTGAATCGGAGGTAAGCCTGTGATTGTTTCTGCTGCCCCCATGGGGCTGGTTTTGAAGGCGCCGGTAATCCAGAGGCACACACGCCGCTGCATTTTCCAGAGGGAGTCGAGGGGGCCTACCATGCGGGCTCCTTTGTATAGAAGCCCGCGATTGTTTCTGCTGCCCCCATGGGGCTGGTTTTGAAGGCGCTGGTAATCCAGAGGCACACACGCCGCTGCATTTTCCAGAGGGAGTCGAGGGGGCCTACCATGCGGGCTCCTTTGTATAGCCATAGCCTGCTCCCATATGTAGCTATGGGGAGAACACAGGCACAGTACAGCACTCGTTTGTGTTTGGGCCTAAGCCCATGAACTGAGTTGCCAAGGGCGAGCATGGCCCGCACCGATGTGAGGGCCTTGTTCGTGTAGCATTTGACATGTTCCCTGAAGGTGAGGGGCCGGTCAAAAAAGAAGCCCAGATAGCGCCATATGGTGCCAGGGTGGAGCGGTGTATCACCTGTATAGGGTGCATAACCTAAGTCAATGTCGGGGTTAGCATCACTGTGTTTCCGAGAGAAGTGAAATCCCTCAGACTTGCTGTGTTTGAGGACTAGGCCCATGGCCTGGATCAGTTTGAAGACGACCTTGTATGCTCTCTTGAGCTTGGCTAGGTTTGTGTCCCATGACTTGGACTGTGCAATAATTGTGCCGTCATCAACATAGGAGATGAGAGTGGACTCTCTGACCCTTCGTTCAAATTCCTTGAGGAAGGGGGAGAGGCAGAGAGCAGAGAGGATGGGGGACAAGGCAGAGCCCTGGCCTACACCGACACTGGAGGGGAATTCTGGGGATAGATTGTCATCCCATGCATAACGTGTACTCCGATCGACTAGATAAGACTTAAAGAACTGCACCACTTCTGGCACAAATCCTTGCTTTTCCAGGACAGAGAGAAGGACCTCATGATTAATAGAGGGGAAGAATTGGGCAAGGTCAAAAGTGACCACACTTGTTTTGAGACCCGCCTGCCATCCAGTGCGGACAGTGTGCATGAGGAAGCACCCAGCATCCTCAGTGGAGTTCTGATGAACTCCTCCAAATTGATTCGGGTGGAGGACTCCATGTTCTGCAGCCTCAAACTGCAGTCTAGTGGAGAGCATCTTCTTGAGGAGTTTGCCCAATGTGTTCAGAAGAACAATTGGGCAGAATGCCTTGGGGGTGTCATACGAAGGTTTCCCGGGTTTCGGGATAACTACTGTAGTAGAAGCCTTGAATTTGGCAGGCCAGCAGCCTGTCCGGACGCAAGAGTTGGCCAGCCACAAGAAGAGGCAGCTCGCATGCTCATCCTGGACGAGCCATTTGAGATGGCGCCATGTGATGTGATCCGGCCCAGGGGCGGATCTATTTGAGGTGCCCATAAGGGCATCTGACATCTCGGCGGCAGAGTACGGGACCCACACCCTAGTGGTTGGGGATTCCCATTTGTTACCCAGTTTGGTCAGGTCAACGGGCCTGTCCATAGCTGAGTTGAAGGTGGAGTGGAGGGCATTCCACAATTGATCCACAGATGTGCAGGGCACTCCTTGGTATGAGATTGCCTCGACTGGGGGTGTCTTGCATGGTCCAACCCAGTCCATAAGGTCCCAGGGTCAGAGATTGTTGTGAGCAATCTCGTCAATTCTTTCGTCGAAATGCTTACGTTTTGCCTTACACATGGCCTTCTTGAAGGTTGACCAGTCAACCAGGAGATTGGACTCCATCGTGACCGCCTTGGCATTAGCACAGTCAGAATCCCACCAAGACTTAGACCGGGCACAAGCCCGGTTAGCCTTAGCGTGATGAGACCATGTCACACCAAAAGCAACGGATATAGCCCTAGCAACAGCTTGGGTTTGATCAACTGACATAGCGCCAGGGATCAAGATCTGACCCAGGAGGAGGGAGACTTCACTGAGGAAGTCCGCCTCTTCTTCGGAGTTGACTTTGATGGACATTTTCCCCTCAGGCCAGTAGACCTTAAGGGGGATATCCAGTAATAACGGAAGGTGATTGGGTTCCCCCTTGTCTCCTAACGTTAGATCAGCTGTGTAGCCCTGGAACATCAGGACAAACACCAGGTCGAGAATTGAGCCACGGAGCGCCACGTTATATGGCCGATGGGTGACCCCTCCGGATGTCGGGGCCACTCTCTCCAGGTTAAGTATTGCAGCACACTCCATGAGCCTAGAGGCCATGGGGTGTTTGTGTGTAAGTGTCGCGTCCCAGTGAGATGAAGGGCAATTAAAATCCCCCCCCATATAACTCAAATCTGGTAGTGCATCCAGGTGGTCTTCGATGTACCGAATGGCCGAGCTGTTCTCATCGGAGTAGGTGTTCATCAGATGTATGGGGCCAAGATGCCCTTTTACAGTGATGACCATGACATCGCGATGATTCACAATGTCAGATCAGAGCTTAGGTTTGATCGTGCGCATGGCCCGATTAACATAAGCGAGGACATGTGGCCTTTCATTGGCCCCATCAAACCCTTTAGGGTACATAGCTATCCAGTCCAGGTGGTTTGGTGGCCCTTTAACAGGGACCCTGTCCTTCTCCGTCAGGGAGGCGGTGTATCTCACAGTGGACCATGGTGGTTCCTGGAGAAATAAGATATCTGAGACGGATTTCATACGTTCCAGAAGGTTGATTGTCCAATTGTGCTTGCATCCCACATTTTGACAATAAATACGTAAAGTGTCTACAGAGGTTGTACTACACATGGGTCAATGACTGTCGAACTTCTCGAGGGTTTGCCTGATGTCTATGGAGCCTGCCTCCTGTGACGTTGGGAAAAGGTGAGTTAGGGGTGGGAATGAAGCGTACCAGCTCATCTCCTACCTTCTGTGCGGTATACTTGGAGAAGACCCACTTCGGATTGTAGCGGTTCTTCCAGAATGAGCAGATATGACTGTCAGATGCATGCGCAAGCATGCAGTTGACACATCGAGCTGGGTGTGGGCAAGGGTGACCTGCAGGGGTTGCCTCTCAAGGGGGGTTGGCCTTGGGCTGTTTTTTGCAGCACGCGGCTAACACGTGGTGGTGGTCGGTTTCATGTGGGCCAGCACAGATGGAGCACAGCTGCGTCTTGAATGGACAAACCTCTGTACGGTGTCCATACCTCCAGCAGTGGGGACATATGGGGACTCCAACTTGGTTCTCAGTGGGCAGGATGGTGAGTTTCTTGGACCCGAGCATGAAGCTTTGGCCCTTGAGGCTACAGAGGTGCTGTCCACCTCGCGAGTCATAGATATTGAAGAACACCGTGCCGGTGTCTGATGTCTGGGAGTTTCTTACCATCCTGGGCCTAGACCCTTGGTAAAAGTGGATGGCCTCATGCCAGGGGCATTTACCGAGGATCTCGGCAATGTCATCTGGTGTGAGGGGTATGGGGGTACCATTGGCGGCATACTTGATGTGCACTCCAAAGTAAGGGAAGTCGGGGATGCGAAGCAATGACTTGGATGAGCCTACTTCCACACGCGTTTCCACAGAGTCGTCTTTGCATATCTTTTTAGCTGCGTCACTAAAATGGGCATGCATGACCTGGATGTCATCTTCAACTGGCAAAACATCACACACAAGGGCCAGGCCCCCGAGGTGGTTTCGGGTCTCAGACACGACGCGAATGGCCCTCTTATGAATGCCAAGGTGAGAGTTCAGTGGCCCAACCACTGGTGTATCAGGCCAGTGGGTGGGGGGCGAAGTGATGACAACTACCTCCTTCTGGGAGGAGCCGTGTGTGGTGGATCTCTTGCGTCGAGCTTTCGCTCAGGCCAAGTCCGAAGGGGTAGGGACAATATCACCGGACACGACCTACTGAGCGTGCACGATGGAGGCAATGGGTGCTGAGGGAAAGGACTTGGCCATCTGGACAAGCCCCGCCTGAGCTGCGGCGGGGCCCTTCGCCTTCTTTGCAGAGGGAGGCTGAGGGGTGGAGATTGCAGCAGATGCTGTGGACGCAAAGGTCTTTGATCTAGGAGGAAGGGAATGCTTGGTAGAGTGTGTGTATATGACTTTCTTGGAGGGGCGGCGAAGGCCAGCCGGGTCCGCAGTAGCATTGGTGGATTGAGGGGGCAGAGAGCGCCCAGGACGAGGTGGTTGGTTGGAAGGGATGGGGACAGGGGCCGGAGGCGCCTGCGCACGGAGACTCTCAATGAGGGCTTGGAGAGCGATGCTCTTGGACTCAGCATCTGCCGTAACAGCGTGTTCAACGAAGCCAGCTTTGGAGACTGTGAAGGCAGCTTGGAGGAGCTCTTGGACGAGCTTGACTGAGGCCTCATCTGGGATGCGATAGCTGTTGATGGCCCAGAGGTTGAGCATCTCTGTGACATTGTGGATGGATGTAGTGGCAGCTTCAAGGTCGACTGGGACCTTATCCTTAGCACCAGAGGCATAAAATGTCTCCGGATCCTTAAACTCGTCCATGAAAGCATCCCCCTCTACCTCAGCCATGACAATGTCACGGTCTTGGACAGGAGAAGCAGGTGGTTTGGTGGGAGGGCCGGTAACAGTAGGGTCAGGGTCGGCGGTATCGTCATCATCGTCATCGTTGTTGTCGTTGTCCTCTACGATGGGTGCGGGAGTCATGGGCCTGAAAAAGACTCGTGACGCAAGGGAGGGGCCTGCTTGAGGATGCAGGCTGGCTACCAGCTCGGAGACAGGGGCTGGGGACATGGATCCGCGCAAAAGTTCGCGTAAATCCGGCGGTTTTGCCATACGGTCCGCCAATCGCTGAGATCAGGTTGGAGGTTTGTCTTTGGCCATGGTATGACCACAGCAGTGTATGGGAGATCAGGGGATCAGAGGAGTTTTGAGGCAGCTGGGTGCACAAGACGGTGTTGACAAGTAGACCGGGTGGCTGTGCATGTGGGAGTAACAAGTCAAGAAGTGTTTGTGACACTTTAGGGATAGAGAGGGGGTAATGTTACAAATTCCCTACTCACGTGCCCTTATTACTTCTTTTCTTACACACTACTGATTACTGGATACTTATCGACTCTTATCTTTCTAGACCCATATATGCATTCTCTTTCCCATGCTTATTCATCTTTTGTATTACGCTTACTCATTCTCATTTTAGCTTACTCATTCTTTTATCTATAACGAATAGCATAAACCATGCTTATTGGACTCTTACATATATATAGGGATACTTTAGCTTTTTTTTTTTTTTTTTTTTTTTTCCAATTTATTCTCTGTTGTGGCAAACCATATGGAAGAGAATATACATGCGTGGTTATCCTACTATATCTGAGGGACTCTGGTGTTTGGAGTGAACTAAGTATTGGCTTTGGGAGTGCATGGCACCCCTGAAAGCGCAGTGTGCGCAGTAATTGACAGTAAGTTAGTAAAGTAAGGGCATAGGGGTTGAGATTGAGACCGAAGAGATGAGACTGAGTGATAGGGAAGCATAGTGGAGGGTAGTGGGGCATGGGTGGGTTGGTGAGCATTCACTGGGGTTGGTTTTTGGGGGGTGGTGGTGGTGGGAGTGTGAGGTCCCCGTATATGGCTCGAAATCGGCCAGAGCTAGCGATGAACATGAATAGTGCACAGAAGAGTTTTGTTTCTGATAGCAGCTTGGCGATGTTATGCGCGTCTTGGCCAATTGTGGCTCGGAGAGTGTCCCTGGCATTTTGGTGTGCCGGGCAGTGTAGTAAATAGTGGGCGACAGTCTCGTTATGTCTGTGACAACATGGGCAAGTTGGGGAGTCTGCCTTTCTGATGCGATGCAGGTGATGGGCAAGTGGTATGTGTTCAGTTCTGAGCTGTGTAAGGATGCTGCTGTGTTTCCGCGGGATTTTGACAATCATCATGTAGTATTTGCTTGATGGTGCTGTGGGATTGGTGTGTTTTAGTTTTTTGTAGTGTTTCGATAATTTCCATGTCTTTTTTGCTCTTGTTTTGAGTGCTGTCACATATGCTTGCTTCACCGCCGATTTGCTCCATGGTAGCTGCGCTCGCAGAAGCTCTGGTAGTTGTCTCTTGTCACTGCTTCCCTTTGTTGCTGCTTCCTTAGCCTCCTTGTCTGCCTGTTTGTTTCCTTCTATTCCTTTGTGCCCTGGCGTCCATCGTAGGTTAATTTGTAAGTGTTGATTGTAAGTTGTTCGTGCGTCATGGTATCTTGTGTGAATTTCATCGAGGATGTAGTGGCCTGAGGTAGGCCGGATAGAGCTTGTTGATGTGATGGCAGCGTGGTTGTCAATGCCAAACGTTGTTTCTCAGACGTTCTCCTCCCTCTCAATTAGCTTGAGTCCCATTAAAGCCCCTACGCATTCGCCCTCATAAACAGTGTGGTGTTTTGCT
Organism: Collybia mongolica; assembly: GCA_013420905.1. NCBI lineage: Eukaryota > Fungi > Basidiomycota > Agaricomycetes > Agaricales > Clitocybaceae > Collybia > Collybia mongolica. The sequence goes on from JAAXNY010000004.1 coordinate 4,902,802, forward strand.
GATCCCAGCCGGTACCTCATTGTACTTGATATCCTCCCTGCCCTATACAGTACTGCTGCTGCTCCTATCTTCCCTCCTATTCCTGACCCATCTGTGTATACCTTCACATTCCTTCTGTCCTTCTCATCCTCTTCTATCGCTTCTTCTCTTGTTTCCGCAATTGTGACTGTGAATGGTGATGTCCATTTATTGGACTGTCGAGCAGAGTCTATCTTTTCCATGTGTTCTGGCTGGATTTTGTATGTGTCCATGAGTCTGTGGAGGGGTGATGCGTGTGTAATGTTAGGGTGTTTTGTGGCCATTATGACTGGTGTGTATAGAGGGTGATGTTCGGGGAGGGTTGCAAGACGTAGTGCTGCATGGTGGCAGTATTTGTCAACTAGCATGTGGAGGGGTAGGAGGTTTGCTAATGCGTCGAGCGTGTCAGTGGGGGTTGTTCACATAGCACCTGTAATCATGATGGCTGCATGTCATTGAACCGCTGCAAGTTTGTTAATGATGGCTCATCCTCCTTTTTTAGCATCTGGCTTGTTGGGGGAAACCCGGTTATGTGGTGTGAGGAAGATGTCGGCGCCATAGAGCATTCATGGTACAGCAATTGAGAGGTATAGCTGGCGCATGTACCATGCTGATGCACCTTGAGAGGCTTTTGCTAGGTGTCTGAACTGGATGATCCAGTCCTGTCCTCTTGCGAGTGCTACTGCACATTGAGCTTTCCAGTTGAGTGTATTGTTGATCATGATCCCCAAGAACTTCACTGCCGGCTTTGATTCTATGCGGTGGTTGTTGAGGATTAGTGCGGTTCGTGGCATGGGGACAGTCTTTCGGCGAATGAAAGTGTGTGGGATGCGCTGGCGTGTCACGTCAACCAGTTGGAATTTGTCAAGTCCGAACTTGCAGTTGTGGTCGGTTGCCCACTCAAATATCCCTCCGAGCTGTGTCATGATAGCTCGGAGTGCTGCATGTGTTTCTCTGAAGTCCCGTCCTACTACTATTACAGCGGCGTCGTCAACAAACAGCAGTATCCATTCACCAAGGTGTAGCCTGGGTATGTCAAGTAGGTCGGCGTTCGACGCTTCTTGATCTTTTACCACCACCATCCGACCGTGGGAATTCGTCCCTCCTGCACTAGGTCGTCCCTAAACTACCTAACACCTCATCCCTAATCAACATCACCTTTCATCAGACCACTCTTTCGGCCTGGGCCACCATCCTTTTATACCATATCCAAATTTTTAACTTATCAGAGCTGATCCTGACTATCTGCAGGGTCATCTCATCTTGCCTGTACTGGGGGCTTCACTAATCCGTTCACATCCACCTCATCAACTACCAGGCCACATGAGGACACCACAACTCTAGTACTCTGCTTCGTGCAGATCCTTAGGGAGCGTCACCACCAACATTCTTGACGATTTATTCGTACTCGCTTAACCACTACACCCAAATACAAAAGGAGGAAGGGGTCTGGCCCCCAATCAGCTACTGTCCCTGCACAGAGCACACCTCTTGGGGAGAATGCCAGTTTATCGACCAATGGTGGGATTTGGCGGCCTCATTATGAGGGGAGTCATCGCTTTGGGAGAGCGGTGTGGAACAGGGGGGAAAGTAATAGGGGGGATTCAGGAGAGGGGGAGCAGGTTTGAGGTATGGGTTGTTCATTTAGTTTGGACATTTATCTTCGACACTGGGGGGGAGTAATGGGTTTCCAGGGCGCCCTGAAAATACCAGGGGGGGAGTGGAACGGGGTACCAACGTGAAGGGAGGGGACCATGCCCCGACAAGCAAAGGCAAACCTTTAAGGCGTTGGGAGGTTCAGACATGGTACAGTACAATACCATTGGACTGCAGGTATCCTCAGTCTAGACCAGTAATATGACCTGGAGAGCAACTTAGTGTACAGCTCCACCCTGATGGCTCATTACAGATTACTTAGTGGTAATAGGTGTCTATGCCCACATGTAGCTGGGTCAAACCCACATGCGCTTAATATTATTTGACCAAAAAAAAAAAAAAGTAGGTCGGCGTTGTATATGAGGTAACAAATACCCAAAAAGGGGTCGCCTTGGTCAAGACCATTGTCAATGTTAAATTTTTCTGAGCAGTGGTCGTCGAATAAGAGTGTTGTCTGTTGGCTTCCCAACCGACGTTTCATCCATTCCGTGTACTGTTCAGGTATGCCTCGTGATCTCATGTTGTGAATGAGGCGGTCAACCGCTACACTTGGGAATGCACCTTTGACATCCAGGAATAGGACTGATGCCACTTTTTGCTTTTGCCATGCATCTTTGATGATTTTGACGAGGAGGTGTATGGAGTCAGTTGTGGTTCTCCCAGGTCGTGCTCTGAAATGGTTGGCGGGGAGTATGTTTAGTTTCTCGCACATTACCGTTATGTCCTCTGTGTGGCAGCAGTTGTGGAGGCGTGCCATGCCACATGATAAGACAATTGGTTGCCACGCTGATGGAACAGAGTAGTCGGGACGTCCAGGTTTCTTCAGCATGAGGGTCTCTGTGAGTGCCCAGTCATCAGGGTAGTATTTCAGGTTGTGGGTAGCGCAGTATAGTGGGCCAAGGTGTGGGACAAGCAGTTCTCGGGCATGTGTGAAAACGCAGTTGGGTACTGTACCAGAGCGTGTGGCTTTGTATGGTTTCATTTTTCTGATGCTTCGGTGGATCTGCTCATTTGTAATGTTTTGGAATTCCCATTTGGGCGGTGGGTACTTGGGTTTGGGTGGGACCAATGACTCTGTGGGTTGTGCTGGGAAGAAGGTTTCGAAGAAGAGTTTCCCCTTGCTCTCGTTGTCTACTGCTTCACATACCACTTGCTTTATGATGGGATCTTTCACCCAGAGCATAGGCACTCTGGTTCTTCCGCCATCCGTGTCAGGTCCTGTGACCAACCGGCTTGCTGACCAGATGCTCGACTCGTCCAGTCCCTCTAGCCATGCAGCCCAGTGCTCGATCTTCGCCATGTGGATCATTTCTGAGTAGTCGTTGCGCTGCCGTCGGTACTGTTTGTGGATGGGATGTTCTGTGTTCGGGCGGTATTGTTTGGACTTTGAAGCGAGCTTTTTTGTGGCTTTCTTAGCTGTTGTGAGGTCCGAGGACCACCAGTGTTTCGTGAATGGGCTGGGCTTTGTGAGGGGCACATGGGTGTCGATGGCATTTTGGATTGCTTCATTGAGGGCTGCGCGTCGCTCCTCGAAGGATTCGCACGTCCAGAGCTCCTCTGGCTCTGGGAGTTTGTCGATGTTCTCCTTCAGAAGTTTCATGAATTCAGGCCATTTTGTCATGCGAAAGTTGCGTCAAGGAATGGTTTCCAGGATGGGTGGGCCGATGTCTAGAGTTGTGATGATGGGGTAGTGGTCGGTTTTTTGTGGGCGGGTTTCGCCAGCATCGCATTGGGTGATGTTGTCGAGGAGGTTTTCCGAGCAGAAGACATTGTCGACTTGTGTGTGGTTCCCTGTACCAAATGCCTTAAGGGTGGGGATTCCTGGGGGAAGTGCCATTTTCATACTGTGTCTCCCAATCAGGTTCAATAGTGGTTGGGTGAGGTCGAGGTTCCTTCAGGTGAAGAGGTGCTCATTGCGCAGCTTGTCCCAGAGCAAGTGATGGCGGTTGAAGTCCCCCATCCACATGTTATATAGTGGTGCCCTGGGGTATATGCGGTTTTGTGGGTTGTGGAGGTAATTGGATAGGTGCATGAGGCTGTCGTTGTGGTTACAATCATTGTATACATTGATTAGGCGAAGGGTCCCAAAGTCCCCCACCATTTGGATTCCTGTTACGTCGGGTGAGTCGAATGGTATGTGTGTCCATGAGTTTGACTTGAGTCGAGTGTTGACGAGGATGAGGGAGTGGGTGGCTTTGTGGTTGGTGTTGTGGGTTTCGGGGTATATGACGCTCCAGTGGGGGTTCGCTCGTGTTTTCCCTTTGAAGTCAATGTATGGTTCTTGTATGAGGCACACGTCGTAGTCTGTTTTTAGCGATATGAGAAGGTCTGATTGGCCTTCTAGAGATTTGTTGATGTTCTGTTGCCATATTCGAAGGTTCGGCGCTGGCATCGGTTCGGGTTGTTTGTCCAGTGTATCAGGCATTGACTGTAGGTATGGGTGATTCGGGGGAAAAATAGTGGGGTGTATTGACCATTCAGCTCTGCCTCTTGCTCGTTAGCTTCATCTAATGGTGGTGGTTCCTCCGTTGCCGGTGAGTTTCCCCATGTTCCGTCTGCTTTCACTGGTGCAAAGTATTTTTCAATGGGCTGCTGCGCTGTCGCTGCAGGCCACCCGTTGTCTGGTATGCGATTAGCCTGGAACCTCGTGTTTCCTGTTTCCTTTGTTTTCCTGCCTCCTGTCCGTCCCCATGTTCCTGCCTGGTTCCTCCCCCCCTGTTGCTCATATGCTCCCCCTCCCCCTCCATTTCCGGTGCTGCCCCCTCCCCCCTCTCCTCTCTGACCTCCTGCTAGTCTTCCTGTCCCTTTCCTCTGCTTTCCGTTCTGCGCCTGTGACCACCCCCCTTGCCAGTTACCTCCCTGTTGTTGCCATGCTGCATCTTGGTCATTTGTGTATAGGTCGGGTTGGCCAATGAGTTCCCATGTTTTCGGGTCATTGGTGGGGAAGTACTTGTATTTGGTATCTGGAATGCGGTCATGTAGGTTTTTTAGTTGTATTAGGAAGTATGGGCACTGCCTATTGGCGGCACCATGTCCTTTAGCTCCATTGCAGTTTGAACATCTGAACTGCTGCCAGTCCTTTAGACCACATGTTTCAGTTCTATGCATCCCTGCGCAGTTAGCACACACGTCATGTATTGATTTACATTGTGCTGCAATGTGGTTGGTTCCCATCGTCTGACATTTCAAGCATCGCTTGGGCTCAGGGAGAAGCTTGCGTGTAAGGACAAGTTTCCCATCCACATATAATCTGTGTTCTATTGCGTGGTTTGCAGTCTCACGCACTCCGTATCCTATGATTGCATGGGCCACTTTCTGGGCTGTGTCACGCTTCTGGGCAGCTTTGATGTACTTCGCATGTACCATCGCTCCCATGGGGAGGCCGCTGTTCCGCTCCACCACATCTCTCACTGCTTGGACATCCGGGTCGAATGACACCGGGACGAATTCTGCCACTGTATATCGTAACTGGGAACGGGCAGTGGACGTACCTCCGTAGTGTTCCATGAAGCTCGCCATCACCGCTTTGTCCTGTATCCATTCTGTGGATGATTCTGAGCTGAGTTGGTATTGGATGACCCCCATGCGTAGCTTCTTCACCCCAACAAAGGCGGTTCCTTTGGGTGCGTTGCTAGCCCCAAGCCCCATGAGGTCAAGCGCAATTTGGGCTTTTGCTACTAATTCTTTCTTGGTGAGGTCCTTGAGGCCGTTGTCGTCCATTCCCGGGTTGGTTCGTATGTATATCTGTCGGGATTTGATGTTTCCTTGTGTGATCACCGCTGCATGCTGTGGGGGTATTGTGCTGTTCGTCGGTGTTGGCGCTGGCGTAGGTTGCTGGTTTTGTGTTGGCCAGTCAGTGAGTTCGGAGCTGACTTGTGTGACTTTTTCTGATAGGTCTCCGAGGTCTTCGCGTATGCTGTCGATGGTGACAAGGTTCTGTGCTGCCGCATCCTTGATTCCATCTGTCGCACAGCTCATGTCCTCTGTTGCGTTTTGGATTTCCTTGAGTGAAACTGTCAGTTTTGCCATCACCGCGGAGGCAATGGTTTCCGCGGTGAGGTCTGCGGTCATTTCTTCGAGGAGGAAGGATATCGCTCGTATGCCATCTGCCAGACGCCTAGGTGGCTTGGGCACAGATTGGGCAAGCTGGAGGAGTATGAGGGCTAGGAGGGCCGGGGTGACGGATGCACCGGGAATCAGGTATTGTCCCGCTTCGAGCACTGTCTTTGCATCTTTCGCATTTCTCACATCTGTGTTCATCCCAGCTGCTTCTTTTAGTTTGTCCTTTGATGCTGCAGTTGGTCCAGAGGTGGGTGTGGCGCGGCACGTCGCGGTTTGGCTGTTTGTCGTGTTTTTACCTCTGTCAGTGACGGTAGACATTTAGTTGGTTTAGTTTCTTATGGGGCTCAGGTGTAGTATGTATACTGTTAATCTAGTAATATGTCTCTGATGACTGGCGTTGGGGCCTTCAGTAGCGCCAGCAGCGGTGCTTGTTCCGGGGCCCTAGTCAGGGTGCCATCAGAGTCAGGTCCAAAGAGCCTCCACTCATATACTTTAGCTTAGTTAGTTCTTTAGCTTGACCTAGCTGAATCAACCTTATTCATCTATTTTGATCTCTTGACGCGAACTTGGTCCTATTTGCCTTATGAAGGGAGTAGTGCATCTTTGATTCAACAATCTGACTTTAGCCCTATTGAGGGAGTCATTGGATGTTAGACTTACAGAGTCAATGGTCTATAGTGAACAAACAATAAACCAGGATTGATCTAAAGGATAAGGCCTAAACAGCCGTAACACCCACACAGGGAACCCAATGTGATAGAGTTTGTCATGACTGTTGGCCGACCACCACTCATTGATGCCAACAGGATTCTTTGGAAAACGCAGAATCTTCTTTGAGTTAGGCCTGCATTGTGTGAAGCCGTCAGAGTTGTGCATGTGCATGATGGATGATACCAGCAAACATGGAAGGCGGATATTTTTGTCGAAATTCACCTTTGCCTTGATGGTCGCGAAGCCTTGCTTTTGCGCGGGGTCTTTGTCGAGCTGATTTAGGACAATCTGTTCCTTGATGTGGGCAGGCAGGTTCTTGACAAAGTCAGACTTGCTGCCATGCAGGCCAAGTGCTTTGCGTTGGCACTTGACCAATGTTTCACTAGGAGGAAGATGTGAAGATACTGTTAGCAGAAGTGCAAAGTACAGCACATACCTGATTTTGATGCCATCTACTTGGAAGCGTTCAGAAATCTTGCAGTCAGAAAGACCCTCTTGATAGAGGTCAGTAAGTTTCTTGATGAAGTCAGGATCATCAACGCTGGCTAAAGGCAACTTCCTTTGAATGTATTCATCAATGAGATGATTACAAGCACTTACAAACTTCGCCATGTTGATTTTTACCTGTGGGATTTCAAATATGTGAAGCAGACATGGTATGTAGAAAGCGATTGAAGGGCTGCCAGACTAATGAACACCGCATTGCAGGTTTTATATGTGTTCTGGCAGTACTGATGTAATAAAAGCCCCCGAGGTTTGGGAAGCAAATGACATTGCGAATCTGGAACCTTTGTCGTGGTCATCCACACAATTACAAGGGCTACTTGTAAAGATACCTGGATGTAGGGCTGCACATTGGTTGAGTTCGCAGAGATAACATCCATAGTGGTCATATCCGCATGATTACAAGGGCTGCATGTGAAGATAACATGGATGTAGAGCGGCCTATTGGTGAACTGTTGCAGAGATAACGCCCGTAGTGGTCATATCCACACAATTTCAAGGGCTACATGTAAAGATAACATGGATGAAGGGCTGCCCATCAGTGAACTGTTGCAGAGATAACATTTGGCATGGTGAGATAATGTTTGTTGTGTCATATCCACATGTCAGGGATGGCTGCCCATCAGTTGAGTCTTTACAATCTCTGCAATGTAATACGTGTATGAGTTTGGGATCCAAGGAGTCCTACATGTAAAGAGCCAACACTGACATATGGCTATCATTCATCAATCACTCGCAATCCTGGCAATGTGACAATGCCTGCATGTGTTTGGCACGAGAGCCTGCCAGTGAGGTCTTCTTTGCATAAACAAAGCTGCGGATATGTGTCAATGATAGTATAGCAGAGGAGTTATGTTCTGTGGGCTCATGATAACCGGAGGTGCTGGTGACTGCAGGTCAAAGGTTTCAATCACAACATACACGAACATTTCCACAAAAATGGCAAGAGCACACGTGTATGTTTTCTGTCCGAGATATTCCGAGTGATGACAAACTCCTCGTAACACAAACAATTGTTGACCTTTCAGTGTTACCATATGTTACCAGATGTTATGTTTTAGGACTAACGACAGGGACTTTTGACCTCTGAAAATTGTCACACCCAATGAATTAGTAGGCGCAGTGGCGTCAAGGACCCCAAGCGCAGCATGGGAGAAGCCCGAAATCTGACAGCTCCTGCCAAAGTTAGACCTGACCGGTATGGAGAACAGTCCTTACCTCAAAGCCACAACCCTGGAGGTTCGGGCTGCTCTCAATGCTCTAATGTGGCACTGCACAAAATGGATAGAGAGAATAGGACGACTGTAAGCCAGGATCGTGTGCCATGAGAAGCTGAGAGTTTTGGAATCCTGTGATATGGTGGTGGTTTTCGCAATGATCATTTGGGTGGGAAAGGAAGACGGACCCATACGTCAGATCTTTATACATACCCAGGAGGTTGATGATGGTGCATAAAAACCTGTAGGTAAGTTTGTTGTTCCTGGCATTTGATTTAGCATGCTGGCTCTCCGTAGGATACGACATTGGAAGAATGTCAGCCGAGTGGGTAGGTATTCCTTATTTTGGATAATAGTGTATACCATGGCATGTGCGTTTCTCTCTATGCATACGTCTCGCCCTGGCAATTGTACATTTTAGTTCACTTAGACGCCTTCATCGAGAAATTGACCCTGATCGTACGTCAATGCTTGATCTGTGAAATTGGCAGAAAATTTTCAGATTACAAGGGGCCTGAGGGCTCTGAGAGGCGTGGAGCGGGACTGCGAGAACATCGTTTTATAATTCCTTCCTTTTATATGAACTTCACATGTTTGATCTACACATCGACAGTAATCCATGAGCTCACTTCTCACCACTCTTTTCAGAAAATTGGTGATTTCAGAGCTGTTTTGTGCTATGACATTGAAAACTCACTGTTCCATTCTTGACTTCCAGGAGTCCTTGAAGAATATTTGGTGTGATGTCCACAAGTCCAACACGGTGCAAATCACGTGCGTATTGATCGTGATCACGCGCTATGTAGAAAAAAAAAAGTGATCAATCGGCCTAACAGTGCACACCAACGTTCTGTACCTTGATTAATCCTCCTTTCACGGTCTTGTACGACCACTAATATGGTATTTTACTGTTCAGAAAGCCGAATCGATTTATATGCGAATACGAAGCATGCCAAAGGATCAGTATTCTATCCAAAAACTATCCCAGTGTCGCCGCGAGCCTTCATCAAAAGACTCGTCAAGTGCTGACGTATTCGAGCCGCAACACCCCTCCTTATGGGGCTCGCTCATTGTCATTTCAGAACAAGTACCTGCAAGAGAGGGAGCTTTGGCGAGCCCTGAAGCAACCGTATAGCCCCTCTAAGCGTGGCTTTTTACCTTTCTCAAGGTGCGAGTGCGATCTTCGGCTAATTATCGGAGGCTTCGATATCTGATCGATATAGACTGAGGAATATTTGAGGTGTAAGAAGCTCTCCGTGGATGCTCTTCACAGAGGTGCATGCCGGACGTAACTCGACATGCTTACGAACAAGTTAACTGGCCAATCCCAGGTAGGTATGTCATGTTTTTATACAGGAAAAACCAAGCATCATTCGTTGCCAATTATAGGCACCTATGTTCTGTGTCCACATTACCAGCATAGTGGACCAAGAAATCCCGATCACAAAGCTGCGAAGCCTCCACGATAAATTGCATTGTGGTGCAGAAGAAGACTAATAAGGGAAGTTAGAGGGTCGAGACTCCGAAGTCTTAGAACCTCTGGTCGTTGATTGATAGACCTGCGAGGTACCCACGAAGATATTTCCATTTATCACAAGTCTAAATGATGGCGCTCAGGGAATACGGACTGGCGAAGGCACAAAATACTCATGATCCGGTTTTTATAATATGTGGGATGTGGGTTAACGCGAGGGAACCACTCAAATCGAGGAAAATGGCGAATTCCACATAACACACAAACAGCAAAAAGTTCCCTTGGTAGCTATACAATTATTCCGACAATCAAACATCAGCGTATGCAGCAATAGCCGTCGCGCATGCAGAATCGACCCTATTCTTCAGTGAGGTCGCTTCAGCTACAAGGTCAGACTGATAATGTGTTTTTTGGTCAAAAGCATCTTAATGTACGCGGCCGAAGGACGTACGGGGGAGAGTGTAATCAATGCTGATTCGAATGCTGCAGTTTGGCTGCAGAGGTTAGTGATATCTTGTTTGACGAGGGCCGCGACGCCGCCGATAGGGAGCGCCTCGAAGGCTGCCTTTCTTGCGACAATCCCAGTGAGGGCGTCGTCGATTACTGGCTCCAGAGCCTCAACAGCGGTAAGGACGGTCCGTCCATCTGACTCGGAGATTGGGCCAGGTGTTCCCTGAGAATCTTTCATTCTTGTTCAATCACGCAATGAACGAAGAAGCGTACCTGTGCATCTGTTGTCCCTTGGCCGAGTGGGGTCCCAAGGGCGACTGCGTTATTATGAATAGCCTTGAACAACACCCTCATCAATTTTGGACAGCTAGAGGTTGTACGACCTTATTACGTACGAGAGCCTGCGTCAGGGTTCCGCCGGATGTGGGGAACGCGTTGATGGATGCGTCAACTTTGTTAAGTGCGGTCGAGATATTGGCGATATCGGCCTCAACTTGCGGGACGGTCGCGAGCGAAGAAACGGCAAGGGAGACAAGGAAGAGAAGAGTAGAGGCGAATCGCATACTGTCGATGTATATATGTTGGTGGATTGCGTAGATAAAGTGATAGAGAATTGGGATACCTTCCTTTCAATTTATAGCCACGCATACATACCCACGAAGCTGTCTTCCCGACGAAATGCGTGAGAGGTAGTAGCGTACACAGCCTCTGCTTTCAGATGGCCTGGTACGCTTCCTTGCTCTGGACGGATCTCCTGATAGTAGAGCAGCATTGGAGGAAGGAAGAAGCACAGTCAGCCGATTAACTCGCTACTCACGGTGACAGTGCCGGCTTTCTTCTCATATGTGATATTTTTGCGCAAAAGCGCCGTGGAACTTGCCGTGATGCAATCATGGCAAATTCCACGGCACCTTCAACTCGAAAGTTTTCACAAGCAAGACTCCTTTCGTGCTACAAGCTCTCCGGCCTTCTTTACGAGAAATCCCCTGCAGCGCAAATGCGACATCTTGTCGCAGATCAGCCCAAAGTTCCGAGAAAGCCGAGATATACTTCTCGCAACGGAAAGTGGAGCGAGTATCCGATTCTTTGTGTGCGTGTGAGAATGCGAACACGTTGAGGCCGGAGATAATGCGACAGGCGGGAGCGAGCATCTCACGTCGTGGGACAGGCGAACTATACTTGAATACCGATTCCCCCTCCACTACCAACAAGTCACCTGCCTTGGGAACATCTCATAACCGAAAGTATCACGTTCATGGGCTCAAGGCTTCGCATTTCAGCCCCCTTCAGAAAACCCAATATATAGGCAGCCACTGGTCTCGTCGTGAAGATAGCCGTCCTTCGGTCAGCTTCTGTCCATGTGGTCGGGCACGGGAACCGCAAGAGGCTTTTCGGTTTGGCGTCAAGATGGCCGAGGGGGTCCATGTCTCGGTTGCTGACATTCTTCCATAGCATCCGGGACACGGGCGTAATTGTGATTTCTCACATATACTTATTATTGCTCTAGAGATCGAATGAAAAGCCTGGTAATCAAATTCGTAGGTCACCCACCTCTATTACGGAACCTCGGGAGGCGTAGGTTCGCTCTCTGACTGTTTGGGCACCGAATATTTCCATCGTCAATCGAACTTAAAGGCAAGCGTAATGCTAATCTCATGCCTTAATGATGTAATCGTCCTTCCTGTCCGTTTTACTACACAATGCTGCGGAAAATGTTTTCTACCATGTATAATTACTGGGATTAAGAAATAGCACGTATCATCACCCTCCAAAAACTGCAGAGATTCACATTTAGTGATATGTGTATCGCTCTCATGCCATCCGACCTCCATTTCATTTCTTGTTGGCCACAATGATCAGTACGGTATCTTTCATATGGTAAATGATGTCTCTAAGTACAAGTACTTTATTTTACTGTCTCCTGATTTAAGTTGCGAAATACGTTCCTTGGGCCACAGAGGGATCTCGCCTCATTCGCATTTCGGATTTGCAGCTTTTGATGGAGAAGTTCCCTCAGCGTGCTCTGAGTCAGGCATGGCGTAAATTCGATACACTGTCTTTCCGACATAGGCAGAAAGTGATTGTTATTCGAATCACTAATTGAGTGGAGAAACCATACCGAATCTGGTGTCAAACAGGCTTCAGATCATTGCGGTAATCTTGCTCTGTCAACACGTTTTGCATGACCACTGTAGTGGAATATTTAAGCATAAGTGGATTAATTCTATGGCAGAGGTGGCAAACGGAGATAAGATCTTCTTCTCGCCTTGTAATGCGCCTTTACAAGCATGGACCGTATAGAACATGCTGATGAGCATAATGGGGAAAAGGAAGTGTATCTTGGTATATTTGATGCACAGGAGAATCGAGCTCTATTGCGCTACAGCTATAAGTGAGAAGCTCACAGTAAAACGGAGTTTGGTAGATTTCTGGTAAGTGCTTCAAACTCGTGGTTACTCGGGCACGCCTCCAACGCTCTAGTGCTTAGCCAAAGGATCCCAGCCGTATTCATCAGCACACTAAATCGAGCGCCACCACATGGCGAGTCGAATCCATCACTAAGCAGGTGCTATCAACGACAAGGCACTACCTAGGCGTAGAACCATGTGGTATATTATTTGGTGAATAAATTCGTCCAGTGTCCAGTAAACCTTGTGGGAGGTTCAGCAGCCCCCGTATCCCTCAAGTACGTTAATAGACCGAGCTAGGTAGCGGGGGATACCTTGACTACAGACCGAGGACACAAAACATCTATTTTTGGAACTGTGACAAGAAATAACCGAATCGGAACGAAGAATAATGCTGTCAGTCAGGAAAGCACAATTTCCGGAGCGCCATCACGCGGTTCATCGAGAAAAGTTAACCCTAAATGGTAGTCTTTGATTTGTGCTTCATGGCTCTGCCATAAGCACTGGGATCGATCACGCTTGCAATGGACTGGTCCGGTGGAGAAAGCGATGCGCGACATGTCTGCCGTAGGTAAGAGCCCGAGGTATTGAAAAATCATGCTGGTGACTTGACCAGTTATCGTGATTGGATTCCACGTATTAACACGACTATAGTGATGATGCAGGATGGTGATAGATGAGGGAGGGTTTATGAGTGTTATATAGAGTCATTCGATGCGGGCGACCTGGGAGGATACATAGGGAGTTCGAGAGCGTACCTGAGCTTCAGCGGATAGAGAGGGTGCTCGGGTTGACTGCTGTCAATCCTCCATCACAGAGCGGGAATAGGGGGTCTGAACGTCAAACATTACCACACGTTGACCATACACGGAAATCGTGGCAGCACATGCTGCAGTGATCCTTACCTGATTTGGTAGTCTCACCTCCGAGGTCAGCCTGTGCACGCACTAGCCTGTGGGTCAGCGATTTATGTTCCTGATTAAGCGCCAGACTGGGAAAGGAGAAACCAAGGCACGATCAAACCCTCATAGGTCGTCGTAAAAGCTTAATAATACCTTGCTTGGCCATCATTATAATCCGGCCAATAGGAACGGCTTGGAATGTAGTGTTCATTTTGGTAAACGCAGCGAAAACACAAGCCAGTAATTGGCTTAATGGATTTGCAGAGGTAAGACAAGACCTTTTGACGGTCTCAGAGAGAGGGAGATGAGTGCCCTGCAAAAATGGGCGGGTATGTACCCACTGCAATGATATCCCGATATGAAGTAATTATGTATCGGACGCTGATAAAACTTTCTACACGGTCCTTGTTCTCAAGTGGGTTTTTACAACGTTTCCAAGGAAAGGAAAATGCGCCTGGAAGAGAACTTTTGGTTGAGTAATTCTGGTTATGATGGTGGATCAGGTGGACTCCCTCAAATCCAGTGTTTACAACCGTTCGGCGTCCCGGACATAGCTGTGATCCAATCAATGAGGTGGACCATTCCAGTACTCGTTGGCTTCTCCATAAATCAACATTCTCGAGAAATTGTGCCCCTTAGGCCTCTACCATAATGCTTCACGAACGGCTCTAGATCTGGTAGGTTTTCCCCCGCCCCACATCCGATCCATCCTCACACAGACCCTATACATTAAATTTGAATTCCATTATCACGATCCTAGATAAGCAAACTTCACATTCGAGTACCAATATAGATCTTTGGCCAAGGTGCCTTCTTGAGATTAATATGGCCTGTTTGTGTCAGGCCGTGCTTCGCGGGGAAATGCGCTTCCATATGCCAAATCACGCATGAGGCCCGAATAACGGTTAGAATCTCCGGGCCTTGTGGTTTAACCAGCATTTATGACCACGCTCTAACAACAAAAAAGCTATCATGGTGGTGATAATGGAGAAAACAACGATAATACAGCTTATAAGAACCCTATAAAGTTGACCCGGGCGAGGAGGCTATATATCTCTGACACATCCATAGTGGAGAGAAAGGTCAATCAAACATCAGCGTATATAGCCTTAGCGGCATTACAAGCAGCCAGAATCCTGTCCCTGAGTGCGGCCGCCTCATCACTCTGCACAAGGTTGTCAGTGAGACATGCAATAACCATGTAGAACAGGGGACCCACTGGGCAGAGCGCAAGTAAAGCATTCGCGAACGCTTCTGTGGCATTACAGAGGTCGTTGAGATCCTGTTTGACAAGTGCGGCGATCCCGCCAATGGGAAGTGCCTGGAACGCAGCTTTATGATCCCCAATCTGAGTGAGGGTGTCAATTATGATGGGTTCCAGGGCCTCAAGGGACGCGAGAATAGTTGCGCAGTCTTCCTCTGGGATGGGGTGGGGTGTGGCCTGTATCGAAATTAGTCTCTGCAGCGAATTGACAAAAAACAGGAAGCCACGAACTCACGTTCGTATCTGTTATCCCCTTGTTGAGGTCATTCTCCAGATTACCGGCATTTAGGGCTGAGCACCGTGTCCGTATATACGGCTATACGGGCACCCGTAAGACGGTTACCGTCACCGTGCCGTCTAGCCCCACAGGTGCGACTTGACGGCACGGGTGACGGCACGGTTACCCCCCGTATCATACCGTCAACTGACGGCCGTATACGGCATGTGTACGGCTGTGTAGAATTGGAATTTATGACGCGTTCATTGCGTCATTGAATTGCATAATGCCATCACACGTGCTTTGGTTTGTTTATCTGCAGAGCTCTCGGGTCACTCGGGTGTCGTTCAGCGAGCTGGCCAATCTGGAGCAGCATGTGTGCGCATCAAGATGAAATCTCCTAGTTAGGAAGGGATGCGCACAACCTATTTAATGGGCGCATTTTTGCCAACGAGAACGTCACCCTGCCCCCACTTCTTGCCTTTATCATTGGGCCATCAGTATGCCTTCTCACTCCGATGCTGAGAATTGCGCGGTCGACGAGCATGGCCAACTCAAAGACGCCAACGATATCCAGTGGTTCAACTCCCCTGGCGATAACGATCCTATCCCTCTTCCCTCTGTGGAAGGAGATGCTGGCATCGACAACGATGAAGGTATGTGTTGCCTTACTCTGCATCTTGCAAGTATTGACGGCACGCCCGCCAGTTGCCCAAGGTAGACCTAAGCGAAACAAGAATTCAGGACTACAGGATATCCTTGCCGCTGAGCGCCTCGATGAGTGGGGCGATCTCGAGAAGAAACACCGCCAACCCAAACGACGTTCAAAGAGGGTTACCAAGCATATCAAAGTTGCGGATGATGGCTTGTCGGATCTCGAAGATGACGACGAATACGAAACCGACGAAGTTGATGGGTCTTTGCAGGCAAGCGATGCATCCGACAGTGAGGGTGGCATATCTAATGAGGAGGTACGTGACTGACATGACTGACAATTAGTAATTCTTTCGTTTCCATCCTTCTAATGATGGTTGCAGCTCGCCGATATGCTTCCCTCAAAGACAGTGCCGAATAATATGAGGCGAGCCCATGCTGGGAAGCGGAAGCGATCTGATAAGAGCACTGTTGACGACTCTCAGCCCTCTCAAGCAACCACCCCCGCCATCACCCCTGCTAGCAGCTTCATGGACGAAAGCTCAAAGGAAACGAAACAGGTGGGTTTCGGTTGTCAAATATGTTTCTAGTACTAATGAAATTGACTATAGACGTCGAATCCGATCTACTACTTTTATAATACCCTCCAGGCTGCTCCTCATGGCGTTAAAGCCGACGAAGGTGACAAGTTTTACCAGTGCCTTCATGGTGGTAGGAAGGTTTTGAGGGTTACGAAGAGGATGAGGAACAATCTCAATGGTAAGGTCAATTCTTCATCAGTCACTATTTTCGACTTACACACAGTTGGGTTTTCCTTTCAGGTCTTATTGGGAATCTCAGAAGTTGCTCGCCTGACATGTTCAAATTTTATTCTTATCTCAAGGATCGCCGTCCGCATGCACCACTCTCACCCGAGGAGAAAGGAATTGCAACCGGCGAGATTGAGCTCTCGTCTGCGAAACTCGCCGAGTTCACGCAACGTCACGACGCTCATCAGCAGTCACTCAAGAATGCATTTGTACGGCAACAGGAGAAAGCAGCAGTAAGTGTTTATTTATTTTCCATTGATCGCGCTCTCTTATCACTGATATTTAGGAACCCTGGAGCCAGGAAAAATTTGAAGAGTTGTTGACAAAGTGGATTGTCGCCTCCGACCAACCGTTTGAAGAGGTGGAGAAACCAGAACTTGCTGACCTCCTCAACTATGTAAATCGATCTGCGTCATCACTCAAGATCCCCAGCCGTTTCACAGTCAAGCGGCGCGTGATGAAAATGAATGCCGAAGGTATCCAAGAAATGAAGGATTTGTTTGCAGTACGTCGTAATGTCAACCACACATCGTGATTCAACGTTCTGACTTGTAAGTAGAAAATTGATGGCAAGGTGGCTGTTTCGCTCGATGGCTGGACATCAGGCAACAACTATGGTTTCCTCGGCATCATTACACACTACGTAAATCCAGATACTGGTGAACTTGGTCTGTCGCAAGTTCTTGTTATTATTATTTTCACTCAACTGTCAACAGAGGAATGTCTGATTGATTTTCGTGAACTGCTTGGCCAGCACACAGGCGAAAACATCGCAGAGGCAGTCTGGGACACACTTTGTATGTTCGGTATCCAAGGAAAGGTGAATTGTATTTGTTCTCAATGCCGATAATATGCTCAACTTGCAGTAGACAATTGCCTTTGTAACGGACAATGCGTCGAACATGGACACATTTGTCGATGCAATTGTTTCATTGGCCAAGAAGATGCAGATCGTTATCAACGCAGTCTGGGCACGGCTTCGTTGCATGCCGCATACCATTCACCTTGCAGCGCTCAAGGTATGAACCAAATTATGTTGTCCTTAACCCTTCACTGATGGTTTCCAAGCTACTCGAAGCTATCGGTGCAAAACGTTCTCGTAACGATAAGAAAACCAACTCGCCTGGTGACAATTACCAGGACTCTGTCAGTGCACCACTTAGTGAGGAAGCAGACAACGATGCAGCAACCCAGGAAGGTGACGACGAAGATGAATTCTCTCCTGATGGCCCACAGGCCCCTACCGATTTTATTTTTCCAGCAGTAGATAAGGAAAGTGGTTCTTTTTAGTGGTGTTAGCCCTTTAAGCCTTGCCTAATAGTCCTCTTAGCTTCGAAAAATTGTCCGCGCTGTTCGTTCGAGTCCACAGCGGAAGGCTCGCTGGTTAGACCTAGTGTCTGATGAGCTTCGCAAGAGGAATCCTGATGCCCCATGCTACCCTCCTGCACTTATGCTCATCCTTGATGTTTCGACGCGTTGGTCTTCCACCCATCAAATGATGCGTAAGGTTTCTTTGATTGTTTTGTGGAACTGGAACTTATCAAATTCATTACCCATAGGTCGAGCATTGCAATACGAGGCTGAGATCAATACCTTTGTGGCCCTCCGCGCAAATCGTGACCTCCGTGATCTCGAACTCACAGAAGATGAGTGGTCGTCGATTAGGCTTGTAGCTACATGGCTCGAGAGGTTCCGAGATGCCACGACCCAGATGTCTGCTACGCAACAGCCCATGCTATCACATACACATGCCATCTTTCGCGGTCTACAGGAACATCTTCGTGAATCCATTCGCGACTTACCCACTAACATTGATCCTTGCATCCGAGAGGGACTTCTAGCTGCTCACCAAAAGCTGAGCGAGTACTATTACAGGTTCGACCAGTCCCCGTTTTACATCTGGGCTGCACGTATGTTCATCTTGTTTCCATTATGCCTTAACTGATTGATACATTGGTAGTCCTTGACCCGAGGATCACCTATGAAGGCTTGAAGCTCGACTTTGCTGATGATCCTACTCTTCTCGCCGATCTGGAGAAGTCCAAGGCACTGCTTCGAAAATACTACGACGAAAACTATGCAGTTTCACATGTGCCCTCTGATGACATCAATAGCAGTCGCTCGAAGTCTTCTGGCCCAGCAGACTTTATGTCACGCTACGAATCCATTGTACCCGACAATATTGACGAACTGGAGGAATATTTCAAGATCAAGCGCAAGGATTTCAGGAAATGTGATCCGCTTCGGTGGTGGAGGAGCCAACGGGAGGATTGGCCTAATCTCTACCGTCTTGCTTGTGATGTGCTTTGTATTCCAGGTTTGTGGTGTTCCTCTCCATTATTGTTTATCTATTTATGGTGCTTTTAGGGTCTGCTGTCGCAGTCGAACGTCTTTTTTCAAGCGGCAGGGACACCATCTCACTTCGCCGTGCCAGCCTTCGGCCAGACACTATTCGAGCCCTTATGGTCCTCAAGCACCGCCTTCGTCGCATGCGCCAGCGTAGTGTAATCGCTCTAGAGTAGAATTTCTTATAAACTATGAAAATGGTTGTTTTCATCCCGTAACGATCCCGTTTACGGCCGTATCTGCACCCGTACCGTGCCGTTCAGCTCTTGTGAAAGGACTATACGGGTACGGGAACGGGCATACCCGTAACCGTCTGCCACCGTGAGTATACGGCCGTACACCGTATACGGGACGGTGCTCACCCCTACCGGCATTTGTATGGATAGCCTTTTATTAGTACGCACATCAGATTCAGATACAGTCGTAAATATCACATTTTCAGACATACTAGTGCTTGAGTCAAAGTTCCACCAGATGAGGGGAAGGCGTCGATGGAGGTATGGAGCGTATTAAGTGAAGCCCCGATTGCGGCGATGTCGGCCTCGATCTGTGCGACAGTCGCGAGGCAAGAAACAGCAAGAGAGGCAAGGAAGAAGATTGTAGAAGCGATACGCATATTCAACATTAGTGCAAGTCGATTGTTAGGTTGTTCGGATGGAAGTGCTGGAGAGTTTGATTGTTTTCATATCTTTATACCTTCCTCTGTACTTACCACATGACGCCTGAGCGATCTAGTGTAAGATGCCCACCTTCTCCTTTCAGGCGAAATGGGTCGCCTGATAACCGATAACTGTCAAAACATAGAAGAATCAAGTCAGCCGGACAGCTCATGGTAACGATGATGTCCTTTATTGCGATAATCACGACGATGGGCGCCCTTTCGCAACTTTTGTTGTCCTCCAATGATCCACACTCCCCATAAAGAAGAAGGTTCTCATAGGGTGCAGCAATGCGCGGCTTACCTCTTCGTAATCAACAGGAGCCTCTGTGCCTCCACGATGCTGCGTATAAAGATTTCCATCGAAAAACTCAAATGTCGGAGGAGAGGGGGGTACGGAGATAGCCGTGATGAGATCAGGAAGTGGCGTTATTCGCGTGGCGCGACGCGTCCCGAGTCGGATTGGATAACATAAACCAATGCACTCATCAGGATGGGCGACTCAGTACGCCACAGAGTATTTTTCAATGTCGGGGGAAAACACCACGGATGAACAAAACCACGCCCTCCAAGTAGTACATATATCCTTGTTAGTATATCGGTTCAGTACACGCGCCTGTCAGTGTTGGCCTCTGAGCGTCGCGCGAGAGCTGGGTTCGACTCCCAGACAGGGAGATTTTTTTCTCTCATGTAATCACGCATGACACGAGGCAATTACGTCCTTCTTCCTCCTTCGCCCAAATATCCATGGTAGCAGGGTTTATTTTGATATATACCATCGTTCACTGTACGAAATCTACGCCGCATGTATACAGATGCCAGAACAATGCAGCTCACCTCAAATTCCAGTGGGCATCGTCAAATATAATCATCCTCTAGGACACCAATTGAAGATCATTCGCAACCTCAGCGTACAAGTACAAATTTATGATTGGGATCTTGACGCCAAAACCGTAGAAGTGGAGGAAACTCTTAATAAGGCCATAAAGCATCGCGCAGATGCGACAGGACAGTAGGCAGGCTGTGGACCGAAACTACCGTTTGTGGGAGGCTTCCGCCGGAGCCATGGTAGAGATTTTCGTTCGTTGCCACCAAGGCGGTGCGTCGGTGTTTCCGTACAATGGTTTTACCAGTTTCGCATTTACTTCAAGTCAGGTTTACTCAACATTCAGGATCATCGTGTTTGTCCACATATTCATTACGCATTTCTCCTCTTCACCTGCATGTTCCCCTTGACACATTTTTGTCGGATTCTGTGGCGACGCGCAAGTGAGTTCAGTATATTGTATTGCCTGGGCGCAACTTACAGAGATTAAAATTGTACCCACGTCTCCCAGTATACCACTAGAGCTCCTCGGAAAATGTCTACTGGGCAATACCTTTACCTTCACGGTAGCATTCAACCGACGTCAATCTGTCCACTGCAGTACGTTTATCGAATTTCCGGATAATCTAATCTCCCGACTTTATAAACACAGTGCTTATAATGTCGAATTGTGCCGTGCACAGAGCCCACACTAAGAAGATGACGTTGGCCTTACCTAACCTCACGGGCCTTTCAGCACAGATAGAGACTGACGTTCCAGAACGCGATTTTGGAGCTACGGTATTGGAGAACCTTGCTCCAAGGCTTGAGGTATATGGGTCCTACCTACTCAGACGCTAAACCTAGATCACTACGTGATCCTTCTGAGATGATGAATGCTCAGGATACCTTGTATCGTTCCAGATCAACATAATACAATTGTGTCCTGAGATCCGTGATGTCACCTCTTCTGGAATCTCACCTCCCTATGTGTGCTACAGTTTCGAACCTTTGGATTAAGAGCCTCTGGAAGAACCTTCATTCATTTTTGATCCTCGCGTCGCGCGTACGCCTGAGATCAATCCGGACGTAAGCCGACTAACTGTATTATCAAGCTCAGCATGATCACCCCTAGCCAACCTCTCACTCCCATGATATCCCTTGATTGATTGTGTCCTGTCCCCGAGTTTTCGGATGCACGAGGCGGAGACCCTGCAAAACCCTTGCCGTTGAAAACTACGCTGTGCACCATTATCGAAGGCGTGTCTGAAGGGTAGAGCATGTTTCCGCTAGCCGGACGAGCCCTTGGATGGCCTGTTATCGCAGGAGAAGTCGTGCTCGTATTATTGTCTGCGGTTGTTCCTGGGTTTGCACCTTCTGATTGTGCAGTTTCGTTAGCCAAATCGGCGCCTGGAGAATCTGCAATTGCTGACGGAATCACAGACGTTATCGGTTTGGGTTTTGGGGTATAGTGTCGGTAGCTTTCCGTGGAGACGGGCCTCTGGATGACGTTCCCCCTCGTAACTGTGGCCGCGTTTGGACGTACTGAGAATGTGTCTTCGACCGGCGGAGGAGTGCTTAGAGAATATGACGTTGTAAACGGAGTCGTGACTTCTGTTGGAGTTGGATTTACGGTATAATGCTGGTAACTTCCAATGAAGGTAAAGCGTGTGAGATCGGTAAAGATATTCGTTTGTAAGGCTATTCCAGATTGGGGCCGCAGAGCCACAAGGTTAATTAGGAGATAAGAAATAGTAAGGTTCGTGTGCTTACGTGGAGTGTCGCCCGTGAAACGGCTAGGAGTTCTTCCGATGGTCGAAGGAACTGGTTAGCAGTGGTATAACCGAAAATCTAATATCGTGAACGTACTGTGAAGAGCCCGCACAAGGAGGAATAGGGGAGGGCGTGGGATCCTGGGTTCCAGTTTCGATTTCATCAGTTGTGGAGATGCCTAACGTATTATAAGTGTGGACCCCAGCGGTGTCGGGGG
This sequence comes from Collybia mongolica, assembly GCA_013420905.1. Taxonomy (NCBI): domain Eukaryota; kingdom Fungi; phylum Basidiomycota; class Agaricomycetes; order Agaricales; family Clitocybaceae; genus Collybia; species Collybia mongolica. Next base: position 4,924,947 of record JAAXNY010000004.1, read on the forward strand.
GATCTAGCGCTCGGGTCAACACGAATATAACACGCTATCGTGATATTTACTGATAGGTTGGACTGAACTCTGGTAAAAATCAGTAGAGTTACTATGAAGTTGTCATCTTATTTACTATGAAGTAGTCACACGGAATAGTCACTCACGAGTTGCTTGAAGGATCCGATGGGTTAATCAAGGCCTCGCCATGAGAAACGATGATAGCGAACGTAGAGAGTAAAATGAGATTGGACGGTGGAGCCATTTCGACTTGGAGGGAAAGGTAAGGTGGATATTGTAGAAATAATGCCAGTCAGTCATGATGGCTTTTCTACGTCATGTCTCGATTACAGAATCCGAAACCAAGGGTTTTCGCGAATGGAATTGATGGCATGGCATTAAGTTGCTTACCTCTCATTTTCCGTTCGTCGATCCAGTGAGAGATTGACCCGTGATCTGTTGGATTATACTCTTGCGATACAGCGGAATCTATATATTGAGTCACCGTCTCCACAGCGTGGAGTACTTGAGGTAGGGTCTCTGTTGGATATTCAGATGCGCGGAGAAGATGCGCGGATATTTGTAATGTAGGGACGCTGTAGGCACAAAACCGAACGTGTTTCTGGTGGGCCACGCGTTGTAAACAATTTCCGCTCAAGGACCTCGTGTTTGGTTCCTGAGAGATAAGAACACATTGCATCATGAGCCCTAGTCGGCTCGTTGGGAGCGACTGAGATGGTGGGGGTCGTGCGATATACGGTTATCGACCTTCGGCCGTGTTGAGAGATCTTCGAAGGTCAGTTGATTTATAAGCGAACATACCCCTTACACAAAACGGCTGAGCAGGTATAGCTGGACTTGGCATGAACTACGAGCTCGACTCTGGGATGATCGCCTTTTGAAGGTGAAGGACAGCGAACCGTTTGCACTCAATATTTTCAACATCATCATAACCCTTTCCGGAACAGTCCGGTTTTTCGGCATCATCCGAATCTATTTTTACAGGTTGATATGAACGCGTCGAGCCCGTCAGTTCTACCTCTGCTCATACGTTTGTCTTCATGTGTATTAGAATACTGATTGGAAAGCTGCAGTATGTGGTGGTAAGACTGCCCCTCAGTTATAATTTGAGTAGAAAATAACCCCCTATCACCAATGACCATCAGATAAGCACAAGTAGACCAGCCACAGTCACTGTGTCCCCATTGGATCATGAAATTCAGCCATTTAAGTGTGGAAATATGAATTTCCACACTTAAATGGCTGAATTAAAGGGGTATGAATTGTGGCTGAAATTCCACCCCACATATTTCAGCCATCCAATAGATGAAAAAAGGTATTAAATTTTCCCTCCATTAATTGGATGAAATTTCATCCTATAAAGGAGTGAAGTTGGTGGCCTGATTTTCATCCCCCATATTTCAGCCATTTATTAGATAAAAATATGTATTAAAAATCCCTTCAATTAACTACAATTAATTGGATGAAAGTTCATCTTATAGAAGAGTGAATTTAGTGGCTGATTTTCATCCAAAATATGTTAGCCATCCATTAGATGAAAAAAAGTATTAAATTTTCCCCCAGTTAACTGGATGAAATTTCATCCTATAGAAGAGTGATTTTAGTAGTTTATTTTTATCCCACATATTTCAGCCATCCTTTAGATGAAAAAAGATATTAGAATTTTCTCCAATTAACTGGATGAAATTTCAACCTATAAGAGAGTGAGTTGGCTTGAATATTTTCATCTGATAGGGGGGTACAAAATTTATACAAAAGAATGGAATTTAAAGACAGTACTTTGATTAATTAAATTAATAGGGGGAATGATCTGAGGTTATATTTTGTAAGCTTGGAGTACTTAGTAAGTTCAGGTGAAGGGGGCCCAAGGGCAAGCTCTTGAGAGTAATTCAGCATGGCATTAAGGAACCAAAGGATTATGCTATTACTATTATTAAAATATTGCTTGAGCAAGGCTGTAAGATGCATGGGCAAAATGAGTAGTATATGTAGTTGATAAAAGAATGGACGTACCAACTATGTATGTACTGAAGATAAGGAATGACATCAATCAATAATTGACCACTTTCCACAATCCATAATGCGACCAATCACACATTCCACCTGGTTGAGATCAACACATTCTATAGATCCTAGGTCTTTGTAATAGTTCAAGGAACAATAATCAGTTGCTGCTTCTGATATCTTGACCTGCCTGATAACTGCATAAATGAATGATTCTGCCTCAATCCCCTCTCTTGGGGATGCTGGGATATCAACAATGAGAAAACAACAGAGTTGCCCGAAAAACTCTTGCAGCTCAAACTCGGATCTTCGGGACCTGCGATGTGCAAATTTATCAACCTCGAGTTGATACTGGGGTTTGTATGAGTCAGAGTATGTCAAAAAAATCAGAAATGCATAATATACCTTGACAAATGACATATCATGGCTGTCAGACCTAAGCGGAAGAAGCTTGCAGGCATGCATAGTATCACTGCCCTCCAGGTGGTATACTTGGCCGTATTGATGGAATTGCGTCACTTGTGGTATAAGCCATCGAATCACTGATGGGGATTTCTCGAGGCGGGTAGCCAATGTCGCTGTGAGCACCATCCATAGGGAACAAGAGAGGCTTGCTGCAGGTCCTTTTGGTGGGGTGAGGACGTGTAATGGATCTTAACTATAATTATTGAAGGACTGCATAGTATGATAAACAATGTACATTCATCTAATTTGAAATCCTGATCATGGGACTTCGCAGGTAAGACCTGAAGTTTGCCTTGTAAATTGTAGAGAAGAGTTATGTGTGCCAACTGGGCACATGAGGTGATATAGTTATTGGTGCTCGCATAAGGAAACCATTGGCTCTTGACATGGCGGAGGATATCACCACAGTAGTGCTCCATTGGAAATGCCCAATAGGCCCAGACCGGACCCATGGCCCTGACAGTTGGTGTGATATGGAGTAGTGCGTGAATTGTGAGGGGGCAAGTTGATACGCACAGTAGGTCATATTTATAATATAGGCTGTTAATATATATATCAGAAAATGACCCCTGGGTTGCGAGAAGTGCTTACCGCTCATACACCTCGACCCAATCCTGAAACCCCCTTTCAAGCTCATCTATTTGATTTTGTGTAATTTCAAATTGGAGGCAAATTGTTAACAGTCTAACTAGTTTAATAAAGTGCTTATAGTATCAGGGATGTACAAATCGGCCTTTAAGGAGAGTTGGCGCGATGTAAAATGTCCAGACTGAATATGTTTCTGCAATTATATTAGACCTCTCTGATGCAATATTAGGAACCCTAGACCCAAACGCCGCTGGAGTAGTACTCCCCGCATCTGCAGTGGCTTCTCCAATAGCCTCCCATATGGTTGAGGATAATACATAGCCTTTGTTATTGTGGGGAAGATCTTTGAATTTTCCAGTCCAAAGCCGAATTAAGTTTGGGATGAGATTAGACCATATAAGATGCATGAAATCATAAGGGAACAAGGTAGGAAAAGATAGTGAACTCAGTGTACTGAGGAGTGGAATACCCTTGATGCCATATTTAGTTGCAAGGCGTTCAGACTCTGCATCGGTTACAGCAAACTGGACTTTTTTTGCTTGTTCAATGAATGACAAATGAGTTCGTAGTGGAAGTTCTGATGTGTTGTATTGTTCTTGTGGCTGTGGAAAGCCATCATGGCACAGCAGAACATAATGGGTTGTCACTCGCGAGGATGGGGCGCAGATGCCTTTGATGGTGCACATTCTGCAAGGATAGATGGCGTTGTGACCCTTCATTCGCATGACCATGAAAACTGCGGGTATATCACCAAAGACAACAATTAGAAATGCTTGGAGAAGGAATATGGATTCAGTCAGAGCATTGAAGGCAGAAACACCAATTTCAAGCTGTAGTAATTCTTGAACTACAGGTCACAAGAAGGAATCCATACCGTAGGGTTTCTTTGGCCTGGGAATTGACCCAAGTGGAATGATGTTTGCCTTGAGCATTCGCTCTTCAGGAGGAAGGTTGTAGTTAAATAGAATTAATGGCCAGGCAGTTTTGTTATGGTGCTTGAAAGGACCAAAACTGTCCGTAGATAATCCCAGTGCTACGTTGCGGGGAGATATTCATAATAGGAGAGGGGTGTTTTTCCATCAGCTTTGTAGTGATCCTTATTGCATTTGGGGCACTGTATAAGGGTTTCGTATGGCCCAGTGTGACACACACATGAGGAGGTGCAACAGTCATAATGTACTGGCTGAAAACCAGAAAGAAACTGGATTCGTTTCTCTGTGTTCTTCAAACTGTTGGCTGACAGCTCAGGAAGAAGATAACAAATTTTGTTGTAAGCTTTATGAGTGAGGCCTTCTTCAATTTTGATGGTATAGAGATGGAGGATTTTTAAGTCACTCTTGTCTAATACTTCCTCTATGGGGATATGGATCAGAGAGTGTTTCGAAGGACCCGAGGGGACACACCTAACCATGAGGCTTCCTTCAAAAACCCCTTGCCAAGAAGATCCCACACCGAGATACCCTCTAACCCAGGCTCTGCGCTTGGCATTTCATTATCACTACCATCTTCCTCAAGATACTCATTGCTGTTGATAGAACCCTCACTGTCTGTGTCATCATTAGTATCCATATTCCACTTGTTTCCCTCATCCTCATCCTCCTCGCTGCTCTCGTCACCTTCCCTGGGGATGAACTGTCGAGTAGGATCAGGCCCCCATCTTTCCTTGCCAATTTTGTCGAGATATGCTGCAATACAATGAGAGCGGCATGGATTGGATAACCCATAATGGTCTTCATGGTGCAGCATGGCTGATGGTGGTGATAATTCGCAAGAGTGAACATTTGATGGTCCTGCCTTGTTATCCGTTGGATAGTCAATGGGGACTAATTGCAATTGGGGGTCCTCAACGTGCATGTTCTCCTCCCAGTCAGCATGAGCATGACTCTGGGATTGTTGATTGGTGGGCGGGCAGAATCCAGAGTTCGGTAACCTTTGTCGGGCAGGTGTAGCATGTCCTATAATTTGTTGCTTCATGGTGCGGCCTGAAGACTTCTTTCGAGGGGCTTTACTCTTAGCTGTTGAACTTGTTACCAGGAGATTGTTTTGCTCCAGAACTGCTGCAGTGAGATTCAAGTGCCCTTTGCCAAGTAGGTGCCGTGCTTCAGTCTTATGGTGAAGTCTCTCACCGCAGCCACACATGCAAAGGTGTCGTTTATTGCCCATGGTGTCTAAATGTCTTAAGTATATAAATAGATTAGTGATAGATAATGAGTTGTGAATGGCCAGATGCATCAAGGTTAATGTTCAGAACCTCACCACACCCTGCTATCATTGTTTCCGATGTACAACCTGATCCTAATGGGCAGTACCCCACCGTTCAATATTGCCCTCCCCAATGAACACCTTGATGAAGTGGCGGAATGCCGTTGTGATGCCTGCAACAACATTCCTAGGTTTCCTACTTCATTTAATTATTAGTCAATGTATTCCTTTCAATAATGATCATGTTCAAATTGTATTGAAGTTCTTATTATGACTACATATTCTATATACTAACTAATAGAAATTTGTATTGACTTACCAAGGGTCTATGAGGAGGCATATCAAATAGATGGTGGTGGTTTGGGACGAAGAGCAAAACTGTGTGAAAGCGGGCTGGGGCCTTACCTTATTCATCAGAATGTTGAAGTGTCAGGTATGCTGGCCCAGTTCACATGACCATTCACATGACCCCGGATCAAAAGATGTGCTCGCTTGTGTTAGGCTTGCAATGGTAATATCACGGTAAGTTCCTTGGAATATGAAGGTGGTCGCTCTACCACCAAAATTGTAGAGGTGAATTTAATGAGTGTATGACTGGTTTACTTTACTTACGTAACGGAAGCAAATCGGTGTCCGTGGGCATGGGTGCGACTACATTACGGGATAGTTGATGAGTAGAGCATAACAGTTATTGGAACCTCTGACCGTACATTGTGGAAATGGCTACATTACTGGTTCCATTGACAATTATATCGGTTGCGGGAGGCGTTGATATACTAGTGTTTCGATTAGGACTAGCTGCTTCTCTGAGGCGTTGGAAAACGAGTAACGTCAGTAGTGCCAACTTGTCTGATAGCTGCATGGGTGGCAGAAACTGCGCGATCATTAGTGGTACCGGATAGATAGTTCCTTTTATAAGTAGCCTTCCTGGTGCCATGGTGAATGACAACAGAACTATGATAGGAGCAAGCGTCAGACAGCCGGAAAGCAGATGATGATATGTGCCATCTGTATATCATCTTTCAAGTGATGCAATAGTCTATTACAGGCGCTGAGGCGGTCATTGTTCTATGATCAAGTTGAGAAGTTTCATGGAAAAATATCTTTCAATTTGATGTGTCATGCCTGAGTGACAGTCCTACGTTGGCCATGGGTAAAGTTTCATAAAGATATGTGACGCGTGCTCAGGGTGTTGGAATATCAAATGCATCCCACCGATACCTTTACCACGCCATCGATTACCAGTAGTTTTCCTCCGGATCTCATCCTTGTTATGCAGTATGATTTCTTCCCTATTTCATATTATGGTCACTATTTATGGTCACGTATGTCCTCAAATAAAATCCCCTGCGCAATTGCCAGGGTCTTCTGATATCCCGAGTGAGCGAGAGCGAAACATTCGTTTTAACACAGGGCGCTAACCGAATACAACCCATCCTAAAATTTGTTTTGGCCCCAGGAACGCTATACATGCCACACTTCCACTTCATCTACCTGGAGTGCGCCGTGGTGAACAACAGAATCAAGTAATTTTAGGACGTTAAGCGTGAATAGGCAGGTTGGGACGTGTTGTTAAATGAATTGTAAGTCGTTTTGGCTCTTGTTCCATCAGAGGCTAGGAACAAATCAGTTCTGCATTAATCTTGGTTTTTTCATACCGCCTCTCCACATGCATGAAAGAAATTTGAAAAAATTAGGGGCTAGTATATTCAGCCTTTGGGACCATCATGATTCGGGAAACACCTCTCCATCAAGGCAATATCGCAACCACTATACCAGAGACAATACCAGCGCACACATACGAAAACCTTGAGTGAATAATAGGTGCTTCCACACCCGAGGAAGCGGCGGGTGATGTACTAGTGGTTTTGGGGTCATCATTGCCATTGCTTCCCCCCGTAAGGTTTGATGGTCCCAACGCTACCCCTGGTTGTTCACCCTCTCCAATCGTGGTTGTAGTGACGCTGGTCACCCCAGGCTGGCCGCTTGTTACAGCTGCTGTTGTAATAACATTGTTGGTTGTTGCAGGATGTCCGTTTGCTTGAGCTGTGGGTTGTTGCGCTTGAGTGGTGGTTGTCACCGTGTTAGGATTTTCATGGACAATTGTCTTCTGATGCGGCAAGTTTTCTGTCCATTTGATTCATTAGTTTAGGGCCTGGAAGAGGTTTGGAAAACAGTGGTTAGCGTACCAGAAGGAAGGTTTGTGCTGTCCTGAGTACCCGCAATCGCCTGTTTTTTCTCTGTCGAGGTCGTTGTGGGGCCTGTGAGGCTCTGTGTCCCATCTGAGAATCCAATAGTCATATGTCGGAACTTCCCTTGAAAGGAGACTGTAAAATGGTTTTTGATACGGGATAATACACTATACAGCAAAATGCCTCACGTGGTTTTTTTAGGAGTGGGAAGGTCCATGGACTTGATCTGTGAAACGGAATGTAAGGGACCCAGATAAAGCAAACATCACAGCTCTAGCCTACACTGTGAGCGGTGCTGGGAGAGCCGTCTCATGAGACGGCACATTGGGGTGAGGTGGCTTTTCACTTGTAGCAGTTGTTTGGCAATATGCATTAGAGGCGAGTAACGTCGGTAGGATTAGTTTGATAATTAGACGCATCGTAGAACACGAGAGTGCCGACCTCTAACACGGATAATAAACGTTTTCTGGCTCCATTGTGAAGCATGACAGGATCATTGATTGGAGCGCGCGCGCAGCTTCTGAGAGAATGGAATTTTGATTGATAATGATCATCTGTCGCATCAGAATTTGGGATGTCGTAAAGTCGTATTCATTCTCCAGGTTCTGCAATAGTTCTAAGAACAAGAGTCAAGTTTGTAATCTCTGTTATACCCACCCACTCTAGAGGCTTTCAGAGGCCTACGTCTGAGGGGGGCTTTCGAAGGCTGAAGGGTTTGTGTGCATAGAGTGCATTGAATTAATTCTTTAGATCAGTCACCAATGTTACCTATACGCTAAGATGACCATTACAGGCCTCCCCTAAGTAAGATGCATAGCAATGTCAATAGAGCCATAGTTACCTCTACGGATCAAAGTTCGTACCATTTCTTATAAACCAATATCAGAATAAGAGGATTCAATAGTGAGGTGGTTACGGGGCAGCACGGGTTCAAATTTTGGATGTGAGAAGAATTGAAAAGAAAGTGTTGCTTTAAACATTCGCCGTCGACATGTATTGTGTGAGGGAAGAAGTGAACGTCAATATTCCGAGACCTACTTAGTCTGGGCTCAGGTAATGATTGCATGTATGATGTGCGTACGCACCCGAGGCTCTGTCGATGCTATGGCAACGCACACGCGGCTTTCGGGGATGTGACTTCAACCTACCCACAGCCAGAAATAACCAGTCTATTTCTGTGGTATGCGGTGATACAGAAGTACTACGCAATGCCAAAAAACGCCTAGCTTGAAACTGCTTTATGAACGGAGGTAATTCAGTAAAAACAGCGTTTTATGCATCCGGCGCGCTACGGACTTAGTATGGAAATTGAATTTCCATACCGCAACCGGCCGCGGCTTGGGCTCGGCCGGCTTGCGGCTTTGAGCCGGGCCTTGCACATCACTAGGAAATTCTCTGAAGGCCGAATGTTGTAATGTTGAAGAACGAGGCAAAGCGAGTTTGCAAACCATGATTCATGTCAACGCGACGTGTTACTCGGCATCGTCCGAAATCTATGTAGTGCGGAGGGCCATTCTCAAGTCATTCTGCATTTCTGCTACTGTGTACCAAGGGGGTTTCGGAGTTTGAATTTACCAGGCCCCCGAGGTCGTTAAAATATTTTTTTGTAATCATGTGATCAGGTGCCCGGCAACCCAAGCGGAGGTGCAGGGTAGCGTTTTGATGCGAGCGAAGCTCACCGACAGCTCCCTTTTTGGAAGAGAAGCGCCAAGAGAGGATGGCAGGTGCAGGATGCGAGACAGGATGGGTGAGTTTTGAAACATTCCTCGAAAGCGAGTCACATACCACTGAAACGGCCTATAGTACCACCTCCAATGTGTTGACCTGGAGTACTCCGTTAGCAGTTGGGTCTGCGAAGCATGCGAGGCAAGTGGGAACAGTCAGAGACGTCTAGGACGGCGGCGGCGACAGTAGGGCGATAAGGGTGCTTCCTAGTATATCCTTATTTGGAAATTATTTCCCACCACTGTTAGTTAGTTCCCCCCTCGAGGTCCTTAGAAAAAAAATCGACCTGATATGGGGAATTTTTTTCCTGAAACCCCCTTGCTGTGTACCCGTGTATTCAAAAGTACGTAAACAAGTGCTTGGAAGCATGGTTATTTCAAGGCATCTGTTATTCGGCTCTCATATGTACGCCGGTGAAGCAGATATTCTCTCTCATCGTGGTTACGTGAGTAGTCATTATAACGGCGATGTGAATAATAAATGCAAAGTTATATGCCAGATCGATGTTTTTCGACTACACTGAGCTCGATAAGGCGTTTCAGTTTCGCAAAATCGGGTGTGCCCACTCCTGTGACCTGATCGTACACTTAAGTCATAATATGGGTGCACCAAGGGCGAATATAACTTACAGGATCCCACCCTTTTCCAGCGGTGAAACCTTGAGGTAAATCATGGTGAACGAAGGCTCTGTTTCAGATAAATGTCACCTTACCTGTAGTATTGCACCCAGGATTAGAGCCAGAAACAATATCGTTAAAGCTTGATGACGCGTTTGAATAAATGAGAGGATTAATGAAGCCCAAGGAAGGCTCTCCCCGCCCCAGTTTGTAATCATTCAGCAGGGAGAAAATCCCGGCAACGGTCTAGGTATCGGCTTCAGTTGGACCAGAAATGACATGGGTGGATGGACATGATAACATACGGGGACGCTGGCGCTGGTCCCGTTGAAAAGTTCCAGGTGCCCATTGACAACTACCGCAAAGCCGCTAGCTTGAGCAGAAAGGTCGGGGTATGCTCGGCCTGAGGCGCTGTTGAAGGGAAAATTCGAGAATCGTTTTACGGAGCTGAGAGACAACGTACTTATAGAGTCCGGAGAACTCACCCCCTGAGCGAGCAAAAAACTGCCGAACAGCTGTTCCCTGATAAATCGGCTGCGCAAAATAGCGCGAGAACCCGCCCCCCGAAAAGCTAGCCGCGACCTCAGGATCCACTTTTCTCGTGCCACCTACTGCGGTAACATATGGACACCTGAAGGGTTTAAACAAATAGGACCTTCGTTTGGACAGATCATCGGGAGACTTACGACGCAGGGAACGACGGCTGGAATACGATCTTATTCTTCCCATCATTGGTGCGACAGTCACTACCTCCCACGCTGCATTGTCCAGAATAGACGCGTGAGTACGACAGTAATTCAAGAAATGTGTAGGTATTGACCCCTCATCACCGCTGGAGAAAAACACTGTGGTTCCTCTTGCGCCAAGGACCGCAAACATATTGCACACTTTGGTCGCGTAGTCTTTGGGTACCTAATTTTCTATTTGGGCCAGCGAACCGTGGGTAGGACGACGCGAGAACGTACGGTTTGTTCGTTCTCTCCATAAGAAGTTGTGATGACCTGTGGAATCGAAGGTTGTGAGAGGATGAAATTCAGCCAGTCAAGATATGGTTCGTTATTGTTTGTCGGTGTGCCAGAGTCGGGGTTGAAAGGGGGAGATCCGCCTGTGCTATTGAATATCAGGATCGCAGGGAGTGTTGATGCACTGCTATAGATCACCTGTAGTAGATATTTTGTATCGGAAAAGACATAGCCATGCTGTACTGGATGTCTAGATTCGCCTTGGAAATAGGGATGAATAGCATGTATGAACGTATGAGCGGGGACTCACTTCGAAGCCTGGATTGTTTTGATCATCTTTTCCACCGTTGACTTTGACAGTAGTGAAGTTAGAACCATAAGCATTACGTCTGAATAGCCAAAGAAACTTCTTTCGAGTGACCATCATATAGATCAATTAAACATTCACCATTAATGGAGAACTTACCTGGAGGTCTGCATAACTGGCATATTCATCGAGATACCCAGCAACTCCTATTTTGTTATCGCCTTGGGTGGGTTGATAATTTGCGGTGTTGTACAATTTTCGGAGACATTCGGGAAGATTTATAAGCCTACACAGCAATAAGAGTGAATTTGTAGAGAAGCCGGTAGCTCGGGCGGGTATCTTCGCAGACTTGAGGTCGGGTTTCGGGAGGCTGGTTGAGCGCATGCTGCGAACAGTTCCAAAATAGGTGGTGGGCGCGACAACGTCAACGTAGGGGTGCAGTTCTCGTGGTAAAGAGTAGCTTATCGTGCGAGCGATTTTCTGAGAGGAGGCCGTATGATTGTAGATGTCGTATTTCGCACCAAGCATCTTTTCTGCTTGCGTGACATTAGTGCGTAAGGTAATCCAGTCGTTGGCACGAAGAGTGTTCTGAAGGTTGATTCCGTAAAATGAAAGCCACGATTCGACGGCTTTTATCGCTTCCGGATGGGGCGCAATAAGCGCGTCTGCTTCAACTTTGGATAAGTGCTTCCCGTATCTATGAGATGGGTATGAATATTGGTAATGTTTTGTGCTATCGAGTTGTTTCTACCTTCCATGGCTCGGGTCGCTGGTTTCCATCAGAGTTGTAATCAGATCATCAAGTCTGTCTTGCTTGAGACCAATGCGTATCTCAAGGACCATGTTTGCAGGTGCTGGGGAGATATACTCCCATCCTTTGGGTATGTCAACCCATGAGTGCTTCTCAGTTACGTCGTCCCACCGCTTCGTAGGAGGCGTTGCCACACATATATGAACGAGAGGAATGACTAGAAGTAGGGCCCAGTTCATGGAAGCTAAAAACGAGGTGGTGAAATGGTGTAAGTAAACGATATATGGGTCTATATAGGTCGTTCGGATCTAAACGGTTGAGTGCGATTTACGCTCTGGACGAGAGAGAAAGGAACATTCATACGAGTCAGCAATTAAGCCTGTTGTAGTAGGTTCCAATTACCTGTCAATGTATACGCTCGATGCACAAATCAGTAATCTGATCCGTCGCAATCAGTAGACATATTTCACCTGATCAGTACTGATGGACAGGCATTTGTGTTCCCAGACTGGACTATCGGCTGCCCAAAACGACTTTGCCGAGAATTCCACTTCGTATGCCCGACTTTACCGCCAGTTTCGCATGTAGTACTCTGGGGAAACGTCCACTACAGGAGATGCGATCGCTGATAAGTTCATGCGTCAATTTTAGTGCTTGGGGTGACGCTGAGAATATGATGGGTTGAGCATTGAAAAGTTAAAGTCCATTTTTCCGAAAAGATGTAGACAGACACGTTGATATGGATCGAGCTCAAGAAGGTACCACTTGTCGTGTTGACAGTTTACGTAGAACATGGAACAAGCACATACCGCCTAAACCGCACCCCCACGAACCCCAGAATGCGGAAAAAGAGAATTTAACCTGTAGAAGAGGAAAGCTATTTGACTGGCGGCGCCGTGCATCAAGAAGGCGCGTCAGGCTTGGGTCTCTGATCCTAACCGGGGTCCGGAGAGTACCGAAGTGGGATTTGGGACCGAAAAAGACGGACGCTGGTGTCATATGGGAACTTGTGAGTAGCTCTAGCCATTGATGTCCTTCGACACCTGTCGAGTGAGTATGTCTATATCTTTTGAAAGTATGCCACAGTAACTCTTCGCTTCGCTTAATCTAAACAATAATAGGCATTCAATAACGAGTCTCAAGCCCTACACGATGATGATTCAGCAAGATTCAGCTGTGGCGATTGTTCAAAGATCGGGAGGGAGTGGGCTCTCGCAGTGTTGACTTTTCTCTAGTGATGTGCAGGGCCCGGCCCAAAGCCCGCAAGCCCGTGAAGCCCAGCCCGTGAAGCCTCAGCCCAGCCTGGCCCTAGTACCAGGCTTGTGAGAGCCTAGGGCTCAGCTCAACGTCTCAAAAGCCTGAGCCGAGCCCACAAGCCCGGGCATCCGGGGGTCGGAGTGTGAAAGGTTGCGATCACTATTGATGACGAACCAACTGTACAGTTTTGAAGCCACCATCAAAAAAGAACATCAAAAAGTCCAGGGACAAGGTACGATCCTGTGCCCAGATCATTGTGATGTCAACAAACGCTCAATCAGCGCTTCGCCCAAAACGGACAGTAACCGCTTCGAGCAAACTCGTGGACCCCCACAACACGGCTCAGCACGATGTCCAGTCTCACAAGCATGCTATTGAAGCGAAACGAGCAGCGGAATCTGCTGGTCACCAAGACGCAACGAGTGCTGGTGAACCAGCTAATCTATCATCCCCATTGGGACCACCCATTGTCTCGTCGCAAGGGCCACAAATCGTCACAAAAAACTCAACCACAACGGAAGAGCTCGACGGTAAGGACTCAGACAGCACAGGTAAACAAATTGGGCACCATAAGCAACTCCCATTTCACTGTTTTACCTTTTGACCACCCACGAGCTCTAGGGATCAAAAAGGCTCGGCATGCGATTGTAATTGATGAAAGCGATGAAGAGATGGATGTCGTGGCGGCGACAGACACTGGAAAGGCTTCAAGCAAAGGTGCGTTCCAGTCTTTTCATTCCTGCATTTGGATTAATACAGAATATGATATTGTAGAGAAGCTGCACCACAACAATGATTCGCATCGATCTGATGTCACTGGGTCGGATGGATTTTTGGCGGACATTGATGTACAGGCTGTCTCTGATACCATTCAGAAAACCAACTACAAAGATCGGGGTCGCGACATTGACCATTTCTTTAGTCTGTTGTATAAGGCTGATGGGAAAAAATTTCGAAATTGCCAAACATGCTCGTGAGTCTCATCCTGACCCCGTTGTGTGCTGTTTTGTTGACAAAAACCACAAGAAAAAAATCTCCTGGTCGTCCTGTTGCCCTCGTTGCACATGTATCTACCTTACGACGACATATGGAATCATCCCATAAAGTATTTAATTTCCCTTACTCTTCGTTTTTATTGATGAGAAAAACCGTGCTACGTTAGGCAATGTATAGAAATTGGGCAGAAAAAGAAGGTTTCCCATCAATGCTACCAAAGGATGCGGAAAAACGCCGTCAGGATGCCGAAACCGAGAAGCAAATGCGTCTCGACCCTCACCTCACCGAGAGGCTCCTGAAGGAGAGGGTAATCCCGTATACCGATAACCTCTTCTGTGAAGCTGCTATCGAGTGGCTTGTATCTACCGACCAGGTAACGTGGTATACTGTATTGCTTGTTCCTTGTCTCTAATCAACGAATCACATTACAGCCAATCCAAGCACTCGAGCATCCAGCATTTCAAAACATGATCCATACTGCTGCTCGCGCAACCAATGGAGTCAAAATCCCCGATCGCCGTCAAACTCGACAAGCGGTTATTGATATGTTCAAGGAACAATTAACGGCACTACGCAAAAAGCTAACGGTATGGCCCACCCAGAGCTTTTGGTGCTTTTCTCATGCTACGTTGTCTAGAGTGACAGAGTGAAAGGTAAAGTAAGCCTCACATGCGATGCGTGGCAGGCGTCGAATAGCGATGCCTACTTTGCTGTGACCGGTTCCTGGATTGAGGAGAGTGATGGGAAGTGGCAAGTTCAATCAGCGCTTCTTGGATTTACACAACTAAATAATGCACACAATGGAGTCCGCCTCGGCCAAGCGTTGTTCAAGATTGTTGCACGAATCAGGATCGCTTACAAGGTAAATGTGTGCATATTCGCTCGCCTGCATCATGACTGATGGCATGATGAATATAGATTGGACATATCACCTGCGACAACGCCTCGAACAACAATACGATGATGGTAGAATTCTCAAAGCACATCGAGAATGCCACTGGGAAACGTTACAATCCAGATCAGAACCGCATTCGGTGAACCTCTTCGTTGTCATTTCGTCTTCTATGCCAATGTTGAACTGTTTTATAGCTGTCTTGCTCACATCATCAATCTCGCAACGCAAGCATTGATATCAACTCACAGTAAATCGAAACATTACAACCCGGGCGAGCCCGAGGCAGATCTTCCTGTCAATCGAGGATTTGACCGTGATGAAGTGGGACTCGTCCGTGCAATATGTGTGAAGGTAAGACGCTTCAATTATATGTTCTAATTGAAGTTGATTACTGTTGAACAGGTCCGTTCATCTGCAAAACGCAAGCAACTTTTTGCCGATATCCAGACGCGTGCAAAAGTAAAAGCCCATCAACTTCTCCTGGACATGGTTGTCCGTTGGTCCTCCACCTACCTAATGACTACACGTGCAGAATCAACGAGACCAGTAGGTCCCTAAAAACGGCTTGCTGATTGGCTTTGCTGACTGGTAATAGTATGTCGACACGTTTGTGTATGAAATCGGACGCGAGGAGCGGGACCTTGGGAAACGGCAAAAAATTGATCAGCTCCAGCTGTCGAACGATGAGTGGGGGCGTCTCACATTGTTCAACGATCTGTTAGCTGTGAGTAGAACGACTCCAGAAAATTTGTCACTGATGTCGGTCCGATGATATAGCACGCCGATAATGCGCAACAAGCCTTCTCATCAGATCAGGGACCAACCCTTCACCTCGCATTACCTGCTCTCGAAGCGTTGCACAGGGCTTGGACAAAACGGGCTGCTCGCACAAAATACTCGGACTTTGTTCCTGCTCTGAATGCCGGGCTTGCAAAGATTGAAGAGTACTATGATCGAACCGCTCAATCTGATGCCTATACATTTGCCATGTGTATGTGACATCGTCGTATGGATTCGGATCATTATTGACAAAATTCTCAGTACTTGACCCATCATCCAAAACGGAACACATCCAAATGTACTGGGGAGACGACAAGTTGGAAGAAATCAAGAAGCAGGCGGAACTAACGGTCAGTCAGTCTCACTCAATATTCCACCAGCGAGGCTGACAAAAGATGGTAGTATAAGCAACGATATCTCGAGATGTATGGCAACAATCCCGCACCACCCCAACCACAACAGACCGGAAAATCGGCGATGCGTAAGGTTGGAGTCCTCCTTCGTGAGTTGTCAGATGATGAAGACGAGCCCTCGCCGAGTGCAACGCCAGCCCCCATGGGCAATTCGAGTGAACCATGGCTCGCTGGTTTCAACAAATATTGGGACTCGAGGGACCATCTGGGAGATATGAGTATCGTCGAGTGGTGGGGTGTACATATCTCCATTCTCAGTCATTCCCCAATGCTGACACATTTACGCCAGTGGAACATTACTCGACACCCGGTCTGGGCGTCTCTTGCACGAGACTACCTGCCAGTCATGGCATCATCCGTTTCCAGTGAACGGGCGTTCTCCTCGGCTGGAATCACGATCAGCAAGCGCCGCAATCGACTCAAACCAGACATTGTCGAAGCTTTACAGTTTCTGAAGTGTATGTATCGCCGTGATCTTCTTTTTCGAGAGGATCCACGTGCCGAAACGGAGGTGGAGGAACTTGAGGGGGCGAGTCCCGTCGAAGGCAATACCCAGAACACAGAAGAGGGGTGGGATATCATAGTTAAGGATCTTCAAGATAACGAGGACTTCGAGGATTATGATGATGGTAATGTATTTGTTCAAGACATTTCGTAGGCACCTGTAGGCTGCTATCGATATTAAATGTGATTCCCCCCTACGGAGCCCGGGCCTAAGCCTGAGCTTGGCCTGACCCGGCCTGAGCCCTCTACCAAGGCTGAGCTCACGTCTTGGGCAAGCCTGAGCCCCACTAAGCCGGGCCTAAGCCTGCGGCTTTGAGCCCAGCCGGGCCCTGCACATCACTACTTTTCTCTAGCAGTTCATATTCCTAGCTCCCCTGACCTCCCGCGCGACACCCAGTAACAGTATGCAGGTATAAAAACCAACATGCTCTACCATCTTCCACCTCCAAACGAGCAGTAAAACAGCACTCCAGTCTTATCAACCAAACTCAAACGCACTAATACCATGTCTGTCTTCTACTACGAGCCTTTCTACGATTTTGACCGCCTCCTTGACGCCGCCCTCACCGGCACCCCCCGCTTGCCAGGCCCCGACAATCAGCTCCAGCGCCACCCCACCGGCTCCGGAGAAGGCGCCGTCAGGGCCCTCAAGCCAATGTTCGTAATCCTCTCCCACCTCCGACCATTCGTACAGACTTACTAACCTGTTTTCCTTTTTCACAGGATGGACCTCCACGAGAACAAGGACACGAACACCGTCACGGCGATGTTCGAGCTCCCGGGGATGAGGAAGGAGGACGTCAGTATTGATGTGCATAATGGGCGGCTGACGGTGTCTGGGGAGAGTAAGCTTTCGGCGGAGCATAAGGAGAGCGGGTATGCGATGAGGGAGCGGAGGTTTGGGAAGTTTGCGCGAACGTTGGCGCTTCCGTAGGGAGTCAAGGTGTGTGATTGTTGGACGGTTGCGTTACTTGGGGGGTGATTGTGCTGATGTGGTTCATGGGTTATAGGATGAACAGATTAAGGCGACAATGGAGCATGGGGGTTTGTCTGTGACGTTCCCCAAGAGTACGCCTGAGCTAGCGCCCAAGAAGATCACTATTGGTTGAATTTGGGAATGAGTTTTTTTCTTTTAGGGTCGGGGGCAGATGAATGAAATGTATGGACTGGTTTTGCGCCTTGTGAATTGTTATCTGTGTTAGTATAGAATGTAAACTATCTTCTGGGGAATGTGAATGAGCGATGCGGACGGCGACGCTTTTAAAAAAACCGTTGTTGAATAAGTGGAGGGTATGAGGTTTGCGCCAAGAATTTTCTGATTTTTAACCCGAGTGGAAAGATATCCGTGGGTACGTCCTTCCGTAGATTAGTTGAAATGCATTGACATTTTGTGTAACATCGGCGAGACACGGAAAAGCTAGTAGTATATAGAGCTGGCATATTTGACGAACATATAGAAAGAGCACGTCGCGCGACGAAGAACACTGGCAAGCCCGATGGAATCCACAACG
This sequence comes from Collybia mongolica, assembly GCA_013420905.1. NCBI lineage: Eukaryota > Fungi > Basidiomycota > Agaricomycetes > Agaricales > Clitocybaceae > Collybia > Collybia mongolica. The sequence continues at coordinate 4,943,116 of JAAXNY010000004.1, forward strand.
ACTTGGAGGTTGGGGAACTTGCCGTGCGACGCGTCCCCACATATGTGGGCTGTCTTTGACCCGTGACGGGCCACAGTCACCCCCTCCAACTTCGTATACTTTGATGAATTTCTCAATATTTCCATAGGACGATCTTGTTGGATATGTGGATGGCGCGGGCAGCGTGGACGGTTGGTCATGGTAGGGCGCTGCCACTAATTGAAAAGAAGCGAACGTCCGGCCGGTCCGCCGGAAAAAGCTATTTTTAGAAGGTACCTTTTTTTCAACGATGATGTGTCCTCTTCTGCAAAACCTTCATGTTTAGCTCGGCTGGGACTATGATGCTCACACTCATACTAGCATTAGACGTCCTATCTGTTAGTCTGAGAACACTCAAATGCGTGTCCATATCATGTCACTCTGGTTTCCTTTTCTCACTTAATTGTTCCACTTTCGTTGATGCGTTCGTCGCTCAAATGCGGTGCAATCTGATATTTCTCCCCTTCGTTCCTGCTCTCCCTTAGGGTTACATACATCGCTCCCTGTCTCGAAGTCTATCGCTCTATCTACCCCCAGCCATGCCTCCGCCCCTGTTCCCCGAACTCCGAGCTCTACACCTAACCCTTTGGCATTTGATGCTAGCCAACTTACTGACTGAAATTTCGGACCCGCGGTTTATGAGCAGCCTGGCAGGACCCCACCCTCAACCCCTCGCTCCTCTGCCGCAATTAGGAACGCACGTACAATATCACCATGAGTGTAACGAGGTGAGTGGCATAGCGCTCGACGCGTGAGTGCTGGGAGACGTCTAACTTCAACCCGAATTTCGACGGTGAATAGTGTAAAATTATTGAGTGAGGAACGACGAAGGATTGGTAGGATGGTAATTCCATACCAAATGGCGGTATTCCTGTCTGACACGGATCGCAAATTCACTCTCGTCCGAATACCTGGACCAAACACAGACTTGGGCCGTAAATGCAATGTCGACACGCTCGGTAGAGTCCCTGCTGCCCAACACCGGCCTTCCGGACACCCGAGCCGCTAGGCCTACTAGCAAGGCTAGCGGAATCACTCTTGCTACTCAGCGCGATGATTATCGATACCATACGCTGTTCCGCATTGCCAAGTGCTCGGATCCGCACCATACTTCGCTCCCCAGAACTTGTCAGTACGGTTCGAGTCTAACGCAGTAATATACTGACAAACTTCCCAGCTGCCGCCTTGGGACACGTCATCATTGAAGAATTATACCTTCGAAATATAGGCGAAGGAGATATGTAAGATAGAATCTGAAGACTTGATGCGCATCCCAACTAAATTTATAATGGTGGTTACTCTTTTTCACGAATATCTCTCCGTTCTAGTCCAAAATCTGTATACTTTCGAATAACCCTCACATTCACCACTCCTCTGATAACAACTTCACCAAAGCATCATCACATGCACCACACATTCAATGCTTTTTTCGGAAGATAGTTCAAAATCTCTATTGATACAGATAGCAATCTACAATACAGAAAACCAGTCCATACGATTCGTCAAACTGTCCCTAAAAGGAAAACACTTTTTCTGAAGTCAATTGATGGAGATCTTTTTGGGCGCGAGCTCAGGCGCGCTCTTGGGGAACGTAACAGACAAGACCCCATGCTCCATCGTCGCTTTAATCTCCTCATCCTACGATCCACATCAGCACAACTCTTCTGACGAAAAATTGAACAACACAAAAACCACGTACCTTGACTCCCTGCGGAAGCGCCAACGTCCGCGCAAACTTCCCAAACCTCCGCTCCCTCACAGCATACCCGCTCTCCTCATGCTCTGCGGAAAGCTTATTTTCCGCGGAAACCGTCAGCCGCCCGTTATGTATATCGATATTAACGTCTTCCTTCCTCATCCCTGGAAGCTCGAACGTCGCTGTGACGGCGTTCGTGTCCTTGCTCTCATGGAGGTCCATTCTGGAACAAGGGTGATAGGTAAGTAAGTCTGCACGAACGATCAAATATGTGAAGAATTTACGAACCTTGGCTTGAGTGCCCGGACAGCACCTTCCCCAGAGCCATTAGAGCGACGCTGGAGCTGATTGTCAGGGCCTGACCAACGAGAACTGAGGGCAGCGTCGAGGAGGCGGTCAAACTCGTAGAAAGGCTCGTAGTAGAAGACAGACTGAGACATGATGAAATTGAGTTGGGTAGATAGACTGAAGTTTTGGTTCGTTGATCGCTGTTTTTTGGAGGTGAAAGGCGGCGAGCATGCTGACTTTTTATACTTGCATATTGCTCTCCACAGAAATTTCTCGAAATTGGCACCTGATCGAGATCACCGAGATCACCGAATACTCGAATTCTCTGGAATGATCTGTGCCGGTGGAGTCTACTCCCACTATTGGCGCTATGGAAGGTTCTAGTTGGCCCTGTATGGTTTGGAAGAATATCTTGGAATGTGAGATGGGACGGAAAATGTGGGGACGGTAGATGTACCTTTTAATTCGATTTTTTTGTTAACCGTATTTGGTCTGGTGTATTAGGAACATCCGATGAGCAAAGTACGTTGAATCAGAAATCTTTTAAAAAATTCTTGCGATCTTTTCCGGCCCCATGGCGAGTGCATTTCCTTAGGAAGCTAGTAGATTGTCAGTATAGAGGGTGGGGTATGAGCTACGAATACTTTGGAAAGGGGTGGGTACATGTGTTCGTTGTAAAGTGCCGGACAATCCTTTACCAAGTCCAACTGGGTGCTTGTTAAGACTGATTCTGTGCTTTAGTTAACAAGTTATTCAAAGATTGGACTTGTTGTGACCGTTAATAACGGGTGTTCAAAGCGATCGCATAAAAGCTGTATGAATCACCATGTTGAGACTAAAGTATGATAGAGAGACCCAAAAATGCAGAGGAATCATTCGAATGACAGAAATGTCTTATAATGATTGACTAAAGCAGTAATACTAATGAGAAGTAAGAGTAAAGAATGGAGGATGGAGGTAAATAGAGCGCTGAGTCGGGCTTCGGGTGTTGCCGAAATCGGGTCGCACACCAATTGGCAAATTGCTGATCACTAGCACTGACCATTCGTCATTGAAGGAGACGCATTGTGAAATCCTCCTGAGTAACTTTGTTGGTCTTTCAGCTCATATTTTCCAGATAATGACAACACTCTCTGCCGTTTGGTAGAACTGGGCCCCAACACTCCCCCACACTACCATCAACAATAATTCAACGCCTCATTTTGACACAATGGATCTCATACTATGGTGCCTGAGAGGTGAAGCTGCTTAGTATTGATGGCTGAAAAGGCAATGGGCCACGGTTTATTGCGACAAGTCAGGAGACATATGGAGACTACCTGTTCCTGAGGTGTGTAAGTCTCCCCAATGCTTCCTTCACATGTTCAGTGCTCTCTTCATGGGCTTCAAGTACGCCATTGCGATTAAAAAACCATTCGGCCCTCCCATGAATGTCAGAGACTAAAATCCTCTCCTTTTTCAAAACCTGACGAACCTCAGACCATTGCAATTCCGGCTACTTGAAACAAGGTCGGCCCTCAGCTAAGATACGTTCACTTCCTTCTGCGAACCCCATTTCCGCGATATCATACACTGTATAACCCTGGGGTTACTTTGAGAATGCTCTCACAATGTACCCATGAAACACATGACAAAACCAGGATAGCGATAGTATCAATGTATATACCATATATGAGCTGGTCACATTGTAATGTGCCCAAGTACCTCATTATGAGGTCATTAAGGATTCTTTTTTAATGTGTTCACCAGATGCACAATGAAGCCATGTTAGAGGCATGATTGACGTTTTCATCATGTGTGAGCCAGGGACATCATGATGTGATATCCATGTATCTGGGGATTCCACTACAATTACAATAGGAATATCTCTATAATCTGTCCACTGGATACATAGTGAGAACATATTAGACTTATGAGTTAAAATGAGTGCTTTGCTCTTGCTCACTCGGGATATCAAATAACCCTGGCAATTGCGCAGGGGATTTATTCGAGGACATATGTGACTATAAATAGTGACTATAATATGAAATAGAGAAGAAATCATACTACATAACAAGGATGAGGTCCGGAGTAAAACTACTGGTAATCGATCGAGTGATAAAGGTATCGACGGGATGCGTTTGATATTTCAACGCCCTGAGCACGCATCACATATCTTTATGAAGCTTTACCCAACGCGGGACTGTCACTCAGGCATGACACATCAAATTAAACGATCTTTTTCCGTAAAACATCGCAACTTGATCATAGAACAATGATCGCCCCAGCGCCTGAAATAGTATTGCATCACTTGGAAGATGATATACGGATGGACGTATCATCATTTGCTTTCCAGCTGTCCAACGCTTGCTCCTATCATAGTTCTGTTATCGTTCACCATGGCACCAGGAAGGCTATTTATAAAAGGAACTATGTATCCGGGACCACTGATGATCGCGCATTTTCCGTCACCCATGCAGCTATCAGACAAGTTGGTTCTACTGACGTTACTCGTTTCCAACACCTACGGAGAAGCAGCTAGCCCTAACCGAAACACTAGCACCCCAACTTCCCCCACAACCGATACAACCATCAATGGAACCAGTAATGCAGCCATTCCCACAACGCACGGCCAGGGATTCCCACAACTGCCACGCCCCACCCACCAGCTGCCCCACAGCGCAGTTGCATCCCCCACGCTTCCGCAAGGTAAGTAAAGTAAACCAGTCATACACTCGTTAAATTCACCTCTACAATTTTGGTGGTACAGCGACCACCTTCGTATTCCAAGGAACTTACCGTGATATTACCATTGCAAGCCTAACACAGGCGAGCACATCTTCGGATCCCCAGGACTCTATAAGTTCCATTTCTGGTGCGTAGCCATGACTTTACGAGCTTCCTGTTGATACCTAGAGTATATTGCTATAGAAAATCCCCAAACCCAGGTCACGACTCCGACTTCAAGTACTGGAAATGTAATCACACCAACCGTTGAAGAGAGCCAACATCTGATGACAGTCACAACCACCATTGGAGAGAACAAATATTTGACCGTAATTACGACCACTGTCGGAGAGGGAGAACATTCGACAAGTAGAACCAAGAGTAGTGATGGCCTCAACAGCGCCTCTGACACGCCTTTCCCTACTTCGGGTGTGGAAAAGAATATGATTCACTCCAAAACATGGGTTATATACATTGGGACTGTGGCTGGTCTACTTGCGCTTATCTGATGGTCATTGGTGATAGGAGGATATTTTCTACTCAAATTATAGCTGAGGCGCGGTCTTACCACCACATACTGCAGCTTTCCAATCAGTATTCTGATACACATGAAGACAAACATATGAGCAGAGGTAGAACCGACAGGCTCGACGCGTTCATATAAACCTGCAAAAATAGATTCGGACGATGCCGAATAACCGGACTGTTCCGGAAAGGGTTATGATGATGTTGGAAATTTTGAATGCAAACGGTTCGTTGTTCTTCACCTTCGAAAGGCGATCATCCCAGAGTCGAGCTCGTAGTTCATGCCAACTAGGGCTATACCTGCTCAGCCGTTTCGTGTAAGGGGTATGTTCGTTTATAAATCAACTGACCTTCGAACATCTCTCAACACGGCCGAAGGTCGATAACCATATATCGCACGACCCCCACCATCTCAGTCGCTCCCAACGAGCCGACTAGGGCTCATGATGCAATGTGTTCTTATCTCTTGGAACCCTCACAACGCGAGGTTCTTGAGCGGAAGTTGTTTACAACGCGTGGCCCACCAGAAACACGTTCGGTTTTGTGCCTACAGCGTCCCTACATTACGAATCTCCGCGCATCTTCTCCGCGCATCTGAATATCCAACAGGGACCCTACCTCAAGTGCTCCACGCTATGGACGACGGTGACTCAATAGATAGATCCCGCTGTATCGCAAGAGTATTATTCAACAGATCACGCGTCAACCTCTCACTGGATTGATGAACGGAAAATGAGAGGTAAGCAACTATAGATTCCCAAACTCCACTTCACGAAGACGGAAATCCTGACCATCAATTTTATTCGCGAAAACCCGCGGTTTCGGATTCTGTAATCGAGACATGACGTAGAACACGCCGTCCCCCATTTCTCGTTGTGCGGGCTCTTCACAGTACATTCACGATATAAGATTTTCGGTTATACCACTGCTAATCAGCTCCTTCGACCATCAGAAGTACTCCTAGCCTTTTCACGGGCGACACTTTCACGGGCAAGACTCCACGTAAGCACACGAGCCTTACCATTTCTTATCTCCTAATTAACCTTGCGGCTCTGCGGCCCCAATTCGGTACAGCTATTGGAAGTAGTACACTCCATGTCACCTGTCAAACGATAGACTTTCTCCTTAGCTGGGAATCGAACACAGTCCTTGCACTATGCCGAAATGTCCATTACCCAGTTAAAGTACATGTACTTCCAGTATACTACTAAGGATATAGGCGTTAGGGGCGGACGGCAGTAGATGCTTGAGGATTGGCTGGGCGAGCGGGCTACGACTTTCCAGTCCCCTCTATGTCCAGCAGGTTTCAAGCAGCCATGAAGAGCGGGCTGGGCTGGGGGAGTCGGAACAACACCAAATAAAAATTCTTTACTCCCCTACGAACTTTCCCTGTCTGGACCTCGAACCCGGCTCTTGTCCGTTCTCGCCATTTGTATATAGGTGATTACACGGCATGTAAGGACTGCGCGTTACGCGTTACCAACAAGGGGATATCTGACAGTGGACAGAGGTTGATTGATGGATAATCTTTAATCAACGACGGTCTGCACCTAACAGGTCTAGCCCTGGAGATTGAAAACATGGACGTCCAATCACATTACGTCTGACATGAGGATACAACTGAGGTGGTCTCCAACGCTCGTGTGGTCGCATTTGGACCACATTTATCTACTCATGTCCAAGCGGGGTCCTGGGTCAAGGCGAGTTATCAAATATCATTATCTCCGCCACAATGACATTGACTGCATTGAAACAGAATGCATGACAGATGGAACGCGTGGCTTAGGAGAGCCTCTGATACAATGGGGCTCATCTGCAATACCTGGTGGTTCCGGTGGGCTGGGTGGTGATATGTTTAATGGCGGTATCTTTCCTTATGGGTTCGTAATTTACGGTAGTGGTGTACTATGTTGTAAAGCGGTTCAAAGCAACTTATATTAACGGAGGTGGGGTAACGTTTTGACCGCATCGTCACAGGTAGGACGGCTCCAGACTTCAGGATATGGAAATTCATCATACTGCAGGGAGCGATATTGAAACATTATTTATGGCGATTTGCCGTATTTATTCCGAACGATATGTTGCAATGGGTCGACCTTCACCAGGGATGAGTGTGAGTACAGGGAGTTTCGGGCGAATATTGTTCGGAACGGCACGTTAACACTTTCCACAGTTGTAAAATTAGTTCTCCAGGAGATTTGATCTCTGCCATGAGTCCCGTTGGGGAAGAGGCGTAGGCCTGTCCAGAGTAACGGCATTCTCTTAACCATGCGCTTCCCAGGATGGCTAATGTGTGTGAATACCAAGGAGGGAAGTACAAATACGGAGGCTTTATGGGATACGCAAGGACAGACCTCTGCACAAAAACGGCGTGCTCCACTTCTAAAGTGTCACTCTGGCATCTGACGTTCCGAGTAGATTGAAAAGTGTATCTCGAGACCCATTCTCCGGGTCCACCACAGGTACAGAGCAGTATGCATGCAACTGTCGCTTCGGCCACTGGTATTATATAAAAGAGGAGGTTAGTATCTCCTTGCCAAAACCAACATGTGAAATGTCTCTTATGCACGTATAATATTTTTCGCAGCTCCCGTCGGCAGGTATCATACTACGCAATCACGTATTCTAAACAATTGGATACAATGTGTATTTGGACATACCTTCGAGGAATACGGGTGCCAGAAAATATGGCGAGTTCGTTGAGGAATGGAATTCGTAGACGTCCTCAATTTACGCATCGCAGGCTTCGTCCAAGGATCTGCCTTATGAATCCAATAAGTATAAATATCAAGCGCCAAGGAGAAACTTACATTGTAGAAGTCGGTGGGGGTATCCGATGCCTTTATTTTATTTTTGTGAATTTTGGTACGGACGCGCCCGAGTCAAAAGGCTTTGGAAGGAGCTACATATGTCACATAGATGGGCGCAGGAATATCCGAATACATCCATAAAAAGTGGAGTTGGGGGTGTGGCAGATGGTTTTTTCTCGAAAATTACACATTTTCAGTGGCAAAACTGAGATCCCATCCTGGAAAACTGGACAAAGATCACTCGTAAGATAGGCATATCACAAGCACCCATAGAAATAAGAAAGATCACTAATAGTCCCACGACGATTCATATGCGTGCGTTTCTGTTGCACCACTGGAGATGGTAAAAGCTCGATCGCGCCACGGGTACATGGTAAATATGGATAGAAAGTGTTCCTTCCGAAAGGCGACAGGTACTTACAGAGCTCGCGAATCATATTCAATATTCGTCCCTTGTTGACCAGCTGCCTTGTCTCGGCGTCGCGTTGATGAAGTTCGGAGGAGAGTTTGCACTGGCGGAATCGGGATCGGTCCTCGGATGGGATTCGGATACAGCCGAAAACAATTTTTACGAGCACGGACCAACTCACTGGCAATTTCATAGATTTAGTTTGTAAGTAGTTATGCTATGGTGAGCCCTCGTTTGAACTCAAGTACCAGGGCTCTCACAGGTTGTGAATGGGAAGACGACACGCCTTCTAGTCCCCATCTTTTGGACTCCCGAGAGTCGAGACACTGAGCCCACAGTGACGCCACCATACTCATTCTTATTACACAGGGAGATCGTTCTTGCTGCTATACTCCGTTTTATGTTGTAAAATACATGGGATGGAAGAGGCCAGTGGATTGCAACTGTTCGAGTGGGAGGTTCTGATCTTATCAGGTGCACTACTCTCACCCTCTACTTGAGCACCGCTGAGATGAAATTTTCTTGTTACGGAGTGCCCAACATTCACCTCGCTAGTTGCCCCTCTCACAGACTTCTCGCTAGCCAGGCCCAGGAGTATTTATGACCCTTTCCATAACGCTCATCTCGCCCCAAGCGTCCAATTTTATATGAATCTGGGACAGGAGATACATGTGAGCCCGTCCCATCTATCTATATACAATTTTCTTAATCGCCACCATCGTCCTCGTCCTGACAGTCAGTAATTTCTCCATTACGGGCGTACTGACTCACCAACCAGCCTCTATTCCATCTACCATTTGTCCACTGAGTCATATTCTATTCAGCCATTCCGTACAGTTGGAAAAGTCTTTGTGATCTCGTCAGGTCCGTAATCAACAAATTCAGCTATAGGAGTCTGGAGCTTCGAGAAAGGTGCCTAGGTCTGGCACAGAGGAAGAACGATAAATTGCCAATTCCGAAAGGTAATAAAAGTAAGTAAAAGTTTGGCTCACTCCCGATTCCTTTGGTGGGTGCGAACCCATATCGGTTGTACACTACCAGGAAGCTCAATGAAATGCTTGCATCTAGGCCAACACAGATGGCCTCCGTCTTTGGGCCATAGCGGATGACAATTGTGGTGATAGGTGGTTGCGCGCCCGAGTCACTCATGCTACATGCTCATTTGCATACAGTAAATCCGCTCTATAGATCTCATACTCCCGGAACTACCACACCTTGTATGATAACCTCATTGCCCAATGTCTAAGGCAAAAGATCTGCACGACCTGGACACGTAGAGAATGATGCTATCTAGGTGCTGGCTTTATCCGGCTGCATCGGGTCCTTGACTACTCGGTCGGACATCCCCAAATGTTTGAACATGGACAGGTGAGTACTTTATCATTCGATCTGTGTGCGTTATTCAACAACGCTTCCTGTATGGGTACTGTTGACGCCTGTATGACACCCTGGCTCTCCTCTCCTGACACACGCTGTTTGTTACCAAACTTGCGTCTTTGACTCATTTAGTGAATTCGTATACCGTTGTCTCATCCACGTTGAGCAGAATGGTGATGCTACCCCCTGCTGTAGTTTGAGATCTTTTTTGGTCAGGGACCCCGGACTGGAAATTGGCGTGCGGAAAATGTGTGGGTTCGTTGACGGTTCGAGCCAAGGTAACCATAAATACATTGTACGTCACGTTATCAGCTTATCCTGCTACTCCTCTCAAGTTCTTTTCCTTACTTTAAGGCTGCGAAAGGGTGAGTAACAGAGTCAAATAGTTGATTTCGCATGAAGGCATTACAGATGTGGGCGTCGATTTGGTCAGATTTCCGGGCTTAAGGGTTGTGATGAGACAATACAAGAGACGGAAGCAAATTTATTCCAGAGCAGGAATCAATATTTGCGTTATGATAGATGTCTGGGGAGATTTGGAGAGTGGAAGCGAGAGTGAGTATGAAGGGATGGCGTTTTAATAATTGTACAAGGGAGGGATTGCGTTTAGGATATGTCAATCCATAGTACACAATGTACCGAGGCCTGAAATGTGCTAGGACATCTCACCTCATCTCACCCTCTCTATCCCTCGAGAATCCCCAAAGATACCAATCTATTTTTCACTTAAAGGAATCAACCCCCTACACATGGGAGGAGACATATATATTGGAGACTTCTACATATACCCATCCCGGGAGTCCATGGCCGCGTTTGCGCACACTTCACACCGACGTCAAACGGGTTTCATCTGGGTCTGGGTGAATAGGGTGCCGTTCAGCGGCCTAAGCGCTAATGTTTCCGAAGAAAACAAGTGGGATGTTGCTACTGACTCCTGGTGTGATGAGCGGTGTTAAGGAGACAACGCCAGGCGACTGTTTGGGAAGAGTACGAGCACTTGATTCGCCATAACTTGTGCAATGGGCATAAACGTACTACCTCGACGTGACGCACTAGTCATGTCCTGCGATGGATCCTGATATAAACACGACTGATACCACGAACTTCACCATGGATCCTCGAGATGAAAGAACGGGATGAAGATAGATATGATCTGTAAGTCTAGAATTCGAATCAGGAAGAAAAAGAGCGAGATTAGGATAACGCACTCGAAAAAAGAAACCTTTATTTACATGTATTTTCCTCTCAAATCCATCAGTCGCATCGATTCCGTAGCGGTTGAAGGTTTGACGTTGATTTAATGTTAAATAGACGAAGTCTCAGGCACATGGGCTGCCCTACACATCCTCTGAAAAGAAGGGGCGGTACATGTCGAGACCCGCCGCAAGACACGAAGAAAACGGAAAGGAGGACAACGAAGTTTGAATCTCGGAGCTCTCTACCATGAGCACGGTGACGACTCCGGAAAGGAGTGCCAGGGAAACAACGAAGGAGCAAGTCCGCGACGTGCAGTTGAACCCAATTGGGCGTGATAAACACGACAGAGTATTTCGATTCCAGCGTGCGAGGCTGATATGAATCTGCTGTCGGGCACTGAGGAGAGGCCTAGGTTGTATAAATCGGTGTGGTATCCCATGGGTTCTTTTGGAACGCAAGTCGAGGAGTTTCGACTCGGTCACAAGCCGAGACTCAAGATCCTTTCATGAGACCGGAGAGTTTGAGTTAAGAACCTAAAAGTGCAAGGCCCGTCCAAAAGCCAGTCGAGTTACGTTATTGTCCTGTGAACGACATTTCGTAAAAAAGCTCCCGCATTCTCGAATACAAAACTAATATTGAAATCCTGACGTGCATTAGACAAACACTGATAGCAGAATGGTTACACAGTAAGCACTCGAGCACCTGAGTCCTCCGACAGTGTTGGCATATCCTCAATTTGCGGCTCTGTTGTATGTAATCGTTCGAGGTCGCGCATAAAAGAGAAAAAGGAATCTGAACCAATTGACCACGTGATCTATGCGTTCGAAACTGCAGTCGCGACTTGCAATACCTACAAAGCAACTAAAACATATATAGCACGCCATTAACCAACGAACCTCTAGTGGAATCGTACCGTTTACTCCCGACCTAAAGAGAGATTAAACCTTTTATTCAACCACGGACCCACAAACGTCACATACTCTAATAAACCAAACTCGAGGATGGGGGGGGGGGGATATAAGTGCAAGGGGAAAAAATCGAGTTCAAAGGGGAAAAAAACGCCAGTTCGTATAAACACATATTGTACAGAAAGCGATAATATCCCTACTTCCAAAGGCCGGGTTACGCTGAAACAGAAATAGTGATAATAGAGCCATGGGGTGGAGATAGTCGTAGATGTAAGGTAAGATGCGGCACGCGATGGTAGTAGTGTGCGGATTAGGACCCAAGGCGGGGGGGGGGGAGAGAACGAGCGCGGGTGGTATAGCTGAACGCCGCGTGGGTTTTGGTGCAGACACGGGCCCCAGCACCAGAATGAGCGGAAAATGTGGAACAGTCTGCCTCGTATGTATCAACGTGAAGGCGCAGAAAGAGTTTAAAGTAAAGCCCGGCCGAGCCGCCCAACTCCCATGTTTGAAAAATAATGGGGAAAAGACAAAGGCAAGGCCAATCCCCATCCAAGGGAACGACGGCTGCCCGCCCCGCTCTTTGAATTTCCGAGGTCCTCCCGACGGCCGATATCAGCGCCAGCGGGGCCAGTTCACCAGCTCGCCCGGGGGCGCAACTAGGAAAGACAAACCAACGCACACTCCCACTCCCACGTCCCCACGTCATGAAATAAAACCCCGCGTCGGGATATCCATTTTACCGGTGTGAACGCCGGACGCAGTGATGAGGTCACCTGCGACGCCGCGCGTGTTCTGCCGAGCGGTCGGCAGTGTTACGAGCGCGGCGTGGCGGGAGAAGGAAAGTTCGAGTCGAAGACGTATGTGCATCGCGTGTGTGAGACTACGCGGAGGTATTGCTTGAGGTATGCGGCACGTGATGACGTGCAGAGAAGGGCGCCGGTGATGCCCATGGCGTACAGCCTCGAAGGTGGCAGGTATTCTGATGGGGGCGGGTGATGAAAAGATTTATTCAGGCCGTGGTGGGAGCGGGCCTTCGATGTATTGTGGGGCTGCGACAGATGACGTAGGAGGGGTGGGAAGAGCGGGGGCAAGAAGGGTAAAAAAAAGTGTAGAGTATGCGAGAACGATGGGAAACGTGGCGAGGGTAGGAGCCTAGATCATAGATGTAGATGATGTAAATGATAGATCGTGTTGCGAATGACATAGACATAGACATGAATAGGGGAGGTGGGCAAGGCGGGGATTTGTGTATGTGTGGCAGAGCAAGGCGGCGTGATGTGTTGTTGAGTGAACGAGACTATGTAAGTGGAGGGAAAGACGACCTAGGGGGGCGGAAGGGCCGTCAGTTGATGAAACTCGTTACTTGGATACGGGGCGATGGGACGAGGGCATGAGATGAGGTACGGAGTAAGGGTGACGATCATTAAAGTGAATGACGATCACAAGAAGACGAGGCGAGCTCCATGGGTCTGGCACCAAAGGCACTAACCCACGAACGTAGCGCACATGACGCTAAAGAAGAGGAGCTAGAACTGCGCTCGCCATGGTGATACGTCAAAGTGCAATCCAAACGAATCAACGAACCAACGAAAAAAAAAAAGATAAATATCAAGATTTGGGGATGCCGACATGATACATCACAGAAAGATGGGGTGAGATGCAATGGGGACAGGAGGTACGAACGATTGGGGGGATGTAATAAGATGGAATGGTACAGGGCTTAGATTGGAATAGGAACGGAGCTTGTATGCGTATAGGTAAATATATGCAGAAGAACGAAATTTGAATCCAAAAATAATAAAGATAACCGCCCGCGCCGGGCGCGCGCAAGACAGACAGGCGGACCACCAAAACTCACCAAAATACAAGAAAAAAGGACTACAAGCTGAACCGAAACGAGGCCAACGACGGCGGGGGCTATAGGATTCCTGAATCCTTGAGCGCGTTCTGTAGTATTGTCTCTTTGACTGCCGCAAACACCAGCCGAATATTTGATGTATCGGTCGCTTGCGTTAGACTGAATGCGAATTTAGTATATATCAAGGGGGAGAAGGAAAGAGGGGACGCACTGAGGATACACGCTCAGCCTGGCTCGATTTGCCTGCATGAACCTCCACAGAATATATTTCGCCGCCTTGTTGATCTCCGTCCCGCCCGTGTACTCGGGGAAATACCGCTCGAGTGGCACCTGGGGTCAGAATCAATAAGAGGAAAAACGACCGATTGAAACGTCGACGGACCTTTGGTAGCTTCTTCTTGAAAACGTCAATTTTATTAAGGAATAGAATAATGGACGTCCGGAGAAACCAGCGGGAATTGATCACCGACTCGAAGAGAACTAGTGATTCACTCATTCGATTCTGCATAGATGAGTTGATGAGTTGTTCACGATACAAGGTGCGCGCATATACACACCTGCGATTTCTCCTCCAGTAGTACTTGGTCGTATTCGCTGAGTGCCGTACAGAAAATGATCGAGGTGACGCTCTCGAAACAATGTATCCATTTTTTCCGCTCTGAGCGCTGGCCGCCGACGTCGAACATGTGTATTCTGGATTTTGGTATTAGCGTGGTCACAAGGAGAAAGTGAAAGAAACGTACGATAGTTGCCCCATCGTGAATCTTGTCTCCGTAATGCCCAAACTCTTCTGCCTGGCCCGAAGAACGTCTGTCTCGTCAGGTAGGTAGCCTGGCGTGCCTATTCTCAGGACTTCTCCAAAGAAACTGTTGTATGCGTCGTCAGGAGAGATAGAGCATGAACCCAGTGAAAGTACTCACTACGCCGCGCTGTCCATCAGATAAAAATCACTTGAGTGCTCGTCCATCACTTTTGGGATCATGGGGTCCTTCCAGACTTGATGTATCGCGTCCGCGATCTCGGGCGAGAAGTAAGGGTTGGAAGGGCTCGAACCAGGGGCGGCGTCGAGCTTGTAGTCGAGAATCTTGTCGCAGTGGATGCGATTCCCGTAGTCGGCGCACTCAAGGCCGACTTTGCGCATGTATACGACCACAGCCTGTGCAGAGTCGAGTACGTTCTTATACACTATGGGGCGGTACACGGCGAGTTCGGCGGGCGAGAAGCCGTCTTGGTGAATGATTTTCATCTGCTTCACTATCGTCGATTTCCCGGATTCGCCGGAACCTGGGGAGCAAGTGCATGAACGTCAGTAGATGTTCGTTTGGTTCGAGGCCCTGGACTGTGGTGGGGGCCGCGGTCATTGCTGTTGCGTTCGTCGTTGCTTGGTGAAAGGACCTTTGATTACCACAAGCCACGCCACGCCACGCCACCCAACACAAAGCGCTGCCCAAGGGAACGAACAGCTCACCAAGAAGGAGAATCTTGCATTCTCTCTTATATTTTTTGTGGTCCTCCTCGATCTGTTTATCGATGAGGTCCGACTTCACCTTGCCCGCGCGGTCCTGCGTCGACATACAGTTTCCCATCTCTATTACTTCTTCCTTTGTCCAAATGTCCTTGACCTGGTGGATGTCGAAACGTAGCGTAGGATGAGAGCGGCGGAGGTGGAGAAAAGGGGACGCAAGGGGCGGAGGGGGTGGTGGAGGGAGTAAGGAGGGAGGTGGTGGTAGTGAATTGGTGGAGAGCAGGTAGTGGGACGACGACGAGAAGAACAAGGAACCACGCCCAGCCCTGATAATGTAATTATTCCATATCCGGATTTACCATCCGCTTTGAGAACTGGATCGCGATCGGGTGACTAAGCGGCGTGGTCTGGGCTGTCTCTCCCCAAAAATCAGCCGAACCACGCGGTGCTGTTCGTTTCTCAGATTCAATCCATCGTAAATCCCATCCATCAATGGAGCTCGTCGCTGCGCAGTATCAATGTCTTCAAACAAAACACGATGAGCCAACCTGCGATTGTCTACCAAGGCTAACGGTTTTCGCACACACGTGTGCGAGGATCTTGTTGCTGTGGATCCTGGATGTTACGGCCTGACAGCTGTCCACTAACCACAAAATGAATGAACCGCCCTGCATGCAAATTGCGACGCCGGTTCGAAATTCGGCCAAAGGTTCATCAGCATTCATTTTTTTTTTCACTGAATCAACGCATACATTCACATTGCCACAGTTCACGCTAAGGGCTTGTGTTACCGTCATTGCCGGAACCGGTCTTCAATAATCAGTAAATCAATTCAAAGTCTTAGGGTTAGACGCCATGCCACGCCACGAGCGAATTGCAATTGCTCCCTTTCGAGGTTATGCCTGATGTGCTGCGAGATCGGAGAGGCGGTTCGTTGACGCGGCGACACGGCCGCCGCTGCTTCGTATGTTTTCTTCGAAACCAAGATGGAAATGTCACTCCAATGAGGCGGTTCACCCTTCTTACCCGAAGCACACAGAACGATTTACCCAGGCACGCGCACGAGCACGAGCACGAGCACAGATACCACTCCCCACAGCTTCTTTCGTAAATTGCTAACGCACGTTAATTTCTTCTATCTTCGACGCAATCCGTCATCACCCGCGTCCTATATCCGTCCTCACTTTGCCATCGGGTTTGCGGGACTCCCATCACTTGAGCCCATCATTCGTTGCGACTGCCCAACCACACCGCACGCCGAAACTCAACGTCGCATCGTCTGCTATGCTATATGCGCGGGAACTGCGACACTCGTCCTGCACGGGCCAATGAACCCGCGAAACATCATTCCCTTAGCACCGGCATGACAGCTCGGGCTACATACGCCACACGCCACGCCATGCCCCAAGGCAACCATGGCATGCCCGTGCTCCAAGGCATATTATTACGTCGAATTTTACCGGAATGGTAGATATTAGGCTGCTATTCGTACGTAGTCGCGATGCTTGACAGTTTCCGCCGACCTATCCATAGCTTTCTGTACCCCTCTCTCAAACCTCGGCATCTCGAAACGCCTTCGCCTCCAGATCCCGCCCAACTCTCATCCCCACTCCCACCTCCAACTCTCACTCCACTCCAACCTCTTCCTCCTAGGGACCGACGATCCCTCGAAAATCGGACCCTAACCTGGACCAAAATATATGCGTGAGTACACCCACCCCAAATCCTGCCACCATCCCAAAAGTACCCTCCCCTCCGCGTTACCTCCCTCCACATTCTCGTTTCCATATCCGTACCGCACCGCACCAAACCAGAGAACCAACACGCGCCCGAAATAACCTGGCTCCGATTGCAGGCCACCACGGGCTTCACGCTCGGATATTGGCGGCTAACGTACACCTCTCCCCTTCGGGCGATCCTCGATGGATCCTCGAATCTGCCGGGATGGCAGGATGACAGGATCACTGACAGCTATGACGATGGTCCTCATGCGATGTATGGGCGCTTATCGGCGCGCACGCGTATTCAGGCCCCAAAACTCGATTCCGACGGGCAGGCTACCGCTGCGGGCTCCGGATTGAGGCGTACAATTGCTACCGCCTGCAGTTCGTTACTCGTAGAGCCTGGGAGAAGAGGCCACACGTGCGCACGTTCTTGGTAACTGGCGGCTGGAGAAGCGTGAGTAAACTATCGGGTGCTATCTACTTTCGTCCCAACCCTTGCCCCAGCTATCACCTATTCGCTTCCTGACAACGGAAGGCTACGGCCAGCGCACATGTGACGGGGGGCGCACTCTGGTCCCTGTTTTCTACCCCCCAAGGGACGAACCTACTATCCGTGACGGACCCACGGGAGCCTTCCTCCGAAGGTCTCCGCGTTACAATGATTTCTTCCCATTCATCCGGCACCCACGTTTGAACGGAACCTGTCGAGAAGCGCGTCACGCGAAATGAGATATTGGAAGGGTGTTTTCGAGTGATGCAACCGCCATTTATTTCCACAATTACCTCGATGACTGTTGGACGGTTCTACGTCATATCGCTGGTCCGAAACAATATATGCTCTACTCATCGAAGTCCAACGGCTTCCTTGGTAATCAAGTAACACAGGTCCCCCCGACGTAAACTCTCATCCCATCGCAGCCAACGTCGACGTCAATCAGTCATTCCTTGAAAACCGGGTTTTCCCCCAATTCATATTTTCATCACACTGCACCCGGGCGAGGCACCATTTCATACACAATTCATCCAGGTCCAACCGGTGATCTATTCTCGGTACCATGTTCTACTGCACCCGTACCAGGCCAGGGAACCCCCAGCAATTCGAGTCAGAGTCATAAAGATAGACGGTATCTCAAGCACCATGTTCCCGAAATAACCTGGGCCCTTCAATGACAGGCCACAGTGGACATTCGCAGGCACCACCTTCGGCTGACATTCTGACGTGCTCCTCCCCAAGTCATTGCGTTGGGTGATCCCCAATGCACATGAGGGGACGGCAGGATGACGAATCCTTACCCTGGGTAGTGGACCCGTCTATTTATCATCCCCCATTCTCAGGCCTCACGTGCCGGCACCGGGAGTCAGGGACTAATGGGTTGGTTACGCCCTCGAGGACGCTGTCGTTGGGAAATGATTCATGAACAAAGTCTTTCCACTCTTCCTCGACGACACTGACGTTCCCTTCCGGTTATCACTTATTCACTTTCTGGGACATTCAATCATACCAAAAATACGACACACGTGTCGTGTAGCACGCGTACACACTCTGGTCTCCACGAGGTTGGCGACGGCAGTCTATTCACGACCCCGACCCCTCCATGGATGGCGGGCAATATCCTTTGGCCAGCATCCTCCTCAAACCTCGTGTTCTCTCTGAAATGCTGCTTGTCTCCATCGTTGGCTCTCCCCGGACTGTACAACTTATACTCAACGTTACTCTCCTCCGACGTATAGTGAGAATAGGCTATTTGAACGCCTACCACCCATTCATACGTTGCCTTATTCGGGTCATGCAAGAACGAACATCGTCAAACTAAACCAGCAGGCTTCGAACCACACCACACCCAGCCTAATCAGGCACATGGCCCGATGATCGCGACGTCACAAAGTCGAACCAAAACCCACCGTCAGTTCACCAGCGCCACCTCCGCTTTGATTAACGACCTCATACGGAAATCTCTTCGATATAGTTATTTCTCTTTTCGTTCACCGGCGCCAGCTTGCCGATCAATGAAAGGTCTCATATTCGAAAAATAGCCAATGGCCCCTCTCGTGCTATGTTACACGGCTGACAGGATCTTTATATCGGGCGACAGCAATCTATGAATCGCCCCCGCCGTCCCTAGCGGTGAGCCATTGTAATTACAGGTGACTCAACCGGTCCATCGCGTGTGAACGAATTTACTACTTTGGCCAGACCGGCGGGCAAACTGTTCACCTTTGTCCCGAGTGGATCTTGAGCTTGAAGTTTCTTCACATCTATGTCACTTCATAGAAGCACCGGCATGCGTTTTCAAGTCATCTGCATTTTGTGAACATCGTCGTACGCATGGCCCCCCGAACAGTGGCGGTGATGAGAAGTCGAACGTTCGTGCTATTTGGTCGTGGTTATGAATATCCCTTCGATCAGCATATCAGTCAGCCGTGTGATATGTGCGACTATGGCCTAAGTAGATAAGCGGTTCGTGATCATAATTAATATCATGTTTCATTAATCAGATAAATTACTGATGATACCTCAGCCCGCTCATCATTCCGAAGTCAAGTTATCTCATCGAATTAGTGACAGATGCATCTCTTCGTGACCCATACAATGATTCCAACTGCCAACGCAGGACGAACACTGATGTGACGTCGGATCCGTTCGGTCCTCCGAGAACATAGGCGCTCACTGGTCAACACCAATCGAAAAGTATTGAGTGCTCAAACTGTCCCGTTTGGGACTCCGCTGGCACATGCTAATTTCTCAAGCATTTTGGCGTGCTTCTAAACGTTCCAATCTCATGTATCATCACTCCCTTTTCTCTCGCAGCGAGCTAAATGAGAGCTCCCGACTCCTCGGGACATTACACACGAGCCCCCTTCTTTTCGTTTCCAGATTTTGCTATGGATGACAACATACATCTTCGCTACCACTAGTGCAGGTCGGCAACATGACTCGATCCCTGATTCAAGCCGAGCAAAACCACAGGGTTTAACCGTAACGGATCTTCTGCTTAATGAATTCGAAACTGATCCGATTTACAGCAACACGATACAAAAACTCGACGTCTATTCGCTTCCAGGTCCACATGATGATTATTCGCCCTCGGTCGCGATCCTGGCTATTTCTGGACGCCCTTGTGCAATCGCGTGTTTTGCTTTATTGCCTGGAGTTGGAGACATGTGGTGTTCCATTATCAGCACTAAAAAAGACATATTACAGAGGCCCGCCCGCTTCATCGCAATTCGGATGTCTCGACGGTTTCTGAATAAACCTTTATTTGTCGTACACAAGCCAACTCACTTGAGTGCTAATGTCGAACTCGCTGTAAGTTGGACCGGCTATCCCTCGCCTCATGGTACCTCGGCGTCTATATTAAACCCAGGCCCATAGCTAGCCCCCAACCAGATCCCTGTCGGCCGCCGCGTTCAAAACAGCTATGAAGAGTCGTACGTCCAGGTTGCCATGATACTTAGTCGCTTTCCAAGGAGGGCCGTCTTCCTGGAAATTTAATTACTTCAACTCGGACGTTCAGTTCGATAATGTGGTAACAACAGCGAACCTTTGTATGCTCCCCGTGGCAGGGAAGCGAGCGCTATTAAAAGAAGTGAGTTGCCACCCAGACGCAGACATTCATTTGCGAGGCATGTTGTGATTTCTTCGTTGTTTCTCAATAGAGGTATGCCTATATTACTCCACAGATGATAGAGTACGAGGACGATTGCGCGCCGCGTACAAGGTGAGTACTTCAAGATCCACGGGGTGCAGAATGGCGGGCAGGGTGAGAGGGTGGATTCTATTGGACATCTACACTTTTCGAGAAAGCGCATTGTGGGCATCAGTTTATTTGGCACACCTGAACTTTTCAGCGTGCATCTATGAATTTGGAACGCGCGCCGGGGTGTGGAAAGCACCGGCGCGAATTTTTGATCTTGAAGAGGTTTAAGGCTCGATCTCGACTTTGCCAAGTACTCGATGGACATATGATAAGGACAGTGTTTATTTCTGGTGAGAACAGGTCCAATACGATATTCGCGCACAAGCGACACAGATTGGGTATACTTGACCCAATCCTCATAATACCCAAGTGCGCATCGGCGGCATCACACCTGCCGCCTCTCTCATCACATTAGGGAAGTTTGCAATAATCTCGTTGTCCTCCCCTTAGATTATCAAAGCACATGCGTAGGCCTTCGGCTACGATTTAACTAAATTATGCTTCGCAAGGCCGCCGAACGACACATGGAAGCCAGGGATCATTAGATACAGTCATGAAACGGAACTGCTGGGCTTCGGTTTGTCAGTCGGTACAAGCATTTTTTTGCCTCTTATCGAAACGCAAAGTCCCCCACCCTGACAGAACACAACTCGCGAAGATGAGCACTTGGCTGGAACGAACGATAGTACAAACCCACAAGAATCGTTCCTCCCCACCACCCATAATGTATAAGTGCGTATGGCAGGCAGCCCGATGAATAGTTTTTGTTAGTGAGGTGGATCGGTGAAGAGAAGGGCGAATACGAACATTCCTATGCCAGTATTTTGGAACATGTGAGCGATTTAGAACGTCAGGAACAAGTCAAGAACACGTCAAGTTGTCGGGTGGGAGAGATATTGCTGCAAAATGAATGCTGGAGTTCACGGCCCCTACTTATATAACTGGATCGTGGGGGGGGATCTTAGCAGTAGTGATGTGCAGGGCCCGGCTGGGCTCAAAGCCGCAGGCTTAGGCCCGGCTTAGTGGGGCTCAGGCTTGCCCAAGACGTGAGCTCAGCCTTGGTAGAGGGCTCAGGCCGGGTCAGGCCAAGCTCAGGCTTAGGCCCGGGCTCCGTAGGGGGGAATCACATTTAATATCGATAGCAGCCTACAGGTGCCTACGAAATGTCTTGAACAAATACATTACCATCATCATAATCCTCGAAGTCCTCGTTATCTTGAAGATCCTTAACTATGATATCCCACCCCTCTTCTGTGTTCTGGGTATTGCCTTCGACGGGACTCGCCCCCTCAAGTTCCTCCACCTCCGTTTCGGCACGTGGATCCTCTCGAAAAAGAAGATCACGGCGATACATACACTTCAGAAACTGTAAAGCTTCGACAATGTCTGGTTTGAGTCGATTGCGGCGCTTGCTGATCGTGATTCCAGCCGAGGAGAACGCCCGTTCACTGGAAACGGATGATGCCATGACTGGCAGGTAGTCTCGTGCAAGAGACGCCCAGACCGGGTGTCGAGTAATGTTCCACTGGCGTAAATGTGTCAGCATTGGGGAATGACTGAGAATGGAGATATGTACACCCCACCACTCGACGATACTCATATCTCCCAGATGGTCCCTCGAGTCCCAATATTTGTTGAAACCAGCGAGCCATGGTTCACTCGAATTGCCCATGGGGGCTGGCGTTGCACTCGGCGAGGGCTCGTCTTCATCATCTGACAACTCACGAAGGAGGACTCCAACCTTACGCATCGCCGATTTTCCGGTCTGTTGTGGTTGGGGTGGTGCGGGATTGTTGCCATACATCTCGAGATATCGTTGCTTATACTACCATCTTTTGTCAGCCTCGCTGGTGGAATATTGAGTGAGACTGACTGACCGTTAGTTCCGCCTGCTTCTTGATTTCTTCCAACTTGTCGTCTCCCCAGTACATTTGGATGTGTTCCGTTTTGGATGATGGGTCAAGTACTGAGAATTTTGTCAATAATGATCCGAATCCATACGACGATGTCACATACACATGGCAAATGTATAGGCATCAGATTGAGCGGTTCGATCATAGTACTCTTCAATCTTTGCAAGCCCGGCATTCAGAGCAGGAACAAAGTCCGAGTATTTTGTGCGAGCAGCCCGTTTTGTCCAAGCCCTGTGCAACGCTTCGAGAGCAGGTAATGCGAGGTGAAGGGTTGGTCCCTGATCTGATGAGAAGGCTTGTTGCGCATTATCGGCGTGCTATATCATCGGACCGACATCAGTGACAAATTTTCTGGAGTCGTTCTACTCACAGCTAACAGATCGTTGAACAATGTGAGACGCCCCCACTCATCGTTCGACAGCTGGAGCTGATCAATTTTTTGCCGTTTCCCAAGGTCCCGCTCCTCGCGTCCGATTTCATACACAAACGTGTCGACATACTATTACCAGTCAGCAAAGCCAATCAGCAAGCCGTTTTTAGGGACCTACTGGTCTCGTTGATTCTGCACGTGTAGTCATTAGGTAGGTGGAGGACCAACGGACAACCATGTCCAGGAGAAGTTGATGGGCTTTTACTTTTGCACGCGTCTGGATATCGGCAAAAAGTTGCTTGCGTTTTGCAGATGAACGGACCTGTTCAACAGTAATCAACTTCAATTAGAACATATAATTGAAGCGTCTTACCTTCACACATATTGCACGGACGAGTCCCACTTCATCACGGTCAAATCCTCGATTGACAGGAAGATCTGCCTCGGGCTCGCCCGGGTTGTAATGTTTCGATTTACTGTGAGTTGATATCAATGCTTGCGTTGCGAGATTGATGATGTGAGCAAGACAGCTATAAAACAGTTCAACATTGGCATAGAAGACGAAATGACAACGAAGAGGTTCACCGAATGCGGTTCTGATCTGGATTGTAACGTTTCCCAGTGGCATTCTCGATGTGCTTTGAGAATTCTACCATCATCGTATTGTTGTTCGAGGCGTTGTCGCAGGTGATATGTCCAATCTATATTCATCATGCCATCAGTCATGATGCAGGCGAGCGAATATGCACACATTTACCTTGTAAGCGATCCTGATTCGTGCAACAATCTTGAACAACGCTTGGCCGAGGCGGACTCCATTGTGTGCATTATTTAGTTGTGTAAATCCAAGAAGCGCTGATTGAACTTGCCACTTCCCATCACTCTCCTCAATCCAGGAACCGGTCACAGCAAAGTAGGCATCGCTATTCGACGCCTGCCACGCATCGCATGTGAGGCTTACTTTACCTTTCACTCTGTCACTCTAGACAACGTAGCATGAGAAAAGCACCAAAAGCTCTGGGTGGGCCATACCGTTAGCTTTTTGCGTAGTGCCGTTAATTGTTCCTTGAACATATCAATAACCGCTTGTCGAGTTTGACGGCGATCGGGGATTTTGACTCCATTGGTTGCGCGAGCAGCAGTATGGATCATGTTTTGAAATGCTGGATGCTCGAGTGCTTGGATTGGCTGTAATGTGATTCGTTGATTAGAGACAAGGAACAAGCAATACAGTATACCACGTTACCTGGTCGGTAGATACAAGCCACTCGATAGCAGCTTCACAGAAGAGGTTATCGGTATACGGGATTACCCTCTCCTTCAGGAGCCTCTCGGTGAGGTGAGGGTCGAGACGCATTTGCTTCTCGGTTTCGGCATCCTGACGGCGTTTTTCCGCATCCTTTGGTAGCATTGATGGGAAACCTTCTTTTTCTGCCCAATTTCTATACATTGCCTAACGTAGCACGGTTTTTCTCATCAATAAAAACGAAGAGTAAGGGAAATTAAATACTTTATGGGATGATTCCATATGTCGTCGTAAGGTAGATACATGTGCAACGAGGGCAACAGGACGACCAGGAGATTTTTTTCTTGTGGTTTTTGTCAACAAAACAGCACACAACGGGGTCAGGATGAGACTCACGAGCATGTTTGGCAATTTCGAAATTTTTTCCCATCAGCCTTATACAACAGACTAAAGAAATGGTCAATGTCGCGACCCCGATCTTTGTAGTTGGTTTTCTGAATGGTATCAGAGACAGCCTGTACATCAATGTCCGCCAAAAATCCATCCGACCCAGTGACATCAGATCGATGCGAATCATTGTTGTGGTGCAGCTTCTCTACAATATCATATTCTGTATTAATCCAAATGCAGGAATGAAAAGACTGGAACGCACCTTTGCTTGAAGCCTTTCCAGTGTCTGTCGCCGCCACGACATCCATCTCTTCATCGCTTTCATCAATTACAATCGCATGCCGAGCCTTTTTGATCCCTAGAGCTCGTGGGTGGTCAAAAGGTAAAACAGTGAAATGGGAGTTGCTTATGGTGCCCAATTTGTTTACCTGTGCTGTCTGAGTCCTTACCGTCGAGCTCTTCCGTTGTGGTTGAGTTTTTTGTGACGATTTGTGGCCCTTGCGACGAGACAATGGGTGGTCCCAATGGGGATGATAGATTAGCTGGTTCACCAGCACTCGTTGCGTCTTGGTGACCAGCAGATTCCGCTGCTCGTTTCGCTTCAATAGCATGCTTGTGAGACTGGACATCGTGCTGAGCCGTGTTGTGGGGGTCCACGAGTTTGCTCGAAGCGGTTACTGTCCGTTTTGGGCGAAGCGCTGATTGAGCGTTTGTTGACATCACAATGATCTGGGCACAGGATCGTACCTTGTCCCTGGACTTTTTGATGTTCTTTTTTGATGGTGGCTTCAAAACTGTACAGTTGGTTCGTCATCAATAGTGATCGCAACCTTTCACACTCCGACCCCCGGATGCCCGGGCTTGTGGGCTCGGCTCAGGCTTTTGAGACGTTGAGCTGAGCCCTAGGCTCTCACAAGCCTGGTACTAGGGCCAGGCTGGGCTGAGGCTTCACGGGCTGGGCTTCACGGGCTTGCGGGCTTTGGGCCGGGCCCTGCACATCACTACTTAGCAGATAAGGCTGATGTCTGGGATAATAGCGTACTTAAATTGAAGAACAGGGGAGGTAATCGTTTGCTTACAGATAATCACGTACAGCTTGACAAGGGCACGTGTTTGGTTGAACCTTCCTTTTCTCGATCTACATCAGTCCTGCAGTTCCCCCCCCTAGCGTACTGGCTCCCCACCGTTGGAAAGGACAGAAGAAGAGCTGAATATGTTAATGTAAGTAATCTCTTGTTGTCCAGGGACCATCAAATCCCAATTATATGCAAATAGTTTGATCTGAACTCTAGACAGAACCCAAGAGATGAAACCTGATATTATCATAAGTGATACTAATTATTTGGAGAGACAGGAAGAATCCAATGCATTCCATGGTAGTGAAAGGGTACCTATGTCCGAGCCGCCAAAAAAACGTAGGCGCGTTTCAATCGAACCTCGTGCTGTAGTAAAGGACCACTCGAAAACCACTAACCATGAAGGTATGTATCCGTGCATGGACAATGTACCAAGGTTCTCTGATACCCGAACGTAGCGGAAATGGCATCCTTCGCTTCGATTGCAAACCACGGTACGTTCTCAATAGCGGATCAAAACGTAGATATATGCCATCGACTGACATAGATTTCCACATTGTGGTAGACTACCATTTCAACGATGTGGCACCATCACTCGAAAATAGAAGCAGTGAATTGGATGCCTGGGCAACCATCGTCTCCCAGCAAGCACACGACGTTGACGAAAAAGACTTCCTTGTTACGAAATTGACCCGGACAGTTGAAGCTATTGATGCACAGTCGCGCGATCTAGAAGACAAGCTGGCGATGATACTGATTGAAAGTTTTGGGAAGAGAAGTGGACTACAGGTTGTACGAGAGAAAGAAGAGCCGTTGAAACAAGAACACGATCATCTGAAAGCGATGGGATCATCGATAAATCCATTACACGACACTGAACAAGAGGACTGCCATAAACCCAAATATTCGTACTATTGATGTCGAGGGGAGAGTAACAGGAACTCATCACATCGCTGTCAAGGTAGACTCTTTTGAACGTGAAGGGAACGCCGAGTCGGAGAGAGAAATAAAAAATAAAAATACGGGATCTTGAGGCAGCAGGAATCAGACGAGAGACAGAATTAGCTGCACCGCAGTACCATGATGGCAAATTGGGAGAGGAAAATATTATGTTACTCGCGGACCGGAGAACCTGCATAAGGCATACACAGATTTGACTCCTGCGATGGGTACTCAAGGCATGGATCTCGATGCCGTCATGAAAAGAGAACAATTGGCGTTGGAAAAACTGAAGGAACAACTCAACCGCAATGCAGTGTTGGAGGTCGCACAGGAGTACATGCGAAAGAAGCTTGCCGAAGTCACTGCTGAACGGGGCGAGCTGGCAAGGTCGCTCGAGGCGTCCGGGGCCGAATTAGTGCATTCTCAACTGGTATTGAAGGAGTCGCGGCTTAGGTTAGAGAAATCGGAGGCCGTGGTTGAAGAATCTACAAAGGCTCTGGAGGAGTTGGAGGTGGCCCTTTCGGAATCTCAGAAGGCACTTCAGGACTCGAACACAACGCTTTCGACTAAAGACGCTGATCTTGTGGAAACGAGGACAAACCTCGGGTTGTCAGAGAGGCTCCACGATCTCACCAAGACAGCCCTTTCAGAGTCAACCACGGTTCTATGCGATGTTTAGGTTGCTCTTGCAGAGTCAAATAGGGAGCTGTTGCAGGTGAAATAGCAATCTCAACAAGCCAACACACTCACTGAGCACTGGAGAGAAACTTGCCTCTTCGAACGTCAAGCAAAATCACGGTTTCTCTCGCGGCTGATGACTGCCGCCGATACCGTCCATGAAACGCTACGATTGGCCAACAACTCTGTCCAGGCAGGTGCAAATCCCGTTTTCGCAATATCAGAGAATGTAGGACCTGAAATCGATAGGATGTTGGCATTGGTCAATCTAGAACGGAAAATTTGAAGGATGGGTGTCGGGATCTGGACATATACTTACCATTGGCCTTTACAATAAGCGCTGGGTCTGAATAGTGACACAGCATAACGCACAGTTTTATTGATAATGTAGTCTTCCTGATATACAACGCATTGGAAATAGCTACAGCCGCGATCAATGGGAGATGAAGTCGGAGGTATAGACGGCGGAAAAACGACGTGAATCTTAATGGGGCATAAAATAACCACAATACTTTGACTTCGCTTACCATATCATGCTTACCGACAACATGAGCGAAGCAAGTAGCATTGATCTATTTTTGGCCCAGTGATTTGAGGATGCGGAGCTCCCCGATTTAAGCTGTTGGGGAGATGCTGTATTTTCCGAGTCGGAAATGGTGTCTCCACTCTTCCCCGACTCGGGCGCTGAAGACTTTGAAACG
This sequence comes from Collybia mongolica, assembly GCA_013420905.1. Lineage (NCBI taxonomy): Eukaryota > Fungi > Basidiomycota > Agaricomycetes > Agaricales > Clitocybaceae > Collybia > Collybia mongolica. The sequence continues at coordinate 4,971,111 of JAAXNY010000004.1, forward strand.
TTTGTAGATGTGCTAGTAGTAAGCGTCGGAGAAGATGTTTTTGTGCCCTGACTAGCAGGGGACGACGTCGTGCCAGAAGGCGTGAAGGTGCCACCGAACGTGAAAATTTCAAATGAGCTGGACGCTGAATAGAATAAAACAAGATAATCAGCATAGACTTGTAGAGGTAAGTGGCTGGTTATAACGTGTTGGTTCGAGGGTATTGTTGCCTTCACCTGGTGATTAACATGTAAGTCTCTTTGCAATCCAACTCGAACAAATGAAAGACGCGCCAGTCCCGCAAAGTTGGCCTATTCTCTCTTCGACCATCGCCTGGTCCTTCGAAGAACAATATAATCGAGAACAGTTCTGGACTGTGAAGCCGAACAAAGGTATCTTGCACATGCAAGTGAAGTTGTTCCTACCACCGGTGCGTAGATCATCAGTGGGAGTCTTAAAGTCCGTGTACATATGACATACTCAGAACATTCGGCGTCGGTAGCCAAACTTAGTATACAAGGCTGCACACATTTCGGGAGTGATTGACCATACGCCACCTGGCTGAGAGACAGAGTAAAAACGAGTGTGGCGAGGAAAAGATGGGCGGCCAGGCAGGCTTGAACCATCGTGGGGGAAAGAAAAGACTCAAATAGTTTTTATCGTTTGTCATCCAATTCATTGTGATTGTCGGTCCGGCAAGTCGTGCCTGCCGACATCATGTTCGACAGGCACATTGAAATTTGACGGAACCGGAATCTCCCTGAGATCATTTTACGCTGTCCACCATATATACTGTTAGTCGTGGAACCCTTGAGAGAGAACTACAAAAACCATCAGTCCAACCACCTCATTTCGGAAGGCAACTCGACTTACCTGTATTTCGAAGGGTAGTTGACGATGCTCGAACTTCCATACTGTTCGGCTCTACGTAACTAGAATAGGGCGTGGGTGGCCCCGAACTTCGGCGAGGTATTGAGCGATAACGTGGGTGAAGACCATGGGCGTGAAAGTAGGTCCTTTGATGATCGAAAATACGAAATAAATGTTAAAACAGAGCTATCCTCGAACGAGAACGAACTACCAGTGTAGTCGAGCATGAAGATATGCTTAAAATACAATGGACTTCTTCGGTATACTTCGTCTCTTTTAGTTATCCTCTTCCTCTTCGCTATCCCAGGTGTTAAACCCCAAGTCTTTCACGCTCGAAACGGCCACCAACAGCGGGTGGTTCGCGTCGAACGTCGTCAACATCTTCCCGATATCCTCCAGTGCAAAGTCCTCGATCTCCTCCAGCAATGACATGTCTTCCTTCTCTTCACCACCCTCGGGCATGGATGCAGCACGATTGGCACGACCCTTGCGTTGGTCAGCCAGGAGCTGCAGTTGCCGCTTCGTAGCCTCCATAATGCCTTCCTGGAACTCGTGCGGGAGCGCGGCTGGACCACCGACAACGCGGACGGCATCGGTGAAACACTTGTACAGCGACGCAAGGAACGATGCGTCGTACTCCGCGCTCACACAGTTGATGAGCTGGTGGAACGTGGCTGATACCATCTGGTTTGTCAGTGTCGAACTCGCCTTTCCAGAGGCGAGGAGCATGGGAATGAGCCTATATACCAAATTTCAATGGCGATAGATGACAACGAGGTGGAAGACTTACATAGCACAAGCTTCACGCACACCATCGTGGAAGTGGAACTTCAGGCAGGGAAGGGTAACTTCGAGCGTTTGAGCAAGATACGGCGCGAAGCGCGGACCAAGGGTGGAGCAATAAATTACAAGTGTCTCAAACGCTTGACACTTCTCCTCGATAGCCGAGGTACGTATCCCAAGCGTTTGTCCATCCATCACTATCGTCTCCCAGCCCTCCCTCTCTTCGAATTTTTCTTCGTCGTCATCTACGCATTTCAGAGCTCGTCATTTTGGATAAATAAGAGGCTAACTTAAAGACCAACCGTAGAGGGAGATATCCGCCTTCGCACTCGCAGTGGTAAGGAGGGCAGGCATAACCACAGGCAGGTATGGTTCGAATTCGGGCCCCATGGCCTGGCAGACTTTAGCCCACGTCGCGATAAGATAGTGGCCGAGTTGGGTATCGGCAGGGTCAGTTGGGCTTTCTGTTCTCGACAGTCGATGAGAATCGCCTACAGAATCAAGGTTGAACGCTCACTTTGAATACGCATCAGAAGTTCGACGAGAGTATTCGAATCTGGCCTGAAGACGTCCCTTCCAACAGCAATAGCTAATCGCTCAGGTCAACCAGGGCGCCCAAATCTTGCGAAGGGAATTACAACGCACCAATCAAACCCGCACATTCCATCGCCTTGACTCGTAGCTTCCTGTAATCCGGTCCATCCGCATTTCGCAAGACATTCAATAACAGCGGCATAATTGAAGTATAATGCTGGAATATTCAGCAACGTTAACATGATGTGATGCACGTAATAAGGGAACCGTGCTCACTTTCATAAACGTCGCCTCACTAGCGTCTGCTACCATGGCCAAAGTGGTGATAGCTTGCTCCTGGACGTACCGACGGACTTGCGTCGGATCCCCTGTTGGATTGAGGAGCTTAAGAAGTCGCTCGACAATTGGATCGAGGTAAGGAAGGAGGGTGTCACGTTCAACGCCCTCGCAAAAGTTGATAAGCGCGGCGGCGGCGTGTGCATGAACGCTTTTACAGAAGGTATATTAGTTATAATTTTGTGAACCAGGGGTTGGGTGCATACCGCGGTTCGGGGTCGTCCAAGGCAGGTATAAGTACGGCGAAAAGTTGCTGGTGATATCGTTCCTGAATCACTTCCTGATATAACAAGTCAGAACCGTGGGTTTGGGCCGCGAGAACAGTAGAGCAGACATAGGCGAAACTTACTTCAAGATCTGTACAAAGCTGGCCTCTGAAAACGGGCCAGAAAATGCGTTAGCGAAGAGTCGACGGCGAACAACCAAACAACACTTACACACACTGACAAGCAGCATAGCGAACTCTCGGATGTGTATCAGAGAACATAGGTGTTACTAAACTACATGGAATTTAGCGGACGCCCATGTCGGAACATGGAAAGGCGTTGGTGCTTACTCAACGATCTTTCCTAACTCATTCTGCATGACCTATTTGCCGCATCAGTTGTATTACCAGAACGGACATGATTTATAACTCTTACTTTACCAGTACCCTCCGCAATGGCGGCGATTGCCATAAGACCGGCGTGGCGAACGCGCCAGTCATAACTTGCCATCATCGAGGGGATGTACTGTGATATGGTCGGTTAGTAAATGGACCAACACGTAATGTAGACATGAACTCGCCTGGAACGCGGGGGGCAGGACCGAACGTCCGCCCATCGCACACGCCAGTCGATCCAGCGATTGTTCATACAGTGCAGGCGGCGAGTCCGTTTCTGAAGAACTCGAGTTAGCCGAGGGCTGAACCGAGCGTTGCGTCAGTAAAACCCGTGAAAAAACAACAGTCAACTCACATCGTCATTCAGCCAAGTGTCCAAGCTCTCCGCCCCGTCCTCGCCCTCTCCATCATCAAACTCGCCCATCGCCTCAAGACACGCCCGGACCACGACCTCTACCCACCCCGGAACCTTCCGCACCATCCCCGGCTTCGCTTCTGAAAGTGAAATCATGAATTCGAGCGCAGACAGCCGCAATGTCTGGCGCTGGTCCTCTTCATCATTCGGGTCTCCCGCAGAGGTCTGGCTGGCGAAGCCAGGGGAAGACGACACACTTGTAGACGCCGCGCCTCCGGACGAGGAAGAAGCCTCCCCGGGCGGCGGGAAGATGAATGCGCCCTGCCGTGGTCCGCTGCCCCCCCGGCCGTTCCCTGGAAACGGTCTCCCCACAGTTGGTGTAGGCCCGCAGTCGGCCTGCGGGAGGATGAGGGTGGGAAGAAAAGTGAGGAGCGAGGACAGATGTGGGGCAAAGAGTGTGGGGTGAGTGGCGCAGAGTGGTGTGAGAGCGGAAAGGAAAGTCGATAGGTGGTGATAGTTCGATGTCGGCCCGCTACCTGAGCTGGGCGTGGCGGAGAGGTTTTGAGCTAGGGTGGGGAGTGTGTCGAGCATCGGGTAGAGGAGGGACAGTGATTGTGTGAGTTGGTTGGAATCTGCGGCCGTGAGGTAGGCGACTGACGCCAGCAAGGCAGCATGGCGGACCTGTAGCAACGGGATGGGATCAAGGAAGGTAGAGATGCTGCATGTGACACACCTCAACGCTGTAACTATCCTGAAGTCCCCGTTGGAAGACCCCCAAAACCGCATCTGTCTGCAAGTCCATCACCAAGTTCGGGCACCCCGCAAACACCCTATATGCGCTCTCCCTCAGCGCCGGGGCCCCGACTCCAGTCTGTCCTTCCTCTGCCGCCCCGCCTTGGACCTGCGTCATGCTGAACGCCTGCGCTTGCAAGGCGTGCCACGGTCGCCCACGAAGCATGCCCTGCGCGGCGAGATCGCACACCGTGTCGACGCTTTTGCGGCGGACTGTGGACGCTGGCTCGTGCGATAGAGAGTGGAGCAAAAGGCGTTCGAGGGTGGTAAGAGTTTGCGAGGAGAGGTGGTCGTAGAGCGTGAGCCTGGGGGGTGGATGGGCCGGGTTCGGTGCCTGAGGATTTGAAGATGGCGCCGGACGGAAAATCAGGCGGCGTAAGAGGACTAAGGAAAACGAGCGCATCTGAATGCGTATCCATCAGTGACGGGTTGTGATGGAGGGCATGGGAGGATTCGATCATTGGCCCCCCACGACGCCAACGACCTACGTTCCTCTGGCAATCAACCTTGGAACACCCTCTTTCATAGCTGGCACGCCCTTCGTCCACAAACCTCCCATGATGCCTACGAAACTAAACGGAAAATGGAAACTCACTACTTCAGTATCTGCGGTGATGGCAAACTGCGCCAACGCCAGCAGGTAGAGCTCTGGCGTATGCGCCAGGCGTTCATTGACAGCTTTCTCTGCACTAAATAGAATGCAGTTGTCAGTACCAACTCGCGCCACCAACGCCCATGATACAGACGAGAAAACAGTCAAAGATGAAAGGACCTACTTTGAACGGATCTCGTTATCCCCCAGGACGAGATTGGAGAGAATCTGTGTAAGTTCTGCGGTAATTTCAGCAGGTACGACAGGCTCCATTAGTGTACTTCGTGCAAAATTGGCAAGAGACGCGCAGATGGACGCTGGGAGGTCAAAGCTTTTGGGCTAAGCAAAAAAAATCGGATAACATTTCTCTCCTCGGCGATAATAAAAATCGGCTACTAAATAATACTTTTGTGGGATCACATGATCATTTATCTCCTTGACCAACGAGAGCCGTTTGCCTTTGCCTATTTGATCCCTCCACGTATTCGAAAGCTTCAAGTCTCGCCGCTAGCGTCGAGCTTAGGTGAACAGTCATAAAGTAACGCCTTCTTCGACCCGATTATCACTAACCCGTCTTCTTACTGACCCCTTTTCCAATGGCGAGCCAGGGCCTTCTGACAAGACAGCTTGTATGTTGTCGTACACTTGATGATCTCAGCCAATACAAAGCAACAGCGCCCGTGGGGTCATGGGTTCCCCACCCGGCCCATCACTCTCAAGGTCGTCGCAAATCCTACCCTTTTTCCACATGCAGCTGATTTAGAACCACGGGTTCCATCATTTCGGTGTCAACTTACGGCATTCAGAAGCTCGACAACATATCTAATTCCCGCAGCACACCTCGGCACGTCGTTTGATCTGATAAACTGCCATCGACAAAATTATTGTCAAGACCTGACCTCTCATAACCGCTAGTCTTCGCCTCGAATACTCGAACGACACCTTCATGCGTTGGGTGAGTTCAGATCGCAGTCATCTACGTCCTCGTTTCACCATCGCAGGCCGGAGATACAGGAATCTACCGTATTACGGCATCAATCTACACAGGGCAGAAATGTTTCACCAGGCAGGTTTTATGTCTCTTTAGGTACACACTGGTCCAATATACTAACCTTTTTCTATCAAATCAAAGGCCTAAGGAAATAGACTCTCGGAACATGACTTTCTCTCCCAGAAGACAGACGCCCCGATATCAGATATCCGCGTTACATCAATTACTCTATCGCAGAGGTTTATGCGACCTCTTGAAGAGTCTGCTGTAGCTGCGAACCACTGACACCTTAGCAATGACCTCAAGTATACGTTTAGGGTGGAACGAGCAACCGAGCGAAGCGAGGTTGCGAGTGACTTTGGTACGATGAGTTGCGTTACAAACAAGCAACAGGGTTGGGGGAATCCCCCACCCGACCTTTTAGGGTTATGGGGCTATTTTTTATTGGACAGGGATTGAACAGGGATTTAAATTACAGGGATGAGCAGGGATTGGGAGTAGGGATGGGCAGGGATTGGGAGCAGGGATGAGCAGAGATGAGCAGGGATTGGGAGCAGGGATGAGCAGGGATGGGCAGGGATTGGGAGTAGGGATGGGCAGGGATTGGGAGCAGGGATGAGCAGGGATGAGCAGGGATTGGGAGTAGGGATGGGCAGGGATTGGGAGCAGGGATGAGCAGGGATGAGCAGGGATTGGGAGTAGGGATGGGCAGGGATTGGGAGCAGGGATGAGCAGGGATGAGCAGGGATTGGGAGCAGGGATGAGCAGAGATGAGCAGGGATTGGGAGTAGGATTGAGAGACAGATGGAATTCCTTTCCATCATAGGTACAGTTCATTCAACTTTACTACTACTACCATTGTACTTCTGAGTCTATCATGTCTACTTTCTTGAATAAACATACTAGCACATGAGGTTCGACGAACCTCGCATCCTTGAGTCCATGTTCCCTAATGCCACAATAGGCTGATGAGGATAAAAGTGAAGAGTCTAAGAGATTTGGCATTGCAAGCCTCAGCTCGCTCTATTTTATCACTACTATTGACCATCAATCAGAGCCCACCAAATGAATTTTCTTGATAACAACAACAATTCTGGTGTGAGGTTCGTCGAACCTCACATTTACTTCTGAGTCTATCATGCCTACTCTCTTGAACAAACATACTAGCACATGAGGTTCGACGAACCTCACATCCTTGAGTCCATGTTCCCAAATGCCTCAATAGGCTGATGAGGATAAAAATGAAGAGTCTAAGAAGTTTGGCATTGTAAGCCTCGGCTCGCTCTATTTTATTACTACTATTGATCATCAATCAGAGCCCACCAAATGCAATTTCTTGATAACAATTCTGGTGTGTGAGGTTCGTCGAACCTCGCGTTTCCGAGTAACAACACTTCCAAATGCTCCAATAGATGCGAGGTTCCACGAACCTCACATTTTGTTCACTGGTGTTTGCTGGGTGATGAGAGAGACTATGAGACGAGACTCTATGAGCCTCGCTTCGAACGCGAGAAAACCGGGGATGATGTGTTTGGTTTGGTTGGTTGGTTTGGTTAGAACTGACCGTCTGACGGTCCAATGCGAAGCCATGAAGAATACAGCAGTAACAACTAAGAAACTAATTAGACGACAAAGTGTGGCGCGGGCAGAGCTCAGTGATCCTCGAAATCAACTTTGTGGAATGCAATTCTAGGTGATAGACACCACCTTGACAATTCTATCTGAGGTCAGAAGAACTCGAGTACACCAATAGCCCTAAGTAATGATGAGATAACTAACTAGAATAATAGCAAGATCACCGAAGGGTGGAATGAGTTTTGATGAGCCTCGAGAATGGCACACCTGGAACTCGATAACGAGTGGCCAATCCCGTTTGATAACCTACTCAACCTACTCACATTATTTTAGGGTTAGGTTAGGGAGGAACGAGCAACCGAGCGAAGCGAGGTTGCGAGTGACTTTGGTACGATGAGTTGCGTTACAAACAAGCAACAGGGTTGGGGGAATCCCCCACCCGACCTGTTTCGTATAAGTACTCATCAGGCCTGTTTGTTAATGTTTAATCAGTTTCTCCGCTCGCGCCGCCGCACCGTTACGGCGCGCGCGCGGTTTTTCCGAGCGACCACAGCGTAAACCCCTCAGACACATGTTGCGCCATGTGAGGGGGTGTGCGCTGGCATGCGCGTTCGACGCGCATGGAACGCGGTCCATGTTGGCCCGCCCTACCTTAGTATTTATCCGATACGCGGATCAATTTCGGTTAGCTATTCACCGACGCGGATCAATAAAGAAGATGGATCTCGTGCCTGGATCTTATCTTCTTTTAGCCGCGCTATACTTAGGCGCCGGGCCCCATCGGCCCGGCTACTTAGCCTTTAAGGTTAAAGGTTAGCGGTTAGGGTTAGGCTATTATTCGTTAAAATAAAAGACCGTTAGCTGGTCGTTTCGACGGTTAAGTCGAAGCTACGTACGTTAGGGTTAGGATGTTCCAACGGCCATCTAAAACCGACATGTCCCAGATTTTAAACAGAGCTTCTGGTAAACGTATGTAGTGAGTGGAAAAACTGGGAGAATAGACAGTTTTTCAAGGAGTTCTTACGAGAATTGACACTTAGAGTGATTCAAGCGGGGAGTTGCTACTAGGCGACGTCCCTTAAGACGAAATAGATCTTTAAACGAGGTTCAATTTTACAGGGGGAACCCAATCCCCAACCTCAATCAACTTGGGCGCTATTACTTTTCGTAACCAGCCGGAATCCACCAGCATGCTACGCCTCAGATAGATAGACTTATACCAAAGATCAAGAGGTAATCGTTCCGTAAAGGAGATCAACTGCGCGGGGTGAGCCGCGACAGGTGTGGGGCCTTAGCCCACAAGATCATCAAAAGTTATTTCACTTTTCGCTGAGCACAGACCATAAAGTGCAACAGGAGCTGCATTGCGACCGGTTTCCTAGGCCATCACCTCTGGGGATACCAAAGGCGCAGATTAGAGAGTTACTCCAGTAGGGTCCGCGTTCACTCCGAGCCTAAAACCTTGGTTCCAAGCAAGGACGAAGGGGTCCAACTCTGAGTCCGCACGCTCGCGCGTGTGAATGGTTTCGATCCGTTCCCTGTTCACAATGTTAGGAGTGGGGTTTATAGTTCTTACTACCGTATTCTGGGGGTTACCCACGGGCTCATTGGGTACAGCCTTTCGTGCTGCATCCTTGTCTAAGTGTTCGATAACAATCTTTTTCCAAAGATTTACGAGGTCGAAGAGATTGAGGGTGCGTTTGCGGCTGACAATCCATCGGCGCTTTAGGATATCTAGTTTCCGTATATCTGGTATTGAGGTCGTCGTACCGTTAGTGACCTGAAGACGCACAGTGTACGCCTCCGGGACTCCATCGGCCAACTTGCCCAAAGATCCAGATAATTGTGGGAACTCTATGGGGGGTAAGCGATTCCCCTCCGTAGCTGCCTGGTTATGGTTTAGCCATAACGACCAGAAATCCGTGATTGTGTTACCCAATTCTCGAGCAGAGAAGTAATTCCAAGCAGTATTGAATTCAGACTTAAGCACCAGAACACTGTCTAGCTCTCCAGAACCCTTAGACTCTGATAGACGTTTCTGCCATCGTTCTGCCATATTGACCGAAGTCCACTGCAATACTAATTTCACTGGTTAGGGTTAGGGTTAGGTTAGGGTTAGGGTTAGGGTTAGGTTAGGGTTAGGGTTAGGGTTAGGTTAGGGTTAGGGTTAGGGTTAGGGTTAGGGTTAGGGTTAGGGTTAGGTTAGGTTAGG